>OV656803.1:10000000-20000000 GCA_927399485.1 Calamotropha paludella | reverse complement strand
CAGTGGAGCATATGTATACATATACGCCACTGAAACAGTGCTAGCCTGTAAACGTTCCATAATAACGCCCAATCAAGCTTTATCACTCATATTTGCTGCTTAAGCTGTATAGGCATACTTAATTATCTGAGGCTAGGGGTTTTTTATAGGTTAGGAACCTTAAGACATGGGACAATATCTAATTATTTATACTTAATATTTGTTTTGAAGGAGTATGTTGTATTTTATTCATTTTAATATTCCAAATTAATTACTTGGCTTGCTTTACTACCTCAACAAAGATAATTTGTACTTCCTTACGACGATGATATGGTTGATTAAATAGAGCTCTCCTTATTTTGTACAATAATGGTAGTCTTCAAAGCTTCGCTTGCAAAGGGTGCAATAACATATCGAGGCATGAACTGAGTAATCCCATAAAATATGTATTTCGATAAATCTGGAATGATTTATTCCTGTCCAATAGATACCAATGTCTACGCTGGCATAATTGTAGAAAATGAGGAATGTTTTTTTTACACAACTAGGAACACCATCATCTTAATATTGAAAAAGACAAACTATATATTTTGACATAGCTAAGCTAAGAGCAGAAGAAACTTTGTTATTGAGATGTGGAAGCAAAAGGAACTTAGGTTTGGGAATAATATTGCTTAAGAGTAGATCAATTTTAACTAAACTTTGTCATAAAAGCAAAGATTTAATAGAGATCACAAAAACAGATTTATTGTTGCTATTTCAAGTAATTGTTATCAACGCACAAAAACAATTTAGTCTACGGTATAAAAGTACCTACACAGTTGTTAAAAAAAATGTTGCACAGACTGTTAATAATAGACAATAAAAATATAGATTACAAACTATCCACTTTGAAGGGGGAGCCAGTGTTAGTTTTGTTAGCATACCCAAAAATGTTTTTTCTGAATGTTTACACATAACTTAAGGTCAACTTAGTCGAGATAAATTCAGTGACCCAAGACTTACCTTTGTTCTTGGCCCCACGCTCGTTGCGTATGAGCACCTCATGGTCATTCTCCTCCCAGACTTCACCGTCAGCTAGGGCAGCGGTTGCGCACACCAGCACCAGCCCCGCTGCCAGCAACCACCAGTTCTTGTTCTATAACAATGAAAAGGATTAAAATCTGGGAATTTACCATTATTTCTTAAGGCGACGTCAATGCCAAACGACTACGTGAACACACACACACACACACAGTAGAAATACAAGTAGTTTTCATTTCAGGGCGTTACTGTTCTAAGCATCTTAGGGTCACATCTACGTAAATCATTTAATCGTCGGTAATACGTCGGTTCGTCATAAATAAAAATTAAAAGCATAAGCTTCTTAATTCAAATCATAATCAAACTTAGAATTAAAATGTGATCATACATTAAGATCGGGATTACTCTTCGTAATGAATACTTATTTACATTTCACTCTTCTATAACTCCGGTGTTCCCCGGGAAGCGCTCTATAGAGACTTTCTGTGACAAAACGCATATAACGCGGGTGGAACCGCGGATGCAAGCTAGTTAAAAAATATTATATACCATATGAGCATATAAAGACAACAATCTATATCAGAGCTTCGTAAAATCTACGTCAGAATAGGGAGAGCTTGTCAAGGTTGCCAGATGCCGAACTTTTTTTCTCGTACCAGGGATGCCCAAAATCTCGTACAAGTATAAATTACAAAAAAAAAATCATAAAATTCATAGTTAAATCTATTTACTTTTATTCACATTTATTTTTTTGGACAAGTTTTATGATAAATATTCGTTATATGACTCACTGATACTAATTCTGATTTCTCGTGTCGTCTATCGTCTTTAACATGGTTGCGCTTAAAAGTCAAATTCTTACTGTTGTCAAAAGAGTAGTTTTACTTTGACGCGGCATTTTGTCTATAAACTCTAACATGGCAACAGATTTTGTCGACATTTTAACCGATATAATCGACATATTTTTCGACCATGCGTTAGTACGTAGAGAAGATGACGACAAATGGTTTGTGTGCTCTTTCGATTGAAGCGATGGCAGTGCCTTATTATTTTTCACAATAATGTACTCACGTAAGTATATTAAGGGCGAACGACACGTTAATATATTTTTTATACTTATATTTATATCATAGTTATACTAATATAAAAATATTTGTATGGGTATAAGTACAGACTTAGGTGTATGTATATAATATAAGTACCTAATAGGTATATGTATAGATATAAATGTAGGTATGTCAAGCCAGCACAAATATAATCTACGGCGGCGAGCGTAGGTAGGTACTGCTGGCTACACAATTTCTGAACTTAATAACGATCTACCTACTAAATTAAAAATTAAAATTAAACCTAATAATATCAAAACTGTTACAATGTTTTCTATAACAACCGTATTAGTAATAGTAAGAATAAGTTATTACATTTTTTCTATTTTGTTTGGTAACATTTATCAATCTACTTGAAGCTGACTTATTAGCATTCTTTACAGATCCTAGTTGTTTAGTGTAATACGCTGATTTAATTAATGTACCTATTTGTTTGTTCTTTCAAACTTGAAATAAATAAAAAATTGAAATAAATAAAAAATTGAGCCCATTCCCGGTTGTTTTTTACCGATCCCTTTGGCGAACGATAATTTTAACGATATAAGTTTTTTTATCATATATTGGCACTTATAGTAAATTTGTAACTCATTACTTCAAATCCTCAAATAATTGTACTTAATTAAGTATATATATACTTACTGTGAAATTCGTTACTTCGTTCCGATAACTTTATTTAAAAAAAAATTGTTTTCCATTATTACTTTTAAGTGATTTAATAATCTTCTTTATTTAAAATATCAGAGGTTTCAAAAAAAAACAAACACCATAGACTTAGGAGAAACTATCAACCATAGATCATATAAGTCATCGGTCAACGTCAAAATTTATGTTATCCACATTTCCGAAAAGTAAAAAAGGTAAAACACACGACACTAATTGAATGAACGATACCGATGTAGTTATGTGAGATAATAAAGTAGTTAATAGTCATATACATATACAGAGGCAACATCAGTTTGTTTATATGTCAAGGACAACGAGATATAATTATGTCGATATTGACAAAATTTAATCGTGCGCGAAATATCTCAAGTAGCGTATGTTAGGCCAGCTAGCAGCTAGTATCATTTTAGAGCTGGAAACCTTTTATTGACGTGACGTGGCACTCAATTAACCAATCAAGAAATGAGTAGTGCATGACATATTTATTTCAGAAACCAGAATAGCGTCTAGAAAGAACGACACACTTTCGAGAATATCGCCATTCCTTTACCACTATAAGGCTCTCACACTCTAAACAGTTCTTTGTAGACAGTTATTTCGCGCAATTTGTAGAACGAAAATTATAAATGTGTCCTTATCTTACTAACGGTAGTCCCATAAGGCCATCTTAATCGATCACACATGTCAGTGGCGGGGCAGTGTCGCGAAAGTTCGCTGCATAGGTGCGTCAATGCTGCAGAGTAATTAAAGCGAACTACGTTCCTTTACGTGTTGTATTCGTCCAGTATAAGTTTCGTTTAATAGGTTTGTTTGTGTAGTGTAGTAAATGGACGCATGCATTGCATGTTTACTAATTTTTAGAATGAAGAGAGAGAATAATAGACTGCTATTTTCGAGCCACATCGCAGGCGCACCTAAAAACTAGTAAACAACTAAAAAACAGAAAGAAGAATGTTAAGCTGGACCATCCATCCATCTTGATGAAAATCACACGTAAATGAATCACACGTAAATACAGATTCTGGGTCGTCTAGTCTGAAACTACCTGGTAAAGAAGAACGGTACTATAATAAATTAATGGGAAGAGAAATATAGCTGGCTACTTTACGATAAAGAAAGTAGAGGTGCATTTTGTAAACTATGCTAAATTTTTGTGAAAAATGAGCCAAAAGTTTTGCTGAAGACAGGGGGGTGTTCATAACAGTTCCATTTAAATGATTTAAAAAGGATTTAAGAAGCGACGGAAAATTACAGTAGCATAAGCATTCATAAGCTCATAATAAAGTGTATAAATGGAATATCTTAGAAGGCAGGCCATGAAAAAACCCATTGATAGCTTACAAGACACAGCCGTAAGATATTTCTTACACAAAATTTGATGACAAATTTCTTACGCTCAAGAAAATTTGATAGCAGACCTTAAATCATTTCAATTTTAAATCAAGTATGTACAAAGCGGAATAGACAAGGAGACAGGTGAAAATCTAATCGAAAAAAACTTAGAAGCAGACGTAGGATACTGCGAGTTACAAAAGCTTTATGAAATCCTTCTTGTCATTCCCGTAACTACTGCCTCCATCGAAAGACCGTTTTGTACGATAAGTAGAATACTGAAAAAGGCAAGAAACAGAATGCTACCTGAAACTTTGATGCATTGTATGATGATTAGCATCAAGGGACCATAGACTCCAAAAGAAGAAATTCTGGAAAAAATTGCTGATTTGTATGCAAGAAAAAAGCCACGAAGGTTGGAAGATTGGTTTGACTCAGCTTTGTTGTATCTTTTCGTTATTTTGTAGCCTGATAGAATCTTTCCTTCATTAAAATATAAATAATAACTGGAATTCATATTAATTGTTTTTTGTTGCTTTAAATATTTTAGTTACAGGGTTTCTTAAGTTTAGACATCTTTTCTTGCGCTACTTAAGTAAAAATACTTTACGAAATCT
Source organism: Calamotropha paludella (assembly GCA_927399485.1). Classification (NCBI taxonomy): domain Eukaryota; kingdom Metazoa; phylum Arthropoda; class Insecta; order Lepidoptera; family Crambidae; genus Calamotropha; species Calamotropha paludella. The sequence continues at coordinate 19,995,280 of OV656803.1, read as the reverse complement.
TTGCAAACAGTGTTGATATATAAGATAATATAAAGGCATATAGTGGCGAAAAATTTCTTTACATTTATAATATTTGCAAAATTTGTATATAATTATTTGTCGAAGAGTGTCTCTAAATCCCGCTATAAATTATATAAATAGGCATACACCGCTCATTTTACTGGACTGCAAGAAGGGATTCACGCAGATCTATGTTTATGTTAAATTTTTGTTATCTCGTATCATCTAAACGTTCGAATGGATTTCTATAAATAATGTATCGTTAAATTTTTCTTGACAACCCAAGTGTTCTTAGTTAGGTAGCATCAAAAAATCAATATGGTCTATTTTAGATGCCATGTTGTGTACTACAAAAATTTTATTTTCTTCCGAACCAAGCGAGTGGGGTATCAAAATTTTGAGTTTAAAAGGTGGTTACAATGCAAATCCGACTTATATGTTTTAATCAAATAAAATATGCGTTAAAAATAAAAAAATAACTTAACTCGACAACAAATGGGGCTAATTTAAAAATAGGTTTGAACAGCATAACTAAAATAAGTAAAATTTTTAGTAACATAATTCCCTTCTTACCACCTTCTGTGAAAAATGTTTACTTCAATACAATATATAAAATTTATATATATATATATATATAAATTAATATTATACATACGAAAGTGAGTTTGTTTATTTGTTTGTTTGTTACACTTTCACGCATTAGGACAAAGGACTAACTCTATTATTCAGAAAAATCGCGCGACAAATATCTTTTAATCGGAACTCTACACTAACTCGAGAGAAGTCACGGGTATAACGATGTTTATATATAATACAAACGGAAAATACATACATATAACATAACAAATATTTTTTACTTTTGAACTATAAAAATACTAGTAAGTAGAACTAGATTTAGTTAGTTATCAGAAACCGATTTACAATACGAAGTACAAAAGTAATGATAATGCACTGAAATAGCTCATTGAGTTATCTTTCGTTACAGTGACAACTATTATTTAGTCTTCACCTACAACAGCCTATTAATCATATAATAAAATCTCTTAATACTTTAGCACTATTGGTGCAAAACAGTCTAAGTAAATAAAACAACATCGCCAACCAAGAACGTATATAATTATGGGGGTCTTATTCACGTTATTGTTGTTAAATAGCAATGTTATTAGACTTAACAGGCACCTCGTCTGTTGATAATAATATATAAAATAAAAAAGATATCTGCAAACAATTAAAATAGAATCACGTAATAGTTTGGTACTTTAGGTATATTTTGCTAAATTTAACATAATTAGGTATCAATAATAAATATGATGATAGCTCTGCTCCAAATTCTGAAATCAATATACATAGATTGCTTATAACGAACGTAAACAGAGGGCAAGCAAGTTGAGAGCGTACGGAACCCCGCATTATATCGATTCTCGAGAAGAGCACTCCCGCCGAATTCTCGTAGACACGCAAAATTCACGCGGATTAACGGAGAGTGGGAAGGGGTAAATTGCATAGGTTACGCAAACACGTGCGCACACAACGATCACAAACGACTCTGCTCACTCTTCGCTTCACAAGGATACTGCGCACTCTTTTTTTAATATTATGTAACATATTTTTGTGTCTTTGTAAAAGCACATTGCTTAATCTTACATTAATTTCGTCCGAGACCCGTTGACATATTTAAAAAAATGGAACTTAAGTCACGGGATAAATACGTAAATGACAGAAACATCTAAATAACAATTATTTGTAAAAAATCGAATTCGCTTTTGAAATCTCAGCAAAAAAGCTTTGCCACCAAAACACTGCCAACGAAACACTCGTTTCATTACTAAACTTTATTGAATCGCAATATTTAAATACAATAATGATGAGTGGTTGGTTGTGAGTAAGAGACTTACCTCCATGGTACGGGACACAGACGCGCGCGAAGGTTTGGCGTAGAAATGACCAGGACTCGACCACGGGTGTGTTCACGGCGTCGCAGTTCGCGGCGTAGTGTCGAATCGCGAGCGAACACAGCGGGCGGGTCGCGCGGCCAGGACACTAGCTATCGATCTGCCACTTGCACCGTTCGCACCGCGTCTCCCCTCCCCAGGCTGCGCCCGATGCCCGATCTCTCTATCTGCGGCTAGGCAAGATTTATGACTTTTTCCGGGAATGACCGGATTTCCTAGCGACGGCACATTTTTTGCCACCGAAAGCCAATTAACTTCTTACAATTATGCACTTAAGATCTTGTATAATATCGTGCAATGATTAATGTAACTCAGTTTTGGATCATAATGGCTAACGAATGATCTATAATATAAGGAGTAGAATTATTTATGTTGTAAGGAAACACAACATGATAAAAAAAATAGAAGGGGCTACTTTTTACTGCACTTTTTGTTTTACCTCTGCAATAAAATAAACGCATTGTAATACTTTATTACTATTCCTATATCACACATCAATTAAGTGAATTAGTTTTACTTATTTTAAACGTCACTAATAGTGAATTGGTCTACAATATTGAAGGACACACGAACTGAGCCGGAAGAAAGTCCTTTATCAAAATCATTCTGAGGCCTTGATCTAAGACCTGTCTGGACGCAAAATCTACACAACGATTTCAGATAGATACTATGTGTGAGTACAGTCAGTCAATAAATTCAACATTATTTACTATTGCTAAATTTCATAAAATTATGCGCGAATGAGGAAATAATTTAAGAAGATCTATTTGTTACGAAAACAACTTAACATTATTTAACAGGTAATACACCTGTTAAATATAAATAAGAGCAGTATTATTCTATTTTTTAAATAGCAAGATGATACAAATATTATAACCACCCATATCAAAGTGTGTTCATAATTTTAAAAAATATACACACACGTTTTAAAGTAAAATTTACAATAATAATTTTCACATTGATAATTTCCCTCCAGCGGCATGTACTTTAAAACTTTACATCAAAAGTCTACAAAACTAACAAAGCTATTCTAGTCTTCACTGCGAAGGTAACGTTGGCTTTCCTCCCAACTACATTTTCTAATTGGGTTCATGGGGTTTTGGCGCTGAAATTTGTAATGGTTTTCTCTAAACGTTTCTTATTAATACATCACTGCGAATAAAGTGGTGTACTTTATGCGAAACTTATGATACAAACTTCTATTTCATGCCCGTATCGTAGTAAGTAACATTCTTAGTGACACAGTTTTTCTTTCATATAACTACATTACGACTTCAACCATCTTACTGGAACAAATACATAAAAAACTGCTTAGTTTGTTTTCTATAGCATTAGGCATTTAATAATTGAGAAGTGGATAAGTTTATCAACTCTTGCTAACCCTTTTAACTAATAGACGCATTCCAATAAATAAAGATAGTACGTATAAGTAGTAATTGTGTAGTAATCCAAACAGAAATAAGGCAATAGAATGTAATGCGCTCATTTAAATTAGTCGACCTATAATCATACCCTATATAGTCTTATTCATCTTGCTTCAAGGGTATAATAAATATATTGCTCTTTATTGCAATTAAAAAGTGGGGAAACGGTATCTACACTAAGGTAAATTAGTGAGCAAGGTTGGACTTATCTCGAAAGGAGATCTCTTCAAGCCAATCAAGGATATGTGGATACTGAAAAGAACGTAAGAATTATAGTGCACTTCAGTTTAAATGAATATATAAAACACTCATGACTGTGTCCTTTAGGACTTTAAACAAGGCGTATTGTTCCCGGCATATAAGTAGAACCTGGTTTTGAAAACACGTGACATGCGCAGTAGCAAGTTTAAATACATTATTCACTACGGGTCAACTTATATGCCGGGGACTATAAAGATGTGAAGTTGTCCTTAACATGTTGACAAACTAATGCTGCCTCTTGATATATGATTATAAACTACTTTATTATCTAACATAGCTACATCGGTATCGTTCATTCAATAAGTGTTGTGTGTTTTACCCTTTTATTTACTTTTCGAAAATATATTACCCAGATCAATTTTGACGTTGACTGATAACTTACATGATCTGTGGTTGATAGTTTCTTTCCTCCTAGGTGGCTTTTTTTCGGGAGCCTGAAGCGTCACTACGGTGGTTTTGCTTTTCTTGTTAAAATTTGTGTTGTGGTTGATATTAGTGTGTAATAATGGTGGGTTATTAACCACTGAGTGTTTCCGTTCATGCATGAGTGTTTGCAAGTGAAACAAAACAATGGATGGTGTCTTTTCGCTCTCTCTCAAGAAGTCCACGAGAAATTTTCAGTAAAACCCCACATCTTTACTGAAACCTAGGTTAAGATATTTCATTCATCATCCATTGATAATAATCTATCATTCATATATCAACTCTCATCATCATTTCCAAAGTAACGAACATTGTCCAAATAAATTATGACTTAAAGGTCTATGTTACCAGGTCTAAATTACTATCGTGAATTTAGGTACAGTTTCTTACCTTAAAGACACCAATGAATATGTGGCAGGGCTGCCTTTAGATCGGAAACGAGTCCGTCGAACTATCTACATACAATTTTGTATGAAATGAATCACTCTTATATTATATATATAGGTTATATATTCTTATATAGGTTTAATATTCTTACCTATATAGGTTTAATAATAATGATGACAATATAAAATTTACCTATTAGGTAATTATACTTTTTTGTGTATTTTATTGTGATAGGTAGCTGCTAAAGCAAATAGCATGTTTAATTATAAAAAGTTTCCAAAACATTAATTGTGTTCTACAAAGATTCAAGTATAAGTACTTAGAGCGCATTACTTACCCACGTCCAGACGCTCCCAGACAAACTAATAATCTTCTTGGAAAACTTAAAAAACTAGACCGCACCGGGCCGCATCGTAACACACTGGCAATGGCGGCTATAATATCGCTAGGTTATGCCTTGCGATGAAGCCCACCTCAGTGTGCATTGAACACTAAGGTGAACACTGAGGCGCAGTTAACGAACATACAAAGTTTAAGGCGCTCTTCTGTACTAATTGGTCCACGAAATGCGGTTATTTGTTTATGCTGGGTGCAATATTTTAAGAGGCTCATAATACATTTCTTGTCATTCAAAAATATGGAAAAAAAAAATTTTTTCATATTCGAATATTTTTTTAAAAGGAAAGTGAAATTGACTAAGCATCTTTTTTTTCTTGCAAATTTCGTGAACCTATAGACTACGTTTCCTTTTTCTTTTAACTCTTCCTCAAAGAGCAGATTAAGTAAATACAACAGAACCATCCATCGCTTTGGACTGCCAACGGTTTATTAAATCAATTATTGCGTTGTGGCACGCCCCGACGCGACTCCCATATGCCTTGGTGCAATTTTGCAATGCGTTGCGCTGCGCACAGTGTTTTATGGAACTAAAAAAATTTACACCTTAAGGTTTTGCATAAATCGATTATTTATACCCTAATAAAGCCAAGACTTCAGTTCTCAGATCACTATTTTCAGTAAAAATTATTGAAGGCATAATTTCGTAATTTTATTTTATTTAAAAGAAAAATAATTTATTTCTGAGAAATAATTTATTTTTAAATTTTTATTTTTTTATTTTTCTCCAAAAATCGGCAAAAGTGGAACCTGGATTTAGTATAGAAAGGTTCTATAAGCCAAGTTCTATCACCCATAAAAAATCACTCACTTCATGGACACACTCACGTCCCACTTTCGCGATTTTTATAATTAAAATAAAGGTCAAATTTCATGATCTAGGGTTGTCCTAAAATTCAACTACGTGTTAAATGAAAATGTTTCATTTTTTGTTTGTTAATTAATACCGTCAATCAATTTAATAAATTAACAACACATAGAGGAATACAATATACCTACTTACATATACTACCTACCTACTGTAGATGTGATTATGTAGGAATACTATATGTATGTTCGAATACATATTTTATTTTGTACCTTACACGATGACACTTACCTAGATCGATTTTAAATGTGAATGAATTTCTAAATCCAAAATATCATCACAATCGTTAGACCCGTTTCCGAGAAACCAATTACATACCAATGTTATTGGTTTCTCGGAAACTGTACATGCAAGAATTGCTCATTTAAAATATAGAATGTGTGTTAAATTATTTCATACAACAAAGTTTATTTTTTGTTGTATTCTACCGCATAAATATGTTTGAATTTGAAAAAAAAAGCAAAGTACAAAGTCGTGGGCAGAAATCAATTAACAAGATGTACTTATTATTGTAACAAAAAACGTAGAGAAAGCAGGCATGAACTTGTGTCTAATCGGGTCTCCGAAACACACACAAAACAAACAATTAACAGTTAATACCCAGACCTGAAAGCGAAAAGCGATGTTCATCATAGTGACTTCCGCCTCGACTGGGAATCACCATAAACGTTCCTTTGTTTGCTTATAAAGCTTGGAGCCTAAAAAAATGTTGAAGGTACTCTAGCGAGTTCCTAAAATCTACATTATTCTAAACTCGTTCAAAAATAATACACAAATTATTATTTTAAAAATTGTCGTTCGAGGTCAAGTTCTGTGATAACCCTTGCATAAAAATTTAAAAAAGAAAATCTTCTTAACGCCGCAATAGTGGAACTTGGCTTATTTATGTATGATAGACCACATCAGTACGCTTATTTCTATCTACGTTCTAGGTTTCACTTTTTCGTTTTTAGGGAGACAAAAAAAAATTCGAAATAAAAAAAAAATGCTGCTCCCAACCAATGCATTTTTTAAGCTTAAGAAACGCGTTTATATGCGCCTGATTATGTCCCATTGACACGAATTTATTAAAAAAAAATCTTAATATTCACTTTGTAACAAAATATTTTAGATTTCATAGGTCACGTTAAGTTCACGATTATTTTTCTCAAAAAGTATTTGAGTTAGGCTTCTGAGAATTGAAGTCATACCTTTTTTAGGGTCTAAATAATCTGTTTATGTAAAAACCTGAAGGTGTAAATTTTTTTGGTTCCATAAAACGCTGTCTGCGGTCTGTCCCGGCTGTAGGTAGCAAGCCTTAAATGTTATGTTTCTAATACACAAACCTTTATATCGTGATATTTAATTTAGAACTTATATTATTACTCTAAAGTTATAAATAATCTATCGTTACTAATTGTAATATTATAGGTATATATACTACACTAGCTGACCCAGCCTCGCGTTGCTGTGTTATAAATTAAAATGAAACCTACCCTATATCCTAAGTCGCAGCAAATCATCATCATCAAAATCGGTTGAGTAGTTTCGGCATTCATTGCGGCCAAACACGGTGACAGGGAATTTTAATGGAGAAGAAAAATGTGAAATATCAATGAGGATGCTTAAAAACTTCAAAGTGTACCAGCAGAGCACTCAGTTACTCTTAGATACAAGATTACAAGTTTTAACAAGTTTCTTGCTGTTCATTTGCATACGTATTAGTCATAATTGCTATAGGTTATTCTTTTTCCTCTCCTTATTTATAATTTGTGTATATTTAAAGCTATTTTATTTAATTACAAACATGTTTAAGCTTCTTATATTTTTGTATAACGTGTATTTGTTCTTAGCAGAAATAATTCTAAATTTCTGTATATACTTAAATGGCATAATAGTATAACTTCGTCTATTGTATGGTACGTTTCAAATATAGCTTTTGTTATTACTTTCTATATAATCAATTAGTCTCAAGAAAAATTACCTTTAACATAAAACCAAATAATGTTCTAATATCTGTTTATTGTTAAACAGATATAGGTAACCAACATTTTAAAATATTCTTCCTATTCCGAATGTCTATGACTCTATTTCTCTGTTATATAATACATTATATTTTATTGATTATAAATTGTATAAAATATTATAACAGCGATAATATATTATACTACACTCGGCGTCAAAAAAATCGCACCTCTAAGAAAATCACGTTCAAATGGCATTAACTCTGGATATGCACATGCAGTCGTATTAATTATAATTTTATTTAAAAGGTTACTTAATTAACTTAATAAAAAAACATTATTTTTCATTATCAAATAAAACCTAAAGCAACAAATAAAGGGTCACAAAAATTCTAAGGAAATTTTGCTGCTCGGGAGAGTCGCGAGTTGCGCTAACTTTGTGGGTATAAAGAGGTCAACACGGGTTCAATGTGGGTCATTCGCTATTAAACCGTTGAAGGGGACACACGCACTGATTTTACTGAAGAAAGAACATCTGGAAAATGGACACTACAGCTGATGAGGCCGCTCAAGTGGTTGCACTACTGCAAGCAGGGGTGCGGCAGTGTGATGTCGCCCGGCAACTGAATCTGAGCCGTTTTTCGGTTCGTAGAGTCTACCAGCGCTTTTTAGAGACCGGTGGCTATATCCGGCGACATGGGTCCGGTAGACGTCGCTGCACTTCGGAAAGAGACGACCGGTTCGTTGTGTCGTACTCTTTGAGAAATCGCTTCTCAAACGCTGTTCAGCTGCAACAGGAGCTCCAGGCAGTTCGCAGACGCACCGTGAGTGTATCCACGGTTAGAAGAAGACTGAAGGAGAAGAACATAGCAGCCCGCAGAGCTGCTACAGGTCCAAAATTGACTGCAGCGCACCGACGAGCCCGCTTGCAGTTTGCTCGCGACCACGTCGATTGGACCATTGAGCAGTGGGGAGCTGTTCTCTTCTCAGACGAGACACGAGTGTGTCTTTTCTGCAACGACCGACGAAGAAGAGTATACCGGAGGCAGGGTGAACGTTTCGCTCAAGCCTGCATCCAGGAGACGGTGGAATATGGAGGCGGATCCTGCATGTTCTGGGGCGGTATGTCGGCTGCCGGCAAAACCGACCTGGTCTGCGTCTCCCGGACCGGAGGTGCTCGCGGACAAGGGTCGCTGACTGCGCGCCGCTATATCACAGAGATCCTGGATGTGCATGTGGTCCCTTTTGCCGAATCTTTTGGCGAGGGGTTCACATTAATGCACGACAACGCTCGCGCACACACTGCAGCCATCGTGAACGACTTCCTGCGGAGGTCCCAAATTCCTGTGATGCAGTGGCCAGCGAGAAGTCCTGATCTGAATCCGATAGAGCACCTCTGGGACCATCTTAAACGTAAGGTTCGATCTCGGGATCCGGCTCCTTCGACTCTAGAGGAACTCCAAACCGCGGTGATTGAAGAATGGGGTCTTATCCCTCAAGAAGAGCTCCTGAAGTTGGTGAGGTCTATGAGGGACCGTATGGAAGCCGTCATCAGGGCAAGGGGGGGTAACACTAGATTTTGAGTTAATTTTAAGACACTTTTTGTACATTTTTTTTGTAAATTATCGATTATTAATTAGGACTTAATTAAGATTTTTTATTATTTTTCAAATTTTTATGCTTTTTGTATAATTTTAATTAAAAAAAAGATTGCACTTAATTGTTGTTTGATGCTCCTTTTTGTTACCTTTCTAATGATACCTAACACTATCCTCTATATAAGGTTTAGGAATTTTTGAATAAGATTTTTATAAGGTGCGATTTTTTTGACGCCGAGTTTAATATGCGAGAGGTAAAGTTGTATGAAAATCCATTACCTACCCTCCTGACGCGGGCGGTAGTTATGTGAATATACTATACTTGCCTGCTCGGTATTTTTCAATTTACGGCTGTATAAAAGGAAAATGTAAATACCATAATTCATAAAAATATAAATACCATTTGTCCCCCACAAATCGTGGTACAAATCGTCGTACTTCGAACACCGGAAGTTGAACAAGGAATTTGAGACCGCATATTCTGTTCACACTCACTGTTGCCGATCACAGACCATATTGAGACCATCTTTTTAAGTTGAAAAGCCTTGAACATAGACGGAAGGTAGTTAGCTTATTCGTTCTTTATAGGATACATTTCGGATAGTGTGCAGCAGAATTGCACAGCCTTGTTTCATCGTCCCCATTTTTCATCATACAACCAGACTTACAAATAGGCGCCACCGTTATGTGGTTGATATACCAAAGAATCGCACTAAGCGTTTTAGTTCCAATTTTATAATACGTACCGCTAAGCAGTAGAACACTTTGCCTGAGTCTTTATTTTCTGATAAATACAATGTAGGGGTCTTTCAGTCACGAGTGAATCGGTATCTTCTAGGCAAGCGCGTCACATCGCATCATCGCTTAATGACTTAACGTAATTAAATTAAATTAAATTAAATACGTAACTATGTGTTAGGTTAGTAATAGGTATATTCTTTGTATACTTGTTAAATCACGTATCAGTAATCAGAAAAACAGATTTAACAAACTGATATAGAAATGCAACGGATTAAAGAATTATGTGAGTGTCCGCATTACGCTGCATATAAACTTTCACGTACCAAATACTTTAAAATAAGGAAACTGTTTGTTATGAAATTTCATAAACCTAAAGAAGATACATAAGTCTAAAAAGATAGCACAATACATTGTATTCTCAATATAAATCTACTTTAAATTTGTACCTATACTTTGAATTGGAGCAATTATATGATTTCTATCGTATCCATCCTATTTTTAATGTTATTAATTTTTATATAAAACATTTCGAATATTTTTTCTTCCAACTTTATTATAAAGAAATTTTCGTGAAGCATATAATAAAATATCATAAGAACCGGTTTCCCTATTTTAAAATATTTAAACACCAATTCCACCATCACAATACATATAGCTTCACATTACATTAATTAGCCAAAAGATCTTTATTGACATAGTGTATTTTGTTAACAACTAATTTTATCGCAAACCGATGAACGCCAATAAGTCGCTAAATGAACACATTTAACGAAAATATCATCATAAATAATTTTCGTATAGCCAACGATATTACAAATCTACCTGCACGTGCACAGCTCTACGCGGTTTTGACCGACATTTGGCACAATGATAAACCAAATGATAGAAATAGCAAAAGATAGTTAGTTTATAAAACATATTAACAAGACCCACCCAAAAACTAATTAGGTACATTATTGAGCTGATATATAATTTTCTTTCTGTGCTTTAAGCTATTAAGGTACTTATCGTTATTTATGTAACAGTCAAGTACAGTCTTAAGTACATTAACCTAAATCGCTATTGATTTTTAAGATATTAATCATAAAGAAGATAAGGTATAAAATACGTGTGTGAAAAACAACTACGCCTCCGAGCCTCCCACCTGAGGGCTCGGAGGCGTAGTTGTTTTTTACACACGTATTTTATACCTTATACAAATATTGCATTGTGAATGCAAAAAAAAACATAAAGAAGAGGGTAGGTAGTTATTACAATGTGTAACGTATATCTGTAACAACTGCACTTGTTCTTGTCAGCTATACAGTTTTAAGAAATGTTAACTTCTGGCTAATTTATTATGGGAAATCGACGCGGTTCATATCGTAAAAAAACGTTACTCTTAACATATGTGCATATGTGTATATGCACATATGTGTAAACATATGTGTATATAGCACAGCGCAACAGCTGCAACCGTGTAAGAAAAAATAACAAGCTTCCGTTGACTCAATTTGTAACTTGAATTTTTGTTTTATTTATTATTAAATTCAAACTAGTCCATTAAAATGTAAACAGTGATCGGATATGCTCAAATTGAACAACTCCCCAGTAGTTAATCACGTACAATCATTTAAACCTAATTAGAAAACATGTTTCTTGAACATTATACAGATACACATAATATTAACTTTATTTATCAGCCATCTACCAATATAGCGTTCTATGGAAAGTATCATAAACAACATTAATCAATTTATTGTGGTAAAAACAAAAATACGTATTTTTAGTATAAGATAAACCGTAGATCCCAAAATGGGCAGCACCGTTTTTAGATTTATACTGCGAAGTCCAATCCGCCTGGCAAACATGGAGATTGGATGGGGGTGGCTTCATTGGGCTGTGGACTTCTTTAGGCTCAGATGATGGCAAATTCAGCTGGTACCAATTTAATTTATAATTCCGAACCATATAGAATGTTAATAACAAGTTATAATGAACTAGCCCCACGCGCGCCCCGTGCTCCGTAACGCGATATGGAGCATCAACCGATGCTAATTTGCCACTCACATCTAAAGTCCGTTTTTTTTAGCATTAGAAAGAACAAAATTTGGGTACTTTATTGTACACATATAATGTAACAAGCAAAACGTAACATCGTGAAAAATTTACACTAAAAAGTACCTTAAGAAGCAGAAGGTGCAAACTTGTGGCACGAAACGTTGGTCAGTTTGACACGACAAAATTAAAAAGTACATGCCGATGTTCTAATACGTACCATATATATTAGGTGATTTTTAAAATGGTCGCTTAACATGGCCGCCATTTGCAACAATAGCGGCAAATGTCAATGTCTGCATTTATCTGTTTTGACTATTTTCTTTGGTTTATTGTTAAAATTTTATTGTTTTTTTTGAAGTTTTTTGTTAAAAGTTTTTGTTCTTATTTTTTATTTAATCTGTTCAACAATGGACGAGCCTGGAGCCGGTCAAAGTGGACTCCAGCACAAGTTTAGCCACCACTGCTTCTTTGTTTACATAATTTCTAATGCTAAAAAAAATGGACTATAAGAGTGTATCAATTGCGGATAGTGTTTTGTTTTCGTAGAAATACGTAAGCGTGGAAAATCTATTTTTAAATTTATTCTTACTAGCTGACCCGACAACGCGTTGCTGTGGTAACGTTAATTGATTATAAAAACTGTTATTCTTAGGCTTATGGTAACTATATATGGTAACAAACACACACACAAAGTATCGTCATAATATAATTAATAAATTATTTGAATATTTAAAGCTGAGACTAAGGCCCGTATTACACTATCAAATATTTTATTGAATAAATTTTATAAATTATAGGTTTCATCTGTCATAAAATATTTGAAGGATGATTCTTTTATTAAAAAACGTGTGACTAGATTTACACTACGTAAAATATACATGTGAATTGTCATTGTTGACCAAATATTGGTTTAGTTTGGTTATATACTTATTAGAGCATAAGTTTATTAATAATTAGTTTTGATAAGTTTTATTTATGTTTAAGAGTATTAAAACGTCATTGAAACTGTTGGTCTAGCACTTGTAATCAACATTATAATGGATGATGTATTATTCTATGCTTATTTAAGTATAATGCATTGACTGCTAAAATATTGACTGCTTTATTGAAGAAAAGGCAATGTCCCCGACGCAAGCGTGATTGGGTTAAACCAAGGATCGCAAGGCGTGACGTTAAAGGAATTCATCAAAACCTAATAAAAGAATTATTAAATGAAGATAATAAAAGCTAAATTAACTATATGACAATGGACAATAATACTTTTCCATATGTTTTATCTAAAGTGACACCCTTTATAAAAAGACAAGACACTCACTTAAGAAATTCAATTAGTGTCGAAGGTCGTCTCATGGTCGTCTCATTCTTTTAAAAAATGTAATGCCAATCTATTAAATTTTACAAAATAAATTTTATAAAAGAAATACTTTATAAAATATGACCTATTACACTATCAAAGATCTTTGTCCAATAACTTTTATAAAATGTTTTACAGTGTAATACGGGCCTAATATACATAAATTTAGCAATGCAGTCAATATACCTTATTTAAATTACAAAATGCATAATAATTGTGCCTATTCGCTTTCAGCTTGAATTAATACTCGTAGCTTTACAATTGCTGATATAATAAACTGACGATATAATACCTAGACATATTTCTTTTAATATTTGTTAAAAATGCTGTTACCTGTATGTTAAAAATCCTACATATATTGAGTTAGTCAAAGTAGTTAAACGTTTTATTTAAATAACAGGCGACTTAAACAATAAATACGCATTGACTTAAAAAATTAAAAAGTACCAATAATCTTCATAAAAAAAATATATTTAGAAAAGGAAAATCTCTTTAAATCTTATAATTAAGATAGGAACTGAACGTTTAGTTATTTTAGCTAGTGCAATGTAGTCTATAATAAGAGTCAATGTAAGTGATAGTTACGTTAGAAGTTTTATATTTTGGTCTATTAACTCCATAATATTACTCCTTTTGTTTTCTGCCGGGGGTATTTTATCAGATTATGCTTTAGCAACATTCAAGGAAAGACTTAATCTTTATTTAAAATTTCTAAAAACCCTGGCTTCTGTTGTTACTTTCTATGCCTTTTCGAGCAACCATAGATCATAATCCATCATTATCTCCGAAAATTAACAATTAAAACATAAATTATTCACAAATATGCATTATCTAATCACACAAATGAATGTTTTGTTCATTTTTGTTTTTAGATAATGCATTATTTTTTTTTTATGTAAAAAGTCTTTTTTTATGAAGTTAGGATTTAATTTAAAACTACCATCAATGGTGTACCATTTTATTGATTTGCACCATTTTTCAAACAATATTTAACTAGTTTGGAATAGTAATAAAAAATAACATTTCTCTGTTAATAATAGAGTGGTATTTCGAAATAGTGGAAAAACGCATAATCAGGATAGTCGCCAACACTGAATTAAAACAAAATACATAATACGAAAAAAATTACTACCTAACGTTTTGCGTAACAACACTACCTCCTGTTAACCAGGCAAACAAGATGTATCACGAATTATTCTTATTCATGGTATGTACTTCGCATTTTTTATTCGCTAAAAGAAGTTTAGCATAGCATCAGTCAGAAATCTTTGTTAATCTAAATATGATATCTAAGCGGTATTTTTTCATTTATTTTTGCATAAAAGTCAATTTAGAGATTTCTTTACATAATAATCTATGGTTCAGTGTGTGCGATAAATTTGAAATTTAATTTTATCAGGCTCGAAAAGGAACCGGCGCGTGACGAGACGAGATGCTCACATCTTTTCTCGTCTCTACAGCACGTCGCCACCTGCTGCCACGCGCCAAATATTGTTTAAAGCCATCTCCTCTCCTCTGCATCCGCATTCATAGTGAAAAAAAGAAGTGAATAAAAAATCTCATTAGCTGTTATTCGTGACATATTTATTCGATCCGGCACATCTTCGCTTTGGTGGAAACCAGATCCTAATTTTAACAACACCATTGCC
This sequence comes from Calamotropha paludella, assembly GCA_927399485.1. NCBI lineage: Eukaryota > Metazoa > Arthropoda > Insecta > Lepidoptera > Crambidae > Calamotropha > Calamotropha paludella. The sequence continues at coordinate 19,980,244 of OV656803.1, read as the reverse complement.
GCTGTAGACAGCTGAATAGTTGCCGTGACTCTTCGAACTCTTTTGGTACGCAATTTTAAATTCTGTTACTGTTGTAGTTGCAAAGTTCAACATAAAGTTGCCTTGACCAAATACACAGTATCTATCAACACGAGACTGGCAAACTCATCGTCCAAAGCATGCAATTCTAGCTCAAAAAACAATCAATACAGCTCAAAACAATTAACAAACAAATTTTTAATAAATAAATTACAAACCAAATATTTCTTAAACTTACTTAATTTTTCTACATTATAAAAATAGGCCGCTTTTATGGTAACATCGCTACAATAATTTATCTCCTTTATATAAATCAAAGCTCTATATAACAATCAAATCGTAATAAATTAAATGGAGATCGTCACAAGAGAAGCTATAGAATTAAAAGCATTTAAATAGTTCTGCAAAATTAGATCTACGAAATATTGAAAAAAAAAACTAATTATCAGGATAATTTAGCACGTTATGTCTCAATAATGTTAGTATGCAGGTGTTAGAAGTAAGTTTACGGCTGTGTGAATAAAACATCTCAAAATATTTAAAAACTAATTATTTTCCTTAAACGTATGGAGTACTCAAATTAGACGCTTAAAGATTCACGCAATGTGTCATACTAGGCATGAGAACGTTATACCAAAACGTAACTAAAAACCGTTTTGAATTTCATACCGTAACGTTACCGCAAAACATAAAACTGTTTTTCCTATAACCAACGCAATGCAACCAAAACTGAAAACAGCGCGCCGCGCTGCCACGATCGCGTAAATGTGCCAAAAGAGTGATAAATGCAATAATGAAACAAATAATTTTATCAGAAATATTATCAAAAAAAATCGAAATAAAAATTATTGTAAATATGACGATTTTTAAATGCGCCAAAAATTTCTAGTTCATACATTTTAATTTTAACAAACTAGTCCTAAGCCTAGTAAAAGCACGAAGGGATATCATCATAACCATAATTACGTAAAACTAAAACAAAAACTTGGGTTACGTTAGATAACAGCATTTTAGTTTTCATTCGTTTTGCAATAGCTAAACCAACTCGTCAACCGCGGTAGTGATAACCAAAACTGAAAACGGTTTTTAATAACGTTATGGAAACTTCAAAACCGTTATTAACGGTTTCCAAAAAATATCCAAAACGCCCATATCTATGTCATACCACTACCAAATTATTAGACTACACCATTACCTATCATAGGCGCGGTAGCTCTGCCTTGGCATTTCTACACCGCTGCTAGTCTTTGAGCATCAAATTTGAAGATATTTTAACAATAATAGAAATAAAAACAATCATAAATTTACTACCTACTCAAGATATATTTTACTTAGAAGATTGTTTATTACTAAAAAACTCTTTAATTAATTCAAGTTATAATTACTACGGCATTAGTTGGGACAGATAATTCAACATTATTTACTTATTGTATACTATGTGTTTATAGTCATGTATGATTCTTTAATTTGGTAAAAAGATATAATGAACCTACTTTATGTAACATTTGAATAAATTAATAAAGTAATTTGTGTACATTTAATGATTCCTATTTGTCTGTATAATCGATTAGCAGTAAATATATTTCATAAAACAGCCAAATAGTTAAGTGAGCATATTAAAAAAAATATTTTCTTATTCTCACAAAGATAGAAGACGACCTTCTTAAGGCCAAGTAAACATTAGTGATAATTTGTAAAATAACTTTTTAATTAACGATAGTCACAGACTATAACGCCTTTAAAGAAGTTTCAAAGGTGAAGAGCTTCCAAATGAACGTCATCTCGTTATCGTGGCCTACGCAAAGTATAAAAATATAATGCAATGCTAAAGCTTGAAGGTAACGTAATTACTAATTAATTGTGACTTGCCAAATTTATGTCTTATTTTAATGTGGGACAAAAATTATAACAAAGATAACAAAAGTGTGCGACTTTTAGTAGCTACATCACCCAACTTCTATTGGTAGAATGTTTCAATATTATTGACGGATATTGATAATATCGACAATAATGCCGTTCATAAAATATAACTAGCAATAGTATCAATGGTATCGATAAATATATGTAATAATAATTTTAACAGTTTTCAGTAGGTGCCTAGAATAAATATACTTAATTTTTCGCGTCTTGCATTGGCCTACGTCCTATTAAATTGCTTAAAACCGTACCTAACACTATTACAAAAGTATCGATAACATTGATAAACAGTACGTTTTTAGAACAACAATAATTTTGTTGTTTATATTTAATGCAAGACAGTAATAATATCAACAGTTTTTCCCTTTGTTAATAGTTGTTTTAAACATTCATATAGTTCGGGAACTCCATTCTGCGCTACGGCTCCATAGGGACTTCGATTTACAAACCACCCGACACGAAAATATATGCAATTCTATGAAACTAAACGAAAGCGCCCGAAGCACTCAGCAGCCAAGGCGAGTGGTAAGCCAGGTGCATTTTGTGTATCAAGACCCTAATAGAATGGATCGTTACATCATAGTCATGTAAGTTTTTGGTGTCTCTTTAGAGATACAAATGAAGAGCCCAAATAGATGTACGGACAACAGCACGTCAACCTTCCACAAACTGTAAAACTTTCTCTATGGATATAGCGCTCTATGTGTGTTGCACTTTAAAGAGAAAATTGAACGGAAAAGGGGATGTCCCAAATCTGCCCCAAAGCCGTTTTATGTTTGAATAGTGAAAAAAACAACTACATACAATAAATTAACTGTATAATAAAATCACTGCTATCTAATGGGCATAGAATTGAAATATACTAGAAGAAATTAACATAATTTTATATTTACCAGTGTGTTACCACGCACTCTTCTTAATTACAAATATACATACGGCTTTAACTTCAAGGAATTTTGAGACAAACCTTAAATCCAAGAAAACTTTTTTGGGTGTAGAATACTATAATTTTACGGGTTTCATAATAGATAAGGTTATTAAAAAATATGGTGTTTTAATTACTACAAAATTTATTATTCGTGCACACAAATAAAATACATGACTTAAACAGTATAAAAAAGCGAATATAATATTTTTTGAGCAAGAGTCAACACTATCCCCTCGAAAAAGGCCTTTGAATATTCTATCGGACCAGACTATTAATGGACAGCAATTGTTCAAAATCTGCAATCATATGTTATACTAGTTTACTAGTATTGTACGGTGAGCATTATTTTAGAAGTCAATACAATTTTATAGAATACGGGGTTGCTGTCGTGTTTGCGTTAAGTTTATATGATACATCAATATAAAATCAAAACTTAGATAAAAATGTATTTAGTATTATTATTTAAATGACAATGAAACCATCCAGTTTGTTTGTATCGTATGAATATTTGTATGTGGGGCAAATAATGTATGTAATAGGAATATCTCTGTTGACAGATTTATATAGGTTGATGTGCTATTGACCGTACTGAGTTCTACTAGTTTATAAATTCTTTTAACTAAAATATGTAAACTTCGTTCCATTAAATAGATATATTTGATTTCCGATACTTTAGGAGAAGGATGACAAACATTATAAAAAATAAATCAATATTTATTTGATATGGATAAAAGCCAAAAATCTGGGCATGAGTGCGCATTCTTCTTTGTGGACAGAGCAGTGTTTAATTAATTAAATTATTCATTATGATGTATGTGAAAGCCTAACAAAAATAAATAACATTGTATCTAAATAAAATTGTGCAATAATAAGTGTGTCAGCTGCATCTAGCTCTGCCTAACGGAATTCCATACAGATGCAAGTGAAATCTAAATAAATAATTCCCTTTCTATGGTATTCAACTACTTTATACAAGAATAAATATCCTTTACACAGGTACACTTATCTACCCGCTTAAAATTAACATTGTACGGTTCAAATTATGACGAAAAGTATTAAGATTACTACTAGAAGGCCGACAAGTATGCCGATCGCGAGCCATTGGCGGCGATCTGAAACAACACAAGCAAATTTTAATTTACTGTTCATGTATATTCTCAATTCGAAACAATATAGGCCTACAAAAATATAAAAGGACGTAGCACTCAGCGACGCCGTTGCACTCGTCAATGCCGCAGGTGATTGTGATATCAAACTTGTACAAAATTATATTAACGATATAAATTAAAAATTTACTACCAATAATCGAATGGGATTCTAACGTAAAGTTCATCGTTATTTATACGAATTAAAAAAAAACACTTTTACTAAACAACAACAGCAGGGAGAAGCAACTCACTAGTTGCTTCTCCCTGCTATTGACTGTAGTTAAGACATTCGCTATAAAAAGTTTGTGTTAATACTTAAATAAGTTCAATTTACAAATAAATAAATAAATAAAGTATAATTAAGTAAAGTATAGATTTCCACACTGTGCACAGATTGTCATAGATTGCACTCAATCCGTGACAATCTGTGCACAGTACAGAAATCTATACTTTACATAAAATGTTCAAGAAATTCAACTTATTTAAGTATTAACACAAACTTTTTATAGCGAATGTCCTAACTACAGTCAATAGCAGGGAGTAATATTAAAACTCCTTACATAAACACCTAAGTGGAGTGTTAGTTTTCAGTATATTACCAAAGTTTGAAAAGGTAGTCAATTCGTTGTTTCAGTTTAATGCCCTTGAGTATTATTTATTTCCTTTGATACTTCTTCCACTTCATGAAGTTGAATCCAATCTAAATTTAATGCAATAACTAGAATAAAACATGTTTAAAGTTTACTAACCTATCTCTTTGTTATATTAATTTTTCATTTTCTGATTGATCAATATTATAAATCTATACATAATACAAATATGGACAGAATTGCGAGGATTTGGCACATGATGATGACGAAATAAACAAAAATTATATATAAGTCTCTCAGTTGTTTCTATTTATATGGATATACAGCTTTAATGTAAATAATGAGTCTTTGGAATTTCATTTACAAGCTGTTTTATATTATAATTATTTCCAATGACACTTCCCGTGCCATCTGCCTATTTCACACAAAAGTAAATAGGAGACACTCACCATTGTTCATGTGGAGTACTTTTGCAACCTTTTTAATAGTCGAATCTAGCTTTGAGTCTGCATTCTCCAGCTCCGTATTCAGGTCGTCGAGCATCCTGTAAGAAAAACTAGTGTTACTAGTGGATCTATAGTGGGCGGTAACAATATAATTTACTCGATTCAGATACTTTGTCTACCGTTAAACATGAAGTAATATACTGTTTATTTTGATATTCCATAAAACATATATATATGGTTGCTTTTTTCTTACGTCAACACATTCAACTTGAAAACTTACACGGCTTGCTCATCGAGCTCCGAACCGATCTGCCTGGAGACTGTTTTAAGTGATCCCACAGTGTCTCCCAGTGCTCTTAGTTGCTCATCCTGACCCCTAAGCATCCGCTCTTGTACACCCATCACATCACTGTCATACTCGAACCGACTGGGACTGTCCGCCTGATCACATGTATGATATAAGTTATTAGTCTATTACATGAATGTAGGTCAAATGCTAATCTTTTGTAAGTTGCCTGAACGTTGAACATTGTGATACTAGTACAATCGTATGTATAACAATAACAATAAGGTAGTTGCAACGGTCCATGAGGGTCTTTATGTGATTAAAATGTGGACTAAGTTTGTTCTTATTATATTTTGACATAACAGTTGTACTGAGCTGATTCCTCACCTATCTAAATAAAAATGTGTCGTGTGTCCTTACATATTAGTCTTCTTATATTTTCAATCTTATAGTCTATCTCATACTGACTAAGTCACGACTTAATACGTATCATTTTTTCCATGTTGAAAAGGAACATAACAAATGTCTTATTATGATTATTATAATGCATATTGATTCACTGCTTGTTATGCTTTGTGATTTCCAGTGCTGTTATATCTTTGTTTTAGGTAAACCTGTTCTAAGAGCTTACATAAAATCTCTATTCTAATTTATAATTTAATGCAGAACATTCCCTCACGTGTAAAGGCTAGTCACGTGACATTGGCGGAGTCACAAAACAAGCCACTAACCAAAAGAACAAGAATAAGAAATAAGTGGAGTGAGTAGTCACCTGGTTAGCCAGCTTGGAGTACTTGGAGTATTTTGGTGTGGATGTCCACGAGTTGCCGAAGTGCACGGGGCTCTCCTCGCCGAGTAAGGGCTCCCGCGCGGTGCCGTCGTTTTCGCGGTTGCGATTGAGACTCATCTTGCTTTTCATTATCTAAGTTAGGTACACATGCACGATTAGCCCAGTTTAATCTTTAATTTATTGTACTGTTGCTTGATTGTTTTAATAAGAGTAGAACGAACAAAACCAGTCTTCTGCTCATGTCCTGCTTAATGCAGTCTGTTCGGTTAGTATGACATATAACACAACGGCAATAACTATTATTTTAACAACTGCGATAGCGCAGCGATCAATGCACTCAAATTCCGATTGCAGGTTTGCAAGCAACAAGCACTGCAGCTCAAAGAATGGGTAACCAATAACTAATTCCCTTGATTTCCTACTTGCTTCGGAATGTAATGTTAACTCTCTGGTTCCGGCGGCATCTACAATAGTCAGCACCCACCAGCATTTCTTAACATCTGTAGGGATGGTTTAGGTCCCAGCAGAGCTGACATCAATAGGCTGATAATAATGATTATTTGATAAAAAATCCAAAAACTGTCCATAATTTCCATAAAAATAATAAATGTATTTCCCTTACCTTAACTTCCTGTTTAGTTGCTTCTATAAAGTTTCTTCTGTCACTAATTTCTTTATTGTCAATTTTAAACTTTGATGAGTTCTTCTCTACTATGCGTGAAGAAATTAGTTATGGAAATAAATATAAAACATTCTGACCAATACTTGCATGCACTATAAGAATTGCTTTAGACATTGTTAATATTTGGTATAAAAAAGGGATATTATGGGACGAAAATTGTCTTGAGACGAAAATGTCACTTATATTTCGCTTTTTAGAATAGGTACCGTAAAGGAGCTGAAACTGGCTATGATGTTGTTCATCAACATAGATATTAACAAATCAAAGAAAGTAGATAGTGTTAATAATTTCGCCAATAGGATTAAAAGAAATGATAAAATGGGATTTTTACAACATACTCTTTTAATATTACAGCACTGTTGCATGCAACATCATCACAAAGAAACCCGTTTTCAATATCACTAATGTTGGTGATCAACCATGAAAATTTAAAACAATAATAGTGTTAGTAGACTAGCGTTTGCGTCTACGTCTGGACCAGTTTACCAGAAAATGTTGGTTCAGACCTCACCTAAATTTTTTTTTCAGCACATCTACCCATTCGCTCCAACTTAGGCGCCATTCATTTATTACGTAAGACTATTTTCGCTAGTTTTTGGCCCCCTCCTCCCCTATAATAAGAAAAAATAAGAATAGGCCGACCCCCTCCCCCCCTATTTAATATATATTACGTAAGAATCTAATATAATAATCTAAATGAATACACGTTTGGTTTGTTTTAATGTTTATTTTTAGAAATGTTTTTTAGTACTAAAAAGGTACTAATAATTGTTATTTTTTGGTAGAATAAACTTTGGTTTTACTCATTCATCTTAACCTACATAAGATTTTTCAGTCCAGGGGCTCAAAAGCACTTTGTCAAAGTATAATTTTAACTCTGCGCATTTTTGTGATCTTACGTAAGAACTATCGAGACTCCCTCCCACCCCCTTGTAAGAAAAAATAAGACATGGTTGACCCCCCTCCCCCCTTAAATCGTCTTACGTAATAAATGAATGGCCCCTTAAAGCCAAAGCTTTGAAACATGACTAATTCATATTCAGATGGGATAATGCCTATTGGTGTTTTACAGATAAAATAAATGTAGTTATTAAATTCTAATTTTAAATATAGTAATAGACTTGCTATTTGTATGGTATATATCATGGTTAATGGTATACTTAAAAAACATGCACGCAAATAATATATTGTCAACAATTTAAGTAAAACTGCTGGCATAAGACATTTTCGTTATAGACTATATTTTTGAGATACAAGGTGGCCAATTTAAAGTCTCAGTTTCCTTAAATGATGTCAATAATAATCATATTAATGGAATCTGTACTTGAGGTAAGAATTATAAAATTATAAGTTTACACATGCGTCATTGACAGATAATCAACTTATATACTTAATAAATAGATTAGAACTGTTGTTTATTTATATATTTGGTTCCATTCAGTCAGGATGACACTCCATCCTTTTATATACATAAAGGCACTAAAGACTACAATAAATGTTTTGCTTCATAAACATTCTACAAATACTTACATAGGTGATAAAAAAGACAAAATAAAAATGCAATGATACATGATTAGACACCGACATGAAATGCTCGCTTTGCTCTTTGGACTGACCTTATAATAATCCATGATAAAAATAATTTTGTTAATATAATTTTCTAAAATCAAATTGCAATAGTGATTGCTTTTATTTTACACTTTACTGTTTTGTTTTCTTAATTACAAAACTAAACAATGAGCCTGAAAGAATGTAAAATATGTGTTAAACTCTATGCTTACAAGGAAACTCACTGCTTTGGAGTAACAAAAAAGATTCAGTAGGAAATGAAAAATAAATAACATTCTTACATATGTACAAAACCAACGATAAAAACAAGCTTGCATTGTTAAAAAGTAAGCAAACTAAAAAGACAACTGCAGTAATTACATATATATACATATATAAATAATTCGCTTTGCTATATTACTGCATTAACTAAAATTGTCAATTTAATATGTTATATGAAAAGGATATTGATGGTGTCTTCAAGATCTTCTAGGTCCCACTCAATACTGCGTAGTGCATTTCGGAGTTCTGTAGAAGTCCATTCCACTTCTGGGCTGTTGGGGAGATGTACAATGGGGGTCTTTGATATCTCCTGCCACCGCAGATATAATCCTCGTGTTTTATTCAATGCTTTGAACACCTCACTGTAACCAAAAAAAAATTAGTAAGATAAGATCCAGAAAAGATTAAATCTTGGCGGTCTACAATGTTTTAGGTATAAAGTAGATAACCTAAATAATTTTATTTTAAGAAATAACTTTCAAAATAAGTTCATTACTTGGGGGTTTTATATCTTTAAGGTACAATTTCTGTACAGGGTAATAAAGCGTAACCTCGTATCATGAGGATTAATGACGCCATTGCGTACTGCTACACGCTGGGCAGAGTGTCATCAGACAAAACACATAATTTTAGCACTTACTCCTTGACGACGTAAAATGGATCCTCTAAAGTCATGTCAAACAAGAATTACAGCGTATTAACTGATTCTCACTCATGTGATACTAAGTATCAACACAGTTGTAGGCAATCCAGAAGTATACATGAAGAGAAAAACAAAAGTGGCTCCAGGCGATCCCTAGCCTATCCCACAAAATATCGACAACATGTTACAATACAAACCTCACGTATAGCCCGACGAGCCGCTCGATGACCGCCGAAGGTATTCTCTATCCTTTGCTAGCTCGCCACAACGCAAACTCCGCTACTTGCGATCCAATGCCACCACAATGCGCAACCGCGAACTTTTTATTGTTGATTGGCACGACATTGCAACGACGCAGGTTACCAAGCAGCGCCTCCTCCGATATCCACCCTCCAACCCACCTCCCTGGATTTCAAAACCGATATTCAAGCTAAAAAAATTGACAGTAACAATACATATGTTTTTTTTTATAAGGGGTTTTGGCTTGGTTACAAAGACCTTTGAGCCATAAAATATCAATACATATGTATTTTTTTTATAAGGGGTTTTGGCTTGGTTAAAAAGACCTTTGAGCCATTTCTTCATAATATTATGTCCATTCTTATTTAAAGAGTTGATTTATGAATGATATCATTATCAATGGATGATGAATGAAAAGTGAAATACCTTAACCTAGGTTTCAGTAAAGATGTGGGGTTTTACTGAAAAGTTCTCGTGGACTTCTTGAGAGAGCGAAAAGACACCATCCATTGTTTTTTTTCACTTGCAAACACTCGTGCATATACAGAAATACTTAGTGGTTAATAACCCACCATTATTACACACTAATATCAACCACAACACAAATTTTAACAAGAAAAACAAGACCACTATAGTGACGCTTCCCGCTCCCGCCAAAAAGTCCTCAATACATATGTGAAATTGTGAAGTCCCAGACTAACAAAGGTTTGGGAAACAGAGTCGCCCAGATTAACACATTTTTTTTTTACAAACATACTGTCATCTGTCAGTAACAGTTAAAAAGTACTGGGTGGGTGGTATTGGACTGTATTCCGAAACACACATCAGTATACTGGTCAGTCGTAATGACGTCATGAAAGCGTCGCCATTTTATACTGGTCAAAGTGAAGAAAGTGTGACGTATCTTGCCCTCAGAACAATAACTTAAGCTTTAGTTATTGTTCTGAGTAGCTTGCCGAACTTTTTCCCTCTGTCTCGCTCTCACACTATTTTATAATATGGCGTCTATTTCTGACGTCAACGCGCTGGACAGTATATTAAGGGACCATTCATTTATTACGTAAGACTTTTTTCGCTAGTTTTTGACCCCCTCCCCCTATTATAAGAAAAAATAAGAATAGGCCGACCCCCTCCCCCCGTTTAATATTTATTACGTAAGAATCTAAAGGCAAAAATGAATACACGTTTGGTTTGTTTTAATGTTTATTTTTCAAAGTAACAACTTTTAGAAATGATTCTTTGTACTTACAAGGGTACTAAAATTCTATTTTTTTGGTAAAATTAACTTTGATTTTAATCAATCATCTTTTCTTGCATAAGATTTTCAGTCCGGGGCTCAAAAACCACTCGGAAAGTGGATCTGACACTGGCACATCTCTAGTACTATTACTAGAGCGTTGCTTCTAGTTGGTTATTCAGGATTGTGGCGTCGTCAACGTTCATCTATTCCACATCAGCTCCAGTGCGGCACAAAACTTCTTTGACTAAGGCTTTTTTTCTTCAATATTTAAAATACGGCGATGAAGTTTTTGGTTTACCATACATTTTCATAAAAACTTAAACCATAAAATATGTTGGCATATGGTAATTCATACTAATGATATTTACGCATAATATTATTATTCATAACAAATTTAACATATTTGTTTTAATCATAAATACAATCAGCATGATCCTATTTAGCCATAAAATTACAACCATTACTTTATAAAGGCATAATTGTATCAAACCATAATGAATATAATCATAATCATCTTACGCAGAATAAGTAAGTCTTAATATTATAGATACACATCAATAACTTTTATATAATCATTGCTCTAACCCTAGGACCAAGTATCATAATGGACAGAGCCCTTTGGTTTTTAGCGTGTCCGTTTTTTGTTAGTGTGCAGCTCTCAATATGTATTAGTGTGCATGACTAGGGATGTCACTAGCGAATCGATATAGTCACTTGAATATCGATAAGCGTGTAATTTTTTCAAGAGTATGTCAAGTTTTACTACACAGAATACACATTTAAAGTGTAAAGCTTGATATACTCTTGACTGTACATAATTAATATTATTGGCCCATAAATAAAAGTCATATTGATGAAATACACTAAATGAACTATATTTTGAAATCACACACACGAGGCAGAACATTATTGAGCCTTAAATAAAATCAATTTAGTGTGCATATTCCTAACACTGTTTTCAACAACAGCGTTCTTCATCACAAAATGAATACGGAGCTGTAAATAAATCTCGCAAATCGACTTTATGAGAAGATATTTATGATCTTCAAATAAACTGAATTCTGACAAGTGTTCATGTGAACATTGGAAAATATTTTTATAGCTTGAGGAGTCTTAAATTTTTTGTAGGCTCCCAGTTATCACGTCTAACAGCTTTGACCCACTTACATCTTATTTCCGGGCATTTTGGGAACCTAAAAAAAATTATCGACAAAGCTACATTACATGAAAAGATACATCACTACAAATGATTTCTAAAACAATGTCTTTTAATTACATTAATTTAAGAGCAAAAACTTGAGTCTTATCAGTGTTGTGTGACACTGTATGAATGAGAACAAGTAAAATTCAATAGTTTGGTGTTTTTATTGCGATAAAACTTTACGTAAACCATAAATAATCTTGTTAATCATTTACGTATGAAATGATAATTCCGGGTCTTTCACTCCGCCTTTTGTTGTTCTTGACGAACAGTTCACAGCCGAACAACACATTTTATCAATTTTATAATTCACTTTTAGTGGTAATACTCAGGTTTCTCAAAAAATCAACAAAACATTGCACTTCACCGCAATGTTTTGACCGACTAGTCGGTCACAAAATGACGTCTCACACGGACATGGCGCTGTTGCCAACTTACATTACCTGTCTCTTTTATTCGTGTTACACTTCGTAACACAGACAGAGATACAAAGACTTTAGTTTATTACACGTTCGTAAGAGCGGCAACCTCTTATGACTACGTCCATTATGATACTTGGTCTCAGAGTAAACAGGACTGGAGTAGCCATTAGTCAATATCTCGTACATATTTTTCTGCCATTTTTTGCGGGGGGTGAGGTTACTACTACATTCAATGCCAGCACACAGGAACAAAAACTCTTTGCGTGTTTACAAACGCACACATGCATAATACGACAAACATATTTAAAATACACGCACACGTGCTTAAAATAGTGTGTTAACGTTCTATTCAAACACACGAATGTCATTGTGTGAGAAGTGACATGACATAGCACGAGAATATCGATATCGATAAATCAGTTTCGTTCAATGAATGAATTTATTAACTTTGCGTTAGTATTCCTACAAATACAAATTGAAACTTGATAGTTTATTGCATTTAAAAGATATTTACAATAGGTGTTATTATATATATAGAATTCACTGTGGACCCTTTTGCGTATACCCATAATGGAAAGGAGGAACTCTGAAACATTATTTTTAACAATTTTTAACAAAGCGATAGTGAATATAGTTATATTTCTCAGATTTTTACTTTGACCGATTGATTATTTGTATTTTTTTGCGATTTGCTTACATCACTTTTTGCAGGTATTTCCTTTTCAACTTATTTTTTAACCTAAAATTAATACATTTAAATGTAATAAACTAAAACTGTTATAATATTACATGTTAATATATATTTGAAGCATAACTAGTTATATAATAAACTAAGAGGATCATTCAAGAATAACGTTGGCACAGCATGGGCAACTAATCTTCTTCTATTGTTAGATAATTTTTGAAACTGAGACGGCTCAATATGTATGGAACATATAGTACTTGTTCTTGAAGATGCCCAAGATGCCCTATTACCTATTACAAGCATGAATCCATTTTTTTCGTATGCTGTATTCTTTAGGAAAACTGAATATGAAAAATTAGATGTTTCCGGGCATATCAAAGCTTAAAGTATAAATACCAACAATTAGTATGCCGCCTAGGGGCAGAGTATATTTGCCTGAACTACACATACCGATCATTTCTAATTATAACACTGCAATACTATCTTCCAATAGCTTTCATTTATGTACAAATGACTTTTGGTACCACATACCTTACTCCTAGTATCTTGAAGTATTGCAGTTGGACAAGCCGGTTTTTAAAAGGAGCTATAAATGCTACAATATTAATAAAAAACTTAACTTAAATGTTGACGATGACAAAGCTATTACCATACTAAAATGTCATCAAAATCCGTCGCGTAGTTTTTGGGTGATGCGTGCTCAAACATACATACAGACAGACAAAATGTTCAAAAATTAGTGATTTCGCTTCCTCTACTCTCATTACTAGCCATTTGGTTTAAGGTAGACTTGACCTGTTTTATGCTATATCTTTACAGTTTTATTCTCGTATGTATAATATCGCAGGTAAATAGTATAATTCCGCACTTTACATACGGCGTCATCAGTTCAAAATCACATACCTTATTCTTATTTGAAATCATCATTAATACCTGGTAATAATTACTGAAACAAACTGTAATTTATCTAAGCTGTGTTTTATTATCGTTAAGAAAAAGAACTAAGAAAAGGGTATGTGTTTTTTAAACTGATGACGCCGAATGTAAACTGCGGAATTATACAATTTCCCTGCGACATACAGATTTAAATTAAAAATACATATTTCCAATTTAAGTATGTTACTTGCATTCATTCATTCATTACTCACTCGTAAAATCACAATATCGATGAAGTTGACATCACTATTGTGCAAATTAATATTGTACAAATTAATAAGGGTTGCTGATTACAAAATAAAAACAATTTGTCCAGTGGCTCGAAAAAAAATTTTGGTTTCTCGGAAATCATCGGGTGTGCTGGTTAGACGAAGGTACCCTTTTAACCGTGTCTTTTTTATGAAGTCAGGGACACTGGAAGTATATACAGCATTAGTACTCTTAATGTTTATGAGCGCCGCCCAGCATGAATAAAAGGACAAATAGTTTGATTATTATTTTAATTAATTATTTTATTTATTATTTTATATTTCCATGTTGTGTGGCAAAGAATAGGCTTCAAGCAGCCGCAAAAGTGTAGGTATGTACTTAATACTAAACTAAAAATAAACACGCAACGTACATTGTTAAAACGAAATTATAATTGGTAATTAATTAATACAAAATTACAGTTATTTATTACCAACAAACTTTTTCTAATTTTTGTCTTAATTAATTGAAATGCGATAATGGTCAACCCTAGGTAGTCTCGTGGGGAGTGCAGCCGTGACGTCATCAAACGAACTTTGAGCGCGAAATTTGAAATTGTAGTCTGCTAAAACATGAAATTATGAATTAAATAATAATCAAAACCTAAAAATTATGCTTACAAATGAAAGGTGACACCATCTTTTTGCATACTAGATATTTTCGAATTTTTTTTACAGTAGAAAACAGCACAGGCAGGCATTTTCGTGGGAGCTCTGCACGGTAAGACGTTCTGATTATTGTGGTTTTAAAATGGCGGCTCAACTAGTTTTATATAACGCACAGGATTCCGACGCTTGTGCATTTGGCAGAGGGGTAATGTTAGGCAAAGGCTACTCCAGTCCTGTTTACTCTGAGTACTTGGTCCTAGCTCTAACCTAACCTTAGCTAAACCTACTTTGACATTATATAATATTGGAAATACTAGTTAAAGTACCTTTTATATTTTTCAGATTCAAACAACCATTAATGAAATAAAATACTATTATGCGACTATACACTATGCCTAAAAACATTGCGCAAATTATAATTATGCTTAAATATATTAGACCTAATTATAATTATGCCACAGTACATATGCGGCTAAAAATCAATTATGACAAAGTAATATTATGAAAAAAAATGCCAAACTCGTTATGCCAAACTATTTTACCAATAAATACATTATGTCAACGAAAGAAATCCCGAAGTTTTTACCTATACTCATCCGAGCGAACCTCGGCACTCGCGCGGTTGTCTGCGCTTTTTCAAAGTATAATTTTAACTTTGCGCATTTTTGTGATCTTACGTAAGAACTATTGAGACTCCCTCCCAACCCCTTGTAAGAAAAAATAAGACATGGTTGACCCCCCCCCCCCCCCCTTGTATGTCTGTCGTATGTCGTCTTACGTAATAAATGAATGGCCCCTAAGGAACAAATAAACAGTAAAACGTCGATTCATGACGTCATTACCTCAGGACAGTATACTGGAGTATATTTCGGAACACAACTGATAGGTAATGCTCACAGAACAGCACCACATTGCAAGTTACAGTATTTTATTACTATAAATACAAATATGTCGTTATCCAGTTTTCGCTATGTAATGCAAGGAGAAAAATAAATGTATTATTATTACTATTTTCAGTTCTGTTTCTTTAGCGCATAATGTGCTCTCTTTTGCGTACATTTACTAATGCCGTATCTTTTTCAACGATTTTAACTGCATTGGCCCTGTTGCTATCTCATTGACTGACTGTACAAACCAAATCAAACGCATCTTAGGATCAGCACATATAATTAGACAAACATACTATTGCGATTTTAATAGGTTTTACAATGTGTGAAAGGGAACACAATAATCATAAACCAAAACATGGCAGATAGTCCTGTTGCGGCCAGTGCCCTTTCTATCTTGATGATGGGAGAAAAGGGAATCCTGTCCTATACAATAAAATAAACGAGAGTGGACTGTAAAACTAGATTGGTATCTGAATGGTCAAATCAGAAAATACAGTGCAAGCCGCGCGAACATTTAATCCGATAATCTGTCCTCGCGGAAGCGAAGTGTCCTCGTCGACCGTCCTTCGTTTATACCGTGTTTCCCCCGCGCCCCTCCTCTGCGGGTCTTGAACCGGTTGCTGCGATGCTGTGATCGGCAGTGGCCTCATCTTCACCAAGTCCCTCGTAAAAATAACTAAAGCTTTAGTTATTATTCAAAGGTTTTATCACATTTTTCTATTTTGAAACGTTCGTATCTCTCTCGCGGGTAAAATGTGTATCTGCTATTTTTCTGTATCGCAAGTAAGAGACGGCGTTCACTTGTCGCGGTGCTGGTGCTGGTGGTATTTAAAGTACACTAACATCTCTATGTTGTGCCTTTGCAGATCGTAAACACAACTGCCTTTATATGAGTATACTTTTATAAGGACTTCACGACATTGACTTCTCGTTATTTTAGCAAAGTATTTTAATAAAAAAGGTCTTCGCGGACTAAGTATTTTTAGGATAAATTAAAATACTTTATTTCTTTATGAATACTTGTATTTTTAACTATTTTTACAATTGCGTAAATAGAAATTACACCAATTGAAATATCTCCTTATCTTTTTTTGAACCAAGGCGCAAAATAACGCACTCATAAGAAAAAAATGCCCAAAATTATAAAGCACATAACCTCAAACACCATCTAAGCCGTGGTATACTGGAATTTGTACAGCCTATCTTAAATCGACTTATATTGCCTTCTGTCAACCATGCAAATCGAAATGGAACTTAAGCTCAGCCCACTGAGCAAGGAATCACTTAAAACGTAGTGATTCCTTGCTCAGTGGAATCACTCTCAGCCGACACGTCAAGTCGAACGCAACAGCACGGGTGTAAATGTTACTTTCACCTGACTAGTAAGAATTAATAAAAAAACTACATTAAATTCTATTCGAAAACAAGTTTAATTTGATTAAACTTTGTGGGTTTTGTTTAGGTATATATTTTATATATTACGTTTAAAATATTTGATATTTTTGCTATCGGCTTGTGTGTGTTAACAATAGTTGGTAACTATTAAAGGAATCAGAAATTCAATAAGAAATTTCAAGTTAAGTACCGGTCAGCACAGCCGTAGGATGTGGATTCGTTTCGCTTTCTCTTCACTACCAGTTAAATTTGGCGAGGCTTTTATTAGCGGATAAAGTATGAAATACTTATCTCTTTAGGTATAGTATTTAGTTTTAAAAATACACATACAATACTTATATTAACAAAAAGCGAAATTTTAAAAAACGTTGCTTTTAATTGATCCTGAATTGAAAAAGAGACTGACTTCAATAGGTTCACTTTGCAAAAACTGACTTTTAAGCTACCTGCAAACTTTGTTACTTTGAATTGATCCTGAATTGAAAAAGAGACTGACTTTAGTAAGTTCTCTTTGCAAAAACTGACTTTTAAGCTACCTGCAAACTTTGTTACTTTGAATTGATCCTGAATTGAAAAAGAGACTGACTTTAGTAGGTTCACTTTGCAAAAATTTACTATTAAGGTACCTGACATTTGATTAGGCGGCTTTGGGTGAAAAAAAACTGTAAGGCTACTCAGCGTCATATTTTTGGTGTTGGCGACTTGGATCAGGCAAAATTTGGCAACACTGTGTATGACTTTCTTTCTTTATCGCTCAGTCAGTCAAAATGTTTGGATCGTTCTTCGCAGCTCCTACCTAATAAAATAGGATTTGATTTTTATACTTATTCTAATTGTGTCTATGTTGATAAAAGTAGACGAAAATGAATTCAGTTCTAAATCCAGAGGCTCCAGAATTTCATCCACATTTGACTGCTATTACACAGGTTAGTCCAGTTTGTAAATAATGGGCCCCGTCAGAAACAACAATCAACATTTTGAGGGTGTACTAATATTGAAATTTAAATAGGCAATAACCGTTATTCTGTAAATTATTACAATGTCCAGCATTTTTTACACCTGAATATTGATACGGTGCTTTGCTATGCAACGATGTTTTGAGAAAATATCTACATAACCTATGCATATTGGTGTGCGCATCGAAATAGCTCGTAATGCAACACTATAGATAATGATTGTTTTGTCCTCACCACCAGCTGATGGTTAGTTGCTTGATGTGAATCTAATCGTACAACTGCCTGTGCAATATTAATATTAGTTGTTTATTGCTAATTATGTTGTGGAATTATAATAAAATCAAACTGCGTTATTAAAATAAATACCCAATGACTCACTTCTATCTGCTGTCCCTGTATAGGGACAAATGTTTAACTACCCATAAATTTCCATATATACATTTTTGATATTTTTAGTTGCATACTAATTTCTTGAGCTTAATGTATTATCTTTTTAATGTAATTTCCAATACTGACAATTTATTTAATGGGGTTTGGTAATTTAATAATATTACAAACAGGAATTAAAAGATAAATTATCATTACATGGCAAGTTTTTTAATGATTTGTTCCTATGTAAAAATCTTATTACTTTTGTATGAATACTACTTGCTCATACTGTCAGTCAAAATATAAGTTTCTAATACACCAACAGCAGAGTTTTGGCCAAGCCCCTAACAGAGGTTTATGATAATTTATAATCAAATGTTTCCCATGAAGGTAAACCAAAAAATATTTGACTTTGTTTCAAGAGGATAATTCATTATGTAAGAGGACTTATGATTATGACTCTTCATTTTTAGTTATCAAGGCAAGAGGAGGAAAAACATACATTAATAAAATGCAAAGTGGACTTCACTAATCATCAATTAGGACATGATATCAATTGTATAGGACATGAAGAAACAACATCTTTTTAACAAAATGTGATTAAGTAACTAATGAAAAAGAAATATTTTTATAATATAATGTCTGTGTTAAAATATTTATTAGTGTTAATAGCAAAAAATGTTATTTTTTATTACCACATCAGATACTTGGGAGATTAGTTGTTTATATCCCTTATTATATTTATATAAATACATGTTACTTACTTTTGTCTTTCATTATGGAAGAAACTACATAGGGGCCATTCATTTATTACGTAAGACTATATTCGCTAGTTTTTGACCCCCTCCCCCCCCCCTATTATAAGAAAAAATAAGAATAGGCCAACCCCCTGCTTAATATTTATTACGTAAGAATCTAAAGGCAAAAATGAATACTCATTTGGTATGTTTTAATGTTTATTTTTCGAAGTAAAAATTTTTAGAAATGTTTATTTCTACTTACAAATGTATTAATAATAATTATTTTTTTGATAGAATAAGCTTTGATTTTAATCATTCATCTTTACCTACATAAGATTTTCAGTCCAGGGGCTCAAAACCCACTCGGAAAGTGAATTTGACACTGGAACATCTCTAATAATAGGTATTGCTTCTAGTTGGTTATTCAGGATTGTGAAGTCGTCAATGTTCACCCATTCTACATCAGCTCCAATGCGGCACAAACTTCTTTGCCTCGCCTTGAATATATGGCTAAAGCTTTTTCTACCCAATATTTAAAATATGGCCATGAAGTTTTTGGGTTTACTATCCATTTGCATAAAAATTTAAATCATAAAATATGTCGGAATATGGTAATTCATACTAATGATTTTTAATAATAGTATAATAGTATTATACTATTATTCACAACAAATTTAGTAATTATTTTAATCATAAATACAATCAGCATAATAACTTTATAAAGGCATAATGGTATCAAACCATAATGAATGTAATCATAACCATCTTACGCAGAATAAGTAATTCCTAAGATTGTAGACACACATCAATAACTTTTTACATAAACATTGCTCTAACCTTACCTTACCTAAACCTACTTTGACACTTTATAATATAGGAAATACTGGTTAAAGTACCTTTTTTATTTTTGAGATTCAAACAACCATTAATAAAATAAAAGTTTATTATAAAATACTATTATGCGACTATACACTATACCTAAAAACATTGTGCATATTATAATTATTCATAAATATATTAGACTTAATTATAAGTATGCCACGGTACATATGCTGCTAAAAATCAACTATGTCAAAGATATATTTTGCAAAAAAAATATGTCAAACTATTTTAGGAATAAATACATTATGTCAACAAAAAGAGATCCCGAAGTTTTTATGTATACGCATCCGATCGAATCTCGGGACTCGCGCGGTTACCCGCGCTTTTTCAAAGTATAATTTTAACTTTACGCATTTTTGTGATCTTACGTAAGAACTATTGAGACTGCCTCCCACCCCCTTGTAAGAAAAAATGAGACATGGTCTACCCCCTCCTCCCCTAAATCGTCTTACGTAAACCGTCATTTAAGTCCCAGGATCAACAGTTGATACTTGTCTGACCACTTTTTCAGTGGTTTTCCACGTTTTAATTTAGTGTTTAACCTGAGTGTGGCCTTTCTTGTTCATTTCTCTTATTATGTGGCAGGGTACGCATCGTAATTAAAAAAAAGTTCGATGCGTAATTTGCCATAAAAAAGTACGATGGTAATACAAAATATACATGAAAACACAGTGTATCAAAAATAACAATTTTTGTAAACATTACCATTGTCCCTGTACAAGGACAGCCAGTGTTTTTTTAAATAGTTCCTAATTTTTTTCTTTCAATTCCCTTTATAAGGAGCTAGTCATTAAAATAATCTTTTTTTTACTGTTTTGTAATTCATTATTTGATAATAGATAATCCATGTGACTCTGAATCTTAGTAAAATCCTTAGAACCTCGTTTGACAACAGAATTGCAAATATATGTATACATCTCAAACAAATAGGTAGTTGTATCAGTTAGTTAATAAAGTCTCTAGTCAATTTATAAAAAAACACCTTTTAATTGAATGACAAAACAACAGTTAGCCACTTCATTTGATTTAATGTTTGTTAAGATCCTTTAGCTTATGATGCCAAGAGTTTGTCTACAGTGTTTTTGTATATACTAAAATTTGTTTTGTAAACTTTCCTGACACTAACAAAAGAGTAATAAGATTTAAAAAAATGCTTTTATGTTTCTCATAAAATTTGTTATTTGCCTTTTATTGATTGTTATTGATAATAAATATGTAAGATTATCACCAAATACCACTGTAAAAAACTGGAATACTGCCAGAGAGCTATAGAGAGAATTATTACAGCAATAAAGTAACAAGACAGAGTGAGAAGTAGCAAAATAAGAGAAAAAATCTAAAATAAGAGACATGTACTCAAAAAGACCAACGCAAGTGGAGATTAACTGGGGGGCACATGATCCTCAATGCACAAAAAAGAAGGAGCAGAATTTGTTCGGCCTAGAGCCCGGAGATTAAATCGAAGTACAGGATGACAACAAACAATATGGGTAGATGACTTGAAACTTTCGGCTGGACACGACTGGAGAAGGATAACCCGAGATAGAACTCAGTGAAAAATATTAGATGAGGCCTTTGCCAACAAGCACACTGAACTGCAGGGGATTCTGTAATAAAAATATCAACTCATTGGTTATGCACATTGAATCGCTACACATTTCAGAATAAAGGGTTTTATTATAAAATATTTCTATAATATTGTATGTGTGTACTTGTATGTATCTACTATAACTATGTGATTTTATAATGTTATTAACCTCATCATTACTAATCATTATTCATCATTACTAAAAATTATTCCAGGTCAAATAAGTCAATAATTTTCTGAAAAAAAAAGCTTAAATTTATTAATAAAGTTAATGCAGAAGTTAGGAGCTTTTCATTTGCAATACTTGCAGTTTTTGCTGGTGTCATTATTGGCATGTAGTACATCAACTTTGACTAACCTGTTATCTGCTTTGAAATCTTTTTTGTCTACAGGGTGGTTATATAAAAGTCAACAAGTCAATAAAGTCATCGACCCAACTGCCTGCTGGAGCTTCATATGAGTTGTTCAAGACATTCACAGATTTTAATGTAGTGACACGTCAGCTTGGTGATAATGTAGTTGTGCAGTCCAATCAAATACTGGCCACTGAATTGCCGTCTGTGAGATTAAAATGGTGACCTATCATTTTTATTTTTGATATTAATAACTTCTAATATAACATTTTTTCAGTGCAAGCTATTTTTTGTTGTTTATTTGATGTGTCACGTATGAAATATGCGATATGCGTAGAGATGGGCGTTATGGGTATTTTTTGAAAACCGTTACGTAACGGTTTTGAAGTTTCCATAACGTTATTAAAAACCGTTTCCAGTTTTGGTTATCACTACCGCGGTTGACGAGATGGTTTGGCTACTGCAAAACGAATAAAAACGCAAACGTTGTTAGCTAGCGTAACGCAAGTTTTTGTTATAGTTTTACGTAATTATGGTTATGACGATATGCCTTCGCGCTTTTACTAGGCTTAGGTCTAGTTTGTTAAAACTTTAATGTATGATCCAGTAATTTTTTATGTAATGTGAAGAAATGAGAACTTAAAAACCTTAATGGCGCATTTAAAAATCGTCATAATTACAATAATTTTAGGTTCGATTTTTTGATAATATTTCTGATCATTTACAAAATTATTTGTTGACGTGATAACGTCTTATAAATTGGTTGCGGCTGGGAGTCACTTATGAAAAAGTGTAACGCTCGGTAACGTTACGATGAGTCACCGAACGAGAGAGAGGCCCGCCGAATGCCTTGCGTCTCTCTCCCACTCAACTATGATCGGTCTGCCGCGCGCATTGTGCAATTTAATTATATTCATATCAATAAATATTCTACCGAGAAAAAGACGTTGTCACGTAAAATCTTCGCCCGTAAAACCGACTTTACAGGCAAAAAAAAAAAAAAAAAAAAAAAAAAAAAAAACCGACTTTTTTTTATTATTGCTTTGCTTTTTGGAGCATTTATCCGTTCGTGGCAGCGTGGTTTTCAGTTTTGGTGCCATTGCGTTGATTATAAGAAAAACTGTTTTATGTTCTGCGGTAACGTTACGTTTCGGTATGAAACTCAAAATGGTTTTTGGTTACGTTTTGGTATAACGTTCTCACGCCTAGATATGCGATCTATTTGCGATGTGCTTGGCGACGCTTTTTTTGCAGACCATAAAATAAAAGTAGCCTTAGTTACTCCTTATACCGTCTTACCAGTCTTATTAGAGATAATAGGTATACCGTTTAAATGAGTCTTCGCTCGCGTAGTACAGGGGCGCGGGGATACGGTAACAAAGAAGACTCAGAGAGAAGCGGGCGGCAGGCGCCCATAGCGTGATACACAAGAGGTGAAATGCGTACAGCCGGCCTAACATACGCTACTTGAGCTATCTCGCGCACGATTGAAGAGGAGTTTGTCGATATCGACATATATCTCGTTTTCCCTAATACGTAGACAAATTTATGTTAGTCAACACGGTGACTGAAATCTTTCGTTGTCCTTCAATAACTTTCCTTGTTGTACTATTCTAGATACAGATTTTTTCTGATAGTCTAGTAACTTGTGCTACGGTTTAGTTCAAAGGAATATTTTGTTGATATTTAACACAATTCGGGTCCATTTTTTTCTTTCTTATATATTCGGCCACGTTAAAACCCATTTGCATGTTTTGATAGTCCGAAATATCTTGAGAATGTAATCTCGTGTGTACATTTCACCAAGCGCTCGTAACTTATTAACGAACGCCGCCCGCTCCTCTCTCGATCCCCTCTGTCGCCGTACCCCCGCACCCCTGTACCGTGCGGGCGATGTCATTTAAGTGATCTACTTATAGCTTTTCGTTATAAGTGCTGTAAACACTAAATAGCTAGCTAGCGAATAATAATAGATAGCTAAAGTATATAAAGTGTGTATGTATAGATTTACAGTTTAAAATGTTTACTGTTGTAGTTTTGAAAATGAAAACAATACAGAGAAAATAGTGGATGCTAACGACAGCCTATTGGACCGTGTTAATGTGAACATTGACATCGTAAATGGTGTTAATAAACCGAACGAGCAGTTCTTGGATGGGCTACGGCCGCAGGTAGCGTCATGGAACCACGCGCCGGTCATCGCCAAAATGCAGGTATACCTCAGTTTTATATTCGTAACTTATTTTGATTATATATATATATATATATATATATATATATATATATATATATTATCCTTAATATTGCTTAGTGTATTTTGAACCTCTATCTTTACAAAATAAACTCTTATTGTGACATCATTATATTGTTCAATTTGAAACAAAGCTATAAAGTTAGGTAATAGAGTTGACTGAAAATAATGCACTTGCTGAAAGTAACTTAACTTGAGAATTATAAATATTCTGGGTAGTTAACCCAGAAAAATGTGAGCTTTATAGCTAAACATTATTAAAGTAAGGCTCTTAATAAAGAATCTGCATAATAATAGCATCCCTTTTATTATAAAATAGCATTTATTAGCAAAGCAGTTAAAACCCTCATAGATGCCACATAAATTCAATTTTTGTTCTTATCTCGACTGTATAATATAACCAAAATGATACCTGTGCTGGACAATAATTTTCTGAGCCTGTTTCTATCGCATGTTAGGGCAAGTTACGTAGCTTAGATTTTTTATCAGTACTAATTTAATGACTAATAATTGAATATGTAAATACCATAATACCCATATTTCAAATTTTAAGTGCATATACTTAAATATTTATTTTTAAACCTAAGTTAAATTTTGTTCTATCACATTTATTGCATTCTGTTGATTACCTTTAACTTTAAGAACAGGTAGCCAATAGTTTTTATTTTTTCTTTTGTTTGTTATGCTATGTTTTATGTTAGTGAATCAATAAATTAATAGTCAGGTTATAATTATAATGCCTCACTATATGCTATATAACCATAATAAGCACAAGACAACTAAAAAGTTCAATTTGGCATTATATTGTAGATAAATCTTTTTAAAAATCGGAAGTAGATTCTTTTCAAGGTTCAGGTTCTTGTCTTAATGTGATTCAAGTTCGACTGTTGAGGAGAGTTGCCAATATAGACCGCGCATAGCGGTCTCACTTTGACAATTGAACTTGCATCGCGCTAAGAGATCGTAGTAAGGCCTCTGGGCCTAATCACACTACGTATTTTAAACGCGCTGCCGATGCACTTTTGAAATACACAGAGTGCATGGGCGCTTTTTAATTCCACAGAGCATTCTTTGCATGTCAAATGCATTTGTATCCATAGATACGCGCGTTATCATCACGTCTGTATCGATTTTAAACGCAAGACTGCAGATATTCAAAGTTAGACCTTTGAACACCTACACAAATTTATAGTAAAGCTGCATTTGACTCACATGAATATCGCGTTTGCATCGACACAAGCGTGGTTGAACAGCGCGTTTTAAAAACGTGGTGTGCACATGCTTTAACGGCCTATGGACGCGCGTCGACAGAGCGTTTATTCCACAAAGCAATAATTTTGTATGTTTAACGCGTTAGCATCGTGTCTACCGATTCGAGAGTGAGACTGAATTTATAATGGTATTCAAAGATAGATATTTGAACACCTACTTAAATTCATGATCAAGCTGCGCCTGACTCGCGTTTGTATTGATGCAAGCGCGCCGTCGAAGCGCGTTTTAAAAACGTGGTGTGTGCAAAACTATGTTAAATTTTATTAATAATTTTGAACTCTGTCAAAAAAATGTTGTCAATTGCAATCACTTAGATTTTTTGCATTTGTTTAGAGTAATCGCAATTGCTACAGTAGGCGATAGGTCGAGAAGGCAATCGGGGGTTGCGCCGAGGCGGAGGAGGGAACACCCCGCATACCCGCTACTACTGCTGCTCTTTTTAAATAAATTTAAGCATTCTCTTTTTTTTTATTTCAGCACCTTAATGATTAATTGACCTGGAATTATACTAAATAATGATCAAAATCAGATAATATAATAGATTTTATAATAATTATACAATAACACATGCATGCAGTTACTAACAATTTAAAAAAGTATGATAACATATTATATAACAGTCTGCAACAAAATTCGAACAATATTAGTATTATTGTGTTAATTTACATTATTAAGTATATTATTAACTATACAGTTATAGTAGATATATACAAGTTTAATATTTTATAATAAAACCCTTTATTCTGAAATGCGCGATTCAATGTGTATATCAAATGAGTTGTTAGTTTTATTACAGAATCTCTTGCAATTCAGTGTGATTGATGGCAATCTCTAATTCTCGTAGATACTAGTTCTGGAAATATAATTATAGTAGTCAGCGCAGGAGGTTAAAACGCTTCTGTGATATTTTAGGCCGGTACTTCTACCGACAACTATTGTGGACAAGTGAATGACGATGATTTGAGGAATGAGGAGTCGACAAACTTTTGCCTTAACTTTCTGGCAACAGTGTCGTGGTAATGGACAACGAACCTTACCATAATGTTTAGCTAAATAAGCCTCCAACAAAGAGTTCTCTAAAATCTGCAATGATAAATGGTTCGAAGACAACATTTCTCGCGATAGGTCAATCATAAAACCAGATTTATTTAAAATTATAGAACAATACAGACCCGTTGATAACGATTATAAAATTGAAATTGAAAAAACTGGACAAATTTTAGAAAAACATTTGCAGAAACTTGGAACAAATACAGAGAAAAGTATATAGGAATGAAAATGTAATTGAATTTTAATAATTTAACTGCTGCTGCGTTGCAAAAAAATCGACTAAAACTACCTGGTACGTGATGCCACATCAATAGATAATTGCCATGTCGATTTGTCGCGAACTTTACATATTACACCGTTTTTCAAACAATCCTATGTGTTCAGGGATGGGAAGCTTATAACTCAGATGATTTAGTTTTAGAAATTTGTTACTTCTTAAGAAAATTGTTTTGTTTTACGATTATTCGAGAAGAGTGTGATAAACAGAGGCGGCCTTACAATCACTGTCTAACCTGTCTTTCAATAGATATATAAAATTAAATCTTCTTCGTGTTATAGGTGGGGTCGACAACGTTCATAGGTGCGAAGAACATCCCTCGGCCGCAGCTGAGTTTCAAGGAACCTGTAGACAACTCTGATAGCCTGTGGGTGCCAAAGATCTCGGATAAGCCCAACAACATTAAGCCGCTCGCCCTTAACATACTCTATAACGACGACGGGGAGGCTGTTGGGTTAGTTCAATTTATATTTGTCTTCTAGTACTAACCCGAGCTTATTACCAGATAAAACCTACTTTTTGTTGTTATAAAATTCTTTTAATTGGCGATTCACATAGTCGTCTTAGTAATAGATGCCAATGAGAACTACTTAATACCATCTAAGTTGTTGTTTGCTGATTGTAAAATTGTATATCAAATTTAAATAAATATTAATAAAAAACCTAGAAGAATTAACCGTGACCAGTATTATAGCTTCCTGTATTATTCTCTCTTCAGGTTTTTTTAAGTTTAAAGTAACTAAATTAGTAAATTATCAATTATTTTTTTATTATTTGTTTCTTAGTTATGAGCACCCTTATAAAGTTGAGTTGGAGTTATACCATCCCCCAAACTGGTTGCTTGAGCCAATCCCAGAGCCTGCATTTCCCATGCCGCTCGAGGAAACAAGGCTCACCATTGTAGACACGGAAGCGGCATTAAACCAACTTCTGCAACACCTGGCGACCGTCACAGAGCTAGCGGTAGATCTCGAACATCATTCTTATAGAACTTATCAAGGTAAGTAAAATCTTAAAGTGCCAACAGTTATGACGCCTTTTCATTTGCACCACTGTTTGTACAGAAAAGACGTCGTTCTATCTCACTGTCAAATTTTCTCAATAGAACTGAACTTAAAGCTAACAATGGAATGAAAAAATTCGACAGTTTGTGTATATTTTCACAAACAATAAGACAGTTATTTCTGCCCGTTTGTCCAAAAGACACTCAAGAGTAGAGTATATTCATTGTTACAATAAATTTTCTATTGTTTCTTTCTTTAAGAGAAAGAATGTGTATAATGGTTAATTTGTTAAATACCTTTCGGTAACAAAAGAAATTTACACTTTCTCTGAACTTACTGAAATTGTGTGTCTAATATGCCACTTTCTCTTCATTTAATGAATATGATTTCAGATGTCCTTATTAGTGGCTAAGAGCTGTCTAAGAGAAAGATACAGAAATCATAATTTTTATCTGCATATTAGCTCAATTGTGTATTCATTAAAATAAGTACAGCAAATGTTATATTAACTTGTCTTATTTAGGTATTTTAAATTATAACGAAATGTTATTAATAAAATAAAAAGAATTATATCAACATTTTCAATCGTTCAGGATGCAAAAAAATATTGCCTGTATATAGTTTACAGTAACTTAATAAGCTGTGTGTGCATAGTCGCCAGTATAGCAGCATCTGGTGAACGAACATCGCTCTGGATAAGATCTTTCTATTCAATGACGGGAAATAACATAGGTTGCCTAGAAATTGAACCACAATAGATCAGTCTTAGATAAAACCTCCTTTTGTATAAAATTTGCGTAATTTATATGAAAAATAATTATATACGTAAATTAAAAATGGCTTATCTAGATTTCATTTAAATTGTAAGAGTCGTTCACGAGATACGTGAAGTAAGTTTACTGAAAGTAACCCTCACTCACTATCACTCTATCCCTCTTACTCGCATTGGCTGTGAGCAATATTTTGATCTTTTTATATGAGGAAAATATGCTGAAACTAGTTCTAGACCTGAAACTATCTCTTTGCCTCGTGTTTAACTAAGACAATTGACATGGCTGTTTGACTCGTGTATAACTAAGACAATTAACATGGTCTGATTCCACCACAGTCTAGCATAAACAGTTTAAAATATTCCTAAAGAACCCTGAATAACTAGTGACTAACAAAGTAACCCTTAAATTCTACTTACGTATGCTTGTTCGTTACTAAGCTGATAACACCTAAAGATAGTATTGTTTGATGTGATTGACTGTGCAGTATATAAGATCTATGAGGTTTATGCCTTGAAATGTTGAAGTATCAGCTGCTTATCTTATCATTACCAGTCTCAATCTCAATGACATTTGTGAGCTCATAAAATACTTTGCTTAATTTCTAATAAGTATTTTAAAATGTAGTGCATGGTGTTTACACATTTGTTTTACATTTCGATTTGTATCATGATCGTTGTTTTACATATTTGGGCATTGTAATTTTAGTAAATAGATCTATTAAGTTATTTTGTTCTTACACTTCCGCGGACATAACACATTTAAATAAAACAACTTATCTAGGTTTTTGCGCGTAATTTATATTTAATCCTGACGTTTCGACTACTTTACAGGAGCCGTAATCACAGGATGACTAAGGCAAGGCAACTAAGTTGTTTTTTTTGAATAGATCTATTTACTTTAAGATAAAAAAATGACATCTAAAACTCAAGCCTATATATTCATTCGTAGGGCAGGCCTGTGTCTTTGTAGTAGGGATATTAAAATACTGGTGATTGGATCTTGCCATTCCTAATCCAATTGATGTGAATTGCCTAAAAAGCTTCAATAGGATAAGAGATCATTGTACAGGATAGAGTATGCTATTCTATGCTTGTTTTCGCTTTTCGTTCCAGGCCTTATACTCGTTTAGAACATGTTCTTAAATGAGTACAGGACAGTCAAATCATGATTTATTTAATCCGAGATTTATTAACGTAACAAGCTAATACACGGTAAAAATTTTTCTAGACACATCTTCAAAAAAAAAAACACTGAAAAAGATAGGGCGGTATAACGTCAAAGCCCTTCAAATAAAACTACAAGCAATAAGTATTTTATTTAAAAAAATATTCTAAAAAATGCTTACTCAAAAACTACAAAAAATCGCGGAACATATAAGGAGGTTAAATCGATAGGTATGATACGCAGCTATCACCCAGCATCGGCTTGACACCTTAATAGAAACACCCTGTATATTTTCCAATAAACAAAATTCACATGCAAAATTAGTAATTTTATCATATAGACACTGGCCGCTATATGACAAGGGTGCCCAAGCATATTTTTTTTTTTAATCTAGAATGTGTAAAGCAATAGCAACGACATGGTTTAAGAGGGGACTTGAAACATTAATTATATTGCAGGCATCACTTGCCTGATCCAGATTACCACCGACGAGGGCGGTGACTTCATCATAGACGCCTTAGCTCTCCGTGAGCACCTACACAAGCTCAACCAGGTGTTCACAGACCCCAAAAAATTAAAGGTTAGTACGCAGGTTGTCACAAAGCTTCCTTCGAAGAAAGTTTCTCCGCTTTAGTAAAGACTACAAAATAACTATTTTTTGTTGAAGTCTTTAACTTGTTTAGTCTACAAAACTCGTACAACTTCAGAGAAACTTATTAAAATGTCCTTTTGGAAATTAGATTATAAATTACTATGACGAAACGACGATATGCTCATCGTATTATTTTTTACGACAAATTATTTGTAGCCGGTGCCTCATTGTGCCTATTGTTTGTTTGGTAAACTCGTTGAGAATCCTTATCTTTTTTTTATAAAAAATACATGTAATTGTCAAAGCGAAACAGCGATCAACGTAGTGTTAATATCATCGTCTCGCTTAGACAAAACTGATTGGCTAGCTATAAAAAACAGTGTAAAGTCAGTCACATTCGGTTAACGAAATTAATTCGTGGAAATTATATATTATTTAGTGTAAACAATTGGTAAATTAATAAAGCGGCGCTAAAAGTTGCAGAAAGTCATAACAATGGGAGAATATAAATTATACAACCATTGACTATATAGAGACCCTGAAATATTTTTTATTTTATTTTTGAACTTGAATAACTTAACATTTTGTTCATCTAGTTTGTTTGCATATACTGTACTAGCTATGCTACGTCGACCAGTGAATTAAGAACTACACAGTATACAGTCGCGTTACTGACACGTCTCAACAAATGTTGGTTATTGAGGACGGTGTCACTAACTTGCCGCAATACAATTTCTAAAATTAGTGCGGAAGATAGTTTGTCTTTGTTTTCTTCTGATACCACCTATCATATTCAGTCTGTGTGAAATGAAATAGTTAAACATGTAATTTTATTTATAAAAATGTTTTAACAAACTTTAACATACAGAACAGGGATGTTGCGAATTAGGGATGTTGCGGATGTGTTTTTTTTCACATCCGCGGATGCGGATGCGGATTTTAAGAGGCTCACATCCGCGGAAGCGGATGCGGATGCGGATCTGTACAAAAAACTTAAGTGTTGGTTTGGTAGGGTAAAAAGCAGTAATATTTATCCTTTGTTTATCTATACATATAAATAAAATTGGAGTGTCTGTTTGTAATATTGAAATAACCGTTTTTTACTACATGCATATATATACGGTACGGATACGTACACACACCAAAACCACATTTTTTACAATTTTTGTCTGTCTGTCTCTCTGTTTGTTCGGGCTAAACGCTGAAATAGCTGGACCGATTTTGACGGAACTTTTATTGACAGATAGCTGATGTAATAAGGAGTAACTTAGGCTACTTTTATTAAAAAAAAAAATATTTTACTTTAGAAAAATAAAGTAGCAGTGTCCAGTACAGCGCGCAGCTCACGCGCATGCCACCACTGTCTATGCCGTCACGTCGGGATGCGGATGCGACTAGAAAGAAAGGGAAGGGGCCGGCGCGTGGCGAGTGTCGACCGAGGAAAAGATTAAAGATGATATATTAAAGATTACCAGAAACACCGAAGACATCTTGGCTTCTCGAAGAATATCTCCAAGTACCGAAAGAGTGAAGAAAATGAGAATGACAGATTTCATGGAAACAGAACGGAACGACTAGAGACCTCAGATACAGGACGTTAGTCCTGTTTAATTAGTGATCTTACCATGATGCTACACCAGAAATTGTCAGCCCTGACACAATTCACAAGAAGCAGTTACTTACTTTCCGTAATAAAAAGTGAGTTAATTTAAATGAGAGTCCTCTTTAATGGTGGAGTGTTAATCAAAGTTAGTTCAAACTGTTACCTAAAAAACCACGCAAATTCTTATCAGCGCCACCAGCCAGCGTTCCAAGTGAACATTTAGTAGCGCAGGATTAATACACGAACCCTTGCGAAACAGACTGGAGTCCGAAAAGGCGGTCATTCTACTTTAAATATAATCATCTTTATATACAAGGTCATTTTATAAACACCATCCAAATTTATATATTATATTCTTTGAAGAAAATAACGAAACAAGATTTTTTTCTTTTAATATCACTCAGTACTAAAATATTAAGTTAAGCCTACACAAAGTTATCCGAGGAAAACTACCGATTGCTGTCACAGTCACGCTACGCACGGTGTTGTAGCAGATGATTACACGACCCCCGCCCCGCCCTCCCGTATTTCATTGATACATTACAATGATTTTCATAAGTTGCAAATTTAAACGAAAAAAAATAGGAACGTCAAATTGAAGAAGAGATAAGTTGATTTGTTCTTTGATTATAACAATATTAATCGATAACACTTTTAATAAATAAAAAATGAACATAAAAGTAAACCACACCTTAGGCACTTACGTCGCATTTTTTTAAATTTAATCAACTTATGTAGAATAATTGGTTGGAGTAAAGCAAAGGGTGTTTATTAACCACAGAATCTAAAAAAACACAGGGATCGCAAAGGCAATTCGAAAATCGCAAAAACAAATGCAGTGCCAAAACCTTAGTACCTACCTACCTAAGTTATTTTTGTCTATTTTACACGATAGGATAAAGAAATGTATAATTAATAGTTCTATATTTTTGTGAAAAATTTCACAAGTCTTAGCCGCCCTGCACACATTATGCTTTACTCCAACAAAATAATTAATTAAAAATCCAAAAAAAATACACTTACATGAAGTTTGAAAACTATCACTTTACCTTAAAGTGTAGGTAATTTCTCTCTAAACAGTCTTGCACGTTTATGAACATTGTCTTTTATTGTATTACTTGTTTTTTCACTTTGTCACTTCGTTAAATGCACGGATTATATTTATATTAAGTTCTCGAGGCTTTGGGCCTTCTTCACATAAACCCGTCGTTCAATTTCGCCCTCGATTTCAATTGCAAGTGTGAACACATTTCGTTAGGTAGATAATTATGCGACGTAAATGCGTGAACGCAACATTGTACATCGCGGAAAGCCCGCGGCTGACTGATTTCATTGCGCCGATGTAGTTACAACTTGCGCGCGCAGCTCGGTGAGGCGCTTCGGGCGGTCGGTCGTTCAACTGTAAGTACCTATTTTGCCAGTAACCAACTGTTGTAATAATTCGCTCGGACAAATTTTTTTTTTGCGGAAATTTTACCTACCAATTTTTTTTCATAAATGAAGTGTTTGAATGATATCTAATGCCTAGAAAAAATTTGGATGGTGTTTATAAAATAACCTTGTATATAATTCTTCTGTGAGTGTGTATGTCACTGAACTCCTCCTAAACGGCTGGACCGATTTGAATGAATTTTTTTGTGTGTGTTCAAGGAGATCTGAGAATGGTTTAGATTCACAAATCAGTCCGGCAGATGACGCTGCAGTCGGCACAGCAACGCGTGGCCGGGTCAACTAGTTAAATATAATGCTCCAATATTTGAATTTCATTACTAAAACAATTAATCAGTAATAATAATTCACTCACTACTTTATTATTAAAGTAGCTGACCCGGCCACACGTTGCCGTGGCTCAGTTATTATAATTTGCAAAATTTTTTTTTATTAAAAACCAGCAATAGCCCGCTGGCGCGTTCTTAGCCCGCGCGATAGGCAGCCTTTGTGATATTGACCCGACGTGCCCGACGTGACGGCATAGACAGTGGTGGCATGCGCGTGAGCTGCGCGCTGTACTGGACAGTACTTTGACATAGAAACATTAGTTTATTATTCTAAAGTAAAATATTAAAAAAAAAGTAGCCTAAGTTACTCCTTATTACATCAGCTATCTGTCAATAAAAGTTCCGTCAAAATCGGTCCAGCTATTTCAGCGTTTAGCCCGAACAAACAGAGAGACAGACAGACAAAAATTGTAAAAAATGTAGTTTTGGTGTGTGTACGTATCCGTACCGTATATATATGCATGTAGTAAAAAACGGTTATTTCAATATTACAAACAGACACTCCAATTTTATTTATATGTATAGATACACAAAGGATAAATATTACTGCTTTTTACCCTACCAAACTAACACTTAAGTTTTTTGTACAGATCCGCATCCGCATCCGCTTCCGCGGATGTGAGCCTCTTAAAATCCGCATCCGCATCCGCGGATGTGAAAAAAAACACATCCGCAACATCCCTAATACAGAATATTGTAAACGATTGACTGAATAATACAGTGTAAAATATGTCATCTGGTTGGTATGTAAAATATCCGTTATTTTATTTTTCTCTATTTGTTATCAGATAGAAGATGTAAAACTTTTTTTGCAAATAAACATATTATTATATTATTTTTGATCATCATCATCAAGACTTTGTTTTAAATACCGCTACCGATAAAACTTCATACTGGCGTTTGCAGAAATAACACTTATGAGGAAATAATTGTCACCAAAAATTGTCAATTTATAAATCTCTACTATATAAAAGAAGGACTTTGTGGATTTGTTACCATATATAGTTTCCATAGTTACCATAAGCCTAAGAATAACAGTTATTATAATCAAAGAACGTAAGCATAGCAACGCGTGGCCGGGTTAACTAGTCTGATTAAATTTAAAATTTATACGATGTAATTGCAGTTATAAGGATGTTTAAAAGAAACGATTTTTTTTTGCCTAGTCATAGTCATATTCATTTATTGCAACATGTCTTTTACAAAATAAAATAGTACCTTTAACATGACCTTATTTTTTATGTAAACCTATAAGAATGTTTATATAATTTATAAATGTTTTTTTCCATTTTTCAATGCTATCTTATAAGACTGTTATCTTATCTGTTTTCTTTATATCCTGAATTTATTTTGGTATTCTATTGTATATTTTTATTATAATATGGTAAGTTCCTGGACTCACCAAATGTTACATCTGACTAGCTGCAAGTCTGCTTTTATGCCTTAAATTACGTTACTGTTGATAAAAATCTTTTGTTTGCGGATACTTATTATCAGTCAAGAAAATACACTGATTTTTGTAAGTGTATCCACGGTTTACGAGTTTTACCACTCTCTTTACCTAAAAATGGTTGGATACCTCATTTAGGTTTTTTTATCACTGCCTCTATCCAAAAATGGTTGACGTACTCAATTAAATTTATACGTTCACGAGTTTCGCCGCTGTCTCTTTACTCTAAAATGGTCGATATATTCGTTTTTCCTTCGAGTTTGCCCACTGTCTCATGTGTAAAAATTATTGGCTTCGTCAGGTGTTCCATGGTGCGGAGAGCGACGTACTATGGCTTCAACGAGATTTTGGTGTGTACTTAGTGGGCTTGTTCGACACGCATCAAGCCGCACGAGCCTTGCATCTCTCTTCACTGTCGCTCAAGTACTTGCTCATGCACTACTGTGGCGTCAACGCTGACAAAAAGTGAGTGGTGTTCCTACACATTTTTTACTCCAGTTCCATAACCTTATGTTTTGTAGTTTTTAGTGTAGCTACTGCTAAAACACTAATAATGTAAAATTTACGTACACATCTGATGACCTCAGGACTGTATAATAATTGTACGTTATAATAAGTAATGAATGCCTTGTAATGTCCGGTAGAGTAGATTAACACTAGTGTCCGACCGAAGCTTCGGCTTCGGCTTCGGCCAAAAAAGCACCTTCGGCCAAATCTTCGGCTTCGGCCAAAAATTTGCCGAAGGTTTGGCCGAAGCCGAAGGTTTGCTAGTTGTCAAAATTTGAAATTTACTGAACGATGCTAAAGCGAGACGGAGAGTGTGCAGAGCAGCAGAGTTTCGCCGCGCCGCCGCACCGGCCGAAACGAATCGCAGTTATTAAACTAAACGAGTCAAAACAAACAAGTTTGAGAGCGCGTCTTAAAATCTAATAAGTGTTTGTTTTTAAATATTTCATATTTGTTATTACAAATTAGAAATTATTTTATTTATTACTGTGAGTAGTACCTGTGGTGACACGTTCATTATTGTGAGGCACTCTAAGAACCAAAAAACCGTAAGTATTGTCTGGTTTTAAAATATTTTATGTTATCTAACGTTAGGTAGGAAACTAAATGGAAACAATGTATGTTTATATGGTATGTTTTTTTATGCAATTTTTAGATAAAAAGACATGTGAAGATTGTTTACTTTTAGTTAACTACCTAAACCGATAGGATATAGGTGCATCCGCGTTGCAGAGTCCTACTGCGAGTACGGGGCGGTCGGCTCGGCTCGGTAGGCACTTGTGCCGGCGCATGAGTTACGTTGGTGGGAGGCCGCGTCTAGTGCTTAGAGAGTGAGCTGTAGATGTGGGATGTAATTTGGTTGGACCACAGGAGTAGGAGATTAAAGATTTGTTTAATTATATTTTTATCTCTTGCTTAGATAGACGGGATAGTTGTTACAAATTTATATTTTTGTCTAGTATGATCGTTTAAAAATTCATTCATTTATATAGAATATTTTCTTTCAGGTACACAATGACATCTTTAGAGCTGAATCCTATCTGGCAATATTTTATAAAGGCTACTGATAAAGCTTTATGTAAACAGTGCAATAAATCATTGTCTCTTGGTAGTGCTTTACCGCTCCCCCCAGTAGCGTTCCTAGCGAACAGCTTTTTAGCGCTGCGGGGCAAATATATGCCGACAGACGGTCAAATTTGATGGGTGAGAATGCCGAAAAATTATTATTTTTAGCTTACAATATAAGACTGTTCAACTTTGATTACTAATTAAAGTAAATAATTAATAAAATTAGTCATGAAAATTAAGAAAAGGTATCCTGTCTTTTAGAATCGCCAATTGAAAAAAAAACTTAACCCTTGCATAATAATTGCAAAATGTGTTTTTCTATTGAATTTGAAATGATGATTTAATTATTAGAAACAGTAACTATTGAAGTTATTGTCAAACTGAAATTAATGTTTTATGTATACTTTCATCGAAAAAATATGTTTTTTATTTTATTTTAGAGAATCTTTAGAATTAGCTGATTAAAGTGCATTTATAACTTTAAGTCTAGTCTCTTCTACTACCTAAGGTTTTTTCCAAATAGTGAATAAAAATGTTCATATTTTCTTTTAATTGTAAGTTTTTATTATAGTTTAGTTTTCCCAAATAGGTATATTATTGATAATTTTGATAAATGACTGCTTCGCCATATAATTAAGTATAAAGAGCTATTTTTAATTAGTCTAGTCGAAAAAAGAGAGTTTATTTTTTAATAAGGTGCCTCAAATTGTTACCAAAACTTGCTAAGTTTTTCTTTTCTCCAATTGTTACCAAAAATGTTTAACTTAATTATCCTAAGAAATTACTTATAAGTATTTAATTTTCTCAAAAATTCCAAAAAATTATATGTAAAAAATAGATATTGAAAAAGCGTTAAACTTTGCTCAATTATTTTATAGAAATATTTTGTGTTCGTCTGATAATTAAAAAAATGTGACTGATTATTTGATTATTTTTGTTAAAATTACTTTAAGTAAATAAATATTTAATTAACATTGTATATTTGAAACTTTTATTTTAGACAATATTTACTTGTATATGTTGGTCACTCGGCTCGTTATTGGGCTTAATCTCTAAAGCTCTCACAATATGTATCTAGTATATTCTGAGATTAAAGTAACTATCGTATTTCTCAAGGTCAATGACACCTTCGGCTTCGGCTTCGGTTTCGGCCGAAGGTTTTGGTGAATACCGATTAATCGGCTTCGGCTTCGGCCAGAATTGCACCTTCGGTCGGACACTAATTAACACCAACCCTTCACAATTAAGGCTGTTGTAAAAAGAGACTAATGATAACGGTGGTAGAACACAAAATGGCCTACAGTTTTATCCGAATCTATACCGTAGACTGAGTACAAACAAAACAGAATACAACTTTTAAGCTATCTGCTTATATTAAGCCATAGATTATCCACATAACGTCGTAGATTATACGTCGAAGCAGAATAGCTTTCATAGGCGGTGCGAAATGCCGTTGTGACATTAAAAATTATAGCAAAAGCATAAACTATTTAGTTATACGGTACAGCACCTGACTTAGATGATTTTTTTAACTCGTTTTTTTACCAAAGCTAGAGCTGGGTGGGACGGAACTTAGACCGCATGAATTAATCACAATAAGCTTGATGACATACAGAGTAACCTTAAACTCCAACAAGGTACGAACATAGTAAAAAATAAATCATTAGAATCACAGTAAAGTCTGTTCATTCTAACTTGTCCCATTTGGTAAACAATCTTGGCACAACTTTTTAACAAAATCACCCATTTAATAATAAAATAATAACAAAGTCAATAATCTATTACAATAAATCGTTATTATAGACTGAAACCCATTGAATCTAGTTATCAGTTGATTTTCAAAAAGGACTGTCAAGATTGTTTACCAAATAGGACAAGTTAGAATGAACAGACTGTAGGTAGTAATAATAAAATAGTAAGTCATGCAAATTGTCATCAAGTTTTTATGTCTTAGTAAACATATCGGTAATAATATATGCGCCCTACTTTAATATTATCAAATAGTAAAAATGCACCCATAACCCCATCTGTCCGACGCAGGTTCCAACTGGCTGATTGGCGGATCCGGCCATTGCCGGCGGAGCTAATATCGTACGCGCGAGGCGATACGCACCATTTGTTATACGTCGCGAGGCGCATGCGTAACGAATTGTGCGCGCTCGACACCCACAGCTTGCTCGCTGTCTTCAAACAGAGCAGAAACATATGTCTGCAGGTTGATAATATTCTTTGTACACTGTATTTAACAAATTCCTTTTAATTTAAAATTTTTGAGGTTAACTATTCCTAACTAGTCATGCTTGCTTTACAGTTACAGCGCTAATTTTTTGCTCATATTTTGCTTAGATTCTAAAACATGTTCCGAGAGTAATTTATTCCATAAATATGGCCAAGTCGACTCTGAAGAACAGACAAACAAGACAACAAATCCTTTACATAACAGTTAATGCTACACTACGTTTAGTTCTTAATGACAATAGCAATAATTAAAAAAATAAAATTCAGTTTTAATATTGTTATTTCTCGTGTCGCATTAGACGTATAACAAAGAGGTGGTTAACGAGGACAGCCACTTACGTCTGTACGTCCGATTCAAGAAGTCTTTCAATACCCGGCAAATGGCGGCGCTCAAACTGCTTTACAAGTGGCGCGACCAACATGCGAGAGAGCTCGACGAAAGTATTACGTATGTTTCTTTATGTGTATTATTTCTAATAAATGTAGATTCGTATTGTGTTTTTACACTTTCGCGTCGCTCTTACATCAAAATAGTAGTAGTTAATCCTGATTTGTCCACCCGTTTACAAAAGCCGTGTTCACATTCATCCTGTGAACTCTGATCACAGTTTCTTTTTTATTACCATCAAATATTATTGTTTGAATTAAAGTTATTGTAAAAAAATAAATATATCCGCAATTCTTGTTCTTGGTTTTGATGTGATTTGTTTTTTATAAAATAACAAGTAAAATTATTCAAGACAAAGATCAGAATAACGAAAAAAAAATTGTTTCCCTATTTTTTAATATTTTTAAATGCGTTATTAAAACAATATGATGGAAAACTTAAATGATTTCAATTGAATGGGTGGCCACAAATTACTATGTTAACTACGAGAGGCAGGGTAAGATTGTGATCTCTGTATCATTCCGTCCTGAGTCCTGATGGGATTAAGTTAAATATCATCTTTACCCATCAGTGGGATCATTATTAAAAAAATAATTGATATAATAATTGTATTGTTTTTTATTGTATATTGTAATAATGACATTTGTTGAACGATTAATTAATCATTTGTAGAATTTCGAATAAGACTCCTTTCTCCATTAATTTTTATTGTGTTCGTAATGTTACAAGTTTTTAGTGAACAAATAAATATGAGTAGGTTAGTAATGACATACAATAAAATATCGACAGGTACTTACTGCCGAACCACATGTTAATATCCCTAGCGGAATCGTTACCCCGCGATATGCAGGGCGTGATTGCCTGCTGCAGCCCGTCTCCGCCTTTCGTCAAGCAACAACTGATTACGATACACCGCATGCTGCTCACCGTGAGTACTACTCAATGATAAAATGCTAAAGTCAAGCATCAACTGGTTGCGATACACCGCAGGCTGCTCATCGTGAGTACTACTCAAATGATAAAACGCAGCATAAGCTAACTACTACTGCTGGGCGGGGCTGTCATGTAGAAGTTAGTCTTATGAATATGTTAAATATTGTTTTATAACATATCTATACAAGTAACAAACAATCTTTATTAACACGTACTTTATAATTTTGATTGTACGTAATGAAAACAATGATCTGTTCATGCCCTTTTTAAACCGAGAGATAGGTAGTTAATTTTTTCTTTGATTTGACTTTGTTATTCATACTATTAAATATTATATTTCATAAATATAATAGTCCTTATAGTTCCCGACTAGTGAATGAAAAAGTGATAACCTCTTTAGCAGGTAAGAATCCTTTTCACCTGCGTAAGCATGTGTTCCTGTTACTACTCATACCGCCAATAACCACTAATCATATCGGCGGTACGAGTAGTAACAGAAACACAAAAGTCGGTATAAAAAGATATTGATTGAATTTGAAATTTGAAATAGATTTTTTTTAAAACTATGTGGTTGAGAAAATAGTCACGTGAGCTTAAAATAACTTAATAACTATATGTATGTGCACTGTTCAGTAACGAAATATGGTGTTTTATATTTCTATAAAAATTAAGTAACCACTACTTATATTAAATATTTTCTTAGTTCAAAAATAGGCTAAAGCACCCATTTCTCACTTGATTTCATATCATTTTAAACCTGTTGAGGAAGTTTTATATTTTATCCGAAAATGGCTACTGCCCTTTTTAGCTGAAAATCAAAATTGTTAAGGTGATTCTTTACACTGGTGTAAAAAAGTGCTGATTTAATGTGGTGTTGAGCAGTGCCGAGAGCTGCCACTGGAGCCGCAGCTGTTCCAGATGCCGGCCAGCATATCGGCACTAGCGCACGCGCCCGTACCTACTGCCTCCCACCTCTTCGACTTCACACAACCTACGGGCTTTAGGTAAATAATTTATTATTTAATTCCGGATTCGCAAAAATCGACCCTTAATTCTCGAAGAGGGCCGAAAAAGATTTTTTTTGAGATTGTTTTCAACCCCATGTACCCAACCGAAACACACACTAAAAACAGTTTTTTGATATCAGATTCGTGAACAGCGACCTCGAAAACCCCTATATATATATCACGTCTTCAGTCTTTTATACAAAAATGTCGAAAAATAAATAATTAGGCTTATTATTGACAGCATTTTTGACAGCTGTCATACATCGATAGCGTTATTTGGTATCAAATCCGTGATCAGCGACCTCGAAAACCCCCCTATATACAGATATATATATATATATATATATATATATATATATACACGTATTGAGGCTTTTATACAAAAATGTTGAAAAATAAATAATTAAGCTTATTATTGACAGCATTTTTGACAGCTGTCATACGTCAAAAGTGTTTTTTGGTATCAAATCCGTGATCAGCTACGTCGAAAATCCCTATATATACAACATTTTGAGACAGTCATACGAATATGTATGATTCGGCTTATTGTTGACAGCGTTTTTGACAGCTGTCATAAGTCAAGTCTTTTTTGACATCAAATTCGCAATTGGCAACCTCCAAAATCCCTATTTTGAATTATTGTCGACCATAGTGTCGACGTTCTGTAATAAAAACACTTCTTTTGTGTCGAAGAATCATTAAAAAAATAATTCGAGGTTTATTCAACAAATCGCCCGCTCGCAGGAATCAACCGATTTCAACCAAATTAGGCTCATTTGAAATAGGAAGACTGTCGCTATCAATGCTGTTTGGCACCCATAGTAAAAATGAAAATAAACCCAGAAACCATAGACTTATTCCTTCGAAATAAAGTAATTTTTACGTTTTTTTGCATTCAAACTTATTTTTCACATATTTATTCTAGACAAAAAAATCTGTAAAAGGTAACATCTACACACCCAAAACAAATTTTAAGATGCGTTTCGACCTCTCTAACAACAATTTCAAAGCTCGAAAAATATTAAAATATCTAAAAACACATTTTTCGCGGTTATGGAGTTTCCGGTTGGGTCCATGGGGTTGAAAAAAATCTCAATTTTTTTTTTCGAAATATCGTCGAATTTACTCATTTTGTGTAACAAACAACTAACCTCGCAAAGATTTTTTTTGGAAAATGGCGCCAACCGTAAAAGAATATAAGCAGAGATTTTTTTGGTTTTCTTCACCCATTCTGGGTGGCAAAGGGAACTATGCCCATACAGCCAAGTCTTCAGTAGATTTTTTTTATTGATATGAAATGAAAATGAAATTTAATGACATGAAATGAAATGAAACTTAATCTAATTCATTGAATCAAATCATTAAATCTGATATTGAAACAAATTAGTAGCTTCTTTTTGGAATGCATGAACCATAAAAAGTTCTATGAATTTTTTTTAGTAAAAACCGTGGTGGGTTTTTTCTTTTTAGTAGACATTATTTTAACAGTTGGGAAAGAGAACGCATGAGTTCGGAAAAGATAAAGAAAAAGCTCGAATATGTAATAGCCCACATCCCGAACGCTATACGTCCCTGCAATACGCCACTTTTTGAGCAACTGTATTAAAAATATATATATTTTAATCGTTTGGTCTTCCTTACATGAACATATCGAAGCACAAGTTGATTTTTCCTAACTGTTAACAGCTAGACAAAAATTAGTCAACAAAAAAAGAAACAAAGAAAAAACCGTTTCATTACATTTACGTACACAAGTAAAAACATTTCGAACGAGTCAAATTTGTAATTAAGGCCATTCACTATGTTGTACGTCGTATAAACGACATGATGCTGCGGGCTTGATCTAATCGGCAGCGACTATCAGTTGAAGTCATTGCGTTGTTTTTTATTCGTTTTGAGCGAATATTTATTTTTAAATCTTGATAGAAAGAGAAAAAGATCGTGCGGAGTGGTGTAAAAATTGTTAATGAAATATTGGGCGAATTTCTCTTACAAGTTTAATAAAAGAATTGAGGAAAAAAATAAGGAATAAAATAAAGAATTGTGGCATCAGGCTTTATTTTGAGACATTTCGAGAGAGAAAAATTGCACCACGTTAACCACCCACAACAATCTTGACTGAACTGACATTACATGGTTTAATCAGAATGATCAAATAGGCGTTATCAAGCCAAAAGAATTTAAAAGATTGTACCAATAAGTATAACTATCATGGCAATTCACACCCATACACGATCAGTTTTATTTGATTCAATTGTAGCGTCATGTCTAATGGAACATAGGCGAATGCTTGGCCTACACAGTAAAACACGTCGATTTTTTGATTCGCTATATTCAGTAGATGTGAGATCGACTTGGAAAGATGGTCGGAAGCAGCGTACGCGCCGCCATCGTTCTGCGCGGACGTGCCAGTACTCATGGAGTCGCCCACACCCGCCGTGCCACTTGTGAGTTCTAACTCTTATAACCGCTTTGACCTGCATCAATCTTTCATTCGCAGTCATTCGCTTGCTCTTGTTCATGCTTCATCTTATTCTTATTTATATGACACTTATTTTTTAAGGCTATAGAACGTTTAATAAATGAACAACCATTTGTAATTTAGTGAATTTCAATACATCACACGTTATAAATGTATTTTTTTACGCACAGTCCACAACAAACGAAGCCGAAAGCTTTGAAGTTTGTATTGTAGCTGCAATACATTAACAATAAGCCGTATTTCTATCCATGCATATCCCCTGCGAGCCTCCGCCAACTGATTTCGCGCTCGCTCCGAACCCCGTATTTATGAAACCACTTTAATGTGCGAGTGAGACAGCACGCTATTGCGCGGCTCGGTGAACGAGCTCAGACGTGCCCTGTAACGATAATAAAATCTAACGTAAATAAAATCCATTCCCTTCTCTTCACTAAATTGGCATTTCACTACCAAACCAACAAACTCCTAAAATGGTGGCCTCTGCAAGAACAATAAGCAACCTCAATATACAAGCACTCGGCAAGCCGCTCAAATACTCTGCTCTGCCCACTATCAAAACCACAATGGCGGAATTCGAGGAAGCTACCACAATTATCAAGCTCACCGCCACGAATTCTACCGAGATGGCCAGTATTTCACTTGAAATGTCCGTACCACCACCACGTTTGAAACAGCCACACACGAACTCAAGAAAGGACAGACCCAGCTCTCAGAACTAGTCATCAGTCAGTGTGCGATGGCACAATTGGAGATGGAAGACATAGAACAAATCAGCGATTTGCTCTACAACCCACCGATTTGTCAAATATTACGACACGATGAAGAACAGGCTGATTGAAACTGCTTTCGGATATGAAGCTCGGCGAACAAAAACTGTCTCGATTATTACGGCGCATGCGAGACCTTGCTCGCGACAAAATACCAGAATCGACTTTTTCTCATGCGGATGAACCATCTCCCTGCCGCCTAGTCGTAAGCAACAGCATTAGCAAAACCGCCACAATGGACGAACTCGCACTTCTCGCCAACTAAATGCTCGAGCAGACACAAGAAAACAGGGCGATGTTACAACAACAACCCTCTCACACGCTGTCTATTTCGTCACAACTTGCCCAATCTCAGGCAGAAG
Organism: Calamotropha paludella; assembly: GCA_927399485.1. NCBI lineage: Eukaryota > Metazoa > Arthropoda > Insecta > Lepidoptera > Crambidae > Calamotropha > Calamotropha paludella. The sequence continues at coordinate 19,935,246 of OV656803.1, read as the reverse complement.
CCACGCAAGACACACAGTTTCTCATAGAAGAAATTCGCAAATTATCTATTACAGTCGCAGCCTTACGCACACGTCGACCTTATCAACATGGGCATTTACCCGAACGCTGCGCGCTCACTCTAACGCACGTTCGCCGTCTCGATCCCGCACTTATAATCGCATCGAACAATCGCCGAGTACCTGCTGCTACTATCACAACCGTTTTGGAAGAAGCGCAAGAAAATGTCAATCTACGTGTGAATTCGAAGACTCGCAGCAACAAAATAAGAAAAATAAAGACGCCTCATCATTAAACGAAACCGAACGTTAGATGAGGCGGAGTCTGACGTTCTAGGCCAATCATACCGTATCCGATATCAAGACTGACGTTTCTCATCGACACTGGTGCTAATGTATCAGTCATCCCACGTAAGCGAGGAGCATTAACAAAGTCACGGCCATTTTAATTATACGCTGTCAACAACACTACGATAAATACCTATGGCGATCAAACACTGGAAATAAATCTCGACTTACGACGATCATACAAGTGGATCATCGACATCGATCTAGGACAATCATACCACGACATACTCAGTGAATTTCCTGGCATCACATGACTTACCTCCATGAAGTTGACACCTAAACATCGAGTTGAACATAACATCAAAACCTTTGAATTTTAATTTATGTTACAGCAAGGCCTATGCAGACCCAGCAAAAGCCCCTGGTCTAGTCCACTTCACATCGTCCCTAAGAAGAACGGCAATCTCAGAGTCTGTGGAGACTATCGCCGACTAAATGCAATCACCAAGCTTGACCGATATTCGATACCCAGAATTAACCATTTTACCTGCCGGCAAGACCATTTTCGCCACCATCGACCTGATCAGAGCATACCAATAAAATCCTAATAAAGAAGACGACAAAGAGAAGACCATCATCATCACACCTTTTGGACTCTTCAAATTTCTTTGAATGTACCCAGGAGTGAAGAACGCAAAAAAAAGTATAGAGGTCATCCCGACAAAAGCGCTGCTATCCTCTTTGCTCACCAGAACTGCCACCCTAATTCTCTCCCTAAAAATCCATTTTTTTCGACCTACTGATCCCTCGGAAGAAACAAGTCAAATACTTAGAAGTCATTCTGGATTATAGGTTGTCGTTTGTACCTCATCTCAAAGCCGTTCGAAATCGCGCCGCTATTATCTCATAGGGAAACGTAGTAAAATGTCACATACATATAGATGACCATTTACAAAGCATGTATACGCGCTATCATGAGTTACGCTAGTGTGTGCTTTGCACGACCTCCCGCCTCTTATATCCATCGCTTACACATCCTCTAAAACCGATTTCTTAGCGGTGCCACGGGTTGCCCCTGGTACATTCGCAAAGTAGACCATTGCATTTTCGCCAGATCGCCAGTCATTTCTCAGAGTAGGTTAACTATTTACTTTGTTTTGTTTTTTGTTCCAGTTTGTAAATGTTGTTTCTTTTTTTTCTCTTAGTAATTTTTTAAGTATTTATATTTTTTTAATTTCTATATGTTGTGTGGTAGTTTGTTGATTTCTATATGTTGTGTGGTAGTTTGTGGTAGATTGTGATTGTTGTTGTGTATATAAGTTATTATTTATATGCTTTCTTTTCTTTTTTTGTAATTTTTTAACGGTGACGTCTACTCAAGGGTCCTGTCGGAACAACAGCGCCTCTGTGTTCGTTCTTTCCATCTCCGAACGACGCAGAGGCTTTTATGCTGAGACAGGGTCCTTTTTGGCCTCAGACACCATATTTGTATTTTATTTTTTTCCTATTTTATATGTATCTTTCTTTCTTTTCTTTTTAAGTTGTTACTCTTTTTAATTATATATATCTTTTGTTGTTGTGTGTTTGAGTTCCAAATAAATATTTTTCTTTCTTTCTTCTTTCCATTGCGACTTTCAAACTTAACTCTATAGTCAAGTTTATGAGAGATTAAACTCGAGATGTCTCCACGCGATACTGGTTAAAAAGCCCCCACCACCCGAAGCCCCTTGTTGTATAATGTCATTGTAATAAGGATCATTTTATAAGCATTATGAACCGGAATTCTATTCAGACTGTGTAACTTATAAGTACGAATGGAATATGAACACTGCCGTCGGGTGCTCCGTATAAATCTTTTATCATGTAAACTGCGGCTAACCTCCGTCAACAGTTTGAATATATTACAAATTGTAAAATTATTATTCTTTATCACAGGTGTCCGACCTAAACGCTGAAGCGAAACTATTTATACCGCCTTTCGACAGATACAGAAAATACCGTACGCTGGCGCAAGTAAGTCATTCCTTACTCATTTTCATTACTATTAGAAATCCTATCTATTACTTAATCATTTAGTTAACAAATTTATATTTGCATTATAATTTACCATTATAGACAATCATCAATGAGTTCAGAGAGTAAATGTGCAAGTAATTCTAAGTATTTGTTCATATCCTCCATTTACAATGTCAAGAGTTAAACTAAATTCTAACAAACTGTTAACAGATCGAAGAAATAAAAGAATACAAGGATAAAGAGGCGAAAATCGCGGCCTTGGGTAGAGGGGACGAACTGATCAAGACAGAGGTGTTGATCAAACTGCAACAAGCGCAGACGAAGATAGAAAACGTAAAAAAGGAAACTGTTATCATAGAAGACGAACCGGTTAGCAAGAAGAAGGCACATAGAAAAAGAAAGATATCAGTCGACAAATCCGCTACACCCGCTCCCACTAGACCTCCCAACGATCTTTACCAAAACGTTAACTACAGGAAATTCTACAATAATTCAGAGAAGGCGCGCCAAAAACCCAATATGAAATTTAAGAAAAACAATTAGTTATACTATAAGCAAAACTTTTAAACTATTTATATATTTAAGCATATTTACTTTGTTGTTTTATTTGCTCTCATATAATAGTTAATGTTAGGGCCACGTTCGCTCGTTTGTTGCTATTTCTTTTATATGAGGAGAAAAATTATTATTATTTAAATTTTATCTAAATACATTTTTTATACCTAAATGATAAAACACTGCCATAAGTGTTACCTTGTCTGGGGCGTGTACATAGTTAGAACGAGAAAGAAATTTCACTATCATGTCCGCGTTATTTTTAATACATCACGCCTGGCGCATAAGGTAAGACACCGTGGATGGTGCAAAGGTCAACAATGCATATAACAAACTTCCCTTTCCATTGGCTTTTGTATGCAAACACAGAGTTAGGTGAATATCACCAAGCTTGATATTTAGTATGAAAAACCTCGTTAACTATACCTAATGAAAATAGACGTCATAAAAGCCTTTATATTCAGGTAAGGAGTATTAGGGCCTATGAACACTGCGCTTTTTAAACTCGCTGTTTATTCTTGGTCCATAGAGCAATTTTTTGCATGTCTTATGCGTTTGTATTGATACAAATGCGCGTTATCTTCGCCTCTGGACCGATTTAAGGGCGAGATTGAATTTATGCAGATATTCAAAGGTAAAACTTTGAACATCTACATCAGTTCGTGGTCAAGCTGCTTAGACTTAGATATATGCGCGTTTAAAAAACGTGGTGTCCAAAGAGTCGTAGAAGTTTAGTTGCGCAATTGGAAAAATAATTATCGGTACAGAATAAAGTATAGTAGTTAAGTTAGAAGGTCTACAAGGACAATAAATATTGGGAATTCAAATAGTAGCCCGATAAAATTGCGTTGATATAATGGCATGATATTTTGCTACTTGCGCGCCAATATTTATCATTCAAACGGTAAGTTGTTGTTAGAAAGTTGTAACAATAGCCTTGCCGCTATGTTAGGCACTGCAGAATGTTACTCTTTTGCGTGACGATCTCCAAAGTGTTTTGTATGTTTAGCTTAGTTAAGATAAGTTTTGGTTGTTTCTACTTCTTCACAGAGGGGGTGGGCAAAATGATAAAATTTTTAATACGCATAAATTAAAAAGATAATATTTAAAAAAGTACGATTGTATAAATTACTTTTCTTACCATTTATTTCTTGCTATACCCATACTCTCGGTGAGTTTTATTTTATTTTTGCATTTACAATGCCATCTTTCAATAAGTTATAAGATACGCCTGCAAAACAGCTATGTCTCCCAGCCCTCAGGCAGGAGGAGCTAGGAGGACTGTCCCGACCAGCTATGCTGGAAGTCCTGTACTTGAGTCGCCTCATCATGCGGCCAGGCTGATTAATTTGCAGCTCCCTTCGCTAACAGAAAAAAGGAGGATGTAAGAGATAGCCTCCCCCCTTTCCGAGGACCCGGAGAAGTGGTTGTTTTTTATCATTATCATACAAATATTTTTGAGAAAACGTATATTTTTCGAGATAAAATAATAATCACATGGATAAAATTCAAAACTTTGGTTGGTATCTACTCAAAATTAATGTTAAAACCATGATCAACCCCAACTTTTTGTATTATTTTTACACCATAAACGAAATAGTTGTTGTAACAACATATATTGAAATCATTCTACATAAGTTTCAAATTAATTTAGCCATATTTATTATCTTCATGAAAGAGATATTATGCAATTCGAGTAAGTAAATAAAAATCATTGTCATCATCCAAGGATTTTATTTGCATTTTACTTATTATCAATACAAAATTGACATAAAGTAACCATATATTTAGTATTAAAGTTAGACAAATTTAATAATGACTTCATAGGTTTTGACGTGTATAACTCACTGAAAGGAAACACTTATGGATAATAAACCCGTTATTTATTTACACAAAAAGAAACCATTTGACAACCCGCGACTACGGCACCTGCAAAGGTGTTGAAACGTCGGGAAACCAAAAAAAACTAAAATTAAAGCACGGACTCTAAAATCAACTTTGTGTGTAAATTAATAACGCGTTAATTATTCGTGTTTCATTTCAATAGACAAATTTAACTTTTTCTTTTTAGTTTTCTTTGTCAGAGTCCGATTCTGTGTCCTCTGATGAGTCGGAGACCGCGTTTATAGGCACTTAAGTTGAAAATAATAAAATTTGTGCCTAAAGACTTCAAATGAAACTCGTTTCTGTATGTAGTTTTAATATTTTTATTATAAACAGGTTGGTGTTTTAAACACCGACAATGATGCACGCAATGAGATCCTTGTCTAATATGCGAAAAAAAAATTATTATAACTACTGGACGGGGTTATAAATATACTAGCAATAAGTAAGTAGTGGGCGGCGCCAGTCGCGAGGGCTTGCTTGCGACGATGACGCCGTCCACAAAAGTCAAGTTCCCATTTCCTAAATATCTGACCCCCTTTTTATTGTACAATTTAATTAATTTTTAAATTACTTAAATAAGTAGTTTTCTTATCTATAACCGTGACCCATTTTGAAAACGCGAATGATGTGAATTAGAAATATTGATATTCTGCCCGAAAGCAAGCGGTATAAATGTCATCAATAGAAGCTTTGAAGTGAACATAATTCATGATTAGCGACAAGTTACTTAAATCAGCATCAAAATATTTATGACTCGTGGATTGACTTAATCAATCTAATCTTAAGTGCTGATCCGGACCTTTCCATATAAGATTTTGAATATTGCCCTTTCGGCGAACCAATTTCTAAAGCACTAGGTTGTGCAGATAGGCTAACGAAAAATTATCATGAGAATGTGACAGGGGAGTTTACTCAGAAATATCTTCCGAAACATCTTCACGAATTTTTATCTTGTTTTTGACAAGGCGTCGGTTTGAGTAGCCGGAGTCGTTACGTTCCTTCATGACTCCTTTGCCCTCGGCAGGTTTGCGTTGCCGGAGCCTGAACTTAGGCGTTTTAACGTCGTCGTCTCGTTGGCGCGTGCGGTGCGTGGTGTGAGGACGCTCGGTGGTCTTAATATCATCATCAGCAGTTTCCCGCTTGAGTGCGCTTTTAAATGTCTGTCCACGCGATGGCTCGTGCAGCGAAAATGTAATCCGGTCGTGGTGGATCTAAACATAAAAGTATATTTAGATATTTTTTCTTTGGTTACTTTGGATCAGTAAAACTTCAGTCAACATTTTTAAATGAATATTAAAATATTTCTTAACGGTTTTGAATATTGAGCCGTGATAAATTCCTACTTATGATACTTATCATGGCACATACTTTGTCCACTAGGTATATTTGTATAGTCACTAGCAATTTTTAAAGTACGCGATACATTAATGTGGCCACTTACTCTATACTCGATGGTGATGTAGCACTCCTCCTCGTCCTCACAGATAAGGGAGTTGACGTCTGCTGGTTTCACTGCGCCAGCCGGCCGCCGGCCTACGCGGTTGAACCGCCATAGCGACCGAATGCGCGGTCCACATGCGCGAACCATGTCGCTCACCTAAATCATCAGTTCATTTTACGCAATGTTTCTATAAATATAAAATGCTTTTTAAGCAATAAAATTTAAGTAGTATTACTAAATAACAAACATGACTTTCTCTTTGTATTATCTTCATACATTTTCACGTTTCTTTTATTGAAATTGCTTCTCGTAGATTCATAGACAAAAAACATTTTTGACCATAAAACTAGGAGAAACAATCATACTATCAAAGTTTCGAAATGGTAAGGAAATCATCAGTTTTATACAACAAGCGAATTGTTATATAAGTTAAAATCTGATGACTATGTAAGTTAATAAAGACCACCAACTCAATAATGAACAACGTTAATATTGTAAAAACTCAACCTGTTAGAATTCTTATTTTTTAATAGTAAAATAAAAATATGTAGCTATTAGTACTATTGGATATGGACTTCCGCCAAATAACGCCTGATTTTATCAAGTTCTTATTTTTTATTATATTTATGAATCAATATTATACGTAGTAATAAACAGATGTTAATTAGGTAGTTCAGTTCAATCGTTATGGTAATTTGACAACGTCCATGATAAATGTCCCTTCTTGATGTTTGATAAATTGTCAAATCAATCTTCATGTTTGAGTTCAATACTAGACATGTGTAACTCCGAAGTGGTTTGAAAATTTACCTTCACCTGTAACTGGAATAGAATCACTTTCGAAATTTACGATACCGAAACTTATCAACTCATTTGCTTCATATTGTAAGTAGGTAAATTTTCTGAATATAAAAGGGGGGGGGGGGGGGTAGGAAAATGAATCGGAATCTAATTCAAAAGATATAAGTATATAATATATATAAGTATCCAATGTAAGTACCTATCCTAAATTGGCGACTCAACAATACCTTCATCTGTTCAGCGCCGTCGCATGGGCCGGTGTTGTGCGGTTCAACGCCAAACGGATTGATGCAAGCGCGGTCCTCAGGCATGAGTGAGTCAATCTGGAACGCGCACTTCGGCAACGTGTCTGTGCGCTCCTGTTAATAGATACCTCATATTATGAACAGGAATGACAAAGAAACTACAATATTTTTATCCACGTCTTACACCCACTACTTCTTTGTCTAATTCCTTCCTCCAATACAGCGTAACCCCAAAATCTATAAAAAAGTTGTTGTCTTTTATATATAAGTTGGATTGGCTACGTTGAGCGTCAAATACTTTGCCATAATTTTTTAAGTTTTTTAATTGTTAAGATCGATTTTTAGCATTTATTTATTTATTTTCAAAATTCATAGTTTTTCGAGTTAGAGATAGTTTAAAAGTACTTAAGTACAATATTACAAAGATTTTAAACATTTAGCAGCAAACATAAGCCCTACTATCACCTTTTTTTCGCGATGCAAGTTCGACTGTTGGAGAGAGATACCACTATCGATCGCATATAGCGGTGTCTCACATTGACAATCGAATTTGCATCTCGCTAAATGATCATGGTAGGCTCCCAGTTAAGACATTATTTGTCTTAAAATTTATAAACCGGGGAAAGAGATTATTTTTGTGTACCGCTGTATGTAGGTACCTCAGAAATCTCTTTTCTTAAGGGTGGTTCCGTAGAGCTACGAATTAAATCCACTGAAGAAGACCTTATGTTGTACACACTACTGAATTTGGAGCACAATTACTATGATTGAACGAGGTACTAATGAGCTTGGTGTTTATGTGTTCGAGGCACATCGTCACTAGTAGCATGTATGAAATGAACCCTTTGTTCCATACGGAACACACAAAAAAGTATACTGCTGCTGTGTTAAAATCTAGACGAGTGGGTATTATTCCTTGGGGGGAAAAATTAATGAAAATAGTTGCCAACGAGTTGCAGTGTTCAGTCTCGCTTCACACGCGGAAGTCGTTTTGAGTTATGAGCGAGATTAAAAAAATGTGAACAGTGAAATGTGTTTTTGTAATAGTGTTATTAATGAACTGCTTGCATTTTTTTTGACGTGACAACGTCTTATAAATTGGTTTGCCGGGTGACACTTCAAGAAACTGCGTTACGCTCCGCTCACGTTATGCGCTTACAATGAGAGCGAGTGAAAGGCACGCGTCCCTTCCACTCGGGCATGGTTAGCCCGCCTAAGAGCGAGAGAGACAGACATAAAAAGTGGAAGGGACGCGTGCCTATAAATTAATGTTTTAAATATAATTCTTTGTATAAATAAATGTTTTAAATTGTTACTATTATTTCATCCTTCTTCCTACTATACGAATGAATATTTACATTAAAATTATTTTACCACTCAAAGTCGTTGTCACGTAAAACTTTCGCCCGTATACCGACTTTACAGGCAACCAACCAGTTTTTTTATTTGTAACAAAATTGAGAATATGGTTGAAGAAAACATCAGTCGCATTTGTGTCACTGCGATATCAACAGTGATATTGAGTCTGCAAAAAGGCTCTTCTACGAGTCCTTATCGAAGTCAATGAAGGCCCGAAAAACGCGATGGGAAGACGTTACAGCATATTGACGATATCCTCTGTCCGGTGAAGGAAGTGGACCCTGAAGTACTACCGATTTTCGTTGTACGAGGGTTACAAAAGTTGCCACCGTTGAGTCTTTGTGATCACGTCGATGTAACACAAATTCTCAAGGACTTGGTCAAAATGCAGGAGGAAATCAATAAAATTTCTCAAAGCTATATCGAGAAAGAACAGGTCTACATCTTGTTGTAATATATCTATTTTACAACATGATAGACCACCTCAAAAAGCTGACAGTTGTAAATAATTACTGCCGAAATATAAATACTAAAAGGGGCATTGTGTAATGGAAAGCTTTGAATACGATAGTGGTCCTGTTGCAAATGAAAAAGACTTTTGAGTAATTGTTCATCCTCTTCACCAAATTTAAAAAAATTGTACCAACAAAAGGTTACAGAGGAGGGTAGAAATGAAATTAATTCATCGAATTTACAACAGCATAGAGGAGTGAGATCGTAAATAAAGTTAAATCAGCTGTGACCGGACCGACCGGCGAAGCGGTATGACTCACGCGTCAACCGGACCGTGTTATAATGACAACAAACCAGAAACTAACAATAAATCTTATTCAAAAGTGTTAGAACATGATAAATGGAAATTTCCAGCAAAAGATGACTCATGGACATTGGTACAGAAGAAAAGATAAAAAATAGATTTATTAGTAATACCTAAACGAAAAGCAGTAGTCGAGTCTAATACTAATTTCAAAGCTACAGATATACGTATTCCGTTTTAATTTTTCATACAACATAGCGAAAAATGTAACAGAGGCTGACATTATAAGTTATATTATAAATAATAAAACCAAGGTATCTTTCGAGTTGGAAAAAATGAATATGAAAGTTTTTTCCCAAAGGTTGACTGGGAAAGAATGCAATTAGCATTAAGTCCGCCTTTTGTACCATTTTATATTTATGGTCAGTAAAGATTTTTAAAATAAAATAAAAAAATAAAGCTTTCGACCCTAAAAGCAAAATACATGTTTTTTTACAAGATGAATTTAGGCCGGAAGAGATTGCATTTAGACATTTCGTTGACTTTAAAAAAGGATACCGGGGTGTGGCCCCTAAACAAATTTAACGGCTGCTGCAACTAAATTGGTCAGTTTCAACCGTAAAAATATACACCGATCGGTGGAATATTTGAGACTTCTCTGCAAGACAGCCGACATAATTGCCTTACAGGAAACGTGGCTGTTGCCGCATTATTTGTCATCTCTGGGGACTATAGATGACAACTTCGCTTTTACTGAAAAATCAGCGGTAGACACTTCTAAAGGTATACTCAGAAGACGACATTTTGGTGGAGTGGCACTATTATGGAGGAAGTAGGCGTTTCCGTGGATGTCGGTAGTGAATTGTCATAGTGTGCGTTTGAGAGCTATTAGGATACTCTTCGACAGTGGAAAGGCGGTGTTAGTGATAACTGTGTACATGCCTTCTGATTCAGCGGCGAAACTTACGGAGTTATTGCAATTTACTGCAATACTTGAAACGAGCAACATCGTAACGGTATTTGTACTCGGAGACTTCAATGCACATCCCAGTGAGCAGTTTTCACATGAACTTTTAAACTTCTACAGAGAGAGCGCTATCTTCTGTCTCAAGCAGACTGTACAGTACTACACAAGTGGTATGCTTGTTTTTTGAACCTGTCGAAGGCATTCGATCTAGTATCGTACAACTTATGGAAAAAGCTGCACCGTGAAACTAGTTTGCCTCCTGAAATATCTATACTGGTATAACAATCAGAGGAACTATGTGAAGTGGGCCGGATCATAGTCAGATGTGTACGGGTTGCAATGTGGGGTGAGACAGTGGTGATTAAGCTAACCCACCTCTACATGAACAGACTGATCGATGAGCTCAGTAGCACCTATATAGGTTGCCATGTAGGTGGTTTATGTATTAATAATATTAGTTACGCTGATGATATGGTGCTGCTGAGCACGTCTATCAGAGCCTTAAGGAGACTTCTTCACATGTAGAAGAATATGCGGTGGCTCATGGGCTTAGATACAACTCTCTTAAAAGCGAGATCAAGGTATTTCAGGCGGGGCAACCGTGACCCAACCCTCTGACAAACTCTCGGAGGCATAAAATTGAAAATAGTGGACCAACTTAAGAATCTAGGCCACTGGGTCACCGACAACTTGTCAGACGCTGTTAATGTGGAGAGGAAGCGTAGAGCGTTGTGTGCTCGCTGTAATATGTTGGCTCGCAGATTTGCACGGTGTAGTAAACAAGTAAACGCTTTTCAAGGCTTATTGTCAATCTTTTTACACCTTTGGGTCAACTTTAAGCAGAGGACATATAGCGCTCTACGCGTCCAGTATAATTGAGCGAAGCTCTCTTTTAGGCAACTCACAAATTTCGCTTGTCTCCCTCCTGCTACTTAACGGTTCAACCGATTCGAACCAATGTTGACATGAACATACATAATTATAACCTGACGGACATAGGCTGTGTAAAAAAATATAGACTTTACCATGGTGGAATAATAACCGAAAGAAAAATTCAAAAGCTGAGTACAGCCAAACCGCTGATACTACATTGATGAAATTTGGCGCCAAAACTCACATCGTGGTCATGACTATTGTGCAAAAGTTTTGAAATCGGACATACCATCGAGGAATAATCACCCTTCAAAAATCGAATTGCTTCGCTCAGTATTTGCAAACAGCAGCATGTATTGCAGACCTAGTAATGCGTTCAGGATGTTGTTTGGGCTGCCGCGACATGGTAATGCGTCATTCATGTTCGCGGAGGCGCGAACTGATTGTTTCTACACGATCATCAGAAAGCGCTGCGCTGTGGGCACGCGTAAGTGGTCGCTTGGCTGACCGGTGGGATTCCCCACTGCTGCGCCGCTGGCTGCAGCTTCATGCCCCTACCTATAGCTATGATTATCTATAGCACAGGAGCTGCAGTAGAGCCTTGCTATTTTTTATTGTTTTGTGTGCGTTTAAGTACTTACTAACATTAGAATAAGATTTCATATAACTAACATTTTTGTATGGATATTTATGTCCGAAATAAATGATAATAATAAGGGGTTACATGTTGAACCATTTTATTTTTGTTCCTAAGAAGTCACCGAAGATAGTGTTACGCATGAGAACACTTTTTCCAACCTTTAATTTAATGCTCGACATCATGAGCTCAATTTAACTAAAATCCTAATCTAATGTTTTGTAAAAAAAAGCTTATCTACGAGTTGTTACTCGTTGAGGTGCGACTCGCTGGGAGCAAAGATGGACATAAACTTTGGACGAGTTACTCAGTTCTTAGCTTTTCTTTTCTTAGGTGACTGGCAATAAGTACTTCTCGCTATTTTATAATTTTTTGTTACTAACCAGCTATTAAGCTTCTGGAAACTGATTTGTATTACCATGTATCTCTCTCCAGAAAAAAATTTCAAATATTATTATTATTTTTGCAAAACTGGGTAAACGCACGTTAAGTTGCTGTGCTCACATAAAGGTAATAGTCTAATTCTTAGGTTTTACTTATCATCAAGAGGTGTTTGTTAAACTAGCCCTAAAACATTTAGATGGTGAAAACAGAATATAATAATGACTATAAAGAAAGAAAAGACTAATAAAAAAACTGCTGATAAATTATTAACCTATTAAATACCTACATATAAACATATTATAATTTAAAATTACTCAGTTCGGTTTTAATGCCCTTTGGCATGTTTTAGGTCAGCGTTTCATGGGGCATAATATCTTACCATTGGTCGCTCTGAACCAACTCCCATAAATAATAGGGGTTAAAGTATGAAATTGCCGTTTTATTGCAATAGGTTCTTTGAATTGACATAGAATCTTCATGGTTTGAGGTTTTCGAATGAAACTTTTTTTAAATGGTTTCTATGATGTTCTTTTTTTAAAAAATGTAAAACATTTGAATATCGACTTTCAATTGTTTTTGTTATTCAATTTAGACAAGAAAGATGGATACTGCGAAAATTCGAGTTATTTTTGAATACGAGTTCCGACGCGGAACTAACGCGGCAGAAACAGCCCGCAATATCAATGCTGCGTTTGGAGAGGGGTCTACTAATGAACGCACCGTGCGATTTTGGTTTAAACGCTTTCGTGATGGAAATTTCGACTTAAAGAACGAGCCACGAGGAAGACCGCCCACACAGGTAAATAACGATGAATTAAGAGAGATAGTGGAAGCCGATCCTAGTCAAAGTACCCAGGAATTAGCGGCATGGTTTAACGTTACCTTACCCACAATATTGACTCACTTGCGTCAAATCAATAAAATAAAAAAATACGAAAAATGGGTGCCTCATGATTTGACTGATCTGCAGAAAGAAACGCGTGTTGAAACTTGTGTTGCCTTGTTGAACCGGTACAGAAATGAAGGAATATTGGATCGAATTGTAACATGTGATGAAAAGTGGATTCTTTATGATAACCGGAAAAGAAAAATGCAATGGCTGACCCCAGGTCAAATGCCACAACAGTGTCCTAAAGCAAAACTTACCAATAAAAAGGTAATGGTAACTGTTTGGTGGTCTCAGCATGGTGTTATTCACTATAGTTTTCTCCGATCTGGTCAAGCAATAACGGCAGATGTCTATTGTGCCGAACTCCGAACCATGTTGACAAAACTAGCAGTAAAACAGCCCCGACTCATGAATCGATCTTCACCATTATTGCTCCACGACAACGCGAGACCTCACACAGCACGAGAAACCATTTTGACCCTTCAGGAACTGCAGTTAGAAACCATTCGTCATCCTCCGTATTCACCAGACCTTGCTCCAACGGACTACCATTTTTTTCGTGATTTGGACAATTATCTACGTGACAAGAAGTTTTCTTCCCAGGAGGCAGTACAAAATGCTTTCACACAGTTTGTGCAGTCTAGATCGTCGGAATTCTATCGCAAAGGCATTAATGACCTTCCCATTAGATGGCAGCAATGTATAGATAATAATGGCAACTATTTTGATTAAATAAATTTGTTAAAAATTTAAAAAATAAACAATATAGATTTTCAGTACAAATCGGCAATTTCATACTTTAACCCCTAATATTTGTTAACTGAATTTTATTACAGGTATCACGGAAACGGTTCCAATATTCGGAAGAAATCTTATGTTTAGATTGGGAGTTCTCTTTTCAGTATATCTGTACAGTTGTATTACTTGTAAAAACACAATTTTACACAAGTTTTTCAGTACCTAAAGGTCTACTTTGGTTCAGTTCAGTGTCAGTTGCCAGACATCCTTTTGTATTCCCAACATTTAATAGAAATGTTTCAGAAAATAACGAGCAAAACTCGGTCGGCCATTTTACTGTAATTGTACGTAGAAAGAGTAAATGTAACAACGCAGAAAAATAGTCTTACCCATCCAATCTCATCGCAGTGTTTAGGCTCGTCGTAGCAGATGTAGTAGTTTGTGCCCTTCGAGCCATCATTTCTCTTTTCGGTGGACCAGGTGTACCAGTTTTCGCCAAACTTGAACATACTATTAATGTGGCTCTGACGGTATATGAGGGGAAATATCATCTCATTGGGGTGCATTTGATGTGATTTTTCTGTGGTAGTTTTGTCCTCGTCTTCGTGCCTGGAGTGAGAATTCTTGAGAAAAGGTAGAAGAGTGACATCGATTCGCTTGTTTCCTTTGCGTTCCCACTGATCCTCGTCTTCTACGCGAGAGTCTTCTTCCGAGTGCATCACCAGCTTTACCTTAACGGCCGCCAACTGCGCCAGGCAAGCGCCTAACACGACCACAACAAACCAACCCATCTCTTAGTCTGACGGCGACCGCAGGCTCAAGTAAGAGTATATTTTGTAGAGGAAGTTATAGTTCGATAAGCGGTTATTTGTAAATACTGACCCTACCACACATTCAGAGCACAAAGCATAATGCTTTTTGCTTTTTTTTCTTGTTTTTTCAGTCATTTATTTCGCGCGGACCGCACAGCTGCGGAAGGAGAGTCGCAAATAAAACTACGCTTTGTATAGATTATTGCTTTTATTTGGGTACAAAGATGTAGAGTACAAAATAAAAATACTGCATTTGGTATCAACCTTTTCCATAAAACTTTGATTATGAAAATTAGGCATTTCGACAAATACATGTTTTACATCTATTAAAATAAAATTAAAGCATAAGTTTTATTTCTAGACTAATTATTATTCTTTATCTTTATAGAAAATGTATAATCATATAGTACAAATAAAAAAAGCGAGTGAAGTTTGGACCATTGTTAGGAATTTAAGTTTTCCATAGTGCTCGATATATGATACATCCGCCATAAGAATTCGTATTTACAAGTATCATATAAATTTCGTTCTAGAGCGATATCTCGTAGCATTAGGGGTAAGAATAGCATCACTAAGGCAGAGAGGGTGTTTTATTGTACATCATTATTAGTGCTAACATTATCACTAAGCGCGACCGGCGGGGGCGCGGTCGCATTCTTACCGAGTAATTAGATCTCTTTATATTCGTTTAGCCTAGTAAACATTGGTTCCATCAGTGAGCGCCGCGGGGGAGTACGCCATCGAATTGCAAGCAGTACCATCGCGCAGCACAAGGCCTAACCTCTACACAAAGTTCTTATCCATGATAGTATTTACAGAGATATTAAAACACCTATCCTTCCGCATTGTGCATAGATATGTATAACTGACGTCGGAAGCGTTCTCCCACGCGGCGTGGTAATAAACCTCCTACATTGCAAACTAAACGATCGCTTACATCTAACAAGTGCTTACACTTACAGGCTCTCGGCACCGAGCCGTAGTTCGGTCCACGACAGGATAACAGTTAAACTACAAGCTTACATCCAGATACGTATAACTCTAGACGTAAATTATCTACAAATAGAATTAACAGTCGTTATGCAGCTACGGAACACCGTGATAATGTGTAATCAGCACTAGATGCTATGGCGATGGTTTGTGAAGATTTTGGGTCTTATTTACACGAACACATTCACAATTTCAATCGCCGTCATCGTTCTATGCTTATAGGCCGTAGAATAGAAAGTAGCAAGAATAATAAATAACACCACCTTTAAGCCAGTTGTATTCATTTTAAAACACAAAACAATCAACATAATATTAAGAACAGTGTCCGTTACTTAAAATAACAAATAGAATCATTAAGGACGCACACTTCGCATGTGAATATGAACGATTATATCAATAAACACTAACGATCCCGATGTTTTAGGTTTTATGAGAGAGCGCACATAGTTCGTAAATGTTCGTTTGTTCGTAGATAAAAATTTGTATGGAAACGTTTTCAAAGTGCACTGTAAAAGTCTTTAATTATTTGTAATTTAAAAATTATTGACTACGCTTCGGGTTAGATATGCTTGCTCAGTCGGTAAAATCAGATTGAGAGTTACTGTACTTAAATAAACAATTAATAATCTACTATATTCAAGAAATACACATTCCACATTTTCTACTATCTCGAGTTTGAGTAGTCATGTTTTTCATTACTTATATTAAGTTTAAAGCGGGCGCAAGCATCTCTCAATATATCAAGCAAGGTTATGTTGGTTTTCTAAAAATATAAACACTTTACTATAAAGAATCCTTAATTTTGTTTATTAGCACTGTTAAATGACACGTCGATTACTTTACTAAATAAATCGGAAAAAGCAGATTCCGACATTTGTGAATAAGGAGACTGTTTCTTTTTAACTACAACAGTGTTTGTATTGTTAGGAATATATTATAGTTGTTCCGTTTCCTTTAGTGCCGCTTTTTGCATTTTTAAGATGAAAAAACTATTATTTTGTATACTACAAGAGTACTCCCTTCAAAAATAAAATAAGTATCAATATTTAGTATGAGTATGTTTTATGTCGGCATCAAGTTGAACAATATATCAACTTGTTATTAATAACATTTACAAAGACAAATGGCGTTACAAAGAAACCGAGTGAAAGTTAAGAATAGTTGTCCCAGGATCGTCTTTCATCAAATAAAATGTATGCTATTAAAATGAAGTAGACGTATTACATTTGATAAGAGGTTAATTTTAACCTATATGAATAAATGAATGGATGCTAAATTGTGAAACAGTGGCCTATTTGAAGTGAGGTTCCTATAGATATATACGTTTATTGTAAATTCAAAAAGAAACAACCACGGTAATAAGGAAAGGTCGTGAACTGTTAATTCTATTTTGGTGATTATTAAAGTGATAGTTTATAAAGACTACAGTGGAAAACACAACAGCGAGGTTTTGGGGGGAAAGTCGCTTCTCCACCATCTTTCCCACCCCGTATTGTCTCCTGGCGTCGCTTCCCACCCCCCGCCCCGATAAGCTCTACCGACAATTACAACTAATTCGTTGGAAATTAGACCGATATCGTAGTTGGTGGTGCATCTTCACAACTACTGTGACGTCGACATGCAGTCGCTGCGTCTCTGTTCAAAATGAAATATTGCACAAACTGCAAATGCCGAAAACTGTTGTAATAACTGCATACTACTGGTCAGTTGCTTAGCGGTAAAGATGCTACATTCCTATTCTAAGTCCTTACACTACCTTCATATGCTCCAACACGATCACTTGACATTATTGCGTCGAGGTAGAATAAGTCGTGGCTAATAAAAATATTCAAAAATAAAAATAGAGCTCTTCTTTAGTGATATAATTGTGATCTCTATGCAACAGTAAGGGGTTACGCGTGCACCGCACCCAGTAGCAAACTACGGAAAAATAGATAACTTCTCAATTCTAACGATACGTTCCTAATAGAATTTATTCGATTCAGACGCACTATCTCTAACGACTTACTATAAAATATCACTAAACTACGGCATACGGCATCGTGAAACGAGTTATTATGAAAATATAAGTGACTATAGAATTCTGTGAAGTGACTATGCCACGCCGCGCGCGGACCGCGCCCGTCCCCGTTGACAGCGATAAACAGCCACTTGGCTCCACTTCATAAATGTTTAATATAATATTGAGAGGTTAACTCAAAACTTCGATACATTTTCCTAACTCATATTAAATAAATATATTAAAAACAAAAATAATCAACTAACATCTTGTTTACATAATTGAAAGAAACCTAATATTGACTCAAACATATCAGTCTAGGCATGTATGCCTAAACTGAAATAGCTAGCTACTGAGGTAGCTAGTGAAAACTAATACATAGTAACATGAAATATGCATTCACAAGCAGATCGCAGTGAAATTGTTACACAGGAAGGAATATTCTAAAACTTAAATTGTAGATAAATCGAAACCTACTTATAATTAAGTAAACTTTAATCTAAGAGAAACAATTATGAAACCGAGCCAAGTGCAGCACTACACTGCTAATATATAAGCATTAATAGATTTAGCTATTACGTTTAGCTACGAACGATATAATTTGAGATTAACTATCTATCGGATATAATTTTTACTAAGTAAGATTACTGTAGGGACATTTTGTGTCTAGGCCTCACCAGAGATTAATAACTGCTGATCAAATAGTGGGCAGTAACGACAAGAAATATTACGGTCATTTACACAAGACCATTGCGTTTTATCTCTGCTTTGCGAAATTAGTCTCTAATGTGGTCTTTTATAAATTACACTGGTCGAAAGTCACAAAGGCCATGGCCCCAGTGCGGCGCGCGCGGCGCAGCTCGAGAAAAAGCATGTTCTTCAAAACTCGTTAAAATCGCTCGCGACATGCTTGTACACATTTTATTTATGGGAATATAAATGTTAACGTTCGCCCATAATTTCAGGCTATACCGATTTATATAGGTCGAACTTATTGAATTGTTGCTACTGAAAATATGAACAGTGAGTGCAATTTATGACGCTATATTAATTTGTCTGATTAAAATTACAAACTGAGAAGTATTGTTTAGCTATTTGCATTTTGCTAGTTTAGCATTTTTTTATAATAAGTTATCCTGTTTTTGAATAAATATATTCGTTAAATTGATTGATTGATCATTAAAAGCATTTATTTATATAAACAACAATTAAAATCAGTTCGGCCTACGTCAACCAGTGAAGCATGAAATTGTGTTCGAATGATAAGTGAGGTACAGATATTAAGGTTGTTACATATGACGAAACTTTAAAATTGGTTTTATACATTCTAAAACAATTGATAACACGATGATGGATATGATTTAATAAGACAAATAACTAATGATAAAAAGTACACATGCATCATCTTATCTATCAACCATATCTACCTATGCATTTTTTTAGATAAGGGATGTGTAATAAAGTAGGCTCCCTTCAATTGCCGTGAATGTAAAAAGGATTTTAGTTAAATACGGTAAATAGTTATAAAAAGAAAAACATATTTAGCTGTCTTTTTAATATATCCAATTTCTTTGATTTCCAATGACAGAAAAAAAATTATATATTATTTGAACAATTTTATGTAGGAAGCATGCGTAAGTTTATTATTTTAACTAATACGTCATATGAAACTACCTTAAACCTATACACGTGTACCGAACAGACGCAAAGCACTAGAGATGAAAAATGAATTGGTATGATAATGATAGATTACGATTTTACCACGCACTCATAATCATAAATTCAGTCTTTTGTAAACATCCCTTTATAAAATAAACTGTAAAAAGAATGAAAATAAAAATATCACAGAAATTAGTCTCTTACGGGTTCGGTGAGAAATAAAATGTTCATGAAAGTAAGCATGAAGAACGACGACGAGTTCCTAATGCAAAATTTTCATCGTACTATGAGCAAAGACGCGCGAATATAAGTACCTGAATCTTTAAGTATGACGCGCCATTCTATAATCTTTCTTCAGAACAAGAACATAAATAAGAATGCATATCTAACAATCTAATAGAGTTACATGTAACGGCGGAAGACAAACGTATAGTCTCGTGAGTTGTACTACAAACGTGATCCATAATTCGTATAGATTATACAGAACATATAGGTATTGTGATTAATATTTAAATAAATAAGTACAAAACGATTGCAAAAGCGAATATTTAAAGAGTATAAAGAATAAAATTATGATAATTACATTATATAGATTAGTGTGTGAAAGAATATAAACTTTTTGGCAGCGGTTACAATCCAATTCCCGCTGTTTGCGTGTTCGTTAACGCAATTACATTATACTATTCATAATTACATTTGAGCAACGGTGTTCGTATATCGATAACAGCGAGCGTACATACCACTCGCTATGACAACACGCTACTCATAAAAAAGTGCCAACTATCGCGAATTTAGTCCTTTTCGATCAAAAATGTTCAAATGAAAAACACACTTAACGGTTAATTATATTGTTAAGAAATTTTATATTGTGCTATACATAAAACTAGTTTGAAAACATAAATTAAGGGGTGTTTAATTTTATTTGTATAATTTATAAAACTTTATTAAAAAGACACAAAAGGTTTTCAAGTTTTAAACATATTTGATTGGAATGGACTAAACAATTGTTTTTTTATACGTTCCTGACGGTACTTTGTAAACGTGGCAGAAATAGTAATTTTGATCAATTTCTGCAGTCAAATAGCAAAAGATATGGAATCACTTAAACATTAGTGGTAAGATATCCAACTTTAAATCGACATTGTTTTATTAGTATTACTCTATATAAATGTACGTCCAATCCCTGTGGGTGATACTAGTCTATTAAGCATAGACAAAACAGTGAAGAAAAGCATATTTTCTGTACAATAGTTCATTGTTCACCGAGGGGAGAAAGTGACCAGTTACCGACGATGGGCTCGGGCTTCATTAGCACCCGAGATCGGTAATGGCGCTTTCTTTCGAGTACTTTATACTACACCTACGAGGAAAATAAAAGAGTGATTTCTTTCGGTTTATTTGACAATGAAGGCGCATTTATTTCACTTTTCCATTGAATTGATTAATAGTAATAATAACTTTATCCTATTTATTTGTAATTTTTTAAGGAAGTTTTCAATGACTGCTTGAGCGGCATCTTGACCGCGTCATTATAAAATCCCCACTATCACTTTTAGGTGACATCTACGATATTAAAATTCCAATAAGAAATTTTCGACCAAATCTCATTTGCTTTATTCAAAATTAATTATTCATGCAATAGAAACCAAGCGGTTATTTAATTACCAAGTTCTTATTTAATAAGAACTTTTTGTATGTTGATATTTAAGTTTACTTTTTTCTAGTGTTTTAAAAATCAGCTAGTTCTTAAATAATTATACCTCCCACACTAGCAGTAAAGTAATAGATTTTTTTAAGCTTTACCTCCTGCAATTATCCAATTGCATGGCAGTAAAGACGTATTTACTGACCTGTTCTTGCACAAGAATCAAAGTGCTTTCCCAGCTGGTGTAGTATAAAGTTCAATACAGACACGTGTCTGTAGACACAGCCTACGCTAACATATCGTAAGTAAAACATGAGCACCGATCGATGCGGCTATGCTGTTTGCTTTTTTTTTCAAAATGCGCGTGTCTGAACTCGCAAATGGCAATTAAATTTCCTTGGTCAGCATTGAATACACTGACTGTGAAAATTTTAATTTTGGCGTATGTGAACAAATGTGCAAAAAGTGTTTTTAGTGCTAACAGACAGAAGGAACGCAGCGGACTATTTACAACAGTAGCAAAAAGAAAAGTGATACCTTAATCATCGCTAAACGTGTATCTTACACGGTCAAACGCAACGCATATTTCCTTTCGGACCAGTAGTAACACTCATCTGAATCACCAAAGATCTAATTGGACCACTAGTTTTACTAATGGTATTAATTTGTACCAATAGTGCACCCAATAAATTTTAGTGCCATTAATTGTATTTGATCGCCAGAGCCAATATATAGTAATGTTGTTACCTGCAGTAGGTTGTAAATAAAGTATTACACTTGCAACATAATTGTATCATTCATGTGATATATTTTTTTTTGCTTTGATTCTATCGATGCATATCGAGCAAACATGTCTGTACAACGTAAAGATTTCTAATGCTAACACAAATTAATTTGAACCGTAATTTGTATCGAGTTACGTTTATGTGCACTTAGTTTTTATACATATTTCACCGTTATTCCATTATATTCCATTGATTTAAATTAGATTTATTACTAATTGTACAATGAATCAACCGGGGTCGAAGAGTTAATATGGCAATTGGTATTACTTGTGGTCAAATTAGGTACCAGTTATATCACTGGTGCTGTAGAACAGTACTAAGTGATTAAACCGAGGTTACAAATATCATTCCACTTCGGTACCGGTTGTACCACTGATGGTACAGAAAAGTGATGATACTGGTACGAAGCAAATATAACACTACGTAGTCTCGAATGTTCCTCAGTAATTAGACAATCTTGTCACACGGATTCTGTTATTTAAACCTGTTTTAAAAAAGTTGAAACAATAAAATGCTAAAAAGATGCGATAATAAAGAAGAATATTTAGGTGTTGTTTTTGTAAATAATCCTTTTTTTAATTAAAAATTATTTTTTCATAATAAAAATCCGCGTGATCAATAAAAGTGCAAATGGCAATCTGAAAGTTTTTCTACGAAATATTTATTGAAAATACTTCGAAAACAATAAGGTTCGCTTATTGTTTTACGTGTCTATAAAATAAACGCCAGTAGAATCCGACAGGCAATTTTGATATATCTCAATACATCTCGTTAACACAATTTACATTGTTTGATGTGTTTGCAATACCAGTGGAACCCTTTTAAAAGGATCAGTTAAGTGTGAAAATCCTTAACGTTATTACTAATACTTTCATAAACCACAAAGGACTGACTTAGTAGCAAAGTCAGTTCATATAAGCTTGCGAGTCCTACGACTCTAGCGAACACTTAAAATTTCAAGATGATGTATTAAGTCCTACGCCTAAAACATTATACGCTCTAATAACTGAGTAACAATGATTGGCCAAAACACTTAATCTCATCTTGACTGTGAGATGCACACGACGATGCATTGCATAGCTTAATAAGTATTTCGATTGTTAACAAGAGTATTTAAATGTTGTATTTTCTTTAGTTTTATTGAGTAAACAATCTAAAGGTTTTTCTACGAAATATTTATTGAAAACACTCCGAAAATAATAAGATTCTCTTATGCTGACGTGTTTATAAAATAAACGCCAGTAGAATCCGACAGGTAATTTTGACATATAAATATAGTTCTATTTCCTGGAAATAAATGTGTATAATACATTATAAATAGTCCCACAAATGTCACTTATGTTTATTAATAAGTAAACGCGGTTTATGTGATAAATAGGCATGAATATAGTACTTAGTTTAGTCAGATTCTATTGACGCGGACTTTTATCAGTCCAGTGTACCTACCTATTAAATAAATATAGAATATAATTGCCATAGAACGTATTTAAAACAATACATAAGAAATGAATTCTACTTTTTTAAACCTATTTTTTTATTAAACAATATTGATAAATTTTGACAGTCTATAAGAAAAACGTTGTTTATAATTTACGAGGCCTTTTTGAAAGAAGTGTGACATTAGTTGAGAACACATAACTTAAAAATGTAATTAATATGAATATATTATTCATAATTTTGTGTTCACAAGTTCTAATATCTGATATTACAGTTACAAGTAGTCTACAACACGTATAAACACTATAAATGTAACACTACACTCAAAAGATTCTTAAAAAAAGAGTGGTCCAAAGGCGTAGGACGACGTGTCTACGTTCAAAGAGCATACGCGGTCAGTACCTCACGTACACGATCGTCAACTGACATCCATGTTCATTGACGAGGTGTTTTAATTAACTTATCAACCGAATATCGACCGGTTGTCAACTCATGTCCAAGATCGACAAATCTATCAACGTGTATCCCCGTGTTCAGCGTCGAGGCGACACTCGCGCCTCAACAGGAAAGCGTGTAGATCAGCAAAGGAGGGGCGGTCGCGTTCCGACCGTTGCCAACAGGCGGCCATTGCATCGTACACATCACGAGGGCATCCCGCCGCGCGCTCTAATGGTCGAAACTCTCCGTCTTCCGCCTCCAGGTGAGATAAGTTTTCAAGCACCTAGAGAAAACAATATTAACATTAAAAACGGTTACACTCTGATCTTTAGTTTTTGGCACTATTTTCCTTTTTAATAAACCAAAGAGGAAAAGTTTTGATTGAACGATTGTTCAATGTGTAATTTTTTTAACGTTTCGATGTTACAGATATGTCCAATTTTACCTTAGTCTTTTACTGCTTTTGAATTCTGTGAATATAAACTAAAGTTTGAAAGTAAAAACATCTATTAATATTTCTTTTCACTCCACCACGATGCTATAGACTGTTACTGAATATTAACTGATGTAGCGGTTACATGGTATGTTCACCCAACATATACTAGATCACGACTCACTGTAATATTGTATGAGACTACCGTAGGGTAGTCGTAGTAGTGAAATCATCTACTACTAAATATGTGAGACTGGCATTAGCTAAAGTATTCCGAGGAAAATTCTGTTGCATTGACCAGTGTCCTCGTTATCCTCGTAGCACACTTTCCAACTGTAGTGTCTTTAGGCTACATTACGACTGTAACATGTCTTACTGACCTGAGCATGAGTCATGGGCTCGTACGGGCGGCGGCGGCAGAAGGTGTAAATTTCGTGTAGCGTGACACCGAAGGCCCAAACGTCGCTACGAGTTGAGTATCTACCACGTAGCACGCTCTCCCACGCAGCCCACCGTAGCGGCACCGTTTCGCCCCCCGCCCGATAGTAGTCACCCGCATATGCTTCGTTGTCGGTACCAAAATCACTGATTTTTATTTGATACCCTTTCCCGATCAGGATATTCCTAATTAAACAAAATGTCATTTACAGTTCCCGCCAAATTGCATTGCTTCTTAAAATCAAAGTTTTAAATTATGATTGGTATAGTCTGCATATGTCTGTATAGTTTGAATACTTTGGGCAATGCCAATTTGGCACGGTCAAGATGTTTGAGTAATTAGGTTACAAACAACTTATGCTCGAAAATACTATAATCATAGCGTCTTCACCAATATCAATACTTTTGGCCAATGGTATATTTCGAACCTTATCTTAACCTAATGTTTGACGCTGAATGAACAGTACAAAGACACATGATCATGTGACTTTACTAGTAGAATCCAGTTATAAGTTTTCATTTCGACCATAATCCTACTACTATGATAAATGTGAGTTGGTATGTTTATTCCTCAATCGCACAAAACTACTCAACATATTTGATAGAAATATTACAACCTGGTTTAAAACATAAGATACTTTCTATCTCGTCAAGTGTTCCCGGTGGGCGGTTGCGCGGAAGCTAGTGTGGCATATATTACTCTTGTTTTTTTGACTCTCTTTTTTGTAAAATTATTGACTTTTAGAGTTGCCTAGCAGCATGCTGTGTGGTATCAGGTGTTTTAATTTCTACAACCCCGCTTTTGGGGGAGGCTTCCATCCAGCAGTAGACGTCTTTCAGCTGAGATGTTGATAATTACCTAGCAGCCAGGTCTCTGTGTACAAAGTTGAGAGACTCGAGGTACTTCATGCCGGCGGCAATCTGGGTGGCGACGCGGGCGAGCACGCGAGGTGGCGGCGGCGGAGTGGCGGCGCGTAGGCACGCGCACAGGTCGCCCTCCAAGTACTCAAGCACCACTGCCATCGGCGGCGACCGACAGGCGCCGACCACGCGCGCGAGTTGAGGGCATGATAACGCCGCCAGCACGCAAACGTCGCGCTCGAACTCCTCCCTATATACACACAACTTGAATGACTAAATCGAGGAAACAGAATGTGTATACGATGTAATTTATTGATTGACGTTTTTACAACATATTGTTTATTTCTCTTTTTATGCAATTGTAGTTATATTTCGATTTCTAATAAAAAGTTATACTGTACATAAAATGATGATGAAAAAAATTGCTCATTGTTCACTAATGGAAGAAAGTGACCAATTACCGACGAAGGTGCCGATGGAAAGCACCAGAGATTAGGAATGACACTTGAGTACTTAATACAACACCCGCGGGAAAAATAAAAGACAAATTCTTCAATTAAAAATCATAAGAAAATAAAGGCGCATTTTTCTAATTTTTTCCATTGCATGTGGTTTTAATTCTCTATACTTAGGAAGGAAGAACCTTTCGGGAAGTAAGTTCTCAATGTCGGCATAGGCGGGATCTTGAAAACTATTCTGCAGTTGTATAGGCGATATGAAATGAAAAATTGAGTAAACAAAATATCGTGCTACTCCCACTTATAAAATTTAGTATTTTTTCGTTCAACTTTATCTTCCGCATGACAATAAAGACGTACTTTTTAAACCGTTCTTGCATAAGTACCAACGTCCTTTTCGAGCAGGTGTAGTATCAAACTATTTAACAGCGTTATCTGCCCCGTATTATTTCGGTGACCGACGGTACGTATTTTTAGGGAGTCGCCACATAAATACGCGCGTTCTTCAAAATTTTCTTCGTTCTATTCCTTTTTGTAACGCTGTAGCATCGTATTTTGAGCGAGTAAGGAGGCGACTGCCGTACAACTCACTTATTAGCGTTATTTTATAAACTGCATCCAATTTTTTTCTAGGCTGCGACGTAAATGCGGCTGATTTCATTTCATTGCGCAGCCCCGCGCCCACCATGCGTGCGCAGCGGGATGGGACGCTATTTCATGTAGTCAAAAATGAAGTATTTTTGCAAAAAAATATTTTATACGAATATACCTACAGGTCAACCATCGCCCGAAATGTTTTGAATGAAACAGCGCCGCGCCGCGCGCCGCAATTTTAGCGGTAAATGAGTGATAATAGTTTAGGGCAATTAGAATAATTTTTTTCTTTTTTTTTTAAATTTCGTTGACTTTATTTCTATGTTATACCGATTTAAAAAAAATGTTCGTTGTTTTCTTTAAAGAATATAATATATAAATTTACATGGTGCTTTCAAAATTTCCCTGTATATCATTATATCTTTCAGCGACCGCATCAATATCCGTTATTATAAAGTAAAGGTTTCAGAGAACGAATAACCGTTTCTATAGTAAGGAGATTGTAAGGATATTAGACAATCTTGTTTGTTACAAAACCATAATATTTTCTTTATTTATAATGTGTCTAGAGTTGCTCAAAAACGAACAAGTGTTTAAATCAATATCGAATCGTACTTGAAATATCACTATGTCTCTTTCTATTTATAGTAAGCGATATGATAACCCGAACAAGAAAAACTATGGGTATTAATGATATGATGATTTGCAGGTGTACGTGAGCAATATAGTGTTTCGTCAAAATAATAGTTTTAGAACACATAACTATCAGTTTGACTGAAAGAATTAAGTAAGCAGTGGTGCATATATTTTAAACCTCAAGCTTATGTAGTTTGCTATAATTTTGTTTGCTACTAGTCCCTTTGGTTATACAACCTTTCGTTAGCGGTAGCGTCGTGACACAGGAACTTGACAGCTACGAGTCGTTTCTCCGCAGTCACTGTGCCGTCGTATTCTGGAACACCGTCCGCTTCCGCTACGTATACCTGACAGAAAACATACTTTTACTGTTTTTACATATACCTATACTAATATGCGAACCTTGTGGTGAACTTTTGTAATTTGGCGTAAACTCTTACTAAAATTCCTGGTTATCATTTACGAGATAATAGAAATATTATAAGATGTGTAAAAGAGAATCGATAGAGAGGCATAAAAGGGTACCGTGCCAAAGGCGCCTTCCGCCAGCTTAGAGATCATTCGCAAGCGGTGGCGCGGGAACTCCGCCACGTTAGCCGTTTGCAACCGCCGCTGCAATTCCGACACCGCTTCCTGCTGGCTGGCGGACTGTTCACAGATAGAAATTAAATAAGTAACTGACTTGTTCAAATCGAGCACACGTAAAGTCATTAATATTTTCGGTTTAATTTTTTCTTTCACTTATCTGTAACGCAATTCAGAAGACTGTGTATATTTGAACTTAATGTGCTACAAGGCGGGCCCATCTATCCCAACTAGCTAACAGTATCAATTGGGATACATGGAATTAACTAACTTAAAGTTATTGTAAAATTATGTTGTTTTCATTGAACAAAAATGGAGACTGCATTTTTACCACGTTTTTCTTATCTCACTTTTCTTATTTGTTTCTCTGTCCGGGCAAAATCTTGCAACTTAAATTTGAGGCACTTTCCGATAAGCTAGAAAGCTGAAACTTTCAGGATAGTTCAGAACCCGATGACAATGCACTCTAAAGCAACTTTCAACTTTCCAGATGCACTTTCAGGTCCACTTTCGGCAACTTTCACTTTTGTATGGGGCTTATCCGATTGTTGCGTAACACATGGTTACTTCGTTGAGTTAATAATTAAAAAGAATAAAATAATTATACTAGATTTAAAAAATCTAAAAATCCCACGTTTTTCAATGTCCTAAAAAGAATAAAATAACCCTGCGGGGCAAAGCGAGGGGCCACTCAAAACGTGGGGGCGCATCTTTACAATAATCGGCATCAATGCATGTCATTCATCTCTTTAAAATCTCCTCTTAGTAATATGCGCCCCCACGTTTTGAGTGGCCCCTCGCTTTGCCCCGCAGGGTTATTTTATTCTTTTTAGGACATTGGAAAACGTGGGATTTTTAGATTTTTTAAATCTAGTATAATTTTAGTATATAAGAACAAAAAGATATTATTAGTTGATTATTAACAAATGGTACTTTTGAATAGAATAGTTTGTTGCTTGCTTAATACCATGTAGATACAGTAGTAAGAGGAATCAAATAGTTTAACAGTATTCTATCTTATAATTGTAGGCATGCAAAAATATTGACAAAGTATAAATGCAGTGTTATTACCAATAAATTTAGAAATATTCAGGATATCCTCTCATGATATCAACTCTATGAAATATCCTTAAACACATATTTGTGTCAGTTAAAATAATAATATAGCCAAGTAAATTGCATCATGAATACTACAATTAAAATAATTGTAGTATTCATGATTTCATTATTGTTATTATGTTTGAATTATTGCACTGTTAAGCTTATTTACCAATCGATAGTGCATTGTTAAAAACACAAATATTTAAATTAAAAAAAATATTAAAATTTGTTAAGTGGTAGTTTGATTGAGATAGCTGAATGAGAAAACAGGCGTACTATATCAACTTTTGATTAATTTGATATTTAATTGATGATAAACAACACATATGAGTTACCCGCGGTGGAGGAGGAGGCGGGGCCGCAGGCGCACGTACCCCGCCTGGGGCGGAGCAGCGTCCCAGGGAGTCAGCGGGAGCGGAAGGTGGCTCGCTACCGGCTCGCCGTGCTAATAGCGGCTCTGAGCTCACCTCTGGCACTGCGTACTCATAATTGCTGCTATCTGTACACACGACGTTCAAAATAGGTTATACATACAGTACTTATACGTGGCTGATTTCTATAGTCATCTTTATGAATCAGCGACCTACATTGATATCAATTAAAAGTGATTCTCATTTTAGAGTAAGAGTAGCAGGAGTCAAAACATATTTGGAATTAAAAAAGGACAATGTCTAATTTGATTACTGCATACAAATGCAAACAGTATTAAAATAAACATTGTCTATAAGTCAAAGATTCTTCGTTTTCTTGCTGTAATTAATACATAAAGAACTTAAACTGGCTAGTAACTGTCATATACAATACAGATAAGATGTATTCATTTCTTTATCAATAATCCATATTTTTGCACCTCCATCATCAAAACGCAGTATCTATACCAAAAGAACCAAACTGAGATACTTTGAGTGCAATAGTCTTTGGTTTCTATTCATTACTACTCGGACGGCCTCCACTTTGCGACTTTATCTTACCTGAGAGTGCTGTGTTAGAATCCTTGGCAAAATCTTTCATCTCCAACAGTACAGTGCTGTACCCAAAATAGGGGGCACACTTTAAGGGTTGGTATGGTTCTTGATAATCATCGCATTTGACATCCGGTTTATCCGGTGTCGGTCGTGGTTCGTGACGAGCCAAAGGCGAAGCGAAGCACTTCCGATGCCGGTGTCGGTGGACAGCGAGGAACACTGCGACTAGCAAGAGTATCACTAAAGCGGTGAGTACGCCCACCACTATGGCCAGATATAGGGGATCTTCCTGTCTTGCTGTAGATACTGGCGCTTCTTTGCTAGTAGGGACTTTCGTCCTGTCTTTCCCCAAGGGCTTCAAACTTTCTGTTGAATAGTTGCCTTGGGCGACATCTATAAAAATTGCATTAAATTAATTGATACCTCGTAATATTTCACTATAAGTGTGTAATGTTTGTCGGTTATTTATATGAATACTAGCTACCCGCCTACTAAATATACTACAAGATATCTTTATATACAACGTTCACAGCTTTGTTGTCATTGACAATACAAACATGTTATCTTTAGAGGTTACCCTTGAAAGAGCGACATATCTTCGAAAAAATTCCTTTAAATATCATGTTGTAAATGGCCATATTGATTTATATTAAATGCACAATGCATTTAACGTACTTAATTGGATAAGGATTAATGCTGTATTTCTTTAGTTCGCTTCGTAAATAAGCCGTTATTTCTGGTAAAAAGTTATGGATAAAAAATGGTTATTGTGGGTTATCCCTAAGAGATAGACTTGATCTATCTCGTAGGGTTTAGCCAGCGTTTGCACTGTAAGCGCAAAAAAATGTGTTTATTTACGATATCACATTAGGAACCTCTAAAATTATCAGTGTTTCTCTACTATAGTATGCGTGTATTATATATTAGAGAAACACTGATAATTTTAGAGGTTATACTATATACATATAAACCTCCCTCTAGAATCACTCTATTTATTAAAAAAACGCATCAAAATCCGTTGCGTAGTTTTAAGGATCTAAGCATACATAGGGAAAGACAGAAAGCAGGAAGCGATTTGTCTTTTATACTATGTAGTGATGGTGCCTCTTTGTGATCAAGTTATCACATTTTAGTACGAAATATTACAACAACTTGTGTTCAGAACGATGTGTTTGATGTTGTCTAATATTTATTATATATTTCTTTACTAATATACAGAACAGAGCTTGATTTTTTAAAGACGGCGCCTTATATTTTTAAACGATCGGTATTGGTGATAAAGATATTGTCAATCCCAATTATTAAATATTTCACTAACCACACAATAGTGAAAAATATAATCAAGGTTATGACTGTTGATGATAATTTTACGACGACGATTTAAAATTATACATGTCTGTTAACAGCCAACTCGATGTCTCATTATTGCAGGAAGATCTAAGTGCCGTGACTGAATGGTGCACAATTAACAAAATGATTCTTAATCCTCAAAAATGTGTACACGTAAAATTTACAAAGAAAAAGAAACCTATTGATTCTCATTATTGCATTTCTGGTCAACCCGTAAATGAAACTTCCAGCATTCGAGATCTTGGTATATTATTGGACCACAAATTGAATTTTATTGAGCATATTGATAATATTGTCACACGATCGTGGCAAATATTAGGTTTAGTTAAACGTATATGTAAGAACTTTAATGACTTTCGCATTTTTGCTGTTATTTATAATACTTATATCCGTAGTAACCTGGAATATGCATCTAATATTTGGAATCCCATTTACGCAGTCCATTCTCATAGAATAGAACGTATCCAAAGAAACTTCACTCGCTATCTTGCCTTTAGGAGTAAAGACTGTCCCAGAGATGCTAATTACTCAGCTCGCCTTTCGCATTTTAAAATGAATTCATTAGAAAATAGGCGCAAACTCTTGGACCTAACGATGTTGCATAAACTCATTCATGGAAGAGTTACTTGTCCTAACTTACTTCAAAAAATAAATCTCACTGTTCCCTACCATATACCGAGGCACCCTTTAACAGGCATCTTTAATTTACCTCACTGTAGAACTAACCTGGGTATGTGCGCCCCACTGTACCGGTGTATGCAGACTTACAATAATTTAAAAGATACTGATATCGATATCTTTTAAGATTGCGGTCACGCGTTTAAAAGAAAGTGTTTGGCAACATTCGATTCTAATAGTTGAATTATGTATCGTATTGTTAAAATTCAAGAAAATTTCCAATTTAAATTTATTTAAATGTAAACATTGTTAAACTTTAACTATAAAATTATTGTTTTTTTTTTTTAAATGTTAGGTAGTTACTTCCTTTTTTGTATTCGACAAATAATTAGAATTGTTGTATTTGCCTGTAAAGACATGCTTTTTATATGTGTCATCTAAAATAAGCTTTTCATTGTAATGTATAATTGTATGTCGCTGGCGAATCTGTTACAATAAATAAAATAAATAATAAATAATTTGCTGTCGTGTTATGTATATAGAAAACACTTTTCGTGTGTGCTTTAGACATAACTCGAAAACTATGAAAAAAAAAATATATTTGGGTAGCCCTAGTGATGCTCTACTTTGAATATACGCATTTGTATAAATCTTCGTCAAACAGCCTGAGGGAAGAATGTTTCCATAAATAAATAACTATGTGTTGGCAAAATCGCCGCAAGCACTACAAAGCACTTGTCCTGGCTAGTCTAGATCTAATACCGGATAAAATTATATAAAATAAAATTTTTACTAAGACATTGTTATCGCTATTTTCCCAGTTTTAAAAAGTAGACTACAGCCAGTATACTTACCGCTATCGAACACGACTTCGCTGATAAGTATCCATCGGGCAGCAAATTTGAGTTGTATTCGCACCCATCTGCCGATGCGATGGTGTAGCTTGATAGTCACATTTCGGCTACTTTCGAAAATATTGTCGGGCTCAGGCGAAAAATGAATAGTATCCTCTTGGAAATGTTGCCCGCCTACAGAAAACGAGACGATCGCCTCAGAGAACACCTGAAATGAAGCTTTAAGTTATTGAGATACAACTGGAATATGTTTCATTTTAAATCATTATAGTAAATTATCTCTTGAAGTAGACCAACATGCTGTACCGGGCCATTTAGAAAGTTTATTTATTACATATGGAATTGGCCTTTTGTATAGGAGGAATATAAATAATATGAATAATAGCCAAAAGTTAATTTTTTTGGAGAGCTATATGAAATTATCGTGTCTCGATGAAAAATTGTCTACGTCGGGAACTTTACTTTGCGATGATTTTTTTATAATTTTAAATATGGTCTAACATCGAAGAAGCCGACTTCAAATTACGTTATTGATGACGGCTTTTATAAGGCAACCATATACCGTTGGATTATCGAATTCAAGTACATTCGTCTAATTTTAGAAAATTAAGAAAGGAGTGGTCTTCCTTCGACGGCCGTTAGCAAAGTGAATTACGTACGAAGGATTCCGCAAATATTGCAGATTGAATCGGTTGTGTTCACAAGATTCTAAGCGAGTACCTTTTTGCGTGAGAAGGATGGTTTTGCTCACCGAAGCCCAGAAGCTGTCGTGTGTAATTAACTAATTTGAAGCAAGTTCGTCTCATAGCGTTTACGATATGATGAGAAGTGACAAATACTGGTTTATCAAAAACGATCCAAAACAAAGCGTCAGTCGACACTTTAGCTGTTCCAAAATGAACCAAGGCCCTACCGAACTTAATTCACCTACCGAATCGAACTAAAGCGATTCAGCAGCGTAGCGAATTTTTTTTTCACTAGTATCTGCAATTCGACACGATATCTACTGTCGTTTCTATTACAAAATCAAAGCAATATCAACGCCGAATGGTATATTACCGAACACCAGCTAGAAATTATCACTGCGATTATGAACAACAAGCGATCGAACACGGGGCTTATCATAACAATCGCCCGTGATCTCACCGCTCAAAACGAGGAACCTCTTGGACACCACACCGGTCAAAGATTTGGATCTTCTTTCCTGATATAACAATGTGAATTTTTTTTATTTCCTAAAATAAATATAAACTGTGTGACTTTTTTATTTCCTAAAATATATCATCTACCATCCATCATCTAAAAGTGATACAAATTTCATTGACAGAAGATACATTTACAAGATGCGAGATGTCCGTAGAAGACGTGTCTGCGACATACTGGAAAAGTATTTTGAAAATTTGTTCAGACACATGAAACTTTGAAGAAATGTTTTAACAAAAATATTTTATTCATTCGGTTGCTTTTTCAGTTTATCAAAATTTTTAAATGTCCGAAAAACATGTTCTCATAATTAAGAGCATGATAAAACATGTTGTTCTACTAAATAAAGAGTTATAGGCTTACTTTAGCGATTTAAGTGATAATAGTAAGAATTCATGATGTATAGAGTGTTATAGCCGTCGTAGAACTCAACACAATAATTACGAGTTTTGTCTGGTATCCAATGTCCGAATATTACATTCCAAAACAAATCTCATATTAGACCCAAACACTAGTATTCTTTTTATCAATAAAAATTTTCTGATTGTGATTTTGATTGATTTGAGCTACGCTAAGTTCTTCATTCTTAAGCCTTATGTTGCTATAATAAGAATAATGACTGTGATTAATAAGAAGGGTGATGTAATATTAAGTTTTATAAACGATAAATACGCGCACGTGCCCCGTACACATATGCTGATATAAACTTTCAGTGAGTCTACCATCCATATTTTTATTCCACTGTTTTATTTCTACCATGTTTGCGACATTTATGTGAACGCGCGTGCGTTGGAACAAGCTGTGGCCGCTTTATCTGACTCATAACATGTGGCTGTGAAATTGTGTAACAGTAAATAAAAGAATGATGATTGTTGATGGCTTGTTTTGACGTGGACATTCATTTCGACCTAGCATATGAACTTTAGTTAAAAAAATTTAATGCTTTCGCCTCTTAGTATAACTTAGTGTGGGTATATGTATGTTTTTGACTAATATTGACTAATAAACTCTGATGTTAGGATTGACCTTATACTGTATTTACTTGCTTACGCGACATATACGACTCGTTCAAAGAAATCTCCTATAACGTACATAACTAGCTTATGTCTTGTGTCGCCACATTTATTGACTCAGAAAAGTTCTGGAAGGTAGAATTGCAGTTATTTCCCTATGTCTACCTAGCATAAAGGTGGTCTCAACATGAGTTATTGATCGTCTAATAAAAATCTGTAGCACTGCCCAAAGATTTTCTCGACGCCTGGATCTGATAAGCGATGATAGCTGACCTGACCGCATGACGTATTAATTACGTTGATTTCACTTTCATTCCTCTAATAGGTATATGCGACTAACCTGCACATCTCTCATGAACCGGTTGTTGCAATGTATATGAACGGCGCTGAATTCTCTAACTTTGTCGAATTCGAAGGTGATTTGCGGCAAGGGAGCGCCGGGCGCGTCTGCTCGCCAGCCGACCCAGGCGGGCTGACGCGCAGCCTCGCGGATGTCGTCACCACCAAACCTGCCGTCAACCAGCTGCCCCAATCCGCCCCGCAACGAATCGCCCCATGACCCATCGTACCATGTGTCTGATAACTCTGCGCCATTGCTGCGCTTATGTCCTCGAGGCATGGAATAAGACACTATCCCCTCTGAAAAATAACAAAATATTTTGCATTAATATAGAAGTATCTACACATTTTACGACATTACAATGAAAAAATGATTGGGTGTCACCTAGAGCTATTTGTTAAAACGTTACGTTGGTAGACACCAAAATATATTTATGGAATATTTACGATTTGAAAAATATTTTTTTAAAGAATTGTAACTGAAAAGTCTCTAACTGATTTTATGATAAGATAAATTTTAGTCAAATTATCATATTTATCCTTTACAGGGCTTTTTTCCCTTTTCTTTTTCTTCTTATATATAATGTAATATAAAATATAATAATAAAAAACCTAACAGACGCTCTTAAAACACCACAAACAGCTCAAGCGCCACAATGGTGCCTCGGAACTACTAGGTAATTCGGATGAGACTTGTCTAGGTTAAATGACGTCACAAGCCTCTTGCTTTAATAGTTCCGTGCTTAAAGTGCGCTTAGGCTGGCTACAGAGCAATGCATATTTATTGGGACGGACATCTGTGTGGACCTCCGGAACGAAAGGCATACAACATTTTGCTGCAGTGTAAACGATTGCTCCAGTGTAAACGATTGCTCCGTACAGGTCACCTTCCGAGCTAAGCCCGAATTTATTCCGACTCAAGCGTTTTGAAAGCAGCCTTAAATATTCTTTTGCGCAAGACATTTTTAGCTTGTTAATGCTCTGTTTTAAAGAGATTTTAATACTGTTTTATACCTATGTGTTTTATAAAGTGTGTTGATACTTTGGCAAAAACGGATCAGAATGTCCGTCTTTACTGAACACAAATATGCGTGAGGTAAAGTAGTGAGAAAACCCATTTCTGCTAGCGCGGCCAAAATATTATATGAAAATCCTTTACTTACCTGCTGGTTTAGTGTTATTTTTTACTTTGAACAAGTGTGCCAAAAACAACCAAAAGTTATTACGAAATTCCTAAGAAGAGCTACTTGGATTTTCCTGCATCGATTCTTTATATTTTAAATAAAAAAATGAGTTTTGCTGCATAATTTGTAGGCAAATTTTTTTATTTTATGTTATCTTTGTAACTGTAGTACATAGTCAAATAAATATCCAAAATGTCATGTCAGAGACGATTTTATAATGTCGTTAGCGCCGCCAAAACTAAAAGATACCGTCCACGCAATAAAAACTTATTTCTTGAGGAGTCTAAAAATAAATACAAGGTATCATGTTTTCAAGCAATAAAAAAGTTAAAATAAATTTAATCATTTATTTTCCACGTAGGTGTATTATTTTCTCTCTCGTCCGATACTATGAATTCGAAGTGTGATTCCCGAAATCAGGTGCTTTTAAAGTCAATTTTTTTCAATCAGCACCATCGTTAGTGCAATATAATCACTTTTTTTTCTCGGTGAGCAATATACTATTATAATTATGTGAAAAATATAACGCAGAGTAAGTGCATTATATGTTTCAAAAAGCAATATTGGACGAATCTGTATTCTGTCCATTCTCTAGTTACCTATGTAAAATTGGATCATATTGAATATACTAGAAAGCTCATATTTTAAGATTCATCTTATCGACAAGAATCCATTAGAAAACGGTTCTGCTTGTCACACGAAAATAGAAGCGAAAAGATGCTTTTTTTATAATACCGATCAAAGGAATAATGGGATGGAAACATGGAAACATTTCCCTTTTGAACCCCCGACGCAAAGAGAGGGGTGTTATCAGTTTAACGTATCTGTCTGTGGTATCGTAGCTCCCAAACGGATGAACCGACTTTCGTTTAGTTTTTTTTTTTTTTGTGTCACAGATAATTTTATTATCGTATCATAATAAGCATAATATCTCACATCTAGTTTAAAAATTTGTTCAAGAAAAATAATATCAGACTACTAAGACAGGCATGAAAATGAGTAGTTCAGATTTAATTTGACAATTGACACAGAAATTATTTCAAATTTTCCATGAAAGAATTTAGCAGATAATGAAAATATCAAAAAACAGAAGGCGTATATTTTTAAGTATGGCCCATAAGACTATAAATCGCAGCTCAACTTCCGTTTGAGACATTTTATAAGATTTTCTAAGTTTTTTTTTGTATTATTTTGTTCATCTGATTGAACAAAATAATACAAAAAAGATAAATACAGTTTATTTATTACTAGAAGTAAAGACTTTATGATTTACTTGATCTCTTTCTTCGTTAACATAAAAGACAGGATGTTTATTTGTCACATGTAGCTGACCAGGTAAGCGATTTAAAAAAAACTGTTATAACTAGTTAATCGTGAGACACCACGTATATCTAAAACTATATTGAATGTATTCGTTGAAATTGGATTTTATAACAACATTTTCGTTATACTCCTAAAAAGTTTACAGTTTACAACATACGACGCTATGTTAAACAGATTTCAGTTTGGTATTGGGCGAAAAATTCATAGATGTTTAAAGTTCCCTATTCACGCCGTAGTACATCGTTATGTGTTGACACAAAGGGATCGTTACAATTTTCCAAGCTAGGCTGTAGACGCGCCTGTCGTTGAGATGGCGTTGATGAATTTTTAAAGACACGGACGGTGTGCATTTTTAACATGCGGGCCGTCTAGACGAATGTTAACCCTTCAATAAGGGAACTTCACTACCTGTGATGGTTTCCGAAACCTATTATGTATTTACGAAACGTTTTTAAATTTCCCAAAATTACTTTTTCATATTCTGAATTTTGCCTTATACCCAAAAATTAATATAACATAATCGGAACTGGGCTTTAAACAAAAATCTAAGAGAGTTCGGAGAGAAAAGTGATACACCAAATTTTATTTTTCACAAATACGTACGTAGTATTTTTATAAATTTTACGATGCCCGTTTGCATTTTCTTCTCGATCTAACACTCAGTTGTAAAGCAATCCAAGTAGTTAAACAGGGCAACAATACGGCGTGACTGCGTTTAGTTCACTAGTAAACCTTTAACATCCTTGTTTGTCTGTACAATAATCATCAATACATATCATAAGCTTAATCCTTTTCAACTTTTCTTTTTATAAATGATAATATAGGCGGTGTTACCTCCAGCATAACATCAATAAACACTATAAAAAAAGCTCAGTACACGCTGGGAAGCAAGAATGAGCCGTGTTAAAGCAGTCCGTTGTCAAATTAGCATCCATGACGCATTAATTAATTTGGCTAGTAATATACAGAAAACTGACGTTCAAGTTTCTCATGAACCTTTTACTCTAACCGAACAGTTAAAAGATATGCTTTATAGCGCCCCTTTAGGTCCCGCGCCCTACCTTAACGCCGATACTGGGTATCTCCGACCCTTAAATCTTGACGGGTCTATTTTAGTCGCACCTCCAACTCTTGGGAACACTTCCCTTTTAATTAGGCCACTAGTTTAATAAAACATTTCGCAACCCTCTTAGTAAGTACAGTAGGTAAAATAAACTAAAACGTTAGTTTATTGTATCATAAACGTAAACGTCACTTAAAACCCTAGTTGCTTATGAGCTACTTAAGATCATTTTTTATAGGACAATTCACGCCTAAAAGCCTGGTGTCGCTTAAGAGCTTATGAGTATGATGAATGGGACCAACGACCAATGACCCATGAATCTGTGACCATTTTGTAAATGGAACACAGTTAAACTAAACTTTGCGTTATTTTGCTACATGAAAGGTGAAAGTCTCCATGTGGTGTCCGACAAATTAGAATAGCAACAACTCTTCCCACTTAAGGGTGTCGTTCAAAGCGACTTATGATACT
Source organism: Calamotropha paludella (assembly GCA_927399485.1). Taxonomy (NCBI): domain Eukaryota; kingdom Metazoa; phylum Arthropoda; class Insecta; order Lepidoptera; family Crambidae; genus Calamotropha; species Calamotropha paludella. The sequence continues at coordinate 19,896,158 of OV656803.1, read as the reverse complement.
GGAGGTAATCACCGTAAACCTAAGAGTTTTCTGAATTATGATCTATGATTGCGATCTCTAACGTGGAGATTGTGGCTTAAAAAAAAAATTTAAGGGCATCAGTGGACATCCTTCAGCCTAGATGAAACTGAAAGTGCTTCTCCAGTTGGGCGTGCTATACCATCTTTTACTATCCCGTCCTATAACTTAATATAATTTCACAAAAAATATAAGTAACGCGCAATAATATAAACCTGACGGAAATAATTTTAAAATTAACATGTATCGGACAACAAGCTTTTCTCCCTTGCTGTTATAACGTAGTGTCTTATCATTTTTCTCTTCGTTTATTTATTTCTTACTATAGAGTTATCTTGTTTTATTAGAGATTTCTCATTGCCTCCTTCCGGCTTCATTGTCAGATCAGATCCATGTCATAACAATATTGCATTGTCATCCGATTTGCATATACATGTAAAACTCATCGAGATGTGGGTCATTTAATTTGCAATATATAACTTCATCAGTAGTTTATAATTCGATAGAGTTCTATCTTCATTCTACAGCGTTGCTTTTTAGCGACTCATTATGCCAGCTCTCCGTAAGCTCTTTGTAATAATATCAAATTTAATTTCAAACGTTTAAACTTTCGAGAACGTTTGTCATAATGGTCTTAATACAAAATGTGACTCAGCAGCATTTATCACAATTTGATAATGGCATTTACTCGTCCATTAATCTAATTAGCTTAATAAAGAGACGCTATCGTGTTTTCGTTCGCCTGTTGATATGTTCGTATGAATTTTGTTGATATGTGAAATATAATAGTAGGAATCTGAGGACCTTTACTTATGTACTTAATCTTTAGTTGGCGGCGTCACTGTGGTGATAAATATTATTATTTATCATAAACTCACTGTTTAACTGAGTATCGGTTGGAACCATTTATCTGTATCTACAGGTACTACAGTGAAGTGTCTAAGTCCGTTAACTTTTTGTCCATCAAGGTATCTTAAGCAAACATGTAAACTTAATGATCCTTTTATCTTAGTAAACAATAGGAGGAAACAGTCTGTGTGACTTGGAAATTTAGAATAATACAAGCGGCCCGTCTCGGCTTCGCACGGGTGGACTAAATTCTTTAATTCTATTATTCATTCTATTATTAAATATTTTTCCGTTAGCGCCATCTAGCGTTGGGTAGACGAACTACTTGCGATTAACGCGTTTCTATGGTAACGCATATACAATGAAAAAAGAGCGGGGAAAAGAGCGGAAGACAGACATACGACAAATTTGTGATCTTAGATTATAGATTGATGAAACATCACTATGACTCTATCTTCAATCTTGTACAATAAAGTAAATAAAGAGCTGAATAAAATAAAAAGCTGAAAAGCTCTTTCGAAATATAAATGTAAGGCGATTTTAACTGAAGGGGTTCTTGCACTTGATTATGATACTGCGGTATCTTTGATTAAATAAGTGTACTGTAACGTTAAGTTAAAATCAAAAGATCACGCACACACACACAAACAGCATTTGTATGCACACACATTGATATAGCTTCTAATATTGTCTACTTAAATAAGTTACATAGTATGCACGATAGTTTATTTATAATCACGTTGCTTGTCTTTAATGAGGTGGGCGCTAATAACTGTAACACAGTGTCTGACTTCTACAGTTGTTAACGCAAAAAATGTGTATGTACCATGTCTTGATTGTAAATAAACAAAATCAGAATTTGATGAACGTTTAATATCATACCTCGTATTAATTGTATTAATAAAACTTATATGGAATAGTAGTAATACTTGTATGTCCTTACACGCCCATGTAACACAGTAACGTCAAGAAATAGCTGCTAGAGAGATCTCGTTTAACAGTCTCCCTAGAAGAGGGGTAAAAAATAAAGGCATATTTATATCAACCCGTCTTACAGCGTATTGGCTGCGTTATAGGTAAGCATAACCTAGTCTTTTTTTTTTTGTTAAGTTGGTTACAGTTTTTTTAAGTAACACGATAATAAACAAGTTTGCGACCGGCCCATGGGCTACGGCAAAGATAATGCACAATATTGTGCGCTGTATGGTATGGATCATAAGCGCAATATCCAGGTCGTTTCATCATGACCTGTCAGGATCGCATTCTTTCGTTGACCGCACTATAGAAACAAAATTATCGACACTAACCTGTCCACAGGCAACCATAGATCTCAACACGCATGCATACGGTTCGCCGATGCGCACTGTATGGTATGAAGCGTATGCGCGATGCCCAGATCGGCGGCTCTAGTTGGTTCTTCTTCTCCAGATAGGTGTTTGTGTTTCCCGAAAGGATCTAAGTAAATGGACATTTTATTATTATCGCAAAATTTACAAAAATAGAACAAAAATCAACAGTCATCATGTTAACCCTTGGCATGCCTGGTAGGGTCTGTCAGACCCACACCAACGCATGCTCTGTTATAGTTCATTCAAATTTGAATTGCCCGTTTCACCGTACTCAATAGCTGACTGTTACTAAACTCGGAATGTGCTCCGCCCGCTTCCTCAGGCCACAGCGAATTAGAGAGGTAGAAATTCGTGCATAAAGCCCGCGCGGTTCCCACAGACCCCACCAGGCATACGGTGTGACCTTATTACGTAAGTATTTATTTATTTTTTTCTTATGGTAATTGATATTTGTGCGTTCAATACCAATAGTTTTTACACTTTTCAGGTTCAACATGGATAAACATCTGCGAGACGAGGATATTGGACCACCACCATATGGAAATTAACCTGGCTACTGGCACAAAGCCGAAGCCTGAGATTATAAGTTTCTACAATCGTACTAAGAGTGGTGTAAACAATGTCGAAAAGTTCATAGGATCTTATGATATCGAATCTCGCATATCGCAAAACTCAAGGGGATGGATGGCCGCTGAGAGTATTTCTTGGATGCTCAAACTGCTGGAATAAATATCAAAATTATCCAAATGCTGTACTGTCCAGAAGTTAAAGTAATTGACGAAGTTTTATAAAAAGTGTAGCTCTTGCGATTGTTGAACCATATTTGCAGTCAAGAAAAACTAATATTTACCATTCTGCGGATCTTCGTAAAAGAATAACCAATAGTATTGGTGATCAAGCTAGCCCACCATTGAAAAAATTTACTCTTAGAATAAAGCGTAAATGCCGCGTTTGTTCAGCGATAAAAGATCGCAAATCTCTATACATTTGTGACATGTTTAGTAGTTACATTTGTCTTGACCATTCAATTTTTTAATGCGCAAAGTGCTACCAAACCAAAGGCCTACAAAATGGTAATGCAAGTGATAAAGACTTATTATTTTATTGTTAAGTGTAAATCTAAATTAGTGCCTTACATTTTATCAAATCAGTTGAAGATTTCTTTAGTTTTAATACAAATAATATGTTATCTAATTACTATTGTCTAAATTTTGTTAAAAAATGTGAGTTTAGTTCAATTTGAATAAAATATATAAAGTTTGTTAATTTGTAATATGATTTTTAACTCTTGTTTACTCTTTGGGCTAACTTATTAAAACATTAAAACACTCTTTATAATAAAATTTATAGAAAATAAAAAAGTTAAAAATCTGGGTCTGTCAGACCCAAAGGCATAGCGTGTAACTTTTAGCCACCAGGCATGCCAAGGGTTAAGGAAGGTAAGTAATTCACCGTGTTAATTCACCCGGCTCCTGACTAGTGGGCAGCAAGTACTTAGTTAAGCTTATAACGATCATCAGTGCTAAATAGAGATGGGGCTTGCCGTTTTTTTTAAACCCTTACGTCACGGTTTTGAAGATTCCATAACGTTATCAAAAACCCATTTTCAGATTTGGTTATCACTACCGCGGTTGGCGAGATAGTTTGGTTACTTCAAAACGATTGCAAAACGCAAACGCTGTTAGCTAGCGTAACGCAAGTTTTTGTTTTAGTTTAAGTAATTATGGTTATGACGATATCCCTTCATGCTTTAACTAAGCCTAGGACTAGTTTGTTAAAACATAAATGTATGAACAAGTGATTTTTAATGTAATGTGATAGATAGATGAATAGTAAATCTGGTTAACTTTGGGAAGCTCATTTAAAAGCTCAATATTTTTTTATATTTACCTCCTGCCCGTCGGCCGAGCGGTATCGCACCCATTTGGCAAGTTTGGGGCGCCAGTACTCGAGCACGTACGCTTCCGCGAACTCAAGCCCTTGGTTGTTGCCGAAGCGGCCCTGGGTGGCAACTGCTGTTAGAACGTGTACGCTACGCAGATCTACTTCCAGCCACTCCGTCGACTCTGTTGTGATTTGTGCCTTTGGACACCATGCACCGCTTTTTATTTCCTGGCGCAGTCTACACAAAAACAAAACAATATTGAAAATTATAGAGGAATTTATCAAGTTTCTTATATCGATGACACACAAAAACATATAAGCAAAGAAAATAGAAGACAAGAGAAATATTACATTTTTATGAAACGGTTAATTATCATCAAAACAGATTAAAAGGAAAGCTAAAAACAATAATAAATAACAGGCCAGATGTCGTCTTAAAATAGCAGATCGTCGGTTAGTATAACGTTATAAATATTATCAGTGCGCAAAATGTTTTGGATTCGAATCCTGATAGTGGTTTGTGGGATGAGCATATGCATTTTTGCCCGAGTCATAGTTGTTTATGTATTATCACAGATATTTTATATGGAAAAAATCGATGTCAGTTATTCAGAATTCATTTATTTATATTTCCTTACCAATTTAGGATTATAAACACTTTACCTAGAGTTGTTCTGTAAGTAACAAAGACAATATGGGAATTGTCAAACAATTTTCTATAAAAAATTAATTACATCATGTTCTGTGAATTTTTGATACTCGTGAGGTTATGTTCTTAAAAAATTCAGCAATTTTGATTTTTACATTGCTGTGTATATATAATATTTGCTCGACACATTTTAAAGAAATAAAGTGACGTTCCAAATTATTTTTAGGATATGCTAGATTCGCTCCTGCATCCGTCGGTAGCATTAAAGTAGTTTAAATTATTTTCACCTATCTCACTGGTCTATCGCCATAATTGGTGAAATCAATTTAAATTGTATCAACAAATAAGTGGCGCGTTCGATTTCGCCATTAGGGCTATGCCTGTTAAAATGTGGCTTACACTTAAATAATTTATCAAGAGTGCAAAAACTATATATAGTTGTTTAAATATAATAGATTATTAAATCTATTATTTAATTAACATTAAGTAAATTACAATAGGACATTGCTTAATTTCTTGACACGTGGACACCAGGAATGTCGAAACATCAAAACATTGAACATGTGTGAAAGGGTGTGCTGTTCTGGTGGACAAACAAAAGAAAGAATTCGTTAACAGAAGTCACTCAGTAGCAATAACAAACTAATCTATCTTTAATTATTAGTGCTACAAAAGAATCATTGGATGGTAGGCGGACGGTTATTTTAAAAGTAGCTTTGACAACTGATTTTTTCGTAAAGAAGACACTCATTACGTAGTCATACATATGAATAGCTTCGTTCGCACCAATTAAAAAATAAGTTTACCTCCTAGTTATAATATATTCTTTGATTTTGTCAAAACATGTATATGTTCTTTATTCTCTAATCGAAACATGCGATCAGTGCAAACTTTTGTCTCCTACATGTTCGTTCTCAGGTCAGCTTCATGTTCTTACTTTATAGAGTAACGAGCATTACAAGTTAATTTTCAAGAAATTTTATTTATTTATTAAATAATATCAGAAGAAAGCCGTTATTTTTCAACAAACTCGTTAACCTTACGTAGTAAGCCAAATGGTTATGTTACGAGGGGTTCAACTCCTCGAGAGAAGAACTCGGCCAATTCGGGGCCAAAAACTAATCCACCGATGGGCCAACGCCACATTTGAAAATATGTAGATTTAAACTTCAAAATCTGAGGCCGTGTACTCCGGAACGAACCTGCAACTTTATTTTTGTCTTAAATCTTTTACGAATAGTACTTACTATATTCTGGTGCAGTAAAATATTATGTTAACCAATGCAAACATTATACTCTCATCGTTTAAATATCTTAAACATAGGCAACTATTGAATCATAACTATAGCAATTAATGTTTTCTACTATTATTTAATTTGATTATGGCATGTTCCTTGTACAGTGGACAGCATATCCAGCATACATACTTCGACGTTTTGTCCTACTTTAGGATTACGCTAATTGTATAGAGACCATTTTATTTTTAGAATATTAATTAGATTCATGTGAACCATATGGTGCAAGGGTGGTGCAGAGTAAGGAGTAAATAATAGAAGATTTTGTGCTTTCTTTAAGTGCGAAACAATTGAATTTATTTTTCAAAAACGATATATCGAGTCTCCAATTTAGAGAAATTGCTGTTATTTTTAATGTATAATTAAAACAAGATTTTATTTATATATATACGTCTGTCGTGTCGACCACAGCGGATGACACCCGCGCCCGCCCTGCTGCGGCACCCGCGCTTTTACCTGAACCGTCACGCATCGCAAATTAAGGCGAGCCACGACTCAATCGTAAGCGTATCACGGGCACGCTTTCTTGTGAGTAACTATTAAAAAACATGAACCAGGTATAGTGGTATGTCAGTGCTGTACGTACGTATCTGTGAATTGTTTCAATTGATATCCCTAGAACTAAAGTTTCTATTGCATTGCACTGCAGATTTGACAAAGGTTAAAAGAATTACTGACTGACAGCGCCCTCTTGCTGAGCTTTCTGCAAGGATTTTAACCTTAATGCACGAGTGATTTTAAAGCAGTGACGATTTTAGCATATTAATATAAGCCCGATTATCATTAATTGCTATTAAGTAAGCACAATTATAAAATTTCATCGTTATATCAAATTTTATTTATTTATGTATCCAAATGTATGACTATCCGTTACCCTAGTATCCATAAGTTCTTAAGGACAAGTAGATATAATAGTATAATAGTATACATATACTTATGTATACTATTATAGTTATGGAATTGGTCATGACGCCTTTCTATAATTTTATTAGTTCAATATAAATAGATAACTTCCGTTACTAGCTATAAAATTCGTCGTTAATTTAATTTAACTATCACTTAATAGGCACCTTCAAGAAACCTACGAATGATATTTAATACCAAACATAGTTTTAGAGACTGACAGACTACTCGGCGGCGTCGACGTTCAGCTATCTAGAAATACCTCATTTCCCCTAAACATAGTGTCTATATGTGCATATATGTCGCCTGTTCAGTATCAGGAAATTGTATGCGCTATAGTAAGTGTCAATGATAAAAACGAAAGTCAAGATTCAATGACTGGTACTGATAAACATAACTGTAAATAATAAAATTAATATTATTGTGACGTATTAATAAAGTGCAAGCGACACACGCCCGTACGCACGGCCTACAGCGGTAGAGGGGCATTGCTCGCTCGACCGTCGGCCGGTGCGGACGTGCGTGTGCTGCTTGGTGAAACTACTGACTGCTTTCATTTAATGCATACCCTGACAGAAATCGAGGACACCACACGTGGCGACGAGCCTTCAAGTAAGTGGTATATAGAAAAATTACCTCGTGAAAATCAAATTAAAGGAGGGAGATAACGAACCCATCTGCAAAAAAGGCTGTCTCATAGTATTGAGAAAAAAAATGTTAAATAGTTTATCCACTTGATTCTAAGAAGAGTTGAAAAATCATTGATTATAGCAATGTAAATATCAACTTGAATAACGGCAGTGTTAATTGCAATTCTAAAGAACTTGTGTAATTATTGATAACTATTTTATTTTAAGAAAAGAAAATATATGAAGTCATCCTATTTTGCTATAAAGAAAATCTTTATAACCTTGTAATAAGCACTCGATTGAATAATGTATGTCTTGAGATTATTATTACCTTCACGGTTATTATGCCATGTTATTCTAGTAATGAATGTCTTGTTCTTGCTTTTAATAATTCTGGCTTGTGCTACCTACCCACACCAAACCTAATCTTACTTATGATTTAAATCGATCGAGATTTTAATTCAGTCAATAGTAACCCTGTACGGGTTAAATATTACATTGCATTACACGGGTTAAATAAAACATACTATGATACTAAAAAAGAATATAGATTTTTAAGTTGTTTCTTATATTCCTGAAACAACGATTTGAATTTCAATGGTTATTACGTCAAAACTTATATAAAGGTTATACAGACAAGTGGATATACTACAATACATTAATTTGAAAAGACATGTACCAAGGGGTACAAGAATATATTGCCAAGGTGCAACAATAGTGCCAAGGTGCACAAAGGTGTGATTTTGCCAAGGTGCAACAATGGTAACAAGGTGCACAAAGGTGTGATTTTGCCAAAGTGCAACAATGGTAACAAGGTGCACAAAGGTGTGACTTTGCTAAGGGGCATCGATTTAGAATTAAATCGTTGTAAAGACATTCAAACATAATTACCTACGATAACTATCTCGTCTTTTATAGTGATATTAAAAGACATTAGTATTTTACACTTCTAACTGAAATAAACAAATAATATTTTCAGAATTATACGTAATGTTATTTCTGAATTTGGTATTCATTTGTTAATAGGTTAGGTTAGTAATATTATATATGTTGAAGCATTCGATTATTTCAATTAGATTAAATTAAACTCTAGAGGTTACGCCTAAAATAATGTTGTCAGTAAGGATTCGTGTACAAGGTACGATTTTATCAAATGGAAAACGCCAGGTTAGTACCTGGGTGAAATCCTAGATGGCGTGACCTTAAAGAGGCGTTGCAAGTTGGCAACACTAAACGTTTCTAAGATGACTTAAGAAGCACAGACTGTCAGCGTGCTTTAAGTGTAAACGTTTAGTTAGAATACAATAAGCGTAAAACGGTTAGTTTATAGTGACCGTTAGCACGCTATAAGGGTATAACTTTTACTTCATAGCTTATACCGAGCGAGAACGTTACTTTTCGTTGGACCACCACGCAGGGAGGTTGTCACGCCGTCTCCGGGCTCACCACGTTATTCATCCATTGAAATCTCGTGCATCATTTGCGATTTTAGACTGCAAGTGGTTTTAAATAATAAAGAAGTCTATCCTACATCCATACACGTTATTATTTTAAAGACCGCTGCAACTCTTCTTGGACAATAAAGAGCATTCTGATGACCGGCGTGAGGCCTCGCCGTCATATATGTAAAAAAATATTGTATACTAGTTAAAAGTTATCGAATTACAGTCAATCTAGATGATTTAATGTTATCGGCAAAGTATGTAATTTGGAAATGGTATAAAATGAATATTCGCTAGTAAATTTATTTCTGAATACACTCTTAACCGTACGGGGTAAGGGACTGGACATGCGTAAGGTGACTCCGGAAATAGATCGGAGTTATCCTATATTCTTCCTAAAAAGATATAGATCCAGTGATTATCCATATCCACCAAATATATCCGGACTAGTAGTTTAATTCTTTGAAACCATATCAAATCATACCATATATCCAACTAACGTGTTATAATATATATTTATCAATATCCGCATCTGTTTATTAAATCCGGACTAATAAGATTTCGCAAAATAAGAGCACATAAAGCGCTTCAAATTTGCTACCGTTTTATAGAAACAAAGCTTTATGCAGCGCTTGTTTCGCTTATAATGACGCTTGCCACCTCAGTCAGAGCGAACGCAGCATCAGCAGTATACGTTTTTAAGAATTTTACCGTTCATCGGAAAACACAGAAAACACAAAAAGCGTTTTCGGCGCTCTAAGTCTTTCGTTCGACGCTTTCGCTGTCGATATCTGTTATGTAGTTAGCCAGTCGGTATTTGACCAAATGATTTGGAATTGACCCATGTGATTGGATTGGATATACTGGATATGCTAAGAATTTTGAATGGAATGATTAGATATATATCCGGAGTGGCATAAAGCTCCAGGATATAACTGAGTTACACAAGTCTATAAGAGAAAATAAATCAACAAAAATACCAATACATTTATTTATTAGCATCAGACATAATTATTAATAAAATAATTTCTAGTAGGAAAACACATAAAATAAAGGCAATTTTTACCAAAAATTGTTTTTATGTGGCTTCAAAAATATGTTAATGTATTGAAAAAATTACATACAAGGTGTATTTATACACTATACAAATTTTGGAATTTATAAGAAGTAGGTACAAGAAGTAAAAAGAGTTATTGATGTGAGATGACATTTATTATAGTAAAATAGGTATCTTGTTGTGAAACACAAAACCAAACAATAAATAATAGAATACCAGTATGCATAGAAGTCAAGTTACAAGTACAGACTGCTGATAACATGTTAAAAAGAAACTTGGGCGTGTTACCGTTAAATTTGTTATAATGCATAGGTATAAATGTGACACACCATATTCAATGGCGCCAAGGGCGCAAAATAAAGGCGTACAGACATTGTTCTGGGTCGCCTAAAATGTTCAGCCTGCCATCGTAGAGCCATTGCAATGCGATGACAATTCGATGTCACTGGGGTTACGCTGGGACAAATGGATGACGACCCTGAGAATATATCTTTTGACAACGGGGGTAGATACAACAGTCAAGAAAAGAGCTACTCTTCTCTTTATGGGATGATAATGAGTAACAGCTACTTTTGATGTTTATAAAATAGTAAGCAATAAGCTTGACGAGTTTCTGTTATCGAAACAAAGTAAGGCACCATACCTACCATTTTGTTAGTGAGATCTACATCTCACTAATGATGAAACTATGGTTAGCTTCGATGTTCAATCTCTATTCACAAGCTCACCTGTACAAGATTGCATTATGTCACTATGGAATTAATGACAGACAATAAAATAGCCTTTCTAAATGTTCAAATCAGCAGCAATCTAAATCAAACCCTTAGTCATACAGTGTATAGAAAGGCAACTCATACAGATATATATTTAAATGGTGACTCTCACCACCATCCTATACAGTTGGCTACCGTTGGGAAATCTTTGTTTCAGAGAACTCGCGACATCTGTGCCTAACAATATCTGACTACTTCAGCATGACAAGCGAGTACTACAAGATAAAAAGTTGCGAGTACCAAAACTACGACACAGAAGCCGCACCAACCAGCCACAGTAGAACGTCAACCTGCTGTCCTTCCCTACATGAAGGGGGTCACTGACAAGATTGGGAACATTCTGAAGCGGGTTTCCATTAATACTTACTTTAAACCAGCCAGGAAGATTAACCAATTCTTACGACCGGTCAAATGCAATATACCCCTCCAGGCAGCAGGTGTCTACAAAATCGATTGTGACTGTGTTCTCCCATACTTCGGACAACCAAAGAGAAGTATAGGGACGCGCATTTTAGAATACGTAGCTGACATAAAACATAGGCGCGATATTAGGTCTGCAGTGTGTGAGTGTGAGCATGCTTTTAAGGGGCCAAACTACTACATTCGTATCGATAAACCTTAATTTCTCGCTAGAGAACAAAGACTTGTTCCTAGGACACTACGCGAGGCTTTGAAATCAGGAAACATCCAAATTTCAATAGGGACGAAGGTTGGAGCGTTCCACCTGCTTGGGATCCAATAATTCATAAATGAATACCTACAAAAACACACGTTGCAAGACCTGATGATGTAGTTAGCTCTCTTTGCAAATAATAACAGTAAGATGGAGGTCGGTCCCCCTGCCCAAGTTTCTTCCGCCAGTTCTTCTCGGAAGGGCCTCCCAATTTCCGAACTGGTAGTAGACTCAGTAGTGTACAATGTAATCGTAGTGAGAATTTAATAACTAAATAAAAATATAGAAGTGACGGATTTGATGAACTACGCTCACATTGGATTGTGAATGTGTGGTCGAACTTACCTTCTCTTTCACTGTCAATCAATCTTTGCAAGTAGAAGTTTATCCTGACTCATTAAAAAACAACAGTGATTACCATTACATGAGAATAACCAAAAGAGTGACCTAAATAATTACAGTCAGTCAACTTTATTAGCTTTTCTCAAATACATTCAAAAGATAATAAGTAATTGGACATTAAAAATATGCTATTCGAATATTGCTACATATGTACGTACATTGCTACGTATGACCGTGTGCAACATAAATATTAATAAACTGATTGTATCCAAATACAGCTCACAAATGGTTTATCTCTTATTTAAAAGATAGACAGCAATATGTTCTAATCGAATATTATAATCATACGAGTATAAAAGTTTAAAGAGTTCGATTTGATATTAAAAATAATAATGCCTTAACATCACAAGGGAGTGCCTAAGACTCTCTTGTTTTTAGTTTACATAATAGACCTGCCGAAGGTTATGAATGAACCGTGTATTTTGTTCGTTGATGACGTAACAATATATTGAATCAAACCCTTAATTGGTTAATTGAAGATAACTTAGAGAGAAACTTAAATAAAACAAAATTGTCATCTCCTGCATATGCACTGCATGATGCTATAAATATATAATTATATATATTGTTTTATTAATTTGTGACTCCCTATTTAGGAGATAACCGAATAAAACGACATTTTATCATTCACAATCATTTATCTTAATAGGGTAGTTGGCATTCAGATACTACAATAGGGGTTCGTGGGTTCACACACTGAGTGAGCTCACTTTAGTAATACCTAGACCAATTTTTCCGTGTGAATCCTTTGTTAGCTTTTTAAGTTATATAGCTTGTAATTAAACAATATTGTAAGCTGATGATTCGACGAAAACTTAATAAATTAATGTAAAAAAAAAAACTGATACACCTAAAAAAAGGTAAAAGGAGAGTGGCGTATTCAAAGAAAAATAGAGGACACGTAAGATTAGAGTATTTGGCTGCAAGTAATAAAACATAATTTCAAAAAAAATACTTCTTCGTTAAATAACAATTCAAGATATACTATTTAAGAATATTAATTACATAAATGTATTTTAATTATTTTTCATTGTCTCAAATTATTCGAATCAGTTGAAAAGGAAGAGGTGTGACGTATTAATAAAGTGCAAGCGACACACGCCCGTACGCACGGCCTACAGCGGTAGAGGGGCATTGCTCGCTCGACCGTCGGCCGGTGCGGACGTGCGTGTGCTGCTTGGTGAAACTACTGACTGCTTTCATTTAATGGATACCCTGACAGAAATCGAGGACACCACAATTATGAAATCAGCGCACAATTTGGTTCAGCGGAAAAGGAGGTTATAGAAAACTATGTTTTCTAGTCTCTATATGCAACCTCAGTGTGTCTGGTTGCTGTATCGTTGCTGTGCGTTAAGTACATCACAGCAATACTTTTCCGACAATTGTTGTGTATAAATACTGGTAAGGGCACACCGGTATTATACTGCACGTTATTTGGTAGTATAAGTCTAATAGAATATCGAAAGCGGTGGTTCAAAGATTATACATAATATAACCGTTCATACCTCAACTGCTTTTAAGGTGTACTCATCGAACAGAAAAGGACTTCGGCATAAACTATATTCAGAAATCATCATGTAAGGTAGTCTTTCACACAGCGCAATATGTCACAGGAATTTTTTAATTCTAACAGTAACAGAACAGGTTTTGTACGGTAATAAAACCTTTGGCGGGCGTTTAACAATATAAACGCATAATTAACCGTAATTGCTTTGCTGATACTAATTAATAAGTAAATCTCAACCGTAATTTCTAAAGCATATTATTTGGATAGATTTTATTTTATTCGATTTTTATTTAAAAAAACTTCTTTTATTTTCTTACAAGGTCCTGTTCACACATCACATATTTATGTTAAAACGAACAACCGCAGTTTTGACTATTTTTAATAAAAAAAAAGAATAAAAACTAGTATCACAATTTCACTATGCATGATTTAGTTATTACAGTTTCGCTTAAATGTAACTCCTCAATGTTAACCATCCGTCTTATTCGTGGCACAAGTCTTGGCAAAGAGTAAGGGGAATAACAATTGACGAGGAAGTCTGAAGGAAAACATTAATGTGTCTTCTTCAGTATACGCTTTATGATTAGGTACTGGTGTTGAAAACAGTTAATTATGCTTCTTTGATGTGAAACGTATGGGTTAAATGTCAGGCGATAATGAACGGCATCAGGTGTTAGTATCGACATTACACTAAAAGCCGATTATTAAAACATTAATGACGGAATAATGACGAGCGCTAAAGTGTGGTATATACGTCCTATTAATTCACCTGTGACACGAACTACGCCGACCAAATACAGGCCTTATTCAATATCTTTCAAATTCCCAAAACATTCCATAATGAAGACTAATTTAATATTATGTATTTGTTTTAAGTAAAAGTTCCCTTAAAAATGTACCAGGTGTAGGTAACCGAAATTCTTTCGCAATTATTAATTCCCAAGCACTGCGGAAGCGATTAGATTTTTTAATTAAATATACCACTTATTAGTACTTCAATCTCTTTTGAATATCTATATATACCTAGTACTACGAAAAGCTTTAACTTTAAAGGTGAGACACATAAGTAATTAAAGTTCAAGTTGTTTTTATAAAATGAATTCTATTCTAAATGGAATATTTAAATAAACCCAAATCTGAGACGTGTTCATTCTTGTTTTTGTGAGCTAAACATATTCGGTTAGCTGGTGAGGCACTTAAACAAAAATTAACACTTTCAAGCTTGGCATATTTGGCAAACCTGCCATTTCTGCCTTTCCTGTATTGGAAAATGGTTTTCGAAACTTACATTATTTTAGCACTACCTATCCAACCCTACGACTCTATGAGATAGACGAAATTTTTATTCACTTAAAAGGTAGGGAAAATACCCTAGATTTATTTTTTCAATATTTTATTTTACCGTTTTGTCAGCGTAGTCAAAAGTATTTCCAAGACAACATCCATCGGGTCAGCTAATTAACTAATCAACTAAGGTCCATAATAAATAAACTACATCAAAGTCCTCACTGAAAACTCTTTTAGAAATCAATTTATATCAATAATTATATTTATTTCTTTTAAAATTTCATTTAACCATATGGTTTCTTTACACTATTTACAGATGTACTGCTGTCATACAGTTTTTGTCATGAAATTCATATATTTTTTCAAAAACACAGGCATTTTAATAACGCTGTAATTGTTTTATATTTGTAAAGAGTTAACTTTTGAGTAAACTTTTTCAGACAATTGCTTCTTTTGCTTAGCAGGTTTCTGAAAAGTATTAATTTATTATTCGCTCTTAAACTACATCGTTATGAGGAGGTTGCGATTTATCACAAGTCTTAAAGAGTGGGAAATAGGATAGGCAATGTAAGTACGGTTGGTGGTGTTGCTTCAACAAGTGCAACAAGTATTCATAGACATTATTAACTTCTTAAACTGCGCTCAAATGTCAACCACAGCCGGTATCCAACTTAAGCTAGCGACGAGCAGTGGACATGACTTTTCACACGTTTGTATGGACTTGCCGCACAGGTGTATGGAGTAGCAACCATTTGCTACTCGTCTGTACAACCTGTATTGCTGACATTTTCATCGAGCATTTTTATGACATAATATTTTATGAATTCATTTCCAAATATAGTATAAGTAATAAAGTAACTCATATGTAGATATGTTTTAATTGTATTTAAAACTCTTAATAAATTTATAGAAAAATTAGCATCTATAGGCAAATTGTATATTTGCCTTAAGTACTCGCTGTCAAAAAGTAAAAATGTCGATAAGAATTGCCATTGTCAGGTCAACGTTTCTCTGACTAAGACAAGGTGATTTAAAAACCAATATTTTACTAAATAGTTTAATAATGTAAAAAAATACACCCACACCAACATTAAAATCGGATAAATATTTTAAAACAAAAGAGGGGTCATTTAATGTTTACTATATTTTACAATTCATAATTACAGGGAGTTTAAATATTGTTAATTGGGTGTATATAATATTCGAGTCTTCTATGCCGTTTTGAAATTAGTAGGAGCGCAATCAATGTGTCGGAATGAGATTGTAAATTGTGTTGGCCGCCGACCACAACAAGTGTAAAATTTCAGATTCTGGCTATGTCCCAGACACCACATTCTATCTTTACGAATGAAGAAAAATAGACCTTGTTTTTTTTGGTAAACTAGCACAAAACCTTTTAGATTCTCCGGATCTGCTATCGAAAATTAAGTTAAAGATCTGTTAGGCGGTCCATATACCTAGATATTAATCAATGCACTACTGACAGATATAACTCCTTTTTTTAACTTACCACACCACGTATCTTTAAAAATACTCTCTAATTCTTGGTCGATGGTTCTTAAACACTTCAGTTATTTATATTACTTCAGTTATTTATAGGTAATAATAAGTGTCAATTTTTCACTTTTTGCATATGAGTAATGTAAAAACATGTCAATGGCGCAAAGTATTATTACTTGTTACTGTTTTATATCACAGTATGTTTAAATAAATAAATAACATAAAATATTTATAACGTTACTAGGTAATCATCTAATTATACGAAGGGTGATCCAGAAATAATGATAAACATTTGAATACAAGCTGTCGGAGGGAGAACATTAAAAATGGAGAAAAAAGAAATTAGAGCCGCAAAGACTGCCATTCAAGAAATGGGATTTGAATTGGTCGAACACCCTCCCTATTTGCTAGATCTAGCTCCCAGCGACTTCTATCTCTTTCCTCAGCTCAAGGAAAACCTCCGAGGCAAGAAACTTGAAGACGATAACGAAGTGATGGCCGCTTTAGAGGCTTTTTTGGAGAGTTTTTTTCAAAGGGAATTTTAGGTTTAGAAAGAAGATGGACTAAATGTATAAACTTGTTAGGAGACTAGGTAGAAAAATAAAATAAAAATTAACTATAATCATGTTGTTTAATATTCATTATCATTACTTTTGGATCACCCCTCGTAAATGCACCATAGTCATACAAAAGTAGAGTCCCTGGTGTGACCAAGCCGCACTGTGCGCCGCCTCAGCATCTCTCATTAAGCCGGATTAAAGTCATTTAGTGGTGCAACGCGCCGCTGTTACCCTTTAATGAACCGCGCTCGCCATCATGTGCACTTCTTAGGTTACAATAATGCTCTCTCTGCCATGTCCAGTTCAAATTTGATTGGGACAACAGAGCCATAATGAATATATCATATATAACAAAAAAAAAGAATTTCAGCTAGTATAGTATGTACTATAGTATAGTATACTATGTATGTATATTGTATAAAGTCGCCGTCTGTTCATATTAGTGTTTATTTTTTCGAAATGTATAGTTTAAGACATGAAATTATACTTTATATCACTAAAAAGGTGATATAGTAAATTTTGTAAAAATATTTCATCGATAGCATAATCACATGATTCCATTTGGCATTTTTACCAAATCGCCAAATTTCACATCTTAATAAGCAAATCACTTTTTCGTGTATTGTATATTTTGGTTGATTGTGTCGGTTGGTGGGGGACTAGTCTACGCCATCGATCTTACTACGTTAAAATGCGAAATAGAATTATGCAAATACTATCATACGTGCTTTAATTATAAAAAAACATAACAAAAAGCTTTATAACAAACTAATTCCTGTTACACATTATACCAATTCTTTTAACATTCAATAGCGTGTAAAAGTTTAGCATTTAGTAAGTATTGTAAGTGTCTCACTTACTTAAGATAGAGATAAAAAACCGAGCAAGTGCGAGTCGGACTCCATACACGAAAGGTTCCATACAAACTTTTAATTAAGTAAAAAAATAATGGTTCACGGTTTATGCATAAGGTTTATGTTTATGAAATTTTTTTTTTCTATGTTTGAGTTGATTGAATGAAAGGTAAATTGCGGTTTACGATTTAAGACGTATTAAAAAAAATGCTTACTAAACCTCCTTCAAACAAATTTCCGGTGGAAGTTTACATGGTAATGTACAACATATATTTTTTTTAGTTTTATCATTCTCTTATTTTAGAAGTTACAGGGGGACACACACATTTTACCACTTTGGAAGTGTCTCTCGCGCAAACTATTCAGTTTAGAAAAAAAATATATTAGAAACCTCAATATCATTTATCCATATCTATCCATAGATACCCCACACGTATGGTTTTGATGAAAAACAAATTGAGTTTCAGTTCTAAGTAAGGGGAACCCCCAAAATTTATTGTTTTTTTTCTATTTTTGTGTGAAAATCTTAATGCGGTTCACAGAATACATCTACTTACCAAGTTTCAACAGTATAGTTCTTATAGTTTCAGAAAAAAGTGGCTGTGACATACGGACGGGCAAACAGATATGACGAATACATAAGGGTTTCGTTTTTGGCCATTCACCTTACAAACCTTAAAAACACTTGTAGTTAATCTAATATTATATTATCTTTTTACCCGTCGTCGTCGGATAAAAAGAAAATATGACATTCAAAAAAATCCTCTGTTAGAACCTTGACGACTATAAAGTGTACAAGAAAACTAATTAAGAAATCTGTTGTAGCCGAACATTGAAACTGTAGATATGAACAAAATGGTATAGAAAAAAGAACAAAAGTATTTTTTTTATGACTTGTCATTATTTAAATTGGGCGCAGATAAACTCAATGTATAAAACTACACCTCGGCCACTATATATACAAAATGCAACACTTCCTATTCGCAAGAAATATGCATATTAGAAATTGTGCTCAGCAAGAGTGCATAGAGCGTGGTAGCAAGTGGCGCTAATCAGAGTCAATCAGCGCCTCTCTCTTTATTAGCGCGGCCACACGTAGATCATATGCTGTCACACTCGTGTCAGTGTCCGGCCAATCACGCCTCACATTCCACAAATTGAGGAGATGTGCCCTCAACGCTTAACATAGAATACTCGGTCAGCAAACGCAGCCTATTGATATTTCTCACGACTCTTTGTATGTCAAGTGGCGTACTCGATACGCGGCATAGCGAAATGTACCAACTTAAGTAGATGGCTCTAAACCCTTCTTTGAGTCTGGCTTAACATTTAAAAATTTATTGAGTTTAAAGATTTCATGAATTATTGCATTAGTCCCCGGCAACGTCTGCGTTCCCTGGCATTTGCAGAACATAAAACGAATCCAAATGCCAACTTGATTTTGAATTTGATTGGTGAATATAGAAGGTAAATTTATTTACTCCCCGCTTGCTTTGAATCGAATTTAGTGGCGGTTTATCAATTTAGGCTCGAGACTTGGTTATCGAGCGCGTCTAGCGGTCTAGCGGTACAGTTGGTCCGCGCGAGTTCTTTGCCTAATTAATTTCCAATGCAAACTCAAAATACTTCACCGGTGAATCGTGACGTGAACTCGCATGAATACGTTTCCCTTCATTAATAAAAGGTACTTTATAAGCTATTAAGCATCCTACCTACACTTTATTAATGTAAGAGCAGTAGATAATTGTATTGCCTTCTATGTTTTACCTTTATACAAAGAAAAACTAAAAGCTGGTGCATAAACTATTACAGCACGTGAGGTCAAAAGAGGAACCAGCGAGTGGACCAAGAAAATGAAGTATAAATTAGCTCTCACTGTTGTCACTGAGACATCTACAATCTGTTTCATAAAAAATGGTTACGATAACGTTTGTGGTATAAAGTTTATGTGGATTAATTTTAAATGAAATAATAATTAATCGAATAAACATGAATCGACATATGAAAATAAAATATATAAATATAAGACAACACTTGTGCTGTGGAATTCTGAAACAACAACGGAAACACAACACCCAGACCCGAACCAATATACAAAAGTTCGTTTTCTACATTGAGCCGGCCGGGGATCGAACCTGGGACCTAGGAGTGACATTACCATGAAAACCGCTATGCGAGCCACTCGACTACGGAGGTCACATCCTAGAAGAGTCGACGTAAGAAACTAGGGCAGGGGCAACATTCTTCCATCTTACATTTATATTAACCCCCCACCCCCTTCGAGAGCCAACTATCAATATCACCGCAAACACGGTTTATAGTAGGGTGAATTCTGAATCAATCTTTCGAATCGTCGCGTCATCTGCTTTTAAAACAAACATTGAATCAAGCGACTTTATAAGTTTTGGAAACAGGTTTAATCTCGCGGTTATTCATAGTAGTTCACAGTTACTGTTAATTGTAACATGAGGATGGCTTGGTAAAAATGAGTTGAGGTATATAATAAAACATCAAAGGACATAGATATGAAAAAAAGAAATATAAAAATAAACGCATTTAATTTCAACAAATGTACTTCAATAACACGGATTATACAAACAATGTATGTTTACATTAATGTTAAGTTAAATGAAACTTTTTTATTAAATAAAAAAAAATATTTCAAAATCCTGCCGCAAATTTAAAATTTAAAAAACCTCCCCGAAATTAAATGAACTGATACATTTTGATTGTTAACGAGTGGGTCTGGATAAAGTTTGTTGGTTATGATCAATTCCCTAGAAGGCGGATTCTATTCACGAATCGCGACAAAAACGGCAATTAGTGGGGGCTTATTTTAAAACAGACTTGCCAATAAAAGCAGCAGTCGGTTGGTTTATTTTCAGATTGGCTTTAAAGTCGGAGTTCCAATGTTAAGTCGTTTCGTGCCTCTTTATGTCATTAATTTATTTAGATGCTTTAAATGAGCTGTTAGAGCCTTATAATAAATATTATTAACTTTTGTATAACGTTATCTAAAAAATCAATAACAAAAAATCCTAGACTGTTCATGGTCAGAGTCAATCATGTCGGTCAGAACTTGGTCAGAGATCAATATAAAAAATACTTCTTGATAGGTGATGGAGTCACGGTACTTTCTCTATTTCATAACACTGCTTTATAATGTCTAATATTTATCGTTAGCCTGTTGTCAACATAACTGTGGATGGATGGCGAGTGCCGAACGGGCTGTGCTTGCGTCAGGGCCGCCACCAGTTGGAACTTTGTTCAACTAAGTTTTGCCTTGGTCGGTGCTATTTACGACCTAGATTGGAAATAATGGTCGCGTAATGATACGTTCTTCAAATACAACTCATAATTATAACATTTTTTTTATTTTGTAATCCTCACTATTATTACGAATGTAAAACGTTGTTTTTGGAGTTTTTTATTACATACAAAAACGTATGTTGACAACTGCTATAGATCACCATAGGTGTACATGTACACAAGTAATTTTTAAGTTTCTTAAACCTATTAATTTATCATTTCTTTGTAATTTAGAAGTTTTAGCTAATCAAAGTATTAGTTCGACTTTTGGATAAACGCCGACATGCTTTTCTTGCATATGTTTTAGTTTTAGATAATTTGTTTAATATTAGTTTTATTTTCGTTATTTAGAAATCGATTCTACTTTACCATAGGTCTTCCTTATGCTGTTATTTGTAATTTAGTAGCTATAAATAATTTATTCGGCTATTTGATAATGCCAAAGTTTTTCTTTAAATTATTTTTAGGTAATTTGTTTAATTTCAATTTAATCTCGTTATATCTGAGTTGATTGCACTTTAACTAGGAAAAAGTTTATTCAATGAATGTGCTAATAATTACAGTTTATTATTTCTTTTGTCGTTCTAAATAAACCATAATGGTTGTATCTATACATGTTGTTCATTGTATTATTATGTATTATGAATAAAAAAAAGCCTTTTAAATTGGTATACAATACAGAACATTGTATTGTATTGTTATCGGTTGTATCTATCATTTGCGATAGAACATGGAAATGGACATATACAAATATACAAATCAAACATATAAGCCTCCTTTGGACTTGCCGGCGATACGGTTCCTTTGTTCAAAACGGCACAAACATTTCGTGTCAGCATTTAATGTAAATCTAATTCCTTGTATATGATATACTTAAAGTATATAGTGTATAGGGCGCCGTCGAACACTCCACGTGATAGACGTCAAAGGATGCCTGTGGAATTTGATGAATGAAATTAAATCATGCCAATACCGTACAGTGTTATAAGAGGGTATATCGTGTGAGGTGGGTTGTGGAAGCCACATGGGATCGCTGGTTAAGCGCTTTAGGCGCTAGCTCTGTTCTGACTAATTAGTAATTTAGTCTACTTTTTATTAAACATAAAAGTGCTTTATATAAAGTCAGTAAAATCGAGAGTTTAGCTTCGTTGAAAGATTTAGCGCTTCTTTATTATTATTATTTTGGTATGAATATCGTTGACATATGCTTTTTTCTTAATTTTCGTTCATCACAGTATTATGATATTACTAATGCTTTTATTTTAACCATAATCATCTAAAGGGGAGACTGAGAGGTTTTGAAACAGAGGTGAGTTGAAACAAAGTCAATTTTACGGAATTTTAAATATTCAATACTAGTTTTCCAATTTAAATATCAATAACAATAACTATAATATTTTTTAGACCTAGTGCACACCACAAAATGCACTAAGTTTGTGTTTCAAACTGTATGTGAGCGGTAACACTAGCCCTTAACAATGAACATTTTCGGCGGCTCTCATACAGTTTCAAACACTAACTTGGTGCATTTAGTGGTGTGCACTAGCTACAAAAAATCTTTGATATGAACAAGATGCATAAAAGCTTAGTGCACTTAAAATTAAAATAAATTAGACACGCTCGTTATTACGATCTTACTATTAATAAAAAAAATTGTAGTTATAGAAAGTTCTATAAGAACTAAGTGTATATATATTTTTTATTGTTCCAGAATTACTTGCTTTACTTAAGTCATAATTAAATTTTACTCACTTGGGAGACAGTTCTTATTCACCACGTCGAGCTGGTAAGGTTCCACCTCTTGTATAAGGTCGCGACACACACTTTTATTAAGTCGAAACAATCGAAAATCCAATTAACTCTGACTCCGGTGCTTCGAAAGCGATTTCCATTTTCCGAAGAGCCACATTTCGTCGACGATTTAAAATGCTCTCCATAACACGGGCATGCTCCAAAAAGGTTCTATAGAGGCCTAAACCTGTCATTATTAACTTAATTTTCAAAAATCCTTCAAAAAGAATTGTAAGATGTAGCTCTTGAGTAACACATTTCGTATACCTAGACAATTTTTTATTGCGATCGATTTTACGTTTTCTCATAGAAAACTGTCAAAAGAATGAATTGACGTGTGTGAATTGTATCCTACTCATATTGTGAATTGTTGGCCAACGTACTATTTTGCGATTTTAATTTGAATCATAATAAAAACAGCGCAATGAGGCCTTTTCAGATCCAATATATAACTTATATATCTTACGGAAAAGTGTATACATTAGGCCTGTGCATAGCCATATAGTATATAAATATGTAATATTCAAAGATATATGTAATTATACCCATGACTCAGGTACAAATTGTAACACTGTCAGAAATTTGGTGTGGTGTCTGTGTCTGGTTACCAGACATTCTTCCGTGGGGATAATTACAAATTTCGAAGGGTGACAGTGCGTGTTTTGGAATCCTGATTTGGATTCTGTATCATTGTGTGTTGATTGTGGTGCTGTTATTAACGCCCGCGTGTCCATGGTCATCTCGTGGTTTTTGTGATTGCGCCGCTACTGATTGGTGAGTGACACATTCTCATACTACATTCACCTCCATAAAAGTCAGTGTTTTGCTTGAGGACTAGCCGTGGCATTCGTGCACCGGCTGGCAAGCTGATATGGGTTTGAAGTGAAGTGATATTGGTTTGAAGTGAACAATTGTTTTTTGTTGCTAGTGTAGTAATAGTGGTGGTGTTTGTTGGAGTACGTACAAGTGCTACCTTCCTGAAGATCTTGCCTTTTTTATTTAACTTTATTAATTTAGTAATCGAGATTTTAACTTATTCAACGATTGAGATCATCCAAGCGTGCCAGCGTTCCGCTTTTTATTTAAGGAGTACAGATGTGATTATTTATAATATTTAGTTAGTTATTTATTTTACATATCCGACTGGTAACATACTAGTTGGAATTTTATAATTAAATATTAAGATTTTATTAAAAATCAAAAGTTGTCTTACCCCAACCTTTTTATTTAGTTGACTTCGTTGGTTTGGTTGGTTTATTTGGTTGGTTAGACCAAATGTAACTGGGTTCTCTCACCCCACTTACTATGTGCTAGTGTAAACGAACTATAGTTTCTAAGTTTAATTTATAGGGCTTTGGTTATCAGAAGTGTTGGTGTTATTAGTATTTAATAAAAGTAGTTAGATCTGACAAGATGTTAGTTTAATTGCTATTAATTCAGAATGGTGCAGTTACTTTTTTGAAAAATTTAAATTTAGACGAGTTGAGTTGATATTGCCGTTTTTTTGATAAGTTAATGCCGAGTTGAGCTGTTATTGTGATTTTTTTTGATGAGTTAATGCTGAGTGAAACTGTTATTTTGTTTATCTAATGCTAAGTTTAAGGCGGCGTTGAGCTTTTTTTTAAAGAAAAAAAGTTTGTGACTGAGGTTTTGAATTTTATTCTTTAGTATTAGGGTTAGGTGCTCCCTTACCCCCAGATTAATTACGCTTCAAAATGCTCTTATTCTTCTGTAATTTACTCTCAGTGGCAATGTGGGGAACATTATGAAATCACTGTTGACCAACGTTGTTTGAGTCAGCAATGTCTCAGATACAGCTTATAGAATCGTATACTTGTACTCGGCCCCAGACAAGGCCCATCCAAACACACAATGGCACCACCAGGAACCCTACACAATGGCGCTCCGATATTGTGACATGCAGTCAATTTCGTTTTGGATCTAGGGTAAGGTTGTCGTCAGTTAAATTAATTTAGTATTATAGAGATCCTTATACAAAATGAGCATAAAGTTAATAACACAACAGATTGTTTATAATGTGTTCTCACAAATAGTAACAGAACATACTTATTAACAAAAGAAATTACTTTACCGTACTACTGTGTGTGTTTCAATATACTTTGTTTTTTATTAAAGCACTGGTACGATACCAATAATTTTAGCTGTGCAATTAACTCATCATTGATCATCTCTGATCGTCTTTTTCCTGATTGTCCGCCGATTTTTCACTGACTTTTATCAAATTTTGTAAAGAACTCAACGCTCCGATACTTCGGCGGTACCTCTCTTAGGAAGTGCACGATATGAATTCACAATGAATTAAGGACAATTGAACGTGTGCGTTAAGTCTAAAAGTCGACGGAAAAATCGGTCAAAAGTCCAGCCATATACTTTCAACAGAATATATTTAACATGACACAATTTGATTGATGGGAAGACTTTTAAGGCAAGGAGATATTGGTATAGGGTGCCCAGAGGGAAATTTACAAGTTTAAAATTAAATTTAAAATATACAAAGTTTATCTTTATTTTTTATTTATATTAACTAAATTTTAACAATGCGGATTTTTTTTTTAAATAATATCGTCTAAGTGATGCCCGTTTTTTTCCAAGCACTCTTGCATTTGCAATTACCTACGCGATAATTGCTGGTGAAATGGCTGCAACTTCTTGGCGGATATTTTCTTGCAGGACTATTGTTGTACACCTTTGACTTTAGGTATCCCCACAGAAAGTATGCTGGTGTGAAGTCCGGCGACCGAGGTGGCCAGGATATGTCTCCGTACTTGCTGATCACTTTGTTCGGAAAATTTTTCCTCAGCTTCATCATCGAGACCCTAGCTGTATGCGGAGTGGCACAGTCTTGCTGAAATTGCGGCAATATAGAATACGTTGATCATGAGGCAGAGACTGTTTCTCCCTGGTTAAAAAAATAAGGACCAATTATTAACGTAACAAAGTGTAAACGTTTTTGATGGCTTTCTCGAGGATTGCTGGGTATTGCAGGATACCGCATGTTCAAGCAGAACATGCGGTATGCGTATTACCGTAGCCGGTGATATGGAAATGAGTTTCGTCACTATACAAAATCTTTTCAAACGTTCATGCTTTCCGAAAACGTTCCAGCATAGTTTACCTGCAAATGATAGTCACTTTCCTCAATACGCGGCACAATATGCACTGTTGATTTTTTAATTCCAGTAGAAGCCGCAATTTTCTTATTGAATTACGTGAATTTCGTGTCGAATTTGAGCGACATGTTCTGGCGTCGCTGCTGACGTTGATGGCCCCGGGTCTGTTGACCTGTTGACCACGGTCCCTTCTTGCCTAAACCTTTTCACCCACGACCAGATAATGTGTGAGCTCGGTCCATCATTTACTCGATGAATATTGTAATAAGTACGAAAGCGCGATGCGCACAAACCAGTGATTCGTTGTACATAAAATATTGTTTGACCACGAACGAACGGTGCGCCCCCGACCAGTGACTCATGGCGACTATTGAATCTGCAAATCGGACACTTCCAGCTAACCTCACCCCGCTAGTTTCCTAAGAATCAAAACTTAAACTTGTAAATTTCCCGCTGGACACCGTATAGAATCATTCGATCAATTGAGATGAAGAAGTGCATGCCAAAGATTATCGCGATAATTTAATTCTTTTAATTATAAAAATTTCAAGAACTGGGTTTTATCCTAATACAAAGTTCCCATTTCTTTTACATCGTGAAGGTCAGTTTACTTTCCGTAGCCGATACATTCCTCAGGGAATACTCGGTTTCATTTTCTGATAAGTAAATAGTACCTACCATTTTCCTCAATGTATTCAGTTACTAAATTAATTGTTGTAAGCCACGAATACTTTTTGTAGCCGATAGCAAACAACTTTTGTATTGGTTTTTTTGTTTCGCTTCGGGGTTTAATCTCTCCACAATTTAATCGGAAGTATTTTTTATCCAAGTACAAATTTTTAAATTCAAGTACAATTAGCGAGCGGCGTACTCGTTATTACTTATTCATCTCCATCGGAAATCGCATGTATTCGATGCAATTATTTAATACATATGCATACGATGGCTCGACGTAAAATTCAATTTGTAAAGAACAGAAATTATTTTCATAAATGTAAAATTATAACTTTATGCTAACCATTTCATTTTTTTTATTTATAGCTTTAAGTTTTTTATTTGAATATAGGTATACAACTAATCCAAGGCATAGTTGATTCTAACAACTTGTGCTGCAATCTATAGTTTTATAATTCTGTAATATTAATATGTATTACAAATTACTCAATATAATGGCTTATTTACGTTATCACTATAAACAATACAGTAACAATAAATAATAATAATAAACAATAAATAACCCTTATACAATTAAATATGTTAGATACGTTGTGCTTTTCATGTAGATTGCCAAGATTTTTCTTTACAGATCATTAATATTTATGAATATCTTAGGAGACATTACTGATTTTAAATCATCAATAGCCCTAGATATCATAAGCTTTTGCATCATCCGACATTGCGACTACACTTTTGGAAGGAGACCGAATAGCACACGCAACATTCAAACTCAATTCAAAGATTAAAAACTGGAATATTGTTGTGTGACTGCTCATTACTTCTGTGGCAGCATAAGACAGATGAACGAGTGATTTGCGTAAGATAAACTCACCAATGAATGGATGTACAATTTTGTTTACAAATGAATGTCGTCAAATATTACCGGTTATGACTAGATGTAAACGAGCTCATAAAATTAGGCTTCATTAAATATATTATATCTTCGGCGATGCGTACATTGATTGGAACTTAAAACAATACGTCTTATGAAAAAACAAATCTAAACGTTGCATACAAAAGCGTTCTATAGTAACACGACCTCCGACACATACACGACACAGTACACCGATGCGAAGATGGGGCGGGTCGCAAGTTTGTTATAATTAAGAATAAATCTTTAATATTTGTATCATAATAAGTTAAGAACTTTAGAATCTCCTTGTTGTTCAACTACTGTACTGGGCCTCTATTCTGCTAATCTCGGTGTCGCTGCTTTAGCTCAAGAAAGTGAATTAAATCAGGGTTTTCCATAGATTAACACGGTAGGTATTAAGAAACTGGTGTTACAGATTATGATTTCATTTAGGATCGATAAATTTAAGAGTTATAAGATTTTCTACTTTCAGCTTTAAGTTAAATCAAACTTTTCTGTGCTTATTTTTATGTGGCCAAGTTTTGCTTTATGTGCCTCAACATAAATAAAGAACATGCCCCAGACTGGATCTCTCAAAATCTGTTGTCTATGTAAAATCTAATGCGAATATGTCTCATCGTGCGAATTCTACATAGCAATTAGGCTATGCACGGAGAGGTACGTGATCAGTATCCAAGTACGTCGACGCGTCAGTGTCAGTGTCAGTGTTTTAGCGTGTTTCATATAAAACTAAGTTTAGTTTCTATCTAATAAAACGTGATCTTTTTATAACGCAGCCCCGTACAGGCGTGTAATGCGTTGGAGTAGGTGCTGCTTCCAGCTTTGCTATTTCTTTTGAAAAATTACAATTTCTGCATTATTTATCCATAACCGTAATCCGTACTGCCATCCTAATTTCTTCCATTTGTTAGTGTTATCTTAAGAGTTAATTACAGTACTTTCATTTCTTATTTGGTTTATTTACTCAACCACTAAGCTGTAGGTGACAATAAGTATATACTTGCTTTAATTATTAGTATTACTCAAATAAAAACAATAATAATATTCGGACAATTCACGAAATTTATTTCCCAAACTTAGCTAATTTTGTGCTTTGGGGGCTTAATAACGAATAGTTTACATAAATAGGTAAATAAACGACCATGATTCGGAAAAAATTCTTGCGCTCATCACATAAACATATGCCCCTACCAGGATTCGAACTCGGTACAGAAGGTATTATCACTACCGTTGCACCAAGCTCTGTTTATATCTTAATATGGTACTTAGTAGGTGACGTACCTAGCGTTCTGCGGACCAACATTGCCGTCGTGGAAGGAGGAGCTGGCGCTGATGTCACGGTCCTGGATCTGCCCGCTCTCCATGCCGAGTGGCGCGATGCATTGCGCTGCAACACAACATACAGTCTTACACCGATATAACATGTAACATAACTTAGTGCCTACTTGAAAATACTAATTGTATAAAGTAATTTAATCAGGTCAGTCGCGTGTCCATCAGTGTTGCCTGATAAAAACACGGACGGGGCAAAACATGGATAGAAATGTGAAAATAAAACTTCTTTACGT
Organism: Calamotropha paludella; assembly: GCA_927399485.1. Lineage (NCBI taxonomy): Eukaryota > Metazoa > Arthropoda > Insecta > Lepidoptera > Crambidae > Calamotropha > Calamotropha paludella. The sequence continues at coordinate 19,867,134 of OV656803.1, read as the reverse complement.
TACTTATTGTAAGGAAGTCAAATGGTTTTAACCCAGTGGATTTATTTAAATTTACTCTAAACAAGTAAGCAGGACCCAAAACCGGTTCTACGGATTTCGAAAGATAAGCAGTCTTATTCTCAACCGTCGAAAACTATTCTTTTCGAATGCGTGCGGAAACTTTTCGAATGTCGCTTCCATGAGCTATATACGAATCCGACATCGGAAACTTTTGAGTGTGATTCGAAATAAGGCTTTAACTATTGAAATCGTATCCGCCAAGTTATGGGTGGCGGAAACGTTTCCGAAAGAAAGAAAAGCTTAATTTTATTTTGCCTTCATTAATATGTTCAAGTAGTTTGATATAAGTTAATTATCTTCTTTCGTTTTAGGTGGTTAGGTTAAATTAATAAATAATTATATAATGCTTGTTTTAATGGATTACTGGAATTAATGTTAAGAACGTACATTTGAGAGACTTTGTTGTCTATTTTTTATATTTCTTGTGTAAATAGAATTTTTACTAGTGAAAAGTAGCACCCGTCGTGAGGTAGCAGCACGGAAGCGGCAACAAACTTTGTCCCTACACACAGTTTAACTCAAAATGAGTAAATTATTTGTATATTATTTATTATATGAGTGTGAATTCTATGGGTAAGCGTTTGTACTTTCTTCCGTAATGAAAGACAGCAACTCTACAAATGAGGAGTTCCGGAACAAAAGCCGATAAATCGACTTTATGCCCCATTTTCTTGTTTTTTTTCCTGTTAGCCCTTGCAGTCATGCATAACTTACATCACTCAGGTCGCAGCAGATCTCGTTAAAAAGGTACTAAATAAGGCTCTAAAGGTGGGCAGCTGGAACTAAACCCGAAAAATACACGTATTTTAAGTAACAGTAGGTAATTACATTTTTAATTTTCGGAACTATTACCGATAAATCCAAAACAAATTCTTATAGATTTTGTCCTGTTCGGTCCATTTACCAACAAATGTATTACTTCTTTTAATTTTTCTTTTTTTTTCGAAATAAAACACTAGTTTTTACAATGTAGGTAGCAATAGTTTACCGAATGGTAGTAGTAAGTAGTTTTGGTATAAGAATTTGTAATTTACGATATTAAAAATACATTATAATGATTATAAAATAACCATGTATTTTAACTGCCGATAATTACAATGTAGCCGTTTAAATCCCGATAATTACATTATGTTCGGACCAAAACCCGATAATTACATATTTAAATATAAAATTGTAGCAAAACTATCAACACTAGATTTTTTATATAATATCTATTTGAAAGCCCTTTCTACAAGCCAAATTTACGTCATTTTAGATAAACGAAAAACATAATAATTACTAAATAAATCATTCTTTTATATTTCCTGTAAAAATACTAAAAGTGGATTTATCGGCTTTTGTTCCGGAGCTCCTCAAATGTAACATGTATTTCAATAAATATATATATAACCAATTTATCTACGTATTACCTAATGTAAGAATGAAACATAACTCTTTTTCTATTTACTCTATAATTACTTTAACATAGTCATTGTTTTATAAAATATTGTTATAAAGATTGTGTTTATTTTTTTTTCTAAATCAAAACAGCATTTTCTTTAAGTAAATAACATAATAAGTTTTTCTATTTCATATAAGATATTTTGTGACAAACGTGCTTGTAATCATGAAAAATTTATATATTTGGGTTTTGATATTTTCTACTATACTAGTCAATATCCTACCATTTTATAACATTTGTTATAAACGCGCTTTACTACCACAAGCTAGCACTATAAGTAGCGTGTGCATACAGATTCGAAAACTTGTTTCCGATAGGATTTATGAATAGATAAAAATTACGAATTTGGAAGGTATCAGACACGGAAAGTGTGAGAGTTTCTGAATAAGTAGCCTCGACCCGCAAATATATGTACAGAACTTTTCTTAACATGTTCTAACCTGTAAATTATATATTCTTTCTTGTAAATACCATGAGTAAGTTACACAAACTTTATTAAAAAATTCGTCATCTCTTCTACAATTTTAGATTGTGTATCACTTAAATAATAACAAAAGGAAACATTACAAACGAAACTGAAATTATTTCTATTAATTTCTGGTGTTGGATAAGTCGTCAACCTCGCCATTTTTAAAGCCTCCCCAACCAAAGTAGCTAAGGGTTATTTATATACTTAAGTACTCACAAAAAACATTACATTTAAAATACTTTCCAAACACAGTCATAAAAACCAGTTCAGGTTTTACCGTACACTGTCTGACATTCATCATTATACTTTACTATTCTATAAATAGATCAATCAACTGCAACACATAATTACAATAAGAAAATGTAGGGTATACATGACATAGTTGTCATTTTCTACCTGTTCAGTCCGACCACCGCACTGTACCAACACTGGCGCGCACAAACTCACGGGTGGATTTCTTAGAACTATTTTACACATATAGTTGTTGCTATAGGCAAATGTAAGGTTGCCAACACATCTGCCGATATTCTCAGCTTATAGAAAAAAAATACAGACGTTCTACCTAGATAATTTATTATTATAACATAAATATTATCTTTAATACTAATGCAACAAAGATAAATTAAATCCGAATTCCACAATAGCCAGCATATAACAAATAAGGATCAAAAGACACTTTCACATTACCTTAGTTATTAAAAAAAGAACACAACACGGTTTTGTTAATTTACTATGCTTTATGTGTAAAAGACCTATTAATACCAAACCAACAATCTGGAACTTTTTACACCAACTGTTAAGAACTTTTTCCCTTTTTCATATTGTACACAATCAAATAAATAAATAATAATAATTAATGTTATTCAACGGCCTTAGTTTTGACTGCTTATCATCAATATTTTGAAAAGAGAAAAAAGTAATTTAAAATAAAAGAAACAAAGATATGATTTATTGAATATAATTGTAAGGTGAGGCAACATTAATCCACGAGCCGCCCCACCACCCCACAAAAAGTACTTGGTACTTTTACGCTACTCTTTCCTAATTACCAACGAAACACTTTTTATGCGGACAATAACTCCGCCAAGAGGGAATTGTGGCGCAATCATAACTGAAATCTGATGAAAATGTTCTATTTTAAACAGTAGCCCCTGCAAAACAGACGCTTTTCTCTCTGTTTGTACAAAACAATTGATAACTGTTTGTTTTCGAAACATGATGCATAACAACATTAAAGCATAACGTCCGTAATTATAGGGGTATTTACAAACTCTCCACCTTACCAAAACCCGTCGAGAAAATAGTTTACGACTCTATTTTTCCATTATTAAGACCTATCTTATTGCCACAGCAACATGGTTTCTTCGATAGGCGCTCTACAGAAATTAATCTTTGTGAGTTCCTGGATCTGGCACTAGATATTATGGACAAAGGCACTGGACTGGCACTAGATATTGGCAGGTTGACGCCGTGTTTATTCCAAATGTTTCGATAAGATTTCTTATAAATTACTAATTTGCAAATTACTTTACTTTTTAACATCTTCATTAATGATGTAATCAAGTGCTTTTTAAATTCAAAATTTTTATTGTTTGCTAATGATTAGTGATGTGCCGAGTCGTTGTTTTTTAGGATCGAGTCGACTCGAGTCAGTTTGTACGGTATTCGAATCATGATTCGATTCCGCGATTCGAGTCCAGTACTCGAGTTCTATGTTTGGTATTCGAATCTTGACTCGAGTCCTGGACTCGAGTCTAGAACCTTAGTCTGGGAATTCGAGCCCAGAACTCGAGTCTGTTACCGATTTAAGTACAAAAGGAAAAATTAGAAAGAAGTAAACTTCAAACAGTATCTAGGTTTAGCATAATAACACTACGAACATTTTAATGAAAAATATTTTTAAACATTAAACATAACAAATAAACATAGAAAACTAAGGAGATATCTAGGAACCAGAAAATTTCTGTTAATGAGATCAAGTTCTATTTGTTTTATTAATGTACTTATATTTTAGGTGTCACTTCATTGCTTAAGTAAACAGAAATCGAGTACGAGCGATTCGAGCTAACTCGAATACTAGACTCGAGTCAGTTGGACTCGCATAATAGTTTCGAGACAGCGAGTACAAAATCGATTCTTCCTGACTCGAGTACCGGAAACGAGTCCGGCATACTCGAATCAAAATAAATTGGTATTCGAATTGGCGAGTCCAAAGCAGGAATCGAGTCTGACTCGAGTCAAGCCGTACTCGGCACATCGCTACTAATGATGCTAAAATTTGCTAAAATGCTTTTGATGATTGCATATTACTACAAAATGATTTAACCGATTCGTTGCGGATTATTTTCTTTTGCGTGTGGCGCTAGCCACTGCTGGTGTAGTGTCATTTTTAAATCGATGATAACTCCTTCAAATATATTTTAGAGAAATCTACCCAGAATAAAACTATTTTCATTTTTCACGTAAATCAAGCTCGTAGCCTTCGTTTCTGGTAATTGTATGTAGCAACGTATCGGTTAAATAGATTATTCGAATATTGCCGCCTTAATAAACTGTTTCTTAATATTGATAAATGTCATTCTATAACTTTCTGCAGAAAAAAACAACCAATAGTGTTCAATTACCACCTCAATGATATAATTCTCAAAAGGGTTACTGAGGTGAGAGACCTCGGTGTTATTATAGATAATGGTCTGGTTTTTTCATCGCACTTAAATTATATCACAAGCAAAGCGTATAAAATGCTCGGGTTTATATTTAGACAAACCATTGATTTTACAGACTCTGATACTCGTCTAGTGTTATATAATTCTCTTGTTAGATCTCTCTTAGAATATGCATCTACTGTTTGGAACCCGCAGTATTCCGAATACCGAATGATGAGAAGGCTTAGATATAAGTTTAATAAATTTGATAAATTAATAATACCTCTTAAATCACGAAGAGAAATACATAATACTTTTTTGTACAAAATTTTGAATAACCAGTTTGATTCTCCATATTTATTAAGTAAGATTTTGTTTGTAAGTAGACTGCGCTCGTGTGATACATTATCGGTACCACATTGCAAAACCAATTACGGTAAAAATCGCTACATCCTAAGAGCTGCAAGAAATTTTAATCATATAGATATGTTTAATACCAAACTTACGACATTCAAAATTGAAATTCTTAAAAACTTGTTTAAGTAAGTTGAAACCTTAATTTATTATTGTTTATATCATACAGTCATTACTTTATGTATTATTATTAATTATCACTAGTATAGTCTTGGTAGGTACAGTCTGTTCATCCTAACTTGTCCTATTTGGTAAACAATCTTGGCACTCCTTTTATTGAAAATAAAGCATTAAAAATCAACTGATAACTAGACTCAATGGGCTTCAGTCTATAATAACGATTTACTGTAATAGATTATTGACTTTGTTATTATTTTATTTTCAAATGGGTGTTTTTATTAAAAAGTTGTGCCAAGATTGTTTACCAAATGGGACAAGTCAGAATGAACAGACTTTTTGTCTGTTTAATATTATGTATTAGTTAATGGTGGAAACTCTTTTGACTCAACGGTGTATGTTTCCTTTATAAATAAATAAATAAATAAATAAATAAATAAATAATAACAACACGTTGTAATGTAATTCAAGAATCTGCCGCTAGTACGACTTAACACTTCTAAATGAACAGCTCGATAAATACACTCGGCGTCAAAAAAATCGCACCTCTAAGAAAATCACGTTCAAATGGCATTAACTCTGGATATGCACATGCAGTCGTATTAATTATAATTTTATTTAAAAGGTTACTTAATTAACTTAATAAAAAAACATTATTTTTCATTATCAAATAAAACCTAAAGCAACAAATAAAGGGTCACAAAAATTCTAAGGAAATTTTGCTGCTCGGGAGAGTCGCGAGTTGCGCTAACTTTGTGGGTATAAAGAGGTCAACACGGGTTCAATGTGGGTCATTCGCTATTAAACCGTTGAAGGGGACACACGCACTGATTTTACTGAAGAAAGAACATCTGGAAAATGGACACTACAGCTGATGAGGCCGCTCAAGTGGTTGCACTACTGCAAGCAGGGGTGCGGCAGTGTGATGTCGCCCGGCAACTGAATCTGAGCCGTTTTTCGGTTCGTAGAGTCTACCAGCGCTTTTTAGAGACCGGTGGCTATATCCGGCGACATGGGTCCGGTAGACGTCGCTGCACTTCGGAAAGAGACGACCGGTTCGTTGTGTCGTACTCTTTGAGAAATCGCTTCTCAAACGCTGTTCAGCTGCAACAGGAGCTCCAGGCAGTTCGCAGACGCACCGTGAGTGTATCCACGGTTAGAAGAAGACTGAAGGAGAAGAACATAGCAGCCCGCAGAGCTGCTACAGGTCCAAAATTGACTGCAGCGCACCGACGAGCCCGCTTGCAGTTTGCTCGCGACCACGTCGATTGGACCATTGAGCAGTGGGGAGCTGTTCTCTTCTCAGACGAGACACGAGTGTGTCTTTTCTGCAACGACCGACGAAGAAGAGTATACCGGAGGCAGGGTGAACGTTTCGCTCAAGCCTGCATCCAGGAGACGGTGGAATATGGAGGCGGATCCTGCATGTTCTGGGGCGGTATGTCGGCTGCCGGCAAAACCGACCTGGTCTGCGTCTCCCGGACCGGAGGTGCTCGCGGACAAGGGTCGCTGACTGCGCGCCGCTATATCACAGAGATCCTGGATGTGCATGTGGTCCCTTTTGCCGAATCTTTTGGCGAGGGGTTCACATTAATGCACGACAACGCTCGCGCACACACTGCAGCCATCGTGAACGACTTCCTGCGGAGGTCCCAAATTCCTGTGATGCAGTGGCCAGCGAGAAGTCCTGATCTGAATCCGATAGAGCACCTCTGGGACCATCTTAAACGTAAGGTTCGATCTCGGGATCCGGCTCCTTCGACTCTAGAGGAACTCCAAACCGCGGTGATTGAAGAATGGGGTCTTATCCCTCAAGAAGAGCTCCTGAAGTTGGTGAGGTCTATGAGGGACCGTATGGAAGCCGTCATCAGGGCAAGGGGGGGTAACACTAGATTTTGAGTTAATTTTAAGACACTTTTTGTACATTTTTTTTGTAAATTATCGATTATTAATTAGGACTTAATTAAGATTTTTTATTATTTTTCAAATTTTTATGCTTTTTGTATAATTTTAATTAAAAAAAAGATTGCACTTAATTGTTGTTTGATGCTCCTTTTTGTTACCTTTCTAATGATACCTAACACTATCCTCTATATAAGGTTTAGGAATTTTTGAATAAGATTTTTATAAGGTGCGATTTTTTTGACGCCGAGTTTATGTATTCTGTTCCCTATACTCAAAAACATAATTTATATGACGCCCGAGTAAAAATAATAATTTTGCTTACACCATGCATGTGAGAAATAAAATGCATATATACTCGAATTTATTTATAAGGTTTCATAATATATTGTTTTCTGATTAAAAATATTTATATCAATAAATCTATAACCCATGATTTTACTTCCGCCTTTCTCCTTAGATTTTCAATTGGTTTATCGTCCCATGTTCAAGCGGTCAAGGCACAGATTCATGATCTAGTAGAGCACCTCGCTTCGGTTCTCAACAGGATTTTTTATAAATTATTATTACAAAAGAAAAAGTTGGTTGAGTTTGTAACATAAACTTGGTACGCTTCTTCTCTTTCTTTCGTTCTAGCGCTTGTCGTTGTAGAAGTACCTACTTACGCGTTCACTGCATCATACCTATACCTATCGATCTGCAACTTGTTTGCCGTAGAATCAATTTATGGAACATCAGTTCTTCGTAATAAAGACTTTTAAAACAATTTTTTCTTCGCATCGCATGTTCGCAATTCATTGACTTTAGTGAAAGGACTTACCTACACAGATATTTTAGACAATTTAGGCATCACCCATAATTTTACATTAATAATTACTAGTACTCAAATTCTGATATTATTATCTAAATTCACCATTTTTACGTATTAATGCTATAACGCCGCCGGTAAATTAACTTAAATTTTTGTTACTCACTGAAAATAATTTACACATTTTAAGATAAGGGAAGTGTAGGTAGTTATATTATTGAATTTATAATAACTACAGATATTGGAGGATTTAATTTACAATTACGACTAAACAGCATACACATTATATTCAATTATCAGAAAGTATTCTCCTAGCTCTTGCTGATTCACAACTGAACCTCAATAGCAATAGTAAAAAAACGACAGGAAATGAAACTTATATTGAATTCGCAAGGGCTATGCCAACACAGTACACAATAAGATATCTATCACAATCGCACCGCCATCGCCAGTAGTATACATACGGCTGCATTGCATTATGGATACACTGCTCCATGACAATTCGACACATTTAGTATTCTAATACCATTGCCCCGGATATTAATTATAAACAGGCTACCGACATCATGCCGATTGATTCAAATCGATTGAATCTCATAGAGTAGTTTGATATAATAAAATAAGCAACTTCAAGTCAACTTCACATTGTTTTAGGCAGAAAGTTATGCCCATTTACCAACAATAAGCTACTTTTTTTTTACATCATCATGATACCTTGAATTATATTTTCTACCCACAATTGCCACTACAGGTCTGTATTAATACCTCCATCGATTTTATAAGAAATCAATACAAAACAGTATTAATCTCAAGAGAGTTTTCTGAAAACACGTAATGCCAAATAAAACTCATTGTGGCGGTGCCCCGTTGAACAAAAGACAATCGCTTATGGGTCAAATGCAAATAGAATTCGCTTGTTGCGTGCGCTGCTGGACGCGGGGTGATCGCTCCGGAACAAATTGCAAACGTCATGAAGGCAGTTTTGAATATTAATAATAATGAACAACAAATGATCTAAAGGGCTTCTACCAACTCGCAACATGTGCGTGCGGGCGCGAGGAACTTTAGAAGCGCTGAGCTTGTGCGTGCCTTTGCTCTCGCGTGACATGCAGTCGTCTAATGAATAATAAACAGTATACTGGCGACTCGCTACTCATTCATATCCATCCACGGCAAGCAATATTCTTTTGTACATAAAACGATCGAAACGCCGGATTACCAAGTGCGATATCGGCTTAGTAGGTTTGGGAGTTTGGGTGGTGCGTTGCGTAGTAATACACACTGCCTAGTAATTTTTTTTCTAAGCTGCGGCTCTTCAAACTTTTGTTGTAGCATAATTTTAGGGTAATCAATCATTCCCTTTATATTAATTTGACCTCTCCTAGAACCTAAAGTTGTTTAGAAACACTACTAAATTAGGTAATTTAGTTAAAATGGACGACAAACCGACCATTTTCCTGCTTTATCTCCAAAGTTTAGCGAGATCGGAATCTCAAATAGGAAGTTATAATTTTTAGTCATGTTTATGTTCGAAATAAACGCTTATTTTGTAGATGGTGAACATTATCAGCTGCCGGATTAGCTTCTACAAAAGAAAGCTGAATGAGTATAATTCTACAGTGTCACAAATAATACATGTTCTTTTATTTATATTTTAAAAGATTTTCAGTTAGTTACAAGCTCTATGATGAGGTTTGAAAATATATATATAGGTATATGCACATTAGGTTGTAGGTTAGGCTGGCGATCACGCGGCGCGAGTGCTGTGTCGCGGGCCTTGCACGACATAAAAACGCTTCGCGTGCTATTGCCACCGTCGGAACTATTATTTTAATTGCTCTCATTGTATGAGGGGATCGTTAACTTTGCCTTTTTAAAGGTTCAGTAGTTTCCAGGACGAATGTGCAGCGGCGTATTCGGGGAACGAACGTTACTATTCACAATGACTGCCGGTAATGATTTTCCGAACGCTCGCGATCTGGCCATAATAATTATCGCGCCCGCTGGCTTAATATTAGAAACACTCTTTATTCGTCAAAACAGGCGTTTTAATTTTAATAAGTACCTTTCGGAAGAACGATTTTGACAATTTATTAAAAATATATAAATGGTTGAATAAACTTTTTTAAGTCGCTTGTGTTTAATAGCCATTCAGTCCGTGTCGCCGGATAATGATCTTGTGTCATTATGCAGACAGCCCTACTCAACGAAACATCGAACCGTTATATCGTCACCAATCAGCTATAATTATATTCGATTCAGTCTACTTTTATTTTATTGATAAGTAAATTGTAGTAAATCGCTCCATAAAGCAATTAAGGTGTCATTTCACTTAGAAGTTTATTATTGATTGGGCGTGTGAATAGACCTGTGAACTATATTGCAGTATTGATAATAAATGAACTGAGCAGATGTTTCGTGACAGACCATATTGATTTTAAGAAGTCTAAATAGCTTATTTACGGAAAATAATTATATCAAATTATTCAATAAATTAAGGTCATGTGCTATATTATGGATATTACTATATACATCGATATCTAACATCTATAATAAGTTATCCTTTCGTTTGTCGTTCGGATCACAGTTCAAGAGAGCAACAAAAGAGAATTTACAATTTCGAAGTCGGACAAAAAATGTGGTATTGGCCCAAAATAAGCCACAAGAATCGAGATCGTAAACCCATTTACGACTTGTGTGAATAACTTACGTAGAGGCTGCGGGCTGCGGGTGTGCCGATATCGATGTCAAAATGCGATTGCATACCTCATGCCGGGATACGCGTATGAAACAATTTGCAAGTATAAATGACGGGCGAGGGACGGCAAGCGTCGGAGAGGTGGGAAAGGTGGGAGGGAGGTGCGACCGCAATTAGGGCCGTTAATGCACGCCGGCCGACCTTACCCGCACGCCATTCAGCACAGTCGAAACTCCCCACGAAAGTGCTTCGCAAGAACGACACGACAAACGTGGAGGAACTACTTATTACATTATATGTATATATGTGTCCGTACTCCCACTCCCCCCACCGATGCAAGTACAGTAAGTACGCCCCGCAACCCTTTTCAATTGCAAACCCATAGTTAGTAAAGTAACACACAAGCCCGTCGTAGAACATACATTTTTGATACCAACATGCAGCCAGAACACAAAGTGATAATCAGTGGTGTTATTCGTAGCATAATTGTGGCAGGTACACGTACCAATAGTTAGGCGTCTGTGCCATGTACCACATACAAACAAAATACTCCAGTGGTAATCCACATAATAGGCGAAAAATATATTAAATTAAATATTTTTTATGCAGATTTATCTACTATTGTACATGTTAATACCTATTTAACCTATATGAAAGAATAATATTATAGTAATAATTTTATGTAATATTTAATATATTATAGGAAAATGTAGGTTTAACTCACATAAGATTTATATTTAAGTTATATTGTAACTCACTTATGTGACCAAAAATTAACCTATTTAATAAATATAAAGAAATCTAGTTTTAACAAAATATTCGTATGAAGATGTATGTCACTGAATTTTTGAAGACTTTTCATGAGTTGATTGATCTCCTGTGCGGTTTAGATTTACAATTGGACCCAATATGTGGCGGTAGAACCATACAGGACGTCTGCATATCCGCTAGTATGTTGTATAAATTGGTGAGTACCTATATGATTGTACAAGGCAAGTGCAAAAAGGGCATTAAATTATTTAATAAGCAAACCTACAGTAATCCAATCATAATATATAATAGTAAAATAAGGAGAAGTAACACAATATCCTTTTAAAACTGATAGTGGCGGTAATAGAAATATAACATAACTAATAAATTGTTGTATGTAACTAATAACTAGTCAGTTTAGCTGAGGAGTGCTTTCCTGATAACGAGAGACGGCATGACCAATGATGTAGCTAATGATTGTTATCGGGAGGGGCGCCAAGTTCACTGCCATACAAGAAACACTGATTTCATTCATAACATAACGGCTCTCTCAACATTATAAGTCAATAGTGAATGAAAGGTAATAAAGCCAAAAACGCGATAAATACTTATTTTACCTACGACACACGTTGACAGTAACTCTGACAGCTTTTTTGGTCTTAAATAGTAATGCACAAACATTTTTAAAGATCAATCATCGTGTTAACAGGTTTAGTTAATATTTTACAAATGTAAGGTTGTGCTCATAGTAGGGCATTTATTTAATTTTATTATAAGGTTTTTTATTCAAGGTGATAAATAACTAACAAATATAACGTGTGCCGGTGATTTTGATACATTATTGTTTGTAAAGTGGTCAAAATGTTGTGAGTCAGTAAGCTAGTTCGTATGAGACGGGTGTAGATCGCGACAACAAGACGCGGCCTTCCGTTTGATTCTTTAAAGCCAAACAGCATGACGTGTTTCGCCATTGTGCGGCGGGCGTCGGGTGTGCACGTGAACGGCTTATGAAAATGTTCGTACATTAATTATATTATAACAGTGGAATTTCTCAGGCGGGAATGCCGCGAACACGGCCCGCATTCCGCTCGCTCCCGCTGCCGCGCCATCAGCGGAATGAGACGAAAGCGGAAATAACGCTTAATTTTCCTTGTTTAATTTATTGCTTTGTAACCAATATTTCTGGTACTTGTATACATGTTTCACTTTTTATTTAATATTCACACGTTAAACTGACTTTAATTTTGGCTTCAATCTATTCTAATTATATTGTTTTCATAAAAAATATTTTTAATCCTAAAATTGAAAACATTTACAAAACCCGTAAGTGCAAAATATTTTCGATATCGTCTCAATGTGCCTGACATAAAACATTTTTTGTGCACATAATGAAATAAGGAAATGTTTCAAAATTATTACCGTAGTCTCGATCGATAGAGATTCTGTGTCCAACCAAATACCAAGCAGGTGAAGTCAGCTATGGACGTGCTTTTAGCTCAAGTATTAAAAAGATAGTGTACCGCGATAATAATCATTATTTGTCGTTGCTCCAAATCTGTGACAATAGAAATTTCAGTTGAGTCCTCAACATTTAGACCTACCACTACCTACTTTGCCCAAATCATCAGCTTTTAGATAGCTCAACTGTGAAAATGTTTAAATAAATTTATGGTTTTTATCAATTAAAATAAACGAAATGCATTTATGATGCTTTTTAGTAAAATAACATATTGCATTTTACTTTATATTTTTATTGATCTGAAATGTGTGATGTGAAATTCGCGTGTCGTCTTTTTTATGCCCATATCGCGAGATAAATAGGGCAAGCGGCCGCTCATCGCATGTAAACTAATTAGTTTCGAGCATATTTTTGGTCTTTACCAATATATATTGAACGTTGTTCAAGTTGAACCTCGTTCAAATTCTGAACAGGCGATTTTAGACGATTGAGGTTAAACGGGTTTAAGGGCTGTCATTGTCGTTACAGCTGTTTACTAATATAGAATTAAATTATTTTAATATTTTCAATGTATATAATTTCACTGTAGATAGTAAAAAAGCGTTAACACTAGCTTTAAGCGAAAGTTTTGATATTAAGTATTCTGTTATTCGTAGTTCAAGATTGCCCATTTTAGACCTATCCCAGTTTTCGTAAACGGGATCGGTAGCCGGTGAAATCGATGTAAACGGAGATCAAAATTGCCACTTGAACTTGGTTATGCAGAAAGTATTTTTATTAAACTTGGATTTATAATCAGATGGTGAAATGAGCCCTAAGTTAGTTTATTGTTTCTGCCAAAAAAGTAATTTGAAAAACGAATGCATAATGATTGTTGTTTATAGCAAACAAGGTCTACAACGATTGTTGTGGACTTAGCTAGTTAATACTCAACGTACGCAAAGGCTAACGTCGTTAAATTAAGCTAAGCTAAGCGATTCCAAGCAAATTCTAAACGACTAATGTAAAATTATTATTGTTACGTTTTCAAGAAACCGAGGTTGATTTAGCGGGATTGCATGTATAAGTTAAACGTAAAGACAAACCGACGCGGATTTTGTTCGCAGTTGACGATATCATAAAAAGTACATCGTCTTTTGCAAGTAATGATGTGTTCAAAACTGTAGGATAAACCATAAACACAGAAGGGACGGAATACCTGCTAGGATGGCTTATACAGAAACAATCTTACTTTGGGTTACAGGGGAAAAGTACCAACTCGCTCTAATGAGAACACTGAATTTTTTAGATGCAATGTAACAATTCTCTATAAATTGCTGTACATTGTCACATAAAAAAAGATTAGTTAAACGTAGTTTTTTTGAGAGAACGTCGTTTTATGATGTAAGACATTATTCAAGAAAGTCATTTTAATGGAATCCTAAAAACACGAAAGACAATTTGAAGCTTGAATACATATTACCGCATATTTTTATAGGTTTATACAAGTTGTTGATTTAAGTATTAATTAAAGCTGTAGGTGAGTGGCAGTCTGAGAGTGCTCCCAGGGCGGGGAATAAAGCCGGTATTGTCTCGCGACAGACCGCGATAACGAGCACCGAGTGGCGACGTCGCTGGGCGACACGCGCAGCGCGCTACCCGCGATCCGCCCGACCTGTAGTAGTACATACATACACAACAAACATTACTATACCAGCGCCAGCGACTGAGCTGATCTGGAGCAAAATAATAAGGAAACAATTTTATTCAAGTATTTTGATTTACCTTATAACATTTTTATATATTACAGAATAAAAAGAGATCCAGCGGATCCATCCATTTCTATTTACTGACTATATGAGCAACTTTAATGTAAATATATTTTATATTATTATTAATATAACGTGGGCATCTTTTAAACTAGCGGAGAAAGACAGACGGGTGGTTTTACAAAATATTACAATGAAATTTACTATATAAGAGAGTTTCTTCAAAACTACAAAAGCAATAAGCATCTGTTTACTTAAATATTTATACACTTCTTTATGAAAATACGTTAATACAGGACACACGTATTAATCGGCTACAACGACGTGTACCTACTATGAGCTATATAACGCATTTTATTATATGATACTACATAAGCTCATAGTTACAACATCGCTGATCCAATAAGTTTTGAAGTTCGAAAAATTAGCGTGATGTTAGTTCTGAAAAAATAAAAGTAACTCTTTTCCTATTTTTTTCCCACGTGGGGAATGTTTTCAGGCATCTCATGCTCGCGATGCTTCGAAACATTACACAAAAACAAGTTTTCATGCACATAGCATAGCAAAACTTCTATAGGGAAATAAACATTTTCTAAAAACTTGTGCGAGTATAAAAACCATTCCACTCTATATCTGCGCACGTAAAACATTATATATGGATACACAAATTATCCAACACACGTGGATACTCCCCAATATTTCGATGTTCTTGTGTAATGTTTCGAAAAAACATGGGCAGGAGGCACGACTTACACATACACCACAAATTTAATCCGTTAACAAAGATGAGATTTTACGAGTCCAAGGTATGAGACATAATATGGTAGATATGAGGCGCTATCCCAAATTAAAAATGAAGGCGCGGACGGTGCGGCTTCGGGACTCATAATT
Organism: Calamotropha paludella; assembly: GCA_927399485.1. Taxonomy (NCBI): domain Eukaryota; kingdom Metazoa; phylum Arthropoda; class Insecta; order Lepidoptera; family Crambidae; genus Calamotropha; species Calamotropha paludella. Next base: position 19,851,732 of record OV656803.1, on the reverse strand, counting down.
GTTGCCGGCGCAGAGTAGTTGGTAATTAAATATTGAAGCCCGCCCCAACGCGGCGTGGCGCTCTCAAATGTATTGCTCTCCACGTAAGCCATATACGTTATGTTACGATTTATGACATATGTATGACACTTGAAACACTCATTCATTTGTTACAAACGAAAGCAGAGGAATCTTTACTGCTTAAATGTAAAAGAAAATGTAACTTTATACCCGAGTAAAATTTAATTAAAAATTTCAATCCCCAAAATAGTCAGAAATAATAAATTTCTGTTAGAATTCGTATATTTAATTGTTCCTTTATATGATAGCATATTATTAAGTATTGCGTTTTATAACATTTATTATTGTGTATATCAACTATAGATAATTTGAGGTCGTGCAAAAGTGCGAAAGAACAATTAATACTCATTTTGTGTCTTAGATCCCCGTCGCAGCTAACAAACAGCTTACGAGTATAACCTTAGAACGACTGAACACACAAATAGCGGTCAAACTTATAACACCCCTTTTTACGTCGGGGGTTAAAAAACAACTTACACAATAATCGAAAGTAAGCGGATATACTATATATAATATACTTTTCTATTCATCCAGGGTATCTTCGTTTGTCATTAGGTATAGTTTTAGACTTAAACGTGACAATCGTGAGGTGTCGTTTTTTAAATTTATTGCCAATGAGAACCATCGCATATTACTTATTATCGGAAGAAAAAAATGTCGTCATCATAGTTAGCCGTTAGGAGTCTACAGCTGGAAATAGATTTCCTTTTTAAAGCGCCACAAGGAACGGCTGCTGACAATTAACTGGTTGGAAGGCACGTATTAAGTCGTAATAACAAATTGAAAGATTTAGTTTATGATTCGCAGGCTGATTCTCAAGTACGTAGTACATGTAGTAAGTAAATTATACACCATTCTTTATGAAAGTAAAAAGTCACAATAAACGACATGATTATTATGATTATACCATTTTTGTTCATGTATTAATATATATATTTGTTTTTATACATTTCAAATTCCAAAAATATACATTCAAGTCGCAAACATGATTAGAATAACACCCCATCTATCTAAACCGGTCAATTAAGAACGCTATCGCAGTGGAATAACCATGCAAATACATATTTATAATAATTACTCTCCTTTTGCCTTCACGTAAAATTTGTATGTCTACTTACTTAGTCACCCCGCCCCGCGTGTGCCCCAACATAGTTTGTTTAAAATATTCAACATCATATCAGCCTTACGACTCCACACTTCTGGGCATAGGCCAACCCCAAGGGTATAATTATAAATAAATATAGCTGTAAAATATTATGTAAACAATAATAGAAAAAATTATAAGATATAGAATATAAATAGATCCTAAACCTATCAGTGTTTTTTCTATATTGATATTAAGCTCAGTGTTTCACTTTAACCTGAAAGTCGGTGGGAGTAATAAGACATTACAAGTTGCCTTTAGGTATTATCCTGTTAAATTGATACGAATAAATCATTCTTTTATTTTAATTTAACATTAATATGGTACTAGTATTTAGCAACTTGTCAGTTAAGGGAGCCAATTGCTACGGATAACCAACACCCCTCTTCAGTCCCTGGTAGCAATTGCTACCATATTCAAATTTCCGCGTGGCCTGCTGTTTTTTGTTACGATTAATTTTTGAGTTACAGAAATCCAAATATTATGTGGTGGAGTATTTATTTAATCAGCTTTACCGTAGTATTTTTTGTTTGGTCTAGCTTTATTATTTAGCGAGAAAATGGCATTTTTATTTAAGAGTCCCACATTTTTTTCACAATTCGCGCAGCATTGGGACTGTTGAGAGGGATGGGACGCGCGGTAGCGGACTGACAAGTGGTTCACTAGATTTCAACCTAATTACAGTTATTATTTTGCATTATTCTTTGACGTTCTCAATTTGTCGAAGAATCTCAAGTACTATGACTGAACATACGATGACACTTCTTGGGCTGATAAATCACAAATGTTGACAGAAACTTCTTTGGCTGATGACACCTAGCCCTTTTGTGCGCCTTTATGAGAACTGCATTCCAAAGCATATAGTGTACGTTGGACAGAGTGGTAGCTGAGATCCTCCCAGAACTCTGAAGTAACAAGCTTATCTATGATATTGAATAAATGATAAATCAATCAAGGTTAAATAGAGAAAGAATATTAAAACTATTTCCTAACCCAGCCTCACCAAAACTACAAAAAAATGATCCAGTTTATGCCCTAAATTTTATTGAACATCTCAACCATCATAAGTATACAAGTTGAGCCCAGAGACCAGTGGCGTAGCATGGGGGGGGCGGAGGGTGCGGTCCGCACCGGGCGGCACTTTGCCGGGGGCGGCGCTGCGGAGGTGGCAGATAGAGAAAAAAAAATTAAAATATAAAAAAAGTTAATTTCTTTCAGTTTTTTTTCCGTCATTTTTTTGTTGTTGTTACCAAATACCCAGGTACCTATGCAGGTTCTATGCATGGGTGATGCAAGCGCAAGGTTTCTCAATAACTATTATTTAGGAAACTTATTTCGTTTCAAGTTTCAATGTTATTTTAAATAAATATGTCTCCTTACGCATTCTTTGTACTTCACCGTAGCTAAAAGCTACTGGTAGAAAAACAGCAAAGATACGCGTTACGCGTACATTGTTGCAACACGAATTACACCTTGGAGGCAATCGACAGCATTTTTTGCTTACAGAAAATAATGATTTAACGATTACCGATGACCGTTTCATCGGATATATTCACAAAGTTAGCGAGTAGAAAGATTTACATTTTTTAAAAAAAAACGGTGTTTCGTGTCAAACACTACTGCTTAAAAAGTTAGATACCCGGAACGAGTCTTTTGGTTTTGGTGGGCGGCAGCTGGAGAGTCCATTGTACTTATTACATAGTAATAGAAGACAATGGAATAACATAACGTAATTATTCTAAGTGATATTGTGATAGTCTACCTTCTACTCTATGTCAAAAAATGTTGATTTCACTTTTCAGGTTAGTGTTATTCAATAAAAGTACTCTTTTTACCATGCCTCAATTTTTTTATAATGGATTGCAAAAATAAGAGGGCGGCAAATTTGGAATCCGCACCGGGTGCTAGTGACCTATGCTACGCCACTGCCAGAGACCCACGTCTCATGTTAGCTGATGTAGTACCTACATGAATAAATAAATGGAACTGACTGATGGAGCGTGCTTACAGTAACCGAAATTCTTGGGTACCTACTTTCATACGGCTGTCACTTGATGTTGAAATTTAATCGAAACGCGAAAATATATATTTTTTGTTTATTATACTTTGAATTTAATAGAAATAAACTAAGAATAACTTGTGAAACGATTATTATTATTTATGTATTTTATATTTAAATATATCAAATAAAATAGCATTGAGAATGCAAATAAATGTAAAAAATAGTTATCATAAATTAAATGGCTTTATGGACCTAATTCAGTGTCAGTAAGAGTAGCACAAAGTTGGTTTAAGCGTTTTCAATCCGGGAATTTTGATGTCAAAGATGTACCTTGCTCTGGACGCCCTGTTACGGATAAAAAGACCGCTATTTTGAAAAAGTGAAGCAAGATCGCTATATCTGCAGTTACGACACAGCTGAAGAACTAGGAATTGACCACAAAACAGTTTTGACCCATTTGTAAAAATGCTGGGTACACAAAAAAACTTCGATATTTAGGTGCCACACGAGCTCACTGAAAGAAACCTAATGAACCATGTACTCATTTGCGATTCTTTATTGTGACGTAATGAAACCGAACCGTTTTTGAAGAGATTGATAAGTGGTCATGAAAAGTGGATCACGTATGACAAGAAGTGCGAAAAAAGTGGTGGTCAAAGGTCGGCCAGGCTCCACAAAATGTGGCAAAATCTGGGTTAACTCGCAGTAAAGTGATGCTGTGTCTATGGTGGGATTGGAAGAGCATTGTTCATTATGAGCTTTTACCGCCGGGCAGAACTATCGATTCGGATCTCTACTGCCAACAACGGATGAGATTAAAGCCAGAAGTTGAGAGAAAGCGGCCGAAATTGATTAATAAAAAGGGTGTGGTCTTTCATCACGATAACGGTAGACGACAAACATCAAAAATTCAGAAGCTGGGAAGTGTTGATGCGTCCGCCATGTAGCCCTGACCTTGCACCTTCAGATTTCCACTTGTTTCGGTCTCTTCAGAATTCTTTAGGCAGTGTCAGGTTAACATCAAGATAGGACTGCCAAAACTACTTGTTGCGTTTTTATTTGATCAGAAGTCGGGTGTGTTGAGGCGGTCCCAAAGGTGAAAAGTCGTTTAACAAGTCGGTCATGTTTGGGAACGCGAACTAGTGCTGACATATATTTCTTACCTTTTTTGCAATCTACACTTGTAGTTGATTGCTATTTACGCAATTAGTCGATATCTGAATTGTCACTCACAGCAACATTTTCGATTTTAGGCAGATTTTACAAATAAATACTTCTACGAGATAACTATACATTTAACAACCATGGTACAAGAAAAAAAATCCAGTCTGGGACCCTGACACAACACAACTTAGAAGTAGTCTGAACAATTAAGTCTCTATGTAAAGTGGTTGTTCATTATTAACAAGTTCAAAGTTACATGGTCGCAGCAACATCGATGACAGCCACCAATCCTAACAGACAGCTAATAAATAAATCTCTTCTTCTTGGGTTTAAGAATCACTCGATGTCACTTTATGTTGTGTAGAGGTTGTATGTTATTTTATCTCTGCACGCAACCACAAAGGAACTTACTAACTTAATTATTCAGCATTCAATATGTCACTACAGAGGCAGTTTCTCACCCGAAAAATCAACGAGTCCTTTGGTACGGTTTAGAACTCCACTTTTCTTTCTATGCCAATGTCAGCATAAAGTATCTAACTAACTCCTCTATTTTCGATTAATAATTAAAACTGTATATGTACTCACAGAGGTCAAGCGCGTGCGCGCTCGCCGCAAGCAGAATCACCGCCAGAGCAGTGGTCGCCATCGCACCGTCACTCCGCCATCTCACCGTGTCTCGCCCGCTCTGCAACAGAATAATAGTCACACGAATAAGTTCAATACAGAACCAGTTAAACTTCCGTATCGTCATTTGTCCATTAATGTACTCCTTACAACTACTGGGGCACAGGCCTTCTCAAGATGTGTAGGGAGAATGTGCCATAAACCCAACGCGTAGGCCCAATGCGGATTGGGTTAATTAAAAGTGATTACCTACTTATATCTAACATACAGTCATCATTGGTATTACTCAAAACGTCATTAAATATTTGTTTTTTTTATATTTATGATTTGCAGATGACGTCTAGAAAGCGAAAACTTGCCGAATACTCAAACTGAAACTCGTAGCGACAACTCGAAGACGAAAGGAAAAATTAAACCTGCAGACAATGGCTTTGCTTTAAAGCAAACTCTTAAGAGTTTAAAAAAAAAATACATTTAACTATCATTATAATTAATATTACATATCAGAATCGGCGATGATATCAGTTCAGTCAATGCCATAAATTGTTTGGGGATAGAAAAGTAGGTCTCTATAAAGAATATGAATTCCGAATTGAATAAAAATCTCGTCCAAATATACAGAACTGTGCGATAAGCTCTCAAGTAATAAATACCTAACAAAACTCCAGTGTTTTGTGTTAAAAGTTAATAAACAAATTTACGGAACAATAAATTCTATCAGTTAAAAAAAATTCACGAAAAAAGTGTAAGAAAATTTCAATCTAGTCATTGTGTGATTAATTATTGACGATGTTGAGTACACAATATTACTCAAGTACGAGGGTGGGTCAAAAAGTTCACGGAATGGAGGGTAAAAAGTAAGAAATAAAACACAAAATTATTTTTCCTTCTCAATATATTCCCCCTTAACTCTTATACATTTATTAGACCTATCAATTAATTCAATAATACCTTCGAAAAAAAAATGATTTCTCTTTGTCGTCAAAATAGGCCGAAATTGCGCGCTTCACTTCTTCATCGCTGAAAAATTTCATAGCTCGAAGCTCTTTTTTCATTTTTGGGGACAAATAATAATCACTTGGGGCTAAATCTGGGCTATAGGGAGGATGTTTCGAGATTTCAAAGCCCACTCTTTGAACAGCAGCCATCGCAACTTGCGCCTTGTGCACGGGTGCATTGTCGTGCAAAAGAAGCACACCTTTAGTAAAATTTCCCCGTCTTTTTTCTCTTTCAGCATCTCGCAGACGTTCTAATAGTGCAGCGTAGTACTCTCCACTGATAGCGACACCCTTTTCTTTAGAATCAAGAAGGAGGATTCCCTATGAATCCCAGAGAACAGTAGCCATGAGTTTTTGGCCTGGATCATCTTCAATCAAATCCCTGCCTTGCTTAAACAGTATGTGCCACTTGTAAACCATGGTTTTACCAGGGCAAGAGTCCCCGTAAACAGAAGACATCTCTTCCAAAATAGTCTGGGGAGGTTTTCCTTGTTTGGTAAGGAACTTGATGACTGCGCGAAACTCAATTTTCTCCATGTTGCAAATTTTCTTCCGAATTGACTTGTTGATTGATGTGTAGCTCAGGTAATTATGACCTATTTTTTTTTAAACTTAGTATTTATACTCTTAATGAGTGTCACAACTAGTGCAGGTAGTAAAAAGTCACCTTTCCCCCCTCCATGCCCCTCATTCCGCGAACCTTTGACCCGCCCTCGTAGCTATATCTAGGTAATAATTTTACTTTATAGGTTATACAGTTACATTAGCCTGCTTGGCTTTCTTTTCAGAGCTCTTTTTTGCTGGCTATACATTAAAAGGAGCCTTATTCACTACCTTATAACATAATCTATATGTCAATAAAGTCCCGTCAAAATCAACTAGTAAATTTTTAGAAAAGCCGGAAACAAACAGTCAGGTAATTCAAAATTCTTTTTGCCATTGCCATTGCCTACTGTATACTTAAAATACTAACTATGGTTATGTATCTACACTACATAACCATAGCATCACACTCGCACCGTTGAATTTTTTTTATCAATTGTCTAACTATTAGCACTACTCATTTACGAAAAATACAGAATGGAATCACAATATAGGTTCTAGTTAGATTTTATATTCATATAGGTTCTAGTTAGTTTCTTATCTTCATTTTTTAATTCTTATCTGCCATAACTTCAGTGCAATTTCATCTACAATTCATAACCATTCAATACATTCAATAATTCTTCCAGCCTAGTGTTCTAATCACTATCTACATGGATATCAAGATCTGGTCGTATCAGTTTGAAGTTGCTATTAATGCCGCTAAGGCTTGGATGAATTAACCACAGGAAACGAAACCCAAGAAGAACGTATGGAATCACGATCGAACAATTTTAGCGGGGTTAGGGGGGATCACAATTGTCAAATAATAACAATAGTGCTTGAAGAAATCGATAATTTTTGACGTGACGACGTCTTATAATTCGATGGAGCCGGCTGCAAGCACTAAAAAAAACATGACTCATGCGACGTTACCTCGCTCTGAGGCGTTCCATTTAAGCCTTGAGGTGCAAGCGAGAGCGCGGAATGAGCGACAAAGAGGCACAATCGGCCTCCGCGTTCGGCAGCGTTCGACATCTATCTCTCACCTACTTGAGTGATCGATGCGTCCGCGTGGACAGCTGCTATACAATAATACATTTACATGTTTTCGTCAAGTATGAAGTGCAGTGAAAAGTGAATGTGGTGTCAATTGTTTATAGCAACGATAATTGCGGCGATAAAGGTAATGATTCTTTCGATATTAAATATATTATTATGTTCAGTGATATATTGTCGAATATTCGTGCTTTCATCATTAAAATAAATAGCATCGGTCCGCTAGTGCAGCGATTGTAGTTTATGCTATGATTGACAAAACTATAACAATAAGTTAACAGAACTATTTCACGATGAGTAAAAATCAATGGCTTTACATAATTGTATTTATGCGTACAAATAAATCGACTTATCCATAGAACAAAGTTTGATGTGATCATGTGATCATGACTAGTTTTTTAGCTAAATGAGACCCTTATCTCATTTAACTAAAAAACTAATTTTTGCTTCATGATCACATCGAACTCTGTTATATGGATAAGTCGAAATGTAACTTGATCAATTCAATTGTGATTTCCATTTACCTCCTTCTCTCTATCCATACAAAATATCTATCAAACAAATAAAATTAAAATTTTCTTTTGAAAAATGCAACCATTCCATCAGTATTTTCTTATGACGTTGTCACGTTCAACTATCGTTAGTGAACCGACTTTACATTACAGACAACCGTTTTTTTTTATCTCTATGTGAAGAGTGAACTAATGAATCTAATTCACGATGATATTTGTGTGCCAATGAAAGAAATACCAACATCATTTACGTAAATCGACATGTTTATCAATATTTTTAAGCCCTATGCGATCTAAAAATGGCAAGCGAATGAATGACTGCTCCATTAAATCCAACCAAACTACTTATGCAACATTTTTGAAGCACGTCTATGTATAATGATTACTTATTATTATATTTTATCATTAGTATTATTATGCTTTGTGTACATACAAAATTTTATTTATATTATGAAAAAATTGCTGCTATATTAGGTCATATTTGTATTTACGCGTGAAAAGAAACATTTTTTTGATTGTCCGGTATTACAAAAGAGCGAATATGCACATTTCTGTGATAACATTGCACTTCGAAATCTCGCGTCATACTAACAACGCCATATTGCCTAGTGAGACTTTTAGGCTCAGAACGTCAGCTAGAGGGGTAATGGCGAACACGGCCCTCTTTAGGCGTCCAGTGATTAATTCGTCCAAGCGCTAAGGTCAAAGTTAGTGAATGGTTCGAAAAACATTAACTTTCTTCGTCGGACTGTCAACAGCCGAGGCCCTGTGATCTCTATAAGTTTTCCTATATTTACATCTTACACTGCAACTGCCACGCACATAACACATTTAAATAAAACAACTGTTTTACGGATTTTGCGTATAAGGTATTTTATATTAAAAACTGACGTTTTGATTCCTTCCTTCACAGAAGCCGTGATCACAGGATGAGTAAGGCAATGGTCGTCATATATGTATTTTCTACTACCTACACAATATTTTAATCGGGCACGTTCCTGTTTTTTTTATAAATCAAATTCTATTATTTTGGAATGTATTTAGTTAGTAAAACGTATTTAGTTAGTAAAAAGTAAAAACGTGTTTTATTTTTTTCCTAATATTAAAGTCATCATGCTTAAATTGCTTTGCTGGCGCAGATAAACCCAAGTGATTGTTATGGTAAGTTTTGCAACTTACCAATCTCCTCTATTTCCATATAAAAATACATTTTTTAATCTATAAACTAAAGATGTAAAGTAAGATGTAAAGGCAATGGCTAGAGCTTACAATAATTTTCATAAACTTCGATTATATGTCTTCCAAAAGTTGGAAACCGATCGACTTAATTGACCAATTCACGTTTAAGTTCACTCTTAAGTTCAATCCTCATTTAATATGTGTAATTATTATTAGGTGTTGTGTGGGTATTGGCTAGACAAAATTCCAATTATAAATTGTATCCAACATTTATTCTCCTAAATAGATGACAATGACAAAAGATGTTCCAAACACGTTTCCCGAACAAGATTGCTAATTTACTCAATAGTAAAAATAAATTTCTCATAGTTGTCAGAAACTCTTACAACGTCGTTGAATATCCCAATCGCGAATGTAAATCGCTGTAGTCCTTAATACTCGTTTCTTAAACCGCTCCTTAATTCACTCCAAAAATTACTATCAAATCGGTTTGATCGCTGTTCAAAATTAGAACTATCAATTCATGCGATCGTGCTCCGCTTTATATAAGTTTCCAGCATTCACTTCTAAAGTACTAAGTTCCAGAATTACCGCGTCTGAAGCTACACTCATATTGCGCTTCTTTCGGAAAATTAATTCACAGCGGCCTCGGCGGTCACTTTTTTGTTCGAATATGTGGACAAACGATAGTGGGTATTACGTCATTGTCCTTTGTGGTTACAAAATTCACTGCTGAGGCGAAACGTGCGTAGAGTATGTCGACTCTCTGTCTTTATCTACGCAAATCTTTTCTATTTTGTTTTTATCACAACTCTAATTTCCAGAAGTTGACATTTCAGTTCGGGTTTTTCCATTGTTGTCGGTAAACATAATTTCTATGGCTTCTTAAAATTTTATGGAAAAAACCGTTTCGAAATTGATGTTCATTACTCTGGCTGTTTGTTCGGTTTTACACCAGGTATAAGTCCAAGAGCGATTCAAAGATGTGTGAGCAATAAACAGCCCACTTATTGTACTCTTATTTTAAGCATTTTTAAAATGTTACTTTAGATTACTTACAATATAACTTAACTAAAAAACCATCCACTTTGAGTTGATTATTTATCGAAACAGTGTGTATGACCAGATCACATAGGTCAGGAAGCTCGTCTCAAGGCTTGATCACCGAGGGGGAACGGACAGACGAGCAAAGCACGGCGCGGTCACAGTGTAGGCGCGCCGCTAATGATGCGTGGCGAACCTGGCCAATGGTTCCATTAAGTCAAATAATTACCTGACCTCTTCGTTTAGTATTCAGTAAGAAGTTTTTATACAATTCAGCGAACTGTATAAAAATGGTACAATTCAGAAAATATCTCTTTCAAAAAACCTTTGACTAAAATGATAAAGAAGGCAAGGCAAGGCGTCTGATGCACGTCCGCATCACTATACTATCTACGCACAGAACTCTGTGTTTACAAGACTGCCCTCCACCTACAATTCAAAGTTTCACGAAGTGGATATTTTCATTGGTTCCAAAAAAATATTTCAGAACAATATTAGACAACATATACAGGGCCATTTTATAAACACCATCCAAATTTATATATTATATTCTTTGAAGAAAGTAACGAAACAAGATTTTTTTCTTTTAATATCACTCAGTACTAAAATATTAAGTTAAGCCTACACAAAGTTATCCAAGGAAAACTACCGATTGCTGTCACAGTCACGCTACGCACGGTGTTGTAGCAGATGATTACACGACCCCCGCCCCGCCCTCCCGTATTTCATTGATACATTACAATGATTTTCATAAGTTGCAAATTTAAACGAAAAAAATAGGAACGTCAAATTGAAGAAGAGATAAGTTTTTTTGTTCTTTGATTATAACAATATTAATCGATAACACTTTTCATAAATAAAAAATGAACATAAAAGTAAGCCACACCTTATGCACTTACGTCGCATTTTTTAAAATTTAATCAACTTAAGTTGATTAAGTTGGAGTAAAGCAAAGGTTGTTTCTTAACCACAGAATCTAAAAAAACACAGGGATCGCAAAGGCAATTCGAAAATCGCAAAAAAAAATGCAGTGCCAAAACCTTAGTACCTACCTACCTAAGTTATTTTTGTCTATTTTTCACGATAGGATAAAGAAATGTATAATTAATAGTTCAAAAATATTTTTGTGAAAAATTTCACAAGTCTTAGCCGCCCTGAACACATTTTGCTTTACTCCAACAAAATAATTAATTAAAAATCCAAACAAAATACACTTACATGAAGTTTGAAAACAATCACTTTACCTTAAAGTGTAGGTAATTTCTCTCTAAACAGTCTTGCACGTTTATGAACATTGTCTTTAATTGTATTACTTGTTTTTTCACTTTGTCACTTCGTTAAATGCACGGATTATATTCATATTTAAGTTTTCGAGGCTTTGGGCCTTCTTCACATAAACCCGTCGTTCAATTTCGCCCTCGATTTCAATTGCAAGTGTGAAAACATTTCGTTAGGTAGATAATTATGCGACGTAAATGCGTGAACGCAACATTGTACATCGCGGAAAGTCCGCGGGTGACTGATTTCATTGCGCCGATGTCGTTACAACTTGCGCGCGCAGCTCGGTGGGGCGCTTCGGGCGGTCGGTCGTTCAACTGTAAGTACCTATTTTGCCAGTAACCAGCTGTTGTAATAATTCGCTCGGACAAAATTTTTTTTTGCGGAAATTTTACCTCCCAATTTTTTTTCATAAATGAAGTGTTTGAATGATATCTTATGCCTAGAAAAAATTTGGATGGTGTTTATATAATAACCCTGTATATATGACCTAGGTGGCAATGACAACTAATTACAATAACTATTACTAATATGGGTGTTTAATTGTTTTTGCTGTGAAGGTACGAGAATCAGGTCCAGTTATCCTTTTTATTGTTTTCCTCATTTTTTTTGGCACTAGGTATCAATAGTATCAGTTATACATAATATACATTTATTTATTTTATATGAGTTATTATTTATATTACCTAAAGTTGTATGTATGTATTGTAGTATTAGCATACAATATGTAAGTAATTTAATTTATAAAATAATATTAATATCCGCTGCACGAGTAAGGCTTCCCTTGGTTATCAATACTTTTTTTTTTCTTACTTGGTTTTGTTTTCATTGTTGTTCTTGTGATTTGGAATGTTATCTATGCTAATTTTTTTCTTTTGTTATGGTGATAATATCTTTAATATTTAGAGCCTGAATTTGTAAATCGTTGGATAGTCGTAATTGGCCTACAAAATTTAATGTAAAAATTGTTATAAGCAATGCTATTTGTGCTGTGTACTATCCCTATTATAAATAAATAAAAATAAATAAATAAATAAAAGTCTTAGAAATATCTTACTTGGCTAAATTATCGCTCTACGCTATCAAAGTGTTCTAAGTTCACTGCCACGAGTGGACGCTCGTCTCTCCAGTTCTCTATTAAAGCTAAGTTGATCAGAATTATGCCTAGTCACGGCAATTTCAACAGGCATTTTTTAATTTAGGTGTCACCAACAGCCTTTTATGCAGAGGATCCAAGGAACGGAAAGAAACAGGTACTCGAGTCATGCTGGAATGCAGAGGAGTGGACTGCCATCTATATTGCGAATGGAGACTACATCACTTCAAATACAAGAGGTACAATTTATTGGCATATCAATTATAGTAATAACATTTCAGTAGATGCACTTATTGTCAAAAAATTAATTTACTATAGTTTAAAAAATGGTACAAAACAACCGTAGCATACAATTGTATAAAAATTATGTAAAAATACTTAACTTGAATACTAATACTTTTATGAATGCTATGCTATAACTGCTTTTGCAATGGACTTTATGTTATGTATACATATATATATGCAAAGATATTTGTTACAATATAAATAGAAATATATGCCAAAATTCACAGTTATGGCATCGCAGATTTAAGTGAAGCAACCAAAATCAAGGAACATAGGTGATCTGATACACATGGATATTGCATTTGTAACTACATACTTATCTATTGCAAAATAAGAGTGAAGCTACTTATAATTTAATTGATTACATAAATAGATTACAGACTGAAAAAACCACAAGAGTAAAAAATATAAGATGTGACAGTGGAGGTAAATTTAAGAATACATTACTACAAAACTTTTACACTGAAAGAGGAACAGTAATTCAATATATTCAGTTGTACTCACCACAGAGTAATGGTACAGTGGAAACGATGAATCGTACTTTATAAAACAAGGCAAGAACACCAATGATTGAAACTAATTTACCAAAGTATTTATGGGGTGAAGCCATAATGTGCTCAGCATATCAATTGAATAGATGTCCTTCAGCTGCAATTAGATATAGAACACCATCAGCAATTATGTATGGACACAAAGATTTATCAAAATTAAGAACATTTGGAAGCAAAGTGTGGGCTGTGAATATACCCAAAGGAAGTGCATTTGATGAAAGAGCAAGGGAGATGAGAATGGTTGGATATGGACCCAATGGTTACAGAATATTAAGTCGAAATATTAAGAGGTGTATGATTCAATAAATTTAATTTTGTTTACAGTAAAATAGAAAGAAATCCGAAACAATATATTACTAGGTCTGCAATACATGCTGCTGTTTGCAAATACTGAGCGAAGCAATTAGATTTTTGAAGAGTGATTATTCCTCGATGGTATGTCCGATTTCAAAACTTTTTTTTGTACATCAGTCACGACCACGATGTGAGTTTTGGCGCCAATTTTCATCAATGTAGTCTCAGCGGCTTGGCTGTGATCAGCTTTTGAAATTTTCTTTCGGTGATTTTCCCTCCATGGTAAAGTCTATATTTGTTTTACATAGCCTATGTCCGTCAGGTTATAATCATGTATGTTCATGCCAAAATTCGTTCGAATATGTTGAACCGTTAAGTAGCAGGAGGGAGACAAGCGAAATTTGTGAGTTGCCTAAAAGAGAGCTTCGCTCAATAATAGAGGAGGAGGAAAATAAAGAGAAAAAAATACAATTAGATGAATACGAAATTGAGGAAAAACAGCAAGAAAATAATGCTAATAAGAAAATCAGAGAGGGAAACATACAAGAATATAATTCACAACAATGACTAGAAAGGAATGAGAAAAAACCAGCATATCTACAAGATTAGGAGTTAGAAGAAAATTAAGCAAATATAGCATTTTGTTTACTAACAGAACCTCAAACATATACACAAGCAATAGAGGATAGTGAATGAGAAGAAGCAATCAAGAATGAGTTAAATTCATTGAATAAATTAAAAATATGGCAAGAAGCAGACTTACCACAGAATAAAAAGGCTATAGATACTAGATGGGTTTTTAGGACAAAGCAAGATGGAAGATAGAAGGCAAGGCTTGTGGCAAAAAGTTTCCAGACTGATACAAAACAAAATGTTTATTCACCTGTTGCTAGGGTATCTACAATTAGAATGATGAGGAGCCATGCTTTACAACACAATCTATCACTTAGACAACTAGGCGTACCTACAGCTTTCTTAAATGGAGAATTTAATGTAGAGATATATATCAAACCACATATACATTAAATAAAGCACTGTATGGATTTTGTGAAGCTTCAAGATGTTGGAATGAAAGGTTTCATAAATACATAACAAGATTATTCTTTAAAACAATCAAAATAGGACTTTTGTTTATATTTATAAAATTTCAATTTGTAAAAGATGCTATTGAAAATAAGTCTATTGTAATATCATATGTTTCTACAGAAAATAATATTGCAGATATCTTAAATAAAGTTAAACATACATATCTGATTAATAAATTTAAGATTATATTTTGTATAGTGTAAATAATTTTAAGTACTAACAAAGAAGAATGTATAAGTTGATTTAATTTTAATTTACTATAATTTTGTTGCATAGTACTTTACTATGAAACTATTTTTGTAATTATAAACAATATTATATTTGTATAAGAAAATAAATATTGAGAGGGTGTGTTAGAATATTCTTGTAATCTGTACCTATTCTATTAAGTCTATGGTAAAATTCTCTATACCTTCTCTTGCCTGTGTCGATGTTTAAGATAAGATGTGTCTCATTGTAATAAATTATAATATTAAAGTTCCCTAACTATATAAAGCATTATATCATTTCTATCAACCCAAGTAATACCTCTAATATAGAAGAGATCCATCTCAAAGACAAACAGCGAAGGTTGCAGATAAACAAAGAATGCAGTTCTGGAGGCCTCTAAAAAGCTTGCCTGCAACCTCATCAGCTTGAACAGGGACAAGATCCGCAAAGTTATTAGTACAATAACTGGTCATTGTTTGCTAAACAAGCACCTATGTAGAGGCTGCATGGAGGCAGAGGAAACTCCACAGCATGTACTCATGAAATGTACAAGTGTGCATCGGGCACAACTAATCCAATCTCTGGCATCTCTCCCTGAAGTTTGGGTTGAATGGAGTATGAGGAGAACCCAACACACGCACAATGACCTAATCATCACAAGGCTAAGTGCGGATATAGCCCCGTCAAACTAACCATGTCCTAAGTCGCAAGAAATCCAGCAACATGAAAAAATCATCAAAACTGATTGAATGGTTTCAGAGTTCATTGTGGTCAAACACTGTGACATGGAATTTTATATATATATAGATTACATTATGAAAGATAAAATAAATATAAGGATAAACAAATAAACTAGATTTTTTAAAATAGAACATATTTAGTTATATAATAACATCACATATTTAGTTAATTTAAATATAAAAATAAATAAATATAAATTGTTTATATTTATTTGTTTTTATATTTAAATAATTTTATTTTGACAATATCACATCAAACAATTTTAAACCAAATTAAGTAGCTGAAGCACTTATGTTATCGGAATTAAAGAAAACAAAAGTACCACAACACCTGAACCTGAGTTAACGTAGAACAACGTAACATTGACCTTTCTGCAAATTAAATCCAGGCTTTTGGAATCATTATGAAAACAGGTATGAAGTCCACTCGACCATGGAGTTCGTCAAAACTGCCTATGCCATTATGCATATTAAAATGACAAATCTCCTACTACATTTGAGTATTAAACCCTACACCATCCTGTCCATTGGATCAGTCAAAGATTGAAATTAGTCATTCTATATTTTAGCACAAGTACTCTTTTTGTTCATTTAGTGGTTTGAGTAATGACCAAGAGGGGGCATAAAATGTAATTATTTTTCTGATTTTAAAATTAACCAACAAAGAATATAAAGAAGAATAATATATGAAGTTATATTCCTTAATTTTATATTATTCTGATAACTAAGAGTTATTATATAAAGTAATGATATATACTGGACACATAAAGCCTTAATCTAATGATTAGTGATAAGATGTAAGTAAACAAAACATGACTGAATGTTTGCTCAGTGCTCTCATTAGTGTAGCTAGGAATATAAGGCATGTACTGTTAAACAATGGCCTAAAACATATCTACCAATGAAATATAATTCATTTGAATTTTGTGTTCTTCTGACACCATTTAATTTTCATTCTTTATTTACAATGTTTTATATCTGGTGCCTTTATAAATTTTAAATAAGTGAGATAGACAAATTGAAATATACCTAGGTATGAATTTCATACACTTTTACTACAAAAACATAAATTCTTTATGATTTATCAGTTTTTTAATAATTTATGGTAATAAAAATTGGCCATATTTAAAGTGGCTACTGGCAAATAATGCAAGCAGCCAAAAATTAGTATGATCTTATTCAATTTTGTAATGTAGTGTTCAACATTAATACAATCTAGATGCTTAGTTGACTAACAAAAGAAGAAGAGTAGAGCCAAGTAAGCCAAGCCAAGACTGATTAGTCCGAAATAATTACGTTAAAATCAATTGTCTTGAAGTGCGTGATACTAAATACATTTACTTTTTAGCAGTAAAAACAAAAGTCTAAATATTCCAAACATCGGCCACAAAGCCATCTAAAAATACGAAATAATGTATCACTCATCGAGAAGAAAGTTATAACTATATACAAAACAAGGAAGGGCCTTCATAGCACAAGCCAACGATAATTTATTTACGTTATGGATAAAATCGCTGAATGGAATGCTGCGTAAACAAATCGATAGAAATAGCCGTAACTATGAAGTGTCAGAAAAATTCGAGCACATTATAAACAATCATGCAACGCACCTTGAAGGACCAGGTACATAGGTGCAACCGGGTGACATAGGGAGAGATTCAACATAACTTTGTCCTTACACCTTCTAAATCACTTGCCATGTCTCCATAAATATAACACTTAGAACGGTTTCACTTTAACTACCGATTAATTAACATTATTATACGATAATGTTTAGTTATAATACAACAATTACCAATTCACTAAGCCATCTAAACTAAATTTACAACACCTCTAATTAAATCGACCACAGCATAGAGCCTTCTCGTTCTACAGAACACCACACAATCATCGCAACCAAATCAAATGCGCTTCTGTCTAAGAGTTTGTCTGTGGTTTGAACGAATGATTATGAAATGAGTGAGTAGGTAGGTAGGTAGTAAACCAAGTTGGTACGTGCCACAGATAAGACAGAGACAGACGTTACGTGATTAAAACGTGTAATGAGGTGCCTACCAAGGTCTACCATGAAGAAAGGCTTGGCTACGTATCTACCTAAGAACAATAGTTATTGTTCTGAGCCTCATTTCTGAGCTATCTACAAACACCATAGACAAATTGGAAATTAGCAACGATGTATGAAACAAGTACAAAGATTAGTCTTATTATAATGTCAAAACAGAAAAATGTTCACAGAGCAACTAATTTATGGCCCAATAGAGACGCTTGAAACCTTGAAACTTAATAACAATATTATGTACTGTATGGTTTCTATGGCGATTGTTAAGTGGCCTTAGCACAATAACTAAAGCTACCGTTAGTCATTGTTCTGAGTAAGTGGCATTGATAAAAAGTAAGTGGTTATCATAGACTAAAAGTTTTATATTATGTTACTTTCTAAACAGTGTTGGGTAAAGAAGTGTCTAAGATCTTAGTTTATGGAATTAAAAACTTACCAAGTTGTCAATGGTTTTCTTTAAATTGAAGTGGTGCCATAAGTACCTACGAGAAATCTCGTACCGGTACGAAATTTGTAGTGTTTGTACGAGATACGAGTATAATAAAAATCTCATAGACTTTTGTAAGAGATTACATTCATGTTCATTGGCTGCGCCAAAAAATATAATGTGTCCACACCAGAAACGATCAACTCAGCACATCATCAGATTCATTACTGCAATAAAAATATTCACTACAATTCATTGCAAGGAAAAGATAAGTAAGTTAATCTTTATTTTATATAACACACATTTCGTTTTTAAAGGAAACCTTTCTTGTCGTGCCAAACATGTATCTTGGTACAATACTTATAAAACTATACAAACACTTTTACAATAATAATATGTTCTATACGTGTAAATTAGATTTATGGGAAGATATTAAAACACTACATAATAATGATACACTAAATCACAACTGCGTAGAAAGAAACGCTACCAGTGCGGCGTTGACATAAACTGACATTCACTGAGCAAGAAATCACTACGTTTAACATTAACAGTGACAGACAGTTGTCACGCCGATTAATGTTTTCTTATTAGATTTGTTTATTATTAATTATCAGAAATGGTATTTTAGAAATGTGGATGTTAATAATACTCGACCATAACTTTGACATGTACTTTAATAATTTGCTACATGATCATTGCAACTGCCACGTAATTTACTATTATCGTTTAAAGAATTCGTGTTGACATCAAGGATAACACTTTTTTTTTTGCTCATTTTTAAAAGTACCTATTAACTAGGCGATGCAGTCGCTAAGCATAAAGCTACGCTAGCACCATATTTTGGGGGGAAGCGTAATACCTAAAAAAAGAAAAAATATTTTGCTTTAATGGAAATTTTTGCGAATTTCTTTATTGGGGCTCCGTCACAATCTGGTCCTAAACCTGTTGATTTGATTCCACACAAAAAATATTAAAATGGGTTAAGAACTCGGGAAGTTATGGCGTAACAGACATTGCGCCATTGAAGCTGATCTATGGGAGATTCGCTGGCGCCGCTCCAATTATTTAGAGAGTGATATTATTCTGAACCATAATAGACTGCATAAATATCTATTAAAGTAGATTGCTATTCTTAGCTACACTTATATAGGTTTATTGAATAACTACATATATTTATAAACAGTTTTATAAAGTAGTATAAATAAGTGTCAATAAATACTTATGGACACTTATTGTATGTACATTACCTTACAATCTTGTAATAAAACTATACAAATTTATAATCACTTTTTTATTTAATTACTTCATTTTCTACATCTTATGGGTCTAACACAATTCTAATGAAATAAACCCTTTGAATCAAAATCCAGAAGGTAAGCACAGGTTGTCGGGAATTATTAACAGCAGCCAAATGACGAGGATGTCAGTCAGTCAGTCAGAAGTTAATACAGCCAAGTCATTAGAGTACCTAAATGAAATATAAATCCAGAGAGAAAAGCCGATTTACAATGAGATAAATAATCACCACGCACAAATAGCATTCCCAGAAACAGCAAAATACCGAAGTCCGAAACGGAGTGTTTATGACTTTTTCTGATGTGACAGTTAGGCGGATTTTTAAAAGCTTTTCACGGCTCTGAAATACGGTATTTTAGTATGTCTGTAGGCTGATGAGATAATTAAACGCTTAGAATGATTCGCAAGAGCAAGAAATATCTATTTTTGCTCTTGTTCTTTCTGTATTTAATAAAAACAGGTGAATTCATAAAGCAGTATGTTGCTAATAAACTTAAATTCATTTTATATTTATAAATGAATGTCAAAAAATGTTTGCATAACTTACTTACATACAAGCTACAGAACTCAGAACAATAACTAAAGCTTTAGTTATTGTTCTGAGCTACAGAATGAATTAAAATGAAAAAAAACGTGCTTGCCAGTTAAAAAAAATATTTGTTGCTACTAATGTATATTTTTGAACGAATGTTTTTAGTGGTACAAATGTATTTAAAAATAAATATGTAATTTTTTTAGGCATCTACAATTCTTTTGTTATTTTTGGTATCTTTGAATCGTAGGTACATTTTTGCCTCAGTTGTATGGAAGAAAGTAAGGATCCTCTAGGTAATAAAATAATTTAGGAAACTACTGAATTGCTTTAATTTATAATGTTGGCAACTCATTGCAAGTTGTTCATTCTCAAATCTCAATATTCCTCATTACCTATCAAATAAAATAGCACTTCAGTATATAAAATTACAACAATGGCTAACATAGCGGCTAAACGTATCAAAAGAGAGTTCAAGGAGGTCATGAAAAGCGAAGAGGTAAGTGTAGCTCATTGCTTATCAAGTCAACCTCGTTAATATGTAATATATCCATAGCGATATATTGTAATTTTATAGAATGCCATGGTTTCTTGCGAACATTGATCTATTGCAGTACAAAGTGCGATTGAAAACAATATATGTTTTAATATTTTAAAACTCTCGAGCTCACATTGTCGAGGCATAGGCCATTATTGCTGTGATGTGTATGTATATAATGTACGTGATTCAGCATGTTTTCTACTTGTGTCATTATACCTACTGTACTTGTTTACAACTGATACCTTCTTTTATCCCGTGATTGCCAAATGTAATAGTTATTGATATAATATGAACAATGATGTTAAGGGATACCATATTTGGATACTATTTTAATTTCTCGCATTCAGCTACCCATTGCACGATTTAATGACTGTGATACAGTTATACGCTATTTGAAATACCTAATTTTGTTAATTGACTCCATTAAAAACTTAAGGCTAAAGCGAGTTTTCATGTAAAATTGTTAAATTTTAAGGATTGGGTTAATAAGAACATACTATTGAAAACATTGAAGTCTCATCTACGATATTAAAAATTGTATTATGAAATCAATTTATTTACGTTTGTAGCTTGAAGTCAAAGTTTCTACTCTAATGAACTTCTAAAATTTAGTTCTATTCTCACTGTATGTTTCACTTTCCATAGCCCTACCTTCAAAGCCAAATGGACCAGGTTCGAGTCCCATAAGGGAAGATGTTTTTGTGATATACACAAGAATATGTACCTGAGTCATGGCTATTTATATATTTGTATGATTACTAATTATTGACGTATTATATATGTATGTCTATCCAATATCATAATAATCAAAACAAGCCTTGCAATGCTAACATTGGGCTATAATTGTTGGTGTGAATATGGGATAAAAGAAGTGTATATTTTTTACTAATGAAAGTTATTTCTGCATGCAGACTTCAGTGCTTAACTTCCTTAACTGCACTTGATCTATTTGTAAAATATTCTTTGGTTAGATATTTAGTAAAGTGCAATGTATCTTAAATACAATAAAATATAAATACTAATTTAATATAAATACAATACAACCATCTTGGTCAAGTGGGACTGACCCTTCCCTCCAAAGCCTGGTTGGATATAGTTACAAGTCTCCATAGGAGCATATCAATGCGTAATGAATACAAGCATTTGTACCTGAGAGAGAGAGACGTGTTATATGTATGTACATTACCTTACAATCTTTAACAAAACACTTGTGCTAGGCGAATACATGTGAATTTTATTATTATTAAAATTTTATGTTATGCATATTTATCGAGAATATGAATCCAAAATCTATGTTTTCATTTTCTTTCAAGATAATAATGGCATCTGGATTAGTTTCTCGCTGTTCTAGTATTGCCATGGGTTGGCTTTTTAAGTCTGTTATTGTTGCTTTTTAATTAATTATAATTTATAGTTGCCGAGGGCAGGGATCGGCAATATATTTTGCTTCAATTTGGCCTACCAGGTCTTTTCTTCAGTATCTAATAGAATCAAAACAATAAGAAAGGTGTGAAAAACTCAATAAAAAACTCTTTTCTATTTTTTATAGTACGATAAGCAGCCCTTAAAGAAATTACTTACATTTTTCTTACACTTGCTTTAGGGTGATATAGATCAGAGTAGTAAGTGTCCTATGTGGCTAAGAGAGATAAAAATTATCATTACCTGAATTATTTATTCTTACTTGATGAGACAAAATGTGACAACTAGAAAAGTTTCATATTTTCTGTCTATTAACACAAATATGTAAGCAGCAGTGATGTGACTTATCTTAGATAAAAGTATCTGAAATACAGATACAAGATACAAAATACGTATTTGCATCTTGTATTTGAAATACTTTCTAAATATATTATTTTGTATCTTATATTTAGATACATTTTCCTGGTATCTTAGTATTTTGAAGATACTTTGTTCCCTAAGATACTTTTACTATAATGAACTTTGCAGGTTTTCTCTGTGAACGCAACTGAACGCAATGCGTCGTTTCTTTAGTCGACTTTGGACTTTTTGGCGGGAGCGCGAAGCGTCACTTTAATGGTTTTGGTTTTCTTGTTAAATTTTGTGTTAAGGTTGATATTAGTGTGTCATAATGGCGTGTTATTAATCACTGAGTGTTTCTTAATATGCATGAGTGTTGGCAAGTGAAACAAAACAGGTTTAAAGGTTCGCGCTCTCTCAAAAAGGCCACGAGGAGGTTTCAGTAAAACCCCACTTCTTTACTGAAACCTCGAAAATTACTCAAGAACATAGAAGAAAGATTATACTTACTTGACACTGGCTAAATGCACAAATTGTGCAAGACATAAATAAAGAAAATAGTCGATATTGTCGGGAACTTAATGACAGACGGCGATACTATCTTTCTACAAATGTCATCGGCTAAGATGTCCCACCCTTCGTCACTCCTGTCCGTACTGTCTGACCTCGGTCTTGGTATCTTGGCTATGCTGTACCTGGTAACTCATTCCGGAGGGTAGCGGGATCCGAAGCACGGTTATTGTCGCTGGCCGACCGCAGTTAGTAGGAGGCCCTACTAGCGCGCTAGCCACGCGTGAAAGGCTGCCCAGCCAACTCGCGACAAATCCCGAAATGCTCCATCGTGCCAGTTGGCGACTGGACGGGAGGATCCGATGGACATTTCGGGGGGGTTCGGGCGTCACCGCAGTCTCCAGGTGAGTTCCCTTTTTTGGTCAGCCAACCAAACTGCCAATGGTCGACTAAGTAGCGTCTCGACTAAAAATCCTACCCCCTCCCAACATTCGCCATCATGAAAATAAGGAATAGGAAGAATTTTAAACAACGGCTGCACTTCCTCTCATTTAAAGTTCACCTTGCGAACATTAGAGGACTGCACTCAAATCTCCATACGCTCCATCACCATCTGGAGACCGAGAAGCCGCACCTATTCTTCTTGACGGACGTCCCAAAATCCTGGAAGCTCGCCAATGTGCAACCAGTACCCAAAAAGGGTAGTCGTGCCGACCCATGCAATTACCGACCGATCACCATCACTTCCATACTCTGTAAGGTTATGGAAAAAGTGCTGAACAGCAAGTTGCTCTCATACCTAGACAACGATCTCCTCAGTGACTGTCAATATGGCTTTCGCCGAGGACGCTCAACTGGGGATCTTCTAGTTTATGTCACGCATTGCTGGGGCGAGGCCCTTGAGATGCACGGCGAAGCACTTGCCGTGTCACTTGACATCTCGAAGGCTTATGACAGGGTCTGGCACGCAAGTCTGCTGCGCAAGCTTCCTGCGTACGGTATCCCCGCTGACTTTTGCAGTTGGATAGCCGACTTCCTGACTGAACGATCGATCAGAGTTGTTGTCGATGGCTGCTCCTCTGACTCAGTGCCTATTGATGCCGGAGTTCCTCAGGGGTCTGTTCTTTCTGCGACGCTTTTCCTGCTGCACATCAATGACCTGTTAATGCCAGGAATTGTTGGGTATGCAGACGACAGTACTGTTGTTGAGAGATACCTGTCTAGCGCAAAAGCCAGCGGTGACGACGTGATGTTCATGAGAGAGGCCATGGTTTAACGAATAAACCAGAGGTTAAACTACGTTTCCCAGTGGGGTGACAGTAACCTCGTTAATTTCAACGCCTCTAAAACACAAGCGTGTCTTTTCACGGCAAAAAGAAATTCCTTCCACCTAACTCCTACTTTCCGAGGTACATTTGGTGTACAATGTACATCGAGGTACATCGAGGTACATTGTACACCAAAATCGCGCAAGGAATATGTAAAAGAATTTGTCCTGTTTGAAACAAGAAAGATGAATCGATCTGAAAATCAAAAATCGGAGTTTTTAAACAACATTGAAGGTGATATAAAAAAAAACAAAAGATGACTCTTATTATATGTTTCTAGAGGACTCTGATTCCTCTATTGCTAGTGGCGAAAACACAAGTAGCACCAGTGATTTTGAGACACTCCAGTACCTTAACAATAAAGATGCTTATCCTAAAATTAAAAAAATATTTCTAAAATATAACACCTGTTTGCCTAGCTCTGCCCCTATGGAGCGACTCTGTATGAGGAATTAGTTTTACTCAAATGTCAACTATAACATAAAAAGTCTCAATTTTAATACCTTTATGTTTTGTCTTGTCACATTTTCCTGATCCTTGTTATCAACGCGATCTATTCGAAAATTGTTTTCTCGAACAAATAAACTTAAATTCAATTAAATGTTGTTTTCTTACAAAAGTATTTTATCTTTAAAAAGTAGTTAAAAGATAGGTATTTTGTATCTAGTATTTCAGATACCTTTTCAGAAAACTATTTGTATCTGTTATCTGAAATACTTTTTTTTAAAGTATCTTGCATCTAGTATTTCAGATAGTTTGTATAGAGTATCTTATACATCACTGGTAAGCAACAAAACTATAGTAGCCCTATCTGTTACTAGGGGTAAGTTATTGAAAATTGTTGAAACTACTTGCTGTCAATGTGGGCCACACCTAAATACAAATTAAAGAAAACACTGTGTTTCAGTGTTACTCCATTTTTATTCTCTTGTCATAACCACTGAGCAAGGAATCACTACATTTTAAGAGATGGTACTTCCCTATGAGTTACTAAACTGAATTATAAACGTAGTTTCTACCAACTTGAGAATAACAGTCAAACATTAAAGTGTCAATGTTAAGCAATAGAGATGTGCCACTACATAATCGATATTGATAAACAATAAGTAGTAACTAGTTGGGTCATTGCTGTATTTTATAAAATTTACCAGGAAAATAAGTGCAAATGAAGTTTTATTGAAAATATAGTAATTTTATTAACAAGTTGAAAGACGTATACATAATTGAACATAGGAAAAGTAGTTTGATAGCTCGCGATTTGCAAGCGCCCTATGGATTGAAAAGTTATGTGTGTAAATTCCAATAAATCAATTCTTTACAACAATGTTGATGAAACTCGGGTCCATAATAATTGTCCAGCTCGTGGCAAAAGTCAGTAGACAACTGAAACAGAAAGTAATTACAATTAATATTAACAGAATTTATTAGTTATCTTCAATAAAGTATAATGAATGACAAAAATTGGTATGTAGACCAAGTCCTCATTGCCTGTATATTTAACCCATATTCGACATCTAAAATAAAAAAATCGATAACTTGAGAAAGCACTATATTATGTTTATATGAATATATGATAATGCTATTTCTGCTAAATATCACTTGGGCTCATAATATTTACTGTTAATACCACTATAATAAACACTGTTTTTACTCAAATTTACTTAAACAACTAGGAAACATTCAATAAAATTATCTGTTTGGTTCAAGCGGAAATCTAGCCAAAAATATCTCTTTACTCAACCTTCTCACTCTCCAGACACCACAAATTTCACACTTTCACACAGATTTGCCACCCATAATGTCTGTTTTTAAATAAATTCAATAAAATGCACCAAATAATTGAAAGTAACCATGCAATAAGTTTAATGGCGTCATTCATGCGACACATGCTGGCCAACATGACGTGGCGTATAATGATAGTAATATTCAAAGTTGGTACAAAGTACGTTCATAATTCCATACATTGTGTTTTTTATATGAAGTGTCGATAGGCTGGTCATAACTCTTGTAATGTAGACCAAAAGTCCATAAAATAAATATTCCATTCTCAGTTACTCTGTTTCACTGCCTCTACAAGTGGTTATGGGCCTGCGTAGGCCTGCTATGAGTGCTATTGAGTAACTACTAAAAGAGAGTAAGCATAAAGTGCTATGGAAAATCTAAATATTCCATCGATGAAGCAGCCGGCACACAGTACACCAGGTATCTCCATAAATAAATTAAATGGACGAAATTTTAACACATCGGTATTTGCGATCGAATGTCTCTTAACGGATCTGAACCTATGAGATGTCACTATAAGACCAGTTGACCAGAATGACCCAGTGGCCAAGAGAAGAGACGTTAAAGCGCAAGCAAAAATATGCCTAACGTGTGAAGGTTCGATTTACCCGGTAATAAGATCTTTGAAAACCGCATACGACACTTTAAACTGTCTCAAAAAAGCATACGCTGACAGCGGTCTCACGCGAAGACTTCAACTTATGAAGAAGCATATGTAAATACTTCATGAGCTACCCAAAAAGAATGTAGAAGACGAGTTCCTAGGAATAATAATGTTAGCCGGCCTACCGGACAAGTACCAGCCACTCGTCATGGCGCTTGAACATTAAAACGTCAAGATCACCTCGGAAAATGTAGTGTCAGCACTTCTCAAACAAGACTCTCGTGTGCACACTACCAATGCCTAAGGACTTGATGAACCTGCAACTTCAATACTAATGTCTAAACAGAAGAAATAGTTTTTCTGTACATGTTATAAAAAGTTAGGGCATTTAGTTAAAGATTGTAGGAATAGAAACAAGAAAGCTTCGGCAAAGGTTTATTCTCAAAATACAACAGAATTGACACTTTCATCTTGTTTAAATAATCCTTCACCCACAGGTTCACAAGATTGGTTCCTAGATTCTGGCGCAAGCTCTCACATGAGCAACTGGAAATATTGGTTCGAGCCTCACTCGATAAGGGTATGTACAGGCTAGATCTAGACAAATCCAGTGCATTGTACACATCCACAAAAGACTCAGCTGCACTCTGGCATAGACGCCTTCGCCATTTGAACTCAAAGACTATGCAAATAATCAAAAATAAATGTGTAGGCATAGATTTAAATGAATTCTGTAAAACCATTCAAAAGTTCGGTTAGTAAATCGAGTAAGTTCGTGGGGCGGAGCCCTATATTTGCTAACTTTTGAATATGAATTTAGTCGCAAAACTTTTGAATACTTATTAAAAACAAAATCAGAGGTTTATAGTAAGTTTATAAAGTGTAAGCACCAAGTTGAGAACCAGACGGGCGAACTTATTAAAACCCTACGTTTTGATAATGGGCGTGAATATGTAAATAAAAATATGATTACTTTTCTGAAAGAAAACGGTATTGTACATCAAACCACCGTTGTGTACACACCGAACCAGAATGGTGTTTTTGAACGCAGCAAGAGAACCATTATCGAGAAAGCAAGGTCTATGCTGAAAGATAGTAATCTTTCCTTAGCATATTGGGGTGAAACGATAAATACCGCTATTTACATAAGGAATCGTGTGCCTACACGAGCCTTAAGCAACAAGATTCCTGAAGAAGTTTGGACGAGAAGGAAAATTAACCTTTCTCATTTAAAGGTTTTTGGGAGTGAAGCCCATGTTTTATTGCCAAAGAAAAAACGAACCAAAACTCTAAAACACAAACCTGTATCTTCGTGGGCTACTGGAATAAGAGCAAAGGCTACAGGCTAATTGACCCCAATCATATACCCTATAGTCCTCGCAATATAATAATAGCGAATGATGTTGTTTTCATAGAGAACGAAAACACGACAACTCAAACTCACACTTCTGAGACATCTAACCTGGAACCTTCATGCAGCGTATCACATTCCTCCACAACAATTCCACGTGGATATCGAATCACAGCCACAGCTTCCTGTATCACCACCAGGTACGTCGTCTGCGTCGCTAGATACGTCACCTGCAGGATACCTGCCAGATTCAGATGAACGTACGACTCCTGCGACTTCCCCGGTTGTTACTGAGCATGAACATGTAGAGCCAGAAATCAAACCTCAGATGAGATATCCCATGAGAGACAGACGTCAACCTCAGGGAAATGAGAAACAGCTCTACATTACTTCAGATCAGGAATCAGAAACAAACAAGAAAGTCGTGAGTCATCCTGAAAAGGAGAAGTGGCTTGACGCGATGAAAGCTGAATTCGATTCCCTTCAGAAGCACGGTACATGGATCCTTGTTGACCGACCTGATAGAAAAACTACCAAGTGCAAATGGGTCTTTAAAATCAAAAAGGATACCAGTGGGAATGTGACAAATTACGAGGCCAGACTAGTAGCTAAAGGCTTCACTCAAGTTGCCGGAGTGGACTACGGTGAAACTTTTTGTCCCGTAGTTAGGCTGTCCTCTGTACGTCTTTTATTTACATTCGCTGCTTACCGAGGTTTGACAGTGGAACATCTCGACGTTGAAACTGCTTTCTTAACTGGCGATCTCGACGAAGAGATTTATATGGAGCAGCCCGAAGGCTTCTGTACGGACCCAAAAGACAAAAGTATGTCTTCTAAAGAAAGCTCTTTATGGTCTAAAACAAGCTCCACGTCAATGGAACATTAAAGTTTGTGACGTCATGCTAAAGTTTTAACTCAAACAGACGACCAACGAACACTGCCTTAATTATAGATGGGTAGGTAACGATCTCCTCATTGTTGCTGTATTTGTAGATGATTTCTTCATCGTCAGCAACAGTGGCAGTATGAAGGATAAGTTTAAGACTGCACTCAAAGAGACCTTCACTCTCAAAGATCTTGGAACCTGCAAGGATTGTCTTGGCATGAGGATAAAAAAAAGTCGTGAAGGTATCTCTCTTGATCAGACGAAATACATCGAGAAACTTTTAAATAAATTTGGCATGTCAGATGCAATTAGTGTCACCACACCTTTAGAACCAGACTTAAAACTGAAACTACCTAATAAGGAGGACGTAAATGCAGATGTGCCGTACCAATAGCTCATCGGCTCGCAAATGTACATTGCGATATGTACGAGACCGGACATAGCCCATGCTGTCTCGTACTTATCTCAATTCAATGCACATTACGGAGGGGTACACTGGAAGGCCGCTAAGCGAGTCCTGAGGTACCTAAATGGTACCAAAACCCTCAAATTGGTATTTAGTCCCACTGCCCAGTTTTGTCCTATTGAATATGTTGACGCGGACTAAGGAAACAATCCTGTGGACCGACGTTCATACACAGGATTCGTCTTCCTAATGAGCGGTTCACCAATTTCTTGGAAAGCACTTAAGCAGCGAACAGTGGCGTTTCCACCACAGAGGCCGAGTACATGGCCCTCGCTGACACTTGCAAGGAGGCTATATACTTTCTCTCGCTCGTTAATGAAGTCTTCCCCATCGCACATCCCATCGACATATATGCAGACAATTAAAGCTCATTAAAACTAGCCCATGATAACACTTGCTATTCACGCACGAAATACAAAGACATGTCACCACTTTGTTCGCGACACACTAACACAACACAACATTAAACTAAACTACATTCCAACAAATAACATGATTGTTGACATACTCACCAAACCTTTGCCGAAACTTAAGCACAATAAAGTATATCTATCCCTCGGGAGCCATACTTTTTTCTGAGTGAAAGGCACCCTATATCCTTTTCTAAAAAAATGTTTGGTATTTTTAATGCTATTTTATATGATACATTATTTAAATAGCAAAGACCTAGAAAAAATCAACTCTGGTCAGAAGGTATTCTCAGGCGGGAATCAAACCCGCAACCTTTAGAAATCCGGTCCAACGCTATCCCGATTGAGCTACCGATGCACTATGAACACCTGTTTACTGTACACCTAGCACTGCGGGCTGCCTCCATTTCGTGGCTATTCTTACCTGTCGCTCCAAGCGCTTGTGAAAATCTTTTATAATGCGCAGGGAGTGGAACTCCCTGCCTGTATTTCTTAGTACTTATAACCTGACCGTTTTCAAATCCAGGGTAAATAAGCACCTTCTGGTTTAGCTCGCATCGTTGATCCTGTCGTGAGAGCGACTCCCTTCATAATAAAAATTACAAAAAACATATTAAGAATAGTCAGGGAAGGGGTTGAAAGTACCAAATACAAAAAAAATATCGTTTCGCCATGTGAAACTGAGTATCGGGTGATGTGAACAGTTTCGAGAGAATAAGGGACTTTAGAGACAGTAATATCGGTATTGAGTGTAATAAAAGACTGCCACGGAGGGTAGGCCGATACGTCTGTTAATGCTATCCACTCGCATAAACTTCAGTTCTTCCGTGACGATGGCGCATGCAACTGCGCCGAAATATCGAAAACTCAGAAATAAACAGCAATGTAATAATCCCTAGTACTAATAATTTGATATGATATACGTTCATACTACGAAAACAGTTTCCCTGCACAAAAAATCACGCTCAATCAAACTCTGCACTCCGATAATGCTTTTTAAAAATCATATTCCATCTAAATTATACAATTGAACTCTACACCAGAATAACGGTTTTACAAATGAACATCATCGCAGCTGATGTTCTCACTGGCCGTGGTGTAGGTGAAACAATTCATTCCGCAAATACCCAATCCCCAATCATTTTCCTTCCAAGTACAGTCGCACACAATTTCCTGTAGCTACTTACTTTGCGACGACCGTGAATTAGTCTCAGGACCAGATCTTTATGGCTACTGGGTGGTATTGATCTAAGGTATAATTGTTTTACCCTCGGCCAATTTTACGTGGCCTGCTCGCGCGTCAGTAATGCTGACTTAGGTAATATTTATATTAACAATAGGAAAAACCACTTGTGTATAAAAATTGTCTCTAGTTTTGTGTCGCATTTTAAGGTAATGAAATATAGACGTTAATACACAAATAGAGTGTATTTGTGTATTAACGTCTATATTTCAGTGATTTTATAATTTTTTATACAGGTGTGTTGGAACCATATTTTACTCGGATGAAGACATAATCCAGTATACCGGGTCATTTTATTAACACCATCCAAATTTATATTAAATATTCTTTGAAGAAAATAACGAAACAAGTAATTTTTCGTTTAATATCATCCTGTACTAAAATATTAAGTTAAGGCTATACAAAGTTATCCAAAGAAAACTACCGATTGTTGCCACAATCACGCTACGAACGATGTTGTACACGACCCCCGCCCCGCCCTCCCGTATTTTATTGATACATAACAATGATTTTCATAAGTTGCTGAACGAAAAACGATTAGGAACGTCAAACTGAAGAACATATGTTCTTAAATTAGAACGTTATTAGTCAATAACACTTAATAAAACATAAAAAATGAACATAAAAGTAAACCATACTTTTTGCATAAACAACTTATGTACAATTATTGGTTAGAGTGGAGCAAAGGGTGTTTTTAAACCACAGAATCTAAAAAAACAGGGATCGCATAGGCAATTCGAAAATACGTATAACAAAGCAATAAATTCAACGATACGACATTTCAAGATTTGAAAAGTATCCAAAATTGAAGCCCGAAAAATTATGACAGGAGTAAAAGCATTTATTTTTAACCACTTTATCCAACAGCATCAATTAATTCAATATTTCATTTTTTTTCAGCAAAATCATTTTAAGTGTTAAACACTATTACCGCTCATTTACTGCTATTCGGGTATAGATGAAGCTGTTTCGGCTGAAGGAAAAAAATTACAAGAGTAAAAAATCTTTATTTTTTACAATTTTATGCTACAGCATTAATAAATTCAAGCTTTACACATTTCATACTTTTCATCAAAATTATTCTAACCAGCTGTTGAAATAATTTGATCGGACAAAATATTTTCTTGCGAAAATGAAGTGTTTGAATATCTTATGCCTAGAAAAAAAATTGGATGGCGTTTTTAAAAAAAATCTGTGTAATCAAATCTAAACAAAGAAAAAAATATAAGAATTTTAAAGTGTGAGAATGGAAAAATAACTACCCTATTTTTTTTAGGCGGCAGATAAACACTTAACGCATACCCACCGTTGGGTGGACGATGGGGTTATGTGGGGCTGACCCGTCGATAAAAAGCTGACGGGTATACCCACTAAAACCCCTCGCTGTACTCTACTTCACCGGTTGGCCTTGTGGGACCCTTTTTAGGATTCATCACTAAGGCCCGATAATAACCTTTTTGTACCCCTGGCAAAGTGTATGCAAATAATCATGATGATCGATTGAGTAGTTAAGACGTGAAAGTGTATCAAACAAACTCACCTTTCCTTACCTTTGTCCTTACCTTTCATTCTTAATTTCATTGAAATCGGTCAATCCGTTCTTGGCTTAGGCCTCTGCCTCGAGCGGGGGCCGAGCTTGGGTGGCTCGACCTCTGCTTTGCACAGGCTTTCGCTGACGCCGAGCGTCCCCAACGTCCCGGGACGCTCCGTCATTCTCCAATCCCCTGGAGAATATAGAAGGGTCCGCCCAGGGTGGACATCCACCGGCGGGGCCGCGGAAGTGTCCGCAAGGGTTCCCGTGACTCCGCCTGGTGTCATTGCTTCGTCGAACGACCTATCGTCTGATGATGATGAGTGGTTCGACGAACCAATGGCACTAAGGTGAATGAGGGAACGTCGTGGAGTTTTTAGTGGGAAGGCCCCTGGGCACCGACCTGACGAGCTTTTATCGTCAGATAGGTCCGCAGGGGAGAGTCCCACATAACCCCACCGTCCACCCACCGGTATGCATAACGCATTTTCTTCACGTTAAAAAAAAAAAAGGCCTCTGCCTCGAAATTTGCGGGCAGCGGGGCGGGCAACGCAGATCCGTTCTCGAAACCAGCAGGTAGATCGGCGCGGCACTACAGCGGCGTTGTTTTGTCGTCGAGGTGTTTTTGTTCGCGAACAAAATGTTTCAACGGCGGCGATTCCTAAAGCTCGATTTATTGTGGGCAAGAGAAGAGGTAAATCCCTATTATAGGGCAAGGAAAATTAAAGGAGAGTTTTATCGGAATTACGAAGAACAGAGAATATGCCGACAAACTGAGTCTACACAAGGATGAGTGTAGAAACTTATACCTATATTTTTGAAGCCATGAAGAGCGATTTCGAGTCTGGCTTTAATTCATAACTAAATAAAAGTAGCAATCCAGCAGAAAATACTATCAATGCAGACGCACGGCCTGTCACCGCTTGACTGGAGTGCATCGTTCGTCACCCTCTCACGCCCGCCTCCGCGCCGCTGCTTTCTAGGGTCTGTCTATTTAATTTTACGCAAAATATTCTGCCGCTCCCGCGCCGTCGCCGCCGCCCGCCGCCCCGATGCCCGCAAAATACGAGGCAGAGGCCGTATATAAAGACATACAGACAGACAGATAAAAATGTTATAAATGGTTGATTTGGTATCAGTGAGTCATAAAACTAATATATATCATTAAAGGAGATTGCCCAAATAGTATGGATGAATGTACTGAACAAAATATTTTTGTGTCTTGTTGAAAATGTGTTTAATTGATAATGCTATCTTAATGAATTCAACGTACCAACTTTAGTCAATTTTCATTTTCGGAGTTAAGAGATATTGATCAAAATAAATGTTTTTAGGTTATAGCAACTTCACAGTAATATGGACTTTATGTAGCCGTGTTTTAAGACACGCATTCTTGTTTTGGATGTAATTGACAAATTGCAGTTCTGCTTGGTCAAAATTATTAGGAAATAGTGCCAAAAAAATGGTGTATCGAGATAAGAATAGACAATTGATATTATATATAGGAACAATATAAATATATAATAATACTTACAAGGAACAAATAAAATAAAAAAAAAACAGATGAGATGATTGATTTTTAACACTGACATACTCTGACAGCTAGGGGTGTAACCTATAATATCAGTAACGTAATCAATTTCCACTACCATAATTTATAACGATCTATGTCAATATTTAAGGTATAAAATAATCCATAATTCAAAAAACAATCAATTAATTATCAATCGAAAACTGTATTAAAGTCAATAAGCCTAATACAGTTCATTAATATTTTCGATTTTAAAATTTTATAAATGTTTTAGTTTAGTACAAAGGTAATTACAAGCTTGCTTGATCAATAGAGGATCGACACACTTATAGGCAATTGCTACGGTTTCTATAACGAAACTAAACGAAAAAACCGGGTAGACAGCATCGAGGACGCAGCCGCAGTGAATACTTAAAACTTCATTCGTTTACTGTTGAGAGCAATCACAAAATACATGATTAATGATACTTTACAGTGCCAATAATTATTATCATCGGTCTGCATTATGCTAGTATAACACACCAATTTCTAAATAAATAACTTTTTCGATACGTATACAATTCTATAGTTATATTATTCTATAGTTATGATTAAAAAAGCGGATATCAATTTTTATTTTTATTATTGGGTAATACTTGTTTTGAGTACAATCATAAATAATAGGGGTTAAAGTATGAAATTGCCGTTTTATTGCAATAGGTTCTTTGAATTGACATAGAATCTTCATGGTTTGAGGTTTTCGAATGAAACTTTTTTTAAATGGTTTCTATGATGTTCTTTTTTTAAAAAATGTAAAACATTTGAATATCGACTTTCAATTGTTTTTGTTATTCAATTTAGACAAGAAAGATGGATACTGCGAAAATTCGAGTTATTTTTGAATACGAGTTCCGACGCGGAACTAACGCGGCAGAAACAGCCCGCAATATCAATGCTGCGTTTGGAGAGGGGTCTACTAATGAACGCACCGTGCGATTTTGGTTTAAACGCTTTCGTGATGGAAATTTCGACTTAAAGAACGAGCCACGAGGAAGACCGCCCACACAGGTAAATAACGATGAATTAAGAGAGATAGTGGAAGCCGATCCTAGTCAAAGTACCCAGGAATTAGCGGCATGGTTTAACGTTACCTTACCCACAATATTGACTCACTTGCGTCAAATCAATAAAATAAAAAAATACGAAAAATGGGTGCCTCATGATTTGACTGATCTGCAGAAAGAAACGCGTGTTGAAACTTGTGTTGCCTTGTTGAACCGGTACAGAAATGAAGGAATATTGGATCGAATTGTAACATGTGATGAAAAGTGGATTCTTTATGATAACCGGAAAAGAAAAATGCAATGGCTGACCCCAGGTCAAATGCCACAACAGTGTCCTAAAGCAAAACTTACCAATAAAAAGGTAATGGTAACTGTTTGGTGGTCTCAGCATGGTGTTATTCACTATAGTTTTCTCCGATCTGGTCAAGCAATAACGGCAGATGTCTATTGTGCCGAACTCCGAACCATGTTGACAAAACTAGCAGTAAAACAGCCCCGACTCATGAATCGATCTTCACCATTATTGCTCCACGACAACGCGAGACCTCACACAGCACGAGAAACCATTTTGACCCTTCAGGAACTGCAGTTAGAAACCATTCGTCATCCTCCGTATTCACCAGACCTTGCTCCAACGGACTACCATTTTTTTCGTGATTTGGACAATTATCTACGTGACAAGAAGTTTTCTTCCCAGGAGGCAGTACAAAATGCTTTCACACAGTTTGTGCAGTCTAGATCGTCGGAATTCTATCGCAAAGGCATTAATGACCTTCCCATTAGATGGCAGCAATGTATAGATAATAATGGCAACTATTTTGATTAAATAAATTTGTTAAAAATTTAAAAAATAAACAATATAGATTTTCAGTACAAATCGGCAATTTCATACTTTAACCCCTAATATCTATATTTTTACTAATATATAAAGTCGGAGAGTACTGCAAAAAATGTATATGTATGAAATGTATGCATGTAATAATCCTTAATCGATCGATTTGATTTATTCGTGCACCTGAGCACAACCCTTACATAAATGACGAAATGCTCTGATTAGTTGTAGGTAAAACAGATGTCCGGTTACCTACTTGTATTACTAATTATAGTGAGAATAATAACACTAAAAGGAATAATAAAAAAAAAACTGGGGTTTTAAAATATTTTATTAGATTTTTTTGTTTGTAAATCATTGTGACATAAATCATCATGCTGGCACTTCACATGGCTGTAGGCATTTGCATCGGCGCATTTGTCTAGTTTGGCAAATCTTTTCCACTACGGCAAATATCACAAACTACACGACTATTCATGGTAATCAATGCCAAATTAGACAAATGTCATTGCAAATGTTGGCTTATAGACCAAGAGCCACTGACCAATTTTAGGTGGTCATTTCAAAAGTCACGACTCCTTCTAAAGTTAATCCACCATACCTACTAAAAATGAAAAGCCACTTCTGGCAGCCCAATGTGGCCGGGGTAGACTACCCTAAAATTTGAAGGAGGGTAAGAAATTTTAGTTAAAGTATCAGTCATAAAATTTTAGGCAATTACTTTTGACAGTATTTTGTCTTCATGGGATTTTTGCCAGAGCATTTACATCTCTCCTAATTGTTGACAGAACGCTATATTTCTATGCGAATGTTAAAAAAACAAGCACGCCTCCGAGCCCTCAGGTTGGATTCGAACCCACTACCTTTCGCTATCCGGGCGAGTGCTCTGACCGCTGAGCTACCGAGACGCTGGCAGACGCGTCGAAATTTACAAACCTATTTTAACTTCTACTATTAGCTAGTATGTTACAAAAAATAAAAAATTAAATACAGAAATATTATTATTATAATTATGCAATAAAATAAAAATATTTTTTTCCAGAGAAACTATAAAGAAAACGTTTATAGAGATATTGGCAGAAGTTTAAGAGAATTTTATAACTTTTGTCGAATAACACCCAGTGTGTGTGTGTCTACACATGGATAACATTTGACAAATAAGGCAAACATTTGCGTACCTACCGCCATGTGAAGTGCCAGCATCATACAAAAGTACTGGCTATGGCATTCTCCTTTAACTCTCTGTCTGTTCATTTTTTTTTAATAAAAACATTAACTGACAGAGTCTACAGATTTATATAGAAGTATAGATGTAGATTAACGAAATAGAATACAAAATTAGTGAGTGTAACTAAGGAACTGCTGTTTTTTTTTTACGAAATTATTATCTGATAATTTTCAGGTGGCGGGTGGTGCAGTCAAACTAGAATTGGTAGATAACAGTTGGACAGAGCTGCAGGGTGAAATAGCTGGTCCCCCTGACACACCCTACGAGGGAGGCACCTTCGTGCTAGAAATCAAAGTCCCAGAGACGTACCCGTTCAATCCCCCTAAGGTAAAGGACCTGTCACTTGATGTATACAATCATTAAAATAAATATTAGCTCCAGCATATTTTTAGGAACTTAGGAGCTGCTTAATTTTTTTTTTCAATATATAACTTTGTTTTTCTCTTGGATGGATTGGTGGAGGAGCACCAATATTTGTTACATCACACCAATTTGACTAGCCTGTAGTAGGCACTGCGAGGCTTATGGATACTAGGGTAAAGGATAGTATGTGTAAAAATTCATTACTCATCATGTATATGAATCCATGTACAAGGGTGGATTGAAAAATTCTCGGCCTAACCAAGAAAACAAACACATACAAAATCTATTATATTTTTATTTTTCTACATAATCACCATCAAGTTCAATGCTCTTTTGCCACCTAACCTTCCAAGCATTAAGACCATTGAAAAAAAAAGATTCTTCCTTAGAGTCAAAATATTTGACCTCATCGTTTGTCGAAAATCGTTGACCTCCCAAGTGCTTTTTTAGGTTGGGGAACAGAAAGAAGTCTAATGGTGCCAGATGAAGTGATTAAGGTGGATACGGTAACAGTTCAAAGCCACAGTTGTGGATTTCAGCATTCGATTTCACAGACGTGTGCACACGGGCGTTATTTTGATGAAACAGGACTTTTCTTCTAATCATTCCTGGACGTTTTTCTTTAATTTCCTCTCGTAAACGACGCAGTAAGATGCAGTAGTAATCGGAGTTTATAGTCTGACCCTTTTCAAGATAATCGATCATAATCACACCTTCGAGTCCCAGAATACTGAAGCCATTACCTTATTAGCCGATAAAATCGACTTAGCCTTTTTAGGGGGTGGTAAACCAGATCTTCTCCACTGTTTTGATTGTTGTTTTGTTTCCGATGAACAGTAATGTACCCATGTTTCGTCGATATTAACAAAACGATTTAAAAATTCATCTGCATCGGCTTCAAATAACTCCAAACAGTCGCGTGTAATAGTCAATTGCTTCCTTTTTTGTTCGACTGAAAGCAGCTTCGGAACCCACCTCGCAGACACTTTGTGGAAACCCAACTTGTTGACAATAATGTTTTGAGTGCGTTCATAAGAGATGCCTATAATCTCAGTTATCTCTCTAATTTTTAATCTGCGGTCTCCCATAATTAAATCGAGCACTTTTTGAGTATTTTCTTCAGTAGTGGACGTTGAAGGCCTTTCAGAGCGGGGTTCATCTTTCACACTCTCTCTACCAAGCTTGAATTCTGCAATCCATTTTTTGACAGATAAATATGACAGAGCAGATTCCCCTAATGTACTGACCATATCATCATGGCTAGCTTTTGATGATAGCCCCTTCTTATGGAGGTACTTAATGACGGCACGCTGCTCGATTTGCTCCATTCGCGGAAATTACGTCCGATTGCTATGTTAATAAGTTTATAAAATCAAAACTAGTTATCGCACATGTTTCAAACTTCACAAAATTAAGTAGTCTGAATTGAACTAAATAATGTAGGTAGACTTGATTTTCTGAATTGAATGTATCTATGTTAGGCCGAGAACTTTTCAATCCACCCTCGTATATGGTGTCATTGATTGTATATAAAAATAACCATGACTCAGGTACAAGTAGTCGTATTCATCAAACAAACATCTGCTCGTTTCGATACTCGAACCCAGCACAGTCGATGCGAAAGTCAGGATCGCTGCCGTTGCACCAAACGGTCGTCAAAATTATAACAGTTAATTTTTTTAAATCTACATGTTTAATTAAATTAGAAGCTATTTTTCTTTGCATGTAAACTGGTCCACATTGATTCGTGTAAGCGGAAAAATTAAATGAGGCCTGTCTGGGGCTTGGAAGGGCCAAATCCGTAGCTCAAAAATATTATTGGGATTTTGTGTTATAAAAGCCATGTTGATAAGGAATCTTATTTTAATATTTACGTCCATGGTAATTGTTAGATGGATGACCTTGGTAGATAAACAAGCGTTATTACATTGCAGATTCGGTTTATGACGAAGATCTGGCACCCGAACGTGTCTTCAGTCACGGGGGCTATCTGCCTCGACATCTTAAAAGACCAGTGGGCGGCGGCACTCACCCTTCGGACGGTACTGCTGTCTATCCAGGCTTTGCTGTCAGCCGCAGAGCCGAACGATCCGCAAGATGCTGTTGTAGCGAAGCAGTACCGAGATAACCCATGTCTTTTCAACATGACAGCACGCCATTGGACGAATGTTTACGCTGGCGGGCCAACCGCCATCGCAGATTTCAACCAGAAAGTGCAACGGTTGCTCGATATGGGCGTTGAGGAACACCAGGCGCGTGTTGCTTTGTCAACATACGACTGGGAATTAGAGCGTGCCACCGAGCAGCTGTTCAGTTAGTGTCGCGCCCCTGCATGCTGGCGCGACGGCAGCGCCCCGCGCGCCCCCCGACGAGCGCTGCGTCCCCCTCACCGGATCCGCATCCGCTCATCTATCATTTCGCTTCTCCCGCGTGCGCCGGGCGAAGGCTCCTCATGAGATATATAAACGATTTGCGATTTGGTTTTGTGATTATTATTATTAAATCGTATGTCCGCTGTGATCGATCTGTCCATTCTCGGGTAATGTGTGGATAAGCGCTAGATTACTGCGATAGTTTTAGGTTAATTACGTGTTGTCTCGATTAGAATTCACAGAGATACATATTTTTTATACGGTCTGCAGTCAGTCGCCGCTGCGCCTACGACATTATGTTTCGGTTTGAGAAGTGCTGTTAACGCAATGAAAAAATTATTTACTAAAATAAATTAGTAGAATTGATTAAATCATGACTAGATTTTAGTAATATTGTAACTCTAAAATAACAATACGAAATTATAATAAATGTAATTACTAAAGAGGTTCAGGCTTTATTTATTTATTTAGCCACACACAACACATAACAGGTTAGATATTTCTTTCTAAATCTGGATTAAGTATACCTCGCCATGCCGCTACACTTATCTTTAATTTTATTGGAAAGTAGCAGCGGACTTTTCGATATGTAGTCAGTAATCTATCATTCAAAAAACACAGTAAAAATAGCACGGCTTCGTGAAGACCCGTGGGGCACGCTAAGCGGCCTATCGATTTAAACCAATAAAAAATTTATAACTAGAAAATAAGGTTTAATGTGGGTTGGCGGAACACAAAGAAAACTTATGGGGTCGCTAGTCTGCAGGCCACGATGATTTGTTCAAAGAATAGA
Source organism: Calamotropha paludella (assembly GCA_927399485.1). NCBI lineage: Eukaryota > Metazoa > Arthropoda > Insecta > Lepidoptera > Crambidae > Calamotropha > Calamotropha paludella. Next base: position 19,810,929 of record OV656803.1, on the reverse strand, counting down.
TAATATTTTTTAATTAAAATGCTATCCGACATTTGAGTGCATTTAAAAGTGAGATAGGGTCGTATTGAAAATACCAATTGTTTCAGGAAAGGGGACAAAATATCAAATTCTGGTGTACCCGCCGCTGTTGTAAGAGCCTTGATGCGAAACGTGTTACACTCTTAAAAACCAAACACCGGGAAGAGCATCTTGGATTCTTCTCTCAATTGTGCTTTACCATAGTGTGTTGTATGATGGATGGCATTCACTCACCGAAGTTCTTCCAATTTTGTTGATTCGTCAGGGTTACCTCTTACAAAGAACTTCTTACCGCTTTGCATTTATGCAAGCTTCAAGTCATCTCCGTAAAAACACCCACCGGAGATATAAGCTAACGTAAAAATAACTGGTAAAATCAGTTCTCTTTTGGTTCATATTTTTCTGTTGGTTTAATTTGTTTTTACAAGCATGCGATAACTACGCTGTAAGTGGTCACCATAGACTGACCACTAGAGCGACACAGAACTAGAGATAGTTCTCTTGAACCGACATAGCTGCTCTGCCAATAAAATGTCTCAGCTATGTTTAACTTAGACAAACAAACCGTTGCCATTGGATGATGCGCTTTGTAGGGCTCGTGAAAACTTCGTATTCCGATTTCCCTTTAGGAATCATAAAAAAAAAAACATTTGCAGGTCACGGAGCGTGTGCTGGTATATATTGCGCCATAAAATTTGAGTCTAACTGATGTTGATGATTGAGTACTGATAAATAGCACATTAAATAAAAGCCCAAAAAGTTTCCTACCGGTATCTAAGTTAAACATCATAATGTTTAATATTAACTGGGAAATTTTAACATTAAGTGGTAGGTGGATGTATTTATACGTAACTAAATTTGCACGTGGTTTTATAACCAAGATCAAAATTTAAAATCCGTTTTATGCAAATATACCATGTAGTGAATGAAACGTTTAACGGTTATAAATATAAAATGGAATAGTTATATCCCTACAACTAAATATAACATTAGGTTAAAGAATAATTAAAAATATTGACATAATTTATAGTGTTTCTTGCACAGCTTATAGTGGTGACTAAATAATAAGAAATAATAGCAATCTTGGACCATGATCAGAAGTCGGAATTAGGTAGAGTTATTTATGTACTTGCATCGCTTGCATGCTATCAACTTTGATATGAATATGGATCTTCTCGGGATTTTTAATGGACAATCCCGTTGACCAACAATATTACAAATACATAATAATAAGAACCTCAGAGATAGGTAGATAAGACAAATAAAACAAAGATAATTAACATACAACTTTCATTCGTATTTAAATAAATTCACAAAAACATTATTAATAGTCTTGAAGCAAATTGTCATACTTATACTTCGGTTTTTTTTATAAATACGAGCAAATACTTCTGCTTCTAGCCTAGACTCGTGAGGTTTTGCTTATTCAAACGGCCCATCAAAATCATTTTCCTTGTCCGATTCATTACCACTAAGATTTGAAGTGTTCGCTTCCGACATTACTGTATAACTTTTATAAGAATTGAAGTGTATAACCGTTAGCTTTTCAATATTTTCTGTCTTCAATGGATTTCTCCGAACGTCTTAAATCCATTAATTTGTACATTGAAAAATATTGCTCTACGTCAACTGAGGTAAAGTTAGGAAATTTATACATTTCTTCATCCTCGTCATTAATGCAGGAAGACATTTTTTCTGCTATATTTCTGATAGTGTCTGGTAGTTCTATCCATGACTTTTTCCATTTTATCTTCTCAGCTCTCGCAATTTGCCCATCTCAAAGCTCATCTCACTGCATCGAATATTTCAAATGATTCCCTTATAAAAAAATTTTGTGTTTATGGAAGTGCTGTCAAAGCTGTTGGTATAATTGCAAAATTTTCGTAAATACGAGACATAGTTATCGTACTTTATATTGTCATTATTATTAAAAATGTTTAATGCATTCTCTATTGATTTTGCCTCTCGACTGCAGCACAGACAATACAGACTGAATTTCATCGCAATGCTTAGCAATAGAATGCTGCATCAAGCCAAGTTCCACTTCTAGTAATTACAGATGCAGGAGGTAAAGGTAAATCCGGACACATTTCTTTAAAGATTTTAATTATATTTGGTGTCTTAAAAAAACTTTTTCAAATTTGAATTTAAATTAACGCAACAAGATTTAGAGCATGGGCTAAACATGTGAAATGCAGCATTTTTATAAAAGTTGATTTTAACATTCTATCAGCTGATATCATGTATGCCACACTGTCTGTACATAACATTCTAACATTATCTACTTTGCTCTCAAATGAACTTCGCCACATATTTTTTAAAGAATCTTGAACAAATTGTGATATATTTAGTTGTTCCATTTACAGTATCCTAGCATTTTACATACCACTAAGTAAGGCGGATGGCACCTACTAGGTTCTAATGGTCTCTCCAACAAACTTACGACTGCTCTTCCTAAGAAATCCGTAGTTTCGTCTACTGAAAGCCATAGCTTTTTATCTACAATCTTACTTTGCATCTCTTGTACTTTAATTTTAAAAAGATGATCCAGGTAAACTTTTCTCAATAAGGATTCACTAGATAATTTAATATTATTGCAACCCATGTACTTTTGAAAACTTTGGTTTTAAATGTATTGTTGCACAGTTGGGTTATGGTGTGGTACATTGTATGTTACAATGGTATGTTACAGAGAATCATAAATTCGATTAAGTCATAATAAAATTCTAAAAGAGTTTAGTGTTCATTCTTCGTGCCTTTATATACGGCTTCTTGTACATATCTTTTGACATTACTCTGACAAGTTGAACTCAAATGTGCTTCGCATTTAGAGCAGTAAAGTAATACACTTGCATTGTCGTAAAGAAACTCCGAATTATCTTTAATGCACTTGTTGACGGTGACTTGGTACTCTGCAGCATGGTAATACTTTTAATCAAAGGATTAATCTGGAGCAAAAAATAGCAAATCTTAGAAAACCGTATGAGTGTGATTGTAAGTGTAAGAGAAATAGGTCACAATAGTTGCGTAGTTTAAAAGATTTAAGCGTACATTACATACATTCATACAGGGGGAAACGACGGGAAGTGAACTTTGTTTGATATTACTATGTATAAGTTTATTGTTATAGCAACTAGTAATATACATTCTGTATAAATTTAAAGTGTCTGCCCTTGCGCTTACTAAGCAATAGTAAGCGCAAGGTCATAAGAAAAACATAGACTTATTAATTCACTGTAAACCCCTTTTCGCTTAGTCTTCAATCAAAGTAGCTACTTTGAGCTTCACAAGAGCCACCTCGTAAAGGGAATATAACGGTCAAAAACCAGAAAAATCATTATCTTAAATAATGGTTGAAATATAATTAATAACTTTTCACGGCCGATTTTGAAAACTGCTATACGTAGTGGTCATTGACAGTAATAATATCTACAAAATGTACAAGCTTCATTTCCAAACATAAAAGGTTACTGTGTATACAAAAACTCCATAGAATCCTATCATTCTTTGTGAGTTCCGCAGGTCGCTTAAAATTTAGGATGCTATATCTGGAAAAAAAAAACCAACTCCGAGGCTATGTTTGCAGATTGCAGATAAAAAAATATAAAATATTGACACGTATGACATAATCATAACATTTTTTTTTATAAATCGTAGCCAGTAACTGTGTGATTAACAGCATCCTCTACACCATGGCATTATCTTTCCAGTGCCATATTTAATAATGAACATAAAATACACAACTCACAATATATACGCCCAGAACGAAATTTCTGTCTGGTCCTGTTCTGTCTATTGATATACCCAGTTCAGCACAATCCAAATTAGAAATATATTATTCTTCTTGGAGATATCTGATGGCACGATTGAAATTAAGGGCCTCAACTGCTCCCCGTAGATGAATTTTACATAGAAAATACTATTAAATCCCTGGACGCGTTCAAGGACGTCTGTCACTTTTCTAAAAGGCTAATCACCACGGTTTTTATGATCATCTCCAATTTAGAACAACCTCAGCTAGTTTAACAGCACTGCATAGACAAGTAACAACTCTAAATACACCAAATGTTTTAATATAACGCCAACGTGAACTTGAATCCATCATTTAACCTAGTGACTCTTGGACCTGTTGTCCAAGCTACCATACCACAAAAAGGAATTCAGGGCAAGCGGTAGAACGTTATCGTCACTATCAGATACATCAGTCCGATTTCATGTTCTTTGTTAAGAACAGTTCATAATATCTTAAACTGAACGCACCATTCTTTCCCAGAATCCTTCTTACCAGCTACTTCGAAAGGAGCATCACAATACGATCAAGTGGTAACGGACGCGCTGGTTACGCTACTATTAGCCATATTACAAGTTAATCGTGAAACATTAAAAATAACTGTAAACGCTGTTGAAGGCTCTATTCTCAATCCAGCAATTCATCTCATACGCTTTTACAATAAAAACGTGGTATTTTGAAATTATGAGCTAACCGCAATTACAAAATGCAGACTAGGAGTTGCTTTTTCATAATAATTCTTACCCTATTAGGGCCTATGAGGTAAGTATATTATACTCAGCATTTTAACTTCTAACATCTGACGACCTTTTGGTGCAACAGTAGCGATCCTGCCTTTCACACCAGCGGTCCTAGGTTCGAATCCCGGAAGGGATAGATGTTTGTGTGATGAATACGAGCGTTTGTACCTGGGTCATAGGTTTTTATATATATTAATATCTATGTATCTAATATGTATGTCTAAAAGTTATTCCAGTATCTATAATACAAGCCTTTCAGTGCTTACTTTGGGCTAGTGTAAAAAAAATAGAATTTAAACACAATCAAAATAAGTAGACAATTAATAAATGAATCAATCAAGAAAGAATTACGCTAATTCATCATTTTTCCTATATCATCATTAGTATAATTGCTTAACCACAGTACATGAATCATTTACTTTATTTTAAGTGAACTACATTTCAACGATATTCTTTTTCAGTTTCATAACTCCGACCATCACTAACTTCCGTTACTGTAATCTATTTTGTTACTCCTCTACACATAGGGATTGAAATTTGAGGTCAACTTATTAGTTTTTACCCATACTTTTCCCCTAACTCTAAGTTTCTATCTGTCGCTTTTCTTTTAACATCCCCATACTCATTCCCTTTTTTCTTCATTGGCAGATCTCTGTCACTTCTTCTTCCATTGTTTTATTATAAGTATTTTTGAATAGGTATATCTTGTATATATTTTATTTGCACGTATATATTTGTTTAAAGTGATATGACTGGCCTGACAATGAACCTAACTAAAACCAAAATTATGACGACTTCCCAAGAAACAGTAACCAACGAACTGATTATAGTAAATAACGAACAAATAGGTTATACAAATGAATATATATATATATATATATATATATATATATATATATATATCCGGGCCAACTTACATCTACAGATGGTAGCATGAATAAAGAAATAGAACGAAGAATAACTAATACTTGGAAAAAATTTTGGTCTCTTGAGGGAGTAATGAAGGATAAGGATATGCCAATGGCAGCAAAATAGAAAGTATACGAAGTATGCATCATGTCATGCTTATTATATGGGCGTCAGACATGGATGTTAACTGAGCTACAAGAAAGTAAATTAAAAGTCTGCCAAAATTCATTAGAAATTAGTATCTTAGGAATAATTGAAGATATTAGATGAAATCCAAAGCTAATACAACACCAAGAACATGCAATTATGCAACAATTAATTACAAAATAAACCTAATCCAATAAATTCAGGATTAAAGCTGGATTATAATAACAAGAAGAGGTTGCTAAAACTGCTTGCTGAAATGATTTGCAGTACCAACATGTTAAAGGTCTACCTAGTAACCAGTGACAACAAGTGCATCATTCAGTTAGCAGAGAGCCCCCTACAGACCTACCAGAAATACATTAATATAAAAGAAACAATTCCACTACTACGTGCTTATGCTACACCAATGGCATCACCAATTACAATAAATTTGGAAGCCGTGCCCGCCCCTATATGTTCGACTGCTCGCGTGCAAAACCGATTACACGCGAGCAGTCGAACGACTCCGACTCAGCGAAGAGTTGTAGATCCTATGTACCTACAACTCTTCGCTGAGTTCGGTTTCGGTGAATCACTATAACGGGTTCGATAACGTTCGTCGAATTCAAGCAATGGTCTTGTATGAGATAAGGCAGAAGAAATTAAAAAAAAAAAACTTTTCAAAAAATGCTGACGTATTTCGATATACCTAGGTTTCATAGTTATATCTAAGTACATAGTTATAACCACAGAAGCTGTAAGGTAATCAAACGTCATTTTCGGGTTAAAATTAAAATGCACAAAAACTGAAATAAAACTAAATATTATTACAGAAATTGAACTTTTCTTGCCTTCCAAAATTTCATGTTGTTTCCAGCTGTCTAAAATTTCATGTTCAATCGACACTATAGCTAAACTACTGAGTCTATGTTGGTGCATTTTTCACCTTGAATCGTTTTAAGATTTTTTAACATTGGAGGACCTTTCACCGATTACAACTGAAACTGGCAATGTAAGTAATATTCTTTGCACTTTTGCTGTGTTTGGAAATGTTGAAATTTAATCATTAGTAAAAAGGTAAATTGTAACAAAGTACGGTAATCATTAGATTGATTTTCTAGAAAATGCAATTTTAGGGCTCTGATTTCATGAAATCAATTGATACCGTCAATGTCAGTTTCGCCAGTAAATTCGCCTTTGAGCTATAGATGTCGATTTTGACAGTGTATCATTAAGTCATCATTGGAGTAATTCAAACTTCAAACTTTTATTTGCTTACTAAGTGTAACATTTAGTTCTTAGTATTAACAAAAAGTACTTATAACTTAAAGGAATTAAATAAGTTATTGTTTAAAAAACCAAATATGTCAGTAAAGATAATATCTGATCTAAGGTTCTGAAAAAGTACTACTTTGTATTTTATCTTGGTATCTAGTAACACTTCATCGTTGGGTTTCATATTGTAATTGGGTTGGTCTTCTTCTAGGACGAATCATGTTTATTGGCGGAAATTTGATTCTACGTTTAGAACCTGAGCTATATTATTAGCTTCTTGTAATATTTTCTTAAAGTGCTCATCCATGTCATATTGGGTGCACTTAATAATCAATTTATCCAACAAACTTGCACAGATTTGTATGTTCGACAGAGGAAGTGTTGTTGTATCTGTTGGTAGTACGATATATGAATTAGTGATGTGCCGGATCGTCAAAAATGTAGATCCGCGGATACGGATCTAATTACGGATATTTGGTGTCAAGATCCGCAGATACGGATACGGATCTTAACTTTCTTGCACAATCAGTGTGTGTGTGCGCGCGATCTTGAGTTGAGACATGTTACGACTTGCCTTGCGCGGCGGGACTTCCTTTTGTTTTGTTTTAGTTTAATGTGACACTGAGCTGCACAGATAACGCTTGTGTTTTATATAATATTAACACTGTATGTGTCACGCAGTATTAGTTTGCGAAGAGTAAGGCGTGCGCCTTACTCTTCGCCTTAAATAAGTAATTGGGTAGCAAAAAAAAACTAATAAATTCAAAAAAGATATTTTTTTATTTCTTATTATCAAATATTTGGTTCCTTTACGTTGCAAACTTTGCCGTAGTTAGTTATCATACCAATAGTATATAACTCCAAGGTGCTAAGTCAAAAGCTTTTTAATGAGATCAATATTATAAAAAGTTATAAGATCACTTTTATCAAGAAAACCAAACTTAGATCTTCGTAATATTTTTAATTCGAATTAAATGATTTTTTAATCAAGTAAACTAATACTGCGTGACACTAGTGCTAGCGACGCCAATTGCTTTAAATTGTTAGCTACTAAACCACATCTATTTTAAATAATTGTGGACTGTCAGAATCTCGGCAATTGGAGTCGCTAGTGCGCCTTACCGTTCGCAATAAAGAATTTTATCTTTGAATATAAAATTAATAAGGTAAATAGATCCGTAAAAGATACGCTAAAATGTAACGGATACGGACACGGATACGGATCTTTCCTCTGCCTCGGATATCCGCTGGTACGGATACGGATATCCGGCACATCACTAATATGAATATACGGCCGATACCAAGCTTTTGAAGTGTCTGGAATACCTATGACCAACGGTGCCATACCCACTTTGTGCAAGGCGATCACTGCAATCCTATTTTCTACACCTCATTCCATATTGTAATTTGATAATGAACACGAAAAAATATGTCAAATGGCGCGAAATCGAAAGAGACTTTTAAAATAATAAACGCGTTCCAAATTCAAGAGAATTAAAAAAAATGATATAAAGAAAATATTTATATTCAAACTCACTCACTTAGTCAAATTGTTTTCAGGCGTTTGGCTGAGATGTTTATTATTTACAAATAACGAGTTAGAAAATGAATGATTAATTCATTCATTTTCTTAGTCATATTACATCATATTACTTGAACATATATCTTTGAAATTTTTATCATTCCGGGAAAAGAATTTTCCATCACAATTCTTGGGAAAAAAAATAATTTCTTCCTTTTAGATCGCTTATTAAAACGGGGTTTTTAATATCTTTTTTTACTTCTATTTATTAGCACATAACTTTTTCTAAAAATTGGCCTCCAACATAACTTTTTTCTGACCGAATTGGCACTAAAATATTATTTTTCCATAAATATTTGTTGATTTATTAAGCATATTCGGTAAACCCCTTAGAACGGCCAAGAATATTAACGTACTGTTGACAGTTATTTACATTGAAGTGGTCCTAAGTTAATAAACTGTTAGGTTTATTAGAACCAAAAGAAATTTTGTGGAGTAGGTACTCCCGACACCAATGTGGATACCGTGATTACTCAAAATATTGAATCAATACTTTTGAACACCTACTCAATGGTTTAATTTTCTTCGTACATTATCTATCTATGAAACCTTATTATGAGTTTCTCTTAGAACCTAATTTCAATATCATCGCAGTCCATGAAAACAACTTACTGAACGCGCTTGCTGCACTGCTACATTAACTTTACCAACATTGTTTATGGATTTATGTGGCAACCAGCTAGGTAAATTGCCAGGGATTTCATTATGACAGGTTGCATTATTTATAACTTTTGCAATCCTTGGCATTGGCAAAGGAACTAAGTTGCGCAACGATTTGTTATTATAATCTATACAAAAAGTATAGGTACTTATTCCAAAAATATATAGCAAAAGAAAGACGTTTCGCATAATCAAGTTACGCGTGAAGGTCGCTGGTACTGAATAATAAATAGAGCACCTGTCCTTATTTGAGTGTACCCCACCTACGTCGCTGCACTTGATTTAAACCAAATTGACTATTGAGTGATTGACACTGGAGAGACGCAAGGGGCAGAGATAAGCGCCATCTAGTGATGGCGGGTGCAAGCGTACAGGTGGCTGCCGCGAAGCCTGCGCCCGCGCAGCCACGGGTAAGGCGCGCGCGGGAGGCAGCCAGCCGCGGCCTGTCAGTCACCGAGGACGGAGCGGCGCGAACGGTGTTCTCGCGCGCCACTCCACGTCATGCTTTGTGTCAATTCGAGGAAGGCAGCGCATTACACATCACCAGAATGTGACTAAAAAAGTGTACGTCTCCGACGATTACCTGCCTACCCTACACTTCCTATATAGTGGACGTGACGAACTTTTATCGCTTTCTAATACGTATTTAATTTTCCGCGTGTGTCTCGTTACAATCTCACGCGACAAAACGTGTGTTTGTGTATAAATAAATAATAATTTTATAGTGCGCCAAGCCGTACTCGTCATGACTATATCGTACGCCGGCGAGGTTCCAAACGGCAGCAGTTTTGGTTGTTTTTGGAGAATCCTGTTGAAGTAAGTAGCGGTGGGGGAAGGCCAACAGCTGTTCTACGGCCGCGCCACAACTGGTCCGGTCGCGGTCGCCAGGCGGAGGCTTGGTGTTTGTCCCTCAATGATTGCCGTTGACAAATTAGCCGCTAGAAGATGTCATTCGAGATCCATAGTTGGGGCGGGCTCTGCCAGACCCGCCGAAAGGTGGCGAAAGTAACAGTGACGCACGTACCGATCAGACCTGCTCAACTACACTTTAAATTATGAGGTCAGACCGTATTAGACACATCTAATGCTTATTATATGACGCTTTATAATAACAATCACTCTGTAATTTAATTATCAACGTAATTATTCAGCACGTTTATTATTCAGAGCTACCTGCAACTTGTATGATTCACGTTCGACAACTTACAGTACCTATTTGAGTAAGGTGTCATGTTAATATCTACAACCTGCTAGCATTTAGTAGGTATGTACGTGAGAACTCGGGGCCATGTCCATGTCGTATTATGTCGCATTATTTCTACAGGCCGTTGTAATTAAGATACCGCTAAGCGTAACCAGTGACGAGGAGTTGTTATTTATTTTAGTTATTTCGCAAACCTATAGCTGAACGGTAAATGCAATACTTACTTAAAGTTACAATAGAACCAAACTGACAACAGAACAGAGTAAGTAGGTATGCAAGCAAAGCCGCGCGTGTGCACGTCCGTGGCTGTCCTATTGTCACAAACTACCTACTATATTTATTCACGATTGTAATTGAAATTGTGTTCTATTTTAGAATCATCTTTATCGACTTCGTTTCACATAACCCTTTGTTGAATAACACAAAAACGATATCTCCTAAATTAATAACATAGGTAAAATAGAAGCATTCTATCGCAAATGCATATGATAATGACATAATGGTACAAGCATGCAAAATTGGATGAAATGCGATTATATTATGGAGTCGAATTATTGCATAGATATGTTAAGTTACTAGTACTCACTATATTTAGTGAAAAGCTTCTCTTTCAGGCGTAGTTTCAAATAGATAATTGGGCCTTCTTCGTAGAAACTTTGCATTTCCTAAAAACAATTTTTAGGTCATCATAAAATTGCTGGAGTTTCAATAAATAGTTCCAATGATGGAGTTTAGCAGAACTTACCTCGACTTTACCTATAACTTAAAATAATGACGATTTAAAAGTTGAACTTCTGCTTTATGATTCTATAACCACATTAATATTCTTAATGTATTCTATAAGCAAAAGAAAATTGAGGGATGATACTAAGTTTTCAAATATGCAAACGTAACGATTGCTATAGTTTTAAGGTAAATCACACAAATATTATCTTAAGCGTGGTGATAATGTTTCTTAGACTGCATATTTTAAAACTTACACCTGTTTGTGAGAGGGCTTAACCCTTAAAAACAAACTAATATCACTTAATGTTAATGATGGTTCAAGAAGTCTGCAATCTTTTTTGGATTTAAATTATTTCTTGATGTAAGGAATGTTATTTTTTTTCCTCATACCGCACCCTACAGGATTTTAATTGAAGGTCTGTAGTTAATTATTAACAACACAACATCGTGACTTTAAAACCATCTCCCTGTGTCTATAAAAACAGGCGAATAGACTTATTATATTGTATTATTACACTTATTACAAAGGTTCGTTCGGTAGATTACAAGGATATTCACCATTCGGAAATTCATACAACGTGGGTGTTAAAATCAGACAATTTATTGACAGTTTCCTCTTTGCATCATCGCTCAAGACAGATTCTGTTATAACTCAAATGCAGTTTAACACGAATTTGATGATGATATTTCCATCACTGGGTCGGCAATTTCACTTTTAATAATCCAGCCAGATTCAGTATAAATTCCTTTCTGCATCATACATTGATTCAGTTACCATTTTTCGTCTACGTAATAGTAGATAAAATGAAAAGGTTTATTTTTAACTAGTCAATTGTACTTTTTTTTTCTCAAACTTTAAACACTAAAATAGATCGAAAATCAATTGAAACAACAAAGGTGATGACTAAAATTGTCAATTGGTTGGTTGTCAATTGTAGTAGCAATAAGAATGAAACGGTTTCGCTTTTTCAGCACTAAAACCGGTTTTAAGTCAAAATCTTGGTTCAGTGTGGAAAAAAAATGAATATTTTATGGTAATGAGATTCTTAAATACCCAACTCGACCTAATGTGACTGCCTGTCAAGAGGAATGCATTTCTATTAGGAGCAGCAGCAGCTACTCGATTCTGTAACGTACAATTTTTCTATCGAGTCTCGGTAATTCGAATTTTGACTATAATGAAATATCGATTACACAATTCTTTAGACGTCATCGTGACATTTTGCTCTGTAACGAACTTAGCAATGAATAATTTGGCAAATGTCAAAAATCCATTGTATATGGCACGTTACAGCATTAATCAATAAATATTTACGCATTTATGAATCAATTAAATATAGCTATCAGGGCTTCATTCTTCCAAAATGTAAACTCCGCGTAACAGACAGCCGTCGAGTGAGCGGCTGACAGTCAACTGTTAAACTACGCGTAATCGAGTTATATATATTTTTTTGCTTGCTTGCGATAAGCTAACGATTTAAGTTTCTAATCCTTGTAGTTGCATAATTATAACATTATTGTGTATTTGTGTGGTGATTTTTTTTACCAGCTACTTGAATGCGGATCTTATTTGGTCGAACGATAGTGACCATACCTTCGAAGCAAGAGGGTGACGGGTTCAAGGCCTGGAAGGAACAAATGTTTGTGTGATGAATGCTTATATAAATATTCCTTAAAATATGATTCATATACTTATGTACGATCACCCGTTGTGTATCCATAACACAAACCTTATTCACAACTTGTTTAAGATTATACGGTCGTTTCAAAAATAGAAATAGCCTAAATAAGGAAGGAGATTTTATCTTACATACAGACCCCATTTTCCCACTGGGCACTCTGGGAAAATGCCCAGGGCCCCGCGAAAAACTTATTTAATTAGAGTAAATCAAACCTCAATTAGGGACTATATTATAAACTTGTTTTTTATATGTGTCGCCCCATCTAAATTGAAGATTATCTATTCATCTATTGAATGTCAATAAATAAAATCTGAAACCTTGTGTATCTGCTTTCATTGTCTATTCTAGTAACAAAAGTGTTCTGTCAAGTCATAGGGCCTCCAATAGGTTAAAGACGGCCCTGCCTACATATCAACGGAAAAGCAATTGATATTTCATAACAATACAAGCGCACTACTGTTAACAATTATTCATATGAAATGAATCAAATCATTTATTTGTAGACACAGGTAGTTGTATTAATACAGATGGTCAAAATGATATTGTATCGCTATGTCTGGCCATTAACAGGCATGCAAATTTTTAAATAAGTAAAATATATGTAAAGAAAATTGTCAAAATTCTTATACAATAAAAAAAAATAAAAAACTATTATAAACGATGTCATGAAATAAACAATTTTAACAATACTACAAAATCATAAAACAACAATCATAATAAGAATTAGGTATATATCAGTTAATGTGTCAAAATCAATGTCAACTAACTAATTTACCTTAGTCTTAGATTATTACTACCAACACATTCTATGGGCTCTGTCCGCAAGTAATGAAATAATAATAATAAAAAAAACTACAACTTCCCAGTCAAAAATTCAGTTAAGGTATAATAGGCTATCTTTATTAAAAGTGATAACAATATCTTACGAAATGTAGTTAGGTTAACTTCTTTCAGTTTGTTTGGTAGTTTATTATAAATTTCAGATGCCATACAGAAAAACCTATTTCATTTCAACGCGGTTTTGGTATTTGGAATGCGTAATCTATTTCCATCACGTTTGATTACATTTGATTGGCCAACGGACAAAGTGGAAAAAAGATGCGGATTTCCGCTGACAAACATTGCAGTTTCGTATATATAACTGAGAAAAAGAATGGGCTCTAGAAACATATCAGCTTTAAGAGAAGTATAGATAAAAAGATCCACAAAAAAAAAAAAAAAATCTGTTACCACAATAAAAGTTATGGTTTCATTATATCATTGACTGCAACAAAGTCAACAAGTATCTTTTTTAAGCTACATTTTAAGTACTCATGTACTCATTATAAGCACTGTTTACGAGCAAACAACTTTCTAACTTAGTAACCCAAGACCATTAGAATTATTCACATTTTATTAGTCATTTCTTACTGATAATCACATTTCATTAGTGATTTCTTACTGATAGTCACAAGTAACTACAATGCTAAGGGGATTCCCCAATGTTTAGGGGATTTAATAGCAACAATGAAGGCGATAATTTTTGAATTTTCGAACAACTAACTCGATTTATTTAGTCTCAAATTAAGCAAAGCTTTTCCAAGGTATGGTACTAAATGACGTATAGAATACAAGAATAGATAAATAAATATGTAGACGGCCATGACTCGGGAACACAATGCGTGCGCTCATCACCCAAACACGTCCTTACCAAAATTTGAACCCGTGATCTTTTATGAAATGGAAGGTCGCTACCGTTTTGTGTTGTGGTTTGCATTTAAAAGTACTTTTTCATTCAGGTACTGTTACACTAATTGGGGAAATTAAATAATTCTTATTAAATCGAGACACCGCTTGATAACGCCTAATATTAGCTATTTTGCTATCATGGGAACTGTACAACGTCAGGTTGCTACTGTCCAAGGGATCAAAGAGGCTACAGAATAGGGACAAGTAGGCTGTCGCACTAGTTGGGTAATTCTCCAATACCTTTCTTAAAATAATCTTAGTTTTTGCATATAGGTATAATTTCCGATATCGATAACGCATACTTGTTTAAATAAGTAAGAGCCCTGTTAATATACAATACATATCTATCGCATCAACAACTTCAAACTTCTCACCACTTAACGGGTAACTAGTTAAACAGGAAATTAAATAAACACTTTCTAATGCTCTTGATCATCATCATGTTAATTGTTAAATAGGTACTCTGCTTAATTTCTCGGTTATTTTAAACTTGTTTTATGGACGATCCGCATTTCCCTGATAACAGTTATTCCATTCACCCTGGTGCCCTTTTAATGGTAACGGGGCAGATAGGAAAAACAGTTTTAGCTACCCCGATTGATCCAGACTTTTAGCAGGAGTGAAGTTAAGTGAGGTTAATCTACAACAGGACTGTAAATGTATTTAAAATGTACAAATTACCGTCATATGAAATTTTATTATAAGTAGGCACTAGGCAATCGTCACTATTTGACGTACTACGTGGTGTAATAAGATTCAGAATTTTTTCATGCCTGATATTAAATGAGTGACTGATGGTTAGTGAAGGAAAATGAGATTTAGACGAAGTATACTTTATTGCACGGTCCGCTTTGAAAGGTGAAATCGAAAATATTTCTCCTTTTTTTAGACTGTTGTAGATGTCTGATAAGACTATTTCTTTTTGGTGAACATTCATTACCAGCCGCAAACTATCATTATCAAAAAAATGTATAACAATGAAATAAAATATGGGTAACTTGCAAATAATATTAAATTCAAAGAGCGTTGATATAATTATAATAATATAATTTATTTCGTTAAATTTTGTTAAATCAATTTCATCAGTGATTGAAGTCACCTAGTAAGCAAAAACAGGGGACTTCACTCTTCCATATCTATACATTAGGTGTTATATTAATATTATCGAAGTTGAATTAAAGAAAAACAAACAATACTAACTTAACTTAAATGAGAAAAATAGATGTGATGTATTTATTCCATTATTCTCATAGATATTTTAAAAGTTGATATATCGCAAGCACCCGCTTCCGTTCAATATTTTATTTTCATAACAAATGCTTTAACTTATACTTGGCAGAAACACCAGCCATTGGTAGACGTGTTTACTATATTTTTTCGTGAAGATTTTTTTTATTTAATTGTTTTTTTTTATTAAATCAAAGTACCTGTTGGTAACAGGTTACTTAAATATAATTACGTAAAGCTTAATTTTTTTGTCAAATATTTACAACTATAGTTTGTGAGTGTTAGTAATCAGCTGAATGTAACTGTTGTTTGGTGCGAAGGTCGGCTGTCACGTTAGTCTAAGTCTAATTAGTAAGCATTACTCAGAACCACGGACAAGGCCCCACCCGAGGCGATGAGGCCGATCGAGAAATTTTGGCGGCTTCTAATTTAGTATTCTGACTGATAGATAGAAGGTTTTGTCTATGTCATGTTCACCTTAGCTGTTTATTGCGTTGACAATTTGAGCTCACGGTCGGCTAAGGAATACATGTATGATGTCTATTGCAAAATATCAATGTTTAAGGAAATTGGTATGAAGCGACTGCTGTGCTTACCAAATTATACTTATATTATTTACGTAAAACTAATTCACAAGGACCTTTAATGTACTTGACATTGACATTACAAATAGAAAGAACATTTATTGACTTCAAAACAACATACAAACACATTCTAACTTACACTATAAAATTATAATCAGAAATAGTCACTTTAAAAATAATTGGAATGAGTCAGAATATGTTTTGAGTATAAACACGAGTATGATATACATACTGCTTAAATTTTTTTACCATTTGAAAACCAATTAATAGTTATTTGTTATGCAAGGCTGCAAAGTTGGGATTTGGCCACGAGTTACCTCATTTAAGACCTAAGCAAGCAAAGGATTCTGGGATGGAACCACGAGCGTAGCGAGTTCAAAGATAGAATCCTAAGCGTAGCGAGGGTTTCAAAGGTACGGGACGCTAAAAACTTTTGCGAGGAAAATTTTTAGGTGCAAGAAAAAGAGCTTAAATAAAATGGTAAATGGCTTGTTTAAATTTAAAATTAAAAGTAAAATTGCTACAATTACTAATGTTTACTATCATTTTTAATTGGTTTCTTTTAAAAGTGATTTGACTAAGAATACCATAATGACTTTGACAAACCACAACGGAGTATAGTATTAATTTAAATAAGCATAAAATGTATCTTAGAAAGACTATAATGTCGATTCGAAACGTACCATGTGTGTTTTCTTTGAATAGAAAAGTTCTAATTTTCAAACACTTTTCCACGCTAGCGGATAAAACGCAATTTTCCACACAGAAATTGAATAACAAACCAAACTTTTCCGAGCGTGTGAGGTGAAAAAACTCGGTAAAATGGAGAAGAAATTTTTGTTTATGGTACGTGGTGTTTGGATAGGAAATTAAAAATAATTTCTAAGTGTGTGAAGACCATTTTGCAGTACATAAATCCATTTGTCAGATATCAAGCTTCAAAGTCTTAATTGTTGTTAGAATGAAGTGTCCCCTCCACTACTAGTAGTATCCTAAACAGCGATATATATTATTGCGCTGTTTAGAAACTATTCATTTCATCGTAGATTTATAACTTTCATAAGAAAACACACAGGCCTATATACTAACTTGATTATTTGTTTAGAAACGATGAGGGTTTGAATTCTTATATTTGGTCTTGGTTTTCATTAGACTTATTTTAGAGTATACATATGTAATAAAAATTCTAGCATACATATTTATCTTCGTGTCTTTGAAATGAATAATAAATTGTATAAAAACAATTTGAAAATAAATTGTTTGTTAAAGGTTTAATAATATCTGATATTTATGATAAAGAGCAAAATATTCGATGTTTATAATTATATCGAATATATATATATAACCAACATAATGAGGCACCTCTTACGCGCCATGTTTTTTTTTGCATTGGTGAACAACTATAATGGTAGTTGTAAGTTTGGTTGCATTTCAACTAAAATAAAATAAATATATTTATTATTAGTGTATATTCATCAATCTGAGTAATTCTTATAAAACTTCGTTAATTTAGCGAGGAGCGAGTGAAGCTCCCATGCTTCAGCTTCAATGGCGCAATGTCTGTTACGCCATAACTTCCCGATTTCTTAACCGATTTTAATATTTTGTGTGGAATCGAATCAACAGGTTTAGGACCAGAATGTGACGGAACCCGAATTTTGAAATTCGTTAAAATTCCCATCAAAACAAAATTGTTTTTTTCTTTTTTTAGGTATTACACTCCGCTCCAATATATGGTGCTAGAGTAGCTTTATGCTTAGCGACTGCATCGCCTGGTTGATAAATAGTGAATCATAATACATATCATGAAATCCTCGTTATTTCCTTACTTTTATGCAATAAAAAATATGTATTTCATGGTTTGGAGCGCACCCAACTACTATAAAGCGCAATCAAGTGTAATTAAGTAATTAGGATGCAAAGACACGAATCCTCTACCAAACTAAGACTTAGTTCTGTACACAGCTCTATCAAAGATTTTCTTCTAAAAGATCTGAGCTTCTTATGAGTAATAAATTGAAAATACTTCCTTGTAGCGCGCGCCTTGGCAGTTGTTAAACCAATCCATTCATATTTAGGTGTACTCACCAACTTGTTTTAGATCAATTTAATTAGCATACTCATGCGTGTTGTTGATTTTTTCTATAATTGGACTAAGTCCTACTTTGTTACTTAGCAATTTGATGTATTTTTTACTACATATTCATATAACGAATAAATTGCTTATGTTCTCAATAATGGCTACTGCGTAGAGTTATTTTTTACCTGTATATTCATCTGTAGTCCGCTGGTTTTAGTAAATAAATGAAGCGCCCTCTAGAGAACATAAAGTCATAAACTAAGGAGTGGAACTCTTTGCCTGAGTCTGTGTTTCCTGACAAATACAATTTAGGTCTTCAAGTCACGAGTGAATAGGTATCTTCTAGGCAAGCGTTTCACATCCTAGATTGCACCGACGCTTACCATCAGGCGAGATAGTGGTCAAGCGCATGCCTATTTCCTATAAAAAAAAAACAAAATAAAATCGTAATAACTCTTGAGGTATTGGAAAGGTTTAAGAAGTCTTGGTAATTTCGTATGTATGTGTAAACAAGGCTATCATATTACATGTAGGTTGTTTATGTGATAGACGATAAATAATAATTAGTTTGTATATTTTTTTTAGTTTCCAGAACAGTTTTTTTTCATACTATTTAGACCGTAATTTTCAGAGAGTATAGTGAGTAGATAGTTCAGTGAGTTATTCAAGACACAATGTATGTAAGAATTAAAAATAAAACATTTAAACACAAAAAATAAGTTCAAAACCAAAAACCCGACGTTTTTTAACATATTTCTATGTTTAAATGTTTTATTTTTAATACTTACATTCATTGTGTCTTTTGCGACATTATTCATTCACGATTGAATGTCAAAACTTGTGTAATTAAGCCTAAGGCTGTGGCCTGGACGCCAGCGGGCGGAGCGGGTGGCGCGGTCGTTACGGGCGGCAATCGTGGTTTGTTGCGGTGAAGTGACGTGTTGATACTGCGACGTGATATTTTCTAAAGCAGTTGTTTTATTAATTACGAGATATTGTGGGCGAAGGAATGCGTGAACTATATGTGTAAACATATTACAAACAAAGAAAACAAAAGGGAGTTTCATCAAAATTATGCCGACCAAAAACGTAATCCGGATATGTTCTATAATTACACAAGGGTGACTGTACCTTCGATGATCAATTTTATTTTATTAACTCCCACAACACTTTAATAACTGTTCTATTTTTATGGTCATAGTGTTTACTATTCCAAAATGGTGGCCTATCTAAAACCGCTGAAATAATTTCTTCAATCAACGACATTCTAAGGAAAACAAGCAGAACGTCACAACGACTATTCAAACGCGCGGTTTCCGCTAGACTATAGCTCGACGCCCGCACCGTCCGCTCCGCCCGCTGGATCCAGGTCGCAGCCTTACTCTAATAAAGGATGTATCACGTTGCGGTTGATTGATTTCTAAACTATACTCGCGAGCAACCAAATCGACTCAATACATACGCTACCACATACGATGCATTTCTCAAAAAATATTTAATTTCGAATTCGAATTACATTATTTAACAAAACACTCAATGAATATTGCCAATAATGGTATCAATGTAAAGCTGAAGAGTCACGCTTTTTAATAATGTTAATAGGATTTTATTTTAAAGGGGCATTTATATGCGCGCATTTATATGTGTCGATTTAGTTGCTCGCGAGTGTATTCAAAATAAAATAGGGCACACCCTTAACACATTCAGTGTTCTTCCCGTTCCGTCCCGTTCATTTTGTAAGAAGTAGTCAGTAAAGCGCAGACGCATGCGACAAGTAACGTTGTTTCGTGTGGCCATTCTGATAATACCGTCAACCTACGAAAACGATTATTGGATTCATTCTTACAGTGTAGTAGTGATTTGATTACACGATCGTACAGAGGGTATTTTTGCACCAAAATGGACAAGTCCCAAATTAGTAATTCTCCAAATGTGAATATTTTATTTACACAATTTTTTAGCCCACGATCCTAAATCGGGATTTACTCAAGCGTCATAGAGACCTATTGGGTTGCACAGCTTAGATGATAAAAAAAAATACGCCTTTCCAACGGTAGGGGGAGCGGCTATAGATTTTCAAAAATGTAACTTCGGCTTGTGGAAATCGTCAGATTATATATATAAAAAAAAAATTGCCACGCTCCTGAATGTCGAGATGTTTTTTTTAGAACTTTGTAGCCCTCCATCATCTTGTGTGTCACTCTCAAACTGTCAGATTAGTTGAATATACACGTTTTAGCATGTAACTTACTCACCCTACCTTTATCTGACGCGCTCGAGAATTTCAGATGATCAATCTTTTTTTAATAATTTGATCCTTTATCCTTGCCGGGCATGGGGCTCATATTTGGTGGAAGTACTTAACCGGGTACAAGGTATCCCCCTATATAATAATCTTCCGCGCTTTAGTAAATCCTGAAATCCCCACTTGGGTTCCCCTACTATAAAGATGACATGTCACAAGGCATGTCTCACATGATGATAATGTGATGATAAGAAGGAATGTGAAGTCAAGTTTTTCAGTGATGCCTTACGAGTAAGTGTATGGTGAAGACTAAGAGGAACGGATAATACTACTACCTTTCTTTCATCCAGAATAGTTTTGGGGGCGCACGTGTTATTGTATGTGCTTGAATAAGTTTGGTAGGTGTAAAAAAAACACGTAATTCTAGATAAAAGTTACAGGTGGTTACAGTAGTAACCACCGCCAGTTATGTTGAGTTACATGAGGACGGTGACATGACGACGTTTAAAGAATTTTAAAACGGCATTTAATAATAGAAACACTAAATTAATTCATGAAAAACTTCATGAATGACTTCATGGCATCCTATTTTTACAAAGAGTGAGCGCTGGCATTGTATTTATACACCATCATGATATAATACTCGTGCACATAAAGTCCATATCACTCAAAGACCCAATATTATTGTTCTGCCTTGACCAAAAAAAAGTAGCAATCCTATTATACACTATTGGGATAAGGTCTCAAAGAAAACTACAGCCACGTGAATAATCGACAGGAGCTTACTTCTCAAAGAAAATGTTACTCATCTAATGTGAAGGCGTACGGGTTAGGCTCAGAGTGTACAGAGTAAATAAGGCGCCACTCGTTACTAGCCATATTTTTTAAGCAACTGATGATTTTTAAGCAAATAATAGTTATAGACATTTTATATATATTTTGATTATTTAGTGTTTATTTCCTAATAAAAATGTTTTTAGTAAACATTTTCTAATAATTAAAATAATTTTGGTTAAATTTTGTCAAAACCCACTCTGCATACATCCATCCTAGATTATCAGATAATAATGTATATTTTTGAAGGAAAGCCTAGAAACGTGGTGTGCCTTAATTTGTTTTGAATAGTTTATTATGTTACAGATATTACGGCTTACTAACAATATTCATAATTCATAACATTGGTAACATAAGCGCTCCGGGTACCTTATATAGTAGAAAATACTTCACAGAATTCCGAATATGTAGATCCAATACGTGCTTCCGCGTCACTCACCAACAAAAGCCGCGTGGCCCGCAGTTCTTGAAAATAATCAAACTATGGTAGTCTATTCTCTAGTGTGTATAACTAAACTAGGTCTGCAATGCATGCTTCTGTTTGCAAATACTGAGCGAAGCACTACCTTACCTTCGTTTGTGAGTTTTGGCGCCAAATTTCACAATGTAGTCACAGCGATTTGGCTGTGATCGGCTTTTGAATTTTTCTTTCGATGATTATTTCCTCCATGGTATGTCCGATTTCAAAATTTTTCTTTGCACATTAGTCACGACCACAATGTGAGTTTTGGCGCCAAATTTCATCAATGTAGTATCAGCGGTTTGGCTGTGATCTGCTTTTGAATTTTTCTTTCCATGGTAAAGTCTATTTTTTTTTACATAGCCTATGTCCGTCAGGTTATAATCATGTATGTTCATGCCAAAATTCGTTCGAATCGGTTGAACCGTTAAGAAGCAGGAGGGACACAAGCGAAATTTGTGAGTTGCTTAAAAGACAGCTTCGCTCAATTATTAACTTACCTATGACCTATGATATATGCCTGACGAACGCCGTTTCCGATTCGGGCAGAAGTCTAATGTTCAATAATGTTCTCTATTTACTTACATAGCTTAGCGCAGATCAAAATCAAAGCAGTGGAAGCGAAGCGATCCAAAGCGGAATATTAATAACAGCGTGAACTAAAGAATAATGTAGTTATTCGCATGGTACATTAGCAGATGTAAAACAATTTTTGTTAGTTTTAACAAAGTAGAAAATGTTACTCATCTAATGTGAAGGCGTACCGGGATAGGCTCAGAGTGTGCATGCATACAAAGTAAATGAGGCCGCACTCGTTACTAGCCATATTTTCTTAAGCAACTGATACAAATAATAGTTATAGACATTTTATATATATTTTGATTATTTAGTGTTTATTATAAAAATGGTTAAGGTTATAATTTATTTGTTTATAGAGGTAGCAGCACAATTTCAACATGTCAATACGAATAATTGTGCTAAGAAATTAAAAACAAAAAAAAATGTTTTTCCAACGTCTTTTACATTTTTACATGAACAATTAAACAAAATAATAATACAAACAATAAATGCAAATACACTTATTGGTAAATACGGCATGTCATTCACCTTAAAACACTAAAACTTAAACTCATCTATTAAACATCTATTAACGTAAAAAAATATTATCAAGTAGCTTTTTAAAATTTATTTTAGAACGCCAAAATATATCAATATCATCACTGATGCTATTATAAATAGAGTTAATGTTTAAATCAGTGTTGGCATTAATCGATTAATTTTTCAATCGATTGCTTAATTTGATTAAGTTTAATCGAATTAAACATAATCATGATTAAATGAATCGCGATTAAAATAGTAATCGTAATCATGATTAGTTAAATTTATCACTAATCGTTAATCATTAATTTGATTAAGCAGATTAAAGTTTTTATTATGAAGGAAAAAAAATCACAGCCTATATATTCTAAGCTGAAATAGCTAGATGGCCCGTCACAAATTCACAAGATGGCGTTGTACAACCATTCTGAATTGGTCGGCAATTTTATTGTGAGATCGTGACAATAAGACATAACCTGCCAACCTTAGAACGCTACACGATTTTAAAACGAGTGTGTATTAAATATAACACACCCATGCCATCCTCCGGTTCTGTTGAAAAAACGTTTTCCTTTGCAACCATGATAAATATATCTAAGTCACACAAAATATCATACGAATTATTAAAGAAGAGAGTGATTATGAAATGTAATTTAAATCATTTATCTCATATTTTTTTATATAAAGTTTTAATTACAAAATGTAACAATCAATCAATGACTCCTGTGATTTTTATAAATACTCAAACAAAAAATCTGATTAACTAGTTCTTTTTTTAAACTTGTTCCCATTCTAATAATCATACATTTCTAATCGTGATTTACGATTAATGATTACGATTAATAATCGTAATCGGGAAAAAATTATTACGATTAATTAATTTTAATCGTGATAATGTCGATTAAATTTTTAATCGTAATTTTTAATCGTTAATCAGATTAAATTTTTGCCAACACTGGTTTAAATGCATTTATTTTTATGATGATACAGAAGTTCTGAGGAAAACAACACATAAATTCATTACAATCGCATGACTTAATTATTCGGAACAATTATTGAGATGTAAATAAATCTACCACAATAACATTGTATACTATACTAGCTGTCCCGGCCACGCGTTGCTGTGCCGACTGCAGTGCCATCTGCCGGACTGATTTGTGAATCTAAACCATTCTCAGATCCCCTTGAACACACACAAAAAAATTCATTCAAATCGGTCCAGCCGTTTAGGAGGAGTTCAGTGACATACACACTCACAGAAGAATTATATATATAAAGATAATACAAATGCATGTCGGTCTATTTGTCTGCCCAATGTAATGTCTTTATATTTACAGTGCTTGCAATAACTAAAAATGTTTCAAAATGTTTACTTTTTATATTGTTTGATATTATATACTTAAATAAATTATTAGTGACCCAGAAAAGAAAAAAACACAATATTATCTTTTTTTTACTTTTACGCTTATTTAATTTCTTTTTATTTTCTGTTACAAATAGGTCTTTTAAAAGTGGAACGATGCCTGAAGGCAAATGAAGTAATGCTTATATACTTTTATAATGGTCTACGGTAGACCAAGTGAACCTTCGCTCGACGCGGGAGACGAATAAGTTATAAAATCACAGACTCTTGACTACTTATAGATGCAGGTTTAGTGACGTCACTTCCGGAGGGGGCTTCATTACTTGGAAAATTATAATTTTTATATTATTTGAAGTGTATTATTTATTGCGTGAGATGCTTTGTCTGTTTAGAATATCAATTGGCACTAATCAACGGTTACGATTGTTAATTAAAATAATCAATTCAAAATGGATTGCCTTAAGGGCACTGTGTTTATTGAGATCCCGTAACGGTGACAAAATAATATTATTTAAATACTTTAAATTACTGCAATGGCTGTGGATTGATCGCCCATAACACTTTTCTCCTTAAGTTCGAAATTCTTGGAAGTAATTGGCTTTTGTCAATTTGGAGCATTATTACCTTTTTTACATAATAAACATTTCTTATTTTTAATAAATACAAAGATATACAAATAATAAGCATAGTTACAATCAGATACAAAAAGAGGGTCCAAACGCTAACACACTTTCAGGATTAACTTCACACTTCACTTTCACTATTTTTCCTTAAGGTATATGACAATAGTTGCAGGTTTTCCATGTCTTTTCAATATCAAATAAAAATATGGAATGGGGTGTTAAAGAAAATAGGATTGCAGTGATCGCCTTGCAAAAAGTGGATATGGAGCCGTCAGTTATATTCCAGACACTTTAAAAGCTTGATATCAGCCGTATGTTCATATGTCGTACTATCAACAGATACAACAACACTCTCTATCGAAGACCATAAAGGATAGGGGCACCCGCGTGCTGTTAGAACTATAATACAAAGGTTTTGATCTATTTCTTGACAAGGGCGAGTGAGCGACTGAGTTTTATCCTCTTTCAAAAGTAGGTAGGGATATTTAGGTGGGATAAGGGTAGTATGGTTATATATATATGTTATATGGTTTTAACACAGGTAAGGGTAAAACTTTATAATAGTTAAAAATATCAGGAGTCATTAAAGGGATACACATTAGGAACGTTATTTGTTGGTCCTTATAGTAAGCCTGTACTTATTATATTGTAGGTTCTATTTTTACAATATTTCTAAGTTTTGCAGGAAATACATGTTTATCGGTCTTTTCTATTTCCTTATTTACATTTTTTACTTTTACACGGCTAAATGCTACAGCTGTTTCAATCTCAGCGATTATTGATAAAAAGTTATTAAAAAATGTAGTATGTATTTTGATGATTTTACTTTCTAATTTATATTGGTTTATATCCTTTAGCTCGTTTTTTATATTTTTTATTTCGTTATTTAATTGGATGAAATAGTTCTGCGCACTTTTTGTAAAGTTAGCTAATACGCCCGCTATTTCGGAGATTATAGTAACTTTTTTAGGAAGTAAATCTTGCTTATTTTTTAATTCTTTTAATTTAACGTTTAACTCTATTTACTCCAGTTGGTAGTAATTGTTAAAACCTTTCATTGGTGAGAGATATCGTGCCCTCGGGCTGCGTTTGACTGTAACAAAATTGTATAGAACTATTTAACTTAATATAAAAGATATAATTTTTAAATTCTTAATACTTAATATTATTTGATTGTAGTTCGTTGGCAATGATAGATAAATCTAACGTTGTGATGACGGTCCACTTGTCTGTACAAATGACAGCTTGACCTTCCTTTATAATCAGCAGTAATCCGGGATTCTTCTCAATCTTCACAATCCGGACCTGGACCTGGCCGCGGGTCATCAGGATCAGGATCAGAAGGAGAAAGTATCTGTGGAGGGCGTCGTATATTTTTAATTGCTACTTTCTCTCTATAAAGCTCAAGTCCGATCCTGCATGGAATATTGCAGCCACCTCTGGGATGGCTCAGCAAAATACCAACTTGCTGCACTGGACACGATTCAGCGCAGAGCTGAGAGGCTCATAAGTGACAACAAATTGGCGAAGAGCAAGCTTCACACCTTAGCTCACCGCCGCAAAGTTGCCTGTCTGTCGGTCTTCTACAGATTGTATTTTGGAGAGTGTGCTCAAGAGCTACATATGCTCATACCGCCATCTCCTTTCTTCCATCGGACATCCAGACGCACTGCGGGCTACCACCCTTTCTTGGTCGCTATTCCTGCCTGTCGCACCAAGCGCTTCTTCTTTTATAATGCGCACAGCAAGGGAGTGGAACTCTCTACCTGCGTCTGTATTTCCGAGTACATATAACCCGACTGTTTTCAGGGCCAGGGTGAATAGGCACCTTCTGGGTTAGCTCGTTCTATCGTGGATTCTGTCTTTGCCCCCGGGCTTGATTCAATGCGGATCAAGAGCGAACCCATTCTGAATAAAAAAATAAAAAAAAAACTTTAATCGATTTCCCTTTTGTTTTAAGGGGGATAATGTTGTGTTTACTTTCGCCCGATACTTCGGCCTTATGGTAATGGGATTTATCTTTACCGTGACGGATATCGACACCATTTATATATATATTATTTTTTATTTCAATGTTGAATTTCCGTTTGGTTTTTATTTCTTCTTTTATGTAATAATTTTGTCGGTTAAATATTAATATAAGTATTTTGTGCGTTTTACATGTTCTTGGACTAATTGTTGTGTATAATATTTATTGAAATCTACATCAAATGTACTAGAAGCTTACGTTTAACCAAAAACTACTTCATATGGGGTAAGCCCAGTTGTACTTTGTATGGTCTCATTGTATGCCATTATTACGTAAGTCATTATGGATGCCGCATCAGAATTTTTTTCTTCATACTTGGCCAATCTGAGAAGTTCTATAATTGTGGAATGTAATCTCTCTACTATTCCTATGGAATTCGTGTTATGAGGAGTGCCGATGCGTAAATCTATTTTATAAAATAATAACATTCACAAGGGAACTAAAGAGTAGGGCATTATTAAATTCAGATCCCGAATCTGAACTTATTCGGGTAGGAACGCCGTAAGGTGAAAAATGAACTATTAGGGCTTTAACGACTTCAGGGGGTCTAAAATAGTAACATTGTATGTTTCATATTCCGTCCATAATATGTTTCATTTGCGAAATCTTAAAATGGTAAGTTATTTGACCAATCATAAAATGAAACATAAACTGCAATTAATCTAAAGTGACAGTTTTGTATGGGAATGCGTAATATGGTAGACTTATATGAATTGCCATTTATGTCAAATTGAAGAATTGTTAGATGTTACTATTTGACCAACATTTTGCTCTCATATTTTTTATTTAAATCATTTTTGTCGCCTGTGTAGTGAAAAATCGCATGTTTTTAAATAATGGCAGACTTGGGACTTTACGAAAATTTTTTAGAACATGCTCGTCAAGAGGAAGCTCTTATATATAGAAGACGTAACGCTGGTCTTAGGAATTTGGAGTTGGCTTTTGAAATGCCCGACTCCGAGTTCATTGGTCTTTATAGACTTAATAAGTGTTTGGCTCTAGATTTAATAAAAGAATTGGAGCCCTTTATTATGTCCAATAAAGAATAAATAAATAAATAAATATTTCCTACATTCACACCAATTAGACTAGCCCAAAGTAAGCACTGTAAGGCTTGTGTTATGGATACTAGGGAAACGAATAGACATACATATATGATACATTGATATGTGATATTCATAGAAATGTATATAAACACCCATGCCTCATGTACAAATGCTCGTATTCATCATATAAACATCTGCCCCTACCGGGATTCGAACCCAGGACCGTCGGTGCGAAAGGTAGGGTCGCTACCGTTGCACCAAACAGTCGTCGTTAGGAAAGGAATATCAATTGTTTCCAAATTAGTATAAAGTTATATGTATTGGTCTTATATATGATAAGATATGAGGTATATCATTAAGTAGTTGGTATTCGCTCTGTGACACTGGCCCTAAATAATGAGCATTGAAGAGGAAAGTTTATACATTTCCCTCAGAACAGGCAAGAACGAAATATAATAAATAATAGAATGTAAACTTTTGTCTTAAAATATTTATTTGCAGCTTATTATAAATATATCAAAATATTATCTAGGAGAGATCCTTTTTTTATTTTGTGTTAAGTAATGTATATATTATGGTATTCATTCTTATCAAAACATTATACAATACTTAATTTCAGTTAAAATTTTTACAATACTTACTTCTCTAATTACGTTCATATCTAATCATACTTAAATGACTAATTTCTTAGAATATAATGTTGTTGTTATGATGCAGGAATCTTTCAGCTATGTCTGATAGCCGTCCCAATTTTGCCTTATCACATGGAAGGCACGAGGTATATCTGCATTTGCCTTCGCTATATCTCTTAGCCGCGCCAAACTCTGGCCGATAACTTACAAAGCACTAGTGAATTCGGCATCTGCAGTAGCTCGTTGCATCTCCACCAGCGATAATATTCTTCTGGCTTCATAATAATATATCAAAGATTTAAGACCGTTTGGCATATTTAGTTCAATTTGACAGAATTTTGAGTTCCGTCGATATTCTCGCAAACCAGCGAATTGTTGTAGTTATTCCCATATGAAGAAAAGTTGGTTTTTATTTAAACCACTTATAACACACAATAACGAAAGAAAATAAACTCTTCAATTCTTGAAAATCTCCACCGACATTTAAACAAAACTAATAAATAATTTTTTGAAAGTTGTGTTCTCGTTGATAATTGACAAGCATGATAACAGACGCGCGCAATATTGCCAGTGCAGACATCAAGACATATAACGAAAATTTTCACTTAAAGCCATATAAATCATTTTATAATATTTTTATTTAATAATATTCACTACTTAAAAAATAAAGAATATTTAAGTAAACTTTTTTTTCACTATATTCATGGAAAATATAAGTTCAACTAAAACCGTAAAATTACGATTTTGCTCATCACTGTATTTTTTAGGTGTAGCAATATCGCCGTTAAATATGTTTCAGATACCAAATGAATTGCAGATGTTTCATATATTAATTTCACCGTTTTAGGGTGTAAAAAATGTTTCTGCTACAAATCTGCAAATGAAACATTTTATAGATGTTTCATACAATGTTACTATTTTAGACCCCCAGGAGTAGATCTATTGGGGATTTCCTTCGTCCTACCTAATTTGCTAAAGGCATCTACAATTGTTAAGTAATATTTTGAGTCGATTGTAAAAATGTTCATTGATAACTCTTGAAATGGTTTTGTTTGTTTTGTTTTGTTTGGTTTTGTTTGTACGTTTTAATTTTAAAGTTGTTTCACGAATTCTTCTGGCAAGGTTTTTTTTAATGATTTTTAATAATAATATCACGTTGCTCTGCGTCGTCTTCTACATAAATAACTCGCAGAGTGCATTAAAAAAAAATAACTGAACCCTTTTTATATAGGGTCATGACAGCATTAACGAACTGAAACTATGTGTGTCGTGTTCAAAGAAAATAAAATGTTTTACTTTAATTTTGGTGAATTCTTTAAAAAATAACTTCTTTTAATCAGATCTATTAGCAGGCAGGTACACTTCTAATATTCCTTGTTAAGTTAAGGTATAGCTAGATACATTTTTAATTAATATTTCATTTATACTCCAAGAAATAACAGAATCTGGTTCGATTTTGCATCTATGGTTTTGTTTAAAATGGGTATGCCATCTGATTCAATGTCTTGAGCGAGATGTATTGTGTCTGAATGAGGGTTTCTAGGGGTTTCAGGGGCTGAAATAGTAATACCTGTACTAGAAGTAGGAATCGAATAGGGTGATTTCCTACCAGATCGTTCGTTTGTCTCATTAGACTCTGACGATAAACTTATTAGCTTTTCCGGATCTGAGGAACTTGAATGTGAGTTTCGTGAACGTTTAGAATTATTAGCATTACCTATTATAAACATATTTTCTAGAGCATTTACTTTAATTCTTAACAAAAAATCCGCTGCGATATTTTGTTTCTCATTTTTATAAAAAAACTAGCTGACCCGGCCACGCGTTGCTATGGTAACGTTAATTGATTATAAAAACTGTTATTCTTAGGCTTATGGTAACTATGGTAACAAACACACAAAGTATTATCATAATAACATGTACTGATTCCGTATTCATATTCCGATAATCGTAATTTCCATTTTGTCGGTTTACTTTTAGGTTCATTAATGAACTTTTACCACGCGAGGGGTCTATGATTCGTGAAAATTGTAAATTTTCTATCATATAAATATGGTCGAAAGTGTTTGACTGCCCAAACTATGGCTAAAAGCTCCTTTTCTACAGTACTAAATTATCTAGTTTCAGCATTATTTCGGGTTCTGCTTGCAAAAGCGATAGGCTTATAGCTACCTACTGAGCCTTGTGATAACATGGCGCCAATTGCATAATCAGAGGCCTCTGTGGCATCTAATTTGTCGTTTGTGTGTTTGTTTGTCCGCTCTTTTTCCCGCTCTTTTTCCATTGTAGACGCGTTACCATAGCAACGCTTTACCGCAGTGCCGGATTAAGGTCGCCTGGGGCCTCTAGGCACTTCATGTTTGGGGGCCCCCTTATACAATGTGTCCCGTCACCCGTGTGAAATATAGCAGTTTTTATCGACAAATTGCCCCTCAAATTTTGTTGAATACTCATTTCTTGAGTGAATAAATACAAAATCAGAAAATATTTTTTAAATAAAAATTTAATATTTACTTTTTTTTTAATATTTTTACATTTTAGGGCCCCTTCTACACCGGGGCCCCTAGGCACGTGCCTAGTGTGCCTAGGGGGTAATCCGCCACTGCTTTACCGGGTCAGCTAGTCATTACACATTAAAACATCCGCATTTTGTTGTGGACGCGGTGCTTGTGCATTATTTGGGATTCCAAGTTTAAACTGATTATTTACTGGGTTCCTAAAATAAGGAAGAGGTCTTTTTTGTATATTTGAATAGTTAAAATTTGGATTTGATGGTCTATTAAATTGTTGATTAGGATATTGATTTGCATGTTGATTCACATGTCGATTTGGAATTCCGAATTTAAAATTATTTTGTATTGGTTTTTGCGTGTTATAAGGGATTCCGAATTTAAAGTTTTTATTAGGGTTATGCAATAGTTTAAAATTATTAAATTTATAATTGTTGTTCATATTAGATAAAAGATTAGGAGTGTAATTCGGCTTAAACGGTTTAACTCATGGTAACGGATTAATTACAATATTTTTTGATGTTTTTTTAAATTATATTGTAATAAAAGGTTTCCCCCCATATGTGACGACAGCAGCAAGGCATCCACTAAAGTGAGGCATCCTTTCAATCAGATAATGCGCATCATATCTTCGGGTAGATTATACAGAAAAGTATTTAACGCTGAATTCCTATAAATAATCATTTTTGCCGTCTAAATATCTTGGTCTTCTATTAAATTTACTTTTGAAAACACTGCACTATGAAAAACAATGACACAATGACAAAACTCTAAAAGTTTTAAATTTAGCGTTTCAATTCGATTGCGGTACAATGTTGCGATTGCTAAAATGCTGAGTTAGTACTTGTTCAAAGCTTTCCATGTACATAATATCGTCACGTTCACTTAACAAAGCTGCTCCACGGCCTATAAGTCTGTTAGTTATACTATGGAATAAATACAAATCTTAGGGACGCGGAAGTATTCAATGTATATTCACAGTTTATTATAAATAAATAACTATTAAATCCCGATAACTATTCAATGTATATTTTAAAATTTAAATAAATAAATTTAAAATTTCACATAGCCTTCAAAATTGGAATAATGGCAATTATATCTGAGGAAATTATTCGTATTTGTTCCATATTGAAAAACACACTAAATTATAAATAAAAACACAATATTATAACTAAAGTAAAGTAAAAGTATACAAAGTTGTAAAGTTACTAAATCTAAAACGATTTTTAAAATTTCTAGAACAATACTATTATTTTCCTTTTTTATATCAAAAGTTACCAATTTAACACAATTATAATTTCACTTATTTAGGAGCCAGCGTAATCTTAATTTTTAAAGACAAAAAACAAAATAACGACAAAATTAACGTTTTTGCGATTCAGACAAGGAAAATGTTACAAATGGATGTGGGAATAGGATACGGATAACAGTGATTTATTTACTAGATCCAGGTTTAGTGTCGTTACTCCCGGATGGGGCTTCATTACTGGGAATATTATAATGTTTATATATTATTAATTGAAGTGTATTGTTTATTGCGTGAGATGCTTTATTTGTTTAGAATATCAATTGGCACTAATCAAAGGCGACGTTTGTTATTTAAAATAATCAATTCAAAATGGATTGCCTTAAGGGCACTGTGTTTATTGAGATCTCGTAACGGTGACAAATTAATATTATTTAAATACTGTAAATTACTGCAATGGTGTGGATTGATCGCCCATAACAAGCTAGTATAGTACTGTCTCTATATACGTATATCCAATAAATATATAATAAACATAGTTTGTGGTAAGTACGTCAGTAACAATAACAAGTCTTAAGTGAACCTATACAAAGTACGACGTTAAATTACAAAGTAGTAAATAGAGCGTCCACCATGGCGGAGCAAAAAGTTTAAAGAAATAAAGAACTCATATTAAACTTTTTCAAACAACAAAGAACTTTATCACCATATAAATGAGATCGTAATACGAATGTAACGATATCTGGTTTACTAACTTAATCCATTCAGCCGCTTTGGTGGACAAACGAAGTAATAAAGATTAGGTGCTACAACAAAGATGGGCGAGAGCGACAAAAAAATCCTTTGTTAACAATTAGGCAAGAAAAGAAGCTGCTGGCAGTGTAGAACAGTTTACACTTTTAAATTAAAAATAAAGTAGGTGCCTATTTCATAAGGTTAGGGTTAGGTACCTATTGAAAATGAGTTACATTTACAGCCTTATTTTATTACCAGTTGAAATGGAAGTACAAGATGTACTGTTAAATTATAATTTGACGATATTTAATGTGTCATAAACTGATTTATTTTTTGCTTAATACAGCTTTAATATATTAACAAACATATACTGAACAAATATTAAAGTGCGAAATTCCATGCCCCACGATTTTATATTTCCTCAAACCTGTTTTTAAATTTTATTTGGAAATTCTTTTATCACGAGCTACTAAACATAAGTTTTAATGAATATTGTGTCCTGATTATAACGTTATGTTAATGACATTATATACTATTAAGGCATTGTCGCTAAGTTTGAGTGAGACTGTAGTAGTTTCAACTGCTAATACTGTAAGGAATGCTGTAGTAAATTACAATAAAGAAGTAGCTATATTATAAGTTGTGCAGCCTCTTACTACTCAAATAATGGTTTTTGTCATGAAAACCTTTTATATATTCCTTAGTTGTTAGAGCCCTGTTAGGTAAGGTTCTTTAGTTGCCATGGCTACAAAGCAGAAGGAATTCACCATACAAGTTATATGTATATATTTTGGTAGAAATGTTACAACTACTCATTTCAAATAATATACGCATGGGAATGTTTGTTGCTACTTACGTTAAATCGCGTGCTTTGCTGTCTTTTAAATACATAACAATAAAATTAGTTATGCATCAATTATTTTTGCGTATCTCACGCTGTTCGACGCACACATTCATATATTGCATTGGTTCGTTATGAAGATTTTAAAAGGCAACACATACCCGTATACTACTATTGTAAATATTTGTTACACATAAAAAACCATGGCATAATTAACGATGGTGGGGTTTGATATTCATCACATACCAACCATAACTTGAAATACTTATTTAAAGACACTCATTACATTTTAGACTTTGTAGGTCAAACTAGTTAATTAGCATTTTAGCATAAAAAAATATTGCAGGAGACTGAAGACGTAGTTCTCCGTTCTGTGATTGTTGTTATACAAAACCCAAAAAAGGACGGAAAGTAAACTAAATATTGTATTAGTTCAAGACCAATTGAAATATCCCATTGGATTTAAATTAAATCAATCACCCAGTGGAACTAGGGAGTGATATGACCTGCTGACCTGTCAGGAGAACTTTTTACCTTGAACTATGCAATTGTAGGGCAGTAACCTTAAATAAGCAATAGACATCACTTATACAATAAAAAACATCAGGTTTACCTTACACCCTCATGGTTATTTCACTACAATCCGAGACGTGATGCCTGATGGTAATTTTGCTTCACCGATGTGATCACGGTACGCGGTAGGAAATTGCGCAGTACCCTCTCAGTCATACTTTATTAGGTATTGCTTTGCTCTGTAATTAGGGTTTTTTAGATTGTTCACTCCACTAGGTTTAAGGTTTACCTTTTGTCAGCGCGACGAAGGCACTGTTTTGCACAATTTTATAAGAATCTCTTACCGCCCATTTGAAATCAGGTCGCCATTAATATTACTTCATCACATTAATAAGTAAATTGTTACCCAGCATATATGAACTTTATGTATTATTTGTGCTGTGCAAAACTCAGACTGATAAAGTGAAAAGAATAACGTAAAGAAAACATAAGCAAACAAGAGTTCTTACTCTTTTTGATTTCTGATAACTGATTTCCGATGTTTAAACTTCAGGTCCCATAGTGACAGCACCGGTTCGGTGACCTTCTACATAAGAAACTGTTTCGAACATTTACTCACCGTTTCTTTCACTTGCTTATTAGCTAAGGACACGACGGAATTTATTATATATTAGATTTTACTGGTAGTTGCACTCGGTTGATTAAGTACTTAAATGTAGCATTTTGTAATGTTTAATAATTTACATTAAAAAAAATGGAAATGATTTTAATAAGCTGTAACGAAAACGGCTGTGTACAAAAGCTATGACATAATCACAATTCCATTCGTTTTAGATCTTTTAATTTAATATCTAAGTTATCAAGAAAGACAACTGAATTGACCAATGTTAATGAAAAGTAATAACAAATACAAAATTTACCTTAAAGGCTTTTGATTTAAAATAAACATCGGAGATTTATTTTGTTTTGTTTTGTTCATTTAAGCTGCAGCTTACTTAAACTTTTTACGGTCTGAAGATCGCATTTTGTTTTTTCAAAATACATGAGATAGAAAAACTATAAAAGTGGCTTAAGGCAACTAAGAACTAAACAGTTGTAAATAAATAAAACTGTTGATTAACGAGTATTAAACATTCAGTATCTATGTCAGACAGGCGCTAGTTCGAATTTAGAAAAGAAGTTATTATACTTCTTGCTAAAAGAAAGAACTCTTAGATTAGTAACTGAAATAATAATACACACAGATAGTAGAATCTCGCTTAGGATCTACCACTCGCACTGAGTTGAGAGTAAAAAACTTAAAATTACATTTCCCAACCCTGTTCTGTTATCGATGTCCCATCCCTAGTTACGTCATTCACAGTTTAGCGCTTCACCGTTCCACACGTATCGTGTATTTTTTTAAGAATTAATATTGAAAATGAGTGTATTACGAAGTACATCTGATCGAGAAAATGCCTAAGAGGAAACACCATAACGAGGATGGAATACTCCGCACCGGACCTGGTTAACGAACATGATGATTTAAAAAAAAGCAACCTTATTTTGAAAACAATAACTTAACGTGCCTCTCGCCGGAATCAGCACTAGATAACGATCTGATAGAAATTCTGGGAAAAGATTTTACTACTGTTACAGAACATAGGGAATTATGTGTTCGGTTGCAGAACATAGCAACTAATGGCTTAAACAAAGAGACACGCAAAGAACTCAGAAATAAGTATCTTATTCCGAGCGAATGCACTAAAATTGCAGCGCCAATATGGAATGCCTTACTTGAAATGACAGTAAAAAGTGATATGGGTTTAATGACAGAAGCAAATTTCTTCGGTATATCCTACCTACAAAAAGCTCATGGGCGCGACTTAAAGTTCAGTATTTCTATTCAATGAAACGTCGCTATTATGCGAGTACATCTCTCAAAAAAGAAATAAATGAACATATCACAAAGACTGGTAATTTATTCGGCGAAAATCTGAGCAAACCGCTTAAGTCAACTAAGAATGTATCCAAGTCTGGGCAAGAAATTATTTACAAATCAACGACCCCTGAAAACTTAAAGCCTGCCCTGGCTTCAGAGAGGACTGGCTGGCAGGCTGCCGGCCCCTTTGGACACCGTCGTCGTCTTCGGCGCGCGCGCCGCCCGTCAGCTGATCGAGGCCATGGAGGCATCAGCTGAGGCAGGACCACCGTCATTAGGCGAGATAAAGTACATTGGACAGCTGTACTTGTTTCATAAGAAATGGTCACATATAACTAATGACTGTATTATAATATCATGGATAAATGTCTATACATTACAATTAAATAATATTCTGTCCCAACAAGAATTAACAAAGTTATGTGCTCTCACTACTAAAAAAATAAGTAAATTATTAAAGATTGGTGCTATTTCTAAATGTGAAAACCAACCAAATCAATTTATATCCATTTTTTGTAAGGCTCAAACCAAACAGTAAATGCGCTTCATTCTTAATCTAAAAAAATTAATAAATATATACCTACAAATCACTTTGAACTAAAAGACGTAATACTTGCTGTTAAATGAGTTACAAACAATACTTATACGGCTACTATTAGACTTTAAAGACGCTTATTTATTAGTAAAGAAAATAAAAACAGTAGAAAATACCTAGCGTTTTATTACGATCACCGTTACGAATTTAATTTCCTTCTCTTTGGTTTGAATGTAGAGCCTTTTAATATTTACTAAAATAATGAAACCAGTAATAAAATTATTGCGAACGGCCGGCAACATTACTACACTATATTTAGATGACTAGTATCTCACCGGACAAACTTATGACGAATGTAAGGAAAACATAAATGTTACAATAAAATTGTTAACTTCCTTGGGCATCAAAGTAAAATTAGAAAAAAGCTGAATACTACCGTCAAAATCCTGTAAATTTCTGGGTTTCTATATTGATTTTAGTAACATGCAAATTAGTTTGGCGAAAATAAAAATGAAAAAATAAAATAAGAGCTTTTAAAATTTTGTAATATAAAAATGAGTTTGCTCAACTTGTAGGACTTCCGATTTCGGTATGCCTTGCGATAGAATATGTTGTATACAAAAGAATTTGAACGCTGTAAATTTTTGGATTTGAGAGCTTTGTGAGGACACGACAATTATGAAAAATACATGTAGATACCTCAAACCCTACAAGTTGAATTGAACTGGTGGATCACGCGGTATGTAAGATCAAAAATGATGGTTACCGTGTATGCCGTATGTGGATCCGAGATAGCTAGCGGAAAGTGGTCCGAAGGAGAACGTGCTATGCACATTAACTATTTGGAGTTGTTAGCTACTTTCTTTGCATTAAAAATATTCTCAAAAGATTGTTACTGTGAAATTCAACTGCGATCAGTTATATTAATCGCATGGGAGGAATACAATATCCTCATTTAAACAGAGTCCAGGCCTCCCTCGAGTTGAGGGCTATGACCCTTACCGGTCTGCCGTCTCCTAGCACCCTCCTCAGCTGAGGACGGGTGGAAACGGCGTAAGACTATCCTTACCTAAATACAATATAACATTTAGGTAAGGCTGGTA
Organism: Calamotropha paludella; assembly: GCA_927399485.1. NCBI lineage: Eukaryota > Metazoa > Arthropoda > Insecta > Lepidoptera > Crambidae > Calamotropha > Calamotropha paludella. Next base: position 19,772,864 of record OV656803.1, on the reverse strand, counting down.
CAACTCGTCTGTATTGAACAATTTAGAGTTCTTAGGTCATACCGAAAGTTAATGTTGAGGAGTCTTAACTAAAAAATATATCACATTATTGTCCCTTGCAAACTGAAGAAATTTGTCTAAAATTAATACATAAAATATCCAAAGTCATAACCAACAAATAACTATTAAAATACCTAATGTAATTAAAACATCAAAATTTAGAACAAATTAGCCATAGTTATTGTTCCTTACTTCCGTCACAAGTATAATATGTCAAGCTCAATTGTTTATGTGCAGAAAACTTCGCAAATACGGCAACATATCACTCTCACTCACTCTATTCCATACGTTTATAAAACCACACCACCCAGCTTCTACGAAATCGCTGAGCCGTTGGGTCCAAAGCACTTTGAAGAAATCGGGTGTAGATATTTAAATTTTTCCTCCACATAGTACACGTCACGCCGTTACGTCGCATGCCCTAAGGGCTGGGGTAAACATAGACTGCATTAGAAAGACAGCCGGATGGAATAAATAGTTCGACGAACACTTTTTGGTAAATCTATATTCGGAATATAATACAATCAATACCTACATAAGTAATTAATTAATGATATACATAATATAATTTTGCCTATATAGAGTAACCATAGATTTATACTTAATGCATATCGTGTGTAAATATTTGATTTGTCTGGCTAGGCAATATAATCTCATATCACCGTAGTTTTGATTTTGATTCTTATCATATATGGGGCTACATAAACAAACCATAATAAAAAACAATATTGTAGTACCACATAGCTTTCTTTAATAATATAACTAGGTCTGCAACACATGCTGCTGTTTGCAAATACTGAGCGAAGCAATGAGAATTTTAAAGGGTGATTATTCGTCGATGGTTTGTCCGATTTCAAAACTTTTTTTGCACATTAGTCACGACCATGATCTGAGTTTTGGCGCCAAATTTCATCAATGTAGTCTCAGCGGTTTGGCTGTGATCAGCTTTTGAATTTTTCTTTCGGTGATTATTTCTCCATGGTAAAGTTTATATTTAGAGCTTCACTCAATAATATTTTTTTTTTTTACATTTCATCATTCTTAAAATAATTTGTATTATTATATGTATTACTTCAATGCAGAATGTTAAACTTTACAATATATACAGATTACTCGTAAGACTCTAGCCCTAAACTAGTCATAGCGTAATAATATACATACATTATGATCCAGTCCCTAACATAACGCTACATACTTTTGATATTTCCTACACGCTCTCAATTTCTATCTGTGTATTATTATTTCAGTTACTAATCTAAGAGATAAACGCACGAAGTATAAATAATGATTAAACGAACTTACCTTAACTAAAGTTCTGTCATAAGTTTTATACTCTGAATTCAGTGCCCGTGATGGATCCTAATCGTGATGCCTGTGTATAACTATTTCAGTTACTAATCTCTTCGAAAGAAACAATCCCAGTTTCGAAAATTGATTGAGACGGTTGAGTGTTTTTATAGTAGCTGATGAAGTTCTTTGAAAATATTTAATTTATTTTTGTATCGTTGTAAGTTTGACTTCAATAATTCAAAACTTTCTAAGAATCCCACGTATGTCTTATCTAACTAGAATCTAGATATGTCATTAGACAATTTAGATTTTTATCTAAAAGCAGTCATCCTACCTAATGGAAAACGCGGTTAAAAATGATCTCATAATTTTTGTGTAGAAACCACAAACTGTCAAATTTTCTCAATTGATATTGAACCCTCTTTTGGGATTTAGCAGAAAATCGAATGGAGAGATTTGACAGTTTTATATACCTTGATGTGCTGTTTTATACCAACAAGTAAGATTGTGATTTACTTATACGTAGTTACTTTACACATGAAGTTAAATTTTCAGAATATATATTTAAAAAGTTATACGTCTTGATCGTTACTATACAAAGATAATTAAAAATTCCCTCCCGTGTACTCGTATTCTTTGTATTTGAAAAGAAAGATTTTATAATTTATATAGTGATCAGTAAGAAGCATCAAAAGATTAACAGATTTTCTATATAGGTATATGTATACAGAATCAAGAAATATATCAGAGACCATTAAAATAAACCGTTTAACCAATAGTAATGTAATAATAATGATAATTTATATTATAAACAAATAAAAAAAGACACCGACAGTTAACCTAAAATCAATAAACGCACTTACAAAAGTTTATAAAATAAAAACCACTTTCAAATAAAATTGTTATATTGTTATTTTATATTTAATATCAAATTGTTATTATAATTTTATATAAATTATTGTTAACTACCATATATAATTTAAAATCACACACGCCCATACACATATTCATAATTAGCGGCCAACTTCATCCTGCTGGCTTATTCTATGTCGCTTTTGCGGCTAACTTCAACATGATAATTTTGTGTCAGAGTGATGCGCGCGCATCTTAAAATTTCACACTCATCATTTTTTCATAACGCGCCTAAAGAAGTATAACTTCAAAAACTTATTATCTTAACAACTATGCCTTTTAGCCTTATGTACATACACCCTCATAACTAACGATATCCCCATATCAAAATGTAGTGGCGGCTCATTATCTGAAGTAGCAATAGATCATTGTAATCTAAGGGGACAAACTTTTCGATTTTATTATAAGTTTTCAAAAAAATATTGATTTTAGATTAACTTCGATTCGGTTTCATACTGAGAATCTAAAATGAACTGCTACTAATAACCTTATGGCTGTTTGGAACTTTCCTTAGATATCTCTTTGGCATTATCAGTGGTTCAATGTCAGAGCACCGGGGGCAGCATTATCATCGATTGCACTCGTTTTTTAAGCAGCTGTTGCGAAATCCAACAGCAATCCTTGAAGCCAAGGTGCCTAATAGTCGTTAATTTCATTAGCTTCTAATGATCAGAACTGTTGATTAATATAATCGATTATGTTTTTGATTTAATTTTTGCATTCACAATGCAATATTTCTATAAGATATAAAATACGTGTGTCAAAAAACAACTACGCCTCCGAACCCTCAGGTAGGATTCGAACCCACGACCTTTCGCAATCCGGGCGAGTGCTGGCAAACGTGTCGAATTTTACAAACGTATTTCAACTTCTACTATGAGCTAGTATCGTACACGTGATGTGGTTAACCCTTTAAAAAACTACATGGTTTAGCCTTGACATGCTGTGCTATTGGATAATGCGATAGTAATTTTCCTGTTTTCTGCGTTGCTTTTCTGCAGAATTAAATAGTGGAAGGATTAATATTTCCATTGAGTTTAAGAACGAATTTATAAGTTATTTGGACGGGGAAAATTTAATTAAAGTATTATGTACGTACTAAATTGAACTATTACATAATTGTAGCAGAAACGTAACCCGAAGGTAGACTTGAAGGTACATAGACATAATATTCAATTCAAGCTCTACCCATTCAAATTAGGTACGTATTACATTAATTTAATAATATTATTATGAATTCGGACTACTGTTTATTACTTATCTTACTCTATCCTCATGTATTTGTTAAGGTTGTTTCGAACTTTTATAGAACTATTTATGAACATCTGTTGGTACTTTTGTTTGATACTTTATGATAGCAAAAACATAATGGGATATTTATACTAAGTAGAATGATGTATTTATATAAAACATTTCCATCGAACTGTGAATATTTAAAACTCAGAAAATTAAAAAAGAGTAGAAGTCGCTAGTGAGTAGTCGTAACCTCAAGTATGCGTAACTCCGCGCACTTAGACCTGCTTACTCAGTCAAGATCGCAAATTACGCGAATCAATATATCAAAAAATTAATAAATGCCATTTTGTGCAGTTCCGGAATGTAAAAATTATAGTCGAAGGGCTTATTTATCCAAATAAGGCATAACGTACAATCGGTTATTCATATTTTCTGTTGTTTTCATTAAAATTGTATATTGAATTGTATTGAGTTCTTGGAAATGAAAAAATTATCGACCTTATTTTTAAGACTTTAAAGTGAAGATTCCAATGTGCAGTTTTGTTTTTCTAGAAGTTTTTAATACACCTGCAAATTACTGAAAGCATGCTTTCGGTCATATATAACTTGCCCGCTTCTCAATTAGTAATGCTGATTACATGTGAATAATAGATATCGATAAGTAGTGTATTGAAGAGATATTATACATTGCAACCAATATAGCACATTGGTTGCAGCGTATTTAATGAAATTAATTATAATTTTTAATTTTAATTAAAAATATTTAATTTTGATTGCTTAATTTCGTAAAATTTATTATTTTTGTACACAAATAAGGATTTAAATAAAAAAAACCGGTGTGTGTACTTATGTACGCACGTAAGAAGTTATACTTCTTTATCGTTACTTAACAAAGATAATTAAAAATTTCCTCCCGTGTGGTCGTATACTTTGTATGTGAAAAGAAAGATAAAGGAGGGTTATCGCTAAGCCAAGGAAATTGACCCGAATTTGACCAATAATTTAATAATATGTTTTTATAGGTATAGCTTTTTTTGTAAAATACAGGACACTAACTTTATGCTTAAATAAATTAAAAGTCCAAATAATTAAGTTTTGCTCTCGAAATAAATCAACAAACTGAGGTCATAATGGCTTTTTTGGGAAAATTGTACCTATTTTTTCCAGTATCAATTTTTTCAGACATAAACACATCTTTTTAGCAGTTTAATTTTTATGTGTATATATTTGTTAATGTCTAACGAACAACATATAAAAAAGTCATCGTGCTAAAATAATGCGCTCATAGTAAAATAAATCTTGAGCAGCCGTATTCAAAAAATGTCAAGCGATTTTATAACAGACTCCCCGCCTTACTACTGAAGAATTACGCTTTATAACTTTAGGTGTTTACCAAATTAAACAAGCCAAGTCATATACTAAGAAACATCTGAATACCCAAGGACTTTACACGATTACCATTCATCGTGACAATAATAGTATTATAAGAGTGAAAATACAGCCACGATATGTCTCCTCTAAGCAATATTATCTTTGGTTAGAGTACAGTATCACTAACATTTTGGGTTGGTATTGTCAATGTAAGGTAGGAGCTCGTACTGTTGGTTGGTTGCTTTGCCCACATAGCATCAGTACTGTGTAACAGTCAGTTTGTTCAGGACGCAGCAGTGAACACTTACAAGTGCGGGTGGTCAGATGATTCTGATGCAGAATAGATATAATTTTTTAAATATTTTGTTTCACTTTTCTTGTGGGTTTCAATTTATTGCATGCTAAACCTGCAAATATAAGTAAAATTCAAAATATCTTATAATGTTGCATACTTATTTTAATTGTGTTCTAAAAAAGTATAAAAGACATTTCTGGAACATGAATTGTATTTTTCTAAAAACATAGTTTATAAAATTTTCTATAGGGATCATTTTTCTTAGCTTATCGATACCCCTCCTTTATAAATTATACAGTGATCAATAAGAAGCATCAAAAGATTAACAGATTTTCTATAAATCTGTATACAGAATCAAATAATATATCAAAAGCCATTAAAATAATCTGTTTAACCAATAGTAATGGAAAAATAATAATAATTTATATTATAAACAAATAAAAAAAATACATACCGACAGTTAACCTCAAATCAATAAACGTACTTAAAAAAGTTTATATAATAAAAACTACTTTCAAATAAAATTGTTATATTGTCATTATATAAAATAAAAATGTTATTATAATTTTATATAAATTATTGTTAACTTCCATATATAATTTAAAACACACACACACACACACACACATTCATAATTAGCGGCCAACTTCGTCCTGCTAGTTTATTTTATGTCACTTTTGCGGCCAACTTCAACATGATAATTTTGTGTGATGCGCGTGCATCTTAAAATTTCACTCTTATCATTTTTTTATAACGCGCCTGAAAAAGTATAATTTCAAAGATGGGGATTTATTAGATATGAGTTTGAAAACTATTTTAGAAAGCAAACCATATTGACTGTATTTATTACAGCTTTTGTAAAGATCCATATATAAAAGAAAAGTCATGGCGTAGCTTTGTCGTTCAATACACGCATTGTAAATGGATCATATTGAACAAAAATCATTTTATCTTTCGTCTTCTTCTTCTTTATGTCTCTTTATCTCTCGTGTCTAAAGACGTGACCGAGGTATGCGACTTTTCGTGTTTTGATGGTTTGCGGTTCTGGCCGACCCGTTTCAAAACTTCGTAATTGGAGATTTTTTGAGAAAGCATACGTCGACAAGTTCACATTTCAAAAGCCTCTATCCGTTTTCGGAGATCTTCCTTAATTGTCTAAGATTCACAACTATATAGGACTACTAGTTGACCCGGCAACGCGTTGCTGTGCCGACTGCAGCGTCATCTGCCGGACTGATCTGTGAATCTAAACCATTCTCAGATCCCCTTGAACACACACAAAAAAATTCATTCAAATCGGTCCAGCCGTTTAGGAGGAGTTCAGTGACATACACACTCACAGAAGCATTACATATATAAAGATGGGCCAAATGTTGCATTGAAGTAGACGAGTGCGCAAGGGAATACTGATGTTACGACTGGAAAGTATCGATCTCATTTTATGGAAGGCACTGCGGGTCATTTCTATGCGAGTCTTAATCTCCATATCACTTTCCCAGTCTTCAGTTAACCAAATACCTAGGTATTAATATATGTGCACTACATCTAACTTATCACCGGACACTTATTGCTAGACTCAAATTTTAATGCCTGTAAATGACCATAACTTTTGTGTGTCTTCGCATTCATTTTGAGTCCCACCTTTATGCTACACTCGTTTAAACGTTCAACTTATTTCTGAAGGTCTGATTCTGTAGACGCCATTAGAACAGTATCATCGGCATATCGGAGGTCATTAATAACGCGTCCATTAACTGAAATGTCAAATTCAAGGCCCGCTAAGGCTTCAGATATTATGCTTTCAGAATTTAAATTGAAGAGCGTAGGTGATAGAATGCAGTCTTGTCTGGCTCCCTTTTGATAATTATGTCATTGGATTCTTCACTCTCAATGCGTACTGCTGCGTGTTCGTTCTAATACATGTTCTGAATAGCTCTGATGTCTTTCCCATCAAGTACTATATTTCTTAAGATCATTGTAATACGATCATGAAAAACTCTGTCAGAGGCTTACTTGTAATCGAGTAAACAGAGATAAACGTTCTTCCTTACTGACAATCTCCCAACTGTTCTACACATTTTGCTCTAATGCGTTCGTGTATCACAGTGAGGAACAACTTTAATACTTGACTCATAATACAAATGGTACGGTATTCCTCACATCTTTGAGCATTGGGTTTTTGGACAGGGTAACAAAAACTGATTTAAACCAGTCCTCAGGATACATGCCAGTGTCGTATATGAGCTTCATTAATTTTGTCAGTGGGCATAAATGTTCTTATTTAATCAGTTTCAATACCTCTATATGAACACCATCAGGTTCGGTGATTTTCCAGCTCTTTGCAGCTCTTTGGTGACTTCATTTTTAAGAATGGGATATCCATCTGCACCACACGGTGTTGGTACGGTGCTTCTTGTATTGCCTGCAAACATTTCTGTGATAAATTGTTCCCATAGACGTTTTTTCGGAGCCAAATTAGTAACCGGGTGGTTATTATCATCCCACATTAGGTGAACAGGATTCCTATGACCAACCATCTTTTACCCAAAAGCGGTACTAGAACAAAGAAAAAAGCTGTTATTTATTATGGACCATAACTTCGAGTACATGCGAAAAGGGTAGATATGATATAATTCATTTTGTGATATATGCCCTAACGTTTTCAGTTTTTCTAACCAATCGGTATATTATGGCGATTTAAAGATGTGTAAGTAAGTTTACGCAGGTTTCCTTGGAATGATCGCGTCATGCGACTTCTACTCTTTTTTACTGTACTGTGGTTAAAAACGTGAGGAGTTGGTGTTTGAAAAACTTGTTTGGATACTCGTAAAAAAATCACGTTTTAATGGCCTGTCTAATCGGTGGAATATCTCTGTATCCACAAAAAAGGGACAATAGCTCATAGGCTTATTACTTTTTGCTACATAGTGGTAAATAACCGACTTACCCAACTGAAGACCAGACCATTCTTAGGATTTTATTTTCTAAAGAGGGTGTGCCGAATTCATGCTGTTAAGGATACTAAAATACAACTCAGCCCACGCCCTGTATTATATCATAACATATTACTTGAAGTGGTTAATATACATAACATTTATCTACGTCTGTCATCATATTCATCCTTCCATCTATATCCATCCATTATACTTTAGAGAAAACATGGCAACGAACAAGTATTGAAGACGTAAGTCGCAGATGGTACGAGTGTTACGCTTGTTAGTTAACCCGTTCTGCGTATCAGCCCCTACCGCAGCATAACTAGAAAATGTATCAATATTAGCTATTTTACGAGGGGATATAAGAAATCAAAATACATCTAGAATCATTAGATTAAAAATGAAAAGTTTCTGATGAAGCGCAATACGGGTTTCCCCCGTACTACATGTACGGACACGTATTTTAGAATTTAAGAAATTGTCAATTCTATGATAGTGAAAAAGGCTTCACAGTTTGTATGAAAACTCCACCGGTTTTAAAGCGAGGAGCAGTTTTGAATTTAAAACTTTTGAACAAAAATGAACATATTGGGTAAAAAAGCAGATTTTTAAATTAAGTCCGTTGTTTTAAGTAACTACGAAGCATAAAGTATATGCAGGGTCATGAATAGAAATAAATGGGTGGATGGCTCAGCGTTTTAAAACATAGAATCATGGAGGATCAAAAAACACAGGCTGCTTCAGTGGACCTAAGACATAGTGGACTAAATATACTACCGCTGACCCTAAGGTAACCGCTTCGATTCCGGGGCCAGCAATGCTATTGATTTTTCTATCCTTAAATCCTGGCGCACATTTCATAAGTCTTTAAATCGAGTCATTAATAAGAATACAAGATACTTACTTTGGAATTACACGCGTATGAGGTCAGCACCAAAAACAATAATAATACTAGATTTAAAAATCTAAAAGTCCCACGTTTTTCAGTGACCAAAAAAGAATAAAATAACCCAGCAGGGCCAAGCGAGCGGCCACTCAAAACGTGGGGGCGCATGTTACTTATGGAGATGTATGATATGCATAGATGTTGAGAGTATTTGTAAAGATGCGCCCCCACGTTTTAAGTGGCCCTAGTCTCTAATACGCACTACCAAGTCTAGTATTATTATTTTATTCTTTTTAATTATTAACTCAACGAAGTAACCATGTGTTACGCAACAATCGGATAAGCCCGATACAAAAGTGAAAGTTGCCGAAAGTTGACCTGAAAGTGCACCTAGAAAGTTGAAAGTTGTTTAAGCGTGCATTGTCATCGGGTTCTGAGCTACCCTGAAAATTTCAGCTCGCTAGGTGGCCGGGAAGTGCCTCAAAATTGAATTGCAAGAATCCAACTGCACAGACAGACAGACAGACAAACAAGAAAGCGACCTGAGAAAAACGTGAGAAAAAAGGATTACTCTTTTCATCTGTTTAAAATTAAATTATAATTGAAAAATAATATATTATTATTTTTATTATTAAATAAAATAATGTTTTAATTTGCACTTTATTATTAGAACGACTTAATCATTGTATACGTTTACTGAAGATGTTATATTGGTTATTATTATTATACATAAGTTATTAGTTATGTTATTATGAGTTAGGGTTTAAGCATACGTAAATTTTATGTAATAGAGGCAGAGTATATTTCCTTGTATGTGGAAAGAATCTAAAAATAAAAGTTATTGTCATATTAGCGAATAGATAACTCAAAACAGTAAGTAAAACAGTAATCTATAATTGTGAAATGTGATATGAATCTAACTCTGTGAAAAAGAGAGTGTAACCACATAACATTATCGTTTCTCTTCTCAGTGAGCTTCCTTATTTTAACTCACACCGCAACTGTAATCGGACGACTTCAATTTAGAAAATTATACTACTACAACAATCGGATAAGCCCCATACAAAAGTGAAAGTTGCCGAAAGTGGACCTGAAAGTGCATCTGGAAAGTTGAAAGTTGCTTTAGAGTGCATTGTCATCGGGTTCTGAACTATCCTGAAAGTTTCAGCTTTCTAGCTTATCGGAAAGTGCCTCAAATTTAAGTTGCAAGATTTTGCCCGCACAGACAAACAAATAAGAAAAGTGAGATAAGAAAAACGTGGTAAAATGGATCTACTATTGTCTTCAGTGTTTTATGTTTCGGTTTATGTCTGCTCTAGGGTTAACTGCTACTCCATAATCCCACGGCAACATACAATTCATTGATCTATTCGGGCGCAAGTCTATATTGATTACTTTTTAGCAGAGCAAAAAATTAAGTTTAAAACATTTCTATTACAAATATAAGCAACCTTGCAGCAAATTATTATCCAAATATAGTAAGACAATGAAATATCGCGGTTGGTGCCACTGGTACGGCATCGTATAGATTCTGCGATAGATAGTTTTTGGCGCTGTATGTGTGTCCGAAATCTTCGACTTAAATAAGTTATATTTATGGATTTCTCCACGTTTGATTTTTTAACACGCTTTTATTAACTTCACTTGTAACTATGTAAGAAAATCTTGGAATCTTAATTTGACCCACTTTCCGGTCTTTAATTAGGATGGAATTTTGCACACGCTCTGAGTTCTGATGACAATACATGACAAGCTAAGAAACGTCATTACAAATCAAATATGGCGGCCTCCCCAAGATGGCGAACTGGCTGTTTGAAATGCACTTCCATGATATGGGTATCAAATGGGTATGGGTATTGGTTTGCTGTCAGGAATACGAAAAAAATAGTCACGTGACTTATATCCAACATGGCGGACGTCTAAAATGGCGGGCAAGCGTGTTTTTTAGTTTTTTAATTCTTTGTTAATATCTTAATTTAGTACTTAATTCTTCTATTACAATGTTGAATTAACAGAAATTTCTGATCGTGGACTATTAGGCGCTGTGTTAAGAAGCGATGATTTTATGTTACTTACGTCAGATGAATTTTGCGATGAAGAGGGATGATTTACTGGTGTACTGGTATTATTGATGTGATAAGCCAATTTGTAAGTGCGCCATTATCAAAGACGCCTTTGATAATGGCGCACTTTCTGATTAATCTTTCGTATTTTTTCTGGAATGTTTTTGGGACCGTAATATTCATTAACACTGTGTCGAACATAAACGGCAAGCGCTAATTGGGTATTTCGCTGTGCGAGCGTTACTGTGTGCGTGAATTGCAGGCTTCACGCACTCAAAGAACGCACTCATACGTCTGTGGCTGTTGGTAACTTACATTTGACTTGATTGTTATTTTTACTTCAGCTCTATACTTTTTTGAACTTGTTTTCAATCAAAAACATTTTATTTAAAATTTTCAATCACTAATCTATTGTAACAATTAAAACAATGGTATATCAAAAGCTTTTAATTATAATCTTATGGATTTGGATAAATTTATTTTAAAGCTTTCAATGCATTTAACGTTTCAAGATTGCCTATGTACATAATAAAAATATTTAAATATAAAAATATAATAATAAATATTTTGGTACAGTTTTTATTTATATTATGAATTAATTAAAACAGTAGCTGGAGGAATAATAAAATATGTAAAAATATTTATGAAATTTCTTTATTATTTTATAACACTAGCATTTATCCGCAGCTTCGATCACGTTAATGTAGACTACCGTTTAAAAGTTATATTTCTTTCTATATCTCGGAAAAGGAGCTTTTTTCTGGATAAAAGTACCCTACGTAATTTTCTGTACCCCTGAAAAAGTGTACGCAAAATTTCATGATAATGGATTAAGTAGATAAGGCCTCCAGTAAGAGCACGCCTCAATCTCCTTAGGTTAACTTCAACAGTTTTCCTATATTTTATAGATTTCGATGTTATTTATTCAATTAATTAATGTTAGATATTCCTTAGACTTCGATGGTGCCCATCGATGATAATATACTGATATATATTTTTCTTGTTATTTATTGGTTTGGCTTAAGGCAAGATTTTTGCAAAGTCCAAACATTTACTTTTCTTTTATTTCAATGTAGAATAAGATTAATACATAACTTTTAGACAATATTTTGCTTTTTACAAAAAATATCAAACTTACCAAATTAGTATCCAATAAAATGATTCCAAACATCAAATCCAATAAGGTCAATTCAGAGTTCATAAATACTAGCCAAAGTCGTTGTCGCAAGGAAGTTTCAGAATCCAGTAAACAAGCCAGGGTGCAAAGAAATTCAACACACAAGAAAAAATAACAGGAACCATACAAGCGCACTCTAAGAACCGAAGTAATCGAGTGAGACAACATTTGACAACGAGTTACTGTCGGTATCGATGTTTAGACAAAAACAGGTGCGTCACTCTGCCGACAGAAACACACCGCAATTGTTTTCATTTGTTTCCATAATGCGCCGATATCACGTGTTTCAACAAAGCGGCAGCGTTGCGCGTTTGACAAAAAAATTTCGTGCGCTTACTTAAACCACTTTTATACTTATAAAAAGAATTATATTCATTAAAATCCCGGAGTATCAGTCGGAATCCCGTGGAATATCCATATTAACATCAATGTTTGCGGTCAATGAACCTAAATAGCTCTACCTACTCCGATCAGTGGTTATAAGAGACAAAAACGTGTGGCTGGGTCAGCCAGTTATACAGTATACAATTCTGAAATCTAGTTTTCTACTAAATATACGTGAGCTTATACTATTTCGGTATTTTTTATTAATTTGTCTCGATAAATTTATTAATTATCTAGGCTACCTTTCCACTAGCCATTGTAATTGGCAAAATTACATCAAAGGCCGTAACAAGTTGTGTTTGAGGTCCTGATTGGTGAGACACATATACCATAAATCCAGGCTGCATTAGCATTCTTTACACGTGAGCCAGCAGCTTATTCTCTGGTTTCCCCGTGTTGTGCTACCCTCCTACTAACAAACAGTGAGGGTATAAATAAGCTTAGGATGGTGATCATGTTGCAGGTGGCGAGGCAGCGTTTATAAGCTGGTGTGGCGCGAGCTGCTTGCCTACTTAACTCTCTACTACTCCATCAACTTCCTTTACCGGTTCGGCTTGTCTGAAGAGCACCAAAGGTGAGCGTCCCTGTCTTTGTTTTAATCTTAGGTTGTTTGTCTAATAGTCTCGATACTATCGATAGTATTGTTACCAAAAACATAAATAACAATGCCCGTAAATAAGAATAGTTTGTTATTTACGGGCAACAATACTATCGATAGTATCGATACTACGATCGATAGCCCTGCTATCTATCCTCTATCGATAGACTATCGACTATCAATAGTCAACTATCGATCGGCAACACTATCAGTCACCCGGGGAACTCCCGCGACGCAACGTCGACGCCCCTTCTATTAGTTATCCATTTCTTTACCCTGTGTAAAGTTTACAAAAATTACAGTATTTTACACTTGTTATTTTTTTCCTCCGGTTTCGGGTTTGAACGGTAATGAGTGGTAATAGTTTTTGGCACTTAAAATAATTTTAATGAAAAATATGTAATGTGTAAAGCTTGTATTTATCAATGCTGTAGCATAAAGTAGTGAAAAATAAACACTTTTTACTCTTGTAATTTTTTTCCTTCAGCTTCGGGTTTAGCAGTAAATGAACGGTAATAGTATTTAGAACTTAGAATAATTTAAATGAAAAATATGAAACGTGTAAACCTTGAATTTATTATTGCCGTTGGATAAAGTTATAAGTAAATGTATTTTTCTCGTCTCATGTTTTTCCACAGGTTTCAATTTTGAAAATTTTTCAAATATTGAAATATCGTATCGTTGAATTTATTACTTTGTTATACCAATTTTCGAATTGCCTATGTTGTTGTGTCCTTGTGTTTTTGTTTAGTTTTTGTGGTTAAAAACACGCTTTGCTTTACTCTATCCAATTATTGTATATAAGGTGATTTACATTTTTTAATGCGCCTTATTCCATAAGGTATGTTTTATTTTCATGTTCAAATTATTTTTTTTATTATTATTAAGTTTTCTTTAAAATTTCCCTGTATATTCAGAAATACTCAGAAAGTATAAAACTATAATAGCAAAATACATCTTGTCGCTTGGACTATTCGCCAGTCACTGACACAAGCGCGGTCGTCAACGATATAGACCTCTGTCGGCGGCAGACGACGACGTCGTCCATTGAGTGTAGTTTGTCTGTCGCCAGCCGTACTGTAACAGGATTGGTGAGGTATAGTCCTGCATAGTCGACGCATTCGCCGTTAACGAAACTGGTCTGTTCATTTTACATCATAAAGTAATTAAATTTGTCCAGTGGTTGACGTGTTTGATTAATGACTTTAAATTAAATTATACGTTTAAAGTTTAAATTTACGTGAGTGGCACAGATCGGTTATAATGTAAAAGGGTTTTTAATTTCATTACCTTGCTGTTGAAACATACCCAATACTATAGCAAATTTGAAGACTATCGATAATATAAAACAGTCGATAGTCTTGATACTATCGATAGCATTCATAGTTTATTATTAACGGGCAAAAATACTATCGATATTACAGATAATATTGTACTCTTTCAATAGTATTGACATGTCTATCGACTCTATCGATTGGCCTATCGATAGTACATTAATTTACAGATAAAAAAATTGATAGGAATACTATCGATAACTGGCAACACTGGCAACATTAGCTGATTAATTTCATTGCGCAATTCCGCGCACACCATGCGCGCGAAGGGTAGGCTGCTGTTTTATTCAAAACATATCGGGCGATTGTTGACCTGTAGGTATATTTGACCAGCTGTTGGCATAACTCGCTAGGATAAAATATTTTTGCGCAAATTATACCTGCTTTTTTTTAAAAATGAAGTGTTTGAATGATATCTTATGCCTAGAAAAAAATTGGATGGTGTTTACAGAATAATACTATATATACTTTCTGAATATTTGAACATAGCATTTGAAGAAGATTATGCTTTATTTCCTAAAAATCTCTTAGGATGGATGCAAAGCATATTGTCCTACAGAAACCAGTATATTCAACATGCCATATTTAATCCACTTTTATGAAACAACGACGAAAATTGTTTATATTTCCTAAAACACCTCAACGACGACCTTCATGGGTAACCATACACATTTCCAAAATGTGTATACACAACATAGTTTCATAAAAATGGAAACAATCGTTATTAAGATTTATTTTTCAAGTTTCTGTCAAAAATGTATAAATTTAAAAATGTACATAAGTGTTCTATTATGTATAAATTTACTTATTCGTGTATTTATCCTAGAAGCTTAATAATAATCTGACTGAAAAGTTGCTCTGTACTAGTGTTATACTTCGTCTTATTAATTGTATATTTTTCAAGTGTTGTTTTATATTCAGAATCATGTACAACTTTTGCTCATGTTGACACCCCAACATTACTTTTAATTATATGTTACTGTACTCTTTACATTTGCCATACTAAATACATTTGTATTTATATTGTAGGCGATTATTTCGTCAGTCAGTTCCTTAAATTAAATACGTGCGGTCTCTTTGACTAAAAAGAGCGGTGCGCGGTGCTCTGTAATTGTAGCGATCGACGACGCCGTCGGTTGTCATCGATAGAATGTTTTTCGTCTGTTAGCACCCTTACAATGATGTCAATGAATACACGTGGTTTAGGACAGTGGATGGAGGTGTAAATAAAAGCTTAAACTCGTAAAATAGGAGTGCGAATTGTAGTCGGTGAGATTGGAGTGATGAGAGCTTAGTATTTTTAGGAATCTAAAAGCCCAGAATGTAGATAAAAGAGGCCATAAGCGACGGCTGTTGTCGAAGTGCGTGGAGGGATGAACGACAATTAAAATGCTTAATCAACAACAATAGGACTTTGTTTAATTCATAACGAAGTAATTTTTACGGTCTACTTCGGTGGATAAAATGCCCATTTTAACAATAAATGCGCAAAAAAGTACCACAATTAAAAGTAAAAGGTACCTAGGATATAATGACCACCAGAGTATTTTCATAAATTCTAAACATTTTAGTCGTATGTTTGTACAAATAAGGATTTATAGATACAAACACAACAAATAAACAACAACACAACTGCCAATTGTTCTTGAGAAAACGAACTCGCTTTATCTCTTTTTATTTTCGCAATGCTACTTTATTGTATTTTTGTTGTGTTTCAAACAAAGGCTCAGAGTCACAGCAAATTATTGTTACAAATAATAAACATTTGATTTTGTCATTCGCGCATATAATCCAAGGAAAGTGATGTCACGACAGACGCTTGTTAACCGTATATGTATTAATTGAGAGCTTTTTTTAAAGAGTGCAGTGGCTTTAGTCCTCTAGTTGGTACAAGAAATAATAGACAATAAAAATATCCCTATAATGAATGCTCAAAATGCTCATTTTAAAAATTTTGTGATTGATTATCACAAAAAGTGGTCTTGTCTTTAAATTGATTCAAGTCTAGCAGCGGGTCAATACCGGTGTTATAATATGACTGATGAAAATTAGCATACTGTCTTTTCCTTCCTCAAATTTCAGATTTAATGAGTCATAAAGAACTGTGAATGACAGTATAACACAAAGTCGCTTCCTGGCCTGTCTGTCCCTATGTATGCTTAAATCTTTTAAACTACGCGACGGATTTTGATGCGCCTTTTTTAATAGATAGAGTGATTCAAGAGAACGGATTATATGTATAAAATCTGCACAATATAGTAGAGAAAAGCCGGTTAATTTTGAAGGTTTCTATTGTGATGTCGTAAAAACTCATTTTTTTTGTGCTTACATTGCAAACGTTGGCTGTACCCTACGTGATAGATCAAAATATTGTACTACATTATTGTACACCTTATAAAGGTCTACAAAAACGTCCGCGGTGGTATATGTCTATCTCTTAGGGAATAACATTACAATAACCATTTTTTATCCCATACTTTTTACGAGAACTAACGGTTTATTTACGAAGCCATTTTAAGCAATACAGCATTAATCCTTGTCCAATAAAGAACCTTAAATACATTGTGCATTTTATATAGATCAATATGAGCTATATTGACGTACGGCGCCTTATAAGTTACGGCGTATAATTTAAACGAATATTTTCGAAGATATTACAGTTTTAAAATGCAGGGACATAGTGGTTGCGGCGGTGTATCGGACATATGACATGTTTGTATTGTTTAATGACAAAAAAGCTGTGGACGTTGTTTATAAAGACATTCTGTAGTTTATATAGTATCAGCATTGCACCCGTGCGGAGCCGAGGCAGGTGGCTAGTTTAAAAATAATTTAACGTTCAAGACTTTACAGTGATCGAACATAGACAAACTTTTAGCTTTATCTGATTTTCTATTAGTTTGTATATCAACAATTACAAATCTAGGTTTTTCTAATTGCGAAGTAGTTTTGACTACCCATGCGGTAAAAGTGGATACTCGTACATATCCCAATTTCTAAATGCTAACTGAGGAGTGCGATTTTTTTCCAAATGTTTAAGTAGTAACAATTTATTGCGATCAGACTTTGACATGTGGAACACGCCATTGAACTTTCTGAATATCAATTTCAATTTTGTCGTCTTTTTCCATGATTGCACAGTTTGAAACGGAGCTATTTCTATGCGGAATAAGTTCATATCGGCAGTATATAATTATTTTGCTATAGTCTTCCGCAAATCTCAATATTTTGTTTAAAGGAATAATAGCACTGAATTGTCCGTCAATCAGTTTAATGCCATTTAAATTCCATCCCCATGCAGCTGCAGCTTTACTTTCGCCTTAATTCATTGATACGTAAGATTTTATTGTTGTTGTATTCCTGCTTCTTTAACACGATCCATTTCAACACCACTTAATTCATAACGTACATCTTGAAACAAATTTATCATCTTTTTTACAATTTTCCAGCTACATATCTAGCAGTCACGTTAGCATTTAGCCTTCTAGGTAATCAGAACTGGATGAGGGTAGCACATATATATCTTGCTTTTTTACCATTTTCTTTAAAGCTGATAGTATAAGGATTGTAGCTATGGATTTCATAGCCCTGGATTGAGTCATCATATTGAGGTAGATCTGCTATTTGTAACATTTTTCACCTGAAATCCGAGATGTTGTAAAAATCTTTTATTTTCTTTAGTTTTTTTTCTGTTTTTATACCACTGCGATTGATACGTCTAACGCGTTGCAAATTCAATAGATTTATTTAAAACCATTAACATTTGATCATTAATTATATTTCAAATATATTGTGTGCAATTTCAATCACGTACAATTACAGAATGTGCACATCCACTAATTTTATCATTATTTATATGATTAAGTTAAGAAATAAAATAAAACAACGCAATTTTTTACTAACAATAGGTAAATAAATGCCGTTAGCATACAAACGTTAATTATCTGAGGCGTGGCGCGAATGCTTTTTCGCTTTCGATTTCAAACGCATCAGTATTTGGCACTTTTAATTTCATTTATCCGGCATGGAATAACTAGCTATTTGCGATTGATAAATAGACGGAACCAGAATACACGAACTGAAGGCATTATTGCCTAATAAAACCAATTTATTTTTTTGTTATTGTCAATATTACTTTTTGACAATGTAATTAGCTCCTTGTAAATGTTATTTTTGTTCCGTGTTGGTGTTGTTGCTGTTCGTCCAATCAAGCATTTGTCACCTGGAGCATTCTGCAAACGAACAATACTTATTCTTTTATATTTCTCTATATATTTTATGCATTTTACAATCCGATCTTATAAGAGTTATAAGATAAAATATTATAATAGAAAAATACTAGAAAAAATCGACTCGGTCACAAGTGAATTCTCACTTGTGAATTCTTACTTGTGACCCGAGACGATTTTGTCTAGTATTTTTCTATTATAATAATTTATCTAACACTTATTCTAACATTACTCAGGTCCAATGAGACACAGTAAAGAACAGTAAAATATCTTCATACAAACGTGCCGCTCTCGGTTTGAATGTGTGCGTGCGCGCCGCGCGCCGTGTCGGCACGCGATTTCACGCACACGCTAGCATAATATATGGGGGAATAAGGTGGCGGCAGTACGGGCTGTGCCGCGCGACTGTGAGCATGCGCGTACGTCACATGACCGCTCGCGATCGTCAACTCTCGCCGGCCACTTACTATAATATTAATTATTACGAGTATCATGACTTCAAAAAGGGGAAAAAAATATTGTAGTGTTTTCGGGTGCCTCAATAACGATTTCGCAAACTCATTCGCAAACAAATATTCAATCATAATATGCTTTTTATTACATAAAGGAGACCTTTCTTTTCGGGCCAAAAATGTACCTTGGTACAAGTTATTTGAAAATATTCATAATAATGTACAAACACTTATTTCATATATAATATACCCATAAATTAGATTTTTATAAAGTTAATAAAACACAATAAATTATACACAAAATCACAACTGCGTAGAACGAAACGCTAATATGGCACTTGTATTATTTCCATGGGCACTTGTGTGTGGCAGTCGGTTAGATTTTAACAAGTTTCTCGCGGCTCTGGAACACGGTATTTTAGTAAAGTCCGTAGGCTGATAAAATAACTGAACGCTTAGAATGATTCGCAATAGCAAGAAATATCTATTTTCGCTCTTGATCCTACTGTATATATTAAAAACAGAAGAATTCATACAGCAGTGTTGCTGATAAAGTTGTATACATTTTATGTTTAAGACTGAATATCGAAAAATGTTTATATAACTTTAAGCTACAAAACGCTTTAAACTCAAAACAATTGTGCTTGCCAGCTATAAAAAAACATTTGTTGCAAGTAATGTATATTTTTGAATGATTTTTTTTAGTGGTACAAATGTATTTAAAAATAAATAAGTATTTTTTTCGGAATAAACAATTTTTTAGCTATTTTTTGGTATCTTTGAATCTTAGGTACATATTTAGCCTAACTTATATGGAAGAAAGAAAGGCTCCTTTAGATCAAGTGCTGCTTGTTCGAAAATATTAACTAAAAGTAAAAGTGACAACCCTGGGGATCAACGCAAGAGTAGGCTAATAACTCAGCGGGCGGCCTTAGATAACCTACTGTTCTGTATTTACTGTGAATGAGATTTGAATTAAGTTGTCTGTAAGTTTTGAGGGGTCCGTTTTGAGAAACAAAGGCCTCTCGAACAGTGGGTATGTTTAAAAGCAAGCTACTGATCACATTATGTTAATTATCAGTTTTTTATATATTATAAAAGAACGCGATCATGATAGATCGTGATCAAACAGGCAATATGACTTTGAAGTGCCGTTAAATTCAAGATAAAAAAATATATATTTGTTTAATGGCCATACTCACGGATAATAAGGTTACAAATATGTCATTACGTCAATTTAAAATGAAACTTCTATTTTTCCGCTAAATTTGATGTCGAAAAAATAGGAAAACAATATTTATTAAAACATATTACGCTATTACAAGGGTAGATCGAGCGTTCATTTTTCTAGTGATGTGCCAAAAAGTAACAGGTAATAGTAATGTTATTTGTCGCTATACTTTCGCGTTTTTCTTTCGAATAATTTGGTAATATATGATGTAGTAATAAGGTTAATATATTATAAAACAGCACCCAAACCAAACGTGCAAAGGCAAGTATCGTAATACGAGTAACTACTTATTTTAAAAAGGCAAACTTTAAATTTTGTCTTTTTACATATAATAATGAAAATAGATAAATTTGCTTTAGAATACACTCATAGCATTCTCATAATCATTGCCAATATAATGTAATTAAGCTCGTCTAGGCTTAAATAAAAGGTTAAGCAGCCAGCCACAACACTTCTTCGCCATTCGTAACGAAGTAACTAACTGATCTCCGTGTTCGTAAGCTTGGTTAAATGACACAATCAACGAAGTACCCATTATTCATCAGCAGCTGGCTTCGTAGCCAAACTTTATCCCAAGTCTGTCACTTGAGACAGGATGCCATTTTCGGAGTTTATTAGTCGCAATGACGTTACGTAATGCGATAGTTTTATCGTAAATAAGGTACCTGGTTTCGTTTATAAGTCTCGTACACCCTCTAATTCAACCAGTTTTTATGTATAAATTGAAGTGTCATATGGTAACCCTTGTACAATATATTATATATTTACTTCCATTTGCAGCTGCACAATAAGTCGCTTGAAGTGATAAAACGAAACACATTTTCCTTATGATTATGCACAATCCATAAGATACACCATACAAATGCGGAGTTAGTCATAAAGCGGTATTAAAAACGTGTCTTTAACACGTAGTAAACATGTATAGTGAACAAAAAAGAAATTTTAACTAAAGATAGTGATTTGGTTGACCAAGTTTTTTTTAAGTATATAGCTCACCATAAATTTTAAACTGTTATGATTGACGGCACAATTTTTTTTACAAAGCATAACAATATTTATTATTTTCTAAAACAATTTTATGTTTATAACCTAGTGTTCGGGATACCACAGAAAGGCTCTGGGCCTATCTGTTTACATTACGCTCCAGCTCTTGCAAGTTCATCGGCTTTTTCCTTTCCTATTATATCTGAATGTCCTGGTACTAATATAAAGAAAAACATCGTGTCTAACCAGCTCAATAAGTTTGTCTGGGCAGCTTTTAACCAGTTTTAAGCATTATAACATAGGATCGAATTTACGGCATTTCATATTCTTACAAAAGTAAAAGGTTTAATTACGTCAAAGATAGTGCGCAAGTCGAGGCTGGTATAACGCATTAAAGTTCTCAAAATTAAGTGAGATTTGAAACAAAAGGTTTATTAAGCTGTTTAACAACTTTGGAACCAATTTATCCTATCCTATGTTATAAGGGGAATGCGTGAAATCTATAATAGTTTTTCTGTATGTATAACATTATCTAATGAACAAAATCAATTAAAAAGTAGTAGCAAACCGAAGGTTGTCATTCAGTTCGTGGAAAAAATGAGTATTGTAAAAAGGCACAAATTCAGTAAACCAGAGAATCCGTGCAGTTCTCTGCTAGTGATCTTAAGGCGGTTCACACACTAGAGATGCGTCCCGCCGCGGTGCGCGTAGCGACAGAAAACGCGCCCCCGCGCGGAGGCGCAGATCTGCCCAACTTAGCGGTGAAATCTGCTTCCCCGCGCAGATTTTCAATACAAGTTGACCCTACTTCTTCACGCCCCGCGCTCCCGCGCAGAATCTGCGCGCGGGGCGCCTAACCGCGCGTTCCCGCGTCGGCAGTGTGTTGTCATAGGCGTGTTTTCTATATTAATTGAGATTCTTGCATACAATAATAAAATCTGCGGCCACGCGCTACGCGACGGGGCGCGGTGCAGTGTGTTAACCGCCTAACATTATTACGCCACTGTCTAAATCCACCATACCACGCCACGCCAGGGTTGGTACTAACTGTTATTTTAGAAAAATGTTTTAAACATTCTGTTCATGGAGCTAAGTTACACCTAGTTTTTAAGCCTTATCATAACGTACTGATATTGTAATAAAGTATTGTAGTTTAATATGCAGACAACAAATTGGCTTGATTATCACAGGAAGCAGCAACCCCTAATTTTTCTCTTTCTAAAATTCTCCATAGTTTCTTCTATTTTTATGCTTAAGCTTTGTTCTCAATATAAGAAAAGAAACGTTTCCCTTTCCTGTAACAGATATTTCCAACCGTCATCAGTTAAGAGCTATAGATTGACATTTATTATTATTACACGATTATGGGGTTGTAATATATTTGAATTATGACGGGAAGAGACGGATTTGCAATCTCTTCAGACATAATCGCATAATTATAAAAGAACTTCGCTTCGTAAGTTCCTTCAATTATGATTGTATATACCTACATGCCATAAGCTCTACTTGTTTTTTATATAACGGAAAGTGAATAAATAGTTTTGGTTTATTTGTTTTTTTAACTATTTCGTTTATTTTTAGTAACCTCGTTTTACCTTCGCAGGATATTCGAAAAAGTGCGTCAGTACTTCGGAGCGCAGAGTGAATCGATTCCAATGTCCTTCGTTCTTGGCTTCTACGTTAGCCTGGTAGTGAAGCGATGGTGGGAGCAATATAAGCTGTTGCCCTGGCCGGACACTCTCGCGCTCTTCATCTCCGCTGGAATCCCCGGTGCGGTCAGTATCATAAATTGCTGTAAAGCGTTCACATCATTCCTTCTAACACTCCTAAACATACAACACTAGATGTGCAATGGAGCATCACTACTTACTTAATCCGCTTAATTATAGATGCGATTGTAACAGTAAGAAAAAAGTAACAGCCCTACTAATGTTAGATCGACTAACCTATATCGAATTTATCTCTTTGGATTGTTTTTTTTTTAAGAAATGCCATAATGCCATTCACTTGCTTCTAATTAGAATCATAACTCAGTAACTACACCGTAGAAGTAATTATGTTTTATCTGGCCATCACTAATAAATTAGATAAACATTTCGTGATAATAATTGGTAGTAGGTATCACGAGAAAAATTGTTTTTACATAACCTTGTTGGTACAATCAAAGCAAATGCAAGACGCCTTTAGAAGTGGTTTTGGTCTTTCAATCAATTCGCTTATTTAACTACTTAATGGTTTGTAAAAATGAAACAGAATTTTCGTGTCGCATTAGTTAATATATAACATAACAATATTACGGTGTGCACCTTGTTATATAATTAATTTAACATAGCATTAATTATTCCGTGTTATTATTGTCTGTGTTGGCAAGTACATATTTTCCATACCTTACTACATATTTTACTGTAACATTACAACGCTTACATTTGTAGTGTTCTCATGGAATCTTATTTCTGATCCTGTGATCAGACTTCTGTAAGTCTGAGTGTAAGTTTTTAAATTTGCAAATATTACTATCGCATTTGTGTTAATGTTCATATAATAGACCTTAACACTCAGTTTGTACATTTAAAAATGTACAAACTTTGAAATCAGACCTCACAACTATATCAAAGTATTCTCCACTATCTATACATAATTTTTTAATTGTGAGGAGAACGGCGGCACTAATTCAACTCTAAGTTTTCAACTTTTAATTCAGGTTTAGAGTTAAAAACGAAGAGTCCAACTGGGTAAAGTACGTAGTACGCGTTACCTTACGCGTCAGCTCGTGTTTGTCACAAAATGGAACTTGATCACAAGTGCGTTTATTACCAGACCCGTCATATATGTCGATGTATTGATTAACAAAGTCAAGGACTTTTAATAAACTATTTAATTATATTACTAGAAGTTACTCTTTGGACGCCAGTGACCATTATCCAACTAACTGACACTACTTCATCGCCAAAGCAGGCAAAGTAACAGAAATGAATACACTGATCACTGCCCTGACCTTTACACATCTTTGACTTATCACGTGGCATATGTGTGAGCAAAAAGCAATGCGATTTCATTTTTGTTTTGCAAGGCGAAGGTTTGTGGGGCGTCAGGAAATCTATTCGCTTTAGTATGTATTTTTTTGAAATGATTTATGGAACCTAGTTTGGAGATCCATTAATGGAAAGTAATTTGTATTTTGCGAATTGATATAAAGGAGGTAACACTACTACTGTGAACCGACATAAAGATAGGATAGGACCTGACATATTTCAAATCGGAATCCAGCACCCGCACAGAGAGATGCCAGTCGAGCGACAGGCTCGACTTCGCTATATAAGTAAATTGTTTATCAATCACAGTTATGTTTGAGGAGGTCGATATAGATTTTATCTATGTATCTATCTACAAAAGTTAACTTTGAACGTCCTTTGGCCGTGGTTCTTGTAGGGTTCTTTACGTTGACCTTAAACGGCCAGTATTTTTTGCCCTTTCTACGTCTTGTTCATATGATGTGCATAAATTAGTTTTTTGCTCGTTAGAGGAAACAATAAATCGTTAATGTTTTGCTCTCAACAGAGTAGGTTTAGTGTGAAACTACGATATCTAGTTAACTTGGCATAGTTTATTTGTTTGAATAACGTTTGTCGAGAAGTAAGACGGGTAGAAAGACGGTTATATAACCGACCACGGACTGACAGTTTCATACTAAATGCTGTCCATGTATTACAATAATCACATTACATTCTACGAAAAGTTTTTTCATAATACCCCTTATTTTTTCCAAACTTATAAGATTATAACTAAATAAAAGTAATAAATGTATTATATCTTATCATTAAATCATCATACGCTAATAAATAGGCACGGGATAAGGGATTGGTAAAATATAATAACATTGATAATAAAATAAATTTTATAAAATAACCAAGTTGAAATATACCTAGAATCAAACATTACCATTGCGTTTTACATTAATATTTGTATGACATACCTTAATACGGCAGAAATAAGGACTGCATTTACCTTATCTGAAAAATTACACTCAGCCCAACTTCAGTTTTACTAGGAAATATTTTGAAGAATTAATAGTATTTATTTTTTTAAAGATACTAAGATTCGAAAACAATTTGGATATTAAATTTTATATTTAAATAAAACCACTTTTACCAATGCACGACTTTGTTTATATTTAATCCTGACGTATCAACTCCTTTACAGGCGCCGTGATCACAGAATAATAATCCTCTATTTAACCCTAGAGTGCTCGCGCTATGAGCATTTTGCCGCTAGCGGGACAATATTCGTATAATTTTGTACACGATGCATTTGTCATAGTCAAGCGTCCTAGTAGCTGCGCCCCCGTTCCTCAGCTTCCTGTTTTAGAAATTAGAGGTACATGTTTAATTCTATCCTTAAAACATAAATATAAAATCATATATCTCATATTTTAAAAAAAAAAGTATTAAGAATGGGCGGCAGAATGCTCCTTACGCGATCACTCGCGTTTCACGGAATGGCGCGATTACTCTAGGGTTAAAAAGGTGCGGTACGCGCGGAAGTGTAAGAATTAAATATTATATCTTTTTATGTTTGTTTTAATTTATATATTAAAAAAAAGCATTTGGGCCCTAAATACAACGCTTATATAAACATATGTTTTCAAATAATTCCGCTCAATAGATTGCTAATTAAAAGTAACTTTTGTTACATATATGTTATTGTACCGTCAATGTCAATATAGCGAGTTGTCATTATGCATAAAAATGTTCAGGAAATTGAATGCTTTTTATAAAGACTAATTTAACGTTCAAAACAATAACAGGTCGTTAAGTTTCTTACAACATTTTTAATTTAATCAAGAAAAACGGATTTGTCAGAATTGTTGTAGTGGTTCAATTAGAATGACCAAGGTTTTGGAGTGGGATCTACTCCAAAACTGATGTAACCTTGGGACAAAAATATCCAATTCTGGCATAATGGGTTTGACATGTTCTATTGCGTACTACTTTAATTAGAATAATTTGTTTACGACCCCTGGCGAGGAAGAGGTAACTAACTATATTTATCTTTTTTTTCATAATCTTCCCCATATCAAAAATTAAACAATGATAATATTGTCAGACTACCCTACAGATTTAAGACTTTTTTCAAAATACTTCTTGATTATGGTTTGTTTGATAAAAACGAAACTGCCCATTGGACGTCGTGTTCACTTTCAATGGAAAGGTAAAGCGGTTTTAAAACAATTACTATGAATAATTATTTTATAAAATGACTGGGGTTTTCACTTTCGCTGGATGAATCCCTGACTACATACAACTTATCCACTTCCGCGAATGGCTAACGCTAGGTTAGATATGCATTGTTTTGCTTTTGCTCTGCGAATAATTTATTAAATTATGAGAATTTGTGTGCCAAAGTTAATTATTTTAGGTGGTGATTAATGCACCGGTTACCAGAGAGGACAAAGCCGAGGAAGCGGCACCAAGGTAAAGTACCTACCTACATGCCAATGACAAAGAAAACCAATTAATTTCTGCGTTTTTATGTCGCGTTGTATTATATAAGGTACTGCTCATTAAATTTCTAGTTTTCTCGAATAGGTGTCCTCTAAATATGTTATATTCTGATATTTAGGTAATTTAATCCGGTATTCAATTATTCTTTATTTTCAAAACAAAAACTAGCCATGTTATTAGTACGATAAGGCTTTAACAATATCTCAACTTAATGCAATTAATCAAATAAATGAACAAAGTACTAATTTAATAAAGTAATTATTAATAAGTATAAAAATAAGGAATTTCACAGTTGACAACGTTTATTTTTCGACCCTTTGCTGACTTGATTCACATATTCAAAAATGGAGTTAAAACTAAGTTATTGATTTTTATTCTTATTGTTACGTATTTTTTTGTTATAAAATATACGGTTTCAATCTTTATTATATTTTCAAATGAATTAACAAAAATAAAGGGTTAAAAATATTAGGGTGCAATAATAAAATAATACTTAACTTTGGTACCTAACTTTTTTAGCTTTACCTGATGTGGTTTTCAAATGGGTATAGGAGCCTTTTGCATTCGAATTTCTTAATTTCGCGCGTTCCATTCGCTTCGAATGTAGATTGTATATAGATTTCGATATTCAAAAATAAAAACTAGAACATATAAAATGTACATATATATTTAACAATCGAGAGATTGAACACTTTTTATATTAGAAATAGCAACTAAAAAAATATAGAAAATGTTATGGGGAGTTTAATAAAAACTTAGCCACAGTAAATTCAGCTTTAAAAAAAGTCCTATGTTGATGAATCCAGGTTTAGAACAATTTAATTTCTTTTCAAAAATCAATTCTAAATACCATTACTAGGAACATTCTTGTGGAATCTGATAGTATAGATTCGAGCATTCATTCAATGAATATTTTCAAACAAGAAGTGTACACATTGCAGTACAGTTTTCCACACAATCCTTCTTTGTTTTTAATTCGATACTGATATTTATGACAGACTAGTCTAACACTATCATAACAGCTAATAAAATTCAGCACACTACGAACCAATTATTTAGCCCCAAAATTACATACTAACTCTATTTAGTAGAGCAAATAACGGCAATAATACATCCATAACTATAAATAATCATTGATAAGGATCAAATACATATGCACAAACACAGTGGCCAAACCAGCATTACCAACCCCGGACATTTGCCCTGGACTAACTGACCATCGAATAAATACTCATTGAATCTACTACATGTTTAACCTACTATCACAGAGTCACAAATTTTAACTGAACGGAGGAGTAGTTCCGTTCTGTGATATGTACGTCTGCATTCAATTTGTCATACTTCTAGTGTTAGTTAAAGCGATGCTCGTAGGTCGGTACTATAATTTGGATTGTTTGGTTTTGGTTTGGTCTTTTCATGGCTGAGCAGTGGATCTTTGGATCCCTTTCGGTTTAATTTAAGCTCACTAATGCCGAAAATCTTGATAAAGTCCGCACTGTCGGCCGAATAGTTTAATTAACATAACGTCAAGTGTAGAGGTTTCGACATTGGGTGTTAAGACTCGCACGCATCCGTCGCATACACACGGGGGGCGTAGAAAAACCACCCAAGTCCACTGTATAATTACTCTGTCATTTACCTGTTCACTGGTGTAGTGTTGTCAAGGTCACCACCTCTATGCATTATTGTTCTGTCTTCGTTCATTATCTCACGGAACGCGTTTCATCGAAGATGTTAACAATTCGCCTGAATATCAGAATAATGTGACGATCTTTTTTCATTGAAATTTTATGCATTTTATTTGTCTCGCTTATTGGCTAGTTGAATTTGTTAGTGATCGTTTGAAGAAATTGTGAAAAGCTTTTAGAGAATGGCGAATAATGAGAAAAAAGATTAACTGACAACAAACATTTGAAGATTTTATAAAACAAACATCATCATAAAATATAAAAATTTCGCATAACGTAAACAATGAAAGACAAACAACCAAAGTTGAAGTTTATACAAAATAATATTTTACCAGGATAATAATGTTAATTTAAAATCAAAATTAGTTTTACTTAACATTCTATATTATCCTTTCAAATTTTCCTGATAAATTTCCATAACGTTTATTTGGTATATAACCTACCCTTTTATTCAGCTATTGGTTATTTACAAGCCTATTAACTGAGTAGGGCCAGATAAATAGCGGCGAATATGCCATTTGCTGTAGATTTCTTGCTCGGTGGTAGATATAATAGAGTAAATGTGGACCTTTAAATGCTCCCGTCTAAAGAGAGTACATGTGGACTCTTATACAGACAGAAGATATATAAAGGAGAAAATTTAGTGCTCTTTTCAGCAAAAGGTATACAATTTTCCAGTTAATCCGTCTCTTTAGTATTATTGTTAACGCCTGAATAGTGGCTGTTTAAAAGTAGGGTTCGAAGTATCGGCCTTAGGTATCGATACCAAGTACTCACGTGGTATCAAAGTGTATGGTATCGATACCCAAAAGTTATCGGTCCTAAAGTATCGATGCTACTCAGTATCGAGTATTTACAGTGATCATTTAATTTGGAGCTTCAACCGCATATTAACCTTAATTTTTTTATAAAAAAGGAATATAATAAAATATTAGTTCTTGAAATAAAAAGATTTAATACAAAAACAGAAAATTGTATTTATTGAAATAAAAAAAAAACAAATAAAAATTAAAACTACTCCTTTTCTGGGTGACCGGCTAAAAACAGTAATTCGTTTAAGCGCTTAGCCTTTAATCGATTGTGCATTTGGACCATTATAGCCCCTGCTGTAGAGAATAGCCTTTCTGCTGATACAGAAGTGGCGACTACCACAGCATAACGCTTCAGTTCCTTATAAAGAACTGGAAAGACTTCCTTCATATTTTCCAAGTCTCTATGGGGTTGGACTTTAACGGCGTCATAGGACTTTTAATATAATGTGATAGCTCGTCTCCACTATGCCCCGGCTCATTTCAACTTTTATACACTAGCTGTTTATGTGCCAAAATTTAATGTGTCGACATTGGGAATACTATCAGCATGTGTGATTCTGAAGAGGCGTTCAGAGTGTATTGCGCGGTGGTCCTAGGTAAGATGCTCATGGCACTAACACACGCTTCTGCGTTTCTAAAGTGTAAATTTTTAAACCGTGGGTCAAGCAACATGTTGACGGCTACAATTGGCATGTGCTCAATTTCACCAAAACCCTTTTGTAACTGCACCTGAAGCAATTCCCTTGCAATTTTAGTGTTTTATAACAACTTGCATTGTGCTGAGTCCTTCATCTTTTTTACATACTTCCAGACCGTACTATTCATTTTTTAATTAAAAATACATTTTATATTGCTTTCAGAGATACTCGATACCAATGATTTATGTAAGTACTTACGCGAATTAGTCGGCCTGTGGAATCGAGTACTCAGTATCGAGTATCTCTTTCGAAAGTATCGATACTTACTCGGTATTGAAAGTATCGTTCAAACCCTATTTACAAGTCTTATTACTATTTGAGAGCATTTTATAACGCATATTGCGTATTAGAGATTCACATCACTTAATTTATTCAGTTGATTACTGAATAAATATATCTTCGTGATCTGCCTCACAGATATTTTCATTGACAAGTTCTTTCTGATTTCGGTCGGTTCGGTTTCGATTGTTGGACATAAAAACAAAATATAACATATAAAAATACGGAACAAAAGTGTTAAAGAAATAGGAAAAAATTATTATATCTGAGAAATATAAACATGCTACAAATCTAAGAAATACGAAAAGTGTGAGTGGTAAAAAATATTCCGAGAGTTCCGTATATAAAAATAAAGATGACATTTTAAGATATGTAAGAAATTATACAAAAAAAAAATTGTTTTATTAACAGTAAGCATAATTTTACTCCCGGAAATCATAACTCAGTGATGGCACTAGAGAAAACAAGCAGTGAAGAACCTGACCCTTCAGCTCAATTGCAGCATGAAAACCATGGGGTTTAACGGCACGGGTGTGTATATGGCGGCGACTTGTCACATAGGCGATACAATATCCTGCACTCTGTCGGCCAAGTCTGCTAGCGTTTCTATTGGAGTGGCTGGTTGGGATGCCAATAGTGTCTGGATGTTGCTAGGCAGACGGCTGCTGCATATGGTATGGATAAAATCTTCTGACACATCTAAACCGGGCAAACTCTGCAGGTGCCTTAAGAACTGTGACGGCTTTCTGTCATCCAATTCTTCATGTATGAAAAGTTGATGTACCTTCTTCTCCTTGGACGCTGTCAGAAGCTTAATTAGTTCAAACTTCAGTTTCTCGTATTTGTTTTCATTAGGTGGGACCAGTATGATGTCTTTGATTTCTTTTCAATACTGCGGATCCAAATGTTCAATAACATAATTAAATTTCGTGGCGTCTGATGTAATGCCCGATATTGCGAATTGACCTTCAACCTGCACAAACCAGTTCTTTGGCTCTTCAGGCCAAAACGGTGGAACTTGTACACCGACACGGCAAATGTCACATGGTGCAGCGGAAATGCGCTCTTGACGTTGGCTGGGATGCTGGCCGTTTTCTGATGTTGCGTTAGTTACTGCTGTCGTACATTATGACAATGAGTATTCGTAAAGTGGTCAACAGTATGGGGTGTGTGATGTAGGTAGTAATAAATAGTAAGTTTCTCAGTAATAGGTTTATTGTTCAACAGAATATACACACCAACAGATATGGAAGGAGTACACAAATTTCATAAGCGCAGTATACTCGTAGTTTACGAGTAGGAGGAAGAAAGAAAGAACATATAAAAACAATAACAGTTAGCACAAGCTTGGGTGTCGCGACAAAGTCAAATTTCGCTAGCAAAGCGCTTCGCGTCGTGTTAGGGCTGCCTACGTGCCTGCGCGAATACACGAAGGAACGAAAGAATTAATAGATTCTGAATACCTCGCGGCAAACAATAGGTTCGGTTTTAGGTGCGCGTATCCACGGCACGATATAATAATAATATTGTAAATAAACGTAAATAGATTGAATATTAGTAAAGTGTTTTATAATATTGAAAATTTTAATAACAATTAAGTGTTAATGAATTTTGTATCTTTTTTTAATTACTTTTGATATTATAATAATATTGTATATTATAATGTATGTTAAAATAATTAGTGGTGATGAATGCCCACACCTCTAATTGTCTTGCTCCGAATCAATCAATATACAATTGCCGTCAATCAACTAACTGTCGTAATTCTAAAAGATGACATCACTGTTTGCTACACCCCGTCGGGTCCTTAAGATGATCAGGTAAACTATTTCTTAGTGGAAGGGTGTGATCAATCATCAAATATAGAATCATCTCAAGGCGGCGAGGCCTCAAATATAGTGTCATGCTTCTTATATATAAATAGCCAAGTATTATTGGCCAATGCCTTGGTCTAGGTGGATACGAAAAATGGCACTTTCCATATCAGGGCTCTTCTGGACCAAGGTTCACAAGGTTCATTTATAACAGAGTCTGTTGTACAAATGCTTGGTCTCAGAAGAGTTTCTAACATGAGTTATATTTCAGGGTTGAGTAGTGATCAAGGTTCACCATTGCAGCCTAAACCATTATGGTCTAAATTCAGTCACGCCATGACCCCAACTTTACAGTTGCAGTTAAAGCTCATACTCAATAAGCTCAACTTTCTTCTGCTTGAGAGAAAAATGTTGGTACCGATGTTTTCTCCTCAGGTTTCTGCAATTTACTAGCAGAACCAAAGTTTGATACTCTGAGCAAAATTAATATCAAAATTTTGCTGAGAGCGGAAGTATATGGTCAAATTTTATTGGACGACGTTATCAAAGCTTCACCAGGTTCTCAAATTGCACAAAATACGAAACTTGGTTGGATCCTTTCAGGCTATATATTTTCGCGTCCTACTCACGAACTATCACAGACTAAGGAAGGAAGGTTCAACATTCCAATGTAATCGAGCTAATATTAGGTAGTGCCGAAAGTTACAATCCTAAAGCTATTTATCTTCCCAATCACGCTGAGGTTCAGAATGACAGAAGCACCACTAAGAAGAGAGTCGTTATTGATATGTCTTATTCGCTGAGTAATGGAAATTCTTTGAAAGATGATAGGTCCAAGGTCATGGTAGGTCCAACTCTTTAACCTGAACTTCGACACATTATTTCACGTTAGCATCGTCATCCTATAAGCCTGGTGGCAGAAGTTGTCAAGATATACCGTCAAGAAAGAGTATGGCTGTCGGTGATACAGTAGGACAAGAAGGACCATGTGACATTTTAAAAGCATGGCTAGAGTTTCGAAAAGAACTTTCACATTTCGTACAATTTAAAATTCCAAGATGGATTGGCACTAGCGCCAATGACGTCACCAGAAAACTTCAAGGATTCTGTGATGCATCCAATGCAGCATATGCAGCTGCAGTCTAAATAAAAATCGTTGATAGTAAGGGTGGTGTTCCTGTGCGATTACTAGCCGCAAAAACGAAAGTGCGAAGCAGTATTAAGTTGCTTCACGAAATTGCAGAAGTGTTAAAGATTCCGCAAGAATATGTGTATGCCTGGATGGACTTAACTGTGGTTCTTTCATGGTCAAGCAGTCATTACAGAAGATGGAAGACCTATGTTGCGAATCGCGTCTCTGAAATCTTTACGCTTATGAACAATACTCAGTGGTCACATGTTAAGTCCAATACTAACCCTGCAGATTGTGCTTCGCGAGGAATAAATTCAAGAAAACTATCAAACTCGGAAATCTGGGGCAGGGGCCCAAAATGGCTGCAAGAAAGGGTTATTCGAAAGGACATTTCAAATTAACGGATTTAGAAAAGAAAAAAAGAGCAGATTTTATGTCACACTATTCGGTCAGATTCAGAATCGATGTTATGTCGTTGTTCATCATTGAATAAGTTATTAAGAGGTGTTGCATACATACGTAGATTCCTTGAAATAAAGAAGAAACAGATTACACATTACATTTCTAGAATAGAAATATATCCAATTGTGTCAAAAGGAAAGTTATCTAGAAGAAATAAAATGTTTACAAACCTTGGGAATGATAACGAAAAATAGTAAACTTACCTCACTGTGTCCGTTTCTTAATGCTGATGGTATACTCAGGGTGGGCGGACGGTAACA
Source organism: Calamotropha paludella (assembly GCA_927399485.1). Lineage (NCBI taxonomy): Eukaryota > Metazoa > Arthropoda > Insecta > Lepidoptera > Crambidae > Calamotropha > Calamotropha paludella. The sequence goes on along the minus strand of OV656803.1, from coordinate 19,738,801 downwards.
AATTTCTGAATTAGATGAAAATATGAAACATCCAATATTACTTCCGTATCGCACTTCACAGATTTCATTGTGGAAGACAATCATAATCGCACTCTTCACGGTGGTCCATAACTAACGTTAAATTATTTGAGAACACAGTTTTGAATAATTTAAGCGAAAAATCTTGTACATAAGGTTGTTTGGATGTGTGTTGTATGTAGTCGCCATTTTACACAAACAAATGACGGGTCAGCTACCTACGGAAGGCATCACAATCCGTCAACCATTCTATCATAATAGGGTTGACTACACGGGACCAGCTGTAAGACCGTATAAAGGGTTATCGAATCGTTAAAAAATATATATAGCTTTATTTGTGCAACATACCTTGAAATTGTGAGTGATATGACACCCGAGGCATTTTTAGCAGCCTTTAAGCGTTTAGTTGCACGGCTAGATCATTGCGCAAATATATGATTCCGCAGTAAGTGCAATAACCGCACGACCTTTGTGGGAGCCAAAAGGGTGCTCAAGCATTTTTTCCAAAACGGAAATCCTGAAGTCGCTAAGGCTATTGCTGGGTGGTTGGCAACAAAAGGTTCTAATTGACATTTCATTCCAACTCACTCTCCGAACTTTGGAGGATTGCGGGAAGCTGGAGTGAAGTCCACGAAACACCATCTAAAAAGGGGAATAGCCAAAACTACATTGACACTTGAAGAAATGACGACGCTTCTGTACCAAATATAAGATCGCCTTAACTCTCGGCCATTTTTTAGTCGGTGAGCCATTGTTGCTAATTCCCGATGCAAACTTTGAGAAGAACAACATGAGTACTATTAAAAGATGGCAGTTTGTACGGAGACTTCTGCAAGACTTTTGGAGGCAATGGTCACATGACTATTTGATTCAGTTACAACATATCTAGATATGGTCCCATATTGTTCCTGAACCTTTTATAGATGTTGTTGTAGTAAAAGAGGATGATCGCTCACCGTCCAGATGGTTATATGGTATAATTAGGAAAAAACATGTTGGTTCGGACATTGTGATGTAAGGGGTTTCTAGTTAAAAGACCTGTATCCAAACTTATGATTTTACCCGTCACTAAATAGAAGGTTTTAAAGATTAAATACTTGCTAGTTTATGCTTGAATACTTTAAGTTTTTGTTTGTATTTTTATTTAGTTAATAAGTGTTTATTGTCGTTTTGTTTTCATTAGTTTGATGTAGTTGTTTCTGATGGATGTTCTGTACATGGTGGGCAGAATGTTAAGTTGTTATAGAAGAATATATGTTCTACATGTTGTCGGTAGATAGCGACGTACCCAATGTTCTTATGCAGATTCTCGGTTTTTCGATTTTTTGTCATTTATATAGTCTTGTCGATGCACCTAATAAATTATCCTCGACCTATAGACTGGCTTTATTTACATATATATATAATAACCTTATTAAGGTTGTTCATACACCTTTTAATGGTGGTGATGATGACGTCTGCGGTTGCAGTGCCGTATAAAGTGCGCCAAATCAACTCCGATATTTTTTACGTATTAGAGAAATCAGTCACGCAACTACTGTTATTATTTTGTGGAATGCGTGACGGTATTGACATTACAAGGACAGAAATATCGGCGAGATTACTTTGCGTCATTGAACGTGACACATTGTGAATACCGCTATAGTAATTGAGATGTTTAATCGTGTTAAATGAGCTATCTTTCCTGATAGCGAAGAATATAATAATACATATTTACTCATTATATATAACCCTGTTTTCTATGTACGTTTTTGGTACGTATTCCATGTAAGCTTATCATAATTATAACTTTGTATGAGCTTATTAACAATAGTTGTAATTAGGTACCATTTATTGCTAGTAATTATGTTTACCTAGTTTATTAAACTTTATGAAGTATCTCGCAGCGCTTGCGTGCCTCTCACCCTCCTACTTCAATGCGCTATAACATTAGAAAATATCTACTTGTAATGTAAGTAAAAGAAAAATGTGCTACATAAATCAATCGATTTGGTTTTGTAAAGTTTTGTCGTAGTATGCATGATGTATAGTCAGTATAGTCAGCAAAAAAGATCAGTAAAAAGAGCATTGAAGAGCATTCCAGGTGCAGCTAGTGCATTATAAGAATATTCTGAAATATCAGTTGACCGTATCGGCGCCGGTGGTCGGAAAGTGGTTCATTTTACCATATTATATATACAAATGTTAAAATAATAATAATAACAATTTCAAAATTAAAAAGAGATAATTAATTTTTGTTTTTATTTGTACAGAAATCAATAATATAAAAAATATAATAATGTTAACGGATCTCATGGCCAAACGGCAACGATACAGTGATTAAATAAAACCAAAGTTTCCCATTGTCAATTTGTTTTTTATTGCATTTACCATTTGTTATGAAAGGTTATGGAGGATACAACGTATCACAGAATTGGTAAACGACATATCCTTTATTATATTATGATTAATGCTAAAATCTGTGAGTGTCAAAGCCTGTTTTACCCAAAATAAAACCAAAAAACTTAAAGCCCAATCTGCGGTTAGGTATATACAACGACCAAAGATAGATACCACGCAAACAGGAAATGATGGATATAATTTATGTCTATGTAATAACTATTGTCGTATTACGTATTGTTTTAATAAGCTTATTTAACAGCTGTTGTATGATATCTGATCGCTATCGCCTAGCTATTGTTGAGTGTAGTAATTTTTTCTCACGCGGGTGTTGATGGACTTCTACTAGGCTTGAGGCAGGTGTTTGTAGCATTTTTAAAGCAACTTTATTTTAGCTCCAAAATTAATGTTAGCAAAAATCGTCAGTGTCCAGCTATTTAAGCACTTTTTATTTTAATGATTTCACTAGTGGTCGCCCGCGCCTTCGTCGACGTGTGATTCGGTTTCATCAAATAATAATACCAAATGGCGGGCGGCAGCACTCAACCGTCTTCCACGCGACTAAATTAAAAGGATAATCGCATTGCCTACTCGCGTTGTTTTTTTCGTTTTCGCATATTATTCTGTCTGACTTTTTTCTTTTGTTATGATTCCCAAAGTCGTAGTGTAATGTAGGGTTGCCATCATCAAAATAGAAAGCAGTGTTAGAAGATATAAGCAGCAGTATTACAACAGTAGTAATGCGCAATGCAAAAAAGGGTCGATCAAATTCAATTAGGTAATTTACTTTATTTACATTTCTAACTATTTAATGATAGTTTCATTGTCTTGGATTGTATGTAATTAAAATTATTAATGATGCATTAAATTATTTAAAAAATATTTTTTTTGTAGGTGATTCTTCTCCTCAGCGAATAAACATTTTCGTGGGCGTTTAATTATTGATTTCGCGGTGATATTTTTGTAGTTTAGAGTGAAATATGAAAATTAAAAAATACTTAGCTATGTAATTAGTAGGTAACTTTAGTATCGCATAACAATAACGATTTCAAATCTGATATTATAGGTCTATAGTATCAATTTTATCTTGTCATTTATTATTATAAAATGTTATTACATTTTTCAAATTCAACGATATTCCTTACTTAACATTCCTTACTAGAATACCTTAAAAACCCAGGACGCTACTTTAAAACTATCAGTGACAACCCAGAAGTTTCCGGAAATCAGGATTTGTCCCGAGAATCAGGACGGTTGGTAGCCCCATATTAAATAACTATTTAATAAAAAAACATTTTGTATCAACTTTTTTAACAAAACTGTTTTAACTTCCAATACAAAAATAGGCATATAAGCTTTAATTCATGAAAATCTGGTCAGCAGTTCGAAGAGCATCAGCTCTCTTATAGTTAATATCGGAATATGAACAAATTTAATAAGTCTCGTCCATTTGCAGGATACCCCTGTAACCCTACTTACGGCAGTTGTAGTATCAAACAGTGGCTAATTGGTTGAAATGGTCTCAATAAATAAGTAATAAATTGATTGTGATTTTGTTGTGGATACGAAGTTTTAAGAAAAACAACCAAAATATAAAGCATTTTATAAAAAAAACTGCTTACTCCAGAAATACCCTCTAAAAGCCAAATTAAATATGTATCTTGACCTTTAAGTAACAATATATCTTTGATTAAAGTATAGTTTAAGTGTCGTTGAGTACATTAATAATATTTCTTACTTATTACAGGGTGTTCTGACGATAAAGGGCTTTGTTATTCCACATTTTGTCACATAACCACCAAATAAATCGCACCAAGCGCTTCTCAACTTCTTTTATAATGCGCACAGCAAAGGAGTGGAACTCCCTCCCTGCGTCTGTATTTCCGAGTACTTATAATCCGCCTGTTTCTTAAGGCCAGGGTGAATAGGCACCATCTGGGCTAGCTCGTTCTATCGTGGATTCTGTCTTTCCCCCGAGTTTGATTGCGATCAAGAGCGAACCCATTCTAAATAAAAAAAAACATAATTCAGGATTAATTTATTATAATAGAAGAATACTAGAAAAAAACGACTCGGGTCACAAGTGAATTCTCAGGCGGGAATCGAATCCGCAACCTTTGGAAATCCGGTCCAATGCTCTTCCAATTGAGCTACCGAGCCTTGTGAACACTCGTCGAAATTTTCTACCTTAGTACCTTCCTGATTTTACGCTGTAGGCCAGCGTTGTTTCATCAATGAGAGGAACATCCTCTCGTATTCGAAAGAAACTTTTTACAAATGTTTGGTCAATCGATTAAGATGAAACAGCCATTTTAGTTTTATATTTTTTATATATTTTATGCATTTTCAATGCGATCTTATAAGATAAACTAATTAATTTATCTTATAAGATTGAAAATGCATAAAAGATATAAAAATTATAAAACAAAAATAATTCACGATTGCTAATATTGCTGGCTTTTATCAATTTTGGTGGTTAATTAATTAAGTGTCACCAATTAATAAAAAACTAAAATGCTTGAATAATTTCTTGATACTAATAATTATATTTTAGGAGTTACCCTAAAGTTCCTTACTATAAAATTACTTAAAAGTTCAAAGACCAAAAAGTCCACCAAAATTAGGTAAAAATAAACTCCTGTTGAAAATGACCCATTAATATAAGCTGTATTGTCATATAGCAATAAGCTAAATTCATAAGGGGCATGTCGCTCTGCTCTGCCCTAAGTTTTTAAAAATTGAGTTTGACTGAGGATTTTCATTTAACTATGGTTTGTTTCTTCTCTTAGTAGGATTATAATTGAAGGAAGCAAGCCTCTTACGCGTACTTATAAAGAGCCAATTTCCATTTCCAGTTCATGATTCCCTATAATAGTTTCTTACCACAACATTGAAATTTCTAATATGTCTTGTAATTCCTATTTTTGCATTTTGTTCGGATAAATAACAACAACCAATATCGCGGAAATTACAGTTCTAACATATTAAGCAGAGATCACGTTTGGAACCATTTGATTTTCCTCAGCTAAAATTTCATCAGCAACCGTTTGAAGTGGTTCACACAAAAGAAAAAAAACTACTTTCACCTTATACAGTCGAATTTAGAAAATCGTAATCCTTTTCAGACTGGTTAATTCAACTACCCATGTTTTTATTGTTTACTTCCCATATTAACTATTGCTGTAAGCTCGATCTTAGTGACAGTTCCATCTCACTTCTTCTTTGATATAATCAATTACCTATCTTAATAAGTATATCAAATCATTCTTTTCACACCAAAAACAGTAAGTAATAAATGTTTTTTGGCTCTTTTTAGTAACTAATAATCTGTGATAACTTGTCACGGAAGACTTCTCGCTAAAGACAACTAAGACTGTAGTGAGTATTAAAGCAGCAAATTATTGTACCGTGCGTCGTTACAATAACCTTGCTAAATGCGCTTTATAAAAAATATATTAACCAAACTACCGATATCCATGAACAACATTAGAATATCGATAAAATTATACCATACGTGTCACGTTACAAAGTGTATACATATTATTCCCCCTCCCCAACCTCAAGCCTCCCCCCGCGTGGAGCGTGATAAGGGCAACTGCAGCTGCAGCTGACCGAAAATAGCTATAAAAAGTAGACAACATCAGCGTTTCGTAGTTTCCCTCTTTCCTCCTTCACAACTGGATTCTCTTTTAATAATTAATTTATGACAAAAACAAAAACATAGAGACATGACAATAATGACCATAGATTTAATAAAAAAAAAATAATTGCTGTAATAATAAGCTGTAATTCGTCAATTACATTCAAAACACGAATGCGAGTTTTAAATATGGCTACATAAAGTCCGTATTACTTTATATAGAATTTCCTTGCAGTTGCGTTTCATCTTGTATTCTGTTCTAGACTAGGGATCCCTACCCATTCACATAGATAGAGACAGGGTTGGCAACCGTGGTGACCAAAGAATTTGTTGGCTACGATAACTGTTGCTTGATTAATATGGTCGCTGGCCACCCATCGTACAAAAAATATTTTAGGTGTTTCACTGGATATTTCCTGTATCCAATACATACTCTTGAAATATAAAGGCAACAATATTATTTAGCGGTATTTCATATACCAAATACTTTTAATTTCATAATAATCAAGGACAGTGATTAGGGTAAAATTAAAAGCATTGGATATAAGTAGAATTATTTTTTTTTGTTTTTAGCTTAAATTAGTTATGTCACAAATGGTGACAAACAGGACAAAGTCCTGTCGTTTCAAACCTACAATAAACTCGTATTCTATGAATATTTATCCACTAAACTAAGTAGGTACTACAAAGAAAGCGATTATTTAAACACAAGTAAGTACGTTTTAATATACATAGAAATTTTCGCGCACAAACAAGGCAAATCAAAAAAGACGGTCCCTACTTTCTGGTCCATCATTGTAGATTGTAGAGAATAATATATTATAAAATTCATTACTAGGCAGACTCTAATAGACTTAGCTGATTAATAAAGAAGCTGTTACAATACACACAAGTGTCGTATTTGCGAGGCAATCGAGACGGGGGCTATTGGGACAGGTGTGTTACAAGACGCCTATTTTGATTAACTATAAGGCCGTTTCCAATCCTTCACATTGCGTTGTTGTGTTTCATTATCTTTGTATCTATTAAAATCAAATTTAGTGAGCTAGTGCGGCCATGGTTATGTATATGATAAAATCAATTTTAATGTAACATTTTTAAGAGTGAAACGTTTCAACTGTAATTCATTTGCAGATAAGAATGCTGAGCTTTGCTTATGTAACTGAACTGAAATCGAACTATGTAATTCCCACAAGAAAACTACAAATACATGCGCTACGTAAGCAAGCAAAGCGAATTGTAATGCACGATGCGATCGCACCGAAATGCTACGCGATATAGACTCTCAATTTACAGTGGCTACATTATTTTAAATATATATATTTGCCGTTCATATCATAAATAAACATACGAACCTACATAAAAACCTTTTCTTATTTTTTGGAACTAATAGAATCAACTTCCCACACAATATTCTGGAGATAACGAAAATTATATAATAATAGGTGCTTATCTACTTACCTAACTTAACAAGAAAACATTGTTGCGTCCCATATTGACGAACAATAAAAAAACAAAGTAAACATACAAACGCTTACGTTAATGACATTAAGTTCCATAGTAGCGTAAAAATGAGCACCTGTTCAATTGCTATTTCGTGATCCAAATAACTTTACCACGAGTGCTTACATTGAATGTTAATGACATAGTATATAATGCAAATATTTATTCTGTTTCAGGACGAGACCGGGCGGCTGATGCGACGTAACATAGTGCGTTATATGATCCTGGCGTATGTGATCACACTGCAGCGTGTCTCACTACGTGTCAAACGGCGCTTCCCCACGTGGCAGCATGTCGTCGACTCCGGTATGAAGACTGCATTAAATTCACCTATAAGATACAAACTTTTACCTATAAGATGCAACCTTTTAAATTTACACAAACACAAGTACAAAATGCAATTAATTAGAATGTCTAATCAAAGTGATCAAAAATTTAGATCCAGCTTATTTTGAAATTGATGATAACTTTTTATATTTTTGTTACAAGCATTTTGTTTTTTACTACTATACAAAGCGTTTTCATCAATTTGAATATGTCAGCAGTTCCTATATTTTTGGTCAATTTGGAATATATGAATGCCTTCATGACAATCTTATATTTCTCATATACAATTTACATGCATCACCAAAAACATACTTTTTCTCTTTTTTCGTAATTTAACATCTTTTTGTCAGATCAATTGCTTTGTTATTACTGTGAATTTACTTGCTTTAATTACGAGTAAGTCTAACAACAGAAAGTGTATGGGCTGATAAAGATATTGACTACACATATTATAGGTCTGATGCTGGAGAGCGAGCGCAAAGTATTCGAGAAAATGGACGGTAAAAGTCCGATGTCGAAATACTGGATGCCATTAGTGTGGGCAACAAACATCATAAACCGCGCCCGCAAGGAGGGCTTGATTGCCAGTGACCATATTGTACAGACCCTGCTCGTCGAGCTATCTGATATCCGGCGAAGGCTTGGCGCTCTCATAGGTTACGACACCGTCTGCGTCCCGCTTGTCTACACACAGGTACAGTACACTTGCGAATCTATACAATAGAGAAGGAGATTAGCTCTTCCATTGGCTTTTCCAAGCACCCGAAAAACTGAGGGTATTTGTTAATAAGTAAATAATCCCAAATTATTTCTAGTCGATAATCATCAATCATAACATTATCATGATAACCAACTACTGTTACTGTCTACTCGTGCTTTATAATTTGAAACTTGAAATTTAACCAGCATTTAAATTATTCAGAGAAGTTAAATGTCATATCTTCAGTAGGCTATGGCCCTGATATAAACTTTAGGTACCTATGTTGCTTCTTTCAGTTTTAAAATAAGTCCAATTTATCTTAGCATTTTTGCACTAATGTCAGGTGGTGACTCTTTCATTGTACACGTACTTCGTGGCGGCGTTGATGGGCCGACAGCTGGTACCAGCGGCTCCCGGCAGTACTTCCAAATACGAGCCCGACGTCTACTTCCCGCTCTTCACTGCTCTGCAGGTTTGAATTATAATGACTTATAATAAATACACCTGTAGTTAGTAAGTGCAGTAGCTGTTTTGGAAACATTTCCTATTTAATAAACATTCTTCACTTTAAATTTAAACATTATTTTAAACGTACCATTGCATTGGAGATGCATTAAAAAATTGTAGTTAACAAATATGAAAAATGTTTACTTAATAATACAAGTAACAAAAAACTGAGTTTTTAATTTTGTTAATTTTATTAATGCGGCACACTCCCTTCTTCTGGCCGATGAGAATGGACCACAACTACAGTTGTAAAACAGCAGTTGAAAACGGATATATATCCAAAGGAGGCCACAACCACAACCCATGCACTATTCGGGCCTAGTGCAGAATAGTGGGTTAGCCAATCTTTGGTGATATTGTTAAATTATGCATACTGAGTACACCTCACTATTAAATTCCTATCTTATAAATAGAAATTATCAGTTCTATGTGGTACTGCAATACATTTATGGATGAACACTAATTTGTCCACCTGGTAAGTGGGATTCATCATTTACTTTTATCAAGTTAGATATCAGCACTTTCACTAAACTGTCGCTGAGATAATACTTTTAAAGCAGGCTCATGGATGACTTTTTCAGGGTGATAAAACATTAACTCTCACAGTTATGTCACGACCAGACGTCCACCAAACAACATAGCGCTATTCTTACCTTTAAACTTTAACCATGAATATCTCCATAACCATGGGGCTCCGCAGGGTGGGATGGCACGGGGGGGCAGCCCAACCCCCCCTCCCCCCCCTCACACCCCTCAAACCTCATATATCAACGGTCCATATTGGAAATTTTAGCCCAACGCGTGGCAGGGTCAGCTAGTTATTAAATAAAAATATATTAAATAAATATAATAAAAATACGTAGCAATTAAACTCATTAAATCTTGTTCAAAGATTTTTTTTCCATAGTATTTACTTATTTAATACGAAAAAAAAAACATATTTTTTTTATTTTGTGATATGAATAGTACAGTTTAAAATCAGAAAGTCTCTCGAATATCGGTATAAGAGATACGGCAACACTGACGTGGGTAGCGACAATTTTGTCATACATGCCGGAGGGTTTCCAAAAGTCACCTAGTTTTTATATCACTACATGAGTGCACATTCATGTATTCATTGCCCAGAGGAAAGTGACAATATATTCGCAGTAACAAAATAGTCACCCATAAGCACATGCACATATTTAGCGTTTTATTTATTTATCGAGCCTTACGCTTGAGAGACGTCATTTGCAAGGAGCTTGCAAACTGCATTTACTACTTAGAATTTTAGACTCAGAATCATATAGATATATGATAAACACGATGTTCACCATGTAAGAACAATGAGCATTCTTTCAGGTGTCTTAAATAATAGAACAGGCCATTTAGCAGTGTGAAATATAAACCCTTTTAAACAATTTCTGCATTAATCGCACTTAAACGTTGTTTAAACGAAAAATTATAGCGTGTAATGTTTTTGACGATTCATATTTTTTACTGTTTGTTGTGCGAAATATATAATTAAAGCCAGGGTAACGTCATGTTCATGATAGCGTTTAATCGAGTAATTATGTAGTATTTTTATTTCTATTTTTGTAACAAATATATAAAATATTTAAACTAAATATATTTGTAGAGTCTATAAATATATACGATATAATAATTTTAATTATTTCTAGAGACCAAGCAAAGAGCGTATCAATATATTTTCTACTCTTCTGTAATCTATTAACTTTTAATTCTCCTCCGCATCGCTCCGTATTTTCATAGTTTGGGTTCTAACAGTGAACTCTTTGTTCCAGTTCTGCTTCTATGTGGGCTGGCTGAAAGTGGCTGAAGTACTCATCAATCCGTTCGGTGAAGACGATGATGATATCGAGCTCAACTGGCTAATCGACAGACACATTAAGGTTCGTGACCCATCACATAAAATGTTACAGTCCATATAACTACAAATAAGCGCACACAGCCACCTGTGCATAAATTGAAAAAAAAAATCAGCGTAAGTTATCGCATCGCAATTAAGCAAGTCTGGTGAGCGTTTTTTACAAACAAGTTGTAGTTGGACAAAATGGAACGATTTAGGGAAACTAATGAGCAAGGTATCTAGATATATTGTAATATTTACTCAGTAACAACAAAAACATGAGATGAGATTGAGGGAATGGGGGAGAGTGGCTAAAGTCCGGTCGCGATAGAGGAAGAAATTCGTACATTAACCTGTTATTACCTGTCTCTGTCACTCTCGTACAAATATCATGCGTCACGCTCGCACAGAGCCAATGACCGCGGCAGTGAGGGATTGTAAACCTTTTACCTGCTCCCGTAAGGTTTGTTCTTGTTTGCATGTGCTTTGAGTCACGACCTTGACACGGCTTGCTTGACCATTTTAAAATTATCGTTATTTATTGTATATTTTATATTTATTTAATATTACTTTAATAACATACTTAGTATTTTTTGCACCATTAAATATCTTTCTTGAAGCCCAATAGGTAGGTCCAGTGCTGCCCCTATTAGAAATAAATTATTTAAAAGACAACGGATATGATATTTAAAATTTCGGAAAGGCCAGCACTTAGATAATCCCCTTATAATGTTATAGAATGCTAATAAATGTTTCTACCTGTCTTGCTTTATTGAGTGCTCTCGCCAAAAGTTTCGCTTTCAACAATAACGCCCAGTAAAACTAAGCGACTAACCCTTAAACATTTATTTGCATTCTATAAAATTATGAAAGGATTTATCCGCGTGCTAGCCTTTCTGAAATTTAAAATAACACATACGTTTTCTTTTAAATCATTTATTTCTAATTTCTAAATGTAAAGTTATAATATGAATGCAGCCCCCGACGGATTTATTTATCTGTCGTCACATAAATAACTAAATCCTGGATTTAAAATAAAAAATCACCGTCGCGGTGGGTTTTGATAAATTTTTAATTTAGTTTTCTTTTAAACTTTTTAAACATGGGATAAAGAAAAATTTAAACTGAATAAAAACAAGAGTTACAAAAAAAGAAGAAATATATAGGTATTTTATACAAAATGATATACACTCGGGCTAGTAGTTTATGCACAAATCAATGCGCTGTAGCACTAGTCATTACAGTAACAGCTATCTAAGAACACGCACCAATTGCGCCACATCCATCACTAAAAACTGCATTAAAATTGGACCATTGATTATATATACATACATGAGAGATATATATATATACATGTTGGTTTGCACAAGCGCACATACACACATTTCTCACCCCAAACGCATATACCCGTTTCCGTTCCGTCGTGATACCCGTTTCAGATACGTCCTGGGTAAAAATGTTTGTCACCACTGTCGGTAGGTATAAGGGTCATCGTACGAATTTCTTCCTGCTCCGCGACCGGAGTTTAGTCTGTGACAAGGTTTAAGTGTTCTGTGCTACCACAACTTCGGTAATCAGTTGATTAACTAGTTGAAATTAGTAATGGTACTTAAGGACGTAAGTATCCAAAATACAGAATATTAATATATTTTTTTAAATAATAAAAACTGCTAAGTATATGGCATAACGGAGTCATGAGTCAGGTGCTGAACTTATAGATTGCTTTATTTTATCATCAATCTACCACCGAATGCCATATGAAATATGACAGTAGTTCCAGATATTAATATGACATAAGTGAATGTTCCATCCGCAATATGTAAAGAGAAAAAACCGTGTTTTTGCCACTGAGTAGGTACCCAAGAGCTCAAGTTTTATTTAACAATATTGCCATCCTCATGAGGGGTGATTTTACCATTTTTACAATCTTCTGTAGTTGTAAACCTACAGAAAAAATATAATTTGCTTTTGAATTTAATTTTGAATATATAAAGTTTACTTAAGTGGTGCATGTTAAATCTTGAAAATTATTCAACTCACAATCGAAACGTTTTTGAAGTGAAAACTTCTTTAGCATCGTTGTGATTTGAAAGTCGATGAAACGAAAAAGCGACAGTAAAAAAAGACAGACACATGAATTCATAAGATTTAACGTAGGAGAAAATGAGATAGGAAGCATTATGTACGTGTGTTAATACGTGTTTGTGTGCGCATGCGTAGTACAAAGCTTAAGAGAAGGCATCACAACAACTGTGGTATTTCATATAGGTACGTATTATTTTTGAAGGTTTCACTTCTACCAGATGTGAATTGCACACGTGATTTTTATATTTAAGTTGTATTAGTAGATTAAGAAGTTCTTTTTTTTAATTCATCTAGGTAAGAAGTCTAGTTATACCATTCTTATGATTTTATGTATTATCCTTCAGGCGGCTTACATGATAGTAGATGAAATGCACGAAGAGCACCCTGAGCTGCTGAAGGACCAGTACTGGGAAGAGGTAGTCCCCAAAGATCTACCGTATACAGTTGCCTCCGAGCACTATCGGAGGCACGAGCCTGCGTGTTCCGCCGATCACTACAAAGTCAAGGCAGAAGACGCCGTGTATGCCAATGTCCAAGCCCCACGGAAAAGCCACGATGAAACTTATGCTGATTACGTTAGTATCTTTAATTATAACATAGTTATATGTCAAATCTATGCAATATCATCAAACATAATGTAACTTATATGTCAGAAAACAAAACGATACGACTTACCTACTGTTTAACATTTTGATATCAATATGTCAGCCATCGTTATCTCATGCTTTCGGTTAGGCTGCTCTAATATAATTATGAAATGCTATCGCACAGCTTTAATGGTTATTTTGACTGTGTTGAAAATATGTTTGATACACTTATGGACGGGGTGAAGTTCCATTGTTTCAACAATAATTTTTTCTGTAAAACTTTAATAATGTAACTTCTCATTTAATAAATTAAAAATTCATAATAAAACTAGGGTACTAATGAACCAAACTTATTATAATTTGATTATAATTGCCAGTGGGGAAGTAGACAGTTGTCATTATACACTATATTAACTATAAAGTTACAGAATTCTAAATAAAAGACAATACACTTTAGGCCTGCCGCGGAAGCGGCAATCGTTTTCACCCAAGTTTTTTTATTATTTATTTTTTTACCTTTATTTATTTAGGAGCTTTTGTCTTTGACATGGCAGCACTATCGAACTATATTTAAATTATTACATATCTTATACATCAACCAATAAGTTACACAAACACAAAGCTGCAGCAGATTGGCAGTTACTCAGAGTGCTCTGAACATTCACCTAGGTTGGTTTCACTTGTACTCCAGACGTTGGTTAATAATTAACCTCTCATTATTAAGGTTGTTTGTTTATTAATAGCATTTGATCATGAATTAAAAAAAAAAGTAGTCAAGCTCTAGATGATTTTTTTAGATAGTAATTTAACTCGAAATTAGTCTAGGAAAGAAATCCATTAAACAAAAAAAAAAACAAGAGACATGGTAATGGCAATGTACTCCCAGTTGAAAATTCCTCTAGCCCAGAAATAAACCAGTTGGTTTTATGATTTTATATATATTTGCATTCTTCAATGCAATGAATGAATGAAAAATACTTTATTGCTACACACACAGATATACAAATAGCTTAAAAAACAGAGAACGAGAAGGGGTGCTATAATGGCGGTCTTATCGCTTAGAGGGATCTACCAGACAATCTTTGGGTGGAGGGAAATAATGCTATTATTTAAGGACAGGGGTGTGATGCAACAAAAGGAAAAGAATATAAATATAAAGATTAAAGATAAAGATAAAGATTTTGACGACCGTTTGGTGCAACGGTAGTGATCCTGCCTTTCGCACCGACGGTCCTGGGTTCAAATCCCGGAAGGGGCAGATGTTTGTATGATGAATACGAACATTTGTACCTGAGTCATGGGTGTTTTTATATATTTCTATGAATATTGCATATCTATGTATCATATATGTATGTCTATCCGTTACCCTAGTATCCATAACACAAGCCTAACAGTGCTTACTTTGGGCTAGGCTAATTGGTGTGAATGTTAGAAATATTTATTTATTTATTTATTTAAAGATTATGAAAGTAACGATAAAAATACTATACCTAAAAATACTTAAATAAATATCTAAGTACATAAATCATAATAAATAATAATAAAAATCCATAAATATCCATTAAGCTAAATTTATCAACAAGCAGCTTAGCAGTTATTGGGAAGATAGAACTTTTTGACTTGATCTTTGAAAGTAAGTAGTGATTGACTGAGCTCGCCGGATCGCAACTGAAAGTGAATTCCAGACTTGACAGCTTGCAGAGAAAGAACGATTATAAAAGATGATCCTCCTAACCCTATCTGATAGGGTTAGGAGGCTTAGATTTTCTGATGACCGAAGGAGATAAAATCTCTTGCACACTGGAGAAAATAGAAGCGCTCTTTAAGCGTTCTTTACGTAAAGAAGCGAAAGAAGAACGAAGGTAAGTGACATTAAACAGTATATTGTAGAGGAGAGATAGTATATGAGTATTCCGGCAGTTTTGACAGATGGACTATAGGGAATTTTATTTAAGGTGAAAGTTTTATCTGAGTCCGTAATGGCAGTTGATGAAGAGAAATGAAGGTTAAGAGAACCAATATCAACTGTTTCACGGGATTAACCAATCCCGAGTGAACGGAAAAACATTCAAATCTTAGCAGGGTTGTGAATGAGGTGATGTAGTGCATCCCTATACACCGTATGATAACGATTGCAAACTTTAACATAGATCGCCTTATTGTTATCACTTGGTCGTCATTTGTATTTACTTTTAGTTATAACGTTTTTGTGCATCAGTAATTGTATGGTGTTCCACACAACTCTTTAAATGATAAGTGATTTGATTTATGTAAAAGTTTATTGCTAAATGATAATTACGAGAACACGCGATGATTGCTAATTGTGAACTAATTTATATAACCAAGTAATTTGCTTACAAACGAAATCAATTAAAATTATAAAATAAAATACATTAATCGAGGAAATGCTGATGCGGCGCAATGTTCGTTCATTTACCGTACATGCTCCGGGGCAGGAGAAAAAAGGGTGGGATGCTGGGAAAATTTATTTTGAAGGACTGATAATGATTAAGTGATAAAGATAGGTAATAAACAATTTAAAATCTTAAATATTTACATGTCACTTAAATATTTACATGTCACATAAAAATTCACATTATTACTTAGTGAAATGATTAGGAAAACTCGGGGACGTCGCTTTGTTAGCTACCCGAGCGTATCTTATATCAGTCATTTCAATGTCGTCTGACGGGCCACTAAATAGCTGCGAGAGACGCGCTCGGCTCGCGACGCGTGGGGGTTGAGGGGGCGGCGGGGGCGATGGCGCTCGCGCCGCCTCGGCCGCGCTCGCCGAGCCTGCTGAGCTGACGGCGTGCTGCCTGCACCGTCGGCGTATCCTACGCCAGACGAGTGCGACGCCACCCACTATGATGATACCTAGAATTAAATTAATTAGTAAATATTGTGTTAAATCATGAGTTGAGACATCTGCTGGCCTTGACTCCACGTCAGCATTCTTGAGCTGCTGTATCTGATCATCTATCTTATTGGATTCTATTTGAAACTGAGAATGGCTGATGTTATTTTCTTGGTCTGAGACGGATAGGATCGCCGGGATCTTCAAGTCTATAATGTGATTAATCGGCGGAATAATTATTTTTAATATATCTGCTTCAGTATGGAGACTGTTTTCTCGTCGGTTATGCGAATAAATCACAAACTGCTCATTTTTGATCATACAATTTTCTCCAAGATTTATTATTCCGCTGCCATTCAATAGCTCCGATGAAACTTGATTCTCACATATGATGCGAACTGTGCACTGTCCGCAACATGAAAATAAATAAGTATTTACTTCATGTAATTCCAACCACTTTGATTTGCATGCTTCAATATTAGTGACGCACTGTTCTGTTACGTCACTTCTGACGCAGAGACTCTTATCGGACGTCATTTGATACGTAGGTTTCTGTAATAAACACAAGTTAGTGACTTCATCGTATTGGCTGCATTTCTGTACGTCTGATTGAGTCATAGGTAAGTATGAATCTTTCTGGGTATTCAGAGCGATGAAGTCTGCTACAGGCTTTATGCTGATTACGCTGCTTTGGTATCCGTGTTGAATAGGTATAAGTTGATATATTTCATAGTAATCTCTTGTTACTAGAGGCAATCTAATTATAAAAAAATCTTTTGTCATTTTCGCTTTGACCTTTAGCAGATGATATAATTTAGGCAAATCTCCCATCACATTGTTAATCGGCAAGGATAAGTCCTTAGAAAGTTGTCCTGATACGATATTCAATTCCTTAAGCAGCTGTTCCGGTGTTATAAGGTGTATATTAAATGATCCATAATGATGGTCGGCAATTGTGTCGAGTAAGTATTCTTGAATGTTTCTGAGATTCAGCAACACATTGTTTACTATAATGGCTGATAACGCGAACTCGTTGCTGTTCATTACATCTTGAATCTTTTCATTCATAGAGTTTGTAATTTTTTCAAGTTTGTTTATATGCTGATTGATGATTTTATGCTGCTTATTCATCGTTGTTTCAACTCTTTGTGCGATGATTTTATGCTGCTTTATGCTCTGCTTCGATAATAGAGGTCTGATTTTTCCAAAGGGCGACTAGGTGTTTCTGAGTAAGCCTCATAAGTTCGATGTCCCTTTGGTACTGCTCTGCAAATTGATCATCGAGAACTCCAAACAGTGAGCGCGCGATGTTTCCGACTCCGTTGATAAGACCGCGCCGCGCACGTGACTTCCTAGTAGCGACTTCGAGCAATTGCTGACCGAGCAACAGGTGATTGTAGTGATCGAGTTCATTATAGCCATGTTGTAATTGGGTCATGATTGCTTCGCACAGATGTTGTTTATTTCGGTTACATAAAATTTCCAAATTGTTAATATATTTTGTTAATATTTCAGAGCCTTCCCAATATGGCCCCATATCATAATAAACAATGAGTTTCCACTCGTCTCTTGCTAGATGCATGTCCGAAATTTTATCGAAATAAATAGCTTGGCCGTTTTTTAACCGAGCTATATTATATGAGCACTGAGTTGGTAATATGAGCATCATTGTCAGTAGGGTAACAATCATTGTTTTGATACTAGAACAAAGATTTAGCGCTACTTTTTTCGATTTATTTTTGGATGTTTCTGGTTGTTTGTTTTGCTGTGACGGCTCTTTTTGATTATTTATAGGTAATGTTGATAACTTGACGATTGGTCTTTGGATGATGCCGCTTTTTGTTTTGAGGCTCACAACTCGTACCTGTCCATCCCTTCCAGGATGTAGCTCAACGACTTTTCCAAGGGACCATTTTCCAGGTGGTAAGTTTGCATCGTGGATGATGACTATGTCGCCAATCTTTTGATTTTGCTGGGGCTGCTGCCACTTGCTGCGAGCTGTTAATTGACTAAGGTATTCGTTTTGCCATCGCTTCCATAAATCATTAAAAAATTTCTGTGTCAACTGCCATCTCGTTCTTTCATCTCGTTCTGTTTCGATTATGCTGAGCGTAGGACCACTGGCTAAGAAGTGGGACGGAGTGAGAAAATTGATGTCTTCAGGATCTTCTGTGATGGAACAAAGCGGTCGAGTGTTTAAGCACGCTTCGATTTGAGCTAATAACGTGGAATACTCCTCGTAGGTGAGTTTTTGCTCACCGAGTACTCTACGGAGGTGGTGCTTCAGGCTCTTGACCGCAGCCTCCCAAAGTCCACCCGCACTGGGCCATGACGGTGCGTTGAAATGAAATTCTATTTTCATGTCAGTGACTTGGGAATAGAATTCGTCATCCAATATTTGTTGTAGGTTTAGGTATTCATGCTGTAAAATGCGACTGGCTCCCACAAAGTTGGCGCCATTATCACAATATATATGACGCGGTGCTCCACGCCTGGCTGACATCCGTCTGAGTGCTGCTAGGAATGCTGACGATGATAAGTCTGAGACCAGCTATAAGTGTACCGCCTTCGTTACCATACAAACGAATACAGCGATGTAGCCTTTGGTAGTCTTGACTCCTCGACCAAACAAGGGTAGCGTTTCGTTTGTCTTCACATCGACGTAACCAGTAAAATCGACGCCGCAGTTGTAAAAAGGCCGAGTTGGATTACTGCGGGCAGCCGGTAAGTCACCCATGATTTGAGTTTGTTTTTCAGGGTTATGTCTTCTGCAGGTGACACAAGAGCGTATGTGCTTCTTAACTGCTCTGTTCCCTCCTATCACCCAATATTGCTGACTAAGGTGTGATAGAGTAAGCCTTGCTCCGCCGTGAAAAGTGTTTCTATGGGCTTGATTTAGAAGCAAGTTCGTTAGATGACCATCATGAGGGATGATTAAGGGATGTTTCATATGTTCATTTATTTGTGCATGCTTGATTCTGCCACCTACTCTTAGTAATCCTTCTTTATCTAAGAAAGGATTTAAATTGAGGATTTTGCTCTTAGGGTTGATCTTCTCTTGATTCTGTAATCTGTTGATTTCTTCTGTAAATTCGAGATGTTGATAGTATTTAATAATCATATTTCTTGCTCTTGATAATTCATATACTGATAAATAAAATTGTTTTTCTTGTAATCGTTGGTTACGCGACACTGCACGTAGTATCCAAGCGAGTACTCGGGTTACATGAATAAAATTACTATGTTTGCTTGTGATATCGTGAATTAAATTGTATTCCTTTGTAGTAGCGACCGCTGTTGTTGAATGAACTTTATTTGATTGTTTCATTTCTTGATCTGTGACGTAAACTTGATTTTCTTTATGATTTTCAGAGTTAAACGAAGTCAACCACGACGGTCCATTCCACCATAATGTATGCTGCTGCAGTTGTTTTACAGTGATTCCCCTGCTGGCACAGTCAGCTGGATTCTCTTGGGATTTGACGTGTCTCCAGCATGAAGGAGGCATAACTGCTATGTTTGCTACAAATGCCTTCCATCGGTTAGAATCGCCTTGAATCCACCCTAGTGCTGCGGTGGAATCGGTCCAGCCAAACTTTTTAACGTTGTAGTTAGGAAGAGTTCTTGCTACGGTATTCATTAGTTTTGATAACAAAAGACATGACATTAATTCGAGCCGTGGTAACGTGACAGTTTTCTTCATAGGTACTAGTCTTGCTTTTGCTGCTCCAATGATAATTGATGACTGCTCGGAGCCATCCTGGTCTTGTTGCTGAATTTTGTAGTAGATGACGCAGGCGTAGACCTTGGTTGATGCGTCACAAAACCCATGTAACTCGATCGTATCATTTTCATGACTTTTCAGCCATCGTGGCACTTTTATCTCGTTGATATTATCTAAATCTTCACGAATAATTTCCCATTCCTTGCTAAATTCTACAGGCAGCTCGCTATTCCATTGAATGTTATGAAGCCATACTGTTTGAAATAGGAGTTTTAACTTTGTAGTCACAGGAGAGAGCCACCCCAGTGGGTCGAAAATCTTTGATATTTCCGACAAAAGTAAACGTTTGCTTAGTGATTTCGGCGCAGCGTTTAACTTAAACTGGAACTGTAAATTATCTTCATGAGGGTTCCAACGTAATCCAAGAGCCTTTGTTGATTCAGGGTGCTTAAAGTCGAAGGATGTCTGATCAGTGACAGGTTCCGTTTCCTTCACTAAGTCCATGTTGTTACAGGACCATTTACGGAGGTTGAACCCGCCGGACTTAAGTAATGCTATTAAGTCAGTTTTCAGCGTGGATGCACTGTTGATGTTGTGGCCACCAGACAGTAGGTCATCCATGTAGAATGCATCTTCTAGTGCTTGCTTAGCTCTGGCTGAATACTTGTGGCCTTCGTCCTTCGCTAGTTGCTTTAACGTCATCATCGCAAGGAAGGGTGCAGCTTTGGTACCATAAGTAACAGTTGTTAATTTGTATTCTTGAATGGAATGCTGGTGGCGGTCATATTGTGCTTGATAAGAGCTTGGATCTCTCCAAAAAATTTTGTGTAATTTGATCTGTCTAAACATCTTCTCGATGTCTGCTGTGAACGCTATCTCGTACTGTCTCCATTTTAAAATTAATGATAGCAAATCTTGCTGCAAGTTAGGCCCACTGAACATCAAATCATTCAAGCTAAGTCCGGATGACGTAGGCGATGACGCATTGAATACAACTCGCAGTGATGTAGCAGCGGAGTCCGGGCGAATGACGCAATGGTGCGGTAGATAATACGACGGTGTCTGATTACCGTCACCTTTGTTTACGTTTTGCATGTGGCCGAGTTTAATATACTCATCAATAAATGCTTTATAATCGTCTGATAATTTTTTGTTTCTTGTAAATTTATTTTCTAATTGACGAAATTGTGCTATTGCTCTCTGTTTTGACTCTCCCAACTTTTCCATGAAACCTGGTTTCATGGGTAGCCTCACAATGTAGCGACCGTCTGATTGTCGTGTTGTTTGCTCTCTATACTGTTGCACACAATGATGATCTTCTAACGAATTATTTTCAGGGCTGTCAGCGATATCTTCAAGTGACCAAAATCTTTGGATGTCTTCGATATTGCTTAATATCACATTACATTGGTAGGTTTTGACATTACCGCATAATAGCCATCCAAGCTGGGTCTGCTGCGCTATGGGCTGAGTGTCATTATCACCTTTAATGATTCCTCCCATCATGATAAGCGAATAGATGTCAGCACCAAGTAATAGGTCTATAGGTCTGCTGATGTAAAATTCGGGGTCTGCTAATTTGATGTGTTCGATGTGTGGCCACGATGGTTTCGAGAAAGATTGATTCGGAAGATTATTGATAAGATTGTTCATTATTATGACATCTGTGCTGAAGGTGAAGTTACTATGTATTGCTTCTGCTGTTATCTGAGTTGAACCCTTGCTGTTGTTTTCTTGAGCGCCTAGTCCAAACACCACGCCTTTGCAACGACGGCGGGGCGCTCTTAGCCTCTGTGCTGCATTCTCAGTGATAAGAGATAACTGCGATCCTTGATCAATAAGCGCGCGCATGGTATGATGCGAACCATCCGCTGCTAATACCTTGATTAATGCTGTTGCTAAAAGAATCTTGGATGCTTTCTGTTGTGATACATTGACGCTTTCTGAATGCTTGAAATCGGCACTGCTCGATGGTTGCGTAAACGCATCATGTAATAATGTGTTATGTTTTTTTGTGCATTTACTACATGTTTTTGTAGAGATGCATTTGTTTCCCTTGTGATCATATAAACAATTTATGCAGATTCGTAGGCTGTTAACGGCTTTCAACTTCATTTCGCTAGTCATATCCAAAAATTCCTTGCAATTAAAAATACCATGTTTTCCTTTGCATTGAGGGCATCGTATTGCTGACGAAACAAATAATGCTTTTCCAAACTGCTTGCTCGGTTGATATGCGTTGCTAGTGGAATATTTATTATAATTATAATTATTTTGCTGATTTGACCTCTTTGCAGTAAACGACGGATGTTGTGCAATAGGTTTTTGCGAAATACTGTCTTGTTTTCGTTTGGAAGCTTCTAGAGAAGTAAATTTGTTTTCTAAAAATTCGAAAAATTCGGACAATGTAGGTAACTCTCTGGGGGTTTTTAATGATTCTATGTAATCCTTATGAGTCTCTGAGTCCAGCTTCTGCGATAGTATGTGAACCACTAGTGGGTCCCAGGTAGTGATGTCGACTCCAAGGGATTTTATAGCGTTCAGACACTCATTTGCAGTATCATGAATCTTCTTGATAAGAGGTGCTGTCTGTACTTGCATTACTGGTAAACTCAAAAGAATATTAATGTGTGAGCTGAAGATCAACTTTCTATTGTTGAATCTTTGATTTAAAATGTCCCAACAAATTAGATAATTCTCGGTACTGATGTTAAGATGCTGAATAAGCTTTACAGCCTCCCCCTTTACTTTGCTTTTTAAGAATTGCATCTTTTGTGCATATGATAAAGATCGGTTGTTATGAATCGCCTCTAAAAATAGATCCTTGAAAGATACCCATTTATGATGATCACCGTTGAAAGTAGGTATGTCCATAGTCGGCGTAGAATGCGTTCTGAAAGATGCTGACCACATTTTTTGATTAAGTGCCTTTTTTATCTGACTATACTCTCTTTCATAGATATTAAAGGACCGCTCATACTCCTTATCTTCTTCATACAGCTCATTATCGATTTCCCAGTGTAGGCGGTCAATAGCAGCCCAACGTGTTTCGATGTGTTTTAAAATATCATCGAATTCCCATTTTTCCGAGATATTTTGAAGGTCGATATTCGTGACCGTACGCGAGAATGCCTTGAAATTGCTTTTTTGCTTGCGAGGCATTTCATCCAACTTGCTATTGGTGCTGCTGTTCTTCATTTCTTTCGAAAAAGAACTTTGTTGTAACCTTAATAGAGGCACTGGCTTCGCAGGGGCATCCGCGTGGGTGTCGTTGTCAGAAGTCACGGTGGATGCGGGCGGCGGCGTGACCGCGCCCAGGCCGCCCGGTGACGTTGATGGTTTCAGTTTCGAAGTTTCGAACACTAGTAGCTTGCCGAGCGAACAGAAGGATCTTCCGTGTATAAAGAGAAGAGTTGTAAAAATTGCACGAGTTCCTTGAAGTACTCCTTGGTTCGCTGATAATGATTGTTTTTAAAATACTCGTGCTCGACGTTTTGATAGTCGACAAGTTGCATATGATTGCTGTTGAACTCGTTCCAATAGGATTCAAGTACTGATATTCGCCTACGGATGTTAGAATAGGTCTTGCGTTCAGCTCCATCCTTCTTAAAGTTGGTGTAAACGCTTTCAATGCTTTGCATAAGCTGATACTGCGTGGCAATTAGGTCTTCCATTTTTGCTTAAAATTGCTGATTGAACAAATACTAGAAGAACCACTGTGTTAGTTTAGTGCTGTTGGAATCCTGGTAGGTATTATGCGCGTCGTCTCAATCAACCGGTGAGACCCGCTGGTAGGAGGCCGGCGACCGATTCGCTACTCTACGAGAATACCCAAAAACACAAAACCGAAAAATGTTGAATTGAAGATGTTTTCTTCAAAATGCTTGCAGATGATGTGAACGTCACTGTAAGTTCCACGTGTCACTGATAGTTCATACACCTCGCACGACGATTTAACACGATTATTTTCGTAATAAAAAACGCACTCGCGAGGTCCTTATCTCGAAGGACCATAAAAGTTGTATGGCGTTCCACACAACTCTTTAAATGATAAATGATTTGATTTATGTAAAAAGGTTTATTGCTAAATGATAATTACGAGAACACGCGATGATTGCTAATTGTGAACTAATTTATATAACCAAGTAATTTGCTTACAAACGAAATCAATTAAAATTATAAAATAAAATACATTAATCGAGGAAATGCTGATGCGGCGCAATGTTCGTTCATTTACCGTACAGTAATTTTAGCTCATCCGTGAGCCAAGGAGCGGGAAGATGTTTTAATTTTAAAGCACGGTAAGGAGCATGCTTGTCACATAAATTATTAATGCTGGTATTGAACAATTCCACCTCCATAGCCACTGTAACGTCATTAATGACAGGAGATCAGTCAATACTACGTGTGTCATAACGAAATGCTTCGCGCCGTTAAAATGCCGTTAAAATTACGCTGAAAAATTATTTAATGCTTACTTTTTTGGAGGATGAACTTTATAGGATAAATAGATGAGATCATGATAGGAAAAATCATCGGCCGATCATTGACCGTGCCTGGCAGCGTGCTGGGGCGATGATACTATTACTAGATCGAGAAGAGATAGAATAGAGTTTGGAAAGTAACGAGTGGCATTAAGTGGAAGGATGTGCAAGTTGCCTGAATTAACGACGAATTGTAAAGACATGATCGTTTAAGAAAAGACAAGTATTGAAGTTACCCGTGGTAATGGAGTGATTGTATGAAGGAACAAGACTTTCAAAAAGATTTTCAAGAAAGGCAAAATAATTAATAGGCATGGATTGACTATAGGTACTCCGAGATGGATTTAGTGTGCGAGAGAAGGACTTCTACCAGCAGATGCTCGCCAGCATTTGAGGCAGGTGTTTCAGTGGAGGTGCTAACAATGGTAAAAGGAATGTGATCACGAAAATAAATAGCAACTCCGCCACTTCTAGATCTTAAGCGGTCATTTCGTATGAGACGAAAGCCTGGTAGAGCGTAATAAGCTGAAGAAAGACACCCTCAAGGGACTCCAAAAGCGACTGGGTGATGACAAAACTAAGGACATAGTTATATACGGTTCATCATCACAGCTTATTAGATATTTTGTTTATAGAAAAATACTAAAAAATTGTCTCACAAGTGAATTCTCAGGCGGGAAACGAACCCGAAACTTTTGGATGTCCGGTCCTATGCTCTCCAAATTGAGCTACCGACCCTTGTTAACACTTGTCGAAATTTTATAGTACGCCTATGAATTCACTTGTGAGTTGAGTAAATTTTTAGGATTCCGTACCCAAAGAGCACCCTCTTACTAAGATTTCGCTGTTTGTCCGTCCGTTTGTCTGTCACCAGGACGTATCTCAAGAACCGCGATAACTAGATAGTTGAAATTTTCACAAATTTTGTATTTCTATTGCCGCTATAACCACAAATACTAAAAATAAAATAAATATTTAATGGACGATTTTTTTACCCTTTTTTGTTCGATATCAGTAATGGCAAAAGGTAGGCACTTGAAATATTCACAAAATACTCAGTTGTATTTTCACTTTAATAATAAATAATATGAAATTTGTGTACCTACTGTTGTTTACCTTGTCAATGGTACGGATCCCTTCGTGCGCAAGTTCGACTCGCACTTGGCTGGTTTTTTCTAGTGTTTTCTATAAAATAATAATTTATCATGTGCCCGTTGAATTAAAAGGGATTGCCCACACTCCATAGTGTTAAATTTCATCAGACATTGCATACTCTGAAAGCATCACCGATTAAAACTTTAAAGGAAACATTTAAAATAGTATGTGGGACGCATTATTGTTCCAAAAATTGTACATTACCTTACACGGCAGGAAGAGCAAACTCAGTCAAAATAACAGATTAAAGTTGCATCCATATCAATCATATCTGACGCGTCAACGCAGTGGACGCGATATTATATGATGAGTAGTCAATAGGACAAAGCATCTCTGTTCTTGGATATATTAAGAATTAAAGAGCCAGTATAAAAAATAAACAATTAATTGCATGATTTAATTATCTTACTACTATTCGCTTGCATGTCCAATACCGCATTTAAAGACCAAGCTGTCAATAATAATCAACTAAATGTCCCACGAGATAACCTAACGACTAACCTTTTCCCGTGCTTTCAGGAGAGTGTAGATACACCATTGGTAGAACGACGAAAAAACTGGTTTCAGAGACAAATATCAAGAGTGGGTTCAGTTCGGTCGGCGTCGACGGCCTATTCGTCGGGGGGACTGTTTGGGCGTGCTCGACGAGCATCAGCTGTTTACGCCAGTCCCGAAGCGGGCTCGCCGCCCGCGCAGTCCCCGCACAAAATGTCGCTCTACGAGCGGCTCGTCGGACGGAAATCTGGCAGGCACCAACATAGGCAAAACTCACGGCATGGTACGTTCCATTTAGATTACATGATGTATGCTGAGATAAAGTTGTCAAGTACCGACTCGATCTTGCAGATCCAAGAGACAAAAGGATCATATAGCAGTCTAATTTGATTATACTGCTATATGATCCGTAAAAAAAGATCATAAATAGTTTTTGTAATACGACCGAAATGTGGCACACAGAGAAATGGCTTATATCGACCGAGACAGCACATCTTTATAGAGTCCACTTTAATAGTCGGCTTCTATTACAACAATACCTTTAAATGTCCAAACGTAAATTTCACTTTTGGATTAATATTTGCATGCTAATACTTTAAAAATAAGTTTTAAAATTAAAATATTGAGAGAACAAGCCCATTTAAAAGATAATGCAGGGTAAAGTCCAGAAGATCAGAGCGAAAAGTGGATTTTTTTCAGCTTAGACTCGGTGGTATGAGGTCAGAGCAGGTTCATTTGGACATTTACATGTTAGAGTGCAATGAACATGGTCAGCTGTTGTGTCACGATAGGCAGCCTTTGTATTTTGAATTAATTGTAATCAATCAGTTGTTGATATAATTTATTTCATAGATAAGAACATTGTCAAACTCAGCAGAAAAAGTTAAGCAATTCTTACATATGTTAGACTAATAAAATATCGGTTAATATTATAAACAAAAACGCGTGAAATCTGTAGGTACCCTTGTTTCTATTTATTTTTTGTAATTACAGTACTGTTTTAAATCCGTTTATTGTAATAGTAAATATTTCATATATGTCTTACTAGTTAAAAAAAAATTTTAAAGCTTTTAAAACTCCAGTAATGTCAGACACTTTTTACGCCATCCTTAAATTTGATGGAAGTGTGTGTTGTGTTATTTGTCTCTGCCAGATACTACATAGTTAATTATAAATGTTATTAATATTTCTTCAAATAATATGCCTCTTATATTACCAGGTGGCGGTAAAAGTAATGGCGTAACTGTGCCCATCACGTTGCGCAACCGTCCACGCATTCCTACGCCGGACGTGGCAAAGGAAGTACTGGACCGCGACCGGCTACCCGTAGGCATGCAGAACATGGGCGTTATAATGGCACAGGGATACCAGAGCGAGGTGCCCGTGCTCGGCGCGCTGGTGCTTTCGCCGATACAGGTTACACTCTCTTTTATACCTAGTCCGGCCATAGTTCGATGAGCATGTTTATATTATGAGATATAAGAGACTTATATTTATTTAGAGGTAATATTTGCACGGAGCTGATCGTTTAACGTGACAGTAGCGCCATTTACCTATTATTTTTATTATTGAATTCCAGGAGTTAGACAGCGGGTCCGTGAACAATACACTGCACGCGGGGCAACCGGGTACAGCGGCGCTCGCGCAGGCGGTCTTAGGGCCTTCGGTTTTGAGTGGGGTGGGCGGGTCGCCCGTGACGTTGTCTCCAGTGGCGCTGACTCGCGCCGCGTCCGCACCCGGCACCCCGCGTGCCCTCCACTCGCCCGCCACTCTACCGTCGCCTACTCTCCCCTCAGACGACACCAGCGACGCCACGCCGCCAGATACGTCTAAACGAGGCGAAGTGTACGTCTGAGCCTCGAAGCCACGTTGTAGTGATGCCAAACTATTGTTAGCCTTCTTTCGAAATGAGTTGGAAAATTGATAGCACAAAATGTGGTGATACTATACCGATAATCACGGACCGATACATCGCTTAGATGGTGTTAAAACCACTTCTCTTCACTATTTGTCTACACGAATGTCGACAATAGTTTTAAGTACTGCACTTTGTGCTACAGATGGTAGATATATAGCAATCTAAAATATAACTACCTACCTATCAAGTGGCGTCACTGCGGTGCTATTACAATCGGTTGATTTCAAATTACGAATAAGAGGTGCTGTTCAGTCAGAATTTATATAAATAAAAGAGAGCTTGTAAGGTTAATGTATTGTTATGTAAGTTTTATAGATGAATTTAAACAAAAACAGGGATTGAAATGTATAGCTTTCTATAAAAAGTTTTTATATATGATTTTGTTTAAATTTCTTTCCATTTTTACTCCTCAACAGAAAATCGATATAGAAGAAAATACTCTAAGCTTTTATACAATACAAGTCTGTTTCTTTCATTCGATAATTGTTCCGATCTGTTATGTCTTCGATCACTCATGCTTTCAGAATAATTTATTTTCTTATGTCTACAACCAGCTACTCTTTTCTTCATGTAGTCGAAGCATTGTGCATGAGCAGTATTTTATTCCTAAGGTTAGTACAAAACTAGGTACTGTCGTGTCTAGCCATTAATTTATTTTTCTATTGAACGACAGGGCCCGATTTAGGATTCAAAACGAACGGTACGAGCTTAGTGCACTGAACGTATGTAAATAACTACTAGAATCTACTATATTGTCATATAACTATTTTAACTTGGATACGCCCCTTTAGACTTGGTGCCCTAGATTTTAGCTTATTCCGCCTATTGGTGAATCAGGTCCAAAAGGACCTGTAATCCAACAGGATTACCGATCTGTAATAATTGTAACTTACATAGTACTTGATTTGCCTACTATTCAAAAAAATATCGGTTACCTTATACATAACCATCACAACTAGTAATGAACATAAACGTTAAAACAAGCTATACAAATGACTTGTATAGTAATTCTAGTTGAATCCAAATGTTTACAGCTGCTTTAGATTTTTATCAGTACTAAAAAAGGATGTTTATAAGTTTGGATCTCTGAAATTCTTAAGCTATACAAATGACTTGTATAGTAATTCTAGTAGAATCCAAATGTCGTCACAGCAGCTTTAGAATGTACCAGTACTAAAAAAGGATGTTTATAAGTTTGGATCTCTGAAATTCTTAAAGAACAGCTATATATTATTAGCTAGCTCTAAATTGTTTTTATTAAATTTAACATAAGTTACCTAATATGTGTTTTAATAAGAAATTCACTGACATATATTACTTCAAAGAAACTCCAGTCAATGATTTATTTATCAGTGTCCATTGCCAAAACGGATTGAAACGAGAAAATAAAATGTATAACAATAATATTCTTCTTTTAAGATTATTGTTTTATGTTAAAATTTAAATAAATATTACTAGATAAAGGTTGGACATGGATTTCAATTCAAGCATCTTCTCTACCACATATTAGCGTTTTTAACATGGCATTAACAGTAGACCATTTTAGAGCAGATGCAAATAGTAAAAGTTCATGTAAGTTTTATTTTCCATAATTATGCTCGTTGCCCGAGCTTATTACTTTTCTTATAATGGCTCACCTACTTAAATAATTCCGTCGTAGCTTATTCACGAACCCAAAAATCTCATGTATAAATAAACTATTAACTAAATACTATTATCGTTATTAGTATTATTGTGAGAATAAAGAGTTATAATAAAAATAACTACCTAGTTTAATCGGTAAGTATCTTATAGAAATTAATATTTTATAAATAAAAATAAAAGAAATAGTTAACTATTTATACAGAATTTTTTCAGGTTGTTTCTACATTATTTATCAGACTTCTCTAAAATATCACGTTTTTATTATTATTACTGAGCGAAGCTCTAAAAGAGTGAAGCTCTCTTTTATGCAACTCACAAATTTCGCTTGTCTCCCTCCTGCTACTTAACGGTTCAACCGATTCAAACGAATTTTGGCATGAACTTATATGGCAATAACCTGACGGACATAGGCTATGTAAAAAAAAATATAGACTTTACCATGGATGAATAATCACCGAAAGAAAAATTCAAAAGCTGATCACAGCCAAACCGCTGATACTACATTGATGAAATTTGGCGCCAATACTCACATCGTAGTCGTGACTAATGTGCAAAAAAAGTTTTGTTTTCGGACATACCATGGAGGAATAATCACCGAAAGAAAAATTCAAAAGCTGATCACAGCCAAACTGCTCAGACTACATTGATGAAATTTAGGTGAGGTTAGGTAAGGTAGTGCTTCGCTCAGTATTTGCAAACAGCAGCAGCATTGTAGACCTAGTTACTATTAAACTTCTTTGTCAATAGGCAGCATGGTTGTTCTACGTGGTTTGGTATAAGGAATAAGTAATATCCTTTTCTTTTTTCATTTTGCTTTTTTTGGTTCCTATAACACATATCCTTCCTATAGCTTAGCTTCGCGCAGCTGTTGGTGGATTTTCTCCTTGGGCGTCGCTTGGGTATGTACCTTGCACATCTCTGGTGGAAAAGCATCTTTAAACGTGGGTTCCTTTCGAACCAGCATAATGATATGGAATTAGGACAGCGTTTTAAAAATATATATTTATTTGAAAGTTTATTATTACGAAATTTGTTATAAGACGTAGCTTGTAAAAGTTGATACATTATTTTCTGACTACTGAAAACTATCACTGTAAAATTATGAATTGATAAACCTAAAACGGAGTCACAGCCTTGTTTTGAAATTGCGTGGGACGAATAATCCCATTAGTTCGTAGAACACTGAGACAAATGCATAACATTCGGTTTGAAAGGGTTAAAAAGACGTCGTCGCTCATTGTGCTATGGTAATGGTATATTTGATCAGTTTTTGAAAGCTTTTGACTTCGAAAGTATATTACAAAAAAATAAAGTACTTATACCTAGGTAGTGGTCAGTTATTTCTATCATTGGGCCTAAGCCCAATGATAGAAATAACTTGTACAATGTGTTGTACAATGAAACAATACCTACTTAGTCATAAAATGCTACCAGTTCTCGTGTACGGTAGGTATCTACACTACACTTAGCTTAACTGTTCTCATATATTTTAATGAAGTGACGCTTCCTGCTCGTTTATTTTATTTAGTTTTGGTTTTCTTGTCAAAATTAATGTTTTGTTGGATATTAGTGCTCTGTAATGGTGCACTATTGCCCTTTAATTATTGGTGAACAGGCACTATATTTGGCCAGGGAAATAAAGCAATGGAAGTTGTTTTTTTACGATCTTTAGAAGTCAGCAAAAGTTTTGGGAATTCCGGAAAATTCGGAATATAAGGATATGATCTGGAGACATGTAAAGTAATAGTGTTGGGTCAGGTTAGAAGAACAATAACTAAAGCTTTAGTTTTTGTCCTGAGTCCAGGTTTACACCTTAGAACCAGGTGCTATAGCTATTCTTCTGAGGTTTACACAGTTTACAGCATTGTCCCAAGTTCCTTTAGACTTTAGGTACGTTGTTGCCATTTTTAATATAATATACCTTGTCATTTAATTGTTTGTCGACGTGTTAATAATCTCACACTTAGCTTTACAAAATTATTGTATTAATATTTTTTTTCTATAATTTTAAACATTATTGGAATTATCTTAAATTCATTGCATTTAAAATATTTAAAACATTATAATATAAAAATAATTCAGTGTTATTATTTATAATAATCATTTATATCAATTGCTTAGGGCATTTAGTGCCTAATTGGAGCGGAGCGAGCGAAGCGAGGATCCCATGGATCAGCTTCAATGGCGCAATGTCTGTTACGCCATAACTTCCCGAGTTCTTAATCGATTTTAATATTTTTTGTGTGGAATCGAATCAACAGGCTAAGGACCAGATGGTGACGAATTCAGAAATTCGCAAAAATTCCCATCGAACCAAAAAAACATTTTTTTTAGGTATTACGCTCCGCTCCAATAATATGGTGCTAGCGTAGCTTTATGCTAAGCGACTGCGTCGCCTAGTTTTAGTTTATGATTTACTTGCCCCTTTGTAACATTAACAGTTGAAAAAATCATAATCAAATCATAAATCGGACCTATGGCAAAAGTTTAAATAATTATCTGGAGATGAAACATAACAAAAAACGAGTATTCCTGAATCTGTATACTACAGATTTTTGCCATTTTATGATTTTTTCTCTTTATTTTATGCATATAGTCATTAGGACAATTTAACATTAGTTAGTGGACTATTTGTCTAGAGTTTTATTTTTCGTAGATTCTGAACGGAATGTCAAGTCCGAACCAACTTGGATGTATACGGATTTTCGCAGCTGACTACATTGAACGAGCTGTTAAAATAGCCACAGAGCAACGCGACCGGCCTACCGGAAAAATTCGGATTACCTTCGCAACTTCAAAAATGGTGAAGTAGATGGGTCTCGGGTACGTGTTAAGTAAAAGAAGTAGTTTGTGGTAACATGTTGTATTGCCAGATGTTACAACACAAGAGAGCGTAAATATTATACATTCAGGCCCTGATTAACCCTTAGGCTAATTAGGCTGCAGCCTAGGGCGCGAGAATCGAGGGGGGCGCGCTAAGATCGTGTCTTCGCATGCACTAATCTACCCTACATGCAATTCAACTAGACCCAGACAAAACACTAAAACTAAATGCACTTGAGAGTCCCTGAATTTAACAATAAATTTTGAATTTTAAAAAGCACGCGATAATTAGCCTAGGGCGGTCAGAATTCTTGATCAGTCATTGTATACATTACATTTTATCTAACTAAACTAATCGTAGGTAGGTCATTAGCGACATACATCAAACTGCAGAGCGTAACGCTAAGTTGTAAGTAAGTAACAAGTGCAAAGTACGACTATACTACAGTACCGTAACAAAGGGCCACCATTTCTCTGAAGATTTCAAAGATTACTATATACCTATATTGGTCATTTGGTGCAACAATGACGCAATTACATTATTTCAAAATAATATTTTTGAAAAACATCGACAGAATTGTAGTTCTTATAGTTTTCGCTAGAAGCTATATGATCCTAGAGGAAAAGTATACGTTTGTAGTCATATTTAAAAAGGAAAATGTATTTACATTTTATTTTCCTCTTCTTCAAAAACAAACAATTTACAATTACGTCAATGTAGCACGATATAATTGTATTAAACATGTAACTACTGCACCGTATAGATCACAGGGAAACGGAGCAAAATCTTTAAAATATCAAAGATTTTGTTATTTAACAATGCTATTAAAATTATCTCTCGTAAACAAACTGAAACTCTTATTTATGATGTTGGTTACCATTAAATCACGAAGTGGCAGGTGGCAACTCTAGCAATGCTGTTGATTTATTCTGCAATGTGATAGCTGGCCAGCGCAAGTCAAAAAAACGAAACAGCGAGAGAGAGAGAGAGGGAAAAGCCCAGCTAGATAAGCTCGTTATTGTTCTGAGTAGATAAGTTACACTTTCTTTCGCTTTACCCAGTGCAAAATGGCGACTCATGACGTCAACACGACTGGCCAGTATTCTGATGAGTATTTCGGAATACAGCCATCATTTTTTTTTTTATAAGGGGTTTTGGGTTTTGGCTACAGCCATCATTATAGAGACAAGCTCACAGATTACAGTGTAACAGAGACTTGGCCCACAAACTATGAGTGATGTTAACGACCTCATGGCTCTGTATATTCTTTGATCCAATGTATTTATGTTGGCAGCATTGTCATTTTGACATTAAAAACGGAAACAAATAATTGAAGACCACTAATAAAACGCTTAGAAGAATAATGATTCTATTCAATGCGCAGACCCAGAGCTGTAAAATTATAAAAACATTTTTTTCGCGGCATCCCCGTATTTCCCGTGTCTGTCTCTCTGTTGTCTGTCAGTCAATTGTAAATCGCTAAAAGCGAGCGTGCTTCATTTCAGCTTTTTAAAATATATAGATATACTGACTCTCAATTCTGTATTTTTATCGGTGAGTTAAATTTTAATAAATATTTATAATTCTTACATCTATTAACGGCACTGTTGTGTATATAAACATGATTTACACGTGTCGTATATTAGCCGTGATTTATAAAAGCCGTGAGTCGGCCTTTTTCGTTTTCAGTTGCGTTTTGTTAAATGATCATTTATATAGCTTATCAATATTAACTTTAAATGCCTTTATATGGATTACTATAATATTTTTGTATAAGTTTGCTATGCAAATAGTATCAAGATTTGTGGCTTGCAGTAACATGTTTCCGCATCAAAGGAATAACGGTTTTCTATTGTGTAAGTACTTTGCTTAGCTTTTAGGAACTTTAATGAATGCGTTTAAAAGTCAGATATTACTGAATTCGTTCTTTTTATAACTGTCATATGTTGGATACTATATTTAGTAGTTTTACGTGAATTTTTATGTATTATCTGTATTATGAAACAGCTAGCATGATACTGTTCTGTAATAAGAACATCAAGATATAAATAAATAAAAATATATATTTATATAAATCACTTGTTAGGTCACAAGTTGTAGTCAGTAATTGGAACCCAATTTATCAGAAATATATTGGTAAACATGAATTAATGCAGAAGAAATATTTACGTTGTATGCATAAGAAATGTTCCAAGAAATCACAACCATGTATAGAATTACTCAAGCTTTATGAGATTCTAGATTTAAATTCCAGACATATCCAATTGAAAGAGATGCTGTTGTATGATTTATGTCATAACAAATATAATTGTATTGAAATGACTAATGTAATTAGATATAGGTCACCATAAAGAAATCACATGCGATCAACGCATCCTCATTAATTGTTTTATACTGCACCATGTTGAACAAAAGCTGGGCTTCGTTGTCCTATTGATTGAATAACCAAATCTCATAATAAGCTTTTTAACCAATTAGATGTATATATTTGTCTCTAATGCTCGTAGCCATAAAAATATCTCAATGGGGACTCTAAGGGATCTGTAAATAACCACTGTTTTTATAGATTACAGATCCTTTAGTCATATAACATAGGTACCTTATTGAGCGAAGCTCTCTTTTAGGCAACTCACAAATTTCGCTTTTCTCCCTCCTGCTACTTAATGGTTCAACCAATTCGAACGAATTTTGGCATGAACATACATGATTATAACCTGACGGACATAGGCTACGTAAAAAAAATATAGACTACCATGGAGGAATAATCACCCAAAGAAAAATTCAAAAGCTGATCACAGCTAAACTGCTGATATTACAATGATGAAATTTGGCACCAAAACTCACATCGTGGTCATAACTAATGTGCAAAAAAAGTTTTGAAATCGTACATACCATGGAGAAAAATTCATCAATGTAGTATCAGGTTAGGTAAGGTAATGCTTCGCTCAGTATTTGTAAACAGCAGCATGTATTGCAGACCTAGGTTAATGTATTTGCTATATGCTCAATGATGAGTTTAATAATACAACACATTGAGTGTGCAATAAGCAATTAATATCTGTTACAACTTATTAAGATTATATGTTGTAAACATGTTTGTGGTCCATATTAATAAATTAAAAATAAAAGATATACATATTTAGAATTTAATTTTGAATATGTCTATAATTAATCACTATACTATGAACTAAAAATTTCAAGCAACCCCCTTATGTTATTTGTAATTGCATTAATTTTATCATGAATTTTTTATCATGTGCATGCATCCATGCATGCATTATTGTAAATTAAAAGTATTTTAGTAATTGCTTAGAGTGGATATTTGCTTAATTCTGCACATTCAACATTGGCTAAGCTATCTTGGTGGGCTTTGACTAGACTAATACAATCAGGTAAGATTCAATTTCTATATTGTTTTCTTGCCTGACTCATATGTATAGTTCTTAAAACAGTTTTCTGACCAAAAATTTATTGTACAGGCTCTGCAAGGGCATTACAATTTGTTAAATATTAAATTATAAATTGATGTTTCACTTGCAATTTGTAAAAAAAATAAAAATGTTAAAAAGTATGTATCATGGATATCATTATTAAATAGGTAC
Organism: Calamotropha paludella; assembly: GCA_927399485.1. NCBI lineage: Eukaryota > Metazoa > Arthropoda > Insecta > Lepidoptera > Crambidae > Calamotropha > Calamotropha paludella. The sequence continues at coordinate 19,702,503 of OV656803.1, read as the reverse complement.
TGGATTGATCAAATATTTAATTCATTTAATAAAGGAGGGGAGGTTTACCATTAGTATATATTCCAAATTTGAACCCAATTGGGTCATTAACCTTTGAGTTATTAACATTTTTTTCTTTTGCATCTGCAATCAGCGTCATAGCTATAATCAGATTTGATGAATTAATGAACCATTATGAGAGTGTACATCCAGAGATATGACATCTCGTATTTTGCTGCTTTAATATGCGTTATTTATATTGAAGCCAGTCGGTTTCTTTTTAGCCGAAATAAATTTTTCAAGAGATGTTAGCAGTTTATGGAGACTCTGTCCCTGGTAAATCCATGGTTTATAAGTGGCATGGCCTTTTCAAGCAAGGAAGAGACTGAATTGAAGACGACCCACGTTCTAGACGGCCAATTGAAGCCACCACCCCCGAAATCATCGAGAAAGTAGAAGAAATTTTATTGGAAGATACCTGTCTGAAGAAGCAGCAGCTAGCAGCAATGGTTGGAGTATCCGATACAACCATTTTGAACATCCTACATCATCATGTTGGGATGAAAAAGGTCAGCCGCACGGTGGGTTCCGAAAATGCTTTCTTCCCTTCAAAAACAACAATGTGTCGAATGTTCTCGTCAGTTTTTGGAGCTCTGTGGTGATAACAGGGAAGAAGTTATGGCCCGGATTGTTACTGGAGATGAAACCTGGGTTCACCACTATGTACCCGAGTCGAAGCAAGAGTAGATGCAGTGGCATAAAAAAGGCACCCCGCCGCCCAAGAAGTACCGAATCTCACAATCGGCTGGAAAGATCATGGCGACTATATTTTGAGATATAGAAGGCATTTTACTGATCGAATATAAAGAACGCGGTGTTAATATAACGGACAATACTACGCTTCAATATAAGAACAGTTAACGGAGGCTATTAAAGAAAAAAGAAGAGGAAAATTGACTATAGGCGTGCTCCTTTTGCATGACAATGCACTGTGCACACGAGTCATCTCAGGCTTTGAACAACTCCACCACCCTCCTTATAGCCCAGACCTGGCCGCCAGTGATTATTATTTATTTCCAAAAATGAAAAAAGAGCTGCGTGGTCCGAAATTTGATGACGAAGTCTTCATCGTTGTGGTGAAGTCGGCAAAATTGGGCCTTTTTTGTCGCTAAGGACCAACGCATTTTTTAATGATGGTATTAACAAATTATTTGAACGATATGAGAAATGTATTAGGGTTTAGGGGAATACATTGAAAAAGAAAAAAAAAATTTGATGTTTAATTTCAAGCTTCTTCCCACTCATTCTGCGAACTTTTTGACCTCCCCTCGTTCATTCAGAATAAATTAGGAAGTCCAATAGTTTTATAACAAAATTATAACATTGATTAATCATAACATAGGTAATATAATTGTATATTAGTAATCTAAAATTTACTAGTTGCAGTGTCAATTATCTGTAAAAAAGTTGAATAGAAACAATATCTGAGAGAACTATTTCCCTTTGAAAAACTCTTCCGGACAGTAATAGCTCTATGCCAAATGGTAGTCTTTTATTTTCTAAAAAAGAAATTATTAGTTTCAGACATAGGGAAAGATGGTATTTTATTGCTAATGTTACACACTCTTCTGCACAACTCATGTAGCGGACCTATGTTGTATTGTTTCAGTCTGTTAAGCAGAAGGTAGTTTGCTCCTACACATGTGTTTATGCTTTAATCTCTTGTCAAAAAAGAACAGGATTGTTCCTTACAACTTTTTCAGATCTCCAGTACATACATGCCCATCAGTGTAAGAATTTTCAGGTTGGCGAGTTAGTAGAATTTTTACCCATTTTTGCATTATAAATAATTGTTGTCCATTAGTGCTATTTCCCTCTAATGAGATCCTATATTGTGAGCATGTGTATGCATATAAGCAAAATGAGCAATTGGCATATAGGAATTGAAATAGTTTACTAATTTATAGGTTTTCAGTTCAGTGAGGATTGCTTGTCAATTGGGGGTTTCGCATAGGTTTATTTCCAGATTATGGTAGTGAACTTATAAACTGAACTACTTTATAATATTGGCAAAAAATTAGGTGAGGTGAGAACTCAAACAAACTGTTTTTTTATGGGTGCATCTTTAACACCCCTTCGTTTTGATGCATATACTTTAGTGTTTTTTTTTTATATCAAACACTAATATTATGTGTGAATTGTCAGATATTTTATTGTGTATTTTAAGACTTTCACTATAGTTTTTTGTTTGTTTATTTGTTTTTTCTTTTATCATACATATTGTACATAGTCTATATTTCCTACCAATGGTTTTTAATACTTTTCGCTATCATTTGTAATTGTATGTAAATGTATGATTACAAGAACTTTTTATTGTAACTGTAAGCCAGCTATTCCTTGCGATTTTTAATCACCTGTATTTGTATTACTGGAGATTGAATTAGATTGTTTATGATATGAAAAATATATATGAATAGTAAATAAAATACATATAGCCTATTTTAATAAAAAAATTCAAAGTGTTTTCCTTTCCAAAAAGTCAATTCATTATTCATTTGATAAATAATGTTTTCAAACTTATTCACCTTATTTAATAACGGCCAAATTCAACTGTGATTTTACGTTAAAGAGTGGAAGCAAAGCAGGTCATAAGCAAGGTTAAATTGTGTGACTCCACAATAGGTACTTAATAATAGACTACAACAAGCAGGTATTTTTATTATGACATACATTGAACTTATTAACATTTTTGATCCAGAATCGTGATGTCAAACAACGGTAGTAGGAAACGTGCCGCGCCCGCGACTGGGCGCACTGCTAAAATCCGCAAGCCTCGCAAACCCCTTTCTGACGATGAAGATAGCAATGAGTCTGCGCTGTCTGATCAGCAGCAGCAAGAGCCCGCTAGGACACCATCGCCAATCCTCGATGAACCCTTGGCTAAATTGCCCGAGGTATGTGACCCTAATTTATAGACACTAATGAATACTGTTGAATAAACACCACCAGTATACAAATAGCTGATCACCGGAGATTCGATTGCTGCAACTGTATACTACATTGATCTGAATAAAAAGTTACTCCAATTTATATAAATGGTCAGAGTATTTCCAAATCCGAAAAAAAGTTATCATACACCCATGGGCTATTATGTGTCAGTAGTAATAGCCAAAAAATGAAGCAAACAGGAAATTAAGGGAAAACGCTGAGGCCTGTGTCTCTTTTTAATAAGCTCTTAGGGGGTGACCAAATTATTGACATTTTACAAATATGTTAGTGTCAAACATTGATCATTGACAAATTTCAAATTTGCCTTCAAGTAAGATGTCAAAAGGCATTAATTGGGAGGATATACCATATTTACCTCTCTTAGTCAATTTATTCTATGATAATTAATCATAATGACTTGTATTTTCGTGTGTATTTAAATGAAGAAATATTGTATAAAAATTAAGCCTGTTACAAAAATCGAATTCTAATACATTTAAAATATCCTTTCTTTGTAATTTTTTTTCATTATTCTTTATACTATCACCTTCATCTTTGATCCAGATTATTAGAGATTAACATTTTACTCTTGCATATAATAATTTACCTTTAATTTGTAGGTCACAAAATGAAATAATACTAAAAAGTATACAGGATTTTTATTTAGCTATTCATGAGTAATAAATTGTAATTAATTTATTAGTTTAATTTTCTTTCATGTTACTTAATGTAGTGACTTTTATGTGATTTTATTTTATTACATCTACATTTATTGAATTGAATATCATAAAATAAATTAAATGTTTCATGCCTTGTAATTCCACTGGCCACCACACTAAGAGTCTTTAAAGCAATAGTTTGCTCTTTTTGCAAACATATCGCTGAGATTCTACCGTTTTACATTATTTCGGAGTACATAAAATGTAATTTTTATTTTACTTAAAAGCTCTAAATAGTTTTTTATACTTGTCTTTATGCTGCAGGAATTGTTGAAGACTTTCTACAAGAGTCCTGGAGTGCTGATGATCGCCGGACTGGTCTCCTGGGATCTAGTGGCCAAGAGGGAGAGCAATCCTACAAAACGCACGCACCCCAATTTATACACTTTTCACAAATTCACCGACCGACGGGTTAGTGGTTAAAAAAATCTATCAATTCAATCTTTCTCCCATTTAGGGAAAATAAGTACAGTGTGTCATAAGCATATAAAATGGTAAATTTAATCTTTAACACAACTACGACAACTTTAACAAAAATCAATGTCAATACTGTTTTGTATGCGATCTATATAATACGCATAACCATTTTACGTTTTATTCATTCTTTTTTTACATTCTCGTGTACTGTTCGTCAGTACGTGCATTTTATTGCATGTCATATATTGTACTGTTTTTAACATAAAAGTTGTTTCCCATTTATTCACTACTTGAATTAATCTCCTTTCATAGTTTTTTTTTAATTCGCTAATAACTCACATGTAGATTTGGCGCCTTCAATGTCCGAAAGATATTTCTGATGACAAGAGATATTTAAAGAAGCATGATATTTTCTGTCTGTCATCTGATTTTTTCCTTTACATGACCATGCATCTACTGTAGAGATTAAATGTACTTATTAAAACTCGTCAAATACTATTAAAACTCTTCGGTGCCTGAAAATATCCCAAAAGGCAAGCTCTATACACGAATCGCCATAATATGTCAACTATATATATGTATACACAGTAGTAAAATAGTATTACAATATTACTTTTACTGACGTCGTAATTCCATGACGCATATTTAAAAAAGTAATAACAATCAAATTTGTGTGAATTTATATTTTATTGACTTTACAAAATTTACTTCTTGAGCGATTCTTCTATGAATTAATAACAAACTTTTTTTAATCTTATTGTACTAAGACTGAAAAAAGTAATAAATGCATTGGAGATAAAACATATTATTGTTTATGTGAATATCATGTTAAATTTACTTTCTGGCTCCAGTACCGACTGATTGTGAGCGGCTGCAGTGCTGGACACTCTGTTCTCGTTTCTGAGGAAGGAGAAGCTTACACATTTGGTAAGTAAATGGTTCAGACATGTTTCCTTGTTTTTAATAGATCGATGATGCAGCGATTAACACATTCGGTCAATAATTGATGCCAGCGTCTCAGCAATGGAGGAATTAATAGGCTGCTGATTATGATATCCTTGTTTTATCTAATAATAATTAGGTTATTATTAGATATTAAGCAATAGCTTTATAATCTTTTAAAGATTTTATTAAATGTTTTCCATTTATTTTGTAGGTCGCAATAGCTGCGGACAATTAGGATTTGGCGACACGACTACGCGCAATGTCCCCGAACTAGTGCCCCTGCTTAAAGGGCGCAATATCATACACGCTGCAGTGGGTAGGAACCACACGCTGTTTTGTACGGGTAAGCTTACATGACATTGTACAAGTGTATTAAGGGGTAGCGTTGCTTCCAATCGCTTATTGCTATATTTAAAAATAGTGAGCAGACAATATAACTAATATGTCTGTTGTGTTTGGTAATTTCTTTAAAACAGCCCCATAAATGATTATACATCTACAAGTTAAGACAGGAATGACCAGTGAGATTTGACTTTAAATGAGATGACCACGAGGTTGTGTTTTCAAAGTTTGTAAAGTTCCTGCGGGACTAACAAAAAACAACCTTACAGAATATGTCCACTTGAAGTTTGTTAGATGTGTCTTAAAAGCAATTGTCTTTTTTACTTAAACTTTTCTTATCTTTTTCTGGACCAAATTCTAAAGTCAACATGGTCAAAGTCGGGGGCAGATGAAAGTAAGCTAGTGCTTATTTTAAAGAATAGTTTCTTTCATCGGCATAACGTTCTCAAAACTACTCAATGCCAAACTTTTGAATTTACATGAATATGAAATTACAAATAGTCTTAAATGCTTTGGCAATAAAACTTGTTTTGATAAACATTTTTTACTATTTGCAACGAAATTACTAATTATAATATCTTAAACATTACAGTATATATCTATTTCTTCATATTGTATCACATTTGGTTGTTCATAAGACTTTAAATTAACAAGCAGCACCTACTGTTTCAGTACTGAGCTTTCCAGTTGACGGGTAGAGAATGCCTATTGGTATTAAGTTTGTCATTTGTACAGTCTATCATGAAATGAAACTTAAAATAATACCATATTCATAACAAACGAATAAAGTTGGTTGGTATAAATTATAATTTATACCAGTTCATTCAAACCAGTCCTTTCACCCACAATATCATCACAAACATAGCTAAAGAGAACTCAAACTTTCCAGTCATAATTAACTCCTTCGCACTTCTTGTTCTGAAACGAAGGTAGACAGTAATAACGCATACATTCTTATTATATACATGTTTACAAAATTCAAATAACTAGTACCCACTGCCTGGTCAACTTCCTCTTTACACCCGCCCACAAGGTTCTTTTAAACAGTTAGCTATAGAAATCCTGTATCCTCAGACACGGGTGTGGTGTACGCGTGCGGCGACAACAAGAGTGGCCAATGCGGCCTCGGCAACACCACGCCACAGGTTCTCAAGCCCACCCGCATCAGATATAGGTACATATAGTTATAAGAATTAAAAACTATATGGGTCTGTGCTAGAGTTTCCCAAACTTTTTGGTCTCATAGAACCCTTTCCATGTTTTTCGGTTTTGGGTAGACCCGAAAAACATGGCAATTACCTGATATTGATAGTTTTTTTTGTCAATTCATCAACTTGAAATGTATTTTCACAGCTAGTATAGTGAATTTGGCCCCTTTTCAGGTTGTAGTCGACCCCTGGGGGTCGGTATAGACTACTTGAATCAATAGTTTACGTAAACAACGGTATTTTTATGCGATTAGCAAATAGATGTTTCTTTATAAATATGCGCATTAAGGTAAGCTTGGTTCTATATGCACAAAAATTAAATCTTAACCGATAAAGATCATGTCACGAACTGGTTGAACACAAAGCCCGTCGTTAACGTGAGGACAGACGCAGGTCCTAATGGCTATTAACACGTAGTATGACGTCAAAAATGTACACTCGAAAATGTAGTATCTGTCAAATTCTAAGCTAACTTTAAACACTGATGCAAGTGCTGATGGAGTTATTACTTATAAAAAAAGTTATTATGAGGAAGTGAGCAGTATCCTCTGAACTTCGGCAAGTGCTTATCGAAAACAGAAACTATTGCGCAACTTGACGAAAATTATTGGCTGTCGTCATAACACTACAGCTGAGAATTGACTATACTGCTCTCAAGAACCATGAACACCCACTGGATTAAACATCTCTCAAATACAGTACATTACATTTTTCGTTTAGACGCCTGTGTGACATCGCACGTGCTGGCATGGGCCCTTTCCTATTTACGCTAATAGCATATACGCACGTTTCTCTTGAGATTTTTTTTCACATTTTCGTTTAAAATGTAAAAAATAACATTGCGTAGGGGGACACTAAGAGAGTTTAGAGAAACTGACAAACCAATTTATATGGATAAATATTTTTATTAAATCTTTTCAAGCAACTTTCCACCAGCCTCTATACAATTCATGTGTCTAAAACACTTTAGTCCAGTTTGCCGCAAATACCTCTTCCAAGGCCTTCTCCAACGTTGTTAGCGCATCTACTTCTTTATTTTATAAGCAGGGTGGTGACCCAAGACTGACAAGTTTTAAGGAAGTCCCTCATTTTTAGCGGTGAGAGCATGGGCGTTCTTATAGTAAAGCAGCACCCCACGGAGCCTGGTGTTCCGTAGTATACCATTCTGAGCTTTGGTGAGGTTGTGCCGCGCTTAACTATCCTTCTCACGCTAAGATCTACTCGTGTAGAATCTTGTGAGAGCTTCCTGGTGTCTGCTCATCTGCAATATATGCTGAATCTCTATGCGATAATGTTTTCTAGAATTTAAAGTTTTACTGCTAGCATGTTTTCTTCGGTTACAATCGTAGTTGCTTTTGAAGGGTCTTTATCAATTGAACCTTCGTGTTTTAGGTAAAATTTGAAATCTTAAAGAATCATGGCACAAAAATGTTCTCGGCACAGATCTATTTTTCAATGAGACACGGTAATGTAATATAATCTCTCAAAAAATGTAAAGTTGTAAAGAATTATTATTGGCCAGAGCCTCATCTATAGAAACATATTTTAGCAAAAATGAGTGGCCTCATATGTAAAAGTAAATAATTTGGATGACAATACAGAATCATTATTTTCTATTATTCTTTACCAAATTAATTATTTTTTTTGTACCAACAGTGGAGCACCAATAGTAAAAGTGGGCTGCGGTGCAGAGTTCTCTATGATTTTGGATTGCAATGGAGCATTGCATTCGTTCGGCTTGCCTGAATATGGCCAATTAGGTAAGTGTTTGTTTGGAACACTAAAGCCTTATTTTATAGCCAATATTATTGCATGGCGTAATGTTATCGTTAGATAATATACAATAAGCGTTTACAGCGCGTGTATTGAAACACGCATGAATCATTATATATTTTTTAAAGATGTACTTAACACAAATAATTTTGTTAGACAACAGATATCTTGCTCGGTACTGCAGTGATGACAACACAGCCCAGACTGAGCAAACAGCCAGCGTAAGCTACGCTTTTCTTGCTGTTATGGGAGTCGAATTTATCTAAGCAAACTTTTATATTTAACATTTTCACAATAAAATCAATAACACTGTTCAATAAAGCAAGTTGCAACAAGTTGTTAACGACGGTTTCATTAAATCATTTATTTATTTACGTTTCACAAATATACAATAATTGTACAAAAACTAGGACTTTTGCTTTGGCATATTTAAAAAATATATCTTGTATTAATAACCTGGCATTATATATTTTTTAATATTGTAGGTCACAACACGGATGGAAAATACTTTGTTACTTCAACGAAGCTTTCGTACCACTTTGAGACGGTCCCGAAACATATCGCGTTCTTCTATGAGAAGTCCAAAGAAGGCCATGTATCTCCTGTTAAGGACGTCGATATCGTCGATTTCTCCTGCGGAAACAACCACACAGTTAGTGCGAATAATAGCTTTAATTTTTAACAGGGTGTAAGTCAAAAATACAATAGTTACATATCGCTTTCTCGACTTTCAACTTTTACTTTCAACAACACTTCCAGTTTAAGTAAAATATAATTTGTTAATGTTTGACATTTTTGTGATTTTGACATACAGCATGAGTCAAGTGTGAAGTATAATAACTTATTTAATGAAATATTCTTGGCAATGAAACAGTTGTTTAACGATGTATATGTCCACATGTGCGGTATACAACTACAGTAAATAGTTGGTGAAGTGCATGTTTTGTCATAGTGTACCCCTGCATTTTAATTTCATTATCATGATCACATCGTTTCTTAACAATAATTTCTCTTTATTCTCATGACCTCAAGACCGATATGGTACAGTGACTCTTTTAGCTTGAATTATAGCTCCTCTAAGGAAATACATAGTCACCATTATAACAGCTAAATACTACCTTTTGGTACCGTCCTGATTTTGCAGATAAGTAGAGTTCCAGACGCTAGTGTTTAACATTAGGCTGGCGAAAAGTTCGTTTGCCAATCAAGTTGTATTAAAAACCAATATTTAACAGGTGGCGATAGACTCGAAAAAGCGTGCATTCAGTTGGGGATTTGGCGGTTTCGGTCGGCTCGGGCACGCGGAACAGAAAGACGAAAGTGTGCCGCGGCTGATCAAGTACTTCGACACACAAGCGCGTGGCGTGCGCTCCGTGCACTGCGGGGCGACCTACAGCCTTGCCGTCAACGAACTTGGTGCGTATATGAAGTATTCACGCACTACAACTTTGTGACAGTCAACTACCTCTGTCATTTTATGTTCACATACATAATAGTCTCATTGTCAATGAGCACACGCATTCAACACCACGCACTCACTAACATACACACGCATGGACTTGATTGCACACACATACATAGTCGAACGTATAAGCACAATAAAGCGCGCTTGCACGTACAAGCACATACATACTCACACGCATACATACATACACACCCACACACACCGAAACACATACACACACCACTCAAACGTGTACGTTCGCCGCGACTGCGCTCTCAGTGAAAGCTGTCAATGTGAGCGTATCCACGAGCCATCGGGAGGTGTTTCTGTATTGTCATTAATAGAATGGAGTTGAAAGCCTCCTACTCGTTGGCACCGGAACATCTTAAGCCGAGAAGTCGTTTTACTATGCATATAAAATAACTAAACAATAAATTACTTAGGGCTAATTGCACTTACAATTATAGGTTTCCACAGCATGCATTATAATAATTAGAAATGAAATACATTAAAATGAACACACTTTGAGGTATTTAAGAACATTTTATTAGTAATGCACCATTCTTGTAGTTTGTCAATGTCTTTTTATAGGTAAATCGAGTCTTCCACACATGAAACCTTTGTTTTTAATTTGAGATCGTCAGCGACAGCTCTTCCTTGATAATTTGTCTAATACTTTCAGTTGTTACTTCAATCTCAACCGCTGGGGAAATTGGCCACTAGGCTCGTCTGGTAGAAAATTGTTTGCTGCTTGGCCATTGGATCTTATTGGTGTGTTAGTATTATCGAATTTTGGTAGCTTACTCCGACAAATTGGGCACGTAAATTTTGCTTAAAATTCTTCCGTCAAATCTTTTACTTGCTTCTGAATATTGCCACAACTTCAGTTTACAAGATTAATAAATCATAAAGGTCGATGATGATGTCTGCCGTTCACAGAAACGGAACTTTTTTTTGTTTGAAACATAATAGTACAGTCGTTATACAACAAAGCACAGTGGCAAGTGCACTTGCACGCTTGAACGCAGCACGGTGCGGGATCTCGGCGGCGCGCGTGGCGGGTGGCGCGAGGCGTCGCGCATCACTGGGCTCTCCAAAATTTAACTACATTTCAAAAATGGAAAGCAGCGTGCGCGCTTGTGCGAGTAAAGCAGTCTTTAAAATATATACATTGAGCGAAGCTCTCTTTTAGGCAACTCACAAATTTCGCTTGTCTCCCTCCTGCTACTTAACGGTTCAACCGATTCGAACGAATTTTGGCATGAACATACATGATTATAACCTGACGGACATCGGCTATGTAAAAAAATATAGACTTTACCATTGAGGAATAATCACCGAAAGAAAAATTCAAAAGCTGATCACAGCCAAACCGCTGATACTACATTGATGAAATTTGACGCCAAAACTCACATCGTGGTCGTGACTAATGGCAAAAAAAAGTTTTGAAATCGGACATACCATGGAGGAATAATCACCTTAAGAAAAAATCAAAAGCTGATCACAGCCAAACTGCTGAGACTACATTGATGAAATTTAGGTGAGGTTAGGTAAGGTAGTGCTTCGCTCAGTATTTGCAAACAGCAACAGCATTGCAGTCCTAGTATATATTGTTCGTTTTACATTTTTCTTTTATTATTAATATCTTTTGAACATCATTATCATTGTTATATCTATTCACTCTATATATTTCCTGAAATGTTTCTAGACAATTACAATAAAAGTTATTTACTTATAGTTGTTCTCTTTTCTAAATATATATTCTTATGTTAATCCATTTATTATTTTTATTGATTATATATTTTCACACTTATAGTTTTTGATTGTTCTCTTGCGTTTTTTTGGTCTTTCGATAACACGTAGCGCGATCTTGTGGCGAGTTGCGACTTTTTTAAAGTATTCATTGCGCGGAGGCAAATTTAAAATTTAAACAAAGATTTATATTTTTTCCAATATTTTGTTAAACACACACTAGCTTTCTACATATATAATAGACGTTGTTTTATTGATTTTCACAGTATTTCATTTAATTTCTACAGTTTCAACTATTATTTTAATCTGAATGCAAATTTTTGTATTTGTTTTTAAAATTCACTACATTAAAAACTAAGTTATTGTTTTTAGGTTCAAAGAGTTTATTTCCCATAAAAACACTTGGTTTACACAAAATGAGTAAAAACATTATTTTTTTTATACTTACTAATATTGGCTTATGGCTACATCTAAAGCAACGGATTCTTAAAAATAAAAACAAAAGACTGGTCAGAAACGTATACACAAACAAATTAAAATTTTCCTTATGTTACATCCGTTTTTCATGGAGATAACACTCACAGAGGTCACTGTTTTTGTGTGTTTAGTATTATGACGCAGAAACACTATTACTATATATCTGTAGTGTTTACGTGTAGTCTACACTACACAAATAAGAGTATGTTGTTGTTGAACTTCGAAACCATGAAGTTTTATGCCAATTGTTTGGCCAAATTTTGTAATCAATTTAATTCATATTCGGCCCGACCTTCATATGACTTTGACGCAACAATGCAATGTATTGTTTCAGGTGCTCTATTTCTGTTCGGACAAACGAAGAGAACAGGCGAAGCTAATATGTATCCCAAACCAGTGCAGGACCTCACAGGTCAGTACAATAATTAGTATTGAATAACAAAGTATGAAAAAGGGCGTCGTAATTTTCTTCGTAACTCATACAAACAATACAACAACAGTAGTTACTTGATACAAGTTAGTTACTTTGTTTATAGGTTGGAATATTCGTAGCGTGGGGACCAGTAACACGTCTATTGTAATTGCGGCAGACGACTCTCTCATTGCATGGGGAGTTTCTCCCACTTATGGGGAGTTGGTAAGTCACTATGATTTCCATACATGTATAAAAAAAATTTGAGAGCTTCCTCAAGCAGAAATATGCTTCCATTTTACTTTAGTGAAATGAATCAGTATTTTTTAAGGAATAGAATTCAGCTTTGTAAATTTATGCTTTCTGATTGAAAAGTACAAAAGTGTTACTATAAGCTGAGATATACCGTCAAGTTTTACTCAATCACGTAATAATTATTGAACGAATTGGGATGAAATTTGGCACAAATAATTACCTTGAACAACACAGGATAAATTTTTATCCTGGAATTATTTTTATTCTTTTTGGGTTATCATAACACGACCTAATGGACCTCCATTGGAATTTTCTAAAGCAAATCTGGACGAAGTAATGGACAGAAGCTATTATATCCTAGAAAGAATTGTTCAAAACGTTATAAATGACAAAAAATATTTTATAAGCTACCATATATTATTTTGTTCATAACAGTGCTGCTGTTGCTTTAATTTGGATTTTTTCTTTATCTGACTAAAAATTAAAGCGGCTAACAAGCTTTTAAGTAAGCTTGCAACTATACCTTTTTAACATTATTTAGACTACGATTAAATATTCATTTTGCTTATATACCATTAAAATATATTACGAAAACATATAATTGATGATAAACATAAAAGGCTTTATATTTGTTCTGTGATCATTAAAAATGTCCTAAAATCAGGGGATTACTATAGATTTTACTATAATTTATGCTTTTTATTCAAATGTGTCAAATATTGTTACTACCGAAGTTGTGATAAAGGACAAATGTGATTTATGAACTGATAGGCAAAATAGTATTTTTAATGGCAACATGATTAAGAAACTGTGTATTTAATCGACAAATAGGGTACGGGTGAGATCAACAAGTCGACAGCTCGCCCTAAAGAAGTAACCCGCATGGATGGTCTGAACGTAACGCAAGTCGCCATGGGATATTCGCACACCTTACTGCTCTGCGACGACTCCGCCGACGAGGTGAAGCAAAAACTATCTACCATGCCCACTTTTAACCCATAGACAATATGATCTCATACAATACTTTTGTTTAACAAACCTATTTACTTACGTCGCCCGCCACTTGTCCACTGTCTGAATATTCTTTTAAGCTTATATTGTTGCCGACTCATAAAAAATTCACACGCCTGTTTCATTACAGTTATTTCTCAAATTAATTGAATTTTCACTGTTTAACTATGATAGTGATATAACATTTTACAATAGAAGACAGAAAGTAAATTTAAATAAATTCTATGTTAAAAATATTTTATAATGTTGAATGACAGTTATCTCAGTCGTAACAACACATTTGCCACTAAGCGTAGAAGCGGTTGTATTTAATACTAATATGACGTATGATTGAGCCTCATGAAAATGTCAGTGTGTTGTTTAAATTTTAATAGCGTTGGAATGGCTATGTGGGAGCATCACAGTATTTGTATTGTTATCTCTATCACATTCAAAATGTTTATAGTTTTACATTAATCATGCATTATATTATCTTCATTAATGTTCTTTGATTAACCGATTCGTTGCTGATGGCACGTCTGGCGTGCCATCACTTTCTTTTGCGTGTGGCGCTAGCCACTGGAGCTGCGTCATTTTTAAATCTATGAAAACTCTTTCAAATTAAGTTTTAGGGAAATCTACCATGAATAAAACCATCTTCATTTTTCACGTAAATCAAGCTCGTAGCCTTCGTTTCTGGTAATTGTATGTGGCAACGAATCGGTTAAAATGCATCTTGGAACCTTTGTTATAAAACAGAATGTTATATTATTCTATATTACTCAATACAGTATTTCAAAATTGACACAAAACTTGTTTACATACAATGGATTTATTTTGTTAATTGTGATTTCACGTCTTGGAGTATATAACCATAGTGAGCCCCATGATAGTCATTCACGTATTAACGAAAACGCGACTAGAACATGTTACAATATTTTTCATTTATAAATTCACCTTCTGGGTTGCTACAATATTTTTCATTTTCAAATCCACCTACTGGGCAGCCACAATATCCGTGTTAAAATCTGCTTTGTATAGTCCCGTTTTATTAACTGTAATACTAGATTATTAATTTATGTGAAACGAGAGACGACGACTTATTACTGAGAATCATGTAATTTATCTACGTGTAACAATTTATACCGGTTATTATTTGGTGATGTAGTTATAATTTTAATCGGTTAAGCTGGGACTTATTGAAAAATATTACAAGATAATAACTAATAAAGTGTATTTATACAGAATCCAATACTTGGGTACTGTGTTAGGCAGGAAAAACTACTATCAATAATATTTTTGATGCATTTTTGGCAAAAGACAGACAGGTAAAATCAAATCAAAACAAACTAATTGTAACTGTTGATAATTTTCACTGCTGTAGTTGGCCATTAAATTTCTATTTATATTTGAAGCCATCTTATCCGAAACAGTGCTTGCTGGAAATTACAATGTTCTCTAAATTTTCTCTATATTGTTATGTTTACTTATTTGCTAATATCATTCCACATAGGTTGAATGTCTAAGCAGTAATATTATTTCTTTTTAAATCATCCTTTCTTAAAAGTTTTAATTTATTTTTATACTTTTTGATGGGGTGTTAAACATAGATAATGTACGGAGTTATTTTATTGTTCCTTGTTTATCCATCAGCAATAAATCGGATTTTATAAATAAATTTAGAAAAGGTCTCTGAAGAGAATGTAATAGGAAATAATGAAACTTTAAATACCTTCTCGTATACCTAGTTACGGATGTAACGAACTGTAGACTATACATCGATGATGCTTCACCTACACCAACAATGACTTAGGATTGAACTCAAGGCATTGTAGAAACAACACGCATGTTTGTCGTCAAAAAATCAATGACAATTATGATCAACGTGATGATTTCGAATCATGGTATTTTTTTATTATATCCCAAATACTGCTCATGAGCAGTGTTTGTAATTTATGAACAATACTAATATTAGGGTTCGGAATTTTTATACAACGGGTAAGGCCAAAGCGAGTGTCGATAATTATATTTAAACTTTTCCATTTGATAGTATATTAAAACTCACATTATCGTTTCTAGTTATTATCAAAACACCGACCTAAAAAGATGTATGTATGTCTTTTGACGCAATCCGGATTTACCTGAAGGCAACACAATGTGTAAGACATTTTAGAATCAGAACAAATATTCTAAATATCCCTAATTAGTCAATTATAACTAAAACTAAACGCACATAGATTATGTTAAGAAAAATGTGAATGCTCTACATGCTATAAACCCACCATTCCTTATGAAGACTGTTAAAGAAAGCTGCTCAACGATACCTAAAACAATATTGTTTGCATGATTATTCATAGATAACTGTTATGTTCTTTATACTTAACTACTTTAAATGTATATTAAATTTGCGATTTCACTGATACTAACGTAGCGGCGATATAGTAAACTAAGCCAACGTTCGACCCTTTTTAGTATTTTACACGTTTTATAAGATAACTTGTGATTGTATCTGACATTTAAATAATATTTAAAACTTATGGAAATATTATTGATATTAAAGTAGTACTAAAGTAAATAGACAATGAGCCCGACTCTCATATTATTAACTAAATCTACAGCTGTCTCATAGTATTTCTATTCTAAATTTATCATTGACATATAGTGAAATATTACCTCAATTAATTAATGTATGTTGTACCTATACTAGGGAGAGCGGGGTTGAAAGTGCCGATTTTGACAAATCCCTAGATAAATCGAGTAAGATGAATTATGTGGTTAAGAGCTCTAGTCTATCTTAGGTGAAATACAATCAACATTTTTAATTTATAGCAAGTTTAAGTGCTTTTTGAATAATTTTATCTAGATAATCATATTTTTAAGCAGTAGTCGTAAGGCACTACTGACCCCTCGCTGGGGCAAGTTGTGCCTCAGCTGAGGTCAGTTGTGCCGTTCATAATACTTGGCCTTTAACATGAATTATAATGAATTAAAGAATAAAAAAGCACAATTTTACAGATTTATTTTTATTTTAAAATAAATTTAAAAACATTTTTAATAAATTTTAGTAGTTTTTATACTAAAAATCAGTAAAAGAAACAACTAAAAAAGAAACAACTATCAGAAAGGAAACGTATCGTCTACATTAGTATTTTTACTTAATTTAAATATAAATGAGATCTATAAGAGAGGGTTATAAATAATAACTGTTTACAAACTATAAGTACTGGGATTACTCAAATACTCCCAATACCTTATATAACTCAGACTTCAACTAGGTAAAATCAGTAAGTTTATCATTAAAAAAATATAAATAATAAAAAAACAAAAACAAAACTTACTCTACAGACGACTAATCGGAATAACAATTAGGACAAACAAATGTTACGCTTTCTTCATCATCTACACATTTCAAATGAGCCCAATTCTTGCATATGCTACATTCTATTCATTTTAGTGTTGTACTGCTGTAGCGTTGTATGACATATTTCACGCGCAACGGGTTTTAATTTGCGCCCTTCCTTAATGACTGCGTCTGCGGCTCTTTGTAGAAGATCCTGTGAAGTATGTAGTTCCTCTTTGTGTTTTTCTCTTGTATATACTTATCCTGTTAAACAAATCTTTAAAACTCTGTAAAGGATAATTGGTGGGCTGGTTGTGCTGCGGCACGAATGACTCCGATCGTACGGCAGTTTTTACCCCGTTTCAATAAGATTAACATTTTATCTCACACAAAAAAAAATGATTTGTACTAAGTGTTTAAATTGCATTGATTAATAATGTTCGATAAATTACAAAAACATAAGCAAAAATCGCAAACCCAAAACACCAAAAACATTAACTCGAGACCAAAAAGTATAAAGGAAAAAATATTTGCTCATATGGTGCTGGTGGATCATAACACACACAGCCACTAGGTACGCGTCTCGGGCGCAATTAAAATAACCGCCGCGCATGCAATAGGTTGCCAGGGCGTCGGACGCAATAGGAGCTTACAGCTATCTCTATCTGTTTTTTAGATATTTGCATCGGCACTACTTACCCCCGGCACTTTCAACCCGCCCTCCCCTACTTTGTACTTGTGATAAATAAATGTAAGTATTGTATTTTTCTAAACCAACACATACCAGTAACCGCATCGTTTGACGATATTATCCAAACAGAATCAGTTTTATCTACGTGGGCATATTTTATGCTGTTTGTATCGATTACGTTTTACTCCGTCAAATGGGACATATACGCTGAAATTATTTCACTTTTACACTTTTAACTGTTTTACAATTGAGTTATAAATTTAAGTAAGTAAGCCCAAGAGACTTATGTCGGCATCTGCTTATTCACGACTTAACGACAAACATCCCACTGGCATTGCATTGCGCAATATGTATGACAGTAATATTATTGAACACTGTAATGTTAGGATTGCACGATATAAAAACCAGGGTTGCAAATTATCAAGATAATTATTTTCTCTGATAATTATCAGATAATTATCCAACTACCAAATCAAATAACATACATATAAATGAAAGATTTTTTTCTATTTTTAGACATTACTTTTACCTGAGAGTCTGAGACTACTTTTGTTAAAAAAAACTATTAATTTTGATATATGTACGACTTGATTATTGTAATTTTTGACTGCTATTCTAATGTAATATCTGATATTTATAATGCAATTTTAAATTTATTTATATATTACGGCTCGGACTTCAAACTACACTCGTCCAGCAATTGCTGGTTTTCCGCGCCTCGACAATAATGTACTATTATTTTGTTTTGTACAATAACAGTTACTCGTTATTATCAACGATAATTATCACGATAATTATACAGTGCAACCCTGATAAAAACAGACTAAAAAATATTTTTAAGCACAACTTGTAACAATCTGGTCAGATTCTATTTGAAAGCGGTGATAAATATACACATTAAATAAAAAAAATATTTTACAGGAATGGTGATATTTTAATCGGAATTGCACTTAATGTAGACTGCGTGATAAAAATTGATTATTGATGAAGATCGATTAAAACAAACATTTTCTGTGAAAATACTGCTTTAATGAATAGGTATTGTGACCACCGGACGCTTCGTACAATATTAAATACATAATACACAGGCACATAACGCAAAGTGGTTCCGATGTATTACCTGGTTACTGGTGTCGTGAAATCTGGATACTTTGACTACATTCAACTCGATTATGACTATTATGTGCTACACGTAATACTATTATAATATTTTGGGCTCCTTTGTGTAATGTCACATTACACACTCTTTAATGTTTCAACCCCATTTTAATTTAAGTATAAAAAGTAATTATCCGTTAGTTTTTGCGTGTTTTCATTATGTAAACCCAATTTTCTCTAATTTTAATGCATATTACGTTTATTGTCTGCCTTCTAACCGTTGTCATGTACAAACCAATTATAACCGCAAGGCATACTGTTTAGTTTTATTTATGTAGATTTAAGCTATTTTTAGTTTGTATTTAATATAAATTTAAGAAAAGGTGTAAAACGGGAGAGTGCTGTCAGTGGTCAATATTACACACTACTATCAAGTTAATAGGAGGGCCCGTTTAGATGGCAGTGGTTTATATAGTATCATGTTTACTACCAATAACAGAAATCTTAACTTACAGCACACAGGCTTTAAGGTTCAAAGCTTAAACTGACCAATCGGTAAAGTCTGATACGATTACGAAACCCACTACACTGTGGACTAAAGTGATAGTATGTTATTTGGCTGATCCTACGATTTACAATGTTAAAAGTGTAACTGATTATGTTGTTATGGTTCTTACTGACCCTTTGTGTTACTTGTCACATATCTAATGTTGACCTTACTATGCCAGTGTGCGAACAATAGAGCTGTGTCGTACTGGTTTAAAATTTTTGCATGTAAACCAAAATAATCAGTAATAGATAGCTATTTTGATTTGCTCGTCTCGCTCTTTACCTTCTTTAGCATTAGTAAAATGAAAATGTGAAAATTATGTTTAATATGAAAAAAAGAAGTAAGGTACGAGTAATTAAAACATTTTTTGTAATATATCGCCGTAACTGTCGAAGTTTGCTCTTACACCTGAAGTACCCACCTCCGTTAAACGTTGTATAAGTATACGATTTTAGGTCATAACGCATCTATTTAGATTTCAAAGTTCATCGCGTTATGACAAACATTTTTGAGATTGTTCTATAATGGTTAAGGTTATCATAGTACTTATTTTAATTTTATTGATTCCGTAATATTAGTGATTGTGTGTACGATAATGACATTCCTACCTGCCGGGTAACTAAGGTTACTCAGACTGATGTTTTACCATTCTACTATGGTATGGACCACATGATGAAATCTTTCAATCGCCAGTCACCAGTAATTGTAAGCGATCTTAGGAGAATTATGATTGTGTCAAAGAGGACTAAATCTCAGTTTGGGATAAATACTTTAAAATGTACAAAACTACAATGTCATAATAATTGTCCTTGCAAACGATTTTATCTTGTGGTTTGATGAATAAATGTTCTTTTCACTTTACTTGTTTGTTTTATTTGGTTAATCGACAGGTACCTATGCCAACCTCTTTTTCAGCCCCTTAATTTCTTGTTACTAGGAAATGTAGTTTTTAATTATTTATTAATTTAAAATATTTTGCTGACAACCGACAGAAAATTATAAGCTTGAATCTCATGTTTCGCAATTTGTTCAATTTTGTGGTCATCTTTGTGCCAACAGTAAAACTAATTAGTTATAAATTTCACGGAATCATATTGACTTTACGACAGTATTAAATACGTAATTTTGAACGATGTCTGTTGTGCCGTATATAGTAAAATCAAAATATAAATAATAAGATGTAACGTTATTTTTCTCATACATACATATAGTCCAAGATCCCAGAGCTCCCGGACGTACTTTGCTAAAGTGACACATTTAGCAAATCTGAAATTTTTAGGATATCTTGTCTATGTAGTTAATACAGTATGCGTAGTTACTAGCTCGAAAACGGGGCCTTTTCACAGGTAGCGCGAACTAAAGGTGTATTACCTTACTTACCTAACCTACGTTAAAGTAGAAACACTGATATTTAAATATGTTTTAAGAATATTATCAAAAATTGATAAATATTATTGCCAGACCATTTCCGTGGGCCATTACTTCCGCCAGAAGTTATAAAGATTATTTAAAAATTAGGTAAACTACGTTATACTAGCAAGCCTACATTTTACATATAGGATTACTGGTAATTATGTGTTACCCTCTCAGGGGGGGTGTAGGTACTGTTATTTGGAATTGATTGAACCCTATAATGTGTTATGCAAAAGTGAACTATATTTGAGATATATGATAATTTAATCTTTTTAGCAAAAAATACTTTTTTAAGTTAAATATTTAAAAAAAAAAGTTCCAATCAGAATCAGTTTATTCTTACAGTTTATTTAAGAATAAACTGATTCTGATTGGAACTTCATAATATCACAGAACTAACAAATACGGAGTCCAATTTACTTGCCAAGTCACAGATTATTTACTAGATTTAGTCAGTTAAACAAAAGCTCAATGTTTATAGTAGATAATTATTATGTTTATAGGTCAATGTTTATAGCAGATAATTATTATAATGAAATATTGACCTTCAAAAAGTTAAGTAAACATCCCTCTTTGTTGTAGGCATTCTTCGATTCACTGTGCCAGGCGCTAGGGGCTCGGCGGTTAAAAAAATACGAGTTTCGAAGGAGAGTGGAAATACTCGTAATTTTAGGTATTAAGATTTACTTATTACCAGCGCCGGATTTACTATAAAAGCTGAAAAAGCTGAAGCTTACGGCGGCAAAATTGGCCCAAAAAAAATAGGTACAGAAAAAAGGTAAGGCTGTGGACACGAGATGGGGCTGTGGCGGTGGCGGGGCAGAAATTCTTTAGCTCTTTTTCCATAGAGTCGGAATTAATGAATAGGATTTCTTCGATCGATGATACTGCTGATTCCAAATCACGCAAAAAAAAAGTAACGTTTTTTGAACAGATATTTTATTCAAACAGAGATATAAAAATAGGAATTAACGTTATTGTGAACAGTGCATCTAATTATAGAGGTCAGTAGGGGCGGCAAAAATTTTATAGCTTTGAGGCGGCAACTGTGTAAATCAGCACTGCTTATTACCTACCTAAAACAGTTATATTTCTTGTCGTAGGCATTCTATATATTTCTCGAGGTGAAACCGCTAAGGTAAGTATGTAGATGATCTATTCCGCGAATAATACGGCAATTTCATTTGTATAAGACATCTTAATATATATACACCTTTTTAGGCTCATTTATCTTTATCAGTACTTAGATAGGGTTATGAAGATCTTAATAAAACACGCTGTACGTTTACATTTTTATTCATTCGTTTACAATTCCCTCAATCCAGTCCCTGAAGTGCGTCAGGTTTAGCACAACCAGTGGTAATCGGCCGTGCTTGTCGCCCCATGAGAAAAAGCCCAGCACATCGGAGTCGGCCACTAGGGCAGCTCCAGGCGCTGCCGAATAAGACATATTAAAGCTTTTATTATAATACTCTTGGATCGACTAATCAAAACTGTTTCTTTAAATAACCACACCTGACTTATCGTAGAACTCAAAGCGTTTAGAATTGGCCATAACTTACCACGCGGGCCCAATTTGCATTACTGAGTGCTAATAAGATTATTATATAGTACTAGCTGACCCGGTAACGCATTGCTATGGTAAGGTTAATTCATAAAATAGAAAAAGAGCGGACAGACAAACACACAAACAACAAATTTGTGTTTTTAGAGTATATATTTTGCGAACAAGAGACAAAAGTGAACCAGTACATTAACGATTAGAAAATGTATCTATCGTTCAGTTCCAGACATTATCTCTAGTTCTAGAACATGTCTCTAGATCTAGTATCGTATCGCTCGCTCTTTCAAAAACTAAGGAAAGGAATAGCTCTTTGCTACTTGTGATAAGTAATTGATGATTATTAAGAAAGTTTAAAAAAAAATTGTTTATATTCATAAGACCGAAAGGTTGAAAGAATGAAGAAGAATAGTTGATTGGTTTATATTATTTCACTTATTTGTAAAAGTTAATACTGCTTATCTTTAATTATTCTGCAAAAAGGTGATATTAAATTCAGATGTGATTCAAAAGCAGTGAATGAATACAATGGATTCGTTTGTGTATACTGAAATGATTAAACATGTGAACTAAGTGAAATAGATAAAAAATATAGTAGGCACGTCGTACCGAAAAGATAAGCATCTTCTTTTTATATTCGTGAACTATTATGCGAATGGCTAGTGCAAACGACTGCAGATGCATCAAACAACATGTTGTTCGTAATGCACAAAAGGATTCCAGCAATTTTCTTATTACATATCCGAAGACCACCCTGATGACGGATGATAAGTAAATGTGCGCAATCTACCGGTTTTTATCATTACTCTTTTAACATGCTGCATTGAAGTCCATGGTCATGAGGATTCCAGTACCACCACTGTTTGGGGTTTAGAAAAGAAACTAACGTGGCAAGTTCGCGCTATGTCGCGTATTGATCATTGCGCACATCTCGTAGTGGCGCAGCTCCGTTACTGGTGTCAAGTGGTGCCGACAAGTCTCCCACTTTACTGGTGACGCCGGATATACCCATCCTACTGTAAACATACAGCAACATAAGGTTTAAACGACCACAACTCATGGGATATTAACAGATCTATATGTATGTGCATAAGTATGTGTGTGCGGCTTTAGTGATGGCCTAGACTCTTCAGGTAAAGCGTTTAGAGAGGTATATTTAATATAAAACAAAGTAAACTAGGTGATGCAGTCGTTAAGCATAAAGCTTCGCTAGTACCATATATCGGAGCGGATCGTAATACTAAAAAATATTCAATAATTTTAAGTAAATTTTAAAATTTCTTAAGAATGAAAACTTTCAAAAAAGCGCGCGCTTTTATTTCAATGGGAAATCCCATAGAGCCAATATTTTTTGTTCATAACTTTTTTATTTTTGTGAATTTCAAAATTCGGTCACAATCTGGTCCTAAATGTGTTAATTCAATTCCACACAATAATTATTAAAATCGGTTAAGAACTCGGGAAGATATGGCGTAACAGACATTGCGTCATTGAAGCTGATCCATGGGATCCAATCAAAAGGTTTATGCACCTATCTTTCATAATCTACTAATATGTCAAAATTTAGTATACTTTTTTTAAACTGTTACCAACTATTTTATTGCAATGCCATTAATTAATTTTTAATGTTACTTAACAATATCAGAGGACTTTTGCCTGTATTTTGTACGCGACAATCGAATTATAAAAATAATCGACAAAATTAATGACATTAATCTCAAGTAACTTCTATTATAAATCTTGTAGTGTATTTTTGAAGCAATGAAATATTACCGCCATCTTTTCTGAATTTACCTCGGCAAGAACATTTGCGATTTAAGGTTGAATGTATGGGAGTAGTTAATTTAGAAAGAGGTTGTGACTTCACAGCTGAACCAAATCTCAAGCATCAACATATATTAGTTAACGCTTTCGCTTCACCAACGGCCACCACAGCAATAGTTAATTTAAGCCAACACATTTTCTAGCTTGAAAGCGTATCGGAAGATCATGCGTAGTTTACCTGGGTTGCCCGACGCGCCGCTTTGCCATCCCGACACTGATAAGCTGCGCTTTTGTTGATACAGAAACTCGTCATCTAAACTTACCTCGCTGACTGGAAGCATATAATACCATACTACATTAATATTGTAACTACATAGATATTCATGTAAGTACCTAAAAAGATAATAAACATATATCGAATGATTTATTCATGTAATCGGAAACGTTCGGGGAAACCGTGACAGACCCGAAATTACTTCTCCTAGCCCTCAGGTGGGATTCGAACCCACAACCTCTCGCTAACCGGGTGCGTTCCTGACCGCTGAGCTACCGAGACTCTGGTAGACACGTCGAAATTCACAAGCACAGACTGAAGTCCTTTAAGATATTGGGCGGCCATAAACTACGATATCTATAGATAGTAGGAATACAATTCAAATACTTGGCTTTTAGGCTGTGGCCAGACTAACGATACTCGGTCTGTGCCGCCAACAGGTCTATGACAGTCGTCGATCGTCCGCGCTTGTGTCGGTAGCTGGCAAATAGTCGAAGCGACATATTTTGCTATTATAGTTTTATACTTTCCGAGTATTTCTATTATTTGAACATAAAATTCCAAGAGGAATTATTGCTTTATAACATGTTGCGCCGCCGACAACGAAGAAATAAAACGCTCAGTGTGGGTGTAAAGCATATTGTCATACAGAGAACAACAAAGTCAATATGTCATACTTTATCCGCTTTTACGAAGCAACGAAGTTTCAGAATGTCGTTTGCAACATTTAATGTTACTTTAAAAAAATATATTATTTTAAGTTATTATAAATTAATATTTTATATTAATATTTTTTGTAAATCCACAAAGATCACGTGCTAATGTCACGTGTAGATCAGCCACGAGCAATGAAATGTAAAAGTTAACAAACTTTTAATTTTAAATTTTATTATCCCTAAATTATGTATTTCAAAAGATGTACCTATACGAAATTTGCATAAGAATTCTGTCATTTCCCGATGGCATAAAAAATATGTATGTTTTTTTATTAATTGGTATTATCCAGTCCAGTAATGAGATATAAATGTACATGTTTCACACTATACAAGTAACATTCCAAAATACACATACATAGTTTTATTAAAATGTAAACAATACATTTGTTCATTATGTAAGAATTAATATTTTACCGTATTTTGCGTCGCCATCAAAGATTGAAAAGTTGATCTGTACTAGTGTTATAAATAATTAAAACAATTTTGCTGTTAACTTCGTCTTATCAATCGATTTTTTTTTCAAGTGTTGTTTTATATTCAGAATCATGTACAACTTTTGCTCACATTGACACTCAAACATTACTTCTAATGTTTTTTATATTGTACTCTTTACATTTGCAATATTAAATACTTTCGATTTGTACTGTAGTAACTAATATCGTTAGTTTCTTAAAATATATACGTGCGGTCTCTTTGACTATTTGTCGTCAACTGAAGCTTTGTTTGTCGATGACGCCATCGGCTACGTCTTTGATCGAGAGTCGTTCGTCTGGTAGGAACCTTATAGATATTCCAGTTTTGATTTGTTCCCTTTCCACATTCCATTTTCAAGCTTTTTGAAAATCTCAATACACAATTTAGTTTTAGGAAAATATAATTATTTAAATAACTTACAGCGGAACTTCTCCACATTAATGGGTTGTGTATGTTCGAATAGGCCAATATTGTTCTGCATGTCATAACGGACAAATTGAGAATGGACAATACTGCGGGCGATAAAAGTTTCTGCAAACAAAAATAGTTTAACGGTAAATTAAGGGTCGGAAAATAGACTTAAAACGTTAGTACCTGCTGTTGAAAGGGTCGATCGCTGTGACTAAAAATCTAACTATTTCGTTATCAGCTCGATATTTATCCAAGTTTTCATGAAAAAAATTTGGCAACCCTTATCTCACCTGACTTTACCTTAGTAATGATAAGAGCCGCAAACCAGGTACAGGGTACTGTAGCGCCCTAACATCTGAGCTACGCCCCCATTTAAAACAATAAAATATTGCTTTCTTAAGCTATATTTCATCTGTGATATTAAAAATAGTATAAAACTTCGCAACTTCACATCACTCACGAAGTTCATAACACCGTATCAACAAAACAGCGACTTTTAAAATATTATATTTCATGTATAAACCGGCGTAATAATATTATCATGTATGATGTACATTGCAAAAACAACAAAAACGTTGTTCACGAATACCTAGACACAAAAATATTATTATGGATATACAAAAAGTTATATCTTATTACACTGAGTCGCTAAGGCACTCAACTACATTATCGTCTATTCATAAGGCATAAAGCAAAGAGGAAAGTATAACCCGGGCATCTCGGAACATTAGAAAGTAAAAACAATGTGATAACTCGTTCACCAATGCATGCAAAACAATTTCTTTCAATTCCAAAGGAGACTTAACCTAATGTATAATACGAATAAATGTTTTTTCCATTCCTATGGCTCTGTTACGACTAAACGATAGTAATGAGGTAGAAAATTCTCAAGCCGTCGCCAGCCGTTAGTTGGCCGCTACCGCTTCTGGCGCCGCCACCTTTTGACTAGTATCGCCCACCGTTACTTCCAAGTCAGCGTCTGTATTATTGGAGTGGTGGTGTGGCGAGCTCTGCTGCGAGTCAATGGACGTGCCTTCCGCTTCTCCCGTCTCGCCGGCAGACGATGTCGCCCTATTTCTATTTCTTGGTTGTCTGGGTTTCGGTCCTTTAGGCTCTTTGGCGGGATCAAAGTGGCAGTCGAATATTTCTATGAGCTCTTTGATATCTTCTTCCTTTGCAGATACTGCTAATGAGGACAATTGCTTTTCTAAACCGTCTAGCTTCTGTTCCTGCCAAGCGTCCCTTAGCTGCTCGTACAGCAGCCCCGCGTCAGCCAAAAGCCGCCGCAGTTGTGTAACGCGTTTGCGCTCCGGCCGCGCAGAGCGGAACAGCGGCGCGAGTACCGGCCGGAACGTGTTTTGTCTCTCTAGCAGCCGTTTAAGGTTGGCGAACGCGTCCAGTTCGGTACGTACGGGCCGCGCCCACGCAAGCGCCGTCTCCACCATGTCTGCGCTCGCGCCTGCGCCCTCGCCGCCCGCGCCCACCTCTTGTTGCTCGCCTTGTGCAAGATGCTCGACGATTCTATATGCAGCAGTGGCCCTGTCTAAGGCACTGTCTACAGATAGGGAATCAGCGTCCAGGAACACCCTCGCGAGAACTCTCAATGAAACAGATTTCACTGTAGTCTTGCACTTGTCAGCAGCCAGTGCATAGCTGTCGGCACCTGCTGAGCTGCCTCCGGCATTAGCAGAGAAGCCAGCAGGCCTGCCCCCTGGCAAGTACTCGCTAGTAAGATGGGACATGGACACTACAGGAAGGAGACTCATTGATGAGATATGTCAGATCGCGGCATATACTCCAAAGCAAACATATTCGCAGTATATTATGCCATTGGAGATTTAAATCCGGGGGCACGACGCCGTCACAATGTGCGAGTTGTCAACGTCGGCCGCTATCGTATGCTCAAAGACACTGTTACTCATAAGATTCTAAAAACGAAGTCTGAAATATCAGCTCTATCAGACTTCCTGGACTGGCTGGAAAAAGAAAAGGGAGATGGCAGAGTCATCCTTATAAACCACGAGCCTCGCCGCCTCAGCCCGACCATGCTTTTAGAGGCGCTCACCAGGTACAAGTTATTGGACCGCTTCAAGACCATCGTGGTCGGTTTCGCCGACAGCTATGCGCTGGCTGCTGACAAGTGCAAGACTACAGTAAAATCTGTTTCATTGAGAGTTCTCGCGAGGGTGTTGCTGGTGGACGCTGATTCCCTTTCTGTAGACAGTGCCTTAGACAGGGCCACTGCTGCATATAGAATCGTCGAGCATCTTGCACAAGGTGAGCAACAAGAGGTGGGCGCGGGCGGCGAGGGCGCAGGCGCGAGCGCAGACAGTACTAACACAATTTAAACTGCCGGAGTAAAAGATGCTTAAAATAATTATTTTATCGACAGACTTAAAGAGATGGTGATAGCTAGCCCTAAACAACCGAAACCCGGAACTCTTGAGCGCAAAACCGTGGGCAAGCCACTTCACTAAGGTTACGGTTTTACGTGAACAATAACTCGCTAACTAACCTTGCACCGGTCCTTTCCTGGAGTGGTATCGCACTGACCAAGCAGGCAGGTACGTCGCAAGAGCAGGTTCGGTACGAGCGGCGGCGCAGTGGCCGGGCACTGCGGACCAGCGAGGTCTGAGCGCTACGCAACCGCACACCACGCGTACTTTCGCTAGCGACGCGCGGATCAACACCGCACCGGCGATTCGGGACACACCCTCCTCCACATCTGTACGGCCAAACTAGCTAGAACTTGACCAGAAAAACATGAAGCCGCAAATACAGCCGCGTTTTAAACAACTTTTTTGTTAATTTTGTATTGATTTCTAATAGATACTACAGCTCTTTCTCAATGCGGTTTTTTGCAGATCTATTCCACGCAAGTTTTAGTGGAAGTTATAGTATTAGCTCTGTATTAGCGATCCCGTACACTTTTCCACCGAATTCACCAGTATCACCGGTTTTATGATGCCTCCGTGCGATAGTCCATCATATACTCTGGTAAATTCGTTACTTACATATCCTTCAAGAGCTTCTTACAGAGATAATTTCGGACGTGATCATGTTGAGTCGGTCAAAAAATTGGTATAGAACATCGGTGAATTCGGCGAAATAAACGATCAAAAGTCTATGGTGTTCGGGAACGCTTACAGTGTAGAAAAAGACGCTTATGCTACAAAAATACGAGTAAATAGGTTATGTAGGCAGGTAATCCATTTTAGGTGATACGTTTTATTTTTTAATTCAATTTCGATTATATATTTGTACTATTGGTAATTAGATGTAACAATACGATTGCAGGTAATTAATAAAAAAATTAACAGTACAGTACAATTTCGTTTACACAACGTTTTGTTTGGACACTAAGCTTTAAAGGGACGCTTTTCTAATAAAATATATATCATGATGATCTTACCAACTTCAACGGCAGAGCGCCTTGTGAACCTGAACGCATCGCCAGCTCCGTGCCGCACCAGACACAGGTGAACGAAGTAAACTAGCACCACTAGCAGGATCAGGACGAATGTCACCACTAGATGCGCGAAGATGCATTTCTCGCCGCGCGTGAATCCCTCTCTCTTGGCTTCAGACTTTATTGGTGGCATTTCGCAACCACCTCGATCACATAGAGCAAACAATTATTATATTTAAAAAAATCGAACTCTTATTGGAAACAAAACCAACTTAAGGCACAAATTCTTAAGAAGGTATTAATTGAAAAGTAACACATAGATAATAAGAACATGTAAATATATTAAAATGTCGAAAACGAATAGTTAAGTACCTGGCTGATATCTCCTGAATATCTTCCATTTATCATCTCACTCGAAAGATGTCCACTGAGTAAAAAGTCACTACTGTCTTTTATATATATGATGGTACCTGACGGTGACGGGAATAGGCGTGTGCGCAGGTTGTTACAATTACAACTAAAAAGGAATGAATAGGGTCATAATACATTATAATTAATTTATGGTATGGTGAATAAAAATAAATAAGGATGAGTAAAAAAATGACATTTCTGATTTGCTTGCATTATTCTTCTAAAGAATTGTTAACCCTTTACAAAACATTTTTTAGGTTAAAGATAGGTAAAATCTCAAATCCTTAGTCAACGAATTTATTTGAGACACGTGTTTACCTACGTATATTCAGATGCTTACATACCATCCTGTCGTAGGTTGTCTCTACGGAGTCTTTCAGCCGCTTTATAGTCTTCTCTGTATCATCCACATCTACAACAGGTATCAAACTAGGTATCAGGTAGGTAGGTACCTTAAGATCGCATTTAATTTCTTTCTCTACCACTATGACGATGAGGGGTCGACTGTCACATTAATAATTACTGTGCACGACGAATGATTCCGAATCACCATTTACTAAAGAAAAATCTTTTTCGCAACGCAAAAATGTATTACAGCACGGCACGAGTTTTAACAACCAGCCACCTTATGAAAAAGCCGAGCCGACTACGAAAAATAAAAATTACTTTGCCAAGATGAAGGATACCTACGCAGTGACAGCTGACTTCTGCGACCAGCCAGCCCAGATGATACTGTCAACAAAAAAACTCCCGAAGAAAATTGTGATCGCATCGAATTCATCATTTTTATTTTCATTAATCGGCGACAGATGTCACAGAAAAAAGATATCATATCATATCAAACTTAACAAAACATGTGAGTACAGAAGCCGTGTCGGCTAAATCAATTCCTTGAGGGTAACCAAAGACTTGTGGCAACGTTTATTGAAAGTTTAAAACAATTAAGTACGTAGATATATCACTAATATCTTTACAAAGGTATAATAACAAGAGTCAATTTTATTCTCAAATAAGCTTAGCGTATACAGCCTTTATTCCTATAACGCACCTAAATACCTAGCTGTTTTATTAGTATCGCCGGCACACTTGGTTTAAGGTTATTATAGGTTCAGACTTAGGTTATCCTACCACGTGTACAGGCACTAATGCTCGGTTAGTCAATCGAACTTTATTAACATTTACATCGCAGTTTTTCTTATTAGTTTCACTCGAAATACGCTGTTGCTGTTTCTTCAATTTTCGTTGATATTTATCGCATCTATTACAATAATAATCATTTTATATGTATTAGGAATCAATTATTTATTTGTCATTTAACAAGGCAAAGACCTAAATTATAGATATATAGTTATCTCATATTAATTCGTTGTTTTGACTATACCGCATGGTAGTATATTTTGTGCGCGAACTTTGTATTGCGCTTATTTAGATTAAATATTCAATTTGAAAAATAGTACTTGTTACAACGAAAATGAATTAGAAAAAATCTTAGATGTTTTTGCATCAGTTGTTCGCGCCCTTGAGAATCCCAATCTCTGTGATTTTTTGTTTTTGTACAGATTCCAAAACCGAACTATCGTGGTATTTCTAAGATATCTATGATTCCTAAAATATTCAAAAAAATATTTTCATTCTCCATTTTCTGTAATTAAACCACTAATATCTGTAAGCCAGCATGGTTTTATGAGTGGCCGGTCTACAGAAAATAAATTATCAAAGTTTTTTGATTTAGCCTTGGAATCCATCCTGTGATCACGGCTCCTGTAAAGGAGTCGAAACGTCAGGATTAAATATAAAATAAAATAAAACATGCGCAAAAATCCGTAAAAAAGTGTTTTATTCTAATGTGTAATGTGCGCGGAAGTGTAAGAACTAAATAGGCCTTGGAAGCTATGGAAAGGGGTTTTCAGGTAGACGCCGTGTATGCCGACTTTTCTAAAGCATTCGAAAAAATCTCGCACAATCTGCTGATCGCCAAACTTGAAAATCGGTATACAATCGGTATACACGGTAACATCCTAAGATGGTTAACTTCTTATCTGCGTGACAGTTTCTCAAAAATCAAAACCTATAAACTATAACATCAAATTTGATAATGTTCCAATTAAAAGAGAGATCGAAGTGAGGGATTTGAGTTTACAGTTTAATACTGAACTTAATTTTGCTTCCCATATAGGTAAAGCGTTAGGTTTTATGTTCCGACAATGCAAAGACTTTAAAAACGTACAGACCTACATTCGTCTATACAATTCTTTTGTTAGAAGCCACTTAGAATATGGAACCCTCTCTACGCTACTTATATCGAGCAAGTTGAAAAAATTCAAAACAAATTCATAAAAAGATTAGAATATAAATTTAACGACATTTCCGTACAGTTTCAATCTTTAAAAAACGTTGTGAGCAGAGAGATCAGGTGTTTTTATATAAAATTATAAATAATCAAATTGTCATCTTTTCTCCATAGTCGAATCTTATTTAAGTATCCAAGGTTGAGTGCTAGCTCCAGGGCAGTTTTCTCCGTTCCTATTAGGGATGTTGCGAATATTCGCATCCGCATCGATTTAGACATCCGCATCCGTATAAATCGATGCGGAGCTGATGCGGATGCGGATGTGTAGCAGGTTGCGAAAAGAAAGAAAGGAGATGGTCCGGCGAGTGGCTCGTGTCGACCGAGGAAAAGTTTAAAGATGATATATTGAAGATTAGCAAAACAACGAAGACATCTTGGTTTCTCGAACAATATCTCTAAGTACCGAAAGAGCGAAGAAAATGAGAATAACAGATTCCATGGAAACAGATACGGAACGACCAGGGACCTCAGGTACAGGACGTCAGTCCTGTTTAATTAGCGATCTTGCCATGATGCTCGATTCATCAAGTGACGATGGGGAGAGTCAGGAAACACCAAAATTGTCAGCCCTTCCGCAATATTCAAGAGTAGATACTTACTTTCCGCAATAAAAAACGAATTAATTTAAATGAGAGTCCTCTTAAATGGTGGTAATCAAAGCGAGTTCAAACTGTTATCTAAACTAGCACGCAAATTCTTATCAGCGCCACCAGCCAGTGTTCCAAGTGAACAGTTATTTAGTAGCGCAGGATTAATATACGAACCTTTGCGAAACAAACTGGAGTCCGAAAAGGCGGCCATTTTACTTTTCAATAAATATAATGTTAATATTTAAATTTATTACTAAAATAATTAATCAGTGATAGTTATTCACTCACTACTTTATTATTAAATAAAGAAAGGGTAAGTATTACTGTGTTTATTACCCTATCAAACCAACACTTACGTTTTTTGTACAGATCCGCATCCAGATGAGCCTCTTAAAAATCCGCATCCGCATCCGCGGATGTGAAAATAAATGCATCCGCAACATCCCTAGTTCCTTTATGCAGAACTAAATTTGATAAGGTTTATATAAAATGTTTAGTCTTCGCGTGATATTTTTATAGTTGGAAACTCTTATTGGCTAATGCAATATTTAATTAACACATATCATAAGTAGTATAAGTGCTGTTTGTTTCCTTAAATAAATAAATAAATAGCAGCATGGTGTGAAGTGATCCACGTAATATTATGTGTAGGTAAGTTAAATCGTGCACTTTGCATCACCCTTCAAGAGTCTTCAATTTAAAATAACATAGTCGTTTCGAGAATATTGTGAGTTCTCTTTTTTGCCATACCTTAACGTAAGGATCCTCAAAAAACGTCTCTGAATAGACTCAAGGATATCCACATACTTATGATATTGTGGAGATCACACCACAGAAGCATATAAGGGATCCAAAAACCTTGGTAACACTCATTATAAAGCCAGAAAGCCTGCTACATTTTTAGGCTATTGTCTCGCAGTGTTTACTGAAATTGAGCTTACTATCAAAGATTACTCCCAGATCTCGCACCATCACCTTACGCTCAACAAGCCTCCCGTGAATCGCATAGTCAAAGAGAGTAGGATTCCTCTTCAAAGTAAATGTTACAACGGGAGCATTTACTGATACAGCTATAAGATAGATACTATACCAGCGTATAAGATAGAGCAATTTTTCAGTCTAGGAATGAGGTCATTTACGTAGACAATAAATATTAACGGACTGCAATTGATTTTACTATAAAAATAAATTATCATATAAGATAGCATAAAAGATGCACAAAAAAACATATAAAAATCCTCTTACCAAGCTATTACATAGTTTGACAGATCACGACCTTTATGGGAGAGTGGTCATATAAATAAATATTTTGGTTGTGCGAACGATTCAAATTTAGTGGACTGTATTGTGGTATGAGATAAAATTAATGTCGACAACAAATATGAGAGGAAGATGAAAGGGGCACGATACCTTGACCGCCACGTGGTGGAGGCTGCCGCGGACGTCCCTGGGCTTTGCTGTTCCTTATTATTTCGCATACGAACACGCCGTCACATAAAACTATATAGTTTGTTTGTTTGTTTACGGATAGGCCACTAGTTAATTTTTTCTTCTTTGTCCGCATGGTGGCTACATTGCGGTTTGATTTGCCACCAATAGCTCGCGCGGTCGTCTCGCTCTTCAATCCATATGCGAGACAAGGTACGTGCGAAAAGGAAATGGAATAAATGGAGGTGAGGCTAGGCGTGTCAACCAAACTAATAAAAATTACAAAAAATTACGCGGCACTTTTGAATTTAATACTGGCGCAACCACATTTAAACCATGACTCGGGCTTATCACAGGGATCCAAAGTCACGATTGAAGTCACCTCAACACAAAACCTTAATTATTTTTAGCTTTTTCGTCGTTTCACAGACGACCAAGTATGTTCTCAATGCCCACACTTCAACAATCATACGGAATGCGAACTGTTTAGAGATTCTTGCAGGTAAAATGCTACACGTCGAATCTGTTATTCTTTCAGATACATTATAATCAAAGAGAAATTTAACTATTACGAAAATCAATATTTGCTTTTGCAAAACTGTTTATTATTTCTTTTATCATTTTAATTGATCTTGAGCGCAACAACTGGAATTCATCATACTCCCTATGGTTATGGAACCTTTTAAAACTTGAGTGGACATGGACAATATTTTTTCTATAATTCATGCTTTGAGGGGTTCCGAGAACAAAATCGGGTATTGTGAATGACCGATTCGTTTAAGAGGCGTATTTTTTGAAAAAATGTCCTTTACAATAGTGTAAAAGTATTCTACGTCGGCGTTAATGTTATTATAGCTAAGACAGTGCGCCCAGCCAATACCATTAAGCTATTCAATACATTTCCGGTAATGAGGTATCATGATGTTACGACTATTCATAGTACTGCCCCGAACCTCAATCCGCGCGTTGACTTCATTAGCTAGATGATGACGATCAAGTTATTAGTTAGTTAGCATTCCGATAACGAAAGCTGATAGATGTCTGCTATAAAAGGGTCAAGGGTCCTATCATTTAAATTGCGTACGAAGTTATACTTCGAAAGCCCACCCAACTCTATCAGATGAGTAAGAAGTGTCGTCTTAGTATAATTAGATCCTTCACAGAGCAGCCGCGGGGGACAAGTTTCATCTAGGGTCTATGAGACACCAGGCATATTGAAATCACCGACTATAATAGTTTTGGAATTGAACTCAATGCGATTCGAAAATTATTATAGTCGGCATACCGCAGAATACGAATACTCCAAAAAGAATTCGTATTCTGCGGTGTTGAGATAAAAGGGTAAATATACTAAACATACCTACATACAAACAAGGTCCATGAGACCCATCCCGCACCGTACCCATAAGTCCTCGAGAGTACTTTCAAACTCAGGGCGTCTAACTAGGGTCACCGTGGGTATAATTGGCCAATTAAGGCGGATTTTATTATAAATTACTATTTTCCTCTAATATGAAATGAGATACAAACTTAATTATTTTTGTGTATCATCCCATTTAGATGTTTAATGCAGTGAACTAATAAGTTTTAATTTTTTTCTTACAGAAAATTTGTTACAATTTTTTTTTGTCAATTTATCCCTATGTTTCTAAGTTTGACCAGAAGATTTCAATGTTTGACCGGTCGATGTTCTAGTGGTTGACCATGTAAATAAAACTACATATTATTTAAAAATTATATTCTTATTGCAGCAATTTTTGTAACTATATGAATTATAAGTAAATAGTAACATTAAAACAGTCTCATAAAGTTTTTATTTTAAGTACAAGCTTAGAGGTTTTCTATTAAACTATAAACTTAGCTTTTAAATCTTTGGATTTTTACGAACATTCAATATTTAATAAAATATATATTATTATACATTTAGTATATTAATAAAATCTTCATTTCAATTAAACTTAAAGCGTACAGGATCATCCAAAATGTCTAAAGCATTTTCAGCTTTTAAGTAATCATGCAATCCGGAATGCCAGTTCCTGATGTCCTTCTCTGTAACTCTGCTGCGTGCAATATCTATGTTTTCTGAATTTCTTTGGCTTATATCTTTATGGATTTTAAGAAATCCTTCCATCCACGCTTTTTCTGGCAACCTGTCTTTGAAAGGCGTTAGCCTTTCATCGTTACTAATAATATCATGAACTGTATGTGCTAAGTTATTTCTGTTAATAGGAAAGCCTTTCTTTGCCATAGCTTTAATCCAGCGCACAAGTAGATTTTCTTTTTCGGTTGTAAGAATTGTTGGAGGCCCCATTTTTCGAATTAACGGCGTTCGTGACTTTATTTTGTTTATAATAGTGCTATGGGGTATCCCATATTTTCGTGCAGTTTCTCTAATTTTTGACCCATCTCCAATTTCCTGAATCGCGAGCTTTATTCACTATACTGGAAAAATATTTTTTTGGTGGCATTTTACATGGGTACCCAGTATCTGAAAAAGAAGTTTTCATCTGATAAGCTTTAAAACTATTAAACTACACCCTTCATTCTAAAGTTAAGTTTGGTCAAACACTAGAGACTACTGAAATAATATCAAGTGCTCCAGTAATTGACCATGTGGTCAATTATTGGTTACAGAAGAGTTAAGAAAAAAAGAAATGTACACAATCAAACTGCTAATAAAACACAACTCGTTTGCGTTAAAATTTTGAAAAATGGTATATTATCAATAATTGACCATTTTGGTCAATAACTACGAATCCAACCATTTCGTGTTTCCATAGTTGACCAGCACGAAATATCACGAAATAGTAATCAAATTACGAAAAAATATACCACCAACAGATCTACACACATTTTTCTTCAGTTTAAACATAAATTTTGCTTATGGCATAAACATTGAACACAGATATAAGAGATTTTAAAAAACATACCTGACGCAAGCTCCTTACTGCAGGCAAGGAAAAATGGCGACTTTTTGCGCGTCTCTCACAAAACTCACAGAATTTAAAAGTCGCTGTCACTATAGCTGTCCTTAACGCGATTGGTCATTCACTCAATAGTGCCCACATAATTTAGAAGACCATAGAAAACGATCCGTCAACTAGAAAACTTAATATTGGGGCTTAAATTGAAAATTGGTCAATTACCCATACATGGTCAATTATACCCACGGTGACCCTACGTGTAACTTTCAACTAAGCGCCAACAAAACGCCACCGCCAGGTTTTAATTGCGCAAGCTAGGAGTCGATATTTTGCGATACCTCCGATATACGGCGCACCTGACATCTACAAGAAAAAGAGCTGTTTAGATTAGTTTCACTCAAACAAATAATATTATAATTTTCGTTTAAGATGTATATAGCTGTAGTTACTCCTAATACGGTTAACGTTTTGATATAATATTTTCAAATATCTAATAAATAAATATTCCAAATAACACTATAGAATTATGATTGAATAAAAAATAATTACATAAATAATGAACAAGTAGTAGTAATACGATTAATTAATTCAATTTATTTGAAGCCCACAGGCGCACAGTGGTCCGGATTTTCAAAAAGGTGGACATAGGATCGAAAATGCTTATTTAACTTAACAAAAAATTGTTTCGTATAGGAAATTTAACGCTGATTAATACTTATTTCTACAACTTTTCAAAAAAACTGCTCTTTCACGTCAAAAAAAAATATTGAAAATAAAAATGTATGGGAGAAAATCTATTTTATTTTTTTTCTCCGTTCAGTATCTATAGCAAGCAAACCTTATCTTCTGGTAAGTACTTATTGTCCTTAATACGACGACATATAAATTGCTTGCGTATCCCTGCGGCCTTGGCGCCTACGATGCTATAAAGTTTTAAATTTTTATGTTTAATTATCTTATTATTATTAACGAGTTTTTCTATTAAAATTAATCCAAAATATATTTTTTAATAAAAGAAGCCCCCGCGTGCCCCATCCTTTTATTAGGCTCGCCCCCTATTACTTGGGACTTAAATATAACTGGCGAAATTACAGTGTACTATAGTGTAGTATACACCTTTGCCTTCGGGGAATATAAAGCGTGACGTTATGATAAAATAAGCATTTTTGCTAATTTTTGTTTTATATAATCTTCTGTTGATTATTCTTTCATCTGTTGATATTTCCTATTGATAAATCAAGTAAGTTATACTACTAGTGTGACTTATCTTGAAAGAAACAATTAGAAATAGATTTAGCCCTGAAAAGGGCTTTTTCTGAAGTCTTGAAAATGACTATTTTAAGTCATCATCATCATCCGAGCGTCTTCTTGTCTTCCAGTCCAGTCCAGTCTAACCGGATACGGCTGAATATTACGACCCTTTGACTATTTTAAGTAGTCCTGAAAAGGACCACAACTTAACTACTACTACTAACAAACTCAATTCTAACAATTACAACATCACTAAATCTGTCACGTTTACATTAATGGATCATGTTCAGACTGCAACTCCTGTAGATCCATATTTTCGGTTTCTTCTGTTACTACCTCAGGCAACAACAAAAGCTCTTTAACGTCTGGAAAAAAATCGAATTGCTTTGAGTTGCTGTATTTTGGTCGAATATGGGATAAATATGGGTCTGAACTAATTAAAAAATTATGAAGCAAGTCCTCGTTTGTCTTTATCCTGTTAAATTTTCTTGTGTGAGACTCACGAACTCTTCGAAATTCTTTATTTCTTGCTTCTCCAGCTTCTTCGGAAAGAATGCCAATTGGTAGGAGGCCAAAGTGATGACAAATGTCTGCACCGTGTATGAGTAGCTTGTGCACACTTGCGGGCATATAAAACCATGGGTATAGATGAACAAAGATCTCAGCTGTTTCTCTGCAATAAGTCCTGAATTTTTCAATATCTATGGCACATCCTGATGAAATCGTTTGAAGAATAACCGCAAAATGCTTTAGCAGGTCTTTGTCAACATTGGTTATTTCGGCAGATTTCTCATAATCTCTAAAAAACCTTCTGGCTGTGTTTCCGTCGTTTGTGGTTCCAAAGCCTTGCTTCACAAAATCCACAAGTATTCCCATTTGCTGTTTGAATTCTTCTTGTGTCAAATGTTTCTTCGCAGCCTTTAGTTGCTTGTTAGCACCTCGTGCAGTCCACATCTCAAAGTCCAT
Organism: Calamotropha paludella; assembly: GCA_927399485.1. Taxonomy (NCBI): domain Eukaryota; kingdom Metazoa; phylum Arthropoda; class Insecta; order Lepidoptera; family Crambidae; genus Calamotropha; species Calamotropha paludella. The sequence goes on along the minus strand of OV656803.1, from coordinate 19,663,181 downwards.
GTTGTAAGATATGTGTAGAATACACTCCATACAACGAATCCACATATGAAGAGTAGAAAGTCCATATTTATAAACATCTTCTCGAACAGGTCTTGTAAATACTTCTGACAGCTTGTTCATCTCAGTTGGCTTAGCAAGGCAAATATTGCAGGCAGATGCAGACGAAGTATCCGTTATAATAGTGGCCACTTTTCCGTCGATCATTGTCATATGAAGCTTGTGACTAATCTCTAGCCCTGCCCATTTTGTAGAATCGATGTTTTTTATTTCTTCCTTCAATGCAGCTTCTTCTTGCTTGATGTATTCTGCTGTCTCTTTACAAAACTCGAACTTAATGGGCCTGCAATAATGTGATGAAGAAGGTGTTGGGTTTTCCCATATGGTGCTATTATTTGAAACTAATTTAAGAGGGACAAGACTTGACATGAAAACCGATGAATCACTGAAGTCTACATCTTCACTCCTTTGCTTGTTGGTACTTTGTGAAGAAGCACCATCAAAACCCCATTTACTAATTAACTTCAATCCTTCAGTTGACGAATCAATCTGGGTACCAGTAATTTGAAGAATCTTCTGGACTGTCAGATCCAATAGGGCTTGAAGCTTCACTCTGGCTCCTCTCTCAGTAATTTCTAAATCATGAGGATAGCATCTATTTTTAGCTTCAAGGAGTTTGTGATACGATGGTAACACTGGAACTTCACAATCTAACAGCGCTTTCCTTAAACACAAGTATTTCCATTTTGACAGGTTCAATGATGTATAAAGACCAAGAGCATAATCTCCATCAAAAGTTTTTTTCGTATTTTTCTTAAACAATGTGGCTTGAACGATAGCAACACTATCAGGGTTCTTCGTTATATGGTCAATAACACAAGCTAAGTCATTCTTCTTGTCTATCCTAAGTCTTTCGACTAATGCAAAAGTAAATTCTTCCGGCGAATAGTCCAAAAGAGACTCTGAACGTCTTTTCTTCTGTTTGTTGCTGAGGTCAACAAAAGGCTTCCTAATCTGAACTTCGGTAGATGTGCCCACAGTTGTTGTACTAGATGTCGACGGAATCACAGCTGTTGTAGTATCGATGTCAAATGAAGTATTGTCTGACGATGTTTTCGATAACTTCATCTTGGGCTTGAAAAATCTCGGATAAATTAACAGTAGTGCAATTTGGCCAACTAATATTTGATTGTAACCACGCAGCATGTCTATTCATGAAAGTTTTCTGATTTCTAGAAGCACTTGTCCATCTGCGATTGATATTACTGACGTAGTTCTTCAAAAAGGTCTTGATTATTTCTAAATCTTGTGAACATGTTTCAACTGGGATATGTAGAATAATAGCTTCATAGAGTCGTGCCCAATTTTTCATATCTCTTTCAACACGGAGGAACATAAAGATGTCCAAGTTTGTTACAAATGCAGTCATAACGAAACTCACTAAACTTTCACACAGCACGGATAATTAGATATGTTGCTTCCTCAAGGGTTGAGAAACAAGTGCCTTTAATTGTTTCATGTACAGATATTTATAACAAACACACGCGCGCAAGTAGTGACTGACAAAATTAGTACCACATCTTCAACAGCCAATCAGCATCGTCGATGTCTCCGGTGGTGGGGGTAAATGATTCTTATATCACAGGAGTCGTTTCAGTCAGTTACAAATAGGCAACGAATCAGCACGTGACTGTTGTTGAAGACTTTTATTACTATTTTTTATTAAAATAAAATGAAACAAATGCTGGAATGCGTATGTTTTAATTCTTATATAATTAAGAAATTATATTTTAAATTCAGCATAATTGAAAAACTCGATAATAATTAAAAAAAAAAACAATTGAAATTTTAAACTTTGAATCGTCGTAGGCGTCAAGGCCGCAGGGATACGCACGCAATTTATATGTCGTCGTATTAAGAACAATAGGTACTTACCAGAATATAAGGTTTGCTTGCTATACTTTGATACTGAACGGAGAAAAAAAAAAAATAGATTTTCTCCCATACATTTTTATTTTCAATATTTTTTTTTGACGTGAAGGAGCAGTATTTATGAAAAGTTGTAGTAATAAGTATTAATCAGCGTTAAATTTCCTATACGAAACAATTTTTTGTTAAGTTAAATATGCATTTTCGATCCTACGTCCACCTTTTTGAAAATCCGGACCACTGTGAGGCGTATCTTCAGTTCTCATGCGGCGAGTCACGTTATTGCACGCATCACAGCGACACGACCGACTCAATTATTTGCTATTTACTTTAAAATTGCAGCTGTAAAGTTGAGGCACAGATACTGTAAGCAACCTTTGCAAGCCATCTTGATTGAGATGTACGAATATCTAAGCAGGTCAGGCTGTTCACAGGTTTATTACATCCCAACATTACTGCCACGGCCTATGATAAGAGGGCTTAACGATCAATACGTCTAAGTAAAAAAGATCCATAAAAAAGGGAGCTTTCACACGCAAAAATAGCAGGTTTTACTATCATTTCAATAAGGCTATTTGGGCATCAGAATTGAGTCTAACTGAAAACAGAGTATGTTCCAACTTTCCTTTGTTACCTTCAGAATTTATTACAGAATGTTATACTGCCATTATTGAAAGGGCCGCAGAAAGCAAAGATATAACGATTTATATAACGAATTCTATTTCTATAACGACTTTTCCAGCTTATTTAAAAAAACAAGGGTAGTTATCTCTTGTTAATTATGCTATAATTAGCTGTTCATACATCGACAACTTTCGAACAAACAATGCACTAGAAGGTTGGCATAGACGGTTAAATACATTTATAAAACCAAAATCAAGCCTGCTGCTATTCCTTCATGCTCTCAGAAACAAAATTACATTGTTTTTAAGTTTATATTCGTGCGCGGCGCGGTCGTTGGAAAATTTAATATTATCCAGATTGTAGTTATTAAATTTTATCACATAGTTTTGGTTAATAATGTCTACGGCGAAAGAACTACCGCTTACCTCGTACCGCGCTTGATAAATCAACTACCCGCAGATCTTGTTGATGGTTTGACTCAATTAAATTTAAGGTACGAATTGAAAAGTACTTTTTCAAGACTTTTTTAGGCACCTAGATTGCTCCATGTAAAAGAGTTTATCAACTTGATTGCTTTTTTCTAGTGTATTTATTGTATCTTAACGCTTGCTTTAAACAGCTTTGCTATAAACCTTTGTGGATTTCTATACGCCGTTTTTGAACAATACAATGTAATTTATTTTTAATACGTTAATAAATAAATGAAAAAAATGGACGTCAGTGGCCTTTAAACTGCCTGGCCACGAATCTATGGATTTACGCAAATGAGAAATTTCACCACTGAAATTTTCACTCCTTTTTCACAAAGATGTAGCTTTGTGACGCCTTGATAAGACACGCCCCACCAAACTATCACTGACGCAGGATGACGAACACGTTGTACCTTTCCGACCACTTGAGCAGCTTCTTTAGAACTGTGAGCTTACGCTTTATCATGTTGCTTATTGTCGTGCTCTTAATTTTAAATTTTTCTCATCGGTAAAGATAACATTTCTGTGCCTTTCACCTGCGTATCATTACAGAAGGCATTTTGTTCAATCCACCCCCTTGACTACATAGCTGAAAACAAAGTCGCTTTCTCTGTCCCTATATCCCTATGTATGCTTAAATTTTTAAAACTACGCAACGGATTTTGATGCAGTTTTTTAATAGATAGAGTAATTCAAGAGGAATATGTATAATACATGCATAATATAGTAGAGCATTGCATCCGTGCGAAGCCGGGGCGGGTCGCTAGTTAATTACAAAGACTGACTTTTGGGCATGTCCTGTATATTATTATTATTGTTTTTATAATAAGAGATTCCTAGCGGGAATCTTCATTTCTCGCGATAAGATTTTTTGCTTCCTAATGGGGTTTAGACGAATTCTGGCTTTAACAGCACTAACAGCCTTTGTAGTTCTGACAGCACGCCGTCTCGATCTTTTATGGTCTTCGACAGAGGAAGTGTTTTTGTGTCTGTTGATAGTACATTATACGAACATACGGCTGATAGTAAGCTTTTGAAGTGTCTGGAATGTGACCGATTGGTTTCATGTCCACTTTGTACAAGGCGATCACTGCAATCCTATTTTATTTAATAGAGTACTAACAATGCAATCCTATTTTATTTAATAGAGTAATTGTAATGTACAAGAAAATTTGGAGCAATGGAGGGTGGCACTTGAGTCAAATGGGCTGCGCATCAGTAAAACTAAGATAGAATACATGGTCTTTAATTTCGATCCGGATAACGCGGCAGACGTGTACGTCAGGCTAGATGGCACAGCTCTACTTAGAGTGAACACTTTCAAATACTTGGGCTCCGGTATCTCGGCGGATGGATCCATTGAAGCGGATATAGCTCATCGGACAACCTGTGGGTGGAGTAAATGGCGTACTCTTACAGGAGTACTGTGCGATAGCAAAATGCCAATTAGAACAAAAGGCAAGGTCTATAAAACAGCTGTTAGACCAGCTCTCCTGTACGGCAGCAAGGTATGGGCTGCTAAGAAAAGCCATGTACAGAAGCTACACACGACTGAGATGCGAATGCTGCGCTGGCGGGCGGAGTTACACTTAAAGACAGGGTGCGCAATGAACACATAAGAGGTACCTTTAAAGTTGCACCAATTGCGGAAAAAATCACGGAGTCTAGACTGAGATGGTACGGTCATATACAGCGAAGACCAGACGACCATGTCGTGAAGAAGTGCCATTCCATGGCTACAAAGGAGAGAGGGAGGGGAAGGCCCCCAACTACGTGGATGACGAATCTCCGCAAGGATATGAAGCAGTTGGGGCTTTCAAATGACGACGCATACCAGCGGAATAAGTGGCGCCTCAGCACCAGGAAAGCCGACCCCGCGTAACGGGAAAAGGCGAGGCCAAAGAAGAAGAAGAAGAAGTGAGAGCCAGTGCTTGCCAGACATACGTTAAAGTGTAAAAGCCGAAATTTTTTTGCGTGTTCTCACTGGTGTAGGGAACATTGTTTGGGGGTTACAAACCGTGAGTAACGGTGCCTTCGGTAAGTATCAGGTAATCTAGGGGCGCAGTACCTGAGCTCTCTCACGTTAAATTATAAAAGCTGAAATTTACACAGAGTGTTCAAATGACCATTCTAAGTCATTATTTAAAAGGCCAGACCTATCCGAAGGGTATAACACTCACAGACGCGGTAGGAGGTCGAATGCACTGAGAGAGCATTGCTCTAAATTACAAATACAATACAAATATGTTTTAAGTTTGACAGATTTCACATCATTATTTTGCCTCCTGATACCTTGTCTGAGACAAGGGAAATTCTCGTACATGTATGTCGTAGATAGTATCTATGATACATGTGTAGTATTTACGCAGTAGAATTGACATAATAGAAACAAAAAATTCGCTTTGAATTTTGAAAAAAAGAATTTGTAATTTGAAATATAAGAATAAATCTATCTTTATTTGTAAAATAATCTTTTTCAAATTTCGCTAAACAATCCGTTAGTCGTCAAAAATACTATTTGTTCCGTATCTTCATAGCCCTAATCTGCTAGATATGACAGGAAATCCATTACGTTAGCAACGCTGAGCCCAGTGCCTCAAAAAGACATTTAGAATTTTGACCTTGTACTACTATACGTTTGGAAGGATTTTAGACCCTTCAAAATTGTCCAGTTGTTCAGAGTGTGCTGTGGAATAGGCATTTACTCCATACCTGTATATTTTCTCATCTTTCAAACCCACTAATACTACTTTATACGCATTTACGTACGAAGAACTTTTACTGCGTCAAGGAATATATGAGACCCTCCAAATAGACCTAAGTTTTTGAATATTCTAGCAAAATAATTCTCAAGAAAAATATTTAAAATAATATATTAAAATATTATAGTCTAATTTCGTTCAATATTATTAAGTTATTCTATTTTTTTAGGTTATGTCATGGTTGAATAATACATATTTATTTATGTATATTTTATCTTTATATATATAATTCTTCTGTGAGTGTGTATGTCACTGAACTCCTCCTAAACGGCTGGACCGATTTGAATGATTTTTTTGTGTGTGTTCAAGGGGATCTGAGAATGGTTTAGATTCACAAATCAGCCCGGCAGATGGCGCTGCAGACGGTATCTAGGTTATTTATCTATACTGCAAAAATAACAGGCAGGACAACGTCTGTCGGGTCCACTAGTATTATTATAAAACTGGAAAAAAATTCAAAAATACTGATAAATATTTTTTCCATTTATTCCTATACATAAGTAACGACCTATCGATGAATTCGACTTTATACCACTAATTAATATTAAACTAAATTCATTTATTTACTTATATTAAGAAAAAAAAAACTAAATTTAATTTCTATGTAGGTACTGAATAAATTATTGTTTTTCGTATCAAATTCACTTAACAGTTTTCTGATGCTCTCTCATGTATAGATTTAGCTAGCCTTTAGTCAGTCTAAGGGGGTGTTGAACCCTTCGAATATGTCTGGTTCTTTAAAAATTATTGTATGATAATTTTTAAATAATATTAACATATAATTTTCATTAATTATAAATTTTAAACTGCACGAATACTCTCTTAAATGCATTCACGTACCTGAGCTCAGTGCATTTGACCTTCTACCGCGTCTGAAGGGAGTGTTAGACCCTTCTGATAGGTCTGGCCTTTAAAATAATGACTTAGAATGGTCATTTGAACACTCTGTGTAAATTTCAGCTTTTATAATTTAACGTGAGAGAGCTCAGGTGCTGCGCCCCTAGATTACCTGATACCTACCGAAGGCACCGTTACTCAAGGTTTGTAACCCCCAAACATACTTCCCTACACCAGTGAGAACACGTAAAAAAATTTTACACTTTATCGTAGGTCTGGCAGGCACTGGCTCTTAGTCCATAACACCCCATTCCATATTGTAATTTTATAATGAATACGAAAAACATATGTGAAATGGCGCGAAATCGAAAGAAGTTTTAAAAATAATGAACTCGTTCCAAATTCTAAATAGCTAATTAAAAAGTTGAAAAAAGGAAAAGGTTTTATGTACCTAACAGTATTTATGGCCAGACTAGTTATACATCTATCCGAGTGACAGAAAGTGTGTGTTTTATTGGTCACTACAGTAGTCTTCTTTTGTTTTGAACAGAAGATGAATCTTTACCACAAACAGCACTCGAGTGAGGCTGTTGAAGATGGCTTATTTCCCGATGTCGAAAGTTTATCATGCATTTGGCGCGAAAATATCTTTTGATGGTATTCCACCTGGTCTTTATTAGACTTTAATTAATGTTGCACTTTTCTTTGAAAGCCTATCTCACAATATATTTTACTGTCTTATTTTGCATTGTTATAAAATATTGAAACACTAAACACTAAATATAGGTACTACTTTTTCAAGATAAACCCACTTAAGACCCCATTTTCACAGTTACCGATTGGATGCTCCACTAAAATTTTTTTATTTAAGAATTAAATTGGACTTGTAAAATGTATATTTTAGCTTTTAATATATTATTTTGAATATACATAGAGCAATTTAACAAAAGAAATTCTCTTGATCTATAGAGAAACATAAAATAAAAGGTTTATAGATAACCTTTTAGTGAGAATACTCGAAATAAAGTGCAGTGATATAAAGGAGGTTGTAAAATTAGTTTGCTCTATTAGAATATCATCTTTTCTGTGAAATCATCAATAGGGTCTGTCACTGAGCCGACCCCTTTTTCTTTGTTCTGTGGAACCGACCCATTTTCTTTGCTCTGTGGAGCCGACCCTTTTTCTTTGTTCTGTGAAGCCGACCGCGACCCTTTTTCTTTGTATTGTGGAGTCGACCCTTTTTCTTTGTTTTGTGAAGGCGACCCTTCTTTTTTTGTTCTGTGGAACCGACCGCTGTGCGATGGCGAATTTCGCGCCGGGTGTACTCGATTGTGTCCTATGTCTACGCACTCGGCAGATAGTAATTTAGCCGCGTAAAGTTTACAGCAGATGATCTTAAAAACGTATGATATTAAAAGCGAGCGCAGGGCTTTGACAGTAAGAAGTAATATATTGGGTCGCTAATTTTACCGTTGTACTGAGCAAAACAAGGTAATGCTTTACAAGGCGTATTGCCTGAGCTTATACACGGAGAACCTGTACGTCGGCTATGCCAAAAGATCGATACCTTGCGCTTCCTTTAAGTATAATATCTTCAGAATGATGATGGAATTGCTCACTTTCTTCAGTGCGTCTGAGTTGTTTGGTAAGTACCAGACTCATGGCTTTGCAGCCGTCTAACACAAAAACCAGGTCCTTTCCTTAATCGCCCTTGGTGCGGGTAAGCGGACCTATGTAGTGTCTTTCATGTTTATATTAAAACTAACCTTATTTATATAATATAGTTCGATTATTTTTTTGTATGTTTCAGTCATCGTAAAGTTGCATTAATCCTGAATACTGTATTCGTCCGCCAATCTTGATTTTGTCGCCCCGGCTTGTCCCTTGAGTAGATTCATTTCACGAATTAAATGGAGTAAAATTTTTAAGAAGCAATATCTTAACACCTCGTCATAGCGTGATTTTGTGTACAGGAAGACCGCTTACATACCTTATTTACCTAATAGTCCGCAGTTTATTTGCGCAGAGGTATAAATAAAAATAAATAGGCAAGTTTCGCAACGCTTTATTTAAACGCAAAAAGCTGTAAAATCAAGTCGGTTATCTTAGTAAAAACACATAGGTAAGCTACATCTTTTCCACACATTTTTTTCTAAATATCCTGCTGTGTTATGAAATGAGAAATAGCGGGAATAAATAAAACCAAACCATATTCAATCTAAATGTATTTGTAATATTTACAATTAAATATGGTTACCAATTTTAAATTGTGATAAATTCGCACTTATTAAAATCATGTTTAAAACACATTAGGTATTTCGCTCTTTATGAAAATGCGTCTAAAATCCGTTTTTAAGGGAGCAAATGTGCCTGTTGTGTATGTAAAAGGTAAAAAAGGCAAAAAAGATAGTGCCTGACACATGACCAACTGACCATACATTTTCTGTTTTGAAATATAATTCTTTATCACTAGCTAGTCGGCATTAATATATGTATACATTAAAATTACAAAAGGCAATCAAGATTTTTGATCCATAATAAAAGGTTACAATAAATATATGGTCAGACATTTGTGTCTTCTTTTTATATACGCCTGTGCCGTAATTATTTATAGTTACTGGTATTTTATACTTATTCTATGAAATAGAAATTGGTATCTACGAGTATGTTATAGAAGAAAATAACAAAATATTATAGTTAATTTAAAATGTCGTGATGGCATCAGTAACAAATAAGGCACCAGTGTAGGACACTTATCTTTTTATAAACCGTATATAACTTGGCTGTAATTTTTAATTAGCAAAATTCAAACCAGCTTCTCTGTATTTCGGTGTTGCCAAGAGTATATACTATTCTTGTAATTATTTAGTTATCTAAAAGGGGACGAGTGTCCATTACAGGCGATTTTACTGTTGATGCTCCACAACGTAATTTTAACTGTAAAGTGGCACAAGGCTTCAATATAATCGCTTGGAGCTCATTGCACTCGCTTTGCTATCAACTTTTTACTTACACATGCATCGACACACTAGCGTTTGCTGAAAGGCAAAGGCATAGCAATTTTGACAAAAGATAACACATTTGGTTGAACAATGCGCACTTTAAATGAAATCAACAATTAAGGATATTATGCTAATGTATCCGCTGCCGAACGCATTTACAGACCAAACAACCGTAAAAACGCTGAAACTTTAAAAGTTACATTAAACACTTATAAAACTAAAAAATAAAGTAACTAGGTTCTTAAAATTACGGACAATATAGGTACAAATAACATTAACCATTTCGTAAATGGTATGAAATTTAAAATTTTGTAACTATTGCACTGTGTGAGGAAGAAGTTGTTGGACCTGCATGGTTCAAGTATCAAACCATTACTTAAAGTCTAACATCGTCTTCTGTCGACTGAATGTGTACCTGCTCTATTTAACTACTGCGCTGTTTTTTTTTATTCTGTAAAGGTGAAGATACTTGTTGCAGAGATATGAAATTATATACATTTTCTAATAAAAAAAGTTTTCTTGCATCCCTCCCTCCTTAAATAATATTTCAAGAGTTTAGCAAACTCTAATTTATTAATACATAGCTTATGGGGTATTATGATAACGGCCTTCGTTGCCAACTCCGCCAGCATACACCCGCAACTCGCAAACAAAAAATATTTGCATTTTCAGCAACAAATAGCAAGTCACGTATGTCAGCTGCTTCGGTATTCGTTTTTCCAAAAGGTAAGTGTTACCGTTTTAGAAATTAAAAAAAATAATCATCCTTTTTGGTCTGTTTTTCTCCATGAGTTATGTTGGCCGTTATCACGGCAACCGATAAGCCTAATTGTAGATTAATAACAAAATTACTGTCGAATTCTGATCAATTGAAAATAAGCCTGTTTTTAACTTACCGATTTCCAGGAGTTCAACAGTTTATTATTAGTGCATAAAAAGTACTTTCGGCAGATACACTTGGGCATTTACAATTTGTCCAGCAGGTCAGATGAAGACCTGGCGGACACACTTGGTTGCCATTAATTAGTAAAAAAAACTTCTTATAGAAAAGAGTTTAAGCAGTTGTTTTATTACAATTAATAAATAAAAACAGGAGCGCGCCTACTCTTTCTCAATCTATTAACTATGTTTTTATGCATTATAAACAGAAACTCTGGCAAGTGAATCAAAACTTAATCCACACTTATGTAAAAGGATACTATGCTACCTAGCTATACTGTTCTATACTTATTTGTCAATTACATAAAATAATATGATTAATCCAAGTAAGACTAAACTTATAAACTAGTTAGTAAGCCCCGATAACTGACAGTGAAAACTGAACTCTCTTTTCTTGAATATATGACAGGAAATATTACAACATCACAGTGCTATAAAAGTGTAAATTATTAACAAATAAAAGAGGCCATTTTGGAGCTCAATAAAGCAGAATTTAGATTATTCTGAACCAAGTATCTCGAAGAAATAAAAAAATAAAATGTATTAAAATTATAATTCAAAATAATCAATAAATAGTATTTCAAATTATAATATTCCATATAATAAAAATAATACCTAAGTATTTAAAACCTTAATATAATAAAAATGTAATCATCAAAATTCATAAATATCAATTTTAAAATACGGTCGATTTTTTAGCTTGCGATAAAAGTTTCAAAAGTTCCACAAATGAGGCCCTCTTCTTGGAGTATCTATTGCAAACCTAACCGCTGACCATGTTTGTTTATTAAGAGCTCTAATGTAAAAATTTACAGTTTTTAAAATTTGAGATGTATGAGTAAATTGCAATAATTTCGATATTTTTATAACAGGTTTCCATTTGTGCATTTGGAGGATCACTTTTAAAACTTTAAAAAGTTTATCACGGTACAAATCTAAGATGACCAGGAGTTAACCAAGGTACCTTCTTGGAATTTTGACATCTTTTGTACTACTAGTCACTGCAAAAGCTAATTTATTTACAAAAGCAAGAGTTACATCACTAGCGTTTGATTTTAAAGTTATAAAGGAAAAATCTGTTTGTTTAACAAGTTCTACAGCATTTTAATTTTGGTTATATTAAAGTCTCTCTTCTTACTAGGGCGACTTAACCTAGATATAAGAAAACTGGTGAATCGTAAGTAATAATAGCAGGGATAACAAAAATGTTGGCAGTGTAACTGGTTTTCACAGTTGTTTAACCGTGTTGAAAAATGATGGCCTGGTAGGTGTCCCAACTCGGCCGTCATATTAAGATAGGAAGAGCTGTGTCTATCACTGTTATCAGCGTTAATATCTATTTTAACGTCTTTTTGTTTGAGTGAAGATGACTAATCAAGTTTTTTAAAAAGTTCAAGAAAATATCTATAGATATGAATTATTACTATATTTAAATTTTTTTCCAACACTAACAAATTGCACCGTTTGGAACACCAAGAATAAAGCAAACTTCGACTGCCATGAGCAGGAGACAGGCTGTAATGTGCCACAGCGTAGCTATAAAGCTGCGCTATGGCACATTATATCAGACAGGTAAGACAGACGAGAGTATAATCAGAAGTATTAAGTATACGTTTGCGTTCCTATGCCTTAAGATGGTTTCGACATTCAGGATCCATTTCTTGTTAAGAAACATAGGTAGAAGTCCCTATGTATCTTTCGGATTTGATTTCTTGTTTGAATTAATTTTGTTCTCGACCACTCTCTATACAGTGTGCAATATTGTAAAACTTTAAGTTTAAAATAAATATTACATTATGTAGAATATCATTTAGTCAGTGCAAAAAGCTAAGTGTCGGGAGATATTATATATTTTGAATAAAATAAGAATACCTATAGTAATAAACATTACAACTTATGCGTATAGATTATTTTTTTAGAAGTTAAACACTGTGTTGAGTGTGTACACGAAGAACAAACGGGTGGAATAAAGAAACAGTCTTATTTTTAAAGTATGTTGTATGTAAAGACAAGTGATCTAATCCAGAAGAAGGCACGGGGAAATCTGTGCTTTACATGAAATGGACCATCAACGTCATAGGATGTGTTCTTAGCAAGTTTTATATTAGGACGTATATGATCGTACACACGCATGTATTAAATACGCTTCGCTAGTAGTAAGTACCTTAAGAAAAAATGCAGTAATTATCCCGTTTTACGGAGTGTTCTGTTTAATACTCTCGTAATCTTTTTCGCTATCGAAAACCTTTGTGTAGGGAACACGAACAAATTGGAAATAGCAGATGATAAAAATGCAGCTGTGTTGAATGAACGCGTAATGTATTAATACAATTGTTTGACGATAATATCTACCAATATAAGGGGGGTCTTAAGTCTGTTTTTTACTCTAAGACGTGTCATGTTTGAGCCTTGTTTTGTAAAAAGATTTTATTAATTTAGCATTTTACTATTGCTCAATTTCGCTGAAGGCTCCATTTATTGCTATACCGCTATGGTGTTGTATATAATATATTACACAAGTTAATGAAACTTTGTTTTACAAGCTTTTATTTAACTTGCTGCATGTACAAATGTGTAGTTACTTTAGTAATCAAATAGTATACTAACTTTCTTGTCACTTTAATGGTCATAACAACTTGGTTAGAAGTCTTACATTTCGATTCGGTCGAACATACGACCAACGGCACATCAGTATACCTCAGATTGTTCAACTTCCTTAATTTATTAATTGGTAGGAATCTGTGCCGTTGTATATATATAACGTATAATTACAAAACACATATGCAATTACAAGTTGAACATAACTACAAAAACTATACACGAGATTGCTGGGCTTACAGATGAAACGGAAGTGTGCTTTAGTGGGACAGCCGAAGACGGGGGCGGGAGATCACGAACCCGTAGAAACTCCATCCAAGGAACCTTCACCCGCGAGCATAAACTTCGACAAAAGCACCTCCATCTGAAAACCAGCGCAATGAATGTTACTGTCTATTATATTAGAAACTATAGACATTTTTTTAGCATAGTATCTAACAATACACAGTAAGCAGCCAACTGATAAATAAGAGTGTAAGTACACTTTTATTCTTTGTAATATTTTTGTGGTAAATTTTAATATAATTGTTACGACAGAGGGCTATGACGTATTACGTACTATCGAAAAGTAGCCGCTGTGAATTAATTTTACGAGAGAAGCGCGCGTATGTATAAACGACGACAACGAGACAGAAGCCGTGCCAAGAACGATTAAAATTTGGATGTAATCTTCGTAGCGAACAAAATAATTATTTAAGAATTCTGCAAAAATAGATAGAATTTATTACTGAAAACTACGGCAAGATTATTGGACGACTGAGTTAATTTGAGAATTTGTTCAAAAATGGTGTTTGGAGGCCCTTTTGAGTACTAAGTTATTTAGGTAAATAAATCTCGGAAAAAAAACTGTTATTTCACTTTCCAATACCCACAGCACGTAACAAAAACTAAAGAAATTATTACTAGAAAAAATTCAACTTGTTTCAGTTGGTAGGTAGGGAAGGGATGGACGTCTGACACCTAAGATTGTTTAAGTAATAATTTGTATACATAAAAATCTAGCAATTAAATGCTTATAAATAAAAAAAAAGTAAAAATTCAATTTCTTACTTTTGTTTGTGATAAGAAAGAGTACCAAAGTTAAGGGATAGCATGGACGGATTGCAAATAAAAGAAATGTTTAGAGCTGTATGATCTAGCTACTATATACAATGCATTTTCCTATGTTATCACTTTTTAAGTTATACTCATTTTCAGCCGTCACACAGGTCAATCCGCATTCATCAATCATACAAAGCACGCGCACTTATATTTAGTTTTGTGTTGCCATAAGTATGGGAGCGTCGACCGGGACATTTAAAAAAAAGTAGCGAAGGTAGGGATCAAAAAGGAGCTTTTGTTACAAAAAAGGTTATCTTAGTAGTTTATCCAGTTGTCAGTCTCCGGTAACAATCGCTATTATACCTATACAATTTTTTTGTTTGGTCCTAGGTTCATTATTTAGCAAGAAAATTGCATTTTTATCTAAGAATCTGACCTTTTTCACGATTCGCGCTGTGGTTAGGACGCACCTAAACATAAAATAACTAATAAATCTTATAATTGCACAAAAAAAAAGTCATTACGGTATCAACATCACTTTTTTTATATCAACCCAAAATCTTATCATTATAAGAAAATCTACACAAATATAACATTTTCATTTACATATTGTTTTTTTTTATCGCCTTTAATTTAAAACCATTTGCAGCATATCAGTCGTATAACAGGTTTATTTTGAAAATAAAAATTAAAAAAAACAATGCCTATTAAAAATCAGCAGTCAGCAAGTTTTGTGATCATTTCCACTTTTCTGGGCCCATTCGTATTTCTCTGATGTTTAAGTTTTTCGGAGCAACTCTTTTTGGGTTTTTACGTAGTTATAAAAGCCAATGTATGATATTTTATAATTATAAATGCACTAAATTATGCTTTCCACAGCGAGTTGGTTTCTTCTTTTCGTCCACTACGAGGAGATGAAAGAAAATACCCACTCCACATGAGCATTGTGCCCCGGGATCGTGAAAAGATACTGGCATAGTTTATGTAAATTTGTTTTTCTATCTTTAGGTCCTTTGGAAAAAAAACCATTTATTTTGCACATTTTTACATTTCCATTCATCATATATTTCAGTTTCAGAAATGATTTAAAGTACATAAAATCCTCATACATTGAATCACCAAATTCTATTGGTTTTTTGTTTAAATAAATTTTTCAATATGTTGCCACTTTGGCAAAAAATTCGAGATTTTAAATTGGGTGATGTTGAACTATAATTAGTTCAAAACCTCTGAATCCTCTAACTGTAAATCTCGATTTTTTTCATAGCTTCAGACCATTGCTTGAGATATTGGAGAGCAACGCTGAAATAGTCACTTGTGTCTTTGTCGAATGTCTCTGTTTGCTGTGTGTTAAGAGTACCTTCCTTTTTGATTTTATAATAATAGGGGTTAAAGTATGAAATTGCCGTTTTATTGCAATAGGTTCTTTGAATTGACATAGAATCTTCATGGTTTGAGGTTTTCGAATGAAACTTTTTTTAAATGGTTTCTATGATGTTCTTTTTTTAAAAAATGTAAAACATTTGAATATCGACTTTCAATTGTTTTTGTTATTCAATTTAGACAAGAAAGATGGATACTGCGAAAATTCGAGTTATTTTTGAATACGAGTTCCGACGCGGAACTAACGCGGCAGAAACAGCCCGCAATATCAATGCTGCGTTTGGAGAGGGGTCTACTAATGAACGCACCGTGCGATTTTGGTTTAAACGCTTTCGTGATGGAAATTTCGACTTAAAGAACGAGCCACGAGGAAGACCGCCCACACAGGTAAATAACGATGAATTAAGAGAGATAGTGGAAGCCGATCCTAGTCAAAGTACCCAGGAATTAGCGGCATGGTTTAACGTTACCTTACCCACAATATTGACTCACTTGCGTCAAATCAATAAAATAAAAAAATACGAAAAATGGGTGCCTCATGATTTGACTGATCTGCAGAAAGAAACGCGTGTTGAAACTTGTGTTGCCTTGTTGAACCGGTACAGAAATGAAGGAATATTGGATCGAATTGTAACATGTGATGAAAAGTGGATTCTTTATGATAACCGGAAAAGAAAAATGCAATGGCTGACCCCAGGTCAAATGCCACAACAGTGTCCTAAAGCAAAACTTACCAATAAAAAGGTAATGGTAACTGTTTGGTGGTCTCAGCATGGTGTTATTCACTATAGTTTTCTCCGATCTGGTCAAGCAATAACGGCAGATGTCTATTGTGCCGAACTCCGAACCATGTTGACAAAACTAGCAGTAAAACAGCCCCGACTCATGAATCGATCTTCACCATTATTGCTCCACGACAACGCGAGACCTCACACAGCACGAGAAACCATTTTGACCCTTCAGGAACTGCAGTTAGAAACCATTCGTCATCCTCCGTATTCACCAGACCTTGCTCCAACGGACTACCATTTTTTTCGTGATTTGGACAATTATCTACGTGACAAGAAGTTTTCTTCCCAGGAGGCAGTACAAAATGCTTTCACACAGTTTGTGCAGTCTAGATCGTCGGAATTCTATCGCAAAGGCATTAATGACCTTCCCATTAGATGGCAGCAATGTATAGATAATAATGGCAACTATTTTGATTAAATAAATTTGTTAAAAATTTAAAAAATAAACAATATAGATTTTCAGTACAAATCGGCAATTTCATACTTTAACCCCTAATATAATGGTTTTGCAACCCGACAGTTGCCGATCTGAGCCGAACGAGCTAGTAGGATAGAGCCTTGATACTGTGCTGCTAGGCTACCGTGCTCTTAGTATGTCAAAGCCAAGCGAACCGCGGTCCCGAAATATGTAGAACGTGAACGGACATGTTTCAGCGCTTACCTCGTTCTATCAAAGTCCGACCAGTGACTTGACTAGCTTACCAAGTCTAAGTCCCTACTAAATACCGGGACGCATGACAATCTAACTTTAGTTCAATAGTTATTTTGAAAATTTTATACAATATATCAATTTAACACAATTATCATCTCATTATTTATCGGGTTAACCTGAACATCAGTCCTTCGAATTATCATTTGAGTGGTGGATACGGTTTCGTTAACCTTATCTATGTGGCACTTCTAGCCAGCACTAAGGTAGATATGACATGAACAATTGCTTTTTCGTCATATTTTAGTTAATTATAGTCATAAAACGTCACTATTCAAATTCATTGGATGGGCTGATGGTACACCAAAGAAAAGAATGTATAATTTTACGATATGACGTTTACTGGCACATTAAATCCTTAAAGAAGGTATTTCTGAGTCACGGTGTGATTGTAGCCTGACTCGTCTTGTGTCCTAGATTTGTTTAAATAGTATAAAAATGCTTTCACGGCTAATTGAAATTTCTATTATGCGGTCTACTACACCGTACATGTTCTAGAGCGATGTTCTAGGGCGATGTTCTAGCGATAAAGTAAGCGATACTGTGATAACAAGGTGATTAAATAATATAATAATGATGATATACACTCAAACCGACAATCAATCACGTCTGATTTTATTTGACTCAATTCTGGCACTGAAAAACTAATATTGCTTTTCGTGTTGCGCGCACTACACTTTCCCCTAACATTTGGAACACTATACTATACACATGATTTGCATTCGTTCTCACATCACAATGATCATGCATACTGAGCTTGACAGGCATCCTCCCAAAGGGTGCGGGCGACGACGTGAGCTGAAAGGTCACAGTGGGCGCGACGGCCGTTGCTGTTTTGGCGGCCGCACACCACGCGCCCACCACTACACATGCTACCACTATTCCGGCTATTGTATAAGTAGCAGCGAATCGATGAATATCACGTGACGATAAATCGTTTTTATACCTATGTTATTTGCCTCTGATTTCATTTGGTTGATTTCTTCATCGATGAACTTGTAGGATTCTTTTAAGTCAGTGAGATGGCAGGTATAGTTACATTTATAATTCTGTTGACGGGTGCAATTTTGGCTAAAAACCACCTCTGGTTTTACATTCGTGTGTTGCTTATGTGCCATAATAGTGAAGGTTTCGCTTTTGATGAGACAATCATTTCCGAACGCGATTATATTAGGGCCTTTTAATTGTTCAGGAAGTAGTCGAGAAGTTCGACGGACAATTATACGCTAGTGTATGCATACCTGTCAGTAACCTTGTGGAAGACTGAAGAGCTAGACCCAACACTATACCGAAGATATCCCGGACATCAGTCTGTACGAGATTAGAATGGCTCGCAAACAGCTGAAAAACAATAAGGCACCGGGTGATGATGGAATCACGGCTGAGCTTCTTAAAGTAAGTAGGCCGAACACCGGTTCCAAAGTCTTCAGAGGCTTTTTGATACCGTCATACTCACGGGAAGAATACAGAAGTGTAGTGGTACTCTTCTTAAAAAAAGGCGATCAAACCTTGTTGAAGAATTATATACGCATCTAACTTCCGAACCATATCTACAAGCTGTTTTCGAGGGTCATTAGAGGTATTGAGGGTCTCGCTCGCAGATTTGACGACTTCCAGCCTCTTGAACATATTGGTTTCCGAAAGGGTTTCAGTACCATATACATACCAGACCACATACATGCGCTGCGGCAGATTATACAGAAAACTGAGGAGTATAATTAGGCACTTTGCCTGGGGTTTGTGGACTATGAGAGAGCCTTCGATTTGAACGAGACCTGGGCTGCACTGCAGTCCCTACAACGGTGCCAAACTGACTATGGATATATAGAAGTGTTGAATTGATTGTACAAAAACGTCACCATGTTGGTCCGCCTCTAGGATCTGAACTCGAAACCTATCCGGTTGCAGCGAAGAGGTGAGACAGGGGGACGTCATATTTCCAAAACTGTTCACCGCCGCTCTGGAAGATCTTTTCTAGCTTCTGGACTGAAGCGGACTCAACTCGGAAACCTCGCGACATCTTCTTGTCCAAAATACCGCAGGCCACAAGACTAGTCTTTAACCAGTGTGTGTTGCCAGTGATGACGTACGGAATGGAGACGTGATGGAGCATGTTATGCTCGGAGTTTCCCTAAGTGCGATCAATCAGAAATGAGGAGATCTCTAGGAAAACCTAACCGACATAGCTCGTCGAATTGCCATACTTAAGTGGCAGCGTGGCCGGAAAACGCAGAGTAGGCAGGCCTCCCACTCGATGGACCGACGATTCGGAGAAGATCGCGGGAAGCACCTGAATGCGGGCAGCGCAGGACCGGTCGTTGTGGAGATCATTGGGGTAGGCCTTTGTACAGCAGTGGGCGACATATGACTGACACGACGAATTGTTCAATTTTAACTTGATGCCCACAAATTAGTCTCAGGTTGCAACTGTCGCCACAGGAGACTAAGAATTTATTTACATTGACTAGTTCAGTACATGTATCGCAACACGTGCTTAAAGATCTTTTACATCCCCACTTTGTTGACCTCTGATACAAAAGTTCTCATCAGAGTCTCTATGAAACACCGGCTTTTGCAATTCGCATAATGTCGTTTTTATATCATATTGGACGGATTTTGTCAGCTCGATTTCGGATACTGGTAACTTCTAAGTTGAACTGGTATCTTTTTGTAAGTTGATGGCTATCGGAGAGACATAGATCACAGTCTTCATTTTGTTTTGGGACGGCGTAGGTCTTGTATAATTCGTAAGTATCTCTATCGACTAGCAGGATTTGAATCTTGAAAAAAAAATGTTTTGCCGCGCTAGCTTTTACTTTGTAAATCTCATACACTTTTGGTAAGTCTGTTTTAAGATTGTTTATGGGTAGTGTTGAATCCTTGGATAGCTGTCCTGATATTATGTTTTAACTCGCAGCGAAGCTTCCACCAGCGAAGAAGTAGTGAGTATTTATAAGCGTGTCTAATGTGTCCAAGGGGGTAACCAGCTTCTGGTACAGAAGGGGGGGAGGGGGGGGGATGACTTCCCGCTACAGAGCCATCTTTATCGGTAGTCAAATAAGTAAAAATAATTTAAATATGCATTTTTATTTCCTTTCAATTATTATAAAAATGTCATTGTCAATGAGCTCATTGACCCACATCTCAATGGACTCAAGCGTCTGGAGTTGATATGTTGAGTTGTTTAGTTAGTTGATATATTGATATGCCGTCTGTCATCGGCACAAATACACCGGAAACAAGCCGAAAAGACTTCTTTTAGTGGAGAAAAGACGCCTGGGTTTTTGTTGGATTGAACCTGGCCAGATTGGCATCGTCCCATTCGGAGACTGCCTGCAGAGATAGGTTCATGCGGCTGACCATCGCTTCCCTATGAAGCTGGATCTGTTTAGCACTGGCTCAAGCATCAGACATGTAGCTCTTTACAACAGTGCTGTCATCTGCGTACCCCAAAATACCGGGCATAAGCAGGTCATTAATATGAAGCAGAAAAAAGTGTTGCAGAAAGTATGGAACCCTGAGGGACGCCGGCTTTGATAGCCAAATGGTCCGCCGAGCTGCCATTCCAACTCGTATAGACCGATAAAGGAACTTTGTAAATAAAGGAACGCGTTTGTAACGCGCTTTGCTATGACACTTGCTAAAATAAATTCGTCAGCTATATTGATTTTCTCTAAATAGCTTTTCAAACTACTTGTTGCAAGATCGATAGCGTTTATATGATTTAAAAATTGCATGGTGGTTTTCCATGGTACAGCCGATGCGTTGTAGTATATTATGTTATGACTACTGTGGTGTGAATGGTAATAACCGACCGGTGTTTTGTTATCGGCGGCCGCTAAAGTGTCTCATTACATTCCTATGTATGATGTCGCTTAAGCTCAGCTAATGTTTAATCTATGTCTGCACCTCTGTCTGTCTATAGTAGGCGCACCACATATATGCCGTCAACTTGACATTCAGTACCTAGTTGATTGGTATAACCACGGAATAGAAATATAACAGTGTAAACCTTCGAATGCCAAAATTCTTCTATTTGCCAAAATTGATGATGATTATCTCTGATCGTAATAACATTGCAGTGTTGCGATTTAGTGAAACTAGCGTTTCCGCATAAAATTTTGTCGTTTCCGCAACATAAGAGTATGCTGTGAGATAGGTATGGTGTAGTCAACGTCAGTCCCAACATTGTCTATTGAGCTGCTCTTGAAAAACTCTGGATTTGTTAGTTGAATATTTTCAATATGTGCCCATTTGCGTTTATAAATAAATTGTTCGGCTGATTATTAACTAACTTTTTTGTGGGGAAAAACTAACATCCAAAGAATAATCATTATGTTACCTACTGACGATATTGAAATCGAAATCATTTCGTTACATTTATTTTCCTTAGAACCTAGCCGCTTACAACTCTAAAACTTTATGCCCAAAAGCTGGGCCGCTGATTCGGAAATTAGAGATAGCTCTTGATAACGCTCGCATCGCTTGAATAGAACCATCTGCATTGGTCACTTGTACCAACGCAGTTGCCAATAAGATTTCGCAATTTTGCTCATGTAGTACATTTATATATAACTGACCCGATTGATCGCTCGCCTCAGCTTGCAGTGCTGACGTTCGAGTTTTGCTTAAATAAACTGCTCACAACACTCGGCGTTTTTTGTTTGTCACACATATTGAGGTTGCATATCGAGAAAATTTCGCAAGTGTATAAAGCATGATATCTATCTCTATTATAAACAGCATAAATAAGATTTTTCTGGGTTAACTTGTTGCTTTTTTCTGACCTGTTAGATTTAGATGATTAGTAAAAGATTTAATAAATTGTGTTTTCTTAGATATATGTCCTATATCTTGTTAAGATTGTAGTTTATACGACGCCTGGACGACGACGATTTACGTCTGGATACCTAGAGGCATCCCTGTGAATTTATTTTCTAGTAATTGTAATAAGTCATTCAATGCAGCTAACTCCCCTGGCCTTTTTAAGACTTAATGTCTGCATCTTATTTGTTACATAATATATAAATAATGGATCTCTCGAAACTATGTCCATCCCGAGCACCCTTATTGCGTTAAGACACTCGTTAGTGAATAATGAACTTTTTTTCTTTAACTACAGCTTTTATGCGCCAAAGATATTACGGGATTGGTGGAATAAGGGTATTCGATAAGCATTTATGTCAGTGTGTTATCTGAAAAAACATAACCCACATCAATAATATCAAAGAATAGGGTACTTACCACACTGCAGGTCTAACTCGTGACACCCCTTTTATCATACGGAGTAGATTATACAGGTTATGTGTTGATTAAAGCGAACAACCAAAGGGTTTATGGTTGGTATTTGTCTGTATAGCCGCTAAGGCTGTACATCAAGAACTATTATCAAGGCTAGTTGTGTTTGGAATCAATTAAACATTCTCATCAGGCATTTGTCTATCTTTATTGCACATAAAGCTGTCTTTATTTCATAGAAGAGAGTAAGTCAACCCCAATCTCCTGTTCTAATAAAACTTTCTATCGATTTAGGTAACAAGTTGACTCCCTACGTGGTCATGTAGTTCGAATGAACATACCAGAACAATCTGTACTTGACCGCTTGTCTGCACTTTAACACCACCCACAATAATTCTGTGTTGTCTGGAAGAGATCTCTTTTAGAAATAAATCTACCATTGGGAATAATTTAACCTTGTCAATTTATGTGCAATAAAGAATATAAAAAATTATGGTTTGTAGTTTGGTAGTCTTATGGACTTAAACCAAAAAGGTTATTTTGAAATATTTATGCCCAATTTATACAGTTCGTCTGTTAAGAAAACATGAAATGTATGTTATTGCTTTTGTAAAACATTGCAGACTTGTGAGAAAGACAGCCTTAATAGTATTATTTTACAATGAACCTTAAGATTTTTGAAAATTGGCAGATACCTATATCTTAGATTTTTATGATAATTGTTTCACATTAGATTGCATGGTAGCCCTTGAAAATTAAAACTTCAGAACCTTTAATTGAGGGTATGCAGGTTGCATTCAGACGTTTTTCACGTTTCAAACGAAAGGACATCCTTATTTAGTCGTAGTTAGCTAATAAAAAACCTGTACAGAATATTTTTAGACACTTTTTCATGGCAAGATTAGCGTAAGTAGGTAGTAGGATAAGGGTAGGTAGGTCAAGGTTGTCAATAACATCTAGAAGTATCTTTTAGAAAACTTATTAAACCAATGGTGAAAATAAAGTTTACTAGACACGTACTTTGTCTTTGGGGGAGAGGATTTATAGTTAAAAAACTTAAATATATCTAATCTGTGGTAACCAAACCACAGTTTCTTTTCCTAGTACCATGTGTTAAAATAATAATAATGTTTTAAATGTGAGTCATTGTGTTCCTTTGATATACAATTAAGTTTTAAAATATAACACTTAGATTGTTTGGAGTTCTCGACGCGCGATTATCCGAGAAGTACACTCAGGACAGTTAGTTAGTAAGAGATGATCAGAATCAAATTACATTATAATAACGAAACCAAATCTCCGCCGTGGAGCCTCACAAAAAATAGATAAACATCACAAAATCGTACACAAAAACCCAATTTGTCATCTCAAAAACCTATTTAAGCCTTAAACCTAACCGAATTCCTAAAAATAAATAACTGGATCCAGAAACAACGAGAAACGATTAGGTAGAATTGAACAAAATAACTACTTATGTATTTTCTTCCTGCGATCTGAGTCAACAAGTCATACTACTGAGTGTCGATTGGGTACCAGTGCTCGAATTACTCGCAGTGGCCTACTTAATGCTGCGTCGAGTGATACTACTGTGTGGGGTTTTGGTTACCAGTACTCTAATGACTCGTGCTGGCTTTTTCAATGTAGGCTGATTTCGTATTCAACACACAACTACAAGCGACAACTTTCATAACCTTAAGCAAGATCTCACCCATCAAACAAATAATAAACACCACGCTACTTTCAGACTTTTCTATTTAAACCGATGACTCTCGAGTATTAAATAATAAACACTGAGCTACAAAACATCAAACGATAGCTAGAAATTCTAAGAAATAGCGAGCTACTTGAAGATGTGTCCTATGCCGATAATAATCATTATGCGGCTATATACATCACGTCCGCGATTGCACCAGTCATACGTTTTCTGACAGTAACAGTCAGGCGGTCAGGTAATAATCGGCGCGTGGCCCTCATTACCAGTGATGTGACTTTCTTAGATAAAAGTATCTGAAATACAGATACTAGATACAAAATACGTATTTTCATCTTGTATTTGAAATACTTTCTAAATATTTTATTTTGTATCTTATATTTAGATACATTTTCCTGGTATCTTTGTATTTTGAAGATACTTTGTTCCCTAAGATACTTTTACTAAAATGAACTTCGCAGGTTTTCTTTCTGAACGCAACTGAACGCAACGCGTCGTTTCTTTAGTCGACATTGGACTTTTTGGCGGGAGCGCGAAGCGTCACTTTAATGGTTTTGGTTTTCTTGTTAAATTTCGTGTTGAGGTTGATATTAGTGTGTAATAATGGCGTGTTATTAACCACTGAGTGTTTCTGAATATGCATGAGTGTTGGCAAGTGAAACAAAACAGGTTGAAAGGTTCGCGCTCTCTCAAGAAAGAAGAAGACCACGAGGAGGTTTCAGTAAAACCTACTTCTTTACTGAAACCTCGGAAATTACTCAACATAGAAGAAATATTATACTTACTTGACACTGGCTAAATGCACAAATTGTGCAAGTCATAAATAAAGAAAATAGTCGATATTGTCGGAAACTTAATGACAGATGGCGACACTATCTTTCTGCAAATGTCATCGGCTAAGATGTCCCACCCACCGTCACTCCTGTCGGTCCTGTCAGACCTCGGTCTTGGTATCTTGGCTATGCGGTACCTGGTAACTCATTCTGGAGGGTAGCGGGATCCGAAGCACGGTTTTAGCCGCTGGCCGACCGCAGTTAGTAGGAGGCCCTACTAGTGCGCTAGCCACGCGTGAAAGGCTGCCCCGCCAACTCGCGACAAATCCCGAAATGCTCCATCGTCCATCCACATTCCCCGTCATGAAAAGAAGGAATAGGAAGAATTTTAAACAATGGCTGCACTTCCTCCCATTTAAAGTTCATCTTGCGAACATTAGAGGACTGCACTCAAATCTCCATACGGTCCATCAACATCTGGAGACCGAGAAGCCGCACCTATTCTTCTTGACGGACGTTCCAAAATCCTGGAAGCTTGGCAATGTGCAACCAGTACCCAAAAAGGGTAGTCGCCGACCCATGCAATTACCGATCACCATCACTTCCATTCTCTAAGGTTATGGAAAAAAGTGCTGAACAGCAAGTTGCTCTCATACCTAGAAGACAACTATCTCCTCAGTGACCTTGACAATATGGCTTTCGCCGAGGACGCTGAACTGGGGATTTCCTAGTTTATGTGACACATTTCTGGGGCGAGGCCATCAAGATGCACGGCGAAGCACTTGCCGTATCACTTGACATCATGAAGACTTTTGACGAGGTCTGGCACGCAAGTCTGTTGCGCAAGCTTCCTTCGTACGGTATCCCCGCTGACTTTTGTAGTTTGATAGCCGATTTCATGACTGAACGATCGATCAGAGTAGTTGTCGATGGCTGCTCCTCTGACTCAGTGGCTATTGATGTCGAAGTTCCTCAGGGATCTGTTTTTTCTGCGACGCTTTTCCTGCTACACATCAATGACCTGTTAATTCCAGGAATTGTTGGAACAAGAGTACTGTCGTCTGACAGTACTGTTGTTGAGAGATACCTGTTTAGCGCAAAAGCCAGCGGTGACGACGTGATGTTCATGAGAGGCCATGGTTTAGCGAATAAACCAGAGACTAAACTACGTTTCCCAGTGGGGCGACAGTAACCTCGTTAATTTCAACGCCTCTAAATCACAAGCGTGTCTTTTCACGGCAAAAAGGAATTCCTTCCACCTAACTCCTAGTTTCCGAGGTACATCTGTACCTGTGACCTGTGACATGACTGTAGCCTCAGTGTCCCATCCCATGTTTAAACTGAAATGGGTACCAAAAGCGCGAAAGGAATATGTAAAAGAACTTGTCCTGTTTGAAACAAGAAAGATCAATCGATCTGAAAAACAAAAATCGGAGGTTTTAAACAACATTGAAGGTGATATAAAAAAAAACAAAAGATGACTCTTATTATATGTTTCTAGAGGACTCCGATTCCTCTATTGCTAGTGGCGAAAACACAAGTAGCACCAGTGATTTGAGACACTCCAGTACCTCAACAATAAAGATGCTAATCCTACAATTAAAAAAATATTTCTAAAATATAACACCTGTTTGCCCAGCTCTGCCTCTGTGGAGCGACTCTTCTCCTTTGGGGGCATGATAATGAGGCCTCATCGAAGGAAGATGAGCGACAATATGTATGAGGAATTAGTTTTACTCAAATGTCAACTAAAACATAAAAAGTCTCAATTTTAATACCTTCATATTTTGTCTTGTCACATTTTCCTGATCCTTGTTATCAACGCGATCTATTCGAAAAACTTTTTCTCGAACAAATGAACTTAAATTCAATTAAATGTTGTTTTCTTACAAAAGTATTTTATCTTTAAAAAGTAGTTAAAAGATAGGTATTTTGTATCTAGTATTTCAGATACCTTTTCAGGAAATTATTTGTATCTGGTATCTGAAATACTTTTTCTTAAAGTATCTTGCATCTAGTATTTCAGATACTTTGTATAGGGTATCTTATACATCACTGCTCATTACCATAGAGCTCAGTGTAGCAAAACAAGTGAGAATTTTAACCAATGTGTGCGATTACCATAACAAAATAAAAACACTTCGCCAGAACCTACTTCAATCAGTTTTTCGTATTCCGAACTGGACTAACCCAAGGCTAAATTTTAATTTAAGTCCTATTGCACTTACCATTGATATCATATACCTTCCCTTCATTCGTTATAATGTGTTTATTCACTTTGTCTATCATAAACCACGAATTCAATAATTGCAACGATCCCAACAACCTCTTTTCTGCCGCTTGCTAATATGCACGTAAGATATCTACGTGCAATGTATTTTGCCCTATTATCAATTTTTAAGTTGACCTTATTTTCAACCATGGCACAAGTTAGTTCGCATTCATCAACCATACAAGGCGCGCGCAAACCCTATTTCTTTAGTTCAATAGTTTTTTGAAATTTAACTATAATGATCATCCTATCATTTACGGAGGCAGCCCGTAAAAGTGAATTAATATGTTACTGCCGAGGCACACAAAAGAAGTAAATCTAAAACGCATCATCTTAACGCCATCAATATTACACTGGCGATCAAAAGTACGTTGACATCTAAATATATTATCTAAATTAGTCTTGACCTTTGACAATAATGGACACTACAACAACAGAAGCAGCATTATTTGCGGTCTTATCGATCTTCATTTGTTATTTAGCCCTTAAGATCGCTCGGAACAAGTCACAATGGGGGTCATTCCATACTTTGCTCCCGATTGTAATTTTAGTAGGTCGTCTGCAACACATACGCAATTGTCACAGACTAAAATTGAGTGTCGCGGATTCAGTGATACGATAGGCATTTGAAGTAAAACTCTACTGCAAATTGCAGTCGAAATGACGTTTAAATGCAGTTGATGCGACCGCATCGCAATTGAATGCATATTGCACTGGCACCCACATTTTGCCTCAGAGTCAAACGGCATTGGCTGCAACCATCAATCCTCATAAAAAAAATTGCCAGTGGTGTTTGAGATTTTATAGATAATATATTTATCTATGTGTAAATTACAATGAAAATCTACATCAACGAGCTAGTTTTAAGTATCTTAGAAAAACCTAAAAAATATATGTACTAGATGGGCCCAAGTTGCCTTAAATATATTCATTAAGGTATTTATTTTAATAGTTATCTGTCAGGCGATATCATTAGCTTTTAACCTTTTTTTATCTTTGAAGGACATTTAGATCAACAGAAATCGTTATTTTTTATATAAATTCCCATTTTTTTGTAGATAAAAAATAAAAGATTAAGTCTATTACTTGTCATTAAATTATCGCAAACTCGAGAAGGGAGACACCATCGCCGATCGACATGTCGATCTTATGACCGTGTTGTAGATAAAGCTCCTGTGCCTGTGAAAATCCATATTTATTTTGTTGCCATGGTAAATAATCGACATGCCGATCGGAGCGTGACGCTGTGGGAATGACGCACACGCTTTGCCATTAATATGGATAAAAGGCGATAGGCAGATTCGTCAGTGCCCCTCTTTATACATGGGAATGTGTTGCTTAACAAGAAAAATACAGTTGGCTGCGACTGAGTCCTGCCTTTCCACTTATAGTAATGGAAAGTAAATAAATTTATAAAAATATATCTTTATTTCTAGCATTTGCTATGTAACGCCTGCTTCAGTATGGCACGCTGGTTCTCATATACATTCGCCTTTGCAATTCAGTGGCACTTGAATCGATAAATTCGTTTCGATTCCCAAACCAGACAAAACTAAATAGAATGAAAAATAAATGCGTTAATATCTTTTTTATGTTGGTTTGATTTACATATAGCAAATCACAATGCAAAAGCGCAACAAAACTAGCTATAGCAAATAAAAAATTATATTAATAATGTAAAACAATACATTTCGAAAACATGGTGCCAACTTTAAAAAAGATATTTCTTCGGATTTATGTTAACTCGCTTTTGAAAAACATTATCTTTCTTAATAGAAACAATGGAGGCTCAGTATTTTTCACCCAGTTATTAACATACTCCATAGGTGCAAGTTAGTCAGTGATTAATGACTATAATTGACACAATTTTATTTAGTAACTGAACAGTTTTGTTGTTTCAATTAAAACATAAAATAAAATACGCGTACTGTTATCTGTTCTGTTTATTACTTTTATATTTTTTGTACATTTTTCAATTTCTTGGACATATAACAGTAGAATGGGAACTTTCAGCACGCGTTCCTGAAAAATAGATAAAATCTGTGGAAAAAAGGGTGTCAAACTTGTCAATGGAGTAGTATGCCACTAATCCAATTTTTTTTATTAAAAAATTACATACAATCTTTTTTAAATTTACAATTAGGTTAGGTTAAGTGGCATACCACCTAAATCTACGTCTGTACTATAATTACACGTATAATGTAATTTATAACTTCGATTTGCGATTGCAAGCCCGTTGCAAAGATTAAATAATAGTTACTGCGTAACCCGAAGCTCCAAGTCTCGATGAAACCGTTGGTTTGCGTGCTGCTAGAAAAAAAAATATCACCAAAAATGCATTTTTATATAAAATGTCATCCAATTATTAGACAACTTCACATTGTTATTTTCCGAAAAAGTGACATCATGATAATAGCATAATGCCATTGGGTTTTCTATTTTAAATATGCGCATAGAACTCCCAGATGTCAATTCTCAATCGTTTCTTTTCTTTTTTTCAAAAAAAAACATTTTGGAAATTATTGACCTTTTACCTTGAAAAAATTTGAAAAATGGTTTTTAAAAAAACTGTATATTAGTGTTTTAACGATAACAGGCGGAGAAAGTCATCTCTAGCGCATATCGTCCCGTTCGAAAGTTTGTAGCAAAAATAGTATTAAACTATCCTTTACTAACACTGACTCCATAAGTAACAATAACTTTGTTGATTGTACTTTATGGCTATTGTTTTGAAGAAATTCTAATATTACTTTTTAATATTTTCTTTTTTTTTTCGTTTCTGTGATAACAGTTAAAAGAACAGAGATTGAAAGTCCTCATCGAAAACTCTTGTTCAGAAGAACTACAAACCAATAGACTATCTATATATATAAATATTTTCGCTTTTGCGATTTTCTCAAAAGCTCCGAATCAATTTCGACCAAATTTATATGGGACTACATCTGAAATATGACCTATTAAACAAAAAAAGGATCATTAAAATGAAAAATGAATTGATATTCATAATTGGCAGAATGATCGCGTATCAAACATACAAAAAATAAAACATACAGTAGAATTGAGAACCGCCACCTTTTAAGTCGGTTAAATATCTGATGTCACTTTTTCGGGTCCAAAGAAACACTGTGGACTTGCAGTTGTTAACATATAAAACTAAACTACTCTAAATAAATGATTGTTTATTTTTGCTCTTTTCCAAAGAAAACTACTGTTAAAATATTACACATTGTAGGTATTAAATTCATAAAGCCTTCGCATTGCGGAAATTTTGAAATAAGTTGTGTAGACAGTTGTTAATTATTTTAGCTTTATATATTTGTTGTCAATATATCTAAAAAAAAATACATTTTTATTACTAATAAATTAATAATTAAAAAATAAACATAATTCTTATGAGATGTTTCTAAATTTAAATTTAATTATAACCTAAAGTTTTTAAATGTGTTGCAAATAGCTGTAGCTGTAAATCCCTAAGTACATGTTGTTCTTATTATAACCATATATACTCGCATATTTTATATTAATAAACAATGTATCATCAAAATTCGATGTTTCGATACAACTGCGATTCCCAACAGTGTATAGCTGCAGAAATGTTGTTCTATTGTTTGTAACAATTTAAATTCACATATTTCGCAACATCATACTTTGTATTTAGTGAGCAAAATTTTAAAACATTCGTATGAAAAATGCAACACGTCAATACAAAATGGAAATTTCAATAATATAGCACAATAATTATTAATCTTCAGTAGAATAACTCATTAAGTCAATATCTCGTCCCACCCTTAATGATGTATATAATGATTAATTAAATTATTAAGATATAATTTACTGCTTTTTTAAATTTCTGTGATCATAAGAATAAACTTTATTAAACACTGTATTCTGTGCTGTGGTCGTAACTATCATACCTTAACTAAATATGCTTTTTTTATCCGGTTAATATGAGCAGGTTTACGCTTACAATGCTTACTGAGCTCAAGGGTTTTTTCCCCTTGGCTCAAAGTTTCCACTGAGGCGGAGCAACACGGAGCAGAGCTTCGCGACGTATGAAATAAAGCAATCACAATCTCCGCTTCACTTCAATGAAAACATTACGAGTTTTACTATTTGTTAACTAACTTAAAAGTTCTCAAATTTGTTTATGGTTAATATGGTCTATTCCATACACTATAATATGCGAATAGCTATTAGTAGCCATTGCGAATTTTACTTATGAAATATTTATGATGGTGTTGTCAACCAAAAAAATTAATAGACTAGATAGAGAATATGCATAAGTGTATAAAATCCAAGTACTGTAACAATAAATTTCTTCGTAACCAACGTTGGACAAATTTTAAAATAAGGGGAATAGAAAGAGTTAATTTGTCTTAAATATGTGCATCTGGATCGGTTCCCCATTTTTTAAATCCTTGCTAAACTAAATAAATCATACATTTGCAGCTAAAAGAGATATATTTACAATAATTTTCTTTTGTTTTGATATGTTTTATATTATTTTAAATTATGTTATTTCAATCCTTAAAGTATTAATACTAAGGACCTGAGGTCCTTTATATAGGCACAGATATATTTAGGCAACTAGTTGCCTGAATAAAATTATTAAATAAAAAAAAAGATTTATTTATCTTCTTGTGTTATCTTTTAGTGTTTGCATTTAATAAAAAATAAACTTACAGTCTATTAGTATGTTATGAGTAGTCATTGTATCTATGAACAATATCTCTAGAACCGGAGACGTCGTAATTCGCAAGTCAATCAAATTTAATTTGATGAAAAACACGATTGGTATAAATAATAAAAAGCTATTTAGTTTATCTAATGTTACTTAAAAGTAATCCGATCGTAAAAATACAATTTAATTACAAACCTTTTGGACCAACTGTTCACATCAATGGTTTAAATAAATAGTTTTGTCCAGAGAAGAGAAGGAGCTTAGTTATTTTAAATTATAAGTGCTCGATGTGAATGTTATAACTTTGTAAAAAAATTGTGTTTAACTATATGGTTCCATTTTGAAAATGAAAAATAACTTTTCGCCAATTATTACAATATAGATAACAAATTTTAAGCTCTGATGAGTACCTACATGTTGCTTTAAAATTAAACTTGTCCCTAAAATAAAATAAAAAATAAAACACGACTGCACTGTCAAAATCACAAACTGCAGTCGGGGGACCTCTTGGATATTAAAAAGTGTATCACAAAATAGCTTTCTCCTATATATATAAATTTCTCCTATGACGAATTTTTTTTTCTTAATGTATTATGGCATTTGGAAGATCAGGCGGTAATGTACATTAAGTAAAAAATATATATATAAAAAAATCTTATTCTAATTTTTGTTAATCTATGAGTTTGAGCCTAGTCAATAAAACCGAAAATATTGGGCTCGCAGTTCAGACATTTTTGTAAAATTTTAACATTTAGCTTTTGTGTTATTTTTATTAATTATTTACATGGGTACTGAAGTAAAATATATTCAAGTCGTATATATGTATTTCCTAAGATATAATCATGTTTTGCAGATTCCACAGTAAAGACATTAATGAATTGATGGTAGCCCTGTTATAAATCTGTCATGACATATTCTATAGATTTCTGTCGGAATAGCTGAAAATATTTTATAGTCTTAACTTAATTCTTAAATAAAATCCGCGATCCAGATACACATGTCTTACTAGAACTATCGATGGATCTAATGAGAACAGAAAAAGAAACAATGTCTTAACGCTTCTATTGTAAAAATGGGCCCGGCACCACGAGCGGAAAAACTATAATAAATCATTTTTGGTCTTATTAATCACGATATACACCATTTTATATTTTTCTAACAATAGCATTCGCTGTTCAATACCTGTGCGAACAAGGCTTCTTTGCTTGCGTCATCGGAGAACGGTGACTGCTGCAGTCGGCTCGCAGTTGTATAATTGTCATTAAAGTGTTCTTGAACGCGCTACAACAATAATAAAGACTTGTTAAAAAAATTCACAAAAAATAAATAATTATACTTAATATACGGATTACTTAGTAAGTAAAGTTGTCTGTTGAGTCCCAAGCTCAAATTCCTGATTGTGGTTTCTAATTAGTCCTGAATGGAAATACCATATGGCACCTTCAGAATACTACCTTACCTATTTCCAATCTTTGAAAAAACCTACCTTGGTGGTCAAAAATCGAATAAGAGATGGAAATTGATTTAATGCATTTTCACACTTGAAGCACCTATTTTTAAGACCAATATAGAAGTTTGGAATGCAGTTTTAAGAAGTGCATAAAGCTAGACGGAAATTATGTTGAAAATAAAAATAGATTTGTACATATTTTGTATTTTTGACTAGGCCGCAAACTTTTCAATACACCCTATTATAACAGAAGAAGAAGAGATACGTGTTGAAGTTGTTTGATTAATAATATTACTACTGAAGGTGTATGTGGAAGAAAGAAAAATAAAACATTATCAACTTACTTACTTACTTAATACACACCAATAAACGTAATTTCACAAGCACAGTACAGTTCACAAAGCGAGCGAGAGGAAGAAAGAAACACATATAAAAGCGTAAGCAGTGTAGCACAAGCTTAGGTGTCGAGACATGGTCGATTTTCGCAAGCAAAGAGAAAAAGCCCTTCACGTCGTGTTATGGTCTCGAGTAGCTAGGTAAATGCGCGAACGAAAGGGTTGCAGGTGCAGGTTCTGAGTACCTCGCGGTATAAGTAAATAAATATAATATTAGCGTACTGTTTTATAATATTTTAAATATATGTAAATAAATTCAATATTATTTTAGTGTTCGTGACTTTTGTAAATTATTTTAGTTACAAATAACACTAATATGTGTGTTGAAATAAAAAGCAGTAATGCATGCCCACAATTTTTTTTAATTTCATTGGGTAGTCACAATTCTGTTATTACTCATGGAGTAAAAAGCGAACTTAATTAGGGCAAGCTGGATCGCGCTCACCCTTTGTTTCAATAAGATGCGTAGTACGCTGTGTAAGCGGTTATTTTTCTTCATGATATCTTCAAGTTTCTCATCCATTTCACGCGAACTTTTCATCGCCTGAGACAACTGTGCCTTGCTGTGCTGCAGTCTGTAACGTGATTGCTCCAGTTATCTCTCTTTAGTCGCACACGTGTGATACGTGACACAGGTGTCACACGTGACATAAACATATAAAACACGTCATCGTAAACATAATACACAGGACATATGACACTCCTTCTCAAAGAAATAATTTTTACTCTTTTGCAATTACAAATGGCTTTTGTAATAATACCACGCTAGCTATATTGCAAGCGCTCTTTGCGTGACACATCAACACAAAGTAGAGACTTGAGCAATAATAAAAAGAAATATATTAAAAACGTTATAATATGGAACAGATAATTTACTGCATTTATGACATTACAAGATAACACAAGGAGCGAGTGTTCGCAACGAATACCTGATTTCGGTTAGCTCACAGCGATTGCATTTCCTTGCGAGAGGATCTTTGGGGTCTATCTCTCGCGGCGGGCTGGCGACTGGAGACAAAATCAACGGGCTATAATCACAATCGCACCTGCCACACACTCTTCTCAAGAGTATTGCTCAACATATCATTCCCATAATGCACTCACGAAAAATGTTGCTCAACAGCGGTGTATTTGTAGTGCATTCTGACGATTAATTTTCGCATAAAATAGAACATTTTTCGAGAGTTTTCTTTCAATTCAGTCCACAGTTTATATATGAGTTATCACAAAGCAGAATTTATGGTGCTCTTTACCAGAAATTCTGCTTTGTAACACACACAACACACAAGAAACTCTGGCAGGCATCCTAGGAATAAATCTGTGTTCTCTAACGAGAATTTATTCCTAGGATGCTACGCGAGGCTATTGAGCTTGGGATCCAATAATCAAAAAATGAATACCTCCAAAGACACACATTGCAAGACCTGGTGATGTAGTTAGCTCTTTTTGCAAATATTAACAGTCAAATGGAGGTCGGTCCCCCTGTCCTAGTTTCTTTCGCCAGTTCTTCTCGGAAGGGCCTCTTAATTTCCGAACTGGTAGTAGACTCAGTAGTATACAATGTCATCGTAGTGAAAATTTAAAAACTAAACAAAATGTAAAATAAATAATTCGATTTACATAAATTTTTAACATTTAGGAACGTGTCCGATTAAAATATTGTGAAGGTAGTAGCAAATATATGACCACCATTATCTTAGTCGTCGAAATGTCAGTATTAAATATAAAATAAATAATGCGCAAAATCCGTAAAAAAGTGTTTCATTCAAACGCGCAGTAATTTACTAATTAGCCTTTTTCACTAGATTCAGTATGACCAAACCGTAGACCACTATTGTACATGATATCAAAAGTAAAAAATATAAATACATTTGATTCACTCAGTCATGACTTCAAAACAGTAATGCATTTATAACAAAAGCTATTGTTAATAATATCAATATTAATTGTTCTTATACCAGTTCCAACCCTGATTTTCGGTGACGATGCGAATCAAAATATCCTTTTATTTATTAGAACTTAGTAACCATAGTTAAACGAATCAATGTTTTGTTTTGTTGAGTTTTGTAACATTAAATCGTTCCTTCATTTTGATTTTGATTTTTATAAAAAATATTTGGTGATCCATTTAATAAAGTTGTTAATAAAATTAAAATTATTATTATAATAATAATAATAGATTCTACAATTATGTAATTTAATTTTATGATGTGAATGCGCAAAAGAAATAATTTCACCATTTTTTTGTTATTTAACATTTAACTTCTAAATTGGAAGAGTACTCGCCGGATCGCGAGGGGATGTGGGTTCGAATCCTAGCTGACACCCGATACAAGTTGGTTTTTCCTTGTAATACTTTCCTAAATGTCAATTTATTCATGCCAATACCAGATACGATCTACCCCATGTTTTTAATTCGCAAGTGAATGTGGGTTTACAACCACTTCTAACGTGCAAACCCTTCTTGAGGACGATACATATATTAACACAATGAAAATATCGCTCCTGATCGTTCCGATTGTTTGCATAGCAACCAACTAAGTACACGTACTTACTCATAGTTCGCATATTACTATCAACATAAATAAAAAACGACGCGTGCTGAAAAATTATTATTACTTTGATAATGTCAACAAAAATCTAATTTACGCATAAACAAAACTTAAATAATTATTATATAATAATAATTAATTATATTATTCTGCTGCATTCAAATGCGTTAAGGTAGCTTCGCTTGATATTGGGAATTAGTTTTCTATAGCAAATATGTTTTATAATAACTTTTTACAACTATAATTAAGAATGCGTTAGCTTGCACACATTAACATGAAAAAAACTGATTTAAATATGATAGATATTGTAAAAATTTTGCGTGTTAATGGTATCAGTACTAATGCTTGATGGCAAAAGAATCACAATCAGCAAATTCTGCAGAGCATATGAACAGCAGACTTCGACAC
Organism: Calamotropha paludella; assembly: GCA_927399485.1. Taxonomy (NCBI): domain Eukaryota; kingdom Metazoa; phylum Arthropoda; class Insecta; order Lepidoptera; family Crambidae; genus Calamotropha; species Calamotropha paludella. The sequence continues at coordinate 19,626,619 of OV656803.1, read as the reverse complement.
AAGTAAAAATTGTCTCTCTTGAGTTATCGTTTAATAAAGAAATGGCGTGCACAATTTCTACCAGTATACGGCTATTTGACAACTTTTACTGATCATTTTCGTGACTCAATAGTTCTCCCTCTAATATAAGACTTTCCCATACGATTATTAGCCATCTATGGGAAGGAGAAATATTATCAGACATTTCATGAATCAACTAACTGTAAAATGGGGTAACATTATTTAATTTTGAATTCATACTTGCGTTGTATGTGTATTGAGGTCTGGCCTGAAACTCCATCTTGAGCGGGGGAGGGAGTGGTGCAGGAGGCGGCACAGGGTGGGGCGTACGCAGGGGACTATGATGCGATTCTCCACCTAAGGGTGGATCCATAGGCGCCGTTGCCACGCTGTATAAAATTATACGTGTGATATTATTATTAGTAACTGCTTAAAAATGATGAATTACAGGAGTGTCTTCAATTAGTACCTAAATTAGTAATTAGTACCTGCCTACAGTTTTACTAGATTTTACAAAATCTTACTCAGTATTATTTATTGATATATTAATAGCTATAATAATTAGTCTTAAGGATTCGCACACATAAGCATTATTATTTTTTATTTCAGACCAAAACAAATAGGTTATTTAATCCATATTAAGAAAGACATAGAAAGACATGAGGTTTTATGCTACCACTATGCCACCAACTTAGATAGATGAAAAGCTGGATTTTGATAAAAACAATAGTATTTCATAATGATAATTAAGATATCGATTGCGTATAGGGCTATAAAACAAAATAACAAATTCAAGGTTACCGTCGTCGTAGTGGCGGCGGAGGAGGTATTTTGAACGTGGTCGGCTCCTCCTTTTGACCTGGAAAACAAATGGAGCCGTTATTTAATATGTACTTTTAAAGGAAAGATAAGCCAAAGACGGAGACATGATAACGCACCTAATTTTATTAAATTACTAGCTGACCCAGCCACGCGTTGCTGTGTTATAAATTAAAATAAAACCTATCCTATCTTTTAAGTTAGATCAAATAACAGATAGTTACGAAGTTAGATCAACATCGGTTTAGAAGTTTAGGAGTCCATCGCGGACAAACAACGTGACACGTAATTTATATATATTAAGATTTTACATTCCGATATAAATTGTTTAATAATTGAATTTCCCCAATATTAAGATTGTTGTTATTATAATTTTACTTCGAATGTTAACAACTTTCTCATCTGCCTAGGCGTAGTCGACAGCAAACCAAGATATACACCCTATTAATAAAATGACCTTTAAGTTAGTTCATTTCAATCAACTGCATCCCCGTCCCCAAACGTCGTGGGCTATTACTATCTAAATAAATATTTAGGTATGGTTTCAATAACGTAATTAATCAATAATTATACGTCGATCATTTTTGGAAATTGTTCTATCTCTGTAGTCCTACATCATAGTAAATTAGCTTTTAATATGATCACACAAAAAAGGTATTTCAAAACTCGTTCCAAACCCTGCTGGAGTCAACAACTCTTTTGTTCAACATTTATTATATTTTCTTGTGTGCAAAGCTCATTAAAAAACCCTTAAATCGTTTTATACTTTATTATTCCACTTTCATAGTGCACATAGAGAAGGTAATAAACCCTAAAACCTAAGCCCAACGCGCGGTCGGCTAAACTACAATCGGTGATGAACTGACCAGTGGTCAATAAGAATTCAACAGCTAGAGTTTACTGAGGACATTGCTGAAGGAAATCTGTGTGATTTATTGATTATGAGACGGATTCACAATAACAGTACTTTTTCATGTAGCTTATGCGTTGCGCATTTTTGCTCTCTTACTCATACAATGGTCAAGTAAACATGTCACAGCATTACTGATTTCCAACATTTTATTGAAAACCTGATATACAAAAACCTATGCAATCAAACAAGGTATGGAATTTAAAACGTCCGAACTTAGAATTTTCATGTTGATGTCGAATTATATCAAAATTTCTATTACCTTCTGTCGGCGGGTGTACCACGTTAGGCTTAAGGTGCGCTAACGCGTGGGGTGGTAGTTCAGCCGAGCGGAAAAAATGTTCCTTCTCCCATGTTGTTGCATGAACAAAATAACACACAGGACGATTGCAACGGCCATTCTCAAAATCTCTACAGAATTTGTACACTCCTTTTAGTTGTGTAAAGTCTATCTCGTGTGCATAAATACAAGCAGCCCCTCGTGTACATGTCTTGCGAACGAAGTCTTTACACATTATCGGCTTTTTTCGGTCCGAATCTAGTGATACACTTGGCGTGTTTGATAGCTCTTCCAGTGCCTCATCATTCGTTTGTTCATAGTCATCGTCCTCTACTTCCTGCTTAACGACACTGATTGGACTATCAGGCGGAGGCGAATTTGGTGGTAGAGGTGGTTGTACCACTGCTGAAACTTTATTCTTAATTTCAGCTTTCGATTCCAATTCCATTGTGGATTGGTCTTCCTCGAATTTAGACTTTAAGTACTTTTTCATGTGTTTAAAATTAGGTGAGGGTCTGAAGTTTATCGAACTGTCATCTCTACTGGAACTTCCTGAAACGAAAAACAGCATTTTTAGTTTTAAAAAATTAGATCGATGTAAGTTCCTTGCATCTGTATGCGTACCGTACGAGCGTCCCTAATCAATACCAGCAGGCGGCGATAAATAAAGTGAACTATCATGGTAGTGTGGCGCCGGGTGTCTAAGGCTGGGGAAAGACGAACGACACTCGGTCGACGACATAGTAGGCAAGTGGCAAGCTTGTATCGCTGACTGGCAAATAGTACAAGCAAACAGACGTATTTTGCTATTATAGTTTTATACTTTCTGAGTATTTCTATTAATTTTATCATGGAATTTAAAGAAGAATGAATGCTTTATCTGCTATTGCAAGAAGGAAAACCGGTCGGTGTGTGTGTAAAGCATATTGATACACAGAGAACAACATAACTAGTTCGAAAAAATCAAAGATATTAGATTAGTATTTAGTAGACGAGTATTTTAAAAGATTCGGTGTTAAGGGGGTATTCTGGTGTAAAGGAGTGAATTTTAGGAGATTTTGGCAGAGCTGTAGAAAAAAGACAATCAATATTTTTAGTATCCATTTTTTATGGGTTATTTATTTACATTACAAAAATACAGAAAAAAAATAAAAAAAGTTAAAAAAAATTAAAAAAAGGTAAAAAATAATTAAAATGAGCAGCATATGAAGTGGGGGGTCTCAAAAAATTGGCACGTGATCATACCTACGATTCCAACCCTAGCTATTTAAAAAAAAAGAATGAAGTTTATTAATCTGAAGTAATGTCGCAATGTCTGGAATTACGGGAAAATAAAAAAAAATTGACAAAATGGCGGCTGCCTGAAAAAGAAACCAATTTTTATACGACTTTTTTTACTATTACGAATTTTTTTGAAAATAGTCAAAATAGAAAATTTGCGGATGCGCATAGTCCCGGACGAAGAGGAGTGTATAAAGAAGACTCAAAAAATTTCAGGTAAATCAGTCCAATAGAACTTGAGAAATCATGGGTATCAGACATTACAGTCTAATGTCTCTTGTTTTATTAGTTCCGGCCGAGCCAGTTTGGATGCCTATGTCTCTAAATATAATTTGAATTTGGGAAAATCCTTTTACAAGCATATTCTTAAATAGTTAAACTTTGAAAATATGGAAAAAAAGTGTTTTTTTTATTCCCAAATATTGATATTGAAGCTATATGACCTCCACTAGGAATTACTCCATTTAACCCATTTCAAATTCATTCATTAAATACTATCATCTTAATCACTTCAGGAGTTACAATTACCTGAGCTCAACAGGGTATTATAGGAAGCAATTTTACACAACTTATTACAATGTTTATTATTACAAGGTTTATTTTTTACAATTATATTAGGAATTTATTTTACTATTCTTCAAGCTTATGAATATATAGAAGCTCTTTTTTCTATTGCAGATAGTATTTATGGCTCAACATTCTTTATGGCAACAGGGTTCCTTGGTCTTCATGTTATAGTCGGAACTATATTTTTATTAATTTGCCTGATTCGTCATTTAAACAAAAAAATTTCTTAATATTATTATTTTGGATTAATTATATTAGTAATTTTACATTTAAAAATACAATTAAATCATTTTTTAAATATATAACAAAAAGAAATATAATTATATTAATATTTCAAATGTTATTATTATAATTATAAATTATTTGCACTATTGTTATTATAAAAATTATAAACCATTTAAACCAATAAATATAAAATAATAAAAATAAGCTAAATAACACTTTTGGGATCATACCTCAGATATAAAGGATATAGTATTGTATTTAAATTATAAGTGACTGATTAATCTGAAAGGATAAATTAAGTAAAAATTTTGATTTTATTATATTTTGTAGAATTAAACTATATCTAATAATACCAAAAATTATTGTGCATCTTACACTTAAATATATATATATTTTATTATATTTTGATATAAACAAAAGATTTTCTTTATTTTAAATTTATTTAAACTAACTGTAAGAAAATATTTTTGATCTTTATTTTATTTTTAAGAACTTTAATTTCTATCAATTCAAATTATTGAATTGGTTGCTCAATTGGATTAGAAATCAATTTATTAAGATTTATTCCCCTAATCTTGATTTCTAATAATGTAATTGCCTCAGAAGCTTCACTTAAATATTTTTAGTCCAATGTATTGCATCCATTATGTTTTCATTAAAATATTTAAGACTAAAGTTAATTAACATCCATATAAAAATTAAAATATTTTCCATTTGAAAATTTTCGGTTTTATCCTGATTTAAGGAATATTTTTTGAATTTTCATTTTTTTTTAATAATTTTAAGGTTTGAAGTTAATTAAAATCTTAAAATTTAAATAAAAATTAATCTTTAAAATTAATTATAAAGTACTATGCTTTAAGCCTCAATAATTAAATTATACCATAAAATTTGCAATTTGATATCATTGATTAGAATATAAAGCTTAAAATTACAATCCTGGTTAATAAATTTACAATTTATTGTTTAAACTTAGCCATTTTACTGCGAAAATTACTTAATTAGCGTAAGGATAATGGAACATTGTATTTTATTTTCGGAATTTAAGCAGGTGTAGTAGGAACCTTTCTTTGACTTTTGATTCGTGCAGAATTTGGTAAAAATTTCGAAATAACGGTTTTAGACAAAGAAAACTCAAAGGTGAGATAAGGTATGTTGCATTTAGGACACAATTAACAATAAATAATTAGATTGAAGATTAGAGCGCGTGGTACTTTCGTGTTATGAAACTTACCCGATTCTGTAGATGGCAATTTTGATGCTTTGCTCATGTTTGACTTTAAACATGTACGAACGATTGTAGTCCTCTTTTAAAAATGATTTCAATATATACGTAGGTACCCTTTTCTGAAGATGGGTGGGGCACACATTAGAGAGCCGATAATGGGTCACTCGACCACAAGGCACTTTTACCACCTAGACGAGCTTTTTTTACACAGTCTAGAGTATTGTAGAATCGAAAATATTTAAAACTAGCTGTATATTTCACTTAGATTCTTTTGCCCATAACCGAGGGCAAGCGTCAATAACAAACGGAAAACTGTTTTAAGTACTACTGGCAAAAAGTAGTGATTTAAACCGAGAAATTACTGGTATTGAAAAGGCATTATCCACCCAGCTACGTACATACGTAATACGTATTAAAAATTACCACGCCACGGCAGTGTTCCCATACCCAAACCGAAAAATACATACAAGGAGAAAAAATCGGGTAATCAAATAATAGATTAACTATTTTTATCACAATAAAATATAATATTGAGTCCTTAATAAAACGGGTAAGGATCATAAGCATCATAAATAATCACTCAATAAACTAAAAGGGTGTAAAAAAGGCCTGATTGGCTGCGCATAGAGACGCGTTGGTACCGACTCTAAAGTGTGGCCGTGAATCTTGAGTCTGGCAGAAGAAATACCATACAAAAATAATTTTATTGTAAAATTCTTGGCTTGTGATTATTAGTACCAATAAAAGTAGTTACCTACACATCATAACATGATAATTGCGTTTCTAAACTAGATTTTAGATAAATTTCTTAAATTGAACTATCATTCATGTACACTACCACTACTTTTCGTTTCGGTAACCCTCTGTGATATTTTGAGCCACGTGGCCACATGTTGTGCTAGTTACCGTTTTATGATTCACATCCATAGCTGGGCACCGTTAATCAAATAGCGAACTTCTTTAATCGTTAATCCGTTACAAAAAAAATAACTTAGTTAAACGTTAAAACGTTACATTTCGGAAGATTTGACGCAAGTCAACGTTAATCGTTAATCCATTAACACGTGATAAAAATTGCATTTTTTTTATATCGTCGCTTTAGTCGCATCTGCTTACAAAAACTGTTGTTTTGAATTCTGGAAGTTAATAGGTTAGGTTCAAAAAAAGACAGTGTATAAAGATATAAAAAATAAAAGTGTGTAATTTAATAATTTGGCACACTGTGGATATTCCCCTACATGAACATTAGGATGTTGAAGTTCTCGTCTGAGAGTGAGGCTCGATTCGGCGTTAAAATATCTTTGCCGGTGGAAAGACGTAGGCTCAGAACAATAACTAAAGCTATAGAAGCCGTGCTAAAATAACAACAAATCGTACTATTTTGACTTATACAGTTGTAAATGTGTAAGAAAGAAATAAGTATACTGACTTTGTTTCGTAATTTATAAGGTTGTCACTAGTTTCCCTTACGTCAGTGATGTAACGGCATCGATATAATTATCGATAAAAATAAATTTTAACTTTTTTTTATGCTGTTGGTATGTCAATGATACTAGAACGGACGGTAATGTGTGATAATAAACACGTGTAGAATCTGCAATATGAACATTTTATAATGCAGTATTCATGGGTAGAATTTTGGACCAAAACCAATTTATTTATTAGATTTGCTGTCTTCAGTATCTAGGGAAACCAGGTAGGTATAGTTAAAAAATTGCACCTTGTATGGGTATATCATATCAGGCTACATGTTTCTATTTTAAGTTAGACCTCTAGCAGTACATTGGTGAACACTGCATTTAACATTATATTTTTTATAGGTATAGATTAAAAAAGAAGAAAAATTTAAAAGAAAATTAGTCGAATATTTAAATTTAACTAACCAACTATTATTTTATACATATTTACTTATTATTTTCATATTTTTACATACTACTCTGTCAAGAAAGTATTGGGAAAAGATCAATAATATACAAAATGTTTGTTATTCATCCAAATTTATTTTATAACCTTTAAAGTATGCTCCTGTAGAAACGATACACTTACGCCAACTTTCTTACTCTTTTTCAATATTTCAATTTGGTTTTTATAATCTGCTACAATTTTCTGTAAATTAGATATCAGTTCAGAGATATCGGAATCAGTATTTGTTTAAACTGTGGTCAGAGATTTGGGGCGTTTACTTGGTGGTTCATAATTCCTTCTGAATCCGATAGTGGTTTCTGAAACACAAAAATATTATTGTAAATAAGCTATCATTATTATTTGGAATACACCGTGCCAAAATGTTAATTAAAAATCTGAATATTTATTGGTAGGATCGAAAATAAATATATGAAAAAAACAAGACTAAGATAATGTTTGGCATAAAAAAGGAGCAGTTTCATGTTCTGTAAATGTAATGTGGGTATAGCAATTGCTTTCAGACACCGAAATTCAATGTTTTTATGTGACTCAAATGACTGTAGTCTAAAATGTTTCGAACAAATGTGACTGTGCGCTTTCGGTGTCCAATTGATCCTTGATATCGGTGTATCCATTCATTTTTAATAGTTCCATCTTTAGGAAATCTTAAGCAAAAAGTAAAAACCTAAAATGTGGACATCGATAACAAAAAACACATCACTATCATATACAAAACAGAAGGCATGAAATAAGACAATTTAAACAAACGACCGCATTGAATTTGGTCCTACTCAGAAACATCGTTCATCAAACACGTATTTTTAATTTGGTAGTATTAAATTACAACCAAATTACAACCATTTGACATTTGACTTTGAGAGTTTGTGACAATGACGCGAAAATAAAACCTTGAAATTGTTGTATATTTCGCTCTTACCAATGTATGTTAGCTTACTTTATAGTCCATTTTTTTTAGCATTAGAAATTATGTAAACAAAGAAGCAGTGGTGGCTAACCTTGTGCTGGAGTCCACTTTGACCGGCTTCAGGCTCGTCCATTGTTGAACAGATTAAATAACAAATAACAACAAAAACTTTTAACAAAAAACTTCAACAAAAACAATAGAAACTGAAAAATAAACCAAAGCAAATAGTCAAAACAGATAAATGCAGACGTTGACATTTACCGCTATTGTTGCAAATGGCGGCCATGTTAAGCGACCATTTTAAAAATCACCTAATATGGTACGTATTACAATCGGCATGTACTTTTTAATTTTGTCGTGTCAAACTGACCAACGTTTCGTTTCACAAGTTTGCAACTTCTGCTTCTGAAAGTATTTTTAGTGTAAACTTTTCACGATGTTACGTTTTGCTTGTTACATTATGTGTGTACAATAAAGTACCCAAATTTTGTTCTTTCTAATGCTAAAAAAAACGGACTATAAGTGATTACGAGAGCTGTTATACAGTTTTTATTTTAGCACGGTTTCTATAGGTTTAGTTATTGTTCTGAGGACGTAGGTATATAGTAGGTACTGGATTAACTATTAACGCACTTAGGATAATTTAGCGGAAGTTAACGACTCTGTTAACATTTTTTAAAGTTAACTTAAAAGTTAATCCGTTTATAGAAATGTTAACTTCTTTAATTAACGATTAACGGATTAACGAGTTAATGCCCAGCTATGTTCATATCCTAATAGGCACATTGCGATTTATTGAAGAAAATCACTTAAAGGACTTGGGAATTCAAGCAGTTCTAAAAAACATCAATAATAAGGTCGCAACGTAAAATTAGGGCTTGGTACTTATAACTACCATTCTTGGGATGCCTTGATTGGGATGATTCTTTGCCGCAGGGATCTACAAATTACGATCAGAGAAAAACCTTAACAGCGAAGCGATTTTCCAATAAAATATTATTGCTTTTTCTATCACGTGGACCAATGTCTCTGCTCTACAGTCATAGCATATAAGCTTTTCCTCCAGATGAGGTACTGAACCTTTATATAGTTGATTCACGATTTTGGTAAGTTCTACTATGTTAATCACATATCAGAGAATATTTTGAAAAACTTTTCTGTTTTGGAAGGATTCAATTAATTGAATAATAAAAATATAAGTGTTAATAAAGAATACCTGCTATTATGCCTAGATCAATTAGTTGAGATATTTTCACATTGTTTCTTAAAGACGTTCTACGCCTATTATGTTGTGGCTTTGTTAATGATCTTTTTACTCCCGCTAGATAAATTGTGTGCGATTAAAATATCGCACACAATTGTTATCAAAAAAAGTAGTTTCTTTCTTTTGTTTTATATTTGATATTTATGGTAGTTTTCCAATTACAGCACTAGAGCGCATTTAAATATGGGATAAATATACAGGCAATGAGGACTTGGTCTACATATCAATAATTATTTAGTTCTTACACTTCCGCGCACATTACACATCAGAATAAAACACTTTTTTACAGATGTTTGCGCATGTTTTATTTTATATTTAATCCTGTCCTTTCGACTCCTTTACAGGAGCCGTGATCGCAGGATGACTAAGATAATGGTTGTCATGTATTTTCTACTACCTTCACAATATTTTAATCGGGCACGTTCCTAATTATTAAATTATTTTATATAAATCAAATTGTTTTATTTTAATTTTTACATATTATATCAGTCAGTCTCTAAACTCTTCCGTGGTTAGTCGTGATTGACCTCATACTCGTAATTTTCGTAACTATTTACACAATATTTTCAGTGTTCAGTGTTATTAGTGCATAATTGCAACTACCTGTGCTTTGTCTAAGTTTGTGCAATCGCGAAAGGATTCAGTGTCTGTTTTCTTCACATAAATAGAACATCAGTTGCTATACCCTACTTTGATTACTCTGCCTATACGTGATTACGCGCTCGGCTATCACTACCCACATACGCAATAAAATCATAATGAGCGTGAAAAGAAGCCCACCACCTCGAGGACTTTCAGGATCACAACCCGAGTTGTCGAAATTGCGAGATGATGCTAATGTCTTTCTTAGAAAGCGAAAAACGCCGGGATGTGACTGTAATTTCGAGGACAAATTCCTAGAATTGCAAAATAATTTAATTGCTTCTATTAACTCGTCTCTTGATTCACAAAACAAAAATATTCAGAGTGTTTTTGATACACTACATAATGACCTGGGTACGTTTAAACAGGAAATGCGTGACATGAATCAACAAATACAAAAATTAACAGCTGAATACACGTCATTAAAAAACGAAATCCGGGAGTTGAAGTCGTCCGAGGCGCTGATCAATCAAAAGATCAACTCGATTATTAAAGAACATTCAGACATGCAGTCAACAATAAAAACTTTATCCGAACAATTCGAGATTAAAGATCAGCAAGGAAGGCTTAATAATCTTGAAATTGCCGGCGTGCCCGTTCTCAAAGGAGAAAATTTATCAAATATTGTCAGTAATATAGCCACAAAGGTCGGTTTTGACTTAACATCATCCGACATTGACTACATTCACCGTGTCCGGCGCTTCGCACCTAGGAATCACAATACCGCGCAAGTGAATGACGAATCTTCCCGAGACATGTCCGCTATACCTAATATAATAATCAGATTTACCCAAAGAAAACGTAAAAATGAAATGTTGGCCGCGGTGCGTGCGCGTCATGTTCTGTCTACAGTTGACGCAGGTTTGGTTGGTGTATCTAGGCCTATATTTATTAATGACCATCTTACTCCACAAAACAAGCTTCTGTTTGGACGGGTTCGACGTCTTGCCAAGGAGAAAGACTATAAGTACGTATGGCTCTCGGAATGTAAAATCTTATTGCGTAAAACTGATGCATCGAAAGTGATACTTATTGCCAGTGTACAAGACCGCACTAAAATACAGTGCCTATATATCTGTCTCCTATATAAATGCTATATACAGCTCACTTTATGTTATCTCTTAAGTAATGACAATTATTTTTTAAACTTGAATTTACTGTTATCCGTTTCTTTAAGAAATAATTTGCACAGATTCTTGTATATTGTTGGTGGAACAACACACAATAAAACTATATTAAAACAAATTTTTAAAATTCAATAACACTGGTTTTTCCGTTTACTATCAGAACGTGAGGGGCTTACGCACAAAATCGCACTCGTTTCTTGAAGCCGTCCTATGTACTAATTACGATGTAATATGTGTCACAGAGTCATGGCTTAACAATAACTTTTATAGTGCGGAGTACTTTGACGACCGTTACGATGTATTTAGATGCGATCGAAGTAATGTTGTCTCTGCGGGCGGCGGCGTAATAATTGCCGTGCGCCGGGAGCTATGTCCTTGGCATCGTGTCGACATGCGCGCGTCGCCGCCGGCCGAAGAGGTTTGGGTCTCAGTGCCACTCCGCGCGAGTTCCCCTTCCACTGCCGCCGTCTCATGCGCCGCTCCTAGTCACTTGCACATTATTTGTACATATATAGCACACGGTTCAAATCATGAGTTATTCCTTGAAAGTTTTTACGATAGAGTGAGCGAATTCGCCAATGGTAATCCTGACGATGTTTTCTTAGTTCTCGGTGACTTCAACGTCTCCTTTGCCCACTGGTTTAAAAACAGTAATAATTCTATGGACTTGGAAATAAATAATAATAATTTGGCTCGTCACACGGCTGATTTTATGAATATAACTTCTATGGCCCAATTCAACTCATTATTCAATCAAAACGGGAGGCTACTAGATTTGGTGTTTAGTAATTATCACTGCCAGGTTTCTTCATGTGAAGAACCACTAGTACCAGAAGACAAACATCACAAGTCTTTGATTACATTCATTAATTTAATTTCTTCTCAACCACTTCTCCCGCCAAATGAAATGAAACTCCAATTCCATAAAGCCGATTATTGTTCTATTAAGAAAGCTCTGGCGTCTGTTGACTGGCAAAGAGATTTATCTAGGATTACCGACGTTGAGAGCATGGTAAGTTATTTTTATAACATTCTTAACAATATTGTGAGTAAACATGTTCCACAAACCAACTTAAAATTAAAACAAAAATATCCGCCTTGGTATATAATGCCTCTTATTAAATTGCGTAAAGAGAAAGAAAAATTTCACAAAAAATGGAAACAGTATGGCAGCCAAAGCGATTATGCAACTTTCTCAAAACTAAGATCTCGCTTTAAGAAAATGTCGGAACGCTGTTATAAAACTTACATAAAATATTCGGAGGAAAACATAAAAGCACATCCTAAGTTATTCTGGTCCTTTGTGAAATCAAAGAAGGCCACTGGCGATGTTCCTGGCAAAATGATACATGACAACAGAATACTATCAACTGGCCCGGATATTTGTGATGCATTCAATCACTATTTTAACTCTGTTTTTGTATCCTCCAATGAAAATCAAACCTTGACCGCATACCACTCCCAATCTACTTTAGATATTAACACTGTCAATATAAATATGACTCGTATCCAAAGAGAATTAAAACAGGTTAATATATACAAGGGAGCCGGCTCCGATAATATTCACCCTATTTTTATTCGTAACTGCGCCGAAGAACTCACTATACCCCTTACAATTATTTTTAAAACATCTTTGGCGACCGGAATTTTTCCCGCTAAATGGAAGACAGCTTTGGTGACCCCAATTCCAAAAAACAATCAAAAGCACCTTATTACAGAATATCGGCCGATATCAAAGATGTGCATTTTTGGTAAAATTTTAGAGAAAATGGTAACCTCTGATATAGCATTGGCAGCTCGGAGCTTTATTTCCTCTCAACAACATGGTTTTTTTAAACTCAGGAGCGTAGATACTAACATGGTGGTATTCACTGAATTTCTCTCGCATGCAATGGAGAAAAATCTTCAGGTTGATGTCGTGTACACCGACTTCTCAAGGGCATTTGACAAAATAAATCACAATACGCTCATTAATAAACTTGCAGAGGCTGGTGTGCACGGCAATCTCCTTCGATGGATCCATTCTTACATACAAAATAGAAGCCAAGCGGTCTGTATTAAAGGGTATACCTCACAATTTCTTCCTATTACATCTGGAGTTCACAAGGTTCACATTTGGGTCCACTTTTGTTTTTATTTTACATTAACGATATTGGTAATGCTTTTACCCATAGCCATCACTTACTATATGCAGATGATACAAAACTATATAGAATTGTGACATGTCGTAATGATTGCATTAAATTACAAAGCGATATAAATGCGCTACATGACTATTGTCTAAAGAATCAATAGGGTATTTGACATAGTTAACAAATAAATAAATATTGTATTGAACACTATAGAATTTAAGGTCCTAATTAATAATATTTGACTTAAATTACGAATAAAAATTATTAAATATTTTATTTTCCTAAATAAAATTAGAGTTTTTGAATCTGTGCATCATTTAGACGAAAAGTCTCAACGACCAATCAGAGCACGTGACGTCACGATGTAATAAATAAAATGTCTTGTCATGACATTGTCATTCCGAACCCATAATATTGTACTCCATGTAGTTTTCCATGTCTTTGGGCAGCTGTAATAGAGACAAATCAGTGTTAAACAGGAAATGAGTGCGTTTAAACACAAAATAATAATATTGATAAATAAACAACTTTGCTTTAACCTCAAAATTTTACTAGAGTACCGTAGGTACCTTTAAGTAGCTACAGTTTTATCAAACGTAAATTATCAATATTTATAGATATATTCCAGTAATACTACTTACATCAAAATGATCCTCGCAAAAATAAATTGAAGATTTGGGTGATACACTGGTCGGATCATGCCGTGCTAACTGCAGCCACTTTACACGAAGATTTTGCGATTGTGGCACGTGGATAAATAATTTACAAGGGCTTTTGATACTTGTATTTTCACACAAAGGAACAGCACATATTCTATAGGACTTTGAAGCCATTTTTTAAAGAATCATGAACGAAAAACTAATCTCTCACGTACTGTTTACATGAAGACTATTACATCGTGACGTCACGCCTTTGATTTGTCACGTGATCTAGTGTTTCAGCGGGAAATACAACATGTAATTATTAAAATTATCTTTTTGATATTAAAATGGCTCTAAATATAAGAGAAAGATTTGTCAAGCGTATCTTTAGCGACTTTAGAACATTTTGAAGTACTTTACGAAAATCTGTCAAATGCCCTATTATTCCTTAATGTTAGTAAATGCCATGTTATCTCTTACACTCGCAGAAAAAATCAAATTAATTTTGATTATTGTATAAATAACAACATTATTAACAGAGTGACCCATATTAGGGACTTAGGAATCATGATGGATTCAAAGCTTTCATTTAACCATCATATAGACCACATTGTTAGTGCGGCGTTTCGTAAGCTGGGCTTCATTCTAAGAATATGTAAACCGTTTAAAAATACAACTACATTAAAAATTCTTTATTTCTCATTCGTTCGTTCTATTCTTGACTTTTGTAGCACTGTTTGGAACCCATGTTATAACATTCACATCAACAGAATTGAAAAGATTCAACGGAAATTCTTAAAGTCGCTTAATTATCGCGACAACATAATAAACGTTACGTATAACGAAGCATTGCTCAAACATAACTTGCTTACTCTCTGTAATCGCCGTATAATGTTTGACACAATTTTTCTATTCAAGATCTTAAACTCATTAATCGACTCATCAGAGCTCCTCAGCTACGTTCAATTGTTAGGTCGAACCCGTCTTCCTGTGCGCTCCTCACGTACACTACCACTATTCGTTCCCCCGCAACGCTTAAAAAATTACACCCGAAATACATTCTTTTATCGTTCCACCAACACGTACAACGAGAAGATGTTAGAGGTAGATCTTTTTAACATATCTCTTAACAGTATTAAAGATAAACTTAAATATATACTCAGTTCTAGTCAACAAAACTGTTAAAAGGATTTACTGTTATTCGTTTTTCTTCTTGCTAATTTGTTAAAATTTGTCTTATGAAAATGGTAAAATGTAGTAGTTAGAATTGTTTGTTTTGTCACTTATTGAAATTATCACACTTAAATATTTTTTTTGTAATTTTTAATTTCCCATAAGTATGTTTGTTTTCCACGATTTGATCACGTAAGAATTATTTAAAATTTATTGTAAATTTTGGGCACTGTAGGTCTTTTATTTTTATTACTGTTTTCTCAATAATTAATGTAATTATGTATGACTGTTTGTTGCCAAAATAAAAAAAAAAATAAAAAAAAAAAATTATTTAGTTATTTAATTAATTCTCACTACGATTACATTGTATACTACTGAGTCTACTACCAGTTCGGAAATTGGGAGGCCCTTCCGAGAAGATCTGGCGAAAGAAACTCGGGCAATAATTTATTAATTATGGGGTCCCAAGCAGGTGGAACGCTCCAACCTTCGTCTCTATTGAAATTAGGATGTTTCCTGATTTCAATACCCTCGCGTAGCATCCTAGGAACAAATCATTGTTCTCTAGCGAGAATTTGTGGTTTATCGAAACGAATGTAGTGGTTTGGCCCCTCAAAAGCATGCTCACACACAGCAGACCTATTATCGCGCCTATGTTTCATGTCGGCTACGTGTTCTTTAATGCGCGTCCCTATACTTCTCTTTGTTTGCCCGATGTAAGAGAGCCCACAGTCACAATCGATTTTGTAGACACCCGCTGCCTGAAGGGGTATATCACACTTGACCGATCGTAAGAATTGGTCAATCTTCCTGGCTGGTTAAAAGTAAGTATTTAAACCAGCCAGGAAGATAAGATTATTGTTTATCGATATTATGTAGTGGTACATCTCTATTGCCTTGACATTGATACTTTAATGTTGGTATCACTGACTGTCATTCTCAAGTTGGTAGAAACTACGTTCATAATTCAGTTTAGTAGCTCATAGGGAAGTGCCGTCTCTTAAAACGTAGTGATAGCAGTAGCAATTTCTTTTTTTCTTATAAGGTTTTTTATAAATATATAGAAAAAGTTGTGTTGTAGTCATTACAAACAGCACACAACCAACACCACTTTTTAATAACTAAATTTCAAGTCAAAACTACAATGTAGTTAATTGTAGTCATGAATCATGGATTCCAGTAGTAGCAATGAACATAATAGCGGCGACGATTTTGTTTTTATCCTTATATGTTCAATATCTCCTGTGACCATAGTATGATATGGTCCAGATCACCAAATATTAAAGAACAATTCCTGCAATATTAGTTTTCTTATATTTGTTCTGTAAGCGCCTTGATCTTATCAAAAGCTGATTTATAACAATCCGGCAGTCACATAGAAAAACATTAATTTGTACTCCCTAGGAAAACACCTTGAATCTTGAGATACATAATCAATAATCACGACGAGAACTCACTTAAAATGGTTCCCCAAACTTCTTTTAAAATTTTCTCTAAAGCACAATTTCATCATGCAAATGTCAGATGATTTAAAATAAAAAGTCAGTATGACGCTTAGGGTTAGTTTTTTGCTGAGGTTTTTTTGTGTAAGATAGATTATATAAAATAGATTTAGGATCTATGTTTAACTCATTAGTGATAGACGGCCACGAGTAATTTTAAACACTGTTTGTGCGTTTTTAATCATTATAAACATACTGACCCAAAGTTGTAATAGATCTACCTATTTTTCATTTTAAATTCCACCAATTTTTACACCCTGTTCTACCATTTTGCCAAAATTGTATGTGAGTGACAACACTGCGCATGCATTTATTTATTCTTTATTGGAGGCTTGCACGATTTGTGCATTTAGTCAGTGTCAAGTAAGTATAATTGCCAGTTCTTGAGTAATTTCCTAGGTTTCAGTAAAGATGTGGGCTTTTACTGAAACCTCCTCGTGGATTTCTTGAGAGAGCGCGAAAAGATACCTTCCACTGTTTTATTTCACTTGCCAAGCCAACACTCATGCATATTCAGAAACACTTAGTGGTTAATTACCCACCATTACTACACACTAATATGAACCACAAGTACAACAACACAAAATTTAACAAGAAAACCAAAACCATTAAAGTGACGTTTCGCGCTCCCGCCAAAAAGCCCTGCGCATCCATGTCTTAATGACATATCACACGAAATAGAACAGGAGACAAGACAAACACAAGACGAGAGTACCATAACATAATTAATATACTTAATCTGTGGAGAGTACAATAGGTAGATATCAAAGAAACGTAGTAAACGTGAGCAATGAATATGTTAAGAATGATTTTTGACAATAATAATTAAGTAATAATTTGACTGTTGACTTGAACAACTGTTCTCTCATTCATAGTATTCACTTTGATGCAAGATTCAGCTATGTCAGAGGAAGAAGTTGAAAAGTGGACTCGAGAATCTCGAAATAAAGGTTTGTTACGTTCAAACCAGGTCTAATTATTTCTAAGTCTGGTTTTTATACCTTATACTTGTCTGCAGAGCTACAAATGTCGCCTAGCTGCTCTAGTTTCGAAGTTCTCGATCCTCATGATCCTGTCATCAGTCGCTTGGCAACACAACTATTCAAGCGCACAAATGATTACCTGCAAGGCGAAATGTCTGCCGGACAGGTAATAAAAAATTATCAACTCTTGCACATCTGTCCTCTTCTTCAGTCATTTGGAATTAAAATTTTACTTTCTCTATAGTAAATTAAAGGAACAAAAGGAACAAGATATTAATATCATATATGGTTCTGGTTGTGATCATCCAAGTTTAACTTCCATTTAATTTGATAACTATCAGTAAAAGAAGTGTTGTGGCGGTATCAAATCACTTGGTCTTTATTAATCTTGATTGTGATGTAGTCAAGGCAATTGTGTACATTTATTTATTAGGACCACTACAATCTACTGGAGGAAATCAACAGACTAACAATCACTAAATATGCAGACTTGAAGAATCTAGCTGTTAACTTGAACAAAACACTAGCAGAGTACAATGAAATGTGTAAGTTTTATTTATTACTTTTATTAATTATAAAATCATATTATCAAACTTATTCAAATTTTTATATTAAAGAAGTTGTTTTAATTAACTTTTCAAATGCTATATCCTCTAACACTTGACATACTTTAGAAGCATACAGTATTGAGTTTCTGTCACTTGTTTTCTTTTGAACAATTGATACTATTGTAACTTGACAACAAAACACTAATTACCAAGTTACAGTTGCATGGGTACTGTCGTGGGTAATTGTGTACATTTATTTATCATGTATTGCTCATGCAATACAATTTAGAAGTTTAATTAGGAACTTAATTCATAATAGCAAAATAATATTAATTATATTATTTTAATGTAATGTCAAATAGTAAGTCCAGCGGTGAACGAAATGTGGTGTTAGCTGCTATTTGGGTACTTTACTGTCATGCATGCAAATATTACTTTAATAAATATTAGGTTAGTTAGTGAATGTTCAAGTGTGCCCGAGTTCTGTTGTCAAGTTAAAATTTATTTATGTTCTCAACAATAGGTAGGTTGGTGTGTAATATAAAAATAAAAATACAAAATAAGACAGTTATTGTGCTTCTAAGAGAATGGAGCTTACACTAGGCACTAACTGAATCTGCTGCTTGAAAGGAAGGGCAGCCCTTTAGAGACAGGTTTTTTGAGACTTTTAGTATTACCATTGGTCCAGGCTTTGGGAGAAGAATGAGATGAATCTGGATATGATTCATTTGTATATACGATAGGCCTTTCCTCTTGGCGATATTGTTTTATTTTGCGTAAGTATTTGATACGTTGCAATCTTATATTTGAAGTTTCAATCAGCACTTTGGTTGTTTTGCAGTATTTTTCCACCAAAACCCTAAACTCTTAATTATTCGTTGAAGAATTCGTTCTGAGCCTTTAAAATTTATATCTTCCTCTAGTTTCTTCTTCAGCTTTCTGACGGTGGGAAGTTCTCTATGTATTATAATAAATAATGCACCTTTTCATTACTCTTTGATGAAGTTACCAATATCTGTGACCGGTTTTGACCTGGAGCGTTTTTTGCCTGGTGTTCTAAATACTGATATTAAATTGGAACTATTGACTTCAGTGCAGATTTTCCTTACCGTTGCTATGGACGGCTTTGTAGACTCAGCTGTCCTTTATTGAATTTTCCCTAAGTCACTAATTATACTATTTAATTTCATATTTCCCTCATGAATAACTTCTGCAGTTTGTTTTATTTGGCTTCAATCTACAGTGCTGTTGTCCGGATCAATTAAAATTCTCGTAGCTTCGCCAATTTCACGTTGGATTTATTTCAAGGAATCAATGAAGTCATTAGAATTTCCAAAAATAATGCACATCATACATCATTTTTCGTGCCTGTCTTCGCAAAATCGTACTTCTCGGCATTTTCACTTTTTAAAAACTGTTCAAACTTAATAAAACAGTAAATTAACTAACAAACACCCCCCATTTATTCCCCAAGACATCTTATTTTTTACTTCTGTGAAATAACGGTTAGTGCTATTACACATTTCTCCCTGTCTATTTGCGTATAATTAAAACTTACTATCATATGTCTTGAAGTTGCTGATCGAATTTGATTCTTTACATGTCCATGATGACAATTGTTTGATGCAATTAGGGAAACATTAGGGATACTGCCTGTCGCACTGACAGTCCTGGGTTCGAATCGCGGAAGGGGCAGACGTTTGCATGACGAATACAAACATTTGTAACCTATGTTAAGGGTATTTATATATATTTCTACCAATATTAAATATCTATGTATCGTGTATGTATGTCTATCCTTTCCCTAGTATGCATAATACAAACCTTACAATGCTTACTTTGGGCTAGGCTCATTGTGTGTGTAAGTTATATTATTATTATTAAATATTTCCCTTTTCACAGATAATCATCAAATCAAGCCTTTGTTAATGCAGATCGACCAGATAGATGCCCAGGTCTCGCACTTTGAAGTAAATGCTTACCGATTAGACAACTACACTAAACAGTTAAAAGCCCGTTTTAAAGAACTTGAAGAAAAGTGATTATATTTTAGTTATTATAAAATGCACTGACACATATTGTTTAATAGGTGGCCAAAATCGAAATGACATAAAATTGTAAGTCAACTTGGTTGACATGTGCACATGCACATATCATTGTAGTGAAATAAATGCAATAAATAAAGTTTTTAGCAACTAGTTGGCTCTAGTACAGAATAAATACACTATTCTTTTCCGTCAACGTCATAGTAATTAGTTACACAAACAAGACAGTAACACACAGTTAGTAGAAACAAACAAGAAATATACTATTAAAATATGTTAGAAATAATTTCAAACAAAGTAGTTTACAGTAGTTTTAAATTTTGTGAAAAACCTTTTGAAATAAAATAAAAAATGATCAATATTGAGCTGCAGTGATTAAAAGTTTTCTTGCCTTTATCACTAATTATTCCAGTTACTTGCTCAGTGCAAGCATGAAGAGTTGTGTTCTATTACAAATCTGTTATATCCCTCAATCCCTATTAATTGATCCATGGAGACTATCTCCATAATATACTATTTTATTGAATTTGAATCTGTTTTATTTTATTTTATTTGGGACAACAAACAGTTTACATAATATGTTCCTATTAATTGTATAGCTACAATAAATGACAATGCCCATTCGTGGTATCGTCTTTGCTCGTCGTGTATTAAAACAAAACGATAAACTTTCCAATATGGACTGTTGATTTTAAAGCGTTTTGCAAAGTTTTAGGTTGCGGAAACTTACGATTCATGAGATGCATTTTTTTTACTTTTCGTACAAATTGGCAAATAATACGCAATGACAAAATAAATTTGACAAATAATTGACGTCAAACGTCAATCACTTCACGTTTAGTGTAGGGTTCACACTAACGGCCATTCATTTTGTTTAATAGCGCCTAGTAGAACTGTAAAAGTAACGAAAAAAAGCCTACCCGTGTGTATTTGTTACTATGACAATTAGTACTCGTTACTATTGTATCGTTACTCGTTACTTCAGTTACTGAGTAACTTATAACATGCTATGTTATGTATGGGTGGGTGCGCCAAAGTTCACCTAAATTTTCAACTCCTATAAGGGGCCATTCATTTATTACGTAAAACTATTATCGCTTGTTTTGACCCCCTCCCCCCCTATTGTAAGAAAAAATAAGAATAGGCCAACCCCCTCCCCCCCTGTTTAATATTTATTACGTAAGAATCTAAAGGCACAAATGAATACATGTTTGGTTTGTTTTAATGTTTATTTTTCAAAGCCACAATTTTAGCAATGTTTATTTGTACTTACAAAGGTACTAATAATTTTTATTTTTTTTGGTAGAATAAACTGATTTTAATCATTCATCTTTACCTACTAAGATTTTCAGTCCAGGGGCTCAAAACCCACTTTGAAAGTAGACCTGACACTGGAACATCTCTAATAATAGGTGTTGCTTCTAGTTGGTTATTCAAGATTGTGACGTCGACAATGTTCACCCATTCCACATCAGCTCCGATGCGGCACAAAACTTTTTTGCCTTACCTTGAATATATGGCTAAAGCTTTTTCTTTTTCAATATTTAAATTAGGGCTATGAAGTTTTTGGTTCACTATCCATTTGCATAAAAAATTAAACCATAAAATATGTTGGCGTATGGGAATTCATACAAATGATATTTATGCATAATATTATTATTCATAACAAATTTAGCATAATTGTTTTAATCATAAATACAATCAGCATAATCATATTTAAGCATAAAATTCGCAACCATTACTTTATAAAGGCATAATGGTATCAAACCATAATGAATATAATCATAATCGTCTTACGCAGAATAAGTAACTCCTAAGATTATAGACACACATCAATCACTTTTTACATAAATATTGCTCTAACCTTACCTAAACCTTTTTTTTCGGCGAGAAATGCGCCTTATGCATTCTCCGTTGCTTGGGTAGACAACGGAGTTATGTGGGGCTCTCCTTCGGTCACCCACCCGACAACGACAACGACGAAGCCCAGTGGGTGATCGAAGGTATACCCACTAAAACTCGTCGTTGTGCCTCCATACTGTCCTGCAGCCTTGTGGGTCCCTTTGTTGGAAGCACCACTTTACCTTACCTAAACCTACTTTGAGACTATATAATATAGGAAATACTGGTTAAGGTACCTCTTTATTTTTCATAATTAAATAAAAGTTTATTTTAAAATACTATTATGCGACTATACACAATGTCTTAAAGCATTGTGCAAATTATAATTATGCCACAGTACCTATATATGCTGCTAAAAATCAGTAATGAAAAGTAATATTATACAAAAAAAATTATGCTAAGCTATTTTAAGAATAAATACATTATGTCAACTAAAGAGATCCCGAAGTTTTTACCTATACGCATCCGAGCGAACCTCGGCACTCGCGCGGTTGCCCGCGCTTTTCAAAGTATAATTTTAACTGTGTGCATTTTTGTGATCTTACGTAAGAACTATTGAGACTCCCTCCCACCCCCTTGTAAGAAAAAATAAGACATGGTAGACACCCCTCCCCCTAAATCGTCTTACGTAATAAATGAATGGCCCCTAATTGGGAATCCGAAAATGTTCTTCCTAACATTTGTTACCCTAACAATCACAATTCCTAACTACTCTGTCTCTAATGTTCAAATATCCGAAGCAATTAACTTCATATAGTCATTAGCAATAAACATCTAATATACTTTTATTTTTTTTCCTATATTCTCTCAACATAACCATCTTTTACACTATTATCCAAAGTCATATCTTTTTTGTTTAGATTTCTTTTTATTCATAATAAATAGTATTACATACATTAATTTTGGTTAGGTTTGGTTAGAACTCTTTGAGATGAGGGGTATTGGTCGTTATAAGTCCCACGGGGACCAACCGGGTTGGGACTTGTTTTTTTAGTTGTATTGCTGATATTTGTTTTATTAATATTTATCTTCCGGTTGGTGTTTCTTAATTGCTAATTTTTCTGGTCTTGTTGCGCAGTTGGTAGTGAGTCTGACTGTTTCCTCATGTAAGTGAAGGCATTAATTTTATTAATATTTAGCGGATTGTTCACATTATTAACTTCTTCCGAAGGTTTGAACGGTGAAGCTTTCCTTTTTTCTATTTTATTTCCACTGTTTTCCTACACTATGAGTTTATCATACTTAATGTATGCATATTTTCCTTTCTTTCTTGTTTCTTGTAGTTGCCCTTGTAATTCTTTACGCCTTGCCTGTATTTCTTTTGGGAAATCTTCTGTGATGTACCTATATTTTAGTGGGTAAGTTCTTTTTATTTCGTAGAATTTCTGTTTTTTTCCAGATAGTGGTTAATGAAAAACATATAGGTCTCTTGTTCCTTTCATTTTGCTTCCCGATTCTATATGCTTCTCGTATTTCCGTTTCTCCTACAATTATATCCATACTTTGCAGCACTTTCACGATTAAAACTATGAGTTCTCTCATATTCTTCTCGGTTTCATTCACTCCATATATTATTAAATTGCTTTTCCTTGCTTTGCTCTCTAGGACATTGACTTTGTTATTTAAAATTTCCACTGTGTTTTTCAGTTCTCGAACCATAGTTGCATTTGTTGCTCCATGTCGAGTGCGTAGAACGGAACACTTTGTCTAGTCTGCTGGAATTACAGGTGACGTTTGTCAATTCAATTGTCACTCTGCCCGGTATAACCTCTAAAAACTGCGTAATTTTATTGGTGATGAAATTGCACTGTTTGCTATATTGTTCAAGCTTTTTTAATAGTTTCACTTTGATTTGGCTGTTTTTACTTAAACTGTTTAATAAAAATCAGGACTGGATAACTAGGGCCCAGGACAGAGACGTGTGAAAGGAGTTGGGGGAGGCTTTTACCCAAGGGGATTCAGACCCAAATTAGTTATAGTATTATAGTATAAGTAATATTGAATTTTTAAAAAAGGGTTTGAAAATAAAAAGCTTTATTATTTATTATTTATTTATAGGTTAGAACTGTGACCACAACGAACTGTGGCCAGAACCGAATCGGTCCTATAGTTATTGGTTTAGGTACGGTTAAAACTAAATAGCACTATTCTAACCTTAAAACTTTAACCATGACTATCTCCATAACCATGCGGTTCCGCAGGGTTAGGATGGCACGGAGGGGTTGCCCCCCTCCCCCTCCCACCCCTAAAACCTCATATCGATGGTCCATATTGGAAAGTTTAACCTAACAAAATTTATTTAAAAAAAAAGTTTAATTTTCACAAAATGTTGTAAAATACTTCGACGGACAATAATCCACAATAATTAGCAATGAATTCACTTCCTTATTACCGAGTATTTTTATTGACATTTGTATTGCCATCTTCTAACGACCGTATCGATTTGCCAAATGTAATACAATTGATACGCTATTTGTTTCATTTAAATATCGAATTGGCAGTTCACATTTTAGCATATTAAGTAATTAAGTATAAGACATGATTTGAAAGTAATATCTTACGAGAAGACGATTTCATCTTTTTATGGTTTTAACGGAGCTCTTTTTTTCACTAATCTTGTTGCATCGTGCTTATAACTTTTCATACAGTTTTTGTAATGTGCACCCTTATAATTAAATTACTTAAACCACCAGCAATGAGTTTATACAATTTAATATGCTTTATTATGGAGTATATCACATTAACAAACAAGTAAACAATGATTTTATAGGGCCATATTAGGCCCTTCTTGAGTCTAGACATCAATCATAGTACGGCCCTAAACGGTAATGCCGCTGACATGCCGTTACCTCAACGTGCATGACACGTAGATATGTAGACAATACAATACACACACATGCATTCACCTCATTTAAAGGTTGAATGATGAAAAATAAAGGCAGTCGTCAATCAATTGCGAGTACATTGTTTGCATGTCATTTGCATCTATCAATAAAATAAACGACATTGCATGCATAACAGCACGTAAAGCATGTCTGTGAGTGCTGCATTGCCGTCTAGAGATCACAGATTAACCAAAAATTTTGGTGTCAGATTTTTTCGTTATGCGTGCAATGTGATTCTTCTTTGATCATAGATATATGCTAGTGTATTAGGGGTCTTATTAAGGAATGAGAAGGTATAACTGCTATTTTAATACTCTAAAAACGAATATATTTAATAATACATACCTTTTTTAAGTTATTCATATAAACTTGCATTTGAAAATCATAATCGATACATAAATATCGATAATTTAGAAGACTGGCAACAATGGGATAATCGGGTGGAATGGAACTATCAAATTGATACAGTCAATTGAGTGTTGTGATGAAGACCTCAATAATCTAAAATATTTTATCTAAATTAGTATTATTCAAAGTAAACCATTAAATACTCGCATCCAGCTCTCATCCAACCCCAATTGTTCCCAGTAGTCCCCTATAGTCCTGTCCCCCGGGGTGACAGCTAGGAATTGTCTTCCCGGTTGTCACCGGGGTGACAATTCGTGCCGATCAGTGTTGCCAACTCTAAGAAGTTCGAGTCTCTAGACTCAACATCAAAAGTCGCTAGAAAGTCGCTAAAACTAATTCCACCGGAAGCGGACGCAGAATTTTGTATGGGAGAGGCAAAAGAGGCCACCGGCATGCAGTGTGAAAGGCTGGGATATGTGAAAAAAATTAACAGTAGGTACATAAGTAATTAAATTATAATTCAAATACACATCGTGTACAATATAGGTAACTACATATAAAAAATAACTTTTAATTAAATTATATAATCATTGTAAAAATCATATAAATTAAAAATACTTGGAAACGTGCATTTGCATTTGTAATAAAAAATAAAAATAATCAAAATTACAATAAAAAATATTAAATCAGTTATATTCATCGTCGTCACTTAATAAGTCAAATAATTCTTCAGTCTCATGCTCATCTGATACAGCCGCAGCAGAAGTAGAATGATAGCAGATGTTGAACGTCGCTCAAAAGCTGATTGTTGTTGATAGCAACCTTTTTTAGAATGATTTGTATTTTCTAATCTTTTATTGTTTTATAGTTTTTTGCTTTGAAATTTGTTGTCAGTCGCGTTCTTTATAGTTTGTAAGAAAGTTTGGTTTTCTCTTTGATTATAAACATGTCTAGATAGAATGGTGCGCTGCAATTATCACAAAAACAACATGTCCGTTTCAACCGCGCGGCCACCTCATAATATTTGATAAAACTTTGCCAGGAATTAGTGCTAATTTGTTACTTTACACACCTCTTTTCGTGAATTTGTTACAAAAAAAAACTAAGACGCTATGACAAAGAATAGTTGGCCGCTAGAACCGCCACTTGCTGTAGTCATCGTCCGTGATTACACAGAAACTATATAATGCAGATAGACGAGTGATGCATCAAAAGAAAGGTCTTAATTTGTTCAATTTGTAACAAAAATAAAAAACGTCAAAAGGTAAATAAACAAAAAGTTATGCAATATTTAGTTTTCAGGTTATGAGTAGGTAGGTATGTCACCATAAATATCAAATTAATAGAGGCTAATGTGTATGGACAATTAGTTACTAGTTTGTTACAGCGAATAAACGTAAATAAATACTAGAAAGTGGGTTCAATAATTTGTTAGAGTCGATTTTAGTTGGCCGCTCGGATTGGCAAATAAAATACAATGGCATTTATCTTGTTATTAAAAGTAGTTTTAAGCTTAGTTAGAGTACTAGTCGACGGGTAACGTAACCTAGTTTAGATAAATATGGCGAATATAACTGCAGTATTCATATTAAAGAAAATATTTCCAAAAAACCGTAATATGAAACCGTATGAGAGTAGGGTGACTATGAATACATTAGTATAAAGCCATGTTTTTAATGTTGTACTCTGTTTGAAGGAATATGCGGTTCGTTTTGCAGCCATATTGATGTCTATGGTTCTTAATTCTTTAAAGTATTTACTGATAAGATTTCGTTTCATTGACTTTCCGCAGGTGTTTTATGATGAGCACGATTCCCGAAGAAGGATCTCTTTTGTTTCCAAATCATTGTTAAAAATATTTGTCGGATGGGGTTTAAAAAGCGATTATTTTCCGTTGTGAATATTGTCATTATTGTGCTGGATTTTGAAGTGTGTGCTCGTACGTATTTAATTCCTGTGATTTTCATACTACTAAATTACTGAGACAATTATCAGTAAATCCAGAAGTGTCTAAAAGTGCTTAGCTATGAGTTATGCCCACTTATATGATTTGTTAATATAGAAGTCACCACCAAAAAGTGTATTGCAGAGGGATCCAAATTGACTGCGGTAAGTTTAATGGCAGCAGTAGCCGTGCGATCCAAGCCGATACCGTTGCGCCGCGACTGGCCCGTGCCCCCACGCGCTCACTGTGATTGTGTGTGGATTTCTATTAGGCATATTGCCGTCCGAGCGGCCAACTAAAATCGACTCTAACAAATTATTGAACCCACTTTCTAGTATTTATTTACGTTTATTCGCTGTAACAAATTAGTAACTAATTGTCCATACACATTAGCCTCTATTAATTTGATATTTATGGTGACATACCTACCTAGTCATAACCTGAAAACTAAATATTGCATAACTTTTTGTTTATTTACCTTTTGACGTTTTTTATTTTTTTACAAATTGAACAAATTAAGACCTTTCTTTTGATGCATCACTCGTCTATCTGCATTATACAGTTTCTGTGTAATCACGGACGATGACTACGGCAAGTTGCGGTTCTAGCGGCCAACTATTCTTTGTCATAGCGTCTTAGTTTTTTTTGTAACACATTCACGAAAAGAGGTGTGTAAAGTAACAAATTAGCACTAATTCCTGGCAAAGTTTCATCAAATATTATGAGGTGGCCGCGCGGTTGAAACGGACATAAAACAACAGGCCAGATTTTAGATACTTGTGTGCATGTCACGAACACAAGTACATGTAACAACTATTGTTCTACAAGCGCGCTGCATCACTGCAGGCGCGCTGAGTGATACCAGCTCCCTAAATATTTCCCATAAAAGTAGTTAGAAAAGAAATGTCTATTATTTGGGATCTATTAGCATTTTAATTCATTTAATTATGATATTTTTCTACATACAATGAAATAAAATGATAATTTTGTTAAAAGTTATTTATTTTTACTCTGTTTCTAGGTAACACATTATACATGTAAAGTGCGTTTTATTCGTATTTTTAGTTTTCGTTTAGATGTTACATCCTTGTTAATATTATCTAATTTTTGTCTTATAGTAGTATCTTATAGCCAAATATTTTTCCACGACCAGTCTTATCAAATGAACTTGATGCAGAAGACCGCAAATATGATCAGTTTTTACTGAATAATTAGCACCTCTAACAAATTGTTTCATTACTGTGGACACTATTTTTGCATAATTATTTGGCGTTATTATGAAGTCTTGATTGATAAACTACCGAATAACATTTTCTGCAGTCTTACACACCGAATATACATCATGAGAGGCGCAAATAAGTCCATCTTCATGTCTCAGCTGGTTGTAGCTGGTTGCCAAACATCCTCTACGCGGCTTTTTCTTATTATATCTACCCACCTACTTCTTAAAATGGGATCATTAGGTATTCTGTAAAAAATATGAGTACAATTAAAAGTTTAATTGACACCGGCTTCACCACTCAAAACTGTCACAATTATATTAACATACCAGTTTTATTTCATTATTTCTAATTATCTTATTGAAATTAACTAACGCTCTCATTGGAAATTTCAATTCAATGAACAGGCAACACTGTAAACATAGGTACGATTCAGACCGACCGGCTCGCATCGGCCCGGCCCGGAAGGCATTTCACAATGCAGTAAAGGAAATTGAAACTTCTTACAAGAAATTACAGTTCATATTTCTGCCACATATACATTCCGCGACGGCCCGTCGGCTCCGGTCGGCTCCTGTCGGCTCCTGCCGGCGCCGTTCGGATAAGAGCGACTCCCGACGGATACCGCGACCGCGAGAGCTCCATCGGTATGCGACGGGTCAATTCGGAGCCGTGCGGCTGACGAACGCTCAGAACAATAACTAAAGCTATAGAAGCCGTGCTAAAATAACAACGCAATACGTTAGTTCGTACTATTATAATTCTATGGCGTCTACACAGCGTAATGCAAGCAGCACTTCTGGGCGCTCAGGGTGTTTACGCATGCCGCGGGCGCTGTCGGCTGTCGCAGCACGCATATGGCAGTCGATGCAGCCGAACGGCTCCCGCAGCAGCCGTACGGCTCCGTCCGCATCTGTTCCGGGCCGAGCCGATGCGGGCCGGTCGGTCTGAATCGTACCATATCGTTGCATCCTACGACAAAATAACACCAGTAATTTAATTGTATCTTTAACGAAATGTTTATTTTAAGTTTACTCACCGATGGTAGGAAACTTTTTTGATTATTTTCAATCATCCTTTGTAATTCCTGCACACTTTTAGGATGCAAATCGTCATTTTTAACTGTCACAAGTGACGTGCTTACCACACAACGGCCGTGTCGCCACTGAGCGGGCGGATCGAGCTTATGAGCCAACTGTTGGCTGATATTTTTTTTGGCGTTTAGACGCTCGAACTCTCTATCTAGTCATGTTTATAATCAAAGGGTTTTCTTTGATTTAATATTTAATTAATCTTATACCCTAAACGGATCGTATTTTCCTCATAAACCAGCCCCCATTTGCTCTCACTTGTGGTCCTTCGTTCGCTCTCTAAATTTTTCATAATTTTCTATATTTCAATTTCATGACAAAAATTAGAAAATGAAGACACGTTCTCATACAAAGGGTGAGAAAAGCCAAACATGTACAAATACTCCACATCGAGTACGTGATGTAGATAGTATGGTTCGCGAAAAAGTCGTCGCGGCCGACTCTATTGTTTCAACTTCATCGTCTACTATCAGAGCTCGGTCTATAGCAGCTCAAGCAGAACACGTCAGGAAAATATTAGAACTGGAGAAAAAAGCTGCGGAAAAAAAGCCGCACGAGCTGAAGAACGTGAACGAGCTGCTGTAGAACGTAAACGAGCTGTGTTCGAACGGGAACGTCAAGTTCTAGAACTTGAACTATCAGCTCAGTTGGCTGAGATAGAAGCACATGATGGACGCAGCAGTCAACGTAGCGTGCGTTCATCTATTTAATTCGTACAGAGTTGGCTCAATAAATGTGTGGATAATGCAACGGGGCCTAAGGAGGTGGTTAGTCCCAGCCGTCCTGCCCTTATTGGCGTTGAAGCCACCGGCAGTTCGACTCTTGTTGACTTATTACCTTCTAATACACATCCCGGCATTTCTGCCCCCCCTATGGCGGTCGCTGAATCGCACCCCGGTAGATCTGCCACTGCGGATTGTGTCTACATCCCCATTACTTTGAATAAAAGGTACCTAACTTTTTCAGAGCCTCAACCCACGTATAAACAAGCTTCTGGTTTAAGAAATGTGGCAGATGCAGAGTGTTCCCCTATTTTCAATCACCAAGATCCAGTAATGGTGACAGAAAATGAACATATATCTGGTAATGCTTATTATAACACTAATAATATAAATAAAGGTAATTCTGACATTCATTTATTAGCAAAAGCTATAACATCGTTATCTAAAGAGTCTCGACCTTCTATGCAGTCTGCGGATATTCGCCCATTTGCCCATTTTTGATGGTAAGCACTTTGGCATTTAAAAAGAATCTTCGAGGATACTGCATCACTTTATAGGCCTCCCGTGTGCAGTTGCTGGAACTGCCATCGGGCGCGTCCCCCAGGTGGCGGATAGGGGGGCCTCCAGATATGGGGGCCACCGGCTTAGCCGGCGCGGACCAAAACCAGCAGGGGGGGAGCTCGGCTGGCGTCCTGGGTATCCCGGGTAGCGGTAGTCGAGCTAGGGGAGTTTAGACGATGCCAGTTCTGTCTGGTGTCGTCGAAGGAGCTCGTAACCCTGTACGTAGTGCAGGGCCGAGGGCCGCCACCTTATGGAGGGGGCCGCGGGGAAGACAACCCCTTTAAAAAATCACCCGAGGGGGCCTTCGGGCCCAGCTCGCGTCAGCGGGCAAGTCGGGGCGTGTTCCGATCCGAGGATCGGTTCCGGCCCAACCGTAACCTCGTACGTGGTGCGGGAGCGGGGGCCGCCACTTCGGTTGGGGCCGCGTGGAGAAAACCACTATAAAAAATCGTCAAAGTCCCGGCACTGGGATTCGTGGTGTCGGGGCGCCTCTTAGAGGTGGCCGGCGGAGCGCAGTCGGCCCATTAGCGGTCGCCCTGGGGTACCTCCCGACCCCCCAGGCGTAGCTAGGGTTACCCAGGTATAGCGGGATCTCTGCCTGGGTGGACCTTTAGATCTCCCGCACTCGTGGGTCCAATAATGAAGACATCTAAACATAAAAATCTAAATAAAAAAGGAGGGAGAAAGGAGAAGGACGAAGCACTGTGTCCGACTAAAAACAGCTGCCAGATGGAGACAGAGACGGTGGAGGAGTCCAGTAGGGACTTGGCGCAAGGATCGCTGGCAACCGCCGAGCAATCCAGAGATCGCAAGCGCCAAAAGTTAGAGCCAAAGGAGGAGGAGCGTCAACCAGCAGGGAAAGTTTGGACGCTTAAATTCCCGACTGAAAGCAGGCCGAAAAGTGACGAGGAAGTTGACGAAGCCGACGATGACTCGTCAACCGCCAACGTCCGCCAAATTAGTGACGAACAGGCAGAGACTAAGAGACTATCGAGCGAGGTCGAAGGAGAGCTTTGAGAGGCTGAAGACCGAACTAGTGATCGCCGGGCTATCAGGCGACGTGAGAAGAAGGATCGAGGCAATAGGCCGGGAGCAAGTGACCCTACTGACTGAGTTCAGGGGGTTCACCGCCCGTGAACTCGAAGAAGATCCAGAGTTCTTCGAGCTGGAAGCCGAAAACGAGCGTCTGAAGAGGACAGTTCGGAAGCTCAGAGAGGAGATGGCCGGTTTAAAAGCTGAAATAGAGCAGGTCAAAGCAGAGTTGCGGCCGAAGGGAGATCTGCCAACAAAGGAGGACCTGCGGCAGTTGATCAACCAGGCGATGGACGAGAGGTTTGAGGCGATGGCGGTACGCTTTGCCGTACCCTCAAAGCCCTCGCTCCAAGGGACGGTTACGAGAAGAGAGGTGAAACCAGGACCCAATTCCTGTAGAAGACCACTGCCACCTGCCCCCTTCCATGAGAATCCCTGGGAGGTGGCAAGGAGCAGAAAGAAGAAACGCAGCGGAAAACAGCGTGCAACTGAGGAGTCGGCTAAGACTGTGGCGCCGAAACCCGCAGATGGCCCGACCAACACGAGGAAGAAGAGGCGTGGGAGGCTTATCCCACCACGAACAACGGCCGTGACAGTCGTGATGCGGCCGGAAGCCGAACAGTGCGGGGAGACGTATGCCCATATTATGAAGAGGGCCAGGATGGTGGTGTCCCTCTCAGAACTGGGCATCGAATCAGGAGTGACGGTGGGAAGCACGGCGACGGGGGCGCGTATCATAAAAGTGCCGGAGACAGACGGGGCAAAGGCGGACGCACTTGCCGAAATCTTGCGGAGCCGACTCGGCGATGTAGCGAAGATAGGCAGGCCTGAGAGGACAGTGGACGTGCGGGTCTCAGGCCTGGACGACTCTGTCGAGTTGCAAGAGGTGGTTGAGGCAGTGATGGCCAAGGCGAACTGCGACAGGAGCGCTATCCAAGCGCAACCGATGAGACGAGGCCCAAGCGGAATGGGGCATACGCTGATGAGGCTGCCGATCGTCGCAGCAAAGGCTTTAGAGGAAAGTGGGGAGAAGCTCCGCGTGGGATGGAGCACCGCAGGGATCAGGGTCCTTGGACCCCGGCCCCTGCGGTGCTACAGGTGTATGGGGGTCGGGCACACGAGACCCAAGTGCCCGGCGAAGGAGGACAGGAGCGGCTTGTGCTTCAGGTGCGGAGCACCGGGACACACAGCCGCCACCTGCAAGCGAGATCCGGCGTGCTCGGTCTGCGCCGCCCTCGGGCGGCCGTCCGACCACGTCATGGGTAGTCGCAGGTGCGACCCGCCGGCAATGAAGGGGATATCCCCTGAGCCGGCGGACCGCACCAGTGACTCCGCAGGAGAGGCGCGGGCACGAGCGCAGGAGGCGCGAGCCCAGGCGCCAGAGGGGGAGGGGATGTCCGAGTAGTCGGCATCCCCGAAGGTAGGGAGCGCTCCCTCTCCCCTCTCAGCTGAGAGGGAAACGGGAAGAGCTCAAG
Source organism: Calamotropha paludella (assembly GCA_927399485.1). NCBI lineage: Eukaryota > Metazoa > Arthropoda > Insecta > Lepidoptera > Crambidae > Calamotropha > Calamotropha paludella. Next base: position 19,593,241 of record OV656803.1, on the reverse strand, counting down.
TTCGGGAGTGCGGCTGCGGGAGCCCTCCGGGAACTCTTTTCCCGGAGGACTCACGCAGGCGTAAAGGTCCCAAGACGGATGGACGTGGGGGAAGTTTTCCCCCACCTCCACCCGTGGAGGCCAGCGGGTGCTGGGTTTGGGAGACCAGCACCTGCATTGCACCGGTCTCCAGGCGATGCGAGGCACTCAGGGTGTCACGGGGTGCTCCGCAGCTCCGTGCCCCCCACGGAGCGGAGGAGGGTCCGCCAAGGGCGGACGCACACTGGTGGGGATCGTGGAAAGAATCCTAACACGATCACATGATCCCCACCAAGGTGTTAGAGGGACACCGCGGTGGTTTAGTGGGTAGGCCCCTGCACACCAACCTGACGAGCTTTTATCGTCGGGTGGGTCTGCAGGGGAGAGTCCCACATAACGTGTCCGCTGTTCTCCCAAACGGCGGCGTATGCGCAAAGCATTCCCCGCGACAAAAAAAAAAAAAAAAAGGCCTGCGGAGAATTTAGCACGCATAAGTACAGCACTACGTGGACCTGCTCGAGAGGCGGTCGCAGTGTTGTTGGTGACAACACGAGATCCTGCACTCATCATGACTCAGCTGGAGATGCGGTTTGCAAGGCCTGAGTACATCGTGCTTCAGGAGGTGAACGCTTTACGTGCTCTTCCAAAATTAGGAACTGAGTCGAAAGACTTGCATATTCTTGGATGTCGTGTGCGTAACAGCGTCGAGGTAATAAAGTTACTCGAACACAAATCCTATTTAGAGTCTCCTGAACTTTTTGACGCTATTCTTTCTAAATTAACTCCGCTGATGAGATCAAGTTGGATGGATTTTGTTATCTCTACTACGTCTACAAGTTCCATAACAAAACTTGAAATGTTGTATGATTTTTTAATGAGAGAAGTCGAAATTTATTCAAAGTTCGGCATTATCGTGAACAATTCTGGCACTAATAATTTTGCTATAGAATACATAGTAATAGGTACTGCCCGTCCCAAACATTTTACCAATAATAATTCAAAAACTTAAAAAAATATAAATACGCAATCGCATTCAAGTTTGTTTAGGGGCCATTCATTTATTACGTAAGACTATTTTCGCTAATTTTTGACCCCCTCCCCTCCTGTTATAAGAAAAAATAAGAATGGGCCCTCCCTCCTGTTTAATATTTGGACTTAAGAATCTAAAGGCAAAAATGAATAAACGTTTGGTTTATTTTTCAAAGTAACAATATTTAGAAATGTTTATTTGTACTGACAAAGTTACTATTAATTTTTATTTTTTTGGTAGAATAAACTTTAATTTTAATCATTCATCTTTGGTACAAAAGATTTTCAGTCCAGGGGCTCAAAACCCACTCCAAAAGTGGATCTGACACTGTAGCATCGCTAATAAAAAGTGTTACTTTTAGTTGGTTATTCAGGATTGTGACGTCGTCAACGTTCACCCATTCCACAACAGCTCCGATGCGGCACAAAACTTTTTTGCCTCACCTTAATTATATGGCTAAAGCTTTTTCTTTTTCAATATTTAAAATACGGCAATGAAGTTTTTGGGTTCACTATACATTTGCATAAAAATTTAAACCATAAAATATGTTGGCATATGGTAATTCATACTAATGATATTTACGCATAATATTATTATTCATAACAAAGGGTATAGCGAGGTAAGGAGCACGAAATGGCCCCCACGGCCCATGACGGAATTATCATTTGTACTGGTATTGGCACTCTAAAACAATACGAAATGTAAGGTCGTTGACCCCTGACCTTGACCTGTCTTTGAGATATTCGAGAAAGTTCGTATGCGCGCCGATTTTTTTCATAATTTTTTTCCCGAAAAACTATAAAAGCTAGAAGGATGGGACCAATTGCATATAATGAGGGATACTTTAAAATAATTAAACAAAATATAAATAATTTTTTTTAGTACTGTTCTATTATGTCTACCGCGCCAAAAAAAATATATAATACTCTTTGATTTATATACTTATACCATACAAAAGCTGATCAAACTCAAAGAGGCGCTTCTTGAGTAATATCTAAAGAAAACTTGTTCGATCGTGTACAGTGGGCGCCCGCCCAGCCGCTTCGCGCGGACTAGAAAACAAACGTGTTTATTCATGTTCAATAGATTATTATAAGTGTATTCGTGTCATTACAAATACGATTTCACGCATGGTTGCTTTAGTCTTCCGTGTTAAGGAAACCACACACAAATATAAATTACCTAATAGGTCATTCGGTGAGAATAATTGCGTATGCCTGTCGCAAGTTGTATGGTGATAACCACGGGTGATAACAATGTTTGTGAACTGTATTATTTGTGACACTTTCGTGCATAAAGTTCGCGGAAGAAAAAAAGTTATCACTAGTGAAGAGGACGCTAGACTATATAGTGACTCGAGTAAAAAAACAGTTTCTGTTGGTGACGTATTGTGTGGAAAGTGTCGGCTAATTATTTACAATAGTAAATCAAACGTTGCATCAACTTCTGCGGCATCTACCCTGGTAGAGTGTGAAGGCGAACAGGAGTCTGGTGAACACTTAGCAGTTGGGGAAACATCTTCTAATGCTTCATTCCAACAAGAATGTGAAATGAATTTACCATGCAGTTCCGAAAGCGACCACGATGATGAAGATGATGATGGCGATGATGTTTTTTCGCATGTTGCCCAAAACGACGAATTTATATATGTATATATACCACGTGTTGTATCCACCCACAAGTATTGTTGTATATGTCGATCCACAACAAACTTAATGCGAGTACCTTTTGAAGCGCGTTACGAGGCTTATACAAACATTGGGATTTTTATACCAGAGGATAACCGTTGTTGCTGCACACATATAATAGGAAAAAACTTTTATAAAGACGAGTTGGTGCACCTACGTGTAGTATCTAACACCAGTAAAATGAACTCTAAAGAAGTTGCTCATTTTTTAAAATCACTTTCAGAAAGAGCAGGGATGTCGCTTTTCGACAAAATTGAAAATGATATGTCTGAAAATCAGATAAGGATATTGACAGGGCTTTGTTGGCAAAACATTATTGAATTAAGACAGCTATTGACTTCTATGCGAAACACAAGCATACGCACTGTGACTCAAGCGTTAGTTGTATTCTTGTTTAAATTAAAAACTGGAAATTCTAATTCAGTGATAGCAGGAGTGCTGGGTTTACCATACGAACAACATGTGTCGACATTTTTTAAGGAAGTATTAAGAACTTTTAAGACTGATATTTTGCTTCATTTTGGATTAACCTCCGTTTCTCGAGAAGATTTAATAAAGAACACAAGTTTAACAGCTCGAATGTTATTGAACCTTGGAGATGATCAGCTGGTATTGATATTTGACGGCACTTATATCAGGCATCAAAAAAGTTTTAACAATGAATACCAGAGAAAATCGTATTCTGGGCAAAAGAAAACCCATTTATGCAAACCGTTCACAATCTGTACTACGAACGGGTTTATAGTTGATTTTGCTGGGCCATTTTATGGAACGGAAAATGATGCCACTATTATGAAGAAAGTGTTACAGGATGCTAAACTTAAAACTCTATTACGTCGGAATGATGTATTTGTCGTAGATCGTGGATTTCGTGACGCCGTTGGCGACATCACCAAAGAAGGCTACACCGTGTTAATGCCGGCGATTAAAGGTAATCGAGCCCAGTTACCTACCGATGAAGCCAATATGTCACGACAAGTGACTAAAATCCGATGGGTAGTCGAAGCTGTGCACGGAGCTATTGCTCAGAAATATAATTTGCTTCATAACAATCTTGATAATAAAATGCTTTCAAAAGTAAGTCTATTATGCAAAGTTGTTGGATTTTTACACAACAAATTCAGTAAGCGATTGGATTCTGATACAGGCTTAAATGAGACAATTGTTCAATACTTTAAAGAGCGACTGGCGTTACCAAATTCTTTAAGTGAAGAGGTAGAAAAGCAGCACTGGAATCGAAGAAAAACGGCTTTTCAACAACTGGTGTCATCAGAAATTTTAGATTTTCCAAGACTAAACGAAGAACAATTAAGAATATTATTTACAGGTTCCTATCAGCTCTCATTAGCTGTTTCATACCTCGCTGAAATAATGGACGACAAGAGCAATCTCTATATATATTACGTCAAACAAACCCCAACTATCATCAAGTTAAATGTTCGTTCCAGACATGTAAATAGTAAATATTACCGATTGTTCATTGATTATGTTCCTAATATGAACAGTGTCGAAGGAATCCGAGGATATTGTTGTGATTGTCCGAATGGAAACAGGACAGTTGGATGCTGCGCTCATGTCGCAAGTGTAATATATTATTTAGCTCATGCGAGATATCTATCTCGAATTTTACGTCCTGCTGATATTCTGTCGAAAATATTTTCAAATGATGCCGTCAATGTTGTGATAAATGAAAATAGTGATGATGATGATTAAAATTATGTTCAAAATTTAATTATAATAATTAATCCAAAAATGACCTCTTTAATTAGTTCCTACCAGCCGTACGCACACTAAGTAATTCTCATAATTACTCAAGAAGCGCCTCTTTGATTTTGATCAGCTTTTTTATGGTATAAGTATATAAAACAAAGAGTATTATATATTTTTTTTGGCGCGGTAGACATAATAGAACAGTACTAAAAAAAATTATTTATATTTTGTTTAATTATTTTACACAGTTGTCATTTCACGAGAACTCTGAATAAATACAGAATATTTTTCAAAGTATCCCTCATTATATGCAATTGGTCCCATCCTTCTAGCTTTTATAGTTTTTCGGAAAAAAATTATGAAAAAAATCGGCGCGCATACGAACTTTCTCGAATATCTCAAAGACAGGTCAAGGTCAGGGGTCAACGACCTTACATTTCGTATTGTTTTAGAGTGCCAATACCAGTACAAATGATAATTCCGTCATGGGCCGTGGGGGCCATTTCGTGCTCCTTACCTCGCTATACCCTTTAGCATAATTGTTTTAATCATAAATACAACCAGCATAATCATATTTTAACATAAAATTCACAACCATTACTTTATAAAGGCATTATGGTATCAAACCATAATGAATATAATCATAATCATCTTACGCAGAATAACTAACTCCTAAGATTATAGACACACATCTATAACTTTTTACATAAACATTGCTCTTACCTAACCTAACCTTACCTAAACCTACTTTGACACTCTGTAATATAGCAAATACCTTTTAAAGTACCGTTTTTATTTTTCAGATTCAAACAACCATTAACAAAATAAAAGTTTATTATAATATACTATTACGCGACTATACACTATGCCTAAAAACATTGTGCAAATTATAATTATGCTTAAATATATTAACCTAATTATAATTATGCCACAGTACATATGTTGCTAATAATAAATAAAAAAAAAAAAAGCTAGAGTATGTGACAGAGTATGTGTATTTAGGCCAAATAAATCGCCCCTACTGATCAAATGTCAAAGGAAATAAACAAGAGGATTGCCAGTGGCTGGAGAAAATTCTGGTCTCTAAAAGAAATAATGAAAAGCAAAGAATTAAGCATTTCTATAAAAAGAAAAACCTACAATACCTGCATCCTCCCCTGTATCACATATGGATGTGAGACCTGGTCCCTCACCCAGAATCACAGAGAAAAACTAGCCAAGTGCCAGCGAGCAATGGAGAGAAGTATGTTGGCAATAAAACTCAAGGATAAAATTAACTCGACTGAAATAAGGAACAAAACGAAACTGACAAACATTCTAACTCGAATTGATCATTTGAAATGGGGTTGGACAGGTCACATGCTACGCTGTAAGACTAACAAGTAGAGCAAGCAGGTAACACTCTGGTACCCAAGAGATGGAAATAGACAAAGAGGACGTCCAACAAGGAGATGGGAAGATGATTTCCGTCTAACTTTGGGACCATTCTGGACAAGAGTTGCAACCGACAGAATGCAATGGAAGCAGCTGGAGGAGGCCTATGTCAAAAGACACACCGAATTGAGGGACATTTTGTAACATACTATATTCAAATGTACCAGTTGTAAATGTTCAAACAGAAAACCAATTCGGAATAAAGGGCTATTATTATTATTATAAATATATTAGACCTAATTATACTTATGCCACAGTACATATGCTGCTAAAAATCAATTATGACAAAGTTATATTATGCAAAAAATATGCTAATCTCGTTATGTCAAACTATTTTAGGAAAAATACATTGTGTCAACATAAAGAGATCCCGAAATTTTTACTTCTACGCATCCGAGCGAACTTTGGCACACGCGCTTTTTCAAAGTATAATTTTAACTTTGTACATTTTTGTGATCTTACGTTAGAACTATTGAGACTCCCTCCCACCCCCTTGTAAGAAAAAATTAGACATGGTCAACCCCCCTCCCCCCCTAAATCGTCGTATGTAATAAATGAATGGCCCCTTACATTGAATGACAATGTTGACAGTAACGACATGGCCTCAAATTGTCTTTATTGTCAGCAACGTCATGTCATAGACACATGTAAACGATTTCTTTGTCTATCGCCTCAAAAAAGGTTAGAGATGTCTTAAAAAGGTTCGCATAGATATAAGTTTTGTAATGGTACGGAATTGTGTAATATTTCTGGTTGTAAATACAAACACCACAAACTCTTACATCTTCCAACTATTCAGTACAGGTCTTCGGTGGCAAATAATCTTGTCTCTATTGAGGAGGTTTCTGAGGAGGAGCAGGTTGCGCCTGACATTCATCTTTCTTCTGTAGCTTGCTCGCCGACCGTAGATAAAGATAAAAAAGATATTTTGACTCATTCTTTTAACGGTTTAATTTTCAATGAACTCAAAACCTTACGTCCACTTTTAAAAGTAGTAGCGGTTACGGTATGCGGTCCAAAAGCAAATATTGACACATTCGCGCTATTGGACGACGGCTCGACGTCTGCTTTTATAGATTCTAAGATTGCAAGCGCTTTAGGAGCTACTAGGCTGAAAGCCAATATTAAAGTAGATTGCATTGGTGGGCTCTCAAAACAGTCAGAGGTAGAGTTTGTAGATATTAGTATTAAAGCGCGTCATTCTAGCGATGATGCATTCAAACTCCATAGAGTTCGCTCAATGCCTAATTTAGGAGTTTCGCGACGGACATTATGCACTATAGATTTTGATAAATACTCACATTTGTCTGATTTAAAAGACGTAATTTGCTATAAGAATGTACAACCTACACTTATTATAGGTATTGATAAATTGGTTTTTGACTCTTCCGTCACAAATAAGAGAGAACGGCTCCTTGCAACCTGCTGCATGACTTACAAAACTGGGTTGGGTTATTTTCGGTATTCCATCTCCCGATAATTCCATCCTTCGTGTCGTATTTGCTAGGGAATCTTTAAGCTGACATTGTAAATGAATACTTTTATTCCCTAATGTCTCTTCCAAATCATTCAATTCAACTGTATCTTTGTCAGATAAACTAGGTCTGCAATGCATGCTGCTGTTTGCAAATACTGAGCGAAGCACTAACTTACCTAACCTCACCACCTGACCTCAACTAAACTTAACCTTTTAGGTCGCGCCGTGCGCGACCTTCGGCCGCTTACGGGCTCCCTGTAATTCTGACCTCACCTTAATCATTAACAATTGCCTCGAAAATATCGCACACCAAACTGGTTGCCTCTCGCGGCTACCGCCGCTCGAAGCTAGAAATTCTGTGAGGCAGAGCTAATACCATCATTACAAGCTACTAAAAATAATTTTTAAACACACAATCAAGTACAAGCAAACGAAATTGTTTGTTCAATTCAAAATCAAATATCCAAGCATAACAATCACTAAGACTCATGGTTTTTTCAATGGTTTTGAATTAGATTTTTGAAGAGTGATTATTCCTCGATGGTATGTCCGATTTCAAAACATTTTTTTGCACATTAGTCACGACCATGATGTGAGTTTTGGCGCCAAATTTCATAAATGTAGTCTCAGCGGTTTGGCTGTAATCAGCTTTTGATTTTTTCTTTCGGTGATTATTTCTCCATAGTATGTCCGATTCCAAAACTTTTTTTGCACATTAGTCACGAGCACTATGTGAATTTTGGCGCCAAATTTCATCAATGTAGTATCAGCGGTTTGGCTGTGATCAGCTTTTGAATTTTTCTTTCGGTGATTATTCCTCCATGGTAAATTCTCAATTTTTTTACATAGCCTATGTCCGTCAGGTTATAATCATGTATGTTCATGCCAAAATTCGTTCGAAGCGGTTGAACCGTTAAGTAGCAGGAGGGAGACAAGCGAAATTTGTGAGTTGCCTAAAAGAGAGCTTCACTCTTTCAGAGCTTCGCTCGTTTATTAAAAAAAAAATCGTAAAGTTTCTGATAAGCACTTTTACGTCCGGCCAATTGTACGCTTAAAGTATCTAAAATTCGGTAATACACATTAGTGCGAAAATATTCGTGACCAGATGAAGGTATTGTTTCATTCACCCGTGACTGATCTGCCTGAATTTTTCTGGTTTTCTTTTATGCAGCAATAAAAAAATTGTTTTTCTTTCGATTAAGATAAAAATCACTTTTTTTCCACTTATTTTCAATTTTTTTTTAATATTGATATGGAATAAATAGGATTTATTTTGAATGAGTACTCTATAAACAAAAAATGCATCGAATTTCAAATTAATACCAAACATATTATAATACCAAATTCAAACATATTTTCATCCAACACAGAAATTAAAATATTACCAACTCTTTGAGCTCGGAATATAATTGTAAATATTGAACTCGAAGTGCTTGAGACAGAGAACTTGAGACTTATTCGAAAAAAAACGTTAATTTGTAAAATTTTTAATTGCGATATCTTTTAAACTGAGAATTCACTTGTGACCCGAGTCGATTTTTTCTAGTATTTTTCTATTATAATGATACTCATTTTATTTATTTTATTCAATTAATTTATATTATGGCTTGTACAGGTACATTAAACGTTAAAATCGAACTAATGAATACTGCTTGCTTATTACCAGAATATTTATTAACAGAATTCTATTTAAATAAAATAGACTACCTGTTTTTACTTTAAACTACTTATTATTTAACGAATCCTTAAATTCAAATCTTATTAGACGTTTTATTACTTGAGGAACTTCCCAACAACAAAAAAAAATACAAAGAATGTCGTCTTTGTTTAATAGTCGAATAGAACCCAAAATTCATAAATCGCATGCGTCCGATAACGTCGTCTTCCCTCACGTCACTGCCCGTTGTGGGTCAGCGTAGTTTGTGATGTGACGTGAATAATATTTGACGTAATAAATATTTTTTTTTTTTATAAATAAAAAACTTACAAAATTATATCATACAATTTATTTTTAGGGGATTTTCAAGTAATTATGGCAATTTTAGGGGTTTTTGAATTTAATTTAGGGTTAAATATTTTCAAGAGTTGGTACACTGCATCCAGCCGCCCGCGCTCACGACGCGACTTCACGACAGGGGACTGGCCGCGCGTAGGTTTATGTTGAAATCTAAACATGTCTACTGTACTCTTCAATATTGGTCGAAGAGTGTACGTACATACTTTATCTGTCAATTAATAGTAAACTTACATAATTGAAGTCATCTAGACATGGTACAGCCAACGAAGCTTGCTGAATTCTTAAATATCTTATCACACCAAATAAGTATTTTGCATCTCCAGTAAAATAACTCGCACTAAATTAAAGCAACATTTAGTGTGTTAAAGTATTATCTACATTTCACGATCCTGTGCTCACTCCTTATGGGAATTGGGCGTGATTTTAAGTATCGTGTTTTAAAATTCTATTTAAAACAATTTTTTTGAAAATTTATTTACAAAGTTCCCTATAAATTATCCGCGAATTCATTTTTATCGATTTTCCCATGGGAATAAGATATTTTCCCGCAGCAAAACGTAGCCTATGTGTTAATCCAGGTTGTCAGCTAACTCCATACCAAATTTTATTAAAATCGGTCTAGCCGTTTAGACGTGAGAAGAAACAAACATACACACTCACACACTTACAAACTTTCCCCTTTATAGTATAAGTAAAGAGTAGCCTATATGTTAATCTAGGGTGTCAGGTAACTCCATACTAAATTCTATGAAAATCGCTCCAGCCGTTTATACGTGAAGAGGTAACAAACCTACACGCTCACAAACATTCGCCTTTGTAATATTAGTATAATAAAGATATGCATGTATTAAAAAAAGGTTATTTCAATATTACAAACAGACACTCCAATTTTATTTGTATGTATAGATGTATAGATAATGCAGTACCTCTTTCAGGCCACTTGTCACGTCCACGACACAGTGTAATGGCATCATGCTGAGGCAGGGACCTGAATGGCCCTCATGTTTTTATCGTTACTATTTTATTTTTTTATTATTAAATTCTATGTTTTGTTTTAAAATGTATGCTATGGGTAAAATAACTCTTTCTTTGAACAACCAGTGGAATGAGTTTCATCAGCGACATCAATTACTTTTAACTCTAGAAGATTAAAATTTAGATTATTTCAAAGAAAATACATACGAAAAAACTAAAGAACTGTACGAATCAACGAAAACCGATATTTTAAAGAGAATGCTTGCCGGGACCACTACTTCCGCGAAAACTAAAATACCAAGTCTATGGCAACCCGTTGCCGAATGAAACCTAAATGAAAAAAACAAAGGAGCTATTACAACGTCAAGAGTGTAACTTCAAGTCCATAAAAAGAGCTACGATGAAAATTTACTTGGAGATAATCAACAAGTGGGATGCTGAGAATCATCTCAACATTTTAAGATCAAAATGAGAAATAATCGATAAACTGCACTGGGAGCTCGAAACGTTACATCAAACATCAGAACGAAACAACGCCACTATATTCATCCAAATCGAAAACCATATGAGAAAAGGATTAAATGCCAAAAACTGGTCAACCTCTCATTATCATCAAGCCGTTCCTACGATAAATATTCCAGACTTTACCGGAAGTTACAGCCAATGGATCACATATGAGGATCTGTTTTTAGAATCAGTACATAAATATCCAACTATACCTAACGTATAGAAGATGTAACTTCAAAAGTCTAAATTAAATTATAGTAGGAATCGAATTCGACGGAATAGGAAAGACTCATTCACCATTTACACGTAAGCGGTGAAAATTACGAATCATGCTGGGAAATTCTTAATCAGAGATATGATAAACGACGCTTGTTGTTAACGTCATACATGAACAACCTGCTCAACTTACCTGTTATACAACACCATAACGCATTTAACTTGAAAAAAAAGTATTATTTAAATTTTAAATGGGCTCGCCAACATAGACCTGGGATCCAATTATTATGCACACCATGTCGCAAAACTTGATAGGTACCACAACTTACAACAAGTACACAAAGGAGCTGCAAGAGCCCGGGACATAAGATCAATTAAACTTCCACAATGTAATGGAGTGCACGTTTCAATACAATGTGCAAAGTACAACGACATGAGCGCGGAGGAGCAAAACGTGACTGTAACAAAATTACAAGTTTGTAGAAATTGTCTGTATAGCCATGGCAATGAACATTGCAAATCAGCGAAAACTTGCAAAGAATACGATATGCCGTAACATAATTAATTGCACAATAATAACATGAAAAAATCTACATCTTATCACGGAAAAAATAATATTGAGCCCCAGGTTACGACTGCAAACCAGCAAACGAATCACTTATCAAAAGAAAACACCGAGATTATTTTTACGACAACTTAACAAAAGGTGAAGGCATCCAACGGTAGCTACGTTACTTTGCGAGCTCTTCTCGAAGTAAACCTAATCAGCGAGAATGCCGCACTACTATTAAATTACCCAGAAAGAACATATTTGTTCTGTGTCCGGAGTGGGCTCGGTGTCCGGTGACTGCACGGGTTACGTTAATCTGGGCTGCATGTCCATACATTCAAACTTTAATTTTAAAGCAAAAACTTTAATTATGAAGAAACTTATAAACAACCTACCCACAAACCCTCCAAACACCGAACTGGGAACATATAAAAAACTTGAAACTTGCTGACCCAGAGTTCAACGTATCTCGATGCGTGGACATACTCCTTAGAGCTGCTATTTATTCCATGATTCTGATGGATGGTGTTCTAAACCATTGAGTTAGACGTATCGGTTAGCAAACAAACCAACCACCCCCTTAAGGCTCCCCCTCACGGCCTTGAGCGAGGAGATACAGAACCACCTCAACAAGGGTAAATCCTTGGAGAGAGTGCACAAATATGAAATATTTGGGCATCTTAACATAATTAAAGCGATTGCTGAATCGCTCACTTACAATCCCAACAGACAATCGAACAGATTTAAAGAATAATTAACACAGTAAAGCAAGAGGTCGTCAATTGTGTTAAGGCAGAATTAGCTCATTTTAGAACGCAGGCCTCCGCGACTTCTGCGGTCACAGTAATCACCGGGCATCCATATGCTCAGGCGGCGCAACAGCCGACCTTTCCCAGCAGCGCTCCCAAACCAGTCATGGTCAGCAGACCAGCCATCATCGTGACCCCCAATTGCGAAGTCAAGACCCGAATAGACGCTATGAGCACCTTCAAAAAGAGTATCAGCTTTAAAGCCATGGCCTTTGCGCACGCTAGAGTTCAGCTTATCTCAAATAACAAAATACGCGTCGAATTCGACGACAATAAACAAGCGTTGAACAAAATCAAAGAAACCGACTTAATAGATGCCGAACCGGCAAAGCGCTGAAACCTATGGTTATCCTGAAAGGGATCGCCAATGACACAGCGTCCGAGGAACTGGTGGCGAACATATGCATGCAGAACCAAGATCTAGATAAGCTATTTACCAGCGACAGCGATATGTCACTTCGCTTCAAGCGGAACAACAGGAATGAGTTCTTATACAACGCGGTGCTCTGTGTCACCTCTGAACTCTACCGCGGTATCATCAACTCAGAAAGGGTAAACATAGAACATCAGCGGGTGAGAGTTTCCGATTTCTTGTCGTTCTTATAGCGTGACAAATGCCTGCCCCCTCATCAGAGCAATGAAAAATATAATAACGCAACATTAAATAAATTATGTTGGTGAACAATTTAAAATATGTATTATTTTGTGTTATACAGATTGTGTGATAGTAATAAGTTATGAATATTGTTATTAAGTTATGAATTACTTTTAGACGAGTCTACAGCAGTTTGCTACTCTCATATAATTTATGGAAAGGTAACATTCTGCGTGAAATAATGAGAAAAAAATTGCTTCTAGGATAGAAAAATTATAAAACACTGAATTATTCTTTTAATAAAAAGCACCTAAACAAAAAAAATGTTATATTTAGAAGTCAATAATTTTTCAGTTAATAAATGTATTACATTTTTGTGTAGAAATGAGAAATCACAATATTGTCTACTACTAATTACTAGTAACCTATAATGTTACTAGTTACTAATAATAAGATTGAACGCTTTTATTGTCAACCCAGTGTGTGTAAATGACAGCGCTTATATTATCAGCCCATCGCTGATAAATATAACAAAAACGTAAGACCACGTACACCAGGCAACAACTTTAATACATATCAACAGGCTGGAAGTACCTCTACGCAGTGAAGTCGGTAAGAGTTTAGCTGGCTAAATTCCTTTAGCTGGCTAAAATTTGATTATGTGGCCGATTTCATAGTTTTTTTACGATTAATTAGTTATTCCTTAATCGTAACAAAACTATGAAAACGGCCACATAATCATTTTTTTTTAAATTAGCTTCATTTATTTTATTATATTATACTCATTTTATTATACTGAAAGTTAATGTTAGTTAACTTTGACTAGATTTAATTTAAATTTAATATTATTCTAAAACCCCATACCAATAGCCAAAGGAATTTAAATGATAAATTTATTTACTACCAAAACTACAAAAAAAAAAAATTGACATAAATAGGTATTATTGAAGAAAAAAAACTTTTAAAAACTGCATGAAAAATTGTAAACTTTAAATTGCAAACTTAATAAATGACCTGAAAGGATAGAAACAAGTTAAAAAATTGTACTTTTTTATTTGAATGATCGTCAGCCATTATCGCTATCGATGTGTTCACGGAGTAGGATATATATTTTTACGAGGAAACACTTGGAAATTATGAGTCATCTTCACATTGTAACTTTTTTGTTGCCAAAAGTTAAGCGGTCAGCGATATTCATTACCAGAAGAGGCTGTCAAAGACTATGAAAAACATGTCTGGAAGTCGCCACGAAGGAGTGGCATAAATTTTATTTTATTTTATTCGTATGCAAAAGTGCATTTACATAAACATAGTATTTTGAATATAACTATAAATTATTTTTTGGCAATTCGTAGTAATTTTTTCTTTTTATTCCGTAATTTTTGTTTCGCCGAGGATTGTTGAAGTTAGTAGTCATCACATCAGTCTTTTGTAGTTCCGACTGTTAGAGCAAAGGTCTTTCTTACTGATTACTTGTTAAATGATTATATTCGTCTAAGCTAATTGAATTTTCGTCTAAAATAATTCGTTTGTCTCAATCGAATCAAAGGATTTGTTACAGGATGGCAAAAAAAAAACAAACAGTTTTGTATTTTTATGTTTTTATAACAAGTAGTTCCAATAAAATTTTACAAGTTTCTTTTGTACAAGTACGGAACCAACCGTGTCACTGAATTCAAACTTATATAGAGACGTAACTGTGGAGTGCGATTTAGAAGTATAGGGTTTTCAATTATTAGCATCTAGGAGGGAACTTAGGCAGTTTCAGAAACATAATTTCTTATCTTCAGAATCTAATTCAGACCTTGAAAAACATATGTGTTGAGGGCAAAGCAGCAAGGTCCCATGTGGTATAAACTATTTATTGAAATCAATTACATACAGTAACTTCTGTTAACAACTTATCTGAGTTGTTAAGATTTAGATTTCAGTTGAAATAAGAATAGTTATAATAGACTGCAAATGTAATAGATTTGTTTTTTAAATTATTTTGTGTTTAAGTTTACAACGCCTATTTCTAATAGGAAAGCATGGAGCAACAGTTAATTATCAATGATGCTTTTACAACACGTCTTAGTAACCAATTCCTTCGTAATTTAGGTAATTGTCATTCAGGAATTGTGGTTCCACTGCTGCGGTAGTCAGTGGTCTATTATAATTTTATTTGAGCAGTAACCTATGGGGTAATAATATAAACCTATATAAATGCATTTAAATGATTATTATTATAAAGTAAACATTTTCAAGTAAGATCACGCTTTAGATTTATTTCGATAAAAATCTGCACGTATATTGGATAACACAATAATTGGCATCATTTACGTATAATATAGACGTTAACAGGTGTCAAGTCATTTTATTTAGTTTTCCTACGAGAAACATTATTTCTTATTTGATATTATATAAGATCACTAAACCGGCTGGACCACGGGACTATATATGGAGAACTTTTTCAATTAAGATTATAATGATACCAATTTTGTAGTCCATCTTAATGGACCGAGCAGTTGGACCGCGATTTCTTAATAGGTAATTGTAAGCTTAAAGCGGCTCTACTTGATGTAAACTGTAGTTTTCACATTTTTTTTTTCTAAAACTGCCTAATCCGGAATACTCTCAGTGATCTGTCCGTCCGTGCATCCAGCGTGTCGCTACGTGACCGATAACTTACAAAATCGTAAAAGACTCTGGTCGCGAGCCCATTACCATAAGAATAATAAATTGGTACGCGCGTTACGCTTAATACATTCAAGACGTAAATCATAGAAAAGAAAGAAAATACAGTTATATCATAAAATGGTATTGTTATATTTTAGGTAAAATAAGTAGTAGACATTTTTCAGGAATAGTGTAAATTTAAAAACACTAAAGAATAGTGCATCAAAATAAAACATAGATAAGATTAATCCTTTCACATAAGAATTAATATTAAACAAAGGTTCATGTTACATCGAAAGATGACGACAATTTGTCATAACGCGCTTTTTATTATTCTTATGCCATTTCTGTGATCACAATTAATAAACACTATTTCGTCTCGAAATCCTAGCGTGAAGAATTGAACTAGTTACCAAAATATTTCGCTAAATTCACAGCAAAATTAGTCTTTATCGCCGATTTATTATTAATAACGTTGTTGGCCTCGTTTTTATATCAATAGAAATTCAATTCCGTTTGTTTATCTCACCGTTTTCTCATACACGTTAAAGTGATTGTAGTAAGTAGGTATTTTGTATTTTCTGTTACTGAGATATTTATGATTGCAAGCACATAATATCTGAGCTATTCACGGCGTTCCTCTAGCCGAGCTCAAAAACTTATCCAACCCGCACCAATAGATGCGTCTTGTAAAATAGGTAAAAGTTCAATTCATTCCCTAAATTTAATAAATAGATAAATTTAACGTCCCATGTTTAGGATTTCAGAGACAACAGACGCAAAGGCATACTTACAAACTTTTAGTATTACCTAACTAACTAATAATTTTAGAATATTCTTTTGCTTAACAATACAATAGTAACTATGATAATGACTTTTGAGTTGCTATATTTAATGTTCTTAAAATTTCATTCATTGTCATTGAAAATAATTTGTTTGAATAATACATTATCTTTTTTTTATTTTAATATATAATCATATAATAGAACATTTTGTAAATATACAATTAGATCTTCAAATAACACCAGCTTGAACCTTACAAATTTTAAACAAAGTGCTCAAAAAGGATATAACTAAAACAAACGCTACAAATTTTTTATAAAAAAATTTAGGAATTCGCCAAATATCAGTTCCAAGCCCTTCTTTTTTAATAATTTACCAACGGAATTCTACCAACATATCGTCGATTGTCTAGAAAACAATGGTGCTTTACAACAAAAACTACTGAATCTACCTAAATTATTTCACAAATGCTAGAGTTCCACAGTTAAATAAATAAATTTCATAAATGAGCTCTTATTACATCAATTTGTCTTATATGCCATCGTTTTGCTTCTGCAATGAGCATGTTTCAATGATAAAATAGGCCTAGGTGGCCAACAGAGGCCATGCTGGCTGCCGAGAGGTCGTGGGAGGCTGCTGTCTCCTTCTGCAAGAAAGTATTCTTGCAGAAGGAGACTGCAGAAGGGGCGAGAGAGGTGGACGAAAAAACCGCCCGCTAAAGAAGGAAACGGACAGGGAAGAGGCGGCGTATATACGCCAGCAGGATCCCCATATAAGGGGAATGCCCGGCCTCCGAAGAGTCTGAGAGAGAAGGGGTGTGCCCATGTAACACAGGGCATCCAGCCCCCATAAGGGCTGGGATGCTGTGGAGGGGGTCTAGGACTGCATCCGCTCCAATTGGGAAAAGGTGGTGGGGTGGCCATCAAACGACCGGGTATTCGTGGCATTGCACTCGCCCCCTGTCTGTAACTCTGACTGTACTCAGGCATCACCGATCCGCGATGAGGCCCGAAGCGGGCCAATCACCGGGCCGTAGTGGTGACTCCCAAAAAGGAACGCACAAGGCCCCACGATAAAGTTTTAGTGGGTATGCCCGTCAGCCTTATTGACGGGTGAGTCCCACATAGCCCCATGGGGCCCCACCATCCACCTAACGGTGGGCTATGCGTAATGCATTTCCTCTCGAAAAAAAAAAGATTAAAAAAAGTAATGATACGAACGACACGAACCGTTTCTGTAACTGTGTTAAAATCTCGGAAACTGATAGCCGCGAACACCGTTTCACGCTTTTACATATCTCTCCAAACGCACAAAAATTATTTATCACTTACCTAATTTATAATTTAACAATATGGTACATACCTACATACATACATTTGATATAATTTGTTCGGTTATAATGGTAATGGGCTCATTGCGATTGTACCGACGACGACTCGGACCTTCCAGCTGATAACCTTCACAGTATTATTTGGTGCCTTCATACTTATCTACAAAATCAAGACAATCGTCGGTTCAATCGAATAATTTACAATTAATATCTATAAATTATTTATTTACAAATCGCACTAGTAATAGGATCGTATCGTTCGCCCGAAAATTGTAGTCTGAAATCAATATCGATGTCGAAGTGAATTCGATTATCGATACGAGTTCTTTTTATCACGTCAATCTAGAAGCGATCAACTGGAATTTTAGTAATAAACAGTAAAATCTCTGAATACACAGAGATCAAATATGTGAATGTAATGACCTAAACGATAGTAAAGTGAGAATCGTTCTAAATATTTACACTAAAAATGGCAGTAAGTTTACAGCGTTACTGATACCGGTCGATGAGAGTCTAGACTATTGTCGTATTTATTGTATTGTATTAATAAGTTCCTTTATTCTATAAAAATTATCGCGTCGCGAGACCAATAATGGTTGGTTATTGCGTTAGCTGTAATAGCCATGTTTTAGAGAAAGTTAAAACTAAACTGTATCTCAGCATTATATACTCTTCAGTCCATTTCACAGTAAATCTTGAATTAATTTAGCCTACACCATGATAAATATTACTACCCGTTAAAATGGTAAATTTATCCACCATTTAATTAGGTTTTGTTAATGCGTTGATATTGTGCGCAGTTGCATTTTTGTGCGACGTTTGTGCTAAGCCTCAGTTGAAGGTATTGCCACAATGTCGTGACTCTGACCAATTGCACATTCAGCCACTCGAACATAATCGAATAAGAAGATATGTACGTGTACACCAAAACAATCTTCGGGCTATCGATCACAAATAATCACTAACATCGAATAAAGCGTAAAATCATTACTTCTGATTGCTTTTAAATTAATCAGTTGCATCGCACTAATTTAAATTACAAAATCCGTAGAAAGGACGAACTTTAATACAGCCAAAGAGCTTGGAATGTTTAGAATAGACATTATTGTTCTAAAGAGCCTTCGCTAATCACATATGTTTGTCTTTACCGTTTCTATTTTTTAAAGATTATTATCATCAATAAATGTCGAAAATAGATGTTGGTCATCATTTATGATTTAACGTTATGGCCTTATATAAATATAAGCTATAAGACATTGAAAAGTATGTTGTGAGTTGTTAGCTTGCTGGGGCTCTTTTTGGATAGTAAGTTTCATTATTGCGGGCTTTAATAAAGGTGCAACTAGGGTCAAATGTACCATCATTTTAGCTTCTACATTAAAAGTAACGTCACGGTAAGTATGAAAAATTCGTTTCGTGTTAAAAAGTCACGGGATATATACCACTTAGTGAATGCGCCACCCTTTTTTTTGTTCAACCATAATATAGAACATTGAATCTACTAACACCGATAATTGGCCCTTGGCTAGGTTCACAGCCATGCACAATAAATTATTGCTCAAAATTTGGTGCCTCGAAGCTTAAATAATATTAACACAAAGAAAAATTTGTTACTTTAAAACTTACGCACTGTACTTATGGGTTTAATCTATTACCATATCACAATTTTAACATAAAGGAAAGCTTTACAATTATTTTGAATAAGTCAATCACTTAAGTGTAGTTTTGTGTAATTCATTTATCCTTAACAATGAAAACATAAGTTACAAAATAAGTTCTTATTTTTGATAACGGAATATTCTTGTCTGAGTTTAAATGCTAAGCTAAGACGTTTCGAGTGACGAATTTCAAAAACCAATTATTAGTAGGTAAAGTTAGAACCAATCTACAGCGTGCATCTAATATTACATTCGAAACTAATCAGACCCACATGATTATTGAGCGAATCAGTTAAAATGGTAAATCAGTCGTCGCAACTGACTCTTACGCACTAAACAAGTATTAGGCCGTGCGCGTCTCCAAATCATACGACTACAGGAGCTTCACCATCGCCTGTCAAAAGCGATGCGAAAGCGAGCCAGTGAGCGACTCAAGCAGGATGAGGATAAAACACCCAAACCTTGCACCTTTTCAGCAATGGCTATCTTTTCGTCCCTTATCAACAGCATGGTGAGGCCCCAGAACCTTTAGTCTTAACATTGAATTGAGCAGTGTTAGAGATGCATGGACGAACAAATTGACTACACCCTGTAGTAACTACAGAACCCTAACTAATAAGTAATTTAATCATGGACGAAAAAAATTCGCATACCGCTTGATAGAAAATGGATACACCTAAATTCAGTTATGGTGTTTTGGCAAAACGGACATTACGTTTCAAGGCTCTAGTGTAGTCACGTTTTATGATTGCTACATTTCTGTTGGAGCGCCCAGAGGATCCCCACTTATTTTATCGTTATGGAGCTATTTCATGGCCCTAACAATGAAGTTAGGCGGTAGACCTCATGGTAGGTGTAACTTCTATTATTTCAGCATGTATGCTGTTTTTTTTAATATTGTTCTTAAGCACTTTTGCGAAATACATATCAGGCAGGGCTCTCGCTGTAATGATCACAACGAACACGTTTGACAGATTACGAGTCCCATTCTTTGCGTTGGTACCACACAACCTTGAGCAAAGTTGCTCATAGTAGTTTTCTTTTTAAAAAAGCCTTTTGTACCGTGTACAAACATATTTATAGACGGCGTAGTAAAGATGCATAAGGTTCTACCGAAGTCACAAATAATTTAACTTTTTTTACAAATTACTTGCATCTACTTCACCGTTACGGTGATAGCTCATCTACAAAATAACTACCTAACGAAATTTCACAACGGAGTCAGTGTAGATGTAAAAATAGCTTTTCCGATATTGTATATTAGTGTTAAGAAGTTTTTCCATTATATTTATACGAAAATAAAATTGTTTCGTAGAGAATACACCTTTTGTGCATAAATATCACTCCGTGTTATGAAAAGCGCTTAACTATTAAGTGGAATGGCATTATTCTTTTCGTCCATGAATTTAACTTTGTTCGTCTCTTAAGGGCGTATAGGATTAAAAGCTTTACATTCTTAAAAGTCTTCACAAAATTGTATATCTTAACGTATTCTATAATTTTTTACTTTAATTAAAAGAAATAATGTTTTAATCTCTCTTAAACTACAAAACCAACAGTTCTCTAAAGGCAGCAGAAACTAACGTAATAAAATAAATGCAGTAATTTAAATCTGGGTGAATATTAATTAACAATTATATTGCTCTGTAAAAGTTTAAACAATAGCACAATGTCATAGTCAATTCCCACATTTGCAATTAAACTGTCTTTCATCGATAATAATATAATTATATTTATAGGTTAAATATAATAATAGAATTTCGGTCATTTTAGATATGACTTTAATTTATGATTAACAATAATATAAGTAAAACAGAATCAAAATTTTTGTAAAATAATTACAATTATAATATTAAAATCAACAACACAATTTAGTCACAGCGAGTTACTTGTACTGTGACTTTTCAATATCTATGTACTCGGGGTACCCATTTTATGACTTTTTCTACTTAATTATGTCGGAGAAAGAAATTGTATTATATGAAGTACGTATCAATCGAAAAAATCCGGTTGGGAAGTTGTTAGGTATCGTATCTGATGCGTTCTATTCTCACCGACAACCGAGCTTACCCGCTAAAGTTTGCAAACATCGAAGCTATAGTCCACAGATTGCAGTGCCGACAGAGCGGAATCTCTTCCCAATAACAATTTTATGAAAATGTAGTTAAAATGGGTACAAGAATCCGATAGCACTTTACAGGATACCAATGCATTAATTAATTACGTCATAAAATGACAGACTAAACTATGTTAACTTTACGCCGTGACTTACACTAGTTTCGTTAAGCCTAATCACATCGATTTAGAACATTTGTTGTGTGGTAGTGATAGAGAAGCGACGCGCCGGCCGCGTGAGTCCATGGAACAAGAAGTTGGCCGCGGCCTTGAGGGGTGCGACGAGGGGGGCGCGGGATGGCTCCCATTGTCAGACGTTGCCCGGCGCCGGGAATCGAGGTGGGGGGAGCGGAGGCGGCGGCCGCCCCGCCTCCCCTCCTCCCGAAGACTGCTCCGATACTGGAACATCACGTATGTTTTACATGGGTTTACCCTTGGGACATGCTAGTGACCTAAGCGGTTCCGCACATATCCCATATTTTTCTAGACTTATCTAAAAACTTTTATTTGATTTTATAATGGACAGATCACAGACATCCGAAACTGTGTCGGTAGCTATCGAGGGAAGTGCACCTCATAAATTTATAGTAGATAACGAATTGTGCGTTGACTCGGTCACAAAATAAGTGATAATCAATGTGTTGGTCTTGTCCAGAAATACTGAAAAGTATAGTGCAATATTGCAAATAATGCATATATTTTTGAGAGTGATTAGCAATTTAAAAAGAATTATCAATTAAAAAGTGTTACGGGGCGTGCAGAAAGTCTAAACAGTGAAAGGTTTCTGTACGTAGTTTAACAATTACCTTTTTCCATATTACGTCTACTTACATCTTGATATAGTGGCTTTCGAATGAACACTAATGTTCGTGTTGATTTCGAGTATGGATCTATTGTTTTATTAGACAGGTATTGTTATATCTACTCTACTTGCCCTACCTTCACATTCTACCAAGTCCGGCCATAAGTTCAGTTACAAATAAAAATGCATTTTTTATGAAATAATGTAATATTACTAAAACTTATATGTACATATTTATTAAAGTCTCAAAAGTAAAAAAATATTCTATTCGAAACGGCCGCCTTTGGCTTTCATACAGGCCTTAAATCTGTATGGCCACGAATCTATGGATTTACGCTCTGTTTCCATGGGAAATTTCACCACTACTTGCTCCTGAGATTTTTTAAGAGATACGATGTCGCTGTGTCTTTTAGAGTAGACCATGTCCTCTAAAGCTGACTATAATTTTTAATTCAAAGAGTTGAGGTGTGGGCTAGATGAGGTCCAGTCTTCAACTCTTATGAAGTCCGGAACTTTGGTTTCAAGCCAGGCTTGGGTAGTTTGTGCCTTGTAAGCAGGTGCAGAGTCCTGCAGGAAAGTCCATGGTACATTTTTAAAAAGTGTATTGCTGAGAGGTTTCATAACGATCCAACACGATCCAAGACTGTCTCTTGATACACTTTGGCTAAAGTATTCACTCCTTTTTCACATAAATGTAGCTTTGTGACACCTTAATAAGACACGCCCCACCAAATCAACACTGATGTAGGATCATGACCACGTTGTACCTTTCCAACCATTTAAGCAGCTTCTTTAGAACTGTGAGGGTACACTTCATCATTTTGCTTATTGTAGTGCTCTTCAATCGTGAATTTTTTTCATCGGTAAATCATATTTCTGCCTATCGTGACAAAAGGCATTTTGATCGATCCACTCTATTTAATTGTAAAGATTGATTTAGGGTATGTTCTGTATATCGACGATAAGAAGTCTTGTTTTAAAATAAGCGACAGAGTCCTACCGGGAATCTTTATTTCTTGCGATAAGATTTTTTGCTTCCTAATGGGGTTTCTACGAACTCTGTATTTAACAGCGTTAACAGCCATTGTAATTCTAACAGCACGCGGCCGTCTTTTTTGGTCTTCGAGAGAACAAGTGTTGTTTTGAAGAATCTGGAATATGAACGACGGCTCTATACCCACTTTGTGCAAGGCGATCACTGCAATTCTATTTTCTTTAACTCCCCATTCCATATTGTAATTTAATAATGAAAACGAAAAATATGTGAAAATAAATAAATGTAAAAATAATTAAAAACTTGAAAATAAGAACAGGTTTTATGAAACAGTATTTATGGCCAGACTAGTTATATTTTTATGTACTCTGAGGTTATGGGTAGGAAGTTACCTTATCGTCTATAAGTCTCTAAGTCCAAAAAACCTTATCGACCCAATAAATACCGTTCGATAGGTGTGCTAATACAAAATAAGTTCGTTACCGTCAAAAGAAGCAACAAGTATAAACAGATATTAAATAAGTATTAATAAATAAAATAAATCGACCCGCGCGTGTACTCCAATTCCGCATTGGAACAGACGTTGGTTATCAGCTGAACATTATTTAGACTCAAAATGCATGTCGGTATTAGCTATACCGTAATGTTGACTATTGTGTACCTGCAGTATCTAAGGTACTGTATATCTTAAGGATAAAAGAACAGAATCTGGGTTCAGATTATAAATAATTTTGAATCAATAGATATACTTCGCGTCCGCTGTTAAAGAGCTTCGAATATTGTTTCCTAATTATCATGAAACACACATCTCTTAGCTATTTAGTTAATGTCTGATTTACTCTTACAATTTCACGTTATGAATAAGCTTTTGTGAGGTAAATTTCTTTTTTCTTATGATTGACTTCGAATTCTACTCCATTTGGAGCGAAACTACAAAAAGGGAACTGTTTTCTGTTACTACTTAATGACAAATGACCCTAATGTTTTAGATTTTGAGGACACTGACATCTCCACAACAACAATCCTTTTGTGTCTGATTAGTAAGTATTTAAATAATTAAAGCTATTACGAACAAGCCGGATTCGAGTAGTGTTGCCCAAATTCAGTCTTGGTCTTGCAGTCTTGGTCTTGTTCTTGCGTTTTTGCAAGACCAAGACCAAGAACAAGACCGCGTATTTTTAGCAAGACCAAGACCAAGACTGACCGTGCAAGACTTGAGCAAGAACAAGACTAAGCCTGCAAGACTCTTGCGTCTTGCAGCTAGGACTTAGCGCTATTTCACGGAGTAGTTAGGTGTAACAGTTCGGTGTATAGGTACGCTTAGGAATTCTATGAGACGCAAAAAACTGTATCAAAGAATATGAAAAACTGGATCTATGCGCATTACGACTAATACCATAAACATACCTACATAGCGAATAAAAAAATATCCATTAAAATCAAACTGAGTGCATGCATAGTTATGTTTTAACCATCGGCACTTTGATAATGCGGCATCAAAGGTTTTGTACTTACTTCTCAAAGAAATTTGCTGCTTTTCGGAAGCACATGGTTATAATACACGCGCCGGCGGCTTCTTTTGAAATCATATACAACAATCGTTGCCGCCGCGCCGAAATCACAACATTTGACACTATTTGATTGCCGCCACAGGGCGTAGGCGTAGGTATACTCATGCAAAATAATTTCGAATTTTAAGAGTACCTACAGGTGTTCCAAAGAATAAATAAGTTTCAGAGTGCTTATAATGAAAATGAATACATTATACTGATCACGCAAGTAGTATTATGATTAGAATAAAATGGTAAGGATAGGTAGTAGATGTCATAATAATTTATTCTAGTAAGTATATATTATAATATTGATTATATGGTTTTAAACTAATTACTTAGGTACTATTATTGTACATTTAGTCATTATATTTCTTAAGTTTTTACAAGAAAAAATAGCAAAAAAGTGTTCAAATATCACCCGTTTGATAAATATTGTAGCCACTTTTAAATATACTTGAAACGTGTAAAAAAATTCTACATAATTAATAAAATAATATAAAAAGCGTAGGTACTTACCTACTAATAAAATAAAAAGCCTGCGATTTATTATTAGTAAATAATCACGGCAGCCGAGAGTGTGTCTCCACTTTTGAATACATAAATCATAACCAGATCACTAGAGCCACTTCAAAAAAGAAATTTGTAATTCCTAGGGTTCAAAATTATTTTGGTGACAGAACTTTACAGAAGCGTATACCATATCTTCTTAATTCGTTGCCCGAAACTATTAGATGTGAAACGGATAAAAATAAATTTAAAAAAATATTAAAAGATTATCTGATGACTACTATTTAACACAACAATTGTATGTTTTTATTTATTTTTTTGCATTCACAATGCAATATTTCTATAAGATATAAAATACGTGTGTAAAAAACAACCACGCCTCCGAGCCCATCTGAGGGCTCGGAGGCGTGGTTGTTTTTTACACACGTATTTTATATCTTACAACAATTGTATCTTATTATTATCACCGCTAAATTTTCCTTCAGTTTGTTGTAATTCAGTCTAAATCCAATTATTGTGCACTTAACTTTACCTGATACAGTTATAGTTGTATTATATACCTACATAATTATAATTATAAGCTAAGAGACTAAAGATCCCTCAGTCAAACCGACAAGTCGGTTTTGTGGGACTAAATTGTATCTTTGTATTTTTTTTTCTTGTATATGAAATAAATAAATAAAAAAAAATAAATAAATAAAAAAAAAAAGTATTTACAAGCAGTGCCCGCGACTTCGCCCACGAAGAATAGTAACTTTGGAGGTATAGTGACGTTCAGGATTTATTTATTTATTTTAAAACTTCTGTCATCAAACATACAAACAAACTCTTCAGCTTTATAATATTAGTATAGATTAGTATAGATGTACGCCAAAACATTCACTTATATGTAAAGAATAGTGATTGGCACTAATTCTTTACATATATTTTATTCACGCGTCGCGTCTGTACAAGTAGGTAATAATCTGTGTTTGTACGCCGCACGCGGCATCGTTTGATTTGCGGCGGCATCCTTTTAATAGAGCCGGCACGTGGCGAGGCGGCGCGGTAGAAAGCAAGGAAACGTACTATAAACAAAGGAATTATTTTAATTCCAGTCATTTCCAATTGAGCTGTGCTTCGAGTCTAACTTAATAATTGTTTTTACTAATTCTTGTTGTTTTCTAAAAACGTATCACGTGTACAATTTAATATGAGTGACGAAGATTCAAATTATTCTAGTCCGAGTAACGAGAGTTTGAGTCACAGATCTAAAAGACCCAAAAGCAAATTTGAGGAGTTTTTCGAAATAATTCATGCATCCCAAACTGCCTTGTGTAAATTGTGCCAACATAAAAAGACTGAAATAAAAATGAAAAACAGAAACACTTCAGGCTTAAGGAAACATCTAATATCTTTCCACAAAAAGGAATCACAAATATTTCTTCCTGTTAAACCAAAATTAAGTGGAGATATCACAAGCTTTTTAGTAACCGCTGGAAGAAGTGGACAGGTAAGAATATATTTTTTTTATATGAAAACTCCAGGAACTCAAAAAAGTCTTTTTTGAACAAATGACTTTAAACTGACTTCGGAATATTTTATAGATATTGATAAAATAGTAATACATAGGTACATATTTCGCGTCATTTTTAACAATGGTCGAAATTGTCGCTACGGGAATTTTAACTCCGCGTAGCTGTTCATGCGATACTTTCAAAAACGCCATTAACTTACGTAAGTATTTTTGAGTTAGTGGTGTTTTCATCTAGGGGTGCGACATATTAAGTATGTAATTATCGTCTTAAATATTTTTATAAACACCTATATTTTCATTTGTTTTCATAATCGGCCAGTAACAACTAAGTACTTTATTTTGGTAAATTACAGTACAGTGCAACCTTAATATAACAAATGTCAATTTAACGATTTTCTCGATTTAACAACAACAAACCTCCTCCTCCTAAACGCTCAAACCTAGTATGTTTTAAATAATAACACAAGATTTATTGTTTTATTTCAGTCGGAAAACAGCAGTGACAACATCACGACAGCTACAGTTGATTGGGTAGTGAAAAAATATCTTCCCTTCTCATTTTTCGATGACGAAGCTACACAAGTATATTTTCGACGTATTTGCCCTAATATGGAGTTTCCTAAAAGGTCTACACTTAGAAGGAAAGTCAAAGAGCGATTTGAAGAGCTCCAATTTAATCTCAAGGAACGACTTCAACAATTATCATCTAAAATGTCATTTACCATTGATGGGTGGACGTCAATTGCTGGTAGGAGTTACTACGGGGTTACTATGCATTATATAGACAACGAATGGAAGTATCGATCTGTAGTTCTTGATTTTATACCATCACGCGGTCGACATACTGGGGAAGATATTGCAACGATTTTCCATGAATGTTTATTGGAATATGGCATAATTGATAAAATACAAGGTATCACGGTCGACAACGCAACTGCAAATACCAAATTTATGTATGAACTGGGCAAACAGTTGCCACACTTTGATTCAGACAATCAACATTTCCGGTGCTTTGCTCACATTTTAAACCTTGGTGTACAAGATTTATTAGAGACCTTAGCATTACACTGTGAGTCTGACACTAACGCGCAAGATCAGCAGTATGAAGACTATGCAGACGAAACTGAGGAAGATGAAGAATATGCACCAAATATTGCTGACTCGCGTACATCTGTAACAAAGTTACGCAGTATTTCCAGTAAAATAAAAAGAAGTGAGATAGTGAAGAAGAAGTTTCAGTCTGCTTGTGAAGCAGCTGGCGTGCCATCAAATCTAAATGCCATTCTTGACTGTCCAACAAGATGGAATTCCACACATGATATGATTGGATTTGGTTTAAAAGTGAGAGCGGGCATTAACATATTGTGCAGTTCTGTCACCGAATTGAATGATTTTCAAATCACAGCTAGTGAATGGCAGGTACTCGAAAAATTACATAAATTTCTAATAAACTTTAAACTTTTAAGTACAAAACTTGGTGGAGACAAATATGTTACATTACCGCTAGTCATTGTATCATTCAATCTCTTGCTAGATAAAATTGAATCCATGGTAAAACAGTTAGATGAGAAACCTAATCGATCTGAAGTGGATGAAAGGCTCATTCTAGCTTTCCAAGCAGCTCGAGACAAAATGCTTAAACATTATAAGAAGAGCAACTGGATTTATTGTACTTCTTTAATTTTAGACCCAAGGCATAAGGCTCAGACTTTTGACCTGACAATGTGGGGGAAGCAACTTAAAACAGAAAGTCTGCGCAAGTTCAATGAACTTTATGAAGAATATAAAAGTCTACACTCACTGAACAAATCTCTGGAATTGCCAAGAAAAGAAAATAAAGTATGTGATGAAGATGAAGACATTATAGACTTTGATAAACTCTATGAATGTCCCTCGACGTCATCTGGATCTTGTCTTCAAGGCTTAGTGATAGACGAGTTGGAGGAGTACCTGAGAAAACCAAGAACTGCCAGCTCGGAAGACATTTTAGATTGGTGGAGGACGCATGAGACAGAGTATCCGACTTTATCGAAGATGGCCCGTGATTTTCTCTCAATACCTGCAACTTCAGTACCTGCTGAGAGATTATTTTCTAAAGCATCATTAGTAATTAGAAAACATAGAAATAGGTTAAGTGATGAGTCAGCCAGATGGTTACTTTGTATTAATTCTTGGTCAAAAGAATTGATATAAAGTAACATAACCTAATGATAAAGCTGTTGTGTACTGTTATGTTTGATTTGTGTTGTATTTTATTTTTGATTGAAATAAATGATAAATCATAAAACTCTTTTATTAAATTTCATGCAAGTTGAGGGTTCAATCTCTTTCTAGACAGACATTGTTATTTAAAATACAGTCAAGTTATTGTAATTAATTTGTTTTTTTACATGTTTTAGCAAATGTAAGCTTATAAATCATAAATGTTTATTAAGAAACAGTTACTTCCATGGAAAACGACATATAGGTCAGTTGATTTTTCGACTTTCTTATCAAATCTTCAGTTATTTATTAATCTGATTGATCTTTACTATGGCTATGTTAATTCAAGCTCACAATGTTCCAATTCTAATACGTTTTTCTAAGATTTAAAGTAAACTTTAATAAATAGCAATAGACTAATAGGTAATTGCAAGACTTGCAAGACTCTTGCTGCAAGACCAAGACCAAGACCAAGACTGCAAGCGCAAGACCAAGACCAAGACCAAGACCAGGTGTATTGGCGCAAGACCAAGACCAAGACTGGCTAAGTCTCGTCTTGTTCTTGCATTTGGGCAACACTAGATTCGAGCAATTTAAATATACATGTCCCATCATAGTGTGTCCACAACTACGAAAAGAGTAGATAGTGTCTAAAAAAACTTACGGGAGTCATGCTTTTCGTCGGCAGGCGCCGGCGGTGGCGGCGGTGGCAGCTGTTGCTCGAGCGCGTTGACGCAGTTCATCATGCTGCCGTACAGCCGGCTGTCGCGGAAACTGTCCCTGCACACACCATCACCATCAACTGCCTTCGAACTCAAGTTTCGAGATGAGCACAAACAATTGATCGCGTTCCTTGGAATTCCTGAAGCCTGCTCTGCGCCCGGCCCCGTCTTCTTGGCCTTCCGAGTTTAACCTTAAGACGACACTTCATTGAATCCGTTTATTGCGTGTATTTTGTGTTGTGTGGAACCGATTGTATATTTAAATCTTTAGTAAGCGAGACTTTAAGAAAAGTAATTTTGAGTTATGATAAGGTAACATTGTAACTTTTAGCGAAATACTTAAAATAAATTATAGGTTTTGTTCTTATTTATTGATGACGTTAATATTTACACGTGCTACTACGTATTTAGTTATTGTAACTATAGTTAATAGTCCGGGAGGTAGCGTTGCAATTTTTCAATGAATTTTATTTCATATAGTTGTATAATATTTAGAAATCAGTAAAGTAAGCGTCTGTGGTCGCACTAGCGGTGGAGCTAAAGGAGACAGCATTAAAAAGTAATAGGAAATAAATCTGCTCCCATGATTTTTATACAGAACAACAACGTACTAAATTATTGTTTCAATCACATTTAATAAAAATAATCATCAGCAGTAATGACGAGGCGGGTTATATGACAGTCATGAGCATGAACTTCATGCATGAAAATTTGACAAATAAATTTATTTTATACCTTATTAAATTTATATATCTATATTTTTATATTTATAAAATAATAAAGAAAATCACCAGCTGTATTTTTGTCAGGGGTAAGATCGTCAGTCAGTGTGATAAACATTTTGCGCGGTCAATGCATTTGAGCGTTGCATAATCTCTTCGGAAAATAAACTGACGATCTTTACACCCTTAGACTAGGGATGGAAGGAAGAAAATAATTAATACACTCAAGTAGTTTGACGGTGACCAAGTTCCACCAGTAATTAGAATTACAATCATCGAATTCATCATGAGAATTCTGTAGGTATTTATTTATAGTTTTTATAGTTCATTGAAGTTAAATAAAAGTCATGTGGATAAACATATAAAATGTACACTTTCTTTAGAGAAAACGTCGAAACTGATAATGATGAAACATCAAATAATATCGAAGAAGATGATGCAGAAGAATTATAAGAAGATCGGAATCTTATCATTGACAGCTTAGTTTTATAGTCGTGAGGAAAGTGATGGGCATGACACAGACACAACAGAGGATGTATGAATGTATGAAGAAGAAGAGGAATAATAATTTGTAGAAATCTAAGCTTTTATGTCGTATTTATGTTCATTAAAAATGTTGTATTTTGTATCTATATAAATAATTATTTCTGTATATAATTTGAAACCGACATAAAATGAATAAATAAAATGTGATGTTATTTATTTTAAAATACTATTTTACTTATTGATTTCAGGGTATAAGATAATTTGATTGTTAAAAAAAAAAACAAAAATCTTCGGCAGCTGATTGTTTGCGAGTGTAAAGATCGTCAGTTTAATTTCCAAAGTGACTGCAAAGCTCAAATGCATAAAACGCGCAAAATGTTTATCACGCTGACTGACAGTGTTATCCCCCACAAAAACACAGTTGACTATTTTATTTATTATGTTAAGAGTATAAAAAGTTTGATGTATAAATTTTATAAGATATAAAATAAACCCTCGTCATTCGTCAATACAGTTGACGATTATTTTTTATTGTGATTGAAACAATAATTTAATACATTTTTGTTCGGTTTAAAAATCATCAATAAAATCACTCGCTCAACTATAGCGCTACCTCCTGGACTATCATGTATTACACCTGATATTGTTTTCATACATTGTTATATTAAGTAGCCAATTTTAGTTTTTATGTTTTCCTAATCTTATCGACTACAAATTAAATCTGCCATTTACAAAGCACATAATTTCTTTGTAATGGTCACAAAATGTACATACACACGTAAATCACTCTATCTCACAGGGGTAGGCAGAGATCACAGATTTCCACTTACCACGATCTTAACTCTCATCAGCCTTTTCATACAAGCTCATCGGTTAAGGGTACTTTTGACGTGACCCTTTTTCAGGACATCAAAATATGTTCTTTGTAATTGTCAGATTTATGAGAAAAAATAAAATTAAATCTTAATATAAACTTTTTTGTATTGCATTTTAGCAAAACGTTAATATCTCTATTAATTTAGATAGAGTAATGTTTTATGAGAAAACCTTATAAAAAATTACAAGAAAAATCTCACCTTCCGTTCGAATTCCGGAACAAAGCCAATATCTCCTCAAAGGTCTTATTTTTCGTTTCAGGAACTTTTTTATAAGTAAATATCCAAAAAACAGCAAGAAATACACTAAAAGGCAGGAATGTATAGTTTTCCAGTAGTGCCTGAAACAAACAACACTTAAATACCACCACACTTTGGAAGCGTTTAGCTAGAATTTGAGTCGTTAGAATATTAGGTTCAAAAGTAAATGTAATGTCCTAGAAACTTGCGAAACTTCATATATATATATATTTATTATTTATGAATATTTTCAAAGATTACATACATTTCTGTTTTGTTTTTTGCTTTCGTGTTCTTAAAGCATAAAGCATTAAGTGTTATACGATTTAAATATCATTTTATTAGATTTAATTTGATATAGCATAATTAATAAGTAGTAATCATCAACACCCAATGTTCTAGATTAAGGAATCATATCAAGACATGAATTAGTTGGGTGTAAATAATGAGTCAATTATTCCTCCTAAATTGGTGCGCCTGATAGGATGACAATATCTAAGGTTACACAAAAAAGGTTCATGCAACAATAATCAAATAGTTGTAAGTGTAAATTACTTACCTTCATGCTAGGGAAGCCTATTCCGACTACGAAATTGGCCATCCAGTTGACTAAGACAGCGATGGCCATGGCACTAGGCCTCGGGCCCTGCGAAAACAGCTCGGCAGTGATCAGCCAGGGAATTGACCCTGGGCCAAGCGCGAAAAACACCACGAAGCTCAGTGTCGACACCACCGACAAGTAGCTCATCCAATCAATCATTTCCTGGACATATCCAAAGAACTCCTATCAGGGGATAGCATGATAGCTCTTTCCCTTCACCGACCGGATATTATAATCACAAACATAAATGCACGCCACACGGTTGTAATCGTGCGAGGTGAACGAGATCCGTCAACGCCCAGACTCGCTGTGAAGTAGTGAACCTATGCAAGTGAGGTGCCTTCTGCGTCTGAGCAGTGTTATGTGAATATCAGCTTCATAATGCGTGCCCGAATTCCCCGGCCTTCGACCTTGTAAGTGTCGGTGCTAGTGATGCCCCTAACATTTATATTTGAGATTATAATTTATGTACAATGCTTTCCTACCGAGACTCCGGTATCGGATACAGGAAAGTCGAATTTTGGGGGGACATCTAGCGTGAAGCTGAAGCAAAAGAAAAGATGTGGTGGATTGAATAAAAGAAACTTGACATACGCGGTGCATGCAGTTGCAACACTTGTATATCGTTCGAATAGGATTTTTTTAATGAATACCAATTGAAGTATAAGTAGTTAGTTTTAGTATAATCGTTGCAGAAAGTAAAGTCGTGAAGGAAGCGATGCGTAAGCTGGTGCGTTGCAACTATACTTAAATATTTTAGTCGGTACTCTTACCTTTGCATTCCATAATAATCTAGGTTAAAAGCCAATATATTTTGTCGTGGACGTCTGTGGATCGTCATTTATAGCCGGATTTAATTGTACAGGAAGGTTCTTAGATTATTAGGGCAAAAGCCCATAAGTAACAGCGCTGTATAGTGCAGCAATGGTAATCGATCAGCAGATGTCCACTATTAAAATATTTTTCAAATTGTTTAACTATTTCTACTTTTTATTTTACTCTGCTGAGTACCAACTAAAATTACATTATCAGAAGAGGTAGTGTTTTAAATAATAATGCTCAATCACTGAATATTGTATTGGTCGGATTTTATGTTAGAGAAAGTTGAAACTAACTTCATCTATTTAAAATATGAAAAATAGGGGCGGAAGTCATGTTTCCTTTATTATCCCCTAATTGATTAATAGATAAAACAAGAAAAGTATTAATGTTAATAACAAAAGGGAAACATTCCCTTTTTATTATTTATGTATTTAAAACAATGAGACCCAAAAACTTGCAAATATTAAGAATGCATAATAATAATGCATTCACGTATAATTTTCAGAACGGTGAAGTCACACTTATTTTCAATATTTTCCCGAGATATAAGTTGTTACGACCAACTTATATATATATATATATATATATATATATATATATATATATATGTATATACAATATCTTTTTATATTATACAATTTTTTTATTCCTCTTTACTATGTTCTATTAATATATTCTTTATTAGTATTCATACTTTGTAAATATCACTGTCATAGTTTATAAAACAAAGTATATAAAACACAAGTTCATAAATAAAGTCAGTGTCCAACAGCAATTGGTTTCATTCACATAAGTAATAGTATTATTTTTCTCAAAAAGTATAACTCAGTTCATTTTTTTCTATCTTTTCAGTAATCTCCCTTAACCATCGTTTACCCAGGGCTATTTCTTGAGTGACAAACCAATTAAGAGACCCTTTAATAACTTATAATCAAAACAACAAAACGACCATTGCGATTTATACCACCAATATATAAGACACACCTTTATAAGGAACGAAATGGTGATGAAAATGGAGAAGATGAACATGCCACCGAGCCCGTAGAGGTGTAGGGTGCGGCGGCCCGTACGGTCCATCAATGGCAGTGAGACGAGGGTCATGCCGACCATGATGGCACCGATGCCCATGGTCGCGAACTTAGCAGACTCATCCGTGAGGCCGGAGGAGGTGAATAGAAACGTCGAGTAGTAGAACACCTGAAAATGTTGACAAACAAAGTGTTTCTAGTTGTACAGTCGGCTTTTATGGATTATGGATTTATTTTATTTTTTTTAAATACCTACAAACGGCAAATTTTTATGACTTGCTGTCCTACCATCAATATTTATAAACCCATTAAATTCGAAGCTAAAAGCGTTCCTAAACTGAATAGCTTTTGTTCGAAACATGAGCTATTTAAAACTGCCTCGTAATTGAATAATTTATTTTGGATAAATGAAAGATAAGTGTTTCTAGTTCTATTCTGACATCTGTTGTGTTTGTTCTATGTACTTCTGTATAAAAATCAATGCGGTTTACGCGCAGTTCTACTGGTTTACGAATCAGTTAAGGTTATGAAGCACTGCTAACGTCATAGCTGCGAACAGTTTTGTTTAGCTCTTAAATTAAATCGTGAGAAAGTTGATGGTATAGAATTAATGGCCAATGTTCAAATTTTGTTTTGTAAAAAGGTTTCATCTGACCTAATATAGTAAGTTATATCTCATACCATATGTACGTTATTTTGCTTGGACTTTAAATCTATCATTACCTTGTTGACCTAGAAGATTTTATGCGTTTGTCATTAAATAAATGTAGCTCTTTTTAATGTTTGCTTGGTATCTTAAATACTTCATTAGGGTGAGGTTTTTTAAATATTTTTTTACAAATAGACCCAGCCGTTAATTTCCTCAGTGTAACAGAATCCATTAAATAATTTTATTTAGCCACATACCGCATTTATGCCACTGAGCTGCTGCGAGAGCTGCATAACGACGCCGATTAGCAGTGGCGCGCGTAGGGTCGGTGAACAAAGTAGCTCTCGCATTGAGATGGAAGCCTCCGCCTGTTGTGCACGTTCCTCTGCCCGCATCTCCTCTATATCTTCTTCCACCTTCAGTAAGTACGTAGCATGTTATTTACATGGCCTAATTTTTCAATCATAATCTCTGCCAACTGACATCCATTGCTGGTAGGAGACCTCCCGCAAAAATGGCAGGGTTTGCCATAACCTCCTCGCTTGGCTAGCGAATTGTATCGCAGTAAAACACCTTATTTAAAAAGCTGGTGCCCATTCTGTGTTCTATGGAAGGTATATGGTGATTGTCTCCAGTGTCAGTTGCCTTTTATGACCTTTAGCGATGTGAGATGTTGGTACTCCTTCAAACAAAGTACTGCCACACTGTCAATACTTAATCCATTCAGAATAAAAATGTACCAATAGTACTGTAATGATAAGAGTTAATCTGCTTAATTACCATAATGAAGAAATTATGAGTTGGTCACGAGCAATGAACTGTGCACATTGACAAACTTTCGCAATCATATCAGCACAATATATTGCAAAAGGAAATGTACGACCTATAAGTCAAAAATATGTCATTTCCCAATTGTAGCAAAATTTTGTATACACTTTTATCAATTTGTTGTCACCAGAATGTAATAAAAAAAAAATTATTTTAAGATAACTATTGTCTTCCAGAACGTGGAAAATTTGTGGTATTTAATCTATCTACCTTCACAATCACGTTATATGTTGTGAATCATAGCAATTATTCAGTATTGGTTTGGTGATAAATCGTTCAAATTAAACTCGGCCATAATTTTATTTGCTGGCAATCGTATGAAGCTAAACTTATTTGTTTTTATAGAAAACAGTAACAAAACACTAAAACACTAAACTTATTCGGTTAGAACTGACCGGTAAATCTCTACATAATATAAGACAAAGTCGCTTCCTGCTGTCTGTCTATCCCTATGTATGATTAGATTTTTTAAACTACGCAATGGATTTTGATGCGGTTTAATAGACATAGTGATTTAAGACGAAGGTTTATATGTATAATACATGCATAATATAGTAGAGAAACATTGATAATTTTAGAGGTGTCTAATGTGATGTCGTAAATAAACACATTTTTTGCGCTATTACATTGCAAACGCTGGCTGAACCCTATGATATAGATCAAAATAATATACTACAGTATTGTACACCTTAAAAAAGATCTACAAAAAAGTCCGCGACGGTATAACTCTTAGGGATAACCCAACATAACCATTTTTTATCCTTTACTTTTTACGAGAAACAATGGCTTTTTTACAAAGTGATTTTAAGCAATACTTAACGATGATTAATACTTATGTAATTATCTTAAATACATTGTGCATTTAATATAATCAATATAGCCCATTACAGCATGTAATTTAAATGAATATTTTCGAAATCTGTTTACTTTTTTTAAAGAGACAGAGATCTACTATAAAACTTTGTTTAGAGATTATGACCGATAATCTGATCTGTTGTAGTGTGTCGGCCTCACGATTCTATCATATTGTCATAGTCAATATCTCTCACTTAATCAATCTGTGTTTAAATAACAGAAAGATACCTGATTACTGGCCCTCAGTCTCCTCAACGCGCGCCGTGCCTCTTCCTCCCACTGCCGGGTGATCAGCAAGTACCGGGGGGACTCGGGACAAGCTGGTAGTAAGATCAGCTGCAATATAGCGGGGCAGATAGCTAAACCTGTTCAAACCATAAAATTGAACATTAAATACTTATAATAAATATCTACGCCAACTAAAGTTTGCAAACTCATTTAAAATTGCACCTAGAAGGTTGGGAGTAAAATCTTTCACTAAACATTATCGAACGTTTGACCCCCAGCACTTGGGCAAGTCGTAGTAGAACACAGCAGAGCTTTTTCAGGTGTTTCAGGAGCGATAATTCTTACAATTATCAGGTAATCTGATAATTTCATAAAATACTCTTCTACTATATTTAAATGTTATATCTTCCCTTGATCTATTCTAATCAACTTATGCTTCTTACAATGAAATACAAGGTATTTTTATTGAATTAAAAAAAAGGAATTACATGACTGCCAAAACTCTTCTCCAGAATCGGTAATCAAACCATAACTTTAGCCAACATCAGTCTTCTTCGACTGCCAGAGGGTCAACTGATAGACAGAATCGGAGCTGTGAGAAAGTTGGTTCTCTGTCTAATCACAATATCTTACCGAGCAATATAGGCCAGCCGTCGTCAGTTCCTAGGATCTGTTCGATACCCAACACCTGTGAGAGCAACAATCCCACAGTGACTGCCAGTTGGTTGACCGTACCGAGCCCGCCACGCAGGTTTAACGGCGCTATCTCCGATATGTACATTGGCACTAATGAGGTGTTTAGACCTGTAACATATAAATAAGTAAGCAAATATAAGATTATAGTGATACATAATGTTACATAAGAAAATCAAAACATGTAATCCTTCAGTTATTCTTTGCGTGTGTGCGTCTTGTGCGTGTCAGCTCCGACACGTGACTGAGGTTTACTCCTTAAAAACTTTAGTTTATATTAGGTTATATTAAAATATATATAATAGGCAAAGGAATTATATTATTATTATTTATTCATATTAATTTGATAAAATATATAACTTAAATCATGGTATCATTATTTATATTCCTTTTTTATTTAATATTTTTTTACTGAATGTTATAGTGAGAAGGAAAGAGAGAGAGAGAGAGAGAGAGAGAGAGAGAGAGAGAGTAAATGTGTACTTGGTACTGAGGAGCGGGGAGCGCTTTAAGATGTTCGAGTATATTACGCAGAGGAAATGTGACCCTTCACTTTTTCTTAACGTTTGATTCTACTACCTATCTATTTTTCCTACCGTGCGCTATATAAGAAACGGTTCTTAAGGAGTTAAACTCCAAAAAACTCTAAAAAGAATAAAATATAACCTATAATGACTAATGACGATTCGGAACGTTGTTTTTTTCTTTGACTAAAAGGTTCTAATTTTAAAACACTTTTCCACGCTAGCGGGTAAAACGCAATTTTCCACGCAGAAATTGAATGACAAACCATACTTTTCGGAGCGTGTGAGGTGAAAAAATATTATACTTGGCATGAACTAAACTTAATATCGGCCTCATTAAATACTATTCAGATTCGGAAAATAAAAATTTAGTTTATTACAAAGAATTGACTGTGATTGATTATTGACTAAGTAAGTTATTATATATTTCTGAACAAGACTGAAAGCTTGATTATATTAATAATATATATTTAAGATAAACTAAATTTTTTAACTCTTTTAACCCAGAACCATGATGGTAATAAAACGGGTGTCAGAGTGAGTTTTGAAAAACTGAGTAAAATGTATTTACCGCAATTGACTCCTATGATGAACCTTCCGAAGATGAGCAACTCGTAGCAGTGAGAGATCTTGGTAAACCCCATGAGACTCGCGCCACTAATGCCAAGAATGTTGTTGAGCAATAAACCCCCTTTCCTGGTGGTAATTACAAATAGGTGTGAGAAATGAAAACGAACGCGAAAAATCATTATTGTTATCAGTGAGGTTTCGTATTATTAATTATATATTATGTAATTGGCTAAAAATGTTATTTTTAGCTGCATACCATGGAATGAA
Organism: Calamotropha paludella; assembly: GCA_927399485.1. Classification (NCBI taxonomy): domain Eukaryota; kingdom Metazoa; phylum Arthropoda; class Insecta; order Lepidoptera; family Crambidae; genus Calamotropha; species Calamotropha paludella. Next base: position 19,553,987 of record OV656803.1, on the reverse strand, counting down.
CAAGAAATTAAAGCAATTGTTTAAATCGAATATAATGACCGCCGTCCAATGTAAAAAGCTGTCAAATATGCACCAGATCCAAGTAAACTTCAAGTCAGCAAGCTTAATGTTGAGTTACCTTCCAAATCGGTTAGCTATCATTCCACCGGAGAAGCCGCCCAACATTCCTCCGATGGCAAAGATACTGACAGCGATGGAATAGAGCTTGTTCACTGTGTCATCGTGCAGATCTAGGCCGTACCGATTCTTGTATACATCTTTCATGAAGTTAGCGATGTTCTGGAAATCCATATTAAATAAATAGCTTAACTCTATGTTTTGATTGTGTGATACTCCGATAGTTTGTAAAAGGAATTACTAATAGGGTCAGTTAGTAAGCTGTGAGATAACCGGCAATTTAACTTTTTAATCAGCTTTATATCGTTATAACTATGATTGTTTTAAGACAACCTGCACCAGAGGTAAATAAGCCATAGTGGTACACCACTTACTTTGCCAGGAGCGTTGATGACACCAGTGTTGTAGCCGAACTGAAGCATGCCCAGCACAGCGGCCAAGATGGCATATGACAGGAAGAACGTGAGACCCTGAAACAGGCAGTAATCACGACATCATTATTAACGCCTAGTCAATTTTTTGTCAGATATGATAATAATCCTGATTAAATTAATATTAATTGTAGGGAAGTTATAATCAATTCCTTCCCGCTTTTATTTTTATATGACACTATATTCAATAATCTTTTTTACAAGTAAGATTACTTATGTTTATTGTTTCTAATGTAATTTGTATTTATATACTATTTTAATTTAATATGTTATTATTGCTGTGAAAAATATTTATGTTACCTATATATATAAAAAATCCCTGTCACAGTGTTTGACCGCGGTGAACTTCGAAACTACTCAACAATTCTTGACGATTTTTATTTCATTTTGCTGGATTTGTTTCAACTAAGGACATAGGATAGGTTTCTTTTTAATTTAAAACACAGCAACGCGTTGCCGGGTATATATATTTTTAAATTGATCAACTTTTGTTTGGTCAAGAAGAGCATTATTTTATGATTTGAATATCGTGTCGTAGAAAAAACTACTTACTTCAAATTACATAAAAACGATTCTTAGACCTTTGTTTTAAAATCTTGTTAAACACCTTCAAAATAAGCCGTACTATAAATATGATATTGGGAACACGTCTCTACTATTTGCCGTTCGATTCTGTACTCTCAATTCAACTGTTTGATTCTTGCGGGTTTTGTGTTTAGATTTGTCGATAAGTTTACGCCGAATACATTACATCTTGTGAAATGTTTGGGATTTATATATCGAACTAAAGTAAAAAAATGTGAAATATAAGGTTGACGAAGGCAAGTAAAAATTTTTAATTTTTTCGTCAAATATTAAAAAATATATTTATTATATTCTTTTTATTTTTAGATCAAGGACCAGTGACGAAAAATTCAAAAAAGTTTCAAAGGTGCCTTCAAGATATTCGAAATTATCTTCAAGATATCGAAGATTTTAGTGATGAGCACTTAAATGATATTGAAATTACTATATTGCCTCCGTACGAAGTGAATGAAATGACTGACATAGAACAAGGTCCTGACAACGATATGGGAGTTTTACCTGTGTCAGATGTAGCTGGTCACATGGAATTTTCTTGTATGATTGATAGCGTGGAGGAAGATCGTACCTTGTTTTAAAGCTATTTTGCGGAAATGTTAAAACACTAAATTTATAGCGTGGAACAAGATAACAATGACTTACACGGGTTGCGTTGAAACTTTTAATACATCTCTTCAAGATATGCAGGGAAATAAAATGTTAATGGGTGGGTTAACGGTTTTACTGAGTGGCGACTTTAGGCAGACTCTACCAGTAGTGCCAATAGGAACTAGAACCGATGAAGTTAGATCGTGCTTAAAGAGAACTATTTTGTGGCCACAAGTTAATGTTCTCAAGCTTTCAAAAAATATTAGGGTTCACTTGGGTGGGGAAGATACTGCTGATTTTGCAGACCTCTTACTTCAAAACTTCAACAGTGATTATGCGAACATTGGCGGAAAGACAATTATCCCAAGCAATTTGTGTACGGTGGTATCTAGGGTTCAAGAGTAAATATCAAAAATCTAATTTATTTATCTGGATATTCCTCAAGTTCACGATAAGCCTCCGAAAAACGATCAAGCTGCAGCTGTTCATGATATGCGGTTAAATTATTTTTAGAGGGAAGAAATGGTGTACACTTCTAAAGACACGGTGGTCAACATAGACGACGCTAAGAATTACCCTGTTGAATTTCTGAATTCACTGAAATCACCGGCATAGGCTTATTCTACGTGTGGGCACCCCTGTTGTGTTGTTGCGAAATTTAAAACCACCTAAATTATGCAATGGAACCAGGCTTATAGTCGGTTTACATATTAATATAATGAAAGCCACAATTTTAACTGGGTGTACGCAAGGGGACACTGTGTTTATACCACGAATTCCTTTGATTCCAGAGAAATCTTCCGTTTCAATTGAAACGATTGCAGTTTCCCCTCAAAGTCTCCTTCGCAATGATAACAAACAAGTCTCAAGGACAAATACTCAAATTTGCTGGGATATATTTAAGAGAAAACTGCTTCTCTCATGGCCAGTTATACATAGCTTGTTCACGAGTAAGCTCGCCCAGTAGTTTAGCGAGTAAGCTCGCCCAGTAGTTTAGTGGTTTGGGCACCTGGATTAGTGATGAATATTGTATATAAAGAAGTTTTGTAGAAATTTTTTTTATTTAGTGAGTTTGACATTCATTCATTTACTCAAAATAAAATCTAACATGATTGAAGCCACGGGCAAAAGCTAGTGATATTATTATATTATATTATTATGTTTTTATCAGATTTTGGCATGTTTAATATAAGTAGAAATATGTGTGAAAGTTAATAATTCAAATTATTTACATGTCGTTTATAAAGTTACCAAAATAATGTCATATTCAATAAAATTGAGGACTACCTAATTTATTAAGTAGTTACAGATCGTTGAGGCGTACAATCTTTTGTATTATTATTGGAGCGGAGCGAGCGAAGCTCCCATGGATCAGCTTCAATGACGAAATGTATGTGACGCCATAACTCTATGAGTTCTTAGCCGATTTTCGTAATTTTTGTAATGAAGCGAACCAACAGTTTTAGGACAACATTGTGAAAGACGGACAAAATTCGCAAAAAAACAGTATGACCAAAAAACATTGGCTCTATGGGATTTCCCATTAAAACAAAAAGTGCGTGTTTTTTGAAAGTTTTATCTTATGGAATTTAAAAATTTACTAAACATTACTGATTATTTATATTTTTTTTAGTATTACGCTCCGCTCCAGTATATGGCTAGTGAAGCTTTATGCTTAGCGACTGCATCGACCTAGTTATTTTTATTATTCACGGGTATTTTTAATGGTTTTAAATATTAGAAAAAATGCTATTTACATAGAGATAAAAAGTGCCACTAACAAAAATGGACTCTGTATTGTCTGAAATATAACGTTAATATTGTTATGATAGTTACTTTTAAGCATATTCCACCGAGGGTGTTAATTTATAAATATATTCTGTGGATTGGCTGAACTTTTCGATAGAATAAAAAATTAACCTCTCTGAACTTTCGTGGGTACGTTATTGAAATTCCCTAAGCTCTATGGCAATGATTTACGAAGGCATTCATGTTTCACTCTCATCGATCTAAAGAAAATCTGCCACAAGAAAATGTAATTTCGCGATTGATATTTAGCGATACCGTGCAAAGCCGGGACGACATAAAAAATAAAGAAGACGACAACTTTAGTATCCATAAATGCGTGACTTCAACCGTTGAATATTTCATATTATTGCAATAAATTAGCTCTACATTTCTGTGGATATGAGACAGCTTGACATTAGAAGATTTGTTGAACTCTTCAATGAGTGCATAATTTCGAAATACGCTATTGATGTGAATTTTCAAATGAAGGTCCTTACTGATGATAATGACGATTATTTCCAACGTACTAATTATATATATTTCTTCTATAAGGCTATAGTAAATTCAGTTTGTGTAATTAACTTGGGATTTAGATCAAAATTTTACGCCTTTGTTCTCGTTATATTACCTGCTTAAAATATAATATTCAAAAATTATTATACTTTGTAAATTTACCGCCAAAGTGTTTCCATATTAAGACGAAAATAGTCTTATCTAATGGTTTTAATTTCAGCCGGTTAATGCAATACATAAAAGAATAATATCTTTTGTTTTTTTTTGTTGTAATTCACTCCATTAAGTCCATTAATATCCCATTGTTCAGGTGGTGCTGCGTCTGCCAGAACTCCGGATTCTTGACAAACGTTTCCCTTCTACGAGGAGACCTAGTTTCCTCGGTGAAGCTTGGTATCACCTTCGTAGTCGACTAGCGCTGGCGCCCTTTTAATTACCCCTTACATATGCAACCATTAACCGTATATTTCGGGTCACCCAAACCCTACGTAGTCTGAGCTAGGTCGGCAAACCGTTTGAAAAAGGGGGGCTTCCCCCCATTTTGTTTTCATTCAGTTTTATTAATAAATGATGTCTCCAAGAGCTTGTGTTTCTTTTACTCTCCCATGGTAACAGTACATTATTATAGCTGATTCCATTTAAGTTTAATATTTGTAAAAATAGTAAATATCTATATTTAAAATTTTAGAATTATGTAGGTAATACGATTTAGCTAACATTTAATCGTGCAGGAACGGTCGTACGTACTAAAAAAATAGTAGAGTACCATTAACTTGACCATCATTTTATATCAGAATAAAACACTTTTTTACGGATTTTTGCGCATGTTTTATTTTATTTTATATTAGTCATCCTTTGATCACGGCTCCTGTAAAGGAGTCGAAACGTCAGGATTAAATTATATTATCGTGTTTTATTCTGATGTGTAATGTGCGCGGAAGTGTAAGAACTAAATACATCATTTTATATTTTTATAATATTAAAAATTTGTCCCATTATAGTTTCTGAACTACCTATACTGCAAAGATGAGCTTATAACTCTTCAAGAATTTACATTCTAAACTTGTAGAGTATTACACTTATAGACTACATTATTGAAATTTTTGTACAAGCGATGCAACATTAAGATAAACAATCTAAAAATGAAATATCATTATTACAACGGGACATGGTAGATCCAATCGTCAAAGAGTATAGCTTGATATGCTATCGACTGTACGCATGACTTAAAAATTCGTACCTGTTCTAGAAGCCTGAGTTTCCTCCTCTGCGAATGCTCCTCGAGGCGGTCAACGTACTCGCGCAGCTCTTCGATCTCTTCCTTCACCTGCTGCACCGTATCCAGTTCCTGTTTGATGGCCACCATATCGCGTTTTACCTGTGCGCCATAAAATAATTCTTAAAATTTTGCAACCTTTCATACTTAGGGAACTGCTACGAAGGCCTACATCGGCGAGATGTGTTTAACGACTGCGGTATCGACATTAGTCGACAATAGATGTGTAAGTTCATGGGGATTATTTAGGAAAACAGTTAGTTTTGAGCAGATTCCTTAAAAATGGCTTAGTGAAGTACTAATGGTAATTTTTGAAATATCATTAAGTGACAATAAATCTATACTAATATATAAGTCCTTAAGCTCCGTCTGTACATTTATTTTTTTTGGGCAATTCTTATGATGAAAATTCGTTTTATGACTCACTGTGATAACAATTCTTTTGTTTTTGTCTGTCTGTACGTCCTTTTATTAGTCAAGAATGGATTGACCGATAACGATGAAATTTACTATATGGTAAAAACACGTGATTGCGCAAATGATAGGTTTTCTATCATATCGCTGAACACCTTACAATCCTAACTAAAATTATAAATACAAAAGTGAGTTCGTTTGTTACACTTGCACGTCTTAACTACTAAATCGGTTATCATGAAATTTTGCATACACTTTGCCAGGGGTACAGAAAAGTACATAGGGTACTTTTCTATCAAGGCGGAAACAGTGGTTCACTATTTTCCAGTGATGCAACTTGATTTGGGCGAGTGTTGGAAAGATGTAAAAGGATTAGTATTATAGCGTAACAAAAGTATATTAATTATTATAATTGATTTAGCACAACAAGATAATATTTTGGAAAATAAATAATATTTAAAAAACTCATTGAAGCCACTGTGTACTGGGGGTGGCTTACATTGAATAGGCCTTCAGTTTACAGTGATCATCTATAATATAACTCAAATAAAAATGCAGATTTTATGCTCTTTATTGTTTGTTATTTTTTGTTTTAATGAAACAATAACTTTCACATAGAAAAATAAACCTTTTTTTTATTACTTCAGTCGCAAAGTGACTGTTCAGCCTTACGCATTCAAAATGTTTTAAATTAGTTTAATTTGTTTTATTTTAGTTAATAATCAACAGATTACTTTAACTTTTTTGTAATATTTTTAAAATGTACCTAATTTCTTTATTCGATTCGCTCATTTTGACAGAAAGAAAAACAAATGAAAAATAGTGAAAAACAAAATTTTCGTAATTTGATTCTTTTTTGAAATGTCACCTTTTAATGTCATGAAAACCAGCCAGATACAAGTAGTACAGCCAGAGTATTTTATTACAAGTGTATACATACTATATGGGAAAAGACTTTTTCCCTACCTAATATATAGTTTTAATGATTTTGATTGTTTAGAATTGACTTATGATGACAATGGTTTAAGATTTTAATTGGTTTTTAATGATTTTAATGAATTTAATTGTACTAACATAGGATAAGATTTGATTATTGTTATTTACACAATATGGGTTTTTCCCGAAATTAATGAATTTTAATTTAATTTAATTTTTTATATCCCGCATATATCTGATCAATAAAGTTCCAAGGACGTTTCGATTTGGACCAGAAAAACAATAAGTTTAGTTGTAGGAGATAAAATTGAAACTACTCAGTCGATAAAAAAAAACTACATAGAATGTACTTTCAGGATTCGGGATTCTTGTGAAAATTTCAGTAATGTAAAGTGCAAATTACATATAAAGTCGTTAACATCGCTTGCGCTGATAAAAGTGATGATGATTATTATAGTGACTCGGAAGCCAATAAACCACACTTTCTGACTCTCAGGTAGATGTATGGTGTGCGTTACACAGGAAGCTTGCGCACTCGCCTACGGCCGGGAAGCGACTGATACGTCGATACGTTTCGCATAAACGACATCCCTTCTTTATTTTAATTGAACAATAATGTTTCAAAATTTCAATTATTAACATATACCTTTATAATATAGTGAATATGATAAGAATATAAACTCGGCGTCAAAAAAATCGCACCTTATAAAAATCTTATTCAAAAATTCCTAAACCTTATATAGAGGATAGTGTTAGGTATCATTAGAAAGGTAACAAAAAGGAGCATCAAACAACAATTAAGTGCAATCTTTTTTTTAATTAAAATTATACAAAAAGCATAAAAATTTGAAAAATAATAAAAAATCTTAATTAAGTCCTAATTAATAATCGATAATTTACAAAAAAAATGTACAAAAAGTGTCTTAAAATTAACTCAAAATCTAGTGTTACCCCCCCTTGCCCTGATGACGGCTTCCATACGGTCCCTCATAGACCTCACCAACTTCAGGAGCTCTTCTTGAGGGATAAGACCCCATTCTTCAATCACCGCGGTTTGGAGTTCCTCTAGAGTCGAAGGAGCCGGATCCCGAGATCGAACCTTACGTTTAAGATGGTCCCAGAGGTGCTCTATCGGATTCAGATCAGGACTTCTCGCTGGCCACTGCATCACAGGAATTTGGGACCTCCGCAGGAAGTCGTTCACGATGGCTGCAGTGTGTGCGCGAGCGTTGTCGTGCATTAATGTGAACCCCTCGCCAAAAGATTCGGCAAAAGGGACCACATGCACATCCAGGATCTCTGTGATATAGCGGCGCGCAGTCAGCGACCCTTGTCCGCGAGCACCTCCGGTCCGGGAGACGCAGACCAGGTCGGTTTTGCCGGCAGCCGACATACCGCCCCAGAACATGCAGGATCCGCCTCCATATTCCACCGTCTCCTGGATGCAGGCTTGAGCGAAACGTTCACCCTGCCTCCGGTATACTCTTCTTCGTCGGTCGTTGCAGAAAAGACACACTCGTGTCTCGTCTGAGAAGAGAACAGCTCCCCACTGCTCAATGGTCCAATCGACGTGGTCGCGAGCAAACTGCAAGCGGGCTCGTCGGTGCGCTGCAGTCAATTTTGGACCTGTAGCAGCTCTGCGGGCTGCTATGTTCTTCTCCTTCAGTCTTCTTCTAACCGTGGATACACTCACGGTGCGTCTGCGAACTGCCTGGAGCTCCTGTTGCAGCTGAACAGCGTTTGAGAAGCGATTTCTCAAAGAGTACGACACAACGAACCGGTCGTCTCTTTCCGAAGTGCAGCGACGTCTACCGGACCCATGTCGCCGGATATAGCCACCGGTCTCTAAAAAGCGCTGGTAGACTCTACGAACCGAAAAACGGCTCAGATTCAGTTGCCGGGCGACATCACACTGCCGCACCCCTGCTTGCAGTAGTGCAACCACTTGAGCGGCCTCATCAGCTGTAGTGTCCATTTTCCAGATGTTCTTTCTTCAGTAAAATCAGTGCGTGTGTCCCCTTCAACGGTTTAATAGCGAATGACCCACATTGAACCCGTGTTGACCTCTTTATACCCACAAAGTTAGCGCAACTCGCGACTCTCCCGAGCAGCAAAATTTCCTTAGAATTTTTGTGACCCTTTATTTGTTGCTTTAGGTTTTATTTGATAATGAAAAATAATGTTTTTTTATTAAGTTAATTAAGTAACCTTTTAAATAAAATTATAATTAATACGACTGCATGTGCATATCCAGAGTTAATGCCATTTGAACGTGATTTTCTTAGAGGTGCGATTTTTTTGACGCCGAGTGTAGTTATCGTATTTTTTTTACATTAAAACAGTATCGATATTTATCATCTACTTTTTCATAGGTGTGGACAAAGATATTCTCTTTGGCGACTGAAATTCAAATACACACTAAAACTCAAAACCAAGTTGAAAATACTGATACAATAACCATAATTTCTCAAGATATAACAACTGCTCCGTCTTAAAGTATCATTGAACTTCAAAAGCCGCTTATGGTTATTAGTGTCAGAAATTATTCTCAAACGCAAAATCCCTTAACGTACAATTTTAATTTAAATAGATACAATTCTAATTCTATTTCTGTTTTGGAAGATATAACGCTTGTTTCATCTCCGAATATAAAGAAAAAATCCAAATTGATATGCCTTATTTATAACAGAGAAACTGAGGCTCACACATGTTATAAATGTAAAAGAAATGTACATGCTATTTGTGGAAATTCGAATGGAGATGAAGGTTATGTGTCTCAGAGATTCTCTAATTTATGAAACAAGAACAGTCAATTATTGAGCAAAGATCAAAATCTTGTATTAATTTGAAAAGCTGCAGACTTTTGAATGTTTTGTAACGCTACTTCGCGGTACAAATTTCACTACAAATTAGTGATAATGGTTGTGAGACTTTGCCTAATAAAAGTTCAAGCGAGAAAGTTTGTGTCACGATTCACGGTGCAATAAATTCACAGTTGGACTACTAGTCTCTTCTCTTGTAACATTGCCTTCAAAACGCTCGTTACATGCTCTACTTGACCGTTTGTTACAAAATGTATGATTAGAGTCGATGTAACAGATTTTAAGCTCGTATTAACCCGTGTAGTTCGCAAACAAAACTATAAAAACCCTTAAAAAATCTATTAAGTAATACTAAAAGTTTCAATTATTTCCATCATTCAAGTCCGTCGATATTGTTCAGATCGGGGGTAGGTTCATAAGAATAAAATGAATTTACACTAATATTTACGCTCTATGAACACTTGTTTTTTTTTTAATAAATTACACAAATAACATTACATTTTTCAGCTTCTATGGTAAATCCGGCACTGTTCTCAGTTCCGGCAACACTGGCGCATACAAAAACGAAAAGGTGGATTTCTTAGCACTATTTTTCACATTTTTAAATGCTTATTCAAGATTGTGAGAATATTGTGTGAGTGTGTGTGTACAGGCACGCGCATGACGCATGTGTATATACAGACGCACACACCTAAGTTCTCTTTTTATTATCTTTTATAATAAAATCACAGTAATGAAATCAAATAAAGTTATTAATGTAGCATTAATAGATTTAACACATATTTTTAATTTAATCTAATTTTCATGTTGTAAACGTTTATTTGTTGTTTAAATGGTATGGGAAGACCATTTATTAAGTTTGGTATTTGGTGTTGTAACAATTGTTTGCCATAAAGATTAGTAAATTTTGAGACATTTAAGGTTTTAGTAGCACAGCGTGTCCGTTTATTACGTTGAATTATCTTACGCAAGTCGTTATTGAAATAATTTTCGGTTAATAAAACATATTTAATTTGACTGTCTATAGGTAATATCGTACAGTGATGGAAAATTTCATTGGGACTATCCCGATAACGTGTTCTTATCTTTAAAGGAACTTTAGCTTTCAAGATCCTCACTTGTAACCTATATATTAGATCAAGGTGTGTTCTGCAGGTTCTACCATAACTGCTAGGGCCATAATGTACTATAGTTTCGCCTATCGCCTTATACAAATTCAGGAGCGTGGTGTAGGGGATTTTGCGCTTTACTATTTTCAATTTAAAGCTGCAACGAGGCGCCATAGCTATATTGGCGACTCGTTGCTTTCATTGCGCTCTTCTCTGGCCATTTTTCATATTTTCTTTTCTCTTCGTTTGCTATTTTAAATTTACTGTCTGTCTCTGTTTCCTATTTTAAATTTACTGTCTTTCTCTTTTTATTTGTTTTGTTCGAAGTTTATTCTTACCAGAGTCAGCGCGTAGAGTGGTTGACTCACCGATAACAAATTATTTAAATATATTTATAGTGCTGAGCAGTTATAATAAGCTCACAAGTATAATAAGCTCATAAGCATAATTCACAAGTTTTCCTGTATATATATTCTGTACCACCAGTTCCTGTTTATAAGTCTATCAAGTTTCTTTAAGGCACTGTTTTGTGCCTTAATTCCTTAAATATAAAAACAAGTGACCTAAACGAGCTTTTATTTCTCCGGCTGCACCCCGTCACACTGGCGCCCAACATGTATAAGAACCAGTCACCAACCAGTCAACCAGTACCGGCGAACCGAAAGAAAACTTAAATTTTTGAAGATCGTTGTATGTTGTGTGTGATTTTTTATTTTTTTCCAAATTCTAAAAGGCTTAGTCGCCCCCCACTGTTTTATCGGCCATATTATTAACTTAATCATCTCATCTCATCTCATCCCAATCCTCATTTTATTTAATTTATAGTAGTTGACAATACAACTACATCACTACACAAAACACTTACAAGACACTTTACCCAACATTTACTACATTTTACAGACAAGAAACTATACGCGGTTTCGAAAGAAACCGACACAAAATTGTTGCTGATTCTGAGCGTCAATATATCACTCAGATCAGTGCAATTAACACTTACGGGCAGTGCTGAGAGGGAGTACCTCCAGTGTATCCCACATACAAGTCTTAGATTTGGCTAGGCACTTTCCTGGAGGCAATCCGTGCCGACTATCCAGAGGTTCCTACCAGTCTAAACTTGAACACTACCCCTACCTAACACTAGTTTTATTATATTTATCTTAGTCTTACTTAACCAGTCCTTGTATAATAGATTAGTTAGGAAAAAAATTATTAGAGATTTAAACAACTTTAGTTTCACTCTCCTTTCAACTCATCACATATCATCCTATCACTTAGACTATTATAATTTATAGTAGTGACATAACAAACACGCAACTGCACACTACACTTACAGTACACTAACCCCACATTTACTACACCCATCAGACAGTAAAACTATACGCGGTTTTGAAAGAAACCGACACAAAATTGTTGCTGATTCTGAGCGTCAATATATCACTCAGATCAGTGCAATTAATACTTACGGGCAGTGCTGAGAGGGAGTACCTCCAGTGTATCCCACATACAAGTCTTAGATTTGACTAGGCACTTTCCTGGGGGCAATCCGTGCCGACTATCCAGAGGTTCCTACCAGTCTAAGCTTGAACACAATACCTATCTAGCACTAGTATTATTAAATTTATTTTAAATCATAACTGTTTTTAAGTAGTTTTTAAATAGCTAGAAAAACACCTCGTTTTGAAACAATCATTTATTTTTAATAACACTATGAATCCATCACTTATAAATAAACCTGAGCTTGCTTATGAACTTGTCTCCGCTCAATTGAATTTCCATCTGTCGCAACCGCTGAGGAATTACGAGAATTACTAAATCCAATACTAGACTCAGATTGTTCTATTCTTTCCAGTCCTTACTCCATTGAACGTGATCTTGATAAAATCAAAAACATTCTGCTTATGGTTTCTTCATGATTAATTTATCAATACGTTTAAATAGATTAGAGATTACTACATAACGTAAATGACTTTTGCAAAACTTCAAACAAATTTTTCATCCATGACAGCCTGTCAATCAAATTTTAAAACCTCTTCTGTCCAACAATAACATAACTACGAACTCCTGGCACAAAATTTACTCAAAACTCTTTAGACCTAAAAAAAATCTTTTATTACTTACTTTTTCTTTATTACTTTTATTTACGTTTATACTATATATTACTTTTATTACGTTATTACTTTTTTTCCCAACTATATTTCTCTATCGTTATTACTTTTCCAAAAGTAATTATTATTTTTTATATATTACTTTTATATATACTACTATTTACAACTCATTCATTCCCTCATTCTATTACAACACATAATAATTACTATACATTAACTGTCTTCATAGAAGACATATTTAATTTTCTGCATAGAACCATCTTCAATTTTGGTCTTCATAGAAGACATACTTAATTATACAGTCTTACAGTCTTCATAGAGGGCATTAATTTTTCAGTCTTCATAGAAGGCATATTTAATTTCTCAACCGAGAATAGAACCTCTTAGTCTATTGTTAAAGCCTCATCTTGAGGGATTTTTTTCTTTCAGCGGGTTGTGACTGGTTAAATAAGCCTACACAAATTTTTATTTTTCATCCAGCGGGTTGTGACTGGTTAAACAAGCCTACACTAATTTTTATTTTTCATCCAGCGGGTTGTGACTGGTTAAGCAAGCCTACACTGTTTTATTTTTTTTCACCCAGCGGGTTGTGACTGGTTAAGTAAGCCTTCACTAATTTAGGGAGCCAGTTGAGTATTCAATAAATTTTGGATACTCTACCGCGTGGAGTCTGGTTGTCTTATTAAATCAACCATGACCGTTGACTGAAGTATGTTCTGGAAGTATGAAAGTGATGCATGTAAGGAAAGTGATGCATGTAAGGAAGCTGGTCTCCTTATTTTCTCATTTCACAATTCTCATCTCATCCATTTTTATTAAAGATATGTTTTTTGTATAAAATGGTCACTTATTTTTACATAGTTTTATGAAAAAGTCCTTTTTATACCCAGGATTTTTTCTTCCAGGGGGGAGCGGGTATTGTAACGAGGCGCCATAGCTATATTGGCGACTCGTTGCTTACATTGCGCTCTTCTCTGGCCATTTTTCATATTTTCTTTTCTCTTCGTTTGCTATTTTAAATTTACTGTCTGTCTCTTTTTATTTGTTTTGTTCGAAGTTTATTCTTACCAGAGTCAGCGCGTAGAGTGGTTGACTCACCGATAACAAATTATTTAAATATATTTATAGTGCTGAGCAGTTATAATAAGCTCACAAGTATAATAAGCTCATAAGCATAATTCACAAGTTTTCCTGTATATATATTCTGTACCACCAGTTCCTGTTTATAAGTCTATCAAGTTTCTTTAAGGCACTGTTTTGTGCCTTAATTCCTTAAATATAAAAACAAGTGACCTAAACGAGCTTTTATTTCTCCGGCTGCACCCCGTCACAAAGCTATGTTTATAAATATCGGATGTGTATACAATATACCTATGTTTTTATATTAATAAGAAGACTCCAGGGTCTGTCTAACCCTCCTACAGGATGGGCGTGAGCTGTATGTATGTATGTATGTTACAAGATTTTCAAGCATGTTTCTAAGGAAAACTATTATATTGCACGATGAATAATTATTAGTTTCATAATGCATGAAAAATATCTTAGTATGATAGGCGACTTTCTTAAAAATAAAGCTCTAAACCAGTCATGAAAAGAATACGATAATATTAATAATATTATTTTATTCGATTCCTCTACATGATTAGTATGAGAAAAGAGCGAACGAATAGGCAAAATACTAATTCAAGTATTATAAAATACGTTAGGTTATGTTTTGAGAAAAGTTCGTTTTTCATTAAACTTAAACCTACAAATTCATAATCTAGAAGGCTTTAGCTGCTTATATTTGTTTGTATCGTCTGTGTACGTTTTCGGTCACACGTCCATACGAAAATCGGCATTATCCTTTATTACTACAGGTGTAGGTAATAATGGTCCAATGTCTGTCTTAACCGTGTTTACCAAGATAGTAATAGTAAATCATAAATTATGATATGAATTAATTTATTTAGTTTTTACACTTTCACGGTGCTCTCCTTGAAATTAAAACACTTTTAACAGAAAATTATTGCTTTTCTATCCCTTTAGGTTGCCGCCTAAAACCTGACTACAGCATTCGATAAACAATACAGTTAATGTTTGTATGTTCATTAGTTATGAGGGTCTAGTCTATTGCCGCTGCCAACAATAACGCGTATTACGTCTGCTCCATGATTTTATTTTGAAATTGGTGTAAATACGTAAAGATTCAACAAGTGCTATATACAATTGGAAAGCTACTGTCGCAGGCTAGTACAGACTTCTTCATGTACCGTGAGTTATTTTGCAATATCCTTCAAGCATGCTGTTGATCCGTACAGCATTCCTGATCTAGGACCACTCGCGGTCCGCTCGCTTCTACGATCACCTACTAAACTGGATTGACGCATTACACCTTGCATTTTGCTTAAGCGCTTTTTCCGCTAAACGACTTTATATATTTATTTGCTATTACTTGAATTTGGTTTGTAGAAATGGCACTTGAAATTAAGTGTTCAGGTTGTTGTCATTTGATTAAAATTAAGAATTTCTGATTTGCTTTGCTTATTACTCCAAATACGATCTACTGTGTGTTCGAATGTGGGCTTAAAACGCTTTAATTTGATGGATAATGATCAAAAGCGAAACTAAAAGTGTCCTGTATGTCGTAGCCAACAGCCGTAAACCGAGAACCGCTATACTGAATTTACTGAGTACATATTATTTTAAAATAAACAATATAAGGAGTTGAAAACTGACGTCGAAGAGAAAAGTGCTATAATCCATGATTTGAATAAAGATAATGAAATTTTCAAGTCACATTTGAAAGATATCTCCCTTCGACTACATTTGATAGAACAAAACATGAGGCAGTCGAATTTAGAAATGAATGGAATTCTGGAGTACAATGACAGAGAACTTGGTCAATGTTTTTGCCCAAATATCAAAAACTGTCAATTTTCCAATCAAAGCTGGTGACGTGCATCATATGACGCGAGTTGCTGAGCGATTAAAGTTTCACCTCGGACTAGTTGGCCCACCTAAGACAGTATTTGCTGCAGAACACTTAACGTCCCTTAATAAATCTTACACTCTGCTGCCCCCTTAAGAGTGAAGAAAGAATCCTTTAAATTTGCGTGGGTTCTTAACGGCACCAAATTTGTCCGGAAAGACGAGTATAGCCAGGCTATTCTTATGCTAATACCACCCATTTTTATCAGACGCTGTGGATCTGAGTTAACATTTCGCCTAACTCTTATATTTAACCGATCCTTGAGCGATGGCGTCTTTCTCGATGAATGGAAAAAGGCAAAAATTCTCCTAATGTACAAAACGGGCGAATTTTCTCATAAACAAAACTACTGTCCTGTTTCTATTGTATCATCATTTTCAAAGCTATTCGCATCTCTATTGCATCCCATATAATGTTGACACGTGGATTACCCTTTATCAGATCACCAACAAGGTTTTGAAAGTGCTCGCTTCACTTTACCAATCTTATCTGATGTTTCTAAATCTGTTGACAGTGGTATAAAAACAGATGTGATCTACACTGACTTCAGTAGCCTATTCAATAAAGTTAACCACTCGCTAATATTATCTAAACTTAAGTCACATGGCGTTAACGGTTCTCTATTGCAATGGTTTGACTCATGCTTAAGTGCGAGACATCAACACGTCGCTGTGGACGGATATGAATTACATCGATAAATAGCAACCTCCGGAGTTCCTCAAGGTTCTCATCTAGGACCACTGCTGTATTTGTGGAAGACATTATTAGCATTAACATTTGGTGCAAATATAACCAGATGACCCTAAATGTCAGTAAAACATTAAACTAACTAGAAAAAGAAAATGCTTTCCACCTAGATATAATATAAACGGTGACGTTTTATCTGAAGTGGACGAGGTTCAAGACTTAGGTGTAACAGTAAATAAAAAAAATTAAGCTTTATTCCTTATATTATTAGCGTAGTGAAGAGGGCGGCTGGATTGTTAGGATTTATAAATAGAACAACCAAGGGCTTTCATTCCGTCAGAGTACGAATTGTATTATTTAATGCTTTGGTCAGAACTGTGTTGGAGTACGCAAATATAACATAAAACCCAGTTTATGCAGTTCACTCACAGCGTATTCTAAATATACAACGTGCGTTCACAAGGAATCTCGTATTTATATCACCAGGCTTATCCTACAGAATCCCTAATGATTATCGACTGTTATTTTACGGTAGCCGGTCACTGTGGCAAAGACGGACTTTGCATGACTTAACGTTTTTGAACGGGCTTCTCAATGGTTACATAAAGTGAAATGAACTCGTGGGAGGTGTCACACTTTACGTTCCGCCACATTTGCCTTGTCAACCGTTGTACAGGACTTTCGCGCTACCTTTATCTAAAACAAACTTAAACCAAAGCGCCCCACTTGACAGTTGGTGCGCCAAGTACAATGAACTTAATAAAAATAACTTTAAGGTGTTAGACATTTTTCACGACTCATTGCCTAAGTTTAAGACTAATGTTCTGTTGTTGTTAGACACAAGATAAAAGGAAATTGAAGTAATTTACCTTAATTCTTTATAATTACTTTAGCTATTATTAATCTTGGTTTTGATGTATATGACATTAACTGATATAGTTTTTGATTGTTGATATGTATATTTTTTTCTGTACTGTTATAAAACATATAATAATTATAATATGTGGAATGTAAACACAATACAAAATGTTGTAAATGATGTGGACGCCTATAATAGGTATATATTTAAGAAATGTCCGCATCCTTTGTTTTAAGCAATGTAAACTTGGACCCATTTTGTGGTATACTGGAGGTGAATTCTACCTCCAGTACCAATACCCCAAAATGGGTTGCAACTTTTTCCAAATTTTAATCGTCTATAATGATTTCCAACCCGTCGTTCAAGGCTAAAGATTATGTGGCAAACCCCTATTTTTTGGGACACTTCCGTGGACGTCTCCAGCAGTGAATGTTACTAATATAGGCGTCATAACTAAATGTTAGAGTTTATCATTTGCAAGTTATAATCACGAAATCTTTGTGCTTAGATACCTCATACATAGTGCAAACCATAATAAAATATAGAATAATAAGATGTCATTGACCTTTTCTCATCATTCGTTTAGACAGTTACATATTCATATATTTGTGAAAATTAAATTCTGAAATCCAAACGTGTTCGAGAACTTGTTCCAAACGAGTTGTGGTTACGGTCGTCAATTACAGTTAATACTCAAAATTCTAAATTAAAATTCTAAATTATTAAGTTTCACGCAAAACTCGTACATTTAAGTAAAAATTTTGCCGAAAACTACTTGCTATGCATTGCATTAATTAGGAAACTATTTAAATTTATTTTTTAAATCTAATTTCTGGTCACCTTTAGAATAATAAATATTATACACACTATTTCATGAAAATATTTAGTCTCTTATTTCACTTTACTATCGGATAGTCTACACCAAAGGCTGCTGCAACATATTAGTTGTGGGTATGTATTTGTGTAGTGTGTATTTTTGGGAGTAAAACATACTATGTTGCTAATATTTGGCATTCGGAAATCTAATATTTTTTTGGTGCGTAGGGGCTAGAGTTTAATTATGTTGACGAAGTTTTCTCTAACCCGCAATTTCCATGCCACGACCAAAAGGCAGGTTCGTCTAATTATAACTAATTTATAACGTTCTCAATTCTGAAAAGGATGTAAAGAAATTACAACAAGAAGGGATAGTTTGTATATGCAGGTTTGAGTATTTGCCCAACTTTAGTTATATATATTTTTAGATATTATACCACCCTTTAATCAGCGCTGGGCCCGCGCTTTATGGCCTATTCTGACTAGGGTTGTTACATTTATAGGGAAGGCCTGTGCCTGAAGACTTAGATACAAATTGGGAAACTACATGATACAGTTGAAAAGATCAGTTGGCATTTATTGCATCATTTAAAAAACTCAATTAAGAAGTATAAATAATAAAAAAGAAGTATCAATCCTTCTTTAATTTTTAAGATTTTAAAGGTTAATTATTATTAAACCATATCATTCGAAAGTTCAATCAATAATTATTAAAAGACATTAATGTTATTAACGTTATTTATATCATAGAGTATCAAAATCCTAAAACAGTGCAGGGAAGATTAACACCGCCATCTCTTTTTGTAATATCAAACTTAGTTGTTTCAAGAACAAGTCAAGAATATAAGTATTTTGCTCAGGAACAATAGTTTACAACAATAACACCTAAAACCATTGTATATCTTTCTATTATGTAATGAATACCTCTTAGTTTATGGCTTGAACTTACTTCGGACACCTCACTTTGACATGACTCCACGCTCTTGGTGAGCTCTTGTAGCTGCGTGCGGATCTCGCAGAGGGCCACTGTGGTCTCCAGCTGCCGATCGCCCCTCTGCAGATCATCCAGCTTCGCCGATAGATTCATGCTCATCACGCTCACCTGTCTCTGAAGGCTGCGGGCACGGAAATGATTGTCATTTCTGTCGACAGTTAAAATTTATTGGAAATGTCAGTAAGCGTCGTTTAAATGGACAGTAGAACCGACGACTTGTTAAAACTATTATTATAGGGAAATTACAACTTCCCATAGAGAAATAACAATATTATGATTCCGCAAAAAGTAAATAGCATAATTGTAAAACAAAATTACATATTGAAACTCTTATACTTCGTCTATATATTACAAATAATAACTTTTGATTGTCAAATACTATAATAGGCTTAAAAATGATTATAAGCAATGTGTTTTTATAAATATTATTAGATGTTGTTATGGATTTAATATGTTGGTGGTCTAGAAATTTTTTTCTTGTTTAATCATTATCTTGCAAAGTTTTTTAACATAAAAACAAATTCGATAGCCCGTTTACATATTACGGCTAACCAAATATATTTTTTTGTTTTGAGTCATATCAGCTATATTATAAGTATTATTTTTGCTACTATGTCTTCTTACTGATGACCTTTAACGCCAACCGTTAAAAAAGGACGCCGGTGAAATGAAGACAGTTTGTTTCACTTGACCTGTATATTATGTAAGAACAAACTGCAATATGGAAATGAATGCCGAAGTGATTGGTTATTGTTATGACAACCTTTAAAGCATTTGAAAACTAACTGAACCACCACCGAAGAAGGCAAAAGTAAAATAAACTAAATTTGGTGAGGTATTATATTAAGAGACTTAGCCATAGAGAGAACATTTGTAAATTTTAAACTCCCGAGCTTTTATTTATTTATAAGAATGACACGGTTGCTTGGAGCAACAGTTATAACGTAACAGAAAACTGACTTTCAAAACATAGATCTGAATAATTTTTATATTTTTACCAATTGCATTTAAGCTTGTAAGAATATGTAATGTAAACCATTATAATGCAAAACTGCTATCATACACAACTGACTGAACACGATGAAATGTAAATAAAATGTAATTAATTCCGGTGTGAAGGTTGCTGTTTATTTTTTTTTATTTAACCGTTGTTATCATAAATCATGATTTTGAGATTTTAATTCCACGATAGCACTAGTTGGTTCAATTTTCTGTAGTTATAATGAGTCTCGTTCAATCATATGTGAAAATTAACTAACAGCGGGTGATCATATATGTAAATTAATTAATTCTAGGAAAACGAACGCGTTTGTGTTTATTCAAACCGGCATGCATTGACAATGGTCACTTTAGTGGAATTTATCTAAGGGGTTTGTCAATTGTTATTATGGGTAATTTTTTGCTTTGAACATCTCATTTAAAGTTCTACTATCCGTTTGAAATGCTTTCAGGAAGACAAACTTTATGAACACTAAGTATACTATTTTTGAAAATTTCATCAATTCAATAAGTGCAAATAGCATCGGAAAGGACGGATTATGTCGCTAGTGTGTTTCACTAATTAATTTGTAATGTTAGTTTATTCCTTAAGCATTGCTATTATTCAGATAACGTTTAATATGTTTCCAAATTTATAAGCGTGGTTATCCACTGTAACGGAACGCTAAATTTGTCTGGAGCATGGCACAAATGCTAACTTAACGTGTATTAAAACATTCGGTTTCATAATCATCTGAAGCATCGTATGTGCTAACATTGCTAACCGTAAATTCTTATTAATATTATAAATGCGAAAGTAACTCTTGTGTGTCTGTGTGTTACGGAACCACGCCTAAACTACTGACCCGATTTAAATGAAATTTGGTACAGAGATAGTCTAAAGCCTGAGATACTTTGTAAAAAGGGCTATAAGGGGTTGAAATAGGGGATGAAAGTTTGTATGGAAATAACGTCATTTTTAAAGCTAGAAGCTTGAAACTTGTTTTTTAGGTGATACGTACGACAATCAACCTTTTTAATTTTTATCTTGGCGAAGTAGGTTTTTTGTTTTTGAATACTCCAGGTGGCACTGGCAAATCCTATCTTTTAAATTTACTATAAGCCTAAATCCGGAAAAATAAAGGAGTTGCTGTTGAAGATGCTTTCTCTAGAATAGCTGTTACGCTTCTTAGTAGGCAACGAACAGTACGCTCAGTTCTAAAACTACCATAGGTACACGTAAAAAAATTTTGTCTCACTACAAATATGCTAGTACAACTTCACAGTGATTCTCAAGCAGGGAAAGATGCAGCTGCTCTTTTTAAAATCGGAGTAGATTGTGTGCCAACAGACACTAACTATATAATTACACTGAAACGTGAATTCTGTCAAATTGTCGATAACACAGATGACCTAAAAATAATGTCTATCCTTATTTTCAAATAAATGTGGACAATCGGGAATGGTTGAATGAAAGGGCAATTTTGGCGCCAACTAATGAAATGGTTAACCATATAAAGGAACAAATCATGTCAGACGTGGAGGGGATGTTGTCAAATACCTCTCAGTAGACAATGTTATAGACCCTGACCAAGTCACATCATACCCTATAGGCGTCTCAACTGTTTAGAACCATCAAGAGTTCCTTCCCAAAGTTGAGGCTGAAAGTTAGTGTTCCAGTCCTATTAATGAGAAATCTAGACGCGCGAAAGCTATGTGCTGGTACACGGCTATAAATTACACATCTGGGACGCAACATTGAAAAAACTATAATCATGACTGTAATGGCATAAGGAGAAAAAATTTAATTCCCCGTATTCCAATAATTCCGACTGATTTGCCGTTTCAGGTCAAGAACAGACGCTTAATGTTGCAGGTGTTCATTTAGAAAAATATTTTTTCCCATGGGCAACGCTATGTGGCATGCTCACGTCTATCAAACCCGCAAAATCTTTGTTATGGTAAAAGATGGAAAAACTAAAAACGTGTATAAAAATGTAGTTAAACGAGCTATGTTTTTGCAGTAAAATACTGTAAATAGCTTATTTTATTGTATGTATATGTTTTATTTGCAAAATTATTAAATTAAAAATTCTGAAGTAAGTCACTATTTTACGTGGATGAATTAGATATGTGTAACATCGATTCTATTGTTTCTATAATGTTAAAAGCGATTTTGTTACAAGTAGTGCGCATTGCAATGCTCAGTTCCGTACTCTATTGGAATGAATGATATTGATTCGTTACAGTGTCTCACCGTAATGCTCGAATCGAACATTTTACAACATTAAGTGTTACATTATACAGAAAACACTAGAGGTAAATATACACTTTACAAATATAAAATATTTTTTATTTAATTTTTTTTAGTTGTTGGGTTGATTGACACGAAAAAAGTTTAAAACAAGTCCCAATCTAAAACGTTACTTTAAGTACAAAATGTACGGAAAATTAAAAGCTTATTTATTATAGTTACGATTATTAGTCAAGATTATAAATCATCTTAAGAATTACTTATCTAAGAAATACACCTCAATGTATTCTCTTATGAGTCCGATGCACAACCTGAATTTTGAACTTTATTAATATTCATTACATAATATATAACTTTAAATGAATATTATTGCAATTATATTGTTTTGACTGAGCTGGATTGATGTTGTCTACATTACTTGTTATAAAATAGTAGCATAAATGGACATGTTGATTTGCAAATGTAAGCAAAGTTACATGAAAAATGAAATAAAAAAGTTCTGGTCATATTTTTCAGAACCAACTAAAAATTAATTAAGGATTTGAAAGCAATGGCAACAGTAGTGCAGATTCAATAGATCGTGTTACTATTGTTTCATTTTATTTGAGACATTGCGAAATTATTATGCAGTTATTGCCGGATATTTTGTAGTAGGTACTTTATATATGTTAAGATACTAAGACATAAAATGTTAATGGAAATTAAAATCTATTTGTTAAGTTTTATTTAGGTACTGCGTAATGTCGCGTTTAGTGACTTGTAATACGTTTTTAAATTACTGGTATCTTAGAAGTTTAAGTGACAATTTTATTTACATTATATTGCAGTTGACTAAGTTGGCAAATTCACATATCACTTAAGGTCGTTTGCATCTAACAGGGCGCTTAAAATGTTAGTTAGTGGAACTAAATAAAGCTGCATTATTATTATTATACCAAATAATAATGCAGCTTTATTTAGTTCCATACAAGAAACATATACATTATTTAACCTGTTACTATTACGAAAAATTTAAATTAATGGCTTTTGTTACAATTTAAATTGACCATACTATCGAGATTCATAATTTACTTTGGTTATACAAAATTTAAAAAGAAACATTTTGTACGATATATATGAATTGTGTGATATGGCAATAAACGACTCATATATCCAATGATTTGTTAATTAAAAGAAAAAATCTGACAGTCGAGGAATTTATTCAATTGGTGTTTACAATACTTGCCAACTTTATAAAGATTCGATTTCGAAAAGACCTTTAAGGATAATTGAGTATGAAAAACTTCGCATTACTCGATCGATGTTTTATTGAACGACCTATTTCCACAGCAATTAACCACTTTCTAGAGTATATACTGCAATAAAGTAGGTAGGTGTCTCTCTAACTACGTGGTTCAATAATATCAAGGCTTGACTTTATCGTCTTGATGTAAAAGTAGGTAATCTCTAAACATAACCTTGATAATGTAACAAGGTATAAAAATAATTTATGAAAATTCTCACCCTTCACAGTGAACACTTTTATAAAGCAAATACACAAAATCCTGCAACCTCAAAATTCTACTCTTGTTTTCATATGCTAACTCTTTCATTGATTCATGTGGAATCGCAGGACGCGAGTGTGCGGCTTAGGTCAGGGAGTTGGACTGCCGGCCGGTGCCCGGATCGTGCTTATGTGTCCGGGATCTGACGTCCGGCGTCCAGCGTCCGGTGTCCGGAATCCGTTTCTGCCTATTCGGATGTACGCATATATGCTTCGCGCAGGTGACAGTTTTGGGCAAAATTTATTTTATATTTAATCGTGTTAGGATTGTTGATTTCGAAATACTGAAATAGGTTTGCTATTTTTGTGAAATTATTTGCAACATGATGTCTTTGTTAATTAAACATGTTTAATGAATAGAGCACTAGTATGCACTTTTTATTTAATGTTGCTCTGCTGAGGTGACACTGGGCAGGGTCTTGTAACAATTTTCAATATTGCTGCATATTATCATTTGTTAATCATTTTTAAAAAGTGGGCAAGATTGCTTACTTTTTTCATTAAAATTAATCAGTTGCCCACTAACATTTGCTTTTCTTTCATAATCCTTTTTGTACAAAATGTAATTTCAATATGACTGCATCTTATTCAGAAAAAATAAACTCATTATTTTTACTTCTTTTTTGAGTTTATTCATCAGTTATGTTTGTTGTTTCAGTCAATTAGATTCTGGCATCCGTGTAAAGGGAAAGACTTAGTAACTTGATGTTTTATTGTGCCTTATTACCTAGTACCTACACTATGGCAAAATGGCAATATTTTTGCGTCATAAACGTAATAAAAACGAATAATAGATTCAATACTAGATTAATACTCTAGTATCATACTAATTATAGTATTGCAACTGCATCAAATGTGATTTCTATCTTTGTATTCCGTCATATTTGGATTAATTTGTACGCCGTCGATAAGGCAGCGATTCTACTGTCGTGATACTGCTGTTGCTTTTGTTTGTTGGCAATCAAGAATCCCATCAAAATAGGATTAGCTTTTTATATTTTTAATAATTATTGCTTGGTCTGTTATTCAAATACAGGTAGTAATTCGGAGATAGGGTTTTTTGAAGAGTGACCATTCAGTATATTGTGTTTACGCCCCTATTAATAAAAACGATCTGTCAAACAGTCGAAACAACCTGTTTCTAACATAAACGCATATCAGTAAAATATCTCTAGTCAGTGGCGGCGTAGCATAGGTTGGCATCCGGGGCGACTTTCTATCGAGCACCCTCAAAATAAAACGACAAATATTAAACGTGTTTACGTGACTTTATTTTGCTAAAATACTCAATGACATTATCAAAATTTACTTTCCTCTCCTTTTCAATGGACAATATGGATAGACTGGAAAGTCGTGTTTGGCTCATTGTAGATCTTAAGTAAGATTTTATTAACTTTAATTTTGAGAAACTTCTTTCACAAGTAGCCACCGAAACACAAATAGTTAAAAAAAATCTTAGACATAGAGCTAGACTTGGAACAGACTCAGAATAGTCCCATTTTACAATAAATTTCAGAAGCTCCAAGGAAGTCCATTGGATCGCTTCTTGAAGAGAAATGCTGGCGGCTTCCAAGTGGCGCCTCAGTCGTAAAATCTCCAAAATAATGTCCTCTGCAGAAAATTCATCATAGATTTTTGTAAGATTTGGAACTTTATCACGAAGTTCTTCTTCTGTTGACGTAAGTAGAGTTTCAGACTGAACAACACCAAATGTTATGAGAATATCATCCATTGCTTTGTAGCGATGCTCTAGTTCTTCGTAAAATCTATCAAGACATTCTAACATAGCTCTATGCAACTCTTCTGGCAATGTTAGTCCAACATCTTGGGACATTTCTCCTGGCATTCGTTTTCGGAATCTCCTCCTTCCTCTTCTTTCAACGGAGATATCCAAGTCCTCACATTTCTCAGTTGCGTAGGAAATAGCTCTTTCCACTATTTGTATACGTTGAGTTTGAAGAAAAATTTTTAGGGCTTTAATTTTTATAACACACTTTTCCAGCGATAGTCCAGATGTTTGGATATACTTTTGTGTCTGATTAACTTCTTCTAGGATTTCACACCAAAAAGAGAGGTAGCATAAAAAACTGAAGTCACATAAAGCTGGTAAGAGTGTGGATGCTGCTTCTCTTGTATCGACGTTTTCTCTGCTGCTTCTGGGATCACACATCTCTTCGAGTGTTGATACAAGTTTCTCAAAATTATTCTTCAATGACTTAACAGCATCGTGATGAGCACTCCATCTTGTCTCTACTAGTCTTTTGACCGATACGCCTACACTTTTCATTAGAATTTCCCATCTATGTGTGGATGACGAAAAGAACGTGTAAACTCTTTCTACTGTTCCAAAAAATGTTACACTTGAACTAACACTCATGAAAGAGTGCACCCCACATAGATTTAGCGAATGATTAGCACAAGGCATAAACAAAGCTTTAGGATTGTGTTCCTTAATGATAGATTGCACACCACCATGAACTCCTGCCATGGTTGCAGCGTTATCATATCCTTGAGCCCGACATAGATGAATGTCCAAGTTATCACTCTTTAACTGCGTAAGGATATTTTCCGTAAGTTCGATTGCAGTCTTTCCAGCTATAGGGAAGAAACCTAGAAATGATTCCTTCACTTCAACTTGATCGCCTTCAATATGAACATATCTGATTACATAACTCATCTGATCAACGTGTGATATGTCTGGTGTACTATCGAAAATAATTCCAAAATATTTAGCTTTCTTTATGTCGTCCAAAATGTTATTCTTCACTTCTCTCCCCAAAAGACTGATGAACTCATTTTGAATGTCTTTAGACAAATAAGAATCTACCCGTTTAGTTTTTGTACAGGCGATAGCATGTTCAATTCTAATTTTGTGCTCTTTTAGCACTGGATCATATTTTGACAATAGATTAACTAATTCTAAAAAGTTCCCTCTATTGTCTGATGAAATCCCTTCTCTATGTCCTCTTAGAGGAAGATTTTGGCGTGCTAGGAAAAGAATGATATCCAAAAGGCGACTCAAAATGTCACGCCACTTCTTTTTTTCTTGGTCTAAGACCATTTGATGCTCATAATCGATAGTTTTTTGCAGCCTCAATCCATTCTCCAAGATTTTCCATTTTTCAAAACAGGAGAGATGGCCCTCAGAATTCTCGTGTTCAGACACTTTAGGATTTAGTTTCCACCATGAATTAAAACCGTTAACGAAACTCTGTTTTGTTTCATGGTGCGTGAATAGTTTGCAGCAAAAACAGTATAAGCTTTTTTTTATTGGAGAGTATACCATCCATTTTCTGAGTACTTTTTCTCCATTTGGTAACGCTTTATAAAACCATTCTGAGTGAAAATGTCGACTCTTTCCTTTTATTTTATCTCCAGATCTTTGGACAGTGTCTACAAATGGACCATCTCTGTTTTGATAGGGTTCACTTCCCGCTTTAACGATTTCAACTCTCAGATCATCAGGCATTGGTGTTGGCCAAGTAGCAACATCGAAATGAGTAGTTTCATGCACCTTTTCTTCATCGTTTTCAATTTGCTGGGATTTTTCTTCATTGTCGCTATTTCGCCCTTTTTCTTGGTCATATTCTTCTTGGTGCTGATCTTCGCATTGTCTTTCATCTTGTGTATCAAAATTGTCAGGCTCTCTTCCCAGCGTCCCTTCATCTAATGCATCTTGGCTCCGTGTTTCTTCATCATCTGTTACATCAAGAAGGTCACTTTCAACACTTTGCTGTGATGTATTTGGTACCAGAGAAGCCGAAGGTGCTACAAATTTCAAAATTGATCCAGATAACGATTCACGTGCAAGTTCTTTTGATTTTTTTATTTTTCTTTGCTGAAATCCACTAGGTCTATTTCTCTTCATAATAAAGTTATATTCTGTAAAGATCGATAAAGGAATACTTGTTAATTTTGTCAGTTTTTTCTCGCTCATTATCATATTATACCATAGTAGAAGTAAGACAAGCAGTATATCGGCAGTGTATTTTTCTTTTCTTTAAATAATAATAATAGTGCAAATTATGTTGGATGAATTTGAATTCTTAGTTCAACTATAAAAATATTAAGCAAAACCATTTTTAAATCATGTTTAAAAAATACTTATTTTTTCTTTTTTTTTATACACAATTGGACATAACGTTATACCTACAAATTGAAGTCCGTACGTACTGTACGATTATTTTACGATAGCCGCTCTGAAGTAGGCTTTCCGAACTTAGCGCATTTACTGTACACTCAAAACAAAACTAAAAACTAATCGTATAATATTGATCGGTTATAGGATTGAAAATTAAAAAATTAAGGAATCAATTAGTTTTGTTACAAGTGAAAGTAAATGCGCTAAGTGCGGAAAGCCTGATTTCAGAGCGGCCATCATAAAATAATCGTGCTGTGGCTGATACGCAGCTAAAGAGAGAGAAATACCGAGGAACTATATAGGCGGCGGCCTATTATGGCGGGTTTCGGCCATTTGTATGCATGAATTAAATATAACGTTATACTGCTCATTTTACATCGTCGTGATAAATTAATTATACGTACAATTTATACTGTCAACAGAATGTTAAATTCAGATCGGCCGAAACCTATAATTTAACTAGATACATATATAATTAATGTGGGAAAAAAATAGGTGTATAGTTCAAATAAAATTCACCTTTTAAACTCTGTGTACTATCCGCCAATACACTCACTCCTTTATTACACAATATTTAGTATTTATTGACTTTCGTTTGAATTAATGTGACGCAACGCGACGCGACGGTTACAAACAATAACACTGACTGACCAACTGTCGTCAACTAATTGTCATTGTTTCGCGACCGGCATCCGTTGCCGGCAACGGACACGGGTGGGGGAGGGAGGGACCGAAAATAAGTTGCCCCTTCCGCCCGCGATGCGCCAGCGGCTACTATCTGCGTGACAGAGTTGGTATTTCTTTGTCACCGTGTTGTCACCCCTTGATGCTTGGCACCCGGGGCGGACCGCCCCCACCGCCCCCCCTTTACGCCGCCACTGTCTCTAGTTTAGTTATTAAAATTAGTCTTCAGCTAATTATTTAGCCTCAAACTAAGCAGAGCTCGTATTATGGATATGAGATGTCGCATACAATATTTATAGAAGTATATATATCATAACCATGAGTATTATTACTATTTTTATTAAGTGAACAAAACAAATAGTGTTAAAAAAATGGACTTTTCTGAACAAATTCTCTGATTTCATATGAGAAGACATTAAACATAACTATTTCTATTCAAGTAATTTTTCCATTGTAGGTCATTGCAAATGCATGGTCATATAAATGTTGTATTACATTGATTACTAGCCTCTTAATAAGCAAAATATTTTGAAAAAGTGAATAGGAGAAGTGTCAGATGCGCATTGGACTACGTTGCGAACCGCGTAAGTTTCGTGCAATGATGATTGCATGACCCATCCGCGTCGATTTTCAATACCAATACCAATCTTCAATACCAACCGTTCCCGTAAACGTCATTTTTAATGCAGTTTTAAGTAAGCAACGACATATCGCTTCAAACAGTGCAGCAATGTTATTTGACCATTACAAAAGAAGGCGCGTCGGGGTTGCAAATAATATTTCCCACGCACAGATGGCAAATACTTATGAATTAATTAAGCTAAAGAAGGGTACACAGCGCAGTATGCTGTTGCAACTCGGATTTAAATCTATTTATAGTGGAGTAAAAGTTTTTGCTAGCAATAAAAGTTCCCTTAAATTCATACTAAAGACTTCCCAGAAGAAAGAATAATAAAATAAAAACAAGCACAAAGATACATCAATAAAACATGTCTATTTTTTGTGTTAAAGCATTTTGATCATGTACTAATTACATTTTAAGATCAATTGTGGATTCACACGCGGAAATTTCAAGCTAATGTATACCGTAGCCTATCTACTATTTTTTATTTGCTACGATTGTCTGAAGAGCCCATTTGTATGGCAAATCAATTTCGTTTTCGTTCCTGTTAATATAAAAAGAAGCAGAACTTCATCCGTAAATTCACTGACAAATATCAAACAAGAAACATAAATTAAAATGATTACTAGAACAAAATTGTATTCATTTTAGTCACGAACCGAGTCGAATATTTATGCTCTGATATTTTTTTTGCAAATATTTCAGCTCCGTTTCGTAATTATTGGTTTCATAACAGCTATTCTAAGATTGAATTATCATTTTCATTAAAATGAAGGGAAAGGATAAAAGGATTTGAAAATGATCCATCAGATTTCAAGTACCTTGAACAGCTATTTAGGTTTCAGAAACGGTTGGGTGAATGGTATTTTGGAAGCGAAGCGGTGAGTTTTATGTCGCCATGTTCGGGTATAATGGCGATCGAGAATGACTATGTAAGAGAATCTTTTCATTCTAATTCTATTTAATAAAACACATGACAGTAACAAATGCATGCTAGCTTCCCCGCCACAAGCGGAGTCGGCGACTCAATTTATGTACAACAGCACCAGTCATGGCCATTGACGCTAAAAGGTGCTTGTGTAGTGACATGATCTAGCACCGCAACGAACACACCACAATATCTGCAATACAAGATATTTGGGATGCAAGCGAAGGTGAGAATTGTAAGACAAACAATAAGTCATTTATGAATCTGCAATGAAGCCAATAGTAAAGGCAAAAGGCGTCTCTGTGGCTAGCGTATCACGTACCTAAGAAGTAGTTCCCTGAGTGTGGCCTCGTCTTCCTCCGCCGCCGCATATCGGGTCAGCTTGCCTCCGGCCTCCCGGGGCACATGGTCGGGTACAACTGCACCAAAACGTTTATTTACTTTCACCTACGGAGGAGCTAACGCTGACTATTATTTAGAAATTCACCATGCTGTCCATCCTCCGATCATTTACTTAGAGATACCGCGTTCGGATGGACTTTTAGTAATAGATTTGAGTTTACTTTAAAAGCTGTATTGGTTATGTGACAGAACGATCGGAAAATCGTCTATTATATAATAAGTTTTTTATGTGTGCGATATCGATGAATAAAAATGATCAAATTGTCCTTAGTTAAGTCATTTAATTGATTTTTTTCATTAATTTATAACATTTAAATAATTAAGCTTAATAATTAGGACCCTAAAAATTTCTTAATCGCTTTATTTTTAAAAAAATATAACATACAATGGTAATTGAAATAAATCTTAAATGGCCCGGCTTTATCCAAAATAGTAAATAAAACTAGACATTCTATTGTTATAATTAATTTGTCGTCACTACATGTGTTCGAAGTCCTATTAAACTTTAATTTTATGAAATGTATTAACAAGGATTCGTTTAAAAAGCTCCTCCGTTTCCCAATGAACGTACAACTAAAACGAAATAGAACAACCTCAGCCGTATTGAAATTAATATCCGAAGTGTAGCGCGGTAAGATTATACCAATGTTTTCACCGATTAGTAGCAATGGCCACGACAGGCGGATCCTTACCAATTTCGAAAGTAAGCGATCGTTCGATAATATCATGCCATCGAATAGGCGTGAGGTAGATGAAAGAGATATTGATCCATTATTTTCTGTGACAGGATGTCGCAAGATCATTGGATTACTCGTTAAAAATGATATTATACTTTATACACACGTAAAGTGTGTGATTTGGCGAGATTACACTAGCGCGCTTCTTTATATACTAGCGCATTTATTAATAAGAATAGCACTTTGTTAATTGGATGATTACTTGTTTTAAGAAATCTAGAGTTATTAGTCTGAACTACTTTCAGCCGTATTCCCAAAGTGACTTAGGGCCGGTTTTGTGATCAATAAGTAGTCAGGTTAAGTTTATCTTTTAGTTAAATTAACTATAGTCAACCCTCTAACCACAGGTTATGAGCGTATACGTTGTTCAAAACCTTTTTTACTATAGTTAACTCTAACCGTTAGTTAATTGCCAGTAATAAGACGACTGCTTTCCTAAGAATATCCGCTATTTCGTGGGGTTATTTTCTCTATGTGACAAGACTGAAAAAGCTATTAAAATAGTTTTTGACAGTTAAGTTTTGAATGTCGGTTTAGTCTGTAGTGTTGAACTACGAAGCGGACTTTATTATACTATTGACTTAATTACGTAAACCCGTAAATACCGAATTTATGAATAATATCCACAGAATTATGGCTCATGTAAATCAGTAAAATACTTATGTTTTGCAGAATAAATTTTGATTTATGTATTTACATATTTTTTTGTATTTTATATATTATATTTAGTTTATTTTTACACTTGTAAAGTTATCGTATCTATTACCAGTCAAGACCAAGGAAGGGTTGTGGAAAGAAACAAAAATATTGTTATACATATGTTATGCAAGGATGGAAAGTTGAGATTTGACCGCGAGTTACCTTTATTGAAACCTGAGCTATCGAAGGATTCTAGGATTGAGCGAGTGGTTCAAAGATAGAATCCTAAACGTAGAGAGGGTTTCAAAGATACGAGACGCTAAAAACTTTGCTGCTGAGCCGAGCGAAACATTTTTTAGTGCAAAGAAACAGCTTAAATAAAATGGAAAATTGGTTTATTTATATTAAAAATTTTAAGTAAAATTTCTACAATCAGTTATGTTGATATTATTTTTTTAAATTGTTTTCTATCGAATGTGATTACTAAGAATACCATAGTCACTTTGACAGTTCTTTTTCGGGTGCGGTCCGGTTATTATGACATCTCACCCACCAAACATTTAAATTCTTATAATAAATAATAATAAGTAGTATATTCGAAATATTATTAGTTTTTATAAATTCAGGAATTAAAATAATTAAATAAAACCAAAACGCAGTATTATAGTAGTAATTTAAACAAGAATAAAATGTAACTTATACAGAATATAATGACGATTCGGAACGTACCATGTGTGTTCTTCTTCGAATAGAAAGTTTCTAGTGTTAAAACACTTTTCCACGCTAGCGGATAAAAAGCAATTTTCCACACAGAAATTGAATGACACACCAAACTTTTCCGAGCGTGTGAGGAGAAAAAGTATTTTTATATCTCCTCACTCTAATCCAACAGGGCTTGAGGTTAATCTGAAGTTCTAGATACTTTATGCTTTTATGAGAATAGTAAATAATCCAAAGGTAATAAAACTATGTTCATAGAACATAGAAACCGGTTACGATAATAAGTGTAGATATGGTCTTTATATTAAAAAAACTGTTTAGAATATAATAAAAATAACCCCGACAGCATAAAAAGTGCAAGGCTATTTATAAGAATAGCCTTGCAAAGCATAAGCTTTGCATTAGTGCTTTATAAATATGCCTTCTAGAAATCAACCTTGCGTTACGTGTGCTGATCTGCATACGTCAGTGATTAATATCAACAAAAGACTTAGCTCAATTTCAATGTAATAAAGGTGAGAGATCGCAGTAGGGTTATCGGAATCAATTCAAAAGTCATTTACATAGTTTTGATCCTTCTCGACTTAAAGCAATCGCTCGAGCCTCGTCTATATCTCTACTAAATATGGGTGATCGTTGAGTTTCCATTAACGTATAAATGGAAAGTAACTACGTTATAGCAATAACTTTAATGCAGTTGCATTCCAGAGTTGCAAATAAAGTATTGAGTTTACCATTGATGATGAAAACGTATTGTGCCACTTAGTTTAGAGAAACAGAAATTAGATTTCAGATAAAAATACACATATACGTATATATTTATGTGTGTGTACCTTTACAATAACTAAATAAAAAAAAGAGAACTGCCAAAGTTCTAATCAATGGCACAGGGAATTCACCATCCTGTTTCGATCATATATCGAAGCCATTCTGCCTTAAAAGTGTTAGTAAAGTTTTTAAATAAAACTTTTCTATATATAACAAACCAATTAAAATTTTTAAAGCATAATAAACAGTTTTGATATTTTTATTTTAATATAACATGTTTTCATAAAAAAGAAGGTTTTTAATTGTACAAATTGTTTTGGCGATTGTAACTATTGATATTTTAACAGCAATCAAATGGATATAACAGATTCAATAATCAACATTCTTTCAACAAAATAATAAAATCTGGTTTATTACAAAAATCCATCGCTAACATCACATTGCGCATACGAAGCCACGGGCAACAGCCAGTAATCAATATATAATGTGGAGGTCCATTTTAATTGCATGTACACTACCTACTGTGACACTGCAAGTTTAATAACACTCCGCGTGTTACTTGTATTTCAAAGATGCAGCCGGTCGATATACAGGTTATTTTTGAATTGATTGGCGAGTATTCTTCTATTATTCAACATTAAACATTTATAGACAAGAAGGTTGCACGTAAGTGCACTTAAATATTCGAAGGGACATCCCTTGTAATATTTAATCCATTAATTTAATCAGGGACATTGACGATGAACAAGTTGTTTCTATGTTTGCGAAAACAGAATATTATTTTCATAAATTTTCAACCTTGATTTTATAGCTATATTTATTTATATGATTTACAAAAGCGAATTAGTTTATAAACTTAACTTATTTTACTGCCTACATTCGTATCGACCAATGTGAATGTGAAATGAGAGGTATCAACAGAAATGATTTAACAGATAATTAATAGGTATTAAAAATTAATTAGGACTTTAAATAAAAATATATGAATTTATCATTTAACTTAAGCCTTTGTCATTTGGGAACCAACAAATTAACCGTATTATGATCGTTTTGTGTTACCTAATTCCCCAGATTCGGTTTGGTGCGAGCTATTGAGCGCAGTGGACCGTGGCACGAGTCCAGAGAACCCCATTTCTCTTGGGCCACTATATGTATGAGCTCTTGGCAGCCGTCTGTGACTACGAGAGGTTTATGCGCTAGGCACACTAAGAGATATTTGTAATATATACTCGATTATGCCTAATGTAATACGTACATTAATTATACTAAATATAAACGTTAATTGTAACAATAATCGTTTAAATGTAATATTATTTTAATATCAATGGCACAAAAATACACACTAATCTAAAAAAATCTTTAAAGAAATTATTGGTGGGTTAAATGCATTTAAAAATCATATAATTCACGTTTAAATAGGTGTTTGGGACTTAAAATTTAGCCAATAATATAATAAATATAGTTTTAACGGATTCAGTTAAGTTAATAATTATGCAACAGCAATCCATCAATACCAAATCGGTCGTGTTAAATAGGTTTAGGCTACCTCACTAGTCAATCTAAAGTCACAAAAGTAGGTTACTCTACAGTCAGACCTACATCTGACTACCGATTCATGGATCGTACTTTTAAAGTTTAAAGGTATAGTTAATTGATTGTAAAGATGAAACACTTTCTACTGATAGCAAAAGCGTGTCTATTTTAATATTTCATCATTACGTTTTCGTTTCTTTTTAGAAGACGAGGAATACGAGATAAATGGTTAATTGTTAAGTAACGGGTTTAAAAGAGGAACAATGACGAATTAATAACCCTTTAAAAGGTAAAATGGGGTAATAAGGTTGAAAACCAAAATCTTAAAAACGATACTCATATCGTTTTTAAGATTTTGGGGCCGCTGGATACGAAAATAACATCCGTGTTAAAATTAAAATTCAACAAGGCAGACATGAAATATCATGAACTATCATCATCATTATAATAAATTAGTAGTGTGCATGCGTTATTGACCCAGTTTTTTTTTGTAAAAAGCATTACTCTCTTTATACAGTCGGGTAAAAAATTACCCAAGTTCCTAAATCTTGCCAAAAAAAATCAAACCAAAAAAGTTTCTCGATGAAAACAAAAACATACGAAAAACAAACAGGCAAACAACAACTACATAATTATAGAGAAAATAGTGCTATTTTCAAGGTTTACATTATTTTGAAATATAGGATTGAGGATATAAAAATGGACTTCAAGTTCAAATCCACACCGATACATAGCGTTGGTAGTATTTTGAAACGTTAGCGACGTTGTGTGTTTTTTTAACATATATCCAGTGGTTAAGGGCATTATAACCTTCTTCAGCACACCTTAATATCTTCGTTCAAATCGTTAGTGATTGACACAAGTCGACTTTACTCTTTGATTTTTTCAGATTTTTATTTTAATAATCTGAATCTTCATTTTCTATATCATAAACTCGGTTATCGAGAAAGTGATTCGCTTTGTAATTTGATTTTGTTGATTTGGATTTGCTTTAAAAGTGGCTAAAGAAAATCTTAATATTAAAGGAAACATTGAACAATATATACTGTAATTCCCATTGCAGGTGACGGCGCGTGTTTGTTGCGTTCTCTTTTTTTAATGTACGGAACCCAGGAAAATGCGGTGGACGGAAGAACATTTTCCAGCGATCTTCTCTCCCCTGTTATATGCCTACGCAACCAGTTGCTGCCTATGCAAACCAATACTAAACTACACACCCACAAGAGAACAGTCTAGGTAAAGGAAAAACCTATCTTTACGTATATGGAAAAGCAAGCATCTTTCAGGTATGGAGTATGACCTAAATATTGCTTATAGAAATGATAGCAGTGTCGCTTTGGGTTCTATGATATATTAGTGTCAGTGGTGCAACGATATGAATGCATTACAGGTATGTGTTGCAGCTCTGGAAAAATGCAACTTGATCGATTGTAACAACAGCCTGAACTTTTATTTAGTTTAATTAACGTTCTACATTCAGATCATGAGCATTTCATGGGTAATATTCGAAAATAACGCCTGTTTTCAGATGACTTCTTTTGGTGGAAAACAGATAACAGTTTTTCACCGACTTTTAAAGCTTAAGGCCAGGTCTGCCATTTGGAAGTATATTACTTAAGCCTGGACAAGACGCTCAGTATCTTCAATTGTATTTGGTCGGTGAAGATGATCGAGAAGCAAAGATTCGATGTTCTAAATTTCCTAACTTAAAATCAAATTTAGTAAAACAATTGCAGAATATGCTTCTTCAAGTGAACTTATTTATAAAAGAACTGAAATGTGCCAATGATAAAATCCCTCTTTAGAATCATTCCAAGTTGTCATTCATGCAGATAAAAAACCAGCAGAAGAACATAGAGGCAGGTATAATGCAATAACGGCAAATGAAGTGGCTTTAGTGTTAGTAAATCAGCAATTTGACCGAAGGGACTATACTCCAGAGCAGAAGAAACTCGCTTCAGCGTATAAGTGAGATACATGGTGCATATGATGCACTACATGTTTAATGTTTTGCGGGGAGGATGATGGGTATTCAATCAACGTACCACAAAGTTGCCGCTTCATAAAACTGTCTCTGCTGCTTATTTTTGTTCGTATAGATTGATACTGAGAGAAGGAGATGATAACTATTCAGTGAGTTATCGTGCCCTGTTCAGTAAATATTTGGTGGACAAAACCGCTAAAAAAGAAACTTAATCAAACCAAATTACGTGCAGATTGCTACATTCATTTAAAAGATGCTATTAGGCGCCAAGTATCTTGGCGTGGTAGTACTGCCATCATCTTTTACAGGTGGACCTAGGTACGAAGGAAGACAGGATGCTATGACCTCCGTTAGAAGTGACGGTTGTCCAGATCTTTTTATCACTTTTACATGCAATTCTTGAGAAATAAAAGAGCTCTTGCTTCAAGGGCAAAAACCCCATGATCGACACGATTGCATTTAAAGAGTCTTTCGAATAAAGGTGAAAAATAACATCAACTTATTGAAGAAGGGTAAAATATTTGGCGAAGCGAGGTGCTATATGCATTCAACCGAATGACAAAAAAGAGGTCTTCCTCACATTCATATTCCTTTTTTGGCTTCAAAATCGCATTACTCCGGATCAAATTGACAATATTATTTGCGCTGAAATATCAGATTTCAAACGAGATTCAGAGCTTCACGAAATTATTAAATGCAATATGAAACATGGAGCTTATGGAACTTTTAATCGAAATTTACCATGTATGAAGAATGATAACGCGTGCACTAAACGTTACCCAAAGCTCTCATAAGACAAATCCAAACTGGAGATGACGGTTATCCTCGATAGAGGAGACGTTCACCAGATGACGGTGGATTGTCTGTCGATATTTAAGGTGTAAACATGGATAATCGCTGGATAGTCCCTTATAAACAAGTGTTATTAAGAACATTTAACGCTCACTTGAATGTAGAATATTGCCAATTGGTAAAATCTGTAAAATACTAACTAGCGTAACTAAACTTTTTACCTAAATTATAAGTACTTTATAATGTAGGTAAAATAAATTATATGGAAGCAATAAGAAATTACGAAATATCTATGGTACACGGTTTGCAAACAAAACTCGTTACAAACTGTAATTGTCGTTTCGCTAATAGGTAAAAAAATTATTTGCTCCGGATATGATCTTAGTTTTTTTCCAAATATTATCTTTTTATGTTGTTATAATACAAATTATGCGATGTGAATAAGTAAGCTCAGAAACTTTGTCTAAAAATATACACAATATGGTTTTTTTTAAATATTCGTTTGAATATCGAAATTGTCATGTCAATTTATTAATTACTTTTACTCCACCATATGGTATATAATTATCACAGAAAAGTTTACCAGATAGTATTTATATTTATAATTTTTATATTTTATGCATTTTCAATGCGATCTTATAAGATAAATTATTATAATAGAAAAATACTAGAAAAAATCGACTCGGGACACAAGTGAATTCTCAGGCGGGAATCGAACCCGCAACCTTTGGAAATCCGGTCCAATGCTCTCCCAATTGAGCTACTACAATTATAAATCTAACATGGCTGTTTCATCTTAATCGATTGACCAAACATTTGTAAAAATGTTTCTTTCGAATACGAGAGGATGTTCCTCTCATTGATGAAACAACGCTGGCCTACAGCGTAAAATCAGGAAGGTACTAGAAAATTTTGACGAGTGTTCGCAAGGCTCGGTAGCTCAATTGGGAGAGCATTGGACCGGATTTCCAAAGGTTGCGGATTCGATTCCCGTCTGAGAATTCACTTGTGTCCCGAGTCGATTTTTTCTAGTATTTTTCTATTATAATAAGATAGTATTTACTTTGAATTCTCCTTTTACGAAGTGATTATTAAGACAAAATATCACCCTATCTGGTGACAGGTTCTTGAAAAGGCGTTTAAAGATTTTGATGTATACAAAAAACTTGAGTACAAAATAAAAAAATATAATTTATATATCATGTTAAAGCAAAAAAAAAAATTTATTTAATTTAAAAAAAAAAGATCAAGAGTTCAGGACCGATTAACATCTGTCATCAGCAGAACTCGGCTGATCACGTACCTCCGTTTGTTTAAATATTTTACAATATTTGTTAAAACAGTATTTTAAATTATACTCCTTATACCTTAGCAGAGGAAAATTTGATAAAATTTATGTTGGAGAATAAAGAGAAATTATTTACACTTAATGAGGAACTTCTGCCTAATACCCGCTTGGCAAGAAAAAATTTTGAAAAAAGCAGATTAAAGTAAACAGTAGGTAGTAGTTAAATGATAACCACATTATATTCTAAAAATATTTCTTAAATTGGAAAGAGATACTTCTTTCTTTCCAAAAGAAGCGTTTCGGTAACTCAGCGGTCAGAGCACTCGCCCGAATAGCGAAAGGTCGTAGGTTCGAATCCTACCTGAGGGCCCGGAGGCGTAGTCGTTTTTTTACATGCGTATTTTATATCTTATAGAATTATGGCAAAGTGGATGAAAAAAATAAAATTAAAAACAAGAGATACCTCATACACTATGCAGGCAAACTAAAAAACGGTTATTTAGTTATGCCCAGCTCATTTTAACACTTTCTAAAGAATGAATATGAAACCTTACTTATTAAAATGGCATATGTCATTTGATTGAAACCACTTTCATATTTTAACCTACAGACTAGAATTATATAAACACTCTTCCTACTGTCATTAGGTCAAAAAAAAGTTTGCTGACAGCATCAAACAAAAAGAACTGTAAGAAATACATATCACAAACAGAACGTGTATTTAAACGTTTTTGTTAAACTACGTCGTTCTTGTGAAGTTTTTGAAGGCTTCTTATAAATAAGCCATTTTTAGACTTAACACACGTCA
Organism: Calamotropha paludella; assembly: GCA_927399485.1. Classification (NCBI taxonomy): domain Eukaryota; kingdom Metazoa; phylum Arthropoda; class Insecta; order Lepidoptera; family Crambidae; genus Calamotropha; species Calamotropha paludella. The sequence continues at coordinate 19,514,158 of OV656803.1, read as the reverse complement.
TTATCTCAATGACATATCGATTTGAATAGTAATCCTTTTACATTTTACATTAGTAGGTTTGGTATAAGATTAATTAACGATTATTTAACGGGAAGAAACTTACCCATATTTAATATTATTTTATACCATTGTTCTCAAGCTATATACCCTTGTTTTCATTATAAAATGTGAAACTAAAAACCCTAGTGCCATATCAATTACTATACTACAGTAACCATGATGTTTGTCAATTCGTTATAACAGAAACAATTTTACCTGAAATTTGATCGATTGGTGAGTACAGGGGTGGCTCTTCGCCTGCTTGCTGATGCTCCAGCAGACGATGACACGATTGTCTCATGAGCGCTCCCGACACTACACACACAAAAACGGACACATCATTATCAAAGTTATAATCGTCGCTAGCGTGCTACATGACCAGACTCGGTGGTGTAACCTATTTTATTTAGAGATTGTCTGAGTAGCTAACATTTAGTCTCAATCCAGCAATCTGGATGAGCATTTGACATTGATTTTTCCGGCTTTAAGGACACTGGATGAAAAGGTTATCACAAACTTATATCACTTTACCTAAGGACGATATTACAATTTGTATAAATAACTGAAACTTACAGGGGTAATTTGCCTATGTCAAGTCAAAATATCTAATGTTAGAGATCCGTTTCAGTTACTGGTATCAGAAACTTAAAATGTACTTGTGCCTTTATTGAGAACACAGGTTATTCGTATTTGTGCAACTACTTTTAAGTTTTTCCAATTTGAAGATTCTCAGGGTATTTTTCAGTATTTACAGAATCTAAGTCATTTTAAAGGAGTTCCTCAGTCATGTACATAATAGTCTGAAAACCTTGCAAATTAAATAATAAATAAATATTTCTTACATTCACACTAATTAGCCGAGCCCAAAGTGAGCACTGTAAGGTTTATGTTATGGATACTAGGGTTACGGATAGATACACATATATGACACATAGATTTGTAAAATTCATAGAAGTATATATAAACACCCATGATTTAGGTACGAATGCTTCGAATTTCGCATTCGAATCCAGGACTATCGGTGCGAAAGGCAGGATCGCTGCCCTTGCACCAAACGGTCGTTGAATAGAAATAAGACGGACGCAACTACAATCACGTATTCAAAATCAAAACTCAAAGACATAGACACGTGACGCAACTAGAGAACGCCTTAAGCTTCATGATTTCGCATTCCACAATGCGTGAACTACATCAGTAATAAAATATTTAATTTGATTTGTGTTATGGCCGTGAAATTGAAATATAGCTCTGAGACTATAACCGTCTCTAAAGAAAAATAATGATATCAATTATATAATACACGTGGTGTACACTAATCATTTCCGGAATAATTAAGAAAAACATATGAATACTCAAAAATTAATTAACTGTCTCTCCAAATGTTATTGGGTTGAATAAAGGTTCTTTTTTCGTTCGTCAATATCTCTTAGAAACAAATGACCGTATACTATTCACAGTATGATGATTCTACAAAGCAACAGACTACGTGGCTAGTTTTATTAAAAAATACAATCATCCGTTTCGAAGCATTTTCCGTTTGCGCCATTTTGATAGGTTTAAGTTCAATTTGTAAGAACCATATGCTGGATTGTTGCTTTGTTTTCAGATTGAAGAAATAAATACATGATTCATTATTATGTCCGATACCAATTTTGATTCCCCTTTAAAACATAACAGATAAGGTAAGCAGGGCAGGCAAGTGACGCGGTCTCTTTCTGAGTCTCATTCAAACGCAATCCAACGCGAGCACATATTTTTCACACTTTAATGTTTGTGTAGTGTATCCCATAAATTAAATTTTATACCTGCTTACCTTTTTCTGCAAAAGAAAATCTCTTTTGTCTCACTACTGACGAAAAATTTATAACTAGTTTGTAATGATAGCATATAAACACCGACAGTACATCGCGACACTTCTTATTTTTAAGTAAGTACGGTAGATGAATTGCACAAAAACGTTTTGGCCAACCATAACTCTCCTAATCCTACCCGACCATGACAAAATACTACGTGTATCCGAAGGTGTTAATCCCCACATCTTCACTGAAACCTGGGGATATATGAGATTTCATTTATTTATCATGCAATGATCACCAATTGATCAGCTCTTATCTCCATGCATCGTCATCTTGGAAAGAAATTACTGAAAACGAGGCTGTATAATATAGGTTATTTTTTCCCTTATAGGAAAAAAAGGCAACCGACTATGATACACATGTCTGTGTGGACGGGACGTAAATAAACTGACATTTACTCAGTTAAAAACTTTTGTGCTCCAAAAGGAAATAACAAAATTTTATATTAGTACGTATCTTAAAATAATTTTTTACAGAAATAATTCTGTAGGCATCTCTAATTTTCCATTTACATTTCGTGCGAAGATTTTTCTTTACTTTTAAGTTTAGCATGAGCCTAATTTAACAATCTATTGAGTTGCAGTCTATTTTTTCAATTCAGTAGAATAGACATGGGAGTATGGGATAGTACCTTATTGAGACTGCACCGAAGGTAACTAAGACAGTTTTGTTTAAGACTATTTATATGGCAATCAAATTGACTCTATTTTATAAATGCAAAAATATTAAAAACACTTAGTATTGAGAAAAATATATTGTTTTTTTATCAACACCCACTGTCAAAGCAAATGTAATTCATATTTAAATAAAATATAAATTATTTTTAAAAGAAAAAGTAGAAATAGCTCTATGAAATTCATAAGAAAGACTCTCGACACTTTCATATATATAGTATAATATAATTAGTCCGGGATCCGCGTACACATTTCTAACATTAAGTAATTTTTTTGTAACTTCATTTTGATGAGACGCCCAACTTTGTCTCTTACATCAATTCTCCATTGTGGAAGCTAACAGAGATAGCAAGGATTGAATAAGTCGATTTGAAGATTCTTAAAAATATGTGAGGTTTGGTATCAAAAGCGGCCATATCCTAATTTTCACTTATTAAAACAAAGTATGCAAATAACTCCATTACAATAAAAACGAACATATCGTTATTTTTAAAATTAATTACATCCGCTCCTAAACCATGTTATGGGGTCACAAAAAGCTACTTAAAATCAAAACTAGGTAAATCCTACATTGGTGACTTAGAATAATAATAATAAATAATAATAAATAAATATCTTTTACATTCACACCAATTAGCCTAGCCCAAATTAAGCACAGTAAGGCTTGTGTTATGGATGCTAGGGTAACGGATAATCATACATATATAATACATAGATATGTAATATTCATATAAATATATATAAATATCCATGACTCAGGTACAAATGCTCGTATTCATCATACAAACATCTGCCCCTACCGGGATTCGAACCCGGACCGTCGGTGCGAAAGGCAGGATCGCTACCGTTGCACCAAACGGCACAGAATACTGCACAAATCAATGGCAGTAAGAGATGTCAGCCATATTAGTTTTACATTAGTGGTGTGAGTCGTGGTATGAATTTAAAAAAGTTCAATCAATTTAAAAGCATAAAATAAAAATAAAAGCATCATAGTAGTAACTCCAGATTTATTCAGGAAACGGATACAACAAGATTCTTCATGGAAGTGCACCCAGAAAAACAGTTCTCAGGATGTAAACATTTTTGCCTACAGTAGTTTACTTCTACCAGATATGGGTAGGTTGAATACTCTTATCAAATATTGCTAGGTTTAAAGTGTAAGATGTTTGCTTAGTTGACCACGAAAACCGTACAGCTAGTTTTGTTGCATGTTAGTCACGTAGTAAGTGGTGGCTGGCACGACGTTGAAAGTTATGTTATCAGAAATCAGACCAGAGAATCAGTATCAGAATTTTTTCAATGGGTTTATTTAATGATCACGAGGTAACATTATTGCCTGGAAGAGATTGCTATTTGGAAATAAGGGCGCCTTTTATGTGCCTGCTCTGTATAATTTGCAGTAAAGTATATATTATCACAGTTATTAATTATAATACTAGTCTTCGAATTACTTGTACTAACAACAGCATTTATTGCCCGAACTACAGTATTTAAAAGATGTAGCAATAACCATTAAACTACAAAATGAGCATAGAGAGTTGTGTGAAATGCTGGAAAACGCATTCTACTAAATGTTGACGAAACCTGGCCGTTACAACTACCTCTATCAAAATCGGTCAAATCCCAGTTGTGCTTTTCAAAATCAGTAAAATCAAAGAAAATCATTATCAGAAGCAGTGACATCCTTGCTCTTGTATCAATAACTGTCAAATCCAAATTTTAATTAAGGACTTTTAAATATTTTTGTGTGGGGCTATGGTTATTTATTATTAAAATATATTAAAAAAACTAGTTTTAATCACACGCGCTTTAAATAAGACATACGTAGTGATGCCATGTACGGAAATTGGTAATATGCAATTGGTGGATTTTGATTCTAACATACTCGTTTATTAAATTTATTAAATCTTAAGAAATTAATTTACACTATTGAAAAAAATATTTGTCCTATAAAATGTATGGTTTCATCAAGGAGTTTCTCTTTAATTATGTACACAAACGCAGAGTATTGCCTACTACTGTTTTAGGTTAAGTCCCCGGCAAATAAGTTGAACATGATTTTGAAATCACGCGACATGCGCAGTAGCAAGTTTAGTTATATTATTCACTACTGCGCATGTCACGTGATTTTAAAATCATGTTCAACTTATTTTCCGGGGACAATATTCCACGTTAGTATCGACCATATCACTTTCTCCCTACATGTACGCATGCGTAGAGCATCATTCACCGTGTGTGAAGTATCTCACATTAATGTCGGCCATAAGCGTGTCAAGATTTCTCGGTCGACCACTTGTTTGTCTTTCAAGAAAAAAATGTGAAAAGTATTTTTGTACTTCCAAATAATCATTGAGTGTTTTTGTGTAATTTTCTTTGTGAAAATGCTACTGTCAGTTACCTCAATCGAACATTTTCGCATTGGAAATTATTGGGCGTCTCATCGAAACGAAGCTACTTACAAAAGAATTAGCTTGACAGAAATAATTGTTAAAAATGGGTACTGGGATCTACGTACGATTTAAGTCAATTCTATGATACATTCAAAATAATTAAGTAAGTAAGCTTTAAAAAGACTGATATGACTGAAATAAGATATTAATCATAATAATATTTATTTTTAACAACGGCCTGCTGTTCTTAAAACCAGCTCCCATAACCCAACATTACTTAAAACCCTTATGACAGAATTTTCATTTGGAATAACCCTGTTAGTAATTTATAATTACGTTCGTTTTTCACTTTATGAAAAACGATACGTTCTTATGGTTCTACGTTCATAATAAAATTATGAATATATGATAATCTTTACTTGTAACTGATTATTCGAACGTTTCTTAATTGAACACTTAGATAAGAAATAAGGATCTAGTATCTCAGATACTCGGTCTTAAAGTTAACAAAAAATCATGTCGTTAAGAGTGTCGTGCTCGATGTTTTGTCGGTTGTATCTGTGAACTTTACCTTTAATCTAGTTATTGTCATTTGACTACGACCGACTGGTGTCTATACGACGACATCCTGTCTGAAACAAAAAAATAGTTCAAATTAATAAAATAATCTTGTAAATAATTTTAATTATTTTATAACAAGTAGTATGTTTGATGTTTATAGATACATGCCATTGATAGTAATTGCACCTGTAATTATTTGTTAAATTTAAGTAAGAACAATTGTAGGTAGAGAATGGATTGGTATAACTTGATATTTTTGTATAAGTATATGTATGTGCTGTTTATAGGGTAGGGGACCCCAAGATTGCGCGGGCGGTAAGACTGCGCGACCTTCGTAACTCGCAACACTAACGACATTTGCGACTAACTTCAGTCTTATTTTGGTGCGCTGGCATGTGACAGTATACTGCGAGAAAAAAATTAAAACACCTTATAAAAGGAAGTTTGTGCCAGGTAAGTTTGTTCATTATTATCACTTTTGATGTAATTTTTTGACATTTTGAAACTATGTTTATTCGAAATAATGGTATATATTTTATAATCTAACCACGGTCTGTGCCGGCTTTACTAACTTAAATATCGCCGGACTGGCATTTTTTTCCGCTGGTTGTCAATGGACGGCGTTAGGTGCCATTTCGGTTAACTAAGAGCGAAGTGGAAAGACTGCGCAGAGGTCGGGCGGGTAACATTGCGCGCGCAGTCTTACCTTCTATGTATTTGTAAAAAGCATTATTTCAGGATTTTTTTTACAATAGTTACATTAAAATTATATTTTTATTTTTATTGTAGGATGCCGAAGCAAAGAACAAGGACCACGGAGCGTTCTCTGTGTCCTCAAAATATTTTACACGAAGCAAGAATGAAGATGAATTAGCCACCATGAAGAATGAAGACAAAAATGTACAAAAAAAGAGGATTAAAAAGGAATATAGCAAGAATACAAAAAAAACCTGCAAAGAAACCAGCAAAACATCCTAAAAATAAAAAAAATTGGTCATGTGTCGGCTGCAATGAAATATACAAGGAGGACTGGATCGGTTGTTCTGATTGTGGTGAATGGTGGCATGAAGATTGTACGGCGTATATTGGTATTGGCGTTTTCAAATGTGATATTTGTTTGTCAAAATAATTTTTAAATTTGATATTGCGGCTTAAAGAGCTTTTAATAAATATGCGTAATCTTAGGAACCTTAGTGCGCAATTTTACCCCCTTGTGCCTGTAAGACTGCGCATTTCCCATTTTTTGTTTTTTTTTTTATAAACCAAAAACATGTTGCCAAAGTTTTGATTAAGCGTAACATTAAGTAACCCTAATAACATGCTCATTAAACTAAATAAAGATGATTATGACAATTTGTGTTTTTGTTGATTTATAGCCCATCTAATATTAAGCGCGCAATCTTGGGGACCCCTACCCTACATTCATTTTATTTGTCACAGTGTACCTGTTACTATTAAGGGCAATGATCAGTATGTAGCGAAATATTCGTTTTATATGAAGCCGTCTGAGTGGGTAAAAATTTGCACCACACTGAAGACCGCAGTTGTTTAACTTTTTAGTATGATTTATGTCCGAAAGCAGCTAGATCTCGTTATGAAATTAGAAAACCATTTAGTTGCCATAGAACAGTGCCAACAAAAACACGTCTTTTAATTTTATTTATGTTATTAAGTGATTGATAAGGTCTGAAATTGGCCTAAGAGTCAGATTAGATATACCTCCATGATTCTAGGCTATCGTCAGTCTGACTGCTTTGCTGTTTACTTACTTCTCATGTCATGTCAAAAGAGATTGATACTGCTTTTCATGTGTATTGTTCACTGTCATTGTCATCTTAGCAAAAAAAGCATGTGTGCAATTCACACGTGATAGAAGTAAAACCTTCAAAAATAATACGTACACGTATATAAAATACCACGGTTGTTATGATGCCTTCTCTCAAGCTGCAGAAGCAAACACGTATTACCACACCTACATAATGTTTCCTATCTCATTTTCTCCTACATTAAATCTTATGAATTTATGTGTCTGTCTCTTTTTACTGTCGCTTTTTCGTTTCATCGACTTTCAGATCTAAACGATGCTAATGAAAATGAAAATAACTTTATTCAAATGCACTTAAAAATAAGTAGTTTTGAATTGTCCAAAATTTTTACCTACCCTAAGAAGTTTTCCCTTCAAAAATCAACACATTTTAACAGTAAAAGCATAACATCCTGTTACTAGTACATCCAGGTATTGTACATATTGTTAATAAACATGTCCTCCCTACAACAAGTTCTTGTGCTTAATGATCTTAAATTGTCCTTATTTCAATATCCTATCTTAAATAACTGATCAGTGTCGGTAAATAACTTCCTAATAAAATTTATTATTTGTTACAAATAATAGATGTTCGTAATAAAAATTATTATTATACTACTAATCATTTATTAAATTGTTTTATTTGAGTTTATCACATTTTATTCATGAGAGTTGCATATTTCGTAAATAAACTTTTGAAAATATGTCTTTTTGATATTTTGCTACCAGGTCACATACATATATGCTAAAAGGACGTCATCCTCTTAGATCTTTTTGTCGTTTAGGATGCTTGATTCTCACACTGCCACAAGCTTCGCGGTTTGCACGTAGCTAAAGAGTAGTTCGTGTCGGTAATATTTGCTGAATTTACGCAGATAGATTCTTAATGTGTTGCGTTATACCGAGTTCATTTTAAGTATAATAACGCTCCGACTATAAGAGCACAGGCCTTCCCTATCGATAAAAACAAGATAGGAAAATAGAAAAATGGATAAGGGACCAACGACTAAGCATGCCTTCCGAAGCACGTAGGAGTTACAACTCCATGTATGTATTGATAGGTGTCCATACATCAAGGGGTTGCAAAAAGTGTTTTATTTATAGAAAAATATTTTTTTTAGTCATCCATCCGATAACAGGGTGTTAGAAAATTTATTTAACCTATGACATTTGAGACCAAATGCGTTAACCGCGTCTGTCAGTCAGTTCCAAACACTGGAGCGTAGTGCTTAGCAATGTGACACCTTCGAAAGTTTGAAAAGCACTCACTCTTATTTGATTGAATATAATAGATAAAGTTTTAGTAGGTAAATGCAGTCGATAGTATAAAAGAAATCATCGGTAAAAAATAAAGAATCTTTATATATAATTTCTACAAGAGGAAGCGCTGCTGACAAGTGCGTTTGAAACATGAAATTAGTTATTAATTAGTTGAACGTTTGGTACGTATTGATTCTGTGCCGACAGTAGTATTAATAGCTTTGTCGGTAAATCCGTTTATCGATTATTGCGTCATTGTTGTCAAACGAAAGGTTTTATGGGTGGTTTTACTGAGTTCTCAGTTTACGCTCTGTACATAATATAACAGGCCACTCAGAAAAAAGATTTTATGTATGAGGTCCAGTCCGATCATTATTAAATCATTATTAAAGAAATATATCATTTATAAATAAAAGTAAGAATTTCCCACGCAACATTTGCGTGCGATAATGTTTTTATTTATTTATTTATAACCTGGTCAAGTCAAGCCAAAAATTGGGGTAGGATAACAAAATAGAGCTGAAAATTGGTACGAATGTTCGGAACACCATTATAAATGAAATGCAAAAAGTCTCTATCGATCCCACTCTAGCAAAAAAGAATATTCAAGGTCAAAGTTCGCAAATATGGGTTTTGCGTTTTTTAGCCAAACGTTAAGTTTTATCATTAAAATAGGTTTGGTGATAATTGTAGGCCATGCAATTATCGATAAAAATTGTCTTTATATTTTTTCTCACCGTTTCTGAGAGTAGAAAAAGTTGTGTTCTTTATAATATGCATAAGTACGTCGGGTACATACATCACTGGGGCTGTAATACAAATAAAAATCTTCTTTTATGGGTCTGTATTGCTTATACATACAAAATAGTACAATAAAGGGAATATAAAGTCGAGAGAAAATTAATTCATCATCTACTACGCCCGTGTAACCTTGAATTACATCTGCCTCCTATTCAATTGTCCGCGTGGTAAGAGCCGTATACCTGCTTTTTATATTTATATTTATATACACGTGCTGCAGTTTCTAAAAATAGTAACTCGACTCCGCAACATATTATTAGCAACGGAACGAAACGATAAACTTGTATTTTACCATGTTCTGGAAAATAAAGGAATTATTATGGGTGAATATTTCGTTTCATGCATATTGATCGTCGGACGATAAAGAATATACAAAGAGATGAGAGAATTTGCCCCAAGATTATTTTTGCAAAGTTATCTTTCGATCCTATAAGGTGCAATTCGTAAAAATAGCATTTTTAAACTTTGACTTTATTAAATTTAAAACTAAAGACCCATAAACTAATTACCATTCGTGTCCCTTTTTCCAGATTTTAGTATTTTGAAAATTCTAGATAAACCTATATTGGAAAAATCACTCTTTATATCATCTTTACTTAGATAAATTATTATTTACTAAAGAAAAAATTAAAAAGGTATAACATTCGATAATTCGTTTGATTTTATATCTGAGTGATTTAACACCACAGTAACACCTAGAATCTAGAATATTCCACGACAGTCAGCGCCCTTTCTTCGAGCTGAGTGCACGCGTAAATAGCAAATGTGGTGTCGTAAATTTAAGTTCTTCTGCCAGAAAACGTAAAGTGGTGTACAAAGTTTCTACGTACTCGTTTATTTAAATAATTACTTGATAGATGTACTTATTTATTGTATATGTACTTATGTATTGACCGCGAAAAATTTCACCGAATGACCATGAAACTTCCTTTAAACATAAGACTAAGGACTTCTTAATGATAATGATGATAAGCTGATAAAAACTTAGTACTCTAGTTGTTCATTTGTTAAAGGTTTTAGTACTCACTCGAACTGTTCAAAAAATAAATCAAACAATTTCTATATAAATTTCAAATAATTTGTTATTGGGATTATGTGGCTTCAAATGTATGTTTGACGATTTTTGATACTTAGCTATTAAGCTAATGGAGAAACAATGTCTTCCAATTGACCACATCCGTTAATAGTTACGTCGTCGTCAATATACATAGTGTCAAAATCTAGCCTTTTAAAAAGAAAAGTCATTGCTTAATAATCCCTTAATAAGTTTTGATTGATATCACTTAAAATATCAATTAGAAAATTATTATTAAAGTTCAAATATTAATGTATCCGTTACCGCAATATTCGTCAGAAATAATCAAAAGTTTAAAGTCAGACGATTGACACGCTAAGATTGCAGTCGAACAAAATACGTTAATGTAAAGAGGCAAACTGGTTATAAATAAAAGGGATTAGGATGTTGTGGAAAACATTTTGATGAACAACACAATAGCTAACAAACAAGACAACGACGATGTTCCCCCAAATCCTCCCAGGTGGGCGTCGATATGCATAAAAGAGGGATTATAGCAACTTTATTAAACTAACATAAAGCACCACCCGTCCTTTGAACCCCAGCAAAATCTCTGAACTACGTTTGCGCAAATAGTTACAGTATTCATTGCGAAAATATCAAAATGGATTTCTTCGCTCGGAGCACTTTTATTGAAGTTCCATAAATACACGCAAGACTCTTAGTGGAAATTTCGGTGTAGTTTCCGACATTGAGGAGCCAAATTGATTGGAAGTATTTCGTATCTACTATTTTTTCGCTTAAAAATATACTCGTAAATACAAAGATGTTACTTGTTGTTCGAGTGTGTGCTCGTGTATCGGAGTTGAGAGAAAAACAATTTAATCGAATTTTCATAAAAACCTAAGTACATTTACCGAACAATACTTGAGCACGATACCGTAATAATTGGGGTGCTATTTGTTTAGAATTTACTTGTTATTTTGGAATAATATATTCTTGGCTGAGTTGCTAGTTACCTTATTGAAACTAATTTATATAAAAAGTTGGACATACAGAAAATAAAAAAACATAGAGACGATTTTATTGTTTCTCAATTTATTAATATAAAATACTTTATTAATAAAAGTCTTTAACTATAATTTTATGGGAGTTGTTATAAAAATCGAAATAACTCAATGGTAGCTACTAACATCTGCGTCTAATATATTTAAAAGAATTTATTCTATATCATAACATAATTCTAAGAATGTTCTTTCATACAATTAATTTCATATGTATATTAAGATTAATAATTTAGAGGTTTACTTTTACATCAATTTGAACTAAGTATAAGACTATGACTTCCTTTCTTATTTATTCTGTCATTATGAGTTACGCCTAACGAATCACAGATTATTCGCAGCGAAGGGAGATTTAGTTACTAAGGAAATATAAATATAAAAAAGTCGGTATACGGGCGAAAGTTTTACGTGACAACGACTTTGAGTGGTAAAATAATTTTAATGTTAATATTCATTCGTATAGTAGGAAGAAGGATGAAATAATAGTAACAATTTAAAACATTTATTTATACAAATAATTATATTTAAAACATTAATTTATAGGCACGCGTCCCTTCCACTTTTTATGTCTGTCTCTCTCGCTCTTAGGCGGGCTAACCATGCCCGAGTGGAAGGGACGCGTGCCTCTCACTCGCTCTCATTGTAAGCGCATAACGTGAGCGGAGCGTAACGCAGTTTCTTGAAGTGTCACCCGGCAAACCAATTTATAAGACGTTATCACGTCAAAAGTAGATAATACAATTTATAGCATTTTAAAGTTTCTAAATTATTTACTTTATACTGGAGTAAAGTGGTGGAATACGCTGCTATGCATTGAATGCGTGCTAAAGTTTTTGACATTAGCACGCATTTCTGAGTTCTGAGGTTACTCCTTAAGAAATGACTTTCATATAAGTTGCCCGCTATGAGAAAATGTGAAGAGTAAAATTTAGTGATCAAATGACAGCGTGCAACTTGTCGTGCGCACCTTTGCTTTATTATATTCTACGCCTGTTCAAAGGCATTTGTCTTTTTACCCTTTTTACCTGAAATCGCATTAGTTCAGAATTCTCAAATATGCTCTTCAATTTAGGTCCAGTGTCTCCAATAATAATTAGGTCCAGTGATTTTCAACATAGTTGGCTTTTATCAAATTTGTATCGCGTTGATAGATGTGAATTTGGAGCCATGCCATTATTGCGGCCCTCGCCGTAACATTTATCGCCTTTATATCATTTTGGTATTTTTTATCGCCTTATAAACTATTTTCAAGACCGCTAAATAGTAAAATTAATACTTTTGAACGTCAAGGCTGATTGATAATTGAATAAAATTTTGTCGTATGGTAATATAAAGTCGGTTTTTCTTTACTGAATGGTGTCTGACAGACTAGAATAGCAAAAATCCTTCAGAATTAAGAGTTTTATAAAAAGCTACTATTGACACTGGAGGTAAACACCATGGATCTCCCGTAGATCACAAAATGGGCGCGAAAATCAAAGTGGTTTTGTAAGTCTTAAGTCCTTGAGTGATTTTGTTACAAGAAGAAGCTGCAAAAGTCTTGACTTGACTTTTCTTCCTTTTATAATATGTAACACTACAATTATGAATCGTACATTAACGCCTTACTTTACTGATGACGATCCATTGAATCATTTTACTTGTAAGACTATATGGCTAAGTTAAAAATAATGCGTTATTTAAAAATATTTGTAAAATAAAACAAAATAAAAGAGAACTATATGTCATGTTTCTGCAGGAAAATATTACACAAGAATTTTGTCCTTTATTTGAACTAAATCGTTATTTCCAGATTTGATGTACATACTTAAAGTGTGATAATTTAATTATGTAAAAGAATAGGTACTCTAGTATTGAGATTTGTGTGATTTATTGTCATAGCATAATAAACTTATAAATTAAATGGAGTCATAATAAATAGTAGTGGTCTAAATATGAAATCTACGTTTTATTGCACTAGACAAATTGAATTGATATTAAACCGATATGGTGTATTATACAAGGTGTTACAAAAATACCAGTAAAGCGGAAACGGGGTTAAATGGTTCCTTAATAATAGTCAATTTACATTATTTGAAAACCGTAGTATCGCAGTTTGACTTACCGCCAACATTAATTAAAAAAAAACATTTATGTGCCAACCCTTTTTCCATATTATTAATGAGTAAATAACACAGAATGTAGTTAGTGGTCGTATGGAGTCTATAAGAAAAATATCTGGAAATAAAGACAATATATACCCTCCTTTTTTAAAAAAATACCACTGTGAAAATTATTTTTTATGTGTTAGCAATATATGTTATATTATAATTACACAGAGAATTACAAAGGTTTTCTTAAAGCACAGCAAAGCAAAGTATATTAGTGATTAATGATATTGTTGTTTTGACAGCACAGCACAAAGCTTTCGTTAGGCATATCCTCTCCAAACACAGCATTGATATTTGAACAGGTTATGCTACGTTACTAAGTTGCTCTGATTTTCACTGCATCCATCTTTACTTTAAAAACAATTGACTTTCAATCTATCAAATATATTTTCTTGTGAAATATATAGTTGCTGTTGTTGCTGGTGTTTTTTTTTTTTCAAAAATTCAATATACAACGTATTACAAAAAGCCCCGTAAAATGTAATAATTAATCAAAGCGAAAAAAATTGTCAACCCTAGTAAGCTGTCACTGCATAGAACTGAAGATATCATAGATCATTTAACAGAGTGCACTCTTTAATGGATTATAAGTTTTTCATTCAAAAAAGTTTCAAAATTCAATAAGAGGAATCAATGGCTTCGAAAAAAGACCGTTATGTTGTCAATTTCAAATCTTCTAATCGATATCTTATAATTATTTCGTGTTTTAACCAACATTATTTCTAAAGTGAAAAAGTGGCTATGTTTTCTGACTCTGAGTATTACAATATGATGTTATGCGTAGGCCATGAAGATGGCAACTTAAATCGTGCTCGCGAAATGTGTCGGCAACGATTTATTGCCTGCCTTACCTGCGTAGACGAAACTGCGCACATATTATAACTGAACATACGACTCAAATTAAATTGTAATCTATACATATAATATATGCATATAAAAGCGAAAGGTCACTCACTCATCACGAAATCTCAGAAACTACAAATGCTAGGAGTCATATTTTGAATGGAAGTTCCTTATAGCTGAGTAGGTTTATTGTATGCTTCATTTTTAATTCAATATTTTTAAAATCTAAGTAGACATTTCATAATTATGTAATACGTTAAATTAAGTTTGCATGGTATATTTTCATGGCTACATAGCGTCAAAATTGTTACTGATCTGTGTACCACCCTATTTAACGCAAATAAATATATTGTATTCTACATTCACACTAATTAGCCTAGGCCAAAGTAAGCACTTTATGCCTTGTGTTATGGATACTCGGAAGCCAGCAAGTACATAAATATTTATGAAAATACCTTGTATTTAGTTTGCAAAATACATAAATCTGGTTAATCTGGATTAGGTTTGTGTGATGTTTTGACATAAAAAAGCTGCTTTCAAAGATAAAATGATTTATCTGTCCTTCACCGATCAAACTCTTTAGAACTAAATCGTACTAAGCACATTGTGCACAAAAACATTTTATGGATAATACCGGATAATTAAAGAAGAAAAATTTCACCAATCCCTGTTCCAAGCCAACAGATAATAGGAGAGATGTGAAGCATCGTTAAATTTATCGGAAAACTAAATATATCAAGAGCACAATGTTAATAAAAAAATGACCATTGGAAAAAATATTATGTGATTATACTTAATTGCGATGAATAGATACTTATAAAAGCATAACTTTAATATATGCATTATTCATAAATGCATATATTAAAGTATATTACTATTATTAGTAGACTAAAGAAAGAATTGATTACTCAGTCGTGTAATACGCACCACTCAGCAAATCCACTCGAGGGTGAATCCCAGTCAATCCGTTGATAAATTACATTGGCTTACATAGACATCCGTTAAACTCGGCGGCCAGTGTTTCTGCTATTACGAGTAGACGAGTACTGTTTGCATATACAATCTAGTTATTATTCTTACTAGCATCTGCCCACGGTGTCTGTATAGAATTTTAAGTGAAAACGACTTACAAGATAGGTAATTTTTTGAGAATTCTATAGGAAATTGATAATTTACCTAGATAAAAACGATTATTTTTGTTAATGAGGTTATGTGCGTGCCTTTATCCAAATCCAATCAGACTTTCACGTGATTTAATTTATACGAACTTTCACATTTATTGTATTAGCAAGATTTGTATAAGTACTATTAATATACTGTTTTATATATTTTTTAGCATTACAAAAGTAACTTGTGATATTTTCGATTTATCAAACTACGGCACTGGCGGCAACGTGACGATGGCGGCGTCTGGCCCGGTTAGTCAGAAAGACGTTAGTTTGCATGCCACCTGAGATTTTTATATTCCTCTACACATATTGTTCAAAGACAGGCAATGCCAGATAATCTACACTTGTGCGATATATGACATAGAGCGTGTCTTTTTCGCTTGTTGATAAAACAACAGATTCAATATGTTCAAAAGGTTTTTAAGCTACAGTAAGTACACTTAGTTATTTTGATATGTTTAATACTCTACCTTAATAGTTGTAATAGGGGAAAAGTTTCTGAACTCTTCTCGTAAAAGTAAGCAATTAACTCAATACTGGATGCTATCCCACCACAAATACGAAATATGCAGTTGGGACACAATTCCTTTAGTTATGTTATTACTAAATAAATAAATAATAAATAAATATATCTTACATTCACACCAATTAGCCTAGCCCAAAGTAAGCACTGTAATGCTTGTGTCATGGATACTAGGGTAACGGATAGACATACTTATATGATACATAGATATGTAATATTTATAAAGATATATATAAACATCCATGACTAAGGTACAAATTGCTCGTATTCATCATATTAACATCTGCCCCTTCCGGGATTCGAACCCAGGACCGTCGGTGCGAAAGGCAGGATCGCTACCGTTGCACCAAACGGTCGTCAAAATATTTTATTACTTATATATAAATTAATTAATAAATTAATTAATATATAATTAATAAATATTTTTATTACTTATGTAACAATAACAAAATGCAAACGCAAGATGCATCTCTTTCATATCTCAGGTGTATCTCTAGATAGTATGTCTTTCCTGATAATAGAAAAGATATGTACTTATAAGTTTGGATGAGTTATAATATATTTTATCAGTCCGCACTAATAATATTAATTCTAATTATTGTTAGATTCTTTATCCACATAGAGATAACTTTCTTATTTTCATTTATTATAAATGAACTTTCTTGTGGTTCGTACTGTAATGTTTTGAATGTAATGGTCGGAATAGTTGGCATTTAAATTGCTTTTCAATCCAGTAGTATTGCTAATCTACATTGATTTAATTTTACCATAATAATATGTATCTTTCTTTTATTAAACGGTCTCTATTAATATATTTATCTAGTAACATCATTAATGAAACTGGCGAAGTAATAATAAAAAGTCTTGCTTTTGTTGAAGAACAGCTTTCAACAGCTAATGAGGACAAGAATAAGAACATAATACCATTGTAAATCTCTTGTTTGAATGCATAAAAAATATTTATGCAATATAAAGTAATAAGGTTATTGCACTAATACATACTTTACTTTGAGACGTTATGGAGAAAATGATCAGAGCGGTTAGTTGTTAAGCAAATTCAAAAATTAATACTTTATTTCATAACAATACAATCATCAATAGCGATTTTGCCTTTAGGAAAGAATAATCTCGATAAGATGAAAGTTCCAAATACTATTGATTTTGATCAGTTACCGCCGAAGTTTTCAACTAGCAACTGGTTTGAAAGAAACAACAGTATTGCTAGGAAGGAAAATTATAAATGCCGCAGCAGTACTGGATAAAAGATGTTATTACAAAACTAAGGTTTATTTTATACAAATATGTTTTTGTACTCGATAATATCACTACCAGGTGGAAAAAGGTCGTCCTTCTAAAGAAAAGTTTGTTACAATACCCACGCTTGAAAACCAGGTTGGAGAACTTTCGTTTTTCTTAATTTTATTACTAAAAGATCATAGCTAGGAAAACACTCCTGAGGGCCTATCAGGATCTCTTAGCGCGATGCAAGTTCGATTGTCAAAGTGAGACACCGCTATACACAGTATATAGTGGCGTCTCTTTTTAACAGCTAAACTTGGATCGCTATAAGACTTGATGGTAGGGCCTCTGTTCATTTTGTGGTCTATGGGAGTTGTATACACATAACACCATACAGTGTTCGTTACCTAGATAACTATATTTATACTTTATGTATTTTCTTTCTCTATTTCCCATTTCGGCGATGATTTAGGTATACTTGACCTTATTCATAATTGTATATAATAAAATCTACCTACCCACTCTAATTTTGTGATGATGATGATTGGTGAAGGTCGTCTGGAGTGTATTAGGATTTGAACATGAATAGGAAATAAAAATGCTCCAGGAATAGCGATAAACGAACAAGTATTGTATTAATAAATCAGGTAAAGTGGTTTGGATCAATTTAATTTATTCTCATCTGGGGAGCGTATCAAACAAAACCAAATAATGTCAGTGAACCTCACCAATGGAGACAACTAATTATAGTAACAGGAAATTATAATCTAAATGTCATATATGGATGAAGTATCAAAATTCTACCTAATAATATTATTTGTTTACGAGATAGAGGAGTACCACCCCCTTGATACAGTTTTAAGTAATTTTCCCTGTTTTTCCGATATTTTTAACTGACCTAACTTAACTTTTCTATAACTATATTTAAACAAAAGAAAATATAAATAATTTTTCATCCCGAGTTCATAAAAATGCCCTTTTTGAATAAATGCAGGACCATAATTCTGTTCTTTTTTCCGAATTTAAAATCCTCCTGGAATTTTGCCAGATTTTTTTGCATAATTAACTACTTATCACAAAAGCAATCCAAATGTAATTTTATGCAGATAGATACTGTAATTAATGGCTTAATCATTCATTAATTTAATCAAACCGAGTGCGGATTGCAGACTGCAACAAGTTATATCCTAACATACATTAACCCTAATCAAAGCATTAGTAACTATTTGCTGTACGATCGGTTAGCCATCCATAAGGATATAACGTCTGAATCAGTTGAATACATAATTAGCGATCAACAGTGGAACGCATCACTGAACATATGTTGTTCAGTGACGCGTCCCACTGTTGATATGTTCCATATCCACTTAGTGCTGAATTATCTCTGTGTAGAGTCTGAAATATAAGCTATTTAATAAAGCGTAAATGTAGGATTTACTAATTATTTTACTGCAGTTCCTTAGTAAAAAGTAATTAACACCTTTTGTAAGTGCCGGCACTACTGTGATCTTGGATCAGATATTTGAGGCAAATTTGTCACTTCACAAATAATTCGGAAATTAAAATCTGCAATCAATTCCCGCATGATAAAAACCTTATATGCCTAGTTTCCTAATTATTGCCTTATTGCTAAAACAAAAACATCAAATAAATTTAATTGCAATAAACATCTTTTACTAAATGTCAGATTTAATTAAATAAAGCAAACCTTAAAAAAAGGTAAATATAAAAATTTTCCGTCAAAATAAAGAAATACGAAAGAAATATATTAGTATCTTCTTATGCTAGACAATAATTCCAGCTTATAATTGTTATGATTCACTTTACGCAATTTATATCTTTGTTATTAAATAAACAGAGTAAGTGGCTCTTAGCGATTTTGTTTATTCACGGAGCATCTGTTTAAGAGTCTTTTAATAAGTTTTCATTGGATCTCGAAATTAGATCATCATCCATTACAAAATTAGGAGGCTAATTTGAATCTTTATACAAAGGTTATTTTATAATCACCATCCAAATTTATATATTATATTCTTTGAAGAAAATAATGAAACACGTTTTTTAATACCATCCAGTACTGAAATATTAAGTTAAGGCTGTACAAAGTTTATTGTCAAAATCACGCTACGCACGGAGTTTTAGCAAATGATAATACAACTCCCGCCCGCCCTCCCCTGTTTCATTAATATATAACATTGATTTTCATAAATTGCAGAACGAAAAAAGCTTAGGAACGTCAAATTGAAGAAGATATGAGTTGTTTTGTTCTTTGAATCGAGAACATTTTTAATAAAAGATAAAATAATTTGAACGTAAAAACTTTTGCAGAAATTTTAATCAACTTTTGTACAATAATTGTTTGGAGTATAGCAAAGGGTGTTTTGAACCACAGTAACTAATAAACACAGGGATCGCATACGCAATTCGAAAATCGGTATAACAAAGCAATAAATTCAACGATACGACGTTTCAATATTTGAATAATTACCAAAACTGAAGCCGGAGGAAAAGAATAACAGGATTAAAAAGCATTATTTATTTATCATTTTATCCAACAGCGTCAAAAAGTCAAGATTTGCACATATCATATTTTCATCATAATAATTCTATGCCAAAAATCATTACCACTCATTTACCGCTAAACCCAAAGCCGTAGGAAAATATTAGCAAGAGTAAAAAGCTGTTATTTTTTTTCCATTTTACACGATAGGATAAAGAAATGAATAATTATTAGAATTATATATTTTTTGAAAAAATAAATACGCCTAGACGCCCTGCACGCACTTTGCTACACTCCAACCTAATAATTAATTATAAATCCAAACAAAATAAACTTACATGAAGTTTGAAAACAACCACTTTACTTTAAAGTGTAGACGATTTTCTCTAAGCAGAGTCTTGCATGTTTACGAACATGGTCTTTCATTTTATTACTTTATTTTTCACTTTGTCAAATGTACGGATTATTTTTATTTTAAAGTTCTCGGGGCTTCGGGCCTTCTTCACATAAACCCACCGTTTATTTTCGCCCCACAAATTGTCCGTGGTCAAGTAAGCGTTGATTCGCAAGCAAAATCGTTTGACGATTCGGTGTTCTAGCATTTAGGAAACCACTACTTTCAAGACGAGAAAGCTTTCTCTATTTAAAATGTAGCACCGTACCATCTCGTCACGGTGTGAACATATTTCGTTAGATAGATATTTATGCGACGTAAATGTTTATTCAAAACATTTCGAGGAGGTTGACCTGTAGGTTCATTTTACCAGTAACCAATAACCTAACCTAACCAAACCAACCACCTGTTGTCATAATTAGCTGGGATATTTGTTTCCGCGGAAACTTTACCTACCTATTTATTTCAAAAATTAAATGTTTGAAAGATATCTGATAGCTGATGATGAAAATTGGATGGTGTTTATAAAATAACCTTGTATAATAGCAGTTTGTTAGATAGTTAAAATTAAAAGTATAACTATGGTTTTTTATGTAATAAGTTAATCTTAATAAGTGGTCTTAACTATAATTTGTATAAGAGAACGTCGTGTTATGGCAGATAGTTTACTGTATATTAATATTATTTATAAACTCCTCTCTTTATAGTTCTTCGTTAGACCACAGACTTAGAAACCAGTTTCTATAGGTAGATATAAGAAAAGAAATAAATCCTTATTTCTCTTACATAATTGTCATTAATATATTTATATTTTCAAAATAATTAATATTTACCTGTTCACGGTTCACGGTTACTTAATGATTTTTTGTCTCATTAACCAAATGTTCTACTTTCTATTTAGTTAGAATGGCAATGCCGTTAAAGATTATATTTAAATCCTAAAGCGGATGAGTAATGGAAATAATATTTAATAGAGCAGATATGTCATGTTGTACTTTGATGGACTTTTGTCTAATCAATTAAACATGCCGGTTTGCGATAAAACTAAATAAATTATAATTGTCACCCTACATTAAACGCAATGCAAACCAAATTGAGTTTTATCATCTTCGTGTCTTGTTTGAAGAATTTAATAAGAAATTGATTCTATACACCAGTGCTTTACATCTGTTTATTCGGGAGAACGTTTCATTTAGTACTTGACTTTGCTTTTTATAAAGTTGATATCAACACCGTATCGAGCGCAGAATACGACTACAGGTCAAATCAAAGAATTTATATACAATATGTCAACAGCAAAATAATAAATCATTGACTTTAGACAACGCAGAGTCCATTTTTGGAAGTAACAACTTTCTTATACCTATGCTACTGAGCATTTATTTTAATATTTAACAAAATTAAAATATCCATCGATAGATATACTAATTCTAACGTTTAATTACTAAAATAGTAAACCTACAAATTATCGCAGAATCTATTAAAGTCCTCTCTGCTATCATATTTAGGACAATGTCAACGCTACTGCTTAACCGCATCGTAAATGAAACAGTACCTATTTATGCGCATGATAGTAAAAAACCATCTAAACTAGCGTCTGCAAATATACCCGATGCGTTACAGCAACTCGGAAGCCCCACCAGCGACCTTAACTTTATGTGAAATTGACCCATATACTACCCGTGTAAGTGTTGGCAAAATGCCCTTATAAGCGTGATATTTTCACCAAATGAACAACGTGCAAATCTATTTTATTTTAGTTCACGCTCAATATCCAAGTCATCTTAAACATAATAAAACCACAAAGCAAAACCAAATAAAAAAAAACATTTTTAGGGCATGTTTTCTTATATTGAATGGACCCCATGAACTAAAGGTCAATGTCAAATGAGATTTTATAATTGTTACAACATAACATCAACCGTTACAAAAATGTTACATATCTTCAATCGATTTTCAGCTTTTGAATTTTTGAACTTTTTAAGTGGAATAATAAACAAAAAAAATTTTAATAGACTTTAGCTCTGCGGGGTCCAGTTTTGTTTGTCTGTTGTTCCTCTTACTAGTATATTTAAGCAGGACCTGATTTTACATAACGTTTTGCCATTACTTACGCATGTTTATCCAGTCTTAAAGCAACTACTCCCGTAAACAAGTAGCAAAGGCTTATTCCATTAAGATCGTAATGCCTTGCCCGGACCATCAGGCACGCACAGAAATATCATCCAACAGCAAATAAATGGAGAAAATCACGATCTTGCGGCCCTAAATCTATGAAGAGGTCGCGGTACCCAAATCCTAAGCAAACAGATGAACCAAGGTCTTATTATATAAGAGCAAAAGTATTTGAAAATCACGTAGATAAATGGCTTTTTCGTTATCGGCATCAACAATCGAAAATGTAGGAGTTCTCGTCTAGAGGAGTTTCAAATTTTTCACCAAAAGTACTTAGGGCGAAGGTTGATAACTCGGTCGATGTTTAGGCAGGCAATAGAATAAGCGGTTTATTTAGTTATTTTTATGGTTTTTAATATTTAATTATATTTTTTTTTTTACATATTAACAATGCTTCATAAACCTATTTAGATTTTACCAATCGTAAAGATTTATTATCTTCTAGCGTCCATATTATGCCCACACTTTTAGCAGTCGTAGGATTGCATCAGTTTGATCTATCGATTATGTAGATTAGATTAAAATGTAATATAATGTCTACATTTTTTGAAGTATTTTAATCTTATTTTTATAATGTAGATACATTAAACATATAAAAATCTAAAATATTTCAACATTGATAACTTCTGTCTTATAACGTGTAAAATCGAATATATTTTGTTTAGAAGGTATAATGTGTAAGTACTATAACATCTAAAGTAAACCTAAATAATAACTAACTGTCAACCCAAAAAACTCAAAGATAACTAAAAATTTTTTTGTCAAGTTTTATGAATTAATAACCTCCAACAAATTTCACTCAAATTACTTATGCAATTTCCACTTCCACAATAAATTCTGACAAATAACAACACAAAGAAAATAAAATTGCGACTTTTATATTAATTTCAAAATGATCCATTCATGAACTGCTTAGGCAACAAACGGATTCTAGTTGATAATAATATTAATACTTTAGCCGTTAAAGTAGCTTTCAAATTACCGCTTTGTACGTGACCTGTTTTTGAATAAGATTAAGTATTCTTAAAAGATAGATATATGCCACCGCAGACATTTTTGTAGATGTATATTAAAGCAATATCTCAAAATACATTGTTTCGTTATATCTTAAAGGGATTAGGAACAGCGTTTTCGATTAAAGCTCTCAGGCGGCTTGAATATTTTGACACTTGTAACAATTATCGTCATATTTCAACCAATTTACATAAAATTTTGACAAATTACATGCCTAAACCTTCTTCGTAAATCACTTTATCTATTAAGAAAAACTACTTATAAATTTGCTCAGTACTTTTCGAGTTTATCGCTAACAGAAATAGAGTCCGATGGGGCGGAAGACCTTTTTTATAACATGTTGTGATTATAGTTTACTAGAATAAACATGAAATCCATTTCATTTAATCTTTTATTAATATTTTACTTTTTCTGTCGGACCTATCATAATTTGGCGATAATTTGGTCGTATAATTATAACAGTGGAAAATTATACATTGATTCTCTAATGCAGTAAATATTTATTACCCTTATAAATTTCATATCGACACGTGAAAAACTCGATTATTCAATCGCCCGTCCTTGAGACACAATGCTTTTAGTCGCAGCCTGAAAGTGTTTTTATTAACTAATCAGTCTGAACTTATAAGTGATGCTTTAAAAATTTATCTCGTTGGCTTGCACATGAAAATGACAGTTTTCATCTTTCAATAACAACATACTTCAACTAAACAGGTTCTTGTCAATAGAGAAACTATAATATATTTTGGTATTGTTTTTAAATAGCTTTTGTAAACAATCCTTAGGACTAAACGAACTAACGTATAATAATTAAAATTAAAAACTTTTATAAATTCAAGCTTAAAAGAAAAAAATAAACTTTAAAACTTTTACAATCAACTTTTAACGTCGTTATATGTGGCGTGAGATTTAAGAACTCGTATGACTTAGTTTAAAATGTTTTAAATATTTTAAATACAATTATTTGATTTACTTGTTTATCTACAAAAGTGAATCTCGCTTTGTTTAGTCGATTCATTAAAATAGAAAAATGTTTGATTGAAGTTCACGAATTCGTAATGCATTCAAGAGCCCTTTAAAAGTTATGCTACCTTGTTGCCTCATATTTGTCTTATAGTGTTCAACACTTGATTTCCTCGTATAGGAGATAACTGCATTAAGTCATCAAACACACAAATATTTATACCACCAAAGAGTAATTCATTGTTTTGAGTTGTTTAAGTCGGGGATCCACCATACAAAGCATTTCATATGGAACCATAGAGATTTCATCAATAAAAAACAATTTAATATATTGTCTCTATTGCCGCATCAAGTAATTACCAGTACGAATAGGCATTTGCACTATTCTACGAGTACCATCTTTTTGTACTAGCAATTTTGGTGTAGAATGTAATGTGGATCCTCTCACTGAGCGTGCTGCCACCCCTGGAAGCGCACAAACTTTAACAACTTGCTTGCCCTAACACTGATTTAGGTACTTGATTTTTCCATAAGTTAAAATGGAAAGTCTTTTCAGTCCCAGCGTTACCTGTTATGAATAACTTCACACGCTCAACGCTTTTATTATGTAACTGTTATGGAATATTAATAAAATGATGAATTATGAGTAAAATGCATCCTTTTGTCGAACTTACATTGCTCTTGTAGCATTAAAGAATTCGTCATCGGTCATGTGCTGTTCTGGCATCGCCAACTCTTCGTTAATTTCCTGTTTAGCTTCTTGATTCAAAACTTCAAAAGCATGAATTTCTTATCTTCAAACGTCCATTAGTTGCGTAGAGATCAAATTCTCTTGCTAGAAAGGCTTCTTTTGCTGTATCATAGTCAACGATTAATTCGCTCTCATTTTTATACGGAACCTACTGAAGAAGTAAGTTATAATAATAGTTTTCTGGATTACTGGAAGTCACAAAATATATCTTTTTAGTCAGCAGCGGGTTTTTATTTGTCTAAGTTCACCATTAGTTAATATTTTTGACGTCTATCTCACCATGCTAAACACTCGAAAAATTAGATTTGAGCTACGGCGTTTATGTTCAGCATCTTATTTTTTTTAAACTCGCATATGTATTCTCAGTGAGTCCTTTCATTTGATAACCATATTGAAGGCAAGCATTTAAACTTAGTCGGCCATATTAGATTTATAGTGACGGCACTTTATTTTTCGACTTATTCTCAGCAAGCCCTTTTATTGGATACCCATGTTGTAGGAATTCACTAAACTTTTAATGCAATAAAATTAGTCCGCCACCTTGTATGTTCCACCATATTGGATTTAGAATAACGTCACACATTTAATCATGCATTGTCATCCAAACTGAAAGTGTATACTAAATTTCAGCTCAATCAGTTGAAGATATCTGTTTCAAAATTGAGTTTCAAGCTTTAGAAGTACATCATTTTTCTTCTATGTAAAATTGACGATTTTAAGTGCCCGCAAGGGCCTATGAAATAAAGTTATTTTGATTTTGATTTTGATTTCATCAGAAATTAGAGTGACGTCACTTTATTTTTCGAGGTATTCTTAGCAAGTCCTATCATATTATACCCATATAGTAGGAGTGCAATAAAAATAACTAGTCTGCCATCTTGGGTGTGCCGCCATGTTGGATTTAGAATGACGTCACACAGTTAACCATGCACTGTAATCCAAACTAAACATATATACAAAACTTCAGCTCAATCGGTTGAAGATGTCTGCTTAAAAATTGAGTTGCAAGATTTCATCCGAACAAACATACATTGCAAGTTATATACAAATTTGTAAAAAGCTTTTAAAAAATTAACTTAAATGGGATACTAAAGTTTGCACTTTTTAAATCTTTGCATTGGCTACACTCAAATTTAATACAATTTATTGAGATTAGGCGGACTACAGCACTTATGAAGTTGAACAAACTACACCCGCAATCGGTGCATAAAGCAACAGCGGGAAACATTGTGCTTAATAAAACTGGCAGGATCATTTTTCCCTGTTTTATATCTTACAGAATTGTCAACTGAAAGATGACAAGCTGTTAGAGCTGATAAGCTGTAAGTTCAATTTCCCATGCCTAACCGGGAAAATTATCACTTATTTTTATTTAGGTTCAAAGTCATATTAAAAACTAGGCGATGCAGTCGCTAAGTAAAAAAAAAATGTTTTTGTTGTTTCGATGGGAATTTTTGCGAATTTCAAAATTCGGGCTTCGTCACAATCTGATCCTAAACCTGATGATTCAATTCCACACAAAAGATATTAAAGTCGGTAAAGAATTTGGGAAGTTATGGCGTAACAGACATTGCGCTGATCTGAAGCTGATCCATGGGAGCTTCGCTCGCTCCGCTCCAAATAAAATAGCTGTGGAAAGGAGAGGATAAAAGAAAAACATATGGGATAATACCAAAAGCTTATAAATAATATGAGTAGTCAAGAGTAGGGCAAACACCACTTCATGAGCATGAGGCATAACCCGTCCATCACTTCGCTCGTATTCTGATCAAAGCAGATACGAATTTTTGTTATAACCATTAAAAAGCTGGAGGGAGTCTGTCAACACAAAACAAGTAACATTTTTAATAATAAATATTTAATTATTATTGTTTTATAGTTTTGCGGTGGTTGCAGTACGTGTGAGTTATCATTAGGACTGCTTTTTAAGACCCATAATCAAATAAACTGCCAATTCCATGAGCAGGTTATATCGGTGAAATAGAGAAAGTTGAACACAAAAATAGACATTAACTTTTCAACGGCTGACATTCAAGTTTTCTTTTCTTCTAGTGGGTGGAGTTTGTAAAAGCATAACTTTACTGTTCTCGTAGACTATTTTATTCTCTTCTTTTAGACTCTTCATAAACCGACACGATCGGTTGTCTTGTTTTAAAATATCACTTTTAGATCATACTCGCTTTCCATCCATGATGTATTATGGTATAACGTTTAAACTGGAATCACTTTTTAAACAGAATCTATAATAAGATAATCTCAGTTATCTCTATTAATTTCAAAAATGGCTAATTTAGAAATCTAGATCTGTGACAACCTATGCAGGTTACGTTTACTATATGGTAATTTCCGAGAGCTGAAATATTTAAAGATATAAAATTGACTTAGTTGATTACCAACAACAATAAGAGCAATATGCTTTTCTATTTTTTATTCCGCTAGTTGAAATAACCACTCATGTAAGTATTCAAAGAGTCAAAAGGCACTACTTTTTCTTACAAAATTAGCAATTATTGTCATGATTTGCCCAGTTTACACGAATATTTATGAATTATGCATTCCAGGCAACCTTATAACTTAATGCTCACGAAAAACTGAAGACACTTCGAATACCAAGAGAATTGAGTAATAATTTTTTCCTATTCATAAAAATGTTTGAGTTGTTTTCAAAAATTTTAACATTAATTTATTATATTTACATGATTAATGTCTTTTATTTAGAAACATTTTGAAAAATTGTTTGTATTTGTTCTGAAAAATAAAGGAAAACATTTAGTAAAGGAATCATGCGTCATCTGTAGCACTGCCATTTAAATTTAAACTCTTTACCCCAAAATTGTCAATGGAAAAAAAATATTTCAAAGCTTATTAGCTGTGCCAAACGAGTAAATTTTCGAAAAAAAACTAAACAAAATGTTTTACATGTTTATTTTCATTATGGAACTAGAGACATGTACCATTACTAATGCGTTATGGTTTACGAGAGCACTCCACTAAACGACCAATCTAGTGTATTACTGTTTACTCAAAGTTGTTCATTTATTTTTATCGAAATAATTATTATATATGATTTTTATTGTGCAAAGTTGTGATTACCGATTGTGTTTAAAAACAATTTACCGATTCTAACTATTTATAAATTAATGTTAAATATAAAATACATATTAAAACAAAATAATAAATCACATTACTTATGAAAGCAAAAAGGATTCTTTAGCAAATTAAATAGCTTACCTTACGAAGCACGAGCGAGCACTCAAGACACCTCACAAATACTATGTTGTTGGAAAAGCAACGTTCGCTCTGCTCGGCGTCTATGAGTGAAGTGGCAACGGGGTAGTGCCTGATTTAGGTTGGGGAGGACCTAGACCGTGCAGACTAGGCCACAATCACAGTAAATATCATAAGTGAGATGGCCACGCTTGCATTAAAAGTATGGCGTAATATAGCTATTTAATTTTAGTTTTGAGAAATACTATGATTTTGACTGGCACCCAACATGTACTTTTGAATATGTAATAGCGCCTAAACAGTAACTCAATTGAATTACTTTTTTTTTGTCTATATCTTCAAAGAAAATTTTAGTAGAAAATACGTTGATAAACCAAGACCTTAGTTTGGATAATAATAGAATTATTATAAAGATTTGAAAAGAGACGACATAGAAGTAAACACTTGACACGATGAGTTCGAATTAAAATAAAATTCAAATAAAAATCTATTGGCCTAGATAAAAATCCCTGGCAGCTGGGATTTTATCTTAGCTAGAGTACCAAATTTTACAGGATGTCAATAAAATAGGGAAAAAGGAATGAAAAAAAAAAATAAAAGTAGCATTAACTTCTTGTGCGAATAGATTTTTTTGATTGCAAACAATATGTCGCATTATGTAACAGTAATGCCTCCTGCAATTACTTATTATTCTCCTTGAAATGCCAGTACCATATCCAGGTCAGTGCAGCCAATACTTATGGATCTGCGGGATATGTTTGACCTACGATAACTGCATTATTACACGCCGTGTTATTCTTTTTACACGTACAGACAGCATCTTATTTTCTAAAGTTTATCAATACATCTAGATTGAAATTATTTTTTTTTGTATTTTATGTTACAAAAAGACAACGGATTTATTATTTATCGATAGATTTACATGTTGTGACTAAAATATTACGGTGTTTTATCCTTTTAATTCTAAGATTTTATTATTTTCAATATATTTTTGATCAAATATTCTACACATATTTAAGCTTTATTGCACGCTTGATTTAGGTATCATGCGGAAATGTTAGTGTTATGCGTAAATTAAAACATCTCCTTTCTCATAAACAACTTGAATAACATTGTTGTAATTGATTTTTGTTTTGTCATAATTATAACTTACAAAATGAATTTAGAAAAAAAATCAATTTGTATTATAATTTTTGATTTTATGTGTAAAATCAACAAATTGCCACGTTTAATATTTTTCTCTGTATAATATAATAACGTGGTGTAAAATAAGAAAATAAAAAAATATACTCGTATATTCATCCAATTACAGTCAAATTATTATTATTTTTCATAATCCAGTTATATATTTTATTATTATTGCAAACATTTTACTCCTACTTATGTTAGGTGTATCATGTTACATTCCAAGCTAATTATAACTATATTAACTATACTGATCATCTATTACGTTGCTCTTACAAAAGTGTTATAAGCGTCATTAGATAGATTAATTAAATTAATATTTTTAACACAAATCACGCTTGAGTAAATACACAGTTTCAACTTATAATGCATATTAGAATATCTATATAATATATATTTTATTTTTATTGTTTAAGTCAAAGTTATAGACCACATTAAAAATCTGACTTTATACTAGATATGGATCCGTTTTTTGAACAACACTTTAGACTGTGGGTGTAAAACAAGTGGCAAACAAGCTATTCCAATAAAAAATAAATCTGTTTTATTAGCAATATTATTTCTAAAATAGCTATTGTTTACGGGTTGGTTTCCCTCTTTTCGGTTGGTTACTTTGTAGTAAAAATACTGTCGAAACGGTTATGTTGAATACATTATAGTATGGACAGTATTTTTAGGATAAAGTAGAAATATGGGATACTCATCCCACGTTTTTAAATAAAGTCATCTGCCTACGTCATAAAGATCAATCGAATTCCAAAAGTAAAATAAAAAGGGAATATATTATTTTCTAGTTTAGTCTAACCACCATTTTTTTACAAAATGGAGCCATCTAGAAAGAAAGGTCTAGAGCTTCGCACTACTGCTATGTTAAACTATAACTAGTCTGGCCATAAATTCATCGCAGCTTTTATTTTTTTCATGATTTTCACGATTACAGAGCACTAAAATAAACAAAATGATAAATTGTACGCTTAGCGAGCTTCTTAGCATTATCTTCAGACCTCAACTTCGGCGCCAACATCGAGTACAAACAGAACAAGCGACGGGACAGCTTTTAACTCTCTATACAGCTCAATCCGGTCTTGCATGGAAAATTGCAACCACCTTTGGGACGGCTCAGCAAAACAGAGCTGAGAGACTCATTGATAAAGAGTAAGCTTCACACCTTGGCTCATCGCCGCAAAGTTGCCCGTCTGTCGGTCTTCTACAGAGTGTACTCTGGAGAGTATGCTCAAGAGCTGCATTTGCTCATACCACCATCTCCTATTTTTCATCGGACATCCAGACGCAATGTGGGCTATCACCCGTTCTTGGTTGCTATTCCTACCTGTCCCACCAAGCTTTTCTCAACATCCTTTATAATACGCACAGCAAAGGAGTGGCATTCCCTCCCTGCGTCTGCATTTTCGAGAACTTAAAACCCGTCAATTTTCAAAGCCAGGGTGAATAAGCACCTTCTGGGATAGCTCGTTCCATCGTGGATTCGTCCTAGGTCAGTGATGGTTTGGTGAGGCGTGTCTTATCAAGAAGTCACAAAGCTATATTTTTGTGAAAAAGGAGTGAAAACTTTAGCCAAAGTGTATCAAGAGACAGTCTTGGATCGTGTTGTGAAACCTCTCAGCAATACACTTTTTAAAAATATACCGTGCACTTTTTAGCAGGACTCTGCACCTGACCACAAGTCATGAACTACGAAAACCTGGCTTGAAACCAACGTTTCGGAGCTTTTTAAGAGTTAAAGTCTGGCCCACGTTTAGCCCAGACCTCAACCTTTTAGACTTCAAATTATGGTCAGTTTTAGAGAACATGGAACCTGCTCTAAACGACAGAACTTATGGCCGGACTAGGTATTTACTGGCCCGAGAAGATCTCAAACGAGCGCCTTTGGGAACGCTGCAATGAAGTCCGGATCGACCAGCAGATCAAACGCCGCAAGTGGAGCTGGATTGGCCACACTCTCCGAAGAGATCCAGACCACATCCCGAGGCAAGCCATTGACTGGAATCCCCAAGGAAAGCGCAAACGTGGTCGCCCAAAACAGATCTGGCGGCGGACTATCATTGATGAAGCAAAGGCCATCGGAAAGACCTGGAGCGGTCCTGGACCTGGTTTACACCATTGTTGGGCATAGCTTGTTTCTGATTTGGCGCTTTCAGGAGAATTTCCATTATATAAATAAAGCGCAGATATGCCTTCATTACCCTAAAAGGCCAGCCTTGCATTTACAAATTGCACTTGCAATATTTCTGTTGCAGTCAAGCTGAAGAAATAAAAACAAATAAAATTAACTATATAGGTACTTTAAAAAATTAATACATAAATGAAAAGGTAATTTAGAAAATTATTTACCATTATTTTCACTTCGTAAACATTGAATATTTTAGTTTGTGGGACAATTTTGCCAGTTATCACAGCCTTACCGGCGGGACAATGCGAAACCGCGATATTAGAAAGTTTTTTCTTGTTCTAATTGCTTTCCAAATAAAAACATTTACCTATACCAACAATTCACTGTTTATTATTAGAATAGGCCTTCAAAAACACATCTTTGAATACTGTTAACGAATTATGCAAAGCGTGACACTATATGATATTTAGCTCATGAATAAACAACAGCTAATGCGAGAGCAAAATAATAAGCTGTTTTCATATTATAATCTGTGCAGCGAATAAGTAGTAATCAGATGTATAATTTGGAGTAAATATAAACATGTCAGAATAGGTATTTGGCTGATGTTCAGTTCAATAAATAATTACAACCTGTTATAATAGCAAGCGATATTAATTGAGGTAATAATAATAATATGAGACAACCCACCTATGTAACGTTACCGGCTAAATTATGTTTAATATTTAGGCTGCTAACGTTACATACTAGTAGTTGGGTTAGATATGGGTCGATTGCAAGGAATTTAGTATTTTGTAATATAAGCGTTTTTGCGAGTTCCTTGGGGAAGCACGATTTAGACTTTCTCTGTACAAACCAAACATTACGCGGGTGAGACCGCGTTCGGAAGTTAAGAATTAACAAATAAGTCATACAATAAAAGACGCAAAAATAAAGTCTTGGGCCCAAGATTGAGAGCAAAAATTAAAATAATAATTAAGTGTTTTAAATATATTAATGACAAAATTAATGTACAAAAAATTTCCTCAGTAAATAATGTCCATGGTGGGCCCAAAATGGGCATTCACTTTCATATATTGGAATGATTACTTTTCGTTTCGCGCTAAAGAAGCACTTACTGTAATTATATTTCCAAATTCAATTCAAAAGTGGATAACTACTTTGATATCTGAAGCTTGTTGTCTTTTTTATGTATGACTATCTGCACTCGGCATGCCTTGCAATGCTCTTTTATGCTGATCTTTTTTGCTGACTCTACATATAAACCCCTGGCATGCATACATTAACTAAAGAAAGTTACATCATAATCTGATCAATGATTTCGGAACGTTTACAGTGAACAAATATACAAATATTGATTTTTATTTATGTAGATTGATATGTTGCAGATGACCATTGCAGTGCTACCGTGGCGTGGGACAGATGGACGAATAATTAATTGGACGTCAATCTGACCGAGAATAATGAACTACCACATAATGATTTGGGAAATCAGAATATTCCCATTGAATTATAAGTTACCTCCATAGGTTAAAACATTCGTTTGAAATGCCTATACCTATACCTATGTATAGGTATATAAAGATAGGTATATTTGAAGGTAACAGACAAAGTATCTACTACAATTACAGAACACAAGCGAAACTATCGATTTATTCTATGTCAATTAGTGAATAATAAAGTTAAATATGTAGGTACTTGTCTGAAAAATTATTTTCAACGCTAGAATGGTATATTTTAAAAAGTATTTATTGGATGGATTGGATTAGTTTCAATGGCGCAATGTCTGTTACGCCATTACTTCCCGACTTCTTAACCGATTTTAATATTTATTGTGTGGAATTGAATCAACAAGTTTAGGACCAGATTGTGACAGAGCCCGAATTTTGAAATTCGGAAAAATTCCCATCGAAACAATTTTTTTTCTTCTTTTAGGTATTACGCTCCGCTCGCGCTCCGTTATTATATGGTGCTAGCGTAGCTTTATGCTTAGCGACTGCATCGCCTAGTTGAAGCGTAGCTCCTATGGATCAGCTTCAATGGCGCAATGTCTGTTACGCCATAACTTTCAGAGTTGTTAACCGATTTTAATAATTTTTGTGTGGAATCGAATTAACATATTTAAGACCAGATTGTGACGGAGCCCGAATTTTGAAATTCACAAAAAAATATATATACTATAGTATTACGCTCCGCTCCAATATATGGTGCTAGCGAAGCTTTATGCTTAGCGACTGCATCGCCTAGTATTTTTATGAAATTGTGTAATTTTCATCAATACACGGAGTATAAGCTATTTGTAATGTTTTTAGCAATAATATTTTAAGAATATTATTAAAATAAGAAAAAGAAAGAAAGAAGACTACACAATACTTAGCAATACTATTTTATAAAATATTACATAAATATACATACAAGGTAGAACAGACCATAAATAGCAATTTTTTAGGAGAGTGTCGCACTGGTTTTCTAAACTATCGTTGGCGGCAAGGGACTCGAGAACAAATAGATTTGTCAACGCGATTAAACCAACCGACCAGTGGAATGACCGCAGAGATTTTACACTGTTAAGCAATTGCACCGCGTAAACAGACACATATAAAAGCTATGCACGCATATATAGCTCTGTCGCTTTTATATGTGTTTATATATTATTAAATATGTGTTTAAATATTAGGGGTTAAAGTATGAAATTGCCGATTTGTACTGAAAATCTATATTGTTTATTTTTTAAATTTTTAACAAATTTATTTAATCAAAATAGTTGCCATTATTATCTATACATTGCTGCCATCTAATGGGAAGGTCATTAATGCCTTTGCGATAGAATTCCGACGATCTAGACTGCACAAACTGTGTGAAAGCATTTTGTACTGCCTCCTGGGAAGAAAACTTCTTGTCACGTAGATAATTGTCCAAATCACGAAAAAAATGGTAGTCCGTTGGAGCAAGGTCTGGTGAATACGGAGGATGACGAATGGTTTCTAACTGCAGTTCCTGAAGGGTCAAAATGGTTTCTCGTGCTGTGTGAGGTCTCGCGTTGTCGTGGAGCAATAATGGTGAAGATCGATTCATGAGTCGGGGCTGTTTTACTGCTAGTTTTGTCAACATGGTTCGGAGTTCGGCACAATAGACATCTGCCGTTATTGCTTGACCAGATCGGAGAAAACTATAGTGAATAACACCATGCTGAGACCACCAAACAGTTACCATTACCTTTTTATTGGTAAGTTTTGCTTTAGGACACTGTTGTGGCATTTGACCTGGGGTCAGCCATTGCATTTTTCTTTTCCGGTTATCATAAAGAATCCACTTTTCATCACATGTTACAATTCGATCCAATATTCCTTCATTTCTGTACCGGTTCAACAAGGCAACACAAGTTTCAACACGCGTTTCTTTCTGCAGATCAGTCAAATCATGAGGCACCCATTTTTCGTATTTTTTTATTTTATTGATTTGACGCAAGTGAGTCAATATTGTGGGTAAGGTAACGTTAAACCATGCCGCTAATTCCTGGGTACTTTGACTAGGATCGGCTTCCACTATCTCTCTTAATTCATCGTTATTTACCTGTGTGGGCGGTCTTCCTCGTGGCTCGTTCTTTAAGTCGAAATTTCCATCACGAAAGCGTTTAAACCAAAATCGCACGGTGCGTTCATTAGTAGACCCCTCTCCAAACGCAGCATTGATATTGCGGGCTGTTTCTGCCGCGTTAGTTCCGCGTCGGAACTCGTATTCAAAAATAACTCGAATTTTCGCAGTATCCATCTTTCTTGTCTAAATTGAATAACAAAAACAATTGAAAGTCGATATTCAAATGTTTTACATTTTTTAAAAAAAGAACATCATAGAAACCATTTAAAAAAAGTTTCATTCGAAAACCTCAAACCATGAAGATTCTATGTCAATTCAAAGAACCTATTGCAATAAAACGGCAATTTCATACTTTAACCCCTATTATATATATATATAGTAATATTTAAAATAGGTCACCTATTTACAATAAAAAAGTACAATACCCAATAATGTTACTCACTCATCAAAAGAAAAATAAATACCTGCAGACAAGGCCGTATGATCATGTACACCTTGACCTCATTATGGAAACCCTAAAATTTTATCAATGATTAAGACCAGTCAAATTATGA
Organism: Calamotropha paludella; assembly: GCA_927399485.1. Lineage (NCBI taxonomy): Eukaryota > Metazoa > Arthropoda > Insecta > Lepidoptera > Crambidae > Calamotropha > Calamotropha paludella. Next base: position 19,478,275 of record OV656803.1, on the reverse strand, counting down.
AATTTATTGATACATTACATTTAATCTATTTTTCTTTTAATTTAAATAATAAAATAACAATGAAGACGCATAAAAAACATGAAAAATGTGCTAGAAAAACAAAAAGTATCGGTGTTGTTGTCCTGTAAGCCGCTTATATCACCGCGGCGAAAAACGAATCGAAAGTTTCTGAAATCAAGGGGCTGACCAAAAAAATTATGTCAAAACTACGACGCTTCGTACACCCAAAGTGATCTTGCTTTATGTTCGGGCAATTACACTACTTTACAAAGCTGCTTTGAGGCAGGTGACAAGGTTCAGATATTAACTTTTTAATACGTCCATCTCTATTAATTATTAATATTACAAAGCATTGTTACAGTCACAGATGAAAACTTTAGATATGAATAAAATATAAATAAGCTTAGATGTGGCAGCCACATGGAACAAAGTGTTCGAGACCTAGGATTGTAGGATTCCCCAAAGAAAATATTTTATTTTCCTAACTATAAGATACTTTTCTCTCTATCTTTGTAGAAACTACATATAATATTGTCATTAAGTAATATATGGTATATGGACTTCATATGAAACCTGTTCGTTATCACTAACGCTCCTGTGAATCTCATTAAAATTAATGAAGAAGCATCGCGGCTGGCACAAATTTCAATTAACTCTTGTTGATAGACTATATTATTATCATCTTGAAATATTTTAATGATGCCTTCGATAGTAAATAATAAGTAAAATGAGTTATAGGTATTACGTAAAGTAAAAGTAAAATTATTTGACATTAATTTTAATATTTGTTATACTATACAAAAAATATTATATTCCATATGTATACTTTAATAAAATAGATATTTCAATACTCACATCCAAATATCAAGTTTGAAGCGAGTACTCGAAAATCAAATCAAATACGTAATATATCACATAACTACTTAAACTGTGTTGTTTTTAGCAAAAATCAAAGGCTAAGCGTAAAATTAGTAACTGAATAAGATGAGATGCAGCATCTTGTGTTACTTATAAGAGTAAAAAAAAATATTTAAGAAAATGATATGTTATTTTAATATTAAAATTATTATTATAGACTAAATAGTCTTCTATATCTTAAATAGTCCTTCTTACAATAAAATACTATTTGAGTTCATTTTTTTGGTCAGTTTTTTGTGCGCGATTTTCGTTCAACTTGCACTTTTATGTTGAAGTTTTGTTTTATTATTTTCTGTGCCTGTTCAAAGACAATTGTTTTTAAGGAATAAACTACAGTCGTGCGTCGGAGCTGACACGCACACTTTTTTATTTGAAACCATTTAAATATTTTTCTTTAAGTATTTGAATATCTTTTTCCATTATTATGCTTTTAATTTCATCGTCTGTATTGTCTTGGCTTGTAACTATTTACACATTTAAAATATGAGATTTAAAATGTTGCATTACGAGTTTACAAGTAGAGCTCACCTTTAGTTATTATAAGAACAACGCGCTATAAGAAGAGAAACTAGATGCAGCGATGCTGTAATACTCACTTACTACGCATGCGTCTCTCTAGCAAATCAGGAATCAGCTCCTTATGATACTTCAGACGTTTGGCTCATAATATACCAATCAGACAGTAAATTAACGAACTGGTATGCTTTGAATGCAATTTTATTTAACTAGCTGTTGTCAGTGACTTCACTCAGGTGACTTCATCTACGTGGACTGTGCGTTTTAATACTTTTTCCTTAATATACAGATTTGGACTTTTATGTGCGTATGTACCACACTAATTATTCGGTTTCGGATGGGTAGATAAAGGCCTGGATTAAACAAATTTTAAGTAAATAGCAGATTTATCAAGGAAAAATAATATGATCACTAACTATAGAATGTTAGTATGGGAAAACTAATGCGCCTGATCTATATTATCTTATAGAAGTAAATTGGACTTTTAATTTTAACATATCATCACACTCACACAAATGTTTTAATATCTTACAATAATTATATAACTTCAACTTTGCAAAGTGATAATTAATTATAATGTATGTTTGGAGGATTTCAATTTAGTTCTTAAGTATGCGGTTAGATGTTTGGGGGCGAGCCGTGTGGTGGTAATGTTGGTATTAAAAAGTCATAAAATTAGGTTATGTTTTAAAATATTGGTTTTAAACCGGAGGATTAACTGTATAAAAAATCGAACAACCGCACACGAATCTTCCACAAAATGTATTTCTTTTCAAGTGATTAAACTCTAGGAGGCTCTATGTGGTAGGTTATTGTGTACATGTATATGCTAATATAGAATTACGATATTTCAAAAGTTTACGTAGTGGAGTTACGAACTTTTTATCAGAGCTTGCTCAAAATGAGGTAGACATACCTAAAAATCTCCATTTTGTTTAGTCATATTAAACAAATAAACAGGTATAGAAGAAAGATCACCTCATAAAATGGTTAAAACGGAAAGCATACAAAATCAAGAATGATTACTGAAAGTAGGAAGTGTCAAGAAACGAGGTTTTTTCTCACAACACAATATTAAATGTATCAACAAACTGAACATGAAAATAATTATGAATCATTTACTGCTGCTGCTTTTATTTAATATTTCAACTAACTCTTTTTTGTATCAAAATAATGATAATTCAGTGATAATAATTCAATCCAATTCATACAAGTATGCAATTTTATATCAATGTTTTCTACTTTGCTGAATTTGTTCCGACTAAGAATTTGAAAGTTGTAGTTGCAATTTAATTTATAACACAGTAACGCGTGGCCGGGTCAGCCTATATATATATATATAGGTATCTCTTGAATTTCTGAATGGTTTAGCTACACAGCTGGACCAGATACCCCAATAACGCCCTGGCTGGAACCGGGCAGAACAACGCCCGCCAGGTCCGCTACTAAATTTTATTACAGTGGTAGAGTAAAACCCATATGAAAATATAATTAATAGTCTAGTTTCTTTCGCAAGTTCCTCTCGGAATGGCCTCATATTTCCGAACTGGTGAACTCAGTAATCTTATTAATGTAGCGGTATATAATAAATTTATAAATATACAATTGTAATTAATCGCTTGATTAGAGGTGCCCTATAAAATATTTAACGGTAGTAGCAACACTCCAATGGCAACCATTATCTTACTTATTCATTTACTGAATACGACTCTCGTAGACGAGTTGAACCATTATAATTTAAAAAAAGCTGAGCTTCTATAAAATGTTTAATTTAATTATTACTTGGAACAAATCTCCGTTAAAAATCAAGTCTTACTGCGCTGAGAGCTTTCTTATATTTCTTGTGATTTATTTACTGTTTTAATGTTTGTGTAGATGTTTTGTGTGATGAATACGGTTATTTATACCTCTGTGTCATGGGCCTTTTTATAAACTGTGTACATTGTTACATTTATGTACGATATTTTCATTTCTGTTCACTTAAATTAATAGTTAAAGTTTTATTTTAGTAACTTTTATATTTCCATAGAAAATATAAAAAAGAATCGTTTTTTAATTGCTAAATATACACGGAGTTGTGTGTTAGCGAGTTTAATCCCACATGAATCCATAACCACAGACGTTCTCCTGTAAAATCGCTGTTGATGATCTATAAATATACCCCATTACTTCCTATTATGCACAGTGTTTATCTATTTTCATTTTACGTTTTCATTCTTTGTACTAAAAGTCGTAGCCACGCCGTCTGCGTGCTACGAGCTACGAGGCTACGCCAGACGTAGCGTCGCCTCTTGCCCACGCACGCATTATTATCTTTTCACTGCACAAGGCTTTGAGTTGAATTAGGTCGAGACACAATTTTATTCAATAACTAGGATAAATAAAACATATTTTCTATTGTGTGAATTATAGCTACACTTTTGTGTATCTTGAATAAGGCAACCTTGTTATTTAGAGATTGAATCACGCAGCTATGAATTGTGACTCTTGCTAGCGATGTATGTTAAATTCAGACATTATTAGTGATTCCTATTATAACAACAGTGGTTCTCCAGAATTAAAATTTGAGAGATATTGTTTAATTCTGGTTTTATAAATAAACCTTCATAGGAATTGTTAAATATTAAGTATAAAAATATTTATTGCTTTTATTTTTTTATTGTGTATATCATAACTGTTCATTGTTTAAAAACCTGACTATAATAGTTATAGTATATATTTAATAAACTAGCATGGTTAAAATATTGACGTATTTCACTAAATAATCAATATTTACATAAAACTATGGTTTTATATTATTATTGATTATAGGTTAACATTGATTATATATAGATTAATTAAGTTTGTTATATAAAGTTTTTTTTTTAATTATGGTTAGGAAATATATTAAAAAACGCATTTTATTTAAGTAGCAATAAAATATAAACTTTGAATTAAGTAACTAAACTTATATTATTCATATGGTTATAATTTTATTAAATCTTAATACGATTATATCGTAAAGTTTTTTTAATATTAACGAACGGCTGAAAATCGAGATAGCAACCGGAGTACGGAGGATCATAAACGGAGACAGAGAGGCCGATAACACTGCACGAAAATTTCAAATATATCCTTTTATTATCATTATATTTATCAACCCTGTTGTAATATATTTATTGCAAAAAGTTGTTCGTTAAGGTTTTGAATAAAATTTAGCCAAAACGGTATTTCAAATAGAACCAATCATAAACAGTGACAAAAATTTATTGAACTGTATTTTGTCTATGTTATTTCACTTACAGTTAAAATTATATAAACTACACATTCATGGCATAGCCGCATAAGTTCAACACTTTTTAATGTTAGTAGTTCTTTTTACAATATGGCGTATGATGACTGTAAATCTATGAGGCTTATATTTGAAATAGACTTTAACACTGTTTATACCTGGGTAAAACAGTTGGGAAAATCATAAATAATTAAAATTAATATTCCGTTGTTGACAAAACATTTGCATTGTAAAAATTATTAAAATACCTTTTATATAAGGCTGAATAACAAAATTCTTTCGATTTTGAAGTGTATCAGACTGTCTAAAATTAAACACTATTGCAATGACTTATGATTAGCTGAAATCAACTACTTCTCACACATACAAAAGCAACTGCTTCATCAACATATCTTTGTTTCAGTTAAAGTAAAAAAATATTTAATATGTAAATGAAGTTAAGACGATAGTGATTGTTTATAAAGTTTTGTAAGTATTTTCCGCGCATGTGCCAAAAAAAGATATATTTTTCTAAAATGGTATAAATAACCATATGAAAACCGCTCAAAATAATAGATTTAAACTGTCGAAATCAAAATCAGTCAAACAAACTTATAACCAAATAAATTATCTAATAAGAATAAAAAAAATAAAATAATTGCAATAAAAATACATTCTAATAAATGGCAATCAGGTATTTAGAGCATAATTTTGGAAGTATCGTCTTAAAATCATAAATAAATAAATCACTAAATTTGAACCACCGCTTATGAATTCGCATTGCGATATACTTTGACCCAGTTATAGCCGAGGACGTTACGTGACATGGCAAGCCTGCCGCCGTCCCTGGCTTCCACCAACCACGGTCATTCATTGCTAATACATTCGCTAGTAGTCAAATGAAAAAAAAGCGCCAGCAAAAAACAGAAACGCTACAGCGTACGCAGAGCATTGAGAAATACCGAATGGCTATTTAACTGTTATTTTAAATTTACCCAGATCTCCGTTACTGCGGCGGCGATCTCGTGTCACTCACAAGAAAGTCACGGCCATGAACATTATCGTTGAAACTTTGTCACTTATCACTACGCGCGCGGGTAAGAGTGCATTGGACATACCTGGTGGTAGCAGAAGTGCGGTTTGGGCCCCTCCTCGGCTGGGTTCATCGGCGGCGCGGGCCCGATCGATCCGACCGCGCTCCGGGGGCACGTGAGGCAGCTAGACGGCGTCCGGCCGTGCGCTAGTGTGCGCCCTGCGGTGCGGTCGATGCGCCGCCCGGGAGCCCGCGCGCGGGTCGATACAGACCTGCGCACCGCTTTCTACAACACCCCTTATTTATATTATGACGTTCGGAATCGACGTCATAATGGGAATTGAGCGGCGACGCATCCGCGCGCTTACTCCGCGCCCGCGCCTGAATAGGGCTACCCAACACACGGTCTTGAAGGACAGTGAACAAAAAGATCGTTTCTTTATATTGCAATATTAACACATCTATTTATTGCTCTAATACTAATAAGTAGCTAAAGCAGTTCTGTCGCGTGTATCAGAACAACCTAAGCAACATATAGAAATTCTTATTTCTTTTACTGACCCAATCCTTGACAATAGTTTTGATCTAATTACTCAAAAGAATCCGCGAGTCTATCGTATTCTCGGTAGGTCTATTCTAAAAGTACTCGCCCGGATAGATAATGCACGTGGGTTCGCGACCCAATTGACACCGGAAATAAATAGATTGTTTGCTAGTTATAATTAAAAATTATAACTTTAAGGAGTAAAAATCTAGCCGTTAACTGCTTAAAAAACAAAAAATATAAGAATATATTTTTTTATATAAATAAAACAATAAATATTTGAAAGCTTTCAAAGTTATTGAAAGCTTCCTTTACTTTATAAGTAAAATATTTTGTTAAGAATTTAATATTTCTAAGTCAATACTGCGTAATCTGTAAAGTATATAAAAATATATAATATACTTTACAGATTACACACTCACAACTCTATCAACTGCATTCCCCAAATGGACGATGTCAACCCTACGTGCGGGCACGGATTGAATCAATCACAACTTTAGCTAAACCACATAGAGTTTAATATTGAGCGAAGGTCCGTTGCTAAGGTCAAATGCGCGTCAACGAGAAGAGACAATACCTGATGGTGTGTTGTAACCTACTGCTTAGGTGATGAACAACGTAAATACTCATATAGTAAACAAAACTTATTCTTATCCCATTAGATGGATATTAATAGAACATAGTAAACATTCTCGTACTATCATGCGTTGTAAACATTAATGGGACAATTTCCACGCTATATTTAGCATGTGGTATTTATTTTTATTCAAGTACAAAACAGGATTTGTTATTGTTCGGTTCATAATATTGTCTCATTATTAAACGTAATTTAATGGAAGAAGATATTGTGTTACCCACGCTGAATTATTTTATAGAAATACATTTTGGAGGCGAACGTTGTCCTATAAGCGGTTATTTACATTCTGCTTCGTGTTACAGGCATAATTAAAAACCAAACGGTATCAAATTTAAATTTCATTATTTTTATCACTGTGTGTCGAATCAATGTGTCAATCAATCAGGACACAAGACGTATGATATTCGTCCCTCATCTCTCACTCAAACTACATCCTCGGTGATTCAGATGGTATCAAATAAAGTAAGATTTTTTTCCCGGCACAAAAGGTCATCTGATGTAATTATGTAATTAAAGCGCGCGATCTAAACGCGTAGTATCACTGTAAAACCGGACACACGACAAGACGCCATCCAAACGTCTTATGAATTGTCCCACATAATTATACGGATAAACATACAATTGGTGGCGAATATCTATGACTCAAGAAGTATCTAAACCTTAAATATCATAATAACTATGCAATTGTGGAGTTCCCTAAACCCAATAAACCCTGAAAAAAATCACTACGTATTCTCAAATTATTTTCGTCAAAAATATCATGATCTCCTGCTTGTGAAGAAACGATCTTAGCCATCGGAAAAGAATCCGCAAACGATGTCCGACAGTCACTTCATCGTTGGCTTAATCGCCAACAGGATGTTTTGTTTATGAGAGTTTCGGCATCAAACCCTGTTCACCTATGAACAATTTAACCGCAGAACGATTCGTCCATGATTGTGTTGACTACAAGACTTCTCCACTGTGGACTATTCACCGACAGATCGTTATGTTTATGATTTTTGCTTCTATTTATATAGAAGCAAAAATCATAAACTTTAATAATACTATACAATAATTTAATTTAGTTAGCCGAACGTTATATAAAAAAAACTTTTGTTACTTTTTTATAATAAACGTTTTATGAAACTGGATGTAGTAACCCTTTTTAACTTTCGCGGTAACAAGTAACTAACAGATAGGTGGGTATTGTAAATATACCGTGAACAATCCGTAAAAAAGTTGTTTTTTTGTTACATATGTATATATATATATATATATATATATATAAATATAATTTAGTACCTACACAATATATTACAGAAAGGAGAACTTTAGGTTTCATGCATAATTGGGCCTGGGAGTTACAGAGCTGAAAATCGTTTTAAAATAAATTTTTGTGATGACTAACTTATAAAACTAGCTGGAAAAAAGTATCATCTAAATACTTTATTAAGATGTGTAGGTTCTAACAAAATTCCAATGCAATGGTCAGTTTGGAAGGCTATCGGTATCTGATGTGGAACTCCTGCCTTTATTTGGTCAGTTGTAAACTAACCTAACCGAATATGGACTTTTCGTTATTAGGGCTGTTTAAATCTAAATCGAGATGAATTACTTCAGATTCATCTTCTGTCGGTCTACTACAGGTCAAAAAATTGATCTGTCGGTTTAGCTGTCATCGAGATTTTGTCTGTCGAAATCAGGTTGTAGCAGCACCCTTTACGGTTGACTTCTATAAAAACTAAATTAAATTCTATATTTATTGTAAAGGTTCTACGATTTTTCCGTCGAACTATTTCGCTATTATTTATTATACTACACAATATGACGATTAATCCAACGAAGAAGTGAATGTCGAAAAAAGATTTCGGATTCGTCCGGATACAACGCAATCAGCGACTGTCTGCCTATTTATGCATGGTTTATGCTCAATACGATCCGGTGACGCAACGGAATTTCGTATTACATGTTAACGTGCATATACGTATTAAAAACTTCAGATAAAAGGTTTTACACGATAATATTTGAAGATATTGTAATGACAGATTAAAATTTTGGCTGGAAGGTTTCACTTATTTGTATTTTAGAGGCATAACTTTATTTATTGGTTTATTCTTCCACCACACAGAAACGGATTGAACATGATTTTTTTGCAAGTAGAAAAATAGACAGGTGGTGACTCTGGCATTTCTTCCTGACAAATTAGTATTTTTTATTGTTGTCTTAAAAGTCCAATCGGTTTCAATTAAATAATATTTAGTTTAAAGGTGTTGTATATATAGATTTAAAAATGGATATTTGTTAACTCTATAAAAGTTTAAAAACCTTTAAAAAAATCAAACCATCATAGTGGTACTCTAGCCTGAAGGAGTCTAAACATCATCAATATTCATCAATTCGACCAGAAGGAAAACTTGAACAATTGCCATGAAAAGAAGCACTGAGTTATATAGCTAGGTTACTTGGGTTAAACCATCTTTGTGTAGACCAGGTCGCACTTTGTTCTTATGTAAAGACACTGCAAGAGTGAGCATGTAAATAAGACCACATTACCCAGATTTACGAAGCGTTTATATTAAAACGACTTTCCAATATGTTAATCGGGCATTATGCAACTTATAGTAATAATATTGTTTATTTTATCGCTGCGTTAATTAACATCACTAAATCTAACAACTCTTTAGAAATAGGGAGACCCTTCCGAGAAAAACTGGCGAAAAAAGGACTGATTTCGAGTTTACATTTATTATTTACAAAATGACCTCCATCACTTGGACTGGTAGTATGTGTTTTCACTTCTCTTTGTTTCTTCGATATAGGAGAGTCCAGAATCAAATGAAACTTCATAGATATCTGTTTCCCGGAGGGGTATATTACCAATGACAGGTCGTAAGTTTTAATAAATCTTCCTGCCTGGTTCAAAGTAAGTACTGATGGCAACACGTAACGTACCCCAATTTTAATTTGTCGCAATACTTCCTTGACATGCTCAGGCGTCAGATGTTTTTGATCACAGATGTCGCGAGTTCCTTGAAACAAATATTTCCTTACAGTAGCCAATTATATCATATTGTGATGAGCATAGATCGGAGTAGGTAGAGCCATTTTGTGTACTTGCCTCATGTTAGAATAATATGGATATTCCATGAATCCCTCGGTACTTACTTTTTAAGTAGAATAATAATAAAAAGCTATTACCGCCTTAGGGAGTAATGAAAGAATACACTTCCTCTCCGACGGGTAAGGTTAAGATCCTTGAGGATAGTATAAATAAATAGATAGAAACTTGATTCATGAAACCACATATATTTTTGTATGTAATAATTTCTCATATTATTACAAGAATCAACAATCATTCAACATTTTTATTCTAAAGTTGTACAAGAACATATTTAAATACAAAATATTAATTTCATCAAAAAATCAAAATATGATCAAACGGAACAAACTATTTGTATTTACAACAAAATCTTAATTAAAATGATCAACACGTTTAAACAATAGTTTACTTATTTGAACAAGAAATGTCATTGGTCTATTTCTCGATCTGGTTCGTCTTCAGCTTCACTAGAAGACTGAGTATGACCTATGTTAAAATAAATTACCGTTATTTTTTCTCAATTTACTAATTTTAGTCTATTTTTTTTTTACATCTAACACCCATTTATATGTGGAAAAGGAGCGTTCGACATCTGTGGATGTTAGTGGAGCAAATTGATATAACAATGTTGATCCATTTATTTCATTTTCCTATATTTTTTCATATTCTCTGAGGATATTTATGTCAGGAGTCCTATTCAAAAATTTTTAAATTTTGTTTTTTCATCATCATATCATATCAGCAATACGACGCCCACTGCTGGACATAGGCCTCCCCCAAGGATCTCCACAACGATCGGTCCTGTGCTGCCCGCATCCAGCGTTTTCCCGCGACCTTAACCAGATCGTCGGTCCACCTCGTAGCGGGCCTACCCATTGAGCGTCGTCCGGCACGCGGTCGCCATTCGAGAACCTTTCCGCCCCAACGGCCATCAGTTCTCCTTGCTATGTGTCCTGCCCACTGCCATTTCAGCTTCGCAATTCTTTGAGCTATGTCGGCGGTTTTTGTTCTCCTACGGATCTCCTCATTTCTGATTCGATCGCGTAGGGAAACACCAAGCATAGCTCTCTCCATTGCCCGCTGAGCGACCTTGAGCCTTCCCACAAGACCCATAATGAACGACCACGTTTCACTGTCATAAGTCATCACTGGCAACACACACTGGTTAAAGACTTTCGTCTTAAGGCACTGAGGTATTTTGGACGCGAAAATGTATCGCAGCTTCCCGAACGCTGCCCACCCGAGTTGGATTCGACGAGAGATCTCTTTCTCGAAGTTGGGCTTACCTAACTGTATTGTATGTCCTATGTAAACATAGTGGTCAACAATTTCGAGTGTAACGTTCCCAAGTTTACTGGAGCGGGTGTAACATGGGCGTTGGACATAATTTTCGTCTTGTCCATGTTCATCTTAAGACCCACTCGTTGGGATGCGTTACCGAGATCTTCGAGCATGGTGCTCAGGTCTTCCAAGGTCTCAGCCATTAGGACCACATCATCGGCAAACCGAAGATGCGTCAGGTACTCGCCGTCGATGTTGATGCCAAGTCCATTCCAGTCCAGAAGCTTAAAAATATCCTCCAACGCAGCAGTGAACAGTTTCGGAGAGATAACGTCTCCCTGTCTCACTCCTCGCTGTAGTTGGATAGGATTAGAGCTCTGGCTCTGTACTCGGACCGACATAGTGGCGCTTTGGTACAGGCACCTTAACACTTCGATATACCTGTAGTCCACTTGGCACCTCTGAAGAGACTGCAGCACCGCCCAAGTCTCGATCGAATCAAAGGCCTTCTCATAGTCCACAAACGCCAAGCAAAGTGGCCGATTATACTCTTCGGTCTTCTGTATAACCTGCCGCAGCGTATGAATGTGGTCTATGGTGCTAAAGCCTTTTCGGAAACCGGCTTGTTCGGGAGGTTGGAAGTCGTCAAACCTGCGAGCAAGACGATTCGTAATGACCCACGAAAACAGCTTGTAGACATGGCTCAGTAGCGAGATGGGTCTGTAGTTCTTCAGTAGGGTTTTATCGCCCTTTTTGAAGAACAAAATCACCTCGCTTCTGCTCCATCCCTTCGGCGTTTTGCCCTGGACGATGACAGAATTGAAGAGCTTCTGGAGGACTTTAAGTACCGGCTTGCCGCCCGCTCTCAGAAGCTCTGTTGTAATTCCGTCATCTACCGCCGCCTTGTTGTTCTTTAGCTGTTTGAGGGCCATTCTAATCTCGTACAGGCTGACGTCCGGGATATCTTCGGTATAGTGTCGGGTAAGCTTGGCTCTAGGATCTCGAGCTCTGCTTTGGCCTGGTGTAATACTGGAATACAGCTGCCTATAGAAACTCTCAATCTCTCTCAGGATTTCAGGAGTCGATTAAATGGTACTGCCGTCCTCAGTTTTCAGCCTCGTCAGTTGACTTTGCCCAATAGACAGATCTCTAGCGAACACTTTGGAGCCTTTGTTCCACTCTATGGCCTCTTTAATACGCTCGGTATTTAATTGACGAAGGTCGCTCGTCAGCGACTTCGAGATCTGTCTATTAAGCTGTCTATAACGTAGGGCATCCGCTGAGTCTTGCAGTCTCATTTCATGTCTCTTATCCATGAGGTCGAGAGTATGTGCGGAGAGTTTCTTCAATTTGGGACGGTGGGTTTTGAAGTATTTTGACCCTACCGTACGGACAGCATCCACCACCGGGTCGTTCAGATCGTCCACATCTATGCTGTTTTCAAGGGTCTCGAAGCGGTTCTGGAGCTCGAGCTGAAAGCGCTCAGGGTTTTGAATTTGGGTCGGCACTGGTCGGAGCGTAGATTTTATCAGTCGCGATCTTTCAAGCTTCACGTTGATATTCAATGTGCCTCTTACCAGTCAGTGATCGCTCCCTGTCTTAACAGCGTTGATCACAGAGACGTCATTGAATATTTTCTTCCTCGTTGACATGATAAAATCGATCTCATTTTTGACCTTGCCGTCGGGACTTATCCAGGTCCATTTGCGAGTTACGGGCTTCCTGAAGAAGGAGTTCATCATATAGAGGTTCTCCCTCTCCATAAATTCCGCCAGCATCTGGCCTCTGTCGTTCCGTTCCCCAAATCCAAATTGCCCCACTCTCAACTCGTCACCGCAGCGTTTCCCCAACTTTGCATTGAAGTCCCCCATCACAACCGTGTAGTGGGATTTGTGACTATGTCTCCTCATACATAGCCTCCACTTCGTCATCTTCGTGTTTCGAGGTTGGAGCGTACACCTGGATGACCGTCAACGAATACCGTGATGATATTCTGAGTACCAAGTATGCCACTCTGCTGGAAACACTACCGATGGATAGCACGTTGTTGACGAGGGACTTGTGGACGATAAACCCGACACCAGCCACAGACAGTTGGTCGCCCTCCCGGAAGTACAGCAAGTTACCGGAGTCCAAAATTATCGTGTCCTCTCCCTCTCTTCGGACTTCAGACAACCCGATGACGTCCCAGTGTAACTTGCCGATTACTTATACCAACTCTGTAATTTTCACGTCGGTCCTCAATGTGCGCGTGTTATATGTTGCCAGGTCCAGTCATCGGTGTTGGTAACCGCAACCTACCCGGGGATTCTTCGCACCCCCTGCCGCACCGTTACCGTAGCCGCTACCGTAGCTAGGAATGGTTTGGCTGCCGGGGACTAGGGGCCGTTTCTTTGTTTGCCTATCCATATAGGGGTTTTGCCATAATCGCCACGCTTGGCAGGCGGGTTGGCGATCGCAGTATGACCCGTACGCATAAAGAGATGCTGCTGCCCATCTCCTTAGGTGGGGTTTCCCTTAGTCGGCTCTTACGATACCCACGGGATGAGAGGGGATTAGTGCTATTCTAGGCCGGCACCACACGGCCAGTTTGTTTGTTTTGTTTTTTAGTCTATCACAATTACATTCATTAAAAGCAGCTCTGACTTGATCAAAAGCCAAAATGAGTCGCTTAATGCTAAATTTTGTTTCTGCAACTGTTTTTATGAAAATAAGTTAATTATATAATGATTTTCTATCTATCCTCATTGATTCCATAGATTCTCTTTTTCTAGAAAATTTTTCGCATTTCGTATTGCCATTGATTCAGAGCTGTTTAATAGAAAAGCAAAGTTTATTATTTCGATGCGATGCAGCTTCAAGCCAAGTGCCCCATCTAGTTATCACTGGTTGTGGAGGAAGAGGTAAGTTTGGATACGTATCTTTCAATATTTTTATTCTGCGGGGGCTTTTAAAAATATTTTTGTCACATTTAATATTAACATATCTACATCACAGTACTCTAACGTATTTGTTCTGATACGTGATGAAGAGCATGTGCCAAACAGGTAACATGTTTTAATTGAGGTAAAAAAAATTGTTAAATATATAAATAAACTATTGAATTCTAGTGGTGCAGAAAGAGACAGAAATATGTGCGACACTCTAGCGACAAACACCCCGCTATTGTTTTCGTTTGTTTCCATAATGCGCCGATATCCCGTGTTTCAACAAAGCGGCAGCGTCGCGCTTTTGACAAAAAGTTTGGCATCGTGTTGCTGGTATAAAATTTACAACGTCGCTCGTGCGCTTATTGGCTTACATAAACCATTTTTTATACTTATGATTAAAAATAATTATATTCATTAAAATCCCGGAGTATCAGTCGGAATCACGCGGAATATCCATATTAACATCAATGTTTGCGGTCAATGAACCTAAATAGCTCTATCTACTCCGATCAGTGGTAATGAGTGTCGTAATTTATAATAATAATAATATTTCCTACCAATCACACCAATTAGCCTAGCCTAATAACAGTAAGGCTTGTGTTATGGATATTAGGGTAACAGATATACATATAAGACACATAGATATATAATATTAATAAAAATATATATAAATGACTTAGGTGCACATTTGTGTAATCCAGGACCGATGGTGAGACAGGCAGAATAGCTATTGTTGCACCAAACGATCTTAAACCATTTAGGTATATATTTGTTTGTGTTGCTTTTCTATACATGTATGAATAGTTTGACCTCGGTTTCTACTGGTTTAAATCTAGGAAGGAAATCTTATTATCTGTCTTTAATTCCATTAAAATTGTATACTTTGGTATATGGAGTTGAAGTGATTTGAAAGCCTGAAACCATATCTTTTTGTAAAACAACTAATCATTGTCGTATCTTGTAAAAAATTACTAGGGTCTTCTTCTTAAAGTTCTCCTTTAAAAGGGACTATATTATACAGGGCAGCCCATTGCTACACAATCTACTTGTAGATAGAGTTCATCATTCCTCAAGAGATAGTCTGATGTCAGACAGTGTAATTAACTTGGCATGTTGTATTGTTCTAGTCTCTTCCTAGTGATATCAAGCAGTCTAAAACATGTGAATAAAGACTGGACATCGAAGCTTATAATATTTAATCATCAGTTGGAGTTGTCCCTTCATAACAAAGTGGTAGAAATCCTTACTGATATTGTAAATACGAAAGTAACTCTGCCTGTCTGTGTGCTACACAATCACGCCTAAATTTCTGAACCGTTTAAGGGAAATTTGGTACAAAAATAGTCTAGAGCTAGAGAAAGGACATAGGCTACTTTTTAATGCGAAAAAAGAGCTGTAAGAGGTTGAAATAGGGGATGAAAGTATGTATGGAAATTACTTCATTTTTAAAGCTTAAAGTTTGAAACTTATTTTAAGTCTTTTGATTCGACATAAATAAATACAACATTTATTATTATCTGTAAGTTTGTATAAATTTTACCCTAAAGGGGGTAAACATATGGGATGAAAGTTTTTGTGTGATGACGATGAAAAAAGCTTACGCACCAGAAAATAAAAATACAGAGGAAATACAGAGGATTGCGGAGTCTTTACAAAATGTGAATCTAAAATTAACGCAAGTAAAAAAGTAAGTAAGTAAGTAGCCAAATCCTTAGTAGAAAGAACAAACCACTAGTCGGGTTTTTTAAATTTTGTCCTATTAAAAGACTTATACCGCCTACAGTTCGCAGAATAGAAATACATATGTAATGCCATAAAAGGTAGATACTTGAAACGAATCAGCCTTTTATCAACTGAAGGCTTTCGGGCAGCTCACTGTAAATTGTACTATGGGAAACAAGTAGTGCACGCGATAGGTCACTGCTTACAACTTTATACACACTTGGTACATTCCTTATGTTTTTTCAAGGATAGATATCAAGGTGATTATTGACTACTTCAAGTTCACTTTTTAAGTTTTATGAATAGTTTTTTCCATATTACTGCTAATTCTGCCCAATTAAGATATTATGAAAACGAGTCATTTTGGTATATTAGGTTGAATGAACAGTCGGTACTTTATAACTTGCATCAATTTAACTACACAACAATAGGTAGTAACTATTCTATTGACGGTTTGATAATTCAGACTGGATACGAAAACACACTTGTTTTATTAAATTCTAACATTTTAGTATTGTCGTAGGTTGTACTGCAATTGACCTGATGACCTGAATTTAATCGAATTCAAATGGAACTGTCGTCAAGTGTAGCAATTTGCACAGCGCTACTGTAGTAATCTAAGTTAGGTCCCTTAGGTCAATTGCATCTGAAATATTCTGTTTTGCCCAACTTTTCTTTTGACACATACATTTTCTTATTGGATAGATAAGTTTTACTCACGACACGAATCTTAAACATGTAGAAACAAATACGTAACATACAATATTGTAGACAAAAGTAACATCACTTAACTACGCGATGTAATGAAACGATTAAAATGAGATTAATGTAAAATAATGATAACTTTATGCCTGTTTGTACGTTATATATGACTAAAACTATGCTAATTTTCTTCCTCTAACTAGGCTTAGAGGGCGAAAAGCTAAACCAAGTGACATAAGTGTAAAGACATTCGGACATGGCAAAGTCATATGGCCTACGACGAGTAAAAATAAATAATGCTATTTAAGACAAATCCCCTAGTCCTTTTAGAGAATATTATTTTACTTTTATAAATATTTTGTATTGTGCCTAGTAATAAAAAGTATGAATTTTATCCGTTTAAGGGTATATGGTGGCAATATCTGGTTCCAATTTATCTATTTGCTTCATATATAGGTCGGGAAAAAGAATCTTTTAGCATATAGTATGTATAAACTTGTAATAAAATATCTTTGGTTGTACTATTTGTATCTGGCTGGTTTTCATGACATTAAAAAGGTGCCAATTCAAAAAAGGAATTAGGAAAATTTTGTTTCCCACTATTTTTCAGTTTGTTTTTCTTACAGTCAAAATATGCGAATCGAAGGCAGTAATTTGATAAATTTTAAAATTTTATTACAATAAAGGAAAAAATGCAACGCAAGTCGGTAAGAATGACACAAAGTGGGTTAAGGCGTTATCAATCCTAGAATGAAAATATCACTGGCGTTAAACATTGCACATATCTTATTTATTAAAAACTTTATATGTGCGTATAAAATTATAAATAACCTCCAAATTATACTTTAAACTTAAAATGTTTTTCACTACTGCCACTAAAATTTAACATAGGTAGTAGAAAGCTTTAGCATGGAAATAGATGTAACACACCAACTTAATCCAAATGTTTATCTGTAGTGACACAAGTCAAATTGTGACTTGTGATATTCGACCAGTGACTGTTGTAAAATCATTTAAAAAAATAATGTCTGAACAGCTATTTATAAAATGTGGTACTAAGACTATTGACGATTTAATGTAATTCAAAATTTTGACTAAACTTTAAAATACAATAAAATATTTAGAAATGTACAAAGTTATATCATATTTTTAATGTTGTAATCTTGTACGAATCAAATATAAAAACTTACAAACAATTAGTGGTCTAGATAGCTTCCCTCAAGTAACCCTAGTGCTATGTGCGCCGGCAACAACTCTTTCAACGAATTTGACATAAACTTTATCACCGCGTTTCAACTGTAACAACCTGGAGCTACCAAACTTGCCTTTAACGAACTGGAACCTTAGCATAGAAAAAGTAAGGTAGTTTATCGTTCACCATCTGCAGTCTGCGCACAGAATGAAACTGCATTATTAACTGGCACAGAATAGAATTATAGCGGTCCCTGTCAAACCTATCTGGAAGTTGATACATAGTTAAAGTGTTTTTGTCTACATCCAAATATAGTCACAGTGTATCAACAATATACTCCCATTAAACAGAATATAACATCAAACTTCCCAAATACTAAATATAAGTTGTTTCCTATATTTTTAACTGCATGGAAGTGAATGCGATATTATAACACTAATAAATATTACTATTTGCACGAATAAAGCAGTGTGAGATTGAATGAGCACCCAGTGGCTTCAGAAATTGAGAGAAGAAGCATTTGCAAGGGCCAGTCTTGTCTTTTTCCGAATGAAATTTTATAAAATCTACTATCAAAATGATTTAATTAATAAATGTTTACAAACTAGTTTTATGTGTAGATCTATTAATTTCAGTGCCTTTGGTAATTTTCATTTAAGAAGCCTATTTTTGGGATTAAATGGACTTTGTTCTATATAAGTCAAAGACTTTAGGTTTATTAGACGTTTGATAACCGACAGATTAGAATAGCACCAACCCTTTACATTTAAAGGTGTCGTAAGAGGCGACTAATAATACTGAGGATAATCACCACACACCGCCCGTAGACCAATTGGGCAACAATGTTTTCCGAATTATGATCATTTACTACTATTTCTTACCCTTCTGCCAAGCGTGGAGGTTATGATAAAACCCTTCATTTGTGGAGAGACTGCCGTCCAGTCCAGCGGTGGAAGTCTTTTGGCTGAGATAGTGATTATGTCAGCTGATGTATTTTAATAGGTGTCGTATTTGTACTGTATGTTTATCATATGCAGAAACGTGATGTGATGTAATGTGACACTTAAATTCTTAGTAACGAATTCTTACTCAACCGTGAATTTATAATTAACTAGCTGACACGGCCACGCGTCGCTGTGTTATAAATTAAAATGAAACCTTTTTTATGTCCTAAGTCGGAACAAATCCAGCTAAATAAAAAAAAATCATCATCTCTATCTCAAAAATTAAAGAATTGACGAAATCACAAGTTTTCTTATAAGAAAAAGTTCACAAAGGGTAAAAAAGTTTAACACAAAACTGTATAATAGTATCTCGCAATAAAGCTCATATTTCCAGCTTACAAAATCTTATTAGCTAACTCCTCGACTGAGTCTCTTTGTGAAAGAAGGGGACTATTAAGAATAAATAGACTTGCTTTGCAATAAGGCACCAGACGCTCTTCCCGGACACAATCTCCTTTAACAGTGCATATGTGCTGACGGTATACTGCCAACAAAGATATACGAAGCAATGTTAATGCTTATTTATGAACTGCGGCTGTTGTATCAGAAAATTGAAAAAATGTTCACCTTGAATTATATATTATATAATAGTCTTATACATACCTTACGAAATACTAAAAATAAAATAGTCTCTACAAAAATAGAAGAAATGTTAGCACTTGGGTTAAATTACAGTTTTACATGTTAAGGGAAATTGGTTGATAAAAATATTTCATCGAGTACGATAACTACTACGCCGTTGAACTTTTTAATGTTTTCTTTTGGCATATGACGCCTAAATTATGATATTGTTTATATTATAGTTATAATTCAAACTTTATTCAAGCAAGTTTAATTATTTCGTCCTAAAACCATGTCCTATGGAACTTTTGAACGTGTGGTTAAAATGTCGGAAAATGCATAGCTTCGATTATCAGTGGACACGTAGCATTACATTTGCTTTTACAAAGCTTCATAATAATAGTTTCTCGATACAGAGTTTCAAGCAGGATATTTTTCTAGTATTCTTTCTTTTCAAGCTGACGTCAACGAGCCTGCGATCTTGAAGTCTCTGACCAATAGTTGACTTTAGCCTGAAGTGTTTCATTATTGAAACAGCCTTTGTAAAAAAAGGTCTACAGATCTAAGGACTGTTGTTTTTATAATTTTAAAGCACAGTTTAAAGCTCATAAGCTTGGGCTAATTGTTTTAAACTAACTACGTGTACGCACTGTTTAGGGAGGCATGTTATTACCGACTGTTATTAAACATAAATAATGATTATGTTACACGTTGACAGAAATGGCTTTATTTTATTTACTTAATATAATACAAAAAATATTTTATTTATAAATTAATCACGGATTTGTCTGACTTACCCAAGGAGAACGAACCTCTTATACGTTACTTAGGTCTAATGTTGCAGTATGACGTTTTTTAAAAAATACCTAAATCACTTCGACACTCACCTTGATAATTGCGAGTGTGAGAACTAAAAGGTTGTTGATCCCAGCAAAAACTATATAATTGTGGTATTAGCTACAATAAGCATTAAGCGAAAATAATTTTAAAGTGAAAGTTAACAATGTATGTAAGCTAAAAATAGGAAAACCATTGTATCGGCCAACTGAGTGTTGTCGCAGTTAAAATATTAATATAATTTAAAGTGTGCTCTATGAAAGCTAGAACCTTGAAAGCACCGGCTTTCAATAAAGACAGGTAGCCCAGAATTAGCACTAGTTGACTAGTAGAGGACATATTTTGCTGTAAGCACGTCTAACGATGCCCTTCACCGTCCGGATATCAGCCACTCTAGTCACTAGATCGGTGCTAGTGATGATCTACTCTATTCTTCCGAGATGCCACTTCAAGGGTGGAAGGTTATCATTCTTAATGACAACAAGCATATCCGATTTCAACAGTGTCGCATCCTTCCCCCTCTTGGTCCGAATTTGCAGTTCTGACACGTATTCCTTTGTCCATCGACTCTAAAAGTGCTGACGGATCTCCTCCACTCGTTGAAAGCGCGCGCGTGAGTCGAGCTCGAGCTGCAGGAATCTCTGTAATGTCGTGGCTAAGAAGTGCAGTGAGCGGTCGACCAACCAGGAAATAAGCTGAACTTAATGGGTGTGAAATCATGCGGATCCGTGGACATTGGGCTTAAACGACGTAAATTCAGCGGCTTTAATTTGTGTAAGTACCGTGCTGAACTCCTTGTAGTTGCTTACAACCTGTTTCAAGTGATATTTGCAAGATTTAACACCTGCCTCCTATAAACCACCAAAATGAGGACTATAAGGTGGAATAAAGCTAAATTTGATGTTATGACTCAAAGCGTATTCTAATATAACAAGCGGCACGTAACTTTAGTGCTGAACCAAACGTGGATGGGCTTATTGCGCATGGGTACTGTCGCGCACGCATTACAAATTAGTACTTTGATCAAGTACTTGTTTAATAATATCAAAATAATGTTAATTACATTATTTTAATGTAATGTCACATAGTAAGTCTAGCAGTGAACAAAATATGGAGGTCCGCTGCTATTTGGGTACTGTACTGTCACGCATGCAAATATTGCTTTATATATTAGGTTAGTTAGTGAGTGTTCAAGTGCGCCAGAGTTCTGTTGTCAAATTAAAATTTATTTTTGTTCTCAACAATAGGTAGGTTGGTATGTTATAAGTATAAAAATAAAAACATAAATTCAGACCGTTATTGTGCCTGTAAGAGACTGAAGCCTACACTAAGCACTACCAAAATCTGGTGCTTGAAAGGATGGGCTTCCCTCTTGGCGATATTGTTTCATTTGGCATAAGTGTTCGATACCTTGCAAACATAATTTAAAGTTTAAATCAGCACTTTTCGGTTTTTTTCAATATTTTTCCACCGAAACCCTAAACTCTTAATTGTTCGTCGAAGACATCATTCAGAGCCTTTGAAATTTATATCTTCCTCTAGCTTCTTCAGCGGGAAGTTATATGTCCTATGAAAGTTATGTATGCATCTTTTATTACTTTTTTATCCAAGTTATCAATATCTGTGACCGGTTTTGATCTGGAGCGTTTTTTGCCTGGTGTTCGGCTTACCGCAAGGAAACATAAATGGCCCGACCCTATTCCTCGTGTACATTAATAGTCTTTGCAATTTGCAATTACACAACGGTAATGTACTCACATTTGCTGTCTACACGGCCATTTTCTTTTGCAGTGACTCCTGGGAATATGTTTACATCAGTGCGCAAAGGGGTTTGAATGAAGTTGTCAACTGGCTTCAAAGGAATATTTAACGCTTAATATAATCAAGATCAAATACATTGCTTTCTCTCATAGACAACACTTACAACAGTCTGTAGCCTTCTCAATCACTGCTTCACTCGTGTTCCAAGGAGGTTTCCAGATGTCAATGTCCTGCTGTAGAAAGAACTGAAGCAGTTAAGTATCCAGGCGTTACCATGGATCAAACGATAATCTTTAGGCCACACATAGAAATACTCACCACCCGGCTACGAAAACTTATCTATGTCTTCAAGTACCTAAAATATGTAGCAAACCAAAGAATAATCAAATCGGTTTATTTTGCACTGTGTCAATCAACGGTAAAATACTGTATTACCTCTTGGGATGTAGCTAAGACTCACCTCATTCAGCTGGAGAGGGCCCAGCGTGCAATTTTGAAGGTAGATGCTGGTTTTCCATATCGCTTTCCCACAATAGAATTATATAAACACTGGAAAGTCCTTACCGTGAGGCAAACTTACATACTCCAGGCTGCTCTTATTATGCACTCTTCTTTACGCTATGATCCTGAACTTAATAGAGCCAAGCGCAGGAAGGTCAAAGTATGCAAAACTAATAAAGTTTTGACTAATAAAGTTTTAAAAGTTTTGACAAAACTAATAAAGTGAAGTAATAAACTTCACTCGAGTCAGTCACATTTTATAATATATAATTTTTTGTTTTGTTTTTTTCTTTTTACTTTTCTTCTTTATGATTATTTTAATAATGTTGTCTTTACTATTTACTGTTTTTGTTACATTGTCAATAAACATCCAGTATTTACCGGAGTTACGGGGGCACTGGGGAGCTGTCAGTCGGGTTTTATATAGAAAACCTATCTCAGACTCCGGTCTCCCACATAAATGGTCTTCATACTGTAATGTATCTAAAGATTTAGATTGATGTATTACGTTTATGTGGAAGATAAATAAATAATATTATATGTTTGATTTGTTTCAAGGAATCAATGAAGTCATTGGATTCCCTGGGAAACAATGCACGTCATACACCATTTTCCGTGCTTGTCTTCGTAAATAGAATTTCTTCTCGGCATTTTCGCTTTTAAAAACTATCCAAATATATAAAACAGTTAATTAACTAACAAACAAATCAACAAAACAAACAACAAAAATTAACAATGACAACTAAAACAATTTAGAACGCGACTGTACACTACGGCATACGGGCGGGGCGTACGGGGAAGGAGTACGACTGGAGAGCTAATCGGCGCATAACACGCCCGCCCTTCACCCATGTATCGCCCCAGGACATCTTATTTTTTACTTTTGCGCAATAACGGTCAGCGCTTGAGTTTCTTGCTGCGACTTATTATAAGGCCAACAAAATTTCGACCATTGTCAGAAAAAAAATCGCATGTCGGCCCAGAAATAAAACGCTTTAACGCTAAAGCTGCGCTTTGACGATCAGTTTTTCGCCTCAGTCCACACCTAAAACTGTGGCGTCACTCCAAATGGTTTTAGGCCAACTCGATTTCCGCATTCACTGGCGTCACTCCGGCTCTTCAGTTTTCGATCAGCCGGGCTGTTGGGAGAACTACTACCTGTTTGTGTCTTTCCGTTTGTTTCTGATTCCGAAAAAGAAACATTAATTCTTACTGCTGCTATTGTTTGTTGCCTTATACTCACCAAAAAACAAGAAAGAAAGCAATGGATGAAAGAAAGGTTTAAAAAAAGAAATTAATTCACTCATGTTAACTTTACGTTGCGGGTTCGATTCCCGCCTAAGAATTCACTTGTGACCCAAGTCGATTTTTTCAAGTATTTTTCTATTATAATTTGACATATTAAGCTTAATTTGACATATTAAGCATAAGCTTTTACAACAGGTAACTCCATATATTGATGAACAGGATACTAATATGAGAGAACCTACTTGCCCTCAAGAGAGATTGACTGCCACTCTTCATTTCTTAGCATCGGAGTTAATAGTATATACAACAACACGCTCATTCATCGCGGGCGCGTCGAGCGAACTGACGCCATTCGATTGACGATTACACACTCACGATCAGTTAGGCGCGACGCGCCGAGTTGGATTTATGGCAATCTCGGAAATATGTGACGCGTCGTCAGTTAAAACTCTAGAGTGATAATTCGACACTCACGATCAAATTTTCGATGGACGTCAGTTCAAGTGATGCGAAAAACTGATCGTCAATTCGCAGCTTAATAGATAAGCATCGGTTGACAGGTCACCAACCAGTTCAGGATGTATTGCGCGTGTAGTAAACGTACAAAGATACTCGTACAAATGTAACACTGTCGTTCTAGCGCCCTTGCCCTTACGATTAAGTACGAACAACACCATTGCTTACGATTCGTCTTTTTCAGTGTGAATTAAACAAACACCGGTACCACGATCAAATAACCTTCAAATCACGAATAAATCTGTTATTTAGTGATATAAGGGTAATACTTTTTTGCTTACGTACGGACGTAAGTCTCATTTTACCGTAAATAATCAAATGTTCTGAATTGACTGTCTATGTTAAACCTTAATTTGAGAATCGGTTCTAAGAATTTGACGTTTATATAAGAAGTTGGTTTGCTGTCGACTATTGGTCCCATTTACAGCATTTAATACCTTAAATACTCTTCCTATTTCATATAAACTTTTTTATAACTAAATGAATGCGCAAATGTGTCAGAATTCAAATTCAAATTATTTTCTTCGTCCCGAAAAGCTTTTGTTTCACTAGCAGTTTGAAGTTTAGTGCCGTTCTGTTGAGACCGGTTTGATAAAATTAAGGAATATTTATTTTTAAGTTATTTAATCATGCGTGAGTGCATTTCTATTCACGGTGGCCAAGCGGGCGTGCAGATTGGCAATGCCTGCTGGGAGTTGTACTGCTTGGAACATGGGATTCAGCCCGATGGACAGATGCCTTCGGATAAGACAGTGGGAGGTGGAGACGACTCCTTCAACACATTCTTTAGCGAAACAGGAGCGGGAAAGCACGTCCCGAGGGCTGTATTTATTGATCTGGAGCCAACAGTCGTCGATGAAGTGCGGACGGGTACTTACCGACAGCTGTTCCACCCCGAGCAGTTGATTACGGGCAAAGAGGATGCAGCAAATAACTACGCCCGGGGCCACTACACTATCGGCAAGGAGATTGTGGACTTGGTCCTCGACCGTGTGCGCAAACTCGCTGATCAATGCACCGGCTTGCAAGGTTTTCTAATATTCCACTCTTTCGGCGGCGGCACTGGTTCCGGCTTCGCCTCCCTTCTTATGGAACGGCTTTCGGTTGACTATGGCAAAAAATCGAAACTAGAATTTGCTATCTACCCTGCTCCACAAATCTCCACAGCCGTAGTAGAACCCTACAATTCCATACTTACAACTCACACGACCTTGGAGCACTCGGATGCTGCCTTTATGGTAGACAACGAAGCTATTTACGATATTTGTAGAAGAAATTTGGATATTGAAAGGCCGACGTATACCAATTTAAACAGGCTTATAGGGCAAATTGTATCTTCGATCACGGCCTCTCTGAGGTTTGACGGTGCTTTGAATGTGGACTTGACGGAGTTCCAGACGAATTTAGTGCCGTACCCCCGTATCCACTTTCCCCTGGTGACATATGCGCCTGTGATTTCTGCAGAGAAGGCTTACCACGAGCAGCTTTCAGTAGCTGAAATAACGAACGCGTGCTTTGAACCGGCAAACCAGATGGTGAAATGTGACCCACGCCATGGGAAGTATATGGCATGCTGCATGCTGTACCGAGGAGACGTGGTGCCAAAAGATGTGAATGCTGCAATTGGGACGATCAAGACAAAACGTACGATCCAATTTGTGGACTGGTGCCCTACTGGATTTAAGGTGGGAATAAACTACCAACCCCCAACAGTAGTACCTGGTGGTGATTTAGCTAAGGTGCAGCGCGCAGTGTGCATGCTATCGAATACGACTGCCATCGCCGAAGCATGGTCGAGACTCAATCACAAGTTTGACCTTATGTATGCCAAAAGAGCCTTTGTGCACTGGTATGTCGGTGAGGGTATGGAGGAGGGAGAGTTCTCGGAGGCTCGAGAGGATCTGGCAGCCCTTGAGAAGGACTATGAAGAAGTCGGGATGGACTCCGGCGAAGGTGAAGGTGAAGGCGGCGAGGAATATTAATTTACGATTTGTATTGTTTTATTTTTAGGACTATATTTCATTTCAGATAGGGGTTAAATGTTGAATAATTTTGGAAGTTGATAATTAAATTTTAAAAGTGAATTTTGTACTTTGTTTTTTACTTAAGTTGAAGTAAGCTCATGAATTTTTGCAAGCGAAGGCATTAAAATTTATAATGATCCACACTTAGGAGCAAATAAATCGAGCAAAGTTCTGTGTCATATTTTATCGCTTTTAACTATTAAAGGTCGTGTTGAAACGCATACCGTCGGAAAACCTAGAGGTTATGTCCGTATTCAAAAAACGACGCGGGATTGACTCATTTTTTCAATGCTTGACACAGGTCTTGAATGCCCCGAGCAAAAAACGAAAAAGGACAGTTACGGATAAGTTGACATTAACGCAAATTGTTGATTAAAAACTGAAAATGTACATGATCATTACATGGATTATGTCTATAATGTTTGTGAGGCAAACACTTGAATTATGGTATAATCTTTATAATAGACTCGTCTAAAGTTGCACAAATTTCTACAAAAACGTAAAATAATAATTGTAATATTTCTAACATTAACACCAATTACCCTAGCCCAAAGTAAGCACTGTAAGGCTTTTATTACGGATCCTAGGGTAACGGATAGATATACATATATTATACATAGATATGTAATAATTATAGAAATATATATAGATACCCATGA
Organism: Calamotropha paludella; assembly: GCA_927399485.1. Taxonomy (NCBI): domain Eukaryota; kingdom Metazoa; phylum Arthropoda; class Insecta; order Lepidoptera; family Crambidae; genus Calamotropha; species Calamotropha paludella. Next base: position 19,451,357 of record OV656803.1, on the reverse strand, counting down.
CTCAGGTAAAAATGCTCGTATTCATCACACAAACATCTGCCCCTACCGGGACTCGAACCCAGAACCAAACGGTCGTTTTGAGTTTTGAGGATATTGAATCTATTTTCATAGAAATATTTTGTAAAAGTTGATTAAACTTAATCTCTAATATGTAATCTTGAAATTTTTCTCATATTTTTATTAAATGGCCTAAAATATTTAAAATAATTTAATCAAAAGTACGCTCCGAATTCTTCATACAAAATTTCTATGAGCGCGCTGTGGCTTATAAATACATGTGCACAACCCACCAGCAATTTAGTCGCCCACGAGAGCTCAGAGCTTCTACACATCACTTAAGAGAGCGAGTGAATCGATCACGAATTATTGGTTTAGCACATTACTGCATAGAAAACCAAGGTATGTGACATTTGCAAATATTGTATATATATATATATATATATATATATATATATATATATATATATATATATATATATATAAAATACTAAAAAAAGGAACCAATTCAAGAAAAAAAACCGTTCTTCACCACTACGTGTGTACAACGTAGCATCTCCTAGTTTTAGATTGATTCTGTTATTTGTAAAAAAACATTTCTTAACATAATTGCAGGTTTCATTATTTTGTTTTCAATATTTTATTGTTTTACCCTAGGTAGTTACGAGTAGTTACGAATAATATAAAAGAAGATAAGGAGAATTTTACGCCAAACTCCAAAAAAGTCAGACACTATGAACATGTAGAACATCAGACGTAAAAGTACAAGTACATCAACGCGAAAAACTTTTCAACATTAGTTTATGATCTAAGTATATTTTTTCTGGAATCTTTCAGATGCAGTTTTAATTAGGTACTATTTAGAGATACCAATTTTTTGGCAAATTGCTTTTTAGCTGTTTTGATAGTACATACTCCAATGAAAATATGAAGTCTTATGAGATTGTGTACTTTGATTGAGAAACACTCAGTTAACAATGGGTAAAAATATTTAGTTGTCGGGGCGATTTAATAAAGTTCTTTTATTGTATGTTTTTAACAAATAATTTTAATTTTATTTTAGAATACACTGAAAGAATATGATGATAAGTTTGAAATACTCATAGAGAACGAAAACGATAAACAAGAAGAAGTTTTTGTGACAAATGGCAATAGAGTAGTCTATTTTACATATATGTATGAGCATTTCAAAATATTGCAAATCATAACTCAGCCTTTGATTGTAACCTGAATTATTTAAAAATGATCACAGAGACACGAAAAGGCCTTCTTTCAACATTTTACAAAGGCTGTATATTTCGCGGACAGCTCTTTTCTGTAACATAAAAATGCTTTTAATATTAGCAGCTGAGCCCCACAACAACAACCTATAAGACATTACACTATGAAAATAACTAAAATAAACGAACTTCGCCGTTTATATATTAGTTAAAAGCCATATTTTTTACAGCATATGCCGCAGAACTAAGTCTACTTGACAAGACCTCAATGTGACGGTCCCATTGTAGTCGTGAATCTAAAGTAATATACAAAAATTTTATCTTTTCAACCAATTCGACCATTTCATCATTCAACTTTATATATAGGTCAACCATCCTTACATTCGGTAACGTATTAGGCGTAAGTAGTACATAAATATTAGTTCCATGGTCAAAACAGACTCTATGGCGTTCATAGTGTATAGAGTAATTAAAATGACTTTTTTGCATACATGTCAAGAAATTTTATTTTATTATATTTCTCCAACTGGACACTGACCGGTCTGAAAAGTATGAAGAGCTTCGTTTATGACTGAAACAATGCCCTGCAAATGCTCAGGGTACCGATTCGAGAAATGTAGATGCAAACTGTTAGGGCCTGGGTACCCCATGAATCCCGTGGATGGTCAGGTTATGATCCTCACTCAGAAGGACAGTAACTTTTTCAGACCAGTAAGACCTGCCAAAAGGAACATCGCTTTAAGACTCGTCGAACACTTATACGAAAAGTGCGCAGGATACAATTTAAGGTTGGTTATTTAGATATTTTTTCTCGTTTAATTAATTATGTTTGATGGATTTTGATGTAGTCAGGGTTGTATGTAGGATGTAGTCTGCGCTTACAGAAGTCATGGTACAGCGCATAGTGGATCGTTTCTAAACAAAATATAAACATATTATATCTGATAAAAAATCCTATCATTAAAGAAGTTTTACATACTCTTCTCTCATCTACTCTTTAGTCTATCGGACCATGAAACAGGACAAAGTATAACGTTCGATGTGAAAGTTAAAAGTTATCCATTAAGATTAAGGTACATTGTTAATTTTTAAGGATGCATTTCCTTCATGTCTTTTAATGAAGTTCTGAAAGAAAATGACGTAGAATAAGCTTAACTATTTCCATGATTTGTTTATGTAATTTTATAATTTATAATTTTCAATAAGAACAGTTAACTTAGTTAAGATGTCAATAAAAATTCATGGCTAACTAGAGTAATATTGCTAAATAAATCGGAAAACCAGTTACCTGGTTCAGTACATACTTAGAAAGTCAAGCACAAAGGAAAATTAATAGTTATTATACAGATGAGACAAATTATATTTATAAAACTATATGTAATCTTTTAAACACTATACAAATAGCAGAGAATGTAAATCAGAATATTAATAGATTATAATAATTAATATATATATGTAAGGATTATTCAATGGGTTTGGTTGAATTTGGTTTCAAGAGTTCAACGGCCTTAGCATGTTTAAATCTTATTAGTGTTTTAGAGTCCTCAATAGGGGCCTTAATGGGGTGAGCATATTTCTATAATAAGTAAGTATTTGACTGCGTGTCACATACTTTGCTTATCAACAAATTGCAGAAGTGTGGTTAGAGCAACAGCTCTGGAATAGTTCAAAAGCTACTCAACTGGGCGCAAACAGTTTGTTTAAATTACAAGGGTCCAAAATAATACCAAAAAGATTTTTACCTATTTAAGCCTCATTAGCAAATGACCCACAGGGAAATATTTCGAGACCTTTATTGGAGCGGAGCGAAGCGAAGCTCCCATGGATCAGCTTCAATGGCGCAATATCTGTTACGCCATAACTTCCAGAGTTCTTAACCGATTTTAATATTTTTAATGGTGAATCAAATCAACAGGTTTAGGACCCGATGGTGACGGAGTCCGAATTTTGAAATTCGCAAAAAATATTTTTTTCCTTTTTAGGTATTGCGTTCCGCTCCAATATATGGTGCTAGCGTAGCTTTATGCTTAGCGACTGCATCACCTAGTTGGAGCTCCCATGGATCATCTTCAATAGCGCAATGTCTGTTACGCTATAACTTCCCGAGTTCTTAACCGATTTTGATATAGAATCAGCAGAATAGAATCAGCAGGTTTAGGACCAGATGGTGACGGAGCCCAAATTTTAATGTGTTTTATACATTGGAAGTTATTTTTTAACATAACGACAATATTATGTCTTTGACATTAATGCCTTGATATTTGTTCATTAAATTGTACATTGATTTGAAATTTATCTGGAGCATACTAATTTAGTTGAAGTTCACGTCCTTTTAAGTGACATTCTGAAATTTTGAATTTGTACCATATTCTCGTAAATAAATGATAAAATCACTTACCTTTTAAAAGCAATGTTACGAAATTACCGTTTGTAGAAGTATAGTGAACAAAATCGAATCCTGTTACAAAACAAAACATGTATATAAACGCCAATTAGAAGTTGCTCCGGAATAAAGCCGGTCAAACACAGAACCGCTGCAAACTATCAACAATAGGTACGAGGCGTTTGCGTAGCTGTACAGACCTTGAGAGCCCTTTGTTTCCTAGAGCAACTCAGAGACCTAACAAGACCGTTTCATGAAACCTACCACCCCATATTTGTTAAACAAAGTGTAAGCGAACTTGATTAAAATGTATATGGTATCGATGATTACTCATTATTGTTATGACATTAAAGCCCAAAACAAAATTAAATAAAATAAATCCCTCGCTAGATCCTCATCATCAGCCTTTTAATGTTCCCACTGTTGAAGAACAGTTCTCCCCTATGTATGGAGACACAGCTGTAGAGTGCATGAACCATAACCTAACAAATGCACCCAGTGCGAATCAGTTGATGCCAACGGACTTAGCGCCCTGAAAAACTAGAGATAACAATCAATAGCGCGCCATCGAGCCAATTGCCTATGCTCCGGTAAGCATAGTAAACGTCATGAAGCGTCATCTAGAAAGACATTCAAATTATATTTGGCTGATAGAGTTGTGACGTTATTCTTTTCATTTAAGTGATAATTTACATACTTATACGTTACTGAGAGTAATATCTCGTTTTCGCTAACATTTGCTTAAACGTATATGTGCTTAATAGTTCTTATTTCTCTTTTGCTCGTACTCGACTTATCTACCTGCCTGTGTGCCTGAAGTTGATGCAAATTGATCAGACATGCGGAGATTGTTGCAATTTAATTAGGTATGAGCGTTAAAGTAAAAGCTCTCACGTGCCGCAAATACGCCCAATATTATTTCTATATAACATGTACATAATGTTTAAAAATAGTATCGTCTTTTTGAACTAAATTGACAAAAGCTTTTCTAACAAAATTATTTAATGAAAAATGGTATGTAAAAATATTATCCTAGGTGGGATTTGAACCTGCGTCGTTTTGACTAATCTTAGGCATCTTCTCTAAAATAATATTCATATTTTGCTCATCACAGAGATTTATACTGGAGTAGGCAGGACAGCTACTGCCTCATCGCCCTAAACAGTAGTCGAGCTTATCAAATGTAAACCTAACTGGAGCGACCAGAACAATCCGGAATAAAGTCTGGATGCTTTTATGGTCTCCAGCGAAACATGCGCCAGTAACGAAAGGTGTCCAGTAACGCAGTTATCATTCTTCTGTTTGGCTAACTTCACCCAATTACCGAAAACAATACAACTAGCTTCTGCTTCTTCACCTTCCTAATCTTGCTTTTGATGAAAACTATAGTAAGCTCCTGCATACCTGAGGACCCAAGACCTTCTTATAACAAAAATCAAACAACACCTTCCCTAAAATACATTTCAAAACAAGCTATTACTCGGGTCGGCCCACCGGTTGTTTTGCCTTCACCTAACCTTTCCACCTTTGCATTGTGAAGAGTCCAGTCGCTTTCTAAAAATAAGTTTCGTTTCGGGTCAAGTTTGATACAGAAGAACAGAAGCCCGAAACTTCAAGGCGAATAAAAAAGGGATTCTAAAACAATGGTTGTTTTAAAAGGAATAATATATTTGGATATGTGTGCAGAAAAGATTATACATTTTATACTCAAACAAAACCGTAATAAAAGCGGCGCCCAAAAGCTTACAGTTCTGATTAGACTAGAAGTCAAGAAGACTAGATTTTTATTATATTGCCACACACATTGACTAATAAAATACAATTTAAAACTATGCAGATATTAATATTTTGATAAAAAAATGTCGATAAATACCTTCGATTTTGGTATTTTCAAATCAACATAATGTTATGAAAACTACCGCGCTACGGGATGTAGATTTCAAATCATACTTTAAAAAGTAAAAAGTAGAAGGCGTGAACTATATCTATACACAATATTTTGTACACTTTCTTATACAAATATTCACAGAAATCATTTTATTTGTACTGTTCTATTAAATTGACATAGGAATACTATATACTTTAATGCAAGTTAGTAGCTTACAAAGTAAACCCTACTCTGTCCGTTCCATGTTTGCCAAGAGTGGGAAGAATGACAATATCTCTCGATAGAGCTTGAAACTTACAATAACCATTTATCCAGGAAGTTGGTCGCCAACCGGCACAACATACAGGTACAGACCACTGTATGTGCATCTGTGTATTTAATATCGCTCATCATACTCTATCAACAATAACAACAATATCAACAACTTTTTTTAAATAATAGCCTCGCATTTAATAAAAGTAGTGAATCACTTTCTTGACTTATAATTTTGCTAGAGAAGTACAATCTTACTGAATTTGTTTTATTTAAACTTTAGCCGACCCGATATGATTTACTTTACGTGTTTTGTTGCTAATTTACGTATGTAATATTATTTCAGGCTGCGTATGGTTAGTGCCGATTTATTAGTTATAATCTTTAGGGATTCAGATGTTTTTTTATAAATAATAATAATTAAAACCTCGAAGATTTGTCCACATTTCAAATATTTGCAGTAAGATCATTGGAAGTACAATCTAATAACTTTACTAGTAGGGCAAAGAATATGACCACGTGAAAACTCCGTTTACACAGTGTAAAGTCAGTTTACACACATAAAGTTGACGAGTTTCTTCTTGTCAACTAAAAAACGTCCTGAATGAGTGGTAGTTAAAAATGTTGGACGATTCAAAATAAGTTTTTGTAAGTGCATTTGAAAAGTTTTTTTTTATTTCATTACGATATGCTTTTTTATAGATACTGCCCCTTCCGGGGATACGTGGGGTCAGACAACTGCTTCAGCGACGCGCTTAAAGACCTATTGGTGTTACTATGTTTCATAATAGCGAACCTAGTGGTGTTTGTAACCATCGTCACCAGAATGACTATGCATATATCGTTGGTAGTTGCGGGTACTGTAAGGTGGATCAGAAGGTGATTTTTTGACCAATTATTTTTTTTAATAGAAATCCTAATTAAAACAACCTGTGGCTAAAGAGATCAAGTACAGTTTTCTTACTCCAATCAAACAACATACAAAGACAAAAAGGTGGTTTGATAAATAAATTTAGATAATATCATCACAAACATTGTTCTGAACTCAAGTAACTAAAGCACTTGTGTTATGAAATTCAGAAACAGTGACTGAACCACAACACCCAGACCCGAGCCAATCAAGAAAAAACCGTTTTCACCATTGACTCGGCCGGAGATCGATCCCAGGACCTCGGAGTTCCGTTACCATGAAAATCAATGTGTTAGCCTCTAAGTCGTAGTTTGACCACATTAGTCGTCAAATTACACCATTCAAAGTAGATGCAATAGGGAAAACCAAATATGTTAACCGTAAAGCATTTGGGCCCCAAATGATTTAAATAATTTAAATCTAATATAATATAATAATATATTATTTCCCACAATCACACCAATTAGCCTAGCCCAAAGTAAGCACCTTAAAGGCTTGTGTTATGGATACTAGGGTAACGGATAGACATACTTATACGATACATAGATATGTAATATTCATAGAAATATATGTAAATATCCATGACTCAGGTACAAATGCTAGTATTCATCATACAAACATCTGCCCCTTCCGGGATTCGAACCCAGGACCGTCGGCGCGAAAGGTAGGATCGCTACCGTTGCACCAAACGGTCGTCAAAAAGGTAAGCAGATACTATATATATACTATATGTATATATACTAGATATATTATATATATATATATATATATTGTATATATATATATATTGTATATATATATATATATATATATATATATATATATATCTTTATATATATAATTCTTCTGTGAGTGTGTTTGTCACTGAACTCCTCCTAAACGGCTGGACCGATTTGAATGATTTTTTTTGTGTGTGTTCAAGGGGATCTGAGAATGGTTTAGATTCACAAATCAGCCCGGCAGGTGGCAGTGCAGTTGGCACAGCAACGCGTGGCCGGGACAGCTAGCTAGACATGTATATATATATATAGCTAGACAGCTATATATATATGTACTAGTATATATATATATATACAGGGCGTCCCAAACTTATGGGACATGAAGGGGAAGTACCTTAAATATCGTAGATAGTGAAATTTGCTCAAAGAAGACTTTATGTTATTTTTAAAAGTTAGTAATTCTGCATTTATAGATTTTTTAAAAATTACTTGCTTCGTCTGGGAATCGAACCGACTTAAATGTCAAAAAAAATCACCCTACTTTTATGATGCCAATCGAAAGAATAGCTAAAAAATAATAACTATGCTTAAGTTACATGGTTTTTTAAAAGAAAGGAACAACGTGAAATTAATATTTTAATCAAATTAAAAACATACATGAAACTGCCGTAGTCAATTAAGTAGGTATTTTTTTGTAAATTAATTAATTAAATGCTCAAAATGTGATCCCTCTTGTCTTACGCAAATCTCCAATCTTTTAATGAGTCCGCTGCCTGTTGATTTTCTTATCATTTTATGGTGAACACTCGATGTGATATGGCACAATTCTGTTTGCAACTCGCCCACGTTCTCGTATCGCGTAATCGGTCGTAATCGGTCCATTTGTACCAATCCATGTAGGAAAACATTCATTTAGAAAATCTGCTGCTCTCCGACTATTATGAGCCGGTGCTCCATCTTGTTGGAAAATTAAGTTTTCTTGCTCCGCCGCGGAAAGATTTCTTATCTTATCCCTTAAAATTTGAAGTATTCCTAAATACTTTTCCGTGTTCAAGGTTCCTTGGTAAAAATGGATTAAGAAAACCCGGTTTTTTAAAAGTCCGCACCAACAGTTGAGTGAAAAACGCACTTGGTTATTCGTTTCAGTGACTCGTAGGGGATTTTCTTTAGACCAAATACGATTATTGTTGCGGTTATACATACCGTTATTGCTAAAGTTAGATTCGTCTGTCCAAATAATATTATCCAAAAAATTTGGATTTTCGAGCAAGCGTGCCTGGATATCAAGACAGAAATTTCTTCTCCTTTCTGTATCGCCCGGAAGTAATTTTTGAACCAATCGTCCTTCAACATAACTCTTAAAACCGTGTTTTTTTAATACACGGTGTATTTTGCTTTTCGAAACTCCAATTTCATGTTCTCCTTCTCTCACCGATGCTTTCGGAAAAGCCGAAAAGTAAATTAAAATACCAAGTTCTTCGTCGTTGATCGTACGGTTTTCTTGCTGTGGTTCTCTTGGGCGTTTATCGAAACGTCCCAGAGTTTTCAAATTGTTCACAAGCCTTTTCAAAACTTTACGAGACGGTAATTGTCTATCAGGATATTTTACGCTATACCACCGCAAACTTCTAGAGATATCTTTATCATTCAAAAAATATGCTTCCATTAGATCAAAACTTACTTGATATGCCATGTTCGCAATAAATTAACACAATAACACTTGTGTAAGTGAATTAAGACTAAACAGATCAATATCCGAAAAATAAACGCTCGCACAGACTGTTCCATTTTCAAATTTAAGAACAACATTATTTTCGTTTTAAATTTGCCTTCAACGCTCGCACAGACTGTTCCATTTTCAAATTTTAGAACTACATTAATTTATTATTTTTAGCTATTCTTTCGATTGGCATCATAAAAGTAGGGTGATTTTTTTTTTGCCATTTAAGTTGGTTCGATTCCCAGACGAAGCAAGTAATTTTTAGAAAATCTATGAATGCAGAATTACTAACTTTTAAAAATAACATAAAGTCTTCTTTGAGCAAAATTCACTATCTACGATATTTAAGGTACTTCCCCTTCATGTCCCATAAGTTTGGGACGCCCTGTATATGTATATATGTATGTATGTATGTATAATAATTTATCAGTTTTAAAATATCAGTCAAACATAATGAACTACTTATAGAAAATTCACATTTTACCAATAGATAGGATTTGGGACTTCACAGTTTTCTTGAGTCGGTCTTTTTTCATTAAAGAATTTTCATATATTTCTTTTAATTTAAAGCCTGAGAAATTCCTTTGCCCGAAACTATAAAATTATGAGATTAGTGTCATCTGTGTCATCTGGCATCTAACAAGGCACGGTTTGGATTTTATACACGCAGTGGAATTAACATCCGCACCCACATATATTAATATTTATGCAAACAAGTTTATTTGTTTTTACAGCACTACTACTAAGAAAGTATGAGCAACTGTAACTATATATAGATAGTTGAATCTAGAAAATGTGTCCTATATATTCTTTGGACAGGGATTTGCTACTTACCCTGTCTTTGTATCTGATGACTGTCACGTCATATCGTCACGCAAAAAATAAAATATATGTAATGTCCAATATTTATTTACTAACACCTAATAATCTTATTTCCCAGATCAATAAGTAGCAAAATGATTGCGGTCAATGAAGAAAGGAGCACGTTTTACCATGGAGAGCAACGTCATAATTGTCTACCACCTTCTCTTAGAACGTAACAACCAACCCCATATAATCCTGCCAGCAAGCACATCTTACTGTTTCAGGCAATTTTTTTGTATCAATATATACATTATGAAATTTGGTTCTTTTACTTAACTGTCAAATACAAAGTTATAGTATATCAACTACTGATTACTGTAGTTAGGACGGTAACGCTGATGGCTAGATGCGGTTTAGTAGGTGTGTAACAATGTGTTATTTATACAAGCGGTGTTTAACTCAAGACTACGTGATTAGGTATCGCTAATTATGTGTGCTTGCCTGTACACACATATCTGCACGCCTTTCGGCGCGGCCGCCATCCAAAAATGTCTAACCAAGTTTTGAAGAAAAATGTGAGTGTTAAGCTTGATTCCGAACCCATCTGAAGAATATTTGAAAATAGTCCAAATCACGATAAATTAAAATAAATTAATAGGAGTTTAAAAACAAATGTTAAACTTAGGAAGATTTGTTCAAAACAATGTTCCTAAAAAAGATGAAAAATCATGAAAGTTTTAAATTTTTGTTTTCGATACTCGCGTTTCTTAATTGTAGGTATTTTTTACCAGTTTGTACCTTGTTTATTCTAGGAAAATAATTTTGATCAATGAGACCATTCCAGTTGACGAGAGTTTAAATGAGGTGATAGCCTACTATATATATCTACTTCACTTTCATTTGTGTCCAGTATTGCATTGTTCGCCATTGGGAACAATGAACTAGAATTAGAGTTAAAATTAGAGTGTTTAAATCAAGTGCGCCGTTTAGTCTGCAGGGATTTTAACGTGTTCTTTGTATTTTGGCATACCATACATAATAATTATGTACACTTAAAAATATAATCCGATACTTATTAGATTATAAATATACTGTGAGTATTTTTATTAATTTATGTCATATGAACAGGCTACACTTACACAGGAAAGTTTCATAGTTTCTCCATCAGGTTTATTGGCAGTAGAATGGCATCCATAAATAAAAAAAAATTGTTTTGTCAAATCCTCGAACAGAAAAATAACATTATGATTTAGAACATAATAATATAGAGAGATTGATATCGTCTGGCTCTTTCATTTCAGTTATAACAACTAGAAATGAAACGAATATCAGGTAACTATCCAGTATCCGGGCTTAATTAAATATCCGGCAGGCAGGATACCAGATAAGTAACGAGTATCCAACCGTATACGGGATGTTTAAAAAATGCGACGTTTGTATTTAAACCCAAATCTATACTTAGTAATACAAAATGAAGTGTTTGTATGTTTGCTTGTTAGTTTGGTGGAACGCACTAATCTTGGGAACTACTGATTGTAATTAATAGTCCATTTATCTATAAGGGTTTAGGCTATATAACATCACGCTACGACTAATAAGAGAGGAGTATCAATGAAAAATGTTGTAAAAACGAAATAAATATTCCTTTTGAGAGCTTCCGTTGTGTGCGATGCTTAAACGAATAAAGTTATGCAAAAATCATTTAAGTATGACGCAATTGTTCCCCTTTAAAAGGTCTAAAAAAATCCGGGTCTTAAATGTCTTATCTTTTGTGGTTGACTCATTATAACCTTTATTATGGTAATCATATTTGATCTAAAATAATGCACTATTTGCGAAGGTGTTTTTATAAATATGATATTAATCCTTATAGAAATAAAAACGTTTTCAATCACAAGTATTTTATTTTGAACTAAATTTCCGTTGACATCATTTAGTTTCAATGAATATCTTAGGGGATATCATAGTTTTAAAATAACTTCGTAACAAAATAATTATCAAGTACTCTTAATACTTTTGAAGTAATGGAATAAATATTAGTTGCTTTTTTGCTCACATTTACGTGAGGCAAACCGCAGGCACAGCTAATATCAAATAAAATGATCATTTTCTCTACACGAAAAAGATAATCGCACTGCATTAATGGCAAATTATAATGACGGTTTCCCTTGTCTTCATATACAAGTACCGAAGTACGTCATATTTCGTCATCCAATCTCTTTTGGTCTATAAAAACACAAATTTGCTCAGACAAAAATTGAGCGTGTTTCCTAACCTGCTTAGACAATGAAGCACTTATTTTGCTCCTGAACAAAAAGGCCCGAATTCACCAGTCTGCTCGATCGTTTGTGAACCTCGTTCGCTCGTGCGATGCACCAATCAGCTATGTTCGGCCGGATATCCGGCCATACGGTACCGAGGTTGGCCAGATATCAGGTATCCGGCAAAAGGGCTATTCGTTTCATCTCCAGTAACAATACATAACGTGATACATGCGCCGGTCTCGATATGGTAGAAAATGTTTTTGTTATTTTCATTTTTCACAATGTCATTTTTCTATACGGTATAAAATGCGCCTGTAAAAAACAACTAAGCCAACGAGCCCTTAGTTGGGATTCGAACCCATGACCTTTCGCCACCAGGGCGAGTGCTCTGACTGCTGAGCTACCAAGACGCTGGCAGACGCGTCGAAATTTACAAACGTCGAAACTTCTACTATGAGCTAGTATGATCGTTAACTACTTTCGAGTTCGAAAGTCATTTTTTGACGTGACAACGTCTTATAAATTGGTTTGCCGGGTGACACTTCAAGAAACTGCGTTACGCTCCGCTCACGTTATGCGCTTACAATGAGAGCGAGTGAGAGGCACGCGTCCCTTCCACTCGGGCATGGTTAGCCCGCCTAAGAGCGAGAGAGACAGACATAAAAAGTGGAAGGGACGCGTGCCTATAAATTAATGTTTTAAATATAATTCTTTGTATAAATAAATGTTTTAAATTGTTACTATTATTTCATCCTTCTTCCTACTATACGAATGAATATTCACATTAAAATTATTTTACCACTCAAAGTCGTTGTCACGTAAAACTTTCGCCCGTATACCGACTTTACAGGCAACCAACCAGTTTTTTTCGATTAAGATAATGTATTAGATTTTTTTTGCATTCACAGTGCCATAAAATTCTATAAGATATAAAATACGTCTAACTATACCTCTGAGGCCTAAGGTGGGATTCTAACCCACGACCTTTTGCTATCCGGGCGAGTTCTTTGAGAGAGCTTAGAGAAGTGATTGTTTTTATATCTTATGTTTTTATATGTTTTAATTGCACCGGTCATGGTGCAAAAATATATTTAAAAGCTTTTGAAGTTATTCTTTTTTAAGCGCGTTATAAAAAAATGAGAGTAAAATTTTAGAATGTACGCGCATCACTGTAACACAAATGTAACAGGTTGAAGTTGCCCGCAAAAGCAACATAGAATAAACCACCAGACAAGTTGGCCGCTAATTGGCTCAAGGTAGTTAGTTACTCAAATATTTATGAATGTGTGTGTGTGTGCTTTTTAGTTATATTTGGTGGTTAACAATAATTTATATAATATTGTAATAACAATTTTATTAAAAAAGTGGTAATTGTATTATAAACTTTTTAAAGATCATTTACTGATTTGAGGTTAACTGTCGGTTTGTATTCTTTTTATTTGTTTATAATATAAATTATTTAATTTTATGATGTCAAAGAAGTATAACTTTCACGCGCGCACATAAGTACCCGCACCCATATTTTTTTTATTTATACCAGTTACCTAAAATTGTTTATACTTACGTCATATGAGTCATCCTTTTCAGTTTATAATATGTATATATCCTATTCCCATTTTCACTACACATTTTTAATAAAACGTTATACTTATAAAAACAAAAAATACACTTACATGTATTGCTGCGTAACCGCAGTGTGCATACAAAAAATGGATCGCAGTTGACTGGCTCCGCAACGTAACGTGACATCACGCTGAGATCTCGCGGGCGATTTTTTTTTTTGATGTGGGATTGATGTTGATCGCAGATGACCGTAACAGTATTTATTGAATGCCGCGCGGCCATAGTAAAAATGTATGTTATAGAGTTGTGTTTTCAAATAATCGTAATTAAATTTCCGGCCGAAATTTCTAAAATGTGAGTCGTACGAATTGTAATTTTTATGTTTGTGTCTGTTCAGAATTGAGGTTGAATTAGATTAGAAAATTGAATTTATTATAATATCTAAAAAGCCAGCATGCCTTTTTTTGATTTTAGCCTTACTTTAGAAGTTTGGCTGTATAAACTATAAATTTATACAGCCAAACTTCTAATTTTTCATTTTAGATTTGAAAAAAAAAGAAAACATTCTCTATGATACTAAATAAATATTTTTGAACTAATTATGGAAATATTATTTACTGAATCAACTAAACGTTAACTAGCATATTAGAATTTATTTCTCGGCGCCCTTTTAAATTTAACATTTATAGTTAATATCACTGAGAAAATTTACATTTTGTGGTAGGTTATTGTGAATCTATTAACAAAAACAATGGATAACAGTCCGTGTTTATAACGGATATTAGGGACGAGTTTATAGTATATTAGGGACTTAAATCACATCAACACAGAATAATACTGTAGGAGTGACTTCTTTGATTTCAGAAGTCTCTCTATATTGTCTTCTTTAGCAAAATACTTGAAGTGATTAAGGATAAAACTCCAAGGCACCGTTGTAAAATAATACAATATGTAATGTTAATGAACTAGATCTATGAATGAACTTTTTTAATGTTAATACCTTTAGTTGTAAAACTGCCGTTTTTACAAAATACGAAATAATACATTTGATACAAATTTACGAAAACGAAGTCATTTATGTCTTGTGTTCGGGTTGCAATTTTAATTTTAATCGGATCAACTCACACATGCAACACGAGACAATTTTGTCGCCCCGTTTTCTCATGTGTTAATCATTTGTCGTCTATCATCGCTAACATGGTTGCGCTTAGAAGTCGACTTCTTATGTCAAAAGAGAAGTTTTACTTAGCAGTGGATTTTTGTCTACAAATTCTAACATAGCACTAGCATTTTGTCGACATTTTAACCGATATTTTGGACATATTTCTCGTCGATGCGTTAGTACGTAGAGAAGGAGACAACAAGCGGTTCGTGTGCTATTTCGATTAAAGCAATAGCGGTGTCTTATTAAAATTATGTAATAGTATATTAAGGTTGAACGGCACGTAAATATATTTAAATAAACTTAAATAAATCGTATATATCTAAATAAATTTTATAATTATAAGTATACTAGCGACCCGTCCCGGCTTCGCACGGGTGGACAAAATCCTTAATTTTTTTCTATTATTAAATATTTTTCCGTTAGCGCCATCTAGCATCCGGTAGTCGACTACTTGCGGTTAACGCGTTGCTATGGTAACGTTATTGATACAATGGAAAAAGAGCGGGATAAATAGCGGACAGACAAACACACAAACCACTGTGATCTTAGATTATAGATTAATAGGTAAACGTATAGGTATAACTATAGGTTATAATGCATACTAGGTTGTTTAGGGGTGAAAGTAAATAACACTATTAAACGATCTATCAATCAGTTAGTGCTGTTGCCTGTTACCGATCAAATACACTTGATAAAACTTTAAAACAAGACAAGAAAGTTACATGCCAATGACAAGTCGGCGTAAACATTTCCAGTCCCATATTTGCGACTTCATTATACCTGTTCTTTTAACATTTTAATATCCACTATCAATTGTTTCCAGCCAGTTATTAGATTAAATAACACCGATTGATAATACTTAAAGTGACAAACTATATGTCATTCACTAAAGGCAAATTTAATAAAGGAAAGAAATAAGAAAGGAAAAATAAGAAAAGAAAAAATTAAAAATGACTGGTATTTGAAATAGGTATAACTCCTACTTGTAAGGCGGGATAATTACAAATTTATAAAACAATACCTATACAACATCAAGTTCAAGACAAATGATAAGCATTGTTCCTGCATATACCTACTTACATAGGAATGAACCTAGGAAAAGATTTCTATCTACCGGTCACAACAGAAGACATAGAATATTGTTTAGGGCATGAATCCTATACTATATGTGTTATTTACAGTAGTCTCTTTATAATATGAGAACTGATAAAGATTTATGTATGACCAATTCGCTAAATAAACACGAATGTAAAACAAAGGTACGTGCCTGTGACGTATTAATAAAGTGCAAGCGACACACGCCCGTACGCACGGCCTACAGCGGTAGAGGGGCATTGCTCGCTCGACCGTCGGCCGGTGCGGACATGCGTGTGCTGCTTGGTGAAACTACTGACTGCTTTCATTTAATGGATACCCTGACAGAAATCGAGGACACCACACGTGGCGACGAGCCTTCAAGTAAGTGGTGTATAGAAAAATTACCTCGTGAAAATCAAATTAAAGGAGGGAGATAACGAACCCATCTGCAAAAAAGGCTGTCTCATAGTATTGAGAAAAAAATATGTTAAATAGTTTATCCACTTGATTCTAAGAAGAGTTGAAAAATCATTGATTATAGCAATGTAAATATCAACTTGAATAACGGCAGTGTTAATTGCAATTCTAAAGAACTTGTGTAATTATTGATAACTATTTTATTTTAAGAAAAGAAAATATATGAAGTCATCCTATTTTGCTATAAAGAAAATCTTTATAACCTTGTAATAAGCACTCGATTGAATAATGTATGTGTTGAGATTATTATTACCTTCACGGTTATTATGCCATGTTATTCTAGTAATGAATGTCTTGTTCTTGCTTTTAATAATTCTGGCTTGTGCTACCTACCCACACCAAACCTAATCTTACTTATGATTTAAATCGATCGAGATTTTAATTCAGTCAATAGTAACCCTGTACGGGTTAAATATTACATTGCATTACACGGGTAAAATAAAACATACTATGATACTAAAAAAAATATAGATTTTTAAGTTGTTTCTTATATTCCTGAAACAACGATTTGAATTTCAATGGTTATTACGTCAAAACTTATATAAAGGTTATACAGACAAGTGGATATACTACAATACATTAATTTAAAAAAGACATGTACCAAGGGGTACAAGAATATATTGCCAAGGTGCAACAATAGTGCCAAGGTGCACAAAGGTGTGATTTTGCCAAGGTGCAACAATGGTAACAAGGTGCACAAAGGTGTGATTTTGCCAAAGTGCAACAATGGTAACAAGGTGCACAAAGGTGTGACTTTGCTAAGGGGCATCGATTTAGAATTAAATCGTTGTAAAGACATTCAAACATAATTACCTACGATAACTATCTCGTCTTTTATAGTGATATTAAAAGACATTAGTATTTTACACTTATAACTGAAATAAACAAATAATATTTTCAGAATTATACGTAATGTTATTTCTGAATTTGGTATTCATTTGTTAATAGGTTAGGTTAGTAATATTATATATGTTGAAGCATTCGATTATTTCAATTAGATTAAATTAAACTCTAGAGGTTACGCCTAAAATAATGTTGTCAGTAAGGATTCGTGTACAAGGTACGATTTTATCAAATGGAAAACGTCAGGTTAGTACCTGGGTGAAATCCTAGATGGCGTGACCTTAAAGAGGCGTTGCAAGTTGGCAACACTAAACGTTTCTAAGATGACTTATGAAGCACAGACTGTCAGCGTGCTTTAAGTGTAAACGTTTAGTTAGAATACAATAAGCGTAAAACGGTTAGTTTATAGTGACCGTTAGCACGCTATAAGGGTATAACTTTTACTTCATAGCTTATACCGAGCGAGAACGTTACTTTTCGTTGGACCACCACGCAGGGAGGTTGTCACGCCGTCTCGGGGCTCACCACGTTTTTCATCCATTGAAATCTCGTGCATCATTTGCGATTTTAGACTGCAAGTGGTTTTAAATAATAAAGAAGTCTATCCTACATCCATACACGTTATTATTTTAAAGACCGCTGCAACTCTTCTTGGACAATAAAGAGCATTCTGATGACCGGCGTGAGGCCTCGCCGTCATATATGTAAAAAAATATTGTATACTAGTTAAAAGTTATCGAATTACAGTCAATCTAGATGATTTAATGTTATCGGCAAAGTATGTAATTTGGAAATGGTATAAAATGAATATTCGCTAGTAAATTTATTTCTGAATACACTCTTAACCGTACGGGGTAAGGGACTGGACATGCGTAAGGTGACTCCGGAAATAGATCGGAGTTATCCTATATTCTTTCTAAAAAGATATAGATCCAGTGATTATCCATATCCACCAAATATATCCGGACTAGTAGTTTAATTCTTTGAAACCATATCAAATCATACCATATATCCAACTAACGTGTTATAATATATATTTATCAATATCCGCATCTGTTTATTAAATCCGGACTAATAAGATTTCGCAAAATAAGAGCACATGAAGCGCTTCAAATTTGCTACCGTTTTATAGAAACAAAGCTTTATGCAGCGCTTGTTTCGCTTATAATGACGCTTGCCACCTCAGTCAGAGCGAACACAGCATCAGCAGTATTGCGTTTTTAAGAATTTTACCGTTCATCGGAAAACACAGAAAACACAAAAAGCGTTTTCGGCGCTCTAAGTCTTTCGTTCGACGATTTCGCTGTCGATATCTGTTATGTAGTTAGCCAGTCGGTATTTGACCAAATGATTTGGAATTGACCCATGTGATTGGATTGGATATACTGGATATGCTAAGAATTTTGAATGGAATGATTAGATATATATCCGGAGTGGCATAAAGCTCCAGGATATAACTGAGTTACACAAGTCTATAAGAGAAAATAAATCAACAAAAATACCAATACATTTATTTATTTATTAGCATCAGACATAATTATTAATAAAATAATTTCTAGTAGGAAAACACATAAAATAAAGGCAATTTTTACCAAAAATTGTTGTTATGTGGCTTCAAAAATATGTTAATGTATTGAAAAAATTACATACAAGGTGTATTTATACACTATACAAATTTTGGAATTTATAAGAAGTAGGTACAAGAAGTAAAAAGAGTTATTGATGTGAGATGACATTTATTATAGTAAATAGGTATCTTGTTGTGAAACACAAAACCAAACAATAAATAATAGAATACCAGTATGCATAGAAGTCAAGTTACAAGTACAGACTGCTGATAACATGTTAAAAAGAAACTTGGGCGTGTTACCGTTAAATTTGTTATAATGCATAGGTATTAATGTGACACACCATATTCAATGGCGCCAAGGGCGCAAAATAAAGGCGTACAGACATTGTTCTGGGTCGCCTAAAATGTTCAGCCTGCCATCGTAGAGCCATTGCAATGCGATGACAATTCGATGTCACTGGGGTTACGCTGGGACAAATGGATGACGACCCTGGGAATATATCTTTTGACAACGGGGGTAGATACAACAGTCAAGAAAAGAGCTACTCTTCTCTTTATGGGATGATAATGAGTAACAGCTACTTTTGATGTTTATAAAATAGTAAGCAATAAGCTTGACGAGTTTCTGTTATCGAAACAAAGTAAGGCACCATACCTACCATTTTGTTAGTGAGATCTACATCTCACTAATGATGAAACTATGGTTAGCTTCGATGTTCAATCTCTATTCACAAGCTTACCTGTACAAGATTGCATTATGTCACTATGGAATTAATGACAGACAATAAAACAGCCTTTCTAAATGTTCAAATCAGCAGCAATCTAAATCAAACCCTTAGTCATACAGTGTATAGAAAGGCAACTCATACAGATATATATTTAAATGGTGACTCTCACCACCATCCTATACAGTTGGCTACCGTTGGGAAATCTTTGTTTCAGAGAACTCGCGACATCTGTGCCTAACAATATCTGACTACTTCAGCATGACAAGCGAGTACTACAAGATAAAAAGTTGCGAGTACCAAAACTACGACACAGAAGCCGCACCAACCAGCCACAGTAGAACGTCAACCTGCTGTCCTTCCCTACATGAAGGGGGTCACTGACAAGATTGGGAACATTCTGAAGCGGGTTTCCATTAATACTTACTTTAAACCAGCCAGGAAGATTAACCAATTCTTACGACCGGTCAAATGCAATATACCCCTCCAGGCAGCAGGTGTCTACAAAATCGATTGTGACTGTGTTCTCCCATACTTCGGACAACCAAAGAGAAGTATAGGGACGCGCATTATAGAACACGTAGCTGACATAAAACATAGGCACGATATTAAGTCTGCAGTGTGTGAGTGTGAGCATGCTTTTAAGGGGCCAAACTACTACATTCGTATCGATAAACTTTAAATTCTCGCTAGAGAACAAAGACTTGTTCCTAGGACACTACGCGAGGCTTTGAAATCAGGAATCATCCAAATTTCAATAGAGACGATGGTTGTTGCGTTCCACCTGCTTGGGATCCAATAATTCATAAATTAATACCTACAAAAACACACATTGCAAGACCTGATGATGTAGTTAGCTCTCTTTGCAAATAATAACAGTAAGATGGAGGTCGGTCCCCCTGCCCGAGTTTCTTCCGCCAGTTCTTCTCGGAAGGGCCTCCCAATTTCCGAACTGGTAGTAGACTCAGTAGTGTACAATGTAATCGTAGTGAGAATTTAATAACTAAATAAAAATATAGGAGTGACGGTTTTGATGAACTACGCTCACATTGGATTGTGAATGTGTGGTCGAACTTACCTTCTCTTTCACTGTCAATCAATCTTTGCAAGTAGAAGTTTATCCTGACTCATTAAAAAACAACAGTGATTACCATTACATGAGAATAACCAAAAGAGTGACCTAAATAATTACAGTCAGTCAACTTTATTAGCTTTTCTCAAATACATTCAAAAGATAATAAGTAATTGGACATTAAAAATATGCTATTCGAATATTGCTACATATGTATGTACAAGGCGTATGACCGTGTGCAACATAAATATTAATAAACTGATTGTATCCAAATACAGCTCACAAATGGTTTATCTCTTATTTAAAAGATAGACAGCAATATGTTCTAATCGAATATTATAATCATACGAGTAGAAAAGTTTAAAGAGTTCGATTTGATATTAAAAATAATAATGCCTTAACATCACAAGGGAGTGCCTAAGACTCTCTTGTTTTTAGTTTACATAATAGACCTGCCGAAGGTTATCAATGAACCGTGTATTTTGTTCGTTGATGACGTAACAATATATTGAATCAAACCCTTAATTGGTTAATTGAAGATAACTTAGAGAGAAACTTAAATAAAACAAAATTGTCATCTCCTGCATATGCACTGCATGATGCTATAAATATTTATTTATTGATTTATTGATTTACCAACGCCTGTTTACACTATTACATTTTATAGAATAAAAATTACACATTAGCTCCTGCTTAGCGTAACAGACAATTACAGGTAAATACCTCATGCATCTTTACTACAAGTATACAAAAAAAAGATTAAACCTAGAGTTAACTTAAATACTGATTTACCTTTTATATAATTATTTTTAAAAAAGATAAACTTATTTTTTATAATACTAGATGAGCGACAGTAAAACATGCAAGCAACACAATAAGATCGGTATCCGAATTTAACCTTTTGAACGCCACGGTCGGCACTGGACGACAAATGAAAAAGTGCCCAACACGCCACCGTCGTGTATGGCCGACGAGAAAACGACATTTAAAAAAAAACACAAAATAAACATACTAAATCAACTTTTCTGTGTTTCTTTTTCCTATTATTTAAAAGTACTTTAAAACAACACACACACTAATAAATAAACTTTGTAGGTAGATGTATTCTAGAAACAGCTTTTCAACCTGCCTGGGTTTCATTGGGTTACCAAAATACCTACTTATATTAGAAATTTCATTAAGTGCGCGAAGGCACTTTCGAGCTCCTAGATTGAACTACTGTTCCAAACAAATGAATAGCAGAGATTAAATCGGTTATTGACAACTTATCGATAACATCGTTGGCATTCCTATTTTATTTGTAGGTATTTGCTCTGAATTTATGGCTTGGCGTGGGAAGGGCGCCGATGCGTTTGAGCTCTGGCGTTCAAAAGGTCAAGGAGGCATCAACTTTGAATGTATTGTTGAGCGAATCCTGTTAGTGGAGTCCGCGTGGATGTCTATATATTCACTATACTCATTTACCAACCTGCTCAGCCTTGCGACGGGAGAATTAGACCCAAAAACAGTTTTTCTTAAAGGAGGACACAGAGGACTGATGTTGTTGCGGGGGTATCTTGCTGGGGCATATATTTTAAATTTGCTAAGTAACTGAGGGCAATCTATCTTGTGACGAAAAATCTTCGAAACAAAGCACAGGTCAATAAGTTTTCGCCGGTCTTCTAAAGAATTAATTTTAAAATGTTGTAATTGTGCCTTATAAGATGGGATTTGTCTTTTCGAGATCCGGTTCGAGAACATTAGATGTCGCATAAACCTTTTCTGAACACGCTCTAATAATAAAGTATGTGTCGCATAGTGTGGCCTCCATACTACTGAGCAATATTCCAAACGGCTCCGCACTAAGGAATTGTACAGCATGATTTTTGTTTTATTTTTTCGTAACCCTTTTATGTTTCTAAGCACAAAACCCAACAATTTTGAAGCACGGTTTTTAATTTGCTCGATATGGGGTACGAACGTCAACTTTTTATCAAATAGTACTCCCAAGTCTCGCACCTGTTCCAATTCAGAAATATCCGCTTGCCCTATATGATACTGAAATGCAATAGGATTTCTCTTTCGCCCGTACTGAATGTAAAAACATTTGGCAGCGTTTAAATTCATACCATTCCGTTGACACCATTTATTTAGTTCGTCAAGGTCTCTTTGTAACAGGGTCGCATCTAAGGCAGTGTTAATGACTCTGCTTATCTTTAGATCATCCGCGTATATATATGTATTAGAGTTACTAATAACAGCAGGTATATCGTCAACGAAGATCGTAAATAAAATTGGCCCTAGGTGCGAGCCCTGGGGTACACCAGAGCAAATTTTTTGCAAATTAGATTTAAATCCATTCATTACAACAGAAAACGTCCGGTCAGTTAGATACGATTCTATCCATTTCAAAAATGCGCCAGATATACCATAGCATGATAGCTTCCTTAACAAAGTGTTATGGGGAAGCCGATCAAACGCCTTACTAAAATCCGTATATACAACATCAACCTGTTTGTTAGCGTCTAGGGCCTCAATTAAAGTTTCAGACAAGTCAACTAAATTAGTACATGTCGACCTAGACGACACAAAACCATGTTGCGCGTTGCATACATTTTGTTTAAAGTGGTGCCGTATATACGGACATATAAATGATTCGAACACTTTGGCAAATGTAGTTAAAATTGAAATGGGTCGATAATTGGATATCAAGTCAGCTCTACCAGTTTTGTGGACCGGAACAACCCTTGCCGTTTTCCATTTTGTTGGGAACTTACCCGTCTGCAAGGATGTATTAAAAATTATTAAAAGTGGTGGAACTAAATACTCAGCACATTTTTTAATAAATAATGGTGGTACTTCATCAGGACCCGCACTTTTGCTTTCATCAAGACTTTTAAGTTTATTAAGCAACAATTTGGGTTCTATAAAAGGTAAAGACAAGTATTGAGTATAATGGTCCTTTTTTTTAAACTCTTCTGAAGGCTCAAAATGTAGATCATTACCGTCAGAGCTGATATATACCGAAGCAAAATAGGAGGAGAACAATTCACAGATATGGTTACCATCTGAAGTTATTGTCACCCCATCTGACAAAGTATTAGGATATGAACTATTTCCACCGCGTTTAGCTTTAACATAGGTCCAAAATAGTTTCGGATTTTTTGGGATATTAGTTTCGATATCTTCAATATATTTATTATAACTTTTAAGAGCCAATTGAGAGCAACGTGAACTTAATAAATCTAATTGTACTTTATCCATTGGGTTATTGTACTTTCTGAAGCGAATCCTAAGGTTGTACTTTTCTTTTAAGGCGCGTTTTAGATTACGGTTAAACCAAGGTGGGGAACGTGATTTTTTAAACTGTTTTTTGGGAACATATTGTTGAATAACATCATTAAGAATATCATAAAATTTTGAGACAATATTATCTACATTATCTGAAAGTTTTAGCTCTTCTTCCCAATTATACTGCTGAAGTGCTTTATGAATATTTGCATAGTCCGCCTTTTGAAAATTCAATTTAAATATGTTACAATTATACGGGAGCCCTGGTTTTATATTAACTGAGATATTTATATTTAGTGGCGGATGTGATGGGTCTATTTTGGAAAGAGAATTAATTGCCGGGCTGACCTCGCATACTGGCAAATTAGACAACACCAAATCAAGTAGCCTATTTAAATTATTCATAACGAAGTTATGCTGCCTCAGTCCACTGATTTTTACCATGTCAACAAAAGGCTTACAAAGTATAGGGACAGTGTATTCCACTGAGTCATCATCCAACAAGCTCCACTCAACAACACCCATATTGAAATCACCTATTATACAATGCGAATCACAGTTATCCAAAACTACATTACAATTATCTATGAAATGATTCAACACTATGCTGTTTATTGGAGGAGGCAAATACACCGCACACAAAGCAAATTGATGAATAGAACGAGATACATTTAACTCAATTGTTACCCACAGTTCTTCCAATTTTGATTCCCAGTCCTGCCTACGTTTAGATCGTATCAGCTTGGAGACTGCTATCAAGACTCCACCACCTTCTACCTTGGTGGCCCATTCAGCCTCACTCCGATCTTTCCTATACACAACATATCTTTCATCAAAAAGCTCACTGTTAGCTACAGAATCGTTCAACCACGTTTCAGTTAAAATGATAATGTCGTAGTCATTACAAGACACCTCTCTATAAAAATTATGGGTTTTTGTTCTTAAACCACGCGTGTTTTGATAATATAATTTTAAATCTTCGAATTTTACTTGAAATACTATAAATACATGTTTAGAAAAAAGGGGAAAAATCACTTAATATTCTTCAACATGTCCTTATTTTTGACTAAAATAAATTCACTGTCTTCACTTTTCCTCATAAACACTCTTCCATTTCGGATCCAGACAAATTGAAACTCTAACTCTTTAGCCTTCTGTCTAGCTGCCATGTGTAATTCTTTATTGGCGGGGGATAAGTGTTCAGCCACAAATATTGGCGTACAATTACCGTGGATTCCAAGCAACTTGCTATTCAATTTGTCTTCCTTAGTTTTTCCTTTGTTATATTTGATTGATGCTGCGAGAATTTCATCACGTAGTCTCGGCGAAACTAGCTGTACTACTATTGATCTTGGACGTGGTGAGGTACGGTTTAACTTTGCTGTACGGGTAACGTGCAAAATATCATTTTCCCTCAATTGACAACCAACTACTTTGCCAAGTTCCGTGACTATAGTGACAAGGTTTTCGTTCTTGTTTTCAGGTACGCATTGAAGTTCAATGTTATTCTGACGACTTTGTTGTTCAACCTGATTAAGGCGAGAATTTAAATCAACAACCGTGCTTTTCAACTCCTCATTTTCTGTTTTTAGTTCTTCTATTTTTTGTTGAAACGTTGCATTATCCCTTTTCATATCTTCGTATTCTTTATTAATAAAGTTCATAGATTCGTTGATCTGCGATAATTCCTCTTTTATAGGTCTTAGTTCGTTATTAAACATTTCACGAAAAGCATCTTGCATTTTTGCTAACATACTCGACATGTTTTGGTCGAATCGCTCTTGCATAATTTCGCCAATGTCATCTCGAGTAAGGGTCTGGACCTCCTGGGACGGTGGCGAGTTAAGAGCAGGTCTTTTGCTTCCTCGCACAGTTGACACGTTACGAATTGGTGTATTATCTTTTTTTGTCGCTTTTGGGGTACTGCGAATACATTCAGGGCAAAGCCAGGTTGCAACAGTAAGTGAAGATAATTCAAGGGCCAAACATGCTAAATGATATTTCTTTTTACATTTATTACACGATATAAAATCGTCATTATTATCCAATTCAGGCTTACAACAACCCCACTTTGGGTTCGTCATTCTCTCGTTTTTTTTTTTTTTTTTTTTTTTTTTTTCTTTTTTCTTTTCTTTATCAAAACAAAAAATAATCTCAGCTATTAAACTAATGAGGATATCGTGGTAGACGCCACCTCTATATCGCTGTCCTGTCGCTACGATCTTGGTACCGGGTGCACTGTAGGTAACTTGGTAGAAGTCTACGTTCTATCGCTGTCCGGTCGCTGATTTCGTGGTACCAGGCACACAGCAGCTAGCCGCGTCGAACAAAAGTTGGCGACCAAAACGTCTTAAGCGCCGTGGAATAGGCGTCACTTACGCGTCTTTCTCACGTTCCGTGCAAATGATAATGCCGGTACAATATTTTTTATTTATATTCAAATAATAGATTTGGTAATGGTTAGTTACTTGAGTTAACGAAAAAATAGCACTGATTTTTAACACAGAATAACACTATTCTTGAAACTATTGAAAAATTTCACTTTTTAAGAGCCAGCACTGCCGATAATTAGTATTTTTACGAGAACTTTGAATAACATGTAGTAACACCTCGGAAGTCGGACGGTATACTATATAATTATATATATTGTTTTATTAATTTGTGACTCCTTAATTAGGAGATAACCGAATAAAACGACATTTTATCATTCACAATCATTTATCTTAATAGGGTAGTTGGCATTCAGATACTACAATAGGGGTTCGTGGGTTCACACACTGAGTGAGCTCACTTTAATAATACCTAGACCAATTTTTCCGTGTGAATGCTTTGTTAGCTTTTTAAGTTATATAGCTTGTAATTAAACAATATTGAAAGCTGATGATTCGACGAAAACTCAATAAATTAATGTAAAAAAAATACTGATACACCTAAAAAAGGTAAAAGGAGAGTGGCGTATTCAAAGAAAAATAGAGGACACGTAAGATTAGAGTATTTGGCTGCAAGTAATAAAACATAATTTCAAAAAAAATACTTCTTAGTTAAATAACAATTCAAGATATACTATTTAAGAATATTAATTACATAAATGTATTTTAATTATTTTTCATTGTCTCAAATTATTCGAATCAGTTGAAAAGGAAGAGGTGTGACGTATTAATAAAGTGCAAGCGACACACGCCCGTACGCACGGCCTACAGCGGTAGAGGGGCATTGCTCGTTCGACCGTCGGCCGGTGCGGACATGCGTGTGCTGCTTGGTGAAACTACTGACTGCTTTCATTTAATGGATACCCTGACAGAAATCGAGGACACCACAGTGCCCAGATATAAATTGCTAGCGTAATTAATACTTCTAGACTATATACAGTCTGTTGACTGTATTCTGAAGTTTGATATCGATTCAATTGAAGCAATAATTGAATTAACAGATACTTTTACGGTCAAACACTATGCGAACACAAATTAGACAATTTTTGTCTTGGATTAATACCCTCACTTTAACTTAAAATAAATGCGTGATTAGTTACCAAACTTATAAGGTTCCTTTCAATATACAAAATATAAATCAGTCTATAAAAATATAATAGGGAATCATTAGACGTAGATGCGGCCTTACAAACGTTTTTAATGGGTTATAGGAATAGTGTGCTACTATTAGCACAGGGGATACGCCAGCGATGTTGTTACAGCGGCGGCAGCTGCGCTCGAGGCTCGATCTGTTACATAGTGAGACGTGAGTATTGTGTACACCGAGCCCAGCAGCGGCAGAAACAGCATGCCAGCGGCGTACCGCGCGCCCTATCTCCCGGTGACTCCTCCTGGGTCATATAGCGGTCAAGATAAATCGCAAAAGGGCACAGTTATAGCGGCTGAGGGCTCACGCAGATATTTAGTGAAAAACGGTTGCGGTCGACCGATACAGAGGCATGTGGATCAAATAACTCGTAGATCGAGACTGTCGGATGCTCCTCTCCTTGTCCGGAAAGACGAATTGCTCGTCGGTGAATCGACCTAAGCGACTGCGGAAGTCAGTAGGTACTGCGTTACGGCTTAGTTTATTAAGAGTTTGCTTTTTTTGTTGAGTTTAAGATATATATATTAGTTGTAAGGTTAAACATTATGTTTGTGATTTAAGTGGGGAGGTGTGATATATCTTGGTACACAAACAATTCAACCCAACCACTGTTACTGTGATGACGCTTAGTTTTGTCGTTGAATATACACCGCGTGTTTCATTTCTCCGCATATACTTCAGTATGTACGAACGCGGATGCTTAAAACTAAATATGTAGCCAGTTTTCAACTTTTTTGTATTAGGACATATGATCCTCAGAGTTGGTAAAGTGATATTATGTTTCGTAGAGTAATGCAATTAGCAGAGTAGTGTGGTTAGCAAAGTAATGCAACTAGCAGAGTAATGTGGTTTCCAAAGTAGTATGGTTTGCGAAATAGTATGGTTTGCAAAGTACATATTATGGTTTGCAAAGTGTTGTGGTTTGCAAAGTAGTATAGTTAGCACAGTAATATCGTTTGCAAGGTGAGTTTAACAGCATTGAAAGATTATTGTCATTTATTATGTTACTCGATTTTAGATTTTAGTCGAATTTTAAAACTAGTGTTGTATGTTTAATGGAAATTGTAACTTTGTTGTATCAATGTTGAGATTTATAATTTTGTATAAAGTTGGTTACGAGGACGCCACCATATTGTCAGGATGGACGAATGTAAGTTATAACTATTGTTCAGTAATTATTATTATTTCAACAAAATGATGATAATGAATACAATTATTAAATGAGTATCATGGTGTTTGAAAGTCATTAAACGATTACGTGTATGGCCGATTGCTGTTATTGGTCGTGCGCTGTGATTAGTTATTTGTCAAAGTAGGGGTTTTTCCCGCACCATTCGATGCTATCATAGGCTTATCTTGCTGTCAATTGAGGTTCAACATCTTACTGTTATTCTGCTAGTTTGACTTTGTACGTGCTACAAAAGATCCATACAAAATCCCAACACCAGAGGTCATCATACCCAAGCTAACAGAGTAAAAGTAAAAGGACAATTTATTGCTTCACAATCTTTAATTTTAAAATTTTGTCTGACTGTATAATATGTGACAAATTAAAAAAAATACATTTTTCGAGTATCAGCTTCAATGGCGCAATGTCTTTTACGCCATAACTTCCCGAGTTCTTAACCGATTTTAATATTTTTGTGTGGAATCGAATCAACAGGTTTAGGACCAGATTGTGACGGAGCCTGAATTTTGAAATTCGCAAAAATTCCCACCAAAACAATTTTTTTTTCTTTTTTTTAGGTATTACGCTCCGCTCCAGTATATGGTGCTAGCGTAGGTTTATGCGTAGCGACTGCTTCGCCTAGTATATTTTATTGGAAAAGTACACCGCTTTGACTTGCCCGTTAACAGCTTTAGTCGAGACATGCTCGAAATTTTCATAAAAAAGGTTGTTCATTCTTTATTCTTCTCAAAGAATAATGACACTGGTATAAAAACACAAATTTACAGTTGGCGTGGTCTGACATTAGAATTTTAGTCATTCTTGTCAAAGATTGACATCAAATATCACAACTTTACATAAAGTATAAAAACATACACATATTTTATAAATAATTTAGCTATTCAAAATGTAAAGTGAAAATGCTTAACAATATTTACCTATAAAAGGTATGTGGTAACCCACACTCTTCGTTGGTATGACATATGGTGAGTGGAAAATATCTTTATAACGCTCTAAGTTGGAGACTTATTCATAACGTGTTTTTTCTAAAATAATATAATGTTGAGAAAACGTCATATGATAAAGGATTATTTTCTTTTTTATTAAAAATAAATTCGATAAATTAACAATTACGAATAAATTTCTATGTTTATGCAATGTTTACATTATAATACGTTGTGGTATAATAATTACAAAGGTGCACACCAGTCTAATGAGTCAAATGAAAAGTGCTGAAGAAGAGTTATTTAAAAACTCATTGAAATAAAGATTAGTTGCTTTCACAGTTCACTTCAGTATCCTATTCAAAGGCTGACAGGCAGATAAAGAGAGATGGAAACAATTTTAAATGCTCCTGTTGTAAAGCTCTTATAATGTAATCTTCTCTTTTTTTAGTTTAATTTAATAGTTAAAAACTACATATCTTTATATATATATATATACAAGCTGACCCGGCCTTACGTGGCTGTGTTATAAATTAAAATGAAACCTATCCTATCTTTTAAGTTAGATCAATCAACATCCGTTCAGGAGTTTCAGAGTTCATCCCGAACATACATCGTGACACAATATATATATATATATATATATATATATATAAGCCAACTACTGCTCTCATATATATTATACTGTTCTGTTCCACTACTCTGTGCATAATAAAAATATTGAAATCCATTTGCTGTAAATGCGTTTTGTACTGAAGTTTTCCATGGTGTGCAGCGGGTACTTTCCAGTTACAGTTAGTATAAAAAACACGAATGTTGAATTTGCGATGACAATAAAATTATATTTTTCATACTATTTGGAAATGATCATGAAAATGACCAAAACTCTACAAACAAAAACTGTAAAACCTTCTTACGTCATACTTCTCTGTATCTACAAAGTTAAGCACGGAGAAATAGTGAATTCAACATAAAAATGGGAAATAACCGAGCTCAAAGCAAAGCAGTCTAGTACTAAAGTCCAAGCGTCAACGAGAGACGAAAGGACGGCGTGTGGTGGCCTCCTACAAAGACAGTTTTGCCCCCATAAACAGTAACCATATTTACCAATACGTACCACATACACTGTACATTAATTTAATTTATTTTATATTGTTATGTATTTATAAACATGTATTTTTACATACTAATTAAAAATGTTACCGTTCTAACTAGAACTAAAATTATTTAATTAATGAGTGGAGTATTAAGTGCTTCTGTGAATGCGACTTTTTTATTTTATGATACCATAATATCATAATAAATTACAGACTATAATTGCTTTTCTTTTTTATTGTCATCTTATTCTTATCTTTCACCACTTTTTATTTGACTCAGAATGAATATACAGGCATTATATTTTTGGTAAATAATTCACTGTAATAATAAGGAAATAACAGAAAAAGGTGGTGTTTTTATTATTATGACTTTAATACATTGTACAGCTTACAGAAAAAGAAAACACCTAGGTAATTGACAAATCGCCGTATTTGCATAAACATCTAAAAATATTGAATTCCTTTATAGCATAAAGACAAGAAAGATACTCTTTTCACTTTCAAAATACGTAGATATTTGTTTACAAAAGAGACAATTTTGTATTTTCCCCTACATTCTACAACCGCTTGTCTTATTCTAATAACAAAGTCCCACCAAGAATAATTTATATATTGAAAATGTTTCCCATAGCTAACGCGTGATTCTCAATATAGTCGGTCGTAATTCCTATACAACACTTTGTAATATAAACTATAATGACACTATATTAATGTTCTATATTTCAGTTTCGTCATATCGATGACAATAAGCAATCTTAAATATCTATGAGGAAAATACTTTATATATATATATATATATAAATAAATACAGGCCAGGACCTGATATGTAAAATAACAAGAAAACGCAATGGCAAACGATAGGTGGATGTGCCACTGTGAATACAACTTAGACCATGTAAACACAAAAAGCAACAAAACGATATGCTTGCATAGCCATGACATCGAACTCAAAACACTTTACACAAACAAAAACCTCGTACGCACCTTAGAAGAAAATTACAATCAATCACCGGTTTATCACCAATGGGAGTCTCCTTCTACTGTTGTTGAAAGTGGAAATATGGTATTATACAAAAATAAACTAAGCAGGCAAAACAAGCGTTCTAAATATAAAGATTACAGAAACGAAAACCAGAAATCATTAAGTCACACAAGATTTTACAAAACAGCTGAAGAGATTTTCAAACATTACAGTATACCAGAATTTAGCACAGAAGGAAACATGAAAATTAAACTCAAGGTCAAAGGGTCTGAAATTATGCGTAAACGATCTAACAAACCTACCAACATTAATTTCATAGTCAACTCAGTGTTCCCGTGCAAAGAATCTGTATATTCAGGTCCATTCTGGCATCCTATGCATAACAGACAGTTAGAAGTATATAGATGTCAGTTTGGTACTACAGAAGAAAGTTGCTGCTGCGCGTGTAACTCTGATGCAATGTTTGAAGTAATGAAAAGCTTATATGACTGTTACAAAAAAAAGAATTGTGATAATTGCGAGTGTATACTTTGTGGTCATTTGCCAAAGGAAGAAAGAAAACAGGGCGAAATCAGAAAATCTGCAGCAGCCATGCCAGAGAAAAAACGTGTAAGCAAAGCTGTTGCTACACCATCAAAAAAACTTCCATCAGAGAAACTTCGAGAAGCCAAAGCGAAAGAATTATTGGAAGGCAAGTCAAAAATTCCATCAGAAAAGTTACGAAAAGCTAGAGCTGCTGGATTAATAACTCCTCTAGAAGGCAAATCACCTGAACAAAGAGAAAAAATTTTGAAAGGTCTCGTTGATCATAGAGTACCTCTCCCAGAAGGTAAAACACCATCAGAGAAGAAAGTAATTGAAAAAGTTCGGGCTGAAGTTGGCTTACCACCTGAGCCGGAGACACCCGAACAAAAAGAAAAATTTAAGAAAGCTTTGGCTGCTGGAATAATTACACCACTAGAAGGCAAAACACCAGAACAAAAACAAAAAGTCTTAGAAGGTTTACAAAAAGCGAGCATACCATTACCTGAAGGACGAACCCCGTCTGAAAAAGCTTTGATTAGCAAAATTAAGAAAGCTCCAACAGCTGAACCCGGTGTTGCAGAACCTAAAGCTGTTACACCTTCCGAGAAAGAAATTGTAAAGAAAGCAAAAGCTGAAGGTTTACTCACACCTCTTACCGGAAAAACCCCTGAACAAAAAGAAAAAATTATTAAAGGGTTAGCTCAAGCTGGTTTGCCTATCCCAGAAGGCACTACCCCATCTGAAAAGGAACTAATAAAAAAAGTACGAAAAGATGTTGGACTTCCACCAGAGCCAACACCGTCTGAAAAAAAAGGAGTAATTAAACCAAGAATTTCAAAAAAACCTGAACCCGGTGTTGTAGAACCTAAAGCTGTTTCTCCTTCTGCGAAAGAAATTGTAAAGAAAGCAAAAGCTGAAGGTTTACTCACACCTCTTAAAGGTAAAACCCCTGAACAGAAAGAAAAAATTATTAAAGGGTTAGCTCAAGCTGGTTTGCCTATCCCAGAAGGCACTACCCCATCCGAAAAGGAACTAATCAAAAAAATACGAAAAGATGTTGGACTTCCACCAGAGCCAACTCCGTCTGAAAAAAAAGGAGTAATCAAACCTAGAATTTCAAAAAAACCTGAACCCGGTGTTGTAGAACCTAAAGCTGTTACACCTTCTGAGAAAGAAATTGTAAAGAAAGCAAAAGCTGAAGGTCTACTCACACCCCTTAAAGGTAAAACCCCTGAACAGAAAGAAAAGATTATAAAAGGGTTAGCTCAAGCTGGTTTACCTATCCCAGAAGGCACTACCCCATCTGAAAAGGAACTAATTAAAAAAGTACGAAAAGATGTTGGACTTCCACCAGAGCCAACTCCGTCTGAAAAAAAGGGAGTTATCAAACCTAGAATTTCAAAAAAACCTGAACCTGGTGTAGAACCTAAAGCTGTTACACCTTCTGAGAAAGAAATTGTAAAGAAAGCAAAAGCTGAAGGTTTACTTACACCTCTTAAAGGTAAAACCCCTGAACAGAAAGAAAAAATTATAAAGGGGTTAGCTCAAGCTGGTTTGCCTATCCCAGAAGGCACTTCCCCATCCGAAAAGGAACTAATCAAAAAAATACGAAAAGATGTTGGACTTCCACCAGAGCCAACTCCATCTGAAAAAAAAGGGGTAATCAAACCTAGAATATCAAAAAAACCTGAACCCGGTGTTGTAGAACCTAAAGCTGTTACACCTTCTGAGAAAG
Source organism: Calamotropha paludella (assembly GCA_927399485.1). Classification (NCBI taxonomy): domain Eukaryota; kingdom Metazoa; phylum Arthropoda; class Insecta; order Lepidoptera; family Crambidae; genus Calamotropha; species Calamotropha paludella. Next base: position 19,417,411 of record OV656803.1, on the reverse strand, counting down.
AAATTGTAAAGAAAGCAAAAGCTGAAGGTTTACTCACACCTCTTAAAGGTAAAACCCCTGAACAGAAAGAAAAAATTATTAAGGGGTTAGCTCAAGCTGGTTTGCCTATCCCAGAAGGCACTACCCCATCCGAAAAGGAACTAATCAAAAAAATACGAAAAGATGTTGGACTTCCACCAGAGCCAACACCGTCTGAAAAAAAAGGAGTAATCAAACCCAGAATTTCAAAAAAACCTGAATCCGGTGTAGAACCTAAAGCTGTTACACCTTCCGAGAAAGAAATTGTAAAGAAAGCAAAAGCTGAAGGTTTACTCACACCTCTTAAAGGTAAAACTCCTGAACAGAAAGAAAAAATTATTAAGGGGTTAGCTAAAGCTGGTTTACCTATCCCAGAAGGCACTACCCCATCCGAAAAGGAACTAATCAAAAAAATACGAAAAGATGTAGGACTTCCACCAGAGCCAACTCCGTCTGAAAAAAAAGGAGTAATTAAACCAAGAATTTCAAAAAAACCTGAACCCGGTGTTGTAGAACCTAAAGCTGTTACACCTTCTGAGAAAGAAATTGTAAAGAAAGCAAAAGCCGAAGGTTTACTCACACCTCTCGCTGGTAAAACCCCTGAACAGAAAGAAAAAATTATTAAAAGGTTAGCTCAAGCCGGTTTGCCTATCCCAGAAGGCACTACCCCATCCGACAAGGAACTAATAAAAAAAATACGTAAAGATGTTGGACTTCCACCAGAGCCAACTCCGTCTGAAAAAAAAGGAGTAATTAAACCGAGGATTTCAAAAAAACCTGAACCCGGTGTTGTAGAACCTAAAGCTGTTACACCTTCTGAGAAAGAAATTGTAAAGAAAGCAAAAGCCGAAGGTTTACTCACACCTCTTAAAGGTAAAACCCCTGAACAGAAAGAAAAGATTATTAAAGGGTTAGCTCAAGCTGGTTTGCCTATCCCAGAAGGCACTACCCCATCTGAAAAGGAACTAATAAAAAAAGTACGAAAAGATGTTGGTCTTCCACCAGAGCCAACTCCGTCTGAAAAAAAAGGAGTAATTAAACCAAGAATTTCAAAAAAGCCTGAACCCGGTGTTGTAGAACCTAAAGCTGTTACACCTTCTGAGAAAGAAATTGTAAAGAAAGCAAAAGCCGAGGGTTTACTCACCCCTCTTAAAGGTAAAACCCCTGAACAGAAAGAAAAGATTATTAAAGGGTTAGCTCAAGCTGGTTTGCCTATCCCAGAAGGCACTACCCCATCCGAAAAGGAACTAATCAAAAAAATACGAAAAGATGTTGGACTTCCACCAGAGCCAACTCCATCTGAAAAAAAAGGAGTAATCAAACCTAGAATATCAAAAAAACCTGAACCCGGTGTTGTAGAACCTAAAGCTGTTACACCTTCTGAGAAAGAAATTGTAAAGAAAGCAAAAGCCGAAGGTTTACTCACACCTCTCGCTGGTAAAACCCCTGAACAGAAAGAAAAAATTATTAAAAGGTTAGCTCAAGCTGGTTTGCCTATCCCAGAAGGCACTACCCCATCCGACAAGGAACTTATAAAAAAAATACGAAAAGATGTAGGACTTCCACCAGAGCCAACTCCGTCTGAAAAGAAAGGAGTAATTAAACCAAGGATTTCAAAAAAACCCGAACCCGGTGTTGTAGAACCTAAAGCTGTTACCCCTTCTGAGAAAGAAATTGTAAAGAAAGCAAAAGCTGAAGGTTTACTCACACCTCTTAAAGGTAAAACCCCTGAACAGAAAGAAAAAATTATCAAAGGGTTAGCTCAAGCCGGATTGCCTATCCCAGAAGGCACTACCCCATCCGAAAAGGAACTAATAAAAAAAATACGAAAAGATGTTGGACTTCCACCAGAGCCAACTCCGTCGGAAAAAAAAGGAGTAATTAAACCGAGAATATCAAAAAAACCTGAACCCGGTTTTGTAGAGCCTAAAGCTGTTACACCTTCTGAGAAAGAAATTGTAAAGAAAGCAAAAGCTGAAGGTTTACTCACACCTCTCGCTGGTAAAACCCCTGAACAGAAAGAAAAAATTATTAAAAGGTTAGCTCAAGCCGGTTTGCCTATCCCAGAAGGCACTACCCCATCCGACAAGGAACTTATAAAAAAAATACGAAAAGATATTGGACTTCCACCAGAGCCAACTCCGTCTGAAAAGAAAGGAGTAATTAAACCAAGAATTTCGAAAAAACCTGAACCCGGTGTTGTAGAACCTAAAGCTGTTACACCTTCTGAGAAAGAAATTGTAAAGAAAGCAAAAGCCGAAGGTTTACTCACCCCTCTTAAAGGTAAAACCCCTGAACAGAAAGAAAAGATTATTAAAGGGTTAGCTCAAGCTGGTTTGCCTATCCCAGAAGGCACTACCCCATCCGAAAAGGAACTTATAAAAAAAATACGAAAAGATGTTGGACTTCCACCAGAGCCAACTCCGTCTGAAAAAAAAGGAGTAATTAAACCAAGAATTTCAAAAAAACCCGAACCCGGTGTTGTAGAACCTAAAGCTGTTACACCGTCTGAGAAAGAAATTGTAAAGAAAGCAAAAGCCGAAGGTTTACTCACACCTCTTGCTGGTAAAACCCCTGAACAGAAAGAAAAAATTATCAAAAGGTTAGCTCAAGCCGGTTTGCCTATACCCGAAGGCACTACCCCATCCGACAAGGAACTAATCAAAAAAATACGAAAAGATGTTGGACTTCCACCAGAGCCAAATCCATCTGAAAAAAAAGGGGTAATCAAACCTAGAATATCAAAAAAACCTGAACCCGGTGTTGTAGAACCTAAAGCTGTTACACCTTCTGATAAAGAAATTGTAAAGAAAGCAAAAGCTGAAGGTTTACTCACACCTCTAAAAGGTAAAACCCCTGAACAGAAAGAAAAGATTATTAAAGGGTTAGCTCAAGCTGGTTTGCCTATCCCAGAAGGCACTACCCCATCCGAAAAGGAATTAATCAAAAAAATACGAAAAGATGTTGGACTTCCACCAGAGCCAACTCCGTCTGAAAAAAAAGGAGTAATCAAACCTAGAATATCAAAAAAACCTGAACCCGGTGTTGCAGAACCTAAAGCTGTTACACCTTCTGAGAAAGAAATTGTAAAGAAAGCGAAAGCCGAAGGTTTACTCACACCCCTAAAAGGTAAAACCCCTGAACAGAAAGAAAAAATTATAAAGGGGTTAGCTGAAGCCGGATTGCCTATGCCAGAAGGCACTACCCCATCTGAAAAGGAACTAATCAAAAAAATACGAAAAGACGTTGGACTTCCACCAGAGCCAACTCCGTCTGAAAAAAAAGGAGTAATTAAACCAAGGATTTCCAAAAAACCTGAACCCGGTGTTGTAGAACCTAAAGCTGTTACACCTTCTGAGAAAGAAATTGTAAAGAAAGCAAAAGCCGAAGGTTTACTCACACCTCTTAAAGGTAAAACCCCTGAACAGAAAGAAAAAATTATTAAGGGGTTAGCTGAAGCCGGATTGCCTATCCCAGAAGGTACTACCCCATCCGAAAAGGAACTCATAAAAAAAATACGAAAAGATGTTGGACTTCCACCAGAGCCAACTCCGTCTGAAAAAAAAGGAGTAATTAAACCAAGAATTTCAAAAAAAGCTGAACCCGGTGTTGTAGAACCTAAAGCTGTTACACCTTCTGCGAAAGAAATTGTAAAGAAAGCAAAAGCCGAAGGTTTACTCACACCTCTTAAAGGTAAAACCCCTGAACAAAAAGAAAAAATTATTAAGGGGTTAGCTGAAGCCGGATTGCCTATTCCAGAAGGCACTACCCCATCCGAAAAGGAACTAATCAAAAAAATACGAAAAGATGTTGGACTTCCACCAGAGCCAACTCCGTCTGAAAAAAAAGGAGTAATCAAACCTAGAATATCAAAAAAACCTGAACCCGGTGTTGTAGAGCCGAAAGCTGTTACTCCTTCCGAGAAAGAAATCGTAAAGAAAGCAAAAGCCGAAGGTTTACTCACACCTCTTAAAGGTAAAACCCCTGAACAGAAAGAAAAGATTATTAAAGGGTTAGCTCAAGCCGGTTTGCCTATCCCAGAAGGCACTACCCCATCCGAAAAGGAACTAATCAAAAAAGTACGAAAAGATGTTGGACTTCCACCAGAGCCAACTCCGTCTGAAAAAAAAGGAGTAATAAAACCTAGAATTTCAAAGAAACCTGAACCCGGTGTTGTAGAACCTAAAGCTGTTACTCCTTCCGAGAAAGAAATTGTAAAGAAAGCAAAAGCTGAAGGGTTACTCACACCTCTTAAAGGTAAAACCCCTGAACAGAAAGAAAAAATTATTAGAGGGTTAGCTCAAGCTGGTTTGCCTATCCCAGAAGGCACTTCCCCATCCGAAAAGGAACTAATCAAAAAAATACGAAAAGATGTTGGACTTCCACCAGAGCCAACACCGTCTGAAATAAAAGGAAAAATTAGATCGAAATCTAAAAGGATTGGTGCTGTAGGTGCGAAAAAAAGCGCTAAGGGTGTAAGTCCAATGAAAGCTCCAGGCGAAAAGGCTCCAGGAGTAGTAGAAGAGTTTGAAGATATTATTAAAACCACAACTTGTGATCGTGGTTGTGGCTGTGATAAAAAGAAAATACGATTTAAGCATAGCTATGTGAAAATACGTGTTACGTCTCCCGATATATCTTCACTCTGCCCTTGTCCAGAAGAATGTTTACCAGGGGTCAAGGGTGGAGTTTTCACTGATAATGAAGGGATAAAAGTGACAGTAGGGAGAGCTTTAGGCACTCCTTCCTTTATGATAAAATTACCACAAGAGCTAGGCAATCTGAAAGTAATTGACAACGAATCTTTAGCTGATTCTTTGTATATAACTATGAATAATCAAACGGTTCAAGCAAAATACTCCTACCTTGATTCGAAAAATCTGAAATCTCAAGATGCAAGTTTATATTATTTAGCAAAAGCTAATGCACATTTCAGTAGTGCCTCAGAGGATAACCTTACAAATTATGAAAGAGCAGACAGACACGTTTTCATAAACAAATTGGAGCGGAATAGGATTTTAGATACTCGTTTACATAAAGATGACATTGATGTCAAATATTATTACGACACCCCTATACCTACTTTCCAATCATTCCATACTTCTACATCAATCACATCAGTGAGATCAGGTTATGAATCAGTTATGATTACCGAAACTGAGTCATCTCTTAGTTTATCCACACAGTCTTATTTGAGCGATGTAAATCTAAGCATTATTTCAATCGTCGGAAGTGGATTCTCTTCTAATACCAGTCATTACTTGTTATCAGAACATGACACATACACTGATGGCTCAGACTTTTTGATAGACAGAATCAGGCACGATACTTTAGACAGGAGAGACTGGTAAGTAATAGCATAAAACACAATTATAATATTATTTTATTAATCAAACTAAATTAATAACATTTCTATAAAATCGTGCTTTCAGTATAATGAACGCAACGGAGCATCTTCAAATTAACAATAACGATAACACTTGTAAAACATTAAGAAAATCACATAGTGAGATATTTAAAAAAGCAGGATATGCAGAATCTCTCAATAAAAAACCGACAAACAGTGATATTTTCGAAATTAATAGTAACCGCACTCTTCAGGATATAATTAACCACTTGATTTTAAAAAAATCACTCTCTGAAGATTACTCCACAGTTTTAGTCATTCCTGGAGTTAATGACTGCGATAGTGATAGTGCTGTAGAAGAGGTTGATTCTACCTGCATCCAACTATCACAGAATGTCTGGAGATGGGAAAGAAAAAAAGGTCGCTGTGAAGGTAACATTTTACCTGGCAATATTCATTTCACTACAAGGAAAGGGTATTAATTAATAACAACAGAGTTTATATAATATATAAAGTGACTTAAAGTGCGTAGGGTGGTGGGGTCAAATTTAAATTTAATTTAAAATTTAAGTTTGTTTGATAAATGAACGGAAAAATTGTAATAGTCGTCGTCGAAGGATTACAAATCCGAGGCAGAGTGGTAGAAATACCTGGCGATGGACCATATTCATTTTCGTCTGTCTTATTTCCTTTAAAGCCACGAGACTAACAGTTGGCAAATTAAGTGTTTTACGGTGTGGAACCACTCATGGTATGAAAAGTCTTTACCTAGCCGATATGGATAGGTTACATCCACGTTTTATTTTCGACTTGACGTTTTTCGAAGCCATTTATTCCTCTTATTGAGTTTGCAAACCTTTTAGAATAAAAAAACTTAAACTAAACACTCTGTTAAATAATCCATGATAACTGAAATAAATTTATCTTTCAATGTGATTTAGTCGCAAGTTAATATAAGTACGGATAGTTCTGAAGAATCTGGGTGAGTGATTCCGCCAAAAAAGGTAAAAAACGCAGAAACACAGGTTCACAGACAGAAGCATAGGTTCACAGACAAGCTTAAAATTATTCCAAAAATCATCCCGAAGTGAATCGGGCAGCTGTTTAAAAATATGCCCATAATTATCCCGAGGTGATTCGATGCCAATTATAAAAAATCTGGAAAACGGTTGACCCTAAAGGCCATCCCTGTAACTTCCCGCTAATTCTATACTATTACGCTCAAAATTCCACTCAATACAATGTTTCTGAGCTCTTCGAGATAAAAATATAACTTATGTGTTATTTTGAGCTCTCCGAGCTCAAGAAGTAGCTATTCTATGATTTTGAGCTCTTGGAGCTCAAAAGGACAATTAAAGTTTGATGTAACACGATTTTTTAAATTTTCAAACTGCCATCACTTTGAATGAACCAACCGATTTTTACGCGGTTTGCGGCAATTGATGTAGATTTTCAAACTTCAGAAAAAAATTGGAACAAAAAAATTTATCAGATGAAATATTTCGCAGTTATTGAAAAAAACATTTTTCGATTTTTTTCATCAACGATATCTCACGAACGAATCAACAGATTTTGACGCACTTGGCCGCGATCGACGTGGTTTTTTGAGGTTAAGCGCTGATTAGTTTTTGGAATTGATCGGTAAAGCTGTTCAAAAGTTATTTCAAAAAAACACATTTAAAAAAAGTTTTTCGAACTTTTTTTACTTTTTTCGAAATCTGCCGGTCCGAATAAGTTCAAATTTTCAGGGAATCTAAGTTTGATGAAACTCTTTGAAACGCATTTGGTTTGGTTCGATTCGGTCAAACCGTTCAAAAGTTATAAGAGATTTACATACACACACACACACACAGCCACACACATACATACATACAGACACCATCGCGGGAAGGGTCAGGGAAGATTCCTAAGGCCTCAAAACGTCGAGATCTGTTGAAAACTCGATCTTTGCAAAACGAGGTAAAAACAATAACTGCCCGATTTTCTTAGCGGGAAGTTAAAAAAATCAGCAACCAAAAATTTGGAAAAATAAATTTGTCCCTATGCCAAAGATCAAAAGTTGATTTTAATTATGTTTGTAACTTATCACGTCAAAATGGGTGAACAGTTTTAACGGAATTCGTCATATAGATAGATTATACTGATAAAATGTAAGATTGCCGTAAGATCGGGTGGGCAACTTGCTCATATAGCACACATCTAAATTTTCACGCGAACGAAGTCGCGGGCAACAGTTAGTACCTATATATTGATATAGGAAAAATATATATATAGAAAAAAGAGTTATGAGGCATTGAATTCTAGTAACATATTGAAAAAAAAATCGTGAAATCAGACGTTTGGTGCCTATTTTAAAAGATATGTTTATGAAATAAAAAGAAATATTCACACAAACGTAAACTGCATTTATCGTAATAACTTAATTTTATCCCCTTTCATCGACTTACTTAACAGACAGTTTTGGCACGGCTTTGTATGGACTTTTCTCGTAGTGCGTCGCGTGGTTTTGATGTGAATGAGCAGTTATTCAAAGACTGTGCGCTAAGTGCGCTCAGCCTTGTTCCGAAATCCCCATTTTTTCATCAGGCAACCAGATTTACGTATAGTCGCCACCGTTATATGGTTGATATACCAAAGAGTTGCATAGTCGCGTTTTAGTTCCTATTTTGTAATCCATACCGCTAGAGTGGAACTCTTTGCCTGAGTCTGAGTTTCCTGATAAATACAATTTAGGGGTCTTCAAGTCACGAGTGAATAGGTAGGTATCTTCTAAGCGCGTTACATCCTAGATCGCATCGTCACTTACCATCAGGCGAGATAGCAGTCAAGCGCTTTTCTATTCACGATAAAAAATAATCACAGCAGCGCGCTAACTTTTTATTCAATCCTTGTGTTCGTTATTTATGGCTATCAGTCAGCATGAAAAAATGATCTGCGGAGAGCAGACCATAGTTAATTGAGTACTCTTATAATTCATTTTGTTTACGTTACATTTATTATAGTTGATAATAAATTATAGAGTTTTCTTCCTTTTACACTTCTTCAGATTGTTCTTACTTAGATTCAGTTGATTATCCTACTGACCGACATTGCTACAAGCATATAAAAGTTGATTCCTTTTCTTATTTCAACTATTTGTTCATATCTATATACAAGTCTAGTCTAAGGTATTTGGTCTTTATTTCTTATTGATGTTAACCGTACTAGCTGGCGATTAGAACAATATATTTTTAATTTTTATATTTTTTTTGCATTTTTTCAATGCTATTTTTTGATAAATTATTCTATACTACATGTTTCAAAAATACCCGTAAAGTGGAATCGGGGTTAAATGGATTAATAAAGAATCAATTTACATTATTTGAAAACCGTAGTATCGCAGTATGACTTAACGCCAAAATTTTTTTTCTCATTTATGTGCACCCCCTATTTCCATATAATTAAAGAGTAAATAACACAAAATGTTTATGTACATTATTGTCAATAACAACATGTACAGAAGCCGCTCAGATCCATATTACAAGTCAAAAAAAATGTTAAAAAACCTGACAGAGGTACTTTATGTTAGGTCTCTTTCAACCTAACCTTTCACTTACTTTTTTGTAACGAACAACAAAGTTACAGAAACGGCTCAAAGTGTGCCCCGCCTTGCTCAATGCACTTCTCGCTTGTCGGGGTGAGGCTCGTGTGGCATTTAAGTTGCCATCTGCATGGCCTACGCATAACATCATATCGTAACATTCAGAGTTAGAAAATATAGGCACTTTTTCACTTTAGAAATGATGTTTGATAAAACACGAAATAATTGTAAGATACCGATTGGAAGATTTGAAATTGAAGCATAACGTTTTATTTTGGACTTGAAGTTTTTCGAAGCCATTAATTCCTCTTATTGAGTTTGCAAACCTTTTTGAATGAAAAAATTAAAATCCGTTGAAGAGTACACTCTGTTAAATAATAAATAAATAAATAAATAAATAAATATTTCCTACATTCACACCAATTAGCCTAGCCCAAAGTAAGCACTATAATAATCTATGATAACTTCAGTTCTATGCAGTAAAAGCTTAGTAAGGTTGACAATATTTTTCGTTTTGATAATTTTTTACATTTTTACGGTTTTTTGTAACACGTTGTCTATATTATTTATCTATTATGTATACTTTATATATAATATATCTTAGAACAATATATGTTGAAATATTGAAATAGATTTTTTATTCCGCCCATAATTTATCATTATCTTTAAACTTTTCAGATCAAAATTCGGCTAACGGAGTAAAATTTTCGAGAAAAGGTAAAAGAGTACTTAATGCAGAACAATCAACATCGAAAAATCAAGATTCTAAGACTACACAGCGACTTCATGATAGTGTATCATACTACAAAGAGATTCAGAAGGAAAATAAACTTATGAGCAATACAGAAGAAAGGGAGGAAATAAAAGTATTTAAAAATATTGGAACGACTAAATTCACGGATCAAGCTACTAGTGCTTATAGAGTCAAAGAGACATTAGCATATAGAAATCAACCAATAACGGCTAAACCACAATTTTTAGATAAAGAGACCATTGCACTGAAGCCAGTTAAAGTTTTTCGGGCTATAAGCGTGGATACCATACGTGATAGACCATGCTGTTGTTCACCTAAAGATTCTGAAACAAACTGTAAAGGAGTTAATGTTGATGATAATTGTCGATGTCCTATTAAAGCACCGGATATAGATTCGCCTTATACACTAGAACAGGAGAAATGTTACTTGTTCGAACAAGAAGATGAAGGTATATTTTTACTTAATAGCATATTCTGTTCAGTGGCATCCTCTCATTTGTGAGTTTTCAGTTCAAAATATGTATGAAAAGTGTAATCGCTAATATTGTTTAACTAAGTAGGTGTCTTATAATATTGAACACCCAACAACTTTTTAATCAACCATTTACAAATATTTTAAAATATAAACAACCACTTTAAATAATAGTGCAAAATTCTTAGACCAGCTTACTTCTTAGTTATATTTAATTCGCTTTTACGCTTTCGAGTGCGTAGCAGAAAACTTTATTAATGTGCGCCACAGGACTGAATGCGCTTCCTTAAAAAGGACGAAGTTTAGTTGCAATATTGTTGCATGTATTACTTAGCGCTGAAAACTACGGATTTCAGCGCTTATGTCGAGCAGATTGTCTTAAATTATGTGATTTTCAAGAGTGAGAGACTGATATGTAAATTCGAGTTACATCATAACGATGCACGCTGAATTTAGAAGAATTACAAAAGTTTGAAAACACTTTGAATTGTAGCCCGTGTCACACTGAACTAATTAATAATAATTTACCACATGATATTTATCTATTTAGTAAATTGCATTGGTAAGTAATTATTTGATCAATTGCAGCAATCTTACTATCTGTAATAACTTGTGTGTATTGAAGAAAATGTCCCCACGTTGGGCGCCAACTGTCACACTGAACCCTGACCCGGCTATAAGACAGGATTAGTGGAGCAGCTTTATATAAATAAATAACAAATGAAAATTCGTTGACAAATTTTAAGATTTATTCTAAATATCAACAAAAAAATATGGTTGTTTACAACCATTAAATATAAAACATTAAAGACATCACATGAAATAATTAAAACAAGAAATAAAATATGTATTTACAGTCGTAGAACAATATACATGGGTCCCTTTCCTATTTTGCTCTCTTAAAATGCTAATCTAAACGTATTAATTTATATTTCCAGGTACTCTTACACTAATAGTAATTAATTTAGAAGTATACAAAAGTTTACGATAATATTAACTAACCTTATACGACGACTGTCTTCCACGGAATATATTAAAGCATCATACCTTAAGTACCTGTATTTTAAACTAGGTATGTGAAGTAGAGAAAGATCTCGTTCAGAGTTTCAGTTAAACGACCACCTACTTGACCACACTCGCTTCTCTTTATCTGAACCGCTGAACGAAGAAAAGCCCGCTTCCACCACTCCTGCAGTAAATAATATATATTGTTTACATAAGATACCGTAGAAATATAAGGAATCTTATAAAATATAATTATCCTGCGCGTCAACCACGTACATAATAAAACCCCTCGAACACCTTGCAAAATATGTCATAGAGTTATTGGGTGATTGTTTCTATGTCAGAGCTGAAATATTAAGGAAAATGTTTTCAATTACATAATGCTTAATATATACTACGCACAAGTTATTACAGATAGTAAGATTCCTGTCATTGTTCAAATAATTACTAACCAATGCAATTTCTAAATAGATATAAATATTATGTAGTAAATAAGCAAAAGGATTCAATAAGATTCAGTACTGACATTACTGCATTTCATTCAGCACAATATCGAATAAAATATTTCAAGAAATTGTTAAATCAAAGTCCAGTTCAAAACTTGGAGCCGAAATAAACTTTTCGCTCCATCAATTTTTCACTGGGCCTTAGTGCGCATGCGCGCTAGAACTCGCGCATGTTCCGTAACCCTATTTTCCACCACGGGGAGTATTTGCCGCGCTTTTGCATCCAAGATATTTTTTTTATATATAATTTTATGACCTGGTAACATAGACCTTTACCACCATAGTGTCGCTTCCCGCTCCCGCCTAAAAGTCCCATCGAAGATATACATAAGTGAACATCCACCGATAATAAATACAATAGAATTTAAGCCATAATCAATGATGTTATAAAATATATTATTATAGTTATATTATTATAGATAACAAATTATCAATATTGAACCTGGATTGTTGTGGTTCCGCCGTTGTTTCTGATTCATAAATTTTCCTTAGTAAAACTTACCTGGGGATCATAGCAATATATCTGAAGTTAACACAAAGTATCTACACTATGTAAGTGCATGCACCATATTTTACGATCAAACGTTTAGTTGATTTAATCGTTATTGTGGTATAATGTTTGTAATAAGTCAGGATGTATTTGAACAATGATTTTTCCCAAAAAGGTGTTACTTCACGGGAACACAGCGTTCTGTTGAGTTACCTACATTGTCACTCAAAGGGAAAAAAAATGTGTCATTGAGTTACAGTGTTACTAATCGGTAATTTTTTTTCCCAATGAGTAACAGTGTAACACAAAATGGTGTAACTCAACGGGAACAAAGGGATCCATGGGAGATCCTTTCCCAAATATGACCAAAACTTGAGGGTGCCATAAAAGGCGACTAATTATGGAAGTAAATACTATTACAAAATGGGCAGTAGCGCTTTTAGAATGATGGTGATTTAGTGCGACCTCCAACCCGCCTATTAAGCGTGGAGATTATAATAAAAACCCCCTTGTTTTTTTGGGGGGCTTCCGTCCAGAAATAGCTTGCGACTGTGATGATTTATTAATTTATTAAGTTAAGATACACCAATATTAAAACTTAAAAGAGGAAGTATTTGATAGAATCAGGCGTTACTTGGCGAATGTCCATATCCACAAGTAAGCTACATCTTTTTGTTTTATTAATTAAAACAAAAATATGTAGCTTACTTGCGCCAAATTCAAGTAGTGTGCACCGCCGCCTGGCCCGAGCACGGTCTATCAAAAAAAGCGCAGAAATTTTTGTCAGCTTGACCACTGTAGTACTGCTGCATGGCTGCTATGAGAAGGTTGTCGAACTTTCTGCGATACGGCACTGCTGCATGGTACTAATTCAAATCTATATATGAGTACGTGATTTTAATGCTTGCAAACGGAAGGACACAAAAATTGGCGATATCGGTAGCGAACTTATGATCTGAGGCCCACAAAAAGTAGGCGATTTCTTTTTTCTATTTATATATAATACTTAAAAGATAACAATCAAGATTAGTTATGATTTTGAGGCCAACAAAATTTACGACAACTTGAAACTAGATTTTAAGCTCGCTTTGAATTCTTGATAATTAATTACGTATTGTTGCTCTTATATATAATTATTCTACTCTTTATTACCTGGTGTCAAATCTGCTAGCCGATCAGACACCATTACGCGATAGCTTCAACTCACCGAATACATAACGCTTTGTGAGACAAAACGATCACCTAGAAGTCTTCTGTATTGTTCAAGCGTTAGGGTGATAAATGAGCGTTCCTTTCATACAGTTTCTTCTTAATTTCAGAAAATGATGTATGCGAAAAAGGTAGTCCATGCCTCGTATACACTGAAAAACAACATTTACAAAGGTCATTCCTGACACCGACCTGGGACACATCTGTGACATTGTGTTGTATACCATCAAGTCGACAACATCTAGCAGCCAATTTGACCTCTGGAGCTGATATGATAAACTCTTCAATACCGACTGACTCTAAATACTTCTCAGAAAAAACAGACCATGAAACCACTAATGATATGACATCTATAAGTTGTTACGATTCTAAAGGAATAGCAGTTAGCAGTAAGTATTTTGTACCAACTAACCAACGCTAAACCTTGCGCGGACGGACTATTTTTCAATACAGACACGCGCGGGTGCATCCGCGCAAGATTTAGCTTACGCCCTAAACGGTCATGTTTTATTTTTGATGCATCATACGGTCAGAGTCAAATATTGGATGACGATGACACGGTTAGAATCGTATAGAGATTCTTCTAAATAAATAAAAAAAAAACATGTGTAATACATATTTATTGTCTTATATATATCACATACATTGTTCCAAATTCAAGTTAAATAAAATAAGCATTTGTGTTATGGTGCTATTGGTCGTATTGGTAGTAACGCGCAACGTTTATGATTGTCTAATTAATAGTTACTATAATCAGCTCGACGAACCTTGATCCCTATGACAGTTCATGTTAGTGACGGGTCGTGTCGATATATCGTTTATAGGCAAGGGCGTGACTTGCATTCAGCCACATCAATAAACATGTTTTTAAAAATATAATCTACATTTCTAATGCTTATTATATATACGAATATCCGTGTATTTGTATGCGGGGTTGCCAAAATTCCGATGCAGAGTTAACATGGTCGAACTCTATAATTTTAGTTTTGAAAATCCATGTAAATTAAATTTCTAGTATAGTAACACTATCTGATCTGTCACTAGGTACGCCGTGATCGCTTATTCGCTACACCAGTACGAGTGCTAACGCCTTGTATGCGCCACGTGATTTTTGTGTCATCGGAGTCCTTTGTTTGTTACTACTGTTGTTTTCTGTTTTTGTTATTGTTGTTTTCTGTTTTTGTTATTGTTGGTGTTTCAAAATGCCGAAAAGACTGAGAAAAACTGTACTCAACAGTGAAACGCGGGAGTTTGTTGTACGCTTGCGTGATTATTTTGCTCGCGAACAACAAAATGGCGGACCTTTGTTGCCACTTGACAACGTACGCGACCGTGTTGCTGATGCTCTGGGAATTGGCAAAGCTACCGTTTCCCGAATTACAAAGGAGAAGTTCGGTGAATCGTCGATGGAGGAGAACAAGCTATCAACTCCAAAGAAGAAAAAACATAATAGGGCACATTCTGTAACTAACCCCGATGATTTCGACATGGCAGCAATACGAAACCACATTTACGGCTACTATTTTCGAGGAGAACTGCCAACTTGCAAAAAATTATTGGCGTCGCTGAAATCGGCTGATTTATTTAAAGGTGGGCTCACTTCTCTCAGAGTGGTTATAAAAAAATGTGGATTTCGTTATGGGAAGTGTGACAAAAGAAAAGTAATAATGGAGCGGAAGGACATTGGATTGATGAGGTGTGATTTTCTAAGACAAATAAAAAACATCGAGAACTGGGACAAGGTGGTTTATCTGGACGAAACGTGGCTCAACGCCAATCACTCAGTGTCCAAAACATGGACAGACGACACAGAGAAATCCTGTACCAAAGCTCCAGAAGGCAAGGGCCAGCGTTTGATTATCTGCCACGCTGGCACAGCCAAAGGTTTTGTACCTAACTGCTTGTGGGCCTTCAAATCCGTGAAAACATCAGATTATCACGAAGAGATGAATTTTGAGAATTTCGAGAAATGGTTCACAAAACTATTGGACAATTTAAATGAGCCCCACTATATTTTAATGGACAACGCCCCATACCACTCTGTGCAAGTTAATAAAGCACCTACTGCGAATAATAATAAAGGCGAAATCATAGAGTGGCTGCAACACAATGGTGTGGCAGCTAATAGTCAAATGCTGAAAAAGGAATTAGTCAGACTGATGAACCTGCATAAACTGCAAACAAAGAAGAAGTATGTTTTGGATGAGATGGCAAAATCAAAAGGGCACACCGTGATTCGGCTACCGCCCTACCACTGCCAATATAATGCAATCGAGATGATATGGGCGCAGATCAAAGGTAGGTTGATTTGTATTTATTTTAACATGTTTTTATTTAGGTGACTGGTGACTAGAGAGCTAGCACTATTTAAAGCTATTTTATTTTACTAAATAGCTATAGCATTTTTATTTTTAACCATGTACGTAATTTCTGATATAAATTACACACTTTTAACATACCTAATTATGTACTTATAATGTACTTACTCCGATCTCGCTCTTTGACTTTGCATCATATTCAATCTAAACCATTATTGTTTCAGGTTGTGCAGCCAGGCTGAACACCACTCCGCCATTCACAGCTAATAAAATGCTGACGTTACTAGAAGAGGCATGTAGTCTAGTGACTCCGGACAATTGGAGGAAAGTGGTTGAGAAGACCAAAAAACTGTGCTTAGATGATTGGGATCGAGACGTGCGATACGACAACGTAGTAGACCAGCCGTTTTTAATAAACGTAGGAGAAAGCAGCTGCAGTTCAGATTCCGAGTCTGAGACGCAAGCCGTGATGTCATTGTCAGATTCCGATTAATATATATTAAAAATCATTGCTGAACCGCTTTTGTTTTATTTGGTTTTGTCATATAGTAGGTATATATAATAAATTAATTAAATCTCCTTTATTTTATTATCGCAGACAACTTAAATGATTATAAATCTGACACTAAGAGGTACTATGTTAATGTATTTTGTACACTCGTTTCCATTTTCGATATTTGTTTATCGATACTTTCCGCGCTAGTCGATATCTTCCAAACGAAGTAACTTTTGCAGGACGTCAACGTAAAGTCTGATTGAGATAATTTCTTGTAAATGTTAATAATTATTATTATTCCGACGGAATATTATTTTAATGGCATATATCTGCCTAAAATTAATAAATATCATTTTTAGACTCCGCCAATTCGATTATAATGTAACGGTGACGCTACTACAAGGTTGTGTCGAGGGAATAACTGTCAGTGTCATAGGGATCAAGGTTCGTCGAGCTGATTATAGATAATAGTTTTATGTCTTAGTTCACACACACACACACATTATCAACAAAAGGCTATAAGCATAAATGTACACATATGTATTAAGCACAATTCCGTAAGATGAGTCACATAACACTAAACCTTCCCTGTTTTTATTTTGAAAATAATTTATATTTTTTTCTATACATATATAAACAGAAATGACAAATTTTTATATACAAAAAAATATTAATTTTAATATCTTATAAGATTCATATACTAAAACGGTTACGTCATCGACATTTATAAGTACTAATAGTGGTAAACTTTGTCATTTGTTGAATTATACAAAATCAATAGAATAAAGACTAGTAAGAAATTATATTCTAAACCAAGCTAATACCTAACGATAACGATAAAGTCAAGAGAAAAATTTCCATTGATTAAGATGAAAAATATCACGATAAATATATTATAAATATATAATATCAAAACCTCTTAACTATAATAACAATTAATGTTGACAAGTAAAATACCGGATACCTAAAAATGTTTACTAATAAATTACTACAATTTAATTAATTATAATTCATGCGTTATTGTCTCACTTTTCGCATAAATGTTTCTTTTGTAAAACAATAATTTTAGACATTTATTTAGACACTTTAGTCACCTAAGTCTTCTAGTATTTCTCATATAGTAAATTACTTTTTTTTTTACCTCGGCCCTAAATTTTTTGATATAACTAATTATATTTCAAAATACATCAAATTCTGATTACTCTTGCTTTATTTCTAATGGTGTTGTTATTTAATTCTATAAATATTAATGATATAAAATAAAGTATATTACAAGCGGTGATATAGTTTACAAAATTTATTCACATTTCTAATCCTTGTCTGATCTTCTATGGGCAGAAAGAAATTCCCTGATGCTGTTAACGGACTTGATCCTCTCCCTGCTCCCTGTTCGTTCCATTACGTCACAACTGACTCCATCTCCGCCCTGCGCCCAGCTTTTTATTTTACACTATCATCTTAACGACAACTCAACAGCAAATCACTAACTAACTCATCGCTTCATAGATTTTTATTTTTTATTATAAGCCATGATTTTTAATGCACTGAGGGCTTTCTAAAATCAGGCACGTATTTCAAATATTAATTACCTATTTAGGTTTATTATCAGGCTTTTATTTTCAGTGTTTCATATTTTTAATGATTGTATACATTTACAAAATTATAAATATTTCAATAAAATTAATTGTTCTTTTGGTTGCTATCAATTTGTTCAAACTTTTCTCATATAACTGTATTATTTATTATTTTTACAATTATTTAAATTATTGGTTTCAATATATAAACCACCTGCACTACGCTGTTGACAGGTAGCACTGGTAGCGTCGCCATGCAATGATAAGATCCATAAGAACACGTGCTAATTATTATTATTACGCGCAACGTTTATTACTAACTAGTATGTTACGTACATTTAGTGCAATTGCTTGAGTTGGATCATCACACTGCAACTGTGAAAAAGGTCGTTTTATACAGTGTCACTACCGGGAAAGAAACCCAGGACCTCAGAGTGGTGGTGATAAAAAGCGGTTTTTCATGAAATGCGTTTCATCAAATATCAGAAATATATAGTGTGATCAAAAATATTAGAACTGCTAACGTTTGCTTTATGAGAACTACTCAAATAAGAGTATAATTAGGAATTCTGTCATCATTTAAAAAATAATTTTGTGATCTTTTTATGATTTCTTAATTTTTATTTTCTAATTATCAGATTACTTCGGTGAAGAAGGCCAAAAAATCGTATGTAAGCATTGCGGTGACGAAAAAGACGTGCACCACAAAAAGAAAAAAGATTTAAGTTATTGCCACAATGGAACGAACACTCTGTCAAAAGACGATGTCAGAAATTTAAACCAAAAAATTGATAACCATACGACTAATCCAATACGCAAAGACAAACAGGGGCACAGGCGAATATGCCAGTGTAGAAATGGTACATGTCAATTCGAAAATTGTAATAAGAAATGTTGCAATTGCAATGCTGGAACAATAGCACCAACGCAGAAAAAAACGCAATGCTATGTATCTACAACGGATGAATGTCGACGACATCCTCGTAAGACAGTTATTGAAATGAAATCAAATACAACACAGACAAATGGCTTCAAGTATAGATTTAAGAAAAAAAAACCTGCTTCCGATAATGTAGAGCTGCTAAGTTTTGAAGATGCTCTACGGTACTTCCAGGAACACCCAGAAGAAATACCTGAACCGATTCAAGAAGGTTGCCAGTGTGAAAATGCAGAAATTCAAACTGTATCTTGAACCATATTATATTATTACGAATATTATTTTAATACTCTAAAAGGTGTTTGGAATATGTCTTGAAAACAAAAATTGGAAACTTAAGAATCAGGAATCACTGGCAATATAAAAGCTGTACCCCTAGAAACCTATTCATAAAAGGATCTGAAAAATGGGGGGTGTAAGAATATCTTATAATTGTTCGACCAAATTTATTGTTTAATAACACATCCATTGCTATCGTTTCATCCTTACTTTTTTATATCCATTTTAACTTTTTTTTTATTTTATTTTGTCGAATGTATATAATATTAATATCGTAAAAATGCAAATAATGACTAATAAATTAAATTTGAATACTCGTTGTTTTGGTAAAAACCTCAAACTTTATTATACCTATTACTTAATATAATGACAGTTTTACCTTTGACTGTACACGATTCGAATTACAAGTACGATTAAATAATCTAGATAATCGTGTTGTTTAAAAATTACATATGAATGCACAAAGCAGAATGAAAGCTGTGTACAACACTACTACACGTCATCTATGTGTACGTGCCGTGCCACCAACAGTACGGGCGCATGGTGGGCTGAAAATCGGCTTCACAAACTTAAGGGTTCAAAGTGCCGGATTTTTTGTCGGATATTACTTGTATAAGCTATTACTATATACAAAAATGGCACCTTAAACAACTTTGTACAAAAACGAAGGAATTGTTTTTAATACGAAAAACTTGTATGGAGCTTGTATGAAAAATCCGATTATTTCTGAAACGGCAAGAAAAAACACAATATCCTCACAAGTTGTTATAGCACAAACTATTTATGATTTTTTGGCAAACTCCATAGAACGGTTACAACTGAAGATGTTTTTCAAACCCCGATATCTCGGGCAATACTGATCGGACAGGGGCGTGCGATCCCTCATTTTGTAGGGTTTTTTAGGACGCATCGAACTGCCCGACAGAATTTTGAAAATGCGCAAAAATTTTACTTTTGGATAACTTTTTGAAGTTATACTTCTTTATGCGCATTATGAAAAAAAGATGAGAGTGAAATTTTAAGATGCGATCATGATATACGTAACAAGCAACACTATGGTGTTGTTATAGGCATTATTACGTATATCATGACTGTTCCCCGTAGTGGCTGCGAGTAGCCCCGTAGTAACTCCGCTGCGAATTTCACGCTGTTCGAAATAGTTTTAGGACAAACGCATGCTAGGAACGTATTCGATTTAGATAGAGTGAAAAAATTTGCTACTAGATCATAGAAAACGACTAAAAATCTTATAAGAATTCATAGCAGAAACAGACAAAGTACAAATTAGAGATAAGAAAGGTGGCAAAACACCACCATCAGTAAAGAAAGTGAACGAATTTTTTATTAAGAACACTAACCCAGGAAACCAAAACACTTACCACTATACGATAAAGCAGTAGTTGTTGGGGAAACCCAATATAATATAATCAAACATAACATAATATAATCTCAGTAGAAGTAAATAACAGAAAAACTAAAATGGCAATGCAAACGTGAAACGCCCTGCGCAGGTCCTGTATGATTCTTCTGGTCCTGGTAGTTCGAACTAGTGGAGTCTAGAGCTTCAAAATCTCGGTCAGAATCCGGGAGTAGCTCCGATTAAGATTGGGAAAGCAGTAGAAAAAAGTAAATGTTCTATTTTTGAACTAATGTTTTAAGTTTTAGAAAGAGTATAGAAGTAGAGATTAGAAATAATATGGCATTTTTCCACGATAAAAGATAAAATTAAGGAAAATAAGATAGATAGAGAGTTCAGTATATTAGTTAAGCAGACAAAAAGATTTTCTGAAACTGAGCCTTATTTTCACCCTTGAGGTCCTTTTTTAAAGTCGTCTCAGGAAACTTAGATGAAGAAGATGCTATGAGATATAATAAACAATTAAATAACTAAGGAAAGAGGGAACATTTGTCGGGGCATAAAATTTCATACACACAATACGCTTATGAAAAATTTGATAACGTTACCGTAAACATAAAAATTGAGATTCTAAAACAAAAATAAAAACACTTATTCACGATGAGGTAACATTAAAGGATATAATCCACGTAACAAATAAAATACAACAAATTCTTACTTTTGAATCACCCCTCGTATTACATCAGTCCATCATAGATACTGAACTAAACAGTATATTGAAAATAATAACTAATAATTCAATGACTTGAATGATTTTATGGATAAAAAAAGGTTAGTTTTCCTATTAAAAGTTCCACTAATAACCGCTAGTGGTCATAAATACTATTCCTTTTCTTTTTTCAACTTTTTACATATTTTTGAATATGGAACGGATTTTGAAATTCGCAAAAATAATAGGCGATGCAGACGCTAAGCATAAAGCTACGCTAGCAATATATATTGGAGCGCAGCGAAATACCTACAAAAAGAAAAAAAATTTTTTTTTTGTTTTGATGGGAATTTTTGCGAATTTCAATATTCAATCTGGTTCTAAACCTGATGATTCGATTCCACACAAAAAATATTAAAATCGGTTAAGAACTCGGGTAGATAAGGCGTAACATACATTGCGCCATTGAAGCTGATCCATGGGATCCAAAAAAAGTTATGGGCAATAAACATTGGCTCTAAGAGATTTTCCATTGAAATAAAAAGCGCGTTCATAAAAAAAAAGTTTTCATTCTTATGGAATTTGAAAATTTATAAACATTATTGATTTTTTGTTTTTTTTTTTTTTAGTATTTCGCTCCGCTCCAATATATGGTGCTAGCGAAGCTTTATGCTTAGCGACTGAATCGACCTAGTTTTATTATAACTAGATGCAGTTACTTTACTTGCCCGAGTATAGTGGCAGGCGGGCATAGTGTGACACAAGAGGTGAAATGCGCACAAGTTTTGATATATGTGACGTTATAACGGTTACCAGTTGGTGTTTTAATGAGAAAATAAAATTAAGACTATAATTTTAATGAAACAACAAAGAAACAACGAAATGAAATAGTAAGTACTTCATTAACTTTTGTTCTTTTATTAAATGCAAGTTATGAATATTATAATTTATAAGATTACATAAGTAGGTAGGGAAACTGGGTACACTTGATGCCCCCTTTTTATTTAGCTCTATAAAATCAGTTTTATAGCCTAGATTGGGGATGTGTTAGAACCAAAATGTTAAGACAAACTGTCCACGTAAGTATTTTTGTTAACCCTTTCTTTCTTCCTTCGGTCAAAGTTTCGTTGGTCCTTTAAAGCTTTAGGGTAAGGTTTTATTACTTCTGGACTTATGTACTTCGATGTTGAAGGTGCATAAATGGATGGCTGTAATGAAGATTTAGACGTCTTTATGGTGTTCTGTAATTATTATTGGTTAGACATGTGAATGCTCTCGGTGAAAGTACTCCTTGTGCTGTTGATGTCCACGTCAGTTTAGATGCGGCCTCTGAAATATCATTTCTAGGGAAATCGGGTTGAATTGTGACTGTTGGATTTGCTGACATTCCATCACTATGAGGCAAAGCACATATTAGCGAACTTATTGTACTTGCAGATGTTTTCAGGGACACAGAAGTGCAAAAACCAGTTGGAATAGATGCAGTCAAAGTATTTCTGGATGAAGTTGCTGTTGCAGTCACACGAAAAATATTAAAAGTTATAGCTGTATCACTTACAAAGAAGTTAACTAAATCACATGATTCATACAAAGATCGGAATGCTAGTTGAGCAAGGGTAGGAAAACCAGTCAATGCAGATGCAGAACAAGTTGAAGATGCTACGAGAGGATGTTCAGTTGCAATGTAGTGATTCTTTGCAGTTGTTTCAACAAGAATTGAAGGTGATGTTCTGCCTGAAGACAAGTTTCGATGTTGATCATAACTTGCAGCATCTTTGACATCTGTAATTACTTCCTCCGGTCCGTGTGGTAAAGATTCTTCCAGCATCTCTGTTATATTGTTATTGGTTGCTGCCGCCGGTCTTTCAGCGACAGTTTCTTCCAGCCTGTGAGCAATTGTAAATTCAACTGGTCTTTCAGTAACGTCTTCTGTGGTATCTTTGGCACTACTGGCATCTGTAACAGGTTCTGACTCGTGTGTTACATATTGTTCTGGTATCTCGCTGATACCAGATTCTTCCGCCGGTCTGTCAGTAACGAAACATGATAAAAATTCATCATCAGTGAAGATATCACTGTTAAACGGATATATACCGCAAACTTCAAAACTTTTAATGATGTTCCTAGACGTCATTGAATTTGGGTAAGCTTTTCCTAAGCAGCCAGTTAATTCATAAATGGTTTCTGTGCGAGCTGGATGAGCCAACATCCAATCGTCACAAGCGGTGTTGTAATGAGACTTCAAAGAGCTAAAAACTATTCTGTCTAATGGCTGGAGTTTTTGAGATGTGTGCGGTGGAATCATCAACAGATGGATACCGATATCTTTTGAAAAATTAATGGACTCCACACTAATATGACTCATGATTATCGAAGATTATTAGGCATGAGCACCTGACATTTTTTTAAATGTTCCAGAAAGTGTACAAAACCTGGCACTTTCATCCAGCCCATGGTGTATGGCGCTCCATTAGAGCCAGGGGGAGCATTATCTAAAATTCTCGGCTGCCAATTTTTGCGTGGGAACATAAGGAATGGTGGAATGTGGTTACCCGCAGCAATAATCGCACCACATACAGTGACCAACTCATCTCGCACAGCAGATGTTACTTTAGAGATCTGTTTAAGACCCTTGCACGCTATTACCTTTTTAGGTTTGTGTACTGTGGTAATTACAGTTTCATCCACATTCCAAATGTCCCTTGCTTCAAACTTAAAGCGTTCATATAAGCTTCGAAGTTAAAAAAAAAGGTTGCATGGGTCATGCTTGTTGCTTCCAGAACTCGCAAGGATAGATTACTGTGCCGTTCCATAAAGCCATGCAACCATTCATAGCTGGCAATTTTATTTTCTTCCCAGTTAGTGTGCAGTGCCTCTTATTGACTTTCCAGTAAAAACTACATAGTAGACAGTTTTTTTATTTTTGAATGTCAATTTTATCTCTCTTTTTAGCACCTTGCTTCGTCTTATAAATTCGTGGCATTTTTAGATCTGAAAATAATTTAGTTTATTAATTAATTAAACTGGCTGCAACCCGGGATTCCGTCATATTCTACCTTCCTGCCATATTTATTAAAATATATAAAGCCGTAATGCATGAACAAGTCACAAACATTAACTATCAGTTCCAAAAAAAACAATTTAATATAATTATCATTGTAAATACTGCAATTTGATAATATGTGTTATTAAAAATACTGTAGGACAAATTAACACAAATAAATAAAAAAGAATAAATAATAATGACAACATTCTTCTGTGGGAGAGTCGGATCCCCTCGGATCAAGTCTCCCACGACGCTTCGCACCATGTGTACCCAGTAACCGAATAAATGAAAACTTTAACTTTTTCCTAAGTTTATTATCCTGTGTATTTGAGTTATTAGCACAATATTTTTGCTTATATTGTAGTTCTTAATAATTAACACTCGAACTCTTTAACATAATATTCAATTTTCTTATAAACAAACGAAAACTTACCAAAATTTGGTTCCACTGCACGAAAAACACGCACCATCCGCAATGACACAAACAATCGCCGACACTTCCAGCCTCGCGAACGTAGATAAAACGTAGTGATTCCTTGCTCAGTGCAAGTCATACCGCACCATAAACAAGCTGGGTTGCCAGTTACAAATAATCTATCACGTATGGTAGAATTATAAAAGTTGTGTACCATGTGTCCCAGAGGGATCAAGTATACTCAGTCTCCCCTACAATTCTGACGATGAAAACTTCAAAATCAGTGTCCCTTGAATTTGATTCTTCAATTTCGAAGTTATCGCCATCATCAGTCGACAACATCATCTAGAATTCTGTCATGTGCACAGTATTCACCCTCGTTTTAATTACATTGTTGACACAGTTTTCCCACTTCTCTGCATATAATCCCTGTATTAATATTAATATTCAGCAAATAATCCCTGTAATATAATGTTCTTTTGGTCCAATTTAGGTTTGATATTTTTTGTGGTATGGAGGCAACCGCAACACTTCTCATGCGTTTTTCTTTAATAACTTGTCAATATTATTGTCTTACACAACATTTAAAGTTTTCAGAGTTGGAATTTTTTTATGAATTTTGTAAAATACTTGTGAAATCTTCCATTTCCATTGTTTTTTTCCAAACCTGTTTTAGTTTTCTCGGTGAGTGAAATCTTTCGTTATCTTTCAACAATATATTTTGTTGAACAATTCCAGATACAGATTTTTCTAATAGTCTAGTAACTTCTGTTACGGTTTTGTTCAAAGGAATATCTTCTTGATATTCAACAGAATTCGGGTCCAAACGTACACGTGAAAAGCCATTGCTTAGTTTGATTATTAAGTTTGTGCCCAAAGATAGTCCGAGACATCTCAAGAGTGTAATCTTGTGTGTATATTTCACCAAGCGCCCATAACTTATTAATACAAGTGAAACCGCGTGGCTAGCAAACTGAGCTTTGTCGCCATACCCCCGTGCCTCTGTACCGTGCGGGCGAAACATCATTTAAGCGGTCTACTTATAAATGTAGGTGTTTTAGAAACTTCGAGAAAAGCAAAATTAAACATTGAAACATTTCCAAAATAAGGTTAGTTTATAGTTTCTTTTTTATTTTCAAGAATTAAATATAATCAATTTATGATTTAAATGAAAATAACAGAAATTATCAATTAACTTTGATTATCATTTTAACACTCTAATACTGCACTATTTTGCTATTTTATTTCGCGTAGAGTATGCGATCCCGACTGAGTAAGCGGAAGGTCTAAGTGCCCGGAGTAACGCATATTTGAGGTTAAGCAGGTACAGCCCACTTGCGACTTTTACTCTTTTTTACTGTTCTGTGCCAGGGACTATACGACCGATCCTTGAACACAGCATAGAGATTTTGCTTGGTTTTTCCCGATGAAAGATTCTGGTTGAGCAGAAATAAGTTTTTAATCTAATGTCACTGGAATCCTTTTGGTGTATATTAAGTGTCAAAGATAATATCCACAAATGGATCTATAAATATAAAGAACGAATAAAATAAAATTAAAATAAAAAGACGAATGAAATCTACAAGTGAAACTAGCCTTACCGAAAATCGGCATGTAAGTGTGTAAAAGAAACTACCATAATGTAGAAGAGAGACCAATACCTCAATAATCTAGGACTATGCTTTGGTCGCGAGAGGTAGCAGATTCAATAGCCTCTGGCGACTATACTTATTAGAATTATTATAACACCTAAAAGCGACTCCGCGTTAGTAAAGTGAGGCTTATGTGACTAAAGCTTCGCAATGATGGCTTCGTTCATTACTCGGCCCGTTTGTACTCAAAGTAATGTCATATCGAGCGCTGCTTCGGTAATTACAATTATAAATGACGATTTGTGCAATGAACGGATGTCACAATACATTGGAGATACACAAAAAATATTGTAACGTCACCGTCCTATGTATAAGTTATGATTACGAAATAATATTTTTACGAAAAGCATAATAAAAATATCATTTATACTTTTTCACGTGACGTGACATTTTCTGAAAAAGTTGCCGATGAGGAAAAAAGCGTCCCACATTTTGTAGTTTAATTTAAAGTAAA
This sequence comes from Calamotropha paludella, assembly GCA_927399485.1. Taxonomy (NCBI): domain Eukaryota; kingdom Metazoa; phylum Arthropoda; class Insecta; order Lepidoptera; family Crambidae; genus Calamotropha; species Calamotropha paludella. The sequence continues at coordinate 19,390,793 of OV656803.1, read as the reverse complement.
ATGTCTCAATTGACTAAACCGTCAAATAACCTATTAAAGTATATTTTGAATTTACCAGGCTGCGATTTGATGTTTTATGAAACTTAATAATATATAGGATTTGACAGCTTTGGAAGGAAAACTCTGTTTATAGTAAAATGGTGCAAACTACACTTAACCGTAATTATAAGTACGATATACTTCAACTCACTACTCTTAGGGTACTTTTAATGTATTGGAAACATTTTTTTTCACTTGTATTCGTTTACACAGACACGAAAGTCCGCTTTATAGGGAACTATCATTCTAAGTGTTATTATTCTAAGTTCTTATAATTATTACTTTAGTAACATCTAATACATCAAAATTTTGTTACTAAATGCCAAACTGCACAGTTTGTTTGCATGATCAAGTTAGTTTGAAAATAAATACGTATTTTTCTTGTTAATTTAATACTTAATATATAATTGTTTAATAAAAAAATATTAGAAAAAATGGTCTCGTCCTACAAGTTAATTGAAAACGGGACTGAAACCCGTAAACTTTGGATGTCCTGTCCACTGCACTCCCAATTGAGGTATCAAGCCTTGTAAGCGCCCGTCGAAATTTTCTAATAATTTTTACATTTTTACACTGTAGGCCAGTTTTGCTTCCATCAATGAGAGGGATATTCTCGCATTCGAAAGGAATATTTTTACAAATGTTTGACAACCGATTAAGATGAAAAAGTCATTTAATTTTTGAGTTTTATATTTTTAATAGATAAATATCGGAATAAAAAGCTCGGCATTTTATTCTCAGAAGATACTCGAACCTGCAACCTTTGGATGTCCAGTCCACTGCTCTTCCAATTGAGCTACCAAACCTTGTGAACACCCACCGAAATTTAAAGTACCTACTAGCAATTTTCGACGGGGAGATTACACTTACAACATTTTTGTTATTCATAATGGATATCATTCTTCTAGTGCAAGCATGAGACAAATAATTAACTGAACATAATGTATGTCTTTTAAGATTAGCGACCTCTGGGCAGGCGGGATCCTAATTCAGATCTTTCGATTTTCGAACATGCAGAACAGACTGTACATTTTCGGATACCAATTGCTCCAATCAAAATTTTATTGTATCATAGCTTCTTTCGTGTAAACGCGATCCATTCTTAATTCAATTTTACAAACCTATGCTATAGGAAGGCGGGTCAAATCAAATGCTACTAATACCACTACCAATCTACTATGACATCTTCAAAATGCATCTCGTATAGTATATTTTTGAGTCCTGGAAATGGTTAGCACCGAGAAGTTAGAAAACTTTTAAGTTTTTTATATTTTTTTTTATTTTTTTAGAATAGTTCATTAGAAGAATACGTCAAGTTTCTACATGTTTTCATATTGACACTTTCTACGGTTACTGCAAAACTTTTGTACGAAGTGAATTCACCATTTCACGAGAATAAAATATATTTATGAAATATCTAAAAAAAAATATATCAGAAACTTTATTATACCTTTATATATTGTTACAGCTGATTGTAACTATGTTGGATAAATATCAACAGATAAATTCATAAAAAATACTGATGCATGTCTTTATTGTTTCCGTAACAGTTCTTTTGGTTTCCAGCTGGCTGATTTTCGCAGCTATAATAAGATAAAATAATATAATGTAAATGAAAACTAAAACACATGGTACGTAACTATTAAAACAAAATGGTAGACGATAGAAGAACACTGCCCTGCAACAAAAAACAAATTATATTAAAAAACAATTTGCAAAAAACAAAACTAGACAAAGGCGAGTATAAACTTATAACACTTTTCAAAAATGTTAAAACCCTTTCAAACATGAATGAGAAAAATAACCAAGCATCATCACTTCAACAAGGCGGTCGTGGTAATGATACTGGAATCACCGATAAAACTGTACATATGAAAAAAAAAATATACCCATCTAAATGGCAAAAGGCTTCTGGAATATTTAAAAACAAACCAGATTTATTTAACTGGCTGAACCGAGTAAAAGATTATGATAATAACAATATTAGTTTCCAGGCCAGGTCGTCATTACAAGACAGTGATAAGTCTAAGTCACAAGATAAGGCTGAATTTATTTTAAGAAGTTCAGTACACATGAAACGGCGTCATCCTTTTCACCAAAAATTCGCTGTGAATGTATTTTCTGAGTACAACATACCTAGATCCCAAACCCTCTATAGAAACCCATTACTGCAACTACTACAACAACGATGGAGCATTTATAGATGTGAACCTATTTCTTTAGATAATATGTGCTGTTGCACTTGTACTTCTGAGGCAATGTATGAAGTCATGAAAGGCTTATACGACTGCTACATGAGAAAAAATTGTGACGATTGCGATTGCATACTTTGCGGACAATATATGGTAGAAATAATTGACCAATCGCGGGAAGGAGCAGGTGAGAAATTAAATAAAGAAGATGAATATAAAGATATTACTCTAAAAGGAAAACTACCGGCAGATAAGGAAAAAATTTTTAAAGATATGGCAAGGAATGGCATTCCTTTACCAAAGGGAATCACGGCATCTGATAGAGAAATATTAAGGAAAGTAAGAGCTGACATGGGACTACCACCTGCGCCAACTACAGCAGAAGACAGAGAAAAAGAAAAGAGAGCACAAGAAACAGTTCAAAACGATGTCGGCCTTCCAGCAGAACCTCCTTCAGCTGCTGATGAAGACAAATACAGAAGAGAAATGGCTAGTAGAATTATTACTGCACTTGAAGGGAAACCACCAGATCTGAAAGAAAAAATTCTAAGAGCCATAAATGCAGCTGGTATACCTTTACCAGAAGGAAGCACAGCATCAGAAAAGTCATTAATAGCTAAATTAAAAGGACTTCCGCCTGGTCCAACTTCTACACAAATATCCCATAAACTGAGACAAGCCAAAGCCGCTGGATTGTTAACTCCTTTAGCTGGTAAAACAACAGTGCAAAAAGAAAATATTTTACGAGGTCTTGCACTTAGAGGACTGCCACTACCTGATGATGCAACATCTTCGGAAAAAAAACTCATTGAGAAAGTTAGGTACGATATTGGCTTGCCTCAAAAACCCAAAAAATCAGAAGATAAAAGAAAATATGACAATGCTTTAGCTAGTGGATTAATTATACCACTCGAGGGTAAGACATCCGAAGAAAAAGAAAAAACATTGCGAGCCCAGCAAGCCTTAGGGATACCTCTTCCAGAAGGAAGAACCGACTCTGAAAAATATTTAATAGAAAAAGTTAAGGAACTAGCAAACCTTCCTATACCTACTGGTTTATCGATACCTATTAGAAAACTAAAAGATGCAAAAGCAGCTGGATTATTGTCATCTTTACAAGGAAAAACACACGAACAAAAGGAAAATATACTACAAAACATAGCTATGAAAGGTTTGCCTCTACCTCCTGGAATCACTGATTCAGAAAAAAACATTATCAATAAAGTACGTAACGATGTTGGCTTACCACCAGAACCACAATCAGCTGCAGATAAAGAGAAGTACAAAAAAGGGATATTTCTTGGAGTTATCACACCACTCGAAGGTAAATCGCAAAGTCAGAAAGAAAAAATTCTTAGAGGTTTAGTTGCTACAGGTATACCCCTACCTGAAGGGCGAACAGCGTCCGAAAAAGCTTTGATAGCAAAAATTACCGGTGAAGCCCAGTCACCTACAACGGAGAAATTGCGTAGAGCTAAAGTAGCTGGTTTGTTGACTCCTTTAACGGGTAAAACACCAGCTCAAAAACAAAATATTTTACGAGGGCTTGCAATACAAGGTCTGCCACTTCCAGAGGGGTCAACATATTCGGAGAAAAACCTGATTGAAAAAGTTAGAATGGATCTTGGATTGCCACCAAAGCCAAAGACACCGTTTGAGAGAGAAAAGTATAACAAAGCTTTAGCAGCTGGAATAATTGCACCACTCGAAGGTAAGACACCGGAAATGAAGGAAAAGATCTTAAGAGCTCAACAATCACTAGGAATACCACTTTTAGAAGGACGAACTCCTTCTGAAAGGGCTATAGTAGCTAAAGTAAAGATGCTACCTGTATCTTTCCCTCCTGGTATTTCGATTCCAATTGATAAATTGAACAAAGCGAAAGCTGCCGGATTATTAACTCCATTAGATGGGAAGTCTCCTGTGGAAAAAGAAAATATATTTCGAACTATAGCATTGGCTGGGTTGCCTCTACCTCCTGGAAAAACTCCATTAGAAAAAAATATTATTAATAAAGTTCGACATGATATTGGTCTGCCACCAGAACCTCAGTCAGATGCAGATAAAAATAAGTATAACAAAGGAATATCGATTGGAATTGTCACTCCTCTTGAAGGAAAATCTCTTGCTCAGAAAGAGAAAATCCTAAAAGCTTTACAAGCTGCCGGTATACAATTACCTGAGGGACGAACACCATCAGAAAATGATTTAATAGCAAAAGTTGCCGGCGATACTAATACACGTGCTACTGAGAGACTAAGGAGAGCTAAAGCTGCAGGTTTACTGACTCCGTTGACCGGAAAATCACCTGAACATAAAGAAAAAATTATACGTGGACTTGCAATGCAAGGACTACCTCTTCCAGAGGGATCGACATTTTCGGAAAGAAATCTTATTGAGAAAATAAGGAACAACCTTGGACTACCCCCAAAACCTAAGACACCATTTGAGAAAAACAAGTATAACAAAGCTTTGGCAGCTGGAATAATTACACCACTCGAAGGCAAGACACCGGAAATGAAGGAAAAGATCTTAAGAGCTCAACAATCACTAGGAATACCTCTTTTAGAAGGACGAACTCCTTCTGAAAAAGCTTTAGTGGCTAAGATTAAAGCATTACCATCACTGCCTTTCCCTTCCAGTGAAAAAGAATTGGGTATACCACCAGAAGCAAAAACATTATTCGAAAAAGAAATAGTCAAAGCAGCTAACGAAAAAGGCTTGCTAACTCCGCTTACTGGAAAAACAGCAGAACAAAAGGAAAAAATTATTAAAGGACTAGCTGCAGCTGGATTACCAATACCAGAAGGAAAAACATCATCCGAAAAGGAATTAATAAAAAAAGTAAGGCAAGACGTTGGTTTACCACCTGAACCGACGCCTTCAGAAAAATTAGGAAAAATAAGGAAGAAGTCCAAAAAGATAGGAGCTGTGGGAGTGAAAAGAAGTGCACGAGGTGTAGGTATGGCAGGTGCATTAGAAGGAATTGTAAAACCATGGAAAAGTGCACGAGGTGTAGGTCTAGCAACAGGGGGTATAACGGAAGAATTACAAGATATAGTTAAAACTACTACTTGTGATCGCAGTTGTGGTTGTGAAAAAAAGAAAATTAAATTCAAACATAGCTACGTCAAAATAAAAGTGACTTCCCCGCATTTGTCAACAACATGCCCATGTCCTGATGATTGCTTTCCCCACCCTAAACCAGAAATCGTAACTGACAACGAAGGTATAAAAGTAACGATTGGAAGTGCAGTAGGTATACCAGCTTTCACTAAGAAAATATATGAAGAGAATAGTCACTTTAGGCAAACCTATTATGCCGATTCAGATTCTAATTTTAATTATCAAAAAAAACAAACTGAAAAGAGTACAACTACGGAAGCTTCACTACTTGATCATTTTATTCATAGCACTAACTATGTATTAAAAAATAATAGCTACATGACGAATTCTTCTAATGATGATTTAACCAGAAGTTCTAATTATTTTTATAATGATGCAAAAAATAGCGAAGACACTTCGAATGCTCAATGTGCTCAACTTCGTAATGTACATGAAAGACGAAAACGAATTACAGATGACTGTAATCCATACTTATGTGATTTACCTTCGTCACGATCAACTACCACAAACACTTCTACAGGATCTAGTTTTAAATCAATTTATATATTAAAAAATAAATCCACTGACGATTTTCTATCAGCCTCTGACTTAGGGGACGCAACCATAAGCATCATTTCATTCGTCGGAAGTATATATTCACCAAACGTCAGTTCTGATTTATCATCAAGCCATGATATTTTCAGTAATGGATCAGAATTGTCGTCAACTCAATTCAGTTCCGAAGTCACAGGATCATTAAGGTTGGTACAATAAATTTAAAATAACGAGAGTAGACTGAACAGTTTGTGGCCTTACGCATAATTACACATTTTTATTTTTATTTTTCTACATCATTAGGTTCACTAATTTTTAGGTTATCACTGTGTAAAATTGCATTTCGTAGCATTTCGACGTTTAAAAAAAATGGAAATTGACCAACTTGATAAAAATGATACCGAAAATAATTCACGTTAAAATGAAATCATAATAAGGAGAACCTGCGCCATCTTATACAAATGCCATTGATTTGCAGAATTTAAACAACGACGAAAGAACGTTGAATACGGCGCTCGCTCCGGCCGGCCTGTATCTTATACGACCAAAGAAAACATTGGCAAAGTGTGTAATCACATAATGGCAGACTGGACATTATTATTGATATTGCTGACATTTAAGGCATATTAGTCATATCATATTAGTCAATAAACTTGAATATTCTAAGGTTTCCGCTCGGTGAATTAAAAACAGAAATTTCTTATAATTAAGCAAAAATAAAAGTTTTAAACTTTTTGAGACTAAACCGTCAGATTTTTTCACAGATTTGTAACAGTGGATAAAACCTGAGTTCGTCACTTTACTCCAGAAACAAAATAACAATCTAAACAATGGAAAAGAATTGAACGAGCATTAAACCAAGCGAACAATTTTAACAGCAAGGTCAGATTTTTGGGATGCTAAGAATCTCATCACTGTGGATTACCCACAGTGATGAGATTCTTAGCATCCCAAAAATCTGATCCCAAGATTCTTAGCATTCGAAATCAGCATCTTGAAACATGCAAAACAGTAAACTTGCGAGTAATAGTGAACACTTATACTTCGTTTACGTTAAGAAGTCAAAGAGAAACCTTTGCGATAATGTCAAACAACATCTGGGTAGTCAAAATTTTAACCAAATGACGAGGTTGAATGTTTGATAAATCACTTTGAAGAAGACTGGCATAGAGGCTTTGTAATGTAGATAAAGGAAATGCATTCAGTTATACGGAAATGACGTCGTAATATAAAAATTTTTTTATTTATTTATTTATTAAGTACACAAACAGGTTACAGTTTATAATTCCATTAAAATGACAGTAAATTAAATTAGATAAGTACTAGACTCTAACCCTTAACAGTGTACATAGCAGGCATGAACGGATGAGCTACCAAGTTGAACCACATAAACTTAAATATGTACATTTAAAATTACGGAATAACAATAAGGTTTAAAACAAAATATGCGCTATTTGTTTAAGATTAAATTCATTGCTACAATTTATATTGATTTTAAAATCATATAAATGTTAATAAAAATTGAAAATGTTAGAAAAAAAAACAAAATAATTAGATTATTAAATTACTGGGAATACTGAAGTACCGTTAATATATAATATTAAACATATACTACAATATTAAACATAATATATTAAACTAAAATAGGCACAGTGTTATATCTATACTACGGCGAAACGAGTACCATTCGTATTTTATTATGTTTTCCGTTTATTCGTATTTTATTATGTTTTCTTGATTAGGCTGCAAACTTTTCAATCTATCCTCATCATTTTAAATTAACTTTGATCTTTCTTACCTTTATTTTTAAGTTCATATGTGTTTTTAGTTCAGATCATGTGACCGTACTATTGACAAGGAAGTACATTACAAATCGTTTAAGGGCTTTCACAGAGAACAATGCACCGATTTACAGTAGAGATGCTTGTAGTTATAATATCTCACAGACGAGGTTACCAAAAAAAGAAAACTCAGATAAATACAACGGTACCCTTAATGACAATTCAATACTCATAACCAGGAATTTTAATACTGACTACAATAAAATGGATCAATTACAACTGAAGAAATCAGTTTCTGGGGATTCTTCGATATTTTTAGTAATTTCCACATCAGATGAATCTAATAGTGACCATTCTTTAAATGATATAGATAACCCTATTTGTATGCAAGTATCACAGATCGGATGGGTAAGAACTGCTTCTAAAAAAGACGGTAATTATACTCTCATTTCTACTTTATACTAAATTTACCAAAATCGGACGTAAAAAAAGATTATAATTTTTAGGTTCTCAACCATCAACATCCAAAAGTGAAAAAAAATCAAAGAAAGTGAAGAAAAATAAACTTTTTACGTCAAAGAGCGTCACTGGCAAAGATAGAGATGCGCCTCGAAAATCGTTACAATTTGAAAAAGATATTAATGCAACTGAATACCGTGTACAAAGAAGCGTAACTTTGGAACATGCCAAAGTGTATCGCGCAGTAAGCGTTGACACCATGCAAGACAGGCCCTGCTGCTGCACTCCGAGAAAAGTTGATATCGGAAACAATCAGTGTTCAGCCATAATGTCAGAAATATTTTCACCTCTAATAATGGATCAAGGTAATAACTTCCTTATTTTAAATTATGTGAAGACGAGGAAGTACACTGTCACTTCTCCGAGATATTTAGCAAAATCAGTTAGTGTCGAACAGTCTTCTGATAACCGCTTTTGAAATTGGCGCCATGATTGGGCCATTGTGCGTGGTTGGATTCTTCTCCTACTCCTGCCAACCCAATTCATCCCAGAATACTAGCAACCTTTTTAGCAGCCTACTGCAAGCTTCAGGGACAAATGCCAGAGATTGGAATAGTTGTGCCCTGTTGTGCTCTGTCACACTTCTACATGTCATGAGTACATGCTGTAGAGTTTCCTCTGCCGCCATGCAGACACCAGTTACACCTTTGACAGAAAGGTGATTGTTTAGCGAACAATAACTAATTATTTTACCCATAACTTTGCGGACCTTGTCCCTTTTTAATCTGATGAGGTTGCGGACAAGCTTTTTAGATGCCTCCGGAACTGCATTTTTTGTTTGCCTACAACCTTCGCTGTTTTTCCATTCTTTAAGGTGGATTTCTTCTGTTTTAACTCGCAGCCATATTGTGATTTAGGTTGGGGGTATTGGAAGTATCGGTTCCAGTCCGTAAATTGTTATATTTGAGCCCTTCTTGGCTAGTTCATCCAATGCATCGTTTCCGAGCGAATCACTGTGTTCATCGTTTATCCATTGCAAGGTTACTCTATGATCGGTTGCAATTTATTGGAGTGTGTCGTGACACTCCTTTAGAAGATCCTTATAATAACGAATACATGTTTGCATGGTGTTCTATCTATAGGTGTCTCAAGAAGTTGTTATTTCATTAATGATTCCTTGCAGAACGCGGAGTGTGTTGTTAAATTTTAATTAAATAATACGTTTGCTCTTAGTCACAAGGCACACACACTGCCTTTGCTTCCTCCTAAATAACTAGGTCTAGTGGCCTAAGATTCAGGAGATACTCGAGTTCGGCTGATGGTATGGTTCTTATTCATCCGGTCGCTGTTACGCTAGCCAAGTGTTTGGAGTTTGTTTTTTATAGTAATCAGTTGTGTTCTGGACCACCATACAACTAATCCGTAGAGAATAGCGGGTCTTATGATTGAAGTGTATAGCCATAGTGTGGTTTTCGGATTGAGACCCCATCATTTACCAACTAGGCTCTTACATTGCCAAGAGGCTATACAAGCCTTCTTTATTTTAGTATCGATATGACTTGTGTTGATAGGGAGAGTTTGGTTTTAAACAACTATGGTTGTTGTAGTTCTGGTAACTTCATTTTGTTGGTAAAAAGGATGAGTTCGGTCTTTTTCGGAATTACTGACAATTAGTGCTCATCACACCATTCCTCCACAACGTGAAGAGCTGAACGCATAACTTTGCAAAGTACATTTTAAGCATTCTCACTTATCAGTATTGCTAGATCGTCTGCATAACCAACAGTGGTGCATCCCTTTCGTTTAGCTTTTTTAGGAGGATGTCTTCTACTATGTTCCATAGTAACTTTGACAACTTTTGCTTTGTGGTGGTATTGGTCACTATTCGGTCCACTCGTTTACTAATTAGCTCGGTGATCCATGTCCTTAGGACGGGTTAGGTTTATGGTTTTATCAAAAGCTCCTTCTAAACTCGGCGTCAAAAAAATCGCACCTTATAAAAATCTTATTCAAAAATTCCTAAACCTTATATAGAGGATAGTGTTAGGTATCATTAGAAAGGTAACAAAAAGGAGCATCAAACAACAATTAAGTGCAATCTTTTTTTTAATTAAAATTATACAAAAAGCATAAAAATTTGAAAAATAATAAAAAATCTTAATTAAGTCCTAATTAATAATCGATAATTTACAAAAAAAATGTACAAAAAGTGTCTTAAAATTAACTCAAAATCTAGTGTTACCCCCCCTTGCCCTGATGACGGCTTCCATACGGTCCCTCATAGACCTCACCAACTTCAGGAGCTCTTCTTGAGGGATAAGACCCCATTCTTCAATCACCGCGGTTTGGAGTTCCTCTAGAGTCGAAGGAGCCGGATCCCGAGATCGAACCTTACGTTTAAGATGGTCCCAGAGGTGCTCTATCGGATTCAGATCAGGACTTCTCGCTGGCCACTGCATCACAGGAATTTGGGACCTCCGCAGGAAGTCGTTCACGATGGCTGCAGTGTGTGCGCGAGCGTTGTCGTGCATTAATGTGAACCCCTCGCCAAAAGATTCGGCAAAAGGGACCACATGCACATCCAGGATCTCTGTGATATAGCGGCGCGCAGTCAGCGACCCTTGTCCGCGAGCACCTCCGGTCCGGGAGACGCAGACCAGGTCGGTTTTGCCGGCAGCCGACATACCGCCCCAGAACATGCAGGATCCGCCTCCATATTCCACCGTCTCCTGGATGCAGGCTTGAGCGAAACGTTCACCCTGCCTCCGGTATACTCTTCTTCGTCGGTCGTTGCAGAAAAGACACACTCGTGTCTCGTCTGAGAAGAGAACAGCTCCCCACTGCTCAATGGTCCAATCGACGTGGTCGCGAGCAAACTGCAAGCGGGCTCGTCGGTGCGCTGCAGTCAATTTTGGACCTGTAGCAGCTCTGCGGGCTGCTATGTTCTTCTCCTTCAGTCTTCTTCTAACCGTGGATACACTCACGGTGCGTCTGCGAACTGCCTGGAGCTCCTGTTGCAGCTGAACAGCGTTTGAGAAGCGATTTCTCAAAGAGTACGACACAACGAACCGGTCGTCTCTTTCCGAAGTGCAGCGACGTCTACCGGACCCATGTCGCCGGATATAGCCACCGGTCTCTAAAAAGCGCTGGTAGACTCTACGAACCGAAAAACGGCTCAGATTCAGTTGCCGGGCGACATCACACTGCCGCACCCCTGCTTGCAGTAGTGCAACCACTTGAGCGGCCTCATCAGCTGTAGTGTCCATTTTCCAGATGTTCTTTCTTCAGTAAAATCAGTGCGTGTGTCCCCTTCAACGGTTTAATAGCGAATGACCCACATTGAACCCGTGTTGACCTCTTTATACCCACAAAGTTAGCGCAACTCGCGACTCTCCCGAGCAGCAAAATTTCCTTAGAATTTTTGTGACCCTTTATTTGTTGCTTTAGGTTTTATTTGATAATGAAAAATAATGTTTTTTTATTAAGTTAATTAAGTAACCTTTTAAATAAAATTATAATTAATACGACTGCATGTGCATATCCAGAGTTAATGCCATTTGAACGTGATTTTCTTAGAGGTGCGATTTTTTTGACGCCGAGTGTATATCTATGAAGGCATCGAGTGTTGAATTTTTGTTTGCTATAGCCGATTCTATTTTGTGTACTACCTTATTTAGTGCCGACTCTGTTGATCTTCCTTTTCTATATGCATGTTGTTGAGGGTGTAGTGGTTTATTTCTAAGCCTAAGGTATAGACATAAACATACTTAGTACTTAGAAATAAACATAATGTAAAGAAATAAAATAAAGGATTTGGGTGTATACCTAAAGGCTATAAAACTATACATCCTCTGTAGATTGGTAGCAGGTACTTTGTAATCTAGATGCCAAAGCAGCAGGGCTGAGAAGATCCCATCTGATTTGAACGGTTTAAAGCTTTTTACTGCCCACTCTATTTTATCTGTGGTCACTGTTTCCATTGCGATTTCCCATTTCTGGGTCCTGTGTTGTAGTGCTCGTCGTGCCATTCGGAGGCCATGGTTATTTGACATCCAAGAAAGTAAGTTTCTAGCAGTACTTCATTTGTCTCTACTTCTGAGTTTGTAAAAGTGCCGTCATTCTTCTTAAGTGTGCCCAGAAGGTTGAGTTCACCTTTTGCCAGGACTTTTTTAATTCTTGCGGCTTAGTTCGTTGCGTTAACACTACAGAAATTGCGCCAGCTTTCAATGCTTCGGAATTTGCTTTATTTCTTGTAGTGTTTCTGTGCTTTTTTGTTTTTGTCCCAGTCTTCTAAGGCCTTTTCGGAGTTGCTCTAGTTCCGGCCCCAACCAGGACATTTTTCAAGACCTCTGGGTGTAACCATAGGGCATGTTGATTCTAAGCTTTTTAAAAGACCTGCAGTAAATGATTATACGTTATTTTCTATGTTATCTGTGCTAAATGAGTCATCCATCATTTGAGTCTCACCTAGTATCTGTCTGTAGGTTTGTGTACCTTGTTTTGTTATATCTGTTTTGTGGGGGTTGCAATAAGTAACGGGGTCTGTTGGTTTATATTGTATTTGGTATCATACGCGGCGGTGGTCAGCAAAGGTGGCTCCCTTGATACGTGCCATTCCTCGATGAGGTTGGCCGCCGCGTTTGTTGCCAGGGTTATATCTACTATGGATTTATACCTTGAACTTACAAAGGTCGGTTTAGTGCCTCTGTTTATAAAGTTTAGGTTTGTTTGAAATAGGTATTCAGCTAGTGACTCACCTCTTTTGTTTGTATCCTTATTGCCCCACAGAGGATAGTGTGCATTGCAGTCTGCGGAGATGATCAAGTCCCAGTTTTGTTCTTCGCAGTGGTTAACAGCACGGCTAGCTCTCTTGTTGGAACCTCGCCATCGCTCGGCATATACACTGACGCTAGCACCAGGGTTGTCTGTTTGTCTGTTGTGATTTTTACTGCGGTAAGATCTCTAGAACTGAATTGGTTAAGCGTGGTGTGTTATGGTATTTGCCATTTGGCAAGTGAAACTGTGAAATTACAAAAATTGTAATTTGTACGAATGTATCTGTAAACAAATGTTTCTGTGTGTATTTTGTTTTCGATATGCTAACCCCACAATACCTGCAAAAATGTTTCATTAAAAGTTAACTTTTCAATACTTGGTGAAAATTACCCAGTGTTTGTTTATTGACATATTTGCTCGTAATACGACATCTGACATTTCAACTTATTTCATGAGGCAACCCCTCAGTTGAGTTCCCACTTCTAATTTGAATGTGCTTTACTACTAACTGATAGCTAAAACTTATTTATAAGTATTATAAGAACGTAATCTCTCCTTTAAAAAAGTAGGTTATTAGGTAGTAGTGAAGTAGGTAAAGAAGGTTAGGCAAGTTATAGGTAACAATAAAAAACAAAAATGTATTTATAAAACCTTTCAAAAGAACTCTCACTTAAAGCTTATTCCCAGTGTTATTTGCAATTTCATTAGCATTTTGAGATGTATTTGAAATGAACATGTTAGAGTTTTTTGGATCTCCTGCCTTATAGCTTCAGTTCCATAAAACATTATAATTAATTTTTCAATTGATTATTATTTAATTAACATTATAACATTACATATAATAAATTTTTATAGTACGCATGAATTGAAATGCCGACGTGTTTCAGACGAGGATGGCATTATTCCAGATATCTTAAAAGTATCGTCGGAAGAAGTACATCAAGCACTAACTAAGCTGTTCACAAAGTGCTTAATAGGTACGGAAACACCAAATAGCTGGAATGGTGTTATTATTGCCCTCTTACATAAAAAAAAGATTTAAAGCAGTTTATCAACTCCGAGCCCATCAGTATGCTGTCACATATATACAACGAAACGAAAATAACTGTCGCGTATACATTTAGAAACAAGTTTGATTCTTATCAACCAAGAGAGCATGCAGGGTTTTAATCAGGTTAGAACTCTCGGGCAGATATGCACGTCATTGAAACGCCGATAGTAAAATATCACGAATATCAGAAACCTATAATTATAGTTTTTTTTTTTAATATAAAAAGACGTTCCACTCTTTCGAAACCTGGACTGTTGAAGAAACGCGTTGACGCGATATCTCCCAAATTATTAACCGCAGCTTCGGAAAATATATTTAAGGAATTAATTAATTAATTTAAAGGTGATTCCTGTTAGAAAATTTATTTAAGGAATTAATTAATTAATTTGAAGATGGATCCTGTAAAAGTAGACCTGAATATTGACCTATCAAATGCTAAGGTTAAAACTAACATACCAGAGGCAAACGACTTTAAATTTCCTGTTAATATAGCAATGGACTATTTATATCTCAGTCACAGAGTCTCGCTAGGTAGCACTAACCAGATAGCAGAGGTATCCCAGCCCTGGGCAGCATTCGGTGCTTACAAGGTACAAACCTGCCGATTAAACTCAAACCAAAAGTATTTAAAGAGTGCATTGAGCCTGTATTCATAAATGGCTCAGAAATCACGTCTCTTTCTGAACGATCATTGGGGTGGCTAGTTAACCTCCTATCAGTCCACCCTGGGCAACGGCATCACGGACCAACTCGGTCAGTGATACCGGCTGATAAACCCAGTGGCGGTGGTAGGCTCCACAAGGGGCCGCCTGGCTCGCGACCACCATCCTGCCGAAATACGTCGCCAAACAGCTATGCTGCATTCCGTCGGAGAGCCAATGGGGATCGGTAATAAGTCAGTTACGCAGCTTAGGTCAGCTTAGCCAAAGAAAACTTTCATGGTCGACTAAATAGCGTCTCGACTGCAGGAAGCATTTTCCGCAATGACATTTGCTATAGGCGTCTTCGATGCTATGAAAAATCCGGATTTTCCGTTATCTGGCTTCTGGTGGACACTGGGGTAGAGAAGATGCTCTATGTCTGTGTCTACCGATCGCACAGCGGTGACCGGGAGACGACTCGGCTTATAAATTACCTCACAGAGACGGCAGACTTGGCAGCTCAGCGATATCCAGCGGTGGAGCTTGTTTTTCTAAGGGACTTCAACGCTCACCACAGAGAAGCTATTCCAGAATACTGACCATGCTGAAAAAGAAGCGCGACAATTTACCCTACCGCTAAATTTTACTCAGCTGGTGGATCAAGCGACGCGAATTCCAAATATTGCTGGCCACACACCCAATTGTATTGACTTACTGCTGATAACTGATCCATTCTTTGATGTCAGAGATCACAATTTACAATAAGAAGATCCGTAGAGTCTTATTTTGTCTGGACGTGAATATGGCCAGTGGTCCTGATAGCGTCCCAGCAAGAGTACTTTTTTTACGTGGGGAAAAAATGCATTAAGCATACCCCACCCTTGAGTGGACGATGGGGTTATGTGGGACTCTCCCCTGCGGACCTACCTGAAGATAAAAGCTCGTCAGGTTGGTACTGTAGCGCCCTACGCGCGCTCCGGGATCGTTGGGAACATGGGACGTTAATTTAAACCATTCAGGTATATCTCAATTTGTTCTATTATATCAACTCTCTTTATATCAACTCAGGTTACACTCTCAGATACTACTCGTGATCGTCTTATGTTCGTCTAATATTCTAGAATATTCTATTTTTAAAAGGGTGACATTCCTTGTCATAAGGTATATCCACGCAACTAGGTGGAATGCGGTGTCATTGACGCAAGGAGGTCACCACAGTGCCCAGGGCCCTACCCACTAAAAACTCCACGACGTCCCCTCATTCACCTAAGTGCGATTGGTTCGTCGAACCACTCATCATTTTCAGACGATAGGTCGTTCGACGTAGCACTCGACTTTGTCGCTCGTTCCCGCTCTCGCTTGCACTTCAAGCCTTAAATGGAAAGCCTCAGAGCAAGGTAACGCCGCATGAGTCATGTTTTTCGTGCGTGCAGCCGGCTCCATCGAATTATAAGACGTTGTCACTTCAAAAATATAATCTAATAAAATAGGTACCAAAGAATTTATTTACAATAATTTATTACTAGAAATAGGGAAATGTTCCAGAAAGTCGTTAGATCGGACTGTGTGCATGGAGGAATCTCGACGATGAAGAAGAATAGATATACAAGAGACAGATTGCTTGAAAAAGAGAATAGCGTTTGTAATGAGAGACTAAAAAGTAATTTTGTTTGAATCTTCAGATCCGACTATACATTTTTCATGTCCAGTGCAATAGTTTTTATTGTTGCCAAGTGTAAGCTGATGTTATTTATAGAATAAACAAACTCTTTTAAGTCGACAAGCTATATTTTTGATCCTATTTATTAATACCTAAATAATTATGTCAATAGGTTTAGCTAAATGTTCATTTGTGTTAACCCTGTGCAAAAAATTCATGGTATCAATAATAAGCCTGCCACGCCTAAGCGTGGAGAGCCACTCATGAAAAACGTCAATAAACTCCCAACTCTTGCTCTTTCAAATTTTCTCCATTTGGAGTAATAAAGTACTACCACAATTTGATTGACAAAGGCTGACACTGATGAAATTCTTGAGAAGAAGATCCAAACCACCGAAATTTACATGATAACACACCTGACTATAGGATATTATAACGTAAGATATAGTATCTATATTAGTTAACCAAGAAATAATTTGTCATTTCCGTTTTAAGGATTGAATCAAGAAGAAATTGAAAGTTGTCGGGTGACTTCCAAATCTGTATCAACTGTTCAACAGACATATTTCATTTCCAAAAAACAATCACCTATAAGATTATCCCGGTGCCAAATTGCACCGTGCAATAGGCCGCCCAAACATTTAATAGACCGACACACCGATATGCCAGACTTTTTACAACCGATGACAGATCCGTATGAGCGGTTTGGCGGCACCTGTCACCCTTGGAATTCTGGTTCGTCTGCAGACAAACTACTGGAACTAATTGAACAGTGGGGCAAGGACTTACAACAGAATCAAAAACCTAGCCCTTGTAAAGAAGATTTTTCTTGCTGCTCCGAACCCAGTAAGTCTACTTCTGTTATATAATTATTTCTTTTCGAAAGCAAATTTTTAACAACAAAAAAGTAACAGCAAAGTAAGACAAGATTTTTTGTTATGAAGTGGTTAATGTTTCGGTATCTCCTGCGGTCATTCTATGTCACAGTAGTTCCGTAATCAGTTTTTAAATAAAAGTAATTCCTTGTATCTATAATTTTTCGTAACTAGCAAATTTCGTAAATAGAATAAAAAATCTGTGTAGAAAACTGATTTCATTTATTGGAGAACTATTCACATAGACGGCCGAACGAGCGATACAAACATAAGTATACTCCGTCAATATTAATTAATAACTTTCTCTATGGATAGTAACAAACTACTATTTTACTGGTGTCCGCATAACTTTATCGATTTCAGGGTATGATTGTGTTATTTTTAAATAGAATTAAAAAGAACTTATTGAGATTGTTGTCTAATGAGGACACCATATTACACTAGCCTAGCTAATATCTAATCTCCATATATCTTAGTGGGACTATTCATTTAAACTAAGTTACTATATTATAAGTATTTTATTTGCAGGGAAACCCGATGAAAAAGAGCTACAAGAAATTAAAAATAAACTATGGAAACCAGGAGACCCACGTGAACAGACTTGCGAAAGTTGTGGAAGACCTGTCGATGGCAAAGTTAAATGTCTTTGCCACGGAGAAGACAAATTGAAAAAAATTCGCAAGCAGCTATGTCCCTGCACAGCTTACACTGCACCACCAGTTCCAGATGAGGAACCAAAGCCACCAGAGGGCTCAGGTTCTGAAGAACCGGCAAAAAAAATTTGCAAATGTTGTATATGCCAAGGAGGAAAAGCTAAAATAGGCATAAATTGTTCTTGTGCCCAAAACACTTGCTATCCTGATCGGGAACCGAAACAACGTTGCGATTGCTTTACAGAACCTGAGCCGGATGTACCTATAGACTTTGATATTTTAAAAGACATGATAGAAGAAAGACAGCGATACGAAATGTTAACTGGCTTAAAGGTTATATCAGACAATACGCAAAAAGTGTCCGGCTTTAACGTCAGGGTTAGAAAGAAACAATTAACCGAAATGTCTCTAGAAGAAGCTATCAAGTATTTCGAGCTGCACCCAGATGAGGTACCTGAGCCCATCGAAGAAACGGATGATTGCGTCTGTGAAGAAGAGCCAAAGCCTAAAATGAAGCCTAAGCCAGCTTGGAGGGTAAGGCTCTCACTATTCAATAAAAATAGGGAAAAATGTGAATGTCCTGACGACCCGCCAGTCCCGGAGCCCGACGAGTTTTATCCATTGCCAACACCGAAACCGAGAGCGGGGCGTGGGATGGGTGCAGCAGGTGGGGCAGGACCACCGGGCTCTCGTCCTCCCGGCGTCCCATTCTCGACAGAGTTGCCAGTTATTGAAGAGCCACCACCAAAGGGATTCAAAGTTGTAGTAGGCGCCAAGGGCTCTGGATCGAAAGGTCTAAAGGGGATCTGTTGCTTCGACCTCTTACAAGAGCAAACCTTCCCTAACCAATCCAAACCACCACCTGACTTACCGGAATAAGCACGTGCTCCCATTATCGTCTACCCTTTTGTACATTTGTATAAAGACTATAAAAATAATTTTATTTTTGATGTTAATAAATACCAAAGAAATGATAAAATGCTTTTTAAACTTCTTACGCGACGACTGCCGCCGTAATAGATTTTTTTTATTAGACAGAACTTGTATGATGAAATTAGAAACAACGAGGTTACCACAACATCCTGAAAAGTTTATCATGAAAATGGTGTTTGCGCTGGTTCTAATTATTTTTCAAGAATATAAGGCACACAATTCCAAATTGAAGGAAATTAAATTTTTTGGACTCACCTGGGGTTCTGCAGCTGATGTTTCTTGGTGGCCACCACACTGACTATAATTTAATTAATGAACAGTTTCTTGGTGGCCACCACACTGACTATAATTTAATTAATGAACAAACAGGTTGAGGAAACTATTCCCGAAAGCGGCGCGTGCGACAGACGTTAGTATAACAATTAACTTGCAACTGATTGCATTTTTGGCAAGTCTCTCCTTTTAATCTATTTGATTCGATGAACCAGGTGAGCGAGGAGAATAGCGGACTAGGTAATAGAAATAGGGAGATGGGCATATTTGTCACTGTGTGCCTTATACTAGTATATGGCTTAAACAAATCGGTTTGCAAGTTACTCATCCATGGAGACCGTTATGGACGGTGTTTACTACTTTATGATTAAAATGCCGTCATTGATTATTATGAATTGGAAGAGTGTGGCGAAGTTAGGGCAGGAAATGGTGACCGAAACCCAAACATTTATTAATTAAGTAGCTACTGTTCAGTTGCAACCCCTCTGACTCGAATTCTGGCTTCCTCTGACTTCTGGATACTGTTTGGGCTAGTCCGATACCTTAGCGCGTGCACTATGTTTGCCGAGGCGCAATGCAATAATGCGCAAAACGGGACATTGCTATCACCAGCCCAAAAAGCGCGCGCTCTGTGAGCTCTGGGACTTACTGCTGCTGATTAGCTGGGTACATCTCCACATAACAGGGTGACTTTCTAGTTATGTTTCAAACATAATAATTCGTAGTAGACCTGATATTATAAGTGCAATGCCATTCAGTATTCTTAAGCTCAGGCCTTTGAGTAAGGCAACGATAGAGTTATTCGTATGCTATGCTCGTAGGAGCTAAGCAACCACTATTTGAAAGCAAAAGGAAGAAACCTTACTTAAAACCTCTTGATTCTGATACGTATGCGCCACTCGAAAATCTATACTGTATGGAGTATTCAAACCGTGAATACCAGGAATAAATAGTGCTAGAGTACCTAAGTTGCTCTTACCTACGTAGGGTACGTGAGATATTTATGGTAAGATACATTTTTGTACGAGAAACGAAAGTAGTTGTGGTTGTATCCTTTCAGCTTTAATTTGTGACAAATTTTAATGATTATTGAAGTGAAACTAGGCGCATGAGGGTATTATTTTTACAGATGAAACGAAGATGTGTAACGGATATGTCGAAGAAGAGGGAGAGAGCGATTGAGACCAATTGAGGGAGTGAGAAAGGGCGAACGTAGCATGAAGCAACTAGCCATGGAGTGAGAGAGATACAGCGAACGTCGCATTACGCATAGTGCAATGGAGCGAGAGGTGGGAGAGAGCTATAGTGAGAAAGATTGAAAGAGAGAGAGAGAAAGGGAGATCGAAAAAAATACACGCTATTGGGTTGTGTATTCGTTTAGTAGTTAAATATTAATAAAACTTTCGATGGCAATTCTGTCGCATAATGTCTTTTGCAGTAAACGCAGATTTTTCATTTATTTATATTATCATTAGCACGTATAAACAATGGGTTAAATTTATAAATAAACTTTATGAATAAAATTTTGTGATAAATTTGTAAGTCGTCCTATACTAAGCAGTTGTTCGGAGTAAGTAATATATCTGTTATCTTTTTGTTTATTTACATTTTTTTATGCTATTCATTTGAAGGTTAGGTAGTTTTAATATTTACAAATAACAAGTGGCATTTTAACTTGCCACTCGTCATTTAATAATTTAATAAACCATTTTTCATAAAATACTAGGCGATGCAGTCGCTAAGCATAAAGCTACGCTAGCACCATATATTGGAGCGGAGCGTAATACCTAAAAAAGAAAAAAAATTCCATGGGAATTTTTGCGAATTTTTGGGATCCGTCACAATCTGGTCCTAAGCGTGTTGATTTGATTCCACATAAAAAATATTATAATCGGTTAAGAACTCGGGAACTTATGGCGTAACAGACATTGCGCCATTGAAGCTGATCGAAAGTCTACGAACAAAATGGCACATATATACTGTAATTAAATGTAAATTAACTTTGAAAAAACATGTCTTGAATTTTGATATAAAATGCGAAGAAATTTTTTCCCCGACCTATTATTACAAGAAGCTTATTTTAATGTGTAGTACTAATCTAAATAAATTCTATGTAGTAATCTATGTATAATCATCAAGAAATCATAAGAAACCTCATTAAATTACGTAATGTGATTGCCAGTATCTGTTTCCTTTAAGATAAAGTTTATACGTCTCACTTTTAAAATGCTACCACATCCAAGAAACATTGTCATATTATGCATTATTTCCTCCTCAGTCCAATATATTGGTACTCCTTTATTTCCATACGGGTAACAAAAGAGGTAGGAATAAATCTTTACATTTATTAGCTTCCAAATCAAGGCGGAAAAAATGGATGGGACTAATACATACCTATTTTGATTTAATTTCATGTACATTTATCGTTAGAAAATGCTCACGTAAACAATTTACACAAACTTTTTGCACAGACCTCAGAGTAAACAGGACTGGAGTAGCCATTAGTCAATATCTCGTACATATTTTTCTGCCGTTTTTTGCGGGGGGTGAGGTTACTACTACACTCAATGCCAGCACACAGGAACAAAAATTTTTTGCGTGTTTACAAATGTACACATGCATAATACGACACTATATTTAAAATTCACGCACACGTGCTTAAAATTGTGTGTTAAAGTTCTATTGAAACACACGAATGTCATTGTGTGAGAAGTGACATGACAAAGCACGAGAATATCGATATTGATAAATCAGTTTCGTTCAATGAATGAATGTATTAACATTGCGTTAGTATTCCTACATTATGTATTAAAAATGAAATGATGATATTACACGCTACAACAGTCAGATTCGAAGGCTATATCAATAAAATACAAATTGAAACTTAATAGTTTATTGCATTTAAAAGGTATTTACAATAGGTATTATTATAATATATATATAGAATTCACTGTGGACCCTTTCGCGTATAACTATAATGGAAAGGAGGAACACTGAAACATTATTTTAACAAAGCGATAGTGAATATAGTAAGTTTTCTCGTATGATATTGGGAAGATTTAGATTTTTACGAAATAAGAAATCATATGAGTGAAACTTAATAGTTAAACAAGTTTATTATTTCAGATCACATCAGCATATCCAATTTACATGTATTACACATATATATTTATTAAATAGTTCACAATCAATATTGATTGGTAGGCATCATGTATTTATTAAACACAGCAGTTTTGTAAATTTTAAAGAATGTAATTTTCAATAATAATACGCAAATCCAAAACGTATACGTCCTAGATGAGCGTGATGATGCTGGCTGAGGGCATGTCCATAAATTTCTCCCAATTGGGGTGAGTCGTACCTAGAATCCGTAGTCGCTTTCTGCCTAGTGCAGGGATCGCGCACCTTTACGTATCACCGTGCCATTTTTCTAAAGAAAAGTTAATTTAGGTCATAGACGTGCCATCAAATTATTTTAACATTGTGATTATTAGGACAATAATAATAATAAATACAATCAACTCAAAACTCTTTATTTACTATTAAAAATAGGTACATTTTGCAATGTAATCACATAATAATTTTAATAAAATTTGTGTGACTTCTGTTGTTGCAGATTAGATGATAAATAACATATGTTAGGGTTGTAAGATGTTACTTTTAGCAGAATGCATGCTGAACTGTAGTCATCTGTCAAACGGTTTCTAACTGAGTCTTTAATGTTATGCATCTCTGAAAATAATGACTCGCAGGCATAGGTAAATGAAAATATTGTTAAAAGCGTAGGTAGGTAGTAGTAGGTACTCGCGGTCGCTCGTCATATAAAACCTACTTCACACTATTTTTTCAAAGTGCCTAATGAATTTTGTTATCAATGACGTACCCAAAATATTGTGTCGCGTGCCATTACTGACACGCGTGCCCTTGGTTCGCCATCCCATGCCTAGTGCATTACATTGTTGTGATGTGGACCGCATTCAATACTAGTTTGTAATTAATTTTATAGGTTGTTAAGGCATTGAGTGCCGCGTGGCTGCCGCTAAGAAAATATATGTTCATCCTTCTGACGTTCATTTCTATGTTCTCTGAAAGTAGGCAATAATTGCATTATCTCTCCGTTTGGAGAACTGTGGCATACCTGACCAGCTTTGGTAATGTTTGTACCTTTTGGCATAAATTCCTGCCCCTGTACCACTCTTTATCTTGGATCCATTGCGTAACATATAAAACTGTCCTCTTTCATGAAACGGGAATAGTTTTGGGAGTTTTAGCCCCCTTTTCCATTCCTCTCGTATGTGGGTATATGGATACGCAACTTTCTTTTTTAGATAACGAAAATTTTACTTAAGTTTTTTTATTTTTTGAGCTTTCGCATTTATACACCTTACCATTTTTTTTCCTTGGCGTCAAATCAGTATCATTAGAAGCTGATGTTGCAGCTGGCCGAGGCGATACGTTTTAGGTAGGCGGATTTGCATTTGACGCAGCTACTAAAACATTTTGTGAAACCGATTGATTATTTGTATTTTTTTGCGATTGTCTTACATCACTTTTTGTAGGTATTTCGTTTTTATCTTATTCTTTAATCTAACATAAATACATTTAAATGTAATACACTAAAACTGTTATAATATAACATTTTAATATCTATTTGAATCTGAATTGAATTGAATCTATTTGGATCATTCAAGAATAACGTTGGCACAGCATGGGCAACTAATCTTCTTCCATTGGTCGATAATTTTTGAAACTGAGACGGCTCAAAATGTACGGAACATATAGAACTTGTTCTTGTAGATGCCCAAGATGCCCTATTCCCTATTCCCTATGCCCTATTACAAGCATCAACCCATTTTTTTCGTATGCTGTATTCTTTAGGAAAACTGAATATTAAAAATTAGATGTTTCGGGCATGTCAAAACTTACAGTATAAATACCAACAATTAGTATACCGCCTAGGGGCACAGTATATTTGCCTGAACTACACATACCGATCATTTCTGATTTTAATACTGCAATACAATCTTCCAATAGCTTTTATTTATGTACGGAAGACTTTTGGCACCACATACCTTACACCTATATCTACTTTGTGCACCTAGTATCTTGAAGTATTGTAGTTGGATAAGCCGGTTTTTAAAAGGAGCTATAAATGTTACAATATTAATAAAAAAAGTTAACTTTAATGTCGACAATGACATTTAGCTATCACCATACCAAATTTCATCAAAATCCGTCGCGTAGTTTTTGCATTATGCGTGCTCAAACATACATACAGACAGACAAAATGTTCAAAAATTAGTGATTTCGCTTCCTCTACTCTCATTACTAACTTCATACAGGCCATTTGGCTTAAGGTGGACTTGAACTGTTTTATTCTATATTTTACAGTTTTATTCTATGTATAATATCGCAGGTAAATTGTATAATTCCGCACTTTACATATGGCGCATCAGTTTAAAAATCACATACCTTATTCTTATTTGAAATCATCATTAATACCTGGTTGCTAAAACAAACTGTAATTTATCTAAGCTGTGTTTTATTATCGTCAAGTATAAGAAAAAGAACTAAGAATAGGGTATGTGTCTTTTAAACTGATGACGCCGTATGTAAACTGCGGAATTATACAATTTCCCTGCGAGATATAGATTTAAATCATAATACATAATTGAAGTATGCTGCTTTCATTAATTCATTCATTCATTACTCACTCGTAAAATCACAATATCGATGAAGTTGACATCACTATTGTGCAAATAATATTGTAAAAAAATAATTAGTTGTGCTGATTACAAAAAAAAACAATTTGTCCTGTGACTCGAAAAAAAAATTTGGTTTCTCAGAAATGATCGGGTGTGCTGGTTAGGCAATGGTACCCTTTTACCCGTGCTTATGTTATGTAGTCAAGGACGCTGTAAATATATACAGCATAGGTACTCTTAATGTTTATGACCGCCGCCCATCCGCCCTGCATGAATAAAAGAGCAAATAGTTTGATTATTATTTTAATTTATTATTTTATATTTCCATGTTGTGTGGCAAACAAGAGGCTTCAAGCAGCCGCAAAAGTATAGGTATGTACTTAATACTATTAAAGATAAACACGCAACGTACATTGTTAAAACGAAATTATAATTAGTAATTAATTAAAACAAAATTACAGTTATTTATTACCAACAAAATTTTTCTAATTTTTGTCTTAATTAATCGAAATGCGATAATGGTCAACCCTAGATAGTCTCGTGGGGAGTGCGGCTGTGACGTCACCAAAAGAACTTTGAGCGCGAAATTTGAAATTGTAGTCTGCTAAAACATGAAATTACGAAGTAAATAATAATCAAATATTAAAAATTATACTTACAAATGAAAGGTGACCCCTTCTTTTTGCATATTAGATGATTTCGATTATTTTTACAGTAGAAAACAGCACAGGCAGGCATTTTCGTGGGAGCTCTGCACCATAAACGTAGTAATTCCTTGCTCAGTGCTCTGCACGGTAAGACGTTCTGATTTTTGTGGTTTTAATAATAATGTCGGCTCAACTAGTTTTATATAACGCACAGGCATCCGATGCTTGTGCGTTTGGCAGAGGGGTAATGTTAGGCAAAGGCTACTCCAGTCCTGTTTACTCTGAGGCACAGACAGAAAAGTCATTCCGCATGTAACAACTAGTAAGAACTGCGTGACCGCTGCATTGCCTTACACTACGAGGTAATCTTATAGATACGTGCATGTATATGAATGCACATAGGGCTGAACATAGATGCATATATCATCAACAGGGTGCAGGGTATCCCCCTCACATTGATCTACCGCGCATTATGAATCCCCTATTGGACTCTCTTACTGCAGAAAAGAGGTCATTCAAACTTTTTCATGACAACAATACTGGCAATGGGCATTCTATTTACTCTAGCAAATAAAATATTTTACAGTGACAAGTGTCAAAAAACAATTTAGCGAAATCTAGTCATTTATAAAGATAATTAAATTAAAAGTGTTCAAAGCAGAATGGAAACATTAGAGCGTATCACAAGGATATTCGAAAACATAACAGCTACAATAAAAAACAAAAAATCTACGGAACGACTGCAGAGCTTAAAGAAAGATATTCAAACTTTATTTGCTGAATTAACGATTTTAGGCAAAGAGAATCATGAGCAGCTGGTGAGATCACTGGCAATGGAAGCCTACCTTTCACTTCTTTCAGCTAAGACTATGCCGATATCACTCGTGGAGAAACGGAACATACTCCAAGTTGCATACGACAAACTCAAACCTTATGCTCTCCATGACGAATGTCTTTTTGTTTTGCTCAGAATCCAAAATTTATTGTGCTACTACCTTATTCAACTGAATCAAGTTAACCTAGCTAGAGATATATTAGAAAACACAGAGGAACTATACGATAAAATAAGCGCTTCGGAACCAGACAAATTTATGGATGCTGAAGATTTGTTTACTTCAGAGCCATTGAAGAATATCAAACGAGTGAATCCAGAAAAAATAGATAAAATTATTACTAACAATGTGCAAATGCAGGCGTTTCTATATAACAAACTCAACATACCGGAGAAATATACTCTCTACAACCACACAGCTTTGCGCAGACAATTAGAAATGAAAGAAGGTACACCGCAAGACTGGGCTTTACGTACGGCTAGGCTTGGGAACTATTTCACATATCTCAATCAACTAGGCAACGCTCGGCATCATCTCTGTGCCGCGTATCACGTACTAAGGACCTGTCATGACAACTGTAAGCTCAAGCCTGGAGAATTTGTACTACAGAAAGCCGATTTTGAGATGCATTTTTTAGAGCTGAGTCACCATTGGGTGAAATATGGACTAACTCTTTTTAAATTATCGAAAAAAAAGATTTTAAACCGCTACTTCTCGCAGCCTAGTTCGCGATCCGACTTGTGGAAGACCGTTGACTTAGTAGACGACAACAATTTTGAGTACGCGGAAAAATTTGATGACGACAACATCAAAGATTTGGGTGCCGAAAAAGAAGGGAATACCATAACAAGAGAGAAACTGTTTACCTTCCCATCCCTGGACTTAACTGAAACAGAAAACAGGGTACCCATGGAAGTGGTCGCTAATACAGAAGAGGCTAGGAAACTCTTTACATTCACACACAAGTGGCTAATGAGAGCGAAACATTACTATGATTTCGAACATCACTCGGCTCAATACATATCCTGTTCTTTGCAGCTTGCTGAGTTATATGAACACTTGGCTTTCTTTGAGAGAAACATTGATAACCAGTATAGCATTCAGAAGAGGAGAGCTGAAGTCCTCGAGATTTTGAACTCATTGCTGAAGACTTGCGACAACGTGATGTCAGTGCAAATCGATGTAATTCGGGAGTTGTCCCAAGTGCAATTAGAGTTGATGGCATTAAATCTACAGAAATTATGGCGCGAAGAATCGCAAACTAATATTTTTAACCCAGACACCGATGCCGATACTATAATTAATTCATTGGGCTCAGAATCTAATAAGACTTTAACAGAGAAGACTCTAAACGCATCTAGCAAGAATGCATTCTTAAGGAAGATGGAAGCAGCAACGTCGATCAACGGGAAACTATTTCGTCTTAGTGGCCACCTCTCGCCCTCTCAACTCAGTTTCAGCCTCAAAAATTGAACAAATATTAATCAAATGCAAAAATCAC
This sequence comes from Calamotropha paludella, assembly GCA_927399485.1. Lineage (NCBI taxonomy): Eukaryota > Metazoa > Arthropoda > Insecta > Lepidoptera > Crambidae > Calamotropha > Calamotropha paludella. Next base: position 19,363,114 of record OV656803.1, on the reverse strand, counting down.
TAAGAATATTCATAACTATTTCTCTTGTACCTTATCACAACAACAATTCAAATTGATGCTATATTTTAAATATATAGCATCAAATTACTTTTTCGTAAACATTGCATATCCATAAATTTAAATAAAAGTAGTCGGACAAAAAAATATGAAAACTAAAAAGTTTTTTTATTACATTTGTGTATTTTTTTATTTTTAGCTTTCAATTCGAATAACCGATTTCACAGAATGGTATTTAACATTTATTTTCAATAAAGTTCATGAACTCGTTCCTTACTATCGAGGTGTCCTGTGTCCGAAGTCATTGGTGTTTATTTATATACATTTCTATGAATATTACGTATATAAGTATCATATATGCAACTCTATTCTTAGGCTTACTTTGGGCTAGGTTTAAAAAAATGATCACCAGCCTGACGCGAAACGATTTATTAGAGACTAACTATTTTGACATGTAAGATGTATAAGTAATATCGTTGTCAATCATGTCCCGAATATAACCGGATTTATCATACTTAAACGATGATTAAATCTATCTTTATATATAAAAAATCCCTGTCACAGCGTTTGACCGCGATGAACTCTGAAACTACTCAACCGATTTTGATGTTTTTTTTTTCAATAAGCTAGATTTGTTCTAACTTAGAACATACGATAGATTTCATTATAATTTATAATACAGCAACGCGTGGCCGGGTCAGTTAGTATATATATATTTCTTAGTGGGTTCTTCGCCATAATTAATAAAGCAATTATTTTGAATAAGTTTGATCAAATATAATAAATAATAACACTAAAAGAAGAAAAAACTAAGTCTATCGCTACCTTATAATATCTTAAGTCTATTGTGAGAGTCGGTACGCTAAATTAATTTAGCGAACTAAATAAAGCTGTATCCAAGCGAAAGCGTAAATGCAACGCTTGCATTCTATTAAGTAGATGTCATCTTTCCCGACATATCGACACGAAATCTCAGAAACTACAATTGCTAGGATTATCATATTTTGGGAGTTCCTTATAGGACTTAGGTGCTCACTAAGGCGGGATTTTGCAAAATTCAAACACTAAAGGGGTAAAACGGGTGACGAAAGTTTGTATGAAACGAGACTGGCGCATATATGCAGAGATCGTGACTTTTCTGAGTCATACCTAATAAACTGTGGTCATATGTAGGCGTTTAAAGTCGATGATGTCTTATATAATGATCGGTATTTATTAAAGTACCTTAACTCTAAGCGTACTTACAAGTGTCCTCATGATCGACTTAGAAAAATGTCTAACCATCAAGTACCCTCGGAACTTTGTGTACAACAATTAAGTTGAGCAATAAAAATGGAGTATCCTTATTTATGAGCAGCAGAGTTCGGGTTTGCTAACATTTGTTCATCATTGGCACGGTAGAATTATGAGGCGGGAAGTTCGGTAATGTAAAAGGGGGGCCGCACCTGTGGCACAATGTTGGTGCGGTGTAGCGATAGGCATTTTATAAACACCATACAAATTTTTTCTAGGCATTAGATATCATTAAAACACTTCATTTTTGAAAAACATAGGTAGGTAAAATTTTTGCCGAAACATTTACCCGAACGAATTATTACAACCGCTGGTTACTGGTCAAAAGAAAAGTCTATCGAAAAGTCAAACACGGCCGAATCGTCGGTGTAATAATCTGCTACATCACCGTGCGTAGCGTAATTGTGACAACTTTGTATAGCCTTAATTTATTAACTTAGTACTAGGTGATATTAAAACAAAACTTACTTGTTTCGTTAGTTTTTTCAAAGAACATCTTAATATATATAAATTACGTGTCCCGTTGTTTGTCCGCGATGGACTCCTAAACTACTTAACCGATTTTGATCAAACTTCGTAACTATAATATATAAATTTGGATGGTAATTCCAAAATTTCCCAACAACAACACACATAAAAATACATACACACATATAATTATAAAGACAAAAAATATGCACGTACACACAAATACTTGCCCCACACTTACATGAAGAATCACACAGTACCTATCAAACTCATTAAACATATCGTCGGTCCGAAACAGTAATGGAACATTTCAAAATGATACGTTTTTGAGTATTGAGGTTTAAAGTTTTTGGAAATATTCAAATGTGATTTTACTTTACCTTGAGATCATTTTATGTTTTTTTATTTATTGAATTTTATGTAGATTATAGCCAAGTTTATTGTGTGTTACAAAGATTTAGGATGTCATTTATAGTTTTTGAGTTATCAGGTTTTTTGTGAAATGTTCCAATAATGAATTAAATAATTTTATGAAAATTTAAAAACTAATTAAAATATTTCTAAATATGCTAGTAATGAAATTAAAAAAAAATCAATTTAGAAATCCTATTGGATTATTGTATATTAAAAAAATTAAAAGAGAAATCTTAAAACAATAAGTGCTTAAAATTAACCATTTTCGTTATGCTCATTGTGTTCAATATGATTGTCTCCAACCTCTTTGATAGTATAGTGATAGAGGCTTAGCAGGTATTTATTTTTATTCCGTGCAGAACAATTGTCAGTATAAAGAAAATCATATTTCCAACCCAGTGGTCTTTCAGAAATTTGTAAATGCACGTCCCAACTTCATCGCAACCTTTTCCCCCTAATGACTCATTCCATAGGTAGCAATAGGCAGCTTTTGATACAACGTTAAATACGGTGTAATAAAACAACGTGTTTTAGGCGGAACGACAACTACACGACTGAGTGAAATAAATGGAATAACATTGAATTCAACTTATTTGTTTCGGTGCATTACTGGAACAATTCGAAATGTACTTGATGGATTGTTTGATGTCAGCGATACACTAGAATATTTCTAAATAATCTAAAAATTAATTAAAAATTTTCTTTGGTGCTGTAGCGGTTTATGTCATTTAGTTTTTTAAAGGGAGCAAAATTGAGATATTCCGATAGTGATTTGGAAAATACGTTTGACGAGCAATCGAATGGCATACTTAAGTTGAAAACTCAATTTTTGGAGATGTTCCAGTAAGATCTCGGACCGACGATATACTTAATCGTTAAGTGAGTCAAGTATAGATTTTTTGAAAGCGTTCTTGGATAACATATATTCAAATTCAAAATTATTTCAAGATGTCAAGAATACTAAAATGTTTGTTATACAATGTGGCAAGTCGTGTAAGCGGACTGTTCATAGCATAGTTAGTGGAACGTGATGGTATATAAAATAAGAGTATGTGTCGCGTTCGACGTTTCTTCACATGTCGACTAACTTGCAGCTCTCCTCAAGAGTAAGAATATTGAGATCTTAACAAGCTTCGACGATTTTCGAAAACGAAAATTTATATGTCTTACAAATATTTTCTGTATTCTCTATTTGACTTATATAAATTGCATGGTGAGGTAGAACCAGATTGGGTATGAATACTCCGAAATACTGCGCACATAGGCAAAATAAAGAGATTTTAAAGAATTCAAATTTTTAATTACTATATATTTTTAAGTACGTAAGACAATTCCTAAATTTTTGTATGCCTTTGTAGTAATATAATATATGTGACTAGAATGAATCATTTTTCCATCCAGAATATACCCTCGGACTTCGGAGGAATTAGAAACGGGTAATACGTACGCATGTTTACTTTTTATATTTATTTTATTTAGTTAATTATACTGATAAAGGCTATTTAGATCATTGTGTATTTTATTACAATCAGTATATTTTTTGAACACAAAAAAAATAATGTCAGCATAAAGCAAGTGATTAGAGTTATTAACGTGACTTGCTATATCATATAAATATAAATTGTACAGCAAAGGCCTGGGAACAGAGAGCCCTGCGGCACACCACTACGGACAGTTACGAAATTCGATCGATAGCCACCCAGAACAGCAGCCTGAGAAAGATTAGTTAAATAGTTTTCCACTCATCTAAGTAAATTTCCACTTACCCCAAGAGTCTGTAGTTTCTCAAGTAGCATAAAGCGATCCACACGATCAAACGCCTTCTCAAAATCAGTGTAGATCACATAAACTTTTGCTCCTTTATCCATATTTTTTAAAATATATTCAGTAAAATTAATTAAATTGGTTTAAGTTTAAAGTTCATAACTATAATTAAAGTTCATTGATGACTACTAACTAATAATATTTCTATTCAACGCTAACAATAAACTTAGGTATATTAAATAAGCATTACGGTCTGGTATTGAATTACTTGTTAAAGTTTATGTCAATCATAAACATTGATTTATTGTATTGGATTGATAAGCAAGCCAGGTGAATAAGAACATTAGGGGAAAGGAACGCAAAACGGACCCTGTGGGCAAAAAGGTCCACCTTGATAATTTTGAAACATGTAACGCTATCTAGCTGTTTGTTACGTCAAAATATTGGTAGCCGCGTCACCACTATAGGTCAGTGTTTTCAATTCCACCGGCCGCACGTGCTCTGATTTAGCAAGGTAAGTTATTTTTTTGGTATTTCGATGTAAAATTTGCATTTTTCAATCAGCCTATACTTTGATTTGGGTTGTAATAGTGTGCTCTGATGATAACATTATGTAACCTAACATATGATTAAACTAATAAAGAAGTATGCCGACTATATCTCAATTATAACCTCTAAATTTTTAGTTATTGTTGTTAGTGGTAAAAAGGCAAAACGGACCTAGGCAAAATGGACCGATGTACCATTTTGCCTCCTTTAAAGTAACGTAAATGTTAATATAAATGCAATGCCAATAGAAAGAGATAATGCTTCAATTATTATTTTTATTTTTTGCATTGGTTTCAAATGGTAAATAATTATATAAGAAAATCCAATAGAAATTCTTGGGATGAAGCCAGCAAGAAAAATGCAATCGCAAAAGTGGCTGCTGGAGAAATGGGCCTCAATAAGGCTTCTATACAATTCCTGGTACCAAAAACTACTCTAAAAAGAAAATTGGAGAAATATAAGTCTACTCAAAACATTGATACAGCCACACACAAGAAGCTGGGTAGATTTGAACAAGTTTTTACTAAAGCTCAAGAGACTGAATTAGCTACTTATGTGAAACAGATGGAAAGTCGTTGATTTGGATTAACTACGGAAAACCTAAAGAAGTTGGCATATTATGATCTAGCTGAGAGAAATAACATAAATCACAGTTTTGATACAAGCAAGAAGATGGGAGGTAGGATTTGGTTAGAAAACTTCTAAAAGTGTAACCCAGACCTTAGCTTGCGTAAACCAGAACCAACATCTGCAGCTCGAGCAGCTGGTTTCAATCAAGTTGCAGTCAATAATTTCTTTGATTTGCTGTCTCATGCAATTGAGACTTATCATTTGACTCCAGATAAATTTTTTAACGTAGATGAGACGGGAATCACAACAGTCCCTAAGAGTATATCAAGAATTATTGGCACAAGAGGGAAAAAACAAGTTGGCTTATTAACCTCTGCTGAGCGGGGTCAACTAGTCACCGTAGTGTTTTGTTGTGGAGCAGATGGGTCCTATATGCCGCCTCTGTTTATCTATCCACGTAAAAGGATGAAGCCTGAATTGATGAATAATGCACCTCGTGAATCATTGCCAGTGCCATGAGAGTCGCTGGATTCAGAAAGATATTTTTACCTCTTGGTTTCGGAAATTCATTGTTTTTTCAAGAGCTTCCAAAGACAACCCGGTGCTGCTGATATTGGACGGACATAAAAGTCATACGATGAATCTTGACATTATTGATCTAGGGCGAGAAAATGGAGTCCACATTTTGGCAACCCCACCGCACTGCACTCACCGTCTCCAACCACTGGATGTGGCTTTTATGAAACCTTTGTCAACTTATTACTCAGAAGCAGCACAGAATTGGTTGAGAATGAACCCAGGAAAGGTTATTACTTAATTTCAGATTGCGGAACTGGTTGACAAAGCTTTCCAAAAAGCTGCTACGATGACAACCGCTTTCAATGGCTTTCGTGCCACAGGAATTTGGCCTTTCAATCGTGATATATTTACAGAGGCTGATTTTTTAGCAGCATCAGCGACTGACATCGAGCTGGCGTATCCAAGTTCGAACCCGTATTCTTCGACAGATACTTCAAGCGTCCAAGATCCTCAGCCTTCAACGTCAAGAGCTAATCAGCCCTCAACACCAGTTTTGAGTATCCAAGATCTCCAGCCCTTGATATCAGGAGATAACCAGCCCTCGACATCCAGGGCTAACGAGGCAGCAAACGATGTTGAAAATATTTCAGCATCCACCACGCCTTCCATCGAAGATATTAATTCAAGGCTGTCATCGCCGTCTATTTTCAACGATAGCCAAATTGAGAGCCAGCCAGTCATGCCTTCCACGCCAGCAAAAAATGCTGGTGAACCAACAGTTTCACAGCAATTATTTGTGAATCAAAGTGAAATAGAACTTTCAACTTCAACCACAGTTATGATTAACAATGAACCTTGCAGTGTATTTCATTTAGGACCCAAAGATATAATGCCTTTCCCGAAAACAACATAGACTACAAGAGCCAACGTCAAGCGAGGAAAAACAGCTATTATTACGTCATCACCCTACCGCCTTGAAGTGGAAGCTTCCCAAAACAAACAGGCAGAAAAGATTAAGAAAACACTTATTTTCCAGAAAGACATGAAACTTAAAAAAGGAGAAGCAATAAATAAGACAGAAAAGAAGAGAATCAAAGTGAAACGTGAAAATAAGCTAAAAATTTCAAAGAAAGGAAAAGCAAGCAAGAAATCTGATATAAAAAGATCAAAATCTAAGAAAAATGATAGTTCGTCTGACGAAGATGACACTGAGTGTCTGTACTGTTCTCATTTGTACTCAGAATCAAGCGGGGGTTGGGTGCAATGTCCAAAATGTCATTTATTGGCACACTGCCTTTGCGCAGGAGTAGAAGATGAGGACGAGGAGATAGTATTTTTGTGTGAAAAATGTGCTGACTGATTAATTTTATGTATGCCCGTTTTGCCTTCATGTGTGGTCCATTTTGCCTCACATATGAAGGCAAAACGGATATATTGAAGGTATTAGAAATCATCTAATATCTCCATTGTCTGTGATTTTACCAAAGTCTGATTTATACGTAACGAAGAGTAAAAAATGTTGATTAATATTACTTTGAAGAAGTTTAATAAAAGTGATTATTTTCGAGTTTATAGTTGTTTTTTGTTAAGTGGTCCATTTTGCCTTCCTCTCCCCTATATTTTGATAAACCCTCAGTGCCATTTCAATTATACGTCCTTAGTTATCAACTATTCTGTCAGATATGTTACTGCTGTCGTGAAAAATAAATTCGTTTTGAAAAAAAAACAATGGGTTCACATTTACAAATCCTCTTTATTAATAAACACTATAAAATGTCTTACACTATCGTCACATTATTACTCATCGTTCTTACAATTGTTACTCTACTACATTATAATAAGGCATTATATGATGTTGCATTGTAACATTTGTAACGAATCTAAAACAAAAGTATGAAACGTTTGTCCAATGTTTTAACCAGCAAAGGAAATTTTGAGTTGCGCCTGTATGTACCTCGAACTTACAATGAGAACGATAAAGGCAGTTTTGGCTACCTGCCTCGACTTTATTACGAGATTGATATACAGGACTTTCAACATCTCTTAAATTAACTGTCACTTATTTACAGACTGAACTTTGTGTGACTCTTCGCTTGAAATCATACCATCACTTGAAATTTCGCGTACTTATTCATCCCGCAGTTATTCGCGACAGATGGTGAACAAAAATCAAAACAAAATCAGAGTAGGTATGTTTTTCTTAATAAATATAAGATAACTTACTACATTGAATTCACATACAAGTAAAACGATTTTTTTATCTGTACATAAACTAGAACATCCATGAGACCTTTAGTAAAGGAAAAAGGTGAAGCACATCCAGTTTATGAAAGGAGTTCAATCTGCTCCGCCAGTACACCTTGTAAAGTATTTCGCTAGATTTAGATTATAGATTAGAGTTTTACAATGGACCGATCTGGGGGAACCTAAATATGGTATGAAACGCCTTTATCTAGCCGATATGGGTAGGTTGCTTAAAACAGAAGGTGAAATTATACCATTCCATTTGAATTCCAACTGTTTCTAGAGGGCAGACATATTGCAAAAGGATCTAGCCAGTTAAGCATAAGAAAACTGCACTCGCGTCTCATGAAGTGCTTTGATGAAGGGTCTTACCTTGTTTTTACACACAAACAAACACAAACATATCTTCGAATTCCTTTATAGTATAAGGACTTTCATAAAACTCCTCTATAGGTGTCCGAATTTTGTTCATACTCGATAAAGCAATTATATGCCCTACTATTAATATGCCATGATCGTACCCTTACTGTTATATTATTTACGCGATCTTTTAAAAATTCAAGGCTTAATCGTCGTTTTCTACTCCTTTTTAAGTTCTTATTTCACCAATTCTTACATTGTTTTCTGCTGATTTTGACGCTCTTTCATAAAAGCAATGGTAGTATCGGCAAGTTCGAAATCAGAGTTCAATCGTTGACCAAAAATGTTATTCAGAAATCCAGTTATTCTGTACAATGATTTTGCCACAGGTAAAAGGCTGCAAAGTTGAGATTTGGCGCGTGTTACCTCTATAGAATTTAGGATTGAACCACGAGAGTATCAAGTGGTTCAAAGTAGAATCCTAAGCGTAGCGAGGGTTTCAAAGGTATGAGACGCTAAAACTTTGCTGCCGAGCGAATCACAAAATTTTTCTCCTCACTTTAGCGGGGAAAAATTTTTAAGTGCAAGAAAAACAGCTTTAATAAAATGGTAAATAGGCGTATTTAAATAAATAATAAAAAGTAAAATTGCTACAATTAGTAATATAGCCACCACCGCCACCGGTATAGACTGGACGGCCGTATGGAAGAGTACCATTGCTGTGGCGGAAAAGTGTTTCCATGCGTGTCAGTTGTACAGTGTTCTAATCAACGTATCTGTGCACTTCAAATAGCGCTTACTTCGGTTCGGTCTGTGATAGTATGTAATATCTATATGCCTACTAATAGCCGCGAGAATTTAGCCGAATTCACCGATTGTCTTAGCTCAATTAATGTGTTGATTTATGAGAATGGTGTTGACACAGCTTTTATTGTTGGTGACTTTAATGCGGACCCGCAGGAATTATTTTATAGTGAATTACATAACTTCTGTGTGGACTAATCGTGGACTTGTGCTGATGTAAGTAATTTGGGAATTTCTTCAAAGACTTATACTTGTCTTGTCATCGAAGCGGCCTGAAGATGTTTTATTAGCGCTAAAGTTAATTACGATATGTACTGGTCTGACCACTTTCCAATGCTCATATATTGCAATTTAAATTGTTATACCTAGGAATGTTCAGAGTGAGTTTGTGCCTTACAAAATAAGATGGGGTGACCGTTCATATTGTCAATTAAGAAATAGTTGGTGCGTATATTACGACATATGTAAGGAGAAACCAAAATATTTGGATTTTCCAGTTGTATTTCAAAATTGTTGTAAAAGGTTATATGATAATGATAAACATCATATATCGACGATTTGTAATGAGCGTAGGCCTAAGACTAGGAAGATAATAGGTTGGAACAAACATGTCAAAGATGCTTACGGAGAGGCTAGATCCAGATTTGATACACGGGTGCAACACGGTAAGCCTAAGTGTAGTTCTTTTTACGATGAGATGGTTATTAAAATAAATAAATATTTCTTACATTTACACCAATTAGCCTAGCCCAAAGTAAGCACTGTAAGGCTTGTGTTATGGATACTAGGGTAACGGATAGACATACATATATGATACATAAATATGTAATATCCATAGAAATATATAAAAACACCCATGACTCAGGTATAAATGCTCGTATTCATCATACAAACATTGCCCCTTCCGGGATTAGATCCCAGGACCGCCGGTGCGAAAGGCAGGATCGCTTCCGTTGCGCCAAACGGTCGTCGTTATTAGCCGCAAAATATTTAAAACTAGTTTAAAATGGTGTCAAAACCACAATGAACAAATTCGTATGGATATTTTCGCCTCTATACATGTAAAAGGTGATTTCAATAAGTTCTGGAAATCCACTAATAGAGTCAACCCTGTATCTAGCCTTCCTGTGTGTATTGATGGTGTAAGTAGTCCGCAGCAGATTGCAGACCGGTTTAAGAATCTTTTCACTGTGCGATCTCCTTTGGCATACATGTCATACAAGTTAGCTGATGATACATGTCGTGAACGTTTTAAAGCTTTTACTGTTATATCAGTTAAACAGTTTCTAATATAATAACTTCCATGACTAGAGGAAAATCATCCGGTCACGACAGTCTCTAATCTTCAAATTTCGGGTCCAGACCCTCCCAGAATACTGTGTGTGCTTTTTAATGTATGTTTGGTGCATTCTTACTTGACGCATGACTTAATAAAGACGGTAATCGTCCCATTTGTTAAAAATAAAACAGGTGATGTATTTGCTGGGTCGAATTATAGCCCTATTTCGTTGGCGACTGTCGTGGCTAAAGTCCTTGATGGTGTGCGCGCTGTCGATTAGGGCGAACATGTCAGCTCGCAGATTTTATCGCTGTTCTAACTCAGTAAAAATAACTCTTTTTCAAGCCCACTGTATGTCTTTTTACGCGAGTATTGGGTGAAATATACCCAAAAGTAGTACAACGCCATTCATGTACAATATAATAATTCGTTTAAGGCACTCTTGCGGCTGCCACGTTTCCGTAGTGCGTCTGGGATGTTTGCAGATTTGCGGGTAGACAGTTTCCCGGCTATTTTGCGCAAAAAGGCAGGATCTTTGTTGCGTCGGGTCCGTGGCAGCCGTAACATTGTTCTAAAAATTTGTTTGAATCGGTTGAACCGTTAAGTAACAGGAGGGTTAACAAGCGAAATTTGCGAGTTGCCTAAAAGAGAACTTCCCTCTTTCAGACCTTCACTCTTTCAGAGCTTCGCTCAATAACGTAACTTTTAGATATTATTGTTTGTCACTAAATTCATGTATTCCATAAAACAACAATAGTGTTCTGATATTTATAAAGTAATGTTTGAAAATCACAAAAAAAATATATTTATTATTATAGAATAACAATAAATAGAGCAAATAACCACTCATGAAAAAACTACTCATATTCCATATGCGATTTTTTATATTTCAGAATACTATATCGCGATATTTTTATTCTCACCCGTATTATTTCATACAGTAATGTGATCGCAAAATCAGTATAGAATGTGGTAAAGGTTTATGATTTATATATTAATACAGAAGAATAAATAAAATAACTTTGAAACATTTACTCAAATTATACTTCTACAAAAAGCAATAATAAATGCAAATAATAAATGCATAAAATTACAAACTAATAATTTTACTTATACGACACCTATTAGTCTAACATAAGCATAACACTGGCTTATTTTACAACAGAGCTCATTCTAGTACATAAGTCAGTAAGTACCTATATAATGGCAAGAATATTAATAAGATATTTTTCATATTTTTTTTAATCGCGTTGCCCATTTATAGCAAAATTTTAATTTATCTGGAATTTAAACCGAGGGAAATGGTAGTTAGAGACCTTTTTACCCTAAGTCCTAAGGTTCGTCAGTCAGCCCGCGACCAATGACGATATAACCTTGATGAAACTACCATTCCCACATATAAAATACTTACCCGTTTAAATATTGTTTTAAGAAACTTATATCTCCTTTTATTTATACATCTCGGCAGATTTTGCTTGGTTTTTCATCTATTCTCACATATTAATGTCCACTCTTTATAGCGCCAATATAGATCTCGCATCAGTAAGAGTGGTTCGGGGCAAAGACGCTGGTAACTTTGTTATAATCAAATAAAACTTCAATCCCCTCACCTAGTGCGCTTACGGTGGGGAAAAAATAACAACCCACAGCAAACGCCTATTTCAACTATTTATTAGGTAAGGAATACCACAAGCGGCATTATTTTCGCGACCGGTCCGAACACAAATAGAACAATAATGAAAACAAAAAAGTGGTCTCTTTGTTTTTACTATTTATTAAATGATATATTTGACCTTTTATATGACCAGGGAGTTATTTTAACACCGATACTCTGGTCTGAGCATGCTAAAGCAGGCTGAGTGAAGCGTTGAAATTACTGATTTTGGCAAGAGCAAGATTTAAAGTACATACAAAGAGAACTACTTCAGAATCAGCGAAAGAGCCATGGGCGAAACATAAAAACGATAAAACACTTTATTAGACATTGAACCAACTTAACTGCACCCCTGTCACTGTTGAGAATGCTCAAATGCTTGTTATAACCGTTTGCGATCAAAACGTCTAGGTAGCAAAATGTCCAACTACCCTAAACATCCAATTAGCAATACGTCTAACTCGCAATCGTGTTTGAAGCGAAACTGTGGTTACCTACAACATTTTTTCTTATGGAAGAAGTTTTGTTAGTTAGTCACAGTTCTAAATCAATATGTCTATCAAAGAATACTTGTTAATTTAAAAAATAAATATTTATCAAAATATGATTCTCTAATAATAAAATATTTTTCGATACGTAATATTGTGGAATGCCATTTTTATGAAAATTATTTGTCTAACCACTGTTTTAGGTATTTACTGAGTCAATCAGGAAACACCCTTTATTATATGGCAGTATATAAGGCCCTAAATAAGGCGTAGTAGGTACTGTTGATTAAATTTACTAAAACTGTAGACTAGAGCAACTAGAAATTTGACGTAGTTCTTGTAACAAAAAATAATTATTATTTCTTATATTATATTTCGCATCTCATATATACATTTATTAAATAACACAAATATAGTATTACAAGAATAAACAACCAACTTATCTTTTGGCGACAGATAATCCTTTATCTAAGTGACTTTCATTTGACGTACAAAAAATACAAAGGAAAGTGCACTAGAGCAGAGGCTAGGTACTAGACCTTTTCCAAAGTTATATTGCACAAATCAATGTAATGACGATCAAAGGCGCTGCAATCCGTTTCATCGACACGTGAGCTTTTCACACGAGTCCGACTCGCTGTAGGCCTTTAACTATTTTCCAAGTTATTTGATGAATATACAAAAATATACGTTGCTTGACAAAATTCGCTTTAACGTGACATTATCTCCGGTCAGGGGTATATACCCCTGCTTGTTTAATTGCAAAGTATGCCTTGGTCCAAAAAGTTTCTTTCCCTTTGTGCTTTGATCAATCACATACACTTTACAATTACACTAACTTAAATTAAGCAAATTAAACATATTTACATTATAGACTGCAATAAAACTTAAAAAACAGTGAACCAGATGGATTGTAAATATGCGGTCTACGTGCATTTATTAACATCGCAGTACCTATACCCATTAAGTCAGTCAATTCGCTACTGCTACTTCATGGAATACTGATAAATATTAATTTCATGCATTCTTAACTTGTAAACCGTCCATATATATATAATTAACATATATAAAAGAAACAACAAAAACAATATCTTCAAATAAAAAATAATTAAAATCCATATGATTTCTACAGATGGCTGCACTTTGCACTTTACATATATTGTACTAAATACTCCTTAAGAGTAGAATCACAGTGCAAGCGTCGAATTTGTAGTGACAACCACAACGTTCATAACAAAATAATATTTGGAATGAAGAATTAAGGAATATAGTAGCTATTTCAAGCATAAAACCGAAAACTTAAATCAGCTACTTTGACATAATATTCTCTCTCAAGAAGTCAATTAACCTATACTTGCTGTGAAATGCATTACACACTTATTTGTATGAATGAATGAGCGATCTGTCTGACCCAACGCGATGCATACATATTCTAGTATAGTAGATGGTCTTTTTATAACATACAAAAACGTTTCACGCTTATTAACAACTAATATTAAAAACGAGAGTTCATACTTTTGCTATTTGGATATTAGATGGCTATTTGGCAGCCAGCGAAAAGAAAAACATTGGGATTCAAGTTACACGCTGGGATTTTGTGCTTATATTGAAGGTTTATGTTTCTCATCGAAAACATCCTCGTATAAACGTCGCATTTAATGAATTCCGTAAACTTGGGAATGGAGGTGCAAGTGTAGGTATGCATAGAACAATTAGGGCTTTTCCTTAATCATAATGTTATAAGAGCGGTTGCACTAAAAAGCTACTATCTATATCAGTGGATATGTTACGGTCGCCGAGATTGAGAAATGTCAATAACTAATGTAACATTTTGATACCAACATATTCATCATTACAATCGGTAGTAATATCAGTCTTTTATAATAACAGAAATTTAAACTTAAACATTGCACCTATTTTTAGATTCGATCAGAAGACCATATTGAACATGCAATTATCACCGTGTAGTATCCACTGATATACTTAAAGAAGTAATAAATCCCTGATTTTGATTGCATAGCGGGAATTTTTAAAAATAATGTTTGAAACATAAGTAATAAGGAAAGGTTTTTCACTAACATCGCTACAATAATATTCCGACGTATAATATGCAAGTTATAACACCAACAGACAATATTTTTCTGCCTACATTTACAAAAAAAAAAATTTCGTAAGGCGAAATTTGAAGATAAAAAATATAAAATACGGTTCTTATTGTTTTTTTTTTTATTTAACGTGTACCAAATGTTACGAATGTCTTATGAGATCAATCATTACATCAATACGGCAAGCTCTGTGTTTTATTTTTCATTATTGTCATGTTGGTAGGTTGGTAGGTTGGTAGAGTTAGGGTTATGTTTTTATTAAATAAATAATCTTGAAGGGATTGTATTTAAATATTTTCCCTCAAGTCACCGCTATTCGAACTATTCTTAAAAAAAACGAATTCCGTGATTGGAGGATGGGTACTGGTAAAGTTTATGTACGTTTCGTAGGCAGATTTTAACAACACGGCATCGATTTTAACGACAACATTTTGCTTTATAGAAGAGGAAAAATCAACAATTCTTTTTTTGAAAGATTATTTTTTTTAAATAGCTGTGTATTACTTCTACGCATGTTTTTGTTAATTATATTAGGTAATGTTGGGTCAGGAAATGTAATTTACAGAAATAATTGTTCCTATTTTAAAAACACAAATTCAGCAAAAAAAATTGTTCTCGAGCTTCGACAGAAATATTGTAAGATCTTAATTGCCACAGAGACCATGGCTGGCTAAATGTACTGTATTTTAGACAAAGTAGACACTCATTTGATTAACCTTAAATAGGTGCGAATCCACCCATTAAACACCACATATAGTAAAATACAAATCTCTTTAGATAGGAATTTAAGGTATAGGACGTAGCATGTCAAACATGTCGGTTTTGAATCTTACTGAGACTACTTTAAGTCTACCTCCCGTCCCGCCTTTGAAGTACTTCAAAAAGTACGAGATTAGAGTCTACGTCGCTGTCGTCACTCGGCTGCCATTTCTGTTCAAGTAACGGCTCGGAATGGTCGCCTTCTTTGGGAGCTCGAGTCCGGTTGATTGTCTTGAAGTTGTCTTCGTCCACCGCATGAATAGAGCCGGCTACTGCACGAATCAACAACACCTGTAAATATAAAACCAAACTTTTGTGAAGCTAATTTGACCTTACATTTCTTTATGGGTTACTTAGAAATGAAATTGATTGTCCACAGCTACTCCATAAATTTAAATTTAGAATACCGTATAGATATCCCAGATCGACTATAAAATACGCCGAAAATAAAATATTCCAATACGCCGAACTGTATTTGAAGCAAATTCACCAGTCCCACGGTTAGGTAGGCTTTACAATAGCATCAGTGACGATGATATAGATATAAATTGGCATTCTAAAATAAATTTAAAAAACATCTTTATAATATTTTTTACGTCAATAGATATATAAAAGATAAGTTTAAGTTTTAGTGTTTTAAGATGGATGGCATGCTGTATTTACCTATAAGTGTCTTTGCATTTATTGATTGTATATTTTATTCTTTAATTGCTCATGTAAAAATGTACAAGACGTTGGTAAATAAATAAATAGAATAAAATAAAATTAAGATGTCACGCGTTAAACTTAAAATTGTCAATCGCTAAATTTAAAAACAAGATTAATATTTATTTCGTGTTTCTTGTTAGATATTAGCTATTTAATAAAAATATAATCAGAATAATAACTAAGCGTCAATATTTTTTAAACTCTCAATAATATGTAACATTCAAATGTAGTAGTTTAGGCCAATCACTTAAAGCGGTGTCATGGTGTTAAGGGTAAGATTTGTACCTTGTTCCTTTAACCATTTAAAAGATCGAAAATTCAGTCCAACAACAATACTATTTAGAACTGAGATTTATCAAACCTTATGTATGATGTGTCCAACGATGCCGAGCAGACAGAGTGCCAGTCCTGCCACATTTACAGGGCTCAGCTGATCTCCGCTCACTTCTACTGCCAATACTAGGATGAACATCTCCTGCAATACCATAAAATGCTCCATAAGCCTACATATTTAGACAGATTGATGCAATAGAAGATATCCTTTTCCTAGACCAACGGTCCTGAGTTCGAATTCTGGTCGCGAGTCGCGGTTGTCATATACTTATTTATACATGATATTTGTTTAGTACCCATAGTACAAGTACCCGCTTGGTTTGGGACTAAATCATTTGTGTGAGATGTTCTAAATTTATTATTTATTTTGCGCATGTGATGTAACATCAGATCGTTTAAAATAACAATAAAAATTGTTATAAATAAACATTAAATAACAACTATGATTACTTAGTGACAGACAGTAATAATAAGAGAGCACAATTTTCAATTCTATGTTCTATTTTTAAAAATAGAACACAACTATCAAAACACACTGCAATATCACAACACAAACTAATAGCTAGGGAGCTGGTGGCAATTTAGCTATATGATTCCATCGTTGTTATACACTTTTATACTTATATACAAGTCGAAAATTAAGTGGCCAGTTCAGCCCGCCCAGTATACGCAATACGACTTTTTCCCACATTTTTCTTAGGTCGCTTTTTTTGTCTGTTTGCATGTCTGTCGTCTTGTCTGTCCGGTTGGAATCTTGTATCTCAATTTTGAGGCACTTCCCGACCACCTAGCGTGTTGAAACTTTCAGGGTAGCTTAGAACCCGATGACAATGCACGCTTAAACAACTTTCAACTTTCTAGGTGCACTTTCAGGTCAACTTTCGGCAAGTTTCACTTTTGTATGGGGCTTATCCGATTGTTGCGTAACACATGGTTACTTCGTTGAGTAATAATTAAAAAGAATAAAATAATAATACTAGAACTAAAAATCTAAAAATCCCACGTTTGTCAGTGACCAAAAAAGAATAAAATAACCCGGCGGGGCCAAGCGAGGGGCCACTCAAAACGTGGGGGCGCATCTTTACAAATACTCTCAACATCTATGCATATCATACATCTCATTACATCTCCATAAGTAATATGCGCCCCCACGTTTTGAGTGGACCCTCGCTTGGCCCCGCCGGGTTATTTTATTATTTTTTGGTCACTGATAAACGTGGGATTTTGAGATTTTTCAATCTAGTATTTTGTCGACCCGTTTTCTCGTGTTTTAGTTATTTGTCGTCAATCGTCTCTAACATGCGCTTAGAAGCCGGCTTTTTATATCAAAAAAGTAGTTTTACTTAGCGCGGATTTTTGTCTACTAACTCTTACATAGCAATCGACAATTTAACCGATATTTCATGTCCATGCATTAGTACGTAGAGAAGAAGACAACAAGTGTTTTGTGTGCTATTTCGATTGAAGCGATGACGGTGTCTTATTATAATTATGTACTCAAAGTATATTCAGGGCGAACGACACGTAAATATTAGTTTTATCCTTATATTATATTTTTTTATACCTGTATAAATATATACACTTATACATTTAATATACCATTTTATAAAATAAATAAATAAGTATATTTCTATAAGTATAAATATGTTCCTATAATTATAAGTATAGTTATATGTATAGGTATCGGTATAAGTAAAGGTATATTTACAAATCTTAGTGGTTTAGTATAATGCGCTGATTAAATGTACAGAGCAAGAAAGATTGTGTTGAAGGTGCGTACCTTTTGTGAGAGAGATAAAGTCAAACCAAGCCCCGTTAATTCCACTCAATCAAATGCGATCTCGCGTCGCCGCCATGACAAATTAGTAAAATAGGGATACCAACTTCAGACACAATGCCTTTACTATGGGCATATGGCAAACTTGCATGCATAACAGCATGTCGTCCGTGAGTGCTGCATTGCCGTCTAGAGATCACAGATTCACCAAATAATATGTCAGATTTTATTCGTTATAGGTGCAATGTGAATCTTTCATGATCATATATATGCTAGTGTATTATGAGTCATATAAAGAAGTTAGTAGGAATACCTGTTATTTTAATACTCTGAAAACGAATATATTGAATAATACATAATATCAACGCATAGGTATTTAAGTTATTCATTTAAACTTACATTTGGCAATCATAATCGATACCTAATTGATAATAATTTAGAAGACTGGCAACAATGGGATAATTGGGCAGGATGGAACTGTCAAATTGATACAGTCAATTGAGTGTTGCGATAAAAACCTTAATAATCTGAAATATTATATCTAAATTAGTATTATTGAAACTAAAGCATTAAAATACTCGCATCCAGCTCACATCCATTTGTGTTGATAGATGAAACTTCAAATATAAATAATAATAATAATAAATATTTCTTACATTCACACCAATTAGCCTAGATGTAAGGCTTGTGTTATGGATACTAGGGTAACGGATAGACGTACATATATGATATATAGATATGTAATTTTCATAGTAATATATATAAACACCCATGACTCAGGTACAAATGCTCAATACAAATAAAAACACAAATGAAGAAGGGGCAAAATATTAATATTATTAGTTTTGTTATATATTTTTTTCATTTTATCCGTCGAACTACAGAAAAACTGTTTCTAATAATGTAATCTACACTTAGCAATCTAAAAATAAGGTAAAAATCATCATAGTACAAAATTATTCAAAGCGATACCAAAGTACATACTACGATGGGCATTGTCACTTTGTCGTGTTGCGTTTGCTGGGCGGGATGGTCTAGACTGGCCTACGTTAGCGATGGGCGATTAGCAACAATCGAATTATTCGAATGATCAGCTTATTCCAACGCATTCAATAATAAAACATATTATTCAATAAATTTTCGATTGTTACCGCGCAGTGGCGATCGACTGCGCTGCGTTAGCGCAATAAACGAATGAACAATCGACCTTTCGACTGATTATTCTTTATACAGATGCGATTTTATGTGTGCGCCTAACTGTTAGACGCGTCATAAAAGGTATCTATCACTTATATTTATAATACATATAGCGAGCTGAGTTAATATAAATTGATTTTATAATGCGCAATTTAATCAAGTATTAAATAATAAATATCGTTTACACCTCAGTAACATATTGAAGTATTTATTATTCATATTAAAATGAATCTGTTTTGGCAATATTTTCCTAATAATATTGACCTAGAAGAACTGCAATTTGCGAATGCGAGTCTTAAAACACGGCCACATAAAGTCCATATTACTTTGAGGTTGCTATAACCTAAAACATTTATTTTCATCAATATCTCTTAACTCCGAATATGAAAATTGACTAAAGTTAGTACGTTGAATTCATTAAGTTAGCATTATCAATTAAACATATTTTTAACAAGACACAAAAACATTTTATTCAGTACATTCATCCATACTATTTGGGCAGTCTCCTTTTATTCAATTGATATTTAGGTGATTAGTTTTGTGTAAATTTATTATAAGTGCCAAGTGTAAATAAATATTTTATTGTAAGTTTATTTCAATGTAGGCAGTTTTATGTACAAATAAATGTAAATATTATAAATAAGTTTATATGAAAATAAATGTAGGAAAGTTGCCTACAATGTCTAATCCGTTTATTTAAAAATAACTTAGGTACCTTGAATATGCCGGCGATCGAAAGGGTGAGACTAGAGGTGTAAGTGACGACGAGAAATTCACTGATTTCCATGGCAAACGCGATGGTGGCACCAACGGATACCTTAAGCAGGGTCGGCACCAGATGACCGGGGCTCTCCATATACTCCACCTGTAGGTGCTTCAGGAATTCCAATCCTGGAAGTCGAGTTACATGTTACTACATTGCTTGTTGTTTGCTACATTTCTCAAAGAGGTTATTTGTTATAAAGAACATAACGTCACAACATGCCGGTAAAGGTGAAAAGCTAAGATACTTTTGAAATAATACTAGAAACGTGTCTGTATAATCATCTAAACGACATTGTTTTAAATCCATACATCGAACATCGCCCCAGAACCAAAAACAAAGGAAAATTACTTTGCGAACGCTAAATAACGAGTATACACCCATAAGAGTTTATTGAAAGACAAGTGATAAAATAGTTATTATTTAAAAAATAGTAGCAACTTTGATGTAATGTAATTAAGAACAAACTTTTACTGTTATTCTAGTTTTAAACTATTACTTATTAATTACATCAGTAATTAGCAGCACTTATAAGAAATAATAAGTATTGAAACATGTTTTACATTAATTTTTACTACTTATACCTAGATACTAGGGCGTCATCTATTCTCCTAACGTAAGAATGCTTATTGCGTATCTTGTAGTAATGTCGTAAAATAATGTTCCTTTAGCCTTCTACTGTATATAAGTTATTTGGTTTTTATTATTTTTATTCAAGAAATAATGTCTAATAAATATTCGTAATAGTAAAAAATAAATAAAAATAATGAACATTATAAAAAAATTTAATGTTCATTTTAGACCACGGCATGTCTCTTTGACACAAGTATTCGCAACTTCGCAAATTTATTTTAACAATTAAGGCATGTCAATTACTGTTGGTTCAGGGGCGATTTTCAACGATATCCGTAATTACTGTAAAACTATTTGAATCAATACTGTGTACATATTAATGTCGTGGGATTTAAAATTATCGCTTCGTCCATGCGTAAGGGAAAAACCTAAAAAAAAGAAAACAAAGAAACAAAAATTCTTATCATATTTTTTTGTATTTAAGCATTTAACTGCTAACATTTTTATTTTTAAGGCAATTTTTAATTTAAAAAAAACAATTGTCTGTGGTGTCAGCTGGCAATTAGATTTCCGAACTATTTCTCTTCAAATTGAGTACTGCGTCATTAAGTTTTCTTTATAAGGTGATAAATATTATATTACCATAAAATACAGTTGTTAATTACTTGATGTTAATTTTCATCACAAGAGCTTTTACACAAATGTGATTATGCAAATTTCAGCAAACCCAGTGAACCGAGCAAAAATTACAGCATTTATGTACAAACAAACTTAGTCATACAAGTTCCTACTCAAGACATCCGTCCGTCATGTCATACTGATACAAACCCTTATGGAAACTTGGCTTCATTACTTATTTTTCCCAGTTATAGGAAGAATTTTTAATATAAGACTTCCTAGGATATGGTTAGTTATGGTGTTACTACAGACCAAATCGTCAGCGTTTTTTTATAAAATCTTGTTTAATATGACATTTCTCAACATCCAAAGGCAAGGCCAGGAACTAACTATTTTTATTATTTAAGCATGTAATTGCTGGAGTTTTATATCTAAAGTAATGATTTTAATAGAAAACCTGAAACTTATCTCAGCCCGCCCAGCATACGCAATGCGACAAAAGTTTGTCGCCCGTTTTCTCGTGTATTAGTCATTTGTCGTCTATTGTCTCTAACATGGTTGCGCTTAGAAGTCGACTTCTTGTGTCAAAAGAGTAGTTTTACTTAGGCGCTGAATTTTGACCACAGACTCTAATATAGCAATAGCGTTTTGTCGACATTTTAACCTATATTTTCGACATGTATCTTGTCTATGCATTAGTACTTAGAGAAGGAGACGAAAAGTGGATTGTATATTTCGATGAATCAGAAATGTTATTTGTACTCTGCCATAACCTTGAAATTTACTTTAATTATTATTTGCTATTTTTCACTTTGTTCACCATTTACGTTTCCTAAAATTTGGAAATCAGCGTACATCACGCCAATACATAAAAAGGGTCCAAAAAATGCGGTCGATAACTATAGGCCTATTTCTAAACTGTGCTTATTTGCAAAAATTCTTGAGAAGATCATTTACAAACAAGTCTATGCCTCCATTAAGCAAGCACTCAGTCCTGAACAGCACGGTTTTCTGACGGGGAGATCGACAGCATCAAACCTCATTTTGTGTGGTGAATACCTTTCCAAACATATGGCAGAACCGTCTCAGGTAGATGTGATCTATACCGATTATAGTAAGTGTTTTGATCGTATAGATCACATCATACTTTTGCGTAAACTTCTGGCCATCGGTATGAAAGGAAATTTATTTAGATGGTTTTCCTCTTACGTGAAAGTCAGATGACAGACTGTTGTACTTAACGGCTATAAATCTTCCCCTATGCCAGTACCCTCAGGTATTCCACAGGGTTCCTTGTTGGGTCCTCTGCTCTTCAACATCTTTATCAATGACATCTCATCTTGTTTCATTAACGCTAAAATAATCCTTTATGCAGATGACATAAAAATCTTACTGCCAATTAATTCAATTCATGATGCGGAGAACCTTCAAAAGGAACTTTTCAATTTTGAAAATTATTGCCGTTTGAATAAACTCGATCTCAACGTGTCCAAATGCTGCGTCTGTACATTCACGCGCAAACCTGATCCCATCATATTCACTTATAAACTCTTGAACATTGCAATCGCCAGAGTAACTGCCGTTGAAGATCTTGGTATAACTTTTGATGACAAATTGTTGTTCGATAACCACATAGATAAAATTGTAGCTAAAGCATCTAAAGCCCTCGGTTTTATAATGCGGATGTCGCATGATTTTAAATCTATTAAAACATTCAAAATATTGTACTGTGCATATGTACGTATTCATTTAGAATATTGCTCACAAATCTGGAACCCCTGTTATAACACATATAAATTGCGAATTGAAAGAATTCAGAAACGTTTCTTGCGCTATCTTCAGTTTAGAAGTAAAATATACATCTCTGACTACCATAAGCGATGCCGAAAGTTTCATTTACTGCCGCTGTACGAACGGAGGCGTATTGCTGACGTAACATATTTACTCAATATAGCAGGTGGGTTAGTAGATTGCCCGGAGCTTTTAGGAAGTATTGGCTTGCGAGTTCCAGTGGCGTGTCTCAGAAAACCTAATATGCTCCATGTCCCATTGGTCAAATCAAATTACAGGCGCAATTCATTTCTAATTCGAGCAAGCGAGTGTTTTAACACTTTAGCGAAGCAACATGACATTGACCTCTTCAACACTTCTTCTTGTCGGCTTAAGCGATTACTTAGCAATAATTTTTTTTTTTCATTTCTCTAATTAAATAGACTTCTTTTTAGCAGTTTAATTAATCTACACTGTTTTAGATGACAAATAGGAATACAAGTTCTACTCGTGGAAACTTGTAAGTGGCCTTCTGTATCTATTTCATGTTTCTGTACTTTTACCTAGCTGTAAGTTTCCCCAAAATTGTTAAATAAATAAATAAATTTGCGTTGCCACTTTTGTAACATTAACGTTCCAGTTGATCTTTTCACGTTACCTGCTGTTAAGACTCTACAGTTTTACAGAACTAGTAAGAAAAACTGCGATTCTAAGAGAAAGTAATTTAAAAATTAAATATAATAAAATTATATAATTGAAAGAAATTGTTTTGTTTTGCTTTCTCCATTTGTAGCGAATAAGTTAAATTTAACGAGGTTTACAGTATAAGAATAGTTTTCTACCTAAAATAAGAGAATGTAACTTTTCTCGTGAAAATGTTATTTTTTGAGCTGTCTCTTGTTACTTTTGACTACCAACTACGAGATCAAGTCACGTCAGATTCCTAAATAAAAAATAAATAAAAACAATTTATTTCGGACAGCATAAATCCATAATGTGTTAGTAAATGACAAACTTAAAACTATGTTAGTATAGAATTTGCAAATATTAGGGGTTAAAGTATGAAATTGCCGATTTGTACTGAAAATCTATATTGTTTATTTTTTAAATTTTTAACAAATTTATTTAATCAAAATAGTTGCCATTATTATCTATACATTGCTGCCATCTAATGGGAAGGTCATTAATGCCTTTGCGATAGAATTCCGACGATCTAGACTGCACAAACTGTGTGAAAGCATTTTGTACTGCCTCCTGGGAAGAAAACTTCTTGTCACGTAGATAATTGTCCAAATCACGAAAAAAATGGTAGTCCGTTGGAGCAAGGTCTGGTGAATACGGAGGATGACGAATGGTTTCTAACTGCAGTTCCTGAAGGGTCAAAATGGTTTCTCGTGCTGTGTGAGGTCTCGCGTTGTCGTGGAGCAATAATGGTGAAGATCGATTCATGAGTCGGGGCTGTTTTACTGCTAGTTTTGTCAACATGGTTCGGAGTTCGGCACAATAGACATCTGCCGTTATTGCTTGACCAGATCGGAGAAAACTATAGTGAATAACACCATGCTGAGACCACCAAACAGTTACCATTACCTTTTTATTGGTAAGTTTTGCTTTAGGACACTGTTGTGGCATTTGACCTGGGGTCAGCCATTGCATTTTTCTTTTCCGGTTATCATAAAGAATCCACTTTTCATCACATGTTACAATTCGATCCAATATTCCTTCATTTCTGTACCGGTTCAACAAGGCAACACAAGTTTCAACACGCGTTTCTTTCTGCAGATCAGTCAAATCATGAGGCACCCATTTTTCGTATTTTTTTATTTTATTGATTTGACGCAAGTGAGTCAATATTGTGGGTAAGGTAACGTTAAACCATGCCGCTAATTCCTGGGTACTTTGACTAGGATCGGCTTCCACTATCTCTCTTAATTCATCGTTATTTACCTGTGTGGGCGGTCTTCCTCGTGGCTCGTTCTTTAAGTCGAAATTTCCATCACGAAAGCGTTTAAACCAAAATCGCACGGTGCGTTCATTAGTAGACCCCTCTCCAAACGCAGCATTGATATTGCGGGCTGTTTCTGCCGCGTTAGTTCCGCGTCGGAACTCGTATTCAAAAATAACTCGAATTTTCGCAGTATCCATCTTTCTTGTCTAAATTGAATAACAAAAACAATTGAAAGTCGATATTCAAATGTTTTACATTTTTTAAAAAAAGAACATCATAGAAACCATTTAAAAAAAGTTTCATTCGAAAACCTCAAACCATGAAGATTCTATGTCAATTCAAAGAACCTATTGCAATAAAACGGCAATTTCATACTTTAACCCCTATTATGATGTCGTTTTTCTTATCATACAGTTAATCAGCGGACAATCTCCACTGTCAACTATCTCCCTCAGGACGCTGTGGCTGCCGCCGCGCATTCTGTTCAACAGAGACGTGGTCTTTTTGCGCATAATGCTTTCGAAGCTATCTACGCCTGCTATAGCAAACATCGCCGATGCGCTACAAAACCGCGGCAGCCGCAGCAACGACCTGAAGGCATTATTATATTGTACGCGTAGGGCACTGTAGGCCATTTTAGTACAGTTGGTCCACAGGCTGCTCGAATAAAAAGATGTGCAGTAGGTTTTGAAGAGCATAATTTTAACAGCGTCTGTGCAGCGACTAAATCTATGAACCAGCATATTTGCCCTAACCGACAGCGCCCTACGTTCTCTCTCAATGTCGTCATCATCTCTAAGACTGTCAGTGACAATGTGTCCCAGGTATTTAAATTTGTGAACTCTTTCTAGATGTTTGTTATTTAGTGTTAAAGGGGGTACTACTTTAGGACATTTACTGCCAGCCCCAAAAACCATGAATTGCGACTTTTCTGTGTTATAAAGTAAACCATGTGAGACAGCGAATCTTTCACAGGCATCGAGCAAAGTTCTCATCGCGCAGACCGAGGGTGCCAGCAGCACCATGTCGTCTGCGTAACTGATATTATTGACGCAAACCTTGCCAATATGGCAACCGACATGCATGCTACTAAGCTCCCTGATCAGCGCGTCCATGTACAAGTTGAAGAGCCGCGGCGAAGTCAACCCCCCTTGCC
This sequence comes from Calamotropha paludella, assembly GCA_927399485.1. Classification (NCBI taxonomy): domain Eukaryota; kingdom Metazoa; phylum Arthropoda; class Insecta; order Lepidoptera; family Crambidae; genus Calamotropha; species Calamotropha paludella. Next base: position 19,337,004 of record OV656803.1, on the reverse strand, counting down.
TCACCCCACACTCCATGCTGTACGGCTCAGAATACTCGTTCGCCCATCTCACATAGTTTACTTGATTACAGTACCAGTACCTAAGCAAATCAGTGCAACCATCAGGTAATCCAGCAGCTTCTAATTTATTCCACAGGATGTCATATGAAACGAGATCGAAAGCTTTGCTAAGGTCTAGGAAGCAGGCGTACACAGGTGTACTCCTGTCCGTATAATATTTGACAGCGTGCTTAAGACTCATTATGGCTGTTTCTGTCGATAAGCCACGCATAAAACCATGCTGACTATCGTGAAGCTCAATGTGGTTCTGAAGTATAGAATCAAGCACACCGTCAAACACCTTGGCTATTGTAGTTGCCAGTGATATCGGTCTGTAGTTCGATCTATCTGATATGTCACCATAACGATTTTTTACAATGGGAAATACTGTGGTCCTGATTAAGTCTGCAGGCAGATAAGAGTGCGAAATACAGACATTAAATAACAGCGACAAAACTCTATTTAAGTGGACACCTCCATATTTTAAGTGCTCTATACTGAGGCCATCGTGGCCCGGCGATTTACCAGTGACCATACCTTTAACAATTTTTGCAATAGTTTTCGGTGTAATTACTATTTTATCGTTGCGATTAGCCTCAGAATTTTTACAGCGTTCCGTCGCCGCCGTCAAAGGTGAAGATACTTTAAACTGATCTCTGAAATTGCAGGCAATCTGTTTCGCATCGCTCACTCCACCCACAGCTACAGGGAGACTAGGTCCATCATTTAACCGATTAGTGGCCTTCCAGAAGTTCTTAAAATCACGCTTGGAGTGCCACGTAGCCAAGACATCCATTTTTATCTGATCATTGTGGTTTTGGCACCACTTTAATCTACTCTTGAAAACCCGCCGGCTGTTAACCATTTCATTGTAAACAAAACCCTGCCTTGGTCGACCGTACCATACCCACATTAGGAATTTAGACCTTGCCTCCCTGTGTGCTGCACCGACATGCTTATTCCAACCTGGTATAACATGTTTTTTATTATTACAAACATTTACGCTCGATTCAATTGCCGCATGAGATAAAGTAGATAATATACTCTTATATAAATCGTCTATAACATTTCTATGACACTTATTATTACAGAATCCATGACTACATTGAATGAATTCGGATGGAAAATCTAGATGCTTTAAATTTTTATTACATAAGTCCGTATAATGTTCTTTTATTTAATAATTATTTTTTGTTCGCCGTGATCTATGTGCTGCCGCCGTCGTCTGCGCACCGACCGCCCTCGACACAACTTTCCCGCTCCCGCCAGTTATTGATCAAATACTTATTAATTTGAAAATAAATAGGCGTTGTTATTGCATAGGAGTAGTCTACATTCCGCCAAAGCAAAGCCATGATGTTTACCTTAGATACTTTGATATGATTCAGAATAAGATTCTGAATGAGAGTAACGATAAAACAGATTTTTTCATTGTAGGCGATTTTAACTTACCTAACTTGGAATGGACAAATAATGATTCATATGGACAGCGTCCTAACATCGATGGTTCTAATCAAGTTCATTCGTACATCAATAATTTTATGGGAGTTTTAAATTGCTATCAACTAAATACGTTAAAAAACCGAAACAACCGTGTTTTAGATCTATTTTTTACTAATAAAACCGGCTGTCAATTATTGTCATTATCGGACCCGTTAGTTCCTATAGACGAACATCATCCACCGTTCTGTGTAATAATTCCACGTGATGAAACTGGTAGTCACATACAACGTAAGCCATATTTAAAGTACTGCTTTAAAAATGCAGATTATAATAAAATCAAACAGGAAATATTTGATGTCAACTGGGACCAACTATTTCAAAACAAAAGTGCTGAGGAAGCAGTATCACTATTCTATGAAAAACTAAACATCATTATTAATAACAACGTTCAAAAAAAAGTTATTAAGTCCTCTTCGTATCCTGCTTGGTTCTCTCCTGCTTTAATTAAATTATATATAAAGAAAAACAAAGCATGGATAGCAATGAAAAAATATAAAACTGACTCACATTATAATATATTCTCAATCTACAGAAAAAAATTTAAAACTTTATTGGAGAAATGTCATAAAAATTATATAAGAAAGGTAGAAAATAGTTTGAAAGATAATAGTAAATATTTCTGGCAGTACGTATCTCAGCGCCGTAAAACCTCTGATATACCAAGTAATTTATACTACGAAAATACTATAGCCCACAGTACAGAAGAGTCCTGTGAGCTATTTAATGCATTTTTCCGATCTGTATTTAGTCCGTCGTCTGTACATGAGAACTTTAGTATAAATGATATCAATCAAACTACTGAGGATACACACGACCTGATAATCAGCAACATAAAAATAACCAGGTTAGAAGTGTATAAAAGCTTAATAGTGTTAGATGTTACAAAAGGTGCTGGGACCGATAATATTCCTAGTGTATTTTTTAAGGAGACGGCAGACAAAATTGACCTACCTTTATGTTATCTGTATAACAAATGTTTGAATGATGGAGTATTTCCAAAGATCTGGAAAAGTGCAAGGGTCGTCCCAGTACATAAGGATGGGTCAAAGAATGATGTTAGGAATTATCGCCCAATATCCATATTACCTGTCCTCTCTAAGGTTTTCGAAAGGTTAGTGCATAATGCTATATATCCATACTTACACAACATTATCTTAAGGGAGCAACATGGTTTTGTTAAGCATCGATCGACTGTCACTAATCTTATTACATTTACCTCGGATTTATTTAACGCATTGGACTGCAATAAACAAGTTGATGCCATTTATACCGATTTTAGAAAGGCGTTCGATGCGGTAGACCATAAAATATTATTAGAAAAAATTGCTTTTAATGGTATTCGTGGAAATCTTTGGCGGTGGTTTAAGTCGTACATTTCCAATAGAACACAGAAAGTTGTAATTAAAGGTTCAGAGTCAGGGGTCGTAAATGTTACCTCCGGTGTTCCACAAGGTTCTATATTAGGACCTCTATTGTTTATTATCTTCATTAATGATGTCGGTAAATGCTTTAAACATAGTAAATTTTTACTATACGCTGATGATCTCAAAATATATCGGAAAATCGACCAGTCTGAAGATCATTATTTGCTTCAAGAAGACCTCACCAGATTCAATAGTTACTGCATTAACAATAATCTTAAACTTAGCATTAATAAATGTAAAACAATAACTTTCACAAAAAAAAGGAATCGAAGTACATATAACTATACTCTCGATGGTGCAGTCATATCCAAAGTCAGTATTATTACAGACTTAGGAGTAACATGTGATAGTAAACTACATTTTGATATTCACATAGAAAATATTATTGCAAAAGCTTATAAAATGTACGGGTTCATCATGCGAGCAACCTCGGAATTTAAAAATCCCCTTAGCCTAATACACTTATTTAAATCCCTTGTAAGGTCACAATTGGAGTATGGAGTATCAATATGGAACCCATTATACGATAAATACAACAATAGTATTGAAATGGTCCAGAAAAAATTTCTGCGCCGTATTAATTATAAATATTATCATAGGCGTTGCTCTTATAAGCCGCTCTTAAAAAAATTTCAACTCCTAGATCTCATATCAAGACGATCACAGCTCGATGCAATGTTGATTTACGACCTATGCAATAACAAATATGACTGTATAGATATAATAAGCCGGATTAATTACTCGGTTCCAACACGCGCACATATTAGATCGGTGCGTCCGAAACTTTTGTTTGCCACTCCTCGATGTCGAACTAATGCAGGCATTCGCTCACCTTTGAACCGCATTGTTGACACGTATAATAAAAAGTTCAGCTCAGTGGATATATTCAGCTCTAGTGTATGCTCATACAGAAGACAAATACTTGATTTATTGTTAAAACCCTAATTTAATAAGATAATGTTAAGTTACCTACTCACTCTTAATTACTCCAATACATTCCGTTAAATTGTAGATATTTACCTTCTATACTTATTATATTGACAAGAATACACTGTTACATGTATACACACACATTCGACACATTCGTGCACATACTTGCCCCACTTGTACTGCAATCATACTTGTTAGTATACCTTTTGTAGTGTTTAATCTTTAATAGGTAAAGGAATTTCCTGTATAGAAAAGCCTCATTTACTTACCCATGTAATTTTTATACTTAGTTATAAATTGTTGCAATGTAGTTTTACTCTGGTTCACTTAAACTGTGTAAACTTTTGTCATAGTTATAAATACTTCTGATATCTCGCTATTTGTTACAACAATATTGAAACTATAATTGTAACCATCAAGGTTGAGTTTACAATAATTAATAAAATGTAAAATATGTAATTATTATAATAAGTAAAATTGTAAACTTGTTTGTGGTTCTATAATAAATAAAAAAAAAAAAAAAAAAAAAAAAAAAAAAAATGCTTTTGTTGTTCAATAGTTCTATTGCCCCACTTGATTTTATTAAAATTTATATTTTTCATAGAAATTTTAGGTACGACACAGCTTAGTCTACATTTAATTACTAATGGCAGATGGTCAGACCAGTAAACATCATATAAGATTTTTACATTGTCTATCAATTTATTAGCAGAGTCTGTAACAACACAGTGATCGAGCCACCTCACCGTACCGTGCGCATCACTAATGTATGTATACGAGTTAGAGTCTAATCTACTCACGTCAGCACAAGTCCAGTTTTGATCCAAACAAAAGTTTTCAAGTTCACCGAAAAACAACTCACTTGGGTGTGCATTGTAATCCCCCAGTAAAAACACTGACTCACATTCAGATTCCACCGCTATTGCATTCAAATAGCTCAAGCACTCCGTAAAGTCGGGTATGTTTTCAGCACAATTTACAGGCATGTACACACTACACACTACAAACTTTTGATTTTCATTTTCAATTTTAATTGCACAAATACGATTACTGGTACACGGTATAACGGTTACACAGTGAAACACACTTTTTCTCCATAGTAGCGCAACCCCTCCATGGGGCCGCCCCACCAGTATTCCAGCTGTGGTGTCCACTGCAGACGTCCCGGTACTCCCGAAATTAGGATCGATACTCGCAAGATAGGGCAGATCATGTGGCAGGAGCCACGTTTCTTGTAAGGCAATTATATCAGCTGTCTTACACAATTGCCGGATTCCCTCGACAGACCTCTTTACTGACTTACAATTAAATGTAACAAGATTGTTACACAACGGGGCATCATTAGTGCTGTTCATGATGAACCGGTTTGGTAGGAGCCTCAGTACTTCGCCTCTCTTCAGAAGTATAATCTCTAAAACGACGGAATATTATTCCTTCAGGCCACATTTTTTCATTAAGAAACACATGCAGTTTATGCTGGGGAACATACATTTTAAACGCATTGTATCCTCTTTCTTTACGCTGTGATATTTTAATTAACGATATTTTATCGTTCGTTTGCTCGAAAACATAATCACTTATTGCCTCTGGTTTTGTTTCTGTGTGCACATTCGATATGAATATAGGCACTTTTAAATCTGCTGATTTAAAATTTGATAATTGTCTTGCCGATCCTATTTTATTGTCATATCGCTTAAACTTTTTCTTTTTATAAGTCACCTTATTCCATTCATTTCCCTTACTATTATTTTCTTCAGTAGTAATCATAGTTTGCATATCTTTTGTAGTACTAGACGCGCTCAGCTGATCGCATGCATAACTCGGCTTCGTCGGCGTTGCGTCGTTGTTCGGCCGTGCGGGTGATTCATCGGATCGCTTAGGGACAGCGACAGTGCAGGTGGCTGCGTACGTTAACTCTGTTGACCGTTGGGTACAGTTTTGCAAGTCTACCTCCGCGTTACGAGATTGTCCGATATCAGAGTAATTTATGCCCATAGGGCCACTATCGATCTCCGAATCATTTAATAAATAGGCGCCTCTCGGTCTCAAGTTCACGTTCAAGTTATTTACTAACAATGTCGACTTAAGATTGTCTAATTCAGTTCTTAACTGCAAAAATTCTCGTTTAGACACGTATTCGTTTTGTACTAATTTCAGTTCACTACGAAGCACAATTATTTCCCGTAACAGTTTAGACGCGTCCACATAATCAAATGTGACGGGTGGCAGTTTATTTAAGTCCTTTGCCACAAAAATAGGGGTGATATCGGGTTCAGTTTCTTTGAAAAGGCTTATTATGTCTTCAATATCTCTTATTGACTTGCCCTCGCCTTTTCTTGTAACTTTGCGAACTGCAGTCGGAATAGACGCAAACAGCAATTTCTTCGCCTCATAGATCTCATCAGCATGAAAAGAAGTGGTACAGACACGTCGTATACTATCTTCATCCATGACCTGTATCTTATTTTGTATAAAGGCCAGTACTTCGGATATCACAACATTGCAGTTTGAGCACTTCACAATCGTCGACATAGCAAAGAATACGTAAAACAAAACATAGGTAGGTACGTAAAGCAAAGCAAACACGGAACGTTAATGACACGATAAACGGGACGCGTTTATTTTTTTATAAGACTAGTTTATTTTTTTTTTAAGAGAAAACTTCTTTAGCGGCATTGTGCACTTTTTGGGATAGGTAAAAAACGTTAAACTCGCGTCAGGACACGTGACCTGATCGAAAATTCATAAGACGGAGGGCAGGGGGCTTGCGCGAGTGTTCGTGTGTTTGTTCTCATGTTTGTGTACGATAGCGCAATAAATGAATATTGTATTTTATCACATAAATGATAGTACTTTTATACTGATAATTAAAGCAATTCGTGCGAACATATTCCCTAACCATTCCAAAATGTCAAAAATGCACAACGTCAATGTTCACGTTTTCACTTCTGCCGGGACTCCCGGAATTCAACCCGTTGTGTTTTTTATTAAAATACCTATAGATAAGTACTCATTACGTTACATTGCTGGTCAGTAGCTTTTAACACATAAAAAAAAATAAAGTAAATGAATACATCAGTGTGCGGTCTAAGTTGAAAATAAAACTGTTGATGTCCGCTGTCATTATTTTTTTTACTAAATAGGTAAATTTACTAAATATTAAATAGGTAGGCGCTTGACCATTATCTCGCCTGATGGTAAGAGACAATACGATCTAGGATGTGACGCGCTCGCCTAGATACCTATTCACTCGTGACTTGAAGACCCATAAATTGTATTTGTCAGGAAACACAGACTCAGGCAGAGTTCTCCTCCTTAGCGGTACGTATCAGAAAATTGGAACAATACGCTTAGTGCGTCTCTTTGATATATCTACCATATAATGGTGGCGCCTATTCTGGTTGTCCGATGAAAAAATGGGGACGGAGAAACAAGGTTATGCAATTGCAGTACGGATGACTGCACATAGGTAATACGTATTAGCTTGAAAATGCTGAATGCTAACTCACCTTCAAACATGACCATGAAAGGCAGCAGACTTATAAACATCCAGGGTTGGACGTGAAACACCATGTCGACCGGGTTGTGCAGGCCAAGTTTAGACTTCTGCATGAGCAGCTGGGCAAAAGTCCAACGCAAGCCGGCAGCAAACGACGCCAACAGTAGGAAGTTGAAGCCGAGCAGGTTGAACTGGGTCGCCTGGTACGTAAACATGATGAGGCCGACTGCGATCAAGCACACGATCCCCACTAACGACCAGGACTGGAACAACCGTTTATTATTTGCTTTTACATTTGAGAACCGTAACACATAGTAAAAACTAACAGTGAGACAGCACCCTTGAAGTTTCCTGAAATGAATTTTGACTCAATTTGAATCTCATAACACAAAAAAAATAAACTAAAGAAGGTATAAAACACAAAACTTTTCCCGGTTAAATTGCTTTTCCGGATTTTTATTTACAATAATTTCTTAGTTATTTGCAGTGTGGGCACGACTGCCCCTTTTAGGCACAGGTTGCACGTCAGCCAAACTCCAGGACTTTGGTACTTTACACCTAAGAAAGGTTGAATTTTTCCTAGTTAAATATTCTTTAGGTATATAAACGTAACAGATAAAAATAAAATATAATGATCTAGAACAAGTCAACAGGTTGCCCGTATCAAAACCGGTCAATCTACTCACATTTCCAATTAGCGCTATTAGTTGGAATACTTATTTTACCGCTACTACAAAAATTGCGTATCAAACCTATTAGGTCTAAACCAGTACTCACCTTTTTTTCAAGGCCAAGAATAATTGCGAAGCACAAGATAAAGATGATTGTGGTAGACTTGGTCATCGTGTACAATGATATGGTAACCAGCTCTAGACCCCAGTTGGAGAAACCAACGTCTATGCCGCTAGCAAGCCCGGTAGGGCCCACAGACCGCAGGCACGTCATAAACGGCAACATGAGCTGGGGAGTCCCCGTGATCAGATACAATATCGTACGGACCAGTACTGCAAGGATCCACTTGATGATTAAATGGTACATGACTACCGTCAGCGGAAAGTTGAAACCCTGGAAGTATTATAATTAACTATAATTTCATATCATCGCTGCGCAATACAATAACAAACTTTTGTTAGGCCAAACAAACATTATTTAGTTTCTCTATGTATATATATTCTCGCCATTCAACATTATATATCCAGCATTAATTATACATTTTACTGAGCGCATTTGGTGTAACCTTTCATTTATACTGGTTTCTTTAGATACTGCCTCCATAATATTAAGGCTTCTGTGCTATTTTACTGATGTAAGCAACCGCTGTAAATTTCGTCGTGTTCTGGCAGTGAGATACAGTAGCTATCACGTTGTTGACCATATCACCGCGCTGAGTAAGCTGTAAGAGATTTCACCTCACGCTCAGTTCTCAGAAAAAAATCTGAAGCTAACTTGCAGGTAAAGGCAGGTGAGATGTATTTACTTTTACTCAGCGCATGCCTAAGAAACATTTAAAAGCGCAGTGCGAGGAGTTACGAGACGTTTGCCAGGTGACTTATCGTGTGACTAGACCTCAATGCATTAATTATAATTTTACAGGTAATGTTAAATTTCTTTAGTTTAATTATAAGCCTTTATATTGAAAATCATGACGACCGTTTGGTGCAGCGTAGCGATTCTGCCTTTCACACTGACAGTCCTGGGTTCGTGTTCCGGAAGGAGCAGATGTTTGTTTATGAATATGATCATTTATACCTTGAATCATGGGTATTTATATATATTTCAATGACTATAATATATTTATGTATCTTATATGTATGCATAGGGCGTTACTCTAGTATCCATAACACAAACATTACAGTGCTTACTTTGGGCTAGGTTAACTGGTTTAAAGGTAAGAAATATTATTATTGTCAAACTTATATACATCTATCTATATTTATATTATTAAAAAATTCCCTGTCAAACAGACCGCGATGTACTCCGAAACTACTCAACCAATTTTGATGATTTTTTTTTTCATTTTGCTAGATTTGTTCCGACTTAGGACATATGATAGGTTTCATTTTAGTTTCTCAAGCTCATCATTCCTTAGAATGCAGATATTAGAATATATCGACGCTGGAAAGCAAACACGTAGTAAATGATCAGTAGGTACATATCGACGGACCAAACGAATAAAGCAGTAAAGATTTTTACATGACTTTTAATATTAATGCAGACACGCTGTTTAAAGTTGTTATAACTTCATTTCAATATTTCCCACAAATTTATTGCTGTTAATTTTTATGTCATGAGAGTAGACGTCTTTATTCTTACGAAAAAGTTTGTTCAGCCAAAATTTTTAGTTTCTTTTTGTGTAATGTAACTTTCCTCCTATTTCATAATTTTCATAATTACTTTATAATTTTATATAAGTACGTAAAACATATTACAGAGACTAACTTGAAAAAAGGAGAAGTTAGGATCTCATGATGGACTACCAGAATATAAACAGAAACTATTCTACGCATAGTGTTATGTGCAGCAACTGTAATTGTCATAACATAGTATAGGTATCAACGGTCAAATGATTATGGGATTGAAATGATGATGAAAATCCCTATGGAACTAATAAAAAACACAGAAAATACGTATCTCATATTAGTAGCTGTCTAAGTATCTATTAAAAGTCAATATCAGATAAAAAACGACAAGATACTATTCAACAACAAACTTCTTTTTTATTGTATATTGATTACTAAAATTATCATGTATTTGCTTATCACTAAAAATGGTAAAATAAAACCAAATTAAAATCATTTCAAGAATCAACTTAAGACGATTACACTTAAATAATAAAAATAATTAAAAAATGCACAGTAAAACGTTTTGAAAAGTAACAAATTAAATTAATAAAATTAATACAACATATTTTTTGAATATATACAATAACCCTTTATTTTTGGAGTCCGTGCAATCCGAGAATTGCATACTATAACTAGTTATTTACGGAGCCTCTTTTATCCATAATTCAAGCAAAAAGTAGTAGCTTATGTCACAAAAGAAATTTCCCTTATATAATTTTATAATTAATAAGTTACTCATAAAACAGAGGTCTTGTTTATTTGGCAACATCAGCTTGCCAAGAGAGGGTCCAATGATATTACCAGTTCTCTTTCTCATTATATTCAGAAGAAGGAGTTGGATACTGAAATAGAAACTGTTCCCTTCTGTTCTGATTTCTGAGCTGTGTAGAACAGAAAATGTATAGTTTTTTATCTATTTCAGTTTGCTATTAGAATGTTTTCTACAGATATTTTTTTATTAAAGGCCAAAGTCTATCTGAAGGAAATATGATGTACTTTTATATTAAGAGAGCAAAAAATCAAACTATTGATATCCCTCATCAAATATGTTGCATTACAAATATTGCAAATTATAAGAAGCAGCAATTTAATTTTTATGATTTCGAGAATATTTTGACCAATAATTAAAATACTTAGTTGCAGGATGACAATAGTGAATAAATATATTGATCCAAAGTAAAGGAAATAAAAGTTGATAGGGCTGATCCAATTTTAACTTTATTACAGTTATAGTCTGATTATAACATGTTTTCCACCAATCGTTCAATTTCTTGACATAGAAGGAATAAAATATTTCAAATTAATGCCAATGTCAGCAACCAGCATATGAACATACATAGGAGTTTTACAGGAAACTGTAAGAACCTTATAATCAGCCCATTAGAGACGAATCATCTACATCAAACAATGTGGACCGGTTATAAAATAGGGCAATCAGATGAATTAATATAATTACTCAAACTAATTGCAAATATCTCAAGGGAAACTAGACCCCATAAGCTCATGACAATAATTTAAAATTGTTTGATTTTTATTTCATACACATTGATGTTTTTATTTCAACTGAATTTTAAATAAATTTAATTAAAATGTTACTGTTCATTGAAATATTGATATTTTTTGTTTAGGACTTATTAAGTGATAGTGTCATTTCATAGTTGATTTATTTAATCAAGTTTTTAGTAGTCATTTCTTACTTTTGTTGTATTTATCTTGTTTTACTCAGTTACACACTTTCTTATGGTTTTTTAAATCATGTAATGTTTGAAAGATAAAAAAGACAATATCAGGATGCAATTAATGTCATCTCAAAGCTTTTGTTGAAAAATGCGTTAATAGTTCAATATATTAACATCAAATCACGATAAAATGTTGATAAACAGATAGTAAAGGTTTTTCACAAAAAAGACCGTATAAAATTACACAAAAAGACCTTAGTAGAGTGTTTGACGAATAAAAAAGTTGATTTGCATAGATATAAAAGAGTTTTTTTTTTTTACCATTGCTTCATGTGCAATACATAAATATTGGCTTAATATTATAGACATGACTGACATATTACAGATTTTTCCTCTCCTGTAAAGTAGTACTTTTAACATTTCTGCTTTGTTCTTTTGAGCCGTCAATATGGTTTGTATGATTTACAATGTGTGTGCTTTCCAGCGTCAATATTGATATTATAATAACTGGATTCTGAAGACTGATGAACTTTTTTGAATGTACCATACCTGCATGAAGGTAATCTTTAAGCTTTTCACAAAGTGATTATACATATAATCAATCAATATATAAGTTTCATACTTTTTGTGCCATGATATACTTCAATAACATACTTATTTTACTGAAGAGTGATAATTAATATTTATTCCAATTAAGTACACTTGTATATCACATGACATATTTCTATTTAGTATATTAAAATTAATATTAGAAAAACTTCACTCAGAAACAATAAATCCCACAACTTGTGATAACACAACTTTACGATGTTATATATAGTGTTTTCAGTCTTTGTTAACTAGATAAGTGTAGATAACAATACTAAGTTCTGACATAATATTTAACTTTAAAATTTGATATGTCTTGTGGAATATCCATTACATAAATTAAATATTATAAAGGCATATATATGTCTTTATACTAAAATACTTCAGTTAAAAAATTATTGTCTGTACTGCTAAAGAGTAGAACTGTTTGCCTTAGTTTATATCTTATCTTCTCTTATTAATAATTTTATGGTATGCCTTTAAGTGGCGAGTCGATAGCTATATTTTAGGCAAGCATAACGGTCAACTGCTAGCCTTTAAAAAAGTTCACACACAGGTATTATGCAAAACATTATATTTTATATAGTTAAAGATACATTTAATATTTTTAATGGCATTTTTTAGAAAGCAACAGCTATGCCCATTACCCTCACTAAAAATGCCTAAATGCAACTGTTTTTACGGTACGAAATTGTATATGCACTTGCTCTCATATTTTTTAAATTGTTGTGGAACAAAATATGATCAATTAACATGGCATTTGTAACTCCAAAACTTGAAATACATATTATTATGTACCATGTAGAAATATTTCATATTTTTATATGACATATACCTATATAAATCTGATTAGCTATATTGTAGTCAAACTTCAATATCAAATCAATGAATAGTTTTACAATAAAAGTAATTAAATTACAACTACAGTTGTGTATTTCTGTCTATAATAAGCTTATCTATGCCCCTAAAAAATAGTGACAGTAAATATTTTTTGTATTTTTATCTGTATACATAAAACAGTACAAAAGTTATGCACATTAATATCAGAAGTAACTGAATTTCAAAATGAAAACATTAAATTATATGATTTTTTTTTTAATATGAACAGCATTTATAATTTTTAATACGATATATATATTGTGTCACGATATTTTTATTTTTGTGAGGCCGATAAGAATCCTAAAACATTTAAAAATGCTTACCTTGAGAAGCCATCGTTGGTAAAAAGTTAGACCGATAGATAGAGAAAAGTATATTAAAATTAAGCCCAACGATAACAGGCTCTTTTGTACACAAATATCGGACCATTTTCCTCTGGATTTGGTAGTTAAAACATCTTCTTGGGTGTCACCTTTTAAAGACAGCTGTTCGTACTTTGCGCCTGGCATAGCGGAAACAGGCCGACTTTTACGCTGCTAGAACCACTCTGCTGCATAGCAGCCATAAACTTATATGCACAAATTCCCTGAACAAGAAAAATATTAAATTTTAAACTGTTTTCGTCGAAGTCTTGATCCAACTTTACAACCCAATAAGCGTTTGGAATGACAAACAAGCTGCCAATTGATAAGCAAAGCAAGTATTACTCTATGGCAAGTAAGTAAACGAAACATCATTCCTTAAATGTCAATGTCAGTCAACAAACTTGTGTCCGAATCGTTCATACTTAATGGTATCGTCCAACTAAGAGAGAATACTAAAGTTAAGCAGCGAAAAGCTTTTTTAATTAATTTTTCATGACCATGGATACAAAGTCCTTCAGTCGAAACATTAAAAGTTAAATGATAAAATAATTAAACTAATTTACAAACATAATACAGTGCAACCTCGATATAACAAATCGGAAGGGAACAAGTAAATATTCGTTATATCGAGTGATTCGTTAAACTGAGGTTTGTTATATTGAGGCTAGGTTGGTCTAAAATTTGTTATAAAGAGGTATAAAAATACTTTTTCGTACCACTTGCTCAAAAAAGTGACAGTCTATGCCACAAAAAGCGAACAACAGATTAAATATAACAATAGTCATTTTTAATCTGTTAAAAACAGGGAAAGTAAAATTGTACTGAATTTCATTCATCCTCTAGGGAGAGAATGTAATTTAAATTCGGAATACTTACCAAAATTTATACTGAACTACATCTGTGTTTACACCATTGAGTTTGTATATAAAGCATTATACATCTTTTTGAAAAGGGAATACGCATTTTACTTTTTATTGTCATTATTTTTAATAAATGCTTATCTCATATTATTATTGTGCTATTTTTTTCGCAAATGGTACGAAAAGTAGAGTATTTTCCTAGGTGATAAAGCTGTCTTAGTCTTGGGTGAACTTAAATCCCTCGCTACACTCAGGACTCGTCTTAAATCCCTCGCTTCGCTCGTGATTTAAGTTTTTAACACTCTCGCTACGCTCGGGAGTAAACCTAGATTCCTTCGTTACGCTCGCGATTTAAATCGTCACCGACCAATCGACAGAAGACACTGCTTTATCCCCTTGGTTAATAATCTACTATTACTCACCTCATCATTACGTACTCATCTTGTTATAGCGAACAACTTCTACTGATAAATGATAACATATTTTTATTAAGTTACTGTATTTTCTATTTAAAAACAATTATGTAGGTAACAACATTTTTCCCTTAGATTAATTATCAAAATTAAATGTAGTAAAATCAGTAAAAGTAGGTATCTAGGTGGGTACATACATTATGTAGGTAATTTAATGTTAATTTCAATGATTCGCAAAACAAAACTCAGGTAAAAAAATCAAGTAAACAATGCTCCTCTACTCTTTGTAATCGCATGATTTTAATATTCTACCGTTTACAGGCAAGCTACTTTTTTTTGAAAACTTTAAGTTTAAAATTGTAGCCAATGTACTTGCGGGAATCCCGAACTTATTAGCTATGTCTAAAGTTTTGGTCGTAGGATTTTTTTCAACATAATTAATGATGTTTCGCTTTTCTCCAACTGACAAGGAACACCTTTTACGTTTCTGAGCCATCGCAACTTGAATCTTCGACAATAGTAACAAGCAGCAATGTTTACATTACTTTCCATTAAACAACGATTGTTTTACGAAAAAACGTGTCGAAACCTGTCGCGACATGAATCACATATTATGAGATTAAGGGTCATATATTGGTGGGAACGTTATATAAAGGTTTTGGGTTGACAAAATTCGTTAATTAGAGGTATTAAAACTTTTATTTCATAGTTGAAAATTCGCTATAGAAAGGTTGTTCGCAAACAATGTTCGCAATGTAAAGGTATATTTTACATTGACTCTTATGGACAATTCAAGGGGATTACGAAGAATTTGTTAAATCGAGGAAGTCGTTATATTGAGGTACGTTATATTAAGGTTGCACTGTATCTAGATTTTGCCGACAGTATTTACTATATATTTATATAATGGCAAATAAAAACGTTCATCTGCTAGATCCTGAACGCGGTGGGGAACACTTAGGTTGTTTTGACGTCCGATGTCATTCACTTCACCAACAAATAATAAACGGTCTAATCCGAACGCTGCACATTCAAACACTAGGTGATTTACATCCGCATTTGGTCGGAAGCAGTGGTTACACTGGTCGTTAACAGCAATTTTAATTCTGTGTAGATGTGCTGGAACCAAGCATTTATCGATTTATCACTGTGATGAACAATCTACCGTGATATTTGAAAGTATTACACCAGGGTTTTGATGGTAAGATCTTTTGTATCTCTGCATACCACTTTCCTTTGACCTCAGTAGTAATGTCCCAATATTCTTTCCACAAGCAGGGAAAAGTATGTTAGTGTATTACCATTAGGTAAATAAATACTACGTAATAGTATTAACTATGAATGCGAAAGGCGTATTCACATCTATAATAATCAAAAGTCAGAATCAGGTAGAAATATTTATGTACTTATCAGTGTTTCATACAGGAAAAGAATAAAGTGGATATGGCTCAATTCCAGATCTTAATGTTAAAGAGCAGAAAAAATCCCGTGGTTAAAAATAAATAATTTATTAACTTTTACAAAATTTAAACCACGCACGCGCGACGTTGCCAAACTTACAACACCGACATCGGAAGTCCAAAGTTGCAAAATTCCAATGCGCACACCCACGATGTTGTCACATTTGTACTTCGCACTAGGGATGTTGCGAATATGCGCATCCGCATCCGCGTTTGCGGAACATCTGCATCGATTTAGAAATCCGCATCCGTATAAATCGATGCGGAGCCTGATGCGGATGCAGATGTGTAGCAGGTCGCGACAAGAAAGACAAGGGAGGAAAAGATTAAAGATGACATATTGAAGATTAGCAGAAACACCGAAGATATCTTGGCTTCTCGATCAATATCTCCAAGTATAGAAAGAGCGAAGAAAATGAGAATGACAGATTCCATGGAAACAGATACAGAACGACAAGGGACCTCAGGTACAGGACGTCAGTCCTATTAAATTAGTGATCTTGCCATGATGCTCGATTCATCAAGTGACGATGAGGAGTCAGGAAACACCAGAAATTGTCATCATCATCATATCAGCCGTACGACGCCCACTGCTGGACATAGGCCTCCCCCAAGGATCTCCACAACGATCGGTCCTGTGCTGCCCGCATCCAGCGTTTTCCCGCGACCTTGACCAGATCGTCGGTCCACCTCGTAGCGGGCCTACCCACTGAGCGTCGTCCGGCACGCGGTCGCCATTCGAGAACCTTTCCGCCCCAACGGCCATCAGTTCTCCTTGCTATGTGTCCTGCCCATTGCCACTTCAGCTTCGCAATTCTTTGAGCTGTGTCGGCGGTTTTTGTTCTCCTACGGATCTCCTCGGATTTTTGATTCGATCGCGTAGGGAAACACCAAGCATAGCTCTCTCCATTGCCCGTTGGGCGACCTTGAGCCTTCTTACAAGACCCATAGTGAACGACCACGTTTCACTGCCATAAGTCATCACTGGCAACACACACTGGTTAAAGACTTTCGTCTTAAGGCACTGAGGTATTTTGAACGCGAAAATGTATCGCAGCTTCCCGAACGCTGCCCACCCGAGTTGGATTCGACGAGAGATCTCTTTCTCGAAGTTGGACTTACCTAACTGTATTGTATGTCCTAGGTAAACATAGTGGTCAACAACTTCGAGTGTAACGTTCCCAACATTTACTGGAGCGGGTGTAACATGGGCATTGGACATAATTTTCGTCTTGTCCATGTTCATCTTAAGACCCACTCGTTGGGATGCGTTACTGAGATCTTCGAGCATGGTGCTCAGGTCTTCCAAGGTCTCAGCCATTAGGACCACATCATCGGCAAACCGAAGATGCGTCAGGTACTCGCCGTTGATGTTGATGCCAAGTCCATTCCAGTCCAGAAGCTTAAAAATATCCTCCAACGCAGCAGTGAACAGATTCGGAGAGACGTCTCCCTGTCTCACTCGTCACTGTAGTTGGATAGGATTAGAGCTCTGGCTCTGTACTCGGACCGACATAGTGGCGTTTCGGTACAGGCACCTTTACACTTCGATATACCTGTAGTCCACTTGGCACCTCTGGAGAGACTGCAGAACCGCCCAAGTCTCGATCGAATCAAAGGCCTTCTCATAGTCCACAAACGCCAAGCAAAGTGGCCGATTATACTCTTCGGTCTTCTGTATAACCTGCCGCAGCGTATGAATGTGGTCTATGGTGCTAAAGCCTTTTCGGAAACCGGCTTGTTCGGGAGGTAGGAAGTCGTCAAACCTGCGAGCAAGACGATTCGTGATGACCCTCGAAAACAGCTTGTAGACATGGCTCAGAAGCGAGATGGGTCTGTAGTTCTTCGGTAGGGTTTTATCGCCCTTTTTGAAGAACAAAATCACCTCGCTTCTGCTCTATGCCTTCGGCGTTTTGCCCTGGACGATGACAGAATTGAAGAGCTTCTGGAGGACTTTAAGTACCGGCGTGCCGCCCGCTCTCAGAAGCTCTGTTGTAATTCCGTCATCTCCCGCCGTCTTGTTGTTCTTTAGCTGTTTGAGGGCCATTCTAATCTCGTACAAGCTGACGTCCGGGATATCTTCGGTATAGTGTTCGGTATAGAAATTGTCAGCCCTGACGCAATTCTCAAGAAGTTACTTACTTTCCGCAATAAAAAGTGAATTCATTTAAATGAGTCGTTTTAAATGGTGGAGTGTTAATCAAAGCGAGTTCAAACTGTTATCTAAAATAGGTCGCAAATTCTTATCAGCGCCACCAGCCAGTGTTACAAGTGAACAGTTATTTACTAGCGCAGGATTAATATACGAACCCTTGCGAAACAGACTGGAGTACGAAAAGGCGGCCATTCACCTTTTCATTTAATATAATGCTCCAATATTTAAATTTAATTACTGAAGTAATTAATCAGTAATAGTAATTCACTAACTACTTTATCTAAATTATATTATGACAATACTTTGTGTGTGTGTGTGTGTGTGTGTGTTTGTTACCATACCAGCAACGCGTGGCCGGGTTATACCAGCAACGCGTGGCCGAGTTAGCTAGTTATTAAATAAAGAAAGGATAATTATTACTGTTTTTTTACCCTACTAAACCATCACTTAAGTTTTTTATAAAGAAAATCCGCATCCGTGGATGTGAGCCTCTTAAAATCCGCATCCGCGTCCGCATCGGCAGATGCGAAAAAAATGCATCCGCAACATCCCTACTTCGCACAACATTGCTTGTGAAAACAATATCGGAAATGCATAGCACTCTCCGCTTGACGGAATGTACTAGATTTTGTCTCTCCCTACCGTACTCAAACTTTCTACACTCGAGAGCAATGAATCCGGGTCACTTAAAGAATCCTAAAAATCTCGGAAACTAAAAATGCTAGGTTAATGCAATAAATTGTATTTAATAGACAATGTAATACTCCTTAAATGAAGGTATTAAAACTTCTTAATTATTGTAAAGTTATATCATAAAAAAATCAAATTTGAAAAAGGGCCACTTTCGAAGATGGAACTACGAAATTACAGCATTTGGTTTTGCTTTTGTTTGTAATCTGTCATTTATGTGGGTACATAAACCATGTTGATAGTGCTCTATATTCATTATTCAAGCTGAAATTATGTCGCTTACGCCTGAAGAATGCACCAGAATACTTACAATGCTGGAAACCGGCCGGAGTCAGCGCGATACAGCCAGGACTGTCGGTGTGTCGCTGTCAACAGTACAAAGAGTTCTCCGACGTTACGAAGAAACTGGTTCTAACCTACGCAGACCAGGAACGGGCAGAACCAGGTGTACCACAGCACGAGAAGACCGATACTTGGTGAACACCATGCTTCGAAATCGCTTTCTCACAGGAACTGAACTCACCAATCAGTTTCGACGCCTCGGAGGAAGTAACCCAAGTGCATGGACAGTAAGACGTCGGCTTGCTGAATCTAACTTAAAACCCCTTAGACCTGCAAACGGCCCTAAACTGGAGCGTGGGCATCGTATTTCAAGACTAAGATATGCCCAGAGCCACGTAAATTGGAGTATTGAAGATTGGTCAAAAGTTATGTTCTCCGACGAATCAAAATTTATGCTCTACAAGCACGATGGAAGACACAGAGTGTATCAAAGACCAGGGGAAAGATTCAAGCAAGCATGCATCGAAGAAAAAGTAGCCTACGGTGGTGGGTCTGTACTTGTGTGGGCCGGAATTTCTTCTGAAAGTAGCACAGAGCTGGTGATCATAGAAAACGGCTCTTTAACTAGCGTAAGATATGTGGAAGAAATCCCCAATGATCACGTTGGTCCATTTATGGTCAATTTAGGTGAGGATGCTATATTTATGCATGACAATGCCCGACCTCATACAGGTAGGATTGTGAATGACTACCTTCAAGAGATGAACATTACTCGTATGGAGTGGCCAGCGCGCAGCCCGGATATCAACCCGATCGAGCATGCTTGGGACGAGCTAGGCAGATACGTAAAACAACGAAACCCTCCCCCAATCACGCTTCGTGAGCTCAAAATTGCTCTCACAGAGGAATGGGAGAATATTCCCCAAAATCGTATAAGGAACTTGGTGTACAGCATGCCAAACCGCGTAAACGCAGTAATGGAAGCACGAGGAGGCAATACGAAGTATTAAAATTCAAGAAAATCGTAATAAAGTTCAAACATTTCATGTTTCCTATTTTTGTTTTAAGGAGAGATCAGCAGTTTTTTTCTTTATGTAATTTTGTGTTAATAAAATGTATGGTGACTCATATTTTTTTTACTTTCATTTAAGGAGTATTACATTGTCTATTAAATACAATTTATTGCATTAACCTATTGAAGCGGTGGTATGTTATAGGCGATTAAATTAAAGCCGGTGAATAACTTGATCCACAGTTTATGCCACACACACGAACAAAAAATAACAGTACATTCACAGAAGGAGAAAGTTGAAGAAAGCAGAGAACAGATAAAAGAACACACAGTAGTATTATAACACTTCACAAGGACTAAACAGATATAAATATACTAAAAGCGTTTAGTGGTAAACTAAAGCGAATGATGCGCATACGACGGACATACGTTCGACGCTAATCAGTGATTTGCACTGAGGCGGTTTGCGTTGACAAACTGCCGGCTCCCGAGCAAGAGCGGTTAACCTTGATCGCCGACCGGTCCGTTCGCAGGGAGTTAGCTATTAGCAATTCGGGTGTGCATGTCTGTTTGTTCGTAGAACAATATTTAACATTTAAGTTTATAAAATACTAATATTACTTTTACTGTACATTTTACTATCTTAAGTTGTAAGTTAATTGTAGATATAAGTTACTATAAATATTTATGTATATAAACTCAAGTATAAATTACTCTAACCGAAACAAATATATATCATTATTATTTTTAGACTATTTATTATTTTAGTTATACCTTATATAAAAACATTATACTAATTTAGATACACTACATCACCCCCCTCCAGAGACCGTCCTACGGGCGATAATAGTCCGGAAATTTTACCCTACGTCCAGATCTAGTAACTTTTGCAGGAGCAACATCGGAAACAGGTAAGTCATCGCACACTATCCGTGTAGTATTTGTGTTTGTGCGTGATGCGTGTATGGGAGGATGTGTATGTGTGTGTGATTGTAAGTGTGATTGGTTTGAATGAGAGAATTATGTGGGCGTTGAGGTGATTGGATCACACAGTATGTAGGCAGGTTTTAATCTGTCAATGGACACTGTGACTGGCTTACCACTAATTAATAATTTAAAAACTTTGTCGCCCTGTTGTATAACCTCATGTGGACCAGAATATGCAGGTTTGAAAGAGCCAGCCCCTGAGTCATCTCTGAGGAAGACATGAGAAGCTGTTGCCAAATCCTTAAAAACAAATGGTGATCGACGCGACCGAGAACCATGATGTGACGCTGGAGTTGGTTGCAAGTTTCTCACAAAAGTGCGAAGACGAGCGACGTACTCTGCTGCATCTATAGTGTCAGGCTCAGATGCCACGAAGAAATCACCTGGCAAACGCAGCGGTTCGCCATAAACTAATTCAGCGGAAGATGATTTCAGGTCCTCTTTAAAAGTACTTCGAACACCTAATAAAACAAGTGGGAGTGATTCGACCCAACTGCTATCAGCGTGGCAGGTTATGGCAGCTTTTAGTTGCCTGTGAAACCTTTCCACCAATCCATTGCATTGTGGATGATATGCAGTGGTTCTCCTATGCTGAAAACCGATGATCTTCGATAGATGTTTGAACAGAGCCGATTCAAATTGTCTACCACGATCTGTCACTATCTTTGTAGGACATCCGAAGCGGCAAATCCACCCACTTATCAGTGCTCGAGCAACTGTCTCTGCTGTGATGTCCTGCAAAGGTATTGCCTCTGGCCATCGAGTAAAGCGATCAACGGCTGTGAGGCAGTATCGAAACCCTTGAGAAAGCGGTAATGGTCCTATAAGATCAATATGAAGATCCCTAAACCTGGCAGATGGTGAGCCGTAGGTTCCAACTGGTGCTGTAACATGTCGGGAAATTTTGGATCTCTGACAGGCTACACAAGCGCGAACCCACTCCCTACAATCGCGGCGGATCCCCGGCCAAACAAAACGCTCACTAATCAGCTTGACAGTTGCACTGGCCCCGGGATGACTCAATGAATGGAGACTTTCGAACACTTGATGGCGCAATTCCTTTGGAACATAAGGACGTTTTGACCCACCACTTACATCGCAATACAAGTCTAAATCTGTTGCAGGCAGTTTCACTTTTTCAATACGCAATGAAGTATACCCGTTTAACAAGGTTTTAAGTTCACTATCAGCCGATTGTGTAACAGATAATTTCTCGAGATCAATAGGCTGTACAATTTCGTCTACTCGTGATAGCGTATCTGCCACGACATTGTTTTTGCCTGAGATGTGTCTTATGTCAGTGGAAAATTGAGATATAAAATCAAGGTGACGAAACTGTCTCGGTGAACAATTTTCTTTCCGGGAGTGAAATGCGAATGTGTTTTGTGATCAGTATAAATCACAAAGTTTCTTGCTTCCACCATGTGCCGAAAGTGTTTAATGGCCTCGTATATGGCCAGAAGTTCGCGATCGTACGGAGAGTACTTAGTCTGTGCAGGAGACAACTTACGTGAGAAGAAGCCGAGAGGTTGCCAAGCGTCGTCCTTGAGTTGCTGCAGTACTGCGCCAATTGCAGTGTCTGATGCATCCGTGACTAATGCTAACTTTGCATTACAATCAGGATGCACAAGAATTGCAGCACGACATAAATCCTCTTTGCACTCCTCAAATGCGCTCAATTCAGAGGAAGACAAAATCACTGGATGCGAACCTTTGACTGAACCTACCAAAAGAGAATTCAGCGGAGCCTGGTGTTGAGCAGCCTGTGGGATGTTACGGCGGTAAAAATTTATCATCCCTAGAAACCTACGCAGCTCTCGAACAGTTTTAGGGATAGGGAAAGTCTTGATAGCTGCGACTCTTTCTGGTGGAGGTCTGATACCCGCTGCTGAGACGTTATACCCTAAAAACGTGACCTCTGATGCACCAAACACACATTTAGCAGTGTTTATTACCATGCCGTACTTCTTCAGTCTACTGAAAACCTGACGTAAGTGTTCTTCGTGGGTCTTCTCGTCTTTTGAGTAGACTAAGATGTCGTCCACAAAAGCATAGGTAAAGTCTAGGCCTCGAAGAACCTCGTCAACAAAACGCTGGAATGTTTGTCCGGCATTACGAAGTCCAAACGTCATGTATGGAAATTCGTATAAGCCAAAAGGAGTAGTGATGGCAGTCTTCTCAATATCGGCTGGATTTATAGGCACTTGATTATAAGCCTTCACTAGGTCTATTGTGGAAAAGACCATACAACCACAAAGGTTATAATCAAAGTCCTGGATGTGCCTAATAGAATACCTGTCAGGAATCGTTCTGGCGTTGAGCATTCGGTAGTCGCCACAGGGACGCCAACTGTTGTCCTTCTTCGGTGCTAGGTGCAGGGGAGAAGACCATGCCGACTCCGAAGGACGGCACGTACCAATCTGCAACATGGCCTCAAACTCGGCCTTAGCAATTTTTAGCCTATCCGGTGCCAGTCTACGGGGTGAACTAGATACTGGTGGTCCAGGTGTAGTGCGTATGTGGTGTACGGTGTTGTGCTTAAGCGTGCTATGCAACCCAGAAGGTCGAGTAATGTCAGGGTATTCAGCTAGTATGCGATGATAAATCGTATTACCAGACGCTACCTTGACCGAAAAAACAGCTGAGTTTTTAGCAAGCAAAGCAGGGGTACTAAGCGTAGTATTAGCGTCGATGAGGCGATGATTGCGAACATCTACTATTAAATTATAATAGGATAAAAAATCTACACCTATTATCGCTCGCGTTACGTCAGCTACAATAAAGCGCCAAGCAAAGTCGCGGCGCAAGCCTATGTTTAATACAAAGTGAGCATAACCATAAGTGTTAATCGTCGAGCCGTTAGCGGCACACAATTCATAATTTGTTTTAAGACGATGTTCACTTATAAGCTTTTTAGGAAAAACACAAATGTCACTACCTGTATCTACTAAAAATTTTAACTTACTGTTACTGTCCGTAATAAATAAGCGACCAGAATTTGGACAGGCGTCGGCCGCCATAACAGACTGTCCTAGGCTTTTCCCGAATAATTACACGGTTTGACACACTTGTTTGCTTGACTACCGAATTTTGCGTGATACCAACATACCGGGAACTTTTTGTAGTTGGACTGCGACCGGGAACGATTTGAACGGGAACTGTTACGGGAACGACCATTGGAATTAGAGTTCCTTCGTGATCGAGACATCCTCTCAACCCTCGAATTCAACGACTGGATCTGCCGCGTTAGCTCTGCTATCTGACCTGCCATGTCTAGTGAACTTCCAGGAGTCACGGACGCTGCTGCAACCTGAGGTGTTGGCGGAACTACGTCATGGATCCTGTCCGCAAGCTCTGCTACCTCCTCCAGGGACGCCTTGGATTGCGACGCAATGATGGTCTGCGTGCTGCTGGGCAGTCGGCTGGTCCAGATGGTTTTCAAAAACTCCTCTGGAACATCTGGGCCGGCGAGATGCTGAAGATGGCGAAGAAATTGAGATGGCTTCCTGTCCCCCAGTTCTTCGTGGACAAGTAGCTGCTTCACTTTCTTCTCCCTTGAGGCAGACAACCGTTTGATGAGCTCATTCTTTAGACGCTCGTATCTGTTGGGTGTAGGTGGAGCAGATATGATGTCTTCAACCTCCGACGCATAAATAGGGTCCAGCTGACTGATAGCGTAGTGATACTTCGTAGCATCCGTGGTTATATTCGCCAGAAAAAATTGGCTCTCAAGTTGTGCAAACCATAACGCCGGTTTTTCTGGATAAAATGGCGGTACTCGCACGCCAACTCGATGTACGTCGCTGGGTTGATTTGTATTTGCGCTAACGGTCGGTGTCTTATCCGCCTCGCTCATTATGAATATTCCTTACTGTGCTCAAACGGGGTCACCAATGAAGCGGTGGTATGTTATAGGCGATTAAATTAAAGCCGGTGAATAACTTGATCCACAGTTTATGCCACACACACGAACAAAAAATAACAGTACATTCACATAAGGAGAAAGTTGAAGAAAGCAGAGAACAGATAAAAGAACACACAGTAGTATTATAACACTTCACAAGGACTAAACAGATATAAATATACTAAAAGCGTTTAGTGGTAAACTAAAGCGAATGATGCGCATACGACGGACATACGTTCGACGCTAATCAGTGATTTGCACTGAGGCGGTTTGCGTTGACAAACTGCCGGCTCCCGAGCAAGAGCGGTTAACCTTGATCGCCGACCGGTCCGTTCGCAGGGAGTTAGCTATTAGCAATTCGGGTGTGCATGTCTGTTTGTTCGTAGAACAATATTTAACATTTAAGTTTATAAAATACTAATATTACTTTTACTGTACATTTTACTATCTTAAGTTGTAAGTTAATTGTAGATATAAGTTACTATAAATATTTATGTATATAAACTCAAGTATAAATTACTCTAACCGAAACAAATATATATCATTATTATTTTTAGACTATTTATTATTTTAGTTATACCTTATATAAAAACATTATACTAATTTAGATACACTACACTATCATTTTTAGTTTCCGAGATTTTTAACATTCTTTAAGTGACCCGGATTCATTGCTCTCGAGTGTATTAGCAATAAATCGGTAGTAGTTCGTAGAATGCGCTCGCTTGTTTCCTCTTGTGTTTTGTTTATTGGATTCTGGACTCTACCTAATACGACTATTTCGGCACTCATTAACCGATTCGTTGCTACATACAAATACAAAAACGAAGGCTACGAGGTTGATTTACGTGAAAAATGAAGATAGTTTTATTCTGGGTTGATTTCCCTAAAACTTGATTTGAAGGAGTTATCATCGATTTAAAAATGACACGGTTTCAGTGGCTAACGCCACACGCAAAAAAAAGTGCGTCAGCATCGAACCGGTTAACGGACTTTAATTTGGCTTTACTGTGTTTGATCATTGGATATTTGAATTTGGTGATGTACGTAATAAAACATTTGAAACCTCACTAACTTAACTATTGACGCTGACTGTATCACTGTACCTATAGTACGACTTACTATAGTTATTATGTAATTTGTCACTAATTAACTTCATAATAAGTGTAGTTATTTATGAGTTTTGATAGTAATCGCACTGTTACTGACTGTACTACATTGAATATTGACTCTACTTAATCGCATCGGCCATGGCATGTTAGGGACTAGCCCTACCCCCCAGCTCCCTGAAAAATAACCCTAGATACGCAATGATGAAATTTGGCACACTAAACCATATGCTACTTTTATTACTACGTGCGCTAGTCCAAAGAATATGTAATCACTACGTTCTACGCTAGTCTTTCTGCGACAAACGAGCTCACGCGCGTATCATGCGATGCTGAGTAATGTGTAATGACTCAGTAAAATGGAAAAATGAAATGTTGTCAATTACCTACTGATTACATCTGGCAATTTTCTCAAAATTGTTTTTTTTTAATAAGGAATGAATTTTTAATATCTTTTTTCTTTATTATCGTTACTATGGTACAATGTTAATAATATTTATGATTTGAACAGCAATCAATATGTTATCGAAACGGCACTTTTGATTTGCTTGACACATTTTACACAAATTAAATTTGATTATATTTTCCTTTGTGTATTTTATATAAGATGTCCTATTTATAAATATATAGATAAATATATTTGTCTGGCAATAGGTGCCATTCATCACACGATAACATCATATCATCGAGCAGCCAATGGTATGATAGAAAGGCTTCATCGTCTGCTCACGGCTGCAATTACATGCCATTCTACTACCAACTGGTTTAAAGCGTTACTTTCGGTTCTTTTAGGGATATGTAGCGCTCTTAAAGACGACATTAAAGCATCAGCTGCGGACATGGTCTACGGTGAGCCACTGAGGTTACCTGGACAGTTCTTCTCGCCAGCACCCACAACCGAAGAAGACATGACTAGCTTCCGGTATAGGATTCGCGATCATGTCAATAAATTACGACCGCGGTAACCATCGTGGCACAGAGGTTCTAATCAACATTTTACATACCTAAAGATCTTATGCTAACATCTCATGTAGGGTCAGTAGTACCTCCAGGGTCCTCTGCACAAACCGCTTCAGGCGCCACATTCAAGTCTTTCCAAGGTGCTACGTCGCGATGCTTAATTTATGCAGGTATTAAAAGGTAGCACTTGGAACACCTACATAAATTCACTATCAAGAGGCGTTTCATTCGAATGAGTATCGCGTTTGTATCGTTTAGAGCGCGTCGATGGCGCGTTTAAAAAGCGTAGTATACAAAGGCTCTAAGGTTGTCAACAGTATCGTCAATATGTTGATACTATCGATAAACAATCAGTCAACACAAGTATATTATACACTTCCCTGATATTGTTTGATATGATCCCCTGTTTGTGTATTGTGTTGTCTGTGTTTATGATTATCAAAGTTGTGGAAGAAAAAAGCGCGGGAAACATTTAACTTGATGGATGCGTTTTTACAGCTTTTTTATTTTTTTGTTGAATTTCACATGTAAATAGTGATTATTTGATTGGTTTGTAGACATTTATTGTTTATATGTTGTGTACATTATTATTATTATTTGTGTCTTTGCTGTTGTGGTAAATCAAAAATAACTAATAAGCACATTCCTATCTTTGTATGAAGATAAATTTTAAACCAATAGGTTGTTAAAATAAGAAAACAACGACACTCCAATAGAATATGTAATAAATGTTAAAATACAAAATATGAACACTTATTACTAATAACAATAACGCATAACACAAAATATCTGAAATCTTAATTAAAAAAAAATAATTACAGATTCAATGCTGTTTAATGTAATATCTTGTAATTTTTCAGTGATCTGTGCATAAGGATTCGAAAACATGTTTCCAAAAGGGTTCGTGAATAACATTCTACAAATTGTTAAGAAAGAAACTTGACAATTAGAATAGGGAATGAATAACATTTTTAAAACTGTTCAGAAAGAAAATTAACAGTTTGAATAGGGAACGTATCCTTAAACCTGACCGGGAAATTTCTGACGCTTGTGATTTAGGGTGCAGATCACAGAAATTGCACCAAAACTGCTTGTAATCATAAGCATATCAAATTTCTTTCTACTATTAAAATACGTGGTGAGATAGGAACATTTTGATGTTCCCTCAAGTTTTAAGTTTGTTTCATAACTACAGCTGAACCACGTAAAAGCCGACAACTCCACCTCTATAGACAAATTATGTATGAACGGGAAGTAGAGTGATAGTGACATTATAACTGCACTGTAAAAGGTCAGTTCAGAAATAGAAGGGGCGTGACGATTTGATTTGTGGTTAAACCCAGTGCTGGAAGTTATTGTTGGATACTGTCCTTGACAAATCTCACTATCAAAAACAATCACTACATATCTTTTATTCATAGCATTTTATACTAGACCTACGGATATTGGGATATGCGGTGCTAAGGCTGGTAATGTCGCCCTAAAAATTGTTGATGTTCATGCTGTTTCCTGGTGGCCTGGTACACATCCCTCTCCTTGTCAGGGTACTTGGTGGGCAGGTTCGGTGAGTGCAGGTTCACCTTTGCTGCGTACCTATTGACAATAATTTATTCTTAAGTCATTTTAGTACAATATTTTACTTTACTGTTCTTGACTTACTTAAGTCTTTAGTTCTCTGGATGAACATAAACTGTAATATAAGAAGGATTTGTGATAACTGTATGCTGTACCTGATGCCCCCTATGTCGATCTCATAGTGTCCGCTAAGAACGTAGTCATTAGTGATCGGCTGCGCCACGCCGTCCTCATCCAATTTCTGAACGAATCCAAGGCATACCTGAACGTAAATACAAAAAAAAAATTATTTACAATATAACATAACCGATTTAAAAATCACCCTATGATTAGAGATGACAGTCAGACCCACAGCAGTTACACCAAGACTAGATCTAGCTCGTGGTTTTTGAACAATACAAAGTTATTAAACTTCAGTGCACCTTATGAATAAGCTCGACCATCG
Source organism: Calamotropha paludella (assembly GCA_927399485.1). Lineage (NCBI taxonomy): Eukaryota > Metazoa > Arthropoda > Insecta > Lepidoptera > Crambidae > Calamotropha > Calamotropha paludella. The sequence continues at coordinate 19,307,904 of OV656803.1, read as the reverse complement.
AAAACCTATTTTGGACATTCTTGTGCTATTAATAGAACGCATGTGAAATAAAAACGCTTGTTACTATCGTCTGTATTTGCCCCGACTAATAGTTTGATATCTCTTATACATAACATATGTTTAAATCAATTTAACAGACATATTCATATCAATACTATAGTGTTTGACAGGAATACGTCTTTTGTAGAGGTTGATTGATTGCGTGTCTTGGCGACCTTAAAGTAAAATGGCAGTTTACAATGTTACTAAGTTACTTTTATGGCTTATGCCCGGTTTCTGAAGTCACTACTTAAATCCCCATTACCTATTAACCTGTTTAAATAATGGAAAAAAATTAAAGTCGTTTATCTATCAATGCGTTTCTGAATACATAAAGCAAAGGACGCATTAAAAAGTTTGAATCAACTTATGTACAATGACTGGTTGGAGTAAAAACTATAACCACTCATTTACCGCTCAACCCGAAACCGAAGGCAAAAATAACAAGAGTAAAAACTGTTCATATTTTACTGTTTTAGTGTAAAAGATTTCCTTCTTAACAGTCTTGCACGTGTATGAACATTGTCTGTAATTTTATCACTTATTTTTGACTTCGTCAAATGCAAGGATTATTTTTAAGTTCTCGAGGCTTTGGGCCTACATAAGCCGCCGTTTAATTTCGCCCCACAAAAAATCACCAAAGCGTCTTGCTGCGTCATTCGTAATTGCTCTGGGATTTCGATCAAAGAAATCAAAGATTTCGTCTTCAATTTCCAATACAAGTCTTCTTCCACCACTTTTTCGAGTGTGTGATGGCGTCGTAAATTTACCGCGGTTAAGTAAGCGTTAATTCGCAGCCAAAATCGTTTGATGATTCGGTGTTCTAGCATTTACGAAACCACCATTTCGAAGACGAGGAAGCTTTTCCCACTTAAAATGTAGCACCGTACCATCTCGTAATACTTGCTGTGTGAATACATTCCATTTGGTAGGAACTTATGCAACGTTAATGCGGGAGCGCTTGTTACGTGTCGCGGGAGGTTCCCGGGAGACTAACTTAACCGATTCGTGGCTAGATACAATTACAGAAATGAAGGCTACGAGCTTGATTTACGTGAAAAATTAAGATACCTAGTTTTATTCTGGGTTGATTTCCCTAAAACTTGATTTGAAGGAGTTATCATCGATTTAAAAATGATATGGTTTCAGTGGCTAACGCCACACGAAAAAAAAGTGATGACACGACAGGCGTGCCATCAGCAACGAATCGGTTAAAATGGGTTATGGTAAACAGTACTGTCATGTGTTGATCCATGCCAGCGACCATCAATATCACATATACATACTTATATCAGTTTGCATCACACACAACTTTAACATTAATAGAGAAGTACCCTTTTCTTTTTCTAAAAAGTTCTGCTTGGTGACCTCCAGGTGACTGACCTTTACTACTTCTATGTGCGAGCCATCCACACAATCCAGTAATATTATAAAGCTGTGCCTTAATACCCTCAAATCTTCAAAACTTGGCATTGATCTAGCAAGTTTTGCTAATTCCTTGCTTACTTTGTAAACAATTCGCGATACAATGGATTTTTGAACGTTAATATCGGCACAAATCACTATTTGCAATGTACCCGTTGCGTGAAATCGCAAGATTATGAATACTTGCTTTAACACTGAAAAATGCAAATTCGGAATGGGTGACGGGGGCTAAAGTATGGCTGATAATATCACATAAATGTATTACGGTGTTCTAATCAAACGATATCTCAATTTAATTTTTTCATTGGATAACTTTTTTTAAGAATTTATTTTACTTCTCAGCTTCCTAGGCACCGATATATCGGAAACAAACTCAAACTAATGAATGATGAAGCGTCCACTAAAATTATCGAATCGATAAAAAGTAGAAAATCTCCAGATTAATTGATCTTAGTTTAAACGGAGTTCAACGAACGATGCGTTGTTCGAAACGCATTTGTCCAGGTTTTCCGACCAATAGAGTTAATGAACAGATAAGCCATCGTTAAATGTACTTCAGAAACCGGGCATTATAAATATAAATGGCGTTTGGTTTGTGGGTTGTCTTAAATAAAAAAAAAATGCAAATCTAGACGCCTCTATTTACGGACCTGTTTCTTGAAGGTAAACCCATAACTGGTAGTGGTCGTCTGGCCGCAGTAGTTACCGTCTCGATAGATGGGTTCGCCGCCCCAAGACCAAAGGTCTAACTCGTGGTCGTGGTCAGTCAGTAACAGTTGAACGTATAGACGCCTAACACCTTCCTCCCGTTGACGATGTAGTGCGTCCCGACCGATAAAACGGATGTTTTTCTGTAGAAAAACCAAGTACAAAACAGAACCTTAAAGTACATAGAATATATAGTGTTGACATACCGATTGATTAAATTAATACATAATTATTTGTGCTAAATAACTAAAGACTTCAATTAAATTACCACAGTGCTAGGAATTTCAGAGGAATCCGCTTTTCTGGGAGTTACGGAAACTTTTGTTGCAATATTTATTGATTATTTAAAGCGCACTAACTCTTGTTTGTAGCTATTGAAACATAAACGTTGTATAAAACTTAGAACTAGGTTAATGATTATAGTAAAAATAATCAATGCAAAGGAATTTGTACTCGGATAACTAAAGCCTGTTTCTATAGCTGGCAGAAAAACATCTTAAAAGCTAATAAGAAATGGGGAAACTATAAAAATGCTTTGAGTTAGCACGGCTCTCATCTTTATCTGCGAAATTTATTTGGATAAAGATACATGCAGATATATTTTATCGCTGTCCGTCTGCTCCAAGAAAAGTATTTATTTATCATACCAATTATTCAAGTCAATTATGTAGAACTCACGTCGAATTTCACTCGCCACGTTCGACCGCACTCGAGTGGTGTAGTCATGGTATCAAGATCCTGGCCCCAGAACGCGAAGAATTTTTCAACGCGAAGAGCGCGCGACGCGTAATATCCGACATGGCTGATGCCGTATTTCTCACCCGCCGTCATCAACCGGTTGTACACGTGGAGTGCGAACTGACACATACAAAATTTAAGAAAGAAGTGTTAAATGTGAGTCCTTCGTTGGCTACAACCTGGCTGGATTGGACTCTAGATTTCAAGCCGCTGTATTTTGAACTATAGTGTAACATTGTAACAATAGCCTGAACGAAAACCACATTATTATTTTATCAATTTATTTCAAGAATCAAAGTCTCGTAATAGTTACTAACAATGGAAATTAAATATATCAATATTTAATATTTATCATTCAACAAATAATTTTAAATTTCTCATTACTAAACAAATACATATGACAAACAAGCAAGCATAGTAACGCATGTAGCGATAGGCTTTTTTTTGCTACACGCATTACACGATCTCAAAGTGAAAATTTTCAATACAACTTTTTTTAAAGAAAATATTTAATGAATAATGAATATAAATTGTAATTGGGAAGATTTAACTTTTTATAGAATAAATACTTAAATAAAAAGTTATTTAGTAATTTATTTAATTTTAATTTAATTAATGCCAAATTTCTATATGATATAAAATACGTATGTAAAAAAACGACCACGACCAGGTGGGATGGCATTGTGAATCCCAAAAATTAAAATTAAATATATTATTACAGCTGGCTCCATCTTAATCAAATGTTTAATATTTGTAAAAATTACTTTCGATGTTGAAGATAGCGTTCAATATTGGCGGAATGATACTAGCTCATAGTTGAAGCTCAAAGAAATAAATTTGTAAATTTCGACGTGTCTGGCAACGTCACGGTAGCGCAGCGGTGAGAGCACTCGCCCGGATAGCGATAGGTCGTGGGTTCGCATCCCAACTGAGGGTTTGGAGGCGTGGTCGTTTTGTACATACTTATTTTATATCTTATGTTATTTAGTAAATAATTAACCTTACTGTTAAAATAAAATGCAAGCGTATTATCTACCATGTGCTCTGCAAATTGGCGACATTATTTAAGTACAAATATTGTTTTGACAAATGAAAAAAAATATATATCCATATAATAATATGGTATATAATATGATATAAACAAATATCCATCACTTATTTTTGGTAATTTTATTTGGCTTCACGTACACTCAGATATGACACCACACACTCACCTCGTTAGGTATGTACAGCACGTATCCAAGTTCTCCCGTATGAGTTAAATTCATGGCTCTGATACCATTAGCGAGGCCAACCTCCAACTCCTTAAAAGTGAAGAAAGGGAAGTTGGAAGGGGCTAAGTCTGTGTCTGTGAGTTCTGAGAGCAGGTTTCTTGTGAAGGGTCCCATGACGCAGATGGCGGTGTAAAGGGAGGTGACGTCAGTGAGACTAACAGACCCGGTACCGGGCAAGTGCTTTTTTAACCACACTTTGCAGCGGGTCTGCTGGATCGTTGGGGCTATCATCATGTAGCTAAAAAAAGAATTCTCTTTTAACATATAATTTCAATACTATAACTAATAAATGAACATTTTTTTTTTTGGGATCAAGTAATATTGTTAATGATAGTTTATAACAGTCACTAACTATATACCCTGTATGGAAGCTGGGTGCAAACACCTGTAGCTATTTTTTTTTAATGTCAATAAAAGTCCATTTTTTTCAATTAACTTTAAATAGTCTGAAAGTGATTTCTTTAGTAAAAAGTGCTTTAAAATAATTTAATATAATTAAACACACATTAGGCTAATAAAGCACATTAAAAAAATAGACATTTGCGATATTAGCACTTAATTGGAAAATTGGAAATTTGGTAATAAAATCGTAAAAGATCCCAAAAAATACAAGCAGACTTTGGTTAGGACCAATTTGACTCAAAATGGTCTAGATGGTCTCTACTAACACCCCCTTAAGGCTTTGCACCCAGCTTCCAAACACCCTGTATAAGGCACACGTTTTTATTTTCTAATTATTATAATATTTTTTAAGATTCGTCAGACAAATGCTAAAGCCGCACCTATTTTATTGACATTCGACGACTGATCCAACGATCTACTTTGTATACAGGGCGATTCTTTTAAGGTGCCAAGCCGGCCGGTGCTGGGTGATAGCTGAGCACCATACCTATCGATTTAACCCCATATATATTTCGCGATTTTTTGTAGTTATATTTTTTTTTCATTATTTTTTATGATTTAACAACAGAATGGCTTTAAAAATTAAAACTTTTTTTTAAATAAGTTTTTTTAGTATTTTTTTAATACAATGACTATTGCTTGAGTAAAATTATCTTATTCCTAACTTTGATACAAAATACAAAAAAATTTAACAATACTAAAAAGATTGGGAATAAGCAGGACAGACTGAAATCTTCAACATTAAAGCCATTATATAATGCTCGCGGATTTTAGGTATCGTTTTAAAAATTACTAAGAAAATTTCGTTTAAAAAGTCGTTAAATCATAAAAAATAATGAAAAATAACTATAACTCCAAAACTACAAATAATCGCGGAACTAACATGGGGGTCAAATCGATAGGCAGGGTACTCACCTAACACCGTATTGAAACACCCTGGATAAAGCACCTTTAGAATTACAATGACGTAACTGCAAATACTATATTCGTTCACTTTTATGGAATGAAAATCTGTATTTAATTTTAACTTTACTTTTAATTATTTTAATAGAAAAATACTAGATTTTTTTACTATCGATAAAAAAAATGTGTAGACCATGAAGGCAAAGTACATCGTGAGCCTTATCATCTCTCTTCTAATTTATTGATTGCTTACAGAGTGTCATATTTCCGAATTAAGATAAAAAATAGTTAATTTTAGTCCAGTAGTTACTGACTGGTAATCTGATATCCGAGCCAGGCTGCAGTCGTTCTCGTAGCCGCCGCGTTCGTTCTGCATGCCGGTGTGGATGATGCTGCCAACCGGCACGTCTACGTCGTTCGAGCACAAATATTGCAGTAGATCCACCACTTCCCGCCCGTTCGACTAAACACAACAAGCCACTCCAAAAATGTTACCATCTTAAGGGTCGTATTCTCATGCGTGCACCAAAAAAGATAAGACGATTAGTTTATCTATTTTTTTTATATGGAATATTTATTCCCTGTTGGAGTATAGTGCTTTCCTATGGATTAAAACAACTTAGAGATAATGGGCAGTAAGAATCGGTGTTGAATGACCTCGAAGCAGAGCGAGTTGCAGGTAGAGGTGGTTCAGATATATTAGAATAGGTCTAGGCATTAGGTATTTTATGATATTAGGTAGCACCTAATCTTGGTTCACAAAATACCTAATGCACCTAATCCCTTTTCATACTCTCTCTCTCTCTCCATACCACAGCCACAGTAACGAAAGAGTCGCGTGCGCGTGCGGTCTCGCGCGGGTCATGGGATGAATACACCGTCTCGTTCGCTCCTGTGCGAAACGGACTACGCTTCAACTGGACATAACTGGTTTATGCAGGAACGGAACGGATCTGACTCATTAGGTAGGATTAGAATTGGATTAGTTGCCCGGCATCTGTTCTAGTATACGGTACGGAACGGACGCTTCCTGTTCCTAGTATTGGATTTCTTGTGTAAAATACTTTTTAGTGTATCTCGTTTGTTGTTATTCGTTCTTGTTAGTTGTTATTCTTGTTTTTCTTTTATCAAACTTTTTCTTATTATAAACTACCTGTAATATAGACTTGGTGAAATGGCTCCAAAAGGAAGTAGCTCGGCGTGGGATCATTTTATTGATAAAGGGGAGTACAAAGCAGAGTGTAAATTATGTAAACTAGTGCCATCGTATAAGAGTACGATATCAAACTTAACAAAACATATAAAAAGAAAACATCCATTAGTTAACATGGTTCAAAGAAATGAAATTACACAGCCGCAGCATCAGGTTCAGCCACCAGCTATCCCAACTACATCAACTTCAGGAGAAACAACCCAAAGCGGCACGGTGCGTGTGGTACAGTCGGGGTCAAAAACACTAGCATCATACATTTATAGAAAGAATGCCGATAAATCCAAATCTGATATAGATCAACTTATAATGGATTTATTTATACTAGATTTTCAACCTTTTCGAATCGTGGAAGATAGAGGTTTCAGAAAATTGATTCAGTCGGCATTTCCATTTTATACAATTCCGACAAGAAAATATTTTGCCAATAATTTATTACCCAGTAGGTTTGAATCTTTGAGAATGTCAAAAATGGCAGACATTGAAAATGAGGTTGAATCTATTTGCATAACATCTGATGTATGGACATCAAGTACAAATGATTCGTATTTAGCTATCACGGGTCATTACATTTATAAACAGGATTGCACCTTAAAATCTGTTTTGCTGGAATGTGTGCCTCTAACGGGATCACATAATAGTGCCAACTTATCGACGGAACTGTTACGAGTCACAAATGAATGGAAAGTGACAGATTTTACTTGCAGTGACGGACAACGGAGCCAATATAAAAAAAGCAGTAGAGAAAGATTTAGGTTGGAAACATTTCGGTTGCTACGCTCACACTTTGAATTTAGCAGTTCAAGAATCACTTTCTAATCAACAGGAACTAATCGACCTAATAAATAAAGTAAAAGCATTAGTTGGTTATTTCAAAAGGTCTTCTCAAGCTTGGGAAAAACTAAAAAAATATCAAGAACAAGCCGGAAAGACTGCCAAAAGACCTCTCCAATGTGTGAGTACTAGGTGGAATTCCGTTTACTATATGTTAGAGAGATTTGTTCAAATTAAAGAAGAGGTGAACAGTTCACTGTCTAACTTGAATTTCACTGCTATGTCATTGACTGTAATAGATTGGGAGATATGTGAAAATGTTTGTAACATTCTGAAACCGTGTGAGCAAGTTACTAAGGAAGTGAGTGCTCAAAAATATGTTTCGGGCAGTATAGTGATACCTATTACAACCGGACTAATCACATCTTTAGAGAATTTAGATACAAGCTCATATTTACCCTCTGCTCAAAAGCTTCGACAAGATTTGATTGGAGCCCTAAAAAATAGATTTTCAAATTTGGATAAGAGTCGTACATTCACAGTATGCATGTTCCTTGATCCGAGATTCAAACTCTATTTTGAAGATGCAGTAGTGGCTGAAAATACGAAACAAACTGTTATACAACTAGTGACCGGTCTTATAAATAAAGATGATCAAACACAGCTACACCCTCAAAATAAAGAGATTCCTTTGTTACCGGACTCACAGCCTTGTCCATCTGACTTACAAACAAAAAAGTCTATGATATGGGAGCATTATATGGAAAGAATGAAACATATTCAACCAAAAGGAACTGCAAGATCTCGTGCTATAGTAGAAGTGCAGAGATATTTAGAAGAAAAAATTTTGATGCTGGACGAACACATTTCACCTTTTGATTGGTGGAAACAACGTCTAGATATTTACCCGAACCTGTATACCCTGGCAGTCACGAGACTTAATGCAATGGCAACCAGTGTACCATGCGAGAGATTCTTTTCTGCTTGTGGTCTTCTCTTGAATGATAGAAGAACAAGACTAGGAAGCAGAAAAGTGCAACAACTAATGTTCTTGCAACAAAACACGTAATTGACTTCCATAAATTAAAAATATGTAACTAATGTGTAAATATGTGAAGAAAATAAATAGTGTATATAAACGTAAATAACAAAAACTAAAACAACACAGTCAACACTGAACATTAATGTACATAAAAAAATATATAAAAAAACAAAAAAAATAAATGTAAATAAATGTAAATAAAATAATTATGTAAATACTTAAAATGAATTGGACCTTTTAAATACGCCTACTTATGGAGAATTCCATAAGTTGACAGTCCTAAGCCTGTAAAAGTATGAAGGAAAGAACAATTCATTTACGCCTAGTATCTATTAGACAACAATTAACGCGCAACTTGTGACGCAACAGCAAAGTTTAGCTAATCACTAAATCAACACATATTTACCAAATGAAAAAAAATTACAAATAACAAAATAAATAAAAACAATATATTATAAATAATAAAATAAAACCAAACAATAATATGACTACTACGATTTAAAAAGTTAGATTCACGAATTAAATATGTATTAAGTCTTGCTTATAGAAGCTGTTTCTTCACTGGACGGAATGATATTTTCTACGAAACTTTCGATAGCAGTCCAGTGTACCTGAATGAATAGCCAAAGATTACGTATTAGGTGGATTAGGTATGTGGATTAGGTATTTGAACGGATTAGGAACAGGTGGACCTAATATCAAATTTACCTAATACGACCCATCTCTAGTTGTAGGTACAAACAGATTAAAAAGCTAACCGACCTGTATGTCAATCTTGGTAAAGGAAGAGTAATCTGCAAGGCCGATTGCCTCTCTGCACACCCAGTATTCGCGTTGAACAGTCTCGAACCAATGCGGTTTGCCGAAAGTCTTTGTGTAGGCAATTTTAAACGGACGCGGCGTTTGAGTCGCGTCCTTAGAATGATCTGTGTACGACAATGCAAAGCAATAGAACAATGTTATAGCATTAGAATATCTTAAACAATTTCATTTTTATTTTGACACATTCATTACATAAACAATAGCGTTAAGTTATCGACAAAGAGTGCCTACTATTAATGTATAACGTACTTGCGTGGAAAAATTCACCCAAATATTTTAATTTAACTACCGACAATAGCACTACAGGTTACCCCATCCCAGTCTCAGTTTTGTTTTAAGTCATATTATTCCCAAATAAAAAAATCTTGTTTAGAGACTAGAAATATTTTGCGGGTTGAATAAGATCTAGTTCTCCTATTCACATATGTCAGTGAAGTAATTACATTGTTAGACTCACCGACAGGTTCAAACCAAGTAGGCCGCTCATAGCCCATCACCTGCCCGAATACGGCACCATTGTCTCGTAGAGTGGGGTAAATGGGAGATAGCCGCAGATTGCGTCCCGTCTCAAACTCGTAAAAAGGATATGGCATCCCATAGTGCACACCTGAACAATGTACAACATTAAAGTTTATATTACTTATAGCTATCGATTTAGTTGCTGTTGTTAGAACCCTTAGAAGCCACCATGGCAATTAACACATCAGAGGCCTCTTTGGAATGTCCTTAATAAGTTCATTGCTGCCGTGAAAACCAAGGCAGGTGTTATGGCTATTAAACAGTATCTCCATGAAATATTTATTGGGAATATTGTTGTTGTCAATAGTTTATGAAAAGTCTAGTGTCCGACAAAGCTGATATAACCACTCACCTGGCACCTCCTTGACGCGATCCCTGAGGAATCTTTTGTTGTTGTGCAGCCCAAGGAAGCGGTTAATATGCAGCTCATGCATGTCGTACTTGGTGTAGCCCTCCAAGATCTCATCAACCGTCGCCTCTGCTACACCGCCTGCTGCCGAAATGCCCACCGTCTTCATGCCAGCAGCCACGTGATGTTTGAACATCTAACACAAGTTTAAGGACCTTAATAAAAGTTTGCGTCGCTTGCGTAAATTTACCAGTAATTTTACTGCAAATCTTTAATCTTAGAAGTAATCTTTAATCAGTTGGTCGATTAATTACTTCATTACAGAAAATAGATAAATAATCATTAAGAGTTCTAGTGTGGTTTAGAAAAACGAAATTATGGATAACTTATCATTTCCCTTCAAAATAAATCTAAATAAACGTTAACACAAAGACGACCATGACTATAATGTATATTCTAAAATTCATCATACAAAAGTTTACTAGGGACGCAATCAAGGTTACTAACTAGAAGCCCAATCTAACCGTCGACTTATTACCGCTAAATTAACCGTTTGCTTTGTGGAATTTTGTTAAAGTTAAAACTCTCTTCTTGTAAAGTGCACCTTCAGCGTCAAACTCATCTTAGTAATCCTAAAAAATAATAAAATACTTGGTTATTATGTTCTTTATTATATTAGCGTTCCACTGATAATAGGTATTGTAAAATAACACAAAAAAGTTTCCATGACAGATTTTAAGGCCTGATTAAAGGTGATTTCTATGATTTAGATATTTTATTTCGTAACTACCAATTTTGACCTTTTGAACAATCTCTAAACAATGAATTTGAGTTTCATGTCGGTTATAATTTTCAATCCTCGGGTTTTATTAACGTCAATCACGCAACAATTCAGTTATAGCAAATGATAACTTTTTAATTATTTTTAATGTTTACTGGCGGCCTACGTTTCATCATGCTTTAGACACATTTCTGTAACAGTTTACCTTGTATGTAGATCTTCTGTGGACGGCAGAGTTCGCGCGAAACGTTCGATGTTCACGAATTTAGCTCGGCTGTAACAGCCTCTTTAGTGCGCTCAATTCGCGATATCAAACGATCCGAACGGACTTTCGTACGTCTTCTCTTTTCTTATAACACAATGTTAAGATACGATAGTCCAATGAAGTACAGCGTCGACGTTTACAGATTCTTGCATCATACATTGACGTGCCTTCGACTTAACTATTTGCATTTTTCTTTGGAAATTAGGAATAAAAAATTTACTTATAAACTGTTGTTTATTTCGAATTCAGTACAATTAGACAGTCAAAGAACGCAAATACTAAAACTGAAAAACTATACCTCTTCGACACAACATGGGTTCTTCCATTCTTGGTTATATATAGTCCAGTCATATAAGGTGAAAAATGAGGCCAACCGCGGAATGAGAGGTAATATGCTAGAAATTTGTAAAGATCTTTGTTTTGGCATTCTAAATGTTGTATCAGTGTCATATAATCTCGTGTCACAAAAATCAGTTTTTCGCAAATATCTAAAAATTAAATAAATGTAAATTTACCTACAATGTATTATATAAGTATTAAACAAAAATAAAATCAATAATTTCACTGTTAGGTTAATGTTCATGTTTTAATGGAATGCTATGATGTAGCCCACTAGTTGGTTAATAGCAACTAGTGGGCTACATCATAGCATTCAGGAAAAACTACCGAGGTGATGCTGTTTGTGACTTTAAAACTAGCGGGGCCAGTTAATATTCGATTGTCATATTGGTTACCTCCGGCGCCTCGCCTACGATCCACTTGCAATCTGGGGAGAACGCTTCTAGACCGTTGCACAGCTTATGTAGTGCAGCTTGGCTGAGCGCTGGTACACGCTTTAGTAGCTGTTGCAATAAAACGTGGAACTGGTCCCAATCCTCTGGTACGCAACGAGCATCCACTGAATTTACTGTGCAGGATACAAACATTTTCTATAATCTATTGCAATATTAGCACGAAGTAATCACGAGTTTCCCTCACACATTGATAAAAATGCAATATATAGGCAAACATGCCTTGTAATGTGTATATTATACTCACTATAGGTATATATTAATATCTGCATATATTCCAAATTATCTCCTCAGGACGAGTTTATATTTGATACGATATTTCCACACAAGTCATAGACGAAAACTGATAGTAGAATGATCTTATAGAAACTTACTTTCTTCCTCATAGACTGGTTTAGCGACTGGTTCAAACCCTCCCGCCAGGATGCAGCCATCGCGTTCCCGCAGGTATATGTAGCCGTCTGGGTCACGGACCACTGGGGACCAAACCAACAATTTTAATAAATGTTGTAATAAACTCTGTTGGAATAACCTTTTTTTAAACAGGTATTCAAAACGAGGTTCTGATAATAAAGTATGCGTTATGCATTGAAACAAGCATTCTTAACAACTAAAGAAACAAAAGAATACTGTATATGTATACAATACTTTTATTGTATAGTGTAAGAACTCTATGCACAAGTAATTTTTCATAACGAAATGGATTCATTCTCTTCCAATAAAGTTTTGTTTTGTCCAGTTCATACCAGAATCACCTAAGAGCGTTCAGAGTGGTCACAGACATCTATACAGTTTGAAAGAAGCAACCATATTACCACAATGTTAGTCTTCCTTCATTTGTTAGTTAATTTGAGTGATGCTATAAATTAAGAAACGACTGGTATCATAGTCGTAATAGAAATAGGTTTTCTTAAACAATGCAGATACTTATTTTTGACTACTCAAAAAGTCCAGTAACCTTCTTTGAGAGCCAACAATAAGAATAACAGCGCCATACTTTGATAGATATTTTCAGCACTGGTAGTGCTTAACAATGTTTTGGTATATTCAAAGTCACATTAAAAGGACACTGTATGTATTGTTTGTCATTGAAATCTACCAATGTTTTAAATAAATACTAGATTTAAAAAATCTAAAAATCCCACGTTTTTCAATGTCCTAAAAAGAATAAAATAACCCTGCGGGGCAAAGCGAGGGGCCACTCAAAACGTGGGGGCGCATATTACTAAGAGGAGATTTTAAAGAGATGAATGACATGCATTGATGCCGATTATTGTAAAGATGCGCCCCCACGTTTTGAGTGGCCCCTCGCTTTGCCCCGCAGGGTTATTTTATTCTTTTTAGGACATTGAAAAACGTGGGATTTTTAGATTTTTTAAATCTAGTATAATTATTTTATTCTTTTTAATTATTAACTCAACGAAGTAACCATGTGTTACGCAACAATCGGATAAGCCCCATACAAAAGTGAAAGTTGCCGAAAGTGGACCTGAAAGTGCATCTGGAAAGTTGAAAGTTGCTTTAGAGTGCATTGTCATCGGGTTCTGAACTATCCTGAAAGTTTCAGCTTTCTAGCTTATCGGAAAGTGCCTCAAATTTAAGTTGCAAGATTTTGCCCGGACAGACAAACAAATAAGAAAAGTGAGATAAGAAAAACGTGGTAAAATACATTATTTAAATTTGTTGCCACAACCTCCACCTTTCACTGACAGCTTTTAATTTTATTAATAACATGTATATTTCTAACTACGAATGTAAAATTTATAAATACATATTGACATAATAATATATTAAAAAAACAACGTTTCAGAAGTACTTTATTTTTCGTGTATTAGCTTAATTTTTTTCATACTTAAGGGATCAATCAATCCCCACTGGTAAAATGTAGAAGCAAAGCTCTAGGTCATAATGTTAAATTTTGGTAGTATATGATTGACGTGAAAATGTGTATAAGTACAGAAAACATTGCTCTGATTGCGTAACTCGCATTCTTGCTCGGCGACAGGGCAGCAGCCAGCGACACCGAAAATAACGAGCGTAAAAGCGTTTTTTATTCCGAATTTCGATTATTTTTAAGTCAAATTTAACTAAAAAGATAGTTATTAAGAATTAGGAATAAATCGTACGTCTAGAGAAACACTCGTTTTAATTGTGCTCTCCCGGTCTCTACATTGCAGCAGTATGTCAACGAAACATCAAGCAAACATTAAGTATTTTATTATTGTGTTAAAATCGCTTTACTCAAGTTTTTGTTCCTTCTAAAAAACAAAGTACTTTAGAGAAATTGCATTGTCAACTTTATATGAACATGAAATGCTGATATTTCTATAGGGTAAATAAATTTAACTATTTTTAAACTCAATCACATACAGCAGTGAATTCAGGTACCTACCTATTGAATGCAAGTTCTCTTCTTAATGTTTTAATAAACTGTTCATATGAATTAAACTCAAAAGAAATAAAATAAGATTTTAGTGTATAATTATATAACTAAACATGTATGTATTAGGGGTTAAAGTATGAAATTGCCGATTTGTACTGAAAATCTATATTGTTTATTTTTTAAATTTTTAACAAATTTATTTAATCAAAATAGTTGCCATTATTATCTATACATTGCTGCCATCTAATGGGAAGGTCATTAATGCCTTTGCGATAGAATTCCGACGATCTAGACTGCACAAACTGTGTGAAAGCATTTTGTACTGCCTCCTGGGAAGAAAACTTCTTGTCACGTAGATAATTGTCCAAATCACGAAAAAAATGGTAGTCCGTTGGAGCAAGGTCTGGTGAATACGGAGGATGACGAATGGTTTCTAACTGCAGTTCCTGAAGGGTCAAAATGGTTTCTCGTGCTGTGTGAGGTCTCGCGTTGTCGTGGAGCAATAATGGTGAAGATCGATTCATGAGTCGGGGCTGTTTTACTGCTAGTTTTGTCAACATGGTTCGGAGTTCGGCACAATAGACATCTGCCGTTATTGCTTGACCAGATCGGAGAAAACTATAGTGAATAACACCATGCTGAGACCACCAAACAGTTACCATTACCTTTTTATTGGTAAGTTTTGCTTTAGGACACTGTTGTGGCATTTGACCTGGGGTCAGCCATTGCATTTTTCTTTTCCGGTTATCATAAAGAATCCACTTTTCATCACATGTTACAATTCGATCCAATATTCCTTCATTTCTGTACCGGTTCAACAAGGCAACACAAGTTTCAACACGCGTTTCTTTCTGCAGATCAGTCAAATCATGAGGCACCCATTTTTCGTATTTTTTTATTTTATTGATTTGACGCAAGTGAGTCAATATTGTGGGTAAGGTAACGTTAAACCATGCCGCTAATTCCTGGGTACTTTGACTAGGATCGGCTTCCACTATCTCTCTTAATTCATCGTTATTTACCTGTGTGGGCGGTCTTCCTCGTGGCTCGTTCTTTAAGTCGAAATTTCCATCACGAAAGCGTTTAAACCAAAATCGCACGGTGCGTTCATTAGTAGACCCCTCTCCAAACGCAGCATTGATATTGCGGGCTGTTTCTGCCGCGTTAGTTCCGCGTCGGAACTCGTATTCAAAAATAACTCGAATTTTCGCAGTATCCATCTTTCTTGTCTAAATTGAATAACAAAAACAATTGAAAGTCGATATTCAAATGTTTTACATTTTTTAAAAAAAGAACATCATAGAAACCATTTAAAAAAAGTTTCATTCGAAAACCTCAAACCATGAAGATTCTATGTCAATTCAAAGAACCTATTGCAATAAAACGGCAATTTCATACTTTAACCCCTATTATATAAAAAAAATACCTGGTGTCATAGGATCTAAATTTTCAATTGGCTTAGTGTGCAAATAATAATGTTCACACGGCAACAGAGGTACTTTGACCTGTGGACGGCTCAGTTGACCAACCTTAAAATAATATTTACACAGTTAGGTTAAAGCAGAAACAGACTCTAGAGTGGCACATAATTTAGTGAATAGAAATTTACTCCAAATTCATGTAAGATAAATAACATATAATATCAGTGTTAGTTTGGCGAGTGTTACCATGTAGTAATATCATGGCAGATTGTACATAATTAGGTTATGTTTAACTCATCTTTGGATGAGTAGGAGTATAATATAATGTTAAGGATGTTAAGTAAGTATCAATTCATCAACTTGATCACAAGGACTAACCAGTTGTTTTGCAACAGTAAGACTGATATTTATTTTTTTTTTATTTAAATGATAAGTTAGGAATTACATTTCCACTTAAAATGATTAGTTTATTTTAAATAATTAGCTCCTTAATTAAACTATATCATTTATACCTGTCTTGCCCAAAACCCAGCACAATTGACGAAATATTCACACTCAATAGCCCCTTGTGTTGTCTCCACACCTGATACACAGTCATCTTTGGACAGTACTGCTGTGACTGCACAGTCTTCCATTACACCTACGCCTAAAGAACACATACACTGTTAAAATTGAGCGTTTGCTTATAAGTGTTATAATATTATAAAAACCTTACTAAATAACAAACCCTTTAAAACAGCTTCTTTCAGCAAGGACATGCAGAACAGATGAGGGTCACCTACACCATCACCAGGTATCCATAGGCCACCAACAACATCTTCTACATTGAGCATTGGCCATATCTCTTGACAGCGTTCTGGTGTCACCAATTGGCATGGTATACCCCATGAACTATCTAAAAATAATACTTTTCTATTCACTCATGTAAACATAATATGATGAATAAATGTTTTGACTCAAAACATACACAGATTGGCTCTTCATTCTTCTGTACACTGTCATCCGATCTCTTGTTCGTGCAAGTAGTAGTGACCCACATTGCTTCCACCCAGTTTTACATCCTCGTGATTCAAGTTCTTGGAGTAACTTAACGGACGACTGAGCAAGCTTTACTTGAGCAAGAGATGGTTTGAATGTTCCCACTAGACCTGATGAATGCCATCGACTACCACTTCCCACACTGGAAATTATATAATGTAGGATTTTTTTAATCTCACAGTAATTCACCCAATATCCTGTCGACAGATATACAAAATGTAATGCCTTTAATACACCAACACATTGTTCAAATTTTAGTGGCTATTTTCTTTCTTGAGTATACTCAAGAAGTAATACATATTAATTTAAGAATCTATAAAGAATTGCTGGATCTTAAAAACAATGTATTAGAGCTATAAAAAACCAATTAACCTATATGCTTAAAAATTTTTTTTACTTATTATTACAGAGAATAGAAAAAGAGTCATGCTTCAAAGTAGTCAGCTCAGCAATCTATCAATCTGATTAATATTTTATTTTAATAAGTTTGAGTGAATGGTATTTCTATTTGGTAAGCCGATAATGTATAACATTAATACTGATCATTAAATTAACTGTATTCAAACTATTATAATTATCAGTTCAACAAAGCAAAGCAAAGTTTGATGGATAGAATGGATGCTGACTGTAATTTATCTCACAATATGAATCACAATGCAGGCGTGTCGTATCTTCGGTTTTGAGAGAACCTTACCTTGCACTATTGATTTTAGAAATGCTCAGTTTAATGCGAGACAGATAGCTATATTGAACATCTATTAGCAATAGCCCAGACAGACGCCACTGCTAATAACTGTACACATGTAAACTTCATATACGCTGCCAAATCACATCTGTATACATAGAGCACCGGCGGTCGATACCGTACTTACCATTCTCTCTCGACGAGAACAGTCTTGTCACCCCAGCCTCTTTGAGCTAAGTGGAAAGCTACGGCGGCTCCCATGACTCCACCGCCGCAGATAACCACTTTTGCCTTCGAAGGCAGCGCAGTAAGGCAGCCATCCAACCTTTCTTCATGATTTAACGCATCCAAACGACTGGATAAATGTCTTGTAGCGACGCCTATGCATTTGTGGATGTTGTTACCACGAACTCCACTGTGAAATTGCCGTACCAACATTGTTAAGTTATTGTGCACATTAAAATTATTCATATTAATACGTAAAACTATTATAAAACTTAAACTAAAAATAATCCTTCCTTCTTTCAACTGAATGACATTTTTGTTTTGGCACGCACACACAGGTAAGCATAAATGAACATGAAATGAACGCGGTGTTGCCAACTGCCTTTTACATCTATATCTTATCTTGCTGCAATATTCGCTGTGCGCGTTGCTTGCCAGGGCCCCAAGCATAGAGTACTTTTATATGACCCCAAGTGACCGCAATTATTGTAGACTTGAGATTTCTCAAATTACGACAATTGGATGGTTTGCTAACATCTGGTTCCGTGAACGTCCATATCTTAAAACGACGGCTTACAAGGCAATGATAAGAGCAATAACACTTGAAGAGATCGCGAGGTAGAAAGGAATAGTGTATGATAAAAGGATTCTTCCTGCAGGCGATCCAGTTTCAGAGGTGGCTCCATCATGATCTTGTTCTGGATGCTGTGTAGTCCTTGCAGGTCAATCGAATCTAATCTCAGGGGGTGAGGTTTAACGTTACCTATATTGCCGTAGGGAATCTTCATTAGCTTCAGAGGCTGTCCATTGATCTCGTCATTATCGTTGATGATGGTAAATTCAGCAGTCTGGAAGGAGTACTTTAGTGGGATAGTAATCAGGTAACTTCCCTGTAAGAAAGAAGTATCTTGACAGCCGCAGTTTGATCGTACGCTGGTTGCATTTGGAAACGATATAACGTAAATCTGGTCTTCAAGTTTTTTTAAGAGCTTCCTTAACTAAAGAGACAGAAGTAAAGTGACAGGAGTCGCCAAAAGCTTGAATAGTGACAAACCTTTGAATGCAATCTGATTGGGCGCGAAACTGAGTACTTATCTTCCGTTCGCAGAGATACCAGGAACTCAACTTCGGGCAATCCTCCATGTACACAAATGAGTTTTCGTTCGTTGCTATAAAAGGAAGGGGAGGTATAAGATTATTTGACCTTTATTTGGAACTAGAGATAATTAATAGAAACTAAATTCGCTACACTCGCTACTTCGCTTTTCGACTATAGGAAATTTCAATACTACTACTATTTACCTGCTTCCCTACATAATAATAACCCGATTTGATGATATTGTAATAGTCCCTATATTACTATACTACCCTATACTACTTTTAAGATTTGATCTTTATTATAAAGTATATCTAATTTATTGACTATAGTTTTTAGATCCTGTATGAGAATTTAGTTTATGTTTTATCCTTACCCGTTTCTTAGTTAATTTAGGATTTGAACTCACCTTGGAATCTGCCGGTCGTCTTCTTGGAGGTACCTCCGTGTCCTTGATCCAGCTGTATTGTTCTACGATGGTTTCCTGGCCTAATTCACGATTTTTGCACTGATTGCACTGTAGATTTAGTTCTATGAAAAATATAATTTATTGGGCTGCGCGCCGCGGGAAACGGTTCGAAGTGTATAGTTCAAGTGAGAATATTCAAGATGGCAGCACTGATGGCTGGCTTTGTTACGGCTTTGAGCCAATGGGATTGTGCCTATTATTGAAAAAAAAAAAGAGAAAGATTGGAAGTAGTATTGTTTGTGCTATGATAAACTAAATTATAACGAAAGTATGGAACAGAACTCAGAACAATAACTAAAGTAGTTATTGTTCTGAGGAACAGAACCTCTACAGTATAGATCATAGAATGATGTGTCCTACCTTTTTTGATAAAGGCTCATATATTCTTAACAGTTCTAGTACGATAATATGTTCTATATTTTCATGAAATAAATCCAACAGCTGAGCAAATTTAGCATATTTTATTAAATATTTTTTCCCTGTACGCATCCTTCTGCAATAAAAGTTCAAGAGTGGAATTTATCTTACTATAGTTTTTAATTATTTTGTTAAGGATTGTATGGTACCTGGGCATCCATTCCTTATTAAGACTAGCTGTTGGATTCAGATAAAATTTTATTTTATTAGTTTGCAGTTATTTTATAAGCGTGTTACACCGAATAGCGTCTGAAAGGTCCAGATTACCGGTAATGTTTCTTACTACCAATCCCAAACCATCAATGAGTCCTCTCTTAATGCATCTGTCTGGCTCTAAGGATTCCAATTGGGTTAGTGCAGTATTAATTTTATGAGAAAGATATTCAACTCGTAATTCGTACAAGAGGTAAGTGCCATTAGGGAATCGGGAACGGTAAGTCTCTAACTGATTTTGTACCAATTTGGTTATACTTGAGCCTCGTTTCGTAGATGTATATATATGAATGGGTAAATCTGCTAGTACCGTGTCTTGAGTGAAGTGTGAAGCAATGTTTTACTGGCTAGTGTTGTAAAAGACTAGTCCTTGAATATTTAAATAAATAAAAATAATAAATGCATAATAAATAACTTACTTTAGACCATACTCGTGATAAATAACGATGAAATTTGTTATATGGTAAGAATATGTGACTGCGCTATATATCATATCTATATCTATCTATACTACTACATAAATGTGTGGGTTCTGTCTGTACACATTTTTGTGGACATATAAGTATTATGATAAATATTAATTTCGCGAGCGAAGCCGTGGGTAAAAACTCGTTACAATATAAAATAGGAAGTTTCCGAGTTTTAGACGCTGACCCTTTATATGCTCAACTCTATAATGCATGAAAAGTCAGTGGTTTTGGACAAAAACGAAAACGTTTCTGTTAAATATATATTCCAGAGGTTCTGCCGTAAATCGTTATTTATTAAATAATCATTATATAGACACATTCAACAACTCGACATTACATTATTTATATGACAAACAGATCTATGAAAAAACAACTCTTGACAGCCAGTATAAATCTATGAAAGGTACGCAACCTTAACACGCCTCCTTAGATTTATATGGCAACACATAACCACAATATTAAACTAGGCGATGCACTCGCTAAGCATAAAGCTACGCTAGCACCATATATTGGAGCGGAGCGATATACCTAAAAAAAGAAAAAACATTTTTGCGAATTTCAAAATTCAAATTCAAATTTCTGTCACAATCTGGTCCTAAACCTGTTGATTCGATTCCACACAAAAAATATTAAAATCGGTTAAGAACTCGGGAAGTTATGGCGTTACAGACATTGCGCCATTAAAGCTGATCCATGGGAGCTTCGCTTCGCTTCGCTCCAATTAACAAACAAAAACATTTCAAGTATGGTAACACTACATTAAAGTATATTTAACATCAGTCTGAATTTAAAGAACTATATGCTGCCTAACGACTTTGTTAGCAGCGTTGCCAGACCGTACCA
This sequence comes from Calamotropha paludella, assembly GCA_927399485.1. Classification (NCBI taxonomy): domain Eukaryota; kingdom Metazoa; phylum Arthropoda; class Insecta; order Lepidoptera; family Crambidae; genus Calamotropha; species Calamotropha paludella. Next base: position 19,286,602 of record OV656803.1, on the reverse strand, counting down.
AAAAGTACGGTTTTCCGTACTATTCATCACACAACCGTACCACAATCGTACCTCAGTGTAGACCGTACCTTTTTCGTACCTTTTCTATAGTTTATAATTAGTGATTTATTTTTCACTACAAATTACAAAGGGTAAAAACAAAAAGAAACGCCTTCCTGTTTGTCTCAACATTCGAAATTGCGTTTAAATTTTTTTTTCTTTCAACCAAATAAGACTTGGCTGTTTATTATCTGGTTATTCTCTAAGCTCAGTTTGTATTTTTATTTTGAAACTCATTAATTCAAGCCATACTCGATCCAATAATTAATTATCGATTATTTAAATGTAGTAAGGCGTGTATTAATGAGTTCAAAAATTTAAATTATAATGTTGAATGTTAATGATTATTAATTGGAATATATTCAAACAGATTATCAATCTTCATAAAAAAATTAAATAAATTCATACGATTTTCGTTGCTAATTTATATATTTACTTAAGTAACATGAAATTCCCACTTAATGAATAATAATGATTTTTACCTTCTTCAAATATCTACAATTTCTCTGTTTATGTAAAAAAAAAATACTCTTCTGGCATTAAAAACATTTTCAAAATCAAAATGATTCCAAAAGACAACTCCAGCGCGCCGTGTCGAGAACTTTGAATACTGTAATGAGGTTTCTTTATGTTCGATTCCCTATCGCTTTTTTTCCAACCTATGGTCGCAGACAGCCAACACGAAGAAAAAAAAAAGATCTATACTCGCGAGCAAGCAAATCGACTCAAGCGCTACCTCTACATTCAAACATTGTTATAAATAAAAGTATACAACATTTAAATAAAAATAATATGTCATTTGAAAGCTTGAAACCTAAGCTCTAAAAAAACATCCACACCATTAAATAAAACAAGTACCAACATGTTCATTTGCGCAATTAGAGCGTATGGGACAAATTACTCATTACGCTACCTGCGAGTTGTGCTACCCTCTACCCCTATAAAAACCCCCGTAACCCTTCATCCCTTACCAGTCGCTTATCAACAGTTGACCATACACATCTCCACAACCTGCATTCATTGTTTTTGCAAGAAGCCATGGATGCCACACCGCCGACATGGATACTACACAAGAAGCCGCTCAAATTGTTGCCTTATTATATGTATATTAACGCGCCTCGTACATTTCTTAAATAAATATTTATTAGAGCTTTGATATCCTTGGTGAGCCAAGGTGCAGGTTGGTGTTTCAGCTTATGGGACGAAAAGGAGCATGCCTGTCATAAAGCCCAATAATCAGGTTGTTGAACCTGATCATCCACAGACATGGCATTGGTGACCGGTGACCAATCAATACTGTGAGCGCCAAGTAGAAATGCTTCTTGGTCCATACCACCAAAATTTCGCTCAAGAAAAACTTAAGGTTTGGCTCTAGAGGTACGAATTTTGTACGATAAGAAAATTAAATCATGATATGAAAAGGCTTCAGCTGGACATTGGCCGTGTTTCACAGCATGCTGGAGGGGAAGAGACTATTAGTAGATCAAGTAATGAAGGAGTAGTATTTGGAAAATGATGGGTGGCATTGAGAGGGAGAATGTGCAAATTACACGATCCGACGACGGGTTGAAGAGAGGTGGAACGGATATCGTTTTTCAAAAGACAAGTATTGAAATCACCCATTATTATGTAATTACTGTAAGACGGGACAAGATCGTCTAAGAGAGTTTCAAAAGAACTGAAGAAGTTAACATGTCAGAAAGGGCTGTAATAGATTCCGAGTAAGACTTTGGTGTTTGACAGGACTATCTCGACAAACAAATGCCTCCCTCACCTACGGCTGGCGACCGTAGGTGAAGGAGGCTGAGACAAGGAATTAATCACACAGTATGGGATATAATAATAATAATGTATTTATTTATTCAAGTAACAAGACTCATTTTGTTAGTTATAATTTTACTTATCCTATGTTAGTATCAGTGACAAAGATGAGAAAAAAATAAAATAAAAAATAAAAAATCTGCCCGCATCCACTTCATTTCCGCACAACGCCGGCAGACGTTGTGCATCCATGAGCCATATACCGGCAGTCTAGTCTGCTAGCGATCATTCTCAAGATGTTGTTGGTGCTGCCCCGCACCCTGCGCACCAGAGAGGCGCAGTGTTTCCGCATAGTCGCGTAGAAGCAGTCTACCCGCGCCTCTGCAAACATTCCCGAAGCGATACAGTATCGGGACAACCCCAACAGCACCCTGAACGCGTTGTTAAATTGTACTCGAAGAGCGCTGCGAGCCGCGCGATTACATTCGGCCCACAGACTACACGTGTAAAAATTTGTACAGTATGCTCTAAAGAGAGTAATTTTTACATTATTGGTGCAACGTGCAAATCTGCGAGCCAACATGTTCGCCCTCACTGACAACGCCCTTCGCTCCCTCTCAACGTCCATGTCGTCCTTGAGGTCGGGAGTTAATATATGACCCAAATATTGAAACTTATGCACCCTTAGTAGCGCGCAATCGTTCAAGATGATTGCAGGCAGTCTAACTGTACGCTTGCTCCTCGCCTCGAAGACCATGACTTGGCTCTTTTTTACATTGTAAGCAAGTCCATGAGCCTTGGCGTACCTCTCACATATAGCCACCAAATTTCTCAAGCCACACACCGATGCACTAAGCAGCACCATGTCATCCGCGTAACTAATATTATTAACGCTGACTCGGTCTATATAACAGCCTGATCTGGCGCTGCTTAGCTCACCTATGAGGTCATTTACATACAGGTTGAAGAGCGTTGGCGAGCTTAATCCTCCCTGCCTTACCCCGCACTCCAACCTGTATGGTCTCCAACCTGTGGAGAGAAAGACCCGTCCCACCGTATGTTATTGACCTGGTTTCTGTACCAATATTTAAAGATGTTAGAAAGTTATTTAGGTACTTGGGCTTTTTCGAGCTTCTGCCACAATATATCATATGAAACCAGGTCAAACGCTTTAGAGAGGTCGAGAAAGCACGCAATGACTGGTGTTTTCCGTTCCGTATAGTAAGTGACAGTGTGCTTAACAGACAGAATAGCCATTTCCGTCGACAGCCCCGGTCTAAACCCAAACTGGTTATCGTGGTGTGCTATATATTTATTTAGCTGTGTATTCAGCACACTATCAAATACTTTTGCTACAACAGTTGCCAATGAGATAGGCCGATAGTTATTTTTATCCGCTATATCCCCCGTTTTGTTTTTCACTATTGGTACCACTATAGTATGGATCATATCACTGGGCGTATAACTATGTCCCAAACAAAAGTTGTACAACATTTATAGGACTCTAGGTAGATGAGGGCCAGCATACCTAAGATGTTCTATACTGAGTCCGTCGTGACCAGGAGATTTCCCTCTAGACATACATGTTATAATATTAGATATATCCTTAACAGTAAATTTAATTTTCCTTTCCACTTCGAACTCAGCATCCAACAAAGATTGCGAGGGCCCTAAAGGGGACTTAACATAAAAGTGATCCCTGAACAAATCAGCAATTTTTTCAGGTTCACCTTCTCCATTAACGCAAACGGGAAGGCCCGGCTTAGATTGCAACTTGTTCGTGTTCTTCCAAAACGAGCGAAAGTCATTTTTCGAATGATATGAGGCCAGTATATCTAACTTTAATTGTTGCTCGTGGTCTTGGCACCATTTTCATCTTGATTTAAATTTTCGTCTGGCTTCACACATTTCGTTATAAATTCTATTCGATGTTGGCTTACCATGCCATACCCACAAACTATACTTTAATCTGGCCTCCCTATGTGATACAGCTACGTGTTTATTCCTACCAATTACTACTTTTTTTCGCCCGCGACTTATTTTCCGACCTATCATTGCCGATTCGCACATAATATTTACAATTTCATGATACAACTTATCAATAACAGCTTTATGTTTAGGATTACTACACATATAATCACCACAATTACGAAGTTCGTCCGGAAAATCAATTAAGCTTAATCTATTGTGACATTCGTTAAAATAAGTTTCTATTTCCCGCTGGTTTCGTTCGCCCCATAGGACAGAGCTTTTTCTTAAAATATGTTTTTGTAATTTCTTAGGTATAATGACATTTAAATTACATTCCATAACTACTGGAAAATGGTCCGACCATAAAACATCATATAAAACATAGACCGTATGTACAGAGTATGCTGCAGCTTTAGTAGTTAAGCAGTGATCTAGCCAACGCTTCGATCCGTTTGCTTCACTAATAAAGGTATATGTCTCTGAAGACAAGCCCAATATCTCAATATCCATACAGCGCCATTATTTTCGAAACAAAAGTCTGTCAACTCGTTATAGAAAAGCTTTCTCGGGTGCGCATTAAAATCCCCCAAAATATATGCACTGTCTACACTACAGCTGTCTATTATGGCACTAACCGAGCTCAGAACATCCGTGAACTCCGCCAAGTTTACCACTGAATCCGTAGGCATGTATACACTCATCACTAACAAGGATTTATCTTTTAAAACTATTTTTACGGCACATATACGAGGGTTATTACATTGAATAACCACCACATCATAAAAAACACTACGCCTCCATAACAATGCAACTCCTCCGTATGGTCTTCCACGAAGTATGCCTGCCGTAGTGTCCACTGCCGATGTGCCAGTGCAGCTGAACTCGTCACTTATACTACTGAGAAATGGTAGCTAATCCGGTAACAACCAAGTTTCCTGTAAAGCTATTACATCTGAGCTTTTACATAGATCGCGAATGGATTCTATAGATCCATTGACATTTTTGCAATTGAATGTGACAAATTTAAAAATGTTTTCTTCCATTATAAATTGTTTTCAAAGCCGTCACCCTTAAAGGCAGTATCAGAACTAAATTTCTTCTTGAAATTAATGAAACGCCGAAAAATTATGCCCTTAGGCCATATTTTTTCATCCAAAAACTAATGCATTTTGCACTGTGACACGAAGAACTTAAATGCATTGTACTCACACTGGCGTTTTATCGATATTTTTTCAAGATATATTTTTTCAAGATTTACTTTTTCATCTGTTTTCCTTTCTATATAGTTGACTATGTCCACCTCTAATGTATTTTTGTCAACATTCGTAATAAACATAGGTATTTTTCTATCCGCCGCTCTAAACTTTTCATCAATACCAACAACAACAACTCCCGTTTTCCCTTCAAGGTGGGTTTTTGATTTACGTACTTTCTTTTGCACAAGCATCCATCCGTCTTTCGACTTTAAGGCCTGCGCATAAGTTCCTTTATTAAATGCGCATAAATCACTCGGTAGGTTCCTCTGTTTGACAGCGGCTACATCGGCGGCAAGTACATTGTGCTCGGGCAATAACGGTGATTCATCGCACTCAGCTGTTCGGATATTATCGCCACCGCACGTTTTATCGCAACACTCAGCAGCGGCCGTTTGAAATTGCACATTACCCGCGTCAATACTACCCTCCCAGTGATTAATGTTAATTTTTCTCTGTAGCGAATCATCACTGTTTAACATTGACTCGTTCATTAGCGATAAACCAACCGGGCCACTATCGCGATAAGCGCCTCTTTTCATATTGATTTTGGCCGCCGAAAATGGAGGTGATATCGATGATCTCTGCTTGGCACTGAGCCACTCATTCTTGATTCAATCGAGTTGATCAGTAGTAACGTAGGATGATTTTATTGTCTTTACTTCGTCTTGTAAAATCACTAGATCTTTCAACAACTTTGAGACATCCAGGTGATCGAATGTTATCGGTGGCAGTTTATCTAAATCTCGGGCCACAAACACCGGTATCACGTCAGGATCAGTAACCTTAAAGAAGCTGATGATGTCCAGAAGAATACGATTCTTTTTTCTCTTTCCTTTACGAATAGTTCTTCGTAACTCGTGCGATACAGAGTCAAACAACAATTTATATGACTTTTCTATTTCTTCAACCGAAAAAGCCGAGGCACATATTCTTACTAAGCTTTCTTCGTCAGCGATCGATATCTTATTTTGTATATAAGATAGCAATTCATCAATCACAATATTACAATAATTGCACTTTACTAAGAACGACATTTTCACGGACACGCCCGACGCTAGAGGGTGCGCGTACGCGACTTGATGATTTCTTAAATATATAGTTATAAGTACAAGAGGGCAAACACGGTCTAAGCCAGTATTCGGAGACTAAAACAGCCTGTAGACTTTGGTGGTCAATGTCGCCAGCATATCCAAGAAGTGAGCCGGAATTAGAGATGTGCCGATTATGACTTTGGCCGACTAGCCGACTACCCGATTAGTCGGATGTATAGTGGTCGACTAATCGGCCGACAAGTCGGCCACGCTGATTACGGTTGCGGAGGATTCAGTGACGCTTCGTTTACAGCTGTTTAATTTACTTCGCATTGTTTCTTGATTTTTGATTTTGTACCAGTCAGAGCGGTGCTTTAGTATAAAAAAATATTTTTGAGTGAAAGTGAAAGATCTTAATCAAAATTTAATAATATCAAAAATAAAGACTCTTGTAGATTTTTTTTAACAATTTAACAATCGCAAATCCAAGCAGAAGGACTACCTACAACAGTGCCTACTCCGTCAACTTCAGTGTCATCAAAGGTCAGTTTATGTCAGAAAAGTGAACAAAATATTTAAGATAGTGCTGCTGTACAATGGTCACGTAAAGACTCAAGATCAAGAAATCATCATCATTATTGTTATAGGTGAGATAATAGCACTGACAACCAGCCGTTGTCAATTGCGTTGTCAATACTCGCTTTAGGAACTTGATGCAAAAATTAAACCAAAATATAACATACCGGGCAGAAAGTATTTCACAGAGAACATCATTCCTCAAATTTACGAAAAGACTTAATCTGAAATACGAAGAAGAGTGATAAGTGCAGCCGCAATTTCAGTCATTACTAACACGTGGACAAACACAATTTTTAAAAGGCGGTTTTATTTCTGGCGTATTTGTCATAATACGATTCTTTAAATAAGCTGCAGTCTTAATAGCTTCCGGCCAGTAACATCTATCAACTTTCGTTTCGGCCATAAGGCATCTTGCCATATCCATTATCGATGGATTAAACCTTTCTGCCGTATTCATTACCATTGTCGCATCTTATTTCCTTTATCATTTTTCCGGTCATATTCTGTACGCCATTAACATACTCAACGAAACATTCATAAACTTGTTCTTTCGATTGAATACAATATACTCTCGCCAACTTGCTGTAGTCGTCTATAAATTTTAAAAAATATTTTTCGCCTTTATAACCTGTCGATCTGTGTGGCCCATTAACGTCTGTGTGTATAATATCCAATATATCTCTCGCTCGAGTCCTGTTATTGTCAAAGGGTAAATTGTGCATTTTATTTTCAATGCAAATAGCACATTTCATAAAATCTCTTTCTAATTCCTTAGGAATCCCTTCTAAAACTTGGTTTTTGCACATTATATCTAATTATGTATTTGAAGTTTATATGACCAAATGTTCTGTGAAGTTTCTCTTTCATTGTCATTTCGCTATTCACTGTATTTACACCAATCTCTTTACAGACAAAGCTAGTTATTTTGTACAATCTCTCATCTTTCTTCGCAATCGCAATTAATTTTCTATCCATGTTATATATCTTTGTTAGATATCCTGTCGTAATTATTGTATGTTTATCCGTAATCTTCGAGTAGCTCAATAAGTTAGCTTTCATCTCTTTTATATAAAATACGTTGTCTATAATAATTTTATTTCCATTTGCATATACAGAAAAATATGTCGTGATGCTGCCAACCTTTGTGGCTTTCAAAATTCTTCCATCTCCAACCTTAACATTGATTGGTTCTTTCAGAATCACAAATTTTTCGAAAAATTCGTCGGTAATTATTATATGATCTGTACATCCACTATCTAAAAGCCAATTTATCTGTCCTGCCTTGTTAGGAACTTCTTTAGTCATAGTTGAATTGTTAACAATTGACGTGTGAAAACTCCTTCTGTAATATCTAGATTTGAATAATTTCCTCTACCTCTATTCTGTCCATAAATATAATTGCCTCGACCATAACCTCTAGTTCGACCATAATGTCCCCGTCCACGACTACGGTTTCCATGCCAACAATCCTTTTGTATGTGTCCAAACTTTCCACAGGTGAAACATTTAGGTTAATTTTCTGACTATACTTTAAATGCATTTGATCGATCGGGCACTTCTTCGTCTACTTTTTGTAATCTTTTCATTTGTATTTTACTTTTTAAATATTCGACAGTTTTTTCTTTTTCCGGCAAAACATCTATTAAATCTCCTATGTATCTGTAATTTACGGGCAATGCTTTTAAAATATAATTAAATTTTTCGTTTTCCGTTACCATAGCGCCGGCACTTTTTTAATCATTGACACATTGTTCGAATTCGTGAAAGAAAATATTAATATCCGAATATTTCGCTAATTTTATATTTTCTAAATTGTTTCTACATACAATTTGTAATGCGGTCGAGTTTTTTAAATACATTTCGTCGAATTTCAACATTATTTTATATGCTGACTCTATTTCACAAATATATTCTAACTGTCGGTTCGTGATTGCGCTGCATATATAATTTGTGGCCTGTACATCCATCTCTTCCCATTTAGTCACATCATCTTTTTCTGTTTTACTCGTATTTCTACATCTTTACATTTTTTAAATTGTAAAAATTTCAATAGTCTGATTTTCCAATTTGCGTAGTCAGTCCCACGTAAAAAATCAGTAAACCACGCTCTCTTTCTGCGAGGTTCTGCCGTAAATCGTTATTTATTAAATAATCATTATATACACACATTCAACAACTCGACATTACATTATTTATATAACAAACAGATCTATGAAAAAATAACTCTTGACAGCCCTCAGAGTAATGTTTACTCTGAGTGACAGCCAGTATAAATCTATGAAAGGTATGCAACCTTAACAGTTTCTATGGAAACAACAACAAGAGAGCATAGCAAAAGAGTAACAAAGCTGTTTTATGTTTGTAATGTGTTTCAATATATTTTTCATTAAAAAGTGCTACATTCTTTGAACTATAAAACTTTTCAAAATGTCGATAGTTGAAATAGTTCAGCATAACGAAAATATTTATACAATACTAGACAAGCCACCTCCAGAGCCACCAAAAACACCAAGGTTAGTGTTTAGGGGTCAGTATCTCTTGAAGGCGTAGCTGCGGTTTAACAATAGCCGCGCGAAAACATTTTATTGCACTATTTATTTGTGTGCATATAATGTGTATATGCATTATTTGACATTACTGTATTTGTTGATAACGCAAAAAACTGGTTGGTTGCCTGTAAAGTCGGTATACGGGCGAAAGTTTTACGTGACAACGACTTTGAGTGGTAAAATAATTTTAATGTGAATATTCATTCGTATAGTAGGAAGAAGGATGAAATAATAGTAACAATTTAAAACATTTATTTATACAAAGAATTATATTTAAAACATTAATTTATAGGCACGCGTCCCTTCCACTTTTTATGTCTGTCTCTCTCGCTCTTAGGCGGGCTAACCATGCCCGAGTGGAAGGGACGCGTGCCTCTCACTCGCTCTCATTGTAAGCGCATAACGTGAGCGGAGCGTAACGCAGTTTCTTGAAGTGTCACCCGGCAAACCAATTTATAAGACGTTGTCACGTCAAAAATAATAAACCTTACGATTTAGGAAAGCTTTTGTCAAACTTATTTTTTTTAACTCCCACTAGGCGGAAATGCACTGCAGTGACACTATATACGCGACAGTACTAGATGAAGTTCGCTATATCGCACTGGAACTGCAGTGAGCGGCGCGACATTTTTGTTCCTTTCCGTACTTTCCGTTAGTTGGTCGGCGACCACTAAACGCGATGGAGAAATTAATGTAGACGTAGTCACAGTGTCACTCACTACTTTGCGAGGAGAAAGAAAGGTTAAATCAAGATAAAAACGGAGACTATGGGTTCATGACATTCCAAAATCGCGATATGAAGAAGGAGAATATCATGTGCTTTTACCATGGGTTATGAGACTCAAAAATGTTAAATACATACTTTAGAATGTCTCTGCATAAGTCTAACGAGAGCTAACCTACATTACGTTACGTTACTCCACTTTCCGTTGCAATATCTAGCCAAATGTAATTTTTTCGTAGTATTGATATAATTTTAATTTTCTGGATAATCTTTATATATATAATTCTTCTGTGAGTGTGTATGTCACTGAACTCCTCCTAAACGGCTGGACCGATTTGAATGAATTTTTTTGTGTGTGTTCAAGGGGATCTGAGAATGGTTTAGATTCACAAATCAGTCCGGCAGATGGCACTGCAGTCGGCACAGCAACGCGTGGCCGGGACAGCTAGTTACTAATAAAAATAACTTTCCTTCATCCATTTTACATAACAAATTGCACGTCCGACACGTTCTGATTTGTATTATGAAGTGACGCGTTGCGGTCGCGCTGCTTTTTTTATTTTTTTATTTAGAATGGGTTCACTCTTAATCCCAATAAAGCCCGGGAGCAACGGCAGAATCTACGATGGAACGAGTGAGCTCCACTCCTTTGCTGTGCGCATTATAAAAGAGTTGGAATATTGCTGAACCATCCCAGAGGTGGCTGCAATATTCCATGCAAGATCGGACTTAAGCTTTATAGAGAGTTGAAAGCTGTCCCGGCGTGAAATATCGCTTGACCTTATTTAGGACGCCCAGCTTTTAAGCTGCAGTTTGAGCCTTGGCCTCGATGTTGGTGCCAAAGTTGAGGTCTGACAACAACTCCATGCCAAGAAGCTCGAGGCTGTCAGTCACAGGTACAGATGTATCTCGAAAAGTATGAGTGAGGTTGAAGGAACTCCTTTTTGCAGTGAAAAGACACGCTTGCGTTTTGGAGGCGTTGAAATGGACGAGGTCGCGTCAATTTTGCTTGATTACTCAAGTTTGTCACGCAGTGTAGTTCTATTGCCGCATAGTGCGGTATGTCTAATATTTTTATTTTGAAACAAGATTATAAACTACCGTGCCGCGTCCGTCGCTCCACTAGTGCAGTACCGTCTAGTGCGATCGTACCTTTAAACTTAGAATGGGTAGTACTTCTGTTCTTATTTAATCGATTAATATAGAAAATGATAGTCTAATACCCATATATTAAGAATACTGGGCTTATTTTTAAGTACGTAGTTATTTTATTTTTATTTAAGTAATTAAACTTGACTCAGTAATCAGGAGGAATCGAACTTAAACCGACCAAGGCTTTGACAGACCTGAGAAAACTTCCAAAATTGAACTGAGTACCAATGCCATTTCTTATGTTCTAAATAACTACCACCTTTTAAAACTATTAAAAAAATAGTTTTAAAAGGATTAAACAATCGATAAAGAATAAACAACTGTATTTTTTGTTGTTGTTCATGTATTTAATGTTTGGTTTATATAATGTCTTTTAGTGTTCACGTCAATCGTGTTACTAGGCAACATGAAAATAACATATTTGTCATAATAACTACTACTAATAAAATTTAAACAATTTTTTTTACTGAATTCACGTTTATTTCTAACGCACCTGCTCCTGCGTATATACTATCCTTAAAATTATATACTATTATTTAAAGTTTTAAACTGTTACTAAAAAGATTTTTTTACTAAAATCCTGTTATTATCATTTTGACAGGAATAAATTCCTGTAGGATTGTGTTGTATTTTTTTCTACGCGTATTTTAAATCTTATAGATTTTATTTTCGTCAGATCCTTAATTCGTCAGAATGCTATTTTGTTATTTAAAATAAAATATTTTTAACACCTACGACTTGATAGGCAATCTACCGATGAGAAACATTGTATAGCTTTTTTTAACCATTCTAATGTATAAAAAATATACAGACCCGTTTTTCCGCAGAAGAGTCTTCCATATATTTTTTAATAGAATATCAGTGCTATCTCTTCATTTACCTACCTTTTCATTTTAAAGAAAAAGGTTGTCAACGCACTAACAAACGCTTAAGAGATTTACACAAGACTTACCTACCTAGTTTAGATCATGTTAATTAACTCTTAAGTAAACAAAAGCCAACGTATTCCAAAGCTAATTAGACAATCTAAAGTAGTATATATTTAATGCTTTCTAAATTTATGTATATCATACATTTTAGTTTCCCCGCCGGCACTGCCCTTCCTTTCAAGCAGCAGATTTAGGTAGTGCCTAGTGTAGGCTCCAGTCTCTTACAAGCACAATAACTGTCTGATTTTATATTTTTATTTTTATGTAAAACACCAACCTATCTATTGGTGAGAACATAAATAAATTTTAATTTGACAACAGAACTCTGGCACACTTGAACATTCACTAACTAACCTAATATTTATTAAAGAATGTTTGCGTGCGTGACAGTACAGTACCCACAGAGGCGTCTTTACCTATGGTGCAGGGTGTGCGGCGCACACGGGCGCCGGGTCTAAGGGCCCTTTTCCTGTCATGCGTTTTTTCGTCCGCACGCGGATCTGGTCCGCATGCGTGCCGCCCGCAATCTTTCATTTCATACATGTTTTTACTATCATGCGGGCAGCCCGCGAGCGGTACGCGGATCGGCTGCGGGCGCGCAGCCCGCGTGCGTTCTACTCGGACGCGGGCGGCGTTCTTCTACTCTCAGTGTTGTTTTTACTGTGACGCGGAACGCACGCATGGTTATAGACGCCAACAAAAATGAAAATTGATATGGAGAGAGTGATAGTTGAAGTGCACTTTCGTCCTGCATTGTGGGATAAGCAAAATGCTTTGTATAAAAATCGCTATGCAGGAGCAGCTGCTTGGCTAGAAATTTGCCTATATATATATATATATTGATAATTTACATTAAACATACCAGTAAATTGTCTGGTTTCAAGATATGGATCTACTCTGAATTGTTTTTTATATTTGTTTTTTTTAAATGATATAAGCGGTAATCACTTTTTAACGTTCATTTTTGGACACGAGTGTACTCACTGGCGACACGCACGAGACTGCAGCGAAACGGTAAATCTTTGTCCTGCGTGTGGCCAGTAGCGTGCTATCACCCGCATGCGGACCAGATCCGCGTGCGGACGAAAAAACGCATGACAGGAAAAGGGCCCTAAGGGGGCGCCGAGCGCCCTCTAATAAGACACCTTCAAAGATGCTTCGATATGCCGGCGCTCTCAAAGACCCCGCGCTAGTTTTATGGCCGACGCCGGGAGCGCGGTAGCAAAGCAAGGCTACTTTTCCTACTCTATTTAAATTTACACAATAACTTTTGTTTCAACGTGAAATCAGCCTTAAAACAGATAATTAAAGATTAAATTGGCGTAATGTCGCATTGAGACCAAAGGTGCGTGCCGGCATCGGCACCTGTTTGTTTTGATTCGTTTGACAACACGCCGACAATCATTCCTAACTCGGCTGTATTAGAATGCTATAAGGTTCAAATTAAAATTCCCAGTGACGTGCGGCTGTCATTTTCAAAGGCTTGTGTACGCGTGCCGCAATTATTGTTTTACCGCTACACCGTAGTTTTGCGAAATAAGCCTTGATGCAATCGGATTAAGTATCATCTTTGAATAAACATGTAAATATGAAGTAAATCGGCTTTTCTTTATTAGCTATAATTATACCAGCTATAATTAAAATTAAATTAAAAACATAATTATAGCTGGTTCCATCTTAATTGATTGTTTAATATTTGTAAAAATATTACTTTCAATGTTGAAGGTAGTTAGCGTTCAACATTGGTGGAACGATACTAGCTCATAGTAGAAGTTGAAATACGTTTGTAAAATTCGACACGTTTGCCAGCGTCTCGGTAGCTCAGCGGTCAGAGCAGTCGCCCGGATTGCGAAAGGTCGTGGGTTCGAATCCCATCTGAGGGCTCGGAGGCGTGGTTGTTTTTTACACACGTATTTTATATCTTATAGAAATATTGCATTGTGAATGCAAAAAAAAAATTAAATTAAAAACATAATTATAGCTGGTTCCATCTTAATTGATTGTTTAATATTTGTAAAAATATTACTTTCAATGTTGAAGGTAGTTAGCGTTCAACATTGGTGGAACGATACTAGCTCATAGTAGAAGTTGAAATACGTTTGTAAAATTCGACACGTTTGCCAGCGTCTCGGTAGCTCAGCGGTCAGAGCAGTCGCCCGGATTGCGAAAGGTCGTGGGTTCGAATCCCATCTGAGGGCTCGGAGGCGTGGTTGTTTTTTACACACGTATTTTATATCTTATAGAAATATTGCATTGTGAATGCAAAAAAAAAATTAAATTAAAAACATAATTATAGCTGGTTCCATCTTAATTGATTGTTTAATATTTGTAAAAATATTACTTTCAATGTTGAAGGTAGTTAGCGTTCAACATTGGTGGAACGATACTAGCTCATAGTAGAAGTTGAAATACGTTTGTAAAATTCGACACGTTTGCCAGCGTCTCGGTAGCTCAGCGGTCAGAGCAGTCGCCCGGATTGCGAAAGGTCGTGGGTTCGAATCCCATCTGAGGGCTCGGAGGCGTGGTTGTTTTTTACACACGTATTTTATATCTTGCAGAAACTAATTTTTTAGCTAAATGAGATCTTTAGATAAATTTAGCTCAAAACTAGTTTTTGCGTCATGATCACATCGAACTCTGTTCTATGGATAAGTCGATTTATATATTATAATTCTCTGAAGAAAATAACGAAAAAAGTATTTTTCTTTTAATATCACCCAGTACTAAAATATTAAGTTAAGGCTATACAAAGTTATTCAAAGAAAACTACGGATTGTTGTTACAATCACGCGACGCACAGTGTTGTAGCAGATGATGACACGACCCCCGCCCCGCCATCCCGTATTTCATCCTATTCTAATTATATTATGAAAATACTTTGTGTGTGTTTTTGTTACCATATTGTCCGTTATTATAAATGTCAATGATAACTATTAATAGAGTACGACGCCAGTTGGCAGCACCTTCGTTGTTGTTGTTGTTCGTGTGTAGTTTATAACACAGCAACGCGTGGCCGGGTCAGCTAGTTGATACATAACAATGATTTTCATAAGTTGCAAATTTGTAGAAAAAAATATTAGGAACGTCAAATCAAACTGAAGAAGGTATGAGTTGTTTTGTTCTTTGATTAGAATGTTATTAATCACACACTTTTAATAAATAATAAAAAAATAGAACAGAAAAGTAAACCAAACTTTTTGCACTAAAGCGCATTAAAAAAAATTGAGTCAACTTGTATACAATAATGTCCGTACGGTAGGGTCAAAATACTTCAAAACCCACCGTCCCAAATTGAAGAAACTCTCCGCACATACTCTCGAACTCATGGATAAGAGACATGAAATGAGACTGCAAGACTCAGCGGATGCCCTACGTTATAGACAGCTTAATAGACAGATCTCGAAGTCGCTGACGAGCGACCTCCGCCAATTTAATACCGAGCGTATTAAAGAGGCAATAGAGCGGAACAAAGGCCCCAAAGTGTTCGCTAGAGATCTGTCTATTGGGCAAAGTCAACTGACGAGGCTGAAAACTGAGGACGGCAGTATCATTTCATCGACTCCTTAAATCCTGAGAGAGATTGAGATTACACCAGGCCAAAGCAGAGCTCGAGATCCTAGAGCCAAGCTTACCCGTCACTATACCGAAGATATCCCGGACGTCAGCCTGTACGAGATTAGAATGGCCCTCAAACAGCTAAAGAACAACAAGGCGGCGGGAGATGACGGAGTTACAACAGAGCTTCTGAGAGCGGGCGGCACGCCGGTACTTAAAGTCCTCCAGACGCTCTACAATTCTGTCATCGTCCAGGGCAAAACGCCGAAGGCATGGAGCAGAAGCGAGGTGATTTTGTTCTTCAAAAAGGGCGATAAAACCCTACTGAAGAACTACAGACCCATCTCGCTTCTGAGCCATGTCTACAAGCTGTTTTCGAGGGTCATTACGAATCGTCTTGCTCGCAGGTTTGACGACTTCCAACCTCCCGAACAAGCCGGTTTCCGAAAAGGCTTTAGCACCATAGACCACATTCATACGCTGCGGCAGGTTATACAGAAGACCGAAGAGTATAATCGGCCACTTTGCTTGGCGTTTGTGGACTATGAGAAGGCCTTTGATTCGATCGAGACTTGGGCGGTTCTGCAGTCTCTCCAGAGGTGCCAAGTGGACTACAGGTATATCGAAGTGTTAATGTGCCTGTACTAAAACGCCACTATGTCGGTCCGAGTACAGAGCCAGAGCTCTAATCCTATCCAACTACAGCGAGGAGTGAGACAGGGAGACGTTATCTCTCCGAAACTGTTCACTGCTGCGTTGGAGGATATTTTTAAGCTTCTGGACTGGAATGGACTTGGCATCAACATCAACGGCGAGTACCTGACGCATCTTCGGTTTGCCGATGATGTGGTCCTAATGGCTGAGACCTTGGAAGACCTGAGCACCATGCTCGAAGATCTCAGTAACGCATCCCAACGAGTCGGTCTTAAGATGAACATGGACAAGACGAAAATTATGTCCAACGCCCATGTTACACCCGCTCCAGTAAATGTTGGGAACGTTACACTCGAAGTTGTTGACCACTATGTTTACCTAGGACATACAATACAGTTAGGTAAGTCCAACTTCGAGAAAGAGATCTCTCGTCGAATCCAACTCGGGTGGGCAGCGTTCGGGAAGCTGCGATACATTTTCGCGTCCAAAATACCTCAGTGCCTTAAGACGAAAGTCTTTAACCAGTGTGTGTTGCCAGTGATGACTTATGGCAGTGAAACGTGATCGTTCACTATGGGTCTTGTGGGAAGGCTCAAGGTCGCTCAGCGGGCAATAGAGAGAGCTATGCTTGGTGTTTCCCTACGCGATCGAATCAGAAATGAGGAGATCCGTAGAAGAACAAAAACCGCCGACATAGCTCAAAGAATTGCGAAGTTGAAGTGGCAATGGGCAGGACACATAGCAAGGAGAACTGATGGCCGTTGGGGCGGAAAGGTTCTCGAATGGCGACCGCGTGCCGGACGACGCTCAGTGGGTAGGCCCGCTACGAGGTGGACCGACGATCTGGTTAAGGTCGCGGGAAAACGCTGGATGCGGGCAGCACAGGACCGATCGTTGTGGAGATCCTTGGGGGAGGCCTATGTCCAGCAGTGGGCGTCGTACGGCTGATATGATGATGATGTATACAATAATTGGTTAGATTAAAGCAAAGGGTGTTTTTTAACCACAGAATTTAAAAAAACACAGGGATCGCATAGGCTATTTGAAAATCGGTATAATAGTGAAATATATAGGAATATATATATATAAATATATAGGAAGTGACCAATTTTAGGTGGTTATTTCAAAAGTCACGAAATTTTCTACAGTAAATCCTCCATACTTACTAAAGATGAAAAGCCACTTCTGGCCGCCCAGTGTGGCCGGGATAGACTACCCTAAAATTTGAAGGAGGGTAAGAAATAAGTTTTATTTTAGTTCAAGTATCAGTCATACAATTTTAGGAAATTACTTTCGATAGTATTTTGTCTTCATGGGATTTTTGCCAGAGCATTTACATCTCTCCTAATTGTTGCCAGAACGCTATAATTTTATTTATCAAATAAAAATCCATTTTTGTCATTTCATCAGTCTTCAAATTTTAACAGAATAAATTGAGTTATTAACTGTATGTATTCATGTAATTTGTATTATAATCTAAGTATTAAAAATACTTTTTACTTACCTTTTTTTTATTTTTCGGGACCTCGTATCTCCTCAACGGGCAACTTTGGGTACGCGCTGATAACGTAGGATTATGGTCAACAAACTTTAGAATAAGCCTCAAGTAGTTTTAAAGCAAGATCTGGTAAGATTTGGTCAATATCGTGCAGTTTCTGTTTCGTTTCATACAATGAAAATGGAAAATATTTTTTTCCAGCCAAGCTATCAGTTTTAGAAAAAAACGTTTCATGACATTTATTTATCAGAATAGCATATCCTATCGATAGATGTTTAAAAAAAATAGAATTTGCAAAAATTATCGCTAAGTCCCACATTTAGCAGTTTCGACCCACTGTGCACCGCTGCCACTGGATGCAGACAGAACTCTTTTGATGTTCAAATCCAACAATATAACATAATTTGTCTAACTGATTATTAAATAATTATGAGGCTTAGGCATATATAACTTTAGTTCAAAGAGCAAGTCTAAGAAAGGGAATCTCCTTGTATCAGGTATGAATCGCAACTGGAGAGGGAGTTAAAAGCAAGAAAGATTCCCCAGCTTCGTCGCACTTTTGGGTACGCAGAGACACCTCTAAAAGCACCCGATGAATTCCTGAAAAAAGGCTATGGTATCGGGCAGCCCATAAAGAAATCTGATCACAAATGTTATTTCTCTGGGAACCTTCCACCGGTACCAAAAAGACCGCCACCAGGGAAAGGTCCAGAAAAGCCGAAGGTCAACTTCCGCGTGCTTAATATAAAGAAAGCAATCAAGTCAAAGGCGAAGCCCCCTGAACCAAAGTAGGTATCCAAATGTGAGCTTATTAACTTGGTACTTACAAAAAATGATTAGACTATATTATAGATAAATGATATGTATGTATTTAAAATTTTCCAAGATTTGTCAGAAATTGCCAAGATTCCAGATTTATTAACATAGAGGAATATTTTCATAACATAAAATACCGCTATCTGTTATTATGGCATAATTTTCAGACTCGTAGATACCAGGGATGGCCACAGAAAGAACATTAAAGGCTCCGGAGAGGTGCCAGAGTATTGTCTGAGGCCCGACTTTGGTCAGATGCCAGCCTATTTGATGAAAAGAAATCGTCGGATACAGAAAGCTCTCGACAAGATAAGACACGCCGAAGAGACCAAAGAGAGCCTCTGTAAGCTGATTTCGGAGGAGGAGCGCCAGAAATTGTTAGACGTGAGTTTCAACACGCATTAAACGAAACTAGTGTATGTATTTTGGTTGACTCCATAGTTAATTTCAAAACCACAGAACGCTGTAAGTTGGCGAATATGCAATCGTTACTATTACGATTAATAGATTTTAAAAAGGATCTTATTTTCTAGCGTTAAGATCTTCCGCACAAAGATTAACTCGAACGCGATAGGAATGTTTTCATATTTTAAAAACTTACATTTAGGGCTCAGCTCCTATTTAAGAATAAACTTTATAATTTACTAGCTGTGCCCGCGATTTCATCCGCGTGGAGTAGCGACTTTCGGCAGCATTTTATTATTTTTGGACTAATTATTTTGCATATAAAACACATACAAACATTAAAATAAGCTACTTTTAGTTTTTCCATCTTTTACCAAAACAAAGATTTTTCGGGTTTAATACACGTGAGCATGCAACAATAAATGAACACTTGCAACTTTAAGCATCTGTCCTTAAGATTTATTTATTATTATTGCCAATGCTGCTTTTAGGGGAAACTGCTCTCATTTAAACTGAAATGGCAAATCAGTCAGACTTATTGGAATACGGAGAATCAAAACATTTTCTCCTTTTGCCATTCCAGTCATGATTGTAGCTTTTATAATGTTGTGTCCCAGATGAGTCATTTGTAGCCGTGTACCATTACCTAGCCTTGGCGCTGTAGATTGCTCATTAATAGGACTGGAACACCAACTTTCAGCCTCAACTTATGAGAAGGCACTTCGGATAATTCTAAATTTGAGAAAATCTATAGGGTAGCTATGATGTGACTTGTTCAGTATCCATAACATTGTCTACTGAGAGGTATTCGACAACATCCCCCTCCACGTCTGACATAATTTGTTCGTTTATATGGTTAACTATCTTATTTGTCGTTGCCAATATTACCCTTCACACAGCCATTCTCACATTTATTTTAGGATCTGTACAGATATTATTTTTAGGTCATCTGTGTTATCGACAACTTGACAGAACTCACGTTTCAGTGTAATCATGTCATTACTATCTGTTGGCATACAATCTTCTCCGATTTTTGAAAGAGCAGCTGCATATATATATATAGAGTTTGTTTGTTTGTTTGCTTAAACGCATTAATCTCAAGCACTACTGGTCCTATTTGAAGAATTATTTAAGTGTTAGATAGCCCAATTATCGAGGAAAGCTATAGGCTATACAGGGTGTCCCAGAAGCAGACGTCAAGCCGAAAGAGGGTGATAGACTAACTCATATAAGTTAAGAAAAAAAATATAAAAAATCTAAGTCATATATTTAAAAAAATCTAGCATTAAAAAAAACAATAAAATTTACACTGTACTTCCTTACAGGATCTTAAGCACAACTGGCAGCTAATGCAAAAGGCTTTCCTTCAGTTACCGATGCTCACAGACACTATTCCCAAGATTCTGAAGAAAACCAAGATGGAGCAGGAGCTCAGGCAACTAGAGAAAGACATAGCGCTTGTGGAGAGCAACCCTTACATTTATATTTACGAATAAAATTTATCATCATTATCTATTTCTTGATCACATAATTATATTGGAATATACCTAATATTGCACGAAGCCCGATTTATTATTTATTCATGCGTAATTTCACCAGACGTTGTGCGTGTAGCCTTGAGGTAGATTGTTGGTATAAATTATTATACTTTCAAAACTTGATGAGGACGTCCTAGGTCCAATTTTTCTTCAACTGTTTCTGGATTTAATCATTTCTTAACGTTTCATTTAGCAAACCGTATTCTGGGTGAAAAAAAATTTGGTGGTCTAATTTAGAAATGGTTACAGGAACAAGAAGTCACGTCAGACAAGTATTCGCTCCAGCAAGTATTTTTTCACGAGTGCGGGCTCTATATTCGAATTAACTTCGTTACATTTGTATAATAAGAAAAAAAAAGTTCATTGTGGTCGCTATCCAGCAAATAAAAATTAATCAGATAAGATGAATCAATAATGAAATAAACCCTACCCTAGGTTTCAGTAAAGTTGTGGGGTTTTACTGAAACTTCCTTGTACACTTATTGAGAAAGCGCGAAAAGCACCTTCCACTGTTTGATTTTACTTGCCAAGACTCATGCATATTCAGAAACACTTAGTGGTTAATAACCCACCATTATTACATAGATACCAATATCAACCACAACATAAATTTTAACAAGAAAAACAAAACCACCATAGTGGCGCTTCCCACTTCCGCCAAAAAGTCATAAGTTTGTTTTATTAAATATGATTTGTTGAATTTATGGTCGGACTTTTTGGCGGGAGTGGTAAGCGTCACGTTGGTGGTTTTGTTGCTCTTGTTAAAATTTGTGTTGTTGTGGATATTAGTGCGTAATAATGGTGGATTACTAGCCTCTAAGTGTTTGTGAACATACAAAAGTGTTGGCAAGTGTAACAAAACAGCGGAAGTTGTCTTTTCCTGCTTTCTTGAGAAGTCCACGGGGAGGTTTCAGCTACACCCCAAACTTTTACTGAAACCTAGGGGGAAAAACATTTTATTGTTCATTCATCATCAAATTAAGAAAAGAAATTACTCAAGAACTGGCAATTATACTTACTTGACACTGGCAAAATGCACAAATTGTGCAAGCCATAAATTTAGAAAAAAAATGGTTATAGACGTGCAGCAGGCTCTTAAGATCATCGACGTATACTAATGGATATGGCCGTACCCGTATAACGTACAGTAATTTCTTGGTTTGAGAAGAGTGGCGAAGGTGATATATGCTTTCGGACTAACCCTATCTCTTTCCTTATAGGCGATTGGCTCTCAATTTTCATGACAGGTACGACATAGATTTTGAGAGAGATAAAGATAGTCTGAAAATTAGTTTTATCTTTGTTTCGTAGGGCTACAATTCTCACCGCTCTAGGGCATCTCCATTAGTATATGTCAATGCTTAAGATATAGGCAACTCACGAATTTCTTGTGTAAGACGAAATCTATATCAACATGCGGAAGAATTTTCTTGATTTTACAATAGTAAGCTGAGATACACCTCTACCAATATAGACCTGGTAAATTCATATTATTCAACAGGATTTTTATCCTCATTTCACAAGACAATACGATTTGCTAAGAGCCTTATAATTTTTTTCCTTTTCATGATGTTCATTCATTCCTTTTCAGGAGTTTTGTTGATTAAATAGCACGAGCTATATGTTAGCGGCCCTATTTCTTAAATAGTTCTAATGTTAATTATAACGTCAATGATGGGTTGTGGTGCGGTAATAAAACAAATACTTGGACAGAACCAACAATATTATTTCCACAAAGAAATTACAATGTTCACAAAAATATGGAATGTGTATTATATCTACAACCTTAAAACCTAATTGACTATTAGGCTGGGAACAGAGTCCAGATATGTGTCGCCCAAGGGTCACACCAAACAAATTAACATCTCAACTTTTCATTAAAGAAACTATAAGGAAGCTTAACATCTAAAGATAAAAGTGACTTGTTATTCGTATGTTATCCAGAGACCTCCTGAGTAGTAATAGAGTAGTAAGTTTTAAAATGTGCAATATCTACGCACGTATCGTCATATTTCTATGGTATATCTTGATACCATGAAAAAGAAGTTCTATCTGAATTTGAAATCTTGACTAAAGGTAAGGTTACACTCGGTTGTAGTGATCTGCACCACATATTCGGGTGATAGTCAAATTGGCGGGTGTATCACAGCTAATTAAATTATATCAATTTCCAAAAGAAATAACCTTAATGTACTATTTAGTACCAAGCTCCAAAAATATGTAAGTACGTCCTTTAGGACGATTTGAGCCATTTGAGATTATGGGCGTGATTATAAGTATGTGTGTAATTCTTATTAGGTACTGATTTTATTTTATATTTTAGCGATAATAATAAATTTCAAATTATACGTGTTCATATATCAGTTACCTCAAGTAACTTGAGGTACTATTTAGGTACCTACAAACCTACTTTTCGGTGCAATTATATTTTATGTATAATACATAGATAATTAAAATAAATACTGATATATTATAGAACAGCCGCTATTTTGATGTCAATATGGCGAGTGTAAGGTACACTTCGAAATAGTTTCGCTCTGAAGGAGGAATAGATTTTTTGGAGCTAGGAGGTAAATAGTACATTTTAGATACATTTTTTGTGATTGATAGAATTCAATTCGCTGTAATACACCCGCCATTTTGACTCTCACATATTCGTCTGTATACATAGGCGTGGTGTATAAGCAAACGGATGAAAATCAACCACAACTGAAAATCAGTACAGTAAGAATTGATCTTGGCATGGACACATGAATAATTAATTAGTGCGTCCTTCTACCGTGTCCAGCACTAATATTTAAATTGTGTACACGCATTAACATCTGTAATGACACATCCGCATGTGTATAACGACAACTTAGTTTTGTTTACGACACAGATTTTTTCATTGCATTTGCAAATCTTTTATCAACAAACAAATATTGATAAGGGTCTGGGGAAAACCCAACACATGTGTCTTTGAGGCGCCAGGCGTCCACTTCTCAAACTGACTACTTATCAGCCTATTTTGCTATCACCCAATTCTCAAAGCGACTACTTCGCAGACTGCCTACTTGTCAAACAACAAAGCGTTAAATAGATTTGTGTTGTTTCCTGACCAAAATAAAAGTTCAGGAGCCCTATTACTTGGGTCGAGCTTTCGTTTTCTACTAATTTTCTTAATAATGAATAAATCTTAATCTTAATTATTGTTAAATCAACATTTCTAGAATTTTGCTTTGTAAGTTTAACTTTAACATAAGTCAAGACCCTCCGTACCCCTTATGATACCACTGGTGGTATGACGGAAATTTTTATAGTTGAACGATATCACTGTGTAATGACCGTATTGCTGTGTTGAAATAGATAGATGCCTTTATATTATGTATGTTATTTAAGATGTATTAGATAAGTATAAAGTAACTGCATATTCCATTATAAGTAATATTCATGTCCATATCCAGAAACTGTGCGATTTTATGTCTTTAGTTAAAACTTTTCGAGTCTTAATTTTAAGTTTTATATGCGTTATTCATCAAAATCATTTGTCAATTCTTACAAGAAAAGTGTTTTTTTTTTTTGTTTTATATATGTAAAAAAAACTGCAAGAGTGAACTATTTTAAAATAATGGACGATACAAGAAACTAGAGCAGTTTTCCCTTTATTCAAATAAATAACGAAACTGCTCTTCTTTTTGGCAATTACCGTTATCATCTAGCTACACGAAATACTCATACATAAACGGCTCTATGTTCATCGTAAAGAAAAAGT
This sequence comes from Calamotropha paludella, assembly GCA_927399485.1. NCBI lineage: Eukaryota > Metazoa > Arthropoda > Insecta > Lepidoptera > Crambidae > Calamotropha > Calamotropha paludella. The sequence continues at coordinate 19,262,394 of OV656803.1, read as the reverse complement.
AAGCTACTGAATACATATCAAGTTTGTTTGTGATAAAAAAAAGTTTATTTAAAGTAAAGGTCACATTTGTCAAGTAGAGGAAAGAAATATTGAAATAAAAATGCAAGTTGCGTAAAATAGTTGTTTCATATGATGAATATATTGAACCAGTCGTCTCTTTTTAGCAAATCTCATATTTAAATTAAAAAAAGTGTGTTTTTGTGTTACAAAAAAAGCATCTTTTAATTCTATTAATTGAGAAATTCTCGAAAATTTTAATTGCCTGCTTACATCGGAGCGCAAGTACTTCTGATAGATGTTTTCTCGTTTCAATCCTTGCGATTCAAATTTTTACTTGATATTCTATGTTGTTTGTTTTATCGTATTCTATGTTATGTATATTTCACTTAAATTGATTAAACATTTTTCGTTTTATGGTTTTGTAATCAAAATTATTTATTTTTTAAATTAACGGACTTCTACAAATAGACTATGTTTTTTTAAAAGTAGACGCTTTCTTATTTAGAATGGGTTCGCTCTGGATCCCAATCAAGCCCGGGGGCCAAGACAGGATCCACGATAGAACGAGCTAACCCAGAAGGTGCCCATTCACCCTAGGCTGGCTTTGACTGACTGGCTTTGAAAATGGACGGGTTATAAGTTCTCGGAAATGCTCTGTGCGCGCCTTTGCTGTGCGCATTATGAAGGATGTTGCGAAGCGCTTGGTGCTACAGTTAGGAATAGCAACCAAGAAAGGGTAGTAAATCGCAGTGCGTCTGGATGTACGATGGAAAAAAGGAGATGGCAGTATGAGCAAATGCAGTTCCTGAGCACATTCTCCAAAGTACAGTCTGTAGAAGACTGACACATAGGCAACTTTGCGGCAATGAGCTAAGGTGTGTAGCTTGCTCTTCACCAATTTGCTGTCACCAATGAGATTCTCAATTCTGCGCTGAATCGTGACCAGTGCAGCAAGTTGGTATTTAGCAGAGCTGTCCCAGAGTTGGCTGCAATATTCCATGCAAGATCGGACTTCGAGCTTTATAGAGAGAGTTAAAAGCTGTCCCGGCGTGAATTATCGCTTGACCCTATTTAGGACACCCGGTTTTTTTGATGGCATTTATTTGCGGGCGGGCGGGCGGTGCACATTGCTTGAGCTACCCAACATTGATGTGCATCATTTGCTCAGTATAGTAGTTACTCTGATCGATTGTTCAGTCAGGAAATTGGCTATCCAACTACAAAAGCCAGCGTGGATACCATACGCAGGAAGCTTGCGCAGCAGACTTGCATACCAGACACTGCAAAGAGCCTTCGAGATGTCAAGTGACACGGCAAGTGCTTCGCCATGCATCTCGAGGGCCTCGCTCAGCAGTACGTCATATAAACTAGAAGATCCCCAGTTGAATGTCCTCGGCGAAAGTCATATTGACAGTCATTGAGTAGATCATTGTCTTCTAGGTATGAGAGCAACTTGCTGTTAAGTACTCTTTCCATAACCTCACAGAGTATAAAAGTGATGGCGATCGGTCGGTAATTGCATGGGTCAGCACGACTATCCTTTTTGGGTAGTGGCTGCACATTGGCAAGCTTCCAGGATTTTGGGACGGTTTTTGTCTTGAGAGAGAGGCGATACAAACGTGTTAGCACAGAAGACAACTCAGGCGCACAATACCTCATTACTTTTGCTGGTATGCCATCAGGACCACTGGCCTTATTCACGTCCAGACTAGTAAGACTCTACGACCTGCTTATTGTAAATTGGGATCTACGACATCGAAGAATCACAGCGTGATTGTTTAGTGGTTATTGAGAGCCGGTGTCTTGACGGGAAGTGCTCGCAAACAGAGACAAATAAACTTGCTTTCTCAGCTGCAGAATGAGCCAGTGACCCGTAAGATTACAGCAAAGGCGGTGGCATAGGACGGCAGAAATTCGCTTCAACTGACCTAAAGGGGGACCAGAACCTGGCATTAAAAAGCACGAGCTCGTCTCACACTGTTTCTATGCCTAAGTTTTCACATCGTTTCTTTAATTTTATAAATATTTACATTATAAATTTTCACAGTTTAGTACATTTGCAATTATTGGAATATATTCCGATGTTAAATCTTAAACTTAAGACAATCTATTTTACTGTTTAAAAAGAAAAGGAGAACGACAGCGTCATATGTTTTGATTTGATTTTATATGCCCAGTTTCTAAATTACAATGAGGCAAACAAATAAATTGTAATTTTAGGGAAATACGATTTCACTAGATGGTCTAAAGATATGTTTATAGAAAATTATGAGTATCATGATATTGCGAATCGATGAGTAAATATTTTTGAATGTTTAATCTAATAAATTTTCATACTACTACTTCAGTATTGCAGCTATCGACAAAATTAATGAGATTAATATAATCAATATGTCACGTTAGTCCCCCTATTGGAATTAACGAAACACATTAATTATACTAATCCAATCATAAAACATGTCACACAAATGTCACTATGTTTAAACTTTTTGAAGTACTATACAACAGTCAAACCTAAAGTCATTCACATTTGAACATTGAAAGAAGAGATTTAACTTGTACAGATCAGATTGATTCACATATTTTCACGTTTCTTCTAGTAATCAACGATAGAAATTAATATTTTACTACTCCGTAGTCTGTTTGCTTTATTTATCTGACAGCTTATAATTTTAACCCCATGTGAGGCACACATAATAGGGGTTAAAGTATGAAATTGCCGTTTTATTGCAATAGGTTCTTTGAATTGACATAGAATCTTCATGGTTTGAGGTTTTCGAATGAAACTTTTTTTAAATGGTTTCTATGATGTTCTTTTTTTAAAAAATGTAAAACATTTGAATATCGACTTTCAATTGTTTTTGTTATTCAATTTAGACAAGAAAGATGGATACTGCGAAAATTCGAGTTATTTTTGAATACGAGTTCCGACGCGGAACTAACGCGGCAGAAACAGCCCGCAATATCAATGCTGCGTTTGGAGAGGGGTCTACTAATGAACGCACCGTGCGATTTTGGTTTAAACGCTTTCGTGATGGAAATTTCGACTTAAAGAACGAGCCACGAGGAAGACCGCCCACACAGGTAAATAACGATGAATTAAGAGAGATAGTGGAAGCCGATCCTAGTCAAAGTACCCAGGAATTAGCGGCATGGTTTAACGTTACCTTACCCACAATATTGACTCACTTGCGTCAAATCAATAAAATAAAAAAATACGAAAAATGGGTGCCTCATGATTTGACTGATCTGCAGAAAGAAACGCGTGTTGAAACTTGTGTTGCCTTGTTGAACCGGTACAGAAATGAAGGAATATTGGATCGAATTGTAACATGTGATGAAAAGTGGATTCTTTATGATAACCGGAAAAGAAAAATGCAATGGCTGACCCCAGGTCAAATGCCACAACAGTGTCCTAAAGCAAAACTTACCAATAAAAAGGTAATGGTAACTGTTTGGTGGTCTCAGCATGGTGTTATTCACTATAGTTTTCTCCGATCTGGTCAAGCAATAACGGCAGATGTCTATTGTGCCGAACTCCGAACCATGTTGACAAAACTAGCAGTAAAACAGCCCCGACTCATGAATCGATCTTCACCATTATTGCTCCACGACAACGCGAGACCTCACACAGCACGAGAAACCATTTTGACCCTTCAGGAACTGCAGTTAGAAACCATTCGTCATCCTCCGTATTCACCAGACCTTGCTCCAACGGACTACCATTTTTTTCGTGATTTGGACAATTATCTACGTGACAAGAAGTTTTCTTCCCAGGAGGCAGTACAAAATGCTTTCACACAGTTTGTGCAGTCTAGATCGTCGGAATTCTATCGCAAAGGCATTAATGACCTTCCCATTAGATGGCAGCAATGTATAGATAATAATGGCAACTATTTTGATTAAATAAATTTGTTAAAAATTTAAAAAATAAACAATATAGATTTTCAGTACAAATCGGCAATTTCATACTTTAACCCCTAATATATTGTTGCACATTCCGACTGATAGTCGAATTATAACGAAATCTACTTTGTTTTACTACTTAATAATCTATACTTAAGCTGTTCTACCAAAATATCCTAGGATTTTTATTACAATACTCAAAAGGGTGGTTATCTTAACTATAAAGTACCTTTCAACTATAGAATTAATAACATAACTAACTTTGAAAGTTTTAGTTATCTTATAAGGAAACCGATTCGCTGTTTTTGGGTTATTTCCTTAATCTTAATTCTCTGACATTATACTATATTAATAAAGCAGATGGCTTATATCAAAAAATCTTTTATCTACTCTGATACTATAATACAAAGATTCTAAAACTGAAAACAAAATGCTTATGACAAACATTACGTACAGGCCAAAAATAATAAAAAAAAAGTTTAATTACGATACAGGTCTTGTATGGACACCTGTATCATAATATAACTTTTTAATCATAACGATACACCTATACAACCTCCAGCTGGACCAAGGAGGTTGAACCTCTACTTTAAAAAGGTTTCAATGAACGAGTCCGCGACGACGCAACACCTCAGAGTAAACAGGACTGGAGTAGCCTTTGCCTAACATTACCCCTCTGCCAAATGCACAAGCGTCGGAATCCTGTGCGTTATATAAAACTAGTTGAGCCGCCATTTTAAAACCACAATAATCAGAACGTCTTACCGTGCAGAGCTCCCACGAAAACGCCTGCCTGTGCTGTTTTCTACTGTAAAAAAAATTCGAAAATATCTAGTATGCAAAAAGATGGTGTCACCTTTCATTTGTAAGCATAATTTTTAGGTTTTGATTATTATTTAATTCATAATTTCATGTTTTAGCAGACTACAATTTCAAATTTCGCGCTCAAAGTTCGTTTGATGACGTCACGGCCGCACTCCCCACGAGACTACCTAGGGTTGACCATTATCGCATTTCAATTAATTAAGACAAAAATTAGAAAAAGTTTGTTGGTAATAAATAACTGTAATTTTGTATTAATTAATTACCAATTATAATTTCGTTTTAACAATGTACGTTGCGTGTTTATTTTTAGTTTAGTATTAAGTACATACCTACACTTTTGCGGCTGCTTGAAGCCTATTCTTTGCCACACAACATGGAAATATAAAATAATAAATAAAATAATTAATTAAAATAATAATCAAACTATTTGTCCTCTTATTCATGCTGGGCGGCGCTCATAAACATTAAGAGTACTAATGCTGTATATGCTTCCAGTGTCCCTGACTTCATAAAAGAGACACGGTTAAAAGGGTACCATCGTCTAACCAGCACACCCGATCATTTCCGAGAAACCAAAATTTTTTTTCGAGCCACAGGACAAATTGTTTTTATTTTGTAATCAGCAACCCTTATTAATTTGTACAATATTTATTTGCACAATAGTGATGTCAACTTCATCGATATTGTGATTTTACGAGTGAGTAATGAATGAATGTATGAATGCAAGTAACATACTTAAATTGAAAATATGTATTTTTATTTTAAATCTATATGTCGCAGGGAAATTGTATAATTCCGCAGTTTACATTCGGCGTCATCAGTTTAAAAAACACATACCCTTTTCTTAGTTCTTTTTCTTAACAATAATAAAACACAACTTAGATAAATTACAGTTTGTTTCAGTAATTATTACCAGGTATTAATGATGATTTCAAATAAGAATAACGTATGTGATTTTGAACTGATGACGCCGTATGTAAAGTGCGGAATTATACTATTTACTTGCGATATTATACATACGAGAATAAAACTGTAAAGATATAGAATAAAACAGGTCAAGTCCACCGTAAACCAAATGGCTAGTAATGAGAGTAGAGGAAGCGAAATCACTAATTTTTGAACATTTTGTCTGTCTGTATGTATGTTTGAGCACGCATCACCCAAAAACTACGCGACGGATTTTGATGACATTTTAGTATGGTAATAGCTAAATGTCATCGTCAACATTTAAGTTAAGTTTTTTATTAATATTGTAGCATTTATAGCTCCTTTTAAAAACCGGCTTGTCCAACTGCAATACTTCAAGGTACTAGGAGTAAGGTATGTGGTACCAAAAGTCATTTGTACATAAATGAAAGCTATTGGAAGATAGTATTGCAGTATTAAAATTAGAAATGATCGGTATGTGTAGTTCAGGCAAATATACTCTGCCCCTAGGCGGTATACTAATTGTTGGTATTTATACTTTAAGCTTTGATATGCCCGGAAACATCTAATTTTTCATATTCAGTTTTCCTAAAGAATACAGCATACGAAAAAAATGGATTCATGCTTGTAATAGGTAATAGGGCATCTTGGGCATCTTCAAGAACAAGTACTATATGTTCCATACATATTGAGCCGTCTCAGTTTCAAAAATTATCTAACAATAGAAGAAGATTAGTTGCCCATGCTGTGCCAACGTTATTCTTGAATGATCCTCTTAGTTTATTATATAACTAGTTATGCTTCAAATAGATATTAACATGTAATATTATAACAGTTTTAGTTTATTACATTTAAATGTATTAATTTTAGGTTAAAAAATAAGTTGAAAAGGAAATACCTGCAAAAAGTGATGTAAGCAAATCGCAAAAAAATACAAATAATCAATCGGTCAAAGTAAAAATCTGAGAAATATAACTATATTCACTATCGCTTTGTTAAAAATAATGTTTCAGAGTTCCTCCTTTCCATTATGGGTATACGCAAAAGGGTCCACAGTGAATTCTATATATATAATAACACCTGTTGTAAATATCTTTTAAATGCAATAAACTATCAAGTTTCAATTTGTATTTGTAGGAATACTAACGCAAAGTTAATAAATTCATTCATTGAACGAAACTGATTTATCGATATCGATATTCTCGTGCTATGTCATGTCACTTCTCACACAATGACATTCGTGTGTTTGAATAGAACGTTAACACACTATTTTAAGCACGTGTGCGTGTATTTTAAATATGTTTGTCGTATTATGCATGTGTGCGTTTGTAAACACGCAAAGAGTTTTTGTTCCTGTGTGCTGGCATTGAATGTAGTAGTAACCTCACCCCCCGCAAAAAATGGCAGAAAAATATGTACGAGATATTGACTAATGGCTACTCCAGTCCTGTTTACTCTGAGCGCAACACGCATTCACAATCGATGTTTGCACCTTGGCGCCAACATTTGACATTTAAAAAATCTTTTCAATATTTAAACAAAGTTTGATTTTGTTTGCAACATTGTTTTACGTAATATAGTATGAGAGTAGATAAAGTAGTGTATGACACTGTACATAACTTGGTCTTATAACACTAGTGTGATACTATAAAAAAACTCGCCTACGGCTCGTTTTTTTAAAACACACTCATGTTATAAGAACCCTTATTATGCAACAGTATCATAAACTACTATAATAGCTAACTTAATAAAGTATAATTTCTTTCGCTGGTTAAGAACATAATTCATTTAAGAACATAGCACTTTAAATATACGATATTCCAGTATTACTAGCGACTAGTTTACGGTAAACTATTCTTGTAAAGAATATCTTTCTTAGCAGTAACGCCAATGAACCATGATCGTGGATAACTTCTTTACAATGGTTGATATAAATAAAATACTGTCTTATATTAGTTTTCATTTCATATGTTACTATATGTATGATTAAAAAAATATTATTAGCTTACGCTTTTCTCCAAAATATTTTTATGCCTTTCAAAAATATTATGGGCCCTTTTATATAGAAATATGATGATCTTAAAATTATGGCACTTAATTGGTTTAGTCAGCTCACACCAAACAGCGAAAACGCGGCGATGCTTAAAAACCAGTCGTTCCAAACTGCGTTCTTTCAGATTTATGCAGGCGCTTTTTGCCATTACAACCGTCACTTGAGCTCTTTCCTGTTTACAGTTTTATATTGTAGGAGTTGGGCGTAATCGATTACTTTTTATCCAATTACTTTCGATGAGATTACATGAAGTATTCGCTAGTTTTTATTAAATTAATCATAATCTTTTTTACACGATTATACTCTAGAATCTTTACATTATATTTAGAAAAAGAAAACGTTTTAATGCAGTTAAAAATTTATGTCACGAAAAAATATTATAATTATCATTTGTTGGATTTTAAAATGAAATTAAAGATGATAAAACCGGAACAGATTCACTTGTTAAGCATATACTTTATAGGTAGCATTTTAACATTTTCTTATAATTTTTCGTTTATTACCTAATCGATTCTAATAGATGTAAAATGCTTTAAGTGGAGATGCAAAACTTAAACTGCACTTAATATCATTTACTATCAGTAGCACATTTTAAACTGATTCAAAAACATATATAATATTTATAATTCAATAATTTTACTCTGTGCCCATTTTTCAGAAAAATATTTCTTCTATTAATCAATAATCGTAATCAATATGACGATTACAAACTAATAATCATTAATCACTGAATAAGATTACTTTCTTGATTAATTTCGTTAATCTGTACTAATCATAATTAATGATTCATAATGTAATTGTAACTCTTAATCATTAATCTGGTTACATTTTGCCCAAGTCTAGTTGTAGATTACTTCCATAATGGCGCGCATCATCGCATCGCGTATCGTTGTGATCTGACTATTACGCCCGGTTATACATTTCAATTAGAGATTATTACAAGCGTCTATTTTAATATTCGGAAAAGTCCGTTTAGTATTTAATACTCCGTGAAGTACAGTGTGTAGCTTCGCTTTTTATCTTTTCTAAGAGTAGCTCTACCAGCATGTCCCGCCTTCACCCATCACTTGTTAATTAACCCACAACAAACACGACGGGACCAGACTGACTCTAAAGTATTAAGTTCCAAACAAAGGATTCGGAATCGTATTTGGTTTCGGGTGGTAGGTCAATGATTTTAAATGTCTACTATGAAAATATTCTTACAAACTCTTCTGAAAAAGGCAAGGGTCAAAAACTCATTATTCATTATTTTTAGTTATTATCAATACAACATACAATTAAAACGAACATAAAAAATATGGACATTATATTATTAACTCAATCGATAAAAACAGGGCGGTTTGAAAAATTTACATCTCTATGACGCAGCGATTGAAATGGAATGGATGAATTAAATGTAGTCAATGATGTGTATAAAATGAGCTAAGCAGCGTATACTTAATAGTATAGTAACTTGCACTAAACAGTGCACCTAGCATTTAACACTTGGCACTTGGCAATCAAAGTGTACACCGGACATTAAGGTTGTTGCTCATACGTGTCAATCATGGGTACATAGTCAGCACCGTGACTTAAACGATTTATACTCGTTTAAGGGCTACCATAATACACATGATAAATATATTATGATTGTTACAGTAGTCCTTTTACCTTTCTTTATCTATAAGAGATGACATTTAATAAAATTATGTCATTAAATCTCTGCTCATGGTCGAAAAGATAAATGAACGAGCAACGACCTTTTTACTCTGGACTACACTAAATAAGGAAGGCATGCAAGAATTTAAACATCTTATTAATGTAGGTTTAGATATTGGCATATAGGAGCACAGCCAAAGCTGGAAAAATTAGGACCTTGTGTTAGGTAGGTTCTGATTTCCATGACACATTCACAAATATCACAATAAAAATAGTTTTAACCGAAAATAAAATAACATATAATTGTTTTATCATCTCCCCCAAATACCGAACCAAATCTTGTCACTCAAGATGATGTGAGGAGTATCATGAATGACGTTCTCAAAACTCATATGGCGTCACTCATAAAGGAATTGAATTCCTCAGTACGGGTCATGTTAGATAAGGAAATGAAAATAGTTAAAAATGATATTAAAGAAATGAAGGAGTCAATGAATTTAATGAGTGAAAAATTTGATGAAGTTTTAGAAGAGCAAAAGAAGGCACAAGTTGTTATAAAAGGATTGCAAGAAAATAATAATTCCCTGCAATCGACTATATCACTTTTACAGTCGCGCGTAAATCAGTTAGAACAAAACGCGCGATCAAACAACATTGAAATCCAATGTTTGCCTGAACGCAAATCAGAAAATATATTAGAAAATGTCAAAAAAATTGGAAATATTATAAAATTTGAAGTTGCTGAAGGAGATATATTTCGCGATACTAGAATCGCTAAGCTTCAGAAGGACAGTCCTCGTCCACGCTCTGTTGTAGTGGAATTTAAGAGCCAGAACATCCGAGATGCTTTTCTGGCTGCCGGAATAAATTTTAATAAAAGAAATCCAAATGATAGATTAAATAGCAGCCATCTTGGCTTTACTGGCAATAAAACTCATATTTATATATCAGAACATCTGTCGGTAGCTAATAAAGCGCTTCATGCAGCAGCTAGACAAACAGCTAAAGAAAAAGGATTTAAATATGTTTGGGTCAGAGGGGGTAAGGTCTTCATGAGAAGAAACGAAAACTCAGGATACATTGTAGTTAGGGATTTGGAATCACTAGCTGCTATAAAGTAATCTTAGTTTCCAATATATATATTTCTTTTACTTGTAAAAAGGAGTGTACTATGTTATTATAGTGTATAAAATTCACATCACTAAAGATATACTACCAGAACACTCGTGGGTTGAGATCTAAAACTAATATTTTTTATAGAGCTTTGGCTGAGTCTAATTTTGATATCGTAGTGTTAACAGAAACATGGCTAAATAGTAATATTTTAAGTAGTGAATTGTTTGATAGTCGATATAATGTTTTTAGAAGGGATAGAGAAGTTTGTAACTTCCATGCGTCGAAGGAGGGGGGAGGCGTACTAATAGCAATTTCCAATACAATAAAAGCTAAGCCGGTTGAGTTATGGCATAGTTCTTGTGAGGATTTGTGGATAGTCTTAGATATATTGATTTCTGGCTCTATTAAACAAATTGCTTTATGTGCAGTGTACCTTCCTTCACCTATAAGTCATCACATGCTTGATTGTTTTATAAGTAACTGTAACTCGATATTTGAAGATTTTGATGGTCACGTTTGTATATTGGGTGATTTTAACTTACGCAATATTGATTGGAAATTAATAAACAGTTCTTCTAATAACTATCAGTTAACTACAATTGGTCAAAAGTTGATTGATTTTATTAATTGTAACAATCTTAGGCAATGTAACCTTGTTCCTAATCATCAGGATAAGGTGCTGGATTTAGTACTCACTGATATGGAGTTTTGTAACGTACAAGAATCATGTGATAGCTTGAGTAAGGTTGATTGCTATCACCCTCCCCTTTTGATTGGTATAAGAGCTGGAGTAGTTGATTATTTAAATTATAATGTTACATTGAATAGATTTAATTTTCGAAAAGCTGATTATAATGCAATTAATAGTGCTCTTGCTCTTATTGACTGGTCAAAACTGTCAACAGTCAATGAAGTGAACCAAATGACTGAAATTTTTTATACTGCAGTTAAACAAGTTATATATAAATATGTTCCTCAAAAGAAAATGCAACGATCTCAAAAAGTGCCTCCGTGGTATAGTGGATGTTTAATAAAGAGACTGCGTGAGAAAGAAAAAATCAGAATCAGATACAAAAAATATAACAACCCATGGGATAAGATCGAATTTAAAATTTTGAGTAAAAGATGTAATTTAATAGCCACTGAATGCTACAAAAAATACTTAAATCATATGGAGGATTCAATTGCTCACAATACAAATTTCTTTTGGTCTTTTATTAAAGCTAAGCGAGGAGGATCCAGTTCCTATCCCAATACTATGACTGATGGAGAAACTACAGCAACCGATGGCCTTGGTATATGTAATCTCTTAGCACACCGTTTTGCCCGAGTATACAACAATTCAATTAGACAGAATGACAATAATTACAGAGAATGGTCTAATCCTGATAGTTTAAATTTAAATGGAATAACTTTAAGTGTAGAATGTATAGCGGATACCCTTAAAAAGCTTGACCCATCAAAAGGCATGGGATCAGATGAAATACCGCCAATGTTTTTTAAAAATTGTGCCTCAGTTCTAGCCGTCCCTCTTTGCCAAATTTATAACAAGTCCCTTAGTACAGGAGTCTTCCCAGAGGTGTGGAAACTTTCAAAGGTGGTGCCGGTGCTTAAATCAGGTGACAGAAATTCGGTTGAAAATTATAGGCCTATCTCACTGCTCCCAACTGCGTCACAGGTATTGGAAAACACTATTTATCCTCACATTTTTGAACATGTAAAGTCACGCATCTCGTGTCATCAACATGGCTTTATGCAATCAAGATCTACTGCAACCAACTTAGTCACATTTGTAGAGGACCTGACACAAGCCTTAGATGCCCGTTTAGAGGTTGACGTGATATATACCGATTTAAGTAAAGCATTTGATAGGGTTCCCCATTATATTCTATTGAGAAAACTATTCGATATCGGCATTGTTGGAAACCTGTTAAAATTGTTTAAATCTTACTTGGAAAATCGAAAATTTTATGTTGTCGTTAATGGTTTCAGTTCGGATGATTGTAGTATTAGCTCAGGGGTGCCCCAGGGCTCAATTTTTGGCTCTTTATTTTTCATCATCTTTATAAATGATGTTGTCGAGTATTTAAAGCATTCTACTCCATATATATTTGCTGACGATTTGAAGCTTTCTAAGATACTACGGAGTGAATTAGACATGGAACTACTTCAAGAAGATCTAGATGGTCTCCTGAGTTGGTGTGAAAAGAATGGAATGAACATAAATACCGAAAAATGTTTTCATGTCAGGTTCTCTAGAAAGCAACACACCTTTCAATCGAAGTACTTTATCGGTGATACTGAGATTAAGCAGGTAAGTTCAATTAAAGACCTTGGTGTAACATTTGACCAAAAACTTACTTTTGAGGAGCATATTGATAGTATAATCAAAAAAGCGTCTAAAATGCTGGGATTTGTTATTAGAAATAGTAAAGAATTTCGTCAGCTACATACAAAAAGAGTTCTTTATAATGCTTTTGTTACAAGCATCCTAGAATATTGTAGCGTCGTATGGAGGCCGCACTACGCAAGTCACTGTTTGAGATTGGAGAGACTACAGAAACGATTTTTATGGCATCTAGCATACTCAATAGGTAAGCGCAGAAGAGGATTCTCATATCAGTCTAAACTGAAATACTTTATGTACAGCTCTTTGGAAAAACGACGCATTATTAATGATTTAATATTTTTATATAAATTACTTAATGGTAAATTGGACTGTCCTCAATTACTGCAGAAGTTTTATTTTAGAGTCCCTGCTAGAATGCCAAGATATCAAGTAGATCCGTTGGTGCCACCAATGCGCACAACTGTATTCGGCTCTAACTCTCCAGTTCCAAGACTGTGTAGACTATTGAACTGCTACGGAAGATCCACTGACATTCATTCAGTGAACATAAACATGTTCCGTAAATACTTACAGAACTCCATAGGTGATAACTAGATATTATAATTTGTTATTGATACTGTATTTTTTTTTTGTTGGTATGATGCTTTTTGTTAATATTGTTTTCCTTTTTTTTAATTATGTGGAGTACTTGTTTTTTCTATATTTATATTTTATTGTAATTGCAAGATATTTTTAATTAATTTAATTGCATGTGGTGTTTACCTGTCATTAATTGTACACTTAGTTAGTTCCTTAATATTTCTTTATTTTATATTTAGTGTAACAATTGTTGGTAAACCATCCTAATAAAATAAATAAATTATCACTATTAGACTGAAAATATTGTTCATATAGATTTATGAATTCACAAAATATTTTCAATTCAGGTGGTAAATTATAAAGAATGCATGTATATGATATTAAGATAATGAATTAAATAAATGGGACGTACAGGTTTTATAATATAATGCCAACCGCAACGCTTTAGCCGGGTTTTACCCGTAATCATGTAATGACAACTCAACCGCCTTAATAAGGTATCGTTATGTTCATTTAAAGACTTTATTCTGAAAAATTGAATAATATAAAAAAAAATCAAAATACAATTAATTACACACATATATGCCAAACTATTTTGACGCAGCTTTTTAAAAAATTCGCCGTTGCTTATCATATCTCTGGCTTGCTTTCTATTTCAAAGGGCATAATATTTAATAAATTTCATTGAACTCTGTCTGAAATCTGGAAGTCCATTGTTGACACATAATGAGAAATACAGAAAAATAAGATATATCTACAAAAAGGTTTTCCACCTCCTAGACTGGGTCATACTATGATATTTACAATACAAATACACGCAGAAAATATATTTATTTATCTAACTGCACTCAGTAGTTGTAAGGGTTCAGAACTAGCTGAAACCCAATACGGTCTCGTTGCAAAAATAACGAAACAGAAATTTCCTATATTTTATGTCGTCTGCATACCTTCATATGAGCTAGTGCCCATATTGCTTGCTCCAGCATTACGTGAAAGATCAAAACAAATGTTACCCACACTGCAGTGTGGTCGGCATTTGTTTTGCCCTGTACGCATAACGCTGCACCCATCCACGGTGAGAAACCGTTAACACTAAAACAGAACTTATTTTTACTACAACTACAGCTGTTTTTACGGGTTTTTACATTGTGTTTAACAAATTCTAGCAAAAAGCCGCTTTTCACGAAAATAATATAGTCTGGTTTTTTTAGTGCATGCAACATTTACAAAAGTTTTAATACTAATAGAAAACGATAACGTATATTAAACGTAACAAATTTTTGTTTACCGGTTTACCATGAAAAAAGTGGGTTCGATTCCCACTATAAAGATTTTTCTCAACACATTTTATCTATATGTAAAATTTCCAAATTTGACTAGAAAAGGTACGACTGTAGACATAATGCAGAAATAAAAAATATAAAATCAACATTTGAGATCCACTTAAAATAAAATCTGCAAACAGTCTATCTAACGACTAGAATTCTTAATTATATGAGGAATAAAAATTTACTTTTACGTGGTATTTTACAAAATACACATCCTTCTAATAAGTATCCACAACGACGTATTGTAAACGATACGACCCTACTACGACTGAATAAAATGTAAGATAAGTTCATAAATTACACAAAGTATAAAAATACACGTCATCGCCTTTTAATTAGGTTTGACCTAAATGATAAGTATTTTATATTTAAAGATGATCTTTACTTAGTACAGTTAACTTCAAAAATAACCAAAGGAATATTAACAACCCACCTGACGAAATGCACAAGAGAATATTATTATTAACTTGCAATCGCATTTACCTTGGGAATTATTTAACTTTTCACTTCTTTTTGCTAACTGTACATCGACCCTTTGGCAGTCTTAGATAACTTTGGTGGTAACATTTTTCATTTTATACCAATACCTGTGTAAGTGAATATCTCAACAGGAGTTTGGGTACAGTGAGGAAAAAACATTAACTAAAATATTGTTGAATTATTTCAACTAGGCAAAGTGCTCATCTCATCAAATATACCATATCGTTAGTTAGAGAAGACCTCTAGTTTCGCGGTTTCTTTGTTCATCTTCTGGTAGATGGAGCCCTTGGAAATTCCTGCGGGGCCCTTAGCGAGGGCCGCGGGTCCACGTGCTAGTGATGGTCCCTTTTCACGCGGCTCTGGGCCCTCTGCTTTTACCGAAGAGCCTCCGCAATACTCTGGGTTCGGCCCATTCCACGGCAGGTAATCCAACCTGCGTATGATAAACGTAAGCCTAGAGAGAATAATACTAAAAGAAAGTAAAGAAATATCTTAATAAATTAGATCGTTATTAGCTACATTACTCTCTATTTTTTCCAGCAGCCCAAGTTTACATTAAAGATCTTTCTATAGAAGTATTTAGATTTTTTCTAAAGCGTTTAAAAAACCGCAAGAATATATTATAAATAAGCAATATAGATAAAATATAAAAACTTGTGTATGCTACGTTTGAGATATAAAACTATACTTAAACTAACAACAGTTAGTACTCGCACTGTGACGTTGTTCACTTGATAAAGTTAAACATATTACGCGGATGCCTAAAACAGTGTTATTTATATATTGTTATTAAATCTAGGCGTTTTTGCTCTCTCTCTCTTATTTACTTTAGCCTTATTTACAAGACTTCTCTTACAAGATTTTCTCTTATAAGCCTTACGACTTATAATAATTATTTTGTTATTTGTATGAATGAAATAAATCATATTCTTCTTATTTCTACTCTAGGTTCACATCGAATCAAAATACGACCTGTGAGAGTTACACAATAAAATACGTACAAAAGCAAGCTATCCTTAGGGCCCTGACGTATGGCTGGATTTGGCCCACTCACTCCAGACCAATACTGGGACTTGTACTTGCTTTCACCCCCACCACTAATTTTCAGTATTGGCCTGAAAACAAACACATCACGTTACATCAAAAACTATAGTAGGTACACGACACGCAGATTTATAACACACACCCTCAAACACATTTCAAGCTACAGTGCAATCCTGCATTATCTTTTTTTTTAACGATTAATTTTAAATTCAAAAAGTGCGTGGCGCACGTAATAATTACTACATCGGTTAAAGTAAATTCTACAAAAAACATTGCCGATTATATCTTGTGTAACAGACGTCGGGGGAGTATTAGCAAATAGGCTCATTCGTAAAACAAGCAAAAATTGTGTAAAATTTTCTAAGATTTATCGATACCCCAAATTAAATGTATAAATTATTCACCACGAAATATATTTATTAAAATTTTATGTACCTTTAAGAAAATATTTAGAGTACTACTACTTTTTTCAGTATTTCATCTTTATTATGCTTTACTAAAGTTCCTTCTATTTATCAGAAATAATCTAACACAAAAAAGCTAAAGCATGTATTTAGTTTTTATTGTATACTTTTTGAAATATAGGGAAACATTATACAAAAAAACGCTGCGTAAAATTCTATTCACATATAATGTGCAACTAATTTTTTTTTCATGCTAATATATTTAATATTATTATAAAAGTTAAAACTATCTATCCGTGAATATTTATAAACATTGTCTGTTGGTACTTGTTTTTATTTGATAAGAATAAAAGTAGATGAAAAAGAAATAAGTAGGTAAAATAAAGCGGAAGCTAAAACAATCGTAATATGACCATGAATATTAAGCGGATCTAATGATATGATGTTGCAACTACGTTCTAATTCTACTTTATTAAACACAATCAATGCATCTACAAATATCTATTTTAACAAAAGTCTCGTGTCGTGTATTACATACTAATAAATTATAGGTGAAAATTCTCTAAACTTGTATACAACATAATATTTGTTTTACATATTAATAAAGTAATGGTAATATTTTCACATATAAATAATTCAGAGACAAAACGTAAATACAAAATGCACAAAATTCACATAGAAACAAGTATACAGTCTAATAACCGAACACAGTAATGTGCTTTCGCCATTTTAAACAAACCAAGAATCAGCATCTACACAAAGATTGCCATATAAGCATAATCTACTTTGAGTGATGCTTAGCTACATTTTTCACCGCCTTAAAGTCAAATGCCAAAATTATATTAGTTTCAAATGTACTAAGTAAAATCTGGTTCCTATAAATAATATGGCCAGCAAGCAATTAACCTAGGTATTTCTTGAGTTCATATGCACAGAGTCGCGGTCTGAAAATATTGATAAGTTATTGATTTCTTGCACAAAAATGTGAAAAGCCAAAAGAACTTCTGAAAACTGTTTCCTTAGAAATGAAATTTTCTAAAGTTCTTTAGAAGCTACTATCACAAAACACATTTCTTATTTAATATTATTAATATTACTATAATTTCTTCTGTACATTCTCCCTGGTTATGCCACCTCTTTGAAAAACATAAGTCCTGTTACATTTTAGTTTAATCTAAAACAAAGCAATGGATAATATAACCCAAACAAAACACCATACAAACAGTTCGAAAAATAGTTGACCGAATATTAAGAAAACTTTGACTGTCATAATTGTACATATTCGGGGCACAAATGTAAACAAATCTTTTGTCCTTAGCACCTTGCCTGCCCCACCATCTCCGTTTCCTTGAATGTCCAGGTAATAAAAATACAATACAATTTCATAATTCGTAAACTAAATCCGAATTGTTCGACAGGATTTGATGAAAAACTATTCAAATATTCTACGACATCAATGCAAGGTTGATATTATACCAGAAGATCCTATCAAAATCGAGGTAACAATTAGGGAGGGATGCCAATATTAAATGCTGCTAATGTATGCTATTAAATTAACACAATTTTATCTAATATTTGAAACTCGAAATGATTTACATATTAGCTTATATATACATATATGTCAACTATATGTCAATTTAGATGTTTTTATTTCCAAAAACATCAACAATTCATTAAACATATTTCTATTTAAGAAAGAATACCCCTAGATAGGTAACTGTTTATGTTATGCCTGTAACGGGAGATTTAAACTGAATGAACTGAATGTCTACCAAATAAGTTGTGAACTAATGCATACCTGACACATTACAATCACACCATGCGTCAAAATACAACACACTTTGCACATAATAAACTAAAACAATTATACCCAAGTGTTAATGTCATCAGAATAATTTTTCACTCACTCGTACATGTAGATGATGCCGAGCTTGGTCTTTTTATTTAGTTTTATTTCATTAATTGCATTACAAGTTACGAAGTGTAACCTGGGATTTCTTTTCATTCTAGTTATAATAATTTTATGTTGGAAACGTTTTAGTACAGCATTCAAAATTATAAGGCAAGTCCAACATCAACATACATTCGACAAAAATACACAAAGATCGCTGTTAGTATTTTTAAAAAAGGTCTCATATAAACCCACAAGTAGGTAAAGCTAATCCCATGTTATAGTATTGCGCTAGAATATTTGCTCAATGTCAAGGAATGGAGTGCATTATCATTCTGTTAATTAGAACTACAATTACAAATATCTGTTATTGTTCCGGACTCAGATATAAGCATCGTAGACAACATAAGAACAATATAATCATATACTTTAAAGTATTAGTACTATAAGGTTGTACTTCTTGAATTAGCATACACTTACACCTTGTAAGTTCACAGCTAGGTTGACAGTGCAATTTTTGACAATTATCTGGCAAAAATACCAGTGACTAAAATTTGAAGATATGCATGATTATTGCATAGCGATCGTTGTGTAATTTAGTGATGAGCAATGTGACATGTGGGCACATGTGGACATACTTCAGACGGTCGGCCCAGGTCTTGAGACGGCGCGCGGCGGGCGCGGGCGGCGCGCTGCGAGTGCGGGCCGACGGCGGCTCCTCCCACGCGCTGCCGTCACACACGCGACACATCATAGCGGCCGGCACGCAGCCCGTCACAACACCACATTACGCCATTTGTGACAACTATCTCACAGTTCTCTACTCTTACGATTGCCTTTTTGATGGTCTTCGTTACTATGCCTTAATATCCTTATATCTAATAGTCGCGAATCAGTAGCGCTGTGCGATCCTACAGTAGATACACGCTTCTGCCATGTAGTATCAAAATAGGCCGAAATATTCTGTCAGCCTGTATGTTTTAACAAACATAATATCACTAATTCCTGGATAAGGTTAATGGCAGTGATTGACTCAATATTAAGAACTGTTTTGTGATATTTTGTAATGTATTTTTTAATAACTAATGGATAATACATTAATACGTAGTAAAAAAATTAAAACCAACGCAAATACCGTAGTGGTAAAATGTGTAGTTCTTTTCGGATTGGAAAATAAGAACGGAAGTAACGCTTTACACAAAAAGCATTTTTGTTCATCCATGGAAAATAAAATATTAATAAAAGTCAAGGAATTCATCAAAATATGACTGAATTTCTGTTGCAAAATAATTCAAAAAATTCTTTGCATAAAGAAGATATTATTTTGCAGAGTTGTCACAAACGCCATAGTGTTGCATCACTAGTATTTATTTGCATAATAGATGATTGTGTGTGACAAGCGTAAGGGGCACTTGGCAATCAAACCGTAAAACCGTTGACAGATTGTGCACAAAAAGATATCTTGAAATATTGGACGCTATTTGTGTCTATGGCAATGTGTCATTTTGTCTAATGGTCTTCAATTTTTCTATGCTGTTCGGCACTCTTAGCTCTTATACAGGTTTAATACATGCCATTTAACAATCTAAGTTAGCTATAATAATATTTAATTTCTTTTTTAATCACGTATGCAATTAACGGTAGGTCAAATAAACATTATTACGTCAAATGAAAGTTTTCAGAAGAACGAATACAGCTTTTGTTCAATATTATCATCAGTTGTTAGTCTTCGTTACAGGTGCATATGTAGTACAAGTAATGTTTCGAACAAATGATAGATCAACTCAATTTTGGCCAAAATTTACCAACTATGTCCAATATTCCATGAATATACAATGTGGTATTGCCAAGGGCCCCATGACTTATTAGACCGCCGACAGAGGATATGGTCACATATTACATTCTTTCATACACATAGTTATGTAATAGTGATCAAACCCTGGGTTAAAATAAATATGGGAATGTTAGTGATATTACTGCACAAATATCGACGGAACTGCTGTCTACGCTTAAATAATAACGGTCAAATTGATTTTAAGATGACTATGAAACTTTTCCATATCGCGAGTTCGAATCACTTTAGATGTATACCCTTTCTCAATCCAATTGAATAAAAATGTAAACAAACCAGTTTCATTTAAAATACTCACACTTTCGGCCACTTAATTGATATAAAAACACATTCATAAGTAATAAAAAAGTTTCAACTTGTATCTCACTAGTTTCTTTCAAAGATCATAGTTTGTTTAACATATTTAAAATTTATTTGAAAAACTTCAAGACGAAAAGTGACGTTATTAATCCAATGAAAAAAATTGTCTTATCTGTGTTCGCATAGTGTTTGACCATAAAAGAGTATCTCTCAAATCAATGATTACTTCTATTAAATCGATTATGAATCGAAGACGCATAGATAATGTAATAAATAGGTAATTAGTCATGGATGTATGGTAAAGATAAATACGTGTTAATTAAACCGATGAGTGATGATAACTAATAATGATGCGATCCGAACAACGAATTCGTAAGTGTTGCCGAACTAGCTGTCGGGACGTAATAATCAGCTTCTTGTCATGTTATTGAAGATAAAAAATTTCATTTGTTGGCTTTACTGCTAAAAATATCACAAATATCTCAAATATTTCAAAATATATAGTCTCGGGTAAGTTAGGGCTGGCTAACTATGTAACCTTAAGTAAAATTATTCTAGTGAGACTTAAAGCAATAGTTATATAATTTTCACAATTTTTATAAATCCTAGGTAGGCCTAAATATTTACCGGTTTTTTGAAATTGATAATTACCGGTATTTCGTTAAAAATAATAATAACGTTTGTCATAATCATAAGTAGTGAGACCGTTTTTTGTATATTCGGTACGGATGATTAATCAACTTCCTGCGGATTTCGTTGACATCATTGAAGTCTAAACTTAAGAATCACTTTCATAAAACATTGGAATGCACCTAGAATCCCTTTGGAAATATATATTTTAGTGTGACTGTGACAAATCATTGTAAATAATGCAACCCTTCCTTACAATTACAATAATTATATGTTAAACTAAAACAACAGCCCATCGAATCAAACCACTGTAAACTTAACCTGACCTTCCTTTGAAATTTATTTGATTAATTTAACTCCATAAAATTACAAACAATCAGAACAGTTTAGTCTTAAAATTAGTTATCAATATCGATATCGACAAGCTGCCATTCGATATTAATGCATGCAAATAAATAGTATGTTTTATGTGTTTTATTGTTTTTATGTATTGTAGTTAAATATTTATTGTAATTACATACTTATTGTTATAATGAATATTTTTCATTTATGTATGAATCCATATTTATGATTTATTAATACAATTGATATTTATATTAAATAATGAATATACAATTTTAAGAAGTAGGAGTTGTGTTCACTTCCTTTCGTTTGTTGTGGAGTTTATTTCTATTTTTCATCTATGCAATCGGGTAACGATTGTTTATGGTAATTATCGATTGTTTAAATTGGACCGATTATTGCATTTCATTTCTCTATAAACACGATTGGCTTGAGAACAAATGCACATAATCCGACACTCGGAATAAAAACAAACTACGCTAACGCGAACCTCCAACATAATAGTGTTCAATTTATCTAATCGAAGCAATCAATTATTCATCGAATCATAAATGGTTTTTTTACTTTTACTACGTCACTCAGTAGTCGCAATAATGGCGTCTTTGTTTACATTTTTATTAAATTGGATTGAGACAGGGTATACAAAGTTACCACAGTACAACCGCTTTGTACTCATCACAGTTGATATACTTATTTTTGAATTATATCGTTTGTCAACATCCAAAGAACTCGGACACAGTTAATTTTGAAATCGTACGTTTAGTAAGAGTTGTGCTTAATGTATATATTTCCTGTATTTCTTAAATTAACATAGTCTTAAGTCATTACCAACACGACATGTAATAATAATAGATTTAGTTATTAGAAATAAATAATTACTATCATAAAATTCTTAAAAATATATTAAGTTTAAGAACAAAATATATTGTCCTGAATTTCGTAGATCAGTGAAGCAGTCAGTATTTGTGCAATGGCCCGTGAGACAAGCTAAGAAGCACTGGGGGCGTCAAAAATTATGAAAAGTGTCGACACTGTGAGTTGACTTGTGTTTCAAAGATAGCTGAAAGATGCATGGCAAGATTTTAAATTCGATCTAATACTTTATCTTAAGTGTTTGCAGATAAAATATGTATTTATAAGGGGCAAAATTGGTGAGAATTGTTACTAGCTAAGTCAAGAATGTGAAACAATTAAGAGTTTATGTACGTATCATAGATTATAATTATTTCATATCGACGAAATTAGGTGAGCTTACTTTGCAAGAAGATTTTTGCATTATTTTGAAATGTAGAAAGTTGTCAAGATTAAATGACTAAGTAGCGGATAATGTTCCCCAAAGACACTACAATGTTTCACTTGGCCTAATTACTTGATGTTTAAAACAAAAATAATCACAGTTTTAGAGGACAAAACCAGAGGTTAATTACTTTTTTAGGTGGTATAGCCATTTTTTATTTTATGTAATTAGGTAGACTTGTAGACCTCCTATGTCTATAGACAAGTCTTAGAATCATCTAATTGGCTAACAAACACACAAGAAAAAACAAATACTGGTTTTCGCATCATCCATGATAGAATAAACAATTATTGGACTTCGTATTTCCTCGTTAGACTAACACACTAGAGAGTTGATTATAGATAGCTCGAGGTAGACTGCATAGTCCGCAAAGGCACGACGTAACAGCGACCCTAATCGGTATATGCTACATAGCGGAAATTCCCACAATATAACAAGAAGTGCCTGTTAATAGCGTTTCCAAGAAGTTAAACCGAAAAACAATTAGCCTATCCACTGATATTCGAGACAAATCTTCTTGCAAGCGTTCTTAAAAACAAGAGTATACACTTATATAACTTACCCAGTGGGAGGGGCTAGGCTGGGACGCCTAGGCGGACTGGGCTTCGGATCTGGCGCTTTGGGCTGTTCCTCCTCTACCAGTACGGCGCCTAGGATCTGTTCAGCTCGCTCCTCGTTGAAGTCAACGCTTTCTAAAGCAATACCTATTACGCGCTCCGCTACTGACGGGTACTTTTTCTGCAGCTTTAGTTTCACTGCAATACAAAAATAATGATGAATGATAAATACCTACTGGAACAGTTTGTAACCACCGTTTCTTGCTTTCGGTAATCGTGGTGCAGCACTGATTATATTACGAATTCATATTTGGGAGATTAAAATGAAAGATGCATATCGTTCAACTATGAAGCAAGTGTAATAATAAAAGGTAATTGGTAAAATACAAGATTCGAGCAGCGCCGGTTCTACTCCCACATCGCACAGATTGCGGCACTGATTGGTAGATTATTTTTATTTCGTACAATCTTCGACACCTACTATCAAATACACAATGGAGAATAGAGAAAAACAGACGTCTGTTTTTTAAAAGGTCCATGAGCTGATAGAATATAAAGTTAAAGCGTAATCTATTTCATAAAAAATATACAAGACGGCCTGCAGCGTTCCGACCACTAAACAAATAATAAACAGTATGTGTGCATTTATAGTTAATAAGGAATAAGTACAACTTCTTCTTCTCAATAATTGTAACCTTTTGTAAAACGAGAGGTGGTATTTAAGGAGGCTTTACATAGATATAAGAGCACGAGAATAATCAAAAAGGTGTATAATAAATAGAACACGTTATTATAACCTATCGTCACAGAAATGTCTCATACATATCCTTTATAGGGATCAACGTGTATAACCCATAATGCACAGTGACTCATGCTTACAAATTCTGTCTGTTCGCGTGCGTGCACGCACATGTTTTTTGTGGACATATTGAATGGACTCCTTTTATTGAGCTTCCTTTGGGAAAAACAAAAGAACCGTCCAAAGCAATAAAGCGCCTTAAATACTCACATTGATGTTTTTCTTCTATCGTCTTCATGATGGTGACAACCTTTTTAGGCGGCTGAGGGGTCTCCTTCTCCTTCTTGTGTGGGGGCAGGGGAGTCTCTTTCTTAGGGAAGCCCATGGAGATCAGTTCTTCGCTGGCCTTCTGTACATTGTTGTCCTTGTTCGCTAATACGTCCAAAATCAGAGTCTCCTCTGCCTTCGGGAATATGCTCTTCAAATACCTGAAAGGCAAAATTTACAAATATGTAGATAAGTTCTGCAAATTCGTTTGCAACAAGCTGGTATTTGCTGCCATCCACAACACCAACATTATCAATTGTGATATCATAATTACACCCAAAATGATAACACTTTAAATTGTTCTCAGTTATCAAACACAATCATATATTTATCTTGTAGAAGCGGAATGCTATGGACTTCCATATTTAAAACCTACAATTATTTATTTATTAAATATAATTCCCTACTAATATTATAAATGCGAAAGTAACTCTGTCTGTCTGTCTGTCTTGCTACGCTTTCCCGCTTAAACCTCTCAACCGATTTTGATGAAATTTGGCACAGACAATCTTTAGTCCCTGAGAAAGAACATACGCTACCTTTTATTGCGAAAAAAAGGGATGAAGACGTTTAAATAGGGGTTGAAAGTTTGTATGGGATTTCTTAATTTAAAAAGATAAAACCATGAAACTTTATATTTAAGCACTTGATAAGATATAATTAAACATTTGTTTAATTATATCTTTAAACTAGCGTTTTTGAAAGTTCGACCAGTGAGGGGGTGAAATAAGGGTTGAAAGTTTGTATGGGATTTTGTCATTTTTGGGGATAAAACTATGAAACTTTATATTTAGGAACTTGATAAGAAATAAAAAAACAATTTGTTGTAGCGTTTTTGAAATTTCGACCTGTGAGGGGATGCAATAGGGGTTGAAAGTTTGTATGAAGTTCGTCATTTTGAAGATAAAAACATTACATTTTGTATTTAGGCACTAAATAAGAAACAAAAATCGTTTGTTCTAGCATTTTTTATCCACTGTGGGGGTGAAATTCTACAAACGGAATTCCCGAAATTCGAACGGAACGGAACGGATCAAACACTTAAAGTAGCAGGTGTCCATTTAGAGAAAAACTGTTTTTCGCATGGCCAACTAACTGTACGTGGCCTGCTCGCGAGTGTCGAGTCCAAACAATCTCCACATTTTAACAAATAATAACAAAACAGCAAACGTTGTGTACAAAAATCTTTTAATATCTTTTAATATAATCATTAATATTCAAATTAATTTACTGTAACTGTGTAAATATTTGTTTGACGGCTAATTTGCTGAGCCGTTTGTTACAAATAGTCTGAAATCTGAAAAAGAACATAAGTTACTTTTTATCAAAACACCACGCGGGCGAAGCCGCGGGCGGAAGCTAGTAATAATAATATTTCTTACATTCACACCAATTAGTCTTTGGGCGAGACACTGTAAGGCTTGTGTTATGGATACTTGGGTAACGGATAGATATATATGATACATAAATATGTAATATTAATAGAAATATATATAAATACCCATGACTCAGGTACAAATGTTCGTATTCTTCATACAAACATCTGCCCCTTCCTGGATTCCAAACCAGGACCGTCGGTGCGAGAGGCAGGACCGCTTAAACGATTAACTAGTTTTATGTGTCATATAACACACATAAAACTATTATGAAGTTTAGTCCCAGCTTTCAGCATACATACTTAATAAGTATGATCGGAGCTAAAACTAAATTCGTAAAATAACCAAAATAGCTCGTAGTCAACACTTCACGTTCGCTAGTAGAAATGTCAAAAATTTATATGGGTACATATTTGCAATTCGAGGTGGTAAAAATCAGAGACTATGACAGAAAATTTTCATTATCATAGATTTGCAATCCCTAGCGAGAGGCTGTAAACTCATAAACAACAAGATATTGGTAAATGTAAACCAAAAAGTGACTTACTTGAGCTTCATTTTCGGCGATTGATGTCGTGCCTGGCCATCGATCGACTTTCCAGCGCCGTAGCTGGATGCACCGGACGCCGGCCGGAATAGAGAGGGTGACCCTGTCAAAGCACACTGCTTTAGCCAACAATTGTATAGTATAACAAAAATATACACGATCACATTTCCTAAGAAAAAGTGATGGACCCACCTATTGCACTATTTAAGCGTCAGCTCAATTCTTTTTCAATTATCGTGTCATATTACAATTGACTATTTAATTTATCTTATAGAATTTGTTCCAGTAGCCTAAGATCCCTTATTAGAAATATATACCCTCATTTGTTATTTGATAATGACGAAGATTATATGTAAGATAATATTTAAATTGATAAATCTCAAGTGGGTTGCCTAGCTAAATTGCGTGCCAATGCTATCGATTATTATATATTTTTTATTAATTTCCCCCATCTGTTATTTATAAAAATTGAGCATTAACTAAAAGAATATGACATAAGGAGTGGGAAAATCATAGGTTGTCTACTTTCCAGCAGCACAACTATACAGTTGCCAGGTATAAAAGGGTGACCAAGCGTTTTTATATACCCTTATCAGTTATTTAATCGACTTTTATATGAAATGAAAGGTTGTTTTATTCCCTATCCAATAATATTAGATTGCCTTAGCGAAAGTTTGTCACCTTCATGGTTGCCTGGATTTTAGTGTTGAATTTTAAGCGTGCGCGAGGAGAATAACAGAGGACGTTAGCCCGTACTTCTCCATGCGATAGACAGAGATGCTAAGAGTTCTTCTGATCGAAAATTTAATAATATATTTTAGCAATTACTTATTTAAGTAGAAAACTAAAACTTATATACTTACACCATGTTTTTTGCAAAACTCTGTGAACTCTTTATTTTATTTCTTGTTTAAAACTGTAACTTTTTTATAGCAAGAAGAATGATAACCAAACTTATGAATTGTATCCAAGCACAACCTAACCTCACTATGGGTAATTTCTTTTTCTCGCCGAAACAACAATTTAATAAAACATTTTTGAAGGATTCATTATCAAAATCGATAACAGAATCCTCCGAACCACACCCAAACCACTTCTTCATTTTTAATTTTCTAATTTTCTTTCAAAGCCAATATTTTCACAATCGGAGTAGGTAGGAACACGTTTGTTTACAACCGAATGCGAAATTCACTCCAAACCAATATCCCAAACACCTGTCGTTCGATCAATTCATCTTTATCTATCACACGAAACAAGGAGCATGGCCCGTCCCTTTCACTCACCGGCTGCCTTGCGCACCACACTGCCTCACTGCATCTCTGTCTATCGCATGAAGAAGTACGGGCTAACGTTCTCTACTACCCTCCACGCGCACGCTCAAAATTCAACACTAAAATCCAGTCAACTATGAATGTGAAAAACTTTTGCAAAGGCAACCTAATATTATTGGACAGGAAATAAAATAACCTTTCATTTCGTATACAAGTCGATTAAATAACGAATAAGGGCATATAACAATGCTTGGTCACCCTTTTATACCTGGCAACTGTATAGTTGTGCTGCGGGAAAATAGGCAACCTATAATTTTCCCGCCTCTTATGTCATATTTTTTTAGTTAATGCTCAATTTTTATAAATAACATATAGGGGAAATATATCAAAAAAATAATGATTAAAAATTATATTAATCGATAGCATTGGCAGCTAAATTAGCTAGGCAACACTTGAGATTTATCAATGTATGTATTATCTAAGATATAATCTTCGTCACTATCAGATAACAAATGAGGGTATATATTTCTAATAACGGATCTTACATTACTGGGACGATAGTTTAAATTTTTGACGTTTTCACCACTTCACTAAAAATAATGAAAAAATATATTTAATATGTTCGCTCCCATAACCCGACTTATACACATACCACACATAAAACATACCATGCGGGCTACCGGTGTAGGACGTGAAGTGTGTAGAACCATGAACGGAACCGCCTTTTGCTAATTGCAGCGCAGAGTACACTCCGATTGTGCCCCGCTGCAGGCGCGCTGCACCAGGGGACATAGCTACGGGGCCCGGCGTCGTAATCGGGTGCTTTTCCACCTGCAGCGCGCTTATCACCACCGCTTCTCGATTGTAGTATCTGTTTCACGTTTTGATTCATAAGAACTAGTCTATTTAACGAAGCTAGATTCAATTAAATACTGTTATAATGACAAAAATATCACGGGGACAAAAACACAATATCATAATCCAAACAATCTCTAACAGGTAGCTTAAAGTACTAGATAGGTGACTGCGACATGTGTCTAAATTATTACCTATTATAAAACATGTTATTACTTTAGGTGAACCCGTTTTTTCTTGCATGTTTTATTGATTCAATAATGTTCACATGATTTTAATAACTCTCTTGATGTTAACCTGACACTGCCTAAAGAATTCTGAAGAGACCGAAACAGGTGGAAATTTGGAGGCGCAAGGTCAGGGCTATATGGCGGATGCTTAAACACCTCCCAGCTAAACTCTCTTAATTTTTGCTGAGTGGCTAAAGATGTATATGGTCTAGCGTTATCGTGATGAAAGACCACACCCTTTCTATTAATAAATTCCGGCCGCTTTCGAATCGATGGTTCTGTCCGGTGGTAAAAGCTTATTGTGAGTTAACCCAGGTTTACCACAGTCTGTGAAGCCTGACCGACCTTTCTCGCACTTTCTTGTCATACGTAATTCACTTTTTATCACCAGTTATCAATCTCTATAAAAACGGCTCGGTTTACTTACTTCTCAATAAAGAATCGCAAATGAGTACACGATTCATTAGGTTTCTTTCAGTGAGCTCGTCTGGCACCCAAATATCGTGCTTTTTTATGTACCCAGCTTTTTTCAAATAGGTCAAAACTGTATGGTGGTCAATTCCCAGCTATGTCATTGTCATAACTGCTGATATGCCGATCTTGATCCACTTTTTTTAAAAATAGAGTCCATTTTATCCGTAACAGGGCGACCAGAGCGAGGTGCATCTTTGACATCAAAATTCTCGGATTGAAAACGCTTAAACCAACTTTGTGCTACTCTTACTGACACTGCATTAGGTTCATAAACGTCACAAATTTTTCATCTATTTTCAAATATTGAATTCATATTTACGAATGTTTTTAAAAGTATTTTCGGGGTCAAAATTCTTAATTCCACACTAACTATCTGCTACAAGTTAATAGGTATTTTGTAAATGTTTATTGCATTATAGAGTTGTGAAAACTATTTATTTTTTAAGAGTAAGTATGAAAAAAGTGAGTTTTGTGACTTACTTCTTAAGTAGTATTTTGATATGTGTTTCGCTCACGGTTGGAAACATGGCGCTTATTTTAGCTAAAAGCGCGTCAGTATCAGCGGTAAGTGTGAGCGAATCTTGAAACTTGTCGCTGAGGTGCGAAACTCGCCCGGGTAGCGGGCTGCCTCGTGGCGTGAGGCACAGCGCCCGCCCAAGGATAGGGCTCTCATTGGGAGTCCCATATGCACGCCCCTCCTATGGAAGAACACCGCCAGACAACGACGGTAATTATGTGAAATGATCATTACAAGATAAATAATAATAACATTCTAAGTGCTAATAACAATAAAAAAGTTATTTATGATATGAAAAAGATAGCCTATATACACTACAATGTATGAAACCTATGAAAGTTTACGTAGTGATACAATTGAAGAGAAACTATTTTTAAAGTATTAAAATCACTTTTATTTTAATAAGAATGCTCAATAATATCACTTTTACGTGATATGTATTAGGAATAAAGAGATAACATGTATATTTACCATTTAATGGTCATTTGTTCTTAACTAACTGCCCATTTCTTTGGTATGATCGGAAAACATTGTAAGACAATAATATCTTTATAATAAAGGAGTAAGAAGAATACATATTTTGTGTTTGCAATTCCTTTTTACCCATTACATATAGAGTTGGTAATATAAAGTTTTAATATATTAAGAGATTCATAATAGGGCACGAGTTGGGGGTCATCTCAGTGAAGGAATCCGTCCAGGCCAGTTAGTCCAACTATTGCCCCAAAATATTTCCCCCAGGAGTTACTTATATACACACACACCTAGTCCGGCCATAAATTCTATTGCAAATGAAAATTAATTTTTTCTATGAAGTAATTACTAAAAATTATATGTACATATTTATTAGTCTCAGCATAAAATAAAAAATATTCTATTCGAAATGGCCACCTTTGACTATTATACAGGCCTTTCATCTGTCTTGCCACGAATCAATGGATTTACGCACTGTTTCCATGAGAAAATTCGCCACTGCTTGCTCCAGACTTTTGTAAGAGACTGTCGCCGTGTCGTTTAGAGCAGGCCATGTCCTCTAAAACTGACTATAGTTTGTAGTCTAAATGGTTGAGGTCTGGGCTAGATGAGGGCCAGTCTTCAGCTCTTATAAAGTCCGGAACGTTGATTTCAAGTCAGGCAGGGTAGTTCGTGCCTTGTGACCAGGTGCAGTACCTACTGCTGGTAAGTCCACGGTGCATTTTTAAAAAGTGTATCAGTGAGAGGTTTCACAACACGATCCAAGACTGTCATTTAACCCTAGAGTGCTCGCGCTATGAGCATTTTGCCGCTAGCGGCACAATATTCGTATTATTTTGTACACGATGCATTTGTCATGGTCAAGCGTCCTAGTAGCTGCCCCCCCGTTCCTAACCTCCCTGATTTAGAAATTAGAGTAAATTCAGTGCGTGGGTTACTGCAGGAAAGAAAGGTTGTTGCAGGTGTGTCGCGTTTGACGGCAAAATGCTCATAGCGCGAGCACTCTAGGGTTAATACACTTTGGCTAAAGCTTTCACTCCTTTCTCACAAAAACGTAACTTTGATACACCTGACATCTTGATAAGATACGCCCCACCAAACCTTCCCTGACGCAGGATGATTTTTCTGACCTTTCCGACAACTCGAGCAGCTTCTTCAGAACTGTAAGCGTACACTTCATCATTTTGTTTATTGTAGTGCTCTTCAATCGTGACATTTTTTTCATCGGTAAAGAGGATATTTCTGTGCCTTTCACCTGCTTATCGTTACAGAAGGCATTTTGATCGATCCGCTCTCTTTAATTGTAACGAAATCTGCCCTAAATCAAGGGCATGTCCTGTATATCGACGATAAGTACCGAGCTTCGGGTCTTGTTTAATAATACGCGACAGAGTCCTAGGGAATCTTCATTTCTCACGATAAGATTTTTTGCTTCCTAATCTTCGACAGCGGAAGTGTTGTTGTATCTGTTGATAGTACGATATACGAACATACGGCTGATACCAAGCTTTTGAAATGTTTCAAAAATGACCGACGGCTCCATACCCACTTTGTGCAAGTTGATCACTGCAATCCTATTTTCTTTAACACCCCATTCCATATTGTAATTTAATAATGAACACGAAAAAATATGTGAAATGGCGCGAAATCGAAAAAAGTTTTTAAAATAATAAACGCATTCCTAATTCAATATAATTAAAAAAAAAATGAAAAGAAAAGGTTTTATGTAACAGTATTTATGACCAGACTAGTTATAAATAAAAACACATAATACACATAGACATACATACATATATAATACATACAATATACATAATTCCTATATACAAAAATGAATACAATAGAAACAGAAACATCCACCCAGACCTGGAAAAAAAATATGCACCTACACACAAACACTGGCCCCGACCGGAAATCGAACCTGGGTCATCTTTTGACCTCTGTGAACATGAAGAATCACAGTATCAAACTCATTAAACTTAAACTCAATCCTTAAGTGAGTTAGGTATTGATTTTTTAAAAGCGTTCTTGGATAACATAAAGATGTCAAGATTACTAAAATGTTTGTTGTACAATGTGGTAAGTCGTGTAAGCGGACTGTTCATAGCATAGTTAGTGGAACGTGATGGTATATAAAATAATGGTGTTAAGTAATTATTAATCAAAATATAATCAGCCGATTTGAAATTACGTTTTGGTGTGGACTTTTCAATTAATGACGGTATATTAATATCAAGTAATTCTAAAGCAAAAGTTAATAAGAACGGTAAACAGGCACCAAGTGATCAGTACAAATATTTATTATAACAGGTAAGGTAGAAAATACTAAATCCAGTGTATAATCAAAATAGTTTTTGCATAAAACCCATTGCAGTCAAATTCTCAACCAGTTCGGCGGCAGTACACGGCCAAGTAGAAAACTATTAGTGAAGGTGGTAATTTTATAATGAATGAATAAAGAAAATAAATAAAATAAAAGTACCTATCACTGAATTTCATGTTTTCATCTTTAATCAAAATAATTGCCTCTTTGATTTTTGTCGTAGGTGTAGTTGTGTGATGTACTAGTTATGTATCACTCAAGAAAAAGTGCGAATTCTTTCTCGGGAGCTTTTAAAGCTTGGTTGGTAGTCGCAATCAATGTCTTCGTAGTGGTTATGTAGGAATAAACAGGATAATCAGTTTTAAAATTGCATTGGTGAGCAATGGGCCGTAACTCTGCACATCATCCAAGGTAGAACTTAATAAAAGTTGAAGTTAGGATGAAACTGTACTTAAATCATGTACTTGGTGTTGATTCTTCTTAAATAAATTATTAAGTAAATATAAACTCAAAAAAATCTTATATTAACTTAATGTTACAAATTTTCTGATAGTCGCATTAACGATAAAAATAAAGTTTGGATAGTGTAGTAGTAATAAAGAAATTATTGCTCCAGGGGTAAATATTCAAAAAAGTCGACTTCTATGTCAAAAGAGTAGTTTTACTTAGACGCGGCATTTTTGTCTACAAAGTCTAACATGGCAACAGAATTTTGTCGACATTTTGACACAGATATTCGACATTCTCTTCTCTTCGACACAACTTCTCTTTAATGATGTGCGAGATATGTCAAGTAGTGCATGCTAGGCCAGCAGGCAGTAGGACATTTTAACATTTTATAAAAGTGCAAAGTAAACCGCTTAAATAACTCAAAGCTCATTTAAAATCTTCAATACCGGAATCCATTAATAACGACACGCTTGTGTTGCTGGTCCTATTTATTTGAACATACTGAAGTGGAAAATATTCTTCAGAAAGTTTCACGAAGTCAGCCAAAGAGGCCAGTGCGATTTTTTTGCTGCATATTTGTACACACATTTTGTATTGACTTGTTCAATAATTGCGCACGCTTCGCTCGAGATTGCACCCTTGAAAAATGGCAAGTTTTAACCCGGTTAGTAAAATGAACTTATATTATAAAATAGAAAAAGAATTGACATTGTCTAAAAAATTAATACGTGTTAGCAGTGAATGTGTACGGTTACAAATGGTGATCATAAAAATAACATCTGACTATAAATATTAGGTATCTATCTACCAAAGCCAAAGACTATATAGTATTACCTAAAGACGACAGACAAAGACTATATTATTACCTACAGACGACAGACCTATTTATCAGTCTGAGGTAGTGAGATAAAATCTTATTTCATTAACGTCTCCAAAAGTCTATAAAGCTAGCATGGCAAAGTGAGCAGAATCACTTAAAAAAAAGTTCAAAAATTAGTGCTTATTAAGTGCTATTTAGTGCCAAAAACTGAAATAAATGCTCTCATAGATTCGCGAAAAATTAGAACACTGCTACCTTGTAATTATGCTAGCAGTGTATACCCTGAACTAGCATGGCAAAGTGAGCAGAGTCGATTAAAAAAACCGGCCAAGTGCGAGTCGGACTCGCGCACCGAGGGTTCCGTAAAACTAGCCGGAAACCGGGAAATCCCGGGACCATGCCCTAGCTGTGATGTGTACAGAGACGCTGAATATTTAAAAGTGTGTATAACGCTGCTTTATAAATTAAACCAGGCTCGGTTGACCTTGCACTTTGCAAAGCCTTAAAGAAAGTCACCCATGTTATATAGATATACAAGTATTAGAAAAAAACTGGCAGAGAACTAGCCTAGAGAACATCATACATTTAGACAAGTGCATTTAATACAAAATAAAACTTCTCTTGCTCTACAAACAGTGTTTACAAAGCATACTCACAAGGTGCGGCTTAAGCCCTTTTGGGTGGAACATCTTCGGGCTGTTCTGGCTCTGGAAGGCATGCTGGAGGCGAACGGGGGAGGGGTAAGGGTGCACGTGGTACGGCGAGCCGTGTGATGACTGCTCCGAGCACAGACATGGGACAAACGGTACTGTGAACAATCGCTGGTGCGTCACACGGTGTACTTGACTAGAGCTTTTCACCTTTGGACTATATGAACTTACTTACATATTACCTTTTAACAATTAAAATTGTTCTTTGCACAGTCTAATAGTCAAAAGAAGTTGATGTTGAAGAAAACTTCTTTAACAACTGTTTCAACTTTTAGAGAAAGTTCACTATTTATTTTAAAAACTGTAACATAATATTGTAATATAACAATATAAAATAAAAAATATTTTACTTGCTTTGCTAATCAATCCTATAACAATGGAAAACTATTAGGTAATCTGATGTTAGAATACTACAATCTAAGGTGTGAAGTGGCAACAAATCCATCAATTAAATTTTTATAATCAAGATCGGTATGAAATCATAAAATTGTCAGCTCTAAAGCTTGTAAAAAAAACCTGTCCAACTCAAAAATTATCTACTCCAGTAATCATTAGCGCGACATGTTAGTAATGACGTGGGTACATCTAGTCGGTATTTGAAACTTTAACATAGGTTCAAAAGGCACAAAGTTTATTAAATAGTTTTGGTTTTATCGTATTCGTAAAATTTATTCAATTGAATCGGACAAAATTTTCACTAGTTTAGCTTAAATTTTGACCTTTATCTTGAAATCACACTCCCATAATTTTATTTATGTTTATATATTCAAGACATTGGTTATGTAAATTTTGACCGATGATAACAATATTATCAGTAATTAGGCATCAGGTAATGTTTTCGGCAGGTAATTTTGCAATACTTATTTATTGCAAAAGTTACATTGCTAACTACTTTATAAAACATGTTTAAATAATTTTTAAATCAATTAAGTTTGTTGCCACCAATGCTGGTATTTAAAGGAAGAACTTTGAACACCTACATAAATTCATAGTCAAGCTGCTTTTGACTCGCGTAAGTATCGCGTTTGTATCGATACAAGTGCGCATTGACGGCGCATTTAAAAAACGTGGTGTGAACAGACAGTAGTAAGATGAGGCTCTAAGTTAATAAAGTTCTGATTTATTTAAACTTGAGGAATTTTGAAATTCAATGAAAGGAAGTGTTCTAGTCAATAATTGTTTAAAATTAAATTTTACTAAATGGAATATTAAAGAATAGGAATTACGTTCTTTTTGGAGCGGATCAATTCGATCTCCAAAAGACTTCAGATTAAGAACAAGAGTGTTATTAATTCCCTTCAAATTTTACACTTAAGAACTTGGCTCATTTTTAACACTGGACATAGAATGTCAAATGGAAAAAACACAAAAGTTTTTGTACTTTAACCATAACAATTGGTTTCAATAGCCCCTTTTTAATAGAATAGGATTCAGCGTAAGAATATATATTTTCACAAATATAACACTTTCTTTTCAATGTACAGAAAGCTTTTAAGGCAAATGTGATATTTCCAGTAATCTTATCACCTGTGATTGTGTAACTACTTCAAGGATTCATCTGCAGTAGAGGACATGCTAGAATTATAATAGCTTATATTTAGTTTGTAAATTGTTACCATGTAAGATGTCAATTTAATTTTTACTTTAATGAAAAGCTCTAGTTGAACGACACAAAAAGCCTTGTGAACACACAAATTATTCAAATCAGTGTATACTTTGCAATCTGCCTGTAATTCCCCGATGTGGTAGACAGTCCATTGAAATCGGTTCTTCATAGCTACTGAAATAAAATCAAAATGCAGCATCAACTAAATGCTGCCATCAAAATCAACATTTGAGCAATATAGAGTACATATACATAAATGATATTATAAAAATACTCAAATTATTAACTGATTAAGTACTTACTTGCATAGTAAAAAAAAAAATTAGATATAATAATACCTACATATAATATAATATACATATAATAATATGACTTAAAAAAATTAAAATATATACAATAAAATCTTTTTAAAATATTCCACTAGTCTTCTTCCAGTTCCGTCATCATGTCCCAGTGGTCAGGTGACATGAAGATATTTTGTTATGCTGAATCTAATGAACTCAAACTCTATGGGTTTGTTAGTAAGCAAGCATGTTTGGTTTCCTCTCCCATCTATGCTCTTACCTCTATGGTGCTCCTGGACTATACAAGAGCATGTAAGGCTGATGAAACTGGTATAATTAATACAAGACTAAATTTCAAAAATATTTACACAGAGTTAAGAAGCTAATCACTTAAAAACTAATATCATTATATATAAAGAAATATTTGCAAGAAAAATTCAACTTGCTTCATTCAGGTAGCAGGCAAGATAATCAATGTAATTATATTTTATATATGTAAAATTGTAGCAGTTAAATACTTTAATAACAAAAATATACTATAGTTTAACAATATATGTATTTGGACAATAGGGCCTTCTGATCCTCATGATGGTGCACTCCATGCATTTTTATCAGTGTTTCACAATAATAAGAACAGTTATATTTGAAACCTTAATCATGAAACAAAATTACTTCTATGGATTTTATAAACTTGGCTTTTTCAATGCTATTTTATATTACAAATTATTTAAATAGAAGAATACTACAATAGAATACTACAAAAATCTACTCGGCTCACAAGTAAAACCTCAGGCGGGAAACAAACCCACAACCTTTGGATGTCTGGTCCAATTGTAAAAGTAGAAAAGTACTTTAAAATTTTGATGGTTATACACAAGACTCAGTAGCTCAATTGGGAAAACCAAAAGTTGCGGGTTCGTTTCCCGCCTGAGAATTAACTAGTGAGCTGAGTATACTCTTTTCTAGTATTTTTCTATTAAAATAATTTATCACATAATTACTTGTTCATGGTTATAGTGTCAAAATTAAGTAATATCACTATCATACATCAGTACATTATCTTTTAATGCAATATTTAGCTCACGTCTAAGACAGGTTTTAAACCAACGCTAAATCAAAGTTGACAGAATATTTCATGAAAATTTTCAATCCAATCTATTCAAAGCATAAACAACAGAAATGGGAATTATAAACTCTACCACAGATTTTGTATAGACAAGTAGTAGTAGTACAAATTATAGCTTATCTCGAAAAAATAATAGTTAAAACAGTAACCGGGAGGAGTCGCTTTGCAATTCAAAGAATCGCGACAGTTATGCTGTTATGTTATTGATATATTATTATGGTATTGTTAACTGTTGAGATACATTAAGTCATTGACGAAAACAATGTTTCGGCAAATGTGCTACGATTAATTTTATAATTTGAGAGAACCAACACAAGTAGTTGCATTAAAATTGGTCAACAGTAGGAATTAAAATTTGTGCACCTTTGTTTGGCCCTTTATAAATAATTTATATTATTATGTACCTGTGGATGAATGCATTCTAAAGCAATATGATGCGCCGCACTTTGAATAGTTTTATGCTTGGTCCGCAATTCTTCCATTTCAGACACTATAAATAATAAGATTTAAAAACTTAGCGATATGATACGTAATTTGATTTACAGTAAAGTATAGTAGCTTAAAACAGCCCTACATCATAAGAAGACACTGTTATAGGCAACAAATATATCTATTCATATAAGCTTTAATCCAACAAAACGCGACTAGGTAAAGTTTTCATGATAGTTAATTTGATCTTTCCCTCCTTCACTTTGTTTGGCAACCTATCTTCATGTGAAGCTGGCTATTATTACCTAGCTTAATTTAAAAAAATACGGAATGCTTTACCACTTTGAGAGAATTGCCACTCCTTAATTTTGCCGGTTAATATTGCGTAATAATGGCGTTCCATTGCCAATCAAAAATCAATAACACTGCATTTACTTTTAAGAGTCTTCACGGCCCCGGATTTTAGTTTAGATTTTTAATTTAAAGTTTGAAGTATTTGAAGTTGAGAAACAATGCTAAATCGTTGCTTTTTTGGTGCATAATGAAAATGTTTAAATTATGCAGGAGATATCTGTAGGTCAGAGTAAGCTGCAAATACAGAATGTAATTTTGTTATTTTTAACATGTAAAAACCATTCTTAGCCATCACTTTTGTCTCTCGCAGTTGTTACGCTTGCCGTTTATGAATCTATAATCTAAGATCACAGTGGTTTGTGTGTTTGTCTGTCCGCTCTTTTCCTAGACATGAGTAACTCAGCTCTGAACCGGTTCAAATATTCAGATCAATAGACTTGAGCCGTTGATCTGCAGCTCAACGACAAAAAAAACGGCTCACTAGGTTAGATATATTCACCCATAGAGTCACAGTCTGAAATTCAACTGTGACTCTACTGGTGAGGCGTAGGCGTGAGCCGTTTGTTTTGTCGTTGAGCTGCAGATCAACGGTTCAAGTCGAGTCAAATTAGTCGTCATTGAGATGTGTACGAGTCACGTCGTGTTGATAGTGAAAGTACGTGTTCATTTGTTTTTTTAGTAATTGGTCAATAGATTTCGTCATTAAACTAGCTATTTTTAAGCGATAAATAAGAAAGCATACTACTTAATTTGCTTTAAACAGACAACCGGGTCACAGATCATGGCTTACATTGATAGGTTTGACCATGTTTTATGTGATTTTTTCATTTATCGTAACATCATTCACCGTGTTATTCTAGATGAGGTGAATGGTAAAACGTAGTGATTACACACTCTTTGGGTACTTATTGCGTAAAATGAAATTTGGCTAAATTTTTGACAAAAGGGGTTTGAAGATTTTTGTATGGAGGGTGGCCTTTTAACCTCGTAGTTAGCTCTTATGCAAATACTCAGATTGCAACACTTCCCTCAGTTTAAAGATCTGTCTGTTATGGCCGGACGCCAGATTTTTCGTTTTTCAGGTTAAGAATCATGCGTCTGCGTATCCGCGCTAAATTATATGGAACCGGGTTTATTTCAATTTGAGAGGTTATCATTAGCATTTATTAATCAATGATCACCATCAGTTTATCCTTTTTGATAATTGATCTCATCATCATCAAGAATGATAAACTTAATAAAAGTAAATTGTGTTACCTTCCAGGCCCAATACACTTTTTATATTTTCTTCGACGAACAAATGTTTAATGACAAAGGGTTGTTCTATATGGTGCCATTCATTTATTACGTAAGACCATTTTCGCTAGTTTTTGACCCCCTCCCCCCCTATTGTAAGAAAAAATAAGAATAGGCCGACCCCCTCCCCCCCTATTTAATATTTATTACGTAAGAATCTAAAGGCAAAAATTAATAAACTTTTGGTTTATTTTAAGTTTATTTTTCGAAGTAAAAGTAGTTTTTCGTGAAGTTGCGATGCCTTCTTCGACGCAAAATATTTAGAGCATACCTACGAAACAAATTCTTTCTATGAGCGCATCTTGTATTGATGGACAGTAAAAATGGTAAGGACCGAACAAGTGACGACTAGTCCACAAGCGGGTAGTTCCCGGGAGGCGTAGTGCGGGTGGCGCAGGTCCGTTGCCATGGAAATGGTACTCGAGCGGTTGCCCGCGCTTTTTCAAAGTATAATTTTAACTTTGCGCATTTTTGTGATCTTACGTAAGAACTATCGAGACTCCCTCCCACCCCCTTGTAAGAAAAAATAAGACATAGTTGACCCCCCACCCTCCCTAAATCGTCTTACGTAATAAATGAATGGCCCCTATAAGGCATTTATACCTTTATCACTTTTGGTCGTCACTCTATGGTATAGCGCACATGTACTGTGCCAAACAAATTCCACGATACTTGTACTGTAGAGTATAGTGAACGCACTGTATAAGTAGATGTAAACAGAACTTCATTCGGACGGATTTTTAACGGATATCCGATATTTTATAAATTAGCTGTCGTCCTTATCTAAATAAGAAAATAAATTATTGCTGCATAGTTATTGCACCCTCTGCCTTCCCTTATGGGAAAACCTATCAAAATAAGTTCGGTTAAATCCAATCCCCTATCATCCTATCTTAACGCATTGTCTTACTTGTTTAAGTAGAAGCTATTTACGAAATAAAAATTATATTTACCTAGATGTTAAGTACACGAGAAAGCTGAATATAGAAATAACTAAACGATATTATCTTATAGGTAATAAGGAATAAAAAAAATGTAATAGTAATGTTAATCAACCATAGACCAAACCATAGATAGCTGGATGAATGAATTGACAAGAACACGTTACGGGTTACCACAAAAAATTAAATAACTTCTATATTAGTAGTTTTGACTGTTTTAAGAGCTTATAATTGCGCTAATTTTTAATAAAAGGTAACTTCATTAATTTATTACGAACTTATATAAAATTACTAAATTGAATAATAATTTAGTCTTTTTCATGCAGCTAAATTTCTAGGCAATTTTTTAAGACCTTTCAAGTGCAGAACAGCTCGGGATTGTCTCAACAAATAAGTTTTTATTAGGTTTCAATGAGTAGATATTTTATCTATTTTTGATTAATAAAAAAATCTACCATATATGTTTTATATTTCAAAATAAATGGCCACTTCAAATCTTCAATAGCCACAAAATAAGAAAAATCAAATCATTACGATCGTCTCCCGCATTTCGACAAAAAACAAGCACAAAATTAAAAAAATCTTTTTATCCCATATGTGTAGACCATATTAATTTAAATAATATAGTCGGCGTTATTTTAAAAAGTAGGAAAAATAAATATTTTGTATGGATGAAGCAAAGCGATAATGTTGACATTCAATATGGCGGTATGTCGTCAGTGCTGT
Organism: Calamotropha paludella; assembly: GCA_927399485.1. NCBI lineage: Eukaryota > Metazoa > Arthropoda > Insecta > Lepidoptera > Crambidae > Calamotropha > Calamotropha paludella. The sequence goes on along the minus strand of OV656803.1, from coordinate 19,220,997 downwards.
GCTGTGTCGTGGTGAGATTTGTTAATTTCATGGTTTTGTAACTACTAGTTTCTAAATATGTATGTTTAAGTTTTGTAGAAAATGGTAACCAGTGTTTAGTATTGTTTGTGATAAGATATTTACAGTAGTGAAAGTAATCGTATGTGCGGAGAGTTGTACGGCGTTATAATTTTGCACATCGGCTGTTGGGGCGGCCAATATCTACTTAGATAGCAATACTCAAATGCAGAACGATTTTCCAACAAGACGCATTATTGTAATTTGAGATTATTGTTAAAATCTATTATTATTTACAGAGATCTTATCGTAAAACTTTATATTAACTGAAGTGTCCGTTGCAGCTTGTGAATGTCGGATAGAAGTCTAATAGATAGTAACAAAATTGTACGATAATATTCCTTCACTAACCGAACTAATGCAACTCGAAGCTCCGATTCAGCAAGCATTGAAGACATCTGAGGATTTATTATAATTATATCGTATTTTTGTTTTCAACAATTGTGATTTTGGTGAATAAATTGTGACTGCAAATAAACGCTTGGTGGTGTTCTGTTGAACACAAAGACTAAAAAAATGTGATTTGAATTAAAATTTATTACTGCTAATTAGGAACATTAAAACCACGCGATTTTCTGTGATATATATTCTTAAATAGAACTGAGTTTTTCGACCTATATACAAGAAAGACAAGAAACCATGTCCAGTAATCCTCAGTGGAAGATGTTCCAGCCGCCAGATTCCCACCCGTCTCCCCTGCAAGACATACTTGATCTCCAGCACTCAAACATGCAGGCTAAGCAAGCTTACCGTAATGGTAGGTAGCAACCAGTGCTGGAATAGTCGTGAATAATGTTAATTTTGCAGTTATTGAACCATTTCTATCATTTGTAGGTACATTCAGCAGTGAATATCCTAGTTCTCCTAGAGACAACTTCAGCAACATAGCCAAGACAGGTGGTGGAAATCGATTCACCCTTGGAAATTATAATTTGGATGGTTGCCCTATGGGAGACTCTGTGGGAGTCTACTCATCGGGATCAACTAATAATTCTACATCTCAATACGATTCGATGAACCACCCTCCTATTAGAGAAACAGGGATAATTGAAAAGCTATTGGTAAGTAAGCTTGTTTTGCAGTTCAGTGTTTGTCCTTTATAAACAAGTACATTTACATCTATCTTCCAATTCCAATGTTTTCCTTTTATGTAGAGCACATACTTTAGCATTAAAAATAAAAATTAACTTTGCTTACTGTTAGTAGATATTCACAGGTATTGTAGATTATTTATTTTATAGTTAAAATGAAAATATTGAAACAACAAATCAAACAAAAGTAGGAAAACAAAATGTCAATGCATGACAGTGAAAGTGTTGAGTGGAAGTAAATTACATGTATATTAGTTCATTTGTACATTAGTTTATATGGATCTCAAAATTATTAAAATTAGTTTAAAATATGCCTTTTGATTATAAATCTAATAAATACCTATATTACTTCTTATCTAAAGTATCTAATAGATTTAATAATAGGTATATTGATAAAAATACTAAAAGACATTTACATTCTTTAGCCAAGTTATTAGGTATTTATTGGGGAATTTAGTAAATAGACATGGTATGTTGCAATTGAATGTACTATCATAATTTTACAAATATATTACAAATTTTAGAATATAGTGTCATTTATAATTAATGTATTTCAGTGAGCTGCAAGTTCAAAATGTGGACATTTTCAAAAAATTGCCCCGCCCAGCATACTCATGTATGTGGGAGCGGAGAGTAATAATTGAATGACACTTAAAATTAAAACTGTGTTTTTATCTCATGTCAAGACATTAAAAATATTTACAAAACTTCTAATTTTTGGAGAATGGATAATACCATTGGCCACATTGATGGTTGAACTTTGCAAGCTGTAGCCAAAAAGTATAAAAAAATCTTGTTACCCAACCAGTTGCCAATTTTGTTTAAAAATTAAATTATTTTATTAAGAGATTTATATTTTTTTATATACGCAGATACAATCTCGATGTTGGGCTCCCTAAATAGTGTAATTTTATAACTCTGGCCACAAACCACAACCACAACCATCACTGGCTATAAAGTGATGGTTAAAAAAATTAAAAGAAAACTAATTCTGTCACATTTGTGAACTATTCAAATTTTTTTTTCATTTTAAAACAAGTTGTTGCCACATTAAAGTAACTAAAGAATTACAGATTTAATCTGCTTTTTAAAATTCAATGTTAAGTAGCTAAATTCATGGGTTGATATAATTAGAGTGAGGATCTAACTTTAAGGGCCACATATTGGTACTTCTTGCTTTTATAAATCATTGCTTCAGACTAATCGCAACTATGATTACTTTGTACATTACAAGTGTTGCAAAAGAAAACTGCTCGCTAGGGCATTATTTACCCTTAGAAAAAATGCTGTAATATTTATGTTCTTTTCCAATTTAATAAATGAATAGTAAATGATTGGCAGTGATTGTCATAATTTCTTGTAATGAGAATCTGTACTGTATATGGGGCTCTTTAGGGACGTAAAATTGATTTAATTAAAACCATAGAATATATTAATAAAAAGCAGAAAGGGGGTTACCCTGAAAGATAATACCACAAATGACATTTTGTATAGCTTTACATGTTGATTGTACATCATAGATAAATAGTAAAACATATCTTTTTCTATTAGCTAGGAATAAAAATCGTAGCCAATTGGTCATTTCTTTTACTGTGAGTAGCCTTATATCACCTTGGTTCCATTGCTATCATGTTATTGTTAAAAATAGATTCAGATTTAGTTTATACACATTTAAGAAACTCTTTATTACCAAACACATTGAACATTATCATAGACAAGATGATACAAAATGATGATTTGCTAATTGTCTAGATAAAGCATGGCTAAGTTCACTTTTAGATAGTTAATTTGCAGTTGTGTTTTGAAGCCTTTATATTAAATTGACAAAATACTGGGCATCCTTTGATATCACAGGAGTAGCTCCAGACCCATAATGTATATGTTATTCAGTTGCATGGCCAAGTGGCCATGTTTTAGATTACAAACTTTTTATGTGAATTATCAAGGGTAACAAGTTGCAAATTGTACAAACCATATTAACACAATTAATTAGCCACTGGTTTATTTCTAATTTGACCAAATGTTTAATGACAAGTTCCTTTTCAAATAGCTTACATTAAAAGGCTAGTTGTTAATTAGATTAAATAATTTTGAGAAACATTGACAGATAAGACAACTTGCGTTTTAGGTTAACTGGTGTCTTCAAACTTATGAAGTTGAAGCATTTTAAATGAGAAACAAATTAAATTGATACATTTAAAAAGGATTTTTTTTGTATGTGGCTGACTGTACATCTAACCGAGACAATTATTTTTTAGCATTCATATGGATTCATCCAGTGCTGTGAGCGACAAGCTCGTTTGTTCTTTCATTTTAGTCAATTTAGTGGCAATATTGAGCATCTCAAAATCGGTGATCCTGTTGAATTCGAAATGACTTATGACCGACGTACTGGAAAACCAATCGCATCTACCGTGACCAAGATTGCGCCAGAAGTGGTATGATTATAAGTTTTATTTACATTTTTTTACAATAACACAACATATCGTTAATGAACTTTCTTAAATTTCGAAATTGTATAAGTGTAAAAAGAATATTTTCCATGCATTCGACGCAGTCAGATTGAATATAAAAATAACTCAATAGTATGTCATTTGAGTTGTTCAATAAAAGTACGTTGTTCAACTAGGGGACAAAGTGACCAACGAGGGAATAAAGCAACCGAACTTTACAATTGCATTTTCTCTTGATTGATATAGAGTACTTTATACTACACCTATGAGGAGATTTAAAAAAAACTTGATTAAATAATATAAAGCAAATTTTTTTTTTCCTTCATTGCATGAAATCATGAATTTTTATCGCGTTTACTTTTAGACTTCTCAGAAAGTAAATTTTCAATGACTGGGTAGTAACTTTTATTGTTCCGGCCGCTTTATTTTCGTCACTATCGCCAAACTAGATTAAATGACATCTTGAATAGTTATTTCTATAAGTACCTTTGCATATCATACAGTAGTACTACACATTTATGTTATAAAAACTACATCCATGATTTTATAGAGCAACAATTATTGAAATTCAAAATTTACACCATTAAATTAACATTTAATGTTTTTCTTAATATTACTACCCGCGCTAGCAGTACCTAATAGTTTTTTTAACAACTTAGCCTCATAGGTGTATATATTTGACGACGATAAAGACTCCCTTCCTAAGCCATTCTTGCACAGGTATCAATATTAGTACTTTTCGAGTAGGTGTAGCAAAAAAATGTTATATTTATATACAGCAAATGCTTTCACTAAATCGTTTCATCAACGCAATATAAATAAATAGAAGACTTGATCTTATCGGTGCGATTTGTGCAAAAAACTAAATGCAATAATTGTGAATGCAAGGTGCTGAGTGAAGCTCGCGTTACGGGGACCGTTACGACGGAAGTGAAGGGAGAAGGTTCCGGAGATAACACCGGCAGAATCTCTTATGAGAACCGGGGTGAATGTTTCTTCTTGCCGTATACAAAAGACGATGTTGAAGGCAACGTCACTCTACGCACCGGGGACGCAGTTAGCTTCCAGATCGCTACCAATCAAAGGTTTATTTATTTATCTAAGCAATACTAACGTTTTAATAACAATAACATATTAGAGATAAACTTATGTGTTAAATCTGTAAATACAACGATAATAAGTGTGGACAGTATTTTATTGATCCTTAATGCCCTAGTCACATTAACTATTATTATTTCTGTATTACATAAATAAGATAATAATATATTAAAAATAATTTTAAAATTAATCAATAAAATTAAAATTGTATGAAATTGAAGTAAGTTAAAAGGTAGTATCCATTGTTGTAAATTAGTACTTTGATTGGTAGACTAGTGGTGATGACGTATTAATTTTTCAGGGGCACTTTGGGGGCTTGTCACGTGCGTTTCGAAAACCCTGTACACCCAGTCAAGTATCATGGGGTAGTGTGTTCTATGAAAGAAAATTTTGGATTTATCGAGAGAGCCGATGTTGTGAAAGAAATATTCTTTCATTACTCTGAAACAAAAACTAAGGAGGAACTAAATTTAGGAGATGACGTCGAATTTATCATTCAAACTAGAAATGTAAGGTGCATTCTTATTTAATCCATTTGAAACATAATTTTATATGCCATAATAATACACTAAACGCTTAGTTTTTGAGACCCATTGCGTATCAGATCATGATTTCCTTGTTTTATATTTAAGATGTAAAAGTTGCTTTTTTGTTACAAAGCTAAAGGTAAATAAGTGACTTGTGTTATACAGGGCAAAGAAGTGGCTTGCAACATAACAAAACTTCCTAGTGGTTCGGTTGTATTCGAGGACGTTAGCCCGGAGATAATGCGAGGGCAGGTGCTGAAGCCGCTGGAGCGTGGGAACATGCAGCGGGCGGCGCAGAACGATCCTCTACCGGGGCGCATTCGGTACCGCGCCGCAGACCACTCCGAGGTGGAGGTGCCGTTTGGTGATAAGGACCAGTGCGGCGAGTTTACGCTGCGCCACGGTGACTGGGTGCAGTTCCAGGTGGCCACTGATCGACGCGACCAGCTCAAACGCGCTACTAACATTTCGCTACTCGATGAGTCCTTCAACGTCTCCGGCGAACGGTGAGAATCATTATGAGCTATCAATTTTTTACGGTTAATTCTCCAGAGAAGAATAGGTAGCTTCGGTAGAATAGATCGCGTGTTTTTCTGTGTAAAATACAACACGTCTTAGAAATCAAGACTAGAACCCTCAGTCTCCCGCTATTCGGTCGAGTGCTCTTCCAATTGTTAAAATTGTGTTATATACAAATATATAACTCATATGAAAAAAAAATTCATCTCCGCTTCGGAACTTAACCAGCGTGGCATCTCAAGTAAATATCCTGTTTCTCCCTCAAGTTTTATTTATGCACATAGGTACCGTTCTATAAATAAATGTGGAAATGTTTTCTAACAATTGGCAATAATATCAACAACAACGAATAAGAACTAAAAGTCTTAATTGACGAATATTAAAATTAACTCCGAAAATAAATTTCAATAGTAATATATATAAGATTGCTTAGTAGTTACGCGTAAGGATTTAGCAAAAGTGGCTTTCGATATTTAGTGGGGTCTCTGAGTGTGAAAGATAGTTTTATTTTGTATACTCTGTGAAGACAAAGGGTTTCAAAAGCCATTTGCATTCAGCTGACTAGAATTAAGTAAAAACTCAATAAAACAAGTTTTTGACAAAAATCTTCGCAGCAGAAAATAATTTGATCATTAACTGTCCAATAAAGATTAAAACTTTTGCAAGCCATTTGCCGCATTATTTAAACGATGCATTTTTATTAAACTCCAAAAATATTTTGTTTGCGAAGCCGTGAGCAAGGTGTGGTGTGCATTCTTCGCGAGGGCTTCGGATTTATTCGGTGCGTGGAGCGTGAGCAGACGATGTTCTTTCACTTCGCCGAGGTGCTGCGTCTCGGACACGAGCTAAGCGTCGGCGATGAGGTGAGTGAGGAAGTTTTAAAGTTTTAGGAAGCTAGAACAAGATTAGAGATGCGCGATTTCGAATAATACATAAAATTATTGGAATGGGCAAACGTTTTAATCATTTGAGTACTTAAATGATTTATCATTGTGTTGAGAGTTGAGTCGACGCCTATGAATCATTCAACTTAAAAACTCGCAGACACCAATTCGGCATAGTTAGTAAGACTCATATAAGTAATAATTTTAGCATAATAGCTCCTAGAACGATAGTTCCCTACTAAGCGAACTGTCGAAACCAAGGCAAGAATAAAGTCTGTGTGTGCGTAAGTAGATACATTAAATCATAGTATGAAAGAGTAGAAGTCGTCGTTATTTTCATTAAAATTGTAAATTGATTATATTGAGTTCTTGTAAATGAAAAAAAAAAATTAAATCGACCTTATTTTTGAGACATTAAAGTGTAGATTTCAATGTGCAGTTTTGTTTTTCTAGAAGTTTCTAAAACACTTACAAATTACTGAAAGCATGCTTTCCGTCATACAAAACTTGCCCCCTACTTAATTAGTAATGCACTTGATTACGTGTAAATCATAACTAGTTTGGCCATAAATACTGTTACACAAAAACTTTACATTTTTTCATGTTTTTGTGTTCATTATCAAATTACAATATGGAAATGGGTGTTAAAGAAAATAGGATTGCAGTGCTTGCCTTGCACAAAGTGGGTATGGAGCCGTCGGTCATATTCCATACACTTCAAAAGCTTGTTATCAGCCGTATGTTGGTATATCGTACTATCAACAGATACAACAGCACACCATAAAAGATCGGGGCGGCCGCGTGCTGTTTGATCTACAAAGTTTGTAAATGATGTTAAAGCCAGTATTCGTCGAAATTCCATTAGGAATCAAAAAAATCTTATCGCGAGAAATGAAGACTCCCGCCAGGACTTTGTCGCGTATTATAAAACATGACCTGAAGCTCGGTGATTATCTGCCATATACAGAATATGCCCTAAATCAATTTTTACAATTAAAGAAAGCAGATCGATCAAAATGCCTTCTGTCACGATACGTAGGTGAAAGGCACAGAGATATCCTCTTTACCGATAAAATATTTTTCACGATTGAAGAGCACTATAGCACTCTAACGTTTTCAGTTTTTATGACCAATCGTAATATTATCGCGATATAAAGATGTGTAGGTTAGGTTACTTAGGTTTCCTTGAAAAGATCGCGTCATGCGACTTCTACTCTTTTTTACTGTTAAGTGCGTAAGACGTATAGTACGTAAGAGACGTGGTCCCTTACTGTGGGCCTAATAAGAATGCTCACGGTCACCCAAAGGGTAAAGGAGCGTGCTATGCTCGGAGTTTCCCTAAGTGATCGAATCAGAAATAAGGAAATCCGTAGGAGACCAAAGTAACCGACATAGCCCGCAGAATTGCCAAACTTAATTGGCATTGGGCGGGGCACATAGCTCGTAGAACTGATGGCTGTTGGGGCAGAAAGAAAGGCAGGCCTTCCACTCGGTGAACCGATGATCTGGTGAGGGTCGCGGGAAGCGCCTTGATGCGGGTAGCGCAGGACCGGTCGTTGTGGAGATCCTTAGGGGAGGCCTTTGTTCAGCAGTGGACGTCATTTGGCTCCCGAATGCGTAAGTAACTTGTCTTTACATTTTACGAAACGCACTCTAATGAAAAATTAATGTTTCCAATACATTAAAATTAATAGTAGGGAGTTGAAACTATTTCATACTTTAACTCCAAAATTTTCGTGTAGCTGTCAAATGCCATACAGTTTTCAATTCGTTTAACTTATAATTAAATTTAAAATCAGATGTTGCAATTGAATCTTAATAACGTATAAATAATAAACTTGTGAAAATGAGTTTAATCAAAGTCGGTTAATAAGTTTCACAAACATTAAAGTGCAACCCGTATACTTGAATAGTGTATTTGACTGTCTAGCTAGTCAACAGTCTAATTGAGAATGGTTTTACTTTTAATAAAACTACCAATTATGGTAGATTTTTCCCCTCATTGGCAATATTTCAAAAAAACAAAAAATATAATATTTTGGGATACCAAAATATTATTTAGTTATTTTTTGTTTCTGTTGTTTGGTATTAGTACACACTGACAGTGATAAAATCATGGTGATGAAGCACCCGATGTTTCATCACCATGATTTTATCAAGAGGGTTATTATGTAAGGTTTGATTAGGTAAGAATTGTACCACGGCAGCGGCCTTCTGACCCCCGCTAATTTTGTTGCATACCTACTAAACAAACTTAAGGGAAGAGAAATTAGGTCAAACAAACTCAAGCAAATTAAACCTTTTATGAAGAGAACTACATCAGGTTCATGAAATTTTTAAGAAAATTGATTTTAAGATGACAGATTTCTCAATTTAGGGTCAATTCTAATTTAACAGGCGATGTTTTGTGCATTTATTTGGCGATCGTTAAAACTAAACATTTAAGTAAACAGGTGATAGGTACTTTTTCATTTCTCAGTGTTATTGTAGCTCTCAAGTATGGTAAGTATTTAGCGATTGTGGTTATAGGTGGAGTTCACTGTGGACCCTGTGTCGACTTTCTCAACGACAAACACGCGGCAGTCAGCTATTCGTATTAAACACCTTCCGACGGGAAGCGTGGCGTTTGAAACTCTCGTAGAGCAAGGCGCGCGTGGCCTCGTCACCAAGGAAGCTTTGCAGCCCCCCGCCTCCGCCTCCGCTTCAGCCTCCAGTCCCACTAGACCACCACAGGTAATCTACACTACATATTTTAAACCCAAACTTTGTTTTAAATTTCAACATGTTTCCTGCATATAACGACTCCAAAACGATGTTGCCTTCCTTTCATAGATTGACTGTATAGAAAGAAGTACTCGTACAACAATCAAATTATAATGACGATACTTAGTTGCACACTATTATAGTCTTAATTTCATAAGGCGCTTTTTTATAAGCTATTTGGTATTTATATTTAAAAAATTGAGAAAAAAGCCGATTAAATAATACAAGCTCATACATTTTTTATTTCTATTATATTACATACTCGATTATAGAGTAGCTTCCAACACAGGAGCAAGTCATAAAATTTACCATATTTATACAAATAGAAAAACTATCTAAAAGATTTTCAAGAAAATATTTACATAATATTAATCATTTCCGAAAAGCCAGGAATTATTAACACAAAAATGTTAATCCATAAACCAACAAAGCGGTTGAGTTTTACTGTTATTTATAAGTGAAATTGCAAACTACGTAGGTGCTGTTTATAAGCAGTATCTTTAGTCAGATTTTTACTAGAAACTAAAATTGTTAACTACAAATAGAATCACAAATAAAATACGGTCAACAACTGCTTGCTTCCCTAATGAATGTAAGATTGTTCGTTTTATTCTTATTTCACTGTAACTGCTATTGATAATATATAAATAGACTTGATAATGAAATACATATAACATTAAATCTAAAGTTGTTTTTACGTAGTGATCGGCAGGTGGCCGGACAGGCGATGGTACTCGCTAATAACATATACAAGATATATACTAAATATATTTTTTTTACTATCTTTGCCATTTTATACTGCTCTTTAGAATTAAACAGCGTGCTGCTATAACCAGAGTTGTGTTGTTGTTCAGGAGTATAACGGCATCATTACGTGCCAAATGAACGGCGTGAAGAAGTCCGTCTCGTTCTCGACCAAGAAGTGCGAATCCAAGATGCTGCCGCGCGTAGGGGACAAGGTCACTTTCGACATATACCAGGTGACCCTATATGCTGTGTTTGAATATGAACTCAGTTAATGATTTCACTTTATATTTTATTATCGAACGAATTGAAGTCCGAGCGACAGTGTCCAAGAAAATAACGACTTCTTTTTTATTTTATTTTTTATTTATGATGGGTTCGCTCTTGATCCCAATCAAGCCCGGGGCCAAGACAGAATCTACGATGGAACGAGCTAACCCAGAAGGTGCCTATTCACTCTGGCTTTGAAAATGAACGGGTTATCAGTTCTCGGAAAGACAACAACTACTACTACTATGAAAACATTTCTCAAACTTTGAATAATAAAGCATTTCCATACGAGAGTGCCATACTTACTAGAGTTGGTATAATGTTAAAAGTTGCTTTTATTCATGAGTATGATCGCTGGTTTCCAGCTTGTGAGTCTTGAAATAAATTTCACATAAATCCGTCCAACAGCTGAGATGGCATTATGAATGGCCGTTTGTATTTAAGGTGAAACGCACTAAGGAGTTGGTGGCGGCAAGCGTATGCATCTCATCAGGGCTATCTAACGGTGCGAGCGCGGGCACAACGGGCGCCAGTGCGGCAGCGGGCGCAGGTGCTGGTTCTCGCCCCGTGCTCCAAGGTTTTATCGCTGCACTTAAGGACGGCTTCGGCTTCATCGAAACGGCTGATCACTCCAAGGAGGTGTTCTTTCACTTCAGGTACTAAACCATTTTAAATACGATGTTTTAATTGGTCAAATTATATCCCCAAATCACTGATATAATATAGAATCAAAAAAATCTGCTAAATCATTCGTGCTAATGAAATATTGACTGGTACCTCGACCACACAGAAAATACTTCGGGAAGAAGTAAATAATAAACTTAGCGGTCATTATTCTAAAAATAAAAATACCACATTGGCTAATTGGCTACAGCCTAAATTAGAATTCGTGGTTTTATTTTTTAGGGGTATAATACCTGTTGAAATTAAATTTACGTTTGCTGCTGCTTTCTTGTTTATCATGGCAAACGCGATTTGGTTACTTAGTGTATGAATGCAATGCGAAGGCGATGTGTATAATAAATAGCTGGTTGGCGGAACATATTAAGTTTCATGCTACGTCTTACGTTTCTGTCGAATATGTATAAAGATTGACATAGCTATATTTAATTTTGTTTGTATAGCGAATCAGTGTTGTGTTCAACTTATTTTTAAAAACTAATTATTTATATAAATAACTCATATTCGCATAAGCGCAATATCTTTAAATTTTAAATTGTTTTCATAAATATATTTCGTAAGATTGATAGCAACACTCTTCAATATGTAATGTATATTTTGTGGTGAGTCGTCGTGTCACAACCATTTTATTTTTATAGCGACAGCAAAAGTGTCTAATTCATCTATGATCAAACAGTTATACCGATTTTGAAAAATCTGAAGACTAAGCGTGCGATGCTGAGGTTATTTTTTACTGTCAAAATTACTGCTTGCAATGCGGAATCAAATGAACAAAAAATTTCCAATTCCAATAGATTCAATGATAAGCGGTTGTAATTAGCGTAAATGTAACACAAAGAGCTTGTATTCAAATGTAATAAAAGTTTTGATCATTCAAGTCAATCAAATCCAATAACTACACGTTGAGTTCTGAAAAGCCTATTTCTTATTACTACGTCAGCAACGCGAGAGCCATGCAGAATGAGGCAACTTCACTGTGTACACTGCGAAATATGTGCCCAGTAAATATCTCTTAATAATATGCCACGAAATATTCGCTAAAGCGAATGTTTATTCAATATGTCGTGTATTTGTAGTGTTTATTTGCTATTAATTAATAATGAATGAGATCCCCAATTTTGGGCTCGAATTGTTTTGTATTGTATGATACAATTTTGAGCTTTACATGTTTATTTCATTTCTGCTATAAAGCAAGCATATAGCCATTAATTATTGCTTCTGTTTTACATATTATCAGCTAATTTCTTAAGTTTTGTTCCACAATTTGTAGCGAGTTTTATATTGTTTTGTTAATTTTACTGGCGTATGTATCCTGCCGCTTCCGCTCTTGCCAATATATCAGAACTTTTAATAAATTGCATCTACTGCGCCTGTCGCTTCCTTCATTTAGAACTTATGCTGAACTTTGTTTCTTTATTTGCTGTGCGTCTAAATTGAATGGAAAAGGTTTAGAAAATAACTGTTGCAGTTAAATCGAAGGATGTGAAGTGGGATAGTCATTCTGTACATGCTATTCGTACACGCTAATGTTGAATCGCTCGCTACTACGTCTGTGGTAAATGAAAATGTACCTCATAAAAGCGTACCAGTCGCTTTTGTTAAATATATATGTAAGAACTTAAATACCATGTTTTAAGCAAATAAATAGTATTCTATTAGCTTTTCCTTGTGTCTTTTAAATTTCCAATTACGTAAGCTTTGTTTTTAGTTTATGGTATAATTTAGTTGTGTATTTTTGTCATTTGTTTAATCTTGCTGGCTAAGAATATTATAGGAAATTTTATTTGGAGATTCTCCGTTCTTCTGAAGGCACGGTAACATGTTGGTCTAGGCTGAAGATGCAGTCGTTAGCAACTCGTCAAGTCGTACCCAATGGGGTCTGCGTAAAGCCTAAAGCCTTTTCTTCCTATTGTATTTTCATCCCTAAGGAAGGCCTGTGCCAAAGCGGTCAGAATATTATGAGGCTGATGATGAAAATGATAATGTTGACTGGAAGTACACCAGCTTTTATTCTTTGCACTCTGGTAATAGCAATTACAGAAATTAAGTATATATATAGTCATATTATCAGTAACTCCACGACGAGATTAGTCCAATAGTCAAAAGGCCATTGGTGTTGTCAGTACAGAAAAACATAAAATAGTACATCAAGAAGCAAAAACACTAAGAAGTTTTGGTTTTGAAATATTCTGAACAATTATCTCCGGGAAAGTAATCACTTAAGCATTATATAATACTGACAGTACATTATTTTTAGATACTGCTGGGATCGAACCCGGGACCGCCGAGTGGTTTTTACCATAAAATCCGGTATGCGACTCGAAAACGGAGGTCGTCAATGTATATTATTTATTAATTATAAATATTATGTAATATAATACTATAATAATTAAATATACCTCATTCCTTATATAGCCACTGTGTAAAGTGTTGTTTTCATGTACATATCTGCAATGACATATAAATAGCTGCGCCTCTTATCTTTTTTCTCTAATCCGTTTGGTTATCACTGTTGGTCTTCTTTATGTTAATTTATAAATAAAAGAATATTACTGTAGTTTCATCAAAATATGTCCTATAGTTTTTAAATGAACATCGTTATGAAATATCATCCTTAATTTTGAGAAATTCAAAAATATAGCTCTCTCTTAACATATGTATTTTTATAAAGATGACAATATCATTGTTTTTTAACATTTACATGAAAATCTTTTTTTTTGTATTTTTAAGAACATCAATAAATAAAAAATATCTATTAAACAGTCACTACCTATGTACCTTTTTTGTACATCTAAAGGTTCTTTTATTACGCTTTGCTAGGTAAGGTTAGGTCTAAATAATTTACAGAAAAGATCACTAATTGCACTAACTAACTAACAATAGCAAAAACCTACGTTTCGTTTATGAATTCGCGCATTTTACATTTTCACGTCTTTTAATCTATCACTTGGAAGATAAGTTGAGTAATTGACACTTAACCGACAAGAGTTCACTTATTTCATATAAGAGAGTAGTTTGTTATATCTTAATAATTATTTCTATATTTACTTGTTGCATTGAGTAAGTAGTACTACTTACGATGATTTAAAAAATAACTGAGATGGCGATAAGAACTACTGTTCCTACTTTGTAACCGAGAAATCATTCAGTGGAACTAACCGAAGTTCAGAACAAGCTCGTGTCCAATAAGAATAAATCAAATAGTTAGGGATTCATTATGATTAATTATGATATGAAAATTTATTATTATTTCATTCAAATCAATAAAGATTCATTTATTATATTTTTAAATTTCGTTAATTGAGATATTTAGGCATGTGGCAGTGAGAACACCAATCTGAAAATGTGAAGTCTCGCTGTGAGAAACACTATTATTGCATTGACGTTCTCATAGATTAGTTGATAAAATTTACGCTTTTATATAAAATTGATACGATATTTGTAAATAACAGACCTCAAAACATTTGTGTTTGTTGTTCTTAATGATGTCTTTTTAATAATGTGTTTGTCTTTATTTGCATTTGCGCACACCGAATTTTTTGTTACCTGATAGATCTAGCGATTATATCTATTTTACATTGTGGCATTTTAAAGAGGGGCGGTATTATAACTACTTCACTGGTCACTTGGTCTGGTGTGAGCGCAGGTGCGACTGACAATCCTATACAAAAATCCTACCCAAAAAAATGCTTCTTCTTTTTGATTGTCTTAAATTTCCGCGGTTTGGGGGCTTCTTGTGTTTCTCATTGGCCAATACATATGTGCGTGGTTTGCTAAATGTAGACATTAATCACTGACATGATATTATAAATCTGATGATGTACAGTTCATGTTTTTCTCTGTTTTTTATTACAATGAAAAAGAAGTGTTATAATTGAGAGTATATGTTTAAAATATATGTATATGTTTCAGTCTAATATGTTCTAGCTAGATATCGAAATTGTCTAGTTTCAATGAGATATGCCGATATTGCTATGTAGATGTCTTGACAGATCAATATAAAGTAACACTCGTATGTTGGAGGTTTTTATGGTTTTATTGTATTTCCTAGCAACCTGGAAGGCAGTGCGGATGCCTTGGAATTAGGATCCGAGGTTGAGTATGTGGTGGGTCGCTGCGGAGGTGGTGGCGGAGGCGGTGGGTCCGGAGGTGGGTGCGCTAGCGCCGAGTGGGTCCGCACGCTTGCTCGCGGCTCCGTGCCCGTACCGCCGCACCAAGATACGCCCTTGCACGGCACTGTCACACGTACCCTGCGTGCTCTGAATCCCGATCAACCGCATTATTCTGGTACGAACTTGAAATAAGCATTATTATCCTTAGGTGGCGTACACATCAAAAGTTTCGCCAATTAAGATCGAGCGTTATGTAAAAAATAGATCTTTAACTCATATCGGTGTCACACTCTGTTACCGATCGTTGCAGCATGCTATTACTCGCCGTAATTGCTAAATGGATACGGAGCTAAAAGTGCAGCATATTACTATATCCCAACGCTAGTTGTCTAGTTTTTTCTTTTTTGTGAAAAACTGTTTGCTATATGCCTAGTGCGACCATCTTAATCGAGAAATTGCACAAATATCTAGGATTGTTAAAGTACGTTAATTAATAAAATTAGTTTCAAAACATAGCTATACCATAAATATAAGAAGTGGAAACCAATTAATCGCTACTGAAACCGAGGTTTAAGCAATAGCCACAGACAAGAATGTGAATCGTTCATATAAATTGTAACATCCTATTTTCTGGAAATAATGATATTATCTTTATACTGACAGTCGAATTATTATTTAGCGGCGTGTATATTAGTGCTACATCTCTGGTCACTAATTTTAGATGATGACTTGGTCCTTTCGACCAAATGATAAAGATTTGGTTACATTACGTCCTAATACTTGTTATAAACAGATTTTATTTGAGGTGTGTTGCGTGGATGATATAAAAATAAAATCGAACATACAAAAAAGTGATAAAAATAAAAACGAGATAAAATTGCACTGTCGTATTTCGAGAGAGTCAGTAAAACAACTAATATATTTTCGTTACAATTTGGCCAGCAAGAATATTTAAAAACAACATACAGCACTCAATTTATTTAAAAGTATTTTATAATGACCACTTGAATTTTTTTAATTCGCCATGTTAACGCCTTCTATTAGCTGAATGGAATTAATAAGTTATATTTAAATGAGGTAAATACCGTGGTATACCACACGGTATGACGCCAAGTAGCAACTACACTTAAGGGTCTCGTAAAATGTGGCTAATGATTCTGGAAGCAATCACAATAAATTAGGCAGCGTTTTGCGGATTATAATCAGCCGCCTGCTAAGTACGGAGATCATGGCAAAACCTCCCATTACTTGGGGTGGCTGACTAACAGTCTTTCGGCTGAGAACAGACAAGGATAGATCAACTGTTTGTTTTTGTAGCGATCTGTCAAAAATAACAAGTAAAAAAGTAAAAGCTCTTTTAATAAAACCATAGATAAGAATACTTTTTTATTCAATTACTTCGCTTTCTACATCTTATGAGTCTTACATAATTCTAATAAAATAAACGCTTCGAATCAGAATGCAGTAGGTAAGCACAGTTTGTCGAGAATCCAATAATTATTAATAGCATCCACATCACGATAGTGTCAGTCTAAGTTAATAAAGCCAGGTCATTAGAGTAAGTGAAACGAAAATCCAGAAAGAATAGCTGATTTAAAATGAATAAAACACCACAAACAAACAGACAGTTTTGACAGTCAGTCAGATTTAAACAAGTTTTTCACGGCTCTAGAACACGGCATTTTAGTAAAGTCCGTAGGCTGATGAGATAACTAAACTCTTAGAACTGTTCACAATAGCAAGAAATACTTATTTACTTTTCCACTTGATCCTACTTTATTTATTAAAAACAGAAGAATTAATAAAGCAGTATGTTGCTGATAAACTTGTATACATTTTATATTTAAGACAATATCGAAAAATGTTTTCGTAACTTTAAGTTACAAAACGCTTCAAAATCAAAAAAATACTGCTTGCCAGCTAAAAAAACATTTGTTGCAAGTAATGTATTTTTTAAATGATTGTTTTTAGTGGTACAAATGTTTAAAAATAAATAAGTAATCTTTTTGGAATCTACAATTTTTTTGCTATTTTTTGGTATCTTTGAATCTTAGGTACATGTTTAGCGTTAGTTGTATGGAAGAAAGAAAGGCTCCTTTGTTTGTTTGTGGATTTCGAGGTATTGTAATATTTTTAGTAAATATTTCTGTATTAAATATATTATTAAATATTAATTTAATTACATGCAGAAAGACAAACAAGTAGGCAATTAAACTTAAATTACTTTTTATTGGGTCAGTTAAAAAGTAAATAATAGTATTTATTTTTTCACATCACTAGTCCTGACCAACGAAAGACGTCAGGTTGGCCGCACTATAGTTTTTGAAATAATGTGATAGTGATTTATGCTCGCTTAAGCCATATTCTGCTATGGTTTAAGAGTAAATTTAATAACTAGGGCAAGTTTATTGGAAGACTTAGTAAATAAGTGGAATATAATTTAGATTTTTTTGTATGTCGGCTATTTGAGAAAATAAATCTTGGAATAAATTCATTAAAGTAATTTTGACTCCACAATAACCCACAACGCGTAACTATGTATATTAATGGAAAACTGAAATCTTACAATTATGTGAACTTTTGTAGAGTAAGTATATTTATTGTGTTGTTAAAAAGATAAACTTTGTAATTTCTGGTTTTCTTTTAATTTTAAACGTCTTTGCCCGTGCATCGTAATGAATTCGAGGTATAGGGTGCCACACGGCGCCGCACCGCACCGCTGTGAACAGCGTTGCGCTGCGGGCGCAATACCCCTCCCCGCTTCGTCTCTCAGGTCCCAAGTCCGGCGAGCTGCGGTGCGGCGCCGCACGGCGACCTAACACGTCGTCTGACATGGTATAGTGATTTGTATGTAGGATGACGCAGCGGCACCGTTCAGGCACCGCACCGCACCATTAACGCATCGTGTGGCCTCGCACTTATATGGATCGGTTCTCGGCTCTGTTGATTATACAAGTTTTTGAATACTGATGGAATTGCTGCTTTTCTGAGTCCATAATCAATAATTAATGATTAAATGTGATTGTGTAGAGTCTAATTCATTTATGTAACTGTGTTGGCACAGGTCTAATCCAGGTGGACGGCACCAGCGGCGGAGGCACGGGCGCGGTTTATGAATTCGGCATTATGGGTTTGGCGTGCAAGCGCGAGATTCTGCAAGTGGGCGACCCTGTCACCTTCCACCCAGACGCCGAAGGCCGGGCCGCTAACATTGTGCCGGTGCGCAAGAAGCGGCGCGCCACCGTCGACGCTATAAAAGGCTTGTAAAATTTAGCTAATTATTGTATATAAATCTTTCCACTTGTAGCTTTATCGATGAAACTTAATATGCGTAAGCGGTATGACTTTCGTCTATATTGTATCATTTCCTCTATAAACAACTTATATGTGTGATTGCAGGTGGTTTTGGTTTTCTGTCTCTGGAAGGCGAAGAAGCTCGGCGACTTTTTTTCCACATGTCTGAGGTGCGTGGTGGTGCGGGTGAATTGCAGCCTGGTGACACGGTAGAATTTGTCATGCTTACCAACCCGCGTAACGGAAAATCCTCCGCCTGCAACGTCGTTAGGGTTGGGTAAGTTTCTTCATTACGTGAGTAATAATTGGAACATCCCGTAGTAACAAAATTCAAACTAATTATACGAAAAACGACTTAATTTCACGAAGTTGTCGCTGTGGATAATAGATTATTATCTATTGTTGAAATTGTCACTAAAAATAAGTTTGCTATCTGTATAAATTAAGAAGTGAATCTTCACCATGCTAGTAGATAAATATTTACTAGACGTATTACTGTTTAAGCCACTGTTTAGATTTGGTAATAATAATTGTATATAGCGGTATTGTGACTTGCATAACAACTGGTAATTGCAACAGTAATGTTCAACAACCCAAAGGTCCCGGGTTCGATTACTGGTACATTTTTGTGGTGAGCAATTGGTTCCAAAGTCACGGTTGTTAATATACTTAATTATGTACTTTGTATGTGTCTATTGTCGCTATGTTTTTAAATACTACTTAGTGTGGCAATTGATAACCAAATATGATTAGTTAAGATTTGCTTATTCTGTATATTTATTATCGACAGTCGCGGCGCAGTAAGCCGAGGAAGAGGCGAGCGTGGTGAACGGGCGGAGCGATCCGAGCGTCCGGAGCGACTTTTGGCCCGGCTTCGTACCGCCTCGCTCGAGGACGCGACGCCGCGCGTTCTCGTAATACGTACGCCACGCGGGCCCGATGGCTCACGTGGCTTTCGCCCGAGGCGTCCGCTGCAAGGTATAAATAGTCTGGCCATAAATACTGTTACATAAAACCTTTTCTTCTTTTCAACATTTTAATTATTTTTAATTTGAAATGCATTTATTATTTCAAAAGCTTCTTTCGATTTCGCACCATTTCACATATTTTTTTCGTGTTCATTATTAAATTACAATATCGAATGGAGTGTTAAAGAAAATGGGATTGCAGTGATCGCTTTGCACCAAGGTGGGTCTGGAGCCGTCGGTCATTTTTGAGACATTTCAAAAGCTTGGTATCAGCCGTATGTTCGTATATCGTACTATCAACAGATACAACATCACTTCCTCTGACGAAGACCAAAAAAGATCGGGGCGGCCGCGTGCTATTAGAACTACAAAGGCTGTTAATGCCATTAAAGCCAGAATTCGTCGAAACCCCATTGGAAACAAAAAATGTCATCGCGAGAAAACTTGAAGTTCGGTGCTTGTCGTAGATATACAGGACTTGCCCTCAACCAATCTTTACAATTAAAGAGAATGGATCGATCAAAATGCCTTCTGTCACTATATGCAGGTGAAAGGTACAGGAATATCCTGTTTATCGATGAAAAATTTTTCACGATTGAAGAGCACTACAATAAGCAAAATGATAAAGTGTACGCTCACAGTTCTAGAGAAGCTGCTCAAGTGGTTGGAAAGAAACAACGTGGTCATCATCCTGCGTCAGTGATGGTTTGATGGGGCGTGTCTTATTATGGCGTCACAAAGCTACATTTCCGTGAAAAAGGAATGAAAACTTCAGCCAAAGTGTATCAAGAGACAGTCTTGGATCGTGTTGTAAAATCCCTCAGCAACACACTTTTTTAAAATGTACTCTGGACTTTCCAGCAGGGCTCTGTACCTTGTTACAAGGCTCGAACTACCCAAGCCTGGCTTGAAACCAACCTTCCGGACTTTATAAGAGCTGAAGACTGGCCCTCATTTAGCCCAGACCTAAACCCTTACTACAAATCATGGTCAGTTTTAGATGACATGGCTTGCTCTAAACGACTTGGTGACATTGAGTCTCTTAAAAAATCTCTGACGTAAAAGTAGTGGCGAAATCATGGAATGAAAGTCATTCCACCGTTTGACTCTACAGTGCGGCCGCTGCCACCCATTGACTGGACTCGTGTTTCGACGAATGTTTCCAATGAATGGAAGTAATTTACTTGCACAAGCAATTTTAGTTTATTTTGTGCATTAACACCTATTAAAATAAAAATTAGGCAATAATCTCGTTTAGGTCATGTATCCAGCCTCCTAGGCTGGCGTTCAAATGTTGATTATTTTGCAATATGATGATAGTTATATATATACAGGGTTAGCCAAAAATACCGGAACACCTAAATAACTCTTGAATCGTAAACATTTTCAAAAATTTTTCAAACAAATGTTATGTAAAAAGCAAATATTTTGAAAATACAGGGTGCTGATTTTATTATGGAAACAGGTGATTTTATGGTGCTGATTTTATAATAAGCTTTTTCTAGTATTTTTGAAAAAAAAGTGTATAATAGTTAATGGTCTGTAGTTTTCTGGGAAAAGCCTGTCTCCTTTTTGAATAGCGGGTTTATTACCCTTGTTGGAAAGATATATATTTGTACATAATAAAGCTATTAATAAACTATATTCATTATCATTTATCATTTAGTTTTACTCTTAGTAAAACTGTACTAGATATAACGTATGTGCTTTGTTCTTAACCAAAGTAAATGTTTTATGTTTTGTTACAGAAATGCTGGCGGAGTGAGCTATAGCGCGGAACTAGGACGTCTTATGATTTGGTTTCAAATTCAAATTGTTCTTGTAATCATGAGAGACTGACTGATCCTGTTTCTTTAGCAGCATTTAAATTGTTTTGTTATCTAATCATCGTAGGAACCGCAGTAAATTATCGTGTACCACGACATAGTGCAGGGATCTGAGGCGAACATATCAGTGTGTGGAGCTTTTCGAGCCGCACAATACACTTCATAAGAGGTTCTTTTGTGCATAACGACTTGTTCAAAATTCCGTGGCGCCGTCGCCGCCGGTTTGCCAAGTTCCGGAGCCCTAGCCTCCTGTAAATATATGATAGGTAGTACGCTTATTGTCGACAGCCGGCGAACAATTAGATTTTGATTTGTACAGACTGCTACGCTGAGTGCTATAGACGTGATGAATTGGTTATGTAGTCGAAGTGGGGACGTGACATATCCGAGGTCGCCAACGCGGAACCTTCTGTGATTATGAAAATTACAAGTGCAATAAGTTTGTATAATGGGTAAATTAAATAAAATGAACGCTAGTCTATAGGTAGCGGGCCGCCCTCGGCACTATGTCGCCCGGAACGACGCATTTACACTATGCAATGAACTGGAATGGAACCAAAGACTGAAAATATTTATTAAACAATAATGATATTGGTATTAGATTATGTTAATAGACTGTTTGTCGTGAACATAGGTGAGTCTCGCCGCCGGCACGGGGTGTGTCGTAGGTAAGTCGGCAGTCGGACGGGTCGTTGTTAATACTGGTTGTCGGGGTTTACGGCGGCGAGCGAGCCCCTCAGGTCTGAACGTTAAAGCTTGCACTCGATCCAAAAGATAGGAATTTTGAACAAACGTTATATGCTAATGTGCTTGAAAGTGAACAGTTGTTTTCGTTGCGCATGTAACCATTCTGTAGTAATAGTTGAGATATAATAATCAGGATATTGATGTTGTAGTGTACGGAAATAAGTCCCGGACGCTTCGGGTGTAGGTACTAATACTAGTCTTAACATATACGCTCCGTGACGGCCGACATGAAATATTTAGTTAAAATTCTATCTAATCGAGTCTAAGATCTGATGAATACAGAATGGCAGTATTCAACTTCGAAGTTTCTAGTTTTCATATAAATATTATATATATATATATATATATATATATATATATTATATATACGTACGTAGTTAAGAATTTGGCAAACCAATTATAAGAAGTGTAAATTCGGTGCCTAAAAGAACCTCTATGGTATAACTTATACCAAAAGTTGAAAAGTGTTTAAATGTATTGCAACATTTCCATACTTTGGGATAATCGTAAGAGTTAATTTTTCTTTAGTTCTTCAAATATATTCATTAGACAAGTTATCAATGCCAAATGTATAAACACCATGTACAGTTTTGGAAATTGTGATTAAAACAATGTACACCACTTACATGAATTTGTTACTTTTTATTTGCCAGTTCCCTGTATTCGAGCCCTGAAAAGGAGTTAGTATTTTGAAAATGTACAAAGCCAACTGTCTAGTTTGCTGTCAGATGTTTATTTTGATTCCATACATACCTATAAGTTCTGATAGAATAAATTTTAATAAAAACGTATTGTAAAAACAATCTATTCAATAGCTCAAGAGTTATTCTCTGGCGGAACCCGCAACCTTTGTATGTCCGTTATACTGCTCTCCCAATTGAACTACCGAGTCTTGTGAACACTCGTCGAAATTTTCTAGTTTTTACGTTGTAGGCCAACGTTGCTTCATCAATGAGAGGAATATCCTCGCATTCGAAAGAAACATTTTTACAAATGTTTGACAATCCATAATAATAATCAATTAAGATGAAACAGCCAAAGAGAAATGAATACTAGAAAAAATTGACTCTGCTCACAAGTTTCCGCCTTGAGAATATTTTGTGAGTGCAGTCATACTTTTTCTATCACTGAAAATGAAAAATTGAGTTACAATCACAAAAATATTTAGGACAGGAAGCAATATCTCGAAATGCATCTTGACGAGTTTCACTTGTTTTCGTAGTAGTTTGTATTTAGTCGCTTTTAACTTTAAAATAAACAAACCAGTAGAACGCAACCTGCTGTCCTCCCTTCATGAAGTGTCACTGACAAGATTGGAAACTTTCTGAAGCGGGTCTCCATCAATACTTACTGTAAATCGGCCAGAATGATTAACCAATTTTTACGAGCTATCAAGTCTCGTCGTCATTTATCATGATCTAAAAAGAAAAATATACTGAAGACTTAGGCTGTATGGGTTTTATAAAGGGTACTAGACGATGCAGTCGCTAAGCACAAAGCTACGCTAGCACCATATATTGGAGCGGAGAGTAATACCTTAAAAAAGTATAAATTGTTTTTTGTTTCGATGGCAATTTTGCGAATTTCAAAATTCGGGCACTGTCACAATCTGGTCCTAAACCTGTTGATTCGATTCCACACAAAAAATATTTAAATTGGTTAAGAACTCGGGAAAATTTTGGCGTAACAGACATTGCGCCATTGAAGCTGATCCATCGCAGCTTCGCTCGCTCTGGTCCAACAAATCCCTTACTGCCTTCCCTTATAAAAAAAACCTTTCAATAAAATTAGACTACCTTATCCGTGCATCTATTTTGCCTATTTGCATACGAAATTAATCTCTGGTGTTGAAGGTGATGGGCAAGGTCGACAGGACATGTAAAAAATCATAAAAAATTGTACTATTCTGATGTCTATCTGTCATTGTCGTTGTTGGTCTTATTATTGTGAAGTTTCGTCTAGATCCGGTCGGTAGTTTTCGTGTGAAAAGAGTTTTGAGAAACTAGCTCTTATGCTATGAGTAAGTAAATTATCAGTTAAAAATAATATACAAAACCCATCACACTTTTCTCAAGAAAATTTAAATAATAATAATATATTTTTATTTTTTAAAGTGTGAAATAGTTTTCTTTTTACGATTTTTGTATATTTGTGACAGTAAAAATATGAATAATATGTAAATTATATAATTTAAACTTGATTATATAAAATAAAGTCGCTTAAGTTACAATACATTATGTCATGAACGACCACCGATTTTTATGATGTTTGAATAATAATAATATCTCTCACATTGCGACCAATTAGCCTAGCCCAAAGTAAGCACTGTAAGGCTTGTTTTATAGATACTAGGGTAACGGGTAAACATACATATACGATACTTGATATTAAAAATCTATAGAAATATACATAAATGACACATGACTCAGGTACAAATTTTCGTTTTAATGACACAAACACCTGCCCCTTCCGGGACTCGAACCAAGAACCTTCAGTGTGAAAGGCAGGATCGCTACGTGATGGTAATTTATTTTTGTATTCGGTGTGGCGATAAATCCAACCAATCAAAGATCATAGAAATCGGTCCAGCCGCTCATGAGTTATGAATGATTACCGTACAATTCATGTAGACCGCTAAATAGGCAGTAGGGTCTTCTGAATGGTCTTTAACTGAGATGTCAGAGAGTGATCTTGGTCAAGATTATGACAAAACCCTCCCATATTTGTAGGGAGGCTTCTGTCCAGCAGTAGGCGTCCTTCAGCTGAGAATATATGTCGTCGCTAACATTTTTATAGTCTTTGGTTCTACTACCTTTCTTTAGAAGATATTTTTATATTTCTCACTGTTTGAGTAGCGGTCGTAAAAAGCTACCACTAAATGCTCGTTTATTTTAACGGGAATATATAGGGAAGTCAATTCTTTCCAAGTCCAAAAAGTGAAATCTGAGTAGTTTCGGTGATTACCTCCTACATCCAAACTTATGAACAGTCCAGCGTACTTGTGTTATAGAGGTCAGAGACTTTATGCATGAGTAGTGGCTTCGTTTAGGGCCTTTATATATCCATTATTTAATATCACACCAAAAACAAAAGAAAATGCTTAATTATTTGCGTCCCAGAACTGCCCTGTGACACACATACCGTTCAACTCTTGCATCCTGAGGCCCTACCAATAAGTCTTAAAGCGATTCAAGTTTAGCTGTTAAAAGGTGTCTCACTTTGACAATCGAACTTGCATCGCGCTAAGAGATCATGATAGGCCCTCTGCTTTGAGAAAAACGCATATGAATGTAAAAACCGTTATTTCGTTCTTATTTTTAAACAAATTATAAATATAAGTAATATAAATAGCCAAAAAATAAAGCAATGTTCTAAAACAACACCATCTTGTTTTTTTACAATATTTGAATAAAATGATTGTTAACACCGATTTGAAATTATAGCTTAAGTCATTTTCCTTACAAATCGGGGTACGCGAGGGCGTGTATCTAAGTTACACGCGATCCGCGCAATAAGTTGTATGTCTACTGAAACAAAAGTATAATAATATAAGTATAATAATAATATAATATATAAGTTACGTGGAGTAGGTGTAATATTAATGGTATTAAAAATGAGTGAAATTATAAGGAAAACACAATATTTAATTAAAATATACATTTATCTAAGTATACTCGCGTCCGTGGAATTTAACCCTCAATGTCCCACACGTGGCCCCTGGGTGGTGCTAAAGGAATAAACCCCTTCCAGGTGGTAGGCTTCGGCCACAGCGTGTTACGTGGATACATCGAGCACATACCCCAATAGAGTGGTAATATTGGGCTGTCCGCCTCCGCAACTGATTAGTGATTTGTCACTTATAAATATTAACGCTCGCTCCCACTCAAACAGTACAAAACCAGTATTGGATCTGTGCGGACGTGTCTGCTTATTCCGAAATTAATTTCAATTAAATAGTTTCATAATGGCGTGTCGTTCTATTCGGTGGTGTGGAAAAAAGAGCAGAACTTCAAATTATAAAACTGACGGAATAACCTTTCATCGGAAAGTTATAGTTAAAAATTTCTTTTTATAAAAAATTGTCAGGGCTCAAGTTAAACTGGACAATCAAAGTGAAATGGTTGACGCACGTGTTCAGGTGTCTATGCGTCCTGCTTCCACATAACGTAATTTCTCATTACGCCATCTCTTTCTAGTCTACGCTCTCAACACTAGTGTTGCATTCAAAGGATCAAGGGGTGTATCGATAAATAACATTATTGTAGTTTATTACATATTTTTTTCAAACATAAAAGTAATTTTGAAATTATAATATTTGCATTAATGATCTAATTGATAGTGTTGTGCATTATTGATTATGTAAGTCTTAATAGTCCAGGAGCCGGTAACACTGAAAGTCCCGTCATAGCGGAATCAAAAAAAAATTATTTTCATCCCACCACCTCGGAAAGTGTAATTTTGCGCTTCGAAATCTGGCTGGAAAATTCTATTTTATTCGCTTGAGCGGCAAAGTAGATTTGAATTTAGAACATCACATATAATGAGTACTCAATATAATTGTAAATTCAAAACGTCATTAAACCTATTTAATGTAACCTCTATGGTGCCAAATTTATGATAAGAACTTTTTAAATTGTGAAAAAATTTAAATTTGGAACCTTCTTGGTTTCTTTGTTTTATTTGCGTGCTTCGCGCCATTCTAGTTTTTCACGTTTTATTGCTTAATATAATTAACATAACCTAAAAACTGTACAAAAAAATCAACTAAAATGAGTGACATTAGCGACGATGAAGTTTATCTAACGCCAACTGAGTTAACTGAAACAGTTAATAATGCGCAAATGAGCCTTCTCCCTCAGCAATCACGAGAGAAGTATTTGAAACAGTACGATATATTTAACATGTGGCGACTAGCTAAAGGAGCAAAAACTTTCTCCGAAAACGTTTTGCTGGCATATTTTATAGAATTATCTGAGACCAAGAAAGCAAGCACGCTATGGAGTACGTATTCAATGCTAAAATTAACAATTAAGATGAAGAAAGACGTTCATATCGACACCTATCATAAATTAGTGGCATTTTTAAAAAGAGCCTCATCTGGTTATAAGCCAAAAAAATCGAAGGTTTTCACAGCATCTGAAATTGCAAAGTTTATTAATAAAGCACCTGATTCCGTATATTTAGCGGCAAAAGTAAGTCAATACGTGTAATTTTTTGTTGTTGATAAAATTGTACATAGTACTTACAATATTTTTAATTTGATTAATTTATTTACGATTATAAATACTTCTTTTGTTACAGGTTGTTCTTATTATTGGTATAACCGGAGCATGTCGAACAAATGAACTTACACTACTTAATGTCAATAACGTATCAAAATATTCTCATAATTCTGATGAATTGCTATTAATTAATGTACTAAATACCAAGACAAAAAAAGACCGCAACTTCGTTATTCGCAAGGAATATGTAAACATTGTTCAGAAATATCAAGCTTTACGTCCTTCT
The DNA here is from genome assembly GCA_927399485.1 of Calamotropha paludella. Taxonomy (NCBI): domain Eukaryota; kingdom Metazoa; phylum Arthropoda; class Insecta; order Lepidoptera; family Crambidae; genus Calamotropha; species Calamotropha paludella. Next base: position 19,193,455 of record OV656803.1, on the reverse strand, counting down.
AACACCCCAATTGAACGATTTTTTCTACAATATCGCAACGGAAAGTGTATCCGACAACCTATGGGTCAGAATAAAATTGGCAGTATTCCACGAGAAATAGCAACTTTTCTCGGACTTTTAGAACCCCCGTTATACACCGGTCACTGTTTTAGAAGAACCTCAGCCACACTTTTGGCCGAATCAGGGGCTGATCTTCTATCGCTTAAGCGCCATGGAGGCTGGAAGTCTAATTCGGTTGTAGAGGGATACATAGAGGATTCAATCCAAAGTAAATCAAAAATTTGTAATAGTATCGTGGAGGCCATAACGCTGAAAGAACCTCTGTCAGATTCTTGGTCTCGCCCTTCTACATCTAAAATGAGCCCCCATAAGATTGGAAACAATAGCCCTCTCTCGCCAACATTTACGCCAATAGAATCCAATGAATCGGCACAACTATTTAAAATTACTGATAGTTTACCACAAAACAGCGCACAATTCACAAACACCAACATAACATTACCTAACAAAAATATTAAACTTAACATAAGTAACTGTAGCAACGTTACATTTAATATTTCCTAATTATTTTCTACTTCTTATTATTTTCTTCAATTTATAGATTATCTTAATGTGTTTTAATTGAAATAAAAATATTTTGTCATTATAAATTGTTTTCTTTTTCATTTTGTCATTTCCTCGCTGAGGTGGGATGAAAAGTTACGTATTGCACTCGAGTGGAAAGATTTTTCACCTTGTGCTCGTTTGTTTCCCTCGCTGACGCTCAGGATTCTAATTTAGAATCACTCGCTGCGCTCGTGATTCAACTTTAGAATCCTTCGCTTGCTCGGTCATCCAAATCGAGCACGCGGTTAAAAAGGAACTTTCCACTCTTGTATAATAAATAACTATTAAATAAATAGTACTTAAGTATAGGAATAAATTAAGCTTGGTATGCGTGGATTCCTATTGCCGAAACAATGTTAAAAAAAATATTGAAAAAAAAAATTAAAAAATGTTTTACCGTCATCACGGATATATTTTGACGTGACAACGTCTTAAATTAGGTTGCGGCTGGGAGTCACTTATGAAAAAGTGTAACGCTCGGTAACGTTACGATGAGTCACCGAACGAGAGAGAGGCCCGCCGAATGCCTTGCGTCTCTCTCCCACTCAACTATGATCGGTCTGCCGCGCGCATTGTGCAATTTAATTATATTCATATCAATAAATATTCTACCGAGAAAAAGACGTTGTCACGTAAAATCTTCGCCCGTAAAACCGACTTTACAGGCAAAAAAAAAAAAAAAAAAAATTCTAGTATTTTTTTTAATGTATTCGATAGTAAATTTTATTGGCTATTAGACAAAATCACGCAAACCACTTTTTTTCTGCTGGAATGGTCTGGCCTATTTGAAGTGTGTGATGAGGGCTAAAATTTCTCCATCATGCCGGAAACATTTATTTATATATTTTTAAGTAATTTTTAAAAATATCTCGGTATGCGCGCTCAAAAACTGCCGGAAAAATCCCGCATACAATTTTGAAGTGCATAAACTATATTAGCATCTACTCCAAAATGTACGATGTTCAATAAATTTATTTTGGAGTAAATGCTTTTTGTGGAATAAGATGTCTTTTTCTCTGCATAGATTTAAAAGAATATGAGGATTAATATGATTCAAGGAATTGTAGGGGAATCTTTATTTTACATAATGAAAACGATAAAATAACATTGAAATAATTGACAGGAGTTTATTCTCAAAATTAGTATATTTATTGATAATCATCGAAATCAATTTCTTCTATATCACAACGGTTTTCATTTTCTGATTCTTCACTTTCTTCCTTATTTAATTGGCCACTAAGAATTTCTTCAACTTTTGAAGGTGCTGTTGGGCCTTTATACCACAATGGTCCCAACTTATTTTCTTGATTCAGTTGCAATCCACATTCAGTTGGTTCAAATAAAATACAAATTGGCTCAGTGGCCAACCAATTTTAGCCCTCATCACACACTTCAAACAGGTATGCCAGACCCTTCCGGCAGAAAAAAGTGGTATTCGTGATTTTTTTCTAAAAGCCAATAAAATTTGCTATCGAATACATTAAAAAAAATTAATATCCGCGATGACGGTAAAACATATTTTCATTTTTTATAAATATTTTTTTAACATTGTTTCGGCAATAGGAATCCACGCATACCGTCCTTAATTTATTCCTATACTTATGTACTATTAATTTAATTTTTTTTTTTTGATTCCGCTATGACGGGAGTTTCAGTGGAACCGGCTCCCCGCCTATGATCGATTATACCGATATATTAGGTATATAGCGTATTTGAAATAAACGGTTGAACGGTTTTTATACTTTTTTGAATAAATGGTTTTTAACAAAGATTTTTTTTTGAAATTGCTTTTTTTAGCAATAAAAAGACATGATGAAAAACAATCAGTCAGAAGAATTTATACGAAGCTAATTCATTTTAAAAATCAGTAAACCAATAAATGGTTAATTGATCATTTAATTTTTACTTTTAATACAACTAATTAAATGTAATTTGGTAATTGGTTTGGTTCTTGTTGAGGTGCAATTCAGCGGTTAATATCTTCTTATTTGATCACTAGCAGCATTTATAGGCATTTATTTCCATAAGAGAACACGTATGTATTATTCACTATTGCTATAATTACTGATGTATTGGCTATCGATATCGATGAACCTTAGATACTTGGACACTACCACATCTCTAGAGTAATAGTTGACCTTAGGATAGCCAATCGGAGCGCAGTTAGATCAGCGTGAGTAGCGGCGAATTAGCGGAATTGTTTTCAAACAAAATGATTGACATTTCTACTCTATTGGGGTATGTGCTCGATGCGTGGATAACACTGAAAATGTTTCGAAAAACAAAAGTATTGGTAACTTTCTACATTAAGCCGTTTTTCATTTTCTAAACATTTTCAGTGTTACCTAGGTACCACCCACGAGAGTAAGACAACACTGCCTAATGGTCCCAACCGATCGTGTTCTAATATTGAAGTCTGGTGAAGCCACATTGGAAATCAGGTCAGAACAGTTGTGCTGGTTGCAAGGTTGCAAGTGCTGGTTGCATCGGATATGCAAATTGTGAGAACAGTGGGATCCGTTGCACGATTCTTCCACTGGCCGACCGCACATAGTTGGGGGCCCAAGTAGTGAGCTAGCCATCCACGAAAGGCCATCTCGCTGGCACCCACGCCTGTAATGCCTATCTGCGGTAATTCAATTAAAAGGAGACCTCGTAGCAAGCGTTTAAAATCACAGAGTTACACTAATATGGCAGGGCTGCTCGTGATAAATTTCAGGAACAGTCCATTTTTTTAAAGTGCCCCATATAGAACAGGACTAGACGCACTCAATAAGACCTGTTAAGCTTAATTAGTGTATCTCAAGATACACTAATTGTGGCTCGCAGGGCAGAGCTATGAATATTACAAAATAGTTATCTCACTTTTGACAACAATTACTTTTACACGTTACCTTTAAATGTTGTGAGTTTTCATTATATTATGTGTGCTGTTAGTGTTATCTATAATCTGAACGAGTGGCGCAGCAGGTAGTAATTAAACAATCGTAAATAATCGTAACTTTTAATTTCACAATGTTTCTTTGGAGAGCGCTAAATCTTCACCTAGGACAATACACACTATTTAAGTAATACTTGTTTTATAAGTTAATCGTAAAGTATATTTAAAACAAATATTGAGGATTATGGTAGGTGTCGTTTAAATTGGCAACAAGTCATTCGCCATACTTGTATTAGGAATACCAAACTTTTATGATACGTAAATACACAGCGTAACATAACTACGACATTATCTGATACCCTTTCCTACTAAAAAATAAAATGAAAAGCAAAAAAAATGAATTGGATATTATACGTGGTATTCTTTATTAGGTACATTATTTTGTTCCCAAGAAATATTCAATACTGAAATATGGACTTAATCATGAATTTTCATTATCACTTTAAAAGGCATTTACCATAATTGTTTCACTTATTTATTGCAATTAAAACGGCAATGGTATACATTGGGTAATAGTAACATTATTTAAACTATTGATTACAATAATTTCATATGATTTCTGTGAAAAACCTTCAAAGGTCTGTTAAAGAAAATAAAAATGTAATATGGAATACAAATGTTACAAATTTACATAATGACAAATATTGACTAAAGATAAAATGCAGAGAAATAAATAAAAATAACAATTTATAAATAAAAAAGTTTTCATAGGAGCGTGTAGTTTCCTTCAAATTACACCCTGAAAAGAAAGTGTGTCAAATTAAAAATAATAACGCTTATTTTCACAGTATATAGAAATGTTATCAAATCGCTCTGTATCGCAAGTCGCTCAGTTAAAATGGGTACCCAAAATCGCTTTGCATTAAGTGAGTGCAACTAACTTACAGCTTTCGAATTTTCGGTTGTATGTTGGTACTTGGAATCAGTCTTGTCTGGAGGAAGAGGATCGCCTCCTGTGGTAGTAAGCCCGTCTCGGGGACGCGCTGTATGACCTGACGCCTGCGTAGAACTTCCCCTTCTGCGTGATCACCTCCAATCTGGCCGAAGCTTCCACTCTTCCATAGTCGTTTTCCAGGGTGATTCTGTACAAACCGACGTCGTCTGGAGTAACTTCCTCTATTTCTAAGATTCTGAGTATTTCGTCTTTTTCTTTAATCGTTATGCGAGCGGAAGGTGTGATGATAATGCCATCCTTGTCCCAGGTGGCCCATGGCGCTGGGAGTCCGCGGACAGCGCATTGAAACACCACGTGGTCTCCTTCTTCTACCACTTTGTTGAAAGGATACGTGTAGAACTTAGGTACCAGCTGGCGAGAGGGACTGCATAATCGTCTTGTGTCAGGACCTGAAATTTTTTTTAAGGATTTGAAATTAATTACACTATTTCAATTAAATTGATGCTGTTATAACTTTACGGCAGGTGTTATGCCTGGCTCCCGTTAATAAATCTCATGATGTATAGGAACTGCGGTATCAGCAGCTCTCTACAGGCTCCAGCTTCTACTAAATCCTAAATCCTTCTTATGAATCACTCTATCTATTGGTAAAAACCGCATGAAAATATGTTCAGTATTTTTTTACTTTATCGCGAACAGAAAAACAGACTTAGGCGGCGTGGGACTTTGTTTCATATATATGAGTGATTATTATTTAAAAATTGGAAGACAGTACAATGCATGGCTACCATAAGTAAGAAATCTACAGAGTAGTTATCATTCCAAGTAAAGGAATATTTTCACGTGTCATCATTTATTACCATTAGAAAATTACAGACAAGGTTTATCACCTCTCCAGGGTTTCTTTATCTTATTAAGGACTATTTAACTAAATTGTTTGTACTTTTTCTTGGAAACGAATGAAATTGGCATACCGGGTGTACTCGAAACAGAGCGCGCAGGGGTGGTACGGGGCGTTGAGCGGGGAGTAGACGCCGCGGAGAACAGTGTGGGAGGTCGTCGCAACCGCTGGCTTAAAGTGTTCGGCTCTCCAGGAGCTGGAACAACAACGTATACATTGCTGTTACAAAAATACAGTGATATGCATAGTGGCTTTGTATGGAAAGTCCTACAAATTATTCATAATATTTTTGCTATATTTGTTGACCACGTAGTATGTTCTACATAAAATTGTTGGGCAGTAGAGTAAATGTTTTATAATCTATGTGGTGATGATGATGAGTATTTGTATGGTTAATACTTTGCTGTTCTCAAAATTAATAGGCGACGTGTTACGGTGTTGCAAAAAAAACCCTTATAAGTTTATGAGACTTTTTTTCATTTTGATTTGTATATTACGCCTGTAAATTTACAATCAACGGAATATTAAAATCGGTTAAGTACTTCGGAGTTCATTGTGGTCAAACACTGAAACAGGGAAAATTTATATACACATATAGAAGATATATACTAATTATATATATGAATTATCTACTATAATCTCAGTTATTGTCTTTCACACATTTTAAAGGATTGAAAGTGCTTCGAAATTGACATCTACGTTCTTTTAAAGAAAGTATTGGTATTGCGAAAGTGTCTTCGGAAAAATGAGCTTTTATGAATACTTAGAAATTTACCAGTTGTGAACACTGTGAAGTAGATTTTATAATCTAAACTGCACAACGGTTTTGTAGCTGCCGTCAGGTTGTATGTACTTAAAAAAAGTGGAAACAATTCTATCAAATATTTCACGGACCGCTACTTAAAGTTACGTATTGTTATCTGAAAAATATAGTAGTGTAGATCTTTAAAAAAGTTAATAACCTTTATTTACGCTTTTGCACTTACTATCCTTATATAGGATGGTATAACGCGATACAAAAATTATAATAATAATTACTTCCAAAGAAGCATACACACTCAATGGTGACAGGAAAACGTTTGTATATAATGCTCGTGTATTTGAATAATATATTAGTATGTCCATCTGCCCGTAAATGGGTTTTGCAATTGACATAACAGCCACCAAAAAGTTGACATCGCACTATAGTAATGCTTACGATATACTACGAGGCAGGCACTGGAGGTGGCCTTGCCGAGTCGGTTAGATGCCTCGCAGAGGTAGGTGCCCTCGTCCTCGGCGGTCACTTGCTTAAGCTTCAGCCGTGCCGCGCCCTCCTGGTACGACCATTCAAACTCCGAACACTCTCGTATCAACTAGTAATCGAAATAAAATAAATATTAAGCGCTGTTTAACCAAAATATATTGACCGTTTCGTACTACTTGTCTCACTCTTGAATGCTCCTACATATAAGGAAATAAGATAAGAAGTAGTTTATTTATTCGCGAAACCAAGTTACTGGATATTTTTTTAAAGTTATCTACTTCCTTTTTAATTATAACTTATCTTGGGGCTAATATGTTTTCATTGTTCATTGTGTTGCCGTTTCTGGGCAATTTTGCCCTATTCCGGTAATATTTTTAATTTGTATTGGTTGTTTGTGGTAATTCGATATTTGAAAAAGCTACTGAGCTTTGGCATTGGGATTATAGTCATACAAAACCTTGAGCTTGATTAAAATCAAACTCATAGAAAACAAATAGATAGTATATCGAACCTTTTTAACGTTGCCAAAAAGGTACTTGTAATCAGCCAAGAAAATACATTTTAGATATTTTTTTTGTAAATTTAAGTATATAAAGGCGGAATTATTTTAGAAAATATGATGACTCGCAATGATTTTATTCTCTGGCTTTATCCATCAGGCATTAGGCATTTACTCGTGCCGGGAGAGAACCATCTTTTTAACCTAGATTAATTATTATTTTTTTTGTTTTTAAAAATTTTGTTACCTCAGTATAGTGGAACCACCTGATGTCGGGCTCGGGGTCACCGGAGACGTGACACTCGAACTCAACGGCATCGCCATCGTGGCACAGCAGATCCGTTAGCTCGCGCTCGAAACGGGGGATCACCTCAACTCGGCTATAAATACAATGTTTAATAAGCGGTAAGTTTTTATCCAATTCACTGATTTCTTTTTCTTACTTTAAATGTTGTACTAAAAGGACGATAAGGTAGGTAATTCATTATTGTGGTCCTGCTTCAGCTATGTAACTGAAAGGTGTTATTGAACACGGTAGGTATTGCGTAGTATTAGTAAGGTGACGAGGGATATTTGATTATTGATAATAACAGGAATTCAGTGCTTCTGATTTTACTTATTTTATTATACTATGGGATATTATTTACGCCAGTAAAAGTTTACAATAAATAATTTTCGGCTAGGTTGGCCTCTTATAACTTACCTATATCTTATGTTATGTTCTTCAGTGGAACTTATGTCTGTGAAATATAAAATTAATTCTTATTGTATAGGTATACGCACTTATATCCCCTATTTCACATATCCCTACCGATCACAGACAACAACATGTGTTACTAAATTATATCACTACCGACCGGAAAAGCTGGAGAACTGGATATTGTATATCCATTTTTCTTAAGTACAAGTACTTAACGAATGAAAATATTTTCAGTAGATGGGTATCTTGCAATTGATGTATTACGGAAATAAAAATAGATTCGTTTTTACTATTAGAATAACAATTTCATTTTAGAAGAGATACCTATAACATTAAGTTATAGTGCCATACAATATAAAGCTTTCGTGTATCAATCCAAAAATTTTGGACGACCCCAAATGATTCAACTATAACTAATCCATATGTGGATACCCACAATTGATATATCTAACTACATCTAAGAAATTATGCCTTTATTTTCAAAACCATTGCGATACTTGGAAAAATAACGCTGCCGGTAGGGATAAATGAAAAAAAAAAAGACAACTTATTATACATATTTAATGGATATACTTATGGAAAAAGGCGGAAATAATGTTAAAGGAATAAGATATATACAGGAAGCGGCAAAAAGATCTGACGGTTTTAAAATATAAATAACTCAACCGTTTTAAGTGATACAAAATGTTTTATTGCATATTACAGATTGGTATTTATGAACATTTATAAAAATAACAACAAAAATGTTGATTTGATCCATTTAAGATTTGAAGATGACGTCTTTCAAATGATATCCATCTTGGGCCATGCATTCTTCCAATCTTGCGCTGAAATTTTCAAACACTTTTCCTAACATTCCTTTCCTTTCCATCACTTTTCCTTTCCATCAAAGCTGAACCGGTAGCTCTGAAGTTACCCACCCAAAGCAAAATGGTGTTTCTAGTCGGGACTTTGCCTCTAGGCCTCACATTGAAATGTCTCCGAAACTGCCGCTGAACAGAAACACAGGATTCGCCACTTTTAAAAAATGCTTCCACAACGAACGCACGATGCTCAGCCGTCCACCGCTCCATGGCTACTAACAATGTCCGCACGTAGTCTCTGGAACGCCCCTACCCCCACCACCCCCCACCACTCGCTCGGTCGACAGCGCGGCAGTGAAAACCGTCAGATCATTTTGCCGCTCCCTGTATTAAACTACTATAACTGTGTAAATATTACCAGAATTACCAAAAAAATAAATACAATATTATCATATGAATTTATGCGTTTTATTTCATTTAATAAATTTGAATCAATATTTAATAACACTCTAACTCTAGACGAAAGCAAATCAATTAAAGGTTGTGATTTTACAGGCACATCATTTTTTAATGAGGAAAGAACCTTTGTATAAAAAATATGCCATGCCTACCTTTGGCCAAAATCTGCAGCGATATGATGGCTTTTGCTTCGCCGTGTACATTCTTGGCGATGACAGAATAGGCGCCAGTGTAGTCGAGCTTCGCGTGAGGTATCTCGAATCGGTACTCCGGCCCCTCGCCTAGGCGTTTGAAATGGGTAGCGTCGCGGTAGTAGTCAGGCTGTCGAACAATAAGGGTATTATAGTAATATATATATATATAATTTAGTCATCATAGTAAACACCATCCAAATCTATCTATCTATTCTATTTATTTGAAGAAAGTAACGAAACAAGATTTTTTTCTTGTTGTAGCGGATGATTACACGGCCTGTATTTTATTGATACCTAACAGTGATTTTCATAAGTTGCAAATTTGAACGAAAAAAAATTAGGAACGTCTAATTGAAGAAGATATGAGTTTTAAGGTCTTTGATTATAACGTTATTAATCGATAACACTTTTAATAAAAAAATTAACGTAAAGGTAAATCATACTTTTAGCAATAATTCGCATTTAAAAAAAAATAAGGAACTTATTTTCAATAATTGGTTGGAGTAAAGCAAAGGGTGTTTTTTAACCACAGAATCTAAACGAAACACAGGGATCGCATAGGCATTCGAAGGTGGAGAACTCGTGTTATTTACACGAGTAAAAATTCTTTAATGTTTTATCACTTTGTCCCAACAGCATCAATAAATTCAAGGTTTACACATTTAATATTTTTCAGCAAAATTATTCAAAGTCAAACCCGAAATCGGAGGAAAAAATAACAAGAGTAAAAAGCTGTTATTGTTATCCATTTTACACGATAGGATAAAGAAATGTATAATTAATAGAGTTTTATATTTTTGTGAAAAATTTCACGTCTTAGCCGCTCTCCAATCCCATAATTAATTCAAAATCCAAACAAAATACACTTACATAAAGTTTGAAAACAATCAATTTACTTCAAAGTGTAGGCGATTTCTCTCTAGACAATTTTGCACGTTTATGAACATTGTCTTTAGTTTTATTACGTTTTTTCACTTCGTCAAATGCAAGGATTATTTTTGTTTTTAAGTTCTCGAGGCTTTGGACCGTCTTCACATAAACCCGCCGTTTAATTTCGCCCTCGAATTCAACATGCCCTGCACGTGTCAAGGGCGGATCCAGCTTTGGCGCCAGGGGGGGGTCAAATAGTCGTGGTCAAGTCACAAGAAGTAATAATTAAATTTTGATAATAGTTGATACAGGTAAAACGTAGATATTTTATTAATGTTTGTAAGAAATATAAATAAATAAATAAATAAATATTTCCTACATTCACACCAATTAACCTAGCCCAAAGTAAGCACTTTAAGGCTTGTGTTATGGATACTAGGGTAACGGATAGATATACATATACCATACATAAATAAGTAATATTCATAGTAATATATACAAACATCCATGACTCAGGTACAAATGCTCGTATTCATCATACAAACATCTGCCCCTTCCGGGATTCGAACCCAGGACTGTCGGTGCGAAAGGCAGGATCGCTACCGTTGAACCAAACAGTCGTATACCTACCTACCTAAATTTTTAAGAGCACTATTCCTTAAATTAGAATTTTAAACCTGTGTGAACTTGGCACCCGACTTTGGAAAATTTGTTTTTTTTTTTTTTACGAAAGATTGTTAGTAGTAATGCCAAAAAAATAATAAAATTAAAAAAAAAAGTCATCCCGAAAATTAGAAAAATCTGTTTTGGTTGTTTCTCATAGATAAACGTTAGTAGTGGATTGTAGTGCAATTTTATTCGTTAGTAGTAAAATAGAAAAATTAAAAAAATTAAAATGTTTCGGAGTATTTTTTAAAAACCATTTTATGACGTTAATACTCAAGGCTTATACGATTACTACTAACGGTAGACATGACAGGGGGAGGTTCGTAGACGTTATTAGTGAAAGATTTTTTGATAGTAGTAAAGAAAAAAAATTACTAGAAATACTTTAGTTGAGTAAAACTTGTTTGGGAGCAAAATTTACTGGATAAAGTCTGTTTGAAAATTAAAAAAAAATACTAGGAGCACTTTAGTTGAGTCAAATTCTTCCACTTTTAACCTCCACGAACCCCTCTTAGTCAATTCTAATGTTTGTAGTAATCGTATTTATCTTCAAAAAGATTTTATCCAGTAAATATCGCTCCAAAACAAGTTCGATGCTACTAAAGTGCTCCTAGTAATTTTTTTCTTTAATACTACCAAAAATACTTCCACTACGAACCCCTCCTCTTAGTCAATTCTAATGTTTGTAGTAATCTTATTCATCTTCAAACAGACTTTATTAAGTAAATATCGCTCCAAAACAAGTTTGATTCAACTAAAGTGCTCCTAGTAATTTTTTTTTCTTTACTACTATCAAAAATTCTTTCACTACTTACCTCTACGAACCCCTCTAAGTCAATTCTAACGTTTGTAGCAATTGAAGTCATCTTCAAACAGACTTTATCCAGTAAATATCGCTCTAAAACAAGTTTGATTCAACTAAAGTGCTCCTAGAATTTTTTTTCTTTACTCAATCAAAAAATCTTCCACTACTAACCTCTACGAACCCCTCTCAGTCAATTCTAACGTTTGTAGTAATCGTATTCATCTTCAAACAGACTTTATCCAGAAAATATCGCTCCAAAACAAGTTTGATTCAACTAAAGTGCTAACTAAAAACTTTTCAGTTGGCTTTGGAAGTTATAGCTTAGAAATATTTTTCATATTGTTTAATTTTTTTTTAATGCGTACAGGTTTTTTTCGCAGTGATTAGACGATTTCTTTAGACTAAAAACTAATACGTAATAATGCGTTTGACTATTTCTTAGAGGTACTAAATAAAAGTCGAAAGGAAGTGCAGTTAACAAACAGTAGTAGTTGCGAATGATTTTTAAAGTTATACGTCTTTGTACGCATTGAGAGTGAAATTTTTCATGTGACGGAAGTTTCGCACCCAGCATGCAACGAAAAAGCGATACTATGAAGTTAGCTGTTAAATCGAATAGGTTGACTTCAAGATATCTCATTTAAAAATTAAAAAAGTATAACTTCATCCGCGCGTACATAAGTACACACACGCTTTTTTTCTATTTTACTACTAACGAATTAAATTGCACTACAATCCACTTCTAACGTTTATCTATGAGAAACAACAGAAACAGATTTTTTTAATTTTGGGGATGACATTTTTTTACTATTTTTTTTTAGCATTATCACTAACGAAAATAACTTCACTACTATCCACTACGAATAAACATCTTTCGAAAAAAAATAATAAAAAAAACAAATTTTCCAAAGTCGGGTGCCAAGGTCACACAGGTGATTTTGAATGCTTTTTAACTTAGTATTTTATTAACTTTAATAGTTGATTGAAGTAAGTTTAGTCGTTCCGATTGACCTCAGACTAAGAATACCAATGGACTCGCAATGTATTAACAATGGCACAAATAAATTTGCATCCAATCTGCCATTACAAAGCACCGTGTGATTGCGCTAAACTATCAGTCAGTGAGCATTATTTGTGAATACATTTTACAGTTCTATGTTTTTCATTGAATTTTTGAATGAATTGTCTTTGATTAATCAAAGTGAATGTATAAAAAAAACATAATAAGTGCGGAATCTTGGATGCGGTGTCCCTAGTTTTTGCCGCTATCTTAAAGCACCAACACAAATTTTTCGCAGTATTTCATGTCCTTTGCTATCCATAGTCTAAGGTCGAAACACAGCGCGCGCAAGTGTCACACGAAGATGAAAGGTGGGGCGGTAAAATTAAAATTTTAAATTCGTTCGTTTCCGAATAATGCATTCGCCATCATACAAAGTATTATATTAAATTAATTAAATATTGAAGGTATTTACATTAAATCTTATAATATCTTGTGCGAAAAATATATAAAAACATTGTTTATCAATTTTAAATAGTGGTCTACATAGGTCCTGGACCCGGCCCAGGGGGCCCAAATACCTACCTATTTTTGTTTCAAAAATGTAGTGTTTGAATGATATCTTATGCCTAGAAATAAATGGATGGTGTTTATAAAATAACGCTATATATATATATATTATCATTAGCACCTTCAAGAAGTCTCTCAGCCAAAAGACGTCCGGTTTGGGGTCCCCTACCACCTCGCAGTGGATGATCACCGTGTCGCCTTCCCGCGCCTCGCTCGACCTCGGTTTTCTTATGAACATCGGCTCCTTTGAGTACCTGCAACATTTACGGACTTTTAACCCTCAGTCCACAAAAATAGCATTTATTCTATTACTTAATTATGATTCAGCAGTAAAAGTATATAGATGCCAATATTCATGGTCTATAGTGATAGAATGTAGTACTTACGAAAGTGTAAGAAATAAAACAACTCTACTGAAGGTCCTATTCTTAAACGTGCAGATAAATACTAGGAAATCTGACAACTTAGACTTAAGGCGCCAACTAAGATGTCTATTATGAAACATTTGCGTATTCGACCTCAAAACGTTCGAAAAAGAAAGTAAGTACATTGAATGACTGGAAATCTTTATATATTTGGTTCGCTAGTATTAGTTATAAAAAAACAAAATGTTCGTGACTTTTTAGAGAAGCTTACAGGACCTTCGATTTTCTAAAACCGCTGCTATTCAATCTTTTACATAAATGTACAATACTTAAAGTAAATCCTTTATATTTGTAAAGTAGGAATAATGAACTCACGGCGTATCGGGATTGACAAGTAGAGGTGGCGAGACCTTATCTGAGCTGGCTCCATCGCCTATCACTTCAACCTTGCCTGAGGTGGTAGCCCTGCCGACTTCGTTGGAAGCAGTACAGGAGTAAACGCCAGCGTCCCTCGGCGTAACGAATGCCAGGGCTAGCTCCGTCTGACCATCGCGGTCAAGCGTCATCACGGCGCGCCGGCTTGACCGCAGGCGCACACCATCTCTGTACCACGTCACGCCCACTGAAGGATACGCTTCCACCACTGCCGATATGCGCAGTTCCTCGCCTGAAATAAAAATAAAATATAATTGCAAACATCAATACACATTACGCAACTGAAAATGATGGGCTGTTATTAAAAAACTGTTTTACAACAACCTTGTGATATGTATCTTGGAGTTCTGTAACGTTTACAAAAGCGACTTCAACGACACCTATATTACTATAGTACAGGACACCCAACTTACACAATTTAATATACCTAGTTAAGATTTCTAAACGAAGAAGGATATTGGATTTATGTTTTTTGATTAAGTTGCTACGCAATAAAATTGATTGTCCGGACTTGTTGGAAAGAATTACCATCAGTGTGCCCTATAGTCTCCCATGGAAACCCGTCCAGTCTCTCTCCTTTCTATTTCGACGTAGTGTATTGGGATCACACTCACCCATATATAGTCGTCTCCCTTTTCTTTTAAGGCTAATTTGTTCGATGCCATAGAAAGTGAATATTAGTCATTGCGTTTATATAGTAAATGTGTATTTTGTATTTAAAAATCTTATCACTACTATAATTGGACCGTTTTCACAAAGTCAGATTATATTCATATTAATATACTTGATGAAAAATTCAATGTAAAATCTGTACCACTTTTAAATTAAACCAGAAGTCAGTGCTTAATCATAGATTATGAAACGGGCACTTAGTGTTATAATTTGCATTTTTTTAGGTGTCTATTAATATAATATTATTAAATCTTTCTGTCTTTCATGATACTCTAATTGTCTATTTCCTAAGATAAACAGGAACATATAAACCTAAGCATTTTAAGATAATACTTTGTACATAAGTTGTTGGTAAACCAATTCATAAAAAAAATATAAAATGTTTGGCATCTCGGCCCCAAAAATATGGTAAAGGTAAAGCAGAAATCCAAAAATCGTTTTCCGACGACTGACCAACCCTAGGCATGTTAAAGAAATAAACGTAGAATCAGTTAGCTGGTTCGAAAAGAAGTTGTGACTCAAGTCATACATGAGTTAAATTAATTTAACAAGTTAAAAAATGCGCAAGAACAAAAAGATATCATATTATTATTTTCTAGATGAGATAGATTTACCTTCATGCAACCTGTAAAGTGGTTCAAGGCCACAACAGAACTCCGGTGCCACATAGGCTCGGATGCCCTTATCTACGACCAGGCTACAGTGGCAGCTAATTGCACCGCAACTATTTCTTGCCATGGCTTCATATACTCCACCATCTTCTAGGGAGGTGGGTGCAATTTCGAGAGTGTGAAAATGCTCATCTTGTGACATGGCATGTCGACCTAAAACGAGCAAAACTATATTAGGTATTGTATAATTATTAGAATTTATGTGATTAAAACTTATTTTTGTTTTTATTATAAAGATTGTAAGTACAGGTTTACCTACGTATACACCAACGAAGCTATTCTGTAAGACCCTTTATAAAACTAGCACAGTCCCTAGGGAATTAGTAGTCATTCCGTGTTAGGCAGAAAAAAGCGTTTGAGAGCGTTTACCAGCGCTGAATAACAAACTATACAGTTTTCGGCCAGGACACATTTGCTAACTTCAGTTTCGCTGACACAATCCGCCATTTTGCTTTGCTTTGCTTACAAGCGCTCTTAAGCGTTTTTTTTCTGCCAAACACACGGATTGTATTATTAATATGATGATTTAGTACTTTTTATTAATTTAGTTTACTTTAATTAGACGGGATGAAACATGTATAGTGCTTTATGGCAAGTCTTGGAAATTCATAATTAATTTATTTGCTTTAAACATGGTTGTTAGCATGGTGTTAGAGGGTACCACAGTTTGGTATGTGTATCATGTTTCGCCCGTATTTCAAACATGTAAACTATAATACAATAGGAATAGTATTACGTCGATATTAATGTACTGGCACAGATTTAAATCATACAACCTATTATATAAGTATAAAAAAAATATGAATTTACTTATACTTTATCTACACTATTAATATTATAAAGAAGAAAGATTTGCATTTTTGTATGTTTGCAATGAATAAACTTAAAAACAACTCAGCTGATTTCGAAAATTCTTTCCCCATATAAAGCTACATTCACGCTGAATAACATAGGCTATATTAAATGCTAGAAAAAATTTAAAGAATTTTGTCCACCCTTGTGAAGCCGGGACGGGCCGCTAGTTATTTATAAACCTAGAGTTGCCAAACGCTATACTAGAAGTAGTGCACGTTGTCTTAAATATCCCGTTATCAATACATTGGCTGGTATCGAATAAATAGATCGTAAAACTTGGCAGGTGATACACCAGACCGTTTATTCTGAGACATATGTTTGTGCAAATGATGACCACAAGATTTCCTTTTGGCTTATGTTATAAAACTGTGCAATATGTACTGGTCATAATGTATGCTATTCAAAGTAATAAAAATATCTATCCAACTGAATTACTGAAGACTAAACAGAGACAAATTTCACATAAAACAGACCGACATTGATATTTGCAGATAAAATCAGTTTAGTGCATACAGAAACAGGAAAAAGAGAAACCCAAACATCTCTTATATGATTGTGGATCCCTTATCCAATGCTGTATGTATCCCCTTGGGACGCCCTATATCAGCCCACGGGAACTGAGATTTCTCAAGGCTCAGAAGATTCAGGATTTTCTAAAAGCAAAGAGTTAACTCTAATTTGAAGGCGAGACACAATAGATCTTATAGGTTGCAGTGACAACAGTTCCATTAAAACCTATATTTTATGCCATTAAATATAATTAACATTAGGAAAAATAACTTTAAATTTTTCCATTAAAAATATTATTATTATCTAACTGTTAAATTTAAATTAAGAACCTATTTATAGACATGTTATAGGTTACCATGCAAACAACAAGTGGTATACGATCGACTTACCATCAGAAATAATTTCTCGACTATCCTTGTACCACGTGACAGTGGGGGGAGGTTTCCCCACCACCTGGCATGTTAGTCGAACGGGATACGTCACCTGTACTCGCCGGTCCCGTAGCCGCATCATGAATTGCGGAGGATACTCGCCCTCTACGTCAGCTGATCTTACCCTGGGCATAAAATAACCTTTAGATCTTCAAATATAATTAAAATTTTCAATAAAATATCATTTCGTTAATAAAGTTAGCAAAACCAAAACATGGCATAAATAAGAAAAATTGTCATACATCTTTAGTTTCGCATCAGCTTCCCAGACCAATCTGTCGGTAACGACGGCTAGTCTGGCGTAAGTAGACGCTCGACCGTGTACATTGCTGGCTTCACAACTGTACCGCGCCTCATCTTCTATCGTTATATCTTCTATAGTCAGATTGCAGTCATAGCCGTTGAATGAACTTTTTACCCTCTTCTCTCCGTCATCAATTTCATGGCCGTTCTTCATCCACACGACTTCTGGCGTCGGCTTCCCTTTAACGCTGCAATTTAAGCTTGCAGTTTGACCTACTAACACTTTCAATTGACCAGGTAAGATATTAAGGAACTCTGGCCTGTCTCCAGCTGAACCGACTCCTATGGGTCCTGAAGTTTGGACAGATTCACCCCAACCGTATCTGTTCCGGGGGGTAATTCTAAAGTGGTATGCTTCCCCTTGTTTGAGATTAAAGGCGTCGAAAGAGTTGAGGGGCGTGATGCCCAATTCTGTCCAGCGCGCTCCTCCCTCCTTGCCAGCAAGCCAGCTCTCGACCTTGTACGCGAGTATTGGTGCGGTGAAGCTGGGATCTGGCTTCGGCCACGCGAGAGAGATCCAGTTATTTCCACCGTCCACGACGCTCGGTTCGCCCGGGATGCGCTCGGGTACAGCTACAAACAAATGTCATTATCAGCACGACAATGACCTTATGAGATATTTGATAAACTGCCAGCTGATACCTCGTGCCAATCACTTAGGTGATAGTTAATGAGGTGGGAGTTATCTATAAGGGGAAATCTATTTTTGAAGTATTGATAAAACATGAGGTTATGTTAAAATACATACATTTGTACTTTCTTTCGGCGACAGCTATAGCTGTATCATCAATTGGATATGTCCAGTCTGATATTAAGTTTTCGGAGGAAGCTCTTTGTCTTATCTGCAAAATCATAAAAATCATTTTATTGCTCAATACTAAAGTGCATTTCAATAATATATTTTCAATAATATAATTATTTAATTTAATGTCTTACCACGACAGTTACAAAAGCTCTATCACAACCGTATGCGTTTCTTGCCAAGATGCAATACGTTCCTGCATCTGGGATAATAGTCCTCTTAACTGTAAACTTCACGTAATCATCTGATGTCATCTTACAAACACGCTGGCTGTTCGTGATATCCCGAATACCTTTCATAAATATCACTGCGGCAGAAAGGAGGATATTAAATACCTTATAGTTTTTAAAATATAAATTGCGCAGGAATTCTACTTACCTTTAGGTTTGGGTTCACCTTGGACCCTGAATGAGATATTCAGATCTTCCCCTATAGATATCAAAACATCTTTTTCAGGTCGACCAATGATAATAGCAGGTTTTCCATCCAATTCGTTTGGTTGAACCACGGTGATCGCTGCGTTCATATCAACAGCACCATGGCTGCTAAATGCTCTGCAAGTGTACATGCCTGATTCTCTTTCGGTGACATCTGATAGAGCGAGGGTATACAGTCCTTGTTCAACGAAAGTCCTGGCATTCAAATAGCTATCAATTACAGAGCGGCCTTCTCGTAACCATTCGACTTTTGTAGGAGATCCTTTAATTTCAACTTGTAGCCCTATCGTTCCACCGGTGGTAACTTTGTAATCAGTTAAGACGTTAGCGAAGTGAGGTTTTCGAGATTCTAGTACCTGGCGAGATTTGCGAGATTTTTCTACAGTCGTCAAGTTTGGACTGAGGAGGGTTTCTCTTCCTGAAATAGTAGTTTTTGCTTAATTTTAAGGGATTATATATAAAAACCATTTTCTCAAAATTAATAGTACCTACATATAAAATATTTTTTAAATCAGATACAAATGTCATAAATATTGAATATCCGTTTTATTTCTGTATGTATTTTACAAAAAATATTCAATATATACGATCGATAGCAACAAGATATAATATATATTGGTTTAAGATATGTATAATATATCTTCACTCTAAAACTTAAATGATTGATTTTAATGGCTTAAGGTTACTGTTAACTGTACTGCAGCGGCTTAGTTTATTTTATCTTAGAAGAAATTATGCCTGCGATCAGTAAATCTGCGAATATTCGTGTTATTTGTTTATTTTTAAAATATCTACACGTGTGCCCCGATCACAGCTTAGCTTGTGTATGATATTTTGTTATATATACATACATATATCAAAATCAGTTCCACCATCAATTAGAATAAATAAACTTATAACGTTGAGGTCGCGTCTTTTAGAGAAAATATACCTGGTTACCTATGAACCCTAAGAACATATAAAGAGAGAATATTAGCATTGGTGTATCCAAAAAAAAAAACTAACAAAGTTTTTTAGCATACCTGTAAAATTCACAACATGTGTTATTTGATCAGACCATACGGAGTTTTCTGCTTTACAGGTATACTTCCCGCTGTCTTCTGGCGTAGGTTTTGAGATGGCGAGTCTGCAGACGCCGTCCGCCAGATAATATGCCTGGAAACGCTCGTCGGAGCTCACCGACTTATCATCTTTCAACCAAGATATGGTGGGAAGTGGCTGTCCACGAATGCGGCATTCGAGAACCAATTCATTTTCAGCCAAATGATATATATCTGATGACGATAAAAAAAAGTTATTTTACAATTTTTTATTTAACTTCTATTTATTTATTTTTTAATTTAAAAGTAAAAGGTAGAAAAAAGAACGTAGAAGAGAGACAGCAACAGCACACAACCTACACGTGAACTGTTTTGTCAACTGTTTATAAAATGAAGCAAAACGCTAATGTGAAAAGTTATAACAACAACAATTGAAACAAAAAAAGATAATTAATTCTTGCATTTTTAGAATTTGATTAGCGATATGATTTCATATATTTGATCTTTGATGATTAAAAAAAGCATCGGTCGGCGAGTGCAGTTATTAGGTCTGGTTACAATTTTGACTAACCAAATATTATGACTCATATAAACGATCGTATAAAAAGTCAACGGCGGAGGATCTTAAATATCACATAAGTTGTAAATAAATTGTTAATAGCACATTGTTACTTGTTATTTCAATTGTTTATTACAACAGTATTTGCGGCAAAAAAGGTATTTTTTTCTTGCATTTTAAGAATTTGATAAGCTATTTAATCTCATGTTTTGTTCTTTGATTATTAAAAAAAATGCATCGGTCGGCGAGTGCGGTAATAATAGGTTATTCTGACTAAAAATATATTATGACTTATACCGGGTCATTTAATAAACACCATTACACCATCCAAATTTATATATGATATGCTTTGAAGAGAGTAACGTAACAAGTATTTTTTCTTTTAATATCACCCAGTACTAAAATATTAAGTTAAGGCTACAAAGTTATCCATGGAAAACTACCGATTGTTGTCACAATCACGCTACGCACAGTGTTGTAGCAGATGAATACACGACAACCGCCCCGTCCTCTCGTATTTCATTGATACATGACAATGATCTTCATAAGTTGCAAATTTGAACGAAAAAGATTAGGAACGTCAAATCAAAGAGAATATGCTGTTTCATTCAAAACATTTTGGACGATTGTAGAACTGTAGGTATATTTACCAGTAACCAGCTATTATAATTATTCGCTCGGACAAAATGTTTTTTTGCGGAAATTTTACCTACCTATTTTTTTCAAAAATATAGTGTTTTGCCTAGAAAAATTTGGATGGTGTTTATAAAATAACGCTAGTATAAAAAGTCAACTACGGAGGATCTTAAATACGAGTACCACACATGTATATAAACTTCAAATAAATTGTTAATAGCACATTGTTACTTGTAATTAATCTGTATAATTTAAGTTACAAATATTTTAATAAACGATTACAAATAAATTTTAATTCATCGATTTTTCTTTAATTTTCTAACTCCTTCTCTGTACTATCAAAATTAAGATAATTCAGTGCTAAGCATTCAATTGCATTCATAAAATTATGCACTTTATCATCAATGTTTTCTTATAACGTTATCACTAAATTAATATAAAGTAAATTATCGTCCGTAAACCGACTTCACGGACAACTAATTTTTGCTCCATATTGATAACGGCAACAGGTAGACGCTTGAAATATTAACAGATTATTTTAGATATTTTATTTAATTTACTTAACTAAAAGTTAAGTTAAAACATATTTTACAGAAAATAGTAACAGTAACTGAGAGATTAGGAAAAAAACATTGCCATGTCGAATAAAGACCCAATAGTGCAGTCATTGAAGCATTATTGCTCCGAATTTTTTTACTGTGAACCGAATTGCATACAATTTTGGAATTACGTTCATCTTACCCTTTACTTCAAAAGTGAAAATGATTCCTTCTCGGGGGTGAATTTTTTTCTTTGCAAAGTAACCTCGGATATAGAAGGCCTATTTTTAAGCAAAAAGTCATCTATAAAGTTTTTCAAAAAATCCAATAGATTTCGAGTTATTGGCAATTGAAAATTCGCAATTTTTTCACGTTTTTCATCGGTTTTTTGCAAATATCTCCAAAAATATACGTTTTATCGAAAATTAGAAAATAGATAATAAATAATTTTTAGAAAGTATTCTAAGTGCAATATTAAGCTAGATATTAAAGATCAAAGCCGTTTTTTATTTTGTCTGAAATTTAATCGATGTGGTCAATGCCATCTAGCGGCGAGCAGATGCATTTTATGCATTCTAATACAAAAGGGTTTTGTAGTGCTTGAAATAAGCTTTAAAATGAGCACTACTAAAAGTCTTTTGCACGTAAAATAAGTGAGCTATATTGCAAATAAGGGGAGCATCTAATGTTTTTTCTCTTAAATCAATGGGTTTCATAAGTGCCATTTCCACCAAAATTAAAATTAATCATATTCCGCCTAGAATTAACTTTATTATGAAGAGTTGATAGATAGTATCAGTTTGGCTGCTTCAGGACACATATTTTTCAAAAAAGTCACGATTAAATAAAAACAAAATTTCAAATTTTTAAAAAACCCCCTTTTTATCATAATATCTCAAAAATGACGACAGATACGTATAAAAGTGTACGGATTTAAAACTAAGTTTTTTTTCTGACAAACAATTTGGTTTTTTTTGTTTTTTCTGTCAAACAAAAATTGACGGAGATATGATTGTTTAAAGAGCGCGTGGCAGCGCAATCACAGCCTCTCTTAAGCCCTTTAACCCTTCACCATTTTAGAAAAAGGTTTTTTTACTATATATTGCAATGAAGGATGTTGTAGCTCTCTTAATTACCTTTACAATGGTTTTTTATAAATTGTGATAGCATGAAAATTGAAGGAGTTATGGTCCAAAAACTTATCATATTTTTTTCTACTTAGTAACTGAAAATTTCGGAGTGTAAATTTTTGGAGCAATGTGAAAGTACGCAGTATAATAGAGACCCACAACTATTGTAAGAATATCTCGAAAGGATGTGCTATGAAAGTTTTCTCAAAGCTACTACGAAAAACACTGCCGTAAAATGATCATCCTTAGTTCCAAACGTTGATGCCATAAATGAGCATACTAAGAGGGTTTATCTTCAAACCCAGATTTGGATTGGCAACCAAACATTCATCCAACGGATTGGGGGTGGGTCATGAATGACGGTTTATTGAATCCACTTAAGTCTGTAGATCCACCCGCACCACAAGAACTGCTCTAAATGATTTTTTGCAACTGCAAAAAAGGATGTGGAGCGTCTTGCGGATGCAGAAAAGTTGGTCTGTTTTGTAATAGTACCTGTGGAACGTGCAGTGCAGATAACTGCCAAAATAGCCCTCCAATTCAGCCAGGAGATGTTGAATGTGACAGCGACTCCGACATTGAGTCATGAATAATAATATTATATTTTAATAATAATAGTACAATTTTATATAATTTGTAAATATTTTACTAATAAATGGCAATTTTTTACTCTAAATATAATTATTTTTAAATATGTAATCATATATATTTACTGTTTTAATTTAGGGGTAGTTTTAAGGTTAGAAAAGCTTAAGAATATGATAATCATTTTCGAGAGTGTGGAATAATATTTAAATCCTTTTCATTTTATAATTTTTTTTTTACAATTTTTTATCTAGGGGTATTTTTCAAGGGTTGAAAGGGGGTTAAAAATTTGATAATTATTGAATATTAAATATTACTTTCTCTATACTTACATCTTTTTATGTCATACCAAAGTATTTTTTGTGAATTTTTCAATTTAGGGGTTGTTCGCAAGTTGTAAGATTTTCAAGGGGTTGAAAATGATTTTAATATGAGGCAATTATGTTGGAAAATACTTTACAATTTCACCACTTACTATTAGACATGTTTTCTAGCGATAAAATGGATCAATGTCAATTTTTCCATTAAGGGGTTGTTAAGACCCCTTAAAAGTAATAGGCGGAGCTCAGATCATTTTCACTTTTGAAGTTAAGGGTAAGACGAGCATAATTCCAAAATTCGATGCAAATCGGTTCACAGTAAAAAAATTCAGAGGTAAGACCCTATTTTTCGCTTCAATGACTGCACTACAAACACCTTTTTCTTCTATGAAGTAAAGCAAAACAAATAAAAAAAATCTGAAACTTAATATAGTTTCAGCATAGATGAAATCCTCCATGTATGGTAAAAAATGCGCAGACACGTAACCTTTCTACTTAACTATCTGATACATCAATCATTTCGATAAGGTTGCTATCCAAATGTTTTAAAAACATAATCAGACCCCATCACAAGAAGGAAAATAAAACTGACCAAGCCAACTTTCGTCCAATAGCCTTATCTTTTACATTCGCAAAAAAGTTTGAAACAGTCATGTCACACCGGCTCTACTCTTTCTTCAAAAAATATGTAGGTCTTCTCAATCATTCAACGACATTAGCTATCTATATATATAAAAGCGAAAGGTCAGTCACTCACTCATCACGAAATCACTAGGAGTTAGGAAAGTGCTAGGAGTCTCATAATTTGCATGGGAGTTCCTTTTAGGATATAGGTGCTCATTTAGACGGGATTTTGCGACATTTAATCCTTAAGAGCGAGGCCACACGATGCGGTGCGGTGCGGCACCGCACCGCATCGTAATGAATTCGAGGTATAAGGTGCCACACGGGTGGTGCGGCGCCTCACGGCACCGTGGTGAACAGCATTGCGCTGCGGGCGCATTACCCCTCCCCGCTTCGTCTCCCAGGTCCCAAGTCCGGCGCGCTGCGGTGCGACGCCGGACGGTGACCTAACGCGTCGTCTGACATGGTATAGTGATTTGTATGTAGGATGACGTAGCGGCACCGCTCAGGCACCGCACCGTTAACGCATCGTGTGGCCACGCACTAAGGGGGTAAAACGGTGGCATAGTTTTTATGAAACTTCTAAAGTTTTAATAAACCAAGTTATTAGAAAATACTCATTATTTAAAGGAATCGAAATTTATGCCTTTATTAATCGACTTCAAAAAGGAGAAGGTTATCAATTCGGTTGTTAATTATTTTATGCATGTTCAGGCATAACTCCGTCGTATATAGGCGGGTTTGAATAAATTAATTTCTGTTAAACTTATGAATTTTAATAATAATATATTATTTTTTTCTTTTTTTATTTATACCTATCGAATTTTTAATGTTTGGTGTAAAAGACAAATGTCCTAAGGAACTGGTAATGCCAATGTATTTATTTCAATATACGCTTTACCCGATGATTACTTAAGTAAATAAATAAACCTAATACCATCTTTTGATTGTACTGATAGCTTTTATAGTAATTGCTATGCTAAGCCACAACCACGACCGGCTTGTGGCAAAGCATCGCAATTACTGGCTGGTCGTAGCCGCCCGCTGAGTTTAGATATCGGATGCAGTTGCAGGGGATAGCCAGCGCATGCGTGTTTATTACCGTCTAGACTAGACCGTAGGAAAGCCCTGAGTCGTGCGCGGCTAACTTCGGTTTTGGTTACTGTAATATCTAGGGATGGAAGACAGTACCGGCTTTAGGGCGCTCCACCATCCGCCTCACAATTTTTGGTCGGAAATAAGTAAATCTTGATGCCGCAAATATGTCAGTGTCAAAAGCAAAGTCTAATACGGAATTGGACAGTGAGATGCACTAAGGAACCGACGCCAAGGCAAAAGCGCTTGATATGAAAGTGAAGTAAAAGAAAATATGAGCAGTGTTCAAAGTATTCATCCAATACTATAATATCAATACACCTTAAATAGTTCTGTTCGTTTTGGCAGTAACATTTTTTTAACTATAATTGATTAATTTTATTTCCATATCATATATTATTTATTTCGTTACTTTTACTAAGTAAATAATTCAGTTTAAACTAATTTACAGATTTACCTTCAAATTCACAAATTAAGAGATGCAGAAAAATACATAAACACAGTTTTATCTCGTAAAGCTCAACATTGATAGTTATAATCTATGAAATCTATTTTTCATCTATAAATAACATAATTGTCAAATAGATTGCTAAGACAAAATAGTAAAAAGCAATATAATAATAAGTTTCACTTGATAGTTAAAAAAATCTTGATTTACCCACTACACGCTACAATTTCTAAGTTTCTAATTCCTTTGTTAAGAAGAATAGAAGGAAAATAAAGCCTATAAATTGCAGCGAAATTTGTAAGCACACTGTGATACTGCTAAAGTCGACCCTGTGGTTTTGTTGATAGTAGAATACTATCGATCGGGTCCTTCCAGAGAAGCATCTATGACATGGTCTTTTAACCGAAATGTTCGACCAAATCATTAATTAAGCTAAGAGCCTTTCCATTTCAATATTCCAAGTGATCAGATATGAGAGTTTATTATTTAAAACGATAGTTTAAAGTTAGCCTCAATGTTTTAACATTTGTGTCATTAGAAAACACTTACAAATAAAGAACGATGTTAGATCACTGAAATTCGGAATAAGATTTAGTTAATTTTTTAAATAAAAAAAATATAAAAGATATAATATAACCAATTAAAAAATAACATTTTTTTTTTCGCACAATGTGACGTATTTAAATAAATAGCATGTATGCAATGTATGTGCATATGTCTATGAAACCTTTCAAAACGTGTAATTTCAATTTTCAATAGTAATAGTCTTTTAGCATACTATTCAAAAGGCAGGAATTAATATACATTGAGTTTTTTATTCTTATGATTAGTATGCTTTTTAAGATCATGTTTTTTTATATGTATATGGACCCTATTGTAAGGTACCATTGTTTCTAATAATTTCTTGAAATAGTTTAAAAACATGGTCGATTTTATTTTCAATAAATAAATTATCAATTTCGCATATATTTTTTGAAGCTATGCTAAAATACGAAAAATCATAGTTTCAATGGGAAAAATTCCGTGTTTTGGTTTTCATAATTGTAGTGGTTGATGAGAAATTATATAACAACTTGTTTATTTTATTATTAAAATTCAACAAAACCATGTTTAATTTGTATTTAGCAAATAAAAAATATATATCAATGGTCTACCCATTGGATAGCGCCATAGCTGAAAATCTTTTTCGGTAAACTATAGAATGTCATACATAAGATAAGATAAAAACCGATTTGAGTTACTGAAAGGAAGATAGTTGTCTTTGTGAAAAACATTCTACGCTTAAAGAGCATGTGGACTGACCTCCAATTACGCCGTGAGCGATTATTAATTTTAATTATGTGGTATCTAAGAATTTTAATGATTATTATTTTATTTTAATGATTTTAAAATAGCTTTGTATATAACCCACTATTTTTGGGTAATATCGAAAAGATAAAAACGGTTACTGTATTTGTCCGTATACTGTTATCTTAAAGAGATAGACATCAACCCTCTGGCCTAGTTACTAAGTAAGGAATATTTTGATAAAGGACATACTTGGAACTACACTATTAAAAAAAAACCATATAACACAATATAAAAGCATCTAGTCATTGTCAAACGTTATTCAGGTTCATGAAAGATGTAAAATCAATTGGTGATGCATAAAAACCATATTACTCCTTTCCCCTGGGCTTTATTAACTTTAGGGGACTTTACTGAAACATCCCCGAACTTTTTCGAAGAACGCCAAAAACGTCTCCCGCTCATTTGTTTTTTTTTTTCATCTAGCGTGTTCACAAACACGCGATTGCTAATAATCCACCATTATATTTTTACAAGAACCCTGAATTAACAGATTGTTTCGAGTTTATCTAATACAGAGCTCATATAACCTCTTTCTACTTAGCTCGTATGAGCCATTAAAGGCAATTATCTCTCATAAATTAAACTAAAACACATTTTTCATGTTGGCAATACCGTAACATAAATTCGAATGTACATTAGTACTTTCACCTTAGCAGTGGCAGCCTAATGACAGCGCTCATACAAATCTCAATTTCGTCGATAAGAAGTAGCTCTTCTTTTATATTTTATCTGGTTGTCGTTATATTATGAGCAAGAAACTATCTCTACTTGAGACATCTCTACTAATTTTACAATTAAAAATCTAGTTTGTTTATTCACACATTTTGTATAAGATTAACACTTTCGCTAACTAATATCGGTTTACTATCTAATGTGATGTAATGACATTCTATAGTTTTACAAAAATATATATATATGGTCTATTCAATGGGTAGATCATAGAAATATATATTTTATAATTTTCTATATGAAAATTAAACAATTTTGTTTGAAGACTTAAAATTTATGTCCTTTACCTCTTTCAATTTAGAAAAATATTCTTGAAACCTCACTTCATCCCTGGAGAGGTGAAACAGTTTCGCGGAACTCTTGTCTCCGGTCCATTCATGGATGTTTCGAAGCCACAACTTTTTCCGATGGCCTACCCGACGTTTCCCCGCAATTTTTGCAGTAGATCGTATCTCTCGTGTCTGAAGACATAACCGAGGTAGACAACTTTTCTTGTTTTGCTTGCGAGTTTGACCGACACGTCTTAGAACCTCAACATTGGAGATTTTATCAGTCCAGCTGTCAATACATTTACGAAGTCTACATTTCAAAAGTCTCAATACATTTACGAAGGTCTTCTTTAATAGTTCAAGCTTCGCAACCATAAAGAACTAAAGCCAAAACGTAGCATTGAAGTAGACGTGTGCGCAGGAGAATACTGATGTTACGATTGGAAAGTATTGATCTCATTATATTAAACGCATTCCGGGAGATATATATATGCGTGTTTTTATTTCCATATCGCTTTCCCAGTCGTCATTTAGCCAAGTGGCTAAATATTTGTACTTACCCACTACGTCAAGCTTTACTCCGGACACACTAATTTTTGGACTCAAATTACTTCCCTCTGAGATGACCATGATTTTTGTCTTTTGTGCATTTATTCTTAGTCCCGTCTTTAAGCTGCGCTGCACATTCAAACGATCTAGTATTATCTGAAGATCCGATTCTGAAGATGGCATGAGTACAGTATCATCAGCATAACGGAGTCTAGATCTGTCAAGGCTTCAGATATTATAGCTTCAGAATACAAATTGAAAAGTGTGGGCGACAGAATGCAGCCTTGACTAACTCCTCTTTAGATTTTTTTTTAATTTTACTCGCTAACCCGGTCATGCAATTCTGTGGCTAATTTAAATTAGTATATTATTATATTATAATAAACTATTCGATATATTGAAACAAATGATCACTAATAAAATTTACGAAAATGTTTGAGTCGATCTAAAAACTGATGTGATAGACAATGAATAGTAAGATTGAAATCTGAAAGAGAGTGGAAGAGAGTGCAGAAATTTAAAATAAAAACATTACTTTTTATTAACGTAACCCTGTTTGTACTCAATAATCTTAATGATTAATTATGTTACTTTAATTAATCGCAGACTTCCGATGTAATTTGAAGGTAAAGTAAGTGTATTTCCAATGTTTTTGATGTTTGCATTAATATTTCCACTAATAGCTTCTCGAACAGGGATGTTTTTCTCTGTTGCTGTTTGGTTGTATAGGAAAAAAAATAAAAAAAATAAAACCGACTTCAAATGCGTGAACACAAAAAAAAACAAAATTAAAAAATAATTCCTAATATCTATTACCTAATACTATAATTTTCCTAAACTATGTCAAAGTAATTAAAGTTAAACCAGCTAAATATCTTACAATAGTTATACTTATATACCTAATGTTTTTTGGAGTCGGTGCCAGTAATAAATGAATATCAAACCTAATGAAATAAGAAAAAAGTACCCAATGAAACAAAAAATATTAAGAAATAAGTTGTATGTTAAGCCTGGTACAACAAAACCTATACCAACTAAGAATAACAAATACAATAGAATACAACAAACAAAAAAGAAAGCAATAATTTGAAAATTTGCGCGTCCGAAAATTTAGTATTTTGACATGAACGTCAACGTAGTCTGCCCTCAAGTGTCTGCCCGCCTTCGGGTCGCTCACTCGAGCAAGAGCCGCGCGCGCCCCGCCACGCGCGCCCGCGTCCCCCGCCACACCGCGCGGCCCCGCCTCGCGCCTTGCGTCCCCCGCCACCGCGGCGCACGTCTCTTGTTCGCGGCTAAACTTAATACGGCTGGCACCGACTCAAAAAAACAATAGGTATATAAGTATAACTATTGTAAGATATTTAGCTGGTTTACCTTTAATTACTTTGACATAGTTTAGGAAAATTATAGTATTAGGTAATAGATATTAGGAATTAAATTTTTAATTTTTAGTTTTTTTTTTAAATCGATCTGTATCGTATGCTGATGAATCGATTCACCGATTTCTAAATAATCGATTTTTTTTCCAAGTTTGCATTCATTTTATCCATCCATTTTTACAAATCCATTTTATGAAAAGTAAGAAACATACCATTATAAATTTTATCTTATCAGTAAAATCAGTTTATTGAAGCGGAGCGAACAAATTTATTTAATTTTTATTGTTAAAAAGGCAGAGTAATTTATTTCATAGTACATAGTGTTTGTTAAAGTAAATATAAATATACCTACTTAACACAACTGAGAAAGTAGGTATAAGAAATATAGGAATCACTCAGCGACCACTAATGTTTTTAATTAAAACAATTGAAAGCTGGTTACAAAAACCATTTCAAATGTTGCTTCTAACCATGTGTGCTGTGCTTAAAGGTAGGCATGAATTTTACTTGAGGTAGCGAGGGGACCAATACAGAATTGTCAGTTAATAAAATTTCAGCCTCAAATCCATATAGAATCCAATATTAATAATAAAAAAACTGTTTGTGTAGGCTGACGTGCTGTTGTATGTTTATAGTAACAGATAACAAATTAAACGCAAAAGATTCAAATCATGAAAAAGTTAAAATGAAAGTAAATGTGACTTACCCCGTATGGATCGCGTAAATGTTGGAGGTATAGGAGACGCTTCAAAACTAGGATAAACCTTAAGATTAGCTGATGTATTCACAGAGCCATTCTCGTTTTCCACTGTACAGCTGTACTCAGCTGAGTCGCTAGGGATCGCATTTAATACCTCCAACGTGATTAAGCCGTCAATCATTTTAGTTCTATACTTCAACCTGTTGTCTAGATGCACGCCGTTTCGGTACCATATCACTTTGGTATCACCCGATGACAGAACGCTACATGTTAATTTGACTCTAGACCCTTCGACGGCTGTTCTGTCAGTAAGATACGTCGAAAAAACAGGCTTTCTTTTAAAATCACGCGAAGCACTGCTTCTTTTATCTGAGAGAACACTTCTAGTTTCACTCATATCTTTTGACCGCAATTTTATTTCTGATCTGCGTTCTGTGATTTCACTACTTTTGATAATCTGAGGTTGCGGGGAAAGTGGAGATCGAAGTTGAGCTTCCAGCTTAATAAAGTCTGCTTTGTAAATTCCTGGACTCCTTCGGTTTCTATCTCTCTCAAAAGAAAGGTTTTCTAGGTCAAAAGACTTCTCTCGGTAACCAGAAGGCCGAATAAAATCCATTGTATAATCCCGATGGTTGTGATCGATGAATCTAGGCTTTTCTCTGTCGTCTGATTTGTTCAGAGCTGTGGGTTCGTAGTTATATTCTTTAATGTAATGTTTTGATGCCTCATTAGAAGATTCAATTTGTTCTTTCAGATCGTACTTTTGCATAGAAGAAATTCTGACGTCATTTAGGACTGCGCCCTTCTTCGTTCGTTGCTCGGTTATGGCATTATCTTCAGCTTTATCACATTTTATTTCTGTAGATTTAGTAGTTATTACTTCTTGCGAAAGAAATTGCTCTTCTTTATTTTTTTCATTGTTTAACTTAATTTGTAACTGTTTATTTACAGGTTTCTCAAGCTCCAATTTCAAATGATCTTCATCATCGGTTTGTTGTTTTTGCATTAAAACGTCTGGAAATTCTTTTCCTTCCTGAAGTTTTGTTCCAGAACCCTGTTTTTCTATATTCAGAGTATCTTTGAATGCAAGTTCGTTTTTTATGTTTAGTTCCAGTTCCATCATCTGCGCTTTAATATGTTTTTCTTCATTTTCTTTTTTTTCAGTTTTGTCTTGGATATTTTTCTGTTGTTCTTGTGTTTCTTTTTTAAGCTTATTTTGATTGTCAGTTTCTACTTTTCGTGTGAATTTATCAACTTCATGTTGTTTTTGATTATGTGCTTCTAGATCCTGGTTTTCTTTTTGTTGAGATTTTTTCTGTACATCCTGTCGTGGTTTTAGTTTCTTTTCTTGCCCTGTTTTTTTTCTTTTTACAATTTCTTGGTTTTCATTTTCTCTTAGCTTATCTTCCTTTTTTATTTCCATTGTTTTGTCAATCTTGCCATCCTGTTTTTCATTAAGCTCTTGACATATATCCTCTTCCAAATTCGGTTCATGAACAAGAGTTTGTTTTTCTTTTTCTTTCTGAAACTGTTGTTGTTCTTTCTGAAGATTTCCATTTTCAAGTTCTTCTTTCGGACACGACTTATCTTCTAATTGATCTTTACTTTCACGTTCTTCTTGAACAGTTGGTATCGCTTCTTGTGTTTCTCTTTGTTGTTTTTCTTGAACCGTTTTCTTTTCTTCTGTTTGTTCGCCCTTGCCTTTTGTATTTTCAGATTTTTCACCTTCGTAAAGTTTATGTTTCTTACCGTCTGACGCCTTCTGATTTTGCATAATAGCGTCCTCTTCCATTACTTTCACTTCTTTTACTTTCGTCTGTACTTCTTGTTGTTTTTTTATTGCTATTTCCTCTTTCTCTTGATCCTTTTTATTTATTTCAATTCCCTTGCTCTTATCTATAACATTTTCGGATCTTTCATCTTCTTTGAGTACTTGTTTCTTATCCTCTTCGGTTCTCTGTGTAAGAAGATTAGTTTGAAGATCTCTTTCGGTTTTTACGTTTTCTTCCTGTGCCGTCTTTTCTTGCTCTTGTTGTTCTTTTGCAAAATTTTCTTTTCGATCAAGTTCTTCTTTTGGAAGTATCTCTTCAGGTTTCTTTTCTTCTACCACTTTTTCTTCTTTTCTGTTCTTCTGTACTTCTTGTTGTTCTTCAATTAAGTTATCCTCTTTTTCTTGTAACTTTGGTATTACTTCTCCTTTTTTGTTCTTACGTTTCGCATTCTCTGCTTTTTCATTTTTTTCTTTTTCCTTCTTACCTTGCTGTTGTCGTTCTTTATCAATTTTTTCTTTCTGTTCAAGTTCATCTATGAGACGTACCTCTTTTTCCTTGTATTTTTTTTTGGTAGCATCACTTGTGTTATTCCTGTCATTGAATGTATCTGTTGCTTTTTCAGTATCATTTTTTTGTTCCAAATTAGCGTCCTTTTCTAACTTTCGTTGAGATTCTGATTCATTGTTCGGTTTATTTTTGTCTTGTAAAATTAATTTTCCTCCTTCTCTTTGTGGCTCAAGCTGTTCGTGTTCGTTCTCTAGTTTCTCTTTTTGTTCATTGTCCTCTTTTGGATGCAACTCTTTTTCCAGCTTTTTATTAATAGTTTCTTGTTCTTGATCAATATTTTCATCTTTCTTCTCTCCTTGTGGTGCGTTTTGTTGCTCAACATTGCATGGCATGACGAGCATTTCTTTGTCATATGTCTCTTGTGTGACACTAGACTTCTTCTGCTCTTCGTTTATTTCAGACTCAGATTTACATCCTTTAGCGTATTCACTTTCATTTGGTATTGTATCTTGTATTAATAGAGGGTTTTCTTCAATTTTTGGTTTTTCAACAGCATCAGGCTTTTCATTTTCTCTATTTTTAATGTCTCCTTCAAACATCTTTACATTCTCTTGTCTTTCAATATCATTATTTGGTTCCAAGTTAGCGTCCTTTTCTAACTTTCGTTTTCGTTCTGATTCATTGTTCGGTTTATTTTTGTCTTGTAAAATTATTTCTCCTCCTTCTCTTTGTGGCTCAAGCTGTTCATTATTTTTAAATTCCATTTTTAATCCTTTTTTAATCTGCTGGTTTTGTTTATTAGCTTCTTGCTGGTAGTCTTCGTTTGCTTGTGCATGTTCCTTTTTTTTGTCAGTTATTTCTCTCTTCTCAAGTTTATGTATTTCTTTGCAATTTTTCTGCTTTTCTTCTTCTTGGGTATTTTTATCATCTTTATTTTTTTCATTTTCATATACTTCATATCCCTGACAGGTGTCGTTTGTTTTTTCATTTACATTCTGAAGATTTTTTCCTTGATATAGTTCATTTTTAAGCATCTCTTCTTCGTTCGGTTGTAAATTTTCATCTAACTTTTGTTTTATAATAATAATATGCTCTTTTTCTTTTTCTTGTTGTATTTTTTCCCGTGCATCCTGTAGCTTCTTTTCTCCTTTTTCGGTTACTGCTTGAGTTTCTTGCGTAAGCTTTTCCTCCTGTTCGACTTTTTCTTTAAGACGCAATTCTTCTCTTGATTTTTGTTTTACCTCCCATTTGTTGTCTTTTTTTTCTTTTTCTTTCTGTGATTCTGTTTCCACTATTTCTACTTCATTAATAAGTATATTATTTTCCTTAATGTCCTTTTCATATTGAGTCTCTTTGATGATACCATCCTTTTCTTTTTCTACTTTCTCCTCAACAATATTTTCTTTTTCAAGTTCCTGATTCAGTAAAACATTTCCTGCCTTCCGGTTATGAACAGAATCTTCTTCTGTATTGTCCTTTTTATTTAATTCTTGCTGCAACTGTTCTCGATCAAACTTTTCGTTCTGTTCAAGTTCTATTTTCAATCGCAACTCATCATCGAACATCTGACTTTTTCGAAGAGAAATTTCCCCTTCTCTCCTTTCTTTTTCAGCTTCGTTTCGATCTTTTTGTATTTCTTCCTTTTCCTTAACCTCATTTTCATCTTTCATATTAATATTTTCACCTCTTTTTTTTTTGCTATTTTTTTCTCTCTCATTCATTTCATCAAGCTCTTTTTCTAGATGCATGTTTTTTATTAACATCCCTTTTTCAATCAAAACTTGTTGTCTTTCTTCTTGATCGTTCTCTAGTTTCTCTTTTTGTTCATTATCTCCTTTTGGATGCAACTCTTTTTCCAGCTTTTGATTAATAGTTTCTTGTTCCTGATCAATATTTTCACCTTTCTTCTCTCCTTGTGGTGCGTTTTGTTGCTCAACATTGCATGGCATGACGAGCATTTCTTTGTCATATGTCTCTTGTGTGACACTAGACTTCTTCTGCTCTTCGTTTATTTCAGACTCAGATTTACATCCTTTAGCGTATTCACTTTCATTTGGTATTGTATCTTGTATTAATAGAGGGTTTTCTTCAATTTTTGGTTTTTCAACAGCATCAGGCTTTTCATTTTCTCTATTTTTAATGTCTCCTTCAAACATCTTTACATTCTCTTGTCTATCAATATCATTATTTGGTTCCAAGTTAGCGTCCTTTTCTAACTTTCGTTGAGATTCTGATTCATTGTTCGGTTTATTTTTGTCTTGTAAAATTAATTTTCCTCCTTCTCTTTGTGGCTCAAGCTGTTCGTGTTCATTCTCTTGTTTCTCTTTTTGTTCATTGTCCTCTTTTGGATGCAACTCTTTTTCCAGCTTTTTATTAATAGTTTCTTGTTCTTGATCAATATTTTCATCTTTCTTCTCTCCATGTGGTGCGTTTTGTTGCTCAACATTGCATGGCATGACGAGCATTTCTTTGTCATATGTCTCTTGTGTGACACTAGTCTTTTTCTGTTCTTCGTTTATTTCATACTCAGATTTACATCCTTTAGCGTATTCACTTTCATTTGGTTCTTGTATTAATACAGGGTTTTGTTCAATTTTGGTTTTTTCAACAGCATCAGGCTTTTCTTTTTCTCTATTTTTAATATCTCCTTCGAACATCTTTTCATTCTCTTGTATTTCCTTTTCAAATATATTATTTTGTTCCAATTCATGTTGTACACTGGCTTCTTTTTTGATTTCTTTGTTTGTGTCTTTTTTTTCTATAAATGTTTGCGATTTCTCATGTTCTTCTTTTTTAGCTTCTTCCACATTTTCTTCTATTTCTTTTGCTTTACACTCTTTCTTGACTTCAAAAGTTTCCTTAAAGTCTTCCTTTTTTCCTTTGTCCTTCTTCTTATCGGTATCTCCTTGATCACCGAGCACTGGTTTTGGGGCTGATTCTTCCAATTTCTGTGTTTGAGCTAAAGCTTGTTCTTCATTTTCTTCTTTCTCTTTGTCGTCGTGAAGCTGTTGTCTTTTAAGCTTATCGTTCTGTTTTTTAATGAAAGCATCGTCTTCCACTTCTATATTTTCTATTTCTTGTTCTTTTTGTGCTTTTTGTTGAACATGGATTTGCTTTTCTTCGATCTCTTGTCGAACTTGAATATCTTTCTTATCGTCCCCTTTGACTTTCTTAATTTTATCCCTCTCAGTTTCTTCTCCATCGTTAAGTCCCTTTTCTTGGTGTATTTCCTTTTGGACCACCTTTTTGTGATCTTCTTGTTCTTTCTCTTTTTTTGCAAGTTCTTCTTTTAGAAGTGACACCTCTTCCACTACCTCTTTTTGAATAGTTAATGCTTGTTCCTTTTCTTCTTGATTTGTTTTTGTTTTTTGTTGTTCCGTTTCTTCTTTTTCTTTATCCACAAATTTTTTCTTGCCTTTTTCGTTACGAATAATTTCCCCTTGTACATTTTTGCTTGTATCTGCATATATATCTATTGCTTCCTCTTTTTTAGTTTCTTCTTCTCTCCTTTTCTCAGAATTTTTTTCTTCATATAGTTCTTGTCTTTTCTCCACTTTTTCTTCTTGGTGCTTTTCTTGTTTCAATAGTTCAGTTTCGTGCTTTTCGTCTTGTTCTTGTTTTTGCAAAATGCTTTTTTCATTCAACTTCTGTTTTTCAATAATAGTGTCTTTTTGTTTTTGATTTTCTCCTTGAAGATTTTTTAATCCTTCCTGTTCTTCTTTCTTTACCTTTTCCTCTTTTACCTGTTTTTGTTCCACCAAGCCCTGATCTTCTGTAACTTTACTGGTTTTTGTATCTTGAATCGAAAAACTCTCTATTTCACTATTTTCTCTACTAAGTTCAGAAATTTTTTCCCTTGAATAATCGTCGTTATCCCCTTTTTTACTCTTGAAGCTGTTAGTTTCCAGGGCTTCTTCTATATTACGTTCTTTTACTTGCTCACATTGTTTTTGTGAATTTTGATCTTTTTCTTTTTTTTCCTCTAGTTGCAGTTTTTCATCTGTTTTGGTTTCTTTTTCATCGGAATACTCTTGTTGCGAGCATATAACATCATTATGACTTTGCTCTATTTTAGATATTTCGTTTTGAACGTTTAGCGTTTTATCTAAACCTTCAATGCTATTTATTTCTTGTTCAGTAAGTTTCTGCAGTAAATGTTCTTCTTGCATTTGTAATTGTTTTACATATTGACTTTCTTCTATTTTATCCTTTTTCATATATTCTTGATCAAGTCCTACCGCATTCTCCAGGTTATTTGACTGTTTTTGTTTTAAACTTGTTTCGTCGACAATTACATGTTCCAGCACTGAAACTTCGAGTTTTTCTTCATTTTTGCTTTCATTTTCTGTCAAAAGCCCTTTCGATTGTCCTTCAAATTCTGTCGTTGCTGATGGTTGTTCCATTCCTAAAAACATTATATCTCCCAGATTTTGTGTTTCTATTTCTTTACAATCTTTTAAATTTGGCTGTTTAGTCTGCTTTTCTTCTTCAGATTGGTTTGTTAAATCATTTTTTATTAGTTTTTCATTTTCACATTCTGCGTTTTTTATTTTTTCAATAATTTGTGTCTGTATAATAGTACTATCTTCTTTTTCAATTTTATTCACTTGCGTATCTTCAAGAACCGTATTGTCCATATCTTGTTTCTTATTTTTAAGTTCTTCTGTACTCGCCAACTCCAGCTGCAAAAGCAAATCATGATCCAGAATCAAGTGTTCATTCGAACTTTCTTGTAGTTCGGTTTTCTCTTTTTCTTTTGTTCTTTCTTCCTTTATTTCATCAGCGTGTTCAAAATCAGGTTCTTTTTTAAGTTCTTGTAACAAAGTAGTTTTATTTGGAGCCAGTTTTTGTACATCGTTTTCTTTCTCTATATTTAATTTTGATTTTTGTTCTTCTAATATAGGAGAATCATTATCCCTTGGTCTGGTTTCTATAATTTTTTTACAAGATTCAATAATATCTTCATTAGATGTACACGCGGTGCCTTCTGGACGCTCTGATACGCCAGAATTACTTTTATCACCACCTGTTTCTAAGAATTGATTTTCAATTGATTTCTCTCGATTAACTGGAGCATTAAATTCTTTGTTATCTTCTTCACTTTTTATCTGGTAATCTGTCTCTTTTAAATTATGACATCTTTTCTGCTCACTCGATAGATCGTCTTCTGTAGAAATATTTGTATCTATGGAAACTAGAAGGGAAGGACTTGTTTGTTCTGTGGCGTTTGATAATTCTATATTATTTAAATGTTCTTCTTCAATAGAATGTGAAGAACCTAAATTTTCTTGATTTTGTGGTAGGCTTTCTAATTGTGTTTTGCTAACTATAATTTGTTCGTGAACTGCATTTGCTATTTCTTCAACTCTGCTGGTTGAAGGCAAGTTGTCATAATCTGTTTGCTCATTATTTACATTAAACATAGGGATTTTTTGTGTTAAGCTATCAGTATCCTCTATACTATCAGACTTCATGTCTATACATGAAGTTAATATTTCCTTTGAGTCGGTAGTTTTTGAAACTGTTTCTGGGCAACCGTGTTCTTCAACATTTAATTCTATAGCTTGTGCCGAGACAAGTTGTCCATCCTTGTAATATTCACTCATTTGCAGTTCTTTTTCTGGATTGTGTAAAATGGTGTCTTTAATACACTTAGTAAATTCTAACACACGTAACGATATTTCTCTGAACATGGGTATTTTTTCTTTAACTTCTAAAGTCGATCGCGTTTCAATACTACGTTGATTTAATTCTACGCACTTTAATGCACTTTCAATTTTACTTTTTGACTCTGAATCTAACTCTTGAGTTGTACAAATTAATTCCATATTACTTTTAAGTTCCTCCAATATGATTTTTGTAAATGCTGCGTCACTGGGCAGTCTAGCAGTTTTATCTAAGTTAATGTAAAATTTTATGTCTTCGAAATGGTTTAAAACATTTCGTAGCGTCTTTGACATCTTTTTCCATCGAGTTTTATCTGCATTTTCCTTATCATACAAAACAAACAGGTTTTTTATAGATTTTAAAAAGTTTTCTGAAGGTTTTCCATAATTATTAAACATATATTGTTTTTGAATACTTGCTATTGTACTACGCATATTTGAAATACTACCATAGACAGAATGTACAGCAGTTATTATGCTATCTCTTATATATGAGGGAAGGTTAGTTTCTGAATCTATATCTTTTTCTATTGAAAAAACTTTTTCTTCTATTTGATCAAGATTTTGTAAAATATCAATTCCTTTTTCTATCAGTGTATCAGAATTTCCTGAAAATCCTGATTTAAGTAATTTCATAGTGTTTCTTAAATTATTCAAATTTGATACAATGTCATTCAAATGGCTTCTCCCTGCAATATCCACTCGAGAAGCAATATCTAGTAATTGCATTGTTTGTTCTGTGTCATCAGAGCATTTCTCTAATACATCTTTGGATTTGATTTCTTTATATACCGTTTCAGCAACATTCACTTCATGTGTTTCACTCATATTATTGACCAATAGTTGCAATGTTGCGCAAGCTTCTTTTAAAAGACCCGAAGGGCTATCTTCAGTGATCTGCAGCTGAACGCTTCTCACACTGCACTCTAAATCTTCAAGAGTTTCGTTGAGAGTGTCATTTGCAGTGCCATCAAAATCTCGTTTCAATTTTATTATAACTGTTTGAACTTCATCTAAGCTATCTCGCAATACTTCCGTTTCTTCGAATGACCGCTCACTAGAAGATAAACCAATTTTTTCACTGACATCTCTTAGCAAATTTTCTAGTTGTTTCATTGATTCTTCTCTAGATGATTCTGTTGATAAATCTGTTGATAAATCTGAAAAAAGTTTTATATGTTTATAATACAAAACTCTGTGAAATAAATAACGAAATTCTGCGCCTTTTTAAAAGGAAATCATCGGCAATATCGCTTACATCTTAGTTATGTCACGAGATGAAGAGGATGAAAATCCTAATTTTAAGTTATTTTGTCAAATAAATGAAATTATTACTTTTTAGTTTAAATAAAATTCAAAGTGAAATATAATAAAACTTTTACCCATACTGAAATGGAATCATATTATAGTTTTGTTAGTTTAAATATAATTATTACTACATAATAGTTATTATTATAATGTGACTATCAATTTTACTTGACAATATTGAAATAAATTACACTTAAATTAAATCAGATTTTGTAAACTGTTCTTTATGAAAAATTAAGATATGTTCGAAGTGTCTTATTAGTGTACTTTGACTACGGCATTTCTATTGTTAGTCATAAAAAGAAGTCAATAATGAAATCTACAATACACTGCAACTTGGATTTCAGCAACACTACGTAGTAATTTTAAAACTTTATTTTTTAAGCAATCGCCGCGATCTCTAGGGGTCTTTTGATTCACGCATTTCAATATAATAAAAGATACTATTTGGTCAAATATACTGAAATCACCAAAGTAAATTAGTAGACTTGTAGTAATAAAGGTGTTTTTAAATACAACATATACGTATATAAAATTATCTATGTTGATTTTCCTGCCTTGTAGCTCATCGAGCCAATAGGTGCCATTAAACAAGTCTTGATTTAATGATACAATATTGTAATTGCATAATCGGCAAAACAGACGCCTGATTATTCCGATAAATGAACATCTACAATATAACATTAGAAACTCCAACAGTACAATTATAAAACTCTACCTTACATATTACAAAATAAGTTTAGTTATATATCAGATCTTAGAAATGAGATATAAAATACGCCTGTAAGAAACAACCACGTTTCCGTATAGAAATATTAACTTAAAACTTGTGTAAATAAATCTTGAAAACATACCACCACATGACAATCGAACCACGTCAGGATTAACAATGGATCTGAGATCTTCTTGTAAATCAGTTACAATTTCAAAAACTTTCTCTGCTCTTTGAGTGGGTAATTTCAAAAGTAATTCTTTAGTATTATCCAACACCCTTGTCAGTGTTGTGGCTAATGACTCACTTAATTTTATGGTAATTAGCCCTTCTTGATTCTGACTTTTTTGGATCAATGGTCTGATTTCATCTACACTAAGAGGAGCATAAGACATTGCTATATTTACTTGCAGGTATTTAGCTATTTTTACAGTTTCTTGTAAATCTTTGGCAGTAATTATCGATAGTTCTTCGATCGCTTCAATAATTTCATCAGACAAAAATTGTTCAATATGTTGAAGAAGTTTGCTGGACACTGTAAAATCAAAAGATATTAATTAGATTTATTAAATTGACTGTATCATAGATCTTATGTAGCATGAGTGTGTATTTGGTAATATGAAGTTACCACGAGACTCGTGGAGTTAGTATGTAACTTTTAAGTGATATCTTTACTGAAAACAATATATGAATCGCAATGACACTAAGAATTAAGAGAAATGTAACAAGTTATTTTATAATAAAAGTTTTCTTTTGATAAAAATAAAAAACGTAAAGTATGAAATAGTAAAAAATTGTACAAATACAAACTTAACAAAACAAATTTAGTTAACATTAGTGACATTTTTCAAACACATTTAAATTACCAGAATAGTTAATTTCCATTATTGAATTCATTGATATTTAAACAAAACACGGTATACTAAATATTGTTAAAGCGTGAAATGGCAAAAATTATTTGACTGACACGATTACATTCTCTTACAATATATTTTTGATGGCAAAAGCTTAATTTAAGAACAAACATATTGAAAATTTACTATAGTCAACCTACACTTCAACATGTTTTGCTGTATTAAAAAATATATGGATTAATGCTTTAACAGTAATTTTAATATCATTATGATTATCCTTGAAGCATCAATCGCAAGTAGCTTTGTAGTTTAACATTAAATGCATTATTATTATGAGATATTAGCAGCTGCTTTGCAAAATACTCTTACTATAATTACGACACGGTGTAAAGTGAGTAAATTATTATATGAGTATAGAAATTAGCTGTTTGACAATTTTTAAATAAATAAGCCAATTTAAAATTAGTCATTGTATTACCAATACTGGTTTCGGCCAAATATTTAATAGGTGCTCCATTTGACATTACATCAGTTTGTAATGTACTTCTGTCTTCAACATTATCTTCTTCATTATTCAAGCTTTGATTAACGAGTGATATGTTATTTACAGAATCAATATATTTTTCATCAACATAATTATTTGTAGTTGATAATTGCATAGGAACGATATCATTGGTTGAGAACGTGTTGTCATTTTCCGTGGGATCTACTAGTATTTTGTCAA
Organism: Calamotropha paludella; assembly: GCA_927399485.1. Classification (NCBI taxonomy): domain Eukaryota; kingdom Metazoa; phylum Arthropoda; class Insecta; order Lepidoptera; family Crambidae; genus Calamotropha; species Calamotropha paludella. Next base: position 19,151,324 of record OV656803.1, on the reverse strand, counting down.
ATGATGTTTGACACCTATCCTTTTGGGTGACATCAGAATGCACGTGATGAACTAAAATACCATCTAAGATTTGGTCACTTGTAGATACTATTAAAGAATCACAAACATGTATGCTGGCCTGTAAATTATCTTCTGATTGGTGATCGAAAAATACACATTTAACCAAATCAGTCTCATTTAATCCTTCTATTTCGGTGAGTAAAAGTTGACAATTAGGAATGACTTCTTCTTGCACGACTTCTTCTTGCACGATTCCTTCATCTGTGTTAATTACTGACGCTATTTCTTTTTGAAGTATGGGTAAAATATCATCTGCTGTAACCATTTCTTCTAAACTATGAGAAATTTCCAAAGCTGAAATGTGGGCTTCATTTTTTTTACATTCAGTTGCTACTAAAATATCACATTTATCGGAAACTGAACACGATTTATTAATTTCTGTAGGCTGTTCAAAAGTGTAACTCTGAGTCGTTTCTATTGCTACGTTAGTGGAAAGTTGAGAATCAGAAAGTTGAAGAATGTCTTCGAAGGAGTTACTTGCTTTGACATGTTCATAGTCTGTTGGTATAATATTCTGTACATTAGCATCAGATAAGGGTTCATCGGGCATAGTTTGATGCGACAATTGTGTATTTTCTAGTCTTTGCGTATATGTACATTCTACTTCATTTATTACTGCTTGTTCCAAAATTGGCGCGGTAACTACTTTGATTGCTTCTTTACACGCTTCTACGAGCACTGCACACGCAGTATCATTATTGTCATTTGTTTGATTCTCAATTTCTGTTTTTGTTAACTTATGCAAAATATCTGTTTCTTTATGAACTTCATGTTCAGCAAATTCATGTTTTTGGGCCTTGTCTGATAAAGCAGTGACTGCAAATTCTGCTGATATGACTTCACAATTAGCATCCTTTTCATTTGGTTTTGGCATCTTTATATTTATAACGCTATCAGAAAGTTCGTTATAAGATTTCACATTTTTCATGTCTTCTACATCCTCATGTTCTATTGAACTAACTTTAAGTTCATTATTTTGCATTTTACGCTCCATTGGCTGCAACGGAACATCTGTAAGGATGTTATTTTCTACTGCTTCTAATGTTGGCATAATATTTACAGTGAAATTTTGTGTTTCATTTTCTTCAATGAATGTCGCAGCAAGTTTAATAGTTGAATCACTTAGTTCTTCAATATCAGGAGACACAGTTTGTGTAGAACATAATATGTCATTGGAAGCAACAATAGCAACGTTTAAGCACTTATTTTTATCATAAATACTATCTAAAATAACATCATCAGTCTCGTTCGTAGTAGAACCGAAACTTAAGTCAGTCAAACTTTCGGTTTCATTAAAAACTGCAGGTAAAACTATTTCAACGGATTCATTGAGTTGTTCGACTGAATCAATGCATGCAGCGTCTGGCAAACATGAAATTTTAGAATGTAAAGTTTTAACATCTTCAGCAACTTCATAATCCTCCTGTTCTACTGAAGGAACTTTACATTTTACATCAAGTTTTTTCAAGTTTTCTTGAATCTCTGTCTGATTCTTAATGATTTCACTTTTCATATGTTCACATGAATCAGCAGTAGTCTTGAATTCGTTTTCTTCTGTCTTTTCAGAGTCAGGACAAATTGAGTCTATTTGTGTTAAATTTATTCTGGACTGATCAGTATGATGAACTGGTGAAACAAAACTTATATCAGGCAACGAAGGATTTTGATTTTGTTCAAAATCTGTTGGTGTTTCCATTTCAATAGCCTCTTCGTATTGTTCAACTAAATCAACAAATGTACCTTCTTGTTTTTCTTGTTCTACTAAGTGCAACTGACAACTAGCATTTAATTTTTCGGAATCCGTTATTAGCATAAATTCTTCTTCATTTGTTACCTTTTCTTGTGCTCTTGAGGTTTTCGTTGAATTTTCTATATCGGTAGTAATTTGTGCACAATCTTGCATAAGGCCATCTAATTGATAAAACTGAGAATCAGTTACTACGTCAGATAAACTGAGATTCTCAACGAGTTCAACGATCGCAGGTGTAGTGGTTTCAACAGAACCTGAATATTGTTCTATAGTTTCCATAGCACATGTTTCCAATGATAATTCGGGCAAAGAAGTATTTACTTCGGTGACGTCTATCACTGTAAAAGGAATGTTTCTGACTTCACTTCTCGTTGCGTCTGATTGTTGAAGGATATCTAAGACAGGACTACTTTTGTCTATCTTATCATTAACATAATGTTGCGCTGAATCACGATTAGAACACTCAGAAGTTGTAATATTAGTTGAAATATTAGGTGGAAGTAGAGTTTCAGCTTGGTCATAAACAGTGGGTGTTATTGTTTCAGCGACTATTTTGTATTGATCAACCATAACAAATGTTGTCATTTCTGGAATATATTCCTCATTGGGATAGACAGATTTTACTGTAACAGCATCATCAAATGCACTATGCTCTATTTTAGATTCAGTGCTTTTGGCCAAATTTTTAGTTTTTAATATTTCACTGTCATCACAACATGCTTTGTCCCTGGTATTTTTCGATTCAGAATAAGGAAGTTCTACTTTTGTCGATTCTGTCATCGACGATTCATTCGATGTAATAAGGGCATCTGTGTTTTCATAAGGTACGTCAAGGTTCTCCAGTTGTTCAATGATACTAGTAGTTGCTATTTCTAATGCCACTTTAAAATTTTCAGTCACTTTGTTTTCAGTAGTTTCCACTAGACATTCGTGATGAGGTTTAAAACCTATAGCTTCTTCAACATTATCAAGTACTTTAGGTTCCACAACCGGAAAATTGTCATAATTATGAAGTTTCGCAGACTCCAGGTTTATTATGGATTCTTTTATGTTATTGACATTTTCTTTTGTCAATGTAGCAAGGTCAACGTCATTTTCAACTTTAACTACATCAATTTCAGCACCAATCATTTTTGCTTGGTCGGCGTTTGTAATAGAAAATTTAGTTGGGTAGAATAGAGAATCTGCAGCCATATCAGATAAAGGTAAGTCCTCAGTTAGTTCAAGGACTGTAGGTGGTGTAGTTGTTATAACTGATTTACATTTTTCAATTATATTGATAGCCATTTCTTCAGGTGAACATTCTTTATGTGAATCAAAATATATTACTTCTAAAGTATCTATACAAATCGCTTCTTCTTCACAATTAATATTTAAGCTTTCTGATTTATCTTTTTTTTCATCTTTACATACAATTTCTTTCTGATCTAATAAATACTGGACTGGACGTTCGATTTGACTGTAAGAAGGTTCAGAAATAACATTAGATAAAGAAAGAGCCTCAGGTTCTACGATAACAGATTCTGTAATTACTGAATCAGCTTTCAAATGATCTATTACATCAATAGATCTAGTTTTTAGTAAGCATTCGTCATTTGAATTGTTGGCTTGCAGTTGCTCAATATCTTCATTAGGCACCATTTTTATCAAATCTTCCTCGTTGTCGATATTCTCTGTTTCCCCAGAAAAACATAGTTTTTCTGTAAGTGTATTACTTGCCGTTTTAAGTGTCTGATCGACATTAACAACAGCTTTGTTTATATCTGTTTTAACGTTTTCAATATTTGAACTGACGGAATTAACTAGGGCCGATTCTGTTTTAGAATGTTCAATGTCGTTTGATGAATCTGTAGTAGTTATATTAGACAAAGCACTAGTCTTAGTTTGTTCAACGCCTGTTGGTGTTACAATTTCATGACATAATACACACGGTTCAATGATATCAATAGTCGCAGTTTCTAATGGATATTCATTGCATAAGTCAAACGTTTTTATTATTTCAGTGTTTTCATTAGTATCTTCTTCAAATGGTGAATCTTTACATAGGATGTTAACTCTTTCCAATTTATTTGCTAAATTTAGTTCTTTGTTCATATTTTCATTTTCCATAGAACAAGATAACTCGAGGACCTTATATTCAGCCGTATTATGATTATCTATTTCAGTATACACGATATTTTCTAAAGTTGAATGTGCACTAGAACATTCAGTTTCATAAACCGGTGATTCAAAAGCAACATCAGTCAAAAATATCTTTTCAGTATACTCAATGGCACCAGGTTTTGTGGTTTCTGCAGCAACTTTGAATTGCTTATCCATATTAGTTGTTGTAGTTTCTAATATATATTCTTTGTTTGTATTAAGCGCTTCTATGTTGTTTTCTTTCTGTTCTCCTACAGGAGTAATGAATGCCTGGTTTGGTTCTACTGATGTCTTAGTTACCATTGATTCTCCTTTATCCATTTCATTTTCTATTTTTTTACAAGGTTGACTGGCAACAACAAAATCGGTTCCTTTAATTTCAGTGTTTTCGAAACTTACGGCTGAATTTCTCATGCAGGGTATGGTCTGCTGATAGGGAGAATTTTCAACAGATTCCATTTTATTATCAACTTGTTCTGTTACCGTAGGATTGGTAACTTCAATTACAATTTGTGGTTTTTCAACTATTTCAACTGATGCAGTTTGTAAGAGACATTTATTATTTTGATTCAAAGAGCTAAATTCTTGAATAATTGGGTCTACCACTTGGTTTTCTGAAGGACTGTTATAATTTAATTGTTTTGGTTTAACTCCTATTACTGACTCTGGTCCATTGTTAGAATTATGTACACATTTTGAAGAATCGTGTAAAGAAGTAGTAAAAGATATCACCAACTCAGAACTGAGGGCCCTGTTTATCATAGTGATGACTTCCATAACTTTTTTGTATGAATTTTCCCCTAAAAAGGTAAGGATAGTGTTTTCGTGATCATATAATTGAATTTGGAGAGTAGTCAGGCCCTGATGTAATTCTTGAATTAGCGTAACATGTTCACTACAGTTCACTAACTGGGTTGTAATTGGATTAATTTGCTCTGTAAGACCTGACACTGTTTGAAGTGCTGCAATACTTTCATTTAATGCTTTTGCTACATAAAGTAATTCATTTAAGTTATTAAAAGGAGGTTGCTGTGATAAATCATTTAAGATTTGGGAAATCCCTTGCGATATAAATAACTCGATGTGCTGTTGGAGTGTTTCTGGAAATTATGAAAGAGGAGAATTGTATGTGCACTGTTTATTGGACTTAAAATATACTTAACCTCATAGATTGCTTTATATACAATATAGGTATTATGATTTAACATTATTATATCAAAAGAAAGTTATTTAAAAATAATCAACAATTTTTTCATAATCATGTTTAACTATTCGTTTCTAAAATATGCTATAGAGATAAAAGTTAATCAAATAAGGAACGAATACTAATATTACACCTAAAAAGTTAAAATAAAACATATTTAATGGCAGGAAAAACTGACTTTCTTACCTAAAGTAGTTTTCTCATCTTCTTTATTTTCATGGACTTGTGAACATTTGAACCCTAGAACATCACTTACAATAGTGGTTTCCTTTATAGCTAGTTGATCATTATTAATTTCAATATGTTCTTCTTTAATTCCTGGGATTTCTTGAATAGAATTCACTTCAGGTTTCTCAATGATCGATGGTAAAACAGTTTCTTCATTTAATGCCGAAACACAGGGCAAAGTTTCCCTATCATTTGGTGACTCTTCAATTGTTTCTTTTGCTTGATCTTGAGTATATATCTTATTTGTTTCTATAATTATAGTTTCTTCAGAAGGAGTATTTGTTTTTATCAGTGTATTATCCTCATTGATTCGTTCTTGATCCATAACATACTTTTCACAATCGTTTTGAGATTGTGTAGTACATTCTTCCACTAAACTTGTTGGTTCCAATCCAATTGGTTGCAACTCATGAACATCTGGTTCATCTATTTTAATGGCAGTAAGACATATTTGCAAACCATGAATAGCTTCAGCCACTTGCTTTATTTTATCTTCATCCAGCGGCAAATTTTGTATATTATCAGTAAATACTTCTTGAGCAGTCGTTAGAGTATTTTTTAGTTGTCGTGCTAAATGAATTTGTTTAGATTGCATTGGTTCAAGTTTGACATTAGAGGCTAGTTCTGCGGTTGTATCTAAAAGTTCAATATTATCCCGCAGTTCTTTAGCGATTTCTACACATTGTCTAAGATCTTCTACGTTTGTTACCGACGAAATATCACAAATAGCTTCCGATATGTTTTCTGATATAAAATTTTCGATGCAGTGCCTCATGTTATCTGCAAACAAAATGACAATATTAAGTTAAAGGGTGCATATCTTTTATACTTAATTAAAACTTTTACATATTTCTATATATACATACACAAAAAAATAACTACATAAAATAAATATTATAATGAGGTATCTTAATTTATTAAATTAACCTAAAACTAAAAAATATATAATATAACAACTAAAATATATTATAAAAAGGAGTCCCTTGATGCAAGGTTCCGAAGATACTGGCAGCGTTCCACCCTTGAATAGCTAGGCTAAGGGCCTGGGAGGTTCCGTGTGCAGTCGCTAGTCTGCCATCGGGCGCGTCCCCCGGGTGGCGGATTGGGGACGGTCTCCAGATAAGGGGGCCACCGGCTTAACTGGCGCGGACCAAAACCAGCAGGGGGGGAGCTCGGCTGGCGTACTGGGTATCCCGGGTAGCTGTAGCCGAGCTAGGGGAGTTTTAGGCGATGCCAGTCCTGGTGTCGCCGAAGGAACTCGTAACCCTGTACGTAGTGCAGGGCCGAGGGCCGCTACCATCTGGTGGGGGCCGCGGGGAAGACAACCCCTCTAAAAAATCACCCGGAGGGGCCTTCAGGCCCAGCTCGCGTCAGCGGGCAAAGTCGGGGCGTGTTCTGATCTGAGGATCGGTTCCGGCCCAACCGTAACCTCGTGCGTGGTGCGGGAGCGGGGGCCGCCACTTCTGTGGGGGCCGCGTGGAGAAAACCACTATAAAAATCGTCAAAGTCCCGGCACTGGGATACATGGTGTCCGGGCGCCTCTTGGAGGTGGCCGGCGGAGCGCAGTCGGCCCATTAGCGGTCGCCGTGGGGTACCTCCCGACCCCCCAGGCGTAAGTAGGGTTACCCGGGTACAGGGATCTCTGCCCGGGTGGACGTTATTTTCTCCCATTCTCGTGGGTTCAAGATGAATTTTTCAAGAACTGATAATAAAAACTTAGGAGGTAGTTGTCTGGAGCCAGATTCTGGCGAAAGAGGGAGCAAGGACAGAGCACAGTGTCCGAAGAAAAACAGTGCCACAAAGTCGAATATACCCCAGCAGGAGGGTGATAGTAGGGATCGGTTGCCAGTTGTAGCTGTCCGGGAAAAGAAGGTGGCAGTGAAGCTCAGGTTTCCCGTAGAAGCCACGATTATCCAAGAGGATACCCCCACTGGTAAGCCGGAGGAGTCATCAGAGATGACTGTAGATGAGCCGGACGTACTTGAGTCCGAGGAGATGAGGAAGTGGGACGACCTTCACTGTGGTGTGAGGAACACGCTGGAGGAGGCCTTTGCGAGGATCAAAAGCAAGAAGAACGGTCTGGCATCCGAAGAGAGGTCCTGGATCCTGAAACCTCTTAGAGAAATGATCCGGCATATGGAGGAGCTGAGGGAATGGGGGACGGAGTTCATTACCGACTCAGTCTCACGAGTGCGCGAACAGGAGGAGGAAAACCGCAGACTGCGTGAGGACGTGGAAAAGTTGAAGAGCGACATGGCGGAGTTGTGGAAGTCGTCGGCTAGTACACATCCTCAGCCGAAGCCGATCGACGGAACCCTTTTGGAGGAGGTGAAGAGGGTGGTTGATGAGAGGTTGACGGAGTGGGCGAAGCTTTCGTCCCAACCCCAGAAGACAGGAGGTGTCCCACCCCAAGGGCAAGCACCGAAGGTCTGGGCTGCGCCAAGGAGGGCCGACAGGTGCACGGCAGAAACCCCTTCTTTCCCCCTAGCGACGATTGGATCGAGGCTCAGGGAAGGAAAGCAAGGAGGAAGGCGAAGAAGAGCATGGCGGAGCAGACGGCCGGCGTTAGGGAAGTGCCAGCGTCAAAGAGGCGGAGGATGAGACTCACCGTCCCGCAGACCACGGCTGTGTCCATTACAATCAGACCGGAGGCTGCGGGGAAACGTACGCCCACGTCATAAAGAGGGCTAAGGCGGCCATATCCCTCCCCGAGATGGGACTGGAGGAAGGGATCAAAATGAGGATCGCACAGACGGGAGCCCTGGAGATCAAGGACACGACAGGGGCAAAGGCAGACCAACTAGCTGCCCGGCTACGAGACGCGCTTGGAGAGGTAGCAGTCGTCACCAGGCCCGAAAGGACGGCGGATCTTCGGGTTTCGGGCCTGGACGAATCAGTGGAGGAGTCCAACGTCGTAGACGCGTTTGTCGCTAAAACCGGATGCGCCAGGACCGCCGTAAAAGCGCAGACGATAAGAGAGGGACGAGATGGAACTGGCCATCTTTTAATGAGAGTCCCAGTGGCAGCGGCACAGGCTGCAATGAAGGACGAGGCGAAGATCCGGGTTGGATGGAGCATAGCAGAAGTGAAGGTCTTGTGCCCCCGTCCTCTGCGTTGCTATAGATGCCTCGGTATCGGGCACATCAAGCTCAGGTGCCCAGCAAAAGAGGACCGTAGCGGCCTCTGCTTCCGGTGCGGCGCATCGGGGCATAAGGCAGCCCAGTGCCGAAAGGAGCCCACATGCTCGGTGTGCGCCGCCAATGGGCGGCCGGCCGACTATATCATGGGAGGTCGCAAGTGCGACCCACCGGTAATGAAGGGAAGGTCCCCTGAGCCGGCGGGTTGTACAAGTGACGGAAAGGCGTGGGCGCGAGCGCAGGAGGCGCGAGTCCGGGCGCCAGAGAGGGAGGGGATGTCCGAGTAATCGGCATCCCCGAAGGTACGGGGCGCTCCCTTTCCCCTCTCAGCTGAGAGGGAGACGGGATGCGCCCAGATTCGGGAGTGCGGCTGCGGGAGCCCCCCGGGAATTTCGGTCCCGGAGGACTCCCGCAGGCGCAAAGGTCCCAAGACGGATGGACGTGGGGGAGGTTTTCCCCCATCTCCACCCGTGGAGGCCAGCGGATGCTGGGTTTGGGAGACCAGCACCTGCATTGCACCGGTCTCCAGGCGATGCGGGGCACTCAGGGTGTCACGGGGTGCTCCGCAGCTCCGTGACCCCCACGGAGCGGAGGAGGGTCCGCCTAGGGCGGACGCACACTGGTGGGGATCGTGGAAAGAATCTTAACACGATCACATGATCCCTACCAAGGTGTTAGAGGGATACCGCGGTGGTTTAGTGGCTATGCCCCTGCACACCAACCTGACGAGCTTTTATCGTCGGGTAGGTCTGCAGGGGAGAGTCCCACATAACGTGTCCGCTGTTCTCCCAAACGGCGGCGGATGCGTAACGCATTCCCCGCGTCAAAAAAAAAAAAAAGGGTGGGGCGGTATACCGTACCCCGTACATGTTACGGGACCGGGGGCTGCCACCCTTCGGGGTGGGGGTCGCGAGGAAGGAAACCTCTATAAAAAATCACAGAGGGGGGTGCAAGGCCCATTCCGCTTTCGCGGTTGACGAGGGCTCCGGGTCGGCGTCCCAGACTTATTCTGGGCAGCTGTGACGCGGTTCGGGCTCGGCCGGCGCCCTGGGCATCCCAGGTAGCGGTGGCGTGAGCGGGGGCGGCGGGTCTGGCTGATCATGGTGGTCATGATTAGTTGCACAGGCATTTTGATGCCAACCGTCGGCCAACTCGTTACCCAACGTTGAGTGGGGCCGTGGGGGGTATGCTCTTAATTCGGTGACTCTGCGAGGAGAAAACCTCAATAAAAAACCCAAACCCCAAGTTTGCTGTCGCGAATAGGCGAGGGGTGAGTGGCTGGTGGGGGACCAGTCTCTACACGGCAGCGGAACAGGGGACCGGTGGCCCCCCTGTTTCGATAATCCTACGCTTGCCCAGGTATGGGGCCTCTGCCTGGATAGACGTTCTAATGTCACCTTACTCGTGGGATTTACTATGGAATCTGCTCATTTAAATAATAAAACTTCTTTTGACGATGGTGGGCCTTACTCGGGCGGAAGAGAGCAACGAGGGCCGAGCTCGGGCGGGGAAAACGAGCCGACGTCTCAGACGTCGGAGTACTTCGGCGATGTTGTTTTGCCAGGTAGCTCCCGATGTGACACTTCGACTACGGTGTTGTTACAAGCATCGACAAAGTCGAAGTCGGCCAGCACCAAGCGAGGGCGAGAGGAGGAACTCGACAGGTCCGACTCGGATGATTTAGACGTGGAGCTGGGAGACCTAAGTATCCCGGTTCCTAAAGTGACTAAACTTAAATCCTCCAGAGGAAAAGGCGGAGGGAAATGTGTTGTACGCTCGACCATCAACGTCTCCAAGGCCAAGGCAGCAGCTTAATGAAAGGGCGACAGCAACCGGACCTGAGTGCGAGCAGTCTCCTTGTGAGCTACAGATGCCCGCACTGGAAACCCGGATGGAATGTTGACAAGACTTCTCCAAAATCGTTCGACCCGCTGTGACGGAGATGGAGAAGAGCTTGACGGAGAGATTGGGAAATATTATAAGTGCCCGAATAGAGGGCCTTGAGAGGGACGGTAGAATTCCTCCGGCCCCGAAAATCCGCCCTCCACTGGCGGCGGATGGTATGAAAAAGAAAAAGGCGGAGAAAAAGAAGAGGGAGACTTCTCCCCCATCACAGGGACGGAACAGCGATCGCCCTTCTGTGGGCCTTTCTGCTGGTTCATCTGCCGATCCATCTGCTGGAACATCCGTAAGCTCATCTGCAGCCCCTCGCGGATTCCGTCTGTGGGCCATTCAGTGGATCCACCCAGAACGAGAGCCTCTGGGACCTCTGCGCCTTGAGATAACTACTGATGGGGCAGATTCATGGAAAGAGGTGGTAAATAAGAAGAAGGAGAAGAGGAAAAAGAGAGCAGCAGCAAGCATACCGTACAAGTATACCAGCTCAACAATCAAAGAAAAAGCCTGCGAAGCCCAAGCTAACCCCGCCGAAGACGGCAGCTGTTCTGCTAGACATCCCACAGGAAGCCGCTGAAAGGGGCGTGACTTACGCCGAAGCTATAGCTACGGCTAAGAAGGGTGTTAAGCTACAGGATTTGGGCATCGAAGGGGGTATTAAAATTAAACCTACGCAGACGGGGGCCCGCCTCATTGAGGTTTCCGGGATAGATAATGGAGCCAAGGCGGACTAAAATCGCTTCTGGAGGGAGTAGCTACAGTGACAAGATCCGTAAGATGTGCTGATCTGCGCGTTTCCGGGCTGGACGACTCAGTGGAGGGAGAAGAGTTAAGGGCAGCGATCGCCGAATAGGCAGGCTGCCCCGTCGACCAGGTTAAATTTAGTCCAATTCGCGTGGGACCTGGAGGAATGGGCGTAGCAATGGTGAAATGCCCCATAACAGCGGCCAAATTGGTAGTGGAGTCGGGTCGGATTTTGGTCGGCTGGGTGTCTGCACAGGTTCGAGCTCTAGACCCCCTGCCCATGCGCTGCTTCAGGTGTCTGGCCACGGGGCACACTAGGCAATTATGTCCGTGTGATGTCGATCGCACAAATATGTGCTTCAGGTGTGGGACTAATGGGCACAAGGTAGCGCAATGCAAAGCGGACCCGAGATGCGCGGTATGTCTTGCGGACAAGCGGCCGGCTGGTCACATCACAGGGGGAAAAAACTGTCGCCCTACTAATGTAAAGGGTAAGCCAGTGCCAATGACACGGGCAACACCGCGACCATTCGCCATAGGCCGGTGCGGTCATGGAGGTTACTGATATTGTTTCTTAATGTCCAGACAGACAGACAATATTCTCCAGGCGAATACGAATCATTGCGCTGCCTCACAAGACCTGTTTTTACAAAGCGCAGCGGAGTGGAGAGCTGATCTCGTTATAGTCTCCGAGCCGTATTATGTGCCTCTAAGGGACAATTGAATTGGGTCTACCGATGAGACAGCAGCCATAATGGTCCCCTCATCTGCCATCTGCTCTCACCCCCTCTTATTGCGCGAAAGGGTCCGGGCTATGTAGCGGTTTTCTGGGGAGATATTACCCTTATCGGGGCGTATTTTTCTCCGAATCGGGCAGTTTCGGATCTCGAGCGTTGGGTTGACCGGTTAAGCGGCGTCGTTCGCAGGCTGGCCCCCAGACAAATCTTGGTGGCGGGGGACTTCAACGCGAAACATGCCGCGTGGGGGTTCCGCGTCACCAAAGTCAAGGGAGAGGTGGTGCTGGAATGGGCCACGGCAGTAGGTATCGAGGTCCTAAACAGAGGAACAGCGTTTACTTGTGTCAGAGGGCGTGGGGGTCCAGGGTAGACCTTTCGCTTGCCACCCCTGCCCTAGCCTCTCGAATAAGAAACTGGCGGGTTATATCAGATGGAGAATCACTCGTCGACCACCCGCACATCCGATATGAGATTGGTCCCAGCGGAGGAGGTACGGCCAAGAGCCCGCCTATGGTGGGAACTCAAGTACGATTTCCAAGGTGGGCAATCACTAAAATGAATAGGGACCTGGCAGAGGAAGCAGCCTTGGTGCAAGCCTGGAACATCCAAGACAGGGACCCCAATGACCTCGATATAGAGAGACGGGTAGAGCAATTAACGGCATCCCTCACCGCGGTATGCGACGCTGCTATGCCGAGGGTGCAAACTTATAAAGCTGCAAAGAAATGTCTGCAGGTGGCTATCTGTCGCGCTAAGTCTCTAGCCTGGGACCAATACCTAGCGGACCTGAACAGGGACCCATGGCGGCGCCCTTTTAAAATGATGAGAAGCAAGTTGCGATGCCAAGCGCCCATGACAGAAACCATGGACCCAGTCCTGTTGGAACGAGTCATCTCTGGCCTGTTCCCTGCGGTGGCCCCTGTGCCGGAAAGATCAATGGCTTCGAGAATGACGCGATCGGATACGGCTTCCGGGTTCGCCCCGGTGGTGTCAGAGGCGGAAATGTAGTCAGTGGTGGACCGACTCAAGACCAAGAATAAGGCCCCCGGCAAGGATGGCATCCACGGCAAAGTGCTGCCCATTGCCCTGGAACACCTTGGGGAACACCTCCGAGCCCTTTACAGCTTGTGCTTGGAGAAAGGTGAATTCCCCAGGCTCTGGAAGAGAGGCCGACTCTGTCTCCTCAAGAAAGCGGGACGGCCCGCTGACTCCCCGAGCGCCTTCCGTCCAATAGTCTTGCTGGACGAGCTAGGAAAGGCTCTAGAAAGAATTATAGCTGAGCGGATCGTTCAGCAATTGGACACGGAAGGGCCGAATCTTTCGGTGAACCAATTCGGGTTTAGGGGACGAAGATAGACTCTGGATGCCATCGGAGCCCTAAAGGACCTATCGGAGAGGGCTATAAGTAGGGGCGACAGATTGTCGCTATTTCACTTGGCATCCGAAATGCGTTCAACACTCTCCTATAGTGTCATAAAGGAGGCTCTCTACCACTACAATGTGCCTCCATATATGGCGAGGATTGTAGAGAATTACCTTAGTGAGAGGGAAATTCTCTATATCGCCCCAGACGGGCGAATGATGAGCAGGAGCATGGTTTGTGGGGTTCCACAGGGGGTCGGTCCTTGGACCACTTCTGTGGAATCTAGGATTCGATTGGGTGCTACGGGGGGGCCTCATCCCACGTATGACCATTATATGCTACGCCGATGATACCCTGGTCACGGCTAGGGCGCCCAAGTATGAGCGGGCAAGGGCGCTTGCTAGGATCGCGGTTGCACTCGTCATCGCCCGCATAAGAACGCTTGGCCTTGAGGTAGCTGTGGAGAAGACGGAGGCGATCCTGATTCATGGCCCGAGGCGGGGACCACCAGCAGGTGCTTATGTGCGCGTGGATGGGATCGTTCCTTGCCCAGTAAAACTTGAGCAGCAATAATATCGTACGGAATGGAGCCCATGATTGTTCTCGTCAATTAAAACATATCAATGATACACTTTTGACGATGTTGACGATGATGACGAATAGCTGGGTCAACAGGTGAAGGAAGCAGATGCGATAGTCTAAAAGTAATGCCGCGTTGTAAAAAAATAAAAAGATAGATAAGTACACAGTATACAACATATTAACGTTAACCTAAAGAGTGATGTTAGATTGCATAACAAACAAAAGGGCGCGCGCAAGCAAGCATAGAGAAACCCACCGTGCGCGAAAGAAACCGACATGTACAAAACCTTTTTTAAGATCTCTTCATGTAAGGAAAAAATAAAAGTATTCTCTTGCCTGGGCAGCATTTGGTCCAGAATGGTCAATCTCCTTTGCATGATGTTTAAATATATCGTTATTAATATAAAAGCATTCATGATATTACCTCTTATATTGATTGCTTGTTTAGATGAATCGGCAACTGCAATCAAGGGAAATTCCCTTTCTTCATAATGTAGATCTGCTTTATGTTCTGCATTCATTTCACCCGCTAATATCTCAACTTCTTCACTAAGAAGTGATTCTGCAGGTGTTACTTCAGTGAAAACTGCAGTAGGCAGTTCATGACTCACTGATAAAAGCATTTCTTTAGTAGAAATATTTTCTTCTTTATCAGATTCTGCTGCTCCAAGTGTTACATCAGTAGTAGTTTGTAATGTTTTCTGTAAGTCTAAAGTTGTAGATTCGCTTAGTATATCTCCTACATATTCGTCGATGGTAGAGGCCTGTTTTTCAAAGGCACCTTCTTCTGTATCATGAGATAATTCTAAAGAATTATCTAACTTCTCAGTTACAAGATCTAAAGGTGCAGTTATAGCTTCCTGAGTACTTGATATTGCGACTAAATCATTATCTAAGCAAAAGTTTAGTTGAACAATTCTTTGTAATAAATCAGTTTTTAGTTCTGCAGATATTTCTAGTGCTGTGTCTGAAGTTTGCAGATGTAAAGTAGAAAGAGCCTTTTGCAACTTATGACACAATTCTGCTTGAACATAATTAAGTATTACTGGTGGTTCCACAGTTTCTTGAGTTACTAATAGTTCGTTAGTTGAGAAGCTTTCACGCAACTCTCGGGCAACATTAAAAGATTCTTTGAATTCTTCTATCTCTAAAATGGCACTTGTTTCTTCTACGATTTGTAGAAGTTCTATGTACTGATCAATATGTTGCAAAAGTTGAGGCAGCTTCCCTGAAAACAGGAATGTAATTTCTATCATAAATCACAGCGAGTCTAATCTTACTTAATTGCAACTTCGATTCTATATAGATTTTACAAAAAAATGTAGGAGCATAGTTAAAAAGTATAAAAACGTTAGTTACGTTTTCTAAAGCAAATATAATTGGCACAAACGGGTTATTTACATGTTTGCATTACCTTGTGTTTTAATATCAATAAGATTGCGAGCAATATGTGCATTATCTCCGGGGAGGCCTAATTCAGCTAATAGTTGATAAGTTGTTAAAAATATATTTAAGAGTTTTTCAATTTCTAACGGATTCTTTCCTTCCGTATATTTTTCTGTATTAAGCCAATCATATTTGGACAACTCATATTTTAGCGAAGTAATTAGTTGTCTTTTCTCATCAAACAAAGTAGCGGTCTCCTCCTTTTTTAGTTTACGAGCCAACTCTAAACACTCTATAATATCAACGTCGTTAAATATTTCTATTACAGCCAATATATCCGTTTCTATATTTAAGAAACGATCTAATGCATTTTCCAACGAATCTATGTTAGAATTGACATCTAGAAAGAATTTTTGACAAGCATTATTAATTATAAGGGTATAGTGACCATAAGATATGTCATAAGGTAATATAATTAAAATTGTCAACATACCTTTTGGAAGGATCTTCATGATTTTTTTTTCGTCATCATCTTTAGCCAATAAGGTACGTATCGATTTTTCTATGCTTTCTATTGGCCTGGCAATTTCTTTTAAATCTTGGATAACTGGAACATTCTCCATTAATTTTAAACTTTTTTGAATGGCTTGAATTTCATTGTCTGCTTTTATGATTAACGCAATGTTGTCATTGTTTACAACAATATTTTCTGATGATTCTATGTGTTCCAAAAATTGTTTATGAACTTCAGACATGTTTTCCACAATAGATTCAGTAGTTGTGAGGTCAAAAGAAGCGGAATCTTCTTCTGGACCAGCACATATTTTTTCATGAACACATATAAGTTGACTTCGAAGCTCTTGAAGTGGTTCAAGCATTTCGTTAAGAATTTCTTTGAGAGCTTCATCTTCGACTTTTCCTTTCTGGGGAGGTGATTTTTCCGAGATGATTGAACTTGCAGCAACCATTTGCAATGCCTCTCCACACTCAGAGATACATTTAGATATGATTAAATATTTACCAGATCCAGAGGCATTCTTGTAATTTTGGTGTTTTTGCAAACACTCAAAAATTTTCAGCAAAATAATTTTATTTGTATTTCCTGAAGAACTTGTTGAAGAATGTGTTTCGACTAGTTTCAAAATACTTTCCATTTTTTCTATTAAAATTGAATCGTCTTCCAAATTTTCTATTGTAGGATCAATTATTTCTTTCACGAGACTTTCTTGAAGATTTCTTAACTTTGGCGTAATTAGATCTATCATATCTATAAAGCTAATTATAACTTCGTTTGATAGGCCTAACTTAATATCCTGAGTATTTAATATTTCCTTTAAAAGTACACCAAGTTCTTCAACTCTTCCTAATGGAATATCAAACAATAGTTCAGACTGAGAATCTAACAGCTGTAAAATTAGTTTCTGGATCATTTTCATGTTGTCGTTTGTTTGAAAGAAAAATGATGTTAAATCTCTCTTAACATCTTCAGATAATTGTAATTGTAAATGTTTTACTTGAAATTTGTTTATATTTTGTTGTAGAGAACAGAATTCTTGTATGAGACGGATAACTTTTTTGTGACTTATGGCTTTCGTAATTAAGTGACGCAACACAGTGAACTCATTTTTGCAAGTTATGAAAAAGTCTTCTAAGATCACTAAATCAGCCACAGAAACATGCTGCATTGTATCTTGAACAATATCTACTGCGCTTTTAATAATATCATCTATTTGGAATAAAGAATCCATTTCTATTTCAGTGGCTAACTGTGGCGTTGCACACGAAGTCAACTGTGATACATGAGATAAGTCAACAAAGTCGTACTGCTCCAACACAGCTATATTGTTTTCGATTTCATCTACTATTTGTATTAATTTTGCTTCATCAGCTAAAGATTCAGGTGTGAGGGGTGCATATTGTATTAAGTCGTCTTGAATGTCTATAATTTTTTCATATAATATTTCTGCTTCAGTTTTTACTGCATTTAATTGGATGCCTTTGGAAATGTCTGTAGCATTTAACAAATTATGTGTAGTTTCTAAAAGGGTTTGAATATCTTGATAAATAGGTAAGTCTGGAGATAATGTTTTGGTCACAAGTAAAATATCTTTAAGGTGTTCACAAACTCCTCTTAATCCTTCTATTTTGTATGATATTTCTATAGTTTTATCTGTAATCTCCATAGCCGGGAATACCACTTCCATACATTTACTCAAATACTCTCTGAACTCAAGAATATTATTTAGTACAAGATTTAACCTTTCTGTAGGCATTTCTAAAATTTGTTCATAAATTGGAATGTTATGTGTATCTAGAATAGATAAACTCTGATATAGCTCTTGCATTGGTTCTGCAATTGCTGATAATTTGTCGGTATTAACCAAAGTCACTATTTCATTCTGACTCTCAATGACAAAAGGGTGAATGATTGTTTCTAGTCCTAGATGTAGCTCCCCTAAATTCAGTGCCACTTTTTTAAGTTTAGAATAATCACTTACTTCAGATAAAGTATCGAGAGTTTCTAACACCTCGGGACTTTTAACAATAAGAACGTGTTTATTCAGTGTTTGTAAAGTTTGTGCTGTCGCTGATGTAACAATTTCTTTATTTAAAGGTTCTAAAGAAAGTTGTGTTTTAAATTCTTCTAAGGAAGGTATGATCAAATGCTCTGAAGGTATAGTATCCGCTGTGGTTTTTATACCTGATATATCTTCCAATGTAGACATTTCATCAACAGCTTCTTCTGCACGCGGATCTTCTATCATAACTATACAACTTTGTAGATTTTGAACCGCACTTATCACATTAATACTAATATCATAAGGCGTCATATCTTCATTATATTGCGAAATGACGTCATGTTGTATAATTTCTAAAGTTTTATGTAACTCATGAAGTGGTTCAGCAATAGTAGATGCAATTATAGTATTTTCTTTAAGGCTATCTAGGTTCTCTAAAATAACTTGGTTTAATGTCACAATATTTTGATTCAATTCCAAAAGTGGAAGTGCAAGTGATTTTGCTAGAGTAATCTCAGACAAATCTGTGACACGCTCATTGTCGGTAACATCACTAGAGCTTACACTACCTATACTACGTTTAAGGTCTTCTAATATGGGAGTAATACTTTCAAAAACAAGAGTGACGTTCATTTTTGAATCTGTTGTCGATTCGATTGTTTTGACTGTATTTATTAAAGCTATAGTTTTTTCTAAATGTTCAAAAACTATATTTGCTTTGCTTGCTCCAAAATCTAAAGTAGAAATCTCTTGAATATGCTCAGAGTCTAATTGCATACTAATTTGGTCAGCACAATTTAAAACTTCTTGCACGCTTAGCATAACATCTGTAATGTTTGTAAGAATATCACAATTAAGTTCTGACTCAAACACATTTTTAATAAACGTCTCTTGTATTATTCCTAGGGTATTATTAATGCTTGTTAAATATAAAACCTGATCCCCGTTGATATTTAATATAGAATTGTTAAGTCTATTAATGGCATCACAAACTTCCATCAAAGTGAAATATTTCTTTGCGTCATTACTTTCAATAACATTTTCTAGTACTTTTGTTAAATTTTTGTGAAAAATATTCATGTTAGTTCTAACGTCAGGTATCACATCCAAGCGTGGTATATTATTTTCCAATGAAATCAAAATTTGAGCCATCTTTTGAAGTACTTCTAACTTATTATCAGCATGTAAAATGTCATATGACCCGACATTTCTTTCAATAGTTTGAATATGCAATGATATTTCTCTTAAATTATTTTCGATTGTTTTTAAAACTTCCTTTAACAATACTTCATCATCTTCATGTTTACTCTCAATAGATAATTGTTCAAAGGAACTTCTTAATTTCAAAACTGATTCCATAACTGTTTCAATAATATCTGTATTATATTTACATAGGGATGTAGTAGATTCTTTAACTGACAACGCTTCAATTTGTTCCAGTGCAGCTTGAAGGTCTTGTATGGAAGAAGTCATATCATTGAGTATGATTTCGCTACTTTTTACTTTTTTCAGATTAATATTTTTTGAACTGTCTGCTCTATCCACAATACATAATAAAGAATTGAGTGGGCTTTTTAACTCAAATACTGCTTTTTGGGTATCCCTTAAATGTTTAGCTTCTATTGATGGTTCTTCTATTTTTATCTCATTAGCTTCACTGAGCAAATTTCTTGCTTTGATGGTATCAGCTGAGAATCTTATAACTGTACTCATTTCATTAGCAAATGAAAGAATTTCTGCTCTTGTCTTATGTTCAGCAAGAATGTATTCTTTCTCAGTTATATCAATTATTTCACTTACCCATTTTTTCATCTCTTCACCACACGTCTCTATAAATGCAATACACGTTTTCTTCACTAATGTTTTATTGTCACTTTCTACATCTATGCATTTTTCAATAATTGTTAATGATTGGTGAAGTAATTTTAAAGATTGAGGTAGATTATAAAAAAGCGTGCTAATAACTTCTTTAGATTCAAAGACGGAATCTTTTGCTACATCAGCAATACTTTGTATTTCAAATAAAGGTTTAATTAAACTGTTTATAAGTTCCAAGCTTCTTGATGCAGTGGTAGTGGATGACATTAGCTCAGATTTTAAAATTATATCTCTTTCGATGATTTGAATTTCATTTATTATTTTGGCTAGAGATACACTTATATTAGTAATTTTTTCCTTAAATTCATCATCGGACACAGAAAATGTTTTAGCTTGTAATTCTTGGCCAATCTGAATCTTATGGGGCTTTGTTTCTTCTTCTGATTTACCAAAGGATTTTTCACTTCCAGAACTGGATCGTCTTGAGCTACGACTACTGCGACGTTCTCGTTTAGGTCTCAATACAGGAATCTCCGATTCACTTTTTATTGTGACTTCTTCTTTGTTTAATACTGTTTTTGTAATATCGGAAGATTCCGGTCCATCTTCGAGAGAAAGTTTCAATGATTTTGATTTTGGTTTGCCTAAGCTACGAGCACTAGCAAAGCTTTGTAAATCACTTTCTGAAAGCATTTGAGTATCATCATCCCTTTTTTCTTCAGAAAGTGATTGTTCTCGTGATAGACTGTAGAAGTCGTCGACACTTTTTTGTGAATCAGACTTTTTTCTCTGCATTTTTTTGGGAATATCAGATATTTCTTCTGATAATAATGCCATGGTTTTTTCTAAATAATCTTCACCGCCTACGTCTTGATCTAATGAAAGCTGCGGAGCTCCATTTTCGTCAGCTATTGATAGCTCTTCAACGTCAGCTTCTGTTCTCAAATCTTCTTCGGGAGACGCAAAGTACTCTGGGCATACATCAATAATTATGGCTTCCATCAACAGATTTCCTGAAGTTGATGTCTCTTTTACAAATCTTAAGGGTGGTAATTCAACAACATTGTGCTCAGTTACATTTTCAGATAGTTGGTCTGCATACATTTCGACTATTTGTAATGCCTCTTCTTCAGTAAGATCGGGTGTTTCATATAATGATACCGAAACTTCCTTTCCATCGAAAGAAAATGAAATTTCTCCCTTGTCATCTAGTGTAATGTCACCAACAGGCGTATCATACATCTGCGAAGTTCTCTCTTCGTGAATGGTGCTAAGAGATAGATTTCTTTGTAATGCCTGTTCTTCAGCTTTCTTTTTGTTTTTTGCTTTCAATGAATCGTCAAAACCAAGAAGAGAAGCTGAACTAGCAGCAATACCCATGCAGTTCTGAGCTTCACACGTGTATGTCCCAAGGCAACATGTGCCATCCTGTCCAGAAATTATGCGATGAATGTCACCGGGTTTTAACTCTTCTCCGTCTTTGTACCATTTGAGTACTGGTTGTGGTACTCCTATAACCTTACATTCTAAGTTAACCGCCCCTTCATCAGAAAGGATAGCTTGAAGGTTTTCTAAGAAACGCGGTTTCTTGTAGTGTCTTGGTATGATAAGTTTGAGGAAACATGAAGTAACGCTGTGGCCAAAGTCGTTCATGGCGATGCACTTCCATTCAGCCTGATCGAGAAGCTCTAGCGCTTGAATATCGAGATTGAACATGCCGCGCTCTTCCTTGCTGAGATGGCAGCGGTTTGATTCATCTACAGGCTGGTCATCTCTGTACCAAAGAACCGATGGCTCAGGCGGAATAGCGACTGAAATAAGAAAAAAACACGTAAAGAACGACAATTTTATGCTAAAGTGATGCAAGCAAATGTTCAAGCAATACACAAAAGAAATTTAATTAATTTGTAATGAAGTTTATAACAATGGTAATTTTACCAAACCTTTTATAGTAAAACGGAATGGTTCATCGATTTTCGCTTCGACGCTTTTCAGCCCTTGTATGAACTTTGGCGCCTGGTTCTTGGAGAAGAGTTGGAGCTTCTCTTCTTCGTTGAGCTGGTTCTGGATGTCTTCTACGGTTAGTTCAGCAGAGCTGCTGGCTTGACCCATGCAGTTCCGAGCGATGCAACAGTAAGACCCCAAAGAGTTGGTTCCAGTTAACTGTCATGAAAATTATTCACCAGCTGTATTATAAGCTGTAAAAATATTATTAAATAGGTTCCAAAATCAATTGCTGTTTTACATAGTGCTAGTCAGATATAAAGTTTCCTCAAAGTGAAGTTATTTCCCGGAGTAACTCAAGTAAGCCAAAATAAAGTAGTAACGTAGTATTTACTCTATAGTAAAATCTTTATACAAAATTTTCAATATAATTGATTCGAATAATTATAACCTAATAACAATCATCTCTATTCTCATCGATATAATAGAAAAAAGTTTTTATACTAGACTTACTAAATATTGTGAGAAACACAGAAGAAAAGAACCACTACACTACTAAATGCACTTTTGTCAAAGATAACGTAGAACAGTTTGTCGGTTAACAAACCACAAAATATTTTCAAACCTTTGCAAAAAAATAATGTCATTAAAATCGAACAAAAGTTATAACAATTCAAAGACAGAACGATATAATTTTTCTAACATTATATTACATTACATGTGGTGTCAGTTAGAGTATTTCAAATAAAAGATATAAATATATTTCAAAAGAATACATGTAAATAATGATTTTATGATTTTTATATATTCAATGTTATCTTATATGATAAATTATTTAAATAGAAAAATACTAGTAAAAATCAACTCAGCTAGTCACTAGCTAGCTAAAGATCTTTATCTTAAATGTTTCCGTAAATGTAAAGCGGGGAATGTCAGTTATATTGTATTATATATATTATATTATATTAAAACTGGCGTTATCTTAGGAATCGCGACATAGAATTTGCGATAAATTGCAGACGCCCTTTCTCTTCGACAAACAAACCAAACCAACAAAAGTTCTTAAAATTATATGGTTACTTTAAAGTCTAAACGATTTATTTAAAACATTGTGCATTTATTATAAAACAAATATTTGACGACTGATTGATCGCAATTGATTCTAACACAATTTCATTATCTAGTTTCTTCTTCGATTAAGGAAATTTGACATTTTGTAGTAACCAGCCCATATAACTCAAACTTAGCCATACTTATACTGCAAACTCAAATGTCAAGTTGATATGATTACAATTGTCAGTTATAAAAACAAACATTGTTTCACAACGTAACGTTTTATCTAAACTATAAAACAATCATTTATGTCTATTTGTCGAAAACAAGGGTTATAGTTGACCCTGGGTCAATGTTGACCTTCAATAATAGGTTTTCATGTTGGAGCGCAAGCGATTCAATTGACTTCAAGGCAGAACCTTGATTAAGTTGCTGGTTCTTTATTAGACGTATTTCAGTTTCTATGTGCTTGATTTTATCTTTAGTTCATTTGTTATTAGTTTAAAAAAATCGCTTTAACTTCTATAAAAATTGTTGTGTGAAAGTTTCTATTTATGATTGTAGTAATATAATCTCACTATTAATCTTAGATATCTTTCCTCGTATTTGATATAATTTTTCAGTTTGAGTTTTACCAAAGTCGTCTCAAAACTTAATTAATTCAGATTAAAAGTTCATTATTTCTTTTTACATTCCAGTTATTCGGTAAGCTTTTTTATTTTCTATCTCTTAATTTGACATGTTCGTGACGTTCTTTGCTACTGTTGGTCGATAAGTTGGGGACAGGTCAGTTATCACCTTCTCTGCCGCTTATGAGTTTCGCAGCAGCCTATTCCTTTATGTTCATTATAAACATGAATATTAGCTGCGTCGGGTAAACTTGTTCGCGGGTGCGATTGCGACGAAAAATAGCTATATAAACGCTATATAAAAAGCTATATAAAACTGATAGATTCACTCGAGGAGGTGATGGGAGCGCATTTACAAGCGGAACGTTTTTTCGGATCACTTTTTATTCATAAATTCGTGTAAACGTCTGCTTCCGACAAACGCCAGAGATTTCTCTCTCTTTCTTTTTTTGTTTTGGTCTTCTTATGTAAAATAATCATGCGGTTGCACTATAAATGGCAATAAATACCTGATAGACGTCTCCCGGTTTCAATTCTTGACCATCCTTAAACCAGCTGAGGACAGGAGTAGGAAACCCGACCACCTTGCACTCGAACGACACCAGCCCTTCTTCAGTCAGCACGGCTTGCAGGTTCTCCATGAAGCGAGGCTTTCTGTAGTTCTTTGGAACTATAAAGAAAATATCATCCGTCACGTCATTGTATGTAATTTTCTGGTCGATGTGTGCCACTACATATTTTTATTTGAATATTTACTAATGAGGTATTAGTATAATTCGAATGCAATAACTACTTGTTTTAATGATAATGATTTTGTATTTAGCATTGTTATGAAGTTCGCTTGCATAACTTTATAACAATGCTAAATACAAAATCATAGTGGAAAAAAAGATATTAATAATGATTTTAATTCAATACAAGCATTTACAATGTGGGTGTTGAATGACAACAGCTACGCCTTGTTTAGTAAGTTCTACGCTGAAAGACCGGAGATAAGCCACAATAAAGTGCAAGGCATATTTTAAAACTTTTCTTATACTACTAAGACTACAAAATATAAATGAAAACAAAGCTATTATCTCTGAGCGTTTTGTCTTTTGAATAATCATCGATATTTTACAAGTCTCTGTTCCTGTGTGTATTTTGAATTATATTTATTTTAATTTATATTGTACCAAAATTTTAGCAGTGTCATATTAAAAAGCTCGTTGTATTAAAAATCGTCAAAGTAGGTATTGTGTTTAGATCACTAAAGTAAACAGGTGATACAGATTGCAAAGATATGAAGGCGATAACAATGGAAATAATCTTAATAAGTTAATTGAATACAAACGAAAGCATAGTACACTAAAAAATTAAGAGTGAAGGAAGTGTGTCAAAAGAGTATAGTCTGGACAGAGAAGGCATTGTGGAAGCATTTGGAATCGGGAGCATCTTAGGTGGTGTTGGGGTCTGACTCGTCTTATTTAGCTCACAAGCATCATCTCGTTCTACTTTCGCCCTTCGTCACCTTCCTTCATGAAAAGTAAGAACAGGAAACAGCGGTCAAACTGCGGTCGCATCTAGCCAGTCTCTATGCTTGTATCTACTGCTCGATTAGCTGAGACTACCAGGCTTGCCAACCTGCTTATTGAAATGGCAGCCGTTGCCCTACAGCAGTACCGGTCCGCTCAACTAGTGGTTCTCGGCGAATGCAATGGTGAGGTCTGGCTTTTTCCTTATGAGAAAACCGACCACGCTGGTCGAGAAACTGCCTTGACACTAGACCTCACACAGCTGGTCCAGGAAACCATAAAAATACCGGACACAGACGGCCACACAGCTAATTGTTTGGACTTGCTTTCTGCTGACAACAAATCCCGACAGTTACTCGATGTCGGTTACGGTTACGGTTACAGGTACCGAGTAACTGTCGGGTTGGCAGTTCTTACTATTGTGTGATGAAATCGATGTCGATGTATTCTCCGCCCGACCCAAGCTCAAAGGGCTCCCTGCGGATTTGGCGTTACAATTCAGTAGATTGAGATGAGATGCGTTGCTTATTGCTTCTTAGCCTTGGCAGCAGGTTTGCTTTTCTTCCGGTGACCCTTCAGCTTCTGCGGATTATGTTTAATATGCTTCGTCAAAGTTTGGAGTACTTTATCCCCTTCTCAGATGTACCGGCAAAGTTCGGCCGTGGTATAATGCCAAACGTCGTGATGCGGTAGCGTCAAAACATAAGGCATATTTAGACTGGGGTGAAGCTCGTTTCTGCAAAACTTGTAATACGCCCGAAGAGAAAAAAGTCTTTAAAAAGCCGCCAAGTCTTGCAAAAAGGTTGTTGAGAGAGTTCGCTTCGATCACATTAGCCGAATATCGAAAAAGCTTGCTTCTTACCCTTCTGGTAGTAAAGCGTTCTGCCATCCCTCACTGCCTTCTTTACTAAAACCTGACGGATCATTAGCGCGTACCGCCGAGGAAAAGGCTGATTTATTTGCCAAATTATTTGCCGATTGTTTGCGTTTGGATCTTCTTGTCACGTAATCTTACGGTTTGTTAAGTCGTGTGTGTGATTTTTTATGTGTGAAATCCGTATTAGACAAACCAAAGTAAGAAAAGCATTGCGTGAACTGGATGCGAACAGACGCGATTGCTTATACTAGGCATAGAATATACGAATTGCGCTCCTGAATTAGCTTCTATATTGATACGCCTATATCGTTTATCTATAGCCATCTAAAGGACAAGTACGAGTATCAAAGTCCTGGAAAGTAGCAAACGTGCAACCTGTGCCCAAAAAGGGCAGTTGAGCTGACCCTGCCAATTACAAGCCAATCTCGGTCACGTCCATTTTTTATAAGATAATGAAACGTGTACTGAACCAAAGGCTCCTGTTGTACCTAGAAAAAAATGACCTATGACTATATGACTATCGAGAGGCATGGCGAGGAACTTGCCGTTTCTCTTGATATCTCAAAAATTTTGGACAGAGTGTGGCATGAAAGCCTTATTAGCAAGATTCCATCATATGGTCTTCCCACTGGTTGGTGGAAATCGGACTTCCTGGGAGATCATTGAAACACGAGTTGTCATTAATAACAAAAAAATCTTTGGACGTGTGTTAAACAAGACTTCTTTATTCCAGCTCCAAGAAAATAATATTTTTTCGGCAGTTTGCAATAAATACCGAGTCAACAGTTAGTTATTATTAAAGTAGTTGTAACTAAAAAAAGTCAATATATAGTGCATAAACTCGTAATTTTATCAAATTAATTTATTTAAGAATCTGTGTTGTGAATTTGTGCAGTCATTCAATAATTATTCTTTTCATCGAGTGGAGTGTAACGTCACGCAACTCTCACGGTCACGCGGCGCACCGAAGTATCTTTATTGCGTGTAAGGTCCGAGAGTGACGTCAGTTATCGTATTCGTCAAAGAGTAAGCGGCGCACACTACAACTACTTACGGCAAAGGTAACGAATGTAATATGTATACCCTGTCTCAATCCAATTTAATGAAAATGTAAACAAACCAGTTTCATTTAAAATACTCACAGTTTCGGCCACTAAATGGATATAAAAACACATTCATAAGTAATAAGAAGGTTTCAACATGTATCTCACTAGTTTCTTTCAATTATCTAATTTGTTTAACATATTTAAAATTTATTTGAAAAACTTAATATGAAAAGTAACGTTATTAATCTAAGGAAAAAAAATGACTAATCTGTGTTCGCATAGTGTTTGACAGTAAAAGTCTCTCTCTTAATTCAGTGATTACTTCAATTAAATCGATTATGAATCGTAGACGCGAGATTATGAATCGAGGTAATTGTACTATAGAGGCCTCTGGCGCCTTATCAGTCCTAAGTCGAAAGTCACTTGCACACTGCACGATGCCTATCGCTTCAGGCCACGCCCCTTTCATTCATACAACAATGGCGCGCGTGCGCAAACAAGCTAGTGAGAGCAGATTGACGGTTGACAGTACTGACATCAAGGGCGATTTTAAAGCTAGTTGTTTGTGATTGGTCGTAGTATAAATCGTAGTAAAATACGAAGCCAATTGGGGATAGGAATGGGTCGTGTGGGCGTGTCCGATGCAATCAGTTGAAACCAATATTTCTACAAAGTGGTAAGGCGCGAGAGACCTCGATACTACATAAAAAATTCTATAAAATATTGGTCATGGATGTATGGTGTAATTCTATAAAATATTGGTCATGGATGTATAAATACGTGATAATTAAACCTATGAGTGATAATAATGCGATCCGAACAACGAATTCGTCAGTGTTCGTAGTGTCGAACTAGCTGTCGGAGCGTAATACTCAGCTTCTTGTCATGTTATTGGAGATAAAATATCATTTGTTGACTTTACTGCTAAAAATATGTCAAAAATCTCAAATATGTCAAAATAAATAGTCTCGGGTAACTTAGGGCTGGCTAATGTAACCTTAAGTAAAATGATTCTAGTAAGAGTTTAAGCAATAGTTATATAGTTTTCAAAGTTTTTATAAATCCTAGGTTCACATAGGGATAAAAAGGTTACATAGGAAAAAATCACCGGTTTTTTAAACTGATAATTACCGGTATGTCATTTAAAATAATAATAACATTTGTCATATATAATCATAAGCAGTGAGACCGTTTTTTGTATATTCGGTACTAAATTAGTATGATTTGGGCTCTAAAATTGAGTTAGTATTTTGTTAGTATAAGTTTAGAATTTGGTACAATTTGAAACCTAGAACATTTTTTAACATATTATAGGTACTATTATTGGGCAACACTGACTTTGACACAACACCGTTTACACTCGTCGGATGGCACGTTAGAATGTACTCATGAAGAGAGCTTATATTTGTACGGCGAAAGAAGTACCTACTGCTTACCTTGTGCCACGGATGATTAATCAACTACCTGCTGATTTCGTTGACATCATTGAAGTCTAAACTAAAGAAACACTTTCATAAAATTTGAAATGCACCTAGTATACCTTTGGAAATATATATCTTAGTGTGGTTGTGACAAATTATTGTATTAAGAAATGCCATCCTTCATTACAATTACAAGAATTATATGTTAAACTGAAACAACAGCCCATCAAATCAAACCACTGTAAACTTAACCTGACCTTCCTTTGAAATTTATTTAATTAATTTAACTCCATAAAATTACAAACAATCAGAACAGTTAAGTCTTAAAATTAGTTATCAATATCGATATCGACAAGCTGCCATTCGATATCAATGCATGCAAATAAATAGTATGTTTCATGTGTTTTGCTGTTTTTTATGTATTGTAGTTAAATATTTACCGTAATTAAATACTAATTGTTATAATGTATATTTTTCATTTATGTATGAATCCATATTTATGATTTATTAATACAATTGATATTTATATTTATTATGAATATACATTTTTAAGAAGTGGGAGCTGTGCTCACTTTCTTCCGTTTGTTGTAGAGTTTTTCTTCTATTTTTCATCTATGCAATCGAGTAAG
Organism: Calamotropha paludella; assembly: GCA_927399485.1. Classification (NCBI taxonomy): domain Eukaryota; kingdom Metazoa; phylum Arthropoda; class Insecta; order Lepidoptera; family Crambidae; genus Calamotropha; species Calamotropha paludella. The sequence goes on along the minus strand of OV656803.1, from coordinate 19,122,645 downwards.
ACTTTTTACGGTAATTGTCGATTGTTTAAATTGGACCGATTACCGGTAAAAAACCGATTACCAATTACCGTTTTGCATACCCTAGCGTCCGCCATATTGTTAACCCTACAATGCATGATTTTTTATATTCGTCTCAAAAAATAATATTTAGTTCTATATAGATTCTAGATAGATGAAATGATAATAAAACAATTAAAGTCCGTTAACTTAATAGATAATTATTTTTTTAATTCTGTTCCATATATGGTACTGTATGCAATTACACTAATATTTGGTTTTTAATTAGGAACAATCAACAAAATTTGTAAATCAATTGTTGTTTTTATTGAAACATAACTCTGCACGGCACTTTTCGCAAGATACATATGATTTTCCTTTACACTGAGGATACTTGCTGCGTTGTCTATTCTCCTTCCACACAGGAAGATGATCAACTCTATCATGTCTTACATCCTGGATGACCTGAAGGTACTTGTTGTCATTGAAGTGCAAGAGTTGTCTTATCCTCTCGAAATGATTCACGGTCATCGCCTCTCTTACTAAAGGTAAACCTAACTCAGATTCTCAATACATCCGTATATTAGACAATGAAGCAATGCTTATGAGTAAACATATACCTATATACTTTTCAATCTAAGCAAAGATTATGCGCGCGCCTCTAGCGGCGAAATTTAGAAGTTGTCTAAGAACGACACTTTGCTTTAAATTTGAGGTTAAGTTTAGATCGATCACGATTACATACAGAAACCTGTTGCTTATAAAAGCAGCAATACGAAATTTTGTTGCGTTCCTCAATGTAGTACTTACAGAGATTCGGGAATAAGTTTTCATTTTATAATTTTTATATATTTTATTCATTTTTAATGCGATCTCATAAGATAAATTATTATCATAGAAAAATACTAGAAAAAATCGACTCAGATCACATGTGAATTCTCAGGCGGAAATCGAACCTGCAACCTTTGGAAATCCGGTCCAATGCTCTCCCAATTGAGCTACCGAGCCTTGTGAACACTCGTCGAAATTTTCTAGTACCTTCCTGATTTTTACGCTGTTGGCCAGCGTTGTTTCATCAATGAGAGGAACATCCACTCGTATTCGAAAGAAACATTTTTACAAATGTTTGGTCAATCGATTAAGATGAAACAACCATTTCAGTTTTATAATTTTTAAATATTTTATGCATTTTCAATGCGGTCTTATAAGATAAATTATTATAACAGAAAAATACTAGAAAAAATCGACTCGGGTCACAAGTGAATTCTCAGGCGGGAATTGAACCCGCAACCTTTGGAAATCCGGTCTCCGGGTTCGATTCCCGCCTGAGAATTCACTTGTGACCCGAGTCGATTTTTTCTAGTATTTTTCTATTATAATTATTTATCTTATAAGTTTTCATTTGTGTTAAAAAATAAAATTAGGAAGAAAAAATGGGAAACTGCTTTAAGAATAGGCAAGCCGATTTCACCAGCAATGAGCGTTTGTTTTCATAATTTTCAAGCTTTAAACTATTCCGACGTGCGCAGTACCAGCGCTTGTACATTAATTATGTTATCCATTTTTCTTTTTTCCTACAGAAATCACCATTCTTCTCCAGGACACATTGGTTTTCTGTATCCTGCAGCCGTTTTAATTACATCGACTATTAACAACATAATCTGAACCACATAAATCTGATTTATATTTAACTAGCGACCCGCCCCGGCTTCGCACGGATGCAATACTCTACTATATTTTGCATGTATTATACATATAAACCTTCCTCTTGAATTACTCTATCTATTAAAAAAAACCGCTACAAAATCCGTTGCGTAGTTTTAAAGATTTAAGCATACAAAGGGATATAGGGACAGAGAAAGTGACTTTGTTTTATACTATGTAGTGATAAATAATTTGTTCCGTGACGTAAAATGCATCGAAAAATGTCAAAGTGTCGTCCTTAGACAGCTTCACAATTTTGACGCTTGAGGCGCTAGTTAGAATCTTTGCATCGCCAATAATCATGATGAACAGCACCATCTCTCGAGACGTGAGAACAAATGCCCATTATCCGACACTCGGAATAAAAACAAACTACGTTAACGCGAAGCTCCAACATAATAGTGTTCAATTAATCTAATCGAAGCAATCAATTAATTGATAGAATCATAAATGGTTTTACTTTTACCACATCACTCAATAGTCTATGGTCACAATAATGGCGTCTTTGATTATATTTTCAATAAATTGGATGAAACAGACTATAGATATTTACATCTCGAAGAATCAGTTGTTGCTAAACAAACAATTATAGAATTAGAGAAACATAATGAAGAATTGGAAAACACTGTTGGTAACCTAAACCTGTGATTGAATCAAATGGAGCAAGAAGCTCGTCGAAACACATAATATAGAACTTCAATGCATACCCGAACATAAAAATGAAAATTTAGATAGCATGATCAATGTCTTGCCTCGGCCATAAAATACAATAAACAAAATAAACTGAATTGCTTACTCCTGCGAATATCGGAAAGTACTATTCCTATATTTGTTACTGAGCATCTGTCTGCTACCAATAAAGCTATTCATGCAGCGTCAAGATTAAAAGCTAATGAAATGGGGTATAAATTTGTTTGGGTCCGAAATGGTAGTGTTTATAATGAAATGGACGAATACAGAATCGAAGTATATAATAATGAATAATATAGACACACTTAGGAACGTTGTTTAATTATATTTCTTTTTTGTGTTAGCTATATTTGTTTGTAATATCATCATAATTGTTTGAATGTCTATTTAGTTATGAAGATTTTTATTACTTTTATAATACCATTTTGTATAATATGAATGATATAAATGATTACATTATAATCTACGCTAAGTCTTACGTCCAGTATATATTTGTGAAATCTGATGGGGCTGTTAGATTTTACATGCTTGATGATTTTCTTGTGCGTTATCTAAAGGTTTCAGAGTTCCTAGTTTTTTTACAAAATGTATTGATTCACAGTACCTACAGTACAATACACACGTCAAAAGTTAAAAACTTCTATAAAGATTTTGATTTTTAATTTGAATAGAATCAAAAAATATTGCTTACCATCCATGGTTACATAACAGGTAGAGATACCGAGGCGACCACCGGCGCTGGTAGCCACACACTTCCATTCACCCTCGTCCCCCCATTCCGCAGACGGTACCTCCATCAGGTAGCCCCCTACCCCATCTTCCACCACGTGGTACCTGTAATCGAAACATTTAAATTGTCAGTCATTCCATTGATAGTACTTTTTGGTATTCCTTTTTAATTGCCTATTTAAATAAACTTAAAAAAAGCAAAATTGTCTGCTTTTCGACTAAGATAAAAAATACTAGGTACTTTAGAGAAGAATATTGTGAAAATATGAAGTGAATCAAAAGTAGAAAACCTTGGAAATGGAAATGCTAGTCTCGACGTTTTAGCCATTCGGTCAGGTTCATATTGAATTCCATGATATCATGCATCTACCGGCTATAGCAAGAAACTATTTTTAAATTAAGACTGATGATGAAATCGAGCGTCACTATTGTCATGTCTCACGACTTTCGATTGAATCAATCAATACAGTAAACATCAAAATCTCGTGATATTATAGGAATATTATAAAATTAAAAACCTTTTTCTACAGACATTGTTACCCAAGGCATCCAGCTTTCTTGGCCAGTTGGCTTGAATGCTACTATTATATATTTGGCTAAAACTTGCTACAACATTGACATGTAGGAAAAGAAAATTGTTCTACTTCAGGGCTAGTAATATTAGTTTTGATAATACGAATGATTAAAGGACTATTTATTTATTTAGGTGCACCAGATGTCAGTAACACCGGCACCACGTAGATGCTGGTTAGTGCTAGCGACTTCCAATTTGTACTTTACTGGAGAGACGGCAAAATACTCCCACCTTTCGCCCGGCTCCAGTTTTCCTTCCTTGTTGTACCAGACGACGCTGCGGGGCCAAGGCGGTACCATGATGGTGCAGCTGAGGGTGAGTGGTTCGCAGATCCGCACTAACTGATCTTCCAATTCCTTTGTGAAGATCAGAGGCGGATCCAGTGTTACACTGAGCACAAAGAAAATGGAATAATTTTATTTATTATTTAAATATTACTTTGCGACATTGTCGTCATACAATTTGCTGTTTAAATATGTAGCACTTGTCGAAGCTAGCTTGTTAGCATCGTCCCATTCGGAGACTGCCTGCAGAGATAGGTTCATGCGGCTGACCATCGCCACTCCATGGCGCTGGATCTGTTCAGCACTGACTCGTGCATCAGACATATAGGTCTCTACAACCTTGCTGTCATCTGCGTATACCAAAATATCGGACAACTCATATCAATTATTTAGTTTCAAACTAAGAAGAGCTCGTAATTCAATAGTAAATAACGGATTGAATATCGATACCTAAGAAAATGAATTCATACACTGTTTTAATCAGAATCTAATTCTTGAACTGTGTAATTTTTTTCTCAAAATTCGCTTAAAATATGTCTTTACGACATATCTGACAATGTAAATAATTTATTGCGAAAGAACAGATAAATAATTAAATATTTTGCTTTCGTGCGTTAGTTCAATAGACCAACAAAAACGAACGGCGAAGCAGTTGGAATTTGTTGATTCCACAAAATTTTTAGGTATCACGTTCAAGTAGGTACCATTTTCATATAATAAATACAAGAAACTAAAATAAATTCGCTATTCCAAGATCAAAGCTTATAAAACAAGAGGTTCGCGTTTTATAAAAAAAAATCCACACAATGTCACTGATATACCTTTTGAAAAGTTTGAAAATTTTGTTCCAATATACAATATCGGCGATTATTTAGAAGATAAAATGGATGATGTTGAAAGCCTTGTTTAAAATAAAACCTGTTTATTTTAAAATCAATTTTTTGTTAAACGTTTACTTTTAAACTTTACAAGAAAAGTAAAAAAAATTGGTAACTATGTAATGCAACACATAATTTAATTATAAGGTTTAAAGTTTTTTGGCGAGTTCATGTTTGGTGTAGGTAATGTTATGTCGAGTGCGCTGGAAGGTGGTCTTCCCGCGGCGCGTCCTGGGAACGAGCTGGTGCACGGTAACGCAGTGCTCAGTTTCGGGGAACTCCATCTACTAGTAGTGATTCATGCGATTGAGTGCCATAAGTGCGATTTCTTGTGAGGCGTTATAACGGAGACTTTTAAATTTGTAGCCAGGAGCTATCTTGATGATAAGTTCTGACGACGATTTTAAAGACGGGATTGAGAAGAGCTCCGGATTTTCGACAGGAATATCTTTCAGGCGTAAGAACGGCTTGTCAAGAGAAAATCTTTAAATTCGCGTTACGTAATGTTTGCCGTTTGGTGTTTGCGAGAGAGTGAGCTGCGAAAAGAAATGTATGGATGCATCTAACAGAACTTAATGAAAATATTTTTTACATTTATAACAATTAGCCTAGCCCAAAACAACAACTGTAAGGCTTTTTGGCTTTTTTTAAGGCTCGTTTACTAGGTTAACGGACTGACGACTATATTTACATAATACACTAATAATGAATATTCATAAAAACAAATTTAAATACTCGTGACTCAAGTACAAATGCTCGTATTTATTACACAAACATTTACCCCTTCCGAGACAGTCCGGCTACCATAGGTAGGGTTTTAGCGGTCAAACCCGTGGTCAAACAAAACATAAAAAAAACCTGCAGAAGAATAAACTTAAATTATTATTAAATATCCCTTGTGTATACAGTATACTATAGACTACTGTATACTTATTAGAATTTAAGGTGAATTTTACGGAACTTATAATATACAAACAGCGTGTCACGCTCTGCTCGTCTCCCCTAAAGTAAATATATGTGGAAAATTACTCTTAAACTCACTATTTTTGATAAGGGACTGCCAATGACGCTTTGCTGCAAAATTTAGCGAATGCTTAATCTCATGTTACATACTTAGTTAGATAAGATATTTGAGGAATAGATTATCTCTTTTATTGATCGTTTTCAGCCTGCCTAATTGATAAATTTCAGTAGAGCATTTACCCAGAGGAGGCACGGTCCGTGCTAGCGCGGCCGACCACATGGACCTTGGAAGAGGAGTAGGCACGGCCCATACAGTTGACAGCCTCGCATGTGTATGTGCCGAGCGAAGTCGGATCCTCAGCGCTTGCTGTCAAGGCGAATACGTCACCAGCTTTAATCTCGCGACTGTCCTAAAATTAAGATAACTTTTTGAAAATATACATTGGTTGAGGATTGAATTTTATTCAAAAATGTAGTTTCAAATTCTGTTTAATATCTGTTTAAAATACAAATAATTTAATAATTACTTATTAAAATAAAAACAATATACCGACAGCATTGCTACAAATAAAATACAGTTATTTTCCTCGTAGCAATACTGTGTAGCAGTACTTGAAAACTAGTAAGAAATTAAGTAACCTGTTTCAGGTTTCTTAATAAATTTTCGCTAGTAACTGTGCCTAGGATACTAATACTTCTGAAGAAAACCCAGCTATAACTCTGTGACAGCTCACCAGCGCCTTTAACTTAAGCATTCAATTTTAAGAAAAGGCTCCTTGAACTAACTATCCGAATCTTTAGCTGTCACCTTAGAAATAACAGCAAAACAAACCTAAATGATCGCTATATCAGAACTAAGACTTCTAATCATAATATTAACAAGATTAAATAATTGCATTAATCTATTGAAAGTTTTCTTTATATAGGTTAATTAATTCATTGTAGGTACAATGAAGAAGTCTTAAAAATAATTTTAATAATCGCTACTGCCAACTCACTTTAAGAGTTGAACTTAAACTGCACTACGAGTAAAGAATAAAGTCACAAAATCATAAATAAAAATTACTTTGAACCAGCGCAGCACTGGAGTCGGCACCCCCACCACCTTGCACTCTAGTGAGACTGTGCCCTGTTCAGTCAGCAGAGCGCGTAATTCCTCTACGAACTCCGGACGTTTATATGCTTTTGGCACTAAAAATATAAATGAATATGAATTCAACAAAATATCTTATAGTAAACCCAACAACGGTATCATTAACCACTGAGACCTAAGGATAGTAAAAAGATCGTTTTAATAATAATAATAAAATATATTCTAGAGATGACGACAGACGCCAGAAACTAGTGTACCGTTTCTCTATTTGCAGAGAGAGAGTAATCCGTCATCTTTATTCACTAATATTATAAGCTCAGATCTGACTTTATCTGCCCAGTCTACTTAGAAAAAAATATGGATATTAAAAAAATAAATGGTTTATGGCTGGCAGCATCGTAGATGTAATGTAGAACGCATAACAACAGAAGGGGAATGCTGATCCGTCACCATCAGAAATAAAAAGGAGAATAACACTATTAAAATCCACTTGTAACCAGTTTTACCTAAAAAGAAAAATGGGCGCAAGAAACTCGTCAGCATCAAAAGAAGTAACTTTTTGTAGATTTTTTAACAATATTATTCTGTACTAAAACAAAAAAAGTCAACTAATATCTTTAAAACGCATGAGTATAGAGGACACAACTCACCCAAGACGTTAAGGTGCGCGGAGCAGCTGGCCCGACCGCCTGCGTTCTCGGCGGAGCAGGTCCAGCGGCCAGCGTCGTCAACACTTACAGCCGCCAGCTCTGCGCACCAGAAGTTACCGTCCCTGATCAGCGACACCCGCTCCGCCTCCATCAGGCGCCGCTCGTTGCGGAACCATGTTACCTGCACAGATGTAATGACACGCTGATAAGTCTCGCTTTTATCTCTACGGGAATGTCTGCTCTCAGAAATAAGAGCAGAATATTAATTTATTTGCTTTCTTATAAAAAATCTACTCGAAAATGCGAAGCAACGGATCTTCCATACCATTGCCATTGGTTCGCTTTTGAATTTTGTTTTTATTTATAATCACGGTAAAAGTTGTATATATTTTGATTGCACAGTACAAAAATAACCTTTGAATTTGAACAAATTAGGGTACTATAGAAATGGGTATGAAGCGAAAAAAAGTCACGAAATACAATTAAGATCTTTTCGTTAGCTAAGTAATTAACACATATTTTCTATAATTCTATAATAGTAATATAGAGAACGCTAAGCCTCTTCAGAGTTTTAGTACACACAAACAATACCAAATAGTAATTAATACGCGCAACGGAATCCGAGTTGTTTTTATTTATTTGTTCAGAATCAATTAATTAATAATTAATTAATTAAATTAAAAAAAAAATAATAGAGATAGGGTCGTAGCGCGAATTAATCATCATAATCATCATCATAATAGGCAATAGTGATGTAACGAATATTCCCATTCAAATTTGAGAGTATTCTCTTATTTTTAAATATTCGTATTTGCAATCGCATTCGCTTAAGGAGAATGCCACGGCCAGTACTTTTGTAAGGTGATAATGATATTTAAACAAAAAATCGACTAAATTATTTTCAACACTAGGTTTTTTATAAATATTACGTTTGGGATTATTATTCTCAAAATAATTAGTCATGCAAGTAGGTAACCGCACATCCGTTTAACTAGTACTAGTCAAAACATTTTGTCATTAATGTAAGGGTTGAGCCAAGGTACTAAAGTAAATGAAATCGATCGATTAGGAATTAATTATTATTTGTTATCATATTTTTTGCAGTACTCTCGAACTCCAGTAAAAAATAGACATTTAGTCTTTTACTAAAAATAAGTATAAAGCATTAATAATACGGAGAAATTATATCCGCTTCTTATTAAATAATAATCATAAAATTGATTATGTTTCAATTAGGTGAATCACTACTTGTATTGCTGTAGCTGTCACTCGACTGTCATAGGTGTTTGTGTCATTTGTACTTGTTGGTGTATTCAGTTTGAATTAATGAGTAATTGTACTTCTGTATTATAACTTAAACATATTCCTTCCGCCATTTAAGTAAGGAAAAAAGTTAGGCTATGGTCCTGAAATTGATTTATAATTGTTATTTTGATCGAGCTATCAGTTTAAGCGTATAAAAAATTACTGATTTTGAAATTGATGGGTTTTACTAGTTTAATGCAGTCTAAAGATAATAGTTAATGGCACTGTAAAGTGTCATTGATGATTACTCAACAGTAAACGATGACGTTTCACGACGTTTGACGACTGCGTCCTTGATGTAGTCTATCCGAAATTAATTTGTTCCATCTTAGTTTATATATAACTAGCGGCCCGTCCCGGCTTCGCACGGGTGGACAAAATTCTTAAAAATTTTTCTAGCATTCAATATAGCCTATGACGCTCAGCAATAATGTGCCTTTCTATTAGTGAAAGAATTTTTAAAATCGGTTCAATAGATCCCGAGATTACCCCTTACAATTTAACAAATATACAAACACACAAACTTTACTTCTTTATAATATTAGTATAGATATCAATTGTGTATTTTTGTCTTGATACACTATTTTATATACTATTTTCTTAAAATTATGAGCTATGATAAAAGTCAATAGCATCCAAAACACGAATACGAGTCTTAAAATATGGCTACATTAAATCTATAATACTTTAAGGTTGCTATAACCTAAAAACCTATATATCTTGATTACTCTCTCCTAACTCCAAAAGTAAAAATTGACTAAAATTGATTTGGTGCGTTGTATTTATTAGGATAGCTTTATCAAATAAATCCACTTTCAACAAGACCTGAAATAAATATTTCAGTATATTCAGCCATACTATTTGGGCAATCACCTTAATTCGAATATTTTGGGAATATGAAAGTTGGAAAAACATGTAATAACGTTAGGTAAATTAACAAAGAATTATGAATTTATTATGATTCTTTATTATAAAACTATATCGTTTTAGCTTGTCAGTTTTGCAATTATATTAATTTAATCAGTTCTTGACTTAAAAATTGGTATTGGGTTTTTATTATAATTAACCATTATTAAATTAGACATTACAAAAAAAGAAATCAACAAATACGAAAATTAATTCTTATCTTAAAGGTGCCGAAGGAAGCCTGATAAACAATATCTTATTTCCTAAAACTGAAAATATGCTAATAAAGTCCTGTTTCCTGTCGCATCACCAATTAATTCATCGAATGTATTTAAATCATTTAGATTTTTTTCTAAATTGTCTTATATTGTGCATTAATTTTTATTGTATTTTCTTCTAAATACGTCAAAATTAATGGAATCAATGATAACACAAAAATTATTCTTTGGTCACTTCTTAAATGGTTGAATACTGGCATTCACATTCGCGAATATCGGCTGTACAGATATTTGGATACGCATTCGCGATTTCATAAAAAAGTAATATTCGTTACATCACTAATAGGCAATATTTATGTTTAAAGAAAGCCATTTTTACCGAATAAACGACGCTTATTCTTGATGGCTGATAGCAATCATGTGATCAAGGCTCTTGTAAAGGAGTAAAACGCCAAGATTAAAAATAACAAAAATATATCTAAACATATGAAAATGTTATTAAAATAAATTTAAAAAGGGTAATGGTAATAACAAATTTTAAATGAACCTTTTGAGGTATCCTTTAAGTCACACATTACATAATATTGTCGCTTGCATGAAACAAATGTATATAATTGTCGAGAAAGGTAGTCATACCTAAAATCAACTTGATATGTTCAAAAGTTATTACTCTTACGTTAAAGGTTTACTAAATCACAGAATTATGACATTAAGATCTTTTTTCACAACCTTCCTTTCATGCTACTATAATTTGAAATAAGTAGGTAATATTAAGAAATATTTATAAAATCTTTTATTAATAATAAATATATTGTCACATAATCTTTCAATGTCCTTATTATTCATCGATATAGTACATTGTTCCATTGTGATTGCTACGGTAAACTGTGTCATTGTTGTTGTGCCTGACAGAGCAAATAGAAAAAATCCACTTTAGATGGTGTCAAAAAATTTTTTGATTTGATTTTGTGTGTGTGTGTGTGTATACATATAGATGGAGCTAAAGAAGTTTTACTTCAGTCGTGTGGTCTAAAGCACACTCGTTTTTTAAAGGTGTTTTGACAGTATCAATTTTCATCTTAGGTATGACACACCATGAAATACATGGTCATGTAGTCTAGCATTTATATTAAAAGTACAGAATCCTATTATTTAAGTGATGTAACAGTGACAAATTTTAAACAAATGAAATACTAAATTTTTGTTTCGTTTTGTTACAGTGCGTAAAAAAGTTTTTACGAGAGAAAACTAAATAATAACAAGTCATTACAGTACTTATAACATTAAATATTACATCACAATAAAAATATTGCTATAATATTTCAGTAACTATTCGACACATCTATTACTTTGTGTTAATTTTGTTTATACTTCAGATCAAAATGCCTCGGAAAAAACAAAGGAAGAAAATTGGTAATAGCTAAAATTACTGGCCATAATCGTTGCACAAAAATTAAAGCTGAGCCTGTTTTACACACTTAAAAGAAAAGAAAAGCTTGTAAAAAACGTAAAAAAATACCAAAAATTATTATAATAGAAAAATACTAGAAAAAGTAGTTATTTTGGTACTAAATTTGACATATTACCTATTCTCTATTAAATCAACTAAAGAATGTTTTGCGTTTGCATTTTTTCAACTTTTAACAAATTTTAAAACAGTTCATCACCGTTATTATTTACTCACTTTACATGCTTTTCGATTATGAATTACTTATACTATTTCCTATTTCCATTCTTTTGATTGTCGGAAAAAAAAATCTGATTTAAAGTTTATATCAAACTGCATAAAAAAATTCATACATAATAAATAGTCATAAATTCCGTAATAGTTTTTTAACGATTGTTTGTTGTTAAAGGCTTTTTAACAATTGTTTTAAATTTCTCTAAAAGCAGTTCAATTACATAGTGTGGAACATTATTATAAAACGCAATACATCTACTTCAAATATACTCGGAAGACACAGTAAGTAGCTATATCCATTTTCTCAAATAATTATCGAAGAGAAACTCTGGACCTTAAGTTATAAATAGCGCTATTTAGGCGCTACGGAATTTCGTGAATACAAACATACAAACCTAGACTGCTAAAATCATAGCCCTTCCTTTTGGCTTAGCTGTAGTCGGGTAAAAATTTTGTTACACGTTATATAGCGATAGCCTCGTCATATGCAAGTGTTTATAGTGTTCCTAATCACGGATTAAAATATATATGTACACAATATAAAACGCACGGTGGATGTAAAATTTAAAATAGACGAATTATGTCATTAGTCAAAAATTTTTGGCGGCCACGGATCTTCTTTCGCGTACACAAGATGATGCAGCAAGGCCAGACTATTTACTACGCCTTAGCCATATGTTTTGCTCCTATCTTTTATTGCCGTAATAAATCTCATGAAACAAATGAAAAAGGAAACGTGACATCCATCTACACAATAATAATAATAATAAGTAAAAAAAAATATCATCAAAGTTTCCGTGATAACAGTAGTGAGTGACCAACGAGTCCAGCCCGGCCAGTTCAAATGGGTGGTCAAAGAATAAACTTTGCCAAAAAAATAAGTTATGCCATTGAATCCATTGCCATTGAATGCAATGCTTATCCGATGTCGGTGAGTAGATCGCCGGACAAAATAAAACTGAATTATGTTAAGATGATGCAATATAGTTAGCATTTAATACCTTTAGTCGAAAGAAATCTGTAAGAAGCTCGTGGATTATTAGTGGACAATTACTAGTACCGTTAACCGCAAGAGATGCCAAATAGGACGGTTTATTTCTGGCTATTTTGACAATAACGCCTGTTGTGGTGGGCTATTCTCCAAACAACAATTTATTACAAACGAGTGCCTTTTACTTTTTTATATTCTTTAGATTAACATATTTAGAGAGGATAGAAAAATAACTTTCTATTTTACTCAGTGATATGAGTACGAAAGAAAGAATGAGTTGACTAACTTTTGAATTTCTTAGACTAGTAAAGCAACTATTTGTAGGGCTGAAACAACAGCGAGCGCTAAAATAATTGAAAGCAAAGACACTTGCAACCAACTACAAAGAGAAAAAGAGGATAACGAGAAGGAATTATTTGAAGTGCTTCAGAGAAACAATCAATTAAAAAATGAATTGGCACATTGGCACAATTCTCATTTGATTTTATTAGAAAATAGCAATGGATTATCGTCAATTTTTATAGGTTTGTTTTAAAAGTTTCCTCATCGTTCTTGTTTTATTACGAAAAGCCCGTCAGACTCCTTTCTGGACTGGAATCACAACTTAACGAGGCTAACAACTATAAAACTGAATATATGTAAACTGAAATCTGAAAAAATCAAGGTTTTAGCTGCTACTCAAACATTTCTTCTGACGCATTTACTTTAAAAAATAGAAAAGAAATTGCTAAAATAGTGCCTCTTCAGGAGGTCTATAATTATTATAAATAAATATGTATACGATTTAGTTGAAAATTCATTGAGCTGTCCAACCCATACATTACATTACACTTAGTTATGGTCATTCTAAAAAAGAGAAGGGTGGTCAAAAGTACCCATAACCGACGAGCTTGTATGAAAAGGCTGATGAAAATTGAAGAAGCGAGAGATGAATGTCAGGATCGTAGCTTACTACGATCTCTGAGATCTGAAATCTGAGAAATCTGTCTACTCCTGCAGAAGAAAGACGTGATTGTACGTAAAAAAGAGAGAAAGGAAAACATACTGGCCCTCAAAGGCCCTTTTTTGGAACTTGTCCTACCAAGAGTTGTTACTTCGTTGCATTAGGCCTGGATGTTCTAGAGCATTTTTATAACCAAATGAAAATGTTTTAATTTCAAAAACTATTAGTTTAAATTCTATTATGCTATGTGAGGAAATCGGAATAGTCTTAGTGCTCCAAGTACCTATATAAAAATGCGTAACACATCTGCTTGATTGCTGATGCGTCTATCCGATAGCTATTTCCACAGGTTAATACCACAAATCCTCTTTCGTATACAATCTCGGACTGTCTGTCATAAATGTTTTAATTTTTTTTTTTGCGGGTTTATCCTAGCTGTCGTTGAAATATCACTGTTGAGCATATATTTTGCATTAGCATTTATCAAGTCACTACAAATTTTCTTACACAACCAGTATAATAAAATCATATAATGATGCCACATGCCGATGGTGTGTATTTGTCTACTGTGTTATGGAATATTTATTTTACAAAGCCGCGTTAATACGAAGCTGTTCGCATCATTTGCCATTGGAATTAAAAATTTATTTTAGTCTCGTCGAACGAAAAATAGAACATTCCATTCCTGTCCAACTGCCGTACTTTCTCACGAAGGTTAAACAATATGTTGTTTAGTAAGAAGTGAGTCATTCCGAAAAGCCCTGTCGAACAATTTTTGCATAAACTGCTGGCCTGTGAGCTATAATTTTGCTCATCTTTCTTTAGATTTGAGATTTGTTACACTGATAACCAGTGGTCGGAGTAGGTATATTGATTTTAGATACTTGCGTCATGATATCATAACATGGACATGCATTTCTTCCGGAATGTACCGGAGTTTCCAAAAATTTGGTAAATAGAGTAATAAAATAAAAAACCATATGTAAGCAAACAAAATTGTTTATTGTGAATACAAATAATCATTATTACAGTTTTATTAAAAACAATTATTTTTAATCCTCATCGGTTACAATTTCTACATTTTGATTTTCTGTCTCTATACAATTAAAATAAATAACTATAATTTTTTCAATATTTTCGATTTTTAAGCTATTTCTTTTAACATCTAAGATCCATTTGTAAGTGGAAAATGATCGTTCAACATCTGTAGATGTCAATGGAGCGAATTTGAAATAAAGTTTCTGATTATTTGCTACGCTTTTTTCAATACTCTCGCTGTATTCTCTAATTGTATCTAAATCTGGATTTCGTTCCATAACTGATTCTATTTTATTTTTTATATTCTCATTATTGCACTCGTTAAGCGTAGCCCTTACTTGATCAAATACTAAAAGTGAATCAGCTAGAGATAAATTTTGTTTTTGTAACTCTTTTAGGGCTAGTAGTATAATAGAGTAATTTTCTTCGATATATTTTAAATCATTTTCTAAATTTTGTTTTTCCAAAATGTTTTTTGCGTTTCGTATGGCTATAGCATCAGAACTGCTCAAGCAGGATAAAACTTCTTTTATTTTATCTAAATGTTGAGCGTAGTAAGATGTTGCCTGTAACCAAGTACCCCATCTGGTAATGACTGGTTGCGGAGGCAACGGTAAGTCAGGATATTTTTCTTTTAAAATGTTTACCCTACTAGGAGCCTTTAAAAATACTTTTTTAACATTTGATATAAGAATATCAATATCGTTGTATTCTGACCTTATCTGCTCACTTACACGATGAAGAGCGTGCGCCAAACATGTCACATGCTTCATTTCAGGTAAGTAATGTTTTAAATTTCGCCCTGCAGATAGCATGTACGCGACACTGTCAGTGCAAAGCATTAAAATATTGTCAACTTTCGCTTCAAAAGTGTTTTGCCATAAATTTTCTAGACATTGCAGTACAAATTGTGTTATTGTTTGTCCATTTACTGCTGTTAGCATTTTACAAGCAATCAAATAAGGCCGGCCTGCACTATTACTAGGATGCAATGGTTTTATTAGGAAATTGACTATGTATCGACCAAAAATGTCTGTTGTCTCATCCAGCGATATCCATAGTTTCTCATTTTTATTAATTTCATAAATCGAATTGATTTTATTCCTATAAAACTTCTCCAAATAAACTTTTCGTAACTGTGATTCGTCAACCACTTTACGATTGGTACAAACGCAACAACAAGTACTGCACATATATTTCTGAAAAAACTCTTTGAACGCTGGATTTTTCATTTGCGACCAAGGAATATTGCATAGAATCAGGAACTTAATGAGGTCGAAGTAAAATTCCTCTTGCGGTCTCTTAAATTTTCCTTGATGTACAGCGCCTTCAATGTGTTTGGTAATGTTGCCTCTATTCACAGCTTTCAAATGACTTTCACACTTTGTACAGTATATAGTGCCACTAGCGTTATCGTAAAGTAGCTCAGGATAGTGCAATAACCACTTTAGCACTGTTTCAGCCTTGACCTTTGCCATATTTATTTATATGTCACCTAAAACAATGATTTAAATTTACAATATATACATACACAACTGTAAAGTCGATAATGAAATTCTGTTTCATATAAAGTGATTTTTTTAACTGAAGCGGTGATAGCCCTGCGGTGTGCGTACCGGACTCTCATGCGCTATGATGATTGCTATAAAGTGATATTTTAACTGTTTCCAAGTTCTAAAACCTTCTTAAATAGTGAAAATAATTAAAACTTACCCGTACAAAAACAACTTCAAATGGGCCCAATCCAAGAGTAATAAATCGATGTCCGTAGTTATAAGCCAAATTCGTCGTTTTAAGTAGATTTCAGAAGACAGTACACAAGCCAGGGTCAAGTCAAGATATTCACAACACATAAAATAAGCGCACTCCACGAACCGAAATAAGTGAGTGAGCCACTTGGTCTGGATGTCGGTGCGAGCATTGTTTTCGAACAAACAGTCAATGAGTCATCCAGGATACTTGATTCTAATTGGTCAGATGCGTTGAGCATAGACATAAGAGGACAAAAGACCCTGTTTGCCGGATGTCGTGTGTTGAAATGAATATTATTATTATATCATTTTATAAATGAGAGCGAGTGAGAGGCACGCGTCCCTTCCACTCGGGCATGGTTAGCCCGCCTAAGAGCGAGAGAGACAGAGCGAGAGAGAGAGTGAGAGAGATAGGCATACACACCGGTTCATGTCTTGCGCTTCTATTTCGCTTAGGCGGTGATATATGAAATTCAGTGCGAGATTCTTTGTATAAATTAATGTTTTAAATATAATTCTTTGTATAAATAAATGTTTTAAATTGTTACTATTATTTCATCCTTCTTCCTACTATACGAATGAATATTCACATTAAAATTATTTTACCACTCAAAGTCGTTGTCACGTAAAACTTTCGCCCGTATATCGACTTTACAGGCAACCAATTTTTTTTACTATTAAATTCTGGCCATCTACGCCACTAGCAGCATAGCGTTGAGAGTATTGATACATTTTTAACTAGTTTCATGTAATAATTTCGATGTTTCGGTATTTTTATCATAATAATCCGGAAACTCGGAGGCGTATCCATATTAACATATACGTTTGATGTCAGTGACCTTAATTCAATATACCTACTCCGACCACTGCTGATAACTCATCTGTTGGCGTCGGGGGTACACGTAATTGCTTTTAGAAAAGAGTTATAGAATGAGAAAAAAAACGAGCGAGACCGCACGACTGAAGTAAAACTTGTTAACTTGTTTAGCTCCATATATATTAGATAATTATATACGAAACGTAACTGGCGATGAGAGAAAGAGAGAATGAAAATGTGTGCTCGCACCTCTCTATCTCTTGCCCCTACAGTAAAATACTGAAAGTAACTCCCTCTCTTTCTATCTTCACATCACGCATTCATCAGCTTACTCCCCAAGTCAAGCGTGCATAAAGAAGTTTTACTTCAAAAAAGATTATATTTTTAATTGTTGTTCAGCCTCCACTATAAAATGAATATAGCATTTAAAACAATAACAACAACAATACCGGTCACCAGTTTTTGAATAAACTAATCCTTAGAAATAATAAAAAATAAATGCTATATTTATTTTATACTGGAGGCTGGACAACAAATAAAAACACAATCTTAATTTTTGTTTTTAATTAATGTTTTTAATGTATTTTGTTTTACAACTTCTGTGAATAAATTCTTTCTTCTCTATGAAAAATTCCTATGACATTCAGAAATTTCTCCTCTATGATAGAAAAGTAAAAAAGGTCCGTAAGTATTGTTTTATCAGGTCAAAGTTTCCGTTCTCCGTAATAAAATAAAGCACATAAAAAGGAACAAAAAAAACAATAAAATAAAATACATCAAAAGGCACAAAAAGTAAAGCTCATAATACGGGTTACGTAATATTTAATATTAAAATGAATCAAATTAAACAAATTGTTATGGGGAGTTATAGAGAGAGAGTTATATATTGTGGATTGTGGCAGCTAAAGTGAACATGAAATGTTGAGTAAGGTACCGATATTCTGTACTTTTCAATTACATCTTACCTTTTTCAATCTTACCTTGCATTCTGTGGAGCTGTCGATCTCGACGAGGAATCTAGTTCTCGTTCCAACCTTAACGGTGAGATCCTGGAGGCGGCGGAGGAAGGATGGGGGGTCGTCACCGGTGGGCGCTTCTTCCGCCGCCACCTCTAGTAGCACCCGGGCCGCGTCCCGCCCGGCTACATTACTGGCCTATTAAAAACAATAGAATCTTTCAATAATTTATCTTATCAAGTATATCATAAGGTATTATTTTCAGATCGTACAATATATGAATACGTCTTGATTATTAGGAGAACACATTTGAAACTATCACAATTAACGTAACACATTGGTCACACATATGCCCTAGTACACTTGCAACTTTTTAAGTCGGATACTTATTAGCTAACAGTATATGTAACCGTTATTCGATACTGCTATCAATTTCCTTACCGTGGTCGGAACGCACTTACTTAGTAATTGGCACAGGTTGACACAGAAATTGCAATTGTAGTAGGATAGAACTTGCGTTTTATTATCGTACTGTTGAACACACGTTGACTACATGATTGACTACACCTGCCCTGTTTACTGTGCAACCAGCCAAAATGTTATTAAAAACGATGACGACTGTCACTTTTGCCGCAAAACAAAGGGCTCTCTCGAGGCGCGCCTTCATTCATATTGTTTGAAAATACAAAGGGATTCAAAATTTGAACACATGATACATAGAAAAAATATCAAGTGAATCTAACAAACGTTTTCCTGCCTCGTACTAGCCCCAACCAACCAACTCTAAATCTAAACCATCCGGCAGATAACAGATAGTTACGAAGTTTGATCAAAATCAGTTAAGTAGTTTTGGAGTCCATCGCGGATAAACAACGAGACACGTAATTTATATATATTAAGACTAGCTGTCCCAGCCACGCGTTGCTGTGTTATAAATTAAAAAAAACCTATCCTATCTTTTAAGTAAGATCAAATAACAGATAGTTACGAAGTTTGATCAAAATCGGTTAAGTAGTTTAGCAGTCCATCGCGGACAAACAACGTGACACGTAATTTATATATATTAAGACTAGCTGCCCCAGCCAGCTGTGTTATAAATTAAAAAAAACCTATCCTATCTTTTAAGTTAGATCAAATAACAGATAGTTACGAAGTTTGATCAAAATCGTTTAAGTAGTTTAGGAGTCCATCGCGGACAAACAACGTGACACGTAATTTATATATATTAAGACTAGCTGCCCCAGCCACGCGTTGCTGTGTTATAAATTAAAAAAAACCTATCCTATCTTTTAAGTTAGATCAAATAACTGATAGTTACGAAGTTTGATCAAAATCGGTTGAGTAGTTTAGGAGTCCATCGCGGACAAACAACGTTACACGTAATTTATGTGTATTAAGATGTATTCTATGGTTTTAGTTCTAGACAGTGACGTCTATTATATTTGTAAGAGGTCGGTGGTTCTGAAGAGTTTCTTACCTATTGGAGAAGAGGACTTACTTGTAACGTATAAACGCCACTATCCCCGGTGCAGGCGGCGGAGACGGTGAGCCGCACGCCGCCCGCGTCATCCGAAGTCGTAAAGCGGTCATCCAGCGACGCTCCTGCGCGACTCCTGCGGCCAAATCGACAAATGTAACCTGTTTTCCAATTACGTAATAACAAAGTCTATTGTATGTATGATCGTATCAAGAGCCTTAAGTTGTTATCATTTCGATATGGCTGTGGGTTTTTCTTGTGGAAACGTGTTAGTAATTGTGTTGCATATTATTGTTTCGAACAACAGGCGCTAGGTGCTCAATACCTCAACGAATTTGTTACACATAACACTAACTACGGTTATCGGCAACTGTTGTTGTCTTGACATGAGAAAAACTAAGCAAATTTTTTTATGCGTCGAATATTAAATTAGTTTATCTGTCACAGCGTTTACGTTACCTAAAGACATCGAAGTCATGTATAAATTGGCCGGGCTACAAGTGCTGGCGCGGATGCATTGATGCTGGCGTGGTAAAAGCATCACTAGAACAGCCTCAATAACTACTATATTACGTATGTTTCTAAAATTAAATATACCTCCTATACTCGTCACTTTAAATAACGTATAGTGACAAAGATTACGCTTCACACACAGTTTTCCTATAAATAATTATTCGAATGCCTTCAATTCAGTTCCGGCTCTAATATAATTAATTATCCGTTTCTCGTAATTGAGACCTAATAAATGGATGCTTTTTCAAGTCGCAATACTTGCCAACGATTTAGACTTGTATTCTCCATATGAGGATTACATTTTGGGCTTTTTCTACTCTCCTTTGTTTCTTAGAAAAAATCACCACTAAGCTAAGTGTAAGTTTTCAAATATTAAGACCGTATTCCCTTTGGTTTAAGGTCTCTCATACAAATATTAACTCATATGCTATAGTAACGTTTGCGCATTTAAAAACTTGCACTTAAGCCTCGGCCGATGACCTGTACGTTCAACACGTTTATTCATTATACTTACTTATATTTAGACAAAAGATTTTGCGAGCCAAATTATTATATATAAAAAGATTCCTTTTAATTTATTATTTATTTTTTAAGTCAGGTCATACTTTAATTACTCACCAGTTAAGAAAAGTTACATGTAACTTAGTAATGTCTATAGATATCGATAGATATTTTCCAAGATAAGAATACCTTAGTTTGTAGTCTGAGGAGGCTCAGTATTTACAACAGACAAAACGCGCATATACCTATATCTGCGCTACTTTAACTTTATTATTGAATCAAACACACCGTACATCGTGGTACACCGTGCAAGTTAGAGGAAACAGCCTCATTTCGTAGCGTTATGTCTTTGCAATCGTTTAAATTTATCAAAAAAGCAATGGGTCAAATCGTCATCATCGCAAACTATCACTTACCACATAATTGCACACCGTCAAAAATTCGTCGTTATATAAGTAGGCGTTACCACTACAATATAAACGTTTCGTATAAGGTTCCACTACAAAAATGGGAATGAAAGGTAAAAATCGTAGGTAAAATTATATACTTTTCAAAATGTAAAATCATGGTGGGGTTCATCTAAAGCTAGTAATACACAGACAGTTCGAGCTAATCGTAAGAATATAGTCGTTATATAAGTTATATAAATAGACGTTGAGCAATATAGACGGACTACT
The DNA here is from genome assembly GCA_927399485.1 of Calamotropha paludella. Classification (NCBI taxonomy): domain Eukaryota; kingdom Metazoa; phylum Arthropoda; class Insecta; order Lepidoptera; family Crambidae; genus Calamotropha; species Calamotropha paludella. The sequence continues at coordinate 19,101,309 of OV656803.1, read as the reverse complement.
AGAGTGATCATTATCACTGCTTGAGAAAACGCTGCCCAAGCAGTCGTCAACAGCTCGACAGGTCAGTGTATGTCTGGCAACTGCTTGACAGCATGATGAAATTTCTCTCTGCTTCTGATCGCTCAGAGTGAGGGTAATTTTAATATGTCCAAAGTGATTTGGCAAGAAATAAGCTCATCCGCTAAATCTCTAAAAGTAGGTGGACACTGTGCGGTAAAAATGTTGTCCGATTTTTTAGCAGTTACTGGCCTGCAGCAATTTAATGGAGTTTTTAATGCTAATAATCGAATCTTAAACTGAGTCTGGAGTAACACTTATTGCAAAGTAGTAAGTTGCTGTCAACCTTTGCTCGACGAAGATAAACATCAAAAATTACTTATGTAAACAATTTCAATTTCAGTATAGAACTTGAGAGCATAAATGGGTCAAAACTATTTAATAACTTACATTACAGCATTGACTGTTTGACTTAGTTCTACGAAATTCTAAATACTAATATATTGAAATATGTTCCTCGTTATATTTCTTGGGATCGGTGGGAAAGTTTCCAGTGTGGTACACCAGCGCTTTGATAAAACTTAATTAAGAAAAAAGAAAATATCACAAACTTTGTTATTTATATGGAAATCTATTGGACTACCAAAGTTTTAAAGCATTGAGATAAAGAGCCAAATGTTTGGAAAGAAATGCTTTAATAATTACATTAATAATGGCGAAAATCACATTAAATGTTGCCCTAAGTTCTTTTGGAGTTATGTCAAAGCGATAAAAAGCAAATAATGGCCTGCCGCAGACAATTACTTACAATAGACAAAGTAGTAGCGATGGAAAACAAATATGTGACTACTTCAATGACCATTTTCATTCTATTTATGTAAGCAACACGGGGGACTCTCTGCCTGGTCAGTGTAATTTTCCTAACAATCCACTTCGTACACATAATTTGTTGAGGACACTCCTGAATTATTAAATAAATACCTATAACAAATAAATACTAACAAAGGAGCTGGTCCTGACGGCATCCAGCCTTTATTAATTCAAAAATTTAAAGTGTCTTTTGACAGTGGTATGGTACCGAACGCTTCAAAATGTGCTTGGATCACACCAATTAGCAATGATGTCGCCAACTATCGTTCGATCTCTAAACTGTGTCATTTTGCAAAAATCCAGGAGAAGATTGTTAGAGACCAAGTGTTTGGTGTTATACAGCGGATTATTGTCCCAAATCAACATGGTTTCTATAAAAGACGTGGTGTCGACTGTAATCTACCTAATTTCTCGGAGCTTATACTAGCAGCAATAGATAGTAACATACAGGTAGATGCCATATATGTTTACATATTTTAGGAGCCTTTGACACAATTTGTCATAATATTCTCCTTGTGTTGGCATTCACAGCGATTTGTTCCGTTGGAATCGGTCATACGCGGAAAATCGTAGTCAGGCAGTTGTACTTAATGGGTATTGTTCTGCATATAAAATAATATCCTTAGAAATTCCACAGGCTTCCCATTTGGGACCTTTACTATTCATTCTACATGTAAATGAATTAACGAAAGCTATAAATAATCCAAGTGTGTTGTTGTATGCTGCGGATACGAAAATATACAGACATGTAAGGGACGTTAATAATGCAGACATGTAAGGGACGTTAATAATGCATCCATATCCCAAAATGATTTGAATGAAATTGTGAACTTCTGTAATGCCAACAACTTATTTCTAAACCCTTATAAATGTTTTATTATCTCTTTTGCAAGAAAAAAAAATATAATTATTTATTATTTTATTAATAAAGAGAAGCAGAGTCGCATGAAGAACATTTAATAAAGTAAGCGGAATATAGAACACCATGAATCTACGTATGCTAGCACAGGCGGACACGTTAAACACGCTTTTGCATTTTATATAAATTATTAATTTAAAAGTCCTTGCATCTTATTTCTTTTAAATTCCATTCTTAGCGTGTCGAAAGGTTACCAGCTAACATGTCGGACTGCGTTCATTTACGTGGGTATAAACGAGTTGAGACTAGTATTGTGTGCGATGCAAGCATGCATGTACCGAACAAAGGGGTGTCTGCTTACACCGACAGGGTACAGATGAGAACGCATCCAGAAACACATTGTAACTAATGTAATTGTCAATTGCATTTGGAGAGATTTGCTTTTTTATATATTATTATCTAATCTGAAATGTTTTGACAGTAGAAGGTGTTTATATTGTACCTAAATTTCGCATATTGAATCAGCCGTCAGTTTAGCGTGTCAGTTATTTTTATGAAATAAAAATGTACTGACCCAATTTCCGCGCCTACGAGCGAGCACTACACAAGAAATATTTGTAAAAAATTAACAAGCAATCAATGACTGTATCTTATTTCACTATTACAAAAGCAGAGCAAAAGACACAGAATCGTTTTTAATAATTCAGTTTGGTTAAGTTCTTCGTTAAATTTAAAAACCTGTAAAATAGTAAGTTTTGTTCGTTGTCCAACTTTATAAAAACCTTAAATGCCACAAATCACGTCTATTTATTTCCACCTATACGTATTGCATGATTATTATAAACTCAAGTAAGCGTACTTAATTTAGTGGTAAGATAAGCACCAAATATCGCGTATCGTATCGTTTTTACTTAATATTAATAACTTAATAATATTAAGAAGGGACCATAAGCATTATAAACGACATTAAAAAAAAACCGTTTGGATTGCTCGCACAGAACCGAAAAATCACAATTACGCATTTCATCTCTTTTTTATTTATACACTAGGGACCCGCCCTGGCTTTGCACGGGTGCAATGCTAATACTAAATATACTACAGAATGTCTTTATATACAACGTTCACAGTTTTTTTGTCATTATACAATATAAACATGTTTTATTTAGAGATTACTCTTGAAAGAGCGACATATAATTGGCCATGTGAAAAACACTCAATGCTCAAATCAAAGCCTGCAATGTTGTATGCAAGACCGCCTTTAACCTATTGGATATAAGCCCTGGGCATATAAGAATAATGGGGCCCCTATGACTTTTACAGAACACTTTTTTATAATAAGAATAGACAAAGAAAGTAGATAAACAAGGTTTCAGATTTTTTATTGACAGTCAATCGTAGAATAGATAATCTTTGATTTAAATGTGGCGTTTCACACATACCTATTTAAAATTATCTAAGCGTGGGCGAGAGTAGAGTAGCTTTGCGCATGCAAAAGCTAATAAGCAAGTCGATAATAAAGTCCCTATTTGAGGTTCGATTTACTCTAGTTAAATAAGTTTTGCAGTAATAAATGTCGGTACTCCTTTAGTGATCTGGCAGGAACAAGGGGGCCCCTATCGATCACGGGGCCCTGGGCATTTGTCCAGAGTGCCCAATCGGAAAGAGGGATCTGATTGTATGTTTGACCCTGCGATTTATACGCCGGAATTTTTGTCGCGTCGAAAACCACGTTTTTATTAAGTTATCATTGTTATTTTTTTCCTTAGAGAGCTCCGATAAACGCGTGAGATAGCTGCTAATCATAAAATTCAAGCGCGGCCTCCGATGCGCTATTTATAGGCACGCGCCGCCGGCCTCTTGGCCGGTAACGTCGCCACCGCTATGTCCCTGCATTTTAAATCTATTATATCTTATATAAAGTTATTATATATTATATATAATAACTTTAAATACCCTATAAGTCTGGGGCTAAATCCCTAAACACAGGTTATTACGAATAACCTATTAGGGTCAACTTCGGACATTATAAATACTAAGGTTATGTAAGAATAGAAGTTAAAGTTTATAACAAACTCCGAGCCACAAAATGTACCTAAAATGTATCATTGTTTAGAAGCTTTGGAAATGTAACCATGCACGTTCTTCTTCTTTAAATTTATTTAATATTAGTATATTTCTATTGTTATTTAATGTTAAGTGCAATGTATTTTTAGTACTAATAAAGTATTAATTGGATAAGGATTAATGCTGTAATGCTTAAAATCGCTTCGTAAATAATCCATTATTTCTCGAAAAAGTAAAGGATAAATAATGGTTATTGTGGATTATTAAGATTTGTTTGATATGTAAGAGCAAAAGTGTGTTTATTTACGACATCACATTAGGAACCTTTAAAATTATCAGTGTTTCTCTACTATATTATGCATGTATTATACATATCAACCTTCTTCCTGAATCACTCTATTAAAAAAATCGCATCAAAATCCGTTGAGTAGTTCTAAAAATCTAAGCATACATAGGGACAAACAGATAGCAGGAAGCTTTTTTTCTTTTTTACTATGTAGTGATGATGAGCGAACGTTGAACAAAGATGACTTTATTTTATCTCTTTATTGAGAACAGAACGAGAAGCAACAGGCTATGGAGCTCTTTGAACCTGGTGTGCTCCGAGCATTTACAAAATAAAAAGAAGATCGAACAAGTTACTATTGATAAGCGAATATCAATACTAAATACTTCAATAGTGATGAAAAAGGAATGATGGTCATTCATTGGTCGATCGAACTGAACCATAAACGTGTTTAATATTTCCGCCGCTTTCTTAAGGTGTGGTGCAAATGAATGAACACTTTGTTTCCATTTTTCAGATCCAGATCCAAGTCATTTACACAAATAACACCTGTTAAAGATTTTACTACTACTGCTCCTACTACTCAGGTCAATTCTCTTTCAATTTCTCCTCAATTTTCAATTCTCAATTTCTCCTTTATAGCCCAACTAGCAAGTGTTTGGGTTCTACTTAGAACTTTAAATATTAGGCCTAACCTATAAGGGAGTTGCATTGTGTGCAGGCAAAATCTGTATGGAGTAGTTATATAAATGCCTATCACTCATCAACCGCCACTATGAACGGTAAATCAGTTCTATAATGGATTTTCGACACACAAAATATTATATAGAAGTGTCAAACTGCAACAAGTGAGCAGACCTGCCCGCCTAGCATATGCAACACGACAAAATTTTGTCGACCCGTTTTCTCGTGTTTTAGTCATTTGTTGTCAATCGTCTCTAACATGGCTGCGCTTAGAAGCCGACTTCTTATGTCAAAAGATTTTTGTCTACTAACTCTAACATAGCAATAGCGTTCTGTCGACATTTTAACCGATATTTTCGACATATTTCTCGTCCATGCGTTAGTACGGAGAGAAGGAGACGAGAAGTGTTTTGTGTGCTATTTCGATTAAAGCGGGGTAGCGGTATCTCATTACAATTATGTACTTATTTGAAGTATGTTTAGGGCGAACGACACGTTAATATATATTTTATCTTTATATTTATATTTTTATACTTATATAAATATATTTGTATAAGTATATTTCTATAAGTATAAATATATTCCTACAATTATAATTATAGTTATATGTAAAGGTATCGGTACAAGTATAGGTATATTTACAAATCTTAGTGGTTTAGTAGATATAATGCGCTCACTAAATGTAATCGTTTGTTCTTTTTTAACTATTAGTATAACAAAATCGGTCCCATTCCCGGTTGCTTTTTTAACATATATTGGCACAAATATTTAATTTGAAACTTTTTACTTCGAATCCTAAAACAGATGTAATGAAATAGGTATATAAATATATATTTGCTGAGAGACATTCGTTATTCCGTTTTTTTCGTTTGATTTTCCATTATTATAATAACATCAAGTAATTTATTTAATCCTCTTTATTTGGTTAAAAGTATCGGCGGTTTAAAAAAAATAACAAACACCATAGGCTTAAAAGAAACGATTAACCACAGAACATGAAAGTCATCAGTCAACGTCAGAATTAATGTAACCCACATTTCCAAAAAGTAAATAAAAAGGTGAAACACACAATAAACGATAACGGTGTGGCTATGTTAGATGATAAAGTGGTTTATAATCATATATCAATAGGCAAAAAGAGATTTTCTACATTTTTGAGAAAACGAGACATATGTCGATATCAACAAATTTCTCTTCAATCGTGCGCGAGATATCTCAGGTAGCGTATGCTAGGAAAAATTTTGTCGTGTTACGTATGCTGGGCGTGCTAATCAAATGGTGAATCTAAATAACTCGACCTACCCAACAACACTCAAAAACGTACACCAAAATCAATCTACTTAGCTGTTTAGGAGGAATTCAGTGAAATACACGCACCGAAGAAATTAATATAATATGAAATTGCAGTATATCGTTGTTTTTAAATGATTTTGTATTAAATAAATTTAGTAAATATTGACGTTATTACACTCTGGCTTAATTCAGTTGTAGAACCAAGGATGGTATTTAGGTTAATATATAACCTCAAATTATACGAACTTCTTCACTATAGCAAATATAAAAGATTACGATTTTAACGATTTTGGAAACACCTCTTAACAGATTTAACGGTGGAGGGCGCAACAAGCTCATCCTACTAATATTATAAATGTGAATGTAAGTTTGTTTGTTATGCTTTCACGCAAAAACTACTAAACCGATCATCATGAAACTTCGTACATTCTTGGAGGTATTTATTAGAAGTAACATAGGATACTTTTTATAAAAAAAATGCGGGCGAAGCCGCGGATAAAAGCTAGTATATGTAAATTATAAACTAAAAATAATAACTACAAAAACCACCGCCTCTACATTAACTATAAAAACGACTCTTCTTCATTATTAACAGTTACATTACTAACTTTGGAAGAAATTTTATTTTAAAACTCATTTGTATTCCAATTCATGAAACTGGTTTACAATGTTTTCAAGGAACATTTATTCTCTTTGTTCTCTATGTCTTTAAATTACCTGATAATTTTAGGACAAAGAGAACTTGAATGTTACTTGAAGGATTTTTTTTTTAATTAGTTATTAACAAATGATAAGCGATACACGAGTGTTTATTACTATACTGTACATCTATTTTAAACCCCAATTCCATAAAACAGAGTCGATTTTATCTTTAAAAACTCCATAAATATCCACGTGTATTCACGTGTATAGTCAGACACAACATTATCGTTATGTAGTAGTATTTTATTGTCTTTAGGAGTCTTCACTAAACACCTTACACTTGTAATTACCTATTTTACACTTTATATAAAAATTCAATCTAAATAAAGTAATGCGATAGCCAATTTTACGGCTTTGTACTTGTTTTTTTTAAAAGATTAACAACTCTATCTTACTAAGGATTTTCACACAATAGAAATGCACGGTACGGTGCCTCGTTTTGTACTGACAACTTAAAGTTATTTAGATCTGCACAAGTGGAGCACACTTGCGCAAGCAATGATGAACTTCGACATTTTATATGCTTTTATAGGATATTCATTTAAATAATATTTAAAAGGAAATTATGTGAAAGTGCACATACGCACTTGCAGTTTAAAAAATGTATAAAAAATCCATTCCAGAAGTCAGGTTGCTCTAAGGCACGGTAATATTAATGAGGTGAACGGCCAGTTCTTTTTTTACTGTGAACCGATTTCGATATTAAAACCATCATTTTAGTCAAAGAGTATAAAAGCTCAAACATATAGTTCTGGGATCACTACTATCAAATTATTAGCGAGAAAACTGTAAATTAAAAACTATTTTCTGTTATTAAAACAACAGTATCAATATTGTTATTACTTCATGACCTATTCCTTAAGAGACAATTATTTTTCACCCCTGACTTTTTATCTTTTTATCGTGAAAAGGAAAGCGCTCACAACTGCAATAGTGACAGTGACAAATCGTGCTCATGTCCTAGACTACAAATCGACGTGAGTCGATCTACCTTGGTGTTTCGATCTACTAAGTACCTTAATCATAACCTTGGTGTTCTGATTAATGACAAAATTAACTTTCACGTACATATCGATACGGTCACATAAAGGGGTCATAAGTTAATGGTCATATTTAAAAACTTTAGGCATATTGCAGATAACAAGCTAATAAGATCCGTTTATTATGCATGTTGTCAATCTGTACTTTCATATTGTATATTGGCTTGGGTTGGTGCCGGTAAATCAGCTCTCTTAAAACTTAAAAGAGCCCATAGATCAATTCTGAAAGTTAGCTTATCCTTGCCATATCATCATCCGACCTCTGACCTATATGAAAAGAGTGGGGTCTTGATAGTTCGTCAACTCTTTATTTTCCGAATTCTACTTAAACAACATTATATAATTAAATATGAACCGCAGAAATTCAATGTGAGAAGACGTAAAGACATAGTGTATTATGGGAGAAGGTTTAACACTAGCTTTTCACACCGCTTTTTCTGCTACCAAGGTTCACAATTACACAATAAAGTAAACAGATTGTTGTCAATCTACAAGTTGCCAAAAACCACTGTATTAAAGGGTTGGTTGCAAAAATTAAGACACGATAACTGAAGACTAACTTTAATCCGTAAATTATAGTATTTTAAAAGTCAGCTGGACATTTTAGCATATTTTTAACAAGATGATTTTACTAAATAAATAAATTGAATAAAGAAACCTTTAACACTCACACAAACACACACACACACACACACACACATACACACATGCATGCATGCAGACAAGTTTTAAATAAGCTCAAAATAAATATGGTAAAAGTTTTTGTTGTCTGAACTTATCCGTGGGGCGGGGTGATTGGTGGTGACCTGGTGATTTGTAATACAAGTTATTCCCATATCAAACACCAGCTCCTCATATCAGGGGCGCCGACTCCGTGGGTGCTCGGGTGCTCCAGCACCCACGAGAGGTAAATAGTGGGTGCCGAGCACCCACGATTATGAATATCTAAAATAAATATCATTCTCGTCTTTTACTAAATCTAAATAATATAGGTACCGAAATAATATACGTAATACGCGCGCCAGCTGAAAGATCATTTTCAGCATTACGAAGAATAAAGACTTACTTGAGGACTACTATGACTAAGCAAAGACTTAATAATTACATGGTAGTGCATGCAAACAGAGAAATAGCGGATGATTTGGAACTTGAAAACATTGCTGACATATTTATAAATAGAGCAGTAGTTCGACAAAATACATTCGCATTGAATAGAAAATAATGTTAAGTTAAATAAGATATTTATTAACAGGTGCACATGTCAAACTGCTGTGTAATATAATCAATTATCGTCTATTAAATAACAAAAATAGGTACATATAAGTAGCTAGGTATGTCATTAAAAAAGCTGGAGCACCCACGGGAATTTAAAAAACTCGGCGCCCCTGCCTCATATACCAACCTATATTAAGTGTAAATCTGTTATTGATTGTAGCTTCTTTGTGAGGTGAAATAAATAAATGTTGTTATTATTATTATTACATGATAGATATAAAGGTAAAACGATGTCTCACGTTTTATGTAGTCAGGGCCCGATCTACCTATTTTGCCGCTCAGGGCAAAGATCATTTTCGCCGCCCTTTACATACAGAAAACCATATAAGTCATGAGCTAGTTTTGTTGGGGGATGCTAAGTATCCAAGTACCCTTCGATCATATATTTCTGTATGATCGAAGCAAGTACCTACATAAAATACGTCATACTGTAAGGATTATACCTACCTACAATATTCACGTCAGTATTTTGGGCCTTCTGAAGAAGTAACCTATACGAAAGTTGATAAGTGTTTCTATGTTACTTTAAGTATACGATGTATGTCTTTTGAAAAATTTCACAGGAACTATTGAATGGATGGAGTGATATATTTTTTTATCGACATAGTTATGTACCTTTCAACTTTATCATCATCATCGACCTATTGCGATTCACTGCTGCGTGTGGGCCTTTTTCCCTTGTGCTATATAAGCAAAAGCAAGAGCAACAGTAAAAAAGTAAATTTAGGATTAAACTGTGTTAAATCAGTTTTTTGTGAATTGTTCAAAATAAATTTACTAAATAGGAGAATAGATACCAATCACGAGAAACTGGCAACACACGCTCTAAACATAAACCATTGTCTATAGAAGGGTAATCCGCTACGACCCAAATCTAATGATGTGACTTAAATTTTGTTAAAAAAATTGAGTACTTATAAAAGTATCGATACCTCAAAAATATCGGAATAAAGTATCGTATCCAAATATACTTAGTATCGATAAATAAATAAATATATAATAAATATTGGACAAGATCACATACATTACTTTGATCCCAATGTAAGTAGCTAAATCACTTGTGTTATGGAAAATCAGAAGTAACGACGGTATCACAAACACCCAGACCCAAGACAACATAGAAAACTAATGAACTTTTTCTACATCGACTCGGCCGGGAATCAAACCCGGGGCCTCGGAGTGGCGTACCCATGAAAACCGGTGTACACACTTCTCGACCACGGAGGTCGTCGATACTTGTAGAAAAGAGGTTGTAGGTCCATAACCTGTAGAAAATATCCGGATTTAAGTAGATTGTTTGTATTGAACTCGGTTTATTAGAATGTAAATTTTAGACAGACAGATGACGAAATCATACAATACTTTTTATAAATAAAATCTATCAAAACACAAAAGAGGTTGTGTTTATTCCAGCAATACTACTCAGGTTTCGGTACTTTTTGCGGTTCCCTACTCTTTCTTTCTTTCCTTCGAACTAAAATAATTCAGTTAAGTAAAATACTTAAATATTTCGACTATCCAAACTGAAGTAGGTTAGAAGGTGGCGCATAAAATTCTCAAACTTGGGTGGTAAATGGCTAATGGCTAAGTAGGAAGATAGGAATAAGTTAATTTTTCCGCCCTGCATTTCTGCCGCTCTGGGCAATTGCCCGGCTTGCCCCCCCTTAGATCGGGCCCTGTATTTAGTACACAAAACTTTTGTACTGATATAGAGATAAAACCCGAAGTATTAACAACTACAAATGACTAAGTAAAACAATTTATAAATAATATTTTAATAGACAATATAAATCGTAATGTCTGTATCGTAATGCATGAAGCAAGAATGATCTGACTTTTAGCTTAACTGTAGTTAACCTGCAGGAATACAATTGTAAACTAAAAAATGTTGTTATAAAATTATTTATTAACAGACTTTAACTTGTAGTAAAAAAGGGCACAAAAACGTCGATAGTTGCATACTTTGCGTACTCGACGTACGCGTCCTAAGATGTGTTGTGTGTAAAACGTGACCTAAGATTCTGTCTTAATCAAGTTCCTAATTCTAGGTCTTTTATGCTATCGTAGTTAACTGGCACAAATATATTAAAGGGGTTACTGCTAAAAGCGCCGTATATTAAACTAGTTGTATTACATCATATTCAGCATGGAAAAAGTTTTGTTTCTCTCAAGCACTGTATTAAACGTAATTCTCCTGTGCACGTTATTTTCACTTAGGCAATACACTTTACAGATACAAACACTTAGAATCATTTTATATTAACATTGGATTTCCTACTATTAATATAAATAAGTATAAATGTAAGTTCCATAATCAAATAATTAACCTTTAAATGGTTGCGATTTACTCGACTTTAAACTTTAAACTGTACGAATATAACAATTATCATAATTTTCACTAAATCTAATTTCCTTTATCAATATAACTTAATTTATGGCTAAATTTTTAAGAGAATTAAACTTAAGATGTGCCACATTATATAATAAATCTCCAATATAAGGGTGCGTCACCGTAAGACGGAGTTACGCAAATTTTAGGTCACTCCTAACACAAGTGATGTAATACAATGATGAATGGAGCCACTTGGCAGATAGGCACTACTACTATTTATACTCGAGCGCTTCATCTCGCCATCCCCTCCACTCATCATTAGAAAAGTGTATCATTAAATAGACAATGTTAAGAACTTGCAATAATTTATAATTACTTTTTAAACGAGTTTATTGATGAAAACTTATAAAGAAATGGAAAAAAACTAAAATACGTAACTAACAGAATGAAGACCGTTGATGACTAGGCTTGTTAGCAGGCCTGAGTACGACTTGCATCAATTTATGTCACAACAAAATGGTAGAATTTTTGAACTCGGTAATTGAAACCTTGAAATTTAAGCTGTTTCACCGCCAACGATGAACGTGAAACAAATAAAGTTAGGAACGAATATTTAGCTCCAATCGTTTTGTCGATGGGCTTTAAGCGATTATGCGAGTGCGAGGTCAATTACTCGCCTGTATGCTTATATACCTACCCATTCAAGCAAGCATCGCCGAGCAATTTTTATTTTAGACAGCTCATCTCGTCGCGCAAACTGGTGTAGAGATACAATCAGTTTCTACGTAACGAAAGATACTGAAAAAAGTTCATCTCTTAATGTGATGGAGTCGCAAGTTAATGTATGTAGTACGTATAGTTCTAAAGAATCTGACTTGAGTGGTTCCGGCAAGAAAGGTAAAAAACGTAGAAAGAGTTTCACAGACAATAGTCGTAGGAAACAAAATTAAAACTGCAGCTAAAAATTATTCAAAAAATCAGCCCGAACTGAATCGGGCAGGTGTTAAAAAATATACCCATAATCATGACGAGGTAAATCGGGCAGCTACTTAAAAATATGTTCATTATTATCCTGAGGTCAACATAGAGGCAGTTGTGAATTGTGTATAAGAAAAAGCAGCAAGCAATTGTTTGGAAAAATAAATCAAAACAGCTAGTACAGTGTAATTAAGTTACGGTCAACTACTCAAAAGTATCATATGATTGTAAAATATTCTTCGACTTTGCTGTCTTAAAGTATCAAGCATTTAAATTTACTTTTAGCATTAGCTTGCTAGCTAGTATATACTTATAAGTGGCGGGATTACTTGTATTACTATAAATTTCTCTAATTAAAAAATAAATATTGTGTATCATAATATTTATTTAAGTTAAGAGGGGCACATCCCGAACCCGTGACCTTGGCGGCGACACAGTGCGCCGCCGACGCATTTCTCCAACCAAAATAGAAACTTCCCACTACCGCAAAACGCGTAGAATAACGCGTGTTTGCGTTCAGAAAAAAGAAACATCCATTATTCATTTCATTTTACGAACTAACACCAAGGGCAGACATTTTGTTAAGGTCGATACAAAACAACACTAAGTATGATTTTATAATCCAATCAAAAATGCTCTGAAGATATTGATTTTATTTTTCCTATTTTGATGATGTGTAATTTTTTTTCAATTATAAAAAAATTTTATTACTTACTCGTTCATATAATAAACAGTGCCTCAGAAAGTTTACATTAAAGAGAACTATCAAAATTTAATTGGCTTTCGTAACATTTTTAATTTATGAGACTTTAGAATATAGTACTTTAAATGGTCAACATATAATAAATATAATGTTAAAAAATTACGAAACAATACTTAGTATGGTTGAGAAATGGGAGTCCGGAATATGCTAACCAAATAATAGTACAGTTGAGTTTTTGCGGCACCTGTAGAATCAGACAAGCACTTATTTCGATATTGCATTGTTGAGATGGTGGTACCTACGATAGACTCACACGATCTCTAGATAAGAATGACAGTCGACATAAGGTTTGCCGGATTTAAACTTCGGTTATTGTTTTTTTTTTTTGTTCGAAAGGAATATTTACAATACTTTAAAACCAATCTATGACAACTTGGTGTCTCAGTGTACATTGTAAACGGTTTTTTAATGTAAAAATTGAATCGGTAAGTCTCCCTCAAAGTCATTCGAATCAGCACCATACATAGCATGCAAGTTAAGTATTATGCTACCATTGAGTTGCTAGTATCATTAAAGAAAACCTATTGAAACTTTTGTAGCGAGCTGTACTATACGAAAATGTTCTGAAATGGTTGTCTAAACGCCACAAAATTTATGAAAATGAATTTAATAAGAATATGAAATACGAGGTTTACGAAACTAAAAGTTCTGCAAACGGAAAAACCCATCGAGAATATTTCGACATACCTGGCAACTTCCAATATGATTGGTATTTTAAAATGTAGAAGATTTGAAAATCTTTTGGAATTGTATGTGATATTTTATAACCGCATATTCACATCTTCACATCTTGACTAAATAAGTTACTTAACTATTTATAATAATAAAATAAATAAATAAATATTTAATACATTCACACCAATTAACCTAGCCCAAAGTAAGCACTTTTAAGGCTTGTGTTATGGATACTAGGGTAACGGATAGACATACATATATCATACATAAATAAGTAATATTCATAGAAAAATATATACAAACATCCATGACTCAGGTACAAATGCTCGAATTCATCATACAAACATCTGCCCCTTCCGGGATTTATACGACAGTTTGATGCACCGATAGCGGTCCTGCCTTTCGCACCAAGCAACGGTCCTGAGTTCCTTCCGGGGAAGGGGCAGATGTTTGTGTGATAAATACGAGCATTTGTACCTAAGTCATAGTTATCTATCTGTTACCATAGTATCCATAACACAAGCCTTACAGTGCTTACTTTGGGCTAGGCTAATTGGTGGGTGGTGTAGAAATATTTATTTAATTATGTCCTTAACCAGTTAATATTACGGTCGAATGTTTGTATTGATTGTTATTCTTAGCGCAATCTGGCTGTACATTGAATATATTTCAGTAAAAACTGTTCTGGATCATAAAATTAGCCAAAAATCATATTTGTGTGAACGCATCCAGCAACAAAAAAGTTATTAAAAACCTCCGACTCAAAAGAATACAAAATAAAAGTCTAAATAATAAAATTTTAAAAAGCAATACATAATTAAATATTATAAATGGATTAACAATGAATAATAATATTAAGGTTATAAAATAATCTCGACAGAATACTAAAAATATAATTAAAATCATAAAAAAATATAATTTATTAGAATTTCTAATACAACATAATATAATTACCTATTTAATTTAAATGTCAGTCGTATCGGGGACCGCTCAATACCAAACTACATACCTACTTACATACCTATATCTTTGTACTTACTCGTATTATCTACGTATACATAATGGACTTAATGTTATGTTTTGGTAGGTGCTTAGGTCCATTACATTTATTATATTAAAGTTGTTTAACATGGAGCGGTCTCCAGACACGACAAAGATTTAATTAAAATAATTATATAATCTTGTATTATGCATTCTAATTAGTGTTGCCCAAATGCAAGAACAAGACGAGACTTAGCCAGTCTTGGTCTTGGTCTTGCGCCAATACACCTGGTCTTGGTCTTGGTCTTGGTCTTGCGCTTGCAGTCTTGGTCTTGGTCTTGGTCTTGCAGCAAGAGTCTTGCAAGTCTTGCAATTACCTATTAGTCTATTGCTATTTATTAAAGTTTACTTTAAATCTTAGAAAAACGTATTAGAATTGGAACATTGTGAGCTTGAATTAACATAGCCATAGTAAAGATCAATCAGATTAATAAATAACTGAAGATTTGATAAGAAAGTCGAAAAATCAACTCAACTATATGTCGTTTTCCATGGAAGTAACTGTTTCTTAATAAACATTTATGATTTATAAGCTTACATTTGCTAAAACATGTAAAAAAACAAATTAATTACAATAACTTGACTGTATTTTAAATAACAATGTCTGTCTAGAAAGAGATTGAACCCTCAACTTGCATGAAATTTAATAAAAGAGTTTTATGATTTATCATTTATTTCAATCAAAAATAAAATACAACACAAATCAAACATAACAGTACACAACAGCTTTATCATTAGGTTATGTTACTTTATATCAATTCTTTTGACCAAGAATTAATACAAAGTAACCATCTGGCTGACTCATCACTTAACCTATTTCTATGTTTTCTAATTACTAATGATGCTTTAGAAAATAATCTCTCAGCAGGTACTGAAGTTGCAGGTATTGAGAGAAAATCACGGGCCATCTTCGATAAAGTCGGATACTCTGTCTCATGCGTCCTCCACCAATCTAAAATGTCTTCCGAGCTGGCAGTTCTTGGTTTTCTCAGGTACTCCTCCAACTCGTCTATCACTAAGCCTTGAAGACAAGATCCAGATGACGTCGAGGGACATTCATAGAGTTTATCAAAGTCTATAATGTCTTCATCTTCATCACATACTTTATTTTCTTTTCTTGGCAATTCCAGAGATTTGTTCAGTGAGTGTAGACTTTTATATTCTTCATAAAGTTCATTGAACTTGCGCAGACTTTCTGTTTTAAGTTGCTTCCCCCACATTGTCAGGTCAAAAGTCTGAGCCTTATGCCTTGGGTCTAAAATTAAAGAAGTACAATAAATCCAGTTGCTCTTCTTATAATGTTTAAGCATTTTGTCTCGAGCTGCTTGGAAAGCTAGAATGAGCCTTTCATCCACTTCAGATCGATTAGGTTTCTCATCTAACTGTTTTACCATGGATTCAATTTTATCTAGCAAGAGATTGAATGATACAATGACTAGCGGTAATGTAACATATTTGTCTCCACCAAGTTTTGTACTTAAAAGTTTAAAGTTTATTAGAAATTTATGTAATTTTTCGAGTACCTGCCATTCACTAGCTGTGATTTGAAAATCATTCAATTCGGTGACAGAACTGCACAATATGTTAATGCCCGCTCTCACTTTTAAACCAAATCCAATCATATCATGTGTGGAATTCCATCTTGTTGGACAGTCAAGAATGGCATTTAGATTTGATGGCACGCCAGCTGCTTCACAAGCAGACTGAAACTTCTTCTTCACTATCTCACTTCTTTTTATTTTACTGGAAATACTGCGTAACTTTGTTACAGATGTACGCGAGTCAGCAATATTTGGTGCATATTCTTCATCTTCCTCAGTTTCGTCTGCATAGTCTTCATACTGCTGATCTTGCGCGTTAGTGTCAGACTCACAGTGTAATGCTAAGGTCTCTAATAAATCTTGTACACCAAGGTTTAAAATGTGAGCAAAGCACCGGAAATGTTGATTGTCTGAATCAAAGTGTGGCAACTGTTTGCCCAGTTCATACATAAATTTGGTATTTGCAGTTGCGTTGTCGACCGTGATACCTTGTATTTTATCAATTATGCCATATTCCAATAAACATTCATGGAAAATCGTTGCAATATCTTCCCCAGTATGTCGACCGCGTGATGGTATAAAATCAAGAACTACAGATCGATACTTCCATTCGTTGTCTATATAATGCATAGTAACCCCGTAGTAACTCCTACCAGCAATTGACGTCCACCCATCAATGGTAAATGACATTTTAGATGATAATTGTTGAAGTCGTTCCTTGAGATTAAATTGGAGCTCTTCAAATCGCTCTTTGACTTTCCTTCTAAGTGTAGACCTTTTAGGAAACTCCATATTAGGGCAAATACGTCGAAAATATACTTGTGTAGCTTCGTCATCGAAAAATGAGAAGGGAAGATATTTTTTCACTACCCAATCAACTGTAGCTGTCGTGATGTTGTCACTGCTGTTTTCCGACTGAAATAAAACAATAAATCTTGTGTTATTATTTAAAACATACTAGGTTTGAGCGTTTAGGAGGAGGAGGTTTGTTGTTGTTAAATCGAGAAAATCGTTAAATTGACATTTGTTATATTAAGGTTGCACTGTACTGTAATTTACCAAAATAAAGTACTTAGTTGTTACTGGCCGATTATGAAAACAAATGAAAATATAGGTGTTTATAAAAATATTTAAGACGATAATTACATACTTAATATGTCGCACCCCTAGATGAAAACACCACTAACTCAAAAATACTTACGTAAGTTAATGGCGTTTTTGAAAGTATCGCATGAACAGCTACGCGGAGTTAAAATTCCCGTAGCGACAATTTCGACCATTGTTAAAAATGACGCGAAATATGTACCTATGTATTACTATTTTATCAATATCTATAAAATATTCCGAAGTCAGTTTAAAGTCATTTGTTCAAAAAAGACTTTTTTGAGTTCCTGGAGTTTTCATATAAAAAAAATATATTCTTACCTGTCCACTTCTTCCAGCGGTTACTAAAAAGCTTGTGATATCTCCACTTAATTTTGGTTTAACAGGAAGAAATATTTGTGATTCCTTTTTGTGGAAAGATATTAGATGTTTCCTTAAGCCTGAAGTGTTTCTGTTTTTCATTTTTATTTCAGTCTTTTTATGTTGGCACAATTTACACAAGGCAGTTTGGGATGCATGAATTATTTCGAAAAACTCCTCAAATTTGCTTTTGGGTCTTTTAGATCTGTGACTCAAACTCTCGTTACTCGGACTAGAATAATTTGAATCTTCGTCACTCATATTAAATTGTACACGTGATACGTTTTTAGAAAACAACAAGAATTAGTAAAAACAATTATTAAGTTAGACTCGAAGCACAGCTCAATTGGAAATGACTGGAATTAAAATAATTCCTTTGTTTATAGTACGTTTCCTTGCTTTCTACCG
The DNA here is from genome assembly GCA_927399485.1 of Calamotropha paludella. Classification (NCBI taxonomy): domain Eukaryota; kingdom Metazoa; phylum Arthropoda; class Insecta; order Lepidoptera; family Crambidae; genus Calamotropha; species Calamotropha paludella. The sequence continues at coordinate 19,083,037 of OV656803.1, read as the reverse complement.
CGCCGCCTCGCCACGTGCCGGCTCTATTAAAAGGATGCCGCCGCAAATCAAACGATGCCGCGTGCGGCGTACAAACACAGATTATTACCTACTTGTACAGACGCGACGCGTGAATAAAATATATGTAAAGAATTAGTGCCAATCACTATTCTTTACATATAAGTGAATGTTTTGGCGTACATCTATACTAATCTATACTAATATTATAAAGCTGAAGAGTTTGTTTGTATGTTTGATGACAGAAGTTTTAAAATAAATAAATAAATCCTGAACGTCACTATACCTCCAAAGTTACTATTCTTCGTGGGCGAAGTCGCGGGCACTGCTTGTAAATACTTTTTTTTTTTTTTTATTTATTTTTTTTTATTTATTTATTTCATATACAAGAAAAAAAAATACAAAGATACAATTTAGTCCCACAAAACCGACTTGTCGGTTTGACTGAGGGATCTTTAGTCTCTTAGCTTATAATTATAATTATGTAGGTATATAATACAACTATAACTGTATCAGGTAAAGTTAAGTGCACAATAATTGGATTTAGACTGAATTACAACAAACTGAAGGAAAATTTAGCGGTGATAATAATAAGATACAATTGTTGTAAGATATAAAATACGTGTGTAAAAAACAACCACGCCTCCGAGCCCATCTGAGGGCTCGGAGGCGTGGTTGTTTTTTACACACGTATTTTATATCTTATAGAAATATTGCATTGTGAATGCAAAAAAATAAATAAAAACATACAATTGTCTTGTTAAATAGTAGTCATCAGATAATCTTTTAATATTTTTTTAAATTTATTTTTATCCGTTTCACATCTAATAGTTTCGGGCAACGAATTAAGAAGATATGGTATACGCTTCTGTAAAGTTCTGTCACCAAAATAATTTTGAACCCTAGGAATTACAAATTTCTTTTTTGAAGTGGCTCTAGTGATCTGGTTATGATTTATGTATTCAAAAGTGGAGACACACTCTCGGCTGCCGTGATTATTTACTAATAATAAATCGCAGGCTTTTTATTTTATTAGTAGGTAAGTACCTACGCTTTTTATATTATTTTATTAATTATGTAGAATTTTTTTACACGTTTCAAGTATATTTAAAAGTGGCTACAATATTTATCAAACGGGTGATATTTGAACACTTTTTTGCTATTTTTTCTTGTAAAAACTTAAGAAATATAATGACTAAATGTACAATAATAGTACCTAAGTAATTAGTTTAAAACCATATAATCAATATTATAATATATACTTACTAGAATAAATTATTATGACATCTACTACCTATCCTTACCATTTTATTCTAATCATAATACTACTTGCGTGATCAGTATAATGTATTCATTTTCATTATAAGCACTCTGAAACTTATTTATTCTTTGGAACACCTGTAGGTACTCTTAAAATTCGAAATTATTTTGCATGAGTATACCTACGCCTACGCCCTGTGGCGGCAATCAAATAGTGTCAAATGTTGTGATTTCGGCGCGGCGGCAACGATTGTTGTATATGATTTCAAAAGAAGCCGCCGGCGCGTGTATTATAACCATGTGCTTCCGAAAAGCAGCAAATTTCTTTGAGAAGTAAGTACAAAACCTTTGATGCCGCATTATCAAAGTGCCGATGGTTAAAACATAACTATGCATGCACTCAGTTTGATTTTAATGGATATTTTTTTATTCGCTATGTAGGTATGTTTATGGTATTAGTCGTAATGCGCATAGATCCAGTTTTTCATATTCTTTGATACAGTTTTTTGCGTCTCATAGAATTCCTAAGCGTACCTATACACCGAACTGTTACACCTAACTACTCCGTGAAATAGCGCTAAGTCCTAGCTGCAAGACGCAAGAGTCTTGCAGGCTTAGTCTTGTTCTTGCTCAAGTCTTGCACGGTCAGTCTTGGTCTTGGTCTTGCTAAAAATACGCGGTCTTGTTCTTGGTCTTGGTCTTGCAAAAACGCAAGAACAAGACCAAGACTGCAAGACCAAGACTGAATTTGGGCAACACTAATTCTAATATAATGTATTCTGTCGAGATTATTATGTTAAGTGTTCTGATCACGTAGTAGGGGTTTCGCTAAGTTAGTAAGAACAAGGAACAACATTGTACACGGACCTAAAAGCTGAGTTATACGTGCATCGACCGCTGCAATTGGTGCGACCTGGCGTAAACTGCTGACACCGGTGTGTTATGTGACCGGTCGATGTCGTCACTTCGATTGGGTCGACACTTAAAAATAATAAATCATAGTTTCGACTTTGTATTTTTTATATGTTCCTTATTAAATTCGTTTTATAACTTTAAATCGGTTTTTGTTTAATCCTTCGGCCGTGGCTAACGTAATTGGCGCAGTCGCTAGTCGGTAGGATTCCCGGGTCGTCACGTTGGCTATCGAGCATTACAAAATCGGGTAAGCACTGTGCTTCGATCGACTTTCAAGTCCTCACCGGGATTCCTGCAAAAGTACGAGAGTATCCAGAAAGCGATAGCAAAGGAACCGAGATCTACGAGGTTTATGTAAGTGCACCACTGAATTTTCTCTAGTGTTACTCTCCTTTTCATCAATAGTTTTTCTTATCCTTTAGTTAGTGTAATTCTTCAAGATTTTTCAACCGCGTAGTAACAGTAGCCATAAAGCTATAAGACATAGTAGAGTAGCCCGTACCATCGTCGATAGTCGTAGAAATATCGATAGTGAAATAAAACCGATTGGCATAGACATACTCGTAACAGGACATTTAATGCAGCAGTATATTAAATTTATATTAAGTTTAGTATAATTTACTAACATAGAATGTAAGTCAATTTTATACTAACACCATTGGATCTTTGTTGTTTTATAAATAAATAAATATAATATTATTAATAACCATAGAGACCAAATGAAGACCGTATATGACTTAATCAACGACTTAAGTTTAGCTTAACGTACCGCCATAATCGAAAGCCACAATAGGAACCTGAACTGGAACATCAACCTCAACAACAAGTATTTATCTCGAATCCCTTGGCGAGCCGACGAAAAATTGCACCGCGTTATACACGGGATAAGGTCCTCGCCGACTTACCTATTCATATCTATACTTCAAAGAAACGAGGTCCCATTCAGTCGCGTAGCGTAGAGGTGGTAGGCCCGCCCCGGACGGCACTTATTAGGGGGCGGCAAAATTTAACAATAAATAATAAAAATATTTCAACCATTTCGTAATTTCATCGCAACTACGGCCCGATTGTAAAGAGCACGAAATTTTTCATTACTTATTCTGTGACGAATTCAGGGAATCCCCTTTCTTTGAATGATATATTGTAGCGACTGCTGCCAACTTCGTCTATTCTGACTTGCGGGGATTCCCCATAGTTTATTTTGTGCTCGAATTGTTTATGACTAAAGATCAGCGAGAATGTCTTTAACAATACAAAGAAAGTTTTATTGATGGATACTCAGTTGAGCAATTCACATTGTGTCGTTTCACATCGAAATTTATGTTGCGCTTTAAAACTTTGACTTTGAGATAATAAAGGTAAACTTTTTTATTTAAAATCTAAATTGTATAATGCAAAATAATAACTGTTCTACATTAAATTGAAATACCTAAATAAGAGGGCGGCAAAATTGTCCTCCGCCCCGGGCGGCCGACACCCACGCTACGCCGCTGCGAAATCTAGACTAAAACGTGTACTAAATAGCGCAAAATTGTAACAGGATAACGCTGACTCTAACCCTGAGCCTGGGACTAGCAGAGGAGATAAGACTTGAAAGTTTGGATGGCGGACCAGGACTCTTACTGTTTAGACTTAGAACAATGAAACTTATAACCAGTGGTCGGAGTAGGTATATTGATTTTAGATACTTGCGTCATGATATCATAACATGGACATGCATTTCTTCCGGAATGTACCGGAGTTTCCAAAAATTTGGTAAATAGAGTAATAAAATAAAAAACCATATGTAAGCAAACAAAATTGTTTATTGTGAATACAAATAATCATTATTACAGTTTTATTAAAAACAATTATTTTTAATCCTCATCGGTTACAATTTCTACATTTTGATTTTCTGTCTCTATACAATTAAAATAAATAACTATAATTTTTTCAATATTTTCGATTTTTAAGCTATTTCTTTTAACATCTAAGATCCATTTGTAAGTGGAAAATGATCGTTCAACATCTGTAGATGTCAATGGAGCGAATTTGAAATAAAGTTTCTGATTATTTGCTACGCTTTTTTCAATACTCTCGCTGTATTCTCTAATTGTATCTAAATCTGGATTTCGTTCCATAACTGATTCTATTTTATTTTTTATATTCTCATTATTGCACTCGTTAAGCGTAGCCCTTACTTGATCAAATACTAAAAGTGAATCAGCTAGAGATAAATTTTGTTTTTGTAACTCTTTTAGGGCTAGTAGTATAATAGAGTAATTTTCTTCGATATATTTTAAATCATTTTCTAAATTTTGTTTTTCCAAAATGTTTTTTGCGTTTCGTATGGCTATAGCATCAGAACTGCTCAAGCAGGATAAAACTTCTTTTATTTTATCTAAATGTTGAGCGTAGTAAGATGTTGCCTGTAACCAAGTACCCCATCTGGTAATGACTGGTTGCGGAGGCAACGGTAAGTCAGGATATTTTTCTTTTAAAATGTTTACCCTACTAGGAGCCTTTAAAAATACTTTTTTAACATTTGATATAAGAATATCAATATCGTTGTATTCTGACCTTATCTGCTCACTTACACGATGAAGAGCGTGCGCCAAACATGTCACATGCTTCATTTCAGGTAAGTAATGTTTTAAATTTCGCCCTGCAGATAGCATGTACGCGACACTGTCAGTGCAAAGCATTAAAATATTGTCAACTTTCGCTTCAAAAGTGTTTTGCCATAAATTTTCTAGACATTGCAGTACAAATTGTGTTATTGTTTGTCCATTTACTGCTGTTAGCATTTTACAAGCAATCAAATAAGGCCGGCCTGCACTATTACTAGGATGCAATGGTTTTATTAGGAAATTGACTATGTATCGACCAAAAATGTCTGTTGTCTCATCCAGCGATATCCATAGTTTCTCATTTTTATTAATTTCATAAATCGAATTGATTTTATTCCTATAAAACTTCTCCAAATAAACTTTTCGTAACTGTGATTCGTCAACCACTTTACGATTGGTACAAACGCAACAACAAGTACTGCACATATATTTCTGAAAAAACTCTTTGAACGCTGGATTTTTCATTTGCGACCAAGGAATATTGCATAGAATCAGGAACTTAATGAGGTCGAAGTAAAATTCCTCTTGCGGTCTCTTAAATTTTCCTTGATGTACAGCGCCTTCAATGTGTTTGGTAATGTTGCCTCTATTCACAGCTTTCAAATGACTTTCACACTTTGTACAGTATATAGTGCCACTAGCGTTATCGTAAAGTAGCTCAGGATAGTGCAATAACCACTTTAGCACTGTTTCAGCCTTGACCTTTGCCATATTTATTTATATGTCACCTAAAACAATGATTTAAATTTACAATATATACATACACAACTGTAAAGTCGATAATGAAATTCTGTTTCATATAAAGTGATTTTTTTAACTGAAGCGGTGATAGCCCTGCGGTGTGCGTACCGGACTCTCATGCGCTATGATGATTGCTATAAAGTGATATTTTAACTGTTTCCAAGTTCTAAAACCTTCTTAAATAGTGAAAATAATTAAAACTTACCCGTACAAAAACAACTTCAAATGGGCCCAATCCAAGAGTAATAAATCGATGTCCGTAGTTATAAGCCAAATTCGTCGTTTTAAGTAGATTTCAGAAGACAGTACACAAGCCAGGGTCAAGTCAAGATATTCACAACACATAAAATAAGCGCACTCCACGAACCGAAATAAGTGAGTGAGCCACTTGGTCTGGATGTCGGTGCGAGCATTGTTTTCGAACAAACAGTCAATGAGTCATCCAGGATACTTGATTCTAATTGGTCAGATGCGTTGAGCATAGACATAAGAGGACAAAAGACCCTGTTTGCCGGATGTCGTGTGTTGAAATGAATATTATTATTATATCATTTTATAAATGAGAGCGAGTGAGAGGCACGCGTCCCTTCCACTCGGGCATGGTTAGCCCGCCTAAGAGCGAGAGAGACAGAGCGAGAGAGAGAGTGAGAGAGATAGGCATACACACCGGTTCATGTCTTGCGCTTCTATTTCGCTTAGGCGGTGATATATGAAATTCAGTGCGAGATTCTTTGTATAAATTAATGTTTTAAATATAATTCTTTGTATAAATAAATGTTTTAAATTGTTACTATTATTTCATCCTTCTTCCTACTATACGAATGAATATTCACATTAAAATTATTTTACCACTCAAAGTCGTTGTCACGTAAAACTTTCGCCCGTATATCGACTTTACAGGCAACCAATTTTTTTTACTATTAAATTCTGGCCTTCTACGCCACTAGCAGCATAGCGTTGAGAGTATTGATACATTTTTAACTAGTTTCATGTAATAATTTCGATGTTTCGGTATTTTTATCATAATAATCCGGAAACTCGGAGGCGTATCCATATTAACATATACGTTTGATGTCAGTGACCTTAATTCAATATACCTACTCCGACCACTGCTTATAACACATTCCCACGGCTTGTTGTAATATTTTTACCTTAACTTATTAACTTTAACGTTAACTGATATTCATAGCAAGATTGATACAAGTAGAGGTCAGATTATAGAGCTAGAGAGAAAACTACTCAGTGATAATTAGATACTCTTTAAAATACAGATTGATTATCTTAGTTCGAAATTAGATAAAGTAACTTACCAGTTGGAAAGTTTAGAGTCACATAGGACGAAACGAGGTCTTGTAGATAGATTAGGATCGGTAATTAAATCATTTACTAGAAATTTAGATTACACAGATGTAATCAAATATAGTAAAGCCATAAAAAATCTCAAAGATAACCAAAACAATATTAACTCCCAAATTAATAGTCTATACTAACATAATTTCAAGTATAGTGCAAAATCAGATGAAAATTTACTCTTAGATACAGATGCCTATGTTCAACATAAATTAATAAAATACGCCAAACTAGTCCAGCTTCTTGCAATTACTACAAACAACGTAGACGATCTATCTTATGAGTTGCAACATATAGAAAATAATATAGCTTTCACACATATACTTAGGGATTATTATAAAGTCATAAAATCAGGTTCATTTTACTCGGATAAGCAGATAGTTATGGTATTTAAAGACTCAATAATATATCTTTTTAGGTAATTATAAGCTTTATAAACTTCCTATTGCAATGAAATCCTTATTCCTCCTTATCCCTATATAGCAACCAATAAGAACTTTTACGTGTACATAGAGGCTGAATGCCCGAAGTACAATACTCGGTACCTATGTCAGGAAAAATTTAATCAGCACCTAAGATCTAATCCAGACTGCATGCAGATCCCGAAACAGCGCCGGAGCCAATGGAGATGTATGCACCACCAGGACCTGCAAAGCCTGCGCGACAGCATACAGCCACATTTTCAGAGTCACCTAAAAAAAGATGCTGCTCTTCGACAGGGAGATGTTTCGAAATCATTTATGAGTAGTAGGGTTAACGCGAAGTTAGCACGACCAAGGAACAACATTGCACATGGCCTTAAAAGCTAATTAAGCGATTGTACGCGCATCGACCGCTGCAATTGACACAATTGGCGTAAATTGCTGACACCGCACGTTGTGTCTTCGCCGCGGTGTGCTACTTGACCGGATGATCTCGTCACATCGATTCCCACTTCGATCGGGTTGACACTTAGAAATAATTAATTATGGTTTTGATTTATATTTTTATATTGGTTGTTAAATTCATTTTATAAATTTAAAGAGTTTTTTTAAGTAACTATTATAATTACTAATTATAATTACTATTATAATTACTAATTATTTTGAGTAACTAACTATTATATAAACCTTAATATTCATATTATTTTTTACTTTTAAAAGTTTTATTTTATGATTATTTACTTATTTTTTTAATTTAAGTTTTATTTTACGCTTCTTAAACTTATGTTTAGGTAGGAGGTATTTACTTGTTTCAAAATGAAATATACGTACAAATCTTGTTTTAGCTTGTGTTAGGTATTTAGTAAATAAGTAAGTTATCATTTATTCAGTGCTTCCATTTTACATTCTCAACAATTCAATACATTATAACTAAATACGGAAGCAACAGAAAGGGTCGATAAGCTCAGCCACAACGCTGATTTTCACCTGAACCCATTAAAAAGAAAAAAAAATGGTTGCATCAGTTGCATTTGTGAAAAAACATAAATTAAACAGATACATTTACTTAAACAAAAATAAATCAATTGCAATGCTAATTAGTTTTATGTTTACATGCCCATACTTTCAGCAGCTATATAAAAGATACCTACTTATACTCACTAATTTAAACTATGCTGCAGTTCCAACTGCCTATATTAAATGAAGAGTTATACCGTCAGTTTGGCGATTTAAAACATATTCTTTTATCTTACACCGGAATGTAGTAACTGATTATTGATATTTGTTACCGAAAGTGTGTAGGTAATTATTTTCCTAACAATTAGTAGTAATATAAAGAATACAATATTATTTTTACTTATTTTATGCTATAAAATAATCCTCATGACAAATGGGCTTTGGCAGAATTGCACAGACTGGGAAGCAATAAAATTTTAACATTTTCATCTCCCTCCTCCCCATCATTATAAACAGCTAAACCGATTTAAATCAATTCAATTTAGACAAGCCCTTACATTTATTCCGGTAACAATGTAAAATGGTTACGATTCCAGTATTTCCTGGTGAAGCGCGATAAAGACTTTCTGTTACAAACCTTACGAAACGCCGGTGAAAATGCGGTCGGAAGCTTATTATAATCTATACATCTATACATATAAATAAAATTGGAGTGTCTGTTTTAAATGTTGAAATAACCGTTTTTAACTATATGCATGTGAATATATGTACGGTACATACACCAAAATAACATTTTTTACATTTTTTTCTGTCTGTCTGTCTGTTTGTTCCGGCTAATCTCTGAAATGGCTGGACCGATTTTGACGGGATTTTTACTGGCAGGTAGCTGATGTAATAAGGAGTAACTTAGGCTACGTTTATTTTAGAAAAAAAATTTGTTTCTCTGTCTGTTTGTCTGTTTATCTGTTTGTACGGACTAATCTACGAAATAGCCCATTTCAATGAAATTTTGCATGGTAATACCTTATATCCCTGGTCAACATCTGAGATACTTTTTATTCCGGAAAATTAAAGGGTTCCCGTGGGATAGTTAAAAAACCATAGTAACTTGGACATTTTAGTACACACAACTTACATGTACTCACCCTATGCTGATACTTTATATTACCGCTCGAATTAAGTATAAATCCAATGAGTGACGGGATTAAGCGGGAAAAAAAATTGCTATGAATCCCTATTCAATGCTTGACCTGACATACACTTGGCCGGCAACTCGACGATGACCAGTATTGGGATGACGCCCTAGCCTATGCATGCGTCAGTGATAGTCCACACCAGGGATGTTGCGAATATTCGCATCCGCATCCGCATATGCGGAACATCCGCATCGATTTAGACATCCGCATCTGCATCCGCATCCGCATATAAATCGATGCGGAGCTGATGCGGATGCGGATGCGACAAGAAAGAAAGGGAAGGGGCCGGCGAGTGGAGAGTGTCGACCGAGTAAAAGATTAAAGATGATATATTAAAGATTAGCAGAAATACCGAAGACATCTTGGCTTCTCGAACAATATCTCCAAGTACCGAAAGAGTGAAGAAAATGAGTATGACAGATTTCATGGAAACAGAACGGAAATACTAGAGACCTCATGTACAGGACGTCAGTCCTGTTTAATTAGTAATCTTACCATGATGCTACACCAGAAATTGTCAGCCCTGACACAATTCACAAGAAGCAGTTACTTACTTTCCGTAATAAAAAGTGAATTATTTTAAAGGAGAGTCCTCTTTAATGGTGGAGTGTTAATCAAAGTGAGTTCAAACTGTTACCAAAAAAAGCACGCAAATTCTTATCAGCGCCACCAGCCAGTGTTCCAAGTGAACAGTTATTTAGTAGCGCAGGATTAATACGCGAACCCTTGCGAAACAGACTGGAGTCCGAAAAGGCGGTCATTCTACTTTAAATATAATCATTAAATATAATGCTCCAATATTTAAATTTCATTACTAAAACAATTAATCAGCAATAGTAATTCACTCACTACTTTATTATTATAGTAGCTGACCCGGCCACACGTTGCCGTAGCTCAGTTATTATAATTTGCAAAAATATTTTTTATTAAAACCAGCAATAGCCTGCTGGCGCGTTCTGAGCCCGCGCGATAGGCAGCCTTTGTGATATTGATTCGTTGGTGGGAAAAATAGTGGGCAGCGCCCGACGTGACGGCATAGACAGTGGTGGCATGCGCGTGAGCTGCGCGCTGTACTGGACAGTACTTTGACATAGCAACATTACTTTATTTTTCTAAAGCAAAATATTTTTTTTTTAATAAAAGTAGCCTAAGTTACTTCTTATTACATCAGCTGCCTGCCAATAAAAGTCCCGTCAAAATCGGTCCAGCTATTTCAGCGTTTAGCCCGAACAAACAGAGAGACAGACACAAAATAATAAAAAATGTGGTTTTAGTTTGTGTACCGTATATATATTCATATGCATGTAGTAAAAAATTTCAATATTACAAACAGACACTCCAATTTTATTTATATGTATAGATAAAGGATAAATATTATTGCTTTTTTACCCTACCAAACCAAAACTTAAGTTTTTTGTACAGATCCGCATCCGCATCCGCTTCCGCGGATGCGGATTTTAGGAGGCTCACATCCGCGGAAGCGGATGCGGATGCGGAACTGTACAAAAAACTTAAGTTTTGGTTTGGTAGGGTAAAAAAGCAGTAATATTTATCCTTTATCTATACATATAAATAAAATTGGAGTGTCGATTTGTAATATTGAAATAACCGTTTTTTACCACATGCATATGAATATATATTATATATACGGTACATACACCAAAATAACATGTTTTACAATTTTTTTCCGTCTGTTTGTTCGGGCTAAACTCTAAAATAGCTGGACCGGTTTTGACGGGACTTTTATTGGCAGGTATCTGATGTAATAAGGAAGTAAGTTAGGCTAATTTTATTAAAAAAAAAAAAAAAAATTAAAGTAATATTGCCATGTCCAAGTACTGTCCAGTACCGCCCGCAACTCACGCACATGCCACCACTGTGCCGTCACGTCGGGCGCCTCCCACCACTTCTTCCACCAATGAAACAATATCACAAAGGCTGCCTATTGCGCGGGTTCAGAACGCGCGAGCGGGCTATTGCTGATTTTTAATAAAAACAAATTATAATAACTGAGCCACGGCAACGTGTGGCCGGGTCAGCTAGTTTAATAATAAAGTAATGAGTGAATCACTATTATTGATTAATTGTTTTAGTAATGAAATTAAAATATTGGAGCATTATATTTAATGAAAAGTAGAATGGCCGTCTTTTCGGACTCCAGTCTGTTTCGCAAGGGTTCGTGTATTAATCCTGCGCTACTAAATAACTGTTCACTTGGAACACTGGCTGGTGGCGCTGATAAGAATTTGCGTGCTTTTTTAGGTAACAGTTTGAACTCACTTTAATTAACACTCCAACATTTAAGCGGACTCTTTTTAATTAATTTTTTTTTTTATTACGAAAAGTAAGTAACTCCTTCTTGTGAATTGTGTCAGGGCTGACAATTTCTGGTGTTTCCTGACTCTCCTCAACATCACTTTATGAATCGAGCATCATGGTAAGATTACTAATTAAACAGGACTGACGTCCTGTAACCTGAGGTCTCTAGTCGTTCCGTTCTGTTTCCATGAAATCTGTCATTCTCATTTTCTTCGCTCTTTCGGTACTTAGAGATATTGTTCGAGAAGCCACGATGTCTTTCGTGTTTCTGTTAATCTTCAATATACTTAGGTAACACGGAAAATGTTTAGAAAAATAAAAACGGCTTAATGAAGGAAGTTGCCAATACTTTTATTGTTTTTCGAAGTAATCTCCGTTCCTCTCTACACATCGTCGCATTCGAAGGAACCACTGAGAAAAGCAGTGGGCCTGCTTCCTTAGGGGTCTCTTCTTTGGCATTTTCGTACGCTTTCACCGCATCTTCAGGGCTCTTTACGAATAACTCGAATTTTATGTTTAGTTCTTGGGAATAAATAAAATTCGCAGGGCGCCAGGTCAGGACTGTATGGTGGATGACTCATTATCTCGACACCTGCCATAGTCAAATATTCAACAGTCCGTTCTGCGGAGTGCGCTGGAGCATTGTCGTGGTGAAGGAGGATCCTGCTTCGAGGGCGCTGCTGTCGACTTTTTTCTAAAACAACAGGCAAACAGCGATTGACATACCAGTCTGCAGTAACTGTCCTTCCATCTCCTAACACAACTGTCGCGAAATGACCCTTCCGACCAAAGAATGAGGCAATCATCTTTTTTCCTTGACTTCTAACTTTCTTTACCTTAGTTGGCCGATCCTCGAAAGGAAACACCCACTGAGCTGATTGTCTTTGGTTTTGGGTTCATAGCAATATATCGAGCTTTCATCACCTGTTACGATGTCAAATACAGCATTTGAGTCACCGCCGTTGAACTTATCTAACATTTGCCGACACCAGTCCATGCGAAGGTGTTTCTGGCCGTCGGTTAAAGTATGGGGAATCCATATGGTACAAAGCTTCTTGACGCCTAAATGTTCGTGTAATATTTTTTGAACTTGACTCATACCAATGCCTAGGCTTGCCCGTATCTGCTGATAGGTCACTCTCGTATCATCCTCTATCATGAGTCGCACAGTACTGATGTTATCTTCAGTAGTCGCTGTTAAAGGACGTCCTTCACGCGGATCATCATTGAGATTGATACGTCCACGATTAAACTCGTTAAACCAATTGTAAATAGTGGCACGAGATGGGGCTCCATTAAAAAATGCTATTCGCAGCCTATCATAGCTTTGTTATTGAGTTAGTCCATAACAAAAGTCATAATAAATTATTGAACGAAAGTTTTCTCGCGTTAGGTTAATTTTCACTTGTAAGAAGAGTGTTAGATTTGCCGCCAATTCACAAATCCGCATCCGCATCAGCTCCGCATCGATTTATGCGGATGCGGATGTCTAAATCGATGCGGAAGTTCCGCATATGCGGATGCGGATGCGAATATTCGCAACATCCCTGGCCACACCAATTGTGTCATTTATTTGCTGTATTACTGGTATTTTGTGGTCTTTCGAGTGCTGAGAAATTGTGGCAAAAATATCATGACAGATTAGTGGAAGACTTTTTTAGGAATACAAGACAAAATATTGACGGTGACCTTAACCACAGATTACAAAATATAGCTTTCAATCAATGCTTAGAAGCTTTACAAGATTAACTTATATCTATGGGTGGTGATTCTCTTCCTCAGTATGGTTTGCCAGGGCCGACCATAAAAGGGAAACGTATTAATAGAGAATACGCTGCGAAAATAAATTATGATCCAGCTGAACTAGCTGAAACTTTACGAACCGGAGTCCACAGTCTTACTGTAGAACAGCGCACTGTATTTGACCGTGTATGTCACAGTATTGACAATGCTATAGGAGATATTATATTTCTAGATGCACCCGGTGGTACGGGAAAAACCTTTGTCACTAAAATAATCTTACCACAATTACGAGCTCAAGCCAAAATAGCTCTTGCTGTAGCGTCGTCTGGAATAGCAGCCACTTTGTTACACAGCGGTAAAACTGCTCATATGATGTTTAAAATCCCCATAGGTTTGGACTTAAGTGAATATTCTGTATGTGGTATCTCTAGAAGCAGTGATAAAGCGAAGGTTTTACGTGATTGCTGTTTAATTATCTGGGACGAGTGCACTATAGCACACCGAAAAACAGTAGAAGAAGTTGATGGAACTCTCAGAGATATCTGTCAAAATGACCAACCTGTGGGTGGTATAATGATGCTGTTTTGTGGGGATATTAGACAAACATTGCCAGTAGTACCACGGGGAACAAAAACCGACGAGATAAGAGCATGGTTAAAGAGCCTTTGGCGACACGTCACAAGGATGAACTTAACAGTGAACATGAGGGTGCGAATAGGAGGCAACACAAATGCGCAGGAATTTTCTGATTTATTGCAAAAAATTGGCGAAGGGACATACCCGAAAGAAGAAGGGCAAATTGTTTTATTTGAAAATCTATGCCACACTGTTAATTCAATTAAAGAACTTATCTCTTCCGTATATGGTGAACAAAATCAAATAACAAATCATGAGAACTCATGGCTTTGCGAAAGTGAAATTTTGACTCCGCGAAATGACCAAGAAGCAAGAATCAACTTGGATATACTCAACAATGTAGAAGGAGAAGTAGTTGAGTATACTTCTATCAACAGAGTAATGGAGCAAGATGACGTTACCAATTATCCTGTTGAATTTCTCAATTTTCTGAGCGCTCCTGGACTTCCACCACACAAGATTAATTTAAAAACTGGCGTCCTATTTTGTTGAGAAATTTAAGTCCCCCAAAATTATGCAACGGGACAAGACTGAAAGTTACTTCTCTGCAGCGTAACATAATAGAGTGGCGTCGGTGAAAGAGTTTTTATACCACGAATTCCACTGATTCCCAATAATTATTCATTCCATTTCAAACGTGTACAGTTCCCAGTGAGTTTGTGTTATGCAATGACTATAAACAAAGCCCAAGGGCAGACGCTATGTGTTGCCGGCGTGGACCTCAGCGTCGGATGTTTCTCACACGGTCAGCTCTATGTGGCTTTCTCCCGTGTAAGTCAACCAAACAAACTGTTTGGTTATGTTCCGAACCAAACCACATCGAATGTTGTCTATAAAAAGGCATTATGAGGTACTAGCTAGATATGGTACGTAACCGTTCCTGTGCCAGTCCGACTCGCACTTGGCCGGTTTCATTTTTGCTGATCGTGTCAATCAAACGACCTCTGTGGCACAGTGGTCATTTATGGTACTGCAAGTGCCTTTGGCCTGCAGGGATCCGGGTGCAATCACCAGCCAGGTTAAGTGGAAAAATAATCTGTGTCCAATTATATTATTATTATTTTTTTGCATTCACAATGTAATATTTGTATGAGGTATAAAATAAGTGTGTAAAAAAATGTCCAATTGTTCGAATTTTCTTTTTATTTATTTTTGCTGTATAAGAGTGAACCGCGTGATAAAATCAAATACGCGCGGACGAAGTCGCGGGCAACAGCTAGTATTAAAATACTACTATAAGTTACAAATACTGTATAGATCAGGTGTTAAGTAAATAATTATAGTAATTGATTGATTACTACTTCTTATGAAAGTTTCGGTGCCTCCTCTGCTTCACAGGAAAAGCTAATGCATACAATTTCAGCGCAAATAATAGCCAAATTAAGTTTAGATTATGCTTTTCAGCACTGTCGTGTAAGTAATAGGCATATTAAAAATCGACCCTGAAACCGATAAAAATCTTTGTTTTCATGCCGTTTTTCAGGTTATTGTCGCTTGTTAATAATTATGTAAAAAGTTATATTTGTGTCGATATTTTGAGTACACCTTTTCCGATTTTACAAATATTTTACGATAAACTTTCTTAAATCTCTTATAAACAACGCGGTATAAATACATGATAAAATAAACAATGATAAAGCAAAAGCAATTTTATCGACTCTTTTGTAAACTACTGTAGGTATTCCAATAAGTAACTGGTTCATCTCCTAGAACCAAAAATATCTTTCCCCAAACAAACCGATCAAGAGGTCAGCGAACTTATCCCGGATAGACTCATCGCCAAATTTATTGACAGATGACTGATGGTGCTTTTATAACAGACTTTTTTTAAATTTTCCACTATTTTTTAACATGTTGAATATTACGTTCGTTCTTCACAGTCTTGTAAGGGTTTTGAAAATATGTTATGAGAAATTATGTCCTTGGAACTTAACGATAATACAAAGAGAGCACAGTTACAAAAACAAGCATCGCCTGTATTTCGTAACATTTTAATCCCTTCTTAGAGAGATCTAAAACTGTTTATTGTTAAAATGGACAAACATTACCTAAACAAGATAATAATCCTTCTATGTGGAAATAAATTTCCAAAGTTAAGGTATAGTTAAGCTAAATGTAATTTTATTTCCCTTAATGTGCAAGCTATGAAAGAGTCAGGGAGGCGCTCAAAACATATATATTATTAATTTTATAAGTTCCTACCCAACATTGAGGTAAAGCAATAAAGTGTTGAGTATTAAGACGTTAGTAAGTTAGTAAAAATATATGAGGGTAACGTAAACCTTAAACTTCAAAATGGTAACTGGATAAACTATTAAATTACTGTATTTTATTTTATTTTTTTGCATTCACAATTCAATATTTCTATAAGATATAAAGTTGAAATACGTTTGTAAATTTCAACGCGTCTGCCAGCTTCTCGGTAGCTTAGTGGTCAGAGCACTCGCCCGGATAGCGATAGGTCGTGGGTTCGAATCCCACCTGATGGCTCGTAGTTGTTTGTTTTTTACAGGCATATTTTATATCTTATGAAATAAATTAAGTTTTTTAAACAAATATCCTTATGGAAACTCATATTTAATATTTTAGAAATATTAATAAATTCAACGCCAATACCAAACAAATTGCGTTTTTTCGCATCCATGCGGCATATTAATCCGATTTCATCATTGACGTCAAAATTATGTAGCTCAGTTAGCAGAAATGGTCCAAGTTTAGGTAACCTAGGTAATAAGACCAGCCTAGGCTGTGACATGTGTGAAGTTATTGATTCCTCCGCTGTACGGTGCACCCCTCTCGCTCAGCTGATTCCTTTCGCTCTTTGACAGCGCTAGCTACTCCGATCGGCGGATTCTTTACCGCTCGTAATTGCCCGCCATTATTAAAACTTTTTCTTCATTTATTTCAGTCAGTATTTTTCTATGCCTTATCTTACCACGGAAATTTCCCACTATAATTTAACGTTGATCGATTTTCTATGGAATACTCCTTTGCTTCCTTCAGCATTATAAAGGGATAATATAAGGGTAATTGGCGCAAAATTGTTGTAATTGATCATTAAAACTACCAAAGAACAAAAGTCTGTTATATGAAAACTCCAACATTTTTACATGAGCATTCACAATACAATAGTTTAATTAGTAAAATAATTGCTTAGAATTATTGAACCGTCGTAAGGCAAGAGAAAACATGCGCTGATCACATCAGACGATTAAATTGTTTATAAATCCGTCAACTCGTCCAACAGCTGTGCAAGAGTCATATAACTTTTATGATCACTTATGGAATTTTCTACGATCCGTGAGCATCGGCTGAAATATAATTGGAACGCTGATACACAGCGTTACTTTAAACATAAAAAGCCTGATACAATATTGAAATATATGCTTGGTCATGGTCGCAGATAGATTAAACAGGAAACTGGCACTAGGAACTGGATCACAGCTTAAAATAGTTTTTGTTTACAAGAAATGTCTGACATAGAAAGTTTTGCTTGATTATGATTCGTTGTTCAGTTAACAACCATTTATCCATTATTCATTGTATTTCAGATATTCATTCTTAGAAAATTAAAACATAATCATAACTATTTACGTAAAGATATACTTATTTTAAAATTAAAATTACTGTATATTACGTGATAAATAAACGTGTTTTTTAACAGCTCAGTTCATTACAGCTATCTATGTTATGAGACAAATCATATAACAGCATCATTTCCCATTAAATACGTCTCGAATGTAAATCGAGATACTCATAAAGCTTAAGTAATTGTATATGTGGTAGTTTTTTCTTGGTACATTTATCAATAGTACAAGGTCCTTTACGTAAGTAACTCCTTTTAGAATCTTACCGTAAAGACAGTATTGATATATGTTTATTTTCTTTTTCTTCGTAAAGGTTATTGATTCACATTTTTCTAAACTGAGATTAAGTTTATTTTTATGACAATATATCGATAAGCAATTAACATCCTCTTAAAACTTGATGTGATCAGTATAATTATTTAAAGGTACATACATTGTTGAATCATCTGCCTTTAATAGAACATTGCATTAGTTACTATTAGAAACAGCGAGATGGAAAGTCCCTAAACAGGAACAGGTCGTTAGTTACGTTACTACGTTTACTCTATGCATTTGGGCGAGTGCAACGAATCCCAATGGTAAGTGTTATTGAAAACATTATTATGTAATTTAAAAATGCAAATATCGTCTGTATTAATTAACACAACGTGTTTGATATTTCAGAGTAAAAAACACGCAAAGATACATTATACTCTCCGTCTACACGAAAAGGGAGAATAATTTCTACACTTCACAAAACTTAATTAGACAGGCTCAGTGACATCACACGTATCATATGGCGCGAATGTATTTATCAACTATTTTTTCTTCTACGCAATTCTCAGAAAAAATGAAATATGTTTTAAAGTTTTCTATGATATCAACCATAGAATTCAGCTTCTTTTATAATTTTACTTTACAGTTATCGTAATTCTTCAGCATTAAAGAGTTTCTTTGGAATTCTCATGGCGCTTAGGTATTTGCTTTGAATTTAACAAAAATTATCTTGAATTCAAATATTTTTAAACTGATACTCTACCATTGTTTTTGTAAAATATCTTTATGTGAAGTTGAACAACGTAGTAACTATATCATTTACTTAACCCGAAATGGCACGTCCCCAGATGGCAGATAGTGGAAAGCTGAAAGCGGCTGGAGGGTAGGAGCGAAATAAAATACCTCCTGCGGGCCAAAAAGGCTGGAGAGAAAACTCTGTTATAAAACCCATTCAAGAGGTTTCTCCAAGATATCCGGAATAGAAAGAAGCTCTTGTTTGTGATGAGCTTTTGGATATGAGAATTCATTAGAGATGGCGGCGGAAGAAACAATGGTTAACGGCGGCGCTCAGGTCTTCTAGGAAGATCAAGATCTTGCTGTTAGGTGACACAAAGTTAAGGGAAATCGTATATTGAAATGTTAAAAATGTATGTCAAACTAAAGCCAAGGGAGACCCTCAAGCGAACATCGTACTTATGTGTATTCATGTTTTTCCAATAATTATATTTATAAATAAGTTTATCTGCCTTATGTCGAATAAAATAAGTTAAAATACGAAGATAAAAATTTAGGGTAAATAAATTTAAATACACGAAGTAAAACTATCCCGTAGTATAAAGATTTCTGAAAACGGACTAAAAATATGGGACACGTTTTTTTTATTTCTAATTTTTTTTACTTTATTATTCCCAAAGGCAGTCTAGAGAAAAATATTGCAGTAAAACAACGTTTGAAGTTTAAAGTGTTCAAAAAAGTTAATAATTTTAAAAGGTGGGTAAAGGTTTTCGTGCATTTCATTTTTTATAATGCAGTCTTTATCGTCTGCCTTAAGTGAAAATCGAACCTAAGTCTTCCAATATCTGACCGAATGTACTTATCACTATGCCATCGAAATATTTGTTTTGTACTTAAATTCACATTTATTCAGATTTGTAAGTGCTGACTGAAAAAAAATGAATCAATGCTGTGTCAATGTACATGAAAGTTGGAAAAAAATGTCTATAATACCGTTACTTAATCTCGATAATTGATTACGTACTTTAAATTAAAACTATATTTTTTATGATTTAATTATAAATATATTGTTTCCAAATTTTTCCCTGTAGTATTAGACGATATTACTTGCCAAATTTCATAAATCTAGGTCAACGGAAAGTACGCAATAAGTTTTGATTCCCTTGAGTGTGTCGGCACATTTCTTGTGCCATAAACGGCGGTATTTTTTTTACGATAACTAAGAAGTTTGATTTTCTCACAGCATCAAGGGAATGTTAACTTGAGTATTGAGTTGTGTTAATTTCAACTCAATACTTCCACGCATTCCCGAGATTGACAGACAGATAGGCAGGCGGACAACAAAGTAATCCTATAAGAGTTCCGTTTTTCCTTTAAAGTTACGGAACCTTAACAACATCTTTGTGTAAGAAAAATTACTCACAATTTTGGCACTTTTTACATAGAAGTGGCATAAAGATTTCGGTCTGTAGTATGTGCTGATAGGTAAGGTAACAGACACTTATAATTATATATTGGGCTGTATTATAAACAACACCTACTCTTTCAATCTGCCAATATTCAGCTCTTGGGGTGACCGGTACCCCTACAAGTGCTCAAATAATACATTTTATGTAATAAAATTAGTTATCTAGCTAACGGATGTTTAATTTGTTGCCAAATCAGAGATTAATCAACTGAAACAGTGCTGTTAACGCTCTTATTCAGCTTGATTGTACAATTTAAGATTCTGTTGTGCATTTATCTTACTTACTTGAGGTACTAATAGAGCTTTAGTGAAAAAACACGTCCTATATGTGCATGTTTTTATTTGATTTATTTGCTAGGAGTAGCGACTAGTTTCGAAATAAGAAAATCTAAGTCAGGATGGCCTACAATACAACTTACTACCTAATACAAGTGTATATTTCGCGCCATCCTTCGGTCTTTATATTTAAGGAGTACCTATGCGTACAACTCATAAATGCGGTTATCACTGCAGATAAATCGATTATTTTAAATAAATATACCCAGTTACAACTCAAGAGCCAACATAATGTTATGTGTCATTTCACTAGATGAACAGTTTAATTCTAAATTTCCGAAGGAGTTTCATTAATTTACAAATTTTATAGATTACGACGCTCATAAACACACAAAAAATTAAGGCCTTAGACATTACCCTATGTTGTAACTGATGTTTGGGAGTTTAAAAATAATCGCAATGCATTATACGCAAGTTTTAAGACGCACTGATTGGAGCGCATGCGCATTGCGCAAGTTTCGTCAAATCGACTGGATAAGCGCCAATTTATCGCAATCGACCGGCATCGACGCGCTATTTTGTAATACAATGATCTGTTTTATTTTTCAAAAACGTGGCTTCCTTACCTACTTAGGCCATAACACGATCTCTTAACAGGATGTTAGTTCGATTGTCAAAGTGAAATACCGCTATGCGCCGTCTATAATGGCGTCTCTCTTCAACATTGTAACTTGTATCGCCATAGTCGGTCCTCAGGGTCTATTCTACGCTGCCAATATATCCTCTGACCATCATTGGTACATTGCAATATTGGCTTGAGAAACATTTGGAGGCCTATAAATGTAATATATTACAGATGTTCCTGTCAGAAATCCGTAACCTGCTACTCTATGGTAGAGGACGTTTCACATAATAACCAAACATTTTCACAGGTATCTTTAACAAAACAGCAATAAAAAAAAAAGCAATAATAAAAAGTATATAGAATCCACATTATCGTAAAACTATTATTGAATATTGATAACTTTTTATCGAATTCAACCCGAAATTATGAAGAATAACACTAAACAATCAAAGGAGTCTTTAATAGAATGTTAAATTTTTGTTATGTATTAAAATATCTATATTTGGAGCGGAGCGAAGCGAAGCTCCCATGGATCAGCTTCAATGGCGCAATGTCTGTTACGCCATAACTCCCCGAGTTCTTAAACGATTTCAATATTTTTTGTGTGGAATCGAATCTACAGGTTTAGGACCAGATAGTGACGGAGCCCGAATTTAGAAATTCGCAAAAATTGCCATCGAAAAATTTTTTTTCTTTTTTTAGGTATACGCTCCGCTCCAATATATGGTGCTAGCGTAGCTTTATGCTTAGCGACTGCATCGCCTAGTTTATTAAGTTAACCAAGTTATTATAACCTTTACCAAGATAATTATTAGAAACAGTGCTAGATGGTACACACCTGGTGTTTTTTTATTAATGGGTACTTTTCTGATAAGCATATTAATATTTCGAAAATCTATTGATGCAGTTTTTGTTTTCATCATGATCGGGCCCGATGCTACTTTGTGTATTTTTCGCTATTACTCATAGTTTCGGATTTGGTATCCGCACCCACTTAAATAATTCATTCTGTATAATAACATAATATTGAAAAAAGGACGTAGTAGTAATTAGCGATGCCTTTAACTAATGATAAAAATATGATTACGAGTGTTGCATTCTTATGGAAAGACAATTGGTAGTCATACAACAAAAATTACAATTTCACGTTTCATAAATAATATAGGATATATGTATTTGCATTCGTTTAGATTTAATAGCTGTTATGTCAGTTTCTTAGTCTACCTTTGCATCTCTACCATTGTAATGAACTATTTCAATAAATCTCGAACTGAGTCTGTCTTCGTCTTCGCAGTACCAAAACAATATATATATATATTGATGTTTAAGAACGCTTATAAATACAATAGGTAATTTGATTATTGATCGCTATCAGACACAATCGCTATGAGTCAGTGGTTCCAAGTGATAGTGAAATATAAAGCGAATCAGACCAGCCTTTTACACTTGATACAAAAATATATTGCTTATACAAAAAAAATACTAAAATAGTTTCTTCGCAAAATGATATGTAATGAAATAAAAAAAAATCCCCAACATTTTCTAACGTGCCATTATTCCACCGAAGGCGCTATATATACATATCTGGTAGGTACGTAAGGTAATATATGCCATAATATTAAGGTAGAATTTATAATACAGATACGCCAGATACTATTTTTTCAGTATCTTTCTTTCTGCTTCTGCAAATTAGTTAATTAATATGTTTTTAATTTTTAGATTGCTAACGGGTCAGCACTTGTGCGTATGCTTACGTTAAATGATGCTGCTAATTACTTAGTAGTTTGATACGGATTGGCGTTCACCATCACCTTCAATACATCGTGATCAATCGTGATTCTAAACTAATCTTACAAAAAAATCGATTAGCCCCTTTTTTTTATATAACTGAATTTCATGTCAAGTCCGCACATCAACTAGTTTGAATATTTATGGAACTAACGCAAAACTATGCGATTGCGAATAATAATGGGATTTGTTATGATTTACTTCGATATGAGTTAAAAGGAAATATCTAAATAAAAAAAATGAAAATTGTTACTGAAACAAGTGAAAAATAGTCGTTCGTAGGAACGACCTATATTTTATAAACTTCCAAGGCTGCTACAAGATTGTTTAAAAATCACGAGTTATTGCCGTGTTTATTTTTACTATGCGCGAGGACATACATACGCCTCTAGTGAGTGTAATAGTGTAGAAATGTATCGAACATCCAGCAACATCCACAACAAAATACTTCTGTTAACAAAGGTAACCAACCACATTAAAAGTATTTATAATATAAACACAGTGATAGTCATTTATCAATCGTATTTGCCTTTTATTAAAAAATATTTTTAATATTTTCACTCATTTTATTGCGTTTCAGATTTATAATTATACAGAAATGAGCGATGAGTAAGGATAGAAGGAATTTGCTATGTTAACATCAACTAGCCCAAACAGACTATTTCATCGGTATGTCGTAGCGCTGGGTGATTGTTCCAATAAAAGTAATCGAATAATTTGAATATTGATTTATCAAATATTTGAATATTGATTTATTAGTTGTATTTAAAAAAAATCTTTCTTTAGACATTCGAATGACAATCGACACAGTAATTTATAACGTATCTTTATTTTAACGATTTTTTTTCCGACGCCGGATTTGCGGTAGGGTAAGGGTGTGGGGGTGTCAATTCACGAGTCTAATCAAAGAGTAATTAGTCAAAGTGTAACTACCAAATTGAGTAGTTTTTAACTATATTTATGCCTCAAGCATAGGTATTTAGTGTGGGAATTTATTGGATAACTTAAAAGAAAAAGGTCGTAAAAAACAAAATGTAACATAAACACAACACAAAGTCATGTTGTTTCGTCAAAATGTTATTTAGGTTTTGTCAATAGAGACAATCAGTTTCAAAAAGATTTAAGTATGTTATTGTCAAATATTTTTTTACATAGATTTTTTTTCAACTTTCATTACTCTTAAACCAAAGTTTTGAACTAAATAATATAATTATCAATTAGGATTTAAACGGAGCGCGTGTGTTTGGTTCGAACTTTATCAATATTAAATATGTGATTTATTATTGTTACAATACGTTAAAAATATGAGGGCAGTTACATGATATTTTATAAATATTTTTTCTATTTTTCTCCCAAAAACCTATTTTGTGATTTAAACCTAGGAAGATTTAATTTATTATTTCTTTAACATAGCATATCAGAAGAAGACAGGTTAATTTTAATATAAATAATAAATACGTTAAAACTTTACTTAGGTATAAACGAGATTTAATATCACTTGTCCGAACACAGGTGTACACAACAATCGCAGCTATAAAAAAAACATAAATCGATAGGTCGATTGTTCATACGTTTATTACGCTAATGCCGCGCAGTCGGCCGTCACCGTGCGGCATGCACGCGGTCACAATAAAACAAATCGAATATGGTTTTTATGGAATGAGTTCGAATAAACAGATTATTCGAATAATTCGATTTTTATTACTAACAATCGCCCATCGCTAGTTGATCGAAGAAGCGTAAAAACCGACAACTAAATGCACTTTATAGTAAGTAGCATACAAGATTAATAAATAACGTAAAAAAATCATTTTTAAAAACCACGTTTTTATAAGCGGACTAAAAAGGAGAAAATATTTTTTTCCAGAATTGTGATAGAAAATTCTTTGATGAAAATTTCAAAGATATATTTTCAATTACCATGATGTAATATGACTAAAAACGTGGGGCGGGCGGTTTTCAGGCTTAACTAAATCAAATTCACTTGGTGAATTTTCATTATTTTCAGGCTTAGTGTAAAATGATATGAGCAAATTGATATAATTTCATTTCTTCAAGGATTATATAGGTGTTTTAATTAATTTTTTGTAGCTTATCTTACTATTAAGTTTATGTTGGTGATGACTGAATAATGAACTGTCATCCATAATCTACGTGTGGTAAGTAATTAATTTTGAGGTAAGAAATATTGAGCTTTTTGGGAGCATCAGAAGTGGTCTAATTTTGAGTTATTTGATTAGAAAATTTTGCGGACAGACAGAAAGACAGACACGAACGAAAGCAAGTTAATAAAAACGTGGTAAAAAGAGAAAATAAAGACCACAAGCCCAAAATTTCAAATGACTCTACATCCGATAATATTATTAGGATATGAATAAGAGCTGTCTATGATTTAGTACTTAAACAAGGCGATAGCAATAATACCCTAATGTCGACTAGTACGATAATATTGCCGAAAGATTGCTGATTTTACCAAATGTAGTATTTACAGAGATTACAACGAAAATTCTGTGACGTAACTGAATTTTTACAAAGAAAAGTTTGACAAAAAGTTTGCCTTAGGTTGTATTTGGAAAATTCTTGCGCTATACGCTGAAAATATAATTTCTTATTACATCCTTACGTAGCTACAAGCGACATATCCTGCTTGTATTAAAATACAATTGCCGTAAAAGTCTACGAGAGTTGGCGCAATAGACAAACATATATATGCACCTTCTCTTAAATTCTGAACTTATGGGAACGCTACCTGCTACTGCAGATTAGTTACATTACGAGGCATCAATTTTCCAATTTATAAATCCCAAATCTATCACCATATGATATGTTTTATAAGTATTATTACTACTATCTTTGAGGTATTATTTATTCGGTGTCCAAAACTGTCAACCAAAATGGTAAAGAAATTTTGAGTATTGTCATTTCGAACAGAGGTTAAGAATTGGGGTTTAGAATTGATTCATTCCTTTTTAGTTTAAGAAATCAGGGCACCAGGTGAATTCTTTAAAATATGTGAATGCATAATATGCAAACATATGGTAAATAGATACTTAAGTTACCGAGAAATAATTAAAAAAGATTCGATTTTAAAAAAGGTTAATCGTACTAGGTTTTTAAGCGTGGTATAAAGAGGAATACCTAAAATTTTGTTGAACATGGATAACTACGTTAACATTGTCACTTAGACTTGAAAATATACTAACTTTTTCTACTTGCTTGCTAAGACGTCAACAGTTTAGATAAGGTATGTTTTGATTTAAGAATTTACTCAGTAGTAATATGCTGTTACATATTATTGAAAAAGTTACTAATGCTATCTGTGTCATTGTCTAATGTAATCGTCTTTCTGCCTTAGTAGCCAGCCAGTAAATTAAACATTTCTATAACAATAAACTAATTGATAAATAACATATAACAATATCATTATAATCGTAACATACGGATATCATATTCTTAATTAAATTTTGGTGTGTTCCTAAACTGTTGTTATTTGTAGTTTGACATAGTATTTATTTCAAGTGACAAATAACCTAACGCCTATCTTCTTCAATGCTAATTAGATGAAACACTTAAATTAGAAATATTTAATAATAGGTAAAAAGATCCGGATAATAAAATATAACAGTTTATTTGTAACACCGTAACTTCTTACAAAAATAAATGCATTCAAAGTTATTTTTTACAAGACAAAAAAGACAAATACAGTTAATTACGAGTACAAGCAAGTGATTTTAATCTCTAAACTACGGATACTACCCGCCGATGAAAGCAGCAATAAATTCGCAAACAGCTCCATAGTAAATTTAATTGAATTTACGTCCTCAATTAAAATACTCAACTCAGAAAAATCGGCGACAGCCAAGGTTGACAACAACTCTACCCTAGGAGTCTCAACAAACCGTCATACCCTTGTAAACATCGTAACAGCACCGTTACGTAACTAATCTACAGCACTCACTACACTGACACTGCACGTACGGTCGGAGGACCCAAGGAACCTGGTGTAATTCCTGGAGGCAGATGAGAATCGCCCAGATGTACCTGGAATATATCGAAGAGGAGGAACGCAGAGGGCGCGCGGCGTCGCCCTTGCAGCAGTTACTGCCCATCGCGCGAGCGCATGCCGGTCGGAGGGCGCGGGATCGAACGCTCGGCGCGGACTGCGCGATACTCGCACTGCTCGGCACTTACTTCAGGATGGCTGCCAGTTGTTTACGCTCCGCCCGGAGGAAACAGTTTCGTCACCAACAGCTTTGATTCAAACTTTTCGCGACGTTATATATCAAACATATTTGTACTTATTGATCATATACTGTAACCCATGCGTAAACGTGGCAGTTAAGATAGTAACTCCGTTACCTTGATTTCGATTTAAAAAATCAAAACAAAAAATCCGCGATCTATTTCGGATAAGATAGAAAACACACAATTTTTTTTAATAGATGGCGTTGCACAAGTGGTTCCTTACATCATTCATAGATGTCAGTAGTTAAAACTTTTGCAACATACCGACAGATGGCGCTATACACTACCGCGCAGCATTGAGAAAACATTCTTGATAACCCCATATTTATTTTTGGTAAGTAAAAGGTAAACTCAGCTGGCATCATTCTAAATTAGATTTTAATAGAAATTAGGAAGAAAGCGCTTACGTCATAATAAAAGCATTGTTTTATTATGAAACTATTATAGTCCTCCTAACGTTATAAACATATTTCCGCATATGCAATAAATAACCGAGATTCCTGGGATGAAATCTATCTCTTAAACTGTGTGCAGAGCGCATCGTAACATAATATTGCTCCTTTCTGTACTAAAAAGTAGACGGGCCGAGAGTTTTTCAAAATATCTTAAATTTTATTGACATAGAACAAAGACAAATTGAAGTCATAGTTTTAGAGTGCAAATTAATAGATACCTGCAAAAAATTAAAAGTCAGAAGTTTGCTGACGAAATATAAATAAATGATTAAGGTGGAACGACCGTTTTTTATTTCATTGAACATGTTAATTTGGATTGAAAATAATTCAAAAGGAGAAAATATAATTTTTGCATAATTTTTTACATTTACCTATATAATAAATTAAGATATATTTTGATACTCGAAAATGTAAATTATGATTGCACTTGTTTGGTAGAAAACAAAAGAAATAGAAGAAAACGCTGATAAAACCCACATCCAAAAGCATTCGGTTGGTTATTTTTAAAACTTTCCATTACACGAAATCTCATTTCAATAGATTTTTCAATGCTCGGGGCCAGAATTTGATCAGTGTTTGAGTCAAATGCCGTGTCATATGCCCCGACAGCACCAGCTTCCTCGTTCTGTATTTATACTTCTACATGTGAAAAACAAACAACGCTTGCCGGCGCGACGCGCTCGTGCTTTCGCAGAAACTCGCACCTTGTTGCTACGATGCAAGAGTCGTTATTAGTTTCCAGAAAAAGTACAACAAATTTTATTTCGCTTTGAAGTCAAAATTTTGATGAAGATGAAAGCATGCGTGAATGTATATGATGGGAAAGTATAAAGAAATAGAACGTACCATTCGAAGAGGAAGGGAGGCGTCCCCATGGGTGTAGGGAGAAGAATACAAGCGTCGCTACCAGGGGCGGCCCGGACCGTGTGCGGGCCCCGGGCCGGGAACGTTGGGGGCTCCATGGGACTCCAGTCCGCTCACTGCGCGGGCGCCGCGCCGTGTGCCCACGGCCGATCCGTCGCGCGGTGTTTCTAAAAATATACGGAAAAATGTAACGCTCGCACAGAGCGAATGCGCTGCGAATAATTCGCTAATTTCTCTGGCTAACAGCTGATTATAAATGTCCATATTGCGACGACTGGCTACTTAATGATAATCATTTTACAATTTAAAAAGAATAAATAAATTACGCACAAACCATACGCTGTTTATGAAACCGTGCGAGCTAACCAAAACGTTGCAAAAGAGAGCTTATCTGCTCTCATCAATTTGTATAGATTACATTTATACAAATCTTCTTTTTTTACGTTCACACCACATATGTTGTATATTTCTAGGTTAAAGGACATAGAGGTTCATGCCTTTTTTTTTCAATTCAATCCATTTTATTTCAGACAAGGTCTCATTAGCATGTATTAAGTAATGACCATTGATTTATAATTTTGTTACAATAGCCCTAGGTACCTAGAGGTACAGAATAGATTCTGTCAACGTTAGGAAAAGTATTCGAGTCACGTGTATGTTCGTGTATACAGCGTCACAAGACGCAGCAGGCATTCAGCGACCATAAACATTGAGTTTTATATTATAGACCTACTTCAAAAAACTTATTTGATCTTACCCAAAGTTTGATAGTGGCATTTAAGGCATATCAGTGCCGAAGACCTTAAATACTTATAATGAAAGGTAGCACAGATCTTTGGTGGTCAGAGGTAATATGTTGGTTCTCAGGTTTTTTCGTTGTACTGAGCAAGTTAAGGTAATGCTTTTCAAGACGTATTACCAGAGCTTGCACATGGTTAACCCGTGGGTCGTTAATGGCAAAAGATTACTGGACAGCAAGCTTACCCAGTAGATATAATAATAGGTATAAACAGATGACAGGATTGCCCCGCTGCTGCCGAGCGCCGGGGATGTTTGCGGAGTATCAGAATGTTGTCTAGCCAGCCGTAAATTAATAAGTTGTAATAGTCGGGACCCTACATACACATTACCTACATACATACATAAACGGCTCTATTACAGAATTCTAATCGTGTGGCATATTCAAAAGTTATTTATGATCAAGCTGTAGTGTGTGTACGAATATGTCGAACACACACATCTCTCCTCATATATAAACTCAGGACATTACTCCAATAAATGAGTTCTTGATCGCAGTCAGACTTATCATTTACACCCCGAACCGGCCACATTGCATGGCGACCCTGCCAGTGCTGCCTATCGGCGGCGCTGCGGAGACGGTTATTTTATGAGAATAATTTAAAAATATTTAAATATTTTTTTGGACAATTAAAGTGATGTGATTGAAATATATAAAAGTTTAGTACTTTACATAAATATGAACTATAATATAATGTTAACCTAAATATCAATTGATAATACTTAAATAAATTCTTCAAATCCCGAGATGGAAAATGATTTTATGAACAATTAACATAAACTCTAAATTAATAAATGTGAAACAATTATTCGTTGCCGCGTACTGTGTTGCTGCTGTGATGCTGATAAGGTTGGAGATGAAAAGCAGGGCGCCGGGAGACGATGGTGTCGGATGTGGACCAGCCGGCAGATGATGGTGTCAAAGGAGGTCGATGCAGCAGGGAGCTGAAGAGTTAACCAACGGAAAGTAGCCAACCAGAAGACTTCGGACACAACTTAAAATTACTTCATTTACTTAAAATTAAACATTTTGTGATTTGATAATATTGAATTTTTTTTTCCCACTCTCTTTAGGAGACTTTAATATTGAAATTTTAACATACTTGAGGATAGAGTTTCATTGGTCTTTGAAAATTAATTATTACTTATATATTTTTGTTACGGTTTTACTTTAAAAGTTTTGAAGAATTTATTTTGTATTGATTAATATTTTATTAAGTATTTACTCTTTCTTTAAACATATTTAGGCGTAATTAATATTTCAATAAGGAAAGATGATTTCTAAAAGTTGATAACGTTTTACGGATTGTTTTTATTGATTTATGTAACTTAGTTTCTCATTCATATATAGGTAAGATTGATTGCACAGATTATTTCCTCGTCCATGACAGATTTTTAAATTGTGTTGGTATTTATTTTTGGTTTTTATTTTATTTTACAGTAAGTTTTCCGGAGATCGATCCTTGATGAAGGTAACTCTTATTTTGCATTTATAAAGTTGTGATTATTTTAAATTGATTTTATAGTTTTATTATAATACCTGAATGTTATTTTTTTCGTGATTCTAAAGATTATTTTTGCAGCTATGATATTTTATTCAAAAGTAAAAGAAAGTAATTTGCGAATGCCTTTTCTTAAATACATTTTTATAAATAATTATTTTATCTATAACATTTATTTAGCTTCATGTTAGGTTTAAAGTTTGGATTTCGTAATTAATAAATATACGTAGCATTCAATGTGAACGACATTGAAATTGCTGACATAGCAACACGTGTGATATTGTAGCAACGAACTAAATAGGTACCACTTTTGTTAAGACAAAAGAATTTAAATACCGTTTGAGTGATTTTTTTTTGTCGTTTTTATATAATGTATAGTAAAAATAAAGTTTTCATATAAATGATTTCATAAGGTTATAAACGGCATGAATAGGTAGTAGATCGCCTTTTTTCTCTTACAGGACACTAATATTGACAACAAATTTAGGTAGGATTTTTAAAAGGTAAACAAGTAATCGTCTTTTATCTCTAAATAAATATTTGATATGTACTTATTGCTATTCATTAGTATTATATAATACTATATACTATACTATATTGGGCTATGAAATTCAATAATATTTTTCATTATGACGTATTATTTATATTAAACTATTCTTCAATAGATTTGGAAAACATCATTCAACTTGTTTAACTGGTTAAAAATTTTGAAAACCAATTTCAATTTTAAACGTAACTGATTAGGTAAATTGGCTAAAAGACTATCTTTTGTATTAATTTTAGAAGGTATATATTATTCAGAGAAATTCGAAAATTCGCTTTGGTGTCTGTTTTAGTAATTAATAATCGAAAATAGTAATTAATAACTATTTTGGTACTATTAAAAATATATTTGATTTTAACTTATAGTATTCTTATTCTACTTTTTTTCATTCATTTTGTCCTGAATTTGTAATTTTATTAACTTGTTCGAGTTTAAATTTTTAATATCTAAGCAATTCAATTTAATAAATATCGGTAATTAGTGATTTGAAATGTAAACAAATTTCTAATTAGAAGTGATGCAATCATATTGTTTTGATAAACTTAACGAACAAGGTATTGGAATGTAATGTGTTTTATTTCGATATCGGTAGATTACAAAGAGGTAGCGCAGCTGCATTTATGCAAGTTGATATTTAGGTGAAGCAGTAACGTTAAACTTGTCACAAAATATCACACGAGTTCGCTGGTTAAGCTGTAATATAAAACATTGTTTTAATAGGAAAATATAACGAGTATTAATTTGGTGGAAAAAAAAAAACTTACTTATTGATTTTGGATGTGGAAGTTTATGTTGAGGTATAATTGAGATATTTATGTTTGTGGAAATTATACTTAAATGTGGTTTGAAAGGGAAAAGTTAGAGGAAAAGTTTGAAAGATTAGTCGATGGTTAGAAATAAATCGAAGGAATAGGTAGGTTAATGTACTCGTAGCTGTATTAAAAAATCTTTTTGTAGCTTTTAGTTTGCAATTAGGTACAGCATGGTTTAGGTATAGGTAATGTGATGCGTTTGTTTATATAGGATTTGGAATGATGATAAAGATTTTTTTAAAGAAGTTAGGGAATATAATGTTTATAAAGTTTCACATGCGATTGGATTGATCACCCAAGAGCGATGAATCTTTTATTTACCTTATATTCAATTTAGGATTGTAAGATTATTTTGATAGGTTTTGGAATGAAATGGTTAAGATAAAAGCTCGATTATACGGTACACATTAAAGGAGAGGTACTATAGGGATCAGGTCCTTCAGTTGCATCAAGGTGTGAACGAGATTCCCCTTTGAATCCTGTTTGGAGACCAAATTAGTATGTGTCTTAATTCATGACCCTATTAATAATGGTACATACGTGGGGTGTCAGATCCTTCCATTCGATCATGGTGCGAACGAGATTTCCTCTGTGAGATAAGTTGGAGTCTAGAGACTTAAAACTGGCCCCATCAATGATTAGGCTGTGCGCACAGCCCAAATGGCACAGCCCAAATGGCACAGTCCAAATGGAAGTTGTCCATTTTATATTATGTGTTATGATAATGAAGTCGACTATAAATAAATATGATAAAATATGTACCAAGAAATGATGAGTTAAATAAAAATGAAAGTACGCCGGCGCCGGGCGAATTATGATTATGTGAGTACCTCGTAGGTGATGTGAAATGTGTATAGTGTACCGATAGTGTAATTATGAAAATGAAGTTTATAACGAGCAAGAGTAGGATTTAAAGTGAAGAAAATATATTGGAATATTGTTATTGACACAGGATAAATTAGATAAGAATATTGAGAGATAGGAATATTACAAAATAGGAGGTTATGTGATAAACAAGAAAGGTTTGAGAATATTAATAATAGAAAGATAATGAATGATTATGATTTGATGAAAAGGTTTGAAGCAAGGAATATTTTTGTTTGTAAATGATGATAAGATATATGAAAGATGATATTTTTTAGTAAAAGGGAACAATTAAAGTGAGGAATGACTACATAGTGAAAGTTTCATTTAAGTATGTTTGGGAAAATAAACTTGATATCAAAGTTTTATTTGTGACAGAAGAATAAATAAGTAAATAAATGTAAAGTGTTTTTTAAAGTTGAATATTTTATTCAGCTACCTTTTTTTTCTCAACTATTGAATAAAAGAAAAATTTTTTTTTTAGGGATACTATAAAGTTTTCATTATTATTACGAAATATGAGTCTGTGCAATGCAATCTACTTATACCAGTATAAATGAAATTACGTGTATAATGTCCTAGAGTAATATAATACTATTATTGTAATGTCTTTTTTTTGTATTTGAAATTTAATGTGAATTTTTAATATGAAAGTTTAAAAATGTTTGGTTTGTATAAGTATGTTATGTATAAGGTAGTATATGTGATTTGCAACAATATTAAATAAATAAAATTATAACGTAAAATTATTTGAAGTGAAATTAAATTTTGGGTTTTCTATTAAGGATAATACAATTAAGATTTTCCTAAGCTTGTTGCATGAGTTGTTTAACAATAATGCGGTTGGAATTTTAAAATATTATTATGTTCTTGTTTAAATGTATTTAAAAGTAAATAACTTGGTTTTTATCGTAATATCTGTAATGAGTTTACCTAATAATTTAAATATGAAATTATATATTCCGAATGTTTTAATTAAGTAAATTTTGTGTTGAAAAATAATATTTGTTAATTGTTTAATCTTCGAAATTTGTTAAGGACGAAAATGTAGTACTTATTTAACTTACTTACCTTTATCAAAAATTATAGGCATAACAGTATGCCTACTTGCTTATTGGTTTAAAAAAAATGTTTTACTATATTTTTTCTTCTTTTTTAGGGGGGAGGTGTAGTGTGTGTACGAATATGTCGAACACACACATCTCTCCTCATATATAAACTCAGGACATTACTCCAATAAATGAGTTCTTGATCGCAGTCAGACTTATCATTTACACCCCGAACCGGCCACATTGCAAAGCGTATTGATGCCAAATTAATATGCTTGATCCAAAAAAACGTATTGATTGAAGATTGTGGACAGTTATAGCCCAACTCGTTGAATTTGACGCCAAAATCCGCCATTTAGTTTTTTTTATTTTGATATACCCAGTGTCACTCTCACAGTAAATACGAATCTAACGACACTCAGAATTGCACTGTTTTGTATGTGATTCAGACCGACCGGCTCGGATCGGCCCGGCCCGGAAGGCATTTCACAATGCGGCAAAGGAAATTGAAACTTCTAACAAGAAATGTCAGTTCATATTTCTGCCACATATACATTCCGCGACGGCTCGTCGGCGCCGGTCGGCTTCGGTCGGCGCCGGTCGGCTCCTATCGGCGCCGTTTGGATACGAGCGGCTCCCGACAGATACCGCGACCGCGACATCTCCATCGGTATGCGTCGGGTCAATTCGGAGCCGTGCGGCTGTCGAACGCTCAGAACAGTAACTAAAGCTATAGAAGCCGTGCTAAAATAACAACACAATACGTTAGTTCGCACTATTATAATTCTATGACGCCTACACAGCATTATGCAAGCAGCACTTCTGGGCGCTCAGGGTGTTTAAGCATGCCGCGGGCGCTGTCGGCTGTCGCAGCATGCATACGGCAGTATGCCGCTAGGCCGCTGCCGCAGGATGCATCCGCATCCGTTCCGGGCCGAGCCGATGCGGGCCGGTCGGTCTGAATCGTACCTTAGCCTATAACAGTTTTTAAACAGATATACAGAGTGTCCCATAAGTCGACGTCAAGCCGAAAGCGGGATATAAACAAACTCATATAAGTTATTAAAAAAAAAGGAAAAAATATCTGTCATTTATTTTTTTTAAATTTATCATTTAAACAGATCGATAAATTTCACACCCTGTGACGGTTTTTTCACTCTTGTTGCTACAAATCATGACTTTTCTAAACATTTTCTTTTGTTTTGTAATCCTGAATAATGCTTCTATATACTCTAATCTAAAATTTAAAACCAGCTGCTCCAGACTAGAAGAATATGCCATTTTTATCTAAATTAAATATTCATAATTAATTTTGCTAAGGACTTGGGTCCATAGTTAGGAAAATGTTTGATATTAAAAGAAACAAAATGCAGTAATTAGTAAAACATTTATTCAGGTACATATAGCGAATAATAAAAAAATCGAAAATTGAAAAGGGAAAAAATTATTTTAAAATTTCAAAAAACGTTAAAAGCGTGGTATAGTCAAACCGGTCTGATAATATCGTGCCTAAGTTTGATAAAATCGTGCCCACATTAATTGCACACAGGGTAAATGGGGGGGGGGGTCATAATTTTCTCCCAATATAAATCGATCTCTAATTTTTGATTCAGGGATACTGAAGTTTCTAGCAGCTGTCTTTATTTTACTTCCGTTTCGTATAGCAGCAAGTGCAGCCTTCATATTTTCTGGATCCCATGACTTCATCTTTTTCTTTGACACAGATTCATCCATCTAAATCGAATATAAAACAATGACACGGACAGACAAACGGACGCACAGACAGACACATCATACATAACTTTTTGTCGGGGGTAAAATCAAGTCAATGTAAATAATACATTATTTTCATAGTTTACAATTTCGCGCCCTCGTCTGATAATATGGCGCCCCGGGCGCGAAATTGTCAAACTTACCCATTTCACTTTTTAACCTTCAAATAATATGGAAAAGTTTATAGTATGTAAAAACGTATTTTACAATTAATTCTACAGTATACTAGCATTAAAAATGTATGATATCAAAGTATTATAATACTACGGTATCGCTTACCTACCTCTTACCGAAAGTATGTACGAGATTTTATAAGGAGTGACGAAAAAATCTTCTACATAATGTGCTGTCTCCGTCGTCGCGCGGAACGTAGCGGCGACGCGCGGGGAAGGGTGTAGGCATGTCGAGCTTCGATGTTTACGCACTATAACGCAGAACCAGTGGATGGTTTTTGAAATATGCTGGTGCGCGGAATTATCAACCGCGCGGTAATATCCAACTGTCCCCTACTTTAGAAAATGTACTATGCGAGTTTGGCAAGTGACTGCAATAGTTGGCGCATTTAATAAGGATTCCAAAATGGTACGATACTTGCTAGACAATTTCTCAATTGTGGACAATATTTTTTTTTCCAAAAACAGGCAGTTATAAACAAATTTTCCTTGCGTACTTAAATATTATTCTAGTGTACCCATGGTTTGCTTTAAGGGCGTAACTTAAACATTCTAGTTTGAGTGAGACCGGGTCGGGAGAGTCATTTTACGAAGTGTGAGAGAGAGGCAGATAGTGAAATAAATTAAATACACAAAAATTGTTTAACATAATTTATTTAAATGTCAAGACTTACAACAGGTGTTTTAACTGTCTTCCTTCAGACCTAATGCAGGCTCGACATCTTCTTAAAAAAGATCGGGCTATCAACCAGGCGAATCTTCCATTGTGAACAAAATCATTTGCTTCTATTATTTTTGCCGTAGCTCAGTCACAGTTTCGTTTGGCTTTGCATAAACTTTTTCTTTCATCGCTCCCCAGTAAAAGAAATCTAATGGATTTAAATCTGGGGAACGGGCTGGCCACGAAATAGTACCAGATCGTCCTATCAATCGGCCTGGGTATTCCTCATCGAAATATTCTCTCACTTTTAAATTATGTTAAACAATTTTTGTGTATTTGATATAATCAGTCACCCGGGGACCTCCCGCATAATCTTGCGTTCACGCATTTCCGACAAATGTGTTCCCACTTGCAATTGCAATTGAGGGCGAAATTAAACGGCGGATTTATGTGAAGGCCCAAAGCTTTGAGAACTTAAAAATAAAAATAATCCTTTCCTTTGACGAAGTGAAAAAAAGGTATTAAAATTAAAGAAAATGTTCATAAAAGTGCAAAACTGTTTTGAGAGAAATCGCCTACACAAAGAAGTAAAGTGATTGTTTTCCAACTTCATGTAAGTGTAATTTATTTGGATTTTAATTAATTATTAGGTTGGAGTAAAGCAAAGTGTGTGCAGGGCGGCTAAGGCTTGAAATTTTTCAAAAAAAATAAAACTATTAATTATACATTTCTTTATCCTATCGTGTAAAAAAAAACAAAAATAACAGCTTCTTACTCTTGCTATTTTTTTCTTCCTGCTTCGGGTTTAGCAATTAATAAGTGGTAATAGTTTTTGGCACTTTGAATAATTTTAATGAAAAATATGAAATGTGTAAAGCTGAATTTATTGATGCTGTTGGATAAAGTGGTTAAAAATAAATGCTTTTTACTAGTGTTATTTTTTTCTCCAGCTTCAATTTTGGATATTTCTCAAATATTGAAATGTCGAATCGTTGAATTTATTGCTTTGTTATACCGATTTTCGAATTGCCTGTGCGATCCTTGTGTTTTTTTAGATTCTGTGGTTAAAAAACACCCTTTGCTTTACTCCAAACAATTATTGTGCAGAATTTGTTTTTTTAAATGCGCCTTAGTGCAAAAAGTAAGGTTTACTTTTATGTTCCTTTTTTTATTTAAAATGTTATCAATTAATAACGTTATAATCAAAGAAAAAAACAACTCATATCTTATTCAATTTGACGTTCCTAATCATTTGGCGTTCAAATTTGCAACTTGTGAAAATCATTGTTATGTATCAATGAAATAGGGGAGGACGGGCGGGGGTCGTGTAATCATCTGCTACAATATCGTGCGTAGCGCGATTGTGACAACAATCGGTAGTTTTCCTTGGATAACTTTGTATAGCCTGAACTTAATATTTTAGTATAGGGTGATATTTAAAGAAAAAATACCCTTTTTCGTTACTTTTTTCAAAGAATAAAATATATAAATTTGGATGATGTTCATAAAACGGTTCTTTCTCCTTTTTTAATCCACTGCATAGACTCTTGTTTGAACTCCGGATCATACTGACGAATCCAGGTTTCGTCTACTGTCACAATGCGGTTACAAATTTCGTCCAAAGCGTTCTGACACAACTCCAAAAAATACTAACAACTCGCCAGTCGTCGTTGTTTGTCGAGTGGTGTGCGCATTCGCGGTACCCAACGCGTACTAATTTTTTTCATGTGTAATTTTGGTGTAAAATTTCTCCGATTCGCTCTTTACTAATCTGCAAATACAGCTATCTATCTATCTGTGTGCATGAATTCACGTTCACTGTGCCCGCTAACTGAAGACCCGGATGAATTCTACAACTGTCTCACTCCGTGTCACTTCTTAACTGGAGACCCTAGCCTGAACTAACGAGACGCAAACGTATTTTAACTTCTACTATGAGCTTTCACAATATCATACTTCTTACAAGAAGTATGATATTGTGAATGCAAAAAATTAAAAATGAAATACAGAAATATCATTATTATTATAAAGTATGCAACAAAATAAAAATAATTATTTCCAGAGAAACTATAAAGAAAACGTTTATAGAGATATTGGCAGAAGCTTGATTAGAATTTTATACTTTTTAGACTTTAGAATTTAGCCTAAATATTTATTACAAAAAACATTTTCTCTTACTAGCTGTTGCCTGCGACTTCGTACGCATGTAATTGATTTTATCACAAGGTTAACTGTTATAAAGTAAAAAATAAATAAAACAAAAATACAAAGTTTTAGATATTTAGGCATTAGCCTAAATCGTAAATAAAATGAAACTTTTTCCAACTCAACCTGGCCGGTGATTGAACCGTGGATCCCTTGAACCGGGACGCCAGCTTTTTTAATTAATCTTGTGTGCTGGAAGTCCAGGAGCGCTCAAAGATTTAAGATATCCAACGGGATAATTGATAACGTCATCTTGCTCCATTACTCTGTTGATTGAAGTATACTCAACTACTTCTCCTTCAACATTGTTGAGTATATGCAAGTTGATTCTTGCAGCTTGGTCATTTCACGGAGTCAAAATTGCTCTTTCCAAAGCCATCAGTTCTCATAATTTGTAGTTTGGTTTTGTTGACCATACACTGAAGATATAAGTTCTTCAATTGAATTAACAGGGTGGCAGAGATTTTCAGATAAAACAAAAATCTGTTCGCGCCCTCATATTCACTGTTAAGTGCATCCTTGTGACGTGTCGCCAAAGGCTTGAGCTCTTTAAGCATGCTCTTATCTCGTCGGTTTTTGTTCCCCGTGGTACTACTGGCACCGTTTGTCTAAAATCCCCGCAAAACAGCATCGTTACGCCACCCATAGTTTGGTCATTTTGACGGATATCTCTGAGAGTTCTATCAACTGCTCCTACTGCTTTTCGGTGTGCCATAGTGCACTCGTCCCAGATAATTAAACAGCAATCGCGTAAAACCTTCGCTTTATCACTGCTTCTAGAGATACCACATACAGCATGTTCACTTATGTCATGTAAAACATGGCTGCTATTCCAGACGTTGCCACAGCAAGAGCTATTTTGGCTTGAGCTCGTAATTGTGCCAAGATTATTTTAGTGAAAAAAAGTTTTTCCCGTTCCACCGGGAGCATCTAGAAATATAATTTCTCCTATAACATTGTCAATATTGTGACATACATGGTCGAATACAGTGCGCTGTTCTACAGTAAGACTGTGGACTCCGATTCGTAACGTTTCAGCTAGTTCAGTTGGATCATAATTTATTTCCGCATCGTATTCTCTATTAATACGTTCCCTTTCTATGGTCGGCGCTGGCAAACCTGACTGACGGAGAGAATCACCACCCATAGATGTTACTAAATCTTATAAAGCTACTAAGCATTGATTGAAAGCAATATCTCGTAATCTGTGGTGACCTTACCGTTAATATTTTGTCTAATATTCCTAAAAAAGTCTTCCGCTAATCTTTCTTGACAAAATACCAGTAATACAGCAAATAAATGACGCAAGCGGACTATCACTGACGTATGCATCGGCTAGGGCGTTATCCCAATGCTGGTCATCGTCGAGTAAATGTCGGGCTGTTCAAGTTCAGCCGGCCAAGTGTGTGTCAGGCCACGCATTGTATAGGGATCCGTAGCAATTTTTTTCCCGCTGAATCCCATCACTGTTATAGGATTTATACTTAATTCGAGCGGTAATATAAAGTATCAGCATTAGATAAGTACATAATTTGTGTGTATTAAGATGTCCAAGTTACTATGGATTTTTTAAACTATCTCGCGGGAACCCTTTAATTTTCCAGAATAAAAAGTATCTAAGATGATGACCAAGGATACCATATATCCCTGGTCAACATCTTAGATACTTTTTATATTTTATAACTTAAATACTTCACTATGCAAAATTGCTTTGAAATCAGTCCAGCTATTTCGGAGATTAGCCCGTACAAACAGATAAACAGACATAGAAACACAAAAATAAAAAAAAACATTTTTTGATTTTTTCCCTCTTTTTATATCCCCCTGACTTGGTTTTAAGCCTTTTTTTCTATGTGCAGACATTCGACCTCTACGGTTTTATTATATGTATAGATTTAATTCTTTTTTTATTTTTTAATTGTGTCACTGTTTTCGAATTATTGTCCAAGTACATTTTTATTTGATTCTATGGGTCTAAGAAGCGAGGACAACTGGAAATTGTCTTGCCGATTCCAAATACAACTATATATTTGATAAATCTCGATAAACTCTTCACTCCATTTTTTTCTCGGTAGTATAATACGTCCGCGCAGGTCGTCAGCGCATACGCTACTACCGCTTAGGTCCAAGTGTGGACACATAACACAAACATTTGGCTAGTTGGTCGCCTTTGATGTGTCACGGAAAACCGACTCGCGATGAAAGCAACATTTGGCATTTGTTAAATTTGCCAAATTATACCAAATTAGCAAATGTGTGTCTAC
Organism: Calamotropha paludella; assembly: GCA_927399485.1. Classification (NCBI taxonomy): domain Eukaryota; kingdom Metazoa; phylum Arthropoda; class Insecta; order Lepidoptera; family Crambidae; genus Calamotropha; species Calamotropha paludella. Next base: position 19,041,949 of record OV656803.1, on the reverse strand, counting down.
ACATTGATGACATTTGACAAATAAGGCAAACATTTCCGTACCTACCGCCATGTGTAAATGCCAGCATAAGATAGAAACTGAAGTTCACGCCACGATGGCAGCTAGCTATTTTAGTTCATCGTCGTTAATCTACTACTCTCTACTAATGAATAATGTGAAGAGTATTCAAGATCTCATATTTAACTCGATGTCACAAATTTATCAAGGACACATAGATTTACATCTATTGCTGCCAAGTAGCCTAAGAAGACAACTAAATGAGATCACTGGAAGACTTCCAAAAACGTTATCTTTACCAATAGATAGGTACGTCACAAAACTTAAAACAAATATACAATCTGCTCAAAGTAAAAGCTCGCACCACGGAGAGCTTTTTGCTATATGAGATACACATACTGCTTTTGAGCGAAGAAGATTTACGCAATAAGTCTGTTCACGTCGAGAGCAGACATCTCGAGCGGGCGAATCAACAGCGCCTCTTTGAGATAGGCAAGTTGCACGTCATTTAGGCACGGCGCCCCCTTAAAGGGCCGGTGCAGTGCCACCGACGCCAGGCGTTTGGGCATTCGTCGCTCAATTTTTACCGGCCGTAGAGGTGCGAGCGTTGCGCAGATGACAATGCGGTCGCCGAGTGACCAGCCTACCTGCGCCAATTGCGCAAAGGCGCACACTTCAAACGATAAGCGCTGCTATTTCGCGAGGCGAGACGGAGAGGTATCTCCGTCCCCCGCCCTTCCCAAAAGGCGCTCCTGCACCCGGCCCATCGGCCCGATAACCATAGCGTCGCCCATCACCCAGCACCGACACGCGAAACTCTCGGCCCGGGACATTGGACCCGTCAGCGATATGTCTCACCCGGTGTGGAAACCGCGCCGAGGGCCGCGCCGCATTTTAACTCCTTTGAGTAAGCAAACCTCATCGTCGCTACGACGGCCGCTGAAACAGCAGCAACCAAGGATTGTATTAACCCCACGAGAAGATGCCCGGGGATATGCGAGAACTCCGACCCGCAGTCCTAGTCTGTGAAAAACCCCGAACGCACGAAATCAAGTGGCAGCGGCTCGCGGAGGATATGCATTAAAGATGGACTTCATGTTTTAACTTGTTAGGAGACTATGTAGAAAAATAAAATAAAAATTTAACTATGATCATGTTGTTTAATGTTCATTATCATTACTTTTGGATCACCCCTCGTATGTTGGTGAATACTATAAAATAATACAACCCCCTTGATAAAATGGGGAAAGATTAGTTGCCTACTCAGGTAGCAAATCAGGTCTTAAATAATTTAAGTTTCTTAAATAAAACTATTATTTTCGTGAAGGATTTAAGATTTATTTTGTCACAACTTTTGTATTAAATAAGTATATTCAGACTAGAGTTAAGTTACGAGGGCCGAATGTTCTCTTAGAATTAAATGAACTAAAAGACCATTAATAACAAAAAGAAGTATATCGATAGAATCACAAACTAGAACTTTACTGAGCTAGTCTCACTCCATAGCCTGTCTACTGGTGAATAACATCTTAATTTGGCCCTGGCGGCGGAAAGACTGCGTCACTTACAATGCTAGCTGTAGCGTCACTCTACATGCTGCTTCTAATTTCTGCCGACGACGGTACAGTATGTTGATACGATTTGGAAGCAATCTTTCTCCAAACTACACATTAAGAAATGCGTGTACGTGTATATAATTATCATCTCCAAAAATTGTTTTGCCATATTCTATACTTATGTCATTCAACACTACATGAGATAATCTACTATAGTTTTGCTCATCGCTAATTTTGGGCGAAAACAGGCCTCGCACGGAAGTATCCACACGCTAGTGAGTCACATTTTCCAATACATAGCTACGGCCATGATAGAATTACACAGTAGTTATTTAGGACAAAGTATTTAAATTCCTGTGTAAAATTTACATTAAAACCGTCCCTTCGGGACGAGGTCACAACGACAGCAATTCGTAAGTTCGGGGACGGGGGAAAACTTTTCAGAAAGACAATTTTTTTATTTACATCTTAGGCTCCAATTTCAGGTCACAATAAAAGAGCCCTTAAAATTTTATATAAATAGATTTCTTACGCTAACAATAGATCTATGAAAAAGTAAACTATATGGAATGTTACATAAAATAATATTTTGTAAATAAAATTCAATAACATAGAAATGCGCCCGCGCAAAAAGACGGCCTAACATTGAATAAACTAAAATTTTACCTTATCGTCGATAATAGAGCAATTTTGCCTCATCGTCATTCATTATACGAGGGGCCTAGACTTAAAATTGACAACGTAACATAATAATTTGTAAAACTTTTTTCCAATAGCGCTGTTCGAAAGAACGAATTCTTACAAACATTCGACACGGTCGATGAAGTGCTTCCAAATTGGTATCGATGCGCTAGAAGCACCCAGTTAGGAAACAATCCGTGATAAACGCGTCCCGTGTTTGCAATCATCACCCTTGAGCACCACTTTCACGAGCGAATAAATCAAGACTATGATGCGCTATCACCCTGTCTATACAATTCACTTTACGACCGTACAGTCTAAGCCACTTGTGTCGCTAAAGTAAAGGCCCTACACCAAGCTTTTAGAATTATAAAACTAAGTGGCACGATGGTGGCGTAACACGTTCCATTCACTCTTGAAGGTGATGCCTTACGTTCAATAAAGAGAAATTAAATAAATAAATACATGAAAAAGATGTGTCAACAAACGTTACAGGTCGACGGCTGTTATAATATTATAGTAGAAATAGTAAAGTCGCATCAAAAATACTAATTTAGTGCAGTCTATACATTACAAACTTATGTTAGCAAATGTCAATAGATAATATAAACTTAAATTTTACTAGGAATATCAAATTAAATCGTCTCAATTATTTAGTTCTTACACTTCCGCGCACAATACACATCAGAATAAAACACTTTTTTACGGATTTTTGCGCATGTTTTATTTTATTTTATATTTAATCCTGACGTTTCGACTCCTTTCCTCGAAACGTCAGGATTAAATATAAAATAAAATAAAACATGCGCAAAAATCCGTAAAAAAGTGTTTTATTCGTCTCAATTAGTCTAGCTTTGTAGATAAATAGAAACGTTGGCAGCAAATGCCAACATATTTACTGACACACAGCAAATTGAAGTTAGTGAAATTTAGCGAAAAAGGGGGTTTACTTATTATTTATTTCCAATGTCTTTTTAACTGTTGTCTTTCTATTTGTTGGAACGGTATTTGCCTACATTAAATATTTAACATTTAATATGTGTCAGTCATATAAGACTAACACAACCCGGGTAGTAAAACCATCCCTACCACTCATCTCGTGTCTGAAACTTTCGTTACATTGTTATTATAATAATCCTAAAATCAAAAGCTGCGATAACGAAGCTACGAGATTATAACCTACCGCAATTAGGCACCCAGACTTACTTAAAAAATTACATTGCCAAGTTACCACCGAATATTAATTATATTATATACTTAATAATTTTTTACAATGTAATATTGACCCACACATTTGTATATCGTGTCTTCGGAGCCCTAGACGCGATAAACCTTCTCGATTCATTTATTCATTCCCATAACATTATTTTCTTTCATGCGGTTAGCAACTTCATGCTCGCATTGTTAGAAGCTCAACAGGCTATCACGTGCGTAGCTCCTGCAACACGTACAGCAAAATATGTTATAAAAATATTAATTTCAACGCTACTCTTTTATATTCGTAATTACGTTTCCAATTTCCTCTCCTAATATATAACCCCATAATGAGTTCCAAGCGTGATGTAAAAAAATTGTGAAAGCACATTTACTCCGCCAGTACCAACACATATGAGTAAACATTTCAATTTGAACAAGTAATTTGTTATAATAATGTAATTCATTTACATCTAATTAAGTACTGCCGTGATAGTTATTATTACCATATCAGCACGGCAATAATTTAAAACCTTTAATCAATCATTTTTAAATGATTGAAACATCAATTTCTTTACAAAACCCCTTCTTTTTATCTGCCATTTTTCCATAATTCATTCTTTCCTTTACATGCACCAGAGTTCACCTTGACAACGAACGATCGCGAGAAATTGATACCAACATAAATTTATGAACAACATTATTAAAAATATGTAACACAGACCGAATTAAAATCTCTTAAATAATTAAATAAAACGTAAGTGAGATTAAATCAAGATTGGAAAATTAAAATCACAACCTACAATCAAAATTATTTATCACGAAATAATGTCATAAATACTAATTAAAATAAAATCTAGATTCGTTAAATTCGAACAAATATTTATACCAAATGGTAAACACAGATCTAAATCATAACGTTAATTATAGTAAATATAATACAATAATGTTTTAGGCCCGCTAAAACTATTACAATAAAAACGGCGGTAGCAAAGCAAACCAATTCGTGATATAATTTTTAAATTTACACTTTTTCTGTTGAATTTGGCGTCAGTATCAGCCTCAATGGGAGTTTTTAAACACTGTGTAAAAATACAGTCATAAATATTATATAACATAATACAATCAAAATCGCTGTTTCTATTATTTTATTTTAAATATTTTTCACTTGTTATCGTTACAAGAGAGATGTGACTGTATCCGAAAAAATGTATTGAATAGCAAATCACCATTGCATATTATCGTAAAATCCAAATCATATTATTATTATTATCTTTTATTACCAAATTATTACTTAGACCACTTCCCAGTAAGGCATGTTAGACGTCATATCAAAATCAAGAAAAATACATAGTGCATCAATTAATTTAAATATTGGTAAATAAAAATGGTAAAAAATGTACTTTTACAACTCAAGATAAAAATTAACAGAATATCAGAAAACGTTCCAACCCTGTAGTGTTTGTTGAATTTTTTGTTACAATTCGTGAATATTATTCCTGAAATATAAAATGCTAGCGCCACAAAAAAAATGGACCGACTTCGATTTATTGTTTTCCAACACATCACAAAATCTCACTAGTTATCTTATGAGAGGTAGCCAGAATCTCACATTACTTCAATCCCATACGTAATATTCTATAGTGCGACACGAGATCAATAAGGGCTAAAATTCAATTGGCAAGTCTAACTGATAAAACAAGTGAAATGAGAACGAAACTTAAATCTCTGGCCATTGGGGATCATATTAGCCTGATACAGTAGAACATATTTCTCATTTAATAAACTGTAAATACAAATATGAATCTTGTAACCACAGATCATTACAACTTCTTTGTTGTACTTAAATTATAAACTACGCATCTTATTATAAAAAAAAATAAACTTAAAAAATATAATAAATGTAGGATTCAAAGTAACCCTTACAATCGTCGATACGTAGTGACGTAGTAGTAGTGAATATGTCTAAGGAAGGATCTCGAATGCAGGCAATGCAGAAAGAGTGCACAGTTATAACTACTACTCTATTACTATGTATTATGGAGAAACTACTTTTATTTTTAAAAACATTTCAACGGTGATTTTACCTCTAAATCTTATGATGATTTGCAGCCTTTTTGAACAATTTAAAAAAAAATGTAAGCAATTCATTATTTATCATAAGTATGAAAGGGAGATTCCATTGTAGTATAGGTGAAAAACGAGGTAAACTTTATATAATAAACAGTCAAAATTCTTATAAACAGATACTTGTTAAAATATTTATAATTTTTGTACAAAAAGACTGCATACCGCGTCAATTTTTTTTATTGTTTTTATATTGCAACATCGATATACATTGAACACTGATTTTTTTTGTTTATTTTATTTTTAAATTGATCCGCATGATTGGTCAAACAACATCGAATAATAATTTCAGACTTAAACGCGACAAAATATTAATGCGAAGATCCTTCCCTCCATTTTGACGTGACAACGTCTTATAAATTGGTTTGCCGGGTGACACTTCAAGAAACTGCGTTACGCTCCGCTCACGTTATGCGCTTACAATGAGAGCGAGTGAGAGGCACGCGTCCCTTCCACTCGGGCATGGTTAGCCTGCCTAAGAGCGAGAGAGACAGACATAAAAAGTGGAAGGGACGCGTGCCTATAAATTAATGTTTTAAATATAATTCTTTGTATAAATAAATGTTTTAAATTGTTACTATTATTTCATCCTTCTTCCTACTATACGAATGAATATTCACATTAAAATTATTTTACCACTCAAAGTCGTTGTCACGTAAAACTTTCGCCCGTATACCGACTTTACAGGCAACCAACCAGTTTTTTTTAAACCGAGTTCACTTTCCAGTCATCGAATTGAACTAAAACCCCCATCCGTAACATAAATCCAAATGGAACGCATAAACACGTATAAAATAAATTCTTCCCTGTAATCCGTGGATGGGGATAGAATGACAAGTAATTTAGACTTGAGCGACATTCGGAATGTAGTTGTCAATCATTTGTTTTTTCTCGGCCACATCAACGTTGCCATTCTTCTCGATGACAGTGTCTACTTGTTTAATGGTGGCTATGTTGTTGTTGTCACTTTCCTCGCTACAGTCGCAGGACATGCCGTCTTTGACTGTGACAGTGACAGTCTGAGTATCGATGGGCTTATTCTCCACATACTTGACCATGACTTGTGTGGGTTCTTGTTTGGTCTTCTTGCGGCGTCGGTGGGTGTTTTCCACCGGTTGTACAGTTAACGGTTTCACTCCATCAGACGAGGAGGAAGTTTGACGCTGGTAGTACTTAAAATTTTTACGGAACCCACAACGGCACACCTTTAAAGCTTTCTCGCGTCTGTAATACAAATAAACACATAAGTATATGGAATCTAAAAAGCATCTAAATTGAACCACTACCTACTAGACTAGACTTAGAATTAGACAGGAAACTACTTTTAAGCATAAGTGATTTTACTTTTTAATTACAGTGACCAATATCAGTCAGTTTATTCTAATTTGGACTCACTCAACGATAGCCTTCTCCCTCTGCTCGAGCTGTAAACGCACAGCGCAGACCTCCATGTAGAGCTCGTTGGCGCGCGACAGCTGCTGCTCGTACACCTGGCGCACGTCACGCGCCTGGCGCAGCTCCTCGCGCCGTTGGCTCGACGTCTCGGCCACGGTCGCCGGCGCCGGTGGTTGTTCACTTCTGCCCACACAGAAACAGAAACTTTTCAACAGAAACAGAAAATTAACCTATAATCACTTGGCATAACTCGATTAGTATAAAACCACTAAACATATTATTTACTTTGCATAATTAATTTAGAAACGCGTACATCATTTGTTGCATAATTATGAAAAACTTTATACGTTACACAAACGTCATTTTGAATTTCAATAAATCGAAAGAAAAGTCATAAAGGTACGTGCAAAGCGAACAGTTAAAGATTAAGTTAGGTGTTTCAATGCGATACGAAATTATGCTGTACAATGTTATGCCAAATGATGATTAGAATGCAATGTAGAGACCGGGAGAGCACAATTAAAACGAGTGTTTCTCTAGACGTGCGATTTATTACTGGTTCTTTATTAGATTCTTACAATAAAAAATAAAATAAAAGGGCAGGTGACTCATACACTACACCTCCTCACAGTGGCGTAAATAGGGGGGAGAGGCTGCAAATGCCCCGGGCGGCATCTACGGTAAAAAGATAAGGCACGTGGTACCCACCGGAAGACCGTACCAAAGGGTGGCGCAGCCCTCTGACAGGGGCAGCAATTGATCTATTTACGCCACTGCCTCCCCGGTTATTGAAAAAAAAAAGAAAATAATTAAATTTTGATTTTTTTCCGTAATTATAATTGTCTATCACAATTATAAACGAAAGTCCTTTAATAAAAGTAATTACTGTTACAGTTTTTTTAACAAATTAACTAACACTTTAACATTTAAATTACATAAAAAAACATATTTCTGTCAAGGTTGCTCATTATAAAAGCATTATTTAAGTAGCAAATATATGAAAAACTTTTGAAATAAGTAAATTTAAAACAATAATTATTTACTCATTCTAAAGACCTAATCACAAAATACTCGTAATATGCACTCGTAACAACGTGTTTACAAAACATTTGCGTTTTTGTTTTAGACAGTTATTGACGATTATTTTCAGTTATTTTACACGTTGTGTTTATTACAAACTCATGAAAACCATCGTTTTTTTTAATTGCCATATATAGTTAATAATAATATATAGTAAATTAGTTAAGTACCCTGACTACTTATCGGTCCATAGTTTGGTCAGTTTGGTTACTTTATTTCGTACCTAAAACATCATTAAAATTTTAAAATGACACACATGAATGACACCGTTACTCATAAAATAATTGTTTGTTTTTACAGTAATTTAACTCTGTACGGGTTACCGAACAGTAATAATATGTTGCACATGTAATGTCAATGACTTGCTATTTAGGTCACTTCAAATAATATTTAATTTATTGTTATATTCACACATTTATACCTAAATTCCGTACGGCTGCTTATACAAGGTGTCCCAAAAAATAGTGTCAAGCGTAAGTCCAGAGTTAGAGCACCTCTTGGAGTACCCGTATCACCCCCATGTATGTTCCGCGATTATTCGTAGTTTTCGAGTAATAATTTTTTTTCTGACTTTTTGAAAATTTTGATCCAAAAAACTTAAAAATTTCAAATAAAAAAAAGTACAACATATTTTAATGTTTTTCTTTTTGCCACTGAATCATCTTTAGTGCTTCTTTTATGTCTAAAATAATCAACTTCGTAACTTTAGTGAAAATTTAGAAAACAGTAGTGTAAAGTCAAAATTTGAATGTTAGTAAATAATTACTTTAAAATTCATCTTTAAATTAAAAATCTAAACAGGCGAATTCATGGTTTCTAAGTATGTGTAAAAACTTCTCTAGACTCTCTGCTTTCATAATAATTAAAAAAAAGTACTTAATAGGGCTACTTTGGCTTAAATCGGCCATCAAAGACAGCAAGGTTAAAATTTCATAAAACTCGACTTCTGAATAATTTTTTTTTAAATTCCAATTATTTATTAATAAACCAAATATGATTGCAGAAAAGCTAAAAATTTATTATTTGAAGGTCAATAATAACTGTTCCTGCTGCCATCTTTAATAACCTTTGAAGGTTTATTATAACTTAATAAATGAAACAAAACATTATTTTCAAAGTATTTATTATTCGATCGCTTAAAGAAAGTTTTCAAAATGACGACCTTCGTGCTCAATACATATTCTACATCGTCTAAAAAAATTTTCTTTTAAATTTATAAATGCAATTCTGTTGTTTTTTATTGTTTCTTCCGCTTGTCTTAATTTTGTTCTTAACGCTGTGACGTTTGTAATGTCCTTGGCGTATACTAATTCCTTGTAGTATCCCCAGATGAAAAAATCTATGGGGTTCAAGTCGGGGGACCGTGGCGGCCACGCAATGGGCCCTCCACGACCGATCCATCTGCCTGGAAATGTTTCAGACAAATGTTGTCTAACATTTCTAGCAAAATGGCATGGAGCGCCGTCGTTTTGAAAAATCATATTTCTCCGCGTTATTAGGTCTACATCTTCTAATAAGACGCCGAGATCACGTCGTAGAAATTGCAAGTAGGCCTCGCTGTTCAGTCGGTCCGGTAGTTCGAACGGACCAATCAGCTGTCCGTTTAGGATGCCTGACCACAAATTGATACTAAATTGTTCTTGGAAATTAGATTCCCTTGTGAGGTGTGGATTTTCAATACTCCACGAATGGTAGTTATGCGCATTAAACACCCCACATCGCTTAAAATGTGATTCATCAGTCAATAGAATATTTTTAAAGAAATTTTCGTTTTCAGCTTGTCTCCGTAACATTTCCTGACAAAATGCTACCCTTCTCGGGTAGTCTGCGGGCTTGAGCTGCTAAACTTTCTGGATGTGATATGGGTGAAAACGCTCTTGATGAAGTATTCGATGTGCTTGTGATTTCGGAATTCCAGGTCCACCTCCATTTTGTACTTGCTGCCGGAACAACCTGGCTGCTTCAGAAGCATTTCCTCTTGCATATCCATAAAAGTAATGCATAAGAGCATATTCTTGCGATGAAAAAGACATCACAAAATGAAGAGCTTGAAAAGTCCGTTAAGAATGCCAAATTTGTCAAAACCCCGTATTCACACAAAACCAAATCGTAATCGCACTCAAGGTCTGTAAAGAAAGCAAAGTTCGTCAAATAATCACAAATGAACGTATCGTACGTAAGGCGCAAACAAAAGCAGGCAAACGACTGGCGCCAGAACACAATAGGCGCTCGGACTACACCCCCCGCCTCATCCCCTTGTCACAAAGAATAGCATTCCTCAGTTACAGTTATCCATTTCGCCAATGAGAGTGAGAGAGATAGCAATAATGCGGTCTCTTTCATATCCTCTCACTCGGGCAATTTTTTAGCAGGTAAGTACCGCGAGAAAAATATTGAAATAAGGGTTTCATGTAGTTAATTTTTGCTAAATTGTAATTAATCTGAACCTTAGAAATTATAAAAAGACCAGATATTTTTTTTATCATCTGATAGGAATTTGGTAAATTTTATGAAATTTTCACCTCGCTGTCTTTGATGGCCGATTTAAGCCAAAGTAGCCCTATTAAGTACTTCTTTTTTAAATGATTATGAAAGCAGAGAGTCTAGAGAAGTTTTTAAACATACTTAGAAACCATGAATTCGCCTGTTAAGATTTTTAATTTAAAGATGAATTTTTAAGTAATTATTCACTAACATTCAAATTTTGACTTTACACTACTGTTTTCTAAATTTCCACTAAAGTTACGAAGTTGATTATTTTAGACATAAAAGAAGCACTAAAGATGATTCAGTGGCAAAAAGAAAAACATTAAAATATGTTCTACTTTTTTTTATTTGAAATTTTTAAGTTCTTTGGATCAAAATTTTCAAAAAGTCAGACAAAAAATTATTACTCGAAAACTACGAATAATCGCGGAACATACATGGGGGAGATTCGGGTACTCCAAGAGGTGCTCTAACTCTGGACTTACGCTTGACACTATTTTTTGGGACACCTTGTATATCAATTTCATAGTTACTAAGTAATAAAAACAGTGTTAGAACGACTATCATCGGGTTTTATTCGTGCATTAACCTTCCCTTACAAATCTTCTTTCACTCATCTCGTAAACTGTATAATACGATACAATTTCTTTTTGGTCCTTCGAGTGTAGACCAACAGTTGCTTTTGGTTGGTAATTTAATTTAAAAACACAGAACCATACTGTAACTCATCCAATTTTTATAAAAAAACATGATTTTTTACTTCTTCACATATGTTTAACTTCCTTTTTAAACTGTTTAATATATTATTTTATCTACTCTAATACTATAATACAAAGATTCTAAAACTGAAAACAAAATGCTTATGACAAACATTACGTACAGGCCAAAAATAATAAAAAAAAAGTTTCATTACGATACAGGTCTTGTATGGACACCTGTAACATAATATAACTTTTTTATCATAACGATACACCTATACAACCTCCATCTGGACCAAGGAGGTTGAACCTCTACTTTAAAAAGGTTTCAATGAACGAGTCCGTGACGACGCAACACGCATGCGCAATCGATATTTGCACCTTGGCGCCAACATTTGACATTTAAAAATTTGTTGTTATATTCAGCGTTTTATTTGCAATATTGTTTTACGTATTATAGTATGAAAGTAGATAAAGTAGTGTATGACACTATACATAACTTGGTCTTATAACACTCGTGTTATAAGAACCCTTATTATGCAACAGTATCATAAACTACTAATATATTTGAACCTCTTTACCTTAACCCTTCAATTATATGTTACTGTAAAATCTCATAGTAACTTTTTCCTCCATTATGAAACTATAAAACCTATTTCTCAAATTATTTATATCATTACCTTTTTTTCTCAGTCTTTATCTACATTCCTATTTTCATTATCTTACCATATCGATATACTTTAACAAAGACCAAACTTTATCCCATTTTCATGCTCTTAATTTTTTATCATTTCACGATATTAATCATAATATACCTTTGTCCACATAACTCGTTACACTTCTCTACATATTATACAATAGGTACTTTGCCTATACAATTTCGCTCGGCGCCAGCGTTTTTTCATTTCTTTTTTCTTGGTACATTTTAATTATTTATAGTCGAATTTAATCATTATTAAAATGGACAACTACCTATGTGCCATATTGGGTTGTGGGCACAACCTAATTAATTTTTGGGGTCATTGTTTAAGCCTCTTTTTGACTACAACTTATCTCACGGAGGAAAACTCGTTCGCACCATGATCGAAAGGAAGGATCTGACCCTCCATGCAGGGGCGTGCATACCATATAGGCAATTAGGCAGTGCCTACCTCATTAAAAACCTAAATAATATACTACTAGTATTAAAGTTAATTTAGTTTAATAGGTTCCGTAATTCTATGCTCAACCAATCTTCTATTGAGCACCCGCCCAGTAAGTTTTTCCTTACTACGTACAGTAACGGTAGGCAGTCTAAAGATTGCCTATTCGAAGCGAGCAGCGTTTCATACAACATAGTTAATAAAAGTATTGGTCAATATTATACGGCCGCAATATAAAGTGCGCTCTTTGTCCGTGTAACGTTCTAAAACATGAGCTACGCAATTTAAAAGTATTTTAGTTTCCTAGGTAAGCAAGCTTACTTGCCGAGCGAAATAAACCGACGACCCCCGATCCTATATCTGTCTCACTCGGTCCTATACGCAATAGATGAGATGGATACGCTACCGGATGAGTTGAACAAGTTTCGACTTTATTGCCATGTCATCACTTATGACTATGACTTGAGACGTATCACTGAAAAAAATGACCGCTAATCAAGACTTGATTAAAAAAAAAAAATCAAACTAATCAAGAAAGTGATTAAAATGTTACATGTGAACTAGTCTTGTTAATAAAGTCACAATGATCACTTGTTTAATTATTTTAAAATAATTAAATTAATAATCTACTTTATTAACTTCAAGGCCACCACGATTTCTATCATTTTACTCATTACATCGAAACAGGTAACATGATTAAATCTATCAAGTTGTTTATTGATGCTATAATAAGCGTTATTATCGATATCACCAAGTTAATTATATTGACATAGACCAGTATTTAAAGTTATCACCTTAATATTTAAAACAAAATAACATCTTAATCAAATTTAATACTTCAATTGATTTCAATCCATAACCCGGCCGAAATATGTACACCTGTCGATAGGCGAGAGAGAGAAAAATGTTAATAGCACAAAATGCGGGAAGAAGAGAGACTGTGACACAGCGAAAGGTGCAGTGTATTGTTAGATAGAGTATAAACCTAAACAAACTTGTTTGTCGCATCAGTGATTTATCCGTTATTTTTCACTTCATTCAGAAGTCGTTCGCTCATATGCGGAGCCGAAATCTAACTACCTATACTCATTTATTAGAGATAATTGTTTTGTTAATGTGTTTGCTGTCGTTTTCGAAGGTTTGTGGACTGTGTTTACTGCTTTTTTTATCGTGGATGACGTGCTAGATCTTCCCCAGGCTTGGGATCTCCCGGAATTTCGAACTGTCGTTGTTAGTAAGTATACTTTTATACGCACTAAATCATATCTCTATTAATCTGCAATTGTCGAATTCTTAAGTGTTTTGTACCATATAAATCAGAAGTAGGTAAGAAAATCTAATAATATCATATTGCACAAAATGGAATAAACATTCAAGCATTCCTATTTCTTATTCCTCAACCAGGACCAAGAGACCTTTTTTAAGATCCTGGAAAGTGTAGCAAGCAGATATTACCATGTAATGCTACCATCGGTAATTTGAATATTTCAGCAGATTTTTCTCTAAGCGTATAATTACTTACATGCAAAGCTCTTCCATCATCAATGTTTTTAACCTATCAAGGATCCAAGATTGTAAGGCCTATCTTATTGCAGGATAGTAAAGTATTAACTGAAGGCAATTAAGCTGCAGAGACCATTCAAGTGGCAGAAAAATCCAGACCAACCTTTATTCAGTATTATTATGCAAAATACTAGTGATAAAAATAAGAAACTTTATATGGCTTAAATGCTGTTGTTGCTGTTTAACGATACGATTTAAATATTTGGCGGAATATTCAGTTGAACAATAGTTTAGACTTTTCTGCCTTAAGAAAACCTCATGGATATAAATTGGTGAGTATCTATTATGATATATTTTTTTGTTTGTAAACAAAGAATGTGTAATAGTCATTTAAATAATAAAACTAGCCAAACATGTTTAGCCAACAATATGGCATATGAAGATATTCCTTATAAACTAACAACATATTAAGAATTATTATATAATTATGAAACCATTGAAATGAAATAAATAAGTAGTAGGTATATAAGATTGATGCTTTATGTTCAATGATTCTTTGTCTTAAAAGTGTGTTTTACTTAAACTAGTAACATAAGTGTATCTCATGATCAATTGAACATTAAGGGAATTCCCTTATTTATTATGTATTCTTTCGATTATTTTGACACATGAAAGCTTTTGCTGAACTGGTCCGATTTTAATACTTTTTTAGTACTCATCACTCAATTGCCTTTTCTCTTTTATTAAAAGTTCTTTTAGTAAAATGTTTGAACTAGCTTACATTTCCTCCTTCAACTCCAACAACCATAAATATATTATACTATTTACACTAGATTACATTAAATTAAAATGAATTTTGATATATGGTTATTTCAAATGATATGTACTTGCATACTGTGTACATTTACTATTCTTTTGTTTCAGCTTGTAGACAACTTCAATAATCTACATTCAAAATACATGAACAAATATATTTGTATATTCCCAGTGTAAAAACAAATTAACTGAACTTTTGAGAAAGAAAAAATCTAAAATTATTATCACAATGACATCATTCATTTAGGAGATGGTGAGTTTTGACTCTTTTATGTACAATAATTACATTTTAACAATTCTTAAAATATGAAAAATCATCATACAGAATGTCAATATCATAAGGATAATTAATGTTGGTGCTTGTTTTATAAGTGAAAATAAAAATATTTTTTATTTCAGATTTAGATAGAAAAGAGAAAAAGCTTGCAGCTGTATTGAGTTTACCAGAATTAATCAACCCAAGTATTGTTGCTTTGCCCGGCAAGTCTTCTTCAACAAGCTCTACACACTACTCCCCTATACAATCACCTTAAATCAATTGGTAGCTTTTTTATATTAAGAGATATTTTTGTAATTATAAATTTGAAATCAGACTTCATTTTTTTGTAGTGTTGATTGTTGCATTAGTCACGAGACTAAATAGGATTAATATAATTAATAGTGTTAAGTTTGTGTTGTAAAAATAGCAATCATATAAACATTTTGATGGCACCACTTATAGATTTATATTGGTACCTAGCTTACTTAAGAATAATAGATATATTGCAGTGTTTATTCATACATTTAAATGTGAATTACAGAATCCGGTAAAAGTTGTACCAATTTGTTTAATTGCAAAAGAAACCTTATCCTACAGAATAAAAAGACATTTATTTTCTGCTCAACTAACGTCATGGTACTGATAAATTATTCGAGATGTTTGCCGGGCTAATTAGTAGCTATAAGACAAATACATGTTTAAAGTGTAGTGTAAGTGTTATGTTTAAAATATATTTATTAAATAAATTATTATGACAGTCATAGTTTGTTTTTAAGTATTGAAAGCGCTAGATTTGTTGAGCAATAGAAATCTCCAAATAAACAAATGTCATAAGCTGATAAGACTTTAAAAAGTGTCTTATACAAATTATTTGAACATTAAAATTACTCAACCATATCTATAGCTAGCTATATTACAGTACCTAATCCACATGAAGTACCTAAAGCTCAATAATTAGGTATAATAACTGAATTGAATATGATCTTGGTTAATTCTATAAAGATTACTTGATTGTTATAAAAAAGATAAATATTAACATAAATATAAAATATTGTTAATTTTAATAAATAGTTGTTTGCATTAATTACCAAACATTAGCCAATCAATCATATACTTATTAAAAACTATCAAGTACTTTGTAAATGGCACAAATTAATTTATAAAATGAAACATATGACATGATAGGGACGACTAAAGCGTAATAAATATTATAAAGCCTTTGTAAAATCCATAAAGCTTTTGTGGTAGCCATAATAACCATACTTGATGCAGTTGACAAATACTTGTTTGATTTCAATAAGATTGCTTGTTCACGTCGCTTAATTAAGCACAACTTATTGCTAGAATCATGTTGCTTTGTGCGCTTGTTAGATTTACTAACTATAAAGTATGATAATTAAGTATTTTACATATGTTTTCTTGTTTAACTTAAAGAAAAGCATCTTTCGCTTGATAGTTAGTGTAATTTTCTTGTATGTAAATAACAAATTGTTTTCAATAAGAATCATATGATTTACCAATACAAAAACCACCCTTTAAGCAATTTAAACTCTGTTTTCACATATCCATTAATATCTCCAATTTTATCAATATGTGTTGAATACGACAAGCATTAGTAAATGACGTAGGTACTAGAAATTTATTTACAAAAAGACGAGTTGATCTTGTTTATAAATAAAATAAAATAAATAAAATAAAATTTAGAAATATAATACATAAGTAATACGAAAAGGTTCGATCGAATCGACACAAACTGCAACAACATTTTTTTTTTTCTTACTCAATTTACCTCAGTCAGTGTATTATTACTCGTATAATTATTTATACCCGGTATTCGTAAATCGTGAGTGATGATGTGAAGTGACAAAAAACTTATAACAACAACAACGGCTTTTCTAAAAGCCTGAAAAAAACTGCAAAAAAAGTGGTAGGTGAATTTATGTCCATATTACCTGCCAAATATTAGGAATTTTTAAATGATAAGCGCAACTACGACTTGTTAGATCTACAGTGCCTACCGCGCTGGAAAACCAATGCACGCCCCTGCCTCCATGTACCATAACAACATAACGTGTACAATATCTTCGAGTATTTTATTCATATACTTTCATTCTTTTCCATCTTAAAAAAATCATTCCGACACATGAATATTTAGGTTAACAATAGTTTCAAAGCTCTTGGGTGATCAGTTCAATCGCATGAGAAACTGTTATGAATCAAATTATTCCCGAACTTCTGTCAATGAACTCATACATCCATTCAAAATCCATAAAATAAAACACATTACCTTTACCATAACTCCATGCTGTACCTAATTGAAAACCAAGTATCTACTAGTTACAAAAAGTTTTTTTTTAGTACAGCTATCCAAAACCTATTCTTTACTTCACATTTACATATCTTTAATTCGTCATTTAATACTCCAGTTTCCAACCGATACTAATTTTCTTTTACTTTATTTCATCATAAGTACCTATTAGAAAGAATCAGCCTAACTAGCAAACTCGTGTGGGATTGATGTTGATACAAGTGTTATATTACCACTACTTCGCTTTAATCAGAACTTGCAAATTCTAATTCCTCGTAATGATATAGAAATATAATATTTATCCTAGCTTGAGCCTTGTTTATGAAGTTATTCAAAACATCCGACATGTTTATTTTAATCATACGATATTTAAAATTTAGCCAAATGAAACTTTGAATTAAGATTGTCATCAAATTAACTAATGTAAACTAATTATAATCATCAAATATTTTTACATATATGTTTTACTTTTATCTAAAAACTTAGCTTATATTATTATTTATATAGTTTACATTTAAAACATTTTTTGTTAATTTTACTTTAAATTTCAATTTACATTATGATGACGTTAAAATATTATCAATATTTTATAAGAAACCAACATACTATAACATAACATACTATATTTTATACTGACAACCATTTCAATTTTACCATATACCAACAAAATTATGATCGCTCAAAAAAAAATTAAAACTATGAAATCAACGTCAACGAGCATATTTGCAAAAAAAAAAATGCGCGCTAGGTAACAATTATATGGAAGTAGGTAATCAGGCTTAAAAAACAGAGATTTAAATTGTAAGATGATTCTTCATTTCAAACTATTTAGTAAACTTTATGCAAAAACCATAATACCTATTCTATAGATTTTATATGAAAGGTATGGATCAAGAATTAAACGTATTTCAAGTATTTCTAATAAAAATTAATAACTCAAGAAAATATATACAAATTCCATTGCATCTTGCATATAATGATGGACATAGTTAATTTAAAGACTTTATAATTACATTTTAAATGATCCAATAATAATTTTCTCTCTTGTATTTACTTTTTTTACCTTACTGTTCACATATCCAATATTTACGATAGATTCAATTCTTCAAATAAAATTATTATGCTACGGTTTTTTTTCTAAAGGACAATTATAAAAATTAAATAATATTTTATTTCTATTCTCAATCGATAAGCAACAAGTTTACACAAACATACACGCAACAATGCATACCTACTTAAAATCAACTCACCACACGTGTTGCTAGGTCAGCAGTGTCTACATACGCAATTACATAAATAGAACATTACCTAAACTCTGTTTCGAATTCTCTAAACCAAATTCACAGCTAAATATAACATATAAAATAGGTGTGTAAAAAACAACTACGCCTCCGAGCCATCAGGAGGGTTTCGAACCCACGACCTTTCGCAATCCGGGCGAGTGCTCTGACCGCTGAGCTACCGAGACGCTGGCAAACGTGTCGAATTTTACAAACGTATTTAAACTTCTACTATGAGCTAGCATCGTTCCACCAACGTTGAACGCTAACTGCCTTCAACATCAAAAATTAATTAATCGTATTTTATATCTTATAGAAATATTGCATTGTGAATGCAAAAAATTAAATTAAAAACACAGCTAAATATTTTTATTGCTCTTTACAACTTAGTACAAAATTAAAAGAAAAATGTTTCAGATCAACTTTAATACTTCCCTATTTTATTGTATTACTTAATTAACGTAAAAATAAAGATCTACAACAAAATTACCTATCATATCCGACTTTATCTTTGGAAAATTCTTGATATGTTAACTTACTGATAGGTGTCAAACATGGAGTTTTATAAGCACAATCCTGAAACCACACAATTAAGTGCTATTAATAAAAAAAAATATCAGATTTGGTCTCATACTATAAAATAACAAACTCTCTATAGCCGTATGCCAACAGATTTTAGTACCTTTTATCGACCATTCGTTTTCATAAACATACAAAAAAAATGAACTTATCAAGAAAAAATCCTTAATTAACACATAAGTAATAGATTATAAAAATAATTGTCAAAAATGTTTTTTCTAAATATAATTGCTGATTTGATTACAAGTTCTTCAGCATTTACCAACAGTGTTATATTTATATTATACATGATATACAGGGTGTCCCAAAAACGACACGTCACAGTGACACTGGGGTTAGGCCAGCACAAGAGGCATCGAATAAGCCTAACATGACCTCAGTAAAAGTTGCTCGGTTTTCAAGATATTGTCAATTTAAACTTTTTCAAAATTTTCACGTTTTTTAACGTGTTCAGTGCTAGCATTACGTTAGATAGCCCTCAGGTTTCGATTTTTCTTTTGTACTCTTGTTGCGAATAGTTGCTTAAGATGATAGAAGTGTTATTTCGTTGATAACTAATGTAAAATGTGGAAAAATACTGGATTGAACTTGAAAAAATTGAACAACGAAAAATTACTTTCAACTTTGATCACTTGCCGTGAAAAAAAATTCAAAGAAACTAAATGAGCAAATAACGTTAAAAACTTGCATGTCTTATGCTTATTCCAAAATGGTATAACACATGTGTCTTATTTTAATATTATACGATTTTTTAATGCTTCACTAATACTAGGAACCCCGGAAGCTACCGCTAGCAGGTAAAAAAATAATGTCACGCGCAACGATAAGGCATTGTTATTGTTATCTATTAGCTTTTTTGTTTGTCAAATGCATGAGAATGAAAGATAAGGATAGTTTATTACCCTTTTGTCGGCTAGATATTGTAAGCAAATAGCTTTGTTTTTGACGTACGTGTCGTTATCATCTTTTCAAAGAAATGGAGAAGAAAGAGGGGTTGTAGTTTTAATTCTTATGGCCCTGCACTGCAAATCAAGTTGTTACGACAGTTCGTTACCTTGCGTTTCGTACGACAACCGTGTTAATCTCTGCGTTCCTTGTTTCCGTGTATTCCTTAATTTAAATCGACTTGGCTTTTCTCTGGACTCTGATTTCTGTTTTGAACGACAACTCGGCGCTCTGTTGGACACTGATATTGCTTTACGGAACTGTCTTATTAACGATGGCAAATCGTGGTACCCAATACACTCACCGTGACTACTCGGACATGCACTTGATTTACGGCGAAACCAGGCAGGTTTCCAATCGAGGCAATGTTTCGTACAACGCAAGATTGGCTGCAAGATTATACTCCGAAAGATATCCAATCCGTAATCCGACGACTTACGAAGTGATCTTAAGAGTTGTGAACGCTTATCGTGATGGCAGATTACCTGGAGTGAGTCACTCAGAAGGAAGACCTCGGACTGTTGACGACAACGTGGTGTTAGAGCAAGTACGAGAGGAGCCAGGAACTTCAGTGCGAATTATTGAACGCCGCACTGGTGTTCCCAAATCTTCGGCACATCGAATTTTAAAACGCCACAAATACCATCCCTACCATATCCAACGCGTCCAAACACTGCTTCCGGCGGACTACGCTGCGCGTGTCCAGTTTTGCCGGACAATGATTCAGAAATGGAGAGAAAATCCAAATTTCTTCAATGAAGTGTTACGGAGCGACGAATCAGCCTGCAAAAGGGATGGGTATATCAATTTGCACAACATCCATAGCTGGCAATTAGACAACCCACATGAAAAAAAAGAAGACCGATCACAGTACCAATTTAAAATTAATCTGTGGACGGGAATTTTCAACGGTCAAATATTGGGACCGGTCGAGTTGCCGCCTGTTCTGAATGGACAAAATTATTTAGAACATTTGCGAAACAACCTTCCTGTATTATTGGAAGATACTCCGTTGGCGCTGAGACGAAGGATGTGGTTCCAACAAGATGGCTGCCCAGCACACTATGCCTTACCAGTACGTCAGTACCTAAGCAACGCATTCCCCGAAAGATGGATTGGGCGACAGGGGCCAATTTCATGGCCACCGCGTTCCCCGGATCTAAATCCCTTAGATTTCTTTTATTGGGGTTGTCTAAAAGACAAAGTTTATGCGAAACCAATAAGATCCGAAGAAGAGTTACGGCGACGTGTATTCGATGCAGCTCGCACCATATCAGAAATCAGCTTAAGAACATTGAGCCGTAATTTTATTAGGCGATGTCACTTATGTATTAGAGTTCAAGGGAGACAGTTCGAGCATTTACTGTAAACTTATTAAACCAATAAGATACATGTGTTATACCATTTTGGAATTGGCATAACACATGCAAGTTTTTAAAGTTATTTGCTCATTTAGTTTCTTTGAAATTTTTTTCACGGCAAGTGATCAAAGTTGAAAGTTATTTTTCGTTGTTCAATTTTTTTCAAGTTCAATCCAGTATTTTTCCACATTTTACATAAGTTGTCAACGAAATAACACTTCTA
This sequence comes from Calamotropha paludella, assembly GCA_927399485.1. NCBI lineage: Eukaryota > Metazoa > Arthropoda > Insecta > Lepidoptera > Crambidae > Calamotropha > Calamotropha paludella. Next base: position 19,020,318 of record OV656803.1, on the reverse strand, counting down.
TCATCTTAAGCAACTATTCGCAACAAGAGTGCAAAAGAAAAATGGAAACCTGAGGGCTATCTAACATAATGCTAGCACTGAACATGTTAAGAAACTTGAAAATTTAGAAAAAGTTTAAATTGGAAATATCTTGAAAACCGAGCAACTTTTACTGAGGTCATGTAAGGCTTGTTCGATGCCTCTTGTGCTGGCCTAACTCCAGTGTCACTGTGACGTGTCGTTTTTGGGACACCCTGTATATTAAACTACAATCTAGAGGTTAATGAAATTACATTTTAAACATTTTTTTTTCTTGGACCCAATTTTTAGCGAAATAATATAGAAAATACTATATTTATAATAAAATCTACTAGAAAATTATTAACAAAACATTAAAATTTTGACAAAAATAACCTGTTTCGAACTGATCCCTTTTTACATGTAACATAACAAGGTAATAAAATTTAAACTACATATCGCACCTACGGTGCGATCACTTATGTAATTTTAGACAACTGAACTGAACTGAGTATGAGAAAATACTCCTACCTCTACTCTACCTCTTTACTTTGCTTGCTTTTACTCTAAAATTAAGTTCAAAGTTGTATCTTAATTATTTTATTTGTTTAGCCGAGAAAAACTATATGTTGTAAGGATGTTAAATTTTTAAATGCTCCCCCTGAAATATTACACCATTTGCATAAGTGACGTTATAGCACCGTAGGTGCGATATATATAACTTTATGCATAGGTACCCATAATAAAATGTATAAGTTCAGATTAGACTTGCAACGAATATTCGGTTACCATTCGGTTTTCGGCCTATTCGGCTGCTTTTATTATATTCGGCCGAATACCGAATATCTACATATTATTCGGCCGAATACTGAATATCTAAAAATGAAAAATTAAAATCGATTGATTACGTATATATTCATATTTTCATTTCTGTTATAATCATTTAAGTAGTCATTGGTACATAACACAGGTACATAATCATCCTCTGAATTGGAAAAATGGAAGATTCTATGTATTTGAATTATTGTTTTAATCAAAATTTAGAAGGATAAGGTTCTCATTTCTTTTATAATCATTTATTAAGTAGTCATTGGTGCATAAAACAGGTACATAATTTAGTCATTTTTTCTGTATTAAACAAGTTAAGAATTTTTCAATGCATTTGAATTATTTTCATAATCAAAATTTAAAAGGGGAAGGTTATGATGCAGAAAGACTAATTTTTCTGCATTTTTAGGAAGCAGTTTACTTCTTTTATCTCGTAGTCCATCCCAGCTTCAGAGAAAAGGCGCTCTGAATAAACACTACTTCCTGGCGCCGACAAATATTTTGCTGCAATATTAATCAAACACGGAAATTCAATTCTTTACTTGCCACCATGTATACGGGTTGTCATGACGTGATATATTACTAATATTTAAGAAAAGATCCATTTCTGTTGAAACTGCATTTTTCAAACAATCACGTCTGTACAAGTTTTTGGCGCTAAAATCCAGCCGAATATTTTTGCCTAATATTCGGCTATTCGGTCAGGGGCCTCGCCAAATATTCGGTATACTGCCGAATATATTATTCGTTGCAAGTCTAGTTCAGATCTTTTCCCTTTTTTTGTACACACTTATAATTTACCTCAATATCCTTAGCCAAATATTAAGTATTAAAATCTCGAACTCCCTTAACGTAAAACTTTATAGAAAAAAAATCAACTTAAAAATTTAATCGTATTAGAAAGCTCATCACAAAACAAGCATGTTATCATTACTAGTTTCACTAAATTTGTCCTTATACTTACATTACTTTTCTATTCTTTAAAGATGAGAGTTTTATTAATAACTTCATTTCTTTTTTTACTCGCAGCCAAAATCGTTAGTCTTTTTTCGAGACCATTGTTAAGACACCTGTATTGATTTTTGCTTTAATTAATAAATATATATTAAATATACTTAGTGTCATCATTACTTGAAGTCACATTGTAATAGTATCTTCAACAACTGTAACTGTAAAAAAGTAGGCTCTGATTACTACTTACTTACTATACTTTTATATAAAACGTCTTCAGTTCTTTTACTTAAAAAATGTATATATTTTACCATAAGTAAAAAATAACTAATGTCATATAAATGCAATAGACTTAACCAAGTCAATAATATAATAATTATAATAAGAAAAAAACTTATATATGAAAAAAATTAACCCAACGTTTGCTTCATTTAAGCATTTACACTTAATAAATTATTCTTAATAAACAGCTAAAGCCAAAAATAAGTTCATTTCTAAATATATCTGTGACTTATTTTCTAATTTCAATAATGAATTCACAGCTAAATTGTTTTTTAACAAATTCTTCAAGTTCTAATAAGAAACCTATTTAATTTACATTTATGCCATTAAATTTTAAGCTGATTGATTTGTTAAACTGAGATCCGTAACATTCGCCACGTCATTTTAAAACTTCATATTGAAAAATTGGCAGCAATTCACTTTGCTGCATCGACATCTGACTCCTGCTTCTCCCGGCGCCCAGCTTTTACACCTTCCTTTCCACCATACCAGACCATCTCTCAGCAGCATTTTCTCTTCATATACTTTGTGGTTATATTTCATATCAACACTTTACTATTATTCAAATTTTCGTTGTTTCTTGAAGATTTTGAAGCACTTTTACAGTTTTTAAGAAAATAATAACTTTACTTAGTCCAATGTAAAATTCATGTTACATGAAATTAATTTTTGTAAGTCACGTCGTAATTTTATTTTTTAATGTTTCTTTTTTGTTTATTAATAAGATTATGTGTGTATTTTTATCACTGTTTACTTTTTTTTTGGATAATTTCATTGTCTTTTAATATAACATATTGTCTCTTTTCACATTATATAATCATCTTCTCACATCTTTACACTTTTTATTATTTCCCGAAAATCAAAATTCAAATTCATTCAAACCATCTACACAGTGCTGCCGATAGGCAGCACTGGCAGGGTCGCCATGCAATGTGAAGACCGGGAGAGCACAATTAAAACGAGTGTTTCTCTACACGTACGATTTATTACTGGTTTTTTATTAGTTTCTTACAATATGAAGGGCAGGTGACTCATACACTACAAGAACGCCTTTTAAGTTAAGGAAAGAAATTCTGTATCCCAATAGATTACCCACACTAACTTTTAGGCACCTGTCCTCATACGGAACGTAGAATAGTTAAAAATCCCGTATCGATGAAAGAGATACATCACTGACTTTTCAAACTGCTGACGAGAACTCTCTTTTGGAGCAGTGATTTAAGCTATCAAAGAAAAAAAACGCTAGTTTAGTGATGTTTGCATGGCGGTTAGAACAACCGCTAAGAGAATCTCGCTTGCTTCATTAAAACACATACCAGCAAAGTAATTGTACTCAATGAACAAGTAATAACCATAGCTTTTAAAACCACACATTCACGCATACACAAATCGCTCGCCAAATCATTTCTATGCGCTAGCTCAACTCCCTTTTTACTTTTCGTAAGGACATAGCCCTTTGACGCCCTTCAACACTAATAACAGAACCAATCACGACTTGTTGTTGTTGTCGCTATTGTACAGAAAAATTTACGAAATAAATTATTTTATAAAGCCATGTCACAAAAACTTAAAATAAAAAGAACAATTGGGAAGAAACACAACACGTCGTGATATAATATCTAACAAAAATTCAAGTGTACCTTGCATAGAATTTCTCCATGCCCTGCTGTACCTCCTTGCGCCAAGTGGCCTGAGTCGCACTGAAGCAATCTGCCCGCATCGAACAGAGATCTTCACCAGCTATCTCCAGGTGAGCTGCGATTATCTTGAAAGGTGGTCTGCAAGTACAATGTCACAGTTGCAGCCGACGCTTTTACCACATCACAAAGGCAAACTACGTCTTTCTACGTGTCTGTCGAAGGTTTTACCTGTTTCGCGGTACCCTATTCCAGCACTGGTTGAGCAAAAGCTGGAGACTTTCAGGGCAGGTGCTGGGAATCGGCAAGGAGATGGTGTCTGTACCTACGCCCCACATGATGGCGTGAGTCTCCAGGTTCTTGTAGGGCACTTCCTGGGTCAGTAACTCCCACAACACGACTCCGTACGACCACACGTCCACGCGCTCCGAGCATGGCTCGTGACGAATCACTTCCGGGGCCATCCAAGCCACTGTACCAGTGAAGCTCATTATAGTGCTTACATCGTTCCACTCGCGACTAGTCCCAAAGTCGCTCACTTTGACCACCAAATTATCAGCTATAAGTATGCTGAAACGAAAGTCAGTATTAAGGAACTAACTAACAAACTAAGTTTATTGCAGTTTTTTAAACTTGGGATGTATATTCATGTCCCAAAAATATTGTAAAGCTAAATCTCTAGACAGAACATTCTCTTTGTATGTTCTACAAATTTTTCGTAGCTTTCATGTATTTGAAGTCTTTTTTTTTTTACAGCATCTTATTTTTTTTTTAATCTTTTAAAGTTTTTATATCTTTCACATAACATTTGTATCTCGTCTATTTTATCACATTTCTAAAATGGCGAGGGTTAGTTTTTCAAATTTTTAGTTGGTTTGATTCCCGGTTCGGGTAAGCTTTTTGAGAATTCAGTAAATGCAGTAATATTTCTTTTTAAAAAAAAAATAATGTTTCCTTTCTGTAAATTAAGCTATTTGAAAAGATTTAAGATATTTTCCCTTCAGGGCCAATTTTTTTCTACCTTGTGAGTATATGTATCCGTTACCCTAGTATCCCCAACACAATCCTTACTATGCTTACTTTAGGCTTTACTTTACGGCTAGGCTAATTGATGTGAATGTAACAAATATTTATTTATTTATAATTACAAGTATCAATGTGCTCTTCACAATTTATTTGCATGTGTGATATTCAAGATCCTCCGCAGTTGAATTTTTATACGATCGTTTATATGAGTTATAATAATTTTTTATTCAAAATTGTAACACTTACCCATTATTACTGCACTCGCCGATCAATACTACTTTTTTTAAATAATCAAAGAACAAATATATGTGATTATATCGCTAATCAAATACTTAAAATGCAAGAATAATTTAACTTTTTTGCCGCAATGGTTGTTGTAATAAACAATGGAAACCACATTAACTTTTCACTTCACTTTATAAACAGTTCACGTCATATTCTTAAAATGCAATAATTGATTAACTTTTTGCCCGCAACTGTTGTTGTAATAAACAATGGAAACCACATTAACTTTTCACTTCACTTTATAAACAGTTGACAAAACAGTTCACGTGAAGGTTATGTGCTGCCGCTCTTTCTTCTACTTGGACGCATCGGCGGATAGAAGAGAGATAGATGCGTCACAAGCCGAACGTTAAGGCCGATCTTGACTCTCTATCGCTTGTTCCGCGCTCTCGCTTGCACACTCAGCAAAGGTGGAACGTGACAATGAGTCATGCTTTTTCGTGCGTGCAGCCGGCGTTCATCGATTTATCAGACATTATTCTTCACTTCACTAAAACTCGAAAACTATGAAATATCTTAGAACATACATAGGCGTAATTCTGGTTAACTTGAGCCTAACACAACTTTTGGGAGTTCCTGTATATTACAGAGCAGTTACGACAGTTACATTATTCATTAAGGTATACTTACTTAGGGCTTTTAAGGTCGCGGTGAATGATCTTATGGTTATGCAAATACGCCATTCCATGAGCTATCTCCTTTGCCCACTTCAATATTTGCTTCGGGGTGAAGCAGGCGCCGCTATGAAGGAATTCAAATAATGGCCCATACTGACAATATTCCATTATCACACCGAACACCGGGGCCTGAGTGCATACCCCACGAAAACGCACTGCAATGAAGCGAATATTTTGTTTTATAGTCGTTTAAGTCTTATTCAATATTGTACAGTCAAAAAGCTATAATGTTAATATTTGTGTATAATCCTTTATGAAAATCTAAAGTTTGTTTGAAATATATGTGAAAAGAAGTCACTCTGACTTTAAGAGCCATCATAATATTTTTGAAATCTGTTTCAATCCAGATCATACCAAATTACTGTTAACAGCTGTACAATACTTATGACATTAGTTAACAGACTCCCAAGAAGTCATACAGAATAAAGCGTCGAGGCTGGCTTCTTAATGGATTAAGATATTTTGATAAATTCATTTTTTGTTTAGGTTTGCTTCTAGGTAGGTCATTCTGCTCTGACAAAAGAGGAATTAAATAAGATGCTAGTTTAAAGCAAGCACTTTTAATAGAGTCCTTCTTACCAATATTCTCATGGTTAAGTTTTCTAAGATGTTTAATGTTGGTCTCGCTCTTATCACGCAGTTTCTTGACGGCGACCATTTCACCTCGCAAGTTTCCACCGAATACGACGCCTTGAGCGCCTGAGCCCAAATATACCATGTCCGTGATAGCATCGAATGGTACTTCCCAATCATCTTCTATTCAGAAAGAGGAGATATGAAGTTGTTGTTGTTGTTGTATAAAAGCAGATAGAAATGACTACAAACATTCACATAAGTACATATATATTGCAGCAGCATGCAGAGCTAACATTCCAAATATAAAAGGAAAGCTAACAATAATTTAAAAAAAAGATTTCTTTCAATTCTCTAAATTCCAATATAATGTTAATAACACTTTCAAGTAAAAAATATCAATTCAAAAAACAATACTAAATAAATAAAAACTTTGTGGTGGTTACAAAAAAGAAGTGTCCTCAATTATTAAGGGTTCCAAATTAGGTGAAGATTGTGTTAGTTATAGTAAAAATGGATATAACACAATATATCATATCTATAAAGAACCATGACTCACAAACATTATAACCAGACTTCACACTTTGTGAAATTGTAAACTATTCCAATTGCTAAATTTCTAATTATCTTGATGTTATATATAACTAGCTAACCCGGCAAATGTTGTTTTGCCATATGAATGATTTCTAGGGAATTTCTAGTGTAGAAAAAAAATACTTTGCATGAACAATAATAATGGCCGAAAACTGTGGTTGGAGTGAGAGAAGGCTTATTGTGTGAGAGAAACAGGAGGATTTTTCTGTGAATTAATAAAAATATTTATTGTTACACAGACTATTAGCCGATATTATATAGAGAACTATATCAGATTTTGCAATAGGAGGTCTTATTGCTTGCTCTAAGCGATAAGACCTATCAGACAACCTTTGGAGGTAGAGAAATAATGCAATTTATGTCTGTTGTGTGATGACAATATTATTGTTTCATTATTATTACCATTGTATATACATAAATGAGATCACAAAAATAATTACAATGAAAATATTAAGAAAAGGAAGGAAGGAGGAATTTATTATACACTTAATAAAAAATAAACAGCAAATATAGCTAGCTAATTTACACATACATGTCAAATAAGCTAAATTAAGGAACAAGTAGCTTAGCTGTTGATGAGAAAGGTAGAGCTTTCTCACTTGATTCTTAAAAGTAGCAATTGAGTGAGCATATCTGATTGAAACTGGAAGTGAATCCCACATATGGAGAGTCTGCACAGTAAAAGAACAATTTTAAAAGGTAGTGCTATGTGATGGGGTTTGAAAGCATAGATTTTCTGATGACTGAAGAGGGCTTAAAGTAAGCACAATGGAGAAAATGGAAGCATTCTTTGTGATATTAAAATTAGAAAGGTAAGTGGAAAAACTATATATTGTAGAGGAGTAGGTAATATATTAATATTGTAGAGCAGAAAAATTATATGAGTGTCCAGGTCAAGTTTAATGGGTATCCATTTCAGCTAAGAACTATACTGAGAGAAATGATCTCACTTGTGCAAACCAAATATGAACATTTTACTAACATTTTGAAGGCATTCAAACTTATTTAGCTGATACACCTTCTGATAAACCTTTTATAAGGTTTATTTCAATGGGTGAGTTTGGCAAAAAAAGCGATTGATGGCACTCGCCAGCACTGAGAAACAAACTATACAGTTTTCGGCAAGGATACATTTTACAAATTTCGCAGCGCTGACGTTTTCCGCCATTTTGCTTAGATAAGTTTGTTTACAAACTTAAGTTAACCCGTGGTTTTGTGCAATCATTAAAATAATACTAGTAATCTCGTCTTCTTGAATATTGTCATTCACTAAATTATTCAATATATTATTCATAGTTTACAACTTTTCACTGCATTTGATAAAAATATATTTAATTGAGGTTATGTTCCCCAGGGACCGCTAAGTTTTCATACTAGCAGAAAAAAAGTCATTTAGCGCTCAACAGCCCTTACTGCTGAGCGGTCACCATTTTGCTTTCAAGTGTTGTCATGCGATTTTTTCTGCCAAACACACCCAATGTTTTACCATATTATTTTACAATCCTTTCCCTTTGAGTTAGACATATAAACAATTACATAATCGGCAAAGGAAACATGCAATAAGTGTGGCAGGAAGCAAAATTCAATTTTCACTATTTTTATTCCCAATTGTATAAGAAATTGTCCTACAGTGACAATTAATGTAACTAGTATTATAATGCTATTTTGTGTAAATAATTACTAAAGTATACTAAGGTCAGCTTTAGATTATGCAACACCTGGCTGACTGAAGGGACTGACGAGGGGTGTTTGCTATCAATAGCAATTGCTACCGTGGACTGACAAGTGGTTAGGCTAGTCCAACTATTGCTTATTAAATGCTATTAAATTGGTTTTTATCAGTGCTTAATAAATAGTTTTTTTGAACTTAGTGTAGATAAACCTTGAATAAAACCTTAGATGATTAATATTGGTCTTACAAAAATATTAGATTTATTAAAATAACTATAAAAAAACATGAAATGTAAAACACCTAAATTAATGAGAAACTAAGAAGACAATCACAACAAAATTTACTCACAAAAGTTCTGTGACAAATTAAAATAATTTTCAAATTAATTTCCAACAAAATCGATCAATTTGAGCACCTGCGTAGCGCATCGACCTTGATTGCAGCGAATTCCAAGGACTCCGGGAGAAGGGCACGCAAAGCACAGTAAATTTAATAAACGATTATTGGCTATAAACAAACCTTTCGATGTTTTCATATCAGTACGGCCGAAAATTGATAAAACTGAAGAAAAACAATCCATAACTCCACCCATCCAAAACAAATCTTTCTTATCGGCATCACCAGAGAATGGGCCAAGTGCTCTTTGGTAATCTTTTAAGCTTTGACAAACAACTTTTTCTTCATTAAGCACATTGGCATCCATGATTGTGGTAAATCAAATCTATTATATTACACAAAGTTTATACTTCGCGCATCCTTATCACAGTCACGTAAAGTAAAAAGTTATTGAAAAAAAACCACTGCCGGAGCAAAAGCACACTACCAACACGGCACTTCTCACTTCTCAGGATCAAAGCAAGATTTGATTGATTGACTCATCATCTCATTCATTCGGGATAGAAATCAAAGACCGAACTATACAAAGAATACACAGAATATATATCTTTACCCAGAGTAAAATGTGATGCACAGCTACGCATAGAGCAAAGAGCATTAATAGAATACTATACTCATGAAGTTATAGGTAAAGGTGGAGAAAACCTCAGGAGAAAACACTTCTAATATCTATCTAATGCTGCTGCTAATCTAGTCACTGCTCTCTACCCCTTTTCTTTTTGTAATAGTCCCTGGTAATGTCAGCTGTAAGAAAAATGTTCATTGTAATGAATATTTTAAAATGGTTTATGAGAAGTTGTAAATTGAATAAATCCTGTTATTTCGGGACTGCATGGCACTGCGTTATGATAGATTAGATGGATTTCTTTAATAGAAAAGCTTGTATTTAGTAAGTTTTAATGTAAATAAATAATAAAGATAAAATAGAAAACTAAACTTCTCGGACTATACAATGTAGTATAAAATATTCTATTCAATATTTTTTTTAAGCAGAGTGGCTTAAAGATCAAAGAAGATTATGCAATAATAATTTTCCATCAATGTTAGCAACAGGAACTCAATGCGAAATTTATTTATCAGTTGTTAGGATAATAATAATGTGGCAGCACAAATTTTGATATCTCTAATTAAGACTGAATGCAGAGTTATAGCAGTTTACCTATCACTACCTAATATAAATATTTCTGAATAAAATAATAAACCATATTTTCAAAGCAAACAAAAAACAAAAGTATATTTCAAAAGTTAGACTGACTAGCTTTAGTTATTGTTCTGAGATTCAAATATCAAAAACGTAGACATATCTTGCTTTCATATACTGGTATGTACAAAGGAGATTGGTTTCTCAATTAACCTTAACATCTCTTGTGTTTGATTAGATCAAGACTCACGATTTTGTGTGATTTTGTAAAATTTTATTTGTTAAACAACTAAAATGGTTAACATAAATATAGGGCATGGTTAAATCATGTGGTATCACATACTTATCATTTCACTTGTAAGTGGTTATATGACAATTATTACACAACAGAAACCCTTAAAAAGTAGGCAGTATTAGAAAGAGAAAAAGGTTCTCTAGAGAGCAGGTCAACGCTATGTAGGTTTTTGGATGAAATAGGTATTAGAAGTGTTGTCTCCACATTTACCTATTAACTTCATGTTGACATCAGAATATATATGACAATGGAATGCATTGGTAGTTTTCCAATTACAGTACTAGAGCGCATTATGCGGCATAATGCTTAACGTTGAATGTTTCAACTACAGCAACACTTCGCACAATCGAGCACTCTCAAAAGTAATGTTTTCGTGTGATGCGTGCAATCGATACCAACTCAGTGACAGAAAGTTAACGTGTTTTTTCTTTAAGTTGGCATTGATCGAAATGTTTTATATATATATTATCGTTAGTAATATTATTTATTGTTGAAACTTAGACAAATGCCTTCATATAAGCTTTACAAAAAAGTCTAACAGTATAAATACAATTTAGCAGCTTGATGATACTACCTTGTCAAAGATCTGGGAGTTATTGTTGATAATAAATTAAAATTCAATTTCCACATTGACGATGTTGTTAAAAAGTCTGCCAAAATGTTAGGTTTTTTGAAACGTAGTCTCCGATGTTTCAAGAGTATTAATACAAGAATTATACTTTACATCAGTCTAATCCGACGCAGACTTGAGTTTGCATCTATTGCTTGGAATCCTGTGTACGCCAATTCATCTCAAAGGGTGGAAAGTATACAGAGCCTTCACAAGACATCTGGCTTATATTTCACCGGATATATACCACAGTATTCCATACAATATGCGTCTGTCTTTTTTCAACATGATATCACTGAAAAACAGTCGTTCCGTCTTGGATATTCTATTCCTCTACAAGGTTCTTAATAATAAAATGTCATGCCCCGACCTGTTGTTTTTTTTTTGACATTTTTTTTTAATAACATTTACTTTCATTTTGTGCAGTTTATTTTTAACATGTCTTAGTAACATATATTTTTGTTTAAGAATGCTATGTATACTTGTAAAGGCTTACATATATGTCCATTATTAATAAGTGTTTTGTATGTCTAGCTGTAAGTATGCCTATGAATAAATAAACAAAAAAAATTTTAAAGCTTTCGTTTCATTGTAGTTTTTTTTTAATTATCAAAGTTAATTCAAAGTGTATTAAAAAAATAAATATAAGTGTGGATGAAGGTACAAACATTATTTTTTTTATATTACTCCTTTAAAATGTGAATACAATTTTATTTTAGAATTCGAATCTATAAACATTTTACAGGAATATACTTTTGTAAACATTGCAATGGCTTGATCGAATCATTTAATGACGCAGGCAATCATCAATGTTTTCGTGGAAAAGAACATATTTTTTTTTTTTTTTTTTTTTTTTTATTGCAGAAAGCTGGAAAACAAGCAAACTGCCCACCTGATGATAAGTGGTAACAGTCACCTATAATACATGTGGCTCTTGTGAGATTCGCAGCAAAACTGCAACCCCCACAAGAACCATAGTGTACGTTGCCAACTTGTGACATAAGATGTAAAGTCACTGTACCCAGTAATTTCACTGCCATATCTTACCCTTCAAACCGGAACACAGCAATGCAAGCACTGCTGCTTTGCAGCAGAAATAGGTAAGACGGAGGTTCATTTATCAAGATGAAGAAGACAATTATTATTATACATTAAAATACAAACGTATTTTAATGTGCTATCACTGTAAAAGTTTTAGTAAATGTCTATTATGTTTACCAGTATCTAATGCTGCATGCGAGCGCATATTTTTACAGATAAATTTAATAAAAACTGAACAAAGAAACCTATTTTTTAACAAAAATGTATCTTCTATAAAAAAAAAACAAGGTGTAAAGGATGATGGAGGTTGTGTTAATTTTAGGCCTTCGAATAGTATGTTAAAATACAATTAAAATATTTACTGCGACGATTATGAATGAATAAAACCTGTTTTGAAAATCGGTATTTTTATTGGTATATTTTTCCTGTGCAAGTAGGTATATTTCAGTCTCAGAGTAAACAGGACATTTCAGTATATTTTTGGAGTGCCTCGGTATTTTCGTAAAAAATAATCTGGTCACACTGATTGTGCGCCACTGAGTCGCAAAAGCGACTAGAACAAGAACTACCTATTTGTATTATTAACTCTGTAAAAGATAAAAAAATAAAAACGCCATTTTTGCTTTATGGTGAAAGGAAATTTGTGACGATTTGTAGTTTTGACGAAAAATAACAAGGTTAAGATAATTTCTTATTTACCACGAATTTTATTTATATTATTATCCTAGAGATTGTTATCGAGACAAATACGTCTTTCAAAGTGAACAACTTTCAATCTATTTCTACTTTCAATAACGTGAAATCTCAATTCACGTACTATCATTCGGTAAAAATAAATTGTATTTGTGTTTTCATTGAATAGTACGCGGGGAACGCTAATTATACATTTACTATTCCTATAATCGTAGTTAATAAGCACGTTGTATAAAAATAATAGCGGGCATATCTTAGGTTTTATTGTAATTATCGAGTTATTAAATTACCTGTTTTATTTATTCCCCAACAGAAAAATAATAAGGAACTCTGCATTAAATATAATGCAATGCTCCATGCAGACATGTCAATAAATTTGCATAGTCTAAATCTCAGAAAGTACTTACTCTGTGATAACAATTATTATTTTAGAATTTAATAAAGAATTTCTTAAATCTTTTAAGAAATTGCCAATTTCCTAGGATGTCATATTTTGCAGATTAATGGCGGTTTAAACGGATCACTCAATTCATTACTTGTCTGAACGGAGTGATCTACAAAATGTGCGTATGATCGAAGAATTACTTAAATATAACATTTTTATCTTGTAGTTTCTCTTTCGCGAATTCGTAAAATAGAAATAACGGCTCAAAAAGCTTAACCTTGAAAAATAAACGAAAGGAGATTTTTTGAAATGTTTGAACTGAGTGTTCCTTATATGCAGCTTTACAGATTGATATAAACCTCTTCCTTTGAAGCAATTTAGATCAATGTTTTTTACATTTTTTTTATTAAAACATGAAATATCGTCCGTTGCTATAAACTATATACTTTAAGAGAAAATCCATTTAGATTTTTTTAAAGGAGGTAATGTTGTAGGGTGACCAGCATTTATCATGTTTAATAAAAGACCGTTATTTAAATTAGAAAATGTGTTTCATTCAAGTACTTACATTAAAATAAATGAAAAGGAATAATAAAATGAAAATATGTTTGTATTTCGAGATTTAGACTATGCAAATTTATTGACATGTCTGGATGGAGTGTTCAAGTTTTTTGGTCATAACAAATTTAACTCAAGTGTTAGAAATTTGTGACCCCATGCTATAAGTTTTTACTATTGTTTACTATATTTCCTATAAATCTCTCTTCTTTTACTAAAAGTTGAAAAAAAGAACACTCGGTGCAGATGCACATCTACAAAGCTTTTGAGCTTTCACTAAAAGAGTGCATCATACTGCCTTAAACTTCATAAAAAATGCCTATTTCCCTTATAATTGATTAACTTATGTAGGGGATTTTAAATAATGTTTGACAATTCTTAGAATTTTTTAAACCCTTTATAGCATCATTTATTTAAGAAACATTGTTAGATAACTTGACTTAAATAAACAAGAAATATATTTTTGACATAGTCTAACAGATTGAATGCTGTTAGTTACAACTATACATTACAGTAGAAAATCTATTGGTTGTCAGTGTCTTCAAAGACAAAATAAAACACAATGTTTTTCTTTTTCAGATAGTAATAATGGATGATTCACCAGATCACAATGATCCCCCAAAAGATGTAAGAAAAGCACTATTTATTATTCTCTCATATTTATTATTATTGTAGCAGTGGGTGGCGCAGTGGAGGTTAAAGAAAAATAAAAAGGAGTTTTATAGTATATTATTATACTTATATTTTCATAGCAACCATTTTCAGTTTGGCTTAAATTTAAATATATAAAGAAAAATTAAACTATAAAAAGCGGCTAGGTGTTCTCATTCTATCATAAAAACAAACCATGGAGGTTTAGCACCCCCTCTAATGGGAACATCTTGAATATATGGCTTATTTAACAACAAGACAATGTACAAAAGTTTAACCTAACCGTAAACCTACAGACTGAATATTTTACATGTCTAAATTTAATCAATTTTAGTTAAAATGTCAGCGACCAGGTTTTGTGTTGGTATGTATTTGAGGTGAATGTCACAGTGTGCAAGTGAGTCTCTTATGAAGTGGTGCTTACTGTTATTGTGTGCCAGTTTAGAACTTTGGTTGTCTGTGTGCAAGATTATGGGATGTGAGATAGTGAAAGCTTCATTGGTTAGGTTTTTTAAATAAATTAGCTTCTTGCAAGCCTCAGATAAAGCATCTGTTGTTGAAAGCGCGACAGTGCGCTGCTTCCGTGTTTATGTGATATAGGATCTCCATTCATCAAAAAAAAACAAATCCAGTAAAGGAGCGCCTGTCTAAGAAGTTATTTCCATAGTCACCGTCTACCGTCACCGACTGTTGTTCCTTTTTATTAAAAAGGAGTTTAAGCTCCTTGGTACCATATAGGTACCGAAGAATACGTTTAGTATCCTTCCAGTGTACCCCCCGTAATGTGTGTTGAATTGAGACAGTGCGAGCAACGTCTGGTCTTGTACATATGACAAGGTATATTAGAGAGCTGATAAGCACTTGATAAGGAACATCTGTGCATTCTTTCTCCTTCTTAGGTAAGATAAGCTTTAGCCCAGATTCCAATGGCGTAGTCACTGACATTGCATTGGATTTTCTAAATTTAACAATGATTTTCTCGATATATTTGGTTTGATCGAGTGTAATCTTGCCTTTGGTTTGAGTTACTCTCATTCCGAGACAATCTTTACGAGGACCAAGATATTTGACATAGAAAATCTGTAATAAACATGTCCTTCACATAATCATTGGTGTCAACAAACACTGCAACATCGAGAAAATTGTTGTCTTTATTTTTATAATATAAGCAGTGTTCCGTTGTGGCCTCAGTTAATGCAAAAGATTCCATTGTTTCACAGACTTTTTTGTTCCATTGATATGAAGATTATTTCAAGCTGTATAAAGACTTTTTTTTATCTATTGTAAAACCTTCTGGTTGTTCCATATAAATTATTTCCTCCAGGGCTACATTTAAAAAAGCAGTTTCTAGATCTAGTTATGTTGCACAGTAAATTCTAATAAGTGTCACACAGAAGACAATCTCGCCACTGGAGAGAAAGTTTCGCCATAGTCTACTCCTGCGACTTGTGTGAACCTTTTGCTACTAATCTAGCCTTATATTTTACAGTTTCACCACTAGTGTCTTTTTTAATTTTAAAGACCCATTTACATTTTTTTCTTTGAGGATGATTAATGACTTCCTTATAAGTTTCCGGTTCGAAATCTGATGTCAAGCAGATATCCTCAATATATTTCTTTCTCGGCTTTCTCTTTGTGGATTTTGTCGTACCTGGGGTACCTCTACAACGGGTGCAGATTCGGAGACTTGTGGGATTTCAGGAATCATTTGTGTATCAGAAGAAAATGGTAAAAATGATAATGACAGAGGCTCTGTGTCTGGCTATATACGTTCTTCTTCCTGTTGGTATTGTACTTGCTGTGGAACTTTAACGTGTTCTAGATTGTACATTGGGGCTAAAATTTCAGGAAGACGGGTTGAAGACAGCGATCATTATCTGGAGAGAGGTTTGACTCCTGAAGCATTTTGTCTTCTAAGAAGATAACGTTTCTTGCAATTATAGTCGATAGGTCTTACTTTCTGTAGCATAGCCTATGAAAATACAAGCTTGTGTTTTAGGTTCAATCATTGACCGCTTTTCAACCAAATATTCTCAAATATGGATTTGGATTTTGGAAAAGGCCCATTTCCCTTGTAGGCATGGTATGCATTGCTCGATACTATTTTTTTTACGTCTTTAAAATCTATGCCAAAGGAATTATTTTTTAGAATGTGCATACTCTTTATATTGAGATGACCTAAACTCAGAACAATAACTAAAAGCTATAGAAGCCGTGCTAAAATAAAAACTGTATAACAGCTCTCGTATTCACTTAAAGTAATCTAACAGACATGGGTAAGAGCGAAATAGACAACAATTGCAAGGTTTTATTTTCTCGTCATTGTCACAAACTCTCAAAGTACAAATGTCAAATGGTTGTAATTTAATACTACCACATTAAAAATACGTGTTTGATGAACGATGTTTCTGAAGTAAGACCAAATTCAATGCGGTCGTATTATAGTGGCCGAACAGCTTTGTTAGCAGCTAGCGTGAAATTATATTATTTTACAAGGAATTTGGTGATAAAACAACAGGAAAGTGTGCATACAGACGCTTTAGACATTTTGGAGTCCACGTCCAGAATGGCTTGTGTTGTTCCAGACTGCAAATCTAATATATCACGAAAAGAAAATACGAATGAGGTGTTATCATTTCATCGGTGAGTTTTGTTTCGAAATACTCATATTTTTGACAATATAACAACGGTTTTTTCAGAAAATTGTAGTAAATTATTATTTCAAATAGATTTCTCCATGAGTTTTGGTTTAAATTGTCTTATTTTCATGCCTTCTGTTTTGTATATGATAGTGATGTGTTTTTTGTTATTGATGTCAGCATTTTTGGTTTTTACTTTTTGCTTTAGACTTCCCAAAGGTGAAACTATTCAAAATGAATGGATACACCGTATATCAAGGGTCAATTGGAAACCGAAAGCGGTGTAAAAACATTTTAGACTACAGTCATTTGAGCCACACGAAAACCTTAAATTTGGGCAGCTGAAAGCAAATGCTATACCAACATTACATTTCCAGAACATGAAATTGCTCCTTTTTTATTTCAAATATTATCTTAGTCTTGCTTTGTCATATAATTTTTTCAAACCTTAAATAAATTGGCACCGTGTATTTCAAATAATAATGACAGCTTATTTACAATAATATGTTTGTGTTTCAGAAACCACTATCGGATTCAGAAGGAAATTATGAACCACCAAGTAAACGCCCCATATCTATGATCACAGTTGAAATAAATACTGATTCCGATATCTAATATCTAATTTACAGAAAATTGTAGCAGATTATAAAAACCAAATTGGAATATTAAAAAAATAGTTAGAAAGGGTTAAAAAAACCAGCAAGTGACGTCTTCGCAAAATAAACACTTTAACAAAGAGAACATTAAGGAGCAACACGAAGAAATCTCAACTCTATAACATATTGATAGAAAAATTGAAACAAGAATATGTGCTAGCCGAATACCTAGCACTTTTAGAGTGTGTAAACAAAAGTGACAAGAATTCGCGGCGAGAACTGAACTCAATTCCGGAAACAGCGTTTAAAAAATGTTTTGATGATTGGAACATTCGTTGGCGTAAGTGTATCGTTTCTAAAGGAGCATACTTTGAAGGTGATAAAATAAATTTGGATGAATAACAAACATTTTGTATATTATTGATCTCATCCCGGTACTTTCTTGACAGAGTAGTATATAAAAATATGTAAATAATGAGTAAATATGTATAAAATAATAGTTGGTTAATTTAATTTAAATAATCGAATATTTTTCTTTTAAAATTTTTCCTCTTTTTCAATTTATACCTATAAAAAATAAAATGTTTAATGCAGTGTTCACCAATGTACTGCTAGAGGTCTAACTAAAAATAGAAACATGTAGCCTAATATGATATACCTATACAAGATGCAATTTTTTAACCGCACCTACCTGGTTTCTCTAGATACTGAAAACAGCAAATCTAATAAATAAATTGGTTCGGGTTTACAAAACTCTACAAACTTCGTGTAAGTAGAAGTTTACAAACTTCTACCCATGAATACTGCATTATAAAATGTTCATATTGATTCTACACGTGTTTATTATGACACATTACCGTCCGTTGTAGTTTCATTGACATACCAACAGCATAAAAAAATGTTAAATGTTTTTAATTTTATTTTTATCGATAGTATTATTGATGCCGTTACATCACTGACGTAAGGGAAACTAGTGACTACCTTATAAATTATGAAACAAAAGCCTGTATACTTATTTATTTCTTACACATTTACAACTGTATAAGTCAAAATAGTACGAACTAACGTATTGTGTTGTTATTTTAGCACAGCTTCTATAGCTTTAGTTATTGTTCTGAGGTTTATTACATCGTTTTATACATATAGTCTCCGGCAAATAAGTTGAACATGATTTTGAAATCACGTGACATGCGCAGTAGCAATTTTAGGTACATTATTCACTACTGCGCATGTCACGTGATTTCAAAATCATGTTCAACGTATTTGCCGGGGACAATACCTTTAAAGTCTGTGCCAGTAGCAATGTCGGAGACTGTCACTTGGCCTTGTCCGCTCTGAAATATATTAGTACCTTACGATTTATACAATATATCAAAACCCTTATGAACTAGACTATTTACAGATACAAGATTTGTTGCGAGACAAGGAATATACAAAACATCGATTATTTTATACATACTAGCGGAAATATGTAGATTGACAGTACCTTTTCCTTGGCTTAGCGAGCTTAGCACTCGAGCGTTAGTTAGAACTGTAACAGGTATGACGTGAGTTGACAATGATTCGAACCAGTCTTTCCTATGTGACGTTGCACCGCAATTTATGAACCGATAGAAATCTGCGGGAGGAATGTAGTCAAAACAAAATGAAAGTGTGTGTTGTATGTAGTTGGACATGGCTGCCGGAACATTCTTGTTTTTATTATTTTTAAAAGTCCTACATTCGGAAATAATGTGACCTTGTTTTTGGTGGTACTAGCTGTTGTTGCAGTTGATCTGAATCGAAATTCTTGCTCCAAAAACGCTACAACCACATTTTCCGATGTTATTTTCGTGTTCGAATGTTCGAGGGCCATAACAAGTGCATGGTATCTTTCAGGAAGTCCTGTCAAAATGACAATTCCCAGGAACTCATCATGCACTCCAGCTCCTATTACTTGTAGCTCTTGTTGTAAAGCTAGTATTAAATTGCCGTAATTTTGAATGTTAACATCAAACTTGTAAGAAAAAAGCTGCTTCATTAGGCAAGTCATCTAACTAATCCACTATCAGCGTACACCTTCTTCAATGCGTTAAAGGTTTGATTGTGATGATTGTGCTGTGACGGGGTGCAGCCGGAGAAATAAAAGCACTCAAAGTCACTTAAGTTTTGTATTTATGAAATTAAGGCACAAAATAGTGCCTTAAAGAAACTTATAGACTTAGAAACAGGAACTGGTAGTAAAGAATATATATACAGGAAACTTGTGAATTATGCTTATGAGCTTACTATACTTGTGAGTTTGTTATAACTGCTCAGCACTATAAATATATTTAAATAATTTGCTATCGGTGAGTCAACCACTCTACGCGCTGACTCTGGTAAGAATAAACTTCGAACAAAACAAATAAACAGAGACAGACAGTAAATTTTAAAATAGGAAACAGAGACAGACAGTAAATTTAAAATAGGAAACGAAGAGAAAAGAAAATATGAAAAATGGCCAGAGAAGAGCGCAATGAAAGCAACGAGTCGCCAATATAGCTATGGCGCCTCGTTACAGTGCTGACCTTATTACGCGATATCTTAACTCATCGTACAAGAGGCAGATCTTAGCATGCGCGTTTTCATCTTTGCGCTTGGCGATGAGATCGCTTATATTGACAGGTGAAGAGACGACATCCCATAGATCGATTAGTCCCATCCCATAGTCTGTTAGTCGGCACTGCACATTAAACTCCCACGTGTTAAAATTATTGCTTTTCAACTTAGTAAAGCGTACTGAACCGAAAGCTGATGTGACATTTTGGTGAATCTGGCTTGTAGTTGGTGCCGGGGTTTCCGATGTTTTATCCATAGCACATAAGTAACGGGTCAAATTTCTTTTTATTCACGGTAGTATGAGATACGCCCAGTGAAAGTTAAAAAAAAAATAAAAGGACTTTTATTGTATATATTATTATACTTATTTTTTCATAGTAACCATTTTCAGTTTGACATATATTCAAATATATAAAAATTAAACCATAAAAAGTGGCCACGTGTTCTAATTATACTTATCATAAAAACAAACCATGTCGGTTTAACAATTATTGCCTTATTTAATTATCTTAATTAAATCTTGTTCTTCTAGCCTAAGGAGCTGGAAAGACTTGAAGAAGCAAAACTAAAAGCAAAGTTTCCCAATGCCATCTTAGGCAGAGGACCAAATGGACATTCAGCTTTCCTTCAAAAACGGCTGGCAAAAGGGGTAAGTCATTATGCTGTGCTTTTACGAGGGCTATCCAGAAAGTAGATTACGTTTTGGAATAAAAAAATAAACAAAGTATAGGAAACAAATTTTATTATATACAGATGAAAGCCACACTCAAATACTACTTTTCTACATAGTCACCATTCAAATTAAGGCATTTAACGTAGCGATGTACGAGCTAGGAAATTCCTTCGTCGAAAAATTCGGCCGCCTGCGCCTTCAAACACTTCGTTACCTCTTCTTGCAGCTGTGCGTCGTCATCAAAACGCTGCATAGCCAGCCACTTCTTCATTGCTGGGAATAGGTGGAAGTCGCTCGGTGCCAGGTCGGGACTGTACGGCGGATGAGGAAACAACTCCCACTTAAAAGATTCAAGAACTTCACGAGTGACATTTGCCGTGTGAGGCCGGGCGTTGTCGTGAATCAACAAGATCTTAGAGCTCAACATTCCTCTGCGCTTGATTTGAATTGCTCTTCTGAGTTTTTGGAGAGTTTGGCAATACCTTTGAGAGTTTATTGTAGTACCTCTTCCAAGAAGTCTACCAAAATCACACCTTTTCTGTCCCAAAAAACAGTTGCGTGTAGGCGGCCGAATTTTTCGACGAAGGAATTTCCAAGCTCGTACATCGCTACGATAAATGCCTTAATTTGAATGGTGACTATGTAGAAAAGTAGTATTTGAGTGTGGCTTTCATCTGTATATAATAAAATTTGTTTCCTATACTTTGTTTATTTTTTTATTCCAAAACGTAATCTACTTTCTGGATAGCCCTCGTATTAAACTGCAAATTTCTAGTTTAGATAACTTCCCATTCTAGCATATTGTTTAAAGGAGCCTTTCTTTCTTCCACATAAGTAAGGCTAAACATGTACCTAAGATTTAAAGATACCAAAAAATAGGTAAAAAATTGTATATTCCGAAAAAAATACTTATTTATTTTTAAATACATTTGTACCACTAAAAAAATCATTCAAAAATATACATTACTTGCAACAAATGTTTTTTTTAGCTAGCAAGCACAATTGTTTTGAGTTTGAAGCGTTTTGTAGCTTAAAGTAATATAAACATTTTTCGATATTCAGTCTTAAACATAAAATGTATACAAGTTTATCAGCAACACTGCTTTATGAATTCTTCTGTTTTTAATATATACAGTAGGATCAAGAGCAAAATTAGATATTTCTTGCTATTGCGAATCATTCTAGGCGTTTAGTTATTTTATCAGCCTACGGACTTTACTAAAATACCGTGTTCCAGAGCCGCGAAAAACTTGTTAAAATCTAACCGACTGTCACACACAAGTGCCACATTAGCGTTTCGTTCTACGCAGTTGTGATTTAGTGTATAATTTATGGTGTTTTATTAACTTTATAAAAATCTAATTTACGGGTATATTATATATGAAATAAGTGTTTGTACATTATTATGAATATTTTCAAATAACTTGTACCAAGGTACATTTTTGGCCCGAAAAGAAAGGTCTCCTTTATCATCTAAATATTAATTGCTCCTGGATATTAATAACTTTGTAACTGTAACTGTGTATCGCTCAACTTGAAACATCAGCTGAACAGTGCAGTATTAATTTTAAATTAATATACTTAAGTAGACTCGGTACATCTATCCTTACCAAGGTATCCCTACTGGTAAGGACAAGTGAAAATCCATCCCTATTTTAAATTAAATAAACTTTGTCATCAATTATATATTATTAGTATTATAAGTTTTGCATTTGTGCCAGTCATAGTTTCTGCAACATATGTTTTAGAAAATTAGATTTAACATCCTACATAGGTATAAATAATAATAATAAAAACTTAATTTAGACTATGTCGATAACATGTTAGTTACAATCTTTAATCTTAAAAACTAGTGTTAGTAAGTAATATTTAAAATCTAATATTTATCGTTTGGTGTGGAACTGCACCCAACAACACATTAATGTGGAGTCCCATCAGTCTATAAATACATTGAGCATCAAGCTGGTTGCACCCCATGTATTTCTATTATATTTGTCTTCTTTCGTGTAAAAGATAATAATGGGAGTAAAGTTTAAATACACAAACTTAGCAGCACCCATTATAAATAGTGTTGTTATTATGATAAATATTTAACGTTTTTGGACCCAGCATTAAAACATATAAACAAGACAATAGTGAATATGCATAAAATTTAAATTTGTCTCAAATATTTATTTCTACATTCTTTATCGTTTTAACATTAAACCTAGAAGTTATGTTTTTATGAGAATTGAATATAATAGAATAGAATAACTTTTATTTGCATAAAACATGGTATTAAGTTGGCAAACAAATTGTTTACAGTGCACATGTTTTGCTAATTATATACATAGCATGCAAATATATATATATATTTTTTTTATTTTTTATTGTGGCTTTTTCCGTTTTTCACAGAAATTTCGCCAGTGTCCTGTAGTGAGAGATACACGGAGTACTGCGTTAAAAATATCCAATTGGTTAACTTTTGATTGCTACTTTCTTTCTTGAGTAAACCTCTTTCTGGGTCCTAAAAACAACACAATTAACACGTCACAACACAAAGGGTTATTAAAATATGTATATAATAAATGTAAGGGTTGTCGTACAGTAAAGGGCTATAGGCAATGGGCTAGAGTTTAATGTTATTTTTTTTAATATGGTTACATATACATAAAAAGCCCGATTTGTTAGAAGTGGATAGGAGAGTGTTAAGGTTAACTGGACGGGGAATGTTGCTAGGAAGTTGGTCGTAAAGGGATGGGTATTTTAACCCAGATATGCCTGAAACTATTTTTATCTTAGAAAGAGAAGATTTTTGGATATATGGTTTGTTATAATCCCAGTATCTTTGGAAAAATATAAAAAAAATTTTTCACTTGTAGAAAAGCTGGAAAATTGATGACCCATATATGGGTCGGACGGCATAAGCACTGCGTTTTACGAAACGCTTAAGTAATAAATAGAAATATACATAAAACGCTTAAAATTGAAACAGTTGTGTTTTCTTACTTTCTATTAGTTTATTTATGATAACGGGTATTGATAATATATATAAATATTACTGTGGAATATTTTAAAACACATTTTTGGGATGTAAATGTATGTCATATTCAACTCAAATGTTTAGTCTAGTTTTTTATATATTTTATATTTTAGATCATTACTAACATAAGATCACCAATGTGGTCGAGACTGTATGAATCTCCAAAGCTGCTTTTTGGTATAGGATAAGACCCGCGTTTTGTGAGAAACGTTTCTAAAAAGGCTCTTGGGACTGACCTGCTAAAACCGACATGATCAAAAGCTCCACCGTCACTACGAAATATTGCCACACATTATGTTATGCCATTTCAATGCTATTACAGAATAGAGGACACTAACATTTTTTGCCTCTGATAGAAGTTCGATATAGACCTTTATTCAGATCGGAAAGATCGACGCCTCCTATGTTTACATTATATATTTTGACAATTTGAGAAAAACGCTTCGTTATAGTGGAAAGTGCGTTGTTTATTCTTGAAAAATACCATTAAGTTAACCAAATAGAGGCCTCATTTTAGTAAATTTATCATTTTGAATCAGTCCCGCCACAGTTAGATATGTTTTCCCAAAACATACAACGAGTTTGTATAGAAACATATTCACTATAAAGAAATATTTCAACGAAACATTTTAATTATGGTTACATTACATTTTTTTAAACATAAAGATTCGTATTATCCACTATAAAGTTTATTACCATGCAATTGAATAATTGGTGAAAGTAATTTATAACGTATTTAGTTTTTTGGTCTTTCCAGAGTTTGGAAACTAGAAAACTAAAATTATTTTTGTCTACTCCTCTAATGGTAGGCCTTATTTTCTACGGACATACGTAGAATAAAGGCGAAGAACTATTTAAGATGTAGATGCCATTGGCTTATGAAAAAGATTTCTTTTGTTAACTGGTCAAAGTAATGTTATCATCTTCACTTTCCTTATCAGATATAGACCAAGTAGCACACAAAACCTCTGCGATGTACGTAAAATAGTACTAGGTAGATTATGTATAGTAATAGCACCCTCTTCTTCAGAATCTCTATCTGTGACAGGAGTATTTGCGTTAAAAAGTGGTTCAAATAATGCAATAAATAATGCATTATGGAGCTAGATAATTATTAACATCTAATTCACTCAATATTTTGAAAATATTTTGAAATAACAAACAACAACTATATTAATTTAAAAAGTTAAAAGTACTATATTTGTGCCGACGGACCCATGTATGGGTTCATGGAATGCACAGCTGAATAAAAGGGTAAAAATAAAGATAATTTTAATTTTCTTTACAATATGAATATTACTTAAGTAATATACTTTTTAGTTTCACTACGGTTTTATTAGAATAATAACGGTAAATTAATATAAACTTACTTTTTTGAGGATATGTTTTACAATTATCGATTCACAATTTTTCGGCCGCAAATTACAACTGGTAATATTTTGATTTACTATGTTACTTGTCATTATAAATAACAAGTACCTCTTAAATTTTCTAAAAATATGTGTATTTTGTTTTTAACGTATCAAAAAAAGACGGTAGATTTTTTAAAATCTTAATACCCATACATGGGTCGGTAGGTTTAAGTGGGTTAAGCAGTTAAAAAAGATGTGGTCAGTAGTACCCTCTTCTTGAACGCCACATTCACATAGGGGACTA
Organism: Calamotropha paludella; assembly: GCA_927399485.1. Classification (NCBI taxonomy): domain Eukaryota; kingdom Metazoa; phylum Arthropoda; class Insecta; order Lepidoptera; family Crambidae; genus Calamotropha; species Calamotropha paludella. Next base: position 18,994,860 of record OV656803.1, on the reverse strand, counting down.
GTTAAAATACGAATTTTGTATAGGAATACAGGGGTAGTCACATGCCCAAGACGGAGGCGGCAAATGGTCGAAGTAACTTGCTTTGGTAAGTGGCGGTATTTCCAAAACCATGGTTTTTTAGGTATATGCGTTTGGATTCTGCCATAATGACGACCTATTATTTTGGAATTACGGGACCATCTCGACTGCCATACAGCTTTAAGGTCGTTTTTGGCTATTTGGAGGACATCGTTTACATAGTTTTGCAGTCGAGAAGGATTGCCTGTTACCGTAGCGTCCCTAGCCCATGCGTCAACTGCCTCATTGCCTTGTATACCACTATGACCCGGAATCCACGCTAAGGTTACATCAATATTACTAGAGTGGCACTGGAAGAGTAGGTTTTTTATTTGATATATAATAGGAGAGGAGGATTTGTATTTAAAAAGGTTAGAGGTGAGGGCTTCTAAACAACTTTTGGAATCTGTGAAAACCACAGCCTTATCAAGCCGATGGGAGAGTATCAGAACAATAGCCTCTAATATGGCCACTGCTTCCCCTGTGAATACGGATGCTTCCGCCGGACACTTAAAGTTCAGCACAATATTGAATTTTGGTACCCATACTGCAGCCCCGACATTTCCATCCGGAGAAATTTTTGAAGCGTCGGTGAAGACTGGGAGGCAATGCTGCCAATCCTCGCCCAGTATGCTCATGAAATTATTGTTTGCCAAAGGGTCATTTTTTTGTTATTCCAAAATCCAATATAATGTTAGGAAATAAAGTAAGAGCATCGAAATTTGTTCGGAATAAAGGATGGGAGTCAAGTTTTACAATGGGGTGGGACAGAGTTGACAACTTCCTGTAGCTAGCAACTATCCGGGGAGGGGTTCTACGGGACGAATTTGGAGGATCAGGAAATAGTTCAGATAAGCTCTGAAGACGTGAGCACAGTGGGTGTGACTCAAGTTGTAAGGCTTTAAAGGTAAATCTATCTGAGAGAAATTGTCGCCTCAGATCTAAAGGAGGGTCCACAGATTCGACTTGTAGTGCAATACCAGGAGAGGATTTCATAGCCCCCAATATTATACGCAGGCATTTTAATTGAATTTTGTCCAGCTTACTAAGGGATTCTTTGTTGCAGGGTTCCAGCAAAAAGGAACCGTAGTCTAGAACACTGCGGACCAAGGCATTGTATACTAGTTTTAAGGAGTACGGATGGGAGCCCCACCAAACACCTGAGAGGGATTTTAGAATGTTAGCGCCTTTTTCACATCTCTGTGCGATTGTATTGAAATGAGGTGATCCTGTCAGTCTACTGTCCAGAATAATGCCTAGAAATTTTACTTGGTCCGAGTATGGAATAATTTGGCCATCAATTCTAATTTGAATCGGGGGGATAGTTCTTTTCCTTGTAAATAAAACTATGTTACTTTTAGGGGCAGAGAGAGATAGACCATGGTCATCAAGCCATTGCTTAAGATAAAACAAAGCAGAGTTCAGCCTATTCTCAATTTTTTCTGGATCGGTTCCAGCTGTATATAAACAGATGTCATCTGCATATTGGAGTATATTACAGAAACAAGACACACACTGTTCAAGGTCATAAGTATACAGGCTGTATAGCAGAGGACTCAGAACAGACCCTTGCGGTAGACCCTGCCAAATGTATCTAGGAGGGGTTTGATGATTGAGGTAATTGACCTTAACAGACCTACCAGTTAAAAGGCTATAGATAAATTGCACTAGCTTCGCAGGAAAACTCAATCGAAGAAGCTTCTCTCTGAGCACCGGAAGTTGTACGTTATCATAAGCAGCAGACACATCCAAAAAGGCTCCCACCAGGTACTCTCCCTTTGAAAAGGCAAGGCGAATATCTGATGTGAGCATAGATAGACTGTCTAAAGTTCCTTTGCCTTTACGGAACCCAAACTGACTTCTGGCCAATATGCCCCTATTCTCCGCCCACCATTCCAACCTATTTTTTATCATATGTTCAAGTACTTTGCATAAGGCAGATGCTAGAGCTATAGGCCTATATGACGCGGGATCCCTAGGATTTTTGCCAGGTTTAAGCAAGGGAATGATGACCTGTTTTTTCCAGTCAGGAGGAATGTCACCTGTTTCGATTACTTTGTTGTATAAGTTTAGCAGATATTCCAAAGCGGTTGGGCCAAGGTGGGAAATAAAGGAGTAGGGTATACCATCCTCTCCCGGCGATGTATCTTTTAGATTGCTAAGCGCACGTTTAAGTTCCTCAAGGGAGAAAGGGTTGTCAAACTGGGAGAGTGTTGAATTGAGGGGCTCGGAACTGACAGACTGGCTGGGGTCTATTGGGACAAAAGGTGGGGCTAATCTACTCGCAAAAATGTCAATCCAGGCAGATGGATCATTTGAAGATGGAGAGGGCCCGACGAAAGATCCTCGAAATCGCCTAATGTTTTGCCAAATCTTTGAAAGAGGTGACTGAGGGGAAAGACTTTCACAGAATTTAATCCACCCGTTTTTCTTTTTCTTTTTGAAAAGGCGCTTGCATTTAGCAGCCACTTGCTGGTAGGCAAGAAAATTATCCTCAGTCATATTTAAATTATATTTAATTTCAGCTTGTTTTCTCAACTTAACCGCATCTGAGCACTCGGAGTCCCACCATGGGGGAGAAACCGAGTTGTTAGCTGAGCGGCGCAACGGGGGTATGCAGAGATCCGCTGATAAAATCAACGCATTTGTAAAATAAAAATATAGATCTTTTGTTCCGAGGGGCTGAGAAGATGGAGGATGGACTAAGTGTGAGTCAACTTCACTGGAGAATTTAGCCCAATCTGCTTTGCGAGTGTTGTATTTGCGGAACGAAGGCAGGTGGGGAGCGGGCAAAGATGTTCCGGGTTTAGAGATTATTATTGGGAAATGATCGCTACCATAACTCTCCAATAAGGTCTTCCAGGTTAGTAGCGGTGCTAGATTTGGGGAGCAGGCGGTTAGGTCCACAGCCGACCTTTCGTCTTGATTGGGATAAACTCGTCTGGTGGGGCTACCATCATTCAATAAGCAGAGATTATGATCGTCAAATAATTCAATTAAGTGTAGTGAGAGTGGGTCACAGTTATGACAGCCCCATGAGGTGTGATGTGTGTTAAAGTCACCTAGCACTATTACTGGTTGAGGAATAGACAAAAGGATTCTATGAAGATCTGCGATGAGAGAGGTAGTTGGATAGGGGATGTACAATGAAACAAATGAAATGTTTAGAATATTGGCCGCAACAATATCAAATGTGTCACTATGAGGAGGGATTTGAAGTTGAGAGTAAGAGAGGCCATCTTTAATCAAGAGAGCGCAGCCATCATGGCCGCCGTCTCTGTCATCCCTGAGACAGGCATATCCACGTACTCGAAACCGAGAACCCGGTATAAGCCATGTCTCAGAGATGGCCGCGACAGCCACAGAGTATTTATTCAGTAAGTAGTTCAGTTCGTGAGACTTTGGACGGACACTTCTACAATTCCATTGGAGAAACTGGCATGTGTTCATCACTGGGTTGTTCGGAGCCATTTTTGGGCAGAAGACTATTCAAAATACTTAGTTTGTGAGCTACGTTGGGCGGTAAGGCATCATTAAACCTGAAAAGAATATCTGTTAAAAGAGATATTATATGTTCTAAGAATTTGTCTTCCTTAGAAGTGGAGTATGGATTTTCCAAGTTAGTCCCATTAGGTAATGAAGGGTGAATATCTGAAATTAGAGATTGGTGAGTCAATCTGTCATATCCTCTCGGCAGTGGGGCTCTGGGTTTTGGGGATGATAAGACTGTCTTGCGGTGTGAAGTAGAGGGTGAGGATGGATAAGGATGGGAGATAACTTGTGAGGCGGACTGTGAAGGGTTGTGGTGAGTGGGAGTTTTAGAGACATCTGCATATGGACGCCGTACCGGAGGAAACCGGGCAGAGGCTTCCAAATATGACACATTCTCTTGAGACATTACTGCTTTTATGTTGTGTTGTCTAATAGTTTCAAGGCAACCTCTACTTGTCGCAAAGTGGTCTCCGGAGCAATGCAAACAGGTGGATTTGCTTTCAGGTATGGGACAGCTATCTCCAGGGTGTTCTTGAGCACAACGGTAGCATCTGGGTTTGGACCGACACTGTGTCTTGATGTGTCCAAATCTACAACAATTATGGCATTGTATAGTTGGTAATTGGTATGTCTCTACTGGGAGAGAAGTGAAGTAGGAGTAGATTCTCTTGGGCAAAAATTGACCCTCAAAGGTCAGAACAATAGTCTGGGTGGGAGTCCAAGTAATCTTATCATTAGCTGTGACTTTTCTGTTTAGTCTTCTGGCTTTTAAAATTATTCCACAACCCTCTGGGAGGTCGACGGAGTTAATAAACTCATCAAGCGTCCAGTCAACTGGAATGTTCCTTACAATACCCATCCGTGTAATGTTATATGTAGGTATAGACACTTTATACTTATATTTTTTTCCAAAGTCGGAAGAGATAAATTTGTTAGCGTCAGGGCCAGTTTTAAATTCCATTTCAATTCTGTTTCTACCTACACTCCTAATTCCACCTCTACAGATATTGTCTATATTATATTTATGAACTAATTGTCCGAACTTAATTGGTCGAATGGTAGTTCCTGCAGCTGGGTCAGGGTCTTCCCTGCTAACGTGAACTATAAATGGTCCACGGTCATTTTGGTTGTATTTACGGGATTCCTGTGAAAGACTAGGGTGTGTGTAAATAGATTGAATGGATGCCGAGGTGTCTATGTCGTTTACATTCCTAGTTCGTTTGTCAGAGTTGGGCGTTGAATCTGATGGTAATTTGTGCTTACGAGAGTCAAGTTTAGCGGTGAGTGATTGGGAGAATATTGGGGGTGATAAAAGTTCAATGTCAGGGGGATCAGGAGGGTCAGGAGGTTCCGGATTCATATTGGATTAATACTAACCTTACACCTTACAGTTGGTGATATACAATAATACGTAAATAAATATATAAACGAGTACCAACGATCACAAGACACTCACAAACACTATGTTAAAAGAAAGAACTCAGTTTAGAAAGTACTATCTTAAAAGCACTGCTAAAAACACAGATTTGATTCACAAACACGTGTATCAAACAACTCCAAGCAGCGAAGTCCGCAAATATAATTTTATTTTATTAATGTGAAACGACTTTACAAATGAGTCAATGTCATGAGACTAATCCATAATAAAGATTTTATAAAAAAAAAATTATTTACATAGCAAAAAAAATCAATAAACCATTAAGTAAAACATTAAATAAATTTGATTTATTATAACTAAAAAATTATTTAAGCTATAGAAATTGTTCTCTTTAAGCCACTTACATAATTTATTCTTAAACAATCTGTTGTTAAGATTTTTGATATCATTAGGAATTTTCTTATACATTATACAATTTTAATATACGAACGCACATACATAGAAAGCTATTGGCATACTTTCCACTTCTTGGTATTTCATTATATATTAATCTTTGTGGGTATCTAATCTTAAATTACCAGCTTTCTTAAATAATTCTAAATATTTATGCACAAAAGTAGCCACTTCGCAAATATAAAGTGAAGGCAGTGGCAACAAACCAAGACTTGAGGTATTCCACTGATAACTCTGACACATTTCTTTTGTGCAACAAAGGCCCTATTTTTGTCAGTGCTATTACCCCAGAGAAGAATACCATACCTAAGAACAGATTCAACGTAGGCATGGAAGGTTATAATTCCTGTTTTTTTGTTAGTTACGTTTTTTACGCGGTTGAGTGCATACACAAATCTATTTATTCTACCACAAACGTTATCATTATTATCAACGTGTATTTTCCAATTCAGGTCCTCGTCATTGCTATTTCTCTGTACTCGACTTCTTGTTAAGCTAAAATACATGTCCCACCTCTTGATTTATCTCGACAAAAAACAGTAGCCAATTCATAATCGGGCACCTTAACGTTTTTTTTCATGACCTTTACGTAGGAAAGTTTCGGACAGACATATAAGGTCTGGGCTATTATTTGACTGACATTTAACTCATCTAACGTTATGACTAACAAGTCTTGTTTAGATATAAGACTTGCTATATTTTGGTGTATGATTTTAAAATCAGAATTTTCATTAATTGATTTTTGTGGCACGAAAAAAATTATTTATACTTGTTGAAGGAAAGTAGTCAGCAATGGTCCGTTTTATCTTAGGTTTCGAATTTTGTGCATCATGTCTACCCTGCGAATTACAACCAGACTTATTTGTTGCAAAGTAGTAAGGAATGGTACCTTGGCGCTGTTTATTACAGATTTTCGTTTCTTCGATGAGTCTATGACGTACTATGTATTTTTTTAATTCATTAACATTGTAGTCAATAATAAAGTTAATTGCATTACAAATGTCAAACTTATTTTCATTACAAGTCACATAATAACATCTTTTATAACTGTTACAAAGTTTTTGAATTTTATAATTAAATTCTGGTACATTCAAATACGTACTCCTAAATAAATTCATCACTATTACATCATTATTCTAAAATTTATTAAATAGCTATCGCAATTGAAATAATAATAAATTGCTATCATAGTCATTTTCCCCAATGCCAATTATCAACGTATCGCAAGGCATTAAGGTAATATCATAACAGTCTTTCAAAATGTCCGTGACTAATGCATGGGGCTTAGTAAGGGAAGTAACTAAGTACCTCTCGTGCATAGTTGTTTGTCTAGCACGTGTAAGGGCAGAAGACAAACCAACGCACTTTTGTGTTCCATATACACTCGGCGTCAAAAAAATCGCACCTCTAAGAAAATCACGTTCAAATGGCATTAACTCTGGATATGCACATGCAGTCGTATTAATTATAATTTTATTTAAAAGGTTACTTAATTAACTTAATAAAAAAACATTATTTTTCATTATCAAATAAAACCTAAAGCAACAAATAAAGGGTCACAAAAATTCTAAGGAAATTTTGCTGCTCGGGAGAGTCGCGAGTTGCGCTAACTTTGTGGGTATAAAGAGGTCAACACGGGTTCAATGTGGGTCATTCGCTATTAAACCGTTGAAGGGGACACACGCACTGATTTTACTGAAGAAAGAACATCTGGAAAATGGACACTACAGCTGATGAGGCCGCTCAAGTGGTTGCACTACTGCAAGCAGGGGTGCGGCAGTGTGATGTCGCCCGGCAACTGAATCTGAGCCGTTTTTCGGTTCGTAGAGTCTACCAGCGCTTTTTAGAGACCGGTGGCTATATCCGGCGACATGGGTCCGGTAGACGTCGCTGCACTTCGGAAAGAGACGTCCGGTTCGTTGTGTCGTACTCTTTGAGAAATCGCTTCTCAAACGCTGTTCAGCTGCAACAGGAGCTCCAGGCAGTTCGCAGACGCACCGTGAGTGTATCCACGGTTAGAAGAAGACTGAAGGAGAAGAACATAGCAGCCCGCAGAGCTGCTACAGGTCCAAAATTGACTGCAGCGCACCGACGAGCCCGCTTGCAGTTTGCTCGCGACCACGTCGATTGGACCATTGAGCAGTGGGGAGCTGTTCTCTTCTCAGACGAGACACGAGTGTGTCTTTTCTGCAACGACCGACGAAGAAGAGTATACCGGAGGCAGGGTGAACGTTTCGCTCAAGCCTGCATCCAGGAGACGGTGGAATATGGAGGCGGATCCTGCATGTTCTGGGGCGGTATGTCGGCTGCCGGCAAAACCGACCTGGTCTGCGTCTCCCGGACCGGAGGTGCTCGCGGACAAGGGTCGCTGACTGCGCGCCGCTATATCACAGAGATCCTGGATGTGCATGTGGTCCCTTTTGCCGAATCTTTTGGCGAGGGGTTCACATTAATGCACGACAACGCTCGCGCACACACTGCAGCCATCGTGAACGACTTCCTGCGGAGGTCCCAAATTCCTGTGATGCAGTGGCCAGCGAGAAGTCCTGATCTGAATCCGATAGAGCACCTCTGGGACCATCTTAAACGTAAGGTTCGATCTCGGGATCCGGCTCCTTCGACTCTAGAGGAACTCCAAACCGCGGTGATTGAAGAATGGGGTCTTATCCCTCAAGAAGAGCTCCTGAAGTTGGTGAGGTCTATGAGGGACCGTATGGAAGCCGTCATCAGGGCAAGGGGGGGTAACACTAGATTTTGAGTTAATTTTAAGACACTTTTTGTACATTTTTTTTGTAAATTATCGATTATTAATTAGGACTTAATTAAGATTTTTTATTATTTTTCAAATTTTTATGCTTTTTGTATAATTTTAATTAAAAAAAAGATTGCACTTAATTGTTGTTTGATGCTCCTTTTTGTTACCTTTCTAATGATACCTAACACTATCCTCTATATAAGGTTTAGGAATTTTTGAATAAGATTTTTATAAGGTGCGATTTTTTTGACGCCGAGTTTATTATGATCTTATTTGTTGGTGGTTTGAGTTGGTGTTGATTTTAGTGTGGTTTTTCGCGGTATACTGTGCAGCCTCTCTTCTAGGGTACGCATTTGTATGGTGAGGGCCAAGATTTCCTTTTGTGCTTCCACTGTTGTTCAAGTGTTACAATTTTCTGTTGTATATCCGCTAAGTCGATATCTAAACAAAGGTCATTTGCCGCCAATTGCGGTCTTAAAGGTGTGAGGTTGCAATCTACAATTGAGTGGTGCATGGACTGTCCACTTTTCTTTTTTATACTACGTATTAATTAATTGTGCGGTAAGATCCGCTTTTTGCTTAGTGGTGATTTACATAATGATTTAAAGACATCATTTTCTTTAGACAGCTTTAAGTTATCTCGACGTAAGTTATTGTTCTCCAAAATATAGTTATCCAATTAGCATTGTGAGCTAGCAATTTCTAATTGTAATTTATTTATGTTGTCTTTCAGCTCTTGTATATAATTTTTTTTTGTTCCTGTGCACTCCATACTTCGCAGCAGTACTACATTTGATGCGGAAGGAGACTCATCCGATGATATGTTTGCTGGTGTAAGTATATGTGAGACTTGCGATAAGTTTGCAGTGTATTTTGGGGTAGATTGTTTTTTTTCGACATTGAGATAGGTAGTTCTTTTCCATGAGATTTAAGAGAATTTTTTTTTCCTAGTTGTAATGTGACATGTTTTGAGACTATTTGTGTTACTTACTTTCATCTTTTCGAGACATGTTTTACATTTCCACCTTCTTTTCGTATCAAAATCCTTCAAGGAATGCAGTTTTTCAGAGTAACCGACATAATTAAACTTATAAAAGTTTTTGCATAAAAACATTGAAGTGTGTTTTTGGAGTCCACTTTTTTTTTACAAACTTGACAAATCACTGACGAATACTTGAAGTGACTTTTAGCTCTTGTCTGTGCTTTTGTTGCCATGGCTGTTATGATTAATTAGTCCAATATTTAGTATAACAATTAGTAGGTACCTACCAAGTCACTCGTATTATTGTTTTGCTCACAAATTACTTAATATTCATGTTTGCAAAAAGAAAAATATGTGTAAAAAATGTTAAAGTATTAAAAAAGGTAATAATAAAAAGAAACAGTAAAAAAAAATTTTCTAGGTCTCTAACTTCGGACCTCAAGCTTGACTTAGTTACAACGTACTGTCACCGTCGCAGCTACTGCGTATTCAAACTAAGTGGCTAAAATTTGTATCAGTAGCCAATTTAAAAATATTTAAAACTAAAAAGTAGTTATGTTAAGTCATTCAGAATAAGATTTTGCATTTTTTTTTTCAAATTTTTTACTATTTTCTTCGTTTGTATTAACACTTTAATGTCCGCATTGTGTTTCCACTTTCTTAATTTTAAAACTTTTTCTTTGTTATGATAGTTTTACACCAATTTTTTCTCACTGATTAACAATTATTGAGATTTGTTGTTGTTGTCCATAATCGAAGCACTTTTTTCAAGGCAACACTAACACCCGTTCCTGGTAGCTTTACGAATATAGTTAAAAAGTTTTTAAGCAAAAAGAAGCATTTCTATATTATAATAGCACTTTAAACGCGGAGTCTATGTTTACATGACGGCAGCGCCATCTGTTATCAGTATTATTTAGTTTTTATTTAAACCGAGAAAATATTATAAAGAAAGTAAAAAATAAGCGAGGAAAATTCAAACTTACAAAACGCGTCACAATTGGTCGAAACGAAATGTGACGTCAATAGTCACGTCTTTGGGTTTATCGGCGTCGATATTCATACTATGTCAATAGTTTGAGTGAGAAAACTGTTTTTAAACCTAGGACCAAGTATCATAATGGACGTAGTCATAAGAGGTTGCCGCTCTTACGTACCTGTAACAAACTGAAGACTTTGTATCTCTGTCTGTGTTACAAAGTGTAACACGAATAAAAGAGACAGGTAATGTAAGTTGGCAACAGCGCCATGTCCGTGTGAGACGTGTCATTTTGTGACCGACTAGTCGGTCAAAACATTGCGGTGAAGTGCAATGTTTTGTTGATTTTTAGAGAAACCTGAGTATTTCCACTAAAAGTGAATTATAAAATTGATAAAATGTGTTGTTCGGCTGTGAACTGTTCGTCAAGAACAACAAAAGGCGGAGTGAAAGACCCGGAATTATCATTTCATACGTAAATGATTAACAAGATTATTTATGGTTTACGTAAAGTTTTTTCGCAATCAAAACACCAAACTATTGAATTTTACTTGTTCTCATTCATACAGTGTCACACAACACTGATAAGACTCAAGTTTTTGCTCTTAAATTAATGTAATTAAAAGACATTGTTTTAGAAATCATTTGTAGTGATGTATCTTTTCATGTAATGTAGCTTTGTCGATATTTTTTTTTAGGTTCCCAAAATGCCCGGAAATAAGATGTAAGTGGGTCAAAGCTGTTAGACGTGATAACTGGGAGCCTACAAAAAATTTAGGACTCTTCAAGCTATAAAAATATTTTCCAATGTTTACACGAACACTTGTCAGAATTCAGTTTATTTGAAGATCATAAATATCTTCGATCGATTTGCGAGATTTATTTACAGCTCCGTATTCATTTCGTGATGAAGAACGCTGTTGTTGAAAACAGTGTTAGGAATATGTACACTAAATTGATTTTATTTAAGGGTCAATAATGTTCTGTCTCGTGTGTGTGATTTCAAAATATAGTTCATTTAGTGTATTTTATCAATATGACTTTTATTTATGGGCCAATAATATTAATTATGTACAGTCAAGAGTATATCAAGCTTTACACTTTTAATGTGTATCCTTTGTGGTAAAACTTGACATGCTCTTGAAAAAACTACAAGCTTATCGATATTTAAGTGACTATATCGATTCGCTAGTGACATCCCTAGTCACGCACACTAATACATTTATTTATTTATTTATTTATTTAGAAAACCAACAGCTTACATAACTTGTATACATACAAAAGGTACTTATAAATAGCAGGCTAATAATAGGTTTCCCTTAACTAATAATTAGTACAAAGTTGTGATTAACATCAATAAAATAAAAATTATAACAATGTGCGTTACAATGAGTTACAATGAAGAGTGACAAATAAAACAAGAAAAAGATATATACTCTACCCTAAAAGTACATATCTAACCCTTTTCATGTTAAAAACGTATTATATTAGTGGTATTTAATTAATCAATTGTATGAATCAATATTTCCCTCAATATAGGTACTCTTAGTACAATATAGTCAAAATCAAAAACGAAGGAGAACGAAACGAAAAAACGAAAAAACACAATGTAACAAAAAAGCTATGCTAAATAAGGCCATACAATGTCCAACTATTATCTTGACGACCTTCATGGTCGAGTGGCTTAGGCACCGGTTCCCATGGGAACGCCACTCGAGTGGGTCGAGGGTTCGATCTCTGGCTAGGTCAATGCAGAACTCAAACCTTCCACATTGGCTCGGGTGATGTGGCGTCGTCGCTGTTACTGAACTCCATAATACAGGAACTTTAGCTACTAAAGCTACGAAACTAGGGTTAAGTATAAGGAACAATATAAGTGTTGTTGTATATGTGATGTTTATTCCTTGCGTGCCATGAGAAAATGTACAATTCTGCGTTTAAATATCTGTTTTGAAATACCGAATAGTTCCAATTTATTAAATTTGTCATTGTAAGTGCTTGCGATACGCGTTAGAACGTTGTTTTTCGCGTAATTTGTGGAGAAAAATGGGGTGTACAACAAGGGAGTGCGTCGAGTACGTCGCTTCGGAGTACACAACGCCATACCTGTTAGCAGACCTGGACAGTCCAGATGCCCATTTAAAATATCAAACAGAAAACACAGGTCCAACAGGTCTCGCCTCTCCTCAAGTGTCAAAAGGTTGTGCCGACGGCAGCTACTCAAGTAAGAATCGGAAGAGATGCGCATACGATAATCAAGATGACTAATAAATTTTTTCTGAATGCGCTCAATACTATCTTTATACGTTTTGTATTGAGGTGACCAAATTGGACTCGCATATTCTAGTACGCTGCGAACGTATGCGAAATAAACTGTTTTAATTGCAGAAATATCTTTGAAAGGCTTACATGATCGCAGCACAAACCCTAAATTTTTAAAAGCCTTATTGACAACGCGATCTATATGAGCAGACAATGACAGTTTACTATCCAAAAGGACACCAAGGTCGCGAACTTCATTGCCTGACGGAATCGGGTTATTGTTGAAATTATACTTATATTTAATTGGATTTAGCTTACGGGTACATATAATAGACTGACACTTAGTTACGTTAACAGTAATTTTATTTCTAATGTAATACCTATGAAGACTGTCCAGATCAGATTGTAAAGATTCGCAGTCATGGTAGTCCTTGATGCGAAGAAAAACTTTTTTATCATCCGCATACAGTAGGTGTTTGGAGTGTTTCACGTGTTGCCCGATGTCATACAGATATGCATTGTAAAATAAAGGCCCGAGATGCGAGCCTTGAGGAACTCCCGTCGGTATTTTCACAAAATCTGATCTAAACCCACCCAACACGACCGCCTGAGAACGATTTTCCAAATATGATTGAATCCAGCGAAGCAAGTCTCCGTGGATCCCAAGTGCGTAAAGTTTGTGAAGCAAAATGACGTGGTCTACCCGGTCGAAAGCTTTTTCAAAGTCCGTATATACCACGTCAACCTGCCCGCCACCATCCATATTCGTCAAAACATAATTTGTAAAATATGAGAGGTTCGTGACAGAAGAACGACAACGAAGGAAACCGTGTTGATGCTCCGACATGCCTTTATAAAGAACAGGATATATAGCTTCGTATACGAATCTTTCAAAAACCTTGCCTAACGTATTTAATATCGAGATACCCCTATAGTTTTCTACACGTGTTTTTGAACCTTTCTTGTGTAAGGGTATAATTTGGGCATTTTTCCATGTGGTAGGAAAGGTACCTTCGGCTAAAGAGCGATTAAAAATAAGGGATAGTGGGAGTGCCAAGGATTCGGCACAATTTTTCCAAAAGAGGGGGGGGATGCCATCACAACCGGCTCCTTTGAAGCAATCAAGACTGGCTAAAGATTTCCACACCGCTTTAACAGGAACGTCAAATGTAGAAATTGAGTCATTACTTGTGGATTCTATAGGAAATGGTGATGCAGTGTTGGGTTCACCAAAGACACTTTTAAAATATTCGCTAAACGCTTCGCAAATCGAATACCCATCTGAGTAGGAGCTGGAGCCCAGAGTGACAGTATTAGGGTAATTAGAGCCCCCACGTAGTGATTTAACATATGACCAAAATAACTTGGGACAGGTTTTCACAGAACGTTCGACACTATTTATGTATTTTTTATAACATATATCTTGGACACGCCGCTCCCTCCTACGCAACATAGAGAATTCGTCGTAATCGAGTAGATTTCTATATTTTTTCCATCGGGAATGTGCCTTAGTTTTTTCTTTTATTATTTTAATCAAAGACTTGCTATACCAGATTGGATATGATCGATCTGCGCTACGTTGTCGAGCAAAAGGCACATAATTTACAACCGCATTGTTGACGATTTTATAAAATAAATGTGTTGCGTCATCAACCGTACCGGAACCCAGTAAAGACTGCCAGTGAAATTCAGCAAAATGTTTATTTAGACTGTCATAATCTCCGTGTCTATAGTTACGCCTTAAGCCTTTAAATTCGATCAGAGGCCTCACTGCCAAATCTAATATTTTTACACCAAATGAAGGATGGGCGCGATCCTCCCCGACAAATGAAGTGCATCTGTCGACCGTGAGTGGCAAATTACAAAATGCCAGATCTAAGGTGTTCTCTGAATAATTAAGTAAGTTATTATACTGTGAAAAACCGAGTAAGGATAAATCGTTTATTAATTGAGCGCCCGCGTTCTGTACCAAAACAGGTCCTCTTTTTAAGAAAGTTGGGTTATTCATATTCCATTGAATAAATGGTAGATTGAAGTCCCCTATGATAAGGTAATTGTTTTGAGAATTACAATTTAAAATATTATTTACTGAGTTTAAAATAGAATTAATATCTTGTGGAATACGATTGCAATCAGGTGGAACATAAACTGCGCTAATAAACAAGGCCGCTGACGAACTAAAGGCTTGTGCTGGTACCAAGACCGTCAGCATTTCAACGGGCGGGCGTGACTCATGCTCGCTGTATCGCCGTGCCCCGAGACTACTCTTAACTAGAATCATTACACCGCCACCCGTTGACTTACCGCACGAACCAAGATCACGATCCCTCCGAAAAACGTCATACCCACTATCACAAACCTCTCCATCGAAAAAACTGTCTTGCAACCAAGACTCCGTTATAACAACAACATCATAATTATTTAATCTTAAACTATGTCTGAATTGTGAACACTTAGTTCTCAAACCACGAACGTTTTGATAGAATACAGTTAAGTTAGCAGCCATTGAGCTTTGAAAACCACCAATAGTTAGGATGCAATCGTTTGTGCAAATTAACCACAAAGTAAGACATAGTATTCTTTAATAAATACACATGAACCGTCCTGTTCCGTCTCCTTGCGGGGTGTTCGTTTACTGATGATATATAGATATGAATTCTTAAAATAATTTTAATGACTATATTGAGGAAAATACATTTTAAAATATTTAAAAAAACTGGGAATGCGATATGATTATTATAAAGACAGACATGCGGGTAAGTTACAAAAGCGATCGCATGATTCATTGCGCACTGACCATGTCGTAGACAAGTGTTGTGCAGCTTACGCAATAAAAACAGGTGCGAGTTATTGATATCATTACGAGTGCTTTCTGCAATCATTTCTAATGCAGTATTTTGATAAAGATGACTTTTTATGAATATAATACTATTTAAATTCTGAGTACTAATTAATAAAAACATGTAAGATTTTATACAAGGTCGTGATTTTATAAATTGTCTATTCATATATAAAATATGAGTAAGGGTTATAATCAAAGAAATAAATTCTATTCTAATGAGATCGTTGTAGGAGTGATTTAGTTTAATAACCAATTGTACACTGTGTCTATTAAAAACGCAATATAATATTAAACTCACGTGTTTTCTGCGAGCGCATAATACAGCATGATTATTGTTAACTCGGGTCGCCATAGATGTAAGTAGACTCTCAGAAAAGACAGGGTGCACAAACTTAACAATAATATTAATGAAATAAATTGATTCATACCAGTGGAAAACGCAACATATTTGTACAAAACTAAAGCATCTAGCCGATATTAAAAAAATTTTTTGAAGTCTTCTTCCATAGTGATCAAAAACGCCGGGCTTGTGTCGTTTTTTCGTACGTATATTTTACCATATTTGGTCCATACGTATTGATAATTTTTTTGTTTGGCCAGCTGCTTACTTTTCTGTAATAATAATTTGTTGTAAATGGTCAAGTGCTCGTTTACATAAATAGACTTCGGGGCTCCTCTCAAATTTATATCTTCTGGTGACAAACGATATTTTCGGGCACATGAAATGAAATTGTCCCGTACTAAACGGGATTTCAATTTGACTATTATGACCCTGGGCCGCCCTGGAACTTTAACTTTTGGTGTCACTCTATTTATTTGAACTATGTCCGCTGCTATTAGTTCTGTATTAATCTTCCTAGCCATCAAACTAATTATAGCCATTAAATCCTCACCCCTCTCTTCTGGCACTCCTGTAATTTCCAAATTCAGCAATCTATCCCTTTGTTCAGATGAATTCATTTCAATCTTCAATTGTCGGTTTTGTTGCTTGATTTCGTCCAGCTCATCTTTTAAGCTATCTATTTTTTTAATATTTTCCGAAAACGCCTCAACTCTCTTACTAATATTGTCCTGTTGGTCACTAAAGAATTGAGTTGATACTTGCAAATTGATAAATTCCCTCTCCAAGCCCGCAAACTTACTGTCGAGCGATTGCACAGTTTTTTTTATTTCCGAGTATTCTAATCGAATATTAAGCATCTCGGTCTTCAGATCCTGAGAGGTTTGATTTATGACCGCCAGATTTTCTTTTAATGTGTTAAGGGTCTCATTAATGACAGAGTTGTCTCTCACAATTTCCGATTTCCAATTGTTCAACGAGGCCATCATGTTGTCCGAGAATTTGTTAAAAGCATCTGTATAATCGTCGGTATGCTTCCGCTTACGAATAGATCCACCAGCCTCTGTTTGCTTAAACTTAGATAAGTCCGGCGTGGAGCTTGAGTTCTCCTTAGGTGAACGTAACATGTCTATACTTTATATAGCCTATGGATGCCCCGCACGACGACTGCGATAAGAGAAACAAAAAACAATTCTGCGCGTAACAAGTCACTGCGACACTGATATCGGAATTTGAGATTTATACGTTAGATTATAAAGATGAGTTTAAGTGATAATTTAGTAAGAAATTAAAATTATAACAAATAACACGTCCGCTCACAACTCGGCTCGAAGCGCTGATGATACATATCGAGAGCTGCACACTAACAAAAAACGGACACGCTAAAAACCAAAGGGCTCTGTCCATTATGATACTTGGTCCTAGTTTAAAACCGTATTCCTGTGTGATTACTTGTGAATATATATTTGTAGTCAATCTAGGACGATGACAGAAACTGGTTTTGTCAAAGCGCAATCGGATAATCTGTCTTAAATAGATGCATTGATGATATTAGCATATTTTGCATCATATCTTGATTTTACGACCGCAACGATCAAAGGAGTGAAATTTCGTAAAACCGCAATAGTAATAAGCAACCTCTTTAGAGATTTTTTAATGAACTATTGGAAACTAGGTTAGGTTGGTTTTAGACCGAATCTTCTACGGCTTAATAGCCAATTCACACTAAGCTGTATATAAATATTGGAAACTTACGTTAAAATGATCTTTACAACAAAATACAACCGATAATAGAGATATATTATCCCTTCAAATCATCTTACACCATTGATTCTTTTACTTTCGCATGGCGTGGAATACGAAAAAAACACTTTATCAGGTGTAATTATAATGGTGTTTTTGCACTTTGGTATCCTTCCGCTTTCACGCCGTAACTACTGAACCGATTGCTTTGAAATTTTGCAGACGTAAAGATAAAAGTCCGGATTAAATAATAGGGTACTTTTTATCCTGGAAAAAATATTGTTTGCTTGATGAATGGATTGTAGATGGCGCTGTGTGCCGTTTAAAACAACGTAAAATATTGCAAACGAATATTAACATGTAAATTTAGAAGCTAAATTATACGATAATGAATCCCCGAAAATGAGTAATTCCCGAGGGGTGACGTACAATTTGTTTTATCGTCTAAACTGTTTTTTTACATCTATTTATATGTTGCAAACGAATATGAACATGTAAATTTTGAAGCTAAATGATACGAAAATGTATCCTCGAAAATGAGGAATTCTCGAGGGATGACGTACAATTTGTTTTATTGTCTAAATTGTTTTTTTTACATCTACTTATCCTAAAATCACTAAAGTCAACGAATTACTAATTAGTATAAGTATTAGTTACGTTATTTAGTTCTTCAGGTATGCGATAGATGGCGCTGGGTGTTTTTTAAAACACGGTAACGATGTGTTTTTTTAAATACATAAGAAGTGGAATGATAGCCTATGCTATTTAGTTCTTGAGGTATGCGATAGATGGCGCTGGGTGTTTTTTAAAACATGGTAACGATGTGATTTTTAAAATACGTAAAAAGTGTAATGATAGCTTACGCTATTTAGTTCTAGAGGTATGCGAAAGATGGCGCTGGGTGTTTCTTAAAACGTGGTAATGAAGTGTTTTTTTAAGATACGTAAGAAGTGGAATGAATTATATGAATTTTGTTTCCAGCGTTACATCGCGCTTCTTAGATTTTTCCGTGGGAATGAGAAGTTTTCTTATAGTTGTGCTTTATACCGCAATATAACCCAATTCCACGCGGGCGAAGCCGCGGGCGGAAAGCTAGTCATACAATATTTGGAAGAAGGTTTTTTAAGTTTTACCATGATTTATTGCAATTTAAACTAAATATAAGTATGGAGTAACTGAAACGCTATAGTAAACAAACACAAATGATTAACTTAAGAAATCAAAAAACATGCATATTCTCTCTTGGTGTAGTGTGAATTACAAAAATGTGTAATAATTAAACCTCTAGACAGATAAAATATTCTCTGTTTTACAGCAAAAGTTTTTTGATTCGGGAGACTACCAAATGGCTAAGCAGAGGCCAAGTAATCTGGCAGCACCTTTCAAAGCACCAGCTGTGCCAGCTAAACTGCCCACTGGTGATGCTATCCCCACTCCAGAGACTGTGCCTGTGAGGAAGACTTCCATCATCCAGCCCAAGTTCCAACCTTCAAGTCAAACATCCTAGCCTTATATGATCTAGGCTCAATGAGTGACATCATTAGCAATTTGTTCCAAAGCTTCATATTACTTATGCACCAGACATTGGTTTTTATTTTTCTATGTTGGCACCATTAAAAGCATATTAATTTAATTATCTATTAAGTACTGTCATTTGACAATTTCAGGCACTGAATTGCTTATCTGTATTAAGTTAATCTATATTAAGTTATTATAATGATCATTATAAGTAATGTGTATGTTGGAATTTAACAAACTTTTATAAGAACCACTGTTATTGTATAAAGATTTAGATATAGTATTGCTTGTTGGAGATGTGTGTATTATGTTATTCTTGCAATGTTGTAGTTTGAATTACTTTGCTGGCTAGTAAAAGAGAATGGGGGGTTTTGCGGGATATTAAGTACACATGCCATTATTTTTTTTTTTATTTTGAATGGGTTCGCTCTTGATTCCAGTCAAGCCCGGGGACCAAGATAGGATCCACGATGGAACGAGGTAACCCTGAAGGTGTCTATTCACCCTGGCTTTGAACACTGACGGGTCATAATTATTCAGAAATATAGACGCAGGGAGGGAGTTCCACTACTTTGTTATGCGCATTATAAAGGATGTTGAGAAGCGTTTGGTGTGATGGTAGGAATAGCAAACAAGAAAGAGAGGTAGCCCGCAGTGCGTCGGGATGTCCGTTGGAAAACGGGAGAGGGCGTTATGAGCTCTGAGCACATTCTCCAAAGTACATTCTGTAGGAGACCAACAGACAGGCAACTTTGCAGCGGTGAGATATGGAGTGAAGCTTGCTCTTTACCAATTTGCTATCACTAATGAGCCTCTCAGTTCTGCGCTGAATCGTGTCCAGTGCTGCAAGTTGTTATTTTGCTGAGCCGTCCAAGAGTTGGCTGCAATATTTCATGCAAGATTGGACTTGAGCTTTATAAAGCGTTAAAAGCTGTCCCGGGGTTATTTATTTAGGACGCCCAGCTTTTTAGCAGCAGTTTGAGCTTTTTTAAACACGTTTGTGTTTTGGAGGCGTTGAAATGAACGAGGATACTTGCACCCCACTGGGATACATGGCTTAATCTCTGGTGCATTCGCTTAACCCTGGCTTCACTCATCTCAACATAAGGTCGTTGGCTTTTGCGTGAAATAGGTATCTCTCTAAGACAATACTGTCGTCTGCTAACCCAACAATTCCGACTCCGAAAAAATTCCTGCAGGTAGATTTCGACCACCCCAATAGACCCCCCTTAGACCCAAACTGTCTAAAAACAATAGTTTTACAACAATAAAATAAATAAAAATTTGTCCCATACAAAAGTCAATGTTGCTAACTCATCGTCTAAAGCGTTGATGTCTCTTGTATGGGACCATCTGAGCCTAGGTGGATTTTCAAGCAAAATCAGCCGACCCAAAAATTTTTAAAAATTCACCAAAAATCTTTTTCTCATCCAATTGTCTTGCGGTTTTCGATAGTAGTTAGCAGAGCCCCTAAGGCATCTTTTCCTTATTTTTAATTGAAAATTCACTTACAACTTTTCCTATTATAAGCTTTTTCCCAAATTTTCACCAATTTTCCTCAACTTTTTAACACTAATTCTATCATAACTTTTTTCGGTTCTAACCGATTTTCAATTTTATAGTTTCCTTTTATAGAACTCGCTAAAACACAACTTTTATTTACATAAAAATTTCCCGTATCTCCTATACTTTAGGAGAAATAAAATCCCAAAAATTACCAAAAAACAACCATTTTAGCCAAAAACAGAAAAGCTTATATTTTCAGAACGGCAAAAGATTTTGTCATTCTGTTTAAATATTTACCTTCATTACACCTATCCCTACAACATATTGTTGCACGGTACAAATCCAACGGTAAATAAATTTTTTACCGTCATTTTAACTTTAACCTTTTTAATTAAAAAATACCAAAATTTCAAACCTTTATAAAATCTTAGATATAAGCTAATCAATCCTCAAATTTATTGTTTTAGTTAGTTTTTAGCTTAGTTAACATATTTCTTTAATACTTTTTTCCCATAAATATTATAGTTTTTAAGTTGTATTCACTTAAAATTTAAAATTTTATAAATAATTAATATTATCTTAGTAAATAATTTACCTTATAATCCTATGTTTTTAGTATTAATATTGCCTTAGTAAATAGAGTTGAATACTTTTATAATACCTTTTAGATCTAAAAATAAAAAACTCGTGTTTAAGAACACTCTAGAAATAAAAATAATTCATAAATTAAATTTATGTCCAAAAAAGAACCACTTAAATTACCATACCCGTCATTGTCATCACCAACGATGAGAAAAATTAAAACGCGCTCCAGCGCGGCTCAAAATCAAAACAAAAATAATTCCCCACCCCAAACACCTATACCATCTAAACAGCAAGATGACAAACCATCAATTGCTACCTCCAAAACAATTAACCCAAAACACAAAAATGCTAATGTAAAAACAACTGAATCATCCCTAACCACCACACCATCAATCTCAAACGCTAGTAGTGGGTATTCACCGATTCTGGACCACCGGAGGCCAACCCCTGGTCTGCCTCGGTCCAGAATTTTGTGCAATGGGGATGTCGAAACCTAAAAAAAAGAAAAAAAAAAAAAAAAGTTAAGCACCCCCATTTGGAGCGATTGCGCTGGGTCCCAGCTTCGTATCTCTTACCGTTTCCGAGATACGTTTTTGCTGAACTCATTCCTACTTGATTAACTAATAAACCCCTGTTAATGACACCTCGACGCTAATGACACACTCGACTTAAGGCCTTAATGACATGATTCTAATCACCTTCCCCCGATGCTTCTCATTAACATATCGATCATGGCTAATTGTTTTTTAGCAATGCTATGTACTCTGTACCTATCTAACATTACCTAAATAATAACAATAATTTATCATGGATTATTTCCAAATTTGGAATCTGCTCTTCATCGGTCATTCTCGTGGTACATTCACTATTATTTCATGCTCCTAAACTTATCAACTACGTATGAAAAATATGTTTAAAATTATGTTTTATTATTACAAGTAAAAACACCATATTTCTTTGTCTTAAACGTATACTCATTCAATATTGAAATGCTTTATCAACTACCTGTTACCGCAGTCCATGGTCGAGGACAATGAATTTGTACCATTTTTCACCCCATGCAGTCAACATCAAAGCAGTACAGATAATGAATTCGAGATCGATGGGTTGAGAATGATGGTTAATTGCACCTTATGCGTGGAGGAAAGAAATAGTGGACGTTTGGTTGCTGGTTACTCACGCCCATCATCACCGATTCCGATGGAAGCCGCACCAGTCAACCCCCTCTTGCGGGATTGGACCGCAGAGGAAGATGAAGAAATCAACGAAATTCTCGCCAATACCGATACCGACATGTGGAATAGGGAATATCTTATTCTCCAACAACCACTTCTCCAACTTTGTTTTAATAAATACGATGTTTGTAACATATATTAAGGAATTGTAAATTAATTAAAGCATTTTTTCTCTTTTACTCATCTTATCTACAGGCTACATATTTGGTCATCACTTTGAAAATACGGGACCTTGTCTACACAATTGCAACAATAAAATCTTGGCGATGCATACTATTATTTCATGCACCTAAACTTATCAACTACGTATGACATTTCTCTTTGCTGTATTTCAACCAAGTTAAACCACATGAAACTTTTTAACTTATGTTTTATTATTACAAGTAGATACTCATTACCATGCGAACACCATATTTCTTTGTCTTAAACGTTTACTCATTCAATATCGAAACGCTTTATCAACAATTTGAAAGTAATTTTTACTAACAACGTTGACTTGTTATTGTTGCACCATTTAAACAAGTTTGATTGTTTGAATCGTCAAATAAAGATTTCTTAGTAATTAAAACAAATCACTCTTGATCAACGAGTACTAGATCATTAACAATAATTGTGCAGAAATCAGTAAATTTGGAGTATATATTGACTACAATACCCAAATAATCAGTTACAAAGACTCTATTGTCGAAGTGCAACAACACCCTCTTATATTTTTATCATCGATCTGCTGTGTTGGGAAAATGGCGGTAAGCATAAGTGATCTGCACAGTTCGGCAGAAATTCGCTTCGACTGGCTTCGAGAGGGACCAGAACTGTTTACTTGCATTCAGATAGGAAGACAGTCTCGTCCGAATCCGGACGAATTTCACCTTTAGTAAGACCCTTTTGCATGACTTAGCGGCCGAAATATAGGCTCTCTTCTTCGCTGGATTTTCCGTGCACATATATAAGCTTGATAAGCAGTTTTCAGGCCTCAACACGAGCCCAGGCTGTATTATACCAAGATTGGGACTTGTAACCGAGCGGGATGTCGGAGAATGGAAAAAGTACCCCATTCCTTGCCGAATTACACCCGCAATCGCATCAGTAGTGCACGAAGGGTCGCTCGAAGAGAAACAAGTTTGCTGCCAGGACTAAGATGCAAATAAAATAAACATCTTGTCCCAATTTGCTGACTCGTAACACCATACCCTCCTCATGCCCCAAGGGCTATCATCCGGAAGATATTCGGATATAGATATAGATCCGGATACGGATTTAACCACATAATAGTCGGACGATCCCAATGGAGCTTAAAGGTCGATTCACACATATCAGTGAACCCACAGTTCCGGCACAGTACCGTTACAGTTCCGTAGCCGTGCAACAGTGGTGCGTCAGTGCTTCAATTCACACATATCAGGCACAGTACAGTTCTCTGCGGGTCTTCGTGCACGACGTTCCCTTCAGACTAGCGTTGACGTCGATTATTTTGATGGCACTCTTCAATAACACAGAATTAGCTATGATAGCCATTGCTTTAGACGAAGAAGAAGAAGAAAATCGAGGAAAAAAAAGAAAATGGGTACATGAAGCATGGAAGTTAAGAGAATCTGAAGGAGAATTCGTGACATTATATAAAGAATTAATTAAAGACGAAAGAAAGTATTTTTAATATTTTAAAATGTCGGAAAGCTGTTTTAATATTCTCCTTCAGAAGCTGGGAAATAAATTAGTAAAGAAAGATACTCGATGGAGGAAGGCTATATCTCCTAGAGAGCGGCTCGCAATTTGTCTAAGGTAGGTAAACCGGATGTTATTAACTTTATTTTTACCTTTTTGGAGGTAGAAACAGTCGATAACATATCAGTGAACACATTTTTTGCAGTGCAGATGTATCCACTGACAGGTATGTTTAAGGATAACCTTTTAATTAAAATTCTGAAAATATGTATTTAAATCAGTTTTTATTACTTCGTATGTGGCACATAAACACATTATACTTTTAACACTTTGTTAAGTTCTAGAGCATTATCATTCGTTAAATGTAGAGTTCATAACAAATTGCTGCACATCACTATGTTGTGTGGGATCTACTATATTAGCCAATCCAGTAGAGTCAAGAATAGATTGCGATGTGAGATTTATATTTGTTGGTTCAGTTGCAATATCTCTTGGATATGATACTACTATATTAGCCAATGCAGTAGAGTCAAGAATAGATTGCGATGTGAGATTTATATTTGTTGGTTCAGTTGCAATATCTCTTGGATATGATACTACTATATTAGCCAATCCAGTAGAGTCAAGAATAGATTGCGATGTGAGATTTATATTTTTTGGTTCAGTTGCAATATCTCTTGGATATAATGGTACATTTTGCTCTGTCATCATCTTCATCTCATATTTTTGCACAGTTGTAAATATTTCAGTCTTTGCCAAATTTAAGTAATATTGATTCAAATTCTTCAGTGTGGGTGCAATACCATTTAAAAAAGCATCAACTGGATACTCGAAATTTAATAATTCCTCTAATAGCACTGTAGATAAATAAATTTTGACTTACCGTCTACATTCATTTGTGTTCCTATTTTGTTCCACAAATTGTTTTTGTATTTTGTATCCATATACTTTGCATGAGATAAATCATACAAAACAGGATTCTCACGAACTAATTCAATCAACACCTCGTCTTCCATTTTGTTTTCGATGCAGCGGCGTCAGTGATCCGTGATAAAATATCGTCTTCGCCGATCACGTCCGTGATGGCCGGTGCCGGCACTGACACTGACGGTACTGAGACGACACTGACACTGACAAGTGCGAATACATCCATAGAGAATGTTTGAAAGAATAATTATCACTGATGCGGTACTGTGCCGGAACTGTGGGTTCACTGATATGTGTGAATCGACCTTTAACCGATACCGTATATTTGGGTGGATCAGTTGTCAGCGGTAAGTCTAAACAATTGGGTGTTTGGTAAATCTGAAATATCTGGAATTCGCGTCACTTAATCCACCAGCTGAGTAAGATTAAGCGCTAGGGCAAATCGTCGCGCTTCTCGCCCAGCACGGTCAGTTTTCTGGTGGTCACTCTTTGTGGTGAATGTTGAAGTGTTCCAGTAAAACAAACTCTGCCGCTGGATTTAGCTGAGTTGCCAAGTCTGTCGTTCCTGTGAAGTAATCAATGAACAGAGTTGTCTCCCGGTCACGAGTGCGATCGGTAGACACAGACGTAGAGAATTTTCTCAACCCCAGTATACACCAGAAGCCTAATTATGGAAACCCCGGTGTTTTCACAGCATATGAGACGCCTACAGCTATTGTCATTGCGATGCTCATGCATAAGTTCTAGATGTGCCTGTAAGTTCGTTCGCAATGAGTGTATAACCAAGGTAGTTGAGGTACGCCTCGTCCAACGGGGTTGCTATCCAAGTCTTCCCGCTACCCCTTCAGAATTACATTCCAGAAGAACCTGGCACAGTATACCAAAACCGGTACACCAAGATACCAAAACCGGTTCTAAGATGCGCAACTGACTTATTACCAACCCCCATTGGCATTGGCACTCCCACCCGCCGACGGAACGCAGCAAGGCTGCTTGTCGACGGATTTCTCAGGATGGTGGTCGCGAGCCAAGCGGCCCCTAGCGGAGCCTACCACCGCCGCTGGAATCATCAGCCCTCACCACGGGCAGATTTGGTCCGCCCCAGCATTGAATTGCAAGAATATCAATCATAATACATAGTTGTCACAGATCTATCACCATACAGTAGATATTTCATATTTATTATTTTGTGGACTTGTAACATCGCTGTCATTGTATGCTAATATTTGTATCACCTGTAAATAACCTAGCCTTAATATGGAAACAAAAACGAATTTTTAAATTATTCACTACCCAACAAAAATGCCATGATTGTAGAGTTAGTAAATTATGATAAGAAAAATAATTGATTTTGATCTAATAACCTTTAAGAATATAGTCCATGGACACCGTTATTCCAAAATAAACTTAAGTTCAATAAATAGTATTTTTTTTATATATATTTGAATAAATCATAGTATCGCTTCAAATGTTCTATATTATAAAAACTAGTGTGAGTATAAAGCAAAATTTATTTTTCACATTGTAACCCCAGCGGTATAGGTGATATTTACACTTCAAGATTTGTTTTCTTTTGGTGTATTTTTTAAGGTACTATCGAGGTCTCTCGTGCCTTAACACTTTGTAGAAATATTCGTTTGAACTGATCGCATCGGACACGCCCACACGAGCCATACCTATCCCTAATTGGCTTCGTATTTTACTACGATTTATACTACGGCCAATCATAAACAACTAGTTTTAAAATCGCCCTTGATGTTAGTACTGTCAACTGTCAATCTGCTTAAGCTTAAACTTCTAAATGCTCTCACTTGCTTGTTTGCGCACGTGCGCCATTGCTGAATGAATGGAGAGGGGCGTGGCCTGAAGCGATAGGCATCGTGCAGTGTGCAAGTGACTATCGACTTAGGACTGATAATGCGCCAGAGGCTTCGATAGTACGTTTTACACCGCTAAAATAAACCTTTATTCTAAAATAAACTTAAGTTCAATGAAATGTAGTTTTTTTATATATATATTAATAAATCATTGTATTGCTTCAAATATTCTATATTATAAAAACTTGTATCAATATAAAGCAACATTTATTTTTCACATATGATTACTATAAAAGAAACCCCAGCGGTGTAGGTGATATTTACACTTCAAGATTTGTTTTATTTTGGTGTATTTTTAAGGTACGCTTTACACCGTTAAAGTAAAATCTGTAGTTTCGATATTAATTTGATGTATCCACAGATTTATTATTGAATTGTTGTTACACTCCAATGGAGAATGTCTTAGTTAAGCCCTCAAAGCAAGGCCGTAGCTAAGGGGGGGCATTGTGGGGCAATGCCCTACCTTGAAATCACAATGCCCTACCTTAAAAATACCAAAAACTAAGATAAATTAGTTTAATTAAATTGTTTTATAATTTTTATATATTTTATGCATTTTTCAATGCGATCTTATAAGATAAATTATCATAATAGAAAAATACTACACTACTGGAAAAAATTAAGGGATCAAAAAAATCCAAATTTTTGGGCAATTTTCAACAGGCCGTAACTTCGAAAGAAATGGTCGTACAGGAAATAAAGAAAAAGTAAATTGTAGCTCCTAGTGTCTAGTTTTTGAATAAGAACTTTAAAAATAATTATACTAGATTTAAAAAATCCCACGTTTTTCAATGTCCTAAAAAAAATGTTTTATTTTTGTCACATGTATTTGAAAATGCAACAAAATAAGGGCTATTGCTGATTTTTTGGAAAATCAAGCGCTGGATCGAAAATATTGAGGAAACCACTAATATTAAGTGTAACTTTTACAGTTCAATATGTCCACAAAAACCCTACATAGAACGAAATTAATCCAGCCAGCCGTTTTTTTGTTTCATTTGATCGAATTTATAAAAAATTAAAGAATCGCGTTTTTTGCTCTGAAAAGGTCATAATTTTTAAAAATGAGAAAAGAAAATGTTTTTCCTAGCTTTTTCCAGATTTTAGTTCCAGAAAGTGCTTAAATGGTTGTCGTCGAACATCTCTAATAATGGCCCGATCATCGCGGGCATTAGTAACTCGATGGCAACCTTATCCGGAGCGACGATTGTATTGGTTCGTCTCTTGGTATCTGGCATAAGCTAGACGTACGACGGATTGACTTACACCCATCCGGATGGCAACTGGATGTTGACTGTAACCTTCGTCAATAAGAGTCACGAACCGAGCAACTTCTACCTCCGATAAATGTTGTCTAACCATGATTGAAAATAGAAAAATTTTCAATTTTAACCAAAAAAAAAATAAAAAAAAAATCTTCAAGCCCAAAGGGATTAATTTGGAAAAAACTGTTAAGAATTATTTTTTAAGGATTTGCTAGGAAAATCGTATGAAAAAGATTGAAATTCGATTGGGGGTATTAACTTTTTTTTAATTTAATTAAAAGGAAATCAGTAGAATCAAGGAATGCAGCAGCGGAAACGCGTTAAAAATGATCGGGCGATAGTTTCTTGAATTTCCTTAACTTTCTGAAACAAATGTGGAAAAAGCTCGGAAAAACATATTTTTTTTATTTTTGAAAATTATAAGCTTTTCAGAGCAAAAAAACGTGATACGTAAATTTTTTCAAAAATTCGATCAAGTGAAACAGAAAAACGGCTGGCTGGATTAATTTAGTTCTTTGTAGGATTTTTGTGGACATATTGAACTGTAAAAGGCACACTTAACATTAGCGGTTTCCTTAATATTTTTGATCCAGCGCTTGATTTTCCAAAAAAATCACCAACAGTCACACCAATTTTGTTGCATTTTCAAATTCATGTGTCAAAAATAAAACATTTTTTTTTTCAGAATAACAATGGTTAGTCGTTAAAGAGAATGCATTCAAGTTCTTGAAACCCATCTTTAACTTTCTGTGCGATCATTGATTGCTGAGATATCGATAATCAAAGACAAAAGGATGCTTTTCCATTTGAAGACCGATATCTCGTCGAGAAGTGGACGTATCAAGGTGTATAAAAAAATAAATTAAAGCTAAATAAACAAAGTGTCTGATCCTTATAGTGGGTAAGCAAAGCAATTTTTTTTACGCCCGTAGATTAAAAATCAAAACAAAAAAAATTGTAATTTTTTTTGTTGCTGGTTTTTCTAAGATTACTCAAAAACCGCGGAGGATACAACATTTTAAAGTTCTAATCCAAAAACTAGACACTTGGAGCTACAATTTACTTTTTTTGATTTCCTGTGTTGAAAATTGCCCAAAAATTTGTATTTTTTTTTTTATCCTTTAATCCTTTTTCCAGTAGTGTAAAAAAATTGACTTGGGTCACAAGTGAATTCTCAGGTGGGAATCGAACCCGCTACCTTTGGAAATCCGCTCCAATGCTTGACCTAGAGGTCAGTGATATACATAGTGTTTGATTTAGGAGCCCGTGCTTCGAGGACAGATCAATTCTGATAAATTTACTACTTCCGCCCTACCTGTAACCAATGCTGCCCTACCTCAAATTAGACTCTAGCTACGGCCCTGCCTCAAAGGCAGGCATCGCACAAGTTCATTAAGCATCACATCACTGTGACTGTGGTGGAATATACCTAGGCACTTGTCTAAAAATACAGGAAAAATTGACTGTAAATGTTCACATAAGGGGGTATTTAAGTATATAAGTTATGTCCATCCTAAATAATAATTTAGGATAGACAAAACTGCGGAAGAGGAGAAGGAATTATTTAATAAATCCTTGATAAAAAAAAATGTTTTAATTAATACCACCACCTTAATATTTACTCTATTCGAGATTATGTAACAATAGTAGATAACATGGCACTTGTTTAATATTAATAACAATTTGAAGTTGACTCCTCATATCTTCGCCTCTACTAAATATCCTGGCATACAGTGCTTTTTTGTTATAAATCGCCCCACCAATAGGATAACTATAATTGACTGCTATCTGAAATAAAGGTATTTTCAAAGCCAACATTATTCTTTCCGTTAATATAACACATGCTCGCATTGGGTAACAAAGCTGTAGAAGCTTTTTTCTCTATTGCCTTAGTAAGTACCTGTTGTAAGTAAGTTTGTTCATAGCTTCGTGTATGCATTTTACATGGACAGTGGCAGAGTAAAATAGAGAGTATTATAAACCAATCTTGTGACCTAGTGTCATTTATACAATAAAAAATTTACTCATGAATCAAACCGTTTTTTTGTAAAACATTTTAATACTTACTAATTGCCAGGGTTCCATTGCAAATAGTCTGGTGTTGCAGCAGCGCGGTACTCTTGTATGAGGTCATTAACTACGCTCCTTGACTCATCGAACTCTTCCAGTGACTCCTTGAACATAGGCTCCTTGCGGAAAACCTCTATGAATGCCTCGCGTTTTCGAAGTTTGTCATACTGTTGTAGACATCTGTCAAAAAGCTGAAATAATAATATTGATGAGTTTTTAATTTCTGTTACCCTATCTATATGTATAACTCACCGGTTATTAACATTTTCTTTTTTAAAGGGTATAGCAGGTTAAGTATTGAGAATGTGCCCCTAGAAGTTGTTGTTGTTAAGTCAATGAATATCGACATTACTATTTATTGCAGTTCTTAGTTGCCTATGTCTTGCTTTCATAGAGTGGCCTTGAAAAATGACCTGAAATTTTTTTTTTTACTTTTCGTTCTCTAAAACTAATGGAACTAGGAATGTGATTCCAACGCCAAACTAGACATTATTATTTCTAATATCTTAATTATTTTACTAATAATAAATAAACTTCTGATAGAAATATTATTTTCTCGGCTATTATTAGTGAGTTTTAACAGAGCGACCACTTCCAAAAAAATCTGGAAAATAGCATTTAGTGTGTAGATTAAGTTGATATAAGTTTCATCGAAATCGGTTGCCTGCAACATATTAAAAAAAATAATTCTGCTCAGGTCCCTATTTGTCACACTGCACATTAAACTTGAATGATATGTTTAATAATAATGATACAACTAAAAAAAGGTACGTTCCATCCATTCTACTAACCCTGTAAGAGTCTGGCATGCATTTAAGTACACAAATCACTCAAAGCATGCAAATACAAGTATATTTTTATTGTAGACACTTTTTATAGACTGTGCCTGTACAGTGTTAAAAATATAAGCAAACGGTAGATTTCATCCACTAATAACTGCCTACAAAACATGTACGATTTGTTTACGGATATTTTATACTGTACACACTTCATGAATGTTGTCTCAATACGTTTGTGGAAGCTTGGACTTCCAGTGTAAGTAGTTTGTAGTAATATACATTCAAAGTGCATGAGCAAACGTTTTCTTTTCTCCAATGTTACCGCATGACGAGTGAAAACAAGCTTGCGTCGTGAATAGCTTAGAAATACTAAAGCCTTGAAGATTTTTCTACAAAGTTGACGTTTCGACTGTTTGGTTTTCATTTTTACTGAATACAAAGCTATAATACTGTCAAAGTTTTACAGACAGTTATAAGTGAATAAAAATCGACCGTTTGGTAACGTTTTTAACACTGTACAGACAGTCTAAAAAAAGTGTCTTCAATAAAAATACACTTGGATTCGCATGCTTTGAGTTTGATTTGTGTTCTTAACTGCACGCCAGACTCTTACAGGGTTAGCAGAGTGGATGGAACTTATCTGTTTTTATTTTGTATCATTGGATGGCTCCCATGGATCAGTTTCAATGACGCAATGTCTGTTACGCCATAACTTCCCGAGTTCTTAACTGATTTTAATATTTTTTGTGTGGAATCTTATCAACAGGTTTAGGATCAGATTGTGACGGAGCCCGAATTATGAAATTCGCAAAAATTCTCATCGAAACAAAAAAAAACTTTTCTTTTTTAGGTAGGTATTATGCTCCGCTCCAATATATGGTGCTAGCGTAGCTTTATGCTAAGCGACTGCATCACCTAGTTATTATTAAACATATCATTCAAGAGTTTAATGTGTAGTCTTACAAATAGGGACCTGAGCAACAAAATTTTTTTTAATATGTTGCAGGCAACCGATTTCGATAAAACTATCTATTTTTCAGAATTTTTTGGAAGTGGTCGCTCTGTTAGAAATCACTAATAATAGCCAGGAAAATAATATTTCTATTAGAAAATTTATTTATTATTAGAAAAATAATTAATATATGTCAGTATTTTATCCACAGTTTGGCGTTGAAATCACATTCCTAGCTCTATTAGTTTGAGAGAACGAAAAGTTTAAAAAAAAATCTGTTATCAGGTCATTTTTAAGGTTACTCTATGAAAGCAAGAGATAGCAGCTAAAACTGCATAAAAAGTAATGTCAATATGCATTGACTTCATAATATGATATTCATTACATTGGGCTCTGGGGGCACATTCTCAATACTTAACCTGCTATAACCCTTTGTTATGAGAATAAGTAGCATATAGTTATTAGACATATAATCATGAATTTTACTTTTGCTACTTTCTCCTGCTTAGCCTCACATCACAACACAAACAAACTTACGCAGCATTTACTCACCGATGATATGTTAGTGTGATTGGCAAGCAGTAGGCCCGAAACTTTGTGAGGGGCGTGCACATAAGGAGACCGGCGTGACAAGGCCATCTGGATGGAGGGTGTCCCCCACGTGATATATGTCACTAACTCGTGCTGAATTCGGCGAAGCGCTTTATGCGCCTGAGTTGGATCTACTTCTCCCTAAAAAATAATGCTTTTCTGTATTACTATAAGTTTACACTTTCTTTATTGGGTGACAAAATTAGCAAGACAACCAAGGAAATAATATATACTGATAAAAAAAAAATACCTGTATGATATTCAATATTGATATGTAACAGTGTTGATTAGTTCTATCGGGACTTAATGAAACCATCATATTCTTTGGCTGCAGTAGTCTTTGTATTACATCCATGACTGTAGCCTTTCGAACTGTAGGTGTCTGTTGCAAGCAATTAAAATTAAATACATATTTATTTTGAATTATCAATTTTAAATGAGTAGCTTACTGTATTTACTTCATGATCTGCGGTAAGTGGTGTATATCCAGTCATGAGGAAGTGAAGTCGCGGTATAGGATTAAGTGGGGCCACTAAACTGATGAGGTCATTGTACATGTACGATGGATACCTAAAAACCATTTTTAAATAAAATTTTAATAACTTGTACAGAAGCATTGAGAAAATTAATTAAGATTATTTTTGTATTCTATTGATGGTGATTTGATATTTCCTCGGTGTTACGCACAATAGCACAACCTTGAGGCTAAGTGCGGAAATAGCCCCGTCAAACTAACTAACTAACATTACCTCAGTGTTGCAGTGCTGGCACTCATAATGGTTGAAATAAGTGTGTTCAGCTGTGCAACGGACGGGTTTTCCATATGAAGGCGGTCACTGGCAATTCGGTTTAGAGCAGTATTGTCCAACACCATCACAGAATCTGCATTTTCTGTAAGCCTTCGTAGTGCAAGAAGTGAATTATAGGGCTGGACAACCACATCACTGTAAATAATAAAATATTGTTATGATAAGTTTTCATTCCATCCGACAATACATCCTATTAGTGTGAAATCAATTTACCTTATTTCATCCAAATTTGGGAATACGCTGTAAGTCTGTACTATTTTCCTGGGAAATCTGTCTGATAAGTGTTCTAAGAGGTATGATCCCATGCCAGAACCAGTACCTCCTGCTATTGAATGACACAGCACAAAGGCCTAAACAACAAGTTAACTTTAACACAATACAATATTTCAAAATTAAATTAAATTCTTTAAGAATTGTACACCTTACTATAGGTCAATTAACTTTTGGAACATAAATATCACTACAATTTACCTCTAAGTTATCACAACCCTCAGCCTCTCTGTTTATAATATCAAAAACTTCCTCATTAAGTTTTTGTCCTTGTGCAAATCCAGAAGCCCAGTTATTTCCTGCTCCTCCTCCGTGTTCAGACAAATACACATTTTCAGTATTATACAGCTGAAAATTAAGTATATTTTAATACCATTTTTTGAAAGCACCAATATTCTGGAGACATTTGTAATAACAATCAACATACTTTAGCATATGGAGAGTTCATAATAGTATGAATCACTCGAGGCTCCAAGTCTAGTAAGACTGCTCTTGGAATGTAATGGCTATCATCAGCTTGATAAAAGAACACATCTTTGCGATCAGAACCACCTGAAGCAAACTCCTCTAATAAACCTTCTGGCGATATGCCATGCTCTGTGCATAACTGCTTCCAGAATTCAAAACCAACTAGAACAAAATATCATAGCTGAAGACCATCAATAACAATAGTAAAAATAAAAAGAGAAATTCTAAATAAATTTACTTTGATTGCCGCACTGGCCGAGTTGTAGCGTAATTATTCCACTCGGCATTTTGATTCAATACCGTTGAAGATTTTATTGAAGTTGTTTCTCTAAAAACCAAATCGGATATATGTATCTGTAATCCAAAACAATACGTTTGTCAACTAAATAACAAATAAATATTCTTCTTCTTTCTATTGCAGTGGATTAGTTGCACATTTCGTAAAATTCTCCCAATTTCACGTGTAATGGCAAACCCATTACACGGTAGGGATTCAAAGTGATAGCCTAATAATTTAGAAAACACTATCCCTTTATATACAAAGAATAGATTCTGGAACAAAACAACACATATATGGACAAACATAACGACACACCAAGCATACGCACCACTGTGGACAATGCGGATATTCAACAGGAGGAATATACATACATGCATATACACACATGCGTATCTAACCACATATAGGGAGTTACAATTTTACTACTAAGCTTTAAATAGTTAGGCATGAGGTACTACACTATAAAGAGAATAGAGGAACTTGGGACAGGCAAAAAACATTCGTGTTCGGCAGATTCTACATCCAGGCAATCTGATTCTGTGTATAAGATGGCAGTATTGAAAAGAGATGTGGCCTATTTCAAAGGTATATATTATATAAAAAGGGACAGGACTGATCCCTGGAGTAGACCTCTCTAAAGTTTTCTACTAGAAAAAATACATTTTGGAAACTAATTTCGATGGTTCTAGTTGTGATAGAGTCACAAATGAAGCGGTACAATTTCTCGGGAATGGTCAGCTGATGTATTTTCTACCTTGGTACCGTAATAAGCACGTTGTCATTATCATATGCGTACGCAATATATATAAACACACCTACAAGATATTCTCGGTTTCTAAAGGCTAAACGGATTTTTGACGTTAAAATGGCTAGGATATTTAATGTACTAAACTTATTCTAAATCCAAATTATTTTTTGCGAGGACATTTCCGTTTTCCATAATCCATTCCAGTCGGTTTTTTGCATATGACAGGTACAATTCCAAATGTATGTTTGTAGATATAAAAAATGCTACTTTTGTGTTGCAGATGTAAACTTTCAAAATAATAATAAAGTTAATATCATATTAGTAGAATTTGATGAAGGATATGTAAATTCTTTATTACAAAAGTTATTATTATTTTGGAAAATAAATATTTACCCATTATTGTATAAACCAACACAGATATAGTAAGTATAGTAAATAAAAATACTGATTATTTGCATTTTAGTTTTTTATTTTAAGTTTTACGTTTATTAAGAAGTTACATAATCACTTATTAATTAATGAGTTTTGTAAATTTATGAAGCCACAAGCTATAACTATGACATCATGGAGCTTCCCTAAAAGATAATGATTTATGCAAGCATGGGGCTTCAAAAAAGAAAACTCCCAGATGCATCTAATGACTCCCTCTATATGAATTGCAGTTTGCAATTTTTTTGTCTCTCTAACTTCCTCCTTAGTTAATTTAGTACCTGAAACTACGTTAGGTGGCCTTGTTAGCCTACACCCAACCCCAAGTAATAGTGGTTCAATATGTTTAAAGCTTCTGTCAGTCATAATATGGGACCCACTAGATAAGAAAGTTAAGAAAATCACAATTTTCTATGAGACATACATCACTAATTCTCCCTCCGTAACCCTAACTGAAATGTAATTCACCAGTCCATTTGGTGTGCTGGAAATAAGGTATTTTTTGATTTAAGGCTTTAGTAGGTCTTGAATTTCAATTTCCAGACAATCTATTATGAAAGTTATATTATAATATTTTTGCTAAATGCTATGGGCAAACATCTTTGATAGAAGACTTGTCTAAATTAACGATAAAAGGCCTCATAACTCAGCAATTTTAGGCATATTTTATGCATATGATGTACTTATTACAAACTCATCAGATAGTTCAGAAAACTTACTGTCTAAACGAATATTCTTCAAACACAACATTATTTGATGTTTAGGAATACCAGTATGCTCATGTATAATATTAATTAAAAAATAACAATCTTTTGGTAAACCAATATAGAATTGTGGTCTTTTTTTTATTTTATCTACAATATGTTCTGCCATACATTTTAACTCTGGTTCATTAAAATTACTTGTGTCAGCAGAAGAATTTGACAAGAGAGCTACAGATGAGCATATAATGATATATCACTGTCAGATTTATCATCAGTAACAATTGTAGGAAAGGGTTGTGGTTTTAAAATTGGCTACAAATCCGAAATTTTGAATGGAGAAGTAGATACAGAGGTGCTAGAAAATTTTGTAGGAGAGGTTTGCTTTGTATGTGATTTAGTTTTAGTCTGAGTAGTTTTATTTCGATGTTTGGCTTTAGTGTATATCTGGGCTGCTTTATCAATTTTTGTTATTTTCTGTTGTTGTTCAGGGAGAGAACCTGAAAAAAATTAAGTGCTTTTTAAGTATACTATTTATTTAGTTCTTATTTATAAAGGTCATAACATAACCTAAGCCTGTTCGCTATAGGAGGATTGGATATAATAGACAACATATGTATGGATTAAAACATAAACTATGCCATTGACATATTAAACTAGGCCTGTGGTTTGGCTTACATGGAATGTCATACAAAAGTGCCCACATCCATCTCCAGGCTTTAAACAATGCACAGGTACTGAATATGATGAAAATTGGTTCAACGCATTAACAATGATACAGTGACCGAGAGATGGTGCTTACTTTTACATTTTTCCCTTTTTTTATGTATTATTATGTATCAATAAGTACCAACCATTATCTTGATTTAGAACTTCAATGTTTAAATTTTCACTTTGTTGAAATGCAGTTGCTTTGGTCTCATCTTTTCTTCAAAATCATTTATCAGTGCGAATCTTTGCCTTTTTGCAGCGGCTGGGCGACAGACATCAGTTGTTGGCTCTTGTTGGTTGGCAAGCAAACTTTGTAGGTAAACAACCAGGTCTCATCCTTATACGAGATAATACACCCATTGTAGTATATTCTACATAATTTTCCATGTCATTTTGAAGCTGAAATTCGATTTATATTAAGCAATTAGTTACTTAAGAGTGGCCCAGTTGACATATAACGGTTAAAATTTCCAATATGGACCGTCGATTTAAATGCCCATATTTTTTTTGTAGATAGTACTCACTAAAAGAAAGCGTTTTGCAAAGTATTAGGTTACGAAAATTTACGGTTCATGAGATATATTTTTTTAAACTTTTCGTACAAATTGGCAAATAACACAATATGGACCGTCAATATATGAGGTTTGAGGGGTTGAAGGGGGGAGGGGGGGTTAGGGCTATCCCCCCGTGCCATCCCCACCCTGCGGAACCCCATGGTTATTGAGATATTCATGGTTAAAGTTTTAAGGTTAGAATAGCGCTATTTAGTTTTAACCGTACCTAAACCAATAACTATAGGACTGATTCGGTTCTGGCACATGTTTGCATGGATTCGTTGTGGTCACAGTTCTAACCTAACCTAACCAAACCAAAATTAATGTATATAATACTGATTACTATTGTAGTATTATGTATGTATACAAAGTTTGAGATTGTAACAGAAACAAGGTAAGAAAGTAATTTTTACAAATTAGAAATATGTTTTTTTTTATTATCGCGTATTTTCACGGTTTTTTCGTTCTTATCTTAAAAGAGATGTGTCTAAATGAGCTCTAATGAGATTTAATTGTTTCTTGGTTAACAAAAGCTGTTAATTATTAAAAGTCTGGTTCAAAATAAAGAAAAGTGAAAAACAATATCTGACGCAGCTGGGTATGTAATGTATAAGTATGTTTTCTACAAATCACGAATGTTGGAACGCCGCGACGTCATACTGTACGCGTACGCAGTACGTTGTTCTAATATACATAACATAGCATGTTATAAGATACTCAGTAACTGAAGTAACGATTAACAATATGATAGTAACGAGAACTAATTGTCATAGTAATAAATACATACAAGTACGTGAAGTGATTGACATTTGACATCTATTATTTGTCAAATTTATTGTGTAATTGCGTGTTATTTGCCAATTTGTACGAAAAGTTTAAAAAAATATATCTCATGAACCATAAGTTTTCGTAACCTAATACTTTGC
Source organism: Calamotropha paludella (assembly GCA_927399485.1). Lineage (NCBI taxonomy): Eukaryota > Metazoa > Arthropoda > Insecta > Lepidoptera > Crambidae > Calamotropha > Calamotropha paludella. Next base: position 18,956,714 of record OV656803.1, on the reverse strand, counting down.
AAAATGCTTTCTTTTAGTGAGTACTAACTACAAAAAAAATATGGGCATTTAAATCAACGGTCCATATTGGAAATTTTAGCCTTTTATATTGGTATTTGTAGTTTATTAGAACTTACATCAAAGTGATCTTCACAAAAATGACTGGTACTTGTTGGTGTCAGTGATGCTGGATGTCTTCTAGCAAGTGTTAACCACTTTCTCCTTATTTGTGCACTTTTTGGAACGTTGATGAAAAGTTTTTGTGGCGTACTGATTGACGTACTTTTGCACATCGGCACTGCACAGCATTTATAAAACAATGTATTCATTTTTACAACTTATTAAACTTTTTCGTATTACTATTAACCGTGTTATTATTAACTTATTAAACCAATATAAAAATACTCTGAGTTTGACAGAACGCCAGAATTTGTTTATCGGTTAGTGACGTAGATTATAATCACGTGACTGTTTGGAGCGTTTTGGCGGGAATTTTGTTTAAATTAATTTTATTTACGTTTTTTTTAATGGAATATATCATATCAATTATTTAAATTATTATTTTCGTATATATATATATATAGGGTCATTCTATAAAATAAAAGCAATTCCAATAATTAGTCAATCTTTTGAACTTTACGATTATGATGCATTCCATTGTTATTGGAGTGCAGATTTATTTTGTATTTATATTGCATCTAATTTTATAACAACATGTTGCTTCGTATCATGAAGTTGTGCCAATAAATATATAAACTGCTCATAAAATGTTTGTATTATTTTACAGACTGGTCCATGTTAAACATAACTAACTAGAATGTATCCTACATTCAAGACCAAGATAGTCATTATGATAAGTACCACATTAGTCATGGTGTGCATTCAAATTACCCATTATAATTATTGGTGAGAAAATAGAATTTAGTTCTTGAATGATATTAAAGGGGTTTGAATGTGGTGGTATGTACACTGATTAACAAATAATATTGGAAATCCTCACAGCAATAGCTGTTCTTACTGAGCTGGAAGATCAAGTTTTTTAAAAGGTAGGGAGTAACTGACAAGCAGAGCACTCCCACCATAGACATCTTTCCAGTTGTCACACAGGCAAAAGTACCTATAACTTAGGGTGAGTAAAGGTTTATGATGTATTGCAATTCATAAGATTTATTATTAATACTAATACTGTTTCATCAAAATATTTTCACCACTTTTAGTTGAGATACACAACATACAAATAGCAACTTCTATAGAATAAACAATTTGCTTTGTCCTCAGTAACATTACAGGATCTGCAGTACTGTGCTGGCGCATAGCAGAGGCAGCTTGGCTTCGATTGAGTTTTTATATAGCCAAATCTACAGCAACACAGACAAAGATGTGTGATAAACAAATACGCTTGGAGGTAGAACCTGTCCTTGAAAGGAGAGACCAACAGTTTGGGTTGAAAACCAAGTAACCTGATGATCTGTTAGGGTTTTCCTGTTGAGCAGTCTTGCTTTTAGAATAAAACCGCAACCTGCACTTCTGAAGAACTAACAAACTATTCCATTGTAAGATCAGTACAGGATCATACCTTTGACCATTCCCATGTGGGTAAATATTATAGTTTGGGATATAAGTTGCATATTTATACAATGGAAAACAGGTTACTAAGAAATTTGTTTACATCTAAATTCGTTTTAAATTGAATTAAAATTCTGTTATGGCCAATTTTTTTAATAGCATGACTAGTTACGTGTTATGTATGAATATTGTTATAGATTTTACTTTAAATAGATTCCAGATGGTATTCTTATTTTCGAATAAGATTAATACATGTGGGTAGTAAAATAACAAACACTTTTACATGTCCTAGTTGTCTTGCTACAAAGCTCAATAAATGGATTCTATTTAGTGTTTTAATAAACTTAAAATAGCGATGTCTATTAAAACACTAAATTGGATGATTCAGTTATTGATGTACTTGTAAGTGTATGTTATTTTACTACCCACATGTATTAATCTTATTCGAAAATAAGATTACCATCTGGAATCTAATTATAGTAAGATCTATAACTATATTCATACATAACATAATCTTTTTAACTTTATTTTTCACCAGGAATTTGCCGAATTTAATTGGATGAATTAATGAACCGAGATGCAGGACCAGTCTCAGTTTTGGAAACATGAACTATAAAACTACCTTTATCACTATCCAAATATTGTTTAATTAATCGAGTGAGAAAGCGTAGGGTTCCGGCCCGGAGGATCCAGAGGGTCAGGAGGGGTCCTTTCCATTGAAGACAACGTAACCAATGGAAAGGACAGGAAAAGATAAAAAACTAATACTTACCAACACCTGCTTAGGAGAGTAGAAGAATCACTAATTATTTCCTATTTCTACGTAAAAGGGACACTAATTTTACGATTAACAAAAAAAAGAATTCTTTGGATACGTATTAACCGGCTCAAGCGAGGGCAGAATCCAAATAAATGTGAACCGACCCGCTTCCCGCCTATATGTAACACCACAGACTACACAGGAAACGTAATGATCACCTCAGAACAATAATATTAACCGACTCGCTTCCCGCCTATAAGTACACCACAGACTACACAGTAAACGTAATGATCACCTCACAACAATAACTATTTTATACTTTATGGTAATTTTCCAATTCAGCACTAGAGCGCATTATGCGGCATAATGCTTAACGTTGAATGTTTCAACTACAGCAACGCTTCGCACAATCGAGCACTCTCAAAAGTAATGTTTTCGTGTGATGCGTGCAATCGATACCAAGTCAGTGATAGAAAATTAACAAGTGTTTTTTTCTTTAAGTTGGCATTGATCGAAATGTTTTATTTATATATTATCGTTAGTAATATTATTTATTGTTGAAAAAATTTTAAAGCTTGCGTTTCATTGAAGTTTTTTTTAAATAATATAAGTTAATTCAAACTGTGTTAAAAAATAAATATAAGTATGAATGAAGGTATAAACATTGACTTATTTTTTTATATTCCACATTTAAAATGTGAATACAATTTTATTTTAGAATTCGAATCTATAAACAAATTTATTTTGCAGGAATATACTTTTGCAAACATTGCAATAGTTTGATCGAATCATTTAATGACGCAGGCAATCTTCAATGTTTTCGTGGAAAAGAACCTATGATTTTTTTTTCAACAAGCGCCTTAGCGAGCTTAGTGCCCTCTGCTGGTGCATTTGAAAACTATTTCACGTTCCAATTAAGCATCAGCATAATTCGGCATTGTGCGCCACTGAGTCGCATTATGCTCTGTAATTGGAAAACTACCTAGATCTCAGAACAATACTGAGCTTTAGATACCCTGTTTGGACTGTGCTAACACACTCAAGCAGTGTTGCCAGCTCTTCAATATTATATTGTAATCGTTGATGTAAGCATTTTTACTCTCGATGTGTACTTTAAACAAGTGGTTAATGTCAAGTACGATCTTTGGCTCGGCGTTCTATTTTGTCTGCGAACATCATCCCGCCTTTACCCGTCACTTGCAATTATACTTAACACAAAGGGCCAAAACACTGAAAAATTTAGTTTATAACTAAAAATATCATGTTTGTTGCTGGGTGGTCAAAGATTTAAAATAATTTTACTTACAAGTGGTAGTTCCTATTGTATTGTATTCCTATGGTATTTCTCTTATTTATTAATGTAAAGCCCTCTTAGCCTCAGAGTAAACAGGACTGGAGTAGCCTTTGCCTAACATTACCCCTCTGCCAAATGCACAAGCATCGGATGCCTGTGCGTTATATAAAACTAGTTGAGCCGCCATTTTAGAACCATAACAATCAGAACGTGTTACCGTGCAGAGCTCCCACGAAAATGCCTGCCTGTGCTGTTTTCTACTGTAAAAAAAAATCGAAAATATCTAGTATGCAAAAATATGGCGTCACCTTTCATTTGTAAGTATAATTTTTAGGATTTGATTATTATTTAATTCATAATTTCATGTTTTAGCAGACTACAATTTCAAATTTAGCGCTCAAAGTTCGTTTGATGACGTCACGGCCGCACTCCCCACGAGACTACCTAGGGTTGACCATTATCGCATTTCAATTAATTAAGACAAAAATTAGAAAAAGTTTGTTGGTAATAAATAACTGTAATATAGTATTAATTAATTACCAATTATAATTTCGTTTTAACAATGTACGTTGCGTGTTTATTTTTAGTTTAGTATTAAGTACATACCTACACTTTTGCGGCTGCTTGAAGCCTATTCTTTGCCACACAACATGGAAATATAAAATAATTAATTAAAATAATAATCAAACTATTTGCCCTTTTATTCATGCTGGGCGGCGCTCCTAAACATTAAGAGTACTAATGCTGTATATACTTACAGTGTCCCTCACTTCATAAAAAAGCACGATTAAAAGGGTACCATCGCCTAACCAGCACACCCAATCATTTCCGAGAAACCAAAATTTTTTTTCGAGCCACAGGACAAATTGTTTTTATTTTGTAATCAGCAACCCTTATTAATTTGTACAATATTTATTTGCACAATAGTGATGTCAATTTCATCGATATTGTGATTTTACGAGTGAGTAATGAATGAATGAATGCAAGTAACATACTTAAATTGAAAATATGTATTTTTAATTTAAATCTATATGTCGCAGGGAAATTATATAATTCCGCAGTTTACATTCGGCGTCATCAGTTTAAAAAACACATACCCTATCCTTAGTTCTTTTTCTTAACGATAATAAAACACAGCTTAGATAAATTACAGTTTGTTTCGGTAATTATTACCAGGTATTAATGATGATTTCAAATAAGAATAAGGTATGTGATTTTAAACTGATGACGCCGTATGTAAAGTGCGGAATTATACTATTTACCTGCGATATTATACATACGAGAATAAAACTGTAAAGATATAGAATAAAAAAGGTCAAGTCCACCTTAAACCAAATGGCTAGTAATGAGAGTAGAGGAAGCGAAATCACTAATTTTTGAACATTTTGTCTGTCTGTATGTATGTTTGAGCACGCATCACGCAAAAACTACGCGACGGATTTTGATGACATTTTAGTATGGTAATAGCTAAATGTCATCGTCAACATTTAAGTTAAGTTTTTTATTAATATTGTAGCATTTATATCTCCTTTTAACACCGGCTTGTCCAACTGCAATACTTCAAGATAAGAGTAAGGTATGTGAAGCCAAAAGTCCTTTGTACATAAATGAAAGCTATTGGAAGATAGTATTGCAGTATTAAAATTAGAAATGATCGATATGTGGAGTTCAGGCAAATATACTCTGCCCCTAGGCGGTATACTAATTGTTGGTATTTATACTTTAAGCTTTGACATGCCCGGAAACATCTAATTTTTCATATTCAATTTTCCTAAAGAAAACAGCATACGAAAAAAATGGATTCATGCTTGTAATAGGTAATAGGGCATCTTGGGCATCTTCAAGAACAAGTACTATATGTTCCATTCATTTTGAGCCGTCTCCGTTTTAAAAAATTATCTAACAATAGAAGAAGATTAGTTGCCCATGCTGTGCCAACGTTATTCTTGAATGATCCTCTTAGATTTACAATTTTTATATATTTTATGCATTTTCAATGCGATCTTATAAGATAAATTATTATAATAGAAAAATACTAGAAAAAATCAACTCGGGTTACAAGTGAATTCTCAGGCGGGAATCGAACCCGCAACCTTTGGAAATCCGGTCCAATGCTCTCCCAATTGAGCTACCGAGCCTTGCGAACACTCGTCGAAATTTTCTAGTACCTTCCTGATTTTACGCTGTAGGCCAGCGTTGTTTCATCAATGAGAGGAACATCCTCTCGTATTCGAAAGAAACATTTTTACAAATGTTTGTCAATCGATTAAGATGAAACAGCCGTTTTAGATTTACAATTTTTATATATTTTATGCATTTTCAATGCGATCTTATAAGATAAATTATTATAATAGAAAAATACTAGAAAAAATCAACTCGGGTCACAAGTGAATTCTCAGGCGGGAATCGAACCCGCAACCTTTGGAAATCCGGTCCAATGCTCTCCCAATTGAGCTACCGAGCCTTGCGAACACTCGTCGAAATTTTCTAGTACCTTCCTGATTTTACGCTGTAGGCCAGCGTTGTTTCATCAATGAGAGGAACATCCTCTCGTATTCGAAAGAAACATTTTTACAAATGTTTGTCAATCGATTAAGATGAAACAGCCGTTTTAGATTACTCTGAGCTCTTAGCAGATCGTCATACAGCCTAATTTTTTTTTTATAAGGGGTTTTGGCTTGGTTACAAAGACCTTTGAGCCATTTCTTCATATTATGTCCATACTTGTTTAAAGAGTTGATTTATGAATGATAGATTATCAATGGATGATGAATGAAAAGTGAAATACCTTAACCTAGGTTTCAGTAAAGATGTGGGGTTTTACTGAAAATTTCTCGTGGACTTCTTGAGAGAGCGAAAAGACACCATCCATTGTTTTGTTTCACTTGCAAACACTCGTGCATATACAGAAATACTAAGTGGTTAATAACCCACAATTATTACACACTAATATCAACCACAACACAAATTTTAACAAGAAAAACAAGACCACCATAGTGACGCTTCCCGCTCCCACCAAAAAGTCCGTGCGATTCTCATACAGCCTCATATTAAGTTAGCCCACAGGTAAAATAAAAACCATATCCATAATATTCCTATATCTATCGCTAAACGCGATATTTTTGTTACGCCATATCTTCCCGGATTCTTAACCGATTTTAATATTTTTTACGTGGAATCGAATTAACACATTTAGGACCAGATTGTGACGGAGTTTGAAATTCGCAAAAATAAAAAAGTTGTGACCTAAAACTTTGGCTCTATGGGATTTCCCATCCCTCGCGTTTTTTGATTTCCCATCCCTTGCGTTTAGTAAATTTTAAAAATTCTTAGGTAATTTTAAAATTTACTTAACATTATTGATTTTTTTTAGTATTACGCTCCACTCCAATATATGGTGCTAGCGAAGCTTTATGCTTGGTTATTAGTTCATATACAGTGTGTCTGGTCATGGACTAGCGATATTCTAAAGTCTGTTAGAACAACTATTTCAATACACAAATACACTACTTAGTTAAGTCCAAACTACTCATCAGCTATGTGGCAGCCATTTTGTTTTATTACTTGAAATATTCTCTACTTGGACACAAAAAAAATCATATCTCCCAAAGTGTAGGCGTTAATGGTGTAAAAATAGGCTTATTCGAAGCGCAAAACTCTAGCGTCTAGGTCTAGGTCTAACTCTTTTTATACCATTAACACCTACACTTTGGGAGATATGATTTTTTTTGTGTCCAAGTAGAGAATATTTCAAGTAATAAAACAAAATGGCTGCCACATAGCTGATGAGTAGTTTGGACTTAACTATGTAGTGTATTTGTGTATTAGAATAGTTGTTCTAACAGACTTAAGAATATCGCTAGTCCATGACCAGACACACTGTATAATAAAACGCGATACGCACGAGAGTCAAATTACTGCATAGGCCGTTACCAAAATTGTTCTTTAAGCAGTCTGTGATCATGATCTACACTACAGTCTGTGACTGTACTTATGTTTTGTCGTGAAAAATGGTCAGAGATACCATTTTTAAACTTTGATCTCTGCGATATTTATATTTAAAGTAACCTGATGGAAATATTTATTTTTTGTATCCTGTAACAATAGACTTCTTTCATTTGAAATGGATAGGGGTGTATCGCCTCAGCAATTCTTTGAAACTTACAAACGATGGGTGATAAACAACCCCAATTTAGTGACCGACGTGGAGACAGTGGCGACGTGGTCTTCTTACTTTGTTGCGGGAAAAATAAATAAGTCTCCAATAGTATCTGAACTCGTGTATTCGCTATCTAAACTTCTAGCGTTGTTTAACGACCGTCTCATCAAAGAAGCCTATGGTGGGGAAGTTCACTATTATGGACTGCGTGATCAAATAAAGCTTTGGTTGACAATAATTCACTACTGTGAAGTTTTCGTGGAATTGATTGTGAAACAGAGATGTGGTTCCCGCGGTAAGTGGACCGTTACAACTTTAATACAGATTTTTAAATGTTCTACAGCGCTTATACTGTTGTACAAATATAAAGAACTACCTATTCAGCACCCTCCTATACCCGCATTGCATAGAAAGAAATTCACTGAAGGAAAGCAAACTGATGAAAATTCAAATGCCTTCTTTACATTGAGACGTTCAGGTAGAGTAATTCGAAGAATCGAAGGTGCTCCCCCTGTCTCGTTTCGAGACTGGCAACCCATTAAAGTCAAAGCTGAGAGATCAATCCCAACAATTGAAATAAACAATTTGTTTTTAGCAGAATCATTACATATTTTGAAGCCATTATTTCACCTAGGTGCAATGAGAATTTTTGGTGCAAAAACTTGGAAACAGTGGCTTGTTGCCCTTGGCCTTGACTTGGCCAGCATGAAGTTATATAATAGACATATACAAGATTTGTCTTATGAGCAAAGGCTTGAAATAAGCCGCAGAAAACTGGGTTTCGTTTTATATTTTCTAAGGAGTCCAATGTATAATGGATATTCAAAGAATGTCATAGAAGATGTTCTGACTACATTGTCTAACAAAATACCAATGGCTGCTTTTATTTGTGGTCCAGTCATTCAATATCTTAGCCACTGGCAAGAAATATACTTTTATATGTGGGCATCATAGCCCACATGTTTTGCATTTAAACATTTGCTTTACAAATATTTATTAGGCTCACTCACGCATTCCTGTCATCAATTAATATCACATTATTATAAATAAAATTGTGAAAAAGTAAATTTCAGTTATACAAAGATAATAATCAGCGGCGTAGCGAGGGTGTCGACCGCCCGGGCGAAGGACAGTTTTCCCGCCCGGGGCGAAGGACAATTTTGCCACCCTTTTATTTGGGTATTTCAATTTAATGTATAGTATACATTACATAGGTACATTGATTCTAGATAACTTTTCAGTAAGAGCAGTCATTATTTTGCATTATACAGTTTAGATTTTAATTTTTTTTTTTTTTTCATTTCTATATCTATCTGCAATCGGCTCCATAGCCATGATCAGATGTTTTACAGTACTCCTTATTTGGATGGCTGGTTCTCCATTAAGAATCATTGCCATTTAAATTTTATTCCCTAGCGTCAGTGTCTTTCATGAAGATTTAATATTTGCTACCTTTTGAGACGAGCAATTTGTTCACCAGTATTTAACAAATCTCGAGCTAGATTATTTGTGTGATTCTGAAGCCTTTCCCTATACTTTGTGCTATTTTTAGCTATTTCTTGTTTAACAGTTGGCATCTCTAGATATTCGTGTATTTCAGTATTACGAGCATACCAGGGTGTGTTAGACAACATTCTTAGGACATTATTTTGGAATCTTTGTAAGATCTCTAGATTTGAGTTACTAGCTGAGCCCCACAGTTCTAGGCCATAAGTCCAAATAGGCTTTATGATGCTTTTATATATGAGTAGTTTATTACTCAGTGATAGCATGGATTGCTGTCCAATCAGCCAATAAGGCTTTCGATATTGCGTATTTGCTTCTTGTCTCTTAGCTTTAATATGACTGGCCCATGTCAGTCTTCTATCCAAATGAAAGCCCAGGTACTTAACACTGGTTTTACATGGTAGCTCTTGGTTACCCATGGAAACAGGTTTGCAATCTCCCCTGCGCAATCCAAATGTCACTTGTGTTGATTTTGTAGCACTGGATTTTATTCGCCATCTCTGTAACCATTGATCAACCTCATCCAGTAGTGATTGCAACCTTGCTGATGCTTTGTTGGGATCTTTATCACTAGATAGCAATGCTGTATCATCGGCATAAGTTGCCGTCAATACTCCCTCTAATACTGGTAAGTCCGACGTGTATATTGAGTACAGAATAGGGCCAAGTACTGAGCCTTGTGGTACAGATGCTTGAATTTCATATATTTTCGATAGTTCTTCATTAAATTTTACCATGAATTTGCGATTCTGTAAATATGACTTTAACACCATATATAAAGAGTTAGGGAGAAGCATCTTCAGTTTGTATAACAGTCCCTTGTGCCAAACTTTATCGAACGCTTGTTGGATATCCAGAAAAACTGCAGAACAATATTCTCTTTTTTCTAAGGATTGTCTTATAGTATCCACTACTCGATGCACTTGTTCTACAGTGGAATGCTGAGATCTGAATCGAAACTGGTGATCTGGGATTATGTTCTCGGTTGTGAGAACTGGTTTAAGCCTAGTGAGTAGGATCTTCTCAAATAATTTGGAGATAGTAGGCAACAAACTAATTGGTCTATATGAGCTGAGTTCGGTTGGTGGTTTGCCAGGTTTTGCCATCATACGTATGACTGATATCTTCCAGAGTTTAGGACAGTACTGGACTCTAGTGATTGCATTAAAGAGCATAGTTAGGTAAACTAATGCCTTACGTGGCAACTGTTTCAGAACTTCCCCAGTGATGAGGTCGAACCCAGGGGCTTTCTTATTTTGCAAACTTCTTATTGTTTTAGCCACTTCTTTTGGTGTTATCAACTTTAAGGGCGGAGACAACTGCTGGTCGCTGTTTATTACTCTGTCTATTTCACTTTCAAATTCTTCATCAGAAGTCTCATTAGGGCTGAACACACCTTTAAGATGTTCAGCAAACAATTCCGCTTTCTCTCCAGGTTTCTTGACCCAGGCCCCAGAAGATTTTCTCAGTGGAGGAACATGTAGTTGTGGTCTTTTGAGTTCTTTTGTGATTTTCCAGAGAGAGTAATCGTCGTTTTTGGTTGCCGATGATGTAGACAATCTTTGCTGGAGTCTATTATTTTTATATTCACTTAAAATTTCCCTTAGTTCCCGGGCTGCTTTGTTCCATAATGTTTTATCTTCTTTTAGTCTACTCAATTGCCATCGACGTCTTAGTTTCCGTTTTTCCTCTAGTTTTAGACGTATTTCTAGAGGTGTGTTCGACTTTGAGGGACCCATCTCATTAATTGGAGTAGCACGCCAAGCAGATTCTTGTATTAGATTAGTGATACGAAAAGTAGCTTCATCTATATCTTTCTCAGTTTTAAGGCTTACTTTTAAGTTGATTTCTGATACCAAGAATTCTGAAAATGCTTGCCAGTCAGTGTTACAATTATATAAGTTTATTTGTTGAACTCGGTGAATGACAAACATGCTGAATGTACCAATAACTGGAGTGTGATCAGATGTGGTGTCCAGGCATGACTCAACAGTAACATATTGATAGTGCAAATTTTTAAGAATAAAGAAGTCTAATAAATCTGGGATTTTATTCGGATCTGTTGGCCAGTATGTTGGTTCACCATTTGAAAGTGTTTCTAGTCTCAAATTGGTAACACATTTTAACAATTCACGGCCTCGAGTAGTAATCAGCCTCGATCCCCAAGATGTATGTTTACTATTCCAATCTCCTCCTGTTATAAATTTTTTGCCCAAAGAGCTAAAGAAGTTTGTAAACATTTCTTCTGTGATTTTATGTTTAGGAGGGCAGTATACAGCACTCACATTAAAATTTCCATTGGAGTCTTCTATTGTAACAGTAGTGGCTTGCAAATAATTTTCTTTAAACTTGCTATGTATATAATGTTTAATATTGTTCTTTACAATCACTGCTGTTCCACCATGAGACGTACCATCAGGATGGTTTGTTGAACAGACATCATAATTATTAAGTTTAAAGTTTTTTTGGAAATTTAGGTGTGTCTCTGAAAGTAACATAATGTCAATTTTATTAACTTTAAATATCAACTCTAGATTGTCTTTATTTGGCAGTAGGCCATTGATATTCCAGGTAGCAATCCTTAAATCATTGAACTTTACTGATAAGCACTGTGAGTAGATTCAGAAGTGTTCCCATTTGTTGTGGCAGTTGGTCTATCTTTTCACTTTGTTTCTCAATGAGTAATTCTAAGTTGTTATATGGTTTTTTAAAAAAAAAACCATTATAACCAACGAATATAGATTTTAAATAAAAAAGTTTTCCTTTATTTGCTCAAAATGCACAGTTTTAAAGCGTAACATAAATTTTGATACGAGATTTGTATTGCGCAACTGAGTATCCATCAATAAAACTTTCTTTGAATTGTCAAAGACATTCTCGCTGATCATTAGTCATAAACAATTCAAGCACAAAATAAACTATGGGGAATGCCCGCAAGTCAGATTAGACGAAGTTGCCAGCAGTCACTTCAATATATCATTCAAAGAAAGGGGATTACCTGAATTCGTCACAGAATAAGTAATGAAAAATTTCGTGCTCTTTTCAAAAAATATGAAATGGTTGAAATATTTTTATTATTTATTGTAAAATTTTGCCGCCCCCTAAAAGGTGCCGCTCGGGGCGGGCTGCCCCTGCCGCCCCCACTACGCTACGCCACTGCTAATAATATCCATTAAGATTTTTTTTAAATTTTGGTTTTCATTTTTCTTTGCCTTGTCTCTGTAATGTGATGAAACAGATTGAGAGAAAAGAATGCAAAAAGGAACGTAGGATAGTAATCCTACTGTTTTTATTTAATTTTTTACATTCACAATGCAATATTTCTATAAGTATAAATACAATAGTTTACTGTGCTACATAAATATAACACCATACAATTAATTTAATTTCATTAAACCGATGTGAATTTTAAATCAGGCAAAAAAATATTGTTTGTTTTAAAAACAAATTGATGGTTTATTATGCTATTTATGTGCCGTTTATATATGTAGGAATAATTTTATTTGTAAAGTATATTTTTACATTTTATAAGAGCACTAGTAAAAGTACAGTTCTTTTACAGTTAAAACTAAAGTTTTATATAAATATATATTAAATCAGACTCTTATTGACATAAAATTTAATTTTAATATGTAAAAATATAACTGTGTTCGCCTGTCACATTAATACGGTTAGATTTTAATACCCCAATGAAATAGCTATCTTAAGTGCCTAGACTTGTCAGTTTTTCATGGAAGTTACTTCATTTCTGTTGTCATTTTAAAGTTAAGTCTTTTACATTTATGCTTTAAATATTTTCTTTTACTCAATAAATGTTTAATTTAAGGGTAAGGTTTGGTGAAAGCAATTTTTGATACTTAAACATTTATGTAGTGCAAATGAATATCCATCACAAATGAATGTTAATTATTATATAAACATAATAATTAAATTGTATTAATTATTAAATAGATAAACTGATATATTCACAAATGTGTTCTGCAGCTTTCAACAAAATGTAATCGCCAGTCTAATATTTACTACTAAAAACTGCCCTAGTTTTGTTGCCCATACTTTAAAATAAAACATTTTAGTCAACAGTACTTCAATTTACTTATAAGTGCTGTAAGTCATACTTTAATTATTTTTTCACCATCTTACCCCCACAGATGGGGTGCTGCATTGTAGTGGTCCTAATTAATACTGACAAATTAATCCGGACCTGATATTTTTTTAAATTATATTAAATTTTATCTTATGACATGAAAGAACAAATAAACATAGGGCCAAATAAACACTGCTTTTAGTCAATTAGGTAATGGAATTAGGAAGTTTTTATAATAGTTGTGACATTTAGCTGATTTGACTAGCTATAATTGGATAAAAAAACTCTGTGTAGAGACAGCCTGTAAGCATTGCATGTCTCAAACAAAAAAGAAGACAATTGTTATGTAATAAATTTTAAAGGTGTGATGGACATACATTAAATTAAGTTTAATGTTGTAATTTTTTTAAAGGATGTTGTATTTATAAACTAGATTTGTTAGTTTAATTTATATAAATATTAAAATTTTATAAAAAATATCAAGTGTTTATCTTTTTTTACAACAAATATCTCCTAGTGTCAATGTTGGGACTACAAATAAAAGCCAATTAAGATATTTTTTCAAGTATATTCGTGACACAGGATTACAATATGTATGTACGTTTATTAACATTAGTTACTCACTATTCGTGCCAAGTGAACAAAAAAATGTTAAGCATCAGAAACAATCATGTGGGCTGTACTGGGAGAACATATAGTGATAATATGTAAATATTTTATTAGAAACTGTAGTTTACAGTTGTAACTGTAAAACATAAATGCTAATATAACGAGTGTACGGAAACGGAACTACGGTGGGAAACCTTAGCAGCTGAAGAATACTTATAATTACAACGAAGTGTAGCAGCCAATATCGTTATAATTTACTTAAACAATAAGCGAAACACAATTACTCGTATCAAAAACTAGACACAAATTTGTATAAGTAACTGAAATCGCTACCGAAATGCTCTTACAAAACATATCATCTTAATACATCATCTGATTTGGTTGGTCTGTGGTAGAAACGTGATGATAATTATAAAGTCCGTGGGTTTACGCATACTCCGGAGGTAAACTGAAGGCTGAGTAGGTACACCAAATGCGTTTACATTGTAATTCTGTCTACAATTTTGATTACAATTGGCCATAAGAAGTCAGTGAACGCTGCGCTCGCGGGAGCGACAATTCAATGGGGTGGGGACCATTGTCGTGTCGTTCCCGCGACATTTTTTTTTTTTTGCAACAAACAGTCATACATAATTACAATAATTATTGAGAAAACAGTAATATAAATAAAAGACCTACTTACAGTGCCCAAAATTTAGAATAAATTTTAAATTCTTATAAATTAGCAAGAGGAAAAAAAATAACAGTAAATACATTTAACAGTTTTGTTGACTAGAACTGAGTAAGTATATATTTAAGTTTATCTTTAATACTGTTAAGAGATATGTTAAAAAGATCTAATTCTAACATTTTCTCGTTATACGTGTTGGTGGAACGATAAAGGAATGTATTTCGGGTGTAATTTTTAAAGCGTCGCGGGGGAACGAACAGTGGTAGTGTACGTGAGGAGCGCACAGGAAGACGGGCTCGACCTGACAATTGAACGTAGCTGAGGAGCTCTGATGAGTCGATTAATGAGTTTAAAATCTTGAATAGAAAAATTGTGTCAAATATTATACGGCGATTACAGAGAGTAAGCAAGTTATGTTTGAGCAATGCTTCGTTATAGGTACGTAACGTTTATTATGTTGTCGCGATAATTAAGCTACTTTAAGAATTTCCTTTGAATCCAAACAGTGCTACAAAAGTCAAGAATAGAACGAACGAATGAGAAATAAAGAATTTTTAATTTAGTTGTATTTTTAAAAGGTTTACCTATTCTTAGAATGAAGCCCAGCTTACGAAATGCCGCACTAACAATATGGTCTATATGATGGTTAAATGAAAGCTTTGAATCCATCATGATTCTTAAGTCCCTGATATGGGTCACTCTGTTAATAATGTTGTTATTTATACAATAATCAAAATTAATTTGTTTTTTTCTGCGAGTGTAAGAGATAACATGGCATTTACTAACATTAAGGAATAATTGATTCTTTAGACAATAGTCATGTAGCCCATTTATATCGCTTTGTAATTTAATGCAATCATTACGACATGTCACAATTCTATATAGTTTTGTATCATCTGCATATAGTAAGTGATGGCTATGGGTAAAAGCATTACCAATATCGTTAATGTAAAATTAAAACAAAAGTGGACCCAAATGTGAACCTTGTGAAACTCCAGATGGAATAGGAAGATATTGTGAGGAATACCCTTTAATACAGACCGCTTGGCTTCTATTTGGATGTAAGAATGGATCCATTGAAGGAGATTGCCGTGCACACCAGCCTCTGCAAATTTATTAATGAGCGTATTGTGATTTATTTTGCCAAATGCCCTTGAGAAGTCGGTGTACACGACATCAACCTGAAAATTTTTGTCCATTGCATGCGAGAGAAATTCGAAAAAGAAGACAGTGTTAATATCTAAAGTAGATTGGGAGTGGTATGCGGTCAAGGGTTGATTTTCATTGGAGGATACAAAAACAGAGTTAAAATAGTGATTGAATGCATCACAAATATCCGGGCCAGTTGATAGTATTCTGTTGTCGTATATCATTTTGCCAGGAACATCGCTAGTGGCCTTCTTTGACTTCACAAAGGACCAGAATAACTTAGGATGTGCTTTTAAATTTTTTCCTCCGAAAATTTTATGTAACTTTTATGACAGCGTTCCGACATTTTCTTACAGCGAGATCTTAGTTTTGAGAAAGTTGCATAATCGCTTTGGCTGCCATACTGTTTCCATTTTTTGTGAATTTTTTCTTTCTCTTTACGCAATTTAATAAGAGGCATTGTATACCAAGGTGGATATTTTTGTTTTAATTTTAAGTTGGTTTGTGGAACATGTTTACTCACAATATTGTTAAGGATGTTATAAAAATAACTTACCATGCCCTCAACGTCGGTAATCCTAGATAAATCTCTTTGCCAGTCAACAGACGCCAGAGCTTTTTTAATAGAACAATAATCGGCCTTATGGAATTGGAGTTTCATTTCATTTGGAGGGAGAAGTGGTTGAGAAGAAATTAAATTAATGTTATCAAAACATGTGATGTTTGTCTTCTGATACCAGTGGTTCTTCATATGAAGAAACCTGGCAGTGATAATTTCTAAACACCAAATCTAGTAGCCTACCGTTTTGATTGAATAATAAGTTGAATTGGGCCATAGAAGTTATGTTCATAAAATCAGCCGTGTGACGAGCCAAATTATTATTTTTTTTTTCCAAGTCCATAGAATTATTACTGTTTTAAACCAGTGGGCAAAAGAAACGTTAAAGTCACCGTGAACTAAGAAAACATCGTCAGGATTACCATTGGCGAATTCGCTCACTCTATCATAAAAACTTTCAAGGATTAACTCATGATTTGAACCGTGTGCTATATATGTACAAATAATGTGCAAGTGACTAGGAGCGGCGCATGAGAGGGCGGCAGTGGAAGGGGAACTCGCGTGGAGTGGCACTGAGACCCAAACCTCTTCGGCCGGCGGCGACGCGCGCATGTCGACACGATGCCACGGACACAGCTCCCGGCGCACGGCAATTATTACGCCGCCGCCCGCAGAGGCAACATTACATCGATCGCATCTAAATACATCGTAACGGTCGTCAAAGTACTCTGCACTATAAAAGTTTTTCTAGCATTCAATATAGCCTATGACACTCAGCAATAATGTGCCTTTCTATTGGTGAAAGAATTTTTAAAATCGGTTCAGTAGATACCGAGATTACCCCTTACAATTTAACAAATATACAAACACACAAACTTTACCTCTTTATAATATTGGTATAGATTATAGATTTCCTACAAAAGAAAAAAGAAGAACGAAATGGATCCATATATTAGCGGTGGGTCGTTCTCGGTTTTTTCGACGACGAGACGCAACCGTTTTTTCAAGAACGAAAATTAGTTCGCGATACGGTTCTCGTTCGCAACGGCTTGATGGTTGGAGACGGGCGACCGACGACGCGGCGACGGTCGAACGAACGTAACAAATCTAAAACACGCTCTTAATCGAAATCTCTTTAACGCGAACATTCGTTCATCTCGGCGACGGTTGCGGACTTGCGGTTATTGTAGTAAAGTAATATAAATTTTAAATTACAATTTAAAATTATTTATTTTCTTCAAACATGGTTGTTAGGTGATTTTAAATTACAATTTAAAATTATTTATTTTCTTCAAACATGACTGTTAGGTGAATTATGTTGTTGTTCGGTATACCTACATGTTTCTTTTGTTTGTTACTGCTTTATTGCTTTCACAGGCTTAGGAAATGAATAATTTTCTTAATTTCAGTTTTATTGCTAAACAATTTTGCACTCTATATTAATACACATACGATACACAACAATGACCACCGCGTTACGAACAAACATCAAAAAGAACGGAACGAGCGACGACGTCGCAATGGTCTCATTGCATTCTAGCTTGTAACATTTGAAGGTAAGTACAAATTCGCGTTAAATATTTCGAGGACCGGTTGTGTGCGACGGGTCCTGCTTTGAAACGAAACGTAAAACGGTTCTATCATCGCGGAACACAAAACTGTTTTTAAAAGCAGTTCGTCTTTGGAACGACTACCACTAAAGCTATCGAGTAATTCAATAAATGGCAAGCGTTCGATAAATATCAGCATCAAAGAAGGTTTCCTTAGAGACTGCTTGCAAAATGAGAGGGTGATGGGGCAGTATACGCAGACTGAAAATGTGGTTGCTGATTTACTGACCAAGGCACTGCCTCATCCACGGCCCTCAAAGCTGTTAACACTTGTAGGAGTCATTCGACCGTCAGTCAGCTCCTCGTGACGGAGAGTGTAATAGAGTAATAATATGTCAAGTGTTGTTATCAAGGCAACTAGGTTGTTGATTTGTAAAATAAAACCCAAGTTGGTATTAAAAATCTTATTCAATATAATCTTATTTATTGATGCCCGTACATGTGCTCGAACTGCGCGAATTCACCGTCTGAACATTGATGAACCTCCCTCAATTTTCCACCTCTGATAAGAGAAGCGTGTAGGAACGGCTGTCCTCCACGTCCGATGTTAGCCGTCTGTCTTCACGGATGTTGCCTAGAGTGCACCACGTGATTATATGTATGTATCAAGTAAATATATATAATAAATTCAACTTGTCTCGGGAATCAGTGACAATTTGAAGTTATTTTTTTTATTTATGTAATAACCAAATAAAGTTTTCAATACAATAATACAAGATTGTAAAATTTGTAAAACTGACGTATTTTAATTATACATGTCTATCGAGCTTTCATCGACAAATCACCATCACTGGTAATTTACAAAAAGTGTACGCTGACAGAACGCTTAGGTTGACTCTATTGGTATATTTGCTCTTAGGCCTCTTTTGACCACATAAATTGGAATAATGTTCTAGCATTTTGAAAGGAGCCTTTCTTCCTTCCATACAACTAAGGCTCAACGTGTACCTAAGATTCAAATATACCAAAAAATAGCAAAAAAAAATTGTAGATTCCGAAAACAATACTCATTAATTTTTAAATACATTTGTACCACTAAAAACAATCATTCGAAAATATACATTACTTGCAACAAATGTTTTTTTTAGCTGGCAAGCATATTTAGGCAAGATTTTGAAGCGTTTTGTAACTTAGTCATGTAAACATTTTTCGATATTCAGTCTGAAATATAATATGTATTCAAGTTTATCAGCAACATGCTGCTTTATGAATTCTTCTGTTTTTAATAAATACAGTAGGATCAGGAGTAAAAATAGATGTTTCTTGTTATTGCGAATCATTCTTAGCGTTTAGTTATTTTATCAGCCTACGGACTTTTCTAAAATACCGTGTTCCAGAGTCGTGAAAAACTTGTTAACAGCTGACTGACTGTCACATTTAAAACAAAGCCTTTTATTTTTTTCTGTCTCTGGGACTGATTCGAAGAGCTTGTTTTATTAGAATTGTGTATGACCCATAAGATGTAGAAAACAAAATAATTGAATAAAAAAGTATAAATATGTATGGTTTTATTACAAGATCTACTATACTATAGTTATTGAATAAACCTATGTTATTAAAGCTAAGAATAGCAATCTACTTTTAATAGATATTTATGCTATCTATTATTGTTCAGAATAATATCACTTTCTAAATAATTAATAGGTACATAACCATATCAAAAATGACCAACAAAAATATAATTCTTGATGTCAATAGAAATTCCTTAAACGTAAATGGTAAATTAAAAATAGCAAATTATAATTAAAGTAAGTGTCAAGGTTATGGCAGTGTACTATTAACATCCAGATTTTTTTAAGTATCATTTTTGATTATTAATAATTAATAATAAACAAAACGTCAATCGGCGTGACAACTGTCACTGTTTATTTATGTCAATCCATCCCGTCAACGCAGCACTCAAAGCGTTTCGTTCTACGCAGTTGTGATTTAGTGTATAATTTTTTGGGTTTTATTATCTTTTTACATATCTAATTTAAAGGTATATAAGATATTAAATAAGTGTTTGTAAAAATTTATGATTTTTTTCAAATAATTTGTACCTAGGTACATTTTTGGCCCGAAAAGAAAGGTCTCCTTTCTTAACTTAATATTGGTGGTTCATAAACATACACTTCCATGGTCATGAAAAAAAATAAAAATAAACATACACTGACTCTGGTCCATATCAATGTCAAAAATTTGCGTATAATACTCTGTGTTAGAAATAACCTACAATTTATTATTTGAATTTACAAAGTTTTATGTATTTAAAATGTACGGAAATGAGTTTATTGAATAAATTATAGAAAAGTAATTGACTTTATGGGACATTCTTCTTCATCTAGAAATTTTGAAAAGAAATTGGGACTATGTTGCGGGCTGTTTCGAGTATTTACATTGAAAGCCAGGCATTCGAGTTCCTAGCAACTTACAGAAGAGATGTTTTCAAGTTATTCCGTGAGTAATATTTTCTTATAGAAATATGGCATTGTGAATACTAGAAAATAAAATATTTATTGTAGTCACTTCATTTAAATCGATGATTAGATTGTTGTAAAAATATAACTTTCGATGTTGAATTAACCTTCAACATTATTGGAACGATATTAACTCATATTAGAAGTCAAAATACGTTTGTAAATCTTGACGTGTCTCCCAGAGTCTCAGTAGCCCAGCGGTCAGAACAGTCGCGCGGAAAGCGAAAGGTTGTGTTCGCATCCCACCTCAGGGCTTGGAGATTGTTTTTTTGTAAGCGTATTTAATCATATAGATATTTGCCTTCTTGAAAGCAAAAAAATTAAGATATTAATATTTTCTTCTATGGTTTACATGCATTGTTATATAACAATCAACAATAAAAAAAAGCATATGCTTACATATGTATTTGCATGAAATGTTTAAATATCTTTAATATACTATCTGTTTTGATCACTTTATCACACAGGTACAAGTTCTTCGGCTCCATTGCCCCAACAGGTATGTCTCTATTCTGTATTAGTAACTTTGAGGATGCTCTAGTTGGATAGGAAAATATTATTTATTACTTAGTATAATCATTATGAAATATATAGAGCAAACTATATCTGTAATATGGTTATGGTAACATGGTATTCATGATCACATTAACAAGCTCTACAATCTAACTGATGTGACTAGCTTGCCTTCAAGTTTTAATGTGTCAGACTTTTTAGTAGTCATTAGAGTTTAATAGTCTCAGGATTTTTTTTAGTTTTGTTTTTTTTAGTATCAGTATCCTGAAACTAAAAGAAAAATATCCTAGACATGGCAATGGACTTATACAGAAAAGTATATAGTATGAAAAACAAAGCGAGTAACACAAACCTAAAAGAAGAAAGTGAAGAGATCATCCCCCTCATTTTAAAAAGTGAAGTAGCTCATGCAGTAATGGCATAGAAAAATGACAAATCACTTGACCAGGACTATATCACCAACAAGATCATGAAAAAACACTACCGGACATCTCCATAACTTAACTAAGCTTGACAACTTAATCTTGGAGTCAGAATATATCTCTACGCAGTGAACAAATAGCACCATAATTCTGATATACAAAAAAGGTCACAAAGACGACATTAGGAATTTAATATCGATTGAATATTAGGTATTCTCAAAAGTAATTCTAAGTCATATCTCCAAAACACTGAATTTCCACCAACCAATGGAGTGAGCTGGTTTCAGATCTAGTTTTACAATGACAGATCACCTGCACACTCTCAAACATCATAGAGAGCAAATCATATAGAGAAAGCTTCCCAATCCGAAAAGGCGTAAGACAAGGAGACCCCCTCTCACCAAAGCTGTTTACAGCAGTTTTAGAAGTGATCAGAGCTATGGATTGGGGGGATTAAGAAATTAATATAAACAACCAAACACTCAACCACCTCAGATTTGCCGATGATGTGGTACTTATTACTGACAACCCTGAATCATTGCAATCAATTCTACAAGACCTTGCTACAAAAAGCAAAGAGATGACAATTAACAGAGTGAAAACCAAAGCCATCACAGACAGATTGGAAAAAGATATCTTTATAAGTGGGAAAAAGATAGAATATGAAACATATTATATTTACATGGGGCAACTTATATGATTTCAAGACCAGATGGCACAAGAAACAGAAGGATTTTAAATGCATGGAGGAGATATTGGTCTTTAAAGGATATTACGAAGAACACACTAGTGTGTGTTCTTCATAATATCTATGGTTTAGTTACGATTAAAGTGAAAAGAAAACTCTTTAGCACATGCATCTTGCCAATACTTACATATGGTTTTCAAACCAGGGCCATAACACAGGCACTGCGAAATAAATTATCAACCTGTCAAGAGAAGCATGAAGAGAAGCATCCTTGGGTACCACAGGAAAGACAAAAGTGGGCCACTGACATTCGGAAAGTCGCAAATGGCAGTGGGCAGGCCATATAATAAGAGAAATACAGGAGAAATGGACAAGAAAGACTACAGAATGGTTCCCTAGGTTCAACACAAAAAGAAAATGTGGAAGACCACTCAAAAAGTGGTCAGACGACATAAGGATCAGGACCTGGTTAAGGGTGGCAAGAGACAGGTCTCAGTGGCAAAAACTGGAGGAGGCCTATGTGTCAACAGGACACCCTGATGCGGGAACTGATGTGCTTTAAATTTGAAGTATTTATAATGTAATTTTATTTAGCAGTAAAGCAGGTTTCACAATCCATGATAAAACACTAACTTTTGGTTTAATTTTGAAATGGAACAGGATTGATATGAAGTAATTTGTGGAGTACATTAAATTGAACATAATAGGACTTTGTGAAACAGGTCATTATTTTAATTAACAACTGTTTGGTGCAACAATAGTGATCCCGCCTTTTGTACCGACGGTCCTAGGTTTGAGTCACCGGAAGGGGCAGATGTTTGTGTGCTGAATTTGGGCATTTGTACCTAAGTCATGTGTGTTTATATATGTATTTAAATATGAGATATGTTTTATATATGTATAACCATTACGCTAGTATCCATAACAGAAGACTTGCAGTGCTTACTTTGGGCTAAACTATTGGTATGAATATAAGAATTACATATCTCAGCTTAGGCACTACAAATTGACTAGTTTAGAGAATCATAGAATAATATTGGATCTCCTGTTCTTGTTAAGATCATAAACCGTCGTATTGATTGTCCTGACTTGCTGAAGAAAATTAACTATAATGCTCCTTATAAGCTCACTCAATTAGCAAGTTATCTACCATTTTTTTTTTGTCGTTTAAGGCAATCGCTTTCAGAACCAATCTAGGTAACATTTTTGCAATAAACAGAAGCAGTCCCAATACAGTAAAATATCTTATTTTTTAAACAGCAATACTGAACTTGATATGTTGATATATAGATTGTAGCATTTGAAAAAGTTTGATTGTGTATCATAAATTTTCTACTTTTATGTATTTTTCTTTAAATTGTTTTGCATGTCGTAACTGTCTGTAATTTAAGACAACATTATGAAATGTATTATGTTATAATGTTAAGTTATCATGTATGTTGTGTGCTTTGTTGACTGCCCCAAAGTAATAAATAAATAATTATTATTATCTGATTGCAGTTAACATCTCATAAAGTATAGAATAGCCTTATAGTTTTCAACTAAACACTCCTTTTTATATGCAATGTTATTTCATTTACAATAATTTATACAATATATTCTTTCCAAGCGCACCAGGAAACTCAGACCATATAAAACGGTAATATTTTTTATACAATACAAAAATTATATTTAGTAATAACAATGTTATGTTAAAGCTTCTATGTAGAATAGTTATAGTACCTATACCAAGATATATTTAAGAATTTGCATTTATAAGATTTGATTGTCTCATTGGTGTGACATGATTTTCTATTATATTATATAAATACTAGCTGAACCGGCCACGCCTTGCTGTGCCGACTGCAGCGTCATCTGCCGGACTGATTTGTGAATCTAAACCATTCTCAGATCCCCTTGAACACACACAAAAAAATTCATTCAAATCGGTCCAGCCGTTTAGGAGGAGTTCAGTGACATACACACTCACAGAAGAATTATATATATAAAGATTTTAACTTAGCCAAAAAGGCAACAAAGAGGATCTACGCCAGTTGATCTGTTGCTGTTGGAGAATCTGTAATGCCAAATTCATTATAAGTGATAAAAACTCACTTCTTATAAGTGATAAAAATGCTTCTAGTTATTTGCTTTCTCACATGACTATATCACTTTTTACAATGCATTTTGAAACACTGATAATCATAGAGGTACGCTCTGCACAATTCACTTTCGGATTTTGAAGAAATCTAACTTAATTTATGATTGCAATGGTTGAGTGGCCACTAGTCACCAATTCTAATATTCATTCTCTGAAATTATAGATAATTTATTTTATAGATATATTTACTATATAATAGAAAATATATTAATAACAAAAAATGTACTCCTAATTAATTAAACGTGCGACTGAAGATTTTTTGTTTTCCATTTCTATAACAGGTTGCTTACTCAGCTTGTGGTCTGGGTAATATTATGTGAAGCTCTTTAATATTTAATAAATATTATTTCAAATGACATGAATATAAGAAAGAAAATAAACGCTTCTTACACTAATCTTTATAGATATAACTGTTCTGAACATGTTTATGACACTAAACTGAATAGATTTAGATAATATAATAGATTTATATAATAGATTTAGATGAATATTTTCGTGTTTGAGTGAATATCTAGATGACTTAAAGTTTTCGACTCGGTTAGTTTTTTATTCTTATTAATGCCTTCTAAATTCAAAATTAGACTTAACGTGGAGTTCCGGGCAGCGCGGCTCCGGCGTTAGTGAAACAACAATATATCACATCAGCGTATGCTATGTGACACCGCCACTATCGCCGCGTCAATTACTGCGTCTTTAACGCCAAGCCGTATTGCTCTGAACTTCACCTTAGTGGGAAAGAGTCAAATTATGGAATAGACTTTTTGTCACTAGTGAGAGAATTTGATGCTGATTTCTCTAGTTCAAGGTTAGATATGTTTAGAGAATAACTTAAAACAGATTGAGTGTTGGTCAACTCTATAAATTTTATGTTATTATTACCTAATAACGTTTGTTTATCCGTGGCAGACGGTGTTAACAAGCGAGGGTGGCCAACAGCAGAATACGCAAAATGCGAGTCGCATCACTTCCACGGCCGTACCTCCAGGCTTGCCACCCCCTCCGCCCACGTCACCGCCCCCGCGCCGCACCTGGGCCGTCGCTGCTGCTATAGCGCTCACTGCTTCTATTGGCGGCGTCTTTTATTACCGTAAATTAAATAAAGAGCTTAAAGATCCTCCTGTTGAAATTCCGAGCGTTGCTGAGCGCGACGAGCCTAGAGAGCGGCCAGAGCCAGCGACCGGCGCGGAACTGCCACAACGAGTGCAATACTTGCTGGTGGGCGGCGGAACCGCTTCATTCGCCGCTATGCGTGCCATCCGTAGTGCGCGCCCAGATGCACAAGTGCTCATCGTGGGTGAAGAGCCTGCGCTGCCCTACATGCGGCCTCCGCTCAGCAAAGAACTTTGGCGTGAGCCTGACCTCACGGCGGCCGCGCGCCAACTCGAGGCGCTTACGTTCCGCCAATGGAACGGCAAGAGACGCCCCCTCGTGTACGAGCCGCCCGCGTTCTATGCACCGATTGCGCTTCTAGCTAATGGCGACGGAGGTGCAGCAGTCGCGCGAGGCTGGCGCGTGACGAAGCTGCACGTGTCGCGTAACGAAGCGGAGCTGGAGACGGCGGACGGCGAGCGTGCAGTAGTCATGTACGATAAGTGTTTGGTGGCGACGGGCGTGCGGCCGCGGCGAACGGTGGCATTGGACGGTGCACGTGCCAGTGGGCGCGTGTTGCAACTAAGGGCGGCCGCAGACGCTGCGCGCCTAGCGCAGTTGTTGGCCGAACCTGACGTACAGCATGTCGCTATCGTCGGTGGCGGTTTCCTTGCCTCCGAACTCAGCGCTGCGCTCGCCGATAGATGTAAGTTTCCCACTCGATGATTAAATAATCTAAACATAAAGAGCAAAGGTAAATAAAAATGAAATACATCGTTTTACTTAAATTTTCTAGTTATAAGATGTTGAATTAGAAAGTAACGACCGTTTGGTACAACGCTAGCGATCCTGCGTCTGGCACCGACGATCCTATAACACACTTAGCATCACCGCCTAAGAATTGTCTTCTACGAAAAATGTATAATAAAAGAATTCCATATAACGTACACACCATAACGGACAAAAGTATTACAGATAGATTGAGCGAGTTAAATATATCGATAAAAACAAAATAAAGCGGGTATTTTAATTTACATAGAGCTTTTGCACATCATGTTTTTTAAACGCGACGTCGACGGGCGCTAGTATCGATACAAACTTGAGGCTCACGCAAGTCTTAGGCTGCGGCTTGGACGCCAGCCGCGGTAAACGTGGTCCTTTCACGACACCAACGGCCAGATTGCTCGGTTTGTTGCGGTGTCGATACTTTTATCAATTACGAGATATTGTGAGCAAAGGAATGCGTGAAACCATACTACAAAAAAAGAAAACAAAAGGAAGGGTTTTATCAGAATTATGCCGACCCAAGACGAAATCCGGATATGTTAACCATTAAATAAAAAAATGATAGTAGTGTTTACTTTATATGACATAAGGTCATTCACAATAGAAATTTACTATTCTTGACGGGTAGACTTATAATAAATAAACAATAATGATTTGTTTTGATACACGTAAGTAATAATATTAAATTAAAGTATTATTACTTATGTGTATCTAAGTAATCGATTGAAATTAAATTGTTAAAACCTAATTACCCTCGATATTCAAATTTTCTATAAAATACTGTATAATTATATTATTTCCTTAGGATGAATAAAGATATATATAAAAAAGTAGAGTAAGATAGTAAAATTTACGTTTGTTGCAGTAAGTGTGAGCGGCGGCGCGGTGCGTGTTACGCAAATTTTCCGCGAGGCGGCGCCGATGGCGGGCGTGCTACCCTCGTACTTGGCGGCGGAGGCAGCGCGCCGGCTCGCGCGCGCTACCGTGCACCTCGCGCCGCACAGTCAGTCCACGTTCAGTCTAACAATATGCAATACAAAACACGGCCTTTCATACTACTGGGGAGCTAGATGGCGCAGCAATAACGCACGTAGCAACAGACTGCGTAGTAACACGTAGTAACAATGGGTTCATGCTTCGGGAGGCACGTAAAACCGTTGGTCCCGAGTACATCTGCAGTTGTTAGCGCCCACTAATCCACCCTGGTGCCGCGTGATTTCACCCGGCACCTGATTGGCACTTAATTTCAAGTGAAACACGTGCCACGGTGGTAGGGACATTAGTAGGTTGGTAATGAAAATTGTGACAAGTTGATTTCAAAGCGCGCCATTTGATAACAAAGTTTTTAAATTCTATAAAAGTATTTAAAAAGTCGGGTAGTTCAATTGGAAGACCATTCGCCCGGACAGTGAGGGGGGCTACGAGTCCCGTCTTATACGGGAAACAATTGGGTTTACAAAACTATTAAAAGCTGTTTGGATATAATATATATATATATATATATATATATATATATATATATATATATATATATATATATAATTTTCCATATAGTGAAACGAAAATATTTATATTGTGTCCTCAGCGGAAGTAAGCGACAGCAGCGTGGAAGATGGACGTGTACGTCTGAACCTCACCGAAGGCGACACTCTCGTGGCAGACTTAGTAGTAGAGTGCGTCGGATGCGAGCCGGATGAAGATCTGGCGCGCGCTTCTTCGCTGGAAACCGATCCTACGTTGGGCGGCGTGTTAGTCAACGCAGAATTGCAGGTAAGGCTGTCGGAGGAGGAGACATTTTTACGAACTAAATATTTCTCATCGAGTTTTGTGAAAATTTGTTTGTAATAGAAATTTGTCTTTAAAAGTAGTTAAAAATCGCAAGGTGTATTTAAAACAGCAACATTATAAAGTGCAAAATTGGGTGTTGAGTTTAGCTATTTTCATTTTGCAACAAAGTGACTATATGTTTGATTTTTTTATTTCTGGGACAGCCAATAGGGTTACTCCCTATTCCGGAAAAGCAGACGTTTCCTATAGGCTCCAGTAAGTCAGTATAATCTGAAAAAAATACTGATTTGTTAATATTAGAATAGACGAAGACCGATAATGAAAAATAAATACTATCTTTAAGGTATCATGTTGTTTCAACTGCTGGTTTGTAAATAAATTGTAGGTACTTATAAAAATAAGGGGATATATGGTTACTTAATGAGTTTATTATTTGTTTTTAGCACAAATAAAGCAAATAGGTGTCAGTATATAAGACAAATCAAATAAATCTACTTTTTTGATTGGTGACTACCACTATTTTAATGCTGATAAAATTCAGCAAAGCGCATTCTTATGCGCTACAGTGGCCAACGTGTCAGAGTTATGTCTTCTGGTTCGGTTCCTCTGAAGACGAATTCGAATCCAGCCTAGGTTTTATTAAACCAAACTGCATATTTTTGTGATCTTGCTATACGTTTAGGAACACATTTTTCAAAAACCTCATACAATATATATTGCAAACATATATAGCGTGCTGGTAACATTACTGGTACCGTTATAAATATGCAACCAATTGACTTTCTGAAGGCACATTATTATCTGGTCATATCATAATCAGCTTTGTAGTAGTTGTGATCACAATGTCCCTTAGGTAAGTAGTTATTTGTTACATGTGCATGACATGTAAAAGTCGAACAAACAAGACTTGGATGATAGCAATCTAATTAAGTAATTGGATTTGTACTTTTAGAAAAAATTGTGTACTCAAAATTTGTGATTACTAGATCTAGTCTTATGTGAGTAACATTACAAACAGGATTTATCTGACGTAGTGAGTTTAGTGATTGAAAGTCTATAAAAAAATCACAGGTTACTATTATATTAAGACGCTGTCATATTCCTATATCTCGCTTGTACTATCATCATATGGTCGTCGTAAAGTGCAAATCCGCGTAACTGGCATTGGATAATTCCGCATATCTGACGAATGTAGCCGATTTTCAATTTAAGGGCAAGTCGAGTGACGTGACTTTTGTTCGACGAATAGAAAGCAAGAAATCGTCTTATAACGATATGCTCATCTACGGCCAGCAGATGTCGATACCGCATATGTGATTCGGTGATATCGGATGCGTATTTGTGGTATGTGTTTGTTGATAAATTTGGTGTTTCTTTAAAAACGTACAGAACATCATCAGATAAGTGTAAATACAATGTTAATGAAGTATTTTCTGTATTAACTTTCTATATTAATTACCATTTTATGTTCATTTTTCATCTTAACCTCACTGATGGTTAACTTTTTTCGCAAAAAATAACTAAATATTATAAGGTAATATGTGTTAGTTTCTCAGTTTATATAAAGGCTCTAAAATTAAAAAAGCTTATCAAATTATATAAATCACAAGTTTGTTTTATCCATTCTTTCTTCGACAATGCATTTGTTGTGCACGGTTTTGCTGTTTTTAAAGTGTGATTTAGTGTTCCGCTGAGAAAGTTGATTAAATATTATTTTTACTATCTTTTAAGGATTAAAATGGGGATGATATTGACTCCTGTATTGAAAATGAAACGCCTCATGTTTCAATATTAATCGATCAAAAGAAAAGGCACGCAAAATTATTGGAGATTAAAAAACATATTTTGTTTAACCAATCAACAACATGCATTATTAGGTCTTGACTTTGTATCAGATGACTCTGTTGCTGATCCAAATTACGTTCCACTCTGTGAAATAACTAATAATGCACCGATAGCTTCATCATCAAACTTGGAACTTGAAGTTGCAATCGAGTCTAGAGTAAGAAAACTAAAAGCAGAACAAATGTCTT
Source organism: Calamotropha paludella (assembly GCA_927399485.1). NCBI lineage: Eukaryota > Metazoa > Arthropoda > Insecta > Lepidoptera > Crambidae > Calamotropha > Calamotropha paludella. The sequence goes on along the minus strand of OV656803.1, from coordinate 18,926,851 downwards.
CAAAAAGATTTAGGAATAAGAGGTTAAGAATGCAAGGCCAGGAATTAATAGGTTTCAAAAAGTCTGGCGATAAAAACTTACAAGACAGAATTACAAAAGTCTATTATTAAAAACTAAGCGACCAAAAAGTGAGAGTATGTTTAAAGACGTTGGGCATTAAGGAGTGGACAGTAAGTTACTGGCTAGTAGAGAAACCAAATAAAGACAACAATAAATCGGAAAGAAAATACTGCGTTGCCTATGTTGGAAGGGTTAGTATAAATATTTCTCACTACTCCCGAAAAGAAAGTATAAAATTATATTTGGAACCCAATATACAATCTAAACGTGACCTCTAAGGTATCTTTATTAAAGAGGCTACAAAAAATGCATAGAAAGTAGCTTCTAGAAAACTATTCGAAGATGTTTTAAAAGATGAAAATATAGCTTTGTCCATATGAGGTAGCAACGGTAAACCACCCCTTTTTAACATTATAACATCAAAAGTATTTACGATATATGAGATCATAACTATTGGGTGGAGCCCGTAAATTACTTTTATAGGACTTCATATTCAGTCGAATGCACGAGAGGGGTCAGGTTCAGGAGAAAAGCTTTTGCGGTTCTAACAGTTAATTTTATTAAGCCTAACTTTTTAATTAACTAAAATAAATTATAATCAGTTCAATAATCATCAATTTATACATTCGTTAATTTATTGACCTAACTTTATATCCATTAAGTAAATTTAACTAAAATTATAATCGGTCCTTAATGTTAACTGCCTAAGTAGCCAGGCTACAGCATAGTAGTCAGTGTTCGAAAAATCTGAGGCGAGTGGTCGTGTCCTCTTCGGGTTTTCTTTTTAGTCACAAAGTAACAAGTAAGTATTCGGACAATCTAAGGCGATTGGTCCTATCTTTAGTGACTCGAGCCACACAAAGTAGAGTAACAAAATTGCGGACAATCTAAATGAGCGGTCTTTATCAAGTCGACTCTCAGAGAGCGACTTACTGCTATGCTTTTTTTTGCGCCCTTGGCAACTTGGCCACCCTCCAGACTCGGGGGAGGGAGGTGGTGAATCCTGCACGGATACTCCGGCCGGGCCCCTCTTTCCCACTGGGCACTCTCAAATGCCCAGGGCCCCGCGATCGATATGGGCCCCTAGTTGATGTCAGATCACTAAACCAATACCGACATTTATTACTGAAAAACTTATTTAGAGTAATTCGCACCTTTGTTGAAGTATGTAAGGTTCGCATGTTTGCACTATCCCGACGATATGCCAATCAATAAAATTAAAGGACATTGTCCAATTTTGGCCATTTGTGGACACGATGCTATGAAAAAAACACATTTAGCAATATTTTTATTTTTATTTTAGATAATGTTATTTACCAAAAAGTTTGTGTAAATTCACAATTCAGAAAAAATATTTTTTTAAGTATTTCATTTGAATCTTGCAATAATCTGCTTCGGTAATTTGGTTCCAATGTTGCTAACATAAAATATCAAAAATCGACCAATTCGTATCGATAGTAGTTAATGCATCTGTTGTATAACATGTATTACACAATGTTCAGTATTCAGTATTTTCCGCAAGATTTTGTATTCAATGAATATTATTGATAGATTATACAAATATCTAAATGATTTGATTACTAAATTGGTATATTAACATTTTTTGGAATAACTTGTAAACGTGTAATCGATTAATCGATTTTCAAAATGATCAATTATTTTTCGACATGGCAATAAAAAACAAAAAATGACAATTAGGTCGTGTCAAAATGTTTGACGTCATTCGCTTTGTTTTCTGCATCGTGTTTGTTTTCGTGAGATTTATAACAACTACTTTAGAAGAAAAATATATTTCATATATATTATGTATGAAAATAATACTGAAGAAAGATTAGCAATAAAACAATATTACTGTAACTGCAAGGTGGGCCGTAGAACAGTAGGTTGCTGTGCACATATAATGACAATTATCTGGTTTTTAGGCTGGGCAAGGTATCAAGACCATATTAATCCACCAGGTCAGTTTCTGGATCGTGTACTTATTATTTATGAATCTAAATAATAATAAATAGTTTAAAAAAATTATTGTTTCATTTTATTCATAATCTTTTTTAATGCATAATTAATGCATAGAAAAACATTGAAATATTATTTCTGATACAAATCTAGGCTTATATTTGGTGTTTTTATGATGTAAACTATTCAATCTATCACATATGATTAGCTGAATGTTCTGTCCATGAATGGCCAAGGTGTCTATACAGAGTGGACAATCTCCTTTAATTTTAATAATAATACTAAGTTAGCATTATTCATAAATACGGTAATATCAAGACGGTTTGTTTAAAAGTTGAATTAGAGAAGTATTAATTATAGTTAAGTGTTTTGTATAAGTTTTGTGAGTATTTTTGATTGGATTGAAGTACTAAGAAATTGGTACAGGCGCGTAGTGGAGTATACGCGGCAGGCGATGCGGCGTGCTTCTACGACGTGGCGCTGGGCAGGCGGCGCGTGGAGCACCACGACCACGCCGTGGTGTCCGGCCGTCTCGCCGGCGAGAACATGGCCGCTGTTGCCCCGCCGAAGCACTACACGCACCAGAGCATGTTCTGGAGCGACCTCGGTCCGGACCTAGGCTACGAAGTAATTGTCTGCCTTTGTCATCGTTTACCATCAATTATTTTACTTAGGAAATTTACGCCATTCGAGTTCAGAGAGGTTATGATTTTTAAAACTATTAAGCTTTTTTGTTTTCTAAAACAGCTTTTATACAAAAGTACTCCGACCTCAATATTTTATAGCAAACTGTGAAGCACGGTTAGGGATAGTAATCTAGTACTTAAATAAGATCACAATTGACCCCTGGTTTATTCACTGTACATTTAAACTTACGCATTACCCATTAAAAGAATAAAAATATTGTCCCATATTAAATTCGCATTCTTTACACCTTGAAAATTGTAATCATCCAGGCTATCGGCATAGTGGACTCGCGGCTGCCTACAGTGGGCGTGTTTTCGGCGGACGCTGTCACGGACGCAGAGACGCGCGTCATGGAAGTCGGCGCTGGAACGGGGCAGGAGTCGGTAGAATTGGCTGAATCGGCGGCGTCCCTCGTCAAACCACGCGATGAGGCGGTTACGCGCCGCTACGAGCGCGGCGTAGTGTTCTACGTCAGGGAGCAGCGCGTCGTAGGCGTGTTACTCTGGAATCTATTCAACAGAATGCACGTCGCACGTCAGGTATGCTTTCTATAAAATTAAGTATTATGTCCCATTTATATCTCAATGTTCCCAAATGTTACACGATGTCCCTTACTCGTAAACCTAACCCTATATATGTATTATCAAAATGCCCAACAAAACAAGACTACTCGAGTAACATCTGTGAAAGATATAGAAATTGTAAAGACTCCAAACTTCTGTTTGACATGTTGATTTCGCGGTTAAAAAAGCAGCCAAATGTCTCGGTGTCATTATACGATTAACTCGTAATTTTAAAATTAAACCGCTAACAGTATTTTTCTGTGCTTACGTCCGCAACATCCTCGAATACGCGTCAATGGTCTGGAATACCACAATAGAATGTGTACATTTCCCGTATAAATCTATACAAAAATATTTTTTCGTTATTCGCAATATAAAAGTCAAACAATAGATCATGGACACGAGGCGAGATGTGGAAAAGAGACGATAAGTTTCTGAAATTTGCAGTCTATTAAAAATTGCTAATGCCACTATAAATTGTCCTGCTTTATTGAAACAAATAAACGTCTGGGTTCCCCGTAAACTACCGCTACCACGTGTCAACAACTCATTATAGTAGCAATTCTTTTTTTTTTTTGCGAGCTAGCAATACTTTCAACCACATGTCAAAAAGCAGTGGCGAGTTGAAATTATTTAGTACTAAGCCTAAAAATCTGGTGAAACTTTTTTCTTGCGAATCTCTCGGCACATACTCTTAAAATGATACATAAAAATAGTTTAATTTTACTTTAATTGTTATAGTTATATTTATTATTATAGCTACCTGAATCTTAGTGTCCAAATGCGGATACCTGTTAATAGATTAGTCTATACATAGTTTTGAATCAATTAGTTTTATAAGACACGCTGTTGGTATTCTGACTAAAATAAAAAAGAAATATTATTATTGCATCTCGAATATTATAATCTTATTGTATGATTACTTATGCAAACTTGTATACATATTCTGTAAACGCTCAACATTATTTATGCATATCTCCATTCTTAATTGAATTCCATAATGGTACATAATCTTTTGTACCGCTGTACAAGGTTTCTAATCATGTGTCTACAACTCAGAAATGACTCTTTCCAGTCATTGTGTTAAGTCTTTGTGTTTTTGTTAGTTTGTTAGAAAGTAATTGCTACCGTTAGAATAATAGAATTACACGGCTAAAGAAATAGCCGTAAAGTATATCTTCACCTATATATGTAAAAAATTGCAAATGCGGGTTTCAGGTATTGGCGCAAGGGGAGTTTGAAGACTTATTTGAAGTAGCGAAGTTGTTCACTGTTCATGAGGAGGATTGAACGCGCTGGAAGCATTTGCTTCGTTTTGCATTTGTATATAATATTAAAATAATAATTTGCACGTATTGATTTATTTTTGTTACTAAATGCCTCGTCAATGTTTTTCAGGTGATTTAGTTTTGATCATTTCAATACAGGTGCAATCTCACATCGAGCTAAGACACATGAAAGTTTAAACGCCCAAAGGAAGTTAAATGATATTTGTTATTCGTTTATTCCCAGTCGTCCCCACCGCTACAATACTCGTAGTATCTTAAGACATCTCTATCGATCGAGAGAAGCGAGATACCAATCGGTTAATGTATTCATAATCATTTCGAATTTGGTGGTTGTAGTACAAACCGTTATAGTTTTCTATTTCTATAACACAAGTCAATTATTAGTTTGTGAACGTAACAGTGTATGTGAAATATACATTTACAATTTCCCAACGAACCTGTTGGAATGTTTTAACAAAATCATTTAAATACAACATGTCTTAGGAGTCAGGCGGAATTGCTGTTATAATAACTAAAGTGGTGTTTCTTAAGTGGTAGGTAAAAATGTTCGACGATTCAAAACAACTTATTTTAAATGTATTTGAATGAAGGTATTTTAATTTCATTTCAATGTAATGTCTTCGATGTAAGATTATTTAGGGCCTGGCATATGCTGTTATAGTTGTCTAATATATAGGTCTAATATATAAAAACTTGTCCTATATTTATAGAAAATGGGGAATGTATGAGCAACTTCGAGGCATAGACACAGTGGCGGATTTACAAATTTTCAAGGTATAGGCTGTGAAGCTTTTGCCGCCCTTGCCTCCACAATTGTCATGTCCTAGATTATTTTTACAATTCAACAACTTCGTTGGAATTGCACGTAAAATAATTTTTAGGTATATTTTTCTAAAGCTAGTGCGTGTTCAACACATAATACTCGATACATAAGATTAAAATCGGTAAAATTATGCACTAAATTCAAATTAAAATCACTAAATTATATACAAACCATGCAGTTCGCAGCCTCCAAAAAATATTAGGACTGGCTGTATGGGTTGACGGTAGGAAAGAAAAATACATTTTCTATAATTTCGCTCTTTACACTCATTCAAAGTGCGGGGAGAGGGCGCATTGGGCGCAAAGACCGATTACCGATTCGCCGCCCCCAACCGATTACTCGTTGGGGGCGGCGAACTAGCTGTTTTACTCTAGAATATGGAAGATTGCTAAACGGATTCACGGAACGTACAATGACAAATGATAAGTGAGCAGGGAAAGTCGTCGGCAAAATTTGTTGCAGACTTCTATCTGTAAAACATCAGAAAACAGAATACAGAAAACCGTCATTCAGAAATCTTTTTGATTTCTGGTAGCAAAAAAAAAAAAAAATCGTTACCAAATTTGCCGCCCCAAAAATCTGCCGCCCTAGGCTCAAGCCTACTCAGCCTGCTGGTAAATCCGCCACTGCATAGACACTATTTTAGGTTACTGAGCCAGCTAGCTTTGATAGCATTTACATAGAACAAACTTATAAAGCTCCTGCGGTAGCTCAAGTAACACCCAAAACTGTTAAGTTTTCATAATGAATTTAATTTCAGTATATTTTTCATTAGGTAATAGTTTAATGTACTAAAAATTAAGTCATTTATAGTTGAAAAGTTATTGTAAACTTTTTTAAGGATCTTGAAGAATCTTTTTGAGAACTGGTAAAGAAGCTTAGGAATGCAGGTGGAAGAAATGCTAGACAGAGATTACGTGTAAGAATAGAAGTTTTATTTACTTGAATAGGCCGTGAACTTTTCAATCCACCTTATATTTATTTTTAACTCTGTATAGGATACGATAAAGTTGAGTTGTATACGACACTATAAAGATGGGTACAAGAAATGTGTACTTTTCATACATATGACAATTATGTACCTGCAGATATATGAGATCTAGAAACTTTGAATTATTGCATTTTGCAAATCCAGACTACACATAAGGTACTTATTATGAGTTGGCTACAGTCATGTAAAATTTAAGTATATATTATTTTCTATTGATTGAACGTGTAGACCAGTCAAGAGCCTTGACATTTTTTCACTCATGTGTAAAGACAATAAATATTCTCATTTTTTCATTAATTACATTCCGCGAGTACCTACTCTCTCAATACCACTAAATGAAACATTAATAGCTTCAACACAACACAGAATATTTTGAGTAAGTATATTATCTTAAAAACGTTTTATCTACGACGCTGCGGTCCGCAGGTTCCTTTAGTTGTGAAGCGCAAATCACTGAGTTTGTGTGCATATGCTTTGAGTTTTGCCACACACACGAGGCGTGCGTGCCTGTATGTATATAAAATATACGTATGTGTATATTTATCGCAGTAAGATAGATAAAGCCGTAAAATAGTTATATCCCTAGGGATATAATTATATACCGTAACATAGTTATACGAAAGCGATTCATTACTATCTCACTAGGAATATAGTTATAAAACAGTCCAAGTTTAGTGATATACTTATATTACTAGATTAAGTTCAGTGTTATAAATACCTATATTACTTGATTAAGCTTAGTGAAATAGAAAGCAACCATATATAATTAAATAAAACAATATTATTATTGGTTTTATCTTTATCTAAAAAATCAACTTTATGTATCCTGCAGTTAGTTACAATACTTTGTGACATTAACACGTATTAAAGTAATTTCAATTATAATTAAAACGATCATGTTTTTTGGAATTTAAACATTAACAATACAATTAAAACTAATCAAACATTAAAAATCTTTTAAAGCTAATCAATAGTTATGAGATTTCTTTACTTTTTACGTTCTTACTTTCTTTACTAGGGAGCACCTAAACACAACGAACCCTTCCCCCGCCGCGGGGTAGGCGGCGCGCCGCCTGCGCCGCACACTCCGAAAGCTATTTCACTAAACTTAATCTAGTAATATAAGTATATCACTAAACTTGGACCGTTTTATAACTATATTCCTAGTGAGATAGTAATGAATCGCTTTCCTATAACTATGTTACGGTATATAATTATATCCCTAGGGATATAACGATATTACGGCTTTATCTATCTTACTGCGACATATATATATATAAGCAACGCAACCACTACGCGTATAGATCACTCGCCATCATTATTAATATTATATATAGAAGTATATAATATTTACGAACTACGAATTTTTTTAAAACATCATGTACAACATATACTTTTTCTTTATTATTGAACTTAAATAGATATATTTACAGAATTTACAAAATGTTTCAAATGATTATTCTTTTTTTGTACTTTCCAAAAGAAAAGTATTTGATTTATAAACCAGATTGACTTAAAATAGCTTAGGTAATTCTAAATCTAAAAGTAAACCTAATTCATGGCATTAAATATTGAGACAGATTCTACTATCAGTTTAGTGAGATAACAACTGTAAATCTGTTAATCAATAGAATTTATCGTCGTTATTGATTGAATTTGTATTTGATTCTAAGAATGTATTGCAACGTATTAGGAATAACTCTCGCCAATGCTGTCACTGTGCGGTGGTGGTCACCACCGCCGAGACAGCTTCCGAGTAGGAAGCACGGCGCTAGGGATGCTGCATATTTACGGCACCATGTTTTAACACTAGGTTTCTGCTTCAAAGTAGGAAAAAGTTTCTTCAATCCGAAAAGACTTGCTGATATAAATAATTTCATTCAAGTTATTTTACTCAGATGCAACGAGTCCCGTTACAGATCACAGAGGAAAATTTCGATACTTCCAATCCAAGCTCTTGAAAATTAAGTAGGAAGTATTATTAAGGCGCTAGTATTAAGGAAATCGAAATCGGGTAAATCTAGTTCAATTTACAAACCTTCTCACAAAAAAAACTAGTATGACCTTGAACTCATAAGGGTACATTTATACACAGAATATCTATTTAAAACAGTACACTGTATATATAAGGTTATGTTTGCATAGGCAAACATATCTCAAAAAAGTAAAATGAATGGGCACTTGTAATATTGCTTTTCTGTATATGTATCAAAACTTGATTTAAAATTGCAGCCTAATCCTGCACGAATTCACAAATTAAGGAAAATGGAAATCGAACAATCTTTTTAAAGAAATGCACGCAACTGGTACTTATTTTTACGTGTTCACATATACCTACAATAATTTAGAAAATGGCTGCTTGCTTTATCTGCTTATCGAAATTTTATTTCATACACAATACTCATGATATTAATTAGTAGTATAAAAGACTATTTGACTTTAACTTTTCAAGTTAAAGTAGATTTAAAATCCAAAAAAAATGGAGGTTTTTTTCTAATCACACCAAGTATTAATATAAGAATGATTTCGTTAACCTCTTAGCATATTTTAGACTACATTATTAAAACAGTTCTATAGAATCACACTTTAACGTTAATAATTCAATAAAGTGATATGTTTGTCTAATAAAAAACCAGTAACCTTCTATTTTGCACAATTTTGCACCATAATGTTACATCGTGCGTAGATCTGTTGTCTGACGTCGATCTGCTTGTCGGAGCCCACTTTTTTAATTGGTACTGAAGGTAACTAAAGATAAGGAAATATTAGATAAATATATTAAGAAATCGAATCCTATCAATTTACATGTTACTGATTTGTGTGTATTGCGATGCGTAAATAAAATCGTATTACATTGGGCACATTAAAACAGACTCGAACGAGGTTTGGCACCAAATAATATTGCCTTGTTCCTTCGGCTTCTCAACACAAGTTAGTTAAAGTGTGCCGTGGCTCCGACTAGGAGCTCAATTCAGACTTGAATGAAACAGTTCCAGTAAAACGGAGAGTACAAACATTATAATTTAAAAAAATCACCAAAATATATTTTTTTCTAACAATATATTCTGATTTTAACATCTTCATAATTTTTATTCAAAAATATTTGTTTCTGAATTATAAAAATAAATATTATTTAAATAGCTTACTAAATAATTTATATTTGAGCACACGTAGAAAAAATTTACAAGTTTTAACAACATTCGATATGAAAGGACAATCCATAATATCCAATTATGATATTACAACTTAAAAGGAGCACCGAGTATAGACACAAAAAATAATAAATAAGTATGCTCCACCTTTATTCGCTTAAGGATAGTATCAAATATATCAAACAATCAATTTATTATGAAACTGAGAAACTTGCATAAGGTTGTACTGTACCGACACAAAGCAAAAAAATACAAGTAAAAAACACACACATAACTTCATTTAAGTAATTACATCTACACATTTGGTATGCTATAGATCGATTTAGGGGATCAATCAACGAGCATGACAGTATTTATGTCTTGTAAAATAAATAGCTTAGACACTACCAAATTTTAACTTTGTATGTTTGTTGAAGTATTGATTTTAAAAGAAGCTATGAATAAAGATCCATATATGTTTTGCAATGTAACTGTACCAAGTTTTCCGCTTATTTGGTTGAATTCATTTTTTCACTGTGAGAATAATAAAGTTTTGCAAAATATGAGACGACAGCAAAACAACTGTTCTTTTCTACAGATTATTTTTTGTGAAATTATTGTTACCCTCACTTTCATGTAAATAATATCAGTAAAGTTCTATTGTTAAATGCAATTTCAGCATTTCTTTTTGCAATAATTAGAGAGAATAACTAACCATATTATATAATTTGATTAAGGAAACTAAGATAACCATAATCAATCACAAATGAAATTATTTATATATATTTGCGTTCACACACTTTTTCAACACATTCGCGGGCAAAGTGCCTCTTAGTGTTCTGCCCTTAGATTCAGTATGACGCTTTGTATTATGTGTACTTTCATTTTTCTTCATACTTTAAATTATCACATTAGATCAACGATGATATGTTCTTTTTTAAATCTCGGCGAAAAGCAAAAGTGAACACCGCTTGTGTTCATGTTATTCGTGTATTACACAGATTATTAAACCATAACTTTTTTGCTAACTGATAAAAATCACTTGTTGTTATAAAAATATTCATGAATTCTATTTTTAAATATTTTGCTCGAAATTGTGTTGAAAAATGTTTCATAAAAAGTGTGACTATTAGTCATTGCTTTCTTGGCTCCGCTGCATAAAGAGCAATGGCATATACGTCACTTATATCATAAATAAGATTAAACAGCACAACTCTCTTTCTATCCAAAGATGTCGATTATTGTTTAACTATTTAAAATTTTATGCTTTATACATAAAGCGTCTTTTGTAGATTGAAGTGCTGTAGTCCATATTAAAACTGATATTAACTAAAAATATTTATATAAATAGCTAACAGACATTACACGTTTTTGGAACTTTATCTACTCTGCAATTATATATATTCAATTAATATTTACAAAGGAACGAAGATTACATTAAATGTAAAATATATTTTTTATTATGATAATGTGAAAAACATCATTTCAAAAATGACTACTTAATGTGTGAAACAAAAATATCAACAATAAAATTTATGGACATTCATAACAATGTAATATAAACGTTTTAGAAAATTGTATAATTTTATAATTATCATATGAATTATATATATTTCAATTTAGTCAACAAGATAAAATTTTATCCTTAAATCCTTACTCATAGTTATTACTAAGACTTGCGTAATTTGCCACATATTGTATCTATCTGTCATCGTTTATACGTATAAATTATATAAAAAATAAGGTGGTTATAATCCTCAATTACATTTTTTTGGAAACTTAAAGCAACAAAACATAACTCGGAACAATTACCTTTTATTACTGCTCCCACTCTAGATAATGCCTTATGACGTGTGTGGCTTAATTTGGATTCCAATGCTGTAAAAGCTATTATGTCGTCTTAACAAAGACTTTGATAAGCATGGGTAATCATGCTCATTATACGTACATAATTGTACTATGCGTAAATCAAAACTAAAGGCTGTATTCAAAACGGCCTTTTGTCGATTACCACTACGTATAGCGTAGACGCTTGCAGTATTGTTACACAAGACGGTAGACGAGCCTACGCGCTCAACTGGCGGCATCTTCGCGGTCAGCGGCAGAAGCTGGCGCGGCCGCCGTCGCGGCCACTGGGGTTGACGCGGACGGGGCAGCGGGGGCGGGGGTCGCATCGTCGTGGTACTCGTGGAAGCATGGCACTATGCAGAGGTTCTTGCGACACTCGGGACAATGGTACTGGGTCTTCCTGCAATTAATGAAGCCACATTACAAAAAGCCTAAGCCTCACTCGAAAAAAGTACTCCATTTTGGTCTTGTATTTAAGTAAAAATTTATATCTGCGGTTAAAAGAAACGATATTAAGTCAAATGAAATAAAAATATCTAATTAAACACTCTACGCACCTTTAAGATGACTCAGTATGTAGTTACAGGTGTATAGTTCTTAGTGCTAGCACCAATGCTGGGATTTTGAACATGGATGTTTCTTCAAACGTGTATTTAGTAAAATAATAAACCTATTTAAATAAATTAAGCAAGATAAAGTACCTGCGCAGGATACGTCCGGAGTCATCGACGGTGTTCCAGCAGAAGTTGCAACTAAGTGGCGGGCCGGCCCGTACTGCAGGCGTGTGGCTGGCACGTGTAACTTCCCCGCCTGCATTTGTAAGCTCCGTGCTCACCGCCCGGATCAGCAGAGAGCCCACTTCTTGCTCTGTCACACGCCCGCGACCCCTCTGATTGTACACAGTATACTTATCTTTATTATTTTAACAAGTAATTATAGATTGCTCTTGTCGATTATTTAATTTAAAAAGTGTTTGTACGGGATAGCGGCGTATACTTAGAAAGAATGGATAGATAAATGTAAAATCAAATTTAATTGAAAAACACAAGTTTATTTTCAAATCACGGAAATAATAAAATGATGGTAAACTATGGTAATATTAAAACAGGATAAACTAAAATGGATTGATTTTGGGGTGAATGTGCAACTACTTGTTTAAAAGAACTATAATTAGGTTAAATGCCGCGCAATGCATACAATGCTTATAAAACAATTTATACGCAGCGCGTGAAGTTCAATATACGTGGCTCGTATATATGACTAGCTATAACGAACATTGCGTAAATACGGTGAGAAACGGTTGGATGCACACGCAGTCTTTCTCAAATCCCGCGATAAGATGCGTGTACGCCTCGTCCTTCATTATGACATACAGATTTGCAAGCTCATTAGCAAAAAATCATCTCTTTGTCGTTCGCGATCAAAAAGTATTCTACATATGAGGCTCAGTACTTTTTACATACTCACACATGTAAAAAGAGAAAACTCATATCTGGGCAACGTAATTGCTGAAGATTAAATTTAGTGTTGAACACACGTAGGTACTCTTCGATGCCCGATTTTAATTGTATTTTAAATACTTAAAAATAAAAGTCGTTTTGTGTCAATACGAACAGCTTCGTAACGGATCTTTTTACACCCTTTTTTGACCCACGACGACGGCGACGCAGATATGTGCGGACTCCTTCATACCACACTATAACCCCTGGGATATACTTCTCCAGTCCGTCGAAGTCCGGTGCGGTCGTGAGTAATACTAACCAACAAAAAAGTAAAATAATTCTTTTACTTTTTTGTTGGAATAAATGTTGAAAAATGAAAGTTCGATGTTGTGAATGGATGACACACGATGTTAGCTGGTGTATAAACATGAATTTAAGAAGAGGGCTACCTTGTCTCGGTACTGCGGATATGACTCGTGCTTTTGCAGCATGGGCATGGCAGGCAACGGCGCGGGCACGGGTTCGGACGTCTGCTTGCGAACGGGTGTGGGTTCCGATGTCTGCTTTCGGACGGGCGCCTCTTCACCGCCGATGCGCGCCTGCCGCTTAAAGTGTTTTGTCCGTCGCAGTTTGAGCCCTGCCTGCAGTGTGAAGCACTCTGGAAACGGTGGATACGAGTTACAACGGGTATACAACATTAACGAATTGCAAAGAGTTGGGGATTAACCTGAGCATGTGCCATATAATTTGTGTTTGTATTTGGTTGCCCTAACTCTTCTTAGACTCTCCAGAGCCAGTTGATAAGTTTACTTCGAGGCAGGTCAATTACTAATAAGTTGAATGCTACATTGCCTTGAAAGTGGCGTAAAAATGAATTATATACAATGATATTCCTTTTTATCGATTAATTCAATTTCATTATAGCTACTATCAGACATATCATTTACCTTCCGCCTCACAAACCTTGAAGAAATCTATTTCTTCGTTTCTTAACGTAACTAAAGATCACTTAGACAATGAATTTAGTTCAATTTTTTTTACCTTGCCTATTTGTGACAATTCTACGATTACGATTTTCAATTCTAGCGTAGGCGTAGACTACAGTCTAAGGAAGCTTACTCAGCGATTACTAATTGCGCAATATTATATTTGTTATCTCTTCATGAATGTTTGTGCAATATCTTTTTTCTCCAATTATGACCCCGCTGCCTTGCATTTATTTTTGGAATTATTAATAAATTTGTTGTTGTTTATTCGTTGTAATTTATTTATACACATTCTTAAACATTGAGTATATTTCTTAAAATTAATGCATTTATTATCTAATGTTATTTTTTATAGTATTTAAATCTAAGTTCTCTTTTCTTTATACTAGAAGTTTTAATTCCTTTTGTTATCCATTTTGATTTTGAAATATCTAATGTTGTTTTTAGTTTTTTGATTGGGAAACATAAATTGAAGAATAAACAAATATCTTCGTAAAAGCTATTAAAAGCTTTATTCAGGTCTGCTTCATTTTGATATACGTCATTACAAGTGAGACGAGACATATATTTTTTAAACTTTTTTTGTTTTCATCATTTATTTCTCGTACATATTTATAAAAGTACGTCGGCATATCATTTTTTTTTTAAACCGAAAACTAGTGTTTGACAGGTATCATGGTCAGATAGGTATAAACCGTGTACATCACATTTGGGATTCTTTAAATTACTAGCAATGTGATCGATGCATGAATTAATTCTTGTAGGACAGTTGACATGCAGTTCAAGATTAAAAGTTGCCAACAAAATTTTCAGATCTCTTGTGGTGTGAGTGTTTTTTAAAGTGTCTATATTTAGATCTCCAGTAAGTATATTTTTTTTTGTACATTTATTCGTAATTCTATGTAAGAGGAGTTCTAAGGATTTAAAAAACTGCGGTAAATTTGAATACTTTGGTATTCTGTAAATGCAAATAACAATACATAATACATAATTGAATTTATTTTTTAAACAAATCGCAAACGCACAAAGACCATCAAACGTATCATAATTACAGTCATTTTTAGGACTTATAAATTATTACCGGAGCTTCATACTTAACGCATCTTCTACTCTGAGTACATCGTTTGAATCATTGCATAAAAATAGTAAATGGATATGGACATCTCAACATTAGAGGGCTTTCCTTACTGTCAAAAATATTTTAACTTCGGATCAAGTTTAGCGCATTTTAATATGAACACCAAACTGATTTTAGCGGTAGATGCGTTTCCCACCGGTCTGGATGCGGTATTGTCTCAATTGTGTGAGCAGGTGTTGAGCGCCCTTTATCTTTTGCTTCGAGGATCTTAACATCTGCAGAGAAAAAATATTCACAAATACAAAAGGAACCTGCCGCCTTAATTTTTGAGTTAGGTGATTTCACCAATATTTATATGGCAGGAGCGATCGATCCTTTTATTCTCAGAACTGATTATAAGCCCTTAATTAGTATTTTTGGTCCAAACCGCGGCATTCTGAAGGTATCAGCAAACCGGTTGCAGCCTTATGCTATATTTCTATCCGCTTATAACCACATTACGTTATGAACGAGTGGCCGCGTTCCATAAAAGCTAGTAAATTAAAGCCTTATTTTCGTTGTCGTTTTGATTTATCCTTTGAAAATTGTTGCTTAATGCGAGGTCATAAGGACATCATTACAAGTAGCTCCGACACCGCGACGCGCTCCGCTCGTTCCCTGACCTTACCCGCCATATGCATTCCACAGAATACATTTAGATTTCTTAGGTCCATTTAATAATAAATACACAATATTTATTTCATTATTGTAGACGCCTTTTCTAAATGGGTGGAATGTTATTGTATGCTCAGCTCATATGGGTCGAAAGCTGTTATATGAAAACTTACGGACTTCAGTTCCCGATTCGGGGATCCATAATGGTAATAGTAATTTACATCACAAGAGGAGCACATTCTCGTTCTTTAATCGGGATTAAACAAGATTTTCGCCAGTTTATCATCTTGCTAGTAATGGTCAGACCGAAAGTTTAGTTAAAGTAGTTAAAAAGGGGTTAAAAAGCATTATATTAACAGGTTCAAACAATACTGTGTCCAAGGAAAAAATTCAAAATTTCTGTTTGATTATCGTAACTCTATAAATAGTACGACAGGGAAATCACCAGCCGAACTAGTTTTCGTGTACTGTATTTATTAAATTCGAAGGAAGTCCTCGTCCGCGTACCTCACCCTAACTGTGAGGCGTGTAATGAAGTATGTGTTAAAAAGTATATATCCATTCAGAAATATTATTGGACAAAGGGGTAATCACACGAAAAATAGAAGCAGTGACGTATGCTGTGTCCCAGCAGTCGATTTGGAAATGAAAAGACACCTTTAGATTTGAGTAGTCCAAAATATCGACCGTATTACAACCACCAGCGTCGAAACTGACGCAACTGCCACGGGAGTTTCACCTATAATTGGAAAAAAATTCAACCCCTATAAGCATATCAGAAGAGAACAGGCACTAACACCTATAAGAAGTGCAGAACAATTCCAAAGTCCAAATGGAGTATTTTTTTGAAGGAAAACATTTATAAACACACTAAGCTACCTTGCACTTGGACCTTTAAACGAAAAAAATAATATCATTGTGAAGGAAAATTGTTCTCAATGTACAGCATGCCTTCTAATAAAAACTTATGAAACTACAGACAAAATTCACGCTTTTCTCTGCAAAGTTACCAATATAGCTAAGACTATCATACATAAAATCAAAAAAAGAAATTCAAATTAACACCTTACAAAAGACAAAAATTAGCAAAATATAAAGTTCAAACCTGCAATAGTCGTTCATAACTATAATCTATCTATATTACTTATAATCTTTGTAGCTAACTCAGCTTCAAAGATTATAAGTGATAAAAAAGATGAAAATGAGGTTACAAGTATACCAGCGTTGCCATCTAATTCCGATTTACGTCAAATAAAATTTGAGGTCCGGAGAGGACAGTGGTTTGATCCTAATCCGAATACGTCTTTAATGGCCATGGCAAAAAGTGTACATAAAAATACAATCCGCTCTCTTAGTGTGCACCCTGACTTCTTTGTTTATTATAATTGGAGCGATATACAAATTAATTATCATAATCAATATCTACGGAAATTTGCAAAGTTTCTCTTACAATCAATGCTACTGGCTCATTTTTTAAAACCATTCGTCTCCCGATGGAACTAAGATCGCCAAAAGACTGTTTCTGCATGCAGATTTTATAACAGAAAATCTTAAATTAAAATCCGTGCCCGTATTACAAATGATAACCAATGCACACAGCAAGCATTCCATATTACACTGGATAAATCAATGGAAAATTCAATGCCTAATAACTTCGTGAGGTACGCTAACCTCACGAAGTTATTACCTACTGATGATTCTTCTGCCCTGATTGCAGTTAGTACTGAAGCCTTTACGATGTTCAGCAGTGCAAAAGAGTATGTATTTTATAAATATTTTTTTATATTTTTTATTAATATTTAATATTTTGCTAATTTTTGTCTTTTGTAAGGTGTAAATTTGAATTTTTTTTTTGATTTTAGAAGGACAATCTTTAGATGTCCCCTCTACTTTTATTAAAGGGGCTCTAGTCATTTCACAAAAACTTTGCACAAAATTAAATGTTTTAATGATGTTGATCCAAGCATAAATATTTAAATGCGAACATTTGCATTAACTTTTTAAAAGAATGTGAAGATTTTAAAACTGCAAAGGAAATCCTCTTGGATATGATTACGGTTTGTCTTTGTCAATACGATGATGACGATTTGATTACTGAAAGTTCATCTTGTCAAGCAGTCTTAAGAAGACTTGTGGCGCGTTTGAAAAATATAGAAATATAAAAATATATGAATATCACATGGCGGAATTATGCTCTATGGATAATGAGAAAATTAACAGACAATACAGAAGAATATCTTACTGCAGATATTGATTTTTTTTTTGTTTGATTGGATGATAACGTAGCTAAGTTGAAAAAACAATCAATACAGAGATATCGAATCGATGAATTTTAAAAAATACATTATGTCTACTTGAATACGGAAATTGAATGACCTTGTTAATGATATTCAGAACAAAGAAGCTAAACCTTTTGGAAAAAGAAGGAAGAAGTCATCTAAAAAATCTCAAGTGCAGGTTTAAAAAAAAAGTTATCAGTCTTTGAAGTCAAAGAAAATTAATCGGTAATTTGCCACTGAATCAATATTTTCTGATCGTCCTACTTTCGTCGAAAATTGGGGGTGAAGCCGACACTAATGTAACATTAAATAAACTTTTTCACAAATTAAAATAAAATTTGTGAAAAAGGGCAATCTATGCGATTCTGTCGTTTTCGTCGGCAAAAATAATATTAAAGTAGATATGAAAAACACACGTTGCTTTGATTCAGTCATGCATTTTTTTAAGTAGAAGTTTTCAATAATCATTAAATACATATTCTGATGAATTTATTCCTCAATATATCAAACTTATCAGATCCTGTTGTTAATGACAATGATATATACACATTTTTGACATATAAAATACCGGCCCCCAACGTTTAGTATTTTTTTGGGTGTTTTCCACGCCCAAAATGGTGGAAATTTTAGTGGAAAACAACAGTTTACACTTTAAATGGCCGCCAAAAATTTTTAAATTAAAAAAAAATATCAGAGAACGTTGGGGGAAGATTTGATCATAATTGGACTAATTTTTCTTGGTTTTTTATTTTCAGATAATTTCCAGCCGAGTTATGGTGAACACCGCAAATTGTTTTTTCTCAAGACGTTCTGGGGGAAGCTCTGTTACCGGCTTATGCTTCAATATTTCTGCATAAAAAAAATACTATTTTATTTTTTGTCCATAATTTTTTATCTAGTATCCGCACATTGATCAAGTGTAAAATTAACAAATTGTATACAAAATGAGTTCCGAAAATGGCGTGCTGTATTTTGATAAAAGTGAAAGCTACTGTGAATTTGCTTATAACGTGTCCTTCATCATATAGTTCAAGTTCAATATTCGCTAAAAGTGTACTAATGATTCATGCCAATTTACACCAATATCTACACAGATCGCATTTTTTAACTTTAAACCTGAAATGAATTTGTTTTCGGAATCCAAAGTTTGGAAGAAGCAATTTGGAGCGTGCACCGACGCGCGCAATCGACCATCAGTCCCTCAGAACAATATCTAAAGTATTGTTCTGAGATCAGACCTTTTCTTTTGCCCGCATGATGGCCACATTGCGGTATAATTTGACAGCAATAGACGCACGATCGTCTCGCTCTTCCATATGCGAGACCAGGTATGTGCAAAAGGGGAAATGGAGTGAATGGAGGTGAGGCTAGGAGTGTCGACCAAACTAATCAAAATTACAACAACATACAAA
This sequence comes from Calamotropha paludella, assembly GCA_927399485.1. Lineage (NCBI taxonomy): Eukaryota > Metazoa > Arthropoda > Insecta > Lepidoptera > Crambidae > Calamotropha > Calamotropha paludella. The sequence goes on along the minus strand of OV656803.1, from coordinate 18,907,652 downwards.
GAAAAAAAAGGCGGCACATTTAAACTTGCGCAACCAGTAATTACCAAACAGTGTGCAAATATAGAATATATAATGTCTGTACATACCTATATTTTTATATAGTCGATTTGTTGAAAATAAAATTTCAAAAACAAGTCATCCTGGTTTCAGTCGTATAACATGGTCACCCTCAATAGCGATTTGTTAAGGAATATCGAAAAGAATTTTTTTTTTCAAGCATCTCAATGTTGATCTGTATATAAGTATTTAGTGAACATTTTGTACTAAATGTTCGTGTCATTAGTTTTTGTTTACTTTGTGATTTCAGGTAGCCCCAGTCAATTATTTAATATCCAGAACATCCAAATAAAATTCTTTTATTTAATAAACTCACTCCAGTTTTACTACTTTGTCCAAATGTTACAAATTTGAACACACTTACTACTAAATGTTTTTTGAAGTGGAATGTAAATCAACTAATTGCTTTCATGAAATTCACGCTCTTATCATCTTATCACATTAAAAGCATTGTATTTTCTTGAATATTAACCGTACCAATTGCTACTAAATGATACATCTTTTTCAAAAATATCCATTCAATATTTTCCATGATCCATGAGGCTCCTCAATCCAAACGTTAATATTGAGGTGTTACCTTTATTTTTATATAATTTTTGAATTAATATACTACAAAATCGAGGATCGATCTTACAAAATGTTTTAAATTACTACTAAATGATATATTAATTTCATCAAGATACTTAAAGTGGCTCCTCAACCTTACGGACACAAAAAACTGACTGGTGAAACCGACCGTGTTCAAGGTCTTTCCAATCGACCTGGTGGTCGCGTAAAAGCAAGTTGGTCCACGTTGCCCTAGCTACAACGATTCAAATGCAAAGGATTTGAGTATCGCGTGTTGATCGCAAATGAAAAAGATAAATCATTCAGTGTACATCTTACATAATTAAACAAAATTTTACTGTGAATGTTAAATATTCTTTTCTTACGAACATTATGTTAGATCACCACGGGCTACGATGGTTTGAGTAGCTTTAGGCTAAAATGGCATTAATAACAACCTAAAACAAAGGAACGTTAACCTAATAATATATTAGCATAAGTCGCGAAATAAAAAAAATGTTTACAAAATAACCAAAAGATTTATTTTTATTTTGGTAATTATTTAGTGCTACGCACAATACAAGAGTTGATTGCTTATTAATACAACCTGCATAATTATTACAATTTTGCAAACGACAAACTGCTTGCGACACATTAGGTTTAAACGAACACTGGGGTATTTTTAATGGTACAAATAATGCCTCTGAGGCCACGTCCTAACCGGCAGTAACCCGTACAAATAGAAACAAGATATCAAAACGAGTTAATATTCAATGGGTTGCCTAAACATTTTATACAATTTTAATTGCAGTATCGTATTGAGGCGTGTGACTGACAATTAGGAATAAAATCGAAAGACGGCATCAAGAATTTTTATTCCATTATCACTAATAACCGAGAGTATTACTATTATGACATGTCTTTAGTAAGATGACTGATACCGAAATAAAGTTTGTCGTTGTGCCGTCTTTCGACGCAGCATCCACCAAACGTCAACTCTCTCAAGGTTAAGACTCACCTAGAATAACAGCAGAGGACAGTGAAACATTAAGTTTTATGATCAATAATTACATGCGAGCAAGTAATACTACTTGAAATCCTTACTAGATAGAAAAGCCTGCAAGACCGCAACAGCGCTGCAGGCCGCTGCTACTCTGAGACTCGTACGAAGCTTAGGTTAGTTTTTGTCTCATGTTATACTTTGTTACAAATTATATACTGGTAACAACGTTTGGGAGATTAACCATGCTTCAACTATCTGATCCTTACTTTATTACACATTCAATGCATTTTACAATAAGATAATGGCACTGTCATTTAATTAGTTTATAAAACCTATACGCGCCATCAAAATAAAACAGAATATCCCATGATTTAACATTTGTTAGCAGTCTTCATCGCATGTCGCCTAAATTCCAACGTGGTTCGAAATTACAAACATCATTCGTCTATATACAATTTATTTATATACGTATTTACATTCCACACTAACGTTTGTTCATAGTAACTACGTAGTACACGCATCGAGGCTCCCTAACCATTGATACAATAAAAATCAGTCAAAAATTATAAGAGATCGCAATAAACTCACAAAAGCGGTCGTTGTAACTCTAATCACATAGAAAAATATACTCTTTACAAATATAAACTAAAAGTAGGTGCTATAATACTTGTGCCAACGATAGCTTCACTTTCGTGCGCATATGTTTATATAAAAATTATTGTAAACTAAGCTGCCAACGGCGGCAAGCGAGTGACATTCATCACAATGTATGTACATTTGTCACCAAGGCGGCCATATCCCCACCCATTATGTGGGTTTACATTCCACCGAATCCAGATTTCAACAGATTTAGTGCTATTAAAACAAGCGTATACACGCTACTGCGTGTATACGTGCATTCAAGGCCTAGATGACAATAGTTCTTAAAAATAATGATTAATTTTCATTAAAAATGAACAACTTTGTGACCTAATTATTGTGCAGACAGCGTGCATTAGAATGGACGCTGGACTTGACGTCCATAAAAATATCTATCAACGTATCTATGCAATAAATATTAATGGATAAAAGGTATCTCTTGGTATGCATTAATAATCTCTATTAATTATTTTGAAAATATGTATTGTCATGGTACAGACCACATCACTTCATTCTACCACAAAGTTTTCGATTCTCGCAATTGTTTGTGATCTATATGTGTGTGAATAAGTTGGCGAATTTTGATATTTTTAATATTTAACTATTTCCGTTAAAATGTAAAGTCAACTGACATGAAACATAGGCATTTTAACAATTAACAACGTATCCTAAAAAATGTTCCTATTTCCAGCTTGAGTAACAGTTTGCACTTTCTTGTCCCAGGATTTTTGTTTGTATACTCGTGATTAACACAACATTAATTGGACGTATTTCTATGGTAAGGATCCAACCCACAACTTCACTTAAATTGACGTAAGTATACCAAAATGGTATACTTTCACGTCACGAAAACAGCTGTAGCAAATAGAAAGTAGCAGAAGTAGAAAATGACTCTTCGCTCTGACATTTTGCTACAGCTGTTTTCGTGATGTGAAAGTTTATGACATTAAGGCCATTTTGGTCTACTTACGCCAATTTAAGTGAAGTTGTGGGTTGGATCCTTACCATGGAAATACGTCCAATTGTACTTGCCATGACCAAATTAAGTTATTCGTGCATTTATTTTAGCTGGTGGCTGACTTATTATTGTTTTGGTAGAATTGAGAGGAACTAATATTTTTTAAATACTATCCTCATTTTTTTTAATACTATCCTCATTTTTTTAATACTATCCTCATCAGGCCTTCAACGTGAGAGTATACATTATTAGTTGCGAGGAGACTACACTTTTTGATACTCAATAAAATATGTTAGAAATAGGATTCGACGAAACATAATACTTAAAAGTAAATAAGGGTCCTTTGAATTTTGTTTTTGTTTTTGCCTAAATATTTTTTTAATAAAACTTATAAAACAGTAATAATAATTAAGAAAATAAAATAGTAATGTTTACATAAATATTTCGAGCTGACCTTATTTTGTTTACATATTGGCGTAAGCCAATTACTACTACTGTGGTTCATCTGTGGCAGTTAGTGAGGGGTAGCAGTGGCGAGGCACCACAGTAATAAGAGGAAGAATATAGATTATTCAATTCGCCCCAATTCAAAGTTTAATTTCCTTATATAAATGCTAATTAGAATACAAAATTGTCATCTAATGAACTTAGCAACTTAAACAACATTGTTTGGCTATACGTAATGTAAAGGCTCTAAACGCAATGTCAATTTGCAAACAACGAAAATGTCGACAGATGAAATATTTAACAATTAAAGGTGTCAAGAACTAAAATATATTATAGGTGAGCTTTGTAATTGTACAATTCGTACATTGGTACGAGATTAGCAATCTATACTTCATATTATTTCTCTATGCATAAACTGACTTTCTTATTTTTCAGCGAATACTACACAGATCACTTTACTCACTTTCAGATCACTCGACCGACTCGAGGTAACAGTACGTAAACATAAATAACATTTCTGATACATAGCAACTCTTGAGTTACAAATTGATTGCTATAACGTATATGCCATAACTGGCTTTATACTAATCAACACAACGGTACAAATTTAGCATATTTACTGGCACCGTACTCTATAGTAACATTAACCTATCTATCCCTATGTGTAAATGCATATGACGTACCATATATATAACCAATGGCGGCCGCGCCGCAACTACGCAGCGGAATAATAACACGTCGAGATCTGTTTATATGATAATAGTCATGCGTCTATAAAATAATAATAAAATGAATACAAATATATAATAGGTTTGATTACCCTGACAAACTAAACCCGAAACTAACACGTCAGCAATGTATCCTCGTTTCATCTATAAAGAATAGATTTTTATCATATTTTATTGAAGGTTTAGCGTCACACCAAAATTGATAATAACAATAAATAGCAAAGTTATGTAGTAAATACATACGGTAAAATGATTTACAGAATAAATAATAATGATACATCATTACTATTTTTAGTTTCATTAATTTCATTTTCAGAAACAACACTTAACAATATAACTTTTTAAAAGTCGTTGCGGTTTCAAATTTGATCTTCAATTTGAATTACGGATACTCTCCACTAAGTCAGCTCAGTTGTTGCTAGCGAGCTAGCTGAGAAGAATTGTGGCTAAATATTACAACCCAAAACGGCCACAAATGAAAGTTATGGGGAGTTGTATGGATATTTATAAAAATCCAATATTTCTCAGTTATAGACCCATGAATAAAAAACAAACAATTAATAATTATTCCACATGAAACTTTCGTCATGATACACATTTTCCCAAAATTGATATATATTTTACCCAGACTTCTAAAAACAAAAACTGCATAACTATTCATATAAAATAATAATTAAAGACGTAAATTTATTTGAAATCGATCTTGATTTTAAAATAATTATCATAAATTATAAAGGTATGAGATTATTTTTTTATATCCATATGACTTTGGTTTTTGTTAGCATTTTTGAAGCGCTTTATTGTAGAGGTAAAATACTCACACACCAACATGGCCGGAACATTCGAAACACCATGTAGTTCGATAACTGTTGTAATAAATAAATCTATTGATTGCAAATAAATCATCAAATCAAGTTTTGGCAGCAGTTTTTAAGCTAAAAAAAGTATTGGCATATTCGATAAAATTGGCTTCACATTGATCAATTAAAAAAAACAGTTGTGATGATATTTGTAAATGTCAACTTGAAATCATATAAAAACATGTATACTCACTTATTTATAAAAATTAGTTCAGCTCTCCTGATTTGGAGAAAGCGAAATCCTTACTCTAAATAAGTACGTTACGGTGGTGTGATAACATCACTTTAATCAAGAGAAGTGTGTACCTGTTTACAGTGGACTGCAACATAAGCAACACATATTGCAACTGTGCTAGACATGACTATATACACAATACTAAAAAGTACTATAAATCACTAATTATTTTTGTTATATATTCAACACATTCATTTTAAACATATCATATCCTACTTATTTGTTACCATTCCAAATTCGTATTAAATAGTTCCTAATATATAATGGTTACTTATAAGTAATTATTCACAATACATGAATGCATAAACGAATACTGGCGAAGTATATAAGTACATTGCTTTCCGAATATTCGTAGTTGAGATTAGCTGAGAGACAGGGCGCGGCGGGCACTCGGGGCGTCATCCACACGCGATTACGTATTGCGACCCATCAGTTGTTTGTCGCTTTACTTACTATTAGCATTAATCAACTTGTACTATTTGAAACAAACACAGACACAGTGTCATTTCCATGCCTAAATTCAAATCGGTAAACTCGCCAAAACGTTTGAACAGTGTGTAGTAGCAGAATAAAACACTTTTTTACGGATTTTTGCGCATGTTTTATTTTATATTTAATCCTGACGTTTCGACTCCTTTACAGGAGCCGTGATCACAGGATCACACGTGATCCTGTGATCACGGCTCGTGAAACGTCAGGATTAAATATAAAATAAAATAAAACATGCGCAAAAATCCGTAAAAAAGTGTTTTATTCTAATGTGTAATGTGCGCGGAAGTGTAAGAACTAAATAGTGTGTAGTAGCTTTTGAAACAAAGTACATATAAGAAATGATATGATGATAATAGTAATTATAATTAGTACGTACATACTTTTCATTGGCGTAATAATAACTACTTATAAAATGGTTTTACGAATACGTTGGGTAACGAAATTGCCAGTCTAAACTGTGATAATCTTAAAGACATTTTGTCTGCGGAAGAACATAGTCGTAAAAAGGAAGTGGTCTAAAACACATAATTATATGCGGTATTTCAAAGAGGTTATTAACAATCATTTTGACATAAGACCTCGCCTGTTATTGTTATGACAGACATAAGAAAGCTGTAATGTATAATAACGCCGAAACACCGTACTGTCGCAATCAACTTCTTTTGATGTAATTAGATTTTGGGCAAATTTACTGTCTCTCCTAGAATTATTTCGGCAAAAATTTTTGATATTTTCTAAGTAATGGGCCATTATCACCTCCCTGTGTCCCTGGGTGCTAACAACCGTAGCTGTAGCCAACGGATTAATATGCCTTCTCAAGCACGAGAGAATAATTGTTAAGGCACCTATTCGATGACTCCCGCCGGCAATAATGCTTAATCTCCTCAATCATGGTATCCCGCATTAGAACAAATTGGTAGAAAATAAACGAAAATTTATGAAAAATATAAACTTGCTGTTACACTGTTCAATCGCTAAGCCGACGCGTTCGTATTGTGTTTCTAATTACTTATCTATGGTTGCAATGGATTTTAAACTAAAACTATTTTTTTGGTTTGTAAAAAAAATACGAAAGAATACTAATAGTTAGAGGTAGTTCCGGATAACAGAATGTAAACTGCACTCTATGCTACGAAAGTGACCGACGGCGCGGGACCTGTGTCCATACAAACTAAAAAATATAAAAAAATCACTATCACATTTGACTCTTTCAAAATATCCTAAAAATGTGCATAATAGAAGCAGACGACCTTAGGGCGATAGTCTTATGGTGCTACTGAGATCTACAAATGGTTACAATATGGCTGCGACACCCGGAGCGGTATCTGCTACGCGAGTGCCCGATGGTGTGCATCAGATTGGCGAGTGTTGAGCTGTTTATAGTCAAGCCGTACCTAAGAGAGCAATAGTCTGAATGTATGTATGTGATTCAAAACTATGATGTATAAAGAGAGGTAATTATTACAAACATACCTTTCCATGTGATTTGTTTGGATTTGGATCATTTCGGTTATTATTATCAGAATGTCGGCTACAAACTTTGTGGTTTAAAAACATTAATTAAAACTTTAGGTGCATTCGACAGTCTACACCAACACATTAAAAAAATATCCCGAACTATATCTTACATCAATATCGATTGGAAAAGCAGTATATTGTGTGATAAAACAGTTATTGACTGCCTACTGCTGTTGCTCTCATGCAGACAGTGTGACCTTTTACAGAAGAATGTACCTGCCAATCTAATGTCACCGCGCCCAGCCACACCCGACTCACACCACTTGCTCGCACATTTCAACGATTACCCATTGCAATCACAAACTATAACAACCCACAAATGCTTGTAGTCAGATAAAAAAATACTATATAAATATAGGATAAAATGTCAGCTTTAAAAAAAAGAGTGGTTGAATAGATCAAACACCATAATTGTATAAACTCTTAGGTAAAAACATTCCAGAATTAAATTGATAAAATCGGAAACCTATTTTCCATAAAAATACATTCGATATCTACCTCCCATTGCCGTTTGCGTACAATCGATATACCGATTGGCAGATCACGCACTGGCAAAAATTTACAACAATACTTTTATCGAGCAGAGTCGAGCTAATGTGTGATACGGGTGAAGCCGGAGAGCGAGTTATGTTCCGCGTAGAGTGCTGTACCTTACACTAGAGGCGGCGATGGCGGCGACGGCGAGCCTAGAGCGACATGTGCATGTAGAGGTCGCGCATAGGGGGCGGCGGGTCCACCCCCTCCCACTCGTGTCACAACGAGTACGAATCGTCCCCGGCGGCGCCGCAAGCCGCGTTCTATTGCATCGCGGTAGTAAAGTTGACGCCGAGAATGTTGAGGGACGAGGAGTGGGGGATCGCCTGGAAGTCAATAGGACGCGACTCGATAAATCCAACGGGCACGGACGGGCAACTAACTGGCGGGCAAAGCAGCATCTGATGGTCGGGCATCGGGGGAAGCTCATCTTTAGGCTCCGGTGGTGGAGTGTTATTTTCGCGTTTGATACGGCTCTTAATACTAGGTCTATTGTTCGGGTAACCGCGCTTTTTGTATTCCAGCCAGAGCGTACGGTTATTGACGCCGAACATGCGCGCAGCCTTGCAAAAGCCGATGCCGCCGAAGCGGACTGCCTCGAGCGCCCGCTGGAAGTTCTCTTCAGACTGAGGGTTCGTAGTGCGGCGGCGGCGCGGCGCAGCGGGCGGCACGGGCTCGGGCGCGGGAGCCTGAGGCCCACAGCCGGGTCCTGGCGCACCCCCCACCAGCCCCCCACCGCCATAGTCGCCTAGCTGCTCGCCGTGAACCACGCCGCCCATGTACACGCCTGCACTCCCCGCGCCTGCTCCCTCTTGTTGCAGCCCCCCGAGACACGCGTTGCTGTATCGCCCGTAACCGTGGTGCTCCATCATCGTCCAGCCTGGGAAGAGAGATAAATGATTGTAATACACACTCTGGGGCGGTAGACAGTTTGGTTAACGACTAGTTATTCATTGATCTCCCTTCCCTGGAAAATAACATGTTTGCTTATGCTACGTTATTATAATCCCTTTAGATAGCGTGTTTGATTATGACCACAATTGCAAAGAATCGTACGCGCGTTGAAATGCTATTTATTAGAAAAAAATCTACCTCGCAACACTCAGATGTACTTAAACTCTGAAACTACTGTTGTGGTTGCAGATATTTTACGGTAGTCATATTGAAGTAATATAAATTATACTCCCGGTAAGCGTTTCTTCAACCACGAATAAAATGCTAAATGAAATTAAAATTTAATTTTATTATTTTATAATATTATGTTGAAAGACCATTGATAAAAACCAATTGATTGCGAGGACAATCAAGTTAGTCCTCTTTTAGGTCAGCTTAGCCCAAGAAAATTTTCAAGGTCGACTTAGTGGTGACTCGAACACACAGAGCGTTCCTCCGCAATGACATTTTGGCTATAGGCGTCTCCGATGCTATGAAAAATCCAGGTTTTCCGTTATGTGGCTCTTGTGGACACTCCATACTATACAATTGTGTCTACCGATAGCACAGCAGTGACCGGGAGACGACTCTACTCATAGATTACCTCACTGAGACGGCAGACTTGGCAACTACTGATTTCCAGAACATTCAATTTTCTGTTCCTTCATTCATGGGGCTATCGAAAAAAATTTCATTTCGCTTTAGACACTTGATGATACTACGGTTGGCAGTCAACCACTTGCTGATAATTTTCCAGCAAAATTTTTGACAGAACGTCAGCTGAGCTGCGCTATTTTCTTCATTTAGTTCCAAATGTATTTCGCTTTTTGCTATCCGATAACGATTTCAGTTCTTCCCTCAACAATATAAACATATCAAGATTGTAAACATGAGCTTCCATATTTATCGAAGTTAATGCGGACGCGGTTGACACAGTGAGTTGATACAGAAAAAATTTATGTCAATAATTGGTCAAAAACTTGAACATTTTATAAGATATAAAATACGTGTGTAAAAAACAACTAAGCCTACGAGTCCTCAGGTGAGATAGCATCGTGAATGCAAAAAAAAAATTGATCATTTTAGTTGATTACCCGTTTTAAAGAATACTTCTTAGTAGCTAATAATGTAGATATTTTTCACATTATAATAATAGGGGTTAAAGTATGAAATTGCCGTTTTATTGCAATAGGTTCTTTGAATTGACATAGAATCTTCATGGTTTGAGGTTTTCGAATGAAACTTTTTTTAAATGGTTTCTATGATGTTCTTTTTTTAAAAAATGTAAAACATTTGAATATCGACTTTCAATTGTTTTTGTTATTCAATTTAGACAAGAAAGATGGATACTGCGAAAATTCGAGTTATTTTTGAATACGAGTTCCGACGCGGAACTAACGCGGCAGAAACAGCCCGCAATATCAATGCTGCGTTTGGAGAGGGGTCTACTAATGAACGCACCGTGCGATTTTGGTTTAAACGCTTTCGTGATGGAAATTTCGACTTAAAGAACGAGCCACGAGGAAGACCGCCCACACAGGTAAATAACGATGAATTAAGAGAGATAGTGGAAGCCGATCCTAGTCAAAGTACCCAGGAATTAGCGGCATGGTTTAACGTTACCTTACCCACAATATTGACTCACTTGCGTCAAATCAATAAAATAAAAAAATACGAAAAATGGGTGCCTCATGATTTGACTGATCTGCAGAAAGAAACGCGTGTTGAAACTTGTGTTGCCTTGTTGAACCGGTACAGAAATGAAGGAATATTGGATCGAATTGTAACATGTGATGAAAAGTGGATTCTTTATGATAACCGGAAAAGAAAAATGCAATGGCTGACCCCAGGTCAAATGCCACAACAGTGTCCTAAAGCAAAACTTACCAATAAAAAGGTAATGGTAACTGTTTGGTGGTCTCAGCATGGTGTTATTCACTATAGTTTTCTCCGATCTGGTCAAGCAATAACGGCAGATGTCTATTGTGCCGAACTCCGAACCATGTTGACAAAACTAGCAGTAAAACAGCCCCGACTCATGAATCGATCTTCACCATTATTGCTCCACGACAACGCGAGACCTCACACAGCACGAGAAACCATTTTGACCCTTCAGGAACTGCAGTTAGAAACCATTCGTCATCCTCCGTATTCACCAGACCTTGCTCCAACGGACTACCATTTTTTTCGTGATTTGGACAATTATCTACGTGACAAGAAGTTTTCTTCCCAGGAGGCAGTACAAAATGCTTTCACACAGTTTGTGCAGTCTAGATCGTCGGAATTCTATCGCAAAGGCATTAATGACCTTCCCATTAGATGGCAGCAATGTATAGATAATAATGGCAACTATTTTGATTAAATAAATTTGTTAAAAATTTAAAAAATAAACAATATAGATTTTCAGTACAAATCGGCAATTTCATACTTTAACCCCTAATATTTCAGCAATGCAAAAAAAAAAAAAAAAAAAAATTGTATTGTATTGTATTGTATTTCATTAAATAAGATTTGTGATATTTTGTCTCCTAGGACCAAAGAATCCGCCAAGCGCTAACTTTTAATGTTAGAAAAAGGGTCACTTTTTGAAGAAGCATATCAGGTTCGAAGGTTGCACTTAAGGGCACAAATTTATTTTATCATACGATTAAGAAACACTCTTATAATGATACTAATGTAGAAACAAACCATGGTTGAAGACGCTCCATACAAAAAAAAAACCGTCATTGCGGCGTGATTTCTTGTAAAGTATTAGTTTTTCAGAAAAATGTTATATAATATATCTGAATGATATTGATGAGCTCTATCGATTGGCATAAAGAAAGTTTACATCCAGACGCACTGCGGGGTACCACCCTTTCTTGGTCCTACCTGTCGCACCAAGCGCTTCTTAATATCTTTCATAATGCGCATAGCAAAGGAGTGGAACTCTCTCCCTGCGTCTTTATTTCCGAGTACCTAAAACCCGTCCGTTTTCAAAGCCAGGATGAATAGACACCTTCTAAGTAAGCTCTTGCTAGCGTAGATTCTGTCATAGCCCCCGGGCTTGATTGGGGTCAAGAGCGAACCCATTAAAAAAATGAAAAATATACTTTATTTAGACTATTTCAGTAACCTGATCTGTGACAGCACTAGGCTACATAAGTAGCTTGGATAATCCAGAGGGTCCAGGATGAGGACGTTTTGGTGTCCTGAAGTTAAACTAGAAGCTTATACCATGGCACATCCAAATCACCGTTATACAAAGTTATTTTATAAACACCAACCAAAGTTTTTCTAGGCATTAGATATCATTTAAAGACTTAATTTAAAAATAGGTAGGTAAAATTTTCGCAAATAATATTTTATCGGAGTGAAATATGACAACAATTGGTTACTGGTCAAATGTAGACAGAAATGTTTTGAATGAAACAGCGCCCCACCCTGATGCGCGCGCAGTTGTTGCGCAATGAAATCAGTCACCCGGGAACCTCCCACGACTCATAAGATGCATTCCCGCGTCTACGTTGCATAAGTACCTACCTAACGAAATGTATTCACACTTGCAATTGAAAGCGAAATCTTTGATTTCTTTGAGCAAAATCCCAGCGCAAGTACGCTTTTATGTGGGGGCGAAATTAAACGGCGGGTTCATGTGAAGAAGGCCTTAAGCCTCGAGAACTAAAAAATAAAAATAATCCGTGCATTTGAGTGAAATAAATAAAAAGTAATAAAATTAAACAAGACAACTATCTTACATCACGTCTCATCTGGCCTTTTCTAGTATACAACATTGGTAAAACCCTCTTATCAAAGTTAGATGCTAATATAATAAAGATATTGAAGTCATGGTTCGGACTGGCACATCCGGCTGGTTCCTCGACTCTGTATAAAGATCAAACAGTTTTAGGCTGAAATCAAAGAAACCTTCCTAACTCTATACAAAAAAGGCACATTTTGGGAAAGTCGCGGGACGAAATAATTATATCTCTCCCAAAAGACAACAGTACCACAAAACTCGAATCAAGACTTCAAATCCACAATCAATTTATGGCAGGTACAAAGTTAAATAGAGCTGGGAACGAGAAGGAAAAGGAAAAGCCGAAACATGATAAAAAGTTTTGTACAACAAGTCGAAAATGAGTTATAAAGTGCACGCAATGAATTTAGAAATGCAAAACTAGTGGTAAACCATAGGTGAGTTTTGCATCCCGTTAACTCTGAAGTGTTGCTGTATGATTAGTCTCCTGCTTTATTGGAATCTTATCTTAATGCCTTCAAAATGACCCTCTCTGACCAGAGTACCTAAATAAGGTGGGGCAAAGCCTCTGAAAAATTTTTCTATACCTGTGGAGAGGCGAATTGTACAGTAAGGCACTTATTGGTGGAATGCAAGGTGCTCCTTAATAGGGGTTATTACTCACATCGCCATGACAGAGTACTTCAAATTATACTTGAAGCCATAAAAAGCTTTTCAGTAGCTTAAGCCCAAAAAGGGAGTGACCACGTACATAAGACAAATTAACTTTTTTAAAGAAAGCCCTACTACAAATTCCAAGAACAAGCCTTACTTAATCCTGGGTACTGGACCTGACTGGCCTATTTTAATGTACACACATGAAAAACACTATAAAATCCCAGAGATGGTTGGTGTTTCGTCATCCAGGCCGAACATATTTCTTTTTTCTAGAGCTACAAACCGAAACATACATCAAGACCATGCGATGAAACAAAACAAATATTATGACCTAAATGAATTTACAAAAAACGGTTAGGTATTTAGTCTATTTGCTATAGAAGTAGGAGCGAGAGATATACCAGCAAAATCTCTCTATAGCCGGTTGAAAGACCTTGGCTTGCGGCGGAAAGTAATGGTGAGAGTTGATGTACGTCGGAAAGGGGCCCCTTAAACCTACACCGTGTCACAAGTCTCGGGATCTACTCGGAGTTACTCTTTCTGCCACACGATGGACCCGGATAGCGCACGGTGAATCCATAGAATGCAAAGAAGTTCGTCTCATTCATAGACTGACAAAGGAATACTTTGTTATTTCTTAAAGTATTTTTCACAAATTATAATCGAAAAATATTTTTTGATGTTATTTTAACTTATACTATTTATAAATTATAGCATTTATAGTTTCGTCGGTGTATTAAAATTTGTAAACACAAAAAAAGGTCAACATAAGTTGTCACTTATTTTAGTTATTTTTCAGGAAAAACAATATTATTATGGAGATTTGAGTCATACTCCTGCTCAAGGTATATTTTGACATTCTCTTAGTCACTCAGCACTTAGTGCTGAAGTGTTGGAACTGTAAAAGTTGTTTATCCTAATAATTCGATATATTTAAAATGTACTTCGAATATAGAAATGTTGACGATAATATGATAATAAAGTATTTTTTATGATAATTTTAAGAAACTTCTATTCAAAAATAAAAACGAATCATTAAGTTGAAATAAGAAAAGTTTTTGCGTTGAAGAAGAGTCAAGGTTTTGCGTTGTAAAAAATGGAGCGCAAATTAGAAACAAGAACACAGACACAGAGAGTTAAAAAGACAAAATCTCAACAACATTCAAATCCGGGTCAATTGCCTATATTATATTCCGATTTTGAAGCCTATTTATTTGGTATATGTTACAGATAGTTTGTTGTGGACAAATATCCTTGTCACATGTATAATAACATATGGAATTATTGTCTCCAATGATAAATATTAACTGACTACTATACTATTGCATCTTATTTTTTTTCTAACACACTAATTTCCAAAACTGTGGATTAATTAATTCTATACGAATATCCGCACTGAGAGTCGTCTTATTTGTTCGCACATTTCTAAGTATTATTTAATTGATCCCTTGGGATTTGTATTATGTTATAGCATTGTGTGATAGTAAAGATCTGCACAATACCACCTTTGAAAGTATTATTTTACATCAGTTTATTATTGCGCGTGATTTAACGACATTGTTATAAAATTTTATACGCGTAAAAGCTATGCCAGGCGCCAGATGCCCGGATATTGATTAAAAAATACTATTGTTATCAGGTAGTAAGCAATTAATTAGGTCACCTGCCGCTACTAGAACCACGTTAGACAAGTTTGGGGAGCTGCATTATAGGGTGCATTATTGACATGCGGGGTGACATGTGCGAGTATGTGGGAGGGCTCACCTTGCGCCATCCCCGCACCAGTCTCCATACCCAACGGCTCAACGTTCATGCCTTCCGCCGCCTGCAGAAACAAAAACAATCAGAAAATTCATCCGGACGCACTCACTTACAATGTATCGCGTAGAGATATGCACCAGTGAAGTTTATCACGAGACAGTTCACAGAACGCAAATTAAAATAGAGCAAGATGAAACGACACAAGCGCATTCTTTCTAAGACCCACATTGTTCAATATATATTACAATCAATTACATACAAGAAGCATAATTATATTTAGTTTTCGAATGGGTTTTACAAATAATATGTACTTCTGGTATAGTAGCTTTAATAAGTGTATAATACGAGTAAAATATTAGTTCCATTACAGATTTAAGAAACTTTTTTTCCCAATATAAATCAAGTGATCAATTTATCAGAAGACTGATGAAAAAACTCAATAATGCTTTGAATTATATCACGTTAAACAGTTGATTGCAAACAAAATAACACAATTCATGTACATAATATACTAAACTCAGATAGCATATGCTTATATAAACGTTATATTATCATATGGGATGCAATAGTATTTCGATGGATTTTGAAGAACAGTAAAATATGTAACATTAAAACTGTTCAATAACACCAAAACCCGGCGTTGATTTGATTAACATGTGTTTTGTGACCACAATTTTGTGAAGAAATAAAATCTGAATAACATCCGAAAATTCGGCGACGCCTTTTGAAGGTTATAATCTTCATGAATTAACAAAGGATGATAGATAATAGATGTGTGCGTTGAGTAGTCATAAAAATGATGATAAAATTTTGCATTAAAATCAGTATAAAAAAGTTTTTTAGTAAGTCTGTGCTCAATGTTAGCTCTGCACTTATCCATTATACATGGTGCCGTTATTTGCGCATGCGGAAATTTGTGCTCGGGACTTAACACACCTGCTGTGTATTATCAATATGTTCGTAGTCCCGCCTGTGATGCGGCACACTGCTCAGCGTGATGGCGTCGCGACACACTTCCACAGAGGGCGCCTCCTCCGTACCTGTCTCTTCACCCGCCAAGCAGCTTGACCCCGCCGAACTCTTTCTGCGCCTGCACACATATTTAAGGTAGAATTTCAAAACATGGCTAAAAATATGTTTGAACGAATACAAAAAGACTGAATAAATTAGCGAACTTGAACGGGAATGGAGTTAAAAAAATATATACTGTGTTGCAATTAAGGTCAATTTGATCATTTATATCGCTGACTAAATTTGATTTTTCGTTTTTACCATCCCAAACCCACAGAATATAACCCTAAAATTGCTTCCTACAACATTTTCGATTGAGGGTTAAGACTTATTTTTTTAGTCAGTACACCAATCAAATGCTTCAATTTGTAAAAATATAAATTAGGGCTCCACTTTTATGAACTTTGCACCCGACTTTGGAAAATTTAGTTCTTTTAAGATTTTTCGAAAGATTTCGATTACTAGTGAATAGTAGTGAAGCTATTTGCGTTAGCAGTAATGTCAAAACAATTTTAAAAAATATAAAAAAATGTCATCCCCTAAATTCGAAAAATCAGTTTTGTCTGGCTGTTTTTCATAGATACGTTAGTATTTGAATGTAGTGCAATTTTATTCATTAGTAGTAAAAAGGTAAAAAAAAAAACAAAATTTAAAACAATTTTTATGACATAAAATCTGTTTCAAGGTCTATAAGATTACTACTAACGGAATACTTGACTGGGGGAGGTTCGTAGAGGTTATAAGTAGAAGAATTTTTATAGCTTAATTAAAAAAGATTTGATTCAAAGCACTTAAGTTGAGTCAAACTTCGTTTCGAAGCAATATTTTATTAGATTCCCTTTTCAAAAAACAATGCACGTCATACACCATTTTCCGTGCCTGTCTTCTAAAATAGTATTTCGTCCCGGCATTTTCACTTAAAACTTATTAAAACACTAAATTAACTAACAATAAACTTAGCAAAAAAACAACAACAAAAATTAACAATGAAAACAAAACAATTAGAACGCGACTGTACACTGGAAGGGCGCGGGGCGGGACGGGGCGTAAGGGGGATGCAGTACGGCTGGAGAGCCAATCGGCGCAACGATCGCACGTCCTTCACTCCTGAATCCCCCCAAGACATCTCATTTCTTACTTCTGCGCGATAACGGTCAGAGCTAGAATTTCGTGCCGCGACTTATACGAACCTTTCTTAGTCAATTCTAACGTTTAAAGTAATCGTATTCATCTTTAAGCAGACTTTATTCAGTAAATATTGCTCCGAAACAAGTTTGACTTAACTTAAGTGTTTTGAATCAATTCTTTTTTTAACTACTATAAAAATTCTTCCACTACTAATCTCTACTAATCTCCCCCAGTCAAGTATTCCGTTAGTAGTAATCTTATAGGCCTTAAAACAGATTTTATATCATTAAAAATCGTTTTTAAAAAATGCTCCAAAAAATTTATCTTTTTTTTTCCATTTTCCAAGGAATAAAATTGCACTACAATCCACTACTAAGGTTTATCTATTAGAAACAGACGGAAAAAACTAATTTTTCGAATTTCGGGGGAAGATGTTTTATTTGTATTTTTTTTGCATTACTACTAACGAAAATAGTTTGACTACTATCCACTACAAATGAAAATCTTTCGAATAACCATAAAAACTAAATTTACCAAAGTCGGGTGCCCAGTTCACACAGGTTAGGGCTCCATGTTTAATAGGGTCATGGTTATTTGCAACTTTTGAAAGTGTAATCGTAAATAGAATTCCCTCACGGCATACAAGCCAACAGGGTTTTTCTGAAAGATGAACTAACGGGTTTTTTGATGACAATAAAAATATTCTTATTGTTTACATGATATTTGTTAAATTATTATAATAGAAAAATACTAGAAAAATACTAGAAAAAATCGACTCGGGTCACAAGTGAATCTCAGGCGGGAATCGAACCCACAACCTTTGGAAATCCGGTCCAATGCTCTCCCAATTGAGCTACCGAGCCTTGTGAACACTCGTCAAAATTTTCTAGTATTTTCTAGTTTTTCTAGTATTTTTCTATTATAATAATTTATCTTATAAGATCGCATTGAAAATGCATAAAATATATAAAAAATTATAAATATGATATTTGTTGTTTTTCAAAAAACATTAAGGCTAATATTACCTAGTAAGCATTAATAAAGACGTGATAGATGTAGGAAGCAGCTGCGCTCCTTTAGTAATAGTAGGATCATAGGCGTTAAGGCGCCATTGCAGAACTAACGCGGTTAACTTCCTCATGTGCTGTCTATTGGGCTAAGTTGCTATTACTATAGCATGGTATACATGTTTCAGTGTTTGTTCATTGCAAGCACGAACCATAATAAAGTCCATTGGCTTTATTAAGAAATGTTACCTTTTCCTCCTGGAGGAGGGCGAATGTGAAGGCGAATGTCTGTGTGCGTCGGTTATTTCTCCGGGGGGCGTGTGAGCCGGGGCGGGTGCAGAAGTGGGACCTGGCGCATTATGGGGGCCCGCCTCTGCGCCCGGCGCGCGGGTCAGAGACGTTGAGTCCGGCATCTCCGTGAGCCCTTTGATCTTGAGTAGCTTGGCCGTATCAAGCACCTACGAAAGGCACAGTTATTATCCCTTAATCGAGACATCGTAACAATACAATATTTATAGTAAACATTAAAATATATCATCATATAACGTTTAATTTACATAATGTCATAAAAATAAAGTATTCCCTAATTTTATCCAGGGCAAAATATTCAATATCAGGTTTATTCGCGAATCATAGTTTCAGGGACACAACAAAATGATACACGGAATAAATACTATATATTAATAGGAATCTGTGGACTAAATATCGCCACATACACAGTTTTGATATTGACAATCTGATTTTTTTTAATCAAGATATTTTACGGCGGTTTTTTTAAAGCTTTATACATCAACACCTTCAACAGAGGCCTGAAACGCCTTTGTATCCATGTTTATTTATCCTGGCTTTTCACATGACGCCCAATATTTTAATCAAGATACATAATAAGGCTGGTAACCAAAGGCATTTATTAATATAATTGTATTAACTAACATAGATACCTTAGGCAGCTGCTCTTCAGTGACGTTCACCTCCCCATAGTATATAAAATCCACCATTGTACGCAGGTCAGCGAACGTGACATCCTTCAAGATCACTATTGGGTGCCTCGATGGATTGTCCACGAATAAAGACTGCAACAACGATCTCCATTAGCTCCCAGTTAAGTCTCTCTCTTGCTAGGCAGCTAGCGCCTTGCAAGGCGGTAACGTTGACGTTTATAATTTATATCCGATTACTTATTTCAAATAATAAAATAAAAATCTGTTAACATGACCTACTAACTTGCAAATGATTTATCGACGCACCACATCTGTACCGGGGTTATTTTTTACATAAGTTTTTACTTGAACTAAAATTGAACACATGAATTTGAAGAACAATGGCGAAAAAATTGCTGAAATAATCATTGAGCATACGTCACTTTTTTTGAAATGTATGACATTATTAAGTCCTGTCGAAGCGAGGAAAAAAAATCAGATGAAAAAGGGCACACGACTCCCACAAAAAGGAAACAGTGTTTAGACTCTGTTTTTGGGATACTTAATTAACTTTTGGTATTCAATTTACTTCAAGTTAGAATTGTTTGCTTGTCTTGCCTTTACCACTACATTCAACATTTGATAATAGTAGTACATGCTGGTATAACTCTGATTGACATGAAGGGAATATTGGACCGTCATTGGTACGTTTAAAAAAACAAAAAATCGTCGTGAGCCGATTGTTTGTGAGTGTAAAGATAGTCAGTTTATTTTCCAAAGAGACTATGCATCGCTCAAATTGCATTGAGCGCGTAAAATATTTACCACGCTGACTGACGGTCTTACCCCCGTCAAAAATACAGCTGACGATTTTTTTTATTATTTTAAAATTATAAAATTTATATGTATAAATTACATAAGGTATAAAATGCATTTATTTGTCAAATTTTCAATAAGATTCATGAACGTGTCTGACATATAACCCCTCTCGTGAATACAGCTGACAATTATTATTTTTTAAATATGATTGAAACAATAATTTAATACATTTTTGCTCGGTGTAAAAATCATCGCAGCAGATTTTTTCCCAATGACTTTTTCATGCTGTTTCCTTTAACTCCACCGCTATCGGAGCAGCTGACGTTCGGAGCTGTTATGTGTTAGGGAAAAACGATTATAGTTATAATTTTCAAGCGGTATAAAATGACTCCTATAGCGCTACCAACCATATATTATCCAGAATATGGATAACAGAGTATTTCAATACTGGATAGAACTGTCAATGCAAATTTCAGACATTAATTAAAGAAATGGTAGGAGTCTAAGGTACAGCAGCACTTTTACTCAATACGAGAACTAGTGACTCATAAGAGATTGTCAGATTATTTCAAGTGCCACGTCAAACTTTGGAAGGCTTGGTGGACAATGTGAGAGAAATTTTGTTACAATACGCCTTGGGAGACACAACCAAGCATTAATCACATACCTTGTGAAGAATTATTGCGGCATATCTTAACCATTCCCAATGGACTGTTTGGAAGTGATAATATCATTGTCATATGTGACGGTATATACATTAATATTATTAAAAGTTACGAATATCATAAACAATATAAAATATAAAACAATATAGAAGCATAATTATTTCTAAAATATAACCTTAATGCAGAAATTTAATCATTAAATTAATAATCCATCATGTCAGTATCTGTTGTAGTTGTTTTAAAAGTGCCAAAATAAACACTTGCAACAATAAAAAAAAGATTTAATAGATATCCATATTTATGCAACTAATAAGAGTTTTTCTCATAACAGAGTCTCAGAAAATAAACACTTTTTACTTTCGTGATTTTTTTTACCAGCTTCGGGTTTAGCAGTAAATAAGCGGTAATAGTGTTTAACACTTGGAATAATTTTGATGAAAAATATGAAATGTTAATCCTTGAATTTATTGATGCTCGTGGATAAAGTGGTTAAAAATAAATGCTTTCTACTCTGGATCTATTTTGGATATTTTTCAAATATTGAAATGACGTATTGTTGAATTTATTGCTTTGTTATACATCTTTTCGAATCACCTATTCGATCGTTGTTTTTTTTTCGTTTCTATGGTTAAAAAACAGCCTTTGCTATACTCCAACCAATTATTCTATATGAGTTGATTATTATTTTTTAAATGCGCCTTAGTGTAAAAAGTGTGGTTTATCTTTTATTAAAAGTGTTACCGATTAATAACGTTATAACCAAAGAACATACCAAAGAAACAACTCATACCTTCTTTAATTTGTCATTCCTAATCTTTTTTCGTTTAAATTTGCAACATATGAAAGTGATTTTCATATCAATGTATCAATGAAATACGGGAAGGCGGGGCAGGGTCCTGTAATCATCTGCTACAACACCGTGTGTAGCCTGATTGTGACAATCAATGTGTTGAGGTATTCTAGATTTATAATTTTTCATATTTTTCATACATATACGCATAAAAATTAGGTTGACAAAAACTTTGGATGGGGGTCACCAATGTTCTTTTACTGATTTGTTTTTTTAAAGTGACTTTAGTTTCTTTAATTGACAAATCACATAAATATGAATTCTTCAGCTCGAGTACCTACCTGAAAATACGTACTGCAGGCTGAAAGAACCACTTTGTGAGCCATAAGCTGACGGCCTTCCGCGGCCAGCGTCACGTCAACCAACGTTTGTGTGCTCAGCAGCGATGTGAACATCGATATGAAGTTGGGTTGGTGGTTGTTCCACCGCAAACTGTATTGCTGCGACATTGTCCTGCGGATCACATGCCAACTCATAAAAATATAGTCCATTTATTAACAACTCACATTCAAAAGGAAAACAGCTTCAACAGCAGGAGCACTACATGCAAGATAATGTGTAGAGGACGGTCTGTCATTTTTAAAGGTTAACACTTTTTCGCTATGGTCGATTATTAATTTCATTAGTCAAAACTCCTCCGCAGTGTTAGTATTAAACTTGGATTACGATGAATAACATGATAAACATAGAGCTTCAGAGACATACGAACACATTATTGCAAAAAAATAATTTGCAATGGCAATGATGAATGTAAAAAGAAACAGAAATGAGCGCAGGTGTGAAAACTCGTATGAATTGAGTTTTGTTCTTGTCACTAACCTGACGTACCTACCTGAATATGTATAGTAGAATATTGGGGCTTTAATACTAATGCAGTGGGATTTAAATTGGATACTTTATAGTTGTAAGTCGCTAAGCAGTGAGATGTTCGGCTGCATGGTTAAGTCGCGTAACATGAATTCGCAAATAAGAAATTCTCCTTATTTCTCTATTGATCATTCTGTCTGTCAAAATCCATTTCTAGCTAAAGTTTAAATAATGTTTAATTATAATTCATTTACGCGATCATAATCCTATATAAGAAAGTTTCTAGCTCGAGTTTATGCTTATATAATATATAAAAATATTATCTCGTAAACACAATTATCACAGCACGCACGCACAAGCACACAGCATAGTTGAAAACACCGTAGGGAAAATAAACCAAATCCACCAAGTGGGTCCACTGCACTGGTAGCGCATTGGTGGGATCTGACGACTGCAGATGTAATCGGGACGATGGGCTTAATGTGCCTTCCAAATCATGCAAGACTTCTAGATAATAAATACCCTCCGCAATAATTGGCCGAACGCGAGCTTCTCAACAGAGAGTTATAAAGATAATTACTAGAATAGTTTTATTGTGAAAAAAAAAATAATAAGAAACGAAACACTCGTAGGTTTCGATACTTTAGATGTTAGCGGAGAACATTATTACAAAGCACGATTGTACTAATAGAAGATTTGTGTTCATGCTTATAAATATATACGCATTATCATAAATATTTTAACACTATTTCAAAATAGTTAATTCTTAAGAATCTATTTGATATGTCGATAATATTATTTAAATTTCGCAAAGCAAACATTTAAAGCAAATTAGCAAATTTTATGGAAAAGCTTTAGATACGCATTAAATTTTGTTACCAACACACAACATTTTTACCTAACTACAAACGTGTAGTGCAGTCTTATGAAATAGATGTAGAAAGCAGAATTTAATACAATTTAAAAAAAATACATTATGTCTGAACAAAAACAACAGTTTTCTGAATTCAAAATAAACCTGATTGTATAATTTATTATTTTATAAAGAACTGAATTTAAAGTTGCATGTTTAAGTGTACTCAGATGGATCAAGCCTACTGAAAGCATTCACTCATTTCAGCCGAATAAAGTTTACCATTTGATCGAAGTGGATAAAGTCTACTAAAGGAAAAAACATTGTTTTCTAAAGTTCTTTACTTGAAAAAAAAAATGCTTACGATACAATATAAAAATTATCAAATTTCATGATTGCAAAAAGGTAGTAGCAGATTCGCTTAAGCTTTAAAACTAATGCCATGCAAAAAAAATATATGATACTATTATTATAGACTGTGGATTCAATAAGTTTTCTTATGGACGACAACCAACAGAACCATTGAATCTATTTAAGAAATCTTTTGACCATTTCAAAAGTAAATTATTCCATATGGATATAAGCCATATTTTATGTATACATTATGTTTCACCTGGGCAAAGTCAGGATGGGGCGTCAGTATTACATAAGTTATAGATATTGTTACCAGAATTAATATAAAGAAAACAAACAAAAGAATAACGCTCAGCTTATACATATTAAGTGTACTATACTTGGTTTTCAGTAGTAGAATATTAAACAAAAGTATTGATAAGGAGTAACCTCATATACTTTATTAAATAGCTCTGCTCGGCGTGCTCGGCAAATTTCTTATTTTTCTCACCATGCAAATAGTCACTTAGGCAAAAATAAGACTCATAACACCAGCTTTTTGCCAGAAGTCTTGGTTCAGTTAGAATCGGTTTACCCGTTCCGTAGATTAGATGGAGACAAAGTAACAAAATTTTCCAATTTTATAAGTACTGAATATACTTACATATGCATGCAGTATAAAACCAACTATTTTAACATTAAAGACACTCTAATTTATTTGTATAATATAAAATCAGAGGAAAAGATATTAAACAATTCAATGTCCAAATTTACTGTTCTTAAAAAACATCACAACAATAATGTGCACTTTATAAAGCAAAGTTGCTCCATACTGACAGATTGACGTGAGATGTGTAGGGCCTCATTTAAAGATTCAGGCTGCTAGATTTAACAATTTTCCTGTTTACTGTGTGATTTGCCCTAGCAAGGAAGATGGCCATTGGGTTGTGTGGTGATTTATATACAAATAACTATTACAGTTAATATTTTTATTGTAACGGGTTTGCTGCATTGAGCTGCATTTTGCTTAACAGAGGATAGGAAACTTTATTAGACAAAATGTGTCAGATGAAATTTTTTTCAAATTGAAAATGTACGTAGCGATTCTGCCTTTCGCTAGGCTGATTGATTGGTGTGAATGTAAGAAATTATTATAATAACCTAAAGCTCGTTCAAAATATCCCCTAATTTCTTGGGCCCTAGGCTTTATTAGTTGGAAAAACAACCCCTTAGCGTAGGCGTAATTCTGATGAGACGGACTCCACCAAAGCGAACAGTAGAGAACAGAGGAATTGCTAATCAGCTAGGGCGTATCTACCGAGGCTGTGCGGGGGTGCGTATTGTCTCCGGTTTAGCTTACTTTTGTAGATACGGAGACAAGTGTGCATTGAAAGTGACACTCACTACTTCCTGCAAGTCTATCACATCTTGTTTCCCTGCGCGCCTACTTGTGAGGCATAGCTCACGTCTCTGTTATAGTTGTTCTAAACAAGGAAAGATATCTGTGCCCAACCATACGGTTGGGCTTATTGCTTCAATGCATATGCATTGAAGCGATGTGAGCAGTCTAATGCACTAACTAACTCTTGTCTGTTCTAGTCCTGCTTTGGTGGATTCCTTAAGAGCATGATGGGTAAAACCAGTACAAAAGTGAAATTCTTTTAGTTTCAGGAGTTCAGGTTTTTTCTATGTAGCCAGATAGCTGGAGCTTTCGACCATC
This sequence comes from Calamotropha paludella, assembly GCA_927399485.1. Classification (NCBI taxonomy): domain Eukaryota; kingdom Metazoa; phylum Arthropoda; class Insecta; order Lepidoptera; family Crambidae; genus Calamotropha; species Calamotropha paludella. The sequence continues at coordinate 18,882,432 of OV656803.1, read as the reverse complement.
TTCAAATAGTTCTCTACACACTCGAACAACTAGCAAGTTAAAATTCCTTGATCTGGCAGGTGGAGTTGGATGAAAAGAAAATATTGTGTATCAGACATAGAATTTGACTCACACAACAATTAGTGCATCTAAAATGGGATAAAATGACTTTGTGAACTTTAAAAAACTAATGTGTAAACTTACATTTTAAAGGGGTCCAGGTTATGGTGGCAAGCTGCTGAGGTACCTGAAAAAAAAATCAGTTGTATGCTCTGCTAAAGGTATTCTTAAATTATATGACATATCTATACATATAAATAAAATTGGAGTGTCTGTTTTTAATATTGAAATACCCGTTTTTTACTACATGCATATGAATATATATACGATACATACACCAAAATAAAATTTTTTTTTTCAATTTTTGTCTGTCTGTCTGTTTGTTCCGGCTAATCTCTGAAACGGCTGGACCGATTTTGATGGGACTTTTATTGGCAGGTAGCTGATGTAATAAGGAGTAACTTAGGCTACTTTTATTTCAGAAAAATAATGTTGCAATATTCCACGCGGACGAAGTCGCGGGCGGCCGCTAGTACCAAATATGATTGCATTGTAAAAAAAGGAACATAGTTGAAAAACAATATTTCATAGATTCTTTTCACTGTTAAAAAAATTGAACTAAAGAAAAAGTATAAACTTTAAATATTGGATGAGGTAAAATACACATTTTGAGTTTTTAATGATAGTACTTTATTTTCAACACCACAGAGCGCATTAGGTATAATAGGTACAAAGTTGGCATTTTTTGCCCTCAATAAAATGGAAATCTTTAACAAAGTTTAGGAAATTGGGCAGGGTATTTTTCTATATAAAAACACCTTAATGTTAAGGTTATGTTCACTTTGTTTACCAAAATATTTGCCATAGCCTTATGTCATAAAAAGCATGTAAATTAATTATTCACACATGAGATAAACTAACCTTTGGTACCTCACTTATGATGGAGGCAGGCTACCAAAATAGCTGAAAACATAAGAAAACAAAATAATTGTAGGTAAACCATAACATACAACATTAACCCCTTAAAACCCTAGAGCATTATATCATGCGCGCGACAACGATACCTAAAATCCGCGAGGATTATATAATGCTCTATAGCGCGCAGTATGATTTAATCCTTATTACAGCTTAGGTAATGGTTCTTTTTTGATTGAATGATATTTTTCCCCGATAGAGAGAGAAAGAACGCATTTAACACATAGCTTGGCATCAAGGGGTTAATGGTTAATATAAAATTGTTATTAATGTTAAATGGCAAATTTAGTATTTTGCAATACCATATTTAAACATAATTGCAAAATTTTGTATATTCCTCAAATATATTTGTACTTTGTCATTGATTATTCCAGTGCATGTAAGTCTATAAAGTATGCAGCGAGCAGACAACAGCTTACCTGATTCTTTGATTAATAAATGAACTACCTGATTATTTATGGAATGCAGTGTTTTATGGAACCAAAAAATGTACACCTTTAGGTTTTTACATAAACAGATTATTTATACCCTAAAAAGGCATGACTTTAATTCCCAGAAGTCTAACTCAAATACTTTTTGAGAAAATAATCATGAACTTATCGTGACCTTTGACCTTTAAAATATATATATATTTTTTATAAAGTGAATATTAAGAATATATATTTTTTTAATAAATATGTGTCAATCGGACATAATCACAGGCATATAAACGCGTTTCTATAGCTTAAAAAAATGCATTGGTTTGGGAGCAGCATTTATTTTTTCTTCTTTCTTATTATTATTATTTCGTATTTATTTTTTCTCTCCCTAAAAAACGAAAAAGTGGAACCTAGAACTTAGATAAAAATAAGCCTACGGATGTGGTCTATCATACATAAACAGATCACGTCCCACTATTGCGGCAATTAGAAGATATTCATTTTTAAATTTTTATGCTAGGGTTGTCATCGAACTTGACCTCGAACAACATTTTTTTAAATATTAATTTATGTATTATTTTTGAACGAGTTTAGAATAATGTAGATTTTAGGAACTTGCTTGAGTACCTTCAACATATTTTTTTAGGCTCCAAGCTTTATAAGCAAAAAAGGAATGCTTATGGTGATTCCCAGTCAAGGTGGAAGTCACTATGATGAACATCGATTTTCGTTTGGGTATTAAATGTTAATTGTTTGTTTTGTGTGTGTGTTTCGGAGACCCAATTAGACACAAGATCATGCCTGGTCACCTCTAAGTTTTTTTTTTTACAAAAATAGGTACATACCTGTTAACTGATTTATGCCCACGACTTTGTAATTTGCTTTTATTTTCTGATGGAATGCCATTTTTTTTAAAGATGCGATCGAGGCAGCTATCGCTGATAGATAGATTTTAAAAGTGAATGAATTTCTAAATCCAAAATTTCATCACAATCGTTAGACCTGTTTCCGAGAAACCAATTACATACCAATATATTTATATAGGTACATGCAAGAATTGCTCGTTTAAAGTATAGGATGTGTGTGTGTGTGTTAAATTATTTTGAACAACATAGTTTTTTTTCGACCATGGAGTGTGTAAGGTACAAAATTAAATATGTGGTCGAACATACATAAAGTATTTCTACATTATCACATCAACATTAGGTAGGTAGTATATGTAAGTATATTGTATTCCTCTATAAGTGTTGTTAATTTATTCAATTGATTGACGGTATTAATTAACAAACAAAAAATGAAACATTTTCATTCAACACATAGTTGATCTTTGTGACAACCTTAGATCATGAAAGTTGACCTTTATCTAAATACTATCATAACTTCTAAATACCGCAAAAGTGGGACTTGATTTTTTTATGGGTAGAACTTGGCTTATAGAACCTTTCTATACTAAATCCAGGTTCAACTTTTGCCGATTTTAGAAGAAAAATAATAAAATCAAAGTTTAAAAATATATATATTTCTCAGAAAGTAGGACCCTTATAAATAAACTAAAATTGTGAAATTATGCCTTCAATAATTCCTTATCAAGTGGCAAATATCTCATGGACAGAGATGGAACCATCTTTTGAGGAAATTAAATTGTTCATTTTTTCATGCACAAATTATAAAAACTTTACTACTTCATATTTTTTTCTTTACTGAAAATAGTGATCTGGGAATTGAAGTCTTGCCTTTATTAGGGTATAAAAAACCTTAAAAATACTATGTGTAAATTTTTTTGGTTCCATAAAACACTGTGGAATGTTATCAACACCCAAAATATTAAACATAAATGATAGTCACTTTTTACATTTAGTAAATATTAGACTTGTAGTATTTATAGGCTGTGGTAATTATGTTAGTGTTAAGTAATGAATATGTTATGTTGAATTGATTTAATAATCTTTATTTTTTTCTTATGATTTTAATTATTGTATCAAATGTGTAGGCTTCAAAGGCACTTATTATAAAACTTTGTGGTTTTTAAGTGCTTTTTAATGTAAATTTATATGAAATTATGTTTTATACTGATAAATTAATTTTAAAACAGCAAAATGACTTTATAAGAATGAGTTGCTAACATATGGTGATTTTGATTAAAGCACTATGAATTATTGTACATTCATTATAAAGTTACTGATATAGCTAATAAGAATATGGTGTGGCTATCATTAAAGAAAATGCTGACTCCTTTGAGTCTTGACATATAGCAACTGTATTACCAATGTCCATGTTCACACTTTTATTCTAGTTTGGGAAAGTAATTTTAGCTTTATTTACTGAGATTGCATTATTTTGTAAACATCCTGTCTCTTCACTTTAATTTAAACTTTTTTATGAGGTTTTTAATAGCTATTAGTATTTTTATTGAATGTACCACTCACATTCCACTCTTCAAAGACTTTTGAGTCTGAGTCAAACCAGATTAAACAACTTCTGGGTAGATGGCAAAACACAGGTGCTAGTAAGTTTAGTTGTCCTGTGGTATAGTTAATTAGTTACTTTATTCACATAAATAGCGCTCTTTATCCCATCAGTTTCAGTCTACAAAAGACATATTTCAGAATTTTATTATGTTTTGGTTAACTAGTAGTATCAGATAAGTTGTACACGCTAAAGGTTTCTTAATGTCAGCAGGCCGTCATGAAAACTATGCCAGTCTTGGAATTAATTAATTATTTTTACAAAAGATTATTTCATTTTATTTATTTCATCATATTAAAATAACTATCATAGAAAAAAGTATTAAGTAAGATTATTGGCATAAATTAATCACTAATCATTGGTGAATGTAATATAAGATGATGCTCATATGTCCACTTAAAGTTGTTTTATTATTATTATTTATATTCTGTGAAAAAAATAATAGAAAATAATGACACCATTCTTTTAGAACATTTTTACTAGTTATTCATATAAAAAAATATTCTTAAAGCCAAATACACTGATTTTTTTTTCAATCAATTAACTTCTACTGGTCTACTAATAGTGTAGTGCTATAGAGAGTGAGAGAAGTTAAGCTAATGAGAAGGATCTCAGCCCGTGTTTACACAGTAAATAGTTCATTAAAAATAGTCTCTGAAATGGGCATAAAAAATGTTTACTTTTTGATTTAATTGTTTCATTATGCTTTATACTTGGACATTGTTAATCAATATAATTATTATGATTAATAATCTTAATAATTTTAAATTGGATCATATTTGATTAATTTTAATGAAAAAAATTTAGTATGATTTTGAATCAGTAATTTTTAATCGTTAATAAGATTAACTTTGGGGCAACACTTGAGTATGCACATTCAAAAGTACACAAAACACGACGCCAACCGAACATTGATTCGGTTGATGAGATCGATTCCTTAAATATAATCACAAATCATACAATATACAACATTAAATCCATACTTTATCATTCAGCTGCACAATTATATTATAAAATTCTCCCGAATGACGAGACGACTCGCTTACCCGGGGAGAATGACATCAATGAATAACAATGCACAGCTTCCGTTTATGCCAAGAACAATATAAAATGTTTACCCACATACTCACCCAATTTGTTGTACTTCTAAATACTGAATTGCTGGGAAGCCCTGCCACCCTAAAAGACAAGACATAAAACAACAAGTAAATTGAACCCACGCCACCAACAAATATCCACCAAAACCAAAACCCACGCCGACCTGTGTTGCCATGCCATACGTAATATTACACCACACGTATTTATTACAACACAGAGTACTTTTTGTTACAGAAAATACTTAGGTTAAAGCAGGCGATGCTGTATTCTAAATTAAAATGAATCATCAAAATCGGTTGAGTAGTTTTGGAGCTCATCGCGGTCAAACACTGTGACATTGAATTTTTGTATATATATATAGATATTATTATAGTTACGAACCCCAATTGTAAAAAAATCTGGTATAGAAATTTTGGATAAAAACAGGCTTCACAGATTACAGGACGAATATACACAATTCAATTATGTATCTGTTTCAATTTGTCGAACGATTGGTCGATTTCGTTCTTGGATAAATCAGGCTTGCATAGTGAGGAATGAGCGCATTCTTCTAATATTGGTTGATCCTAAAATAAAAAATTAATTTATATTACCCATTATAATAAGAAGGCACAACAGACGTAGTTATACGCTGAAACTAAAAGAGATTTAAATCAAATTGCAGCACCACCTATCGGATCCAATTATAAATTTTTACTATCCAGAGATCCTATTAAACACACCCCAAAAAACATCATAATAGGTTAAAAGTAACCTGGCATAGATATGTTGTAATAAAAAATAAATATTTTTGAACAAACTTATTGTTTATATTAAATTCAAAAGAATATTGGTGAGTAGGTAGGTGCTTACTTTTATTCTCATAAGCGTTTTGCATATCTTTCGTTGTATACACGTCCACACTGTCATACCACTTTTGTTTTCTTCTGACATAATATTTCCTCCGTTATATAGAATAGTTTCTCCGTTTCTTTTAATATACACATACTCACAATTACTACATAAAATAATATTAGCAATTTCCGACATGATAGACGACCCGGCACGCATTAACTAAAACAGTACCTGTTTTTGAATTAGTATGTCAGATGGACAGATAGATTAGACAGTTAAAAAAATATATATATATTTTGACGTTACCTAAAAAATAAACATACCCACTCAATTTAATATTTTGTATCTATACTGTGACATCGCAGCAGCCTCAGAACAATAACTAATATTGTTCTGAGGCAGCAGCTGTGCCTTTAAAACCACATTTTACGATCAAATGTTTAGTTCATTTAATCTTTATTGTGGGATAATCTTTGTATTAAGTCAGGATGTATTTGAACAATAATTTTACCCAAGAAGGTGTTACTTAACGGGTACACTGCGTTCTGTTGAGTTACATTCCTTGTTTGGCAGAAAAAATCGCTTGTAAGCGCTTGTAAACAAAATGGCGATCGTAAGCGGTAAGCGCTGTCAAATTGTTAATAGCTATTTTTATTGTTCTGAGACTATTTTCCTCTAGGACGCAAACTTAGCCGTCACTAGGGAACATAACCTCAATAAAGTATATTTTTATCAAATGCAGTGAAAAGTTTTAAACTATGAATAATATATTGAATAATTTAGTGAATGACAATATTGAAGAAGACGAGTTTAATATTATTATTTTAATGATTGCACAAAACCACCAATAATAATAATATTGTAATATTAGAAAGAGAAAAGGGGTATCAGAGAGCAGGACAATGCTCTGTAGGTTCATGGATTAACTAGGTATTAAAAGTGTTGCCTTTATCTTTACCTATTGGCGATGCAAAGATTATGCGCGCGCCTCTAGCGGCGAAAATTAGAAGTTGTCTAAGAACAACACTGCTTTATAGGTGAGTAAGTTTAGATGGATCACGATTAATACAGAAACCTTTTGCTTATAAAAGCAGCAATACGAAATGGTGTTGCGTTACTCAATGTAGTACTTACGGAGATTCGGGAATAAGTTTTCATTTGTTTCAAAAGACAAAATTATGAAGAAATAAAATATAGTTTAAAAAAACTAAAAAACACGCTTTAATAGCAAATAGAACTAAAAATCAGAAAATAACTTTTAATTTATATTTTATTCGACTGTTATAATAAGTATACTAACTCAATATGTCTTAATAATTTTCAAAATTTCTAAAAAAAAGTTATGAAAAGAAAATTAATTGCATTGTAAAAAAGTGTGGGGTGCTTTTTATATCAAATTTCTATACTAGCTTTATGTTTACAAATAACTACTAATTATATATTTACAACAATCAATATCGAGGACCCCACGCTTTTTCACACGGTTTTAAAAAGTAAATTAATTTTCTTTTTAAAACCTTATTTTTATTTTAGAATTTTTGAAAATTATTTAAACATATTGAGTTTGTATAATTGGAGCGGAGCGAAGCGAAGCTGCCATGGATCAGCTTCAATGGCGCAATGTCTGTTACGCCATAACTTCCAGAGTTCTTAACCGATTTTAATATTTTTATGGTGAATCAAATCAACAGGTTTAGGACCACATGGTGACGGAGCCCGAATTTTGAAATTCGCAAAAATTTTTTTTTAGGTATTACGTTCCGCTCCAATATATGGTGCTAGCGTAGCTTTATGCTTAGCGACTGCATCACCTAGTTTTTATAACAGTCGAATAAATAACTTCAATGGCGCAATGTCTGTTACGCCATAACTTCCCGAGTTCTTAACCGATTTTAATATTTGTTGTGTGGAATCGAATCAACAGGTTTAGGACCAGATTGTGACGGAATTTTGAAATTCGCAAAAATTCCCATAGAAACAAAAAAAAGTTCTTTTTTTAGGTAGTACGCTCCGCTTCAATATATGGTGCTAGCACAAAGTAGATAATATAGCTAGCTATAGATGCTAGCTTTACTGTCTGCACTTCAGAACAATACATTAGTTATTGTTCTGAGGTCTGCACTCAATAATACGCAAATGTCAGGTAAAGCACAGAGCAGGTATTTTAATATGTCTATACATTTTTACAAGTGTATTAGTCTGTGCTGTCAATTATCTGACGTCACTTATCGGACATTTAAGTAAATAAAAACGAGATTTTGAAATTTGTGCGAAGTAGAGTCAGGCGTAATCTGTGAGCTAAGTGAAATTGTGCTTGTGGTTTATAACATTTCAGGTAATTATTTCCAACTTTAAAAGAGTCTAAGCGAATAGTTTGAAATTACATAAAATGAGAATGAATTAAAGAAATTTGGGTTGCCGCGACATGATTTATGTAATTAATTTAGTTAAGTTATTTCCATACTCAGCTATCGTATTCAGCTATCTGCGTTCTGTGATGGTTAACATTCTGAGGTTTTATGTATGTTATTTAATTGTTCTGGTGTGACCTTCAGGCACGGAGAAGGTCATAGTATTGTTTATATAATTTTGTGTGATGAGCGCTGCTCACACGGCGTAGGAGTGATCGAGGCACGGTAGCGACCGCTTCGGACGTTCATTATCCTGTCCTTGTTTACAAAAACTCTCGAAACAACATGTTTTAATGTTATCACTGTGCTTTTGCATGCACTATTTTTAGAACCCTTTAGTTTCAAAGTGGTCATAGTGTTTTTCCTTTAGAAGCATAGTTTATATTGCTTTCTACAACACAGTAAAGGTTAGTAAATTTTAATCAATAATGATTTGAAAACTGCTGCTATAAATCAGTATTGAAGTTATAAGTAATAAAAGAATATTAAAAGGGAAAATAAATTATTTTGTCAATTATTGTCATATTAGTTTTTTTTCTTTAAAGTTTGCTGTTTAAAATACTCTTTATTTCAAAAAGCTTGATTGTTACTTATTGTTTGCTGCATGAAAAAAAAATGCTGAAAAACAGTTGCTCTAAGCTATGTTTTTTTTATTACTGTGGTTCTGAAAATAACATAACATTCAACATTGGCCAATTGATACTCGCTCATAGTAGAAGTTAAAATATTTTGACACATCTGCCAGCTTCTTGGTAGCTCAGCTGTCATAGACCTCGCCCTGATAGCAAAAGGTTGTGGGTTGTAATCCTACCTGAGGACTCTGTTGTTTTTTTACATGCCTATTTTATATCTAATAGAAATATTCATTGTGAAAGCAAAGAAAAAATTATTAGTTAAAAATTATTACTAGCTGCCACCAGCGAATTGGTTCGTGTGAAAATTTAGATATGTGTCTGTATGAGAAAATTGCCCACCCGATCTTATGGCAATTGAATGTTGTATCAGTATAATCTATATATAGCAGAATCCCATTAAAATAGTTCTGCCTATTCTGACATGGTTAAGTTATAAAAATCCATACTTTCAACTTTTTGTTTAAAACCAGTCTTCAATCTGCCATTTATTATTTGGACAAATTTTATGATATATACACTTTATATGATTCACTAATGCAAATCCTACTATTTTAATTTTTTTTTGCCTGTCTGTCTGTATTTTCTTCAATATGTCAAGAATGGTTTGATCTTTTTCGATCTAATTTGGTATATGGTAATAACATGTGATTGCGCTAATGAAATGCTACATATTATGCTAAACACCTTATAGTCCTAACTAATATTATAAATACGAAAGTGAGTTTGTTTGTTACACTTTTTGCCTTTAATGAATAGATCATCATGAAAGAAGAATGCCCATTTTTGTATAAGGATCCGTACAAACTTGCATCAAATTTACTCTCAAGAGTTAAGTTATTGAACTTTTCATTAACAACAATATTTTATCATGTTTAACCACATTTTAGAAACATTTAATAATTAATTTTTCAAAGTTTGAAAACGGCTTTATAATTTTTTATATATTTTATGCATTTTCAATGCGATCTTATAAGATAAATTATTATAATAGAAAAATACTAGAAAAGGTCGACTCTGGTCACAAATGAATTCTCAGGCGGGAATCGAACCCGCACCCTTCGGAAATCCGGTTCAATGCTCTCTCAATTGGGAGTCTTGTGACCCGAATAATTTATCTTTGAAAACGGCCTTTACCAACAGAGTCATGATCTCGATATGCCATGAGACAAGAGTTACTGCCTCATTACACTCGCAAGCAAAAGGTTGGAATCACCGACTTGAAATTGGTTGCACGTAATCTTGATGACCAAACCTTAGTTAATAATAATAAAAATGGCACCATTTTTAAGGTTTAACTGTTAACTTTAATTTGACACCAAAATTCATTCAAATCACGCCAGTATTTAAGAAGCTATCCCCGATCACGTGAAGAAGTAAGGAAAAAGACATGTTTCAGTTGTTTTATTTTTAACCGCAAGTTGCGGCGTATAGACCCCCTATAAAAGCACGTGTTATCGGATTTTGTTTCCTGCGTCGCCCCGCCACTAATTCTCAGGCTAATGGCATTTTCAGGTGGTGATTAGTCAGTACTAGTCTGACTAAATTGATCTATGGTAACTACATGATTCTTCAAGGATTTTACTACTTGCGTGTGATTGTTCTTCAATTCGATGTACGTTATATTTTGTTCTTTTAAAAACTTTGGGCCAAATTTCCATATATCTTATTGAATTAGATCTGCCGATCTAACACCACGGGATGTACAATCTGCAGGGTTGTCCTTGGTTGACACATGAGACCACTGAGTATATTCTAGAGTTGTATGAATCTCCGCCACTCTATTGGCCACTAATGTCGTCCAATTGCTAGCATATTTACTCAACCACGCACGTACTATTTAACCGATTCGTTGCTGATGGCACGCCTGTCGTGTCATCACTTTTTTTTGCGTGTGGCGTTAGCTACTGAAAGCGTGTAATTTTTAAATCGATGATAACTCCTTCAAATCAAGTTTTAGAGAAATAAACCCAGAATAAAAACATTCTTTATTTTTCACATAAATGTGGTAAGTATACAGCTTGTTCTTTAGTTTCCTCAGGTTCCTGTACTAATAGCAGCATTCAGTTGTAAATATTCATTTATTACCTCTAAATATCTAAATTTTCTGACCGCTTTCTCACGTGAATTTCCATATTTACTGGAAGTTACCTCTTCACGTTACAACGTATCTCCAATCTTCACAACGACGTTGATGTTAGCATTTTTGAAGTCAACAAAGTTTCTGATTGTTGAAACTCCCTTTGATGGTAGTCAGGGTTCCCCCACTCGATTCCATTTGTTTGAACTTCAGAAGGCGTAATGGAAGAAAACAATGTCGGAATCATATGTACTTTTCTGTTAATGCGAGCAAAACTGAAGGTAAAAGTTAGTATAATATAATTTTGATACCATTGCGCTATTTGAAGATTATTGACAATTGGCGAGAGAATCTACTTATGATTGGGAATAAACTCCCTTTTACACACTATTATTTTGCTGTTTTATTTAGCCAAAGTTTCTTCTTTGCAGACTGACGTCAAAAATGAGTAAACTATGCAGACAAGTATCGATAGAGTCTCCGGGGCCAACGCTAAAGGAGTGCGTATTCAGCTTTGATGTGCCAGTGCCGGACGTGCCTATGCACGGCGCGCGTATCCGTGTGGTTTATGCGGGCGCATGCTACCGAGCCAACCGCGCGCGCTCTGCCTCGGTGTGCAGCAGTTCCTCTGTCTCCTCCATCGGCAGCCTCTCAGGCGAGATGGAAAACTTCGGCATTCACACATCCACACCCGCACACATTGGTCTCAAGGACGGCGCACTCTTCCCGGGCTACGAGGTGGCTGGGGTAGTCGATGCCATAGGAAAGGCTGCAGACTGCCCCCAAGGAATCAAGGAGGGAACGAGAATAGTTCTGTACCCTTACGAGGGAGTGCCCCATGGTTATGCGGACTATATCGTGGTGCCGGATTTTAAATGTTTAGTACCGGTACCTGACAGCCTGCCGCTGAGTGTAGCAGCCATGCTACCGACCGGGGCGCTCCTGGCGATGAACACGGTGTATACGGCTGGAGAGTGCCTGAAGACGGTGCTAGAGGGGCCAAACCCAAGAGACAAAGCGACAGTCCTGATAGTGGGGACGGGTGGCATGGCGCTATGGGCACTACGAATTGCTTCTAACTACTTCAGGCGCGGACAACACCATAACAAGATCACCATCACTGTTGCGACCCTCAAAGATGAAGGCTTCGTGCTGGCTAAAGAGCGTGATGAGTGAGTTTACTAAAACATATCTGTATATTCTTTAGTTATTTCATTTATAATCGAGAATGGCTTACTCAGTATCTGGCATAACTATAAATATCGCTAGCCCAACTAAGCTTAGAGCATATACACTACTATACACAGTGACAAAACAAATAATCACGTGTGATGCCTAAAATAAGTTTATTTATTCTAGTTTAAACTACTTTAGATATCAATACCTAGCAGTTGCATGCCTAAATAAGAAAAATATGTTAACATAGATAATCGTGCTCGTCTATAAATGTTCGGTATAAGGACGAGCACGAATCCTTCCTTTTTAAATTCAGAAAAGAATTTTATGTGCTATAGGCACATATTTTTAAACTTTCAATTTTTATAAGTAAATAACAAAACCAGGCTAGGCAAGGTGTAGTAGAAAAATACATATTTACGTTGTCAATCTATTCTTCCTGTTGTTGCCTTTGTCCTGTAATTGTGCGCAATATCAGTTGTTGCACTACAGGATCAAGGTGGTGCAGTGGAACGAGGACCTGTACGAGAAGCAGCTTATCGAACGAACTACGGACGCGTGTGGTGGACCCGTAGACGTAGTCATGAACTTTGGCACAACTTCGCGCTCGCTGCACCGCTCGCTACAGTGTCTTGCGCAGGTCAGTCAGGCAAAACCCATGCCACTTTATTAAAATTATTAACACAAAAAAATTGTTTTCCTTAATACATCAGATACGTGTTTAATTTTGCTTCGGAATTAATGTAGCTTCGTAAAAAATCAAGTCCGTATGGTCAATATGAGTTTTAATTTTTGTTTTCCCAAAATTCATTTCTTTATTTATCAAAGTGTAGCAACTTACTTTATTTCGCTACAGCATCCTATTATGGATAGTGCCGGTGATTTATAATCCCTGACAAATAGGGTAGGAATTTTTCGCATAACATTGCGAGCCATGTTTACTTACTTAACAACGGCTAGAAAAAAGATCTGGAAAACGGTTAAAGGCCATCCCTGTAACTTCCCGCTAATTCTATGCTTTTGCGCTCAAAATACCACTCAATACAATGTTTCTGAGCTTTTCGAGTTAAAAATATAATTTATGTGTTATTTTGAGCTCTCCGAGCTCAAGAAGTAGCTATTCTATGATTTTGAACTCTTCGAGCTCAAAAGGCCAAAAAATGTTTGATAAGACACGATTTTTAAAATTTTCAAACTGACATAACTTTTAAATGAATCAACCGATTTTTACGCGGTTGGCGGCAATTGATGTAGATTTTCAAACTTCAGAAAAAATTTGGAACAAAAAAAATATCAGGTTAAAAATTTCGGAGTTATTACAAGAAAACACTTTTTTCGATTTTTTTCGCCAACGATATCTCACGAATGAATCAACCGGTTTTGACGCACTTGGGCGCGATCGACGTGGTTTTTTGAGGTTTAGAGCTGATTAGTTTTAGGAATTGATTGATAAAGCCGTTCAAAGGTTATTTAAAAAAAACACATTTAAAAAAGTTTCTTTTCGATTTTTTTTTTAGTTTTTTTTTACTTATTTCGAAATCTACCGGTCCGAATCGGTTCAAATTTTCGAGAAATCTAAGTTTGATGAAACTCTGGAACATTTGGTTTGGTTCGATTCGGTCAAACCGTTTAAAAAGTTATAAGAGGTTTACATACACACAAACACACACACACACACACACACACACACATACATACATACAGACATACAGACACCATCGCGGGAAGGGTCAGGGAAGATTCCTAAGGCCTCAAAACGTCGAGATCTGTTTGAAACTCGATTTTTGCAAAACGGGGTAAAAACAATAACTTCCCGATTTTTCGAAAATCTTCAATTTTCTTAGCGGGAAGTTAAAAAATCTTACATATCGTCAAATATTAAACAAAAATAAATATCTAATTATGGACAACACTCGTTTAGCTTCAAGTTCTTTAGGTGGAATGGTTAGTATAAAATCATAATCACGCTGTAAATTAACGCTTTATGAAAAGTCTCAAACTAATAGCGTTGTTTCTAAAAGTGTATTTATCCTAGTAGGCGGGCTTTTGAGAAATTAATGAATTTGGCCTATCCAGTCTCTGTAAACCAGTTTGCGAATTGCTCCACTGAAGTCAGTTTCGATGGCCAAACCATTTTCATTTTTGTTCTCTACTTCAGAATCACTACCTTCATCAAGGTTATCTGAAGATCTGTCAACAATAATATAATGTTGATGTCAACAGAATAAAAAACTTATACCAAGCTAAATGACTAATTTCCATCTTTATCATTCAATTATCCTTCATCATTTTTTATAATAATATACAAACTTCGATCTTTTATATCCGTCACTGAACATTTATCTTTAATCTTAAACCTAAATATATAATATTATTGTTCTTATCCATTGAGTGGAAATAGTGAGTCTTCAATTATTACCACCATTCCCCGACTTTGGTTCTGATGGCTTTAATGGCTGAAATATGTGTAACGACCAACTGTTAAACGTAATATTAATTTATTGGTATGTCTTTCTTTATTATAATCATGAAGTATGAGAATTAATAAGAGATGTTGTTTATTTGATTGTCATGTATTAAGAGCGAGAAAAGTGAATTACAAATGAATATATAACTTAAAACTACGTAATGTACATGGAAAGTTGTGAATGCCATCGATCTACATATATAGATACATTCCACACCACATTGCATGATGTAGCAATGTATGCAAAACTTTAAGCTACAAATAATATGTTGTGTGTACAGGGTGGTGTGGTGTTGGTGACAGAGGAAGTGGGTGAGAAACTGTTGCCGAAATTTGCGAAAAAGGCGGAGGATATGAACGTTCATATCACAGTGGTACCGAACGGTTCCATCTACCAGCTGCGCGAACTCGTCGGAATGGTGGCGCGGGCTGAGGTTATTATATAGTTTCTATTTTATACTCCCGCGTCATTTTAATGTAATAATTATCATTATTGTAGCCTTCTCTAAAATATTACTTTGAGGCATGTTTTGCTATTTACCGTATCTGTCCGAACCTATTCTTCAAGATTTTCGCTAGAAACTTTTCTGTGCGTTCTCATTCGCCTTGTATCTATCACTTGTCAGGTGTACAGTCAATTGGGTCATCGGATTCAGGTTTGCTTTTATATAGTTGGCTTTCTGAATTTCAATCCTGAATCGGAGGCCATAGTTAAGCAGAAATATCAAATTGCAAGTTATTTGTTTATTGATTAAAACACTTGTCGTCGTATAATTATATTAAAGTCGTATAAGATGGTTTATGCATTAGTATAGCAGTAGTTTTTGAACATTATGTGTAGACTAGTATGTTCAAAAAAGCAAATAAACTATTTGATCTCTGGCTCAACAAGCAGGCGGCAGGCGCGAGTCCTCGAGGAGCCAATCATCTTTGATTGGGAGCACGTGAACAGGCCGTAGATTGCTACAATTGTCCAGATGACGGCATTTATTAATGTGTGTGTATCTCTAAAGACTAATTTGAGATACTTACTAGATCTCGTCTTTTAAATCGTTCGGATGAAGAGAATCTGTAGGGGATCAAGACAATGAATGTATATTGAGTAATAAGCCCGTAACAACTCATCTATTATATTTGTTATTATATAATTACGACGAATTAATTTTTACATCATTTTGAATTGAAGCAAAATATCACTAAAAGTTAAGGACACTTTAAGGTTTTCTGTAGGGACAACAAATATTACACAGGGGTAGACATTAGGAGGAAATGTTACTACCCCCGTTTTTCTCTACAAAATTCACATTTTAAGTAGTCCCCTATGCGGATGTGGCGTCCAAAAAGGGAGTACTATCGAGCACTTTTTTTTAAACTGCCGGAAATACCCATCTCTTTCCGAACAACTTCCTCCCAGCATTGCCCGTCCACTTAACTTTAACACTTTCCTATTCATTTCTAACAAATCTGGCTTTTTAAACCTTAAAAAATAGCATAAAACTCTGGTTCATTTCCTATAGTTGTTTACTGTATTATAACTCTAACATATATCCTTGTGTTGCTGTTGTGTGGTTTTTAGCACCCAGAGAGTGAGAAGAAAGAAAGTAGACGTCAAAATTTAGACAAATCCTTGGGTATTTTTAACGCAGTATTTACTTACTATCTCTCACTACACTACATTGACGAAATTGCTGTAAGAAACCAGAAAAGCCACAACTCAAAACAATTATACCTCTGAACCAGGGTGAAAAATTGTTTTTACTTATTAAAATACTATGCTTTTACTTTAATGTAAAACAATAACTTTATTATAATATTGATAGACCAAACACCAAACAATTTTGACACCATGATATGTCAAAATTTAGTCTAATTTGATATATGCACGACATGTGCACCTTACTAGTAGGACGATTATTGTGATAAAGGATGTATTCCAGATTGAGCCGCCACCACATTCGGTGTTCCCCGCGGAAGAGGCGCAAGAGGTGGTCCGCAAGCTGTGCAACTCCGAGATACAGGGACGCGCCATCCTCAAGTTCCACAATGTAGACTAAGCATCAGCTCTGTCGGTAGATATCTGACAGAGGTTGTATGAGGAGAATTTCATTTGCATGGGACGTTATTATTGATGTACGGAGTTAATTAGATCTGAACAGTTTACTTGCTTTAATATTGTCACCTAATGAAAAAGTAAAAACAGTCAGCTATAACAAGTAATTGTTGTTAATATTGTAGTGACCAATATTTAAATCGGTCCATTCACGTTTCTCCAAGTACTAAATAAGTAATTGATAGCCATTAGATGTGCGCGCAGTGGGTGCATGATTCGGCTTTTAATGTTTATATAATATAATAAGTAAGATATATATTTGTTTTAATGGTATCATACATTGTGGTAATGTTTACTTCGCGTACACTCTGATTATAAAAATACTATGAAGGATTGTTTATTAATGACGCCAAAGTAAAACGAATTCAAGCAACATATTTTTACCATATAAATTAAATTATGTGAAATTATTACAATATAGATCGTAAGATCTCTGGGATTTAGGAACAATTCCTATGACTATTTACCGCAAACCAATTATCCATTTTCAGCTTTCTTAATGAAACATTCGATTTTAGCGCTTCGAATTTTTATGGTGCAATTGTTTGAAATCTAATATAGCGATATGACTCCCCTTCCTGGGTATATATGTGCAATTCTTTTAAATGCAATTTCGTAATATTTTTACATTTAATTACATCAAAGTAAGAATTATTAAATTATTACGCTATTCCTTATCGATCCACACCATCATAGGCCTATCTCAATTGTTAAATATTTATCTTGAATATATAACGCATGTTTGTGATAATTTAATATTTCTACCAACGAGAGCCCCTTTAACTTGTATTAAGGCACAAAGTAAATTGCTTGTAATTTATTGTCTAACGTTATGCGTTACGCATTCGTTGGAGGTATTTGCATAGCTGTATTTCGAACACTTTTCTTGAATATTTGCATGAGTCGGGAGCTATTGCAATGTGTTGCTGCTTATCTTACCATTGTTATGTATTGTGTCTGTTTTTCTCTCTTTTCTGTCATTTTAAAAGCGATTCCAGGTCCGAACTGTTACGGCGTTTTAATAAATTAAAACCAATAACCCCACCTAATTTCCCGTGAATTCTCGATTTATTTATTTATTGGACAACCAACAAGACGATCACTTATAACAGGCATATGCATCATGTTTATAAGACACATTTCAAAGTGACGCCTTAATTAAAAGCTGTTTCGATATGCACAAAAATGTTTATAGCAAGCTTACATATAATTCAAATAACAGACCATGAAACAAATTGAAAACATTAACTGATTTACTGTTTGTAGGCGTAGAATAATTTTTAAGAATATATACGAGAACCCGTGTTACCATCATATTTAACGAAATGGTATCATCTGAAAATGGTATTGTGAACTTTTTTAGTTCCGGCATAATACAATCTTTATGTTTCTTAACAGGCAGTTATAGGCAATCGACTTATTAAGTTATTAATCTCTATAAAGTATTGTTCAAGCAATCTCAAGTAGAAAGAGAAGAGAAGTATTTACACAATATATTATAGTGGAGTAGGTAATTATTGTTAATGGTCAGTATTGCACAAAACAACAATATTTAGTTTAGAAAACATCTAGCAAGTGTACTAAAAGCGGTACTGAGCTTTATACCGATGGCTGGTAGATCTAGCTTCTGTGGCCATATTTTGCATCTGAGTCATGGATGTTTATATATATATATATATATATATATATATATATATATAAACCATCCATTACAAAAACCGCTTAGTTCGGTACTAAAATAGTTGGTGCAAGTTGTAGGGGTTCTATTTATTAATGTTGCATATTTTAATACCTATATCATTCTCATAATACTAGCATTAATTTTAATTGTGTCGACCTTAATAGTAAGAAAGGTAATATATAAATATTTCTATCATATTATAATAATTGATAATAGTTTTTTTAAATACGTAACATAACTTGGGTGGGTGATTTTATATTAACTCGTATTTTTATGTGTATTAATATGATGTCATGAGAATGCTGTGTGAAGTAATTAAAATTTATAACATTATTAAATAGTTGTAAATTGCTTGTTATTGTCAGTTTTGTATACATTTCAGTTTTAACAAGTATGCTGAAATGTAATATTGCTCGTTGCATCTGTTTCGCACAAGCGCTGCTGTGTGGTGCAAACCACTATTAACATTGCGCAGTGATTTTTAAATAACGATATTTTGATAATTAGGAACAGTTATAAATGAAGGGCCGGAGCGGGAATATTGCTCGGATCCGGTACCTACTCTTACTAGCGTCCCGGCCGCTGCTGTCCATATTTTTATATATGATGAAAACTTTCTAAATTAACCAAAAATCACATAATATAGAAAACATTTATTCTCACTTGGTAGTTTTGTTGCTAGTTACTCTCATATTTCAAGAAATTCTTGCTCTGTATGTATATTTTATAATAAATAAAAGTGTCATAAAATGTGATTAATCTGCGAAAGATTTGTTTATTGTTTATTATGTTGTAGATTTAATTACAGAAGTAGGTATTGACGCAGTCAATAATCGGTGGCTAATGTCAAACTGCTTACGTATCGACATTAGTGAAGCTTTATGTTACAATTTAGTTGATATAGTTTTTTAGGCATTGGAATCTTTATAATTACAAAAAGGTAAAAACCTTTGAACTAAATGTTATTTATGTCGTTACGTTAAAATTTTGTTCATTGATGACAAATTACGTGTTGCCCTTGTAGTAATAGAAAGCATTTTTATGTATATCTAGTCAAGGTTCGATTTGATCATAGGTACACATGATTCTTTCCGTGAAGTAGTGATAACTTTGGAAGTCAAATATTTATTAGAATAAGGTGTTTATACTAATGATGTAATATTTGTTAAATGTACTTTTATTGAATAAATGACATGATGTTTGTTTAATTCTTTTTTAATACGAAACATCCTCAAAATCCACATTCTGCATCCATCCTTTAATTTGAATAAGAAATCGTTTCCCAATGAACTATGTCGAAGTGATGGAAAGTGGTCTGTTGTAGCTGTTAGGAGAGTATGCATTAGCTGACTGTGCACAGAATTGGCGGAGTTGAATAACAAAAAAATTCTGGCTAGGAACAACAAAATTGGCCGCCATATTGGTCATAATAGGTGATTGCCAATTAGTAATATTAATAAACACCTGAAAAGTTGAATTTAGTTAATGTTTTAAATAACAAAAATAATCATTTTAAAATATCTTTAATGCAAAAGTAAACAAACTAATGCTATAAGTAGTTCTTTTGCTTCATAGAGTTTGGGGAATTGAAATAAATTGAGAATTATCTAATTAATTGATCTATAAAAAATCAATAGCCTGTGTTGTGGTTGACGGCCCTCAATTTTTTAAACAAGTATAAAGATTTAATGTTCTTAGGATTGGCATCCGTGGGCAGTTGGAGCTCGGGTTTGACCCAGTCTTTGGTCCCCCAGACGTCCACGACGGACCGGATCTCCTGGTTAGATTCCGATTGCAACACGATAAGCACTGAAGAGGTGCCAACGCCTCCGCTTTTAATAGATGCGCTTGCTCCGCAAGTCCGCCTCGCGACGTTATCTACATGAATGTATTTGATGGTGTGGCCTGGAAAGTAGTTCTCATACACGTAGATCTGGCCTTGGCTGATGGTGACCGGTTTGTTCTCGACGACGGCCGCGTCGAGGTGCTTCAGGTCGTGCCGCCACACGCCCACCTCCAGTGGCATCTTCGTCTTCTCGCAAAAGAGGCGCGCGTCCGTGCCCACACTAACGCTGGCCACCAGCATAGCCGACAGTATTCGCTCCATGTTACTGCTCGTTCGCTCCCTACCACCTGCGACTCTATTGTGTGTTCACAGTAAGCACGATAAGCCATTTTTTTAAACAGTTTATTTTTCAATACGCTTAATAGAAAACATGCACTTACTTTTGCTGTGGTTCTGTATAACAGTGATGTGAAATTCAGAATAATAGAAAAGTTATAAAAAAAGCACAAGTGAATCTATTTTCCGACGTACTCACTTTTAAAAATAATATAGAAAATATAAAAGTGAATGTTGTATATATATTATTTTAAAGTGAATACCTTATACCTAGATTTTTTAATGACCATCGATTGAGCTCCAGGAAAGGATAAATAAAATGACCCATCGCAAAACGAAAACAGTTTTCAAGAATAAAGCGGTTTATTAGTTAATGTAGTGAAACAAGGTATTGTTGGTATAAGAAACGACGGCAACAGGGCCAGAAGAAGAAGAAGATTTTTTAGGACACTGAGACAGCGAGCATTACTGGCCTCGATTTGGATTTATATAAAGATTCTGCAGGTACCTAATAGCGCCTGGAGAATTGATAAACATTTTAAAATTTCGACAGTTTTTTCCATAAGGAGCAGACCTTTGTGTCAAAACTATATTAAGCCTTCGAGTGCCCATACCTTGCTAATACATGGTTCGGGTATAATTTAACATTTCGATTTGCCGCCTATTGGCAAACTTTCAGAAGAATCTGCAGAGGCTCGGAACACACATTTGAAATTACAGAAAGAATCATTCTCGAAGAGCAAGCAGAAATGTATCAAATGAAGCCATTATACACAACCATCTATTAGCGTCTGACTTGTATCTTTAGCTTTTAAGGCTCAGAGTGGCTAAAGCCAACAGAATGAATCTCTTGTAAAAGCTCTTGAAGTTATGGTGACACTTTCTGAAGAAACAGGTGAGGCATACCTAAGTCTAATTCAATATAGAGACTGCGAATAACTTTTATAACACAGATTGGGAAACACATATACTATAATGATACCAATATAGTCCTAAAAGGTATGGTCCAAAACATGGAGAACCAGACCATAATTTAAGACGCTCCGTACAAAAATCCATTTTGGCGTAATTCTCGAAAAGTGGTTGTTTATTACAGGCGTATTTTATATCTTATAGAAATATGGTATTGTGATTGCAATAAACAAACAAAATTAAATACAAATATGAATAAATTCAAAATAATAAAATCCAGATGTACCAGTTCATACGAGCGCTATTGATTAAAGTTTTGAAGTTATAAATTTGCATTAGCCAGATGCACGCGAGTGCTGTGTAATGTGAGAAAATAAGATAAGAAATGAGCGAGATCAAGCAAGATTTTCTTTCAACAATGTAGAACCCTGGAGAGCATTGTGTCGCTTAACAGATGGCGATCGTTTTTATGTAACGATTCTTTTCTAGCGAATTTATTTAAAAAATAAAACTGCCCATTTACCTTATATGGCTTTTTTATTAGTTGCATATTTTTAAAGTTACCAGCCTATGGTGCTTTATGTTTCAATGTCATTTGTAAGTTATTAATAAATTGAATGGACTAAGATTTTTGTTTGTAGCAAAAAAATTGTAATATTAAATTTTAATCATACGCAGTAATGGCGTTTGAGGTTAAGAACGGAACGACGAACATGTCCCTTTTCGCATTAAGATATTAAGGGTTCCGTATCTCAAACGGAAAAAAAGAACCCATAAGGCTCACTTAGTTGTCCGTCCGTTCGTCCGACTGTCTGTCAAAACACTTTATGACGGAAACTACCTTCACGTTTTCCCGAAATTAAAACCATATACGTCTACAGTCTCTTGAAGATTAAAAAAAGTTATACTTCTAAGTCAACAAAAAAAAATACGGCCGTTTATGCCGCAACAAACGTATATTTCGACACTTTCAAGGGGATCAATATTTATAGGGTATTTTCTGTTGACCTAGAATCTTGAAATTTGGCATGACGTAAAGGAGAAAATCCGAAAATCGTAAAGTTGAAGATACATCTCAAAAATAATTATTTGCTTATAAACTTATTTGCAGTTGGTAAATAAACCGCGACATATGTCGATGTATGTTTTTCTAAAGGGAAAGGTAAGTAAGTCTTTCAATCTGTTTTTCTTTTCGTTAGAGCAATGTTCGGTACTTTCATATATATGTATATTCATTATATATTAATTTCATAACTTCTGTACAATGATTAACTTAGCTAAAAGTTTATACGGAACCCTCGGTGCGCGAGTACGTGGCAGTACTCGCACTTGGCCGGCTTTTTTTGTTTTCCACGTGCTGCTTATTTGAAATTTTAATTTTAAATATACTTAGTTCGCAAGGCTCTTTAAAAATCAGACGTCGTATTGTCTTGTTACCGCTTCGGTAACAATGAATGATCGTGCTAAATAAGTTTGAATTCCGTAATGAGTCGGCTTTTGGAGCATTCCTTAATAACCGTACCTGCCCGCCTTCGCGCTCATAGGAGTTTGTAAATTTTGACTACTAGCTGTACGGAGCTAGTAGTCAAGTCAAGTCAAGTAGTAGCTACTAGCTACTGCAATTACCAAGTTCGATAAAAGGTTCGGGGATTTGAATCGAATGAACGATTTTCTTAAAGAAAAAACTAGAAAATTCACTTTTTTGGAATTATATTTAAGTTGATAACGTTCTGTAATAATTAGTTTTTAATATAAACACCTTTGCAATAATCACAAAGTTGTGTTTTGTTATTCTTCTTGTATACAGGTACACAGGTATGTACCTTGTATCAAACTTCTCAAATCTGTCAAGGTCGACATAAAAGTGAACAAATTTGCTTCACATCCACGATCGTTGGCTGAACGCGATAACCACTGTGCCATCAAGATTATCAAATACCTAATTATTTTTATTTATTAAGTTTTACTTCCAAACTACTATTATTATTTATTGGTAAGATGACAAGTTAATCCATAGATCTTTTTTATCAAGAACTCAACGGTAAATAGTTTCTATTACGACATGGTGAAAATGATTTGACTCATAGAAGCCAAAACATTTTACATGTTTTAAAATTCGATAAAATATCTACGTTAAGAGATCGCCCCCCTCCCACCAATTAGCAACGAGCAAAGATGATCAAAGGTCGAACGAATCCGCGGTCTGAACTCGCCTTGGGGTCAGATGGCCATAAAAGGTTTTGAAACTTTTTAGAGCTATTGAGTTTTTATCCATATCGTCAAATACCGTGCGAGTATAAGACAAAGTCACACAAGGTGAAATAAAGCAAAAAAATTAACGACACCATTTATTATAGTTCAAAGCTGGTCCTCACAAGTGCAAATTTTCTTTTCGTTCAGGATTCGTGATAAATTATTGAGTCTTTGGTGAAGTTTAAAAGTCCAAAACATGCAATCTTTTTAAATATTTGTTTATTTACCAAAAAACATCAAAATAAAGATACAGCTACTTTAAGACAGTAACATAATATTTTTTTATACATATTATCACCTATATTCATATAAAATATCTTAACTTCAATGAAAGTACAATTATACACAATTTTGGTCGAACGTGCACTAGGTACACTCAAATTCGATTAAGATGAGTTCCGTAAGAGTGAGTTATCATAAACGTTATAAAGATTAATACATGTACAATTCAAACAAAAACTAATATTTTAATTCAAACACGCATTTTAAATGCCGAAATACACCTGCACCAGTTGCACCTTAATTAAATTTCTTACAAGCTACCACTCATTCCAAATGCGGATATGTTATTCATTAATGTCTTTTTAAAAGCTCGTATCAATTCTTAAGGCACAAATGACATTCAAAGTTTCGAGATAAATGGTCTTACATACAACTAGGTAGCCTTACACATATTTTTACCACAAACTTCA
Organism: Calamotropha paludella; assembly: GCA_927399485.1. NCBI lineage: Eukaryota > Metazoa > Arthropoda > Insecta > Lepidoptera > Crambidae > Calamotropha > Calamotropha paludella. The sequence goes on along the minus strand of OV656803.1, from coordinate 18,858,065 downwards.
ATATATTGATTTTACAAATATGTTTCTGTTTAAGATTGCATTAAAAATAAGGATCGATAATTTTAATGAAAATTATTTACAAAAATATAAGACTACGTACACTACGTACATACATTTTGCTACATATTTAAACATAATTATATTTTAATTCGTATTATTTAAACAATTGTTCTATTGCGTCCAAATGAAATTCTTTATTGGTATTCTTTGAGCTTTCCGAACTTTGTTTTCGGCCCAACACAGGTATTTGTAGTTAAATTACATTTTATTCCGTTAATCAAATTGAACGAGTATAAATGAGAACGGCGTTAGAAAAAGCTATAAGACAACGTAGATTATTACAAAATTTAACTAAAAATCCTCAGCTTTTCAGAATCCATGCCTTGACAGTGAAAAGGTATGGTGTAATAACAATAATGTTTTCTAAACTATATAAATCTTTAAGCTTCAAACACTACATAATTAATATATTTCAATTTCAATGAGACTACTACTAAATAGTGGGACGGAGGTTACGGAACTCGGGCACTCTCGCTGACCAAAACCAATAATGCGTTTTCCATATTCATTGTTCTAACAGTTAGTAATTTGCTAAGTCTTAATATGTTATTGCTAAAGTTACTTTCAATTTGTACATACATGAGATTCTGATACTGTTTAAAATAAAAACATAGAAATTTCTCTGTTGTATTAAAATTATTATATCGAATTAGATTTAGCAGCATTACATATAGAAGTATTCTAAAAGGTTTTATATAAATTTTAAGCAACAAGCCGATTAGTACGAGAGATCAACTATTCATTATGCAAGACATCAGAAAAGAACATCTTATATGTATTGCCATCAAATGAACATCATCGTATGTTGATCGACTTAAGTAGAAACATTTTTTCTATATTTGTTAAGCTACCATCGATTGCTAGTATCAGTTGCTCAATTGTATAATATATATATATTTGATTTTCTCCACTGGGCGACCCTATGCATTTCGGTATTAAGACCCATTGGCAACATTGTAAATCAATATTTACTTTTTCAAACAGCTCAAACTATCATCTGCGATTTTGAAACAAGTATGTAGTTACACGAATAAATATAAAATATTTTGCTTAGACTCAGAATGATTGGAGATTAGAGCACCTGCATTCTTTTGGAGATGATCACTAACTAGTTAAAGGCACGTTTATTTTACTAAGGCTAGATTCGACCGTCGCGCATCACTAAATTGAACACGTTTTAATTGATTTTTCAATTTAATTTGCTGCTGTTTAAATATATTACTTTCACTTTATAATGTGCAATTTTTAAGAATCGTACATTAGTTTATTGTTTACAGATTGTATTCAATCTAACGGGTAAAACTTCTTAATCATTTATGTATATCAGCTTTAACTGCAATCAGTTTCAATGACTCATCGACTCAATAGTCGTGGTGACTTTGGGACATCCATCAGTGGTGGTTGATCTCTTGGCGGCGATGAGGGGTGGCGGCCGCAGAGTTAGGGGATATGGTAAAGCTCTACATGTGTATGGTGGCAGCAGTGTAGCGCGCCTCCCCACGTCGCCAGTTCCACTGCGACGGACGATACTGCGAAAGTAATGTACGCTTTCAATATACTTATTACACCTTATCTGTGTAGCTGGCAAAGGTGGAAATGTAATGAAAAAAATAATTTAAAATTCCAGGGTCGTAAACTAAACTGCATTGCACGAAAAATAATTCTATTATATTCAGACAGGTGATCTTCCATTTAAATCTCAAGAAGAAAGAGCGTAAGAAACTCTTCAGCTTTAAGAGGAGATACGACATTTACAAAATTTAAATATATTATTACTGTTACCATACATATTCAATACAAAATAATATGTTCTTATTAATTATTACATTAATCACAAAAAAAAGTATTGACGACTAGCTTGGTCGAGTGGGGATGGTCGATCAAATGGACACGGGTTAGTGTCCCAATAGGGGCAAATATACAACGTGTTACAAACAACTCCGAAAAAATTTTAATATATTATCAAAGCGAAAGCCCCTAGTAAGCAGTTACGGCATAGCACTGAATTCATCATAGATAATTTAACAGAGTGTACTCTTTAATTGATTTTAAGTTTCTCATTCTAAAAGGTTTGCAAACTCAATAAGAGGATTTAACGGTTCAGTCTGCCCTAATCTGCCAGTCATTCAGTCACTCAGAGCACAGCCTCTTAACAATAATAATATTTCTTACATTCACACCAATTATTCTAGGCCAAAGTAAGCACTGTAAGGCTTGTGTTATGGATACTGGGGTAATGGATAATAATACATGTATGATACCTAAATATTTAATATTTATAACACAAATGCTTGTATTCAAATATCTATACAAATATCTGCCCGATCGGGACTCGAATCCAGGGCCGTTGGCGCGAAAGGAGACGCGCTATCGTTGCACCAAGCGATTGTCGTCTTTTATATATACAGATGATGAGCGCACCTTGATGAACAGCTGGCCACTGCGCGTGTGAGGATTGCGGAATGCGTATAGCGCCCACGCGGCTAGCGCGCACACGAGAGCGACGCACGCGCACGCGGCTACCGCACCGCCCACCGCGCCACTGCCGTGAGCCGCTGCCTGCCGGTAGCCGGGCGCCGCTTTCATCTCCGACGTGTTCACTGCGACCATTCCACAGTGTACGATTTCAATAATTGTATTGTGTATTGGCACATACCTATCTCTCGGCACAAAATTGTATTATAGGAAAGCACACGTCGCACCCTTAAAGTGACCTATATATGCGATTTAATAGATGTATAAGGGTCGAGTGGAAATCTGTGATCACCGCCTATCCTTGTGGGAAAAGTAGATATTATAAGTATGTATAAAGGAAAGCAATTCCAGTGTTTTAATACTTAAAATAGTTACTTCAGCGTTTAAATGCAATCACAAATCAAAATAAATAAATGTGGTTAAGTATGTTATGCATTTGTAAAACTTTTATAAAATAGTTTTATGTAGGAAAACTGAAGATTTTTTTGGATTAGGTCACTTTACTTCTAAAGGTACGTAGGTACAAAAAGTAGGTAAAAACGTATGGAATGTATAGCATGTTGGGAACGGGATTTAACGGGTAGTTAAACAATAATTATGGGTGACTTTCTTCTTGTGTGTTCAGGGCCATAGCAGTTTGTATCACCATTATTCCTACTATATATAGATACGTGTTATTTAGTTAAGTAACATTATACCCACAGAAAGTTAAGATATATTCTAGATACTTCTATTCTTTCATCGCTACTCCTGATTTTCCCACACAAACGTCATTAACAATTGATTACAAATATTAGGGATACGTTACGGAACTTGCTTTTCGAGGTCTTTAACCTTCACTTTTATAAATATCTACTTTTAATTAGAAATAAAGTGCAAAGACTTAGCAGCAGCAGAATTTAATAATATCATGTACTAAACCTAGCTTTAAGTTCGATTATTACTAAGCATTATGTGTTTCGAATTAATAAATAATAATTATTATTTGAGATCATGCGAATATAAATATTAAACGTTTTATATTCTCATTCTTGAGGCGCGGAGTAATTAAAGTATAACACTCTTTACCATTTAAAGCTATGGGCTAAAAATAAGCTATGGCTATGTCAGTGAATACTGCGTGTGATGCTCACATGTCTTGACATCGGCGTCGTGGCGTAGGATACCGTCGGTGACGTAGGGGCCGCCAGTATGAGGCCCCGACGCGACACTGATTGCTTTAGCGGCCCCCGGAGTCGTTTGTCCGCGCTCTCCACCCGCTGGACATGACGTTGCGTTGGACACCAACGTGTTGTCGCAATCTGGAAGTAACGTAATATACTCACGTATCTGACAAAGTTTTAACACAACATTACATAATAAAAGAATTCCATATTACGCCTCCCACCGATGAGGCATAGTATAATATAAATATACCTGCCGCCCGATCGGTAACTTATAAGCGCATGTTGAATAAAAATACTTTTGGTTCCTTTTAAGTCGTCTTGCTAAGTCCAACCGCCGGATGAAAGAAAGAATCACTTAAGTAACTATAAGTTTTGCAAAGGCATAATTTTCTCGGCTAGGTCAAGTAGCTTACTCACTTCTCAGCTGCCAGTCTTGTTTATTCCGGTCGGTGCCACTCGAGCATTTCTGAATGTTTTCGCACCATGAGCACTGGAAATGTACACACGAAGTTATTAATTTTACAGTTAAATATAAAATATTATACAAAATCATCACTTGTCAACTTAGTAGACGACTGATACAGGTCCGTGTTACAAATGATCTTGTTAAATTTTTGGTTTGGGTTACAAACACAATAATAAATCTCTTAATAATTAAAAAGATATGATTATGGACCACTGAATGAGATTGTTATTATAATTTGCCCTTCTTCGAGCTATGTAGTCACATAAGATAACACTGTAATAATACCAAATCTAAGTCGCTTCGAAGGCAGAGATAAGGGTTATTGCTGTATGTTAGATAAACACGATGGTGGCTTACCATGCCCCGCTTGAAACACATACTACATTTTCACCGCCCTTAACAACGGTGGCGATGATGAACCCCGTGCTTATTTTATATGCCGATAAACCTAAAAAATTACGGCGAGCAATGCTCACTTGAAATGTGGTATTGTGGTTGAGGCAGCTGTCGCAGGTGTCGTACTGTAGGCAGGTGGGCAGAGCTATCAGTCTCAGTACAGTGCCGTTACTGATCTCATGGTTCTTGAACGATACGCGGTGGTATTCGTACACCGTCTTGCGCCGCACATCTGTTAACACTTCAGTGTCAGTACTGTATTCAACTAAAATTAATTATTATTCTAGTTAATTTTATTTATTTACTGAAAGAAATAAACTCTCATACACATAGAGTAATATAAGGAAATCTCATTAAATTTAATATAAGACCTACAGTTTCCCTAATGGAATAATAAGAAACAACTAACCATTACATTTATTAAAATACATACATGACAAGGACAAAAAACTTTATTATGAAACTTCCACGCGATTTTTTTTATCTAGGTTTTTATTTACTGTTATTCATAAATGTTAAGCTGAGTAGAGAAATGTGCATGGCCACGCGTATGCTCCATGCTTTAAGATGAGCACATGTATGTTGAAAAGCCCATAAATGATGTCAAAGTAATTAGATGTACTCACAGAATATAATCTTGTCAGTCAGATAGGCATCACTGATGCCGATCTTGACGGGATGCGATTGGTCATCGATTTTTTGCACGGCGATGGGCACCTCTTTGTAAGCGAACTCGATGTCGCCGGATTTGTGCAGGGTCGCAGCAAACGTGAATGGCTTGTCGTGCGCCTCACGCAGTACCACGCGCTCCCAGAAAGCAGTGAAGCTGTCGCCTGAACGAAAACCATTCGAAAACAAAATTATGTTTCAAGGTCATTAAATAGACTACAAAAACCGAATAACTAACTTATTTACTTCGGCTGCTAGTCGATAGTGTTAAATTTTTTGTATGTATGTTAATGTAAAGTGGAGATTTGTGCCATGTCAGAATTTTTTTTTAAAGTTTGTCTCGGATGTGCCTCCTAGTTTTCAAACTGATAGTAGCATCATCAGAAGTTCTTAGAAGATTATTAAAATATTACAAAACTGTTAAAAAAATAAATTCTATATAAAGCACTCCAGAACATGGCTATTATCGTCCATTATTTTTAACAACGTCCATTTTTTTTAACTTTGTCATACCACGATTACGGCTTTTAAAAAACGAGTCTAAACGACAATCAGGATAAAATTAAAACATGAAGATAAACGCGCGCGTTTTCCATACATACTTGAAATGCCCATGCATTTATCAAATCGCACTACAAGTTCGCAACGTCATTTTAATAGCTATATTTATCTATTTATTGGACAACCAACAAGACAATCACTTATAACCGGCGTGTACATAATTTTTATAACACATTTCAAAGTGACGCCTCAATTAAAGGCTTTCCCGACATGCACATGTTTAGCAAGCTAACATATATTTTTAACTTTTATATATTTTTGCATTTTTTCAATGCTACCTTATAAGATAAATTATTTTAATAAAAAAAATACTAGAAAAACGGGTCTAAGCTCAAAAGTTTCATCTTGTATTCCAACTCCTTCACTTAATCTGGGATAGCCCCTTAAATACTGGTATGATTCAAATGAATTTGATATAAATTTAAAGTTAACAGTGCCAGTTATTATTCGTAACTAGTGATTTAGTATTCAAGATGGCGCGGAATTATTTCCAAGTAAGTGATTCCATACTTTTGCTCGCGAGTGTAGTTTTAAGTTTTGATGAAAATAACATAGGCAAAAATATTAGATAAAGATAGAATGATTTTTGTTCAATATAATAATGTTAATTTGAAAAACAAAATGGTTTTCATTACAATTTTATTACGATCAATATGCTTTCCAAAAAAAGTATTCAAAATAGAACATTAAATCACCTTTTTTAGAATCTACGAGGCGCGTTTTTTAAGTAAGTACCGTTTTGAAATTAAAAAAAGACGTGCTATGATATCTCAATAATTTTATTTTTACATGAAAGCCTGTACCTTTATCTACTTTACTACATAATTTTCGTCAATATTGAGGCACTTGTCATAACGTTGTACCAGTTTTTGAATGCCCTCCTCATAGAAGTCTACAAATTACGGAAAGCATGCTTTCAGTAATTTGTAGGTGTTTTAGAAACTTCTAGAAAAAAAACTGCACATTAAAATCTATACCTTAACATCTCAAAAACAAGGTTGATTTACTTTTTTTTTAAAATGAAAACAGAAAATATGAATAACCGATGATACGTTATGTTTTCTTTGGATAAATAAGTCTTTCGACTATCATTATTACACCGCAAAACTGTACAAAATGGCATTATTCTATTTTTTGCTATATTGTAGACTTTGTGATCCCAACTGAGTAAGCAGGTCTTAGTGCGTGGAATTACGCATACTTGAGGTTACGCGGGTACCGCCCACTTGCGACTTCTACTCTTTTTTACTGTTCTGATTGAAATAGTGGGTAGGTAATCTGTTACTTCATTGTCTTTAGGCTGGTTGTGGAAATTAAAATAAGGCACTTCAGAGGCTTTTATTAAAAGTTCGTAAATAAACCGCGAGCTTCGCTCGGAGACGCGCGGTTTATTGTTAACATGAATCAGCTGTACGCGTCTGTATGCAGTGTCTTCTGTTAAATATTTATCTTTTTAAGTTAATGAGTGATTATAAAAAAGAGATAATTATTTACCAGGAACGGCTATGATATCCACTCACAAAAGTTATAAAACAGATATTTTTTACAGAAAAAAAACCAATGAACGACACCACGAAAAGTGAATTTGTATAAAAACAAACTTCAGTCAATGCCGACCTGTATCAGACATAGTGATGCGGCTGGAGTTGTCAAGGGAGGTGTCGAAGTTGCCCATGAGAGGCGCGATGTACTGCGTGGCGGCTAGCCACGAGTGTGTGTGCTCGCCTGTGTATATAAACCCGCCGGTCGCCACAGTGATTGTCTGGATCCAGTGGCCATAGAACGGGAACATGAAGCTTAGCTTCACAGTCTGTAAGAGAAACAGAAACTTGAGTAACATTTTACACAAGAGTGTGATAGCGACGCCACGTGATGATTATAGTAAATAAACACCAAGCATGTGTGTCTTCACAGTTCAATTATTTATTCAACATCGTGTTGGAAATGGTAAATATACATTTATATTAAAGGCAAGGATGATTTTTGGGCAAAGAATAAAATATTGAATATTTTTCGGATGTCTAGTTTATGAAATGCACGTTCAGCGTATCAGATATTCGTGCTTAATAGGTAGTGTAAGTAATCATCCATTAAATAATGGACGATAATTATTGTAAATAAATATTTGAGTTTAATCTCTTTATTAATTAATGATAAACATAGCGTGTACGAAGTCGCGGGTAATATCCAGTTATATTATAAAACTACAACCAACTCGAAGGCTTAATATTATAAAAAAAAGTGCAGTACTTACAAATTAGGTATGTCATAATTTACTTGTTAAAACATTGTTAGGTTCTAGGTAGGCTTCATAAAGTTGGCAGGAGAGAACATAAAAAAAAAAACTAAAAGAGGCAAAGGTGCTGGGAGTCTATGTTTCAATATTTATTGTAAAAATGGCAACCTAAAATGATATGAAGAGCTGACATTTTATGACGGTAATAAAAACATTTTGTTTCTACACTCGCCAGCAACCAAACACGTAATTTTCAAAAAATATTTAATTCATTTGTTATTTATACATCGTTTGAAAGCTCAAAACATGAGCTTTAAATCAATATCAAAACAAATTTGACTGTAATTTCTAACTTCCACAATTTAAACGTCCGTAAAGAAAAAATATTCAATTCAATTCAATACTAACAAGTTTAGTTATTAGAAGTTGACCTCTACACGTCTCCGTAAATTACACCCGTTGTTTTCAGGTTATTATACGACACCCGACACTACGCCTGAAGAAGCCGCTCAAGTTACAAGCGTACAGTTGCTACTCAGCTCCATTTGAGCCAGTCTGCTGTATCCAGAGTTTGGTACCGATGATTCCAAATGCCTTCAGCCGTAGACCAAGAACCAGCCATCACCGGTCCACTTCACAAAGAGATCACCGATTCATATTATAAAATTTCTTCAAAACTATTAGTTAACGTTTTGATTGTCCTCCGTACTTTATAAGGGTGGAGGAGGTAGAAGATGACACACGGAAAAAAGTACATTTATATGCGCGCTTTTACGGTGAGTTGATTTGGTTGCTCGCGAGTGTAGGTAAATCTAATTAAAAAGAACACCACTTATGATATTTTTAAGAGCAATAACTCTAATCCGGTTATAACCTAAACTAACCCGGTTTAAGGGTCAAGGGTAAGGTTCTTTTTTAAAAATTCTTATAGAAATTGTTTTTCTTTTATATTTCATGTTATTTAAGCATTTAAAACCTAGATTTTTATATCTAAAGAAAATCATTTGTATAAAATTAAGCCCGGATAGCGAGGGGTTTGGTTCGACTTCCAGCATGTCACAATTACAAGTAGATTTTTTTGCTTGTAATGATTTCTTTCAATATTGGTTATCTAAAAAGTTAATGTCGGTTTCAGTTACATTTATATAGATGTGACATCTGAACGTAAATAAGCATAAACAAGGATCGACGTTGTTTTGGTACTATCAAAGGATAATATGCCATGTCAACCTTTTCTGCAGGGTTTTGTGGAGAACAGCTTACTGGCAATTGAATAAAGACAACCATTGACTTAAAACCAGTTTTAAGTCTACTACATACTAACCGTAGCCTTCCTGTGTGAATTGCTGAGCATGTCGTGTGGCTGAGCAGGGACGGCGCTTATGTTAGCCCAGTAATCTGCGAAGTACGCCGGGTCGCCGATGAACGAGCTATTGTAGAACGTGTGGTTGTCCTGTAGAAACAATACATGCAATACATGTGTATTTCACGATTTGTGCACGTATTTTGATAATAAATATTGATGAGGTAATTAATAATAATTTCGGGTCGAGATTGCAATGTCGAGATAGACTAAAAATTTCGGTCTCACTCGTGAGATCTTGGGGTAATACCGGATGATTTATTGACTAGTTGGAAGAATGACACAAAAAATATATCATGCAACACTATCAACTTATACGAGAACGTGCTGCACATTTACCGGCCCAAACAACGGATAAATGCGAGCGACCAGCGAGATGATAAGTTGCATAAACTAGTCGGAGAACTCTTTAAAATAGATGCACTTGGTGTGTCGCAGAAACCACATTTGAGCACGGCGGAGTTGAGTCGACAATAAAGAAGATTCCGGGTGGTTATCAAGTTGGATTACCATGGCGACAAGACAGCATCGATATGCCATCCAGTTACAATGCAGCGTTACGCCGGTTGAAGAAAATCGAACAAATAATGGACACTTCACCTGACATCGCTCAGCAATACATTGCCCATTGGACAATCTGTTGGAAAAGGTATACGCGGTAGATCCAAACGAGAAAGCCCCGTGTTCTGGCATTTGCCTCATTTCGCCGTACAGAACGTGAAGAAGCCTGGCAAACAAGGACTAGTGTTTGACGCAGCAACAAAAAACAATGAAGTGAGCCTGAACGACCATCTTTTGGAAAGGTCGGACCGGCTGCTTTCTCTTTAAGGTATTCTATTTAGCTTTAGAGAAAGAACGATCGCGATAACAGCGGATATTCAAGAAATGTTCTTGCGCATCAAAATACGGCCCAAGGACCACCCAGCACAGTAGTTCCTGTGGCGTGGACGCAACCGAGCAAATCACCCTCGCCAATACAAGATGAGCTAGATGATATAATGAGCTGCTAGTTCACCATTTATAGCTCATTACGTGCTTAATCACAACGCGATAGAATATGCAAAAGAATATTCCCGTGCCTTACAAGCTATTTCTTAAAGTTTTTACATGAACAACGGAATCGGAGCCGCTGGTTCCAGGGCCAACAATTTCTTTATAAATCTGAAAACCAGTGGTCGGTTGAACTTAAGGAAAAAGAAGAGGACTGCCCAACCCAACGCTCTTTTCGAAATATGAGAATCTCGTTCAAACGGCTGCACTAGTGTTGGCGTTTGTTGACAAAATCTAAGCACATAGATCAAGCTGAACGAGCTCTGATTCGACGTTCGCAACGAGAGAGCTTCAACTCAGATACAAAGAGGATAGAAACAACTCGCCCGTTGAAGAAGTCCAGCCAATTAGACCCAATATTAGAAGACAGGATTCTGCGGTTACGTGGGCGGATCAGGGCAGCGTCAGCACCCTTAGAGATGAAGAAGCCGATTATCTTAGATGGTCGGCGTCGTCTTACCAAACTCATCGCCCTGGGGGAACACTGTGCGGCAGGTCACGCTAACAGAGAGAGTGTGACGAATGATCTATGCCAGTGATTTTGGAAAATAAAATTACGCGCTGTCTATTGTACGCGCTGTGGAGAAGAACTGTGCGCTCTGCTGATTACGACAATCAAGACCAAGACCACCGGAGATTAGGGATCTGTCAAGAGCTCGGCTAGATGCCTTTTATCGCCCGGTCACCAATTATAGCGTGGATTACTTCGGCACCATGATAGTCACAGTGGGGCATCGTTGAGAAAAACGGTGCAATGCTTTATTTAGAAGCCTCACCACGGGGGCTGTTCGTCGAAGTAGTTGCATCCTTGTCAACAGACGGATGGCGGCACGAAGAGGATGGCCACAACTAATGTACTCGGACAAAGTAACGAACTTTCAGGGTGCTGATCAAGAGCTGCGCATCTCGAAGATAGAAGGGGCCATTCTCCGCAACGAAGGAATGATACATCGCATGGAGCGGCGATACATCCCCCCTGGAGAACCAAACCAAAATGGAGCCTGGCTGGTGCACTCTGTGAAAACGGCTTTACGAGCTGTATTCACGAAACGGAACGGAACGAGGAAGCGCACCGAACTTTATTAACCGAAGTGGAGTATCTTATTAATGCGAGACCGTAAATAACCAAGATGAAGAGATTTTTACCCCTAATCACTTTTTATTGGGGTCCTCCAACGGCATACCTACTACTATAGGGCCTTGCGGACAAGCGGACCGAAGAACTTGGCAAGCCGCCTAAGCACTTGCCGATCACTATTGGCGACGTTGGGTAAGCCAGCACCTACCCACACGGAGAACCGAAAAATCAACATCGGGCTATACAACCAGGCGACGTAGTCACGATTGGATTTACGCTCCCTCGAAACGTATGGCCTATGGGGCGAGTAAATCGCGCCTTCAAGGAGCCTGACGGCGGAATTCGAGTCGTGGAAGTACAAACGAGAATCTTCTAGCGACCAGTTAGTAAGCTCGTGGTACTGACTCGCTAGAGGCTCGGGGGGAGGATATTGCAGACGACGAGACATCCACCAATGACAGAGCTTGAATTCTCTCGTCCGTAACCTTATCTGGATTTGCGTTCGAAATATGTTTGACCAATCACGAGCGAGAGAAATCAATTTATGAAAGCATTATTATTGGCCAGCGCGCGTTGGTGAATTGTATAAAAGGAGAAAAATGCATTGTATTAGAGTATTAGAGTAATTGAAAAAGTGAAGCCAAGCAATAAACTTCGATCAAGACAGACAACACAGCTTTTAATTTAAAACCTAAATAAAATAAAATAAAAGTACAGTCCACAACACTATTTATAGCAGTCCTACAAAATGTAATGGAAGACTGACCATTGTTAAAACAAGGAATAAATGCGAATGGGAATTACCTAGGCCATTTACGCTTTGCGGACGATATCGTCCTGTTCTCTAAAAGTCCATATAATTTCAACACAATGATTAACCGATTTTGCGTGTGGCGTTAGCCACTGAAACCGTGTCATTTTTAAATCGATGATAACTCCTTCAAATCAAGTTTTAGGTAAATCAAGCCAGACTGGATGACCACCACCAAAGACAGAAAATATGGAATTCTTTGGAGTATGCTTTGACCTTGAGGGGGTCCACAAATTAAAAATGCATAAATAAAATAAAAAACGCAAATGATTACTACTATTTGTGAAATACAATAAAGCTATTTTATTATTATTATCATATAATTAATGGATATCGGTAATGCAGTCATTTAATTACATATGCCACGAGTAGATAGCCCTCATAAATAACAAGACACCAACTTACATATTTCAAATTTTCAATATTTTTTTCAGCCTTAATCCGTTCTGGGGTCTCGTAAACGTCCGTGAAGTCTGAAAATAAAAAAGAACACGATGATTTGGTTGTTAGTATTACCCATTGTATCTCTAGAGTGCTAGTATTATGACAAACTAGCTGACCCGGCGAACTTCGTACCGCCTTAGCGTAGCTTTGATGCACTACTTTATTTTGTATAGCTGACCTATCTTATGTATGAGTACCTATTCAATTTGAACTGGAATCTATAATATCCTCTATATAAAAATGAATCCTATTATTGTTAGCGTGGTTATGGATGTGTTGTCACAGATTACCACAGATTTTTTTGTTTTAAATTGAATGACGTTGACATTTGTCAGCGCGGTTATCGATGTGGTGTCACAGATTACCACAGATTTTTTGTTTTAAATTGAATGACGTTGACATTCGTTACGTTATATTTTTCAATCTTTCTGAGAGACTTTCTTTATATTTTTTTCCGTAAGAACCTTGTACAGAGTATTAGAAAACTACAAAAAAAAAATCAGCCAAATCGGTCAAGCCGTTTTCATGTTATGTCGTGACAACGGAAAACGGGTTTCATTTTTATATACAGGGCCATTTTATAAACACCATCCAAATTTTTTTTTTTATTTTCTTTGAATAAAGTAACGAAACAAGATTTTTTTCTTTTAATATCACTCAGTACTAAAATATTAAGTTAAGCCTATACAAAGTTATCCGAGGAAAACTACCGATTGCTGTCACAGTCACGCTACGCACGGTGTAGTAGCAGATGATTACACGACCCCCGCCCCGCCCTCCCGTATTTCATTGATACATTACAATGATTTTCATAAGTTGCAAATTTAAGCGAAAAAAAATAGGAACGTCAAATTGAAGAAGAGATAAGTTGATTTGTTCTTTGATTATAACAATATTAATCGATAACACTTTTAATAAATAAAAAATGAACATAAAAGTAAGCCACACCTTATGCACTTACGTCGCATTTTTTAAAATTTAATCAACTTATGTACAATAATTGGTTGGAGTAAAGCAAAGGGTGTTTCTTAACCACAGAATCTAAAAAAACACAGCGATCGCAAAGGCAATTCGAAAATCGCAAAAAAAAATGCTGTGCCAAAACCTTAGTACCTACCTACCTAAGTTATTTTTGTCTATTTTACACGATAGGATAAAGAAATGTATAATTAATAGTTCTAAAAATATTTTTGTGAAAAATTTCACAAGTCTTAGCCGCCCTGCACACATTTTGCTTTACTCCAACAAAATAATTAATTCAAAATCCAAACAAAATACACTTACATGAAGTTTGAAAACAATCACTTTACCTTAAAGTGTAGGTAATTTCTCTCTAAACAGTATTGCACGTTTATGAACATTGTCTTTAATTGTATTACTTGTTTTTTCACTTTGTCACTTCGTTAAATGCATATTTAAGTTCTCGAGGCTTTGGGCCTTCTTCACATAAACCCGTCGTTCAATTTCGCCCTCGATTTCAATTGCAAGTGTGAACACATTCCGTTAGGTAGATAATTATGCGACGTAAATGCGTGAACGCAACATAACAGAGAAGCGTTTTTTTTTACTTTAGAACCGAACTGAGCGCAATTTAGGTTTTGTAGATATATGTAATTAGATAAATTTTAAAACTGCGTACATACATATAAATGCGGTGTGATGTCAATTTTAATATACTCGGGGTGCAATTTACAGGCAATAAAGACTACTTAACTGCTCCATTAAGTTTCTCATTAAGTGAAACGTCGAACAAATGTAAACCTACTGAAAAAAACGAGGAAATTCATCCCATACTAATATATTGGTACCTAATATTGATTTATTATTACTAGCAATGGTATTCCGTTTACCATAGGGTTCACTTTACTACAAACTTGGAACCCACGAACCGTAATCAGTCACCGAATGATTACTCCAGTTTGATACGGTTCAGCTAAATTTTGAGTGAAAGTTATTTACGCTTTCCGTTATACAGACGAACAAATTAAGACTGCGCCGACGTAACGTTTCGGCCACCATCTAAAAGTGTCGATCAAAGTTTTTGTGGAAAAATGTGGATGTAAAGCTTGACTTCGAATCGGTCTGAAAAATATTTGATAATAGTCCAAAACACGGTAAATTAAAATAAATAAATAGGGGTTTAAAAATAAATGTTACACTTAGAGAGATTTTTTCAAAATAATATTCCTTAAAATAATAGACAACTGAATAATCATGAGTTTTGAAATTTTTATTTCTGATACTCGCGTTTCTTATTTGTATAATAATTTTGGTCAATGAGACCACTCGAATTGACGAAAGCTTGAATGATGTGATAGCCACAACACTAAAATTAACATCAATTTTTAAATGTCATCATCTACTTCACTTTCGTTTGTGACCAGGGGGTCTAAAATAGTAACATTGTATTAAACATCTATAAAATGATTCATTTGCAGATTTGTAGCAGAAACGTTTTTTAAACCCTAAAAAGGTGAAATTAATATATGAAACATCTGCAATTCATTTTGTATCTGAAACATATTTGACGTCGACATTGCTACACCTAAAAAAAACAGTGATGGGCCAAATCATAATTTTACGGTTTTAGTTGAACTAATATTTTCCATGAATATAGTGAAAAAAGGTTGACTTAAATGTTCTTTATTTATTAAGTAGTGAATATTATTAAATAAAAATATTATAAAATGATTTATATGGGTTTAAGTGAGTATTTTCGTTATATGTCTTTATGTCTGCACTGGCAATATTACGCGCGTCTGTCATCATGCCTGTCAATTATAATTGACGTTGATAATTATCAACGAGAACACAACTTTCAAAAAAATATTTATTACTTTTGTTTGTGTCGGTGGAGATTTTCAAGAATTAAAGTGTTTATTTTCTTTCTTTATTGTGTGTTATAAGTGGTTTAAATAAAACCCATTTACACTTTGCTTCATATGGGAATAACTACAAAATAAACATTTACAAAATGTTTACAACAATGCTTATGTCTACAACAATTCGCTGGTTTGCGAGAATATCGACGGAACTCAAAATTCTGACAAATTGAACTAAATATGCCAAACGGTCTTAAATCTTCGATATATTATTATGAAGCCAGAAGAATATTATCGCTGGTGGAGATGCAACGAGCTACTGCAGATGCCGAATTAACTAGTGCTTTGTAAGTTATCGGCCAGAATTTGGCGCGGCTAAGAGATACAGCGAAGGCAAATGCAGATATTATATCTCGTGCCTTCCATGTGATAAGGCAAAATTGGGACGGCTATCAGACATAGCTGAAAGATTCCTGCATCATAACAACAACATTAAATATAATCTTATTTTTATTCTAAGAAATTAGTAGAGAAGTATTGTAAAAATTTTAACTGAAATTAAGTATCGTATAATGTTTTGATAAGAATGAATACCATAATATATACCCTACTTAACACAAATTAATATAAAGGATCTCTCCTAGATAATATTTTGATATATTTATAATAAGCTGCAAATAAATATTTTGAGAAAAAAGTTTACATTCTATTATTTATAATATTTCGTTCTTGCCTGTTCTGAGGGAAATGTAGAAACTTTCCTCTAAAATGCTTATTATTTAGGGCCAGTGTCACAGAGCGAATACCAATTACTTAATGATATACCTCATATCTTATCATATATAAGACCAATACATATAATTTTATACTAATTTGGAAACAATTGATATTCCTTTCCTAACGACGATTGTTTGGTGCAACGGTAGCGATCCTACCTTTCGCACCGACGGTCCTGGGTTCGAATCCCGGTAGGGGCAGATGTTTACATGATGAATACGAGCATTTGTACCTGAGTCATGGGTGTTTATATACATTTCTATGAATATCACATATCAATTTATCATATATGTATGTCTATTCGTTTCCCTAGTATCCATAACACAAGCCTTACAGTGCTTACTTTGGGCTAGGCTAATGGTGTGAATGTAGGAAATATTTATTTATTTATTTATTCTTTATTGGACATAATAAAGGGCTCCAATTCCTTTATTAGATCTAGAGCCAAACACTTATTAAGTCTATAAAGACCAATAAACTCGGAGTCAGGCATTTCGAGAGCCAACTCCAAATTCCTAAGACCAGCGTTACGTCTTCTATATATAAGAGCTTCCTCTTGACGAGCATGTTCTAAAAAATTTTCGTAAAGTCCCAAGTCTGCCATTATTCAAAAACATGCGATTTTTCACTACTCCGGCGACAAAAATGATTTAAATAAAAAATATGAGAGCAAAATGTTGTTCCACTAGTAACATCTAACAATTCTTCAATTTGACATAAATGGCAATTCATATAAGTGTACCATATTACGCATTCCCATACAAAACTGTCACTTTAGATTAATTGCAGTTTATGTTTCATTTCATGATTGGTCAAATAAGTTATCATTTTAAGATTTGGCAAATGAAACATATTATGAACGTAAAATCAAACATAGAATGTCACCGTTTTAGGCCCGCAGTATTGCATTGTTCGCTGATTCCTAAAATCAAAATTAAAAACATTATAAGCGTTAATTTCAGAGGCGATGTTTAGTTTGTTTATTTCAACGTGTTTTGTTTTTCTTTCTTTCTTTGTATTTTAGTATACCAAATATAATAATAGAGTACACATAAAAATGTAATCTGATACTTATTACATGATAAATTTATTGTGTGTATTTTTATTAATTTCTGTGATGTCAACAGACTACACTTACACAGGCTTATAATAATAATATTTCCCACATTCACGTCAATTAGCCTAGCCCAAAGTAAGCACTGTAAGGCTTGTGTTATGGATACTAGGGTAATGGATAAGTATATTATATTTATATATAAGATACTTAGATATTTAATATTTATGGAAATATATATATTTAAATACCCATGACTTAGGTACAAATGCTCGTACGCATCAAACAAACATCTGCCCCTCCCGGGACTCGAACCCAGGACCGTCGGTTCGAAACCGATGCACCAAATGGTC
This sequence comes from Calamotropha paludella, assembly GCA_927399485.1. Classification (NCBI taxonomy): domain Eukaryota; kingdom Metazoa; phylum Arthropoda; class Insecta; order Lepidoptera; family Crambidae; genus Calamotropha; species Calamotropha paludella. The sequence continues at coordinate 18,840,284 of OV656803.1, read as the reverse complement.
ATCGTTTTTTGGCAGTAGAATCGCATCTATAAATATATAACATTATTTTGTCAAATTCTCAAACAGTAAAATAACGTTATGATTTAGAATATAATAATATAGAGAGAATGATATCATCTGGCTCTTTCATTTCAGTTATAACAACTATAGATGAAACAAATATCCGGTAACTATCCAATATCCGACCTAAATATCTGGCAGACAGAATAACAGATAAGGAACGAGTATCCAGCCGTATATGGGATTAAAAAAAAACGCGACGTTTGTACTTTAGGAAGTCTTTTATTTAAACCAAATCTATACTTAATAATACAAAAGTGAAAAGTTTGTATGTTTGCTTGTTAGTCTTTTATTATTAAATGCATTGAATGTGTGGTTGTGAATATTTCGAATTACAACCTGTACACTCTTCGGCTTACTTTATGTGTAAGTACCAAGAAGATGGGCTCTGCCCAAAAATCTTAATCCCTCGGTCGAGTTTAAGACTGAAGGAATTACCATGGCTATACCATTGGTAAAGACAATTGGAAATAATTCTATTCGATAATATAATATTATGGTTTTACGCGAAAATGGTGGAATGTTGTCAAAACATTCCTTTATATCACAAACAAGTGTGATTACAACAACCTTAGCCAGTGCTAATAAACTGCGTGAGGTCGACACATCGCACCTGATCAATCAGGACAATATACGTCATTCACACTTCATTGCTCTTTGGGTGGCTCATGACATATTTAGAGTATAATAATATAAATATTTTAATATAAATAAGAGACTTTCACAAGAGTCGGTTATCGGATGGGGCCAAAACGGTAATATATTTCGGTGTAGGTGGAAGGTCAAAAGTAAAAGCTAATTAAAAATTTTGCCTGTTCACTTGTAAGTACCATTAATTATTATTGCACACACATACCCACAGTAAGTATTATGGCTTATTATAAGGGAAACGTGTTTAATCTTCTATTTTTATCTTATTCTACACCATCTTCTATTATTACTTATTTTCGTGAATATAATAACATTTTTATCATTAAAGCTGTTCGTTTTTAATTTCCCCTTCCAATATTCACTCGTTTAAACCAGTGACATTTGCTGTTAACGAAATAACATATTGTATTAAAACTATTTGTCCGCTAGCTACGTAATGTTCTGTACCGCATTTCCACAATTTAAATTATCAAAACTTTATAATATATAATACTACATAATATACTCACTGTCATCAGGCGAAATGGGGTCGCTGACCTTGGGCGTGGCATCGGTGAGGTTGGGCCAGTGCTGGCCCGCACCGTCCTTGCCTAAGATCGGCACTTGCGTCACCACTGCGGGGGGCGTGCTCGTCGCTTCTGTGAGGACACACGCTATCAGTCAAGTACATGAGAAGCAAGTATGGTAATTCAAAGAAAAATATAATTTTGACAAATCATTGTCATACTGCTCATAATCAGCGTAGCACAAGCACCAAGTAACGGATCAACGCTCCAAAAACGTGTGTGATGTGACTCTGATCAACAGTTTCTAGGACAGCTTATTTAAAACTGTTAACATGCAGTAACCTTACCATGAACTGTTAATTCAACGTCAAACATAGAGTTGAAATTGTTTTAACAATACTGATTTCAGAACTCATGGCAAAACTCGTATTAAGTATAGGCAAGTATAGTATAAGTAGGCATTGCTTCGCAAATTATTGCAGTAGGAGCTTCCGATTCGCTATAGATGTGACTTCGCTTCATTTAATCTATGTGCTATAAAAATAATAACAAAGCTGGCAGCTTATAGGGTAAATAAAAAGAATATAAAGGCGTTAATGTTGTTCTCGTTATGAGCTTAAGCTGAGCACAGAGATTCAGTCAAAATATTTAGTCATTATTTCACATTTAACTTTTAATAAAAGCCACGTCTAAATTAATAATAACATTTCTTTCATTTGCATGATTCACACCAATAACCGTAGCCCAAGGCACAGACTAGAATAGATTATTTTCATATAAAATACAAATAAGTATCCGTTATTCTAGCCCTATTCATAACAAAAAAATTGGGAATGCTCGAATCCAGGAACGTTGTTTTCAAAACTGAATAAAAGCAGGTCACTATTAGAATTTTTACATCAAATCATCAAATCTTTCGTTAACACGAATTGAAGTACCCGATATGCTGGTATTCTATCAAATTACCTATATTTATCTCGTTTAGTCCCAAACTAAGCATTGTTTGTACCAGACTTGGGCTAGAATCAAAATGTAATCAGATTAAAGATTACAATTACATTATGTAATCTTTAATCATGATTACAGACTAAAGAGATTAATCAAGAAAGTAATAATATTCACTGATTAATGATTATTAGTTTGTAATTGTAATCTTGATTACAAATTGGATGACTTACAAACTACTAGATGGATTTTTATTCTTATTTTAATAGCCTAGGGAACAGTGAAAATTGCATTGAGATCAGGTTAGTTGTTTTTACTAAATTGACAATTAAGAAAAAAATAAACAAAAATACATATTTCGCAGTTATAAATAAAAATTCTAGTTACAATTGTAAACACAAAAAATGTGCTATATAATGCCGATATAAAGTGCCGATAGTAAACATAATAGTGCAGTTTAAATTATCCATCTCAACTTAAATAAAAAAGTAAGGAATGCAAATCGTTACCATTTTACAGAAATTGCGATATACCGCTAGTCAATGAAAATAGAACACCTGTTAAAATGGTGAAAACCATGGGCTTCCAGTGTTCAAACACAAAAAGAATTTTCGCGATATCACTCTCCGTTTCGGAGTTATTGCAGTTCAAAGTTTCATAATTAAGTTGCAGTAATTAAAATAAAATTATTAAAATCCTATAGAATCAATGATATTTAACAATCAGTAATTGGTATTTTTTTAATTGCTCGTATAATTATGAAAATAAACGTCCAAAACGATTCCAACAAGGAATCGTTTTGGACGGAATTGACAAACCGAATTAAACTGCTCCTTAAATCAGCTGGTGCTTGACCCCTCAGCTTGACCCTATACTTACCTACCTCAAGATGTTCAGTGTGTGTGTGTCACTCACACAATCGCTGACCTAAAAGAACTAGTGACGGGTAAATGCATAGTGAACAATTGAAATGTTTCGATTTCTTGACTCTCTAATCGACTCCTTCAAATTTTGTCAAGTCCGCAGAGTTAATGATTTTAGTCAGGCCGAAAGATACTAAGGTCAGAATCACATTTTGATCTTAAATCGAAATCGATCTGACAACAATGATATTTATTAGAGCTGTAAAAGTAACGAAAAAAAGTGTACCCGTATGTATTCGTTACTATAACAATTATTACTATCGTATCGTTACTTCAGTTACCTTATAACAAGCTATGTTATGTGTAAGTTAGAGCAACGAATCGAATCGTGTTGCGTACGAGTGCAGTATGACGTCGCGGCGTCGCAACATTCGTGATTTATAGAAAACATACTTATACGTTACATACCAAGCTGAGTCAGGTAATTTTTTTTCACTTTTCTGTATTTTGAACCAGACTTTTGATAATTAACAGCTTTTGTTATCGAAGAAACAATTTAATATCATTAGACTCATTTAGACACATCTCTTTTAAGATAACAACAAAAAACCGTGAAAATACGCGATAATAAAAAACAAAAACATACATATTTCTTATTTGTAAAAAATACTTTCTTACCTTGTTTCTGTTACAATCACAAACTTTGTCTACATACGCAATACAATTTTATAAACAGTAAAAAACTTGGACGACGAATTTCCTAATTATACTTTACTTAATAAACAAACATCGTTATTTGTAACGTACGTTTATAAATTCACTGAATAAGCGCGCGCATGCGTAAAATATACGATCATCAAACGTACAAATACACGCATCAACGGTACTTGCGTAAACTGAAATAGTGTAGGTACCCATACTACGAAAAATGCGAGTAACGAAATGCATTTGTGTGTAACGTTTCGTTACTCGGTACTAAATGGCCCACCCGTTACTCAGTACCGAATACATACGATTTGCAACAGCTCTAATATTCATACGAATCAAAAAGTCGATTCTGATACCAATGTCTGAATTAGTGATTTGATTCACATTTTACGAGTAATTTTTCCCAACTCTACACAGGACCAAGCTCCATCCAGGGCCGAACTTAACTGGAATATTATTAAATACCCACTTTTGAAATGTCATTAAAATCCTTATGACCATTTTATTGACTGTTTTGTTCATACACGTGATGGTATTCAATTTACCATAACGACCAGCATGTACACATCTTCATCTTTATCGTTTTTAAAAAGTAGATTTCCTAGATAAGTTTCTAATAACAACATAAAATACTCTAAATCACAAATCTTTACAATACATTAAACGTTACATAATAAATTCAAAAACAGTAGCAATGCAATAAACAAAAACATTTAAACAATCTACCCCAATTAAAACATCATACTTTTGAAATTAATTCCTAAGTTCAGCCCGCGAAATGAGTGGCACGTGTAAGGCTGTCGTAGTACCTTTTATCTTGCCGAAAGGCGAGCTTTCAGTGGTCGTTAAAATTAGGCTGTGGATACATTATTTTTTTATCGGAAAAATATTTTGTTGATAGTAGATACCTAGATACCTAGGCGCGTTTTTAACGTAATTTTGTGTTTTTTTGGATTCGGATATTAGAAATAATATCATTTGACGTTGTTTGTAACTACTATTCATAGTTTTGATTTTGCTACTTGGGTGCCTTGGTATGTCCTTATTATTAATAAATCGACTCAATCAATTTATTTAACGTTTCTGGTATTAGTTCGCGTTGAAGTGAGCCTGAAATTAAAGAGTTTTTACTTTTTATTAGAATTCCGTACATCAAAAGTAAAAACAAACGGACCCTTATGATAACAAGATCCTTTTTCTGAAAATATCTGGATTTTTTGTTGAAATTAACCACTACTAAAATATGTTCTGCTATACGAGAGCATAGCAGAACAGATGTAAGTTGATGGTACCTAAGGGTCATACTTTTAATTTTTGTTTTGAAATTTATTTTCTCAGAAAATAATATAAAAACATGTATTACATTCTACAAATAACAATATTGCATTATTATAACATTGATGGAACAAGTCATTTATTGTTAATGTTTGTAGTAAACGTTATTAATTTTCTTTTATTAAATATTTTTCCAATGTGTGCACACCTTTAGGTAGGTAAAGTCCCTACCTTTGTTTAAAATTTCACGCTAGTGTGTGTACAGAAACCAGGGTTCCCAACTTAGAAGTTTTCCCCCTAAATTTAGGGTGTAAACAAGTGAGATGGGATTTTTGGGGGTGTTATATGTTTAGGGTTATTTTTATGGTTTTTGTGAACCTTCATATTTTTTAATATTTTATTTATCGAGAAAATTAAAGATTTAAAGTATAGGCCCTGGGACAGCCTTAACTAGCTAATCAAATTAATTTTTTACCTAGCGACCTCGGACTTAGTGAAATCAAGTGTACTTAAAATCCAAGTACAGTACTTAGAATTTTCAATCGAAATGGTGGATGAATGATCTTGTACAATATTCAACCCATCTCCTAAAATATTAGGCTTATTCAAAGTCAACATGTATGACTTTATAAAATCTGATTCGCCAGAAGAAAATGAAATAATTTGACGTAATAAATGTAATTTATTTTTATAAATGAAAAATTAACAAAATTATATCATACAATTTATTTTTAGGGGGATTTCCAAGTAATTAGGGCAAATTTAGGAGTTATTTGAATTTAATTTAGGCTAAATATTTCAAGAGTTGGTAACACTGACGGAAACTAACCACAATTCGCGGACGTGATTTGTTTATTGTGTCGTATGTGCTAGTTTTTTCGTGTGTACTTTTCTGGATAAGTACTACATACTTTTTGTGATTAGTGTGGTGTTTATTTATGGATAATTATGCCTAATTTTATCAGTACAGTAATATCCAATACACGGGTATGGTTTTGGCTTATGGAATGGGCGCTGGGAACTCTGGTGAAGCATTGCGTTTGTATCTGGACTATTTCGGACACCGCAATAATAACTATGTGCCCTCCCATGGTAGAATATTGTGAACGTAGTTCAGCGTTTAAGAGATCGTGGCAGTTTTTCCAATCGCAACGTGGATTCCGGTGCTATAGGTGATGTGGACGTTAGGGATTCAATTCTCGCTCATTTTGATGTACAGCCTGAGGACAGTACAAGAAGTGCCGGTCGACTTTTTGAAGTCTACAATGCCACCGTACACAAAATCCTAAAGACGGATGAACAGCCGCGACATCCATTTAAGTTTACAAAGGTGCAAGCATTATTGGTGGAAGATTACGAGCGCCGCATGGACTATGCACGTGCAAGACTGTGTGTGTGTCCGTACAGGAAAGGAACTTTGAACATTTAATTTAAAGTGTAAGTGTATTTAGTGCTGTCTGGTTATTGAAGTGGAAATCATATTGATCTCTAATGGAGGTGATAACAACGGCACATTAAAAAGGTAGGTTTTAATTTTTTTTTTAGTACAGTCAACAGCATATCATGCAAAGAGCAGGAAGCACTTTGGACTTTGCACCGGCTTTATTTCGTAGGCGTAAGCGCTAATATCGAGCTGCTTTCATTCACCTTGACGTGCTATTGACCGTACATTGTGGAACTCTGATTAAAGATGGTACTCGTACACACGGTCCATTCTCACTCACCTGAGCGAGAATTTATTAAATTATTTTCAAAAAATTAGGCATCTTTGATAAATAAAAGTATTAAATACCTACGCGTGTGACGCGGTCAATGAACGCGGTCAATCGGCGTTGACCCACGCGTTTAAATTTAAGGCGATGCGCTCCGTTCTTTTTTATTTCTTATTTTCAAAACTCTGTTATTCATTAGTTAATTGAAAAACTGATACAACAAATCTGTTACATTTGCGATACATGATAACCCATTAAAGCAGGTGTTCTATTTTCATTTACACCCTGTATATGGTGTCGATTTAGTAATAAACGAAAAATGAAAACAAAATGTTTAAATGCTACCTATGAAGTATTTACTTAACACCTGAATCTGAATCTGTTATGGTTTTAATATCTTTAATACCATTTTAAAGTCAAACAATTGATGATTATGATAATTTTTTGACACAAGTTTTAATTGGGTTAAAACGATTTTTTTTTTCAAAAATAATGTAACAATTTCAGAGTATAATTTAATAATAGTGTAAGATTAATTTAATTAAATCTATTGATTACTTCATGTAATCTGATTGAATATTATTGGATTAAAATTTATCATGATTTAATAATTTTTAATCAGACTATTAACATACACTCTGTTGGTATTCATAGAAAAAACGAATACATACTAGTAAATCACTATGACTCAGAATCGCTCTGATCGGTCCTTGAAATCTACAGCGCAGTCAGCGTAGGCAAAGGTAACACAGCGTTGCTCACCAGTTTATAAATTCGCTAAAGGTACGCCAGAAGCCATAGTTAAATTATATTTGCAAATATTTATCTATCTGTTTTTCACGTTCAAACTACATATTGGAAAATGGATAGACTGGGGTCGTGTATTAGGGTCAATTATGTATTTTCACAAGACAAACAACCACAAAAAATCTGGGTTCACTAATGTTTATTTCTTTCACTTCTTTCACTTTCTTACTTCCTCCGATTCCACCACATAATGGTTAGAACTGCCAAGGGGTGGCGTAACCGATACCGAGTAATTGTCAGGGTTTTGCGTCAGCAGGTCTAAACGCTGTCTGTCCGTCAGTGTCCGGCACCCTAGTGGCTTCCTGGATCAGCTGGGTGAGGTCTAGTTGCGTCTCTGTGAGAAAGAACAGGTGCGGTTTTCTAGTCTCGAAGTGGTGATGGACGACGGGGTCCTGATTAGAGTGCAAACTTCTTATAGTTACGTGCACTAAGAAAGAGAGGACGTGCGACCGCTGTTTTATCATTTTCCTATTCTTACTTTGCATATTGTCATGAAGGAAGGTAATTATGGACGGAAGTAGAAGGAGATGCTGAATGCGAGCCATATGAGACGAGGCAGAGCTCAACACCACAGGATAGCCAAACTAGAGACAGTAGCGACGCACGAGCCCGCCCAAGGGTGTCCATTGGGTCCTTTCAGCCGGGCGCACACCGCTACGATGGCGCACTGCCAGGATTTTTCGCGAGCTGGCGGGCAGCCTTCCGTGAGTGGCTAGCTCACTACTTGGGCCCCCAACTATTTGCGGACAGCCAGCGGAAGACCGTGCCTCGGATCCCGCTAGTTTCGGAATTTGGATATCCGATGTATTGCAACCAGTACAACTGTTTTGACCCGTCCTTCAGTGTGGCTTCACCAGACTTGAGCACTGGAACACGATCGGTTGGAACCGCTTGGCAGTGTTGTCTTAGTCTGGTGGGTGATAACAAGGCCGAAGCCTACCACCTGAAAGGGGTTTACTTCTTTAGCACCACCCAGGGGCCATTGAGGACATTGAGGGCAAAATCCCACAGACGCGAGAAACTTGGACCCCTGGTTATTTTTCCCGTTATTTGATTCGGTTATAAGAAGATATCTGTTAGAGTTAGAAATATATGTATCTTTGAATTCTCGATTTTTTGGCCAATAAGTTCATAACTTCTTGAAAAAAGCAATACTGTTAACATCTCTGTTACGCTTAACAGAATCTTAAACGATAAAAAGAATTAACGATATTATTTTAATTATTCGCTTAGCAAATGTTAGTAAATGAACGTCTGAACGAGATCGACTGAGCATTTATGTTAAAAATAATATAATTCGCAGAGCACGCAAACAAAGACAAAAATTAATACGAACGATTTAATTTTATTATATGCTTTTACTTCGGAAACAACATAAACCACTCTAGAAGTCCTAAAACGTGACAAATTTGTTTCGACAATAAAAATATTAGGACAACGTTTTCATAAATAATCTACCAGTATAAATCTTTCAAGCCTCACGAATATATTGCAACCAAAGAGATAATTAAAATGAAGGATTATTTGAGAAATACTAACAAAAAAAGTAAACGTGATAGTGACATCACCATAACCGTAACATCCCTGAACAGAACTGGCAAGCAACACCGTGTGTAATATTACAGGAACTATTTGGAGCCATTTTTGACACCCTCATAACTCAAAAACTATTTCACATAAACATTTCACATTTGGCCCATATATTGAGATTTGCGAGATTCATGTGCTCCAAATTTCATACACGCTTTAAAGGGTTATTAAGATATTAATGTCCAAAAAACGTCATTTTTATCACTGACTGACTTAATAATAATTCGTATATGAGAACTAGCCAAGTCCAGATCAATATATTATCCTAAGTTATAAGTAGAAATGATATTTTAAGTTGTTATAAAATATTTTATGTTGTTATAAATAAATTTCAGGACTGACCATTGAACTTGGCATCCATTTAGGTCTTATTTCTTTTGTCTACATCATCATGCTAACACCATACTTATAGGTATAAGGTTACATAGGTATGTAACCTGTTAAATACCCTTTTTATAACTAACAACGAGAAATGTTAAAGCATATAACGTTTCTTATTTTTAGTTCACAAAACAAGACCACTAAAATAAAGCCTTTAACGAGATATGTCAGTTTTTGACGTGCGAATCGCAGGCAACGTAGACATTTTCTGATAATTACTGTGTTGATAACCTGTCACCCTATTATGTATATTTTAACGATTTATTAGAAAGATCCACGTATAAATACTTATCTATTACCGAAAAAAAATATACACGTAAATTCTCACTTTTACTCACATTTGACGAAACGCTGACGATAAATTGATCGTTTAGTGTCTACGAAAACATTCTACGATTTATAGAACTAAATCTCTCGAACTCCCAGCATCCATGCTTTATTTAATAAATTATAAACAATAACACGAAAAATTATGTTTTTATTTAATTGGATTCCATTTTAATTTAGACTTATAAAATAAATACCAATATTTTAGTCCTGTGTATTGAATTAAAAGTATTTACAAGAACAAGTCAAACTGAATGAACATATCCGATCCAGACGATGACACATCTTGAGCAAATATCTAATATTTTACAAAAAAAAATGTGCGGTTTGTGGACATTTGTACAATAATTGTAGTAATTCTTGTCACATTTGACATAATAGTCTTGTGTTATGTTGGCACGCCATTTAATACTAGGCAATCGCGTTAAGAAATTTTTCTTTTTATAATGTTAATCCTAGTTCAATTATAAGCCAACCACAATAAACTAAGGTTAGAAATCATGAATAATGAATGATGTTGGAAGAGCACAAGAGCTCAATAATCACAGTTTAAAAATATTGCATAACATTATTGAAATGTAATTTATTGTAAACGAAACAGTCGAAATAATTTTTATTTATATAAAGTTGGTATATTCTAAAAAGTCAGTTAGTCGAGATAACATTAGGTTCCATAATGATAGTAAAACAAATTCGGTTTTAGAATATTGGTGCTATGTAGATTTGTATAGCTAATTGGTGGAAACGTAAGCAATGCTTAGACTTGGACATGGTTCTTGGCAGACATGACAGAGTTTAAAAAGAGAAAAAGAATTGTGGTATTATTATTCAACATTCTGGATTAAAAAGTAATCGAAGTAAGAAGTATCTCCGTCGTCATCGTCGTATCGTCTCCGTCCTCAGTCGTGAAGAACCTTGTCTGTTTTAATCAAGTTACCAGTAATAATCAACTATAAATTATTGTAAGAAGACGAATAAACTAATCATAACAGACAACGTAAGTGATTTCTTATTTTTCTCTACAATTTTATCCACCATGGATTACTTGTCTGAAAACCCGAAAGACCAAAATATTTCCCCTCAACTTTTGATAAATTTGAAATACACTACTGTCCAAAAGTTTGGAAGCATATCTGTTTTTGACCGAAACTAAAATATTACCTACTATGTACGGTAAAAAATTGTAATAAATGTTATCTTTATGTCCTTTTTACTATTGTTTACACAACAATGTATGTGGGTCTAAGAGGATGTGTTGTTGCTAAGAAACTAAAACTAACAATTCGAAAAATGGACTAGAATGGGCAAAGTCGCGAGAACTGGACTACAGATTAATGGAAATATGTTCAGATTTTCGGATCCAATAGACGTGTTTGTGCGTCGTTCAAAAGAAGAAAGGTTTTCTGAAGTGTATACCTAACTGTGAAATAAAGTGGTGTTAATGACATGGTTTGGGGGTGTTTTGGAAACAATAAACCCGGAATCTTGTGAGGAGATCCGGTAAACTGGTTAAAGATTATTTGAAAATTCTTCAGGACTTAGTCGTAACCTGTGGGCTAAATCTTATTGGTCTTGAATTCACATCAACAAGATAATGACGCCAAACATATGTTTAAACACTGGCAGAACTTTTTAAAGAAAAAAAGAGATGAGACGGTTTTTTAAAAACATGCAATGGCCATCGCAGTCACCTGATCTTTCTCCAATAGAACTTGTTTGGGATGAATTCGACAGGAGGGTGAAAAATCTTTCTCCAACGTGCTCAGAACATATATGGCAATTATAAGAATGAGAATGGAACAAGTTAGGCGAAAATTATTGTAAGAAATCAATTAATATAATGACTAAAATATGCGCGGAAATCATTAAAGCAAAAGGTGGACACTTCGTCGAAGCTAAAATTTGTTTTTTTTTCACATTATATATTAATTTTCTGTCTTGCCTTAGTTATTTTTTGTTAATTTCTTATTTTATATCAATAAAAGTAATTGAAGAGGGCTTAATTTTGTATTATTTGTTTTTACCTTGCTGCTTCCAAACTTTTGGACGGTAGTGTACATCCAATAGATATCATAAATATCAGACATCTCTTTTCCTTAATCCTTATTTTGCCACTGCTCTCATTCGAATGACATTATTTAAAAAAACCATGAATATTGGCAATAATGGTATCAATTTAAAGCTGAAGAGTCTCGTTTTTAAATAATGCATTTTTAAATAATTTTATAGGATGTTAATTATTTCATGGAAAAAGTACATTTATATGGGCACTTACTCGTTGAGTCGATTTGGTTACTCTACGTAAAGAATTTCATTAATTGAGTTGTCTTTGGGCAGATTGGGACTTGTTTTGCATTACAAGGCATACTTTGTGTTTAATTATTTTATCTTTGTAAAATAATGAGTCATGTTTTAGTATACAATGTTTACGAAGAATAATGTTATGTAAATAACTTTGACGAACTGATATGATAACCGTTCGTAGATATTCTTAGTTGAAAGCCGACGAGGTAGGAATTGAATGGCTTTTAGCTAGTTGCGCCCTTTAAGTCTTAAAAGTCATGTTTTGTTTGTACCACCCCATATCGTGATGCACTATAGCAAAGATTTACAAAGAGAAAAATATACCTTTTTATGACCTTTTCGTTCGCAATATATCTTAGATGCTTGAAGAGAAACATAAATTTTCTAATTCTGGAGATAACGGTTTTTTTCTACTATAACAAGTGGGTACTTAATGGATTAACACACAAGAGAGAAAGACATGAGCAAGGACATAAATCTATTGGGCGATAAAGATGTGAAATAATGTTTGTTATCATTTGCGTAGTTCAGGGTTTTGGATGAGAATTTAATATATTTAGTTTTTCCAGTAGTTAGGATAGGTTTGTTTTCTCTTAGCCATCCTTTTTTTGACCTTTTTGGTTATATGGGACACACCCGTCAGTAAAAGGCTGACGGGCATACCCACTAAATCCCCCCGTTGTACCTTCATGCCATCTTTCAGCTTTGTGGGTCCCTATTTTGGAACACCACTTTAGCCGGATAGCCGGCCCTCTCCGGCCCCTTCTCCTTCGGATGATGCCTAGGTACAATGAAGCATCACCCGACACTGTACGGAATGACGTTGACTGTGGACCAACCCGTCTACTTCAGCGACCCCGGCTGTGTCTGGATTCGGCGGGCATATTGCTTTCTACTTCTCCCAACCTTTTTTCTGCGGAGGAGTCTCTTAGCCATCCTGAGACCAAAGTAGGGACGAATCGTCAACAAAACTAATAATTCCACCGTTTGGCAGTTTGAGATCCAGTAGGTCAATTATGTATGTCATAAAAAGCGTAAAACCTAGAACGCTTCCCTGCGGGACACCATGAGTGATTGAAAGATCGTTACTGAGCCAATTCCCATCCCAACCTTTACTCTTTGAAGATAATCCCTTAAGATATGAGCAAAGAGCTAGAGCTGTTTTCCTCTAATGCCTAGAGCCTCTAATTTATTTAATAATAGTGCTAGACTGTGTCAAAAGCTTTTGAAACATCTAGAAATATAACTTAAACCTTGTGTTTGTGATCACCGTTGCATTGTGATTAATTCAATTAGTCTGTGCACAGCATCTGATATAAATATATTGGCTCTCAAACCATTTCTTTCAAGATTAACAGATTGTTGAGCGCTTCTTAATATCTTTTTCCATTACTCTAGATAGTGTGGATAGATATTGAAGGACAGTCCCGGTTGCGGCTTTAAAGACGGGTAAAACTACAGCCTGTTTAAGAATAGTCGATTATAAGATTATATATATGTAAACTAAAGGCGGTACTAAAACATTTTTGTACTGTTATGTTATCTCTACAAACAGCAATGTAATTTTTATAGATTGACGTTAGTTGAAAAGAGAAATAATTAATGGGACCAAATCTTCCTCGTAAAAGATTAAGGGTGATAGCCACTGTGACGGCCGAAAATTTAGTGATTTTCTTCTCAGGTTCTTTTATTTTATTAAGTACACATCTAATAGTTTTTTTATTTTTTTTTATTAAAAATATTAAATAGTTTTAACAATATAAATGATAGCGTAGCGCCTGAAAAAAAATGTCACTAAGGTTTCGGCCCTCACAGTGGCTATCTCCCTTAAGTAAGGAGCGATGAGCTAACTTTTAGGCTACATTTACAAAAAAACTATTTCTATCCGCGATTGAACCTATTGGATCTGATGGAGATAACAATTCAAAAGGATTATTGTTATTTTTGAAGTGAAAAGTTCTTTAGCGGCGCTGTGTACTTTTTTTGGAATGGGTAAAATTTTTTAAACTCGCGTCAGGACACGTGACCTGATCGAAAATTCGTAAGATGGCGTAGAGCGCTTGCGCGATGTGCGTATAGTCGTGTCATTTTTAAACTTCATAGTGACAGTTACATTATTATTTTTTTAAACTGTCATTATGAAATTTTAAAATGGCAAGTAATGTCATGAGAACGCATGCGTTCAACTGATTTTATTCATTGTGCATGTGCAAAATCCTGCACATGCGCACAAAAAAATGCAACGAACACGACTTGGTGTATTTGTTGACATGTTTGTATACGATAGCGCAATAAATGAATATTGTATTTTACCACATAAATGATAGCACTTTTATACTGATCATTAAAGCAATTCGTGCGAAATTATTCCTTAACCATTTCAAAATATCAAAAATGCACAACGTTAATGTTCATGTTTTTACTTCTGCCGGCACTCCCGGAGTGCAACCGGTTTTTTGTTGTTTTTTTTTTAATATTAGTCACTGTTCTTAACATGCACCAGTTTTTTTGTACTTATTATATGTTTTAGCATCTTCTATCAAAGATTTTTGTTCTGCACTAAGCCCATTGAACTGATTTTGCCGTTCAAGGTTTAACGAAAATAAGAAGGAACATATTTCTGAAGTAGTTCTGTTATAATTTTTATACCTCTTCACAAGTTTAGATGTAAATACTGAATATAAACGTTGTTGGTAATAATTAACTATTTCAAACTGATACGTAGGATACTAAATAAAGTTTCGTATTTGAATTACATGATAGTTCTCCCGAATAGATATAAATAGAACTATTTATTTTGCTTATATATTTTTACATGCATATATGCAATGCATGCAATGCAATTGATTTGCTTACAACTGGAAAAGGAAAAAGGAAGCAAGACAAAAAAACCTGTGTACACGAGAAATAAATATCGAATTAAAAATAAATTATGCATGACTCACACCGTCGGAAACATACGCGCTTCCATTTACTCGGATTGGGTTACTCGGATTACGAGCAGGTAGTCAACAAAAATGGCGGCGCAGAAAGTGCATAACCTATCTGAAACTATCATTATGTAAGGAAAGTATTCGCGTAACGAGGCATGAACGAAATGGAGGCTTATTTTTCATTATTGCGACCTACACCATTTCCTCTATGTGTGTTTTCTAAACTAGGCACTAAATTAATAGATTTGCGATCTAAGTTATGATATTATGTCTGCCTATGTTACCACAGTTTTAAGATTGTTATATTGTTTTGTACCGATTACGTCAGCTGTTGACAAAGCGCTTAGTAGCCATTGTTTTTCCAGTTCATTGATTACTGACGCTCTCTGCATAAAAATAAACAAATTAAAATTTATGTACGTAACGTGCACAGGAAGAACTAGTGTTATGAGAATGATCTCGAGATGTGATACAAATATATGCAGGTAGTGGCATTGGCACTTAGCCAGAGAATAAATAATACCATGAGGTATAATACCATAGGTCTATGGGAACGGTACGAGGTAGCTAAGCGATGCGTAAGGAAAAAACCTATCAATAGCTACGCAAGGTTAGGAAAATAGAACAATCAACATTGGAGAAAACATATAATCTTTATTGCACATAAATTTATAATAAGTTACAAAGATAGATAAAATTGTTCGCAAAGATGAGCTTCCAGTCAACCTAGATAAAGTGTGGTTGGTCATATAAGTTGAAGTTAGAAAGTGCAAACAAGCAGTCAAGTAAAATAGATGTTTAAATAATAGAAATAATAAACATAAATAAACACATAAATACAAAATAAATATACATACTTACATATATAAATACAACCTACTTATATAAATAAAAGAAACCATAAATATAATATGATTGAATCATTGTAAAAAATCGGAAAGTGTTCTTTGAGTTCGATTTAAAATGATAAATTGGATAAGGAATTTATTTCAGTGGTGTGCAGCTCGCATTGAGAAGGAGACCTGCAAAAAGTTAGTGTTGCTACTGGTAGCTCCAGCCCTTTAGTGATACAGGGCCGTCGTGGGAACGTAGAGGTGTGGGGAAAATACTGGAAACGAGAACAGGAAACGGCGGGTCAATTAGGATTATCTATATCTAAATTTTTGTTTCCTGGTTCCAAAAGAATTATTCAGATTGTGATTAAAATTTGTTAAATTGTTGTATGCACGCCAGGGAAGGTTTATAAGTAGAGTCAGCAAAACAGAGCATTGCAAAGCATGCAGGGTACAGCTAGTTAAGGATATTGCAAAGAGTGGGAAGGGTGTGCATGTCAAATTTTAGCTTTTTGCGAAAATGGGAGACGTGTTCAAATATTTTCAGTACATAAACAAAGCGAATAACCAAGTTTTGTAATCACTATAGTTTACAAAGCTGTTCTTCAGTTTCATACAAATAGCAGCAGAGAAGAGGAAGAAGTAGTGATAGAGCCATCATTGATTAGATTGTGTGTTTACATTGATAGTAAAATTCAGTAGATAATGCTCGATCGGGAGATTTAGTATAAAATCAGAAGTTCTCCCGAAAAAAAGATAAGTTGGGTAACATTGGGCTAAGGATCGATCGTTGGGGGCGCTCACTCGCACCTCGCGTCTAGAATAATAGGTCGAATTAATATTATTAATATTAGTACCAAAGGGTTCGATAGTTCGCACATCGAAAATGGGCCCGCCCGTTTCGTTTAGATACTCCTATTCAGCGCACCCTGCAGTTATCCTGCTTCGCTGGCTTGTATGGCAGCATTAGGAGATTTACCAAGAAGTATTGGTGACACTTTATGTGCCTTTTGTTATCTATATGCAATACTGACCCCATGACATAATGGTTTTCAGATTAAAGTGCTTAGGTATATTATGGTTCGTTGACCTATAGATTTTATATTCAAACCGGATAATTACGCGCCTTCACGCAAGATACAAATGCATGCATGACCTTTTGCAATGCGGTCAAGTACCTTAGTTTTAGACACACACGCATTAGCTCTCTTAAACATACTCAACAATGTTAGGATAAAAAATTATATCTAAAACCTATTCGACTTAATATGAGAAACCCTTAAATACTTAGACCGAAAATAAGGAAAAACTACACTTAATTAGATCAAATTAAGTGTAGTTTTTCCTTATTTTCGGTCTGCGATCAGTGATAGGCAGACGGATCCGTCTGCCTATCACTGATCGCAGGATTAAGTCAGACTAGATTGGCCACCTTTATAGCTCTACATCAATGATATTATTCTTGCATTGCAACTTAATGGCTATTTCATCTTAATCGATTGACCAAACATTTGTAAAAATGTTTCTTTCGAATACGAGAGGATGTTCCTCTCATTGATGAAACAACTTTGGTCTACCATCTAACAAAATCTACCATCGGTAAATTATTTTTCTGTTATTATAATAAAAATTGTAACTGATTATATATGGTTCTTGGAAATTAAAAAATAAAATAAATCAACCTTATTTTTGTAATATTAAAATGTAGATTTCAATGCGCAATATTTTTCTAGAAGTTTCGAATCACCTACAAATTACTGATAAGGTACTTTCCATCATCATACATTTACTTGCCCGTTACTCAATTAGTAATGCACCGATTACGTGTAAATATAAGATATCGAAAAGTAGTATATTGAATTCACAGTATTATCAGTTTAATTTAAATATTTTTATTGCTTAATTTTGTAAAATAATTCTGGAAAGCAAAATCATATTGACCGTAATGAAGTTATAGTGAAAACGATAAATACATTTAAGTAAGGTTTGAAAGGCGCGTTTTAGTGGTTTTTTTCAATGTAACATTAACACCAGTTGTGTACGAAGACAGATTTCGGAGCATTATATGTATAAATATAGCAAAATGTTGTATTGTATGTGCTTTACTAAAGATTGAAAAGGATTGATTCACTTCTTCCCGGTACAAGTCCCCTGACGTAGGACTTATGAAGCCATGGCGTAGCTTATTTACTCATATTGAATAAAAATCATTTTTATCTTTATCTTATAGCCTACGTTATTATCTTTAAAAGTATATCGATAATATCAATATTAATATTGTTTGCGACCCCCGTAATTTGTTCAACTTGGAGCGCCTTCTAGCGTATGGTTCCAGTGTACGTATGCTTAAAGCAGTGCTGCTAATCCCATAACTATAACGTCTCGTCTTGTACCCGAAAGCGGTAGGTATTAGAACAAATAAGTAAGCTGTTATTTGTATTGGACCATAACTATATGCAATGATTAGTGTAGAATATGAAATGATTCATTTTGTGTTAAACGCTCTAACGTTTTCTGATTTTTAACCAATCAGACTATTATCGCGATTTAAAGATGTGTGAGTTAGGTTACGCAGGTTTCCTTGAAATACCGCGTAATGCGACTTCTACTCTTTGTTACTGAAATATTATAATTATGGACTATCATAAACTATTGAGCTTTATACGGTAAATTTGCCGTAATAAGTTTTAGTGCTTAGCAGCACTAAAACTTATTACGGCAACTATTAAGCAGCGGCTTATTAAGCAGCCTATAGCCACGTATGTAAAACGAAGTCAGATTAAATCATGAAAATATTTTAGAAATACAGTGTATGATTACGATTAAAATTGTCTGACATTGACAGCAAACCGATCATTACAGATTATACTGGTAATTTTTTCATTGGCAGTACTAAGTCATGATTCTAATTATTATGATATTTTGTTATCGAGAATTATATGCAAAAAACATCCGCTTGACATTATTGCTCAAAATGCAAAAACAAGTGATAAGAAGGTGTCATGAGAGTTATACTCATATGCCCAGTTTAACAGACAAATTATCGGACGCACTTAATTACGTTCATATGCCACGAGGACTAATTAACAAAAGTTTAATTAGTTGGCACAGAGGTCAGTACTCCCATCAGCTCTGGCTGTATTATAGAGTTACGAGACGTGGTTTTATATCATTATTGTAATTAGTCAACGCTTAATGCTAATATAGACTGTCGAGGATCTCCAGGAGTGTGGAGGAGAAGGATGGCCGATTAGCTCAGTGTTTAGTATTTCTGAGCCCACATTCGCAAGGTCCGATAAACGGATGGATGACCAAAATAACTTATACCTTAAGCTCATTAATCTTAAAACGATAGAAGTAAATAAAATACGTAAATAATATTTATATTGCGTTTCATAACTATATTTAATCAATAAATATAAAATAAAAGTTATAGTATTTGGTGGTACGGTTTATAATTTGCCTTTATCATTATGCATGCGCCAATTTGTTCACTGTTCGTTTAATGCTACTGCTTTGTTCTATGATATCGTTTGCAAGCGTAGCCGTAAGGTCATACAAATCAATGTATTGTAATGTTATGCGCTATTTATATCGTTAACGTACCTATAAATATATATATATACGTGGCTACTTTACTCTATAACAATTTGAGAATCTGTGATAGTGGATATTCATTGACATTTAAAAAGGTCTTACAAAATTACAAAATGTACAAAATTTCTATCTAGGGTTCTTGCTTGCTTCAATAAGTAGTTTATCCGCCGCACAAAGGGACGGATTTCGGATTTGCGGTCAAATTTTATTTTTGTAACATAATATAATTATTTTCTTTATGCCATATAATAGTCCTAATTTAGACGATCATATGTTAATAAGGCAATTTTTATGTAAATGTTATTGTCCCGGACTGCCCAGTTCTTAAATTATTAATATTATATATATTCTAATATACCTAATATGTCTAATAATAGAAAGCACTTAACACCAAATAGTTATAAAAATACGTAATAATATTTCTATTATGAATTTTATATTAATTAATTATCAGTAAAATTATTACTTTAGGTGACTTATTATAACAAATTAAAACAAGCAAAGATAGAACATCATAGTTAAAACACGAGTGAAATGGGTTTAATTCACAAATGTGTTTTATACATTACACGACGACCGTTTGGTGCAACGGTAGCGATCCTGCCTTTCGCACCGACGGTCCGGGTTCGAATCCCGGTAGGGGCAGATGTTTGTATGATGAATACGCGCATTTGTACCTGAGTCATAGATATTTATATATATTTATATGAATATTACATATCTATGTATTATATATGTATGTTTATCCGTTACCCTAGCATCCATTACACAAGCCCTACAGTGCTTACTTTGGGCTAGGCTAATTGGTGTGAATGTAAAAAATATTTATTTATTTATACTGTTAAAGTATAAACAATTTAAATATTCTATATCGCTTACATCACTTATATTGTGTGTATATATGAATTCAGGTTCAAAATAATTTGAGTGATAGCCATCAAAAGATACCAAGCTTCCTGAAGCTTTAATCATGATTTGAAGAGTCATGCTTTTGATTGTTTTTCTTGGTCGTGATAGAATATAGTCCAGGAGCCACCAATCGTGAATTAAGCTCCGTGATTAAGATTACTAAATAAAAAAAAAAGTTAACACTTAGACGAATAAGATTTGCTAGTCGGCGTGGATTTAATTGACAGGTAATATTTTAGATAAATTTTAAATTTTTTTTTGCCGTCTTAACAAATATTGATCAATCTCATATATAATTTTGTGCGAAATATCATAATCATAAAAGAAGACCGGTCGACTGATGATTTTAAGCCGAAAAGGTCGTATATAGCATAAAATGTAAGTAAGAGACCAGAGTTAGAAGCAAGACTCCAAAAGAAATGTCTTCAAGTAAGTATAATCTAAGACAGTATAATCCTCAAACGCATAATAAAATTTGGTATGCGCGATATTTTTGGCAGTGTGTAAACACTCAAACCAAGATAATTATGAATGTAACATTAAAACGCGTGAAATGAAAAAAAAATCCGCAATAATGGATAAATTTTACCTCCTATCACACAATTCAAATGCATACTAAGTATCCGGCTAAAAATCATTGGTTGGCCAGATTTTTTCTCAATGATTGTGTTATTTCGCACTTAATTATATATGAGATTGATCAAAATGAATTGAATAATATATAATTTATTTCGAATATTTTATTTTTTATTAAAAAAATTGGTAAGCTTGATTACGGTAAAAAAAAAATTGTTATTAATGTATAACTCGTATCACGCATAGAGTATGTATGTGTATATATTTATTTATATATATGCTTATCTATATATTGTAAAGCGCTTTTTTAAACCTTTAACTTTTTTATTAAATGCCTCAAATTTTTGTGTTTTATTATATACTCTTTATTGCACTTATAAAGTAATTAAACAATACATTTACCTACATATATTTGTGAGCAATGGTGGGCTTATCTCTAAAAGAGATCTCTTCCAGCCAACCAAGGGTATGTGGGTGATTAAACAGGTAAGCGGGACAACTTAAGAGTGTAGATCATATAATATTCGTAAAATAAAATAAAAATAAGAAAATTATAATCTCAATCAAATTCCAAAAAAAGGAAAAAGCTATTATACTATGTCAATATACTACGTAAATAGGAACTAACTATATACTACATAAATACAATAAATAAATAAAATTACACATTGAGTAAATAGATAAAGTAGATAACTATAGTAAAGGTTGTTAGTAAGTTGGTTATGTTCAGACTATGATAACTGTGATAGAAAGTGATCTTTAAGTTTGGTTTTAAAGGAAGTGATGGACGGACAGTTTTGGATGCCTAAAGGAAGTTTGTTCCAGAGTTGTGCCGCTCGGAATGAGAAGGAGTTGTGAAAAAATTTGGTGTTCGCTTTAGGCAATTCTAGCATCTTAGTAATGCAGGCCCGCCTAGGGCGAGACGGAGGGGGAAGAGTCTGAAACCGGGAACGGAGATAGGGAGGAGAG
This sequence comes from Calamotropha paludella, assembly GCA_927399485.1. Classification (NCBI taxonomy): domain Eukaryota; kingdom Metazoa; phylum Arthropoda; class Insecta; order Lepidoptera; family Crambidae; genus Calamotropha; species Calamotropha paludella. Next base: position 18,818,338 of record OV656803.1, on the reverse strand, counting down.
TTAGGGTCTTTTAGGATTTGAAACAAGGTGGTAAGAAAGTGCATGTCTCGGCGCATACGAATTGGCAGCCATTTTAATCGAGTTCTAAACTCTGACACCCGATCATATTTTCGCAGCCCAAATATAAACCGGATGGTTAGATTCTGGAGACGTTCGAGCTTATTCAGCTGATCCTCAGTCAAGTCCAGATAACAGACGTCGGCGTAGTCGAGAATTGGGAGCAGGATAGATTGCGCAAGCATTATTTTAGTTTTAAAGGGAAGAAAGTATTGAAGTCGCCTAAGAGAGTGAGAAGAGTAATGCAGACGTTTACTCACCTCACCTATGTGAGGAGACCATGACATAGAGCTATCCATGAACAGCCCATGATTTTTTACCTTGTCGTTATATGCAATTGGAGTCTGGTCATAATTAAGGGGAGGTATAAGATTCCAATCAAGTTGGCTCCTAAGCCTGCCACTGCCAATTATTAGAGCCTGACATTTAGAGGGATTGACTAAAAGCCCGAAAGATGCAGACCACGCTTTAATTGATGCTAGATCCTGATTTAAGGCATCAATCGCAACAACAGTTTCAGATAGGGAAAAGTGTCTATAGAGTTTTACCCTGAAAATAGGGAAATCAAATTTTAAAAAAGGGGTATCATAAGGACATATAAAAAAAACAAAGATGATCTTATAGATGATGTTGCTTTGTAGCTGGGGAACTGCTGTTTCCTACTTATTAGCCGGTATTAATCCAGAAATCCTTCTCTACACGAGCCTAAAAGTGCAACCAGTGGATTTCAGCTTATTGGCTGGTCGGAAACAAGACAAATAGTTGCCTATTCCTTTGGAGAACCGATCACCCTCCGAACCTAAGATATATACCTTATTTTTTAACCCCGAAAGGTAATTAGAACATTATTTTATTATTTATTCAATGCTAAAAGTGTTTTTCTTTAGATTCGTAGGAATTTTACCGAGAATACTCCAGAAACTTGTAAAATACCTGTTCGGGAACGCGGCGTCATCTAGCGTGCAGCGTGGTGAACAGTCATCGATCGATATACCGAACAACCAATAAGCGCCGTCCGCCAACGTGATTTTTGTAGGGCACCAATCGTGGGTGCGCCTTTGTAAAAACGTTAGCAATTTATAATTTTTACACTCACTTCCTTTTTCGCGCTACAACCAGAAGAATCTTTCAAGAGTATTATTCAACATTTTTGGACCTTCTTCGCCAAATAAGGAAGCAGCGACCTATAAACCGGCTGGACGAGCGCAACCACGGCACTCCAATCCATCATCTCTGGAATACGCAAGATAAGAGATACTTATCAATCCAGGGGAACAGGACTACCGCAATCGAGACTCAGTCTATGTGTTGGACATCTCGACGGCAGACAGGAGAAGCGAGGAAGAAAAGTGGTACGGCCAGCCATCCGCAATATTCCAAAACCTATATTTTCACTTGTGTTAATACTTTGTGCATTTCGAATTCCAGTGTGCTTACGAGCTACTTGTGTGAGTCATCATCAGCAGCATTCCGCTTCCAATACCCGCTGCATTCGCAAACCACAGAAAACTGTAAGTACTCCTTTTTTGCATAAATTACTGTGATGAGTATTGAGACTCCAGAAATGTACACCATCGAGGGTAGGGCTAGATCAAAATCACCTTGTAAATTAACGGTTGATCCTCCATCCGAGCTTTTATGCAATTTAGTCAAAAAGCGCGGCACTGTAAAAGGCAGGCTAACTAGATTTGTCAACTACCTAGATAATATCGAAGCCAGTAATAAAGTGTTGTCCGAAAAAATACGCATTGACTTGAAACTTCGTGTTCGGGGTGTTAACAGTCTGTATGCTGAGTTTAACTCTCTTCAAACTCAAATCGAGGAAATTATATCCGAGAGTGAGCTAGAAAATCAATTGTCTCAACGCGATTTGTTTGAGGATAGTTATTACAGCGCATTGACTAGAGCAGAATGTCTGACAGCCACCGAGCCGATAGCTGAAGGCTCCAAGTGTAGAAATGTCCATCAATCGATTAAACTGCCTACGGTTTCAATACCTATTTATGGGGGCGATTACGAGCACTGGTTAGAGTTTCGCGACACCTTCCTATCCCTAGTTCATAATTCAAATGAAATTAGTGATATACAGAAGTTTCATTACCTAAAATCGTCGCTAAAAGGCAGCGCAAGCCTAGTGATCGACTCTTTAGAGTTTTCAGCTGCTAATTATTCAGTTGCATGGGAGTTGCTATTAAATCGTTACAATAATACCAATTTGCTGATTCACAATCATGTTAAAGCTATATTTTCTATTCAAACGCTTACTAAAGAGTCACCTGCATCAATAAGGCGTCTTATAGACACTATTTTAAAGAATTTACGTGCTTTAAAAATGCTTGGGGAACCAACGGATTCATGGGACACCTTAATTATTTATATTGTTGTATCAAAATTAGACGCCACTACAGAGCGCGAATGGGAACAATATAAATGTACACAATTAAATCTAAATTCCGGGGACTCCAAGGCAGCTTTAAAAATGCACGATTTACTTCATTTCTTAAAACGCAGGGCTGACATGCTAGAAACATTGTTAGTTTCGCACGGTAGAAGCAACCACAACGTTTACAATAAAAAACAAATCACGCTTGAAAATCACAAAGTACACTGCAATGTTTCCAGCAATAAACCACAGCACGGTAGTCAGTCCCGCGTAAATAGTATGTCCGGTTGTGTTATGTGTAACGGTAAGCATCCACTTTATTCATGCCAAAAGTTTTTAGATTTAAACTTAGATTTGAAACTTGATTTAATCGAAAAATACAAGTTATGTAAGAACTGCTTGCGTCCGGGTCACACACTGATCGATTGTCGGTTCGGGCCTTGCAGAAAATGTAATAAAAAACATAACTCGTTAATACACTTTGACGACAACGAAGTAAACACAAATTCGAGCGCGGCCTTTCCTTTACTATCTGCGAGTCCCGATAACAATAAACGGTCGGGCGGCCCGAGTGCATCTCACGGCATCAAACTTCTCGCGTCGTTCACACCGCTCACACCTATTCAATTAACTCAGGCGCATACTATTGCGAACGATCTATGTATGCAACCGGTTTTGTTGTCAACTGCTTTAGTCGAAGTAGCCGATAAACATCATAACTATCATAAAGCGCGCGCACTTCTTGATAACGGGAGTCAACGATGTTTCATAACAGAATCATTATGCGAATTATTAGACATTTCTGTAATACAGTCCACTAACGAAATTCGAGGAGTAGGTAATTCTGTATCGCATTCAACGCAGATTTGCAATATAGAAATAAAATCACGCATTAATTCTTATTCTACTCGCATAACGTGTTTTGTTCTGCCGCAAATAACAACAACACTGCCAGCTGTTAATATACAAAGCGCACAGTTCAACATTCCTGACAATGTACAGCTAGCTAACCCACAATTTTTTGAGTCGCAAAATATTGACATATTAATTGGCGCAGATCGATTTTGGGACCTACTTATAGAAGGTAAAATTCGTTTACCTAACGGCCCGTTTCTTCAAAATACGCAATTTGGATGGATAATGTCGGGTTCTATAAATATAAATAGTACGCGGAGTAGCAGTTTTGTTAGTTGTAATTTAACACAATCGATAGACATGCAACTGCGGCGGTTCTGGGAGCTTGAAGAACTACCTAAGGCTCAAAATGCGCTTAATGATGATGAGTTGGAATGTGAAAAATCTTTCGTAAAAAATACTACGCGTACTACCGACGGAAGGTTTTGTGTTCGTATTCCGCTTAAAGAATCTACTGATGTTTTAGGTAAGACGCATTCTCAAGCTGAACGGCAGTTTTTGGCTTTAGAAAAAAGACTCAATCGCTCACCCGAGTATAAAAAATTGTATTCCGAATTTATAAACGAATACATTAAGTTAGGTCATATGACACCCGTAAAGTCCTTTAGTGACCCACATTTTATCATGCCGCATCATGGTGTATTTAAAGCTCATAGCACTACCACTAAATTACGTGTGGTTTTTAATGCTAGTGCCCCGTCCACTAGTGGGAAATCGCTGAATGATATTCAGTTAGTGGGACCTCCGATACAGGGCGATCTTTTAGCTATCTTGTTACGATTCCGGCAATATAAATATACGGCATGCGCCGATATAGAAAAAATGTATAGGCAGGTACTCGTATCACCTGAGCAAAGGAACCTGCAATTAATACTTTGGCGCGATGACTCATCGCAGCCTATTGGCGTTTACCGCTTAAATACGGTAACATACGGGACTGCGTCCGCTGCATTTCTGAGTTGTCGCTGTTTAAAGCAATTAGCAGCCGAATGCGATGACTGCGACGTCAAAAGGGTATTAAATGATAGTTTCTACGTTGATGATATGGTAACGGGTCACGATGACAAAACTAAGTTGCTAGAAATATGCGCAAATACCGCGAACACGCTCATGGCGGGTTGCTTTCCACTGCGGAAGTGGATATTTAATTTTAACCATGGGGACCATTCGTTGGCGGCCTTGCCTCACTCTTTAAAGGACTTAACATTAGGTGAAGACATTCAGTGCAAAACGCTTGGTATTGGATGGTTTAACCAGTCTGATGAGTTTCGCTTTACTTCAAGGTTTGAAAGCAAATTTACCCCTTTAACAAAAAGAGTCATCTTATCAACCGTGTCACAAATATTCGACCCACTAGGTATTCTTGGTCCGATCGTCATAGCCGCCAAGATTTTATTACAAAAACTGTGGTTATTAAAGTTAGCATGGGACGACCCGCTTCCTACTGACGTCACACGTGCTTGGAACCGGTTTGTTAGCGACTTGGCTGCATTAAATTGTGTTCGTGTGCCGCGTCGCGTCGTAGGCGAAAAATCGATTAGCATCGAATTGCATATTTTTACCGACGCATCACAAATGGCGTACGGTACATGCATATATGTACGTACAATTAGTGCAAATCAGGTAACTGTTAGGTTATTATGTTCTAAGAGCAAAGTCGCGCCTTTAAAACCGGTCAGCATACCTAGACTCGAGCTGTGCGGTGCGTTGCTGGGTGCTCGTCTTTATGACAAGGTTCGCGAGTCATTACAGCGTCACTTTGACCTTATTTTATTTTGGACGGACTCAACGATAGTGTTGGGATGGTTACGTATGGCCCCTAACTTGTTAAAAACTTTTGTTCAAAACAGAACAACGGAAATTCACGAGTTAACTAAGAGCCTGCCGTGGCGACATGTAAGCGGAAAGGACAATCCTGCGGACCTAGTATCACGTGGTATCAGTTTAAATGACCTTGCTAAAACATCATTATGGTGGGACGGTCCGTCGTTCCTTCACGATCCTCAATTTGACCTTAGTTCGACTTCATACTCGTGTCAAATTGAGATAGATACGCAGCACCTCCCAGAGGTCAAACCTAGGTCTGTTCAATCATTAGTGGCAGATCAGCGGGCTGGCGTGTCACTATTCCCTTTCGAAAGGTTCTCTCAATTCGATCGTATGGAGCGCGCAGCGGCATATGTATTACGTTTTATTCACAATTCACGCAATAAAATAAACAAAAAAACCGGCGCGCTCGATGTTGATGAATTGAAAGATGCTGTGAATAAATTAGCTCGGCTTTCGCAATTAGAGTCATTTCCAGACGAATACGGGTCTTTGTTAAAAACGGGAAAATTGAAAACAAAGCACAATTTAAATAAATTAAATTTGTTTATTGGCGATGATAAATTAATTCGAGTAGGCGGTCGCCTCGAATATTCACCTCATTTTGAATATGACAAAAGGCATCCTGTGCTAATATCTAGTAAACATCACTTTTCAGTGTTGCTCTGCCGCTATGAACACAAGCAGTTACTTCACGCTGCTCAGCAGGCGCTGCTGTGCGCGCTGCGCGAGCGCTGGTGGCCGTTAAGGGGGCGTGATCTCGCAAGAAGGGTAATACATGAATGTGTTATTTGTAAGCGCTTAAAAGCTAAAGTCGTCACTCCTCTTATGGGAAATTTACCTGCTGAGCGGATCACGCCTACTTATCCATTCATGCAATGTGGTGTAGATTATGCAGGGCCAGTGTTCGTATTGAATCGCAGGGGAAGGGGTGCTAAAACCGTAAAGGCTTATATATGTTTATTTATTTGCTTCGTCACTCGTGCAATTCACTTGGAACTTGTCAGCGATCTGTCGTCTAACGCATATCTACTCGCTTTAAAGCGATTTATTTCAAGGCGCGGCAAGCCAGAGGTAATTTTTTCGGACAATGGACGAAATTTTGTGGGGTTGATGAACGACTTTAAGAAATTTTTAACAAATTGTTCATCAGAAATTTTGGACTACGCTAGTAGTAATCAAATAAAATTTAAGTTCATACCTGCCTACTCTGCTCATCACGGGGGTTTGTGGGAACGAGGAGTACGATCATGCAAGTACCATATCCATCGTGTAGTAGGCAACGCACATTTAACTTTTGAGGAGCTGACCACAGTATTAACGCAAGTGGAAGCTGTCCTCAACTCTCGTCCTCTGAGCCCTTTATCCTCAGACCCTAACGACCTTGCTCCTTTGACTCCCGCTCATTTCCTGGTCGGTCGTTCACTTACGGCGCCTGCGAGTGCTGATATGCAAGACACACCAGTTCATCGGCTTTCTCGCTACCAGAGGGTGGAGCAGCTACGTCAGCACTTCTGGTCTCGCTGGAGCAAGGAATACATTTCTGAAATGCAGTCGAGGATCAAGTGGACGTCGAACGTGGACAACTTAAAACCAAATACGTTAGTTGTTATCAAAGACGACAACCTACCGCCGCTGAAATGGCAAATGGGTCGAGTGGAGAGGATCATTCCGGGTAAAGACGGCATCGTGAGAGTAGCAGACATCCGCACGACCTCCGGACTTGTCAGGCGTGCAGTTACCAGAATTTGTCCCCTCTTCTGCGACGATTCAGCGACCGACATAGCAAGGGTTTCGTAAGCTGGTGCTTCCAAGGCCGGGGGCATGTTCGGGAACGCGGCGTCATCTAGCGTGCAGCGTGGTGAACAGTCATCGATCGATATACCGAACAACCAATAAGCGCCGTCCGCCAACGTGATTTTTGTAGGGCACCAATCGTGGGTGCGCCTTTGTAAAAACGTTAGCAATTTATAATTTTTACACTCACTTCCTTTTTCGCGCTACAACCAGAAGAATCTTTCAAGAGTATTATTCAACATACCATAACTTTTATTTTGAAGTTGAAGGTATTTTGAAATTCCCATCTCTATTGTTTTCTCGTTAATGAATCGCTAATTAAACCATTCTACATCATTAAATGCTGCCCTTCTGGTCAATCTACTTCAGTTTATGATCTTAAAAATGCATAGAATCCTTGCTAAGAGCCATAAAAATGGAATTAAATATGATGAATTCTTTTTTTTTTTTAATATTTCCTACATTCACACCAATTAGCCTAGCCCAAAGTAAGCACTATAAGGCTTGTATTATGGATACTAGGTTAACGGATAGACATACATATATGATACATACATATGTAATATTCATAGAAATATATATAAACACCCATGACTCAGGTACAAATGCTCGTAGTCATCATAAAAACATCTGCCCCTACCGGTATTCGAACCCAGGACCGTCGGTGCGAAAGGCAGGATCGCTACCGTTGCACCAAACGGTCGTCAAAATTTTATCAAAAAAAAAGTATTTTGGTATTTTGGTCGTCAAAAAGTATTTTGTCACCTTCAAGGCTGACTTAAACACAAAATATTTTTCTTAGCTTTCTGCAATAGTAATGGCCTCCTTGAGCCAATTTACAAGTTATATTAGTAAATGGATTCATAAATAGCCCTCCCCGACTTAGAAATGTTATAAATTAACTTGAACTAATAGATGTAATTTATGCTAAATTCAGGGAATCTAGTACGGGCCCTGAGGTATCCAGACCTTACTTTTGGGAGGCAATTGTGTCCAGGCTACCTATAGGAACCATCACAAGTAACGCGGGCTAATTCTAGACCTTCCCTCGAGGGGGCCTTAGATGCATTGAATTTGCCGTTGGTAGGTTTATTAAACCATACTAACCACTACCGAACGAGTCCGCGCATCAAGTCCAAGAGCCCTAGGACATCCTCGCGACCCCGCACCAAGATCCCCCAACTATTTTTTTTTTACATTAATTGGTATTATCAATATCGATCAAACGGACCTACATTTACCTTTTATTTTGAATTTATTGATATTTTTATATAAACTCAATCAAACCATTTATTGTTTGTTAATAAACTTAGCTTGTAAGATTGATTTCTATTACATTTTTTAAAAATTCAGTGATTTCATTCGGTTCAGTGAATAAAGAAATTGTAATTATTTTATAAAAATGGTTTCTTTTTATCCTTAACTGGGATCATTATGAGAAAATAACACTACTATATGTACATATTTATTAATTTTTTTTCAAGGGAAACCTATAATTAGCCTTACTTTTAGATTAGAGTAAGAATAAAAATGATGTATAATGCTGTCGGGTTCTAAAAAAATGCATCGATTGGAGAGTGCAGTAATAATAGGTTATGTTACAATGTTTCTTAAAAAAAAATTATGACTTATTTAAACGATCGTATAAAAAGTCAACTGCGATGTCTTAAATATCACACATGTAAATAAGTTGTAAATAAATTGATAATAGCACATTGTTACTTGTAATTAATCTGTATAATTTATTAAGTAAAAAAAATTAGCGAATTTATCGAGAAAAATGTAATTTTCAATTAACTCTTTCTTTGTACTATACTACATAATAATAATTCAATTCAATTCATAAAAGTATGCAATTTTTCATCAATGTTTTCCTATGACGACGATGACGTTATCACGTAAAATTATCGTCCGTAAACCGAATATACAGACAACCAATTTTTTTTAAAATTATATTTGTTGATGTCTTAATTTTTTGTTTTTCCATATATCCTTGTTTTCCGAACTCCTTCACTTAATCAGGGATAGCTCCTTAAATACTGGTGTGATTCAAATGAATTTGGTATCAATTTAAAGTATTTAACCATTATTTATTATAACCAGTATTTATCCATCGTAACTAGAGATTTAGCACTCAAGATCGTGCGGAATTAATTCCAAGTAAGTGATTCCATACTTTTGCTCGCAAGTGTAAGTTATTTCTCTTATTTATTCTTATCACTTTAAACTTCATGACAAATATTTTTTCTACATATGAATGAAGTAATAAAACCATTACGTCATATCCCGAAGTACAAACAGTTACATATAAGCTGAAGTTAGAAGCCGCTAACGTTTTACAATGTTATCCATTAGAGCCATTATAAATAATGGTTACGATACTGTAAAATGATACGATTCCCAGCTACCTGCGTAACCTTGATGTAACTGAACTACATACTGTACTGCTAAGTCGAACATCAGGACAGCTGAACAAACTTCAACAATGCAAATAACTTATTTATTACGATTGATAATGATAATGCCACAACCTAACAATAGTTTTAACCGAGTTAATTGTGTTTCAAAATAACACAAATCTTACTTTCAATATTAATCAAAATTCAAAGCACTTTTAAGGAAATATTAGGGGTTAAAGTATGAAATTGCCGATTTGTACTGAAAATCTATATTGTTTATTTTTTAAATTTTTAACAAATTTATTTAATCAAAATAGTTGCCATTATTATCTATACATTGCTGCCATCTAATGGGAAGGTCATTAATGCCTTTGCGATAGAATTCCGACGATCTAGACTGCACAAACTGTGTGAAAGCATTTTGTACTGCCTCCTGGGAAGAAAACTTCTTGTCACGTAGATAATTGTCCAAATCACGAAAAAAATGGTAGTCCGTTGGAGCAAGGTCTGGTGAATACGGAGGATGACGAATGGTTTCTAACTGCAGTTCCTGAAGGGTCAAAATGGTTTCTCGTGCTGTGTGAGGTCTCGCGTTGTCGTGGAGCAATAATGGTGAAGATCGATTCATGAGTCGGGGCTGTTTTACTGCTAGTTTTGTCAACATGGTTCGGAGTTCGGCACAATAGACATCTGCCGTTATTGCTTGACCAGATCGGAGAAAACTATAGTGAATAACACCATGCTGAGACCACCAAACAGTTACCATTACCTTTTTATTGGTAAGTTTTGCTTTAGGACACTGTTGTGGCATTTGACCTGGGGTCAGCCATTGCATTTTTCTTTTCCGGTTATCATAAAGAATCCACTTTTCATCACATGTTACAATTCGATCCAATATTCCTTCATTTCTGTACCGGTTCAACAAGGCAACACAAGTTTCAACACGCGTTTCTTTCTGCAGATCAGTCAAATCATGAGGCACCCATTTTTCGTATTTTTTTATTTTATTGATTTGACGCAAGTGAGTCAATATTGTGGGTAAGGTAACGTTAAACCATGCCGCTAATTCCTGGGTACTTTGACTAGGATCGGCTTCCACTATCTCTCTTAATTCATCGTTATTTACCTGTGTGGGCGGTCTTCCTCGTGGCTCGTTCTTTAAGTCGAAATTTCCATCACGAAAGCGTTTAAACCAAAATCGCACGGTGCGTTCATTAGTAGACCCCTCTCCAAACGCAGCATTGATATTGCGGGCTGTTTCTGCCGCGTTAGTTCCGCGTCGGAACTCGTATTCAAAAATAACTCGAATTTTCGCAGTATCCATCTTTCTTGTCTAAATTGAATAACAAAAACAATTGAAAGTCGATATTCAAATGTTTTACATTTTTTAAAAAAAGAACATCATAGAAACCATTTAAAAAAAGTTTCATTCGAAAACCTCAAACCATGAAGATTCTATGTCAATTCAAAGAACCTATTGCAATAAAACGGCAATTTCATACTTTAACCCCTATTACTTATTCGTAATTAAATAACATGCAGCGGGCTCTCTGGAAATATTTTTATGTATGTAAGTATGTTCTAAAAAGGGGTTGTACACTTAATTTAAAATAGTAAAACCTGTTCGTCAACGCAACAAGTATGCTTTTCAGAACATGTAGATTTTTAATTTATTAGGCCTAGATGCCTAAAAATTTTACACCCCCATATCCATGTCAACGAGTGAGAAAAAGCGTAGATATAAATACAAATCACAAAATCGCAATTTATTCTTTCGATATGTCAACCAATCATATCCTATAGTATAATAAATTCCAATGTAAATAGATTTGAACAATAAAATGGTTGTTTTTCAATATAATCTCATATTCGTGTCGCACCTGAAAGGTGGAAAGCATTCTTCCAGACAATGCGCTTAAGGCCTGGCCCATATACTGAAATATCAATTCGAGATACTACAAATACATCACACAAATACGTTTATACGCACAAGCAAGGGCGTACCCAGCTTCTGGCCCAGGGGGGGGGCAATGACATTTTTTAGGTCGGATCCCCTGCGCAACCATAATGTATAAGTGTGTACCCCCGCACACACTTATACATTATGAGAGCTGTCTTTATAGGTAATCAAATAAATATTTACAATTTTTTTATGTACACTTAGTTTACGAAGCCTATTTAATCGATCTTCAATCATTATTGATCACAACCACTTTTTGTTTTTTTTATCGTGAATAGGAAAGCGCTTGACCAATATCTTGCCTCATGGTAAGCGATGATGCGATCTAGGATGTGACGCGCATGCCTAGAAGATACCTATTCACTCGTGACTTGAAGACCCCTAAATTGTATTTATCAGAAAACACAGACTCAGGCAAAGAATGATTACAAAATTGAAACCAAAACGCTTAGTGCGACTCTTTGGAATAAAAACCATATAGAGGTGGCGCCTATTTGTAAACCTGGTTGTCCGATGAAAGAATAGGGACGGTGCCGCGGTGGAACAAGGCTGTGCAATTCTGCTACACACTATCCGAAATGTAGGTATCCTAGAAAAAACTAAGAAGCTAGCTACCTTCTATGTTCAAGGCTTTTAAGCTTATTATTAAAAAGATCGTCAATGCCGATGAATTACTTGGCCCTTCTCTCAATGGGCTCAAGCTTCTGAAGTTGATATTGGGCGGAACCTTTCCAAAGATGAGAACAGTATTCCATACTCGATCGAACTTGCGCTTGGTAAATATTGAGCAACTGTTACGGCCTGAAGTACCTTCTCACCTTCGCCAGAATACCAATCTCCGTTGGATGATCCGTATTCTCAATGAAAGAGACAAAATTGAGAGTTGGTGACAATGACATGCCGAGAAGCTCTAGATGGTCTGTGATCGGCACGAATACTCCTCGGAAAGTAGGAGTAAAGTCAAAAGGACTCCTTTTCAAGAAGAAAAGACACGCCTGGGTCTTTGTTGCATTGAACCTTACCTGATAGCCAAATGGTCCTACGAGATACCATCAAGGACAACTCAAATAGACCGATACCTCAGGAAGTCCGATATCCAGACAAACAAATCAGTGTGAAGTCCATATGACTGAAAGCTTGTTAGTAAGGATTTCATGCCACACCCTGACGAAAACCTTCAAGATATCAAGAGACGGCAAGCGCTTCACCATGCCTCTTGATGGCTTCGCTCCATATGTAAGTGGCGTATGCTAGAAAATCTCCACTAGACTATTTTCGGCGAAACCCATATTGTCGGCCACTAAGGAGGTCATTTTCTTCTGAATACGAGAGGAGCCTATGGTTTAGTACATGTTCCATTATCTTACTGGATGAATATGGAAGTGACCAAGATGGGCCTGTAATTGGCAAGGTCGGCACTACTGCCCTTTTTAGGCACAGGTTGCAAGTTAGCCACCTCCTAAGACATAGGTACTTGTTCTTTAGCCATAGGCAAGCGATAAGGCGTGTCAATACCAGAATTAACTCACGTTTTTGACATGTTTTTATTAACTTCATCTGTATGTTTGCATGTTTGTCTGTAAAGGACACTTCTAACGCGATTTTCAGTCACTTCATAACGTGAGATTAATTTGACATTTTGCACAATTATCAGAGAATGATGACAATATAACAAAAAAATAATTTCTGCTTACGCTTGTGAGGTTTTCCAAATGTTAACGCATAGTTATATATTTTAAGCATAAATTTTCCAGGCGGGGGCAGCTGCCCTACCCTGCCCCCCCCCCTGGGTACGCCCATGCGCACAGGTCATCATGCGTTATTTCGAATCAGAGAAAACTTCGGAGGGAAAATTACTGTTTGTATGTGGTAGATCCTTAGATTTGTATGAAGTTACTGCGTTTGATATCCCAATTCGATATTTCGAATCAAAATTCCTAGACGGAATTCTGAGTGTAAGGGCCAGGCCTTAAGGATGATCCGTGTGCAGTTGCTAGTTTGCCATTGGACCCATCCTCCGGGTGGCGGATTGGGTAATAGCCTGCAGATATACAGCGCACAGGATCCGGGGATAAACAGTGTCGAGTCAAAAAAAAAGGAGAGCAAGGCGGAGGGAGCACTCGCCCGTTGCATCCACACGGGTAGACAAAGTCGTTGAGGTTTCCCCCACCAGGAGGGAACAACCCGCTTGGTGGCCATTAGTGACGAGTCGTCGGACGAAACTCCAGACGTGAAGTAGGCGAAGACCGCGACACCCGATCCGAAATTAGTGTGCCTCAACAGTCCGTAAGGAAAGAGGAGCGAAAGAGGTAGCGGCGGTACCGGAATTGAGCCGTGGAGCACGCGAAGGACGTCTAAAAAGGCATGCGAGACGGGGTAAACGTGCTGGAGACAGAGACCCAGGAGCTCATGAAAGACGGGCTGAAAGGGCTGATAGACTGCATGGGGCTGGGATGTTGGACCTGGCGAGGGAGGTCCTCACTTGTGAGGAGACGAGGGTAGCGAAGGTGAAAGCAAAGGTGGAGAGCCAGAGGAGGGAAATAGCGGAGCTGAAGAGGGCTGCGGCGGCAAGGACCGTGGAGACTGAAGAGGAGAGGGCCGCGTGTAAACGACGGCATGCTGCAGGCGCTTCGACGAGCGGTTGGCGGACTGGGAGAAGCCCGCAAGTGAAGAGAGGGTATTGCAAGCGGTGTGACGGGCGGTCGATGAGCGACTGACGGCCTGGGAGAAGCTCGTCATCCACCCTCTGAATGAAGGAGGCCGACGAAGAACGACTGAGGAAGGACCGGCGGACCAAACTCGCAGACCGAAAGAGGGGATGGTACCTCCACCATCCATCCAGAGCGGAACTCGGATCGAGGCAGTTGGCCGTAAGAAGAGGCGGAGGGAGGCGGCGAAGCGCATAGTAGCAAAGGCTACCATATATTATCGTACTCTTCTCCATATTAAATTCACCCGTAAAAAACTGTACTTTGATTCTGCTCAAGCTATCGATGATGAAGAATTAGAGAAAGTATTAACTATTCATGATCTGAGTAAAGTACTAGATAGGAATTTAAATTATGTTCCTCATATTGATAAAACAACTACCAAAGCTGTAAAAATAGTAGCATTTATAAAAAGAAATACCAAACAATTTAAGAAATTAACAACCAGTCTTTTCTTGTATAAAAGCCTTGTCAATAATTTTTAAGCGTCATTTGGAAACCTCTCTACTCTTATAATTCAGAGCGTAAAGAATCTTTTCAGCTATCTTTTACACGACACTTGTCCTGGAAGTATGGTTTAGGAAGAGAGATCCTTACATAGAATGATTAAAGAACGATTAAAGTTAAAATAAATTAGACACGCTTACCAAAAGACGTAAAATAGCCTATTTGCATTTTCTATACGTAGTAATTAGTGGAAAATTTAGTGCTTCCGTATTGTTTGAAAAAATATAATTAAAAGTTTTAATAGATCTCCACCGGTGCGACAACTTATTGATATATTTCTTTTGCCCAGATGTCGTACAAAACTGGGTAGGAATTCCCTATTAATAAAAAAATGTTAATAAAAATATATATAACTATTCAAATGAAGCTAATTTTAGCAATTTAGATATATTCTGTAGAAAACTAGCACAATGTAAGTCTCTTGTAAGCAAATGTAAACTAAAGTTACGATGATGCTGTGTGTATTGTAATAACCAGATAGATAGATAATATATATTATTGATGCTCATATTTTGTTATTTCATACAAATCGGTATAGGTAGTTGAGTATGACGAAATTATAGAATAGTAGATGTTCTAGATCTAAAGTTTTCGTATGTTTGTTTCTAAGATAAAAGGACCCCGCCCTTTCCTTATGGAAATCCGGTTTCGGTTAAATTGGACCAAACTATGATGGTTGGATAGAGGAAGCCTCCCTGAACAAAAGTCTCAATGGGCGCGAAGCTCTAAGTCAAGATGCCGCGAATCAATAGTGACTGAAGAAGAGTCAAAAGAGTACAGTAGTCTAAAAGACAAAAAACGGCCCTTTTCAAGGCCAACAATCACATATTTTTAAACAGCTTTTCATTGTTGGGGGTAGGGGGTGGGGGTTGAGGTGAAGTAGGGGTGTGCGGCAATGTTCATGTGTTTGGTCACTTATAAGATCATTGAGTTTTAACAGATATACGATTTTTGCCATAAAAACCACAATTATAATTACCCCCTGGGGTGGGGGTGAGGCGGGGGAGGTCAAATGGGGTGTCATTTGAAAGGTCTTCGAAAAATATTTGATACGATTTTTTTTATCGGCCAACTATCACCAAAAACCTTCCAACATGAGATTCATTGATTTTCCAGATATAGAAAAATAAAAAACTTTGGATGGCCAAAACTACCAAAACCCTTTGACTTAGCTTCGCGCCCATTGAGACTTTTGTTCAGGGAGGCTTCCTCTATCCAACCATCATAGTTTGGTCCAATTTAACCGAAACCGGATTTCCATAATGAAAGGGCGGGATCCTTTGTACAATACGCTGTTTGTGTTCCTTAACTAAATAATAAATAAATAAAGTTATTATCATTGTACGCTGCATACCCGACAAGTAAACAGTAAGTTGACATTGATTTCAGTGCATACAGTTATTATCGTTTCCGGTCATTTGCGATAAATTTCGGTGAGTGAGTGATATAATCGTGATGCTGCTTAGCGTAAGCCATGTCTATTATCTGAGATACATACGAACTACTAGCATCTGATGTAATCAAATACACGTATTTTGTTAAGTTGCTATGCTACTAATCGAATTCGTGAGAGAAGAGTACCTAATCCAGCCATAAGTTCTGCTACAAATGAAAATGCATTTTTTATGAAGTAATGTAATATTACTAAAACTTATATGCTCTGATTTATTCAAGTCCCAGCAAACAATTAAAAAATATTCTATTGGGAATGGCCACCTTTAGCTTTTATACAGGCCTTTAATCTGTGTGGCCACAAATCTATGGATTTACGCACTGTTTCCGTGGGAAATTTCGCCACTGCTTTCACCAGAGATTTTTTAAGAGACTCGGTGTCACCATGTCGTTTAGAGCAGGCGATGTCCTCTAAAAGTAACCATGACTGATTTTTTGCTTCTTAATGGAGTTTCAGCGAATTCTGGATTTAACAGCATTAACAACCTTTGTAGTTCTAACAGCATGCGGCCGCCACGATCTTATACGGTCTTCGACAGAGGAAGTGTTGTTCTATCTATTGATAATACGCTATACGAACATACGGCTGATAACAAACTTTTGAAATGTCTGGAATATGACCGACGACGGCTCTATACCCACTTTGTGCAAGGCGATCACTGCAATCCTATTTATCTTTAACACCCCATTCCATATCGTAATTTGATAATGAACACGAAAAATTATGTGACATGGCGCGAAATCGAAAGAAGTTTTTAAAATGATAAACGCGTTCCACATTCAAAATAATTAAAAAGTTGAAAAAAAGAAAATGTTTTATGTAACAGTATTTATGGCCAGACTAGTTATTTAATGGCTTACTTGCGAACTTGGTCGTCCTGTTGCTTTCGTCTGTTGCGTTGGTAGTAGGCGTGGTCAATGGCGCCATGGATGAGGTATTAGATGGCGCGGTTCCCATGGCAGAGGAGGCCGTCTTCAACACGGAAGCCGTAGTCGGTGTCGGAACTGTCGAGGGCGACGCGGCTTGGGTTTGTGTTGTCTGTGTGTTGTTCACAGGTGCAGACAAGGGTGGCGTATCACGCTTTTGTAATATGTGCTTCAAAACCACTATGTCAGGCCGCAAGTCGTCCGAGAGTGCGCCGTTCACTATGTATTCTGGTTCTGGGACGCCATGAACTGCAACAAGAGATATCTTTTGTTGGTCTCAAATCTAATGAACTTTAAACATGGAGTATACTTATATATATATGTGTGGTTGGTTAGTGTAGATTCGTTCATGAGTGTTGAAAATTGTAAATTAATTGTGATTAAATATGTTTTGTGTATGTATAGGGTAACAAAACATAAAAGCAAAAATGTTTTGGTTCATGGCATAAAATGAACAAAAAGATAAAAAAAACTTACGACTAGTCATTTATCGCCGCTTATATAATATAGATGTTGAACTTGAACAGTTCCAAACGAAGGCAACGCATGCTGTGGTCATTTCTAACGGTAATTGAAATAAATATGGATATTATAGAATTATTTACATCGGAAATTCACTCCCGTCCATTATGATACTGCAAGCAATGGGTTAAAAAAGTAGCGGCCACCGACCACAAGTGTCTACTAACGAACAAAAGTGTCTATATTAAATAGCTTTAGGTGGCGGCGTTTGTGGCTGTCGCCTATGGCCCGTGTGTGGCCACGCTTAGTATATTTATCGAAAGTTTCTTTTTGGTGGGTTCATTATCCACTGATATTCTGTAAATAGCAATCTGACTGTCAAGATTCGATAGTTCAATTAAATTACATTTATAGTTACCAGTTAGGGATATATTTATTTATTGCCGAATTATCTAACGAAGAAAACTCAAAAGAACAAAACGGTGGGTTTCGTTTACACTAATGGCAAAAGTGGAGGAAAATGCATGATATAATAATTTGCTTTTTAGCATATTATTATTACTATTTTAATAACTTCATTCCGGGCGGGTCGATTCCATAACTAGGAATGCAGCAATATATACAGATGCAATATAAAGTATTCGTGAGAGTGTGTTGCGTCATTGCTTATTAAGACGAGAGATTACTTTTAATTGAAGCACAGGAAACAACTCAACTGCCGAGCCGCGAACGCACCGCTGTTGACGAGCTGTGCTGTAAGTGTGGATATGCGTCTGTTTACAGGCATAGAGTCGAGCAAAAGTAAAACACAAATCTACCACTACTGCTTTCGAGACGAGGTTTATATTTTTTTTCCATTTAAGATATAAAACGAAAATGAATTATAATCAGTTAAATACAAACCAGACTAATGAAGTGGTAGGGCCAAAGTGCCATTTGAATTTTTTTACGAAAAGTAATTTGTTTTATTTTTAAGATATGAGATAAATGCCATTTACATTTATTCAACTGAATTGTACAGATGTTATTATAAATCGCCTCGAGTTGATGCACGACAACTTTATATTTAATAATATAACTTTATATTATGGGAATCATCATCATAATTCAATAATTCATTCATTACTTAAAAAGCGTTCATTAGAGCCATTTACAATGCCGATTTGTTTTCTTGTAAGCCTGTTTATAGAGCTGAAAGTTCTGGCGGTTCCATATCTATAGAACTAGGGGATATGCATGTTTATAAAACACATCCGGAACTATTTAATTGTTTACATGATAATCCTCGCCAATACAGTTGTAGACGAACAAATAGATTGCTGCTTCCAAACATGCAAATGGCCATGTGTTACAGAAACTGTCGTCCTATGGCTGTATATTTTGAATAGAAAAAATATTTAGTAATAAGATATTTCAAATATAAACTTAAGATATGGCTTAGCCAGAAGTGTTTTATATTGTAAACAAATATTGAGAAACAGAATGACATTCTATTGATTGTTTTTTAATATTAAAATCATAATAAATTTATTTTCACACCAAAATCTAGTCATGTAGAAATAAAAAGACTAGGTAATAAGCTTAAATAATGTAACTATACAACGGATGACATTTACCTTTACAATTAAAATAAAGTTCATTTATTTGACTAATGTATATTCTGATGTAATATAATGAAATGCAACCATAAATTATTTAATACATTTTTGCATGCCCGTTATCTGGATGAATATGTCCTGTTTAACCCTTTGACCGCCCGCCGCCCCGTAATTTTGCGTCCGTGGCTCCAGCGTCACATCTATTTTTATCTATAATTTCCGATTAATTCACTAGTGATGTGCCATATGCATTAAAAAAGACTTAACAAAAATTGATATTTAAAAGAGAAAATTGTTTTTTTTTTTATTTTTTATTTAGGATGGGTTAGATCTTGATCCCAATCAAGCCCAGGGGCCAAGACAGAATCCACGATGGAATGAGCTAACCCAGAAGGTGCCTATTCACCTTGGCTTTGAAAATGGACGGTTTAGAAGATCTCGGAAATACAGACACAGGGAGGGAGTTCCACGCCTTTGCTGAAGGATGAAGGAAGCTTCCATTATGAAGGACGTTGAGAAGCGCTTATATATGAATCCATAGATACTTATACAATAAAACTGAATTAAACAAACGTGCCCAGTTATTTTGATTTAGTATTAAGATTTGACTACAATGGTAGTTCTACAACATCGATATTTTGGTGATTTTATAACCAACAGTAATGAAATGAATTTAGAATATGCACATCAAATAAATGGAAAAAAGTTGTTTATACCATTTAGTCGTATTTCTCAAACAATTAATGGAACTCAGCATCCTGTCATTGCTATCGATAATGCCGATATGTTTGTTGTAGTCTAGTATGCATTCTGGCTTTACTATAGGAAGACCAGTAGGCCAGTCCATTTCCTCACTGGGACCAACTTTGTCCTCGTGCATTGTACTGAGCATGTACACATCTTTCTTATCACGCCATTTAACTGAACTGAATTTAACGTCTCTTTTACCTTTTTTCAATTTCTTGAATTTCGGCATTTCCTTCCTAGTTTGTTTACCTGTCCCACAAGTGTCTATACCATGATATTTTAAAAAATGAAATAATTTTGGGCTGCTCTACCGATTGTCCATATAAATACATCTGTAACGGTTGTAGTATTTTTGAACAAACGTAATGACTACTGATCCACTCACCCCTAAATCAACATTTTGTGCTATATCGGTTTCTCTGCCCGAGTAAACTATAAAATCTAATATTATTTTAGTCTCAACATCACAAAGAATAAATAACTTTATCCCATAACGTGTCCTTTTTTAGGCATATATATTGTATAATCGATAAACGACCTTTAAACGGGAGCATGCTTTCATCCAAACATAGTTTTTGGTAAGGCGTAAATGAATTCGTGAATTTATTTCTCGCGTCATCTATTACTTTATTAATCTTAAGTAATACGGGGTCACGCGGTTGTATTGAACCTGTTTTTTTATATTTTCCTGATAACTTATATGAGTTAGTCTATCACCCGCTTTCGGCTTGACGTCGGCTTCTGGGACACCCTGTATATCGGTAAATCTTGGCATATGCCCTATTCCTACTGTCGGATTTTGTCGACACGGGCGTTGTACAAAAAAATACACACAAATTTCTAAAACTTATATTAGCAATTTATCTAACATCAGATATTTTTTTAAGACTTCTAAATAAGAGGCTAAATAGTATTAAATTGTAGATTTACCGAAAATAAACATTCTTTGATAAAATACAGCATAATTAAATGAATAAAACAGATAAAATGAGATGGAAATGAGATTACGACCGAATAGTCGTAAATTTACGACCCTGGCAAAATGGACACGAAAGTATTTGTTGTATTAATCCGACTGAAGCGGTTAAAGGGTTAAAGAAGGGAATAGATTCCAGTATTACCAGAACTTTTTTAACATTATACGTTACTATTGACTTTCTCACGTTACCTTCCAGTTACACACAAAATGAAGAATTCACGTAACTTTTAGATATTAATAAAAAAAATACTACTGCCTTTGTGGTCGAGGGGCCTGCATACCGGTTCTAATGGGAACGTCTCTTTGCGGTCCTGCGTTCGATCACGGCCGACTCATTGTAGAATATGAATTTTTCTATATTGGCTCGAGTCTGGGTGTTGTGGTACCATCGTTATTTTTTATTTCCATAACACAGTGCTTTATCTACTTAAAATGGTTTGTGAATGAAATATAACTCAATATTAGATAACAGAACAATGTATGGGATGTTATCTAATATTAAGTTACCTTTAATTAACTTAAAAAATAAGTATAGGGAAACGGAACGCATCAAAGGAAGTTTTCATTCGTCGTTCTGGCGTACTTGTTTTTGAATCATCGTCTATTATTTTTTCTTTGTGGTTAAAGGGATTATAGTAAGTTCTATAAAAAATATTCGATCAAGTTTTAGTTATCACATTAGTTTGTTAATTTGATTTATGTAAGCTAATGAACTTCATGCATAGCAACTATTGGAACAATAAATTGATAATTTTAACACCATTTTTTGAGTTTTCACCAACTTGGATTCAGTTATAGCAGATATAAAAGTTTACTGATATTTGTAATAACCCCATGACTAGATTTATAGACATTAAATAGGTATTGGCTTGGCGTAGACTTATGACGTGGGACGCTTACTATTAAAAGAGTTAATGTTAATTTTCTATCGCTCGCGGCGGTGGATGAATGATTTAATGTCTCTTATTTATGATAACAAAATAAAGATATATCTGAACATAATGGACAAATTTTTACAAACGTCGACTCCTTAAGGGTAAAATACGATGGAGAAGAGATGGCTACAGATATTGTATTTAAATTTTACATATCATAGAGGAAGAGCAAAATACGGCTCCATCACGGCCTTTTGTATTTACTCAACAATAAGCCTGCTCTGATTGAGCAACAAGACATAAACAACGTTAACACTATTAAAGCGAAAAAAAAAAACAGCTAATGAAAAGAGCAGAACTCAACTTATGTGCTTTTACTCTGTGAATTTGCTACTGTTACTGATTATCAAACGTTTTAATTCCATTTTTGGCCAATACAATTTCTGAATCAACAAGCATAACAACAGTAAACGAACCAAAATTAATAAAAACAATAGCGGCAACACAATAATATACAATATATACAATAATATACAATATCAGACACTGTCAACACTGATACTCATGATCCACATGTTGCGATATCTATTATGAGTAAAGATCTGGTTGAACTTTATTGTAAGTGGAGCAATCTCTCAGTATGGAACTCGTGTTTGCGTCCTCACTTGTGAATTTTTACATTTCAGGTTGTTACAGGCCATATTATGATGAAACAACTGCACTTATGTATTAAACGAGTCTAATATACTTGGATATTTTGGAAGCCCTGCTGAAAATGTAATTTGTTCTAGTTAAACATGGTTTTAATAATACCAATATTAAAACAAGTCAAGAATCTATCTAAATTACTTTTTAAGTAAATATTAAAAATATGTTTTAAAATTGATACAAGTAAGAGTAATGATGGTTCATAAAAAATTGTGCTAACATTATAACAAACAAACAACAATTTAGGAAGATTTCTTTTTCTAGCTATTACAGATGCTCTTGACCGCATTGATTTAATTACAATTGCACTTCCGTAGCTCCTTGCTCAAACAGCTCAGATAAACAAAAGCTCAAAAGTATTTAATAAACAAAGGGGAATGCCCATTCTGGACCCACTGTGGACATTATTAAAAAAGAATATGATTTTGTACATAAATTTTGTCATTTAAAGTTATGAATTTTACATATATTTAAACAGGCACCACATCAATAAACTATATTTCGATAAATAAAAGTAGTTTTCTTTATAAATTGTCATAAGTTATGTAGCAAAATGTTGCCATCACATATATCATATTTTAGATTTAATTTCACATTAAATATCGATAGGAATCACTGTGACAAAAATACATTTAATTGAATAAACAACTTAAGATTGTGCATAAACAATGGAGTTCCTAAGCCAAATAATAGAAAATATAAATAAAAATAAAGTTAAGGTTTTAATTTTATAAAACAAAAAAAGTAATAGAATAAGTTGATTAACGATTTCGTGTTTTTATATTTTTGGTTTCCTTCAATGGCAACACTTGTTTGTCAATCAAATGACAATAATTGAAAAGCTGTCATGTCACTTGTTGCTTACACTCAAGCTGATGTGTTTCGATTGCAATTTAGATTTAAAGATGGTTTTCCTATACGCACTTAATTCTTATCTTTACCAACGACTTGGACTTTGTTTTACGGACTTAGTGGTTACTGTCAACGGCGAGTTTAGCTTTGTTTTTATGGACTGTGTGCTCAGTATTAACAACGACTTTGGCTGTGGAATCAAGGATCACTGCTGCATGACAATACTTTGGTATATTGATTGGGCTAGATATGAGTCGAATATAATTACCTCTTGCACCGTTTTTGCGATATGTTGGTCATATAATAGGTTAGGGAAAAAGTTTCTTTGCACTTTAATTAAAATTCAAGACTTTTTTTTCAAAGTTAATTTACATTTAATTACAGTATATATGTGCCATTTTGTTTGTAGTCTTTCTGCCTTCTTTTAGGTAGAGACCTGATGATCCCGTTGCTGTAGAAATTTTGGGACTTCTGATTAAAAATACGCAACAAGTAGTTTTGGCAGTCCTCTCTTGATGTTAACCTGACACTGCCTAAAGAGTTCTGAAGAGACCGAGATCTCCCAGCCCAATTCTCTTAATTTTTGCTGAGTGGCTAAATATGTATGTGGTCTATTGTTATTGTGATATATATGAAAAGACCACACCTTTCTATTTATCAATTCAGGACGCTTTCTCTTAACTTCTTGCTTTAATCTCATCAGTTGTTGGCAGTAGAGATCCAAATGCCACCATAGACACAGCATCACCTTATTGCGAGTTAACTTAGGTTTTGTATTGTGTACCCAGCTTTTTTCAAATGGATCAAAACTAAAGTCTCAGTTCTTCAGCTATGTCATACCTGCTAATGTGCCGCTCTTGCTCCACTTTTTAAAAAATAGCATCCATTTTATTCATATCAGGGCGACCAGGGCAAGGGTACATCTTTGACATCAAAATTCTTGGACTGAAAACGATAAAACCAACTTTGTGCTACTCTTAGTGACACTGAATTAGGTCCATAAATGTCACTATTTTTTTTGCAGCTTGCATTACATTTTTGCCTTTTCCGTAAAAAAATTTTAAAATGTATCTTTATTTCTTTATTCGATTGGCTCAATTTGACAGAAAGAAAAACAAATGAAATATAGTGTAAAACAAAATTTTCCTAATTTGATTCTTTTTTTGAAATGTCATCTTTTTAATGTCATGAAAACCAGCCAGATACAAATTGTACAGCCAAAGATATTTTATTACAAGTTTATACATACTATATGCAAAAAAACTTTTTCCCTGACCGAATAAGATAATAATGAAAATATAGATACTTGATGTTATTTTTTTATATACCCCAATGACTACAATTATATAAAATATATTGATAACATGTTTCTTATTATATTTTATACACCACCTCGAGCATAGAACCTACAGAAATTCTTAATATGCCTCTCAGTATATTTCCTACATAAAAATGTTCCAGTTTCTACTCTTTCTAAAACAATGGCATCCTTTTTAATATTTCATTTAGATATCTGATACACTTAAGATTTTTAAACACTCAATTATTATTCTGATTTTTGCTGTCCATCCTGGGCCCAAGACACTAGTGTGGGCATTCACTTTTTAAGGGGATAAATGGTAATTATATTGATTTTTTCAAAATACCCTTTGTTGGAAACTTGCTGTAAAGCTGCCCCTTTATATAGTTCTTTTTTATTTATTCATTTGTTACAATCAAGTTTTGCTAGACTATAAACTATTTCTTTCTTGTTTTTGAGTCTCCATTACTTACATATACAGTCTATTCTCTTAATAAACTAACACCATTCACACTTTTTAACAATAAATTATTGAAATGTCTAACAAATAAAACTATGTGATTTTTTTTTAATCAATGAAAGAAGTATAGATGTATGTGTATGGTAATATAAAA
Organism: Calamotropha paludella; assembly: GCA_927399485.1. NCBI lineage: Eukaryota > Metazoa > Arthropoda > Insecta > Lepidoptera > Crambidae > Calamotropha > Calamotropha paludella. The sequence goes on along the minus strand of OV656803.1, from coordinate 18,793,271 downwards.
CAAAATAAATATTATATGATAATAGCAAGATTAATTTAATTTTTTCAGTTCTGTCAACATCAAATCCAAAGACGAAAGCCCTATATGATTTTTTTTTAGTATAATAAGTTGGAACTTCTAGAAGGGATCGACACTAATTCAAGGAAAACCACCTACGCCGAAGACGTAAAGGCTGTAGTTTCATACGAAAAAATACGACACAATCTAAATCGTGACCTAAAAAATGTTTAATTTGTCGCCATTCAACAATGCATGGACAGATATTAAAAAAAATATATAAATAATAAACATTTATTCGCTATTAAACATCATTGACTTAACATATGAGTCAAATTGTACTCCGGAGAGTCAAGAATGTACAGGTAAAAATGACACTTGTTTTTGATACGTGTGGGTTGAACGTACCTTCAATACTAAGTGCACAAATCACTAAGAATATGCAGGCAGCTGCAAGCCATTTCATTTTCACTTCGAAATAATCCATTTCGCACCGATATATTACTAAAAAAATATGTTTTTCACCAGTTGATGAACGAATTAATGAACGTTGACGATACGAAGTACGAACAAGTACACCAAAGTCACAGATGAATTAGGTTATAAGAAAAAACAAAAGATACATTTATCAAAAACAATATATATTGTATACTTTACTTTTCTCTATGGTCACTAGAACGTTCAACAATAACTCCATTAGATTTCAATCTATGTGAGTGTTTAATAGAGTTCAATATCATTTGTTAAAATTTGATAGTAAATGTCTTTAGTAAGTTTTCTTTAAAGGGATGGCAAAGGATAATAATCTCAGGCAGCCTCGTTTTTAGTAATTTCTTTTTATATCTACAGGAAGATAGATTAAGTTTAAACTGATTTATTAATGATGAATAATCAATAAATGATAAATAAATATCTGAAAAACTATAAGGCAGGGCCGAATTTGAGGGAGAGCAAACGGGGTTACTGCCCTGGGACCTCAACAAGAGAGGAACCTCCACATTAAAAAATATACAAATTTCGACGGGTTACATTCGATTATCAGTTTTTTTTATATTTTTTATTATTTTATTACAGAAAGGTGTGGTCAAAGAGTAACTAACACGGTGCAAAACCTTAGCAAAGTCAGTACCTATATATACAGGATGTCCCAAAAAATAGTGTCAAGCGGAAGTCCAGAGATAGAACACCTCTTTGGCTATTCGAATCACCTCATGTATGTTCCGCAATTTTTTGTAGTTTTCGAATTATGAATTTTTTTACTAAAATTTTGAGAATTATTGACCTAAACAACTTAAAAAAATAAAAAATGTATAAAGGTACCTTGAAGACAATACATTATAAGAATACATTGACCAGCTATATAAAAACAATTTATAAATTAAGAAAATTTTGTGTTGGAACAATCGACACAATATGGAAAAAATCCGTTCCACACTGCCAATGAGGCAAAAGCTTGGCCAAAATGGATGACTGTTCATGATGGCGAATTTTATCAACATAAGGTACAAGGTGTCTCAAAAGTAAGTTCACATTTGCTTATTTTATTACGCGAAAGCAACTATTCTGAGGGGCGCGGGGGGTATGTCAGTCGGTAGTCTGGCTCTTGGGAATTTAGTCGCTATGGAGCGTTTCTCTGGTGCGGACCGTGCGTTGTGCGTACGTGAGTTTTACAAAAACGGTAATTCGGCGACTGTAGCGCGTAGAAAATTCTGCAGTATTCGACATATTCGTCACTTAAATGATGCGCCTAGCACTCGACTCATTGCAAAATGGGTTAAGAAGTTTGAAGAGACTGGGTCAACTCTGGAGAAACCAAAATCTGGGCGGCCAAGAACATCAAGAACAGCCGAAAACGTGGACAGTGTTACTCAGTCTATTCGAGATGATCCAAACCTCTCGATTCGGAAGCGTGCTGTTGCTTTAAATGTGCACAGATCTTCATTATGCCGCATTTTACACAAAGATTTAAAGCTGCACCCGTACAAAATTCAGTTAGTGCAAGAACTGAAGCCTCAAGATGCTGGTCAGAGGCTTGCCTTTGTAAATCAGATGATTGAGCGCTTTCCAACGTTCACCAACATCTTGTTTTCCGATGAAGCCCATTTTCACCTGAATGGGCATGTAAACAAGCAAAATTGTCGTTACTGGAGTGCAACCAACCCAAAACAAAAACATCAGAAACCGCTACATTCACCCAAAGTCACCGTATGGGCAGCGATGTCGGCGCGAGGAATTATCGGCCCTTACTTTTTTGAAGATGCAAGGGGACGCACACTCACAGTGAATTCAGAGCGTTATGTGGAGATGTTAGACGAGTTTTTCGTACCCCAACTGCAAAACTTTCCTGGTTACAACCAAAGAACATGGTTCCAGCAGGATGGGGCAACTTCACACACGTCCAACAGATCTCTGCCTCGAGTTCGAGAAATTTTTCCGGACAAATTAATCTCCAGGCGCGGTGACATAAATTGGCCTCCACGGAGTCCCGATTTAACGCCTATGGATTTTTTCCTGAGGGGTTATGTCAAATCAAAAGTTTACGCTAATAAACCGACTTCCCTGGCACAATTAAAAGAAAATATCCGTCATGAAATGGCAGCCATCACGGAGACTACCTGCCGAGCTGTCATAGGCAATTTTAGTGCCCGACTAAATGAATGCCGAGAGCGCAACGGTTTACATTTGGACGATGTTATTTTTAAAAAATAAATTCCCAAACAGTGTAGGTACTTCAATATAAAATAAAAAATTTTTCAATAAAGCTAAGACTTTTCTTTAAAAAAAAGATTTAAATGTGAACTTTCTTTTGAGACACCTTGTATTATATTGCCCTTTCGCTATCCTGTAATTTTATTTATTGAAATTAGACACTTTATAGTGCATTAAGTTACCTCACAGCTCGTCCGAAGTGTTTAGTGGTTAATGGAGTCTTGAGCTGTGATCTTTCTGTTGACTGGCTCTGAGTAAACCAACTGTCACTAAACGTCCAAAAAACACAATATATACCTATGTCAAAATTTGGAATCACCCCAGGGGCGCACTTCTACGTTATTTGTGTCCTCACCTTGTGATGGATAAGACGGTTAAGTACTTGAGATGACAATCATCTTTTCGGCCTCACATTGATTTAACCGCCTCTAGAGATCGTAAACTCATTCATATTTCTAGAAACTTTCGACAAGTAGTTTGATCGCTACAAAAGTAATGATGATAGCTTGCAGGCATCTTACAATATCTCATTACTGATATCGAAATCTGGAAAACAGCACACCATTCACACCAACACAGCAAAAAGAAGGGCTTCAACAATTCCGAGTGCATCGCTGATTTTAAGTGGTTCTAAAGCCAGAAATGCCTGATGACAATACCCAGTTGCTAGCTCTTAGTGATGTCAGTTGATTCGTCAATGATTAGACTGTATTTCTGCTGTCCTATGTCCTCTATTAGTTCTTCAACGAAATGGGGCGCCAAGATATTTTTTATGACTTCAGTACACTAAGTACGATGCATTTTTAGGTCTTCCATTGCATTGGAATCAAAGATTTTACTAAATCTGTTAGATGATCAAAATAGGAAAGTGAAATGTGTTCTGTAATGTACCATCATCAGGTAAAGGTAAAAGCCAGGTTTGGAATTCATCTAGTTATTCCTACACTATTCTATACTTTTGTGCGTATTTCTTTTTCTTGAGTGTAGCTTCCATTATTGGATTTTATTTACAGCTTCAAGCCTTCACACACTGTTGCAAGAAAGATTCTATCAAACTTTTCGAACCAAATTCGCGACACAGATCGACAGATAAAAACATTAACTTACGAATATGATAAAATCAAATAAGAATAAAACAGATAAATCTATTATTGTTGTCGGGTTCACCAACATTTCCATAAAGTCTGATTTACTTAGGTTAAGGTAGCCAAGAATTATATTATATATTATCAGCCAAAATTGAAATAATAAACGTTTTTTTATTTAATTACTATGCATGTAAAGATAAAGTATCATTATCGTTAAAATCACAAAGTTATGAAACTATAAAAGGATTTTTATCTATCCAGTAATACAAAAAATACACGCACTAGGTGCATATAAATTTATGTTTTGAATCAATACTTAATTTTGCATTGAAGTACCTATAAAAAATAGTCCTCCCTTTTCTTCATTCACTCAATACACACTCTTATTAACTCTCACGTATTGATATTAATAATAAGTTTATTATAAGCTGATTGCCTTCACTTTTCTACCTAATTTGAGTTGATAGATACCAGCGTTATATCATATCACAGTAAGAAGGGTCTCTTCTAAACAGGTTTTTTTTAACTTGAAAGAGACTCACGTTTTGTGAAAAAACTACTTGGTTAATAATGAAGATATTTTGATAATAATAAATAATAAACACACTAACGTTTAACACACAAATAAATACGAGTGTCGATGATGTATCGATCTGTTACCTCCCGACTCACGATTTTGTTTACTTGTCAAAAGAACTAAAATCGTTGACAAATATGTTTCGTCCATGCGCTACTCCTAATATTTTATAACTACGCACATTTCCCAGGAACGATAGTATGCGATACGTCAGAGTCCTCCGCCGTTGTAACAATAAATAATGTTTTCGAGAAATAAAACTTTAAATAATCTCATTATTACGTATTTTTAATGAAACTACTGTAAGTGTGGCACAATCAATGCGCAAGAATCCCGAAATTTATGATATTCCATGTCCCTAGGTCAGATCGATGGAAAGTATCTAAGTAGGTACCTAAGTGCCTAACGACTGTTTCTTAACCCTCTTTTGGTGAATAATTTCAATCTTAACCAGAAATGAGAATAAATGAAACTGACGCGAATAAGGTTTCATATTATAAAAAAGTCACTATTTTGCGTTCACCTATCTCATATATTTAAATAGTAAAATTCCAATTTTTTTCGGTGGCGTAACGTTTACGATGTTTTAAAAGCAAAACTTGTACTAGATATTTGAATGCTACAAGTAAAATTGCTAATAGCACAAATTGTTTTAGAGATACAGAGGTGGTAGCGCTGTTAGAAATACATTATTTAAATTTCGCTCAAATAACGCCACCAACTTCGTCAACTCCATCAGGTACAAAATCCAAGTCTCCACGATATAACACGCGCGTGCGGTTCAAGCCAAGTTCAAGCTATGAAAAGAGAACTGGCGAGCAACACCTTGTATAATATTATACTAATCTTTTGGAACTAAAAATGTTAGGGTCCAATAAATCATAAATTATATGCTCTGTAAATATTTCGATCACTCATATTTAAACTTTATTTGAACATATTTTTAAATAGCAAACACTGTTGAATTTTAGAAAATCGAAATTGCTTAGAAATTATTTAACCAATTCGCTGCATCCCTGAAAAGCAACCGGTGGCATCTAGATAAAGTATTCACGAACAAGAAAGATAGAGAGAAAAAAAATAATTCAGAAATTAATTTCATTTATTTCTTTTGTTATTCCTAAAAGTTACAGGCCAATACTCCATAAAAATTGATAATTATTTAATATAGGTCAGACAGTTTTATAAACAATACAGGTGCTTCGAAAAAAATGTTTTAATTGAATGTGAAGTATATAGATAATGCCTATAATACAGTTTACATAATACCTGTTTTATTTTATAATATAAATTTATTATAAATTGATCTTATATCTTACAATTCAATAGCTATGTATTGGTTTGTACACTAGTTAAAAAAAACTTAATTACAATTGATCTAACTAAAATTAACAAGAAAAATATATATTTTATATGAATCAACTTCCAGTTTTATTTCATTGTAAATCGTGATTATCGACATCATGATTCATGTCAATACACAAAGTTGTATGAAATAAAAACCTGCGATCAAATGTTCCGTTGCTGGTGTATCAAATGAAAAAATCATTAAGTATTATGCCAAAAGCACATTCCATATTTTTAACAAACCATTATGATAACAACACTGCACTGATGAGCACATACATATTTGCGTGTTCATTCATACGCTTTATTCTACAGACTTGGATTACTTGCACAAGAATATTACTTTAAACCGTTGACATTTCGACGCTTTTTCCTTATCAGGCTGCCAGATCTTGACGAGCGTAAGTACTGTACACCGCGGGTGTAATTGGCTGATTGGTACGCTTTTCCATAAAATGCTTTTTACCCAAGCTTCTTGCAAAAAGGCACAAATAACAATGCGAACAAAATTAAGTTTATGTAACAATTACAAATAAAATTAATAGACAAATCCAGCACAATATTTGGTGTTTGGATCAGAGGTTTTAAATGTTTGCCCTGGGCAAAACAATTTTGTAACCAATAATTTCGTAAAATAACGAAAAAACAATCATTTGCTTAACGGAATCCCACTACCTGTATACTTATCAGATTTTATAACAATTCCGATACCCTAACTACAAAATATTATAGTCAATGTTGATTATTTTGACAATAAAGATTCACTGACCAAATTCGTCGGCACATATTACATAAGTCTGGCCATAAATAAAAAAATACATTAAAACCTTTTCTTTTTTTCAACTTTTTAATTATTTTGATTTTGGAACGCGTTTATTATTTTTATAAGAGCTGTGGCTGGCCCATGGAAACAGTGCGTAAATCCATAGATTCGTGGCCAGACAGATTAAAAGCCTGTATTAAAGCCAAAAGTGGCCATTTCGAATAGAATATTTTGTATTTTTTGCTGAGACTTTAATAAATATATACATATACGTTTTAGTAATATTACATTACTTCATAAAAATGCATTTTCATTTGTAACAGAATTTATGGCCGGACTAGGTATATAACTCAACCGCTGCTATGTAACTTCCAACCAAAACTTTTAGGTACATAAAAATTTAAACTTTTTTATATAAAATTTCAATCCTTAAATTTGATGAGTACCGAATAACAGACGAGATGCGGCAAGGTAATTTATATTATTACAATAACAATCGAATTAATTTAAGTAATGGTAACAAGGTATGATAATTTAATATATTTTTTAATGATCGTGCACTGTTTCGATCTGATCCGAGGAGATTCGATCCATGAAAACGGCTTGAGATTTCGTCACTGTGATGTTTTGGATTTGTATTTATTTATACCTACAGAGATGTCGATTCCACTTACGAGGATACTTAATGAGTTTATGATTACATCAAAGTACACCTAGCGTATAATGTTTCTACTTTCTGAACTTAAGTCTAACATTTCTAAAATAAAAATAATTTTGCTCTGCATTGATTGTATCTGTAACATGACGAGTTTGGAATGTGCGAAATTAGGTAATCGCAAACGTAGCGTAAGAGCTGACGTTGACTGGCAGCATCAGTTTGACACGGCACGGCATGGTATTGAATGGTAAAGGATTTATTTGCTAACGAAATTGGAATGATTTTAAGCACACATTTATGTTTCGATACTAAAACATCGTGCCGCACCATAACGTCTCGCGTATTTTTACAGGATACTTGTGACACGCTACATATGTACCCAGAGATGTCTCTACTTTGATTCTGAAATCTCACTTCATTTTCAGTACAAATTCTATTTCTATCAATCATTAAAGTGTGTACAAAAATTGTGTGCAAATCAGTTTTGAGTTATACTTATGGAAATAGTTGGTTGAAAGCGCAGCGTGTTACAAGATCCTTCGGGCCATCTTCAGTCAGTACGAGTTCTAAAAGTTATTTAACACTATTTTGTAATGTTATTAAAATTAACAAAATAAATGCTACATCACGTAAATATATTCGTATTGTAAACTAGATACTCGTAAGATTACAATTATTTTAAATAACTATCATTTAATTAATAACATTTATCTATCTTTGAAAAACCAATATACCCATAAAATCACTTCTCTAGAGCTGCATGTCAATACATCTTTAAGGATTTATGAAAGATAATTGAAACATAAAAATGAAGAACTGCTGTTATTTGAAGTATTTGCTAAATCAGAGATAGATCATTAGGCGAGCCTTATAAATTAAAATATTGCTGAGGCTAAAAATTTATTGGTAGAGACCATAAATTTTTTATTAGGATTCTGTGTATCAAAAACCAAAAGGAACTTTCACAAAATCATATTGTCCGTCTGTCTATGTAGACTTAACATATGTCAAGACTATTTTTGACAAAAAAGACTGCAGGTGCAACAAGTTGAAATTAATATAAAATGTTCGGGTTAAATAAAACACGTAAAATAATAATAATAATACATATTACAAACTTGCTTTCAGTTGGTTGGAGAAATGACAGACCACCGAGACGACGTATTGAGCAAGAATTTTTATGCTTACAATCTGTAATTACCTAATGCATTGCCGTAAAGTTTACAATGTTGTTGTATATATTTCGGAGACTGATATGGAGAGGACACTAAAGATATACATCTAAGATTGCACGAAACCATTTAAATGCGTGTCATATTGGCATTACGCCGGATTTTAATTTTAGAGCATATTTATTTGTACTGAAGATACGGATAACAGTACATCAACCTAGTACAAACTGTTAAATTTGCTCAATTGGTTAAAAATCGAGAGGAGAAATTTGACAGTTATGTATAGGTTTGTGTTGATGTCTGAACACAGACATATTTACAATATCTAACCGTTAGCTACATTTTTTCTATAGTTTAATGAACGAGAAGTAAAAGCTATTGAGCGAACCAACGTATCTTAACCCTTCGGCATCCAATAACGTCAGTACCGTTTACGGAATATTGCCTTTTATTTATACATATATAATGTAGATTGAAGGTAATATCGCTCTAGGTTCCTTTCGAACTGGTACAACCAATATTCTAGTATGATTTGCGGCTATATTACCGCTGCGTAGAAACATTGTAATCTAAAAATATGACGCTTTATTTTCGTTATGGAAAAAAAGAAATATAATTAAATAATATCATGCTCTTCTTTAATAATAACAATTCCAAATTATCTTAAATAAGCACTCGCTCTTCTTTAATAATAACAATTCCAAATTATCTTAAATAAGCACTCGGTGCAATTTTCACAAGCTGCTCGCATCAAAAAGTGTGCACACATTGTTTGTGTTATTATAGAAATTATACATTAACAATAAATTTAACATTACATTTCACATTATATGTTACACGTGGACAGCAAAAATGATACAAATATACATATTTGTAGTTACCGTACAAGAGCACCCTTGTTGAAGCCATTTTAAATAAAGCTTCCACAAATAAGATTCATATCATATTATAATATACTTAAGATAACATTTTAGCTAACGGGCAGTTTACATCACGCTAATAAACTAAGAACAATGACAAGATAGTCACTCTATGTATACTACGTGGCTTGTTATTTTTTATTGTTTTATCCTGATGTATCTACATTTTGAAGATAATATAACGTCGAGCGCAAATTTTACAACTACTGAAATAAAACGAATTTTATATGTCAACAATTTTCTGAGAGAATCCGAACCACAAGTCTAGTATAGGGGGAATTCAAAACATCTAACGACTAAAGTAATCTTAACTGCCTATTACGTAACCATAATTATAATACCACGCATCATTTCAAATATGAATAGAATCTCAGCAAATAATTTGGTAAGCAGCCGAATTGCTATGCGTGTGAGTGTAAGTGAAAACACAAAACTTTATTTAGAGGTTGAAATAAACACTTTATAGTTACATGCATGTGGACTTTAAAATACTTACTTAGTATTAGAAACGATATTGTCTGATATGAGCGTTGAACAGATAACTGCAATAAAGCAGTCATAATTAAAAACAATGGTATTGTACAGCAAATAATAATTAGGGATACAAATTTTAATAGAACTTTGATACGTGGTAAAACTATGAATATTATAAAATAAAAAAATTGAAAAATAAGGTTTTGCCTCTACTTAATAAAATTATGCGTACAGCGTAGCCGTATGAAATAATTTTCTCTATTTAAGTATGTTGTACGAGTGGTTGTCAGTTAGAAAAAATATTAAATAATATTGATGTAACTACGGCAGAAAATAGAGCATAGGTAACACTCTTTTGGGGAAATCTGAATTTAATTTAATTTCTCGTATGGACTACTACTGTAATTAATGTAATAAAATCTAATTCATGACGACCATTTAAATGCGGTTGAATAGGCCTTTAGACTACTTTTTATTTTCTTGTTGATTTACATTTTAAAAAACGTTAGCAAAAAAAATATTTTTTATGCCTAATTTATTACGTTGATTAGTGAGATAGAAACACATGATTTATTGATTTGTTCAGTCGACATTACAGTTATTGCCAGACCGTTACCACCCCTTATCACAAGTGTCTTAACCTAAAGTTAGCCGTTATTATGACTACAGTATAGTTAAGATAAGAAAAGATTCCATGGCATTCATTATCAACCCATCCCTTATAGAAAGTTGCCGAATTTTCTGAAACAAGAAATGATTGCAATATTATGATCATTTAAGGCTGACTACAACCTAGGCTAATGCGACGAACCTAATTTTACGAATTTCAGTCATAAATTTGAACGGTACTAAGAGATTATTATTATGAGCTGATGTGACAGTCGAATTTGAGAAATAAGCGTTGGCGGAGAGGAGGAATCTGTAAAGGTCAAGTAAGCTACAAATAATCTTTGAGCTATTACTTGAGCATAGGAGGGAAGAGAATACTGTGTCGCTAGCCATGTACATATGAAAAAAATGAGTAGCTGGATACGCAGATACGGAGGGGTTGTGTGAATTTGTGTGCCGCTTGGTGAATTTGGATAAAGAAAATCGAATATATCATAAGGTGAGTACAGATAGAGGTGCAAAGTCGGGTGAAAGGGTCATTTACCTAGTTGTTGAGCCAGTCCCAGGAGTCATCTTTTTGCTTTATGGTGATATTCTTTACATCGGGCGGCGGGCTGGATACGCCCACTTGTGATAGGTCACGAGCGTCTAGATTGTTGCGCGTCGCCACCGATTCCTTCCACGGCTGTGTCTGCTCATTCCTAGTAAATAATAATAATGTTGAAGTAAAACATAATCCCAGGAATTATCTCAACCTTTTAGAAAACGACGATGTCAAACGCTGCGTTTCGCTGGTGATACATATATACGAATACGAATATATACGAAAACTAAGGATATTTTATTTCCCTAGGAATCATGAAATCTTTTTGAGAATTGAGGAAAAGGTTATATAATCTATTAAAATCTATTTTGTTATATTTATAATATATAAGGATTCGTTTCTTTAAATTAAAACAAATATGACATTCAAGACGAGAAGTTATGTTATGCTGAAAATGCCGATTGGCATATTCCAGATGCTAACAACGTTGTGGTTTAAATTTTAAAATTATATTAAATTATAATTTTACAGAAAAAAAATCATATACATATTATACTCTTGTGTAGGTAATTGATGTTTATGATATGCTTCTATAAATTGGGCCCAAAAAAAATTACGGTGATATCTGTTTATTATTCCTCTGCTCTTTTATTAACCAAAAGCTTAAGAAGAGGTAATAACAGTGTGAAGTTTTATTTACATTTTTCATATAAAAATCCCATCTCCAGATACCATCTGGCCACCCTGGGCCGCACAGCCTTGCGTTTGTCGGCCGATATGAATGGTACACAACACACACATTAAGCTTTTCCTGATTTTCCAGGTAGCTCCGCTATTTCACTGTCTTTCTGTGACTGCTCTGAACTTCCTTGACTTCTGACTTTCCAGAATGTGGACACCCCTATTTCTAAGTTAACATTATAGTATGATATCCCTATTGGGCGATTAGTAGTTAAAATATCAGTTTTGTAACTTTCACAGTAATAAAATAAGTTTTATTTTTTGTGGCAAACATTCCACACGATAGAAGTACATAGAAACCTTGTATGTTTGCACATAGCAGCTCACCATATCAACTCGACTGCATGCATATTTATTTATGTTCTTTGTTACAACAAGTACAGCAGACATAAGGTTAGTTATTATAATTGAAAAATACTAGAAAAATTCGACTCGGGTCACAAGTGGATTCTCAGAGCATGAGACTGGATTTCCAAAGGTTGCGGGTTCGGTTCCCGCCTGAGAATTCACTTGTGACCCGAGTCGATTTTTTCTAGTATTTTTATATTATTATAATTTGTCTTATAAGATCGCATTGAAAAATGCATAAAATATATAAAAATTATAAGACATAAGGTTGTCTTAATGCCGTAAGGCTCTCTACCAGCTGCCGGTAAGGTTGTATTAAAAAGAGCGATGGAATAACAATCATCACAAAGAATTAAATTAAATAAAATTTTCCATAAATAAAACGCATGTCCAAATTATTGTCTTGCATGAAACAAGTACGTAGTACGTACGTACCTACTCCGATCTCTGATAAAAAATACGCGAATCGCCTTAGGAGTTTTGCTCTGTGGGTTTAGTTTTTTCTGTAAAACAATTATGTAACTATATTCTTATGGTAAAGTTAATTAAATGCCGAACAATATTGTTTTGAATGCAATAAAGCACTAAAATAAACTTCTATTAAGAAAGTTATTTACAATATACATATTTTATCGATATCGATCATAAAGAATTGTCTATGCCTACTTAGACTTACGTGAATGATTTCACGTAAACCCCCGCTGGATTTGAAGAGTGTGATTCGTCTCTTTAGTTGGTGTGTATATTTGAGGATATGCTTACTCATTTGTTTGGTGATGCGTTTACTTGTTACGCATGTGTGGCCGCCTAACGAAATGTGCAATCTTCTACTAAAATTACACTTTCAAGACCGTTCTAATTACCTCTACATTTCGGGTTGATAATAATAAAAAAAATATATAAGCAAAAGGTTTGCTGCTGCTTTCACTTAGAATTTTTGGATTGTAAAGGGTTTAAATTAATAACTCTCGATAAATTTTTTGGACGATTTGCGCAAAGTGAGAACAGGCCGTTATATTCTAAACTTTTTCTATGATCATCACCTGTTTGAGTAGGTTTTCATCAGAAAATGTTATTGTTTTAAGTAAAAAAAAATTTCGAATAAAATTTATGGAACTTTTCGACGTTGTGTTCGTAGCATACATACCACTGCGAGTAGGGCTCGGAGGTGGAGCTCTTCATAGCACCGTATGAATGCGGCTGGTGAGAGCTCGAATTGGAAGCGCGTCGCCCGTCAGTCCCGCCACCCAGGGAGCTCCACCCACCACCCCTGTTCACCTGTTGTAAAACGACTTTGATAAATAAAAAATATGAAAAAAATACCACTTTAACCTGATAACAATAAGTTTTGAATCGGATCCTCCATTATATGGTAAATTTTCAACACGTGTTATTTTGACTGCGGCAACGGTGATTCTTTTCTATTGTATTTAAACGTTGTGTCTTACCCTGTTTTATAATAAATTTATGAGTAAGTTAACTAATAAATGTGCCGAAAAAAAATCGTGTAATCATCTGCTACTACACCGTGCGTAGCGTGATTGTGACAGCAAATTGGTAGTTTTCCTTGGATAATTTTGTATAGTCTTAACTTAATATTTTAGTACTGGGTGATATTAAAAGAAAAAATATTTGTTTCGTTACTCTCTTCAAAGAATATAATATACTCGTACATATATAAATTTGGATGTGTTTATATAATGGCCCTGTATATAGCCAGCTTTTTCCATTGACACCTATCCCTTGCCACCCTCACCCAGAGGGTTCATGCAGCCATCCTTATGTCGTCTGACCACCTTTTGTGTGGTTTTCCACGTTTTCTTGTGGTGTTACACCTAGAGGTCCACTCTGTGGTCTTTCTTGTCCATTTTTCTTATTATGTGGCCTGCCCACTGTCATTTCAGACGTTTTGTTTTTAGTACTACATCCTCATACTTTGTGACTCTGTGGCTCTCTTCTTGTCTTGACTGTGGTACCTTGGGATGCTCCGCGAACAGGTTCTTAAATTGTTTTGCAGTACTTGCGTTATTGAGCCACGTTTGACGACCATATGTAAGGCAAGATGCATGTGATTATGTTTTTTTTACTGTCATTGTTTAGTGTGTTCTTCATAATATCCTTTAAAGACAATACCTCCTCCATGCATTTATAATTCTTCTGTCAATTTCTTGAACCCTCCGGTGTTGAAATGATATTAGCTGCCTCAGGTAAATATAAGATGTTACAAATATGTTACTATCTTTTCTTTTCCCCACTGATAAAGATGTCTTTTTCCAATCTGTTTGTCATGGCTTTGGATTTCAGTCTTTTAATTGTCAGTCCCAACTCTTGGCTTCTTGTAGAAAGGTCTTGTAGCATTAATTACAGTGTTTCGGGGTTGTCAGTAATAAGCACTAAGTCATCGGCAAACCTGAGGTGGTTGAGCCTTTGGCCGTTTATTCATGAATCTGATGACTTTTTCTAAAACTGCAGTAAACAATAGCTTTGGTGCGAGGGGGTCTCCTTGTCTCACACCTTTTCGGAATGGGAAGCTTTCTAAATGTGATTCAAGTTTTAATTATATTTATGTAGATATTTTTGATTTTCCTCAACTATTTCAGTTCTACTACATGATTTTTCAGGGCTCTCCATGTGTGAGTGTTCTAAGCAGTCAAAGGTATTGTTATAATCTGCAAAAGCCAAGTATACGGGATGGCCATATTCTTAGCATTTTCCTATAATTTGTTTGAGAGTGTGCATGTGATCTGGCATAAAAAAACCAGATCTGAACCCAGCTTGCTCAATTGGTTAGTGGAAAGTGTTTTGGAGATACGGCTTTTGAAAACACATTACATACATTTGACACTAGATTCATAGGGCGGTAATTTCCAATGTCGTCACCTTTTTTGTGTATTAGAATAATGGTGCTATATGTCCACTGTTATCCGGTTGTTAAAGCCAGGTAGCCTAATATTTAGTACTGTTATTTTTTCAGAAACACCATAAGACTCATGTTTCCCTTAAAATCTTTTTTTAACCATAAAACCGATTCCATAGTGTCCTTTTGTCTCTCCTTTATGGTAGAATATGTAGTTACTATGCTCTTCAATTGTGTCACCTAATCTTCTTATATCGCAAAGTCCTAAGATATCAAATTTGACTTTTTAAACTGCGTTATCTAGTTATTGTAGCCTTTCATCAGTTCTTAAGCTTAAAACATTTAGTAGAATAGAATATTACTTTATTGCCATACTGTGTACAGTTTGCAGATTGAAACGCGGTAGGTTTACATAAGTAACAACAATGTACTTACACCAGGCTTGCAATGTGAAAGTTTCTTACTATATATTTAATTAAATCTGTTTATGACACACTTATTAAACTACTTAACAACATTACTAAAACAGATTTTCCATAAAATCGTGAAACGTGAAATCTTTTCTAGTTACAAGGTATCTCCAGTTTCCGCCATTCGAGGGTAAGTATAAATAGTAAAGGTCGAGTATTTTTACCGTCTTCTATTCCAAATCGTTGGAACCTGCTTGTCTTATATTTGTCCCAGTTAACAAGTCTCGTGCCTTTGTACGCGTTATTAAGACAGACGATAAGTAATTCCAGCAACTCAGTATTATGCGTTTCTTTCTTTTTCAGGCCATGCACAATCAGATTATGTCTTAGCGCATCGGGCTTAAGTTGGTGCACCTTTTTGTTGAGTCCTGTAACTTCGTTTCTCAGTTGTTAGTTTTCCTCCCCTAAAGGTATTAATTTCTTGTCTATGCCGCCGTAGAGATTGGCCAATTTTTCCATATTTTTCCATCCATAAATTTTGTTGACATTTCCATAAGCGAAAAATTATTTTTGTTGGAATTAATTTTGTGCTGGTATTCTTTTTTGGATTTTAAAGTTATTGTGCCGAACGATGGTCAAAACTTCCAATAAAATATTGAACAAAAAACAAAACAAAAATACCTTTTCGGTGACTGTAGAGGCCATCTCAGAAACTTTTTGTGTGGCGATCTCGCCATAGCGTACAGCGCTCTCTGTGGCTGTGCGTGCCGCCTTGCTCACAGACGAAGCAAACAACGACCAACCCTGCGAAGAAAAGTCGAAGTACACACATAAATAATTTTTATCATAAAAGTAACGGGATTTCGTCATAGTCTCTAAGCTTGGCAGGCGGATTTAAGGACGAGTCAAACAACAATTCTAAAAACGTTGCTGCCCAATTTGTGGTCTACATTACGCTTTTTGGTGCATTTACTTAATGTAGCTGCCGGGTTTAGTTTCAATAGTAATATGTCCAGTATTTATATTTCCAGTTAAATTGCTACAGCTAGATCTTTTCTAACCTAAATGTAGCCGTAATTTCATGCCACATTGGTTGTTCAGTTATTGAACTCAAACATAACGGTAAAGTAGTACGGTAGTTTGTTACCAGTTTAGTACAATCATATTAAGAATAAATGTGTGACGAGTTGACAAATGCACAAAATAGCTTAAAAATTGTTTCCTTAACACATCGCACGTGGGATGAAATAACAAATGAGTTAAAGAAAATATTATAAAAAAATACTATAAAATCTCAGACGTTCCCAAAAGTTTGGCGATTTATTGGATTGTACATGGATATGGACATAAATCTCGGAATAAATTAATTGGTTAATCTGAATATCTAAAAACGCGCAGCTCGTAACAGTATTAAATACAGAAAAGTCTCGGGGTACTCACGGAGGCAAGCGATGCTAGAGTGTTGTCAACCACCTCATTGCCGCTGTGTATTGGCGACATAGGAGTTGACTGCGACTGCTTCGGTGCGTTTCCAAACCCGGTGTACCGCCCGCTCCCATATTCGCTGCTGCTTGCAACACAAAACCAGCTCATATGAAAGTTATACAGAATTAACATGTTATTAAGTTAAAGAGGCTTTCATGCTTCAATGAAACAAGTTGCACTAAGTAATGTCTGTCCTAAATTTTAAGAAGTATTGTAAGATAACGGACCACTCTTTATTAAGGGGTTACATGGGTTTCACGGTTTCAAAAAATCGATTTTTTTTGTCTTATTAAATTCTATAACATCTTTAGAATATTGTCCTAAATTTTCAAGTTGATCCGAGTAATAGTTTCGGATATACAGCCTAAAACTTGGTCGAAATTCCCACGAATATGCCCGAATGATAGATGAAAACCGGGTGACCGCAGCTGAAAAAAAATCTACTTCCGAGACTCGTGAAGCCAGGATTCGTCATAGACAGGAGCAAAAGGATGCCCTGGACATTGCATCTGCAGCAGGTTCTCTACTTTATGGCCCAGGAATCGACGATTCAATGTAAGTTGAAAAAAAATTTTTTTTTTCCACTTTTATTGTCTCTTAAAACTTTAAACGCGTTTTTCTCAAAACTATGTTTTCAAAGTCGGTTGTCAAAATTTCTCGCGAACTACTCAACCGATCCTAATGAAATTTTACACAAGTATTCGAGATATCATTTACAAGGTATTGAACGATGGATTTTTTTTTTCAATTACAACTATTTAAAAAAAAAATGGCGAGAAATTTTCATCGAAATTTGCATTTTTTTGTAAAAACGTCTGCCAAAAATCCAATTTTCATTTTTTTTTTCTTCGTCCAATACCTAATTTATTGTCTATACTAAACACGTATTTTTTTATTTTTACTTCAGATGATCCTGAAAGAAGTTTTGCTGACAACGCGGAGGCACCTTTTCTCCGAGGGACTGCCGGAAATGGCATCGTAATGGCCGACATTTTGATATTTTTTTTTGGAAATTTCACAAAATCTTCATTAAATATGTATCTTTTAAATAATAAAAAGTTTCATTAAAATATTTCATTTTTTATATGCAAAAAAAATTATTGAAAAAAGGCCGTTTTTCGCCCGAGGAAACCCATGTAACCCCTTAACGGAGCAATTTTATTTAAAATAGGCCCTGATTGAAATAACGATAAGATATACCAGACTCAACCAAATCGAGGAAACGGGTAAAAGTTCAAACATTCTGAATGTATTTCAGCTGTTTGCTGGAATAGTATTTAGACTTGCACTTAATAAAGCCTTCTTCTGCACCCTAATCTACATTGGAGTTCTCGTACAAATATGTGATCGGCGAAATAGTTTCAGCCTTCAAGTCTTGTTTAAAACGATATAAGTAATATTTTCCGAGTATTTTATCGTTCTCACATTATCTGCTGGTAATTGAACGTGAGTTCTGGACTCCAATCGAGTTCTATATTGCATTTCTGCTACGGATCGGTGAAAAAGAGTTCTAGCCTTCGAAGATTGTTTGAACCGATGAAAATTATATTTTTCGACTTTTTGAACGTTCTCTCATGATCTGCTGGCACTGGAACGAGAGTTCTGGACATTTATCGAGTTGCAGATTGCAGGTCTCATACGCATATGTGAAAATCGGAAGAGTTCAAGACAAGATTTAAACGTTGCACTTGGACATCGGTTCAGAACTGTCTTTAAAAAATATCGGGAACTGCAGAACTCAGCTGTATGGGAAAAAGGGAATTAGGGGAAGTTAGCAGATCATTTTGGTAATTGACATTTTTCAAGGTAAAAACGCTAGAACTATTTCTAAAAAGTAACAGAAACTAAAGAATTCACCTGCATGCGAAAAGAACTCACATTTATGATAAAGGGTAACCTTTATCAGGCCGGCACTATAAGCGCACATTTAAATTTGACGGAAATGTTACCTGGTTTCGTTGAAAAATAAAATAACCATTTAAGTGGCAATGATAATATAAACAACATATTCTGACAAATGATAGGAGAACATCATGCAAATGTTAATTTAATTTTTAGTTAGTTTTTTTTGTTTCCATATTATTCTTTCGATGGAGTTGAAACCTTTCGATGTTGAGGCTCCATTTTTTATAAATTTCAGATCTATCTTTGACTTCTTCTGGATTTCATCCGCTTCTTGTCGAAAAACATTTATTTTTATTTCAGACCAATAAACACAGTTTTCCAATCGTTTTACATAACTCTGTAACTGTACACTCATAATCGGCCTTACAATACTAGAAACAATTTGAAGTCTGAGATGATTAAATGACAGTTGTATTATACATTTAGGATGTTTTGAATCGTTTACTAAAAAGCTCAACGGATTCTTCAACCTCACATATTTCCTACTTAGAAAAAGATCAAAGGACCTACCTACCCTACCTTTAATAAATTTTGAAAAGTCTCCTTATTGAACTTAAAGATATTTTAGTTCTTGTGTTAATAATTTTTTCAATACTTCTTAGCGGACCGTAATTCTAATAAATTCGCGGATGTTTACCAAAGTAACCTTTACATCAAACCATCCAACTGACTGATGTCACTTTCTTACGCTCAGTAATATCGGAAGAAGAAGATGAAGATTTAATCAACTAAGCAGAGGAATAATGGTCGTCATTCAGAGACAGCCTTGCGGGTGTTTAAGCGTTGATATTTTTAAGCAGTTTACTTCCTCAAACCTGATATTTCCACCTTTTTTTTGCTCAGTATTGATCAGATTGGGTCGTATTGTTGATACATTTGTGATGATAGGATAAGCCACAAAAACAAAATATAAGATATTAGTTCTAAGTTTTTTATTATGACACCGCACACATTTCATTACGACCTACTAAAAGAACGGAGCAATAAAGATACATTTGTAGCGCATAATGCGTGTAATACTAATAGTATCAAGGAAATTATTAGTACAAATTAAAGAGTAAAAAGAGTCCCAATATGCATCCCTGAGGAATTCTTACTTTGACACATTTTAAATCTGATTTGCAAGTACATCCAGTTGTGACCAACTAGATAAGAAGCTTTGTCTACTTACTGATAACTAATGTTGTTGTCGGAGCCGCTCGTATGGAAGGTGTTATCAGTAGATGAGTAGAAGTCGCGGGACTGGCTCCAATCGCTCTGCTTCTCAGTGGTTTCCGGCTTGTAGTCGGACGGACTCCACGGCCTCCCTTCTGCTAATGCTGTGATCTATCAGAAATTTAAATAGGTCCAATTATCAAAAGCTGCGTACAATTTTGATTTTTACAATAAATAATAAAAATATTTCATACATTTCATATTTTTATCGCAACTACGGCCCGATTGAAGAGCACGAAATTTTTCATTACTTATTCTGTGACGAATTCAGGGAATCCCCTTTCTTTGAATGATATGTTGTAGTGACTGCTGGCAACTTCGTCTATTCTGACTTGCAGGCATTCCCCGTAGTTTATTTTGTGCTTGAATTGTTTATGACTAATGATCAGCGAGAATGTCTTTGACAATTCAAAGAAAGTTTCATTGATGGATACTCAGTTGCGCAATACACGTCTCGTGTCGAAATTTATGTTACGCTTTAAAACTGTGAATTTTGAGCAAATAAAAGAAAACTTTTTTATTTAAAATCTAAACTGTATAATGCAAAATGCTGCTGCTGCTGCTGCTGCATGCAAAATGACTGCTCTTACCGAAAAGTTATCTAGAATCAATGTACCTATGTAATGTATAGTATACATTAAATTGAAATACCCAAATAAGAGGGCGGCAAAATTGTTCTTCGCCCCGGGCGGCAAAACTGTCCTTCGCCCCGGGCGGTCGACACCCACGCTACGCCGCTGTGTATGGTTCGAAGCATATCCAGTAAGTAAGTGTAGTGAGGCTCTCATGACCGAATGAATTTTATTTTCGACATGTTGGCTACACATACGTAGCCTGATTCTTACCCTCCGCAACGAGACCAGTTCAGGGTCAGTACCTTGAGAAGTGTCGACACGACAGTACGTTTCGTGAAAAATGTCAATCCAATCTCCCACCAAGTGCGAAATACGCGGCGTCATCCGTTATTTCGTTTGGAAGGGAAAACCTCCCGTTGAGGTTTATAATGAGGTGAAAACTGCATATGGTGATAAAGCTATGAATCGTACGAGTGTGTACAAGTGGTATCGCGAGTTTAAAATGCCAGACCACATACGATCAAACGCCACGAAGGAACTGCTTACCTCGTTTAAATGGGATGTCCTGAACCACCCCGCTTATTCCCCTGAGCTAGCACCTTCAGATTATTATCTCTTTACCTCCCTGAAGCTGCACATGGGTGGAAAAAGGTTTTCAACCGACGAGGAGGTAAAGGAGGAGGTGGAGAAGTGGACGAAGGGGCTGGCGGGAAACTACTTCGAGGAAGGCATCAAAAAGTTGATACCCCGCTTTACCACCTGCATTGAGAGGAATGGCGGCTATGTCGAAAAATAGCTTACATATGTACTACGGTAACCATGTATTTTATTTGTTTCAATAAAAAATGTTGTAACCTACAAAAATTCAGTACACTTACTTTCTGGATATGCCTCGTATGTATGGTATTACCTTGTGGACGTGAAATAATATTACTTACCTTCTGGCGATACATGGCTGCAGCCTTTGTATTATACTTCTGAGGAATGGTCATTCCTTGTTTGTAATCCGGCTGACTTTCAAAGAACTCTCGAGCCTTTAAATTACCACCCACCTGCGAAAGATATAACATTTTGTTAAATTAATGTATACCGTAACACGTAAAGGTCAAATTTGTTCAGAACTATAGACAGAAGATTAAGCTAAATTTATTGCTTATCAATTAGTTAAAATAGTCGACTAGTTGATGGGTCAAACTAAGTTGTTTACTAAACGTTGCAGATTCAGTTCGGATCAGTTGTTGAGGCCCCGTCTCTCAGCTAATTAATGGATCGCAATTACACACACACGCTACGTTTATTGTAGCACTATAGATTGAAAAGAGCTCTAAATATAAGCGTAATACGAGTATTGATTTTCTTTGATTAGTAGTGAAAATGATCATTTTATTTGATACTAACTGTGGCCCGCGGTTTTAAAGATGCGCGATATGAATCGATATTATGCTGTACCGGTACGTAGCAATGCGATATATCGATATTTTTGTATCGATACACGACCATACAATACGCACCGATATATCGTATCTCCAGGTAAAATATCGAACACATGTATATGCTTAAAATAATGATTTGATTGAACCTGTAATATTTTAACTCCTTGAAGCCCAGCTTCGTGTTAAATGCGTTATTTCTTTCTCTATCGGGGAAAAAATATCATTCAATCAAAAAGAATCATTACCAACAGGTATTGATTGCGGTTGTTAAAATTACGGTATTTAACCACCTCAAAATAACGATACCGCAGTCTAAACCCTTAAGACGTTATTTCACACCATATTTCATTTCGGTACCGAATATTAAAACTTTAAACAGTATTGTACCTACACCAGCCGTTAGTTCGCAACATGTGGATGTGAATAAATCCCTGTAGGTACTATCCCAGCAAACAAAACGATCGTTTAATTTGGCAGTTGTGCACTCGTGAATTGATGTTGCGCATTATACTTCATACTCCAATTGTCTGATACTCTGTTGAACTATATTTCAACTTTTACTATGAGCTTATATCATTCCACAGATGTTGAACTTAGTTAACGTTCTTAATGTTTAATATTTGTAATATTTTTACAAATATTAAACATTAGATTAAGATGGAAACAGCTATAATATTGCCCACCTGAAGGCTCGTGAGGTGTAGTTGTTTTTTTAAAGGGGTATTTTATATCTTATAGAAATATGTCATTTTTTGCATTCACAAGACTGCAAATTGGTGAAATGCAAGAATGCAGATATTCAGATATCTGTGGACTCAGTTAAACCCACTGGAGAGGCAACGGATATTTTATCACTGAACCCCACGCCCCGTTTACTTTTCTGGTAATGAGCCATAATGGAGTTGCTCTCTTAATACCTACTTACCAAAGGAACAGGAAGAATCGAATGTACTCGCTATCTTGAAACTATTATGCGAGTCCAACTGACTCGAGTCTAGTATTCGAGTTAGCTTGACTCGCTCATACTCGATTTCTGTTTACTTAAGCAATGTTACTTCACTGCCTAAAATAATAGTACATACTACCTAATAGAACAAATACCTAAAGTTCTTAAATAACTAGCTTCTAAAATGATCTCTTTTTGTTAATAAAACAAATAGAACTTGATCTCATTAACATAAATTTTCTGGTTCCTAGATATCTCCTTAGTATGTTCTATGTTTATTTGATATGTTTAATGTTTAAAAATATTTTTAATTAAAATGTTGTGTCTTTATGCTAAACCTATATGCTGTTTGAAGTTTACTCCTTTTCAATTTTTCTTTTGTGCTAAAATCGGTAACAGACTCGAGTTCTAGACTCGAATTTCCAGACTAGGGTTCTAGACTCGAGTCCAGCATTCGAGTCAATACCAAACATAGAACTCGAGTGCTGGGCTCGAATCGCGGAATCGAGTCATGATTCGAATACCGTACAAACTGACTCGAGTCGACTCGATCCAAAAAAACATCGACTCGGCACATCACTAAAGGCAATGGTCGTCATATATTTTTTATTACCTTCACAATATTACGTGCCCGATGCACGTGCCAGAATAAAATCAATTCCGTTATATTATTTTTTCGTAATTTTTTACAAAATAACAGGTGTTGTTTTTGTATTTTTTTATTTTGTTTTGAATGGGTTCGGTCTTGACCCCGATCAAGCCCAGGGGCCAATACAGGATCCACGATGGGACGAGCTAACCCAGAAGGCGCCTATTCACCCCGGCTTTGAAAATGAACGGGTTATAAGTTCTCGGAAATACAGACTCAGGGAGGGAGTTCCACTCCATTGCTGTGCGCATTATGAAGGATGTTGTGAAGCGCTTGATGCGACAGGTAGGAAATAGCAACCAAGAAAAGGTGGTAGCCCGCAGTGCGTCTGGCTGTCCGATGGAAAAAAGGAGATGGCGTTATGAGCAAATTCAGCTTCTGAACACACTCTTCAAAGTATAGTCTGTAGAAGTCCGACAGACAACTCTTTGCCGAGAAGCTCTAGGATGTCGGTCACAGGTACAGATATACCTCGGAAAGGAGGAGTGAGGTGGAAGGAACTCCTTTTTGCCAAGAAAAGACACGATTGTGTTTTGGAGGCGTTGAAATGAACGAGGATACTTGAATCCCACTTGGAAACATGGCTTAATCTCTCGTGCATTCGCTTAACCCTGGATTCACTCATCTCAACATAAGGTCGTTGGCTTTTGCATTAGATAGGTATCTCTCTACGACAGTACTGTCGTCCGCATACCCAACAATTTCAGGTATCAACAGATCATTGATGTGCAGTAGGAAAAGCGTTGTAGGGAGAACAGACCCCTGAAGAACTCCGGCATCAATAGCCTCTGAGTCCGAGGAGCAGCCATCGATAACTACTCTGTTCGATCCTCCAGTCAAGAAATCAATTATCCAAATACAAAAGGCAGCGGGGATACCATAAGCAGGAAGCTTGCGCAGCAGACTTGCGTGCCAGCCTTGTCAAAAGCTGGCACGCAAGTCTGCTGCGCAAAAGCCTTCGAGGTGTCAAGTGAGACGGTAAGTGCTTCGCCGTGCATCTCGAGGGATGCGTCATATAAACTAGAAAATCCCCAGTTAAACGTGGCGGAAGTCTTGTTGACGGTCACTGAGAAGATCATTGTCCTCTAGGTATGAGATCAACTTGCTGTTCAGCACTCTTTTCATAACATTACAGAGTATGGAAATGATGGCGATCGGTGGGTAATTGCATGGGTCGCCACGACTACCCTTTTTGGGTACTGGCTGCACATTGGCAAGCTTCCAGGGTTTTGGTACTGTTTTTGTCTTGTGAGAGAGGCGATGCAAGCGTGTTAGCACAGGAGACAACTCAGGCGCACAATACCTTTGTACTCTTGCTCGAACACCGTAAACTCGATGTATTAAAATACCTACTTACTAACTAATAGATAATTAAGATATATCTACAACTATCTGAACTGAGGAGGTTCTTTTTGGCAAATACAGTACTTTAGTAAGGGCAGGAGGGAGATGTGATAAGAGAGTGGTGTGATGTGTATGAAAATATGGTAACTAAGATAGAATAGGAGATGCTTATATGAAGATGGAACAAAGAAAATAGACAAGACAAGTTTATGTGGCAAATGTGCAGCATGGGCAAATCAAATAAGGCAAACCAAAGCGAGCTTTCAGGGACCAGATCTCCATATTGGCTGTATTAGCCAACAACTTGCATGTGCACCTACACTGTTTTTAATTACTACAACCAACATTTTTTTTAATAAAACTCATTAAGTGTGACATCAACTGTAAGGCTAAATAAACTGATTTCTTGTTGAGCCCAGCAAGAAAACAAAAGGAAGTAAGCAGAAATAAGATACCATCTTAAATTAACAAACTCAGAGAATCCAATAGAGCTGCACTCACTGGCTAAATAAGTATGTGTCACAGAAAAATATTAAGATAGAAGTTTCAAAATTAAACTAATTTTAAATTCACATTATATATACTACTTCAAGTGGTTTAATTTACCACATAAGTTTCTTAGTCTTTTTTTTATTAAATTATATCATAAAAATAAGGAAAGAATTGCTTTAAAAGCTGAAAAATTTCAGCTTTTAAAGCTGCTGCATTACCAGAGTGTTGAAACAAATTTGTATACCACTGTAATAGTCTGCCCTATTTGTTACTCTTTATATGTATAATAAATTTTTATGACCACTTTAATAAAAGTTATGGTAATGCACATAAATAAAATTACTGTGCAATACCTTATGGCATTATATATGTATATATAGTTTTACATTTTTGCATGCTTAACTACAAAATAATACAAATGAAAAAATGTGGTTAATGATTATAGATGCTATTATGCATCAGATCTAAAAAGAAAGAACATGAGTGAAATAACCACCAATCAAGCAAATTTGACTTATAGATAATCGCAAGCACAAGCTAACAAATGCATTCGCTAAGTAAACCTATTCGCAATGCTTATTATTAAACTGTATTGCCATCAAATAATTCTTCATTCTCTATTAATGTCTGGTGGGTGCTAAAGATTGTAGATGCAACTGTGGCTAATATGTTTACATCACTATTTTATAACTTCCATATAAAAAACTGACTTTACTTAGTTGCAGTGATATAGTAAGTTTTTTATATTTACAGCAATTCAAAAAGTATGTTGTCAAGCTTCAATACATTTAAACCCATTTTTCTTTGATGACAAATCACACAAGAAGTTACTGCCTTGATCTTCTATGTTCTTAGTTTGAATATCAGGTCACATCATGATAACAGTTTTTTTATATCATTCAATTCTATTTTAATTATTTACATTTAAATTACATTATTTAACACACTTGGGTAAATTAAAGAGCACAGTTTTTGCTGTGTAACATTGCAAATTATTAATGTATATTTCTAAAACAATAATAAAAATGTTATCCCACCCATGATATTGCAAAGTTGTACTTGGTCTTATAGCATCGCATAAAAAAAAAGAGTTGTTATTATTGTTTGTACGGAACAGCAATTAGATACACAGACAAGCATTTTGTATTACACATAATTCTAGCTAACTTGATATAAAGAAATAAAAATACACAATAGCATATCAACAAAACAATATACATACTTACCTGAGCATATTGCCTGAGCATATTATATAACTACTTTTTTTTAAATTTTGTTTGCTTTTACGCCAATCTTTACTTTCCCATAATAATTAAGTGATAATTTAATAATGTAACACACTCACACCCACACATTCAACCTAACTTTCTAATATAATTTACACCACTTTATCTAGAACACAGCACACAGTTTAAAATCGTGGTACATAAACAGTCGCCACAAAATCTTATTTTTTTTTGTCGTTAATTCATTAAATAAGAAATTGTTATATTCCAAATTCATTTAAGCTCTGTTAAGGTAAACAACATGTATCTTTTGTAATTTTAGAAGGAGCGGGGCTCTCTAACACAGGTTTTATGCTTAAAAGAGGACACCAGCCACAAGTTATGATATGTATTTAGAAGATACTGAATAAATATTTCATTTTCCAATTTTATTTTATTGTTTTTTACTAATTTAATATTGATCTACTATATAATGAGTTGAAATATTTTTTCTGTTCAATTGCAAAATTTGCTGCTCTGCTCTTGACAAAGAAAATAATAAGAAAATAATTTAATTGGGTATATCTATTGTGCGTGGCTATGTGTAAAATATAGAGAGTACATTAAACAATTATAATTTGATGGCTAGCAACACAACAAAGATGATAGCCACTTGTCAGTCCACAGTAGCAATTGCTACTGATGGCCAACACCCCTCATCAGTCCCTGGTAGCAATTGCTACCATTTTAATTACTATTAATTTTTAAGTTACAAAGGACAAAATGAATCGAAAGAAATATTCTCTGGTGGATACTTTATTTAATCAGCTTTACGGTAGTATTTTTGTCAGGTCCTAGCTTCATAATTTAGCAAGAAAATGGCATTTTTATCTAAGAGTCCGACAGCTGACATTTTTTTCACAATTCGCACAGCATTGGGACTATTGACAGGGGTGGAGCACGCGGTAGCAGACTGACAAGTGGTTAAATAGTTATAAACTCATCATTATATAAAATAGACAATATAGAACTGTGATTGTATTGAAATTTACAGAAATCGGTAGGTAATTTACTAGGCAGGATATACAAAGTATTTTAAAGTAAGAAAAAACATATCATACCATCATTTTCTCAAGTTCAATGTCTTTCCACTTGTCCATAGTGACGGATCGTACGAAAGATAAATGGACCCCAAGGCTGCGGTGAATGCCCGAACATTCTAAGCATATCCAAATGCCATACGTAACAGACACCCACTGAGGATTAAGTGTACCGCACTCGAAACATTTCTACGAAAAAATACAATTAATACTTCTGGCACCGATCATTACATTGACGGAACATACGGATAGATTATTATAACTACTTACGTGGTTCTCGTCGGTCGTTCTTATGGAATTTAATTTACGTCGGGTACGCGGTGATGCCATGCTAATAAGCAGGTCTAGTTAGTGAATCCAGTCACGTATATTTTACGACAAATTTGCTCAATTCAAGCAAGGAAGATGATGCACTTACGGATATCTTGAGATGTAGAAATGAAAACGTCAAGTTTTTTTCACCGACACAAATGTCCACTTGGCAACCATAGAGCGTTTATACTTCATTAAGTCATAGAGTACGTGGGATTGCGCTAACGTCAAAATATTAATGTAGTAGTTTTTATTCATTGTGGCGCTGAGTTGTGGCGGCTTGAACGGAAGAAACGAAATCTACCAATCGTAGGAAAACGAAGGACCTCCCTATCCTAAAATATTAAATATAGCAATACTTAAATTAAAATCAGAAATGTTTACGTTAATTTTGCCTAAGATTAAGTCTACTAGTGATACCATTTTCTATCAGCGAACTATCTGCAAATAACACTAAAGTATGTTTTGTTTAAAGTGGTTGTTTATTTTAAATAAAAGCATTTAGATAATAACTTTTTTATAAATGTTTATAATGTACTAATCACATTATTAATATTCCCGTGAACCCGTCGCGTTAATGTGATTGCTTGTGTTACAAGTTGATTTATGTCTTTTATATATCGGCAAAGATCGAAGTAATGGCTTATGTATGACTACCTTTCTTTATGACAAAAAGTTTCGCTTTTGTAAAATTATTTTAAAGTATTATCATTTATAAAATAAGGAATAAATATGTTTGTACGCGTTGGTTTTCGTATTTGATTTTGGTACTTTTATTAAGTAGAAATGGGTTTTGAAGCTGATAACACCAAAATAGACAGCGGTGCATTCATTCAAGACGGGTAGGCAGGCCGCACGGCAAATAGTTTTAATCGTTTTGACCGTTCGCTTGGTTGTTATTAAGCTCATTTACACATTGAGATCTCAACTATTACTGTGAATAACTCTGGTGCTGACCCGTCTCATAGAGATAAAACTAAGTCGGTTATTGTTAGCCGGACTCCGATATCCGGAACATCGACACTTTGTTCATAAACGCCTGAAATGATAGTGCTTCAATGAACGACGAAAAGATGATTACCAACAGCGTGGAAGCCGAGTACACAGACATAGCCAACCGTAATGCATGGCCTCTGGTTTACCAGGTACGTTTACGTAGGTGTTACTTTTCTTCATTTGCCACGCATTTACCAACTGCACACAAAGTGGTCCTCTTGTAAGACATAATAAAAAACAAATTTAATATCGTCATCGAATTTGTATTTTCGCCGTACGCACAAATGAAATAATAGGGAGATGTAATTGGTGTTGTCATAGTACATATAATCTTAATCAGAGTAAACTTACTTGAAAAGTTAATAGTTAACTCCTAAGGAGAGTTTACTCTTTTAGTGCTTTATACAGTTACAGTAATACAGATTTTGTTAAAGACGGCTTAGTAGTATTATTTTTAAATCATTTCATATTAAATAACTTTTTTGAGGTTATATTTTACTTTGGACTTCAAGTCTTATGTCTAATGCTATGGTTTATTTTGAAATAGTTTAAAAATGCTAGTAAATTTGACTATAAATGTTAATATTTTTTCTACTTATGTACTTATTATTTAATTTTTATTGTCAAATAAACTTTAGTGTGTTCCAAAACTATTTTACAGATATGCTGTGCCCTATATTTTAATATTTTTTCCATAAATTTTAGATTATATTTGGAGTCAGCTGACTCGATATGGGGAGGTTAATGATATTTGCATATTAAGCTTTATTTTTCTATTCATTCAATGAGTGGTTTCTTGTTGTTGTTACCTTATTGCTTTCTTTACAACTTTGGGTTTTTTTTATAATATGCTTAACATTTGTGAAAACATCTACTTATAGAAACTATTTGTCTAATTATTTATTTATTTACTGGTTTTGGGAAGGTTAACAGCTCAATATAGTTTAATAATTAAATAGCACCTAACAGCCTATTACAAACCTCCACTAGTATGTGACAGTTTTAGAATAGGTAAACAAATTTTATAACAAAAAAAAAGGAATATCAGAAAAAGGAGTAAATTACAATATTAACACTTATAAACAAGCCGAGACAAACAAATTTTATAACAAATAAAAGGAATATCAGAAAAAGGAGTAAATTACAATATACACTTATAAACTAGCCAAGACAAATTAAAAATTTAAAACGAAAAGAGTTGTTCATATCTATAAACTTAATAATACGAGCTACTACCAATAATCTAATACTATTAAATAATAATAATACGATCTAATAATATTAAAAAAATATATATATTCACAAAGATTCAATTCGATGCGGTTATGATGGCCAAAGAAAATCAAGCTTACAGTTTGCCTAATGGTCGCAGCGCTTGTCACTGACAAATCAAAGTCAAAGTCAGCACTATACTTGTTATAAGTAGCGAGACCGCGTATCAAAAAAGTGTTCGCCCTGTACTTTGTATGCGCAAAGGGTAAGTAAAGCAGCGGGTGTTGTCGCAGAGCCAGTGTGTTAGTGCGAAAACCAATCTTAGAAAGTAATTCCGAGCAGTCAATGCCTCCATTGACTAGTTTCTGCTTATATTGCAAGTTCTTGTTTGTAGTTGTATGGAAACTTTCACACTAAGTAAGCAATGTAAAAATTGCTTTAAAGCAGTCAATAATTCATATTTATATTACAAATATAATTATATTTGTTACCCATTTAGATCTGCTGTCTGTGTTCAGGATAGATGTTTGACTAGCCACAAATTTTCATATGTATTAGCTATTTTTATATTTCATATAATAAATAGTTTATCTTATTAATGCAATTTCCAATATTGCCAATTTATTAAAAAGGTTAGTTATATTGACAATAGTACAAACAGGAGTAAAAAAATTAATTATCATTGCAAGGTAAGTTTTTTATGGTACCTACTTGCTCATACTGTCAGTCAAAACATAAGTTACTAATATATGCTTTTGTTTTAGTTCAGTAAACGATAGCTAGTACTTTAGTTAGGTGCCTCTGTATAGGGGATAATTATATATATATATTTTTTGTATTTTCATTTTAGATACAATTTCTAATAAAAATGGATAAAAGCAGGTTTGATGAAATAAACGACTACCAGGGCTTCAAAAGGCATTAGAAAATATTTTTACCAAAAAAAATGTGGAATCTGATTATAAATTAGTAGGGTATAAATTTCTCCAATTGTGAGTGTTGTCATGGGTGAAGATGAGTTAGATGAAGACACTATCCTGCAGAATACATTACTGTGATTAGCCACAGTAGAGTGGAAGCTTTTGCATATAGCAGCTATGATTATTCGAATAACAGTAATAATGAGCCCGTACAAAAACAGGCTCCAAAGATACCGCACATTGAAATAATGTGGCGTAAATGCGCTTATGAAAGTATAACTTCAACTGATGATAGCCTAAAAAAGTGCCTAGAAAATATGGTGGCTTAATTCAAAGATTTACGTTCAGTGGAGATATAAGGGAAATTATTTGATCGAAGACATAGGTATGATATTAGAGAACACAACATTTTTTGCTACACAAAATTATACTCATGACTTTGATTGAAAGAATTGAATCATGAGTTCTTCAATTCTTTGAAATACTTATTCTCACTGGATCTTATGCTGCTTAGAGAATGATTGTACTGCTGTCTGTATGAAGACTATAATGTACCACTTGTTTACAAAACCTTGTCGAAAGAAACATGTATTGTAATAAAGGAACTTAAATTTCAGTGACAATGAAGGAGAAAAAACGATAGAGGGCGTTGTTTACCAACATGCTAGATTTAGCTCTTGCTAATGCCTAGTGTCTACACATTCTAAGCCATGAAGACACAAGGGACCAGTTTGCTAATACGTCAAACTAAGTTTATCACTTATAAGCGAATTTGCTTGAAATCTGATACACATCAAGATCGAAGACTTAAATTGTCATACATAGTCCTAAGAATAACAGTTGGTGGAGTTCGAAATTTTCACAGAGAGTGTTATAAAAAAGTATGATGGTAATACAAAAAATGCATAAAGACACTAACAAAAATAACAATTGCTTCGAAAAATTCCACCTTTGAGCCCATTGTCCCTGGACAAGAATTTTTGTTTATACTTGCTAATTATTACTTTTTCTTTCAATTCCCTTTATAAGTACCCAATCAATAAAATAATAAAGAATTTTTTATAATTTTTCGAAAATTTATTGTTTGGGTTTAAATGGGTTTAAATATTCGCAAATTATAACATCGAAGGGCAATAGGGAAATAGGCTGTAAGCAAAAAAAAATGCATAACCCTTTTCGTCCTTTGATTATCCTGAATGTCCTTCAAATGTTAGCGTAACTCTTTATGTCACTTGTCTAACTAAAAAGGTTTTTCCTGATGAAATTGTTATTTTTGCTTTCAAGCTTTAATAGGGTTGTATCCAATAAGATTCAAATTTTATAACTGATTATAAATAACAAATAAAATGAAGTTTCAAAACATTATTTGACGAAGTTTAGTGACACTTTGCTGAGGACACTTGTCTAGTGATGACATACTTCAACTCTTAGGGCTAGCGCATACATACAATTTTTGTATCGAGTCAACTGTTTAGTCGAAATGTTTACTTGTCATAAAATCCACAACTAAACTATTTAGTTGATGGAGGTGCGCTCAATTCCGTCGATCGTTGATTTTGTATCTCGAAACGAAATCGCTGAGTCTGCTTCAACAACGCCCGTGTCAAGGTGCTGCAAACAATGTCAATTAACAAGAAAGTTTTAGTTTGTGTCTTGCTTTATAGACATTTTAAGAGAAATAAGTCGCGGATCGATTGTTTAATCGATGTCATGAGCACTTCAATAAATAGATCTCAATACAAATTGACCGTTAGATCAATAGTTGTCTAACTTTTTTGTCGAACAACTATCGAGTTGACAGTATGCGCTCGTTTTTATGATTGCTATATAAATGTATAAACGTTCAAACGACAACAAAAGAGTTGTTCCACTAAAAGTTGTATGTATGCGCTAGCCCTTAATATCACCTTGTATTAAAAGACCGAATCAATGTAACTACGTCTATTTTTAATATGCGAATATGGCATGCATTATTTATATCAATTGGCATAAGTTTATTTAAAATAAGGTAAAAAATGTACTTTTATTTGTTACAAACAAATCTGCCCTCGTTTTGTATTCTGTGTTAGTGTATTATACTTGCTAATATCTTACTGGATTTAGCTTTGAATGTTATTTGGAACTTGAATATCTGGAAAGCAAAATACATTTGTCACTAGCAGCCTGGTGTTCTTTACGAAGCTATTGTGTTTGCTTACATTTTTTTACTAGCTATAGAGTAAAAATTAAAATAATAAAGACATATTTATGCTTTCTTTTTCATTAAAGTTTCTGTTTCAGCATTTCATCCACGCCATATCAGAGATTTGCCAGTACAGACAGTTAAAATATAAAAAAAAATGTTCTTGTAAGCACTGTATATACCACATGCATTTAGCAAAAAGCTGTTATTTGGTATTACATAAGTAGACACTTAAATTTTAGTAACTCATCACATTTCTTATACTTCGACACTTTTTTTTACAAATGATACAGGCTTTTGAAGCTTGTGAA
The DNA here is from genome assembly GCA_927399485.1 of Calamotropha paludella. Taxonomy (NCBI): domain Eukaryota; kingdom Metazoa; phylum Arthropoda; class Insecta; order Lepidoptera; family Crambidae; genus Calamotropha; species Calamotropha paludella. Next base: position 18,759,775 of record OV656803.1, on the reverse strand, counting down.
TGTTTAATTTTTGTTTTTGCCTCGGTTTTTGATAAAATAATGAAATAAATATAGATAATAAAATGATATTTCTGCTATAACACAGATTGTAGAGAACTCATTAATTTTTTAAGTCAACTTGAAAAATGGGGACTATATTGAAAAAGAAATAGAATTATTACTATTTTTCAAACATAGTCCCTTTTTTCATTTGTTCACACAGATTTTGTCACATCACAATTATAGATTTTGTCCCTTGATCCTAACAGACTACTAAAAACATCTACCTGAGTGGTCAGTTAAACATTTTGTTTTTAACAGATCACCTTGATGAATAAATTATCCACCAGCGAGGTGGTTAAAATTTTTGTTCCTAACTGACTATTAGCTGTGCACTGTTAATAATTGTATATGAAAGAGATTATTACAATAACACTGTATAATGCATTTTAAGTGTTACTTAACACTTAATAATGTCTTATAAAAACATATAAACAGTTCGTGAGCGTCAAGATGGTGGGATCAAGTCCCCAATTTGAAATGTATCACATTAAAATGTTTGTGCTACATATGTTCTATTTGTACTCCGAACCAGACATTTGTACCTCTAAAGGTATATTAAGTATGTAAAGATCTCCCTGATCCCGCCAATTTGACGTCAAAGTGGCGGGACCTTCTGAAAGCTCTACTCAGAGGCAGGCAATTCACACCCGAAAACTTAGTACTACATATGAACATGTATATACTCAGTATTCAACACAGTTGTAAGTGCCAAATTAAAGTAATGTGATTAAAACATTGGTCCCGCCAATTTGATGATTCATGTTATCGCTGAATTTATATGAACATTGTTACAACTCGCGCAAAATCAAATGTGGAAACTTAGTACGGCCTAAGTACATGAACTTGTGTAATTTTCATGTTCATAATTTAAGTACATCAAAAGTTATCTGTCATTCATCGTTATCTCTGAAATGGACACATTTATGCAGAAATGAAACAACAACAACAAAATAATTATAAGTTTTGTCTTTAGTGTTCTAATGAGAAAAGTTGCATAAAAAATAAAAATAAAGTTTATAAAAACTTATTTTTGCCCATATATTAAACAATTAGGCACTATGTACGTTTGACTGTTCGTAACTTTCGTCTTTAAGTCATCGTAGCACTCCCACTTACCAAATATTCGGGAAATGAGCTCGATAATGCCCGATACCGCTAGATGTAGGTGGAGCTATGAACTCTATAGCAGATAATATATAATAGCATTTCCCTTTAAAGAAGATCTGGCTCGGAATTTCAAAAATATTAATCTTCTTCAGATCATTAATTTCAAAAAATATAGTAGATGATAGTGAACATAATGTGGTTTTGATTCCATTACATCCAGATGCACAGCATGATAACATTTGATTTTGACCTACCCTCAAACTCAATAATATTTTCTCATAACTTGTAAAACATGGTTAGATAATAATTATCTCGTTAAATACAAACTACGTTAAATAATTAGGGTTTCCATTGATAACCAAAAAAATATTTGTTTCATTACTGCATATATCTGTCCAATTCTATAAAAATATAGTCACCGGCAAATAAGTTGAACATGATTTTGAAATCACGTGACATGCGCAGTAGCAAGTTTAGGTACATTATTCACTACTGCGCATGTCACGTGATTTCAAAATCATGTTCAACTTATTTGCCGGGGACAATACTAGGTACGAAAATTAATAACGATGAATGACAGATAACTTTTGATGTACTTAAATTATGAACATGAAAATTACACAAGTTCATGTACTTAGGCCGTACTAAGTTTCCACATTTGATTTTGCGCGAGTTGTAACAATGTTCATATAAATTCAGCGATAACATGAATCATCAAATTGGCGGGACCAATGTTTTAATCACATTACTTTAATTTGGCACTTACAACTGTGTTGAATACTGAGTATATACATGTACATATGTAGTACTAAGTTTTCGGGTGTGAATTGCCTGCCTCTGAGTAGAGCTTTCAGAAGGTCCCGCCACTTTGACGTCAAATTGGCGGGAGCAGGGAGATCTTTACATACTTCATTTACCTTTAGAGGTACAAATGTCTGGTTCGGGGTACAAATAGAACATATGTAGCACAAACATTTTAATGTGATACATTTCAAATTGGGGACTTGATCCCGCCATCTTGACGCTCACAACAGTTCACAGCTGGCGATCAGTTAAGAAACAAAATTCTTAAAAGTGCAACTGATGAAACGGGGTTTGAGTAGTCCGTTAGTTTCTACTGTACTCTATTGCTGATTTTACCTACACACAATATAAAAATAATTCTTTCTTAGTTTAATGACATTATATTCTTACCGCTTCGTCCAATTATTCTTACGAACACAGAGGGTCACAGCATCAGATTTGATTAGGAATTTGAACTGAATTTGACTAGCTGTTATGGCCATGGGCTTGATTAATCATCATCCAAGATGCATCTTTATCACTTTCTTTGTTTATAGTGATAAAATAGTGCATTACTTACAAATAACACTATTATGATTTTTATATTTTTGTGGTTTAAGAAAATCGGAAGAGAATGTCAAAACTACAAGTATACGTGCATCGAGGCGAAGAAGCCGCAGAACAAGCCCCTGAACCGCTACCGGGACGTGAACCCGTATGACCACAGCCGCATCGTGCTTAAACGCTGCGACCGTGACTATATCAACGCTAACCTGGTCAAGGTAAGGTTAACTCATACAATTTAGATTCTTTAAATTTTCTTCACTTTCATGCCCTATATTTTTTCTTTTCGATAATAATTGACTGTTATGTTACGTAGAGAGTTATGTCAATACCTTCCATTGCCCCTGCCACTGACTATCAGCCGTATAATGATACTTTTTATTGCATACTTAGCGCCAGCACTGGTGTTTTTTCTAGCGACTGGACTTTTCTAGCGCTACAACTTTAGTCAACATATCTGTAGACATCAGGTCAGGTTTGGTAAAATAATAGGTTTATGGAACTGGCATTGCTCGATTACAGCAACCGGGTAAAATACCGATGATGTCTTGTCACCATGGTAACCCTCACTTGATAACCATCTGGAACTTTCTCTTCCGTCAATTCGATGTTGCTCGTCGCATGTTTGTCTGCATCGCCCAAGTGTGGTTTTCGTGAGGCACCAAGTGATTGTATCTTGAAGTGTCCGTTTATTAATCCTGTAGCATAAAATAGTAAAAAATAAACACTTTTTACTATTGTAATTTTTTTCTACTAAATTCGGGTTTAGCAGTAAATGAGCGGTAATAGTGTATACACTCAATAACTTTAAGCTAAAAAACATGAATTTATTGATGCTGTTGGATAAAGTGGTTAAAAATAAACGCATTTACTCGTGTCGTATCGTTGAATTTATTGCTTTGTTATGCCGATTTTCGGATTGCCTATGCGATCCCTGTGTTTTTTTATTCTGTGTTAAAAAAAACACCCTTTGCTTTACTCTAACCAATTATTGTACATAAGTTGATTATTTTTATTTAATGCGACTTAGTGCAAAAAGTATGGTTTACTTTTATGTTAAATTTTTGTTATTAAAAGTGTTATCGATTAATAATGTTATAATCAAAGAACAAAACAACTCATCTCTTCTTCAATTTGACGTTCCTAATTTTTTTTCGCTAAAATTTGCAACTTATGATAATCATTGTTATGTATCAACGAAATCAGTGGCGGATTACCCCCTAGGCACACTAGGCACGTGCCTAGGGGCCCCGGTGTAGAAGGGGCCCCAAAATGTAAAAATAAAAAAAAATGAAAATATTAATTATTATAATAGAAAAAGATTATAAGATCGCATTGAAAATGCATAAAATATATAAATATTATAAATGTAAATATTAAATTTTTATTTAAAAAATATTTTCTGATTTTGTATTTATTCACTCAAGAAATGAGTATTTCACAAAATTTGAAGGGCAATTTGTCGATAAAAAATGCTATATTTCACACCATTAAAGGCTCCGACACTGGTGACGGGACACATTGTATAAGGGGGCCCCCAAACATAAAGTGCCTAGAGGCCCCAGGCGACCTTAATCCGGCACTGAATGAAATACTGGTCGTGTAATCTGCTACAACACCGTGCGTAGCGTGATTGTGACAGCAATCGGTAGCTTTCTTCGGATAACTTTGTATAGCCTTAACTTAATATTTTAGTACTGGGTGATATTAAAAGTAAAAATATTTGTTACGTTACTTTCTTCAAAGAATATAATATATAAATTTGGATGGTGTTTATATAATGGTCCTCTATATAGAGCCTGTAAAAGAAGAGGCTTCTGATATTTTCAACACTGTTACTCCTGCAATCATTATATCTTCTAAATTGATCACCGTAAGCTTACTTTTGCAAAACAGTTGATCTTTGTAAAATATCAAAGCATTTTGAAAGCTTGGATGAACGGTAATTCAGTCAGTGGTTGTCCAATAATAATATCGGCAGATAACACATTAGCTTCAACAAGATAAGCGTCTATTTTCTCGTTAACGCTGTATCATTTCGATAGTGACTTTACCCTGCGGTACGGCGAAACCATTAACAAAGCCTTTCAATGTTAGTAAATTAATCCTATCTACTGGCTATTTTAGTTGTAATGCGTAATCTTCTCGTAATAATGTACATTGACTGCCTAAATCAACAAACGACGACATAGGTTGTGCACACACAGTAATCGGTTTATAATATTTCTTATTACCTTTTCCGCTACATGTAAAACTTAAAATTTTGTTGTTACCCGCTGGTAAAAATGAACCTCCTCGTCGATGTACTGTACCTGCTTCAATGCTTTTTTTTTACAATCTTTATCAATGACTGAATAATCCACAGATTTGACACTCCAGAAGTCCTTCTTTTGGACAATTTGTAACAATGTGACCTGATTCGCCACAGTTGAAACAAGTTACAGAAGCACTTTTACTACTACTGAAACCAGTAACCCAATGAGTGCTGGCCGTATATTTATGTGATATAAAATTTGGCAAAAACTTATTTTTATTTTTTTATCAATCACAACTGCTAATATGACAGTCTGAGCAAGTGACCGGGTTGTATACATAGATCTGGAACTATAATCTAGGATTATCAACGGTTAATAATTTAGTGCTCGATGAGTGCTGGCAGTATGTGATAAAACAAAATGATTTTCTTTTTATCAATCAAAACTGCTAGTATCACAGTCTGAGCAAGTGTCCAGGTTGAATGAAACGATCTTTTTTTTTTTAATCGATCATAAAATCTGGATCTGGTTCGAAGGCCTATGATAATCAACGGTTAATAACTTAGTGCTCGATGAGTACTGGCAGTATATGATAAAAAAATTGAACACACTGCTAGCTTAATTGCAAGCTAGCAGTGTTCTAATTTTTCGGGAATCTATGAGAGCATTAAATTTCAGTTTTTGGCTATAAATTCACACTTAATAAGTACAATTTTTTTGCACTTTCTTTAAGCGGTTCTGCTCACTTTGCCATGCTAGTTCAGATAATACATTGCTAGCTTAATTACAAGCTAGCAGTGTTCTAATTTTTCGCGAATTAAATTTCAGTTTTTGGCACTAACTTAGCAATAATTTTTGCGCTTTCTTTTAAGCGATTCTGCTCACTTTGCCATGCTACCTTTAAAGACGTCCGAGCAAGCCCGCTGACTCAAACAAGCTGGACTCGCGAGCTAAAGTAAACTACTTTCAAAGTCTTTTGTTGAAAATTAATCTTTATTTGTATGTAAAGTAATTATTACCATGTATTTGGCAAAAAAAAACTTGCAATGTTGCAAAATTTTCTTGTTATTGTATTATTAAACCCAGTACGGTAGCCCAACCAAGACTCGGTTGAAAAATAGTTTTAACAAAACAGTTAATATTGAAAAAATTAAAGATTGTTAAGAATTATATTTTGTTACGGCACAAAAGCTTTTCAGGTGAGATTATCTTTGGGCAATCTCCTTTACTAAATTAATCAAACATTGCATTTGCATTGCATTGATATTGCCTTACGAAATTGTAATAGTTTAAAGAGACTTAAATAATAAAATTCTATGATCTTCAATAGTGTAAAGTAAAATAAATGCTGCAGCTAAAATAATGACACTCAAAAACAAAACCTGGTTAATTTATAAACTAACATATTTTGTATCTATCAAGGGAAAAAATATTCGTAATTATAACCTTAAATTGCCAAGGTCCCTGAACGGGCCACTGGTGTTCTCTATTTTCCTAGCGACTACGCCGTATGTCGATTTATGAAGTAAAAGAAATCTTCTTAATATTCGTGAAATCAATGAAAATTTAGTGGCATTTTCCCGGGAGGAAACCGAGAAAACCTTGAGGTAGGTATAACAAAATACCTATATCAAAACGAGGTTGCACGTGAAAACAAAATTTACTCTAAGACATATTTTCCCTTGGTGCAGGTTTTTTGTTGCGTTGTTTTAAAGATGTATCTATTCAAATTTGAGCAAAAAAGAAAATGAATAATTCATATATGTAACAGCGGATCTCTATTTGTTCTTTTAAACACTGTTCGAAGTATTTGCCGGTTGGTGTATTGATATACGCCTGAAACTCCGTTAAGTTCACATTTACTTTTAGATACACAGTGGTTAGTGACATAATTTGTTTTGACAGATGGAGCGCGCCAACCGTAAGTACATCTTGACGCAAGGGCCACTCGCGTACACGGTTGGTCACTTTTGGCTAATGGTGTGGGAGCAGGAAAGCCGCGCTATCTTGATGCTGAACAAGATTATAGAAAAGAACGAGATCAAGTGCCACTGGTACTGGCCGCGTGGTGTTGGCGCCGATCACACAATGCTTCTTGATGACGTTCACCTCAGCGTCGAGCAGCTTAGCGAAGAAGACTGCAATTACTTTTCCACCAGAGTGTTCAAGTAAGTTTACAATATACCCTAGCGATACTAGATGATACAGGTAACATTAACAATTTATTTCATATTAGTTATACAAATCAAATCAAGTGTGCTATTACTAATGTCTCTTTTTTATTTGATATAGAATTTAGATAGGCCATAAAAGTAAAAGAACCCCCAGGTTTAATGCATGGACCAATATTTGTTATAAAACTAAAAAAACAGGATTTTATTTCCAAATTAAAAACAAGGGCAAATAACCAATAGCATATTGCGACTCTTGGCGAATTCGTTCAACACTTTCTTTGTTTTGTGTTACTCATGGGTGCACTGATCGGAGAAGGGGGCACAGGAGGGCAGCATGTCGTAGACAACATGTTCTTACTATAGGCGATAAAAGTGAAGTTAGACATGTTGTTTCTAGTACTAGCACTTATTTTAAATTAGGACAAAAAAACGATGTAAAAAAATTGTATGTGTTGTTTATGGAGGATAGATGTAGGTTTGAAATAAATGTCACTTTGGAAATGTACCGGAATAGATGCCGCCATTTTCAAAATATTTAGTAGTATTAAAGATGGTAATACTACTACTAGTGGCATTGAAATATTAGATAGGTTTCTATCTCCATTCTAGCTACTATTAGTCGTCACTAGCAATATTCTCTCATGTAGAATTGATGTGTCTTGTGAAATGGTAATTACATAAATTTTTAGCATGCGCTGGCAGCCATAAAAATTTCATAAGCGCTTAAAAACTTTTTCTGTAGTCTAACGCTGCGCCTTAAGGTTATATTTGTATCACTCCATATTTATTAGCCGGCTCCATCGACAAGGTGACAGGTTAGTCAACGTACAAATACAACTGGAGTGTTTTTTAAGCGTTAGCTTAATTATTAAATAACCAATAATATTTTGATTACTCGCCCAACGCTTGCAAAATTAAAACAATTCATAATCCACAACTGGTTTCCGATGAAATAATTTATTCAGATATATTGCCTAACCGCAAATCGGCTACTTGATGAACTGTAACGGTCCGAGTGCAGTTCGCGTGATAGCCATCTAATATTCAACTGAAAATTAACTATGTGGGTACGTACTTAATTAATTTTATATAACTTATTCACACCAAAAGTAATCCTGCTACGATTTACCAATAACTGTTTCAAATAAATTTACTTATTTCAATTCATTTGATAGGGTCCCGGTAAAGGCTACTGAATTGACATTTTTTTTTACGTGTTAACATTTTTTCTGCTTATTTTAACGTCTTTTCTGCTTAGTTTTTATTAAATATTAATAAACAAAATCCAGGCATGGTTTCTCTTCGTGTCAGTATAGATGTAACTTAAAATGAGATAGGAAGGAAAAATAAATTGTCGTTATCGATGATTTCAAACGAAAAATGGTTATAAATAATTTGTTTCTATAACTCTTAAAAATTCCTGATATGTCGGAAGTCGTCATTATGTTAGCACACAACGCTACCTAGGACAATATCGCAACAGTTTATATGCTTTTGCTCTAAATATTGACAGTCCTTGTCCCGTAAGTACAACGGATCCGTTTTAAAAATCAAGCTTTTCTTAATATTTCTTTGTGTATAGATTATACAAAGAGCATTTATTTATTGCGTATCTTCAGAATCGAAGACACAGAGACCAAGGAGAGCCGCGAGGTTATACAGTTCCACTACACGACGTGGCCGGACTTCGGTGTGCCGTCTTCGCCGGTAGCCTTCCTGGAGTTCCTAAACCGTGTGAGGCGATCGGGGGCGCTCGAGCCCGAGGCTGGCCCGCCCGTAGTACACTGCAGCGCCGGCATCGGCCGCTCTGGCACCTTCTGCCTAGTTGACTCCTGCCTCGTTATTGTAAGTCACAATCATTTCTAGCTTTTGAGGGCGGTGGTCCAATGAGCTAGTGCCCGAGACTGCTAAAGAAATAGTCAATAGATGTTGCCTTGACTATCGCCAAGATGATGCACTGTCTTGCACAACATTGCAATCACAATACCGGTGACCTCACCGTAGCATCCTATGGAAGAATATTGTTTCTCAACTAAAATGCTCTACTCTTATACCTTTTAAACTAGGTTTTTTAACTTTTTTAAAATAAAAACTATATCGTTTATTTTATAAACTATAAAACTTTAAACGGCAGACGGATCGTTATCATGGTTAAGTCCTTAGTTTTTTTATTTCTGTTCTTAGTGAAAATTATATCTATTATAACAACGAATCTTAAGCATAGATTTGGAATAAGAATGAGCAAAGAAAGAGTTTGTTCCAGATCGAGAAGGAAGGCATGCAGAGCGTTAACATCCAAGAAATCCTCCTGGAGATGCGCAAAGACAGAATGGGCCTGATCCAGACGCCAGACCAGCTCCGCTTCTCCTATCAAGCGGTCATTGAGGGAGCCAAGCGGCTTGACCCTAATTGGGTACATTTACATTTCTAATAAAGTGCAAAAATGCTTGTGATTAGCAATGAATGCTCATTATATTTATTGGAACTCTGAAAACTGTCTCCCTAGCTTTCGGCAGCCAGTTGATAACTGTCAACTGCATTACGCTATAACGTACATTGGATATCTGTTTTTCATATTAGAGTAGTTGCCACTGCCAAAGGGGGTGGTATTGTACACATCAGAAATATATATACTAATTGCTTATGTAACAAAAGTTTGGGCTTCTGCTTTGGTTTCATTTGATTCTTGAAAAGAAGCCGAGGAAATTTTTGCTTCGGTAAACTATACGGAGGTCTTCTTAACTGTTTTATTATTTGTTGACAGAAAGAGGAGCCCGATATGGAGGAAAGTATGTACGAATCAGTGCATGAAGCCGAAGAAGAAGCGCCCCCACCGCCACCACCTCGCGGCGAGAGCTTGGCGCGGCCCCCTGCACGTCCTTTACCTGCCATCCCTGCCAGTACCTCCCTCGGTAAGCTATTTCGTTTCTTCAAGAAGGGACTTAAATAGACTTCATCATCATTGATGTTGAGGTTATGCTAGTCTAGGATCAACAATCTGTAAAATTTTGTCATTGAATGCACCAAATAATTGTTTATGGATAATTATTACTAATGATTCATTGTTACACTTTTTTTAATCTTAATGCACCATCGTCTAAGCATTTCGCAGGTTTTACTTCCTTTTATGGAGTAGGTATTAACATAAAACCGATTATATATTTTCGTTGTACTTGCATGTCTTACGGTGTATGGTAATGAAATTCGACGTAAACCAGTGAAATAATTAGTCGATGCATACAAAAGATTCAATGAACAGTTGGGACGTATTAACATCATGTTAGCTTATATACCTTTATCTACTCTTTGTTTAAACTATAAATTAAAGTTTTAATAAAGCGAGCCTCAGTACTCGTATGTGTTATATAATGAGAATAGGTCTCTGTGACGGAAGCCTATTTCGATAGTAGGTGTAAAACGAAACCATCTATGGGTTCGTTGTGTATAGCGCGAGCCATGCACGAGCAATTCCGTTTCGTTAAGTGTTCGGCACAGGCTCTTAATTCGGCTGGCTTGGCTTTATTGTTGTTATTCATATGTTTTAATTGCATTTATATTGGCGACACGTGATTAGGGTGATTTTTATGATTCTCCCCTCACAAAGTATCGTAAATTATAACAACAAAGTGATTGCTGAATTTAATAGACATGGCCGTTATGCATTACGGTGTAAAACTATAATTTACTGAGTTTATAATTTTAGTACTCAAAATAATTTTATAAACAACGATAGGGGTCCTGCTTGTGCACCTAGGTCCTAGATTTGATCCTGATAAGGCCTTATATTTTTACGTCGCGCTTAAGCAATTATTTTCGAGTTTTGCTTATTTATAAAGTGACTCATTTTTAATATCGGGTATTGGAGCTAAATAACCAGTGGTGGTGGTGAATTAATTGTTATCACCCAATACTATTTATGGTAAAAAATTTGATGTTGTTAGATAGTTTTAAATGAATATATTCAAAACCAATATGATATTCTCAACCTTTATTACGTATACGTATAAGAAATAGAACGTGGATGAACAGTTTACGGTTACTGCTATCATGGAGCATACAATGCTATGAGTCATGACAGAGAGCACAACGTCTACTAAACACAGTAACAGAAAGAGTTTACTCAAGAAAGAAAGTAGCCATCGAAAGTTTAACGCAGTACTCCGTGTATCTCTCACTACAGGACATTGGCGAAATTTCTGTGAGAAACGGAAAAAGCCAGATAACAAAAAAAAAATAAAAATAAACAGTAAATATTTCAAAAATGAATAATCTTAAATATATCGATTAAATTAATAAAAAAAGCTCACGTTATCAAATCTTTCCATACAGCATCAACAACAGTGGATAACAGTGTGGATGAAACCAATGAAATATATGCAGTAACCATTTTTATCTTTAAAACATTTGTTTAACTAAAGCATTTTACATAGCTACTACGCACAATCACAATTCACGATAAAATTAGGTGCGAGTTGGAAAAAAAAATAGATTTCGATAGTTAATATATGTCACATAGGTCCGATGCTGATATATAGAAAGGCAATTAATTCTAACCCATCGTTATGTGGTCAAAGAATTTTATTCCACTATTATCAGATGTCGAAATCGCTTTCATCGTGCCGCAAGTATAATGACTCTTTCCGATCTTGCCATATTATTTGGGATCGTCTGTGGATCCAAGGTAATGAGTCGCTGCCGTAGCTCTGTCGTCAGTGGATCACATTTCGGCCGCTTGCATCTGTTTTTAGAGGCCTTATAGTGTGCAAGCTGTACAGGGTTCTGGCACCCTAGTAACTGTTTATTAACGGACATTTAATGCTGCACGGATTTTTTTTTTTCACTGAAACTTAGAATTTACGAACATTTATTAAGTATGCAATCAATATCAAGTAGTTTTAAATGCACTTAACGCAAACTTTTTGTTATATTTGTGAGTTTACCTAATAACTATATATGTATCGGTCGCGTAGCTAACTATAACATTGTATCTTCAGGAAACTTGGCGTGCAATTTCCGAGAGGAAAGTTCTGACGAGGGTGGCAACACGCCGCCGCCTCCACCCCCGCGTGATTCTTCCCCCTCGTCCGACGATCCTCCCGCGTCCTCCGCTGACGACGAGGACGACGAACCCGAAACCGGCCCAACAGAAAGGTAATTACTTACAATACTTTTTTAATTTACTATTACTAAAGTATAGTCGCCGAGCAGAGATAAATTCATACAATGACCCCACGCTACCCATTCTTATCGCTTGCGCGCAATTTTGTTGTTGTCACGCTCGCACACGTACCGTAACCGCCCCTATTAGAGATTGTAAACCTTTTAAACCAAGGAATACGGTGTTTACTTGTGCACGTGTTAGATAGAAGTTGTGAGTTAGAGAAGAGGGTGCTCTCGTCACTTTTAAACCTAAGAATCTACAAACATTCCGTACACATCCGTATAAGAATGCGCTCGCTTTTAATCTTGTTCTACATTTCAATTAATTATAGAAATTAAGGTTTTTGTTATTATTTAATTAGTCACACATCCACACCGGCCCCATCTGATAATCTCATAATTCTTTTGTAACAAAATTAATAGTATAACTTGATATAGGCAATTTCTGTGTAATGTATTTAAAAGTGAATAAACATTCAGTGTTTATGTAATATGGACTAATTGACTGTTCCCATAATATTAATTAAGTTAGCTACAGGCTTTTGCCGTTTGAACCACAGCGTATGTGTACAAATAGTTAGTTATCACTTAAATAGGTAAAATATAAGTAAAAATTATAAATTACCAGAATTTTATAGATATATAGATAGTAAAATTATTTATTACACCTGCCAGTAGGCTAAAAGGTCATTGCACGAAATTATCTCTGCTCGGGAACCGTAGTTTAGTCAATTCATTTTGTTTTTTAAAGTAAATCTATAATACTTAATGACTAGAATACGCCAGTTTGCTTCTTAATCTACTGATGATAAAGTGGCAAACATTGTATCATTTTGTTTATTATGACATTCTTTGATTTAATAAATTTTGCGTTTATAAAAATTATTTCTCGGTGTAGGTACCCATTTTTTACGATAAATAAACTTAAAAGTTCTTTTCTAAATGTTGTAGAACTGATTTCCCCACAGCATTGCAACTGTTTAAATGCGACTTATTGTCCTTATGTCAAGCCAATTTTAATTAATGATGTAACTTTCTATAAGTTAGTAACCTTTGGTTAAGTTTTTAGTAGTATTCGGCTAGTGCATCCTAGGGTATTACATTTTTACAACTGATACTCTAACTTGTTAGGAAGTTTTTTTTAAATAAGAAAATAAACTAGTTTGATAAAATACGTCTTAGAAAAGACTAATCTATTTTTTTCATTAACAATGAATCACACCAAATTATTGATTTATCCCAGTTCTTCGGGATTTAAATAACTATAATAAATTAATATAAAAAGGTCGAAATTTACTAAAAAATACCCAAAGTTACTAAGAGTAAAATTAATAACTCGAATGTTAGTAACTAGCAAAGACGTGGTCTACCCTTAGATACTTTTGATGTGTGTATTTACCTGACTGTAACATCGGCAGTGCTGAGTGCGAGGAGAATGGCGCTCGCGCCGAGGTCCGCCGGCGGCGAGCGGCGGCGCGTGACCTTGCCGAGCGCGTCTCCGCTATGAAGCGGCGTGCCCGTGACGCGGAGAAATGGCACGCGCTCAAGAGGTCCCTCTACAAACCGCTCACCATTACCTTCGGCATACTGCTCGCTTCCATACTAGTATATTCATACGTGAAGCACTAACCACACACATACACACAACAGTACATTATTCTTTGTATACCGTGTGTGAAATAGATTGATTTACGGACTAGACACTGGAACGAAATGTAAAAAATGCAATCGTAACTACTTTTAGCCGCAGTCGATATAGACATTTATTTATTCCTAATAATCCAATATTTAAAATTAATTCAAATGTAATTGGGAGATTGTGTATATCCTTAAAATTCTTTACCAAATATAAAACAGACATAGAGAAAAAAAGGGAAATATTGATATTATCCTCAAAAATTAATAAATGATCACCTAAAAAATACAATTGGTAATCTAAAGGTTAGGTTGGGTTGCCAATTGTATTTTTTGACGATCAATTACTATTCTTTTGATGATCATTTAAATATGTGTCGCTAAAAAAACAATACTTTCGTATTTATTTTTTACTAATGCTCTATAAAACAATCGTCAAAATTGCAATAGTCATTAAAAATGTATTTTGTATATATTTTTTCCGCTATGAATTGCTGGTGTGAATAAAAAGAGACGCCGCACATATACGGTTTTGGTCTTCAGGAGCAACAAGTATCATAGTTTTCACTTTTAATATCTATCATACAGCAAATTTCTTACCTAAACAAAAATTTCACGCATACAAAATATCCCGGATAACAATAACAGACGTTAACAACGACAAACCAAATCACAACAATTGCCGTGTACGTCGATCGATTAAGAAATACAACAATTTGCATTTTACGTAGTTTTATCAAAGACTAAAACGTGTAAAGTTATAAAAACGTTAAAGTTAACTGTGTTCAAAACAACCGCCTTTTCAGAATGTCTTTCTTCACTCCATAGTATAAAACAAAGTCGCTTCCTTCTGTCTGTCCCTATGTATGCTTAGATCTTAAAAATTACGCAACGGATTTTAATGTAGTTTTTTTAATAGATAGAGTGATTCAAGAGGGAGGTTTATATCTATAATACATGCATAATATATTAGAGCATTGGTTCCGTGCGAAGTCAAGGCGGGTCGCTATTATAAAATAATGCCCATGTTGGTAAACTATTAAAAAGCTTCTGTTTTAGGTATACAAAGAATATGTGCATCATTATCGCTTTAACGAACTTCACCGCCATAGACTGTTTTCGTTTTCCGGGTTTCGTCGTATATGCCCTTCGTTACATTCTTTTTCTATAAATATAAAGGTAAAAAAATAAAATTAAAGTTAGTTAAAGCGCGATTTTATGAGTATTCTAAATTAATTGTGGTCAAGATTCGTTCTGTCCTTAAATATCCTATCTTTTTTAAGTATATACTTGTCTTTCACTTCCTTTGATTATTGCGAAATAGGAGGAGCAGGAATAGTTTATGAGTTTTTCCAACAGATAAAAAGAGCGAAGATATTTTTTTTCCTTTATGCGCTCAAGCATTTTTTTGTGTATATACCTGATTCAACTACCTATCCTGATTATTTTCCATAAATGTCATTATTATTATTATTAGATAGACTAAACACTCTTAATTTACACTAAAACTAACTTAACTAAAATTATAAACAGTTTTAGACTATAAAATTCAGAGTAATTACAATAAATTAATATTCGCATTCCTCTGACAACAACAGAAGTTCCGATCGAAGGACCACATAGTAAAAATGAAAAGAACGGATTGTAACTAAAATGAATTTATTAATTAATTTAAGTTAATTTTTACAGTACGGCACCTGACACTTTTGAATGAACGAATGAAACGACATTATAGACTTATTAGAAAACTCAATATAATCAGTTTTTTACTTACTCATTTGTTGGTTCATTCACTGGTGCCGTAGTATGTGACAGTAGTGTGAATTCCCGAAAAGTGACCTTTGTCTGTGAATTCAAATACTCCGGTTAAAGAAATATAACTTTGGTTCTTCTTTGGTCATGACTTCAAATAAGATGCACCGCATAATACAATACTAATAATGATCTTAACGTTGGTATGATTCTTAGGTCCCATTGTTTTGGCAATTATTTTAAATCGTAAAAATCGGAAGTGTATTGCTTTTGAATTAACAGACAAATGTTTCTTGTTGTTTTTAAATAATATTGCTGCGTGTCGGGAATATTTCGATCGACTGAATTATTTAAAAATGTCGATATACTGAATCATATATTACATCAAAATAAGGGCATTGCATAATGTCATTATTTTAGTGAGAAGTTATCATGAAATCAATTGGCGATAGAATAAACTTGTTCAATTCCGAATTACTTAAAAACGAATGATTTTACACATAAATAACATGTATGTGTAAAATATTCTAGCCCTCTATTTTGTTTTGATTATTGTATGTAATTCATATCTTAATAAACACAAATTTGCATAATACACATACACATAATTGTAGAGGCTTCAAATGTCATGTGACACGTCAGTAGTTCTTGGTTTGAACAACTTTACACTGTTATTATTATTCTCGACTGTCTTCGCCTTGATATTCGACCGAATGCTATTATATACTGTTATTATACACCATTAGTTCGATTTTATACAATTTTATATACAGTAGTTTAAGAATTTTTACTTCTTTAACACAAGCAATAATATTCACATATTATAATGTATTTTTGTACTAGGGGCTGAAGTATTACGAATTACCAGTAGCCCTATTGATTATACAGTGGACTTCTGATTATCACTCTCACTATCGACTCTAAAAGGCCTTATCACTTTTCGTAAACTTATTTTTCTTATTATATTAGTAGTATATTGAGTTTACTTGGCACCATAAACAACTCTATGAAAAACGCAATGCAAACACTGATAAAAAATTTAACAAGAAAAGAGATGCTTTTGTCTTTACTTTTCTAAATTACCAATAATTTTTGCAATTCAAAATGAAACTAACATTTATGTTGAAAATATTCTAAATTCACCAAAGAGTTTATAGATGAAAGGGTATTTGTATCTTCACAACTAAATATAATAAAATTACGGTTTCATAACTGTTTATTGTATTAATATTATATTTTGAGGACCACTGATTATCATTGCCTCGATTGTCAAATACAAATTTTTAGCAACTTCACTGCCTTGGATGACTTATATGAAATAAAAAATCACGCTTTAAACTTTATGATTATCTATACCAGTGTTTTTATATAACATTTTGGGGTTACAAACAGTGTTATCGTCCATTTTTTAACACACGATAAATGTCACAAAAGTGGACACATTATTACGCATATTTCTATGACTGCATAGGATTTAAATTACACGTCACATAGTAAAATAATAGTGCTGCCTTTTCAAAATAAACCACTTACCCTACTCTAAATTTCAGTATGAGTAGTTATGTCTCTAACGTTAAAATTTATAAGGAATTGGTTTTTTATGGTAAAAAGGTATTTTTTAATGTAGCTTCGATTTTCGGAAATACTGAGCATTTCCAGCGTGTCCACGCTATGCCAGATATATGCAAGAATTATGCAAGCATTTTTTACAATCTGTTATAATTTGTAGAGTTGTTTTAGAGTAGTCACCACAATTGCGTATCCTGTTTTCATTAGATCCCGATAATCCCGCGGGCACCCTATAATGGGACATAATGGCTATGGTCACTTAATGAATTCAATTTTTACGATAATAAAGATTCAAACACATAAACTAACTAATTCGTGCAAGTGTGCGCTCACTAAAATTATTAAAATGAGTTAACATCCATCGAAAGTATACTTTACGAAAAATGTCCAGTCTAACTGCTCAAACAAGTTGAATTTTTTTTAGTTAAATTTCTATATATATAATAATCTGGTACCTGCTTAAATGCTTAAATAACAAAAAAATGGTTTATTGAAAATAAAAATCATTGGCGAATAACTAATACGGATTTAGAAAAGACTGTAGTACATAGGGCTTGCTTTTCCTGCAATTAATATCACCTTGCAGCATTCATAGATCTTTTGTCAGCTTTATGGTAGTATAACTTTATCAATAAAAAAAATTTGTTTACGTAATTTGTTAACAAAATTATGCTAATCATTTTGATTCGTGTGACACTATACAGTGAGTTAATAGTATGGATATTATATTCAGAGAACCATTTCATATTATTAAAAGTGAAACATATGAAAACGCTTAAATAACTTCATCCTTCTTGAAAATTGTACTATCTTCTACACAAGATCAAGATTATACTATGACGAAATTATTACAACAATCGTCAGAAATACTTTATATTAAGGTAGAACTATATCTTGAAATCCTGTGGTTGGTTAGGATTGTTTATAATGGATGTATTAATGTAAGCTCAGTGACATAATATGATATACGTGTTTTTATATAAAAAAAAATTAAACTCTATCATTTATGCAATCACCTACTTATTCCTCAATTAAGTTCTTCTTATCCTTGCTACATCGTGATTTTTTAAACAATGATCAAATTGGCAGTAATTTCATTTCTAATATCGTGTCATGCCTCGGAACATATGTACAGAAACACAAATAAACATCTTGTATCCTTTGCTTTTACGAGATAACAATACACTCAAATTAAGTAATTCTTAGATGAAGATATGAAAAAGTACTATTATATACAGAATAAAAAAAAAAGTTGTCACTATTCACAACTTTGCTGGCTCGCAAAATCCAATTGAATATACGCACTAAGGCAGTTGTCCGACCGGAAACGATGAACGAATATGGAGTAGAACTAGAAGCTAGAAATGAATTAGCGGGAAGCGAGTGTGTAGTTCTGATAGTTTTGTCGCGAGTGTGCAAGTGCGAAGGGTGAAATAACAATACGTGTACTTTAAAGCCGCCCTGTAGAGAAATGACCGCTAGTTAGTCTCCCGGCATGAGTTCTGACCGCCAAGCGTTCATCGCTGAGCGAGTATTATCCTTGATAGCTCTTGTCGCTCAGCGACAACTAGTGGAGCGAGTCCTCGCTGGCAGTGTGAACATTCAGCGATCAACTTTAACATATGCGTTTTTTTTTTTGTTAACACAGAATGTATATTTATTGTACGTTTCTGGAGCGAGAAAATAGCCGATAGTTAGTCGTTTTCTCGCTGGCGGTAGGACAACTGCCTAAGTTTCTATCTCTTTCAGTCGTAAACAGGCACGTGAAAATAATATAAATCACGATTCATGAAAAGCTATTGTATATCAATTCACTCAACCGAATCAAAAGCCGTAATTGATTTCGAGTTAAAAATATGACCACGATTACCGTAAAAATGTGTACACTCATTTGATCTAGTCTCATTATACAGCCTTATCATAAATTAACGGATAAATGTAAATTGAAACTAGGTGTACTACTTACATTAAAAACATATTAATTAGTTGAGGACTACACAAACAGAAAATATTTATGATTGATGCGATTAAATCAACTGCAGTTACTTTTTTAGTTGATTAATGAATTGATTAAATATTTAATCAATTGTTGCTTAACTCTTCTTATGATTTATAAATACGGTTTTCTGCATGCTTGAATGCGAGCACTAACGCCCAACAAAAAATGCTTTCTCATTAATCAACGTTCACCAGATTGTTTGTGATGGACGCGTCGGTCGATGAAACAAGGGAGCTGGTTAAAGATGGATTTATTGTACAAAATTATAAATCCATCACCGACCCACGTGATAATTGCATCATACATGTATATCAACACAGTGAAGAAATTATGTAACTGTGATTGATATTATTTAAATTAATGTTTTGTGGTTAACACAGAAGAATTTCTATTCATGAAATGCGATTACGTAAAAGTGATTTAGTAAGTTTTGTTTCAGTTTAATAAAATACTAACATGAAGTTAGCGCGAAATGGTGGTATTCCGATTCATTTAAAAATCCAATGTTGTGGGGTATTACGAGACTATTTTTAATTTACTACTAGTTGATGTTTGAAATTATGGTTGTGTTGTTTACTTATTTAACCTAGATAAATATCGTGTAAAGATGGATGGATGGATGGATGTAAGACAGATAAAGAGTTGAATGAGTTGATACACTAAATGTTGGTGATAGATTCGTACATTAAAGTCTGGGACCCCCCAAATTACCTTGTAAAGGAGAGTCAGTTCTGCGGCAAACTCTGTTAAAAAAATTATGGCTTTAAGCACTACTGAAACGCGAAAGTTGACTTATTTTAGTTATTTTCATATCCCGTATATTATTTCATATATTTGTAATGTCCTATGGGTTGTTGTTGTGGGGTTCAAATGCTTAATATAAGCTCACGTTTTTGTCAACAGAAAAGAGCTGTCCGCGTTATATACAACTTATATCTAGCGATTCTCTGAGATACTTAGACTTGACTACTAACCGCGACGGGGCAATACTTTTATGAGAATATAATCTATGGACGAATTAACTATAATACATTCGTACATCGCTTTAACACTAGAAATAAAGATAAACTTGCCGCTTACAGTTTTAGACTTTTTGGGAAAGGAATAGCTCTATTTAATGATGTTCTACCAAGTTAGTTGATTTGCCTTTGCACAAAATTAATCTCATGTCCAAAGATTATTACAAAGTCGACGACTATTTTGTAGAAAGCGATGCATGAAGTAATGTGAAACGTCTCAACACTATTTATTACAGGTCGTATCATACAGCTATTAGCATTTGTTTATTGAACACTCAATTTCTTCTTACGCCGTTTGTCCTCCGTGAACCATTGTGGTATTGAAATTGATGAGTTGTATTTATTGACTTTATTTTGATCATAAATACATAAAATCACGCTAATTATCAATTCCTGTACATACATTTTAAGATTTCGAGCAAAGATAATAGAAAAAAAAATACGTTTTCGCGTCAATAGAAAGAGAATTCAAATTGTTTCAATTGCAATGACAATTGTTGTAAATTTAAGCTTTCACTTTGAATGCAACATACTTAAACGGTGTTCGAATAATTTCTATCACAAGTCAAATTTCGATAACAATAGCACACTATTAGCAACGGAAGCTGTCAAATCGTTCATCCACAATGGCAAAAAACTTCATTAATTTCAGACGAGAATTGTTAGCAATAGACTTACGTAGGTATGCAGCATATTCGTTTCATGTGCAATTATGGTACAGACAATATCGAAACCGTAGCTCGTCCAATGTCTTTCCCTCATCTATACTAATATTATAAAGAAGTAAAGTTTGTGTGTTTGTATATTTGTTAAATTGTAAGGGATAATCTTGGGATCTACTGAACCGATTTTAAAAATTCTTTCACCAATAGAAAGGCACATTATTGCTGAGTGTCATAGGCTATATTGAATGCTTGAAAAAATTTAAAGAATTTTGTCCACCCGTGCGAAGCCGGGACGGGCCGCTAGTATATTATAATTGCAGACCACGTTTGTAGTCTCATGAGACCTAAGTTTTTAATATTTGGACACGTTACTATCATGTTTGAGTTAATATTTGTAGTAGTAGGTCTGGATTTGACATTATATCTCAAAATAGTAACTGAGGTTTGCATATTTCACAACATGAATGAATGAAAGCTAGAAATATTGGCGAACTCGCATACTATACACTTATAATAATTTTAAAACAAAACGAAATATTTGTGTATACTTTGTTATTTATTTTAATGGCGTAAATACTACAAAAGACACGTTCTCTCCTTTTGTGTTGATAGGGGCTGTCTTTATAGATATCTGTAGGAGCTCCGCATAGTATACAAATCATTAAACAAAAACATTTTTACTAAATAGCAGTACAAGGTATAAGCAACTTTACGAAAACTAAAGCCATATATTTTCCCACTATGCTGAAGGTTTTTCGTCTTGGAAAAGAAAATCAAATCAAGCATTTTCTTGTTTTTTTTTCTTTAAGATATCATTAGTGTACATTCAACGGAGAAAAATCTGAAAAAAATTAAAACCTATCTTAAAGGTGCGGGAGCTATATATAAAGTTATGAAAAAAGAGTAAAAAAAAAAACATGCGTGCACACGTTGTTTTTTGTATTGGCGGCCATTCTTTAAAAGATAATTTATAAATGGTTGTTTTACTTATACTACTCGTCGACTGTGATTCGTAACACGCCAATTAGCAGTTGCTGTTCATACGGTCATATTGTATGGTATTTACTTTACATTTTTTCAGACACTTTTTTTATAATGCCATGCCCATGCCGTTAATCTTGATATTGACATTTACATCTTGCAAATAGAACCTAACAAAAGAAATAAAAACAAAAAGATGCACGCTTGTAAGAGATGAATTTGGCTTGGAGTGAAAATAGGCAAATAATATACAAACTAACTATTTTTAAGAAACTGAATCGCGTCGTATTATTTTGGTACGAAAATAGAATTGAGATGATTTAGTGAACGAGAAAAAAACAAATAGCGTAGGTAAATTGCCCTTAATTACGAAGGCATTATTACGGTTTTGTTATAGTCCTATGAAATGTAGAAATTATTTATATTTACCTACTTTAATTAGAAAATCGTGACTTATAATATACTTTTATGATATTTAAAAAATCTTTAGAAAAGTACTCAAATTTCGTTTAAGTACATTTTCATCGATTGTCATTTAATAATCTACCAGCTTACTCTCTTTTTAGATATTTTTTTAAGGTGCAAATCATAGAGGACAGCTAGAAAACGCGGGTTTAACTGTCCCATAAGAAGTTTTATAAGGATTATATCGCTCATTTTCTTACTTATTTTCCGTGGTTGTCCACACGAAAAGCAAATATTTTATACAAGGGGCATTTTTGATTCTGGCATGTTGACAAAAGGAATCATATTATAAACAGTAATTTGCGTGGCTATTTATAGTATAATGTACGAAAACGACCCCACTATGGATATAATACCATTTCAAATTTTATTGTTTCTGAATTACATAGTTTGGCTTGTTATATTATTAACCGATTTTCGGTAGAAGCTAACTCAAACGTTATTTTAATAATCTAATCAAGTGAAGGTGCTAATTGTAAAAGGTGTTCACACACCAACATTCAGTCGTTTCATGAAATCGATCGATGTTAAACGATTGAATATCTATCTTGAGACTTAAGGAGATTAGATTTTTTTAATTAGAATGGATTCGCTCTTGATCTCTATCAAGCCCGGGGGCCAAGACAGAATCCACGATGGAACGAGCTAAGCCAGAAGGTGCCTATTCACCCTGACTTTGAAAATGGACGGGTTATAAGTTCTCGGAAATACAGACGCAGGGAGGCAGTTGTTCCACTCCTTTGCTGTGCGCATTATGAAGGATATTTTTTATTTATTTACGCACATCCGTTTGGGTGTAGGTGAATATTGGATTCTAAAATACTATCTATCGTGGTCGATCGGCTGTCTTTTCCTTTTTGATTGGTAGAGCCGACCGATATAGAAGATCGTCATTTTTGTCGTGTAGTTATTATTTATAATGGGGTGCCGAAATTTGAACAGCGGTTTATTATTTCAGGTTAAAATCGGGGCAAAAACCTCAAAGCGAACCACGCGAAGACTGAGGAGATAGGTAAATTATGACAAAATTTAATTATGGTGAACAAATTTTACATATCTTGAATAATGGAACCTCAGAGACTAGGGCGGAGCCGGTCTAAGTGTAATTGGCTTAAATTAATATAAAGTATTTGGCGAGGTTCGTCCGTCCCGATAAAGCTGTGTCAACATTTTTGATAACGTTTATATTTTTTCTCTATATCTCGGACTAGTATTATATACTGTTTCAAATATTCCGCTGTATTTTAATTGAGGAGGCTGTAATAGTCAAATGAGTGAGCCTAGCGAGCTTTACTTAATGTGAAGTACGTCTACTACATATATAACACAGAATCTTTGAACTGGATCAAAGTCGGACTCACTAGCTTTTTGAAAATTTTATAAATGTTTACGTTATGTATGTGTAGACCATTTTAAAGATGTTTTTAATGAGATGTGTCCCTGATATTTCACGATACAGGTCACAGGGACAGGGAAGCAAGGAATGTTCGCTCCGTCCTTCCAACATAGGCTTCGTGTCTGAAGTCCTATGCAGACACTTTTGGTCCGATGCAATCTGCGACATAATTTTTATTGCTACATCCATAAAGTCAATCTTAACCATTTATAAATTAATGCATAAAGGGTTAACCTTATTTAACAAGTGAGAAATATCACATCGCGGACTGTAGAGATTTCCGATAATCTAATTAGTTCCATTTCATCCTTCAAATCTCAGACACGATTAAATATTGGGAATTATTTAGAAATACGTAAATGAGGTAGGCATAGAAACACTGAGTTTTCTGGCGGTAACTCAGCGGATGGAGCGCAGTAATGCAACCTCGCCACCTTAATTATAATTACTCTCAATTATTTTATATTCCGTATTAGATGTTATTATATAACTTGTACATAAATATGACCTAAGCAAGTTTAATCGTAAGTCCTAGATTATTCATTTAGTATTTATATTTAGATAATTAAATAATTAATATTTTTATAATACATCTTTAATGGGAAAGTCATGATTAGTGCATTAATTGAATGGATCGTCGGTGGTGCAATTAGGGTTGCCAACTATTTTACAGTAATATAAGGTATTTGATTCCCTGGATATGAAACTTTTAAAACATGTAACAAAAATAAAATGTCTCAAATTGTAAGCGTACCCATTTTAAATATTTTATGGCTTTCATATTTCAGCACATATTAAATACTTTTGGATTTCTCTTTAATTGTAACAAGTAGTTTTACAAACTGAGCTTAGACACATATAAAAAAACTATGCCAGTGACAGCCCAGATAGCGACAACAAGGCTAAATAGTGTAATAACGAAAAAATATCCTTTGACTAATAATTATATAGTAGGTATATTTGCTGAAATGAAGTAGGATTCGTTATTTTTAAGTATGGTTGGCCACCCTAGCTGTAATTCGAGTGTCCGTTTGTCTCTGTTTAGTTATGGAATATCAATTACAGATTTTTATTTCTTATCGTTTGGACAGCTAGCACCGATGCATAGCCGTGTATTCGACTGTGTAACAATTTCATTATTTTGTATGTACACTATTACTTTAGATACGACTACATCTTGCCACATTCATAGTTAGTATAATTTGAAATATACAATACTATCGACAATAAATATACCGCGGGAACGACACGACAATGGTCCCCATTGAATTGTCGTTCCCGCGAGCGCAGCGTTCACCGACTTCTTATGGCCAATTGTAATCAAAATTGTAGACAGAATTACAATGTAAACGCATTTGGTGTACCTACTCAGCCTTCAGTTTACCTCCGGAGTATGCGTAAACCCACGGACTTTAGAATTATCATCACGTTTCTACCACAGACTAACCAAATCAGATGATGTATTAAGATGATATGTTTTGAAAAACAAAATGTTACACATTTCGGTAGCTTTTGCAGTTACTTATACAAATTTGTGTCTAGTTTTTGATACGAGTAATTGTGTTACGCTTATTGTTTAAGTAAATTATAACGATATTGGCTGCTACACTTCGTTGTAATTATAAGTATTCCAAACGAGTGTCTTTCAGTATGAAGGTTTGTAAGCGAAATTCGCATGGTCTTCAGCTGCTAAGGTTTCCCACCATAGTTCCGTTTCCGTACACTCGTTCTATTAGCATTTATGTTTTATAGTTTCTAATAAAATATTTACATATTATCACTTTATGTTCTCCCAGTACAGCCCACATGATTGTTTCTGATGCTTAACATTTTTTTGTTCACTTGGCACGAATAGTGAGTAACTAATGTTAATAAACGTACATACATATTGTAATCCTGTGTCACGAATATACTTGAAAAAATATCTTAATTGGCTTTTATTTGTAGTCCCAACATTGACACTAGGGGATATTTGTTGTAACAAAAGATAAACACTTGATATTTTTTGTTAAATTTTAATATTTATATAAATCAAACACTTACAAATCTTGTTCATAAATACAACAGCCTTTAAAAAAATTACAACATTAAACTTAATTTAATGTATGTCCATCACACCTTTATAATTTATTACATAACAATTGTCTTCTTTTTTGTATGAGACATGCAATGCTTACAGGCTGTCTCTACACGGAGTTTTTTTTATTCAATTATAGCTAGTCAAATCAGCTAAATGTCACAACTATTATAAAAACCTCCTAATTCCATTACCTAATTGACTAAAAGCAGTGTTTATTTGTTCTGACATGTCATAAGATAAAATTTAATATAATTTAAAAAAATATCAGGTCCTGATTAATTTGTCAGTATTAATTAGGACCACCACAATGCAGCACCCCATCTGTGGGGGTAAGATGGTGAAATAGTATTAAAGTATGACTTACAGCACTTATAAGTAAATTGAGGTACTTTTTACTGTAAAATGTTTTATTTTAAAGTATGGGCAACAAAACTAGGGCAGTTTTAAAGTAGTAAATCTTAGACTGGCATTTACATTTTGTTGAAAGCTGCAGAATACACATGTGAATATATCAGTTTATCTATAAAATAATTAATGCAATTTAATTATTATAATTAACATTCATTTGTGATGGATATTCATTTGCACTACATAAAATAAATGTTTAAGTATCAAAAATTGCTTTCACCAAACCTTACCCTTAAAATTAATCATTTACTGAGGAGAAGAAAATATTTAAAGCATAAATGTAAAACACTTGACTTTAAAATGACAACAGAAATGAAGTAACTTCCATGAAAAACTGACAAGTCTAGGCACTTAAAATAGCTATTTAATTGGCGTAATACAGGTGAACACAATTATATTTTTACATATAAAAATTAAATTTTATGTCAATAAGAGTCTGATTTAAAATATATTTATATAAAACTTTAGTTTTAACTGGATATTAATTAAATCTGAATATAGAAATACATATTCAATTGGTGATAAAAAAGAACTGCACTTTTACTAGTGCTCTTATAAAATGTAAAAATATACTTTACAAGAAAAATATTCCTACATATATAAACGGCACATAAATAGCATAATAAACCATCAATTTGTTTTTAAAACAAACAATATTTTTTTGCCTGATTTAAAATTCACATTGGTTTAATGAAATTAGATTAATTGTATGGTGTTATGTTTATGTAGCACAGTAAACTATTGTATTTATACTTATAGAAATATTGCATTGTGAATGTAAAAAATTAAATAAAAACATATTGTAAAGTGAGTAGGATTACTATCCTACATTTCTTTTTGCATTCTTTTCTCTCAATCTGTTTCATCACATTACAGACACAAGGGAAAGAAAAATGAAAACCAAAATTAAAAAAAATCTTAATGGATATTATTAGCAGTGGCGTAGCGTAGTGGGGGCGACAGGGGCGGCCCGCCCCGGGCGGCAACAGGGGCGGCCCGCCCCGGGCGGCAAAATTTTTACATAACAAAAATATTTACTACTACTACGGCCCGATTGAAAAGAGCACTAAATTTTTCATTACTTATTCTGTGACGAATTCAGGGAATCCCCTTTCTTTGAATGATATGTTGTAGTGACTGCTGGCAACTTCGTCTATTCTGACTTGCGGGCATTCCCCGTAGTTTATTTTGTGCTTGAATTGTTTATGAGTAATGATCAGCGAGAAAGTCTTTGACAATTCAAAGAAAGTTTTATTGATGGATACTCAGTTGCGCAATACACATTGTCTTCGTATCGAAATTTATGTTACGCTTTAAAACTGTGAATTTTGAGCAAATAAAGGAAAACTTTTTTTTTTTTATTTAAAATCTAAACTGTACAATGCAAAATAATGACTGCTCTTACCGAAAAGTTATCTAGAATCAATTTACCTATGTAACCTCTTATTTGGGTATTTCAATTTAATGTATACTATAATACATTAAATTGAAATACCCAAATAAGAGGATGGCAAAATTGTCCTTCGCCCCGGGTGGCAAAACTGTCCTTGGCCCGGGCGGTCAACACCCACGCTACGCCGCTGATTATTAGTTTTGTATAACTGAAATTGACGTTTTCACAATTTTATTTATAATAATGTGATATTATTTGATGACAGGAATGCATGAGTGAGCCTAATAAATATTTGTAAAGCAAATGTTTAAATGCAAAACATGTGGGCTATGATGCCCACATATAAAAGTATATTTCTTGCCAGTGGCTTAGATATTGAATGACTGGACCACAAATAAAAGCAGCCATTGGAATTTTTCTAGACAATGTAGTAAGAACATTTTCTATGACATTCTTTGAATATCCATTATACATTGGACTCCTTAGAAAATATAAAACGAAACCCAGTTTTCTGCGGCTTATTTCAAGCCTTTGCTCATAAGACAAATCTTGCATATGTCTATTATATAACTTCATGCTGGCCAAGTCAAGGCCAAGGGCAACAAGCCACTGTTTCCAAGTTTTTGCACCAAAAATTCTCATTGCACCTAGGTGAAATAATGGCTTCAAAATATGTAATGATTCTGCTAAAAACAAATTGTTTATTTCAATTGTTGGGATTGATCTCTTATCTTTGACTTTAATGGGTTGCCAGTCTCGAAACGAGACAGGGGGAGCACCTTCGATTCTTCGAATTACTCTACCTGAACGTCTCAATGTAAAGAAGGCATTTGAATTTTCATCAGTTTCCTTTCCTTCAGTGAATTTCTTTCTATGCAATGCGGGTATAGGAGGGTGCTGAATAGGTAGTTCTTTATATTTGTACAACAGTATAAGCGCTGTAGAACATTTAAAAATCTGTATTAAAGTTGTAACGGTCCACTTACCGCGGGAACCACATCTCTGTTTCACAATCAATTCCACGAAAACTTCACAGTGGTGAATTATTGTCAACCAAAGCTTTATTTGATCACGCAGTCCATAATAGTGAACTTCTCCACCATAGGCTTCTTTGATGAGACGGTCGTTAAACAGCGATAGAAGTTTAGATAGCGAATACACGAGTTCAGATACTATTGGAGACTTATTTATTTTTCCCGCAACAAAGTAAGAAGACCACGTCGCCACTGTCTCCACGTCGGTCACTAAATTGGGGTTGTTTATCACCCATCGTTTGTAAGTTTCAAAGAATTGGTGAGGCGACACACCCCTATCCATTTCAAATGAAAGAAGTCATTGTTACAGGATACAAAAAATAAATATTTCGATCAGGTTACTTTAAATATAAATATCGCAGCGATCAAAGTTTAAAAATGGTATCTCTGTGCATTTTTCACGACGAAGCATTAGTACAGTCACAGACTACTGAACAAGGAATTAGTAATGTGAACCGGTTTCATGCAAACCTTAAAAATACCGGTTCTTATTAAAACCGATAATTACCGGTTTACATTAAAAAACCGATTACAATCACAAAACATGTATCCGAGCAAATCCGAGTCTTTAATGTGTATCCGACTGTAAGTCTTGTTCCGTTTGAAATGTTGTCTATATTAGGGGAATCCCCGGTACTTCGCTTTAGTATTCGACTCACCTCGCTAAACAAAAACATTTCAGTTTTGATTTTGAATTCTTTGAAGGTGACGGATTTGTTTGCGAACAATGCCTAAAGTAAAAGGTAAATCGATAACTAGAAATTATTTTGAGAAGATTGACAATGATAGTGCGAAGTGTAAGCTATGCGCTAAAGTGATTAATGTTGGAGGAGGAACCTCGAATATGTTGGCACATATTAGAAGAAATCACCCTCAGGCTACAATGGAGGTGGATTAAAGTGAAGTGGATGACCAGGCAGGTGATACACAGAGAACGTCTACTAGCACAGCACTACAAAACACGGAGATACCACGCCCCATTTTTCAGACTACTCTGGAAATGACCGCTGCAAGTAACAAAAAAAAATATTTAACAATGATGATAGCTACGGACTATCAGCCGTACTCTATAGTTGAAGAAAAGGGTTTTAGGAAGCTGATTGAAGTATTGAACCCAAGCTATAAACTTCCAACGAGACAGAAAATAAGGTATGAACTAATGCCAGAGCTTTACCAGTGTCCAAAGTCACAGCTTGCAAGAATGCTTGAAAATATTAAGAATGTTGCACTTACCGCTGATATGTGGTCGAATCAAAATATGGATTGTTTCTTAAGTGTCACAGTACATTTTTTAACCAAAACATTTTAAAAAGCTATGTATTAACTACATGTGATGTTCCAACTTCGCACACAGCCGAAAATCTAGCTGAAATTATGACTAATATACTTACAGAATGGAAAATATTAGGAAAAATGTCACTGATAATGGTAGTAACATGGTAAAGATGTGTGATTTGCTGGGAATAAGGCACATGCCGTGTTTTGCCCATTCGCTTAATTTAACTTTGGATGATTCTATGAAGCTTTCTCAGGTGGAGGACATAATCAACAAATGTAAAGCAATCGTAAAATTTTTTAATAGTCATCTGTAGGATGGAGAGCACTTAAATTAGCTCAGAAAGAAAGAAAACCCAATTCTACGCCTTTGAAGATGATACAAGAAGTTTCAACACGATGGAACAGCACATTCTACATGATTAAGAGAATAATACAGTTAAGTGACGTTCTCGCATTGGTGTGTAGGAAATTGGTTCAGGCACCAGACTACTTAACTGCTTCTGAAGAAGAAGCAGTTAGAAATCAACATTTGGGAAATATTCGAGAAAGCTACAAAACTCGTTAGTGCTGATCAGTATCCGACTAGTTCACTGGTCATTCCAATAATATTTGGACTATTTGAAAAATTGAACACTATTGAAGTTTCCCTTACTACAGATATCGGCAAGATCATCACTCATCAGTGAGGCGACACAAAAGCAGCAGACTCTTGGCGTATGAGACAAGAACTAGTCGCAAATATCTACATATTTACATCTAGCATTAAGAGCAGGATTTCGTCACCCAGAAAACATGCTGTCAGCGAAAGAGTTGGTAAGAAAAGAACTATCCCATTACTTAAAAGATTCTGCCGATAGCTCTGTGCCATCGACTTCAGAGCAGCCAGAGACTTTGGAGCAGCCAGGACAGAAAAAACCTGGACTGCTGTACTTCTTAATAAAGAGAAGACCAAATACTAATTCAACTGCTTCTGTAATTAATATATTACGCATGTATATGGACACAGATCCACGAAGCGAAGAAGCCGAGATCACAAATGCAGCTAAAAGTGCGGGAGTTTTTTGGTTCAAGAATAAACACTTGGCACCTTTAAATACAATAGCACTCAAGTATTTGGCCATATCAGCAACATCAGTACCTTCGGAAAGGATATTTTCAAAATCAGGATATATATTGTCCTCTAGAAGGAGCAGGCTTCTAGCAGATGCTGTTGACCAAAATTGCTTCATAAATCAAAACTACAATTTGTTAGAAATCGGTGAACTGTAAGATCTCCTGCTTATTTTTTGTCTTATTAATGACCAATTCCCTTTTTTAATTTAATTGTACCTGATTATGTGAAAGAAAATAAATACTAAAGCCTATAAATAAATACTTTTTTGTTTATTATTTATATTAGAAAAAAACCTTAATAAACCGGTTTTTTGTCTAAACTAATTGGTATATACCGGTGTTAAAAATAGTAATCGGTTCACATCGCTACAAGGAATCACTACAGAATGTAGTGTACAGTGATACCAACTCTTAAAAATATTTAACCTTAAATTAAATTCAAAAACCCCTAAAATTGCCCTAATTACTTCGAAATCCCCCGAAAAAAATAAATTGTATGATATAATTTTGTTAATTTTTTATTTATAAAAATAAATTATATTTATTACCTCAAATATTATTTCATTTTCTTCTGACGAATCAGATATTATAGAGTCATACATATTGACTTTGAATATGCCTAATATTTTAGGAGATGGGTTGAATATTGTACAAGATCATTTCATCCACCATTTCGATTTAAAATTCGAAGTACTGTACTTGGATTTTAAGTCCACCAGATGTTACTAAGTCCGAGGTCGCTAGGTAAAACATAAATTTGATTAACTAGTTAAGTCTGCCCCAGGGCCTATACTTTACAGCTTTATTTTTCTGGATAAATAAAATATAAAAAATATGAAGGTTCACAAAAACCCTAAAAATAACCCTAAACATATAACACCCCTAAAAAAAATCTCATCTCACTTATTTACCCCCTAAATTTAGGGGGGAAACCCCAAAGGTGGGAACCCTGGTAGTGTAGATCATGATCACAGACTGCTTATAGAACAATTTTGGTAAGGGCCTATGCAGCGTTTGACTCTCGTGCGTATCGCGTTTTATTATATACTAGGCGATGCACTGTGGGACATCCGTAGGTCATAAATCTTAAAAACCTGCTTTCTAGTTTTACATTTTATTCCTTGTCGTTACATTGGATAGTTGCGGTACCTTCTGAAACTATAAATAGGTCAGTAATTAGAGTGCGCCTTCATTATCTATTGTGCATTCAAAGAGAGCGCATCGCCAATCGTAAATACTGTTATCAGTGAGTCATTAAAAAGCGTGACGTCATTTGTTGTCATTGCGGGACCTGTGAGTGCTGTGTGTGTTTTTTCTGAAATGGATATCCAAGAACAGGGTATGTAATAATTAATATTTTTATTTTAATTGTATCTTAGTATATATTTTCTTTAGTATGTCATTGCTACGAGGCGACTTTTCTTGGAGTATTATATTTTAATATTCAAAGTTTGAATAAACTTTTAAATATGTTCCCACTCGCTCCGACTATGGAGGTATATTGCACCATAATCTTTAGACTTTCTTATCTTAGGAAAATTAAAACTTGGCTGCCCTTATCTGCCCTTTTGGCGATGACAAGGGTGCTACGGTTGCCAGATTATCTCGTAGCATTTGCTACGAAATTAGTTTATTTAGTCTTAGTGCTTTGTGTAGGTTTTGTGACTGAATTTTAACCGTTTTTTTTTGTTTTAGGTAATTTATATATATGCTCGTTTTCAAGAATGCATATTCTTGAAATATGGCTAACTGTCAATACCGATAATGACTCGGAAAAGTGTCGTCAAGTCCTACAAAGTTTGTTGACTACTCTGAACGATGCTGAGAACATTGATATTCATTATTTAGAGAAAATTGTTAATAATTTATGTAAAGCTATTGCTCGATTCTGGAAAAAATGTAATAGGGATAAAACCAAGCTTTTATATAAGAATTCCGATTGGTTTAATGTTATTGAAAAAATTCAACTTGTGAAAAACAATAAGCAATGTACTCCGTCTGAAACGTCGCCGTGTCATTCACGTGGTCGTCCTCGAAAACCTTTTACGCAATGTAGTAAAAGGACTAAACGTCGGAGAGTAGCTGATTTGTCAAAGTCTGATGATTCTACTGTGAGTGCATTGCTTGATGTTTCAGACTGTTCATTCGATTCGTGTATATCTAGAGTTAGCACTGATGATGTCTTGTCACTTGTGACTGATGCTCAGTTGACAAAACATCAGTATTTATTAATTAAAAACTTTGTTAACAGTAAGATTTCTCCTAATGTATTACCATGTTACCAACAAATTACTAAAGCGAAACAGAGATGTTACCCTTCTAATATAACTGTTTCCGAGTCTTCAGCTGAAGTTGAATTACAAAGTCTTTTTAATCACACAGCTTCTCGAATCCTTGAATCTCAAAAAGAGGTCTTAGATCAGATTCCTGATGATTGTTTGTCTAATATCTCTTTACTTGGGAAATGGGGATTCGATGGCAGCACTGGACATAGTGAATACAAACAATTTTTTTCAGATTCAACTTTAGAAGATAGTAGTTTGTTTGTAACATATTATGTACCCCTTCAAATTATTGTAAAATTAGCTGAAGATAATTGTAAAATTTTATGGAAAAATCCTCGACCCTCTTCCACTAGGTACTGCCGTCCTATTCGATTTCAATTTTTGAAAGAAAGCACAGCAGTGTCTTTGCAAGAGGAAGCTTATTTTAAGGATAAAATTGAAAGTTTGCAACCTACTTTTATTCAGATCGACAATCGTGAATTGGTCGGTTCTCATAAGTTGCAGCTTTCAATGGTAGATGGTAAAATTTGTAGTGCTTTAAGTGAAACATCTACAAGTAGATGTTATATATGTAATGCTACCCCTAAAGAGATGAATAAAATAGACGAATGTTTACAAAAACCTGTAATAGAGAGTAGATACCAATTTGGATTATCACCACTACATTCTTGGATACGTTTCTTCGAATATTTTATTCATCTTTCATATAGATTAGACATAAAAAAATGGCAAGTTAGGCTAGATAGTGATAAACAATTGTTATCAAATAAAAAACAATATGTACAGTCCCAGTTTAGGGAACGATTAGGTTTAATAGTTGACAAGCCGCGTAGTGGTGGAAGCGGGACGTCTAACGACGGAAACACGGCCAGGAAGTTTTTTTTGGAATCAGCTGTATCTGCTGAAATTACAGGTTTGAATAAGGATCTCATAGATCGTTGTTGTGTAATATTACAAACGTTATCTTCTGGACATAAAATTAATGAATGCAAGTTTAAAGACTATGCATTACAAACAGCATACAGCCTGGTCGAGGAATATCCGTGGTATAGTCTTCCTGCTTCTGTCCACAAGGTGCTCGTACATGGATCAGATATTATAAGTTATGCATTGTTATCTATAGGAGAATTTTCCGAAGAAGCTGCTGAAGCGACAAATAAGTATATCAAAATTTATAGACGAAGTCACACTCGAAAAATGTCACGTGAAGTTACCAATCAAGATTTAATACAACGACTATTATTACATTCAGATCCTTATATTACAAGTCTTCGGAAACTTCCCCCTAAAAAGAAAAATACTCTGTCACAAAGTGTAATAGAATTGTTACATGTTTAATATTTTTAGAATAAGAATAATTTATTTGTATTTTGTTAGTTGTTTTGTTTTTTTTTTGTATTTAATTAATTTTAATTTATTTATTTCTATTATTTTATTATAATTAAATAATGTTATCAATGTTTTGACTCTTATTTTATTTAAAATATATGTTTTACATTCCAATTTTTAAGTGTTTGTTCATGATAAATTTAGGTAAAAGTATGTTATTGTTTATATTTGTTTTTTACTGAAGTAAACGTTTTTTATTCCGTAAATACATGTACTTCTTTCATTTTAATGTTCCTAAAACACGTTTACAACTATAAGTCACTAAAATAATACAATGTATTGATAGTAACAGGACTTTAACTATTTATGACCGCCCTTGTATGGAGCGTGTCCCTCCGTGCGATGCAGTCACTAAGCATAAAGCTACGCTAGCATCATTTATTGGAGCGGAGCGTAATACCTAAAAAAAGTTTTTTTTTTGTTTCGATGGGAATTTTTGCGAATTTCAAAATTCGGGTTTTGGACCAGATTGTAACGGAGTTACAAGTTAGTTAAATATGTTGATTTGATTCCACACAAAAAATATTAAAATCGGTTAAGAACTCGGGAAGTTATGGCGTAACAGACGTTGCGCCATTGAAGCTGATCCGTGGGAGCTTTGCTCGCTCCGCTCCAATAAACTAATAACCAAGCATAAAGCTTTGCTAGCACCATATATTGGAGCGGAGCGTAATACTAAAAAAAATCAATAATGTTTAGTAAAATTTTAAATTCCTTAAGAATTTTAAAAACGCGAGGGTAAGGAAATTCCATAGAGCCAAAGTTTTTTGGTCACAATTTTTTTATTTTTACGAATTTCAAACTTCGGGCTCCTTCTCCTCCTTCAAGCTCCGTCACAATCTGGTCCTAAATCTGTTGATTCGATTCCACTCAAAAATGATTAAAATCGGTTAAGAATTCAGGAAGTTATGGCGTAACAAACATATTGCGTTTAGCGATAGATATAGAAATATTATGGATATGGTTTTTATTTTACCTATGGGCTAACTTAATATGTGGCTGTATGACGATCTGCTAAGAGGGATTTACATTAATAAATGAGAGAAATACCACAGGAACACAATTTCACGGTATGAACGACTTTGACATAATAAATGTATTCCATGAACTTATAGGAACTACCACTTGTAAGTAAAATTATTTTAAATCTTTTACCACCCAGCAACAAACATGATATTTGTAGTTACAAACTAAATTTTTCAGTGAGTCTTGTCCCTTTGTGTTGAGTATCATTGCAAGTGACGGGTAATGGCGGGATGATGTTCGCAGACAAAATAGAACGCCAAGCCAAAGATCGTACTTGACATTAACCACTTGTTTAAAGTACATATCGAGTATAAAAATGCTTACATCAACGATAACAATATAATATTGAATAGCTTAAAGCGTCTGTCAACACTGCTTCAGTATGTGAGCACAGACTAAACAGGGTATCTAAAGCTCAGTATTTTTCTGAGATCTAGGTAGTTTTCCAATTACAGAGCATAATGCGACTCAGTGGCGCACAATGCCGAATTATGCTGATGCTTAATTGGAACGTGAATTAGTTTTCAAATGCACCAGTAGAGGGCACTAAGTTCAGTGTTGAAAAAAAAAATATTCATAGGTTCTTTTCTACGAAAACATTGAAGATTGCCTGCGTCATTAAATGATTCGATCAAGCCATTGCAATGTTTACAAAATCAAATTCTAAAATAAAATTGTATTCACATTTTAAATGTGGAATATAAAAAAAGAAGCCAATGTTTGTACCGTCATTCATATTTATATTTTGAACGCTGATTGAATTAATTTTGCTTATTTTAAAAATACTATAATGAAACGAAAGCTTTAAATTTTTTTCAACAATGAATAATATTACTAACAATAATATATAAATTAAACATTTCAATCAATGCCAACTTAAAGAAAAAACACTTGTTATTTTGAGGTGATCATTACGTTTTCTGTGTAGTCTGTGGTGTTACTTATAGGCGGGAAGCGAGTCGGTTAATATTATTGTTCTGAGGTGATCATTACGTTTCCTGTGTAGTCTGTGGTGTTACATATAGGCGGGAAGCGGGTCGGTTAACATTTATTTGGATTCTGCCCTCGCTTGAGCCGGTTAATACGTATCCAAAGAATTATTTTTTTTGTTAATAGTAAAATTAGTGTCCCTTTTACGTAGAAATAGGAAATAATTAGTGATTCTTCTACTCTCCTAAGCAGGTGTTGGTAAGTATTAGTTTTTTATGTTTTCCTGTCCTTTCCATTGGTTACGTTGTCTTCAATGGAAAGGACCCCTCCTGACCCTCTGGATCCTCCGGGCCGGAACCCTACGCTTTCTCACTCTATTAATTAAACAATATTTGGATAGTGATAAAGGTAGTTTTATAGTTCATGTTTCCAAAACTGAGACTGGTCCTGCATCTCGGTACATTAATTCATCCAATTAAATTCGGCCAATTCCTGGTGAAAAATAAAGTTAAAAAGATTATGTTATGTATGAATATAGTTATAGATCTTACTATAATTAGATTCCAGATGGTAATCTTATTTTCGAATAAGATTAATACATGTGGGTAGTAAAATAACATACACTTACAAGTACATAAATAACTGAATTATCCAATTTAGTGTTTTAATAGACATCGCTATTTTAAGTTTATTAAAACACTAAATAGAATCCATTTATTGAGCTTTGTAGCAAGACATCTAGGACATGTAGAAGTGTTTGTTATTTTACTACCCACATGTATTAATCTTATTCGAAAATAAGAATAC
Source organism: Calamotropha paludella (assembly GCA_927399485.1). Lineage (NCBI taxonomy): Eukaryota > Metazoa > Arthropoda > Insecta > Lepidoptera > Crambidae > Calamotropha > Calamotropha paludella. The sequence continues at coordinate 18,722,466 of OV656803.1, read as the reverse complement.
CATCTGGAATCTATTTAAAGTAAAATATATAACAATATCAAGTTAAAGTTTATAAAACCTCAAAAGGGCAAAATTTTATAAAACTGAATAGTAATGTAGTAGTCCAGTAAAAGTCGTGAGACCTACTAAAACGTTTTATTAAAGGTAGTTATAAGACTTCATTATGATTAAAATGTTTTATTTATATTAAGCTATGGTTACATTTATAAAACATTTTTCCTCCATCCTAACTGTCAGTTTGTATTGTGCTCCAATTGAAATTTTAATATTGTAGTGACACAAATTATTAAGGTTTATTATTAACATGAACAAGTGAATGTGGTATTAAGCACGTTTGGGACTAGTTTCTCATGGGAACTTTACTTTGTCGGTAATGTATGTGACGATATGTACTATTTTCCTTAAGCCCTCTCAAATTCGCGATTTTTCTGATGAACGAGAAAACTAATTCCATATAAAATTAATCCTTAAGAGTAGCCATTTTTGTTTTAGTTATATATAGACTGCTATACAACTACTAAACAACAAAATAGTCATGTACACGTTTTGGTGTGACTATTGATAAGCTCCTTGTTTTATCGCTAGGGTTCTCGAGGTAAATAAGTGAACCCCGTGGCAGAGTAGATATATAATACCAAAATCTTGTACAGTATGTATGATATATGTATCTGTTAGGGCAGATTGTTGATACATAAGAATAATCTTTCAAAATCTTTTAGTAACAGCTAGCAAGTTTATACACGTGCAACTTCGCAACCATAAAATTGTAAAATTGTTCGCAAGGAAAAAATAAATAAGATTTCACTTCCATGGGTAAGTATAACGTAATAATAAATCACCACATTTACTAACTTTTAACCCGCCAATATAAATGCAAGCTACAAAATTGTAATTTAACACTTACTTTCGAGATCTGGTGTATCTTTATCAAAAAGAGTTTGTACGGAACCTTTTGAACTTTCAGTGATCTTTCTTGACCAACGTTGGAGTTAAATTTATATGACTGAATGTCGGAAAAGAGTTATATTAAAATTTTGTAAATACTGAAATGTTTTATAATAGTCAGGGTTATCCACATTATATAATTGTTATATTGCCGATATATAAATGATTTCCATAAAACGATTTTGTCTTTAATATGACTTTTATCTAACCAAAACGTTTATAGGACTAAATTGATGTTAGGTAAACGTTTTCTATTAGGCCATCATATGACCGTCGTATAAGAAAGTTGGTAAAACGTTTAATGGACGTACCAATACGACTTATTCGGTATACGACTGTTATGTAAAGCCTCCAACTTCTATACGATTAATAAGTAATGGTAAAACGACTATAAAACATTTAAAGGACTGAAAGTCATATAATTACTGTATTATATAACCATTTTGCTAGTTGGGTTAGTAGTAAATCTTATGAATAGCAATACCTCATAAACCTTTACTCATACTAAGTTCTTGATATGTCGCAGCCTGGAAACTGGTGCCTGGTAACAATGCCGGATTTACCTCAGACGGGGCCCCCTAGCAATAACTGATTTTTGAGGCCCTCGTTTTAATATAACCCCCCCCCCCCCCCTCTTCTTTTTGAATAACAAAAAACAGATCAATTTTGCAAAATCAATATATTATTTGAACCATCTCCATTACAACTTCTTTCTACTTTTTTCAGTCGCAAATTGATAAATAATATCATCAAAGTCAAGTTCTCGAAGCTTGTCTTTTTCGATAAACAGTAGGCTTAAATTACCGACTTTTTCTTGGCCCATCGATGAGAGTAAATAATTTTTAAAGCGTTTCAAGGCGCTGAACGATCGTTCGCCTGTACTATTTGTTAGAAATAGCCGGATGAGGCATTCAATATTCGGAAACGCAGAAAACAATTAATGTTTGAAAATGATTTCTTACGAGACTCGTTGCCTTTTTAATTTTTAATATTTTTAATTATTTTTACATTTTCAAATAAGTTTCAAATTTTTTTTAAATTTTGGGGCCCCGCTTAGAGAGGGGCCCCAAAATTTAAGCAATTGCTTCCTGGTAAATCCGCCACTGCCTGGTACCTACTTTTGTGAGGCCAGGTACTTTTGCCTACTAGACAACAGGAAAGATGTCTATGGTGGGAGTGCTCTGTTTGTCAGTTACTCCCTACCTTTTAAAAAACTTGATCTTCCAGCTCAGTAAGAACAGCTGTTGCTGTGAGGTTTTCCAATATTATTTGTTAATCAGTGTACATACCACCACATTCAAACCCCTTTAATATCATTCAAGAACTAAATTCCATTTTCTCACCAATAATTATAATGGGTAATTTGAATGCACACCATGACTAATGTGGTACTTATCATAATGACTGTGTTGGATCCTACATTCTAGTTAATTATGTTTAACATGGGCCAGTCTGTAAAATAATACAAACATTTTATGATCAGTTTATATATTTATTGACACAACTTCAGGATACGAAACAACATGTTGTTATAAAATTTGATGCAATATAAATACAAAATAAATCTGCACTCCAATAACAATTGAACACACCATAATCTTAAAGTTCAAAAGATTGACTAATTTTTGGAATAGCTTTTATTGGAGCGGAGCGAACGAAGTGAGCGAAGCTCCCATGGATCAGCTTCAATGGCGCAACGCCTGTTAGGCCATAACTTCCAGAGTTCTTAACCGATTTTAATATTTTTGTGTGGAATCGAATCGACAGGTTTAGGACCAGATTGTGACGGAGCCTGAATTTTGAAATTCGCAAAAATTCCCATCTAAAAAAAATTTTTTTTTTTAGCTATATCGCTCCGCTCCAATATATGGTGCTAGCGTGGCTTTATGCTTAGCGACTGCATCGCCTAGTTTTATAGAATGACCCTATACATATATACACGAAAATAATGATTTAAATAATTAATATGACATATTCCATCAAAAAAATACGTAAATAAAATTAATTTTCAAAATTCCCGCCAAAACGCTCCAAACAGTCACGTGATTATAATCTACGTCACTAACTGATAAACAAATCCTGGCGTTCTGTCAAACTCAGAGTATTTTTATATTGGTCAAACTTAAATGATCTTTCTTGACAGAGTTCTTACGAAAAAGTTTAATAAGTTGTAAAAATGAATACATCGTTTTATAAATGCTGTGCAGTGCCGATGTGCAAAAGTACGTCTTTCAGTACACCACAAAAACTTTTCATCAACGTTCCAAAAAGTGCACAAATAAGGAGAAAGTGGTTAACACTTGCTAGACGGCATCCAGCATCACTGACACCAACGAGTACCAGTCATTTTTGTGAAGATCACTTTGATGTAAGTTTTAATAAACTACAAATACCAATATAAAATCATTGTAGATATTTTTGGTAATGTGGCAAAAATAAAGTGTTGAATAATTTATTAGTTGTCTGATTGTTGATGTTGTATGTCAACTGGGCCACTCTTGAGTAACTAATTGCTTAATATAAATCGAATTTCAGCTTCAAAATGACATGGAAAATTATGTAGAATATACTACAATGGGTGTAGTATCTCATATAAGGATGAGACCTGGTTGTTTACCTACAAAGTTTGCTTGCCAACCAACAAGAACCAGTACTTCTACTGATGTCTGTCGCCCAGCCGCTGCAAAAAGGCAAAGACTTGACTTGACTGATTAACGATTTTGAAGAAGAGATGAGAGCAACTGCATTTCAACAAAGTGAAAATTTAAACATTGAAGATCTAAACCAAGATAAAGGTTGGTACTCATTGATATACATAAAAATAGAAAAAATGTAAAAGTAAGCACCATCTCTCGGTCACTGTATCATTGTTATCGCCTTGAACCAATTTTCATCATATTCAGTACCTGTGCATTGTTTCAAGCCTGGAGATGGATGTGGGCACTTTTGTATGACATACCATGTCAGCCAAACCACAGGCCTAATTTAATATGTCAATGGCATAGTTTATGTTTTAATCCATACATATGTTGTCTATTATATCCAATCTTCCTATAGCAAACAGGCTTAGGTTATGTTGTGACCTTTATAAATAAGAACTAAATAAATAGTATACTTAAAAAGCACTTAATTTTTTTTCAGATTCACTCCCTGAACAACAGAAAATAATAAAAATTGATAAAGCAGCCCAGATATACATTACAGTCAAACATGGAAGTAAAACTACTCAGAATAAAACTAAATCACATACAAAGCAAACCTCTCCTACAAAATTTTCTAGCACCTCTGTATCTACTTCTCCATTCAAAATTTCGGATTTGAAGCCAAGTTTAAAACCACAACCCTTTCCTACAAGTGTCACTGATGATAAATCTGACAGTGAAATATCATTATATGCTCCATCTGTAGCTCTCTTGACAAAAACTTCTTCTGACACAAGTAATTTTAATGAACCAGAGTTTAAAATGTATGGCAGAACATATTGTAGATAAAATAAAAAAAGACCACAATTCTATATTGGTTTACCAAAAGATTGTTATTTTTTAATTAATATTATACATGAGCATACTGGTATTCCTAAACATCAAATAATCTTGTTTGAAGAAAATTCGTTTAGACAGCAAGTTTTCTGAACTATCTGATGCGTTTGAAATAATAACATCATATGCATGTAAAATATTTTCAGAAAATATGCCAAAAATTGCTGAAGTTATGAGGCCTTTTTTTGTTAATTTAGACAAGTCTTCTATCAAAAGATGTTTGCCCATAGCATTTAGAAAAAAATATTATAATATAACTTTCATAATAGATTGTCTGGAAATTGAAATTCAAGACCTAGTAAAGCCTTAAGTCAATCTCCTACGTGGTCTGAATATAAATAGGCTAACACTGTAAAATACCTTATTTCCAGCACACCAAATGGACTGGTGAATTACATTTCAGTTAGGGTTACGGAGGGAGAATTAGTGATGTATGTCTCATAGAAAATTGTGATTTTCTTAACTTTCTTATCTAGTGGGTCCCATGTTATGACTGACAGAGGCTTTAAACATATTGAACCACTATTACTTGGGGTTGGGTGTAGGCTAACAAGGCCACCTAGTGTAGTTTCAGGTACTAAATTAACGAAGGAGGAAGTTAGAGAGACAAAAAAATTGCAAATTGGATTCGTATAGAGAGAGTCATTAGATACATCAGGGAGTTTTCTTTTTTGAAGCCCCATGCTTGCATAAATCATTATCTTTTAGGGAAGCTCGATGATGTCATAGTTATAGCTTGTGGCTTCATAAATTTACAAAACTCATTAATTAATAAGTGATTATGTATCTTCTTAATAAATGTAAAACTTAAAATAAAAACTAAAATACAAATAATCAGTATTTTTATTTACTATACTTTACTCACTATATCTGTGTTGTTATATACAGTAATAGGTAAATATTTCTTTTCTAAAATAATAATAATGTTTGTAATAAAGTATTTACATATCCTTCATCAAACTCTACTCATATGATATCAACTTTGTTATTATTTTGAAAGTTTACATCTGCAACACAAAAGTAGCACTTTTTATATCCACAAACATACATTTGGATTTGTATCTGGTCATAACACTTGTTTGAGGGTCGCCCATTTTGCATGTAATTTCTAATAGTGTTCACCTATGCCTATCACCTATTCCATCAGGTGAACCAGCAATCATGGGAAAGTCTTTTCTAATAAAAATACCCCATTTTTTTATGCGTTTTGTAGCAAGGTTTGTACTTTTTGTAGTACTTTACATTCCAAAATCCTGCCATGTTTCACTGCTGGAGTATCAGGAATGTTCCCACCCATAATCAAGGATACTAAGGCACCATCACTTGTTTTACATTTTTTAACCTAATAAGCTTTGGAAGCAGTTATTCTACCAAACCTTAACTCGTGCCACAAGTTGCTGCCAGTTTGTTCTCTTCTACCTTTTTTAATAACTCAATAGTAAATAAACAGGATATATGCTTAATAAATTCTTCACTAGGTACATGGTTCTCTATAGTTTTGCACTAACTGGTAAATAGAGAGCCTTTCTAGCCCATTAGTAATGTTTTGCATATACCTCAATAATTCACAGTTTCTGACACCTTGCCCTGAAGCCTGTTCCACAAATTTGCAAAAACATTGGCATCTGAGGAGGTTGAAGCATGTCCTTTGGCTAATTCTGTAGTGGTTATAAATTTCAATGTTGTTTTCACCTTGGATAGTTGAGACTTTTTCCAGTAGCATTCTACCTGAGTACAAGATGGCTCTTCACTTCTTCGATGCAGCCACATTAAAAAAGCCACTGCATGTTTGCAGCCACCCGCTGCAGCTGCACAATCGTGGCATTGTAAACTAATAACAACACTATTTTTTTCATCCACAGCGGTAGTGACTGTGTATGGTTTAGCACGGACTTTGTGTTCAGGGTACACGCGGCACTTTACTGTACAAATGTTCGCTCTTCTTTTCAACTGAACATATCCTACAGCATCATCCCCATAAGATTCCCTTGAAGATCTGGAAAATATTTATTTATTTATTTAATGAGAAAGGTGTCTCTTTCATTTATAATAAAGAATATTAGTGTAAAATTATGGGTACTTACAAAGACATCTTCACATTTTTAAGTTCCGCTACACAAAAATCTTTGTTACTAGCAAAGAAACTTGCCACCATCAAAGAAAGTGGAATGTAAAACCTGTAGTACAACATAGCTAGAGTCTTAAAAGAGTGTAAAGCCGCGTATCCACTAGAGGCAGCCTCGCGTCGAGCGGCCTCGACTTGAAGCAAATAGCCTCAGTTTGAGGCTGCTCGCTCTGAGGCAACGGCTACGGATTAGCTCGAGGCGTGTCGCCTCAACTTGATCCGCCGGCGGCGCACTGCGCAGTTAAAAGTCAAAACGCGATGGCACCAGACGCGCGTCGAGTAGCTGCTGCTTTAATAGCAATAACCATTATTAAGAAAAAGAGGAGGCAACAAAAAGCTATACGAAAGAGGAAGCATCGCTGGTGGATAAAAGAATTATACCGCAATAGAACTATACATGGATGTGAACACTTGCTATTGGACATAACGTTGGAAGGTGGCGATTGCTTTCGAAATTGTAGCGACCGTCTCCATTAAACACACGGCTCGGACTGAGGCGCCTTTGAGCACGGCACAGAAACCGACAAAATATGGCTCGGCTCGCGGCGACGAATTTGCCTCACGTCGCGTCGTGCCTCAGGTTGAGGCAGCGTCTCCACTTGCGCAGCCTCGGAGTGAGGCAGCCGCTCGACCCGAGGCTGCCTCTAGTGGATACGCGGCTTAAGGCAACCGTAGCGAGTAGTAAGAGATTTTTTAGGAAACCATAGGCAGCTCCAATGGACGCCTCTTGGTCGCATTGATGTGACATGAGAGCTGGATGGTCTTGAAGTATTTTTAAATAAGATATTGCAAGGGTCATTATATTGAACACACACAGAGAGAGAGAGAGAAAGAGAGAGAGAGAGAGACGAATATAGTATATTATATTGTAATCAAAAGTAGAAATTGTAAAAATAGATAGTATCTACATATTGTTTAGGAAGAGCGGATCATCCTAACACGAGCAAACCGAAAAGGAAACTGACCTCAATTTAATGTAAACCAATACCTAAGTTGATAAAATAAATGTATCTTTGATAATTTATATTTTGTTTTTTTTTAAGTTACAACTATCTACTTCCTTTGATGAATCCAGTCTCCATTGTGATAAAAATAGTGATATATTATCGTTGTTTTAACAAATCACACAGAGAATTAGTTCACCGGTGATACTTTTAACTAGGGATGTTGCGAATATTCGCTACCGCATCCGCATATGCGGAACATCCGCATCGATTTAGAGATCCGCATCTGCATCCGCATCCGCATGAATCGATGCGGAGCTGATGCGGATGCAGATGTGTAGCAGGTCGCGACAAGAAAGAAAGGAGAGGGGCCTGCGTATGGCGCGTGTCGACCGAGGAAAAGATTAAACATGATATATTGAAGATTAGGAGAAACACCGAAGATATCTTGGCTTCGAGTATTGAAAGAGCGAAGAAAATGAGAATGACAGATTCCATGGAAACATGCGGAATGACCAGGGACCTCAAGTACAGAACGTCAGTCCTGTTTAATTAGTGATCTTGCCATGATGCTCAATTAAACAAGTGACGATGAGGAGAGTCAGGGAACACCAGAAATTGTCAGCCCTGACGCAATTCTCAAGAAGGAGTTACTGACTTTCTGCAATAAAAAGTGAATTTATTTAAATGAGAGTCCTTTTAAATGGTGGAGTATTAATCAAAGCGAGTTCTAACTGTTATCTAAAATAGCACGCAAATTCTTTTCAGCGCCACCAGCCAGCGTTCCAATTGAACAGTTATTTAGTAGCGCAGGATTAACATACGAACCCTTGCGAAACAGCAGTCTGTTTCGCAAGAGTCCGAAAAGGTGGCCATTCTCCTTTTCATTTAATATAATGCGCCAATATTATAGATAAATAAAGAAAGGATAAATATTATTGTTTTTTTACACTGCCAAACCAACACATACCCGCACAGTACATTTGTACAGATCCGCATCCGCATCCGCGGATGTGAGAAAAAATACATCCGCAACATCCCTACTTTTAACTTGGTTATGACCAAAGGTAGGTTATGACAGATAAGTAAGCTTATTTCCCGGTCAGTGACGTCATAGTGCTCTGATTGGTGTTCGCAGTCACGTGATATTGGGTTATAAATAACGCAATTTAAATTAATTAAACATAATTTAAAACGAATAATTAGGTTGTAAAAATGTTATTTTAGGTTTTCAAAAAGTGTGTGTAATGTGTAGAATATAACTTTACGTGAATGTTTAATATGTGTCAACATCCCTATTATTACAGAATTATATTTGAACAAAACTTGTTTAATATTTGGTTATTAAAAAAATATACATGTAAAATAAAAACACAATTGACATTTAAGTAGCGTAAAATTTATAAATAATTTATAAATAAAATTAAAAAAAGATTAATTATTAATCTTTTTTTGTAAAAATTTCTTACTGTAATCTTTAATAAAATATTAGGATCTTTTCAATGCGTCTTCCTTTTAATTCGTGATGTCTACTGGAAAAAAACATTTTGAAACAATAAAAAAACCCCTCTACTTCAGTAAAAGTTATAAGCAAAAATGTTATTTATTTGTAATTTCGTAAAGTATTTATATTAGGAACAACACAATATTGTTGCTTTTTTTAAAGTTTGTTAATCGCTTTGATTATGTATGTTATTTTAATGGACACTTCTAATTTTAGAAATATATCTTTACCCTTTGGATGTAAATACACCCTTGACAGTAGTTTTGTACCTCGTACCTCGTATACTAAGGAAAGAATAGTTTTAATATCGATGTTAAAATAATTTTAAAATTATTCTCAATAAAATTAATATTTACTTTTAGTTCACTCAAAAACAGAATTCGTTTAGCCTCTGCAAGGCGGTTACTTCAAGTAGGTTTAAATTATTAATTGCATATTTTATTTGATCAAAATAATTACTATAATATGTAACTGCATTTAACCATGTTCCCCACCTTGTTAAGCGTTGAAGGTGGAACAACTCTCTTAAGTTTTTTATTCTAGATGGTTATTTTAAATATATGTTTTAATTATATTTATAAATTTATTAACCAAAAGGTAAAGGTCTATATATTTATCTGCAACTCTGTGAAGACCATGTACCAAACACGTCAAATAAGTTAAATCTGGGTACCTTTGAGACAGTTTTTCCAGCAATTAACATTTATATGTCCTGGCTTTTATGACCCAGCCTAATGTTAAAAAAAGTAGTTTGTTCAAATTTTAATTATGTTCTGAGCCCCAAGGGTCTTGGAGTGTTTCATTTACAAAATATCTTGCTAGAGAAAATAGGCGGCGTAGTATTCGAGTCATTCAGTGCACATATCATAACATTTGCCACATTTTTTCCCGTCACATCTGTTGTTGCATTAATGTTCACGTATAATCAAATAAATTAATTCTTCAGCTCTTGTCTCATTTTCTCCTATTTATCTTCATTTATTTGGGGAAGATAGTTCTAAAACTAAACTCAATTGGATTCACTCGGAAGGCCGACTCTATTTGCATATTTATTGTCTACGCTGTTTTCCATGAATTTCCTAAACTTATTATTATTTAGTTGAGCCCATGGAATATTGCAACTAACAAGGAATTCTACTAGATCTTAATTAAATTGTTTTTGCATTTTTTTACTTTTATATATCACCATATATTTTATATATCGCATATCACTTTCCAAATGTCTAATAATATTAAATTTCTTTGGGTAAATATAAGCTTAACAAGACGGGCAGTATATTTTATTTTATTTCCATCAAGTCCGGAGGCCAAGACGGAATCTACGATGGAACAAGCTAACTCAGAAAACTGGCTTTGAAAACGGATGAGTTAAGAGTACCTACTTGGAAATACAGACGCGGGGAGGAAGTTCCATTCCATGTTGAGCGCTTGGTGCGACAGGTAGGAATAGAAATCAAGAAAAGGAAGGGTAGCCCGCAGTGCTTCTGGATGTTCGATGGAAAAAGAGTGATGGCGGTAAGAGCACATGCAGCTCCTGAGCACACTCTCCAAAGTACATTCTGTAGAAGACCGACAGACAGGCAACTTTGCGGTGGTGAGCTAAGGTGTGTAGCTTGCTCTTCACCATTTTACTGTCACTAATGGGCCTCTTAGCTCTGCGCTGAATCGTGTCCAGTGTAGTAAGTTGGTATTTTGCTGAGCCGTCCCAGAGGTGGCTGCAATATTCCATGCAAATCGGACTTGAGCTTTATAGAGAGTTAAAAGCTGTCCCGACGTGAAATATCACTTGACGTTATTTAGGACGCCCAGACCTTAAGCAGCAATTTGAGCCTTGGACTCGTTGGTGGTGCCGAAGTTGAGGTCTGAAGACAACTCCATGCCAAGAAGCTTGCGCAGCAGACTTGCGTGCCAGACCCTGTCAAAAGCATTTGAGATGTCAAGTGACACAGCAAGTGCTACGCCGCAATTTGAGGGCCTCGTCCTAGCAGTGTGTCACATTAACTAAAAGATCCCCATTTGAACGTCCTCGGCGAAAGCCATATTGACGGTCACTGAGGAGATCATTGTCTTCTAGGTATAAGAGCAACTTGCTGTTCAACACACCTTGCAGAATATGGAAGTGATGGCGATCGGTCGGTAATTGTATGGGTTGGCACGATTACCCTTATTGGTGGCTGGCTGCATATTGACAAGCTTCCAGCATTTTGGTAAGGTTTTTGTTTTGAGGGAGAGGCTTTATAAGCGTGTTAGCACAGGACACAAATCGGCCTCGATTTAATCCCATAAATTTTTTGAATACCTATAGATATTCTACGAATACCTCACATATTATACACATTTACCATGTCATAGCCATTTGAAAACATAGTCTATTGTGATATTTTTATAAATTCAAAGATGCTTTATTCAAAATGTTTAATCAAATATTCAGTAGTACAAAATATTACCATGGTTCTATATCTTTTTTAGTTTTTATATTCAGATAGATTATATACCAAAACAGATTAAATAAACATTCTTAATACAGAATATCAAACTTATGAACAATGCATGATTTAATATCACAACATTTATAAATTTAAATTATTAGTAGACTACACACTACAGAAAATCAAGCTAACTATTATTATTCCTGGCCTAAGAAATTGGTTTTAGTATGGGGATTTTTGTAGAAGTTGCTTTTTCCATGCTTAAGTTTTCCTTATTTATTTAATAACCAAGAAAGCTAACTTCATGAAACGTTTACACACATGGCAATGAACATTAAACTAACTTATGTCACAATTTTTAATAAAAAAAATATTTTCGCTTGCCTTACAACTAATAAAGCAGTGCCGGATTTAGCAAAGAAGCTGAAAAAGCTGAAGCTTAGGGCGGCAAAATTAGGGGGCGGCATAATTGGCCCAAAAAAAATTGGTACAGAAAAAATAAGGCTGCTGACACGAGGTGGCGCTGCGGCGGTGGCGTGGCGTGGCAGAAATTCTTTAGGCCTTTTATCCATAGAGTCGGAAATAATGAATAGGATTTCCTAAGACGATCTCATCGATGATTTTGCTGATCCCAAATCACGCAAAAAAATAAAGTAACGTTTTTTAAAAGGATATTTAATTCAAATAGAGATATTGATAATGACTTACTTATTGATTGTATATTTTAATTCAATATTGTATTTAAAATTTGTGTCAAATTGATTGCAATAAAAATCATTTAATAACGTTTGTCGATAGGCATTATTTTGATTTAGCTGTTTTAAGACTATGGTCCGACATTGGTAACTGTGCACCTGGAGCTGTCAAGTCCTGTCTGTTGGCAGTACTTGAATTCACCAAACTCCTCCGCACCCCGCCGCCGCCGACCTAGTAGTGCCAACTGTTGGATATTTTGACGTTAACAGGTGCATGGTTAGCACTAGGGATGTTGCGGATGCACTTTTTTTCATTTCCGCGGATGCGGATGCGGATGCGGATTTTAAGTGGCTCACATCCGCGGAAGCGGATGCGGATGCGGATCTGTACAAAACTTAAGTGTTGGTTTGGTAGGGTAAAAAGCAGTAATATTTATCCTTTCTTTATCTAAACATAAAAATAAAATTGGAGTGTCGGTTTGTAATATTGAAATTACCGTTTTTTACTACATGCATATGAATATATATATATATATATAAATATATATATATATACGGTACATACACCAAAATAACATGTTTAACTATTTTTGTCTGTCTGTATGTTCGGGCTAAATGCTTAAATGGCTGGACCGGTTTTGACGGGATTTTTATTGGCAGGTAGCTGATGTAATAAGGAGTAAAATAGGCTACTTTTATTAAAAAAAACATTTTAGAAAAATAAAGTAATGTTGCCATTTCCAAGTACTGTTCAGTACCGCGCGCAACTCACGCGCATGCCACCACTGTGCCGTCACTTCGGGCGCCTCCCACCACTTCTCCCACCAACGAATCAATATCACAAAGGCTGCCTATCGCGCAGGCTCAAAACGCGCGAGCGGGCTATTGCTGATTTTTAATAAAAAAATATATTGCAAATTATAATAACTGAGCCACGGCAACGTGTGGCCGGGTCAGCTAGTTTAATAATAAAGTAGTGAGCGAATTACTATTACTGATTAATTGTTTTAGTAATGAAATTTAAATATTGGAGCATTATATTTAACGAAAAGTAGAATGGCCGCCTTTTCGGACTCCAGTCTGATTCGCTTTCCCAAGGGTTCGTGTATTAATCCTGTGCTACTAAATAACTGTTCACTTGGAACACTGACTGGTGGCGCTGATAAGAATTTGCGTGCTTTTTTAGGTAACAGTTTGAACTCACTTTGATTAACACTCCACCATTTAAGAGGACTCTTATTTAAATTATTTCACTTCTTATTACGGAAAGTAAGTAACTTCTTCTTGTGAATTTTGTCAAGGCTGACAATTTCTGGTGTTTCCTGACTCTCCTCAACATCACTTGGTAAATTAAACAGGACTGACGTCCTGTAACCTGAGGTCTCTAGTCGCTCCGTTCTGTTTCCATGAAATCTGTCATTCCCATTTTCTTCGCTCTTTCGGTACTTGGAGATATTGTTCGAGAAGCCAAGATGTCTTCCGTGTTTCTGTTAATCTTAAATATACATAGGTTACACTGAAAAAGTTTAGAAAATGAAAAACGGCTTAATATAGAAAGTTGCCAATACTATTATTGTTTTTCGAAGTAATCTCAGTTCCTTTCTACACATCGTCGCATTCGATGGAACCATTGAGAAAAGCAGTTTGCCCATTCTTCCTTAGGGGTCTCTTCTATGGCATTTTCGAACGCTTTCACCGCATCTTCAGGGCTCGTAAAGCGAATACCTCGAATTTTATCTTTACTTCTTGGGAATAAATAAAAGTCGCAGGGCGCCAGGTCAGGACTGTATGGCACATGACTCATTATGTCGACACCTGCTATAGTCAAATATTCAACAATCCGTTCTGTGGAGTGCGCTGAAGCATTGTCGTGGTGAAGGGGGATCCTGCTTCGAATTTTTTCTAAGACAACAGGCAAACAGCGATTGACATACCAGTCTGCAGTAACTGTCCTTCCATCTTCTAGCACAACTGTCGCGAAATGACCTTTCCGACCAAAGAATGAGGCAATCATCTTTTTTCCTTGACTTCTTCCTTTCTTGACCTTAGTTGGCCGATCCTCGAAGGGAAACACCCACTGAGCTGATTGTCTTTTGGTTTTGGGTTCGTAGCAATATATCCAGCTTTCATCACCTGTGACGATGTCAAATACAGCATTTGAGTCACTGCCGTTGAACTTATCTAACATTTAGCGACACCAGTCCACCAGAAGGTGTTTCTGGTGGTCGGTTAAAGTATGGGGAATCCATCTGGTACAAAGCTTCCTGACGCCTAAATGTTTGTGTAATATTTTTTGAACTTGACTCATACCAATGCCTAGGCTTGCCCGTATCTGCTGATAGGTCACTCTCTTATCATCCTCTATCATGCGTCGCACAGCACTGATGTTATCTTCAGTAGTCGCTGTTAAAGGACGTCCCTCACGCGGATCATCATTGAGATTGCTAAGTCCACGCTTAAACTCGTTTAAACAATTGTATATAGTGGCACGAGATGGGGCTTCATTAAGAAATGCTAATCGCAGCCTATCATAGCTTTGTTGTTGAGTAAGCCCACAACGAAAGTCATAATAAATCATTGACCGAAAGTTTTCTCGCGTTAGGTTCATTTTCACTTGTAACAAGAGTTTTAGATTTGCCCCCAATTCACAAAATCAAATGACAAATGAATGCATTATACTACATTAGGTTACCAAAGAGTTCTAAAATTGAAATTCAAAAAAAGTTTTCATTAGCAATGTTTCTAACTGGTCAGTTCTAAACATCTTCAGTGGTACCCACGTTTTCTCTTTAATCTTTTACTCGGTCGACACGCGCCACTCGCCGGCCCCTCCCCTTTCTTCCTTCTCACGATCTGCTACACATCCGCATCCGCATCAGCTCCGCATCGATTTATGCGGATGCGGATGCAGATGCGGATGTCTAAATCGATGCGGATGTTCCGCATATGCGGATGCGGATGCGAATATTCGCAACATCCCTGGTTAGCACTATCGGGCTATACCCATCTTCCTTAGCCTACCACACCTTATAAGTAGTGCAGTGAAAACAAAACTTTGCTTTTCTTAGCTTAAAAATATACCCAAAAAGTTGTAAAAATAATCCTGAAAATAGATTATTCCCTAATAAAAGTATTTAACGCTATTGTGAACAGTGCAACTAATTTTAGAGTTCAATAGGGGCGGCAACAATTTTTAAGCTTTGGGGCGGCAACAATTTTATAGCTTTGGGGCGGCAAATGTGTAAATCCAGCACTGCAATAAAGTACAATATTCAGGACATAAAAGTTGGTATTATTTTCGAAGTTTTAACTCTCTGGCTATCTATAAAATATTACTACCTATATTAAATAATTTCCATGTCTCTTATATTATAAAAGTTATATAGTTAGAAAGAAAAAAAACGCCAATTTCATAGGCTTACATTACATTACTGTAACTATTCAAATATTTTAGTAATGCGTCACATTTAAACAAAATAAGTCAGCGATGGGAAATATTCTATAATTATGTAATTCACTTATAATGCCAATTATCTGCCTCTCCATACAAAAATATAAATCAAATTAAAGTATAATATAGAGGGTTGATGTTTTGACAGGAAAAGAATTATCAAATTAGAAACCATACAATTTGTGCAAGTAATAATATGACAATTTAGTGTCAAAGTAACATACGTGGTTAAATTAAAAGTTTCATACTTTATAAATAAATATAGCAATTAGAGATATTAAGAAATTAACAAAAATATAGTAATAAGAAGTTTATAAATACTCACCCGATAAATAATGCAAAAATGCCTTTTATCCAGTCCGTAGCCCAGAAAACACAGCCGAGATCAGTGTTAAAAAATAATCAATTTTTCTTTTAATCGATTATTATTATCATATAATCGATTTTTATAATCGATGTTCAAATTCATAATAATTGATTTTTAATAAATCGATTAAATAAATTACGCATTTAAATCGATTTTCATAATCTAATTAAGTTAAACGGTTTTATTGTAAACAGTCATAGTAGTGTCATTTATCTGCAATAAATGTACTAAAAGCTAAAAAATAATTAAATAGATACAGTCGTGGCTACCAATATGTATACATTGTTACATTTTGAAATAAAGTAATTAATAACCTACATAATTTGGAGAAATATCTGTGTTCACATAAATTCAACAAACATAAGTACCTATGTCAAAAGACGATTTTCTAGAAATATACAAATATAATAATAATAATAGTTTATTAAGGAGTGAAATGCAATTTGTTTACCTTAAACTAACATACCAACAAAACATATAACATATAATGTGGAATAATGGGGGTAATTTGACAAATTTATGAAAAAATAATTATCTGTCGCTGCCGCAAACTTGTTGCTACATCAAGGTTACACTCACAATGCAGCGAACCAGCACGGCGTGCATAGGAAAGTGTGTGCTAAATGATTTATCATACTGATCATAATAGTGTGCAACAGTTATTGGCAGATACATACAACCACTACAATTTTGGACTTAAAATTATGTTACATTTTGATAAGTATGATGACAATTATTATATTACTTGTACTAAATGACTAGTATACAGTATGCTGGTACCTAAACTAGGCCGGGCCTGTGTTTGTGCGTGTGTGTATTTTGGCTCCAAATACTAAAATAGTTAACAGTAATTCCCTTTAACTTTTAGGTTCTCCAATTTTTGATGAATCTATTTCTGAATATATTAATAATTCAATTACTAAATTTCAAAATTCTGCTTACCGTCTCCTTGAAATTAGCCCACATTATGCACTTTGCATCTTAAAATTCTGTCTTTTCGTCCCAAAATCTACGTATGTGCACCGTTGCTGCTCCTTTTGGAAACACCCAGATCTTTTGACACAAGTAGACGATTTAATCAAAATTAGCTTAGAATCGATTCTTAATATGCAGCTGAACGAGCAATCTTGGACCCAAGCATCCCTACCCATCCGTTATGGTGGTTTACGGATTCGCAAAATTTCCAGTGTCGCTTTACCAGCCTTCCTATCTTCTGTCCATAGTTCAGCAAATCTCATAAGTTAAATTTTAAGGGCATTCCCTTCAAACTTTGAGATTGCTGGCTTTGAAGAAGCTAGAAACGCTTTCTCAATTGCATGCCCAGGTCAAAATTTTCCAGTTTCTCAAATTCACAAAGGAGCTGGGACGATATAAACTGTAAATTGACTTTTGACAATCTTTTGAGCTGTAGTACAGATTCGGCGCGTGCTAGGCTTTTGGCCGTGGGTGCGCATGAGGCCGGTTACTGGCTTCACGCGTACCCTTCGACAAATACAGGAACATTTCTTGAGCCTGACACGCTCCGAATCGCAACCTGTCTACGGCTTGGGGTTCCGGTCTGCGCTCCTCATAAATGTCCCTGTGGCAGTGATGTCGACAAGCTAGGACATCACGGACTGTCATGCCAAAAAAGTGCAGGCCGCTTCTCGAGACATGCCGCACTTAACGATATCATACGCCGGTCCCTTGCCACCGTCAACGTGCCAAGTCTACTTGAGCCGACTGGAATTGCAAGAGACGATGGCAAGAGACCGGACCCGATCCGTGAAGGTATTGGTAGGTATCTGGTAGATATGATTTTATTCGTGTAATCTTATTTAGAAAACACGAAAAATAATTACCCCGAAAATTAAAAATTAATAAATTATGGTAACTTACATGGCAACTCAGGGAAAGAGCGGGCGTCGGCGCGCGTGGGTAATACCGTAAGGTCGTGAACCCAGTTGACCTTATACATGCCGGCGGGCGGTGTCTTTGACACTTGTTGGACATTAATAAATTTGGAAATCGATGTAAATATTTTTATTATCGATCCAATATTACGTTACACATAAGCCTTCCACGTATTTTATTTTCGGTAATAATTTCTTAATAATTAAGCAAAAGACAACAAAAACTGAAACTTTTATCTCGTCTGCATTGTTCATGTTAATATTTTTGTTATAATTCACAGTTTTTATTGCTTTTTATTCGTAACTTTATTCATTAATTTTATTAATTTCATGTCGTGGCTTATTATTGTGATTAGTAAATACCCGAGTTATTTAATCTGCTTCATACAAACGAAATTATTTTTATTTAAATAAGGCTGACTAGACTTCCTAGATAGAAATTTTGCATATCTGCAATTGGCAGCTAATTCCCACGGCAGTAGTCTGGAAACAATTAAAAAGGTTCCACAGAGTCCGTAATCATGCTAACCCCTACATGATACTCGATACGTCAAGCTGGACTGAGTCCTTTGCAGATAAACTTGCTTCCTCATCAGCCCCAATATTGACTGTATGTATACCTCTTCATCCCCATAAAATTGTCCCCTCGACCAACTGTCTGGATGGCTCATTTGCTTTCGAGGAATTACAAAAGGTACTTTCAGGTTTGACTGACGCCTTCCCAGGAGTTGACGACATCCCCTACTCCTTCCTCAGTAAGGACCCTGCTAAAATAAAACAATATTTCCTCAAGTTGGTTAACCTGTTTTACGACCATGGTTACATCCCAGACTCATGGACTAAACAAATCGTTATACCTATCTTAAAATCAGACAAAGATCCTTCTGATCATACATCACTTCGTCCTAATGCTCTTGTGTCGGTTTTATTTAAAATTGTTGAATATATGCAAAAAAACCGACTGGAATGGATTATGGAAAACGGAAATGTCCTCGCAAAAAAATTATTTGGATTTAGAATAAGTTTAGTACATTAGATATCCTAGCCATTTTAACGTCAAAATCAGTTTAGCCTTTAGAAACCGAGAATATCTTGTAGGTGTGTTTTTATATATTGCGTACGCATATGATAATGACAACGTGCTTATTACGGTACCAAGGTAGAAAATACATCAGCTGACCATTCCCGAGAAATTGTTCCGCTTCATTTGTGACTCTATCACAACTAGAACCATCGAAATTAGTTTCCCAAATGTAATTTTTCTAGAAGAACAGTTTAGGGAGGTCTACTCCAGGGATCAGTCCTGTCCTTTTTTATATAACATATACCATACCTTTGAAATAGACGTTGCCCTACATGTTCGGGAGAAACGTATCCCGTATGCCACATCTCTTTTCAATACTGCCATCTTATACACAGAATCAGATTGCCTGGATGTAGAATCTGCCGAACACATGTTTTTTGCCTGGCCCAAGTTCCTCTATTCTCTTTATAATGTTCTACCTCATGCCTAACTATTCTATTTAAATTTTAGTAGTAAAATTGTAACTCCTTATATGTGGTTAGATATGCATGGGTGTATATGCATGTATGTATATTCCTCCTGTTGAATATCCGCATTGTCCACAGTGGTGCGTATGCTTGGTGTGTCGTTATGTTTGTCCATATATGTGTTGTTTTGTTCCAGAATCTATTCTTTGTACATAAAGGGATAGTGTTTTCTAAATTTTTAGGCTATCACTTTGAATCCCTACCGTGTAATGGGTTTGCCATTACACGTGAAATTGGGAGAATTTTACGAAATGTGCAACTAATCCACTGCAATAGAAAGAAGAAGAATATTTATTTGTTATTTAGTTGACAAACGTATTGTTTTGGATTACAGATACATATATCCGATTTGGTTTTTAGAGAAACAACTTAAATAAAATCTTCAACGGTATTGAATCAAAATGCCGAGTGGAATAATTACGCTACAACTCGGCCAGTGCGGCAATCAAAGTAAATTTATTTAGAATTTCTCTTTTTATTTTTACTATTGTTATTGATGGTCTTCAGCTATGATATTTTGTTCTAGTTGGTTTTGAATTCTGGAAGCAGTTATGCACAGACCATAGCATATCGCCAGAAGGTTTATTAGAGGAGTTTGCTTCAGGTGGTTCTGATCGCAAAGATGTGTTCTTTTATCAAGCTGATGATTGCCATTACATTCCAAGAGCAGTCTTACTAGACTTAGAGCCTCGAGTGATTCATACTATTATGAACTCTCCATATGCTTAAGTATGTTGATTGTTATTACAAATGTCTCCAGAATATTGGTGCTTTCAAAAAATGGTATTAAAATGTACTTAATTTTCACCTGTATAATACTGAAAATGTATATTTGTCTGAACACGAAAGGAGGAGCAGGAAATAACTGGGCTTCTGGATTTGGACAAGGACAAAAACTTAATGAGGAAGTTTTTGATATTATAAACAGAGAGGCTGAGGGTTGTGATAACTTATAGGTAAATTGTAGTGATATTTATGTTCCAAAAGTTAATTGACCTATAGTAAGGTGTACATTTCTTAATTGACATTAACGTAATTTAATTTCATTTTAAATTATTGTATTGTGTTAAAGTTAACTTGTTGTTTAAGCCTTTGTGCTGTGTCATTCAATAGCAGGAGGTACTGGTTCTGGCATGGGATCATACCTCTTAGAACACTTATCAGACAGATTTCCCAATAAAATAGTACAGACTTACAGCGTATTCCCAAATTTGGATGAAATAAGGTAAATTGATTTCATACTAATAGGATGTATTGTCGGATGGAATGAAAACTTATCATAAACAATATATTATTATTTACAGTGATGTGGTTGTCCAGCCCTATAATTCACTTCTTGCACTACGAAGGCTTACAGAAAATGCAGATTCTGTGATGGTGTTGGACAATACTGCTCTCAACCGAATTGCCAGTGACCGCCTTCATATGGAAAACCCGTCCGTTGCACAGCTGAACACACTTATTTAAACCATTATGAGTGCCAGCACTGCAACACTGAGGTAATGTTAGTTAGTTAGATGGACGGGGCTATTTCCGCACTTAGCCTCAAGGTTGGGTTATTGTGCGTAAAACTGAGGAAATATCAAATCACCATCAATATAATACAAAAGTAAACTTAATTATTTTTTTTCAATGCTTCTGTACAAGTTAAAATGGTTAAATGATTTTTAGGTATCCATCGTACATGTATAATGATATCGTCAGTTTAGTGGCTCCACTTAATCCTATACCGCGACTTCACTTCCTCATGACTGGATATACACCACTTACCGCAGATCATGAAGTAAATACAGTAAGCTACTCATTTTTTAAAATTGATGACTGAAAATAAATATGTATTTAATTTTATTTGCTTGCAACAGACACCTACAGTTGGAAAGGCTACAGTCATGGATGTAATGCAAAGACTACTGCAGCCAAAGAATATGATGGTTTCATTAAGTCCCGATAGAACTGATCAACACTGTTACATATCAATATTGAATATCAGACAGGTATTTTATTTATCAGTATATATTATTTCCTTGGTTGTCTTGCTAATTTTGTCACCCAATAAAGAAAGTGTAAACTTATAGTGATACAGAAAAGCATTATTTTTTAGGGAGAAGTAGATCCAACTCAGGCGCATAAAGCGCTTCGCCGAATCCAGCACGAGTTAGCATCATATATCACGTGGGGGACACCCTCCATCCAGGTGGCCTTATCACGCCGGTCTCCTTATGTGCACGCCTCTCACAAAGTTTCGGGTCTATTGCTTGCCAATCACACTAACATATCATCGGTGAGTAAATGCTGCGTAAGTTTGTTTGTGTTGTGATGTGAGGCTAAACAGGAGAAAATAGCAAAAGTAAAATTCATGATTATATGTCTTATAACTATATGCTACTTATTTAGTTCTTACACTTCCGCGCACATTACACATCATAATAAAACACTTTTTTACGGATTTTTGCGCATGTTTTATTTTATTTTATATTTAATCCTGACGTTTATTTCCTATTTATTTCCTAATTTAGGAATTTTAGAAATTAGGAAACATCCTAATTTCAAAAGAGACGAAGGTTGGAGCGTTCCACCTGCTTGGGACCCCATAATTAATAAATTAATACCTACAAAGACACACACTGCAAGACCTGATAATGTAGTTAGCTCTTTTTGCAAATAATTAAACAGTAAGATGGAGGTCGGTCCCCCTGCCCGAGTTTCTTTCGCCAGTTCTCCTCGGAAGGCCCTCCCAATTTCCGAACTGGTAGTAGACTCAGTAGTATACAATGTAATCGTAGTGATAATTAATTAAATAACTAAATAATGTTTTTAAAATAAAATAAAACAACTTTATTTATATAAAATAATCGGGCACGTTCCTAATTATTAATAATTAGGAACGTGCCCGATTAAAATATTGTGAAGGTAGTAGAAAATACATGACAACCATCATCTTAGACATCCTGTGATCACGGCTCCTGTAAAGGAGTCGAAACGTCAGGATTAAATATAAAATAAAATAAAACATGCGCAAAAATCCGTAAAAAAGTGTTTTATTCTATATGCTACTTATTCTCATAACAAAAGGTTATAGCATGTTTAGTACCTATTGAGAATGTGCCCCCAGAGCCCAATGTAATGAATATCCAGTCAATGAATATTGACATTACTTTTTATGCAGTTTTAGCTGCTTATCTCTTGCTTTCATAGAGTAACCTTGAAAACTGACCTGATAACAGCAATTTTTTTAAACTTTTCGTTCTCTAAATAGTCCATTGAAATGTTACAATTTAAAGGCCAAACTGATCATTTTTAGAGGACGCAATTTTATTTATGGGACATGTAGTGGGGTTCTATACAAACTTAAACCCAAGTTTGTGAGGTTGGCGCCCTTGTCCCCCAGCCGCCATCTTGGAAAAAGGGTTAAAACACGTTTTTTACATTGTACAAATTTTTTTGTACAATGGATAGTTTAGGAGATATACTCCAAAACTATCCATTGTACAGAAAATTTGTAAAAACATATTTTGTAGCAAATCACTTTGCCTACAATTATTTTTATAGGACTTTTTATCATAAACTTAATATTTAAGAAGTTATAAGCAAAAAATTAACGAAAGTTTAAAAAATTATAGAGAAAAATCTTCAGAAAGAGATTCTCTACAAAATTGATAAAATCAGAAAAAAAATTATGAAGCAAAACAGGAAATTTTTGATGAAATTTTTTGAATTTTTGCTTATAACTTTTTAAATTTTAAGTTTTTGATAAAAAGTCATATAAAAATAATTGTAGGCAAAGCGATTTGCTACAAAATATGTCTTAACAAATTTTCTGTACAATGGATAATTTTGGAGATATAGTAAAAAACGTGTTTTAATCCTTTTTCCAAGATGGCGGCTGGGGGACAAGGGCGCCAACCCCACAAACTTGGGTTTAAGCTTGTATCGACTCCCCCCCCTACATGTCGCATAAATAAAATTGCGTCCTCTAAAAAATGTTCAGCCAATGTAACATTTCAATGGACTAAAAACAAATAGAGCTAGGAATGTGATTTCAACGCCAAACTGTTAAGCCGCGTATCCACTAGAGGCAGCCTCGGGTCGAGCGGCTGCCTCACTCCGAGGCTGCGCAAGTGGACCTGAGGCACGCCGCGACGCGAGGCAAATTCGTCGCCGCGAGCCGAGCCATATTTTGTCGGTTTCTGTGCCGTGCTCAAAGGCGCCTCAGTCCAAGCCGTGTGTTTATTGGAGACGGTCGCTAAAATTTCGAAAGCTATCGCCACCTTCCAACGTCATGTCCAATAGCAAGTGTTCACATCCATGTATAGTTCTATTGCGGTATAATTCTTTTATCCACCAGCGATGCTTCCTCTTTTGTATAGCTTTTTGTTGCCTCCAAAAGAAAAAGATCTTAATAATGGTTATTGCTATTAAAGCAGCTGCTACTCGACGCGCGTCTGGTGCCATCGCGTTTTGGCTTTTAACTGCGCAGTGCGCCGCCGGCGGATCAAGCTGAGGCGACACGCCTCGAGCTGATCCGTAGCCGTTGCCTCAGAGCGAGCAGCCTCAAACTGAGGCTATTTGCTTCAAGTCGAGGCCGCTTGACGCGAGGCTGCCTCTAGTGGATACGCGGCTTAATATTATGACATATATTCATTATTTTACTAATAATAAATAAATTTTCTAATAGAAATTTAATTTTCTTAGCAATTATTAGTGATTTCTAACGGAGCGACCACTTCCAAAAAAATCTGAAAAATAGCACTTAGTGTGTAAATTTAGTTGATCGATAGAGTTTTATTGGAATCGGTTGCCTGCGACATATTAAAAAAAAAATTTTGTTGTTTAGGTCCCTATTTGTAAGACTACACATTAAACTCTTGAATGATATGATAAATAATAATGATACAAAATAAAAACAGGTACGTTCCATCCACTCTGCTAACCCTGTAAGGGCCGGCGCTCACTGACGGCGTGGCACGGCATGGCACGGCAGGTTGTGCAATGGCATGCTGCGGTATCCCGCGGCGTTCCGTGGCATGCCGTGGCATCCTGCTGAACGCCCAGCCACTCTGGCATCCATCAGTTTTGCTCCGCGCGTATTCGAAGTTGATTGTGTCGCATAGAGAACATTTGTTGTGTCGTTATGGTAGACTGGGATTTAGTATTAATAGCACTTCTAGCTGAAGATGAAGAGAGACAAATAAGAACTGCTAATTTGATGAAAAGACAATTTTGGGTGCATAATTTATGGAGAACAAGATCTACAAATGGTGAATTCAGCAACTTGTTTAATGATTTGAGATACGACATGCGAAAATTCTATGATTATTACAGAATGGACTATGAAAAATTTGAAAAGTTAAGTGATTTGCTAAAATCGCATATAAAGAAAATCAAAACTAATTTTCGATCGCCTATACCTGTTACAGAGAGATTGTCTGTATGTTTAAGGTAAGTGTTCATATACCTACCAACACGTACATATACATACAGCTTCCCAGCTAGCTTGTTCTAGCTATTATATATTAAAATCTAAGTTATGGTTTGTGGATAGCTGTTTGTCATTAAGGTAAATCCCATTTTTAGTACAAACTCGTTTTCCTTGGGTAAAAATAGTTTTTATTTTACCACGTTTTTCTTATCTCACTTTTCTTATTTGTTTGTCTGTCCGGGCAAAATCTTGCAACTTAAATTTGAGGCACTTTCCGATAAGCTAGAAAGCTGAAACTTTCAGGATAGTTCAGAACCCGATGACAATGCACTCTAAAGCAACTTTCAACTTTCCAGATGCACTTTCAGGTCCACTTTCGGCAACTTTCACTTTTGTATGGGGCTTATCCGATTGTTGCGTAACACATGGTTACTTCGTTGAGTTAATAATTAGAAAGAATAAAATAATTGTACTAGATTTAAAAAATCTAAAAATCCCACGTTTTTCAATGTCCTAAAAAGAATAAAATAACCCTGCGGGGCAAAGCGAGGGGCCACTGAAAACGTGGGGGCGCATCTTTACAATAATCGGCATCAATGCATGTCATTCATCTCTTTAAAATTACTAATTTTGCCTTTAATAATGCCTATGTATAAACTAGAATTCCCCAGTAAATGTATTTTAATTTTAGATTAAATAGTTCTAAGTTCGATCTGCCGCTCGTAATTACATGTCAAAACCTTAACCTAGTGCCCAAAAGCTATGTGATGTTTATACATAATATTGTTGAAGAAAAAAGCAGTAGGTTATATTATCTTGTGGCATGTAAATACGAGCGGGCTTGGGAGTTCTAATGCGATGGGGCATAGTATTAGGCAAGATAAACTTAACCACCTTGGTCGAAACAGTTTAGCGGAATAACTTTACAAATTTTTGAGCGGCGGGTGACACCACGGAGCGTTTACTAATATTAAATTAAAAGTCTTGATATATTTAGTAATTATTTATTTTTATAATCAGCTATCTACCATAACTGCTACTTGGTGGCATATGACCATCAATCCAGTTGTACCTACAGTATGACAAAAAGTGAAAGTATTAGAAAATTTTTAGTGTTCATAGTCCGGCAATTCAGTATTGGAGTTATTGTCATATATATCAATAATATTATAACGTCTGGATATAGGAGTAGGTATGTATTCTATATGTGTAGTACCATAGTTTGGTTCGGTGTTATATTGTTGTTCGGGCTTATTAAATGAAGATAAATTGTGTAAAGGATTTGTTCTTTCGATTATTGTATTATGGGTTCTGGCAGCAGTAGTTGGTGCGTATTGCTGAGATGAATGACATTCATTTGAAATATCGATTCCTGAACTTGATGTTGAAGGACGACTTTGCTGCACAACTGAAGTTAACTCCACATTTTCCAAATGCTTTATTTCTGCATCAGTAACAATACGTAAAACATCGCGTTTTATTTCAGCTTGTAATTTTGGTGACAAAGTCTTCGCTGTTGCCGCCATTGCCTGAAAAAATATCTCCATAGGATGTTGTTCCTTCTTTTGGTTTTCAATGTATTTTTTTAATACTTCTGCTGTTGTTTCCGTATGCTGTGCTTCCGATGACATGTATGATTGCCGACGAACATATCTAGCTGGTCTAGAATCTGATGCATGTGATGAAAACGACATTTGAGACACAGGCGATTGTGCTTCAGGAAAAGGAACAGTTGATGCTGTTTCGGGAGGTTGTGTATTTTCGATATGCTGCGTTTCTTCGGAAAGCTGTGTATCTTCGGAAGAAGAGTCTAAATTTGAGAGCTGAGGTCTATCTTGAAAAAACTTTTGAAGAAATTCAAGTTCCTTTTCAAATTTAATTGGTCGCCTCTTTTTGGCAGCGTCACCGCTTTGTACACCCTGTTTTTTAAGGCTTTTCTATAATTGTTACGAAGGCAGCTCCACGCCTTCTGGCATTCTTCATCTGTAACAATCAATCAATCAATAAGTTAAGATGAAAGTTGTAAAAAGAAATAAATTATTATTATATTATATTATTATTATTATAACAAGAATGAAGTATTTCAAATAACACACGCTTTTAAATCGTCTACTAATGTTTTTTTTTGTTTTGTTACAGGTATTTAATTACAGGAGCTTCTTTTAAGTCTTTAGCTTTTAGCTATCGTATAGGATTTACTACTGTGCGTAATATAGTCCACGAAACCTGTCAAGCAATATTTACTGTATTAAGGTCTACTACATTGCCGAAACCCACGAGCCAACAATGGCATTCAATTGCAACCGACTTTGATAAATTTTGGAATTTTCCTAACTGCATTGGGGCCATAGATGGTAAGCATTTCAAGATTAGATCTCCTAATAACAGTGGAAGTATGTATATTAACTACAAGAAGTTCTTTAGCATCGTTTTATTAGCTGTCGTGGATGCAAAATACAAATTTGTGATTGTAGATGTCGGAGCATATGGTCGAAATAGCGATGGTGGTATACTTCAAAGTTCTAAATTTGGTTCGAAACTACTTAATGGTTCTTTATGCATACCACCGGAAAAGGCTTTACCACATTCAACTCAAAAATTACCCCACGTATTTGTCGCCGATGAAGCCTTTCCACTAACAGAAAATATTATGAGACCATACCCCTCACATCTTTTAAATGATGAAAAAAAAAGAATATTCAATTATCGCTTAAGTAGAGCACGGCGTATTGTAGAAAATGCTTTTGGAATGTTACAAGAAAGATTTGAATTATTTCAAAAAGGTATAAAAGTTCAACCAAAGTACATTAACAACATTATACTAGCAAGCACGTGTTTGCATAACTTTATCATTAATAGTCATTCTATGGAGGCACTTAGCTCTAATACTAATAATGCAATCGATAGAACCAATGATACAGTTTTCAACAATCTGGAAGGGATGGTTGTAAGAGATTGTTTTACGGAATATTTTTCTAATGTTGGTAGCGTGTACTGGCAAAATGAAATTGTTAATAGATGTTAGTTTCTATTTCTGACAATAAATAAGTAAAAAAATAACTTACGGGTTTTATTCATTTCTTCTGAAATTTTCTGCCATGCGTTCCTTTTCATATGTTGATCCATGTAGAAACGGGAGGACACATTGTATATACACTCGTGTGAACGAACCAGATTAATCAGTTTCTCTTCATCCATTTTTCCGTATTTTACGTGAAAGTAATATTACTATATCGCGTACGCACGTACTAATCACTTGCCACGCTCAGTCAGTGTGAGAGTGAGAGACAAAAATCGCGCGCGCCAGTGCGTTTTCTTCCTCCTTTGCCCCCGCGCACCGATCGGACTGCGCCCCACCGAAATGCTGCACAAGTTTCAATCTTATTTCAACAAGCTAGCAATCATAATTCCTCGACCCCAAAGTGACCCATATGTCTCGCGGGATGCAATGGCGCGCCGCTGCATCCCGTGGAATGAAAAAGCAAGACTCGACATACCGCCGCATCCTGCGGCGTGTCGTGTCATGCCGCAGCATCCTGCGGCACGTCGCGGCATCGTGGTATCAAAATAAAGTAACATAAATTCTAAACTCATTGAAATAAGTTTCAAAATAACTTAATTAGTATTAAAATCCTTTGCCATGACACACCGTGCCGTGCCGGCAGTGGGCGCCGGCCCTAAGAGTCTGGCGTGCAGTTAAGTACACAAATCAAACTCAAAGCATGCAAATCCAAGTGTATTTTTATTGAAGACACTTTTTTTAGACTCTGTCTGTACAGTGTTAAAAACATTACCAAATGGTTGATTTTCATTCACTTATAACTGTCTGTAAACTTATACAGTATTATAGCTTTGTATTCAGTAAAATGAAAACCAAATAAAGAAACGTCAACTTTGTAGAAAAATCTTCAAGGCTATTTCTAAGCTATTCACGACGCAAGCTTGTTTTCACTCGTCATGCGGTAACATTGGAAAAGAACACGTTTGCTCATGCACAGTGTTGCCAGTATGATTTCCCAAAAAGGACGGTTGGCTTTCTGAAAAGGTACGGTTTTACCTTCAAGGTACGGTTGGCTCGGGATACTTCTGCAAGAACTACACTCGCGAGCAACCAAATCGACTCAAGCGCTACCTCCGCATTCAAACATTGTTTTAAGTAAAAGTATACAACATTTTAATAAAAATGATATGTCATTTCAAAGCTTGGAACTTCAGCTTTTATTAAATATTATCATTATTAATATCCATGTATACTTTTTATTTTTATTGGTGTCTGAACTTAAATGGGGGAAAATGGGATTTTGGGTAAAGGAGTTGTGTTCAGAATTGACACAAATAAAACACGTTTTTTTTCTTAAGAAGTATAAAATTTATTGGTTCAGTATTTGGTATTGCCCCCCCCCCTAGCCCTAATTACAGCCCGTAGTCGGTTCTTCATCGACTTTTTGACAGTGTCTTGAGGAACTGTTGATAAGCGACTGGTAAGGGTTGAAGGGTTACGGGGGTTTTTATAGGGGTAGAGGGAAGCGCAACTCGCAGGTAGCGTAGTGAGTAATTTGTCCCATACGCGCTAATTGTGCAAATGAACATGTTGGTACTTGTTTTATTTAATGGTATTGATCTTTTTTTAAAGCTTAGGTTTCAAGCTTTCAAATGACATATTATTTTTATTTAAATGTTGTATACTTTTATTTATAACAATTTTTGAATGTAGAGGTAGCGCTTGAGTCGATTTTTGAGTTCATAGGTTGGAAAAAAGTTGGAAAATGTTTTTAATGCCCGAAGAGCATTTTTTTTTTTACATAAACAGTGAAATTGTAGATGTTTGAAGAAGGTTAAAATCGTTATTATTCATTAAGTGGGAAATATATAAATTAGCAACGAAAATCGTATCAATTGACTTAATTTTTTTATGAAGATTGATAATCTGTTTGAATATATTCCAATTAATAATCATTAACATTCAACATTATAATATAAATTTTTGAACTCATTAATACACGCCTAACTACATTTAAATAATCGATAATTAATTATTGGATCGAGTATGGATTGGATTAATGAGTTTCAAAATAAAAATACAAACTGAGCTTAGAGAATCACCAGATAATAAACAGCCAAGTCTTATTTGGTTGGAAGAAAAAAGATTTTAAACGCAATTTCGAATGTTGAGAAAAAAAGGAAGGCGTTTATTTTTTTTGTTTTTTACCCTTTGTAATTTGTAGTAAAAAATAAATCACTAATTATAAACTATAGAAAAGGTACGAAAAAGGTACGGTCTACACTGAGGTACGATTGTGGTACGGTTGTGTGATGAATAGTACGGAAAACCGTCCTTTTTGGTACGGTCTGGCAACGCTGCTCATGCACTTTGTATGTATATTACTACAAACTACTTACACTGGAAGTCCAAGCTTCCACAAACGTATTCAGACAACATTCATGAAGTGTGTACAGTATAAAATATCCGTAAACAAATCATACATGTTTTGTAGACGAGTTATTAGTAGATGAAATCTACCGTTTGCTTATATTTTTTAAAACTGTACAGGCACAGTCTATAAAAAGTGTCTACAATAAAAATACACTTGTATTTGCATGCTTTGAGTGATGTGAGTACTTAACTGCACGCCAGACTCTTACAGGGTTAGTAGAGTGGATGAAACGTACGTTTTTTATGTTGTATCAATTTTATTAAACATATCATTCAAGCGTTTAATGTGCAGTGTGACAAATAGGGACCTGAGCAAAAAGTTTTTTTTTTTAATATGTTGCAGGCAACCGATTTCTATGAAACATATCATCTAAATCTACACACTGCTATTTTCCAGAATTTTTTGGAATTGTTCGGTCTGTTAGAACTCACTAATATTAGCCGAGAAAATAATATTTGTATCAGAAGTTTATTTATGATAAGTAAAATAATTAAGAATTAGAAATAATATTGTCTACAGTTTGGCGTTGGAATCACATTCCTAATTCTATTAGTTTTAGAGAACGAAAAGTTAAAAAAAAATGCTGTTATCAGGTCATTTTTCAAGGCCACTCTATGAAAGCAAGACATAGGCAACTAAGAACTGCAATAAATAGTAATGTCGATATTCATTGACTTAACAACAACAGCTTCTAGGGGCACATTCTCAACCTGCTATACACTTTAAGTAAGAAAATGTTAATAACCGGTGAGTTATACATATAGATAGGGCAACAGAAATTAGAACCTCATCAATATTATTATTTCAGCTTTTTGACAGATGTCTACAACAGTATGACAAACTTCGAAAACGCGAGGCATTCATAGAGGTTTTCCGCAAGGAGCCTATGTTCAAGGAGTCACTGGAAGAGTTCGATGAGTCAAGGAGCGTAGTTAATGGCCTCATACAACAGTACCGCGCTGCTGCAACACCAGACTATTTGCAATGGAACCCTGGCAATTAGTAAGTATTAAAATGTTTTACAAAAAAAAGGTTTGATTCATGAGTAATTTTTTTATTGTATAAATGACACTAGGTCACAAGATTGGTTTATAATACTCTCTATTTTACTCTGCCACTGTCCATGTATAATGCATACATGAAGCTATGAACAAACTTACTTAAAACAGGTACTTACTAAGGCAATAGAGAAATAAGCTTCTACAGCTTTGTTACCCAATGCGAGCATGTGTTATATTAACGGAAATAATAATGTTGGCTTTGAAAATACCTTTATTTCAGATAGCAGTCAATTATAGTAATCCTATTGGTGAGCGATATATAACAAAAAAACACTGTATGCCAGGATAATTAGTAGAGGCGATGATGTGACGAGTCAACTTAAAATTGTTATTAATATTAAACAAGAGCCATGTTATCTACTATTGTTACATAATCTCGAATAGAGTAAATGTTAAGGTGGTGGTATTAATAAAAACAATTTATTCTTATCAAGAATTTATTAAAAAATAAAAGAAAACAAATCTTGAAGTGTAAATATCACCTACACCGCTGGGATTTCTTTTATAGTAATTATTATGTGAAAAAGAAATTTTGCCTTAAGTATACTGATACAAGTTCTTATAATATAGAATATTTGAAGCAATACAATGATTAATTAAAATATATATTAAAAAACTACATTTAATTGAACTTAAGTTTATTTAAGCGATGTAAAACGTACTATCGAAGCCTCTGGCGCCTTATCAGTCCTAGGACGAAAGTCGCTTGCACACTGCACGATGCATCAGGCCACGCCCCGCTCCATTCATTCAACAATGGCGCGCGTGCGCAAACAAGCAAGTGAGAGCAATTACAAGTTTAAGCTTAAGCAGATTGACAGTTGACAGTACTGACATCAAGGGCGATTTTAAAACTAGTTGTTTATGATTGGCCGTAGTATAAATCGTAGTAAAATACGAAGCCAATGAAAATGAAAATGAAAATAACTTTATTCACATGCACTTAAAAATAAGTAGTTTTGAATCGTCCAACATTTTTTCCTACCACCCATTCAGGACGTCTTTTAACTGACAAGAAGAATGGGCGCAAGAAACTCGTCAGCTTTAACAGAAGTAACGACATTTACAATATAATACGTCGTCACCATACACAATCCACAAAAAAAAAACAAATTTTTTTTGTTATGACAATACTAATAGTGTTATGATATCATTATTTCGTTGTTTCGTTGATTACAACAAAGTCAACAAGTATCTGTACTTACTTAAAGTAAGTATCCCTGAACATTGCAATAACATACAGGGAATAAACGACAAATTTAAGAAAACAACAAGATTTATGTTTAGTTTTAGCCAATACTGAATACTGAAGGTTAGAGCAGACCCATTTCCCTAGGCAGCACCCGTTCACGAGCATGACGCATGATACAGCCATCGCTTCGCTCAACCATATCTTAGGGAACGTAACGATCCGCACCACATGCCACCACCCAAGAAATGTATTAAGAGAGCATGTCATACTCTTATCTACCACTAATAAATTAGTTTTAAAAAATTAAAAAATGCTAATGCTGTATGTTACAACCTGTAATAAATAGTGTCATGTTGAAATGACACATATTACTTCCATGCATCGCGATCTATTAAATAGTCGTTGACCTTGTAATAACCTTTGGACATGAGCTTATTTTTAACATACATTTTAAACTTATGATAAGGCAAATCTACTATACTTTGTGGAACTTTATTAAACAGTGCTATACCTTTCCCCAAGAAAGAGCCTCCTGTCTTTTGAAGTCTAAATCTTGGAACGGCAAGTCTATTCTTATTTCTGGTGTTAAGGCAATGTACGTCGCTATTTTTGACAAAAGTACAATAAGGGATAGATATGGGTCGTGTGGGCGTGTCCGATGCGATCAGTTCAAACGGATATTTCTTCAAAGTGGTAAGGCACAAGAGACCTCGATAGTACCTTAGAATACACCAAAAGAAAACAAATCTTGAAGTGTAAATATCACCTATACCGCTGAGGTTACATTTATCGTAATCTACCGTACCTCTTAGAACACTTATCAGACAGATTTCCCAATAAAATATTACAGACTTACAGCGTATTCCCAAATTTGGATGAAATAAGGTAAATTGTTTTCATACTAATTGGATTTATTGTCGG
Source organism: Calamotropha paludella (assembly GCA_927399485.1). Lineage (NCBI taxonomy): Eukaryota > Metazoa > Arthropoda > Insecta > Lepidoptera > Crambidae > Calamotropha > Calamotropha paludella. Next base: position 18,688,996 of record OV656803.1, on the reverse strand, counting down.
ATGGAATGTAAACTTATCATAAACAATATTTTACTTTTTACAGTGATGTGGTTGTCCAGCCCCATAATTCACTTCTTGCACTAAGAGGGTTTACAGAGAGTGCAAATTGTGTGATGCTGTTCCATCACCATCACACAATCTGCACTCTCTGTAAGCCTTTTTACAATACTGCTCTCAACCGAATTGCCAGTGACCGCCTTCATATGGAAAACCCGTCCTTTGCACAGCTGAACACACTTATTTCAACCATTATGAGTGTCAGCACTGCAACACTGAGGTTATGTTAGTTAGTTAGTTTGACGGGGCTATTTCCGCTCTTAGCCTCAAGATTGGGCTATTGTGCGTAACAGTGAGGAAATATCAACTCACGATCAATAGAATACAAAATCTTAAATTTTTTTTTCAACGCTTCTGTACAAGTTATTAATTTTTTATTATAAAAATGGTTTTTAGTTATCCATCGTACATGTACAATGACCTCGTCAGTTTAGTGGCCCCACTTAATCTTATACCGCGACTTCACTTCCTCATGACTGGATATACACCACTTACCGCAGATCATGAAGTAAATACAGTAAGCTACTCATTTAAAATTGATGACTGAAAATAAATATGTATTTAAATTTAATTACTTGCAACAGACACCTACAGTTCGAAAGGCTACAGTCCTGGATGTAATGCAAAGACTACTGCAGCCAAAGAATATGATGGTTTCATTAAGTCCCGATAGAACTAGTCAACACTGTTACATATCAATATTGAATATCATACAGGTATTTTTTTTATCATTATATATTATTTCCTTGCTTGTCTTGCTAATTTTGTCACCCAATAAAGTAAGTGTAAACTTCTAGTGATACAGAAAAGCATTATTTTTTAGGGAGAAGTAGATCCAACTCAGGCGCATAAAGCGCTTCGCCGGATCCAGCACGAGTTAGCGTCATATATCACGTGGGGGTCACCCTCCATCCAGGTGGCCTACAGGGTTAGCAGAGTGGATGGAACGTACCTGTTTTTATTTTGTATCAGTATTATTAAACATATCATTCAAGAGTTTATTGTGTAGTCTTACAAATAGGGACCTGAGCAACAAATTTTTTTTTAATATGTTGCAGGCAACCGATTTCTATGAAACTTATATCATCTAAATCTACACACTAAATGCTATTTTCCAGAATTTTTTGGAATTGTTCGCTCTGTTAGAACTCACTAATTATAGCCGAGAAAATAATATTTCTATCAGAAGTTTATTTATGATTAGTAAAATAATTAAGATATTAGAAATAATATGGTCCACAGTTTGGCGTTGGAATCACATTCCTAGCTCTATTAGTTTTAGAGAACGAAAAGTTAAAAAAAATTGCTGTTATCAGGTCATTTTTCAAGGCCACTCTATGGAAGCAAGACATAGGCAACTAAGAACTACAATAAATAGTAATGTCGATATTCATTGACTTAACAACAACAGCTTCTAGGGGCACATTCTCAATACTTAACCTGCTATACCCTTTAAGTAAGAAAATGTTAATAACCGGTGAGTTATACATATAGATAGGGCAACAGAAATTAAAAACTCATCAATATTATTATGTCAGCTTTTTGACAGATGTCTACAACAGTATGACAAACTTCGAAAACGCGAGGCATTCATAGAGGTTTTCCGCAAGGAGCCTATGTTCAAGGAGTCACTGGAAGAGTTCGATGAGTCAAGGAGCGTAGTTAATGGCCTCATACAACAGTACCGCGCTGCTGCAACACCAGACTATTTGCAATGGAACCCTGGCAATTAGTAAGTATTAATATGTTTTACAAAAAAAAAAGGTTTGATTCATGAGTAAATTTTTTATTGTATAAATGACACAAGGTCACAAGATTGGTTTATAATACTCTCTATTTTACTCTGCCACTGTCTATGAAAAAGGCATACATGAAGCTATGAACAAACTTACTTACAACAGGTACTTACTAAGGCAATAGAGAAATAAGCTTCTACAGCTTTGTTACCCAATGCGAGCATGTGTTATATAAACCTTGAAGTGTTAATATCACCTACGCCGCTGGGGTTTCTTTTATAGTAATAATTATGTAAAAAATAAATTTTGCTTTATACTGATACAAGTTTTTATAATATAGAATATTTGAAGCAATACAATGATTAATTAAAATATATATTAAAAAACTACATTTAATTGAACTTAAGTTTATTTTAGACTAAAGGTTTATTTTAGCGATGTAAAACGTACTATCGAAGCCTCTGGCGCCTTATCAGTCCTAAGTCGAAAGTCGCTTGCACACTGCACGATGCATCAGGCCACGCCCCGCTCCATTCATTCAACAATGGCGCGCGTGCGCAAACAAGCAAGTGAGAGCATTTAGAAGTTTAAGCTTAAGCAGATTGACAGTTGACAGTACTGACATCAAGGGCGATTTTAAAACTAGTTGTTTATGATTGGCCGTAGTATAAATCGTAGTAAAATACGAAGCCAATTAGGGATAGATATGGGTCGTGTGGGCGTGTCCGATGCGATCAGTTCAAACGAATATTTCTACAAAGTGGTAAGGCACAAGAGACCTCGATAGTACCTTAGAAATACACCAAAAGAAAACAAATCTTGAAGTGTAAATATCACCTATACCGCTGAGGTTACATTTATCGTAATCTACCGTACCTCTTAGAACACTTATCAGACAGATTTCCCAATAAAATATTACAGACTTACAGCGTATTCCCAAATTTGGATGAAATAAGGTAAATTGTTTTCATACTAATTGGATGTATTGTCGGATGGAATGTAAACTTATCATAAACAATATTTTATTTTTTACAGTGATGTGGTTGTCCAGCCCCATAATTCACTTCTTGCACTAAGAGGGTTTACAGAGAGTGCAAATTGTGTGATGCTGTTCCATCACCATCACACAATCTGCACTCTCTGTAAGCCTTTTTACAATACTGCTCTCAACCGAATTGCCAGTGACCGCCTTCATATGGAAAACCCGTCCTTTGCACAGCTGAACACACTTATTTCAACCATTATGAGTGTCAGCACTGCAACACTGAGGTTATGTTAGTTAGTTAGTTTGACGGGGCTATTTCCGCTCTTAGCCTCAAGATTGGGCTATTGTGCGTAACAGTGAGGAAATATCAACTCACGATCAATAGAATACAAAATCTTAAATATTTTTTTTTCAATGCTTCTGTACAAGTTATTAATTTTTTATTATAAAAATGGTTTTTAGTTTTCCATCGTACATGTACAATGACCTCGTCAGTTTAGTGGCCCCACTTAATCCTATACCGTGACTTCACTTCCTCATGACTGGATATACACCACTTACCGCAGATCATGAAGTAAATACAGTAAGCTACTCATTTAAAATTGATGACTGAAAATAAATATGTATTTAATTTTAATTGCTTGCAACAGACACCTACAGTTCGAAAGGCTACAGTCCTGGATGTAATGCAAAGACTACTGCAGACAAAGAATATGATGGTTTCATTAAGTCCCGAAAGAACTAGTCAACACTGTTACATATCAATATTGAATATCATACAGGTATTTTTTTTATCATTATATATTATTTCCTTGCTTGTCTTGCTAATTTTGTCACCCAATAAAGTAAGTGCAAACTTCTAGTGATACAGAAAAGCATTATTTTTTAGGGAGAAGTAGATCCAACTCAGGCGCATAAAGCGCTTCGCCGGATCCAGCACGAGTTAGCGTCATATATCACGTGGGGGTCACCCTCCATCCAGGTGGCCTACAGGGTTAGCAGAGTGGATGGAACGTACCTGTTTTTATTTTGTATCAGTATTATTAAACATATCATTCAAGAGTTTATTGTGTAGTCTTACAAATAGGGACCTGAGCAACAAATTTTTTTTTAATATGTTGCAGGCAACCGATTTCTATGAAACTTATATCATCTAAATCTACACACTAAATGCTATTTTCCAGATTTTTTTGGAATTGTTCGCTCTGTTAGAACTCACTAATTATAGCCGAGAAAATAATATTTCTATCAGAAGTTTATTTATGATTAGTAAAATAATTAAGATATAAGAAATAATATGGTCCACAGTTTGGCGTTGGAATCACATTCCTAGCTCTATTAGTTTTAGAGAACGAAAAGTTAAAAAAAATTGCTGTTATCAGGTCATTTTTCAAGGCCACTCTATGGAAGCAAGACATAGGCAACTAAGAACTACAATAAATAGTAATGTCGATATTCATTGACTTAACAACAACAGCTTCTAGGGGCACATTCTCAATACTTAACCTGCTATACCCTTTAAGTAAGAAAATGTTAATAACCGGTGAGTTATACATATAGATAGGGCAACAGAAATTAAAAACTCATCAATATTATTATGTCAGCTTTTTGACAGATGTCTACAACAGTATGACAAACTTCGAAAACGCGAGGCATTCATAGAGGTTTTCCGCAAGGAGCCTATGTTCAAGGAGTCACTGGAAGAGTTCGATGAGTCAAGGAGCGTAGTTAATGGCCTCATACAACAGTACCGCGCTGCTGCAACACCAGACTATTTGCAATGGAACCCTGGCAATTAGTAAGTATTAATATGTTTTACAAAAAAAAAAGGTTTGATTCATGAGTAAATTTTTTATTGTATAAATGACACAAGGTCACAAGATTGGTTTATAATACTCTCTATTTTACTCTGCCACTGTCTATGAAAAAGGCATACATGAAGCTATGAACAAACTTACTTACAACAGGTACTTACTAAGGCAATAGAGAAATAAGCTTCTACAGCTTTGTTACCCAATGCGAGCATGTGTTATATAAACCTTGAAGTGTTAATATCACCTACGCCGCTGGGGTTTCTTTTATAGTAATAATTATGTAAAAAATAAATTTTGCTTTATACTGATACAAGTTTTTATAATATAGAATATTTGAAGCAATACAATGATTAATTAAAATATATATTAAAAAACTACATTTAATTGAACTTAAGTTTATTTTAGAATAAAGGTTTATTTTAGCGATGTAAAACGTACTATCGAAGACTCTGGCGCCTTATCAGTCCTAAGTCGAAAGTCGCTTGCACACTGCACGATGCATCAGGCCACGCCCCGCTCCATTCATTCAACAATGGCGCGCGTGCGCAAACAAGCAAGTGAGAGCATTTAGAAGTTTAAGCTTAAGCAGATTGACAGTTGACAGTACTGACATCAAGGGCGATTTTAAAACTAGTTGTTTATGATTGGCCGTAGTATAAATCGTAGTAAAATACGAAGCCAATTAGGGATAGATATGGGTCGTGTGGGCGTGTCCGATGCGATCAGTTCAAACGAATATTTCTACAAAGTGGTAAGGCACAAGAGACCTCGATAGTACCTTAGAAATACACCAAAAGAAAACAAATCTTGAAGTGTAAATATCACCTATACCGCTGAGGTTACATTTATCGTAATCTACCGTACCTCTTAGAACACTTATCAGACAGATTTCCCAATAAAATATTACAGACTTACAGCGTATTCCCAAATTTGGATGAAATAAGGTAAATTGTTTTCATACTAATTGGATGTATTGTCGGATGGAATGTAAACTTATCATAAACAATATTTTATTTTTTACAGTGATGTGGTTGTCCAGCCCCATAATTCACTTCTTGCACTAAGAGGGTTTACAGAGAGTGCAAATTGTGTGATGCTGTTCCATCACCATCACACAATCTGCACTCTCTGTAAGCCTTTTTACAATACTGCTCTCAACCGAATTGCCAGTGACCGCCTTCATATGGAAAACCCGTCCTTTGCACAGCTGAACACACTTATTTCAACCATTATGAGTGTCAGCACTGCAACACTGAGGTTATGTTAGTTAGTTAGTTTGACGGGGCTATTTCCGCTCTTAGCCTCAAGATTGGGCTATTGTGCGTAACAGTGAGGAAATATCAACTCACGATCAATAGAATACAAAATCTTAAATATTTTTTTTCAATGCTTCTGTACAAGTTATTAATTTTTTATTATAAAAATGGTTTTTAGTTTTCCATCGTACATGTACAATGACCTCGTCAGTTTAGTGGCCCCACTTAATCCTATACCGTGACTTCACTTCCTCATGACTGGATATACACCACTTACCGCAGATCATGAAGTAAATACAGTAAGCTACTCATTTAAAATTGATGACTGAAAATAAATATGTATTTAATTTTAATTGCTTGCAACAGACACCTACAGTTCGAAAGGCTACAGTCCTGGATGTAATGCAAAGACTACTGCAGACAAAGAATATGATGGTTTCATTAAGTCCCGAAAGAACTAGTCAACACTGTTACATATCAATATTGAATATCATACAGGTATTTTTTTTATCATTATATATTATTTCCTTGCTTGTCTTGCTAATTTTGTCACCCAATAAAGTAAGTGCAAACTTCTAGTGATACAGAAAAGCATTATTTTTTAGGGAGAAGTAGATCCAACTCAGGCGCATAAAGCGCTTCGCCGGATCCAGCACGAGTTAGCGTCATATATCACGTGGGGGTCACCCTCCATCCAGGTGGCCTACAGGGTTAGCAGAGTGGATGGAACGTACCTGTTTTTATTTTGTATCAGTATTATTAAACATATCATTCAAGAGTTTATTGTGTAGTCTTACAAATAGGGACCTGAGCAACAAATTTTTTTTTAATATGTTGCAGGCAACCGATTTCTATGAAACTTATATCATCTAAATCTACACACTAAATGCTATTTTCCAGATTTTTTTGGAATTGTTCGCTCTGTTAGAACTCACTAATTATAGCCGAGAAAATAATATTTCTATCAGAAGTTTATTTATGTTTAGTAAAATAATTAAGATATAAGAAATAATATGGTCCACAGTTTGGCGTTGGAATCACATTCCTAGCTCTATTAGTTTTAGAGAACGAAAAGTTAAAAAAAATTGCTGTTATCAGGTCATTTTTCAAGGCCACTCTATGGAAGCAAGACATAGGCAACTAAGAACTACAATAAATAGTAATGTCGATATTCATTGACTTAACAACAACAGCTTCTAGGGGCACATTCTCAATACTTAACCTGCTATACCCTTTAAGTAAGAAAATGTTAATAACCGGTGAGTTATACATATAGATAGGGCAACAGAAATTAAAAACTCATCAATATTATTATGTCAGCTTTTTGACAGATGTCTACAACAGTATGACAAACTTCGAAAACGCGAGGCATTCATAGAGGTTTTCCGCAAGGAGCCTATGTTCAAGGAGTCACTGGAAGAGTTCGATGAGTCAAGGAGCGTAGTTAATGGCCTCATACAACAGTACCGCGCTGCTGCAACACCAGACTATTTGCAATGGAACCCTGGCAATTAGTAAGTATTAATATGTTTTACAAAAAAAAAAGGTTTGATTCATGAGTAAATTTTTTATTGTATAAATGACACAAGGTCACAAGATTGGTTTATAATACTCTCTATTTTACTCTGCCACTGTCTATGAAAAAGGCATACATGAAGCTATGAACAAACTTACTTACAACAGGTACTTACTAAGGCAATAGAGAAATAAGCTTCTACAGCTTTGTTACCCAATGCGAGCATGTGTTATATAAACCTTGAAGTGTTAATATCACCTACGCCGCTGGGGTTTCTTTTATAGTAATAATTATGTAAAAAATAAATTTTGCTTTATACTGATACAAGTTTTTATAATATAGAATATTTGAAGCAATACAATGATTAATTAAAATATATATTAAAAAACTACATTTAATTGAACTTAAGTTTATTTTAGAATAAAGGTTTATTTTAGCGATGTAAAACGTACTATCGAAGACTCTGGCGCCTTATCAGTCCTAAGTCGAAAGTCGCTTGCACACTGCACGATGCATCAGGCCACGCCCCGCTCCATTCATTCAACAATGGCGCGCGTGCGCAAACAAGCAAGTGAGAGCATTTAGAAGTTTAAGCTTAAGCAGATTGACAGTTGACAGTACTGACATCAAGGGCGATTTTAAAACTAGTTGTTTATGATTGGCCGTAGTATAAATCGTAGTAAAATACGAAGCCAATGAAAATGAAAATGAAAATAACTTTATTCACATGCACTTAAAAATAAGTAGTTTTGAATCGTCCAACATTTTTTCCTACCACCCATTCAGGACGTCTTTTAACTGACAAGAAGAATGGGCGCAAGAAACTCGTCAGCTTTAACAGAAGTAACGACATTTACAATATAATACGTCGTCACCATACACAATCCACAAAAAAAAAAACAAAATTTTTTTGTTATGACTATACTAATAGTGTTATGATATCATTATTTCGTTGTTTCGTTGATTACAACAAAGTCAACAAGTATCTGTACTTACTTAAAGTAAGTATCCCTGAACATTGCAATAACATACAGGGAATAAACGACAAATTTAAGAAAACAACAAGATTTATGTTTAGTTTTAGCCAATACTGAATACTGAAGGTTAGAGCAGACCCATTTCCCTAGGCAGCACCCGTTCACGAGCATGACGCATGATACAGCCATCGCTTCGCTCAACCATATCTTAGGGAACGTAACGATCCGCACCACATGCCACCACCCAAGAAATGTATTAAGAGAGCATGTCATACTCTTATCTACCACTAATAAATTAGTTTTAAAAAATTAAAAAATGCTAATGCTGTATGTTACAACCTGTAATAAATAGTGTCATGTTGAAATGACACATATTACTTCCATGCATCGCGATCTATTAAATAGTCGTTGACCTTGTAATAACCTTTGGACATGAGCTTATTTTTAACATACATTTTAAACTTATGATAAGGCAAATCTACTATACTTTGTGGAACTTTATTAAACAGTGCTATACCTTTCCCCAAGAAAGAGCCTCCTGTCTTTTGAAGTCTAAATCTTGGAACGGCAAGTCTATTCTTATTTCTGGTGTTAAGGCAATGTACGTCGCTATTTTTGACAAAAGTACAATTAGGGATAGATATGGGTCGTGTGGGCGTGTCCGATGCGATCAGTTCAAACGAATATTTCTACAAAGTGGTAAGGTACAAGAGACCTCGATAGTACCTTAGAAATACACCAAAAGAAAACAAATCTTGAAGTGTAAATATCACCTATACCGCTGAGGTTACATTTATCGTAATCTACCGTACCTCTTAGAACACTTATCAGACAGATTTCCCAATAAAATATTACAGACTTACAGCGTATTCCCAAAATTGTATGAAATAAGGTAAATTGTTTTCATACTAATTAGATGTATTGTCGGATGGAATGTAAACTTATCATAAACAATATTTTATTTTTTACAGTGATGTGGTTGTCCAGCCCCATAATTCACTTCTTGCACTAAGAGGGTTTACAGAGAGTGCAAATTGTGTGATGCTGTTCCATCACCATCACACAATCTGCACTCTCTGTAAGCCTTTTTACAATACTGCTCTCAACCGAACTGCCAGTGACCGCCTTCATATGGAAAACCCGTCCTTTGCACAGCTGAACACACTTATTTCAACCATTATGAGTGTCAGCACTGCAACACTGAGGTTATGTTAGTTAGTTAGTTTGACGGGGCTATTTCCGCTCTTAGCCTCAAGATTGGGCTATTGTGCGTAACAGTGAGGAAATATCAACTCACGATCAATAGAATACAAAATCTTAAATTTTTTTTTCAATGCTTCTGTACAAGTTATTAATTTTTTATTATAAAAATGGTTTTTAGTTATCCATCGTACATGTACAATGACCTCGTCAGTTTAGTGGCCCCACTTAATCCTATACCGCGACTTCACTTCCTCATGACTGGATATACACCACTTACCGCAGATCATGAAGTAAATACAGTAAGCTACTCATTTAAAATTGATGACTGAAAATAAATATGTATTTAATTTTAATTGCTTGCAACAGACACCTACAGTTCGAAAGGCTACAGTCCTGGATGTAATGCAAAGACTACTGCAGCCAAAGAATATGATGGTTTCATTAAGTCCCGATAGAACTAGTCAACACTGTTACATATCAATATTGAATATCATACAGGTATTTTTTTTATCATTATATATTATTTCCTTGCTTGTCTTGCTAATTTTGTCACCCAATAAAGTAAGTGTAAACTTCTAGTGATACAGAAAAGCATTATTTTTTAGGGAGAAGTAGATCCAACTCAGGCGCATAAAGCGCTTCGCCGGATCCAGCACGAGTTAGCGTCATATATCACGTGGGGGTCACCCTCCATCCAGGTGGCCTACAGGGTTAGCAGAGTGGATGGAACGTACCTGTTTTTATTTTGTATCAGTATTATTAAACATATCATTCAAGAGTTTATTGTGTAGTCTTACAAATAGGGACCTGAGCAACAAATTTTTTTGAATATGTTGCAGGCAACCGATTTCTATGAAACTTATATCATCTAAATCTACACACTAAATGCTATTTTCCAGAATTTTTTGGAATTGTTCGCTCTGTTAGAACTCACTAATTATAGCCGAGAAAATAATATTTCTATCAGAAGTTTATTTATGATTAGTAAAATAATTAAGATATTAGAAATAATATGGTCCACAGTTTGGCGTTGGAATCACATTCCTAGCTCTATTAGTTTTAGAAAACGAAAAGTTAAAAAAAATTGCTGTTATCAGGTCATTTTTCAAGGCCACTCTATGGAAGCAAGACATAGGCAACTAAGAACTACAATAAATAGTAATGTCGATATTCATTGACTTAACAACAACAGCTTCTAGGGGCACATTCTCAATACTTAACCTGCTATACCCTTTAAGTAAGAAAATGTTAATAACCGGTGAGTTATACATATAGATAGGGCAACAGAAATTAAAAACTCATCAATATTATTATGTCAGCTTTTTGTATGATGTCTACAACAGTATGACAAACTTCGAAAACGCGAGGCATTCATAGAGGTTTTCCGCAAGGAGCCTATGTTCAAGGAGTCACTGGAAGAGTTCGATGAGTCAAGGAGCGTAGTTAATGGCCTCATACAACAGTACCGCGCTGCTGCAACACCAGACTATTTGCAATGGAACCCTGGCAATTAGTAATTATTAAAATGTTTTACAAAAAAAAAAGGTTTGATTCATGAGTAAATTTTTTATTGTATAAATGACACAAGGTCACAAGATTGGTTTATAATACTCTCTATTTTACTCTGCCACTGTCTATGAAAAAGGCATACATGAAGCTATGAACAAACTTACTTACAACAGGTACTTACTAAGGCAATAGAGAAATAAGCTTCTACAGCTTTGTTACCCAATGCGAGCATGTGTTATATAAACCTTGAAGTGTTAATATCACCTACGCCGCTGGGGTTTCTTTTATAGTAATAATTATGTAAAAAATAAATTTTGCTTTATACTGATACAAGTTTTTATAATATAGAATATTTGAAGCAATACAATGATTAATTAAAATATATATTAAAAAACTACATTTAATTGAACTTAAGTTTATTTTAGACTAAAGGTTTATTTTAGCGATGTAAAACGTACTATCGAAGCCTCTGGCGCCTTATCAGTCCTAGGACGAAAGTCGCTTGCACACTGCACGATGCATCAGGCCACGCCCCGCTCCATTCATTCAACAATGGCGCGCGTGCGCAAACAAGCAAGTGAGAGCATTTAGAAGTTTAAGCTTAAGCAGATTGACAGTTGACAGTACTGACATCAAGGGCGATTTTAAAACTAGTTGTTTATGATTGGCCGTAGTATAAATCGTAGTAAAATACGAAGCCAATTAGGGATAGATATGGGTCGTGTGGGCGTGTCCGATGCGATCAGTTCAAACGAATATTTCTACAAAGTGGTAAGGCACAAGAGACCTCGATAGTACCTTAGAAATACACCAAAAGAAAACAAATCTTGAAGTGTAAATATCACCTATACCGCTGAGGTTACATTTATCGTAATCTACCGTACCTCTTAGAACACTTATCAGACAGATTTCCCAATAAAATATTACAGACTTACAGCGTATTCCCAAATTTGGATGAAATAAGGTAAATTGTTTTCATACTAATTAGATGTATTGTCGGATGGAATGTAAACTTATCATAAACAATATTTTATTTTTTACAGTGATGTGGTTGTCCAGCCCCATAATTCACTTCTTGCACTAAGAGGGTTTACAGAGAGTGCAAATTGTGTGATGCTGTTCCATCACCATCACACAATCTGCACTCTCTGTAAGCCTTTTTACAATACTGCTCTCAACCGAACTGCCAGTGACCGCCTTCATATGGAAAACCCGTCCTTTGCACAGCTGAACACACTTATTTCAACCATTATGAGTGTCAGCACTGCAACACTGAGGTTATGTTAGTTAGTTAGTTTGACGGGGCTATTTCCGCTCTTAGCCTCAAGATTGGGCTATTGTGCGTAACAGTGAGGAAATATCAACTCACGATCAATAGAATACAAAATCTTAAATTTTTTTTTCAATGCTTCTGTACAAGTTATTAATTTTTTATTATAAAAATGGTTTTTAGTTATCCATCGTACATGTACAATGACCTCGTCAGTTTAGTGGCCCCACTTAATCCTATACCGCGACTTCACTTCCTCATGACTGGATATACACCACTTACCGCAGATCATGAAGTAAATACAGTAAGCTACTCATTTAAAATTGATGACTGAAAATAAATATGTATTTAATTTTAATTGCTTGCAACAGACACCTACAGTTCGAAAGGCTACAGTCCTGGATGTAATGCAAAGACTACTGCAGCCAAAGAATATGATGGTTTCATTAAGTCCCGATAGAACTAGTCAACACTGTTACATATCAATATTGAATATCATACAGGTATTTTTTTTATCATTATATATTATTTCCTTGCTTGTCTTGCTAATTTTGTCACCCAATAAAGTAAGTGTAAACTTCTAGTGATACAGAAAAGCATTATTTTTTAGGGAGAAGTAGATCCAACTCAGGCGCATAAAGCGCTTCGCCGGATCCAGCACGAGTTAGCGTCATATATCACGTGGGGGTCACCCTCCATCCAGGTGGCCTACAGGGTTAGCAGAGTGGATGGAACGTACCTGTTTTTATTTTGTATCAGTATTATTAAACATATCATTCAAGAGTTTATTGTGTAGTCTTACAAATAGGGACCTGAGCAACAAATTTTTTTGAATATGTTGCAGGCAACCGATTTCTATGAAACTTATATCATCTAAATCTACACACTAAATGCTATTTTCCAGAATTTTTTGGAATTGTTCGCTCTGTTAGAACTCACTAATTATAGCCGAGAAAATAATATTTCTATCAGAAGTTTATTTATGATTAGTAAAATAATTAAGATATTAGAAATAATATGGTCCACAGTTTGGCGTTGGAATCACATTCCTAGCTCTATTAGTTTTAGAAAACGAAAAGTTAAAAAAAATTGCTGTTATCAGGTCATTTTTCAAGGCCACTCTATGGAAGCAAGACATAGGCAACTAAGAACTACAATAAATAGTAATGTCGATATTCATTGACTTAACAACAACAGCTTCTAGGGGCACATTCTCAATACTTAACCTGCTATACCCTTTAAGTAAGAAAATGTTAATAACCGGTGAGTTATACATATAGATAGGGCAACAGAAATTAAAAACTCATCAATATTATTATGTCAGCTTTTTGTATGATGTCTACAACAGTATGACAAACTTCGAAAACGCGAGGCATTCATAGAGGTTTTCCGCAAGGAGCCTATGTTCAAGGAGTCACTGGAAGAGTTCGATGAGTCAAGGAGCGTAGTTAATGGCCTCATACAACAGTACCGCGCTGCTGCAACACCAGACTATTTGCAATGGAACCCTGGCAATTAGTAATTATTAAAATGTTTTACAAAAAAAAAAGGTTTGATTCATGAGTAAATTTTTTATTGTATAAATGACACAAGGTCACAAGATTGGTTTATAATACTCTCTATTTTACTCTGCCACTGTCTATGAAAAAGGCATACATGAAGCTATGAACAAACTTACTTACAACAGGTACTTACTAAGGCAATAGAGAAATAAGCTTCTACAGCTTTGTTACCCAATGCGAGCATGTGTTATATAAACCTTGAAGTGTTAATATCACCTACGCCGCTGGGGTTTCTTTTATAGTAATAATTATGTAAAAAATAAATTTTGCTTTATACTGATACAAGTTTTTATAATATAGAATATTTGAAGCAATACAATGATTAATTAAAATATATATTAAAAAACTACATTTAATTGAACTTAAGTTTATTTTAGACTAAAGGTTTATTTTAGCGATGTAAAACGTACTATCGAAGCCTCTGGCGCCTTATCAGTCCTAGGACGAAAGTCGCTTGCACACTGCACGATGCATCAGGCCACGCCCCGCTCCATTCATTCAACAATGGCGCGCGTGCGCAAACAAGCAAGTGAGAGCATTTAGAAGTTTAAGCTTAAGCAGATTGACAGTTGACAGTACTGACATCAAGGGCGATTTTAAAACTAGTTGTTTATGATTGGCCGTAGTATAAATCGTAGTAAAATACGAAGCCAATTAGGGATAGATATGGGTCGTGTGGGCGTGTCCGATGCGATCAGTTCAAACGAATATTTCTACAAAGTGGTAAGGCACAAGAGACCTCGATAGTACCTTAGAAATACACCAAAAGAAAACAAATCTTGAAGTGTAAATATCACCTATACCGCTGAGGTTACATTTATCGTAATCTACCGTACCTCTTAGAACACTTATCAGACAGATTTCCCAATAAAATATTACAGACTTACAGCGTATTCCCAAATTTGGATGAAATAAGGTAAATTGTTTTCATACTAATTAGATGTATTGTCGGATGGAATGTAAACTTATCATAAACAATATTTTATTTTTTACAGTGATGTGGTTGTCCAGCCCCATAATTCACTTCTTGCACTAAGAGGGTTTACAGAGAGTGCAAATTGTGTGATGCTGTTCCATCACCATCACACAATCTGCACTCTCTGTAAGCCTTTTTACAATACTGCTCTCAACCGAATTGCCAGTGACCGCCTTCATATGGAAAACCCGTCCTTTGCACAGCTGAACACACTTATTTCAACCATTATGAGTGTCAGCACTGCAACACTGAGGTTATGTTAGTTAGTTAGTTTGACGGGGCTATTTCCGCTCTTAGCCTCAAGATTGGGCTATTGTGCGTAACAGTGAGGAAATATCAACTCACGATCAATAGAATACAAAATCTTAAATTTTTTTTTCAATGCTTCTGTACAAGTTATTAATTTTTTATTATAAAAATGGTTTTTAGTTATCCATCGTACATGTACAATGACCTCGTCAGTTTAGTGGCCCCACTTAATCCTATACCGCGACTTCACTTCCTCATGACTGGATATACACCACTTACCGCAGATCATGAAGTAAATACAGTAAGCTACTCATTTAAAATTGATGACTGAAAATAAATATGTATTTAATTTTAATTGCTTGCAACAGACACCTACAGTTCGAAAGGCTACAGTCCTGGATGTAATGCAAAGACTACTGCAGCCAAAGAATATGATGGTTTCATTAAGTCCCGATAGAACTAGTCAACACTGTTACATATCAATATTGAATATCATACAGGTATTTTTTTTATCATTATATATTATTTCCTTGCTTGTCTTGCTAATTTTGTCACCCAATAAAGTAAGTGTAAACTTCTAGTGATACAGAAAAGCATTATTTTTTAGGGAGAAGTAGATCCAACTCAGGCGCATAAAGCGCTTCGCCGGATCCAGCACGAGTTAGCGTCATATATCACGTGGGGGTCACCCTCCATCCAGGTGGCCTACAGGGTTAGCAGAGTGGATGGAACGTACCTGTTTTTATTTTGTATCAGTATTATTAAACATATCATTCAAGAGTTTATTGTGTAGTCTTACAAATAGGGACCTGAGCAACAAATTTTTTTGAATATGTTGCAGGCAACCGATTTCTATGAAACTTATATCATCTAAATCTACACACTAAATGCTATTTTCCAGAATTTTTTGGAATTGTTCGCTCTGTTAGAACTCACTAATTATAGCCGAGAAAATAATATTTCTATCAGAAGTTTATTTATGATTAGTAAAATAATTAAGATATTAGAAATAATATGGTCCACAGTTTGGCGTTGGAATCACATTCCTAGCTCTATTAGTTTTAGAAAACGAAAAGTTAAAAAAAATTGCTGTTATCAGGTCATTTTTCAAGGCCACTCTATGGAAGCAAGACATAGGCAACTAAGAACTACAATAAATAGTAATGTCGATATTCATTGACTTAACAACAACAGCTTCTAGGGGCACATTCTCAATACTTAACCTGCTATACCCTTTAAGTAAGAAAATGTTAATAACCGGTGAGTTATACATATAGATAGGGCAACAGAAATTAAAAACTCATCAATATTATTATGTCAGCTTTTTGACAGATGTCTACAACAGTATGACAAACTTCGAAAACGCGAGGCATTCATAGAGGTTTTCCGCAAGGAGCCTATGTTCAAGGAGTCACTGGAAGAGTTCGATGAGTCAAGGAGCGTAGTTAATGGCCTCATACAACAGTACCGCGCTGCTGCAACACCAGACTATTTGCAATGGAACCCTGGCAATTAGTAAGTATTAAAATGATTTACAAAAAAAAGGTTTGATTCATGAGTAAATTTTTTATTGTATAAATGACACAAGGTCACAAGATTGGTTTATAATACTCTCTATTTTACTCTGCCACTGTCTATGAAAAAGGCACACATGAAGCTATGAACAAACTTACTTACAACAGGTACTTACTAAGGCAATAGAGAAATAAGCTTCTACAGCTTTGCTACCCAATGCGAGCATGTGTTAATAATAACGGAAATTATAATGTTGGCTTTGATAATACCTTTATTTCAGATATCAGTCAATTATAGTAATCCTATTGGTGGAGCGATTTATAACAAAAAAGCACTCTACGCCAGGATAATTAGTGAGGCGAAGATGTGAGGAGTCAACTTCAAATTGTTATTAATATTAAATAAGTGCCATGTTATCTACTATTGTTACATAATATCGAATAGAGTAAATATTAAGGTGGTGGTATTAATAAAAACAATTTATTTTTATCTAGAATTTATTAAATAATTCCTTCTCCTCTTCCGCAGTTTTGTCTATCCTAAATTATTATTTAGGATGGACAAAACTTATATACTTAAATACCCCCTTATGTGAACATTTACAGTCAATTTTTCCTGTACTTTTTGACAGGTGTCTAGGTAAATTCCACCACAGTCACAGTGATGTGATGCTTAATGAACTTGTGCGCTGCCTGCCTTTGAGGGCTTAACTAAGACATTCTCCATTGGAGTGTAACAACAATTCAATAATAAATCTGTGGATACATCAAATTAATATCGAAACTACAGATTTTACTTTAACGGTGTAAAACGTACCGTAAAAAATACACCAAAAGAAAACAAATCTTGAAGTGTAAATATCACCTACGCCGCTGAGGTTACTTTTATAGTAATCATATGTGAATAATAAATATTGCTATATACCGATACAAGTTTTTATAATATAGAATATTTGAAGCAATACAATGATTTATTAAAATATATATTATAATAACTACATTTAATTGAACTTAAGTATATTTTGGAACAAAGGTTTATTAAAGCGGTGTAAAACGTACCTTATAAAATACACCAAAAGAAAACAAATCTTGAAGTGTAAATATCACCTATACCGCTGGGGCTACATTTATCGTAATCATATGTGAAAAATAAATTTTGCTTTATACCGATACAAGTTTTTATGATATAGAACATTTGAAGCAATACAATGATTTATTCAAATATATATTTAAAATAAAACTACAATTTATTGAACTTAAGTTTATTTTGGAACAACGGTGTCCATGGACCATATTCTTAAAGGTTATTAGATCAAAATCAATTATTTTTGTTATCATAATTTACTAACTCTACAATCATGGCATTTTTGTTGGATAGTGAATAATTTAAAAATTCATTTTTGTTTCCATATTAAGGCTAGGTTATATACAGGTGATACAAATATTAGCATACAATGACAGCGATGTTACAAGTCCACGAAATAATTAATATGAAATATCTACTGTATGGTGATAGATTTATGACAACTATGTACGAGTATTATGATTGATATTCATGCAATTCAATGCTGGGGCGGACCAAATCTGCCCGTGGTGAGGGCTGATGATTCCAGCGGCGGTGGTAGGCTCCGCAAGGGGCCGCTTGGCTCGCGACCACCATCTTGAGAAGTCCGTCGACAAGCAGCCTTGCTGCGTTCCGTCGGCGGGTGGGAATGCCAATGGGGGTTGGTAATAAGTCAGTTGCGCAGCTTAGGACCGGTTTTGTTATCTTAGTAATACTGTGCCAGGTTCTTCTGAAATGGAATTCTGAAGGGGTAGCGAAAAGACTTGGATAGCAACCCCGTTGGACGAGGCGTACATCAACTACCCTGTTTATACACTCATTGTGAACGAACTTACTGACACATCTAGAACTTAGGCTCATGCATGCAAGTTCTAGATGTGTCTGTAAGTTCGTTCGCAATGACAATAGCTGTAGGCGTCTCCTATGCTGTGAAAACACCGGGTTTTCCATAATTAAGCTTCTGGTGAATACTGGGGTAGAGAAAATGCTTTACGTCTGAGTCTACCGATCGCACTCGTGATCGGGAGACAACTCTGCTCATTGATTACCCCACAGAGACGACAGACTTGGCAACTCAGCTAAATTCAGCGGCAGAGCTTGTTTTACTTCAACGTTCACCACAAAGAGAGACCACCAGAAAACTGACCGTGCTGGGCGAGAAGCGCGACGATTTGCCCTAGCGCTAAATCTTACTCAGCTGGTAGATCAAGTGACGCGAATTCCAGATTTACCAAACACCCAATTGTTTAGACTTACCACTGACAACTGATCCACCCAAACATACGGTATCGGTTTCAGCTCCATTGGGATCGTCCGACTATTGTGTGGTGAAATCCGTATCGATCGGGTCCCGTGTGCAGTTGCTGGAACTGCCATCGGGCGCGTCCCCCGGGTGGCGGATTGGGGGGCCTCCAGATATGGGGGCCACCGGCTTAGCCGGCACGGACCAAAACCAGCAGGGGGGAGCTCGGCTGGCGTCCTGGATATCCCGGGTAGCGGTAGCCGAGCTAGGGGAGTTTTAGGCGATGCCAGTCCTGGAGTCGCCGAAGGAGCTCGTAACCCTGTACGTAGTGCAGGGCCGAGGGACGCCATCTTCGGGTGGGGGCCGCGGGGAAGACAACCCCTCTAAAAAGTCACCCATGGGGGGCCTTCGGGCCAACAAGGGGGAGCTCGGCTGGCGTCCTGGGTATCTCGGGTAGCGGTAGCCGAGCAAGGGGATTCTCAGGCGATGCCAGTTCTGTCTGGTGTCGTCTAAGGAGCTCGTAACCCTGTACGTAGTGCAGGGCCGACGGCCGGCACCTTCTGGTGGGGGCCTTCGGGCCCAGCTCGCGTCAGCGGGCAAGTCGGGGCGTGTTCCAATCCGAGGATCGGTTCCGGCCTAACCGTAACCTCGTACGTGGTGCGGGAGCGGGGGCCGCCACTTCGTTGGGGGCCGCGTGGAGAAAACCACTATAAAAAATCGTCAAAGTCCCGGCACTGGGATACGTGGTGTCGAGGCGCCTCTTGGAGGTGGCCGGCGGAGCGCAGTCGGCCCATTAGCGGTCGCCCAGGGGTACCTTCCGACCCCCCAGGCGTAAGTAGGGTAGCCAGGGTACCGGGATCTCTGCCCTGGCGGTCCGATTTTTCTCCCATATTGGTGGGAATTGTTATGGAATCTGCAAACTTAAAAAACAAAAAACACAGACGTGGTCCAAAGCCGGCTCCCGGCGGAGGACGGAAGATGGACAGCGCACAGTGTCCGATGCAAAACAGTACACAAAAGAAGAACACACCCCCGACGAAGGGTAACGCGGAGAGGGAGCGCTCTCCCATATCAGCCGCAACCGAAGATGCGACGAAGAAGAAGGTCATTCTGAAGTTTCCCCCCTCCTGGAGGGAACAGCCCATTCAGGAGGCCATGTCCGAAGGGTCTGAGGAGTCGGATGAGAGCTGCTCGGACGAGGAGTCGGAGACGGACAACGAAGCGGCGGAGAATTTCCTGAGACAGGTCAGTAGACGAAGACGACAGGAAAACCTGGAAGTGGCTCCTTGAAGACGCCGACTGGAATTCGCGGGACATGGCGGATGACCTCAAAGACGAGGAGAACGGGTTAGAACCCGTAATCCGCAAACGCCTCGTCACACGGCTAGAAGGGATGAAGAATGCCATGCAAGGCATGGCGGATTTGTGCAGAGTGGCGTTCACCCGCGAGGGGAAGCAAATGGCGGACTTGCTTAAGGTGAACCGCAAGCTCGTCGCTACGGTGCAGTTCCTTAGCCGCGACGTAGAAAAGCTGAAGGCTGAGGCAGCGAAGCCCCCGAAGTCCGTAGAGGAGGCTGTAAGCAGAGAGGGCATACTGCGCGCAGTAACCCAGGCTGTCGACGAGCGGCTGGTGGCCAATGACGGAAGGCTGCTGCAAGCAGTCCATCAGGTGGTCGATGAATGGCTGGCGGCGTGGGAAAAGCCGGCTGTTAACCCATCGGTGACGCAGACCAAAACGACGGGCCCGACACGCAGGGAGGAGGCGACGGATGCACCACCGACCAAACAGGGCGAGACGTGGACGGAGGCGGTCGGCCGGAAAAAACGGAGGGTCGCAGCTAGGCGAATGGCGATGGAAACCACCCAGACGAAACAGGCCGAACCAGGGGTGACGGCCAGGAAAACGAGGAAGACCAAGCGGAGGACAGGGCTTAACCCTCCGAAGACCACAGCGGTTACGTTGACGCTGAAGCCGGAGGCGATACAATGTGGAGACTCCCACATGTTACGGAGGGCCAGGGCAGCAGTCTCTCTTCCAGACCTAGGCATCACGGCCGAAGTCAGGACGAGGGAGACACAAGTAGGAGCGCGCTTGATTGAGGTGGCGGAAGAGAGTGAAGTGCTGGCGGACCGGCTGGTCGAGAGGTTGCGCCAAGTGGTCGGTGATGTGGCGGTTGTGTCCAGGCCGGAGAGAACCGCAGACTTGCGGATCTCCGGGCTGGATGACTCCATGTCGAGTCGATGCCATGATGACCAAGACGGGATGTCCGAGCACAGCGATCAGGCTAAAGACAATGAGACCTGGACCCGATGGTCTCGGGTGGATGATCGCAAAATTACCTATGGTGGCCGCGAGAACGATCAGCTTAGAGAAGAAACTGCGTGTCGGATGGAGCACCGCAGAAGTGAAGGTGTTAACTGCCCTTCCTCTGCGGTGCTTCAAGTGCCTAGGGCTGGGGCATACTAAGCCTAAATGCCCACCCAGCCCGTCGGGTGCCCAACCCCCCACGTAAAAACGCTTGGGGGGGAGAGAGCCTCTTCCAGCGGGAAGAGGCTCTCTCCTCGCGGGAGGGGCGTGAAGATGCCGGAAGCGCGGGCGCGTGCGGGGGTCGCACGCGGAGCGCTTGAGGAGGACCCTCGGTACCATCCCCCGAGGGTAGAGCCCCCTCTCGACGCTCTCAGGTGGCATCGGAGCTTTTCTTCGAGGCCGCGTGGGGGGGTCGAGAGAGGTGCTCGGCGGGACGGCGGCCGCGGGAGCCCTCCGGGAACTATTGTTCCCGAGGGACTTCCGAGGACGCACGGCCCGATTGAGGTGGGGAGGGGAAGTGCCTGCACACCTCGGCCGCCATTAGGGTCGGTCGAGTGGTGCGGCAGCGGTTGTCGGAGCGGGAGACCGGCAGCTGCATTGCACTTGGCCCTCAGGCGTGCGGGGTGTTCAGGGCGTCACGGCTCACCCCGTTGCTCCGACCCTCACGGAGCATAGGCGAGGTCCGCCCACGAGCGCGGACCCACACTGGTTCGGGTCGCGGGAAGAAGCCGTAAGGGGCCACGCGACCCACACCACTGTGTTGCGGGACGCCGCAGGGTTTTAGTGGGTAGGCCTCCAAGCCTTTACCGGGCACTAGGCCGGGTAGGGGCATGGAGGAGAGTCCCACATATCGTCTCGTGCTCTCCCGGCACGAGCGAATGCGTAACGCATTTACTGCGAAAACAAAAAAAAAGGGGCATGAGGAGGGTATGGCGTTACGAGTCAGCAAATTGGGACGAGATGCGTATTTTATTTGCATCTTAGTCCTGGCAGCAAACTTGATTCTCTTCGAGCGACCCTTCGTGCACTACTGATGCGATTGCGGGTGTAATTCGGCAAGGAATGGATTATTTTTTTTCCATTCTCCGACATCCCGCTCGGTTACAAGTCCTAATCTTGGTATAATACAGCCTGTGCTCGTGTTGAGGCCTGAAAACTGCCTCTCAAGCTTATATACACTCGGCGTCAAAAAAATCGCACCTCTAAGAAAATCACGTTCAAATGGCATTAACTCTGGATATGCACATGCAGTCGTATTAATTATAATTTTATTTAAAAGGTTACTTAATTAACTTAATAAAAAAACATTATTTTTCATTATCAAATAAAACCTAAAGCAACAAATAAAGGGTCACAAAAATTCTAAGGAAATTTTGCTGCTCGGGAGAGTCGCGAGTTGCGCTAACTTTGTGGGTATAAAGAGGTCAACACGGGTTCAATGTGGGTCATTCGCTATTAAACCGTTGAAGGGGACACACGCACTGATTTTACTGAAGAAAGAACATCTGGAAAATGGACACTACAGCTGATGAGGCCGCTCAAGTGGTTGCACTACTGCAAGCAGGGGTGCGGCAGTGTGATGTCGCCCGGCAACTGAATCTGAGCCGTTTTTCGGTTCGTAGAGTCTACCAGCGCTTTTTAGAGACCGGTGGCTATATCCGGCGACATGGGTCCGGTAGACGTCGCTGCACTTCGGAAAGAGACGACCGGTTCGTTGTGTCGTACTCTTTGAGAAATCGCTTCTCAAACGCTGTTCAGCTGCAACAGGAGCTCCAGGCAGTTCGCAGACGCACCGTGAGTGTATCCACGGTTAGAAGAAGACTGAAGGAGAAGAACATAGCAGCCCGCAGAGCTGCTACAGGTCCAAAATTGACTGCAGCGCACCGACGAGCCCGCTTGCAGTTTGCTCGCGACCACGTCGATTGGACCATTGAGCAGTGGGGAGCTGTTCTCTTCTCAGACGAGACACGAGTGTGTCTTTTCTGCAACGACCGACGAAGAAGAGTATACCGGAGGCAGGGTGAACGTTTCGCTCAAGCCTGCATCCAGGAGACGGTGGAATATGGAGGCGGATCCTGCATGTTCTGGGGCGGTATGTCGGCTGCCGGCAAAACCGACCTGGTCTGCGTCTCCCGGACCGGAGGTGCTCGCGGACAAGGGTCGCTGACTGCGCGCCGCTATATCACAGAGATCCTGGATGTGCATGTGGTCCCTTTTGCCGAATCTTTTGGCGAGGGGTTCACATTAATGCACGACAACGCTCGCGCACACACTGCAGCCATCGTGAACGACTTCCTGCGGAGGTCCCAAATTCCTGTGATGCAGTGGCCAGCGAGAAGTCCTGATCTGAATCCGATAGAGCACCTCTGGGACCATCTTAAACGTAAGGTTCGATCTCGGGATCCGGCTCCTTCGACTCTAGAGGAACTCCAAACCGCGGTGATTGAAGAATGGGGTCTTATCCCTCAAGAAGAGCTCCTGAAGTTGGTGAGGTCTATGAGGGACCGTATGGAAGCCGTCATCAGGGCAAGGGGGGGTAACACTAGATTTTGAGTTAATTTTAAGACACTTTTTGTACATTTTTTTTGTAAATTATCGATTATTAATTAGGACTTAATTAAGATTTTTTATTATTTTTCAAATTTTTATGCTTTTTGTATAATTTTAATTAAAAAAAAGATTGCACTTAATTGTTGTTTGATGCTCCTTTTTGTTACCTTTCTAATGATACCTAACACTATCCTCTATATAAGGTTTAGGAATTTTTGAATAAGATTTTTATAAGGTGCGATTTTTTTGACGCCGAGTTTATGTGCACGGAAAATCCAGCGAAGAAGAGAGCCTATAATTCGGCCGCTAAGTCATGCGAAAGGGTCTTACTAAAGGCGAAATTCGTAGACATCAGCCGTATGAGACGAGACTGTCTTCCTACCTAAATGGAAGTAAACAGTTCTGGTCCCTCTCGAAGTCAGTCGAAGCGAATTTCTGCCGAACTATGCCACCGCCTTAGCTGAAACCTGACTTTCTAGGTTTAATGTTAAAACGATAAAGAATGTAGAAATAAATATTTGAGACAAATTTAAATTTTATGCATATTCCCTATTGTCTTATTTATATGTTTAAATGCTGGGTCCAAAAACGTTAAATGTTTATCATAACAACAACACTATTTATCATGGGTGCTGCTAAGTACGTGTATTAAAACTTTACTCCCATTATTATCTTTTACACGAAAGAAGACAAATATAATAGAAATCTATGGGGTGCCACCAGCTCGATGCTCAATGTATTTATAGACTGATGGGACTCCACATTAATGTGTTGTTGGGTGCAGTTCCACACCAAACGATAAATGTTAGATTTTAAATAATACTTACTAACACTAGTTTTTAAGATTAAATGTTGTTACTAACATGTTATGGACATAGTCTAAATTAAGTTTTTATTATTATTATTTATACCTATGTACAGGGGCGCCGACTCCGTGGGTGCTCGGGTGCTCCAGCACCCACGAGAGGTAAATTGTGGGTGCCGAGCACCCACGATTATGAATATCTAAAATAATTCTGTTTCTCATCTTTTAACTAAATCTAAATAATATAGGTAGCGAAATAATATACGTAAAACACGCCGTCCGCGTCACGCCACTACACCCGCCCCCGTCTTTGCCCCCGTCTTTGCCCCCGCCCGCACTGCTGGCATCACACCACACACCAGTGTTGGCAGACGTACAATAATTATTGTACATGTACCATAATCTCATGCATTCTTCAATTCTTAATCCTAAGTGTACAATCTTGATGAAAATATAATAATTTTGGATGATAGAAATTTTCTGTATAAAATACTTATAATTGAGATCTAAGTAGCAGTAGCACATCGCAGATCTATGTAGATCTCTGTAGAGCTAAATTATTTGCTCTCGGGTTAGCGAAAAAAAAAAATCGGTTGTTTGAAATAGCAATATTAATCTGTGTCATTAGTTATTTTAACATAAAATAAATATTTTAAAATGTTAAAAATTGATGTAATTGGATGAGCCTAAAACACCAAAAATACGGAGAAGACCTAAAAAGATAGACGACTCTACAAGTGAACTACACGAGTTTTCTTATCCAGTTTTATCGAAAAATGTATTTTGAAGTGTTAGATAAAGTTATAGGCTGTTTTGAACAGCGCTTAACTAAAGATACTATGGCATACTTGAGCAATATGGAACTATTTCTTACTCAGCAAAATAATGATACAAACAGCAATTATGTGAAAAACTTCTATGGAGATGATTTTGATATGGATCGTTTGATTCTTCATCGAAACAAACTTTTAGATATAGCGCAAACAAAAAAGGAGATTGCTCAAATTGACCCAAATGAAAAAAAAAAAATTGACTTATACGGTAAATCTTGGCGTAATTTATACTTTATTTTCCAGTCATTAGATTTTAACGGACACTTCTGTATAATATATTCATTTTAAAAAGGACTTTCACTTTACCGGTTTGGAAAACATACGAACGAATCATTTTTAATGGCTATGGGTGTAGTAACATACAGCCAAAGACTGATCGAAGTTGTTTATCATTTCATAAGTAAGTACCTACTAGTTCCTTGACATGCATTTTTTGTTAGACACTTCTAAACAATTTGCTCTATTTAATTACAATTTCTAAATGAAACAAGCCAGGTTGCTTCTGAAAATCGCAATCACATGACATACTTACCTGATTTTAAATATTACTCTTGTGCATTAATTTTAAAAACAGGCAACTATCTGTTAATCTACATGATCTATATATAATGTAATACCCACGTAATTTCGGTACCTTTTCTTGATTGCCCTAGTTTACTTATTTGTTTTTTATTATTTTGATACCTATGTAGGTGAGGTACCTTTTGAGGTTTGCAAACATAACCTCAAAATCATTCAGTGTATATGGTTTATAGAAGTTCTTAGGGGTGTCCGTCAATAATATTTGTTTCTACAGTCATTTATACATAATTTCGAAACTAGTAAATAAGTTTATATGATTATTGGTCTTTAGGCCAAACATGTATGGAAGCTGAGCAATCTCCTTTACAAACTAAATCGTGTAGAGGATGTTGTTTCTACTACTCATTGCGAATCTACCAAAGATATGATATCGGAAGTCATCAAATTATTAAAATAATTTTAACTATTCCAGTATCGACATGCATAGCTGAAAGGTCATTTTCAGCATTACGAATAATAAAGACTTACTTGAGGACTACTATGACTCAACAAAGACTTAATAATTACATGGTAGTGCATGTAAACAGAAAAATAGCGGACGATTTGGAACTTGAAAACATTGCCGACATATTTATAAATAGAGCAGTAGTTCGTCAAAATACATTCGCATTGAATAAAAAATAATGTTTAAGATAAATTAGATATTTATTAACAGGTGCACATGTCAAACTGCTGTGTAATTTAAATTATCTTTTCGAAATATCTTGTATTTTCTTGTGTCTATTAAAGAACAAAAATACATATAAGTAGCTAGGTATGTCATCTTTTAGTTCCGCTTCGCTTTTAGTTTTGCTTCTACAAGTCTTTCCAGCTCCTTAGGCTAGAAGAACAAGATTTAATTTAGAAAATTAAATAAGGTAATAATTGTTAAACCGACATGGTTTGTTTTTATGATAAGTATAATTAGAACACGTGGCCACTTTTTATGGTTTAATTTCTTTTTTATATATTTGAATTTATGTCAAACTGAAAATGGTTACTATGAAAAAATAAGTATAATAATATAC
This sequence comes from Calamotropha paludella, assembly GCA_927399485.1. Classification (NCBI taxonomy): domain Eukaryota; kingdom Metazoa; phylum Arthropoda; class Insecta; order Lepidoptera; family Crambidae; genus Calamotropha; species Calamotropha paludella. Next base: position 18,661,981 of record OV656803.1, on the reverse strand, counting down.
AATAAAAGTCCTTTATAATTTTTTTAACTTCCACTGGGCGTATCTCATACTACCGTGAATAAAAAGGAATTTGACCCGTTACTTATGTGCTATGGATAAAACATCGGAAACCCCGGCACCAACTACAAGCCAGATTTACCAAAATGTCACATCAGCTTCGGTTCAGTAAGCTTTACTAAGTTGAAAAGCAACAATTTTAACACGTGGGGGTTTAATGTGCAGTTCCGACTAACCAACTAATCGATCTATGGGATGTCGTCTCTTCACCTGTCAACCTAAGCGATCTCATCGCCTAGCACAAAGTCGAAAACGCGCATGCTAAGATCTGCCTCTTGTACGATGAGTCAATATATCCCGTAATAAGGTCAGCACAATCATCACAATCAAAGCTTTAACGCATTGAAGAAGGTGTACGCTGACGGTGGATTAGTTAGATGACTGGGCCTAATGAAGCAGCTTTTTTCTTACAAGTTTGATGGTAACATTCAAAATTACGTCAATTTCATACTAGCTTTTAAACAAGAGCTACAAGTAATAGGAGCTGGAGTGGATGATGAATTCCTGGTAATTGTCATGCAGACAGGACTTCCTGAATGATACCATGCACTTGTTGTGGCTCTGGAACATTCGAACACGAAAATAACATCGGAAAATGTGGTTGCAGCATTTTTGGAGCAAGATTTTCGATTCAGATCAACTGCATCAACAGCTATACCAGAGACCCCGCCAATGTCTTTTTTACGAAACGTGAACCCAAGTGAAAATTCTGTACCTATTGTAAAAAACAAGGTCACATTATTTCCGAATGTAGGACTCTTAAAAATAAGAAAAACAAGAATGTTCCGTCATCCGTGTCCAACTACATACAACACACACTTTCATTTTGTTTTGAATACATTCCTTCCGCAAATTCCTATCGGTTCATAAATTGCGGTGTAACGTCACATAGGAAAGACTGGTTCGAATCATTGTCACGTCATACCTCTTACAGTTCTAACTAACTCAAGAAAGTACCGGGAAAAGATCAATAATATACAGGGAGCGGCAAAATGATCTGACGGTTTTCACTGCCGCGCTGTCGACCGAGCGAGTGGTGGTGGAGTGGGGGTAGGGGCGTTCCAGAGACTACGTGCGGACATTGTTAGTAGCCATGGAGCGGTGGACGGCTGAGCATCGTGCGTTCGTTGTGAAAGCATTTTTTAAAAGTGGCGAATCCTGTGTTTCTGTTCAGCGGCAGTTTCGGAGACATTTCAATGTGAGGCCTAGAGGCAAAGTCCCGACTAGAAACACCATTTTGCTTTGGGTGGGTAACTTCAGAGCTACCGGTTCAGCTTTGATGGAAAGGAAAGGAATGTTAGGAAAAGTGTTTGAAAATTTCAGCGCAAGATTGGAAGAATGCATGGCCCAAGATGGATATCATTTGAAAGACGTCATCTTCAAATCTTAAATGGATCAAATCAACATTTTTGTTGTTATTTTTATAAATGTTCATAAATACCAATCTGTAATATGCAATAAAACATTTTGTATCACTTAAAACGGTTGAGTTATTTACATTTTAAAACCGTCAGATCTTTTTGCCGCTCCCTGTACAAAACGTTTGTTATTCATCCAAATTTATTTTATCACCTTCAAAGTATGCTCCGTTAGAAACGATACACTAACGATACATTACGCCAACGAATGATCCAATCATCAAAACATTTTTTAAATGCTGTTTCCGGAATTGAGTTCAGTTCTCGCCGCACACACTCTAAAAGTTGTTTACACACTCTAAAAGTGCTAGGTGTTCGGCTTGAACATGTTCTTGTTTCAATTTTTCTATCAATATGTTATAGAGCTGAGATTTCTTCGCGTTGCTTCTTAATGTTCTCTTTGTTAAAGTATTTATTTTGCTTGTATTTAGTTAAAATATTATTGTAAATAAGCTATCATTATTATTTGGGATACACGGTGCCAAAATGTTAATTCAAAATCTGAATATTTATTGGTAGGATCGAAAAAATTATATGACAAAGCAAGACTAAGATAATGTGTGGAATAAAAAAGGAGCAATTTCATGTTCTGTGAATGTAATGTGGGTATAGCATTTGCTTTCAGCCGCCGAAATTTAATGTTTTCATGTGGCTCAAATGACTGTAGTCTAAAATGTTTCGAACAAATGTGACTGTGCGCTTTCGGTGTCCAACTGATCCTTAATATACGGTGTATCCATTAATTTTTAATAGTTTCATCTTTGGGAAATCTAAACCAAAGAGTAAAAACCAAAAATGTCGACATCGATAACAAAAAACACATCACTATCATATACAAAACAGAAGGCATGAAAATAAGACAATTTCAACTAAGACTCATGGAGAAATCTATTTGAATTAATAATATACTACAATTTTCTGAAAATACTGTTGTTATATTGTCAATAATATGAAAATTTCGAAACAAAACTCACCGATGAAATGATAATACCTCATCCGTATTTTCTTTCCGTGATATATAAGACTTGCAGTCTGTAACAACACAAGCCATCCTGGACGCGGACTCCAAAATGTCTAAAGCGTCTGTATGCACACTTTCCTGTTGTTTTATCACCAAATTCCTTGTAAAATAATATAATTTAACGCTAGCCGCTAACAAAGCTGTTCGGCCACTATAATACCACCGCATTGAATTTGGTCTTACTTCAGAAACATCGTTTTTAATATCGTATTTAATAAGATTTTTAATACCAACTTGAGTGTTATTGAGCGAAGCTCTCTTTTAGGCAACTCACAAATTTCGCTTGTGTCCCTCCTGCTACTTAACGGTTCAACCGATTCGAACGAATTTTGACATGAACATACATGATTATAACCTGACGGACATAGGCTATGTAAAAAAAATATAGGTTTTACCATGGAGGATTAATCACCGAAAGAAAAATTCAAAAGCTGATCACAGCCAAACCGCTGACTACATTGATAAAATTTGTCGCCAAAACTTCCAATGTGGTCGTGACTAATGAGCAAAAAAAATTTTTGAAATCGGACATACCATGGAGGAATAATCACCGAAAGAAAAATTCAAAAGCTGAGCACAGCCAAACCGCTGAGACTACATTAATGAAATTTAGCGCCAAATTTCATCAATGTAGTATCAGCAACGAGTTTGGTGCGCGATATTTTCGAGGCAATTGTTTATGATTAAGGTGATGTCAGGTAAGGTAGTGCTTCGCTCAGTATTTGCAATCAGCAGCATTGCATTGCAGACTTAGTTTTACAAATCAACAACCTAGTTGCCTAGGTAACAACACTTTACATAATATTACTCTATTACACTCTCCGTCACGAGGAGATGACTGAAGATCGAATGACTCCTATATCAATATAGCCCGTTAAGATATAAAATACGTGTGTAAAAAACAACTACGCCTCCGAGCCCTCAGATGGGTTCGAACCCACGACCTTTCGCTATCCGGGCGACAGCTCTGTCCGCTGAGCTACCCAGACGCTGGCAAACGTGTCGAATTTTACAAACGTGTTTCAACTTCTACTATGAGCTAGTATCGTTCCACCAATGTTGAACGCTAACTACCTTCAACATCGAAAGTAATGTTTTTACAAATATTAAACAATCCATTAAGATGGAACCAGCTAAAACTATGTTTTTAATTTAATTTTTTGCATTCACAATACAATATTTCTATAAGATATAAAATACGTGTGTAAAAAACAACTACACCTCCGAGCCCTCAGATGAGATTCGAACCCATGACCTTTCGCTATCCGGGCGACTGCTCTGACCGCTGAGCTACCGAGACGCTGGCAAACGTGTCGAATTTTACAAACGTATTTTAACTTCTACTATGAGCTAGTATCGTTCCACCAATGTTGAACGCTAACTACCGTCAACATCGAAAGTAATATTTTTACAAATATTAAACAATCGAATAAGATGGAACCAGCTATAAATATGAAACCTGCTACATGCTAGATGTCGTCGAAGACATGCTATTGAATAAACTTAAGTGCCTTAGTGCTAATTGACGTCACTGATTTATGATTTCACAAGGGTAAACAAGTAAAGGTTTAATGGTAGTCAGTACGTGCCTTACGCGTAACTAATTATAATATTAATTAAAATTACATTGTTGCGGAAAATCTATATTGTGCGGTTGATAAACCGTTCATGTTTCTGACTGCAAGGCGAGACAGGTTTCAGTAAGATTTTATAAAGCAATAATAATTCAAGCAAATGTAAGTTAATGTTACATTTTGTCTCCTTTGACGACTTCCAACGTCCCGAACAAGCCGGTTTCCGAAAAGGCTTTAGCACCATAGACCACATTCATACGCTGCGGCATGTTATACAGAAGACCGAAGAGTATAATCGGCCACTTTGCTTGGCGTTTGTGGACTATGAGAAGGCCTTTGATTCGATCGAGACTTGAGCGGTGCTGCAGTCTCTCCAGATGTGCCAAGTGGACTACAGGTATATCGAAGTGTTAAGGTACCTGTACCAAAACGCCACTATGTCGGTCCGAGTACAGAGCCAGAGCTCTAATCCTATCCAACTACAGCGAGGAGTGAGACAGGGAGACGTTATCTCTCCGAAACTGTTCACTGCTGCGTTGGAGGATATTTTTAAGCTTCTGGACTGGAATGGACTTGGCATCAACATCAACGGCGAGTACCTGACGCATCTTCGGTTTGCCGATGATGTGGTCCTAATGGCTGAGACCTTGGAAGCCCTGAGCACCATGCTCGAAGATCTCAGTAACGCATCCCAAGGAGTGGGTCTTAAGATGAACATGGACAAGACAAAAATTATGTCCAACGCCCATGTTACACCCGCTCCAGTAAATGTTGGGAACGTTACTCTCGAAGTTGTTGACCACTATGTTTACCTAGGACATACAATACAGTTAGGTAAGTCCAACTTCGAGAAAGAGATCTCTCGTCGAATCCAACTCGGGTGGGCAGCGTTCGGGAAGCTGCGATACATTTTCGCGTCCATAATACCTCAGTGCCTGTACGGGATAGCCGCGTACACTTAAGTAAAGTAAAGGAGGGATAGATAAATCTATAAAAGTCAAGAGGAATTTAAAGAACACTAAAGTTTATTAACAAATCACTTAAGTAATAAAATTATGGTAAACTATGGTAATATTAAAATAGAGATGTTAAACTAAAATGGTAATGGTTTTATAATGGTAATGGAGCACACGTAATTGGTAAGATGGTTAATGTGTAACTAACTGGTGAAAAAACTATAATTAGGTTAAATGCCGCGCGATGCATAAAGTGCTTATAGTGCAATTCATACGCAGCGCGCGGGAGTTCAATGACTCAATGTACGTAACTCGTACATGCTCCCGGGCAAGAAAAAAGGGAGTGGTTGGCTAGATGATTACAAGGGTTGGTTAGTTTGGTGATAGATGGTAATGTAGTGAGGTGATTTTTACAAGATGATTCAATTGGTACTTAAAAGTAAGTTAGTTCGATGATCTAAAATGTTTACGAAAGTTTGGCGTCGTCGTCTTATTCAAATGAGCACTGTAGTTTTGCACTTTGGACACACTAGGGCTTTCAGCCTCGTTCACTTCACTAACACTATTGCACTTTTCACAAGATACACTCTCTTTAACACACACACACTGTACACTATCACTAGTACTACGCGCTTCGGCCGCGCGTCGCCCCATGCGGCGAGCGCGCCATCGGCGGCCCGCCCAGGCGAGCCCTGCGACGACTGCTGCACCCATCAGCACGTAGATGGCGACGTAATGGTGGACGTCATGGTATGAGATGACGTCAGCTATTCCTTCTTTGGATTTCATCTCCTTGATCTGGTTTCCAAGAAGTTTAGGATCTTCCTCTAAACCACTCGATCCCATTAACAAGGTGGAGTTAGGAAGCGTTATATTAATTATATTGTTTATAGGTGGTATCTCTGGCGTCAAAATGTCTGGTTGAATGTTTATGTTATTTGAGAGCTGTTTATGCGATACGATGGTGATGGACTCGCCCTTCATGACGCAACCGTTGCCGAGCGTAATGATACCGGACCCGGTAAGTCGCTCTGCCGATATAAGTTGATCGCACATTATTCTTATAGGACATTCGCCACAACACGAAAAAAGGTACGTATTTATCCTTTGAAGCTGAGACCATGAGTGGGCACACGGGGTGGTACTGGTTTTGCAGCTGTTGGTACTCGCATCTTTCAGACACAGGCTTTCGTCGCTTTTAAATTGATAAATTGGTGTATAGACTGGGCATAATTGTGTATCTATGTCATAAAGTGTACATGTTTGTAGAACGTTGTCGGAGATTGTTAAATATAAATCTTTCTTTAAGTTGATAGCAACATGCGTAGCGACTGGTAGTAGGGTGACAATGCTTTTGTCGATTTTCTTAGGTATTGGTATAATTTTATAAATATCGTACAGGTCTCGGCTCACCAGTGGGATTTTTATTTCAAATAATAAATATGATTTGGTAACTGTGGCCTTGACTTTTAATAGGTGGTATAATTTTGGTAACTCGCTTGGAATGCTGTCGACTGGTAAAGACAAATCCTTGGAAATGCGTCCTGCAATGAGATGCAATTCTTGCAGGAGCTGCTCTGGTTTTAATAGATGTATATTAAAGTTACCATAATAAACATTTGTAATTGTATCTAATAATGTGTCTTGAATATAGCGTAAGTTAGTGAGAATATTGTTAGCGATTACTGATGACATGGTAAAATCATTGATACTGGCGACATGGTTTATTTCTGTATTTAAGGCTTTGGCAGTATTTTCAAGGCTTATTAAATGTTGATTAAACCTTTTATGTTGCTGGTCCATGGTATTCTCGGTCCTTTTTAATAAATTATATTCTGCTTCTACTATGGAAGTTTGATTTCGCCACAAACTTTCAAGATGTTTTTCGTTATTCCTAATCAAATCAATATCTTTGGTATATTGATCGGCGAAGTTTGAATCCAGGATACCGAATAAACTATTAGCCACATATCCGACACCGTTGATTAATCCACGGCGGCGGCGGCGGGCTGTCCCGTGCGCTTTTTGCTGACCGAGTAATATTCGGTTATAGTAGTTGTATTCCTCGTATCCGTGACCTAATTGCAATAGTAGTACGTCGCATTGTGTCTCAGGTTTCAGGCTCGGACATATGGTTCCGAGGTGAGTGACATACTTATTCAGCAACTCTGTGCCTTGCCAATATGGATCTAAATCGTAATAAACTACGAGTTTCCATTCATCACGGATTAAATACAAGGAAGATATTTTATCAAAATACATGTTTTGGTCGTTGTTTAATGGTAATATATTATATGAACTAAATACTGGTGTAAATAAAAATGTAAACAACATTAGCAATATAGAAATATAACTGGTCAAGGTCAATTTGGTCTTATTTTTTCTTGTGGTAGGTCGTGTTTGAATATGTGGGTCGGACTGATTGGTTTCTGGTGTGGTGATTTTGCGCACAGGTTTTGTCTCCTCCACGTTACTATGAACTGGTAGAACCGACAGCTTGATGGTTGGCCTTTTCATAACACCATTCTTGGTTTTGATAGTGACTACTCGGACATAACCATCCTTGCCGGGGTGAAGCTCGATTACCCGGCCCATAGCCCATTTTCCGGCAGGTAAGTTGTTTTCATGTATTATAACCATATCGTCGATTTTTATATTTTTATTTGGTTGTCTCCATTTCGCCCTTGCTGATAGTTGAGAGAGATATTCGGCTTGCCAACGTTTCCAGATGTCTTGAAAGATTTTTTGAGTTAGCTGCCATCGGGTTCTTAGATCTCTTTCGGTCTCAAATATAGTAAGGGTCGGTCCGCTGGACAGAAAATGTGATGGGGTCAAATAGTTGAGGTCATCTGGATCTTCTGATAATGGGCACAGCGGTCGTGAGTTTAGGCACGCTTCTATTTGCGTAAGGATGGTTGTGAATTCTTCGTAAGTGAGTTTTTGCTCACCGATTACTCGCTTCGTATGGTATTTAAGACTTTTCACGGCCGCCTCCCATAGACCTCCAGCCGTGGGCCACGCCGGTGCGTTAAAGTGCCAGTCAATACCCATTTCTGCGGCATCTGACATAAAGTCGGTATTTAATATCTCGTTGAGCTCCTTTAACTCTTGTTTTAGGACTCTGCTCGCTCCCACAAAATTGGTACCATTGTCGGAGTAAATATGGCGAGGCGTGCCCCGTCTAGCAGCCATTCTTCTCAGAGCAGCTAAGAATGATGAAGTGGTGAGATCAGATACTAGTTCTAAGTGCACGGCTTTGGTCGCCATGCACACAAACACTGCTACGTACCCCTTCATGGTTTTGACCCCACGGCCTTTATTGGCCTTTATTAGGACACTGCCAGAAAAATCAACGCCGGTATGGTAAAATGGTCGCGATGGGTTGCAGCGAGGTTCAGGTAGGTCTCCCATTAATTGATGGTTTTTAATAGGATCGTGTTTCTTGCAGTCGACACATAGACGAAGATGTTTTTTGGTTATCCTATTTCCTCCAATGATCCAATAATTTTTTCTTAGGTAAGCTAAAGTCAATCTGGATCCACCGTGAAGGGTTTGTTTGTGAGCGTGTTCTATCAAGAGCGTGGTTAATCTATGATTATGTGGAATTATAAGTGGGTGTTTCATGGCCTCGTTAATGTATGCATTTTCGAGCCTACCACCGACCCTTAATAATCCACTCTGATCAATATACGGATTTAATTTATGTATAACGTTCTTTTTATCCAATGTGCGGTTATTATTTAATATCGCGAATTCTTTTGAAAATTCTCGCATCTGGATATTTTTAATAATTATTAACCTTGCAGTATTTAATTCCTGTGTAGTTAAATATGGTACATTCTGATGGTGACGTAGTCGCATTATCCAGGCTAAAATGCGAACGGCGCGAGTCATTGTACTATGTTTTGTAATTAAACACTGTATTATGCAATCGTCCGCTCGGGTTATAACATTAATTAATTTTTGCGGCCTCTTTCTTACTTCTTGCTCAGTGGTATATAGTCGGTTCGATTCTTGGTTGTTGTAATAATTGGTTTTTAATAACCAGGATGGTCCCTGCCACCACAGGGGATGTTCTTTTAGTTGAGTGGCACTTAAACCACGACTGGCGCAATCCGCCGGGTTTTCTTCCGACTTCACATAGTTCCAGCGGGTGGCGGGGATCACATCTGTGGTTTGGCGAACTCTATTTGCGACGAATGGTTTCCAGCGGCTCGGGTCTCCGTGCAGCCAGCCAAGGACGACCATGGAATCGGTCCAGCCATAGACTATGATGTTGTAATCGAGAAGACTGTCTTTTACCTTCTCCATCAATTTGGCTAATAAATGAGCGCCGCAAAGTTCTAATTTTGGTAAGCTGATGATTTTACTCGCTGGAACTAATCTCGCTTTACCGACAACTAGTACGACTGATGTTGTGTTACCTCTGTGAATCTTGCAATAGATTACGGCTGCATATGCTTTGGTAGACGCGTCGCAAAATCCGTGTACCTCGATAGAGTCTTCACGTCTCGTGCTCAACCACCTTGGTACTTTAATTTTATTTATTTGGTGTATTTCAGCCTTAATCTTTGTCCAGTCAACAAGGATACTTTCTGGTAAATGGGGACGACCATTTACCAGAATCTGAATTCGATCTGCAATTTCCAGACCGCTTGGAAAAGTACTTTTAATTTAGTCGTAAGTGGTGAAAGCCAACCTAAGGGGTCGAAAATCTTAGATATGTCCGACAAAAGTGATCTCTTGGTAGGATGGTTGGTATTATCGTCTATTTTAGAGTCGAATGTAAATGAGTCTTCCTGTGGTATCCAGCGAAGGCCTAAAGTTTTGGTTGACTCAGAGCTTTTGAAGTCGAAAAGTTCATGGTTGTCGATTTCATTTGGTAATAATTCCTTTACATTCGACTTCCACTTACGTAGATTGAAACCACCTGATTTGAGCAATTTGATGAGATCTGATTGTACCTGTACCCCCTCCGAAAGGCTGAAAGCTCCATATAAGATGTCATCCATATAAAAAGAATTTTCGAGAGCGCTAGGCGCGGCTGAATTTTGATAGTTCGCCCTTTCGTCTATAGCGAGTTGTTTCAACGTCATCATAGCTAAAAATGGAGCTGCCTTGGTGCCGTAAGTAACTGTGGTAAGTTGGTAATCTTGATACTGATTTATTGGTGAATCTCGCCAAATATTTTTTTGGTATTTTTGGTCACATTCTTGCACTCTTATCTGCCTAAACATCTTTTCTATATCTGCAGTAAATGCAAATTGGTATTGACGCCATTTCAGAATTAAAGTCTGTAAATCTTGTTGTAAGTTTGGGCCGACCTCCATTACATCATTAAGACTATAACCTGTGGATGTATTTACGGATGCGTTAAAAACGACTCTAAGTGCAGTGGTTGTAGACTCAGAACGCAATACTCCATGATGGGGCAAATAACAGCCGAGCGTCATGTTACCGGCGCCGTAGGCACGCGTGGCCGGTTTCATATGACGTAGCGAGTGATATTCATTCATAAATGATATGTAGTCTTGTGCAAGAATTCTATTTTTAGAAAATCTTTTTTCTAATTGACGAAACTGAGCCATAGCCATTGATTTTGATTTTCCTAATTTTTCAACTAATTTTGGTTTCAAGGGTAGCCGTACGTGGTATCTGCCTTCCCTGTCTCTCATGGTGGTAGATTGGTAAAGCTTAATACAGTAGTCGTCTGCTTCAGATAAAGATTGTTGATGTGTTATATCTTCAATTTCCCAAAATTTTTGTAAGTTGTCGGTTTGGTTGATAACAACATTACAGTGAAATGACGGGACGTTGCTGGTATTACCGCACAGAATCCAACCGAGTTGAGTTTCTTGCGCTACTGGTATGGAATGGTTAATTTTGATGATTCCGCTTAATATTATAGACGTATAAATATCAGCTCCCAATAAAATATCTACTTGTCTACTTTGATAAAATTCTGGATCCGCTAACTCGATGGTATCTAAATAACTCCACGTTGGTTTTTCAAATGATTTGTTTGGTAATTTGTTGACAAGACTATTGATAATGTATGCTTTAGTATCAATGGTGAAATCATTATGTAGCGACTGTATGTGGATTTTCATTACACCTTTGCAGTTGTTTTCTTTAGCGCCGTCTCCGAAGATAACTCCCTTACAGCGCTCGCGTGGTAACCGAAGCTTTTGTGCTGCATTTTCATTAATCAAAGATGTTTGTGAGCCCTGGTCAATGAGCGCACGCATGGTGTGGAAAGTACCATCAGCTGCCTGAACGTTGATTTTTGCGGTCGCTAACAATATTTCAGCCACATTTTCTTGAAACGCGTGACATGTTTTGCGGTCGTCCACTGTCGCCGAGTTGCTAGGTTTCGCAATATCGGTTGACTTCGTGAACATGTCATGAATTAGCGAATTATGGTTGGCATTACAAAATCGGCATGTTTTATTGGATAAGCATTCTTTGCCATTGTGATCGATTAGGCAATTTTTACAAAGTTTATTTGTCGCAATAGTTTTCCGTTTTACCTCTGGCCTCGATTCACGGAACAATTTGCACAAATAAATTGCATGAGGTTTTTTACAATGAGGACAAGAATTAACTGCTTCCACGTGTAATGCTTTATATGAAGTTGGTTTGATATTGCCAGATTTGTAAAATTGATTACTGGTTTGATGTTGATTAAATGGTTTTTTGTAACGAGAATCATCTTGGCGTTGGACCCTGTTAGAATCTTGCCTAAATGACTCCAAAGAGGTAAATTTGGTTTCTAGAAAGGACAAAAATTCCTTGAGTGTTGGTATTTCTCTCGGATTCTGTAATGACTGTATATACTCATTGTGAGAATCAACATCTAGTTTTTGGGATAGAAGATGTACGATTAGTGGGTCCCAAGTGGAAGTATCAATTCCCAACTTTTGAATAGCATGCAGACATTCATTGGTTGTGTCGTGCAGCCTCTTAATTAATGTGGAACTTTGTGATTGCATTATTGGTATGCTCAATAAAGTACTAACATGAGATGTAAAAATAATTTTCTTATTATTGTAACGGTGGTTTAGAATTTCCCATGAAACTTGATAATTTTCTGAGCTAATGCATAAATGTTGAATTAATTTTTCAGCCTCACCCCTTAATTTACTTTTTAGAAACTGAAGTTTTTGAGCGCTAGACAAGGATGGATTTTTATGAATGGCCTCTTGAAATAGGTCTTTAAACGAAGTCCACTGTTGATAGCTGCCGTTGAAGACTGGAATCTCCATTTGTGGGGTGGATTCTTTTCGGTGTGAAGCTGACCACATTTTGGTGTTAATAGTCTTTTTAATGTTCATATAAGATTTCTCGTATTTCGCAAATTCTAGGTCATATTCCGGGTAGTCACCATTTAAATCGCTATCGATCTCCCAATGTAAAGTATCAATGACACCCCATCTGGACTTTAAAAGGGAGAGTGCGTCTTCAAATTCCCACTTGTCGGAGAGCTCATCGATGTCTACATTTGTTACAGTCCGAGAAAACGCTTTGAAGTTGCTGGTCTGCTTTAGTAACATCTCATCTAACTTACTATTGGTACCTTCAGATTTTCTTGGTGGCGCCAGGGGAGCTGGGTTCAATGGCACTGGTAGTGGTGTTGCTGGTTTCAGGAGCGGAGTTGATGACCTACTACAGCCTTCTTGTCTATAATTCTGCATGACTTGCTAAGCCTGATTATAGAACGCTAAGGTAGTTACATAACTACAAATGGTTGTTATGGAACTCTTGCCAGTAAGACTCTAAGGTCTCTAGCTTCCTTCTAACGTAATCTGGTGTCTTTCGGTCGTGGCTGTCCTTCTTAAAATTTCTAAGAAGTTGATCCAAGGCCTGCATAATTTGGTTTTGCGTCTCTAATAAAGCTTCCATGGTAAATAAAGATTGGAAAGAGTGGTACAAAAAGGAAAGATCTTACTTGGTTGTAAGCTGCAAACGCTGATGACTCGAGCCTATGGTGTAGCTCAAGTCTGGCTGTGGTGACCCTTAGCTTTGGTTTCTGGTTGGTTTAGCAATGGACTGGTAACGTCCACCGCGCTGGTACAGAACAGGAACCGTTCCGCGAGTCACTTCAATCCACGTATGGTATGCAGAAAGTTAATGTTTGTCACTTTTCACTTTGGTTCACGCGAAAGGACACTTATTACAACTCGCGATAGGCCCCGTTATAGCTCGAAGGACCATTAATGTACGGGATAGCCGCGTACACTTAAGTAAAGTAAAGGAGGGATAGATAAATCTATAAAAGTCAAGAGGAATCTAAAGAACACTAAAGTTTATTAACAAATCACTTAAGTAATAAAATTATGGTAAACTATGGTAATATTAAAATAGAGATGTTAAACTAAAATGGTAATGGTTTTATAATGGTAATGGAGCACACGTAATTGGTAAGATGGTTAATGTGTAACTAACTGGTGAAAAAACTATAATTAGGTTAAATGCCGCGCGATGCATAAAGTGCTTATAGTGCAATTCATACGCAGTGCGCGGGAGTTCAATGACTCAATGTACGTAACTCGTACAGTGCCTTAAGACGAAAGTCTTTAACCAGTGTGTGTTGCCAGTGATGACTTATGGCAGTGAAACGTGGTCGTTCACTATGGGTCTTGTAAGAAGGCTCAAGGCCGCCCAGCGGGCAATGGAGAGAGCTATGCTTGGTGTTTCCCTACGCGATCGAATCAGAAATGAGGAGATCCGTAGGAGAACAAAAACCGCCGACTTTACTCAAAGAATTGCGAAGCTGAAATGGCAATGGGCAGGACACATAGCAAGGAGAACTGATGGCCGTTGGGGCGGAAAGGTTCTTGAATGGCGACCGCGTGCCGGACGACGCTCAGTGGGTAGGCCCGCTACGAGGTGGACCGACGATCTGGTCAAGGTCGCGGGAAAACGCTGGATGCGGGCAGCACAGGACCGATCATTGTGGAGATCCTTGGGGGAGGCCTATGTCCAGCAGTGGGCGCCGTACGGCTGATATGATGATGATGATGACATTTTGTCTCCAGTAATTTCAATATTTCACACAGCGCACACTGCACTACGCGCTATTAGTGTCACTGAATGGTTTTCTTATCACAGGCGACGTTGAATTGTTTATACGGCTATACAGATGAGTTGGGTCCGCATTTATTCTCGGCCTGTTTCAGTTGGATGACGAACTTGTTGGTCTCTTTCCCTCCCCTTGCGGTCGTTGTGTCAGTTAGACATGGGTAAGTGCTAGTTCAGACACGGCGGGCACCGCGTGATTTCAGAATCGCATAGAAATCGCGCGGGTCTTATTTTTATGAGTTATTAAGGAATAGTTCAGACATAACCGCGCGGTTACCGCAAACAAACCGCCAGAAAATAGAATCGCGTTGCTCCCGCGCGTTTCTATTACTATGGAGTCTTTACTTCGCGTTCAGTTGCGTTGCGGATACCGCGCGGTTAGCACGTCACAGCTCGTAAATTCGCCATGGAGCGTTTTGATACTGAACTATTTATTAATGAAGTAGAGAAGAGACCAGTGCAATATGGGATTTTCAGTGTGAGGATTACTCAAATAAAATTATCTAGAACCGAGCTTGGCAAGAGTTAATGGAGATATTTGGAAATTGTGAAGACACATTAGAAAAAAAGAATATTTTGAGTAAGTAGGTTTATTCACCAAAAATGAACTGACGGAATTATTACCTATTATAATTATTATTACGAAGCGGTACTCCACTAAATCGCAGAATAACCACCAGTGTCTGAATAGCATCACAATTTTGCGGTTTCAAACCGCGCGATTCGTAAACGCGTTGTTCCCGCCGTGTCTGAACTAGCGCTAACTCAACAAAAAACAGTGAGCCGCAGATCAGCTCACGTTTCACACGTGTGAGCCGGATCTGCGAACCGGTTCACAGATCAGCTCACCCAATCAGAACTTAAATCTAAACGTTTGTAGTTCTAAGCATTTAATTTAGATAATATCTGTCAATTACCTATGTGGCTTACGATTTTTTTTAAGTGAAATAAATTTTTTATTTAAATGAATAAGTAAATGAGTAACTCTTTAATTATTTTTTGCCTGATAATACCAAGAAACGCCAGAATTCCACGGAATTAAAAATCAGAGTTTAGTGAGCCGTGAGCCGTTTGTCTTGTCGTTTAACTGCAGATCAACGGCTCAAGTCTATTGATCTGAATATTTGAACCGGTTCAGAGCTGAGTTACTCATGTCTAGTGTCAGTGGTCGTGGTGTCGGCGGCTCGTTAGGTAGGTGATCACTGCGTGCCGCAGATGAGATAGTCGTGTAACAGCGCAGCCGTATGCGTCGCCAAAAGGAAAATGCCCGCTGCATGTAGCGTCACGCCAGCCAATACGTACAACACTATGCACTGGTGAACGTCATGAGTGATGCTATCTATGTCCGTTATCAGTTCACTGACCTCTTTGCTCTTCATTTGTTGAATTCGTTTGCTAATATCATTAAATTCTTTTTATCTTGTTATAGTCTGATCCATTTAACTCTTTAAGTTGGACCAATGTTATACTTGTGTTAAATATGTTGTTGAATGGATGTCTGTCGACCTTAAGAACAGATTGTATGGTCGTAGTATTAAATTTCTGCTTATAAGAACATATAGTGAAGGTTTCGCCCTTAATGACGCATCCATTCCTGAGTGCGATAAACCGGTTAACTGTTCTTTGTCCGCAACAGAAAAATAAGTGTGTATTTATTTTATTAAGCTGTATTCACATGTTGATCTACATTGTATGTTAAGTTTCTCATTGATCCTCGTCTGACTTTAGGTGAAAATTGGGCTATTGTAAAGGACACTTCAGAGTTTTGAAATTATATTATATACGTGATCGTAAGTAATTCCAGTACTGATAATGATAAGAAAAATGCATCTTTCTTTAAGTTAATGACGATATGATCAGAGAGTGGTCGTATCTTCATCATATTAACCTGAATTTCTCGAAGATTAGCTATTAAGCGATATATCTCGTAATAGGTTTCTTGCGTGTCATTTAAAAAGAAATCTAGTATTCTTTTAAATAATCTTCAAATATGTTATAAACTGACGGCATTAGTTAAGATCGATAATTTCTATTATTTTTTAAGAAATAATTTTTTTTTGGTTAAAAATTATGCATAAACAAACGTAAATTTCAAAACAAACTGAGCGCCTTCCCATTGGTTGTGACGTCACATGATATGAAGCCATGTGTTTCGTTACCATAAATTATCATTTAATTTTTAATCACTTAACTAAACGCAAATGTCAAATTGATGTTCATCTACCTCGCGAGCAATGACAAAACGCAACTTTCACGGTTGTCATGCATTCACTCCTGATTGTGTGCTGGTCGAGGGTAGAAACATTATTCGGTCGCCATCGTGTGGAAGCAACGTATCTCGCTCGCCACATTATTCAATTTACCGTTTCAACCCAAAATTCTCAAGAAACTTTCAAGCAGTGCAAGTGTAGTCCTAACCAGCTGGTGAAGGAGAAAGTGGAAGTCAGCGCGAGCAGTGGCAGATTAAGGTACGTGAGTGCATTATATTTGTCATTGTCTCAATAGTACATGAACATCGTTTCGTATTATCGAGGACTTAACGTGAGTCCAGTCCCAAAAGTAGCAGAAAGCCACCATCACCACAAAAAACCTGGTGCGTTTGCTACATTTTTATGGTGCCGAAACCCGGGACTTCCATTTGTTACGTGGGGTACTGTGCCGTATTCATCGGTTTGCTTGTGGTATTTCTGGTTAAAATACTCCGTAATTCAATATTTCTACCACTATTCATAATATCGCTGTTGGTTGCGGATTTAACGTATTGTATCGGGACTAACTGTAAGCAAAAATCTGTTGGTATCAGTACTTGAGAGCTACATTTGCATTAAATCGTTCTTTCGTGAGAATTATTTTATCGTAAAAGTTATCGTTCAAATAGTTAGTTCGAATTATTTGTGGGAGCTAATTTAAGCAATCACACTTTTTATCGGTGCTTAATTCTCATACGGCTCACATTTATTTCGACTAAAACCATTCTAAAATCATCCGTTTTCGTTATACATCTCGTCATTATATGCAATCATACAAATTAATATGATTAAAACATATAATTTTCACCTCAAACAATTATAATTCACATTGATAATTTGTTTCGGGTAATTGTGTCACGATTCGCCAAACCGGTTTTCTATCGAAGCTGACGCGCCAACATGGCTCGTAGCCGCAACGTAGTAACTATTTCGTAATCTGTGCCGCGGTGAAGTTTGAATTTACAACAATTAGTTTTAAAATTCTTTCTTTGCATTGTTGAAATAGCGTACTAAAATATAAAATTTATATTTATATTAACACTTTGAGAGTTACCTAACGCAATAACAGTAATTATTACTTTCAAAGTCACAAAATTATTGCGATTGAAACTGTTCGTTTTAAATTATTCTTGAGTGACCGAAGCGGCTTTGTATTAGCGGGTTCGAAGGCGTGAGTCATCATCCCCGCTCACCGCGCTGCGCCGCCGCGGTATTGCTTATCAATTTGTTATCAGAAAATCATCGTTGTAATTAGTAGTGTAATACACTCGCGTGAATTGGCAATATTTTATTTTAATGTGAATTGATAACATTTTTATTTTGTTTGTATTTTATCGTGGACTTTCAGTAAAATAGAATAAAAATGTCACTTTTAAGTAAACACTCGATGCGTAAATCTAGTATTTTTAAGAAATGTAAATCGAGATCGACCGATCTTGAATTTACTGCGAAGGATTTGCCGTCATTGCGTAGGAAGCGAACAATTGCACTTAAACGTTTAACTAAGGCTTTCGAAGTCGGTCAATTAGCTATGCGTGATTCTTCTCAACATGATTTATTTTTATCATATCATCATGATATCAAACAGCTAGCGGCGACTTTCGAAGATGCACATTTTACTATTTTGGACATTTTAGATGAACATAGTGAAGTGGATACTGATATTCAGGAACAGTTCGATGAGATTTTTTATAAAATCGAATCAATATATCGTAACTTAACTAGAAATGAATCGTCGGGTCAATCGAAAGACCTTAGTTCAACGTCATCTAACATTCGTTTACCTAAAATAACCCTTCCGACATTTTCTGGTAACATTAAACAGTGGCCCGAATACTTCGACACTTTTAACGCTTTGATTCATAATTCTCCATCGCTTACCGACACGGAAAGGTTTCATTATTTAGTATCGTCTCTTAGTGGCGACGCGTTATCTGCCATTAAGTCATTCCCTTTAACTCACGAGCACTACAATAGTGCGTACGAAGCCTTATGGAGTCGTTACAAGAATAAGCGTGATCTCGCGTTTACTTGCTGGCGTGATATTTTAAATATTGAATTTAAATGTAAAGATGCAAAGGAATTTCGTAAGTCTATTGACATTTTTGAGGAAAATTTGTGTATTTTAAAAACAATAGACTTACCGGTTCATAATTGGGACTTCATTTTGGTTTATCACCTCTTGTCAAAATTAGACACTAGTATGCGTCGTAGTTTTGAGGAAAAGTATTCTGATATCGAGTTTCCTACTTATGAACAGTTGAAACGTTTCCTGCAGTCGAAATGCGAGGCTTTCATTCGCGATACACATTTTTTAGATAGTTCTAAATTAAATAAACCGAATCCGCAAAAGTTGCCACCTCCTAATTTTAATAAACGTCCTAATCATAATGTCTCGCACGCGCTTGTTGCTGCAAATAACACCAACCCTGTAAACAGTTACAATAAAGATAAACCCACATCTTATTCTAACAAGTGTTCGTTCTGTAATGAGCTCCATTCGATATCGTCTTGTTCAGAATTTCTTAAAAAATCAATCGATGAGCGAATGAAATTAGCAGAAGAAAGGAAGTGGTGCTTTAATTGTTTAAAACCGTCCCATCAACTTAAAAACTGTAATTCGATGTTTTCATGCCGTTCGTGTAAACGTAAACATCACACATTGCTTCATCGGGATTTCACTAATACACCAAAACGAGATGCATCTTCGACTTTAGTTACGCGATCTCGATCCAAAGCTACTATTTTGCTAGCGACAGCTATTGTGCAGGTCAGGGATACTCATGGAAGCACGCAATCATTTCGGGCACTCTTCGACACTGGGAGCCAGAGTAATTTTATAACCGAATCGGCCGTGGAGCGTTTACAGCTAATACCGACACAACCTTCGGTACAGGTTACAGGACTTGGAGAGGCCTGTGCTCCTATTATCGGTGACGTCACGTGCTCGATAGGATCAAATGATAAAACCTTTTTTAATTTAAAATTTCATGTCATATCAAAAATCTGTAGTGATCAACCGATAGCTAAATTAAATTCATCGCGATGGTCACATATCGAATCATTAACTTTAGCTGATCCTAGTTTCGATATTCCGGGACCAGTTGATATTTTGTTAGCTGCTGATGTTTTCGCCGAATCGCTTTTGGGTCAACAAGTCAAGGGATGCCAAAATCAACCTATCGCTTTTGAATCGTTATTCGGTTGGCTTCTTCTTGGCAAGACTCAATTACCTTCAACTACGGCGTTAATCACTTCGTCTTTGTCAACTAATATCGATCTCGATCTAAATTCCTTAGTAAAACGATTCTTGGAGCTAGAATCAGTACCAAAAGCGACTTCCTTGACACCAGAGGAGTCGCTTTGTGAACAAAAATTCGTAGCAGATCACTCTCGTGACCCATCGGGCAGATACATGGTCAAGTATCCTTTTCAAAACGATTCGGAGCCTATTTTTGAGGGCTCTCGAGACATAGCTTTGCGTCGATTCCATGCCATCGAAAGACGATTAACACGTGACCCTGAATTACACTCTCAATATTGTGCCTTCATGTCAGATTACATCGATTCAAATCACATGTCGCTAGTACCTGGTGATCAAGTTGGTTTGGGAAAATATTACATTCCACACCATTGTGTTGTACGTCCCGATTCCACTACCACTCGTCTTCGGGTAGTCTTCGATGCGTCTGCAAAGGACTTTCACAATTTTTCCCTAAATGATTCTCAGTTAACAGGTCCTAAACTGCAACCCGACATTTCAAAAATACTTTTACGATTCCGACAACCTCAAATCGTCCTCATGGCAGATGTCCGCCAAATGTTCAGGCAAATTCTAGTGTCACCTTGCCATCGTGACTATCAACGTATCCTCTGGAGAGCTTCGCCTCACGAAGCTCTTCGAGAGTATCGTTTGAACACGGTCACGTATGGCGTAGCCTCATCTCCATATCTCGCTTGCCGTACGCTGCGACAGCTTGCTGACGATGAAGGAGATGAGTACCCTATCGCGAAACAAATCATCCTCAACGATTGTTATGTCGACGATGTTGTATTTGGGTTTGACCGATTTGATCTTGCTCAGGCCGCAAAGGGGCAGCTTATTGCTCTCTTCAACTTAGGGTGTTTTCAGCTTCGAAAGTGGGTTAGCAATAATCCACAATTGCTATCTGATATACCCATCGATGATCGCCTGCAAGGCTCAGTATCTCTTGACCATACTGATCTCTCACCACTAAAGGTTCTCGGCCTTAAATGGGACCCATCATCCGATTCTTTTCTCTTTTCTGTGAAGCCTTCAAATAAAACTTGTACAAAGCGTTCAATCCTCAGCGAACTTGCTAGAATTTTTGATCCTTTGGGTTTCTTATCACCGATCACAATCCAAGCTAAGTGCTTGATCCAGAAACTCTGGATCCTCGGTGTGAATTGGGATGAAACGCCACCTACCGATGTCGTCCGTACATGGACTTCTTATACGGATCAACTTTTGCAGTTAACCGAGCTTCGTAAACTCAATCCGTTCGTAGATGACAGTGGCATCCTCAGGGTGGGCGGCAGATTATCGCGCTCAGGGTTAGAATATGAGCAAAAACATCCTGCTCTCTTGCCCTCTGAGCATCCTCTTACATCGTTAATTATTTGTTCCATACATCGTAACTATTGCCACCCTGGCGTAAACACTACCCACTTTTTGCTAATACAGCAATTTTGGGTTATTTCAGCGAAACGTGCAGTTCGCCGCTGTCTCGCGAAATGTTTAAAATGCTATCGTTTGCATCCTCAACCGCTGCAGCCTTTCATGAGCGACCTTCCTTCATATCGCGTTAACCAAGTGAAGCCTTTCTCTGTGGTAGGCGTGGATTTTGGTGGACCATTCCGCATTAAGCTGGGTTCACACCGCGGTGCCAAAATGGACAAAGCATATTTATGCTTGTTTGTTTGTCTGGCCACAAAAGCGGTCCATTTAGAAGTCGTTTCCACGTTATCAACCGACGGTTTTATTGCTGCTTTACGTCGTTTTGTAGGACGTCGCGGTCGATGTAACGTCATTCATGCAGATAGCGGGACAAATTTTGTAGGTGCACGGAATCAACTATCATCTCTCATGGAACGTGCTTCTCATGCAGAAAAAATAGAATTTAAATTCAATCCCCCTGCAGCTCCCCACTTTGGTGGTGTATGGGAGATTCAGATAAAAGCGGCCAAGACACACTTGTATCGGGTAGTAGGTGACCAAGTCCTAACATTCGAAGAGCTAACAACGCTCTTTGTTCAAATTGAGGCCGTTCTGAATTCTAGGCCGTTGTGCTCTGTAAGTACTGATCCCAACGATTTATCAGCACTGACCCCAGGTCATTTTTTAACATTAGAGCCTTTGACAGCAGTCCCCGATGAAGATCTTTCTTATGTAAACGTTACTCGGCTTCATCGGTGGCAGCTGCTCCAATCTTTTCATCAAAATTTTTGGTCCAGATGGAAACAAGAGTATCTTCATTCATTAACGCAACGTGCCAAATGGACCAAAAATTCGCAACCACTTTCAGTGGGATCGATGGTCATCATAAAAGATGACAATCGCGCTCCGTTACACTGGACTCTCGCGAGGGTACAGGAGCTCATAGCTGGAGCTGACGGAATTGTTCGTATCGCAGTAGTTAGAACCGCAACCAACGTAGTACAGCGACCGTTGGTAAAACTATGCCCTCTACCAATAGAGGATTAAACCATCAACCGATTTTAATAATTAAAATTTAATTTTAAGAGTAGTTTATAATATGTAATGTAATCAATACCATCGTTTACTAGCCTTTTTTCTTTTTTTTTCTTTAACCGGAAAATGCCATAGGCATTTTGGTGGGCGGAATGTTTCGTTACCATAAATTATCATATAATTTTTAATCACTTAACTAAACGCAAATGTCAAATTGATGTTCATCTACCTCGCGAGCAATGACAAAACGCAACTTTCACGGTTGTCATGCATTCACTCCTGATTGTGTGCTGGTCGAGGGTAGAAACATTATTCGGTCGCCATCGTGTGGAAGCAACGTATCTCGCTCGCCACATTATTCAATTTACCGTTTCAACCCAAAATTCTCAAGAAACTTTCAAGCAGTGCAAGTGTAGTCCTAACCAGCTGGTGAAGGAGAAAGTGGAAGTCAGCGCGAGCAGTGGCAGATTAAGGTACGTGAGTGCATTATATTTGTCATTGTCTCAATAGTACATGAACATCGTTTCGTATTATCGAGGACTTAACGTGAGTCCAGTCCCAAAAGTAGCAGAAAGCCACCATCACCACAAAAAACCTGGTGCGTTTGCTACACCATGTGTTTGCCGACAACATATATCATTCATTCAAAGCGCGTTAAAATAGCGTTTGTTTAAATTACGATTAATGCACAGACCTTAGAAAATAATTTTTTGAACAAAAATTAATTCCACAAAAAAAAT
This sequence comes from Calamotropha paludella, assembly GCA_927399485.1. NCBI lineage: Eukaryota > Metazoa > Arthropoda > Insecta > Lepidoptera > Crambidae > Calamotropha > Calamotropha paludella. The sequence continues at coordinate 18,639,172 of OV656803.1, read as the reverse complement.
ATATTTTTCTATTAATAATGTATTGATTTATACAATAAAAAAATATCATGCAAGAAAATCGAGCTAAAAATCTATCGAGCGGAATGTTGATCTCAAAAATGATATAATTCAAAGTCATTCTCGCTTTTACTTTTAGCAAATGGTAGAGTGACATAAATCAGTTTGTATATTTTCGATTGGCAAGGTTAGATTGCTCGAAAAATGTCCTGAAATAGTGGTTAGCTCTTTTACTATTGTTGAGGACTTAAAAGTTGAACGTCAAATTTTTCATAGTGAATTTCTGTTGTCGTATCTAAAAATGTTTCCTGAAATTCTTTTCAATTTTCTTAAATATTGTTAGCGCTAATCGATGTCATTGTGAAAAAAAAATTGAATTATACTCATACAGCGTTTTTCGGATTCTATAATTAGAGCGGAGCGAGCGAAGCTCCCATGGATCAGCTTTAATGACGCAATGACTGTTACGCTATAACTTCCCGAGTTCTTAACCGATTTTAATAATTTTTGTGTGGAATCAAATCAATACATTTAGGACCAGATTTTGAAATTCACAAAAATAAAAAAGTTACGACCAAAAGACATTGACTCTATGGGATTTCCCATTGAAACAAAAAGCGAGCGCTTTTTGGAAGTTATCATTATTATGGATTTTTTTTCTTAAATATTTAAGATCCGCTCCAATTTATTCAATTTAAGTAGCTTAAACTACAGATCTACTAATCATTGTTACATTGTTGTTACAGCTCATAGACATCTACGAGTATGTCTACGTTATCGACAAACCACATTTAAACACCTTCGAGCCTCTGTATACCACGTCTTTTAAACGCGCCCTTGACACACGCTTTTATTGATACAAACGTGATACTCACGTGACACAAACGGAACTTGACCATGGATTTAAATAGAAGTTCGGTACTCAAAGGAGTACCGACATAAATTCAGTATCGAGCGTGAATAGGTATCTGTATAGATACAAACGCTTAAGACATGCAAACAGTTGCTCTGTGGGATAAAAAGAAAAGCGCTACCGATAGCGCGTTTAAAAGACGCAGTGTAATAGACCCTTAAAAAATTCAGAACTAATATACATACAATTCATACAATTAAAAAAAACTAATTTGTATTAAAGATTCGAGATAGATTTCATAGCACCGAGTCAAACTGAAGCTATAGTCTGACCACAACCGCTATACCGCTACTTAGGTTTGAGAGCGGAGAGACAGGGGGGCGAAACAGTAGCTCCATTTTGTTATTCTGCTGTCATCGCTCATCGCTGTTACGGACCGTAACAAACAAGGCGATTTTTCGCTGCTTGGAGTTGTTTGATACACGTGTTTGTGAATCAAATCTGTGTTTTTAGCAGTGCTTTTAAGATAGTGCTTTCTAAACTGAGTTCTTTCTTTTAACATAGTGTTTGTGAGTGTCTTGTGATCGTTGGTACTCGTTTATATATTTATTTACGTATTATTGTATATCACTAACTGTAAGGTGTAAGGTTAGTATTAATCTAATATGAATCCGGAACCTCCTGACCCTCCTGATGGGGGATGAACATTTAACTTTTATCACCCCCAATATTCTCCCAATCACTCACCGCTAAACTTGACTCTCGTAAGCACAAATTACTATCAGATTCAACGCCCAACTCTGACAAACGAACTAGGAATGTAAACGACATAGACACCTCAGCATCCATTCAATCTATTTACACACACCCAAGTCTTTCACAGGAATCCCGTAAATACAACCAAAATGACCGTGGACCATTTATAGTTCACGTTAGCAGGGAAGACCCTGACCCAGCTGCAGAGACTACCATTCGACCAATTAAGTTCGGACAGTTAGTTCATAAATATAATATAGACAATATCTGTAGAGGTGGAATCAGGAGTGTAGGCAGAAACAGAATTGAAATGGAATTTAAAACTGGCCCTGACGCTAACAATTTTATCTCTTCCGACTTTGGAAAAAAATATAAGTATAAAGTGTCCATACCCACATATAACATTACACGGATGGGTATTGTAAGGAATATTCCAGTTGACTGGACGCTTGATGAGTTTATTAACTCCGTTGACCTCCCGGAGGGTTGTGGAATAATTTTAAAAGCCAGAAGACTAAACAGAAAAGTCACAGCCAATGATAAGATTACTTGGACTCCCACTCAGACTGTTGTTCTGACCTTTGAGGGTCAATTTTTGCCCAAGAGAATCTACTCCTACTTCACTTCTCTCCCAGTAGAGACATACCAATTACCAACTATACAATGCCATAATTGTTGTAGATTTGGACATATCAAGATACAGTGTCGGTCCAAACCCAGATGCTACCGTTGTGCTCAAGAACACCCTGGATATAGCTGTCCCATACCTGAAAGCAAATCCACCTGTTTGCATAACTCTGGACACCACTTTGCGACAAGTAGAGGTTGCCTTGAAACTATTAGACAACACAACATAAAAGCAGTAATGTCTCAAGAGAATGTGTCATATTTGGAAGCCTCTGCCCGGTTTCCCCCGGTACGGCGTCCATATGCAGATGTCTCTAAAACTCCCACTCACCACAACCCTTCCCAGTCCACCTTGCAAGTTCTCTCCCATCCTTATCCATCCTCACCCTCTACTTCACGCCGCAAGACAGTCTTATCATCCCCAAAACCCAGAGCCCCACTGCCGAGAAGATATGACAGATTCACTCACCAATCTCTGATTTCAGATATTCCCCCTTCATTACCTAATGGGTCTAACTTGGAAAACCCATACTCCACTTATAAGGAAGACAAATTCTTAGAACATAAAATATCTCTTTTAACAGATATTCTTTTCAGGTTTAATGACGCCTTACCGCCCAACGTAGCTAACAAACTAAGTATTTTGAATAGTCTTCTGCCCAAAAATGGCTCCGAACAACCCAGTGATGAACACATGCCAGTTTCTCCAATGGAATTGTAGAAGTGTCCGTCCAAAGTCTCACGAACTGAACTACTTACTGAATAAATACTCTGTGGCAGTCGCGGCCATCTCTAAAACATGGCTTATACCGGGTTCTCGGTTCCGGGTGCGTGGATATTGTGGATATTGTCTCAGGGATGACAGAGACGGCGGCCATGATGGTTGCGCTCTCTTGATCAAAAATGGACTTTCTTATTCTCAACTTCAAATCCCTCCTCATAGTGACATTGTTAACACATTTGATATTGTTGCGGCCAATATTCTTAACGTTTCATTTGTTCCATTGTACATCCCCTATCCAACTACCTCTCTCATCGCCGATCTTCATAGAATCCTTTTGTCTATTCCAACCAGTTATAGTGCTAGGTGACTTCAACACATATCACACCTCATGGGGCTGTCATAACTGTGACCCACTCTCACTACACTTAATTGAATTATTTGACGACCATAATCTCTGTTTATTGAATGACGGTAGTCCCACCAGACGAGTTTCTGACGAAATTTCTCCCAATCAAGACGAAAGGTCGGCTGTGGACCTAACCGCCTGCTCCCCAAATCTAGCACCGCTACTAACCTGGAAGACCTTATAAGAGAGTTACGGTAGCGATCATTTCCCAATAATAATCTCTAAACCCGGAATATCTTTGCCCGCTACCCACCTGCCTTCGTTCCGCAAATACAACACTCGCAAAGCAGATTGAGCTAAATTCTCCAGTGAAGTTGACTCACACTTAGTCCATCCTCCATCTTCTCAGCCCCTCGAAACAAAAGATCAATATTTTTATTTTACAAATGCGTTGATTTTATCAGCGGATCTCTGCATACCCCCGTTGCGCCGCTCGGCTAACAACTCGGTTTCTCCCCCATGGTGGGACTCAGAGTGCTCAGATGCGGTTAAGTTGTGAAAACAAGCTGAAATTAAATATAATTTAAATATGACTGAGGATAATTTTTTTACCTACCAGCAAGTGGCTGCTAAATGCAAGCGCCTTTTCAAAAAGAAAAAGAAAAACGGGTGGATTAAATTATGTGAAAGTCTTTCCCCTCAGTCACCTCTTTCAAAGATTTGGCAAAACATTAGGTGCTTTCGAGGATCTTTCGTCGGGCCCTCTCCATCTTCAAATGATCCATCTGCTTGGATTGACATTTTTGCGAGTAGATTAGCCCCACCTTTTGTCCCAATAGACCCCAGCCAGTCTGTCAACTCCCAGCCCCTCAATTCAACACTCCCAGTTTGACAACCCTTTCACCCTGGAGGAACTTAAACGCGGGCTTAGCAATCTAAAAGATACATCGCCGGGAGAGGATGGTATACCCTACTCCCAACCCTTGGCCCTGACAGGAATGTCACCTGTTTCGATTACTTATATAACAAAGTAATCGAAACAGGTGACATTCCTCCTGACTGGAAAAAACAGGTCATCATTCCCTTGCTTAAACCTGGCAAAAACCCTAGGGATCCCGCGTCGTATAGGCCGATAGTTCTAGCATCTGCCTTATGCAAAGTCCTTGAACATATGATAAAAAATAGATTGGAATGGTGGGCGGAGAGTAGGGGCATATTGGCCAGAAATCAGTTTGGTTTCCGTAAAGGCAGAGGAACTTAAGACAGTCTATCTATGCTCACATCAGATATTCGCCATGCCTTTTCAAAGGGAGAATACCTGGTGGGAGTCTTTTTGGATGTGTCTGCTGCTTATGATAACGTACAGCTTCCTCAGAGAGAAGCTTCTTCGATTGAGTTTTCCTGCGAAGCTAGTGCAATTTATCTATAGTCTTTTAATTGGAAGGTCTGTTAAGGTCAATTACCTCAATCACCAAACCCCTCCTAGATACATTTGGCAGGGTCTACCGCAAGGGTCTGTTCTAAGTCCTCTACTATACAGCCTGTATACTTATGACCATGAACAGTTTGTGTCTTGTTTCTGTAATATACTCCAATATGCAGATGACATCTGTTTATATACAGCTGGAACCGATCCCGAAATAATTGAGAATAGGCTGAACTCTGCTTTGTTTTATCTTAAGCAATGGCTCGATGACCATGGTCTCTCTCTCTCTGCCCCTAAAAGTAACATAGTTTTATTTACAAGGAAAAGAATTATCCCCCCGATTCAAATTAGAATTGATGACCAAATTATCCCGTACTCGGACCAAGTAAAATTTCTAGGCATTATCCAGGACAGTAGACTGACAGGATCACCCCATTTCAATACAATCGCAAAGATATGTGAAAAAGGCGCTAACATTCTAAAATCCCTCTCAGGTGTTTGGTGGGACTCCCATCCGTACTCCTTAAAACTGGTCCGCAGTGTTCTGGACTACGGTTCCTTTTTGCTGGAACCCTGCATCAAAGAATCCCTTAGTAAGCTGGACAAAATTCAATTAAAATGCCTGCGTATAATATTGGGGGCCATGAAATCCTCTCCTGGTATTGCAATACAAGTCGAATCTGTGGACCCTCCTTTAGACCTGAGGCGACAATTTCTCTCAGATAGATTTACCTTTAAAGCCTTACAACTTTGGTGACATCCACTGTGCTCACGTCTTCAGAGCTTATCTGAACTATTTCCTGATCCTCCAAATTCGTCCCGTAGAACCCCCCCTCGGATAGTTGCTAGCTACAGGAAGTTGTCAACTCTGTCCCACTCTATGGTAAAATTTGACTCCTATCCTTTATTCCGAACAAATTTCGATGCTCTCACTTTTTTTCCTAATTTTATATTGGATTATGGAATAAAAAAAATGACCCTTTGGCAAACAATAATTTCATGAGCATACTGGGCGAGGATTGGCAGCATTGCCTCCCAATCTTAACCGACGCATCAAAAATTTCTCCGGATGGAAAGTATGGGTACCAAAATTCAATATTGTGCTGAACTTTAAGTGTCCGGCGGAAGCATCCGTATTCACAGGGGAAACAGTGGCCATATTAGAGGCTATTGTTCTGATACTCTCCCAGCGGCTTGATAAGGCTGTGGTTTTCACAGATTCCAAAAGCTGTTTAGAAGCCCTCGCCTCTAACCTTTTTAAATACAAATCCGCCGCTCCTATTATATATCAAATAAAAAACCTACTCTTCCAGTCCCACTGTAGTAATATTGATGTAACCTTAGCGTGGATTCCGGGTCATAGTGGTATACAAGGCAATGAGGCAGTTGACGCATGGGCTAGGGACGCTACGGTAACAGGCAATACTTCCCGACTGCAAAACTATGTAAACGATGTCCTCCAAATAGCCAAAACGACCTTGAAGCTGTATGGCAGTCGAGATGGTCCCGTAATTCCAAAATCATAGGTCGTCTATATGGCAGAATCCAAACGCATATACCTAAAAAACCATGGTTTTGGAAATACCGCCACTTACCAAAGCAAGCTACTTCGACCATTTGCCGCCTCCGTCTTGGACATGTTACTACCCCTGTATTCCTATACAAAATTCGCATTTTGACTAGTCCCCTATGTGAATGTGGCGTCCAAGAAGAGGGTACTACTGACCACATCTCTTTTAACTGCTTGAAATACCCATCCCTTTACGACCAACTCCCTACCAACATTCCCTGGCCAGTTAACCTTACCACTCTCCTATCCACTTCTTACAAATCGGGCTTTTTATGTGTATGTAACCATATTAAAAAAAATAACATTAAACTGTAACCCATTCCCTATAGCCCTTTACTTTCCTTCGCTCTCAAACCTAAGGAGCGGTATAGCGGTTGTGGTCAGAGAGACTGTCTGTGTTAGACGCACATTAGGTTAAATATCTAAGGATGGGTCGTGCGTTATCTCGAGATATCAAGACTGACATTTTCAAAGTGACTGAATATTAAAAAAAAAAGAAAAGCTGACGAAGAAAGTCCTGAATATGAAGAGACGCAAATGTCGCCAAAATCGTTGCGGCTACGGGATACTGCTAATTTAGGCCGTCTGAAATTTAATTCATAAAAAAACTCAAAGAAATGCAATAACTGTAGGAAATTGATCAACTAAATTAGGCCGACTAAAATATAGTTCACTAAAAAAACCGAAATTTATAAAGAAAAACGTGTGATTGATGATTTTGTTTTGGGAGTCATCAGAAGAAATATTCATCAGTTTTATGAGATCGAAAAACAGCGTCAAGTATTCGTAAATTAATGTCAAGATTGAGACAGGATGGCCTGAATTGTGGACGAGAATATTTGAGAAAACTTTTACACACAATCGGTTTCCGTTTTAAAAAATGTAGATCGAAACGCCATCTTCTTAAAGAGCAACCTAATATTACAGAGTGGCGGAGATAATAGTTGACGAAAATCAGGAAGAACAAAAGCGAAAACCGCAATATACATTTCCTAGATGGGACATATAATTAATGCCAGTCACAATGTGAGCAAATATTGGCAATCAGTGTCAGAACTTGGAATTCACACTGACATCGGGAAAGGATGACGTGTGGTAATTCTTCACGCTGGGTGTCGAAATGGCTTGGTTCAAGGTGCACTAACTATATTTAAATCAGACGCTAAGACCGGCGACTACCATGGAGACATGAACTGGCCTTTTTTTATAAGTGGGTTGATGAAAAGCTAAAAGATACGTTGCTGCCGAACTCTGTAGTTATCATGAATAACGCATCTTACCACAGCGTTCAAGTTGAGAAGAAACCGACCATTGCAAGCTTCAAAAGTAAAATGCAGAACTGGTTGCGGCGCCACAACGTTGAATTTCCCGAAATGATGAAAAAACCTTAACTGAAAAATCTTGTCAATAACACACAAAAAGAGCCCGTTTACAGAATTGATGAACTCTTAAAAGCCCATGAACACACAGTACTGTGTTTACCGCCATACCATCGAGTTGGTCTGGGCTGATGTCAAAAACAATATAGCGCAAAACCATATTAATTCTTCTGTAGACGAAAAAATAAACTCACTGAATTTATTGTTTTCGGAATACACGGCAGAAAAATGGCATAGATGTGATGACCATGTCCAAAAAATGAAAACTATTACTGGAATTATGACAATAGGTCCAAAGATTTTATTAAGCCAATAATAATAAATCAATTCAAGCTCCGATAGCGAAATGGAATGTGAAGTTGAAACAGAATCTATGTCAGAATAGTCGGTGGAATTTATTTACCTAATAAACAGTTTTTAATTTTTTAGTTTGAATTGTCAGTCACTTTTTCTTTTTCATGTACAATGATTTAATATTTCCAAGGAATTTGTTCCTTGGTTCATTTATATTGTAAACAGGGATTTTATATAATTCTACACGTAAATATAGTTAAAAAATTGTGCTTCGATATCGTAAGATCTGTCTGACACTAAGAATTTCATGTGAGAGGCCGTCCATTAATCACGTGATGTTTTTTTGGCATTTTTAATCCCCCCTCCCCCTTGGTGATACATGGTGAGGTTTCAGACTACCCCCCCCCCCCCCCATCATCAGGGGTAATCAAGTATCATCTAATTTCATTATAGAAAATTAAAGACTACAATAATAACGTTTAGAGGTAGATAGAGAGGTTGCAGGTTTTGGGGTGGGTGGACTCCTAGCGGTCCACCCCGGGCAACGGCATCACGGACCAACTCTGCCCATGGTGACGGCTGATGATCCCAGCAGCGGTGGTAGGCTCCATAAGGGGCCGCCTGGCTTGCGACCACCATCCTGCCGAAATCCGTCGCCAAGCAGCTCTGCTGCGTTCCGTTGGAGGCCGGGAGTACCAGTGCCAATGGGAGTTGGTAATAAGTCAGTTGCGCAACTTAAGACTGGTCTTGGTATCTTGGTAATGCTGTACCAGGTAACTCATTCTGAAGGGTAGCGGAATCCGAATCACGGTTTAGCCATTGGCCGACCGCAGTTAGTAGGGGGCCCAAGTAGCGCGTGAGTCACGCGTGAAAGGCTGCCCCGCCAACTTGCGAAAAATCCCGAAATGCTCCACCGTGCCAGTTGGCGACTGGATGGGAGGACATTTCGGGGGGATTCAGGCGTCCCCGCAGTCTCCAGGTGAGTTCCATTCTGTGGTTAGCTTAGCCTAAGAATACTTTAATGGTAGACTGATTAGCGACTCGACTGAAAATCCAACCCCCCAACATTAACCACTATGATCCAGAAGCACAAGAAGAAAGTTAAACAACGGCTGCACTTACTCCAATAAAAAGTGCACTTCGCGAACATCAGAGGACTGCACTCAAATCTCGATCCGGTCCATCATCATCTTGAGACCGAAAAGCCGCACCTACTCTTCTTAACGGACACTCAGATAGCAACCCCGTCGGATGAGGCGTACCTCAACTACCCTGGTTAACCGCTTGAGCATAAGTTGAAGATGAGTGCAGGGGTCTGTGTGTTCGTCCGTAATGACCTTTGCTGTAGGCGTCTCCGATGCTTTAAAAAGTCCGAGTTTTCCGTTATTTTGCTTTTGGTGAACACAGGGGTAGAGAAGAAGCTCTACATCTGTGTTTGCTGATCGCACAGCGGTGACCGGGAGACGACTCGGCTCAATGATTACCTCACAGAGACGGCAGACTTGGCAACTGTGCGATATCCAGCGGCGGAGCTTGTTTTTTTGGGGGACTTCAACGCTCACCATAAAAAGTGGCTGTTCCCATACCAGAAAACTGACCATGCTGGGAGAGAAGCGTGCCCTAGCGCTAAATCTTACTCAGCTGGTGGACCAAGCGACGCGAATTCCAGATATTGCTGGCCACACACCCAATTGTCTTGACTTACTGCTGACAACTGATCCACACACATTCGGTATCGGTCTTAGCTCCACTGGGGTCGTCCGACCATTGTGGAGTGAAATCCGTATTCGATCTGCTCTGCTCCGCATGATAGCCCCAGGGGCATGAGGCGGGTATGGCGTTACGAGTCAGCAAATTGGGACGAGATGCGTATTTTATTTGCATCTTATCCCTGGCGGCAAACTTGCTTCTCTTCGAGCGACCCATCGTGTAACGGTGATGCGATTGCAGACGTAATTCAGCAGGGAATGGAGTATTTTATTCCATTCTCCGACATCCCGCTCGGTTACAAGTCCCGGCCTTCGTATAATGCGGCCTGTGCTCGTGCTGAGGCCCGAAAACAGTCTGCTTACCAGGCTTGGGTGCATATCCGCGATCGCAAGGTCCGCGCACGGAGAATCCGATCGAAGAAGAGAGGCTATAATTCGGCCGCCAAGTCATGCAAAAGGGTCATTCTTAAAGCAAGATTCGACCACATCAGCCAAATAGAGACGAAACTGTCATCCTACCCGAATAGAAGTAAATAGTTCTGGTCCCTTTCGAAGTCAGTCGAACTGAATTTTTGCCGTCCTATGTTATTCAAATTCAAATTATTTATTTGCTGAAACCTGTTGCCACCTTTGCTGAAACCTGACGGGTCACTGGCTCATTCTGCAACTGAAAAAGCAAGTTTATTTGCCTCTCTGTTTGCAAGCAGTTCTCGTCTAGACACCGGCTCTCAACAACCACCAAACATACCTCAATGTGATTCTTCATTATCGGAGATCACAATTCACAATAAACAGGTCCGTAGAGTCTTACTTGGTCTGGACGTGAATAAGGTCAGTGGTCCTGATGGTATACCAGCAAGAGTACTGAGGTATTGTGCACCCGAGTTGTCTCCTGTTCTAACACGCTTGTATCGACTCTCTCTCAAAATAAGAACCGTACCAAAATCCTGGAAGCTTGCCAATGTGCAGCCAGTACCCAAAAAGGGTTGTCGTGCCGACCCATGCAATTACCGACCGATCGCCATCACTTCCATACTATGTAAAGTAATGGAAAAAGTGCTGAACAGTAAGTTGCTCTCGTACCTATAAAACAATGATCTTCTCAGTGACGGTCAATATGGGTTTCGCCGTGGACGTTCAACTGGGGATCTTCTAGTTTATGTGACGCACTGCTGGGGCGAGGCCCTCGAGATGCACGACGAAGCACTTGCCGAGTCACTTGACATCTGGAAGGCTTTTGACAGGGTTTGACACGCTAGTCTGCTGCGCAAACTTCCTGCGTATGGTATCCCCGCTGACTTTTGTAATTGGATAGCCGACTTCCTGACAGAACGGTCGATCAGAGTAGTTATCGATGGCTGCTCCTCTGACTTAGTGGCTATTGATGCCGGAGTTCCTCAGTGGTCTGTTCTCTCTGCGATACTTCTCCTGCTGCACATCAATGACCTGTTGATACCTGGAATTGTTGGGTATGCAGACGACAGTACTGTCGTAGAGAGATACCTGTCTAATTCAAAAGCCAGCGTTGACGACGTGATATTGATGAGAGAGGCCATGGTTGAGCGAACGAATCAGAGGTTGAGCCACGTTTCCCAGTGGGGTGACAGTAACCTCGTCCATTTCAACGCCTCCAAAACGCAAGCGTGTATTTTCACTGCAAAAAGGAGTTCCTTCAACCTCACTCCTACTTTCCGAGGTACATCTGTACCTGATACCGACAGCCTTGAGCTTTATGGCATAGAGTTGTCGTCAGATCTCAACTTCGGCGCCAACATCGAACTACAGAAGTAGTAAGCCGCTTTCGTTTTTCATGCGTTTGGCGGAAAAATAAATACACGTCACGCCGCTTTTCGGTTCAGTATCGCGCGTTTGCTGAAAAAATAAATACACGTGATATATTACTACACCCCCCTTCCCCCTTGTGATATTTCGTGATTTTTTTATGGACCCCTCCCCCCCCTTTCGAGCCTCACGTGATTAATGGACAGCCCCTGAGTTCAAGTTCTTCTTTCCCACCCCCCACCTCCCCGCGGATACCTAAGGCATGGTACAGCGGTTGCGGTCAGTTTATAAAACCTAGTTAAATTATACAGGTGATGTGAAAGCTGTTTGTGGTTTCATGTCCCCTGATGAACTACCAAGTGTACGAACCACCAAGCAGGGATTACTTACAGGATATAATGAAAATATTTTTGCTTCGGCAAATAGTCGTTCTAATGCATCTTTATCTGGGTCTAAAATGACCTACCGCGTTTGTAAGATCAAATATATATCTATAAACTAAGTTACGATTTCATATCTAATAAAAAAATGTTAAATAAAGGCACTACTGCTATTTTAAATAAGTAGACAATTATTAGTAGTGGAGATGTCTAGGATGGGAAACAAATCGAGAGATTTCAATACAGTGTAATAAAATGTCGATTACTTACTTAATCGATTTTATTTATACATCCCTAGATTCCCTAGTCAGACTAGGTACAAATTTTTATAAGTACTATGTCAGGTCAGCTGTGGATTATTCGACGGTGTTCATCAGTGTTCTTAGTGTTATCATATCATTTTTTTTTCGTAAAACCCTGCCGTTCTAGTTTTTCAAAAACGAATACTTTTGTTGCAAGGAAGTAGTGTAAAATATAAATACTTTAAACAGAATATTTGAAAATAAGTCTCACGGGCTCATAATGGCTACCTACGTGACATTGGCGGAATCCTGAAAAACACAAAACAAGACTTTCATTTCAAGAAAAAAGAAGACATTAGAATTTTATCGGTAAAAATTGCCGGCACTAAATATTCTCCAGCCTCAGCCAATCAAGGTTCTACTCTCCAGATTACTAGTTGGTAAGTCCTGTTATTTCAACAAATTGTAAAATTACCACTAAGTGTCCGCAATTTCGCTTTAAACCCCCAGTTTCAGTAAAGTAGTGCGAACATTATAGAAGAATAATAGAGAAATAACAGCTGTGATCTACTGGCTTTAGTCCCTTTTTAGTAGGTTCCTACATACATCAAATAAAATTGTATGCTTTGCTATAGATTAATCAGATCTACTGTCCACCAATAGAACAATAATCACATATAATTCTGATTTAATATATTTCTTTTTATTGTTATAATCAATGTGTTGCAAGTATTTAGATTATCAAATAAACCTTTGGATATACAGTGTAGTAATGATATGGATGGCTTTATTCAAAGATGTTTTTTATCATATGAACATAATAAACCTAATATAATAAGCAATTTCCACAAACAAATCAAACAACCATTATTATTTTTTATGGAAGTTGTGTTTATAATGTTATGTAGGAGTTATTTGGCTATATCATAGTTAAACACAATGAATCCAACTGGTAGAAGCTAAATACCTCATCCCATTTCAATTTAGATGGTGTTGGTAATTGAATAACCAGCTTTGGAGAGGTGAGGAGTGGTCAATGCCTTATCTTAAGAACATTTATTGCTAAATTGAATAACCAGCTTTGGGGAGGGAAGGAGTGGTCAATGCCTTATCTTAAGAACATTTATTGATTTCAAAAGAAAGTAATTTTATACAATTCAAGTTCTAGCTCTTCAGTGTAACTTTACTTTAAAGTTTTTATGAACATCTTTGAAGGTGTATTTTTATTTTAAGAAGGTGAGTTCTAATTGTTTTTGTTATAACCTGACACTTTAGATACTTACTTAATAGTCTTAATATGTTACATGGCTTCATAGTTAACACATCATTTATGAGACATATTTTCTATTAAGAGCACAATAGTTTTACAATATTTATAAATATATACACTAGTTTTCATACTTTGCCTTCTATTCTGTTATTTTGGATTGATAATAAAAAGCATCCGTTTATTTTCTTTTCACAATTGCAGAACTTATGGCCGAACTAGTTATATCATATGTATATATATATATATATATATATATATATATATATATATATACAGTCACAGTCACAGTGTTTGACCACAATGAACTTCGAAACTACTCAACCTATTTTGATGTTGTTTTTTAAATTTTGCTCAATTTGTTCTGACATAGGATAGGTTTCACATTTATAACATGGCAACTTGTGGGGGTCAGCTAGTATGTTATATATATATTATAGTTTGTCATAAGGAGGAAAGTTTCCTTTTGCCAAAATATAAATGAATGAAGGTGTTGACTATCATTGTCTATATATTGTTTACTAATTTTGAATCTAGAGTATGTATACACACCTCCAATTGTTTACACCTCATATGTAAATTTCAGTCCCTGATGGTTGAATTTTGTGATTTATTCGCGGTAACTGTTATCTTATGCCATATCTATTACATTTCCATCGCATTTTCTTCATGAAGATGGAAATTACAATGGTTACCTAATGAAATAAATTAGGGAAGAATAGATTATAAGTAGTTAAGTATAAGGTTACTGTTTCGTATGCATAGTTTATAAACAATAGTTCTGAATTCTGTGATGAATTATTTGCAACATGATTTAAAATTGTTTTGATCGATAATATTTATATGTTCAATACATTAATAAGCAACTATCTTTTGTAAGATGTGTGTAGTTACAATACAGCAATGCCATTCATATGATTTTAGTTGTTGAAATCAGAGTGGCACACTTAGAATACACTACATGTGCCCAATCGTTTTTGTAATAGGGTTATTAATAATTTCATTTTGAATACTAATTCTATAAGTTAAATTTGACTTTTTAAGTTTTGATCTTTTCAACCGATTTCTTGGTGTGGCTTATTTGACGGTGTTCATTGGTGTTTATACTGTTGTCATATAATATTGCTTCATAAAGCTTCCATACTTTAATTTCTCAAAAATTAATACTTTGTTAATAGTATTTAGTGTACAATGTCTTACAGGCATATAATGGCTACATACGTGATGTGGGCGGAATCCTGAAAAACACAAAACCAGCTGTTAATTTGAAGAAAAAGAAGACATTAATATTTTATTGGTGAAAAATAACCGACATCAAAATTCCTCCAGCCTCAGCCAATCAGGGTTCTACACTCCAGACTACTAATTGGTAAGCCTTGTTCTTTCAACAAATTCTAATTTTACCATGAAGCAATTTTATTTTAAATCCGCAGTAAAGTTGATAACACTTTAAAAGAATAATAGGGTACTAACTTATGTATTACTTTACTTGTATCTTATTACAGGTCTACTTAATTCATACTCGATTTTTTAATCTTAAATGGAACTTTGAGTCGAATTTTATAATTTTTTTATTTAGCTTATACTATTTTTATGACTGTACGAGTGTGTTACCTTTGAATAGTTAATTAAAAAAATAACCTTGATTTATTTTCTCCTGGCTATAGCCCTTCTTCTAGTTGGTACCTACCTACTTGAAATGCCATTCTATTAAACAGATCTACTATCCACCGATTGTTTCAATGTAACTATAATCAGGTATAATCTTATTTTATATTTTTCTTTTTATCATTACAATCAGCATGTTGCAACTATTAAAGTTTATCATATAAACTTTTGAATCAGCAGTGTAGTAATGAATGGTTTTATTCAAACATTTTGTTTTTCATATGAAAATAGGCCTCTTTATATAATACGCAACTTCCTCAAATAAATAAACAACCATTGAGTTATAGAAGTTGTGCTCATACTTGGGTGTAGCATAGGAAAACTTATGGTGATGTTGGCAAGAAAAAAATTTAAACTCCTTATTATGCCATATCTGACACAAAAGCTTTTTTATATTACAGCTTTTTGATAAGTAATGTTAAAATTCATAAAATTGTTAAATCACATAAGTAAATTTTGGTAATTAAAATCAGTGTGGGTAGCTGCAAAAAATGCTTTGGAAAGGTGGTGCATACTAATTTAACAGAACTAGCAGACAGAATTGGAATTAAACTTGTTCAGTCTATATATGCACTTTTTTGTAATAGTGTTACTAGCAATTTCTCTTTGAATAGTATTTCTTTGTATTTAGAATTATGACTTTAAAGTTCTGGACTTACCAACCGGTTTTTTGTGATTTCTTGGTATGCATACTTTTACAATCTGATCTCAACCTTTTCTTTTGTCAATTGAGAACCACAAAGTTCTAGTTTGCACACACTTTATATCCGCAAGCTTTAATTGTAGGTACATACATTAATTTATTCTGGAAAAATACATTGTTAGTAAAATAAGCTTCTAATTTGAATAAAATAATATAGGGTGATTAATTAATTTAGTAACTCAAATAACATCATCAGGTGGTTGGAGATGTTGGCGGCGTCCGATACGGGCGACGTGTTTGCGCTACTAGAGGGCGGCGCGCGTGGCGGGCGTGACGCGGTAGAGGCGTTTGCTGCCGTGTACGGTGCTGTGCGCGAGCCCTGGCTTACGCGTGCGTTGCTGCTTTACCACTCGCGTTCTGGCTCCACGCGGGCGCTCGAGCTACTCGCCCGCGCGCCTGACCATCACGCTCGCCATCTGCTCGACACGTTACACGATCAACTGCGAGCAACAGATCGTCCCTCACGCCACCATGCTCTCGCCGCTCTCGCGCCTTTGCTGGCGCGCCGTCCACCCTGGCTGCACCGTGTACCCGCGCACCCGCTCGCACGTGAACTTGTACGCGTCGCGCGGCTGGAGCGTGACCCTCTACCATTATTACATGCG
Organism: Calamotropha paludella; assembly: GCA_927399485.1. Classification (NCBI taxonomy): domain Eukaryota; kingdom Metazoa; phylum Arthropoda; class Insecta; order Lepidoptera; family Crambidae; genus Calamotropha; species Calamotropha paludella. The sequence goes on along the minus strand of OV656803.1, from coordinate 18,622,844 downwards.
CTGCTCGCTCTAGCCGCACTTCTGCCCGCGGTACCCGCACTCGCCGCTCCACTCTGTTCTGAGTTGGCCGATGCACTTTTGCGCCCAGCCATCCTCGACCCTCAACCCGCGCCACTCACGCGCGCCCATCTCCAGCTGGCGCAGCTAGCGCTCTTCCATGCGCTCTACGCCACCCATCCGTGCATGCTGCTGGATGCGCTGCGCGCCGACCTTAATGCTGCGCCAGTACGTGACGCCTGGGAGCGGGACGTTGCACCGCTACTCTCCTCCGTGCGCCTGCACCCTGCACTTGTTACTGGCTCACGACAACGTGAAGCTGATGCAGCCCGCTGGGCTCGCCTCGAGCCTCATGATGTACTGGCTGAGTGCCGACGTCTCTCGGTGCATGCTGACGCACCAGCGCCATTTGCGCCCGCACCAGCCACGCCACCACCACTACCGCCTGCACCGACTTCACCAGCACCAGGCTCTGGGGCGCATGCTGCTCGAGCTGCAAGCTCATTGCGACCCGGCGCTGAACCCTGGTTTCCGCTCGGCGAACGCTGCGGTGCTGATTCTGCGCCGCACACTCCACTGCCGGCAGACGCAGATGCTGGGGAGCCGCCTGAAGCCGCCGTCGAAGCGACGCCGGAAAATACGCCGGCCAGAGAAACACGCGCACAATTTCGGTTTCCGACGGACTCAGGTGCAGCACGAGCGATCGGGCGTCGCGTTGAGACATCGCCAGCGGGGGGTGAGGCTTTCGCGTCGCGTTTGGCCCGTGTGGCGCTAGAACGGCGCGCAGTAGACTCCCCGGTGCCTTTCGGTGGGGCACCACCGGCTGGCGTCGTGACACGACCTGAGCCGCGGGCTGCCAGCGTCGTTGCAGGAGCGGGGGCGAGTGGAGGTGGAGAGCCTTTGGCAGAAGAAGATCGAGAAGTATTAGAATTGACGGCGGGAGCGGTAGTACCGGCGAACACGTGGCCGGAGTGCACGACCCCGGCACCGACGTTGCGGGACCCTCGGGCTCGTTCGCCGCCAGCAGGGGAGGGCCAACAACAGCGTGGGGTTACTCCGGCGCGCCGCTCCGCTTCGTGTCCACCACGGGCTCCAACGCGAGTTCAGTCGGTTGCGGTTCAGACAGTAGACGCTTGGCCGGAGCCCTACGAGTTTTTAATTTCCGATTTTTATCGATGTCCTCCACCCGACGCCAAGAAATATGTGAGTGGTTTCATGTAACTTTAATTAACTAAAAATTAGTTACTGTAGTTTAACAATTAAAAATTTTATTTGGACTACTTACACTTAATGGAAGTCCATTAATATCTTTCTTATGTAATAGATAAAGTATTCCTGCGCTTTGGCAGATGTTGTGTTTTGGGACGATTGATGGGGACACATATTAAGCAATCCCGCACGTGATCGACTTTTAACCGATTAATTCACGTAATTTTATCCGGTATTATGAAAGACCCAATGCAAACGCTGGAAACTGGCGGTAGCTCTCCAGAGAGATGGACATTATGAATTTAAAGTGGATGAGGGATAATCGGACGTCTGTGGTAAGTCGCAGTCCGAATGGTCATTGTTCACAATCAACAAATTAATCGGGCAAAAAGGCGATCATGTGCGGCAACAAAGCAATCAATTACTAGTAATGGCAGATGAATTTAAAGATTTCATTTTTCTAACTCCCTTTTCGTATTATAAAGTATTAAAATTACACAAATGAAATGGCTTATATTTTTTGTTTGTATTTAAATTTAAAAAAAATGGATCTTGAATGGATATTATCTATGTTATTATCTCTGTCACAAAAATAAAAAAGGTGTATTAGAATCGGTCAAAGCTGCCATTGTCATGTCGAACTAACGTTTCTCTGTTTCTCTAACTCAGATAGAGGGTAGGAATTTGATTCTGTCTAATGATATGCAATAAAAAAAAACATAACGCGAGAAAAGAGAACTAAGTGAAAAGAAAACCATTAGTAACAAGATTTTTATTTTTAATGAATCAACAAAACAGATGATGTGTTGTGTATTGTCGTTTTATAAAGTTCTTTTATCCTTTACTCCAATGAGGTATTAATTTATCAGATAACGCGACGGTAACGATTGTCCCCAGTCGGATGCGGGTTCGATAGCGCCGGCGTGCCCGTCGCACAAGCTAGATGCATATCTATCGGAGTTGTACGCGGGGCGGACGACGGGCGCGGCGAGTGAGCTGGCCGACCAAGTGGCACTGGTGCACGCACAGCTGATGTACGAGCGTTGGCGGCGCGAGGCGCATGCGGAGCGCAACCGCCGCCTGTTGGGCCGCTGTCGCCACGCGCGTGCTTTGGAGCTGCACAACCACGCGCTGAAAGAGCGAGCTCGCCTTGCGCAGCGCGAACGCGACGAGCTGCGAGCTAGGTAAATAGCAGTTACCACAATTTCTACTTCATTTCTAGAAACCCTTTAAACTTAAGCACAATAAAAATTGTAAAGCTTAAATTACCTCGAATATTGAAAATTAGATTATATTTTACGTGTTAATAAGTCTTAAAAATCCATTATCAAAAATTTGTTTAGAGTCAACTTGAGTTTTTATATTAATATTATTATGTGTTATATTCACCAATTAGGCCGGCCAAAAGTAAGCACTGTAAGGCTTGTGTTATGTATACTATGGTAACGGATAGACATACATATATGAAACATAGATATTAAATATTTATAAGAATAAATATAAATAGCTATGAGGGTACAAAAGCGCGATCGCAACCGATTCACAGATGTCATAAGTACGAATTGAACATATTTTTGAAATCACTCGTCAATATATTTGTATGTGTGTTGCGATAGGCTCGCCAGGGAGCCAGGGGTGACGCCCGCCGCGGCCGCCGTGGCCGCCGCCGTGGAGCGCGAGGCGCGCCTTGAAGCGGCTTTGGCGGAGGAGCGCGCGGCGCGACACCGAGCCGTGGCGGCACTGCACGAGGCCGAACAGCAGTGCGCCCGCGACGCCTCCGAGCTGAGGCGCACGCGCGGCGAGTCGCACGAAGCCGCCCGACATGTTGAAGTAACTATGTCACTACGTTATTGACGTGCAACTTCTTTCATTCAGTAAGCGGGACATTGGCATAACTCAAATCACCAAGTAATCCGTTGCTAAGGCAACTCTACTGACGCTCTGTTGTCACCATTAAATAAATAAAATTAAATCATAGACTAGAGAAATTATTGGTACTCGTCAATCCTCCCTTCCAATTTCTTATGAGATCTGGAAGAATTTACTCAGTATGCGATCGAGATAACGCTTCCGTAGTTCTTCAGAGACAGTAATCACTTGTAAATTGTTGATGATCAACAAATAATACACACTACAGACGTTCTCTCCTTGTCATAAAGTACAAAAGAGGTATTATTCAGTGATTACTCAGCCGTACATTGGTCGATTCGAGCGGAATTTTACAGACCACGCGAGTGCGTGTATTGACTCCGTTGCAGCTACCTCTATAATACAGCTTATAAAGCTTCTAGAGCAGTCTATCTAGCTTAAATGTTTTTAAATTTTACGAGAACCACAAATGGTACCTATATATACTACAGCTATAGAATAGCTTTAGAGAGATGAGCTTTTAGTGCAATAATAAAAGTTATTATCTTTGTGTGTGATGTGTGATGAATTTTACCGATCAATTAACATGAATGGGGCAATTGTTTCAAAACCCATTGCTTAAATAACCCACGTATAAGGAAGGATAGCAAATGCGATTTAGAATGTTTAAACAACCATTGCATCTGATTTGCAAAATTTACACCTATACGTTCAAACTATCAGCCATAGTCATAGACCCGATTGAAACGCTTATTGCCGGATATCTAAAGCGAGTGTTCCTTTATTCTTTCTGCGGCTAGTTGGATTCAGGCTACATTTGAGGGCGCAGTAAGTTTGCAAATATGCAAACGATAATAACGCGTTTCAGTTAAGATTTTAAATGAAGTATTCATTTTCCTAATATTTAGGGCGTAGTTTGTAGTATATAAATACTTATAGGGATATTATAACGTAATTAACATTCGGACTTTTAAAAACTAACAATCTGGTCCCAGGGGAAGTGTAAGGCGTGGGTGTATAATGCCAGGTATAGACTTTGTTCTTGTCGCGCATCTGAGATATTCAAAGGAAGTTTAGTTTGAGGCACGCGCGCTTGCCGCAGATAGTCAATACTGTTCACTAACACTATGACAACACTGGGCACTAATAGAATGAGGAGTAGGCGCCGCCACGCAAACGTACGTAGCAATCTCGTACAGATACAGTCAGATGCAATTTCATGCACGCTCTGCATTATCTTATATATAACCTTTCAATTCTAAATACTTTAAATCGAAACTTATTCTTATGCAATTAATACACTTAACCCTCAGCATGCCTGGTAGAGTCTGTCAGACAACGCATGCACGCAACGCATGATCTGTTATAATTCATTAAAATTTTAATTGCGCGCTTCACAGTACCTAATAGCTGACTGTTATTAAACGGAAAGCGGAACGTGCTTCGCCCGCTTCCTCAGGCCGTAACGAACTAATGAGATATAAAGAAAAATGCATAAAGCGCGTGCGAGTCCCACAGACACCACCAGGCTTATGCCTGGAAAGCCCTATAAAGTGATAATACTAGATAATAGTATTAGGTGATGAAGTCAAATTATTTTATTGTTAAGTGTAAATCTAGGTAAGTACCTTACATTCCATCAAGTCTGTTTAAGATTTCTTTAGTTCTAACACAAGATTTTATCTTATTTCTACTGTCTAAATTAAAAAAAAGTGTGAGTTTAGTTTAATTTCAAGAAAATATATAAATTTTGTTAATCAGTGATCAAGTTATCACTTGTTTACTTTTTGGACATACTTGTTAAAGAATTAAAACACCATACATAATAAAAATTTATGGAAAACAAATCAAGTTGAAAATCTGGGTCTGACAGGCCCACCAAGCATAGCGTGTAACTTTTACCCTCCAAGTGCCGAAGTTAATGAAGATAACACAATACAAATCTAGAATAGTAATAGAAAATATTTTAGATAATAATCATAAACTTTAAATTAGGGGTCATTTAAGATTTCCATTGTAGCACAACATTTATTTTTATATTAAATATTTCGAATATGATTAATGCTAGCTTTTTAGGCTTATGTATCTCCCTTAATTGTATAAACTTCCAAAAGAAAGTTATAGTATTCGGACTAAAAAGTTAGTATGGAATGCAGTGCGCGTTAACGCTCGAAACACGCAGGCGCTGGCGCGCGCCGCTCTGTCGGCGGACCGGCGTGCCGACGCGGTTCGGCGGCTGCGGCGCGAGTTGTTGGTGCTTGGCGAGCGAGAGGCGCGGCTAGCTCAGGTGGCCCGCGCCGCGGCTGGGCGAACGGCTCCCCCGTCCGGCGCCTCGGCCGCCGAGCGCGCCCTCAGGGCCGCACTGCAGCGCGCCGATGCGGACGCCGACGCCGCCATCGCACGCGCCGACGCGGCCACGGCCCGCGCGCACGAGTTGGAGGCCTCGCTGGCGGCACGAGACGCAGTTGCCGCCGAACTTAAGCGCGCCGCCCGTTTAGCCGCTGACGAGGCAGACGCACGGTTACGGGCGGTGCGAGATAAGTATTCGGCGCAATTGCGCGTCTTACGCACAGTCGAGGCACGCAAACTCGAGCGACTTGCGGAAGCCGAGGTGAGTGTTTACTAGGAGAAGAGTAGTGCTATCTGTAACAACTCGGTACGGAACAACGGTAATTTTGTATGTCTGTATAATCAAATCATTCAATATGAATGATTTATTTATTAGTACATGTAGTATTTATTTCTGGGAATAACGCCGTTACAAAGATACATTATATTTCGAGAGCAGTAGCAGTAGGTCAGTATAATACAAATAGCCGCTTTATTTGATTGATTCCATTTCCACTGTCCACCACAGCATCTATAAACAAATTTGGAGAATTGATGTGTAATACTTGAAGCATATATGTACAACAAGAATATAAAAACATGTAACTTAAGTAACCAAGTAAAAAAATAAATTTGGTTACTATTCAACTATCAGGTACATATTGTAAATAAGTAGTGGATAAGGTTAATGTGAAACCTAACATGATGCCAACGATGATCTGTAGGTGGGGAGGGCGCCCCGTAGGCCAGCCCTTACACCGGCGGCAGGTACCAGTGCGGGGGCGGGGGCGGGCGTAGCTGCTTCCCCGCCCGAGCTGGCGGACTGCAGCCGCGTGCGGCGGTTGCTCGACCCGGGCCGCGAGTGAGCGCGCCGCCTTACATCTTCCAAGCTGCTCACGTGACCAGTATCCAAACAAGAATGCAGTGCTCGTCCGCTTTTGCACCATATCGACATGTTGCTGTTCGGAACCTATCTAATAATTTAGTGATCTTTGTGAATACCTCGTGTTGCCCTCTAGTTACATGAGATATCCTTCCTCAAACGGTGGAAGAGTACAGTGTTCCTTGTGAATGATTGGCCTGTGTACAAGTTAATGATGACGGGTTCTCTTCTAGTTACTTAAATAGTAACGCCCCCATAAAAACAGTATGACCATAAAAGTAGTGTATCATTTTAGATACACACCATATTTGTTTTAGCATCATTATAATGCTCCTCAAATTCCTTTGTTTTAAGAACTGTAAGAATTATGCAGGTTCTGATACATTTATCGACAGAGCACATTAATATTTAATGCTAAAATTGTTTTGAACCAGATGAAATTTCTATGAATATATTGGGAATTGGACAAGCAACTTTTAAATTGATTTGATTGAGAAACAAGTGAATGTTTCCCAACTCGAAGCAATCACATAGGGGCACTATAATTGACGAGCTACAATGCACCTTCATGTTTTGAGCTTTTTGTTGTTGTAACAAATAATAACTACATAAGAAGGTAGACTGTAGATATAGAAAACTTGTAATTTGCGCATTAAATAAACAAATTGAATCAACAGCAAGTGTACAGAAACCCAAAGATTGTAATTTAATTAGATTGTATTATATTTTATAAGTGCTCATCCATTCTATTATCAGATTTCGTTCAACTACCGAGTCTAATTTAGAATTGTCTACACAACCCAGGCTGTTGGCAAGCGCTTGGTACAAATCACAGTCATCTCACGACTTGTATTGGAAAAATTCTAAACATTTTAGAGTAGTTCATTAAATTGTATATATCGGGGATTAGCTACATAGCCTAGTGCAGCAGTCACAATAGAATTAATATTAAACGTTCATCGGTGCAATAATTAGGGCGCGTAAATTATTAACACTACTCATTCGTACTTTAAGTTTAATAGTTACACTTGAATTTAGCGTCTAACACTGCTAAATTTCAAATTGCTTAAGGAAGCCTAGACTGATTTTGTTGTTGTAAAGTCGCTACGCCATGTTCGTCATAAATTAATCGAAATCAGGCACGCTCTCAGTTAGTGTGGTCTGTACACAATGTGCAATAACAAGTGCAATAACAGGCGTGTTGAGTGTTATCGCAACAAAAATTTCGCCAACTGCTAATGATATTACAAACGCCATCAATAAAACGTGGCTAGACAAATCTTCACAGTTTTCACACATTAGTTTCATAATATATTTAACTCCAATATTGAGTTCCAATTTTCTTTTGTTTAATACTTTTATTCGCATAAGTTTATTTTTATGATAAATTAAGAAAAAGGATTGCGTTTAGCTACGTCTTACATAAAACAGTTAATAACACTACTACTACTAGGAATTCATCATAATTTATATAAAGGTGTATTTTAACCGAGATCCAATAACCCGAACAGTATATTTTCCACGCGTTTTCTGTTATTATAATATGGTAAAACTGTGTTGGACCATGATACAGGTAGCAAATAAGAATCATCACAAAAATACGGTACCCGGCTTATAACCGTAATGAGATATACAAGTCCAAGCCAAACATTTATATGCATATAAGAACTTATATTTATTTATTTATTTTATATGTATAAATAAATAGTGCAGAAGTTTTTTTCTCTAGCACATTTACATGAATTTTGGTTTCAGTGAGTGTTGTCAGAATTTAGCTAATTAATATACAATGGTTTCTAAGAGGGTTCGTAAAAAGTAATACAAATAATAATATTATGTGATAAAGTAAAATTAATGTGTAAATAAGGATATTGCTTTTGAGCATATTGAGCTCAAAATACCGAATGTGTGTAATGTGTAAAATAATTAAGAAATGTACAAGTTTGTGATATTGGGCTCCTTTATAAGTTAACTATTTATCTTTTTTTTTTGGAAAAAATTACAAGATTCTATATTTGATCACGTGAATGGCTTTATAAATGATTTTTATTGTCATACTTATAAATATAAATACTGTTCGCATTTTGGTTGTTTTATAAAATTTGGATTAAGTTGACCAAGAAGCTTTAGATGCAAGGCTCGGTTTAGTGTACAATCTAAAACTCATTTTTATTATTATTATAATATCAATTGTAAAACTTTCATTCAAAATAAATAGGACAATAGTTATAAAACTTTCTTTACTAATTTTAACATTTGACATTTTTACGACTATAAAACTTTCGTTACTGATTTTAACATATGACATTTTTACGAAAACTTGTCTGAAAAAACCGGATGTTCTAAATATCCGATTCGAATTAAACCATCATAATGAAAATAGCTCTATTTACGGAAAGTCTTAGTCACCGATTATGCAGACAAGGTTCCGTTCGTAAATTTTTCGACCATACCGGGTGTAGTGTCCAGTAATCTGATTTGACGGGACTGAAAAGAATAAGAAGTTACGCAATTTTTTTTTAATAGGAAATTCGGCACCTTTACTGCTTGTCGATATATCCGAGCTTAGCATATTTGTTGCATTAGGTTTAGGGGCCATGAGGCATCCAGCGCGATGCAGCATTATATTATGCCCGTGTATATACGAAACTGCGATGCTCTAAAGCCGTGTACTACAACTGACGAGACTAATTTAGAGTACCGTTGTTAAGGTGGCAGCTCAGTAGTTGGTAAACCCTCAGAAGAATAGTCCAGCCTTATTTAGATTGGAAAATGAATTATAACTTTAATGCAGATATGGATTCTGTAAGATAAGGTAAACATCACCATAGTTGTCGTTAGACGAGACACTGAAAGTTGTCATTATTACGAATTAATTATTTGTTATTACCGCCTTCTTTCATATCGAAGAAGTGACGACTAATTCCTATGTAATATAATGTTGTTACCTCTTAAGATTTTCATACAAAAACTGGAACAAATAATTAAGCTTAGAACTCGGTGCACTGCTCATGATAACTTTCCTTATTTAAAATTGCTTTGTTGATTGCAAGTATACTATTGTTGTCGATATATATTTTTGTATGTGTAACCCCCTTATCCTAATATACTGATAAACAAAACATTTGGTTTTATTTAATGAGATGACCATGTAGATAAGTCTTTGCAAATTGACTATAAAAGATCATATATAGACTTTGTATCGTATAAACAACGTAAAAACGAGTATAGTATATAATTAACCTAGAAATGTAAATTATTTTCAATTCATATAAGACTTTATACTATATTCGAGTTTATAATCCATGGAATATCTTCCACCCATTACTTTCCGTAAATTAATATGCTGTTGTCTGAGCTAGCGAGACTTATATTTTTTCTATTCTTCTCTTAGTGACACAAAAGTCAAAGGCAGGCGATGCTAGTATTTACCTGAATATAAAAAAAAACTGGGTTACTTCCAATCGTGATGACTAGTGTCTCGTTCTCACTGAATATGCACACTTTAAATAAAAGTGATATTAGTCTTTATTTGACATATTTTTTTAGTTACCTTTTATAGAACAACGGGAACAACATACTGTGGTAAAGCAAGAAAGTCATATAATATTATCGTATTGCCAAATGATGATCTACAACAATCATTTCGCATTAGTGTTCATGTTGAAGATGCAGTTGACAGAATATCAACCTATTCAAAAATGTAACATTTTAACACAGTCCAAATCAATTGGCAGAATTATAACAATTTGTGGTAGGTCGTTAACGCCTGCACTGCATGATACAGGCGACCGGTGAGGGACAGCGACGTGGGATCATCGCATCGGACCCCACTTGCCATCGATGGCCGACGACGTAGACACTATGACTTAATTATAGTCTTTGTTCAAATGTAATTGTGACTAAGTAAATTTTTCAAGCAATGAACGAATTAAATAACAATGGCCAAATTGTACTTGAATGTGAGCATAAATGACCTATCTATGTAATAAAAAATAAGTTGATTTCAGTTATCATGGAAAATACAGATATACCCCAAGAACTTGTGGTTGTCTAGAAATATTACTTTTCGTAAAAATACTTTTGAACGGTATTGAGTATGGACGACAACTCCAAAGAGTGATGTTACCCGCACGTAACAACCCGAAAGTAATGATTGCTGTACTCAAAACATATATTTATTTGAATTCTAAAGCAGCTTTTAATTGATGAATTCTATACTGTTAACAATTTGTAATTGTTGTTGGTGCGTTTTATTAACCGATTTGGTTGTAAAAGAAGGTCAATGTTAAAATAGAATGACAGATGTCGTTCATTGGATGTCGTCGCGTGACGGTGAAGAGATTTTAAAACATTCCAGCAACATTTTTTAAATACAACTATTTCTTACATGATACAAGACTTCCCCATTGCCGAAAGCCTTTTAATTGGTTTTGGTGTACCTACCTTAGAATTTAATTTGATACTCAAGATATAATAATATAAAAACAAATCTGAATAAAATGTAATGAATTAACAGATGTAGTTAACAAGTTGAATATGATGATAGACGTAGATAAATACATCCGCTTTTGTTAGTATAACTGCTGATAGCGATATTTCATTTTTATTTCCCTTAATTAGAATATAACGAATTAGTGTTATTCGCCCTGGGATCTTACCAAATCCGACAAGCTCGCTCATACTATGGAGAACACATTGGTTTCCACAGTAGATATCGGATTGAAATCTATAGAGAACCTATTCACATATGTATTACTTGAGAGGTCTGTAATATTATGTATATAAATAAAAAATAATGTGTCTTGAAGGAAGGAGTTACTGAATATTGTTTCAATTGATCAGCAGACTGTAGAGCAATTGGGTACTGTGCATACATCATGCGAGTCTTGGGTATCTGATGTCTTGGGTGGGGCAGGCATCAAGATAACATAACAGCACCAGCAGGTTTCTTAGAAAGCGTAGTTATAAGAGAGGAATAAATATTTTTATAATTGTATGTAAAAGTTGTTTCTATATATATATATCTTCAATCTCTGAAGTTATATTGTAAATAAATATTGTAAAGTAACGAATCTATACAAAATTTTGAATTATACCAAACCCAGTATCGGCTTGGGTTAGGAACTCGAAAAAAATTATTATATTTGTTCCGAACGTGACCTTCTTCTTAACCTAACCCGATGTAACGTTCCTATCCTAAACCGAATTAAGATTGGTCTTGACCAACTTTACTTATAAAGGAAGGAAAAAATACTATAAGCCACTGTTTAGAAATCTTTAAGTGATTTTTACATTCGATTGTATTATTTTATGTTTTATAAATTATTAATCTACTATATAAAAATAAGTCGGGTTTTCCTTCCTGACGCTATAACTCCAGAACGCACGAACCGATTTCTACGGTTTTGCATTCGTTGGAAAGGTCTCGGGCTCCGTGAGGTTTATAGCAAAGAAATATCAGGAAAAATTTCAACAGAAAAGCGGGAAAATCTTTTTTCACATACAGCGCCAGTTGTTTCATCAAATGCGTACCAAATACGAACGCTGTTCGCAATTATCATCACCACATGTTTTCCTTCACAACCAATTCAGTTATGGAACAAATACAAAGACCACATATGTGATGATATCTTGCATCGCTTGCGCATTCAAACGAATAATCCTGACATCCAAATAATCGATGAAATCTACAATGAAGGATTGATTCTGATTGAGGATCAATGCTTGACTATTGCAAACAAGCTACTGATTAAAGTAGGAATAATTGCGCCAAATCGATCGATGCACGATGCATTCAACCAAGAATTAAATCGAGAGCTGCAATACAATGTTGATACATTGCAGGAATTCGTTCGAAATAATGTGCCTTTGCTGAATGAACAGCAAAAACAAGTATACGAAACATTAATGCAAGCGGTGGACAATAATACTGGTGGTCTATTCTTCCTGGACGCACCTAGAGGAACAGGGAAAACATTTGTCATTTCATTGATTTTGGCCACTATTCGATCAAGATGTGACATAGCTTTGGCGTTAGCATCATCTGGAATTGCGGCGACTCTTCTAGATGGCGGTCGTACTGCACATTCTGCGCTTAAGTTGCCACTCAATTTAAACACAATTGCTACTCCAACATGCAATATTTCCCGATCCAGTGCAATGGGAAAATTGTTGATGCAATGCAAGCTCATTGTTTGGGATGAGTGCACAATGGCTCATAAGAAATCACTTGAAGCACTTAACTTCAGACTAAAGGATCTTCGGCGAAATAACAACATCATTGGCGGCTTGATGATATTGTTGGCAGGCGATTTCAGGCAGACGTTGCCAGTAATTCCCCGTGGAACGCCTGCAGATGAATTGAATGCTTGCCTGAAGGCATCACCTTTATGGAATAACGTAAAAACATTATCGCTAACCACTAATATGAGAGTTCAACTTCAAAATGATCAAAGTGCTGCACAATTTTCAAAACAATTGTTAGCTGTTGGAAATGGAAAAGTCCCAGTTGATGCGACATCTGGATTAATTACTCTTACCAACGACTTTTGCCGATTTGTGGACTCTCAATTAGCTCTTATTGAAAATGTTTTCCCAAACATTAGTGAGAATTATCAGAATTATGCTTGGTTAAGTCAACGAGCAATTCTTGCCGCAAAGAATAATGATGTACACGCACTGAATTTCACCATTCAATCAAAAATTGCTGGCGATTTGGTGACATACAAATCCGTTGATTCCATAACAAATCCCGATGATGTAGTAAATTATCCAACGGAGTTTTTGAACTCTCTGGAGTTACCAGGATTTTCACCACATAACTTGCAACTCAAAGTTGGTACAGTTATTATGATATTGCGTAATTTGAATCCACCGCGACTGCAACGGTACTCGACTATCGGTAAAAAGACTTATGCCGAATTTGATTGAGGCAACCATTATTAACGGAAAGTACGCAGGTGAAAATGTATGTATTCCTCGAATACCAATGATTCCGACTGATCTTCCGTTTGACTTCAAACGATTGCAATTTCCAGTTCGCCTTGCGTTCGCAATGACACTTAACAAGTCGCAAGATTTGGAAAATCATTGTTTTTCACATGGGCAGTTATACGTTGCGTGTTCACAAGGTTGGGAAACCATCCGCTTTGTTTGTGTTAACGTCAGACCAAAAACCAAAAAATGCGGTTTACCAAAGAGCACTTCAATGAAACGGATAATTTGCGGACACGTATAACGCTTCGATTCAGTATTAACTTTGGATTCACTTTCATTTACTTAGAGAAGTTCAACTAAATAACACTTTATTTTTGTAATCGAAATGAATTCATTACTGTTGTGAAATGAAATAAAAATTTTCCTTTTCAAATATAAAACAAAAAAAAAATTTTCTTCTTCTTTTAATCACCAAACGAAATGTTACATAAAACGAAGCCAACTGGTGGCGAAACGGAGTTCGCCGGGTTTGCTAGTTTTATTATAAATAATTAATCTGATTGGATTCATATGTACTCTTTACTCTTAGAAACACTCGAGTTAGGTTAAGAAGAGGGTTACGTTCGGAACAATTGTCAATTTTTTCGAGTACCTAACTTAACTCGATGCCGGGTTAGGTTTGCGGGTCCAGGTTCGGAATAAATCAAAATTTTAATGCCCTAATTAAATAATTTTAAATTTGAATATTAGGTTCCGCTAATATGGAATTTAGCCATGTTCTTTGTATACAGCCTCACCTATTTCCCAAATTTCAAAGGAATATTTGAGGCTGATATGAAATCAGTTGAACATCACCTAAAACGTGTAGCTGGTAATGCTGCCTTGACTTTGAGTTTGCACAATTCGAATCTATCCTTAATTTTCGCCCGCTATCTTCTCTCCTTCTACTCTGAATTCCTAGTATTGCTGGCTTAAAAAAAAAATACAGTGCCACGTAGGAATCGACCTTTCCCCATATTTATTATTGGTATGCCAATGGTGACGACCATATTAAAGAATACATAATACGATACGTTGGCCATTATGAAGTACACGTAGAAACGTAAAAATCTGATATTATTCTGGTCCCTCTATGTTTTAAATTAGGTATCGTATTTTGATTGAGAGTGGCTAGTGCTCTGTTTTCAATAATAAGTTCCTGATTTGATTCGTAGGTAGGCCAGTGTCAATAATCGAGCTCTAATCTTTCGGGTTTTGAGTCGGGTGTTTTGGTAACGAGTAACTATTAAAATCTTATTTAACTACTAGCGGCCCGTCCCAGCTTCGCACTGGCGGCCAAAAAATTATTTAATTTTTACTAGAATTAAATATAGCCTATGTTACTCAGCATGAATGTAGCTTTCCAATCATGAAAGAATTTTTGAAATCGGCTTAGTAGTTTTTGACTTTATTCATTGCAAACATAAAAAAATACAAATCTTTCATCTTTATAATATTAGTGTAGAAAGGGACGTGTACACGAATGTCAATTAACAAATACGAAATCTAATATAGTCTTTTAATCACTAATCCACAACGGATATCGCATAATACCTTATAGTATATTTGGTACAAAATTCACAACATAAGTATAATATAAATAGAAATATCAACAGACTCTTATTTACAATGTACAAAATATACAGATAGTTACAAAATAACCAACAAGGTAATACTAGGCGGGGTCAGGGCGACCACAAAAAATAAGTGACCACGGTATACATCGATGGTGCAGAAAGATACAAATATTGATAACACTGTCGCAGCACCGGATGCCGAAGGTATGAACGAAACTTAAAACCGTTTGTCTCCAATAATATTCCTTATGGTAAAACTAGTTCACTCGAGCCGAAAAATGAAGTGTGTAGTTCTTGAGCCTGAGTCATACTAAAGGAGTCATGCGGACCAGCGGACGTGTCACGTGGGACGGTAAGTATCTTGTTGGAGTGGGTTACTGATGCTGTAAGCATTGGGTTGACACTGAATACATTTAAAATTTACAAGACGAGTATGATATAGACAATTTGTAGTCTCAATCAATATTTGCAACTGCATGTCCAGCTCACGTTATGCTATAGGACCGATATTGAAATTCATTGAAGGTGATCGTGATTGAGGTACAGCACGGCGGTCATCTTGACTAGTCCTCTTTGCCAATGCCAAATGGTAGTAGCTCGTCCGACACCCAAAGTTAATAGCCGAACTATTCCGAGATAAGTGTTTTTATCACTTAAAACCTGGCTCTAAAAACAGTATTTTATGCCAACTACTTCGGGTGAAAATGATGATGGGGTTAGGGTAGGGGCTCGACGTAGTTCTCAGGGACGAGGCCGGTCTTTCCGTTTAGCGTGCCGCGCAGCCAGCCGGGCTCAGGCGACGGGCACACATTAGTGATGATCTGGTTGGGTTCGAAGGAAAGTTCACCCTCGCTCTCACCGAGGCACGCGTACAATGTGCGTACTCTAACCGCGGCTCCCACCCCCTGCCCCCCTCCCACGCCCCCAATCGCACCCGCAGGGGGCGGGGACGCACTCGCACTCGACACGGATTCCGCTGAACTGCTACTCGATCGCCCTATAACAAATAAATCAATGTTACTACATAGCTAATGTCTGAACATAACTTTGCAATGAAATTAGTTTCTGTTTAAAATCTATCCAATATAATTTCTTTATTTCTTCTCTCACATAGAATTATCAGTAACAGTTTTTGAGTAGATCTAAAAATAATTATATATATAGCTGCTAACCTGTGCTTTTGATAGTGTGAATAAGAACAACAATTGTATCGTACCTGTGATGAGTGGTGCGGCAAAATGAGCGAGCAGTTGATGGTGGTGGGGCGAGTAGCGCGCACGCTCGCATCCTCCAACTGCGCCCACGCTACCAACTCCAGCTGCTACGCTCATCCCAACGCTCATGCTCTGTAACATTAAATACCGGGTTAGTTTCAAGCAAATATAATCCACATTAAAGGTACACTACGTACAGATATCAGGAGGTATGTGACATCAAGTAACTCGCCAGAACGCACCTTGATTCATTTTGTTAATTTCGAAATCCGTGATATATATATGTGATATGTTGTACAAAGTATAAAGATATTAAAAAAAATATTTGAAGCTTTCACTGAAAAACAATGGAGCGTATCTAAGCAACTAATGCAACGAGGGGAGGTTTGTCTTCAAATGTCAAGTTGTATAGGAAAATCCCGCTTTTCCTTTACTGTGTCCAGGAAATAGAACATATAATTTTAATGTAATAATAATATTATACATCACAACAATTATAAAAACTAATAAAAATGAAAAGCAAACAAATGTTTTTTTGTATCTTGAATATTAAAAATAAAACATTTAGGTAGCTATTTATAAAAAAATAAATGTCATGAGAATAAATATTATACGGCTGCTGTTATGAGGCGCAACACATTCTTTAATTATGTTGCTTACAATAATAATTAAAAAATGAAGAAGAATAGGTACTTACGATATCATTGCGGGAGGAAACAGGAATAGAAGTCGGAGAAGTTCTGTAACAATACAAAATTATAAATTATTTTTGTTATATATTTAATGCAGAGTATTTAATAATTTACACTGAAAATTTTACTGCTTTTATATTCATTTTTTAATATTCTTATTATTCCAAAACCACAACGGTCGCAATAAATTATTATCACAGCAATGCATTAGTAGTTTAAACCCTTTAAACGATAAAATCTAACAAAGACATGTTTATACTTATGGCTACGAAGATAATTTTGTATGAGTCTATACTTGGAAAATTAATACACATATGGTGATATTGACCATCAGATAGTAATTTTTATAACGTTTATCATTTTTTTTTATGTGATTAAGTGAAAAAAGTTCCGGTTAAATAATACACGTGGATACTTTACGGCACATACGCAGTTTGTTGCTACATGCGTTTGCTTTTTTATTAAATTATAGTTTGGATAATTTTAGTATTATTTTTTTTATCACACTATGCGATGCAGAAATATCAGAACTAAAGAAATATCACCAACAGGGCAAGTTCAATGACAGGAGCAATATTTAAAAAGTATGTATATGTTATTTTTTAAATATTGTTTTTATATTTATATTATAACTTAAAAAAGTCATAGATATAAATTATAAAATTTCGACATAAGCTTTGTGTCTAAGAATACGAAATATTGATCCGTGTTGTGTAGACTGCGCGGCTCGGTAGAACAGCTGATTGATCACAGAACAATAGTATAGCCAGCAATACGAGTGTTGACAACATCGCAAAAGCAGTCACAGTATAAACAAAATATATAATGCAATAACGAGAGAATTGCGACGAAATATCCGCAACAACACAATGTAATTAATAATGAAAAATATAAACATTAATTAATGTATAAACAGAACCTACTTTTATAATCAATGCGATTATAAATAAAAGTAAAGTAATTAATAAAAGTAGGTTCTGTACATTGGACTTAATCACTGATGTTAAATAAATGTTAGCAAATAATATTTCAAGTAAAAGTGTTCTCACTGCTACACAAAATACAATTTAGATTCTATTTCTTAGTTAAACAAGCTGTAACTTTAAATCATTAAATAAAAATTAAAAAAAGGCAGAAAGACCAACCCGGCAATAACAAATCCAGAGAGGCAGATTATCATTTTTTCAGCACTGGCACAGTATCACAGTAATCACACCGGTCACAACACAAGAGTCTATCTCCGCCGGGTTTCGTCGGTGGAATAGTAGCGGTGTGGCGTGCTAGACCGATATATACCGCGTGGCAGATGCACGCGCACCTGCCACGCGCGGTAACCACGAGCCGGGCAATCACCACTTTTGCTTTATTTTGATAATCATTTCAGAATAAAGCCTCCAAGTTGTTAAGTGCACCGACTGTTGCTTAGTGCTTTAGAATGCGCTAGTGACTATAATTAGCTGTCGCTATCAGATGTCACTAAACTATGAAACTCCAAGTAAATGGTGAACATTAAATCAATCTTAGAATATGGCACATATTCTTAATATAATGTGTACCCAGCGTTTCATATTTAAACTTTTAAAAGTTAGTATTGAATATACACGAAGAAAACTCTGCGATCTCTTAAAAAAATAAATCGTTCTTAGTTCTCCTAGTTTTATTATGCTCATACATTTCTAAAAATGTATGAGCATAATAAAACTAGGAGATCCTAGAAAACTTATAAAGGTAAAAAATACAGATTTAAGTACATATATAATATTTATCTCAGTTCATGTATTAATAGAAAAAGCAATATCGTTTGATATCTATTTTGCCGTAATCGTGAATATCGTTTTTGTCGCAAGATAAGTTGTTTTTAAAACAAGCTCGTCTGTAGAAGGACCACTTAAGAAATAAAGAAAAATAATTATAATAAAATGAACCGTTTTAAATTGGCGAGTATGTAAGATAATAAAATAAAACATATTTGTCATGCAAATGTTTAAATTAAACCTTATTAAAGAGGGCTCGCCTGATTGACGGCGGCGTAATTAGCAAGAGATGTCAGTGCGCGCAGCACTGCTCGCCATAGCGGGGCGGCGACAGGTGTGCATCCCGGCGCGCAGCTGCCGCCGCATTCTTATCTCCCTCTCCTGGCACAAGAAGCCGGACTCGCGCCTAACACGCGACCCATCCCTATTCACTATAAACTACCTACTAAGCCTGATGAATACGCGAGTGTGGCCGGCAGCAAGCTATATGCACTGTTAATTATCTTTAACGTTAATAAGGAGTTAGAAAAGTAATACTGTTCTCAGTATTACTTTTCTAAAGCGCCTTTATGATTTTCCTTTCATCGGTGCAGTGAATAGATTTTTGTAAATAAATATCTAAGCAACTATTTTTAGAACCTAAAATATTGTGAAAAATACCACGACGTAAGCTTTACTGAATATAGCTGACCTCTTGTTGTAATAGTACAAAAGTTTTTGAAAATTACACTAAAATATAAAGGAACAAAAGTAAGTAGGTACTATTGAATGAGAGATATGCAAAAGGGTCTTCATAGAAATTCGTCAGAGATAACATTGTAAGTGCGCGTGAAAGGCCAGTCTTAATGAAGGTCGAATATAGTGGCTCGATTGTTTGAGCAGGTAAAGGGAAGGTGCGTCACTGTTACAAGAAAACTAGTAATTGTTCGGTATAGGAACACTCGGTAGAATGACCGGAACGAGGGGTATAACTAGCTTACGAATAAGTAGAAATTTCTTGTTTTTTGTGTGGCAGCTGTTGCGGGCTTTATCTCGCGCGCCCTTTCTGCGATTGCTCGACACATCCGTTACTCCTCCGAGATCAGATGCTTTTGTCAATGTACCGTAGGTACACGTGCAGCCGTACGCGGACAATGTCTGATTGCCGACCCAGAATTACCTGCCTGTGGTTTTAAGTTTCAGTTGTTTTACAAGGTACTTCATTCATTTATGTTAAGTTATGATATGATCCTTATGTACGCCAGTCAAGTATCCAAGCTACGCTTCTTCGCGATTTGAGCGTGATGTGTTTGAGTTAGCCGTATTGCATTAACTTGAGCCCTCAGCACAGGTTTTATAAGTTGTTGTGAGTAACAGGTGCATAATAATGACAACTGAAATTAAAGTAAGTAAGGTCACAAAGAGCTTGTTCGAGGTCGCGTATCAGTGCATTCAGCGTGGTCTGTGCCCACCCAACAATCGCTTTATAATCGAAAAATAAAATCAAAATCAATTCGTACTTTTTTTTAAGTAACTAACACCCATGTAGCTTTGTTATGGGCTTAATTTTATCAATTCATGGGCTAACATAAAAATACAATCTTTCCGTGAACACCAACAACATAATGTCAAGGGTCTTCTGTCACAAAGGGATAGTGTGTAAAAAGATATTTCGAACGGCTGTCTTTAGGAATCTCGAAGGAAAACCTATATGTATGGCTGCGTAAACATCTGCTGGCCGAGCGAACACTGGTTTCGACCTTATATTTTGAACGATAAGGTTTTAAATGGCATGGGGATAGGACAAGGCACCTGGGCTCACAGATAGTGCACGAGGAGACACAAAAAGCGCACACCTGGCGCTCGCCGACACATGCGCCACACCACGCGGTCGAGTAGGCGAGGGGTGAACAAATCTTTTTTACTAGCCTCCGTGCTGTGCTAGACGACTATAATTTCCAATGTATGAATACTTAATACAAACAGGATAATAGAAAGTAACTATTACACAAATATTAGATAGCTTGACATTCATCGTTATTAGCCCAAGTAGTTAAAGCACTTGTATTATGGAATTGACAAACAACAACGGCCCCACAACACCCAGACCCGAGTTAATAAAGAAAAGTTCGTTTTCTACATTGACCCTGCCGGGGGGACGAACCTGGGCCCTCGGTTTGTGTGGCTTTACGATGAAAACCCACTCGATGTACCAAAACCTTCCTGTGACATTTAGTCATTCAAACGCATTAATTCATAAAAAAGCATTTTATTTCAAATAAAGGGTATATAACAAACCTTATATTTAAAACTAAGTAACATTTACCAGTCTTTGTCAAATCTGCGACAACAGAATGGGGCTCGCCGTAAAGACATTACAATTATCGGCTTGTAGCGTTCTAACGTATGGTAGTACATTCTATTATTTAAATTCCTGTAAGCGCAAGACCATCTATTCGGCTACGCTATCAATTAACACGGCTGTGGACCCAACTCTATTTTATTCACTTATATCCTTATAATATAAAATACTAATAAAAAAAATTGCACATATCTCTTTAACTTTATTATTCAACTCGTCTCAAATTTGTTTTGCCAGTTAATGAAACATTTTTATCGTTGTGTAATAGAACCTTATATAAGCAACATACTGATTTCCTGTATATAATCAATTTTTCGGAGTATTGATGATTCAATTAAAAGCGCGATTGAAAGATAGTATTTCTTAATTTCACACCAATAAGCCTAGCCCGAAGTAATCACTTTTAGGCTTTTGTTATGGAAACTACGGTAACGCATAGACATACATATATAAATTTAGATATGTAATATTCGTAGCAATTTATATACATATAAATGCTTGCATTCATCACACAAGTATGATCGCTACCGATGCACCAAACGGTAGTCAATAGGGTCGATAGGGCTGTATTGATATTATAGAAATCAAATTTTAAAGCACATCATATTTTCATTAATTTAATTTTGATTAATGCACATAAATACATAAATGGCGGACCAGTAAACAGAGATGCAACCAGATTTTGCAAAAGGGTGCACCTAAAATCTAAATGTACAGTAATCCAGTAGATATGTTTAAGAGTACAGCCTTAAACTACAAAACTTTGTTACGACATTATAAAACGATATGCCTAGATATACGGTCGCAAGTCATGGTTTTCAATTTACCCTTCTTTTATTATATTTTCACTCAGATTTTGATCACTAATAATTTTTTGGAGCAAAAATCCGTCTAGATTATCTTTATTTGCGAAATGGTAATATCAGAATTTCGCATTTATGTTCAGTTCTAACTTAAATGCCAAAAAATTTATCCTTTTATCTCCACATCAACTGCAACTAAGCGTCGTACCTACAGTTGCTAACGACGTTAACAAGCTACCTTCTCACTTCGATATCCACGGGTAAGGTGTTAAAATAAGTCTCCGCAATTAGTATTAACAATAAGAGCCCTACTTCACCCAGACGCCATGGTGACGTCGCCGGTTACGTATCCAAGCAATTCATATTGAAATGTATGGCAGTTAACGGTTTGGCAACATCGCCAATTTGGAATCGTAGCCACGTCCACTTTGTGGAGTCTGGACACTCCGGCGCGCTGGCGATGTAGCCATTAAAATATATACGAGTAAGCTGCGCCTCACTCACTCAGTGTCCAACCCAAAGAGTATGTAATGTCCAACCGGCCGCCAAGACCAATGCATGTGTGTTTCGTGGAAAAGAATTAGTTTCTACATAAGCTGAATATTTCATTAAAGTACGATATTGACACACAGTTAACAAACTTTGGAGGATATTTTCTTAAATCTCCATATAGTTTGGAAAAATCACTACTACTATGGTTTCGACATGATATAAAAGCATGGACGCATATTTTTTTAAGGTTTCTTCTTTTTAACTTCTTGCGATGTACAGAAAAACTTATATATTGTGTTTTTTGTACACAATAGATAAGTGTGATCTCTTGTCTTATCTTTGATGAACTAAGCGAACCGACTAGCAGACGGTAGCCAGCCACTGCACTGGCTTCTCCATTTGGCAACCGAAGGTAGCCAGAGGTAACCATACCTACGGAACAGGCGACGTCGCCATGGCGTATCGGTGGGGTAGGGCCCTAACTCCGCAAATGGCTTTATAGTCAGTCTTATCGACATCTAGTCCCATGGCCCGGAGGCTACTAATCCTAACGACCTTTAGCTGGCAACTTATAACACGCACACATTGCGGGCGACGAGAAGCTCGCTGAACTTGAAGAAGAATTAAGCAGGTTACGATAGGATATTGTAGGATTGTGTGAAGTCCGAAGAGGGGGAGGACACCATAATCGTCAAATCCAGAAACCTGGTATATTTCCGGGACGGCGACCAGCCAGCTGTCCTAGGTTGGTGTCGGGTTTATCGCCCACAGGTTGGGTCCACAACTAATAAAACTAAACGAAGCGACAGTGAGCGAAAATGGTGCAATTTGGATATGGTGAGAAAATTGCACGTGGCTCAATGCAGGCAGGCTTTATGGAGAGGGAGGGCGTATTTATGATGAACTCTTTCTTCAGAAAGACAATTGTGGATGCATCCCAATGATGCTATAAAAAGAGGAAACGATTTCATCTTCTCGACAAAGAAGCAAATATTCAATGATGTCTCTGTGATCAACTCAGTGAAAACAGGAAGCGATCACCGAATGAAGCGAGAGATATTTCGACTGATGAAGTCCATACTCCGTCCAGCACCCATCCAGCTCCAAAAACCCGAAAGTTTTCAGCTCGATGTACAAAATCGTTTCGAAAGCCGGGGAAGCTGCGAAAATTGGGACTAATGCAATGACAGGTTCATCAAAATTGTTCAAAAGACTGGCCCTAAAAAGTCTTCAAAACCATTGAAGAAAGGTGAAACTTGATACTGCAGTCTTCTGAAAATGCTGCTCAGTATCGGCATCTCAACAGACATATCTCCAACTCTCTGACTCGTGACCTACGCCAATTTAATACAAACCGTACGAGCTTAACAAGGGTTCAAAAGTATTCAGAAGGGATCAGTCTGTTGGCCAAAGTCAACTGACCATGCTGAAGGTCGAGGATGACAGAGACATTTAGTCAAAACCTGAAGTGTGGTCGAGAAGTTCGACGTACAATTATACACGAGTATACGCATAGTTGTCAGTAAACTTGCGGAGAACTGAAAGACTAGATTGACCCGACACTATACCGAAGATATCCCGGACGTCAGTCTGTACGAGATCAAAATGGCTCTCGAGCAGCTGTATAACAATAAGGCTGACAAAAATAATAAAATATGATGGAATTATGGCTGAGCTTCTGAAAGCAGGCGGAATACCGGTACTGAAGGATCTTCAGAAGCTTCTATCTTCTTCTATTTGATTCCGTCATACGGAGGCGACAAGTTTCTGACATTTGCAGTGTGTTAAAAGTTGCTAATACAACTATTGATTGTACTGCTTTATTAGAGCAAATAAACATCTGGGTTCCGCGTTAACTACCGGTAAGGCATACTAAACCTCTAGCGATCGCAACTCTTTTTCTATTCGAGCTACTAATACTTTCAAAGACATGTCAAAAAGCAGTGGCAAGTTGGAATTGTTTAGGCCCAACCCTAAAAATATGGTGAAATTTTTGCTTTAGAGTTTTTCTTAAAGTGAAAAATAATGTTTAATGTTAAATTTATTGTTATATTAATTGTTATTATTACCTAATTCTTTATCTCAGTTTCCATATGCGAATACTTAATAGCTTAGTCTATATATAGTTTTGGTTCCATTAGTTTTATAAGATGCGTTATTAATATTCCGACTAAAATAAAATAAATAAAATACTTGAGGGACTTATGCCTACGGCATGGCACAGAAGTGTGGTGGTATTATTCTTCAAAAGAGGCGATAAAATCCTGTTGAAGAATTATAGACTTGTGTCACTTCGAAGCCACGTCTACAGACTGTTTTCTAGAGTCATTACGAATCATCTCGCTCGCAGGTTCACCAACTTCAGGCCTACCGTACAAGATGGTCTCCGAAAAGGTTTTACCATAGACACATAAGTACGCTGCGGCAGATTATACAGAAGACTGAGGAGTATAATCAGCCACTTTGCTTGGCATTTGTGGACTATGAGAAAGCCTTCGATTCGATCGAGACCTCGGCTGTGCTGCAGTCTTTTCAACGGTGCCAAATGACTATCGATATATTGAAGTGCTGAAGTGCTTGTACGAAAACGACACCATGTCGGTCCGCCTCCAGCATATAAGTTCCCGGCATATAAGTTGAACCTGATTTTGAAATCACGTGACATGTAGCAGTAGTAATAGTAGTAGCAGTAGCGAATAATGTACCTAAACTTGCTACTGCGCATGTCACGATGAATGGTAATTGAAAGTGTTAAATAGAATCCATCTGAATTTAAATAAATAAATAAATTATACTCACCCTCTCACATACACTCACTCATCAACATATTACACACAGAGAGGACCATCATTAGATTTCCTCAATAAAAATTAATCTTAAGTAATAGTATAAGATAAAATTGTTAATGTAGCTTTTAAATTGATGTGTCCTATATGCTCCGAGGCAAGAGGCGCTGTATGCTGAAATACAGGTAATGTTTTACCTAGTTCGGCAACAGATGCTACATTTGTTAATGTATTTATAAGCTAGAAGTAACGCTTAAGTAAGAAATGTAATCTTTTTATGGTAATAAACGAATAAACGAATATGCTGGGGACTACTCATCTTAAACATCAACCTGGCCAATAACGAATACAACATATCAAAACCTATAGACGTGCTATTATTTGCAAGTGTCTATTTGGATATCATTATGAGCGGTTTAATAAACGCAGTCTTCTAAAGCACAACAAACTAAGTTAGGGTGGGTTTTATCTGGCAATGTAAAGACGTTCCACTGCCACGTTGTCTTAAAAAATATTCAAGACATTGCTAGGTAATGGGATGTAGTAGATATCAAAGAGTTATCCACCCAGCCCCTTGTAAAGGAAGAACGTTACTGCGAGTATTTTTATAAAACTACTACCTATGAAACCGGAATTTTAGAATTATCTCGGCACATCAAAGCATAAATAAATGCAATAGCGCAGTTTCTCCAACAACAAAAAAATTGGCGAAAAGTCCATCTTTATTAGAAAAATATACCTACGGTTAATAGGGCAATAGTAAAGGCAATAGTACCGAGATCTGGATCACATGCGTAAAGCAGAGAAGACATATCCCATCACGTTGTTTTACCACCACCACTGCATTAACGGTCGTATTTAAGGCATCTTCGCAAAAATCATCCGGGTACATCCTTAAAGATTTGATGGAATGTGAACCTTACCTACAAAGAGACCTCCTAACTTTTATCATACAGTGGAGAACACGTAAATACGACGCGACCGCGTACATTGAAGAAATGTTCCGTCAGATTCTTATCAGAAGTTTAGATCAGCCCCTACAATCGATTATCAGGAGACACTCACCAACACAAACTTTAGAAGAATAATACCTAACCACTGTCACGTATGGGACCAAGGCCGCACCCTTCTTGGCGATGAGAACATTAAGACAGATAGCAACGGACAACCCTGGTTACAGCCTCGCTCGCAGCAGCCTCATTAACAAACGAAATGTATATAGATGATTTAATGAGTGGGAGTAATCATCAAGAATATTTAAAAGAAATAATACGTCAGCTAATTGAAGGCTAACTTATCCTGGGACGACGAATTACCAATAGACATCTGGAATGGGTGGCAGTCACTAATAGCAGTTCTGAGAAGCGCATTGAAAAACGCATAAAATATATAAAAATTATACAATGAAATGGCTGTTTCATCTTAATCGATTGCCTAAACATTCGTAAAAATGTTTCTTTCGAATACGAGAGGATATTCCTCTCATTGATGAAACAACGCTGGCCTACAGCGTAAAATCAGAAAGGTACTAGAAAATTTCGACGAGTGTTCACAAGGCTCGGTAGCTCAATTGGGAGAGCATTGGACCGGATTTCCAAAGGTTGCGGGTTCTATTCCCGCCTGAGAATTCACTTGTGACCCGAGTCGATTTTTTCTAGTACTTTTCTATTATAATAATTTATAAATAAATTTATTATACCACGGCACATAGGTAATAAAGAAAGCCTACTATAATTTTGCGTGTTTCGTGATGCGATAGAGAAGGCTTACGAATGTTTTATATAAGCTGTAACACAAAACGATAAGGGTGAATATACGTAGAGATTAGTAACGGCGAATACAAATGTAGCGTCACACAAGAATAAAATACATAGAATGGAATTATTATGGACAATGTTGATGAAAAAATTATAGATATCATACCATCATTATTATAGAACCACGTAAAACTGGAAGACAAAGCCACGGACTGTGCAGAGGCACAGTCCGTGCGTTTTTGTTTTTCGCCAGTGAGCAGTGATAAAATATGCCAACGACATCAAATTATTATATTAACATTAATATAAAAATTCAACACAACTTGTAAAATAGCGTAAAGATATTATTTATTTGTTTATAAACTTCCGTTGTGGAAATATTTTTATGAGAAATCGAAATAACGATAAAAAAATTTAACAATAACTTTTTATGATTTTGGACTCAATTTATTCAAAGTTTTTCTTACTATTGATAGTTTACCTAACTAATTCAGTTTTAAATGTACCATCATATTTTTAAAAAGTTATTTTTTAAAGAAATGTTCATTTCTATCACAGTTACTATAATCGCATCGAAACATGTTTACACAAAAAAAAAAAAAAATTGATACCTTTTTCATTACTTGCAAATATATCGACAAATACGTTGTGGGGTGAATTCCCACACTTGTTGAAAAATGATATAAGTTATTGATATTTAATATTATAGGATGATAAACTAAACAACCGTTTGATTTGTATGCGTGTAATACACTGAACAATTAATTTGCGCATAACAGTTCGTAAGTGCTAAGTGAGTAGAACGCTAAATTAGCAAAATTAAATACATATTATTATTTAGTTTTACCATACATCATGCTCCTCTCAAAGAAAGGACAATAGGAGGTGGATAAGTCTTAATATCGTTGTACTTAAATTACTAAATAAATGATTAAAATGAAAACCTTATAAATTATAATATTTAAGGAATCAAAATTGTCATGTCTTTGTAGTCCACTTTCACTCAACATCACTTCCACTTCACTCTATTGTCACTGCACTAGACACTTCTAATTAAGTGGGGGTCTTAATTAAGGCGAGGTCCCTTGATCGGCACTTCTAGTACTATTAACACCGACTAGCTTGCTCCGTTTGGCCCTTCGGCAGCATCTGTTCTCCAGTTTTTACGGAGCTCTCTTTTAGAGGGTTCTTCCTTTGCTGACAAGAAGATAAGGACGGGGACTGTTAGTAGCGATCCAACAGTCAGAACGTAAATGGATAAATAGTGATGTACTTCGTGAATACTTAGTTCTTGATATTTCTCTTGGTCTTTGATAGCAATGCTGAGAACTTTCTAGGCTTCTTCTATTCGATTGATGGGGATGGATAAAGGATAGGAGTTCATCACCTTCACTGTTAAACATAGGTAGTCATTCACCAAAAAGTATGCTTTAATAATCGTGTTGTAGTCATTCTTCTACGATGAAAAATTGAGCCCCCTGAGGATGGGGGCCCTGGGCACGGGCCCCGTGTGCCCTCATGGTAAAGACGGTATTTACTCTTAGTACGCATAAATATATTAATGATCATAATGAACTACAATAAATAATTTTAGTAACTGTTTAACTAACATTTAGAACAACTTTTTTATAATGATAACGTTACTAAAAAGGACGCATTTTCACCGAACCGAAACCAATTAGGTTAATAATGGTGATAATAAAAGTCTATCTACGTTACAAATGTTCTATGTACGTCAGCGGGAGCCGCAGCAGTCTTAGTTTTCCCGTCATTCCATGTCGTCTAGTAATATATGGCATGGTACCATATTTGTATTGCGAACCTCACAGGTAAAAATAAAATACAGCAATCGTTAATTAGTTGAATTTCAATTCTGATTCAAATTCAATTAGCAGAATTTCGAAATTAGTGTATAAAAGACAAAAGCGAAACAAAATTAAAACTTACCTTAAGTATTACAATATTTCTAAGAAAGAAATATTGTCAAAAAATTTTATATTTTACAAGCATGTCTGAGAAAATAATTTTTAGTAACTGCATTGTTCTTGTATCTTACGCCAGTTTTCCTAGGAGATAAAGTGATACCTATTTGATAGTTAAAAAGCTAAATATCCCCGTTTTTACCTCTTCTAGTTTTAGGTTGACTCATACAAAACTCCTTAGCGTCATTAGGCACTTACTTAACATTCAAAAAGTGTTTTATGTGATTTGCTCAAAATCATTCGGGCCATATTTTGCTTCTATGTGATTCCTATAATTCTCCGCAGTGGCGCAACGATCTGCCAAAACCCGTTATAAATGAGATTTATACTATACTTCAAGTAATACTTGTGAAAGAACGGGTCAAAAAGTACGCTTATATTGTTATAGAAATATGTGGGAGGCTTAGTTGTAGAAAATCAAACAAAAACTACCCGCTATAGTAGTAAGAAAATCTTTTATTTTTCTGCTGGTTATTTTTTTTTTAAACAGTTATTAAGTATAAAGTCAAAAATGTTGGTATATGCAAATTCAAGATCAAATCATAATTAGCCGCTCGGTTTTTCTGCACAGATTCTATTCCAAATTTGTAAAGTAAGAATTGTGATATAATTTATGGCTTTTTTCTTGTTTATCACAATTTCAAACAATAGAATACTGAGAAAAGTTCTCAATATTTATATAAACTGAAAGAAATTTTATGTTCTACTTACCTCGTTGGTGAAGTATATAGTACTACTAGCGACCCGCCCCGGCTTCGCACGGATGCAATGCTCTACTATATTATGCATGTATTATACATATAAACCTTCCTCTTGATTACTCTATCTATTAAAAAAACCGTATCAAAATCGGTTGCGCAGTTTTAAAGATTTAAGCATACATAGGGATATAGGGACAGAGAAAGCGACTTTGTTTTATACTATGTAGTGATGATTATACTATTACTTGAGAGAAAATGCAATCTCGGGTGTTTAAGGGTCGGTAATCGAGTGACCTTATGCCCGATAAACAATGTGCCACTGTTCGAAACTTTGTTTTGATATGGAATTAACTCACTGATAGGTACATAAAAAATGTCTGACTGACCTGAGTATGCCGTTGTGGTGTGGTAGGGCAGAGGCAAGGCCGGGGACGGGGGCAGCCACATTGGGGAGTGTGTTCGAGGGCACAGCTGATGACGGACCGGGGGGCGCGTCGAACACTTCATGGAAGTGGTCCAACAGCGTCTCCACGATCACATTGTAGAACTTGAGTTCCAGTATGGAAGCTACGGTTTCGCGCTCGGCACGCAGAAGTGTTGGCCCGAAGCAGACCGCCAGATTCGATGATGACATCAAGTTCTTATCGCTCTTTGCACACACACTAAGACAAAAAAATATGTATACCAAACCAAAAAAAATATGAAATTTTTTTTAAAGGAATTTACAAAATCATACTTGGTGATTTATAATTGAAACGGACGTAGATAAAACTTTTCACTTTGCTTCACCTTTCTATTTTTATGCATGCTAGATACCTTAATGTAGTGTTGATACCTTTCATAATTCAGTTAACTTAAGATTAAAATTTAGTTCCTCTTGTAAAAGTTTAAAATTCTTTTAATGGCAAATTAAATTTTTGTGATGTAATCATAATGATACAGTATAAGCATAATATGTACACATATATTGGTATCAATCTATTACAATTGATTATTATTTTTTCAATCATTTCTGGTTATGCCAGAACGTGTGAACAGATTTCTCGTCTGTCGTGACACGTTCTATACAAGATTGGGTACGAAATCTAAGCAGCTAGAAGAGGTGTGGCGTACTTGCGCAGATGCTGTAGCACAAGTCGAAGCATGCGCCGATTGTCGGGCGGGAGGGCGGCCACCAGCGCGCGCACACCCGCCACGCGCTCCAACCACTGCTCGCACTCTATGCGACAAACCAATTATATACAGTTTCTTTAATGATAATAATGATTATGTTTCAATAGTCTGGTAAGTCTTTGATATTTATGAATAACAGGATTGAAGAAATCACTAGTTTTTGACGAAAAAGAAGAGATATTTTAGAACATAAGTCTGCATAGGGGACATTATAGCAATTAATCAGGCATATAATGTTCCCTGCAAAGCTTTCTTGCGTTCCAATAAAAAATGTCTCGGTGATAGTTACTTTGTGATCGGTAAGTAAATAGCGGATATACTTAGAACGGTGAATATACTTAAGGAGTGTTATATCTTTTAGAGTGACTGAGAGTTAGAGTCAGAGTGATGTAGTATTTGTACCATGTATTCACACACGCTCGCCTCCTCCCCATATAAAATGTAATGCAACCAGATATTAAACGTTCAGAACTACAGCTTATCTTTCATTACAAGAGTCCGTTGTGTCTAACCCTTTTCTGCAATTGCGGTGAGCTATATATTCAGATTAATGTGTTGTTTAAGTAAAATACAATTACAGATGATGGAAGGAGTACTGACTGGCTACGGCGATGAACTGCCTGTGCAGCGCGCGTGTGAGCAGCGGATCAGGGAGCGCGCGCAGATACGCCTTGAGCGCGGAGGTAATGGTCTTGGTCTCCCATGTGGCGACGTCCAGGCGTGCTGGTAGCCGCTGCGGTTCGCGCGCCAACGCCACCAAGCGAGCCACTCGCGATGCCACACCCGCCACGCGGTACAACCCTGCGCACGCGACCGATACAGAACAACCCGTATGACGACGATAACGAGCACTATATTTCGTACAAATTTTCGATTCTAATTACCTCAATACATATAAGGAAACCGATTTTTATAAAATTTAAGGAAGATACATAAGTTATTTTCTTCATGCTCTACTGCTATTATTTTATACCTACTGTATAGCAAGTGCCTGGAGACCAGTAAAACGATCGAATTTAAAATCAAGGTTAACTTCGCCACACTTCGCCGGATTATCCATTTATTTATTTGAAAAAAAAAAGACCTCATTTACAAAATCATCGGCTTGAAATTGACTTCTAAATTCGAAGCCAATTACAGAGTTTGTCACAATTTGAGAGATAACTGTTAAATAATATATTTTTTGATTTTATTAAAAACAAAAGCTTACTGTACATAAAATTATTGTTATTGAATATTTTAACCCTAAACTACTGTCAAATAAATCATTGGGCTAAATTCCTTAGTAATTCATGGTACAAAAAACTCGCGTTCTAGTCTCTAATTAATTTGTGAAATTATATTAAAAAATTGCAAATTAAGATAATAAAAATTATGCTATGTTCCTTCTATTTAAGAACGTTTATTGTTTAAATAGAATATAGACTAAATTGATATTTAATTAAAAAGATCCCAAAATTACTGAACGAAATTCAATGATATCTAAATTTAGTACCATGTGTTATAATATAGTATAAATTCATAGTTTATAATTACCTTGTTCTTCCAATCCTCTAGACTCCAGTGTTTCTATGAGCCGTCGCACGAACTGAAAGCCTGCCTCATCCAAAGTGCTCACCTCACTCGCATCGCCTTCTGTTTGAGAAACGGACAATTATAATGATGGTGTAGTTTCACTTTGCATGTTATAGTAATTCCTTTTCTTAAATCTATTAAATCTTTTAAACTTCGACATTTATGTTCGAGTTTCAAGTGTTCGAAAATGTCGAAGTTTCAAATAGCACATTGATTTTTTTACATCATTTTGTTAGACAATAATTATATGTATGATTCATTTAACAGAAACATAGCTAGCTTTAATTATATATTCTAGAAGTACTAACGATTGAAGTAACTTATTCCCTATTATAACTTACCTGTAGTTAATTAATTAATTAATTAAATTTTTATTTTAGTATTTTCGCGTAGATAATTAATTTTTGATGAGCAACTTTAGCGTTGCGTATGTTGTGTAGATGGACTGTTCAATAGTGACTGTTCAAGACTGACCTGTGGGGTGGAGGTCGTGTTGGGGATGGGGCGCGCGTGGGGCGGCTTCCAGAGATCGCATCCATGCGGCGCGGTCGCGTTCTGACAACGCTTGCAGCGTCAGCGGTGCGCGTTCACGATCCTTTGTAACGACGTTATATTTAAACATTTAATTCATACAATAATATGATTAATACTACATAAGTCTGCAATTATTTATGTCAACTTATGTATCAACTATTTAACAGGATATAAAGTACATTTTTATTATTACTCAAATTTATATTGACATATCTAGCAAATAGTTACTAAGAGTTAGATAATATAAGTGGTATTAATGAAATAGACAATATTTCACATTGACTCAAACGTGCTTTTGGAGAAAATTGGATTTATTGTTCCACATACCTCATCTTGGGCAGACAAAACATTTCACGTGCCCTTTTGTTATTCTAACTACGCTAAAAGCTCCTGTGACAACTACAACAAATTGTTTAATAACATTGATATTTTTTCTACTCCAATTGGCAAGTACAAGGCTGAATTGCGAAGGCTTAAAAGTGACTCATAAACTTGTTGATTGCACTAACCTAAATTAATCTTGAAATGTTATTTAAAATACAATAGATTTCTTGCATGTGTTTAAAAAACTCTAATATTTTTTTAAATATTCTTCAAATATGTAATAAACTGACGGCATTCGTTAAAATTTCTATTATTTCTAAAAAATAATATTTTTTCGGTTAAAAATTATGCATAAACGAAAGTAAATTTCAAAACAAACTAAGCGCCTTCCATGTCATAAGCCGTCACATGACATGAAGCCATGCATTTGCCGGCGGCTACAATGTATGTAGATTCACCCATGGCATGGTAACGTGGCGAGTCATGTCATGTGACATCTCATTAAAAGTGCGCGAAATGGCGGCTGTTTCAATTACGATTATTGCACTGACCCAAGTAAAAATTTTGTTAAAAAAATTAATACTACAAAAAAAATTAAAAGCATTTTTCTATTAAAAATGACTTGATTTAACGATTTATACAATAAAAAGAAATCATGCAAGAAACCTGTTTAATCTTATTACAAAATTATTGTATTTAATTCCACTTCTGGATAATTTACACGTAATTTTATAACCTAAAATGGAATTTTAGGACTATTCGTAGAATTTTTTCTTTTAGCTAATACTATTGTAAGACTGTATGTTGCCTTTGAATATTTAAATAAAATGGTACTGTGTTCAATAATAAAATAAACTAATGAGTATGTGACTATTAAAAAAATGCAGTACAACATTTTTAATAAACTTCAAAGCATGATATATAATGAGAGTCACGAACATTAAATTATATTGCAGCAATTAAAGAATAAATGAGTGATCGGAGTGACTCGATTAGATCAAAAGGTATTTCAAAATATAACGAAACAAAAATAATTAATTAAAAAAAATATTTAAATAGCATACTATTTATTACATATGGTCAATATATTTTTTTCCTTTATTTATTTAATATAAATACTTAACCGGGGCCCGGGGGCCAAGACAGGATGAATTTTGTTTAGTTCTGTTTAGCTCACTAACCTAGCTAAGCTAACCCAGTGGTGCCTATACACCCTGGCCTTGAAAACGGACTGGATATAATTACTCGGTAATACAAAGGTAGGGAGGGTTTGCTGTCCGCATCATGAAAGATGTTGAGAAGCGCTTGATGCGACAGGTAGGAATATCAACCAAGAAAGGGTGGTAGCCCGCAGTGCGTCTGGATGTCCGATGGTAAAAGGGAGATGGCGGTCTGAGTACTTGCAGCTTCTGAGCACACTCTCCAAAGTACATTCTCTAGAAAACCGACAGACAGGCAACTTTACGGCGGTGAGCTTAGGTGAGAAGCTTGCTCTTCTACAATTTGTTGTCATTAATGAACCTCTCAACTCTGCACTGACTCGTGTCCAGTGTAGCAAGTTTGTATTTTGCTGAGCCGTCCCAGAGGTGGCTGCAATATTCCATGCAAGATCGGACTTGAGCTTTATAGATAGTTAAAAGCTGTCTCGGCGTGAAATATCGCTTGACTTTATTTAGGACGCCCAGCTTTTAAGCTGCAGTTTGAGTCTTGGACTGGATGTTGGCGCCGAAGTGAGGTCTGAAGACAGCTCCATGCCAAGAAACTCGGGGCTGCCGGTCACAGATACATATGTACCTCTGAAATTAAGTGGTAGTGAGGTGGAAGGAATTCCTTTTTGCCGTGAAAAGACACGCTTGTGTTTTAGAGGCGTTGAAATTAACGAGGTTACTGTCACCCTACTGGAAAATGTGGCTTAATCTCTGGTTTGTTCGCCCAACCATGGCATCTCTCATAAACATCACATCGTCACCGCTGGCTTTTGCGCTGAGACAGGAACCTCTCTACGACAGTATTGTACAATTCCTGGTATCAACGGGTCATTGATGTGCAGCAGGAAAAGCGTCGCCGAAAGAACAGACCCCTGATGAACTCTGGCATCAATAGTCACTGAGTTAGAGAAGAAGCCATCGACAACTACTCTGATCGACCGTTCAGGCAGGGAATCAGTTATCCGACTACAAAAGTCAGCGGGGATACCATACCCAAGCAGCTTGCGCAGCAGCCTTGCTTGCCAGACCCTGTCAAAAGCCGTCGAGATGTCAAGTGACGCGGAAAATGCTTCGTCGTGCATCTCGAGGGCCTCGCCAGTGCAATGCGTCACATAAACTAGAAGATCCCCGGTTGAACGTCCTTGGCGAAAGCCATATTGACGGTCACTAAGGAGATGATTGTCTTCTAGGTATGGGAGCAACTTGCTGTTCAGCATTCTTTCTATAACCTTACAGAGTATGGAATTGATGGCGATCGGTCGATAATAGCATTGGTCGGCACGACTACCCTTTATGGGTACTGGCTGCACATTGGCAAACTTCCAGGCTTTTGTTACGGTTCTTGAGAGAGAGGCGATACAAGCGTGTTAGCACAGGATACAACTTAGGCAGACAATACCTCAGTACTTTTGCTGGTATGCCATCTGGACCACTGGCCTTCACGTCCAGCCTAAGTAGACTACGGACCTGCTTATTGTAAATTGTGATCTCCAACATCGAAGAATCACAGCGATGTATGTTTGGTGGTTGTTGAGAGCTCTATGAGAATTGTGTTTTTCGTTGTATCCAACACCGCGCTGTATATGATGAATTTTTTGGAAGTCTGGATATGTTGTACTACCATACATATGTCTTACAAATATTAAAAAACCTGACATATCTACCATACGCTTTTTATAAATAAACTGGTATTGACGGTTTACGGTTTTGACTATCTTTAGCAAAGCTTTATCACTTGAGAAAATATATCACGGAACGTGTAATACAACGACTGCATTATTAGACATAGACCGAAAGTAATTCTGATAGTATATAAAACATACACAACGTACGGACTGACAAATCCATTCATATAATAATCCATTTTAAAATACTAAGGATAAACCGCGCGCTGAAGCATATCAACCATTCTGGGGGTCTACTATTCTCATGGTAAATTAATTCGAGTAGCCATGGTGGTGGTGAGGCTCTACCCGTGGACTTCGTGTTTATTTTTTGGTACACTGTATCAAAATGGTTATGAAAAGAGGTATATTTGTAGGTTGACTTTAAGTACCAAAATATTTACAGTATGTTAGTCGTATTTGAAGCAATGGTCACACAATGGTTTAGCAACCAGTTCATTTGAACCTTATTTAAGTGCTCTGTATTATCTAGAGTTAGTTGTCTTCCTCTGTCAATAGATTTACTAACTTCGACCAACAACCCGCATTCTTTACTTTTATTGATGTAACGACCGGGAATGCTTGCTCGTTACCTGTGGAACGGCCTCCCAGCAAAAGCGCCTCTCCGGCGGATCTGCGCATGCGCGCGCACCGCAAACGGGCACGGCGTCGGTGACCGCCGTCCACACGAGCGCACGGAGCCTACGCGCCCCCGCCCCCGCAAGCCCTGCCCCGCTGCTGCCAGCGGCGTCGCCCCCACTCGCTCCAGCACCGCTAACCCCACCTCCGCCCAGCACTGCCTTGACGTTAATTTGGTTGAAAGGAGTGAGCGAAAAGGTGCGCGATGCCCGTTCGTACGTGCAGTACTGCTTGCTCCAAGCCGTACCGAACGCCTCTGCAAGATTGATAGGTATATAGTAATTGAAAATTACGAAATCAGATATACAAAGGAAAAATAACAAATGTTTACTTTTGTTATACCCAGAAAGTTGTACGATGTTCTTAAATGTAATACACAGAACCGTAAAAAGAAGAAGTCGCAATTGGGCTGTACCCGCGTAAACTCAAGTATGCGTAAGTAACTCCGTGCACTTCCGCTTGCTCAGTCGGGACCGCAAACTCGACGCTTAACAATATTACAAAAAAAAAATGCCAGATTTTGCAGTTTTAGAGTGCAAAAATGATAATCGAAAAACAAACCATCACTTATTCATATTCTCTGTGAATGCATTTAGAAATTCAAAAAGTGGTTAGCCATGGGTTAGTTTTGAATCCCATTAGCTCTGAAGTAGCGCATCATGCAGTATGAGTTGTTTCCTACCTTATTGAAATTCTATCTTATGTATTCCAAATGACCCTCCCTGACCAGAGTAACTTAGTACTAGTAAGATGGGGAAAAGCCTCTGAAAAATGTTGCTATACCTGTGGAGGGGCGAATTGTACAGCAAGGCACTTATTGGTGCGATGCAAGGTGCTCCTTAATAGGGGTTATCACTCACATCGCCATGATAGTGTTCTTTAAATTGTACGTGACGCCATAAGCCTTACAGTAGCTAGAGCCCAAAAAGGACTGACCACAAACATTAATGTTTGTGGTCAGTCCTTTTTGGGCTCTAGCTACTGTAAGGCTTTGTTTAAATAAATTAACTTATTAAAGAATGCTCAATCCTGGGGTCTATTCTAATGGACCCGCATGAAAAGCACAACAAAATCCCAGAGGATGTCGTTGTTTCGTCATCCAAGCCAGATTTCTTTTTTCCAGAGATACAAAACGGATAGTACTTGTAGAGCTTACCGTGCCATGGGAAACTAACGTACCTAAAGACCACGCGATGAAACAAAACAAATATTATGACCTCCTAAATGAATAACATAAAAACGGTTATGTAGTTAGCCATGCTGTAAAAGTAGGAGCGAGAAGTATACCAGTATACACTCTATAACCTGTTGACAGGCCTTAGCTTGTCCAGAACAGCAATATGTTCTATATTAGGACGAACATCTTAAGCTGCATTAGCGGGTTCATACCGGACAGATTTCGAAGTGCAGTTCAGTTTTACTGGGAGTATCCAAAACACCTACAAATTACTGATAGCATGCTTTCCTTCAAACTTGCCCGCTAGTCAGTTAGTAATGCACCTGTGTAAATAATAAATATCGATTAATAGAATATTGAAGAGATGCATATTGGTTGCAGAATTAATTTAAATATTTTTATTGTATAATTTTGTTAAAAATATTTTTATACACTATAAATTAAAAAAGATAATTTGATGGATATTATTCTGAAAACTATTTCGGAAAGCAAAACCATATTGACTGTAATAAACGATAAATATATTAAAAGGTTTAAAAGGAGCATTTTAGTATGTTTTTTAATATAACTTTAAAACCATAGCAAAACGTTGTATTATTACAATTTTCCTAAAGGTCAATACTTAAAAGAGAAGTGGATTGATGTACTTCTTCCCGATACAAGGTCTCCCGACGTAGAACTTTCGAAGCCATGGCGTAGATTTCACGTTAAATACACGCATTGTAATTGCTCATATTGAAGAAAAATCATTTTAGCTTTATTTTATATTATTGCCTATATTATTTTCATTAAAACTTGAACTATATCGCTAATATCAATATTTATATTGTTTGCAACCCTGGTGATTTGTTCAACTTTAACCTTTTAGCGTGTGGTATTGGTGGTATAGCTGGTGGTATGGCACTGTTTAAAGCAAAGATACTAATTGCATAACTATAACACCATCTTGTACACAAAAGACGTTCTAGAACTAAGAATTAAGCTGATATTTATTATGGACCCTAACCGTGGTATAATATGAAATGATTAATTTTGTTATGTATGCTCTTTAGTTTTCAGTTTTTTTTTAATCAATCGGAATATTATTGCAATTTAAAGATGTGTGAGTTAGGTTACGCAGGTTTCCTTGAAAAGACCGCGTCATGCGACTTCTCTTTTTTATCATAGTTCTGTAGAAGCTTGTTCAAACTTTTATATTAATGTGTGAGATTTGCAATGGAATGGTGTGTTCAAACTTTGACTATGAAGAAACATTGTTTTTTTTCATAATAACATTTAATCAATTTTTAAAGAAACTACAAAACAGGTGTTCTAAAAATATACTTATAGCTAGACTATTCGAGTCATTACACGCCGGACGCTCCTTAATCAATTAAATTTTTGGTCACATAGCGAGCGAAGAATCATTTATAGTCTATCTAGCTTCTGGTAATAGTTAAGACTCACTCTTCTCCATTAGGAACAAGTACCCAGCACGTGAAACACCGCCACTCTCTTCGGCGCCTTCGTCTTCTTTATACTGAGACAAGAGTAGACAATTTTGAATTGATTGTTAAGATCTTAAATGCATAGAATACTTTAATATTTACTTATTTAATTTTGCTCCATGAATACTATATATAGTATATTTTTGTCTATCCTGATTATTGATAATAATTAAGTATATCTCACCATCTGTCGCACTTCCATCATTTTCTTCATGAGCGATTCCGTCTGCTTGCTGGTCTCCTCGAAATTGCTCCGCGTCTGCAACATTCCATTAATTAGGACGACAATCGCAATACACTCGTATTCAAAATCACGCCATGCTCGAAGTCACTACCACAGAAAATACGAATACTTCCTACTCAGTTGACACTTCAATACTGACCTATGAGATTCTTGTCAAGTTATAAGTTGTATTAAGTTATTACTTGTATTAAGTTATAACGTGTACCTTAAATTTGTGTAAGGGTTTTGAATACACACACACAACATAAAGCAGTTTAATAGCAAACATCTCGTTTTTGCCAAAGTGTTACAATTATAGTATATTGCATACAATTTAAGTAATTACTTTTGGTCGAGTTATTGAAGTAACTTACATTTCTTCTAAAACTTTTCATATCACTAGGCTTCTAAGTGATCCTTACCTAACTTAATGTTAAATTAGCACCATTTCAGCATTTAATAAAAAATTAAAACATATTCCGACGGGTTATTTCGATTTAAATGAAATCTATTGCATCATTTAAGCAATTTCTATTACTTCCTACCTACAAAATTCAAACTAATTGAATGCATAAGATTTAATAAAAAAGCTTTATGTAACGCTTTGGAAGCAACTGCAGAGAACACTGCAATAAAAACGGAACAACTTAGTTTTGGGCTGTACAGCGTGCAATCAGGCGTAAACACAACTCCATAAACTCTATAGGTACTAAACTATATCGAAATATTCAAAATTATCTGTGGTCGACTTCTCTGGAAACCACATGCTTTCACGCTAAAACAAATGTATGTTAAATATTATGATAAAAACACAGTAACATAACCGTGTTTTGATGATATTAATTTATATATAAGAGAGTTGTGGTTTATCTTTCAATAATTTTAACACATTAAAAACACTCAAAAGCAATGAATTAGTTTCATTATTGAGCAAATTGTCACATGATATCGCGTAGACATACAAGAAGTGGTATCCTCACGTAACAGCTTCTAGCCGCTTAACACCTGGCGAAATATAATTAGCACTTAGAATAACTAATAGTAAAGTGACAATAAGGATTCATTAAAATTAAAGCTCATCACAGCATTTAATTTGTACACGGAGTGAATATCCCTTTTTATATTTGATTTATATATTAATCAATCGAGGAACGAAGTAAATAGCAGTTCCGGTGCCGTGGGTGTTCCGCACTATTGTCGTGAGCAGCCTGCCGCAAGGGATCGCCCGAGCGCCCCCACCGTGACTCAAGTTTTTGGTTATCATTGCAAATTTCTTTCTTAAGAAGTATATGAACGAACTGGTTAAGGACGGGTAATATGTAACAGTAGTTAAACAACTGTAGTTAATTAGGAGTTTTATGTTAGGTGGGATTACTTGCTTTTAAATTCTACTTTGAAGTTTATATGTTTCATTCAAATATGTTTCAAAAGTCATAATTTAAGCCATAATTTACGTATTGTCGATAGTCAAACCGAGGGATACGTGATAATTAGCTGATAATTACAGATTACAGCGTGTCGTGTTACATGACGGCAATAATGGTCATGAGCTGAGACGTTTTGACATACTTTTGTCTTTGGTATGAGGAGATCTAATATGCGTATCCCGAAATTCGTTAATGTACGCCATTGGCATTAACGATAGTATATTTATTTATATTGTGCCAATGCTACATTTGTAATGGCAGGGAGAGTCCTGTTTCTTCGACAAGGACAGGTTAAATTAGTTTACCCGAACCATCGATATTTTTAAATCGATAATTAGCTACGTCATAGATATTGTAGTACTATCGATGGATAAATTATTTTCGATAATATCGATAGCATGGTTCACGTCAATACTATTAATATATAGCAATAGCATCTATAAATCGTTATAAAGTTTATTACGAATGGAAAGCGTAGACATAATTAGATAATTAAAGTACACAGAAAAATAATTAATATTATTATTATTTAGCTTTATATTATAAAGTACTATACCTATAAACTGTAAACAAAACTAGTAAAAGTTGGCGAACTATCGATTGCCCAAAAACAATTGTTATTATTGATATCTAAACATAAATACTATAAGAGGTATTGTCACTTTCCGAGCTATTGATTGCATCTGTGTCTAGAAAAGATCGATACTGTCTATAATCTTATAGTCGACTATTAATGGACTATCTTACTGCTATCGATATAAGACTATCAATCAGCAGCACTAGGTTGTTATGGGTTAAGTAAGTATATTGTGTGTAAGCACGTGAAATCTTTTTCTGCGTTACCCGTTGGATGCGTAATTGCAAGTCGCGGACGCGCGGCTCGGCATCAACGTGCACGTCGTGCGCAGTATGGTGGAAGGTCCACCAGCCAAAGACGAATCCCAGTAAAGTCTCCACCAATTCGAACTTCTTGCGCTCTTGCACTGCTTGCAGCTGGAATACGTACTCCAACGACGCCTGGCAGAAGTCACGCTCCGCCATGTCCATTGCCGCGTCAGCCTACAAGCAATAAACATGAAATTTATTATTGGGATAACTGGTAATAATATTTATACAGATACGGGAAAATTCGTTTCAAATTTGTCGCAAACCCGCGCACAGCCGACCAAGTTTTTTTAAAATAAAGTTCTATTTTGAACATTTTACTTATTTGTGTTATAATATTAAGGCTCAAAAATAATTGAACCAAACTCTCGCTACAGCCAGTCAGAAACGCTCTTTCTACTTTCCGTTTTTTAGGTGGTTAATTTGATATTTTAATGATAAATTATGATCGCTGCATATGTTTTCATTGCTTATCTTCCAGATAAAGTGTATAGTAATGTTGGACGATGCAAAAATATATTAGACGACGTTTTTAGAATACATAATTTCATTTATACATGGTGAACGTTAGAATCGTCTGCTATAAGTGTATTTCTAGTTAACTTGAAGAAATAAAGAATCCTAATTATTTTTGTAAAAAGAAGTACAAAAACTTTTTTTAAGTCTCACAGTATCAATTCTTGAATATTTATATGCCTGAGTTATGCACGTTAATAGGACAGATTTGACACTTGTACATCGTCAGCTACTCCACCAAAAGCATTATACCTATCCTTGTATTTTGTATTTGTATCCTGTCTGAAAATATTATATCCGCTAAAATTAAACTATTTATATTTAATATGCTCTGAATATATT
Source organism: Calamotropha paludella (assembly GCA_927399485.1). Classification (NCBI taxonomy): domain Eukaryota; kingdom Metazoa; phylum Arthropoda; class Insecta; order Lepidoptera; family Crambidae; genus Calamotropha; species Calamotropha paludella. The sequence goes on along the minus strand of OV656803.1, from coordinate 18,580,307 downwards.
TATTGTTTCCTTTTACATAGGTATTTAAATAATATGAATCAAATCATCATAAAATGTAATTATTGCAAGTAAAACATACTAATAAGTACCTACTCTCCTTTATTTATGAGTTTAGATGGTATAAGATTACATAGGTACGTATTATTAATTGTATTTTTTTTAATAAAATGCATAGGCATTCCATAACGTCACTGCATTTTTTTATCAAATAGCTATGATATCTAACAAGATCTATATGGGAATTATCTGTACTTACATATTGAAATAAAAGACCTATAAATACTATTAGTATTAATAATTAGGTATGTAGTCCTATGTATGTTTTTGCATGAAATCGAGTCTGTAAGAAAAAAATAAATAAAGAAGCTAATCGATCTAACTAAGCAAGAATCAATTTTTGCAATATAATCAATATTATTACTAACGCCATTATTACTCTATTTTACAGAACGTGATATACCTAAACTGTATTTTGATTATAATTTATAGATATTAACATAAAAATAACACGAATCAATAAAACGTGAACAAACTAAAATTATAATTGAATTACTGATTTCGTTAAAAACATGTGGCACGTCTCTAAAGCTTTTGATATAGCAGCAATATATATGACAGACAAATTGTGTAGTAGTTACAAAGTTTTTAATTATTTATTTCAAAACAACGCTTGTCCTTTTACTACGGATAATTGTAAAGACATAAAACATAAATTTTAATGCCCCAACATAGACAAACAAATCTCTTATTTGTTTGTTTATTATGAAGCACATTTCATCATTGTCCTTTAAATATTTTGTACATGACTAAATACTTTGTACATTTGACTAATATGTCATGTCATGACAAATTATATTTAATTAAGCATCATATTTTTGTGGTCAATTCCGATTTAGATATCACGACACGACAGTTAATATGTAACAAATGTATGCCTTTTGATGTTTATTTATTAACGTGTGATAATAAATAAGCATTGAATAATGTAACAAAAAATATATAAAAATCATAAAATAAATACTCAAACTAGTTGCAAAAATAATGGACACTAGTTAAGACAAATAGGCAAATAGACTTTTAAGAGTAACTTGTTGGACAACACAAGCCGGGGCACAGGTCTAATGTCAGATACTAAACCAAGGAAGGCTAGGTTCCGTTCTATTTCCAAAAATAAAGAGTCTGGCACAATTAGGAATCACTTGAAAATAATGGTGACAATAATTCAAAATTATAAAAAGATGTGTAAAAACAAGACCTCTTGAAAGACATTCTCCTGTTTCTTAGTAGAGAGGGAGAGTGTTCGCTCCTGTGTCTGGCAAAACTTGGCCGTCTTCTTGTCAAATTTTTTCTTGCCCTCCTGCGAACAAGCACGTGATTCATCAACATGTTACATCAGTTTATAAAAGTAATTGGTCATGTATAAATAACATACATGTCAAGACAAATTTGACAGAAATCGCAGGTTCTCCCAGCTTTATATTAACACTAGCGGCCCGTCCCGGCTTCGCACGGGTGGACAAAATTCTTTAAATTTTTTCTAGCATTTAATATAGCCTATGACACTCAGCAATAATGTGCCTTTCTATTGGTGAAAGAATTTTTAAAATCGGTTCAGTAGATACCGAGATTACCCCTTACAATTTAACAAATATACAAACACACAAACTTTAATTCTTTATAAATACTAGCCACGACTCCGAAGATCGGTAAGCAGTGTACTATAACCCAAGTTCTTCACATCTTTATTGTTTTCGCACTATTAGATTTAAAATTCACCTATAATAAAAGACCACATCTCCAAACCCTCGGGTAGGACCTCTCCTATATCCGAGCCCTCAGGCCCGGTCGGCCGGATAATAAGGTCAAGCGTATAGAAGAGAGTTATAGTTTAATTACTTTTTTGCTTATGTGTAGTTTTATTTCTTTGAAGACTTCGATCATATATTTCTGTAGATGCACAGTTCCATGCAAAACTAAACAAAATATTGTCCCCGCATCAATACGTACTTAGGTAGATGTATACCGTTTGAAGTATAGAAAAAAACATCTTAAAGTATCGTACGGTGTAATCTAATTTAGATCTTAATTGATAAGCGTCACTATGGAAATAAATCCATTTTAGGTTCAATACATAATACCTTGTGGATTGTCAGACGTAAAATTTTGACTCTCAAAAAAAGCAGAATTAAAACAGCACATATCCAAACACAAGTGTATTAAAAAACTAAGCTTGATGTATGACAATAAAGCAATTAATCGTACAAACAATAATATTAGTTACGTTCTATGTGACATTGCATTTTGCGTCCGCGTCTTATCGTTGTCACTTGGAACATAGACAGGAATGCAGTTGCTTACTTTAAAAAAAAATGCGATACCTGGATGGAGTTAAAAATAAAATTTATACAAGTTTCTTTATTATTACTTTCATACGCAATAAGTAGTAAATGGGTTTTGATGAAATTTGGTACACAGCTAGACTTAAAAAATAGAATACTTTTTATGATGTAGTATTTTGAGAAAAACAAGGCTATACGCTCAGTTAGTAAGTGCGAGTACGTGCTTGTGTGTGTGTGTCTGGCGTGTGTGTGTGTGTGTTTGAAAGATGGATTTAAAGATATCTAAAATAAGGTCAAGGTGCCAATTGTCTTTGTGATTTGTTTTTTATTTTAGCGGTTTTTAGTTTCCCAGCATGATGAAGTCGTATGTCAATATACTTTTCAATTATAGCTTTCAAAAGCCCTATTTTATAATCAAAGTTGAAGGTATGGTTTGAACAAACCACACTAAATGCATTCGGTTTATAAAACTCCTCTGTTCTAACTAGGGCTATAATACACCTGCACTTTTCTCTCTGAATTTCATTTTTCGGAAAACTAAAACAATAACAAACTTTTAATTGAAATTTAATAAAAATAACGACGTCTCCAACTTTTTCCTATTGACTTTGTTCGCAAGCACTTGGATTCATATTGTTTTGTCTTATGAGCGGCCTACTCGAGTGTGAAAGGGATAGACGAATATTATATACCTAGCAACCGCCATGTCATATAAATCTACAAAAAAAACAAATGTTACTAAAATATTAATGAAATTATACTTAAACCATGAGAAAAATGTGTCAATAAGTTAAAATGAAATTCTTCTTACTAGAAATATAACATTCCATCCTTCTTTTTCACCTTTAATGTGTAATTTTTACAATTTTTCACTACGCACATTGGCATTGTTGTCGCCACATGGCATGCGCGCTCACTAAGCTAATGAGAGCGAAACAAGGCATATTTTTGATTTATGCCTTCTTTTAATGGTGCCACTTTTTAAGCGGCAACAGTGCATCTACAGAAATATATGATCGAAGTTTGAAGAAATTAAAACTACCAATTCGCCGAAGTCAAATACTAAAAAAATGGCAAATAATGTCGAGTACCAAATAATAGCGACTAATCGCGGCATCTCTAATAAAATAAAATGTAGTTACACGTATCACTTAATTTTATACAAGGTTAAGACTCGGTACCATTTTTACTTCTACAGTTGGTGTAACGGTAGCGATCTTGCCTTTTGAACCGATGGTGTCTGAGGTCGAGTCCCAGAAGGAGCAAATGTTTGTGCGATAAATACGAGCATTTGTACCTGAGGTCATAAGTCATTATATGTATCATAAATGATGTATATCTGTTATCTTAGCATCTATAACAGGAGCCTTACAGTGCTTACTTTGGGCTAGGCTAATTGGTCTAAATGTAATAAACAGTATTATACCGCAAATTGCCCAATATTTCAATAATCAATAGATATGTAACTTATATTCAAAGGTCAATATTAGTTTTCAATGAAACTCGCATAGTATATAAATAATTACGATAACATGGAATGGCTTTTTTGAAACTCAGGATAGTTGATGATTAGTATAATTTTCAATACTTTGAAACCGATAACGATTACTAAATTTTCTTTTTTTATGATTAACTTTTGCGAACGATGCTTAAACTGCGAAATCTTAGGCTCAACGCGTAAACGTCTAGGCCATCAAGCTTTTAGTCTCAACCTCCACTGGGACAAAATGCAATATAAATCAATAAAAATGCAATTTTTATAACTACTTAGAATCTTGTTTACACTGCTAGCTTTATTGAAATTGTATAGCTGCGACATTTCTGATTAACTAGTACTTTAAATAAATTCATTTATTTGTAACAATGTATTAGAATACCTGCGTGCAAAACTCATATATTTCAAAGTGAAAGTGGTAAATCTATAGTAATGTTTCCACGTGTTAATAGCGCAGTTTTCTCGGTATAAGTTTCTACGGTTTCGTGTAGTATAGGCTAGTATTTGCTTAATTAGTGGATTCCTGTGTGGCTGAGGCGGCAGCACACGCGAGCTGTCGTGCTTCACCGAACGACGACGAGGTGTCTCACTATTGGACTTATTTCTCATACAAAACGTGAGAAGATAAACTTGAATAGAAAGATGTTCATCGCACGTCAATACCTTTTGATAACCGAACATCATTATACAAAGTTGTTATACTAGTCGGGAAAAGAGTTAGGCTTGCGGCCAAAACTAAGCAACTCCCTGGAAGATAAAAGGTTTTAGTAATCCTCGTCCAACACGCTCCCTAGTTCATTTACAAGGTTTTATGTTGTAATAAATACTTCATTAAGTGGAATGGAATAGAAAAAGTCGACGGCTAAACCTGTAAAATTATATACGCTGTGACGTTATGTCTTGCTAATTGTCGCGCGCCTATAATTGATCTAAATGCGAGGACCTGACGAATGACGCGCATCCGCCGCGTCATTGGGTTATGCTTACCTCCCATATCAAAGCATCGAAATTGCTCATACATAACGTTATAAAACATAATCATGACACATACAAACTTACTGACACATATTACGTGTTCATTGTTTCAATGTGCCAACTGACTTTTAATAGTCATGTCATATACGACGATTAATTTTGGAAGAAAATTAATGTGACTTTATAAATTGGTAATAATAGATATAATGTTTCTGGCAGAAATGGAAACTATGATATATTTTCTTACTATTTGACCTTGGGGCGGTAAATTGTAATATGATATGATAGCTATTTATATCTTACCGATACATATGAGATGAAGTAAGAAGAAACTTCAGAGAAGCAAACATTACTTTTCTGACCTCAAAAAATTACGTTTATTTTTATGGTAATATAATAACGTAAATGACTGATTCTATTATTGGTGCTACCTTGACTGCGCCGATGTGTTCTTTGCGGAAGCGCTCCAGGGGCTGTATTATCTGCTCATGCGCACGCCCCAGCTGTAACACACACAAACAATCGTAAATATTATAAATTATTTACTAGACATCAACAAAAGCCCTTCAAACACAATATAATTTTAAGCAGTCACTTTTTGACCTATTCTAAATAACAGAACAGACAGAACTATTACTGCTTTTTTGTGGACATATTTCTATTAAGTACGAGGGAGTAAGATAACAACGGCTGCCTAGTGCCTAGTAGCGGAATAGAAGTGATTATTGGGAATCTTAGCAATTCGATACGTGATAGGTTTGTCTAGATAAAAAACAGAATTATAGAAGCCTTTACATTACAACGCTCTGAACAGTACTTAATTCAATCAAAACAAAACTTAGTTGTTAGAAATCTTATTAAAGATGCATATTACACTTTCAGTAAACTATAACGAGGAGATATTTAGATATGTTGATAAAAACTGAGATCAAACACATTGTTATACCGATTTGGAATTGTATATTGCCCTATCTCGATAGGGAAATAATCTCAAGACTTAGAAATGTTGACGGCTCGCTCAGTGTTCTCGTAATACTTTCAGTAGTTTATAATAAATGTTTTTGCCGAAGTTATAGTGCGAGCCATACCGATAACAAAGTTCCGCTTGATAACAAACAGCGATTAAAATATATTTACGATTTTGTCTGATTGTATGTCGTAATAAGACTGTTGATACTAACGTTTTAATGATAGCACGCGCTGCAAGTGACGTTACTGGCTCACAAGTGCGACGACTTAGGACTAGCGAGCAGCGAACTCTATCGACAACATCGACGATATTGCCCGAGGGCATGACGTCGTTTATGTTATTAATTATTCGAGAGACATAGGGAGAGATAGGGAGGAAGCAGAAACGAAGCGAGATTATTATTTGGCCACGAATTCGTAGAATTGTATAATGTAAGAAGTGTATTCTTGTAGAAGGGTACTTGGGAAATAATAATAATTATAAATTATGAATAATTTTATACACAAATAGGACACAGAAAATGAAGTTATAACAAAAAAATACAAACAGTCGGCTTTATTTGTCTTGAATGATAAGAATAATAAGGCAGTGGGTGCTATATCAGATATGCAATTTGATATAGCTTATGGTGGAAACAAATTAATTAGATAAGAGAGAAATAAAGGTACAATAACAGTCTGAAAATTGAGAGAAAAGAAATAACTTTAGCTCTGTCACGAAATTTTCTCGAGGGTGGAGAGCATGGCAGTCAAAGTAAGGAACGTAAGACCTAGTGCCAGCGACGAGCGTGGTCATATAACCGGAAACACGAAATTAATCTGAAAGAGAAATTTTACAGTAGCTCAAATTTACTGAGCGATTCCTCCAACAGATCAGTATAACAGATCAGAAGATACAAATATTACCATCTGTTTTAAGAACTGGTGATAGAAGTATGCTATAGAATATGTCGCAGCGTTGTGCGTGCGCCTAGTGAAGTGCGACACGTGATATCCGCATAGCGCCCAAGGCTGAAGCGCGACCTCAGTGTGCCGTCAGTTATGTATACAAGCTCATTAATATGCAGCGACATAAAGCACGCTGCCCTCCGCCGTTCGTGCCAGTAAAAGTGGTCAATCGCCAGTGGAATATGAGAAAGTGATACGCCGAAGGTCGTGGCCCGAAATTAAAAACAAAAACTGCCTCATACAACACGTGCTAGACATACGTTGAATATATGCTATACACCATTCTTCATCCGAGATAGCGCGGCAGTTGCCCAGTGGGCGCGACTGTCACACATGAGCGAAAACGATCTACCTACACAATCATTAAATTCAATATCAACCAATGACATTTCACATGATACACCATATAAGAAACATATCGTTTACTTCGACGGCAAACGATACGAGCGCTAGCTTATCGTCTTCAGATTTAATATTTTTATGACGGAGTCTGAATTAAATATTAATATTGTATTATTATAAATTATCATCACCTATAAGTGAGTTTTATTTATGAAATTTCAAATAAATAATAATTGGTATATCAAAGTTAGTGTTTTTATCTACTCGCATGAAGTTATTAGCATAAGTTTTAGTTGCCCCGAGTCACTGGTTAGGGGCAACTAAAGCTTAGGTGTACACCAGATATACCTTTGCTGTTCCGCGACTGTAACTCAGCATATTTGGCGTTTTCTACCTTGTATAACACTATTTATCTAAATGCCATAACAGCTCAGGTTTTAACTTGCGTAATATTTATTCATATCAAACTTATTTTAAGAAAGTCAATTAAAACAAAAAAGTGCATACAGATGAATTTTGAGTAAATATTAAAATAGCCATTTGTTTACCCAAGAACTGACATGAATTACTTCACACAATTTTATTTTATATTTTTATCTGTGATGTGAAGTAAAATCCCTAAATACAAAAGTAAAATAATGCATAATTTCCAATTTCAAATCATAACAAATACTGCAAATTTTGTTATAAAATTAATGGAGGTCATAGTTTCATATTTATGTAATTAAATAAGACAATGCATGATGCAATGGGTTATTGACTATATTGTAACTGAATTTAATCTTTACATATTTCAAATTACATAAGAAAGAGCACAAATTGTTAACTGAAAGTCGAATATTATATTAAAAATCGCAAAGCATGTTCACCAGTGGGATACATTATTATACTCTACATTTAGGTAAATAAATAAAGAAATTCCCGACAACTCACAACAATTATTTAGTCCTCAACTAAGCTGAGCTCGTACTATGGGTAGTAAATAATGTATAGATTACACAATTGAGTATATAAACGACTATGACTCAGAAACAACTGCTTATGTTCATCACACATATGCCCATACAGGGATTCGAACCCCTTTGGCTCATTAGGTAGGATCGCTACCGTTGCACCAAGTGGCCGTAATGGTCAAACAGTGTTTGCACAGCACTTATTAAATAGGTATAATACATTAGGTTTGCACATGTTATATACATATTATTATTTCAGAATTCACTTTTATAGAAACGAAAGCTTTAATCGCTATGCTTAATTTGCAGCTTGGTATTGATACATAGCATATACATTTACATAATTGATAACCTGTAGAAAAAAAGAGTATCATGCATGATTAAGCAAAAGCGAATTATTACAAAATCAATGATTATTTAATAATCGCAATGCATTAATTATTTTATATTTACTGAAGCTAATAAGCTAACCCTGAAATACTAGTTAACAATCAACTTGGTCAACAAAATATCAGCAGTCCAGCCAATTTGAATGAAATATTTGTTGCAAATATTTTTGGTATTAGTGGGAGAAGTATAAAATTGCAGTTTTTGTATAAATCTTGTCAGACTTCATAAAGAGTATAATGACAAATTCAAAATAAATATTAGATAGTATTATGTGAAAATCTAGGCCAGATTTGTGTTTTTATAAATTCCATATATTAAAAATTTATATATATTTTAAAATGAATCTTTATGATTTCTTATTTAGTAGATTGTAACTTTTCAGATTCAGTTTTTTTTATTTCAACATGCTATATGTACATAGATAATTAGTGATGAAAGAGACTCAGCCCTTTAAGCCTCTTTTTATATGACTTAATTAATAAATGTATCCGACTTAAAATTTGTTCTATTTAAGGTAATTATTATGATTATAAACAAAACAAAATCAAAAAATCAACAAAATGAAAACAAATCATAAAGCTACAGAAAAGGCAGCCAAGACGATAGGCACATTGATGCTCTGATGCTATTATCACTTAATCTGCAACGTTTTTTTGAGATCAGGTGACTACCTTAGCAATGAGTCGCAAGTCTTTAAAGTCCTTTAAGCTGTTTAAGTAACTGCTGAGCGTTTTACGTTAAAAGACTTCGATTTATAAGGCTAGTCTTATGACTAATGGTTGGCGACCAAAAGACTGAGTCAGTTCAAACAAGACTAAGTCTCTGTCATCACTATAGATAATATACAGATATATTTAGGCATGGTTATTTTCCCTCATAGTCAAGAATTGTAAAAGTATTTACGCTGTGCAGTTTAAAATGTCTATTGTTGATGTCATTTGAGCATTCATATTGGAGAGCATTGTTGTATTAGTTTATATAGCATGTATGTATAACACGATACAAAACAACCACGAAGCAGAAGGCACAACGCTACCTTCCATCTCACTCTTTAAATATATTATAGTGACACATATTTTCGGCATAAAGTTGACATATAACTAGATCGATGCAGTCGCTAAGTATAAAGCTTCGCTAGCGCTCCGCTCCAATATACCATATTGGAGCGGAGCTTAATACCAAAGAAAACATAAAGAAGTATATAAAATTAAATCATGTTATATAATAATTTTAAAATTCCATTAGAATGAAAACTTTTAAAAAGAGCGCGCTTTTTGGTTCAATGTTTTTTCTCCATAACTTTTTTATTTTCGCGAAATGCAGGGACCATCACGATTTAGTCCTAAATGTGTTTATTTGATTCCACACATAAATTATTAAAATCGGTTAAGTACTCGGGAAGTTATGGAGTAACAGATATTAAGACTTTGAAGCTGCCCATGGATCAGCTTGGGATCAGCTGATCCATGGGAGCCCTGCTCTCTTACTTGCTCCGCTCCAATAACTTCATGCGATGACCATAAAAATCCATATTATCAATGAAACTTTTGTACCATTTTGAAGCTATGTACGTACAACCAATTAATATGCTGATGCCTATGTTATATGGTCATAATCATTACACACAGACTTTAGTTGTCATGAAATAACATAGAACAGTAAGCCACATTTTCTGAATTAGTATCAGGAGTTTAATGTGTATAGATAAATTAATTTATAGTAAGTTCAATAAAAACTATAAGAATAATTACAATATTTTAACAACAACATTCTCCTGTTCAATGAAATGGAAACAAATAAGAAAAGATAAGCAATAATATTCCACAGCTTCGTGAATTAGTAATCTATATCTTATACCTATGCGTACCATTCACAGATCAATAAGAACAAGCAGTACTTGTCACATATTTGCCCCATAATGTAAACATTTCAACAAGGTATATTGCAAAATATGGATATATTTTACAAATTAATAAAGTAAAAATACTGAATGAAATTTCCAGGCACAAGCACAGAAATAAAATATTAAGAAGTAATATAAGTTTTAATGGTAAACAGGCTGTCTTACCATACGGTCGCGCTCGTCCTCTATAGTGCGTATGAGGTGCGCGAAATGATGCAGTGAGCGACTAATAACTCGCTCGTCCTCAGTCATGGAAGCGCCGATACACGCGAACTCAAACTGTTCCATACTCGTCGCCAAGGCGAGCTGTGCCGTCCCAAGACCTATGTGCGTAAATAAATTAAGCTAAACTATGCTTACTAGAAAACATCATAAAGCATTCTAAGTTTTTTTTAATGAGTATGTAGAATGAAATAACAGGAACATTTCGCTCACCTTCACACATGCCTACTATTTAGATTTTTAAGTAAAGCGCACTTGCATTCAAGTGTCATTGGTAAACAGTTTTATATTCTGGTGGACCTAAGACATTGCTGGCTGATTTTCTAGACATGGTTTTGGGTGAATGAATATATAACATTTAAGAAGTTTGTAATATCTGTTCAAAAGATATGCTATATTTAAAACTTATTTGAAAATGATGGGTGGAAAATGATAGTTTAGGGTGTAGAAAAGGGGTCCAGGATTATATATACAAGAATAAAAAAATGTTTAGACATTTGGACAAAATTAAGACTGAATCATGAGTACATAAAGGCCCCCCCAAGCAAAGCTCTCTTTGGTGTAACCCCTTCACAACACCCAGATCCAATTTTAAAAAAGTATTACAAAAAATTTATAACAATGAAACTTATTTCTCTTATTATAAATTGCAATAAAAAATGTTATAGTTTTAACTAGTACTCCAAACTCATTAAACCTAATATTTTCATCACTGTAGGTAGTTTTAAAAACAACATATAGATTGCAACAAGATTACAAGAAAGTTGTGTGACACAATCACTCAAGGCCCTGATTAGAATAAAGAAGATAACAGTTATTGGCTCAACAGCACCAACAGAAATTGCCACACTCCTTATCAGATAACCATCATCAAGAGATAACTCAAATGGTTTGATAATTCACATAATATTTTAATTGAATACTTCAATTATTACTACTAATAATTCAAGTATTCAATTAAAATATTATATTATATTAAAATATTAAAATAGTGCTTTACCATGATTTCATGTAATTATATCAAGGATAATGTACTAATGAGTATTTTAATACAAACAAAGAAATAGTATTCAACTAATATGGGCTGTATGTGTGCATGTGTAGGTGGGTACTGATAAGGCAGCACTAATGAGTGCCTACCATTTGTTTTGTCTGTCTGTTTGTTAGAAATATACTACAGCACTTCTGTGAGTCATTTCGATTCAAAGATATTGGAAGTAGCACAATCACAATCAATGTCTCACAAGAATGAAAACCTTAAAGGTTCAATATACATATATAAGGTTTAGAGTAAGCATAGAATATTATTGAGAGATACAATATTGTTAATCATGTAGATCAAACATTATTTAATACCTAAAGGTATTAAATTGTGTCTCTTTTGATTGTAATACTTGGTCTTTTTTTAATATCGTTTATTAAAGGGATTAGTATGTGACAGAAATTTTAAAATAGATGATGGTAAGATAATAATAAAACAGAAATAACGTTTGATATATTTGTTGTTACATACTACATTAAAAACGAATGCTGGATCATTTGAAAACTATGTATGGCTAATGTGCGGAGGAGGGTGAACTCACGCCTGGCCGCCTGCACAACATCCTTGACTTCTTTGATGAGCCGTTTGATCTGCTGGCTCGTACGCTCGAGTTCCTTCTCATGCCTCTGCAGGTTCTCGCGGAACTGCGGGCTGTCCGCCAGGCACTCGGTGAACTCGAGCGGTTGTAAGCCCACGCCCATGGTCACCGACTCGCCCGCGATCACAACAGTCGCACTTTCACCGACCGCCCTTCGCCGAGGGCATCCTCTCTACGCACTTGATACTTCCTTTTTGACGGAAATTAATTCCTGCTTATAATAGACACACGCGACATCTACTACGGTACGTGTAAATTGAATAAAAGCCTTTTTATTTTTCTTTACAGTCAAAACGATATGCAATGTTGCGCAGCTGTCAATTACTGAACCAGTGTTGCCATATCAATCATCACAACTCTACCTTCTAAATCTACCTTAGCCTGAATCACGGATCTGGGTTATACGTTAGGTTATTTTAAGGCTAGAGAAAACAACTTACTTTTTATAAACTCCCCTTCCAATTTACATTACCTATTTTCTAAGGTTTTTTTTGTTACACAGAAATCGAAAGACATTGATGGATAATCACTATATTTTTGTGGGAAAAAATGTTAAATCGTAATTAACAATAATAACGAATTGAAAATAACCTCTCATATCAAGCATGACTTTATTTTGTGTTTATGAAAAAGTTCCGAATTGAATTAAAAAAATAATGGCGAAAAGAAAAAAAATAACTTCAATTTACATTTTTATTATAAAAATATGAAGGCAAAAAAAAAGGTAAACTATTCACGAAGCAGAAAACAAATTAAAAATAACCCTATAAAAATTACTTACTGGTTGGATAACCAACCTTTGCAAGTTAACTCGTGTGGAAATATATTTCAGAAATAATTTCTGATTTACTCCTAAAAAATCAGAAATTTTCTTATAATATAATTCTTCTCTGAGTGTGTATGTCACTGAACTCCTCCTAAACGGCTGGACCGATTTGAATGAAATTTTTTGTGCGTGTTCAAGGGGATCTGAGAATGGTTTAGATTCACAATTCAGTCCAGCAGATGACGCTGCAGGCGGCACAGCAACGCGTGGCTGGGTCAACTAGTTTTCTTATAATAATACGAAATATTCAGAATCTTTCTCAAATTTTCTCTCAAAGTTTCGGGAAGAAGAAGAGTAAATCGGAAGAAAAAAATTTTGTATATTTGAAACTTTCTGATAATTTCAGACTAAATTTGAGTAAATTTGAAGCGACTTATATACTTTAAAGGATATATTTGTTTAAAAAGGTAGATTATCGATTTTAATACTTGTATTCGAGTTAATAATTACAATACATTGGTATACGTCTATCCTTAACAGTTTCTAAAACGAGAGTCGCTGTAGGGCTTTCGCCCACACACTTTGTCGTCACTATCACACTGTCACAACACACACACTATGACAAGCGTAAGTTTGGAGAGTTCCTGAGCTTTTCAGAGAGTTTCAGAATAAAATAAGGATAAATTTAGTCTGAACCTCTCTGAAATTCTCTAAAAACTGAGAGACTTTTCTTAGCGAATAAAGTTTCTCTGAAACTCTCAGAAACCCTCTTGAAATATTCAAACTTAGTCATGGTTTATCCTAGCTTTATTCTAACACTCTTTGAATTGTTAAAAAATTCATCAAACCGAATTTTCCCATTTTCTCATATTTAGTCTGAAATTATCAGAAAGTTTAAATATACAAAAAAAAATCTTCCGATTTACTCTTCTTCTTCCCGAAACTTTCTAAAAAATGTTTCAAATTTGAGAAAGATTCTGAATATTTCGTATCATTAGAAGAAATTTCTGATTTTTTCGGAGTAAATCAGAAATTATTTCTGAAAAATATTTCCACACAGGAACCTAAATAAAACAAAAATTATCCAATTAAAATCTTATCAAAAGCCACCTTTACCTATTTAGTATAGCTATGGCAACTTCAAACTCCAAACTATACTATAATTGGGTATAGATAGACCTGGATATAGGTATGAACTGAAAGTCACACATCTAAAACATAAGTAAAAGTCCTCTTTTATAATTATATGCTCTGCCATATATCAAACTAGTGACTGACTTTCAGACGGTACTCATTGCGTATTACTCGCATTCTTATTCAGCAATAACTTACTATTACGGGGTCCTTAACGAAGTCGTTTTAAAAAAAAATCATTACTGAAACATTCAAATTGAGACCCTGAGGTAACCCCACAGCAAAAATGATGCTACCAGACTAACTTCTCGAGCGGAGGGCTTGAGCCTGTAGGGAGCTGCTGGTACAGCAGTTCCTAAACATCATCACATTTATTACCGAGAGCTAGGTTTAACATTACGGTATCGTTTTGTGAAGAAACTGTTCCGACATATATATAGAACTTTTATATTCAAAATAATCAGAAATTCATACCTCTGGACAGTGGCGGCGCAAGAACTAAACTTAATGTGGGCAAGGGCAAGGTACATTTCGCGAGGCCCTCTGATGGTGCAAGAAGAAGGGAATATAAAAAAAATCACTTAAAATTAAACAGTTTTTTATTCATTCTGAAACAAACCTAAATATTTACTTATACTTCTTTGGAACATTTAACAAAAAATGAAAATAAATAAAAAAACAGAAATTTTCTACTTTTGGTTTTACTGAACCACTTAATGATTAGTTCGTAATTTATCTTAGATGCTATATCTGATTCAATAGACAAAACTGGCAAAGCTGGAAGTCTTTTTTGATCCATAATACTTATTTCTTAAATAATTATTAACTAGTTTCAATTTTCGAAAGCTTCTTTCAGCGGAAGCAGTTTCAGCAAGGTATTGTTAACAAATCTGACGATAATTTGGGTAAATTTCTCTTACTTTCTCTATGACCTATTGGAGCAGATGTTTCACGTCTTTAATAGAGTTGGGTGAAGGGATCATATTTTGTAACTCCTCATATACCTGCCGGCAAATAAGTTGAACATGATTTTGAAATCACGTGACATGCGCAGTAGTGAATAATGTACCTAAACTTGCTACTGCGCATGTCACGTGATTTCAAAATCATGTTCAACTTATTTGCCGGCAGGTATACAACTCATAAGGTTGGAAGACATTGCTCTCACCTACTTGCAGGACTGTGTGTAAATCCTGAGAGTTTATCAATATTTGTTCTTTTGGATTTTTTTGACTCGTTTAAGCCCTAGAGAAAACAAAATCTTCAAGACGTTGATTTATAGACATAACTAGGTTTCCGCCCGCGGCTTCGCCCGCGTGGAATTCGGTTATATTGCGGTATAAAGCACAACTTTAAGAAAACTTCTCATTCCCACGGATAAATCTAAGAAGCGCGATGTAACGCTGGATACAAAATTCATATAATTCATTCCACTTCTTACGTATCTTAAAAAAACACTTCGTTACCACGTTTTAAAAAACACCCAGCGCCATCTTCCGCATACCTCTAGAACTAAATAGCGTAAGCTATCATTCCACTTCTTTCGTATTTTAAAAAACACATCGTTACCATGTTTTAAAAAACACCCAGCACCATCTATCGCATACCTCAAGAACTAAATAAGGTAACTAATACTTATACCAATTAGTAATTCGTTGCCTTTAGTGATTTCAGGATAAGTAGATGCAAAAAAAACAATTTAGACGATAAAACAAATTGTACGTCTTCCCTCGGGAATTTCTCATTTTCGGGCATTCATTATCGTATCATTTAGCTTCAAAATTTACATGTTCATATTCGTTTGCAACATATAAGTAGATGTAAAAAAACAGTTTAGACGATAAAAGAAATTGTACGTCATCCCTCGGGAATTCCTCATTTTCGGGGATTCATTATCGTATCATTTAGCTTCTAAATTTACATGTTTATATTCGTTTGCAATATTTTACCTAGTTTTAAACGACACACAGCGCCATCTACAATCCATCCATCAAGCAAACAATATTTTTGTTTTTCCTCGGGAATATCAATTTTTCCAGGATAAAAAGTACCCTATTATTTAATCCGGACTTTTATCTTTACGTCTGCAAAATTTCAAAGCAATCGGTTCAGTAGTTACGGCGTGAAAGCGGAACAAACAAACAAACAAACTCACTTTCCGATTTATAATATTAGTAAGGATAAATTCCGATTCCATGTTACTTAACACAAAAACAATCATGATATTTCATGATAATAAAAAAATCTGCATATACTGTATTTATAGGTTGATCGCTGCCTTCAAGGACGTACCCATGGGGGCATGAGAGAGTAGCTGCTCCCCCTCCCTGGAGATTGTTTGCTTAAAAATATGCACTTTGCGTTGACTAAATCCTCACAACTCACCGCGCGTTGCCGACGACGGACGAAGATCAGTAATCTTAATTTTATATCTGTTTTCTCTCCAGGTACTAGAAATAAGTAAAATAAAAAGATATTACTTGTATGAAATAATCATTGTTTATTATGAATAACTAAAGTAAATAAATAACCACTATCTATTATCTTCTATTCTACTAAAATTATTTTTAATTATTTTCATAAAAATATTTACATGCAGGCCCTCAACTCTTACTCGCAATTATTAGACAAAATTATTGGCCGTTGGGAGGCCGCAACTTATCCAAAAATGTGTGAATGAATGCGTTCGGTGTTGCAGATATAAATCAAAAACATTTCAGCCTATTATGGGTCAGTTACCATTATCTCGCACCGAGCTAGAGTTTCCTTTCTTGCATTGTAGTGTTGACTACGCTGAGCCAGTGCTAATAGCCGATCTAAACGGGGAGAAATTGCAATCTCTTAAAGTCATTTTTAGTTATATTCGTTTGCAACTCAGTAAAAGCCATACACATCGAGCTCGTTACGGCCCTGTCCAGCGAAGCTTACTTAGCCGCTTTAAATCGTTTTGTGCGGCAAACCTCAAACCCTCAAGTCTGACAAGGGAACTAATTTCATTGGTACATATAATGCACTTTCAACAACCAAACCAACATAGGTAACAATAAATTTTTTTACTACAGTCCGATCTTGAAGGTGTAATTGCTCGGGAGGGCAATTCTTCCACTACTAACTTCCCTCCCCCAGTCAAGCCTACCGTTACCTACCTAATAGTTATCGGATAGGCCTCGAAACAGTATTTACGTCATAACAATCGTTTCTAAAAATAACTCCAAAATTAAATCATAGAAAAAGGCCTATTTTGCTTATTAACAAATTAAATTGCACTAAAATCCACTTCTGACGTTTATCTATGAGAAACAGCCGGATAAAACTGATTTTTCGAATTTCGGGGATGACATTTTTTACAATTTTTCATTTTTTTGGCATTACTACTAACGAAAATAGCTTCACTACTATCCACTACTAATCTGTGGCCATAGAAGTAACCCTGAGTGGTGTTAACAGCCGCTGTTGCGATAGAAAAGTAAACCTGTATGGCGTCAACAGCCGCTGTAGGGATAAAGTAACCCTGTGTGGTGTTAACAGCCGCTGTTGCGATAGAAAAGTAACCCTGTGTGGCGTCAACAGCCGCTGTGGCGATAGACTAAGTAACCCTGTGTGGTGTTAACAGCCCCTGTTGCGATAGAAAAGTAACCCTGTGTGGCGTCAACAGCCGCTGTGGCGATAGAGTAAGTAACCCTGTGTGGTGTTAACAGCCCCTGTTGCGATAGAAAAGTAACCCTGTGTGGCGTCAACAGCCGCTGTGGCGATAGAGTAAGTAACCCTGTGTGGTGTTAACAGCCCCTGTTGCGATAGAAAAGTAACCCTGTGTGGCGTCAACAGCCGCTGTGGCGATAGAGTAAGTAACCCTGTGTGGTGTTAACAGCCCCTGTTGCGATAGAAAAGTAACTCTGTGTGGCGTCAACAGCCGCTGTGGCGATAGAGTAAGTAACCCTGTGTGGTGTTAATAGCCCCTGTTGCGATAGAAAAGTAACCCTGTGTGGCGACAACAGCCGCTGTGGCGATAGAGTAAGTAACCCTGTGTGGTGTTAACAGCCCCTGTTGCGATAGAAAAGTAACCCTGTGTGGCGTCAACAGCCGCTGTGGCGATAGAGTAAGTAACCCTGTGTGGTGTTAACAACCTCTGTTGCGATAGAGTAAGTAACCCTATGTGGTGTTAACAGCCTCTGTGGTGATAGAATAAATAACCCGTGTGGTGTTAACAGCCCTCGTGGCGATGGAATAAGCAGCCCTGTTTGGTGTTGATAGCAAAAGTGGCAATAGACTCAGCAACCCTACGTGGTGTTATCAATCTGAAAGAATATAATTGTCAACTCAGAAAAAGTAACGATTCAAAATACCGGGTGGACGTATATTGTGGTAGACTTTGTAAGCGACATAACTCTATTAAGGGACGGCAGAGCGGGGAGCGGGGGCACCAAGGGTCATTCTTTATTTGAAAAATTAAATATAATGTCAGTTATAAATGGCTTTATTATATAGGGTCTATTACGATTTTGCAAATAAATACATAACGATAACAACACTACTGATACTGCAAGCAGCACGGAATGCTGAATAGTACAACATTAATCCAAAGAATACCGAGTACATGAAGGTAGGAATTACATAAGTATCCTGTTGAAGAACTGGAGCCAATGTCCGTTATGGTGCGCCGGTGGGAGCGCTAGTGGTAGTTTCATCTTCCGCCGATTCCTCATCATCTTCATCGTCATCATCGTCGTCATCATCACTATCATCTTCAGACCCCGAGTACGTGTATGAGTATGAGTAGTCGCCACCCTCCGCCGCGTCGTACTCACCTTAGTAAAAACAAATATTTCAATTATAAGAACTACAAAACCTAATTATTTTAAACAAGCAATCCTTCTTGTACATAAGTATGGCTTAGCGATTTGATGGTTTTTTGCATTGGTTCAGTTTTTAGGCAACTTTTGTTTTAACAAACGAAGCTCTATCGCCCTGTAATAGATTGTTAAAAACGCAAGTTTCACGCAGCTTAAAACCGGACAGACACAAAGGCAGTGCAGGCGGTTACGCTATTCCTTGTAGTTAGTTACCTACTATTAATCCAGTAAAGTCTAAATTAAGAAAGGGATATTTTTTGGTTTGAATTCGTGTTAAAATTATTAGGTAATCTGTAAACTGTTGTGACGTGCAAAATCGATCTAAAAAAACAGAAGTAAAGATCTATTGATATTGAAAGTTTATTTTAATGAATAACTAAAAGGGACTTAAATTTCATTTCACTAGCAATTTATCTAATTTATTAGTACAATCCAGGGATAGATAGACCAAGATTACCTCCGTGTGTATCGTCGTCGTCGGGTTGCGCGGCGCCCTGCCGGCCGTATCGGTGTGTGCGCGCTGAAACAGATCCGCATTACCATTACTGTTCTCTACCTTTATATCATGTTCATTTTTATCTAGTTGACAAGAAGACATAGCTCAATGTGAACTGCTAGAGACTTATCGTTATAGCATTACCTCTCTGGGGTTATATTTTACCTCAGGCAAATTATTCATCTTCACATGATATAAGGTTATACACAAACATATGAGAATATTCAAAGTAAAATAGCTATAATGTGGTCTGGGATGGAAATCTGTTATTGGCTGTACTTATTGTCATCCATACAATACGAGTATGTATGCAGTGTTGATTTTCTCAATAATGAAATAATAGAACATTAGTCAGAATAAAATATGACCAACACTAAATGTGTTTTATTTTTGTCGTGTTGATTGCTGTTGGTTGCAGTTGACAGTAACAACGATACTGGGTTTTGGGACGGCGAGTTCCTTAGATGGACCTCAACCCGAGAATAGCGAACCGCCATAGTAGTTTTCTAGATAGACGGCATTTCTTATGAGGGAGTCTCCGAACCTTTACATACAACCTTTACAACCTACATGACTGTATATGTGGTGAGTAACTGAACTGTGTGTCTGTGTGAGAGGATTGGAGGGGCATTGGCTCGTGTGATCGGGTCATCGGGGACATGTGAATGTGGGTACATACTGGAGAGGCTGAGGTCGGCAACTGGCAGCGTGGGAAGCTGGCACTTGGGGCAGGGAGGGGAGCCACGCGCGCGCGCGCCCCCACCCCCCGCACCTCCACCACCTGCACCGCGCCGCCGCACGTGTTCCTCGCAGTAGCACGATTTGCATCGCAGGCACGAGTACTGCCCTAGCCGGTTGCAAGACTGACCTGTGTCACAACAAGACAATAAATAAGCCTTGAATTAAATGTTATAGACTTTCAAACCCTTACTTTTTTTATTCTTTTCCTTGTAGGGCTTAATGAATATTTGAACATTCTTTTATTTCTTAAATAAGCCTTATTTACCGAAAAGATATGATTTTTAATATAAAATATGATTTAAAGTTACACCGGAGGGCTGGGCGTTATTAATTGCCAAAATATTAAGGTATATCTATATTACGACAAATATTAACGACTATAGTATCGTATGCACATTTAAAACTTAAACTCGGGCCTAAGTCTGGTTGCTGGAAAACAGATACCAAGAAATTATAACCTGATAAACCAGGTCTAACTTTAGGCCACGTTTTATAAGAAAGAAGAACGAGTCTATGCCGATAGTACCTTATATCAAATGTTGTCCGGGTTTGCAATTGTCTACTCACACTTGTAGGTCTCAGCCTCGAGCACTTGGCAGGAAGCCTGATGCTCGAATTGGTCGTCCTCACACAGGAATCCCTGGCAGAAGCAGCATCGGAAGACGCGGCCACCGTGCTCCCACACGCCTGCCCAACACAACATTACAAACCACGTTATTGCTCTAATGCAACTGAAAAAAATATTTTTTTAAGCATCTGTAATTTTTCATCTAATTCACTTATTTTGGTCATATGGAGTCCGGCAGAGTACATAGTAGATTAACGATAATACCATACAAGTGTAATGTATGAAAATCTCCCATAAAGAACAAAATGGGCAGCAGTATTTATGCTGTGATATTCACGCTCTCTATTGTTGCTTTATAAAATGTTAAAAAAAGTATCCAATTAGTGAATTGTATTGGGGGAACATGCGTATATATAAATAAATAGGAGCAGCGCATGGAAGGAGATAGGAATAGAAAGTGGCGCCACGCAGGAGAGTGAGCGAATCTGGAATTTTCTAGACTGCTTGGTCCTAGCTTTCGCGCATATTTGAAGCCGAGCGCGACAGCCTAAAAGCTTATTTCTAACTTAGATTTGAAAATAATCTTTGGATCGAGCGGAGTGATTTAAGAAACGACGACCTCAGTGAGTTATTAAACTATTGTAACCGTTATTGGGAGTTTTTGCGACGGAATTTTAGAGTTCATTTCTAACATCTTCAACAAGTTTATTGGACAACATAGTTAATCAGCGGACTCGTTTAGGAACTTTGTTTAGAAGATTTGATGCTGTAAGTTATTTAGGTGATGAAAACTCGGAATAAAATTATTTAATAAAACGACTTATTTAGGGCCATGATCACGGCTCTTGTAAAGGAGTAGAAACGTCAGGATAATAAATAAATTATGCGCAAAAAACCTTAAATAAGTGGTTTTATTTAAATGTGTAATGTGCGCGGTAGTGTAAGAACTAAGTATAATATTATTTTATTTGTCTATCTATTACCCACAATATGTAATTAAATTTTATACAGTGATCTCCAACCCGCCTCTCAATCATAACGTTATGGAAAAAGTTCAATTTTTGAGGGAGGCTTCCGTCTAGCAGTCTTTTTGCTGAGACGAAGATACATTAACACATTGACTGACTTATGTGAGCTGGTTAAAAAATGAATTTCAGTCTTTGACAATGTTTTACGCCAATTTAGCTTAGTGAAGATGGTTGGGTGTTCATTAACTTTAGGAGAATTGTTTACTGACCTCTTTCACACTCGAGACAGACGGCATCAACGAGTGGGCAGGAGCAGGCGTGCGTGGTAAGGCACTTACGACCATGGCACACCCATGCCTCGCAGAAGTCACATATGGCGCCCTAAGACAGACAATCTTAAAATCTTCAGAGTCTAAGGCATAAATGCTGCAACTAAGTTGAAAGTTATCATGTACATTTGATGCACAAACACAAAATTATTTTAAGCGTACTAGAATAGTTTCTAGAAGTGAAATACTTATACTGTTTCCTTTGACAAATTAACCACTGGATGCATAACAAGGGCCTTGTTCGCCTTTATCCTTATAACCAGTCTAATAGTCTCAGTAAGCAATACTGCGTTGTCAATATGACTCGAGAACTTAAGTGAAGCGTTAACACAAAAATGGGCAAATGCACTGTTTTGTTTTGTACAAAATAATAGTGGACAGTCAAAATGTTTCTTTTCAAGAGTAAGTACAATTTCGACCTATTATAGTAGCTAATCTTTCATAAAATAAATAAAATTTGGTATCTAAACAAAGTATAGTACATCACTTAAATAATTATCATTATACATGTACGTCCTTCAATAATGTTGCAAAACTTTTGGACATTAGTCTATATAGATGAAGACTATTTATGTCTTCCTACTCACCACCATCGCAAGGCCAGTAGTGAATGTGCCAGCGTGACGCACCACGCAATCCCCGGTCTTAGCCATGCACTTAACCTTGCCGCATGCTGCACACACTGGCAGTCGCTGTACTGCTGAGCAAAAGTAGCAAAAAGCACGGCTCTTTTGCTTCCTGTACACAAACCGAAACTTTGAATACAGGACTCTATTCTTGTAACCTGGGCAGCAATGTAACCAGCTTCCCACAAATATTATAATCTGTAGCTACATAATATAGGGACTGAGTTATAGGAATAAATTATGTTACTTTGCATTATTGCTTCACTGATTCATTGAAGCGCTTTAAGAAATAAGCTAAAACTTAAACATATTGTATACAGCTGTGTACAATAAGCTTTGTTACTTAGCAAATTAAAAGAATGCATTCATCCATTGCATGTGTACAAGATCCAAACATTAGATTAGAAACACCGAAATTCTGGACTTTATTGCCATGACTTCAGGGAATTTTATTAACTTCGACTTATAGAGTAATATGTACTATAAATACCTCACTGGGAAATATAACCTTGTTCGACTTACAAAGTCAAAACGATTCGAATTATCGTGTACTTGAGGGTTCAGCGGAAAGGAATGGTAATATTTTTCGTCTTACTAACGATTACGAGTTAACGAGGTTCGAGTTATCGAGATTCCACTGTAATATCCTAAAGTTACAATCGCTGACGAATTTGAGATTCGTTTCTTATTAACCAAGTTTTATAGAACTTACTTCTGACACTTATCGCATTCCATCGGCAGGTTGCAAGGATGCTGAGCAAGATCTGCGTGGCCACGAGCATTCCTAATTTCCTTCTGCCTTAGTTTCTGCTTCTCTGCTTTTTTACGCTGACCAGTTTTTTTCTTAGGCATTGCGGTAGGTGAATTGAAAGATTAATAGTAATATAAGGTTAATCAAAATTGAGTTTTCTTTACAAAATCTCAAATTAACTTTTACTCCTTCGTTTTTTTTTTACACACAGATGAGATTAACAGAAAGAAACAAAGAAAGCAAACAAGGCACAAGCAAGACAGATTAGTCCACGCTTCAGTCAGCTATTGTGGAATCCATAGAGTTATAGGTAAAGGTGGAGACAACACTTGTTAGAACTTCATGGTAATACTATTTGATCCAAAAACCTACATAGCGTTGTCCTGCTTCGTCAGAAAGACTTTCAACTTACGAGTAAAATGATTTGCGACATCCACGTGCTTTCACAACCATACTTTACATATTTGTGAATCGTATTAGTTGTTTTGACAAGTAAAATTTTACAAAATCGTGAGTTGATAACTAATCAAACACAAAACAAACAGAGGTGGCAGATCCGTGACAACAACTCGATATGGTAGAAAAACTTAATGATAAAACTGGTAAATTTTGCATTATGAGTTCCTTTTGTTAACATGTGGGAGAATTGTTATTGTACGAGCTTTAAGCCACTTATTAGTATTTATTAGCCATACTTAGCCACCATTACTAAAAACAACAGTGTCACTCCGAGAGTAACGACACAAGTGAAAACTTGAACAACTGCGTGTGTATATTTTGAATCGTCAGAAAATATTTTAATGTACAGGAAATACTTTTACGTTTTTTTATAATTAATGTAAACTAAAACTGCAAAAGTTATATTTCAGCATATGTTTATATTATATATAGTTATACTAGCTGACCCGGCCATGCGTTGCGAAAATAATAAATTATTCACAGTCGTGACTTCTTGCAGTATATTATGAAATGATCAATTTAATAAATCAAGTGACAGTATATTTATTTAATTAAAAAAGTAAATAAGTCTAGTGTCTTTTTGTAAAGGCATAAAGCCTTATTACATGGTTTCTTAGCAACAGCTCGTTTATAGAGTGATGTCAATTAATGTAAAAATATAAAGAAAACTATCTGTTAGTTCTCTAAATATATTCTGGTTATCTTACAATGGTTTTACTTTAATATGGTAGCAGAGCGTAGTTCGTATAAAAAATGGCTTCGAAGTACTATCAAAAGATAACTACGACACTTGGGCGATACAGACCAAAGCTGTCCTCATAAAAAACAAGCTATGGAAATTTGTTGAAAAATCTCTAGACTTGAGCGAAGCCGATGTGAAAGAAGAGGACTTATTGGCTCAATCAGAATTAATTTTATTGATTTCGCCATCGGAGATAAAGCAAATTAAAAACTGTAAGTCTGCACATGATATTTGGACAAAACTGAAAGAAATTTATGCCAGTAAAGGTCCCGCACGAAAAGCTAGTTTACTTAAACAATTAATTTTGACTAAACAGTGTGGAGATGTACGAGAGCATCTAATTATATTTATGGATACAGTCGATAAATAAGCTGATATGGATATTATGATAAATGATGATTTGCTTTCTATTATTATGCTATACAGTTTATCTGCTGATTTTGAAAACTTTAGAGTTGCCACCAGTAAAGGTCCCGCACGAAAAGCTAGTTTACTTAAACAATTAATTTTGACTAAACAGTGTGGAGATGTACGAGAGCATCTAATTATATTTATGGATACAGTCGATAAATAAGCTGATATGGATATTATGATAAATGATGATTTGCTTTCTATTATTATGCTATACAGTTTATCTGCTGATTTTGAAAACTTTAGAGTTGCCATAGAGTCGAGAGATACTTTACCAAAACCTGAAATCCTAAAAATAAAAATCATAGAAGAATATGATTCTCGTAAACAAGCAGAGGCAAATGTTACCGAATCCGAGACAGTATCCTTTTACGCTTTTCGCAAATTTTGTAAAAAGAAAGGGCACATAACTAAAAATTGCTGGAAAAGGAACAAAACAAATAAAGGCAATGATTATAAAAAAGAGAGGCAAGTATCCAGTGCTAATAATAAACATAAAAATAATTTCGCCACATGTCTATTGATGAATAACAATAAAAATGCTCAGGATATGGAATGGATATTAGATTCCGGATGCACAGCACATATGTCGAACAATAGAGAAATGTTCGCAGAAATGACAAAGACGTCGCAAACTCTCCGCCTCGCCTCTAAAGACGCTACAGCAGAAATAAAGGGAAAAGGATCAATAATTTTAAACGTGACCAAACCTGTTGGTTTAATCACTTTGAAAGATACACTCTACATACCAGACCTGAATGTAAATCTCCTATCAGTTGGAAAAATGACGGAAGCTGGATGTACAGTAAATTTCACCAACAAAAAAGCTACCGTTGTACAGAAAGGAATCGGTCTCATACTACAAGCCGAAAAACAAAAAGATGGGTTGTATCTAGTCTCACCCAGATCAATTGCGAAGACAAAGAATACCTGCAATCTAGTAAGTTATAATTCAATACAAGAATGGCATTCTAAATTGGGTCACATGAATGAAAAAGATATGAAGCTCGCTTTAAAGAACGAGTCTTTACAAGGACTAAATTTTGACAATGCAGATCAACTAGGAGATTGTGAGATATGTATTCAAGCAAAAATTAGCAGAACTCCTTGTAATAAAAATGACCCCACAATACCACGTACGACTCAAAGACTTGAGATCGTACATAGCGATGTTTGCGGTCCGATACAAACACCTTCAGTTAACGGGAATAAGAATACATAGTTACCTTTATAGACGTTTTCAGTCGTTACTGTCGAGTGTATTTTGTAAAAAACGAGAGACGTGCTTGAGGTTTTTAAAGAGTACAAAGAAGAATCTGAAACCTATACAGGAAATAAAATAAAATTTCTTCAAACAGATAATGGTACCGAATATGTCAATTTTAATTTCAATTCTTACCTCAAAAGTCATGGTATATCACGCAGATTGTCATGTCCTTATACTCCAAACCAAAATGGCATAGCTGAAAGAAAGAACCGAACTCTAATAGAAAAAGCGCGATGCATGATGATAGAATCTAACGCACCTATGAGTTTATGGGCGGAAGCTATTTTCACCGCAAATTATCTTTCAAATAGGAGTATTAACAAGAGCTTAAATAATAATACGCCGTTCAAGCTATGGGTTGGACGTGAGCCCTGTGTCAACCACTTATATAAGTTTGGTTCAAAAACATTCGTTCTTAAAAAAGGACCTAAAGGACAAAAATTTTCTACAAAAGCTCTAGTCGGAATGTTTGTTGGATATTCAGAGCATTCTAAAGCTTTCAGAATTTATATTCCAAATAAAAATAAAACTATTATTTCTAGAGATGTACGTATTGTTAATAGAAGTTTCTATGAAGAACATGTAAATAAGAACTCAAACAATGTTAAAGATAGTCCTAGAGATATTTTAGTATATGTTGATAATAAAAACGATTCAGATGGCAGCTCTACCAGTCATGAACAATTCGAATCTGAAATTAACCAGCCCGAGACAGGCACTAATTATGAACGTAACGTTGAAGAGCCTGACCGAGTTTCAGTAGATGCTGAGCAAGATCACATTAGTAATGAAATGGAGCCTAGCGTTCATAATGAACATTCTGGACGGTCTCTAAGAGACAGATAAAAAATTGCACCACCTCAGCGCTTTAGGGATTATGTAATGACAGCAGTAAATGAACTCGATGATAAGCCTTATGAATCGCTATCATATAAGGAGGCTATGAAAAATTCAGATAAAGATAAATGGTTAAAAGCAATGTTATCTGAAATCACTTTCCTCCATGAAAACAATACATGGGAATTGGTTGATTTACCAAAAGGAAGACGATCTTTACCTACCAAATGGATATATAAAGTTAAAATGCATCCTGATGGGACAATTGAAAGATACAAAGCAAGACTAGTAGTTAAAGGCTTCTCTCAAAAACCCGGAGTAGATTTTGATAAAACGTTTAGTCCAGTTGTTAGATTAGCTACAATTAGAGGTTTACTTGGAGTGGCTGCTAGTGAAAACTTGAAACTGCAACAGTTTGATGTCACAACTGCATTTTTAAATGGAGAAGTTGAAGAAGAAATTTACATCAAACAGCCAGAAGGGTATAGTGATGGCACAGATAAAGTCTGTAAATTAAAACGTAGCTTATACGGACTAAAACAAGCTCCGAGGTGTTGGAATACGTGTATTTCAAATTTCTTAATTAATGCTAACTTTAAACAAAGCGAAGCGGATCCATGCTTGTATATAAGAAAACAACATACTTCTAAGATTCTAGTGGGTTTGTATGTAGATGACGGATTGGTTGCTTTGACAAGCGATGAAGCTGGTAGAGATTTCATAGAAGAATTGAAACGTCGCTTTAAGATTACTTCAAAACCTGCATCATACTTTCTTGGCCTAGAAGTAAAAAGGCAAGAAAATGGCTCAATAACTCTAAGCCAGAAAGCATACATAACTAAGATTTTAGAAAATTCGGTATGACCAATTGTAAGCCTGTCGCAACACCTGCTTTAAAAATAAAAGAGGAGGAAGAAGAGAATAGCAATAGTGCTAGTTTTCCCTATAGACAAGCAGTTGGTGCATTGGCTTATCTGGCAGTAGCTACAAGGCCAGATATATAATGATGGAACTAACAGAACAAAGCACATTAAATTACGGCATTTCTTCGTAAGAGAATGTGTGACTAATAAAGAGCTGACAGTGAAGCAGATATCAGCAGAATTTCAAATAGCAGACATTTTTACAAAACTACTGTTCAAGCTTCGTTTGGAAACTTTATGTAATCGTCTAGGGCTTATCAAAGTAGTGGGGGTGTAAAGGCATAAAGCCTTATTACATGGTTTCTTAGCAACAGCTCGTTTATAGGGTGATGACAATTAATGTAAAAATATAAAGAAGACTATTTGTTAGTTCTCTAAATATATTCTGGTTATCTTACAATGGTTTTACTTTAATACTTTTGAATGCCGTCGAATGTCTTTTAAACTATTAGAGATATTTAACTATTTTATATATACTCGTATTCAAGACGATTTTACACCAATTTTTTTATTTTTGGATATGGTGACAGGAATGGACGTGGCCAACTGCTGGCAGACTCTTTGGAGAGGGAGGGCCTTATTATGATGAATTCTTTCTTCAGGAAACCAAAACAGCGAAACGGGCATAGCGTCATCCCAGTGCTCTTACAAAAAATGAGCTCAACTTCATCGTGTCGACGAAGAAGCACATATTCAATGACGTGTCTAAGATCAACGCAGTGAAAACAGGAATCGATCACAGAATACTAAGAGGCGTATTGAATATTAGGATGAAGCTGGGGAGATGTCAACTGATAAAGTCTACGCTCCGCCCAGCACTCATCCAGCTCCAAAACTCCGAAAGCTTTCAGTTCGAGCTTCAAATTTGTTTCGAATGCCCAAGAGACTGCGAAAATGTAAATGACTACAGTGACAGATTCGGGGAAATTATCCTAACAGCCTTCAAAACCTATTGTTAAAAATTAACCTAAAACATCTCTTACCTACTGAGGTAAGAGATTTTTTAGGTTAATTTTTACGTTTCGCCTTTCTTTGTTCAGTAACAACCTCATGAAAGAAAGGCGAAACTTGATACTGCAGTACTCTGAAAATGCTGCTCAGTATGAACATCTCAACAGATTTGTAAGTCCCTTACTCGCGACTTACGCCAATTATAGAGGCGCCAATACAGATCGAATTAAAGAGGCGATTGTGCGTAACAAAGGTTCAAAAGTATTCGATGGGATCTGTCTGTTGGCCAAAATTAAATGAGCAAGGTGAAAGTCGAGAATGGTAAAGTCATTTCGTCAATGCCTGAGATTTTGGGAAGTAACCAAGAATTTCTACGTACTATTATACACGAGAGTACGCATACCTGTCAGTAACCTAGAACAAGACCCAAGAGCTAGATTGAACTGACCCTATATCGAATAAATCCCGGCTATCCGAATCTGTCATACTCGAGGGACAAACGCCTATGGCATGGCACAAAAGTGTGGGGGTACTTTTCTCCAAAAAAAGGCGATAAAAACCTGTTGAAGAATTATAAACAAATCTCACTACTAAGCCATATCTACAAGCTATTTTCGTGAGTCACGAATCGGCTTGCTCGCAGGTTTGAAGGCTTCCAGCCTTCCAGATTTCGGTACCATAGGCCACATACATGCGCTGCGTTGCCCGGCAAATTATACAGAAGACTGAGGAGTATGATCAGCCACTTTGCTTAGCGTTTGTGGACTATGAAAAAGCCTTTGATTCGACTGAGACCTGGGCTATGCTGCAGTCTCTTAAACGGTGCCAAATTGAATATCGATACATCAAAGAGCTGAAGTGCTTGTAAGAAAACGCCACCATATCGGTTTGCCTCCAGGATAAGAACTCGAAAGGTCACCCAAAGTGTGATGGAGCGTGCTATTCTCGGAGTTTCGTTACGTGATCGAATCTGAAATGAGAAGATCCGTAGGAGAACCAAAGTAAACGACAGAGCGCGCAGAATTTCAAATAACTATAATAAATAATGGGCAGGGCACATAGCTTGTAGAACTTATGAACGTTGGCGCAGAAATGTTCTTGAGTGGCAACCACGGACCGAAAGACACGGAAGGGAGGCAGGCCTCCCACTCGGTGAATCGACGACCAAAGGAAACGGAACGTACCTGGATGCGGGCAGCACTGGACCGGTCATTGTGGAGATCCTTCAGGGAAGCTTTTGTCCAGCAGTGGCTGACATTTGGCTGAGACGACAAGCTGTTTGTAAATAATGTTAATCATAAGTTATCTTTTATGTATGATGTACATACATTTTCTATATTATTGGAGCGGAGCGAACGAAGTGAGCGAAGCTCCCATGGATCTGTTACGCCATAACTTCCCGAATTCTTAACCGATTTTATTATTTTTTGTGTGGAATCGAATCAACATGTTTAGGACCAGATTGTGACGGAGAGACCCGAATTTTGAAATTGGCAGAAATTCCCATCGATTTTTTTTTTCTTTTTTTAGGTATTATGCTCCGCTCCAATAGATGGTGCTAGCGTAGCTTTATGCTTAGCGACTGCATCGCCTAGTTTAATCTTTCACAAATTATTGGAGCTCCCATGGATCAGCTTCAATGACGAAATGTCTGTTACGCCATAACTTCCCGAGTTCTTAACCGATTTTAATATTTTTTGTGTGGAATCGAATTGACACTTTTAGGACCAGATTGTGACGGAGCCTGAATTATGAAATACACAAAAATAAAAAGTTGTGACCAAAAAACATTGGCTCTATGGGATTTCCCATCCCTAGCATTTTGTGAAAGTTTTTATTCTTATGGAATTTTAAAATTCACGAAACATTATTAAATCCAATCAAAGTGACGAGTTAATTGGATATTTCGAATCGTGGGTGGAAAATGCCCCCATTGGCACCCCCCCCCCCCCCCCTTGATCCGTGCCTGGTTGCGGAATCTTCGAGAATGTTATTTCTTTTATCACTCTTGTGGAGGCACCAGAGGCAGTAGCCTCGCATGCCCTCCCCTAAATCCGACTTTTATCATATAACACAATGCCATTCAGTCCCGGCCTAACAAGTCTTATTCAATTTACAACTTCTGTAAACTGTGGCCACTAAATAGCCACAAGTCGTTCCCGCACTAGGCCCTTTGTAAATAACTATTTGATATGGTTTTAAAAACGTATAAATATAATTGTAAATTAAAATCTTTTTAGATTTTAGAAATGATCATAACTATTTTTTTGTTATACATTGCATCACTAAGGGGATGGTCTACTACAAAACTATTTTGAAATAATAATTACAAGGAACACTTTTCTTGGAGTGTTATCAGCTCCAAGAAAAGTATTAGTCCAGGGACTATTAGAAAGTGATAAAGGGTATCCAGATAGCGGAACAATACTTTATAACCTTTTATGAGGACTTTTTGACGGGAGCGGGAAGTGTCACGTTGGTGGTTTGGTTTCTTTTGTTGGAAATTGTGTTGTGGTGGATATTAGTGAGAAATAATGGTGGATTATTAACCACTAAGTGTTTGTGAACATACAAGAGTTATGGCAAGTATAACAAAGCAGCGGAAGTTGTCTTTTCCTGCTCTCTCAGAAGTCCACGGGGAGGTTTCAGTAAAACCCCACACATTTACTGAAGCATAGGGAAAAACATATTTTACTGTTCATCCATTATCATCAAATTAAGAATAGAAATTACTCAAGAACTGGCAATTATACTTAGTTGACACTGACTAAATGTACAAACCGTGCAAGCCACAAATAAAGATAAAAAAGAATCTGTTGTACTATTCGACTAAGTTTAGAGAGTCTTGTTGTTTTTGTTGTTGTTAGAACACGCCTGCCTAAATTTCAAATTAAAACAGGTTTTCCATTTTGGCATTGTAATTGTGTGTATTTTAAAAACATAGGCACAACACAATACAATAATAAACTTATTAAAACTGCGTAATAAATTCTATTACTAATAAAGTGCGTGTTATTAGAACCAGCTGTCTCGTTCGCAGTTTCAATTCAATCATTGTTACTGTCGTATAGATTTTTATTTGTTTAATGTAATTTGCTGAGGGAGAGAACATTATAATCAATTCTTGATTTATAACACTAGACGCAACGATTTCAAGATCATTGTTCACCATGATATCACCCACACAAATGGTCAGTATTTATAAATAAAAATAATACATTTCTTTTTATATTAAGTAGTTACTTACCAATTTATTTACTTCCCCACGCTAGTTATATTTTTATGAATTAAATTTATGATTGTGTGTTTATTTCTCGAGCCATTAATTAGACACTTGTCTCTAATTTTTATAGTTATCTCGTTATTTTATTGACTTTGTAATCAACAAAATAAATAGTGGAGACTGCAATTAATGATGATTTAATAATGTACGTGTTGTTATATACTAAATATAAATAATGAAAAGTTATAAAACATTTAACTTTATTAATGACAGTGTTGTAGGAATATCTGTTAGTACCTATACAAAGTATAACAATTTTATGTTATGTAAATCATAAGACAAATGAAAACATCACAACTTTATTGTATTTAACTTTCAAAAAATTTAAATGTTATCATAAACTAGGACACTTAAACTCAAGTGGAAGCGAGTTGCTAGTCTTAGTGATTGTGTGTCTATGTATTAATAAAATATAAAGGTAGTAAAAACAGTGATTCAAAAGGGTTTAATATGGTTTCATATAATTATAAATAGATCATATGTCTATGAGGGTGGTCCAAGAAAAAGGGGGTCCACATAATTTAAATGAGGCTGAAACTGGCAGCAGAAAAACAGCAGCTTTTTGCAACAACCAAATTTTCTAGAACTTTTTGGAGATATTTCAACATGTATTATTTTAAAATTCTAGTAGTTATTCAAGAAGGAGCGAGACCACCAAGTATATTTTTTTCAAAAAAGAACTGAAAATATTGGTCTTTTTCTATGTAGTTTCTTTTTGCAACAACTGAACTTTCTAGAACTTTTTTGAGACATTTAATAATGTATAATTTGACATTCTAGTAGCTACTTAAGAGGGAGTGAGAACTCCAAGTATTTTTATCAAGAAAAACTTGGAAAAAGTAGGACTTTTTCTATTTAGTTTTTTTTGCAACAACTGAATCGTCTAGAATTTTTCGAAGACATTTCAAATTATATCTTTCAACATTCTTGTAGCTATTTAAGAGGAAGTGAGACCTCCTATGCTAATATCAGATTATTTCTGATGACCATAGCTATTTACAATATGTTGAATAAAGGCATCATCAAAAGATTAAAAAGTGGAAAGTGGAAATCTGTGATATCTGCTTACCGCTATGAGAAAAAGGTGTGATTTAGGTATGGATCATGGAGATTGTTTACTATGACATGGCCTCTGAAGGAGAAAAAACAATCATCATATCATACTTATTTATTATTGTCTCAATTTGTTTAAATATAAATGAAGGAATATAGGGATTTGCTATATTAAATTAAATCTTTATTGTCTCATGGGAGTTGCGATTGGACAAAGGTGACCAGTGACCAATATAATTAGGCATATAATGAATATAATAAGGCATATAATTTGTTGTACAATTCTATCTTTAAAAAATGTATTTAGAACCAACACCCGTTAAATATAATCACTTGTAACTAACCGACTTTCAAAAAGGGAGGAGGTTCTCAGGTCATTTGTTTTAGATCTCTTTATTTTCACTTTATTGTTAATATCAGTACAAAATTGCATTCGTGTATACAAGTTATTTTATATTTATTATAGACTTAAGTCTTTTCAATTGGCTTAACTCAAAATTTTTTTCTTCTAATATCTTTGTGCATTGAGTTACTAATTTTTTTTTGTTGTAAATTAATGGAATTATAGGTCTATTTATGTTTATTTATTCATAATCATTTGAGTTATCACGCCCATTTGTTTCTTAATAAATAAATAAAAGAATAAATCTGTTACTATTCGGCATATTGCTGCTTTTGTTATATTTGAACGAATACCGAATATTTAAATATTATCCGGAATACCGAATACTTATCCTTTCCTTTTTTCCAACACGAGAAATTTTTTATTTCGCACAGTTCTATTGACAACAGCAGAGATAGGATCATGCGGCTAACCATCGCCTCTCTATGACGCTGAATCTGTTTAGCACTGGCTCGTGCATCAGACATATAGGTATCTACAACAGTGCTGTCATCTGCGTACCCCAATATACCGGGCAACAGCAGGTCATTTATATGCAGCAGAAAACGTGTTGCAGAGAGAATGGAACCCTGAGGGACGCCGGCATTGATAGCCAAATGGTCAGACGAGCTACCGTCAATGACAACTCGTATTGACCGATCTCTCAGGAACTCCGATATCCAGACACACAAACCAGTGGGAAGACCATATGATGGAAGCTTGCTAACAAGGCCCTCATACCACACCCTATCAAAACCCTTCGAGACATCAAGAGAGACGGCAAGCCTCACGCCTCAACGCCTCACCGTGCCTCTCGATGGCTTCGCTCCATATGTAAGTGGCGTATGCTAGAAGATCTCCAGTAGACCGGTTCCGACGAAACGCGTATTGCCGGTCACTATGGAGGTCATTTTCTTCTAGATACGACAGGAGCCTGTGGTTAAGTACACGTTCCATTATCTTGGAGAGAATGGACGTGACCGAGATGGGCCTGTAATTGATAGGATCAGCACGACTGCCCTTTTTAGGCACAGGTTGCACGTTGGCCAGCTTCCAGGACTTTGGCACTTGTCCTTTAGCCATAGATAACCGATATAGGCGTGTCAATACCGGAGCTAACACAGGAGCGCAAGTCCTTAGCACTATGGCTGGTATACCATCCGGACCACTGGCTTAATTCACGTCCAGTTCCCGCAATACCTTTCTGACTTCGGTTTGTCTTATATGAATTTCAGACATAAAAGTCCCACATCTTGACAAACCGGAAGGTACAGCATTGCCAGGATCCAAACGCGAACTTTCGGCAAATAATTCGGCAAATAAATCGGCCTTTTCCTTGGCCGTGTGTGCCAATGATCCGTCAGTTTTCAGCAAGGGGGCACTGAGGAACGGCAGAAGTTACCCTCGATCGACTTAGCCAGGGACCAAAACGATTTACTACCCGAAGGGTAGGAAGCAAGCTTCTTCCCAATGCGGCCTATGTGATCGAAGCGAGCTCTCTGTACAACCTTTTTGCAGGACTTGGCGGCTTTGTTAAAGGCTTTCTTCTTTTCGCGCGTATCACTAGCTTCAATAAGTAATTATTTTATTGTATTTACGATATGCACGCAATAAACTTGTCAAAACACGCAGTGCGTGTTCTAATGAATAAACTAGTGCGTACCAATCACGTCGATATAAGTTACTCCGGCCGAATGCTTTTGCCTAATATTCGATATTCGACGTATGGCCGAATGTACTATTAGCTGTAAGCCCATACATAATGTTACTCATTACGTCATTACTTATCTCATTGAAAAAACCAGCCAATTCCGAATTGGACTTGCGCTCCGAGGGTTTCGTACAAACTTGTGATGTAACTAAAAATTTGTGGTTCCCAAATTTTTCTCTTTACTACTACTTGCTTTGCTACTTGAGATGCTTCTTGTAAATTGATTCTAGATCAACGGGAATCACCCTACTTGATTTGATTCCCTTGCGAGTGCCAAAATATGGATAGTATATAATATCTTTTGATTACATAGACTGATTTTTTTACTTCTCTAGGGGATTGCAGACCTGATTAATTGACATTAATTTCAACTTGATAACTTCATGGGCTTTTGAAAAAAAGGGTCTTGATTGAAAGAGAGATGGCCCACGAAACGATTCTGTAAGAATAAAAACTAAATTCTTGAGGTATGGAACCCTAATAACTCTTATCGCACTCTTAATAGTTTACCTATGATCATTGGCTGGTTTGACAGGTTGATAGTCAAGAACTGCATTTAAAAGCCATAATGTTATTACTGGCAATTTAAACATATCACAAAGTTGTTCTTAATGCTGTGTAAAAAAGGGCAATGCCCGTTTTGGGCCCAACGTGGACAACATTAAACAAGAAAATGATTTTGTACATTAATTTTGATATTTAAAGTTATGAATTTTACATATATTTAAATAGGCGCCAATGCAATAAGCTATATTTCAATAAATAAGTGTTTTTACGTAAATTACGTTTTAGATATAATTTCACATTAGATTTCGATACAAATGGATTGTGACGAAAATATATTCAACTGAATAAATAACTTAAGATTTTGCATAAACAACGTAATTCACAAATCAAATAATTAAAGACCCAGTGCTTACTATCAACGACGACTTTAGCTTTGTTTTATTGACTCTGTGCTCACTATTAACGACGACTTTAGCTCTGGATCACTGCTGCATGACAGTACTTTTGTATCTTGGTTGGGCTAGATATGAGTCGAATATATTATCTCCTGCACCGTTTTTAGATGATATGTTGGTCATATATGATAATGAAGAAAATATAGACAATGTATAAAAAGTTTTTTTATATACCCCAATGGCTAAAATTATATAAAATACTAGCTGACCCGGCTACGCGTTGCTGTGTTATAAATTAAAATGATATCTATCCTATCTTTCAAGTTGGATCAAACTGCAAACGGTGTACAAATTTGATTAAAATCGATTAAGTAGTTCAGAAGTCCATCGCGGACAAACAACGTGACACGTTATTTATATATATTAAGATAATGAGAACATGTTTCTCGTTATATTTTACACACCATCTCGAGCATAGAACCTACAGAAATTCTTAATTTGCCCCACAGTATGACATTTCCTTCATAAAAATGTTTAAGTTTCTACTCTTTCCAAAACAGTGGCGTCCTTTTTAATATTTCATTTAGATATCTAATACAGTTAAGATTTTAAAACACTCAATTATTATTCAAATTTTTCTGTCCATCCTGGGCCTAAGACACTATGGAGCGTGGGCATACCCTTTTAAAACAAATATGTGCTTGTTTTGTATATTAGTTAAAGCGCATGGGTGTCGGGGGTGGGCTGGTGCCATTCTTCAAGTGTGTGTGCGTGTACTTTGCGGCGGGTGCAGGCGTGGCGCCGTCGGCGGCCGCCGTCGCCGCCAAGGTGGCGCCCATTCTGTGCCTTTTGCTGTTTGTGCTTGCGCACCACGGGCCAGCCATGAACCACAAGTAGGTACACCTCACTACTTATTTACTCATAAGATTCATAATAAACATCATCATTATCAGCGCTTAATGTCCCCACTCCAGGAGCATAGGCTTCCTGTATGAATGTGTAACGAGGCGCCATAGCTATATTGGCGACTCGTTGCTTTCATTGCGCTCTTCTCGGGCCATTTTTCATATTTTCTTTTCTCTTCGTTTCCTGTTTTAAATTTACTGTCTGTCTCTGTTTCCTATTTTAAATTTACTGTCTGTCTCTGTCTCCTATTTTAAATTTACTGTCTGTCTCTTTTTATTTGTTTTGTTCGAAGTTTATTCTTACCAGAGTCAGCGCGTAGAGTGGTTGACTCACCGATAACAAATTATTTAAATATATTTATAGTGTTGAGCAGTTATAATAAGCTCACAAGTATAATAAGCTCATAAGCATAATTCACAAGTTTTCCTGTATATGTATTCTGTACCACCAGTTCCTGTTTATAAGACTATAAGTTTCTTTAAGGCACTATTTTGTGCCTTAATTCCTTAAATATAAAAACAAGTGACCTTGAGTGCTTTTATTTCTCCGGCTGCACCCCGTCACAAATGTAATAATACATATACAGTAAGAACTATATATATATATATATATCCTACACGGGCCAAATGGGGATTTACGATGCTACGTTGTGGTCACGTGTTCTTGCAACTTGCTTGCGTTTCAACAATTCACTTCATCTTCAAATTATATCATCTCACAGCGTTGTTTTATAAACACCATCCAAATTTTTTCTAGGCATTAGATGTCATTGAAAAAAAAATGGTAAAATTTTCGCAAAGAAATATTATGTCCGAGCGAATTATTACAACAGCTGGTTATTGGTAAAATATACCTACAGTTCAACAACCGCCCGAAATGTTTTGAATGAAACAGCACCCTACCAAGCTGCACAATGAAATCAGTCACCCGAGGACCTCCCGCGAAGCATAACCTTGCATTCACGCATTTACGTCGCCTAATTACCTACCTAAGGAAATGTGTTTAAACTTGCAATTGAAATCGAGGGCGAAATTAAACGGCAGGTTTATGTGAAGAATGTCCAAAGCCTCGAGAACTTAAAAATAAAAATAATCCGTGTATTTAACGAAGTGACGAAGTGAAAAAGTAATGAAATTAAAGACAATGTTTATAAACGTGCAAGACTGTTTAGAGAGAAATCGTCTACACTTTAAAGTAAACTGATTGTTTTCAAACATCATTTATGTAAGTATATTTTGATTGGATTTTAAATTAATCATTGGGATGGAGTATAGCATAAGTGTGTTCAGACCAGCTAAGACCATTCACAAAAATATAAAATTATTGATATTGAATTAGTAAAAATTAAATTTATTTATGCTGTTGGATTAAGTGGTTTAAAATAAATGCGTTTTGCACCTGTTATTATTATCCTCCAACTTCAATTTTAGAAATTTTTCAAATATTGAAATGTGGTATCGTTGAATTTATTGCTTTGTTATACCGATTTTCGAATTACCTATGCGATCCCGGTTATTTGGAAGATACAAGAGTGTCCTAAGCAAAATTTGTTAAATGTTGAGAAACTATTGTAATACAATGAAGGGTAAATAGCAAATGAAATAAGTATTTTCAAAAAGCCCACAATATCCTTTTTTGTTTTTGAGTTATCGACTTCCCCCTAAAAACCGTGGTAGGGGGCTGTTATAATAAACTAGGGGAATTTTTATATGGAGTAAAAATCAATTTGTATTTCTCTATGTCCGCGCCAACACAAAATGTGATTTCTGCAGGATTTTTAAATATTGACAGGAGACTGTTTTAAAAATTTGAGGACAACATTCGTATATAAATATTTTAATTAATTAATTATGTTAAAATTACCATTGCAGTTATTAAAGATTCTTACTGTATTTAAGTATAATTTGTACGTTTTGCTTTATTAGCAACGACAAAAAAAATATTTGTGATAAGATTTCTATTTCTGGAAATGGGACACTGCAGGGGACTGTGTTTGGCGGTGTTTAAAGTTCATTTAATAAGAAATTCGAATTTTAAACTACTAAATAAGCTGTAGCGTGCTAAGAGTATAATAAACATTGTTGTGATAAACACAAAAAACTGAGAAATATCAAGAACTTATTAATAAAATTTGCCTGAGACAACGAATTTCCAATTAGTCGAGAACACCCACATAAGTTGATTCAACTTTTTTAAATGCGCCTTATTGCAAAAGGCGTGGTTTACTTTTATGTTATTTTTTTAATTTTTATAAAAAGTGTCGATCAATGACGTTTTAATCAAAGAACAAAACAACTCATACCTTATGCAATTTGACGGTCCTAAGCCCGTAAAAATATGAAGGGAAAATTGCAACTTATAAAAATAATTGTTATATTTATGTATTAATGAAATGCGGGAGGGCGGGGCGGGGTCGTGTAATCATCTGCTGCAACACCGTGTGTAGCGTGATTGTGACAACATAGTTTTATTTTGGATAACTTTGTATAGCCATATTTTAGTTACTGGGTGATATTAAAAGCAAAAGAAAATTAAAAGAAAATACTTGTTTCGTTATTTTCTTCAAAGAATATAATATAAAGGGTTTTTCAATAAGAGCGCTACAAAAGTTTTTTTTAATTAAAACAAAAATGGTTTTAGATATCAATGAAATTCTTTATTCCTGTAAAAGCACGTTTGATGCCATTATGTATGGAACTCGATTTCTTTTGCATGGCCACCACGGGCACGCTTGCAGAAGTCCAGACGCTGAACCCAATTTTCGACGGTTTTCAAGCATAAATTGGCCGATACTGCTGCAATTTCACGTTCGATATTCGTACGGAGTTCATCAATCGTCGCAGGCTTGTTGGCATAGACCTTAGACTTGACCTAGCCCCACAGGAAGTAGTCTAACGGCGTCAAATCGCACGACCGAGGCGGCCAATCGACTGGACCATTTCGTGAGATAACACGTTCTCCAAACTTGGTTTTCAATAAATTGATTGTGACATTCGCTGTGTGGCTTGTGGCGCCGTCCTGTTGAAACCACATGTCCTCCAAGTCCATATCATCCAATTGGGGCCAAAATATTCGGTTATCATTGAACGGTAGCGATTCCCATTCACAGTAACGTGCCGGTCATGATCATCACGGAAGAAGTACGGCCCAATGACGCCGCCGGCCCATAAACCGCACCAAACCGTAATTTTTTCGGGATGCAATGATGACTCATGGAGTACGTGTGGATTGCTACCTGACCAATAACGCATATTATGTTTATTGACGAAGCCATTCAGCCAGAAATGAGCCTCATCGCTGAAGATGGATTTTTCGATGAAAATCCGAATCATTTTCAAGTTGTTACTCAGCCCAATTCACGAACATACGACGCTTCTGGTGGTCAAGCGGCTTCAGTTCTTGTGTCAGTTTGATCTTGTAAGGATGTAGGCCAAGATCTTTTCGCAAAATTCGCCACAACTACGTCACAGAAATGCCCAACGCTTGAGAACGACTTGTGAGAGACACATTTGGGCTTTCTTCAACTGAAGCCTCAGCGGCAGCAATATTCTCGACACTACGGGCACTTCTTTGTCTCCCTGGCACGGGACATTTTGTACTGTGCCTGTGGATTCAAATTTTTCCACTAGACGCTCAATTGTTGATCTGCTAGGATGATTATGACGACCATAAATTTACGTAGCGCTCTTAACGTTGAGGCCACTGACTCCGAATTTCAGTAGTAAATTTTAATAATTTTGACTCGTTGTTGGCTCGTATATCTTTCCATCATGAAATGGCAAACCTC
This sequence comes from Calamotropha paludella, assembly GCA_927399485.1. Taxonomy (NCBI): domain Eukaryota; kingdom Metazoa; phylum Arthropoda; class Insecta; order Lepidoptera; family Crambidae; genus Calamotropha; species Calamotropha paludella. The sequence continues at coordinate 18,539,288 of OV656803.1, read as the reverse complement.
ACTGAAGAGAAATGTCAAAAGAGCAGCAAGAAATATGGCGTCGTCTGCTGTCCCTGTCGCTGTACTTTTGTAGCGTCCCTGTTGAAAAACCCTTTATAAATTTGGATGGTGTTTTCGACATTTACCTATGTATATGTATATTTATATTTCCCTATGTATATGTTTCTTTTATACGAGTATATGTATATTTTTTAAATCTGACTTGACAAATAAAATATAATGATCTCAAATAACATTGCCCACTAGTAGACAGATATATGGTCTTTTATTTAATACATTTCCGTCATCGCTCGTATAAATAATTCCGATGCAACAGACGACAAATCATCATACAACGAACTAAAAAATGTTGCTAGCATGCTAGTTTAGCAGCACAAAGTTTTCGTATTCAATGTGATCTGGTAGGAAATTCATCATATCTCTTTATGTCTTCAAATGTATGTTCAAAAGCGCGCATAACGAAAGACATCATTATGGATTATTCAATTTGTAAAACGCCAAAATTAGAGTCTCAACTTGCTAAAATGAGAGTCCCTTTCGTTAACTCCCAATTTAATTATTCGCTGATATGTAACTCTTGTTGGATATCTTTTTCGTCTATGGGATCATTTTTTTTAGACTTTTGTTGATAACCTTGTGAATTTGCAACTTATTTCTACCACCATCTGAGACTTTTTTGGAGTTAAAGAAAAATTGGCGATGAAAAGTTCTTTATGAATTCCGTGTGCTGACATTATTATCAAGAAAACACATGTATAGTTGGGTCGTTTTTTCTTGTAGGGAAAGGGTTGTTTGTCGAAGGGAGAGGGCCAAGCAATACACACTGCGCGGCTCGATGAGAATGTACTATTACTAATATTAAAGGCACATAGTACGTTTTGTATCACCCAAAATTGTACCCGGGTGCAGTTTAATCGAGCTCCCCATTTTGGCTTATCTCTGACGTTAGTAAAGCAAATTGTGGTCAAGAAAAATATTATTGGTATGGTTGTAGAGGATGGTACGCGCGACGCATCGCACTTGGATTGGCGCTGTCGGCGGTTGGAGATGCGTTGCTGGTGTTTCCGCAACATCTGGCACTAGGAATGCTTGCATTCGCCGGGGCTCATATCGCCTACATCGCCGCTTTCGGATTCCAAAGGTAATTTTTAATGTTTACACCATCGAATAAAATTTCTCTGTTTTGCAATTAAACTTAACGAATAACATTTTATTAGAAGAAACTTATCAATTAATCAGTGGATGTCCTTTCAACTACATCATTGAATTCATATTTGTCCCAGAACAGAAATTTAGGTAAGCCTTATTAATGAGTGCAAATGGTGTAATTTTAAATGATGCCGAAAAACAACAGACACTCCCATAAATACTGGACCTCGCATCAAGTTTCCCACATATGTAATTTTTTTTCTTTCTAATTACGACCTTATGTCAAACGTACAGAGTTCAATATGAATTGGGAACATTTGCCAGATTTGGGAAGCTTAATGCGAGGCAAAAAGGGAAGAAAATATCTTAATTAATATTAAGGGTTAAGGTTAAGGTCATGTTGAAACAAAAATTCTTTTTATGTAAGGCTTAGCAAAAGGGAAAAGCCACATATAAGAAGAGCTACTGATACCATACAAAATGTACGCAAACGGAGCTATTTTTACGTGGGTCATTGAAAGTGCTGCGGTGAGTGGCGTTCTGCGCCCCCTAAGACCGCATCGCCCGTGTGCAACACACATCCTACACCATAGGTAAAGCCGCCCCTGTTACTCAAGGCGCCAAAAATAGGGTAAAGGGGAAGTCTAGCGGAAAAGCGGTACTAGGGCTTCTCGAATCACTTCCGTGGTATTTTATAGCTTTATGCATTTATTTAAAAATTTTGACAAACTTTTAAAGTAAGATGTTCAACATTTTAAAATGGCGTAATAGTATCCAACTTAACTATAGTTGTTCTATTTATGCATGATTTGTTATACACCTAATTTTTCTGTATTATTAATGTAACGGTTAGTTATCTATCGTTAAATAATTTGAATGGGTTCAGACTTGTACGATTTATATCGCACTCTTCCTCGGGATATTAATAGGGCGGCACCGACGCTGGGCGCGGCGCTGTTAATGGCGACGGCAGCGTTTGTGACGCAACTGCGGCCCCCCGCAGAGCTGCGATTGCCGGTGCCGGCGTACGCGGTATTGCTGGCCGCCATGGCATGGCGCGGCGGGGCACGAGGCGGCGCCAGCGGGGCCGGCGCTATGCTCTTTCTTCTGTCCGACGCTATCCTGTCTTACAGCCTCTTCGGCGGTTCCGTACCCTACAAGCAGGTGAGTACTAGTTACCACCGAGTCCGCAGTACCTATTAGCGGCACTAACGCGGTCGCTGAAGTGCCCCTCCTACTATTCCATAGATTCATTCATACGACCTCTTCGGCGGCTCTGTACCTTACAAGCACGCGAGTACCAGTTAACAAAGAGTGAGACCCTCGTTTCTTTCAGCGGCACTAACGCGGTCGCTGAAGTGCTTCATCTTTCCACGCGATTCATTCATACGACTTCATCGAGTCTGTGCCCGCTGAAGTGCAACTCCTACTGTCAAATTTAAAGGCACAGATTGCTAGTACCTAAAATTGAACAGTTTAATTTTTCAATACTTGTAATGTCATGGATTTACCTGACACAATACCTACACTAATTCGTAATGAAATACCGCTCTTGAACTTGACAATCAGTCATTAAACGATAACATGTACATGGGACAGATAATGTGATGTCACGATTGCTCGTGACATTGCTTACAAAGGTTTCAGTGTCCAGTTCGATTAGAAGAGTTATTATTAGATTTTGAACACGAAGTTATATTGTTTGCAACACGTTCGTTTTATGCTTTTCTTTGTTCCATATATCGTTTCATTCAAGCTATTAAATGAAGCTTATTGGAAATGTTTATGTTGGCAGAAATCTTTCTGGAATAACTAATTAAAAAATATTATAAAGAAATAGTCGTTTGCTAATTCAAAGATTTTCTCGAACATAATTAACAATTCCGACAGGTGCTGGTGATGTCGACCTACTATCTGGGTCAGCTGGGCATTGCGCTCAGCATACTCGACCACGACCGCGCAAAACAACACTAGTGCGGCACAACAATAGCAATTGGCCCTATTTATCGTCGGCGACTGTCATATTGGATCCGATCGATTGTCACTGGCATGTGCTCGCTCAACCAATGAAAGCTCTATTGAAACTTCAAAGTTCTTCCCACCGCCAAATATCATTATAATACAAGATTTTAAAAAGCCGTGTGAGAAAGCGACCAATTAACGATTATCTTCAAATTTTAATACCTGGTTTTTTAATATTGTATAGTTTCAGCTTTAACTTGCCTTTGAAAAGCAAAAGGAATGCATTTCTTATAATTATAAGCATAACAATTTATTGATCTTGTACATTCGGACCAAGTTAAAAATGTTAAAAAGAAAACACTGTAAATATTTTAAAAGAAGATCTCAATTATTAGTTTTGCCGAAATTTGTTTATATTGGTGGAATGTTTCTCGCCTATCTGGCATTAAAAAATCTTCAATATTAATTTGCAAATATAGGAATTGACTTATCCTTACGTAAAGTTAAAGAGAGAGCGAATTTGAGCGGTGACAAGTACGCTTTGTTAATCTGCAGATCTCCAAAATATAATTTTCCGCCTTGATTGACTGTTTACCTTAATATCTCCTCGGGGTTACATTACATTTGTTTATAATATTATTATACTTTAAAGACTTTTTGTATACAAAATGAAATCCATCGGTTATATAAAAACTAAATTCATACAAAACTAGAACCGTCAACAAAAAGGTGACCAAGGAATCAGCGTCTAAGCACGTAACTTAAACGTGCATAAGTATAGGCATAAGTGTATTGTTATTTTTGTGCAAGTAATGAATTTATAATCTTCCTGTATTTTAGAAGTTAAGAGGTATAGTTATTAGTAGTTGTATTAACACATTTTATTATGGAGGGATTGTAAGCGGCTCAGCCGATGAGAGCACAAGGGAATAAAACGGTCTGTGATACGTGTCAGTTACTGTCTTCTCTCTAATCAGTTTTAAAATTTTATAAAAATATAACGGGTTATATAAAACACTATCCACTTGATAGTGTTATATTTGAGAATGGAGATGTGTTGATCCATACCGAGCTATAAAAATTAGTAGTTGTGATAAGATGACACTGGAAGTGTTTTGTATAACGTTTTGATAATTATTTATTTATTTACACTAAATTGGAGTTGTTAAAATTGTAAGGGAATGTATAAACGCGTGCCAAAAAAACAAAATTACGCTGCGCCGATGCCATTGAGGGAATTATTAGGAATTGATTTTTATTTAAGACTTTAATTGCCATGTTGTTATGTTTTCTGCTTGCAATTTTTGTTTATTTTGTAAAATAGCAATTTGCAAATATACCTTTGAAAATACGTGAAACATAAAATTGTACTGCCTAGCTCTCATTACTGGGTTTTGAGCAAATAATCAATTATTTTTTTATTTCTCGAAAGTAACTCTTTTGTTTTAGATTAAATTTTTATATTTCATTGTTTTTAAAAACATTGTTAATATTAAATTATCATTTGTAGATATCTCAAATTGCTATTGAACATTTTAGCTTTATTGCGAACTCGAGTAGAATAATGGCTTAAGAGCATAATTGCTACTAATGATGCGATTTTATATGTTTGTATTAAGATTTTGTAGCGCAAAGAATATTGTTTACCGAACTCGTTCCGGACAATCTACTGCCTGTAGCGCTTCCAAGTACGATAGTTAATTTAATATGTTCTATATTGGCTTTCTCTCTTGCTAATCAATTATGATATTTTTTTGTATTGTACTGTCATGACTAATTCTGTATACTGGCTGTCGTAAACCATCATTAACTATAGTTTTTTTTTTACACACATTTTTTGTATTGCTTGTTCATGGAAAAAGAAAGAAAAGTTTTATAAAGGCGAGGTTCGCGTATAGCTTTGTAAACGTTAGCATAAAACAGTGTATTCCAGGGTGTCTCTATTTGCTTACATAAGATGTAGAAATCGCACGCTGAATCCAAGTTTGTTATCAGTTTGTTAGCATTGAGCTCTTTCATTTATAGTGTAAATATTCGTATCGAACATGTATTTTTATCTTGAGTGCTAAATATTATGAACAACTTAGGCGTTGCTCATAATTTTTATTCGTCTAAATTCGGCGGTATTAATACGCTCGCAATCTCATTCCTTCTGGTACTGCTAGATTAGTGCGCAACTATTCCATAAATAACGATTATGCCTACCGAATTAGGCATTAATTCACATTTAGAAATGGACATTATATGTATAAAAACATTTCGTTACACGTTGTTAGCTGAAAATGTATTTATGCGAGTAGTTATAGGGAAAAAATAATTCTAATATGTTAAGGAAGCACTTAGTCTTTACTTGAGGTATCGGGATCGATCATATTAGCATGACTAAAGGTTGCTCTTCATTGCATCGCTCGCCTAGGCAATCGATATTAGGAAGCTGATATATTCGGCGGGAATGTCAAAGATAACACAGATAACTTGGGTACGAAATGTCACAATAGAGCGACGATTCTTGAAAATCATTTTATAAAAACATGCGTCTTTTTATAAGAAATAATCTTAGAAAAATCAGAGAGCACTAATATAGCGGTAAAATATCGTTGTGTTAACTTACCGAGCACAGTAGCAGCTTCTGCGTTTGGTTTGAGGGGGTTTGATCTCGATGAGAGTGGTTCAATCAGGTTATGCATAACTGATAACGCATACTTTTGATTAACATAATTATTAAATAAATAAAATGTTAAGTAATTTGAAATTACCATGGATGGACTCAAATATTTTGATAGTAGCGTATCCAAGCGAGCCGCCTCCGCAGTCCTGTGGCGTATGCTATGTTGTTCCGATGCAATAACTATTAAAATTGCATGTTAGGTGCATGTAAATCTTGGACGAATCTACGCCCAAGATGTAAATATGCGTATGTATTAAACTCGCAATCAGGTTTTCATAGGTAATCGACCTCTCCGCACTTGCTTAGTGCATTTCATGTCCATAACACGAAATGGTGTCAGGAAGTGGACAGGGCAGCGACCTTTAATTACGTATGGCCAATCTTAGTTTTCCAATGTTTGTTACATGCATTTCTTGTAAAACACATAACGTATGAATCTGTTTATATATTGTGTTCAAAGTGATTCCGAATGATAAATTAACTTAGCGTGTATTGATTTTCCGCTTTAACTTTAGATTGTGTGGAATCTTACAATGCCAGGACTTAGCAATATATTATTATATGAATATTATTGAAGTACCATTATTTACAATAATTCCATTTCGTAACCATTTATTTTATTTATGGATTGATTTTATTACATATTTTTCAGAGAAAATAAAAAAAATAATAATAATAAAGACATCAGCTGTAAATTTTAGAATGAATCATACCTGGTTATTCATCATTCCTGGATTGCTGTTGCATTATGTTTAGGATTTTCAAAGAAAGTTTTTACTTATTATTCACTTTTGGAATCTTTAAAGTATCGCGTGTACCTACTCTCTGAATCTCACATTCTAAAAAAGACATCTCAAGGTTACTACTCCATAAAAGAATAATGAAACATATCTGTTAGCAGTATTGTATGAACATAGGTATAAGTTGTCCCGTGCGATATGAGCGCGGTACTGCAGATGCGCCGCTCACATAGATGGCCCCTATATTTTCCATCGTACATATTATACAATTTAGTGTTAGTGAATGTAATTTTTAGACATATTATTTCTTGTTTGGGTATATTAATATTTTATTAAATGTTATACATATTAATGTACTCTAAGCTATACATGTACGTATAATAAAGGAATTGAAATGAATCTACTTTGTTTCATTTTTAAAATACAGCATTTAGATAAACTTGTAATAAAATAAGAAATCTATAACGTAAATGTGGATGTACTGATTGATGTATACTGTAGTGAGTCTAGTAGTCGTGACAAAAATATTTAGTTATGAGCCCAGCTGCTTTATCTGTGACCATGCTCCCCATTGTAGAGCCAAGGTCTGATCCTGAAAATATTGCTCGAAATATCAAGAGCACAGTGTAAAATAAGCAACCGAAATTTGAAAAGCATAAACTATTACCATTTCTTTGGTGGCTACCATTTACAAATTTCAAATTTGTAATGTGTAACAATTTTCAAATTTTCTCTAAGAAAACGACGTTAAAAAATATATCTGATTAAAACTCGCAGAAAATGTTAATTTAAAAAAATCAAAATTTAGTAATGAAAAATGTATAAAAGTACATTTATTTACTGTGAAATAGTGAATCAGCAATATCTAGTTTTCATATATCAACTTTACGCCTAACTCATGTAAATATGGTTGAGGTAGCAAAAAGAAACAAGATTGGTAACAATTCTACGATAAGCCGATAGTAGATACCTTCCAACTCGAAATCACTATCTACTGGATAATAGTGAGTAGAGGTACCTTATTTTTATGCTTTAGGGGGTCATTTGTTTTCTTAGGCTTTTGCTGGCTCTTTGTAGCACACTCTTTTAAATGCAAAAGGCGTGAAGTTTTCGTTGCACTTATAGGCGTTACTATCGCGTTTATGTGACTATTTTATTTTAGAATCTATTAGATTTAATTAAGGTTTACATTAAATCTTTGCGCTAATACCATATATACGTTTGCATGCATGAAAACTTCCACTGTGTGCTTTGGCTTCTGATATTAATAACAAATTGAAAAAAAGGTCTACTACCCCAGTTCAGTCAGTAGTAATAGTATTAACTATTGAAAATTATAATTTTTTAAAGAGATAATATATACTTTAATACGACGAACACGCCATTTTAGTTCTGATTATTATTGCAAGGGTAAGTAAGGTGGGGTTCAAAAGTTGTTTGCGATGTCAAGTCTTCCGGAGCACTATTAACTATAGCAATTTGAAAAGCTTGTACGTTTTAAACGCTCGGTTGCTAATTGTGTCATGGACAGTCAAAAACTTAGTTTTCCACTATACCTAAAACGAATTCAAATCCTGTATACAAATAAATTTGCAAAGCACAGTATATTTCTATTTTTATTGTTACTTATTTAGAAATAAATCAAGTATATTCTGTAAAAATATTTATTATTATATACTTATATAAACTTAAATTATATTAAAAACTTAACAACTGTACAATGTGTCGTCAACTTCATTCGCCGAAACCAAACTATACAAGCAATAAGTTAGTACCTATATATCTATATACCATTAAGTATAAGTTTTATATTTAAAGTTATTCATAGATACAGATTTTTTCACACCCTGGCGGGTTTATTTTAATATTAAGTGCGTCTACAAAGGATTGGTTTTTATTGTTTTTTAATGTAGCGTTGTTTATAAAGGCGCAATTTACAATTATGACGTACCTCTCCCATTATGGAATAACACATCTAGACCATAGAACACTGTTTTATAATGCAAAAGCATGGTATATTTGTAACAACATGTATAAGTATTCCCTGTATAAAGCATCAATTCATACCCTTACAACACAATACATTCAGAATGCTTTGCAATCCACAGTTTACTTTTCGGGATTCACTCATTTAGGTATTTTGGGAATATTCAACTGGTAAGCTATTATAGTAATTATTCCTCGGTTTTATTTACTACGCTAAAAAATTTAACGTTTTGGTAGAAAAAAGTTGTATAAAATCAGTTAAGATTTAATCATCGTCGTGAGTTCAAGGAGTTACCACATACAATCGAAGATATTTAGCGGATTGGTTTTGTTTGGTCTTCTAATAAGTTATAAACAAACCGAAATTTCAAAGGAGGTTTGTGACTAAAGTGACAATCGATACTATTAAAAATTAAGCGAAACACTAAATATATAATATAACATCACATAGATTACTCACATCCTAACCAAAGTAACTAAAGCAAATAATTAAGGTCCCACAATCACTTAGACCCGAGACAATATAAAAAAAGACCATTTTCTTTATTGACCTGGCTGGGATCCAACTTGGAAAATCATAGTTGACAACCCCATGAAAACGGAGCACACTATAACGAGCCCAGGTTATTAGAAGGAAAAGTAAAATGATAATGTGAGGGAATAGGAGCAGCGAGAAATACGCGCGCGGTAGCGAGAGGTGTTCACGGCGTGGCGAGATGAGGTGAGTACATGCGCGGTGAGTAGAGGCGAGTACAGGCGCGGTGAGTAGAGGCGAGCAGTGTCGAGTCTACTCGCGGCGCAGGTTGTCGAGGCGAGCCTGCAACTCGGCGTCGGCGTCGGGCGCGCCCCCTCCCCCCGGTGCGCCACCACCCCCTGCTGCCACGCCCGCCGCAACTGGCGTCCGCGCTGCACACGAAAATTGTTTTTAAACATCGCCACATCATTAATAGAGTTTTATACCAGTCAGAGTCTGCCTGTCACGGGAATGAATATCAATTGGCTTTCTGACCACTTGTCAGTCCATGGTAGCAATTGCTACCGATAGCCAACACCCCTCGTCAGTCCATGGTAGCAAATGCTACGACATTCAAATTTCCATGTGGCCTGCTGTTTTTCTTTACATTACGATTAATCTTTGAGTTACAGAGATCCAAATATTCAGTGGTGGATTCTTTAATCAGCTTTATGGTAGCATTTATTCTTCATTAAATGGCATTTTTATTTAAGAATCCGACATTTATTCACTATTTGTGCAGTATTGGGACTGTTAAATAAAGCGAACAAAAAACTGCAATACACAACGGAAATTGTGAACATTTTAAGTGTCAAAGTTTGTACGGTGCAAAGCAGCTGCGTACAGTGCAAAGCAGCTTTGTACAATAATGGTCAACATTAAAAAACGCTGAAAACTTAGTTGTGTTAGTGAGAGACTAATTTATGTGTCTTCAAATAAAGTACGGTATAGTACAGGAATATCTATTGGTGTAGATGTGATGCATTATGTCAATTACTTTTTGTGTTTACATTGCTATGGTGTTACAGTGTTGGTGGTTAACTACATACTGAGTAATATGAATTTGGAGACGTTGCTTACTAGGCACAGAGAGTGAGCCCGTGGCTTGCGGCAACCCCGACAGTGTATCATTGAGCTGCAAGCCCAGCTCGTCCAGGATCTGTGACACCACTGCATCACTGGAAGACATAACCATCACCGATGAGCATAAATAATCACTTGTAACTAGTTTTGCTTTAAAGCCGACCCAAAAATTTTAAAATCTTAATAACTCCGTCAATTCTTGTCCGATTTTCATTCTGCTACCCATTTTAGATTCCTCAGCCCCTAAGGCACCTTTTGCGTATTTTTAATTGTTAATCCATTAACTACTTTTCTTAAAATAAGCGTTTTTCCAAATTTTCCTTAAAAAATCACGTAAATTTCGTCGTTTTCCACTTCTAACTTATTTCGGTTTCAACCGATTTTCGTTTTTCTAACTTCATTTTGTAGAACTCGTTAAATACAAACTTTTTTCTAGATACAATTTTCCCATATATCTCATACTTTTCTCAAAATAAATTCCCAAAATTCACTCAAAAAACACCCATTTTCACCAAAACGGAAAAGCTTATATTTACCGAACCACAACAGATATCTTAAAACTTTTTGGACTTAAAGATAATACTCCACCACTTTTACAACATATCGTTGCACCAATCAATTCTACTCATAAACAAAGTTTTTATTAAACTTTAAACTTCTCAAATTTTCACTAAAATTCTAAAATCTTTTATCCACTATAACTTTTTTAAATTACAATATTTTTACGAAATATTCTTTCTTCATTAATAAGAACTAGTTAAAACCTCGAAACGGTTTTTGAATTAAATCTCTAAAATAAATACTCTACTCTTCAAAAACTTTTTTGAATCTTCAACTTATAAAAAATACAAATACTTACAAATTCAAAAACTTCAACCTACCAAAGTCTTCTACTTAAATATCTTTATATAGCCAATTAATTATACTTAAAATAAATACAAAAACATCTCTAAAAATAAATTATTAAGCAAATTTATGCACAAAAAAGACTCATTAAAATTACCATTTCCCTCACTGTCATCACCAACAATGAGGAAAATAAATACGCGCTCTGGCGCGGCTCAAAATAAAAAGAACACCTCACCCCAAACACCATCAACATCAAAACAACAAGAAAATAAATCATCTGAAACCACTACAAAAAATCAACAACCCAAAACAACAACAACAACTACCAAATCATCCCGCACCACATCACCATCAAACTCAATTACCTCTGTCAACACTATAGTTGACGAGTACATGGAAGATGATTATATAGAAAATGAACCAGTAATTCACGAAAAGAAACCCCCTGAAACAGTCATTAAAATTGTCACCAACTCTGCTTGCGAAATAATGAAATTATTAAAATCAGTCGAAGACGTATCAAATCACGAAATCATAAAAAACATCAGATCTCTCGCCACAGAAATACTAGATACAACCAATGCATATGCTCCGCCAGAAGAATGGCATCAATTTGAATTAACACTTGACAACTTAAAGAAAATCGTCAAAGAAGCAGTACGAGAAGAAATTAACCTCAACAATAATACTCCAAATGAAAACTCAACAACCTACGCTTCAATTACCAAAACCAACACCAAACAACAAATAAAACAACCACCCAAACTGAAAACAATAGACCCCATTAAGAAAACAACTAAGCCTGCAATAATAATCACCGTACCCTCAGCACAAACTAAACAAGAAGCCGCCACCAAATGGCAACAATCTTATAGCTTTAAAAATGTCCCCTATGCTCCAACCAAATTTCAGGCTATAACAAATAATAAAGTAAAGGTTGAATTTTAGTCAAAACAACAATGCTCTGAAACATTGCAAAAACTTAAAGAAAATACTCACGTAAAAGCAGAAATGGCTCGCTTATTACAGCCAATGTTTATACTAAAAGGTGTGCCCAAAGAAATACCTTTTAACGAATTAAAAGAATATATTACCTCCCAAAACACCTCCATACAAAATGAACTCAACCAACCCGGCTCCGAACTAACCCCCTGTCTTGCCAAAAATAATAAAAACACAAACCTATACAACGCAATCTTCCGTGCTACACCTAATGTATGGAGGAGTGCAATCACATTAGACCGCATCAATATTGATCACAGACGCATCCACATAGCTGAGCACGCCCCTCTTCTCCAGTGTTTTAAGTGCCAGAAGTTTGGCCACACTGGAAAACACTGTTCTAACACCGAATCTTACTGTAGTCACTGCGCCAGCAGTGACCATACCTACCAAAACTGCCCCGAAAAAACCAATATAGAAGCAGCCACCTGCATAAATTGTACTACAATCAATAAAAATAAAGAAAACCAATTAGACACCAAACACTCCTCCACCTCCTACTTGTGCCCTATCAGAAATGGATATCTGTCTAAACTCGGAGATAGAATTGATTATGGCACAAAATAAAATAACTATTAAAACCTGAACACAAAAATACAAATTACACACTTATAATTAAATTACCCCACTTAACGAGTACACTTAAATTAACTTACATAACATTAAATAAATATAAATTAACTATCCGAAAAACCAAACTTAAATAAAATAAAATAAATAAACTTCACAAAAATATAAAACAAATAGTCACAACTATAATAAACAAAACGGAGGAGTTTGCTCGTATACCAATAGCGAGGGGCTATTCCGTAACCTTAACAAAAAACTGAAAAAAAAAAAAAAAAAAAGTTTTGCTTTAATATTTGATATGGTATACAATATGTTTTCTACTGATTTTCATTTGGCATGGGAAATTTCCTATTTTTTATCACTAATGATCTTAACATTTGTTTTGTAGGTCATCAATATTGGATGCCACACACATATTTGTTAGTTCAAAGGGTCAACATTTTTTTAATATATCTGTGCAAGTTAAAGTTTTAAATCCTGTCTTTCCATATTGAGAAACTAATTTATAAAACGAATAATGCAATAACTGACCTCTCTTCTTCATCATCGTCAGCCTCCATAGCGTCATCAATGGAGTCATTCATCATCTCCTCTTTCATGTCCATAATTTCTGACTGCTTCTCGAACTCCTATATTACAATCACACAATTGCAAAACATGTTAAAGGCATTACAGAAGTCTGAGTTATGATTCTAATCAATGAATTTAAAATTCTCATATTAAGACTTTTCATAACACTACATAAGAGAATTAACACATCATTAAATAGGGCTAATTCTTATTTATCTCTCTCTAATATAAAGTGATAAAATAAAATACATTATAATATATAAAAATAAAATAATATGAAAAGTCTTATACCTGTAGGATCTTCTGTATTTGTGGCATATTGAGCTGGCGATTCATGGTAGCCATGGCCCGCGTGACGCCACGCATTGCTTGTGCCATAGTATTCTGAGATTTTAGTGTTTGGATCTTGAGTGACACAGCTTGGATGTTAGCCTTCATCAGCATAAACTTGCGCACATAGCGTCGCGTGCGAACTAGGTCCTTCGCCATTATCTTTACTGCATCCTGTGTACCAAAGTAAATTTGTTTTTATATCTATTAAGTAATCTGTACTTGTATTTCAATTAATCTTGGTAACTCTTTTAAGTAAAATTTGTGTTGATTACAGTGAGTAAATCAAAAATTCAAAAACATTTTCAGAAATCTTAGTTTCCTTACAATGGATTAGTCATTAATTTAAAAAATGTAACTTATAAACTAAACCCTTCACATTGCAATTTTGTACTTTTTGCAGTGATTTAACTGCATTCCAGATTTTAATTAAAGATTACATTAAAATTTGTTAGATAAGAAGAAGTTACTGTTCCATATTTAAGTGTCATATGAGAACTTGAATTACTATAATAGTTACTTGAATATTCATTTATTTAACACACACACAAAGTATTATCATAATATAATATAGATATACCTCCATTAACACATCTACAATCAGTCACAATTTACTGTTTGAGTTTGGCCATATTTAAAACAGAGTTTTCTTAAGTCTTTATGTAACTAGGATTCAACAAAGTGATATTCCTCAGTTGTCAGTGATGGTTGTTATGTAGGATACTGGTGCATTATTAAAAGGAAAATAGGGCATCTGAAGGATTAATTAACCGCAGATATTAGCATTTTATATTGATAACAATTTTAATAAGAATATACTTTTTAGCTTTGTTTACATTACATTACATTTAAATAAAATCAATGTTTGTTCCCTATGCATTCTGAACCCATTGATCAGATTGAGATGAAACTTTGGAAAGTTATTGCATGCATGCCACGGTATGTATATATGTATAGTTAGCTAAAAAGGGCATTGCAGAGCTTTCTGGTTGCAGCTAGTTTTACATAAATCAAATATGCCATTTATGAAATGGCTGGCCTATTCCTATCATTATCATTAATTACATACATTGTAAATACTGATAACAGTTTACCATCTGTCCCTCCTTGGCTAACTTCTTGATGTCATTGATGACTTTCTTCTCCTGCTGCTCCATCTTGAGGCGCTCGCGATCAAGGTCACGCATCGCCTTGTTCAGCGCCCGCTGATTCTTCCGCAGCATCTCGTCGGGTGTCATCCGATGACCAAACAACCACTCCATTATTAGATCTGAAATATTTGATACAATTAAGAAAATTTTCTCATTGTAATTTCGATTAACTCATCATTCCGATGATATAGAATCTAGGGTGTGGTGTTACGATACAAAAAATATTTAACACTACGGAAACAATGCTACACAGAACATATAGGTACTTCTATCGAAACCATTAAAAATCTCCCAATTACAGCCAGCAATTACTTATAGTTTCTTACGAAAATCTTACAGTGCGGCTTAAATAGTAGGAAGGCAAGCACCTAGGTAATCCAATTTACCTTTTCTGGAGAATGAATCACCACACACAAAAACTTCGCTATTACTTTATTTATATACAGCAACACATTCACTAGAATAAAGTAGTGTTAATTGCAGATTTTGAAAAGGTTTCTAGCTATGTAAACTTTGAGGATTGAAGAAGAGTCCTAGGGAAGTACACAGTGAATTTCCACTTTTTTGGCCCACAAAAAATTACAAACGCAAATCCCTGGCTGTGATGCACAGAACACATACGAATATACTTAGGTAGTAAGTCAAAATGAGATACGTCAATTTGATTCACAGAGTACCGTTGACGTTACGTTACCGTTTATCTATGTTAAAGGTAAAGCAAAATCATTTACCCCATCCCCTGAGTTTCAAAACTTAAGGTATTTATTAATAAGGACTTTTTTAGATTGGTAGAAGATACTTCTTACTAATTTAGTTATTTGACCCAGGATCACGAACAACTGAACTGAACATTGACAGCTACGCTTTATCCGACTTTCTGTCTGTTAATTGTTCATTAATCATCAATACCGTCTTTTATATATTAGGGGTTAAAGTATGAAATTGCCGATTTGTACTGAAAATCTATATTGTTTATTTTTTAAATTTTTAACAAATTTATTTAATCAAAATAGTTGCCATTATTATCTATACATTGCTGCCATCTAATGGGAAGGTCATTAATGCCTTTGCGATAGAATTCCGACGATCTAGACTGCACAAACTGTGTGAAAGCATTTTGTACTGCCTCCTGGGAAGAAAACTTCTTGTCACGTAGATAATTGTCCAAATCACGAAAAAAATGGTAGTCCGTTGGAGCAAGGTCTGGTGAATACGGAGGATGACGAATGGTTTCTAACTGCAGTTCCTGAAGGGTCAAAATGGTTTCTCGTGCTGTGTGAGGTCTCGCGTTGTCGTGGAGCAATAATGGTGAAGATCGATTCATGAGTCGGGGCTGTTTTACTGCTAGTTTTGTCAACATGGTTCGGAGTTCGGCACAATAGACATCTGCCGTTATTGCTTGACCAGATCGGAGAAAACTATAGTGAATAACACCATGCTGAGACCACCAAACAGTTACCATTACCTTTTTATTGGTAAGTTTTGCTTTAGGACACTGTTGTGGCATTTGACCTGGGGTCAGCCATTGCATTTTTCTTTTCCGGTTATCATAAAGAATCCACTTTTCATCACATGTTACAATTCGATCCAATATTCCTTCATTTCTGTACCGGTTCAACAAGGCAACACAAGTTTCAACACGCGTTTCTTTCTGCAGATCAGTCAAATCATGAGGCACCCATTTTTCGTATTTTTTTATTTTATTGATTTGACGCAAGTGAGTCAATATTGTGGGTAAGGTAACGTTAAACCATGCCGCTAATTCCTGGGTACTTTGACTAGGATCGGCTTCCACTATCTCTCTTAATTCATCGTTATTTACCTGTGTGGGCGGTCTTCCTCGTGGCTCGTTCTTTAAGTCGAAATTTCCATCACGAAAGCGTTTAAACCAAAATCGCACGGTGCGTTCATTAGTAGACCCCTCTCCAAACGCAGCATTGATATTGCGGGCTGTTTCTGCCGCGTTAGTTCCGCGTCGGAACTCGTATTCAAAAATAACTCGAATTTTCGCAGTATCCATCTTTCTTGTCTAAATTGAATAACAAAAACAATTGAAAGTCGATATTCAAATGTTTTACATTTTTTAAAAAAAGAACATCATAGAAACCATTTAAAAAAAGTTTCATTCGAAAACCTCAAACCATGAAGATTCTATGTCAATTCAAAGAACCTATTGCAATAAAACGGCAATTTCATACTTTAACCCCTATTATAATTGCTGGCGAAAGCGGGAAGGAAAAGTGGAGAAAACACTTTTGATACCTATTTGATTCAAAACTTACATAACGTGGTACTGCTCTTTGAAGACCTCTTTTCTTTTTCTGGTGATATCAGCTGCAAGAAAAATGTTTCTTGTAATTAATATTTCAAAGTGGTGTATAAGTGTTTTAAATTGAATAAAAGCTATACCTATGGTCTTAGTAACAAATAGATATGCGTAAAAAAGGATATGAAAGATCAATTGTCATTTACAAAAATTGACAAATATTTATTTGGTAATAATTTGGTTGAAACACTAAAAACTGCAAAGGCAGTTACAAAGTCTAGTTCAGATCTCAAGTTAGATCTTTCAAAGAAACCAAAAGCAGCTTCGACGGCAAATGTGTCAAATAGGAATTTAAACTGGAAGGCGAGGGCTCCAGTCCGCAGGCAGCCGACGGGCCCAACGCCACGCTTCCAGCTGCCGACAGCACGCAATGCATCACAGGTGCCGCTGCCTCGCCGAGGGACGTCGTCGAAAAATTACTCACAGCGGCCAGGGCCAAACCAACGTCAGTAGACTCGGTACGTTACGCTGGCAGACTAGCCCATTTTTACAATTTGTGGTCGATAATTACTTGTGATCGTAACATTTTATCATGGATCGAAGGTTACAAATTAAAGTTTGAACAGCCTGTTCATCAGCCTTATTTACCAACTCAAACCAAATTTACAGACTCGGAAAAAAATCATGTGAATGTTACAATCAATAATTTAATTGATATTGGAGCAATATCTGAATGTCAACCATGTTCTGATCAATATATATCTCGTATATTTTTGATACCTAAACCTAATGGCAAAAAAAAGATTAATACTTAACTTAAAAAATTTAAACAAATTTATGAAAGCACAACATTTTAATTTAGAAGATATGCGTACTGTTCTAAAAATTATATCTCTTTCTCTTTTATTGCCACTATTGATTTGAAAGATGCATATTTCGTGATAAAAATTCATCCAAAATCTCGAAAATACCTTCGATTTTTTGTGAATAAAAAATTGTATGAGTTTAATGTTCTACCGTTTGGAATCTGTACGGCACCGTTTATTTTCACTAAAATTATGAAACCAGTGGTCAAATTATTGCGTTCTTGTGGATATATCTCATCTATTTATTTAGACGATTTATGTTTATCAGGGATAACCTATTCCGATTGTATAGAAAATATTGAAATTACTTGTTCAGTATTAAAAGCGTTAGGATTTATCATCAACCAAGAAAAAAGTGTAAAAATACCCTCAATGTCTTGTCGTTACTTAGGATTCATAATAGATACTCATAAATGGCAAATTACATTACCTCTGGAAAAAAGAATCCGAATTAGGATAGAAATCGAACAGATAAAAAATCTTAAACGTTTTAAAATACGAACATTTGCGCAACTTATAGGTTTATTAATCTCTGCCTGCTTTGCGATCGAATATGGTTGGCTACATACCAAAGAACTTGATCGATGTAAGTTTCTTAACTTATTGAATAATAATGATTATGAAAAATACATGACCTTACCACAATCATTACTACCTGATTTAGATTGGTGGTTGAATGTAATTGATCATTCCGTACATAGAATAAGGAATGACAGTTACACTTTAGAAATATTCTCTGACGCCTCAACAACGGGCTGGGGTGCAGCGTGTAATGGTCAGACCGCTAGTGGTCGTTGGAGCAATAGTGAACAAGAATTACATATTAATCAGCTTGAACTTTTTGCGGCTTACTTTGCTCTTAAGATATTTGCAAAAGATTATCACAATTGTCAAATTTTACTTAGAGTTGATAATACAACCGCTGTCAGCTATATTAATCGCATGGGAGGCATCCAGTTTCCTCATTTAAATAAAGTTACAAAAGCTATATGGGACTGGTGTGAAGCTAGAAAAATATTTGTTGTTGCTTCCTATATTAAATCGTCGGATAATGTTGTTGCTGATAAAGAGTCTAGACGTACCCATCCTGACATAGAATGGGAGCTTACAGTATTTGGTTATCAAAAATTAATAAGAAAATTAGGAAATCCGGAAATTGATTTATTTGCTAGCCGCATAAATAAAAAATGTGATAACTATGTTTCTTTACATCCAGACCCGGAAGCGATCGCTGTAGATTCCTTCACTTTAAACTGGTCAAACTATTTCTTTTATGCTTTTCCCCCAGTAGCAATGATACTTAAATCTCTGAACAAAATTATTAACGATAAAGCTGATGGCATTATGGTCGTTCCTAATTGGCCCTCTCAACCGTGGTATCCTTTATTTTACAAACTACTTATTTCAGAAGAAATTAAACTTCACCATTATGATGTTGTAATTCCCTCTTCCAGCAACCAGAACATACAAGCGCACCTTACCCTGGTTGCCGGAATTTTGTCCGGACGGCACTACTACAACGCTGCGTCCCCGAGTCCGCCTTAGATATCACCATCGCATCATTATCAGACAATACCTTACAGCAATACGATGTTTGTTTCAAGAGATGGTATTCATTTTGTATAGAAAATTACGTAAGCATATATAATCCTTCCATTCCTATAGTTATTGATTTTCTTACAAAAATATTTAACGATGGAGGTCAATATGGGACTATTAATAGTCACAGATCCGCACTATCTTTTATAGTAGGAAACATATCAGAGGATGATCGAATCTTAAGGTTTTGTAAAGGGGTATACAAATTAAGACCCCCTTTGCCACGTTATGATATTACGTGGGATCCAAGTATAGTTTTGAATCATTTAGCATCTCTTTACCCAAATGAAACCTTAAACCTTGAGCAATTGTCCAAAAAATGTGTTACTTTACTTGCAATCGTTACTGCGCATAGAGTACAAACTCTGTCGAAAATAAAATGCGATCAAATTATACAACAAAATGATAAAATAATAATTAAGATTTCAGATTTCATTAAAACATCAAAAGTAAGAAAAAATCAACCTACACTTTATTTACCTTTTTATAATCGACGGCCGGAAATATGTCCAGCAAAAACCCTTATGGTGTATATAAACCAAACTAAAGATTTAAGGAAGGTTAGCCAATTATTTATAAGCATTAGGAAACCACATAACTATGTGTCCACACAAACACTCAGTCGTTGGATTAAGAATACACTCAAAGATAGCGGAATTGACGTGTCCATTTTTTCCTCTCATAGTACACGACATGCCGCTTCTTCCGCAGCTCACAAGCTGGGTGTTAATTTAGATGTTATTAGAAAAACTGCTGGTTGGAGCGGCAACTCCTCAACTTTTGCCAAATTTTATAATCGCCCTCTTGATGAAACTAACCATAATACTGTGTTAGCAAGTACTATCTGTTCTTTATAAACTGCGATTAGATTGTAATTATAAATTAATGATCAATATAATAATTAGTGTATCACTTAGATGTTTTATTTCTTTGATATTCCTTCCCAATTCTCTCAACATCTACATTGTGTTATATATAAATTGAATATTACTAATCTTGAGGACGAAGCACGAGTATAATTAACGATTAAACGAACTTACCTGTACGTGAAGTTCTATCATAATTATACGAAGTGCTTCGTCCGAAGAGATTAGTAAAACCCACCCGCCCGAATGTTTTTCCCGGATTGTCAGAAATATCAAACAAATTCTCTGAACGAAATGAAGCTAGCTAAGCGAAATGAGTGGAGGGCGGGAAGCCGTGACAGATTAGGTTGCGTCATCGAGTTTCTTTTTTTTTTTTTTAGGTAAACTATGGCGCCAAGGCTGGTGTTGCTATTTGAAAATTATATTCTTTTTTTTTTTTTGTTACTTTGTTTTCTCAACTATAGTGCTGAAGTGGTGTCACTTACGCGTTACTACATTGTGTTATATATAAATTGAATATTACTAATCTCTTCGGACGAAGCATACTCTCCTTGAATTTTTTGTACGTTCCTGTACCTCTCAGAGTAAACAGGACTGGAGTAGCCATTAGTCAATTTCTCGTACATATTTTTCTGCCATTTTTTGCGGGGGGTGAGGTTACTACTACATTCAATGCCAGCACACAGGAACAAAAACTCTTTGCGTGTTTACAAACGCACACATGCATAATACGACAAACATATTTGAAATACACGCACACGTGCTTAAAATAGTGTGTTAACGTTCTATTCAAACACACGAATGTCATTGTGTGAGAAGTGACATGACATAGCACGAGAATATCGATATCGATAAATCAGTTTCGTTCAATGAATGAATGTACTAGGCGATGCAGTCGCTAAGCATAAAGCTACGCTAGCACCATATATTGAAGCGGAGCGTAATATCTAAAAAAAGAAAAAAAAAATCCGATGGGAATTTTGGCGAATTTCAAAACACAATCTGGTCCTAAACCTGTTGATTCGATTCCACACAAAAATATTGAAATCGGTTAAGATCTCGGGAAGTTATAGCGTAACAGACATTGTGCCATTGAAGCTGATCCATGGGAGCTTCGCTTCGCTCCGCTCCAATTAACTTTGCGTTAGTATTCCTACATTATGTATTAAAAATTAAATTAAATTAATTGATGATATTATACGCTACAACAGTCAGTTTCAAGGCTATATCCATAAAATACAAATTGAAACTTAATAGTTTATTGCATTTAAAAGATATTTACAATAGGTGTTATTATATATATAGAATTCACTGTGGACCCTTTCGCGTATAACCATAATGGAAAGGAGGAACACTGAAACATTGTTTTTAACAAAGCGATAGTGAATATAGTTAGTTTTCTCAGATTTTTACTTTGACCGATTGATTATTTGTATTTTTTTGCGATTTGCTTACATCACCTTTTGCAGGTATTTCCTTTTCAACTTATTCTTTAACCTAAAATTAATACATTTAAATGTAATAAACTAAAACTGTTATAATATAACATGTTGATATCTATTTGAAACATAACTAGTTATATAATAAACTAAGAGGATCATTCAAGAATAACGTTGGCACAGCATGGGCAACTAATCTTCTTCTATTGTTAGATAATTTTTGAAACTGAGACGGCTCAAAATGTATGGAACATATAGTACTTGTTCTTGAAGATGCCCAAGATGCCCTATTACCTATTACAAGCATGAATCCATTTTTTTCGTATGCTGTTTTCTTTAGGAAAACTGAATATGAAAAATTAGATGTTTCCGGGCATGTCAAAGCTTAAAGTATAAATACCAACAATTAGTATACCGCCTAGGGGCAGAGTATATTTGCCTGAACTACACATACCGATCATTTCTAATTTTAATACTGCAATACTATCTTCCAATAGCTTTCATTTATGTACAAAGGACTTTTGGCACCACATACCTTACTCCTAGTATCTTGAAGTATTGCAGTTGGACAAGCCGGTTTTTAAAAGGAGCTATAAATGCTACAATATTAATAAAAAAAACTTAAATGTTGACGATGACATTTAGCTATTACCATACTAAAACGTCATCAAAGTCCGTCGCGTAGTTTTTGCGTGATGCGTGCTCAAACATACATACAGACAGACAAAATGTTCAAAAATTAGTGATTTCGCTTCCTCTACGCTCATTACTAGCCATTTGGTTTAAGGTGGACTTGACCTATTTTATTCTATATCTTTACAGTTTTATTCTCGTATGTATAATATCGCAGGTAAATAGTATAATTCCGCACTTTACATACGGCGTCATCAGTTTAAAATCACATACCATATTCTTATTTGAAATCATCATTAATACCTGGTAATAATTACCGAAACAAACTGTAATTTATCTAAGCTGTGTTTTATTATCGTTATGAAATAGAACTAAGAATAGGGTATGTGTTTTTTAAACTGATGACGCCGAATGTAAACTGCGGAATTATACAATTTCCCTGCGACATATAGATTTGAATTAAAAATACATATTTTCAATTTAAGTATGTTACCTGCATTCATACATTCATTCATTACTCACTCGTAAAATCACAATATCGATGAAGTTGACATCACTATTGTGCAAATAAATATTGTACAAATTAATAAGGGTTGCTGATTACAAAATAAAAACAATTTGTCCTGTGGCTCAAAAAAAGTTTTGGTTTCTCGGAAATGAGCGGGTGTGCTGGTTAGACGATGATGCCCTTTTAACTGTGCTTTTTTATGAAGTCAGGGACACTGTAAGTATATACAGCATTAGTACTCTTAATGTTTATGAGCGCCGCCCAGCATGAATAAAAGGGCAAATAGTTTGATTATTATTTTAATTTATTATTTTATTTATTATTTTATATTTCCATGTTGTGTGGCAAAGAATAGGCTTCAAGCAGCCGCAAAAGTGTAGGTATGTACTTAATACTAAACTAAAAATAAACACGCAACGTACCTTGTTAAAACGAAATTATAATTGGTAATCAATTAATACAAAATTACAGTTATTTATTACCAACAAACTTTTTCTAATTTTTGACTTAATTTATTGAAATGCGATAATGGTCAACCCTAGGTAGTCTCGTGGGGAGTGCGGCCGTGACGTCATCAAACGAACTTTGAGCGCGAAATTTGAAATTGTAGTCTGCTAAAACATGAAATTATGAATTAAATAATAATCAAATCCTAAAAAATTATACTTACAAATGACAGGTGACGCCATCTTTTTGCATACTAGATATTTTCGATTTTTTTTTACATTAGAAAACAGCACAGGCAGGCATTTTCGTGGGAGCTCTGCACGGTAAGACGTTCTGATTATTGTGGTTTTAAAATGGCTTTTTTTTTTTTTTTTTTTTATGCAAAATGCACCCTCCGGACACGGGGGAGGGAGGTGGTGAATCCTCTATGGATACTTCGGGCCGGCCCGATAGTTATGTCAGACTTGTACTGACTAAACACCACCTGGGATTGGCTTGCACCCGGAGAAGGTCATAAGCCGTCATCTGAGGCGACCACCCCTCTAGAGAGGGGTGGCGCAAGCGCTACTCACCTAGGTGAGAGAGCGCATAGAAAAAACGATTGACTCCCAGAAGGGGGGTCAGTCGTGAATGAAGTTAAGTCGGCTGGCTCCCAGAAGGGGGGCCAGTCGGCATCTGAGAGGACTGGGGTAGACCTGATGGGTCTGTATTGGCTCTACGTTTGGCTGATTCCTGTGCCTCTAAGAGGAGGTTCAGGTCAGCTGACAATTGACTGGGTTGGTCTGTCAGGACAGACCTAGGTCGCCTAGACAGAGGGTTCGTGGATGAGGAAGGAGTGTAGTTGGATGCGCCCCGGATAAGTGGATTAGAGTGGCTCTCTGCTGTTTCGAAGAAACGTTCAGAGGCCTTTATGAAATATTGTTGGAGAGTAGGGAGTTCAAAGTCCCTGTGCAAGTCCGCGTTGC
Source organism: Calamotropha paludella (assembly GCA_927399485.1). NCBI lineage: Eukaryota > Metazoa > Arthropoda > Insecta > Lepidoptera > Crambidae > Calamotropha > Calamotropha paludella. The sequence goes on along the minus strand of OV656803.1, from coordinate 18,515,125 downwards.
GGACATACCAGGGAGAATTTGAGGCCCTACGTATGAATAGGTTTTGAATCACCTGCAATTTATTAAGGACTGATGCCTTTGCATGTGAGAAGATCGGGGACGCGTAGGTCATCACCGGTCGTATGCAAACCTTATAAAGTGTTCGCTTGTTTCGAAGTGACATGCGGCTGTGACGCCCCAACATAGGGTTGAGACGCCCCAAGTAAAACCGCGCGTTACGAGACACTCTCTTGACGTGAGGAGAGAATGTCAGTTTTTGGTCAAGGGTGACGCCTAGAAATTTGGCAGTGGTTTGCCATGGAATGGGCTTCCCCTGGAGTCGGGGTGGGTTGTGGCGGGCCGGTACACGCGTGCGTTTTGCGTCGAAGCAAACAGCGGATGACTTATCCGGGTTTACATCGATACGCCACTCGCGGAACCAGTCGCCTAAGGAGTTGATGGAGGTCTGAAGCCTCGGGAGGATATTCCTAAGTGATGAGCCCTTGAGATACAGAGCAGTATCGTCTGCAAACAGGGACAGTTGTACCCCGTTTGTTGGGACGGGAATGTCATTTGTGTATATAACATACAGCAGAGGAGCCAGGACAGAGCCCTGAGGCACGCCCGCTGTTATGTTACGCGGAGTTGAGAGAGTACCTTCGTATCTGAAACGGAAGGTACGATGCTGGAGAAATGATGCTACTAGCCGGACCAGTCTCACTGACAGATTAAGTCTGTACAGCTTGACAGTTAGTCCAGCGTGCCAGACCTTATCGAAGGCCTTGGCTACATCAAAGAAAACCGCCACGGTCTTATATTTCCTAGGGAAAAAGCCGCTCGAGATGTACTCGACTATGCGGTGAACCTGTTGGGGGCATGAGTGTTTGGTTCGAAAGCCAAACTGATGGGGTATGATAAGGTCATTGGTATAGAGATGATCTTTTAGGCGGGCGAGAATACACCTTTCAAAGAGTTTCCCCATTGCCTTGAGGAGGCTGATGGGGCGGTGGCTCGCAGGGAGGTTTAAGGGTTTCCCCGGCTTGGGGATGCCTATTACGATCGCTTCCTTCCAGGCTGCTGGAAAGTAGCAGAGATCGAAGCAGGCGTTGAATAAAAGGGACAGTAAGACCAGCACTTGAGATGGTAGGTGCTTAAGGGCCATGTTGGAGACGCCGTCGGCGCCAGGGGCCTTTTTGGTCTTGAGGCCCTTGATGAAGGAATGAACTTCATCAGGGGACACTGTGATGGGATCAGAGTCTAGAGGTTTGGAGTTCAGCTCGCTGAGCTCCTTCTCAATCGACTGAAGGTGGGATGGGTCGCAAATCTGAGTGCTGACTGAGCATTGTGAAGCAATGCTATCAGCAAAACACTCCGCCTTCTCCTCGTCGTCGAAGGCTGTGGAGCCATCGGGACGGAGGAGAGGGGGTGTGAAGTTTGAGGTGTCACTACGGAGGGCTCTGGCCACTCGGTAGTAGGCTACATGGGAGGGAGTGATGTCCGCCATGAGGTCACCAAATTGGTTATTCCTCAGGTCGTTCAACTGAGATCTTACTAACCGTTGAAGACGGTTAGCTCTGGCTCTGTACTCAGGGGTCGGGTACCTAGCAGCTCTCCGGAGAGCTGCGTTTTTGGCCCTCATCAGGTTGCGGAGGGTGGGAGGAATGGCATTGTGATTTTTCACAGGTACCTTCCTCGCACTGTCCGCAGTCTTTCTTTGGACCAAAAGGGTAAGTTCGGAAATGGCTGCATCTATTTTCTCCGAACTATCGTAATAGTCGGGGTCCATAGAGAGCGAAGGGTTGTCTACTTCCATTGCCGACTTGAGGGACGATCTGAACCGATCCCAGTCAGTAATGGTTTTGAAGGAGGGAGGGGTTGGCTCTTTGTTTCCCATAATGAGGGAAACCGGCCTGTGATCGGACCCGAGGTCTTGGAGGGTCTCAATCGTCCTAAATGGGAGGGAGACTCCCTTGACTAGAGCGAAGTCTAGTACGTCGGGATCATTCTGTGGGTTGTCTGGGTAGTGGGTGGGTTCGTAAGGGCTGAAGACGTCTAATTCGAGATCATGTGTGATCTGAAGCAGACGCCGCCCGCCGGTGTTTGTCTTACGGCAGGTCCAGTCAGTGTGCTTGGAGTTAAAGTCTCCAAACAGAATGACTGAGTCGCCCAAGGACAGAAGGGACTCGAAGTCGCTCCGCAATGGAGTGGTGCCAGCGTGTATGTAGACAGAAGCTATGATCAGTGTTCTGTGACCCGACATAGCCAGTCTGCATACCGTGGCTTCCATGTTAGAGAGAGCAGGAGTGGGGATTGGTGAGCAGTGAAGCGATCTTTTGTAATAGATCGCCGTGCCACCAGAGACAATTTCCCTGCGGTTCTGGTCCGCTGGGGTGAAGTTGTCATTTCTGACTAGGGAGTATGAAGGAATCGATAGCCCTTTCCGTATAGACGGTTTGAGCCATGTTTCCTGAAGTAGGACAAGGTCGGGGTCCCTTTCGCGCAGAAACACCCTTAGCTCGGGAATGTTTTTGCGCAGGGAGCGGGTATTGAAAGAGATAAGCGAAACACCTCTAGGTTTCACTCGACCGGTGAGAGGAGCGACTGGTACAGTCGGAGAAGAAGAAGAAGAAGATGGGATCCTTCCTGGCATTATGGACCTTAGTTAAGGGACCGGAGAAGGGCTTCGTGCTCACAGAGAGCTAGAAGCCGTTGTTGGGCGTTTTGGGCCATCCTGAGTTTGGATGCCAAGGCCGATATCTCATTGATATTGATGCCTTGCATCGTGGTGAAAATGATAGAGAAGTCATCCATAAGGGATGACTTCGGGGCTTGGGAGGCGGGAGCCGCCTTCGGCGGTGACGCCTTAGGCGGCGTCGCCTTGGGAGCTGGGCCCCAGGCCGGCCCAGGGGCCGGTGCCGGAGGGGCTGGTCCCCAGGCCGGTCCGGAGGCCGGCATGGGGGGGGCTGGAGTGGTGGTAGCCGGCTGTCCCGCCCCTTTAGGTAGGGGTGGGAAATTTGCCAGCGAAGGCTTAGGAGGGGCCGGGGGGCCAGAAGGCCTCTTCTTCTGAGAAGAAGATGCCTTTGGTCCCCGGTTAGGCTTTTTAGCCTTGGGAGGCTTTGGGCGAGGGGCGCGAGAGCAACCCCTATAGTTAGCTGGGTGGCCGGATTGGCCACACAGCACACAGTCGGGAGGGGTGGGGGAGTCTCTCGTGCGAGAGCACTCCTTGGTCAGGTGTGGAATGAGGCACTTGACGCACCTCGGTGAAGCGTTGCAGTTCGCCGCTGCATGGCCGTAAAGCTGGCAGCGGTGACACTGCCCAGGATACCCACGCTTGTTGGGGGGCTCGGCTCTAATGCCAGAAAGGCCGCAGACCACGAGGTCTTTGGCGCGGAAGATGGGTTTGGCCCTTTCGTTGTTGGTCATTATGACCAAAGCGAGGGGCCAGGACCTCCCATTGCTAGCGTGCAACTTGTGCACGCCGACAACAGGGTAGCCCTGTCGAACGAGGTCATTTAGGATGTCCTCGTTCGGAAGTTCTTCGGGGATGCCCCTAAGAACGGCCTTTACTTTGCGCTCCTCGGGGAGCGCAAAGGTGTAGTAGGATATGCCTTTGTTGGCAAGAAGTCGGGTCAGAGACCTAAAGTCCGCGATCGTGGGGGTGTTGACCTCGATGGTCAAACCCTTGTTGACGGCCTTTGTGTACTGGATTTTCTCCTGTACACATAAGGCGGACACTAAGCCCCACTTGGCCTTGTCCTGAAGTTGGATCGGCGGGGGGGCAGCAACCTTTGTAGGTTGCGCGTCGCACCTTGAAAGTGGACGCGAGGTGGATGGGCGTGCAGTCGGGGCGGCGCGGGGCAGGTCCCCGGTGGACCTGCTCGGGGCCGTAGGGGCTGCCTTAACCGGGGCGGCTGAGGTGGTGGTGGAAGCCACTGGAGTGGCGGGCGGAGAAACGTTCTTCCTGCGCTTAGTGCGCTTCGAACGTTTTCCCTCTACCGTGGTAAACCCATCGGTGAGCGTAGAGGAAGACTCGTCGGCAGAGTCGGACGAGAAGGGAGGCGTGTGCCTCGGGGCCGAGCGCTTGGATGCGAGGAATTCGCAATCCATGTCGCTGATGTTGGGTCTGGTCACGGTCGGGATGGGTGACCGTTGAATCCCCTGCGCGTCTGGAGACGCCGGGGAGGAGAGGATGATAGGAAGGGATCGTTGGGATCGCTGGGTTCCTATCTGGGTTTGGGTTTGCGCGGCCACGGGCTGGGGCCCGAACCGCGCCTCAAAAAAGGCGAGGAGTGCCGCCACGCTACTCGCAGGAAGCTGCGAGAGTAGCGGGTCGACACCCGAAAGCTCGTTGATGAGCTCACTTGGGTCCGAAGACTCCATTTCGTGAGCTAGAAAAAACTAAAATTAAAAGATTAAAAAACAAGAAAAGACTAACGCAAAGAGACACCCCCTGCCGGGTGGCAGGGGGGAGGGGGTGACGCGACCGAGGGCAGGTATCCCTAAACGGATAGCCGCCTGCCAAACCCCTTGGGCTAAGCCCAAGTGCAATGGGACTTGGCCTTCGGTTTTCCTAGAGCCTGAAGGGCGTGAAGGGCCCTAGAGAGCAAATTTAAAATGGCGGCTCAACTTGTTTTATATAACGCACAGGATTCCGATGCTTGTGCATTTGGCAGAGGGGTAATGTTAGGCAAAGGCTACTCCAGTCCTGTTTACTCTGAGCTGTACCTCCATCGCATGACTGAAGTAGTAGCTTTCTACTTGAACAGTAGATTTTGAATATAATTTTTCGTTAAATAACTTAGGTCTTGTGGAAAGTCGATCAATTCATAAAAAACATATTTTCCTTAATAGATTTTTTCTAAGTAGAAATAATTTATTATTTATAAATAAATAGATTTTTTACGGAAGTCATATCCCAAGTTAAATCAATTCCCTCAAACACGAGTATGAACATTATGTTACAGAAATACGTTTTTCTTTAAACATTAAACTAAAATTCTTTTTTATATTTTCTTTTTCATCTCAGGTAAATTGAAATTGGTGGTTAATAAACGGACACAACGGAAGGAGTATAAAATCCGTCACCGCACAACCAGCAGTTAAAAATTAAATGTCACTCGAGTAAATTCAAGTACATAGAACTTGTCAAGCCAAGTCTTGTGTCCTTGCCCTCCCGGGCATGTTAATAATTTTATGATTTTTAACCGAACAGAAACATTGATTATTACATATAATTTAAAAAACGATTTCTTTGGACTGAAATATCGATTCTTCGATATCAGATCATCATCCCTAATGTCATGTCAGTGTCACATTAACAATGTCACAGACTAAATATAATAATTCAGGGTGGCGAGCAATTAAGTCTTTACTTATCTAAAATTAAGTTGAATTTATTGTTATTTAATTGATTACATATTATTAATTAATTCTGTAGCTAAATTAAATTAACATTATATAAATAAACACTTTACAAGTTACCTTTGAATAATTTAATAGAACTTTAATGTTTTCTTTCATATTGTGTCAATATTCAAATATTAATTAAAAAAAACGGGAGATATTTAAAAATTAAAATACATTGGATCTGATAGCCCTTAACATAAGCTTTCCAATGATATAACTCTCGACACTGACTAAGACATAGTACCACTTTTAGTCCATGTCCTTTAACAGATTATGAAATAATAATTGTTTTCTCGTATTTCTTTTATATTTATTATTTCAAGTATAATGCCATATTAGAACGAGATATTTATACAGTATATTCTTCTATTAATATTATGAATGCCACAATCTAATTCCGCGTTATTCAAAATATATAAGCGTTTTTTAATTTTGGTTAGGGTTGTCACTTCCGAATATCCGGACTTATATGTATATTATCGGCGTTTAATACGATTAATACAAGTATGTAGTTTGAAGTATCTTACCTGTTTGTTGTTGGCGTGCTTCTTTAGGTTTTATGGGCTGTGCCTGTATATTTGAACGTTTTTCACACTTAAAAACTGGTACTTACATAACATATTTTTCATTACTGTGTTCACATGGCGTCATAAAATAAAGAAAATCAATTAATAGAAGACATATGTTATACGTAACTCTTAACGAAATTCTTTAAATAATAATTTTATTTATGTCTTAAGAAAATTTGTTAACAACCCTAAGTCTAATAAAGTCCGGATATCATCGGGATATAACAAAATCTTTAATAACTTTTGAATAACGCGGAATTAGATTGTGGTTTTCATAATATTGATAGAATAACGTATAAAGTATAAACTGTATAAATATCTCATTCTAATATGGCATTATACATGAAATAATAAATAAAAAAGAAATACGATAAAACAATTATTAATTCATAATCTATTAACATTACAAATTCCAAAAATGGACAGAATGTTTGTTGTTATGAGTGTAAACAATACGTTTAATTTTTTTTTAAATAATCGTTAATTTTATTTTTTATTTATATTTTTGTGATTTTCCGGTCCCGGATATAGGGAAACTTTGCATTTTTTTTTCGTTGAAACTAAATGTCGTATCGATGCCGGATTTTCACTATAGTGCTTAAAATGATATAAACTAACAATTTTAACAATAAAAAGGGCATGAGACAAAATCGGGGTTTGTAAAACACTGTGTCGTGATCGAGATTTGACTAGGAAATCAAAATCAAATTTTTAAATATCTTTTTAATAAATATCTATTTATTTGTTTGGACGACCGTTTGGTGCAAAGGTAGTGATCCTGCCTTTCGCACCGACGGTCTTGGGTTCAAGTCCCGGAAGGGGCAGATGTTTTTATGATGAATACGAAATTTGTACCTGTGTCATGGGTGTTTTTATATATTTCTATGAATATTACATATCTATGTATCAAATATGTATGTCTATCCGTTACCCTAGTATCCATAACACAAGCCTTACAGTGCTTACTTTGGGCTAGGCTTATTGGTGTGAATGTAAGAAATATTTATTTATTATTTATTTATTTATATGTCAAAGTAATGTTGTTTTATTGTTATTAAATAATAGGGGTGCACCAGTTGAAATCTTGTTGCGAGAACCAAACAAATTTTGGCAAGTAAGGCAATGCTACGCTTTTTCATTAACCGATTTATTGCGGATGGCACGTCTGACCATCACTTTCTTTTGCGTGTTTCTCTCCTTCAAATTAAGTTTTAGGGAAATCTACCCAGAAAAAAACTATCTTCATTTTTCACGTAAATCAATTTCGTAGCCTTCGTTTCTGGTAATTGTATGTAGCAACGAATCGGTTAAGGCTGGAGTGCGATAATTGATACCGATTAATGACAAACAAATGGTTTTAATGTAATAACAAAGTTATTACATTAAAACTGATAAACAGAAAGCCTTGCTGATAAACAGAAAACATATTCATTCAAATATCGTCGACAATCATTAACGGTAATAAACGTTAATAATAATTAACGGTAATAACAATTAACGGTAATAACCCTTATAGATTGGAACGTTAAATTCGTAAATGAGATTGAATATCTGCAATATTTCCCTAACAATGTCCATGGGATGATAAACAAAAAAAAGAGCCTCGCTGAGGCGTGGCGGTCCAAAGTATTACGCGGGTTGCCCATATAAAGTATTTTTGAAGTAATGCTGACATTAAAACCATGAAAGCAAGGTAGGTACTGCAAGACTTTTTGCATTGAAATTCAATGATTAAGAAGGCCGAACTTGCCCTGTGTATTCTGTATAACGACATTTTTATAATGTTGTTAGGCCAGTCGCCGTTACTGCACCCTTCTGTGCTTCCATTTGCAATACATTGTGAGGTTTCACATCTCCTTTGTAGGTACCTATTAATGGTGAATTAAATATCATTATATTAATGCAAAAAGATTATCATTATAATAATAAAATCTACAGTGCACGGATAAAGACGCTATAAACTCAAAAAATATAATATAATGTCAGGTTTTCTCAAATAATTCTCAACTTTAAGCCCAATATATAGAGATCAATACGGTCTTTTATTACGTTGTGATACTACGCAAATGATAAAGGGATTTTCAACATAAAATTGGTAGGTACCTATGCTAATCTTACTTTACGATAAAAATAGAAATGAAACTCAGGTATTATTGTACAATTTAAAAATATTTTTAATCGTATAAAAATCTTGTCAATAAGAATATTTAGTAACAGTACCAAGAATCAAATCTTAGGCTAATTTTTGTATGGGAATTGACGTGGAATGTGTGATTCATTGCGGCCGCGTGATGTCTAGCAGTTTGTTGTGCTCTCCCATTAGGCTCTGGAAACATGTATGCTATTTAAAATAAGCCCTGACTTTTTTTTAATAAGAGCTTTTATACAAGGGTTAACTTCTTGATTTCTTAGTCGCAAACTTAATTTAAACACGCCTTTATATTTTATAGTTAAATAAAGTAGGTCTATTCTATTTTTTATGGTTTTATATTTTTTACACCATCGAATAAAAGTAAGTAAAATTGAAAAAAAGATTTTACTTCCTATTGTAAAACGACTGACCACGCTGGTGTTCTTTAAAATGGACGAGGAGCTTACATTCGCTAACCTGTTTAATAATGACTGAGATGGATTTATGTGTATTATCTATCAGCGGCTGTAACAAAACGCGTAGTTGGGCATCAGTGCAGCACGCGCTGGGCGGCGACGGGCGAATCTTCGATCATCCGCTGGTGCTCCTCGCTCAGCGCCTGTGATTGCACCACTCGTCAATAAGATACAGTAGTGCCATTTTTAATAAGCTACCCTGGTAAAGGTGAACATATTGATGGCCTGTACAATTGTACATACACTAAAAGTGATGCTATCAAATCTTGCCCAAATGGGGGTTGATAGTTTCTGCTGCGCATTCGGAATTTACCAGGATGTCTTATTTTTGTGGTTTTACTGTACCCTCTTGAGTTTATCGTGCAATATTGAGTAGTTTCCCATGTCTCCGCCCAAAAGAAAGAGAGGACAGGCTCAGTCACCTTAGCCGCTTGTTAATTTAGTTACTTGTAAGCTTATGAAAATTAATTAAATTAAATATAAAGGTTATGTTAAATATAAATAAAATAATCATGCGCCTTATTTTGAAATTATAGAAAAATATTGCGGATAACTCGCACCAAGCTCGCACTCATCGATCGCCTCGATCTCATTGTGATTAGTGTCGATTAAAGATTATTTTGCTTGTTAGGATCTTCTTCACCCTTTCTTGGTTAATTGACCAAGTACAAATTTTAGAATAACGTATATTTTTAAAACTATGTATATAAATGTTTCAGTTGAATTAATTGATTATATAAATGTTTATCTTTAAGAATCTAAGTTTAAAAAAATATTAACTAAATCTGTGAAGTTGTCCTATCAAATATAGCACAGATGAATTGATCGTATCTGATAACTCAAACCTAAGTCAAAATAATAAAACATGATATAGGAAAGACCCTAAATTTATAAAAAAAATTAGACTTTAACTTAAAGTAAGAGTGGTTCCAACAGGCTGTCCTGAACCCATCAATCTTTGATGAATTAAGTTGTTGATTGTTAAAAACCTTTCGTTAATCACTTTTATGCTCGAAATAGGACTATCATATCGTTTATTTTCTGTCTGGAAATGTTTAACTTAGAAATATTTCCAGTGTAAAGGTATTGTTGTACGTTCCATATCTTATCCTTCCTTCGCGTCACCACCAATTACAATATACTGTCTTATGGACATAATGTATATAATATCCATAAGTTGCACTGCATTGCATCTTTTGACTTGCAAAAAATGCAACGTGATGACACAGTGCAGAGACAAAGTTCATGCGCAGAGTGTTCGAATAGCCGTGTAACGTCTAAGCGAGCAGTTTCCCCTCATTAGGCTTAATTCACTTAAATGGTATAATTTAGTTGCCCAGATGAAAAATAAACTATTATGTTGACTTACTGCTCCCAGGCTAAGCAAAATTGAACACAAACCCTATAATCACATTGAATTCTACTCTGTCACATCCATTTCTCAGTTAGTCGGTATCTAGCTTCGCCAGTAAAAGAGCACAAATTACCTTGAAGTACTTGACGGTTTTAACACGAAGCTCGAGTGTGGCGGCCTCGTCGCAGACGAACAGCGTCTGCGGGTGTTGCTGAAAGGCAGACACGGTCCACATGTGGTTAACGCCTTCCTCCACAGCCTTTGCCAGCGCTAGCGCTTTGTGTACGCCAGTTATCAGGATCATCACCTACGTCAATAAAACGATATGACGCAATGAGAGGAGATATCTATTTTATTATTATATATATATAAATATAAATCCCTGTCTGTGTTTGCCCGCGATGAACTCAGGAACTACTCAATCGATTTTTATATTTTTTGTTCATTTTGTTGGATATCTTCTGACTTAGAACATAGGCTAGGTCTTAATTTTGATTTGTAATGAAAAAATTATGCAAATTATAATTACTGAGACACAGCAACGCGTGGTCAGGACAGTTAGTATAATAAAAAAAAAAATTAAGCGGAACATCGAGTTTATCGAGGTCTTCTAATTATTATTATTTTTTATTGTTGACTTCAATATAGTGGTAGGAAAGAGGAAAAAGAAACAAGTTGTTATTCAATATCCTTAGGTCGAGTAGCAGTGTCAAGATAAAGGGTAATACTGACTTCTTTGGCGTCCATGACAGTGCCGACGCCGACGGTGAGCGCTTGGCGCGGCACCTTGGAGATGTCGTTGCCGAAGAATCGTTTGTTGGCCTCCAGCGTGTCGTACGCAAGCGTCTTTACGCGGGTTCGAGATACTAGTGAAGAGCCTGGCTCGTTGAACGCTATGTGGCCATCCGGACCGATGCCTGTACGCAACCGTAATATAATGTTATAACTGTCTGTAATTTATTATGTTTGATCACAATAAAAGTTGTTCTAGGTCTAAGCAGGTCTAACCTTTTGACTTACACAACATTAGGCTGACTTGTCTATAGGCCGCTTTATGATTTATACATGGAGTGGTCAGCCGCTTATCAAGCTATAAATATTTTCTAAAAATAGATTGGTCTTTATTACAATGGCATAAGGTACGTCGAAATGTCAAAATTTCAACTGTAGTCAGCTTGACGTGTTGTCCATTCATTGTTTGCAATTTATTGGGTACGAGTTTATTAGCCTTTTATCGCTATCAAGAACTCATCACTTTTACTCGCAATGATTATGAGACGAGAACTATTGCGAATTTACGGTATCTATACTCGTTTATCGAGTGCGTTACAGATTTATATGAAGATTTGTATTCCCTTATAGCTACAGTTAGGGAGTATCAAGTTCTCTTCACCCAACGAATTATATGCATAAGTTAAACTTGGTCGCTATCTCCTATTGGAAATCATATTAAAATAAAATAGTTTCCGAGATAAAAAGACCTATGCTAAAAGATAGGAGTTTGCAGTTAATATGTAAGCAATAAAAAAAAGATATTTTAACATAGAGGACATTACAATAAATGTTAAATTAAGAAATGTTAAACAGATTGACTCTGAGTAGGGTGGATTTAGGTGGATGTAATTAAAATATTTAAGCATATTTGCTAATTAGAAGTTTGTTTAATTATTAGCAACAGATTGGCTATGATTAGGGTGGATCGTAAAATATTTGGCAGTTTAGAGACTGTTTAGAGACTGTTACTATATATGCACAGTTCCTCAATGATATTGATATCTTAGTTCAACAACTGTAGCAATACTTTTTTTAAGGTTGTTTCAGTTAGAGTTTAAACCTTATTAAGGTTTGATGAAATTTACCTCCGATAAAGAGGTGCACGCCTCCTGCTTCATGTATTAGTCTCTCAAAGCGCGCGCATTGGGCGACCAGGTCGGGCGCGTTACCGTCAAGCACGTGCGCCTGCGCAGGGTCTATGTCTACGTGCTTAAAGAACTCGTTCCACATATAGTAATGATACGATTCCGGGTGGTCGCGAGGGAGACCTGCCGTAAAATAATATAAAATAAATCAATTGAGTTGAATAAATTTCACAAATTAGAAATAAAAAATACAAATATTTTGACGACTGTTGTGTGCAACAGTAGCGACCCTGCCTTTCGCACTGACGGTCCTGAGTTCGAGTCCCGGAAGGGATTCGATATCGATCCGTCAATAGTGTTAAGGATACTTGGGTGAAAGTAAGAAATATTATTATATAATATGTTCAATATTAATCAAATATGAGTACGAGTTTAATAGCCTTTTATCGCTCAATCACTTTTACTCGCAATGGTTATGAGACGAGACACAGTGCGAATTTACGCTGTCTACTGAGAATTTTGAGATTGGGCAAATTAAGATACACAAATAAAATGAGGATATATGGCTTGGCTTTTAAGGATTAAGACTCATTGATCGATGGAGCGATTCGATGTAACGCTTCGTTTCTTCATTTTTAGGCAAATGTGCGAATAACTTTCGAACAAAATGTCATTAACGTTAGCCGACGAAAATAAACTAACCAAAGTAATAAAAAATAACTTTGCTTACACAACATTTATATAATGTTAAACATTATAACTTAAATAACCGCCCTTAGGCTAGACTAATACATAGATTATTAGTCTATAAAAGAAACACAACCTAATATTGCAAAGTCTAGAAATGTTACATAGGAAGTTAGCGATATAACATTGCATGATTGTCCATTGAGCTATTTGTTTCAGTAGCCGCGTAATATAGATGTAGAATATACTAATAATATAGGGTGAATCTTGGTACTTATTATGAATATTGTGACTAACCAACGTATTCATCCATGTTGAAGGTGGTGACATATTTGAAGGAGATTTTGCCTTCTTTGTAGAACTGTATAAGCTTGCGGTACATTCCAAGTGGCGTTCCACCAGTGGGCAGACCCAATACAAATCGGTGATTAGGGCCGGGCGCGAATTGCGTCACGCGCTGTAAAACAAACCGCGCCGCCCAATCTGCTACCACGTCTGCGTCCTCTAGGATGATCAGACGCATTCTGATGGGCCGGGTTCTTCTTTTGAAGAATTTTTCCTGAATATGATACAAATAAAATTGTGTATCAATCAATGTACTTACATTATTACAAAGTAATAAACTGAAAAATTTTTTGACGACCGTTTGGTGCAATGGTAGTGGTCCTGCCTTTCGAACCGACGGTCCCGGGTTCAAATCCCGGAAGGGGCAAATGTTTGTATGATGAATACAAGCATTTGTACCTGAGTCATGGGTGTTTTATATATTTCTATGAATATTACATATCTATGTAACTTATATGTATGTCTATTCGTTAACCTAGTATCCATAATACAAGCCTTACAGTGCTTACTTTGGGCTAGGCTAATTGGTGTGAATGTAAGAAATATTTATTTATTATTATTTATTTATATAATATCTGAAAAACCAATTAGTTACTTTAATTTTTAGATTTTATGGGTAGCTGTCTAAATAGAACGCCAATCCCTATAGAAATCTTAATACGACCATTATCATTAAAATCAGATTGATAAGAAACCGGTTCTTGCTTGAGTGCATTGAAAACCAAACATAACTAAATCAAATACTTATATTGTGATATACAGACAAGCTGCTCTAACGACTAAATCACCAAAATAGTCACTATGTGTTCTATTTAAACAGGGACCCGTTAAATCTAATAATTAAAAACCTTGATCGGTTTTTCTGTTTATTCTATGTTATTGCATTTAGTTTTCTGATTAGTTCTTATATAAAATCCTGATTACCAACGGAATAAATAAGTTGGGCAATCAGTACAATTTTCTGTTACTTTCATTTGTCATTACTAATTATTGACGAGTCTATCGAAGATAACTGCACGAGCGTCGCGTCGTTGCCCGCTGGTACTTAAGCAGATAAAGGTCACCGTCCTAAAAAAACAGTGCTAGTATGATTATTATGAGTTCAGTAAGCTCATTATTTACTCATTGATTTTTATATCACAACTGATAGTATGTTAGGTAAGTTTTTTTCCGATCTGTATGGAGTATACCTAAATGTCATGTAAAATAGTTTTTTTTATCGATTGTTAGGCAATTTTCTCTGATTGTTTTCCATTTGTGCGATATTATACAGATAGTTATACTGAAGAAAAACAATTATGAAAAAAAACTAATAAAAACAAAACTTTAATGATCGTTACTAATGAGCTTTCATCTATTAAGCATCTTTAAAAAGGATGAAAGTTTTAGAGTTGTGACTACAAATAGTATAGGCTTAAACTACATAACTTCATACATTATTTTTATTTACGGGCCAAAAGGACCTTGGGTGAACTTAACTGATGGCGAACGAAGTCCATAAGAAATAGCGAATGGAAAATGTGCAAAATATAATTTATTTTTTTTATGCTACTCTAAGCAGTGTTAATTTAATAGCACAACAAAGAGGTTAAATGCGAGCAAATAACGACAGACTGGTTGTCCAAATGCAGGCTGGAAATGTATCCGACAGGGCCACTTTATGTCCACAGACTGGTAAATGTATTTAAAAAAAAAACAACCGGTTTAGCCAAACGTTAGTTAGTCTATAAATGAGTTACGAGAACCTGGAAGTGATCTATATTATTATATTAATTTTTAATGATGAATGGGTATCAATTCAAAGCTTTTCGAACACATTATTTTTACTTATTTATTCCAGCAAAGTTTAAAAAAAAAAGAAACTTTTTTTACATCCGTTTATATTATTTCCAACAGGTACTTAAATTTTCGCTAACGTAGGCACATACACAAGTAAATTTTTCGGCAGGTCATTAGCCTGCAAAAAGGTCACTCACCTCTTAAGCAAGATACGCCTACTTGTCGATTCTACTCTTATCTAGTTTTTTCAAGCAGTTGATTATAATAATATACAACTTCTCCGAGTTAAATACTATTTGTTTCTGTTGAAAATAACAAAAGAGCTCAAAAGTGTCTCATCAAATGAATGTCATATCGTGTTTGTCATTCGGTCATGACACGGCATAACGGAGTTGCCATATTTAAAAGAACATGCAATGTGTGGTAGATTTATGTCGCCGGAATCAGAAATAAAAAACAATTCCGATAAATGATGTTTATTTCTAATAATAATACTTGTTGGGAGATTATCCAAACGTTGAGAGAATTTCACTAAAAGGATTAATTTTCAAAGACATTTAATAACATTAACAGTAACCATAATCTTACAATAGATAATTAAGAAAAATTGTAATTAACTTAGTTTTAAAATAATAGGAAAGATCATTCAATGCATTTCAATTCAATTACTAAAACCAATAACAATAATTCATACATAGTTCCATAAAATGACAATAGTCGTAAAACATGCTACCATAAAGGAAACGAAGTTTTATACAAATGTACCTTCGATTCCAGTGACTGCAAAATAATTAAAACGAAGCCGTCAGCATTGCAAGAGACCGAAAATACATGCCGCCACACGCTCGACAAGAAGTTATATGTATATGACGCTAAGTATTCTTTATCTAAATTAATTTAACTGCTTAAAGCTAGTGTCAAGTAGAGATTAGACGATGACAACATTAATCAACTGTTTCAACACATTCCACAGGATACTAAAACCCTCGGCTTTTACATATTTTGGGCTGTCTCACGTTATACAATACCTACATTAACTATAAAAATATCTCCTACAGCAAAATACAAATATATTCACCGATGTATCAATACATCCACCTAATATACATAAACGCTACCGGTGCGGTAGTCTGCCCATGTCCAGATATACAGTAAATGACCCGCTGCTGATGCGTAACGTAGTGTGAATTGAATTTGGCTGTTCGCCCACGCCCCGAATGGCGCGTTATATCACAGAAATTATGATAACGATTCAACCTAGCTAACATTCCAGGAGACATGTAATAACCGTTAACACTTCCTTAACAAAATGTAAGTTAATTATCACCCCTATCAACAAAAGGTACGTACTTCGAAAATGATAATACAATTTGCCAATATTCAGAAAACATCCTGAGTAACACTAGCTGTCTTCTAAATTCTACAGTAAACACCGTCAAATATCGTGTTCATTTAAGAGCATCCAGAATTCTAAAACGCATGTAAACAGCTGCGACGCGACGTTAAGAAGGCACTGTCAACTTATCGTTTTGGCACAATAATAAAAATTCATACAGATTTTAATAATACTTTAACTGAATCTATAAGTTTTGGACCCAGTGCGTGACTATTACAAGTATACTAGAATTAGTAGATGATTAATAAAAAACCATTATTAACGGATTGTAAAAGCCAAATGAAAAAGTTACAATATAAAATATAAAAGCCACCTTTCAGTACTATCTTCCGCTTACTACAACTCTACAAGTCATTGCGATGTGATATCGTTCTTTATACACAATAAAATAAAGTATAATGTTAAATTCATTAAAATACAGTAACCAATTTACTCCTTACAACAAGCAACATTTACATACAACTACAAAACTATGGGCACATTCAAATGTTATATGTAAGAAATAACGTTGAACTATACTTGAAGCAATCCTTTCGAGGCAGACGGTGTGATACAATTAATTTTTATAAGTATCTTAGAGCGCCATCCGACTAGACTTTAAATAAAATGCAAAGCGCACAAGTAAAACTTATTACAATAATTATCTTAACTGTATTGAAACCACCAAATATAAATAAGGCGCTCTGTATTTCATAGTTTAGATAGTGCTTTGTTAACCTATTAATTGTCAAATGAAAGGGTCCATTAAGTCATTCGTATACCACTTTCTGTAAAGAATAAATAATAAATAGATAGATAATTTGAAAATGCATACTGTGATATTTGTGCAAACATGCGCTCACTACGCTAAAGCTGTACGAAGGAAAGTTGAATAATTACGCGAACAAAAGTAGTAGCTGTCGATAATGACACCGAAAACACTTTTTTGTAAGTACCAAGCAGCAGAGAGATTGTTGTAAAGGAGGAGGGTCAATAAGGCGGGCTTTCGGCCCCTATCATTTTTGACCTAAAAATTGCAAAAAAAAAAAATTATCTACTATATGGACTACCAAATCAATTCCACCCCAAACGGAACCACCTACAAACCCCTGACTCTGGAGCTACTTAGAGTACAGTTTTGAAAGGTTATATTATTTTTGAGGTAAAAAATATATTTTTATGTAATAAGTCATATATGATTCTTCTGCTTCTTCTGTGGAGGGGTTTTGGGGGTGGTTCCGTTTGGGGTGGAATCGATTTGTTAGTCCATATAGTAGATAAAAAATATTTTTAGGTCAAAAATGAAAGGGGCCGAAAATCCGCCTTATTGACCCTCCTCCTTTATGGAAGAAAGAAAATTTGACTAGCGATGATGAAATAAAAATGAACTCACTACTGTAACCAAGTAAACATGCAATTATAAATGACAATTTTCTCAATAAGTCAATATACATATTTTGAACAAATGCACCACTAGAATCAGAGAATTGTCATTTGTTTCAACTGCCTGAATTAACTAATACTACTTAATATTTCATAAATCTTGTTTTGTAGAAATACAGTTTTGTACGGATCTTAAATATCATTCGGTACAGAAAATATATAGTTAGGTAACTACGTAAATACGATCAAAACGAACGCACACAGGCGCACGCCTCAACA
The DNA here is from genome assembly GCA_927399485.1 of Calamotropha paludella. Lineage (NCBI taxonomy): Eukaryota > Metazoa > Arthropoda > Insecta > Lepidoptera > Crambidae > Calamotropha > Calamotropha paludella. Next base: position 18,497,503 of record OV656803.1, on the reverse strand, counting down.
AGACCGCTAAGCGAACGTCGCAGTTCTGTCAGTCGTGGTTGCCGTTTCGAAACGGGTGGTTAGGCTTGTTTATATTTGTTGCTAATTATTAGAATGAGAATATTGTTACACTATTAAATTTAATAATAAAGCTATTTCGAACGTTACGACACGTTCAGCACACGAAATATTTTTTCAGTGACCAATTCGTAATAATGAAGAAAAAGACTTCTTAAAATGTTAATGTTATATTTAAATACTCAATTTTATTTGTGAACTACTTGATTCATTCAATTAGAACTTAAAGAAAAGTTCTCAAAAATGTGTTGTGTCGCCCATATGATGTGTTAGTTTGCGTTTCTTATCCACACGTTTTCTGACACCGACTGCTGCTTAGACTAACGTCTCGATTTTTGGTTATTTGAGATTGCATTTCATCTAATATACACTGTGTAAGACCTTACCACGACACGTGTCCTTCTTTTCTTTAAAAGTCCTTTATTTAATGGTTTTGACATTGTAGCTTGTAAGTTTACATGCGATATACGGAATTTTGTCTCAGTGATAACATCAACTATAGTTCATGTTTTTGTACATTAACACATTACATAATCACGACTTTTGTAACTAACCAGTGACTAAAAACTTAATATATTGTTAAGTCAGCAGTCAGTTATAAAGGTCGTACGTCAACATTGCATTTCAAACACAAAATATTTAGTAAATAAAAATTAAACTTAATGTTTATTCATAAATCTTCAGATTACTGTATACAATCTTGTTTAAAAGGTATTTATCATTTATTAATATTATATAAAATAAATAAAATAATATGCTATTGTGATTTATTGTGACTTATCCGACATATAATAACTATTATATTACAATTTATCATAATGTTAAAAACAAAATTACTTTCTTCATTATATCAATCTTTACGGCATAATTTTATTATTTTCTTTTCTATTGATGTCGTAGGTATAAAAATGTTGGTAACTCTGTAATCATTTCTCTAATTTGCTTTTGAAAGGGCTTCACATTTTCAACAACCAATTACGAGTTTGTCGTCCACTCGTCAACCAAGAGTTTCTTTATAACTCCACCAAGATTGCAGAAGTACTTCATGGTGTTGTTTTGTGTAACTTAGTTTACATATATGACAACGTCCATGTGCTCGCAATCAGAAGTGTGTAGAAAGAAGTACAAATATTGTTAATGAATGAGTGCCTTAGACACATCGCCGTTTGTTGCTGGTATCCGATGTTAGTCGATAAGAGTGGTGTTGTGATCGATGACGAAGTTAACTGTCCATATTGTGCATGGTGAGTGTCGGATGGGTGTTGTCGTCGTTCCATTTATTTAGCAATGTGGTTCTGGGCGGGGGCGCTTGGAGGGCGGAGCTTCGGCCCAGGGGGCGTTAGAGGAAGCGGAGGCAGTAGTTGATTCGGCATATTCTGGCAACCATTTAAGCAGCTGCGCATCAAAGAACTCTTCCAACCGTTTAGCATCCTTGTAGATCGACGACTCCGGCTGTGGTAGGACAATAATGTAAATATTATTTAAAAATGATTATTCATTCGATTATATCCAGGTTTCTTACTATAATAGTTATCCCAAACACCATCGTACCCATGTTTTTAAATAGATTATAGTAAAATATGCGGCCAGTAAACGGTGTTATATGTATATACGCACCGGATTGTACGCGTACGCGTTGCGGAACAGCAGCCGGCAATCGTGCACGAATTGCGCTACGTGCGCGTACCGCTGCGGCGCGCGTGGCTGTAACTTCATGCGGATCATATCCAGGCACATCGGACGCGCTATCTGGATAACGAAAATATATAAAACAAAATTACCGAGAAGATTATTACAGGCTAGAGTGCTATTGAAAGCTAGAGCCGTAAGCGCACCCGAGATCTGGAATCCCATTTTCTCTAGGGTGATACATACATATTACTTTTTACTATTTTTGTAAGGATAATAAAAGAAAGTTTCCTTAACTTTGTTTAAAATTGATAGCACATTTCTCGCTTTCCTATATCATTAAAACCATAATAAACTTAATCGTATTTTCTTTCTAGAGTAAGTTCTAAATGACTGCTTGGCATCTAACAGTCTTGTGGTGTCTTAATAAAATAGTCGCTATCTCTACTAGATGACATCATGGATATATTTTCAAGTGTGCGCTGCAGTGTTGTACAAGAGTCTATGTCCTTTTTGACCAGTCATAGTTTAATAAAATAATAAATAAAATAAAACAAAAGGTAGAAAATCAAATTTTATGACCCCTGTTAAAAAAACTTGTATATAAAAGACCTGATTTAAATCTGATGATATTTCTGTATTTCTTTTAGCTAATAATAATAATAGTAACATTTTAAGACTGGGTTTAATCTTAATCCACTTTTTACAACCCCCCTTATTTAGGTTTCCCTTTTTTTATTAACGATCATAATAATGATGACAAGCGAATACACTGATTTTTTATTCACAACGTAAAGAATTGGTCATTTTCTGATAATAAGGGCGAAAGATGGCAACGTGCTTCACAAGAGGATTCCTTGAGGAGCCATGGAGGAAGTGGCTATCTCATAACTGCCGGAACATGTTTAAAATCGTTGCAGCAACTTAGATAAGAATAGTAAGTAGCCAGTATATCTTATTATTTTTACCTTTATCTCATTTAAAATTATCGTATTAGTACCTTGGCATGGTAGTGCAGGTTATCGGCAGGCACCGGTTCCCGGAAGGGCAGGCTGGGCTCATACTGACAGTACAGTTCGAGGGTTACGCGCTCCACGATACGCTGTAGGCGAGGGGGTAGCACTCCTTCGGCCTCCGCCGCAGCAACCGCCTCTGGCGGATCTTCATCCATCTCAGAGAAGTTCACGCAAAGCAAACACTGCCACGTTTCTGTCTCACTGTGTCAATAAACAATACTATCCTCAATAACAACCTTACAAATAAACAATGCATAAATAATGAGTCTCTTATCATTGTTTTTTTTTAGTATTTCTTTTAGGTATTTGCACTTGATGGCACATATTGATATATGCAATCAAGTGCAAGGCGAAGTTAATTTTGACTGGAATGTTTCAGTACATATCATATCATTATAATAATATTAATGTTTTAATCTTTACTAGATAAGTCAATGACAGCTAGACTAGATCCTACACCTAATCCGGCTGCAATTACGCAAAACGCATTCTTTATTCCCGGACATATACTAACTCTGGCAACTTCTCGATAGTGGGGATGTGGCAGTACTGATGGAACACTTTGGGACACTTGTCACAGCACATGAGTTCGCCACCGTCCATGCATACGGCGCACCAGTCCTCATTCGGGTCACCGCTGCCTGATGCTTCGGCGGGTTTGCTTGCTGTAATGACAACATAATGAGAATTATTTAAGTAGATTTTATTTGAAAAAGAAAGCATTAAAACTACAAAGTAGGAGATGAAGAGAAGCTAAATGCTTTTTTTAGGAGTGGGTCCACGACTGTAGTACATCGGCTAGGATGGAATTCGGTCTGTCTGGATTAAATCTGACATCTCAAGCGATGGGCTGCGATCGGCAATTCGGCTAAGTTATAAATTTGCTTCCCATAGCTTTTAGGGAGTGGCAAAAGTATTAAAATCGAAACGGTTGTAAAAAAATCACACATCATAGATCTAGTAATACATCACCTGCAAAAACAAATACAAAAAATCGTCACTAATACTTTCAATTGCAGGTTTTTAAATACTAAGTTCTATTATAATAGCGTCGCGTAACATATACGTCGCGTCATCGCAATGAGCTTCCACCACCACTCAAACTTCGAGCAGAAAGTAAAGGTCTAATGTCAAGTGCTTCATTAATGACCGCCGATAACAAAAACTGAGGAAATCCAGAATGACGTTTATATAATTTCTGTGTTGGTATCAGCAAAAAAAAGAGCCTTAGCCGGTTAATCTGTTGGGAATGGATAAAAGTGATACCAACCGGGGCGGAGGTCGGGGTCGGTAGAGGAGTGCACGTGAGGAGCGGGCGAAGGTGCGGGCGGAGCGCGGGGCGCGGGTGGCGCCTCGGGCACCACTTGTACCCCATTCGAGTCCAGTTTTGCGATAGTTGCCATTAAGTCCTGCACTGATTCCGCGCATACTTTGTCTAGTTCAGAGGCACCCAGGCCTCCTACAATCCCGCCCTGTAAATGAACGCAGACTTAGTTCAAATCATCATACAATCTTACATCATACAAACTTTAAAATAAGAAAGTCATAAAATTTTATACATTTAAGGAAGATAGACAAAGCATAAAATGTGTTCGAAATGTTCAGTTTGATGACTGTTTTGTACAACCTTCTGTGATATGAGTATTTGTAACTAAATCATGAGTATTTATATATATATACACATTTATTTATGTATTGTATATCCGTTACCCTGTTAATGAATTAAAAGTTTTAACGTGTAGTGTTTTGTTTTATTGCAGTGTAAAGATGAAACCCAACGAAGCGGGTATTCACAGCTAGTTATTAATATAAAAATAAATAAAATTGATTTTCTATTACTATGAAAATCTTAAAATCACTTTAATTTACTTTAGAATGTCCTTATCCAATATGTTTTTTACTTCTTTATACAAAATTTGGACTCTATAATAATTATATGCACGGTAATGTGCTGTTAACTCTCTAAATTAATATTATTTATATGATAATGAATTAATCAGGAGAAGGAGATATTGATTGAAATAAATAACGCTGGCTGTATCATTTTCTAATGAATGAATCCACTAGAGAGAGAATATGTATGACTTTTTCTATTTATCAGTCTAAAGTCTAAATATTTTTTTTTTCCAATAAACCAAGTTCGCCTCGAGGGTCGTCGTCCGATGACATCTTGAGAATGAAATGGTGTTACTCTTCAGCATAAAGTGAACGTGTGTGGGGCACAAGTGACGTCAGTTTTGATTTTCAGTTTAAACTAGTCGATTTTAACCTATTACAAACAACTGTGTTGAAATCTATTCTTCCTATTAGTTAAAAACCTCATTGATACAATTTTTAGGTGTCCACTTACTACAATGACGCACATTACATAGTGGGAGGGATAGTGTGTACTCACGTTGAGGCTGGGGCTGGGCGTCTTGGGGTTGGTGGAGGTGACGGCGGCGGGCGCGGGAGCGAGTGCGGGAGCCGTGGCGGGTGCGGGGGCGCGAGCCGTGCGCCCCAGTGTGATCTTGTATTCGGCGCCGCCCGAGTTGCCGCCTCCTACCGAACTCATCTCCACACTCCCTAACCCCATGAGATAAAATCCGCTTTAACACATTTCTTCTTATTAATTGATATCGCTATTTTAAAATATCTCACTTAATACCCTTTCATAACTTCTGAATTAACCTTTCGAATCTTAGGCGCGATTGACTATAGACTGGGTTTAAACTCCGTGTGGACACAAGAACTAAATACTTCTTGACTTATGATTAAGTGTTTATGATACAAATGGTAGAAGAAATGGTTGGCTGTGATCCTCTATAAAGTCTCTTTTTCACCAATTTTTGCTTGGCGCGCTTTAGATTGGAAAAAGCAAGGATATGGCACCGAAGCACCTAGTTTATTTACTTTACAAAAAAGGGCTAGTTAGAATCTTAACTGACATAGATATACAAACTCATGCATATTTTAATTAAAAAAGATGAAATACACTAACCAGTATCTACATATTAGAAAATTTGCAAATTTGTAAGAAAATATCCATTTTAAAAAGCGATTGTTACGTGAATTCAGCTACGAAATAAAAATAAATTAGTAATACCTTACATCACGATTAAATTTAAATTCGAGTACACAGGGTATCGCTGTAAAGTTATACTATAAAGTACCAAAATATATTAAAGATAGTGTTAAAAATAAAGAATTTCTCGACAACCTGAAACAATTCCTCATTGAAAAGACATACTATATGATTGCAGAATATTTGGGTGGTTAAAAGAAAAAGATCATTAAATTATACACATACTTACTATTAAGTTTTTGTTAATTTAAGTTGAATATTTATCGAAATGGTATTCATTACTAATTAATTTGTGTCCTCTGAATTATTGTCAAGCCCAATGAACATTACTCCATATGTTAATTTATGTCAATTGAATTTGATTTTATTTAGAATTTGATTTAATTTATAAAAAAACTGCGTCGTAGAAATTCGTCTATATAGGTTTGTGGCAACGACGGGGTGCTTCTTCAAACAAAAAAAAACGTGCAGTGAATAATGATTTTTGCTTAACATCTAAAAATATCAATAAATATTGTTAAAGTATCCTCTTTAATAAATCGTTATGCCCCACAGGGCTCATGTATCATGTATTTGTGGAAATCAATCAAGAATTTAAATTGAATTGATAGCGGCGGTAACTGCTAAGGTGAGCGACACGATTCTGGCGTTGTACCTAACTGAGCGAGATACTCACCATTCGACCTCGCCTGCTGTGGTATATGCCACTTGGCGGGTGTTAAATTCATGTTGGTATTGGTTGGGTTGGCGGCGGCCTGTGGGGGGTAGAAGGAGGGCGCGGGCGCGGGGGAGGGCGTGCGTGGCCCACCGCTGCGCCGCCCGCTTCCCCCGCCCCCGCCTCCGCTGCCTCCCAACCCGGCGTTGCCCGACACGTTGAATGCGTTGGATGCATACCCCATCACTGAAAAAAATAATAAGTTATGTCTTGATATCTCAAATACCATAGTAAATCATGAAGCAATTATGAGGCAATTGCAAAGAAACTGCTTTAGACTATAAATGCGTGATTAAGTGTATGCTAGATATTTAAAATTCATATTTTTAGGATTAAGCATTTTGCAAATAGAACTTTTACCGATCTTAATAATTTAGGATTTCCTTATTATGGTGTGGAAGGGCTATAAGTACCTATTTATAGTTTAGGGCTATAAGTAAGCTATTTTTAACCTGTAAGGTATAAAAATTATAAAAGTATTGCATCGAATTTCGTCAAGGTCGAGCTTTTTAGACTTGATTGGAGTGTAAGAAAGGAGAAGATTACTGAAATGGAATGTTAGAAAGGGTCCAAGTTTTAAAAGAGTCGAAGTTCAAGATCGCATAAAACATAACACATACTGATTAAAAATGTACGTGACCATTCATCGTGTTTTTGTTAATATCGTTTCTATAGAGTAACTATATTCTGCCCTTTTGTTGATCTGGAATTTATGCAACATTATAGGATTTTATGAACTTCTTTTTTTAATTATTATTTTTATACTTTACTTGTAGGACAAAATAAGCAACTAATTTTATTTTTATTTCTATAAGGTTTCACTATAATATTAATTTACCAACTGCATAAAAATAAAAAGACTATGCGTTATATGTTCAACTAATCATAATTGTTAATCAGTCTATATTAAAAATAGCGGTGAAATTACAGTACATAATTATAGTAATTCATTTCAATTCCATTAAAAAAAATCCTCTGTTACAATAATACAAACATTTAGACAGATTTTGAGATTATAGAACTTTCGAAGCAGGAATGCATCCCCGGACACAGATCAACAGTGCGTTGCTGGAGTCCCTTTAGCCAACACGCAAAAATATCAAAATAGAAAAGAGCACACTAAATATGAATGAAGCTTTGCTAAATTGAGAATAATAAGAAGAGAAAAAAAAAGAGCAGAAAACTAAATTAGTGTGAACTTAGAACTAATTGGGATGATGACTGAATTTTAATTTTCACGTCTTGTCATAATATATTAAAATACCGTAGAAAGAGATACAATCCTGTGAAATCAGAATTAAAATCGGCTTAGAAATACATTAGATAATAGTAGTTTATGATACTGTTGCATAATAAGGGTTCTTATAACATGAGTGTGTTTTAAAAAAACGAGCCGTAGGCGAGTTTTTTTATAGTATCACACGAGTGTTATAAGACCAAGTTATGTACAGTGTCATACACTACTTTATCTACTCTCATACTATATTACGTAAAACAATGTTGCAAACAAAACCAAACTTTGTTTAAATATTGAAAAGATTTTTTAAATGTCAAATGTTGGCGCCAAGGTGCAAACATCGATTGTGAATGCGTGTTGCGTCGTCGCGGACTCGTTCATTGAAACCTTTTTAAAGTAGAGGTTCAACCTCCTTGGTCCAGCTGGAGGTTGTATAGGTGTATCGTTATGATTAAAAAGTTATATTATGATACAGGTGTCCATACAAGACCTGTATCGTAATTAAACTTTTTTTTTTATTATTTTTGGCCTGTACGTAATGTTTGTCATAAGCATTTTGTTTTCAGTTTTAGAATCTTTGTATTATAGTATCAGAGTAGATAAAAGCATTTTAAGTTGTTCATTTGGAAGCGATTAGACAGAGAGATCCGACATCAACAGTGACTCCATGTAAATTTCCGTTTTGCTAGAGAGAGGTGGAGCAAAATATTTTATATCTTGCGTGTTTTTTAAGTTATTCGAAAACCGATTTTTTCTGTCTGTTTATTATAGAAATGAGCTTTTATTAAAGCAAAAAAATTTTTGTCATCTAGTCTATTGTAGCTGTGTTATACTCACTCTGTTGATAGGCGTGCATAGCCTGAACGTGTGCGTGCGCGTGCGCAGCGGCAGCGTGAGGCGGGCGGCCACGTTGAGCCTGTGCGTTCAACAGTCCCCGCAGGTTTAACTCGTTCATACCTGTAGACATACGCGGATACAATGTATAACCTAGCACGCACGTACGATCAAATCATTAAAAGAACAATGTAACGTCAAGTTCCTTTGTTACAGGCGCTGCAATTCACAGTGTGCTCCCGTGATTAAAGCGAAGCGCCGGATCTAAGAGAGGAGGGGCATGTCCGGGCCTATAACGTTGGTAGAATGCCACAACACAACGTGCATTTCAAACACCGACTTTAAAACAATAATGGACATATATGTACGTCTATCCGTTACCCTAGTGTCCATAACACAAGCCTTACAGTGCTTACTTTGGACTAGGCTAATAGGTGTGAATGTAAGAAATATTAAATGACACAAAAGGAGAGAGCGTGAGTGGACTATAGGCTGCAAAACTACAGACGCTATTAGTCATATACGCATTAAGAAATGATTTGTCTCGAACATATATATAGTTTTTGATAATGGTAAGAACAATCCTTCGTGTTGTGCCTTTCCATAACAGCTGAAAAATAGATATAAGATTGGATATTAATGTTTTTTCTGTTATGAATGCGTTGATGGTAAATATTTTCGATACGTAACTGTACGCTTGGTAAGTGCCAGTTTGAATGTGGCATCTATACTGACAAGCGAACCACGCCAGTGGATGAGCGGCCATGAAGTTGAACAAGAAAAGTATTTTCGTTTTCATGTCAGTAGACTGAGACATCGAATCAAATTATCTAACATGTCTCAAACATCTTGCCGTGCAGATCTCTATGGCGTCATAGCTAGCAAGATCAGTTTATTATTGCGTAAAATAAGTTACTTCCGCAAAGACCGATCATCGGATGGATGACCAAAAAGTCAAGACAAGTTTTTTCGTGCTTCGGAAGGCTTGTTAGTCCATTCTCCGTAACTTATATTTAGCAAAAGATAGGCTATAGTTAACCCTATCTGTTACTTGAGATAGTTTATTGGAAACAACTAAAAGGTCGCCTGCATCTATAGACATTCTCTCCACGATTCTTCGCTTTAATACAGGAGGCCTGTGGCCTAGCATGGCGGACATAAATAAGCTGGTGATGTTGATTGTCTTACCGTGCAACTGGTGCGGGTGAGTAGTAGAGGTGACGTGGGGCGGGGGCGGAGGAGCTCGCGTATGCCGCCCTTGCAGTCCTATATACCCGCCCTGCACGTACGGCTGCATGCAACAACACACGTAGTCACAAAAAACTTAAATATGTATAACTTTGCGCACCTACTTTGAGTCAAATACAATGGATTGAAGTTCGCCGAGTGCCGAATTTGGTCACGCCCTAATTGAAAACGACGAAGTCAAATAAATTATTTTAATAATTTTAAACTTTCATATTGTTATGCGGCACTAACGGTGTTTGTTTCATTTATAATAATAAAAATATTGGGTTGTTCGGAAAGTCATTTCGTTTTTTTTGGGGAACATGAAAGACAGTTTTCGTATAATGAATAAATATTTTATTAAATTATATATTGGCCATTCTGGTCCACCACCTTTTGCCATCTTTCTGGCAGTAACATAATTCCCCTCTCATAAAAGTTTTGGTCCTTGCTGGCAAAAAACTGGTTCAGGTGGTTTTTGACATCTTCATTTGAGGTAAAGGTTTTGCCATCCAAAAAATTTTGCAGGGACCGGAACAAATAGTAGTCGGAAGGCGCCAGATCTGGAGAATATGGTGGATGTTGCAGTACGTCCCATTCAAGCTGTAAAAGTTTTTGGCGAGTGACCAAACTTGTGTGAGGTCTCGCATTATCCTGGTGGAACACTACACCCTTCCTGTTGATTAATTCGGGCCTCTTCTCTTTAAGTGAATCATTCAATTTGTCCAGCTGATGACAATAGACTTCTGAATTAATCGTTGTATTGTCCGGCAAAAGCTCAAAAAAAACGATTCCTTTGACATCCCACCAAACGGAGAGCACCACCTTTTTTTGGTGAATGTTGGCTTTTGACACGCTTTGAGCCGGTTCATCTTTTCTGCTCCATGACCTCTTGCGTTTAACATTGTTGTAAACAACCCATTTTTCGTCCCCAGTAATAATCCGCTTCAAAAATGGATCATTTTCTTGACGTTTGAGGAGCTAATCACACGTGTCAACGCGACGACACAAATTTCGCTCCGTAAGGACATGGGGCACCCACACATCGAGCTTCGAGGTTAAGCCCATGCCTTTCAAATGGCCATAAACAGTCGAATTCGACAAATTTAATCTCTCACCGATCTCTCGTGTGGTTATTCGCCGATTTGCATCAACTAATGCCTTTATCGCATCTTTGTCAGCTTCGACCGGCCTTCCAGACCGTGGTGCATCTTCGACATCAAAATTGCCGGATCGAAATTTTGCAAACCAGTTCTGGCACTGGCGTACTGTTAACACGCCTTCTCCATACACATCCGTCAATTTTTTTCTCGCTTGGACAGCATTTTTACCTTTTCTGTAGTAAAAAAGTAAAATATGACGAAAATGCTGCTTATTGCTCTCCATATTTGAAAGGGCTATACACACGCCTAATCCTTTAGGCCTACATCATTTCTCCTAAAAACACTTGAAAGACTAGTAGATCGATACCTTAGTGATAAAGTACTTAAAAACAGTGGTTTATCTCTAACATGCATATAGAAAAGCAAGATCAACAGGGTCGGCAATACATATGGTAGTACACAAAATAGAATCGGCTATCGCAAACAAATATTCAACACTCACTGCCTTCACAGACATAGAAGGAGCTTTTGACATAACCATGCACACAATAGCATTAACTATGCTCTACAAAGGCATAGTGTAGAACCCGTTCTGAGGAAATGCATCACCGAGCTTATTAGTAAAAGAGCGGTCCGAACAGTGACCAATATTACCACAAGAGCAAAAGTTGTTAAAGGTGTCCTATCATCACTTCTATGGAACATAGTAGTAGACAGCCTCCTAAAGTTAAACGAAATAGGACTACCGCAATTACTCAAAACAAAACTCTACCTTTGCAACACAAGTGAAAAATCTGGGTATCATCTTGGATAGTAAACTGAACTGGGCGAGTAAAATCGATAATAAAATAAAAAAAGGCTTGTATAACCTTTTGGGTTAGAGACTAGTTGGTAAAATATGGCATCTCAATTCGAAAACCACACTATGGCTATACACTTCCGTCGTGAGAGCCGCTATACTCGATGGATCGTTTTTATGGTGGCCCAAACACAACTGATTACGATAAAAAACAAACTCCAAAGTCTGCAACGCCTAGCTAGCGTAACAGCGATCGGATGCATAAGAACCACTCCATCAGCCGCACACGAGTACCTCTTGAAACTTAGGCCACTAGACCCAGTCATTCAGGATCAAGCAAAGGCCTTGAGACTAAGAGCAAACGGATTATGGAAACAAAATATAACCACACACACCGCGGTTCTGCAAGGAATCATGAAGGAAATACTACTTCTAGAGGTACCTTTAGATAAAACAACATACAAACAAGTGTTCGACGGGAAGTATCACAACCGAGTTACTGCAGAACCAGTAGATAGCTCTAGCAACAATGAAGTCAGGACATATACAGACAGGCTCGAAAACTGAAAAGGGTGCCGGAGCCGGAGTCTTCTCGAATGATCTGAACATCAAAATATCTTCAACCCTCAGTAAATCAAGTGGTATCACCAAAGCAGTGCAGGCGGTCGCAGCCAGAGATATCAGGGACTTCGGTATCAAAATAATCTCAAGACAGTGCATCCGTACTTCAAACCCTACAAAGGAATACCATAACCTCCGTCCTTATAATGGAGTTTTACGAAAAACTCCAATCCATTGCAACCAATGATAGAGTAACCTTGCAATGGAAAAAGGGACACAGCGATTCGCTCGGAAACGATGCAGCACACGAATTAGCCAATAGAGGCTCAAATAGTTTACGGACAGTTTACAGTAGTAGGATAGTTTACAGTTTACGGACCAGAACTCCTTGAAGCTTGCAGTATCTTGAAATGGCTGCTAGCAATCTGGGATTCATTGAGTAGGAGGAGAACCCAACACACGCAAATGGCCCAATCACGAGGCTAAGTGCTGATATAGCCCCGTCAAACATACCCGTTGAGTACCAATTGCCCTAACGTGTTTTCATCTATTAAGAAAGGATCCCGAAAATTTACACACTACTGGTATATATTTTACAAGGTACAGAAACTTGAAATTCTTGGAATAAATGTTCATAGTTTAAGATATATAGCTACCTCTAATAATTTGTATTTGATTTCATCTTTGATGTTTTACTACAACACAGTGCAATAACATAATCAGTATAATAATTCAAGATAGATTACTGACTGCCGAATATAACTCATTAGAGTTAAGTTATCTGGAATTTGACCAGAGTATGTGACTCAATGTAAATCTGCGTTGGCTTTGCGGCTCTGAATTTAGATTACCTCAGTACACACCTCGAAATCAGACCACACCTTCATACTCTATCACATTTAATATTTATTTATTTCCTTACTTACTTATTATCTCTTTAATTTCGATTGCATGAGAATAGTTGCCGTCTTCATAAATAATAAAAAATACATAATCATAATTCCATAAAGGATATTATAAATAATTTAAGATGTACCATTTATTAGAAATCAATGTTCAGGTCTAACTTCAGAGCCGCAGCATCATGTGTAGAGCATTTATTCACTGCCACTGACGAACACACTACACAGAAGCTGTCATAATAATATAATATCATAATAAATGGCTACCGACAACTATTGGACGCCATTTAAAGGCATACTATACAACATAGGTTACCATGAATGAACTTTGACTCTTAAATGTAATAAATATATATATACAGTTGGTCGGAAGTTGGATGCAAAGCCTTAGGGGTGGTAGTATAGACCATCTAGAACATTTTGAGCCAAATTTGTGCTAACCAAAGTCTGTTTGGTTTGTTTACGATTTTAGTACCAAAATCACAAAATTTTCCATTTAAGTGCTAATAACGACAATTTTAAATGTAAATGTATATTTTTTAATGTACTTTATTAGCCTAATGTGTGTTTAATTTTATCCAATCATTTTAAAAGCACCGTTTTTACAAAAAAAAAAAAACTTTCAGACTATTTCGAAATAACAGAAAAAATTCAAAAGAATTGTTGCCTTTAAAAAAAATAAAAATAAAATAGCTTCATGCATTCAGACAATTTGAAAAACATGCTGAATATTGTTCTTTCTTTTATCATCATTAATCATCATTTACCTATCATTTACCTAGATATCTTTACAATTTTTGAAGTTAGGGTGCCCGAACCATTTAAGTCCGTAATATCGACTTTAAGGGATATAAAAAAAATTGTTTTTATTTATTTTTTTAATTTTGAGGCTAAAATGGCTACCGCCATTGCGTATACATTTACGAACGATTACTCACTTCAGTCGTTGTGATTTTCAGCGGCATTTCCTGGTCATAGTTGTGAAATATGTTTCAATCCTTTGAAGTAATTCTTTGTTTCGGATATTTCGGTAGTGCACACGAGCTCCTTTGTCCGTCCCCACACAAAAAATCTACCTGGGTCAAGTCGGGCGATATTGCGGGTTAGGGGATAGGCTAATTTCTGCCTATCTAGTAGTTTGGAAAATAGTTGTTGAGATGTTCCCTGACACTTAACGTTCAATGTGCTGGACATCCATCTCGTTGAAAGATGATTGGCCTGTCCGTATTTAGTTTGGGTACTTCAGCTTCATAAAGGAATTCTGGTGAATGGTTTTGCAGAAAATGCAGATAGTTCTCACCGTTTAAATTATCAGGTAAAATGTGTGGCCCAATCAATGTTCGTCGTAAATGATATCTTTAAAGAAAGAACAATAACTCAGCATGTTTTTAAAATTGTCTGAACACCTGTAGCAATTTTTTTTTAAATGTCATTAAAATCCATGTTTGTCTTTTAACTTTTTTTTCTGTTAATTGTAAATAGTCTGAGTGATATTTTTTGTAAAAACGGTGCTTTAAAATGATTTGATATAATGAAGCACAAATTAGGATAATAAAGTCCATTAAAAATAGGCATTTCCGCTTAAAGTTTTCGTTATAAGCACTTAATTGGAAAGTTTTGGTACTAAAACCGTAATAGTTCCCTAAAAAAAAACAATTGACTTTGGTTAGGACATATATGGCTCAAAATGTTCTAGATGGTCTATACTAACACCCCCCTAAGGTTTTGCACCCAGCTTCGAAACAGGGTGTACCACCAATTGTAGGACCTGGTACCATGCAATAGAAGCACAAGAATAGGATACAGAACTACAAACGACGGCAAGCACTGACCTGGTAGCGCGCCAGCGTCTGAGACATGGAAACAATCCGAGTTAAAACTGTTGTTATATTCATATTCACTGGATTAACAGCACAGTCTCAAGTTATATTTAGGTCTTACAGGTGAATTATTACGATATGACAAGTACTCTACAAATTCCAAATATTACAACACGAAAAACTACTAGTTCTATACATTTACCATTCATTACTACGTAATATTACATTTTATCGATAAATATTCATAACATGTTATAAAGTATTTTTTTGGTTCAGTACTCAGCGTTCAGTACTGAACACTGAGCACGCGATGTCGCGCCTTCCCAGGCGTGGCCGTTCACCCCCGGCTAAATACTTCAGTTCGGCTACTCCGAAAGTGATCTGATTAACTCATAATATTAATTTAAATTACAGTCTCTTTTATCCCATTCAGATAAAAAAATTATTGGGCGTGAACAAGTTAAGAAACTAATTATACTTAATGAATTTTTAAATTAATTCCGGATACGTTGAGTTTACGATTTTAATAAATAAGTCAAAATACTAAGTTATTACATTAAATGAGAACATCAAAACAAATTCATTTCGTTAGTCCCTCAAAACAGTTTCATTTCCGTAAGCGAACGCGAAACAATCTCCAATATGTTTTCTACCTTTTTATGAATATGTCACTGCCGATATTTAGCTTAAACAGTTGCTTGTATAGAGATTCCGTCAATGCGTCTAATAAAACATTCAATGAACGAGCTGCCTGATGCTTAGACGGTAACAGCCAAAAATATGTTTTTTTTGCAACAACACACATTTTTATAATTATTTTATTATAATATTAAAAATATCAGAAATATTGCCCTAATCGATGCTTTATTAACAGTTTAGGCTTAAGCGCTAGGACGGCTAAAACTCAAACAGCTTGAGATAGCGATGACTAAAAACGTGTTTTTTGCCAATTATATTTTTATTACTAGCAGCCGACAGACAGACAGACAGTTAGACAAAAATTGTAAAAAATATTATTTTCGTGTATGTGCCCTATATATATTCATATGCATGTAGTAAAAAACGGTTATTTCAATATTACAAACTGTTAACGCAAATTCTCCTACAGTGGAAATTTCTGCAGGAAGCCTTTCGCGTTATTTGTCGACCCACCTTCTTTATTACCTTTTTTTGCATAGTGAATATTACACGGTCACTTTTACGGGAGCTCATCGTTTTAATTCTTAATTCCCGATTAAATACCTGGATCAATCCTCCACATGGTCCTATCGAGCTTGGATGAAGAGTTTTCAAGAATTTTTACTTCAACCAGCAAATTTATTCATGGATTTTAAGAGAATTGGTGGATAAATATCATCTTCAACGTGTCCGGGTGTGGTACTGGAATTTTCCATGATCTGGATCTACGTAATTACTTTAAGAAGACTTATTTATTGTTAAGTTTGTCCACCCAACACTCTTATAGGTATATTTAGTGTGTAATGTGTAAGTTAGCCGTATAATTTACCAGGTTAGTACATTTATAACCTATTGTCATTTACTTTCATTTGTGAGTGGTTATAATTTGTTTCACTATGAACAAATATCAACTGATCAGTAGTCATTATTCAATTTAATTATAATTTTGCATTGTCAAAGAGTAGTAATCAAAAGTTAGTGCTACATTATTTTTACTTTGCAATGTACATTTTATAAAATATACGCTGAGACAGTTAGGTAATCACATTTTGCACAGATTGACAATAAAATATTGTAATAAAAATTATCTAATATTATTGTACTAATTAAATAATTAAAGTTTGGTTACAAATTATAGTAAAACGTATGCTTAACAACAAATTATTACTTACTTAATTAATCTTGTCATAATTTAAGTTTTAAAATAGATACGTTTTCATTCGCTACGTTAATTTAATTTTGTTTTGTAATTGAAACCTATTTAAATTGTTTTTTGTATCAATTCCAGGTTGATAATATCGGCTTTCGCAATGCCAGAGGATAAGGAATTAATCAGAAAACGTGCGACTGTCAAGGAAAAAGTCACAGTATTTTTAAATTATTTAAATACTTTGCAGCCTTCTTTGAGCCCTACAGAGGTAAGCGAGTTGCAATTACGGTTTGTTAGACTCGAGGCATTGTATGACCAATATGATGAGGTACAATCATTATTGGAGTCAAGTACTGATAATTTGGAAAGTCAAATGTTGGAACGTGGCGAGTTTGAATCTCTTTACTACAAAACCTTAGCTGAAGCTCAAAAAATACTTGATTATAACATCAAAGACAGCGCTAAAAATTCCGATGAGGTAAGTTCGCGTTCTGGCAATCATAACTTTGTTAAGTTACCGACTATTCAGTTGCCAAAATTTAATGGTTCATACACAAATTGGTTAGAGTTTCACGACACATTTGTTAGTCTTATACATTCCAATGCCGACATGAATGAAATAAATAAATTTCATTATTTGAGATCGTCTTTAGAGGGTTCTGCTGCTGTGGTAATAAACTCCATTCAGTTTTCTGCTGCCAATTATTCAGTTGCTTGGAACCTGTTATGCGAACGGTTTGATAATAAACACCTGCTCATACAACATCACGTTTCATCGTTGTTTCAAATTGACACGGTTCAAAGGGAATCGTCCGCTAATTTAAAAGGCCTACTAGACATAATTAATAGAAATTTACGTGCCCTTGAATCTCTCGGAGAACCGGTTTCATATTGGGATACTTTACTTATTTATATTATCACCCATAAGCTGGACAATAAGACTTATCGAGAATGGGAATAGTATAAAGGTTGCCAGTCTAAGGATTCCAAAATTACATTTACTTTGTTTACTACCTTTATTAAAAACCGTGCTGAGATATTAGAAACGTTGGAATTGGCGACATCTGCGACTACTAAACACTCTGGTAAACAATTTAAGCATGTTAAGACAATGATGGCACAAGATTTTAGCAAAACCCAGCATAATGATATTACTACACTAAACGATAGTATTTCATATAAATCTAAGAATTGCGTTAAGTGTAACGGTGACCATAAGTTAAGTAATTGCCCTCAGTTTTTATCATTAAGTAATGAAGCGCGTTTACAGTTGATACCTAAATATAAAATTTGTTTTAATTGCCTTAACTCTGGGCATTATGCCAATAATTGCAAAAAGGTTGGTTGTAAAGTATGCCGTCGCAAACATAATACTTTATTACATGTTGAAAATCCACCTAAGCCCTCAAGGTCAAACTTAGTTGACACCGCTATAAGTATGAACGATGCGAAGGCTAATAATGATGTCTCCACTCAGTCAGCTGCAGGTACCAGTCTATCGCTCTCCGTGAGCGCTGAACGAGGCGATGTGTTGCTGTCCACCGCGTTAGTCAAGGTCATGGGATCGAACGGTCAGCGACATGTTGTTCGCGCTGTGCTTGACAGTGGTAGTACATCATGCCTCATGACTGAAGGGCTTTATCGTCAATTGGGTTTATCAGCAAAGCAAATAAACAACTATTCAATTCTGGGTATTAACAATTCATCATCGTCAATTAATAAAATGTGTTCTGTTTCAATAAAATCTTTAGTTAATAATTTTAATGTTAATATCAATTGTTTCGTTCTGCCTCCCATTACAGATAAGGTTCCGGGCTCACAAGTTAATTTATTAAAATTAAATATCCCATCTCATATTTGTCTTGCGGATCCCAACTTTCATTCACCAGCTCCGGTAGATATGCTCCTTGGTGCTGATATCTTCTGGGATTTATTGGAACCGCAACGAATAAAATTAGGTGAAGGTCAACCAATACTTTGTGAGACTAAACTAGGTTGGTTGGTGTCCGGCCCAATCAAAGGCGATGTTTCGTCTAAGGTAGTGAATTGTTATTTTGGAAGTGTGTGTAACGGTTGCGATGATGAATTGAATTTTAATATTGATCAACAACTTACTAAGTTTTGGCAGTTGGAAGAGGTATGCTCTTCGTCACCGTATTCCACAGAGGAGAAACAATACGAGGAACATTTTATAAATAATACAACACGCTTAGATAACGGTCAATTTTGTGTTAGGATACCATTGAATCTTGGTCAAGAGCGAAGCATTGTTTTTCTTCCTTGGAACGCAAATTTGAGTCTAAAATTGAGTTTAGTAGAATGTACAAAGAGTTTATGTTAGAGTATGAATCTTTAGGTCACATGTCTAAATGTAGTGTTGCTGATGGTCAAGCCTTTTATATTCCACATCATGGTGTTCTGCGCGAGAGCAGCACCACTACTAAATTAAGAGTAGTGTTCAATGCTAGCAGTTTGACTAGTACTGGAATATCAATAAATAATATTCAGATGGTCGGGCCTGTGGTACAGGACGATCTTTTATCGATTTTGTTGCGATTTAGACTACATAAGTATATTGTTGCTGCTGATGTTGAAAAAATGTATCGGCAGATAGTTGTTCATCCTGATGACAGATTTCTTCAGCAAATTATTTGGCGAGATAATCCATCATCCCCGCTTCAAGCTTATCAGCTTAATACCGTGACGTACGGTACTGCTAGCGCGCCATACCTAGCGACTCGTTGTCTTCGGCAGTTAGGTTTAGATGCAGCGTGTCTTGATAAAAGGGTCTCCGAGGTCATTTTGCACGACTTTTATGTCGATGACCTGTTGACAGGAGGAGACGACCTTGATGAGGTCAGAGCGTTGCGTCATAAAGTCACTTCAACTCTCGCTTCAGCGCAGATGTATCTAAGGAAGTGGAAGTCGAATGAAAACCAACTGGTGATTGGTTCTGACGTTCCCCAATCTTCACTGGACTTGAACATTGGTGGATTTAAGTCAACCAAAACATTAGGCCTGGGTTGGAAACCGGGGCCAGATTACCTTTGTTTTCCGTATAATCATCCAGTTAACTTTAAAAACACCAAACGTGACATGCTTTCAATCGTCTTACAAGTCTTTGATCCGCTCGGATTATTAGCCCCTTATGTAGTTTCTATGAAAATGTTACTTCAAAAATTATGGTTGCAGAGGCTTTCTTGGGATGAACAACTATCACCGGACATCAGTAAGCTGTGGAACGATATGATGATAAATATGCCCAAATTACATGAAATTTGTATTCCGCGTCGTGTTTTAATTGATTCGTATGAGTTCTTTGAATTTCATATCTTTACTGACGCATCTGAATGCGCATACGGCGCTTGTATTTATGTACGTAGAGTTGATAGTCAAGATCATGTTTTAGTCCGTTTGTTGTCGGCAAAAAGTAGAGTATCGCCGCTTAAGCCAACGACTATTCCCAGACTCGAACTGTGCGGTGCTCTTGCAGGGGTTCGTCTTTATGAGAAAGTCCTTGCTGCTATACGAGTTAGCCCGCGCCGCACATTCTTTTGGACTGACTCCACTATAGTCTTGGGGTGGCTCAAAATGCTACCAAGTAAACTGCAGCCTTTCGTTCGCAATAGAGCTGCCGAGATACTGGATAAGACTAGTGGCTGTGAGTGGAGACATGTTCCAACTGACCAAAATCCTGCTGATCATTTGTCACGTGGAGTAGATATTAGTTTATTACCTACCTTAGAGGACTGGTGGTCTGGTCCAAGATTTTTAACAAATGAAATATCATTCTGGCCTTCAAAATTAGTAAATTTTAATGAATTGTTACCTGAGTTAAAATCGCACGTTACCTTACATGTTTTCTTAAATGATGATAAATTTAAAGAATTGATTGATTTTACACGTTTTTCAAACCTGTTAAGACTTCAGCGAACAGTAGCCTATGTCCTACGATTTGTTGCGGCTTGTAAGAAACAACCTATATATGGTCCTCTCAATGTTAATGAATTGGAAAGGGCTTTAAATTTAATTATACGTATTTCTCAGAACCAATCCTTTTCAGACTACAAGTTACTGCTTCACGGTAAACCGTTACCAAAGAAAAGTGAATTGAGTAAATTTAACGTTTTCCTAGATGAGAATAAGATAATGCGTATTTGTGGTAGGTTAGAACATTCAGACTATCCTTTTAATAAAAAACACCCGATACTTATTCAATCTCATCATTATTTTCCTAAGTTACTTTTTAATTGTGAGCATAAAAGATTGTTTCATCCTGGACCTCAGCTACTGCTGGCGTCCATTCGAGAAGAATATTGGCCCATAAGGGGTCGCAATTTGGCTAGAATGTGCTGTCGGCAATGTGTACTTTGTTGCCGTTTTAAAGGTAAAACTGTTAGTCCGATCATGGGTGATTTACCACAGCAGCGCCTTCTTGCTAGTCATCCGTTTGAAAATATAGGCTTGGACTACGCAGGTCCAATTCAATCAGCTGTTCAACAAGGTCGCGGTTGCAAAATTGTCAAGATTTATATTGCGATATTCGTTTGTTTTTCTACCAAATGTATTCATCTTGAACTAGTCGGTGACTTAACAAGTAAAACCTTTATCATAGCGTTAAATAGGTTCATTTCTCGTCGAGGAAAACCAAAAAATATCTACTCAGATAATGGTACCTCATTTGTTGGTGCGTTCAATGATATCTCGAAGTTACCACGTTTTTCTTATCTCACTTTTCTTATTTGTTTGTCTGTCCGGGCAAAATCTTGCAACTTAAATTTGAGGCACTTTCCGATAAGCTAGAAAGCTGAAACTTTCAGGATAGTTCAGAACCCTATGACAATGCACTCTAAAGCAACTTTCAACTTTCCAGATGCACTTTCAGGTCCACTTTCGGCAACTTTCACTTTTGTATGGGGCTTATCCGATTGTTGCGTAACACATGGTTACTTCGTTGAGTTAATAATTAAAAAGAATAAAATAATTATACTAGATTTAAAAAATCTAAAAATCCCACGTTTTTCAATGTCCTAAAAAGAATAAAATAACCCTGCGGGTCAAAGCGAGGGGCCACTCAAAACGTGGGGGCGCATCTTTACAATAATCGGCATCAATGAATGTCATTCATCTCTTTAAAATCTCCTCTTAGTAATATGCGCCCCCACGTTTTGAGTGGCCCCTCGCTTTGCCCCGCAGGGTTATTTTATTCTTTTTAGGACATTGAAAAACGTGGGATTTTTAGATTTTTTAAATCTAGTATAATTATTTTTGAAATCGAGTTGCGATGCGGTTTCCGAAGAAATGGCTCAAGTTGGTATCAATTTCCATTTCATCCCAGCCTATTCTCCTCATTTTGCTGGTCTTGCGGAAGCTGGTGTTAAATCAACCAAACACCATTTAATCCGAGTGTTGGGAAATTGTCATCTCACGTACGAGGAACTATACACCATGATGGTTCAAGTTGAAGCCATATTAAATTCCAGACCACTGACGCCTTTATCCTCGAATCCAGAAGATTTATTGCCGCTCACACCCGGACATTTCTTGATTGGTCGTCCCATGACGTCACTGCCGACACCTGAGTATAGAGATCCACCTATGAACTCTTTGACCCGATTCCAACGAAATTGGGTCGGATTGTGGCTACGTATCCCGGGGCAGACGGCGTGGTTCGTGTTGCAGACGTGAAGACTTCTGGTGGTCTGTTACGCAGATCATTCAGCAAGATTTGTCCGCTGCCTGTTTTCTCGGGGTCAGAAGATTGTGGTTGAAAGACAGTGCTTTCAACGCCCGGGGGAATGTTAACGCAAATTCTCCTACAGTGGACATTGCCTTTAAAATTTCTGCAGGAAGCCTTTCGTGTTATTTGTCGACCCACCTTTTTTATTACTTTTTTTGCATAGTGAATATTACACGGTCACTTTTACGGGAGCTCCTCGTTTTAATTCTTAATTCCCGATTAAATACCTGGATCAATCCTCCACACAAACAGACAATCCAATTTTATTTATATGTATAGATTACTACTACGGAGTAATCTATATAAATTGTGAAAACGCAGAAATATTCCCGCTCATCGACAGTTAGGGCTTTTAATTCTCGGTAGTGTAAGCATAAAAGTGGGGGCGGGGCGATTTGAAAGTTGTACCTACCATATGCCATTGTAACAATTCGGCGAAGAAGGCATCAACTCCTGAAACATCTACCTCAGCTCCCCAACAGGGTCTAACTGGTGGAATCATACTCGCCGCTTGATGTTGGAGGGGAGGGTAGCGACGATGATGTCATCCTCCGCAGCCCCTAACCTCCAAGTAATACAGATAAACTTCCAGCACAAACAAATAGCGTCGTCCACTTAACGTAGAGCGCTGGAGGGAAATAACAAGACCGGCACTCTGGTCTAGGAGCCGTGGATTAGAAACAATAGAATTTGTGTTCTCAATAACATCACAGGTAAGTTACTCTTAGATACCTTAATTGAGAAACAAAGAATCTGCACTATTATGTCTAAAACTGTTACACATATCACACTTAACCAATTCTGTTCTAGAGATCTCACTGTTGTGAAAATCATTACAGACAAACAAACAATCCTGGTGTTAGCTTCAGTGTACATGCCAAGCGATGGCGAAGTTCCTCCAAGAGAATTAACCGTAATGGTGAACCACTGCGAAGCACATAACTGGGACATGATCATGTCCACGGACAGCAATTCGCATTATACCATGTGGGGAAGTAAGGAAACAAACAAAAGAGGTGAGTTACTAACCGAACACCTTTAAATTATAAACAGAGGCACCGAACCGACCTTAGTAAGTTCGAGAAACCAAACTGTCATACACGTATCTTTGGCAACAAACACACGTATCACGAGAGCCGTCCTTCACTGACCATCGCAGCGTCTGCTTCCAAATACAACATACACAAGGTTCGCAAATTTACGTACCTTACTCTGGGTGAAATACAGATGACAGACGTAACACTTAGCACTGACAACATAAAAACAAATGTTCAATCCATTTCCGCAGTTTTACTAAAAAGCTACGGACTAACATGCCCTGTGGTAACAGCCAAAGACAAAAAAAAAAGACTAGAAAGGCCTGCCGACACTCTTCAACAGGGAAAAGGACACAAGGAATTCTGAGGATTGGGACAAATACATAACCCCACAAAAACACTACAAGAAGCGAATAGAATTTCGGAGTACGGAAAGCTGGCGCAATTACTGCAGTGGCATTAACTCAACTCAAAAACAAAGAAAATTCGAAAGGCAAACCCAATCTCTTGGGCACCCTTAAAAAGGAATACGGCATTTACACAAAAACATATAGTGAAACTAGCAAAGTACTCCTGGAAACACACTTCCCCGGATGTAAAATTACGTCTGACTCCGAGTGGCCAGACAAACATTTCAGGACACCAACGAACTAGGAGACGAAATGAACCTGTGTAAACTTGGCACTCGACTTTGGGAAAAATAGTTTTTTTTTATGATTTTCGAAAGATTTCGATTAGTAGTGGATATTAGTGAAGCTACTTTCGTTAGTAGTAATGCTAAAAAAAAAATATATAGTACAAAAATGTCATCCCCGAAATTTGAAATATCAGTTTTTTCCGGCTGATTCTTATAGATAAACGTTAGTAGTAGATTGTAGTGCAATTTTATTAGTTAGTAGTAAAAAGAAAAAACTATATAAAAAATGTTTTACAGATAAATTATTATAATAGAAAAATACTAGAAAAAATCGACTCGGGTCACAAGTGAATCTCTTCCCGCCTGAGATTCACTTGTGACCCGAGTCGATTTTTTCTAGTATTTTTCTATTATAATAATTTATCTTATAAGATCGCATTGAAAATGCATAAAATATATAAAAATCATAAAAATGTTTTACAGTATTTTTAAAAACGATTTTTATGCCGTAAACACTGTTTCCCTTTCAGATTACTATTTACGGTAGGCTTGACTGAGGGAAGTTCGTAGAAGTTCGTAAAATTGACGATTTTAAGTGCCCGCAAGGGCCTATGAAATAAAGTATTTTTGATTGATTGACTGAAGTTAGTAGTGGAAGAATTTTTTATAGTTGTAAACGCAGAATAGTAAAAAAGGGTAGAAGTCGTACGACGCGATCTTTTCAAGGAAATCAGCGTAACCTTACACACATGTTTTTAAATAAGGATAATGTTACGATTGTAGTTACGTACGTATTGCAGTTCTGCAGGGAATTCTTAAGGAAATACCTCTTCTTGAAGCAGCCATAGATAGAACACCGTGCCAACATGTAGAACCAATAGATAGCTCTGGCATCAATGAAGTCAGGATATACACAGATGGTTTTAAAACCGCACACGATACTGGAGCCGGAGTCTTTTCGAACGACCTAAATATTAAAATATCATCATCCCTCGTTGAACTAAATAATATTTTTCAAGCCGAATGCATAGGTATAACCAAAGCGACACAGGCGGTTGCAGCCAGACGCGTCAGAGAATACGATAACAAAAGCATTTCAGACAGTGCATCCGTTCTTTAAACCCTACAAAGAAACACCTCAGCCCTTATATTGGAATGCCATAACACACTCCAATTCCTTGCGAGAGTGACTCTGCAATGGATAAAAGGGCACAGTAACTCGCTTGGTAACGACGCAGCGGATGATCTGGCCAAAAGGGGCTCAAATGTAACAGTATATGAACTGGAACCACTGCTGCCCATACTCCAAGGCCAAATCCCCCAACCGCCAAGATTGTAGGCGTATGTGTGTTCCTCGTAGCTCTTTGCTGTACTGTCGACGGTGATGCAAGTGTTGAATGTCCGCTTTGCAACCCTGACTCAGTCGCGATTTTTCCTGTATGCTGTTGTCAGGGCGTAGCTGCGCGCGTAATTTTGTTATTCGTGGACATAGCTAAGTTTCGGCTCGAAGGATCAAGAAGTTGTGACCAATAAGGTAGGTGCAGGGTTGGTGTTTTACTCTTCCCTTGTCCAGGGAAAAAATTAAAGGCGGCTTTCTTGACTCGAACCAGAAATTATCATTTATTTGGATAATTATATAGTTTGCCGTATGGCAATTAGCGACTTCGATAACAACCGTGCTAGAGCGCTATAGATATACATACATAATTACAAATTGGCAACTAGATGTGTATATGGTTAGAAGGACATACTAGCTGTGTACATGGCATTATTGGGAGTAAGCGCTATAACTATATAAATAATATAAATATACATTTTCACTAAAATTGTTATTTCTACTTTACTTTGTTATTTCCGAAATTGTTAACCGTTTATTTAAAAAAAAAATTTCTTGTTATACATAGTGAGGTCGAGGCCAAACTAATAAAATCAAATAGGTTAGATTTGCTGCTATAATACCGCCGTATTTGTGCGACGTTGCCGTTCCAAACGACGTCATATACCGACTGTTGGTGTCTAACAACCTGTTTTGTGCTGCAGTGCAGTGTTTGTTCATTTATGGAAGTGCCTATCAGGCTATATACTTCTGTTTGAAATACTTAACACACTTATTTATTTGTTATATTTATACAGACAAGGAGAGAGAGAGAGAGTTACAAGGAGATACTTTTTGTGTTGCCTTTGTATTTAGAGCGCCAAGTTTCAGAAAATGGAGTTAATTTTTAAAGTCGCGGCTAGGCAAGTCGTCGTCGTCGTTTGTGATCGTCGTCGTGAACTTTGAAGAATTAGCTTGTTTGCCTAGTTGTATGATTAAATGTCATTCGGGCCATTAGTTAAAGGGCACCGTTAAGTAAAAAGACTAGGTTGTCAATTTAAGCGTTAATCAAGTTAGTTGGCTGCGTATATACAAAACTATTGTCATTTGTCATTTTCAATTTTAGTCAAGAGACAGCCTTTTAGAAATATTCAATTATAATTTTATCCCAAAGAAAGAAAAGAGTTTTTGCACTTAAAGTTAATATAGTTTGTTAGAATCGAATCCCATAATTATGACTCGCTCCGGCTTTATAGTATGAAGGAGCTTAAACCTCTCTCGATTGTAAAATCCATAGCTGTGTACAATCTTTTGTAAATCACAGAAGACTTTTATTGATATATTCAATTTTTCTATTGACATTTCTAGGTAGTTTTTTTAATTCTATGCAAAATAGAAATGTTTTTCAAAGGCCTGTTAATCGCAACAAGAAATACGTTTATCGTGACACATATGTATTTGTACACTCGTGCAATTATTTTATGACCCAAAAGTCATAGGTGATAATAAAAATGTCAATTCCCTCTAAGATAATTATGATACAAATGCTAAGAGTAACCTATTTTGTTATCTCCACAAATATTCGATATATATTGAGTCGAAAGTGTCAACTGTGTTTTATACGATGAATCGATCCAACCTGCAAGGGTTGGGCAAGATCTATAAAAACCCTGGCCGTCCTTTGTGTACATCATATTATATATTAATACACAAAAAAAAAGTGTTCGTTTACTAAATATTTCATTCATAAAAAAAAAATCTATATTTCATGAATTGGAGCGGAGCGAAGGGAAGCTCCCATGGATCAGCTTCAATAGCGCAATGTCTGTTACGCCATAACTTCCAGAGTTCTTAACCGATTTAATATTTTTTATGGTGAATCAAATCAACAGGTTTAGGACCAGATGGTGACGGAGCCCGCATTTTGAAATTCGCAATAAAAATTCTTTTTTAGATATTACGTTCCGCTCCAATATATGGTGCTAGCAATAACGGTTAAAGACCTTAAACGACCGATAAAAGACTTTTTTGACGTACTACTTATTTGTTTACGAAATAACACAAGTTCATTTTGCAATCCTGGAATAAAATTTATCAGAGAGATAAATTATTACCCAGTTCAAAGGAAATTTCACTATTAACTGAAGAGCAATGACAATTGACAACGTGTCTGAATTTAGCTGCATAATACAATATTCGTTAAAAAATTATGTGGAGTTTAAAAGTTTGGTCCTATTTGTAAGTAAATATTGTGGGGAAACTGATGAATGTTTACCTGGTGCATAGCTACGTGTTGAAGCGCCATGATAGCGGAGGCGGGCGCGGGGGCAGGCGTGGGGGCGGAAACAGGGGCCGGGGCGGGGGCGGCAGGGGGCGGGTGGTACGGTCCCTGGGCGCCCCCTGCGCCGTCCACCTTCCCATCCACCACGATGGCGCCGATCGACGACAGCACTGACCAACCATATTTAACATATTGCCTTATTATTGCTCATATTTAAAAAGGAGTAACATTGAAGCAGGCCTCTAAAAAGCTTAACTTAGGTCTAACTCGACCTAACGTTTTGTGCTAGAATACTTTCGAGTCACAATGAGATCTGCGTAATAAATGGGCTTTCATTTAGATATGTTGTCAATTTTTTTCATTGATAACGACGATAACGTTTGATAATCTTGGGACTCAATCACATTAAAAAATAAATTATTTTAGTATCTTTCGGGTTATTAAATCTACCCACATCAGCTAGGTAGAGCCGTTTCGCACCATAAGGGGTTCCAGATAGGTCCATTGTAAAACTGGAAGTCTCGTGGCTTACTATATTGGCTCGAACTTGACAGCCAAAGAAATATTGTCATAAAGCAAATAAGACAGAGACGGAAACAAACTTGCTCCATCGCCAGGTATTTTCAACACTCTGCATCGAATTTGTAATCCTTCGACGGCGACGTTTTATTTTTTTCGTCCATTTTTCAAACAAACGTAAATTTAATTGAAAACAAAAATAAAACTAAGTAATTAAATCAAAACTTTGAAATAAACTTGAAAAATATCTAAATGAATAAGTAGGTATTTTAATAATTTATTTGGTGTCAGAATTTCTAACAATCAAATTAATATTAGGGGTTAAAGTATGAAATTGCCGATTTGTACTGAAAATCTATATTGTTTATTTTTTAAATTTTTAACAAATTTATTTAATCAAA
This sequence comes from Calamotropha paludella, assembly GCA_927399485.1. Classification (NCBI taxonomy): domain Eukaryota; kingdom Metazoa; phylum Arthropoda; class Insecta; order Lepidoptera; family Crambidae; genus Calamotropha; species Calamotropha paludella. The sequence continues at coordinate 18,468,781 of OV656803.1, read as the reverse complement.
ATAGTTGCCATTATTATCTATACATTGCTGCCATCTAATGGGAAGGTCATTAATGCCTTTGCGATAGAATTCCGACGATCTAGACTGCACAAACTGTGTGAAAGCATTTTGTACTGCCTCCTGGGAAGAAAACTTCTTGTCACGTAGATAATTGTCCAAATCACGAAAAAAATGGTAGTCCGTTGGAGCAAGGTCTGGTGAATACGGAGGATGACGAATGGTTTCTAACTGCAGTTCCTGAAGGGTCAAAATGGTTTCTCGTGCTGTGTGAGGTCTCGCGTTGTCGTGGAGCAATAATGGTGAAGATCGATTCATGAGTCGGGGCTGTTTTACTGCTAGTTTTGTCAACATGGTTCGGAGTTCGGCACAATAGACATCTGCCGTTATTGCTTGACCAGATCGGAGAAAACTATAGTGAATAACACCATGCTGAGACCACCAAACAGTTACCATTACCTTTTTATTGGTAAGTTTTGCTTTAGGACACTGTTGTGGCATTTGACCTGGGGTCAGCCATTGCATTTTTCTTTTCCGGTTATCATAAAGAATCCACTTTTCATCACATGTTACAATTCGATCCAATATTCCTTCATTTCTGTACCGGTTCAACAAGGCAACACAAGTTTCAACACGCGTTTCTTTCTGCAGATCAGTCAAATCATGAGGCACCCATTTTTCGTATTTTTTTATTTTATTGATTTGACGCAAGTGAGTCAATATTGTGGGTAAGGTAACGTTAAACCATGCCGCTAATTCCTGGGTACTTTGACTAGGATCGGCTTCCACTATCTCTCTTAATTCATCGTTATTTACCTGTGTGGGCGGTCTTCCTCGTGGCTCGTTCTTTAAGTCGAAATTTCCATCACGAAAGCGTTTAAACCAAAATCGCACGGTGCGTTCATTAGTAGACCCCTCTCCAAACGCAGCATTGATATTGCGGGCTGTTTCTGCCGCGTTAGTTCCGCGTCGGAACTCGTATTCAAAAATAACTCGAATTTTCGCAGTATCCATCTTTCTTGTCTAAATTGAATAACAAAAACAATTGAAAGTCGATATTCAAATGTTTTACATTTTTTAAAAAAAGAACATCATAGAAACCATTTAAAAAAAGTTTCATTCGAAAACCTCAAACCATGAAGATTCTATGTCAATTCAAAGAACCTATTGCAATAAAACGGCAATTTCATACTTTAACCCCTATTATTTAAACGCACAGAAATAAATAATTTAAAAAAGTGAAAATCAATCAAGCGTAAAGCATTGAAAAATTCGTTCAATCGATACGTGCAACAACGACGACTGCCCTCACATGACTGCCCGTTCAAGTAGCCATACCTAAAAGACAGGCCATCCTTAACAAATAAACCGACTTCAATACTGATCTTTGTACCTCTTTAGAAGGTTCGGGCGTGATGTTATATGTGATTGCGTAAACAATGGATATTTATGCGAGCAATTTCGAGCGATCGAGCGAGCGATTTCCGTTGTCTGTCTCCGAAACTTATCATCAAATCTAAATAAAATTTAAATGAAACCATTATGAAATAACACCTTTCAAATAATAAAAGTATTTTGCAAATCGGTCTATATATGACGGAGCTATGTCCGAACATACATAAAAAATAAAAATTCGAATTGATAACCTTCTCCTTTTTTGAATTTTGGGGTTAATAATACATTACACTACATTTTAGTTTCTTTATATACTGAGTATTTTCTTATAACTTGGAATCTAATTTTAAAATTATAGAAGTTTCAGACAAATTTTGTCACCTCGTTTAACCTTTAGGGATTGAATTTCGGAAAATCCCGTCTTAGTTTACTATCTATTATATTCATCAACGACTAACATAGATATATTTAAATAAAGTATGGCTTAAAGTAATAAGAAACCTGTTGATGTTCTTGATTATGAATGGAAAATAAAACGAAATGTTCTATTTTCGGGATATAAACTGAAATTTGATTGGTTTGTATTGTAGTTCGTTATTTTCAGATAGATATTGATAGGTGCATATTGATTTGAAAAAGTCGGTATATAGATAATGCATGATTTTAAAACGTGGAGTAATGTATGTGTGTATGTGTCCATACCGCGCACGAGGTCGGGCAGCTTGTCAAGGGCGAGGCTAATGCGCACAGGGATCTCCGGATTGGGGATGTCTGCTCGACGACTCTTGATGCGCTGTAGGTGTGCGCACACCGCTCGCTTGCTGTACAACACCGCTGTATCGCTGCCCTGGACACGATATATTACCGTACTCCAAATAGTGCATTATAAATTTATTATATCTTATTACGTGTTATGGGATACCTGGATAGACAGCACAAGTAGAAGGAAAGTAGAGAGAGAAAAAATTGAAGGTGATACAGTCATCAGTTGCAAAATCTTTCTTTTCGCTAAGGATTCTTTGTTAGATGCTAGAGTGGAGGAAAGAAAGAGATAAATATACCTGGTCGAGAGCGCCGTTCACAAAGGTGACGCAGTGGTCGGTGATAGCAGCCAATTGCTCTAGAGCATCCTTTTTCTCGCTGAGTGTCCGTTGTTTAGCGTCGCACACTTCGTTAAGACGGAGAACGAGCTGCTTGCCGCGGGTGTTGATGGCATTTGTTAACCTGATATTACATGTAACATTCTACATGAAGATAAGTTTAATTGTACTAAACAAATTCAAAGTTAATATAATCCCGGAAACAATTGTGGAAGCGGAGTGTGTACTTTGTATTAAATAGTGGCATGGTATGTATGTGTTACGTACTTAACGACGGTCTGTGTTATCTCGTGCACAAGTGCTTTCTTCTTGTCGGCGATGAGTGCCTGGCGATCACGGATCACTTTCATGGCGGAACCCAGCAGTACACGCTTGTAGCTCACCTCAGACAGCAAAGCCGCTATACTAGCCCGCGCCTGTAGTATATTTTTATAATTTCACCTCATACAAAATAAATATATCAGGGATAGCCAGCTATATCACAGCTAAGAAACGATTTTTTGATGTAGAAAAGGACGAATGAAAAATATAATTCGCAAACGAGTAATTATATAATCAATACGATTTAAAACGTATTTGACCTTAGAAAGATAGTATGCGTAAAAATGAAACATGCGAATGTCAAATATCGCTCTCTCGTTCTAAATAGTGCGAATCTGTTGCTTTACGTTTCGGAGATCTCAGTCGCCATTTAAAGTTTTTAAAGTTTCGCGGGGTGCACGTGTCACTGAGGTAAATATCATACATATTGAAATATAACGACCGCATGTGTCAAAATTACGCATGATTTTTTTATGCTTGATTTTTAAGATTACAACCTCAACAAACAAAAATTGTTTTTATACCCTAATATTTGTTACTTTATTTTAAATGTTAATCGTATAATTTTGTAGATATCCTGAGAGAATGCTGCAATAATGGGGAGTAGAATTTTCGTTTATGTGTAAGCGATTATAAAATTCTACTTTGAAGAGATATTTGCGGGATAATAGCGCTGATATGTTGCCAAAGGATCACAAGATAGGACTGAAGAGCCAGTTGTATCTGATTGATTAAGATTTAACTGTATGTTCTTATTTTATGTATTATAGCATAATTATTTTGTGTATAACTTAAAATTGTTGATTGTGAAAAAAATAAAGATTTCATGTATGATGTAAACAGGTACGGTCGGCCAAGAAAGTGGTGTACCACTTTTGATTTAGTTTGCTAGTCATCGAAAATTACAACAAGGTTCTATTAGACTTAGCTGAAGGAGATGCATAGTAATGACGTAAACCTAATTGATAAATATTTATACGTCATAGGTCACATAATAGTGTATGCCATTTTAACCTTTGTTATTTAAGAAATAAGACATTAATTACTGCCAAGAAAATTTCAATGTTTCTAATCAAAAATAATACAAACTATTTAAAGAGTCAACCAAATTCTTTATAGAAAGAAATCTGACATTTGACATTATGTCAAATATATTTTAATAATTTCTGTTATTTTCCGTGTTAGTTTTTATTTAACTGCATAATAAATGTCTACGTCAATGCCTGCTAACTTGACTATTGCTGAAATTTTTTTGTTCAACCAAACTAGTTTTGATTTAGTTTCTAGCACCTAGAGACTTTCAGTATCTAATAAAGTACTCTTTGCTAGTGACTAATAATATCTTTGCATAAGGTGACAACTGTGACAAACGTCAATATCATAAGATAGCAATGTTATCAGATCAAGGTGCAAGCAAAACAAATCTTTATTGCTCTGTAAACTGCAAGCGACATTTAGCCTTAGGGTGGTACACCACTTTCTTGGCCGACTGTACATTATTGTTAATTATTTACGGTCATCTATTTTTGTCACGATTTAAATTAATTATTTTTACTCTGGATGTGTTGGAGCGAGAGACAAGGACACGGTGTTTTAAGGAACCAAAAAAAAATTACACTTTCAGGTTTTTACATATCTAACTGGGACTATTGTGAAGGCGACAACATTAATGTAGACTAATAAATATTTTTTCCAAAAAACGAAAATTCCCTTTCTTTTTTTAACACACCTCGTATAAGGGTGGAATCTCGGACTATAAGTTGTTTAAAAAAATTACCTGCGCGGCCATCTCTGTGCTGAACTGGTACTTGTGATCGCGATGCTGCTGCAATTGACAATCGCGGCACGTCAGGCGGTCGCACGTTTCGCAGAATAGCGTCAGCCTCTCCTACGCATATCACTCCATGGTCAGAAACATAATGATATTATGCGGCGATTTTAAGTTAGATAACTAATTTAATTGTTAAGTCGACCATTTGGTCGCCTAATAAAGTAGTTGATGGTGCACTTCCTACATTTTATTTGCCGTTACACACATTTATCTTGCCAGCTCACGGGATTTCAGTTTGCTTCAGATGACGTCTGGTCCGCCTCGATAGAATGATTATATCGTAGCTTTATTATAAAAGTCTTTAGTGTTAAAGAGGATTTAGATTTATTTCGCAGTAAAAAATGTCACATTTAATACTATAGTTTCTTAGTAAAAAAAAATAAGTTCGTTTTTAAGTACTTTATATAAGTATTCAACCAGAAATAAAACAATATAGTTATTGATATCTCCTGACAACTTACTCTACATTAAATATGGATTTTTAAATTGACAGCAATGATACCTCATAGAAGAGAGCAGACTTCTTAGCTAAAAATTAAGCTAGAGAGCGTAATGATTCAAAAAAACTTCAATTGATTCTATAGAGATTAAGTTTATTATATGAGAATTTCACAGCTGAGATTGAACGCTAGTATAAAAAGCTAAAAATTAAGCTAGAGAGCGTAATTATTCTAAAAAACTTTCTTATTAGCTTGCTTCACTCTTGTATGCTTGTATTACATACAATATTACGTAATTCATATTCGGGTGCATACCTGCACGTGATACCGGCAGAACATATCATGCGAGCTCTGCGCAGCTTGCAATTCTGCAACCGCCTCCTGTTTACTCTTGATGGTGTGCTCCTTCGTTATCTTCAACCTGAATGCAGTTCAATTAGCATAATATTAAATAAATTATGAAAAACTTGTTAAGTGTTCATGTACTGTTATATTAATGCAGCCATTTCTACTCATTTGCAGGAGCTGTGTTTCATGGGATATTTAAGATAATCGTTTTTATAAGAGTTATAAAACCATTTATTTATCGGAGACGGTTTTAACTTCCCAATTTTTTTACTTAAAATTTGTGGAACGAATTGCTTAATTCTTATGGCGAAACGTCAGCATTAAATAAACACATGGAAATATAGCGCAAAGTGGTTCAGCGATCCGGTCAAGGTCGCGGGAAGTACTCTGATACGCGCAGCGTAGAACCGATCGTTATGGAGGACTTTGGGGAAGGCGTATGCGCGTAACTCATGATGGTGTGATAGTGGTGGAGCTTTGATTGTCATAATGATAAAACTTATTTTCGAAACCAGTAAATAGTGCCATTTTAACAAAACGTTATAATTCGTATTTTGTGATTGAAAATTTCAATCGTTGTAATCTGAAACGCTAGCTCGAGGAAACCATTTGGGAAGTTACAAAGCTACATCACTGCTAATAAGATGAAAGACGCAATGATATTAACACTTCGCTCTGCATCAGGAAGTATTGTCTTTAAATATATAAAGATATAGCATATTATAAAATACTTATTACAATATGTCAGTACATATAAAGGCTTTCATAAATAAAATTATGAAAGCCTTTATTTCCAAATTTTTGGAAGCAAATGCTTTAATTGAAAATGGGAGATATGATAACCCCTTTTCTTATCCATTTTAAGCTATACAAACGACATATGAAAGAATATTATTTACATTTAAAGAAATGTTTACTAGAATAAAATCAATTTTACTCAGTAGTCATGCTCAGGACTCGGACCCACAACCTCGCGATCTTTGAGTTCTCTCATAACACGTTCATTGCCAATCACGCGACGTTGTGTGTTCGTGGGATCTTCAATTTGGCATTTATCTATACAAATTTGCTAAAATAGTCATAAGAAAGCAATGTGTGACATATACCAGAAGTTATTAAGCAAATTGTACCTTTATCACGTCTTTACTCAGACAACGTAACTATGTATTATTCCGAATCAAGTATTGAAAAATGCGCCCAATTTGCTAGAATGTCAGTTGAATAAACGTTTATATAAAACATTCCTCAATTATTTTTTAAGCTAATTGTTTCTCAAATTGCAATTACACGAACATTATACAGTGTTTCTGTCACTTGGGCATATCTTCATGTCCTTGGTAACTACATACTACCTACAACATCAAACTTTATTATTTTAAGTATCAAAAATTCAATAAAATACCTCTATGTAATTATTGTATTATATTTGTTGTTATCAAAGCATTTGAATGCTACAATAACACAAAATATATAAATATATTTGATTTAAAAAAATACAAAGAATAAAGGTACCAAAACAAGTAAACATGTTAGACCTTAAAAAGATTCGCTCAGCAACAGTAACATGCTATTCACGAATGATTTGCATATTTTAGGAATTTGCTTACCAAAAGCAATGTTTATTAATTTGAATTAATTTATGTCAGCGCAACACTACTTTATCGATGGTTTACTTAAATGTACCTAAGATACTAAATAAAAAAAATAAAACATGATTCACCAATTTCATCATACATCACATATTAGTACAATGCCTCATTTAAAATAACAAAAAAGGGGTTTTTAAATGTGTTTTAATAAAGAGACACGAAGAAAACATTTGAAAAGATTTAATAAAAAGCTAAGAGGATGGGAGAAAGAAAATCAAAAATATTAATTGATTCTATAGAGATTAAGTTCGTTATATGAGAATTTCACAGAAACAGGGTTAATGATTGAACACTAGTATAAAAAGCTAAATATATATTTTATGAATATTTAAAGAATCTGGAATAATGTCGTAATAACAATGAATACAAAAGTTTTGTGTATTATAAACGTTGTTGTTCATATGGTATCAAAAAATTGCAAGAATCCTAACATTGCAGACTAAGTATAAGTGCTAACCTCTGATGTGCGTTGACGCAGTTGTCGCATATGAATTCGCCGCAGTCGACACAGTAGCTAGTAGCCGGTTCGGTGTCCTCACAGCTGTTGCACTGCTGATCGCCGCTAACGCCTGACACACACCAACGGTTAAAAACAGTTTCAAATTGGGATTACAGTTCAATGAATTCTCATTGTTCACTACTTCTTTGCATAGGACGGAACGATTGCCTTTGTAAAGCAGTTGTTTGCTCAAAGTTACCGAATTTTAATTAAATCAGGGGCTGACATTCATTTGATCGACATATTAATAACGAGTAACTTCAGATAGTATGTTGGATATGGTACGGGGAATCCTTTCGCCACGAAGGGTCGGCCGGCAGTAATTAGTTGCCTGAGTCGCTCCGCTTGATAAGTGTCCCATTTGTATCTTACAGTTCGCTGATAGATACATCGCCGCAGATGTGAATGTGCCCTAAGCCACCCCAAGGTGTCATCACCAGCTTTTAATGTTTTCTCGAGCCTTCCCTCCGGGGACAGTAATTTCAAGCTATGGTTTAATTGAAAATAAATTTCGTTACCCAAATTTCAAACTGGGCTAACTTAAACAATTCGATCAAATTAATCTGTTTTCCAAGTTTTCTTTTGTTTCAACGTAAGAACAATTGTAACTATAATTTTAATAATATTGATTTTTATATTTTTTTGTACAAAAAATATTTTATCCATTTATCTAAAAAAAAAATTGGATATTTTCAATTTCGTTTCTAACCACAATATCAGGCCGAGCTTACTCTAGATTAAATCGAAAATATAAGCGACTATCAAAATATACTGTTAACAGAGCTTCTACCGACTAAACCGTATAAATAAAAAAACACCGTTTAGAAAATGTATCTGTATTAAAAACAGAGGGAACAATATTTTAGGTTGTCTTAATGCATCGTCTCCAGTGTGCGAACGACAGCATGATTTCACAGCATTAATGGCCCGAACATATGCAATGGTCAAAATCTATAATCTAAGATCACAGTGGTTTGTGTGTTGTCTGTCCGCTCTTTTTCCATTGTATATGTGTTACCATAGCAACGCGTTAACCGCAAGTAGTTCGTCTACCGGAAGCTAGATGGCGCTAACGGAAAAATATTTAATAATAGAAAAAATTGAAAGAATTTTGTCAACCCGTGCGAAGCCGGGACGAGCCGCTAGTGTATATCAATGTTCTTACACTTCTGCGTGCATCACACATTTAAATGAAGCAACTTATTTACGGTTTTTTGTGCATAATTTATATTTAAACCTGACGTTTCGACTCCTCTACAGGATCCGTGATTAAAGGGTGACTAAGGCAATGGTCGTCATATATATTTTTTACATTTTTTTTTATTAATTAACCATCTGCCCTGACAGACTTGTTGTCAAAAAACCAATATTTAACTCTCAACCTTAAATAACGATTACTTACAAAAATAAGATACATAATATTAATATTTACAAGGTGATATGATGTGCCTGGAAAATAATTTAATAATATTAGCGTACCTGTGTTTCCGGCTTGATCGTGAGCAAGCTTCTCAAGCACGAACCGCTGGTCGATCATATTGGCCACTTGGCACTGCAGCCGGCACTCGGGACATGTTACCGTCACTCTCTCCGCGCCTACAACACAGACTAGGTACTTTTTATTTTGAGCCAAGAGCCAAAGAGGGTCATGTTTTTCGAGCGTATCGTATGTTTTGTATGTATATGGAATTTCTGTCATAGCAACTGATCCGAATTATACCCAGATTTCTAAAATTAAGGTATTATTGGATTCATCTACGCAAAAGAGATGTCAACAATAAATCTTTATTTAATATTAGACTTTACCTTTCTTTGGAGTTAGACCACTAAAAGTACGCTTTAATTTTCTTTCGAAACATTTGTGTATGATTATGGTATTGAAATGAAGGGTCATAAAAGATTATCACAAAAATATATGCAACTTATGTGTTTAAATATAATTTGTGATGTCAAATTGCGCCATTAATTATTTTCACGACTATCGTGGTTGAGTGGTTAGCACGCCGGATTCAAACATCGGTTTCTCAGAACTCCTTGGCTCAGAAAATGAAAATGAAAATAACTTTATTCAAATGCACTTAAAATAAGTAGTTTTGAATCGTCCAACTGGATTCAGTTCCCGACTAGGGCAATATAGAAAACTATTTTATATTAATTGTCTCGTGTCTTGGTTAGTATTTGTAGCACCGTTTTTGTTCTCAATCCCATTACAAGTTTCGCTTTATATTCTAATTTTATCTTTTGAAATATATATGTTTAGGCTGGATTATATGTATGTCATTAAACACTCCGTAAACGGCTGGATCTATTTTGAATATATTTTTAGGTTGGTTGAAATTCTAAATAGATATATAGATATCTAGATATATTAGATACGGCGTAGGTATTAAAAACCTGGCGGGATTTCATCTTTGGGTCCGCTATAACTCCGCAAAAGAAAATAGATTAATAAGGTCGCTAGAAAAGGCCGCATGGAACGAGGACGTTCTTTTTTAACCGGGACAAAGTTCAGGGCGAAAATGTAGGACGCAATTTGGGACGAAACTCAATATAAAAAGCAAACCCCGAATGAACGTAGCCTCGTCTACGGACCCATTATTAACAATCAATGCTTTATTTTCTAATTAGCTAACTATTTGTTTTATACATATATATATAATGGCGTGTGAATTTCAGAGCGTGTGTAAGTGTCTGTGCGTATGTACTAGTGCAAAAGCGAATGCAAACTTAACATATAATCCTCAACAAGTTTTCTGTTTCCTTGTAAGTCCACTGAATTAGGGTTGTTGTGATTATTTTTTTAGCTTTTCGAACTGAACAAAGTTTAAAATGGCAAATACCTAGTCCGGCCATAAGTTCTGTTACAAGTGAAAATGCATTTTTTATGAAGTATTGTTGTATTACTTAAACTTATATGCAAATATTTATTAAAGACTCAGCAAAAAATAAAAAATATTCTATTCGAAATGGCCACCTTTGGCTTTTACACAGGCATTTAATTTGTCTGGCCACGAATCTATGGATTTGCGCACTGTTTCCATGGGAAATTTCGCCACTGCTTGCTCCAGAGATTTTTTAACAGACTGGATGTCGCAGTGTCATTTAGAGCAGGACATGTCCTCTAAAACTGACCATAATTTGAAGTCTTAAAGGGTGAGCTCTGTGCTAAATAAGGGCCAGCCTTTAGCTCTAACTAAATCCGGAACGTTTGTTTCAAGCCAGGCTTGGGTAGTTCGTGCCTTGTGACCAGATGCAGAGTCCTGCTGGCAAATCCACGGTAAATTTAAAAAATTGTATTGCTGAGAGGTTTCACAACACGATCCAAGATTGTCTCTTGATACACTTTGGCTGAAGTTTTCACTCCTTTTTCACAAAAATGTAGCTTTGTGACGCCTTGATAAGACACGCCACACCATCACTGACGCAGGATGCTGACCACGTTGTACCTTTCCGACTACTTGAGCAGCTTCTTTAGAACTGTGAGCGTACACTTTATAATTTTGCTTATTGTAGTGTTCTTCAATCGCGAAATTTTTTCATCCATAAAGAGGATATTTTTATGTAAAGATTGATTTAGGACATGTCCTGTATATCGACAATAAGCACCGAGCTTCAGGTCTTGTTTTATAATACGCGTCAGAGTCCTAGCGGGAATCTTCATTTCTCACGATAGAATATTTTGCTTCTTAATGGGGTTTCGACGAATTCTGGCTTTAACAGCATTAACAGCCTTTGTAGTCCTAAAAGCACGCAGCCGCCCAAATGTCGCCCCAATTCGACAGAGGAAGTGTTGTTTTATCTGTTGATAGCACGATATACGAACATATAGCTAATACCTAGCTTTTGAATCTTTGTGCACCTTTCTGAAACCCACTTTGTGCAAGGCTATACACTGCAATGCTATTTTCTTTAATTCCCCATTGTAATTTGATAAAGATCACGAAAATATGTGAAACGACGCGATTCCGAAAGAAGTTTTTAAAATAAAAAAACGCGTTCCAATATCAAATGATTAAAAATAAATAAAAAAGAAATGGTTTTATGTAACAATATTTATGGTCAGACTAGTTACTAGCAAGCTTATTGTAGATAAAGGGGAAATAAATCTTTGGAATCGCTGCGTAAAAGCGGTGTCTGTGGAAATTTGAGGTAACCTAAAGACACGTTTCCCCATCAACTCCTGATGTGCATCAGAGTTCAATACAGAATTTTGAACAACAGAGATAACTCTAACATAGTACAACTTCCGTACACTTAAAACTAGGGCTTCCGAGATCTCGGTATTGCGGGATCCCGCGCCATTTTCTAATCCCGCATGATGCGGGATCACGGGCGAGGGATCCGCGGGATTTGCGGGACTGAAAAAAGCGTTTGATCTTCCAGCAAAATGTTTACGTAAAATAAAAGTTTAGAAAAGAAATTAATTAATTAAAGATCTTGTAACGAGAATGAACTTCAGCCTTTTAAATTCATCTGAGAGCAATGATGACGAAGAGGGTGATCAAGTAAGAAACGTCACAGTAGACATTCCGTCATCGGGTTTCGGTCTAGATCTTACATTGCAACAGGAGTTAGAGTTAACTATATCGTCAGACACGGCAGACACTTGACTCCATAAAAAAAAAAAGAAATGACTATGAGCCTGGGGGGGTGAATGGGAAAATGTCTTTATTCACTTACAAATCCTTAAAAGGAATACCGCCCACATGTGTGGAAGCCGAAAGGGCATTTTCTGTTGCTGGCTATATTGCGTTCTAACTACCTAGTAGTTTGGCAGACGACAGTTTGGACATGTTGTGTTTCCTTCGGTAATATTTTCAGTTAAAAGCTGACAAACTTAATAATAGTAGCATAATCAAAAAGTAACATATATCCAATAAAAATTCAGTTTAAATTTTTGGTTGATTTTTTTTATTTTCTTTGTGTATTTGTTTTGTTTTAATTTGTTATTTATTCAGTATTTGTTACTATTTTTTGTGCAGAAAAAACGGTTTAATTTGATTGATCTAATAATAATAGTAATACGTAAATAAATGTGAAGTTAGTTAATAATTCATAGGGTTTTTGTGATAAATAAACTGAGTAATTTGATTGATCTCATACTACTATTAGTATGATGAAGAATTACTATGTAGGTGATACTTTAATAAATGTGTAGTTAGTTAATTAATTCATTTTTTTTGTTACAAATAAACGGTGTTATTTGATTGACCTCATATTAATAGTAATATGTACGTAAATAAATGTGGAGTTGATTAATTCATTGTTTATTTGGCTTATATAAATGTAAATATTTTCAATAAGCGGGATTCCGCAAATACCGAGATCCCGCGGGATTGGAATTCGTAGTCCCGCAAATATCGAGATTGAATTCAGGCTGCGGGATTGGAAGCCCTACTTAAAACCCCAGCCTCCACATACAGAGCGTCTGTTGAGTATCGTAACCATTTACTGAGGGCTACTTTTAGGACACTTCTTTACGCTCTTTCTAGAGGAAAAAGGGCCGGGTTGAATCACCCCAAGCTAGGATGCAGTAGTTTAAGAGAGATTGACAAAGTGATAAGTATACCAATTTCAAAATCGGTCGGTCCATAGCATCACGGAGATTTTTCATAACTAAAATTACTTTCTTCACTCTTTTTGACATTTTAGCTATGTATGCCTTAAAAGCGAGTCGTCAATAACTACACCAAGATATTTATGGGAGTCTTAATTTCTGCGCAGCTACATGGATGAGTTTGGAGGACGCAACATGTTGTTTGAATTCTTAAGTTTGGAAGTTTGTTTTCAAAGTATTTAAAAACAGTAAGTTTTTATTGAGCCAACCCGTTACAGCCGTCATACCTTCTTCTGCTCTTTGACATTCTTCAGACCAAGTTTTGTCGTAAAAATATGAAGTGTCATTCGCATAACAATAAAAACTGGGAAGAATCTCGAATTTTGCTACACAAAACAGGAACTTCTTCAGATATCAATAATTATAGACCGATTAGCTTATTGTCGTCCATGTACAAATTGTTCGCCACGTGCTTTGAAAAACGAATAGCGAAAAACATAAAGGCAAACCAATCAGTGGAACAAGCAGGGTTCTGCCCGGGTAACTCAACTATGGACCATATCTACACACTAGACCAAGTAGTGGAAAAACACATGGATTTTAATCAACCGTTCTAACTCGCCTATACCGATGACGCGAAAGCGTTCGATTCAACTTTCCAGGCAAGCATCTGGCAAGCACTGATACAGCAAAGTATACCAAGTATATATATATATATATATATATATATATATATATATATATATATATATATATATATATATATATATATATACAAGGCCATTTTATAAACACCATCCAAATTTATATATTATATTCTTTGAAGAAAATAACGAAACAAGATTTTTTTCTTTTAATATCACTCAGTACTAAAATATTAAGTTAAGCCTACACAAAGTTATCCGAGGAAAACTACCGATTGCTGTCACAGTCACGCTACGCACGGTGTTGTAGCAGATGATTACACGACCCCCGCCCCGCCCTCCCGTATTTCATTGATACATTACAATGATTTTCATAAGTTGCAAATTTAAACGAAAAAAAATAGGAACGTCAAATTGAAGAAGAGATAAGTTGATTTGTTCTTTGATTATAACAATATTAATCGATAACACTTTTAATAAATAAAAAATGAACATAAAAGTAAACCACACCTTAGGCACTTACGTCGAATTTTTTAAAATTTAATCAACTTATGTAGAATAATTGGTTGGAGTAAAGCAAAGGGTGTTTCTTAACCACAGAATCTAAACAAACACAGGGATCGCAAAGGCAATTCGAAAATCGCAAAAAAAAATGCAGTGCCAAAACCTTAGTACCTACCTACCTAAGTTATTTTTGTCTATTTTACACGATAGGATAAAGAAATGTATAATTAATAGTTCTATATTTTTGTTAAAAATTTCACAAGTCTTAGCCGCCCTGCACACATTTGGCTTTACTCCAACAAAATAATTAATTAAAAATCCAAACAAAATACACTTACATGAAGTTTGAAAACAATCACTACCTTAAAGTGTAGGTAATTTCTCTCTAAACAGTCTTGCACGTTTATGAACATTGTCTTTTATTGTATTACTTGTTTTTTCACTTTGTCACTTCGTTAAATGCACGGATTATATTTATATTTAAGTTCTCGAGGCTTTGGGCCTTCTTCACATAAACCCGTCGTTCAATTTCGCCCTCGATTTCAATTGCAAGTGTGAACACATTTCGTTAGGTAGATAATTATGCGACGTAAATGCGTGAACGCAACATTGTACATCGCGGAAAGTCCGCGGCTGACTGATTTCATTGCGCCGATGTCGTTACAACTTGCGCGCGCAGCTCAGAAAAAAATTTGGATGGTGTTTATATAATAACCCTGTATATACAAGGTTATTTTATAAACACCATCCAAATTTTTTCTAGGCATTAGATATCATTCAAACACTTCATTTATGAAAAAAAAATGGTAGGTAAAATTTCCGCAAAAAAAAATTTTGTCCGAGCGAATTATTACAACAGCTGGTTACTGGCAAAATAGGTACTTACAGTTGAACGACCGACCGCCCGAAGCGCCCCACCGAGCTGCGCGCGCAAGTTGTAACGACATCGGCGCAATGAAATCAGTCAGCCGCGGACTTTCCGCGATGTACAATGTTGCGTTCACGCATTTACGTCGCATAATTATCTACCTAACGAAATGTGTTCACACTTGCAATTGAAATCGAGGGCGAAATTGAACGACGGGTTTATGTGAAGAAGGCCCAAAGCCTCGAGAACTTAATATAAATATAATCCGTGCATTTAACGAAGTGACAAAGTGAAAAAACAAGTAATACAATAAAAGACAATGTTCATAAACGTGCAAGACTGTTTAGAGAGAAATTACCTACACTTTAAGGTAGTGATTGTTTTCAAACTTCATGTAAGTGTATTTTGTTTGGATTTTTAATTAATTATTTTGTTGGAGTAAAGCAAAATGTGTGCAGGGCGGCTAAGACTTGTGAAATTTTTCACAAAAATATAGAACTATTAATTATACATTTCTTTATCCTATCGTGTAAAATAGACAAGAATAACTTAGTTAGGTAGGTACTAAGGTTTTGGCACTGCTTTTGTTTTTGCGATTTTCGAATTGCCTGTGTTTTTTTAGATTCTGTGGTTAATAAACACCCTTTGCTTTACTCCAACCAATTATTCTACATAAGTTGATTAAATTTTAAAAAATGCGACGTAAGTGCCTAAGGTGTGGTTTACTTTTATGTTCATTTTTTATTTATTAAAAGTGTTATTGATTAATATTGTTATAATCAAAGAACAAATCAACTTATCTCTTCTTCAATTTGACGTTCCTATTTTTTTTCGTTTAAATTTGCAACTTATGAAAATCATTGTAATGTATCAATGAAATACGGGAGGGCGGGGCGGGGGTCGTGTAATCATCTGCTACAACACCGTGCGTAGCGTGACTGTGACAGCAATCGGTAGTTTTCCTCGGATAACTTTGTGTAGGCTTAACTTAATATTTTAGTACTGAGTGATATTAAAAGAAAAAAATCTTGTTTCGTTATTTTCTTCAAAGAATATAATATATAAATTTGGATGGTGTTTATAAAATGGCCTTGTATATATATATATATATATATATATATATATATATATATATATATATATATATATATACAAAAAATATAAGTAGAGTAAAACTAGACAGACTCGGACCAACAATCTATTTAAATAACTATATAGAAATACAGCCTTGGCCAAAAGTATTAGGCACCCTACAGTTTACTTCAAATAATGGAAAGAAACAACTTCTTCTTTTTAAATTGATTTATTACTATTCAAAGACACAAAAAGGAATAAAAAATTCTTAAAATCTAGTCGATCCACCTTTGAATTTAATTACTGCGCTAATTCTATCTGAGATGCTGAGAACAAGCTCAATGCAATCCTCCCTTGTAATGGCATGCCATTCTTGTACCAATGCATGTTTCATGCCTTTTTCGATGTAATACTGTGCTTTTTAATCCTTCTCTTCAAAATGCTCAATGGGGTTCAGATCTGGGGACTGTACAGGCCAATCTGCCAAGTCAATGTTGTTTTCAGTAAACCAGCGCATCGTAGTCGCTGACATATGACAAGGTGCATTGTCTTCTTGGAATAAGACTCCATCCAAGTTGGTGTCGCCGAAAACACTTGTTAACGAAGGCATAAGTGCAGTTTCAAGTACTTCTATGTACTTTTCGCTGTTCATATGACCTTCGCAAACAAACATTTCGCCAACCCCATCAGCAGCCATACAGCCCCAGATCATTATGTTGCCTCCTCCGTGCTTGACAGTCGGTACGACGCAATCTGGAAGGCATTCTTCAACCACACGTCGCCTCACGAAGGTCACACCTGGTGTTCTAAATACATATAAAATAAATAAAAATAAGGCTTTTAAAAAATCGCCATAACTTTTATTATTCATGTGAAATAAATATGTAAGTGATCATTGTTATTAATTATGAAACCAGTAAAATCAACTTACATCAAAGTAAGATTCGTCCGACCACACAGCGTTGGACCAATCTTCTTCTGTATAATGTTTCTGTCATAGAGCCCTCTAAACATTTTATTGTGTTGGCTTCTGAAAGCCAAGGCTTCTTCTTGGCTTTGCTATCTATTAGATCTGCTTCTCTAAGTCTTCTTCTGACCGTTCGAGCACTTATTGACTTTTTAGCCTCTTCGGTCAAGGTAGCAGCAAGCTTTTGTGAAGATTTCTTCCGATTTTTAATGGATTCGCGTATTAATTTTCTATCCGCGCGCTTCGTCATTACACGTTTTCTGCCTGTTCTTGGTTTATTAGCATTTGTGCAAGTCTGATTAAACCGTTTGATGGCAGATTGCACGGCACAACGAGAAAATTTCACCAACTTAGCAATTTCTTTTTGAAACCTTCCTTGTTCATGTAAAAGTTGTATTTTACTCAGTTTTCCAGACTAATTTCACTTTTTTTCGGCATTTTTAAATAAATTAGATGTCAATTTAGTTGATCCACCACAAATAAAAGCTTGTTTAGTCGTTAGAGTCTTGAAATGAAGTGACCAAACATTGACTGATAAAACTGAAAGAAAACTAAATCCTTTGGTTTCGGTCACCAGGTACTTTATTACCTTAACAATGTGCCGCTTACTATTCTAGGTAATTATTTATGACCCTCGTATGACATCTAAGATAAACATTTGTTTATTGTTCAATCAGTAAACACGTTTTGTACATTTTTGTGGGGTGCCTAATACTTTTGGCCAAGGCTGTAGAATGAAGAATCAGCATTACCTGGTAAAAATATTGGAGCTTCAAGGAAATATTAAAGTCAAAACTCCCACTAAAGTTGAAAAAAACAAGGTCACGAACTCTTGCTTGCTGCCGTGTCTATCATATGGTGCTCAAACTTGGACCTACACTAACAAAATCAAAAACAAATTACGCTCTTGCCAACGGGCAATGGAGCGAAGGGTAATAGGAATCGAGCTTAGAGACAAACAAAAGAGCGAGAACATAAGGAGAAAAACTAAAATAATTAAACAGAACACTAAAAGATTAAAATGGAAATGGGCAGGGCATATTGCCCGTACTAGAGACAACAGATAGACAAGACGCGTCACTACATGATCAGGTCCAAGCGGAAACAGAAGAGTAGGAAAACCTAAAGACCGCTGGGTCGACGACATAGATAAAACTACCGGTACAGATTGGACACAGAAGGCAAAAAATAGGAAAGGATGGAGACTGTTGGTAGAGGCCTATACCCGAAAAGGGACCATGTCTTATTGAATACTATTAGCATTTATTATATTAATTTTATTTTTTGTATATTTGAAAGGCATGGAAATAAAGGCTATATTATTATTATAAAAGTACGAATTGCCTTAAAAAAGAATTAGGCCAAAACATGACCGTTGTTCAAAGTTTGATAGATGAGTGCATCAATAATATAGAGCAAACCACCTGGCGAAATACATGCAAGCACATTGAAAAAATTTAAAAGAATACATTAAATATTTAGTGTGAAGATGATGACAGTGATAATGCCGGTGAAGATGATGACAATAACGGTGAAGATGATGACAATAACGGTGAAGATGATGACAATGACGGTGAAGATGATGACAATGACAATGACAGTTAAAATGATGACAGTGACAGTGTAGAAATGTTTGATGAATGTATGGATATATATTAATATTATTTATTACTAATAAAAATTAAGAGAGCTTTTAATTTTGTGTAGAGTTAAGGTATTGTTTAGGATTACTTTTTTTTTGTGTTTATTTTAATTTTCTACCTGTTATTATTTAATGTAAATTAGTAGTTACTTTAACGATTTTTTTTTATTTTGACCACTACTACCTAATTCCTATAATATAAAAATGGGTGAAATCCATAAATTGAATCAATGAATTTTTGTTTGCTAACTGTACGTATGGTCACTCTCACGCCTACATTGACGCGTATACAAATTGGTCACTTCATTTCAGTAACTTTTGCTCATTGTTTTCGATGTAAACAATTCGCAAATAATCTGGTACACATGGTTTTATTTAAATTTGTATAATCTTTTGCATCATAAGCAATAGAGGCTAAAAAGTTATTGGTTAGTGAAATTACTCGGATTACACAAAGGATTATGATATAATAATTAACGGACTTGCCAGACGGGCCTGGGAGCACACTCCTACCGGGTCCAATTGTAAATATAATCCATCTACTACAGCAAACACAATTTATTTTATCACAATCAATTCAGCAGTTCTGGAGGAGTTCAGTGGCATACACACATACAGAAGAATTTGTGTGTCTACTACAAGGCTGTAGGTAGAACAAGTAATAATTTTTCTGCTTTGGCTAACTTCATACTCGCCTAAGAAGTCTCTGGATCCTGCCTGACGCTCCTCGAGTTTGGCATTGATGCAAGGCTCGCAAGCAGAGTGCAGACACTCCATCAACTTGGGCGTGCCATCTTGCGCTGCGAGCGAGGCTCGACAGAGTACGCAGCGCGCTGCTGCCGGAGAGCGCGCTTCAGGTGACGCCAACGAGTCCGCACCCTCGGGCCCAGTATCTTTGCCGGTCTCTGATCCACTCGCGCCCTCTGGCAAACTACCAGATACCTAACAAAAATATTTTCACTATCACACTACTACAATGAAAGATATTTTTTTAATTTGATAAATTGTGAACAAATAATATTTGTATATACATTAACCGCTTGTTGTTAAGTAAATGCTATTAACATTATGAACAAAATACCTGTACAAAAATATTTTACTATGATAATTTTAACTGCCTTGCCAGACAATCATTTTTAGTTTTTAATTTTTTTTTTAATGTATGATGCATTCAATTATTTATTAAAGTAGAGTATAACAAATATTTGTTTTACTATACTAGTATAGTAAAGCAAAGGCTGTGCAGGGTGTCTCTGACTTAAAAAAATCTAATATTCATACATTTCTTTATCCTGCCTTTCGCATCGACAGTCCTGGGTTCGAATCCCGGAAGGGGCAGATGTTTGTATGATGAATACAAGCATTTGTACCTAAGTGTTTATATATATTTCTATGAATATTACATATCTATGTATCATATATGTATGTTTATCCGTTAGCCTAGTATCCATAACACAAGCCTTACTGTGCTTACTTTGGGCTAGGCTAATTGGTGTGAATGTGAAAAATATTTATTTATTTATTATAGAATATTTTTAAAGAGATAAATTTAATGTATGATCCTTAAATTTATGGATGCTGTTGGATGAAACTCTTAAAATAATTGCTTTTTACTTTTTTGATTCTCCCGTTCTCCCCATTCTACCTTTTTTGGTTTTAAAAGTTATTCCTTATGTTTGGCAGGAAAAAGTGCTTGTGAGCACTTAACAGCGCTGATAAACAAACTATACAGTTTTCTGCCAGGACACGTTTGCTAACTTCAGTTGCGCTGACACAATCTGCCATTTTGCTTATTATCGCTCAGTGATTGCTATTTTTCTTATAAGTGCTCGCAAGCGCTTTTTTCTGCCAAACACGAGGAATGAGTGCAGTAAATATTGAAATAATGTAACATTGAATTTAATTTTCATTGTTACACTAATTTTAGTTTTGTATGTTTCAGTTGAACAAAAAATTATTAAGCCCTATATGCCTTGCACACCCTCTGCTTATACTCCAACCAAATATTCAATGAAAATTTTATAAATATTTATTTAAATGTGCAATATGTGCGGAAGTGGTAGATCTATATACATTAATGAATAATTTACTGGGTCTATGCAAATGTATTTTTATATATGTATAAGATAAATTAATAATACATAGGAAACATTATTATCAATATGTTTATGACAGTGTTGCAATTAATAGATCATAGCTCATAAAAACATTTAATTAAAAAATTAGACAACAATCACTGAAACTATAACCACTTTGTAGAGAATAGTGAGTAGGGTTAGGTACAAGACATGACAATTAATAATAAAAACTAAAAATAATATTAGTTGTAACACTTTTCATATCTTTCTGTTTAAAAATAAGAATATGGGCTGTTTTACAGTTGGAAGATGTTAATATAAACACATATTTTCTTTTATAAATGACTTCAATAAAAATATTCTTTAGAAACATTGCAACAAGTGTTTATCAGTACTATTAAGGCTTACATTAATTCTGGAAGGTGGTGCGGACCCAGAGGCTGCGTCAGGAAGTTCATCCGGAGCCTCTTCCTTAATGGTGACACCAAGAAGCGGGCCGAGGTCCATCAAGGCTCGCTCGATCTCCTCTCCACTTGGCTGAAAATTCACGTTCTCCATTCCGATGGTCGCCGCTTGCGCTTCAAGAGACATTCGAAGCACTCAAGCGCATGTTCCTTAAGGTCGAACACAGTCCATAACTTTCACTCCCCAGCCTGGAGCTGAGCACGTAGACAATCTGACTACTAATCCCTATACATAGCCTCTTGAATGTCGGTAAGTCACTTCCGTTATTTGGTGTACAGTTTCGGCCGTTATTAAAGCTTATGCAATTTCTTTTCTCCGAATACAATGCAAAAATAATTTAATGAAAGTTTCTTTAAAAAAATTGACAGCGTCGCTTTGCGACAAGCAGACGAAACAAGAAACCATAGAGTAAAATAATAAAAAAGGAAAAGACAAATAGTGCTACATCAAATCGACAACTAAATCAGTATTAATTTAAAATAAATGCAATATGGATTAAACAGCATGTGAAGAAACTTTAAATAGTAAAATTTCCTAAATATATTCAGATTTTACAATTAATCATATAGTTCAATAGGAAACCAAAAACTTATTGCTGATTTTTTGGTAGGTTATCGTATTGTTACAAAAAAGGACCAAACCCCTGAAGATAAGTCTACTTCTTTAATTTTAATGTTCTTTAAAATGCTATTGACGTGACAACGTCTTATAAATTGGTTTGCCGGGTGACACTTCAAGAAACTGCGTTACGCTCCGCTCACGTTATGCGCTTACAATGAGAGCGAGTGAGAGGCACGCGTCCCTTCCACTCGGGCATGGTTAGCCCGCCTAAGAGCGAGAGAGACAGACATAAAAAGTGGAAGGGACGCGTGCCTATAAATTAATGTTTTAAATATAATTCTTTGTATAAATAAATGTTTTAAATTGTTACTATTATTTCATCCTTCTTCCTTCTATAGGAATGAATATTCACATTAAAATTATTTTACCACTCAAAGTCGTTGTCACGTAAAACTTTCGCCCGTATACCGACTTTACAGGCAACCAACCAGTTTTTTTTTTGTCTTAGTATCTAACTAAAGCAAACAAAATGAGACAAATGTATTTGCGATCGGGGAAAATAATATAAAAAAACATATTAATGAAATAAATCCAAAAAGTGATAAATGCAAGTTTCATATCGATAGATCTTGAACAGTCGATAGATAGATAATTAGCAACACTACCTATAAAAATAAATCATAGACTACTAGACTTTTATGTCACAAAATATAGATTTTTAATAAAAACGAAACTATGAAAAATAAAATATTAAGACGGTTCATATTTATCAAATCACCTTACCCTACCTTATCACAAAACAACTTTAATGAATTTCAAGTCCATAAAATGCTTTCGCTACGGACATTTCAAAATAGTTCTTAGGTAAAAAATTTAAATAGCATTGTCCTGCTCTCTGGAAACAACTTTTCTCTTTCTAATACTATCTAACAGGGGTTTGTGATATCTTATAATTGTCATAAAACTACTTACAAGTTACATGCTTCCACAAGTTTAGTTTATCTATAATTGTTTTAACAAGTAAAAAATCAACAAGGCCCAAGACTATAATTGCTAAACTGCCTACACCTCATATGAGTGACAGCATGCTAGCTTCCTCTTTGAAATACAAAAAAGCCCATCCTATGGATAAGTTGAACAGCTTCCTCCTTGTTTTTGCCGATAAGGTGCAGACATATGTGAGCGAACATCTTTCACCAGTAAATCGTTCTTTACACGCTCAAGTATGCTTACTAAGGAGAAATGAAAACTATAAATACCTCTGGGTGCGCAATGCTCGTATTCTAATGAGGAGAAAACGACGAGTCTCCTGTGCTGTGAATACGTAATTGTGAAATATTTCAAGAGTTAACATCATAGACTTTTTATGCAAATGGTTTACCTGATCTTTTTCTGTTACTTTAATTGAATGATTAGTCAACTGAACATATATTATCAAAATGCTCAAAACGTCCGTGGTAAATTACAGAAATTGTATTTATCAAGTCTGAATTGCAATTTCGATAATATTATGATGACGGAGACGTGGTTGAAAAGTTGTGTTTATGATGCCGAAGTACTCAATGACAACTACCGTATTTATCGTAGAGACCGTGACAGAAAATCTTCTACCAAAAAGAGAGTGGTGGTATTCTAATAGCAGTGGCTAATTATATACGTTTTCATCAGTTATCTCACATGGAACGCTCAAATAAAGATTTGTGGATTCCTGACACTGATCTTAAGTATTCTAATGACGGTATGCGCATTACATGCGCCACCACCCCTAACTTTAAAAAAAATTTAGTTATTACTCGAGAATTTTTTTTTAATCACACGGAAGATATATTAATCGTGGTTGACTTTATTCTGAGCATCATTACATGGGCATCCAGTCTTAATCAGTCACCGAGTAATTCAGCTGTCTCCAGAACCAAATAATTATTCTATTAATCAACAATTGTCCGAATGCATGTCATTGCACAATCTAAATTAATTTAATAATATAATTAATAAACACGATAATATGTTAGATTTAGTATTATCAACTATTAAGTTGGTGTACACAGACAGAGATGACAATGTACTTAACAACATCTATTTTAGACTGTTTTATTCATTTATTCTATGGACTGTATTGAGAAGGCGCTGGTATGATTAGATCCAAAGAGAGGAGCTGGGCCTGATAGTATTTCCAC
Source organism: Calamotropha paludella (assembly GCA_927399485.1). Lineage (NCBI taxonomy): Eukaryota > Metazoa > Arthropoda > Insecta > Lepidoptera > Crambidae > Calamotropha > Calamotropha paludella. Next base: position 18,444,664 of record OV656803.1, on the reverse strand, counting down.
AATATTTCTCCGCAGTTGCGCTCCACGCCTTTCGTATCCACTCAGTGATATATTTTACCATTCATTATCTACTGGAAGCTTTCCTTCATTGTGGAAAATGTTCAATATTCTACCAATACCGAAAGCAATCACACCTAACAAAATACGAAACTATAGACCTAAATCATTGCTATCTGGTTTTTCTAGGCTTTTGAATCCCTCGTCTATCCGCACTTTCTCAGCCTTTTCAAATCAGTTCCTGTCTCATACCAACACGGATTTCGTAGAGCTATGTCCACTGTTACAAGTCTTTCCTGTTTAGTAAATGACATTGAATACGTCCAGCGATGGCAAGTGGACGCAGTGTACATTTACATTAATAAGGCATTCGTCAGGGTTAATCACTCATTGTTACTTTATAAGTTGCAGTTGGCTGGTGTGCATGGTCCCCTCTTGGACTGGTGCAGTTCATATCTTTTCAGAGATGTCAAAGAGTGGTGGCTAGCGGATACCAATCGAGGCTTTATGTTGTACCATCTGGCATCCCTCAGGGCTCTCATATGGGGCCCATTTTCTTTTTGTTGTTTATTAATGACTTGGCAGCGGTTATAAATTAATCCAAACGTTTATTGAATGCGGATGATTTAAAGGTCTACAAAACAGTACGAACTTCTGGCTACTGCTTATTGCTACAGTTGGACCTTGATCGGGTTGCTGCTTGGGCGTCATTGAACAAACTCCATTTTAATCTCGATAAATGTAAACATATAAAATTTACAAAGAAGCGCTGTCCTGTTAGCTATTTGTATTCCATCAACACACACGCTCTTGCAGAGGTTACCAATATACTCGATCTGGAAATCATTTTAGATAATAAACTTACATTTACTACGCATTTTGATAATATTATAACAAAATCTCTCTAACTCCTTGGATTTATTTAGCGTATTTGCAAACATTTTTAAAATATAGATGCTCTTTAATACATAGAATTTTCTTTGGTGCGCAGTTCACTTGAAAACTGCTGAAATATTTGGTATCCACAATATACATGTAAGTTTGCTCGACTGGAAAAGATTAATAAAAAACTATTATAATTTTAAGATTTAAAATACTAGATCTAGTTCCAAAATAGCAAATTGCAAACTTTTCTCTCTGAAACTTAATAGAACCAATTTGGACAGGCAAAGTATTTTTAAAAGACTGTGTTATGAAACAAACAAGTTTTGTCTTTCTATCGACCCTTTTAAACTTTCTTTACCATCTTATAAAGAAGAATTATACATAAGTAGGTAGGTATCTTTTCTTTCTGATTTTTTTTGTATCGTTACTTGAGAGTGCATGTTGATTTGTTGCCTTAATATTGGGTTTTATATATTGAAATTCTGAAAGTGTTTGCCTATAACCTAATAAAATAAATAAATAAAATTTTACAACATCACACACAAAATCGTGAGTCGAGAAATTAACAAACACGAGAGGGCAGATCGACGACAGTAACACGATATCAAAGTTTTTGTTGCCCTATTGTTATTACCTTAAAAACTGGTAAGTTTCACATTATGAGTTCCTGTTGCTAACATATATGGAAAATTATTATTGTATCTTTGATCATTAAGCCACACTCCATGCTAAAAAAGATTAAAATATATTTTACACTAAATTTTATAGTCCGAGATGTTCTGCACATTAAAATTTAAGAAATATTAGCTTTTCTATTAAGGACATCCTTCTGATCAATCATAACGCAGAGCCATGTAGCCCCGGCTATTCAATTTACAATTTAAAATAAACCACATTGAAATATAAATTTCAAGGAACATTTTTCTTAGAGCTGATATCACCAGGGACATTAGACAGAGAAAATGGTTCCCCAGAGAGCAGGACAACGCTATCTAGGTTTTAGATCAAATAGATATTAGACGTATTTTCTTCACCTTTACCTATAACTTTATGGTCAGACGCCATCATGGAACTACCTAATACTCCTATATTGCTAGTCCCCGTAAGTATCAGCATTGCCGATACTTTTTCTCACACTTGACGAGATATGCGCTTGCGCTGCGACAGTAGTGGAGAACTTAATACGCCGACGCTGTATATGTTACAGTCAAAACTGATAACCAGTCAAAACCACTTTCGAGTGCGAAAATTAGGCAAAAAGCACTTTTGACCAACGTCCTTAGTTAAAACCACTTTTGACTGATTTTCGCAGTCAAAAGTGGTTTTAACTAAGGACGTTGGTCAAAAATACTTTTAACTGCAAAATATTGGGTATTAGTGTTTGTGACCAAATTGTTTTAGTTTAAAGTGGTTCTGACTAAGAATGTTAGTCAAAACTTCTTGGAGTGGAAATTTTAATTTTTTTCTTTTTTTTTACCCAAATTTTACGTCTTCCACCTCAATCACAAAATTTTCAAATTCTTCCTTTGCCATTACATTATAATGACTATTCTTCATTTCTTCTAGCGTTTGAAGCCTCAGTAAAAAGCGTTAATTGTTTTCGTTTCCACTCATTTTCTTTTAATTCCGATTTCTGCTACAATATCTTAGTTTACGTTTAAGTCACTTTTGTACGTGTTGCAAAATTCATGCATCAACCATTAAGGGGTTGTATTTTATGTATTTAATAACTTTTACAAGTATTAGCATCAATATTTCGCAATAACATATTTTCATTAGATTGAGATTTTGATTTAGATCAATAATAAAAAGAGAATAAACTTTCTTAAGATTGATACATGAATTTTGGAACAGGCACAAAAGTCAGTGAAACGATAGCATGGCATAGGTTGTATTTCTATTGGTGTGCAACTGGGCAGAGAGAAGCGGGATTTTCATTTAAATTATGAATTTTTGCGCTCCATCCCGCCCAGCTCCACATGGGTTGCTGTTCATTTAGCACCTAGGGGACACGTGTGAAATTAAAAGCTCACGGACGCGAACAACTCTATCCCCCATAAACTAATACTACAGGGTGTTTGGTAACTGATGCATCTCGCCGAGATGTACTTATGTTAACATTCCTACGTTAATGTTATGGCAAAGACAAAAAACCGAAAATAAAAAAAAAACGACTTAAAATTCGGTTTTTAACAATGCCATAATATCTGGGCTAGACACATCAGTTACCAAACCCTATATTATAATTTCTGGCCCTGTAAGAAATTTCATGCTCGTATTTTTGAGTATTTGCAATTTACAGGTCATGTACAATGCCGATGGAATTTCAAAGTACGTAAACTTTAAACAATTTTTAAAATTGTTTCATAACACTATTTTGATGATTTTCCTGTAACTCACTAACCACCTCAACTATTTATGCGTTTTGACTGACAATCTAAGGTTTAAATTAGACAAAACCACATTTGACTGTTTTTTGCATTTAAAAGTACTTTTGACCGATGCCCTTAGTTAACACCACTTTTGACTGCAAAAATCAGTCAAGAACTAAGGGCAGCTGTCAAAAAAACTTTTACCTAATTTTTGCAGTCAAAAGTGGTTTGATTGGTTATGACTGTTACTATACAATTAAAGCACGCTTGTGAGCATGCTCCATTCTAGGACATGCTCACAACCTCAGAACAATAACTAAAGCTATAGAAGGAGCGCTAAAATAAAAACTGTATAACAGCTCTCGTATTCACTTAAAGTAATCTAACATACATGGGTAAGAGCGAAATAGACAACAATTGTAAGGTTTTATTTTCACAAACTCTCAAAGTACAAATGTCAAATGGTTGTAATTTGGTTGTATATTATACTACCAAATTAAAAGTACGTCTTTGATGAACGTTGTTTCTGAAGTAAGACCAAATTCAATGCGGTCGTATTACAGTGGCCGTACAGCTTTGTGAGCGGCTAGCGTGAAATTATATTATTTTACAAGGAACTTCGTGATAAAATAACAGGAAAATGTGCATATAGACGCTTCAGACATCTTAGAGTCCGCGTGCAGGATAGCTTGTGTTGTTCCAGACTGCAAGTCTCATACATCACGAAAAGAAAATACGGATAAGGTGTTATCATTTCATCGGTGAGTTTTGTTTCTAAATTCTCATATTTTGACAATATAACAACGATATATTCAGAAAATTGTAGTAATTTAATATTACAAATAGATTTCTCCATGAGTTTTGGTTTAAATTATCTTATTTTCATGCCTTCTGTTTTGTATATGATAGTATGATAGTGATGTGTTTTTTAGTTATCGATGTCAACATTTTTGGTTTTTACTTTTTGCTTTAGATTTTCTAAAGATGAAACTATTAAAAATGAATGGATACACCGTATATCAAGGATCAATTGGACACCGAAAGCGCACAGTCACATTTGTTAGAAACATTTTAGACTACAGTCATTGAGCCACAAAAAAACAGTAAATTTCGGTGGCTGAAAGCAAATGCTATACCCACATTACATTTACAGAACATGAAATTGCTCCTTTTTTATTCCAAACATTATCTTAGTCTTGCTTTGTCATATAATTTTTTCGATCCTACCAATAAATATTCAGATTTTTAAGTAAAATTTTGGCACCGTGTATCTCAAATAATAATGATAGCTTGTTTACAATAATATTTTTGTGTTTCAGAAGGAATTATGAACCACCAAGTAAACGCCCCAAATCTATGACCATAGTTGAAACAAATACTGATTCCGATATCTCTGAACTGATATTTAATTTACAGAAAATTGTAGCAGATTATAAAATCCAAATTGGAATATTAAAAAAGAGTAAGAAAGTTGGCGTCAGTGTATCGTTTCTGAAGGTGATAAAATAAATTTGGATGAATAACAAACATTTTGTATATTATTGATCTTTTCCCAGTACTTTCTAGACAGAGTAGTATATAAAAATAATAAGTAAATATATATAAAATAATAGTTGGTTAATTAAAATTAAATAATCGACTAATTTTCTTTTAAAACTTTTCTTCTTTTTTAATGTATACCTATAAAAAATATAATGTTGAATGCAGTGTTCACCAATGTATTGCTAGAGGTCTAACTTAAAATAGAAACATGTAGGCTAATATGATATACCTATACAAGATGCAATTTTTTAACTGTACCTACCTGGTTTCTCTAGATACTGAAGACAGCAAATCTAATAAATAAATTGGTTCTGGTCCAAAATTCTACCCATGAATACTGCATTATAAAATGTTCATATTGCAGATTCTACACGTGTTTATTATGACACATTACCGTCCGTTCTAGTATCATTGATATACCAACAGCATAAAAAAAAGTTTAAATGTTTTTATTTTTATCGATAGCCATATTGATGCCGTACATCACTGACGTAAGGGAAACTAGTGACAACCTTATAAATTACGAAACAGAATCTGTATACTTATTTCTTTCTTACACATTTACAACTGTATAAGTCAAAATAGTACGAACTAACGTATTGTGTTGTTATTTTAGCGCTCCTTCTATAGCTTTAGTTATTGTTCTGAGCTCACAACGTTCAAAGTTTAAATGAGGGAGACAGACATATATATGTCTGCACTTTTGGGTCCTCATCTTTTTCTAGACCCTTAATAGAAATATAGGATTATTAGGTATATGCATGGAACATTGCAGTACCGTGTATGAAACAAGATTGAAAACAATTAAGATATGTACCGCTCCCGTCTCGGAAAACCTAGTTTTTTTCATATTAAGCTATAAACTTTGAAGTTTAATATATACACGAAATTTTGTAAATTACCTTGTGTTGGTTACATTACATACAAAAGAAAAAAATCTAATCTTAATTTGTTTCATTATTGCCAGTGCTACTGTATGGCATTTTAGAAAGAACTATGATTAAAATATTAAAAATTCAGTGTATCTTGATAACAATTTTATAAACGAATAATTTTAATACTTATAAAATGCTCGTTACGTTATGTATTACTGTATTTCAAATAGTAATTTTTCGCCTGTTTCAACATATGCAAAATTCATAACTTTAAATGACAAAATTTATGTACAAAATTGTTTCCTCGTTTCATGATATCCACGCTGGGCCCAGAATGAGCACTCCCCTTTCAAAATAAAATAAGGATTTCTTATTTTAATTTCCGAATTTAGTTCTGAATAAATGTAAATGCCAAATTTAAGCGTGGGATGAAAATGAAAAGACTTCTAGAATAAGCCACCTTAAAACGGCGATTTTGTGCTACTTCATAGAAAAAAAAGAAAGCATGTGTGCTATTCACGCGTGGTAGAAGTGAAACCTTCAAAAATAATACGTACAGGTATACAAAATACCACGGTTGTCGTGATGCCTTCTCTCAAGCTTTGTACCATGTTTAACATGTATTAACACACGTACACATATTGCTTCCTATCTCATTTTCTCCTACGTTAACTGTAATAAATTTATGTCTTTCTCTTTTTACTGTTGCTTTTTCGTTTCATCGACTTGTAGCGTCATATTATAGGCTAATAGCGACTTGGAGCGGGCTGAACTTGGCAACACTGTTCTGAGTGGCCTTCCCTCAGAACAATAACTAATTAGTTATTGTTCTGAGGGCCTTCCATTTTATGATCTTATCAGCGTTGCCAATCTGTGGGGAATTCCTCACATTGCGGATATTTTCAGTCAGATTGGGTAATTTGTGGGGAGAGCGTTTATGTGGGGAAAATGCGGGGTATTTAGACATTTACACTAGAGCTGAACTTAGAAGTAATAAAATGATAATTTATAAGTTATTTACTTTTGATTCATGTTTAATTCGACTTATCCATTAAACTGTATTTTTTATTGGGGAAGACCCTTTTTTTTACCTTAGCTTTGTAACGAACTTTAGGTACAGGGTATTGCAGAACTTCATTCATATTTAAAGATTCAAAGCAGGGATGTTGCAAATATTCGCATCCGCATCCGCATATGCGGAACATCCGCATCCGTATTAATTGATGCGGAGCTGATGCGGATGTGTAGCAGGTCGCGACAAGAAAGAAAGGAGAGGGGCCGGCGAGTGGCGCGTCTAGTCCGAGGAAAAGATTAATGATGATATATTGAAGATTAGCAGAAACACCGAAGACATCTTGGCTTCTCGAACAATATCTCCAAGTACCGAAGAAAATGACAATGACAGATTCAATGGAAACAGATACGGGACGACCAGGGACCTCAGGTACAGGACGGCAGTCCTGTTTAATTAGAGATCTTGCCATGATGCTCGATTTATCAAGTGACGATGAGGAGAGTCAGGAAACACCAGAAATTGTCAGTCCTGGCACAATTCTCAAGAAGGAGTTACTTACTTTCCGCAATAAAAAGCGAATTATTTTTAAATGAGAGCCCTCTTAAATGGTGGAGTGTTAATCAAAGCAAGTTCAAACTGTTATCTATAAAAGCACGCAAATTCTTATCATCGCCACCAGCCAGTGTTCCAAGTGAACAGTTATTTAGTAGCGCAGGATTAATATACGAACCCTTGCGAAACAGACTGGATTCCGAAAAGGCGGCCATTCTACTTTTCATTAAATATAATGCTCCAAATTATAAATTTAATTACTAAAATAATTAATCAGTAATAGTAATTCACTCACTGCTTATTTTATTAACTACTATATTACTGTTTTTTCACCATTCCAAACCAACACTTAAGTTAATTGTAAAGATCCGCATCCGCATCCGCGGATGTGAGCCTCTTAAAATCCGCATCCGCGGATGTGAAAAATAATGCATCCGCAACATCCCTAATTCAAAGGTATGTTATAAAACCAATATTCAGTAGTCAGCAGTATACTAGATGCAAGTTTAACGTATTTGGTTTACTTGGTTTGGATTGGAATATATATTCCCCGATTGATATCGTTTGTTAGTAAGTTTTATTTTATGTTTATTTTCTATTTTGTTGGTTTAAGACTGAACAGAAAAGAATACCCGAACAATAAGGTAAGGTCGTTCAGAAACGAAAATAGAAAAAAACGTCTTAATAAATAAGATAGTTATTTCTCGACTGATTAATTAGTACAATGAGCTTTATTTTCTGTATCTTTTCTACACAATGATACTGTTGTAGCGCTTATGGCCACTACGAAAGGCATTAAGAAGAAGAAGCTTAAAATGTAATCCGTCAAATGATATGTTAAAAAAACAAAGTTGGTGCAATGAAGAGCAAATATCTTTATTATATATATTTACTAGCTGTCCCGGCCACGCGTTGCTGTGCCGACTGCAGTGCCATCTGCCGGACTGATTTGTGAATCTAAACCATTCTCAGATCCCCTTGAACACACACAAAAAAATTCATTCAAATCGGTCCAGCCGTTTAGGAGGAGTTCAGTGACATACACACTCACAGAAGAATTATATATATAAAGATATAAACAGTACTTTTATTTTTTTGCTGAAAACTTACGGGGAAAATGTGGGGAATATTAGTTAGATTTTTGGGTAATCCCTACCAAAGAAGTCGGCATCGCTGGCTGGATCTTACATAGCTGGACTTTTTTGGGGGAAAGTTAACCTGAGCAGCAGCTTTAAATTTTCTTTTTCAATAAAAGTTAATTTTCCTTGCCTTTCCTATCCTAAACATCTGAAAACGAAAATGGAAAAAAAAACGGAAATATGACAATGTATTCTCCAGCAGCCCTCAAGTACAAAATTTTTACCGAACCCAACTATAAAAGACAATTCCTAGAAAGCAGTATTGGTGATTTCACAGTATTTGTTCAATCAACCGAACAGGAAAAACTAGGCAACAGAAATCCCATATCACTAACGAAATAATCACAGAAAATGTTAAGGGCATTGCTGGTGTCCACCGTGTCAATGCACACAAAATTGGAGTCTCTTTAAGAAAGGCCATACCAGCCAATTATCTCCTTAAAATGGATGATTTCTTATTGATATATATACACAAACTTCTTGATAGGTTTTCACTCTACGTTGTTTATTAATCTAACGATTGGAATGACGTTGTCATGATAATGAAAGAATGATATAAACAATATACGTATTAATTATTTAAATATTAGTATTTATTATTGGCGACGATGGAGGAAGTATTAAAGCAACTAAAACGTAACCGTGGCTGCGTCCATGGTGCCCTTACACGTTCGTACAATTACGTAAGTACAAAACCCACAATTTCAAATGAGGAAATATCTTGTCGATTACAAACCTTACAAGAAAATTTAGAAAAATTACGTACATACCAAGATGAAATCGAAAAATATGTTCCAGATGAATGTGTAGATGATGAAATAACATACAGAAATGAATATGAAGAATTGGCAATATTACTGAAAACAAAACTTTACATTTTACAAAGCAATAATCCATCCAATCCATCTACATCGAGCAGAAATATCGAGCGCATACCGGAGAATCATAGTCCAAGGGCCAGTATCCCAAAAATACCATTTCAACCATTACAAGAAAATGAAAGTTTCAAGAATTTCGTAAATAGAATTGAATTATATTTTAGACTCAACAATATCGAAGATTCTAAAATTAAAACATACATTTTACTTTCATCCCTCAGTCCGAACCTTCATGAACGGACATACAATATATGCTCACCAGAAGACCCAAAGAATATTCCCTTCGATATGCTTAGTCATTTAATTACGGAACATTTTGACCCAAAACCAAGTATCTGGACCTTACAACACAAATTTATAAGTAGAATACAAAAGGAAACTGAAAGCGTTACTGATTTTGCAACAGAATTAAAGAAATTGACCTCAAACTGTGAATTCGAATGCCATCATTGTAAGAGATCTATCGCTGAAAATTTTTTATCACTTCAATTCATTCGTGGTTTGTTTGACAATGAAATAAGGACTAGAATTTTACAAGACAGGAAGATATATAAATTTTCTGAACTTACTGATTTAGCCTTAGCAATGGAAATGGGAAAAATTGTAAATAGGGATATGGAAAACACTACACATCATCATGAATCAATTCACAAACTATCTACAAAAAAAAATTATTCGAAGAACAAGACGTCGAGAACAGAATTACACCCGGAACCAATTTCAATTAAAGATTTAAGAGGAAAATGTTATAGATGCGGCAAGGATGATCATAAAGCTACTGATTGTGGTTGTATCAACGAAATTTGCTACAATTGCAAAAGAAAAGGTCATTTAGGCAGAGTTTGTCTTCAAAGAATTAAGAATAGTAAGAACAATACTAATTTACTCAATTTAAATAATTCTTCTAGTGAAGATGATGATAATGTTTGTGACATTAATAATCTTTCTTCAGAAATACCTGATAAATACATCATCACAGTTGATATAGAACAGTCAAAAGTTTCGATGGAAGTTGACACTGGAGCAGCATTATCATCAATATCTTTGAAACAATTCAAAATGTTAAACATCAATAAAAAAAATTATAAAACCAAATTAAAAATGAAAACATATACTGGCGAAGTTATCCAACCAGTTGGAGTTGTTTACTGTAATTGTAAATACCAAAAACAAATGTTTCTCGGAAAACTTTACATCATAAAACAGGATGTTGAAGCTATTTTTGGAAGAAGTTGGATTAAAGAAGTAAATTTAAACTTCGCAGATATAAAATTAATCAACACCGAAAATTTTCCAAAATTACATGAACTACATAAAAAATATTCATCAACAGTTTTTGAATCTGATCTCGGTAAAATTCCAAATTTCAAAGGACATTTAAATTTAGAAGAGAATACACAACCCATATTTATTAAACCTCGAAGAATTCCGTATGCTTTGAAACAAAAAGTTGACGACGAAATTGAAAGACTTTGTAAAGATGGAGTTATTACGAAAGTAGAACACGCAGAATGGGGCACACCTATAGTTCCAATAGTTAAGCCTAATGGAAGTATTCGACTTTGCGCTGATTATAAAGTAACCCTAAATAAAGTAATAAAAGATGAACAATACCCAATACCTGTTATCGAAGATATATTTTCAGAAATGAATGGTGGTAAGTTATTCTGCACTTTAGACATTAGTCAAGCCTATTTACATATGGAAATGGACGATGAAAGTGCCCACTTACAAACTATTAGTACACATAAAGGTACTTATAAGGTGAATAGACTAATGTTCGGAGTCAAAGTAGCACCCAATCTTTGGCAAAAATTTATGGATAGAATACTTCAAGGACTTGACGGCGTTAAATGTTTTTTCGATGATATTTTAGTACAAGGCTCATCTGAGGCTCAGTTAATGACACGATTACAACAAGTTTTAGAAAAACTAAAAGAAAATAAACTTCGTTTAAACAAAGATAAGTGTAATTTTTTTAAAAAGAACATTAAGTACCTTGGGCACATAATTGATAAAGACGGTCTACATAAAAACAAGAATAAGATAGAAGCAATTTTGAAAACAGAACGACCTAAAAATTTAAACGAGTTACGATCATTTCTTGGCATGGCCAATTATTACAACAAATTCATTCCTAATTTAGCTACGATTACCAACCCGTTAAATGAGCTACTTAAAAAGAATAAACATTTCAAATGGACGGATGATTGCCAAAAAAGCTTTGACAGTATAAAGAATGAAATTGCAAGTGATACAATATTGGTTCATTTTGATCCTTCAAAACCTATTACTTTAGCAACAGACGCATCGCCATTCGGCCTTGGCGCTGTTCTATCACATAAATTTAGTGACGGGTCTGAAAGACCTATAGCATTTGCTTCGAGAAGTTTAACCAATAGTGAAAAAAATTATAGTCAAATTGATAAGGAAGCTACAGCTATATATTGGGGATTAAAAAAATTTTTTTACTACTGCTACGGACGAAAATTTACTTTAATCACCGACCATAAGCCACTGACTACAATTTTTCATCCAAACAAAACACTACCCACCATGAGTACAATGAGACTTTTCCATTACGCTCATTTTCTATCTGGATTTAACTATGAAATAACATACAGAAGATCAACTTTTCATTCAAACGCAGATTTCCTATCTCGTTTCCCTGTAGGGAAGAGCCATGAAAATAAAACAGATCAACATTCGATTTTTCAAATAGAGCACATAAAGCACTTAGCAATTACACCTGAACTTATAGAAACAGAAACACTGCGAGATAACGAACTGAAACCATTGATTGACGTATTAGGTACCGGTAAATCTTTGGAAACTCTTGGGTACCAAAATAATGAACTGACTCTACAGGGAAATTGCATTCTAAAAGGAACTCGTGTCATGATCCCACAAATATTACAAGATAAGGTACTAAAGGAACTACATATGGGACATTTAGGAATTTTAAAAATGAAATTATTAGCCCGTAGTTTTGTTTATTGGAAAAACATTGACAAAGACATTGAAAACCTTGTTAAGAAATGTCGCACTTGTAGACTGCAACAAAACAACCCAACAAAAGTACCGACTCATCATTGGGAAGATCCTGTGAAACCGTGGCAGCGAATACATATTGATTTTGCTGGACCTGTTATGGGACATCAACTTTTCATCATAGTTGACTCATATACAAAATGGGTAGAAGTATTTCCTACAAAATCGACCACTAGTACATGGTGCATTTTAAAATTAAAAGAATTATTTTGTAATTTTGGCATACCTGATGTTCTTGTCTCGGACAATGGACGTCAATTTGTATCTCACGAATTTACCGATTTCTTGAAACAAAAAGGAGTTATTCATAGAACCTCAGCACCATATCATCCGTCAACTAATGGACAAGCTGAAAGATTCGTTCAGACCATTAAAAGATCTCTAAAAGGTATGGGACACGATCCAGGAAATATTCACGAGAAACTGATTTTAGTCAAAACACTTCTACGCCGTACACCTAATGCTACAAAACAAACGGCTTATGAATTAATGTTTGGACGAACAATCAAGACAGACTTGCACGTACAATTTAGAAAAGAGACCTCGAACCAAATTTATAATAGTACCAGAAATTTACCTAAGAAATTTTTCAACATTGGAGATACTGTTCAGATTCGCTCCTACTCGGGGAGGGGAGAGCGATGGAAGTTTGCGACTGTGACACAACGCTACGGAACTCTACATTATGAGGTTCGAACGGAAGAAGGTGAAATTTGTCGACGCCACGTAGATCAGATGCTACCAGCCCCAAATGTACCAGTCGGTCTTACGAGAAGATTTGCGGGGGAGACCTGATATATATACACAAACTTCTTGATAGGTTTTCACTCTACATTGTTTATTAATCTAACGATTGGAATGACGTTGTCATGATAATGAAAGAATGATATAAACAATATACGTATTAATTATTTAAATATTAGTATTTATTACTTATCTAAAAATAAAATGAAGGCATTCATACCGTCACACTTAACAGAGAAAATAGGTATTCCAACATATGTTCCTAAAGACATGTCCAACGAAGAAATTTATAAAAATATCACGTGCGATGCTTTTGGATGCTTAAGTTATATCCATTAAAAGATTTATGAAAAAGACAGATAACATACTATCCCCGTTGACCACAGTTGCAGTAACCTTTGCCACTACAACATGCTTACATTTAATTATTCCGTTATCCTGTACACCAATATATATCTCCAGTCTTACAATGCTTTAAATGTCTTAAGTTTAACCACTCAGCCAAAGTCTGCAGAAGTCCTCCTTTATGGTAATAACAAAAGTAAAGAACCCTTAACAAGGTGCCATTCATTTATTACGTAAGACTATTTTCGCTAGTTTTTGGCCCCCTCCTCCCCTATTGTAAAAAAAAATAAGAATATCATATTGTTACATAGTACTCAAAAAAATGCAGCTAATTCTTTTCTTAATAAACCTTTTTCTTTTACTGAAATGACTGCTTCATTACAAAGTAGAAAGAACACTACACCAGTGATATCTAAACCTGCAAAAAAATCTAAATCTAAGCAAATACATTTTTTTTGCACTTCTCTTATTATTGTGCACAATTATTATAGATGTGATATTTCTCAACAGAAACTGGGTTTTGAAAATTTTGTATCACATATACCTATATATTTTGTGAGGGAATTTTCGCAGAGCAGCCTTTTATGATCCACACACCAATTACAGTGAATGCATTCAGTTGAATAGCAATTATAGCATTTTTTCAGCAGAAAGCTATCCTATCCTTAAATGTTTAATGTATATAACTAGTAGTGTAAGTAATGTAAATATTGTATTAGTCACTGATGCTAATAGCCTTTTAACTTCATTGTTTTATGAACTTTGGTCCTACATTACTAACTACATTTTATTTAAAATAAATACTCTCATAGAAAATTTGTACAACAGTGGCTTCAATATAGAATTTATATGGGTTCCCTCCCACAGTGGTATAGACGGTAATGAGATTGCTGATAGTATAACACATACAGATTCTAATCGAGATGACAGTCAATCACATCAAGTACCATTCTCCGATTACTATGTTTCCTTCAAAACCAATTCGCGAAAGCTTTGGAAAGAGCACTGGGACACTACAGTTGATACCAAAGGAAAGTGGTATGCTGAGGTGCAGAAAGACTTATCCATAAGACCGTGGTATGATAAACTTGGCGCAAAGGGAAGCCGGAAATTCATAACGATTATATCAAGAATGCGGCTTGATCACTGCCTTATTCCTACACATCTCCATCGAATCAATATCTACGAGAACAGTCATTGTAAACATTGTCCTGAGGAATCTTACGATCTGCAACACCTTGTTTTCAGTTGTCCAAAATTTAACAACCCGCAACCTCAGAATAATAACTAAAGCTATTATTGTTCTGAGCCCGCAACGCTTACTTTTCAAAGAAATAACTGACACTGACAGTAGTGAGAGTGATAGTGACAGTACTCGTCCAGGAATCCAAGTTAGTTTACCCCGCCACGTCCAAGATTTATTAAATAGACCGCAGTTTTTTGTTCATCTTTTCAGGTTCGTTGCAACAACAGTAGAAAAGATTAAGCTTATTTTGTTTATTTGTATTTTGATTTTAAGATTTATTGTTTTCCTTCCTCTTATTGTTTGTAGAGTTTATGTTTGATTTCTTGATACGGATAAAGAACTTTGAATCCAGGTCAGAAATAAATTTAAAAAAAACTTACGTATTTTCAGGGTTCCCAACTTAGGTGTTTTTCCTCTAAATTTAGGGGGTAAATAAGTGAGATGGGGTTTTTTTGTTGTATACTGGCTGGCATATATGTAAAACTACATGTTAATCTAAATTCTTACGATGTTCTGTGTCACTATAGACATTTAAGTTTATTGACTTGGTTACCAAATATATTCTTGTACACACGCAATTATAAGTTTTCTTTATCAAATAATATTATTACAACATTCGTTATCAGCACGAGGCTCTAGTATAATGAGTGATCAATTCAGTGGCATTAAATTATTGTCTAGTCGAGATGGGTACAGCATCTGGAAATTTAAAATTCGAGCGCTGCTTATTCATGAAGAATTGTGGAAGTCCATTGAAGGCTACGCTGATGGTGATCCTACCTCTGAAGATGTGAGAATTAGAAAGGATCAGAAGGCCTTGTCTAAGATTTCGCTCACATTAGATGGTTCAGCCATTACTCATGTCAGATCAGCAAAATCAGCAAAACAAGCTTGGGACGCACTAGCAAATGCTTACGAAGACAAAGGGATGAGCCGCAGGCTATCACTCGAACGCCGCTTATACAGGTATGCTCAAAATGACTTTGTAAATATTGAGTCGTATATAAATGCTGTTATGTGTACAGTACAAGATTTAGCAGACATTGGTAAAATCATAGACGACGAGTCTGTCGCCGCTATTTTGTTAGGAGGTCTGTCAGTTAAATACGAACCTCTCATAATGGCACTTGAAAACTCAAATGTAAAGGTAACAACTGATTTAGTAAAATCTAAATTATTGAACGAAATGGCAAAAGATGTACCTCAAAATGACGTCTTAGCATTAAGTTCGAAGACATCAAAAAACAAAACTAAAAAGCCTATTGTTTGTTATAAATGTCATGAGCCAGGACATAAGAGTCCTCAATGCCCACACAAAAAAGGAAAGAAGAAAGCCAATATTGACAGTGTAGTAGAAAGAGTTACTCAAGAAGATTCCACGTTACTCACTGCATTTGTTGCCGAAAATAATGATAAGAAATGTCACCGATGGTACATTGATTCTGGAGCAACTAGTCATATGAGTCCTTGTTTGGAATTTTTTGAAAACTATAAGCCGTTGAGTCATGATGCCGGTTCTGTCACTATTGCGAATGGAGACAAATTGCCAGCTGTTGGAACAGGTGATATAGTTGTTACAGGTATTCCAAGCATTACGAAAATAAAAGATGTTGTTTTTGTACCAGATTTACATTGTAACCTAATTTCTGTTAAGAAAGCTGTTGACAAAGGCTTCACAGTTATTTTTGATAAGCGTGGTTGTAATTTTTATAATAACATTGATGTAACTATTACTGGCAATTCTATTTTACAGGGTACTTATAGTGGTGGTTTGTATAGTTTGAACTTAAATCCAAACAAAGCACAAAAATTTGCAGCATTAGATGTGGTTGACAATACGGAATGTAAAGTGCACTTTGAGTTGACTGAATATCAACTTTGGCATAGGCGTCTGGGTCACCTCTGTCGTATCGGGATGGACAAACTAAAAAGTGGCCAAGCAACTGGTATGACTTATGCTGATGTAGATAAGGATCCCTGTATACCATGTATAGAAGGTAAGCAAGCCAGAAAACCGTTTTTGAAAGTTAAATACAAACGTGCAAGTTCTCCCTTAGAACTAATTCACGCTGACGTTTGTGGACCATTTTCTACTACATCTCTTAAGGGCAATAATTATTTTATTTTATTTATTGACGACTTTACACGTGTGATGTTTATTTATCGTTTTGCTTTGAAGTCTGATGTTTTTGAGATTTTTAAGACATTTCATTCTTTTGTTGAACGACAAACAGATACAAAAATGAAATGTTTGCGTACAGATAATGGGACTGAGTTCGTTAACAAACAAATGTCCAATTATCTTAGCAATTGTGGTATTAAACACGAGACAACAGTACCTTATAGCCCGCAACAAAATGGAGTTAGCGAGCGAAGTATAAGGTGTATTGTAGAAAAAGCTCGTGCTATGCTAGCTCAAAGCAATCTTTCTAAAGCATACTGGCAGGACGCTATGGAAACTGCGGTGTACATCAAAAATAGGTCTCCACACCGAGCTTTAGTCTATGAAACTCCTTATGAAAAATGGTACAGTGAGAAACCTAATATTTCTTACTTAAAAGTATTCGGGTGTAGGGCTCTTGTGCATATCCCTTCATGTCAACGCTCTAAGTTAGATTTGAAAGCCGCAGAATTTATTTTTGTGGGTTATTCTGACGATCCAAGGAGCTATTTTTTTAGGGATACGCGATACCCGAGAAAATTAATCAAAGAGAGAGACGCTACATTTTTTGAAAATATTTTTACTGATTTAAAAGCATTTGATAATCAACATTTAAATGCTTTATCTGAAACTCTCATGTCTGAACAATGTACTCCTTTTATAAATAGTGATAATTTAATCCATTCATCTGGTGTTGAAGTAACTGAGAATAGCAGTGAAAATTCTTTAATAGAAGACACCTGCGGACGTAGTCAGGAAGATGTTGTTTCTTCAACTGAACCATCTCATGACAACATAGATAACGCTGTAGGTCGTTACCCAAAAAGAGGTCGTAAGCCTCCTGATTTCTTTTCTTATAATATTTTGGTGTCTAATTTTTTAGATGAAGAGCCAAAATGTTATTATGATGCTATAAACAGTGAGGATAAACATTATTGGATCTCTGCTATGCGGGACGAATATAACGCATTAACAAAGAAAAGTACATGGACATTAGTTGATAAACCTAAAAATAAATCGTGTATCAAATCCAAATGGGTATATAAAATAAAAAGAGATGCTTCAGGTAATATTTTAAAATATAAGGCGCGCTTAGTGGCCAAAGGTTTTACGCAAGTGTATGGCGTAGATTATTTTGAAACTTATGCGCCTGTTGTACGTAATTCTTCTCTTCGAACACTGTTAGCATTCGCTGTTCAAGAAGGCTACAAAATTCGCCATATGGATGTCGATACGGCTTTCCTTAATGGAGACTTGGATGAGGAAGTCTACATGTTACAACCAGAAGGCTTCATTGATGAATTGCATTGTGACAAAGTTTGTTTATTAAAACGTTCCATTTATGGCCTCAAGCAGGCGCCGAGGTCTTGGAACATTAAATTAAAACAAACATTGTCAGCTATTGGTTTCACGCAGGCTCCCTCGTAGGCATGTATATTTAGAAAAACAATAAATGACAATGAAACTCTTTTGTTGGCCGTGTATGTCGATGACATAATTTGTCTATATAAAGAAGACGTCACCTTTGACAATTTCAAAAGTGACATACAAAAATGCTTCTCTATTAAAGATTTAGGACAAATTGAATTTTGCTTAGGTATGAATGTAAAATATGAAAATAATTGCCTAAAAATTTATCAGAAGACATACATCGAGAAAGTAGCAAAACGATTTAATATGAGTGATGTGAAAAGTGTATCTGTGCCGCTCAACAAAAGATTAGAGAAATACTCTTACGACTGTCCTTACCAAGAGTTGATAGGATGTCTGATGTTTCTTGCTGTAAGCATTAGGCCAGATATTGCATTCACGGTGAGTTACTTAAGTCAGTTTAACACCAAGTATGATGAAAGTCATTGGAAATGTGCTAAACAATGCTTAAAGTATTTGATAGCAACTAAAGACTTAGGTATAACTTACAGAAAGAATACGGATTGGATACTTCGTGGGTATTCTGATGCTGACTGGGCAAATTGTACCGAAGATAGACGGTCATATACGGGATATTATTTTAGTATCGCGGGGGGACCAGTTACATGGGAAGCGCGTAAGCAGCCGACCGTAGCTCTATCATCTGCTGAAGCAGAATACATGGCCCTTGCCAGCGCTGTCAAGGAGGCTTGTTTCTTGAGGCGTTTATACGCTGAACTATCAGGTGAGCTTCACAAAGTTGTTTTGTATTCTTACAGTCAAAGTGCACTTACGTTAGCCGCCAATCCTGTCCACCACAATCGCACAAAACATATTGATGTTAAGTTTCACTTTATTCGTGAAAAGGTCAATGATGGAACGGTAACGTTACGTTTCTTATCGACGGATAATTTACCGGCTGACATACTGACCAAGCCTTTAGGGCGCATCAAACATAAAACCTGCCTAGATGGCATGGGCATCACATAAATTGATATCGACTGCAATTGTAACTTTTAAGTTTTGTTGTATTGTAGTGTAATTTATGTTTTAGTTTTATTTTAATTTGTCTATGCTATTATGTTGTTTCTTTTTATTGCGAATGTGCTACTACCTTGTTTATTGCTTTTGCGAATTTAGATTATGGGGGCGTATGTTGTATACTGGCTGGCATATATGTAAAACTACATGTTAATCTAAATTCTTACGATGTTCTGTGTCACTATAGACATTTAAGTTTATTGACTTGGTTACCAAATATATTCTTGTACACACGCAATTATAAGTTTTCTTTATCAAATAATATTATTACAACATTTTTTAGGGGTGTTATATTTTTAGGGTTTTTGTGAACCTTCATATTTTTTTTTATTTATCGAGAAAAATAAAGATGTAAAGTATAGGCCCTGGGACAGTCTAGCTAATCAAAATTATTTTTTACCTAGCGACCTCGGACTTAGTGATATCTAGTGTACTTAAATTCCAAGTACAGTACTTGGAATTTTAAATCGAAATGGTGGATGAAATGATCTTGTACATAGTCAACCCATCTCCTAAAATATTAGGCTTATTCAAAGTCAACATGTATGACTTTATAAAATCTGATTCGTCAGCAGAAAATGAAATTATATTTGACGTAATAAATATAATTTATTTGTATAAATAAAAATTTAACAAAATTATATCATACAATTTATTTTTAGGGGGATTTCCAAGTAATTAAGGCAATTTTAGGGGTTTTTGAATTTAATTTAGGGTTAAATATTTTTAAGAGTTGGTAACACTGCATATTTTTGTTATTGTTGTGATCAAAGAGTACTTTTTTAAATAGGAAAATTGTGATCCATTCATTCTGATTCTTTCCTTGCTGGAGTCTGGAGAACAGAGCATAGAGCGGAATCGGTGTTAGCATTGACTTCAGCTTACCTGCAGATATTTCTCGAATAACACATTTTCGCTAATTAAAATAATTAAAACGTATTTCAGTACCCTTCGCTGCGAATATATCCATTTAAAATGGTAAGTACTTTTAAATTACTATCGAAACTTGTAATTATAACTTTGAAAAGCATGGCGGTTAACAAGGTTATGTTTTTAAAATGTTCTAGTGTCACACGATTTTGCTGCTTCAAATCGGTCCAAATCCCAGAACAAGGACGTTTTGGGATTTCGCGAGCTTCGATGATTGTATTAAAGGCATATGCAAAATGTATGAAGAGCACTTGATAAGATCAAATCCATATTCATGGAATATCACTTACGACATTTCGCAATTGCTGAACTACCTTGATCAGGTAATTACTTTGATGTTTTCGCCTTATAATTCCACGAGGTGTTTTTTCATAAATATTATCGTTGTATGACCTTCGTCGAGCTGAAACTAAAAAGTATGTTAGTTTATATTAAACTGCGTTATTAGTAACATTTAATATGATAAAAACATCTAAAGAAATTATTACATGGAAAACTTTAATTTGTTTGAGGTGTCAGGCGCTAGCAGCTTAAGAAATACTTGGAAAGAATTAATTGTAGTAATATAAGTTATTTACGGGATTGTTACCATGTACCTTGTTATTGAGTTTCCGATATTTCGGCACTGTTGCAAGTGCCATGATCACGGAGCAACTGAAGTAAATAACTTCTATTACTATAATGTTAGTATCCATGAAAGTTTAAAACAAGAATTAATTGGTCTTTTAAGGCTGAGGAAGTTGGTTTTATTCCTGGTGTTAGGACACCTGGGACAAGTTGATTTTGTTTTTTGCAATATTTTCATTAGATATAAAATTTTAGCAGTCAAACACTTAACCTTATAACCACCCCATTTCATATCATTTGTCATGCGCCCAGCAGCTGGCACAGTCAATCAAATAATAAATAGGTACCTACAATAAAGAGGGATGTGTACTTAACATTTTTAATATTTGCATTTGAGAGTGTGGGTAACTAACAATTATTTAATATTTCTTACCCTACCTAAGGACTAGGTGTAGCCTACTCATATAGGCTAGGGAGGGGAACCATCAATTAAGTTGTCTACATTTCACAAGTAATTTTGCTTAATTTCAAAGGAATTAAATGAAATACACACTAAAACTTTTAACTTAATGTTTTATTGACAATTACTTTTGATCTTTTTGTTTTGAGGTTAATTAGTGTAAAGAGAAATATTTAAATTTATGTTTATTTCTATATCGGTAAATCTTGGCATATACTCCATCCCTAATGTCAGATTTTTGGGACTTCTAATTAACTATTTACTAAAAAAACATGTTTTTCATAAAATATGGTATATTTATATGAATTATTCAGATTAAATGAGATGGTGGTTAACATAAGACCCAGGCGAAATGGACATGAAAATTTTTGTCGGATTAATCAGATGGAAGCAGTTAAAGGGTAAATAAATAAAATGTAATCTTTATTTGAAATATATTCAATCAAACAAGATTAGCTACATAACTGTATCAGCTATATCATAGATAAACTTAACTTTCTTCATGGTTGAAATGTTATATTCTGTAGTTAATACTTTTTATTTTCAAACTCAAACTCTGTTCTACTCAATAATTTTACACTGATTCCACCTAAACAATGACAGAATTCAATAACCTACCCCTAGTCCCAGATAGAGCTACTGTAGTCTTGTTGCTTAGACACTTCTGTTATGGCCATTACCAAAGTATGCTCTCAATAAGATTCCTATTTGTTAGAGATAGTTTATTGAAAGTTGCTGTGGAGGAGAAGAGGACATACGAAAAGTTGCCTGGTAACCCAACTAAAGTAGGCCTATCTCTTACAATATTTTTAATCACCAGTCCCCAGTATCCATTTCAGACAAGGGCGACTGTGCTTGTGTTTGCTAAACTTTGTTTAAATTTACTATGAAGTTAAACTACGTAGCAGATTAAGTAGAAGGAGAAGTAATGTACTTAGCAGATTGCTCACTTGTATTAAGCAATTCACATCTAGCCTTTGTGTTATATGTACAACACACAAACCTTTTTTGTCTTATATTGTGTTGGCACTTAAAAGTGGTGTTCTGTTTTGCAATCTGCATGTAGAAGCTAATGTTACCCATTATAGCATTGACATGATATTACTCATTGGTGGTTTTCGAGTTTGAATATCAATGCCTAAACAAGAAACAATGTAAATATTTCTTAAAATGTACAATAATAAGATATGGATATCACTGAAAGACCAGTAACACATAGGGCCATCAATAGTTATTGTTGCTTAGATATTTTTGTTGAATGATGAGAAATAACAAAGTTTGCCTAGCCAACTAAACCAAAGTATATATCTACTAAGTATAAGTTATTGAGAATAGCAGTTAATCCATTAAAAATATAGTAAAGGCACTAGCCATAATAAAATAGACCGGAACGGAATAAAATAAAACGGACCTGATTTTGATAGAATTTGGTACATCAATTGCTTTTATAACTCTTTTGCGTCCTGGTGAAGTATTAAGCTATATACAATGGTATTCGCAATTAATAAATAAGTTTTCTGATAGGTTAACCAGTTGAATGCTTAATAAAAGTAAGTGTGACCTATTTTTGTATTGTTCAACCCTGAGTCCTTTTTATTCCCTGCTTCGCGAGAGAGAGACATCGTGCGCTACTCGCATGTAAACTGGGCTCAAGCATTTCACTAACAATGACACCCTAGTTTCAGAATGGTAGACAAGGATGTAGCATGATCAAATCAGATGTGGTCATTGTAAAATAGTTAGCTATTAAATGCTTAAATAACTATAAAATCAAAAAATCTTATTTATCTATGATAAGTAATTATTGATACATTTCTTTTTCATTTCAATTTGCCTAAATTATCAATTTTCATTCCAGTACTATGAATTGAGCTGTTTAATGTACCAGCGTACTACGAATACATATGCTCCATGTAACAAGGATTGGATAAAAGTAAAAATATATGTGTCACTACGACAAGCTGCAAGTGAACTTTTCGGCGACGGATGTACAGGTTTTTGTTTCACGATTGTTAGGACTGCTATGTGGAGAAAACGGTAGAATATTTATAAGTCCTACTTTTTTTATTCTTGTGGCTCATTAGTCTTCAAGAAAGCAATTTGTTTTCCACCAATTATATTAAGCGTACCATGCATATTATTCCAGAAAAACCACCAGCTCTTTGCTGGTTTTCAGACTTTTAAATTTTCTGAGATTGTATGCATGGTAATCTATGTACTGAATTCGTAATTATAAAAGTATTACCAAATGCTCCGTGTAATCCGTTCAAAATTGACAATACTGCTTGGATGTTAGAGTAAGAAGGACAAACATAATGTCGCATTTAAATTAGTTTATGAAAAGAAAAGACTAGCAATCATATAGTTGTAAGAGTTGTACAGAGCTGCATGATTATAATATATGACTGTCAAACATTGATACTTTAAATATTATACATTTGATGAAACGTCTTCAGTTACCACTTATGGATGTTAAACATGGTCATGGTTGTTTGTTATACACTCATATATTCTATCCATTATTTAGTATCCATAGTAAACGCTTGCTAAGTTTGTGACTAAGTAATTGGCGTAACTGTCCTAAATTTATTATTATTAGTTACTGACAACTATTCAAACTAGCAATGTTTGACAGTAAAATTGTAGGTTATAGATTCATGCTGCGGTACTCTATATATATGTTATCTACAGATAACTAACTATATTTGTGTAGTGTGATCGGTTACTTAAATACCGAGCTGAGCTGTCTACATAAAAGATTTTGATCTCAGTTTACAAAAGGAATTAGTGCCTTATTATTTAAGAGATAGTGAGCAATATTCAATCTAGCATAGATTTACAGTACATTTAGTTATTTTCTTATTTTTAGTTTTATGCTTTGTTTTTGCGATAGCTTTCAATCGCAATAACTAAAGACTGGCATTTACCTGGTTCTATTGATTTAGCATTTAGTTTTCAACCTATCATATTCTGAAATAGGGTCTAAATGCTAAATGCAGTAGGTAGTAGCATTAGCAAAAGTTTTTTCCTAACGTCAATAATGTTTTTTATTATAATAAGTATATAGTTTAAAATGAACACTTTATATTCGGTTTCGTATTTTAGGGTTAGCATAAAAGTCATAACTTTTTTTACATTTCCCTTAATAAATTTTCTCAGGGTGTCCCTGCCAAAATCAAGTTTATTTTTATTTGCTAAAAATTAAGTAGGTAGGAAGGTACTTTTCTTTTTCAAATTTATATTCTCGTAAGTTTATTATGTAAAAAGTTTTGATTTTGGAAACTTTTTATATTGTTTAGTTTATTTCTGTTATATTGTTTGGTCGAAATAGGCCACCCATAAAAAATATTTTTTTCTTTATACTTACTTTTTACTTATTGTTTAGTAATTAAGACGCCACGTACTGATATTATACATATACATATATACGACTTAAGCACAGTTCCAGGATTACCATAATGATCTCAAAGAAAATCTTTGATTTCAAACATCAGTATATAAGTACAGAATAATCACTGCAATGCTGTTTAAATCAAGCAAGTTTTCGCTGTCAATATCAATCTAATGTATAATGTCAGTATTACAGAGCATTTTCGATGGTCGACAAAACAGATCTTTTGTTTTCGCTTGTACCGAAAGTAATAAAAATTTTTGAGAAAAAATTGTTTTTTAATTATTTTTTTTAATATTGAGAAACATTTTTTTTATATGCAGTGTGTTTGGTCATGGACTAGCGATATTCTAAAGTCTGTTAGAATAACTATTCTAATACACAAATACACTACATAGTTAAGTCCAAACTACTTGTCAGCTATGTGGCAGCTATTTTGTTTCTTTTTCTTGAAATATTCTCTACTTGGACACAAAAAAATCATATCTCCCAAAGTGTTGTGTTAATGGTATAAAAATAGGCTTATTCGCAGCGCAAAACTCTAGTCTATCGTTTGAGTCTAGGGTTTAGTCTAGGGTTTGATCTAAGGTACAATACAACATTTAATTTACAGATGTATGTCTACTACTTTGAAAGTTATTGTTGTTTGAACATAGCCTATGCGCAAGCACAACATTCTTATTAACTTTTGTTTATTCAATGCTTATACATTACACAAACAGTTTAATCAAAATCAATAAAAGTCTCACAATAATTGTTCAAAGTGGCCACCTCCAGTTTGTAGGCAAGCTAAAGCTCTCTGTAGCACCTGGCGTGATGAGCGCCTAATCATGTCAAAATTGGCTTTTATTTCTTCGTCGACTGACATTATTTTTGCGACGAGTTCTTCTCTGTTGTTGGGAACATTAGCGTACACCTTTTGCTTCATGTGACCCCACAAAAAATAATCTAAAGGGGTCAAATCGGGTGAGCGAGGTGGCCAAGCTACCACACCGCTGCGACCGATCCATGGGGAATGATGGGTATTTAAATATTCTCTCACTGCTCGAGAATAGTGGGCGGGTGCACCATCAAGCTGGACCAACATATGTTGCCGGTATGTCAGAGGTAGCTCCATGAGATTATCTGCAAATTGTGTTTGCAGGAACTCCAAGAATCTAGCCCCATTTAATGTTGGAGGCAATTCCAAGGGCCCTAACAAACGATTGTTGATTATGCCTGACGACACATTAACTGAAAATTCATGTTGAAATGAACTTTGGCGCACCGCGTTTGGGTTCTGGGAGCACCAGAGATGATCATTTCGGTGATTTGTAATGCCAGCTCTCGTGAATTTAGCCTCATCAGTCCACAGTTTCTTCTGCAGAAAACGACGGTTGTGTCTTGCACTTCGATGAAGCCACGAACAGAATACAGATCTAGCTGCATAATCTACTTCGATTATGTCTTGGACCCATCGAAAATAAAAGGGATGTAATCCTTCTCGTTTTAATTTTTTCCATACACTGTACCTAGATAGCTGCAGTTGCACAGCAATGCACCTGACACTTAGTCTGGGACATTGGCTATTAGCCTAAGTACTTCTTCTTCATCTTCATGTGATATCATTCTTGTTCTTGTTGTAATTGGCCTAATTCTTGTTGAAAATTTTCTTTTAAGGGAAGCCTTACTTCGTATCTGCCATCCGCCTTTCGAGTGGTACTTTCTTTATAATTGAATACAACGTAAACCTTCCGGAGATAATTGATTTTCAATTACTTATCAGCTATGTGGCAGCCATTTTGTTTTCTTTTCTTGACATATTCTCTACTTGGACACAAAAAAATCATATCAAAGTGTAGGCGTTAATGGTATAAAAATAGACTTATTCGAAGCGCAAAACTCTATTGTATAAAAATTTGAAACAGGGAGTTGTTACGTTCATAATTTGAAAAAATAATTGAATTTCATGTGAAATATAAAAAAATGAAAATAATCTAATTATTGTAAATTACTGAAAAAGTAACCCCGATAACTCATTTATTTTTTCCACTAGATTGATAGGGTTTAATCTAAGCTACAATACAACATTTAATTTACAGCTGTATGTCTACTACTTTAAAAGTTATTGTTGTTTGAACATAGCCTATGCGTAAGCACAGAAGGCCCTTGTAAATAGATCATTTGGGTGAGAATTCACTAGTCTCATCATGTAAATCAGAGTTTATTGTTAATACATGTGGTGTGCCTCAGGGCAGTATACTAGGACCGTTATTATTTTTGCTATATATTAACGACCTCCCTGAAGTAACCACTCATAGCTGCGTATTATTTGCAGATGACGTGTCCGTGATCATACCATATAAAAATAGTCAGGAATATTATGAAAATGATCTAAATAATACTATTGACAACATAATAAAATGGCTTAAATTCAATAACTTGACTGTAAATCTTCAAAAGACCAATTATATACAATTCGGAACAAACAGACAGACTAAATTAAAACTTAATGTTAAACATGGAAAAGAGGCAATTAGTGAAGTAAGTGAGACAAAATTTCTGGGTGTATTACTAGATGACAATTGTGATTGGAAACAGCATATAAATCTTATAAGAAATAAATTAAACCGCTATGTGTTCGTATTAAATAGGCTGAGAGAGACTTGTGTAATTTCAACAACACTAGCTGCATATCATGGCTACGTTTCGTCTATGCTGAGATACGCAATTTTAATTTGGGGAAACTCAACAGATACTGATAAGTTGTTTAGAACGCAAAAGAAATGTGTAAGGGCAATATGTGGCTTATCACCCCGTGAGTCTTGCAAGCCTCTATTTAAATCTCTGGGCATATTGCCCCTTCCATGCTTATATATATATGAAGTGGCAAATTTTGTAAAAAACAATTTAGAACTTTTTAAAACCCGAAATCATTTTAATGATAGAAGTTTACGTAACCGTAATAAGTTAGTATATAACAGTAGGTCAAAATTAGCTTTGTACCTAAAACAATGCCATTGTATGTGTGTAAAAATTTTTAATGCTATACCTGATGCTATAAAAGTCTTACCTAGTGAATTATTTAAATCAAAGTTATTGACATGGCTTAAGGAAAAAAAATTCTATAAAGTTCGTGACATATTTGTGAAATAATTAAAGTTAAATTTATTGATTTGTATAGTTTATTAATGACTAATTTATCGATTAAGAATTGCATGCCTCCAATGGTAAAATATGCGGATAATTTATTATTGTTTAACATCTTGATGTACCATATTTTGGCAATAAATGATTATGATTATTATGATTATCAAACGAGCGCGTTCATTAACAGGTCTCTGTATGCCTCTTTCCGCTACATTGAATGCACGTCGATAAATGTTTGGCGACTCGGTGTAGGCCTGTTAGGGTATCTTCGTCGATATTCTTGTACAGCAAAATTGGTACTTCCATTGCAATAACCGTATACGAAATGTATGTCGGCAACATGTTGCGATGAATACTGTCGATTTGCCATATTTGTATCACAGTGTTAAAAATTAACAGTAATACACAGCATGTAAATAGCACGGAGAGTATGTGAAAGTAGCGATCACAACGCAGGGCGAGGGATAACTAAACTAACTAATCATATTCAGATAAAGGATCTGTATCTTCCATCGCGCTTACTCGCGGTAGTAGCGAGCAGTATTTCTGGCCTGCTCTCGCATGGAATGCAGTGAGCGCCAGATGTTACTTTACAAGGGCCTTCTGTGCTTACGCATAGGCTATGTTCAAACAACAATAACTTTTAAAGTAGTAGACATACAGCTGTAAATTAAATGTTGTATTGTAGCTTAGATTAAACCCTATCAATCTAGTGGAAAAAATAAATGAGTTATCGGGGTTACTTTTGCAGTAATTTACAATAATTAGATTATTTTCATTTTTTTTTATATTTCACATGAAATTCAATTATTTTTTCAAATTATGAACGTAACAACTCCCTGTTTCAAATTTTTATACGATAGACTAGAGTTTTGCGCTTCGAATAAGTCTATTTTTATACCATTAACGCCTACACTTTGATATGATTTTTTTGTGTCCAAGTAGAGAATATTTCAAGAAAAGAAAACAAAATGGCTGCCACATAGCTGATAAGTAATTGAAAATCAATTATCTCCGGAAGGTTTACGTTGTATTTAATTATAAAGAAAGTACCACTCGAAAGGCGGATGGCAGATACGAAGTAAGGCTTCCCTTAAAAGACAATTTTCAACAAGAATTAGGCCAACCTAAACAAAGAGCCGTGGCTCAATTTTTACAATTAGAAAGAAAATTTCAAAGGCAGCCAAACATGGCTATTGAATATAAACAATTTTTTGATTAATATAGTAAATTAGGTCACATGAAGTCGTCACTGCCAGCCGGTAATAATAGACCGCAATGTTATTTACCGCATCACTGTGTCGTGCGAGAAGGGTCACTTACTACGTCACACCGCACTGTTTTTAACGCTTCGTCCCTTAAAACTAGTAAAAAAAAAGCTTAAATGATCTCATGGCTCGTGGCCCTAATCTTCAGCAGGATCTTCAGTCGCTGATCCTTAAATGGCGACAATACAAGTATGTTTTCACAGCCGATATCAAAAACATCTTTCGGCCAATTTGGCTTCACCCTGAAGATCAATTACTTCAAAAGGTCATTTGGAGAAGTTCATCTCAACAAGCATTACAAGAATTTCAATTAACTACTGTAATTTACGGCACCAAAGCCGCACCGTTCCTAGCGATGATGACCTTGAGACAATTAGCTTGGGATGATCGCGATAATTTTCAAAATAGCCTAGCTCCCCAAACGATCGAGGAATGTTTTTTCATGGACGATCTTATTCAAGGGCAACATAGCCGCCTAGAAATGGCACTATCGCTTCAGAAAGATTTAATAAGGCTATTGAAGTCAGGCGACATACCTTCGCAAATGGTCAGCATGAACCTACTTTATTAGAAAATGTCAAAAGTAAAAAGGACAAGCAAGAAAAATACGAATTTCAACAAATTGAATCAACAAAGACGTTAGGGTTGCGCTGGGACCCCCTAGAAGATTGTTTTTCATTCGAAGCGAAACTCGACATTCATATAACCAAGGTCATCAAAAGGACGCTGCTTTCAGATATTTCAAAATTATGCGACCCCCTTGGATGGTTGACTCCAGTCACAACAAATTTAAAAACCCTTTTTCAATAAGTTTGGAGCACCGAAATCGGATGGGATGACAGCGTTCCAGAATAATTTACACTTTATGTCAGTAATATTAAATGCGCATGCGTTAATATTACTGACATAAAGTGTAAATTATTAAGTACAGAATATGGTTCAAATATTTATTATGTGCCACTCATTCATACTCTGAAGTAAAAGGTGTAAATAAAAACAAAAACCACAGTGGTTGGTTTTATTTATTATAAATTCACGAGAAGGAGGCGCAGCGAGGACACCAGATAAAATCAAAATTTATCACGAATTTATCGTATGAAGGTAATTAGCAATAGAGGTTTGCACCGGAGCAGTGAGTACCGGAGAATAACCGGTGATTTACCGGTAAAAGTACTCGATTGAAATAATCGGTAATTAACCGATTGATCTCCGGTGATTGTCGCATTTTATTTTTTATATAATAAAGAACCACATTAAAAAATCATTTTTTATAATTATTTAACATTCATGACAATTGTTTACCAACTTGTATCTTTTGAATTGGATTTAATATTTCAGTCATTAATTCAGAGCGGTCTTGTCCGTTTATGTGAGTCATTTCGCTAGCTTTAACTGGTCAAATAATTTGTTGCAATGTTCGTGGTTATATTTGTAATTATCTGTTTGCGTTCCTTTTTCATTGCACATTACTATGGGTTGCTTTTTTGAAATATTTCTAACAGAATCATCTGGTTCTTCGTCAGAAAAATGGCAAATAAGAAATATAGATTGTATCTTGCGTACGTTTAAAACAAAATCGTGAACAAATTTAGCTTACCTTGAGTTTCCATTTTAAAAGAAAATTCTTAAGTTAACTGTTTAAATTATATCTACAATTTTATTGAAACAGTTACGTACGGTATGTACGGTACGACCTTTACAATAACTACAAAAAGTTCCAACTCGTTGGAATAGCCTTTATAAAATTAATTGATAGCATAACTGCCACCCAGAGAAAACTGCCTCAAGCACCTCAAATAATTAGCCCAGAAGAAGAAAAAATATAAGAAGGTATGGTGCTTTTGCTGGATATATTCGAGCAAGCAATCAAAATGATAAGCAGGGACCAATATCCAACCTCTAGTTTGATTATACCTATTATTTACGGGCTATTCGAAAATATTCAAAGTTCGGGTTCCAGAATTTCTACAGGGGTAGGTAAAATACTTTTACAAACATTGAAAAATTGTATGAATGATCGCTTATTGGAATACGAATCTCGAACTGTTTGTCGAATTTCTACTTTACTGCATCCCGTTTTTAGAAAAAGCTTTAGACAATTGCAAGATAAATTAGCTGCTAAAGATGCTGTAAAAGCAGAAATAAATAATATTCTCCGGATCCGTAACATATCTCAAAGCGCAGAAGAAATAGCCATATCAAGCGAAAATAGTACAAGAGAAACTGGTCACCGGGATCTGCTTGGATTTCTAAAAAGAAACAATAGTAATGCTGATATGACATCCGCTACGGCAATGGGTTTATTCAAAATGTACACGGAAACACAGTATCCTGAAAAAAACCACAATTGAGATGAAGTTGTGCAATTCTGGAAATTCAATAAACGTTTAAAGCCTTTAGACGAAATAGCCTTTAAATACCTAGCTGTGCCTGCTACTTCTGGAAGGTCAGAAAAAGTATTTTGGGCAACAGGACAAATGCTAAATGATAGACGAAATAGTTACGCTACGACGCTGTTGACATGTTGTGTTTCCTCAATCAAAATCAGCATTTGCTATCCTTATAAAACTTTTTTTTTTTAATAAATTATGATGTTCTTAATTTATTTTTTTGCATTCCTAATGCAATATTTTCTATAAGATATAAAATACGTGTGTAAAAAAACTGTGTAAAATATCAATTGATTATTCTTATTTCTTTATTTTTAATGTATAAATTATTA
The DNA here is from genome assembly GCA_927399485.1 of Calamotropha paludella. Lineage (NCBI taxonomy): Eukaryota > Metazoa > Arthropoda > Insecta > Lepidoptera > Crambidae > Calamotropha > Calamotropha paludella. The sequence goes on along the minus strand of OV656803.1, from coordinate 18,412,944 downwards.
TTCTCCGGTGACCTCCGGTTTTTCACCGGAGATTGCCCAATCACCGGTGAATTCAATCGGTTGTCAAAATCTCGCTCCGGTGCAAACCTCTAATTAGCAACACGTTTGTTAAAATAATATGTAAAAATATTGCATAATTTAAATAAATCACAGGCGCGTTAATTATATTGAGAACAGTAGGGTGATATTAATTTTCCAACAGATTTATGTACTTGAACATAAGTTTCGAAGATGTAATAATGAATAAATAAAATGGCTGTAACTTTCAATGTTAAAAACACACAGGTAGGTATGCAAAATTTAAGTATCTGGTTTTATAAAGTTTCAGCTCACTACGTTTATGTAATCACTTTACATCAAAATCACATGTAAAGTCGTGATGAACACTATATTTATTCGATAAAATGTCGTAAAGCAGCAGTAATAAACATCATAACTCGACGAAAAGTGGATATCACGACATCTATACGACCACTACACGTCCACATAGCGACTTGTACGACTACTAAGTGACTCTATTACGACACTTATTCGTATAAAATGGGCCTATTCTCGGTCGTGTCGACGTCATAGCGACGTATTTGCGACCAGCGTATGGAACCAAAAGTTAAATCGGCACGTCGTTGCAACCAATCAAATGTTTGTTGGGTTCGAACTCAACACAAAAAATTTCATCAACATATCCTTACCCTGGAAAAGAGCTTCAATGCAATGAAGACAGAAATGACAAACTTGGAGCACATTAATGAGTTAACGTCATCGATTATGACTGCTCACAATTTACTTCATAATTTGAAAAATATTCAAGATACAATTATTGACACCGTAACCAACATCTTCTATGGAAAATTTAATGTACAAACAGCAACAACCTTAACTGCCCCTGTCACGTGACTACCAACTTTTTGAAAGAAAGTGAGAATAGATGTATGACGTCTTCATAAATGTCATTTTTATTGTAGATGTGTGTGTAACGTTACAAAGTTTTGAAATTAACCATAATAACTGAAACTAATACTTTTTTCTAAGACCCTAATGAGTTTCGCATCAAAAAGGTGGGATTGTTTCAATTCAATAATAAGAGTAATGTCAGAACAATCATTGTCAAATTTTTCCGGTCGCTCGTTTGGAATTATTGGTTTTATCTTTTTGTTTTAGTTCTTTCCTTTCTTTTAATTTAATTTCTTTAAAAAAATGCCGGCCCGACTATGGGGCCATTCATTTATTACGTAAGACTATTTTCGCTAGTTTTTGACCCCCTCCCCCCCCCTATTGTAAGAAAAAATAAGATAAGCCCGACCCCCTCCCCCCTGTTTAATATTTATTACGTAAGAATCTAAAGGCAAAAATGAATACACGTTTGGTTTGTTTTAATGTTTATTTTTCAAAGTAATAATTTTTAGAAATGTTTATTTGTACTGACAAAGGTTTCAATAATTTTTATTTTTTTGGGGGAATAAACTTTGATTTTAATTATTCATCTTTACCTACATAAGATTTTCAGTCCAGGGGATCAAAACCTCGGAAAGTGGATCTGACACTGGAACATCTCTAATAATAGGTGTTGCTTCTATTTGGTTATTCAGGATTGTGACGTCGTCAACGTTCACCCATTCCACATCAGCTCCTATGCGGCACATAACTTCTCCTCATCTTGAATATATGGCTAAAGCTTTTTCTTTTTCAATATTTAAAATACGGTCACGAAGTTTTTGGTTCACTATCCATTTGCATAAAAATTTAAACCATAAAATATGTTGGCATATGGTAATTCATACAAATGATATTTACGCATAATATCATTATTCATAACAAATTTAGCATAATTGTTTTAATCATGAATACAATCAGCACAATCATATTTAAGCATAAAATTCACAACCATTACTTTATAAAGGCAAACAAAACCATAATGAATATAATCATAATCATCTTACTAAGTAACTCCTAAGATTATAGACACACATCAATAACTTTTTACATACCTAAACATTACTCTAACCTTACCAAAACCTTTTCTTTTCCGGGGGGAAATGCTTTACGCATGCCCCACTGTTGGGTATACGGTGGGGTTACTCACCCGTTAGTAAAAGGCTGACAGTCATACCTACTAAAACCCCCCGCTGTACTTCACATCACCGGTGGACCCTTTTTAGGAATCCCCACTACAGCCCGGTGATTAGTCCCTTTGGACTCCTCCACGAATCGGTGATGCCTGAGTACAGTCAGGCATCACCATAGGCCAGCTAGGTGTGTGTAATGCCACCAACGGATACCCGGTCCGCTGATGGCCACCCCACTGCCTTCTCCCAGTTATATCAGGATTTGAGCGGCATAAACGCGCCGCCGGCCGTCTCCCGACTCTCTTCCTCCTCATTAGGACCGCATTTTGGGCTTCCTCCCGGATCCTTTCTGCAGCCTCCTTCTGCGAGATGATGTTCTCGCAGAAGGAGACTACTGCCTCCCATGACCTCTCGGTCGCCAGCATGGCCTTAGCCACGCCGGCGAGCGACAGGTCCCTTCCAATCACCGACACCAGAGTGCCGCGCTGCAGGATCCACGCTGGGCACACCTCCAAGGTGTGCTGCGCGGTGTCTTCCGCAGCGCTGTACTCGTGGCACGATGGGGTCGGCTCCCTCTGAATGCGGTGCAGGTACTTTCCAAAGCATCCGTGCCCGGAAAATACCTGCGCCAGCCGGTAAGTCACCGACCCGTTCTTTCTCCCACACCATTCCCTAAGGATTAGCCACATCGAACCATACCTAAACCTACTTTGACACTATATTATATAGGAAATACTGGTTAAAGTACCTTTTTTATTTATTAGATTCAAAGAACCATTAATAAAATATAAGTTTATTATAAAATACTATTATGCGACTATACACTATGCCTAAAAAAAATGGGCAAATTATAATTGTGCATAAATATATAAGACCTAATTATAATTATGCCACAGTACATATGTTGCTGAAAATCAATTATGAAAAAATAATATTATGCAAAAAGAAATATGCCAAACTCGTTGTGCAAAACTATTTTAGAAATAAATACATTATGTTAAGGAAAGAGATTCCGAAGTTATTACCTATACGCATCCGAGCTAACCTCCGCACTTTCGCAGTTGTCCGCGCTTTTTAAAGTATAATTTTATCTTTGCGAATTTTTGTGATCTTACGTAAGAACTATTGAGACCCCCTCCCACCCCCTTGTAAGAAAAAATAAGACAAGGTCGACCCCCCTCCCCCCCTTAATCGTCTTACGTAATAAATGAATGGCCCCTATCTTACTTTGAGAGGGTCAGAATTGTAACTTTAAGACTAACTGGTATGGGAGTTGTGAAGATCTCGCGGCAGTTAGGTATTCATGTAAATAAATTTTACATCACCTAAAACAGACACCAGCTGTTTCTATTTGAAGAGAAGGTCGGTAAGCCAGTGGATCCAGCGGTTCGAAGAAGGTGGTGACGAGGCTCTTCGAGACCGTCCTCGCGGGGCAAGAGCCCGGGTGACTACGGAGGCGGAGGATACGACCAATATAGCCACCCATTCTCAAGATCCCTTCCACCGCACTCGCGATTCAGCGGTTCAGTACCGTGTATGTTTGACACGGTCAAAATGTGATGTATTTTAAATTTTAGTATGAAATACGACGGATTCTTCAGTATATTCACTATTTTATTTTTAATTGCAGATATCAATGCAGACAGTGCGGCATAGGCTAAATGAAGGTGGCCTACACCATCACATACGAGGGCTGCACTAAAAGTATCGGGAATCGAATATTTCCACTGTTCCTGTCATATTAAAATCTTTTTAATTGAAAACTCCTTGGTTTCAAAAATCGAATACGATTTATTTATTTAAAAAAAAAGATTCTCGGTCCAGCCTATCGACACTTCATATAAAAAACACAATGTATGGAATTATGAGCGTACTTTGTACCAACATTGAAAATTACTATCATTATACGTCACGTCATGTTGGCCAGCATGTGTCGCATGAATGACGCCATTAAACTTTTCGCGAGGTTAAGTTCAATTATTTGGTGCATTTTATTGAATTTAATAAAAACTGCTTATACGGACATTATGGGTGGCAAATCTTTGCGAAGGTGTGAAATTTGTGGTGTCCGGAGAGTGAGAAGGTTGAGTAAAGACATATTTTTGGCTAGATTTCCGCTTGAACCAAACTGGTAATTTTATTGAATATTTCCTAGTTGTTTTAAGTAAATTTGAGTAAAAACAGTGTAAATTAAAGTAAATTAAATTAAATATGTAAATTATAGTGTTATTAAGTGATATTTAGCAGAAATAGCATTATCATAGTTTCATATAAACATAATATAGTGCTTTCTCAAGTTATCGATTTTTTTAATTTAGATGTCGAATATGGGATAAATATACAGGCAATGAGGACTTGGTCTACATACCAATAATTGTTGTACCATATTTATTGTAATTACTTTCTGTTTCAGTTGTCAACTGACTTTTGCCACGAGCTGGACAATTATTATGGACCTAAGTTTCATCACAATGTTGTAAAGAATTGATTTATTGGAATTTACACACATAAGTTTTTCAATCCATATGGCGGTTGAAAATCACGAGCTATCAAACTACTTTTCCTATGTTCAATTATGTATTCGTCTTTCAACTTGTTAATAAAATTACTGTATTTTCAATAAAACTTGTACTTATTTTCCTGGTAAAAATTTAAAAATACAGCAATGACCCAACTAGGTACTCCTTATTGTTTATCGATATCGATTATGTAGTGGTACATCTCTATTGCCTTGACATTGACACTTTAATGTTGGTACCTCTGACTGTCATTCTCAAGTTGGTAGAAACTACGTGCAAAATTCAGTTTAGTACCTCATAGGGAAGTGCCGTCTCTTAAAACGTAGTGATTTCTTGCTCTTTCTTTCTTCTTTATTTCTTGGATATGCCTATAGTCCATTTTTTTTAGCATTAGAAATTATGTAAACAAAGAAGCAGTGGTGGCTAACCTTGTGCTGGAGTCCACTTTGACCGGCATTAGGCTCGTCCATAGTTGAACAGATTAAATAACAAATAACAACAATAACTTTAAACAAAAAACTTCAACAGAAACAAAAGAAACTTAACTATAAACCAAAGAAAATAGTCAAAACAGATAAATGCAGACGTGGACATTTGCCGCTATTGTTGCAAATGGCGGCCATGTTAAGCGACCATTTGAAAAATCACCTAATATGGTAAGTATTACAACATCGGCTAGTACTTTTTAATTTTGTCGTGTCAAACTGACCAACGTTTCGTTCCACAAGTTTGTAACTTCTGCTTCTTAAGGTACTTTCAGTGTAAAATTTTCACGATATTACGTTTTGCTTGTTACATTATATGTGTACAATAAAGTACCCAAATTTTGTTCTTTCTTATGCTAAAAAAAACGGACTATATACAAGGTGCAAGCAAATTCTAATAAATAAATTGATACGGGTCAAAAATTCTACCCATGAATACTGCATTATAAAATGTTCATATTGAAGATTCTACACGTGTTTATTATGACACATTACCGTCCGTTCTAGTGTCATTGACATACCAACAGCATAAGAAAAATGTTAAGTATGTTTTTGATTTTATTTTTATCGATTGTAATATCGATGCCATTGCATCACTGACTTAAGGGAAACTAGTGACGACCTTGTAAATTACGAAAAAAAAATCTGTATACTCATTTCTTTCTTACACATTTGCAACTGTATAAGTAAAAATAGTACGAACTAACGTATTGTGTTGTTATTTTAGCGTGGCTTCTATAGCTTTAGTTATTGTTCTGAGATTTGGACAATGACAATTACCTGTTACAAACATCCGGACAAATACTGATATTTACCACTTACTGAAAATAAAAGCTCGAGTAACTGATCAATACTTAATAATCGAAATAAAAGTCGAGACAAATACGAATTGCACAAAATTATTGGAGTCCCTAAACAAGAAGGAAGAAATATGGTCACTCTAATTCCTATTTCAGAGTACATTGGTGTGAACCTGCAAAAATTGAATGATGTTATTAATTTATTTTATATTGTAATTACTATTAAACAAATATTTATAAATGTGTGTTATTTTGTAGAAATTATATTAATATTTTATGGAACCACTATTCTCTGTTTTCTTACCCCAAATCATCTCTGTTATTCGCATAATACCCTAATTACTTGACATCATTTTTATTTTAAAGTCATCCGATGACACCAAAAAATGGTTTTAAAAGATGCATCTATTAAAACCATTTTTTGGTGTTTGGGTACTAGGAACTGATTACGTAGTTAGTCTACAAACTAACTACGTAATTAGTTCCTAGTACCCTAATCGACGTTTCTCCTTAGAATTGTAATTATAATCCCATAACCGATTATGGGATATTTTGACTAATCCTAATTAGTCAAAATATTTTTTTCCGAACTGTTTAACAGGCAAAACTGCTGTTTGGAGCAGCTAAAAATAGACTAGGATGTTAGTAGTACACAATGCACTTATGCCAACCTAAGTCATTATAAGGCACGGTCAAGCAGTTCCTGGGAGATATATAGTACTTTAGGTCTTGTTTCATATAAAAAAAACATAATATTTTTTTATGGCCAAACTATTTAGGTTTAGTGAAAAATGTTATATAACATGTCTTTACGAGTGTCTCAAACACTATCGATCGGAATCCAAAAAAATACTAATTGTCAATAAAAACCTCTATGTTCCTCATTTTACTCTTTCGACCCACTGTGCGCCGCAAATAAATCACCTTTCATTTTTCGTGCATCCAGATGTACTGCGGGCTGCTTCCCTTTCTTGGTTGCTATTCCTACTTGTCGCACCAAGCGCTTCTTAACATCCAGGAAAGGAACTCTCTTCCTGCCCAGTACTCATAACACGTCTGTTTTCAAAGCCAGGCACCTTCTGGGTGAGCTCGCTCCATCGTGGATCCTGTTTTGACCCCCTGAATGGGATCAAGAACGACCCCATTATAAAAAAGCAGTTTTCTTTATTTACAAATGACGTCACGTACTCAGGTGACATGACATCGCCGTACACGAAAAGCTGAAAAAAATATCACTAAAGATTAAAATTCTTTCTGATTGTGATGTATTAATAAAGTGCAAGCGACGAACGCGCGTACGCACGGCCTACAGCATTGCTCGCTCGACCGTCGGCCGGTGCGGACGTCAGGGTAATAGTGTTCTGTGGTGCGGACGTGCGTGTACTGCTTGGTGAAACTACTGACTGCTTTCATTTGATGGATACCCTGATAGCAATTGAGGACACCACACTGATAATTTGTCAAATCACCTAGGGCTTTAGTTAGTTAGTCAGTCACTCAATGACTCGGAACAAAGCTCTTTTACAATAAGGATAAAAGTAAATAAGAATGGATAGTTGTTGTGAAAAATGTGATTATCTTTAGTAACCCTTTGATCAAATAGACAAATGCGTGAAATGCGTATGATAGATTTTAGTAGAATTTAGAAACATAAACATATGGTAGTTTTACACAAACAAGGTGTCTTGCTCGCCTTAGTTGTTTCTAGTGATGTGACATTCTATATAAAAATCGATTATTATGAATTGATTGTGTTTTTTTACATGAAAGTGGATGTATAAATAATCATGCTATTTAAAAAAATATATCGATTATTTTTATTTTAATTGTTTTTTCCTCGATTGTCAAATTAAACTAAAAATTAAACCTTATTTTTTAATATTAATAACAGATTTAATAATTTAAAAATACAAAAGAGAAACTACAATCATTAAAATTATAAACAAAAAAGTCGGTTTTTTTTTTTTTTTTTTTTTTTTTTTTTTTTTTTTTTTTTTTTTGCCTGTAATGTCGGTTTTACGGGCGAAGATTTTACGTGACAACGTCTTTTTCTCGGTAGAATATTTATTGATATATGAATATAATTAAATTGCACAATGCGCGCGGCAGACCGATCATAGTTGAGTGGGAGAGAGACGCAAGGCATTCGGCGGGCCTCTCTCTCGTTCGGTGACTCATCGTAACGTTACCGAGCGTTACACTTTTTCATAAGTGACTCCCAGCCGCAACCAATTTATAAGACGTTATCACGTCAATATTAAAGTTTTAGAATAGTCAACATACATAAGTATTTTTAACAAAATAAACAAAACAGAAAACCAAGATTATGGTAACAATTGCTACCAGGGACTGACGAGGGGTGTTGGCTTTCGATAGCAATTGCTATCTTGGACTGTCAAGTGGTTATGTATGGGTTTGGACAATATTCGACATTTTTAAACTTTTAAAAACACTTTGTATTTTATTATTTTTTGTATATTTTTTGCCTTACTTTAATGCTATCTTATAAGATAAATTATTTTAATAGAAAAATACTGGAAAAATCGACTAGGCTCACAAGTGAATTCTCAGGCGGGATCGAACCCGCAACCTTTGGAAGTCCGGTCCAATGCTCTCCCAATGCTTTATATTTCGTAATTTTTTTAAAAATTGTTGTTGGAAAAATAGTTTCATTAATAAGTAACAAACGAATGTCGGTAAATTAGTACCGTTCGTTTTTTAACGCCATCTTGTGAAATTTTTGATTAGGTAAATAAACATAACTGTTTTCAAAGCGCAAAAGGGATGCAAACGTAGACCTACAGAAGGCGTTAATGTAATTTGATATATCTTGCATAAGGCGTTAATGTAATAGAAAAATACTGGAAAAATCGAATAGGCTCACAAGTGAATTCTCAGGCGGGATCGAACCCGCAACCTTTGGAAGTCCGGTCCAATGCTCTCCCAATGCTTTATATTTCGTAATTTTTTTAAAAATTGTTGTTGGAAAAATAGTTTCATTAATAAGTAACAAACGAATGTCGGTAAATTAGTACCGTTCGTTTTTTAACGCCATCTTGTGAAATTTTTGATTAGGTAAATAAACATAACTGTTTTCAAAGCGCAAAAGGGATGCAAACGTAGACCTACAGAAGGCGTTAATGTAATTTGATATATCTTGCGCTCCGGGTTCTGTACTATATATCGGGGGTTGCATAGGTTTCTTTTGATCGATAAAAAAAAACTAATTTGTAATCGATTTTATATAAAATAGTTTTACGTTAAAGAAAATTTTGATTTTAATCGATTATTTTCATAATCGATGATTATTTGACATTCCTAGTTATTTGACATTTATGTGACAACACGTCGAAAATGGCTGATTCGGGGCCTAGTAAAAGTGATATTGAAGCGATTTTTCAAAGATTGCGAGCGATTCCAGCTAATAAAGTAAGTATTTTATTACATTTCGTGATTATAAATTTATGTTTAATGATTATATTCTCATATGAACCGTCTACAGGTATGTTTCGACTGCAATGCCAAGAATCCTACGTGGTCGTCGGTGACGTACGGGGTATTCATATGTTTGGACTGCTCAGCAGTCCATCGCGGTCTCGGAGTTCATCTTACCTTCGTGCGATCGACACAACTTGACACTAACTGGACATGGAAACAGCTTAGAAATATGCAACTCGGTGGAAATGTGAATGCGGTAAATATGGAGTAATGGATACCGGTTCAGTCCGTTTAATTTGGGCAAATTTGTCACAGATAGCTTACGTTTTAAGTAGAATCAACGGTTCTCATTTACTGTCCAGACGCAGTTCTTCCGCTCGCATGGTCTGGTGACTGAAGACGCACGTGAGAAATACAGCTCCCGCGTGGCACAAATGTACCGCGATAAACTGAACGCTCTCTCCGAGCAGGCTATGAAGACATTTGGGACAAAGGTATATAAAAATTGATAAATATATTTGTAGGTGTGATAAAGTTGTGTTGTAATTATAAAATTTGTAACTTCTCACATATTGTTACAGCCACACTACATTTTATAATATTGTGAGTCATTATTGATTGTCTTAAAAGTAAGCTCATTTTTTATGAAGATTATAACTTTACATCAAGCAATTGAAGCAATTTAAAAGATATCTCCTAAGATGTGCTAGTAAGATCTCTAATAGCTCATTAATATTAGTATAAATTTTGCTTTTAATTTAAAATGTGACATATGTTAAAATAAGAACAATGTATTGAAACATTTTATATTATTGGTGCTATTGTGATTTGCAATATAAATCCCTCTCTCAAAATGAGAATGACAAAAACTGAATTCAAATAGCTAATTTAACCTACTATACTAAACCAACCTTGATATTGTTGCTGCATTTGTTACTATTTGTTTATTTATTAGACTAATTCCACTTTTCCCCACTAAAGTGACTTTGTGGGTTGAAATGGCACCTTAGAATTTGTTTAAGTGATATCTGCACATACCTTATTATAATTATTTGTAAAAGAGAGAAATTTATATCTAGATAAAATATAATGAACTGACAATGATGGATTGAGTACTTTTAAAACACTTTTTATTACACTTTTCTCAATACTTTCTAGATAAAACCAGATCCCTCCCACAAAAAAATGTTTTGTTTTTTTTTTGTTAGTGGAATGTGGCCTATCGAATTGTATTAGTGGGGCAAATTCCGCTATACAATCATCAAATCCAAATATATTCTTGATTATGTGGAAATATCCTTAATTTTATGGCATTGTAAATTTAGTTTCATCTTTTATGTTATATTAGTAAATAATACCCATTTTTTTCCTTTATTCATAAATGGCAAATAATGTCTATAAAATCTATTTGACTTATGATTATAAAACTTTATTCTTGGTTGCTGTTATTTTCTATAACTCTCATTTCTTGATCCTACAATTTGGATTTTATACTTGATTTGTAGTTATTTTTGACATTAATAAGGCTAATACTAAATAAACTGATTACTTTATGGCTTTTTATGTTCCTTAAGATGAGTAAGATACAATTGTTACTCTATGTACTAAACATTTAGAGTTCATAAAGTCAATTTCCAATTCTCAGTCTAATATATATAGTGTCTGATATTTCGACTTTAGTAGTGGAATAATAATTACTTATCAGTTAATAAGTCTCCTTTGTTATACTGCTAATGAACCATATTTATATTTGATGACCGTTTGGTGCAACGGTAGTGATCCTTCCTTTCGCTCCCACGGTCCTGGGTTCGAATCCTGGAATACGAGCATTGGTACCTGAGTCATGGGTGTTTATATATGTTTCTATGAATATTACATATTTATGTATCATATATGTATGTCTATCCGTTACTCTAGTATCCATAACACAAGTCTTACAGTGCTTACTTTGGGCTAGGATAATTGGCGTGAATGTAAGAAATATTTATTTATATTTATCTGTTCTAAATCTTTTTGACTTTCTTTCCAGTTCATGAAAGTAAGTTTTTGTTTTGTTTCTCTGTAGCAAAATAAATAAATTATATGTAAGAGACCTATTAATCAGAACAATATGTAATCTAAAATAGCTCTAATTATTCTTTTCTTTTCGAAGAAGGCATGATGCTAAAGCATTTGTAAGTTTTAAATAATGTCATTGCAGCTGCCATCATACCAAATTCTCTAAAGATTTTAATTTATTATTGATAATAAGAATATATTTTTAGGCGAATACTGCTATTGCAATAATAAAATTTACTTATTATATTGATTTGTAAAGCGAAACCTTTAACAGAATCCCATGTGCTTGCACATTGATCAACTAATATCTGGCAATAACAATAGTTGCTCTTTGTTATCTTAATCTTAATGAAGCTTCAGAGCGATCTATTTCATTCTCAAGCTTACCTAAAAGTAACGCTGCATTTGCGATTGTAAATTTTCTAATTGTATCTATGTATATCCGGATCTTGTAGAGCCCAAGCTTGTAGTCCTGCATTATGGTTAGGTATGCGTTGTAACTGATATGTGGGTATAGCATTAATTGCAAAAGTCCCTCAATTATATGTTGTAAAAGCGGTCACAGTTTCATCATCAGCAGCCTGTTAGGGTGTGTCAGCAACGCATTTCGTTTTATTCTACAAAGTAATTTTTTTGCATGTATAATACGTTTGAGTAGACACAAATGCTCGTTATCATCACATCTGTACCGATAGTAAAGGTGCGTGAGTATCGCTTTGTATCGATACGGCGCTTGTAAATAAATTGGTGTGCAATGACTCTTAAGGTGCCAATTGTTGGAGCATATTTCCTATAGGTCAATAAATCCATCACATGGGTTCAATACAGTGCTAACGACTGCGGATGCAGTTGGAACCAGTAGCTTAGCGTGCCTTCCAAAGCACTAAGGTGTTCAAGATAGTAATAATTTATCTCATCATGATATCTTTTGAAAGTGTTTGATTTCTGTAATGGCAGGCCGAACCTAACGACTACCCAAACAAGGGTTTAATTAGTTGGCTTGGTTATGAGAATGCCTAAAATTAATATCTTATGCACGCGAAGATTGCTTTTGCGACTGTACGATATTTTTTTATTTTATTTACTTGTTGCTAAAATTAGTACTAGTTTTTGATTGTATAAATTGTAATATTGGTTCTATATATTGCTAATTTCTATATTGTTACCAATGTGCATACTGCCTTGCTGTTCTGTTGCGACTGATTACGCCGCTGAGCTGCGTACTATTTGCTGCTCCGGCTCATGAACATTTTTGTTATAGGCTGATTGTATTATTCTCTGGCGTCTTTTGTTTTTTTTTTTGTTTTTCATGTTATACATGAGTAATTATTGACTAATAAAGTATAGTGTGTCCTGAGTGGACCGTGAAAGTTTATCTATCAGCTATCGTAATTACAACCAGACTTTTAAGCGTCTTTCGACGTAATGAGTTTCTATCATGTGGTATGATTTCAGCTGCACTTGGACCCGGCACCAGCGGAGTTGAAGGAGAGCAAGGAGCGTGAGGTAGACTGGTTTTCGGAGAACGTTGACCCCGCTCGTGCTCCTGCATCTGCCACTAACGAGCTTCCCGCGCAGGTCCGCACTCATTCCCATTATAAGCAATGCTTTTCCAAACTATTTTTTTCCAAATACCAAACTGTGAAAACTGTAGTTTCTCTGTAAAAAAAATATATGTAAAAAACAGCAAAACGATAACATTTCTGTTATAAATTTGACACAGAATAAAGAATATTTCCAACAGCCGAATTTTCGAAGTAGATTACATAATAACTCACCCCACAGAGGCGGATGAGTCAATTAGTTTGAAAATGTGTGCGTAACGTTAATTTTCTGGCTATATTCTTGGACTTGGCATAGGCGTTCGACACTGTTTCTGTTCCCATACTTATACAAATAAAACACAATTTCAAAATTATAATATACTAAATTTTGTTAAATGCTCTGACGTGGTAGGAAGCAAAAAGACGAAGCGTAAAAGGCTTTTAGAAATTATCGAATTGGCTTAATGTAAACATTCTTACTCAAGATTTAGAATAAGTCAAATGCATCAATTTCAAATATAAAAAAAACTAACAGCCGTTATTTTTAAGAATTCGTGCTCAAATCTGCAACCACAGAACAGTAAAAAAAAGTAGACCAGACTTGGCTAAAAAACTTAACTTGAGAGCATATATCATAAAATTAATTATTTCATATTCTACCATTTTTCATTTAGTTATAGTACATAATAAATAACAGCTTACTCCTTTGTTCTAATACTGTTTTTATGTACGAGATGGCGTAACAGTTATGCTATTAGCAGCAGTGCTTTAAGGATGATGTATACAGCAACAACAAACTAGACAAAGTTCCAAGTTGAAGAAAATTACAGGGTTGGAAGCAATACATATATTGATATTATAAATATAGTCTCGTACACCACTCGTTTTAGATGTTATATGAAAAAAAAAACACTAAGAACGCTCCTCATGAATTTTTAATATATTTATCGTTTTCATTAAAATATTTTTACGGTCAATATGGTTTTGCTTTTCAAAACAGTTTTTTAAATCATCAATTAAATCACCGTCTTTTTAAATTCACAGCCTTATTTGTTTACATAAATAATAAACTTTAAGAATTGCAATACAAAGATTTCAATGAAATTGACAAATCTATGAAATTAATTGCAATGAATATGCATTTCTTCAAAATGCTACTTTTCGACATCTATTATTTACATGATAATCAGGTGCGTTATCAATTGAGAAGAGGACAAGTTATGACGGAATGCATGCTATCAGTAATTTGTAAGTGTTTTAGAAACTGAATAAAGCAAAAATGCAGATTGAAATATACACTTTAATATTTAAAAATAGGTTGATTTAAAGTAAAAGATTTTATTTTCAAAAATTTAATAAAGTTAGTTTATTGGATTTTCTGATAGTACGTTACGCCTCCTTTGACTAAATTAGTCCTTCGACTATCTTTTATACTCGCTAAAACTGCACAATATGGTTTCTACTATTATTTTGCTATATTGTTTCGAGTCGAGTTTGGGATCCCGGTTGAGGAAGCAGTAGGTCTAAGTGCGCGGAGTAAAACATACTGGAGGTGACGCGGGTACCGCCCACTTGCGACTTCTACTTGTTTTTACTGTTCTATGCTTTCAATCAATCACCAATATGCAATTGCTTTATTCTATTATCAGCGCCTTCTTTAAAATATTGAGGAAATCATATCGCAACTAGGGTTTGGGAATTCTCGACTATTTCAATGTCCCGGGATACTAGACAACCTACGACCAAAATCCCGGTACGTCCCGGGACTTCGTGACTTTTAAGAATAAAATTTGAATTGAATCAATTTCTGGTGAAACAAATTAATAAAAGGTATTTTTAGTAAAAATCAACATTTATTAAACATAAAATTAAATCAAAATAATTTTAACGTTAATTTCAGTCGAAATAGTTGGTAGATATGTCCGTTTCTTATAATCACACCCAGATTCAGTTTTAAGCAATTAAATCTTATAGTTATAATTATACAACAAACTTATACTCTGATTTTTAATTAGATGGACTCAAGTGACAGCCGCCGGTGCACTATTTTTTTAATGTTGCCAACTGGAGAGCATACTGTTGTGACACGAGTAATTTTACCGATTGAATTGAATTATCGTGTAATCGACACGATTGTTAATAGGTATAATGTAATGCTTTTGTTGTATTTATTCTTGTGCTCTTATTTTAAATACACATTAAGTAGGTTCTCGATGTATTGTTTTTATTTGTAAATATCGTTAAGTAGTGATGAATTTATTAATTTTTATTTATTTTCTCGCAAATATGTTTTAAAACCACGTATGACATAAAAAAAAATAAAAAATAGGAACAACAACAGTCAAAAACAACGTAACAAAAAAGACAACAAAAACTTATAGCCCGAAAATATTTTAAGTCAAATGATGGTTTTAGAATTTACAGGAAAACCACTGTCTCATAAAAATTATATAAGCTGGGATGGGGTCACTGCATCATTCGATTAATTTTCAATTACAAGTATTTTGGTACATATATATTTTAACAGACAAAACCGATTAAAACAATATTAAGTTAATATAAACCAATTCAGTTTCTGTGAATGATTTTTCTTAAATGAATAGTCGAAAGATAACTGGGTTTTAATTATTTGTTCTAGTTAAGTACTTTTTTATCAAAATAACACAGTTCGAGTGATTTGCATTTAACAATGTGCGAGATTGAACAAATAATTGAATTTCCATTGGATAAGGGGACAACACGATTTTTTATTTTCTGTTATGTGGTATTACTAATGTCACTTTAGTCCATATAATTAAAAATCAGAGTATAGTAATAATCATAGAATTCTTAAGAGTTCTTATAATCACAGATTTGTTTCGTAATAAAATAATCTAAATATAAAACAGAATTATAAATAAGTCTTATAAATAATTAATAACTGACAAATTAAACTTTTTTGCTGATGTTGTGTACTCAGTAGTTACGTCGTAGATCAAGTAATTTTCATTAAACTAACAGGTGGCGCTAGGCTCTTTCAATAATTTGAAAATAAAAATGGTTACAATATAATTTCGATAATCGTGTCTCGTCTCGACCCGAAAGTCCCGGGTTCCGAGACAACTAAATTAACAAAAATTCCCGGAACCCAAACCGTAGTTGGAACAGAATGTAAACGGCAAATATCAATCTGAAGCACTAAGCGGAATGTTGAGACAACTCATATATGTACATATTTAAAAAAGAAATAGGAATACAAAAGAAAATTAAATAAACATACTGGTATATTCACTATGACAATCCCTATTGACATATGAGCTATCTGCTTGGGTTGAAGCTAGAAAACCTCACCTTATTAAACTTAACGGACTCAACGTGCGGTTATCAAGGTACTAAATTTTATGGATTTTCGATATCCAACTAAATACCTATGATTTACCAGTCTTATCAGTAAGATAATTATTTATAAAACTGTACTTAAAAATGTTGTACTTAAGCAACACCGTGTAAGACTTTTAACTTACCGTATAAGCCTTTAATTTCTAAAAGAAATAAAAGGCGGTATATTATATAGGTCTATATAATACCTGTTTGTAGAACACATTTCACTCGTAATTTTGCATATTATGTGGGCCCTTGGATATATAACAATATAAGCCATAAATTGGTATTCCTTCGAGAAAAAACCTACCATACATACCAACTTATTTACAAAATACTTGCTCACACTATAATAGATAACCTATGTTGGGGGTAGCCCTAGACACTTTATATAATAAGTATGATGGAGTGATAAGAAAGATGCTTAGGGAAAACGAAGTAAGGGAGCCGAATTGATACGACTGTGTCGAGTACTAACATAAATTTGACAGATTTGTTAAAATTTAAATGAGTGCGTGTAATTAAAAGTGCAATCTTGCATTTTATAAATGTGTGCAACCGTACAACGTAGCTTCAGAGAATTTTCTGTCATGAAGTATTTATTAGTAGTTTAAACATGGCGTTAATATGTATTTATTTAATTTTTTGCATGCACAATGCCATATTACTATAAGATATAAAATACGCATGGAAATCAATCAATTCGGATGTTTATTATTTTACGTATGTTCGGCCATAACTCCGTCATGTATAGATGTATTTGAAAAAATCTTTTTGTGTTTGTAAGGGGGTTATTCCGAAATTATCCAATTTAAATTTCATTTAGATCTGATGATAAGTTTCGGAGACAGAGAACGGAACTCTTCAATAAATCACAGCAAATCAACCGCTATTGCTGCCATCGCATAAACTTGCATTGTTTACGCAATCACACAAAAGAAGTACAAAAATCATTATTGAAGTCGGTTAAATATTAAAAAAAATAATACGAATTATTTTTATCCCACATTCGTCATCGCTTTCTGTAAAACTATGTATGAAAATTTGGAAAACCCCTATAAAAAAAAAATTAACTATCATAATTACAAATTATATCTTCTTAAATAGGACTGGCAAAGAAAGAAATGAGTGTCATTTTAGATTTAACAAACGAAAAACGACGGAAGCATAATTTGTCAAATAAAACTAGTCAAACGGGTAGCCAAACGCGACACTGAATTAATGCAAGAGCAGAAATGTCTACAAATTGCGCCTTACTCGCCTGCGTATCGTGTTTAGTTCGATACAACAAAAATTTGTTGACGGCGCGTTTTATAAACGTGGTGAGCAAAGACTTATAGCTCGTAAGCTTTATGAAAATAGTGAGTTTACTAGTTAAACTGTAGGTGGAACATATATTCACAGGCAAGCTTGAAACAAATCAAATTTACAATGCGATTAATCAAATTAAAGCTTTTTTTCTGAATTTGAATATATAATTTTAATAAATGAATTTGTAGTATCTTACCAGTATGTTTATATTTTGTTTGGCGTCATTATTTAATTCTTAATTACGTTATTTTTTTATAACATACAGCTTGAATCTTGAAATTTATTATTCATTTTCATGTCATCAATACCTTTTTAATGGTGCCTTTACTTTTAGTGGAACTTCATATCAAATGCATTGGCTTTAAATTGTCATCGTTACATTGGCTTTGCGATTTTATAGTTTTTTGTCTTTAGGTTGCATGGCAAGACCTAAAACCGACCCTATTTATACGAACAAACTAAAGTGAACACACGTGATTTAAGACGTAGAAAAAGGGTGATAAGCTTAAAATAACTGTTCTGTGTGTTTTTAATTAATACTTAAATAATTTTCACCATTACCTAAATCATCTTAATTAAACACAGAATTTTCCCTGAGTGTAAAATAGATGTAGGAAACAGGCAATAAGTTACGCGTTCTCGATGGACGTGTGTATAACACTTATCCCTATTGAGTAAATATCTCACTTGACATTTATCAATCAAGATACGACACTACAACACGCGACACTACAACGGTGCTTATTGAAGTAGTTGACAATATCTTTGCGGTGCAGGACGATGGGCATGCTACTACCCAGTACTCCTAGACTTTACATGAGCATTTGATTGTAATAATGTGGCACCACTACTGTCTAAGCTCCGTTGATACGGTTTCAACGAGAACACAGTGGCCTGGTTTGCTAGTTACTTACAGAATCGTACGCAGCAGGTAGAGCTTTGTAATGGTGATGGTACCGTTCGAGTATAGGCCAATGATGCGTTCACCAAGGTGTGCCGCAGGAATTAATTCTGGGCCCATAACTATATAGTAGTGATGTAATCAAAAACATATTGAACTGTAGGTATCACATATTCAAATTTACATCTATTTTAACTCTCAAGAAACAGCGGGTGAGGTCCGTAAACTGAATGATGACTTAGAGAGAATTAAATCTTGGACTGATCAGAATTGCTTCATTTTGAATCCAAGTAAGTCAAAAGAGGTTTGTTCAATATTGGTGTATTTTTAAACTTTTGCTGCCACTTATGAAAATAGTATATATTGAAAGTATAGCTTAACAAAACATTTTATGGAGATATTTTGCCTCCATCGGAGTCGATTTTATATTTCTCGTAAATAACAGTTAACATAGGGAGTATTTAAAACTTACTGGTTGACAAGGTAGCTATAATTCGACTTTAATTTTTTTATTCATAACACTACTCGTCAAAATGTACTATAGGTACAAACAAAAAAAGTTTAAGAACAGTCCAACTAGACTAAACAGACCGAAGAAGAAAAATACTAAAATTATATATACTTGGTATATGGTAATGTATATATAATATACAGCGGAGGTGGTGTTGTGGTCTTGGAGCATACAGACATAGACTAAAATCATTACTCTTTAGGTTTTGCCGCAGACGACTGAAAAAGTTCTCAAAAAAAAATGTTTCTTCACGATTTTACGTTTGCCTATTTATATACAACGTGATGTATAGAAAAACTTCTTTTCTATGCAGTGACCCTATAAAGCTGTCACTGCATAGAACTGAAGTTATCATAGATTATTTAACAGAGTGTACTTTTTAACGGCTTCAATTTAATGGCTTCGTAAAACGTCAAGTCGATAAAAACACGTTATGTTGTAAATTTCAAATCTTCTTATCGATATCTTACAATTATTTCGTGTTTTAACTTGGACTTCTTCTTATGGGATTATCTGAAGGACAAAGTCTATTTCTCCGATTAACCAACTGTTTTAGAGATGGAGCAGCGTGTAAGATCTGTTTTCGCGTCAATAACACCGACGATGGTGCGAAATGCCTCACAAGCCACATCCCGGCGAGCGAGGTTGTTGGGCAAGGCGGAGCACACTTTGAGCCGTTTCTGTAAAGGCCATAGGACGATAAGAATACCGAATCGGCCCCAGAGAGGTATCTGGCTCATAATTTTAGGAAATGTTGGTACTCATAAGATACGTCGATGCTGAAAGTTTCAGCTTTTTATCTATTACCGTTTCTGAATAAATCTAAAAATACTGAATTTCAGTAAAAAAAATCATTCTCAGCACCATGTGAATCGATTGATCTAAATACAGGATATGTTTTGGGGCATGGTGGTAGCTTCTAAGAAAAAAAATATAAGCAATATCTGTTCATAAGAACCTATAAAAAAACGAGGTTATTTTCTTGATTTTAATTTTTAATCATGTTACGGGAACGCTAAAAATATGAATCTATTTTTTTTTAATTCCTCATTCAATTTTCGATGAAATTGTGATCCTGGGATTTTTTTTAAAACGTTACGCCATATTGAAAAAAAATAAAAACCGATTAGCTGCTCAAAAATTGATTTCTTATTATGATTTAACTCTTGCAATGATAAAATACAGAACGTTTGCAATTATTGTACTAGTGAAAATAACAGAATAAATTATGAACACTCATATAAAAATAATTGTTCTTCATATCATCATATCAGCCGTACGACGCCCACTGCTGGACATAGGCCTCCCCCAAGGATCTCCACAACGATCGCTCCTGTGCTGCCCGCATCCAGCGTTTTCCCGCGACCTTAACCAGATCGTCGGTCTACCTCGTAGCGGGCCTACCCACTGAGCGTCGTCCGGCACGCGGTCGCCATTCGACAACCTTTCCGCCCCAACCGGCATCAGTTCTCCTTCCTATGTGTCCTGCCCATTGCCATTTCATCTTCGCAATTCTTTGAGCTATGTCGGCTGTTTTTGTTCTCCTACGGATCTCCTCATTTCTGATTCGATCGCGTAGGGAAACACCAAGCATAGCTCTCTCCATTGCCCGCTGGGCGACCTTGAGCCTTCTTACAAGACCCATAGTGAACGACCACGTTTCACTGCCATAACTCATCACTGGCAACACACACTGGTTAAAGACTTTCGTCTTAAGGCACTGAGGTATTTTGGACGCGAAAATGTATCGCAGCTTCCCGAACGCTGCCCACCCGAGTTGGATTCGACTAGAGATCTCTTTCTCGAAGTTGGACTTACCTTACTGTATTGTATGTCCTAGGTAAACATAGTGGTCAACAACTTCGAGTGTAACGTTCCCAACATTTACTGGAGCGGGTGTAACATGGGCGTTGAACATAATTTTCGTCTTGTCCATCTTCATCTTAAGACCCACTCGTTGGGACGCGTTACTGAGATCTTCGAGCATGGTGCTCAGGTCTTCCAAGGTCTCAGCCATTAGGACCACATCATCGGCAAACCGAAGATGTGTCAGGTACTCGCCGTTGATGTTGATGCCAAGTCCATTCCAGTCCAGAAGCTTAAAAATATCCTCCAACGCAGCAGTGAACAGTTTCGGAAAGAAAACGTCTCCCTGTCTCACTCCTTGCTGTAGTTGGATAGGATTAGAGCTCTGGCTGTGTACTCGGACCGACATAGTGGCGTTTTGGTATAGGCACCTTAACACTTCGATAAACCTGCAGTCCACTTGGCACCTCTGGAGAGACTGCAGCACCGCCCAAGTCTCGATCGAATCAAAGGCCTTCTCATAGTCCACAAACGCCAAGCAGAGTGGCCGATTATACTCTTCAGTCTTCGGTATAACCTGCCGCAGCGTATGAATGTGGTCTATGGTGCTAAAGCCTTTTCGGAAACCGGCTTGTTCGGGAGGTTGGAAGTCGTCAAACCTGCGAGCAAGACGATTCGTAATGACCCTCGAAAATAGCTTGTAGACATGGCTCAGAAGCGATATGGGTCTGTAGTTCTTCAGTAGGGTATTATCGCCCTTTTTGAAGAACAAAATCACCTCGCTTCTGCTCCTTGCCTTCTGCGTTTTGCCCTGGACGATAACAGAATTGAAGAGCTTCTGGAGGACTTTAAGTACCGCGTGCCGCCCGCTCTCAGAAGCTCTGTTGTAATTCCGTCATCTCCCGCCGCCTCGTTGTTCTTTAGCTGTTTGAGGGCCATTCTAATATCGTACAGGCTGACGTCCGGGATATCTTCGGTATAGTGTCGGGTAAGCTTGGCTCTAGGATCTCGAGCTTTGCTTTGGCCTGGTGTAATACTGGAATACAGCTGCCTATAGAAACCTCAATCTCTCTCAGGATTTCAGGAGTCGATGATATGATACTGCCGTTCTCAGTTTTCAGCCTCGTCAGTTGACTTTGCCCAATAGACAGATCGCTAGCGAACACTTTGGAGCCTTTGTTCCGCTCTATGGCCTCTTTAATACGCTCGGTATTAAATTGGCGAAGGTCGCTCGTCAGCGACTTCGAGATCTGTCTATTAAGCTGTCTATAACGTAGGGCATCCGCTGAGTCTTGCAATCTCATTTCATGTCTCTTATCCATGAGTTCGAGTGTATGTGCGGAGAGTTTCTTCAATTTGGGACGGTGGGTTTTGAAGTATTTTGACCCTCCCGTACGGACAGCATCCACCACCAGGTCGTTCAGATCGTTCTTCATATAATGAACTCTAATCATTATTATAAACTTTATTTATCACTATAATTATTAAATCAGTACAAAACAATATTGTTTATATAATTCAACTACGTTTTAGGGAATTTAAACTTTCCCGCTCAATTATTAGTTAATTCAGCACCCATAAGATGGCACTGTAATTCAAAACTGGTGACACTGTTTTCTATTTTCATGAAAACCCGCCAGATTTGTAGATAACCTTAAAATTATTTGTTGATATTCTATACAAGTATTGGTCGTACTTTTTCTGTTTTTAATAATTAATTTTATCTAATTATATAATTATATAAGTGAAAATATGTCGTCATCTAAAACATATAATCCAAAGTGCTGTATTTGTTCAAAATTCATTAAACAAACGCGAGGTACTCCAAAATATATATAATCTGATGAAGATGCTGAAGACTTTTCAACGATCTTTGATCATCCAATTGTAGTTGGTGATGTTTTGTGGAATAATTGTCGATCAAAAAATATAAGAAAACGAAACTTGACGACGAGGATCAGGATACATCGTTGGAGAATGAATTACCTTCAGATACAAGTGAATTGTTGAATCTCAATCAAGTACTGATTATTCATCATTTAATTTAGAGGTTGTATGTGATTATGATACAGAAGAATGTATTGAAGTTCAAATTAAAAGAACTGTTGCAACTCACAAATACTGTTGTGGATTAAGGACAATTGGTTGTTGTTCACACTAAGCTGCAATAATTTTTTACCTGGCGCATGGACGATATTTGGCTAAAATCCCCAAACCAGCAGCAATACTTAATACTTTATTCAATTAAGACAATATCCCCACTGTGATTGATGAAGATAGCGACGAGGACTAGTCACAAATTCATAAGAAGATTTTATTATTAACACATTAATATAATTGATACATTTGAATAGTTTATAATTAAATATTAATATTAAAGTTATTGAAAAGAGAAAAAATATTTTTATATGAGTGTTCATAATTTATTCTGTTGTTTTCACTAGTACAATAATTGCAAACGTTCTGTATTTTATCATTGCAAGAGTTAAATCATAATAAGAAATCAATTTTTGAGCAGCTAATCGGTTTTTATTTTTTTTCAATATGGCGTAACGTTTTAAAAAAAATCCCAAGATCACAATTTCATCGAAAATTGAATGAGGAATTAAAAAAAAATAGATTCATATTTTTAGCGTTCCCGTAACATGATTAAAAATTAAAATCAAGAAAATAACCTCGTTTTTTTATAGGTTCTTATGAACAGATATTGCTTATATTTTTTTTCTTAGAAGCTACCACCATGCCCCAAAACATAT
This sequence comes from Calamotropha paludella, assembly GCA_927399485.1. NCBI lineage: Eukaryota > Metazoa > Arthropoda > Insecta > Lepidoptera > Crambidae > Calamotropha > Calamotropha paludella. The sequence goes on along the minus strand of OV656803.1, from coordinate 18,389,392 downwards.
CCTGTATTTAGATCAATCGATTCACATGGTGCTGAGAATGATTTTTTTTACTGAAATTCAGTATTTTTAGATTTATTCAGAAACGGTAATAGATAAAAAGCTGAAACTTTCAGCATCGACGTATCTTATGAGTACCAACATTTCCTAAAATTATGAGCCAGATACCTCTGGGGCCGATTCGGTATTCTTATCGTCCTATAGCCTTTGTTATTTGTTTCTGTTGAAATGATTGGATAAAATAATAAATATCTTTTTGTTAAAGTTTTAGTTTTTATTTAATTGAGACCACATTTTGCCACAATGCAAATCAGAATCAGAGACAAGGATAAAAAAAATAGATAACATAAATTGTGCGGGATACTTTTCCAAGACTACGATAGATGGCGCTACATGTCTCATTTACATATTTAAATATTATAAAATTTACCTAATTACAACAGTTACAAAAAGTAAGTTTTAGTTTAGTTTGAAAGAGACCTAACATAAAGTACCTGTCAGGTTTTTTAACATTTTCTTTGACTTGTAATCTTGATCTGAGCGGCTTCTGTACATTTTGTTACTGACTCTATGTCATTCCACGGATATTAGGTAAAAATGTACTTAAAAATTCTGAGTTATTTACTCTTTATTTATATTGAAATAGTGTTGACACATAAATGTTTTTTTTTTCTTATTAATTTTGTCGGTAAGTCATACTGCGATACTACGGTTTTCAGATATTGTAAATTGACTCTTTAAAAGGGACCAAAGTAAAAACCGTAATGTTTCCGCTTTACGGGTATTTTTGTAACATCTTGTATAGATTTCAAACTTAAATATCTCAGCGTCAGTGTCACTAAGAAAAAGGTTTATTGATGCGTTATGACCAGTAATTATAGTACTACGAAATAGAGAAAACAATTTCAGTAGCCGCTGTTAAAAAAAGACTCCACACGTCCATACTAAATTGAGCAAACCCCTTTATGACATTTGGGTCAAAATATCAGGTGAAGTTAGGAATCCAGCGGTGAGTATAGAAGTTCAACCAACGAACAAAGAGTCTGGACGTTGCTGAACTAGGTAAGGGCTGCTTTTCTAAACTTCAAGTTCCGTATAGAAGTCGATCTTACCTTAGCGTACTACTTGGAGTTGACTTTGTGAGCGCTTGTACTCTCTAAGTTAAATTAATATTATTATTAAATTGTTTTGCTCTGTTTGGCCCTCGTCTCTTGCAGAATGCTTGTGCGAGATTCTTCTTCATTGTACCACCCAGAACGTATGTCACGCTATTCTTAAATCTGGTTTGCATGTTGAAGATGGAAGCAGACGTGATCTGCACCTTGCAAGCCGCTCCCTTTTGATGTTGTCATTGATAAAGTACTTACCCGAATACTTCGCAGACAAATTGGTCTGGGCTAATTCGAATGTCGATCTGAGGACTCGAGAATGGTTATGCCCAGACACAGAACTGCAGCCATTAGTGGCAGCTTTCGGTATTTAGCAACCAAATGCTTGGAATAATTTACCTCCAACCATTCAGCAAGTGTGAGACTACGGCTGCCTTTAAGGCCAATTTTAGAAAACACCTTTATGTCCAACGGCGTTGTATTGACTTAATTATTTTTATTATCTTTTTGAATTTTTTACAACATATATTTAGTCTATAAAAACATTTTTTTTTTGTAATTTACTTGAGTTTGGTTCAGTCTTAATGAATTATTTAATTATTATTATTTTCTATAAATAACTATACTACAGAAATATGCGATTCGATCGCAAAATGAGTGTATGTCGACACACAAAATTTGTTTGTGAAAATACATTAAGCCTGCGTCTGAAAAACAGCGTCACGGCGTCAGTGTCATCGTAGTTGCCGTGATATATGCTGAGCCGAAGACGTTTTCACTGCTGTAGCGCTGGTTAATTTTATTTCATTTTAGTGTTATTGCTTTTTTAACATCTAATTTGATTGTTTGTATGCGTTGCAGTGTGTGAAATAAATAATGTATTGTTATTATTTTATATTCTTCTGCTAATATTCAACATTTAAAAGTCCTCTTTTATTGAGTATACACAGACAATAATGATAACCTAGTGTATTGTGATATTGTAGCAGGGAAAAGGTGAGGAGTTGAGTTCGGAAGCACGGCTGTGGGGCGCACCTCCTGCTGGCACCACCGCCCCCGCTCGTCGCGCCCCAAACAAGCGCCCTGGGGTAAGTTATTACAGTATTATGTGTTTAAGAATAGTTAAAAAAAATAGCCTTACATATTGCACAGACACAAATACTTTATTTAGATAGCACAAATATAATTTATTTGTGGGTATGGGTGTCTTCTTTGACAGTTGGATACCGAACGAACGCGATTCCACATGCACCAACCTTTTTACACGTAGACCAGATATTATATTTATGTACATTTATTGTCGCTCGCCAGGTGCCGCATTAATTAGTATTAAAAAATAATCTTTTGAATTGAATTGGTATCCCAATCAGATCCAATAGCCGCGGATATAAATAGTTTTTTTTAACTGACACATTCTCATCGCCTCTTACTTAATCTTTTACAGGGAAGACTTTCCAACAGCCGCCAAAGAATTTAACACTCTTATAAACAATTTAAAAATTACAGTGCTGTTGGCAAAGAAACATTCCAGTATCAATCCTCAAACGTTTAGTACCGCCTTTAGTTCACATATACAAGGTTTATTTATAAACACCGTCCAAATTTATATATAATAATTTTAGAAGAAAATAACGAAACAACTGTTTTTTCCTTTTAAATCCCACGGACGCGAGTAAACTTGGAATACTAATCCAAAAATGCATGTTGTAATTACCTCGAGTTTCTATAGTATTTGCTATCAATAATCTTTTATGAAACTCCTTGTTGCACTATTACCCAACAACTGATATTCATATGTAGTTATAGTGATGTGAGGGATGATGGATTGGTCTATAATTTAACAGGGACATAAAATAAATAAAATAAAAACAACTACAAGATTATAAGTATTTGATAGAATCAGGCGTTACTTGACGGAAGTCTATATCCATTAGTTAAACAAAAATATGTAGCTTACTTTTGCAAAACTCAAGCAGTTTTCACCGAGCAAATAAACGCAAGATTTATTCGATGTGTTTATTAATCTGCTAAGATTAGCAGATATTTTTATTATTATATGATATATTATTATTATAATATTCTTGTAAGATTACAAGAATATTATGTAAAAAGAGCCGGATCTGACATGTTCTTATGTCTTACCCACTCCAAATACCAAATAACTGTCATGTTGTCCAAACCCACAATCATTAAACACACAGTATATCGAGGCGTTTACAGTCCACTTGCAGTTCAACCGAATCATTTCATGTTTCGGAACAGCACCAAAAGCACCTCATGGGCGCCCCTCTAGCGGCCGTAGACCAGAAATTACAATTAGTACTTATTACTTTGTACTTATTAAGAAAATATAGCTTGGTACCCGTGATAAGTCAGAGAATCCGACAATATGACTTTAAACAAGCGTCGCGGAAAATAATATCAATATTTATAGCTTTAATTTTTGTGCATGAACTGTGCTTTGGCTAGTGTTGCCCAAAATCAGTCTCCAAGACCGCTTAATTTTAAGAAGACAAAGACCAAGACTGACCGTGGAGGATTTGAACAAGAACAAGACTAAGCTTTGTAATTTAAATTTAACTTGTATTGTATCACATTTGTATGGTTTAAAAATAGAATACTCTCGTCTTATCCTTCCTAGTTCATGTTAGCTATAGCATTATACTATAGATTAGTCGTCATTTAAAATTTATGATACCTCCACCTCATCTTTTCCAAAATAATGTTGTGTTGTTGCAAATTGCCTTATATTAACACTCCTGTAAACTTAACTTTGTGAATAGTAAATAAATAAATAAAATGAAAGAAATAAACTTCTAGTCATATTTTAAAGACTTATTTAAAATGACAATGTTAGGATGAATTATAAAATCGTTAACAGATTTGTTACTTTTTATAGGACGATAACGATTTCTGTTACACAAATGATTTTCAATTCATGCGTCTAATGTTCATTGGTTAAATTTTAACTTAGATTTATCTTTGAGAATTTACAAAAATAAATAATGACAATTCACATTGACAAGAAATTTGGGTACTAATAAAAATTCCACTTAGTTCTATGTATAGGAAATACATAAAACTAAAGTTTGTGGTTTTGTAAATAGTTTTGGAATATATCTGCTTGAAATGAATTACTATCAAATGCCACCTCTCTTATGCTATGTGATAACGACTTATAGTATCTAGCCGAAGCACTTTTGTTTAACTATTGTAAAATTAAAAGTATTTTGGTATTTCAAATTTAAACATTATAAATGACACATCTCCAGAATTTAGAACAAAGTAAAAAAAAAAAACAATTAAATAATAAGCTATAATTTGTGGTTAACTTTCTTTTCACTCAAAAAGTATATATCTTTTTTCATAAATTGCCCACTTTTAATGTTAAATGTTATCTATTACTGGTTAGATATCTAGAGTTATATTAATAACATGAAACAATATGTATACTTTTTAAAGTGAAGAATTATGTTTCATTCTACTTTATTTTCCAGCTGGGAGCCCGTAAAGGTTTGGGCGCAACAAAAGTAGCAGCTAATTTTGAGGACATAGAAAAAGAAGCTATTATGGCAGAAAAGTTGAAGATGAAGGTGAAAAACATTTTATGATTCCATTCTATTTATTCTACAACAAATTAAGAATTTTTTAAAATTCTATTTATTATAAGAGAAAATTTTCTGCTTGTATTATTCAAAAGATATATTTTGTCGATCTAAACTTTTATTTTATTGGATTTAACTGACATTATATTTTTTAGATATTTTTTTATTTCCGTCTTCTTGAAATTATGGCATTTAGGCATTGTGCAGTTAATATTCAAGCTAGGTACATAATTTTAAGATTTTATTTTGGAATGAATTACCTCAACTGGGTGATTCGTATAGTCATTACTTCATACCGACTAGCTTCTAACATTAAAATAAAACTAATTTGAAATATATTTTCTACTACTAATGTTATAAGTTACACTAATAGTTATCAGTGAATATTAAAAAGATATTTGAGAACAACTTTATCTAAATGATGTTAATGCTGCATATAAGATGAAACTTGTTTTGTTTGATTTTTGAAAATTCTCAGATCCTGCATGGGGAACAATTGAATTATTTTAACAATTACTTTGTATATGCTAATATAATACAATACAAAAATGTTTTTCGACGTTTTGTTTTAAAAAGTGTAGAGCCAAAAAATTGCAAAATTCATTCTTAAAAAGATTGCTATACTGCAAAAGATTAGACAAAATCAGCTTGGCTGCAGAGAACTTCACACTTTAGACCTGTTTAAAGCGCCGACGACGCGCGCTAATATCGATCCAAATGCGAGTGAAACGCAGTTTGACTATTAATTTATGTCTGTGTTCAAAGGCAGACCACCTTTGAATAACTGCATAAATTTAATTGATTGATCGCTTGAATCGGCACAGACTCATTGATAACGCGCATTGTATCGATACAAACGCGTTAAACATGCTAAAAAACTGCATTGTGGAATAAAAAAAACTAGCTCTGCCTACGCGCGCTTTAATTTAATAATAGCGTTTATAAAACGTAATTTGCATGGGCACCTAATGATATAAAGTTTGTGGTACAGATATTATTAGTTGCTACTATATTTTTAAAGCTTCCTTACTACTTATAGCTAGACTATGTTATGTTCTTTAAATTTGTACAGGCGAAGACGTCAGAGAGCACGGCGACCATAGAAACTGTAGAGCAAGAGGTGGCATCGCTGCGGCTGCAGTACCGCGACAACAATCGGGATTCTAGAAACTCTGATCGCCTCGGCATCGCCGCCGCTAACCAGTCCAGGGGGTAATGAGGCTAAAGAGTTTTACACAAATTCTTGTCAGTGCGAGCTGCGCAGCTCTGGAACATACTCCCTAAAGTGTTTCAATAATGAACTATCCATTTAATCATTTAAAATCATACTCAAAAGCATGTTCTGATTTATTACAATAATCAAATCATGTATATTTACTATTTCTATATGGTTTCTCTTACATTTATATAAGTAGCTATATGTATTGCATTTTTCGGATGTGTAAGTATATTTATGTATATCATCTATTATTTCAATATCTACTTTATTTGGCTGCTTGTTTGCACTTTGTGACACCCACTTACGACCAACCACTCTTAATCTGGGTTGGCTGGAAGAGATCTCTGTTAGAGATAAGTCCACTTTCGTGAACAATTTTACCTGTCTGTGTAACTTGTTGTCAATTTATAGAAAATAAAGAATGTAATAGAAGCGCACAATAAGACTACAACGATTGTTAGGAAATACACACTTATCGACTTCCATTGATATTTTTAGAAGTTATTCGTTGCAGAAAAACCATATTATAATAGCATCGTATTGTTGCGTGCTAGGGTTCGATAGATTCGGAGAGAAAGACCTGCTGACTCTTTTGAAGACTTTATTCACGAAGCACTAGGTCCAACACAAAGCACTAGGTCCAAACACTAAGCACTAACAATGTCCTAGGTCGTAGCCAAGTCGTAGGTTTCACTAGTATCACTCTTGATCACTGGTTTTCACTTCGAAGTCGCCTCGAAGGTAGCTCAAACTGAACTGACTGGCTCGCCTCTCAGCGGTTATTTATATGGGCCGAGACGAGCCCCAGACCATTCCAGTAAGTTCCTTTCTGAAACGTACCCGACTCGCGCGAACGTGATCGGCCGTGTCTGGAAAGTTCGCGCATGTACCCGGTTTTCGAGACTATACTTCTATGTAGTGCCGCGCTTGTTTGTTTGCGCTTTGTGTGTTCGTAACACTACTCCCCTCTTAGCGATGCTCGTCCCGAGCATCGTTGTTACTGCCATGGTAGCGTGCCAGACGGTCTATGTGTACCACTTTGAATGTCCCTCTTGGTTGTTTTTTAATCCTATAAGTCACATCATTCAGTCGGGTAACCACTTTGTATGGACCGTCCCATTTGGTCTGCAACTTTGGAGATTTCCCTTTCCGGCGAGTTGGGTTATGTAGCCACACCAGTGACCCTTCCTCGAAGCCGCTCGTGTTCGATTTCCGGTCGTATCTGGTTTTCATTTTCTCGCTTGACTGTAACCCATTTTCCCGGACCAAGGCATGTATATAGCGCATTTTTTCCCTTAAATCGCAGACATAATCTTGTACGGTGTTTGGTTCCTCAGGTGACCCTCCTGTCAATAGATCGACTGGTATTCGTAGTTCTCTACCGTAATTAACATAAGCCGGGGTAGCTTTTATGCTCTCATGCTCGGCGGTGCGGTACGACAGAAGGAAGAGTGGTATATACTTGTCCCAATCCTTTTGTTTGTCGTCTACCAATTTCGCCAAATGCCTCTCAAGGGTCTGGTTAAATCTCTCAACCATTCCATCAGACTGTGGGTGGTACGCGGTGGTCCTCGTCTTATGCATGCCCATAATTCTGCACACTTCCTGGAATACCTGCAATTCGAAGTTCCTGCCCTGATCCGAATGGATTTCTAGAGGCACACCAAAGCGACATATCACTTCTTCGACTAACTTAGAAGCGACTGTTGTAGCTTCTTGGTTTGGTATGGCGAACACTTCGGGCCATTTGGTGAAGTAGTCAATGACGACCATAAAATACTTGTTTCCCGATTCCGTTACAGGAAATGGCCCAGCTACGTCAACTGCAATTCGTTCCCACGGTGCACCGACGTTATACAACCGCAGGTTCCCACGGCTCCTGGTCTGTGGTCCTTTTACAGCAGCGCAAGTAGTACATTTGCGGCACCAATCCTGTACGTCATCTCGACAATGCAACCAGTAGAATCGTTCTCGTACTTTTGTTAACGTCCTCTTGACACCTAGATGACCTCCTGATACTCCATCATGTATTTCACGGAGAACATCTGGTACTCTCGTTCTTGGGACAATTATCTGAAGATGAAACTCTCTGCCGTTAGTCTTCTCCCATTTCCGGTAGAGTATTCCGTTTTGAAGTATCAGACTGTCCCATTGCGCCCAGTACGCCTTAGTGACAGCGCCAGTGGGTGCAACCTCACTCCAGATTGGTTTTACGTCACCCCGTTTCTTCCATGTGATGATGTGCCGAAGGTCGTCATCTCTCTCTTGAGCCTCCCTCATAGCATCATTCTCCCAGAGACCCAAAGGACTTGTTCTCGTTAGCTTTAATGTCACTTCATTAGATTCCTGCTTAACACAATGTTTGCAGTCTTCCGAACACGGCCTTCGTGAGAGTGCGTCGGTATTCCCATGCGTCTTTCCGCTGCGGTGTTCCGTCTTGAAGTCATACTCCTGGAGCTGTTCAATCCATCGAGCTACTTGACCTTCTGGGTTCTTGAATTGCAGTAGCCACTTCAAGGCTGCGTGATCAGTTCGCAATAAAACTGTCTGCCGATGAGATATTTGTTGAAATGTTGTAGCGTCTTTACAACAGCCAAGAGTTCTCTTCTTGTCACACAGTAGTTTCTCTCTGGCTTGGATAAAGATTTGATGAAATATGCAATAACAACTTCTCTTTCACCCTGTTTTTGAGATAACACCCCTCCAATGGCCGTATTGCTTGCATCCGTGTCGACTATAAACTGGCCTTCAGTTTGTGGATACCCCAGGATTGGTGTTTCACACAGATGTTTCTTCAGTTTCTGAAAAGAATCTTCACATGTCCCATCCCAGCTAAATTGTCGTTTATCTTCTGTCAGCCGATGTAATGGCTTGGCTATCTCTGAGAAGCCCTTAACAAAACGCCGGTAGTATGAGCATAGGCCGAGGAATGCCCGCACTTCGGTTTTGTTCTTAGGGGTCGGCCATTTTTGAACTGCTTCCAGTTTCTCCGGGTCTGTCTGGATGCCATCACTGGAGATAACATCGCCGAGATAATTGGCCTTATTCCTGAACAAACGACATTTTTTCGGGTTCAACTTTAAATTGGCTCCCTCTATTTTGGTGAAAACTCGCTCCAAGTTCCGCAAATGGTCCTCGAAGTCACGGCCGACAATGATGACGTCATCTAAGTAGACTAAGCAAGCCTCTCCAACTAAGCCTGCCAGTACACACTCCATGAGTCGCTCGAATGTGGCAGGTGCGTTGCACAATCCAAAGGGCATGACGTTAAATTGCCATAAACCTTTACCGGTTGAAAAAGTTGTCTTCTCCTTGTCTTTTGGATGAATTTCCACCTGCCAGTATCCAGATTTCAGGTCTAGGGTCGAGAACCATTTCATGCCACTTAAGGTATCCAAGGTGTCGTTGATTCGTGGTAACGGGTAACTGTCCTTCTTAGTGACGTCATTGAGACGCCTATAGTCCACACAAAATCTCGTGCTACCATCTTTCTTCTTCACCAATACAACAGGTGAGCACCACGGACTTGCAGACGGTTCAATAATCTTATTCCTTCTCATGTCCTCCAAAAGGCCTTCAACTTCTTTTTCCTTTGCAATTGGTATCCGTCTTGCTCGTTGACGAATTGGTCTCTCGCTTCCGGTATCTATCCTGTGCTGAACCATCGATGTTCTTCCTAGATCCCACTTCTGACACCAGTTGTTGCGTGCTAGGGTTCGATAGATTCGGAGAGAAAGACCTGCTGACTCTTTTAAAGACTTTATTCACGAAGCACTAGGTCCAACACAAAGCACTAGGTCCAAACACTAATCACTAACAATGTCCTAGGTCGTAGCCAAGTCGTAGGTTTCACTAGTATCACTCTTGATCACTGGTTTTCACTTCGAAGTCGCCTCGAAGGTAGCTCAAACTGAACTGACTGGCTCGCCTCTCAGCGGTTATTTATATGGGCCGAGACGAGCCCCAGACCATTCCAGTAAGTTCCTTTCTGGAACGTACCCGACTCGCGCGAACGTGATCGGCCGTGTCTGGAAAGTTCGCGCATGTACCCGGTTTTCGAGACTATACTTCTATGTAGTGCCGCGCTTGTTTGTTTGCGCTTTGTGTGTTCGTAACAGTATTATTCTATATTTCTAAATATTTAAGGGTATTTTGTACAGTTTTAAACTGCACATACCTAAACCCACATAATTTAGCTATCACAGCAACCTACATTTGCCAATTCACGGTTTGTTTACTTTATTACTTAATTTATATTTTTACTCAGAGTGCTACCATCTATACTAAAGACCAGATTAGCCACTATACTAACCTATTTTATACCTATCTTTTTAGTAAACATAACTTATTAACTTGGTTATGTGGTTCTCTGCACTCCAACAACATTAACTTATCTTCAAATTATTAACATTTCCATGTACAGTGGTCACACTGTACACCCTTTTTATTAGTGTACTACTGTTAATATAGAGTGTTTTGTTTTGTTAATATAGCGGCGGCGTGGCTCATTCAGCGATGGCGGCTATGACAAGCATCGAGCAAGAGGGCGCGCCGGCGTCCCCCTCTCTTGACCAGGACCACGATCAAGACGACTTCAACTCGGTCTTCACCATGATCAGGTACCGTTATTTTGACAGACGGGAGGTCGTGGGATTAATAAATGTTTTTACGTATATTACTTTAAAATATCTGACTTTATCGCATTATAAAAAATTTACGGTCGTGATTCCCGTTTATATAGAGCCCTCTGTCAACGTGTCGAACTCATATTTGCTGGATTTTTAATATACTTTCTAAGATATTTTTCGATGTTCATAAATTTAAAATACGCTAACGTGTCCCAATCTAATATCACGGTTAGTTTTATCCTGGCTTGCAACGTATTTTCCATGGACTGGTTGTTTGGACATGTAATCAGTTAGGAACGTGTACTGTAACCTCTAAATGACCTAACTCAATGCATGTTATGAAAAAGGTAATACATATATACATTTAATCACTAGGTTCCAGGCTAAATAATCTATCGCACATTCTCCTGCAAAGGGTAAAGAGTTTAAATCTGATGCCAACGTCTTTAGTAAAGTCATTAATTAAAGGAACGAATTTGGTATGCATTTTTCTCATGTCTCAATACAAAAGATGTATAAAATTTATAATTTCTTATTTTAAAGAGGTCTTAAATATCGTAATGGCTATTTTGAACAGGGATTTTTTTTTCAAACATAATCAGATATAATATGTTTCACAGTCATTACCGGATAATCTAATAATCACGTCAAAAATGCTGCCATAGTTATTAAATTATATTAAATTTTGATATCGGTTTACAAATAAAAAAGATAGATAGCATCAGTATTAACTAACCAATATTGCTTAACAGCTGTACGTTATTCTGATGTTTAACGATGTTTAAATACTTTAATCACCTAAAAACACGGAAACAGTCAAGTTAGACGCAACTACTGATTTGATTCAAGAATAGCATGGCCGCTTGGCAAACTAAATTGGATAATAATAATTTCTTTCACTTACTTTCACTGCTGAAATGTTCAGTATTTAATATATTAATATACCCTATCGTTTACGATAGGGTAACCTAGACAGTAAGTTGTCAACGACAGTGGGCAATTGTCAGGTGTTAATTTTGTATGATTACTGAGGTCGATTTAAAGTAGATTTAAAAATGACCTTTAAACAAACACTAATGGCGGATTTTGTAAAGATGAGTGAAAGAGTTACTGAAGCAGGTAAACGATTTAGATATGTTACTATTGTTGCATGTTAATGATGAATTTAATGTATTCTCTTAATTTTTTTATGAAAACCTGTATTAAGTTTTGATTTCTAACAGTTATTTGAGCTGTGAGTAACCCCTTACCTAATTTTGCATTTTTTAGTAATCACTCACCTTCATTTTAGTAATCGCCATGTATTAATGTCTATAGTTATTTTCCGGACAATAACTGTCATGATCAATAATTGGTCAAAGAGTGTTGCAAATATCACATGCAGAAATTATTGACTCACGCGCAGAAGTGAATTTGCTATGGTTACGACTCACACTACACCTAGTCCAAAATTTGTTGAGAGAATATTCAGCTTCCCCAAAAACGCTTATAAGAAAAGGAAAAGAGATAACTTTATGTCATAAGTTTTTAAAATTTCATAGTAACATTACATACAAAAAAAAAGGAAAATATGTTAAAAGCTGAAAATACAAACAACATTGAAAAAATAAGTAAAAATTCTAATGAAAATCCGAAAATAAATTATTATCTGTATTGAGGACTATCTTGATTTTAAATATTTAATGTTTTTAAATATTTATTTAGGTTTAACGTCGATTTATCATTACGCAGTAGTGAACAATCGCTGTGCTTTGATGTTGGCAATTACTATCAGTTAGGTGCAGTATTGAAATGATTTTTATTCCATTACATTATTTTCTATGTGATGTAGGTTTTAATTAAATTGTTTGCACTCTATAGGAAGCTTTATTAAGGCAAAAGAAAATAGTATTAAACAGTTGATAGCTAAAATATGTACACATATTTTTGATGGCAATGTGTTTGAAATTCTTAATCGGGCAATATGTTTTAGACTACAAGAAATCCTCATATTGTATCCCATTAGCACTTCCATTAGATATAGAATAAATTATACAATAAAAATCATTCAATTTAAACCTCCTAGCATTAATGCCTAATTCTAATGAAAACGTCGTTTATAAATCTAGGTTTCCTGTTGCAATTGCACTGTTTTAGCACTTATTAAAAACACACGATTATCCAAGGTATCATAGGGGTACCTTTTCAAATCGAAGTAATTTATTGCATCATGTTGGTTATACTAGAAACTTTTGAATATTTAAAAACTCTCTTCTAAAAATTACCATTGGCAGCTGTAATTTGAATATTGAAGAATAGTTTGAAACTTTTTCATTGCCACAACACTATACGGCGGCTCATAATTCCATGGTCGTTCTCCTTTTGCTGTTGTCCTGTGATTTTCACATTTTCTAAACACTTAACGAGTAGTCAATGTTTTGGGTCTAATCTAAACTGGTACATTGTTGTAGGTGTGCTGCAAATATTTGTATGGTCAACGAAAAACAACGTTGCAATGCACGCGGGGCTCAGCTAGTTTCTAATAATTTTAAACAAACAATTCTTGGATATAATTTTTTTCCGCTTAACTCTGAATTGGCTTTATATAGATGAAATTGTATATTTTGATGATTTATTGCTTTTAAGTTTACCTATAATAGTGTTAAAACACATTTAAAAAATAAACCCCATTTCTGTTTGTTTATTTTGGTTCAGTTGCTAGACAACCTTTTAACAGAAATATTTTAGTTACAAGGACAGGTCGCTTAGATACAAAAATAATAATAAATGCAGGAGCGAGCCGTACGGGTCAAGGGATCCGCCGAGCTCTCGACTGTCTTCGTCATGGGAGAACATCGAGCCGGAGCCTTCTCGCGCCGTGCACACCATGTTCGAGGCGCCGGCGCCCGCGCCCTCCAACAACAAGCCGCGCGGCCGCCGCCCGGAGCCTACCATCGACGACACCGCTGTTAAGAAATTTGGATCCGCTAAGGCTATCAGCTCGGCGCAATTCTTCGGTGAACAGGTACTATTTGAAGTAATTTTAAACGAGAAAAAATTGACATCCTCTCGCTATTTGACCTATCAAGACCTTGATAGATCTGTTTCAAATTAAATGAAAATCGCGTGTGTTAATTATATTTGTATTTCAATTTAGATTATTTGAAATATGAATTAAAAAAAAGGTGATTAAAAGGATATGATTTGAAAACTATTTTGGCAAGCAAAACCATATTGACTGTAATAAAATTGTAATGAAAACAATAAATATATTAAAGGTTTAGGAGGCGCATTTTATTTATTTTTTAATATAACATTAGATCTGTAGTGTACTAAACTTACAACTATGTCTGATATTAGACTTAACAGACTAAATTTCAAAGAAACAAAAACCTGTGGCGGGCGAATATTTACGCGGCACGGGTGTCGCGTTGAGTAGGCCGATTGTGACTGGCGTGAGATAACAGTTCGACTGAGCTCCGCGGCCGCGAGGGGAGTATGACGCGGGAGACGGGCAGTGAACAGGTTCCTGCGCACGCGCCGCGCCGCTTAAAGGAATATGTTAAGATTTATGTATTGATTAACATATATATATATACATACCATATTGATGTTAACACATATAATTATACATACATATATATGTTAAGTGTAAGTTGCTTACATCACTCCCCCCTGAGATTCTTACCTAAGGGCGATAGAAGTCTGGGAATCGAACTTGCCGGCCAGAGCGTGTAGTTTTGACGACTGTGTTATTAGTACTCGTCTCGGTAAGAGGCGCAGTACTGGTGTTTTTAGTATCGGACAATATGTAGGCCGGTTTCAGGCGGTCTACAGATACTGTGGATATTTTACCTTTAACACGAATTTTAAATACTTTGGGCCCTCTCTCGATCACCTCATGTGGTCCTGTGTAAGCTGGTTGTAGCGCTCCTTTTAAAGCATCTTCGCGGAGAAAAATGTGTAAATATGATGAAAGGTCCTTGAATATAAAAATTTTTCTAGCTGAGTGATTTGATGTGGGAACGGGCTGCAAATTGTTAGCAAATGTTCTGATGCGTGCTGAAAAATCAGTCAGATCAGTCGTGCATTTGTCGTTATTATGGCCAAAAAATTCGCCTGGTAGCCTCAACGGTTCACCATAAACCAGTTCAGCCGAGGATGTTTGAAGGTCATTCTTAAAAGAGCTTCGTATACCAAGCAACACAAAAGGCAATGCCTCAGAGCAACTACTATCAGCGTAACAAACAATGGCGCCTTTTAGTTGGCGATGAAAGCGCTGAACTAGTCCGTTGCACTGCGGGTGGTACGCAGTTGTTCGGCGGTGTTTGAAGCCTAATATTTTAGACAGTTGCACTCTCAAATTGTCTGCCACGGTCGGTAACTACATCCGTAGGACAGCCAAAACGTGCCACCCAACCCATCAGGAAAGCTTTAACCACAGATTCCGCAGTAATATCGGTAATAGGAACAGCTTCAGCCCATCGCGTGAAGCGATCGACCACTGTCAAGCAGTACCGATATTCGTTGAAAGGAGGTAGTGGGCCGATTAAGTCTTAAATGAACATGTTTAAATCGCGCTGTTGGTAAATCGAGGGAGCCTAAAGGGGATTTTACATGTCGATTTACCTTGGTGCGCTGGCAGTATAAACATGTTATAGACCACTCACGGCAGTCTTTCCTCATCTGTGGCCAAACGTAACGCTGTGCTACGTGTTTTGCGCTCGCGTTAGCTCCAGGGTGACAGAGAGAGTGCAAAGTGTCAAACACTTGTTAACGCAAGGGTTTTGGTACAATAGGCCTGGGGGTGGCTGTGCTTACATCGCAGTACAATTCACTACGGCTCCCAGGAATTACCATTTTTTTAATACGCAGTGAAGATTCGGCTTTGAGTAAATGAGCTAATTCCAGGTCTGTGCTCTGCAACTTTGCTAATTGCTCCAGATCCAGTGGTTCACTAAGCTCATCCACGCGAGACAGTGTGTCCGCAACTGTATTATCTTTCCCTGAGACATGTTGAATGTCCGTTGAAAATTGGGAAATGTAATCTAAGTGTCTATATTGCCGTGGACTGCTGTTAGCTTTTCGCTGATGAAAAGCGAAGCAAAGAGGTTTGTGGTCAGTGTATATAGTAAAATGAGTGGCTTCAACCCAATGACGAAAATATTTAATATTTTCGTAAATAGCAAGAAGCTCTCGATCATACGCTGAATATTTCTTCTGACTGACGCTCAGCTTCCGGGAGAAAAAGCGAGGGGCTGCCAATGGCCGTCCTTTTGCTGCTGCAAGACTCCTCCTATCGCCTCTTCCGAAGCATCAGCAAAGAGTCCAAGCTTTGCTTTAGAATCCGGGTGAGCTAATAGCGCTGCATTACACAAACTCTCTTTACATTTTTCGAAAGCTTTAATCGCGTCATCATTCATGACAATTGGCTGTGACGCTTTGATATTACCCGTAAGCAAGGAGTTTAAGGGAGATTGCATTGTAGCAGCTTGCGGTATGAACCTTCTATAAAAATTTATCATCCCTAAGAATCGCCTCAGCTGCTTGGCTGTTTTGGGTTGAGGGAATTCTTTGATAACCTGGACCTTACTTTCCAGAGGTTTGGTACCATGTTGAGAAATATGGTAGCCTAGAAATGTTACTTCAGATGCGCCGAAGATGCATTTAGAAGTATTGATTACTATACCGTAGTCTCTCATTCGGGCGAATAGCTGACGGAGGTGATCTTCATGTATAGCGTGTGACCTTGAGAAAATCAAAAGGTCATCCAAGTAAGGATATACGAAATCTAGGCCCCGGGTCATTTCATCAATAAATCTCTGGAAAGTTTGGCCTGCGTTGCGTAAACCAAACGTCATAAAAGGGAATTCGAATAGTCCGAAGGGTGTGGTGATCGCTGTCTTCGCGATATCAGCTTCATGGACGGGAATTTGGTTAAATGCTCTTACTAAATCTATAGTAGAAAAGACACTACACCCAGACAGACTATGAGAAAAATCATGTATGTGGCGAATAGGATACTTATCTGGTATCGTCCTAGCATTCAGCATCCTGTAGTCTCCACAAGGCCGCCACCCTTTATCCTTCTTAGGAGCGAGGTGTAATGGAGATGCCCAAGGTGACTCAGAGGGGCGCGCTACGCCACTTGTCAACATAGCACTAAACTCGGCCTTGGCAATCTTCAACCTTTCCGGTGCTAACCTGCGGGGTGAACATGAAACAGGGGGGCCTGGTGTGGTACGAATGTGGTGAACAGTGTGGTGTTTGGGTGTGTGCGGTGCGCCAGTAGGCTTGGTTATTTCAGGAAATTCAGAAAGCAAGTTATGATATTTAGAAATACCAGTCACAACCTTCACACTTGGAACTAAGTTTTTACTATTTACAATGCTCGCTATAGAAAACAATTTCGTTGTACCATCAATAATTCTCTTATTACGTACATCCACAAGCAAATTGTAATAAGATAAGAAATCGACACCAATGATTGCCTTTGTTACATTTGCTATCACGAATTTCCATTCAAAATTTCTACGCAAATTTAGGTCTATACTTAAATGAATATGTCCATACGTATCTATGCTGGTTCCATTAGCCGCACACAACTGATAGTTTGCCTTTTCACGACGCTCACGCACTGCCGAACGCGGAAAAACGCACAAGTCACTTCCAGTATCCACTAAGAATTGCAATTTTGATCTTCTGTCCGTAACAAAAAGGCGACCATTAGGCGACGACGGTGGGCAATCATCAGTCGCCATTACAGATTGCCCCGGCCGTTTCCCGATGCATAATCACAGGGCAGTATGCATTTCTTAGCTTGACTGCCGAATTTAAAATGATACCAACACTGTGGGAATTTCCTGTAGTTGGATTCGGAACGCTTCGATGGTGTGCGGTGCCTTTGACCATCCTTGGACGCTCGCCTAAGGCGAGGACGAGAACGGCCGTGAACCTCTGCGGTAAGGGAGCTGACCTGCTTTGTAAGTGCAGCTATACTGCGTGCCATCATGTCTAATGCCGATTCCGTAGCGGAGGTGCTGGTCGTTGCCACTTGCGGTGATGAAGGCGCAATATCGTGCACCCTATCAGCCAAATCTGCCAGGTCATTGAGTGATAAAGTCATCTGTGACGCAATCACTGTCTGCAGATTATTCGGTAGTCGGCTTGTCCAAATAGTCCGTAAAAAGTTCTCGGGAATGCTGGGACCGGCTAAGTGTTGTAAATGTCGTAGGAACTGTGATGGTTTACGGTCTCCAAACTCCTCCGACTGTAAAAGTTGTTTAATTTTCCTTTGACTAGACGTTGAAAGTCTTTTAATTAATTCAGATTTAAGTTTTTCATATTTACCGGTACTTGGCGGTGAAGTGATGACGTCTTCTACCTCGACGGCGTATTGACGATCGAGGTGTGAAAGTACGTAATAATATTTAGTACTATCGTCAGTTATTCGTGACATCGCAAATTGGCCTTCGATTTGTGAAAACCATATCATCGGTTTTTCCGGCCAAAACGGAGGTATTCTCACGCCAACTCGAAAGGTTTCCGGTGCCGGTAACATTGTGCTTCCACTAGGTTGAGCGCTCGGAGCGTCTTCAAAATTATGTTGCTCGTCGCGGGTATTAGCGCCCGATGTTTCCTTAGCATTCATTTTCGAATGTTCGAACGGGGTCACCAGTGTAGTGTACTAAACTTACAACTATGTCTGATATTAGACTTAACAGACTAAATTTCAAAGAAACAAAAACCTGTGGCGGGCGAATATTTACGCGGCACGGGTGTCGCGTTGAGTAGGCCGATTGTGACTGGCGTGAGATAACAGTTCGACTGAGCTCCGCGGTCGCGAGGGGAGTATGACGCGGGAGACGGGCAGTGAACAGGTTCCTGCGCACGTGCCGCGCCGCTTAAATGAATATGTTAAGATTTATGTATTGATTAACATATATATATATATACATACCATATTGATGTTAACACATATAATTATACATACATATATATGTTAAGTGTAAGTTGCCTACAGATCTTATATTAAAAAATGTTGTATTTATTACAGCTTTCCTAAAGATCCATACTTTAAAGAAAAACGGATTGATTTACTTCTTCCCTATACAAGGTCTCCCGACGCAGGATTAACGAAGCCATGGCGTAGCTTGCCGTTTAATACACTTATTGTAAATGCTCATATTGAATTAAAATAATTTTAACTTTATCTTATATTATTGTCAATGTTATTTTTATTAAAACTTAAGACTACATCGATAATATCAATGATTAAATTTTTTTGCAACTGTTAATTCGTTCAACTTAAAACACCTTCTACCATGTGGTTGCATTGTTCAGTATGCTTAAAGCAGTGCTGCTAGTACCTTGTAATAAGCTAATATTTTTCATGGGCTATTACTATATAAAAAAGGGTAGAATATACAGTCATTCACTTTGTGACATGTGCTCCTTTTAACCAATGGGAATATCATTCTCAAAATTCTCAATCAAAATACCGTACAATTACACGCTTCAACTGTAAATGGTGTGTCCAGGACCGCGGTGACGAACGGGATGCGAACTTAGCCCGTTTCCAGGGAAGCAGCAGTATTTCATCTGCAGAGTATTTCGGCGACCGCACGCGCTCGCAGCCGCAGCCCGCCTTCACTGTGTCAGCACCTGATCTCGACGAGGTGAGTTTCATAAATTACCTCTAAAATATTTTCTAAATTACCTCTTAATTAAAAATGATAATATTTCTTGTACCTTAATCATATTCCCTTTTTTCTAATGATCACAATGGGTTAAATGAGCCCATTTTAACTCAATATATTAGAAGTCGCCCTGAAATAGGAGAATAGAGCTTTTGGCGGGGGAAGAGATATAGTTCCTCCTAGAAAGGTTACTCCTATTGGTAATCACGTGAAATAAAATAGGTTTCTTGCATGATTTTTTTTTATTCTATAAATCGTTAAATCAAGTCATTTTTAATAGAAAAATATTTTTTCTTGTAGAATTCATTTTTGTTAAAAAATATATTTTCTTGGGTCAGTGAATTAATTAGTTGTAATGATATATGTTGCCGGCAAACGCACGCACTTCACGTCAAGTGACGTTACAACCAATGGGAAGGCGCTCAGTTTGTTTTGAAATTTACTTTCATTTATATAGTTAATTTTTTACCGAAAAAAAGATCTTAAAAAATAATAGAAATTATCGATTTTAACGAATGCCTCAGTTTATTACATATTTGAAGATAATTTAAAAAAAATATATACGATTTTTTTTTAATTACATGCAAGAAACCTATTGTAAAAGATATCAAAACCGGACCACTCGCGTGAATTATTTAGTTTCAAATAAAGCAGAGCTTATGCTTGCATAACTATGCAAAAAAACGTTGAAATGGTGTACTCTACTCGAGTCCCCTGCAGGGGAAAAGCACCGTGATTTCGTTAATTTCAGACTAGGTCTCTAACTGCCAGTCGTGTATAGGTGCGCGAGTCGGTGCGAGCGGGGGTGACGCGCGTGGCCGGTCGTCTGTCCTCCATCGCCAACGGCGTTGTCACCTCGTTGCAGGAGCGCTACGGGTATTGAACCCATTCACACGACCAACACACAAGTTTCTACGCTACAATTCACTATAAATATCGGGGTTGAAGCACGACACTTACTTTATCTGTATGACATTTTTTGTTGCCCCAGTAAAGAATAATTCAGAAACATATAATTTGTAGAAAGAAACTATTTTCATATTTTTTTGCTTATCGATTTTTTTTGTAAACGAGTTGCCCTGAGTTGAAGGGTGTTTACTTAGCAAGTCTAGTGAATAGAAGTAAAAAAATAATCGCGAACAAGACAAAAGTTCTATTAAAAACTACCATCTAGTGCTTGAACGCCCCAATAACGTCAAAATAATTCTTTATTTTTTAGATTTTCATAAAGATTCATATTATGTATCATTAAGTAGATACTAAAGACATACAGATACAGTTATTGTATTAAACCATGTACAATATTCCTTACTTACGAAGGCCAGTTTTCTTAATTTCAGGAATGTGAACTTGATTGACATCGTAAAGCGTTCGTGTTAGCATTGCACTAGCGACTATGTATCGCCAATAAGATTCGTTCTTCATTTGCTTGGGGCCTTAGTTGAATTTTATTTACGCCGCAAAATTAGCCTATGAACGCGTTATAAGTTGGTTTTTTTATGTGTAGTTCTAGCTAGTACTTGCTAGATGTGTTGTACTATCTTTTAATGCGTTCGTCAGCTAATAACGACGCGTAAAATAATCCCCAGTTTGCGATTACTAGTACAATTAAATATATTTTCTTTCATCTTTATTGATCTGGAAATACTAAAGCTCTGTTAGACAATAAATAATATTAGAGCGTTAACATGGATATTCCTTAAAATTTATTTGTTGGCGATAAGAAAACTAACTAAAATAACGTAAGAATTAACCATTTAATAAAACAGTAAATAGTATCACGGAATATGTAAATGAATGATGTAAATATTGTATAACAAGATGTTTAATATCGCTAGTTCGCTGTACATGGTTATTGAGTCATTCTTTACGTTGCTATATTTCATGCACTCTCTATACTAGAGACGGATATAATACAAAGCATTCCTTTAAATTCTTTGTCGGTGATTCGCGCACAAAACTGTTGCCTTTTAAATGTCGAACCTCCGTCTCTCCTTTATTCACTAACGCCTGAAAATATGACAAATAATATGAAAAAATATGACATTGTATTGTTTATAGTGTTTATTTCTACATTTGCGATATTTCAAAGCATTAGTGAATATAGGTATCGGTGACAAAATGTGAGAGAAATCGTCGCGGAGTGACTTTGTTATCATGGATTACATATTGATACTGACATTTCATTACATCGTTTACCAACTCAAGCCAACGTGACACAAACATTTAGTCACATGTAGTAACAAGCTGACTGAGCAATAATAAATATTAACTATACAAATGAGGGGTCACTCCGTATTAGAGCATTTAATTGGATTAAAATTTTATTATTTTTATGTATTGATATTGTCTTTTTTGAATAATTTGTTACATAAGTTGATTTGATTTAAAGTTTCATTTCGATGTGTTACTTTAAGAATCCTTCGCGAGTAGTGCAAATAGCTTGTAATATCGAATGACATAAGCAAGCCATACATGCATATTTGACTCGCCATATCTGCCTTATATGATTGGCTGATTTGTTGATTTCTAAATGCGAATTACCTGGCATTAGCCAATGTATATCAGGGAATACTAGTATCAACTGGTCAGTTACCCATGATTAACCAATCAATACCAACTTATATTTGACTTATATCTGAGATGTGACGACATCATGGATCACTTATAGAAGTTGTCCGTCGGCAGAAGCCACATTATGCATGTACAGCTTGCTGTGCAGTTGGTGTTTCCAGCTGTCATTAGTCACGCTCGTTCAGTTCATACACTGACTGACGCTAGTTCAGTTTATGCGATGGTTTCTACATAGTAGTTATTTTCAGTAACAAATTACTGAGTATTGTAAGGAAGAAAAAAAATGGGTGATGATTATGCTTTTTACATTTAGTTGTAAGATTTTAAGGTATTCAGAATTATCTTCCAATGTTATGATATTACAAAGTTAGTTAAGATTGAACTGGGCGAGCGCAAATATTTGTCTTTTTTATCGAAGTGTATTAAATGTTATCTGTTCACGAGAAGAGCGCATCGTCACGCATTATCGCTGAACAGTAACTCTAGTTTTGTATCACTCTTTTGACCTAGACTGTTCGATGACTAACAATTAGTAGGGATACTTTACCAAGTATCTCTACTAATCTGGAACTATAAGTCATTAGGTAACATTAAAGGAAATATCTTAGATATGGTAAGGTACATTGTAGGGTAAAATGTATGCGAGCGATAAATTTATGTTACATCTTGTCTAAAATGATTGTGTTTTTAATAGTAATTACGGTTTTGTTTGTGTTTAATTAATACATCTATATCAAGACATCCAACTACTGAATATATTTTATTTCTAAAAATATTCTCAACCGGTAGCGATTAATGGAAAAATAACAACTATTCCCACCAGTGGGATGTCAATCTAATCATATTATTAAAACTGATAGTTAACTATTGCGAAAAAAAATGTTTGCTATATATAAGAACCAGTTAATTCGTATTTTTGACGCGGCATTTGAGTGATTCATAATAAGAGCCCCTGACGTTTGTATAAAATAATGACTATAGAAATCTGTTTAAGATTTTAATTATTAATATAAATAAAAACTATATTTGCATATGTCTCTTTCATTTCTGACAATATATAATTTGGGTATGAAACACGTTACTGCTCGGCTAGTCCCAAACGACCTGAATTTTCTTTAAAAACTCAATCACATGAGAGTCGATGAGGACATGCTAGAACGAGTCAATTCCGACCCAACATTCATGAAACGCATTGTTACTGGTGACGAGACTTGAGTTTACGAGTTTGACATGCAAACTAGTCAACAAGCTTCGGAGTGGCGCCTTCTAACTGGACCGAAAAAACCACGCCAAAGCCGATCAAAAGTCAAAGTCATGTTGGCTGTTTTCTTTGACTATCGCGGTGTTGTGCACTCGGAATTCTTGCCGGAAGGTGAAACAGTAAATAAAGAATCTTATTTGAGCGTTATGCGGCATTTCAGAGAGCAAATTCGACGAAAAAGGTCAGATTTGTGGAAAGAAAATTCTTGGATTTTGCACCACGATAATGCACCTTCGCACAAGGCAATATCATTGTGAACGAATTTTTGACCAAACACTCAACAAAGCCAGCCAACTTCTTTCTTTTTCCTAAACTCAAATTACCACTTCATGGCACCCGTTTTTAATCGGTAGAAGACAGAGGAGAATTCGCGGCGAGAACTGAACTCAATTCCGGAAACTAGCGTTTTAAAAATGTTTTGATGATTGGATTATTCGTTGTCATAAGTGTATCGTTTCTGAAGGAGCACACTTTGAAAGTGATAAAATAAATTTGGATGAATAACAAACATTTTGTATATTATTGATCTATTCCCGGTACTTTCTTGACAGAGTAGTTCATATATCTAGTTGTTTTAGTTGGCCCCTTCAGTTTTATTGTTTAAATTATGGACTTAAAGTTTAAATAGACTGTCACTAATTTTTGAAATATTACCGAAACATTCAAAACACGCCTAGCATGTTCCCTACGCGTACCACGCGTAGAGATGTAGATTCGCCTAAACACACGTGTCGATGGCATTGAATGTATTAAAAGGCTTTACGAATATTTATATTCACGTCTTCTGAAACCTGACATATCTAAAGGGAAAGTATAACAAAATGTAAGTTTAAATATAATTTATTATTAATTTCTGGATAGGAGGAATTTACAAAAATACCCTATTTTATTTAGTTTTCATGGGTTGATATCACCATCACATTCAGTTTTAGAAGCAACTATGCATATATTCTCCGGCGACACCGTCGATGGTACGAAGTGACAGAGTCGCGCATTGAATCCCGCTTCTCGCAGCCCTAACACCCTCGCCCAGTCCAATAATGCTTTACCACGTCGCCCTATCTCCGCCCGCTCTTCCACGCTCAATTCTAATTTCCCCTCCACATTTAACCCTGGTTTGTCAATGACCACTCCCTCTTCAACTCTTCCGTTATCTTCAATCTCGTTTAATTTATGTTTGTTGACACCGGCTCGATGCTCACGGCTTTGACCGTCTCCGCAAGTGGCCCAGGATACTATCCGTAAGATTATTTCAAACTCTTCCGGATTAATGCCCATTTCCTGAAATAGTTATTCATTTAGAATGTCTTTTTGGCAACTTTTAATTCAGTACATGAAGTCAGGTAAGGCTGTGTCAGTTATTTGCATTATTGCCTCTACTTTTTAAATAAGTGAATGGCATGAATGTATGTTAACCGCCTATTATTAGGTGCCTAGGTTACCTTCAGACTTCGTCTTCATCACTAAACACACTCATGGCACTCGAGTCAACTTATACTTTAAAAATACAAGTAAGGCACATCTAGATATCTAAATTAATCTAACAGCTTTCATAAATACTGATCACAATTGTATACATTTTACCTTAAAATACTGCTTCAAACTATCCTGTTAGTGAAATTATAAAATTCAATTCTAATACATAATAATTTTAAACAAATTAATAAATCCGATGGGCGATGGTCATTTGAGTTACCTGTAGGTAATGTGAGCCGAAATGGTTGCTGCGACGGCAGCGGTGGTGGCAACATGTAGCCACCACAGCACCCCGTGCGCCTCCCGACACCACGCATCGCAGTGCATAATCTGTGCACAATACACAAATACATATGTTTGTTTCAGGTACAAGTAGTCATCAGAAAAATAATTCATCCAATAACTATTAGATAAATATACAATATGCCTTAAAACTGCAAATCAAAGTTAGAATATCAAATAGCCCAAATGATAAAGTATTTGAGCCTCCAGAAATAGTTAACTAAAAGACAATTTGGTCAATTTATTATTATGACAAAAAATATCCCCTACTCGATGTGTCAAAAATAATTAGGATTAAACAAATAGGCAAAAAACATAGAAATCCCTATTTCATTATATTAAACTACAGTTATTTCTATAAAAGGTAAATAATCATCAAACTTTTCTTGTTAAATAAACTTAAAAATAAATATTTCAGTCTTTTTATGGTTATTCTATGTTAAAATTGAGTTACCGGAAATAATAATCGAAATGGTTTCAAAATCAAAGTGAATTAAATTTACAAATGGGACTCGGGTCGTTTTAGTGTCTTTCATAATTATGTGATGACCCATGATTGCCTGACTGACCGGTAGCGACACCGCAGAGGTGCTTGGCGATCCCGACGAGGTGCGTGCAGGCGCGCCCTGCCGCCGTGCGCCTCACCACCAGGTGTTCCAGCCCTGCACGTACTCGACACACCAGATCTTCCACCTCCTCAGCATGCCCTAAGACATACATCTTATCTACTTAAATTATAAATCGATTTTCTCTTGAACTACTGCTACATGAGTGTGTTGCCAGTATACCTAACTAAATGTAAGCTTTAATATTTAACTTCATTTTTAGGGTTCCGTACCTCAAAAGGACAAAACGGAACCCTTATAGGATCACTTTGTTGTCCGTCCGTCCGTCTGTCAAGACCGTTTTCCTCAGGAACGCGTGGAGGTAACAAACTAAAATTTATATCCAATACTCAGGCCTACTGTCCATTGGAGCTGTGAAAAAATCAAACTCCTAAGTCAAAGCAATCAAAAGATACAGACGTTTATGCCGCAAATTTCCGCAACTCGCACGGGAATCAAAACCTACAGGGTACTCGTAGACTTAGAACCTTGAAATTTGGTACGAAGTAACGTCTTATAGTACACATAAAGGAAAAATTGCAAAAACCGTAAATTTTTAGTTACATCATATAATAAAATATATTTTTGGAAATTTTAAAGTTACTACCTCTTTTCTCGTGAACGCGTAGAGGTATTAAATTGAAATTCACATCAAATACTCAGGTCTATAATACCTTTGAGCTGTAACAAAATCAAACTTTTATGTCAACGCAATCAAAAGAAATAGCAATTTAAGCCGCATATTTTCGAACTCGCAACTACTCGCTAGGGAATCAAAACCTAAAGGGTACTTCCAGTCGATCTAGAATCTTGAAATTTGGCATGAAGCAATGGTTAACAGCACATATAAGGGAAAAATTCCGAACACCTTAAATTATTTGTTATACCTTCATTTTGCAATAAAAATACCATAACTATGACTCGATTGTCGTAATGGGTGAATTTTTACTTAAATACCTACAGGTTTGTACGGAACCCTCGGTGCGCGAGTCCGACTCGCACTTGGCCAGTTTTTTTTTTACACTAAACATTGTTATATGATGGGACTGAAATTATGACACGACTATTTATTAAGAACACTATGTTTTAATAATAAAATTTTGAGAACCTATGATTGCGTTTTATAAAAGGACACGCCTGGCGTGTTCCCGGCATTACAAAACAACTTTTTTTTTTTCATGAAAAAATAAATGTGTGTGTAAGACTGACCTTGATCATTGTTAGACACGGTGGTGGTGGAGACAGCTCTGTGTCGTAACTTGTTGTCGCGCTTGTGTCGCAGCGAGGCGCGATCCACAAGTAGCACGCGGCTGCGCCCTTCGCGAGCGCACCACGCCTGCCACAAGTAGTACGACAGGTAACCTGTACCACAACAAACTTAATGTGTCTTAAAATGCCTTTTAGAGAGTGGTTATATAAAAAAAACCTAATTTAAAAGACCACTTTAGAGAAATATAAATAAAAATAAACTATAACGCAACATACAAAGTATGTATAGCAATCTAAACCACTTGGTGACTTTGGTTTAAACTTCATTTTTACGAACAGTTGCTATCTGCTCATATGTAGGACGTTTCCTTGAAACGAGGTGAAGACACAATTTTCTGCGTCCTACGAAGTGGAGTAGTTACAAATCTTTATTCAATTGTACCTTTGCCTGCACCGAGTTCGACGTAACATGTATCGGGTTGCACAAGATGCTCACGCTCTGTCAACTGCAGCAGTGACGAAACCTGTCGCAGATGCCGCCTTGAGCTCTCCGTTCGGGTCTGTATCTATGGCAAACTTAAATATAAAAAAAATGTTTTTTCTCTTATTGTTCTAGTAATTAATCAGGTGAATTAGGTATACAATGACTCAAGAATACAATGAGATCTCTGTATTGATTCCTTGTAAGGCAGACTTAGATCTGCCGTCCTTGCTGTTAGAAAATCACGAGTCATAACCGATCACAAAACAGCAAGGTTTACTACAGCTGTCCTCTCACTACCCAGTGTAGTTGTAGCCATGCTGTCTAGCGAGAGAGCATGGGAGGCGGCGGTCACCTTCTGCGAAGAGGTCCGAAAGGTGCAAAAGAGAAGGAGACCGCCAAGCGAGCTAGAAAAGACGATGCCAATGCGGTCCTTATCAGCAAGAGACGTATGGGAGTAGGCGTCGCTACGCGGCCCTCGTCCATGTTTGAAGGGAGGACACATATCTCCGCCATCAACCCATGGCGGCGGGTCGAATCCATAAAGGATTTTCAATTGGACTACAGCTGTTTTCACTGTACTGGTCTGGTATTTTCAGCATCACATTAAAATTTTATAACAATGTTACCATAATTCTCCAAATTGCCCTAACAAAATTGACAAACATTTGTAAGCAAGGTTTTATTATTAAATTGCACTGTTTGCAAGACAAAAAACGAGGTATGAAGCAATAGTTATTGACTATCAATGAGTTCATATTGAATAAATAGAATTTAATATATTTTTTTAGTTAGTCTAGTAAAAGTAACAGACTCATCATGTTAATTATGCATGGGTGGACATTAAGATTACATTAGTTACATCATTACTTTGACTTTCAATATATTTAAAAATATTATATGAAAAAATTTAATGTCAAAAGTTAAGTTGCTACACTGCACCCTTAAAAGTGACTTATCTAAAACCACGATTTGATAGGTGTAAAGGTTAATGAATTCCAGTGTTTTAGTACTTCAATTAGTAACTACTGCGTTTTAACACAATGGAATACTTTTTGATATAACACAGAATAAATAAATGTAGTTAATCATTCATTTCCAAAAGTTGCTTTTATAAAATACTTTTACATGGGAAAACTTAGACTTTTTTGGATTAGGTAATTTTATTTCTAAAGGTGCGAAATATAACATGAAAACACAAACAGAATCTGCTCACTCATAAGAATAACACTAAAATACGTCAAATATAACATGAATATAAGCTAGTTTACTAGTTGATTTTTAGCCTCTGAATTCCGTTAATTTTATTTGGATTTGATTGGAGAGACAGACATACCTGAAAATCTGGCATGATCACTTCATGGATTTCTTGTTCTTCTATAGTTTCTATGTTGTCCTTTATGTACTCTTTAACAATACATAGAAAAACTATTGAACTCACTTTCTTCTTAAATTGATAAATACAAAATGTTTTTACTGTTAAGCAACTAACTTAACAGTGAAAGGGATTTTCTATTCATCATATCGATGCTTTCTGCAACAAAAGTCATAACTTCATAATGCCATTAGAATAATATTATTACTTTGTAGCAGAAGGCATCAATATCAATAGAGATTTCTTAAGGCTGGTACATACTTTCATAAAGTTTGGTAATCTTGTCAATAAGCACAGTCATCTTCTTCTTAGGGACCTGGTTTAGTGATATCTGAAGTGGAGACTCATCATCCAAAGGCGCATTTACATTTAACTCAATGTAAGAAGGTGTTGGAACTTGACGTGCATTGCATATCAACAGATGTTTTTGTAACTTGCTTACAAAGCAGGTGCTGAAAGATGTTTATTACTATTTGACATAGAGCTCTTGGCATCTACACAATGTTAAAATATAGGTATTAGAAAGATTGCAAGTAATAGGGTATTTGACAGATTTTCGGAAAGTATTTCAAAATATACGCTTGACTATTGTTCTTCTTTTGTTTAGAGCCATTCTAATAACCAAGACAGTTTTTATAATGAAATACATTTTGTATTGCCCGCTGAAACACTAAGTCACATTGTGTCAATGTTGTAATAGTCATAGGTTGTATTCTGATATATACATCAGTATATTCAGGTTATGTTTAAGGATTCATTGCCCGCGTTTTGGTTTTGTTTTGTTGTGTTTATCTGAATGAAACTTTTCATTATTGCATGAAACCTTCCAGTTTTTTTTGGGAGCTTCTTTTAATGTCACATTTCTGCATCATATATTCATCATATTTGCATATTTGTCTGTAAAAAATATTGTAAACTATCAATTTTAACTAATTACTTTGATAAGAGCTGGCATTCTTTCAATTGGGTTGATAGACACTTATAATTACACTGCTTGATAATTCCGCCTCTACTAGTTTAATTTTGTATATATAATTTCTTTTTATCCTTCATATATAAAAGCAATTGCACTTTAACTGACGCGGCTTCGCTTCGCTGAGCGTTTTTCACAACCCAAAATGCACGTGTTTACTCTGCCGTGCGGCGCTCCAGACTGTTCGATCGTCCGCCGGGGGGCTGCGCCGTCGCTGCCGCCATGCTTCCCGCCATTCTGGCGCCGCCGCTCGGTATTGCGGTATACATTGCACTAGCGAAGAGGCGCCGCGCATTATCATTATCATTTTATTTCTTATGTTGCTTAAATGTATTGCCATGCTCCGCGGGGGCATCCATGTGTCAAGAGAAGGAGAAATGGGGGCCAATTGAAAATCAGCGTCAGCCCTCAAGCTGACATTAAGCTGAATTGGTCACCCATTTGGTACAGACGTGGGACATAATTATTAGGTTAAAATTAAGTTTTTATTTTTGTTGTTTTAAAGTTTTAGCTTAATCTTAATTGTCTTGTTTTGTTTTATTTTCTTTTAGTTTAATTTTTTTTTTTATTATTATTATTATTTATGTACTGTCTTTGTGTTGTATGTTAATGTCCTGTGTTAGTACCAAATAAAAAAGTGTTTATGTTTATGTTTATTTGTGTAGTTCATAAAATCCTTCTTTTGGCCTCCAACAAAAATTCATTTGAGAATACATCACCAAACTCTTCACATGTTGAAGAAGAATTTCCCTCAATTTATCTAAACGTTGTAAAGTTCATGGTGCTTCCTACTTTTGATATCTTTGACTTCTTCAAATATAATTTCAGCCTTCCTTCAAATATAATTTATGTTCCTTGCTTCGCCCGATATGCCCACAAGGAAATCGACTGCGTATTTATAACCACCTTGTGAAACAGGGCAGTCATGGCACTAGACACTTATACACCCTCTATTTCTTCCTCTACCAAGCTAACGGAATATGATAAACAACGGACTTTGTGGTCAGGTCATAACTTACTTATCCCATTGTAATTTACTAAATTCTTCCACGAGTTTAGAAAGCTCCTTATCTGTCTGCAATGTGTATGTGTTATATGTTGCCAGGGCCACAGGTCATTGAGATCGGTAGCCTGGCATCTGCCAGGATCGTGGGGCATGGATCAGACGTGTTGCCGATCGCAGTGTGATTGCATGATAGGCAGTGGGATGCTCTTGCCCATTTTATGGAGTCTGGATCCTTTAGTCGCCTTTTATGACACCCACGGAAAGAGATGGTGCTATTCTCGGGTCACGCCACAATTCAGTTAAGGCAACATACACAAACCCTTCCATCCAACCTTGTAATCTATTATGAATTCAATTAAATATTAAAAAGGTTAGTTTTGTACTTACAATGAAGTTTCCACATTCATGAATTCTGTACAACAAAAGTCCGGGTTTGAGGAAATATGTAATCACATATTTTCTCAAACCCGGACTTGCAAAATCAATTGTTGCAAATTCGCACTGTCAGTTTTAATAAAATCATTTTCCATGTTTTATTAGGGTAAACTGCACTTTGGACACAAAAAAATAAAATAAATATTAATGAAACCTGTGAATTAAATGACAAGACATTTTGTTTATAATATTTTGAGCTCACATGCTCTGTTCAATCGCCAAGACAATTCTTGTAAATGATTCACAGAATCAAAATTTTAATTTAGGCAAAGATTATTTTAATAATTTTTATTTGTAGTTTAAGTCAAATATTCTCAATTTGGACCTTAAATTCTATAGTGTGCAATACTTATTTGTTAAATGTCAAATACCCTATTATCTCATATGTTAATGCTTAATATATTATTTGTTCTACTTACTGTTTTGGATCATTTGGGCATGGTATTCTAGTATCATCCTGGAAAAAAAGGTTTTTTCTTTTGAAGTCATTTTCTACCCTGCATTGTAAAAATAATGATTTCAGTTTCCGTAAAGTTTCAATCACATATTTAAGAAATTCTCAACACATTATTCAAAATAAAAAGTTATAACAGTAATTTTGTGTGTCAGAGTCAGGGGCCTGGTAAAATTCATTGATATTCTGTAAATGCTGTTATCTTGAATTCTTAAACAAAAATATAAAATCTTAAAATTCACCTTGAATGTTATTTAAATCAGTGTAAGTACTATGGCAAACCGCATAGTACTTATATTACCAAAGCATTTACCCATCTTGCTGGATTTAACCAACATTGTCTACTTTGTCTTGTCAGTGTCATACATACTGTTAATGAACTACATCAGCAGTAGATTTGAAGACCTAAATAAAACAAATGAATGTTTGATCCTGACTTTTCAACTAGTTTACAGGAACCATTATCACTGGTTGACTAAACAGTCAGATGTAACAATTAATATAAATTATTTGCAAAAAACCCTACATAAGTAAAACTACTTAAATGTGTGATATGCACGGAAGTGTAATAACTAAATATGAATATGGATTGATTGTTTTTCATCTGTCAATATCTGAATGAGCCAGGAATTGCCTGAGCAACAACCAATATACAACATTGGTATGTGTTGTGTTCACATACATAGTTCATCTCAAGTTATTATTGGTAGGAATTGGTTTTATCACTAACTGGTACTATTAAATATTCTTACAACTGGTTGATAACTTAAAGTAGATAAATGAACAATATTTACATCAACTCTTTTTAGTGACCTAAAGGTGTTTTACAGAGTTGAGTTACATACGACATTATAACTAGTTCGATTGCTTTTGAACAATACAAAACAATTATAATAGAAAAATACTAGAAAAAATCGACTCGGGTCACAAGTGAATCTCAGGCGGGAACTTTCACTTGTGACCCGAGTCGATTTTTTCTAGTATTTTTCTATTATAATAATTTATCTTATAAGATCGCATTGAAAATGCATAAAATATATAAAAATTATAAATATACAAAACAATGTTAACACATTTAATTATCTGAAAAACAGTACGAAGAACAGAAAGCAGCAGAACTTATTTTTTCCGTACTTGTCCATCTCGAGTCTTCGTATCAGGTTGGTGCTCCCCGCAGTAAAGTAAGCCAGGACGTACAGTCATACGACACAGTCTTTTTTTTCTTACAACGAAATAATGACATTGTGGCGTTTGTGATTCAGAATTTTCTAAATTTTTATCACAATCGTTCATTTTTCGTAGATTTTTTTCATTTACTTACAAATACTTTTGAGGTTATAAAATTATACACTATGGTTTATACATTTATTTATTCTTTATTTGTGGCTTGCACGATTTGTGCATTTAGCCAGTGTCAAGTAAGTATAATTGCCAGTTTTTGAGTAATTTCCTCGGTTTTAGAAAAGATGTGGGGTTTTACTGAAACCTCCTCGTGGCCTTCTTGAGAGAGCGCGAAAAGACACCTTCCACTGTTTTGTTTCAGTTGCCAATACTCATGCATATTCAGAAACACTCAATGGTTCCTAACCCACCATTGTAACGCATTAATATTATCCACAATACAAAATTTAACAAGAAAACCAAAACCATTAAAGTGACGCTTCGCGCTCCCGCCAAAAAGTCCTGGTTTATACATTGGCTTTATAATTTATATATATACTAGCTGACCCGGCCACGCGTTGCTATGGTAACGTTAATAGATTATAAAAACTGTTGTTCTTAGGCTTATGGTAATTATATATTGTAACCATAGAGTAACTTATATATAGATGGTAATAAAACGTAGTGATTCCTTAGAACAATAATTATTGTTCTGAGAGTGATTCCTTGCTCAGTGGATGGTAACAAAACCACACATACACAAAGAATTGTCTTAATATAATTAGGATATACTACTGTGTCCAAAAAGTAAGGTGACATTGTATTTATTTTGAAAATTCTTTGTTTGTTCTTCCAAATCAATTTCATACCCTTCAAAGTAATCCTCTCCCGATGCAATGCACTTGTTGAGGTCAGTTATGTTTTTTGCATGTATCACCGCATTAGTGTCATCAGCAAAATCTACCACTTCAATATCTGGTATAGCGTTGTACATGAAAGGGATAAGGTCATTGGTAAATAATAAACATCATCTATACGATCTTTTTTTTTATTTAAGTCCTAATGATACCCCTTTTCAAAATTTAATCACCCATTTTCAGGGTAAAACACAATATTTGAGGCATGTAATAAAAAAAGTTAAAGGATACACTGAAATCTTGAGAGAGCGGGATTCAAATTCAAATTTGTTAGTTGCATTAAATACGCATGCATTGAATAAAGGTGATACATGGATGTTAATTATAATTCAGAGCTTATAACCTATTTATCTATATCAGGATTTATATATATATATATATACACATATTAATTTAATTGACATTTATATTGTGTATTTCTTTACTGTATATAACTGACATTTTTGTAGTAATTAGAATAATATAAATTGTAATGTGTTGAAATTTTTGCATGCAATTAGATATATATATATATATATATATATAAATAAATAATTCTCGGAACCTATTTATCTCGGAACCTGATCATGATAATATAAATTAACGCATCAACACTTTATGTTTTAAGAAATCATCCATTGAGATGATTTGATGATTTGATTGAGCAATAAAAACTTGTTCCGATTTATAGGGAGGTCCTTAAAATAATTTGGTTTTTAATATAAATGACCATACACAGTGCGTAGCTATTATTTAGCTCTTTGTTTTAGGGACTAATAATATTATAAGTCTGTGAGGATTTCTTTGAGATTTATCACTTGTCTTTACAAATTTATCACTATAAGATATAAAATACGTGTGTAAAAAACAACCACGCCTCCGAGCCCTCAGATGGGATTCGAACCCACGACCTTTCGCAATCCGGGCGACTGCTCTGACCGCTGAGCTACCGAGACGCTGGCAAACGTGTCGAATTTTAGAAACGTA
Source organism: Calamotropha paludella (assembly GCA_927399485.1). Lineage (NCBI taxonomy): Eukaryota > Metazoa > Arthropoda > Insecta > Lepidoptera > Crambidae > Calamotropha > Calamotropha paludella. The sequence goes on along the minus strand of OV656803.1, from coordinate 18,354,981 downwards.
TTCCAACTTCTACTATGAGCTAGTATCGTTCCACCAATGTTGAACGCTAACTACCTTCAACATTGAAAGTAATATTTTTACAAATATTAAACAATCAATTAAGATGGAACCAGCTATAATTATGTTTTTATTTAATTTTTTGCATTCACAATGCAATATTTCTATAAGATATAAAATACGTGTGTAAAAAACAACCACGCCTCCGAGCCCTCAGATGGGATTCGAACCCACGACCTTTCGCAATCCGGGCGACTGCTCTGACCGCTGAGCTACCGAGACGCTGGCAAACGTGTCGAATTTTACAAACGTATTCTAACTTCTACTATGAGCTAGTATCGTTCCACCAATGTTGAACGCTAACTACCTTCAACATTGAAAGTAATATTTTTACAAATATTAAACAATCAATTAAGATGGAACCAGCTATAATTATGTTTTTATTTAATTTTTTGCATTCACAATGCAATATTTCTATAAGATATAAAATACGTGTGTAAAAAACAACCACGCCTCCGAGCCCTCAGATGGGATTCGAACCCACGACCTTTCGCAATCCGGGCGACTGCTCTGACCGCTGAGCTACCGAGACGCTGGCAAACGTGTCGAATTTTACAAACGTATTCCAACTTCTACTATGAGCTAGTATCGTTCAGTTCGTGCAGTCGCCCGGATTGCGAAAGGTCGTGGGTTCGAATCCCATCTGAGGGCTCGGAGGCGTGGTTGTTTTTTACACACGTATTTTATATCTTATAGAAATATTGCATTGTGAATGCAAAAAATTAAATAAAAACATAATTATAGCTGGTTCCATCTTAATTGATTGTTTAATATTTGTAAAAATATTACTTTCAATGTTGAAGGTAGTTAGCGTTCAACATTGGTGGAACGATACTAGCTCATAGTAGAAGTTGGAATACGTTTGTAAAATTCGACACGTTTGCCAGCGTCTCGGTAGCTCAGCGGTCAGAGCAGTCGCCCGGATTGCGAAAGGTCGTGGGTTCGAATCCCATCTGAGGGCTCGGAGGCGTGGTTGTTTTTTTTTTTACACACGTATTTTATATCTTATAGAAATATTGCATTGTGAATGCAAAAAATTAAATAAAAACAAATAAAAACAAATTTATCACTGTTTTATTTGACGTAGTTAAACTATAAAATCTGCTATAAGGCCTCTACTTTTTATTGTTTTTATGTTAAGTTTACGTCAATGTCAGAAGAGAAACTTAGTTCTGCAACTTTCCGACTAATTTGATTTTTTTGGACAAGCTTGCTTTTTCTGTTTCGTCAAAGTGAGAATTAGATATGGAGGTATCACATAAAACATCATATTTAACAAGTTTAGTGCATGCACTAAGAGTTGTGATTATATACTCTTTGACACAAACTGATCAGTGTTTCCACAATGAGGGGAAATTCCCCTTTTAAGGGCAATTAGGGTCAAGATGGAAAGAAAAAGAGGAAAAACATGAAGAGGGGAAATTGCGGGAAATCATGGGTTAAGAATAGCATTAAATATTGAGAAAAATTTCGGAACTAATTTTTTATGGACGATACCGTGGACTAGTGTTGCCATATAAAAGAAACTGTGGCAACACGTGCAGATTTTATATATTTCTGGTCAGGCTATAAATAAGAATATGAACTTTTGAATTATACTTTATTCATGTTTAGTCTATTTTTTTGGATTCGCTTGCTGTTGCATTGGACTGTACAAAATTAAGGTGTGGTATTTCTAACTGATTTTTTATTAGTTGTGTAGATGTTGTTCTCGTTCGTTTCAAACCAGATTTTACACACAGGATTGATGCAACCGTTTCATTATCCAGCTTATTGCGTTTATCTGTTTTGTTTATATTTTTTAGATCACTAAATAACCGATCTACGGCAGCATTGGAAAAAGGCAGTGACATAAAATAGTTTATCAAAACTGGCAGTTGAAGGAATTTGGGTCTGCCGTCAAAATTTTTATTGCAAACATTTTTTTCCAATAGCCAACAGTATCCGTGGAATCTTTGATTTGTCCAGCTCTGTTACATCTACAGCAATGTGCGATGAAATGTTTTTTTTCGCGATTTTGTATAATGATGTAGGGTGTAAATCATTGGCATTTTCGGGTTTAAAAAAGACAAATCATTGTGCACATCGTCAAATACGAATCATTTCTTAATTTGTACGATCGCTTCAATATAAAACAATTTTGCCGACTGAAAAATTCTCTGAACTTCACAGTTTTCTTTATTTTCCACCTCTGTTAATGAATGGGTTGCAACCACACCTAAATAAATACGTTTCAATTCAATTTGTTCTTCCGTCTGAGAAGGATTGAATTGGTTACCAGGGGTTTGTTTGACATAATTTCTATTCATGAAATTCAACGCCAATGTTTTGATTAATTCCTCAGTCTGAGTCTTCAATTCTCAGAATTTAGGATAATCAGCTTCAAACATCCAATTAAAATCATTAAACAGTCCAAGAGCATAGTCTACAAAATGCATTTGAATTTTTATCAAAGGGTTCTCCAAGGTTTAGCGAGCGTGGCGTTCGCATGTGTTGGATCTTCGAAGCTTAATATTCTCCAGTAACTCTTCGATAGATCCCACTGTTTTAAAATTATTTGCACGCATGCTTGAAGCGACAACTACCAGGTTTGACAAGCTCTCAATATTTTATGAGGTTTGACTTCATGGAAGGTTTGAAACTTTTTGAAAGCAGCAGAATTTTAGGGCTTCTCCCAAAATGATTGTATACATTACAGCACAAATCTTCCAAAGAGTGTCTTAACTTGGTGCATGCGTTACTCGCCACCAGATGTATCATATGGCATGAGCATTTTGACACAAATGCTTGAGGATAGTTTGACACAGAGTTACGCTGTCCCATCATGACTGCAGTCGTATCAGCACAAAACTTATCCAGTTTTGCAAAGGCACATTATTTTTTTCAGTGTGTTAATCATTTGTGTGTACAAACCCACAGCGGTCCTGTCTAGGCAATCTAGTCGATCAGTCTACGTATGTTTTAAAATTATAGCAGTAGTTGACTAGTATCGCTAGTTGCTTTTTGACGCTAACATCAGTTGTTTCGTCAATATAATCGGAAAACAAATGATGGTTTAATTCACTAACAAGTGTTTGACTAAAAATGGGCGCCATTCCTAATGACATTAGTAGCTTTTTGTTTGGCTAAAGAGATCGCTCCCCTGTGGGCTGTATGGCGGTACAACATTTTTGCCTGTCAGCTTAGACATAAAAGAATTTAACATTTTTTCATAACGTAAAATTCTAACCTAGATTTCATTGTGCATTTAATTAAGTACTAACACCGATTTTCTAGCAGAAATATTAGTTAGCCACCGATTCATTTTTCACATTAAACAACCGCCACAATAAATATATCTATAGTTAAGTTTATTTACTTGGAGCACTCAATCAATCGCACCAATCACAAATTTGATAGAATACATGTTACCATCATAACAACATAAAGAGATTGACAGCTAGTGATGTGCGTGCAGTTATATCAAAGTAATGATGTGCAAAGTCAACAAATTTTGTCGATGATTTTGTTGATGTATTTAGTGTAAATAATATTATTATTTTATTAGTATGGTATTACCAGAGGCGGAATCAGGCTATAGTATAAGATCGATAAAGACCTTTTTTTATTTACTAAACTAGTGCCAAAAGTAAAAACTACAGCAGAATAATTTTTGAGGGGAAAAATGTCCTGAGAAGGGGAAATCTAAATTGAGGCGTGGGGAATGGAAATCTTTAAAGTAGAAACACTGAAACTTAGTGACTAAATAGTTGGAGTATAATGTTCCTTGGTAGTGTTATCTTTGGTTATGTACCTGTGATCTAGACCGTCAACAAATTTTGAGGTTAGGCGTCGCATATCTTAGGTTTCATTCAGGTATTAAACGTATTATGTAGTATTAATGACCTGAAATGAGTTCTTCAAGTAACGAAACTGAAGAGCCCACATCATGTGGCGCAAAGGTGCTAGACGAAGCTGTCAGCATTGGCGGCGAAAACGCGTCTTTGGATGCTCCTCGGCCACCCGCCAAGCGACCGCTTCCGACTGCAGTAATCGAGATTTCGGATACGGATAGCGATGATTCCGACGTATGTGCCGTCAGCTCGTACCAAGCCTCGGCTGATGAGGTCAAGCGAATTCGGGGTGGTGAGAAATTTATTGTTTCTATCTTCAATGCTAACATTTGCTTTTTACGTGGGAAATTTGATTACATTATACACAATATCGTCATAGTCTGGAGTTACTTCCCTCATTTTTAAGTAATATCATTACTTACTAACTGGTTACTTACTATTGATCACATTCTACTTGCAATCTTCTTTCACCTGTGAATATCTGCATACCTGTTAGTACCTGTGAAAATAGATACATTTTGTTGTGTTGTTGAAATCTCTCCCAAAAGCTAGTTATTCAATTAAGATTGATATTTCTCTTCTTTTTTATTTATTTACTCAATTTGAATAAAACACTTTTTTTACAGTTTTTGCATATATTTTATTTATTTTATTTTATTTTATATAGGTATTAATACCTACAAAAACACATTGCAAGACCTGATTATGTAGTTAGCTTTTTTGCAAATAATAACAGTAAGATGGAGGTCAGTCCGCCTGTCTGAGTTTCTTTCGCCAGTTCTTCTCGGAAGGGCCTCCCAAGTTCTAAACTGGTAATAGACTCAGTAGTATACAATGTTATTGTAGTGAGAATTTTATAACTAAATAAAATGTAAAAATAAAACAATTTGATTTTAATCAATGTGCCTGATTAAAATATTGTGATGGTAGTAGAAAATACATGACAACCATTATCTTAGTCATCCTGTGATCACGGCTCCTGTAAAGGAGTCAAAACGTCAGGATTATATATAAAATAAAATATGCACAAAATCCATAAAAAAGTGTTTTATTCAAATGTTTAATGTGTGCAGAAGTGTAAGAACTAAATTATCTACTCGAGTTTCCTTATTTTAATTAATGCTAAAAAGTTTATAGTAGCTAAGTAAAGATTATGAACTTAGTTGAGTAATAGGGAATTGGTAGCTCTTGTTACTTCTCTAAGCTTTACTTGAGTTTTTCTGTATCTTTATCATAGGGTAAAAAATCACCCTATTGTATATATCTACTCTCCAAGCTAAGAAACAAGAGCACTTTTGTGTTGGTTGAGGAATCTTAGCCCCCTTTTGGAGAAATTATATTTGTAATACTGCTGCATTGTATTTGAAGTGATATAAAAGAAATTGAGAAGAAGGGGGATTAGATTTCAAACTATTAAGGTATAGCATAGAGTGTGAAGTAACAGTACTTTATCAACATAGTCATGATGAATTCAATTCAATTTTGGGGTAAATGGCTTTGTCTCGTTATGTGGCGATTCTGCCAATGTCCAAGATAGTCATGATCAATTTTTTTCTAAATCCAATAAGAATTTATGGTCTTATTATTATAATTCAAAATAAGAACTGTAAACAAAAGAAAATGTGAAGCATGATTGTTGTTCCACATATTCTGTGGATGAGTGGCTGACATATCAGTTTACATGTTAATGCAATTCCGGGCTTGATTTCGAGCAGTGTAGAAAATAAATGATGAATAAAAACCCAGACTTGGGTCTGGGTGTTTTGTAACCATTGTTGTGTCTGAATTCCATAATGCAAATTACTAGAGATGTCCCGATTATGACTTTGGTCAACTGGTTGATTAATCGGTTGTAATGAGACCGACTAGTCGGCCAATCACCGATCACGGTTTCGGGTGTTCCCATGACTCTTTTTTTACAGCTGATTCGTGCGCAAGTGGCAATCGCCGCCTGCAAGCATGTCAATACCTGATTTGTTTATTTCTCATTGTGTCTTGATTTTTTATTTTCTACTGTTTTTTTTTTATGCAAAATGCACCCACTGGACTCGAGGGAGGGAGGTGGTGAATCCTCCAGGATATTTCGGGCCGGCCCGAGAGTTATGTCAGACTCGTACTGACTAAACACCACCTGAGGTTGGCTTGTACCCGGGAAAGGTCATAAGTCTTCGTCTGAGCCGACCGCCCCTAAAAATTTTGCATGGGTCAGAGCAGTGTTTTTGTATGAAAAAATATTTTTGTGTGAGTGTTCAATTAAAAATTAATAATTTCAAAAAGACAGTCTTGTGTATGAACTTTTTTGAACAATTAGACAATGATTCCCTTAAAGTTAAGTGTAACCAATGCCAAATGAGAATTTCACGTGGTGGGCAGAAAAAAACAGCAAATACTATAAGTATATAAATAATATATTAAATATGGACATCCAACCCTGATACCTCTGATAGGTTCTGATAAAATGTTCAACCGCAAAAGATTCCTCCCAGTCGCAAATCCAAACAGAAGAATAGTAGTTCTACTTTGTCAACCGTGCTTACTTTGTCAAATTCACTGTCATCGGAGGTCAGTTTTTTATAAATGTCAACAAAATATTGAAGATAGTTTTGCTATACAATGGTCACATGAAGACTCAAGATCAAGAGACATCAGTATCGCTATAGGTGAAATGATTGCATGACTTGACAACCAGCCGTTGCCAGTTGTTGAAAGTACTAGCTTTAGAAACTTGATGAAAAAAGTTAAACCAAAACATAACATACTGGGTAGAAAGTTTTTCACCGAGAACATCATTCCTCAAATTTACAAAAAGACTAAATCTGAGATTCAAAGAGGAGTTCAGCTACAATCATAGCTGCAATTTCAGTCACTACTGACATGTGGGCAAACACAACAAAGAAAGTTTTTTGAGTTTTACAGCTTACTGGTTTAACATTAGTTTATTATGCAGCTAGCCAACCACCGAAAACAAATATCAGCTTCACGTAAAATTCAATCAATGTCTTTTATGTCTTAAACTATTTATATATTAAAAGGAGGAGTGATATCTGAGTAAAATTCTAGACGCTTTTAACATATAATTGATACAAGAGAGTAATAACCATGATACTTTGAGAAGTACAAATATTTTTGTTCTTCATAAAGGCTACCTACCTTCTGCAATGCTGGGAGGTAAAATTCTGCCATATTGTATGGCAGTAAAGTATCTGGAAAGCCAAAAAAAGCATTTGCAGAAGAGATTTCTTTAGGTCCAGAATCCTACAGAGATTACTCAGAAGAAGCTTGGTCTTAAATATATATATATATACACACAAACTCCTATGTTACAAGGCTGTTTTAAAAAACTGTTTTTTTGGACATATGAAAAACCAGAAATGAGTTGGAAGCTTGATGGACAGCCTCACTCCTCATGCCATTTTTAGAAATTAATCGGCTCATAGTCAGGAATACTGATTGTATGTTAATAAAAAATAAAGATATGTGATATTGGTGTTAAAAGAACATTCCTTTGATGACATATTATATTATATATGCATAATTTTTTCTGAGAGCTTTTTGCATTTCCCCTCCTATGAGTTTATTAGTTAAGTATTAGTAAAATATAATATAATAGAGATAATAATATACTCTAGAATTTCATTAATATTGTTTTTCTGTATTTGACTAAGTTATTTTGCATATTCACATTGCTGTGCTTTATTTTATTACATATTTAAAAAAAAACACCTTATCGTAAACATTTATCGTATTCACCATGCATTTATTCTTGTTTCTTATATTTTATCCTAACATTTCAACTGCTGTAATTCTCAGGATCAAATAAAAAAACAAGTATAAACGCGTCGTCAATATTATATATTTAGTATAAGTAGTTTTATTTAAGAGCAATTTGGAACAAAGGTGTCTAGTTTCCTGTTCAAGGTTTGTTGAACATTAAGCAGGTCTTTGTACCACTATGTGTGTAATAAAAGTGAATAAATAAAATGAGCATTTATTCCTATATTATTTTTACCTTGTTACATCAGTGTTAAATACTTGCTATTTATATAATTCTTAAAATATTAATTCATAATTTTCTAAGGCATCTGAGTGATGTCAAGATCTTATAGTGCCTTGAAGGAATGACAGAAGATGATTTTTTTATAAATCAACGAATATTTTGTTTATCCCGTCTCTATTGATGTGATGATAAATGATAAGTGAAAAGGTCCAGTGGTTGCACATTTTCTTTTTGTTTGTTACCAATTAACTGCCAAATCCTTTTGTTTGTCTTGCCAATTTTACCTTTTGGTATAGCATATTAATTTAACTACAATACTTTTAAGGGTAATCTATCGTTAATTGACTATCTTTTTTATTTTACAGCTGACTACTCGTCATCATCGTCCTCATCAGACTACAGTTCAGATTCTGATTCTCCTTGGGAAGATGATTCTATAGTTGTTGCTGACAATAAAGTTGGCATCAGACCTGTGAAAGCACAGCTCAATCCAAGAGCAAATCGTATGGAAGATCCTTTGTTGAACCCGGCTTTCAAGGTATTTGTTTTTTATTATTGTGTTTGCCTGCCTGTAATACAACAAGTCCTTTAGGCCACTAAAGCTATAAGTAAACAATGAGAAACCCAAATGGAAACCCAAATGATACATTCATAACATACAAAGCGAACACTGCCTGTGAACATTATGATTATGTTATGACTATCTGCTAATGCTTAGCATTCCATTCACAACACATGAAAAATACAAATAAAGCCCAAATAACTACTAAAGAACACAAAACAAATCTAGTATTACAAGAACCATACTTACTAGTATAAAAAATATCCAATTTTTTTTTGCGAGATTATGCTCTTCCTGTCCTAATTTAAAAAAAAAATGTATTCCTGTTTTTTATTCATGACAATTTTTTTCTTATTTCACATTTGAAATATTGAAATGATTAATAAATCCATCTAACCTTTAGGTACAAGAAACAAAGGTAACACTAACAGCAAATTGGAATGAATTTAAAGACTTCACTAATAATGAGATCACATTGACGTGTGAGCCTTTTCGAGTATGCCTGCTTCATGGATTCCTAGCTAATCCAGAGATTATCAACAATATGGTGGACGATATGAACACTTTAGACTGGGAGCGCAAAAAGATGGATCTGTATGAGTTTCATCAGACTGCTGACTTGGCCAGCCTGACTTGGCAGCGTAGTATTAGAGGAATATATGAACTTTTAAAGACTGAAGTGATGAGTTGGGTAAGAGAAAAATTCATACTAATACTAGTTAAACACGGCCACACTTCACTCAGTATGATATTATTTATCAAGAAATCTGATCTCATGTCAGTTTTGTAAATCTCTTATAAGAAATGTAATGTGTTAGAAATTTGTTCTCATTACTTTCGCTTAATGCGGACGCAAACATGTTGAAGGTTAACCTTTATTATTTATATAGAAAAATGCAAAGAATAACAAATAACTTATTTAAGTATTGCGTCTCTTCAACGCGCCATTTATTTTGAAATGGTGATAGACACGCTGTTAATAGTGATTTTGTCTATGAACAATGTGTCTAATTTTTCTTTTATTTCATGTCAGGAGAAAGTATTTCAATACTAGGGAATATTTGCATACATTGTCACAGTACAAAAATTAACTTTGAATATTATAATGCTGCCTTGCTTGGAGCATTAGAATTTTTCGAAATGTTTGCGGAATTGTAAAAGGATACAATAGCTATCATATAATTATGATATGGAGCGACAGAGGGCTGCGAATCCTATGGTTAAGGGCTAGAATTACGCTAAGAGAATATTTTAAAAATAAAAATTTGAAATTTAATTTCATCAATTTGGATCCTGAATAATTAAAGTTTTGAGATGATCAGATGAGTGCCATTTCAGGTTTTGAAATTGCAAAAATTATATTTCGGTTGTTATTGACCAGGTGTCAGAAGTAACCGGCATGGAGTTGACGTCTGTGTCGGCGTCGTGCTCGCTGTACGGTCCCGGAGACCATCTGTTAGTCCACGACGATTTGCTGGCGGATCGCCGAGTCGCATTTATCCTGTACCTGGCGCCCTGGGCGCTTTGCCCCCATGCCAACGCCGTGGAGAACGGCAGTGGCGACAACCATAAACAGGTTATTACCGTATCATTATTATCATCCACACATTAAAAATAGACGTAAAGTGTTACCGTAATCATTTTGAGAATCTAAGTGTTACAAAATATTATTTATGGTTTAATTTTGCTCTTAGCACGGGAGATGGGAAATCAAACAGCCGTCGTGTCAGTCTTTAGCCAAATAAGTTGATAGCTAAAAGCAATCTTTATTGTAAACTTTTATACAAATATTAATATGCGTGTTAGTTGTAAACGGCGGTATGTGTGCGGTCTGGGTACAAAGTACAAAACTAGTAAGTAATTAACGCCACATAAGTTAAAGGTAACATAAGTTAAAAAAATATAGGTTTAATGACTTTATATATATACAGGGTTATTATATAAACACCATCCAAATTTTTTCTAGGCATAAGATATCATTCAAACACTTCATTTATGAAAAAAAATTGGGAGGTAAAATTTCCGCAAAAAAAATTTTTGTCCGAGCGAATTATTACAACAGCTGGTTACCGGCAAAATAGGTACTTACAGTTGAACGACCGACCGCCCGAAGTGCCCCACCGAGCTGCGCGCGCAAGTTGTAACGACATCGGCGCAATGAAATCAGACACCCGCGGACTTTCCGCGATGTACAATGTTGCGTTCACGCATTTACGTCGCATAATTATCGACCTAACGAAATGTGTTCACACTTGCAATTGAAATCGAGGGCGAAATTGAACGACGGGTTTATGTGAAGAAGGCCCAAAGCCTCGAGAACTTAAATATAAATATAATCCGTGCATTTAACGAAGTGACAAAGTGAAAAAACAAGTAATACAATTAAAGACAATGTTCATAAACGTGCAAGACTGTTTAGAGAGAAATTACCTACACTTTAAGGTAGTGATTGTTTTCAAACTTCATGTAAGTGTATTTTGTTTGGATTTTTAATTAATTATTTTGTTGGAGTAAAGCAAAATGTGTGCAGGGCGGCTAAGACTTGTGAAATTTTTCACAAAAATATTTTTAGAACTATTAATTATACATTTCTTTATCCTATCGTATAAAATAGACAAAAATAACTTAGGTAGGTAGGTACTAAGGTTTTGGCACTGCATTTTTTTTGCGATTTTTGAATTGCATTTGCGATCCCTGTGTTTTTTTAGATTCTGTGGTTAAGAAACATCCTTTGCTTTACTCCAACCAATTATTGTACATAAGTTGATTAAATTTTAAAAAATGCGACGTAAGTGCATAAGGTGTGGCTTACTTTTATGTTCATTTTTTATTTATTAAAAGTGTTATCGATTAATATTGTTATAATTAAAGAACAAATCAACTTATCTCTTCTTCAATTTGACGTTCCTATTTTTTTTCGTTTAAATTTGCAACTTATGACAATCATTGTAATGTGTATATATATATATATATATATACATACATTACGCATATATATATACATTATATATATATATATATATATATATGCGTACAAATATTAAAAACTATTACATTATTTTGTTAAAAACAGCGTATAGAAATCCACAAAGGTTAACTTCCGTTGAGATAAAATAAATACACAAGAAAAAACTTCAAATTGGTCAACTTTTTTACAAGGAGTATACATGGTGCATTCTAAAGTACTTCAAATTGTACCTTAAATTCGACTGATAACGAGATCTGAGGATAGTTGATTAATTAAGCGCGGCACGAAGTAAGCGGTAGTTCTTTCGCCGTAGAAATTTTGCGCCTTCGTCGTAAGAAGTTTGTTTTTAGCGATCCCACGGGTAAATGATGTTTGCGATGAAGGTGATCCAATTTTTTTAAGTTTTTATTGATAAGATTTCATTTGATTTTTTATTTTTTTTTAAGTGGGTAGGCAATATTTCACATAGTTGAAGAAGTAGACTCTTATTTACTTTTCATGAACTATTATATTTAAATAAAATATTCAAGTTCTTAAAAATGATTAACACATCGTTTTACGAATAGAGCATCATATTTTATGAATAATACATTAATTTCAGCTATACTTTTTTATGTAACTTAGTTTGCTTATTGTCGATTAGTTGTAATTTTACTGCTTCTATATTATTTCATCGACGGTTACGAAAGCTAACTTCTTAGGCTTCTCAGCAGACGCCGTACTCATTATAAAGATGTGCTATAACTTTTTTAAAGCTTAACGATCTTCTATTTCACATTTAACTATTTGCGTAGTTTTTACATATTATGTAAATTAACTTTATCAAATATGTCTAAGAAGCAGCAAATATTTTTTTTTTGTACCCCTGACCAACGCCTATGCAAAATTTCATATCGATCGATTGAGCGGTCAAGGAAAGTGGTTGCCTAGAGGAAGAATTTCGATAACATTTCATTATTTTAAGCTTTAAAGTTATTAAGGTCCTTTGGTTTAAGAATATTCCTTTATAATTAAGACTAAATAGTCAATTTGCTTATATTTTCAAATTAAATTAAATAAAATTGTTAATATAAAATAGAAGGTGGAAAAAGTATACCTTTTTATATACTTCATTTGTTACTGTATCGGAATTTGACTTTTATCGTAAATTGATTTGATATAAGTCCAATATACAGTCCAGTTAAAATATTCAATTTGATTTTACACTGTTACCATTGCTTATAACGTTCAATGCCACCGACTCGCAGGATCTATGTCAGTGAACTCGCCTAGTGAGTCGGTGCCATTGAACATGTTAACCTATAGGACTATTTGAAGTGATTGCAGGATGTCATATATAAAACAAAGGTAAAAAATTACGTTTAATATATATTTTACATTATATATAACACTAGTTGACCCGGCCACGCGTTGCTGTGCCGACTGCAGCGTCATCTGCCGGACTGATTTGTTAATCTAAACCATTCTCAGATCCCCTTGAACACACACAAAAAAATTCATTCAAATCGGTCCAGCCGTTTAGGAGGAGTTCAGTGACATACACACTCACAGAAGAATTATATATATAAAGATAGTAGATACAATGTTGATATTCCCTGTTAAGAATGATAATACCTTTACCAGGAAACATCGCTCTTCCATAACACTTGGTGTTATGATAACATGAAATGAAGACTAAGCATATAATCTTGTCTCAGTTTGATAGCAGACTTTACCTTACTTCAACATAAACAAAATATTACAATTCCATAAGAAAATCAATTTGATCATAATTTTAATTTGTTTCGTTATTAGGAAACACAACAGCTTTTTCGTTATTATCGTACTTAAATTATAACTTACACAACGTGTTACAAAAAACCCCGTAAAAAAATTATTAAATTACCATATCGAAAAATATTGTCAACCCTAGTAAGCTGTCACCGCATAGAACTAAAGTTAGCATAGATTACACATAGTTACAAAATTTTACGTATCAAAATTTTCCGGAATATTTTTTTACTTTTCCTTCATCTTTTGATACAGTAAATTTAAATCTACCAGCCGTTTCTATCCATCAGCTTTTATTTTTCGTACAGAGCTTTTTGGTATTTTGTGTGAGGGTAGGCGCACATTTACGAATTTAACACAGTGTTGATATCAGTTAAGATAAAATTTTAGCGATGTCTACATCAAGGAGACGTTGTTTAAACGATCCGGAATGTTTTTGCTTTATTTGTGGTGAATATGTTTTTAAAAATTATAGAAAATCGGTGACAGATTTCGTAAAAATCGCGTATGCTAACTATTTTAAAGTACAAGTGTGTAATTTGGACAAGCCGTGGGTGCCTAAAACTGTTTGCCAAAATTGTGTTGTTAGTTTACGACAATGTTCAAGTGGAAAAAGAAGTTCCCTGAAGTTCACAACCCTAAACGACCAACTTTGGTACCTATTCTAGCTCAAGAGCCTATACCACCAGTTTTACCTTCGACATCTGCAGCAGCTTCTTGCCAAATGGAAACAGACGACATAATAGACGATGATAAGTCAAATGATCCTGATTTTATTCCCAATGTCCCGACTACAGAACTTTTTAACCAGAATGAGTTAAATGACCTAATGAGAGATCTTAATTTGACAAAAGAACAGTCCGAGTTACTCGCCTCTAGATTGAAAGAAAAAAAAGTACTTGCACCCAATACTAAAGTCACGATATACCGTACGCGCGAAAAGGATTTGTTAAAATATTTTTTGCAAGAAAATGACTTAGTATTTTGCCAAGATATCGGAGCTTTAATGAATAACATGGGTTTACAACAGTATGATCCACATGATTGGCGTCTTTTTATAGACAGCTGCCAAAGAAGTTTGAAATGTGTTTTGTTACACAACGGCAATAAATTCGGTTCTATCCCTATTGCATATTCCAGGACATTAAAAGAAGCTTATGGAAATATTTCTTCTGTTATAGAGAAAATCAAATACTATGAACATAACTGGCAAATATGTGTGGATTTTAAAATGGTAAATTTTCTTTTAGGACAGCAAAGTGGGTTTACAAAGTATCCGTGTTTTATTTGTCTTTGGGACAGCAGAGATAGAGAACATCATTGGACTCGGAAAGAGTGGCCTTTAAGAGAAAAATTAGTGCCTGGAAAGCAGAATATAATACATTCTCCGCTCGTTAATAGAGATCGCATTATTTTGCCACCACTGCACATAAAACTTGGTATAATGAAGCAGTTTTTCAAGGCACTTGATACATATGGTGACTGTTTTGAGTATGTTGCACAGAAATTCCCTGGCCTAACTACAGAAAAATTAAAAGCTGGAATATTTAATGGACCACAAATACGTCTGCTAGTTAATGATGAAAATTTTGTGAAAACAATGAATGAAAAAGAGTCCAAAGCATGGAAATCATTTGTGTCAGTAATGAAAAACTTTCTTGGTAATACTAAAGCACCAAACTACCAAGACTTGGTCCAACATATGTTATTACGTCTGAAGAATCTTGGTTGCAACATGAGCGTAAAACTTCATTATTTACACTCCCATCTGGACCACTTTCCTGAAAATCTTGGCCACTTTAGTGATGAACAAGGAGAAAGATTCCATCAAGAAATTCGCACCATGGAGGAACGATATAAGGGCAGATGGGATGTGCATATGATGGCAGATTATTGCTGGAGTTTAAAACGAGACCTACCACAAGTATCACATGCAAGAAAATCATTAAAAAAAATCATTTTTGGCGGCTTCCAAAAATTAAATATTTTTTATCGTATTCATTTTTTGTTTTTCTACAAAATCACACATATGCCGTATCTCAAAAACTAAAGCTGATAGATAAAAACGATTTTTATTTTCAGAGTCAGCATGTCATATGTCTACATAAAAGCTAATTAACCGTCTGGAAAAAAAATCTTTGTAACTATGTGTTATTAATCAACAGACTGTACTCTTTAACGGATTTTAAGTTCTTAATTAAAAAAGGTTTGCATTATTTCTAAAGTGAAAAAATGGATATGTTTTCTAACTCTGAATATTACGATATGATGTTATGCTGAGGCTATGAAGATGGCAACTTAAATCGTGCTCGCGAATTGTATCGGGAACGATTTATTGATGGTAGATCGCCGTTGAACAGCGACGACTACCTTCGTACCAATGCTTTCTCAACATGTCAAGACGTCAACATTCCATCGGGTCCTTTCATCGGTCCACTGAAAGTGGACATCCAAGCACAGTCGATCCCAGATAGGCTTTGTCAGTGTTGCAGTATCTTGAAGAAGAGCTAACCACGAGTACAGGGTCTTTTAACATTTTCTTATATCGATCTGAGTGGCTTCTGTACATTTTGTTATTGACTCTATATCGTTCCGCGGATATTAGGTAAAAATGTACATAAACATTCTGTGTTATTTTCTCTTTAATTATATGGAAAAAGGGTTGGCACTTAAACTATTTTTTTCTTTATTAATTTTGGCAGTAAGTCATACTGCAATACTAAGGGTTTCAAATATTGTAAATTGACTCTTTTTGTAACACTTTGTATATAACGCTTAGTCAATAACAGAGTTTTACGACATGCTTTAATTCCTTCTATTCAAACTGCTGGTAATTTTGGCAGGAGAGCGCGGAGGGCGCATGGGGTGCTGAAATGGGCGGCGCCCTAGAGTTGCTGGCTCGCGCGGAAGCAGGGCCGACGCGAGTGGCGCGACGCGTGCACCCGCGCAACAACATGTTTGCTTTCTTCAAGGTCGACACCGACTCGTACCACCAGGTCACTACTTATTTTTAGTTTGTCTTAAATTTGATTTGTCTTTTGAGATCTAAATATTTTTTCATGAGAAATAAATCCACAGACTACATAGGTGTTAAAATTGTTTACAAAAAGTTGGCGTCACACAGTAGACGTCATCGAACCGAGCGTTTTGGCGGTAAAAGTAAAACCTTTAAAAATAAATTCAACTTTAATTGCTTTAATGGAGAAAAAAGACATTAATTAATTTATTTTTATGTTTCTGTTAAATCGTTTGGCCCAATCTTTAATTATAAGCAGTAACAGTCTATCCTTGTAACAGCGTAGTATGGTTTAAAGAAATATTGCTTTCTTATTTTTTTAACAACTTTAGAGGAATATCAGATTCATTTAAAATTGACATAATGACACATTTTTAAAGGTAATTATCTATTGTCTAAAGATAATAGAATTCTTTTCAAATTTTTCCACGCCACTCAATATCCCATAAATGCCATGTTTACGTCCCTCGGAAATGTCATGAGTTAAAACTGATCGAATAGATTATGTGGCAGCTTTGTACCTGATCCATTAGTCAGATATAGACACCACTCTTTTGTTATTAGATATCTGGTGGGTTTATGGTAGATAAAATCATATCTATCATGTGCTTTAAGTAATTTGAATAATCATTTGGTCACGAAAACCAAGTCACTAAAAGGAAAAAGACCGTATAAGACATCATATGTAATAGATTTGTATTATACTAATGTATATGTTACTGTAAAACCCCGAACCACGGCAAATCATAAAATTTTCCTGTAAAACCTAAGATTTACTAACTCTTAATGGTAAAAGTCTGAATAGTTTTGTGATTATTTTTCATTTCGAATTTTTACCAGTCAGTTTTTTAGTCAGTTGGCAAATCTTAGCATACCGAGCCCGTTTTTTTTTGTTTTCGCAGGAAATGGCATTAGGCATTCCCTTGTGCTGGGAGAACACGAGGGATATGTGGGACTCTCCTCCATGCCCCTACCCGGCCTAGCGCCCGGTAAAGGCTTGGAGGCCTCCCCTCTAAAACCTGCGGCGTCCCACAACATATTGGTGGGGGTCGCGTGGCCCCTTATAGCATACCTAACCTAACCTAAACCTAGCATGTACAAACTCTGATAGTAAAAGTCCGACCAAAATTATCTCTTTTTTGTAAATCCATACCTTTACCAACTCTTGTAGGTAAATTCTAAGATTTGCCGGTAAAACCTAAGATTAACCAAGAAACGGGCTTTTACAGTAACATATACAGTCAACAGCACATTAACCTATACAAAAAGTTAAAAGCCAACACAAAGTTTAATATCGAATGTGAAACTGTAACAGTTTGTGATGGTTGTGCCTACATTTGTATTAATATGATGAACAACTGTCTGGTTTTGCTCAGGTAGAGGAAGTCCTATCGTTAGAGTTGCCCCGGCTGTCCATCAATGGGTGGTTCCACGGTCCGGCACCACCTACACCAGCGCCTCCACCTCCACCTGCGCCTCCACTTCTCACTCCACACAACCAACCGGTGAGTTTATTTAATTGTTTAAGCTCACACTAAAAGATAGAAGTTAGTTAATATAGTAAAGATCCTCATGGCTCGCTTGCGGAACTCCCTCTAATATGCAGTGAAGTTATTATTTGATTTTTGTATACTATTTAATAGTAATTGATCTCGACGTGCATATTGTCTTCATTATATTGACGACTTTTACATCTAGTAGCTATATAATCTTTGACATTTTTATAAAATAAATGTTCGGGCGATAACCGTCTGGTACACTAGAGGGCGCTGCACTCAGGTGAATCATGCTGTCCTTAGCACGCTGGTCAATGCATGAAGACAAATTAGAATATTTTTCCTTGTTTTTAAATACAGATACATTTAATACACGGTGTTTTTTATTTATACGGTCTAGTCACTATACACCTGTTCTACAAGAACCAATCAGTTTCTAACTGGCCGGAGCTGAAAAACATTGCTGAAGATCCGACATAGGATACACCAAACAAAATACACTTGCTGCTGGGGCAGATGTTTATAGTAGAATCATAAAAAGTGGAATGATGAAGAGTCCATCCGGGATAAGAGCACAGTAAATACAACTGGACTGGATAATTTTTGGTGATACGAGAAAAACAAAACCTGTAAATCAAATAATATTATTTTTAAGCATGTATGTCTATTTGATGATGAATTATTGAGATAGTTTTGGGAAGTACAGAACGAAAAATGTACTAGTAAAAAAAACTAACATTGGAAAAGAAGTGATGCGAAAATATTTTCAAAGAAACTACTACTGGAACATAATCTGGATGATACAAGGTAAACTTACCTTTCAAGGAAGATGTAGTAACACCGGTAGAAAAATGTGGTAAAATAAAGGAAATAGCTATTTCAAAATTTTTACAATTAGAAAGAAAGTAAGAACAAAACAAAAAAATGAAAGGTGAATATACGAATAAATAAGGGTAATAAATGAGTATAAATAAATGGGTAAAACAAGGCTCGCGCTAATTAAATGAAGTAAATGCCGCGTCAGGCCCGTTAAACCACTGACTATGCCCCGAGCCAAACAAGCTGCATTGTTAGCTGTTTATTTAATCGATACGATTACGATCAAGCTTAAATTAAAAATTTCTCGACGTTTTCGGTGCGACTCAATATCCGTGCTTTATTGAATAAGGAATAATAAGCGAAACTATGAAGTTTTTGAAGTTAATAGATTAAGTGAAATTGACGATCTAACTCAAATAGAAGAGTGGAGGAACATCCCTACTACTAAGATGAATGCTGACTTAGGTACCAGAGAAACAATTGATCAAACTTTATTTGACAGTAATTGGTTCGCGGGTTCAGATTTCCTGTACAACACGAAAGCGCCTTGGCCCGTAGATGAGATTCAGCCTGTAATTATCGAGGTAAAAACTGCCTGTGTTGTGGTAAGTGTACCCACTGCTGACATACCCGTGCATGATCCAAATACTTTTTCCTGTTGGTTACGGCTGCAGAGAGCCACAGCTACTGTATTGAGGGCTGTAAATATATTCAAAGAGGCAGTGCTTTGAATATATTTACAGCAGTTCAGTTTAATGGCGCAGGTTGAACGCATGATCATACGTTATTCCCAATCAATATCCGTTGCCGAAGAAATTGCTGCAATAAAAAAGGGGAGTTGTTGAGTAGGACAAGCAAGGTAGTAACCTTGTCTCCGTTTTAGATGATTATGGACTTCTTCGCGTCGGAAACCGCATAGATGGAACGATGAACATAGACTTGGAAACGAAAACGCCTGTAATATTGCATGAACACCATCAAGTAGCACAACTGATTGTTCTTCGTTTTTATGTTAATGCTGCCCACGGTAATCACGAGACTGTAGTCAATGAATTAAAATAAAAATAATACATCAAAGCATTTCTAAATCTGTTCAAAAAATTGCTGAATTGTTGGAGGGAGATGGAACGTCTTGGCATTTCATCCCTCCAAAATCTCCTAATTTTGGAGGGTTGTGTTAAGCAGGTGTGAAGTCGGTAAAGAGACATTTAGCAAAGACAATATGTGACTCTTCATTAACATTCGAAGAAATTTCAACCGTACTTTGTCAAATTGAGGCATGTCTCAATATGAGACCTATGACTGAAAACAGTGACCATCCAGATGACCTAGTTCCGTTAACGCCAGCGCATTTTTAGTTGGAAAACCGCTTACAACAGATACATACAAGTTCACACGCGTATCCTCCCTTCCCGGTAGCCTCGAAGGACCAATGTTCGGGGTGAACCAATAAATGATAAATATGATAGATTAAATCAAACTGATAGATATTGATTAAAGGTATTAAAAATGACTAATAATTAATTAATGATATGATTACGCGCAGCTTGGTGAGTTGTTGATTGGGAACTGCTTGTTGTACAATAAATAGCTAATAAATATGAATAAGGGTCAAGTAAAAAGTGCTGATAAGACGGTGTACAAGCTTGCTCGTACAAACGGTGTTTTTTATTTATACGGTAAAGTCGGTATCGCTAGTGTACTAACATAAAAAATAGAGTGTGTGCTTAAGACCGCACGGCAGAATTGGAAACTTCATTGGCATTCGCAATCAATTTATATATGTATATAGAATATTATATTATGTTTTATCTAGTATTATTATGGATTGTATTAGTAGAATAAGTGAGAAACAAGTCAGAAATGAAAGTTAATATATTATTTATAATATTTTATTATAAATCAAATTATTGATTTTCGTTATCGTTTTATACAAAGGATACAATGGGTTTGTGATAACTAAAATAAAAACTATCTAGAAATAATAAAAGTGAGGTTAAATCTTTTGATATGTATTCATGTGTGTAGATATAAACATGAAGTGACTTATACGATCGAATTACTCTTTATAATAACAAATAATTTATGTTTAATGTATATAAAGTTTTTTCAATATATAATATTAGCACGATAAACCACTAACTACACACTAACCTCACAATGTAATTCCAAATAATTGTTAAAATAATTATTATTACGTAACAATAATAACTATTAAATAATTTTTAATCTATAATGACAATTATTACGTATTACCTAATTAAATATACTAAACAAAGCGACACAACAGCGAAGAGCAGCTGACTACCTATCGCGGAGAGTACCTTTCTCCCTCGGGTACCCTCGGCGGTCCCGAGTTCACCCGATCGAGCCTTTCACCTCAGCGCGAGACGGATCAGTCTAACTTAATGCCTACGAAAAAATGTGCGGTGCGTCAAAAGAAGTTTTCACTTCAATAAAAGCGAACGTTTTCCCGGCTAAGTGTATTTATTCTCTTCTTTAGGTATTGCTGAACCAATGGTTAGAGGCCACGTATATGTCGCCGCGATGTCGCGCGCAAATTCAGACTCAGATGGAGAGGGAGAGCGAAGTATGTTTGCGCGACTTCCTGCAGTCGCAAAAGTACCAAGAGCTGCTGGAGGCGTTACAAGCGTCCGGTATGAAGCTAAGCGCTACTTGATATTATTTATTTTATTTTGTGTTAGTGATGACAATATCAGTTCTGTCACTGTACATAAATAATTTGGTTGGTATAAATAATAGATTGCTTATGGGTGATAGTCTAAATGTAACGTTTACGAGGAAAAAAAACGCTGTTTCAACATGCAAAGACAGCAAAAATGTACAGTTTTTCTCTTTGTTAAAATAATTAAAGTGGAGGTGCATAGTGCGAATTCTACTATGTGTCCAACCATGTTAATCGTTTTCATGTGCGAATTCGTTTTGCACAATAATAATAATACTAAAGAATAAATTATTTTGCGCAGACATAGAGTGGGAGTTGGTTGGGCCAGCCCACCAGCGCCGCTACGAGCGCGTGTGCGACTCCTGGGTGGAGGGTTCAGATAAAGAGCATGTGGTGCGTGAGCTCCTCAAGCTCTGCTCGAGTTCCGCATTCTGCAGGTTGCTCGCCACCTTCACAGATCTACCGTTGCAGCGCTTAGTGCGTCCTACGCTGCAGCGCTGGCATGCTGGCTCATTCACGGTTAGTACTACAAAGTCCAACTCTTAGGGCAGCTGCGTGTGTAACAATTCCAGATTATTAGTAAATAACAAATTTTTAAATCGTTAAACACCATGCACCCTCCTTCCAGTGTTGGGCATAATTAATTACTTTTGTAATTTAATTACTAATTAAATAAAAAGTAATTGAATGACTTTAATTGAAATTACATGTATTTGAAATTACTGTAATTCAATTACATAAGTCCCAAGTAATTTAAATTACATTAGTTTGTAATTCAAATTACTCAATTACTTTTTAAGGGTAACATAATAAACTATCAAAACTGAGCGGTTATTCGCTTGATGCCCGTACGTAGCACAACAAGCACAACACAAACAAAGTTTTTAGTGCATAAATTAGCCATGAATTTATGAGTGTGTAAGTGCGTGCTTCGTTACCTGTACACAGCTATCTTTACTTTTTCTAATCTCCCGGCGTCGAACAAAGAGTCGTCTTTAAGTCAAATTTAAAATAAATGAAACATTTCTTGTCTTAATTTAAAGGGGTGATTTTAAATTACACAATTTCTGATCTTTTTCGTAAATAAACATTTGGTAAATCATAATATAATATACTGGCCTGCAAAACTAAGTTTCACATGTTTTTAAAATTGCAATAACTTTTCGAGTAGGGGAGGCCGGTGAAAAAACAACAATTGCATTTTTAGTTGTACCTCCGAAATGATTAAACATTTAGACATATTTTTTCGCCACATGATGCTGTAACTATTTAGGTATCATGTTTTAACTTAAATAGTAAATAATTGAAGTCTGAAAAAGCTTTCTTTCTCGCGTAGTAAAGTAGTTTGTTGATTTTTACCCCGTGTTTGGGGCTAGAATTAACAACTCTGGGGTAAGTATTAACATTCTGTTACATCAACTAATATAATACATGATTCACATTACTTTCCATTAATGGAAATGCAATTAATACGGATGTATATGCAGCACATTTTCTTATATAGTATTACAAATTACAATATATCTAAACATAAACAAAAACTAATAATCCCTTAACTGTTATATTATAAACCTTAATCAGGGTTACAAGGGTAATCAGCTATCGCTTTGATCTCTTCCTGCCATCGCATTAACTTATCTCTTTGCATCTTTGCGCAGTAACCCGAAATAAATTTAAGTATACTTTAACACAAACTTTGCCATAATTGCTTTGTTCGTTATTAAAGATTAAGCGGGTTTTCTTGTAAACTTGTTCATGATGTACCCGCTTTATTTATTTTTTTCACACACAAGGATAAACCGTAGCACAACTTCAATTCGTTTGCTACATCTCTATAATCACTATTTTTTCCATTACTGTTCTCGCAGTTGACTCGAAAACCTCTAAGGAATTGGGTACTCGAGTAATCTTTCGTTTATACGTAATTATTGTTTATATTGTTACGTGCTAGGGTTCGATGGATTCGGAGAGAAAGACCTGCTGACTCTTTTGAAGACTTTATTCTCGAAGCACTAGGTCCAACACAAAGCACTAGGTCCAAACACTAAGCACTAACAATGTCCTAGGTCGTAGCCAAGTCGTAGGTTTCACTGGTACCAATCTTGATCACTGGTTTTCACCTGGAAGTCGCCTCGAAGGTAGCTCAAACTGAACTGACTGGCTCGCCTCTCTGCAGCTATTTATATGGGCCGAGACGAGCCCCAGACCATTCCAGTAAGTTCCTTTCTGGAACGTACCCGACTCGCGCGAACGTGATCGGCCGTGTCTGGAAAGTTCGCGCATGTACCCGGTTTTCGAGACTATACTTCTATGTAATTCCGCGCTCGTTTCTTTGCGCTTTGTGTGTTCGTAACACTACTCCCCTCTTAGAGATGCTCGTCCCGAGCATCGTTGTTACTGCCATGGTAGCGCGCCAGACGGTCTATGTGTACCACTTTGAATGTCCCTCTTGGTTGTTTTTGAATCCTATAGGTCACATCATTCAGTCGGGTAACCACTTTGTATGGACCGTCCCACTTGGTCTGCAACTTTGGAGATTTCCCTTTCCGGCGATTTGGGTTATGTAGCCACACCAGTGACCCTTCCTCGAAGCCGCTCGTGTTCGATTTCCGGTCGTATCTGGTTTTCATTTTCTCACTTGACTGTAACCCATTTTCCCGGATCAAGGCGTGTATATAGCGCATTTTTTCCCTTAAATCGCAGACATAATCTTGTACGGTGTTTGGTTCCTCCGGTGACCCTCCTGTCAATAGATCGACTGGTATTCGTAGTTCTCTGCCATAATTGACATACGCCGGGGTAGCTTTTATGCTCTCATGCTCGGCGGTGCGGTACGACAGAAGGAAGAGTGGTATATACTTGTCCCAATCCTTTTGTTTGTCGTCTACCAATTTCGCCAAATGCCTCTCAAGGGTCTGGTTAAATCTCTCAACCATTCCATCAGACTGTGGGTGGTACGCGGTGGTCCTCGTCTTATGCATGCCCAAAATTCTGCACACTTCCTGGAATACTTGTGATTCGAAGTTCCTGCCCTGATCCGAATGGATTTCTAGAGGCACACCAAAGCGACATATCACTTCTTCGACTAACTTAGAAGCGACTGTTGTAGCTTCTTGGTTTGGTATGGCGAACACTTCGGGCCATTTGGTGAAGTAGTCAATGACGACCATAAAATACTTGTTTCCCGATTCCGTTACAGGAAATGGCCCAGCTACGTCAACTGCAATTCGGTCCCACGGTGCACCGACGTTATACAACCGCAGATTCCCACGGCTCCTGGTCTGTGGTCCTTTTACAGCAGCGCAAGAAGTACATTTGCGGCACCAATCCTGTACATCATCTCGACAATGCAACCAGTAGAATCGTTCTCGTACTTTTGTTAACGTCCTCTTGACACCTAGATGACCTCCTGATACTCCATCATGTATTTCACGGAGAACATCTGGTACTCTCGTTCTTGGGACAATTATCTGAAGATGGAACTCTTTACCGTTAGTCTTCTCCCATTTGCGGTAGAGTATTCCGTTTTGAAGTATCAGACTGTCCCATTGCGCCCAGTACGCCTTAGTGACAGCGCCAGTGGGTGCAACCTCACTCCAGATTGGTTTTACGTCACCCCGTTTCTTCCATGTGATGATGTGCCGGAGGTCGTCATCTCTCTCTTGAGCCTCCCTCATAGCATCATTCTCCCAGAGACCGTTCCAAGAAGTGGTACCGTCGTATGGCGGCACTTTCACTTCCTAATTGAAGAGCCACTTGAGGGGCTGTAGAAGCTTCGGTGCCGCTGGTAGGCGTGGCTTGTCTGGCGGGCGTGGCTTGTCTGGTGGGCGTGGCAAGGTGGGTGGAGCCAGTGGGCGGGGCTTGAGCCAAAGTGGGCAGAGCCCGAGGGGCGTGGTCAGTGGGCGGGGCCTGGTGGGCGGGGCCAGTGGGCGGGGCTCCACCCACAGTGGGCGGAGCTTGGTCCTCAGTGGGTGTGGCCTCCGCAGCTCCTTGTACCCTCCTGACGCCCTCCTTAAAGTCCTCCTTGAAGTCCTCTCTCGGAGTCAATGGCATCTCCAAATCGCACTTCTGACACCAGTTGTTACGTGCTAGGGTTCGATGGATTCGGAGAGAAAGACCTGCTGACTCTTTTGAAGACTTTATTCTCGAAGCACTAGGTCCAACACAAAGCACTAGGTCCAAACACTAAGCACTAACAATGTTCTAGGTCGTAGCCAAGTCGTAGGTTTCACTGGTACCAATCTTGATCACTGGTTTACACTTCGAAGTCGCCTCGAAGGTAGCTCAAACTGAACTGACTGGCTCGCCTCTCTGCAGCTATTTATATGGGCCGAGACGAGCCCCAGACCATTCCAGTAAGTTCCTTTCTGGAACGTACCCGACTCGCGCGAACGTGATCGGCCGTGTCTGGAAAGTTCGCGCATGTACCCGGTTTTCGAGACTATACTTCTATGTAATTCAACACTTGTTTCTTTGCGCTTTGTGTGTTCGTAACAATATGTATAACGTCACAAAATGTGACAAGAAACGAGTTGTTAATACGAGCGCCCATATCTGGCGTAAGTTCTAACATGTTAATACTAACCCCGCCGATTTATTAATTTTAGCCCCAAAGGTACATTTTTTATATTTAAGAACATAAAAAAATATTATTTGGAAGTTAGTTAATACAGCTACGTAGCATTATTAAGTATGAAATATGCTTTTGCGAAAACAAAATTAAAACGCCGTATACTTTAAGCATGAATCAAAAATTTGTAAAGTTAAAAATGTTCGTTATTTGCGTAATAAAGTGGTCGGGTACACAGTTCAGTCGCACTATACGCGGTGCATAACTGACCAATCTCGAATCATGTGGCGTGATCTAGGCTGCCTTCAAAAGCTCTCTCTGTAGGTTTAGTTTGCATAGTTTTTGAGAAATTCACTTGTTAATACTTACCTCCGTTAATTGTAGCCCTATCTCCCCTACACAAGATATACTTTCGAAGTAAAAAGGACTCGAAAAAGAGTTTAATTTTGTATTACAGTTTCAAAGAAAGCTGATAAAATATGCTATAAAACGTTATTTATTTTAAATCTGTAACTTCTATAGTTAAGAAAATATGAAATTTTAAAAATGTGATACTTAGTTTTGCAGGCCAGTGTAGTTTTATTTAAAATACTACCTCATCTTTAAAAGAGATTATGTATAAGTAATTGAGTAATTGAAATTAACAATTACAATTACTAATTGTAATTGTTTATTGAATTACTTTTCAATAATTTCAAGTAATTTGTAATTGAAGTCACCAATTACAATTTGTAATTGTTAATTTGTAGTTAATTACATTTTGCCCAACACTGCCTCCTTCAGCCCCATACTTCGCCGTTGAGCTGTTTTCAACCTACCTAATGGCATTGTAATAGACAACATTTTATTTTAAGACTATATACTACCTTACGTTTCTTTTACTATTTATAAATACCAATAACAGTAAGGTCTACCAGTAGCCGTGACATAGTTCACTAGAACATTAAAAAAAACAACGAAAACGGCGTTTAACTAATTCTCTAAAACGGTAATGGAGCAAGACGTAGGTTCTATACTCGCCAGTTTTGAAATTATTGACAGTATTTGTAATTTATTTAAATTATATTATTATATATATTTGTAATTTATTTAAATTATATTGCCAAGTTAGTACTGCAGTGACCAACCGCCTTCCAATATAACAAATCCATAGTCACATGAACTGGTAACTTTTGCCTTGTCTTCTTGTTTATCTAATAGGTTGTGCAACATTGTTGGTTTATCTTGTGGTATTATATTGTGTACCACAGCTGCTACCGCCCCGAGAGCATTACCAGCACCCTCGCCTAGAAGCCGTCATGTATATTGGGGCGCCGCCCCGGCGCGTGGCCGGAGGCTCTACCATATATGTAGCTCCTGAAGACACGGATAACACGGAGGGGGCGCTGGTAACTCTGCCGCTCACCAACAATGCCCTCAATCTGGTGTACTGCGACGCGGGCGCTGCGGCCTTCACCAAATATCTGAGTCGACTCGCCATGAGAGACACTCCGCCTTTCTATATACTCACCTGTACCTACTGCGAATAACAACCTATTTAGAAGGACATAAGGTATTTCATTTGCGTTTATCGGTACCGCTATGCGAGAAATGTCTCTTAAATATTGTACTATTAATTTATCTTTTTACACGAACCTGAAAGCAAAAATTCATTGGTTCAGTAGCTTAGAGAGAACCTTGAAATTAAAATGTTTTGTTTAAATAATAATAACTTGATTAAAAAGGAAATTACTTAATAACTTAGTCCATCAATGAAATAACCACGACACACGAAACAAAATACAAGAGTGGGTTCAAATATGCACTGTTATCGATGATAGTGTTTTCACAAAAACAACTTATATTCCTTGCCGTGTAATTCAAATGCATTTGTCAGCAGAGGAATAAAAACATTTTTACATATCAATGTTAATTTCGTAAGTGCTATTGATTCTTTTTTTACCATTATTATGGCTCTATAGCACACCAAAAGACTATTATTTGGATGTAATACAATCAAAAATCATAAAACATTTTCCAAATTCAATTACTACTTAGAAAACTTTCCCTACTTTGAAAGCAGGAACATAAACTGCATAAAACAAAATCACAATCAATATATACGAAGCCAAGAGAATCCATGAGCATATCGGTGTCCTCATTTATACGTCATGGTCGAAAGAAAAGTGGCAAAGTAATCACCAATGGATATTTTTATATACCTCCTTATTTATGTCCTACATATTTAAGAAAATATATAACGATATATACAATATATACTTAAAAGATTTCCCCAACAATTGTAACTATCTACATTTTGTTAACAAATGCAATAATTCAGATTTCTCGCATTGCGTAAACCGATTAAATGTTAACTGAAAAAAAGAACTATTATAGAGAAGTTGAGTAGTGCGCGTGATTACAGTCAAGGAGTGTTCACATACTCCGCGTATTAATAATGTTAAATAAAGAAAGTGGTACTAATACGAGCGTGCGATTGTACTTTGGCTGGTATGAGTGATTCGTAGTTTCCTTCGTGTGTGTGCACTTTTGTAATTCGTGTCGATATAAATAAAAGTGTATAAGCGAGTAAAACTTGTATTGTAAAAGTGTACGGTGAATACGGAATGTGTTAATGAGTTTTGAAATTGTTACTTTTTTCCCCATCATTTTTTAAGGATGCGCCTTCGGATGACTTATAAAAATCAGTCGCCAATTTATAGTTGATTATAATGAAATTTAGTTGGTATTTGTGTTACAATTATAGATCGGCAGGACACGATTATCCTTTATTCTCTAATTCCTTTAATCCGCTCTCTGCCAATGGTTCTGCAACTGGGGCACAAGGTGGAAGATATATTCCGTCTTGTATTCCTCTAGTGGCAGATTCAGTGTCGTAAGACGAAAAAGAGTAACTTCGAAAAAATGTGTAAAATATTGGTGAAGCTTTTGGTAGTTTGAATATTGTTTTGAAAAGACTTTATTATTCAAAGATACGTTTTTATTTGTATCGACGCATGTAGTTAAGCAATGATTCGAACTATTTTTGTTATGGAGAATAGAGCTTGATAGTGTATTTTTGTATGTATCGACGACACTTGTGATACTAATGTTTGTTTCGATAATTATTGTTACATGTTGCGTATTGGTTGCGCAATTTTGCAGTTGCAATTATAGACCACATAATATTCTACACAAACAACTTGATAGCTTCTAATTTATAAGTACTATGAAGAGATGACATTAATTGGATGAGTGCAACTCAGTTATTTGATTATTTGACTATCTAATTATTATTCACGTTGTTTGATTCAAATAGAAAAAAGTAAATGGTTAAGGTAAACATCAGATACATAATATAAATGTACTTATTGTTTTGTAATTTTAGTTTAAAAGAGGTTTCAATAAATTCTGTTCTATAGTAATAGTATGGAGCAGCGCTGTACATCAACCTAACACAATAACATTTTTCGACAATAATTAAACTCTTTTATGTTTAGATTTTAGTTGAAAATCGTCTTTTTGAGTAGGTTAATGTGCTGTGACTGTACATACTATAATCCATTCAATAAACATTGAATGGGTGGATATTTACATAAACGTTGATTTAAATGTGATTTATTCATATTCATCTTACTTTTCTAATTATAATCTAAAGTTAATACCTAATAAATAGGTAGATTGTATCTCCTTAGTAAATTATACATTGAATTTCTATACTTTCAATTTTGTGTCATTAGTTTCTTTTCAATTCAACAACTGTTTTTGTGGTACAGACTTTTTACCACTACTTTATAGATCAGTAGTTATATATTTTGTACATATTATATATAATATACTTGATAATAAACTAATGATAAGGAAAGTTTGTTTTTCAATAAATCGTAAGTCCTTCGTATTCGAAGCGAGTTCAGGGATTGATGTTAGATTCGCGTGCGAAGACGGCTGCGAGTAATGTTGACCGATGTGGATCATCCCTCTATATTAAACTTTGATAGCTCCATGGTTCTACGTAATAAGTATGCGAATAGCTGTATCTTTAAAGTGCAAAGGTACCAATAGAATACGGGTGCTGTTGTTCGCGCGTAAACGATGCATACATTACAAATATGACATAGATACTTAGGTGTTTACATTGTAAAAACCAAAATAAACTGTCTTAGTTTTTTTTTTACTTATATTTTTGTAGTGACGGAAAATGTAGAATTTGATATTACAATAATTGTCTTGTTAATTTTGACTTATAATAATAATATTTCCTACGATCACACCAATTAGCCTAGCTCAAAGTAAGCACTGTAAGGTTTTTATTATGGATACTAGGGTAACGGGTACGCATAAATATATCATACATAAATGAGTAATATTATTAGAAATACATATAAATAAATACCCATGACTCAGGTACAAATGCTCGCATTCATCACACAAAAATCTGCCGCTTCTGGGACTCGAAGCTAGGACCATCGGTGCGAAAGGCAGCATCGCTACCGTTACACCAAACGGTCGTCTACGTATGTCTTACACATACATACGTCAATATTAACAAAACAATTACTTACCTATTCATTACATATTTAAGTAACAGAACATAGATAATGCAGGTAAAACTAATAGATATAACAAAATTTCAGCTACTGATAGAATATGAAAATAATATAACTTTATTGTAGCTACATATATTCGGCATAATATTGTATTCGACCCTCGCAAAGTAATTTCAATCACGAGTCAGATTCGGACGCCATTCGATTCTTAGCTTTCATTGCTCAGAGCCACAGGTGTCGACCCGCGCGGCTATAGCCCTAGGCACGAATTCAATTCGTCAATTGGGATAAAAGGTTGACGATATGTGACACTTATGTGGTGTTGCCATACTTTCATTTATGGAATGTGGATTGTCTTTATGACTTCTAGTTTGTTCAAAATTATGTAGATTATGAATTGAAAGATATATATTATGAATTAAATAGAAGAGCATACATTTCTTTCATAATATAACATGTTGTTTTTGTCGTTTACCATAAGATTAGAAAATTAAAACTATAGAATAAAATCGACTGACGTAGATAGATAAATTCTAGAGACGTGTAATTAATATAGATATTATCGTACACATGCTATGAA
Source organism: Calamotropha paludella (assembly GCA_927399485.1). NCBI lineage: Eukaryota > Metazoa > Arthropoda > Insecta > Lepidoptera > Crambidae > Calamotropha > Calamotropha paludella. The sequence continues at coordinate 18,324,101 of OV656803.1, read as the reverse complement.
AAAAAAAATAAGATTAAGGCGCTGAAGTATAAACAATTTTTTTTTCAAAAAACACCAAGTTGCTACCGTTAAGTCTTTTATTACAAAGAGGACATAACGAGTTTCAGTCCCTACATCACTGCACCATGAAAACAAAAAGGTCCATAACAAAACGACAGTGAGAACTACAATGGAACTACTACTTTATAAACTGTCAGCATGTCGGAAAATACCAAATATGAGTGAAGAAAACATTACGACATATTTTTTATTTATAGTATTATTTTTATTATCAAGTAGGGTTTAATGTGGTCTACGTACAAAAGTCAGCATTCGTATTAAAGTAGTCTCTCATATTCGCGATAAAGATCAAAATGACTTCTTCAAAATGTTACCTTTTGTGTGGTGATTTTATTATTAAGATATAAATCGAATCTGAACGGGGAGCTGGACAAGTTTGGTCGCCCTACAAAACAGCCGCCTACCCTTTTTCGTGTATTGCCTTGTTAATTGAATACAATGGTATTGTGTTGCTTTTAAAAAATAGGTACTTCTTTTATCATTTATTTTATTGTTCGTCGGTGACGTAATCAAACTGAGGATCTTAAAGATAATATGAAACAGATTATATTGAACATTTAACAATCGTCAGCTTTTTCTACTATATTGAGGTTTTAGTCTACAAGAGTAGGTAATGATACAATTCACACGAATTGGCCTAGCTAGTTTATTAAAATTTATAGTTTAATGCATCAAATGAAACTGTTAACTCCCTTTATCGAGAACTTTTTAATCCTCAAGTCAATTATCTATGAGCAATCTGTCTTAGTGACTGAGAATGTTTTCTCTCTTAACTTTTCCATTAATTTTTCTGAATGTATGCATTATAATCGGTCTTTTTTTAATACAGTTTACTGTTTGTCACCAAGAAAGCAAGTTGTGTTTAATTTAAAATATAGTTTTTGTATACAAGGGTATAGGATAGACTTCCATCATTTGATTAATAAGATGAAAAAAATTAGTTCTTACACTTCCGCGCACATTACACATCAGAATAAAACACTTTTTTACGGATTTATAAGATAAGATGATCTTAGTCATTCTGTGATCAGGGCTCCTGTAAAGGAGTCGAAACGTCAGGATTAAATATAAAATAAAATAAAACATGCGCAAAAATCCGTAAAAAAGTGTTTTATTCTGAAGATGAAAAAACAGTGATTCACGCAATAGAGATGCTCATATTTATCACACAAATACACATCTGAATGTTGTCCGGGTTAATCCCGCTCGACCAACCGATCCTCAAATACTTCTTATAAATAAAAACATTTTAAAATAAAAAAGATACAATTTCATTGGGTAAATAGGCACAATTCCTTATCATATATATAATATAGGTAAGAACTCTCTTTGTTTTGTTAAGCTTAAGAATTCCCATATAAACGTTTCGAATGGAGAATAGCGAGCCTCCATGTGGGATTCTAGACAAACACCATTTCTCTTGATGTATATTCACATATGGCTCTCCCACTTATTTAAAATTGCTGTCAACAAAATGGAAAATTTTATTGCATTAGATGCAAATTGTACCAAAAGTTACTGAATTGTAAACAGAAAGGCAGTGAAGTAATAGTCGATATTTCGTTATAATAATTATATTTGAGAGGATGCTTAACTAACAACTACGTAATAACTTCTTACCCTACGAAATTAATATGTATTTTTGTAAGCCAGAAACAAAAAATCTATAAAGATTTTTATGTTTCATTAATTAATACCCATAACATCCACTTTTCCACACAATAAAATCAGTCCAGAGGTAAACCTCTCTTTTTTTATTACTCAATATTACAGTAACAGTACGCTCAAATCTTGTTGAGTCCTCTGAACGTAGGTACAAGTACGAAAACGAGAGCTGAAAATATTTACACGTGCTGTAAATACAGTTAGGTAATAAGTTCTTATGCGTATTTATTTATATATGTAGTATTACTTGTAAAAGTTAACGTCAAACATTAACCAAAAATATATTTTATAAACTATCAATAACAGTTTGTCCCATACTTTAAGACCGTAACAAAGAACTGACTGAACGTAAGCGTAGTAGGCTGAGAGAGCAGTACTTTTGATCAATGTCTTTGCTAGTATGAATCCAGCATAATAAAATCGATTTACTTAATTACACATACTCGTTTTTTCTACGTACTGTTTCCACTCCAATTTTTGATGAATCTGAAATCCTAAGAATTTTGCGTTTCCTAGTTTTTGTCCTTGGTAATTTAATTTATATCTAAGTTATTAATTGAAGAAGATATACCAATGTATCGACGAACGTAGATACGCGACGCGCGCTACAACCAATCAGAATACCAGAGCGGCCGCGTGCGCATTTTCATAGCACGGCGCGCCTACGCCATAGAGTTTCAAATTTTCTACCAAGGACATCTCTACAATACTACATAATAAATTAAAATAATACAATGTACTAGAGAAGGAACCTCTTCATCAATATTATAAACTCTTCGTCTTACATAAATTCTTTATTTTCATCTCCTTGTAGAATTCGTATTATTACTTCAATACACATAGTTATCAAAACACGAATGTAAAAGTAAACGCATAAGCACAACACTGATGGAAAATTATAGAAGTCGGCACTCGTTAATGACGTATGAAGTGTTCATCTAAAGTCGGATAAAGCCGACCGTGGCGCAGGGCGTTCTAACAACATTTGTTTCAAAATATGTAAACTAGGGATGGGAACCATCAACTCATTCTCTGACATTTCACAAGTAAATTTGCCTAATTTCAAAGGAATTAAATGAAATAAACACAAATACCTGTAAGGAAATGTTTAATTGTTCTATTTGTTATGAGCTTAATAAGTCAGTTTAAAGGGTTTATTTTAATTTAATTTAATTTCTATATCGATAAATCTTGGCATATGCCCTATCCCTAATATCGGATTTTGCCGACACGGGCGCTGTACGTCAATAAAATTTTCTAAAAATTATAGTAGTAGTTCATCTAACTTCGGACATTATTCTTGACTTCTAATTAAGTTAATTGATTACTTATTTTCCGAAAATAAACAATTTTTATATAAAATACAGCGTAACTAAATGAATAAAACAGATTAAATGAGATGTGGTATTCCGTCGTAAATATACGACCCTGGCGAAATGGAAAATGTTTGCCGGATTATTACGACGGAAGCGGTTAAAGGGTTAATGTAGTTCTCGCCCGTACCTGAAGCTGAATATTCGATACTAATTCTGAGGAGTCTAAATTATGAGCAATATTCAGTAGGGTTATTAAATCTGAAATATTACGCCTGATTTTCAAAGGTGCGATATGGTGCTTACGAAATCTATCGTCGTAGTTTGAATCAAATCTTCCGCATTTATATGGCAGAAACTTAAGGAACCTGCGCTGGATTGATTCAAGTCTATAGATTATACTAGTTGATTTTATAATCATACCTTGGGTTCCAGACAGTGCGAACAGTACGCGTAGACGGTGCGGACAAACGAACAGTAGAGCACCTTAATCACATTTACGGAACTGCGAGCTTAAACCTGAGGAAAATTCTAGAGCCTTATTAGGTTTTTTGACAACACTATCAACATGCTTCTCAGAAATTCATGTCATGAATAACACCCGGGTCCCGGATTTCTTTAACCCGTTTTAACCCTATATTACTGAGCTGATATATGGTCAAAATATTTATCGGCTTCCGACTAAAAGTTATGAAGCACCATTTATTAATATTGAGGTATATTTTATAAAATTTGCAATACCGCTTAAATGAAAGTAAATCCTCCTTTAAAAAAACCCATCATGTTAAGGGCATTGTTAATTGTCTTATAGACTTTCATGTCATCGGCATATATTAAAAATTGGAGGATTTAAAACAGATTGATAAATTATATTAAAAACCAAAAGAGCGAAACAAATGGAGCAAATTCCAAAGGTAGACAAGCCTTTTATGACTACAGCTTGGGAAATTATTTTTGACATACGAAGTAAAGCGTCTGTATAAATTTTCTCTTATTCCGACTCTTAAGAGCTTTTGTAAGAGTATTTGATGATCAATACGATCGAAGGCCTCTCTAAAGTGAAAACAGCGTCTACTTGTCCTCCTGAATTCATACCAAAGAAGATAAACTCCGTAAATGGAAGTAAATTAGATGTTGTCAAACGCTTTTTTGAGAAACTGTGCTGGTATAAAGAAAGCTGTTAAACTATTATAGACCTGATGGTCTATAATTGGTGACATAATTTTTATCGTTATTATTATAGATGGAGCTAATGAAGGTTGATTTCCATTTTTCAGTAACTATTCTTTCAGAAGGACCGTTTGAACAGGATAGTTAGTGGTATAGCTAGAAAATCTGAGCTTTTTACTATAAACAAGGGTGGGATTTGATCGGGTCCTGCGGCCTTTGAATGGTTAACGCTTTTAAGTAAATCGGACACTGTCTCTGAATCCAACTCTACGTCGCTAATGCTATTTATGCAGCTGCAGTCAGAAACACCAGAATAATCATCCTCAACATCATCAGTCACACGGAGGAACGTAGATTGAAAATATTGGGTAAATAGGTTAAATATATCTTCACCATTATCAGCAGACATTCCTTTGTAGTACATAGTTTGATTGAATAAGGGTGCAAAATGCTTTAAAATTAGCAATAATCGATTCTTCCGATCGCTTAATAAACTTATCGTAACACTCTTGTTCTATACGTTTGGCTCTTTTACGAAGACAGGAGAATGTTTGGTAATCAGAGGTGTTGCCATGTAACTTACACTTACAACAAAAATTGTTTTTTTCTTTTAAAAGTTTCTTGAGCGAAACCGTGTACCAAGATGGATAAGAACTAGTATTGATTAAACGATAAGGGATATATTTATGCCTAATGTCATGTAAATATTTATATAAATCCGTTACTGCATCATCTTAATAGCCTATACTGCCCAAGCGGCTTTTCCAATCTACTTAGTTTAGCGATTGTTTAATTGAATCATAGTCGCCTCGCTCAAAAAGGTATTTAACGCTAGGGTTAGTTTTACGGGTGTTTTCTATAATTAAGTTGACGTAAATATTTTAATGATAAGTGATGTGAGTCTTCGGGTACTAAAGAGCCGCTACAAGGGATTACTGATATTTCTTTATTGCTAAGTATTTAGTTTAGTATTCTATTGTTGTTATCGGTGTACTGAGAAAGATCACAAGACTCTAGTGTGAAAATAAAATTGTTGAGTTTCACCTTTTAAGCCTAAAGGTTGTATAATGCTTACAATACAGTTGGTTGTCAGGTCAAAATTCGTTTTAACTTCAGGAGTATAATAAGTACGAAGTGAAAAGCCATGTGCATACCTATAAGAATTGTCGATCACGACAAATAAAAGATTGGTATTTTAAATCATTTGGTTTATTTTTTATCAAAATGTCTTAAGCTTCTAACTTTGAAAATGGCGAAGTTTTTATACAATGTTTCAACTTGATTTTTTTATAAACTCTGCAGCACTGATAGCTATGTAGAAGTTATATATATGTTTTTTACCAAGAGCACATATTCCGAATTTCATGTCTCTTACTTTGAAAATAGCAGATTTCCATTCTCCAAGTTAATTCACTCGCTCAGGGATTAAACTTTTCAAGTCTAAGTCAAGGAAGTCAGATAAGCAGGTTTATTTATTTTTTAATAAGGTGTAAAATAAACATTTTGGGTGTTGAATAACTGAAGGTGGATTTACCTCTCATAACTGATGGTGACAAGAGTTAATCAAACGTAAAAATATAAATTGTGATATCAAGATAGTATTTTAATCAGTAACCGTGTTTAAATATTTCTTTTATATTCGTATTGTGTGATCAGATGACCGCATACTATTAGTGCTGATTGTACGAACAGATCTAATATTGTAGCATTTGCGATGCATGTTGCCAATGTTGGTACTAGAGTGGCAAGTTGTTGCACGTAGTCATGCCCACGGGACCAAATCAGAAAGAATCCCGGTGATAATCAAAGACTTTACGCCCGTAGTCAATCACATTGGTATATTTCCACCGCTTCGAAGCAAAACTTATGTACGTGCTCGGGGCCACAGACGAGACACAGACATTATTCTATGGATCTTAAATCCGTTCGGATAGTGTTTAAATAGTTTTTGTACTTTTATATTTCAGTTCTGTTTTTTTGTTTATATAAACATTTTTTATTACGTTAGGTTGACGGAACCTCCTGCAGGCCTTGTTAGAATACAGAACCCTTACAGTGTGACGTGTAACGGCAAAATGCTGACGTAGGGACCTGATTGACCGGCATCGATAGTTTTTTATGATTGTTATTTTAGACAGCAAAAAGGGCAGCAGCGCTTTTCGAATTTATAGTCTTTTAGCGCAATTTCCGGCCAATAATAAGTCGCCCTTTTTATTTCCACAACACAAATGTTTTTGCTACTAAAGTAGGCCTCAGAAAATTATAGCAAACAATTTAAGGGGTGGCTTCCGCTTAGTAGTAGACGTCTTTCTGCTGAGATGATGCTGATAATGAATAAAAAAAATATGCTTACATAACTTCACGGAACCAAGATTTATGTCTGTCGTCAACTTACGAGTGAAATGTATTATTATTTATAAACTTTACTCGGCTGAGTTCAGAGATCTTTATTATTATTTAGTTCAGAGAGCTTTATTATATAATAACATAATATTTTTTTAAACGCTTTATTAAAATCGCTACTCTTAAGGTAAAGTGCGTTGCCTGCCGGTTTCCTAGTTTTTTGTAGAAAAAGTGGAAATGCGTCCTCTTTGGCGGATGCGACAAGACGTGACGCGCACAAGCATGACAAACAATTAAAGTGCAAAAGTTGCCGTTTATCCGTTCTGCTCGCTTGCTTCACTTCGCTTTACTAGATATTGCTTAATATATAGTTGAGATATACGTATCGATCTACGGGTAGGGATGTCTGTTTATAATCTTTTTAACTATCATGACGGAGTGAAAAGCTTTGCTGTTTTCGGTTTTCTGTTAACCGTATGAGCCTATTATCCAACAATGATAAAAATGTAAACAACAATGTATTTTAACCCAATTTAACTAACTAAAGCAATTGTGTTATGGAAATTATAAATATTAACAGTACCACTTTAACCAGACATGTGTCAAAGTAGAAAGATCAGTTATCTACATTGACCGGGATCGAACCTCGGGCTTCGAATTGGCGTCACCATGAAAAGTGGTATGCAAGCCATTCGACCACGAAAGTCATCAAAAGTGATGTATTAACTTTTTATCAAATCCCCAACTTGGAAGGAATGTTAACAAAGTGTGAAACGCATTAATAATATTCCCTTTGACCTTTCATGGTTAGCTGTGAAGGCTTGTGTTAGAAGTGAGCCCACGTCCGTCGTATATCGTAGGATCGATCTCAGCGGCCAATAATTCGCCGCCTTTTTTATTTCTACATCACAAGTGTTTTTGCTTCTAAACTAAGCCTCAGAAAATTGAATGTGATATTATTTAAATAAATATCAATAGTATACTTAAACTTAAGTTAAAATTACTTAGTTTAGTACATTAGTTTAGTATAGTAGTAAATTAGTTTTGTTACAATTACATCATCAAAGCAGTGATTCTCACTGGACTTGATTCAGATAAAAATGTATCGCAAATAACTCAGATCTCCAACAATTTCCCGTCCCAGATCCCGTCACACACAATGATCATAAATATAATCTATCTATATTTATAAAATTTCCCTGTCTGTGTTTAACCGCGATGAAATATTCAACCAATTTTGATGATCTTTTTCATCTTGCTGGATTTGTTCCGACTTAGGACATCAAATAGCTTTCTTTTGAAGCAAAGCGAACTTACGGGTACAGTTATACGATAAATATGGGAGCCAGCTGCCTCCCCATCTCAGTGTGCGTGGCCTTCTGTCTCGCTTTCTCTCTATTTGTATCTCGTTTTCTCTCTTTTTCGCTTTAAAACCAACCAATATAAACCCAATAAATTCATTATCAACTTTTTATAGGAACTTAATTTGTTGGGATGATTTCTGTTGTTTGTTATTTTGTCATGCAGTCAGTTGCATAATGTTAATAATAGACTCAATTATAATACCTACATGGTTAATGTTGGGTCTTACAATTGAGTTGTTTCTTATAAAATGGTATACTTATAGCTACACATTGTAAGGCTATTTGTTAACTTTAAAAAATAAATTATATATTTAGTAGTTACTAAAAAATGTTGTAAATATGTGTATAAAGCATAGTTAATATCTAATAGTGTCGCATCCTGTAACCGTTTGAACAGTTTACCTAATATAATCGGTTTCACTGGGTGTGCCGCTTGCCAAGCCAATTACAGGTCATTACAAATAATAATATTATTATTATTATACAATATTTTGCTGGATTTGTTCCGACTTAGGACATGTTTCATTTTAATTTATGATGCGTGGCTGCGTCAGCTAGTTATAATATAAAAATGTAATATAATATGTAGCATAAATATTAAATGAAAGTATGAAGTAAAATTAAACACGATTCTGGTAATTCAGCAAAACATAATCAAAATAAGACGGAATTTGTGGTAGCCCTATAACCCGGAGAGAATCTACTTAACAATGCCACTACGATTCTTTTAAAGTTCAACATCGTTGAAAATTCTTCAGATTTTTATGAAAACATCTTGGATGAATTCATCGAACCGTTCGGGAATATGCTTAGAGTAATTTATTTCTAATCGGAAATACTTGTTTTTTCGTTCTTATTTCCTTTATCGAACCACATATTTAAGTGAGAGATGGTTGCTCAACCATAAACAGTTTAACGTACATCGGGAAACTTCCCTGGGTTGTAAGGCGAGACGGGCACACCAACACCCATTTCCATGACTTTCAACTTACTATTCAATCTAACATAAGACGCTAGTATACGGTTTTCCAAGAAAGTTGCTTATCAATATTTCCTAGGTGATAATACTATTCCTATAGAATTATTGGACTATTGAGAGTATTTCATATTGGCGTCTAAAGCTATTGAAATCTTACCAACGGTAAAGATTTCATTGATACGGCCGAAGAATCTTTATTGTTCACTCGTGCGAAGTTACTTAGAATACGGCTCTCAAATATAATCCATATGGAATATTAACAGAAATAATTGTAAAGTTTTTGTGTTGTCATACTGTAACACGATAATATTCTATTAAATAACAGGACATATCGACTATTAATCCTAAAAAAATGGTGAAACGTAACTTACATTACTTTCTAAATTAAATGTGTCTCATTTGTCATGGACAGTCTGGAGCTTCAGTTTTATCGGTATTTTATCCTAATTATATAATGGCAATACTTTATGTGTGTGTTTGTTATCATATAAAGTTACCATAGTTACCATAAGCCTAAGAATAACAGTTTTTATAATTTTTTATAATACAGTAATGCGTGGCCGGGTCAGCTAGTACTAATAAATATTACAATGTTGTATATTTTAATATTGGTTTCGGTGAGCTAGACTAGGTTATTAGGTTGAAGGTTTCTTTCATAATAAATACTACTTTGAATTTATCAACTTAGACATTACTTATAGCAGACTTTCACGTCCAATCACTGAAATAAAACACAATATAACGAAATGAGCTTAATATATTATTTAATTCCTTACGTTCCGTTTTCTTATCTATATGGGTTTTAGTGAATTAACTTCAGTGAGACTTAAACTTACATAAACGCTAATGAACACCAATTTTCTATAAGGAATTCTATGGTACTACTTGCTTTGCTCTGTGAGATGTTTTATCGAATGCATGTGTTATATATACTCCATAGTTTAATTGCGAATAAAAGTTGGTCAACTCAGCTAAAACACTATTGATATTCACATCGAGAGGATCGAGAATAATATTTTGAAATAATCCTTGTTATCATTAATTTTTTCATTAACGAAAACATTTTTTTCTTTCTACATCGGAATTATCAATGCTCCCAAAAACAATAACAAAATTGTGTAATATCGACGGTAAACATTTGTCAAGATTATGAAAACTTTTCTCATTTATTACCTTCTAGCTGGAGTTCTTATCCATTTGTCAAGTTCTTATTTACGACTTTTATAAGATTAACTTTCTATGGACCTTTGTTACAGTGGAATATTAATTATTTTGTGGGTCTATATTATTAAAGTATTTGAATAATTTGATAACCAAAAATATTAATGGTGCACGCGCATCTAACGGCGATGAAAAAATATCTCTTTCAGTCGATTTCCTAATTAAGGGGGATAAAAAGAAGTTACACCATGGCAGCTCAGGGACTGCAAAGACTGTAAGACTGACCGGTGTGGTGTCTAGGAAGTCGCTCGTTTGGAGCGCTGAGTGCGCGGGCGCGACGTCGTTGTGAAGCAGTAACCCTCTTAGCCCGATGTTCGGTCGCTTGTTGCTCAATACAGTGAAAACTTCTGGCAGGCATTTTGTAGTAGGTAGACCATTCAGCGGTGGTGCTGCTTTTAATTTTGTAATAGAATCGATTCCTGATACCCTGTCATAGTGAAGAAACTAGTGATTCAAGTTATCCCTTCGCTACTAGATAGCTTCACCTTGGTAGACGTTGGTTCGTTTTGAAATAGCCAAACTGTAGACAGACGTATAGTTTCTGGATCATATTGATAAATTCAGATTTCGTCACCTGTCACAATGTCAATGGATTTGGTGGCCTGGATTATATTATCTTCAATATACCACGAGTTTCTGCATAGTTATAAGTTTTGCACTATTCATATTTGAATAATCACATTATATTTCTATATTTCACGTTATCATTATTATATATTGTGACGTATTAATAAAGTGCAAGCGACACACGCCCGTACGCACGGCCTACAGCGGCAGAGGGGCATTGCTCGCTCGACCGTCGGCCGGTGCGGACGTGCGTGTGCTGCTTGGTGAAACTACCGACTGCTTTCATTTGATGGATACCCTGACAGTAATCGAGGACACCACACGTGGCGACGAGCCTTCAAGTAAGTGGTATATAGAAAAATATGTCTCCTGAAAATCAAATTAAAGGAAGGAGATAACGAACCCATCTGCAAAAAAGGCTGTCTCATAGTATTAAGAAAAAAAATGTAAAATAGTTTATCCACTTGATTCTAAGAAGAGTTGAAAAATCATTGACTATAGCAATGTAATATCAACTTAAATAAGTGCAGTGTTAATTGCAATTCTAAAAAACTTGTGTAATTATTGATAACTATAAAAGAAAATATATGAATTGATCCTATTTTGCTATAAAGAAAATCTTTATAACCTTGTAATAAGCACTCGATTGAATAATGTATGTGTTGAGATTATTATTACCTTCACGGTTATTTCTGCCATGTTAATCTAGTAATGAATGTCTTGATCTTGCTTTTAATAATTCTGGTTTGTGCTACCTACCCACACCAAACTTAATCTTACTTACGATTTAAATCGATCGAGATTTTAATTCAGTTTATAGCAACCCTGTACGGGTTAAATATTACATTGCATTACACGGGTTAAATAAAACATACTATGATACTAAAAAAAAAATAGATGTTTGAGTAGTTTCTTATACTCCTGAAACAACGATTTGAATTTCAATGGTTATTACGTCAAAACTTATATGAAGGTTATACAGACAAGTGGATATACTACAATACATTAATTTGAAAAGACATGTACCAAGGGGTACAATAATATATTGCCAAGGTGCAACAATAGTGCCAAGGTGCAACAATAGTGCCAAGGTGCACAAAGTTGTGATTTTGCCAAAGGTGCAATAATGGTAACAAGGTGCACAAAGGTGTGATTTTGCCTAGGTGCAACAGTGGTAACAAAGTGCACAAAGGTGTGATTTTGCCAAGGTGTAACAATGGTAACAAGGTGCACAAAGGTGTGACTTTGCCAAGGGGCATCGATTTAAAATTAAATCGTTGTAAAGACATTGAGATATATAATAACCTACGTGACTATCTCATCTTTTATAGTGATATTAAAAGACATACAAAAAGACTTACGACTGAAATAAACAAATAATATTTTCGAAATTATACGTAATGTTATTTCTGAATTTGATATTCATTGGATAATAGGTTAGGTTAGTAATATTATATATGTTGAAGCATTCGATTATTTCAATTAGATTAAATTAAACTCTAGAGGTTAAGCTTAAAAAAATGTTTGTCAGTAAGGATTCGTTTACAAGGTACGATTTTATCAAATGGAAAACGTCAGGTTAGTACCTGGGTGAAATCCTAGATGGCGTGTCCTTAAAGAGGCGTTGCAAGTTGACAACACTAAACGTTTCTGAGATGACTTGAGAAGCACAGACTGTCAGCGTGCTATAAGTGTAGACGTTTAGTTAGCATGCAATAAGCGTGAAACGGTTAGTTTATAGTGACCGTTAGCACGCTATAAGGGTATAACTCAGGGAGGTAGTCACACCGTCTCAGGGATCACCACGTTTTTCATCCATTGAAATCTCGTGCATCATTTGCGATTTTAGACTGCAAGTGGTTTTAAATAATAAAGAAGTCTATCCTACATCCATACGCGTTATTATTTTGAAGATCGCTGCAACTCTTTTTGGATAATAAAGAGCATTCTGATGACCGGCGTGAGGCCTCGCCGTCATATATGTAAAAAAAAATCTTGTATACAAGTTAAAAGTAATCGAACTACAGTCAATCTAGATGATTTAATGTTATCGGCAAAGTATGTAATTTGGAAATGGTATAAAATGAATATTCGCTGGTTAATTTATTTCTGAATAACCTACACTCTTAACCGTACGGGGTAAGGGACTGGACATGCGTAAGGTGACTCCGGAAAAAGATCGGAGTTATCCTATATTCTTCCTAAAAAAGATATAGATCCAGTTAGTATATCCATATCCACCATATATATTCAAATATATACTAGTAGTTTAATTCTTTCAAACCATATCAAATCATACCATATATCCAACTAACGTATATATATTTATCAATATCCGCATCTGTTTATTAAATCCGGACTAATAAGATTTCGCAAAATAAGAGCACATGGAGCGTTTCAAATTTGCTACCGTTTTATAGAAACAAAACTTTATGCAGCGCTTGTTTCGCTAATAATGACGCTTGCCACCTCAGTCAGAGCGAACGCAGCATCAGCAGTATTGCGTTTTAAGAATTTTACCGTTCATCGGAAAACACAGAAAACACAAAAAGCGTTTTCGGCGCTCTAAGTCCTTCGATCGACGCTTTCGCTGTCGATATCTGTTATGTAGTTAGCCAGACGGTATTTGACCAAATGATTTGGAATTGATCCATGTGATTGGATTGGATATACTAGATATGCTAAGAATTTTGAACGGAATGATTAAATACATATCCGGAGTGGCATATAGCTCCAGGATATAACTGAGTTACACAAGTCTATAAGAGACAATAAATCAACAAAAATACCAATACATTTTATTTATTAGCATGAGACATCATTATTAATAAAATAATTTCCAGTAGGAAAACACATATAAAATAAAGGCAACTTTTACCAAATATTGTTTTTATGTGGCTCCAAAAATATGTTAATTTATGGAAAAAATTACATACAAGGTGTATTTATACACAATACAAATTTTGGAATTTATAAGAAGTAGGTACCTACAAGAAGGAAAAAGAGTTAATGGTGTTAGATGACATTTATTATAGTAAAATAGGTCTCTTGTTGTGAAACACAAAACCAAACAATAAATAATACAATACCAGTATGCATAGAAGTCAAGTTACAAGCACAGGCTGCTGATAACACGTTAAAAAGAAACTTGGGCGTGTTACCGTTAAATTTGTTATAATGCATAGGTATAAATGTGACACACCATATTCAGCATGACAAGCGAGTACTACAAGATAAAAAGTTGCGAGTACCAAAACTACGACACAGAAGCCGCACCAACCAGCCACAGTAGAACGTCAACCTGCTGTCCTTCCCTACATGAAGGGGGTCACTGACAAGATTGGGAACATTCTGAAGTGGGTTTCCATTAATTCTTACTTTAAACCAGCCAGGAAGATTAACCAATTCTTACGACCGGTCAAATGCAATATCCCCTCCAGGCAGCAGGTGTCTACAAAATCGATTGTGACTGTGTTCTCCCATACTTCGGACAAACAAAGAGAAGTATAGGGACGCGCATTATAGAACACGTAGCTGACATAAAACATAGGCGCGATAATAGGTCTGCAGTGTGTGAGTGTGAGCATGCTTTTGAGGGGCCAAACGACTATATTCGTATCGATAAACCTTAAATTCTCGCTAGAGAACAAAGACTTGTCCCCAGGACACTACGCGAGGCTTTTGAAATCAGGAAACATCCAAATTTCAATAGAGACGAAGGTTGGAGCGTTCCACCTGCTTGGGATCCAATAATTAATAAATTAATACCTACAAAAACACACATTGCAAGACCTGATGATGTAGTTAGCTCTCTTTGCAAATAATAACAGGAAGACGGAGGTCGGTCCCCCTGCCCGAGTTTCTTCCGCCAGTTCTTCTCGGAAGGGCCTCCCAATTTCCCAACTGGTAGTAGACTCAGTAGTGTACAATGTAATCGTAGTGAGAATTTAATAACTAAATAAAAATATAGAAGTGACGGTTTTGATGAACTACGCTCACATTTGATTGTGAATGTGCGGTCGAACTTACCTTCTCTTTCACTGTCAATCAATCTTTGCAAGTAGAAGTTTATCCTGACTCATTAAAAAACAACAGTGATTACCATTACATGAGAATAACCAAAAGAGCGACCTAAATAATTACAGTCAGTCAACCTTATTAGCTTTTCTCAAATACATTGAAAAGATAATAAGTAATTGGACATTAAAAATATGCTATTTGAATATTGCTACATATGTATGTACAAGGCGTATGACCGTGTGCAACATAAAATATTAATAAACTGGTTGTATCCCAAATACAGCTCACAAATGGTTTATCTCTTATTTAAAAGATAGACAGCAATAAGTCCAAATCGAATATTATAATCATATGAGTAGAAAAGTTTATAGAGTTCTATTTGATATTAAAAATTATAATGCCTGAACACCACAAGGGAGTGCCTAAGACTCTCTTGTTTTTAGTTTACCTGCCGAAGGTTATGAATGAACCGTGTATTTTGTTCGTTGATGACGTAACAATATATTGAATAAAACCCTTAATTGGTTAATTGAACATATCTTAGAGAGAAACTTAAATAAAACAAAATTGTCATCTCCTGCATATGCACTGCATGAGGCTATAAATATATAATTATATATATTTTTTTATTAATTTGTGACTCCCTAATTAGGAGATAGCCGAATAAAACGACATTTTAGCATTCACAATCATTTATCTTTATAGGGTAGTTGGCATTCAGATACTACAATAGGGGTTCGTGGGTTCACACACTGAGTAAGCTCACTTTAGTAATACCAAGACTAATTTTTCCGTGTGAATCCTTTATTAGCTTTTTAAGTTATATAGCTTGTAATTAAACAATATTGTAAGCTGATGATTCGTCGAAAACTAAATAAATAAATATGAAAAAACTGATATACCTAAAAAAAGGTAAAAGGAGAGTGGCGTATTCAAAGAAAAATAGAGGACATGCAAGATAAGAGTATTTGGTTGCAAGTATTTAAACATAAAAAAATACTTTATAGTTAAATAACAATTCAAGATATACTATATAAGAATATTAATTATATAAATGTTTTTTAATTATTTTTCATTGTCTCAAATTATTCGAATCAGTTAAAAAGGAAGAGGTGTGACGTATTAATAAAGTGCAAGCGACACACGCCCGTACGCACGGCCTACAGCGGCAGAGGGGCATTGCTCGCTCGACCGTCGGCCGGTGCGGACGTGCGTGTGCTGCTTGGTGAAACTACCGACTGCTTTCATTTGATGGATACCCTGACAGTAATCGAGGACACCACATATATCATCAAATTTGTATTCAAATATTTGAATAGTTCAAAATATTTAAGCATAAATATATCTATATATATAAAAATGAAACCCGTTTTCCGTTGTCACGACATAACATGAAAACGGCTTGACCGATTTGGCTGATTTTTTTTTTGTAGTTTTCTTATACTCTGTACAAGGTTCTTACGGAAAAAAATATAAAGAAAATCTCTCAGAAAGATTGAAAAATATAACGTAACGAATGTCAACGTCATTCAATTTAAAACAAAAAATCTGTGGTAATCTGTGACACCACATCGATAACCGCGCTGACAAATGTCAACGTCATTCAATTCAAAGCTACGCTAAGGCGGTACAAAGTTCGCCAGGTCAGCTAGTATTTTATAACTTTAGAGTCATTCAAACCAATCCTAATCAAATACTTGTTTTCAAAAACAAACTACAGTCTTTTTATCACCGACTATGATAGTATCCCAATTGAATGAAACGATCCCAGTAATTAAGGATTCAAGGCCACATTCTAGCATATTGTCCTAATTATTCAATAAACAATAATACCGCTAGCTTTCATCTTATTTGTTTGTAATAAATAAGGTGAAATCTAGGTTTGTATGTATGTTGTTATATCATAATGTACTTAAGAGAGTTTGTTGTCAAATGTATGTAACGGCGGGTTGAGTGGTTCTGTGGCATTGTCCCATGAGTAGGCTCGCAATCCGCCGTCGCTCATTCTATTCCTCGAGACAATGCTCCTTGCCAACAGCGCAGGAAGGAAAACTACTTTCAATTTGTTTATGCTATTTTTCCTTACTTAACATGATGATAACACTTACCTTTTCCGGTTTACCGTTTACTTTAGTAAACGGAAAATAAATTCATATAATTTTACTAGAAGTATATTGAGTACTTAAAATGCTTATTGGTCCTTTTTTAAATTTTATAGTTGAGTTAAGATCGTTTATATATATAGTTAATAAAATTGCTTTTCATGAACTAAAACGGCGGCCCGTTAAGGGGTTTTTACCCTCATTTATATCTTTGAGTTATTTCTATTGTCGAAACCACACACAAATAGGGAATATAAATTGATCGTGACTGGATACGCAATCCGGTGCATAATTCACAAGTATTTCCTGTCTATGTTAATATATTTTAACGGTAATAGTTCTTAACAGAAATAAAATTATTTCAATTTTAGAGGATTTCGTGTCCCGCTTGGCAGTTGAGACAAGATAATTTTTTTCTTTGAAAAATTAAAAAAAATATGATGAACTACACGAAATTTAATGATTTTTGTTTCCTTCGTCCAACTGTAATCAAGATCACAGCATCTTTTCACCAAGATCTCATTTGTCAGAGCCACGAAGCGGCGGCATCATGATCGCTAGTTAACATAAACTCAATGATAGCGATTTGTTTTGCTGCGAACCTCCTTTTTGCTTCGTCCCATTTACATTATACAGCCGAATTTGATCTTAGAGTGTTTTGGAAAGGCTCTGTTGTGTAAGTAACGGTCGTAGGGAATTATTTCACTAAAGACCTGTTCGCTGCGATATTCACCGTTTGTTTGTATTAATATGGGTGCTTATTGAGATTGGAGGAATCATTAAACATTGTTTCTGTAATTTATTCAACGTCACTTAACATTAAACATATTTTCAGTAATGTCTTTTTTATATATATTAACTGTATAAAAAAACCTCAGTATAATTCTTTTTACTATTAAATATTGAACTTGTCACAGCTTTTCGCTATCTTGGTAGAGTCAGTCGCAGCAGTAGATTAAAACTTGTACCATACCATTTCACCACAACTAATATAACGTTCGGTACACTCACTCTAAATTTATATGCGAAAGTTATAGTAATATGTTTTTAAAGCAATATATGTAGTCGAATTCACTAACCTTTTACCTCATTACTGAACCTCAGATGGCCTATCTCATTCTGAGGATAAGTTATCGGGACTGGTCATTTGTTAATCTATCTCTAAGCACAGATAAGTTTTCTGATGCTGTCCGTTCCAAAATGATATCTAAAGATTTCCATGATGACAGTAACAAATCGTCGTAACGAATAAAGTATCGCGATAAAGGCGAGGTTCACTTTCGACATATTATGTTACGGCATGGCTTATTTTAGTTGTTTTCAAAGATCACGCTTTCGTAATTAATTTTCTTTTCGCATACCACTATTTGATCTTTTTATTTATATCTTCTAAATCCTCATATGTAGTTACAAAGTCTTAATACTTTCTCAGATAGTATTTATCACATAGAGGTTAACTAACCTCATCTTTATTTATTAACATTCTCTTTATTTATTTAATAACAGCGTTATTGCTAGCTCGTTATAAATCGACGTTGTTTCAATTCATCTCTGTTTCAAAACCCCTCGGTCTCCCCTACAATATTTACTTACAAACACAAACGTGTTTTAGTTCAACATTTTTATCATTTTCAGTTTTTTTTTACTTATCCAATTCGTCCTTTTTCCGTATTAACTATCTGATGTTCTGAGTAAAGCGCTTCCCGCATAACAGAGCCACTCGAGTGAAATTAAGACCAACCAGTTGCGACACTCTTTCGCTATTTTTTTTATATCTAGTAGTTAAATTTCTATACAAACGCAGCCAATATATCTGCATATACAAAAAAATCATCTGTACCTATTTATGTCATATAATTATAAAGTATTAGTTTACTCTGACCTATCATTGTTACGTGTTGTGCATTATTAGCAAATGTCGCTATAACAACCGGCAATGGTTACATAATAGGTTTTAATATTTGAAATAGAAATAAAACCCTTTATTTATGTGTTTTTAATTTAGATTAATAAATTTAGTTTATTTTATTTTTACTTCTTGTATTAATATCACGATTAATTAGCAGTCTTATAAAAAAGGTACGCACTTGCATAACAATACTGATAACACATTTATGTATAATAAAGCATTCATTTATTTTGAATATGTTATGAAAGTATACATGGTTTAATATCTAATAGGAAATAAACTAGCCTGGATGTTATATGGTTCACAGAAACTTTTGTGAAAAGAGGGTATGAAAAATTAAGTTATATCTTTGGCGTTTGTTATACAATGAATATGAAAAACGGGGAGTATATTGATAAAAAATATTATTATTTAAAGCTTATATAAAATGAAGCAATCTACTTATTTTCAAGTCATGTAATGTACAGGTTGATAACTTTATTATGTAGTCTGCTTTTACAGAATTGTAACATTTTATATAGTCATTTACTAAACTTAAACTACTTTTACTCAAGTATATGGTAAAATACATTAAGAGACTGATGCACTTATTAAATTAATTTTCCTACACTAAATGTTACAATTAACGACCACCAAAACTTGCTTGCTTCTCCTTGAGTCTCACCTGACGCTCGATACAAGTAGATTCTTTATAGTAAAAAGTATTTTAGTTATAAACTTCTAGCAATGAAATACTTAAATTTTTACGATTGCCCAGCCCAAATTGAATTCTTTTGCCACCTTTTTGTCGCTGTTAGATTTAACTAAACGGACTATAATATGTCTTCGGTAAACTTATACTAATAATAAATTTTGGACACTTGTTAACAATTTAGTCCCAAACAAAGTATAGCTTGTACTATGGATATTAAATAACATATGGAAACTACAATACGTATACAAACGCCCATGACTCGGGACCAAATGCCTTTGATCGTCACACAAACATATACCGCTACCAGGATTTGATCCCGGAACCATTGGCGCAGAAGATTGGCTCGTTATTGTTGCATCGAGCGATAACGAGTTAAAAGAGAGATATGGGAGCTTGGTGCTCAGATCGAAATCAAATGAAGCTTAGTGATATACATATAATTCGCCACTGATGTTGATGCTAAGTGTGTACCTCTTACAAAATATTAATAAATAATTTCGTTAATATTACGGAAATATTATTGCCAGACAAATTTATGCCGCTTTTTACAATTAATAGAGTTGTGTACTATTGTGGAAGCATGACCTGTCACCATTTCTGTGTGACAATCTCTAGATACTTATGCAGGCATATCCCGGTTCTATGATGCCTACGGCATACTAATCGCGGAGTTTAGTAGTTGGGCGACGTTAACACAGCGTTTTGGATGCATAGTCGGCGACCTGCATCCATTGTAGAGATATGAACCGTAGGCCTAAGATTTTTGTAATAGAATTCTGTAATAAAGTATCGAGCTGGACAGTCCCATTTTTCTTTAAAAAAAATTTAGTTCACCGTCCTGAGATTTAAACTGGCGCAGCCGGTAGGATTGCCGGTTCTTACCAGACGCGATTCACGTAAAAGTATACCAAAAATCGTAAGCTGCCGTGTCAAAAAACAAGCTAAATGCACAAAATTAACGCCAAAATTTGCGGAAAATTTGTGAAGCCGTTGTTTAAATTTATAATAGCTTGTGGTACAGCTGTACGTTCTACCGCCCAAAAAAGGAATCCTTGAACCAAATATATGAGTGAAACTTGGGCACTGACGGACTTAAACTATCGAAGTCTACGTGACCATCTATATAAGAAGCCATGGGATTGAGCGGACTGTAACTAAACCTATTTACCTTTCCTGACTTTTCCCAGCTATTTTCCGTGGTTAATGACGTAGATTTTTATTTTATTTCGTAACTTTCAAACAAAAACCGTTGAATTATTTGACTTTTGCACGAATATTGGCAGGGCTTAGATATAAGAACTTTAGAAGTAATTTACATCAATATAATAAATGTTGTATATAATGCTGTATTTTTATATATAAGATTTATGTGTAAATAAAATAATTTATTTTATAAAAAATATGGCACAGGTAACGTATGTTTCCACTGTAAAACTAGCAGTCTATGTGGTAAAGCAGCAGTTCTACGTAGCGAGCGCGAAGACTTTTGCACATGGGGACGATTCTATTTATACAGCATTTTGGTAACCCTAGATCAGAGGAGTGCATAGGTATTGAGTTGGAAAATTCAAATCAAATCAAAACATTTATTTGCATTAAAAAGGGTAACATTAGGGTCTTATTTTAATATATAATTGATTCTTAAACCTATTTAACCATAACTATGGCATGCAAATTACTTGGTTTTTAACAGGACAAAAATAATCAGAAAGTATATATCAGGCAAGGACATCATACATATTTATTCTATGCACGCTCTGGGTTATTGCGGTGTTCAAAAAATTCATTTACGCTGTAAAAATTATTATTAATAAGCCATTTTCGTAGTGCTTTTTTAAATTTATTAAAAGGCAATAGTTAAATATGTTCCGGTATTTTCTTTAATTTTTTTATTGCCATGATTGGTGCATTTGATTGGTAACGTTTGGTTTTAGCTGTGGTATTCAGAACTATATTATTTGGGCGCCTAACGCTTCTCTTTGCTATATCCTTCACCTTTGTGAACGTATTGAAATGTTATTTAACAAAAAATTCCCATTTCCAAGATATACAAACAAGGTAAAGTCAATTTAAAAATTAAAAATTAAATTTGGTGAAACAATATCACAATTTTGTAGTAGAATTCAGCAATGCGTAGTGCTCTCTGTTCTAATGTCAACTTGCTCACCGACGAAATTGTAAAAGCGGCAAAAATCGCCGTATATAATAATACTAGCTTTCCGCCCGCGGGTTCGCCCGCGTGGAATTCGGTTATATTGCGGTATAAAGCACAACTATAAGAAAACTTCTCATTCCCACGGAAAAATCTAAGAAGCGCGATTTAACGCTGGATAAAAAAATCATATAATTCATTCCACTTCTTACGTATCTTAAAAAAACACTTCTTTACCACATTTTAAAAACACCCAGCGCCATCTATCGCATACCTCTAGAACTAAATAGCGTAAGCTTTCATTCCACTTCTTACCTATTTTAAAAAACACATCGTTACCATGTTTTAAAAAACACCCAGCGCCATCTATCGCATACCTCAAGAACTAAATAGCGTAAGCTATCATTCCACTTCTTATGTATTTTAAAAAACACATCGTTACCATGTTTTAAAAAACACTCAGCGCCATCTATCGCATACCTCAAGAACTAAATAACGTAATACTTATACCAATTGGTAATTCGGTGACTTTAGTGATTTCAGGATAAGTAGATGTAAAAAAAACAATTAAGACGATAAAACAAATTGTACGTCATCCCTCGAGAATTTCTCATTTTCGAGGATTCATTTTCGTATCATTTAGCTTCAAAATTTACATGTTCATATTCGTTTGCAACATATAAGTAGATGCAAAAAAAAAACAGTTTAGACGATAAAACAAATTGTACGTCATCCCTCGGGAATTCCTCATTTTCGGGGATTCATTATCGTATCATTTAGCTTCTAAATTTACGTGTTTATATTCGTTTGCAATATTTTACGTTGTTTTAAACGACACATTGGCGCTGTGTGTCGTTTAAAACAACGTAAAATCCATCCATCAAGCAAACAATATTTTTGTTTTTCCTCGGGAATATCAATTTTTTCCAGGATAAAAAGTACCCTATTATTTAATCTGGACTTTTATCTTTACGTTTGCAAAATTTCAAAGCAATCGGTTCAGTAGTTACGGCGTGAAAACGGAACAAACAAACAAACAAACAAACTCACTTTCCGATTTATAATATTAGTAAGGATGAGTCTTAACGTGTTTCTCTATAATTTACCTGAAGACTTAAGCCGAATTGTAACACTTAACAATTGTACATCGTTAGAAAGCACTTCTAGCATCGTCATGGTAGAGGTTAACTTCCAAACTCAATATAACGCAAAGAATAAAAAAATTCTAACACAGTAAAACCACCACGGCATTTTGTTAATAACGATGTGTTTAGAACTCAACAAACAATTAAGTGAAATTTCTTTTCGAATAATTTCAGTTTCCGTGGTCGTCGTGAATCCGTAAATTTACTGGCCTGAAATGTTGGTTACATTTAAGGCCAGTAAATTCATTTCAGACGCAAAACATTTTAGATCCTGATTTAAATTTGGCATACCGAATCAAAGAATTTTCCCACCAAATTCCCCAACAAGGTCAGCCCGCTTAGCATACGCAACACGACAAAATTTGGCGACTCGTTTTCTCGTGTTTTAGTCATTTGTCGTCATCGTCTCTAACATGGCTGCGCTTAGCAGTGTCGTCTTATTTCAAAAGAGTAGTTTTACTTAGCCGCTGATTTTTGTCTACGAACTCTAACATAGCAATAGTGTTTTGTCGATATTGTTATCGATATTTTCGACATATTTCTCGTCTATGCGTCATTAGGCAGAAGAGGAGACGACAAGTGGTTTGTGTGCTATTTCGATTGAAGCGATGGCGATGTTTTATTACAATTATTAAAGGCGAACGAAACATAACCAGTGCCAAAATAATCTACGGCAAGCGTAGGTACCAGTGGCTACCTAGTTTCGTTAATAAGTTTCTCGACTTATTAACGATGTACCTACTGAATCAAAATTAATAATATCAAAACTGTTACAATATTTTATATAACAATCGGATTATTAATAGTAAGAATACCTAATTATGTTTTATAAATATATTTTTCTTTGCGTAGTAACATTTATCAATCTACTTGTAGCTGACTCAATGCATTCTTTACAAATCTTAGTCGTTTAGTATAATGCCCCGACTAAAAGTACTGGTTTGTTCTTTTTGAAATTTTAGATATAAAAAAATCGTTCAAAAACCCGATTGTTTTTTTAGTGATCCGATTGGGGAACAAAATAATAAAATAAAATCCCAGGGTTATTTTACGATATATTGGCACAAATATTTGATGTGTACCAGTATTAAAAGCAGCGTTTTGGATGTTTAGTCTAGAGCACGGTGACCTGCATCGGTTGTAGAGATAGGAACCGTAGCCTTAAGATTTTTGTAATAGAATAAGTTAGTCTGTAATAAAGCATCGAGTTGGACAGTCTTATTTTCTTTTTAAAAACTATCGGTCACCGTCCTGATATTTAACTATATTGCCTCCTCATCGTATACAGTACACGTACGTACACGTATACGTACATAGTATACAGATGATAACAGATATAACGGTCATTATTTTGAATGTATGTCGTTGATATTGTCGTTTTGAACGTTGTCGTGCATGCCAAATAACATAAGATAAAGCTATTTATACATATATATACCGTATTTTAGTTATTATTTTTTAAGAGTGCTAAAAACTTTTATTAATCTCTCCGATAACTTGTTTTAACTCTTCGCTTGTGTTACGAGTAGTGGTGGCTGTAGTTTTTAAGTCATGTTCGTAGTCCAGTGGCGAGGTTTGTACCCGGCTTTTCTGAATCGGTATGAACTCCGATTACCATAGGCCGCCTTAAGTGATGCCACCTAAAAGTCACAATATTGTCGACATATAATATATTTTTTTTATTAAAATATTTAGATTTTCATATCCAAAGAAGTATTATTAATTATTGTCCCGCTGACATCTGGGATTTGTTGAATTTTTTCTAGTAATCATTTCGTTTTTGTTTTTTTATTTACCAATTTTATAAATAACACAATAATATAAGATCCTTACATATAAAACTGGCGTTTATCATTCTTTGATCTGAAATATCTCCTCTTTGGTTAAGAATTCCACATTCAAATTAATAAATCCATAAAGCTGGTACATTTGAGTTTCAAAAACATTCATTCAATTGTTTTTTCCTGATTGATTTTTCTTTGGCCTCGTTCATATCGCATTATGGAAAACATAAAATATTGCTATATTTACGTGTACGAGTTTTACCGTGGCACCAGTGCTGCAGAAACAGCCCGAGGGATAAATGATATGTATGGCGGTGGTCTCGCTACAGAAAACAGGGTAAGTTTTTGGTTCCAAAGTTTTCATTCTGTAAATTTCCACCTCCAGTAAAAATGAAGAATTAAAGACTATTGTGGAAGCGGATTCATCGCAGACCATTTCAGAGATTCCTGCAGGCTTCGGTGTGAAAGATAAAACTGTTTAATCCACTTGAAGCAAATCGGGAAAGTACAAAAGCTTGACAGGTGGGTACCTCATGAATTGAGTGAATCAAACCAGCATACACGCGTTGACTGTTACGTCACATTGCTCAACCGACACAATAATGAAGGAATTTTAAATCGGATCATTACTCGAGATGAAAAATGGATACTTTACGATGATCACAATGGCTCGTCGCAATTATTGAACCCTGGAGAACCAGCTAATTGCTGCCCTCAGCAAAAATTTACTCAATAAGTTACATGTGTTTGTGGACTAGTGCTGGTTTTGTTCACTACAGCTTTCTAAAATCTGGTCAAACAATTACGGCAGATGTTTATAGTCAGCAACTGCATACCATGATGGAAAAATAACCGAGGCTGGTAAATCGTTCTCGGCCACTGCTGCTTCAGGACAATGCACAACAGACGGTTGCTAAACTAGAGGAGCTGAAATTGTCTTTGACATCCATCGTACTACCCCTTTTTTCCGAGGGGAAATGCCTTACGCATACCCCACTGTTGGGTGGACGGTAGGGTTATGTGGGACTCACCTGTCACTAAGGTTGACGGGCATACCCACCAAAACGCCCCGCTGTTCTTCCCTCTACCGTGTGGCTTTGTGGGTCCCTTTTTGGGAGTCACCACTACGGCTGGGTGGTTGGTCCGCTTCAGGCCCTTCACGGATCGATGATGCCTGAGTACAGTTCAGGCATCATTCCAGACAGTGGAGCGAGTGCAATGCCACCATCGGATACTCGGTCAGATGATGGCTACCCCACCACCTTCTCCCATTTGGAGCGGATTTGGTACTCCCCTGACCATGCTTCAACATATTACCATTTTTCCGAAATTTGGATAACTACTAACAAGGAAAAAAATTCACTCTAATGTGGCAGTCTAAGCCAAGCTCATGGGTTTTTTAGTAAAGGAATCAATGAATTAACGTTGAGATGGCAAAAGAGGATTGATAACAATGGTGCATACTTTTAATAATGAAATACGTTACAAAACGCCTATTTTATACATAAGGATATTTCGCGACGACATCAGAGCCTCCAGAACGATGAATACGTTAATTTTACTAATCTTATAATAAAAGGCACACCATTTAAGAAACACGACAATTGCGAAAATTGGTCTAGATATTTTGTAGTTATTCATATGTTAGTAATGTCAAAACAGGAATGTCGCCCGCAAAAAGTTTGTAATTAGGAAAACATGTTATATCTATGGGCACAAAAACAAAATGATGGTG
This sequence comes from Calamotropha paludella, assembly GCA_927399485.1. Classification (NCBI taxonomy): domain Eukaryota; kingdom Metazoa; phylum Arthropoda; class Insecta; order Lepidoptera; family Crambidae; genus Calamotropha; species Calamotropha paludella. The sequence continues at coordinate 18,297,878 of OV656803.1, read as the reverse complement.
CTAGTCATGACAACTCGTCATGGCGAGTTGGTCAGTGCGCCTTTACTTGCATAATAATGACATTATCTTTGCTTACCGTAGACATATTTATTACGAAAGTGAAGTCTTTGTTGCTATCAGTGCTAGTCTATTTATTGATAAAAAGTACATACCTCAATAAAACAAGTACCTAAATTAATATAAAGGACGTAATTATGTTGTTTAGATATGAGAGGTGAAGAGCATTGTCAATTAAGTTCTCATCAGGAAAGTGCGTTGTAAGCTCTTTAACGGCTCGTAAATGTTTTATGCGTGATTAGACCCCACTCTGGCAACGGAGTGTAACAGTCTAGGCATAGGGTTGCCTCTTTCTAAAGCTATTTTCATGTGAGGTAGAGAAACTCCGTTCTACAGATTTCTTAGTGTGGGTGTTAGATTTCTTTGGATTAGCAATGTGCCGATGATACCAAAATGCTTTTATCAGTTTTTAAAGCCAATGATTAGGATTATAATCCAAAATGTTCCAATTGAGCTACCGAGCCTTGTTACGGTTCCGGGTTCGATGCCCGCCTGAGAATTTACTTGTGAGCCTAGTCGACTTTTTCTAGTATTTTTCTATTCATTTAATTTATCATTAATAGAGTAATCTAGGTTTTGCTTAATGATGGTTAAGACAAATATCATCTATAACTACGGGCCCCTGTAAACTAAATTTGGTCATTTTTCCTTCTAAGTGTCTTCTGGGACACAGGGCAACGACTATAAGGAGACGAATTTAAGCTACCTCTCTTTATGCGGATTTGTGGGGTCAAATATTATTATTTTAGTTAAAATTTAGGACTTAAAGTTGACGTACAGAAAATAGCGATATAGTCAATCTTACTAGCAGCCTTTACGAAAGATTATGTACTCGTAGTTCTTACGTTAATTTATGATTAAGAATCTCTTCTATTTTGTACTGAATTTAAATTATTAGCAGCCCTAGATTGCGCCCATATACTTTGCCTCCTTTTCTTATTGGTGTTTAAGTTACAGGTGTTCAACAACATGGGAAGTCATCCCGTGGGAATGGTTAAGGATAAGTAAAGTCCAACTAACAAATGTTTGAAAATAGAGTTAAAGCTGCGATTTGCAACGACATCAAGACTTGAATGGTGACGATCGAAGGAAATAAGTAAGCAGTTTTATTTGTTTTATTATTTTTATTTATTTTAATTATCCAACAGATTGACTGCAGGAGGGAGTCCCAATTAACATTTAATATTAAGACTACTGAAAAATAAAATATGGAGCATGTTAACTTTAGAAAGTTATTTCACATCAAGCAATTTTAGAATACTTTTTAACATTATTTTCTTATTTTTTTGTTAGGTGCAAGGCGGATGTCCTCGGGAAATATATATAAGTACTTCGTGTTTAAAGTGATTTTATTCAGATTAATTTATTTTAGAAAGTGAGTTTTTTTTCTAAAATCCTTTGAAATGAATTTGTTTCAATATATCGTGCTACGATTATGCTACGGTTGCTACGAGACTACGACAATATAATTTGTACTAATCTAGTCACTTATATAAGTGTTATTAGACATAAGTACAACTTTCAAGTACAACTCTGATCATAACTTCTGTAAGATTCAATTTAACTTAGTGTCTCGTGAAATATTGTATTGTTGTAAACTATTTCCTTACATGGCATTAACAGTTTCTCGTGATTCCGCAGAGAGCTGTGAATATTTCTCCAATAGTTAGGAGCTTAGTAAATATGAGCATTACATATTTCGGAATCCTTGAGCGTCAATTTGAAGTGTGTATTAACTGCATAGTAAAGTCGGATACATAAAATAATTACACACTTTTGGTACACTACTGTATACTAAACAATTGTCTCTGTTATTAGTACGGGTTTACGAAGTCCACTGCTCAACCAGTCCCATTATTATTATTTATTTATTTTCAAAAAAATGAATTTTGCACAGGTACCTTTCATTTCTTTGAAGAAAAAAATTATTGTTTGTCATTTTTGTACTGGATGAACTGTCGTTCACTGTACAACTACAGCTGAGAAAACAGGCACGGGTTATCCGTTCCTTATTCAATTACACTCCAGACTACTTCCGTAACCCACTAAATATCGGCTGAGTTTCATGAAAAAAAGGTTTATAAATAGTTATGTATCAACGGAAGGCGATAGGTGTACATCGATAGGTACGCGATAGGTTGATGGGCCGACACGTTTCAAATTCACTTTGATAGGGATCAGTTATCTTGATTTTATTTTTATAATTGTAGTTAAGAAAAGTTGCAGTGGTGTGTTGCAAATGACATCTGGTTAGGTTATCGTCAGATCAACTAAAATCTATAACTTCAGTTTATATCACCTTCGTGGTATGTTACGATTTAGCTAATGTTACTTTATGTGATATAAACTGATTCATATTTATATCTAAAAGCGACATAAATTTTGAACGCACAATTTTGATCTCTATATTCTATTGCATACGGTTGACGTGTTTGCAAAATATCGTAATAGCTCATGGTTAGTTTGGGACTTTATTTGGGGTGATAAGGTGCTCGTGCGAGGTTTGGCTATTAGTCTATTTTATGAGACTGGCGTATAGCGACGCTTTTTGAGTTATTATTGTGATTTAGAGAAGCTACTTCATGCCGACTGTCGATAAAATAAATTTAAACGCAAAATAATACCGATTTTTGAAAACAAAAAACATTGGAGATTATTCATAACACTGATGCAGTTGTTATACCATACTTAAAAAAATATCATATTTTTTGTAAATTTTTGTAGAATATGCTCTATGCTCACATTGTACACAGATTGAATGCAATACTGACTTAAGTATTAAGGAAGTTTACGTTTAAATTATGGTGCTTCGTTGCTTTTGTTGTCGTTCCTTGTTTATTTGTGCAATTGATTACAAAAAAGTGCCATAGTTGTTTTATCTCATCAAGCTGAGGATTTCAACATAACCAATCACTATAGAATTGTATTAAGAATTTCATAAAGGCCCATATATGAGAGATAACTAGAAAAAGTAACTCTTTTCTGACCTTTATTCATTTGTTTATCTAATTAAAACAAACAATGACTTTAATATAAAAAATCAAATTTCTAGAGTGGTCTGATATGTCACTGTGGCAATTTATTGTGACTACTCGTCTAATCAATTACTTGGTAATTTACCATCGACATTTTTGATTAAATGCAAAGCACTACGACCTAGCTCGGGTATAGTTTTCATTTAAAATATTTGTTCTGCCGCACATAGGGTTGATACGATACGGCTGAGTTTGTGTTTAGTTTTTAATAAGTATAAGTAAAACCACAATCAAGTTTGGCAACACAACTACGTTTTAACCTGAGAAAATATTATATATTAAGATTATATTTTTTATGTTATCCAATGTTACGCCTTTATTATGTTATAAAGTACTCGTATATTCAGTTTCTATTTTTAAATAGTAAAATATGTGCTTCTACGGCAAGTAAAAAGTTACAGTTGGCGTAGTTACAAGAAAAACTGCTATCTATTGAATTGGACATTGTCCTGTAATACATTAGTTTATTTGACGTTATCTGCTTACGCTACTGGATCCATCTTTATGACCCTCCGGCCCAAGTATCAGAATAATTAGGAATGAAATAAGAACACTTTACTAAAAATAATTCTGTATAAATTAATTGTTCTTTTTTTTATTTTCCATTTGCTTAGATTACCTAAGCAATAAAAACAATAGAATAATATAAAAGGCCTTTTAGTTCCTTCATCAGGTCCCCGTCGTCAGGTGAAGTGAACCAGTCTTGTTAAGAAAAATCAAATCAGTACAAACTCGATGGGTTTCCTTAGGGTATCTTATGTTTACATTTCCCACCTTCAAACTCCATCGTCAAAGCAAACGGTAGTATCAAAATATTGTATTGTTATCTAACCTACATTTACACATGGTAAATTTCGTAATGATACAATAATAAGAAGAGGTTCAAATTCAGCTTCTGAGATTTTATTACGTAGTTTTATAGTTACAAGGTTGACTTAATAATAGCGTGTTATAAAGCTAAATATAATTTTCCTACGTATCAGTCAAAAAGGCTTTTAACAAATAAATCTGAAGAAGACTAAATCAGAGAGGGAGAGATATAGATATAAACTTTACTCTATCTGTCATGTTGCTAATTCAATCTATCCATCTAAAACAAAATTTTACAAATTTTTCGTCATTTAACAGATATATCTAAGCACCAAGACATAGTAGCATATGTTCCAATCAACGTCCTGAAAAATTAACATTCCTGAATTGGCGCATCAAACTAATGATGGATGTTTTTTGTGAAAATCAAAATTAATATGATAGGGATGTTACCAAAAAATTACAAATAGTTCTTAGAGAACTATTTGAATATGATAGGATAATTAAAATCCTGTACAAAGGTAATTTTTCTTACCGTTTCTGGAGCCTTCCCTACAAATAAAAACACTGTAGGAGGAATGGGTCAACCAACCTAGGGAGACGAGACCAACTGGGCAGAATCGCCGAACCAATTGCTTTTCGTACTTTTTGTTACGTAGTTATCAAAGTCTCATCGGAATCCGTCGATTACTTTTCGAGTTTTTGAGAAACTGACGAATGCCATTTGATTTTCATATATAAGTAGAAGATTTTCTAATTCAAAATCATCGAAAGTCACTTCGCATTGGTGTGCAAATACGCGGCTCAGCGCCGCTCATCTAAATAATTTTGAATGTATAATAGATGGTGGTGTTGTTTTGGTCAAATCTAACAACTCGGACAAATATTTAAGGAGACAGTTCTAACCAGGGCTGTCATCTTATGTCGATTACCTGATTTCTAATCTTAATAGGTATATAAAACAAAGGGTTTGTTCGAGCACTTATAACTCCAGAACGGCTGGACCGATTTTCATGGTTTTTTTATTTGTTGTATTTGCCTCGGTCCCGAAAAGCTGAATAACTATTAAGAAATTGGAAAATTGATAAGAAAATAAAATAAAAAAATAAAGGTTACCCATACAAAATGTTCATGGGTTTCGTAACTGACAAACATTGAATGTTCTTCTCATCGGTACGGTAAACTCGTCCCTCATATCAAAGAACATATAAATAAAGGTTTCGAATCGACAAAATATAGACAACATTCGGATAATGACGTATTTTAGATTTAAAAAATGTAGAATAATGTCAGAATTGAAAAAGGATTGATATGTTTATTGGTTGTCAAATATTTATGCGTCAAAGTCAATATATTATAATAGGTAAAGGTATTATAGCCGTTCTGCCGTACTGCCCATTTCAAATCATAATATATTTTTGACGTGACAACGTCTTATAAATTGGTTTGCCGGGTGACACTTCAAGAAACTGCGTTACGCTCCGCTCACGTTATGCGCTTACAATGAGAGCGAGTGAGAGGCACGCGTCCCTTCCACTCGGGCATGGTTAGCCCGCCTAAGAGCGAGAGAGACAGACATAAAAAGTGGAAGGGACGCGTGCCTATAAATTAATGTTCTAAATATAATTCTTTGTATAAATAAATGTTTTAAATTGTTACTATTATTTCATCCTTCTTCCTACTATACGAATGAATATTCACATTAAAATTATTTTACCACTCAAAGTCGTTGTCACGTAAAACTTTCGCCCGTATACCGACTTTACAGGCAACCAACCAGTTTTTTGGCTGGTAATTATAATTTCAAATTAATTTTATTTTAAAAATCTGGAATTCTTTTTTCAAAAATCGTCATTTGTTTAATAGTTAGTGTTTTGTTTTAAACGCATTCGAACATTTTTCGTCGTCATGGATAAGTAAAAAATCGAGTAACTAGGCGATGCAGTCGCTAAGCATAAAGCTACGCTGGCACCATATATTGGAGCGGAGCGTAATACCTATAAAAAAAAGGTTTTTTTTTGTGCGCGAAGCGCGAAGTACGCGTTGAGACGTGCTTTGCACTGCTCAACAGGCATACAAATGAAGGAATTCTGAACCGCATTGTTACTTGTGACGAGAAATGGATCCTGTTCGACAATCGTAAGCGCTCAGCAAGTTGGTTGGACCCTGGTTCAGCACCCAAACAATGCCCTAAACGAAAACTTACCCCTAGAAAAGTGATGGTCACTGTTTGGTGGTCTAACGCGGGTGTAATTCATCACAGCTTCTTATCAAACGGGACGAGCATTACTGCAGATGTGTACTGTGAAAAAGTTTACACAATGATGGAGAAGCTCGCACGTCTCCAACCAGCTTATGTCAATCGTTCGGCACCACTGCTCCTACATGACAACGCGCGACCTCATACTGCACATTAGACGGTCACCGAGCTACAAGAGCTGGGGTTGGAAGTTCTCCGGCATCCGCCGTACTCACCAGACCTTGCGCCTACAGACTTCCACTTTTTCCAGAATTTGGATAACTTCTTGGCGGGAAAAAAATTCAATACCTTTTATGCTGAGACAGGGTCCTTTTTTGGCCTCAGACATACCATATTTGTATTTATTTTTTATTTTATTTTTATTATTTTTTTTAATTTTCTTTTAACTATTTTACATGTATCTTTCTCTTTTAGTTGTTACTCATTTTGATTCTATACATTTTGTTGTTTTGTTATTTTCTTGTTGTTGTGTTTGAAACCGAAATAAATGTTTTTCTTTCTTTCTTTCTTTCTTTCAGTACCCGAGAAGCAGTTTAAAATACCTTTGAAGAATTTGTTGCCTCCCGTCCAGCTGATTTTTTCAAGAAGGGCATCAATAAACTATCAATGCCTTGGCAAAGATGCATTAATTGCATGGTTGATTACTTTGATTAATAGAAATAAAAAATATAGAAAAAAAATACACTTCATTTATTTCATGAAAAACGGCAATATCATAGGTAAAGACCTAATACCAAGTGTAATTTATGTAATTAGTTTTGTATGATTGTGTATTATTATTAATAATGCCGCGACCAAGAAGATCTAATCTTTTCCAACGGAGCCGTAATGAAATTAGGCTATGGAACAGTGCTATTCAAACAGAAGAGTAAAGAGAAGCAGCCCATGAAACGGCTAGATTAGAACCGAGAAATCGTAGAGCAAATCGCACAGATCAACAACGAGATAGTCTTCGAAATGCAAGAGAAATACATCAAGTGTTGATTTGAATTAAGCAGGGTTTCTATATTCTATTATGTATGAACGTCGGTCCACAAGATTGTTTCCATATCCATCCGCGTCAACATATCCAATAGGACAGAACTGGGCAGTGTGACGAAATACCAATTTGAGGGTTGGTTTGGTACCTTTTATGTACCTCAGGACTCGCTTAGCGGCCTTCCGGTGTAACCCCCGTAATGTGCATTAATTGAGATAAATACGAGACAGCATGGGCTATGTCCGGTCTCGTACATATCGCAATGTACATTAACGAGCCGATGAGTTCTTGGTACGGCACATCTGCATTTACGTCCTCCTTATTAGGTAGTTCCAGTTTTAAGCCTGGTTCTTAAGGTGTGGTGACACTTATTGCGTCTAACATGCCAAATTTATTTAAAAGTTTTTCGATGTGTTTCGTCTGATCGAGAGAGATACCTTCAGATGTTTTATTCTCATGCCAAGACAATCCTTTTTTTTTTTATTTTTTGTTTTTGTTTTCGTAGAAAATGGCATTAGGCATTCACACCGTGTCGGGAGAACACGGTGGATATGTGGGACTCTCCTCCATGCCCCTACCCGGCCGAGTGCCCGGTAAAGGCTTGGAGGCCTACCCACTAAAAACTACGGCGTCCCAATACACAGTGGTGCGGGTCGCGGGGTCCCTTGTCGGACTCGGCCGCGGCCCGGACCAGTGTGGGTCCGCGCTCGTGGGCGGACCTCGCCTATGCTCCGTGAGGGACGGAGCAACGGGGTGAACCGTGACGCCCTGAACACCCCGCACGCCTGAGGGCCAAGTGCAATGCGACTGCCGGTCTCCCGCTCCGACAGCCGCTGGCCCCCTTTCGGTGAGGGAAGGAATAAACCACACCCCCCGACCGACCCCGACCCACACAGGACGAGACTCCCGCGCCCGCGATGATCACCCAAGAACAAGTCTCAAGAACAAGTTCCCGGGCGCCACCGCAGGCGGCGCGGTTGCCCCGCCCAGTGCAGGCCGGAGGCGGCCGAGGTGTGCTAACGGCCTTCCCCCCCCCACTCATCGGAATGTGCGTCCGCGGAAGTCCCCCGGAAACAAAAGTTCCCGGAGGGCTTCCGCGGTCGCCATCCCATCGGACCCCCTCTCGGCCACGCCGGGCGATAACGGAGAAAACTCCGGTATCACCCGTAGTTTCCGAGTGAGGCTCCTACCCTCGGGGAAGCCGTTCCCGAGGGTCCTCCTCAAGCGCATTCCGCTCGCGAGGCATTCATCCCGCGAGCCTGCGCTACTGGCCTCTTGACCCAAAGCCCTTCCCAGCGGGGAAGGGTGGGAAGAGACCCTCTCCCCCTTCGTGCGTTTTCACGTGGGGGGTGGACACCCAGGCAGAATGGGCGCCCCTTCCGCCATTTGGGGCGTCTCTAGAGAAGCGGAGCTCCATCCTCTAGATGGGGATGCGGGTGGCATAACGCCGCCACCTTCTCCCCCGACGCCTGCGCCTTATGAGGGAGGAGTCTAAGTCCTCCTCCCTCCGCCTTTCGGCGGCCTCCTTCTGCGAGAGGACGTCCTCGCAGAAGGTGGCCACCCCCTCCCAGGACCCATCGCTCGTCACCATAGCTCGCGCCACGGCGGCGAGCGAGAGGTCACTCCCAATCGTCGCGAAAAGATTGCCGCGCTGAGGAGACCACGCCGGACACACCTCAAGGGTGTACTGGGCAGTGTCCTCCGCAGCGCCGCAATGATGGCACGACGGGGTCGGCTCCCTTCTAATCCGGTGCAGGTATTTACCGAAGCACCCGTGCCCGGTAAAGACCTGCGCCAGCCTGAAGGTCACCGACCCTTGGCGCCGAGCGCACCACTCCCGAAGCACCGGTCTCAGTGCCTCGAGGGTGCGCTTCCCGAATGGCGGGTCGATGAGAGACTCCTCCCACTCCCTCATCAGCCGTTCTTCGGCATCCCTCCTAGCTCGCCGGGCCTCCTCGGGTGCGGGCCTATCTCCACGCACCCGGGCCTCCACCTTTCGCAGATACACCTCCCGTAGGACACGTGCCTCCAGTTCCCACGGTGGTGTACCTGCGAGCGCGCAAGCCGCCGATCGCGACACCGTCCTGTACCCTCGTACAAGGCGGGTCGCAATCACCCTTTGGGACCGCCGGAGATCTGCCTTTCCTTTGGTCCCTACGGCTTCTGCCCACACCGGGGCCCCATAGAGGGCCATACTTCGGATCACCCCTGCGTACAGTCGGCGGCACGTGGTGCCTGGGCCGCCGACGTTCGGCAGGAGCTTTCCTAAGGCCAGGGAGGCCTTCACCAACCTGGGGGCTAGCTGCTTGAAGTGCTCGCTGAAATCCCAGCGAGCGTCCAGCAGCAGCCCCAGGTACTTGATGTGGCGAAGCACTGGAAGCCTCACCCCATCAAGCACAACCTCCCTGGCCCTCACCGGTGGGGCTCTCCTCGGGCCATGGAAGAAGATGCACTCGGTTTTATCTACCGAGACATCCAGTCCCATGGCCCGGATGCGCGCTATGGCCACCTCCGCCACCTCCTTGGCCCGGCGGCGCGCCTCGAGGTAAGTCGTCCCTCTCGCGGCGATAAGTGTGTCGTCAGCGTAACACACTATCGCCGCGCGGGGGAGGATCGTCCCCCTGAGGAGCCAGTCGTACCCCATGTTCCACAGGAGCGGACCCAGAACCGCTCCCTGTGGAACACCGCACGACATGCTCCTCTCCACCAGCTCCCCATTCGAGTCGGCGTACAGCACCACCCTGTCCTGCAGGTAGTGCTCCACGACGACCCGGAGATAGGGGGGAAGCTGGTGGAACCTCAAGGCGTCCCTGATCACCTCATACGGCAGGGAGTTGAATGCGTTGCGGATGTCCAGTGACACCGCAAACACTCCCTGCCCCAGCCGTTCTGCTGTGTCGATGACATCCCTCAGGGCTAGGATGGCATCGACCGTGGACCGCCCGCGCCTGAACCCGAACTGTCGCTCCGATAAGTTCGGGCCCAGGCCCTCCTCAAGGTGCTGCACGATGCGCTCGGCAATGATGCGCTCCAAACCCTTGCCGAGCACGTCGAGCAGCACCACCGGCCTGTAGGCGGAAGGCAAATCTGCCGGACGCCCCTCCTTCCTCAGCAGACAGAGTCTACCCCTCTTCCACTGCCTAGGGAATTCCCCCCTCTCGAGACAGAGACTGTACGTCTCGCGGAGGAACTCACCTAGGTGCTCCTGGGCAATGGGGATGACTCTGCCCGGGACTCCGTCCGGCCCTGGCGCCTTCCGCTGGCCTTTGAGGCGGTCCATGACCATCTCCACCTCCTCCGTGGTCACCGGCTGGTATCCTGGCGGCTGCTCGCGAGGGATGGGTGGGAGGACCATCCTGGGCGGGAGGATCGGCGACGTCTCAGGGAAGAGACCCGACACCACCCTGGCCAGAAGCTCTGGCTCCATCGTGTCCGTTGCTGGAGCCTGGCTCTTCAGCTTTCGCCTAACCATCCGGTAAGGACGGCCCCACCGGTCCCTGTCAAGTGACGACAGGAACTGGGCCCAGGCCTCGTCCTTCGCCTGCCGGATGGCTAGATTGAGCCTCTTCTTGGCCTCCCTATATGTGGTGGTCAGGGCTTCCTCCTTGCCCTCCATCCTCCTCCGTCGCCGACGGCACCTCTGCAGCGCCCTCCGTGCCCGAACGCAGGCTGTCCTGAGCGACGCGATATGATCAGACCACCAGTATACGGCGGTCTTATCGGGTCGCCCAGTCACCTTTGGCATGGAGGCGTTGCAGATTGCCGTGAAGGCCTCTTTTAGCCTCCCCACCCGCTCCTCAACCGTCCATCCCCCGCTGTCCTCATCTTGCAGCCGCCAAGCCTCCACCACCGCCGCCTCCTCCGCCAGGTCCCTGTTTAGCCTGGCGAGGGCCCACCTGGGGAAACATGATTGTGTTCCCCCCCCTGGGCGCCCGCCGGATCCACCCCTCAGGTCGGCTTTATACCTGATGTAGGGGTGGTCGGACAGGGACTCCTCCTCCGACAGGACGCGCCATCCGGAGATCTTGGGTGATAGCGACGGGGTCGCCAGGGTGACATCCACGCGGGAGCCCCCGCTGCCCCTGACGCAAGTGAAAGCGGTGCCCCTATTTAGCACCGCTAACCCCGTCGCTATCACCCAATTCGACACCACCACCCCCTTTGGATCGTTCGAGGGGTGGCCCCACGCCTGGTGTTTCGCGTTGAGGTCGCCCCCGAATAGGATTTTCCGGGGGGCCAGTCTCCGGATGACGCGTCCCATCCCATCGACCCACCGTTGGAGCTCGGTGAGGGCTCGATTGGGCGAAAAGTACGCCCCCACCACGGTGATGTCCCCCCAACTGACGGCTACATACCCCGACCCCCTCTCGATGATCGAGAGGGGAGGGGAGCCGACCGCAGTTGTGGGGACGACGATCGCCACCATCTCATCTGTTGACGGAGCCCAATTGTCCCTCGGAGGGGAACAATAGGGCTCCGAGATGATGGCGAGGTCGATGGACCACTCCGCCAGGTGCTGCATTAAAAGGTCCTGCGCACCCGTGGAGTGGTTAATGTTCGCCTGGAGGATTCTGAATGGTCGAGGCATTATTGGGCCGATTCAGAAACCTCCATGGCCGCCTGGGCCTGTGCCTGTCGCACTCCGAAGGTCTTGGGGAGAGGCTTCCCCTTGACCGCCGAAGCCTTACATGCCTTGCCCCCCATGATATGGTTGTGGGGGCGTTTTTGCGACAGGCAGAGCGCACACCGCGGGTCTGCCTCACAATCTCTCGCCTTGTGCCCGGCTTCGCCGCACCTGTAACATAAGGAGCTGCGGTCAACATTGGCCGGGCAGAGCGCCCCGGTGTGTCCCGGTTGCAGACACCGGTAACACCTCAGGGCGCGGGGCTCCAGCACCTTGATAGAGGCGATAGTCCAGCCTACCCGCAGCTTCCCTTCTTGGGCAAGCTTTTTGGCCGCCTCCACGGGGCACTTTACTAGTGCGGTGCCCAGGCCGCTGGGGCCTTCTCTGATTTCACCCACCCTTACTTGTTCGGGTGGGCAACCTCCCTTTACAGCGAGCGCAGCCTGCAGCTCACCGGGCCCCGTGGAGTCATCGAGCCCGGTCACACGTAGGTCTGCCGTTTTGGTTGGCCTGGTGGCCGTTTCCCCCAAGACTTCGGAGAGTTTTTTAGCGAGGCCGTCCGCCTTGGCCCCGCTATTCTCTCCGCCTACCTCAATGAGGCGCGCTCCTGATTGGGTGATCTTGATTCTGACATCCGATATGCCAAGATCACCCAATCTGACCTCTTTTTGCGCCTTCGATATGGCGGCGGCATACGATGCCCCTCTCTTGGTGGCCTCCTCCGATATTGACAGGACCACCGCGGCCGTTTTTGGGGTCGTGAGTTTCGGCCCCGCTTGCTTCGCCTGAGCCGGTCTCAGTCCGGGCCTCTCCGTCACCTTCTTCTTTGGCGGCTCCGTCTTTTTAGCGGGTTTGGAAGCCGCTACTTTCACCCAAGACGTTTTACTGGGCTCTTCAGGACCTTTTCCCCGATGTTCATGGGCCTCCTCTATGCGCTCCTCTTGCAGGCGCTGGGACGCTTCCCGCGCCTCTCTCCCCGCCATTGTCTTGGGGACCGTCCTCCTCTTGTCAGCCGCGAGTGGCGGCCGGTGGCTCCTTTCTTGGAGGAGGCGCCCGTCCTTCTCCAGCCCTTCTACCCGGGCATCCACCATCAACCTCACCGCCGCCAACGTTTGTCGCCTGAATTCCTCGAAGAGGTCAGCCATAGCCTCCCTGGTGAGCACCTGGCTTTCGTTCTCACCGCCGGTCTCTGTGACCTCTCATAGGGAGGTGGCCGCCTTTTTCGAGACCTCATCAAACCGCCTCTTAATGGCCTTATTCTCCTCCTTCAGCTGGTTCAACTCCGCTCTGAGGCTCTGTATTACCTTGTTCGTCTTTTGAGCCTCCGAGTTCCCTCCCGGGATTTTCCCCCTTCCTTTCTCCAGTTTGTTGGCGACCCCTCCCAGCTTTTTGACCGCCATTGCGACAGCATTCCTGTCTGCCTTTCCCATTTTTTGGGACATCCCTTTGAGGACGGTCAAGACGACCTCCCTCTGCTCCCGAATCTCCTCGATCACCTCGCCAGATTCCGGCTCGGGACCATCCGATATATCTCCCTCAGAATCTGAGGACAGTGAGGACTCCTTGTAGAATATGTTCCTCGGCCGCCTTAAAAGTTTCGCCGAGGGGGGACGCCCCCCATCCCCCACTTCCACATCCAGCTCTTCTTCGTAGCTGGCATCGGACTCCTTGTCCAGCTGGAGTTTAAAATTGGTACTGGTACCACTCCCAACAGGTTTGCCTGCTTTCTTTGAAACCTTCGGTTTCGTTCTCAACTTCCTCCTTCCTTTGTTATTGGTCCCCTCACTCGTCGATCCCGAGCTGGAGGGACCCCTTTCTCCAGAGCTTGGCCGCTTACGGCCCGTACTGTCGCTTCCACAACCGGTGGGGGTCTTACCCCCTAGCGTTTGGTCTCCTAGGAGACCAAATCGGTTGCTGTTTGAAGCCATGGCTCAACCCCGGCGCCACTAGCGCCTAGGGAGAGCCACAAAACGTAAAAAACCACTCGCCGGACTTGGTAGAATAGCCGCCTCGATTGAGACGCACCTACCCTACCAAAACCACCAAAAAGTCGAACAAGGGGGAGCACTCCCCCCAACGACCCCAACTACCCCCAAACTTCCCCAAGAAATTCCGAATTCCCTGAGAAAAACCAAAACCTAAGTTGAACTTAGGTTTTGCCCTAACTACCTAACCGCTTCAAAGGTGGCGCCAGCGAGACTTCGCGGCACAAGTAGGTCCACCAGTGAAGCCCTCTACCTACTCCGAGGATCAACTCCCCCCCTCCAAGTTCGAAAAAATCGAGGTTGTACTCGGACGCTGCTCGAAAATTTGGCGAAAACCGCCAATTCGTCGAGCAACGACCAGGTGGAGGACTCCCTCGACCTCTCCCAACTGGTTCCTACCAGGTAGGTGCTCGCCTTGAAAAGGGCGAAGACCAATCCAGCAGAAAGGCGCGCACAGCTATCTCGAAAACCGAGATAGGGGTGCCCGACACTTTGCTACCTGGACGATCTTCTAACACCCGTCTCGCAAAAACCCTCCAAATGTATGCAATAAAAAAGAAAAAGTTGACGATGGGAAAATTTCGAAAAAGTTCGATATCTTCCCAAACACCCAACCGATTTCAATTTTTATAACACCAAAAGTTGCGTCGCACAAAACTCCACCTAACTTCCGAAAATAAACCTAATCGCCAATAAATGACCCACCGAAAAACGTCAACCTAACCTCATGCCAAGACAATCCTTGCAGGTTCCAAGATCTTTGAGAGTGAAGGTCTCTGAGAGTGCAGTCTTAAACTCATCCTTCATACTGGTGGTCACTGGTGCTGACGATGAAGAAATCGTCTACAAATACAGCAACAATAAGAAGATCGTTACCTCCCCGTCAATAATACAGACAGTGTTCGTTGGCCGTCTGTTTGAGTGAAAACTTAAGCATGATTTCACACACTTTAACGTTCCATTGACGTGGAGCTTGTTTTAGACCATAAAGAGCTTTCTTTAGAAGACATACTTTTGTCTTTGGGTCCGTAGAGAAGCCTTCGGGCTGCTCCATATAAATATCTGCGTCGAGATCGCCATTTAGGAAAGCAGTTTCAATGTCGAGATGTTCCACTGTCAAACTTCGGTGAGCAGCGAATGTAAATAAAAGACGTACAGAGGACAGCCTAGGTACGGGAGAAAAAGTTTCACCTTAGTCCACTCCGGCAACTTGAGTGAAGCCTTTTGCTACTAGTCTGGCCTTGTACTTTGTCACATTTCCACTGGTATCCTTTTAATTTTAAAGACCCATTTGCACTTGGTAGTTTTTCGGTTTATTTAATAATTCGGTTTATATAGTTTATCTCAATAAAGTACTAAACTTAATATTATTGAGCGAAGCTCTCTTTTAGGCAACTCACAAATTTCGCTTGTCTCCCTCCTGCTCCTTAACGGTTCAACCGATTCGAACAAATTTTGGCATGAACATACATGATTATAACCTGACGGACTTAGGCTATGTAAAAAAAAATATAGACTTTACCATGGAGGAATAGTCACAGAAAGAAAAATTCAAAAGCTGATCACAGCCAAACCGCTGATACTACATTGATGAAATTTGGCGCCAAAACTCACATAGTGGTCGTGACAAATGTATAAAAAAAAATTTGAAATCGAACATACCATGGAGGAATAATCACCGAAAGAAAAATTCAAAAGCTGATCACAGCCAAACCGCTGCGACTACATTGATGAAATTTGGCGCAAAAACACACATCGTGGTCGTGACTAATGTGCAAAAAAAAGTTTTGAAATCGGACATCAGACCATCGAGGAATAATAACCCTTCAATAATCTAATTGCTTCGTTCAGTATTTGCAAACAGCAGCATATATTGCAGACCTAGTTAATTTGTAGTCATTGTATTACTTTCATAAAATCATAAATTAAGTTCAGCTTATCTGTAACCCGTCATTCTGTTAGGCGGTTCGAAGTTCGCCGGGTCAGTTAGTTGTAGATAAAGGAAGGTTTTTCAAATAAAAACATATAAAGGTAATCCTAAATTTAAAAATGTAGAGCTTGATTTGTATTTGTCATATTTGTCAATGTGCTCTGTATACCGGGACTGGAAAGACACCAAATGTCTTAAGGAATGAGGTCTCACTAGCTTCGCGTAATAAAATATTTGTATTATTATTCCTGAAAAGTTGATTAACTAATTCCACTCCGCTTCGTCTTTCTTTTGAAATTTGATACTGTACAGGTACCGTCATATACAAAACTCAGATTATTTTATACTCTGCAGAAATAATATCTCTTATTACAATCTACTTGTTTAAATGAGTCGTTTTTATAATGAAATAGCTGCGTTGTACAAGGATATCCGCTGAACTATGCCACTTGTCTCTTTCGAGGTTTCTTTAAATATGTCTCGTTTTATATTAGTTGACGCCTGTGACTACGACTTCGTTCGCCTGGAAGTTGTAAAATAACATTTGAACTTGTAAATTAAATCGTATCATATCTTTGGCAATTAGTCACCTTACCAATCACATCAGTCGACAATGGAGTAAACATATTTAATAAACCATTTTTATCCCATCACTAACATAAAAATTTTCAAAATCGACCGACCGAACGTCACAACATACAAATGAAATCAAATGTATGGATGAAGTTTAATTATCAAGGAAAAATCCCAACAACCCCATTAGGAAGAGAACGTAAATAATTGTACAACGCCAATTATACACCGTATATCAAATATATGGGAAAAACCTCGAATTTTCTCCGTATACACAGATATATTTAATAAAGTCAGGTATAACAGTGATGTAAAATTTCATTGCTTATATTATCTTGCCGTCAAAATAGATCCATCAAATTCACAGGGGACATAGATTTACTATTTTTCAAAAAAAGTTTTGAAAGTATATAGCTCTTATATTTTTAATTAAAGATGAATATTTATGGCGCAATGGTATCGAATTTAATCAAAATTATTTTTGTTCATGCAAAGTATGCATAAATAAAAGTAATTGCATGCACCTAGTTAAGAAAAAAGCAAGTATACTTTCCTTTATAATTTGTTGTCTCTGTGATCAACAGTTTCTTTGTAAATCAAGTTTTGTAAAAGATATTAGAAAAAATAAATGCTTAATTATTAACTACGAAAAATCTCAGAACTACGTTTTGGTAATTTATTGAAAGGTACGGCAGTGCATCGTATTTGATGTTCAACAAACATTTATTTTTATATTTAAAATAGATTTTTAAGAACATGAAAATAAGGTTTTAAATAACAACGTATATTCTTAGGGTTTGGTAATAAGCAAATGTACAGCGTCCATTAAACCGCCGGCATCGGACTGGCTGCCATGACCAAAGACGACGACGTGACCACAGTCAATGGCATAAATAACGCCTTTGTTTTAATTGGCGTAATGTCGTGAATAAGTCACACCAGAACTGAATTTTTGAAAAATAGTCTCCACTGTAGTAGTATAAATAAGAATAGAAATGTATGTGGTAGATACTTTTTCCTCCAGAAAAAATGCTAATATAATATGGAATATACCTATGTATAACATAATTTCTCAATGTTGTTTCATTATTGGTAGTCATTGTTTCTGATTTTCATAGGAATTCGTGTTCAGTGAAATGTATATAATCCAACTTTTATATTAGACTTACTTAATCCTATATCTTATATTTTACTACTACTACCATTGCCATTTGTCTAAAACTGTTGCAAGTGTCAATTTCACGGTGTTTTTAGTGTGCTGCAACCATCAGGTTTATTTGTTTAAGGACGATTTACAATGCACGTACGTGCTCGGCAGCCCAGCGAGATTTACGGGCGGCATTTAACAATTTACCAACCGAACTCGCCACATTTTTCCGACATTTCGAATGATTGTATGACTCTTATGTAGCAGTCATAAGGTCTATCCTACAGTAATGGTGTTTGTTTGTCCAACAATTTAGTTTCCGGGTGTAGTGCCCTGGCTTAATTGCATTTGAGTAGCCGTTCGGAAATTAGTCATTCTGATCAATTGCCGGTGAATAGTAATTTTCAGGATATTGGGAATATATTTTGAATAGAAAATTTAAATGTATAATGATTTCGATTTATCTACTTTTCAGTTCCAAATCTCATGTATCATGTAGAATTAAAAATAACATCAAATACTTGAAGCGATATGATACTTTCTGATTTTATAAACAAGCCTAAGATGCCAATGGTCACATTTTAATTTATCTGATAGTTTTGCAATGGGTACGGTTTTAATATCAACATATATAGGTACATACCCGTAGTTCATGCATCTGCATCAAAGTTAATTGTTTATTTACAAAGCTGGGGTACTGCGATAACAAAAAATATTGAACCCTATATAATGAAATTAATAGCAGTCGTTGTCTTGCCTGAAATTTCACAAATTCATGCCTTTATCGTTATCGATGAGGCGTAATTATAAGGGTTCTATAGATATATTAATATGAAACAATGAACGTAATATTGTAAAGAGCTTAGATCAACCCTTTGAGTGCATGATTGCAAGCAGATGGAGCATTAGAGCACAAAGACAGATTGTCTAGCCGGTAACCGAGTTAAGCCGCCATCTCGGATATTTAGTACAATTTCAACGACGTAAAATTTTCTCATTCAACAATAAAAGCATTGCTAATTAACTTTGTAAACAAATATTTCTGTAAGTAATTGAAATAATACAGCTAATTAATATATTCATTCAATAACTCATACATATACTTTACGTAGAAGTATATAGTTAAGTAGGAAATAAACCGACGGCAGTTTTATAATGGTAAGTGCATTTTTAAACGAAAATCTCTAATCTATCAAACCTGAATTAATATAATAATAATTACCCTTAAGGCAATTAGTTATTTAAATTTAATAATATTTGTATTTTCAGCTGGGATGAAAAGAGCAATTGAAAAAAATGGCATAAATAATATTTCTTACATAATATATAAATATTTCTTACAATTATACCATTTGCCTATTCCAAAGTAAGCACTGTAAAGGCTTGTGTTATGGATATTAGGGTTACAGATAGATATACTTATATCTTCATAAATAGGTAATGTATATGGAAATATATGTAAATACCCATGACACAGTTACAAATGCTTGTAGTCATCACACAAACAATTTCTCCCTATGGGACTCGTACTCAGGACCGTCGGTGCGAAAGGCAGGATAGCTACCGTTGAACCAAACTGTCATCATTTATTAACAGTTATTAAGTTTTAATACACACCCACATAAAAATATATGTGCATGTGTGTCTATGGATCAAGGTTTTTAAAGAGGAATTCAATGAAATATTTTATTTTGATTGATTGAATACTACGCGATGCAGTCGCTAAGCATAAAGCTACGCTAGCACCATATATTGGAGCGGAGCGTAATACCTAAAAAAAGAAAAAAAAATTTTTTTTGGATGGGAAATTTTGCGAATTTCAAAATTCGGGCTCCGTCACAATCTGGTCCTAAATCTGTTGATTCTATTCCACACAAAAAATATTAAAATCGGTTAAGAACTCGGGAAGTTATGGCGTAACAGACATTGCGCCATTGAAGCTGATCCATGGGAGCTTCGCTCACTTCGTTCGCTCCGCTCCAAAAATGTTTTCGTATGTGTAGTTCGACGTAGAACTTTTTGCTTTTAAGTAAAGCTGAAATTTTTAAAATTTACATATAAATGTGAAAAAATAAAATAAAAGTTCTAAATGGATTTATCGCATAAAATAAATAAATTAATAGACTGAATTTCCGTAATTTAACAATCATAGCGATTTGGTATATTCAACATGAGTACATAGAAATCACGTTGCCGAGTGGCCGCCTAAGCCTGTTGTACCATTCCAAAATATTTTTGTGGCATTCATAATTGACAGAGCTACAACCAGCAGAGCCCAAAGAGTTAAAACAAATCTCACGTGTGCTCCATGGGATTCCATGGTTGGTGTCAGCTGCTGCATGTGTGTTTGCAACGACTTTGGCAGTATGTGAACGTGCATAAGCAGAAAAGAAGCACTAAATTAGGCCCGCAAAGATTATGTCAAAAGTTGTCATTACAACTTTTGACATAATCTTTTCAGCGAAAATCTTTGCATTAAGGTGCCAGTGATCCAAATCAGTTCGGTTTTTCCGCCGATCATATCATGATTTCCCCACTATATGTATAGATTCTTTGGCCTGATTTTGAACAGCCTTAGCTTTCAGAGATCCATCAATATGTCCGTCTAGAATCCGGCCTGCTCTCTCTCTGCTCAATTTCTGTGCTCTCGATTCCTATGTAAACAGGTTTTGTTTTAAGAACGGAGATTGATTTTATGCAAGTGATTTCAAATGGTTTGGTCTCATGAAAATTCCTGAAGAATAACTATGAAGCATCGTAAATAAAATCATGTAAGATTTCGTCGAGCAGATACAGTACAGTGCAAATGTCTTATTATACTTAATTTTGAATGACTCTGAAACTGTATTATTTCCTGCATGGATACGCTGTAACGTATCAAACAGGTGTGAAGTTATTCTGTACAGGAAATTGGTTGTCTGATGTCATTTTAATCCATTGCTACAAACACAGATGTCAGGATTTTTTGCTTTGATGATACATTGTACTATTGCGAGGAACTTCTCATTGAGACTTGTTTTTCAAAGAATTTACTACATAGTAAGAAATTAAAAAAATCAATTCACACCAATTAGTCTAGACCAAAGTAAGCACTCCAAGACTTTTAACGAATAGATATAGTATCTATATAAGGCATAAACGAGTAATATTTATAGAAATGACCATGACTCGGGTACAAATGCTAGTATCCATCACACAAATATCTGCCCTTTCCGGAACTTGAACCCGAGACCGTTTGGCTTCGAAGTTAAGGTTAATCTCACTCTGCCAAACCGGTCGTCTTTACTATTAGCGTTGATTTATTATACTGTATCACCAGTGAGCACACGACTGATGTGTTGTACGTGACAGTTATGACTTTTATCGCCTTTTTTAAATACTTAGTATTCACGTGTCATATGTACTAAGTAGGCGGTGTTTTCTTCTGAAATAATTTCTTTAGATATAAAAATCTAGCAGTAAAATGCTTGAATAGCAAAAAATATAATACTTAGTATCGAGTATAAAACAATACCTCTTAAGTGGTATTTCTGTTCGTTTAAATGCTACTAACTTCCAGCTTCCAGCATAAGTAATAAACGGTTTATTTCTTTATTAATTTGCTCACAAAACAGAGTATCATCAATATACATAGTTATAACAACATGCAATGTATATAAAACGAAGATCGCAATCCAAAATTATGTACGCGTAGTATAAACATAAACCAGTGCTAGATGTCTCTACCAAAAAATGATAACATTAATAATAACATAATAACTATTGCATGTTTAATTATATGTTTCATATAATTATTTATATCAATTCTATACAATTATATATAATATAATATATATATTTTAGAGGCAATATTTAATTGTATAGCTTACATTGAACTCTAAAATTAACATTCTAGCGATTAGAAACTTAACCCTTTCTCAAGTGTAGGGCCAAAGACATTATGCAAAACTGGGGTAGGCTTGACAATTACTTGCTGGTTAAACAAGGTTGTAATTATGGTTGTATCTTGCGTTTTATAAAGTAGCACTGTGAATGTTAAATTAAACTACTTGTAGGTCCTTATATTTATTACTTTATTACAGCTTTCGGATATATATAGGAATTTATATTAAAATTTTGGTAAATAATATTATGGCGAGTGGACTTGACGATAACCTTGCAACATTTAAAGATAAAAAGGACCGAAACAAAGAGAACTTTTAAAAGCAAGGTCGGGGCCGTATTTAACTGGGTTCAGCCACAATCTGTAGCTCGACAGCACTGCGAACAAATTCACGTTTGAAGTGCGGCCGAGCATCCGTTCTTTCTGTGAGTTAGTGGAGCACCCAAATATCTTTATATCTTTTACATTTAAACGTACGTATACATATGTTAATATATCATCTGAAAAATAACATTTTAATGATAACTATTTTTCAACATCGTCATTGCTTTGTGTTTCTATTATGAAAAACATCCTTAAAAATACCTAAGGTCAACTCGGGGAAGACCGTCTGTCGCCTAAGACCGTACAACTAGAATTATGTCTAGTTCTAAATAGATAGGTAAATGTCACTATAATCAACGGAATTATATCACTATTTTCGCTCCAATTAACTGGCATAGATGGCGTTATATGAAGCATAGTCACAGAAATCGACATTTTAAATTTAGTCAGGTTAGAACTTAGCATTCGGTGGGCATCACGTTTACGAAAAATAGAATAAAAAGTGTTTTTATGACAGTGCTTTGCAGTTTCATGCAGGTAAGTTCATTATTTAATCATTTATTTACCTGGCATTGTTATTAGAAAGGCTTAAAACAAATTTTCTATGAAACTGTTTCTGTTGAAAAATTTTAAACTCGAAGTGTAATAATGGCGAGGTACATCTACTGTTTAGAGGCTAAGACCGTCGTATGCCGGTCTTAGCCGACTGCAGATACTGTAAACCTTTTTTAATAATGTAAAGAAATAATTGGTTTATATTGTGATAATACAATATAAACCAGTTATGTCTATATCTTACTTACTCATTTCTCAAATGAATGCAAATATTGTACTTACATTATAATCAGTAATGATATGAAGGTAACTTCCTTCAAGTTACCTTCATTTAAATTTTGTTATAAATAGTTTAATTTTAAAATGTTAATTTAATGTATTTAATTAAAAACTTTTTGCTTAGGAACTTATTCAACAATGGGGAAATATTATCGGAAATCCGAAAGAGCATCGTACCCTAAAGAAAAGTTAAACGAAGCTGTACGTAAGGTTGAAAATGGTTGTATGAGTGGTTAAAGATCTTCCCAAACTTATAAAATTCCACGTATGACCATCATGGATCACGTGAACAAAAGAAAAGTTAAATGTAAAACACTCGGTTAACAAACAGCTCTGTCTTCAGAAACTGAACGTTGACTTGCTGCTAGTCTCCAGACCATGGAGAAATATGGGTTTGGACTTAGTAGAAGTGAACTTTTGCAGATGATTGGAGATTATGTAGACCAAAATGAACTAAAAACAACACCCTTCAGAATGGCACACCTGGAAAAGACCGGATCTTGTCATTCAAAAAGCGGCATAACTTATCTGTAAAAAAACCACAGGCTGTAGAGTACGCACGAAAAAGAGCTATTATCCACATTGTAGACCCATTTATCGTCTACCCCTACTTCGATTTATTGGAAAAAAACAATATGCGATCTTAATTTAAAAGATAAACCTTCAGCAGTGTGGAATTTAGATGAGATGAGCTTCTCAAAAGACCCTGCTAAGACAAAAATAGTAGGTGCCAAAGGCCACGCAGCAACTAGAGTAATTTCATCACCAGGAAGAGACAATACATAAAATGATTTATTAATTAAAACAACAACTTTTATAATTTTTTAACTCTAACATTATTCTGTTTTATTATTATTTTGTTTTGTTTTTGGTTTAAAATCTAGGTTTTTGGCTGAGTAGATTAACGAGTCGTTAAAATTATTAGTTACTGATATTGATTGATGTTATTAATTTATAATACACTTGAATCGTGGTCGTTTAATTGTTGTTATTAGAGTTATTCTAACTAATAAGATTCTTGCATATTCTTATTTAGCATTTTGGATATAAGGTTTCAATAATTTAAAAAAAAACTTTTAATGACTTTTTGATCTCAATTATTCAAATGTTGCAATCTTCTTCGAATTAATATATTTTATTAGTGTTGTTTAGCACCTAATTGTTAATTTTGATGGTATTTACAAATTATAATAAAATCTTGCACCGATTTTTTTATGTTTTCTACCCCTGAAAGGCAAAGTATGCCGGACTTACCCGACAAACACTAATTTAGCTATATTGACTTGTACGCGTCTCGTATTAAAAATTGTTTTACACTCATCTAGCTGTTATGGAAATCCGCATACATATGCGATATTAATGATCGTGTAAACACTTTGTATGTAGGAATATTTGCTGTAAGACGGTCTTATCCGACGTGGCGGAGAAGATCGTCTAGTGCCCCGTTTTGCATAACTAATCCCTAGTTCATAAGGCAAAAGGTTTTGAGTAAATTTTCAACTTTAATTTTGTAGTCAATTAAATAATCAATCATGTAACTTAATGAAACATGACTCAAATGTAACAGAGATACCGAAATTTCGACAATTCATTAAATTTAAAATGAAATATGCCGGTCTTCCCCGAGTTGACCTTATATCGAATTTAGACTTTTCCTTTCTCTGTAATAAGACAAATAATAAAATATAAAGTATTCTATTTTTTTAAATAGTATTAAATCGTTTGTAATGTAATCGTTTAATAACTTTTTTTTTAATTTGGTTTAAAATATTAAATCCTTAAAGATTTAATTACACACTAACTTAAATTTTATGCCTAATTTTAACGCCTTTTCCTATAACATCTATATTCAACTACTGAAGCCACAGCTTCTCTTTCACATTGTTTGTATATTTAAATGGAGAAAATATCGAGTTCAAAAGGGTCCGAATGTTTAAGATTTTTGTAAAAACAAACCTTTCCCTTGGTCGGTGCACGGCGGGTACCGGACTTGGGAATGTAGTTTGAGAATGTGTGGCGTCCAACTGAGGCCAGGACGGCATATACGGTTTATTTACCCTAGGCTACCGTATAAATGTTAAGTCACACAGTTTAATTTTAACCCGTTATAGAAAATTGTATTTTTATTCATTAATTTTAGATATCAATAACTTGTACGCTCTGGATGATCTTTAGACCCAAATATAAAGGTTATAATCCCACGCAACTATAATGTGGATATTAATCAAAACTCTAAAACAATCTATTTACATTTATATCACCACTTTGTTTCACTCACTTTAATTACTATGGCTGGAGTCCATCCATTTCAGTTATCATTATTTACTATTATTGAAAAATACTAGAAAAAATCTATATATAACATTATAGTTATACATGTAATCTATATATAATAATATTTAAAAAATATTATCATGTAATATAGCAATATAAAAATATATAGAAATCGTTTTGTGTTAATCGGTTGTCTAAACATTTGTAAAAATGTTTCTTTCGAATACAAGAGGATGTTCCACTCAGTGATGAGACAACGCAGGCCTACAGCGTAAAAAGTAGAAAGGTACTAGAAAATTTCGCCGGTTGTCACAAGGCTCGGTAGCTCAATTGGGAGAGCATTGGACCGGACATCCAAAGGTTGTGGGTTCGATTCCCGCCTGAGAATTTTTACTTGAGAGCTGAGTCGAGATTTTCTAGTATTTTTCTATTAAAATAATTTTCAAACAAATAGATGACATCAGCTACTGTAAGAAACTAGAAAGGATTGAAATATAATATACCTGTTATATTAGTTTGAAAACGTTATTAAAACGTTTATCAGATTTCATTGAAATGAATCCGTTATATATCGTAAATGAATATATGATAAAGAAAAAAATATATAAATGAATTATGCATGTTTTGATGTTTGGGTGTCCGATTTGGATGAACAGACATTTTTTTTTATATAAAATTGTGCGTCTATCATTTTCATATATCATAGATAAGACAGTTAATTTTTATACGATTTATCAATATAATACTGTAACCGTACAAGTCAAAGTAAAGACTTAGGATTTTGAAGATATTAATTGAGCGAAGCGAGCGGAGCTCCCATAGATCAGAGAACTTTCCGAGTTCCTAATCGATTTTTTGTGTGGAATCGAGATCAACACATTTAAGACTAAATCATGACAGACTCTAATTTTGAAATTCGCAAAAAAAACTATTACTAAAAAAAAATTCTCTATGGGATTACCCATTGAGACAAAAAGCGCGCGCTTTTTGAAAGTTTTCATTATTATGGAATTTAAAAATTTACCAAACATTATGGATTTTTTTATTTATTTTTAGTACAACGCTCCGCTCTAATATATGGTGCTAGCGAAGCCTTATGCTTAGCGACTGCATCGACTTAGTATTATTGCCCATGTTATTTTCATTAAAACTTAGAACTATATCGATAATATCAATATTAATATTGCTATTAGTTTGATTGCAGGTATAGTATGCTTAAAGATACTGTTGTAAATCTGTTTTGTCTGACAAATAAAGAAAAAAAGCAGTGCGTCTTATAGCATAATAATAACGCCATCTTGTACCCAAAAGCGGTACTAGAACAATCAAGTAAGGATTTACTATGGACCATAGCTATATAAGAAAAGGGTAGAATATGATATAATTTCTTTTGTGATATATGCTCCATCGCGTTTGCGATAGATTGCGCGTTTGTACTCTTTTTTACTGTTCTGTGGTTACACGTTACACTCATTATTTTTGAACTGGCCAAGAAAAATTAGAACAAATAACGGCTTTACGACATTTAATTATTAAACTTATGTTTTTTTTTGACGTTTTCGTAAATGTTTGTTGTACATTTGTCGTGTTCTGGTGTATTGTTTTATGTTTTCCTTTGTTTTTATTTTATTCGGACTGCTTATTGACCTCTGTTGCTGCTCTGATAATTCCCCTGTTTTTATTCCCACGTAAATGATGTTTGACCTAGGGCTGTGATTTTTTTGTTGAATGATCACATCATACTGCAAATTATTGACTACGCTCGTTTTTTATTACTCGAATTTAGTTTTTTTTTATTTTGTACTTTTAAGCAGATCGTGGTAGAGCATGTGGAGAGTAAAAAAAATGATAAAAATAAATAAATGTGCTTGTGAAATAACGCCGAGTTATTTAGTCTCATTCACCAAATACAACAGTTATTTATACAAGGTGTTACAAAAATACCCGTAAAGCGGAAACGGGGTTAAATGGTCCTTTATAAAGAGTCAATTTACAATATTTGACATCCGTAGTATCGCAGTATGACTTACCGCCAAAATTGAGATTTTTTTCATTTATATGCCAAGCCTATTGCCATATAATTAAGGAGTAAATAACACAGAATGTTTATGTACATTTTTGACTTATATCCGCGGAACAGTCAATAACAAAATTTACAGAAGCCACTCAGATCGATATTACAAGTCAAAGAAAATGTTTAAAGACCTGACAAAGGTACTTTATGTTAGGTCTCTTTCAACCTAAGCTAACTTACTTTTTCGTAACAAACAATAAATTTACAGAAACGGCTTAAAGCGTGTTCCGCTTTGCTCAATGCACAACCTCGCTCGCCGGGATATGGCTTGTGCAGCATTTCGCACCATCGTCGGTGTTATTGACACGAAAATAGTTTTTACACGCTGCTCCATTTCTAAAACAGTTGAGCAATCAGAGAAAAAGACTTTGTCCTTCACCTAACCATATAAAAAGCAGTTCTGCACGGCCGATCCATCCTTGCGGAAAGCGATCGTTAAGATACTCTCGCACCTCGCGAGCAAAATGTGCCGGAGCTCCATCGTGCTGAAACACCATGTTCCTTTGGTTGTCAAATAAATCTCTGTCGGCCACAGGAAAGTCGTCAATCGCCTCTTCTAATTTCGTTTGTAAAAACGTTAGGTAATTGCCTCCGTTCACACGTGATGGCAAAATGGCAGGAGCGATGACATGCCCGTCATAAATACCACTCCACACATTCAGCGTCCACTGATGTTGAAATCTGCTCTGCCGAGAAGCGTGTGGGTTCTCGCGAGCCCAAACGTGATCGTTAAAAATATTAGAAACTCCTGACCTCGTGAATGTTGCCTCATCCGTCCAAAGAACATTGTTTGCGTAATTAGGGTTCTCTCTTAACTGCCTGAGGTACCACTCGCAGAAGTTCCTTCGGTGTACAAGATCGGATTGCATCAGCTCCTGCGTACGGCGATAGTGATAAGGGTAACGATTGTCGTCACGAAGAATTCGCCAAACTGCAACATGATTCATACCAAGTATTGCTGCGGCACGCCTCGTACTCGTGGTTGGCTCTTCTTCAAAATGTTGCAACATTGATTCAGCCTGTCTGGGATCGACTGTGATTGGATGTCCACATCAAGTGGATCGATGAAAGGACCCAGTGGAATGTAGGCATCTTGACATGTTAAGAAAGCATTGGTACGAAGGTAGCCGTCGCTGTTCAACGGGGGGTCTACCATGAATAAATCGTTGCCGATACAGTTCGCGAGCATGAATTAAGTTGCCATCTTCATGGCCTACGCATAACATCATATCGTAATATTCAAATGTAAGAAAACATAGCCATTTTTTCACTTTAGAAATAATGTTGTTTAAAAAACGAACTAATTGTAAGATATCGATTAGAAGATTTGAATTTTTTTTTCTACTTGACGTTTCTCGAAGCCATTTATTCCTCTTATTGACTTTGTAAACCTTTTTGAACGAAAAACTTTATATGCGTTAAATAATCTATGATAACTTCAGTTCTATGCTCTGAGGTTCTATGCAGTGAGAGCTTACAAGGGTTGACAGTATTTTTCATAATTTATTAGATTTTTTACGGGGTTTTTGTAATATGTTGCATATATAGACGATACCACTTTATCTCAAAAAAATTGTGAGAGTTTGCCAGCATTAATTGCAGAAGTTAGTAATGTCAAATTTGTGGACAATATCAAATAAAAGGTACTGATCCCAAGTTCAGTGACTTAGCTAGTTTTTTCAATAAGTACAGCAAAATCCAGATTCAAGACAATTATCAACCTGGTCGGGGATCGAACAAGAGACATCGGAGAAGGGTATGCAAGTCACTACACCGGGATGATTGTTACGTAACAATGAAATTTTTGAATCATGTTTGAAACTGATAAAATATTTGTACATTGAGAGTTTCAAATTCGTTTTGAAATCGAAAGTTAAACAGACGGATTGTGTCAACAGTGCAAGCCCCGTGTAATTCTTGCCAACTGTTGGCTATTAGCTTGCCGTAGCGAAGGATAATTAAGCTTCAGCGAGCCAATACGCGAAAATTTTAAGGGGCTCGAATGTTAAGGGGAAGACCACACAAAATGCGTGTTCTTGAAATCCTGGAATTACAATGATTTATGACGATTTTGTTATTTTAATTATAAAAAAGAATATTTTTATTTACAAAAATCTGTAGATTACAAAACAGTTTTATTTTTGTATTTGGCAAACCAAATGCGAATGAAGTTTTTTCAATAATGCGGTGAACTTTTCTGATTTTTAGTTAAAACTTAGTTACTAATAAAGAAATAATCGAGCCAATGTCAGATGGTGGATAGAACTACATTTATTTTTATTAAATTAAGCATATTAATTTGAGATGACCCGAAAAATTACATTTTAGTGTGATAATATTGTTATTTTTAACTTTCCAGCATTGCAATAACAATTATGTTGAATATAAGGCCAAAATATTCTAAATTTAATATTAAAATAATTAATTTACAAGTGGCATTACTTTTGTAATTACACAAAAAGTCCTTAATGTGTCTTGCTTTCTTAAAAACAAGTTATAAAAACTGCAAGTGAACAATATAACTCAAAATAGCGAAACACATAGTTTTGAATAGTTTAATGTAGCATATCGTTTAGAGTGAAGATAAAAATCATTAAGTAATTACAAGCGGCCTTTTGAAACTACTTAAATGTTTTATTTCTGTAACCCCCCAGTTTAGTTACAAAAACGTGTTTTTTGTTGCTGAGTTCCAAATTTATTCTCTCTCCTTTTCAATAACAGAAAAAATTAAGGGTCAAATTGAAATCCTGCGCTATTAACACTTTGCCACCATGGTTAGAAGCTAGCAACCGTTTTATGCGGCCATACCCTTAACACCGGCTAATAAACAGGATTAATATTACATTCGGAGCTTTCTTCTCACTCCAATATTGGCTTATATTTCTCGAATAGTTTGAAGGGTTGACATTTTGTTGTTTGCCGAGGGAAATAATATTAATTAAGAGGGCTTTTGTACGGCTAATAAATAAATAACATGTTTAATTTTGAACTTTTAATTAATGTACAAAATAAATGTTATTTTTAATACAAAAAAATATGAAACTGGCTGTATTAAGGTTAATACGGAACCGATATGACATTATCAATACTAATATCATAAAGAAGTAAAGTTTGTGTGTTTGTGTATTTGTTAAATTGTAAGGGATAATCTCGGGATCTACTGAACCGATTTTAAAAATTCTTTCACCATTAGAAAGGCACATTATTGCTGAGTGTCATAGGCTATATTGAATGCTAGAAAAAAATTAAAGAATTTTGTCCACCCGGGACGGGCCGCTAGTATGTTATATATTATTATGTATTATTTATTTCAATATAGAATTTGTTCAAATGTAAATAAAATATACATTATATTAAACCTCCTTAGAACTTCAACAAACAAACCGTTATCCATATATGTTAGATTTTGTATGATTTAATTTTAGAAATTCTACATTTCTTAGTAATACTTTTATTACAAGTTGCGACACATTTATCTGGTATTATAATTTTGGATGTTGTAAATATCGTAGTTTTATCTAGCATTTAAAAAGAATCTGATCACAAGATCTTGTTATGTCTTCTTGCAGGGCCAGGTAACATTGGAACAATTGCTAGGTTGAATCACCTCATTAACAGCGCATGGTTCTGAAAATATTTGCAATGCTAAAATTCAAATCGTGAGTGCGTCAAATGAGTGTGTCAGTGGTGCTCGTCGTACATAAAGCTGTTTGCTAACGGTCGATCCGTTTGTAGTCACTTTACGTTCGTTCATTGCAGTCAAAAAGTTTTCGTTCGTACAGGTGTTACGATATGTAAATTACATTTTAGGGTGCTTATCTTTTCGAAACGTAACCATTAAAGAAAGAGCGACTACTTAAGCATTCTGTTATAATACTCTAATAAAATTTTAACGGTGATTGGCGGACGTAGAATGGTAAATAAATTGGCATGTCCTTGATTTCATTAATGAATTGAAATTGATATCAGTGTAGTTAGACGACTATGTGTTTTTTATTTATTTTGAATAGACAAGATGGCCACTTTCCGGAGGCTGGGGAGGGGATGGTGAATTGTCATGGATACCCTATAGCAGGGTGTACGATTATGTCAGTCATACTTACTCAACACCAACTGCGGTTGACTTATACTCGGGAAGTATCATAAGTCCTCATCGGAATTCGGTGGACCATGATAACTACGCCTTATAGCGTTTTACGGTGAACATAGATCACTCGTCCTTAAAAAATTGGTATTAGGGATTTAGAATTAACTGCTATTATAAGCTCTGCGAACCTGACTCGGAGGCCTGACATTTTACCCACGAATTGCTAATATCAGACTTGTATGCCATTTGTAACTATCGTCATCTGTGACCAAAACAATGAACCAAAAATTTATCAACGCGTATCTTTAAGAGTTCTTGTGTGTTCTTTAACGAGTACCTTATAATTTCACAAGATGTAATCACGAAATCCGCAATTTTAATTTTGGACAGATTTATGAGCCATTGACTGTATAATAAAATCAAATTAGACCTCAGCCATATAATATAAAAATCAAGAATAAAATATCATTAAGCATGCAGATTACGCATCGTTGCGCGCCCATTGTGAATATTTAAATTGTTTGCATATATTAAGAGCTGGTAGATTTTTCGGGCCTGTATTTATCAACATATTTTGCAAACTTGTAAATTGAAAATATTATTACTTGATTTACCTGCCGCTTAGAGTAAAAATAAAAAAGGGAAAACTGCTTATATTTGAATACAAATACTTGAGTAGGGCCATAGTTGTATATCTAGCATTATCCATATTGTTTCACATTCATCAATTAATTTCAAGTAATAAAAGGTTTTTAAGGAACATTAGCTGTTGTTATCTCATCCAGTGGCAAGTTTTATCAGAAGATAAAGCCGAATAAGGAGGACGGGAGCTGATTTATGAAAAATGGATAGTCAATGGATAACGAATGAAAAATGATTTTGTACTATAATCTGCGCAGAAAATACGTTGATAATTATGCAAGAATGAGTTAGAAAATAGGTATTCATCGTCGTCCAAATATGCAGGAGATAAAGTTGTATAAAAATCCTTTACTTGCCTCCTGACCTTTACTTTTAATTTAACGATAAATAAATTATACTTGACATGTAAGCACAAAATATTTACTTGACATGTAAGCAGCAGCAGGCGAAGTTCCTTATCTGTCGTGTAATTTAAAAGCAAAAGTATAAAAGCTAAAACCCTACTACGAGGTTCAAATAAAAGATTAAAAAATAAACTTGAGTACGGCTAAATGAACCGAAAAGTAGAAAAGTAAATTATAAACTTTTAAAACTTCAGTTTTTATACTTTTGCTTTTATTTAACTTTTTTCAATTAGTAAGACTGTCCCAAGCAAGTCGTGCAGTCTCTCTAATTGTATTAAGGAGTTATAGTCATCAGGGTTATTTATACAGCCATTAAATATATTTACGTATAGCTCAATATTCTCTTTTCAGTTCATTATTTCTTCACTTTTGTAGTCTGGATTAGATATTTTCAAAACACCAAGCAACAATGTGAAAGAAAGGTTGTCGCACTAGTTCTGGATCGGCTACACTGCTGTGTCAAATGACTCGATAAAACCATATGTTGGTGGACGCATATTTACTTTAGGGATGGGAAACTAGAGAGTGAACGGTGAAAATAAATATTTTTTTAAAATTAACACGCTAACGATTACACTCCTTATTAAACCTTTAAAAACATTGTAATGCATATATCGACGGTGAAGTGCCAATAACTCGTAACTGTTAAATTCAAAATAATAAATAAGCTGAATATTTTCTTGACAAATTTCTTGACAAGTTAAAATTGTTTGAAAATTTTATTTATTTTTTAAGTTGACGGGCTTGCGACTGAAAATACGTTTACGAAATTTCATTAAAACATGCAAATAACGAATTTAAATTCGAAATAACAAAAAAGCGCATTTCTCGATTAATTTCAGTTAGAAGGTATTGGCACTTCGCCGTCGATACTACCCCTTATTCTAATCGAACTGTGATAATAAATTCTCGGCGTTTGACCTGCACTCATTCAAAAATGAATATAACAACATTTTTTTATAAAACCTAGCTATTGTATGTCATAATATAAAGGCTATGTAAAAAAACACAAGGTAAGAAAATGCAAGAAACACAAAATATAAAGACAAATGCGCATTAGAATAGCAGTAAACAATAAATAAATACCTAATCAATTACATTAACCAAGGCAAATTAACGATGATTTTTTAAAGAAATGATTGTGAGCAATAGTGAATTAATTCCCGCAGACAGAGGATAGTGTAGATCTTATTTTTTAGATCAATCTTAAAGATTGATCTAAAATATATCACTCCTTCGTTGTCATTGATAGCGTACAGATCTAGATATTTGAAATCGTATCGTTGGACAATAAAGCGAGTGGGATTTCTTGTTAGCAATTGAAGGAGATTGGACCTTGTAGTTGGTAGTGCCAGAGACCAGGGTCTGCACTTTACAGGAAATATTGTCTTAATGATAATGCGATCGAGAGAATAGTCTTATTGTTAATAAAGTACGGTGTTAATTTCTAAAGAAATATATTTTTTTGAGTAATAGAATGCTGTGAATATAAAACGTGGTAGTACATCATCAATAGAAAAAATAATCTCATTTCAGAAACAAGTGTTGATGAAATTTGTCTTGAGCGCGTTACAGCGTTTATTTAAATAAAGGTTTCGCTTTCTAATAATTTGTTGTTATATAAACAATGTGTATATATTTCCACGAGTGGGCTACTGTGACAAATCACTTCTCATTTCAATAAGAATAAGCCAATTTACAATTTGTAACAACATTACTTGGCGACCCGTTAACGCCTTTAATTCCTGTATTAAAGACCCTGTCACACATATTAGGGATGCATAGTGCGGTACCCGTATGATTTAATTTTATTTAATGTATGTATGTTTTTGTGTACGGTTTAAAATAAATTTCGGAGAGGGTGGTAATTCTATAAGCAAAAATAAGTCCATATTGAAATTCGGCTAAGATGATACAAAAGCTACACCACTGCCGTTAAGTTTAATTTAGTCAAGGTGGCTCCGTAAACTAACACTGAGAGTACTAAACTTTCAATGTTCAAACTACACCAAACAACCTAACTGAGGCTAATATTTCATAGGGCAATTCCCCTTATTTCAAAAATTAACATAAAAGTAGTTAATTTGTAAAAAAATACGGATATAAGTCTTTTAGTAGTCTTCACACTCTGTATTTCTATTGCACGTGTTTTTGTCTAAAATAAAAAAAACACAAAAGACTAATGATTGTCCACTTTATGATCAATTATTGACATGACATACGTAATGGATCCAATAAAATCATTGAAATATAATTGTTTAATCTAAAGACGTTTTCAATGGAGTATATCGACACAAAGATTTAAGCGAAAAAAATTTAGTCTTCTGTATACATTTAATTTTTCTGTACGTGTGTATTGTCTCCCAACTTTTTCTATACGGTTGAAATAGTTTTGACTTATATTTTACGTGTGTTTATTTAGGTCTCTAGATTGTTTAGATTTTCAACAGGGCCCGGTAGGTGGCGCTACAATCAGGCAGGATAACGTCTTCCGGTTCAACTTGTAAAGACATAGATAATGTCATGATTTGTCGATGGTGTAGTTAAAAACACATGTACCAACTATAATTTCTCAGTTCAATAGCCGATTCTCAGTTCAAGAAATGTTCTGCTTAATAAAATGTTGACGTATGGTTTGAAAAAAGTCAGTTAATACTGACTTAGTAACGGACTGCGTCGTATGTCTGGACCCATTCCCGTGCATATTCAGCTAACTAATACGTTTCTCTAGAACATGTCCCTAATCCTTTTATCCTGTTTCCCCTCGCTTCATTCACGATACTAACTTAGTAATGCCAGGTGGACGGCCAGACACCAAAACCTTAATATATTTGATGGAGACTCATTCACTTACTCTACAGAGTTAATATAAATGTGTGGGCAAAGACACAAATATAGACATCGTTTTAATATCATAACAATTATTTTATATGGTATAAACCTCTTAAGGAACAAAAATTAAATGAGGGTTGTATTTAAACACTCACCTGAAAAATAGTCTATACAGTATATATACTACAACA
Organism: Calamotropha paludella; assembly: GCA_927399485.1. NCBI lineage: Eukaryota > Metazoa > Arthropoda > Insecta > Lepidoptera > Crambidae > Calamotropha > Calamotropha paludella. The sequence continues at coordinate 18,262,933 of OV656803.1, read as the reverse complement.
CCTAATAGTATTGAGTATATAACGTTATACATACAATATATACATTTTCAACACCTCCACAGATTTGGATTATATCAAGCGCAGTATTTTTGTAACTGCAAATTAATTGCTAGCATAGCATGTTTGCGTGATTATCACAACTTTAATCGAAAGTTCCTACGACTTAAAAAACTTAGAACAGTTAATTTTTTGTCACAGCACAAACACAAAACAGCAAATCTGATTTAAAAACTATTTAAACATAACAAGGCAGGATCGCTACCGTTGCACCAAACGGTCGTCGTTTGGTGCAACGGTAGCGATCCTGCCTTTCGCACCGACAGTCCTGGGTTCAAATCCCGGAAGGGGCAGATGTTTGTATGATGAATACGAGCATTCGAACCTGAGTCATGGGTGTTTTTATATTTCTATGAATATTACATATTTATGTATCATATATGTATGTCTATCCGTTACCCTGGTATCCATAACACAAGCCTTACAGTGCTTACTTTGGGCTAGGCTAATTGGTGTGAATGTAAGAAGCATTTATTTATTTAATATCCAAATTTAAAAGTATCACAATGTTATGTTCCGTGTTTTTTAGAGTTATTTGAAAATATTAAAAAAGACATATTGGAGTACATTTTATATTATCTATTTGAATATATTCTATATTGTATTAATATATCTAGTGGTAACAAAAAATAAGTAATTTTATTTTCCGAAATAAGTTATAGTGACAGCTTTCTACGGTTGTTATGTGTGTGATTGATGTGGATATTTAAAGACAACATCACATATGCTAAAGATGTTTGAGTCATAAAGTGTATTAGATTATGAGCTGCCAGACTCCGGCGGCTGTTGGTCGGTATCAATTCTCTCGTAGAGTGTGACATATGGTCTAGAGCGCCTTATGTTCCGAGTGCGTCGGCAAAAGGGCTCTGGATTTTGTCAGAGTTGCTGTATAGAGAAGGCATAATTTGTTACAAAATTAAACTAAAATACACTCCAGGGATAAAATGAAAATTAACTTTTTTAAATATACTTAAGTTCTTTATAATCATAATTTTTTTTCACCCACGAACCACCAGTTTGAACGTCTTTTAATTGACAAGAAGAACGGGCGCAAGAAGTAACGACATTTTCAATATTATACATCGTTGCCATACATAATGTATACATTAAAAATATTATCCTTTTAGAAGCAGTCTTATGCTTCCATCACGTCGTTTATCAAAAACAAAGTCAAAAAATATCTTTTTGTAATAAGTATGCCCAAACATAGCTTTGATATACAGAGGATTAAAAAAAAATCACGTCTCATTAACCGTTATAAAAGTACAGAAACCAGTACCTACATTGCGTAGGCATTCTTTATTAAATTCTACTATTTATAACAAACGTAGGTACGTAGTTTTTTACAAGTTGTTCAGATTATACGAATTCATACCTTTTATTAAGCAAAGTTCTGCATATATATTCAGTAAATGGGGTTTTCAAGGGATTCGGTATGAGATTATAATAATACAACCGAAGAATGATCATACCAAGTGGTGGCGGTTATTTAGAACGAAATAATTTTAGATGTAGCTATGTATAAAAAGGCCCAATTTATATATCTATCTAAATTGCTATAATAAAGCAGTAGAAACCGTGTTTGTATGATCCAAAGCAACAGAGAAACAGATGACAAAAATAATTTTTACTTTTTTGTGTCGATATGTATGTATACGTTAATTTCCGAAACAAGAGAATGGATTTTCTGGCTGTTTCCAGAAATTTATATATGTATATAAAAGCGAAAGGTCACTCACTCATCACGAAATCTCAAAAACTAATAGTGCTAAGAGCCTTATATTTAGCATGGGAGTTCTTTTTAGAATCTCACTAAGAATAGATTATCCGAAATTTAACCCCTAAGGGGGTAAAACGGGGTGGCAAAGTTTATATGAAACTTTTAATAAATAGTATCGCTTGCAATTTATTGGAAAATAGTATTTTCTAATAATTTGAAAGTATTTTCAGAATACTCATTATTTAAAGAAATTAAACCGACTTCAAAAAGGAGAAAGTTAGCTTTTCGGATGTTTATTTCTTTATGTTCGGACATAACTCCGTCATATTTAGACAAATTTGTGAAATTCTATTTATGTTTGCAAGGGGGATATTCTGAAATAGTCCCGTTTCAATTTTATTTTGATCTGATGATAAGTTTCGGAGGCAGACAACGGAACTCTACAAAAAATGGCAGCAATCTCTGTTGATTTCAACAGCGACTGCCCCGAAAGATACGGAAATAAGTTTCTCTATTAAAGTGATTGAATCACAAGTTAATGTCAGTACGGATAGTCTATAAGTAAAACACGCAGAAAGAGGTTCACAGACAATATTCGTGGGAAACAAAAAAAGCAGTTAAAAATTCTTCCAAAAATTATGCCTATGTGAATCGTGCATCTGTTAAAAATACGCCCATTATCATCACAGGTCAACAGACAGGCAGTAAGTTATAAGAAAAAGCAGCAAGCAATTTTTTGGAATAAAATTTATGTCCAGATGCCACTTGACCAAAAGTTCGATTATTATCATATTTTGTAACTTAATCATGTTAAAATGGAATGAATGGTAGTAATGGGATTCGGTATATAGGTAGATTATACTGACACATTGTACGATTGCCGTAGGATTGGGTAATTTTCTCATATGAGCACACATCTAAATATTCTCGCGAACGAAGTCGCAGGAAACAGATAGTGTAAGTTAATATAACTCAATTTGGACTAGCATTCAGGCTTCGTTAATTTTTTTATTGATATCGGATGCCAATAAAAATATATTATTGTATTTAGTAGTAGTTGTATAAATTGGATTTACAATAATCTTTACATATTTCTTGAAGAAGAATACCTATATGTTTGAAATGTTAAAATATTTTAGTTATTATTTTGTATGAATTTTTGTATTCATAGTACATGGCTACTATATAAATCACACCCGAGCCCATCGGTTAATATGTCAGCTTTTATCCAAGTAGACCAAGGTCGCCTTTCTAGTACAATGACGAGGACACTCGTAACATAAGCATTTAGCTTATCATGAGGGGTTGATGGGAATATCAATATTGAGTTTCACGGATTTTTTAATATGTTAAAAATTATTTATTCTCCTAAACATTGTAGTCCACAGAGATTCACTATATGGCGTTGTTTGATTGTGTTATAACCTGTAGAGTTTATAAATGAGTATATAGCAGATCTAGATTCAGGAACAAACGCTTATCACATAAACCTGCACCCCTATCAAGAGTGGCTCAGAAGGTGGGACCACTGTTGCACCAAGCAGTCGTCAAGTAACATAACTGTTAAAATTTATGTATGCATTTATTATTTACTAGACGTGAAGAATCTAAGTAGAATACTTATGAATCCTCGTAATGCCTTTAAGATCATCATCATCAGACTGTGAATGTAACCTCTGATGGGGTGGAGGCTGGCCTCGCATATAGATGAAAACACCTTGGGGAGAATGGCTCAACTGCCAAAGCTGACGGCACCGACAATTGAATGTGCTCTCAGAAGTATGGTCGCGCTGGAGAAATAAAATTTGGGATTGACGTATACATCCAATGACAATTGCGAAAGTGGTTTAACATCTGCTATCATGGACAAAAACGCTAATCACTGTGTTATCACGCTTCTTTTTAACCAAATTTAAATATCTTAGCAGATTTTCTAAAAATCGCAAAAAAAAGTTATGACCAAAAAACATTTGCCCTATAGGATTTTCCATTAAAACAAATAGCGCGCGCTTTTTGAAAGTTTTCATTCTGAATTTGTCTATCGATTTTCATATTTTTTTTTATTTTAGAAGCTTTTTATTGATTATTACCTGTTGATTAAATATTGTTAATATTTACTGGTTAATGATTTATCATTGATAATATATTATATTATATACATATATTGGAGCGGAGCGTAATCCGCTCCAAGATAGCAAATCTTTATGTTTAGCGACTGCATCGTCCTAGTTCACATTGTAGGTAAAGTATATATATTTTGTTCTGAGAAATATAATATTTATAATTCACAGAGCAGGCTATGAGCTTTTCTGTATTAATAACATATAAATCGTGATACTCTTAATTGGATCGATCCACTGTATGTAATTACATTTATTCATCCCGAATCCCAAGTGGTCACGCGGTGAGTGAAGGCACGGTCCCTATACAAGTTTTTAATACTACCCAGAACTTTTTTGCCGAATTTACATATACTATTACTCCAGCTTTGTTCTAAACTTTTGTTTGGAAACCAGAAGGTTGCCCTAGTTATTAAATTAAAAGGAGAATTTAATTTTGCTTTATTAATAATTGAGTGTTTATTTGATTATGATATGGCAGGTATCCTTTGTATAGAAAGGGTCACACAGATTTAATTAATAATAATTTTTGTATATTAAATCATTCCCCATATTAAGTTTTAAGTTAATAATTATGCTAAGGGAGTTACGGAATTAATGTATAGGTTTGTGTGGCACACTATTAATATCTGTAAAAAGTGTAAAAGAAGTTTGAACAAGTATGCTTCTGATAGACGTGGATATAATTATTGCTCTAATATGTAAGGCAAAGTATTTTTTTTTGTAAGCAAAGACAAGTTAAAAAAATTATTTGAGGATAAGTGATCAGTGCCCACGTAGGTAAACAAAATTAGACCAAGCTTCTGACCCAAAAGTTACCAGTTTTTACCTGAGAGTTGGTTAATTATTCCAGTATAATTAATAAATTGTTCATAAATAAAACGATATCGTATGACAACTGTAGCGCTATGCGGGCCCTTTGCTAATGAACTGCAATAACCTCTGTTCTTACAGATGCAACCCATGCGCTGACCAGTCCTAGCGACTGTTACCGCTAACCGCTCCGCCATTGATATCATTCAATGGGTAGAACAAATTGATACTTTTGTAATGCCCTTTGTGGGGACACACACACAAAAAAAAATATCATTAACCGTTTAAGAGGTGTTTAGTCACATACACATAAAAATTCGGTAGGATGAAATCGAAATGTCTAATGAAATGTTGATTTTAAGATTGGTATCGAGTTTGTCAGCTTTAGTACACAAAATAAATATCTTTTGAACAATTTAAGTAAATAAATGGTTGGTAAAATCGAAACGCTGACTGGAGGCGTTATTTGCCAAACATTCATTGAAATGCGAGTTTGAGTAACTGGTTTTCTAGCACGTAATTTTGACGCTGTCTGCCTAAAATTGCTGCAGTAAAGCCTGAAAGAAACGCGCCAATATTTCAGAGTTCAATCACATTTTAAATGGAAATCAGTCACACACAATATCTTCATATCTTTTGTTACAAAAAACATAAAAGCAGTACTTATATTCAGACATTTTAACTAATAATATAAAGGTATACTCGGGTGGATTTGGTGGATATGAATTATATTTCAATAAATTTTTCTTTAAACACTGACTGGTTTGTATGAAATTTACGTCATATAAAAGCTACCGTATTATACATATATAGATATTTCGGTTTGAGTAAACTAATAGCAATAGAGACAGCTTTATGTTAGAATTAATGTATCCCATTTTTCTCCGACCAGTGTGAAATTGTTGGGAAATCTGGAAAGTTTCAATTAATACTGCAAATATAATAATGGATAATTCTTAAACTATTGTAAGGACAACTTATTATTATTTGACAATCTTTTATGTCATCACTGGCAAACACACACTGATCAAAGACTTGGTTAGTCTTGAGATATTGCGATATTTTGGACGAGAATATGTCGCTTAGTTACGCGAACGTATTTTCACTAACATTTAAGTACCGGGTTTATTGTATTTTTATTATTGAGTTGGCAACTATTACCAGTACTTTATAGTTTCCTTTTAGTAGACAGAGGATAGAGGGAACTTTTGAGAGCAGTACTATAGACATGCAACTAATGAATATACTAGACAAAATTCTATACAGGTAGTGTGTTGCTAATCTCTGCCGCTTATTTCGCATGGTAATATTATCACCTTTGACGTATCACCTATCAACCGATGAAGTCTGATTCCGATCGCAAGTCAGACATAAAAAGTGTTTTATGGAGGAGTTTTCTGCATAATCGGTATAAGAGCTACAAAAAAAGAGTCTTGACAGATTTTTTTCTACGTGTGCTACTCACACCAGTTGCTCATAGCACACGTAGTCAGTCGCAGTCGTTTCGCAGTGAGGTCTTTGCATCATTGCTTCGTCGTGTCTTCACGCACGTAAATACGTGAGTTCACATGTTCACAACGCCAGATCACATTCCATCAACACGAAATTAAATCCCAGTTGTGAAAAAACTTATTTATCGACTTAATTTTCAAAATCCCATAACATTGACACAGTGGACACGTCCAAGTTACTGTAAGTAGCTTCATCTTAGTTTTCACTCAGAATTTTAGTTGCTGCAGAAACAAGTCGAGTTTAGTAAGGCAAATATTACTGGACAAACAAAAATTGGCGTGATTCCTTCGTCACGCTTCATAAAATGAACTTATGAAAAGTGATTTATCCCTTTAGGAGTTACGATTCCACAAACAGAAGTTTTCTTCGGGTTTTATTAACACGAAAGATAAAAAACTTATATAAATAAAAGTGAAACTATGCAAGGTTATTTTATAAACACCATCCAAATTTATATATTATATTCTTTGAAGAAAATAACGAAACAAATATTTCTTTTAATTTCACCCAGTACTAAAATATTAAAGCTATACAAAGTAATCCAAAATAAAATTACTTTTCTTGTCACAATCACGCTGCGTACGGTGTTGTAGCAGATGATTACACGACCCCAGCTAAGGATTAAAATCCAATTAAAATACACTTACATGAAGTTTGAAAATAATCAGTTTACTTCAAAATGTAGACGATTTCTCTCTTTACAGACTCTTGCACGTTTACGAACATTGTCTTCAATTTTATTACTTTTTTTCACTTCGTTGTATGCACAGATTATTTTTATGTTCTCGAGGCTTTGGGTCTCCTTCATAAACCCGCTGTTTAATTTCGCACCACAAAAAAGCGCCGAAGCGTCTTTCGTACTTGCTCTGGGATTTCGAACATAGAAATCAAAGAGTTCGTCTTCGATTACAATTGCAAGTTTGAAGCGGTGTGAATACATTTCGTTAGGGGTGTACTTACGCGACGTAAATGCGGGAGCGCAAGGCGTCGCGGGAGGTACCCGCGTGACTGATTTGATTTCATTGCACAAATCCGTGCGCACCATGCACGTGTTAGTATGGTAAATAATCTTATTATATTGTTTTTTTTTTAGTAAATGTGTTACCAATATTTGTTTATTAATAAAACGTTCAAGAATGATATTTAAAAAAATGGCATTACCTAAAAATATTAATTCAATTTATTAAAATTTATTTGTTTTAGGTACTCTAAGCCAAACTTAGGTTAACTTTAAAATATTGAGGTATTTGAAGTATTTTTCTTTGTAATAGTTCTTGGTATAGAATTGTTTAGTATTTCAAAAGGAATTAATAACTTAATAATTGTTATTCAAGTCAATTAAAAGTAAATAGTAACTAATATATAATAGTAAATAATTGACACCTATTTATTTGGACATTGTTCGATACTTCTTATTACGAATATGGTAACTTTTTCCAACAGACATTTTTTTAGTTTGAGTTCTATTTACTTAATAATTGTTATTGATATATGGTTTCTTAGTAGTTCAAAACAATTTAACAGCGCTATCATAATTATTCGCATATTATTTGTTTCAATAGTAAATAGGAAACGAATCTGCATAATGTTCATTTTTTTTTAACGATGTGGATATTTCATGTTGTCTATCAATGATCAATAAATAATATTTGTTTAATAAGAAATGAAAAAGTTCACTTAGTATGCTAATTCACTAACTTTTTATGTAAAAAAGTAATTAAAACTTCATTTCAAAGACGCCATTTTGAAATAGCACAGTATAAAACCCAATTGAGATGCTTGAACGGGCAGTTTTAAAATTGTCAAAGTGGAAATATAAAGTTAAGCACTAATTATTATGTCTTAATTACTGTGCTGACGTGTTGAATATTATATTATTTCGCTAATGAAATTGATGTCGCCAAGTTGCATTAAAAAGTAACTTATTAAAGTGAAAACGTTTTATATTGTTATTTCATCTAATAGCTAATCGCTATTAAATGTGTTTATATAGTTATATAGCTATTAAATGTGTTAATATAGTATAGTTTAAAATATAATGTCTTTAAGTAAAATTAAACGAATAGTGACCCTTTGAGAACTTTTGTTATTTGATTTTTTTTGTGTTTTATTTCAACATTTATGATGGGAATAATATTTAGTAGATTTCATTAAATTTATTTTAAGTTAACTTTGGTTTTATTTCAACTTCTAGCCTGATCAGAATTTAGTTGAACCTGCAATTAATTCAAAATCATACTTTCTCTATTTTAAAAGAACAATCTAACACGCGCGCAACGGGGTGAGGCGCTGTTTCATTCAAAACACTTCGGGCGATAGTTGACCGGTAGGTACATTTGACCAGTAAACAGCTGTTGCCATAATTCGCTCGGATAAAATATATTATTACGAAAGTTTTTCCTACCTACCTGTTTGAATGATATCTAATGCCTATAAAAAATTTGGATGGTGTTTAAAAAATAACCTTGTATAAAATAATCTGTTTGATGGTGGTTTTTACACATCTCGCATTATTATGTAACAATCTTTCAAGTGCGAAGTATAATCGGTACAACTTGTAGGTACCGCGTCCCGCCGCAATCCCGTGATTTGTTTGCGGTGTTTGTGATGGCTGAGCATACAACTTGAGCAATATCATCGGATCGCACACGTTGTCGTGTCCCTATGGAAATGTTTCGCAAAACTGGGTGTATCGCAGGAAATTGAAACATCTAGTGAAGCTTGTTGAAAAGTATCTGACTTCATGTCACTGGTATGTCTATGAAAATAATAAATAATAATATTTGCTGCTTACACTTTCGCGTTTCATCATTGCCTTTTTATTCAATACTCTTTCTACTCTCCTTTAAGAGCCGTGTTCACATGATAATTATGTGAATACGTATCCAAAGATAAAAAAATCAAGTCAATGCAACTAATCACGTTAATTATTTTGTAATTACAAATTGATTTTTCGAAATCACATGATTAAGTAATATTTATTATTGCGGCTATAAAAATGAAAGGCTTGTTAGAAAAGTAGCAGAATATGGACTTTTCACAAGAGAAAAGTACGCACAAATTAAACAAAATGTATATTCACCAGATACACCTAAAATATTTTCTTAGCCAGACATTATCACTGAGCACTTTAATTTTAAATAACTTCTTTTTTTTAAACTATTTACTGGACAACTAGTAGTATTTTCCAAACACAAAATGTGCTTTTGTCTATCTTGTCAGCAATTGGTCTAACTCGTGAGTAATATATCACATAACTCACGGTTATCAGTATGAATATATAGATTTGCTCCATTTTCTCTGTTTCTCAGAAAAAAATGGGACAAATATTAAGATAGAAAGAATGTGGAATAAAAAAATCTCGTCACATGGGATTTGAATCTACATCTTCCTTGTTAACCGGGAATGCCTGTAGTCTATTACACATTTTATGGCGTCTGGCTCAGTCTGTAAGAAAGAAGTGCGATTAAAATTTTATCTTCCATCTATGTTAGTGAATGCATGAAGTTGCGAATTGCATACATATTAATAGGAACATCTAACATGGCGTCACCAGTACCCTATTGTGTACAGTGTCTGTGTGCGGAGCGCGCTGTACGGTGTTTGTCTAATTTGCTAAACGGCTTTCAAGACGCTCCTATTGGCGCACTTATTTAATACACATAAATTCACCCCATATGGAGATTTGTTTCACGTGTTTCCTAAATATTCGTTTTAAATGATCACTTCCAAGTTTAAATAGTATACAGATTTGGTCGTCTTACTTTTAATTGGTTGTATTACGATCGGTAATAACAGCCCTCGGCACTCTAAGTTAGAGTAGTGTCTGCTTTGGATCGCCGAGTACTATCAAGTTTAACAATAAACTGATACAGCTTCCAAATGTGAGTCGGATTGCGCTGCAGACTGCTATCTACGTGCTTTGAGACAGAGACCATAAAATATACCAAGTCCGCTTTGCTTCGATAACCACGTTAAGCTGTTGGACCTAGTGCATCTGCTACCCACCAATCCCACATTGGGACCTCGTGAATTACAGTCTTATCTCCAAATGTTATTTATATCCATTTAAACCTTTACTTTAAGTTACGTATGATATTTGAGTATGCGTACATACTTCTTATTGTTTTTTAGAACTACAAAGCTTTGCTTTATAGTACTAAAATGGCTTTATACAATTATTATTATTATTATGAATCATTAAGTATTAGTAAATAAGTAAAATAATTGCAATTATGAGTCGTCAAGTCTATCTTAAGGATTTACTACAATTTTAACGGCTCGCCGTCAGGTTCAGCACCCCTTCGTTTTTGCATTTCGCCGACAAAATATGGCGTCTGCGACTGACAGCGCAATATGTCACGCGTCAGAACCGAAAGCCGTCAAACAGCTCTCAGCTCAGCAGCGCAAATCTTCCTAATGGGCCGGGAGGTTTGGCGGCATCACTGAAGATCGGCTTGCGATTGCTTCAAGACTTTTCGGCCTGTAGTTGAGTAACTAAATTCCACAGTTTTTTTAGTAGCATACTTTATACCTTTGAGGGTGATAAGGATAAAATGTATCTTTTCCCGATAGATGCTCGCTGTTGATTGCTCGAACCCTTAAGATAAAAACTTTGTAAAAGCTTAACATCAGCTCAATATTGCAAACTTGTGAAGTTGGACATGTGTATCAGAGAAACATTTTTAGGTAAACCAAGCATAAAAAACCGGATTGCTTTGTAAAATAATGACAGTATTGAAACCCTAATTTAAGTAATTTTATCGTGCCACCGAACGCGGAAATTCTGGCTGCATCTGCTGTCGTTAACACTAACTAATCACTTAACACTAACTTACTTGGTCCTCTATGCTCCTATGCTCCGAGAAATTAATAGCTATTCAATGAGCAAACGCTGCCGAAATCATGAGCCTCTTTTTAGTTTCGTTTTAATTTAGGGTCATACTTTTTTATTTTTTATCTAACTTAAATTATATATAATATTCTGGTCTTACGAGCTCTCGCAACATCGATTGTGTGTCTGACTGTTTTTATAGATTAGATTATGGCTATTCATCCTATTTATTTGCACACAAGAGTGTTGAATATAAATCGATAAAAACAATGAATATAATAATATTAATAAATAATTGCTGGTTGCTATGTGATACCACCACATATCTCAGAAAAAAACGTATTCAAAAGATCGGTATTATCAAGCGTCGTGATTTTGTAGCAGGGGTTCACTGGTTACAGTGAGTGTATTATTACTACAAAACATGAAGGATATCTTATTGGAGCTAAATAAATTGTAATAGGTCGTACTATGTATAGATCTGATACAAACTAACGATTTTGCGCGTAAAAACACTTATCCCAGATAATTGGGACTGGAGACGATTCATTACTGGAAACTAATTGGAACCTCTTTTACCAACATTATACAATTCGGCGTACAATGTCTTAAAGCCACTAAACAAATAATATTAAAGTAGATTTTATTTCAACCGAATAAGACGATAAAACTAATAGACAAAGCTTTTCTATGATAATAAGCTTATATTTGTATTACAGGATTACCTTTTATGTGCCTCTGATTATTGTGAAGTCAAACGTTAAAATCAATTATGATAGGTATGTATCCTAAAACCTACCTTATTTTGAATAATTCCGTGTATGCGGAATGAAAGATTGATCGATGTGAAAAACGCTGTAATTTTTTTCCAGAATCATGAACTTTACACTAACTTTTCATGTTTCGACGAACAGACGATTTCGAACAGGCGGTTGATTCTTAAATTTGAGATATAAAGGTCTAATTAAATTGTGCATTGTCTATTGTTGCAAAAATCTTATTTAATTAGTGATTTCATTGAGGGATTGAAAGAATCTTCAACATGAATCGAAGTTTGAATTCAATTGAGAAAAGAACAATGGCGATCTCCCATACATAATTTTCTTTGACCTAAAATTGATGCGTCTTAAGATTAAAAAATACTAAAATGATCAACCATTAATTCCTGAAACTGCGTGTCTTAGAATTTTTTATTTAAGAGGCCAGGAAAAAAAGATATTAAGCTTCGAAGTTTTTAAGATTAAGTTACGGTAGTGTTGTCACAAAATCGATTATATCAATCGATAACATTCACTCTGATTAATAAACAAATAGTTATTATCAAGACCACCGTAAATTGAAAAATTGTTTGAAAATGTATCTATTATAATCTGTTATATATGTAGGTAATTAGGTATGCAATGTTGTTGAAATTAATAGGTACCTATCGTTTAAGTCGCTGCTGAAGTGTTACCCACTATCGATAAAGTTCGATTTTATCGCCGTAATCGATATATACAGACAATTATGGTAACCTTTTTCTTTTAAATTCAATCAACGTCTGTTAGAATATCAACATATTTAACCACATTTTTAGCAATGCTGTCGTTACTAATAGGTCGCTTAAAATTGAGTGTATGCCATCTTATTTCTGCCTGTTAGTAGCTACTTAAAAAATAAGTAGAATTATAATATACTCATTAAGTAGGTGAGTATGTTGCACCTGTTTCACGGGAGAAAAAAATAGCAGTGTTGCTATAATAATATTGCAATAAAAGAAGAAAACACTACATATTTCTTAATACGTACGTACTTGATTTATTTTTAAATAACACAAAGTATAGTATAGATATGTATATTATATTAGTAAACAATTAAATGAACTTATCAGGATATCTTGAAACCGATTGTTACATAACTCGAACAATTATAATAAAATGGCAACACGAAAGAAAATGGTACCTAGCGGAATTTCGATGTTTCATTTAACAATCAATGATATGTCCCTAAAAGCAGTGTTTTTTATTCTGGCTCTTACTAGTTATAAGCTTTTGATGTAAAAATGTAGAAAATTATTTCATTTCGTTCTGTAGAAAGAATATTTCAAGACGCTCAAAAATATCTCAAAGAATATTTCGCCATTGTTCTTTGGCAATATGTGGTATAACTCCATCCTATTGCTAGCTTAAATGTTAAATCGATATGATGATAACCATCAGATATTAAACACATATTGCTGTTTCATAAGTTTATATTTATTATTGCATTTTTTTCTCAATGCTATCTTATAAGATAAATTATTGTAATAGAAAAATACTAGAAAAAATCAACACGGCTCACAAGCTAATTCTCAGGCGGGAATGGAACCCGCTCTTTTTAGTATTTTTCTATTAAAATAATTTATCTAATATATTGCTGTTTCCTAACAAAACGCTTCGTTTTTCCATCCAGTAGCAATGCGTGTCAAGTTTGCGAAGTAAACAAACACACATAGGCTGAAGTTGAACATAATTAATGAGTCAACGTTACTTATTCTCTTGAAATGGGTTAAATTGTATTCCTAATGAAATCAAAATATGTTGTTAATACTAATAGAGTGCCTATTTTATACTCCCCAGTGGAAACGATAAAAAATAAGACTATGGATTTTATAATGTTACCTTATAATCTTATTTTAAGGTTCCATTCACAATAATAGGGTAAGTAATAACAATAATAAATATTTCGCTTTTATATTCTTGTTGAAATAAAACGGAACGGTAGGCAAACCAATTTAAGGTCAATCGTAAGGTGGTTAAGATCGATTCACTGGATCGATCCGTTGTTCAAGATTGCCTTTAAAAAAATATATATGTTTTGATCCCAAAAATGTGTTTTTTGTTTCAATGATATTAAGTCTGACAATAGGTTTTATTTCGGTTCGGATTTCTCATTACTCGAGAGATTTCCGGCTTGGCCGGGCCGGTTTTGTGGCACCGCCTTTGTTTTCAATTTCCATAGTAAAAGTGCTTCAGCTACTTGGATACACAGCAATTTATGTGATGTTATATAATATTTATTATTATTTACTAAAGTAAACAGAAATCAGTGATAAAATATGGTTAAAAAAAATTGTAATCATTTAAGGTTAAGTTTAATTAGTTTCTTGAAAAAATATCGTTAGATAACGATCTCAGTATATGTTTAACTTCATTTAATTGAGTTTACCTTTTGTATGTGGCATACTTTATTGTAGTTTACGGTTGTCTTGATGGTTATTGTATATAATCCGATGCGAGGGTGTACCTCAGTATTCCCATTGCCAACTCTAATAGCACTTTTGTGTTAACCAACTCCAGCAACCTTGTTTGTCTTGCTCTAGATGGTTCTTATTGGTTAACTCATATCGTTTACAAATAAGTATTTACCAAAGGTACCAAAGTACTTACTTACTCACTATGAAAATCACTGGGTCAGTGGACCTGATAAAAATAACGTGGAATATATACAATCCACCTAGTATATAATACATCAACAAATTTCTTTTGTCGTGTAAATCGGCCCTGATTCTTAAAAGAATCGGAAGACATTCCTAGTATACCTACTCTACTTTTTTGAGAAAATGATTTCTATGTGGACATGTAAGATAATATGTTTCATTTTTTTGTTTGTTTGTTAGTTATTGCATCATACACAAGATACTGTTAGATTGTATAATATATTCAGAAAGAAATGTCCTGTAGTTTAATATAAGACTAGCGACCCGCCCCGGCTTCGCACGGATGCAATGCTCTACTATATTATGCATGTATTATACATAATAGGGGTTAAAGTATGAAATTGCCGTTTTATTGCAATAGGTTCTTTGAATTGACATAGAATCTTCATGGTTTGAGGTTTTCGAATGAAACTTTTTTTAAATGGTTTCTATGATGTTCTTTTTTTAAAAAATGTAAAACATTTGAATATCGACTTTCAATTGTTTTTGTTATTCAATTTAGACAAGAAAGATGGATACTGCGAAAATTCGAGTTATTTTTGAATACGAGTTCCGACGCGGAACTAACGCGGCAGAAACAGCCCGCAATATCAATGCTGCGTTTGGAGAGGGGTCTACTAATGAACGCACCGTGCGATTTTGGTTTAAACGCTTTCGTGATGGAAATTTCGACTTAAAGAACGAGCCACGAGGAAGACCGCCCACACAGGTAAATAACGATGAATTAAGAGAGATAGTGGAAGCCGATCCTAGTCAAAGTACCCAGGAATTAGCGGCATGGTTTAACGTTACCTTACCCACAATATTGACTCACTTGCGTCAAATCAATAAAATAAAAAAATACGAAAAATGGGTGCCTCATGATTTGACTGATCTGCAGAAAGAAACGCGTGTTGAAACTTGTGTTGCCTTGTTGAACCGGTACAGAAATGAAGGAATATTGGATCGAATTGTAACATGTGATGAAAAGTGGATTCTTTATGATAACCGGAAAAGAAAAATGCAATGGCTGACCCCAGGTCAAATGCCACAACAGTGTCCTAAAGCAAAACTTACCAATAAAAAGGTAATGGTAACTGTTTGGTGGTCTCAGCATGGTGTTATTCACTATAGTTTTCTCCGATCTGGTCAAGCAATAACGGCAGATGTCTATTGTGCCGAACTCCGAACCATGTTGACAAAACTAGCAGTAAAACAGCCCCGACTCATGAATCGATCTTCACCATTATTGCTCCACGACAACGCGAGACCTCACACAGCACGAGAAACCATTTTGACCCTTCAGGAACTGCAGTTAGAAACCATTCGTCATCCTCCGTATTCACCAGACCTTGCTCCAACGGACTACCATTTTTTTCGTGATTTGGACAATTATCTACGTGACAAGAAGTTTTCTTCCCAGGAGGCAGTACAAAATGCTTTCACACAGTTTGTGCAGTCTAGATCGTCGGAATTCTATCGCAAAGGCATTAATGACCTTCCCATTAGATGGCAGCAATGTATAGATAATAATGGCAACTATTTTGATTAAATAAATTTGTTAAAAATTTAAAAAATAAACAATATAGATTTTCAGTACAAATCGGCAATTTCATACTTTAACCCCTAATATAAACCTTCCTCTTGAATTACTCTATCTATTAAAAAAACCGCATCAAAATCCGTTGCGTAGTTTTAAAGATTTAAGCATACATAGGGAATCCCTATGTATGCTTAAATCTTTAAACATACATAGGGATTCCCTATGTATGTTTAAAGATTTCCCTATATCCCTATTAGGGATATAGGGACAGAGAAAGCGACTTTGTTTTATACTATGTAGTGATACTTACAATCATATTGTAGCCTAGGGGCAGAGGGTGATCGTCGTTATTGTACGAGAAACATTTGATGGCTGAAATAGACAACCAATCTTTCTATAATTTAGAGAAAGAAATTAGCATTTCAATGTAACATCACCGATATCGTAAGCAGTACTAACCCAAATCAGCACCGACAAACTTATTGTAACGGTGTGTTTGAACCTCAGACCCGAAGAGATCTATATGACTCAGCTGCGCGAATAAAAACTATCATGTTAAAAAGCGTTGACGTCGCATAACGTTTCATACAAATTATCAAAATTATCAAAATAATTTAAATAACATTACCATAGTTATTAAATACTAGGCGATGCAGTCGCTAAGCATAAAGCTACGCTGGCACCATATAATATTGGAGCGGAGAGAAATACCTAAAAAAAGGTAAAAAAAATTGTTTCGATGGGAATTTTTGCGAATTCCAAAATTCGGGCTCCGTCACAATCTGGTCCTAAACCTGTTGATTCGATGCCACACAAAAAATATTAAAATTGGTTAAGCACTCGGGGAGTTATGGCGTAACAGTCATTGCGCCATTGAAGATGATCCATGAGAGCTTCGCTCGCTTCGCTCCAATTAATTTCATATAATTAAAATTAAACACAATGGTATTTTTTTTGAGTTAAGTATCTTTCTTAAGTGTATAAAATTCGCTGTGATGAATGTGCCGATCCTGCCTTTCGCACCGACGGTACTGGGTTCGAATCCCGGAAGGGGCAGATGTTTGTATGAGGAATACGAGCATTTGTACCTGAGTCATGGATGTTTGTATATATTTCTATGAGTATTTATGTTTGATATATGTGTGTCTATCCGATACGCTAGTATCCATAACACAAGCCTTGAAAGTGCTTACTTTGGGCTAGGTTAATTGATGTGAATGTAGGAAATATTTAATATTTAATTTAATGTTGTGATTTTGTATGAAATATTGTTCGCATTAAAGCTCCTTATTCTTATTTATATAATCTCTATGTAATTTATTGGAATTTAAAAGTGTCCGGTAAATCAAAACTGAAGAACACTACACTGCAGCTCGGATGAGTGGCCGAAAACTTACTACCTCAAGCTCTTCTGTTGCTGAAGGCACGTGAAGCTGTAGGGACTTTGTGAACTTTAATAGGCTTAGGTGAAATGGAGAGGAAATCAAACTCGTGTCGGCTTCGAATAAACTTTTATTGGACAAACGTTAACTCCATGAGAGGTATCGTCACAATTTACATCAACTCACTAATAAAATACAATTAATTTACCAATATCATTAGTTCCTAACTAGCATGGTACATAGTCACACCGGCCCAACTAACGGAATAAACACCGTATGTATCTGTATACTTGCCTTATAATCTATACATAAAACATTTATCTCTAGAAGATGACGTACGTCGTAGAGCTATATTTGTACGTAATTTCAATAATTCTTAATAAGAGGATAACTTGTAAAAATAAATATTAAGTTTAAAACACAAGTAAAAGGAATTATCAGGAATCAAACCGTCGTCGTAGCGTTAATTTTCCCCACTGGTTGGGAGTGGGGAAAATTAATCAGTATTTGTGTTTAAAATATAATATATGAACATGATATTTAATTTTTAATACGAGCCATAAATACAGATCAAAGCAGACATATAGTATGTTGTACATATAGATATGACTGTTGCTAGTATATGTTAAATATTTTATATTACAACGTTGCCAGTGGTCTAGGCCTCTTCTGTCATCGCACTGCCCTCTGAAACGCATAAAAAGAATATTTTAATATGGTAACCAATTTTATGTAGGTGCAGATTATTATTATTAGTTTTATGAACAACTTTTATACATATATATACATATTCATAGATTTAGGCACCAATGTTTGTCAGAGATTATTTATCGATCACGTATCTATGCAGACAATAATAATTATTATTAACAAAGTATATTGATTATTATACGATATAAAATCACAAATGCCCATATGCTAAAGATATTTTTTTTATTCAATTAGGCCTTTTTTTGATGGACGTTGAGTAAAAATCTATTGAGGAAAGTTAAGGGTAAAGTAGGTCGACCTTGTTAATTGTATATTCGACAGTACTTAAAGATACACTTCGACGTTTGACGTAATAGCGATTTACTTTAGCGTGTGTAACTTGATGAACTGTCAAACTTACATACAAAAATAAGTAAACGATATTTTTAACTAATCTACGTGTAAAGGGATTTTTTATTTTTTGTTTATTTTGCCTTTAAGCCATCAAAATAAGCGTATTTTAGTTTCAATGTAGTATTGAAAAATATTTACTATCGGACGTCTTATTTGAAAAAATCTTCTGTTCGGTTTAAAACGGCTTAGTCATGTGAGTGTGAATTTAGACAGTTATAGCCCATTGGTTGAGATGTGAATTATGAATGAAGCAGACCGACTCCGAGCATCGCTATTTAATACGGACGCGACCTACATTATTTATAAATTTATAAATCGCACATACCTAAGTCCAAAAAATTTTAAAGTAATTAATTGAGCAAATATTTATATTTTGATTTATTTAACGTTGCTTTTGCTGTATTTTGCACGTGTAAAAATAAGTGGAATCAGTTATAAATAGGGATCTAATTACAATTACGACAAAAGTAATCCTGTTGGGAAATAAGGTGTTCTCTAACGAAATTCTTTAAGCCCTTTGAGATTTGTCTTAGTCAATCTGTCTGATTGAGTCGCGTAATGATTCCATAACAGAAGCAATTAATTTTATTCTTGCAGTGTACTCTTTAATAAAATAATCCTGACATTTGTAATACAATAATACGAATAAGTACACAAAGTCAATTAAATGAACCATAAAGATTTTATGATAAAAACAAAAGTAAGGAATTAAATCTAATCGGAAAATCTTTATTTTAAAGATTTTTTGTGATCTTATCTTAATTTTACAGATGGAAAATTGACTATTACAAGCGAAAATGTATGAGAGTTTTCTTTCAACTACTTATGTATTAAGTTTACCATAAAATCTAAAGTTTTCGTTACAGTTAAGTTTGGTTCTTTAATTCTTTATGAACCTAAAAATGTTAATTATTTTGATCAATCTAGTTATACATTCACCTACTCTTGTTGTAATGGACTCCATTCTCGTGATGGACGAGCTATCTACATACATAAAAGTTTACTTTCTACATAAAATCCTTGTGTAAGCGGGTCAGATCCTCACGATTGGTTCACACGACCTGTACGGTTTTAAAAAGGTGGATTTGAAATCTACTCAAGATACCAGACGTTTCGTTGGCATGTTAGCTCATGTCCCATACTTTTTAGAGTTTTGGTGAATATTTAATTTTTTACTAAACTTATCGGGTTATTTAATGTTTTATGAATTTCGGAATGTGTAGAAGATAGAGTGAAGTAAGTAATTAACATAAGCGCAGAAATTGAATCCGTTGGGCTAAACCCAAAGGAGTTGCGCCCCGAATAACCAACGAGAGGTTGACACCTAATTCATTTGCATCGCTTACGCCAAATTACTTAAACATCCAGCTAGGGTTGCCAGTCACATACAATTTAGTCGGGTGTAGCCAACCACAATATTTAACATATTTTAATTTATTATAATATTGATTTAATTTATTTTGTAATAATTGCAACATTAAAAAATACATGTGCTCAGTTTTAAGTATTTATCGACGTGTAGTTGTTCCTTTTAGGTAACACAGTATATAATAAGAAACCGTTTTTTAACTTATATTTAACTTGTATGTATTGTTAGTAGTTTTCATTTACATTTGCTTCCTATTGATGTTAATAAATCATTAATTCCAAAGTTTTAATTTTATGTCGTGTTTTGAAATTAAATTCAACCCTGTAAATTATCAGTTGTCCCAAAATATAGGTCGGGTGCATAGATGTCTAAATCTACTTGATGGAAATGTGATTATTGTAATTTGGCTTTCGCTCGTAAAGGAAGAACTTGCTCTATCACGCATAAACACTCTTTTTTTGATGTAGGATTGATGTTGGTCACAGATGAACTCAGCAACGACATGGGGTTTTGGGACGCCGAGATCCTTAAATGGACCTCAAGGCATAAGCAGACGTTAAAGAAATATTAACAATACGATAAACAATGCCAACATTTGTAATTAAATATGTAGGTATCTGGGGCTCTAACCAACTTTTGTTAGTTTTGCCGTATACTATCATCAATGTATACATATATTATGTTTAAGCATATAAAATACTCCTAGATCATTTACATTCTACATAATACGTCATCATATCAGTAACACTTTTGTTTTATGCTAATACCAAACAAATTAAATACCTACATTGTTATAAATATTATTTATTGTAAACAATTAATTAGTAGACGGTCGTACAAAACCAAACTGATCGGTATATAATAAAATATTCATTACTGAAGACGAATCACAATAATGCCCTCAAGTTTTGACCATTGTAGATAATAATATATTTTAAATTAATATATTTACGAATACTTTAAAAGTATCCAATAATTGATAGGTCTCGGTAGCTCAATTAGAAAAGTACTCGCACGGAAAAAGAGGGGATGCGGGCTCGTATCTCATACAAACTATTTTTTTTTTCTAGTAACAATTTCTTTTTTTTTTTAAGTTGCAATCTGTTTTGATTTTAAATGGAAAACTTAGAAAATATAGTAAACCTTTTTTACTTATCTCCTCCGTTTGGTTTTGATCCCTAGCGGTATCAACAAAATGAAGTTTTAAAAATTGACTTGTGTCTAGGCTATAGTGCACAGTTTGATCCAGAACACACGTTTGTTATATATTAAGCGAAGAATGAGAGCAATGTATGTGATTATTATAATTTTACTTGTTACTATTCTGTTATATCTTACGGTTTTGTCACCGAGAGATTATCATCATCTTTAATTTTTACAGATTATAAATTCTATAACCTTTAGGAGATTCTTAAAATAGTTCACTGTTATTTGAAAAGGTTAAGGTCAGCGTCAGATGATATATTTAGGCAAGCACTTTTATCTCAGAGAATATCACATTGTTTTAAGCCGTACTATAGTGCTTCTAATTAAGCGTCAAAACGGTTCTTTTATTGCATAATGGTACTAAGGATCGTTTAAGTTATTCGTAATTTTGTATCTGGTTTTTTATTTATATCATGAATAAAATATGGCTTTATGCATTACTTTATTGCTATGTATTCAATCGCCTTTATATTTGTGTTTGATGGTAAACTACACTAACATTGAACTAGTGTCTGTCCACATTTTGATTCAACTTTTATCTGCACTCTGATCTAACTTAAGCTTAAGTTTAAATTAATATCAGTCATGAACCTGGTTGTATAGATGCAGCTTGTGCAGGGCTATAAAAATAAATTGAAGGAAAAATTATATTAATATAGTAAATAAGGACCAAAATTGTAAAACAGATTGAAGTAAACTACCTATACTTCAAGACACATGATGACAGGGCATGTCTAAGTGAATGCTTTTTAGCACAATGTTAAATTTACTTTGTTTATGTCATTGTTTATGTCGAACTTGATAATTTTTCTATCTGTTAAGAAAGTGGTTATTATACTCTGTAACAGCATTTGTCTATAAAAATTCGTTGATAAATCAAACTCTTCATCGTTCTATCTCGATGACTGCTCCATTATTTTGTTTCGAAGCGATTGTTAAAACAACAATGTGGGCGACGAGATTGTGACGGACTGCTGTTCTCGCGGTTGACTTTGATTTATTTTGTGTCACTGCTTTGGTGCACTGATGCGTCCTATTACAAATTGAGGATTATCGTTTTAAGAAAGTTATGTCATTGTTTTGTTACGCAAATACATAACTGATAATTATTTATCCATATGCAATACATATTTTTTTAAATATGGATTAACTAATTAAAATATAAAAAATAAATTGTGTTATTTTACAAAAGGATATATTGATATCATTTAAAGATAAATAATCACTTTGCTGAATTTCACTTTAAAAGAGTGATATGTTCAACCTCAATATAAAGTAGGAATATCTTCTTTTCTAGAAAAAAAAACCCTAAAACAAAGATGATGTTTTAAAGCAATGTTCAAAGCTCAAAAGTATTGCCTCAGCAAAACAAGTGAATAAAAATCGAACGGTCGCACGCGAGATATCGATAGAAAACAGCTGACGCCACTCCGCAAATAATCGCAAATGGCTACAAGTGGATCATAATCGGGAATAGATCCCAGAATGTGTGTTTAAGATCGTCGGGGTCTTTACGACCCACTGGTGGTTTATAATGCTGTTATTTCGCTATCAGTAACTATCGAACAGTCGTTTAAAGAATATAACCCGTTGAAGACAATTCAAACGATTTTTCTCGTCTCCTTTTAGGAAAAATCGTTAGGGGATATTATGAAGTATAAAAATTATTTAATACTACACACCTTTACATTCGTTGTTCTGAATCCAAGCTAAGAAGCTAAATCACTCGTTTTGTGGAAATCACAAAAAACGACCGTATCAAACATCTAGATCTTCCTAGTAAGTATATTTCGTCTTCCCGGAGTGGCATCACAATGAAACCTGGTAAGCAAATCTCTTGATCATCGTGGTCGTTATTGCTTCATAAGTTCGTATGAATTAGTTTGTGTCCGGCATAGTAGAATACTAATCCTAAAAGCGTCGTTAGACGCGACTAATAATATTGGAGGCAATCACTATGTACGACCGCAGCAGCAGTATTTTTTGAATTATGCTCTTTAACTATGATTTCGCCGCCTGCCAAGCGTGGTGATTAGTACAAACTTCCTTATTTATGATGCTCCCGTGAGCAGTGGACGACATTCGGCTGAGGTAATAATGATGATGAAGTTTCTAAATGCATTCTTATTGATTTCTCAGGCACACTTACCTATTTTAGCAGTTCGGCCTTTTCTTAAGTCTTACTTATACTAAGTTTTTTACTTTTAAGTCTTAGGCAGAAAAACGAAACAAGTCTATTGTTACGATGTGTGGGTTTTGGATAGTTAAATATAATAATTAATTATTCAGAGCAAACTTCTAAAACAAGTCCGCTCATCAACTCTAATTGTCCAATAGATCGACAGAGTTTTCAAAAATTATCTCTTCAATAGTATCAGAGAATATCCCAGTCGCGTGCGTAAACCACGTGTTCAGTAACTCACTGAGTTCGCTTATTAAAAAACTCTTCAATTCGCTCTTAAGATTACTTTCAAGTCGCTTCGATCGTTTCCTAAATCAAACTACCCATGACGCGGCCGCGTTCGGTCTTAAATATACGACGAGGCAGTCGCGAACGTTCGAGAATCATTCCTTGTGTTTGGCAGAAAAAAGCGCTTGCGAGCGCTTATCGGCACTGAAAAAAAACTATACAGTTTTTGGCCAGGACACGCTTGCTAACCTCAGTTGCGCTGACACAATCCGCCATTTTGCTTACGAGCGCTCGCAAGCGCTTTTTTCTGCCAAACACAAAGATTGCGTTGAGTCGACATAACTCCCGAATAATGTTCGCGAACCGACTCGCTCACTCGCGGCACCGCGCGTGCTCGCTATAACTGTCGTCTAGTAGGTTATACTTCTACTTTTATACCTACGCGCTCTGGTCAATTACCGCGGTTTTTTACTAAAACTTACATAAAAGGAAGTTTTAATAAAAAACTAGCGTCACAGCCCTCCGTCGCGTCGTAACAATATATAATTAATTATTGCCACAGATACTATTTCATTGAAGCCCTGTTTATATGATCTATATGGTATTGGATGACTAATTAAATCTGCAAATAGCACCATTGTTTATAATTATTTTTACACCTAAAACTACTTCATTTGAGATCAGGTTCTGAAATATTTTCCAATATTTGTTTTAAGCTTGCTCTGTGCTCTTTTTTTTTATAATAATAATTTTAAATGTTTTTACGTCAGTAATGTTTACTGCATATTTTGTCTCATATTGATAAGCCATTCAGGTTGTCTGATTGACTCCATTTTTCTCAAGTGTTTTTCTTCATAATTTTATTTCGCAATATAATACAGATGAGTTGCTGTTGATATTAAGAATGGTCTTGACAAAAGGTGGGTTTGATGACTAATCAATGATTTTCATGAAGCGTCAGATAACGGAGTTGACATTTTGAATCTTATCTTCATATTATGTATAAATGAGTAAGCGCAATCTTTTAACGGCAATTCAATTAAATTGTGATTCAATGGTAACAAGAGTGAGGTATATTGACTTCGTATAATATATACGACGACAGTTTGGTGTAACGGTAGCGATCCTGCCTTTCGTACCGCATCCTGGAAGGGTCAGATGTTTGTGTGATGATACGAGCATTTATACCTGAGCCATGGGTGTTTATATATATTATTATGAATATTACATATCTTTGTATTATATATCTATGTCCATCTGTCACCCTTGTATCCATAACACAAGCCTTACAGTACTTACTTTGAGCTAGGCTAATTGGTGTGAATGTAAGAAATATTTATTTATTTATTATTATTTTATGAGTCAATGTGAAGGACTTATTAGTTCATTAATTAGGTCTCACTAAATGAATAACGTTCCACAATTTTTACATACCGGATGGAGGGACCATTTCTTCCCTTTTCATTCCAACAATAAGCGCTTCCGAAACGTTTTCACGCTTCAGTATATTTACGACCTATTATTTCGTACATATAATGATATATTATTCGAATAGAAAAAATAATTATATCTAACTTTTATGATACGTGTCTGTTTAAAGAAGGATAAATAATCAGAAACGCATTAGATAAGACAGTGAAAATTCTGTACACGGCTACACCGGCGCGGCCATGTAAATTTTTTTATTAAAATTACATGTTACGTATTGACAGTTGTAGACGCAAATGGAGACTACACTTCTAAATATTAATGAATCTAAAAAAATATACTAAAACTCACCAAGTAACAATTGGTAGACATGAATACACAATGTATAAACAAAAAAAATCATCGCTAAGAAGGCATGTGTTTTGAACAGATTTCGTGGCATAAGAAGATAGACTAATTTGTGTCCACGATATTTGACGCCCGACTTCGTCGAGTAGCAGTGACCCTACATTCGAAGCCGAACGGTCGTGGATGTGAGTCCCGGAATTGCAGACTTGTGTGATGAATAATGCATCACACAAATCTTTTTCTATAAACATCACTTATGTCTATGCGTTACATTCATTATATATAACATAGTATTCACAACACAGGCCTTTCAGTGTTTCTTTGGGCTTGGGTAAACGGGGCAACTGTCAGAATATTTTTCTTATTCTTATTATGACAAGAACCTGGAAATACAAGACAGAATTGTGGGAAATGTAATCAAAGTCAATGTGGTGCGAGACATTAGTAAACACATTACAAAGGTCTAACTACAGATGAAATATAGTGGAAGAATACAAGTACGAGTAAAAAAGATAGAGGTGAGGAAGAGAGAAAGAGAAGAATAACGAATGCAAATACAATGCGGCTATTATATTTACAAAGGTAAAACAGTATTTCAACACAAGAAGCAAACCAAACATAATCTCTCTGACAAGTTTGACATGTGTTGTCATTACAGGACCAGAAGTTTAACCTGCAGAGTAATTAAGTTCAGTTTGATTGTTCTAATTTGAAACTGTATACTAGCTACACATAAAATAGACACTACGGCGAAGTGTGAGCTGTGGAGTACGTTGGTCGAAGCTATACAAGGTCCCACATAAAGGTACAAAGCTGCATTTGGTGTACATGGCTTTGCGGGGTGGCTTAATTTAGTGTTATTGAGATAGCATTTAGAGTTCCCTTATTAGAGCTTTTTAGTTACTTAAAACAAGCGATTCGTAACGAATCAAAAAGAAAGGCGATGTTTTAATATTATTGTAAAGAAAGAAAATGTATAAGTCATAATATTAATATAATGAATTTAAAACGTTTTGAATTCTATGTCATTCTTTCTGAGCCTGGAATAAAGATATGCGATTAACTCGTACTTATACTCGCGACTATATCTATATCTTATTTTATTTTTACTACATCTTATTTTTACTATCATATCGTATCATAATGTGATAGATTATTATTACCGTAAATAGATTAATGTTTATAATTGATAGCAAAGCCATGTACAGCGAAGGTAGCGACTGTATCCGTGGCGGTGGGTATGTGGGCCTGTTACCATGATCGTCGGGCGGTAGCGCGGCGAAGTCGGACCTTTTTCCCCACATGCCTCTAAGGTTCGTCCAGCCCGGCTCCCGCTTCCAGTAATACGCTCCTGTTGGGTCACACCACAACAATGATCGACACTTTCATAAACACCACGATTCCATATATACTTCCCAATATTTTCATGATTGAAAGTTGCCGGAATGCCTTTTAATTTATGTGTTTATTTGTGTTAACGTTGAGTCAATGGGTGTTAAAGTAAGTTGTAGGAGTAACTATAGAATTATTATTATGAATTATTAGTGGTAGTAGTGTAAAATTCTGTTTCGCTGATAAAATGGACAAGTTTTGTGAGGTAAACCAAGGACGTTTTGTAACTATATTTCGTAACCTTTACTTCTATAAAAGCTAGTTCGGATAAGAAATTATTTTTTTACATAGTAGCTCTGATGACACAATGTTTCTTAAACAAGGCTTTCACTTTAATTGTTTGAGTGCGAGAGTCCTTAATTCGAGGGGCCTCAAAGCCAAATAACGATGCCTTATCTTTAGCGACGCGCATACTCCGGTCGTTTCAACCTTTTAATTTATCAAATTTTATGATGCTAACTGTGGTAAATGATGGAAAGCGAGGCCGCCATATTGACTCGTGGTATTCAATTTAAAAACGGCCGGAGAATCATTATCTAATTCGCTAAGTGATACCGGAGGCGGCAAATTTGCTGCGAGACGTTGCCGGTACTGAAACTACTTAGGTACATACATCGCGACATCGATCGATTTGAACAATTTTTTTATTGCGTTCTTTTAATTCTTAATGTTCAATATGTACGTTTTTGGAAAATTCAAATAATAATCAGCAAACAAAATCTTCATATTTGTCGAAATTAAATCAACTAGGAAAACAGACATTAGAAAGTATGTTAGTTATAAAATGTAAAAGGAGCACCAAATTTAAATGCATTTCTTTTTATTTTACATACCTATTAGAGAGAAATGATTTTGCGCGATAATTCACTTTGCTCTTTTTAAAATTAAAAGATATTTTTTATTATGATATTAAACGAAATAATTTTAAGTAACAAAAAGATTTTGCAAGGATACTCTGTAATGGTGTAAAAAATGCCCTGTCACAGTGTTTGGCCACGATGAACTCCGAAATTACTCAACCGATTTTTATGTTTTTTTTTTCATTTTGCTGAATTTTTTCCGACTTAGGACATAGGATAGGATATCATTTAAATTTATAATCATAACAATTTTTTGCTCAGTTACAGTAACGCGTGGCCGGGTCAGCTAGTATATGAATATAAAAATTTAAATATTCGCCGTCACAGTGTTTGACCGCGATGAACTCCGAAATTACTCAACCGATTTTGATTTGTTTTTTATTATGCCGGAGTTTTTCCCACTTTGGACATAGAATAGGTTTCATTTTGAACAAATAATTTTTTTATTGCAAATTATAATAACAAATCCTCAGTGACGCGTGACCCGTTCAGCTAATATTACTATATATTCTTTATAATTGTATTCTAGACAAGTAGAAAAACTCATCATTGCAAAATTGTTATTATTATAACTAGATTTATTTTACATGATTCGGTCCCACAAGCAGCATCTACATAAATATAACTTCATGTTAAGAATAAAAAAATGTGTATTCGCCATCTAACACACAACATAAATTCTTTAAGATTTCTTTTTAGAGAATCATAAATGAAGTCTTTCTATGAAGAGACAGCCTCTATCAGATGAAACCCATGTCAAAATGAAGTGCCAATCAGAGCTACAGGCGGATGTTATCAGTTCCGATATAACTAAACCAATTTCGGTTATGTAATTGCGTCTACCATATTATTAGGGATAAAAGCTAAATGCATAGCGTTAACTTTATATAAATAGTTTTCAGGGACGGATAGCATTGGTTTTTGTCGATGACACAGTTACAACTTAATTTCAATTCATAATATTACGGGTTTACTATTCATATATTAGCTAGATAACTTTTTTATGTATTACAAATACCTAAATATGGTTATTGGGCATGATTATAACAAAATATCGCTAAACTGAATACTCGGACCAATTTTAGCCTTTAAATCTAAGTTACACATTTATAAATATAGCAGTACATGGTTTGCCTCTTTAGTTTGATTTTAATGATCTATTTAAGGTTAAATTCAATTGTCGAAAGTATTTTACATTTGTCTCCAATACTATTTTATAATATTATGTAACCATATTTATTTTCTATCAAACCATAACATTGTAAAATGACGATGCAGATAAATTTAAAGAAACTTTTTAATATATGTACTTAAATAAATAAATTAATATTACGTAATAAATTTTATATTAAATATGCAAATTATCTGTTATAATTTAATGCAGTTATAGCGTCATATCGATACAGATTTTGTTGTGAAGACCTAATCTATCTATATATTAAAATGTATGATAAATTTGAATTTAAAAAAGGTAGTGTAAATCATAGTCACTGGCATCGGTGACGTAATTTATATGGTCTTGGCTGCAAAGCATGCCTTGTATAGGTTTTTGATGACGAACGTTATTTGAAATTCAATTTTAAACTAAACAAGAAAGTTGAATAAAATTGAAATGTATAAAAAAGGGTTTGTTGTTAAAGCAAATAATTTCGTTATTAGACACGGAAGTACCGCGTTTCTTAAGAGCCGCGGGGCCTAACTTAATGACTGGGAAAGGCGAAAATAACTAAATTTCTAATCAATGGAGGAATTGCAAATTTAAATCAATCAACAAAATGTTAATCGTGTCAATCAGGATGGCCTGGGGAAAGGGAGGAAGGTTACTCCTCTCGAGCGCAGTTATTCGAATGGACAATTTATTATGAAACTTTATGGAGCGACTATCAATTTATTGCCACTTGATTGGAATTCTCGTACTTAGTTGACATTTTTAATTGTAGCTCAGTTAAAAGACCGACTTGGAAACTATAACATCCAAATTGTTACTTTTATTTTTTATATCTACATTAAGATTTATAATACCAATATTTTTTTATTTTGTACAGTGTAGTGTTGAAGATGCTGTAGTGTTGTGAGAGAGAGGAAACTGCTACTTCAATAGAAGTGCCATTCACTACCACAGCATATAAAAACAGTTAGATCACTCCACACGAATGTGCGATGTAAGGTTGCGATAAGTATTGTATTTAATTCAAACATGAGTACAATTGTTGTTTAGTTATTGCTTGATCCTAACCGACATGTGATTTATATGAACTGATTTAAAAGTTGGATACTCCAAGATGTTGCAATGTTGCATTTCAACGACGTATAAGACGTCATATGCAAAGTTGTAAAATGCAATAAAACGAGGGGTACATAATTAATCACGACTGGAACTCGCATCCCATCGGGATGTTAGTATTTCGGACCTTAGTATTTGACCTATTTTATAGATAAATTCTAAAAGGGTGTTCGATTCTCTAAGTGATACTCAGAATGCTGACTTCATATTTCCATGGAAATTAATATAAACGAATGAGGGCTCGTTTGTAGCGTTACAAAGAAAGAGCATCAAAGAGTACAATTCGTAATAGCCATTGTTTGTTATCAAATTTTTAAATGTAGTATTAGACATTAACTTTCTAATGGGACACCCAATTTTAAAGGAAATTAAAAGTTCAGCAAAAATTGCATCCAAGTCATTATCATCCTGGAATATGATACATTTAAAATGTTATGTAAAAAACCCTCATATGGAAATTTAAATAAATTTGTTTTTGTGCATGTGTTTAACATGCGTGGAGTGATCAGGCAAGTTTTTATAAGCTTTGCTACCGCTAGTGAAATGCAAGGTTCAATCAGGTCCGTGCAAGGAATGCACTAAACGTCTTACTTATAATAAAATAAGGCAAGGTTCAGGTATAGCGTCTTGATCAGAGCCTCTTTACTCTGCGTTCTTGACTTTTCGTGGATTACATAATGTTTTTAATAACTAGAATTTATAATGGCAAATCATCCAGAAAAATCATATTACTTTAAAAAGTAGTTGAGTTTGTGTTCCATTTTTCATAAATTTTCATTTCTGGGTAATACTGCCATTATAATTTGTTTGGCACCCTGACATTTAATTTATTATTCAACGACATATTTATCAGGAACCTAAAGTACTTAATAAAGATTTTTCTAAAAAGTTACTATTTCAAATTGTGCCAGCAGGCCATTAGTTATTTTACTATAAAAATTCAGTAAACTATAAGTAAAAATAAATCATAAGAAGTTTAACCTCACCCTCTCATTGATAAGTACCATCACACTACCATCAATGAATCATATACGCCTTATATTTATATAACATTAGAAAAGCAAATATGTAGAGGAACTATTGCCAACTAAAGTACTCGATATGTTAACCTACGAGACACCTTTACTTTTGCTTTTATTTCAACTATTTAGTTAGTTTTGCTTTTATTTCATTTATTCTTCGGTGAATACTAAAAGCAACCCTTAGCACATATATGTATGTCAGGTTTTACTATGCTTTTCATAGTATAGGTATCTGAATCCAGATTTGATGCATGTATGTATATATCCATTTTCATATGGAAAACACTGTTTTTATAGTAATTAATATTACTAAAGTGTCATAAATCATAAATCTGTAAACTGTGAGTAAAAGAACAGAGTTTAATAAAATTAAATTTTACCGAAGATGTTGTTTAAGAGTTGGTTTTTCTTTAATTACAGTAGCTTATTGTGCATTTTAAATTTAAATATGCACTTTTGCTTAAATGTCAGGGTGTTTGAGGTAATGTGGAAGTGAATTTTACCGCTGTTGGTATGCTGTTTGACTGGCCGCTTGCCCCACGCTCCGTGCAAGGCAGACCAGGCCTTCTTCTCTGGGGGCTCTACGGCAGTCCTCTCGGCATACTCTAGCTAGGTATATTAAAAATATATCTTGCAGATAAATTTCCATCTATGAAAATGACATAATAAAACGTGTTTTGGCAATTCATAAAATGAATAAAGCTTTTTAAGAAAAGTTTTCTGTTTATTTTTATAGACGTTAAATAGTTACCAAAAGGCAAATTGTCAGGTAGATTACAATGGACTTAGATGGAGATGCATTCACCACACTAAACAGAAATTTGTTTCGTTTTTAATTGAAATCAATAAAAATTAGTTGCTATTTAAAAAAAAAAATCTCAAAGACGTTGTACTTTCCAAGGCTTTTTGTTACAGATAGAGATTGTATTATAAGTAATGTTTAAAGAAGAGAAATTCTGCTATCTCTTTTAACGAAAGAATGCCATCCTGGCAGGTCGTGATCAAACAAGTGACACAACTTTGAAGTGTCGTTGAATTTAAAATTAAAAAATAAATTATTTAATTGCCATAAACATATCACCACCCGACCCAACTAAAAAGTTTAAATTTAAATGTAACAACTAAATAATTAACGAAAAAAACATTGTTAATGTAAGAAAAGCGTGGGGTGCATTTCAAAATAAAAATAGTAAGGAATCTTGATAATAAATAATAAATTATTAAATAAAGAAAGATCGATATTGAGCACCCCACGCTTTTTTTACTATGTCATGAAATTTCTCGTTAATTAATTAATTGTTATATTGATATTTATTTTTAACTTTTTAGCTGGGTCTACCATAAAAAAGTGTATTTTATTTTTATAAACTATTGTTTTTTCAATAAATATTTTTGAATATAATTATCGCATTTCAATTATCTTTATTACTGTAGTAATATTCAGCAATTAGAATCCAAAGAAATAAGGAGGTTATGAATTTAAGGTTACTTTGGATTGGATCAGTTAAAAAGTAAATAATAGTGTTAATTTATTGTCGTGACCAACTTACAGACTTGCATTCTTTCGTTGGCCGCACTACAACACGCTTGGGATAGGTAACACGTAAAAGTCAATAAATGATATCGGAACGGAAAAGTATATATTGTTACCTGTTGTTGTTCTGGCACCAATTGTTCGATAGCAGCTTCCAAGTCCTCATAATCAGTCTCGGGCCCAGATCGCTTGCCCCATGATCCGTGGAAGTTTGCCCATTTTTCCTGGATAAAGAGATATTCAAGTTTATAATTAGGAATTTTGGGGCAGTTGATAAAGTAGACACCCTTTCCTTACTAGTTTGTTATATTTCTTACTTCAGATCAACATGTTAATTACGTCTGCATGAGGTTTAATTTTCTATGGGGTCCCATTGACTAATAAAAGAAAGGTTTGCGGAACAGCTAATAAAGTAAATTTATAGACGTTTTGATGTAGCTATGGCTATAGTACTGTGATACTATGCTATACTATGAGCAAACAATCCTATCTTCATATCTCGTCCAAATAAAAGAAGTGCATTGAGAGAACAAATAGAAATATAAACAGCAGGAGAAGTCAACAAATACACTTACAGGTGCACGTTTACCCCACGCTGAGCTCATGTCTTGCCAGTTGCGCTTGCCCCAGGCGGAGCTCATGTCCTGCCAACCGCGCTTGCCCCACGCGGAGCTCATGTCTTGCCAGCCACGCTTGCCCCAAGCAGAGTTAAGGTCCTGCCAGCCCCGCTTGCCCCACGGAGCTTGATACATATCACTCCACGCACGTTTACCCCACGCTGAGTTGAGGTCTTGCCAACCTCTTTTGCCCCAGGCGGAGTTTAGGTCTATGAAAGTAAAAAAGTTTGATTTAGTTTGGGCTCAAACTAATCTTGTACATTTATGCCGAATCAGCTTTAAAAACTGACAAAAACTAAGATTCGGCTGAGGTTTTTGTTTAAAATAGAACTCGTTATTATATCAAGTCAATATTATTGTTTCACTACATAAATTATGAGATCAGTTAAGGGTTTATCTTTTAATCTCATTCTAATGTCTACTGTGTAAAAGATTTGTATGAATAATGGTGATTTCGAAACAAAACCGCTGAGTAAAACTGTACATAAACAGTTCGTGTAGTTTTGTATGCATTGGATATCGAATCCTTTTGAGTATGTCGCTATTCGGGCGAATTATTGTCTTACCTTGCCAGGCTCTCTTGCCCCACGCTGAGTTTAGATTCTGCCAAGCCCGCTTGCCCCAGGCAGAGTTAAGATCTTGCCAGGCACGCTTACCCCACGTGGAGCTCATATCCTGCCAACCCCTTTTGCCCCAGCCGCCGTGTAAGCTCTGCCATGATCGTTTTTCTTCTTGTGATGGTTCTAACTCGTTGTCACTCTGCAACAAGGGGTTTGCTGAGATGGTATTTGTAATTATTTAACACGTAAGAAATCCAGTTAATTAAAGCATAGTATTTTTATTTCCAAAAAGTTAAAAAAATCTTAAACGTTTACTAGATTAGGCCGCCCTAATTTAATGAAATGCAAAATTTACTGGCTATTAATAAATATGTGTGTCAAAGTCGTCATTTCCAGAAGCAAACTTTTGGTACATTCGGATACCTTGTTTACCACAATAATTTATTAAGAAACTCTTTGTGTAAGTATCAACAAGGCATGAAAAACGTCTCGCGTAACCAAGCAGCGTCTTGACAAAGCTTTGAAAACATTGATGTAAGAGCCCGGTCATGGGTAAAAACTCGTTTTATTGTTCTATTATGCATTTATTTCGTCTTAGAATACTAATTGTATGTTGTTTGTGATAATATTGGGCTGTGATGTTTGTAGTAGCAGGTTTTAATCAAAAGAAGAAGAAAAACATCATTAATTTTATTTGCAATGTCTTTTCCTAACATTCGTTCATAATTCATATCTATCAGAACGCTACAAGTGGCTTATAGTTGTTTACAAATGGTTTACATGTTTAGTGCTCAGGTGATTTATATAGAATAAATTGTTATAAACTTCTGAAATATATTTTTAAATGAGTCTTGCACTAAAGTCTGATTTTATTTGCATCATCAGCCGTTACGAGACCAGTGCTGGACATAGGCCTACCCTTTAAAATGCCAAAAAGAGAAGCTGTCAGCAGTTTGCAGCTTTCCGCAATATTCATTAAGTCATTAGTCGTCCTAGTGAAGGCTTCCCCGTGCTACGTTGTCCAGTTCATGCTTGCTACCCGAGATCTTTTCTGCCCCAATAGTCCTAAATTATGCTAGAGATCTGGCCTGCCCATTCCCATTACAGCTTAGCAACTTGGAAGAGCTATATCGGTAACTTCGGAGCCATCTCGGTTAAGAATAATATTTAGTTAGTGCAAAAATATAGTGAGAAATTTAGCGTCCAGCCTCGCTTCGTAAACAGCAATTCTTCATGTAACATAAGGAACAACGCATGGGGCATCTAAGTGGAGCATCGAATGACTTCAGTCTTAATTTTTTTAGTACACTGCATATGTGCTCAGGTATCTACTTTTTCTTCGGAAATAACGAGTATTATGCGTACACGCTCTACTTCGAAATATGATTAAAACTAATATTGCGATAACTACGTCTATGTGAGTTTCACTTATGTTGCGGGTTGTGCACAGCGCGGCATCGGCGACACGGCGAGGCTGTGGTTTTGTGTTACAGAAACATGTATCTAATATGGCATAATCCAAGTTAAACTTAAGTTTCTTAATCACGTGCAGAAACACAATACTATCGTAAACGCGACGGAGAATGAAGTTTATGCAGCACGATGTATCCTCTTTGTCACTGAACCTTCAGGCACCGTGTTCGAACTTTGGCATACATAACTAAAAATATAGTGAAAGCTTTCTATATACCGACGTTATAACGTAACTACCACCTCTGACATTCACTCAGTCGAATAAGGGATAAGGAGACTAATCTATCTGTCTACCTACTGTTATTATTATAATGATATGTGATAATGCACAAACAACAATTGACAAGAGGAAGTATAGTCCCGAGTTCGAGTCCCTAAAGCGACAGATAATTATGTGATGAGTACGAAGATTCGTATCTATCTTTATGCATAATTGACAAAAAGAATGTTTGTGATAAAACCATCTATACCTCACCTATTTTATGTTTTTATAATTAATGCTATTTGTAATTATTTCACTTCATTTTCAATCTTTGAAAGACGACGTGATATATATTATTTGTTATTTACACATTAGATTAGAGAAAGATTTACTTTCTACAATTTGCCCTAGTTTTCACAAAACAAGCATTTTATACTTTGGGTTAGGCTAATTGGTGTGAACGTAAGAATATTGTTATTTTACCTAATCACTTTAAGAAAAATATTATATCGATTTAAGAAGAATAATGGCTCATAAATATATCCAACTGGACTAAAGAAATCATTACTGCTGTTAAAAGGTCGTTTTATAAATTTTCTGGAGTTGTGAAAGTTGCCCGCCTACTTGGTGCAGACTCAGTATTATGGCTACTCTTGTTGTTGGAAAATAATACCCCGTAAGTAAGCCATTTGTGACGTTATACAATAGACCCGAGCACGGAATATTTTTTATCTTAAAATACTGGTCTTGATTCGCAATCGATTTGTCTTTTAGAGCTGTGGGAGTTTATTAAAAACACGATATATCGATATAGAAAACAGCTTGTACCATATATGAAAAATTCGCGGTATAAATAAGAGAAGAATAGCTACAAAATCTTTATCATTTTTATCTGTAAACACTTACACAAAATAATATAATTTTTTTTTCAAACAATGTATGGTACAAAGGTAAAAACAAAATGAAAGGAAATAAAAGGAACATTGTGGGAAGTAGCATTCATACCACGTAAGACCTGTATTAAGGACTGCCACGCCTCCACCCATTTAAGTTGGCATATGCCAAAATGATAAACAGAAATCAAGTAAGTACCAATACCTATTTCTAAGATTTTTATGTAAATAACAACGAATATGTGTGGGCATGTACGTGAGGATTTGCATTAGTGTTTGTGTGTGTGGTATGTGTGTTAGTGAATGTATGTGTAATGTCGATGTATGAGTTTTGGTGTGACAGTTTGTGTAAAACCTGTGGGATAATGAGTCAGCAAACTATGTTTAGCAATTTTTCAGTTGCATCATAATCCAAACACAGGAGCAAATTTGTCACTTTTTTTACACTCTACTTTATTGAGTACATAAATGGAAAGAGCGGAATTCAGTATTAAATTAGGAATAATCCCGTAAACCCAAAGAATCTTTGAGTAAAACGACTTTTGCAAACATGCACGGGGCAAACTCTATGTTTACTATCACGGTCTTCAAATTTCTTTGGTCATAGGTAAGACAAGTGTGCTTTCTTATTACGTATTAATGTGTTTAGAACAAATAACTGTCGCACAGTGAGGACCTTCCAAAGTCTTGTATGAATCCGCGGTGGAATATATAAATGACAAGTCTAGACTAATCTTGAAGACTGCCCTTTGGGCTTGTTCCAGCTTTATCAGTGACGAATTAGTTGTGCCACCCCATACCGTAAAATAGTATGTTAAAATAGATTGACAGAGGGCATAGTATATAGAGGTAAGAGTTTTTCTATCTGTTACTTTTCTAAGGGTTTTGAATATAAAGATAAGATTTCGGAGTCTGTCCGTCATTACATCTACGTGGGGCGCAAATGAATGCTTGTTATCTATCAATATCCCCAAGTATTTATCGCAATTTGTTGGCTCAATACGAGGACACGAACACGAAGTCATGCTTGGATTTGAGCAAGAATGTGCAACCAATAGATCTGATGATAGAGGTGTGGATTTTAATGTTATTGTAAGGTATTTTGTTTTGGCAGCAATTATTGTAGGCACATTATCCGAAAACTATCTCATCACAAGATTTAAACCCATTTGCGTAAACTGGCAAGTTTCAGACCAACAATCACCCCTGAAATTAGAGCTATATCATCAGCAAAAGCAACGACTTTTCCGTTTGGTATGTAAAGGTCACATAATCTATTCATATTAATACGAAATAAATTCGACCCGAGGATACGTCCTTGGGGAATTCCGTAAGTAGTGTGAAGTCCATTACTTATTTAAGTGTCAATCTTAACCTGTTGTATACGTCTTTGCAGATAGTCTCTAAAAAGGGACAGCTTTATACCCTGCACTTCCATATTTTTGAGCTTGTGAATAAGTATAGGGACAGAAACCGTATCATAGACTTTGCTAGATCAAGGTATACCGCAATGCACTTCTTTTTGATATCACTATATATTCGATAAATGTATGAACAGCATCAGCAGTACTCCTACCAGAACGAAAACCGAATTTGTTGGACGTAATAAGTTTCTTACTCTCCAGGAAGACGGTTAGCCTTAATATTTATTAAGGCCATATATAGCCTTGTTATTCATAATGCGATCTAATATTTTGGATAGAGTAGGGAAGTAGGTAGGCTTCGTCCCCAGACTTGTGTATCGGCTGTACGAGTGCAATTTTGAAACCTTGGGTATTTTACCCGTACTCATGGCGAGATCATAAATTTAGGTAAGAGGTGGAACAAGTACATCTTTAAATCTTTTGTATTCATACGTTTCTTATTAAACACAATAGCAATAACATATTCAAATCTTAAGACTAAAGTAGTGCAATAATTCTTACATAACGATATTGTAATATAGATTCAATAGGTCGTAAGAAATTCTTTCATCACCATCAACAGTCGCTAGTCATATTTTGCTCACTTCGTAGCAGACGAAAATTCTAATCAAATCATCAAGGGACGACTATTCTGTTTGTCGTCATACTGTAGACAGAACAAAAGTCAATCCTTTGTTCAACTGAACTGATATTTGACTACCACTGCTTTATTATATGTGTCACTGTATCCAAGTTGTTTTCTTCGATATCACCTCTAATCACAAAAGTTTATTTTCCTTGATTTGATATAAATTTTTGCTGGTTATTTAAACTGTTCGCGCAGTTTAATGCGCTGTTTAAATATTTTGAGCGTTTAATAACACGTCTCTTTCCTTTCAATAGAGATATTTCTTTCCATACATTTTTTTATATTTACAATACACCTATTTCATTTCTTTTCATTATACCTTTTCTAAATGTAGTTCAGTCATTTTATGTAAGAAAACATTACTCAATAGTTTCGTTTATCAAGAAAAATATTTCCGTAATTAAGCCATTGTTAAGACAGAACTATAATAATATTGAAAATGAAACTGCGAACATGGAAACATTGAGCGCGGGGTAGCTTTTCTACGTTCAATATAATCGATAGTTAGTTAAATTAACTTTTTAATTAGTTCGTGTAGTGATTTACTGTTTTCTATTGGCGAAGTCCACGTCATTACTCAGAGAAAATTACAAATTGTTAATGATTTGTTCTGGCCTTTATTAATAAGAAATGATCGACTTTCATTCTAAAAATGCTTTTGAGCAAGTGTCTACAAGAGTTTGACATTATGGTGTTACAGTTGACCTTTGTCAGGGACCTAATTTTATTAGCTTATCTTTTTTGTATACTATAATACATTTTTTCATTATTTAAATTATATTTCTTTTGAGTGGCATTGCAATAAGAAGCAATAATAAACTCAATCGATCTTGCCTTTTTACTCCAATCAAAGCTTGGCTCATTTTCTATGAAATCAATAATCAATTTAATATTTATGGGCCGTGGTAAGTATTCTTTACAAGGTATCACTATTCGTTTATATCTTTTAGATGTTAGCTATTCGCTATGGGAAAAGCGGGTGTCGGGGAAATTCAAATCGATCGCAGCGGGCGATGTTGCAGTAATGTGAAATGTGAAATAACTCTGTCATGTGTCAAAACACTATATTTTCATAGAATTCCAAACAAACGTTATTAAGTATTTTAAAGTAAAAACGATAAAATTCGCGATACGGGGCACATTACATGTTGTGTTATTTAATGTAGAAACAATGGGAAAAACAGTTCGTGCAAGTTTTATTAGTTTCCAACACCAAAATTCAATTTCAATAAGTAGATATGTACTCAAACTCAATGATGTTTTGTAGGAAGTTTTTGTCCCAGACGTTTGTTTTATGATCAGAGCTCTTATTAAGTAGCTTTGTCCGAGGGTTCTAAGCTCTTCAACGTTTCTCACATGCTGTGCTAATAATAATTTTCCCCCTTTTGCACAGTTTGAGGTAGATTTATATCATGTTTTATCGATTCAAACCCCGTCCGTATTATAACATATTTTTTTTAGTTAAAATGAGAAAATCACTTATTATAATATGCATAAACTATTTATTATTTATTAGGTATTTTTGGAGCGGAGCGAACGAAGTGAGCGAAGCTCCCATGGATCAGCTTCAATGGCGAAATGTCTGTTACGCCATAACTTCCCGAGTTCTCAACCGATTTTAATATTTTTTGTGCGAAATCAAATCAATGGGTTTAGGACCAAATTGCGACGGAGCCCGAATTTCGAAATTCGCAAAAACTCCCATCGAAATTTTTTTTTCTTTTTTTAGGTATTACGCTCCGCTCCAATATATGGTGCTAGATTAGCTTTATGCTTAGCGACTGCATCGCCTAGTTATTTAATTTCGTTGAAACATCTGGAAATCGTTATCAAACCATCCAGTTGCTATAATTTGATAGATATCAAGTCCACAATAATTGTGGTCAATTGCGGTCAATTGTGAACAACGCCCCTTGTTATAGCGCACACAGCGAATAGTAAAGAAAGAAAAAGACAAGAAAGTATG
The DNA here is from genome assembly GCA_927399485.1 of Calamotropha paludella. Lineage (NCBI taxonomy): Eukaryota > Metazoa > Arthropoda > Insecta > Lepidoptera > Crambidae > Calamotropha > Calamotropha paludella. The sequence goes on along the minus strand of OV656803.1, from coordinate 18,222,796 downwards.
TAAGGGGTATTTTTTTTTAACAAAAATATGAATGTACTGATTTTATGAGAAATTATTCCTCGTAACAACACTAATTCATTACTATGTTAGAAAATTATTAGAGTACTAAGCCTGATTTGATCATCACTGCGATCACTTTTTAGTTTTACAATTTTTTTGTCATCAAATATCGTTACTATTTTGTAACTTATCAATATACGCCATATTATCAAATTAATTCATGTCACCCAAAAGTACTCAGGGAAAAGAAAAAAGGGATATTGGATGTTAAGGTTCGTAGTTTCTGCCATAAGTTCTGTAAAATAACGGTGAATCCCATAGAGATATCCATTCATAAAATTGAAAATTTATGTCGGTTTCGAAAGCTGGGTCACATATTTGTTCAGTTTAAGAGTCACAAACCGAACTAAATAATACATACGGATTTTTATGCTACCTCAATGAATTATCTAGCAATTGATAATTTGATAACTCTGGTGTTGTAGACTATGGTTCCCGTTTATTTTTTAATGGAATGTAATATATATTGACGTAAAGAAACATTGTAGCGTTTCATTCATAATATTAAAACGCAAAGTGTTTTTATCTTACCTGTTGTACCTCTCTAAGTACTGACCTCCTGCATTTATCTTTCAAATACGAATCAAATGCCGAAAGTACTTGATTGGGGAAATATACAAAACTCTGACCGGTGCACGGAGGGGTATTTTCTCGAAAAACCGGACAAAAGTCCAAAATATCAAGTTAAGCTAACACCATTTTAAATGTGTACATTGTCAAGGGTGGAAGTTGGTCTATCTATTGACAGAAAATCCCCACCCCTTCATTCATGCATAGTCTTGTATACAAGTATTCAATCAGGTGTTGTTGTGAACTGACGTACTCGCTCGAACGCTTTCGCTTACGAAATTTGCTTCCCTTTCTCTTGAGATCAACTTTAAACAAAAAATATCAATTAGATACGAAAAAAGAAGGTATGTACTTTATTTAATTCCATAAATTGATTGTTTTATTTTCAAATTGTACGATTAGCGACAGTATTTATAATGGGCAATTTTTCAACCTAAATTTTTTGATATATTAATGTTTTTGTTTATGTCCCCGGCTAGATCGGGCTATATTTCTTTGATAGTCATAAAATATAAAGTTACAAATTTTTACAGTACAGGGAATTTCTCCCTGAAAAAAAATTATAAACTGAAAAAACCTGAAAAAAAACCTGTAAATTTTACTTTTTTTATAATATATTGTTTTTACTTCATAATCTTTCGATAAAACCCATAAAAATGTAATTTTAATTGAAATTCACTAAAAAAATATTATAAACTGAAAAAAACCTGTAAATTTTACTTTTTTTAATAAATAATGTATAAATATATTGTTTTTACTTCATAATCTTTCGATAAAACCCATAAAATAGTTTTGTCCGGTTTTTCGAGAAAATACCCCTTAGTGCGGTGGTTTAAAACAATCTTGTCATATTCAGCAGTGGGCATAGTAAAGTGAAATATGTGAAGAGGCCGATCTAAGCAGGTTTCATTAATTTTTAAATGACTTGGATCTTTTATTTTCCTCGGGAGTGGTATATTTTTATATCTATATAAAATAATTGTTGTATGTTATGTTAGTTGTCCTGACAGCGACGTATCGTTGTTTCGACACATAAAATGTCGTTCTGGGTTCAGATCGATGTTTACTTATAATAAAACATTATTACTGTTAACCGTCATTTAATGACGGTTCACATTCATTCATTCATCCGCCCAAACTTGATGTCAACTTTTGAACTGGTCGTTTGTGGCTTCAAAAATTCGCAAACAAGCTAAAGTCCATTTCACGAACATCAGCAAAAACTTTGCCGCAAATTTTTCGCCAAAACTTTCAGCGGCTTTTTTGTTTACCCACTTTGTGAATAATATTTATACCCTTAGTCGGGAAATACTGTGAAGTTGTCAGTATTTTAATCTTTTGAACTTCATAACTTAGTTTTGTAAGTTCAAAATGAAAATTATATATTGTAAAGTTTTTAAAACACTTTATTATAGGGTACATATGTACATAATGATGTGCTTGCCGTAAAAAAGAACCTTGGAATTATTATTAAGTAAGCAAAGTGCGGGCATTTGATTTTAAGACGTTTTTGTTCCTTTCCCGTGTTTAACTTGATTTATTCTTGTTAAAGTTTAACAAAATCAGCAAATCAACTTCCCAAATTAAAATTGAATAAAATTTATGAATACAAGTTTTTTTTCAGTTACATTTAGTAATAGTAAGTTATATTATCATAAGTACAATCATATACCCTTGCCTGTTTATCATTATTCATAGCTGTAATAAAGTGAAAATAATTTGCAGTATTTCGTCAAAAATAACTTGAACTATAACGAAACCTTGATGTAATTAGAATGCCTTCGTTCTCCATAAGCTTTCTTAAACAGTGAATTTTTAATATCCTAATGACTATATACATTCTAAAGACTTAAGATCTATTTTATTGCTTTATATATTGCAACATAATTTCAAGATTGCCCATAATACCTGGGCGGGTGCAAGGTCACCAGCAGCCGCTGCCAATGTCGTTAGTGCCGACAGCCACAGCGCAGCCACACAGCAACGCATCTGCAACAAACAAATAAACATTCGAGTCACTACACAGTCGATCAATCTAAAACTGAATAACTACCATACAATGCATAGGATATATTAATACACAAGTGATAAAGTTGAGTAAAGAGGTCTATTAAGGATGCCGTACCTTCCCTTGCTATGTCTAAAATTAATAATGTGTACAGTCCATTTTGATGGACAAGGAAAAAATACTGCAGTAATCTGAATTTTATATTCAGGATTATGTTTCAAAGGAAACTGTCTTTGTCAAATTGATATAGATATACTGTCACATAAGGGCCAACATAAACATTAATTGTGTAAAATAGTTATAATTCTTAAACAATTAACAGGTGTTAGATAGTGACACCGATTCACGTAGTCATGCATTCTGCCTGTTTTTATATAAATTAAATCTTTTAAATTGAAATCTTTCCAAGATTAAACAACGTCGGCTAAGAAAAGTAGCTTCTGTTCTAAAGGCATACGAATCCATATTCCTTTATCAACGTGAGTGAGTGTGTTGAGTTTTTGTTGGCTCCGCTCGACCACCCGTGAACTGATTAAGGATTCAATAAAAGCATTGAATCCGGTTGTCTGAAAAGCCTTTCAGCGATTCAGTCTCTGTGTCTATCTTGATATTCTAAAACCTTTAAAAATGTTAAGCTCATTAATTTGGTAGTACTGTTATAAGTATACACAATGTATAAATTATAGTCTACTGACGTTGACAAGTTAAAGTTTTCTCGCTAATAAAATGAACTGTTTCTTATATTAAGCTAGATAATATATTTTGCGTACTAGTCTTAATAAAACATAAAGTGGGTTATAATTTAAGTACAATTTAAATTAATTTAATTTATTGACTCTTAAAAAATTCAAGCTTTTTACCATACTCACATGATTACATGATTTATAATGCAAATTAAACATGATATCATTATACCAAAACTAATTTTATTTGACAAGAAAGGTATCAATCTATGAATGAAATGGTAGATGTCCTGTTATTGGTGTGTTATTTGTTCAAACCACAACTTTTGACATTGAAAAAAGCATAGTCAGATTCACACGAGCTTTGTGGGTGTTTTCATTCAATTGCTCCTATGGCAAAGCCGCGGCAGGCATATCAATAGCACTTTTTAGACACTTGAAACTCAAATAAATGCAACATCAATTTCTTATAAAAATTTCAAGATACTATAAAATATGTGTGTTTAAAAATCGAAACGTCTTGTGTATAACCCACTGACATTTTTGAGTTATATTTTTGTTCAACGAGATATTTTGTAGCATTAGTGCTGTGTAGGTGATAATAAAATATCGTTAAGTAAATTCATCGCATTCGGTAAACTTTGGTCTTAGTAATCTTTTTAAGCTAGTGCGTGACATATTGCCCCAAAATAATAAGGAGTCACCATAGGCTTTAAACCATTGCAACACTGAGGGTGTCACCACCGGCTGCTATCTATCCCAAAAGTCTGGATGGTAATGACACGAATTAGGCTGAGTAGTAAGATTCATAAATGATGGATGGTAGATTTATCAAAATCTCTGCGAACTTTTTGTGGGAAACTAATGAGATCTTAACCGTTAATCTGAGAATTCATGTACGCACGGATACATAGGAAGTGGATAAGATTATGCATGCTCCCATGTACAAATAAAAATACTAACCAAAAGATTCTACTAAACAAATAATTCTTACTGCGGTATTTATTTTGTAATATTGTAGATATACTTTTTCCAGAGTTTTCATTACAAATAATGTAATAAATTTATTGTTCGTTATTTAACTGAGGATATTTAAATTGAACTGTTGTAAATTACATTATTAAGCTGGAAAATTTCATTACTACCAAAATGAAAACAAGTATATAAGTTTAAAGACATTTTTAATTACGAATTCTTTGCGACTTAATCAAGATAATAAATTCAATCCCGAGAATTCCATTTATTTTGATGAAACTGAGCTGTTTCGTAGCTATATTTAGTACTTAAAGAATGCCTGGTTAGTCGAAAGACTACTTTTTTAAACTCGAAAGACATGATGTAGACCAAAGACATACATGCAGACAATCACGTCGTTTACCCCATAGGGGTAGTAGAGATCACAGATACTTACTTTCTATTATCCTCACATACGTTTCTCGCTTCTTCTTCTTCGCATCCGACCTTTCACACAAGTTCGTCAGTTAAGGCTGCTTTAGAACAGACTTTTTTTCAGGTCATCTCCTATTTGGTTCCTGAAAGTTCGCCATGTAGTAATGCTAAACGACTCAATATGATGTGGGTATAAATAATATATCACATTTTTGTTTGTTTGTTAAAGACTTTATTGAAGATCCAGAAAAGTCATCATATAAAAGAAAATCACAATGGAATCAGTGAACGAGTTCATATGTCTTTGAAATGTAGAGTTGTTTGATGCGTATTTTGGGAAAAGAAAACATTCGTTAGTTTATTCATGTTATAACAAAACCCACGTGACATATTATCCAAACATGCAGCCTAAAAGTCGTGGCCGTAGAAATGTTGTTCGATTGTATTTTGATGGAAATTTTATGAATGTGGTGTCATAATTATTATTGAGTTTTCGAACTGTGTTCACCACCACTACTAACATAAAAAAATGATAAAAGAAAACTTTTCAATGCTCATGGCGATAATAAAACAGGAGTATTGAGTGAGTTTCAAACTCAAAAGTGCCTTCACTTTACAGAAGTCCGCAATCAAATATCACTTCTGATATTGGTATACGGTAAAAATATATTTATTACACCAAAACCTTTTTGGTTTGGTATTGTTACACGTTAATGGATTTGATCTTCTGTCGGTAAAGTACGTCGCAAGAGCTCTGAAGAGCTGCGGAATGGCGCCGAGGTTGGCAACTTGCTAGTAATATAAGTCGACTTAAGTTGGTTATATACACAGCCAACTTGCCACATTGTTGTAAGAGTAGTTTTGTCAAACTCCTTTGGGATAACTTCCTATGCTTTCTGCTGTCGCAAGTGCGCCATCAAGTGTTCATGCTTTTACGCTTGTCTGATACTCTTGCTAGTCGCTAAAATGTACATGTGATCATATTTTTATTGCTTTTCTATATACATTTATATACATATAGAACATACTCATGTTTCAAATACTATTCATTACAGAAACATCTACCCCTTCCGAGACTTGAATCTACGACTGAAAGGCTTCGAAGGTAGGGTCACACATACTCTGCCAAACAAAAGTGTTGAATGCCTGAAGGTTGAAAAAAAGAGCCTAATTCATATATTGTATGTTTATTCAGCATAAAGAATTTCGGATTACTTGCACGATTGTAAACATTTTGTTGAAATTATTACCAAATTATTGGTTTTATTTAATCTCCTTTCAAGTCGTACTAAAATTAAACGACCTTTGTATAAACATAACAGCACTATTAATTAGCGGGAAAGTTTATAACTTCAACAAAAAGGGCGTTTGAGATGGTCTGTAGTTATTGCGGTTAGTGATGCGATATTCGCCGGGCGTGCTAAACAAACAAATCTAATTTACTCTTAATATTTTACTTTTTTAACACTTTGTATTGTGATGTCTCAATATATACGAAATATATTGTAAATAGCAAAATCCATAATTATTTGTAAAAAAATTACAACTACTTTTTTACTTTTACGTTACCCCTCGCCGTGAAGTTTTCATATAAAAGGCAAGTTAAATTTAAATCCTCCCAATTTTGAGTAGAAGTGGTGTCCAAAGATGGGGACTGATAGACAATATGGTATTACTAATGCATCTTCACATAGCTAATTCGCTAAGTTAAGAATTTATTTAAAAAACCCTTATTAATTGCAATGTAATGTAATAAATAAATTTCAATCTGTATTGTTTCTGATGGAACACCAGTCGCGCAGTTTATTAGTCTCATAGGAAACAACAGTGATACCAAGGAAACGTGATGGAAGGCAGTGAAATGGCAAAATATTTCATAATAGCGAAAACCGTACTGGCTTTTTCAAATCATAATATATATTTTTTTGGCTGAAAATTATAATTTCAAATTAATTTTATGTGAAAAACTGGAATTATTTTTTCGAAAATCGTCATTTGTGTAATAGTTAGTGTTTTGTGTCGTCATGGATAAGTTAAAAATGCGAGTAAATATGGAGTATGAGTACCGTCGTGGCAGCAAAGCGGCACAAGCGGCACAAGCGGCACGCAGCATCAACGACGTTTACGAAGCGAACACTACAAACGAACGCACCACACGTTATTGGTTTGCCCGCTTCCGTTCTTGAAATTTTGACCCGAAAATTTTGGTCGACAATGACGAATTAAAGGCCATTGTGGAAGCTGATGAAACTCAATCTACGGCTGAATTAGCAGCAGCTTTCGAAGGTGGATCAAAACAATATTGGTCTATTTGCGTCAAATTGGCAAGGTAAAAACGCTTGGCAAATGGGTACCCCACGAACTCAATGATCGCCAGCGTGAAGTACGCGTCGAGACGTGCCTTACACTGGTCAACAGGCATACAAATGAAGGAATTCTGAACCACATTGTTACTTGTGACGAGAAATGGATCCTGTTCGACACTCGTAAGCGCTCAGCAAGTTGGTTGGACCCTGGTTCAGCACCCAAACAATGCCCTAAACGAAAACTTACCCTTAGAAAAGTGATGGTCACTGTTTGGTGGTCTAACGCGGGTGTATTTCATAACAGCTTCTTACCAAACGGGACGAGCATTACTGCAGGTATGTACTGTAAAGAACTGAACACAATGATGGAGAAGCTCGCACGTCTCCAACCATCTTATGTCAATCGTTCGGCACCACTGCTCCTACATGACAATGCGCGACTGCACATCAGACGGTCTCCAAGCTACAAGAGCTGGGGTTGGAAGTTCTCCGGCATCCGCCGCACTCACCAGACCTTGCGCCTACAGACTTCTAATTTTTCCAGAATTTGGACACCTTCTTGGCAGGAAAAAAAAATTCAATACCCGAGAGGCAGTACAAAATGCCTTTGAAGAATTTGTTGCCTCTCGTCCAGCTGATTTCCTCAAGAAGGGCATCAATAAGCTATCAATGCGTTGGCAAAGATGCAATAATTGCATGGGTGATTACTTTGGTTAATAGAAATAAAAATATAGAAAAAAATGCGCTTCATTTATTTCATGGAGAACGGCAATTTCATAGGTATAGACCTAATATATATGTATATGTGTGTCTGAAAATTTGTTTTAAATGAAATCTAAACCGACTCAACAGATTTATATACTCTTATTTTAGATACAATATGACTATTAATATTCCTTAAGCTCACGAAGCGAGCATCACGACGACTAATATGCGGCGTTAAAGTCGGCCGGTGTAGAAAATTCTCAAGGACTGACAGCTTACTTTCATTTGACCTGTTTTTGCACTATTGACGTATGAAGCTTTTATAGCTCAGCACAAACTTTGATTTATTCATATATTTTATTTCAAACATAAAGGTTAGATTCTATAATTTTTACTAGAAATAAGTGTTGTACTTTTGGTTTAAGAGAGAGAGGAAAATGGAGAAATTCGGTAAATGTGACAGTTCCCTTTATAAACAGAAGATCTTAACTGGTACAGCATTTTTGGTAATAAATAGCCTAAAATATTCCGTAAATTAAAGTATATCTAAGAAACAAAACAACATTCACGTATTCAATTCGCTATAAATATGATAACAGCAAAAATATGTCCGCACCAAAACTGTCTAATGTGACCTTACATGTAGCTACAACGTACTAGCTACTAAAACATTGTATAATTTGTAGGTCTTCTAGTTATTTTTGTTATAAGGACGGTCGCAGTACAGAGGAAATCGATACAATGATAAGATATGTGAAATCAACAGAAATATAATAAGAATAACAATAATAATTCGTACTTTTGCACCAATTAGCCTAGCCCAAGTAATCACTTGTATTATGGATACTAGGGTAACGGATAAACGTAAGTTAATTTCATACATAAATAAAGAACATTTATTGAAATATATATAAATACCCGTGACTCAGGTCAAATGATTCTATTCATCACACAAACTACTGCCCTTTCTGGTACTCGAACCCAGGACCGTCGGTCGGTGCGAAACGCAAGTTCGCCACCATTGCACCAAATGGTATTAATGCATATTGTACATATTTTTCTGGTTTGTTCCTTAAAGTATGTATGTATGCGCGCAACCAGCTGATTTTCCGCTTCCCTTTTCGTCCCCACAGCCTCCTCCAGAGTGGAATTTTTTCCCCGCTCTCTAGGCCTCGAGGTAGTCCCACTTAAGCTTCCAATTCCGAAGGGGGGGTGCCCACAAGCGCGCAGGCCACCGTCCGATAACCCCTATTGGCCCGAAGGGATATTGCCCTCTGCGGGGACTGGTTAGACGAGTCCAGCGCATCTGTCCAGAATGGTGCCCCGTAAAGGGCCATGCTTCTTATGACCTGAGTGCCAATAGCCGGAAGCGATCCCCAAACTTTCACTGGCCTTCTAGCACTAGCCCCACGTACTTTATATTTAGCTTGAGGGCGAACCTTTTTTTTGCTTTCGCAGTAAATGCGTTACGCATTCGCTCGTGCCGGGAGAGCACGAGACGATATGTGGGACTCTCCTCCATGCCCCTACCCGGCCTAGTGCCCGGTAAAGGCTTGGAGGCCTACCCACTAAATCGCTGCGGCGTCCCGCAACACAGTGGTGTTGGTCGCGTGGCCCGCTTGAGGGGGAACCTAGTGCCATCAATAATGATTAACGCGCCTGTCCGCGGACTTCTCCGGGGGACAAGCAATAACATCGCCTCGGTCTTTTCAATGGCCAAGTCGAGCTCAAGCATGCAGATCCGTCTGATAACCAGAGACGCTCCCACTCCGGCAAGCCGTGTCACGTCCGCGAAAGGTTCATCAAAGGGTATAACAAATAATGCCCGTCTTGGATAAAATCACCCCCGCAGGACCCAGTCGTAACCCAGGTTCCACAGGAGAACCATCAGGCGTCCTGGTGTTCAGGGCGTCACGGCTCACCCCATTGCTCCGTTCGCCACGGAGCATAGAAGACCCACACTGGTCCGGGTTGCGGCAGAGTCCGATAACCCTCTGGGAATACTCAAAGGCTTGGGAGGAGTCCACCCAGTTATTTCAAGACAATTGGAACGCCAGACACCCGGGAATGCCATCAGTTCCAGGGGACCTCCTCTTGAGCTTCAGATGTTCTACGGCGTGTTCTAGTTTTGCTTCCATCACTAGCGTAAATCCGGAGTAGCAAAATCTGGGAGCATAAGCGGAGCCGGGCGAGAGATTTCTGCAGGAAATAGACTCTCGTCATTATGTCCTCTGGATTCCAAATCCCACGCTTGGACCAGAAATAACTACCCTCGCCAAAGCATCATACGTCGCAATTCGCCTAATGTGCCAGAAAAATAGTACGTAAGCAATTTTGTCACTCGAAGCGTATTCAATAACTTTCTAAGGAGAATTCAAAGGGATCGTTTTTGACCTGACACGGAACACCGACTTCACATTGAACAGCGTAAATCTTAATATTTGACATTACAAACGTAATACACAAAGGCTGACAAAAACAATTTAAACAATTGATTTAACGTAACTAAGGGCTGCTTTCTTCGGAAAAACTTATTATTTAGATAAATGATAACATAACTAGGTCGACGCAATCGCTCATTATAAAGCTTCGCTAGCACCATATCTTGGAGCGGAGCAAAATAAAAAAAATAAAAGAAAAATCAATAATGTTAAGTAAATTATTAAAATCCATAAGAATGAAGACTTAAAATAAGCGCGCACTTTTTGTTTCAAAAGGAAATCCCGTAGAACCAATTTTTTTTGGTCATAACTTTTTATTTTTTGTGAATTTCAAAATTCGAGCTCCGTTAAGATCTAATCTTTTACCTTTTAACACTTTTACCTTTTTAACCTTTTGATTCGATTTCACAAAAAATATTAAAATCGGTTAAGAACTCTGGAAGTAATAGGGTAACAGACTTTGCGTCATTGAAGGATCCAATAATAAATACCTAATAAATACCAGAAAAATGTTTCATAATAGATAATATTATGTTCTTTTATTAATAACTCAATTATTTACTTACTCAACTTATTTAATAATATAAAAATAATAATATTCTTACATTCACATCCATTAGCCTAGCCTAGTCATTGAAAGTTAGAACTGTAACAGTATATTAGATAGACATACATATGCGATACATGTAATTTTCATAGAAATAATTGATACCCGTGATTAAAGTACAAATGCCCGTATTTTTTGCACAAAAATCTGCCCCTGCAGAGACCCAGGACCATCATCGGTACGGAAGGCAGGATCGCTACCGTTGCGCCAAACAGTAGTCAGCGCATTTACCATGAAAATTAAATAAAATCATTCAATTATCACAACGCGTCTCTTTTACCTAACTATAAAATAATTTTTAGGACATAATTTCATTTTATCACCCTATAAAAAGAGGAAGAAGGCAGCCCTGCTTGTAAACTTCGAAAACACGCAAACAACAGCAAGTTCTTTAAGGTGTAAACTGGCTAAACTCGATCACACGGGCCGCCGCATCAACCCGTGCGGTCACTTTGACGTAACCCTCTACCCGCACTTCCCAACCCCTTTTGATGACACTTACGCAGTTTAGGTAAAGTGAAGTCGTTTCACGATTTGCTAATTTGAAATTTAGAACAATTGGTATTGTTAAAAAATCGATAGAAGGAAAATGGTTTTTTTTAATGCGCTGGGTTATTCCCAGCCTTCCATTCCAGGTTCTTATTTCAAACATCAAAATCGTTTGAGTAGTTTCGGAGTTCATCGCGGTCAAACACTGCGACAAGGAATTTTGATATATACTTAGATATTCTGCAACTACGACCAATGCTTACAAATAATAGCGCGATTCTCACTAATTAAATTTGGAATAAAATAAGAATAGAATCTATGCAGAAAAGACCAAGCAACTTCCATTAGTCACGTAGTGAGTCCCAATGGATATATAATATTTGCAAAGCCTTGAAATATCTCGATTACGAGTAATTACCAGTACCTACTTAGCAATAGAAATGTAGTTTGGTAATATCGTGGTTTTATAATGATTAAGGTGTATTTAAAGAGTATTGTGGTAACATGTGGTATTCGGAAGAATTGCACTAAACCTTCACACCTAATGATGTCTTAGAAAGTGGTAGTCAGTGGTAGCCACCATATACCTCTTGTCGTAAAACGTGACTAATTATACTGAATGTGATCACTATACATCTTCAGTAGATCATAAAATGGCCAGCAGCGTTTTCCGAATTATGGTGATGATGAAGATCTGAAGATTTATGTGTTCACTTAAAATTAAAAGGGCATAAGTTTTCATTTGCTTTTTTACTTAGATGTCAATCAGACAGACGGATTGTCGCACCGTAGCCCTACAGAGCCTGAAAAAAGGAAGGATAGGTAAATCGTTATGGGTAACTGTGTAAATGAACACTGGCAAAGAAATAAGGCAAAAAGCTTGTAAGCGTTTCTCACGTACAAATCCATAGCAATGTTGCTGAATTTTAGTTCTGGTGTAAATGAATAAAAACTAGTAGTCGAGTAGAGTAGAGTCGAAACGTCAGGATTAAATATAAAATAAAATAAAATATGCGCAATAATCCGTAAAAAAGTGTATTCAAATGTGTAATGTGCGCGGAAGTGTAAGAACTAAATATTTTCTCAAGTGTCAAGCGGTAGGTAGTAATAGGAAGAAATGGCGCTGGAGTCAGCTGTGGAAAAATTGCCTTGACAGAATATGAAAAAACTGTACATATATATTTAATCAAAAAGGTTTATAGCATTATCATGAACAGTCCTCACTGAGAAGGCACGACAATAGAGAACTGGAAATAGCAACAGCTAATGCAACTGGAAACTGCTCTTTGCAGCACAGAGAAAATATTTACATGAATATTAATTTGATATATTATTTGTGAAATTTGTGTATAAATAACTTAAATAACAAATATGTATGCATATATATTGAATACAATAATTAAAATTAATTTTACTTAAACATTATTACATAATGTATTTATCAATTTTTACCTTATAAACGCAACATGTTTGTTTCGATTTGACATTCTATAAAAAAGTATCGGAAGCATGAATAGGTCCAAACTGAAATAATATTTCCGAGTAAACATTTAACTTCAACATTTGACTGATTTCCCTACGTTCTACATATTTAAGGTGCATGTAATGTTATGTGCAAATGTGAAAATTTCGTAACGTGTATTAATAACTGCAACGGGTAAACTAACGATTTTTTAAGTATATGTTTTCCTTTTTTCCGTTTTCAAATTTTCAAAGCTATTAACCTTAGTGAAGAAGTTATTTACTTATCATTGGTGTGCATTGGAGCACGTGCGCCAGGAGCATATACAAATAACTGATAGTCTAAGATGCGGATTCTATTTTCTAGTATCGCATTGTAATGTTAAGGAAATAATTTTCTTTCGTGAATTTATAATAATTATATTTTTACAAAACAAGGAAAGGAAAGGTTTTTATTATAAGTAAAACGAACAATGAAATAAACGGTGTAAACCGTATGTTCCGCGCATCGTGGCGTCATTATGTTGTTTTAATGACAATGGTATTTTTTCTATACATGATAGAAGAGGTTGTCGCAACTTTATACTGTCGTAAATAATGTCTACTGAGCAGTAATGTATTCCTTTAGCATTAGATTAGTAATAAATTAGATTAAAAAAATCTTATTCGCAGGAAGCAGGGATTGGATCTAAGACTAAATGCAGTGCATTATGCCCGATGTTAAAACTATTTGCTCGAAATTGGCTTCACGCACCTGCTGACACAGAAGCACCATTAACGGCCGTAAAAGTTGTTTATTGACTTAAAGTTGAAAAAGCTAGTTGTTTTCAACCCTAGAAAACTAACCTAATTTTTCAAAAGCTTAACTTCTTCGTTCCGAGTACGCTGTCAAAAAAGTAGGTTTATAAGGTTTTATTGAATAAAATACTCATTTTTTTTACATTATTTTCTGTTAATATAAAATATACTAGGCGATGCAGTCACTAAGCATAAAGCTATGCTAGCATCATATATTGGATATCATAGTAAATTTTAAAAGCTGGTGACGTTGCACTAAATCTAAACTGATATAGGTAGATTGAAACCCAGAAAGCCATCACGTGACGTGATTCAATTAGGTAAATGACATGATATAGACATGCTTAGCCTTACCAGATTCAGAACTGGTAATTTTTTTTTTTTAAATACATTCTTAATTCTAAATCATCATATTATGTATTAAATAAGTTAGTAAGAATTCTGTGTTTGTTTATTTTGAAAGTAAAATTGCACACATTTTGTCCTCAATATGGTGGGTCGGTTCTATATGCCGAAGTTTAATTTGGCTTGAAGCAGCTATAAAAGTAATGGTAAAATCAAAGAAAAGTTTGTCGTTGTTTCGGCTAACTGTGCACCAAATTCCGTCGTTTTGCATGAAACGTTTTATGATAGTCATTTTGAATTTGTTGTTTAAAATGTCGACGTGTTCTGCGTTTCCAATTTTAACTTAGATGAAAGAGGTGTTGGTGAAATTGATTAAAAGTTAGGCATTATTATTTACATTCAATAGAAAAGATATTTTAGCACAGTCGGTACAGTAGTAAAGAAATCATTAACTATTAAAGTTATAATTTTTATAAGAAGCTTACCTCTCCGATTCCCACGCGTAGATTTTTAATTAAAGACACATTCCCTGTTTTTTCCGTGTCTACTTGTAAAAAAATTTAAACTCTTGCTATTTTACTTTTGTAGTAAAGGCAATTTATGGGCGAGGTCGACAAAGCTTATATGTTATCATCGCAGCGGCAAGACGTCCACTGCTGGACGAAAGCCTCCTTTACTATAGCATTATTCGGAGAACGCTAATGAAACGTTAATAAAATGATAGATCAAACTTGATGCGCATAATATTATTTTTTAAGAGAGTAGAGAAGAGTATACAAACAGTCTCAGCTGACTGCGAGCACAGATTGGGAAACCAATTGAGCTGGCCAATATGAAAAGATATGAAAAATAATATGAATACAAAACGAATACAATTGACTACAAGTAGGTCCAACGTATTTAGAACTTATTCATTTAAATCATGATAATAGACATTAACATAATCGATCAGAGGAAATATCAGGGAAGTAACAAATAAAACCCTAGTTATTATAGGCAGAAAGTTTCTGAAGCCATTTATGAAACGCAATTATGAAATAACTAGACGATTAACCTCAGTAACTTGGCGGTCCAACGCCACGTGATATCTTAATAAAAACTAAGGCTTTTAATGTTATAGACGGTTGGTAACATAGAATCCACAAAAGTGACCGACAAGAGACAAGGATTGATTGATATGCCGAAATTGCTATTGCACGAATATTTTAAATATTGCGATTCAGAAGTGCAACTGCTGAGTTGAAATCATCGGTATAAGTCTGTACACGGTTAAGCTAGAAAGAAATTTTTTTTTTTTTTTTTTTTTTTATTTCGGATGGGTTTGCTCTTGATCCCAATCAAGCCCGGGGGCCATGACAAAATCCACGATGGAACGAGCTAACCCAGAAAAATTAATGAAAAAGAAACATAGCAAAGGAAAAATACCGTCAAAGAAATCGTTCTAGTTAGACCATTTGCGTTCAGTACGACGCTAAAAAGAGAACCAACGATGAAAAGGTAAGGGACTTACCATATAAAAAGGCAATGGAGAACTCTATAAGCATAATGATAGTGACCAGCTGTCTCTATACTCAATAGGATATCCACAGTAATTTTCTGAAGAGCTGTGTGACAGTTCGAAACCCAAAGAGGAGAAATAAGGGAATGGGAATTCATAAAAGTGGGTAACTGCTTGTGGGCAGCGGCTTCAAAAATTTCAGAAAGAAAAAGCTAAAGTTATCTAGAAGACGAGGCGAGGAGATTTTTGACAAAAGAATAACGAATACTTTTTGTCAGCAAGGAGGAAATTCACCTATCATAAAAAGACCCCTATCTACTTGATTGCACCGGTTACGCATAGCCCAATTTACCTCAAATCTACCACTCTTGTAAACACGAAATGCACTTATTTGCTCATGGCTAAAAGCACGCGTTTACCTAACCAGGGTGCAGCAGTGCCACTTCATTCTTACAGATTTTAGCGGAGCATGAGCGTCATACAGTGGAGGTAAATACGAATTAAAGTGGATAACTTTTTCAGCAAGCGATAAGGCATCTCGTGTCGAAGAAAATTCAATTTCAGTATCGTCGTTCTTCAAGTCGTGCAAAGTTACGTATTTAAATGATAGGGGGACTTTATCTCTGAAAAAAATGTAACATAAGAAAATAAAATCGTGTTTGGAGAGGTTAGTGGCAGATAACTGACCAAGATTGGTAACGTGATCAGGAGAAGTTAACATTAGGTCAAACCACGTGTCATGAGTAGAAGAGCTATAATGCGTAGGCTTCGAAGGCAAATTGATCGAGGATTTACAGACTCGACAACATTATATATTTGATTTGAGACGTGGTATACAAAAGGTCACTGTAGGAAATCCTTATTTGGAACAAAATTAATTAACAAAATAGTTAACTGTGTTGTTAACCAGTAACGTTATAGTCATATCTTCCATTTAACTAAACAAATAAATAAAAATAACTGTTAAGTTTAATTCAAATCGGCTCTGTATTTTTGTGTAAAAGAGTAACAAAAACCCAAACTTTCATCCATTCTCATTTAAAAAATTAATAAGAAGAGTACCCGTAAGTTATATAACAGTCCTAGAAAAACACATAAACGCTCTTAAGATACTATATTTCCGTACCAAAGATTTGCTTAGCCTCTTATAATTCCCTGAAATTATTTTCCTATTATTTGCCTATTAAAAAATGCACACCAAAATTTCAGCTCTCTAGGTACAAAGGATGACTGAGTCGGGAGATTTCTTTTTACAAATATATGATTTAACTCGATTCCAATAATTAAAAGGTGATCTGCCAATACTCAAACAGACTTTAATGCGAAGTGATTTGGATAAGAATTAATACCAAGGCTCAATTAAGGTTGTTTCTACAGACATTTCAAGACGTCTTTAAAAAGTAATAAGTGATTATTGTTACCCAATTATATAAGTTACTTTATAATAGTTAATTATAATAGCTTTTTTCTGTATATATTACATATCTATGTATCATATACGTATGTTTATCCGTTACCCTAGTATCCATAATAAAAGCCTATAGTGCTTACTTTAGGCTAGGATAAATAGAGTGAATGTAAGAAATATTATTATTATAGAATTCAGATCAATATAAAGACAATTTCATTTTCCTCCGCGGCGCACTATGTGGAGGTGCCTAAGAGAGCTTGGCCATAAATACATTTTGTAAAAATCGGCGCAGGTACTTGTATTATACCTCAAACTATAGCTAAGAAGTTGATCTACTATATTATGTATAAATTATGTATGTAACTAGTACTTTTTTATAGTAAAGAGCATCTAAATACGATGATTGAAAAATTATCACGAAAACATCATAATTTGTATTTTTTTCAGGATGATTTTCTAGTAAGCTAGCAATGAAAATTATACAAGTATTATACCATTTTAGAAAGCTTATAATATATACTTTTTTTTGGTATACACAAATATGCTATATATTTATAAATATATTTACTAGAAATATTTATCTCATGACATATCATTTTTGCGTATCTGAAACTTTCAATTAGAGTTTTGACAGTTGCCGAAATTTGCCGAAGGTCTGTTAATGATGTTATTTGATAGGAAATTTAATATTTTTATACAGGAAGAAAAAAAAACTTGCAACTTCATTGCACAACATAATGCTATCTATCATAACATGAAATAGTAATAATTTCTTAAAAATACGTGGGCGAATCTATTTGTTTTATTAGTTGATATAGGTTACACTTGTGATATATTATTAATTGCGGTTTATGTTTTGATAATGTATCGAGTATTTCTCACCATTTTTAGTTCGCCTACAAAATAAATTATCAATAAAACACATAGGAAACCGAGTAACCACATAATGATAAATAGTTTTTATTCCCATACTTTGCACACGTTTCAAATCAGTTATTTAATATAAAATAGAGCATCTGCATACTGAATAATTACATACTGTTTTTCGTTCGTTATTGTCGTTATTAAAAGTGTATCTAATCACCTACTCTCTCGCAATGAGTGAATTCCAATGTACCAGACGCGACCTATGTCTTGTTTTGATTGAAAGTGACGGGAATTATGTTGTTGCTTTAACAAGTTATATACGGAATAATTTTATCAACTTTTCTGAGGCAAATATCGCTAAAATTGTCGCGAGTGTACAAAAAAATCTTATTACGAACTTTCGTCAACGCTACACTAAATCTGGCAGAAATAAAGAAAATTTTTTAAATCAGAATAGCATGTGGTTGAATGCCACATTCACAGTAAATCTGGAAGATCCTACTTGTGAATCTGAACCTTCGACATCGACGGGGAAGCGAGGACGCCCTTCTAAAACCTACGAAGACAGTTCCGATAGAACACAAAGACGAAAAAACAAGGAGTTGCTTGAAACATGTGGCCTTGATTTTATACTGAATTCATATCTTCAAGGATCTCAAGGGGAAACGGAAGAAGCATTCATTGTCGAAATTTTACGAGTATTACCCATAGATAAAAAAAGTGAAATACGTCAAAATCTTTTAAATGAACCGGCACATTTAACAGCGTACTCTAAAGATGAAGCTCTCAGTATTTTTATAGAGTTGGACCTTAACATGGCACAGTATGAAAACATGAGAAATTGCTTAATTGCGAAGAACTGCGTATTATTTCCGTCATATAAATCAATTCAGGAAGTTAAAGGAATGTGCTACCCACCAAGATCAAGCATAGAAATTAATAATATTACAGCAAAAATAAAACTGCAAGATCTGCTGGATCACACTATTGCAAGAATTTTGAAAATCAATGGTGTATGCAAAGCTGGCAAAAAACATTTAATGCTGTATTCGAAATAAGGCTGTGATGGCTCAAGCGGACAAAGTGAATACAAGCAAGTCTTAACTGAAGAGGATGAGTTAATTTCTGACACAAATTTATTTATATCTTCATTAGTACCTCTGAAACTTGTTAATATTAATACAAATGAAACTTTGTGGGAAAACCCTGTTCCATCATCAGTAAGATTTTGTAGGCCCATTTTAATAGAATTTTCAAAAGAGACACCAAAGAAAACTACAAGTGTAGTTAATGAAATTATAGCTCAAAGAAACGCTCTCACAACAAGTTTAATCAATAAAAATGGTGAAAGTATTGAAATCAAACACACATTATTTTTGACAATGGTTGACGGGAAAGTGGCTCAAGTTTTGTCAGAAACTTCATCAGGTGCTGTATGTACTATTTGTGGTGCAAGACCTACAGAGATGAACAATTTAGAAAAAGTACAAAATAAACCTGTTGACGAAAATTCTTATCAATATGGGCTTTCGACTTTACATTGCTGGATTAGATTTATGGAACTAATTTTACATATATCTTATAATGCAGGCTTTGAAAAATGGTCTGCTACAACGACAGAAAATAAAGATTTGAAAAAACAAAAGAAGACATATGTACAAAGAAGGTTCGGAGAAGAACTTGGTTTAAATATAGATAAACCTAAGCAAGGTTCTGGTAACAGTAATGACGATAATACAGCTAGACGATTTTTTCAAAATTATCAGTGCACTGCAGAAATTACCGGTGTGGATGAGGAATTGATAAAACGATTTTATGTTTTACTTCAAGTTATGTCTAGCGGAAAAGTAATTAATGCTACGAAATTTGGACAGTATGCTTTCGATACAGCACAACGATATGTTAGTAAATATATGTGGTATTATATGCCATCATCTGTCCATAAAGTCCTAATTCATGGGGAAAGTGTAATTCGGCATTATTCAGTGTTACCTCTTGGACAGCTCTCCGAAGATGCCCAGGAATCAAGGAACAAAGACTATAAACGATTCAGACTTCATCATGCTAGAAAATGCTCTAGAGTAGCTACAAATGAAGACGTTTTACATACACTTTTGTACACTTCAGACCCTTACATAACAAGTTTAAGAAAACCTTCCAATAAAAAGTCTATGGAACTTATAGATGAAGCTGTAGAGCTAGTAGAATAATATAATTCTATGTTATTTTCTTTTTCTTATTATATTTAATTAATAAGAGTAATTTTATGTGTTTATTTTGTATTAATTATAACATTTAGGTCACATTGTTTAAAATTAGTCGTAAATTTATGATAATTTTTCAATATTTCATGTTTTGTATTTTTTTACAATTATTAAATATATTTTTATATGCATAGACTGTATATTATTTTAAAGTACGTTTATCTCAGATTACCTAAAAAAAAATCAGCTGTATATCTATAAAAACATGGAAGTTATAGATTTATGACCCGAAACCGACTCAATCTCCACATAGTGCGGCGATCAGAAGTCTAATTATGAAAGACTTATTTTTAATCCGGATTAAGCAGTAAGAGACATAACTAGTATCTCACTATAGAACACTTATACCATTTGAAATTAAGTGATGAAAATGATTCTATATTAATCATAACATATTTAAAAATATCACTTTAAATAATCAACTTTTAATAATCACGTTAAATGAAGTTCTGGATTAATTTATACACTTCACTGAAAATTAAAGCATATTGTGTTGAATTATGTAGATGGGTTGCTTTTCACTAAGAACTTATTATTTTGAGCACAGTCATAAGCACTCATCCATCCGTATTTGGGTTCACGGTTATGGCATATTATCTGAACGGTATTTTATCCAAAGAGGAGACATATGCTCCATCCAACTTCTCGAACTCCGTCGTTAGCAAGACCATTTCTAACAATCGAATGCTCAAACTATCTGAGTTAAATGAGACATATCGATTTCCTGAGTCTTGGGAGATAGTTCGACAACCGACTCATTGCTTCTGAATACTAAACTAAGGCTATCGCCTTTTGATTGAAACTGTTGTAAGCAATTCTATAGAGATTCCATACCGATTGCGGTATCCCATACAGTCATGTGGAGATATGGGGAACAATACGTTTGTTGGTAAATAAATAACTAGTTATAAATTTCAAGTTTCTCATTATAATACTTACAGATTGTTAGATTTGAACTACCACCGATCGATCCGATTTTCGGTATCATGAGCGAGCTCAAAATCCACTTAACAAAAACTTTTCATTCTTACAGAAAAAGCAATATTTCTAATATCATAAATGAATATATAAAAGGTTCAGGCTCGATTTCTAATATAGAAGATAAAGATACGACTGAATTTATGTACTACCATAATAATAAGGTTTAATATTGATTACCATACGACAGTTGTTTTATTTTACATATAGTACAATCCATATGTCTCGATGGATTATCGGCACATCCAATTAGCAGTCACGATCGATAATGCAAGTATAAATAGGCTATCGATGCGATGACCCTTACGTTACGGCAATAAAGCATTGAGCCTCCTACCCCCTCTCATCTTATGAAGACAAAAGGTTATTCACTGACTTTCCATAGCTCTAGATAATGTGGTCACAAGTGACATGCATAACTTATTTACGACATGCCACATACGACGTTCTTTAAGTTTTAATGGATCAAGGAACAGCGTCCATTTTAAACTGGAATATTCTTGGAATAGATAGCTATTAAAAGAATATCTGCAGGAGGTCCTTTAAAGGTTTTTAGGACGAAAATATATTAGAAGTAGAATTATTTAATACAAAACCTTTATTTTATATATTTTAGTCCTTAACTTAATAAATGAATAACTTTGTTAAATTTATCATATTCCATATGATGTACATAGTGTATAAGAAATGGTATAGGATCAAAAATTCAGATATACGGCAGTACTAAAATCCATATGTAATTATTATTTGTCGAACTTATCAAAAGCTAATATACTATTATACATTTTTACATTCATACAAAATACATTTGTTTTGCTCGTTCGTATTATTGAAATGGTTTCATTTCGAACATATTATTTAATATGGTCCTATGTAGTGTCACGGATCAATAGTAATTCTAGAAAAAGCTCCAATTATCTCTTATTATATAAATATGAATGATACGTCCATAACGGGTATGTACGCGTTGCTGTGTTATGATGATTGCCATCAATTGACAATCGACTGAGTTAAAATTGTAAACTGCAAACGGAAGTCAATCGCACATCAGGGATGTTCATTAGGGATGTTGCGGATGCGTTTTTTTTCACATCCGCGGATGCGGATGCGGATGCGGATTTTAAGAGGCTCACATCCGCGGAAGCGGATGCGGATGCGGATCTGTAAAAAAAACTTAAGTGTTGGTTTGGTAGGGTAAAAAAGCAGTAATATTTATCCTTTGTTTATCTATACATATAAATAAAATTGGAGTGTCTGTTTGTAATATTAAAATAACCGTTTTTTACTACATGCATATGAATATATGTATATACGGTACAAACACCAAAACCACATTTTTTACAATTTTTGTCTGTCTGTCTCTCTGTTTGTTCGGGCTAAACGCTGTCATAGCTGGACCGATTTTGACGGGACTTTTATTGGCAGATAGCTGATATAGTAAGGAGTAACTTAGGCTACTTTTATTTAAAAAAAATATTATATTTAAAAAAAATAAAGTAATGTTGCAATGTCCAACTACTGTCCAGTATCGCGCGCAGCTCACGCGCATGCAACCACTGTGCCGTCACGTCGGGCCCCGCCCACCACTTTTCCCACCAACGAATCAATATCACAAAGGCTGCCTATCACGCGGGCTCAGAACGCGACAGCGGGCTATTGCTGATTTTTAATAAAAAAATGTTTTGCAAATTATAATAACAGAGCCACGGCAACGTGTGGCCGGGTCAGCTACTTTAATAATAAAGTAGTGAGTGAATTACTATTACTGATTAATTGTTTAAGTAATGAAATTTAGATATTGGAGCATTATATTTAAAGTAGAATGACCGCTTTTTCGGACTCCAGTCTGTTTTGCAAGGGTTAGTGTATTAATCCTGCGCTACTAAATAACTGTTCACTAGGAATTGGAACACTGGCAGTGGCGCATTTACCAGGAAGCAAAGGAAGCAATTGCTTGGGGCCCCGCTTGGAGAGGGGCCCCAAAATTTGAAAAAAAAATTAAAACTTATTTGTAAATGTAATAGTAATAAAAAAATTTTTTTTTTTTTTAAATAAAATAATAATGACATTGACATTTTCAATTCTTCGATGGGCCAAGAAAAAGTCAGTGATTTAAGCCTACTGTTTATCGAAAAAGACAAGCTTCGAGAACTTGACTTTGATGATATTATTAATCAATTTGCGACTGAAAAGGTAGAAAGAAGTTGTAACGGAGATGGTTCAAATAATATATTGATTTTGCAAAATTGATCTGTTTTTTGTTATTTAAAAAGAAGAGGGGGGGGTGGGGTTATATTAAAACGAGGGCCTCAAAAATCAGTTGTTGCTTGAGGCCGTCTGAGGTAAATCCGGCATTGAACACTGGCTGGTGGCGCTGATAAGAATTTGCGTGCTTTTTTAGGTAACAGTTTGAACTCACTTTGATTAACACTCCACCATTAAAGAGGACTCTCATTTAAATTAATTCACTTTTTATTACGGAAAGTAAGTAACTGCTTCTTGTGAATTGTGTCAGGGCTGACAATTTCTGGTGTAGCATCATAGTAAGATCACTAATTAAACAGGACTGACGTCCTGTACCTGAGGTCTCTGGTCGTTCCGTTCTGTTTCCATGAAATCTGTCATTCTCATTTTCTCCACTCTTTCGGTACTTGGAGATATTGTTCGAGAAGCCAAGATGTCTTCGGTGTTTCTGCTAATCTTTAATATATCATCTTTAATCTTTTACTCAGTCGACACTCGCCACTCGCCGGCCCCTTCCCTTTCTTTCTTGTCGCATCCGCATCCGCATCAGCTTCGCATCGATTTATATGCGGATGCGGATGCAGATGCGGATGTCTAAGTCGATGCGGATGTTCCGCATATGCGGATGCGGATGCGAATATTCGCAACATCCCTGATGTTCATATCCACATCCGCATATGCGGAACATCCGCATCGATTTAGACATCCGCATCCGCATAAATCGATGCAGAGCTGATGCGGATACGGATGCGATAAGAAAGAAAGGGGAGAGGCCGGGGAGTGGCGCGTGTCGACCGAGTAAAAGATTAAAAATGATACTGGGTACCCCACTGAAAATGTTCAGAACTGATCAGTTAGAAACATTGCTAATGAAAACTTTTTGAATTTCAGTTTTAGAACTCTTTGGTAACCTAGTATATTGCATTCATTTGTCATTTGTTTTTGTGAGTTGGCGGCAAAACTAAACAAGTCTTACAAGTAACAAGTGAAAATGAACATAACGCGAGAAAACTTTCGGTCAATGATTTATTATGACTTTCGTTGTGGGCTTACTCAACAACAAAGCTATGATAGGCTGCGATTAGTATTTCTTAATGAAGCCCCATCTCGTGCAGTGGCACGTTAAACTCGTTAAACCTATTGTAAATAGTGATTTACAATAGGTTTAACGAGTTTAAGCGTGGACGCAGCAATCTCAATGATAATCCACGTGAGAGTCGTCCTTTAACAGCGACTATTGAAGATAACATCAGTGCTGTGCGACGCATGATAGAGGATGATAAGAGAGTGACCTATCAGCAGACGTATCTGCTGATAGGTCACTCT
Source organism: Calamotropha paludella (assembly GCA_927399485.1). Taxonomy (NCBI): domain Eukaryota; kingdom Metazoa; phylum Arthropoda; class Insecta; order Lepidoptera; family Crambidae; genus Calamotropha; species Calamotropha paludella. Next base: position 18,198,346 of record OV656803.1, on the reverse strand, counting down.
CTTATCATCCTCTTGCCCGTAGGGCAAGCCTTTTTTTTTTGTTTTCGCAGTAAATGCATTACGCATTTGCTCGTGCCGGGAGAGCACGAGACGATATGTGGGACTCTCCTCCATGCCCCTACCCGGCCTAGTGCCCGGTAAAGGCTTGGAGGCCTACCCACTAAAACCCTGCGGCGTCCCGCAACACAGTGGTGGGGGTCGCGTGGCCCCTTACGGCTTCTTCCGCGACCCGAACCAGTGTGGATCCGCGCTCGTGGGCGGACCTCGCCTATGCTCCGTGAGGGACGGAGCAACTGGGTGAGCCGTGACGCCCTGAACACCCCGCACGCCTGAGGGCCAAGTGCAATGCAGCTGCCGGTCTCCCGATCCGACAACCGCTGGCCCTCTTTTGGTGGGGAGAAGAACCGCCGCACTACTCGACCGACCCTAGGGCGGCCGAGGTGTGCAGTGAATTCCCCTCTCCACCTCAATCGGGACGTGCGTCCTCGGAAGTCCTCCGGGAACAATAGTTAGATACAGGCAAGCCTAGGCATCGGTATGAGTTAAGTTCTTTGGACGGAAAGGTCATTTCGCGACAGTTGTGCTAAAAGATGGAAGGACAGTTACTGCAGACTGGTATGTCAATCGCCTTTTGCCTGTTTTCTTAGAAAAAAATTGACAGCAGCGCCCTCGAAGCAGGATCCTCCTTCAACACGACAATGCTTCAGCGCACTCCACAGAATGGACTGTTGAATATTTGACTATGGCAGATGTCGAGATAATGAGTCATCCGCCATACAGTCCTTACCTGGCGCCCTGCGACTTTTATTTATTCCCAAGAACTAAAGATAAAATTCGAGGTATTCGCTTTACGAGCCCTGAAGATGGGGTGAAAGCGTAGTAAAATCCCATAGAAGAGACCCCTAAGGAAGAATGGGCCCACTGCTTTTCTCAGTGGTTCCATCGAATGCGACGATATGTAGAGAGGAACGGAGATTACTTCGAAAAACAATAAAAGTATTGGCAACTTTCTACATTAAGTCGTTTTTCATTTTCTAAACATTTCAGTGTTACCTAGGTATATTCAAGATTAACAGAAACACGGAAGACATCTTGGCTTCTCGAACAATATGTCCAAGTACCGAAAGAGCGAAGAAAATAAGAATGACAGATTTCATGCAAACAGAACGGAACGACTAGTGATCTCAGGTTACAGGACGTCAGTCCTGTTTAATTAGTGATCTTACCATGATGCTTGATTTATCAAGTGATGTTGAGGAGAGTCAGGAAACACCAGAAACTGTCAGCCCGGACACAATTCACAAGAAGGAGTTACTTACTTTTCGTAATAAAAGTAAATTTATTTAAATAAGAGTCCTCTTAAATGGTGGACTGTTAATCAAAGTGAGTTCGAACTGTTACCTAAAAAGCACGCAAATTCTTATCAGCGCCACCAGCCAGTGTTCCAAGTGAACAGTTATTTAGTAGCACAGGATTAATACACGAACTCTTGCGAAACAGACTGGAGTCCGAAAAGGCGGCCATTCTACTTTTCATTAAATATAATGCTCCAATATTTAAATTTAATTACTAAGACAATTAATCAGTAATTGTAATTCACTCACTACTTTACTATTAAACTAGCTGACCCGGCCACACGTTGCCGTTTTTTATTAAAAATCAGCAATAGACCGCTCGCGCGTTCTGAGCCCGCGCGATAGGCAGCCTTTGTGATATTGATTCGTTGGTGGGAGAAATGGTGGGAGGCGCCCGACGTGGTGGCATGCGCGTGAGTTGCGCGCGGTACTGGACAGTAATTGGACATGGCAACATTACTTTATTTTTTAAAAATAAAACATTTTTTAAAAATAAAAGTAGCCTAAGTTACTCCTTATTACATCAGCTACCTGCCAATAAAAGTCCCGTTAAAACCGGTCCAGCCATTTTAGAGTTTAGCCCGAACAAACAGACAGACAGACAAAAATTGTAAAACATGTTATTTTGGTGTATGTACTGTATTATATTCATATGCATGTACTAAAAAACGGTAATTTCAATATTACAAATAGACGCTCTAATTTTATTTTTATGTATAGATAAAGAAAGGATAAATATGACCGCTTTTTACCCTACCAAACCAACACTTAAGTTTTTTGTACAGATCTGCATCCGCATCAGCTTACGCGGATGTGAGCCTCTTAAAATCCGCATCCGCATCCGCGGATGTGAAAAAAAATGCATCCGCAACATCCCTATCGCACATATATAAAATATGCTATAATAATAAAGTAAAAAATTAGAATAAATATTATTTATACCTTTTGATCACATATCATACAATTCTAAACAAGAAAAAACATATTAGTCATTCTATACATTTTAATAGCAAACAATATTTCCAAAATTACTTCTTACCGGCTATTTGCCGGGTACCATCTAGTAAGGTATAAAATATCATTTCACACAACATTTACATTAATATAAAGCCTCATAATAAAGCTTTACACGCAAATACCGGGAATGTCTTTCACGAAAAAATTCAAATCCTAAAAAACTGCAGTAGGATAATTTGTCTAATGGGTGCTGAGTTAAAGTTGAATGATAAAATAACTTCGTCATGAAATAGAGACGTATCTCAAAAAGTCGAGACACGATTTGCGTACAAATCACAGTTTAACATACAAACCTCAATCTAATCAGAATTTTTAAAAGTTACATTAGTCTTATTGCCATAATAAAAGAAAATTGACTTGCTTAATAAAATAAAATAAAGACATAAAATTTCCACCGATAGGAAATAACTTGGTGATTAGTAAGTCTTTTGTATAATCCCAACGGAACGTTAAACATTATAATGTTTTGTCAACAAATTTCAAAGGCAATTTTCAGATAAATTGTATTTATGAAACCTAGCCTTTAACCAGGCCAAATGATTAATTCTTGCATAATGGTAGCCAAAATAACTCCATTAATAACGAAAAGCCAAGAACAATTATTTTAAGATGATGTGTTATGAAATATCCCTCCAAAAACTCTTATTACGTATCGTTCTAATACACCGTTTTGTATTTGTGTTAAATTTTAGTAAACTCTTGATGTTCTGAATAGTAAATTCCAACGTGGTTTCGTTATTTTTTGTGATTATTAGTACTCTTAAGTATTGCATAAATATTAGGTACTTACACAAGAAGTTGGCGTTTTGTATGGGAGGAAAATAAAGTCGATTTCTTTTTGTAAAATATATTTCATTAATCAATTTGTACACCATTGTAATCTTTGCACTTTTGCCATCTTATATGTGTTTCATCCATCCCTTTCCAAACAAAAAACCACGGGAGCGAGAATCAATAGTCTCTGAAGGCGGTTTGGACTGCCACATCGGAGTTGAATTTTTATAATTAATATTGAATATTTTTAATATTGAAGTTATCCAAATTCCTGAAAAATGATTATCTGTCCGGGCAAGGTCCTGCAATCACGGGGGGATGGCGCAGACATTCCAAATGCAGCTCTTCTTGTTTAGCGGCCGTCAAATGTGCAGTGTGTGGTCTAGCGTTGTCCTGAATCAGCAGTAGTCTAAAGAGATTAACTAACCTCGGTTGTTTAGCAGCTTATTTTTCCATCATGGTTTGCGGTTGCTGACTAAAGACATCTGCCGTAATCGTTTGGCCAGATTTTAGAAAGTTGTAGTGAATGACACCAGCTCTAGTCCACCAAACACTCACAAGTAACTTTTTCTGAGTTTCTGACGAGCTTTCGATTATCGTAAAGAATCCACTTTTCATCACATATAATGATTGCAATCCCTTCATTATTGTGTCGGTTGAGCAATGTTACATAGCAGTCAACGCGTGTTTGCTGGGTTGATTCACTCAATTCATGAAGTACCCACCTTTCAAGATTTTATACTTTCCCGATTTGCTTCAAGTGGATTAAAACAGTTTTAGCACTCACACCGAAACCTGCAGCTAACTCTGAAGTGGTTTGTGATGGATCCGCTTTCACAATAGCCTATATTTTCATCAATACTCAATACGATCCACCACCAGTATGATAGGAGGAGCCCATTCGAACTTTCCAGTATTTTGGAAGAGCATATCTGAAATTACGTGAAAAGTTACAGGATAATATTATTGAAAATTACTCGATAGCTTCCGGAACAAAAACGTTGGAACTAAAAACGTATCGTATTTTCTTTTGCGACACCACTGCCATACACATCGTTAACCCTTCAAGCTGATCCTGCAGTATTGGTGCCATGGTAGAACTCGTATTCATAAATATAGCGATATTTGATGTTTTCCACTGTGCGATTCAATTGTGCAAGCGACGCCAAAGATAAAAATAATCAGGAAAACGCAAATGAATGAGTGTTTTCGAAGGAAATGAATTTATAAATTTCAATTTGAAATTCTTAACCAAAGAAGTGATATTTCAGATCAAGCTGGCCATTAAGACAAAACGCCAATTTCATCTATAAGGACCTAAAATATTAGAAATCTAAATAAAAATTCAAACAAATCGAAACAAACAATTCTTCTGTGAATACTCTTCCGCCATTCCAGATATCTTAAATCGTTACTGTACGGACGTCGCCTAAATAGCAACAAAACTTCCGTTGCAAGCTATAGTTATATGGAAGTTTTTTGGGAACGGAATGGATAAAAATAAGATATAATCAAAAAGACAATAACAAGAAATTACAATTTACAACTGAATTTTGTCTCGAAACTAAGCAGAGTTTTGCTTGTACTATGGGTGCTTAATTTCACATGAAATATATATAAATAAGTATAAAGACGATCATGACTCAGGAGTAAATATTTGTTTTCAATACACAAACATATGCCACTAACAGGATTCTAATCTGACTGATCCTTGACGAGCGCATAGGTTTATGGGAACCTGCCTTGCACCAAGCGGCTGTCTATCATATAAATGGTTTATTGTATTAAAGTTTCAAATTCTTATTATTAAATTTGTATTAATTTAAATGGAATTATTATCACGAAAGCTTTTTCGGCGAATAGTTTAATTTGATCGAATAGTTTAAATGTCAATGTTAATTGTGTATATACCATATATATACATACCAATCACGTCGCAGTTATAGTACAATCAAATCGTCGCGGCACGCTACTGGCCATAGTAAATACCAGCTACAAAACAAACATACGTTTCGTAGCGAACTTCAAGAAACTACAACTTAATAAATAAATTATAAATATTAGACATCATGTTTATTGTTCTGAACCGCAGTTAAGTATCTAAAGCATTTTTGTTATGGAAATCAAAAACAAAGACTGTACGACAACACTCACATACGAGTCAATATTAGGTTAATAATATGTTCTTTTTCTACATTGACCCGGCCGGGGATCAAACCCAGGACCTCGTAGTGGCGACACCATAAAAACTGTAAAGTCGCATACGAATGATTTACGAAATCAAGATGATTTTTTTTATCGTGAATAGGTAAGCGCTTGACCGCTATCTCGCCTGATAGTAAGCGACGATGCGATCTAGGATGTAACGCGCTTGCCTAGAAGATACCTATTCACTCGTGACTTGAAGGCCCCTAAATTGTATTTGTCAGGAAACACAGACTCAGGCAAAGAGTTACACTCTTTAGCGCAACGGATTACAAAATTGAAACCAAAACGCTTAGTGCGATTATTTGGTATATCAACCAAATAACGGCGGAACCTATTCGTAAGTCTGGTTGAAAAAATGGGGACGGCGGGACAAGGCTGTGCAATTCTGCTGCACACTCTCCGAAATGTATTCTGTAAAAAACGGATAGGCTGGCTACCTTCCGTCTATGTTCAAGGCCCTTCAGCTTATTATTTAATAGTTCGTCATTGCCGATGAGTTTCTTGGCCCTCCTTTCAATGGACTCTATCGACTGAAGTTGATATTGGGCGGAACCATCCCAAAGATGAGAACAGTGCTCCATACACGATCGAACTTGCGCTTGGTAAAGATTGAGCAACTGTTTCGGCGAGAAGTACCTTCTCACCTTCCTCAGAATGCCAATTTTATTGAAGCTATATGAGCCTTACTCTCAATGTAAGAGCCAAAATTGAGAGTTGTTGGCAATGACATGCCGAGAAGTTCAAGATGGTCTGTGATCGGCACGGATACACCTCGGAAAGTAGGATTCAAGTCGAAAGGACTCCTTTTAGAGACGAAAAGACACACCTGGGTCTTTGCTGGATTGAACCTTACCAGATTGGCATCGCCCTATTGGGAGACTGCCTACAGAGATAGGTTCATGCGGCGGACCATCGCTTCCCTATGACGCTGGATCTGTTCAGCACTGGCTTGAGCATCCGACACATAACTCTCTACAACCGTGCTGTCATCTGCGCATCCTAAAATACCGATTCCCGAAATACGATTCTTATATTTTATTGCTTATGTGTGGTACGGTAGACGTTAAAGGATGATATGATGATAATTATATAGACGATGTTATTACGCGAGAAATATAAAATCTATAGATATCAAATCGGTTGTTTTTCAGTATTAAATTACTTCCTACCTTTATCGTATTGTACATTAATAAAGTGATAATGACTTGTTAAATTCTTCCAAATAGTAAAATTCATTAGCATCAGTAAATTGTCCCAACCCTTTCCTTGTTACAAGGAGAATACCAAAAATAGAGATATGGCCGGGGTAATCGCGGCGAGTTTAGCATAATCTGTCGTGGATTATGGAAATGATGGACCCTCGTTAGCGATTTAGACGTCTTCTTGCAATTTCACCCATGGGTCACTGAGGGTTTGTCTCTTAACGTATTTGAAAAAAGTTAGTAAGGGTGTAAGTACCCAGATACTACTGTTTGTAACCGAATAACTGATCAGAAAGAGTAAAGAGACTAATAGTGATAGCGTACTATAAACATTTGATTTAGTAGGCAAATTTTACTGGTTTATTTATTTATTAATATTGACATATTATTTTATATTTTTTATTCGTTAAACTTACTGCGATTCCCGCAAGAAGCAAATTCAAGTTTGTTTATTTCAGGGTTGTACCCAAGTCGCTGACGATTAGTTTGCTGATTTATGTTAGTTTGATTAGATAGTTGATTGTAATTAATATAAATATTTTGGATATTTAAAGTAATCTTGATCAGAAAACCAGCTCTTGAAATGATCAAGGTCACTTTTTACTAGTTAAATCTTTATCTATTGTGTATCTGTTCAACAATATTTTTTTTTATTTTTTTTATTTATTGTTCATCCATCTGCGTTCCGAACTGCAACTAATGGTGTCGATTCTGAAGCCTTAGTAATGCCTTCTGCTACTTTTTCCTAAATTATTAGTTGTTTTATTATTGTTTTTTTTTTTGTGTTAGTTATATTAAGTGATCTAAAGCTGGAGACCTCAACCGGCAGGTGGAGACCATTATTTTTATTTACATTAAACTTTTAAATTTCGTATATTGATTAAAATAGTATATTTATTTAGTACACATATATTATTTTTGTATATATTTTATTTTTGGTTTAATTAATACCTATAGTGTATATTTACGACTTTTATGTCAGGTTCAGATGTCAGTAGTGATGATGAACCATATTTAACTATGTCCTCTGTTGATTGCAGCAGCAGTAACAGCAGTTTTGTCAGTATCCCGTCGCTTTTTGAGTCCCTTGAGGGTGTATTTTCTGATGTTCCGAAGAACTTCAATGTAGTCCACATTAACACTCAGAGTGTTCCTGCTCATTATACTGATATGTTGGCTTCATTCACACATAAAAATCTCCATGCTATTTTAATCTCTGAGTCGTGGTTAAAGCCATGCTTGCCTTCTTCCGCTTACGCTCTGCCAGGCTTTCGTCTCATACGAAATGACCGCTTAGGCTCCGGAGGTGGCGGAGTTGCTATTTATCTTCGTGATCACATTCCTTTCACCATTGTTAGCACCTCCACTCAACCACCTCCCTCAAATGCTGGCGAACATCTGCTGGTGGAAGTCCTTCTCTCGCACACTAAAATCCTTCTCGGAGTATATTATAGTCCATCCATGCGTGTTAATTATTTTGCTTCTCTTGAAAATCTTTTCGACAGTCTTATTCCTTCATACAATCACTCCATTATCATGGGTGACTTCAATACTTGTCTTCTGAAAAATGATCATCGCACCTCGTCTTTACAATCCGTCGTTAATTCAGGCAACATGCACATCCTTCCGCTTAATGCCACCCATCATTTTCCAAATTCTGTTCCATCTCTTCTTGATCTATTACTAATATCATCGCCCCATCACGTTGCCAGGCACGGTCAATGCCCAGCCGATGCTTTTTCATATCATGATCTCATCTATCTATCCTATAAAGTTCGTCCTCCAAAAACTAAGCCTAAAATCATTCTTCAGCGCAATTTTAACGGCATGGATCGCGAAGCATTTCTTTATGACGCACGTAGTATTGACTGGTCTCCTGTCATCAATGCTGATTCAGTGGATACGCAGGTGGAATTATTCAATACCAGCATTAATCATTTATATGACAAGCATGCTCCTTACCGTGCCATTAAATTAAAGCATCTTCCCGCACCTTGGCTCACGGACGAGATAAAAATACTAATGCACAAAAAAGTTCTTGCTAAAAGCAAATATAAACGACGGCCAAGTGATCACAATAAGAAGATTTATGTTAAATTTCGCAATCGTTGCAATACGGTGTGTAGAGATGCACTACGCCGCCACATTCACAACTCTGTCGAAAATAGCAACCCAGCTAATGTCTGGAAATTTCTCCGTTCACTCGGGATTGGTAAATCACGTGAAAATAGTATTCCTCAGAGTATTAATATTGATTCTCTTAACCTCCATTTCTCTTCATCATCTGGCATTACTAACGCAGATAAAATTTTTACCTTAAATAAAATCTTTAACTCACCGATTCCCGACCACCCTCGCTTTATTTTTGCTCAACTATCAGACTGTGATGTTAAGAAGAGTGTGCTGTCAATCACCTCGAATGCGGTGGGTGTCGACGGTATAAGTCGCAAAATGTTACTACCAATCCTTGACATCATCCTTCCTATTCTCACTTTCCTCTTCAATCGCTCTATTTCTAGTGGAGTTTTTCCTTCAACTTGTAAAGATGCGCAAATCATTCCCTTACCTAAGGTTCGTAATCCTAAGACGCTTACCGAATTTCGTCCCATATCCATTCTTCCCTTTTTATCCAAAGTCCTTGAGCGCCTTATCCACAATCAAATAAGTCAGTTCCTTTCCCGATACAATCTCCTGAATCCTCTTCAATCAGGCTTCCGTCCCGGCCACAGTACAGTTACAACGTTGGTAAAAGTTACTGATGACATTCGTCTTGGAATGGATAATGGCCTCTTAACGGTACTAACATTACTGGACTTCAGCAACGCGTTCAACACTGTCGATTTCGATATACTCCTCGCCTTGCTACATTCTCTTAACATATCTCCTACTGTAGTTGACTGGTTTCGCAGTTATCTGCATGGGCGCAGGCAGCGTGTTCGCCATGACGAAAGTTACTCTTCATGGTGTAACACTACTGCCGGCGTTCCTCAAGGCGGCGTATTATCTCCTCTTCTCTTTGCTATCTTCATTAATTCTATATCCCGAGACCTTTCTTCGTCCTACCACCTGTATGCAGACGATTTGCAGATTTACTGTCAATTTCCGCTAACAGAACTGTCTGAAGCTATTTCGACCACCAATGCTGACTTACTGAAAATTGTTGAATGGAGTAAACTCTTTGGTCTTTGCGTAAATCCAGTCAAAACCCAAGTCATGATTGTTGGTAGCTCGAGACTACTCTCCCGGATCGATTGGCATTCACTCCCTAACGTGAATTTTGGAGGTGTTGTCATTCCTTACAGACAAACTGCCAAAAACCTAGGAATAATTATAGACAGTACACTGAGTTGGGGACCGCAAATCCAAGCCATTAGCCGTAAGTTGTATGCATCTGCGTCATCTTTGCGGAGACTACGTAACTTTTTACCGACTGCCACTAAAATTGCGCTCGCACAATCTCTGTTACTCCCTGTCCTTGATTATGCTGACGCCAGTTACCTCGACTTAACGGAGGACCAGCTAAACAAGCTTGAGCGTCTCCAGAATTTTTGTATAAGGTTCATATTTGGCTTGCGTAAATATGACCATGTCTCTCAGTATCGCTATCAGCTCAAGTGGCTTCCTATTAGACTTCGCCGGAACACTCATATACTTTCACTCCTCTACAATATACTGTTTAATCCTACTTACCCTCGTTATCTTAAAGAACGCTTCCATTTCCTTCAGTGTGCAAACTCTTATCTCCTTCGGTCATCAGAAAATCTAAGCCTCCTAACCCCATCACATAGTACTACCTTTTATAACTGTTCTTTTACTGTGCAAGCTATTCGTCTCTGGAATTCACTCCCAGTTTCGATCAGGCGAGCTCAGTCAATAACTACTTTCAAAGATCAAGTTAAAAAGTTTTATCTGTCCCAATAACTGCTAAGCTGCTTGTTTGTAAATTTAGCTTATTGGATATTTGTGTATGTATTATTATTTATTCTGATTTATATACTTGGGTATTTATTTAGGTATTTTTTTAGATATTGTATTTTTTATAGTTATTTTCAAAATCCTATATATATATATATATTTATATTCTTTTCTTTTGTTGCATCACACCCCTGTCCTTAATAGCTTTATTTCCCTCCACCCAAAGGTTGTCTGGTAGAGATCGCTCTAAGCGATAAGACCGCCTATTGTAGCACCCTTTCGTTCTATATATAAATTGTTTTAAGCTATTTGTATATTTTTGTGTGTAACAATAAAGTATTTTTCATTCATTTCATTCATTCAATATAAAACCACTGTTGATAAAATCAAAAATTTCTTTTATATGAAAATCATTATAAAACCACGACTATAATCATCTTTTGTCCCCCATTTATTTTGTTTATTATTTATGATTTCGCGGATTCTTAATAATAGACCAAAACAAGCTTCTCTGGCCAATATTCAAAATTTAAATTGCTTATTTGATGTATATTTGTTGACTCATCCGTCATTTCCTAATACTCATCCCGAACCTTTTACGCTGGAATTCTCTAATTCTATTCAAATCGTACTAGATATTATATTACTCGATTATTGCCGATTAGTAATCGATATGGATATTATACAAGGATTAAACAAAATGATCCTCATTGAAGGAACTGGATATAAAATCGATTTCAATTTGTGTCGGTTATACAAATAGACTTTTTGCTTAATATTAAATATTTTAAACCAAATACTAGTAATGGGGCCAAAATTTCTTTACCACTTGAGTAAGAACTTAGTAATATTAAAGGGTCAACCCTACTGAAGTTGGTTATTGTTTCTGTTGGTGCTAAAACTTACGGGTTTATAATTAGCCGATGACACCCTTGGTGTCGTAAGTATCCGTATACTATGGTGATTGCTAATCATTAGTCGGTTTGTATGTTAGTTTGTCATTTCTAAATTAAAACCAGTTACATATTTATATCAGTAATATTTGAACGCTTTATGCAATGCTTAATATTATCGACCTTTAATTGTGACGTCACTTACCTTGTATCGCCCTTGATTGTCGATGTTATTATATTTTAACAACCAACGTAGTAATGTGCCACTTACCTGAAAAGAAGCACAGTATTTTTAAAATAGACATTCGATACAAATTATTTTTACAGTGTTAATTATATTTTAATGACACTTCGGTTTTATTTAAATGAACGCTAGACGCGGAAGTATACGTATGTATATATGTAGTAATAAAGTAATATATGAATAACGATTCTTCTCCATGTCTATTTCTCAATTTTATAGTAATATGAAAAATATTAAGAACGCACTTTTAATCAGAGTAGGGAATCATCAGATCAATTGAATTGATGAATTTTAATTAGTGATCGATATAGTGAAAATAAATTATTATTACTTAATTTATCCTTTCCATAAAAATATACTACGTTGTTGATATAAAATAAAGTACAACATTTAACAATGATTACGCCAAATACACTAAAATATGGCGTATGTTTGTTGGCACTGTTCTTATAAAAAAGGTATTAAATTTTCAATGGTTACAATGAGTTTTATATAACGTGACGTTATCATTGTGTTAACGATATCAGCACGTTAGTAAGAAGATATCAACATATCTGTCACGTTACATTTAATAGACCCCACTCGAGTACATTGGAGGGTGGCATTTCAACGTCTCCTCTCAATACGGCTTACACAAATTACAAATTAAGTCTGATATATATAGAGATTGTGCTACAAGATTAACTAAAGGTTTGGAGTAAAATTAATCTTTGAACTAATTAATTTCGTCGAATTAATTCATTGTTAAAAATTCTAAACAAAGTCGATACTTAATTAAAGGATAAGATAATGATTAAAAAAAATAGTTAGGATTTTATTTTTGATTTCCTAACAGTATTTTGTATGCATGCACTGTAGTGCATTTAGCAACTGAGACTATCCTTATAGAGTAGACTATCCTTGTGTGTTTATCAATAGAAAATATCAAAGACGAAATTTCAATCGTGAATACATAAAAAAAGCATAAACATTAGTAAAATCTTCAATAACTCTGTAATATCGCTCGAAAGGCGTTTATTGTTGACAGGCGGACAGATGGCTCCCGCGATAAAGGAGGGTTTTTCTATAATGTCCAAGCTTGGCAGGCGGGTTAGATATCGCAGTAAGATACTACAATTCAGGGAACGCTGCTGCCCATTATGTGGTCTAGGGAAGGTAGTTGGTGATTACCTCTAGTATTATTAGTTGTCTTTTATGACTCCTTTAAATTTGAAGGTTTGGTGTTATACTGCTTTGCCAGAAAACATGCGAAATCAATAACTATAACTCCCTAACATTTCTCTCCCCTCTGGACCGCGGAAGCGTTTAAACGTATCCGCTGTGCTGTATGTTATTTTTATTATAAATAAAAATTAAAAAATGGATTTTATATATTTTTTTGTGATTAGATCTTGGTTTGGTGAGGGTAGCCGCCGCTGTCTGCCTGTATCCCCGCAGGACCACGGAACATGAGTTTTTCTCGACGAAATAACGTATTATATTCAACCGACGACGTAGTGCTGAAGGCTACGACAATGCTACGATAGAACGGACTCCTACGGATCTACATTGCAAGCTACAAGTTGTTACAACCTAATCTAGTCGCCAGTTTGTCAGTGGGTGCGTTCAATTATATCATTTTGCATGTGTTTTGCCTTTTTGAAATGGATACACCAAATAGATCCGTGTCCGATTCCGAATTATCTGCGAATTTTACCCTGATATCGACTCCTCCAAATTATGTACAGCCTTAAACGACGACGTGACGATGATACTAAGTTTGAGTAAGACAGCTTCAAACAAAAGAAAAAATGATGATCTCATTATTTTCAACCCAAGAAAAAGAACTGCATAGAATATCTGAAACTCAAAAAGAAATTCGACAATCGAATATTAACATCGAGACTTTCTTTGCTTTCCTAACGATGAAGAATGTAGAATTTAAAAAGAAAATAGAAAGCTTAGAAGGACAAGTCAAAGAAGAGAGGGAATATATTATATCACTGCTATAATATAAAATGAGAAATCCACAACGAAGTCATAGAAAAACTAACTTCTAAATTAAAAATGCACCTAAGCAGCCAACGAAACAAAGGAAGACCTAATTAAAATGGTGTTAAGTTTGCCGGAGTCTACTGGTTGTAAAATTAAAGAGACTGATATCAAAGATATATATAGAGTACGTGAAAAGAAAGAGAAAACGCCTAACACACCAATAATAATTGAAACAACATCTGCCTTGATAAAAACGGATCTACTGAAGTCCTGCCAAATGTTCAACATCAGAACGCCAAATTGGGTTCTGCAAGGAGGAAGAAACGCCCATATCTGTATCAGAACAATTGACGGCTAAAGCATCACGTCTTAACTTTCTTGCCAGAAATCTGGCAAAGTTTTTGTTGGATAGCAAACTGAAAAGTGTATGTGCGCAACGACGAAAACTCTATGATAATTAATATCAACAGTGAGGCGCAAGTACAGCACCTACAAAAATGACTAGCGTTTAATGTAATTTGTTAGAGACCTATAACAAATATTGCCAGTCTGGTAAACTTTTCACTAAGGATTCAACAATTAGTATTTTACATGGAAGGAAGTTAATGACTTAACTGAACAAGGGTTTTGACAGCAAGCCCTTGTTACCCAAAAGGTATTTAGCCTAAAGTATCGATATTACTCAGTGTTAAGTATTTACAGCGATCATATAATTGGAGCTTCAACTGTACATTAACCTTAGTCTTTTTTATTTAAAAGAAATATATTAAAATATTAGTTTTTGAGATATATAAGAAAATAAAAAGATTTTTATGCAAAAAATGTATTAATTGAAATAAAAGAAATCTTAAATTAACAATTAAAACAGAGCCAATGTTTTTATCATAACTTTTTATTTTTGCGATTTTCAAAAGTCGTCACGATCAAGTCCTAAACCTGTTGGTTCGATAAATTACAAAAAATAAAAAAATAGTCTAAGAACTTATAGACTTCTGGCGTCACATACATTTCGTTATTGAAGCTGATCCATGGGAGCTTGCTCCAATAAAGATAAACATAACGGATAGGAAATATTTTTAGCTGTTATTAAAAAAAAACATCAAAGGTTGTTTCAATTATCAACGAACCAACTTGAGTAGAAATACCTATATCATTTTTAAATAGTTTTTAACTGCCATGGCTATCATAGAAAATTTATTAACTATCAAGTTATTATAGGATATTAATTTCGTAATATATATGTAGAGTTATTATAGGAAATCAATTTCATTTTCACAAACAAAAGTGAGTGGAGTGGTGGTCCACTTTCCAGCTTATAAGTCGTATAACGTTGGCTTAATGGCTAACACTCTCATAGATGCTGTTTATCTTACGACTTATTGCAGCCGTCGTCGGATTACATGGTAGTAGGAACTAATGAAGGGTTTTATAAACCCCACATAGAAAGTAGCTTTGGAATTAAAAAAAGTGAAAACATTAAAATTGGAAATTAAATTGAAACAGACACATTTTACAGCTGTTACTCATGGGAGTCGGACGTCAAAGAGGCGTTAAATATATGGCGATACACACGATAAATGTTCATATGAACAAGGGTGTGCAGTTTGTGTTATGACATGTCGACTAATATTTGCAACGTATCATTACGAATTATGTAGTTTTGTTATGAATTATATACACTCATTTAGTATAAACCACTTGATCGAATTTTACGACTTAAGTTTTAAACATATAAAGATGTAATTTTAAAGAAACTTTTTATAAAACAATGGGATATGAGTATGGCATATTATGGGAAAAGGCTCCAAATTTCGAGTGAGCTTTCCATTCATGTCTTGACTGATTGAAATGAATTTCATATTAAACAGAATTCGTACAGAGTAAATTGTTACTTTGTACAAATTCTGTTTAATATGTTAATATAATAAATAGTATAATAGTAAAAGAAACTCATATTAAATTATCTTCCTATCTGATTCGGACAAAAGACATCAATAAGTTGTACAAACCTTTATAATACGTTCGACCATTCTTACATAAAATGTTTAAAAGATAAAGGTGGTCTTATTAGAAAATAATGTTGTTGGTATAAGTGACTCACAAAATTACGTTTAATTAATACAAAAAGGATTACTATTTTTATTTTTATTTAAACGATTTACTATTTAGATAGGATTATTAGCGTTTAACATCAGTCTTGAGTTTACAATACGTTAGTTGGTTTATAATCGGTGAGAAATCGGCAAAAAACCGATTATGTGCACATGCTGGTGGTCGTAGGGGGCAGTACAAATTACAACTGGGTCATCACTGGCCGTTGCTGCAAAACTTATGTATATATATATATATATATATATATATATATATATATTCTTAATTACCAAATAAATATGTAGGCTCTGTTGTACATTTTTATGACAAATATATATTAGCAATATATAATATATGATAACAATAACACATTTTTTTTATTTGTCTGTCTCTCATACATACAGATAGATCTGTATGTCACATATGGTAAGAACATGTAATTGCGCAAATGATAGGTTATATTTCTGTCTATTTGTATAACTTTCTATAAGTCAAGAACGGGTTGAGCGATGTCTTAACTAATATTATTAATAGGAAAGCGAGTTTGCTACACTTCATTATAATAAATTGTATACGCTTTGCCAGGGGTTCAGAAAAGTACATGAGTTACATTTCATTTAGATAAAAAGCTGATTCCGGAGAATAGAAATATAAATTGTAATCGGTAATCTACGTAAGAAAACATTATTAATATACGTACAGTTTTAGTCTTAAGTGAGATAATGTTTTCTGACAAAAGTTTTTCAAGATTGGTAAGAATTTAGCTAGGCTAATAGGCATCAGCAGCGCTTACCAAACACGGACTGCTCGAATTGCGAAAGATATATCAAAAAACTGCTAAGTGTGTAGTGCTGGAGAGTAGAGGTAACGTAAATGACCAGGGTTTAAAAGGTGTAGGTATTCAAATAGTTCCTTGAGATAAGAACCATTACAATTCTTTACGATATACAAAAAGATGATCATATTTACGAAGGTTTTAAATGAACCAAAAACAAAAGCTTTGAAATTAATCAAGCTGCCAGCTTTTAGTATGTAACGAAAATGCATGCATTAAAGCATTAAATGTTGTCATGACAAAGATGGTGATTAGGTCTGGTCAAGCCAGGTCAAGAGGTAGGCGCATATGAATTTTCAACCATAAATTAAAAAAAATACAACGATTAAGAGCGTAATAAAATATCATTGATCGTTATAAATAACATACTTGCTCGCTATTAATAAAGAATGCGTTTTTTCGAGTATACAGCTTCAATATGTAACTTCACTTTTGGCCTCTCTCAGGTGGGTTGGGGATCGCAGTAAAAGACTAGAGTTAGGAAAACACTACTACCCATTTTGTGGTCTACTGGAGATGTATAGTGATTACCTCCAGCGACTAATGCTGAGTCACGGTTTAGGACATCGTTAAGTGGGAACTAATCGGTGTAATTCCTAGCGTCCGACAGAAGTTTCGGTGTCGGAAGTAGAATAATTTATTTTATACTCCATTTCCGCTATTCAATTGCAACTAACAGAAAATACTGACCAACTAATGTTGAGTTACATTGACCAAATGATTTATGGAATTGAGTACATATCGATTTTTATTGTATTTTTATCTCTTCTCATGTAATTTGCAATTAAATTTTTTTTCTTATACGGACCTATCTTATAGGGCTATTCTCAAAGTTATCTCTGTGATATACTGTTGATTTAAAAACACAATTATGACATCATTTGGAATCTATCACAAAAACACAAATCGTTTTATCAAACTAACAAGACCGTAATATTTTAGTCGGGCGTTAAAATGAGATGATATCCTTTGAATTTATAATAAAGATTAATGACTCAAAAACGTTTCAATAACGCACCACGCTCTTTCAGAAAAGAAAACATGGCTACCTCTTTACAATATCAAATTAGATCTCATGGAAAACATTTAATGTAGATAAACCGAAGTCTCGCAAACTCCATCGTAAAGTTATGAAATCAAATGTACGACTCGGCAATCACCATTTAAAATAATCCTAATTTAATATATAGCTAGCAAGCCTCGCTTATGCAGTATGTGAACAACCACTTGCAATAATAACCCCTAATCAAAAGAGATAAAGAGAGAATCACCTCTTTGGTGACAGCGATAGTGATTATTATTATTTTTTTTTAATTTGAAACAATATGCTATTATATAACCAATAATTAATAAAATTGGTAAATGTTTAGACAGCTGATTTTGATTATAGATCTTTTGCAATTATGACAACAGCTGTGTGAAATATTGTATTAAATAGTGTATCTTTCAGTTAACGCTAAAGTAGCGCAGGTGTCGCACAGTAAAGTGTTTGTACAAAAAAAATGGGCACGTTATCAATTCTGTTCCTCACCATATCTTTCGGTAAGAGTCTTTTATTTTATTTTTACAACAATTATTCAGTCATAGACTAAGTAGGGCTTGTTATATGGTTACTTAATAAAATTACTTTATTACTTACTTAATAAAATTATAATATTACTTGACTCTAGCACTAGTCTAACTCTAGAATCACTATCATTCCAACTAGCGGCCGTCCAATTTTTGAAGCATGCTACATATAAATATTAAATTAATTTCTTTAGCATCCGCAATGTGTTCGACCTCTATAAGTTAATATTTGACGTATTTTTATACGTCTCCATTGTAATTGAAACACGACATTATGTTTTGTTTCAAAAACCATTCAATAAAAAAAGCTTTTGTTTTTCAAAATATTGAGTATTTTTTTAATGTCAGACATTTTTTGTAGATAATTTTATGGTCTAATACTTTTGTCTTGTCTATTTTTATGATAAGTGTTACCATTTACTGAGAAAAATTAATATACTACTTTACTTCTATTATTTAGAACTACTAACTAACAAATGCGAGTACGATTCCGACATGACATTTCTAATTTATCAGGACAGATAGTTTTTGAAAATTGTCGGTCGTCTATTACTTTTGCTCATGATTCATTTATTAATAAGTATCCTAAAACTGTTATTCTCTAGATTAAATAATAAATGAACTAAATTCGTTTTATCGTTCCAAAGTATATGATATATTATTAAATATTAAAGCCCGGGCGCATGTTCTTGACAAATGTAGTAAAATCAAATTTGCCCTTTTTGTTTGTTCGTGGTGGTCAAAGCTGATGTAACCGTTATTCATGCCGCATTAAGCAACGGTGCCTAAATAAATATTAGGAATACAATTAATGGTTGACACTGATAAGATTAAATATACATTACCTGTATATTTTTAAATCAGATTAAGATTAATTATAAAACTCCGACTGAAATCTTTATTATTATTTTTTAAATATTTCAACGTGTCTTTCGGCTAATATGGTGATGATGAATGAAATATATAACAGAGGCCTTAAAAGATATTGTGAGATTTTACTGAACAGCATCATTAGATATCAAAATGAGACAGTGATGTATGTTACAAAAATGGCACGCAGTTTCAAGATCAAACTTAAAAAGACTCTAGTTAAGATCAAGTTGGGCAAGTTAATCGCTTGAGTTGTAAGTCAATAAAATTTGTTGATTTTCGAGATTCCATGATTACCTCTTTTGGTAACTATGATAAAATCGTAATCTACTAAAAATATTTTTTACAATGTATAATTTAGATCGTGATGACATTATCTCAACCTCCTTATTATAAATCGAAAAACCTTAAAAATTGGGCTATCTCTGTCCTAATTTAAGTAATAAAAGTGAGGTTATCTTCAGGTTTATTTCGGCTTACATGTTTGCAACTTGACGTGCATTTTATAGACAAAGGTTCTATAAAATGCACGTCGAGTTCCCAAACATTTGAAAAGATATAATGGATTGCTTTACGTATTAACAGAAACTGCAAACATATTTTACATACATAAGACATAAAAATGAACCAACATTATTGACCTGAATAACATGGTGTTTGTTTTTTTAAGATACCCGATATTTCATTTTATTTTATTAATCTTTGATTTCCATATATGAAAAACACTCTTAGTAAGATGGTGCTTGAATATGTTCGCCTAATGTTCCAGCATCGTTTATCGGAGATGTTTATCATTGACGGGCTCTGATTGCCCTGTCACCGTCTCTGGATATAGCTACCGCTAAGCTGCGAAAATGGCATACTCAGTGCTATCAATAAAACTTTTTATGTGTTTCGTTTTACGCTCTCCCGAATACCTTTGACATTTATCCTTCATATCCTTAATGTATATATATAAATCTATACTAATATTATAAAGAAGTAAAGTTTGTTTGTATATTTGTTAAATTGTAAGAGGTAATCTCGGGATCTACTGAAGCGATTTTAAAAATTCTTTCACCAATAGAAAGGCACTTTATTGTTGAGTGTCATAGGCTATAGACTATTGCATGCTAGAAAAAAATTAAAGAATTTTGTCCACCCGTGCGAAGCCGGGACGGGCCGCTAGTATGTAATATAAATAATATAAATATATTAAGCTCGTACCAATAAGGAATATATAAGGAAATAGGAAAAAGAGCAAAGTCTTCCGTATATTTTAGGTACAATGGTAGCACGATGGCATACGTCAAGCTAAAAACATAGAAATAAATTAAAAATAAATAAAGATGGATATGAAGAAACTTTATCTTAAATTCAAAATTCTGAAATGTAATCTTTACAAATAATTCACAAGTTACATACATTTTGACTAAAACATTAAGATCTGTACTTGTAGAAAAATGTCATCAATCACCTTCTATGGAAAATGTCATACAGCGAACTTTCGACTTGAACGTTTCACACCACTCGTCATGGTAATCCGTAAATGATTGCTTTCACAAGATATTGTAGCGTGAGACAAGAGTCTATAATTTTGTCTGAAAACTAATTTGAGAGCTGTTTTCAAACGACTTTTTTTGTCTAAATGTGCCAGTATCTGATAGTAGATAATTATACTAAAACCCCCTAAATATTTTACTAAGAAAAAGGTAACTTACACTTTAACGATAATTGACTTTTTTTTATAAATAGACAAACACATTTTTTCACTGAATTACTCGTGTCGTCGGTGTATTTCAGTTATGCTTATATTTTAACTTAAACGCTGTTCCTGTGGTAGCATTTTCTTTCAAGCAACAACTAAGAGTGATAAATAGAGCCATTGCCGATAAAAAACCACTTGAAATTTCGGTCAGGATTTTCTGCACTTATAAAAGGTTCTAAATTATATTTGGTGTTAAAAACTGTATGCCTAAAATTGTTTAGGAATGTGTACGTTTTATTTTATTTGCAATAAACAACAGCTATATATTAAATGCACCCATTTATATGAATTTTGTCCCATTCTCACTACTGTTTGTAAAACCAACCATTGGGAATGTTTTTGCCACTAGACGCCAGAGGGCAT
Organism: Calamotropha paludella; assembly: GCA_927399485.1. Classification (NCBI taxonomy): domain Eukaryota; kingdom Metazoa; phylum Arthropoda; class Insecta; order Lepidoptera; family Crambidae; genus Calamotropha; species Calamotropha paludella. Next base: position 18,177,289 of record OV656803.1, on the reverse strand, counting down.
TTTACAAGGTTGATCATAAATTAAATGGTTAATGTTTACGCGGCAAATGAAGTATTCGCAAAGTAGAATGATCGAAGGATTTCAACTGATAAGTAATTTAATTGACTGCCATTAACATTGTCCATTAGAATAATAATAATAATAATAATATTTCTTACTCTTCATTCTTAATAATAATATTCCCACCAATTAGCTTAGCCCAAAGTAAGCACTATAAGGCTTGTGTTATGGATACTAGGGTAACGGAAAGATATACATACCTATATGATGCATAGATATGTAATATTAATAGAAATATATATAAATACCCATGACTCAGGTACAAATGCTCGTATTCATCACGCAAACATCTGCCCCTTCTGAGATTCGAACCCAGGACCGTCGGTGCTAAAGGCAGGATCGCTACCGTGGCACCAAACGGTCGTAATTACGTAGTCGAATGTAAGGCTCACTTGAAGGGGGCAACTAAATCAAATCTTTTTCGGTAGAATTTAAGAGTTATTTCTTTTTAAGATACTTCAACAGTACCCTAGTTTTCTTTAGTTAACTATCGGTTTTGTTCACACGGAAAATGCCTTTCTTTATAACAGATGACATCAGAATGTATATTAAATAACGAGTTACAAAGTATTGTTCCTTTCTACAGCCTCTATCTACACATAACTTCACTTCTTCAATATTCACTATCCGTTCCCTGTGAATACTGATATTCACAGGACCTATATTGAGAGGTGAAGGCTTCAGTGTTCTTTGTGCAATCAGCGTCGATGATTGACGATCCACTATCAGAATAACGACATGTCATTTTTCATGAAATTTGAGAGCCTTTGTCGATAGTAATCGTGATTTAAAAACTAAACTAAGAGGTTTTTTTTGCTGAATTTAAGCTGAGTGTTAGATAACTTTATCGTTAATGAATTAATACTTTGGGAAAGATAAGCATATTATTAATTGAATTGTCAAATGAGCACTTCAATTCCCACAGAGACGTTGAAATCGAAGGTTCTACCTTCATCAATATATATATTGACCAAAAAAATTCAGGCCATATTACCTAACTGCCAAAATATAAAAAGTTGAAAAATGGGTTGATTAATGACAATCAAATTAATTATTCAACAAAACATATCAATGAAGATAAATAATTATTAGCCTAGCGAAGTGGGCGGGTTACGGCTAGTAATAATATTAACGCAAATAAGATACTTTATACCAGTTGTTATTTAAACTAGTTTATTACTAGGCAACATATAATGTTACCGCTAACCCTTTCGATAAGCATCATAGATAATAATAAGGCTAATAAAAAGAATAATTAAATTACAGTTGAATGAAAACCTCCCATAATTTGACATCTTTAACATTTGTGGTACTTGATACTTCTATTTCCACTAATTCATGACCCAGCTAACATCTGGGTAAAAAAGCGGGTAATTGGTTTATTTATTTTTATTCACAAAGTGCGTTACTTTTTGCAAGCACTAATTATCACATGCACCTCGGAAGGCGTAGCAATGAAGGGTAGAGGGGGCAGACATTCAGATTTTTTTTCCTCAAAATATTCATTTATAGAATAACTTTTTGTTATTAATATTTTTTTCAAAGACCTTATGAATTTATTAGTATTTGTTTCTGCTTTTTGGGTATGCTGGTAGTTTATTATTAATTTTAATTGACATCGGGTAAGGACCTAAGCTGTGTAAAGTAAGTTTAGATTTCGTTAGCAAAAGATTATTCTTATAGCTAGGTATGTTATGCCGGGTCGCATCTTTGATTTTAGTATAAAAATTCGGGTATTTTCTTACAAACATTTTACACACATACATTTTTTAAATGAATAAGCACGGTAATGCTATTATATTAAGATTTTGAAAGTGAGGCTTGCAGTTTTCTACTTGTTTTATATTTGCTAGGACATGTATACATTTATTTTTGTAAAATAAAAAGTTGCATTCGTACTGTTACCCCACAGTTTATTTAGTCAGGTTAAGCGATCAAAACGATAAAATAATAAAATTGAACTAAAAAAATCCAACTTAACTTATTTATAAATATTTGAAACTATGACGTCAGTAATAATCACAAATATTGTATTGAAAGTAGACGGGACATGGATTATTGAGACCTTTACTTTGACTTTCTTGAAGAGGTCGAATTTCCGTTTTACTAAATAAATAACGAAAATATGAAATTTTATTAAAATGCTATTTTTCATTTACTGATACGGAAACTTTATGACCACATATTTTGCGTATTGTACTGCAGAGTGCACGACACTCAACTGCAACTTGAAACTCAGAGAACATCTCATTAAGGGCGGCTTTCCAGGTAGTCTGCGACCCCCTAATGAGCTAGTAATGAGCTGCCGCGGGGCAGTTGGAAATTGCGCCGCTCGGTTTAACCAACAGTATATATATGTAGCTATACAGCAAAGAATAGCTATTACATTGATTCATTTGTCATTATTATATATTATCTACATTTAAAGTTTATAATATAAACTAGCTGCCCCGGCCACGCGTTGCTGTGCTATAAATTAAAATCAAATCTATCCTATCTTTTAGATCAAATAACAGATAGTTACGAAGTTTGATCAAAATTGGTTAAGTAGTTTAGGAGTCCATCGCGGACAAACAACGTGACACGTAATTCATATATATTAAAATTATTATGAGATGTAGATTCTCGCGAATTAATCAGATATGTTGATTTTTCTTCAATTGCTTTTCAACCGAATTCCAGTGCTATTTTTTTATGGTCTAGGTAACTACAACATCGATTGTAGTCGGCTAAGAAACATTTTAAATGGCTCATAGGTTTTATAAAGTACCTATGTTTTTACTTAAGAAAATTATGAAGATACTTTATTGTAAACTTTAGTGGTCACTAATATTATCATTAACTTATATTAGCACAAGAATGCGCTTTCGTTACGGAAGACGTCGTTCTTCCGTAATACTAAAATATAGAGAAATCCTGAATGTATGAAAAAAAAAACCCGAACATATTTGACAAAATAAGATAAATATGTTCTTGAGTTCTCCTTTCTATGTTTTGGAGAAACTTTTAAAATGAGTTGAGTTTTCTTAGAGCCACGATTTAACAGTTTTGACAATAGTCACCTGTAGGCACAACACGTTTACTGAAATGTTATTCGATAAAACAACATTTGCATATTTATTTTATTTTAAACTTTTTTGTTACATATTTCTAATTCGTGTCTTTATAGATGTTTTATTTGTATATTATTTAAATTACAATTAAATTACCAACGTAATAAACAGCTATAAAGGCGACGTTAAGAATGATTTCAATGTTGTGTTGTATTCAGTATTCTTACCTAACTCGTAATTTTCAACGCAAATAAATTATTGTTAAAACAAAGCTTTTGTAGACTTATGTTCCGCATTCTTTTCGTTGTTGACAAATCGCATTTCATTCTGGTAATATCACCTCTGTTTTTATTTGTGTAGTAATAAATGGATGAAAATCCAGCGATTTCTCAACTGAATCGCTAGGTAAAGGAGTCATTTCAGGGAGTTCCTGAAGAATGTGCCTGGGAGCGGCGTGAAGTTAAACAATTTAACTAGTTTGTTAGCTTTTACGGTGGCGGATCATTATTTAGACCTACATCCGGAAACTAGAAGTAGATGAGAGGAACCTATTCTTCATTATATGTAAAATACGTCTATATTTTTTATAGTAAATATATTCGATGTTGCGTTAGTTATCTCAGTTACGCAGAGGTGGCACTGGTACTCAGCATGATTCTTATCACTTGTAAAAAAATCAACAAATGTGTTAAGGTCCCGGTAGCTTAATTAGAAGCACGATCGCCCGGATAACGAAAGGTTGTGGCTTCGAGTTTACTTGCGACTAGTAAATTTTTTTATATAAAAACTAGTAGCAAATTATTTGGCAATTTAAAACTGTAAATTATGTAACAAATGGAAAATTATCAACCAATGTCACCCTTTTAGTGTGGTATTGTCTAAATATTTCCGTAAAAGGGGTGTGCAAGGGGTTCTTTAGTCTCCTTGGCGCAAGATGCTTTTCTACGAGTTATTAAAAGGAGGAATTTATTTGCCATCGAACGTTATTTTTAAAATAACTTATAGCAGTTTATACAGCTTAATGGCGTAGCAGTTAGAGCGATAGGTATACGATTACTCGAGGAACTATGCTAAGAGTCGGTCATTAGCTAGGTGATCAAAATTATGCCTTTCGCAACAACAGCCCTGGGTTCGAGTCCCGGAAGGGGCAGATGTTTGTGTAATAAATACAAGCATTTGTTCCTAATTCATGGGTATATATATGTATATTAAACTGAAATAATATTAAATAAGTATGTGTCATATTTGTATGTCTTATATGTTATATCCATAACACAGGCCTTACAGTGCTTAATTTAGACTAGGATAACTGTTGTGAATGTTAGAAATATTATTATTATTTACTATACGGTTATGTTTAATTACCTCAATAATGTTTTTTTTATAATATAGATTTGCAATTGTTAGCAACGTACGTTATCAAATGAACTTTTTATTTATTTCATTGAGTTCAAGAATTTGATTACGTTAACCATGTTATATTATGTAAGCTAAGGTTTAATAACTAAACAAAATTCGCTCAAAAAGTAAAAAATATTTGCGTTTTTTTTTAAATTACCGTTTCGTGATACCTTTTTTATTTCGCTAATTACATATTCCGCTATACCACTTCATATTCGAGTCAATAACAGACCTTTTAATTTACAAATATAAAAGTATTTTATAGTTATCTTTTCAGTTTTGTGTTACGAGGCCTGATCATTGCTCACCCATTCGTAATCTTTGGGATTATTTCCCCGACAGTAGCGCACATGAAGCCATCTATACCCGCTTACGCACCAATTCACATGAAACACGTAATCAATTGAAATCTAAACAGCGATATCGATAGTACAAGTAACAGACACTGTATGTGTTGGATACTTTAAAGAAAGGACAAATAATATTTTCCTGTGAAGGTTATAAAAATTAACACTTGCACCACAAGGGCAAAATAAGGGTATTACTTATTCATTATATATGCTTCCCGGTCTTATATATATTTGTATTTTATATAACTATATTTCCGTATAATACATGCATGATACATGTGATCTGTGGGGACACGAACAGGTGCGGTGATATTGCACAGTGATAATATTGTCAATATTGCGTGCCATATCTCCCAGTCAGTGGATATAAATCATTCAAATATAGCGCTCTATAAATGGAACTTCACGGAGCTAAACTTAGAACTCGTAAATAATTTCATGATTTTTTTAATAATCTAACTGCGGTGTCTCTAGTTCGATCGAAAGCACATTAATATAGCTTTAAAAATTAAATGATCTCTATTACTGCATAGGCTCGGTCCAAATGTCAAGTCGGTGTAATGTAGACTATTCTATAAGCAGCAATCTTACTACCCATAATCCCATCAGCAGAGCAGAATACCAGAACGAGTGATACCTTATATCTTGTCTTCCAATTGGATGATAACAATTTGGTCAAGATCTTCTTGTCATGAAGTTGACATTCGACCTTAAAATTGGTCACGCCATTAAGTGTGTTAGTATTAAGAATAATTCACAGTGTATTAATTATGTAACTAAATATTTAAATGATTATTTAATTGATTTACTAAATGAACTTATTGATTGGTTTAACTATTATTATTATTATTTGATCTAACGTGTTATCTGTCATAGACAACACGATCGGTCCACGTCACCTGCCCGCCAGGCGATGGAGTGACGCGTTGCCTATATAATGCCTCGCACTGAATCAGACAGGCTTCTTCGCTTGACGCCCGGAGCGAGCGCACGGCCTTATCGGATTATATCGATTGTATTGTTACTATAATTATATTCCAACTGATTGATATAAATAACTGATATAAATTTTGAGAATTAGAATATTTCGTTTCCATTGTGGCAGCAAGTACATTACTATAGATAAATAAATTGATTTTGGTCATAAAATATTATATACGAGTATATTTACTCTCATTTTGATGACAAGTATAAGGCCCAAATTGCGGCCACAAAGATGGAGCTCCAGTATGACTTGATTATTAAGCACAAGTCCGATCGTGCATAGAGTATTGCTTTTACCTTTGAAACGGTTCAGATGAATACTAGCTTGTCGTACTTGGCTCAGTGGAGTGCAGACCCATGCAACTAAGAGCAAATGATTAGCTACTTAAAATGAAGCTTTACAGCTTTGCATGCTTTTCCGTCTTCCACAGATTGTGATTCGGCGAGTGTACTCTTCAGCTGCATAAGCTTGTTCCGTCTTCCCTTTTAACCACACCTGGAGTCTAGGCACATTGCGGGTTATCATCCCTTATTGTTTAATTTGGCGGTTGCGTACCAAGCGCTTTTTTCATCTATTATACCAAACTTGAACTTTTTTCTAGGCTGTAGAAGTAGGAGCGAGAGATTTAGCGGGGTAGGGAGAGAACCACGAGTAGTAAAGGTGAGTTGATGCTCATCGGAAAAGGGCTCCTTGAACCGACACCCGTGTCACAAGTCTCGGGATCTACTCGGAGTTTCTCTTTCTGCCACACGTTGGACCCGGTACCCGCACGGTGAATCCATAGAATGCAAAGAAATTGGTTTCTTAAAGAGCATGAAAACAAAGGTTGACTATAAAAAGATAACGGACGCAATAAATTGCTTCTACTTCCAATTAAAAATGTTTCTAAGTACGCCGATTCAACAAAAAAGCACTCGAGTGCCCCTATGATTTATCATGGGGGTATATTTCCTCGAATTGAATTCGCTCAGAGATATTACCTGTGTTCAATGAGTAATGGGTTGATTTTAATAATATGTTTCAGATTATAAATTCCATTTTAATTCCATACGTGTCGAAGTTATGGGATTATAAATATTTCATTGCAACGGATATATATTCTTCTTTTCTACCTCACTTTATTAATTATTTTCTTAACGTGCACTTAATTAGTATAGTTTAACCATATTTAAATGTAGTTCCATGTTTGAAGTTACAAAATTAATAAAACACGAAAACCCAGTGATAACATAGTACTGTTTCAAAATATTTTGAGACATTGAATAAATGTTACGAGTATTTATGCAGTTAAGCATTATAATTATTATACATAATTTGACCAGAAATAGAAAAAAGAAATAAAAAAACAAACAGCAAAAAATTCACAAACCACATTTCAGTCAGCAGGACGTCCTGACGTCGTCAGGTGAAACGAACAAATCTTGTAATCACGAATCTAATGAGCTTAATCTCAGTGTATTCAAGTATAATTGTATCCCAGGGTTCCATCTCCAACCATCGTGCTCCATCTATCAGACCAGCTCGGTAATATCGTAATATTATATTGTCATCTAAACTACTTATCTTGCTTTAAGAAGATCAAAATTTATCGTCCTATCAGTATTAACACGGTCAAGGTGTTGACACATGACATAATGTTTTAAGTCTGTTATAGACTTACACCTAAAGAGTTCTGACAGAATTATTGTATTTTCCTTTCGCTACTTCCAGAACCGAATAATTTGTCATTCATTTGGCGAAGGGGCGCACTGCGGGACGCTTGGGCCCCACATAAAATGGCGTAAATTAAAAATTTCAATCTCGTTTTCGGTTTGCGATTTTCATGATTGATACTCCTTTACAAAGAGGTGCTGGGATTTCATCGAAGCGATTTTGTATAGGTTTTTTGTAATTGTATAGAAAGAGGACTAACTATATTTGTTCATTCATTTTATTCATATTATTTTTAGATAAAAGAAGCATTTTATATTCAAGAATCAATGAAAGGCTTTTTTTTAAAATAAGAAAATGTTTTCTTTCTTTCTTAATTTCATGATGTTAACTCCAAATTCAATAGTTATCGATAACTATTGTTGAAAAAGATTACACTAATATAAGTCTTTCAGTTCTATAAATAAAACAAGTTATTTAAGTACATTCCAATCAAACGTATGTGAAATAGGTATTGTAAAACATGTGCTCGAGATTTACTTGACATTTTAATCAGAATCGATAAAATGCAGATATTGTTAAATAATTAGATAACTTTCTTTTTAAATATAGAAATATTTATCACGATTCAGAGCTAGTGAAAAGTAAAGGTCTGTCTACACCGGTAGTTTACGACCGTGCAGTGGGCGTATGCCGACAGTGTTTACTGCCTGTTGGCGACTATTAAACGGCTTTATCCTCACTATCTTTGAATTTCTTTAAGGGGTTGCTTTGAAGATAAAAGGTCTGTTAGTTGTGTCGAGGACCATGTTTTACGCACAGATTAAATCGATGTTTTAGTGGTAGTAAATCATAAAATGTGTTGTGAAATAGAAGATTATACGTCACATATTCAGTGACTAGTAAAGTATTATAAAGGTAGTTATAAAATATTATAAAGATTATATTTTAAGTTTCTTAATATTTGTATAGAATTAGACAGCAAATAAATTATTATTTATCTTTACTTTTTAGATTTATGTTTTTAATTTATTGTCCAATTCTAAATATTTGTGTTTTTTGTATATATAAGTTTATGGAATCGAATGTTAATTTACTGCAATCTGAAATAATATTCGAAACTAATTCAACCAATATTTCTGAATGAAACCAGTAATAAAATGTTAGTTGCAATGAAAACCCAGTTAAAATATCATAAAAATAAGGCTACACATATATTAGTAATGTGGAAATAATTGTATATCCTAGTGGATAATGAATGCAAACCAAACTGAATTATTTTCTAATATATGCAAATGTGGAGAGACAACGTGAGCGCTGGAGAGCCATGGCGAGAATTTAATCTCACGTTAATTTCACCGGGCAAATACAGTTAATTACACGTTTTGTAGGTGCGATGTTTGTGAACTAATATTTCTTTGTGTTATAACAGAGTAAAAACGTTATGTTTTATATATGATATAAATAGTTTTTTTATCTTTGGAAATACGAAAGTAAAATGTCATTTCATTTATGTAGTTATGTAACTTATTTGGTAAAAGAAAATCTTATATGTAAGAAAGATTAAATTTTGTTGTGTGGTAAGCACATCACTTGGGAAGTATCCATGTATTAACAAAGTCTCAAACAGAAATCTCGACAACACATCACTTAAAAAAATACTTTTTACCTCACACGCTCGGAAAAGTTTGGTTTGTCATGCAATTTCTGCGTGGAAAATTGTGTATTATCCGCTAGGTTGGAAAAGTGTTTTAATATTAGAACCTTTTTTTTCTAAGAAAACACAAACATGATGAATTGTCATTATAGTCTTTATAAGTAACATCTTATTTTGATTTAAATTAATACTACTTCGTTTTGGTTTTATTACATTATTTTAGTTCCAAAAACAAAATATTATAAAAACCGCAAGAATAAATAATATTTAGTGTATACTTTTTGTAAAGTATAAGAATTTTAAATGTATGGTGGGTGAGATTTTACACCACATGATAAGATTTCTGAAATTTTGTAAAATCAGAAAGAATAAATATCAAAAATGTCCAACAGGGACGGAGATACCTATTTACAATCTTATTTAAGCTGTTTTTCTTGCACCTAAAAATTTTCCTCGCTGTAGTGAGGTGAAAAATTGTGTGTTTCGCTCGGCAGCAAAGTTTTTAGCGTCTCGTACCTATGAAACCCTCGCTACGCTTAGGATTCTATCTATGAATCACTCGCTACGCTCGTTGTTCAATCCTAGAATCCTTCGCTTGATCAGGTTTAACTTTTTGCAGCCTTGCATAACAAATAACTATTTACGCACGTATATTTTAAATAGTGAATACTGCGATATATGTGTCGCGCCTAAAGAAGTTTTACTTCAACCATTTGATTCTAAAGTGATTAAAAACAAAATTTACTGAAATTCACAATTGGCACTGAGACTGAGATAAGACCAATTCATTAACGTGACTGCAAGGTAGGAAAAAAGTTAAGAGTATTTAGTGCGTTGGTTTAACATTTGCGGGGGCTAGGAAATTTTTTCAAGCCTATGTCATCGGATAAAGTAAAAATATTATCTTGAGGTTCTCTAGGCTTCGCAAGGTACATTACGCCGTTAAAACTGCATTTGCAGTCTTAAGTCAACCAAACCACACAGGATGGTGGTCCCGTTATTTCTATGATATTTTAAGCCTTTTTGATTGGCTATGACCAATACGACTAGGCTAATTTAAGCCCTTATGGTGGACTTCTAGGGAAAGCTTAACTACTTGAAGGCATGTGTTCCAATCGTGTGGACGTTAATAGACAATGGCAATTTAATATGATGATGTATAACGTGAGGTGAGGTAGTTTCTATATAAGGGAATTTCCCCCCCTCCCGGCAACATAGGCCATTGGCCACGAGATTTGAAGAGCAAACACGTATAGTTACACTCGACGTGCAGCGTGTCAACAAAGCTGTTTACACGTGTGCCAACTTTGCAATGTGTTTAATTATAAGTTTCCTCGTCATTCGTTCGTGTTCTCACTGTCTGGTCTTATATTATATGAAACGCTTGGTTATCCTCAGAATGATGATAACTGTGATCCAATAGTCAATAAAAAAAACATTTAAGTAAACTCTCTTGGAAAATAATGATTCGATAGGCAAATGCACATAATTGTTTCCAATATTTCTCCTTGTATTTTATGATGTACTCCGTGAACGAGTAGTGGCTTAATACGTATCAGTTATGATGATGACGTCATTCCGAAGTCCAGGATTCGATTCTATGTGTTGAAACTGAACTTTTCTATATATTATATGGTTATTTCACCATGGTGGAAAGAGTGTTTTTCTCACAGAATCGAGGGACTGGAACAGTGGTCACAGTATTTTGTTCTTACTTAGCCCGCAGGTGTCCACAACTCTTTGTCCTTACTATAATCAGCAGGCGTGTGCAGTTCTTTGTCCTCAGTTAAACCTTCACAGTTCTTTCTTCTCAGTTAAGCTTGCTGTTCATAGTCTTTTGTCCTCACTTCAGCAAGCTGGGACTTCACGAGCCTGAATGGTATCCGTGGTAATACTGCACTTAAACTCCCCACTTTCACCCACTTTATTTGTGATTTGCGAATCATATTTACGAAAACAACTGTAAATATTACCCCTTACTTGTCACTTAATATACTTTTATTATTATATATTGATTAAAGACACGCAGAAACAGTATTGGCGACATATATGGATACATCGCCTATGTTATTCTAACTGCTGCTGGTCGGTCTATCTGGCTATTTACTCCTTGTATAATAAGAGAATCACGCAAAACTTATAAAGGCAGTATAGGCTGGTGGATGTAGCGTCAAATAGTGAACTCGTTTGATCAAGCGAATGTAATAGATAATTTTATAAAAAGGAAAAACAATAATATTTTACCTTTATTATATATAAATTTAATTATATTCCTTTCTCTTTATATTTTTGGTAAAAAATGTTGATGCCATGTAAATTTGGATTTCTTGCGAGTTTATACCGTATTGTGTCCGGTAGATTAGAATAGTACCAACCCTTCACAGTTATAGGATATCGTTAAAAGCGACTTTAGGTAAAATTTTCAGAATGCATCTGAAAATACTTTTAAATAGGTTTCTATTCAATGTGAATTTACTAAGAATACCAGAGATAACTTTGATAGTTCTTTTTCGGTTGCGGTCCGAAATCTAATCATACGTTATAAAATCTCACCCACCATACCTTTAAAATTGTCATACAAAACGGATAGTATATTCTTAATATTATTAATTCTTGTTGATTTTGTGATTTAAGAAACAAAAAAGACCAAAACGGAGTATTATAGTATTAATGTAAATAAATAGCTTGTTAGAAGAGACTAAATAAATAAAACAGGTATATGTGGTGCTAAAATATCACTTTTACGAATCTTAGACACAAAATAAATTCCATGCACAATGTAGACTGGTTATCGTTTTACATATGGACATTCTGGACAGGAGGATTCATGTTCGGCCTAATTTAAAAAGTATGTAGCTTTGAATAGATATTATGTTGATCTGATCCCGAACAAACAGCGTATCCGTTATTACGGCAACAGGAAACGGTAGAACCGCAAACATTGAAATTGTACTGAACAAGGGAAGATGAAGTTTAACCCTTAACGCGTTCGGGTCTTAACTGACTTAGATTCCTCTAGAGGCGGTCGTAATTCTAACGTTGATACGTAGGATGCCACGGTTTAAGTTGTGTGTTGCCTTATACGGAAAAAATTGATATTAAATTAAATAGCTCACATAAGATGATAATATATCTTTAAATATACGTAGACATATAAAACAGTTTGGTATGAAGCTTTAAGGAATATTGTTATTATTTTATGATAATTCATTTTTTCGAAGGTCTGCCAAGGGTTTGTTTCAATTAGTCAAAATTCGGTCCCAGATTACGTGTGATATTAAAATTGCTTGAATTGTATTTGGTAATGTGGGCGGGACAGTGCAATTTGTATGGTAATCGTTGGCGTGCTCTCAGCTTTGCCTCGGTTTTATTGCAAATTGATTGTCGAGGACTTTTGATAGCCCTGGACCCATCTGTAAAGGTTTTCCGAATGATTCCGCTGTCGTTTTTACTAGTAATTAGTTGTGCCATAATTGCATATTTTATTGTCTGAAACGGCGTTGTGCGATTGGAACGTTAATTTTTATTCATTCATTTAACTTTTTTATTAGAGTATGCAATTTTAATTTTATTTAAAAAAAGGAAACGGTAGAACAGCAAACAAAAACAAAAATCGTAAAATTAATTTAAATTTGAATCGAGATAGGTTAACAAATGCCATGAAGCAGAAACAAAAAAGATTTTATTACTTTAAAAGGAGTGTGTCTGGTAATAAATAGAATGATTCTTAATTTGTGTTTGATATATAAGAAAGAAGTATATATGAATAAAGGTAACTATAGAAAATCTTAAGAAAATAAATGTTTGTTTTTTGACTTAAATAAAAGTGTTTTTTTATGATACATACGCCTGAAGAATTTTGTGAGAGAGGCGTAGGCTAATGGAAAAGGTTAAAAGATCAGCTTACAGTCGTACCTTACAAAGGTACAAATTCAATTTATGTCATTTTTGCGAGATTGATCCTTTTTCTTTAACATATGTAAGACAGTGTGGGTTTTAACATAAGGACGAACATATCAATGTTGGGATTAATTCGGACGCAGAAAGATTATACTACATGATAAAATGACGCCAATATTGATGGACGATATTTCTTCGCAACACCAAAGAAAATATCAAATATCTTTTAGATCAGTAAAACTAGAATGGGTATTTTACAAAGTATATGGGTATGCTTACCTAGGCTTTTTATTGATTATAAACTTATGACCACGTCTTGGCTCGCTTTAAATTCGGTTTCATCATGAATCCCCGTTTGACAAATCGAAAAAACTATTAGCTTACTATTGAATTCTATTGTCTAAAAACAGAAATCTTTTAATTGATACCTACTGATTATTTTTCTGTTAAAACTAATAAATAGGTTGTCAGCATTACTGACCCGCGAGCAACTACATTTGTTGATAAAGAACACTTTCTCTGTCAAAGACCATAAAAGATCATAGCGCCCGCATGCCGTTACAAAGGCTGTTAATGCTGTCAAAGTCAGAATTCGTCGAAACCCGATTAAGAAGCAAAAAATCTTATCGCGAGAAAAGAAGATACCCGCTAGGACTCTGTGGCGTTTTATAAAACAAGACCCGAAACTCGGTGCTTATCGTCGATATACAGGTCATGGCCTAAATCAATCTTTACAATTAAAGAGAGTGGATCGATCAAAATGCCTTCTGTCACGATTCACAGGTGAAAGGCACAGAAATATCCCCTTTATCGATGAAAAAATTTTCACGATTGAAGAGCACTACAATAAGCAAAATGATAAAGTGTACGCTCTCAATTCTAAAGAAGCTGCTTTAATGGTCGGAAAGGTACAACGTAGTCATCATCCTACTTCAGTGATGATTTGGTGGGGCGTGCCTTATTAAGGCGACTCAAAAATACATTTTTGTGTAAAAGGAGTGAAAACTTTAGCCATAGTGTTATAAAGAGATAGTCTTGGACCGTGTTGTAAAACCTCTCAGCAATACATTTTTTTAAAATGTACCGTGGTCTTTCCAACAGGATTCTACACCTGGTCACAAGGCACGAATGATCCAAGCTTGGCTCGAAACCAACGTTCCGGAATTTATAAGAGCTTTAGACTGGCCCTCATCTAATCCAGACCTCAACCCTTTAGACTATAAATTGTGGTCAGGACATGGCGTGATCTAAACGACACGGTGACATCGAGTCTCTTAAAATATTTCTGGACCAAGCAGTGGAAAAATTACACATGGAAACAGTGCGTAAATCTATAGATTCGTGGTCAGACAGATTAAAGGACTGTATAAAAAAAGGTGACCATTTCGAATAGATTTTTTTTTGCTGGGACTTTAATAAATATATACATAAAAGTTTTAGTAATATTACATTACTTCATAAAAAAATACATTTTCATTTGTAACAGACCTAATGGCCGGACTATGTAAAAATTTGGCGTAAGTTGGATGTGTCTTTTGTGTAAATTTAACGTGAAAGCATTTATTCAAATTAAGCTTCATTCCATTACTATCATAGCAATCAGTTATTGCATCCACGTCTCGTTGTAGAATATGTCCATCCTCTGGACACAAGATTGCTTCATAAACCTTTATTTCTGGTATTAATGCAATGTGCGTCGCTTTGTTTGACAAAAGTATTGTAGTGTTTTCGTACATAGATTATATTCTCATAAATGTACTGTCCCGCCATTGTTAGAATATCAATTTCCTTAAAAAAGTATCTGAGAGAATACCTAGGCCGAAGGCTGTATATTGCGCGAATAGCTCTTTTCTGTAACACAAAAATGCTTTCAATATTAGCAGCTGAACCCACAACAACAACCCATAAGACATAACACTATGAAAATAACTGAAATAAATTAACCTTGCCGTTTCAATCTTAGTTAAAAGCCTTATTTTTTTATAGCATATGCCGCAGAACTGAGTCTACTTGACAAGGCCTTAATGTGAGGGTCCCATTGTAGTCGTGAATCTAATGTAATATCCAGAAATTTTGTCTTTTCATCCAATTCGACAACTTCATCATTCAACTTTATATGTAGGTCAACCCTCCTTGCATTCGGTAACGTAAATTGAATGCACTTTGTTTTCTTTGAATTTAGTGATAAATTGTTACTGGTGAGTCAATGTAAAAATTTTGATAGTGTACTATTTACACCGTGAGAGCTATCATTGCGTCGAGAGACTTTAAAAACTAAGAAAGTGTCATCTGCAAATAGCACTGTTTCACATAGATTTTTAACATAGTAAGGAATGTTATTAATATAGATAAAAAAAAGTAAAGGCCCTATTATTGATTCTTGGGGCACGCCCATGGGGGCTCGAGCAGACTCAATTGTGTATTTTGTCCTCCTATAAATTGAATAAAATTTAGCCTTGTGATATTTCAACCTTGTCTTTTTTATGATTGTTTGATTAATCTTACACAAAAGCAAACTAATTTTCAAACTATTATTAAACATATACGTTTTCTATCATCTAAGGAATATACATATTATAATATCGCGAAAGGTTCTGCATATCTTTAATTTACCGTGAAATCATGACTCCATTTTAAAGTGTCCCCCACGAACTATGGGTTCACATAGACCGGGAAAAATACTTCAGTTTTGGCAAGAATACCACTAAACATTTTCATCTTAAAACATGTAGACAGTTTGCTTAACAGACATTTCCATCGCTCCAACTGTCTACTAGGCGTAGTTACCTACAACGTCTAAAGCTAAAGCTGCAGTGTATGATAAACATTGCGGTTGTAGCACTGAATTTCAAAAGTAAGTGCGATTTTGTTTAAGGTATAATATTCTCTTATTTGAACTAGTATCCACTCCATAGCTTTTTGTTGTAAATGATAATGTGAAAAGTACTCAAGAATCGTTTTAAGACCATTTAATCTTCAGAAGTTTCTTGTTCCCTACATTAAATAATATTCATTACTAACAATGTATTTTTGGGATTTTAGGTGGTTCATTCCAAATGTATTAAATGTCCTTTTTATTATCGTCCGTTTTTGAACAGTATTTTCATCCATTTGAAGGGTTAAGGTTCCAGTATTTTTTACTTAACCGTGATCAATATTATTAAAGATTTGTTATTGTTATAGTTTACGTTATCTTAAACAAGAAACTGTCTTATAATAAAATACTATTATTAATTCATACTAGCTGTCTCGGCCAAATCAATCATAAAGATAAAATTCGCTTACAATAGGAAATCAAATCATAACTCAGTGTTATGAATGTTATTTTTAGGCTTTTACTGACAATATGGTAACAAACACACACACAAAGTATTGTCATAATATAACTAGGATTTCAAAGATTTGGAGACGGTGTGTCAGTAATGGGGCTTAGCTGGAATAAACCCGAATCAAAAACTCTCTAACTGGAATTTGGATTGGCGCGGCAAATAAACGAATTAAGCGAGTACGCGATTGACGCACTCTCATTCTTACGCAAGCGCGACGATACGTTCGTACAGTTTGTTCTGGTTTATTCCTGGATTTCGTGGCAACACCGCTCCTTGTACAACCGTATATGATGCTGCAGTTTTTACCTTAAATAGCAGTCGTCCGTATCCCCGCTATAGTGCAGCTACCGAATGTCACCGACTTGGCACGATGTGTGCCGGTAATTAGTAACATAATATTCATTAGCTGCAGCTATCTACATTGAAGGTTGAAACTCCTTAAAAAAGATTGAGGCAAACTATCAAAAAAAAATTGCAAAATTCTGTTGACAGTGTGTGACACAATTTTTAATATTGTGTGAGTGTGGTGAGTGTTTCATCCAGTTAACACGAGTTCAATTCGCGTTATGTGAATTTCTATTCGAGAAAAATCGAGTTGTATTTTTTTCGAGTTGGCACATATCTCTAGGCAAATACCGCGTGATCAAATTCAATCTTCTAGCCTTTTTTTCGCCCTATTGTGAATAACGCAGAACCGCGATATATGGATATCTAGATAGGACTTTGTCGGCGTTATAATTCCAAGCTTATTTTTTTAATATCTATATCGATATAGTATAAATAAATAAACGACGACTTTATTGTCAAGAAGTCAACAATAAAAAAACACAAAAGTGGCTGTAATAATATACACAAGGATTAATACAATTTCCATGCAATTTATTTCGATATATAATGTTCCATTGAAAACATCGTTTTATCTTTTCGTTTATTATACTATTTTTTGACTTAAGTATACTTTCTTTTTAATTTTAGCAGTTTATAATATTTTATTGCTCACTTTGGATCTACATTTTTACAAATAAATTGAGTAATTGTACAAAGTAAAGTGAAGATGAACAAAATACTGAAAGTTTTTACGTAAGAAGTCTTACAACCGAGAGTATATATTTCATATTGTAGAGAGAGCTAGGTTCCCATGGGGCCTTTATTAAAATATACTTTCCACCGAGATGATATAATGAAATGTGACCCGATGAAACCTTCAGTTTAAAACGCAAATTTTTCGTATTTGTAAGGCTTTAATCCTTGTAGAAAGGATTTATAGTAAAATATTGGGTGAACTCCGATATTAAGTGGCTACCGCATCGGTTGCTAAAGCTTTCAGGTATGCTCGACTGGGTCAATAATGGCTCCTCATCATCATCCTCCGAGGTCGTCCGAGATAAATAGAAAAAAACATGTTTTCTACAAATATTGAAAACATGTTTTTGTATTTATCTCTAAGATATCTCTTATTTAAGAGTTATAGTGAAGCTCAACCTTTATCTACAAGTTATTTTGTGAATCTTATTAGTTTATAACATACTTTAAAAAACACAAAAATCCAAATAAATCTAGATAATGTAAATAACAAAGAATAAAGTATGAAAGTAATGAGTTACTATTGCTAAAAGAGATATTTTAATAATATTCATCCTTAAGGTTTAGTGAGCATTCATCTTAGCTCTGCCCAGCTTTGAAGTCCGTTAAAATGTAATATGATATGTGTATGAAGTAAACAAGAAGTCTAAGACCCGTTTATTGGATTAAGATATAGCATTTGGGATTCCATTTAAACTTATGAGGACGTTCTTATTTCTATTGTATGTTTTTTTTGAGTAAGCACATTTGATCTCCATCTCTCTTATTGTTTTCACATCTGTTTTCTTAAGTTTGTACCAAAAATTTTAAACCGAGACGCAGGTTGTACCACTCATATACCAAAGAGATACAGGCTGAGACATACCCGATTAGTAGTGGATTAATCACGTTGGAAATAAAAAAGGTTCTTGATGTTTTTAATTATGCTTGAGAAAGGAAATGAAATGAAGATCGACCAAACTGTCCGTGTTAAACATGCAGATGAGAAATGTTACGATAATTACAAAACTATAGATCGTTACTATACATAATCGATACCAAGTAATAATAATCTATTATTAGTATATCGATAAGAAAAAAACACCTATTGGAGAGATTTGTAATTTAGTATTAGCTTAATTAAAAAGGAGTTAATTAGTATTTAAATCATTTTTAGGGGTTTTTCAGTTATTTTAGAGTTATAGTGACCATTATTTTAGTTGGAGAAAATAGGTAACAGTTTTATAAAGAACAATTTTGCACGGTCATCGTATAGAGACCGATGTTAATATTGCTAGTCAACCCTTCCCCTGTATCAGAGATTAAACAAATATCCTATGATAGTTGTGTAAAGGATCCACATTTATTGCGGTCGGGCCCAATTATCTGCAAGTTTCTAATTGGCTTTGTAATGATATCAAAAATATTAATGGAGTTAGTCAATGCGTACTTTGGGGTGTAGGTATCTGAAGTTAATTAATATTAGTAGGTACCTAATAAAGCAACAAATTTTGTTCCGAAGTATGAATTTGCATTTGTAATGATGAGGTGTTTCTTTATTTCAAATAAAGTTATTAAAGATTAAATAAAGTCAATACAGGAAATCACAATTTGAAGTAAATTTCAGTTATTATAATTTTAATTAAGTTAATTAAATTTATTTTTGAATTAAAATTCCGTTAATTCTTCTAAAAGTGATTTTTTAATAATATGAAATGAATACTACAATTTGTCGGATCATTTGGAGACGAATTCATTCATCAGAATTGTAAGAAAATGGTCTCTTTTTTACTCGTACTCTCTATGTTGATGTTATGAAAAGGAAGAAAGCTTTTAAAGGAAGATCAATTGTATCTATCATTGACGTGCAAAGGTAGGGATCCTGCCTATGTGGCAAAGGCTTTGTAAACTCAAAAGATTTGATTGATTGCTGGTAGGCATATGTCAGAGTAAGCATTTGTTTTCTAGATGTACAACCGAATAATATGATTATAAAGATTTGGTTTGAGTTGTGCAAATTAAACTATGATGAAAGTTCGTTGGCACTTATACGTGCTTTTTCACACCAAACCAGATAAATAATAAGGCAGAGCTATCTGCAAGTTTCTAATTGGCTTGGCAATGATATCAAAAATATTACTGGAATAAGGTAATTTGTACGTTGGAGTGTAAGTATCTGAAGTTAATTAATATTAGGTACCTAATATAGCAATAAATGTTGTTTCGAAGTATGTTTTGTATTAAGATGAAGTGTACTTCCACCTCACTCCTACTTACCGAGGTATATCTGAACCTGTGAGCGACAGCCTCAAGCTTCTCGGCATGGAGTTGTCTTCAAATCTCAACTTCAGCGCCACAATCGAGTTCCAGGCTCAAACTGCAGCTAAAAAAGACTGGGCGTCTTAAATAAGGTAAAACGATATTTCACGCTGCGACAGCTTTTAACTCTTTATTAAAGCTCAAGCCCGATCTTGCATGTAATATTGCAGCCACCTCTGGGACGGCTCAGCAAAATACCAACTTGTTGCACTGGAAACGATACAGCGCAGAGCTGAGAGGCTCATTAGTGACAGCAAATTGATGAAGCGCAAGCCTTACACACACCTTAGCTCATCGCCGCAAAGTTGCTTGTCTGTCGGTTTTCTACAGAATGTGCCTCGGAGAGTGTGCTCAGGAGCTACATTTGCTCATACCGCCATCTCCTTAACTCCATCGGACATCCAGACGCACTGCAGGCTACCACCCTTTCTTGCTTGCTACCTGTCGCACCAAGTGCTTCGCAACACCCTTCATAATGTATACAACAAAGGAGTTCCACTCCTTTCCTGTATTTCCGAGATCCAAGAACTTATAACCCGTCCATTTTCAAAGTCAGGGTGAATAGGCGCCCTCTGGGTTAGCTCGGGCGTCATCGTGGATCTTGGTCTTGGCCCACAGATTTGATTAGCATCAAGAGCGAACCCATACTAAATAAAGAAAAAATAAAAAATATCTTTAGGCTTTATATAATAGCCAGTTCACGGTAGCAATTCCTAGTGATAGCCAACTGACAAGGGTCGGTGATGGTCAGCGACAACTCGTATGTAACTCGTATGTAATTAGCAGAGTCAGCACGTCTGTCCTTTTTAGGCACTGGCTGCACGTTGGCCAACTTCCAAGATTTTGTTTCTTGTCCTTAGCCAAAGATAAACGATATAGGCGTCAATACCGGAGACAACTCAGGAACGCTGTGGTCGGAGCAAGCTCTTTTAACAATCTTTTTGCAGGACTTGACGGATATGTTAAGGGCTTTTTCTATTCGTGATTATTACAAGCTTAGAGGGGTCGAGTTTCAATCCAGGGTAAATATGGCTCTTGTTTTAACGCCACTATATCACGACATTTGGCGTTATACCATGTCAGAGAAGGAGATAAAGTACTACATAACCTGAGGAAGCACATTAGTCTCAGCATCCGCGCAAGCTGAGGGGTCGCTAGAAGAAAGGCAGACCTGCCAGCAAGGATAAATTGCAAAAAAGCAACGCATCTCATCCTAATCCGCTGATTTATAACGCCAAATCCGCAGGAAGACTTTTGGGTTTTGGTCGGGCGGAGAATACACCGACACCAATTCCACCACATAAACTTCAGAACTGGGGTGGTGGAACCGACAAAGAGTAGGCGTCAGTGTCCTCAGTGTCATCAATCTAAAAGATACTCGAATAAAAATAGACATCTTA
This sequence comes from Calamotropha paludella, assembly GCA_927399485.1. Taxonomy (NCBI): domain Eukaryota; kingdom Metazoa; phylum Arthropoda; class Insecta; order Lepidoptera; family Crambidae; genus Calamotropha; species Calamotropha paludella. The sequence continues at coordinate 18,156,123 of OV656803.1, read as the reverse complement.
CTATTCAAGAAACACTTTTCATTGACCTTAACCGATTTTCTGCGAATAATACTGTTGTTTAAACAATTCCACTCTGATAAGTTTTTAGATATTATGAATTTTCCAGTATACTGTCACAGCCAGGGCTGTCACATCTAAACAACAACATTGTTTTAATAGGCCGTTGTGGCGAATAATTAATATTCAAATTATGCGGTGCTCGGCTCTTTGTCGCCATTTTGTTGCTTACGCGATCCACCATTATCCAAACATCTGCTCTGATAGGTTTGTGTTTAATCGCACATTGTTTGCCAATTGTTCTTGTTTGACAAGCTTGAATGTGTTTTGTTGTAGAGTTGCGTCTATTTCTATTGCATCTATTTCATATTCTTATTAGCGTAATACTTTGTTTTGGTTTTGTGAATAAGTAAATACTTATTTCTTTTTTATAATATTTATGAAACTATGGTCAAATAAATATTACTTTAATGAAAAATTCAGATAAAATCAATCTATCTGAGCTTAGAAACGTCATAAAACATATCTCCATAATCACATTTCATTATAAAGTGTTATTGGATTAGGTTCACCGTAAACCGAACTCTTGATGGGACCCTATACATACCGAGACCAGTTAGAACTTTAGACCTTATCTCCATGAATCTTTGTGTGTGGGGACACAAAAAGAGTTTGGTTTATAACCTAGACTTAGTTTATTCTAATCACGTCTTTTAAGATAAAAAAATAATCGATGTGGCAGATAAAATGAGAAAGTGATTAATTAGTATGTAGTAAAATGTGGATTAAGTCATAACATTACAGAATGAGAATACGTGTGCGAAACTGAGGTGGACATGTGGATTATGAATTGTAGGCGTAGATTTCATGTAAAAATTTTACCAATTTAGATTGTTTTGTTTTACGCCTAGGTTCTCTTTTTTTCTACTACCTGGGAGCCTTTTTTTCCTAGGAATTATGATCATTGTTATACTTTGTGCAATAGCTGAAAAATACGCTAATATTTCAACGTTCATTTGAAAAAATATCATAAAAAATATTTTAAAATCAGTTAAATATAAATATATCAAAGTCAAATCAGCTAGAAACAATGGAAATGTAAATGATTTTGATTGACTTAACCTGTAAACCTAGATCTAGAAAAAAAAATATTTTTGTAAATCTTCTCATATTATATTATACATATCTTTGATCTTAACTCATGTATATTATATTAATGTTTTTATATTTCTTTGGGAATATATATTCAAATTTATACTCTACGAAAAACGATAGTGATGAACATAGTTCACGACCGTTGTATCGGAAATGGCCAATAGTACTAATGTTATTTCAGTCTTCTATGGCTAACATTTATTTGGTTGCAGTTTAAACTGCTACGTTTCTATCAAAAATCAGTTATTTGTTTATTCTACGTCTTCATTATTTTGTATTTTAACCTCGATATAAATTTTCAAAGAATGCATTTTTAAATCATCATTAGGTAATGAATTCAGCACAGTTTCAAATTACAGATTATTGTGATTTTGGCTAGTTGTACGATGCAAGAATACTCTAAGCCCAAGCGATGGAAGTTTGCGACTGTGACACAACGCTACGGAACTCTACATTATGAGGTTCGAACGGAAGAAGGTGAAATTTGTCGACGCCACGTAGATCAGATGCTACCAGCCCCAAATGTACCAGTCGGTCTTACGTGAAGATTTGCGGGGGAGACCTGATATATATACACAAACTTCTTGATAGGTTTTCACTCTACATTGTTTATTAATCTAACGATTTGAATGACGTTGTCATGAAAATGAAAGAATGATATAAACAATATACGTATTAATTATTTAAATATTAGTATTTATTATTTTATAGTTCTTCCGCTACCTTTATTTTCGTGAGTATCAACGCTTTAATTTTTTCAATAAACACTTGGTTTATCTTAGACATTTCGGGGAAATTCTACTGGTAGAAGCTTCACATAAATAAACAACACGTGTATGCTAGGGAGGTTCTCAGTGTTATGCTATATTAACTAAACAAGTAAACAGATCGATAGTAAACATCAGAAATCATGCTAAACAACATTATGAATGTAATGATATATATGGTAATGATATGTATGGTATTTTGTGCTATAAATGCTTATTATTAATGGCGATCGTCTCGAATATAGGATGTTGCTAAGGAAGTTGATCAAAAGAAATCGACTGAAAGGGAATCACTATTGATCCCTCCAGCTACATAAAAGTATGTATGTTGAAATCGCTCTATGACTATGACTTCGAATTGTGTACCTAAACATGCCAGGCTTATGTAACGAAAACGTGCTAATTGAGTCTTATTTTCTAATCCTTATCAAAACAAATAGGCATTTATGAAACCCCTTCCTAACACTAAAGCGATATAAACAATTTGTATCGTGGTTATGAAATATTTACGCTAATTGTCAAACATCCAAAACACATATGTCGCGATGTTAGATTCCTGAAATGCAAAAGTGAGTTAGTTTGTTATGTTCACGCTATAACTGCTCAAGCGTTTGTCATAAAATTTTGTGAAAACACGTTATCAGGGGTACAGTAAAAGGACATGATTATCTTAAATTCAAAAAAAGGTAATGATCTCGAGGAAACACGATTTACAACTATAACTGAAGTACAGGTTAAGTCTAGCAACTAATAATGATGTGGAAGACTTGAGTATTAAGTAACTATAGTAAATTAACCTGATATTTTAAGCAAATACCACAAAGTTAGCTTGTACTATGTATATTTTATTTTTAAAATTCTAATAAGAGATTGCTTCAATATGTTTATTAAAAGTAATATTTGCAATTTTATCAACTATGCACATTAATGAAAAAAGATTTTGCCACTTCCGATCTTGAGAGAAAAATAAAGCAAGTTCAACTACATCCATTAAAATCCCGATGATTTTAAAAGGACTTAAGTTATACAAAGAGCTTTCAAATCTATTCTGCAATGGTTCTCAGTAAAGAATATTAGTTACGATCAAAAGAACCGATTACATTAGTTATTATATCCAAAAGCTTTTTAAGCCGCTAATGTTTCCAACGCTTTCAGACATGTACGTTTTTGAATTATGCATGTATATTAAAAAAAAACCTAATTACTATAAAACATAAGATGTGTGCATTTGTAAAAAAATATTTAAATAGTACTCACAAAAACACAAAAAATGCTTTGCTCTCACTTATCACAGATTTACCTCTAAAAAATGATAAATATATTCAAAATTTCAATAAAGAAAATAAAATATAGACTGTTCGCCTTATTGGGTGACCTTTGTTTATATAATGTTAATGAATTCTATGAATATATATATATATATATATATATATATATATATATATATATATATATATAGCATCTTTTACAGTTTAACGTTTGCGTGCCTATAGCTGATGCAACACATACACGCAATACATTCTCTCTAAAACATTTGTACCTCGTCTGCTTGCAAATAAATTAATTAATTAAAACGGATAACAAATTTTGGAAAAGATATTTCAATAACGCGATATGTTGTTTTACTATTAAGTTTTAATCAGAATATATATATTTGCGAATAGCTGCTGCTCGAGACCGCGGTTTTATTGAGTTTGAACCACATCTAGCGAGAATCTTAGCTTCGATGACGTTTCTTTTCAAAACAGTTAATTACAGTCAAGTTCCATAACACAACTTTAGGACCAATAAGATTTGTAATTGTTACTTATTTTCTGTTCGGCGGAGTAAAATAGTACCAACCCTCCGTACTTAAAGGTCTTGTGTAAGGCGAGTAATGACACTACAGGTAATCATCATACATATCTTATATACCATAAAATGGGCAATTACGGTCTTTTATCGCATCTCCAACCTGCTTCAAGCCAATCGTAATCAAAAGCCCCATTTCCGGGGGATACTCTAGACAAACAATGAACGGCTTTCGGCTGAAGTGATGATTTGACATCACAAAACAAACCCAATGTATCCGTATTCCTAGCAAACAATAGTTTAATAGTCAGAAAATTCCTATCTATATATAAATAAAAATCAATGTTTATATGTTTGTTCATGCTTTCCGCAAAATAGAGCATTGCAAACCATGCCGAGCGTAGCTAGTTTTATATATAAGTTGCTCACTGCTTTTTTTTGCGCCCCTGATAATTTGGACATCCTCCGGACGCGGGGGAGGAGGCGAATCCTCTGGATGATACTCCGGCATGATCAAGCTACTAAAGTAAACTTTCAAAACGTTCTTGTTATCGCGTTCTAGGAATTGCACAAAATTTAAAAGGTTCTATTAAAAAAAACAATCATACAAAGCCTTATAATATATTATTAATGGCTTTTATATATATTATATAATATTATAATAATTTATATAAAAGCATTTGTAAATTACCGTAATTATGGAATTTATTACGTAAGTAAATTATTTCAACAATTCAAAAAAGTTTTCGTACATAAAAGATAGTAGACGCAATAGTCTTTAGTTTTGTATTTGCAATGAAATCAAACTGTCGATTTTAACCTCGTAATGGATGTCCGTTTCAACCGCGCGGCCACCTCATAATATTTGATGAAACCTTGCCAGGAATTAGTGCTAATTTGTTACTTTACACACCTCTTTTCGTGAATTTGTTACAAAAAAAACTAAGACGTTATGACAAAAAATAGTTGGCCGCTAGAACCGCCACATGCCGTAGTCATCGTCCGTGATTACACAGAAACTATATAATGCAGAAAGACGAATGATGCACCAAAAGAAAGGTCTTAATTTGTTCAATTTGTTACAAAAATAAAAAACGTTAAAACGTAAATAAACAAAAAGTTATGCAATATTTAGTTTTTAGGTTATGAGTAGGTAGGTATGTCACCATAAATATCAAATTAATAGAGGCTAATGTGTATAGATAATTAGTTACTAATTTGTTACAGCGAATAAACGTAAAAAAATACTAGAAAGTGGGTTCAATAATTTGTTAGAGTCGATTTTAGTTGGCCGCTCGGACGGCAATATGCCTAAAGTACAATGGCATTTATCTCGTTATTAAAAGTAGGTTTGAGCTTAGTTAGAGTACTAGTCGACGGGTAGCGTAACCTAGTTTAGATAAATATGGCGAATATAACTGCAGCATTCATATTTTAGAAAATATTTGCAAAAAACCGTAATATGAAACCGTATGAGAGTAGGGTGACTATGAATACATTAGTCCAAAGGCATGTTTTTAATGTTGTACTCTGTTTGAAGGAATATGCAGTTCGTTTTGCAGCCATATTGATGTCTATTGTTCTTAATTCTTTAAAGTATTTACTGATAAGATTTTCGTTTCATTGACATTCCGTTAACAAGAACATATAATTGGACCTATTTACATGGTAAAGATACAACTCACTTAAATTGATGTAAATATATCAAAATGGCCTTAATGTCTTATACTTTCACGTCACGAAAACAGCTGTAGCAATAAAGCAATAACTTTATTCAAGTCATCATAAAATTGTGAAAATTAAGCTTACCGCAGTCAATTTGGGTCCCTCTGCAATACACTTTTTGGTGGTGACTTCTATATTAACAAATCATATAAGTGGGCACGACTCATAGCTAAGCACTTTTAGACACTTCTGGATTTACTGCTAATTGTCTCAGTAACTTAGTAGTATGAAAATCACGGGAATTAAATACGTACGAGCACACACTTCAAAATCCAGCACAATAATGACAATATTCACAACGGACAATAATCGCTATAATCGCTTGGAAACAAAAGATATCATTTTTCGGGAATCGTGCCCATCATAAAACACCTGCGGAATGTCAATGAAACGAAAATCTTATCAGTAAATACTTTAAAGAATTAAGAACAATAGACATCAATATGGCTGCAAAACGAACTGCATATTCCTTCAAACAGAGTACAACATTAAAAATATGCCTTTGGACTAATGTATTCATAGTCACCCTACTCTCATACGGTTTCATATTACGGTTTTTTGCAAATATTTTCTAAAATATGAATGCTGCAGTTATATTCGCCATATTTATCTAAACTAGGTTACGTTACCCGTCGACTAGTACTCTAACTAAGCTCAAACCTACTTTTAATAACGAGATAAATGCCATTGTACTTTAGGCATATTGCCGTCCGAGCGGCCAACTAAAATCGACTCTAACAAATTATTGAACCCACTTTCTAGTATTTTTTTACGTTTATTCGCTGTAACAAATTAGTAACTAATTATCCATACACATTAGCCTCTATTAATTTGATATTTATGGTGACATACCTACCTACTCATAACCTAAAAACTAAATATTGCATAACTTTTTGTTTATTTACGTTTTCACGTTTTTTATTTTTGTAACAAATTGAACAAATTAAGACCTTTCTTTTGGTGCATCATTCGTCTTTCTGCATTATATAGTTTCTGTGTAATCACGGACGATGACTACGGCATGTGGCGGTTCTAGCGGTCAACTATTTTTTGTCATAACGTCTTAGTTTTCTTTGTAACAAATTCACGAAAAGAGGTGTGTAAAGTAACAAATTAGCACTAATTCCTGGCAAAGTTTCATCAAATATTATGAGGTGGCCGCGCGGTTGAAACGGACATCGTAATGGTGGGTGCCGAACTATTAATAATCTTTTAAATAACGATATTTTTTTCAATAAAACAAATCCTAAGTGCTGAGTTCCGTTCCTGAAAATCCGTTTAATAGTTTCTGTGATTGGCTTGTACAATTCTCTTTAAATAACGATAATGTTATTCACTGTCATTCGATTTTAATAAAACAAACCTGAAATATTGCTTCAAATTGAATTTAGTATATCTGTGAAAATTGCTAGAAAATCCATTTACTTTCATTGGAGATTGACAAACGTAAATATAGAAATGTTTTCATGTACTTTTTCTCTTTTTTTACCTCAACAAAATTTTGATAACTTTATTGAATAATTAGTCGAACGGTTTTTACTACTTTATTATATACAAAGATATAAATTAATTTTGAATCCTTGTTTTTTTAAAGTCTCTTATATAGTTTTGGCAACTATATAAAAATAATATCATTTTGAAAATGTGTGACTGTCTTATTACCCAAATAGGTTTTTGTTTTAATAATACAGGTGTTGTATATTTTAAATTCAATAATTTGCTTTTCTTATTGTGATAAGTATTTCTATTAATTATTTTGTAAATTCTTCTGAAACGCTAAGATTGAAAGTAATATTCATACAGGGACAAAAGTGGGTAGTACAAGAACTAAACGTTTTCCGATTAAACAGTGTAATTAATGTAAGTCAACTGTCAATGCTAGCGCTAATTCTAATGGTTCCAGAACTGTTTGTCGCTGTATTGTTATGCACTACGTGGGTAACACAGAGAATAGGTTATAGATAGGTATTCTTACTGAAACAAATTTGCTATTACCTAACAATTAAGTTAGTGAAGCTGGTAATATATATTTATATAAAACCAAAAAGGGCTTGAGATAACTTGTTAACCCTAAATGGGTTATCTTTGTCATCAAAGAAAAATGTTAGAAAAGCAATATATATCTCGTCAGTTGTGAACTGTAAAGTGAAGTAAAAGAGACTTATTTGTAAACATTGGAGGGGCGCAGCTGAAAGATCCTATGCGCGTTGATTCACAAGTCCGCTTCATGCTTTATTCATCTCACGCTGGAACCTACACTGGCTGCTATGCTTCGGTACATTTATTTCAAAACATGGTTCATTATTACAAGATCATATTTAAGACTCCCTCGGAGCTCGAAGCTCAGGTTCTCTGGGAGATGTACCAAGGACGTAGGGTCGCTGGGGCGAACAGCCAAAAATGACTGGAGCATGAGGTGCTCGTAAGTTCTGGGCGTCGAACAGAAGAGGAGTTGCTGGTACGGTGGGAGAGTCAGCTGGAGGCCCCTGGAGGGCCCGGACTATCGAGGCCATGCGCCCATTTCTAAGGAGGTGGCTGAGAACGAGGTTCGGGTCACTAACTTTCCGTCTGGTGCAGATATTTTCTGGGCATGGTTGCTTCGGAAAATACTTGTACCGGATAAGGAGAGAGGAGACCCCTGCCTGTCACGAGTGCAGCGCTGCGGAGGACACCGCACAGCACACCTCGGAGGTGCAACCGGCATGGACTTCTGCAGGTGACCTCTCGGTGGCTGCTGTGGCTGTTGCCATGGTAGCAACCTAGAGGTCGTGGGAAGCGGTAGTCTCCTTCTGCGAGGAGGTCATCTCGCAGAAGAAGGCCACCGTGAGAGAGCGCTAACGCAGCTCTCCTAAGACACAGGTGAGGGAATAGGAGAAGGAGGCGCTGTGCACAGCAAATTCTACTGTAACACGGCAAGCAGGTCGTGTTAAGAGGTAACAGGTTTGTCCGTTACCATCTGGACACCCCAGCCACCCTGAACGAACCGAAAAATAGGGGCGACTTGCAGTAATGCCAGAAGCCTCCTGCCTAGTATGGCTAGCCGACGGACGACTGGGAATCCCATCGTCGATGGTGCACAGCCTTGCTAACCTGGAATGCCCAGTGTGTGGGCCCCTTGCCGGAAGTTACAAGTGGTGACTGCCACAACTGGCCCACGGAATGCCAGTGGCAGAGAGGCTGCGCCGAGGGGTTTTAGTGAGTAGTCCCGTCAGACTTTTACACTGGCGGGAGAGTTACACATAACCCCACTGCCCTCCCAGTAGTGGCGTATGCGCAAAGTATTAAAAGCATTACCTGGTTAAAAAAAAGATCATGTTAAAGAAATATAAGAAAAATGAACGAAATAAATTTGTGGCCACAAAATACTCTAAAGTACTCTTTCTGAGTAGACGAACGAATACCAACGAGCTTATTAATTTGTTAATAAAAAACAATACCTACTTATTACTTCTGACGGGTCTCTTATAGGAGACTATTGACTTTCACAACGAGACTAAGTTACAAGTAAATTTGTTGGTCTGGAATATTTTTAACGCCAGCTCCGCGTAACATTAGCTTACAAATTTAACATTTTAAAATCAATCGAATACCTATTGTAGTTTTACGATGTTAATTCAGTAAGTAATCTAAATTCCAGAGCGTAAAATAAATTTTGTACTGCCAAAACAAATCTCTGAATTCCATAAAGTTAAATAATGGCTTCAATCAAGATTACAGCGGCATGTAAGATTTTAGAACAAACGCGCTCAGTTATGACAAATCTGTTACCAAATGGGTTTTTCGTCACAAGTTTTTCGAAGGCATTTGTTCGGCTTAACAATGCTTGTGTATTAATCCCTCTCTTTGGTATTAATATCGTAGTCCGAGATGACAAAATTATAGTAATTTGCTAACGCATCAATTTGTACCGCCACAAACGGCTTTAGCTGTTTGCTAAGCGTGATTGCGCCATCAAAATGGAAGGTTAGGATGTATATTTGTTAGTATTTCGTTATGGACAAAAATTGTCAGTAAGCATTTTGGATATAATAAGTTACTTGAAACTAGAAATGTAAGTATGCAACAAAAAAAAGATTTTTTTGTTAATCTATAATCTTAGATCACAGTGGTTTGTGTGTTTGTCTGTCTGCTCTTTTTCCATTGTATACGCGTTACCTTAGCAACGCGTTAACCGCAACTAGTTCGTCTACCGGACGCTAGATGGCGCTAACGGAAAAATATTTAATAATAGAAAAAAATTAAAGAATTTTGTCCACCCGTGCGAAGCCGGGGCGGGCCGCTAGTCTGCACATTAGTGTAGACTCTTTATAATTAATTTATAATATTAATTGTCAAGAGGAAAGATTTGTATTTCTGTATGTTTGTATGTTTGCAATGAATAAACTCAAAAACTAAAAAGGCGATTTCAAAAATTCTTTCACCATTAGAAAGCTACATTCACGCTGAGTAACATAGGCTATATATAAAGCTAGAAAAAAATTTAAAGAAATATTAAAGAAATTGATTATAAGTTGACAACTTCAGTTATATGCAATATTTGAACCCACGCCTATTAAGCCTTATTTATTTGTAACTCAATAAAAAAAGAAGCTATGACTTTCTATCTCCACTACAGATTTGTTGTACAGCAAATGAGTAAAACGTTTTTTTCGATAGAGTTAATTAACGTTGTTCATTATTCGGGGAAAGCACGAACCAGATCCATTATCTTACCAATAAGTTTTAAACATTAACGTTTGTTATTAGCATGAGATAGTAGATTTAGAACAGCACCAGGGTTTATTTTTGTGGTGGGCACCCCGCTTTTAAGAGGAATATAATATAGATTTATACACTCGATTCTATAACTCGTTTTGTCCACCATATTCAACTAGCCCTCCCTACTACAGTTCATGGGGCTTGCATCTGAAGCTGAAATGCATTCGGGTCAAGAATATTTCAAAGCCCTAAGTTATAAAAATGTTTTGAAATTTTCTTGAGACACCGATCTTATGTTATTTGATGTATCGGGAGTGGCATATTAAAAGTGATATTAACCATCCACAAGTAATAAGAAACCATATTTATCTTGATTTACATAGATAAGATTAGTATTAATTAAAACGGTATAATTACTAGCAGTGTCGCAGTGTCTACGATCACCGAAAGATAGTTTTACTAATACACCGCCGAAATATCGGACACTCACAAATAAAAAACTTAGAAATAATTTCGTTTTTTATATTTTCTAATGTAATTAAACATGAAAGTTTAAAATAAGTTATATATAATATATTCCGTATCATAATAAAGTTCAGATCTGTCATAACTATTCCATGAGTTCACGAAAAACAGTTTTCCTTATTTAAAAATAAGTGTATTTATAGTATACATAAATAAAATTATAATTAATTTTTAAATTTATTAAGCAGTATTAATACTTTAAAAATAGAAAACTGCCAAAAAATTAGGAAACTGTTAAATTATCCGAAAATTTCACTGACATTGGTTGGACTATAACTTGAACTAGATTGAAAAGAAAATGTATTTGACTTTATTTACTTCAAAATGTTCAAACGGGACTTCATTCCTAAGTATTTTCGTATGAAGTAAAACATTGATGTTATTATTGATATCATTGCTTTAATTTTTGATCCTTGACGATACCGGGTGACCCTTTTACCTTCTGCATCAATGGTAATACATTCGGATCCTGGAACATTATTATTATTAATGTGAGGATAATTTATTTCTGTGTCTCGGTTGTTTTAATTTGTTTATGTATTCTATCCGTTATTTAGTATCCATAATAAAAGCTTGTAAGTGTGAGTGATCTAAATTTTATAATTATTGTAATTTACTAGCGACCCGACACAAACAAAATTCTTTAAATTTTTTCTATTATTAAATATTTTTCTGATAGCGCCATCTAGCGTCCGGTAGACGAACTACTTGAGGTTAACGCGATGCAATGGAAAAAGAGCGGGGAAAAGAGCGGACAGACAAACATACAAACCACTGTGATCTTAGATTATAGATTTGTCTGTTTATTAAACACACTTTTTACATGCAATACATTTTATACATGCAAGTTGTTATAATACATCAAATATATTATAAAAACTATAACAATATATTCAAATAGCCTAAAAATCAAGAAATTGTAGTTAAGGCGAGGTTTAGAGGGGACGTAAAACGACCCGTCCCTGGCGTAGTTTATAAATCTTCCAATAAACACGAAACCTCTTATTTCGCAACACTGAAACTTGGTAAAATTAAAAGCCTCAGAATTTTTTTCTCAAAATGTAATTAAGGAAATTCTGAAAAGTCTGCTAATTGCCAACCTTTGAAGTTTTAGATTTAATTGATTATTATCAACATTAACAATCTTTTTACCGGTAATTTTTTTTATATTGCGTCATTTTTCTTTAATCTTTACATCTAATGATACTCGTCATAACCTGCTTATCGATTCTCCACCTCTGGCACTAGCCTTCTTTGTGGATAAAATCATCATAGGGATAATGAACCCAATGCTAACACTGTAGACTGTAGACCGACACGCCTTAATGTGTCTTCCAAAGCACGAAAATGCTCGAGATTATATTTTTTAATCATTAATCCGATGACCGGCTTGAGTTGCTTTATCTGCGTTATTGAATTATAATAATATTTGATTTTGGTTTTACCCAGTAAGAGTAATCATATCCGTTACTATGAGTTTTAAACATAATAAAGTTACAAAATTAGGACTTTTGATACCGATCTAATACTTTGTCATTTAATTTATTAAGTAATTTGAACAATTGAACTGTTTCCGTTAGACGACGTCTTCGAAATTAATCCAAAACAGTTGTTTTATTTAACATTTAAAAGCAGAAGTATTACGGCTTTCAAAGAAAATATCGGGAAATTTGCTTTCGGACAAAGCATTCTTACAATAAAGGAACTCCAGGCCGTAGCTCGCTACGGAAGCCGTAGCTTCGTCGTAGCAAACCGTAGCGTGGCCTTTTGTATTTTATTATATACTCTTTGTAAATGATAGTTAACGCTTTGTACTATGCTAATTATATATATTAAATGGGAGCAACAAGAAAAATAAATAGAAATAACTAATAAGTACTGGGAAATAATAAAATATATTTATTTGGTAATTTCTTAAGCTATGATGAAAAATTGCAGAAATTTTGTAATCTTAGACAGTTTTGCTTTTATACAAAAATATAACTACAACGAGCTTTTGCCCGCGGCTTCGCTTGCGTTAGATTTGATATTGTCGAACTCAGAAAATAAATAAAAACTCCACTAAACTTCTTTATAGACAAAAAAATTATACTAATCCAGGTGCAACTAAACTACTAGGCGAGCTTACTCGTGATAACGTGATTACTGGCTATGAGAGAAGCAGTTTTCTCTTAAATCTATCCCAGCAAATTTGAATGTTTGTCCTTGACAGTTATTTATTGTCATCGCGAAGCAGATTTTGAGGGGAAACTGCAATCATTTAACTTGAAACGGAAGATTGTTAGGAATCAAAGGAATTCGTGGTATAAATTCAGTTTCCCCTTGCGCACACCTAATTAAAATAATGGCTTCCACTATATTTCTATGAAAAAAATTGACTATTTGCCTGATTCCATTGCATAACTTAGGGGGTTTTAAAATTCGCAACAACATAACAGGGGTTGCCCACGCCTAGAATAAGCCTACAGCAGACCCGGTGGTTTCAGCAAATTCTTTGAAAGGGTAATTCGTAGCGTCGACTATATTGACTACCGTGTCTATTAGAAGTGTATACCTTTTCTTGCCCCTCGAAAGATTTTAACAGCATATCATTAATAGCTGCCGCTTGATCGTTTTACGGAATAAGTATGACACGTTCACACAACCATTTCAAATGCTTATCGTGAGTTTGAGGAATATCCGTATACATTTTTGATATTTTCTCCTGAACTGTAGCTACCTCCGTGCACAAGTTGTTTGAGACAGTTATCTTTCCGTCAACGTTCAGATAATCAGCGTTGCCGATTCCAAGTAAGAGATCTGCAAGACCAGCAGTATCTTTCACTCTCAAGTGAACCCTCAGATTTTTTTAAAGCTTGACTTGTGGCAACAAAATAGATCTCTTTAAGACGATCTAACTTCATCTGCTCTAGTTCCTTCTAACTGCAGTCAAGATATATTTTCTGGTTTGCTAAGATTGTATTCTATTAAAATAATTTAACTGTCATTAATTAAATTTTGAACCAGACAGCAACAAACAATACTCATAATAAAAGCAAACAAGGAAATCTAAATAGATACAAACATAACAAAATAATTTATTCAAAATCTCTCCTTTTGACTATTGTTTTAAAAATATCCGCATTTTGAGACAAAGTTTCGTTCGATGTAATAATAAAATTCATAACTTAGAAAACAGCTGACACCTGGAGTCAGGGTCTTAAAATTACTACTATTCTTGCTTTAAGTAATATTTCTTTAACAGATAACTAATAAAAGATCAATGCCCATTAAAGAATTTAAAAAGTCTGATATACTTTGTATAATAAAAAGGAATATCTCTCATAAAATAAATTATCATAGTTTATTGAATAAATAAACTTCCTATTTGGGCAAATGTAAACATTCCATTTAAGCGTCTTTTCTCATAATAAAATAACCGTTACATCGGATACTTTTCGAGGGGAAGTTATTTGAGCCATCTGTCGCTTTTAATAAACGCAATAAAAATTGGAATTAATAAATTGTTTTCAGTATTTCTGAGGGTCTGTGAGGCGGCGGGACTCATAAATTAGGCATCGCGTTTCTGTGAAATGAGCTTTAGTGACGCTGACGAATAGCAGGAATAATAAAACCTTCAGTATCTTAAATTTATGCAATGTTAATTTTCCATTGAAATAAGTGTCAAAAAAAATTACTAATGGCTTATAAACCATTTGTTAATGAATTTTTAATAAATATTATTAGTATATTAAATTAAAAAGTCAGTGTATGTTATAAAATGTTGTTATTACAAATATAAAATAATAAAACAATTTCCATTAATATACTATCTCAATCAGAGGCTGTTTTATACGTTAACGCGGCAAAATTCTGAAGAAAGAGACAGCAGTCTTTTTGTCTTTTTGAGCGTAGAACTACAGTCTTTTAAGAAAGCTTTCAATATTTTGCTTCTACAACGTGTTACAAAAAACTGCGTAAAAATGTAATAAATTATCAAAGCGAAAAATATTGTCAACCCTAGTAAACTGTCACTACGTAGAACTGAAGTTATCATAGATTATTTAACACAGCGTACTCTTCAACGGATTTTAAGTTTTTCATTAAAATAGGTTGGCAAACTCAATAAGAGGAATTAATGGCTTCGAAAAAAGTAAAGTCGGAAAAAAACGTAATGTTAGCAATTTCAAATCTTCTAATAGATATCTTGCAATTATTTCATGTTTTAACCAACATTATTTCAAAAGTGAAAAAGGGCTATGTTTCCTATCTCTGAATATTACGCTATTTAGCGTAGGCCATGAAGATGGCAACTTAAATCGTGCTCGCGAACTGTATCGGCAACGACTTATTGATGGTAGATCCCCGTTGAACAGCGAAGGCTACCTTCGTACCAATGCTTTCTCAACGTGTCAAGACGCCTACATTCCACCGGGTCCTTTCATCAGTCCACTAAGAGTGGACGTACAAGCACAACCGATCCCAGACAGGCTTAAACAGTGTTGCAGCATTTTGAAGAAGAGCCAACCACGTGTACAGGGTCTTTTAACATTTTCTTTGACTTACAATATCGATCTGAGCGACTTTTGTACATTATGTTATTAACTCTATGTCGTTCCGCGGATATTAGATAAAAATGTACATAAACATTCTGTATTATTTACCTACTCTTTAATTATATGGAAATAAAGTTGGCACACAAATGAAAAAAAAAATTTGGCGGTAAGTCATACTGTGATACTACGGTTTTCAAATATTATATAAGGAACCATTTAACCCCGTTTCCGCTTTACGAGTTTTTTTGGAACACCTTGTATATACTTGAGTAGTTTTTCAATGCATCTTCTATAATATAATGAGTGTCAACCATTTTTTTATCCCCTTAAGGTTCGAACGTTCTAAACGCCCGTAAGGTACATTTAGTTTTTATTGGGAGCATTTAAGGATATAGTTCCATACAACAGTTTATTCGATTTTACCCCTTTAAAGATCTAATTTGCTACGTACAGTGGTTTAGGCTGCGCGTTGTCTGTCTTTTAGTCAGGACAAACCCTTTTACATTTAACTGCTGGAATGTTTCTATGTAAATATTTTTTAACAAGAAGAATATTAACTTTTTTCAAGTATTACACGGGGCTTCAGTCGCAACCTGAACAGATGTTGCTCTTTTGGAGCTTCCAAGTCCTAAATAGACCTGTTGAATTTTTGGGTGTTTCTTATGTTGAGTGTCAGCGGTATTTTTTTATTTAATTGGGATAACAATTACTCAGATAGCGATGCGTTGTGGGTACAAGTCTCTTCCTTATGTTACAATTACTTATGCGCTTAACTGTTTATTCAAAGGGCAAGTTAAAAGGCACTTTTTGATTTCAACATGATTCTTAAATTCGTTACTCCTCAAAATAATAAATAACCTTTATTCAGACTTTTTTCAAAAAGGTTATTAAAGGTCACAAGTGTGCTGCCACTGTCAGCAAAATTCTGAAATAGTGTTTACACTTTCATTTTGTGATGATACTCCATCACACAAAATATAAAATTTAGTACTATTAATGCACCTGAGAACTCTAATAGAAATAATTTTATACTGCCGACCTTGTCTTTCGATTTTTCGAAATACTTGTATATTGCGACTGTGACATGCAAAAAAATTGCCATCACTATTTGTGTTTTATTCCAACCTATATTATTAAAATATGAATGAAATTAAAATAATATTTACCAAATATTACTGGTAAATATTTTTGTTAGAATATTAACAATGAGTCAAACTCAGTTTTGTTAATAACTCGTGGTCAACTAAAATGCTTGTTAGAGTATGATTTACGCCCGAAGTATATCCACGAGGTTCAAACTCTGGTGATTTCAAGTCCTTAAATGTTTAAATTAAAACATTTTTTTTTATTAAAATTCAATAGATATGTAAAATGTTATGCGTTAATATAAGTATTAGTATTAATGCCAATTACAGTAATGGATTTTGGCGCCATCTGACAATTACTACGAGATTTAACGACATTAAGTCCTATTGTAGTCTTAGCATTAAATTTTACAGGCTTTAATTGATTTTACTATATAATAATTGAAAAATCAAGTTAGTCGACAACAGTATTTAATACTTTATTTTTTTATTTAGAGTACATTATTTCCAAACAACTTATTCAGAGCCCAATCAGATCTTTCGAGATTACCAGTAGGGTGTCGACTAACAACATAAAATTTTATATTTCTTATTCATCTTAAAAGGACACATCGATTCAATAATTTTTAATTATGAATTGAACTTTGCCAATGCCTTTTTTGCCGATACAAAGGGGCTGGATGGGAATCAAGCCGCTTTGTTCAACTAAGGATTTTAACAAAATAAGACACTATTACAAATAAGCTCTAATTTCGACAAAACTATTTAGCTATGGAAATATCTATTTTAGATAATTTTTGTTCACAACAAGCTATAATGAAAAATAATTCGCATGTGCATAACTTTACTACTATTAATGTCAAAATTTACATCGTTTAAAACAGAGTAACGTAACTCTCAAGAATTATGAAACAATCTTAGAAATACAGGTAAATAAACTAAATGAATATATAGAAAATAGTAGATAAATATATAGAATAAACTTAATCGAGAATAATTTTATTCTATATATATTTATTTAATAATAAATATAACTTTTTTGTAACTACTCGACTGCTTTGCTTTGTCTGCTAACTTAATTACAAAAAATATTGATTAAATACTCAAAGATTTCTCAACGTTCAACCTATTAATATTAGAAAGCTATCATATGCCATCGAAATACTATTAAGAGACTGCTTCCTTAACAGTTAAAATATTAACAATTAAGAAATTATCTAAAAAACCATTGAGTGTTCTACTATAACCATAGAAATTTATAATCTTGACATTTTTTGTAATAATGTAATATGTGTAACAAAATGCATATTAAAACAGAAAATATCTTAAAAAAATGTGTTTTTTGATACCTTAGAGGATTTTTTGATATCAAAGTAATAGTCCAATATCTTCGATTTTGTTTTCGATGCTGCACAAGTACTTCTGTTAATAGTTTCTTTTTTGTTATCATTATCATACTGATAACTTTCACTTTAAAAATGGTTTCATATTTTTCTATCAATATTTACAAGGAAAGAACAAATAATTCGTGGACCAAAATTTTTTCCTTAAAATCGCCAGCGTATTACTTGAATCTAGCTTTACTTACCGTGATGTCGTTCGTCGTAAACTTTGCTGGAACCGGCGCCAATAAGCCTTCGTTGATTCCGGAGGGCTACTGAAAGGTTTCAGAGCGCCGAAGCCTTATATACAGGTTGGTTGTCACGGCTGGTGTAGGCGGAGCTAATAGCGTCTTGCGCGTATTCGCTCCGCCTACTTTTGACAGAATTTCCGATGACGTAGAATATTACGTCACCAAAAATATTCTAAATAGCCAATCCTGTAGTCGGTCAAAGGTCAGACAGGCTTTAAGGCTATATGAAAATCATGAATAGGCATCCTCATTCGAATTTGGGAGGCTTTAGAAAGTTTTTCAGGCTTTCGAGATCGGTTTCTGCGACAATGCCTTAATGATCGTATAATTAAATCTTACAAATACGTTATCTTATGATAATAAAGGTACTTTTATAATTTTGTTTAATTTCAGGTTATAATATTTACAGAAAAGATTTCAAATAGCTATTGAACTTGACTATCTTGTACTAACCGGTATCACGGTAGGTAGCGTGTTAATATTTCAATCAAAAATGTTTAAAAAAATATCTTTATCAAATGAAATACAAAAATTCTGTGAAAACACATGTTTTCAAAGATTTTAATTAGAGAGAGACTAATTTCGCTTTCAAAGTATAAAAAAGCTATATATTAAATAGATCTATATTTTTTAAGTATTCTATCCATTATTCAGTATCCATAGTAGCAGGTTCATCCCTAGTCCATAGTCCAAGCTCTGCTTAGTTTAGCAAATAAATGGTGTATTGTTTAAGTTTCATTATTATTAATTGTTAACTCATTGTATTATATATTTTTGAGAAATTCTTCATCCATGAGCGTAATCACGCATTATTTAAATGGGTGACAGAAAGTAGATGCTTCAATTTAAGCCTCTAAATATTACTTCAGAAAGCATACAACATGCATGTTTTCTCATTATTTCGTCCTTATGAATCTTAAAAACTATATAGCTCATTTGGTTATCTAAAAATAAAAAAGATAATTATCAACTCCAAAATTGATAAATTATAAAATTTATTATGTAGGTATATTATAAATTTATGGTTTTATTCTTTATGTAAAATCAAATATTTTTAAGATAAAGTTAAAATGTTTTGTTTTGTAATAATTCAGATTTCCGGTCATCATGTTCTCTAGAAGAGCATTTTCCTCAATCTTAATACCCAGATCTACTAATAGTTTAATAGTAATTGAACATTTAACTACATCTGTTTATAGTGTGGTAGTGAAGCTTAATTGAGAACATTTAGCTTTTAGCCGTAAAACGCGGTTACAGCTTAACTATAAACTTAACTGGCTTCTGGAGACTGCGTTTAAGCTAACACATTCATATTTGTTGTTATTAACTCATATTTTTAATAAATTACTTCATATATAATGGAACATGGTTTGATTTTTTTATATGCTAGGTCTAGGTACATTCCGAACTGAGTGTAAGCGATCTTAAGTTTGTAAGCGTCCCTTTATTGAATAAAACTGAAAACAAGTAATAATGTTGCTAAATCCAAATAAGAAAGCACATTATTAGAATAATCGGTTTTTCAGAATTCCAGATGATAAAGGTTTTTAAAAAGAGTTCTGGTGTAGGTATTTCACTTGCGCGTTGTCAGGGCAAACAAATTAAACAAAGTTAATTAAATTCGCCAAAGTAGTCCTGTCTCGGCTGTAACTGTTATCTAGAGCTAGAATCAAGCGATTATAGCTCCAGGTCTGGTTTGTAGGGTGAATCCAGCCAGGTTTGTAAGTTTGACTGAAGAAATAATTTGACAACGTGTTTTCCTGTTTTTTTAAAGTGTGCGGTAATTTTAAATGTTTTTGAAAACAAAAAAACTTTACAAAAAGAAATTGATGCTGTTATTAGTTGTTATAAAGTTTTACTTTTATACTTTTGTTTTAAGTCTTGATATTCTAGAAAAGAATATATCAAACGTAAACGTAATATAGGTATGTATCTCAAACCCAGTATATTAAATTAAAATCAATACTTTATGGAAATAATAGTATGTTTTAAGTATTGGACATGTTGTTCACAGTACTAATCTGCGAGTGTAACGTCTAGATGTAATAAAAAGCCAATAACACCAAATTGGCGTTGACGACCCGTAACACCGAGTGGACCATAAATGCCTCGTTAATGACTACATTAATTGGAGACTCTCTGACAACGAAAATGCATGTAAAAGTCAACTAAAAATACGAATATTTTGTTGTAGAGGACCCATTATAAAAAGATAAGTGATGGCAATATATATAACTCTATACATACAGCGAAAACTAGTTTTACACTTATGATCCTTGCGTCTATAGGCTGGTCTCTTTTGTTCAAAGAGTATCTTTTTCAAAGTAATTATGTGGCAAAGTCCATAACATTCATATTTATGCCATCGTCTGTCCTTCGTCCTTAATTGTCGTTTTTCTTAATCAACATTATGTGTGCTCTTACAACCATGTGAATATTGTTTAGTATTTAATGTTACGAAGTTTATTGAACATTATACGAATGTTTATGAACATGCAAGGTACATGAACTAGTCATCACTAATCTCATAGAGACTTTGTACTGTGATAATAAAAAATAATGAAAGTATTAATAATAATAATAATATTTTTATTTCAGACAAAAGTTAATACATGGAGTGTTAGTAACAATTATACTTAAAAACTATATTAGTACATAAAAATAAAATAAAATCAATTGATGGGCACGACACAAGATGCGTTCTATACGCGCGTAGGTGCCGAAGGCTTCGCATGCAGGCGCAACCAATGTTTCAGCAGTGGAGAGTCCCATCGATCAATCACTGCCTTCAGGATGCTGTTGGGACTATAACGTGCTCTGCCTAGCAACGCCGCACAGCGTTTTCTGATTATGGCATCAAAACCATCCACATGCGCCTCTGCGAACATATTGGAAGCACTGCAAAACCTAGGCAATCCCAATAGCACCCTGAAGGTATTGTTATACAGGACTCGCATTGCATTGTAAGCTCTCTGCGTATAACTAGCCCACAGGCTACACGTGTAAAAAGACTGGTAATATGCCTGGAAGAGTGTGACTTTAACTTCCGTTGAAGAGCGTGCATACCTGCGGGCCAGCATGTTACACCGAACTGCCAACGCCCTGCGTTCCCTATCTACATCAACAATATCACTTAAACTATCAGTAAGCCAGTGACCTAGGTACTTGAACTGTGACACTCTTTTTAAAACTGTGTTACAAAGTTTCACAGGAAGCCCATAGTCGACATCTTTGGTTCCAGCTTTAAAAATCATATGTTCGCTTTTATTGGCGTTATACCGAAGCTCATGAGCCCTCGCAAAACGCTCACAAATATTCAACAGCTTTCTCAGACCTCCCATCGAGGAGCTTAGAAGCACCATATCATCAGCATTACTGATATTATTTATGCAGACTCCATCTATATAACAACCTACACCTGTGCCACTGAGCTCCTCATTGAGTGAATTTATGTAAAGGTTGAACAGATGTGGCGAGCTAATCCCGCCCTGCCTAACCCCACATTCTAGCTTATCCACGTCTGAGTATGCACCCGCCCATCGAACACTATTCCTTTTAATTGCCACACCAGTATCTAATCAACGAAATATATTCCCCGGCAAGGCTGGTCCCTTTATCTAGTTTTTTCCATAAGATACTGTATGATACCAGATCAAAAGCCCTCGACAGGTCCAGATAACAGGCGTAGACCGGTGTTTTTGGATTTGAATAGTATTGCACAGTCTGTTTGAGGCACAAAATTGCACTTTCTGTTGACAGTCCAGATTTGAAACCAAACTGTGCGTCGTGCAGATGCAGATGTTTATTTAAGCACCTATCAAGCAGACCGTCCAACACTTTCGCTATTGTAGTGGCTAAGGAAATAAACTTATAATTTGACAAATCAGATATATCTCCTGTTTTATTTTTTACAATAGGTGTTACAATCGTATACATCAACTCATCTGGCAGATAAGAATGACTAAGACATAACGTCAAATATAAACCTGTGACATTATTGCATGTTAGTTAATTTTGTATTGGGCGACTTTAAGTTAAATCAAAATTAAATAGATTTATTTCACTCACACATATATTTTTTTAATGAACGTTGATATTGATACCAATTTATAACTTAAATACTGTTTTATCAGTGTCATAAACACTGTCCTTAAACTATTGAATTGCAACTTAGTTGGTTACTTTAAAAATAAATACACATTCTTATTTTTGTTTTTTAAATTAAAACATGTGTAGGTAAGAACCTACTTTTCACTACCTGCCTACCTAAGTAGGGAGGTAGGTAGTGAAATCTTGACCAGTAAACCCATAATAAGACCCATCTTTTTTGACAACTTTATTGAAAGAAGAATAAAAATCATAAAGTATTCATCATTGTAATTTTTTTTTATCAAAAACACTATTCATTAATTTTGCCCAAGTCGAAATAACACTTTTATTATTGCCACGTAAAAATAATCTAGGAGGAATGAAAATGAAAATTAAAATAACTTTATTCAAATGCACTTAAAAATAAGTTGTTTTGAATCGTCCAACATTTTTACCTACCACCCATTCAGGACGTCTTTCGTCCATTCGTTCTGCCTACTTCGACTGTCGTCAATGACATTTATGTTGTGTCGGATGGATTTTCATTGAAATGAAACTTTAATCTACGTGAAAGATCTAAAAAGAGAAGCAGGGCTCTAAAAATACGTCATGCAATCATTCTAAGTGCTCAACAGTTGGGCATTCTATCCCAAATATATCCGATACCGTGTGACTTTCAAATTCTCCCCGCTTTGAACATTGCAATCAATATATCACATAATCACGAGTATCTGATGTAACGACTTATTGGAACTTCAGCCACAAGCCGGAAACAAACATGTTGACCGTACAGATTGAATGAACATCGCCTCCGCACTCCGATCGCCAACTTTTTCATATAGCTATATTTCATAGAGCTGTATAGACAAGATAAAAAGTGTCCCTTTTTCAGCGCGAAGTGTAAGAGATACTTTGATTGATGTACCGATGTCAAAAGTCGGTTTTAGCCTGGATAATAATAACTTGGATATATACTGGATTGGTGCAACGGTAGCGATCCTGCCTTTCGCACCTACAGTCCTGGGTTCGAATCCCGGGCATATATGTATGCTTACTTAAGGCTAGGCTGTTGGTGTGGATGTAAGAAATATTATTATTATAACTCTAAATTTATTTATTTCACTAAATTAATGATGACTGTTGTTCAGGAATAAAAATATTAAATTCTTAAATAAGCAACTTTCGTGAGGGCGGATAATCCAATGGCTGATGATAAAAACTATTATCTCGAGTTTCTTCGTGATTCGGAAGACACATGCGTAGATTTTGGAATCGGCGACATCTGCAGTCGTAAGCACCCGTCAATCAGCACTAAAAGGCATCTTCAGTGTTGCCACGCACCTTAGCACTCCGCTATCTCTCTTACTCTAGTGACGTTTATGAATGATAGAAAAGGAAGCGGGGACAAATGCAATTCCATGGCGACAAATGTGGTTTCACTCTTACATATAACTGACGGGTAATGCTGTGTCGTAGCTGACAACTTACTGTGTACTGTTTATCTAACTACTGCGAGTTGTACGCCAGACGGTTTCTTTAATAATAAGATAATTTGAATTTTTTTTTCATTGAATTAAATTCACGGTACCTATCTTTTAGCTGCTTCTAATTAACAAGGGTATTTTATGAATTTCTATCTTGACTGCAAAAACGCAAAAAGTAAATCTCTCATAAAGTCAAACTCCCAAAATTTTAACTTGCATATGATATTTTTACTTTTTCTTATATGTTATTTTTACTTTTTCCATGTTTTAGTAGCTAAAGCTCGCAATCAAAAAAGTTAATAACTTTTTGATTTCGACTTTTAAAATAACCTAATTAGATAATTCGACAACAAATTTTTCTTATCCTTTTGCAATTTTGTGCAAAGGCTAGTGTTAACAAAGCGAAGAAACCCTTGTATATTCTAATAGAATTCCAAGAGTCTACTCTAGATTATCTCGATAGCTAACATGTTTGCTGTAACACTGTAATTCTTTGTTTTCTTTAGTTCGACGTGCAAACAGATGATCCCATGTCTTCTGACGTCAGCAGACACTTTCCACTAACTCCGCTTTATCGCAATAGGTTTTTACTTATAATAGATTGGAAAATATTGATCCCATAAAGGAACACGTACAAGGATCGTACTCGAATTTCAATAACACAATGAAAGTTGTTTATGGTTTAAGATTTATTAGATTTAGATTCTGAGTTCATACAGAAAATCATTGGGAAAAAGACCTTAAGTTATTTTTGCGAGCATGTTTTCCAATTATTCTTTAATATATAACATATTATAAAACGTTTATTATTTTAATAAAAGTATGATTACCGTATGTAGTAGTATTTATTGATATTGATATATTAACCTGAAATTTGTTTCAGCATCAACACAATTTGTGGATGAGCTAAGTAGAGGGTCATTGGTAGCAACTAACCAGGCTCTCCACCCACTAGAGGTAGGAAACAAGGCTGCAAGAGATTTGCAAGACTTCCAAAGGTTCCCGGATAAGTCGCAAGGGGTTAGTCCCATCCAGTCTGTGTGTCAGGGAAAGAAAAAAATATTTGAATACATTTTCTGCTGAATTAGTATAAATTTTGAGTTATGTGTTATGCGTAGAATTTTATCCTGACTCTTAAGAACTAGAACTCGGGAGACATAGAAATTTATAACTATAGGACATTATCGTGCTAATTTTGTGTTCAAATACAACAATTTGTTATTATTACCGCTATTCATAATGACTATTTAAAAATGGCCACGCTTTGTAAGTTTATTTATTTTATTTACTGATTTTTAAGGGAAGAATGGGTTTTCACAATTTTTTTTAGGCTAATATCATACTCTTTACTTATAAATACTTCTATA
The DNA here is from genome assembly GCA_927399485.1 of Calamotropha paludella. NCBI lineage: Eukaryota > Metazoa > Arthropoda > Insecta > Lepidoptera > Crambidae > Calamotropha > Calamotropha paludella. Next base: position 18,131,272 of record OV656803.1, on the reverse strand, counting down.
CAATTCAATGAAACACACGTTGTATTGTTAATATTCAAATCAATGCCTTGAGTTTTTTTTGTATTCTGATAAATACTTAGATAATATACAGGGTGTCCCAGAAGCCGACGTCAAGCCGAAAGCGGGTGATAGACTAACTCATCAAGATTTATCGGTTTTTTTTTTTATATTACAGGGGTATAACACATCAATGTTTCTTAATACTCTCATTAATAGTTGAATGTGTTGTTCATGTCACTGACCTGTTGATTTATCGGTTTCATATATTTTTGCCCTTCGAACTGAATCCCGTAAATAGAGAGATATGGTCAATCTGCTTAATCAAAACACAACGTGTCTTATTAGTTTATGATGCTAAGCCATTGCGAGATAGATACAAAACAATGCAACAGAACCATATAACATATAAAAAATAACATTTCTGTATACTTGTTCTAGTTACGAGTATTAAGACCCAAATTGAGTAGAGTACATAGAGAAAATCACTAACTATGCATCGACCGATTGTAGAACTATATCCAATGAGAAAAATTAAAAAAAACAGGTTATCTGATGGCAAATCTAAATCTCACAATGAATTTTACCAAACCCTGAGTATATCTACAGCCTGTTGCTGTTGGCATTAGGTACATTTAACTTATTTTTCTCGGGGTTGGAATTACCAATGAATTATTCCGTGACGAGAACATAGATTAGTTACATTACATTTCATTTATGAACTAGCGGTGAGTGCTAACGAATTAAAATACAGTTGAAGGCTTAAAATGCTCTTCCAAGCTACATGTTTTGAAGCTTCATAGTTTCGTGTGCTCTTTATAATAAGTACTAGTTGGGAGAGACCAGCATGATCTACACCTACAATGTTCCACGTTTTTCGAGAACCGCCGAGTTTGTAATAATAGGCCATCCAATAAACATATGCCAGTATTATGAATTAATCGAATCTCCCCGTTCTTTCTTTTTCTGTAAAAGAGCCTTATTTTATGGTAAAGATTTTGTCACTTGATACACCACTGTGTTATTTTAAATACATACATATCGCTAAATTCGTAGCCAAAGAACACAGAATTTGTAGCGGCCATAATTCTTCTAGCAAGGTAGCAATAGCGATTATAAACATTATTTTCTATATTCAGCCACAGAGAGGCTACACGTGGTCTGAAGTGGCAGATGGAGACGGTATAGCTGGTCGCCCTCTCTTTATCGTGGTGACCGATAAAGTGTATAACGTGACAGACTTCGCTGACTTTGTAAGTATAGAATGTATGTAAATGCGGTATGTAAGTATAGAATGCTCTACTAAGGACGTCGAGTATTGTGTCTAGATCTTCAAAGGTGTCGTACCTTTGATACCTACGATATCATCAGCGAATCCAATGTGGGTGATGTATGCCATTGATATTTATGTCGAGTCCGCTCCAATCCAGCTTGAAAACATTTTCCAGTGTGGTGGTGAACAAGTTCGGAGTTTTTTTTATTAAGAATGGCTTCACTCTTGATCCCAATCAAGCCCGGGGGCCAAGACAGAATCCACGATAGAACAAGCTAACCCAGAAGGTGCTTATTCATCCTAGCTTTGAAAATGGACGGGTTATAAATTCTCGGATATACAGATGCAGGGAGGGAGTTCCACCCCATTGCTGTGCGCATTATGAAGGATGTTGCGAAGCGCTTGGTGCGACAGGTGGGAATAGCAACCAAGAAAGAGTGGTAGCCCGCAGTGCGTCTGGATGTTGGTATGGAAAGGAGATGGCGCTAGGAGCAAATGCAACTCCTGAGCACACTCTCCAAAGTACAGTCTGTAGAAGACCGAGAGACCGGCGACTTTGCGGCGATAAGCTAAGGTGTGAGGCTTGCTCTTCAATAATGAGCCTGTCAGGACTTGACTTGATCGGACTTGAGTTTTATAGAGTTAAAAGCTGACCTGGCGTGAAATTAAGACGCCCAGCTTTTTAGCTGCAGTTTGAGCCTTGTACTCGATGTTGGCGCCGAAGTTGAGGTCTAAAGACAATTCCATGCCACGAAGCTCGAGACTGTCGGTCACAGGTACTGATGTATCTCGGCAAGTAGGAGTGAGGTGGAAGGAATTTTTGTCGTGAAAAGATACACTTGTGTTTTGACGGGAAATGAAATTAACGAGGTTACTACGTCTCTCTGTCTCACTCCTTGCTGCAAACGGTTAACGTTATTCGCGTTCTGATCCTAAAGGCGGATCGACATGATGGCGTTTTTGTAAAAACACTTCAGCACGATATATGGATAGTCAATTTGGCACTGTTGAACAGACTGCAGCACAGTCCAGATCTCGATAGAAGCAAAGGCTTTTTCACAGTCCACAAACGATAGGCAAATTGACTGATTATACTCTTCAGTCTTTTGTATAATCTGCTGCAGCGTTTATACCATGAAAAATAGTTGTAAACAAAATTTTCCTCATTTGATTCTTTTTTTGAAATGTCACTTTTATAATGTCATGAAAACCAGCCAGTTACAAATAGTATAGCCAAATATAATTTATTACAAATTTCTACATACGATATGCGAAAAGACTTTTTCTCCGACCTAATATTAAATTGGCGTTGGTCGCCGGTTAGGGACTTGGAGATCTGTCTGTTGGAATGCCAATACTGAGCAACATCTTCGGAGAGACTGCAGTATTAAGTTTCGCCGTTTTTCCATGAGCTTGTTGATAAGGTCAGAGATCTTTTTGGTACCTCTTGAACGACAGGTATTAAAGGAATTAGCCCCAGTCAATTGGATGATTTCTACGAACCTATCATCGTAGTCGTCCACATTTTCGCAGTCACCCAGGCTTTCGTAATGATTTTTAACTCGAGCTGAAAGCTTTCGGGGTTATGGAGCTGGATGTGTACTGGGCGGAGCATAGACTTCATCAGTCGGCATATATCTAGCTTCGTCATGATATTCAATGTGCCTCTTTTCATTCGGCGATCGCTTAGTGTTTTTACTAAGTTGATCACTAAGACATCTTTGAATATCTTTGACAAGATGAAGTCGATCTCATTACATGTAACACCTGGTATGCAGCTATGTCTATTTTCGCTGTTTTGGCTTCTTGAAGAAGGAGTTCATCATAAAAAGGCCCTCCTTCTCCATTTAGCCTGCCAGCATTTGACCGGCATATAATAAAAAAAAACTAAATAAAATGCAAATAAAATTTTATTTTCTTAAATTTAATAGTTAAGAACGTGCCTTGAAAGGTGGTAGCACATGCATGGAGAACAATAACTTAGTCATACTGTGTTTACGGCTCCTGTAAAGGAGTAGAAACATCAGGATAAAAAAAACACTAAAAAACGTGTCTTAAATGTGGTAATTGTAGTTTTTATTATAATGTGCGATTTTATAATACATTCAATAATATATGATAATATAATATATGAAAAAACTGAAATGAAATATAAAATGATTGATAACGGAGTAGAAAATTTAAAGAAGGTATATGTTAAGACAACTGATGGCATAAATAAAATTTTATCAATAGACGCCGTTATACACTAGTCCCCTACTCTAGTCTTTGAATGATTAAAACACAACTATAAAAATTATTATTGGTGTTTCGTTTCGTCTTTACCATCTTTGTTTATTTTAATTTCAGTTTGTATAGTTTTGCCTTACGTTTTGTTCACAAAAGCTATGTAATCGAACATTATATGTGACTTAAGTAACACCGTAGTCGAAATATCTTAATATATAAAACAAAGTCGGGTTTGTTCGAACACTTATAATTCCAGAACGGCTGGACCGATTTTCATGGTTTTTGATTTGTTTTATTTTCCTCCGTCCCCAATAGCAGAATAACTATTAAAAACATTGGAAAATTGACTAAAAAATAAAAGAAAATACGGTTACCCATACAAAATTTTCTAGGGTTTCGTAACTGTCAAACATTTAATGTTCATCCCGTCGACACGGTAAACTCGTCCCTCATTTCAAAGAACGTATATAAATGAATGTTTCGCATCAACAAAATATTTTCACAAAATAAGGATAATGGCGTATCTGAGATGTTAAAAATGTAGAATAATATCTGTAATAAAAAGGATTGACATATTTATTGGTTGTCAAATATTTATGCGTCAAAGTCAGTTTATTATGTTAAGTGTAATTTATTTAATAATTTTTTAGTCAATTCTACAATGTTTTTAATATTTATTCTGCTATTCGGAACGGAGACAAATACAACAAACCAAAAACCATAAAAATCGGTCCAGTCGTTCTGGATTTATAAGTGTTCGAACAAACCCGACTTTGTTTTATATATTAAGATTATGTTCCCTTCCCTGGTCTATTATACCGACCTCATTAAAACCATCAGTTCGGTCAGGAAAGACGTCTTCTAAACTTTGTTTTAACATAAATTTCGTAATATCTAAATCCACCACTGAAAGACAGTCGTCAGTGGTTGAGTCTTAATTCCGCGTATTAGGCCGAATTAAAGGATTGAAAGCCTTAATATGAACGCCACAGTTGGATTAATCTGAATCATAGAAAGTCGAAGCAATTCCTTTCATGATAGAAAGTTTGTAAACTTCAGCTGTATTTGTAAGCGCTGTAAAAGATTCTTAGCCTTTTAGTATGATTATATACATATTGATAATGCGTATATTAACGGTAGACTTGAAAGTTGGAATTTATAATACTTTTTTCGAATACTTATAATATTATCATCCTCACAATAATTTATAGGAAGAAAAGATTTAAGTTCGTTTAGTTTTTAAGGAAAACGGACATTTCGCGCTAAAGTAATATGTTTAGTACTTATTCCAATAACTTTTACACAATTTTGCTATAGCACCCAGCCGGCCCGGAACCACTAAAACGCCACGCCGGGCAGGATGCTACCGCCGTAATGAGAGCTTCTAAAATGCCACAGCAAGTCTACGACGTCTTTCTCAAACGGTTCCTTGTGGGATGGATTGTAAGTTTTTATTTTTTTCAAATCCTTAATGGTCACCGAGACTTTTCATAAAATGTCTGCTGCGAGTATTTATGAAGAAACGTGCAATGAACTCTGGGATTGATACGAAATAAGAACAATATTTCAGTCATCCTGGCATTTTTCATTTCATTTTTACCGGGAGCGGATTTTTCACTATACTGATGTATTATTCGCCGCTGATTACGATGGTGAGGTTGAAATCTGTCCAAAACCTGTGCTAAAAAAGTTATGGACATTTTTTGGACATAAAACTATTACACAACACTATTACTGATTTTCGTAAATGGCCGAATTTGGCGCGAAAAGTTAGGTACTACTACAAAATCTACGTAAATGTATAATTTTCAAGAGAGTAGGTAGGTACTCGTTTAATTTAGGTCAACACTAAAGTCCATTTAAATAAAAATGGTTAAAGGTATTCACTCTTGGTAAACCTCTAAAATTATTTTAAGAGTACTATTTATGAAATTAAATTAAATAAAAACATAAAACTAGTTTGAAATATACAGATACCCCTTTCGATTGGAAATAAGATATCTTTTTTCCTTTGCGAGCTATATTGACTTTCCGCCTATTCGCACTGGATCTTCGTGGTGCGTATGGACCATTCTCCCTACGGTGTTTTCACCAATAAAGAAGGCCCGTTGCAAAGCAGTGGCGAATTTAATAGGGTTTTTAATTCGGATACAAATGCAAATTTTTATGTATAGTCAACAGCTCTTCAAACTTTACAAAACAGTAAAATTACCTACTCCATTCAATTTTCAACTGAAAGACAGTTCAATATAAATTAAGAAAAAAATACAGTTTGTAACAGGTTAACTTGCTGTTGTTCATACACTAAAGGAGATATAAGTAGGGCTACTAGTATAAAGTAACATCTCATCGCTTTATCTTAAATTGTACAAAATTAGTTGCATGGTATGAGCTTCGTAAGAAATGTAGATTACCTGTACTTATGTTTGTGGAATAATTTAAGAAGGGAGAGAAAAAAGTTGCTACCGCTTATCTGCAAACAGGCCGTATGCTAATCGCCATCTAAGTGGGAAAAAAAATGTAAAGATGACGGCACGCTTTTAGCTGTGACAGGTGATTGTTTATCTATAAGCATTATCATTCTGAAATTCGCAGACTACTTATATCGTGATAACTCCTGATGTTCTAATTTAGATAAACCGATTCCAAAGTTGACGTAATACTTAAAGATAACGAAATGGCATTGGTAACATTTTTAATATATTTCTCAGCACAACTTGTGTTTTTCAAGTATTTTCAGTTGTTTATTAGATCGTTGAATTTATTAGGAGAGAAGCGCCCTCTTTGCGGAAGTAACTTTTTCTTAAAGAAAACTTATATAAAACTAAATAATAAAACTTAGATAAACCTCTATACTAAGAAAAGTTGAGATAAACGAAATCTTCCATAACTTAAACACAACATTTGTATTACAGATTGAGTGTTACAGAATCTGCCTCAATTCGCAAAGGAAAATAACTTTATTCAAATGCACTTAAAATAATTTCCTTAGAATTGTCTAACATTTTTTCACCTACTACACATTCAAGAGGTCTTTTAACAGACAAGTAGAATTTACAATATTAACAACATTTACAAAATTATACATTGTTACCATACATATTCCACAAACACAATATTAATCTATTATAACAATAAGAGCAGCGTTAAGGTTTTGATATATTGTTGATTACAATAAAGTTAGTATCTGTTTTAAATAAGTATACTTTAACATTGCTATGACATACAAAGCATAAAGGACTAGTTAAAAGAGAACAAAAAGATCCTTACTACAGGTAGTTATCGATAATTCTGATAGTATATCTCCCATCTCCCAATTCGGCAAACGTGCATGACGCATGAAGTTGCCATCGCTTCGCTCTACCACGTTTAAGAAAACGTAACAACTCACTTTACACGCTTCAACCTAAAAGATGTTTCAAGAAACCTTGCCATACTCCAATTAATAATAATAATTTATTGTTAAAATTAACAAAGGCTGTACTAATTAGCGTTATGCGCAAACGAAATTTTCCTTCTGTGACTTCTCTAAAATTATATGCCTAAAATTTTACACGTCGGTTTTTTTTAGTTATGCAATATTATTTATAACACAAGCCTTTGGGCTATGCTAATTGGTGTAACTGTAGAAAATAGTATTATTATTACTAGCTAACCCGGCCACGCGTTGCTGGTATAACCCGGCCACGCGTTGCTATGGTAACGTTAATTGATTATAAAAACTGTTATTCTTAGCCTTATGGTAACTATGGTAATTGTATATGGTAACAAACCCACGAAGTCCTTCTTTTATATAATAGTGATAGTTGCTTATGTTAAAGCCACTTCCACTCCTCGACAAATGTATTGTAATGATTAATTTGTTATTAAAGCATGTCACTGCTAGATTTGTATCTCTTTTTGTCTTTTGTGTTGTTTGTTGTATACTTTGCGCTGGCGTCAGTTTAAAAAATACTTGCAAATTTCGAAGGGTCTGACAAACTCTCGGTAGCTTAATTAATAGAATACCGGCCCAGATAGCGAGGGGGTGCGAGTTTGAGTTCCACTTGCCACGAGTTGATTTTTTGTAGTAGGTAGAGTCTTCTTTTAAGGTATACTGATTCTTGGGTACCTAAATTATATTCTTATTCTCTGAGAGAATCTCCAGCCGTATGGTTGTATATTGCGGGAAAAGATTATTTTGTGGACCACAATAACGCTTTTAATATGAACAGCTTAACCCCACAACAACAACTGATAGGACATTACACTATGATATTAAGTTTAATATCAATTATTAGGCTTATTTTTTAACAGCATACGCCGCAGAGTGCACAAGGCCTTAATATGAAGGTTCCATTGTAATCGTGAATCTAATTTAATACCCAATAATTTTGCATTTTTAATAAATTTGATTACTTTATAATTTAGTTTATATATATATTTAATGCCTTGATCATGACATTTTGCCATGCTTCGTCATAAAATGACCTACTTTTTCTTTTTATTTATAAGGCACACATTTCAAATTGTGTATAGACTCATACTATCATTAGTAGACAAATTAAAAAAAATATTTATTAAGGTAATTAAATGGATATTTTGTACTTATTTGATTTGAATATTACTCGATTCGTTGTTATGGGTAATTTTTATTATTTGCAGGATGAAAACTGAAGGGTGTTACAGAGGATTATATATAATTGAAATTTGCCAAGAAAAGAAAAAGATCAATTTAGTTTACCTAAATAAACACGTTTGTATTGAATATCTAAGTTTCATTTACAAAAAAAAGGAATATTACTTCGCTTCACTTATTTAGATGGCCAGTAAGGAGAACTTACAAAATAATGTACTCTAGATCTTGTTAGCGACCGTCCTCGTGACGATTTTAAAAGCAACAGATACACGTCGATAAATCTGTAAAGCCCGCGGAGACCCAAGTGTGTATTTTTAAATGTTACCACGCGTCTAATTTATATTTTTGTACTGGACCATAATTAAAAGGAAATAAGGTTTGTATTAAAATTACAATATATACAACCCAAACACTATATAGCTTTAGAATATAACCTTAGAATCAGAGAAAGGACACAACCACAATTATCGCAACTTTCAGAACTCAATAAAAGTCCTGGCGCCTGAACTTAAAAGCCTATAAAGCGTCCGGTGAATAATAGTAATCTTAATATGCGTACTTCCTCGTTTCACTATGACAAAGCGAGCTTGATAGACTTTTGGATATATAATTTGCATATTCTCTCTTTGCACAACGACTCATTTTAGTTAAACCGAGCAAAGTTCTGGGGATGACCCAATTAATGGATATAAATTATGAATCCAGCTTTCTATATGTTAGTGACTTCATAGTAACAGTTCAGTGTATTTTTCATTTACAGCTTCAGTAGTATTATCGCCATAATTGCTATTATCATAACGTCTCCATTGTGAATAAGTCTCCAGTCAATAGATTTGCGTATTTGTGATAGTGGTGTTATCAATATATCGACAGATACCGCCAGTACAAGCCTGATTTAGGCGCCGTCGCCGGCCTCACCGCTTGTCTGACATACTACTAAAACAATTAAAAGGTAAGTCTTTTTATTTATATAACAGAAAGCTGATTTATATATTATGATAATTTCAATTGGTTTCACATCTGCGAATTTGAATTGGGTTTGACAGCTTCGAATAATGGTGATATAATTTATTTGGATAAATCAACAGTGTATCAGTCTGTGCGATTTTTTTATTATTTATTTTGTAGTTTAATTCATTAATTTATTTTACATATTTTTGGTATTCTATGCGAACTAAATTTGGCTTAATATTATTAATTTAATTAAAATCTGTTTTAGTTTTACGTAGTAATCTTAATATATAAAAAAAACACGTTTGTTCGAACACTTTTAACTCCAGAAGGGCTCGACCTATTTTCATGGTTTTTAATTTTTTATATTTGTCTCCGTCCCGACTAGCAGAATAACTATAAAAAACATTGGGAAATTGACTAAAATTAAATAAAATAAAAACTGTTACCCATACATAATTTTCATGGGTTTCGTAACTGTCAAACATTTAATGTTCATCCCATCGACACGGTAAACTCTTCCCTGATTTCAAAGAACGTAAGAAATGAATGTTTCGCATCAACGAAATATTTTTACAAAATTCGGATAATGGCGTATCTTAGATCTTAAAAATGTAGAATAATATCTGCAATGTAAAAGGATTGACATATTTATTGGTTGTCACATATTTATGCGTCAAAGTCAGTATATTATATTAAGTGTAATTTATGTAATTAATTTTGTGTGAGTATTATTATTAGTAATGCCGCGACCAAGAAGATCTAATCTTTTTCAACGGAGCCGTAATAAAATTAGGCTACGGAACATTGAGAATCAGTTAACTGATGAAAACGACATATTACACACAGTAGAACGCCGCGTTGGTGTGGCACGAAGTAGAGCCCTACTTCGTGCTTCTCAAACAGAAGAGCAAAGAGTGGCAGCCCGTGAAACGGCTAGTTTAGAAACGAGAAATCGTAGAGCTAATCGTACAGATCAACAACGAGATAATCTTCGAAATGCAAGAAGAAATACTTCAAGAGTTGATTTGAATAGAGCAGCGTTTCTTTACGATTGCACAATTGACTACAGCTCGCATCCTTTCGTTTGCATTTGTCAAATGAACATTGTGGGGCATTGAAGTTTGCTGGAGACGTTTCTGCATCCCTGGATTGTGCTGCCTTAATGGCAGAGTGAAATCACCATTATTGGTTCCGCCACCAGAGCCGTTGCATTCCTTGCTTCGTGGCGAAATACCAGAATCACGACATTTTCTAGCAAACACTCAAAAATACAATGGCTGTTTTCGAATGACTTCATTTTGAGAGGAAATTTCAGAAGAACACGTATTTAATGCAACATTAAAGGTAATTTATGTTGGATATTAAATGATCATTTTCTACTATGATAAAAAATGGTTAAATGTAGTTTGTTAAGTATCTGTATTTGTTTCTAAAAAAAAAAGAGGAATATTATGATTAGAAACCCGAAATTTTAAATCACTAATACTGACTTTGCTCTCTTCGGGGATTTAGTGGTCAAATTCTGTCTACGCCTTCAAGGAATAAGAACGTGAGTTTTACTTCTACAACACAATTTTTTGTATTTATTTCAGGTGAGGAAACTAACAAGAAGGTTAGTCCGATGAATTATTACGGATATCGTTTGATGATGCAATTAGCACCGAAGGAGATGCATCTAATGTTAGTCGATTGTCTATTTTACCGGCGACATATAAAGGTAGCCCGCGTCACACGCATGAATATGCGCAAGATGCAATGACATGTTCGTCATTATGGTCGTCCAGACTTATTTATTACATTTACATGTAATCCGAAATGGATAGAGATTGTTCAAATACTGCTTCCCGGACAAACATCAAGTGATCGGCACTTTGTACACATCTTTGGGATTACTCGATGCTGGATGTATTCAATTGAATGGCAAAAACGTGAAATCAATTCATGTCAGTTCAAGGAATCTTGATCTTGAGGCGAATGAGGAGATACATAACCAAGCTTCAACCGAGTGCATCCACGTACCTTAAGTACGTACATAGTTTAATTCAGTCATATCTTGCTTACACGCGACGGATATAATTAATTTTTGTACCTTTTATTTCATTTTATGGTATCTTAATAAAGAGCTAAACTTAATATTTATTTTGTATTCATTGTATTATTTTCATAAAATCATAAATTAAGTTCAGCTTATCTGTAACACTGACATTGACTGTTAGGCGGTACGAAGTTCGCCGGGTCAGCTAGTATTATTATAATTTTATTTAGTATAACACATGTGGCACCGATGCAAAAATAAAACATATTGTTTTGAGATTTCTGTATTTAGTAAAAATGCGTTCTATGATAGCACTCATTTTACTTATAGTTCTTCGAAACTTGTAGCTCCATGCACTTTTAAGAAATTTTTGATTTTGTGAAGAATATTCTTTTACTTTGTAATAAAATAGGAAAAAATATTACTGTCCTCATTTGTGACATCGGTTACGATCGGAACTCGGCTCCATGATCCTTACACTGAGCTCTTTTCGGGTGCATAGAAGTAAGCTTGAAAAGTAAGCTACCTTACGCGTAATTTCTCCTGGGTAATTTCAGAATATTCATCAACTTAACAATCACCTTGTTCAACTGGTACTCCGTACATCGGTCACTTGAAACAATCTTGACTTATTATTATTCCACTTCACGGGCCGTCACGTAATTAAGATTATTATCACTTACTTCATCACGGCGATAAATACAGTGTATATTAAATACATGAAATTTTAACAATAAAAACGAATTACTGGAAAACCACGAAAAGTTACATTTTCATAATCGAATAAAGAAACAACTAAGTAAGTCGCCTTTGGGTACCTAGTTTATACTGAATAAAAACATCCAACAGATATTAAAAAATGTCTACGACATTAACGTTTTTCGAGCAAAGCGAATTCACGCTCCTAAAGAGGGGATTGTTTATATCTGTTTAATTTGGAATAATTATGATTTTATCAGTTATGCCTTGATCAGTTTAAGGAGATAGAAGATAGACCACAGACGAGTTCTTTTCTTTCTTTTCTATTGTTATGAATCGAAAACGAAAGCTTTATTAAATATATACTCGCTGTTCAAAACTGAAATAAATTGCATCTTGTACGAATGGAAAATAAATTGCGCATTACGAAACTTCTTGAATATTGTATCCTACTCTTAATCATCAAATGGGATCTTTCTTTATAAAAATATTAAAGCTATAACTAATATCACTCAATGGATTTAAGTTCCAAGTCTTCATTTTTGAATCGCGCCTAGTGTCCAATTGACCTGAAATATTTTAATTTGAACTAGCCGTTTTAATGTTTGGTTACAGAACAGGTAACAGCTTTGGGAAACGGTATCATTCAACATTATTATCAATTGAAATTTAAACAATCGAAGTCATTATCACAGTTATTATCTCATTCTTATTCCATATATCTGTTTTAAGATAAGCATCATCACACTGTAATCTGCAAATATACTAATTATCACAATTTTTTAAATAAGATTATCTATGATATTTGGTCACGATAATTTTATGAGGAAGTTTCGTCTTTATTTAAGGCGAGTGATAAGATAACCAAGCAATCAGCCTTATAGTGCCAATGCCTATGCGAACATATGCATTACAGGTTAGCAATTCCGATCACATTACTCTTAAACATGTTTTATAAGATTTTAGTTGAGCTTGAGCAACGTACCTAATTTTTTTTCGAATAACTTCACTAATAGTTTGGTATTAAAGAACTGCTGAACTGAACGTTCGTGATGTGTACTTAAAAGCGATGAAAAATGCTATATAAGCATAGATCAGTAAATTTAAGCGTATTTCTGTGAGATTTGCAAGACTTTATTAAGTGATCAAGTCGTTATCCCCTTTAGTGATAAATTTACAGTCATCAAAATTTGTAAACCGCACCGTCTTTGGAAAGACTCATTATAGCTGGGGATACAGTTCTAAAACAACTGTTGAAAACTATTAAAACCATAATCAATAGTTTAAAACCTGAAACTCACCGCACAAACTGCGTGGCAAAGGAGGAGTAATAGTTTACAAATATTAAGAAAGCGCATTATTATGAAGTTGATATAACGTTAACTCAAGACGAAGAAGTTTAAGACGGAGTGTCGATACGTAATCTTTTGGTGCGTACTAATAGAGACATTGTTATGTTTAAAAGGGGACACCAGTTAAGACGTGAATTGTAAATAGAGATTTGTGTATTTTTTTATTTTGGTCCCCGACGCGTATTAGCAGACAAATGAATCAGGTATTTGTTCGTCCGTAAACGAGTCCAGGTTCATTACACTTCATACATATTTTGCTATGTAGAGTGAAACAAGATGCACTTTCGCTTTTGTTTTTACTCGAGTAATGACGTAATCAAATAAAAAATAATTCTTGTGTTTCCCTAATTATGGCAACATTCATAATTCACCTATAAATACTTATAACATTTTTGAAATATTAATTTTTATTTAAATAATGACCCGGTCTTTGTAATATTATTATAAAATAAATTTAAATTTACTTGATTTCCAATACTGTTATGCAATGCCGAGACAAGATTTACTTTAAATCATTTTACGCATTTAAAATAACGCCCACAACAAAGTTAATTTTCCTCAAAGATATAACAGTCCATCACAAAATATTGGTTAAAGTTCCAGTACCTACTTTTCTAACACGAAGAAATAGGACCTAATACTGTACGGAATAAGTATAAAATAGAGTGGTGGTAACGAAGCCTAGGCGTATGTTGTATTTGACATTAAAAAAAACCCTGTTTTCGTCTCCTTCGAGCTTGGATGTTTTCTCAAGTTATCTGCGATTTTCTGTTACGACTGATTTTGGCGACGCTTTTATATATTGTTAACCTGTGCTTAATACTGGATTCTAACGGTGCCAAAATATTGTAATTTATACTTCGATTTTATACAATGACATCAGAAAAAATGCTGGGTACCGAACTGTGGGAAGATGTGATACCTTTTATTAATTTTCTCTGCATAATGAGACAGGAAAAAAACAGATTGCAAATAATTCCTTACATTCAATCCATATTAAGTACTAAAATAAATTATTTTTTTGTAACATTTGATAAATCCAAAAATGTATTTCGTTTAATGTGTAAATAAATAACATTTATGTTAAATTGTCGTTTTATTACAGAACTAGCGGCCCGTCCCGGCTTCGCACGGGTGCACAAAATTCTTTAAAATTTTTCTAGAATTCAATATAGCCTATGACACTCAGCAATAATGTGCCTTTCTATTGGTGAAAGAATTTTTAAAATCGGTTCAGTAGATCCCGAGATTACCCCTTACAATTTAACAAATATACAAACACGAAAACTTTACTTCTTTATAATATTAGTATAGATGGGACGTTCTTCTTTTTTACCGACAGTGAAAAGACGTTTTTCTATTTTTTGGTTTTTGAACTATCCATAATTGTGGTTTCTGTGTGGAATTTAAAAGAAATTGCATCTGTGTTGTCATTAGGACTAATTAAAGTTTCCTTTGCGGCAAATATTAATTCTTTTTTAATGTTGGTTTTTAAAAAAATTATGTTACAGAGTGGCCTTTTTCTGTGGAGACCACATTTCGGTTTACCACTTTGTCACTGCATTCTACGGAAAACAAACGAAAAAATATGTTGGTTGGAGAAAATGAAAAATTACATAATAATAATAGATAAGAAAAATATGGACGTTTATTCGAACCGAATTAAAAAACCCTAAAAATCTATACTCCAATGAGATGCCATAATAAGACGAAGGACAGACCATTGTCGGTAAAAAAGTAGAACGACCCAGATATACCTATGGCAAAAATATCACTATAGGCTATATGAACCTATACTATAAGTACCTATAGATATAGCGAAGTATAATTCCGTCTTAAGCTGAGACTTATTAGAGTAACAAAAAATATTCATTAAACTTATTTTTGAGACCAGAATGGGGGAAATTAAGATGTACACCATGGCTGAAGTAGCGCAGAGGAAGGGGAAAGGCGGGCAACCTCTCTGGATAGTATACAAAGATGGTGTTTATGACGTCACCAAATACACTGCTGAGGTATGTTCAAAACAAAAGTTTTTAAGGATCAATGATATATATTTGAGATATGCAAATATGTCAGTCCTCTGTGGTATCATTTAATTTAGAAAAGAGATCATGACTGTAGAGAAATTTCAAAAACAGCGGGGTTACAATACAAGCATATGTGTGCAATATTAACAGTACCTAGGTACCTAATGTCATTAACGCATCTCAATGCATGGAGTAGGAGTATGTTAAATCTGGAGTTGTTAAGTGCTTCGGAAGGCTTATTAAGCCGCTAATAATTTTATCCTTTTGTAAGACATTGGTCCCATGTGGGGACATTAATAGATTGGTGTAATGTTAGTTCCTTTAAATCAAGAGGTTTTTTGTTGATGCACCATTTTGTGATATTATCTACAAATCACCTCGATGGTGAACAAAGTATAGTATGAAGATAATATCAAAATAAAGTAGTACAAAACAGTACTTTTTTTTATAATAATCGCAATTAACATCTGTTAAAACCATAAATGAACAGGCTTTCTTTATTACTTAATACTGTTATAGACCAAGCGGTGACCGTCGTCAAGTGGTGACGTTTGTGATTCGGAATAAGTAACATACTTACAATTTTGTGGAAATAAAGTAGTTAAATAATTAAGTCCTCTAGTTGTCTTTTGATTTCATCGAGCACATACCCCAATAGAGTAGAAATGTCAATTATTTTGTTTGAAAACAATTCCGCTAATTCGCCTCTACCACTCACACTGCTCTAACTGAGCTGCGATTGGCTATCCTAAGGTCAACTATCACTCTAAAGATGTGGTAGTGTCCAAGTATCTAAGGTTCATCGATATCGATTACCATCAGTAATTATAGGAATAGTGAATAATACAAACGTGTTCTCTTATGGAAATAAATGCCTATAAATGCTGCTAGTGATCAAATAAGAAGATATTAACCACTGAATTGCACCTCAACAAGAACCAAACCAATTAGCAAATTACATTTATTTAGTTGTATTAAAAGTAAAGATGAAATAATCAATTGACCATTCATTGGTTTACTGATTTTTAAAATGAATTAGCTTCGTATAAATTCTTCTGGCTGATTGTTTCTCATCATATGTCTTTTTATTGCTACAAAAAGCTAACACAAAAAAACAATTTCTTTGTTACAAACCGATTTATTCAAAAAAGTATAAAAACCGTTTATTTCAACTACACTAGATACCTAATATATCGGTATAATCGATCAAGATTTACATAATAAATAATGCACAACACTATTAATTAGATCATTAATGCAAATATTATAATTTCAAAATTACTTTTATGTTTGAATAAAATACGTAATAAGCTACTACAATAATATTATTTATCGATACACCCTTGATCCTTTGAATGCAACACTAGTGTTGAGAACGAAGACTAGAAAGAGATGGCGTAATGAGAAATTACGTTATGTGGAAGCAGGACGCATAGACATCTGAACACGTGCGTCAACCATTTCACTTTGATTGTCCAGTTTAACTTGAGCCCTGACAAATTTTTATAAAAAGTAATTTTTAACTATAACTTACCGATAAAAGGTTATTCCGTCGGTTTTACAATTTGAAGTTCTGCTGTTTTTCCACACCACCGAATAGAACAGCACGCCATTATGAAACTATTTAATTGAAATTAAATTTCGGAATAAGCAGACACGTACGCACAGATCCAATGCTGGTTATTTACTGTTTTAGTGGGAGCGAGCGTTAATATTTATAAGTGAAAAATCACTAATCAGTTGCGGAGGCGGACAGCCCAATATAACCACTCTATTGGGGTATGTGCTCGATGTTTGATTTAAATTGGTACAAAATTTTGTCAAGCAAGATTGACTTTGGTCGTTTTCTGCTGTCGTCAGATTTGAAGGCTAGAGTCAGTCCTTACTATCTATGGTAATATTTTTTTCTTAAATAAGAAACAGATTTTTTATGTACTGATACTTTAGAAATAAAAAAATATACTTTACTGAGGTGTCATTCCAAAAAATAAAAAATATAAAAAAAAGGTAATGTGACCTGTGGTTTATTGTTAACTCATCTATATATATAAAAATGAAACCCGTTTTCCGTTGTCACGACATAACATGAAAACGGCTTGACCGATTTGGCTGATTTTTTTTTTGTAGTTTTCTAATACGCTGTACAAGGTTCTTACGGAAAAAAATGTAAAGAAAATCTCTCAGAAAGATTGAAAAATATAACGTAACGAATGTCAACGTCATTCAATTTAAAACAAAAAATCTGTGGGAATCTGTGACACCACATCGATAACCGCGCTGACAAATGTCAACGTCATTCAATTCAAAGCTACGCTAAGGCGGTACGAAGTTCGCCGGTCCAGCTAGTTTCCAATAAATAAAAAAATATATTTATTCTGGATGACAAACTATTTCTGGTGGTAGCTGCTTGAATTAGTAGGTCTGTCGTGAAGAAACTTATCGTTAGACTAGGTAAATTTATATACATATTACATTACACTATACACACCATATGTGTTTACAGCATCCTGGAGGAGTAGATGTTATCGTGGACGAGGCTGGTACGGATGCCACAAAGGCTTTTGATGAGTCAGCGCACACGCCTGATGCAAAAGTGATCATGGCTAAGTACAAGATTGGCGAACTTGTTGAGGTAAGGATAAGGATAAGGAGGTAAGGTACACCGTGTAGTCATCTATAATAGAGATATTTAGAACGTGTGTGAAACTTGTGTCTCTTATTTCAATGGACAGGATAAAGGTTTTTCTTTGTCTGAAATTAGTAGCTAAAGTTGTATGTTTATAATGAAAATATAACTATGTACTATTAATCTTGCCGGCAGTTTTATATCCATAGACAGAAACAAAAGAACTCTACATAATACACTGTCAATATTGTTAAACTTAAAAAGTTACTAAGCATTTTGTAATTATTTGAACTTAGTAATCTCGTTTGCTTAATATTTTAATTACTCATTGTTATAAAAGTACTAGTTACTTTACTGAAGTAATATACAAAAGTCTTTCCTATAAATCAACTAGAGCAATAATCTAATAAAAGTATGTTATGAAATAAAAAATCGAATATAGATACAAACATACATCCTTACCCTTCCTTGACTTTTCTGCAGTCGGGTAAAAAAATTAACATTTGTTAAACAAAGAAAAGCAGTTAAATTCATAAATTACAAATAGCTATTGTCTTACGTGCTTTCCGACAAACTAATGTTGCCATTATCTTGCTTTGTGATGTTGTACAATATTTACTAAGACTTGAAGGGCCAGTGTTCAGTTCAGTAATAGAATGAATTTAAAACCAAGAAGAAATTTTAAAGAATCGAGAGGCAATACAACTGTAATAAGAATATAACAAAAATTATTATAGATTTTATCAAGGACCCCAATACTCTTTGACGAGTATATCCCACCCTCCTAGTGCTTTTGTGTATCATCAACTCTGGTATTTCCAGCCCCGACATTTGACAAAAATGATGGCACAGTCCATGAATCATTTACCCCAGTATCATGTAACTTATATCCCGGCTCCTATGACGTTTATCGTGAGACTTCATAGATCAAGGGTAGTCGGTCTTGCAGTATTTCTATATTTTCTGAATTTCAGAATGTCTATCTGTTTTTTGGGAACAGAAATAAAAAACAATATACATCGATAGAAACTACAAAACTACATAAAAAAGAGCCCATGTTTGGTGCAATGGAAGCGAATAAAAAAGTAAGCGGACGGCGCACTGTGGGAAAGCTACATACAAAGCCGTGTCAAAACCGTCTGTTACGTAAGTCGATGATAAGGGATAAAAATATTAAATTAAGTCGTGTTATCTCGTAGTACGAGAAATGCAGTTTTTGTTTGTGTAATTATTTTTATTTATTTCTTAAACATATCTTTAAAAATAGGCACCAAACCTAGCTCACGATCAATTAGATGTTTTTTTTGCAATACGTTACTATAGTTCAATGCCACATAACTCGATATTTTTCTGAGTTAGTATATAAGTATTCTTCAATCATAATCGAAGTAAATATTATATCATAATGGACAGCTTATGTTCTCGTATTGTTTTGTTTTGAAAATAATGTTATATGTAATAGTAAATAAATATCATAATATACTTTGTCTGAGATAATGATATTTAATGGTGATTTCTTTTTCAACAGGTTCATTCATTGTAATGGGATCCCTTTTTTTTTCTTCAATATTTTAGAGTTTTTTCCCTTAGGAAATGCCACCCTCATAGGTAACACAAGAAATATCAATTAAGTTTCTCTAAGTTTTAGGCCACACTGCACTACACTTGGCCGTTTTTGATAACGGGGTTGCATAATTCTATTACAAAAACCTATATCCTCTTTAAATTGGGTGTAGCAAAAGAGCTGTGATCTCTCTGCCACGTTCCGCTCACGTTCCATTATAATATGGTAGGCATCTGCGATGATTCCACACTTACTGCAATTAGGGGATTTTTTTTTTATTAAGTAGGTATGCAAAGTTGTTTAATGAATTGTGACCGGAACGCAGCATGGTTTTCCCTAGTCATGTTAGTATCATCAAACCAAGGGATTGCATTTAAATTTGTTTGAATTGTCTTATATCAAAAACCTTTTGAAAGTGATCTTTCATTGTAATATTCTTTTCAACTACGTTTGTTTTCTATGGCTAAAGGACAAGTGCCACAGTCCTGGAAGCTGGCCAACGTGCAACCTGTGCCTAAAAAGGGCAGTCGTGCTGATCCTGCCAATAACAGGCCCATCTCGTTCACGTCCATTCTATATATATATAGTATAATATTTTGGGGTTGGTATTCCTCCAAAATTATTGAATACCTTGCTATTTCACCTATCAGAAAATTGTCAGAAGACGTCCAAGAAGCCTGAAATAAGGATTACAAGTATAGACTTCATAATTCTAGGAAATCTTCAAAAGCAGCTAACAACGAAGAAGTATTCCATACTTTGTTATATATTTCTGATCTATATTGAGAACTACCACAGAAAAAATACCAAAGGACTTGTTCGGATGAAGCTAAGGCCTTCCTTGCTATTAACGAAAATCTATAGGAAAGTTACATAAAATGTATTATTTAAAAACATTTAATTAAACTTAGTTATACTTACGTAACATATAAAAACAATAAACTAGGAATAATCGTAGGTATATGTCGTTGAAAATCATAACAAAATCATACAATAAAGTTTTAAAATGTCTTGACTTCCCAAACTATTGTAAGTAGGTAGGTAGGTAGGTAGGTATTTGGATAAACTTGAGATTATTTTGTCGCAAACTAAACATCTTTTTCTATTAAAATGTATGAATTGCTAGTATTTAGTTCTTACACTTCCGCGCACATTACACATTAAAATAAAACACTTTTTCACTGATTTTGGACATATTTTATTTTCAATTTAATCCTGACGTTTCGACTCCTTTACAGGAGTCGTGATCACAAGATGACTAAGATAATGGTTGTCATGTCTTTTATACTACCTTCATAATATTTTAATCGGACACGTTCCTAATTATTTTATTTTTTTATAAATCAAATTGTTTTATTTTTACATTTTATTTAGTTACTAAATTCTCACTACGATTACATTATATACTACTGAGTCTACTACCAGTTCAGAAATTGGGAGGCCCTTCCGAGAAGAACTGGCGTAAGAAACTCTGGCAGGGGGACCGACCTCCTTCTTACTGTTATTATTTGCAAAAAGAGCTAACTACATCATCAGGTCTTGCAGTGTGTGTTTTTGGAGGTATTAATTTATTAATTATTGGAGCACAAGCAGGTGGAACGCTCCAACCTTCGTCTCTATTGAAATTAGAATGTTTCCTGATTTCAATAGCCTCGCGAAGCATCCTAGGAACAAATCTTTGTTCTCTAGCGAAAATTTGAGGTTTATCGAAACGAATGTAGTGGTTTGGGCCCTCAAAAGCATGCTCACACATTGCAAACCTATTATCGCGCCTGTCTAATGAATTTTAGTGTTTTTGTAAATCTATAAAAATTATTTTGTCAAATGACAAATAAATCTGTGATATATAGTAAGGCGTGTGCAAAACTATAGCTCTTTACACTTGAAAACAACCGAGATATGAAGTTTGACACGAAACATGCGCGATTTTCCCATAGTGCGGCGGCCCAGTACAAAAAATATTTTAACAATGCGTAATACAAATTATAATTATTTCCAGTAACCCCTTGTAATAAGCTAACAGTTGCGTTCTCTTTCACTCTTACGTTCACTCTTATATTATAATTATTAACTAAAGTCAACTCTAAATTAAAGTACCTACTACAGAAACCAAATATGAAAAAAGTACGATATTATTAGACAAGTACCTATTTCTCTTAGCTCTAAGACACCTTGAGATCAAAAAGTGTATTAGCAAATTTATTTCATGTTTCAGGAGGAGAAACGGTACGATGCTAACGGGAAGAAAAAGAAGAAGGTAGTGCAGGCTGCACCGGACGGCGGTTCCAGAAGCTGCATGAACATCATTACATGTGGGCTACTGGGATGATGCACTTGGGTGCTCTTTATTTAGATGATTATGATCACGTTAAATCTTAACCAAATGTATAGCTTTGTTATAAGGCTCGTGATATTAGTGAAATTGGATTTGATTTCAGCGCAATCTAAACCCTAAATAGCGCTAAAATTTCATCTCTTGTCGTTATTTTAGGTGTAAGAAGTCAGACAACCTTGAATGTAATAATATATAGGTTTGTGCGGTCAGTTTCATACATTTTAGATTAAGTACCGATTTTATACTAACAAAGGCTTCAATTGAATTTTGTAGCGACAGTGGGACAATAAGCTTAATAAATGTCGTGGCACTTTTATTTAAATTTATCGTATATATTTATTTAACAATAAAAATACTACCTATAGCTTAATATAAAATATATATTATGTGGTGCCATATACATTATATATCACTTTAGTTGAACTCTAAGTTTCTCTTTATTTTTATTTCGTTTTATTACAACAAATATATGTATATTAAACTCGTTTGCTTTAATAGATAACATGATCATTTGAAATCAGCCCTGTCGTTTTAGACTTTATACATTTTTCCAGGACTGTATGCATGGTATCCTATCTACCATATTCAGGATTATACAGGCATTACCAAACACCTGTACATATAGGTTGCTTTGGTATACCTGGCCTCCCTGAACAAGACCTACTTTGACAAATGAACTACGAAAATATGTTCTTATTCCTACGTATCTTTCCAATTTTGTGAATTAAGTTTGCTGTATGGTGACAGTTAGATAAATAATATAGATTAAGAATCAGCAATGTCCTAAGTGCCGTTCCTTTATAAACAAAAGGGCATTGACTTACCAGAAAATGTATTGTCAACCGATTTTAAACCCTGTTTGGAGGGCTTTAATTAATTATAATTAAGAAAATATTGACATCCACAAATCCCTTGTTATAGCCACAAGCCTTGTGGCTAACCACCAGAGTTACCGCAAATCCTAATATTTCTTATTCCAGCTTGTGTTACAAGTGGGTCCATCGGCGAGGTTTGAACTGGATCCGCTTAGTTTAAAGCTGACATTAGATGAGTTACAATTTGTTATGTTTGAGTATATTGATGTACTGTTGACTTATTTTTGTGGTTTTAATTAATTCTTATTTATGTTTCTGTAATCTAAGAACAAAATTAAAATATTATATAAGTAATTGGTTTTTGCACCTGATCTTTTTGAAAAATAATTGTGTCTTATGATTGATTTTTAGGTCGCTAACAAAAAAAATACACCATCATTTTAATTGCGCTCAAAAATCGCTATGCGATTTATTTTAAGAAAATTCATTTTCTTTATTCGCTTTTTAACTAAATTCGTAATCTGCAACCAAATAAGATCAATCAAAACTAGAAAAACCCCAAAGTACCTAGGTATTTTACGTATAGTCACGGTCTTTCTGTAAACGTCCACACAGCCTTGAAACAAGCCGTCAGTTTAGATCTGACGGCTACAATGGGGGTTCGGCGTGGAGCGCGACCCCTGTGGAACAGTCTCCAAAACTGAAGGACGAAGTCATTGCTTTGAAGTCAGCCTAAGTGTGTTGTGCAGTTTTGTCTAAAACAATAAGGCATAACTGTCGGCGATTCGGTGTAGTGATCCTTTGGATGAGGTTCGGAAATTTCCGGAAATGATAGATTAGAATAACTGTTGTACAAAATGGTAAAAGATAGTGAAAAGAAATAAATGAATGATATTAGATATATAGTCGTAAGGTAGTTGCTGAAAAGTTTAAAGTCTCATTAACACGCAATGGTCTTGTAACTAAAACCGAGTGTTATTCTTATGTCAACATCAACAGATTAAAGGAATGTACGTTTTCGTACCAATAAGGACAGTGTGTTTAGTAGTGCAGTTTTAATGCAGTTGTCAGTTGAAGACTCATTTTAAAATATTAGAACCAGATGGTTCAAAAATAGTGCTTAAGTTATTCGGCAGTTTGAATAAAGGCCGAAATTTTAAAAGTAATTGTCATAAAGATGCAAAATATAAAGAATACTCCAGAAATGCATTAAAATAAAAGAAATTCTACTTGAATGCGAGTCTGCATTAATGTCTATCGTTCGTGCCAACGCATAATTTAGCAAAATTTAAAGACTAGATTGAGAACGATGCTGCAGGAGTTATTGAGATTAAGCCACTTTTGTTAGATCTGATTATAGGATGGGTGGCTAAAAATATTATTAACTCTTACTCCTCAATGCTTCGGAAGGCACTTTGGTCCAAGGTCAGCATCTTTTTTAGCCCGCATCCACGCACTGGATTTCGTGGTAAGCTGTATTGCCCATTTTCCAACTTCATTCACTGGAATAGCCAGTTCAGCAGCAATAGACTAATAATGATGACAAAGAGGCTGGGCAAATATACTGAATACGAATAAAATTCACAACGTTGAAATTAATGTTCAATATAAAAATAAAATGAGTTCAATAACTTTTATCTTGCTACATATAAAATAAGAAGGGTAAGTATATATAAAGGTATAAAAAAGTTACGGGGATAGCGCCATCTAGATTATTTTATTAGAACATCAAAGCATTTTATTACGGTGCGCCTAACGGCTCATACTGCACGGCAAGCGCGTTTTCTGTATTATAAATGTCTTCCGTTAGATGTCGCTGATCGCTATTAAAAATTAAACATTAGTGATGATCAAATACAGGACTTTTAAGGGAAATTCTAAATTTTGTTTATAAATTCACCTCGGTAACGCATTTAGACATTAACTTATATTAAGAAAACAAAATTTACTTCATTCGAATTACCATAAACTGGATTTTGAATAGCCATTTTGCGACCTCCTTTATTAATGTGATGGCAGAGATGCATGTGTAAGGTAGTATATGTAATCTTAACTCAAACTCTTCGTACTAAACATAACATATACAGTGTCTTTGGCTCAGAATAATAACTAATTATTGTTTTGAAGTCTTTGGACATAAAATCGCTTACTGATTCAGTTATTAAAGTAATCATAATCATTAATTCTGTCATTATTTAAAGATTAAAACTCAGTACCTAGATATTATTTACTCTTCATCATTAATTGAAAATAATAAGGAGCAACCGTCATTATTTATTTCAGTTCCTCAATAAAGAACAATAAATAATTTTATTATAAGAGTTTGTATTTCAAGGTTGTCTTTGGACATTTAATGATTTTCTAATAACATTTTACTGTGTGGAGTGTTAATACACTCCATATAACATATTAATAAAACATACTAGTTACCTCAGGCGATACTAAACACAGAATCTCCATTCTAACTAGGCAGACGGCCTAACAATCAGACACTTACCAGCTTTTGAGAACTTAATCGAATCTAGTATATTTCAAGTCAAAGAGAACCTTAGATACTGCTAGCTTTATGAAACAGAAATTAACTGAACGCCTTTTACGGAAAAACGAAATAAGTCTTACTTCGATATATTTTATATCATACACAATATGGCAACAAGAGATGAGGGTTCGAGTTCCAACTAAGTGGATATATCCAACACGTTTTTGTAGTCACCTTTTAAACATTAAAAGCAATTTTAAATTATAAATCATTTACTGTATGAGTTCTAATTAAAAATGGATATCTACGTGTTGTTTACGCCCAGCAATAAAAAAACAGAACTTTAGGGAGTATTGGAAAAACTAATGTGGATATTTTATTAACATTAGGGAGTTCCTGTTCGTAAGCTAGGGATGCAATCTTTCAACCTTAAAATTTTTTTTTTGGAATAATAAACTATTGGAACAGATGGGACAACAACAAGAGAAGAATTTGATTAAAGAAGAATAGAACATTTCGCATAGCTAGAAATAACCGTCAGTGATAGCACTATTAAAAAAGGAAATTATTATTATATAACATTTTTGGAAATTCGCCTTAAGTGGTCGTTGACGCCTCACGATTTCCTACGGACTTAATTATTTTTTGATAAATTTAATTTTAGAGTTATTATTTACAGCAGGTGAGCTGGATATGAAAGAAATAAAGACAACATTAAAAAACAATTTAAAGCCCTTGGATTCAGACCAAACAAAACTGATTTTACAGATAAGATGCATAAAATATATTACATACACATACTCTAAAATTAATAACGTATAAATGCTGATATTCGCACTGCAAAACTAACTTATTTTTGATATGATATTCATGCACAAATTCATACAACCTAGTTATAAAACTCTGTTATCTGTAAAAACACTTAAAACTAATCAAAATGATATTCATCATTAAAAAAAGCTTAATCTAACCATATCCTAATATTACCCTGCTAAACACATATAGATCAATGACATAAGTAGATGCATGCAGTTGTAATATTTACTTGATATAATTGAGTAGAATCTAAAAGGAACATGAAAACCAAATTGAAAAAAAAGGTAACTCATGTCAAATCGTGAATCTCGGTCAGTGTCAACAAAATAACCTAAGATGGACTGTGTATTATTTGATTTGGGCAAATGAAATGAAAGACACATTTATCCAAATCATTTATTCAAGCAAATGAACATAATATGAACAAACTATAACATTAAATTTATCTACTTAATGATATTTACATTCCATACCTCGCTTACCTCAGTAGTGATTATTCTACATACATCTAGACGCTTATAGTTATCATGTATAAAAATGCAGAATATCATTACACAAGATTGCACTATCGCTAAGTATTAGTAAAATAATATTTTATTATTTCAAATAATTAATTTGACCCCAATCTTGTGGAAATCAAGTCCTATTTGATGGATTATAGAATAGAATTTATTTAAAACCTATTAATATTCTGCACTTTTAAGTCAATTATATTCTTGAAGAACCAATTATCAATTGAGTTATTGATAAATTTGTCAAAGTAAAATAGTGCCCATTTCATATGTATAAGAAGAAATACATATTTAAAAACTATGATAGGCACACCAACATTACATTTGAAAGGCTTCATTATTGCATTGAGCGTAAAATAGAATCAAGTTAATAATTCCAAAGTAGCCTCTGAAGTCTCAGAAAAATAGCATTCAAAAACCCAACACAATACTCAATGGTATATCAATATGAACTTCGATAACATCTTGTCATATAAAACTTAATCATATCTTAATATTATGATGTAATTAACTAAAACTAAACAAGACTGTACGCCATGTTCTTTTATGCTATATTCATAGGAGTATTGCACTAAGTGAAACCCACATGAATAGTAACAACATCAGTAGTATATAACTTATAGGCAGCTATTATGCATTGTGAATTTACCATTAAAACACTGAATAGATTATTAATTCATATAAGTCTTTTAAAAAAGAATTGAGGAAGACAAAAAATGTTTAAATCAAAAACAATTTTAAATTCATTGATGTTTATGAAGTAATCAAAAATTTTTAATTTAAGATGATAATATAAAAGATATAAAACAATAAGTATATCTTAATTAAATGAGTTGCAAAATTAAGGTTTTAAGTGGCAATTATGCACAGACATTGTGTATTTAATATCTTAATTCTAGTGCTGCAGATGCCATGATCAGTTAATTAACATCTGAAACTATAAGACTGAACAAACAGGCACTTTAGCATAAGTATACTATGATTGGAGCATAAACATTAAAAATCTTGTAAAAGTTAAAAGTGCAAAAAGAAATCAGTGCTTTTATAAATCTAAGAAAATTATTAAAACTACAGAATGACAGATCCTGAAAAAGCCTATAATTCAGTGTGTACATTAGTTAATAATATTTTATTCTAACGATAACATTAATTTTAAGAGAGTAAATAAAATATTTTAGAAAAACTCTATGAGGACACTTTCTACACAGACCCATGGAACATACAAAACCTCATATTCTAAATAATTATGATTTTAAATATATTATAGTTCAACCAACTCACTATAAGAGTTTCACGTAATATATTATACATTCTCAAATACCACATCATTTGAATCTGTTATTTATCCTTGAAGTCATTTCCAGTGGCATGCTTCCATTAAAAGTCAGCACAATCCAGTCTCACAGCCCAATGAGAATCTTACATGGCTCACTGGGGCTGGTTTGACGAGGCTGCCTGGCTTGCCGACTTTGTGATTACAATGGTTTGCTTGCCACCCACACCTGACTTGCCCAACTGTAAGACATTTGAAGGCAGAGTGATGATTTTGTTGCCTCCAACAGTGTTAGCAGACACCAACTTCACAATAGTTGCACCAGGCGCTATGCTCTGGCCTGGTGCTGCACTTACAGGCACTGCTGGTCGATTTTGAACCATTGCCATTTTAGGAACCGTTGCTACTGTCATTCCAGTTGATGTTTTAACCAATGTTACATATTGAGGAGTATTGGCAGCTTGAGTATTTGCACCAGGTGTCTTCTTTATTATCACTGGTATACCGGCATTGCCTGTTGCTTGCCGTAGCACTGTAGTTCCCCCTGCTACCGTGGAAGTCGCCACTGCTGTCTGTTCACCTGATTTTGCAGTTACAATCTTATACACAGGCGCTTTAACTTGTTGGCCCAAAGCACTACCCGCGATTTGGATCGCACCTCCACTGCTGGCAATGACTGGCAGGTTACCAGCTCCAAGTTTCACTGGGACGCCCGCTGCAACTTTGGTTTGTAGATTAGCGACTCCCGCTTGTATTGGTACGCCTCCCGCTGTCTTCACAAGTACGTTGCTTGTACCTATCTTAACATTACCTGTGCCTAATTTCAAAGGAACATTTGTGGTTCCCACTTGACTGACTTTTTGGACACTGTTGGCGCTGATCTTGCCTTGTAAATTGGTTGTGCCGAGTTTGAGCGGTACTGGGTTGCCGGTAAGTTTTACTGGGACATTGCCAGCTCCTAGTTTGACTGGGACGCCGGCTCCTGCTCCGGTTTTTACCTGAACGAATCTAGGCGTGCCAGCAGAAGTGCCTGAACTGAGAACAATCTGTGCGCTGGATTGCGCCGTCGAGACACGCATTGTGGTTGGTGTGGACACAGCGCTTACTATTCTAGTGACACCTTGAGGAGTGACTGCCGCCACTTTAATCTGCTGCGATGACCCCGATGCTGGTGATTTGACCACTGTCTTGCCTTGGTATGTAGCCTGTTTGAGCGTGGGCGTGTTTGGCGTTATCTTGACTGTGGCAGCGGCTTGACTAGGTACCTTGATGGTACCTGATACAATTTTCTGTGGCGTAACAATAGGAGCGGCGGGTGACACAGCGGCGGCAACTGGGCGGACGGGCAGCTCTGTCGGTGTAGTCGGTAATCCTGATGTTACAGGCGATGTCAACCCGAATGCTTTGGCAGCTGCATCGGGCTGTGCAGCAATGGGAGAGGCGGGCGGCGGCGCGGTGACAGGTTCCGCAGCTGCAGGGAAGTGCGCAGGCGTCACTTTGCCACATTTCTGTATTTGCAAAACATAAGTAGTAATAGTGTTCATTGCTGGCCAACATAACTCCAATGATGTAGTACCAGCACGCACAAGTGCCACACGCCCAGCTTGAGGTGGAACACCAACTTCAAGATACCAAAGATCTTTGCAGCAGATTTGATTATTCCAAGTTTTTCTGTACCCATCCCGCCCAGACCAAATATAAAGCCTTGTTTGAATAGCAACAGCGCTATGTCCAGCTCGTGCTCTAGGTACACATTCTTCAAACTTATCTAGGGCAATGTTATCCCATGTCATATTTTCCAAATTCAGAGATGCAAGAGTGTTTGTGCATTTCCATTCTTTTTCATGAGTAGCAAGTTTTGATTCATCAGGTACAAGCGGTACCCAACCCCCATAAACATACATGTGATGTCCAATTACAGTTGCAGTATGCAATGAACGTGGAAGAGGTGCTGGGCCCCCAACCTCTGGACGAGACCACGACATGCTATCTACATCCAGCACCCACAAATCTCCTAAACGTGATCCACTCATTCCCCCATAAATAATAAGTGATGATTTTCCTGTATTTTTATCAGTATATGCTACACCACTGTGTGACTCTCTTGGTGGGGGTGACTGACCATAAGTCAAGGGTATATCCCATACTGTCATTGAAGAGTTGGGATACAGTTCCAGAGTATAGAGGTCATTAAGATACCTTGGAATATTGTTCTTGGGGTCATCGCTCTCGTTCGCCAAACCTCCAAATAGATAAACTTTCCCATTCAAGAGAGTAAAGCTATGACCAAGTCTGGGACAAGGTGGAAGGCCTTGTTTCGGTGGCAATGGCTTTAAACGTTTCCATTCCCATCGCGAGGCTTGTAATTCATACAAATCATTAGAGTACTTGCCGTATTCGACCATGCCGCCAAACACCAGAAGTCTTGTGCCGTCGACCACGAAGCCATAGGCGGCGCATCCTGGGGGTACTTCTCCTTTCGTAACAGGGACGAACCATTGATTTGTAGTGGTATTGAAGACATGGAGCTCATGAACGATTCCTTCGTTTCCGCCGCCAAAAACTATCATCAAATCCTTGATGGCGACCGCGCGATGGCCATGGCGAGGACGGGGTTGCGGGCCGGTAGGATTGTATACTTTTTGCCACTTAAGTACCGCGTTTTGCTTCATTTTTACTGTACATTTGTCACTAAAAGATTTACACCGTATGTATCGCTCAGGATGCGTATCTATAGCATAGACAATGAGAAACGTCGTAAATAAGCTTTGAAGAAAATATTCGGGTCAGTTGCAGCTACGTATAACAAACCTAATCGGATTTCTCTTTCCCACCAACGCGGACCCTCTATGAGTAAAAAAAAATCACCCTACGCTGCTTCGAGTGTACAACAAAAATGGCGTTAGCAACAGCGCTGCCAATGTAATATAATTTCAATGAGCGGCGTCGGACGTCAAGATATTGTCTATGCGTGTAATATAGTTTTAATTTTATAAGCTCATTCAGCCAGATACATATATTATTGTGAATTTTTTTTTGACATTACTATGTAAATCTGAAAATTTTATTAAATTATAAAATTAATTTATAACTTTTTTTATTTTTGTGAATTTCAAAATTCAGGCTGGTCCGAAATGTGTTGATTCGATTCCACACAAAAATTATTAAAATCGGTTAAGAAGTCTGGAAGTTATGGCGTAACAGACATTGCGTCATTGAAGCTGATCCATGGGAGCTATGCTCGCTTCGCTCGCTCCGCTCCAATTAGTGTTAGGATTCAACCCACCTGCGTCTGTATTTAAATAAATAATTTTTGATGTGCAATTTTTCATTGTTTTAAAGATAGTACCACAGCAAGCATAATTTTTTATATATTATGACTTATTTCTTGTTGAGCGTTTTCCATTTAGAAAAAAATTTGACACTGCGCCGCATTGTGTCGACTAATTTTAATAAATGGAACTCTTGAGATTAGGTTTTTGATGTAGTATGGTCGACATAGAGCAACACAGTGCTGACTTATTTCTAAATGGAAAACGCTCATTAATTTCATTGAAGTTCTGTCATCATTAATATAACTTTTTTAGCGATACAAATATTAATTTACATTGTACAGTCTGCAGCATCTTAGTACCAGTGTTCATCTTAATTTTTAACATAACATCAATATAGTGATAAAAAAATTGACAGTTCATGGTAGGATCTTGGTACCATGTTTAAAACGTGAGGACAACAGAGGTATAAAGGATCACATTCTACATCATCATCATCATCATCTAATGCAGGAGGGGATTTACTCTGTATAAAGTTCCTATATAATATTAACTACAGCGTACTGTAATATGTCGATTCGGTAAAATCACATACCTAATCATTTTTTTTCAATAAGAAACTAATAAAAGTGATTCCAATTTACTAGGAAATGGGATTTAGACACTGGAATATTAAAAAGGCAATGTCGTTATTTTCCTGTCTCGTTAGGGTTTATTGGAAAATTGGTAAATAGACATTTTGAGTAAGTGTCCTAATATAAATATCACATCTTTTTAGATCTTTGAACTAAAATAAGGTAACTATCCTAACACTTAATTTATTAAATCTTTCACGAACGCAATGTTTCACTTCTTTTCTGAATGTTGGTGTAACTGCAAGTAAATCGCGGTAAAAGCAAACAGCTAACCAGAGACAATTTTGTGTTGCCACTTTCCCCTTCTTATTTTATAGGTCTTTGAAAGTATTATTTATGCCAGTGTCTCCTTTGAAACTGATTTCTGGGTATTTGATAATAATAATATTCTCATTTTCATATGGATTCTAATTATTATATACCTAATATTTAAACCTGAGATGAGAATTTCAAAATTTTATTTAGATGAAATGTATGCTTTTTCTACATAGATACTAAAATCAGCAAATAAGCGATACAACAAATCACATGGGGTCAAATATTATTTCCCTCTATATAGCTTGGAGCTTATGTTAGCATATATACCTTTTAAGCGTATTGTTCGTATTATATTATTTTCGTTCGTTTATATTATCGTGTCAAAAGACAAACGGATTACACTGATCGACTCCATTTGTTTCATTTGCTTTCCCTTGAGCAGGGGCGGATCTACTTAAAGGCTTTTTGGGCTGCAGCCCAGGGCCCCGCGAATACAGAGGGCCCCCAACCGAACTGAAACCAATACGATATTGTCAATAATAAAAATTATCAAGAATTAAAAAAAATCCGATCATAAGGTTGGAAACACTGTGATCAATCAACCCGTGTGCGCATCTATCAAACGGAACGGGGAATTCTCTGTCGCTTGTTTTCGGTCGGTGTATTCCGTGTATTGTCTATTATTGGGGACTTCCCTCCGCTTATCGCTCGACCGATACCGAGGTGGAAAGAAATTTAGAAAATATTAAGTTTGAGTTTGAGAAATATATTGACGTGGGCTTGTGGCCAGATTTGCTAAATAATGATTTTATTAATTTCTTCCTCTCACATGAAATGACTGATTTTCAAAATAAAGATCCGAAGAATATATATTCAGCTTCAATGAAGAAATATAAAGACCAAAACAGATCTTTTTCAAATAAGTATTTCACTAGAAAAATGAAAAATGGCCAATTACTGGAAAGATCTAGGTTATGTTATTCAAAAAGGGTTGGTACTGTTTTTTGTTTGACTTTTTGAAGTTTTTGGTTCTCCACATAATGGTAATTTTATGGGTGCTCTAGAGCTATTGGCAGAATTCGACCTATTCATACGTGAACCAAACTATGAGGAAATTATCAATTATTTGAGATTATGGGTAAACAGATAATTAAAAAAATTATAACTGAAATAAATTACGACGACACAAAGTATTAATCAATTATGATGGATTCAACCCCAGATCTGTCTCACGATGACCAACTTGCTATTGTATTACGATACTGTTTTCGGGGAAAAGTGTATGAAAGATATATATCTTTCATTAAAATTAGTAGTCATACTGGCTTATATTTATTTAATATTCTACAAGCCTTTTTGGAAACAAATGGCTTGTAGAACTGGATAATTGTAGGGGACAGTCATATGACAACGCTGCTAATATGGCCGGAATCTACAATGGTGTACAAGCACTACTAAAAGAAAAAAATAAATCCGCGGATTACGTGCTATGTGCTGCGCATTCCCTTAACCTAGTTGATCAAGAATCCGAGAAGGTTGCAATAATGTTTGACACAATTTTTCTATTCAAGATCTTAAACTCATTAATCGACTCATCAGAGCTCCTCAGCTACGTTAAATTGTTAGGTCGAGCCCGTCTTCCTGTGCGCTCCTCACGTACACTACCACTATTCGTTCCCCCGCAACGCTTAAAAAATTACACCAGAAATACATTCTTTTATCGTTCCACCAACACGTACAACGAGAAGATGTTAGAGGTAGATCTTTTTAACATATCTCTTAACAGTATTAAAGATAAACTTAAATATATACTCAGTTCTAGTCAACAAAACTGTTAAATGGATTTACTGTTATTCTTTTTTCTTCTTGCTAATTTGTTAAAATTCATCTTATGAAAATGGTAAAATGTAGTAGTTAGAATTGTTTGTTTTGTCACTTATTGAAATGATCACACTGATGTTTTTTTTTTTTTGTAATTTTTAATTTCCCATAAGTATGTTTGTTTTCCACGATTTGATCACGTAAGAATTATTTAAAATTTATTGTAAATTTTGGGCACTGTAGGTCTTTTATTTTTATTACTGTTTTCTCAATAATTAATGTAATTATGTATGACTGTTTGTTGCCAAAAAAAAAAAAAAAACGAAATTGTTATTTTTTTCTAATATTGCAACAAATATATGTTTTCTTCTCTGCTTCGATTTAACAGTTCCCACCTATCTATGGGAACTGCTAAATCGTGAAACAAAACTAAAATTTACGTTAAATAGTTTCGGCGAAAATAACGATGAAAAAGTTGATTTCCGAAAAGAGGCACGAAATTTATTTAAGAAACTGCAATTTTTATTGTTTTTAGGAAAGAAATTTTGGAGAGATTCAATGTAGTTAATAAAAAGTACATAGCCCTGGTTTAGACATTGGTGAAGGCAACTTATTGCCTTCACCAATGTCGCCTTGGCTTGTTGCCTCAATTAACTGACTGATGATTGATGACTCAATTAACTTATTTAGTTAAATTTAGTCATTAAAAGGTAAAAAACATAAGGCAACAATCTGATCAGAAGCTAAAGGAAAACGAAGAAAAAGCTAAAAAATTAAGTACTAGTGTGGGAACAGACTACAGTGACATAAATAAGAGACGCATTACTTCAAAATTTTCAGATAAATCTACAGATAAAGTCTCGGTAAACTGCGCAGTCTCAAAAATTTAAAAGAGACACGCTTAACGTTGCGTTGGATAAGATGATTATGGATTTAAATAATAGAAGTCAAGCCTATGAGACCAATAGCAAAAAATTTAAATTTTTAATGGATTTGCAAGACAAAAATCAAGAACACATAGATCTGGAAAGTGTACGTAATTATGTGTATAAATACGTGATTATAATCCAAATGACATAGACGAACATTTAGTGAACATTCAGTTGAAATCTTACTTACCGCAATCTAAGACGGAGTCTTACACCTCTTGCAGTGAAATTTTTTGGCTAATTTATGAATAGAAACTTGTTGATGTTTTCCCAAACTGCTATACCATCTTAAAGATTTTTTTAACGATGTCGATCACTAGCTGTGAAGCGGAGCATTCTTTCTCCAGGATGTCGTATATAGAAAACAGATACAGGACAACAATGTCGAACTATCGACTAAATCATTTATCAGTTCTTTCGATAAATTGCGATTTAACAAAGGACACAGTGAGATGACCAAATAAAACAATTTGCAGCACAAAAATGCAGAAAGGTTGGTTTACAATTAATATAACATAACTATTTATAACCTGCCAATTTATTTTGCAATAAATAATGTTTTAATAAATAATAAAATATTTTGTTTTCCTATTTTCTTCCCGTACTTGACATATATTACATTATATATGTGGGCTCTCATACATCGGGCAAACAAAGAGAAGTATAGGGACGCGCATTAAAGAACACGTAACCGACATAAAACATAGGCGCGATAATAGGTCTGCAGTGTGTGAGCATACTTTTGAGGGGACAAACCACTACATTCGTTTCGATAAACCACAAATTCTCGCTAGAGAACAAAGATTTGTTCCTAGGATGCTACGCGAGGCTATTGAAATCAGGAAACATCCTAATTTCAATAGAGAGGAAGGTTGGAGCGTTCCACCTGCTTGGGACCCAATAATTAATAATGAATACCTACAAAAACACACATTGCAAGACCTGATGATGTAGTTAGCTCTTTTTGCAAATAATAAAACAGTAAGATGGAGGTCGGTCCCCCTGCCCGAGTTTCTTTCGCCAGTTCTTCTCTGAAGGGCCTCCCAATTTCCGAACTGGTAGTAGACTCAGTAGTATACAATGTAATCGTAGTAAGAATTAATTAAATAACTACATAATATTTAAAAATTAAAATAAAACAATTTGCTTTATATAAAATAATTTAATAATTAGGAACGTGCCCGATTAAAATATTGTGAAGGTAGTAGAAAATACATGACAACCATCATCTTAGTCATCCTGTGATCACGGCTCCTGTAAAGGAGTCGAAACGTCAGGATTAAATATAAAATAAAATAAAACATGCGCAAAAATCCGTAAAAAAGTGTTTTATTCTATTGTGTAATGTGCGCGGAAGTGTAAGAACTAAATATATATTACATTACATATACCTACATCACCACAGAAAACAGTTTCTTGTCAAAATGGCGATTAGTTGAGTAATTAGGTAGGGCCCCTAAGCAGTATTAGCCCAGGGCCCCACAAATTCAAGATCCGCCCCTGCCCTTGAGGACTGGCAACTACTCACCGACTTGAAATTGCTGTTTGACGTCGTCAATGCTGTCATCAATTGTTCGGAGCTCACGGAGCCTATTAGTGTGCTGGCATCTGCGGTACGCACCAGGCGTATACCAGGCGCGATTTAGACTAGATAGGTGAGGCGTACTCCATAATACTTCGAACGTATGCATAGTACAGAATCATGAAAGAGTTGAC
This sequence comes from Calamotropha paludella, assembly GCA_927399485.1. NCBI lineage: Eukaryota > Metazoa > Arthropoda > Insecta > Lepidoptera > Crambidae > Calamotropha > Calamotropha paludella. The sequence continues at coordinate 18,095,034 of OV656803.1, read as the reverse complement.
ATTTTTATAGCTTTTGGTACTTGTGTGCAAGAAACCTAGCATTAAGCTTTCTTTTTGATACATTGAAAATGAGTCCAATATATTGATTTACTAATTAATATTTTCTTGTAATCTGCGTACATTAATAATAATAATAATATTCATTTATTTCATTCTCGTCACAAACTTACATGATGAAGCGTAGTGGGGGCGGCAGGGGCGGCCCGCCCCGGGCGGCACTTATTAGGGGGCGGCAAAATTTTAGAATAAATAATAAAAATGTTTCAACCATTTCATATTTTTATCACAACTACGGCCCGATTGAAAAGAGCACGAAATTTTTCATTACTTATTCTGTGACGAATTCAGGGAATCCTCTTTCTTTGAATGATATATCGTAGCGACTGTTGGCAACTTTGTTTATTCTGACTTGCGGGGATTCCCCGTAGTATATTTTGTGCTTGAATGGTTTATGACTAATGATCAGCGAGAATGTCTTTGACAATTCAAAGAAAGATTTATTGATGGATACTCAGTTGTGCAATTCACATTGTCTTGTATCGAAATTTATGTTACGCTTTAAAACTGTGACTTTTGAGCAAATAAAGGTAAACTTTTTATTTCAAATCTAAACTGTATAATGCAAAATAATTACTGCTCTTGCCGAAAAGTTATCTCGAATTAATGTACCTATGTAATGTATAGTTTACATTAAATTTAAATACCTAAATAAGAGGGCGGCAAAATTGTCCTTCGCTCCAGGCGACAAAATTGTCCTTCGCCCCGGGCGGTGTCGGCACACCCACGCTACGCCGCTGGTAGGGTATATACATTTCTTGGTGTGTTTAATGTTTGTGCGAGACTGATGCCTCTGCTCCGGCTCCCAGGCTCCCACCCCAGGGCTACTGTATGCTGACTACATTAATGTTCTGACTACATTAACAAAAGGGCAGTTACATCCAAGAGTAGATGAGCACGAGTGTATCGACAGAGACAGAACATCGGGGAGAATTGGGCGTCTAGAGGAAAAAGCAATAAATTTAGTTTTGTCAACGTTTATGGTTAGCTGTTTACCTAATAACCAACTTGAAACTTCATTCAGTCCCCGCTGTGCACAGTCGAAGACATCAGACCAACAATTTGCTTGAAACAATAGAACTGTGTCGTCAGCGAATGTCAGAACTTTACCGTCATTTAGTTTCAACTGGCACAGGTCATTGATATAAATAAAAAATAGTATTGGTCCAAGGACACTGCCCTGCGGTACGCCAACGGTGACTGGTAAATCTTCACTAGTCAAACCCTCAATTTTCACCACTTGACGCCTATTGGACAGATAATCTGTAAAAAGTTTAAGAGCTAGCCCTCTGATACCAATTGCTTCAAGCTTGCGAATAAGAATTGGGATTGAGACTGTGTCAAATGCTTTCGCTAAATCTAGAAATACTGCAAGAACTTTCTTACCTCCGTCCAAATTTGTCGCAATAAAATCAGTCAACACATGAACAGCGTCTTCTGTCGTCCTTCCTGAACGAAACCCAAATTGAGCGGAAGAGAGTAGACTCTAGGAAGCTCGTCAGACGTCTACTTATGATGCGTTCGAGTATTTTTGACAAGACAGGAAGTAAGGAGATCGGCCTATAATTGTTGACACAGTCCCGAGTCCCACCCTTATATATATGATGAGAGATTTCGCAAAACACTCCGGGAAAATTCCAGTCTCCAGACAAAGGTTGCATATATACGTAACGGGAGTAACTAAAAGATCAATGTAACGTTTTACAAAACGGCTCAAGATTTGGTCAACTCCCACTGTGCAACTTGATTTGAGGCCCTGTATCAGATTTCTCACTTCTTCTTCATATGTAGGGAAGAGGGAGGCATCCGATACCGATATCGACGAGTAATGAATTTATTTTATTTACGCTGGTCTGAGGATCATCATTGTTTAAGTTATTATTTGTACGTTTGCGTTGAGTTATATTTGTGACAGTTTCCCAAAGTTTTTTACAGTTACTGCCAGCTTTACGAATCTTCGTACTTTCAAAGGCCTGTCTGACCTTTTTGAGGAGAGAGTTACAAAAATTTCAGTATCTCCTATAAATAGTGACTGCCTCCATGTCATTACGGTTTTTTTCGATTTTTTGTGCAGCTTATCTCTATGTCTCATGCACCTCAGAAGTCCAGGTGTTATCCAGGGCTTTTTAATAAGTTTGCGATGAGAGACCTTTCTTGTCTTGGTATTCTATATAATAGCATTTCTAAATATATTAATTAAGAACGCTGTAGCACCATTGGGGTCAGGAATATTGTATAGTGGTTCCAGGTTTAGTCCATTCATCAAAATGTCTAAATTAGTGAAGTGAGATAAAAACGTATGACAAGGCGGAGGCTCCTGCAGTAGCATTAAATTAATTGCAGCACAATCATGGTCAGTAACAGAAGACTGAATAACGAAACAATTGGCATTATCATATATTTTTACCATGATATGATCCAGGCAAGAGCGACCGTGTGTAGGAAATGTATGGCCAGGGTGTATATCAAAAGTAGCCAAGAGGTCAAGGTAATCCCAAGATCGAGTATCTTTAGTGTTTGGTACTACGTCGATGGTAATATCACCAATCAAAACAATATTTTTATAATAAGAAAGCTGAGATATCGACATTGTCAAGTGATTTCAGAAATATTTGCATATCTTTATATCCGGTAGGGCGATACAAGGCAATTATAACAGTAGAACTATAGATTTTTAAAACCAAACAGTTACCATGATTAAAGATAGGCTCTTCGCCAGAATGCATATTAGAACATTAGAACCTTTACATACTCGTATATAAAGCAAGATGATCATGTAGGTAAAAATATTAAACAAGAGAGGTTCCAAGGGAGATTCCTGCGGTACACTTGATGATATAAATTCAAAGATGGACTTAAAAGTAATACAAAGTAGCTCAAGACGATTTTTCGCAGCACCACGACTATAGTTGTAAAAAACCCGTTAACTACCGTTACTTAAACAAATTAATGGTTAGCTACCGATAAAATGCGGTTATTAACGGTTAATTATCCGACTGCGACAAAGAAAATGGGTATGTAAATAGTCTGTATTTTTATTGCGTAGTCAACAGTGTAGTGAAATGTCGATATCCGAAGGATAAAGATTCCATTTAAGATTTTATAAATCATATTTAAAGCGACCAATATACATAATCCAGTCTTCAATACTAGGCGATGCAATCGCTAAGCATAAAGCTACGCTAGCACCATATATTGGAGCGGAGCATAATACCTAAAAAAAGAAAAAAAATTTTTGATTCGATGAGAATTTTTGCGAATTTCAAAATTCGGGCTCCGTCACAATCTGGTACTAAACCTGTTATTTCGATTCCACTCAAAATATTAAAATCGGTTAAGAACTCGGGAAGTTATGGCGTAACAGACATTGTACCATTAAATATTATCGTAACTAAACTAGGCGATGCAGTCGCTAAGCATAAAGCTACGCTAGCACCATATATTGGAGCGGAGCGTATAACATAAAAATAAGAAAAAAAATATTTTTCCGACGGGAATTTTTGCGAATTTCAAAATTCGCGTTCCGTCACAATCTGGTCCTAAACCTTTTGATTCGATTCCAAACAGAAAATATTGAAATCGGTTAAGAACTCGGGAAGTTATGGAGTAACGGACATTGCGCCATTGAAGCTGATCCATGGGAGCTTCGCTCACTTCGTTCGCTCCGCTCCAAATATAGAAACTAGGTACTTATTAAACATACCTACCTTTGTATAGTCCATTCGCTTAGATAGTATCGGTACACCCGCACGCAATTGCTGTTATTGTAATGAAATACGAATAAAAGTAATACACACAAGCTAGGTGCAAAGCATAGACATATAAAAAAGAAGGACTCCGTGACACCTACATAGGAAGTGAAGCCAGCAGATAAGCCATAAATAATTGTAAATACGCACCCAAAAACGCACACACTTCTACAAGCATAAGCCGAAGTGGTATTTTTCGCACGCACACTATCCTAGATGTTCACTTGTAAGTATCGCAGCGCGGAGTCCATCTTTATTATACATCTATGGCGCAAAGATAATTTAAATGAAAAATATGTGTAGCTAAGTAAGGTAAAGTAAAATTAGACGTCTTAATCACTCGAAGTATCGGGATCAGTACGTACCACCTGCATTTATAACTAGCTGTGCCCGCGACTTCGTGTGCGTAGGTAGATAGACGAAAGTGATCAACTAGGAAATCGACACTGTTTTAATGTGGGCCCCCCACCTCCCTCTCCCTTCATTGCGTTATTTTGATCACCTTGCGTTATTTTATAAAGGAGTTCATTTAAAACTACGATATCTCATGAAATATTTATTGAAATTAAATTATGTCAAGGGTAATTTTGTTCAGAATTGTAATGAATAACGTATTTATTCCGATAAGGATTAATATGCATTGTGTTTATAAAACCGCAAAAACATGCATTGGTTCTAATGAGTAAAGGTTTAATAATAGACATAAGCTACCGCGGACTTTTTTTAGGATTTTTGATGGGAACAATTCCGCCATACATAAATTCCGCGTAACTTTAACAGTTTACGCAGCGAACACAACAGAAGTTCTCAAAAGAAATATTTTTCGCCGTTTTTCCAACAAGTTTTAATTAATGCTCGGCTACTATTGATCGTAGCGTCATGTTACATAGCCTAAAGCCTCCCTCAATCCGACACAAAAAGATTTTTTCAAATCGAACTAGTAGTTCCTGAGATCCTAGCATTCAACCAAACAAACAAACTCTTCAGCTTTATAATATTAGTATAGATAATAGTGGGCGCCGCCCGCCCCCTTGCCACCAGCTCGACAAGCTTGCATCATGGCGCAACTCGCGATATGCATTTCATGCCGCTTGCGGCATTTAAAGGTGATATTTAACCGTAACAAGCATAAAATACGGTTAATTAACCGTTAATAATGAAAAATGCATTTTAACCGCTTGGTTAAAATCGTTAATAACCGGCTTCGCATCTATAACCACGACCCATATAACCTTGGTCTGGGGAAAAGAAGACGGGGCCATGCATTGACTAAAAAGAAGGTGTGAGAAAAACAACTTTATTCTCATACTCTCCGGATGAAACCTCAACCTGCTAAGGGAGACTAAATCACCTAGATGCTGAAATGCCAATGCTCAAGTTCTCCTGAACTCCAAAAGCAATACTAAAGATTAATTAATTATTAAAGATTTCCTTCTACGTAGAAATTCGTTTGGTTTACAGATAAAAATAAAAGGAGAACAGATAGAAACTTGAGTTGTGTAGTGAAAGAGTGTGCTCTTTCAGATTTCAATCACCATAAAAATAAAATTATTGTTATTGATTACCTTTGTTATTTTGCTTGAATTGAATAAGTAAGATAAAAAGATAAAAAGTTTTTCATTCAATATCAGCTGACCCGAGTACGCGTTGCAAGGTTTAGTTATTTTCACTTTAAACTTTGCGTTATTAGTACTTAATTCGGAAAATCTGGGAATTTGGTACTAAAATCGTAAAAAATCCCTAAAATAAAACTATCAGACTTTGCTTAGGACAAATATGGCTCAAAATATTCTAGATAGTCTGTACTAACACCCCCGTAAGGTTTTGCACCCAGCTTCCAAACACCCTGAACTATGAACAAAAGTTTCTTCTAAAAACGCAGTATCTAATTAACCTCCTTATAATATTGTAAAACTTTTTCATATTTTTATATTAGTAAGTTAATGAAACCATGTCAATCTAATGTCCTTAGTAAGTTTAAGCAAAATGTATCCTAAAATAGATGGAATAAATTGTTTCATCTACAAGTATACCTTCTAAATGTGCCTTTATAAAAAACGTTGAATACGTATTTCATAAAGGCTAGTAATCGGATGGTTGTACGAAATAAACAATATTGAAATCCCTCACGCTTCTGCAAAAACGTATTGATGGGCATACTTTGAATACGTATTATAATCAAAGGGCATAATAATACAGTTGTTTTGTTGAATAATATTTTCAAGTTTTTCCGCCTGCGCTCAAAGGTACATCCCTCGGAAGGAGCCCAAACGTTTTCATTTGCAAAGAAATTGTTTTCTCTGTCAATGTGCCTGTGGTAAAACATTTTAGCATTAAATTAGATTTGGAGATTAGCATTTTTTATACGCAAAGACGAAGATTTTTCGTCCAGAGGATTTTTTTTCCGCAAATATTGCAGTGGAAATTTCTTTCACCAACATGTGTAACGGTATGCGTTCTCAAAAGATGAACATAGATTATCCTTTTAAAGCACACGATGCATTCTACTTGTACGTGCTAGCTACGTCCAATGCATTTTTCCTGTCATCACTTTATAAGCAGTCCGCATTCATCAACCATACCAAGCGCACGCACTCATATCATTAATCATATACATATAAGTTGAAATCTATCATATTTATAATTTATTAGTTCTATTTAACTTGGGAAAAACTTTAGCTGCAGAGCGAATTAGTTGTTTTTCTTTAAAATGTCACATCTCTGTATATTTATTCATATAAATTTGATAAAATATATTACGATAATATCTAATATTTTTTTTTTTTTTTTTTTTATTATTATTATTGGAGCGGAGCGAGCGAAGCTCCCATGGATCAGCTTCAATGGCGCAATGTCTGTTACGCCATAACTTTCCGAGTTCTAAACCGATTTCAATATTTTTTGTGTGGAATCGAATCAAGAGGTTTAGGACCAGATTGTGACGGAGACCGAATTTTGAAATTCGCAATTTTTTTTTTCTAGGTATTATGCTCCGCTCCAAATATATGGTGCTAGCGTAGCTTTATGCTTAGCGACTGCATCGCCTGGTTATATTATTTTTTTATTATTTATGATATTTTACATGTATACTGAATGCTATAGTGAGAAAGAAAGAGAGAGAGTAAATGTGTACTTGGGACTGAGGAGCGGGGAGCGCTATAAGATGTGCGAGTATATTACGAACAGGAAATGTGACCCTTTACTTTTTGTTAACGTTTGATTTTACTACCCATCTATTTTTCATACCGTGCGCTATATATGAAGTGATTCTTAAAAGTAATACACCAAAAAGATAGTGTTAGTTTTGAGCTGACATGACATGACTGACATAATTGCCAGTTGGGTAGGTCAATGTCGAGGAGAAGATACATAATCATTACGGTGGGTAACCATAGCTAGATTGATATAATATGATTATCTGCGTTGCCAGAATGTTACTTTTGTAACGTTTTATGTATTTACGACTTTCTCATGTTATTTCCAAATAAGTCCTTGGCCCCAAACGAGCCAAGGAACTCTTAGGAAATGTAGACACATTTATTATAACCCTTTAATTTTTTTTGGCAAAAATTAAAGCTTGTAGACTTAATTAAAAGAGACAAAAATAGTTATTAATCGTAGACAGAGAATCGATCTATTAAAAAAATATTTGTAATAGGTTTGTCTCTTCGATGCATCAAATAAAAAACTAATGTGTACTCGATGTTGGAGAATTAACAATACATGCGTCGATACTATACATCGAGTGTTTTTAAGACATCGATGTACATCGCCCACTCCTAAATCGAATCGAGATCGAAAACCCTACCATTTTTTAAGGTTTCCGATATTGGTCAAAATATCTATCTCATGGATCGATTCGAATCGCAAGGCCCGAGATTGATTCAGCAATAAATTGGGTGTCTAAAGATCGATCTTTCGAACCAAATTTCTAAAGAGATATGGACGGGGTAATTAAATTTCGTGAATTGATTTACAAATGAAACTTTTTATTAGTTTTATTTAATGGAATTAATAAATAATCATAAATAGTAACCTTTGCCTACCCCTTAACAAAGCAAAACCAAATCGTATATAGACGAACTTCATGATATAGACTAGCCCTCAGAACAATCTAAAGCTTTAAGCCGGAATTATATTATTGTGTCGGGGTGTGTCGTGGCGCCTTCTGGTAGCATCTGGCGCATATCTGAACTATCAATTTTGTATGTGTAGAATTACATTATTCTCGTGTGCTATGTCGTGACGCTCTCTGGCGCGTTAACGATCTGGGGATTTAGATCGGAGACACAACGTTGGAGGGGATATGTGGCGACACAACACACGAGAATAGTACGCTCGGCTATATGTCGTGGCGTTGTCTCTGATCTAGCCGGGAGCATGTTTACTTTATGGTAATCTCAATAGTATGTGGCTTGTTTATTTATATTCATATTAGCTTTTGGCCGCGGCTTCGCCCGCATTTTTTTTTCAATAAAATGTATCCTATGTTACTTCTAATACCTCCAAGAATATATTTACGAAGTGACGACGACGAAATGTAGTGTCTTCTTTTTTAATATCTTCTCAATCTCTCAATCATAGAATGGATGTCTGAAAATTGTGTATGAGTAACTCTGAAATAAAGTTGAAATCGTTCTTCATCACTCTCTAATTCTTTAACGAGACAATAAAATTCTCCTCTACTGCTTCTTTATCTGTTTACTGGATGTACATAAAACCTTCTCTTTCTTCTTTACTTTTGACCTGTATTTACTTTTTGAATTAGAAAAAGAAATGAAAGATCTTCATCAAAATCACTGTCAGAGCTCGAAGAAAACATTTTACTGACCCAAACACACGAAAGACTACTGGATGACTGAATGAAAATTGCGCCAGAGCGGTCCACGACACGCCTCAAAAATGTAAACAGTCGCCGCCACAACACAACGCGCCACGACACACCCCGACACAATAATGTAATTCCGGCTTTAGTTATTGTTCTGAGCTGTTCTGAGCTGAGTAGCATAAAAAAAAAGTGCTGCCATGTCAATGCCATTTTTGTATAGGCAAAGTGACTACTAATCCATACAGCCAAGTTTTCAACTTTTTCTTCCGTAAAAGAATGTAGTTCATTCAACTAACTTCGTTCACATGTACAGCGATGGATCGATCTGCGATCTGTTTATTTAATAACGATCTCTAGATCGATCCAAGCCGCAAAAAAATCGATCCAAGAGATCGAAGATTGGGGTTTAAAAGATCGTTCTTTGATTAAATCGAATCGAGAATCGAGATCGGAAACCCTACCATTTTTTGGCGGCCGGTTTGTTTGTTGAGTTCATTTAGGAAACCTTTGTGTGGTTATTAGTTTTTCGTTACCAGAAGCCCCGATAATTATGGAGGATGAAAATAATGAAGGACCTTTCAAGCAGACGCTCAATGCCTCTACTATGGTATTATTCAAAAACCTAAAACATGCAGGTGACGGGTGGAGACGGTATTGACTTCTATTTTAAAACTTTCTGGGTAAGTGCATAAGCTCATTGACCACAGCTTTTTCATTAAATAAACTCATTTTATCAATTATTAAGGTAAATACTAAGTAGTTGTTTGTTGAAAGAACATTGTATTACCAGATAATGTTTATACTTTTTTATGTTTATAGAGACTTCCCTGAGGGCCTGTTCCTAAACCTGGATCCAATACCTATTCTGATGAATATTACTACTCTTTTAACACGTGGCTTATGGGGAGCTGGTCTACATTTGGTCTGTGAACTAACTGGAAAAGTAAGTACTGTAATGTAATTTTGCCTGCCAACGCTGATGAGAGCCCTTAATTCATTGTATACTTTAATAAAAGTCATATAGTAGAATTTATTGAAATGAAATATTCTTTATATGCACTGAAAATGAATTTTTTCATTGAATTTTAAAGTTACATTACAATTTTAAAAGCTATATTCAAATGATAAAAAGAGAATATCATTTCTTATAAATATGACATATTGTACCTATTTTCCTCTTTTTAGTTATGTTGGTATTGTTTGTATCGCTTTTAACTTCTTTAATATGAAAAGAACACCTACTGTATAGATATGGAAGAGTGAAATCACCGGTTACAGGCATTTTTTGCTTACTAGATGACTTGAATGGCTGATAAAATTGATTGTACTAAATGTATTAAATAAAATATATTATTATTAATGAGAGAAGAGAACTAAATATAAACGTAGTTTAAAGTGTATTTTGATATTTTTTTAAATTCATATATTGAGCCAGTATGCTCAGTTAAAGATGATGGAGCTTCATTCTATAAAAAAATAATTATCAAATACTCATTTATCTTAGTTAAACTAGTAGATCAATACAAAAGTCTTTAGAATAAAACTGTATTAAATTAATTGGTATTGAAAAAGTTTGCAGCTGCAGAAACAAGTAGGTATTCCTAATGTGTTATCAAGTATACCATAGAACTCGACCAATATAGATATGTATAGAACAGAGAACAATGAGTTATTCAGTCATATACATGATTGAAAAATATAGTTTAGATTTAAAGTTGATTTAATTATAAATTACAATGAATGTTGAATGATGTACTCAAATATTTTGAAGCACTTGTGAGTTCAATTAAAATCTTTTATAAAAAAGGAGAATTAAATGCTTCACACTTGGCCAGTGTTCATAAGCTGTTCGAAGATATGCTGAGATTACCAGAAATTTTTAATGACAAACACAAAGATATTTTGCAAACTATTTTCATCATTATTCTCGATGCAAAAGAACTAAAGTTATTTAGCAAAGAGTTGGTTAAATTATTATAATAGAAAAAAAAGGGGGGTTTTGAAAAATTTAGTCATTTAGCAAAGAAATGGAGTTTCTTCAGCATTTGGTTATGATAGATAGCATGGATGCGAATGAAATTACAATGCTGAAAGATTGTTATATTGATAATATTATTATTGTTCATGCAAAGCAACAAACAGATTATAACACACCATACAGATAATTGGTACTTTAAACAACTTTTGGCTGTAATAAATTCATTAAAAAATTGTAAGGATTCTAATATTGATATTAATGTTGTGAATTAACACTTGCAGAGATGTTGTAAAGCGTTAGATATATTACAAAGATAATGGTCACTTTTATAAATGATTCACTATTTACAACTATAAGTTGGCACAAAGATAAACTTCTTGAATGTTATGAAGCCGCTAAATCCATTGTAGATATTGTAATAAGTGACATAGTCTTATTGGAAGATGTGGCTAAGACTGAACTAACTGTAATTCACTATTTGATTGCTTCAAAACTGAATATTAGTTCTCCAAACATGATTCTAGTTATTCAGATAACTGTCAACTACTTATATTAAAATATATGCTTCTGCCAAGTATTTTGACAAGACAGCCTTTAAATTATGATACAAATCATATTGTTCAATAGTTAAAAGAGTGTTGCCCAAAAAAAAGGACCTTAAATTAATAAAGAAGTGAGGAATGTTAATTGATTATTTACAATTTAGCTGATTTACTCAATTGAAAGATATAAAAAATTGTGAATTATGGTTGCGGATTATAATGTTATCCCCTTTGCTTATAATGCTGGATTAGTAACTGTAAGCAGTCTCATCACAGATATTGCTTTTCTCCTATTGTTTTTTTCTCCAAGTGGATGTTCAAATGGCTATTACAAAAGTAAAGCTGTGATGTCTTACCAAAATCTAGATGTATTAATACCATTATGTTATGTAATTAAATTGGCGAAGACTTAGGCCATTTGTATATTAATTACAAATGAATATTCAACGTTGACTGGTGAACTTCTATGTATTTGCAGACCTTTATTCAAAAAGTATGTTAATGGAAGAAATCGAATTATACTTGAGGTACTCCATTAGACTAACAAAAAAGTATATTTTTTTTACTTTTTAAAGATGGAGATATCTAATAATTAACCTTAAATTATTGAGGTTAGGATTTAAATCGCTAGTTTTTAGAAGCTGTTATTTAAATAAAATATATAAATAGGTTCATAAGTCTGAATATTTCAAAATACAAAAAAATAAATACAAAATATTTCATTTACAAAAAAACAAGTAACAAGAATGCTTTGAATTGGAATCCCCTTTTAAGCTCATAGGCCTGTGTCAGGAGACTCCACTCTTCCATAAAAGCGAGCATTTTACAATTATTCATGTTGGTATTAGAAACATTCTTTATAATTAAATATAAACGACTTGAAGATAAATTGGTTAGACAATAAAAAACTTCTCATTGCAAAGACGGACTTTATATACTCAGAGGGTGACGGGAAGTATTAACACTTTATTCTATGTCGAATTCAGTTGCATTTGTCAGTGTAATACAAAAACCACCATAAATGGTAATTTTCATTAAAATATTTACTGTCTGCGACACTGACATCTCAATGCTACTAAAATAAAATGTTTTAATTGGCTGTTAGTTAAACTAGTAATCGGCAAATTAAAAAGAAACCCATATTATGTCATAAGTGGGAACAAATCCAGCAAAATGCAAAAATGATCATCAAAATCGGTTGTGTATTTTCAGAGTTCGACGCGGTCATATATAACAACATATATATTAATTCTTATTAATAAATTTCTAGGCTATGCAATAAGAGATGTTTCTGTCTGTATTTTGAACTGTTTTCTTATGTTAACGACTTGTTTTTTCAGAATAAATGCAGCTATGCTCTGACGATTCAAGAGATATTGAAAGAATTTGAAATATCACCGACTGGTTCCTGGAGAGATGTTTGGAATAGTTTAGCAGAGCATACGCATCAATATATGCTACCATTACCTACTGAATTCTCAGTTAGTATAGATTATATTAAAAATTATGACTGTTACTTTAAAACTAAAAAAGTGCGAGTCAGACTCGCGCACAGAGAGTTCCGTACTTTTAGTTAAGTAAATTATATAAGTACCTACCGAACATTGCTCGGACGAAATGAACAACGGATTGAAGGACAACTTAACTTTGCCGTTGTAAAACTGCTGTACCAACTGCAAGTAAGTTTATGATCACAAAAAGATTTTTTGTGTAGCAACAACAAATTTGTTGTTTTCGAAGTTTTTCCCTTGTGCTTCATGACGTTGCTACAAGCCAAATTTTATGATTTTAGGTCAACGGAAAATACGCTATAAATTTTTATTCACTTGAAAGTGTCAAATTAAACGTTTTTTGCGGGATAAACGGCCGGTTTCTTTTTTTATGTAAATTAAAATTTCAAGGGATTTTAGATATGGATGGGATATGGTTTGAATTTCAACTCGATACCTTGATGCTTTCCCGATATGAAGGGTCTTGACAGACGGCCGGACGTCAACAATCATCCTATAAGTGTTTCGTTTTTACTATTTGAGGTATGGAACCCTAAAAATAATCTCTTGTGAATAAAACAACTTTTTAAAGGATTTTGCGCATAATTTATATGTATTATACTAACTGACCCGGCCACGCGTAGCCATGGTTCAGTCATTATAATTTACATATTTATTAATTATTATGCTGAATTAAAATGAAAATTATCCCATGCCCTTCCAGGTGGTAAAAAATTAAGCAAAATGAAAAAATAATCATCAAGAAACGGTTGAGTAGTATGATATTCATCGCGGTCAAACACTGTGACACGGACGTTTCGACTCCTTTACAATTTAATAACTAAAAAAAAGGTAAAATAAAACAATTTGATTTAAATATATTATAATTATTGTGTAATTATTTAAAATATTGTGAAGGTAACTAGTAGAAAATGTATGACGACCATTGCCTTAGTCATCCTGTACCTACTATCAGTAGTTTTCGTTACCAAGAACCTAGATAATACTGATACCATCGATAGTTTGTTATTTATGAGCAACAATAATATCTTTTTTTTTTAGGATGGGTTTGCTCTTGATCCCAATCAAGCCGTGGGGCCAAGACAGAATGCACGATGGAACGAGCTAACCCAGAAAATGGACGGGTTATAGATTCTCAGAAATACAGACGCAGGGAGGGAGTTCCACTCCTTTGTTGTGAGCGTTATGAAGGATGTTGAGAAGCGCTTGGTGCGACAGGTGACAGCAATCAAGAAATGGTGGTAGCCCGCAGTGCGTCTGATACGGTCACTGAGGAGATCATTGTCTTCTAGGTATGACAGCAACTTGCTGTTCAGCACTCTTTCCATAACCTTACAGAGTATGGAATTGATGGTGATGGCTACATTCATAAATTTGTTTCTATAATAATAATTACTAAACAACCGCTAGCGTAGCTTACACGAGTGTTTCGCATATTTTTGTATTTAAAACGCTATTGCAGATTTCTAAGTTACAATAGTGTCTTAAGTTCAACAGTGTCTCGAAAAAAAGCGAGTTTGCTTTAGACCACATGACTCAATTACAAGAATTACAAGTTGCCTGTCCTACAAATACAAAAATTACAAATTCTCTGTCCCGCAGTTACAAAAATTAAAAATTGACAATATTCCTAAAGATATGTGCTTGTGTGCGTGTGTGTGTTCGTGTGCGTGCTTATAGATTTGTGTGTGTGTTTCTTTATCTAGATTGTTAAATAAGAAAGTAAACAGTAACAGCTATTGTTGTGTGACACTAGTAACCGCCTCACTTTGTTATTATGATTTATTTATAAGGAAACCGAGCGCATCAAAGATGCATGATCAGAAGTTGTCTGTTTTATAATTTTATATATTTTTCAATGCTTTTTTATATGATAAATTATTTTTAATCACAAGTAAATTCTCAGGCGGGAATTAAACCCGTAACATTTTGGAGAAAATTGGACCGGACAATCAAAGGTTGCGGGTTCGATTTAATGTTTATATTTCTTGAAATTCGTTAGGTAGATAAGATAGTTTTAATGTGACTGCCTGTAATAATACAAATGTGAATCCTGTTTTTATTAGTTTTGATTATTTTCTTATATCAGTGTAATTATGTTTGGCTGCCTTATAAAATAATAAATTAATTAACGAATGAATTGAATAAAAAGATGAATTGAATGAATAAATTAATAAATGAATAAACTTTTTAGGTCTTCAACGAACTTAAAGCTATAATTGTGAAGTTGGTATTGGCTTACCCTCCACACACATTATGGATGATGACATCTATCATCAAATCGAAGAACCCAATCCGAGTGAGGAGACACGTCGAGACCCACCCAAGACTCAAGGAACCCCACATGCTCAAACTAGTCAAAGACCTCTCAGTATTACCGCAAATCTTATAGATCTGTGTAATAAATCAATTTCGGGTGAAGCATCGGTGAGTACCGTTCTTTCTATGATTACATACATACATAAATTCACGTCTTTAAATATTGTTTTAAACTGTCATGGTCACTAACATTATCCTTACTAATATTATAAATCGGAAAGTGAGTTTGTTTGTTTGTTCCGCTTTCACGCCGTAACTACTGAACCGATTGCTTTGAAATTTTGCAGACGTAAAGATAAAAGTCCGGATTAAATAATAGGGTACTTTTTATCCTGGAAAAAATTGATATTCCCGAGGAAAAACAAAAATATTGTTTGCTTAATGGATGGATTGTAGATGGCGCTGTGTGTCGTTGAAAACAACGTAAAATATTGCAAACGAATATAAACATGTAAATTTAGAAGCTAAATGATACGATAATGAATCCCCGAAAATGAGGAATTCCCGAGGGATGACGTACAATTTGTTTTATCGTCTAAACTGTTTTTTTTACTTCTACTTATATGTTGCAAACGAATATGAACATGTAAATTTTGAAGCTAAATTATACGAAAATGAATCCTCGAAAATGAAGAATTCTCGAGGGATGACGTACAATTTGTTTTATCGTCTAAATTGTTTTTTATACATCTACTTATCCTGAAATCACTAAAGTCAACGAATTACTAATTGGTATAAGTATTAGTTACGTTATTTAGTTCTTGAGGTATGCGATAGATGGCGCTGGGTGTTTTTTAAAACATGGTAACGATGTGTTTTTTAAAAAACATAAGAAGTGGAATGATAGCTATTTAGTTCTTGAGGTATGCGATAGATGGCGCTGGGTGTTTTTTAAAACATGGTAACGATGTGTTTTTTAAAATAAGTAAGAAGTGGGATGATAGCTTACGCTATTTAGTTTACAAAAAAAAGTTAACCTCTTACTTTGAAAAATTAAAACAATTAGAGCTTAAAAAAATTGTAATGTTTACATTCCCCTACATAAAAAATTTGTCAGATGCGGAAAATAATTATAGATTTAATTTAAATATGACTCTGAATTTATTCAGTCAGTATAATAATAATTTAAATGTAATTGACTCTAACAGTATTGTTAGTAAAAATGTATATACTTTTACTAATGGTAGATATTACCTGCCTCAGTACTATAAGAGACAGATAGTGAATTCACTATCATATTTTTTATTAACTTCAGCCAAGAACTTGGCTAAACAAACTGACTCTATTGAGCAGTATAATAATATTATGACATTGGAATCCGTTCCAAGCTATTTAAATTAGATATAGAGACAAAAGAGGTATCCTCTTGCAAATATAAATACATAAATAATGATTTTAACATGCCTCTTATAACATTACCATTAGAGTCAAATAAAAAAAATTGTGTTCAGAAATGCCCTCAAAATAAATGTAATTTAAATAAATTAAAAAATATTAACCTGGTGCATCAAAATAGTAATGGACTATCAAAGGGCAAACAATTAGAGATGGAATTATTCATGAATTCAAAACAAATTGACATTTTGTGTATTACAGAACATTGGCTTGAGGGATGTGAACTCATGTTTAGTTTCAATAATCACCAGGTTGGTAGTTCATTCTGCAGAGTCAACACAGTACATGGGGGGTCACTGATTCTTTTAAATAAAAGTTTAAAATTTAAAGAACGGAAAGATATTGTGTCTCTCTCTGTAGAATGCATAATAGAACTATCATGTATAGAACTTGAGCAACTCATTGTGGTATGTGTATACAAAGCTGGTTCCTCAGCTTATGATAGATTCGAGGAAATCATGGATGAAGCCTTGAACAAATTGAGTCGGTCAAAAAAATACTTGATTGTGTGTGGAGATATTAATATTGATCTTCTTACAAAGAATAGTGAAACTTATAGAATCTTAAATTTATTTAAATCACACAATCTTTTCAACTTATTTATGGAGCCTACTAGATTCTGTAAAACAACGGCAACCTGTCTAGACAATATATATAGTAATCTGGTACCTGTAAGTAAGAAAGTTATTGCAAACTTAGATTCAGACCATTGCGGGCAAATAGCTTGCTTCAAAATTGTCACAGAACAAGTCAGTAAACGTAAAATTATATGTCGACCAGTAACTGCTGACAGATTGAAACGTATAGGAATTGAATTATGTTGTAAACTTCCTTTTTTATCACCGGATATGCCACCAAATGATATGTATAATTTATTTTTTGAGTCATTTTGTAACCAATTTAATAAAATTTTCAAAACCAAAGAGATCACCGTTACTGTTAATCCAATGTTTAGCGAATGGGCCACTGCAGGAATACACAAAAGTAGGCAAAAATTGTATGAGCTGTACTCAGAAAGACAGTTTAATAGAACGGAATCTTTTCAAAATTATGTCAAGTCATACTCAAAAATTTTTAAGCAGGTTTGTCAAACTGCAAAAATTAAATATATTAGTTCTCAAATATATAACAGTACTGACAAAGTCAAATCTACTTGGAAAATTATAAATGCAGAGACTGGCCGAACAAAAGCTTTAGCAAATAATTATAAACTTAAAATTGATGGTAAATTTATTAGCTCGGACTCAGATGTTGCGAATGAATTTGAAAAATTTTTTACTCGAATTCCAGTAGATTTGACAAGCACTTTAGGCTCTTCCACCCCCATTGCAGAATCCTTGTTGAAAGAAAATGTTCCTTGTTGTAATACTGTATTTAAATTTAATTATGTTACTAAACGGGACATCATAGACACTTTTAAATCGTTGAACATTAAAAAAACTGCCGATCTTTGGGGAATATCTGTATATATGGTAAAGAATGTTATTGAAATAGTTGCTACACATTTAGCCTTAGTTTTCAACAACTGTATTGATAGTGGTGTGTTTCCTGATTTGATGAAACTTAGCAAAATAACTCCATTGTTTAAATCTGGTAGTACTTCAGATCCCTCTAACTTTCGTCCAATATCCGTACTATCAACATTCAGTAAAATTTTTGAAAAAACCGCGCTTAAGCAATTACAGAAATATTTTAGTAATAATAACTTACTACACATTAAACAATTTGGTTTTACCCGCGGACGGTCCACGACTGATGCTGGAATAAAATTGTTAGAATCCATTTATGAGGCCTGGGAGGAGTCGCAGGATGCCTATGGTGTTTTTTGTGACTTATCAAAGGCTTTTGACTGTGTCCAACATCAGACGTTAATCAGGAAATTACACTATTACGGTATCCGTGGTACCGCTTTGGATTTTCTCACTTCTTACCTAAGTGACAGGATTCAAAAGGTGGTCATCAATGGAGAGCAGTCGCCTGGATCATTTGTAACAATGGGGGTGCCGCAGGGCTCAATATTGGGTCCATTTCTATTTCTGGTATATATTAATGACCTCCCTCACTTTGTAAGACGCGACCATGAGATAGTCTTGTTTGCAGATGACACGTCTTTAATATTTAAAGTTAAACGTGGACAAATTAATATTGACGAAGTAAACATTGCACTCTCCAAGGTCGTTCACTGGTTTGGCGCCAATAATTTGTTGTTAAATGAAAATAAAACAAAATGCATTAGATTCACTATGCCAAATGTTCAATTAGCTAAAGCCAAAGTCCGGGTTAGGGATGAGGAAATAGAGCTGGCCAATCAAACTGTATTTCTGGGTATAACTTTAGATTCTAAGTTACAATGGGGTCCTCATATTGAATGCCTATCGAGCAGACTCAGTTCTGCAGCATACGCCGTAAAAATGATTCGTCAGTTAACAGACGTAAAAACTGCACGCTTGGTCTATTTTAGCTACTTCCACAGTATTATGTCGTACGGGATACTACTGTGGGGAAATGCCGCCGATATTGGCTGCATTTTTGTGCTGCAGAAGAGGGCTGTTCGGGCGATCTATAGGATGGGCTCCCGAGAGTCTTTAAGAGAAAAATTTAAAGAAATTGGTATTATGACTGTACATTCACAATATATTTATGAAAACCTACTGTATGCGCATAAGTGTAAAGATATTAAATTCAGAAAAAATAGTGACAATCATGATTACAATTTAAGAAATAAAGACAAGCTAGCAATGCCCAGGCATAGGCTCCATAAAATAAGCAACTCCTTTGCAGGTCACTGTATACGAATGTATAACACGCTGCCATGTAACATGCATGACTTGTCAATGAATAAATTTAAATTTTTAATTAAAACTCAGTTATGCAAAAAGGCTTATTATAGTGTTAAAGATTTTTTGAATGATAAGGCAGCGTGGACCTAAAAGAAAAGAAATGAATTGCTCGTTCTCTGAATCGTTTTGTAATATGCACAATTTGTAAGACATTTGGCGATTTTATAAGAGTTTTGGCACATGAGTTTCTTGCCCGATTCTTCTCATGTTAGCCCCTACGTTCGGAATCGGGTCGCTCGTGGCGATTACATGCGCGGCATCAACTCCGCGGATGTACTTGCCGCTAGCGCACGGGCTATCTTTATTATAAAAGAATATTATCTTGATTCTTCTATGTAAAATTGACGATTTTAAGTGCCCGCAAGGGCCTATGAAATAAAGTTATTTTGATTTTTGATTTTTTTGATTTTTTAGTTCTAGAGATACCTATGCGAAAGATGGCGCTGGGTGTTTTTTAAAACGTGGTAACGAAGTGTTTTTTTAAGATACGTAAGAAGTGGAATGATAGCTTATGCTATTTAGTTCTTGAGGTATGCGATAGATGGCGCTGGGTGTTTTTTAAAACATGGTAACGATGTGTTTTTTAAAATAAGTAAGAAGTGGAATGATAGCTTACGCTATTTAGTTCTAGAGGTATGCGAAAGATGGCGCTGGGTGTTTTTTAAAACGTGGTAACGAAGTGTGTTTTTAAGATACGTAAGAAGTGGAATGAATTATATGAATTTTGTATCCAGCGTTACATCGCGCTTTTTAGATTTTTCCGTGGGAATGAGAAGTTTTCTTATAGTTGTGCTTTATACCGCAATATAACCGAATTCCACGCGGGCGAAGCCGCGGGCGGAAAGCTAGTAGTAATATAAGTTATATACGGGATTGTTACCACGTATCTTGTTTTAGTGAGTTTCCAATATTTCGGCACTGTTGCAAGCGCCACGATAACAATCCTGTATATAACTTATATTACTATAACGTCTTTAATATGTCCTAGGTTTGATATAAAATTGAAATGAGAATGCGATCTACAGTATGAATAGGAGACAAATTTTATATAAATACATAAGAGGGTCTTACACAAAATATAAACAGAAATATTAGCGTGATGTAATTTAGATACCGCCATCTATTGTCACATAAACTTCGTAAACACCCGCTGTGGTAGTTAGAGATCACAGATTTCCGCTTACCGCGATCCCGACATACATCTCTCGCTTCTTCGACTCTCATTAGCCTTTTCATACAAGCTCGTCGTTTAAGTACGTACTTTTGAGTTGCCTTTTTTCGTCTGTTATTTGGTCCCTGAAAGTTCGCCTTGGTCTGCTACATGTCCAAACCATCTAATTATCCCCTTTACCATCGTTGTCACTATATCTTCTTCCACACCATACCACTCTCTTATCTACTACTGTGAGACAGAGGAATTATTATTCAAGAATGCATTTTAGGGTATAAATGTAACCGTGATGATAATGCTTACAAAAAACATTAAACTTAAATGTTCACACCCATATACGTGTAGACGTGCACACACACACACACACTTACTCTCTCTCTCTCTCTCTCTCACACACACACACACACACACTCACACATGCACACACACGCACACACACACACATGCACACATACGCGCATACACACACACACGCGCGCGCACACACACACACACACACACACACACACACACAAACGCACACACACACACACACACACACACTCGCACACACATTTCAAATCGGTGAAACGATTTCAAAATATTCATTTCATTTGGCAACTTACTGAGTCTTGCGATAGGAGAATTTGATCCAAAAACTGTTCTTCGATGAGGTATACTAAATGGGCTTACTTTACTGTGGGGATACCTAAACAGGCAGTCAATTTTATTATTAAAAATTTTGGACACGAACATCAAGTCCATAACTAGTCTTCCTAAAATGTTGAAATTGCAGTTTTTTCTTTACGATTGTGTATTTTAAGTGCCGCACGATTTTTTTTCCGTTTTTATAGGATACATTTCGGAGAGTATGCACCATTTTTTTGCATTGCATTGCATCATTTTTGATCGGACAACCAGATTTACAAATAGGCGTCACCGTTATATGGTTGATATACCAAAGAATCGCACTAAGCGTTTTTGTACCAATTCTGTGATACGTACTACAAAGTCGTGGAACTCTTTGCTTGAGTCTGTGCTTCGTGATAAATACAATTTAGGGGTCTTCAAGTCACGAGTGAAAAGGTATCTTCTACTTACTCGCTTACCATAAGCCGAGGTAGCTGTCAAGCATCATTAAAATTGTATTAATAATTAGATTTTGATTGTTATATTATTACTATTGTTGTGATATTACTTAGATATTTTTATTACTCATCATTTGCATGCTATGTAATGTGGCTAAATAGGTTAAGGAAGATCCTTTAATTTATAACACCAAACTGTAATTGTACCCTATTTTTTGCAAATAAAGATATTGTATTGTATTGTCAAATTACAGCACTTGGTAAATTTTGGTTTGAAAACGACGCTATACCATCAATTAAAAATTATACATTGTTATGTGCTAATTCAGGTGACCGAGAATTGAATGGAATGACGTGTTCAATTGATGATCCATATGAGAAGAAACGCCAAATGTTTAAACAATTACTTCCGAGGCACCCGCCCGTTTTGCAGGAGTGGTTCACACGAGTACTCCACAATCCATATCAATGGTAAACCATTATTATTATTTATATTATTATTTCTGTGTTTGCTTTGAAAGTAGCGTTGCCGATTACTAGTAAGATCCAATACTATTGATACTATATATACTCGGTAGTTTTATTTTTGTAGTTAGTACTTCAAGTAATACAACACATTAGGGAAAAGATCTGTCCATGCAAAATAGTAAATATTGGTGAACAAAATAAAACACAATTCTGTGTCGTAAGTAACGAACTGGAACGCATGGAATATCGGAAGGATTTTGTAATACCGGTATTATGTGTTTTGATATTGTAATTTTGAATATCGGAAAACCGATATTTCGATATTGATAGAATAAAAACAAGTATTTTAAATAGAGTGCTTTAGGTTTTAAAATACACCTATTTCAGGACATTAAAATAAATATATTTTTAAGACAAAACACTAATTAAAATTTTATTACGGATGCCCACAGGCCGAAGCTATTATTCAAGCTTGCAGAGAGAAACAAGAAAGGAAAAAAATTGAGTGATCCTATAAAATTAGAAGAAATGCGAAGAAGAGAAAGACAAAATTACCATAATTAAATGCTTATGGAAAAAATCTAGCACCACAGCAATCTAAGTAAAACGCCACCCCGTATGCGTCGACTGGAACAAAAACTGAATTAACTTTAAAACATATTGAACAAGAAAGTAACATAATTTTCAAAAATAACATAGATCAAGTAAGCAATACGTGTAGAACTCTGACCAATAAAAAGATTCATCTAATATTTCCTTGTTCGGCTAGCCCAAGCACAGCTCAGAAACAGCCTGAAAGTCAGCAGTTACACAGTTTATGAATCCTATGGTCCCGAAAATATATTTCAGAAAAAATGTGAAAGATTTCTCAATCTAACATTCAAAATTGACTCATCACTTCAATGATACCAGTACACCCGTATACCAGTCTTGTACCTGATGTAAGCACCATACAACCACCGCTTCCTACATCAGCGTCTAATAGTCCAAAATCAGAAGTTGTCGCGAATTCAACTTTTTAAGACAAGAATTCAGTAATAAATTAAAAAACAGAATTTGTTTTAGAATAAACAGAATAAAACTATTTTAAAAATACAAACTAAAAAATACAAAGAGCCATAACTCTTGCCTCAAAATACAGCCACTGAATAGACTGCAAGTGCATCAAACAATAATTGGGACATTCTAGATTGGGAAAGTGTGATTTCAAGTGCATCACTAATCTAAAATATTAAAAGTGAAAATATGGAATAATATGAATGTATAAGAGATGACCCCTTCGAAATCAATAAAGATAGTTATGGTGAAGATGCTGAAGAGAGTTTAATAATAGAAAATAATATAAAAAATCATTTAATAAGAATGTGATACATTTAAAGATGGTAGACAATAGTACTATAAAACCTAAAGTACAAGCATATTCTAATTAATAGTTATATTGTTCTAAGTTGTTAATTATGTTATTGTAGATTTGATTTTTATCAGTAATAATAATTATAATAATAATAACAAAATAATTATATTTAAGATTACCAAAATTAAGACTGTGACCTTTTGTTATAATAATTATAATAAAGAATCTGAAAAAGACATTTTGTACAAATTTATTTTTAACAGAACTGTTTGAACTTCCAATATAAATTGGCTTATTAATCTCGAATCATGATAATCTGATTAGTAGTTTGAAGATCATCAGCTCCCTTATAGTTGAGGTCGGACTATGAACAACTTCCAGTCTGGTCCATCTGTAGGATTACCTACTCTTCATCGACTTACAGCAGCAGTGGGTCATTGGATGAAATATTGTCAATAATTAAGTAATAGACTGATTGTGATTTAGTTGCGGATACGAAGTTTTAAGGAAAATGATCAAAATATAAAGCATACTATAAAAATATAATTAAAAATGTAGAAAACTGCTCATTCTAGAAATATTCTCTGAAAACTAAATTAATATTTACCTTGACCTTACAGATAATTATAATATAAGTAATAGTATATAGTTTAATATAAGTAATAAGATGGTAGTTTAATCAAGTTATAGGAAATAGTGAGATATATCCGGTATAAAGAATCGAAAAGGCAATGTATTTTGTTTTAGAAGTATTAAGTAATAACAAATTTAAATTTAACCAGTTTATAACCCTAGCCAGTCCCATCTCAGCTCTAGCAAACATCTCCGGCAAGTTATAAAAATAATTACCTTAATTTATAGAAAAAGTATTACAAGCATAATGAAGTAGCTGAATCTGAACTAGCTTTAAAACCTGTATTTCAGAAATCAGTTCCCTGTTTCCCTAACCTACATATGTACAAAATAAACATACTTAACATTCATCATAAACTAAAATGAAAAAACGTATTTTGTTTAAAGTAGAAGTGAAATGTGGCTTGCGTGCGTGTGTGGTTGTGTGTGAGTGTGTGTTTGTGTGTGTGTGATTGTGTGATTGTGTGTGTGTGTGTGTGTGTGTGTGCGTGCGTGCGTGCGTGTGTGTGTGTGTGTAGTGTGCATGAGTGTGTGTATATCTGTGTGTGTGTCGTTTGTGTGTGTCTTCGTGCGTGCGTTTGTGTGCACAAGAGCATTGGTTTTATTATAAAGATATTTAGATTTAAGTCGCTTTGTCGACTTGCTAATACAGTACGACATTTACATACCTTCGTTTAAAAAATACTTAGATTTATCAGATGCTGATACGACCAGACCATACTACGCAATAAATATAATTGACGCACTGTAAGTACTGAACACTTTCGTTTGTCGTACACCTGTAAGGACTAAATGTGATAGTTTTTGGAGGTAATCGTTGGGCCCTTTCAGTTTGGATCACGAGTCTTGCAGGCACATCCCCAGATAACCACACAGTAGCTCAAAATACTTTATGGAGAAGATCCAAATTAGCCCCATGCCTAAGCTTCTTGAAGATCCAAGCTAGTTTTCGAGTTCGTGATGTTAATAATTGTATGTGCGGTTTGCAACTTAAGTAGATTGAACTATAGTAAGTCTATGTCTATATGGAGTATCTATTAAAGACTTATCATGTTGAAACTTGAGTTTTTTTATTAGAGAATTGCAAAAATTTCGACATTTTATACTCGGTTTCAATTTCATTTGTAGGATCAGCTTCAAATCTTTTGTGAGGTGAAGCGGTTTATCACGGTGACATATACATATAAGAAGATCAGGGGTTAACCAAGGTTTGATGATTCTTTTTCCTCTTGGAATTTGAACATCTTTGGTACTGCAAAAGATAATTTATTAACAAAAGCATGAGCTACGTCACTAGCGTTAGACGCCAAAGTTATAAAGGAAAAATCTATTTGTTTAATAAGTTCTACAGCATTATCAAAAATTTTTGGTAATAATTAAGTCTATTTTTACTAGGCTGACTTAAACCTAAATTTAAGAAGACTGGTGAATAGTCAGTTTTAATAGCGTCGGTAGCAAAAATTTTGGCAGAGTAAATGGTTTTCATTAAAACATGATCTAAACAGTTGTTTTACCATGTTGGAAAATTTTGACCTGGTAGGATTCCCAATTCGGCCGTCATATTAAGATAGGAAAAACTGTCTCTATCACTATTATCAGCTTTAATGCCTATAGTAACATCTCCCATCAATATCTTGTTGTTTGATTAAGAGGAGTTATCAAGTTTTCTAAAGAGTTCAAGAAACCATCGGTATTATATATAGAAGGAGATCTTTAGGAAAAAATAGTTACTGTGAGAGAAAATGGTATAACATGAATCGAAAAACGAATATTTACCGACACATTTATAGAGGGTATAAAGTTGCTATTGCAATGTCAAGCCAAACATAAGGAAACAAACGCAACCTTAGTACGTAGCAATAAGGAAGTGACACCTGTCAAAAGTATCATCCTACATTGGACAAAGTATAGTACCCTGTTCTAAGTGTATTGTGAGTATAATATAAATATTTTGCAGTTGAAGCTGTAAGGATGCCAGCGTAAGGTAAATTTATATTGTTAACAACGTAGAACCGTAGGTAACGAAGTTACCGTTTGGTGCAACGGTAGCGATCTTGCCCTTCTCACCGAAGGTCCTGGGTTCGAGTCTCGGAAGGGGCAGATGTTTGTGTCATGAATGCGAGCATTTGTGCCTGAGTCATGGGTAGGTATATAGATACATTTCTATGAATAAAATATAAATCGTATCATATATGTATGTCTATCCGTTACCTAGTACAAACTTTATGGTGTTTACTTTGGGCTAGGCTAATTGGTGTGCCTAAATGTAAAAAATATTATTATTATTACTAGCTGACCCGGCCACGCGTTGCTATGGTAACATTAATCTATATATATAAAAATGAAACCCGTTTTCCGTTGTCACGACATAACATGAAAACGGCTTGACCGATTTGGCTGATTTTTTTTTTGTAGTTTTCTAATACTCTGTACAAGGTTCTTACGGAAATAAATATAAAGAAAATCTCTCAGAAAGATTGAAAAATATAACGTAACGAATGTCAACGTCATTCAATTCAAAGCTACGCTAAGGCGGTACGAAGTTCGCCAGGTCAGCTAGTTGATAATAAAAACTGTTATTCTTAGGCTTGTAACTATATATGGTAACAAATCCACACATACACAAAGTGTTGGCATAATATAATGTAAGTACTGATTTAATTTAAGTCTTGTGTTGTAATAACCCATGGTTAGGGTTGGTACTTCACCGGGATCTATGTCTTTATGTTAAATATGCCTCTTAATATTTTTTTTGAGATTTACGGATATAAGTCTGTAGAAAGTCTGTAGTTAGTAGAAATATAGCCAATTTCGAAGCAATAGTAAAAAGAGCAGAATATACAATACTTCAGCTTTGAGAAATACGTGTGGAAGTAGTCGTTTGATGGCCAAATTGATTTCGTTTTTTTTTACGTCACTGTTGTTTGTAATGAATTAAATAGGGTTACAGCCTTCGGTTTGCGGCTGGATACCCTGTCAGTAGGCATAGGGTTTGGTTAGGTTGGTGTAAGAATGGGTGTCATTATGGTTTACTTGTATTACAAGGGGATGACGTATTGGGTCCACGAGTCACCTTTAATCGTTTTAAGTTCTGAGCAGTGATCGAATAATCGGATGCAATGACCTAAAGTCATTTTTTGGCTAAAAAAATATGGAAGCAGCTTCTCAAAATATGTTTTTTCACATCAAAATTTAAAATCAATATATCATTTTTTTTAATGAGTAGCATCGCCCTTGTGTCTATTTAGGAAATAGGGAATGGCTGTTAAAATCAGCATTCAATGCCGTTTTGCCAAATCATATGAACGAACTGATTTTGAGATTGCATAGAGAAAATCAGCTTCTCCCTGATTTATACACCAATATCAAATGGTTCAGGCAGAAAATTGTACTATTTCAATCGCAGTTGCGCAATAAATATTACACACATTTTAAAACATGTGAAATATTGAGCCACACTACAGAGACTGAATTTCCTGTCGATTTTGTAGTCGAAACTTCGAGTGCTTTAAAGATAAATTTCGTTACTCGTTTCTCAGACTTTGATGTCATTGCGAATGAAATTAAGCTTTTTCAAAATCCTTTTGATTCTGACATTGAAACTCTGGCTCCGAAAGTCCAAATGTAAATTATTGATTTACAGTGCAGTGATATGTTTGAGAACAAATATCAAAATTCATCTTTGTTGGAATTTTATACGAGTCTTCCACTGGCACAATTTGATAATTTGCATAAATTTGCTTGTGGGTTGTTTTCTGTGTTTGGTACTACGTACTTGCGTGAGAAAACGTTTTCCAAGATGAAGTATATAAAGAATGTTTACAGATCTAAATTAACCGATGACCGATTTTAATAATTGGTACAAGTAAAATTAATCAGTGGAAAATCGCAATTACATAAATGTCATTAGTGTTTTTTTGTTTTATTGAGGGATTCATTTCAATTTCATTATTTGTTAGTTCTTAATATGCAGCTTAGATACTTAAGTTGAGTTTCTGCATCATCATTTCTGTCCAAACTTTTACCTTGCAAGTAAATAAAACCGAGTAATTATCATTCTGTGTTTTCATTCTCTTCCATTTAACTTATCACAGCAATAGTAATAACAGTAAAACATTAGCTGTCGTGGGCCAGATTGATGACACTAGTCTTAAGCTGTCGCGGGCCGGATTGATGGCACTGGGGGGCCGAATTTGGCCCGCAGGCCGTAGTTTGGAGACTCCTGGTCTATAACAAATCAAGGAAGTGTTACAAACTAATAAAAACTGAATCTATAGTTATAGATGCTATTCTCGATCACAAACTGCTACATTATTAATAGTAAAGTGTAATAAAGTCTCAAATGTCTAGTCTAGTTGTTTTCTGTTGTCACCTAAAAAGTGGAGTAATTTGAGATGTCTAAAATGTGTCTTAAGTTATTGGTTGACATATATGTATATGTACATGTGAAAGAAATTCCAATATGAAAACAAAAAATTGACACAAAACATATAAATATATAAATTGCTTAATTTTCAAATAATACATAATTAGGAGTAACATGTGGAGCTTTATCTCCATTATGTAAATAAGACTGCTTTCGTTAATTTCTAGGCAAGGAGATTGTGACAAGAATTTGCATTTGTGATTTCTTATTCATAATTTATGCGTCTGTCTTGATGAAAATTCAAAATTAGATAATAAAGTTATGAGTGAAATACAGAATTTTGACACTTGACAGTCCTGAATATAATTAAGTCACCTAAGGACTATAAGTGCGAGGCTACACGATGCGGTGCGGTGCGGTGCGGTGCGGTGCGGCACCGCATCGTAATGAATTCGACGTATAGGGTGCCACACGGGTAGTGCGACGCCGCACAGCACCGCGGTGAACAGCGTTGCGCTTTACCCCTCCCCGCTTCGTCTCTCAGGTCCCAAGCCCGGCGCGCTGCGGTGCGACGCCGCACGGCGAAATAACGCGTCGTGTGACATGGTATAGTGATTTGTATGCAGGATGACGCAGCGGCACCGCTCAGGCACCGCACCGCACCGTTAACGCATCGTGTAGCCTCGCACTAACTCGACTCGACTTATATCGTAAGTGTTGATATTAATAATAAATTCCGGAAAACAAAGCAGCAAAGCTTGTGCTATAGGTACTAGAAAACGTTTAAATTACATGGGCAAGCGTCCAAAGCGTCTTTTTTCGTTTAGGTCAGAATGAAATCCATGCTGTTTCAGCGATACGGGGCGATTTCGTTTTGATCATATCTGTGTGAGTTAAAGTTTAGTGACTTAGAACATTTTGTATAATTTTAATACTGAAAAGTATAATTTAAAACATATACAAACGAACCTTTTGTTTTAAATGAATGATGTAATGGAAGATGAACAGTGGTATATCCAAAAGTAAGGGAGTTCGTTCTGCACTTGAAAAGTTAAAGACCTTTCGTAAAGGCTGGTCATTCTATAACTGACCGATTATTTGTTATTTTAGTCTTTCGAGCTGCACGTTGTAATAGCTATAAGTATATTACGTACTTGTGAGAACTTATTCACTTTATGTTAAACAAAACCGAGAAGTAGTTAATATTTTGCTGAAAATGCTTGACAATCCAAACCACGGTTTATAAAAAAAGATCTACCTCTTAGTAACTTTACTCTGAAAGCTAAAGCATGTTTGGCAATATGGCATTTAACGCTACGTATAATAGATCAATAGATACCTACTATTATTATTTGAACAAATCCCTCTGCAACACAGTTGAAGATTATTTCGGTAGGTATATATGTTTTTTTTCATAATAGACAAATACCAAAAGAATGGTCCCCAACTTTTTTTTATTTTTAACGACACTTTTATTTTTCCAAAAAATGCAGAATATGTGACGATTATTTAAAAGTGTGTTCTGTAACTTTCGTTGAATTAATCGATTTCTTCACTATCTTAGCCTACATAGATACCTTTATAAAAATCTAATGATTGTATCACAAATATCGAGTAGTCGTAATTAATTAGAGTCAATAGCTACAACTGAAGATTAGCGCGACGAGATACGTATTCAATTATTGCGATCCACTATCGTTTCAATCAGGATTAGTGGAATTAATACCTTCTCGTTCGCGTTGAGTGAGAATTGTGAGGTATTTTGATATTACCGTTTTAGTGGAGTATTTGCCTCAAAACATGAGTCAATCTACTTGTAATAAAAAAGAAAATGAGTTGTTTCACGATGAACACACTTTAGGGATTTCGTGGGTGGATTGTAAATTACTGCTCAGCTATTTAATGTGTATGAAAAACTATGGTCGCACTGTTGTTTCTATAGATGACCGGTGTTGGTTTTTATTCTCAAGAATGCACATGAAAATAACTATACTACCTTAAGTGTTTGTATTATATTGTTAATTAGGTTTTAACAAACACAGTTTAAAAAAAACGATGCCAACATGATAATCATGTAGATATTAGATAAATTTGTACGGCACCTCTTGGGCTCCAATTAAGAAATGGCATGGTTAAATAAAAGGTTGGATTTTGACAGCAACAGCAGTGTTTGATATAATTAGTTTCTTTGTTTCTGAGAAAAAATATCTCCTTGAGTTGGCAATAATATTTTTTTAGGTACTGTTTTTTCTCGGTGTAAGGGTGTAAGCACAATTAATGAAATGTATTGTAAATGTTTCTTCATGGTACTTTCTAAAGTACCTTATGTTAATAAAAAGTAAATAGATACTGTTTGTAAACGGATTATTTGAGAACAGCTGAACCGAACAGACAAACATAAGAGGCGATTACAAAGAAAACTTGGATAGACCCGCCAATATCTACTTTTTGTAAAAGGTCAAGGTTCTCTTTCATGATTTTTGTATCTCACTACTATTTATTTAGTTAACTAAATTCCAATATATTTTTACAACTTTCTAAAGTTATGACAGCATCGATCTCCTTAATGCAGTAGAGTCCAGGCGGCAACAGTGGTTATAGCGGCAACAGTGGCGCACTGGTCGTTGTATCAAAAGTATTATAGGTATCTTTTTATATCTCTCACTCTTCGGAAGGTCTCCCGATAGATACTGGTTACAACCAGTTTCCCTGGGTCAACCATGTAACAAACCCGTTTTGTAAGTGTTTTGTTTGTTTTGACGAAAGAAAAAGTGAGTTTTCAGGTGAGATTTACTTGGTATTTTTTCACAAACCTTTTGTTTCACCAATGGATTTATATTTTTGCTAAGTAACAAACTTCGTTGAGGTCATATTGGCGTATACTGCATTTCGATTTACATAAAACCACCACACGTGGAATGTGTTAAATCCAAAATGGCAGTTTTGTACACAGTGGCTCAAATCATTTGAGTTCACAGTGGTTCATGATCCACTGTGTACTACTGGTACTGGATAATAACTACCCGGACATTAGTTTAGCAAAAATCGTGACGTAATAATATTTGTTAATTTTCCCTTTTAGGATGACTTGACCAACAAGGCCCCGTAAAATAGGGAAACACATAGCTGACATGAAAAAAGCAAAACTATATTTCTTTTGTGTGACTGAAAAGTCACTATGAGACTGAAGTAGTGAGATAGTTACCTGATTATTAATTAAAGGGTAAAAAGTCATTTTGTTTGATAGTTTATGCAAGACACAGAAAAAGTTTTCTGTTGATGTAATCATCAAGTCAAAAAAAATTAAGATAATTTAGTAAATTTTAAATGTGTAAGACTGAACAGTCACTTTGAAGTGAAGTAGTAAAAAAATCTCTATTTCGATGTAAAATTTATTGTTTGATTAAAACAAAAAATAAAGATCGGTAAAAAGCAAAAAAAAAGCATTTTTAATTGAGTTATATTATAGATGATCCACTGTGAACTTGTCTGATTCACTGTAAACTGAGGGCCGATTCACTGTATCCCACCCCCAGTACACAGTGGCTCAAATGAGAATTTTTTTTTAATACTATTTATTTTCCAAAATATTACCTTGTTTAACTAAATCCATTGGAATAATCAATATACATTAGTTACACTATAATACTAATCCTTTTACATCTTTCCAATACCCACCCACATCAAGTTACATCACTGGAAAAAAAAAGTGACCCACTGTTGCCGCCTTGACCCTACTTTAGTAGACGACATAGAAATATATACAGAAAACCGACTATAATCTATTAAAAAGAAAAAGTCTTCTAGAAACCTTATTAAATTACATTTTTTATTCCATGGAAAATCTGCCATATTGTGTCACGTAATAAAAATAAAGAATTTTTAAAGAAACTTTACTAGAAATAAAAAAATATCAAGTGGCTCATAATATTTGCTCCCTTCTGTTATGCAGCTTGCAGACAAACATACAATGCAGCGTACATACACAAAAACATTTTCGTACTTACTAAATATATTTAAAAGTTTATAACTTAATAATTTGTAAAATGATAGATCGAGGTTCATGATCATTCATTTTATTTAATATACTGATTTGTGTTTTAAATAGTTAAATATCAATTTCTAATGCGCTCCGCACAAGTCAAATGATTTCGTGCCACCGCAGGTAAAAATTGCACACGTAATAGTTTCCTTATTAGAAGTTTGAACAAATGCATACATATAATGACGATCTACATGGTTAACTCAGAAATTGATATTTTCAGTAACTTGTTATGTAAATGTACTGTTCAACTTATTAGTTATAACTTGTCCAAATTTAAGCGGCACTATAGTTATGTACGCTAGTAATAAGATATTTAAAAAAAATACCCTGTTTGTTGCCAAACAATAAATAAAGAAAAGTAAAAGAAACAAATTTATTTATTATTTAATTAATTACTATAAAGAAAATTACAGTTTCTTTCATCTTATAAAAATTGAATTCCAATCAGAAAGTTTTCATTTTGATTGAAAATAAAATTGATGCCGATCGCGTAGTCTCTGGTCTTCATTATTGCGATCAATCATACTTTGCGACCTATATAAATTCAATTAGACTGCAAGTATTATGCTGTCTATAGGCAAGTGTGCTAATCTATAGGCGTATGGTAAGCATCCATCGTTTTTGTATCTATTCCATGTATTTAAAACCTATGAATCTAGCTGAAGATGTTTTTTTTATTGTCTCTATATTTTTGGTCTTGACGTTATTTCTAAATTTAACTCCGATATGTATATATAAGCGCAGTCTTTTTATTTGATTTTTGTATTTTAAATCAGATCATCAATGTGAAAACCTCTTTAGATATAGGCTAACTTGGTAAGTAATTGTAAAATAGGCATAATATTTTATTCAAATCACTATTCTTTACTTACAAGCGTCATCTTGTAGTGGTTGAGTTAACTACTAAATGTAATGGTAATTTCAATGTTACTATCAAATAACATTATTTAAATTACGCAATTTATAACCATAAAATGTAATTAATTAATAAATAAATTATAAGCTAAAATTAACATATCAATTCTACAGATTTATGGTTTCTACTATAAGTTGATAGTAATCGATAATGCAGAGTTCTCATAAAATAAAAGAATGTTGTTAATAATCACTTTGTTGAGTCTCGAGATGATTTTACAAATAATGTGTAAATATTTAATAACGTTTAGTTTAATTGTTGCATTTTATTGGGTCACATTTACATTCGCTTTTGGTGCGTTTAACTAGTTTTAGTAAAATATAAAATATGGATTGTAAATGTGTTTTTTTTTGCAAAACGAAATTAGTATCTTTGAATTTTAAATAATAAGTTAATTTATTGTAATCTATACTTATAATAAAACTGTGGAGGTCGAAGTCAGTCGAAAACCAAGTCAGGGGGGTGTAAAAAGAGGGATAATACCAAAATTTTTTTAAAACATTTTTGTTTCTCTGTCTGTTTGTCTGTTTCTCTGTTTGTACGGGCTAATCTCCGAAATGGCTAGACTGATTTTAATGAAATTTTGCATGGTAATACCTTATATCCCTGGTCAACATCTAAGATATATATCCCGGAAAATTAAAGGGTTCCCGTGGGATAGTTAAAAAACCATAGTAACTTGGACATCTTAATACACACAACTTATGTATGTACTTACCTTATGCCGATACTGTATATTACCGCTCGAATTAAGCATAAATCTTATAAAAGTAACGGGATTCAGTGGGAAAAAAATTGCTACGGATCCCTATTCAATGCGTGGCCTGACACACACTTGGCCGGCTGAACTTGAACAGCCCGACATTTACTCGACAATAACCAGCATTGGGATGACGCCTTAGCCGATGCATGCGTCAGTGATAGTCCACACCGCTTGCGTCATTTATTTACTGTATTTCTGGTATTTTGTGGTTTTTCGAATGCTGAGCAATTGTGGCAAAAATATCAAGAAAGATTAGCGGAAGACTTTTTTTAGGAATATAAGACTAAATATTGACGGTACCATTAAACACAGGTTACGAGATATTGCTTTCAATCAATGTTTAGTAGCTTTATAAGATTTAGTTACATCTGTGGGTGGTGATTCTCTCCCTCAGTATGGTTTGCCAGCGCCGACCATAGAAGGGGAACGTTATTAATAGAGAATACGTTGCGGAAATAAATTATGATCCAGCTGAACTAGCTGAAACTTTACGAACCAGAGTCCACAGTCTTAGTGTAGAACAGCGCACTGTATTCGACCGTGTATGTCACAGTGTTGATAATGCTAAAGGAGAAATTATTTTTCTAGATGCACCCGGTGGGACGGGAAAAACCTTTCTCTCTCAAATAATCTTGGCACAATTACCAGCTCAAGCAAAAATAGCTCTTGCTGTGGCGTCGTCTGGAATAGCAGCCACTTTGTTACCCGGCGGTAAAATTGCTCATAGAATGTTTAAAATCCCCATAAATTTGGACATAAGTGAACATCCTGTATGTGGTATCTCTAGAAGCAGTGATAAAGCGAAGGTTTTACGCGATAGTTGTTTAATTATCTGGGACGAGTACACTATGGCACACCGAAAAGCAGTAGAAGCAGTTGATAAAACTCTGTGAGATATCCGTTAAAATGATCAACCTATGGCGTAGTGATGCTGTTTTGTGGGGATTTGAGGCAAATGTTGCCAGCAGTACCACTGGGAAAAAAACCGACAAGATAAGAGCATTCCTAAAGAGCTCAAACCTTTGGCGACACGTCACAAAGATGCACTTAACAGTGAACATGAGGGTGCGAACAGAAGCCAACACAAATGCGCAGGAATTTTCTGATTTATTGCTAAAAATTGACAAAGGGACATATCCGGAAGAAGAAGGGCAAATAATTTTATCTGAAAATCTCTGCCACACTGTTAATTCAATTGAAGAACTTATCTCTTCCGTTTATGGTGAACAAAAACAAATAACAAATCAAGGCTTTGCGAAAGAGCAATTTTGACTTCGCGAAATGACCAAGCCGCAAGAATAAACTTAGTTATACTCAACAATGATAAAGGAGAAGTAGTTGAGTATATGTACTTCTATTAACTGAGTAATGGAGCAAGATGACGCTACCAATTATCCCATTGAATTTCTTAATTCTCTGAGCGTTCCTGGACTTCCAACACATAAGATTTATTTAAAAATTTAAAAACTGGCGTCTCAATTATTTTGTTGGGAAATTTAAGTCCCCCAAAATTATACAACGGGACAAGACTGAAAGTTACTTCTTTGCAGCGTAACATAATACAAGCGGAGATTTTGGCGGAATGTGGCGTCGGTGAAAGAGTTTTTATACCATGAATTCCAGTGATTCGCAATAATTACCCATTCCATTTCAAACTTGTACAGTTCCCGGTGAGTTTGTGTTATGCAATAACTATAAACAAAGCCCAAGGGCAGTCGCTACGTGTTGCCGGCGTGGAACTCAGCGTTGGCTGTTTCTCACACGGTCAGTTCTATGTCGCTTTCTTCCGTGTAAGTCAACCAAACAAACTGTTTTTTTTTTGTTCCGAACAAACCACATCGAACGTTGTCTATAAAGAGGCATTATAAGGTACTAGCTAGATATGGTACGGAACCCTTCGTGCGCGAGTCTGACTCGCACTTGGCCGGTTTTATTTTTGCTGCTCGTGTCGATCAAACGACCTCTGTGGCACAGTGGTCATGTATGGTACCGCAAGAGCCTTTGGCCTATAGGGATCCGGATTCAATTACCGGCCAGGTTAAGTTGGAAAATAATCTGTGTCCAATTGTTTATATTTTCTTTTTATCTACGATTCACGCATTAATCCAAACTTTGTATTTTTGTTTTATTTATTTTTTGCTGTATAACAGTTAACAAGCCTGTATAACTGTATAGAATCAAATACACACGGACGAAGTTGCGGGCAACAGCTAGTGATATATATTTTCAAGAGTCGAATAAGAATTGTACTTGAGTTTTGTTCCATAAATAGATTGTAAAAGCGCTATTTAGACATATTATTTTTAAGTGGTCCGAAGAGTAATCTCCGTTTGTATAATCTCAAAGAAATAAAACCTGATTTATACTAAAGCTGTGTTTTAACGATGAACCCTGACGAGTAGCCGACAACAGCGGTGGGATCGAAACCCGGTAATACTGCCTCCGGACCCGGTGTTCACCATGGAGCAGGTTATAAGTCTTGTTAATTCTATTACTAGACAAGCTGCACCAAGCGCAGTGTCTGCTGCTCTTTCTACGAAAGCAAGCTTGTCGTCGTGTCAGAAATGTAATTTTTATTTACCGACGTTTAATCCCGATGAAAGATCTCATGATATTAGAGATTGGTGTGTTCATGTCGACAAAACGATTGTGCAGTTCAACATTTTTTCATATGAAGCAGGCGTGAAAGCTATTTTACATCTTATATAAATGTTGAAAACTTTTCGTGTATGTAAGTTAGATAAATTAAATATGAATAAGAATGATAAGTCTGACTTTAAGAGACTACGCGTAGTTGAATCCAATCCTCAAGTCAACAAGCGAGATCCAGTTGCTGCTTGCTATACTTGTCATAAACCTGGTCATCGTTCTCGTTAATGTAAAGAAAGGATTACTATTAAATCAGATACTGTAACGCCACCTTAACTATTCTTAAAGCGCGAGTGCCATTAAATCTGTTGAATGTAACTGTATTAAAGTCACAAAACAGCAAATCTATTAATTCTTGTAGCACTTCAGATAACAATATGACAAATGTAGAGATAGGTGGAAAGAGGTACTCTTGTATTATAGCTCAGAACAATATTATTGTTCTGAGTATTATAGACACTGATTGAGTCTATAATACAAAAGTACCTCTTCGAGACTGATAGCTCTTTAATTAGAGAGAGTATTGCTCTTTCAGTAACTGGAAAACGTAAGTATGTAAATTTTACGTCAACAAGTTTTGGTGGTACTCCTGTATTATTTAATAAAAGCATTAATACTTTAGTGACAATCCAAGAATGTATGAATGATGTAGAAACCCATGTAGAATTAGAATTTTATATAGTTGGTAATAAGCAAACTTAATTTGACATTATCATAGGAACTAGGCGATGCAGTCGCTAAGCATAAAGCTACGCTGGCACCATATATTGGAGCGGAGCGTAATACCTAAAAAAATTTTTTTTTTGGTTCGGTGAGAATTTTTAGAATTTCAGAATTCGGGCTCCGTCACAATTCTAAACCTGTTAATTCGATTCCACACAAAAGATATTAAAATGGGTTAAGAGCTCGGGAAGTTATGGCGTAACAGACATTGCGTCATTGAAGCTGATCCATGGGAGCTCGCTCCGCTCCAATTAACCTATTAAACATAACCGGCCTAAGCGTTATTAGCAATTTGTCTGTATCTGTAAAAAATGGTCTATTGGTAAACAATTGTAATATCACAGACCCAGTTTTAAATCTTGATACTGATATGACTGATCGGAATAAGTTAGAAACGTTGCAACAAAAGCAGTTTCACAACGGGGAGTCGCGTTTTGCAGGTGACAACTCGGGAACTTTAAATAAGACTAAAAAATGCGGATAAAATAGTACAACGGCCAACATACCGATTGTCATTTACTGAACAAGAAAAAGTAAAAGATGTTTTTAAAGATTGTAAACGTAATGGTATCATACGTGATAGTTCATCTCCTTTTAGTAGTCCTATATAACTTGTTAAAAAATGGATGGAAATGACAGACTTTGTGTCGATTTTACATGTTTAGATATGGCGGTTGGCTTTCGCGGCATCCCTAAAAACAGCCTTTGTGACACCCAATGGCCAATTTGGATTGGTGATTAAAGAGATAAATTAGCTCTAGTTTATATCGATTATATTTTAATAAT
The DNA here is from genome assembly GCA_927399485.1 of Calamotropha paludella. NCBI lineage: Eukaryota > Metazoa > Arthropoda > Insecta > Lepidoptera > Crambidae > Calamotropha > Calamotropha paludella. Next base: position 18,056,874 of record OV656803.1, on the reverse strand, counting down.
CTGTAAAACAGTTGATGTGGGGTTGTACAATCTTAAATTAGTTAGAAGATGATTAAGCTGAAATGACATAAGATTTATTTATTCTTCATCGATAAAATAAAAATATCTAGCTTACTTATCTAACCGCTTTCTCACTCTTAAGTAAATGAATATGCACAAACAGCAAAGAAATGCAAATAGCTGCAGATACTAGAACAGAGATACAACTTGAATCTTTTATGACTGTTTTAGTATCTACAACTCAATTTCAATTTTCATAGATGGATATCAGTTTCCGCTAAGTGACTCTTGAACCGGCAATATTTATCCGCCAGCCAAAAAAAACGCTAAAAGATAAAGTTGTAAAATAATATAAAGAATTTTTGCCCCAGACACTGAGCTATATATCTAAGTAATTGGTTTACATTTACAACTCGCTGGTTATATATGTAAACCCGCTGGATAAGAATCCAGAGCACGTATCAAAATCTGAATACGTATTAAAACTACACTCAAAGCCGAGCTGAACACCGCATGGTGCCGTTTTAACAAAATTAGCGTAAGTGGCTTTATTCCTCTGCTATTGACAACAAAGAGATTTTGCCAAACGCAACTTAATATACTAATAAAAGATTATATCTCAATTTAGTTAGATCTTATTTGAACTTGATATGTACATTTGTACATATCAATTTCAAGGATTCCTTTGTCAAAATAATAAAGTTGTCGGTATTATGGAATGCAATAAGACACAATAAATTTGGGGGCCATGCTACCCGTCGTTGTAGCCATGATCCAACGAGCAGTTGGTCCATATCTTGACACGCGGGAGCATGGTTATCCAAGTTAAAGCCAAGAAAAGACAACTGACGATCCACACTGTGTAATGTTATACAATCCATTTGCAGCAACTTTTGACTGAAAGTCTATTTAACATAAGTACACTTAATTTGGCTGATATATTGTTCAATCGTTATTTAAATGTTTAAGTCAACTGTTGATATTCGATATAATTATCATAAGATTCATGAGTTACTTGCGTTGTGTAAAAAATTAAATTTGAAAATTCATATTTTTAATAGCAAAAGTTTGTTTTCAGAATCCACTTAGATCGCAATTCTTTTGTTAATGTGGGTCAGTCGACAACCACACCATGCATAATATTGAGCTAGGCCCTCTTTTTATATTTAAGACTAGCTGACCCAACCACGCGTTGCTGTGGCAAAGTAATTTTAAAGATTTTTTCTAAAATAAAAGTAGAATAAGTTACTCCTTATTACATCAGCTACCTACCAACAATAGTCCCGTCAAAATCGGTCCAGCCATTTCAGAGATTAGCCGGAACAAACAGACAGACGGACAAAAATTGTAAAAAATGTTATTTTGGTGTATGTATCGTATATATATTCATATGCATGTAGTAAAAAATGGTTGTTTTAACGTTACAAACAGACACTCCAATTTTATTTATATGTATAGATTTGGTGACAGACAGCGTCGTTCAATTGAAGCCATGGCGTCACCATTAACGGACGACGATGTTTGAGCTGTTTTGGGAATTTGACTGGTGATACTCGGGTATGGTGGTGCTAACTATCGGTTATTTCATTCTTTACTAAACAAATTGAGGAATTATGAAAAGAAAGCATTGTAGTCCGGTACGACTGCTTCTGCGACATGTTGAGATAGTGCGCGCACCACTTCCATCACTGAAAATAAATTTGACATAACTGAAAAACTTGAAAAAAAAATATTATTATTAGTATTAGAAGATACCAAAATCATCAATCATAATTATAATACTCAATCATATTCAAGTATTCATGTATTTATATAAAAGTTATGCCCTGAGTAAGTGACTGACTAACTACTAACCACGCACAGCCTCAACAAATGAACCTAGCCTAGCGTCTTGAAATTTGGAGGGTGAAAAGACTGGTAGGTAACACTATCTAAGGAGATATTTTGAAGAAGGTTCAGTCAGAACCACCCAGCGGGCGAAAAAGGGGGTTGTATATAAAAAAATACATTTTTAAAGTACGTGCTTTCGTAAAAACCAATATGCAAAGGCATCAGCGTTTTCTAGTTAGTTTCAACTAGATTATTCCCTAAAAAAGAAATTAACGTTATTGTGAACAGTGAAACTAATTATAGAGGTCAGTAGGGGCGGCAAAAATTTTATAGCTTTGGGGCGGTAAATGTGTAAAGTCAGCACTGCGCCCCTTCTAACCTCTAAAATTAGATGCACTATTCACAATAACGTTAATTCCATTTTGAGGGAATAATTTAGTGTCAAGATTATTTTCACAACTTTTTGGGTATATTTTTAAGTTAAGAAAAGCAAAGCTTTGTTTTAACTGCACTTCTTATAAGGTGTGGTGGGCTAAGGAAGATAGCCCGATAGTATTGACCATTGGCACTATTAGGTCGGCGGCGGCGGGGTGCGGAGAAGGTACACGAGCGGTTGAATTCAAGTACTGCCAAGGACTTGACAGCTCCAGGTGCACAGTTACCAATGTCAGGTTATAGTCTTAAAACTGCTAAATTAAAATAATGCACATTCGATAAACGTTTTTAAACGATTTTTATTGCACTAAATTTAACACAATTTAAAACAATAATGAATTGAAATTTACAATCAATTAGTACGTCACTATCAATATCTCTATTTGAATATATATCTTTTCAAAAAACCTTACGTTTTTTTTGCGTGATTTGGAATCAGCAAAATCATCGATGATATCGTCGTAAGAAATCCTATTCATTAATTGCGACTCTATGGATAAAAGAGCTAAAGAATTTCACGCCACCGCCTCAGCCTCACCTCGTGTCCGCAGCCTTAGTTTTTTTCTGTACCAATTTTCTGGGCCAATTTTGCCGCCCCCTAATTTTGCCGCCTTAACCTTCAGCTTTTTCAGCTCCTATGGTAAATCCGGCACTGTACATAACAGTCATTCAGAATATTGTTTTAGTACGTCAAAGTAATCATCGTTTTCCACCCTTATCCTAATCTCATTAACTCATTAAATTAAAAAATCGTCTTATCCATAGAACAGAGTTTGATGTGATCTAACTAGCAAAAACTAGTTTTTGCGTCATTATCACATCGAATTTGTTAATTATGTTACCTGATTTCTTTTGTTGTATTATGTTACCTTATTATATTTGTCTCAGATTCTAGTCTCATTTGACACCTGAGACAAGGTTATTTTTCTTTCTGGTAAAAGATTGCCCTGGATATGAAAATGTAATTATTAAATAATAGAAAAGCAAAAAGAAAATGAAAGCCTATCTCTATTGAAAACAGATTTTAGGGAACGGTTGTTATGAAATAAACAAGAAAGAACGCGTAAAGATCTGGAATTTTGCGAATTAAATCGACTACCTTCTTGATTAAATTTATCGCCTGACTTCTGTGTATTTTAAGCAACCAAGCTGAATAGATTCACTATTGCTTCTGTAGGTAGTTCCTATCAGTCTGCCAAGAACTAAAGTCCGATGCAATTTAATCTACGAGTATTAAGTTGGATCACGGTAAGTGGGCAGCTGTGTTGGGGAAATTAAATTATTTTGCCTATCGGGAATAGTATAAATAAAATAAAATACTAGCTGCAATTCTAAGCGTTTAATGTTGCGTTCCATTTGCTTCTTATGAGAGAGAGGCGAGTGTCTGTGAATACATGGTACAAGCATAGGCGAAAGTTAGCTAGCCGAATCTATTTTTTATAAGATACATTTCGGAGATATTAGATTTAAATATTCTCCAGTAAAAGATATGTCTATATTCAGTTACCTAGAACATAAAGAGATTTCAGAGAGTGTGCAGTAGAATAGCACAACCACCGCCGAACACCACCGCTGTCACGAGTGAATGGGTATCTAGTCACGAGTTAATGGGTATCTTCTAGCAAGCGCGCCACATCCTAGACCGCATTGTCGCTTACCACATCTGGTGAGATAGTGGTGAAGTGCCTGCCTATTTAGTATATAAAAAGAAATATGAATTTAGCTCAAAAATCACAGGCTTTAACTGTAACTATCAATAATCTTTATTAAATCTTAAAAACATTACCATCATCAGTAAATACGATCAGAACAACAGTTATAATAGTGCATATTTTTATATGAACTCGAGAAACTTGCACCAGCGCCATTTCTTTATGTATTTATTTTATAAATACATAATCTATATACGAAATCTAGAAAGGAAACTATAACAGTATTATACTGCTAGTCACAACAAAAAACTTCAGGATCCACATTTCAAATGCAAGCAAAGTTCCTGAAAAATGTGAAACGCCATGAGATATGACTTAAGTTTCCCTGTTTGTTTAGAGCCCGAAAAACTACGTTGCTCGTTTTTCACTGACACTTGAAAATATTGCGTAGAACGCATTTATCAAATGCGTGAAAAGAAAGTAAATATGGGTGCTGGCAACTCCAGGACTATCTGGACCATTATCTTGAAATAAAATGAAATTTAATGAAATCAAGACTTTAGAGGCAAAGAGTACCTAGGTATGGGTATTTAGTTTACATATGTAGCTGTTGCTTCTTTGTCATTGGTACTTGTAAAAGTATTACATTCGATGTTGTAGGTAGTAGTACAAATGGATGGTAGTAGAAATGGAGTAAATGGAGGTGAGGCTAGGAGTGTCGACCAAACTAATCAAATTTACAAAAACATGCAAATAAATACGCGGCACCTTTGAATTGAATACTGGCGCAACCACTTATATTGTCGGATTCAATGACTTTTGTCTCGGGTCCTAAGCCATGTTTTCTTCAGTGATACTAGTTGTAATTTTTAGTTTATGGCCACTAGATATGGGCTCCCCCAAAAGGTGCTTGCCTAGGGCGGTCTCGACATTTAATCCGCCTGTGCCCAATTTATTTACTTTTTCTACCTTTGTATTGTATGGGCGCAAGTCATACTTTATATTTTTTTTACAAATAGACTAGTTTCAAAGATGTATACACAGGTCACGGGCAATTTTTATAATAAATAAGAGCTTACATATATCTAAACTAGTTATTTTTCTTTAATTGTGGTGCTGTGGTGAATACGTGCCAAGGTTGCAAAATAAGTTTTATAAAGCCAATTTGTTTGCTTTTAATTAGTATTTCATTAATGATTAATGTGTAATCACTTCGAAAAATATTTTTTAACTATTTTTGAAAATATTATTAGAGCAACAGCAGGTCTATAATTATCTGATTCATCATAAGATTCGCTTTTAAGCGATGGTTTTACAAAAGCTAGTTTAAAGCATGAAAAAAAAAAACTTGGACTAGACAGAAAGGTAAATTATATGCGTTAACAGAAAGACAAATGATATGACATTTTGTTTAATAATGTCAAAAAGTCAAAAATATAAACTAGCTGACTCGGCCACGCGTTGCTGTGGCTCAGTTATTATCAGATAGTTACAGTTATATTATCAGACGACATCTAATAGTCATAGTGAAGATTTTAAAGTGACGCCGCCATAACCAAAAGATGTCGCCTATAATAAGTCTTTGACAATTTACTTCCTAAGAAGTGTAGAAGTATAAATGCGATAAAAATATAATTTAGTGCAATGGAAAAAGAAGAGAAATACGCCTTCATTTTTATATGCTCTCAAATTATTTTAATTTAATTACTTATTTTATTTTCCTCAAAGGTATATAATAGATATTTATATCTCGTGATAGGGATACAAAGTACTTTAGTACTTTGTATCTCTACCACTGGTACTTTTAAGTCTCTCATCGGTAATCGGTCACTTTCTTCCCTCGATAAACAATCGCTCCCGCTACATCTAGCTTTTGTATCCGCGCCCTCACGGTTTGTGTCACGGCTTACTCCTAACCAACAACCGTTATAACATACCGAATGGTTTATTAGCGATTAAAATTTCAATATTAACATTTTATATATTATAATATATATATATATTATAATATTAACAATATAATTTTAAATAAAACCATTTTGTTGGTTTAGAGCACAGAATAGTAAAATAGTAACGCCATATTGAATACTAAAGCGGTACTAAAACAAATAAGCAAGCTGTTAGTTATTATACATAGCTGACCCGGCCACGCGTTGCTATGGTAACTTTAATTGATTATATAAACTGTTATTCTTAGGCTTATGGTAACTATATATGGTAACAAACCCACAAAGTCCTTCTTTTATATAGTAGAGATAGAGATCATTCTCATTCAGTGGCGTTAAATATGTGGTGTTAGCATTACGTAATATTTATTTATTATTATCATCAATGTCAGAAGGTTAATTAATCAGATTTAAAACACATTTGTTTAATTCTTTACAAACGTCAATCGGTTAGTGAATATAGTAATTATGATTAAACTTTATTTTTTTCAATATCATTATTCAATAGATTAAGTATTTGTCACACATTTTTTTATTACTAAATATAGTGTGCTTTTGATATATTTTTGCGGTTAAGATATAGATTTTTTAATATCGATGTGTAGCCATAGTATCGTCTATTAATTTCCTCTCTGTCGTTTGGTGGCAATTGAATTTTTCCAATCCTTTGGGGATTGCATACGAAGTCGGCTAATAATCCGACAAAAAGAGGGGTCGGCTGGCGTCCTGAGCAGCCTGGGTAGCAGTAGTCGAGCCGGGGGGTGCAAGGCGACGCCAGTTCTGTCAGGTATCGTCGTAGGAGCTCGTTACCTTGTACTTAGTGCAGGGCCGAGGGCCGTTACCTTCGGGTTGGGGCCGCGGGGAAGACAACCCCTCTAAATTTTAATTTACAATTTACAAAAACTACAGATCATATAATGGAGGACGTAAAAGATTTAAATAAGAAAATAAAGGAGAAAAACAATACTATAATAAATTTGCAGAGTGAACAAACGGTATTAAAGAATGAGTTATCAGTAATTCGCACGCGTTTTGCTACCATCGAAAAGCTATCACGTAACCGGAATATTGAGGTGCAAGCCGTCCCGGAGAATCGTGGCGAAAAGGTTGTGACGCTGTTTAAATCTTTGTGCGACACTATTAAATGCCCAATATTAGATACTGACATTCATGCTTGTCGTCGTGTTACTAAGATGGACAGCAAGTCAAAGCGACTGCGTAATATTGTTGTTACGTTGAAGTCGCCGCGCATGCTCGACGAAATTATTTCATCAACTAACCGCTTCAATAGGGAGAATAAAAACAACAAACTCAACAGCCAACATATAGGTATTGCGGGTGAATTTCATCAAATATACTTGACCGAGCATTTGTCACCTGATACAAAACAACTATTCGCGGCGGTCAGGCGTTTTGCTAGGAGCAATAATTACGCATTTTCGTGGGTTAAATATGGACAGATTTATTTGCGTAAAAATGATAACACAGACGCTATATTGGTGAAAAATGAAGAAGTGTTGTAATCCTTAAAGTGACTTTTATGTAACAATGATTTTGATTACCTTTGTTCTCTAATCTTCTTATATATACTAGTTTTTATGCGGTGTTTTTTAAAAAAGATTTTGTTTACATTTATATCTTCTAGCACAAATATTTTTTGCATTGTTTTTGATTGCAATATTTTTTGCATTATGTCTCGTTGATTATAAATTGTTGCACTGGTTTTTGCCACATACATATTTTATCCAATAATAATAATGACAGACGTTGTCAAGTAATTTGTGATACTGGTGGTGTAATATTGTTATTGAATAGTAACCTATGGGCGGTTTTGTTAAATCAATTTTATATATTTACAGCGATTATTTTATTTTTATTCTATATAATATTTTTTTATTTATCATATTGTATTTATATGGCCAAGGTTTTTATTTACATTTATTTTATAATATTCTTACTAAGGGCACTCCCAAACTCATCCTGCGATGCTATTCACGCCACTCGATGTACTGGCAATGTAATTATTCACACAGTACCTACATTTGTTCGATCTCTTATTATTTGGTCCCTATACATTTATTATTGCATTCCGTTTGGTACATTTGTTTGAAGGTTTTGTTAATTTATTTGTTTAATGGCGTCGAAAGGTTTGATATTATATTATCAGAACGTACGAGGACTGAGGACTAAATGCATTGATCTTTATAATGGAATACTAGGTGAATGCTATGACATATTTTTATTTACTGAGACTTGGTTACAGAGCGATATACTGGATAGTGAGTTGTGTGATGCGAGATATGACATATTTCGATGTGATAGAGATTTAAAGTTATGTGGTAAGTCAAAAGGGGGTGGGGTCATGATTTGTGTGGGCAGGCAATTCGAATCGACTGTCGTGAGTGATTGGAAGAGCGAGTCCGTCGAATCCATTTGTATTCGTGTGCCGGCGCATGCAATTTCATCTAATAAGGATTTATTCATTATTATTGCGTACACACCGCCAGAGGCTCGCGGGTTTTCAGCTCGTATTGATACCTTATTATTAAATATTTCAAAATTGATGGATTCTTATTCTGACTGTCATTATTTACTAGTTGGAGATTTTAATTTACCATGCATCCGTTGGAATAGGGAAGAGAGTGCAGTATCTCAGCAAGGAAATGTTGAGATACAAAACACTGCTATGTTATTTTTGGACAACCTCAACTTTTATAATTTCAAACAATATAATTACATCCAAAACTCAAAAGGCAACATCCTTGATCTTTGTTTTAGTAATCTTTTTTTGGATGTCGAGCGTTCGGCTTAACCTCTGTTAAGGGAAGATAATTATCATCCCTCAATTGTCATCAACATTTCAGACATAAAATCTATTCCATTCAAGGAAAAATTTAACACTCGATTTAGGTTTCACAAAGATAAATACGATATGATTAACGAATATTTGCGTAATATTAAATGGGCCGACATTTTATCTCATGATTGTATAGATGACGACGTCAATGCTTTTTATAAGGTCCTCCAGGAGTGTTGCACACTATTTGTTCCTATGAGTAAGGTTTCTAGTGGTAAATCACTTTACTCTTTTTGGTATAGTCGTGCTCTTATAAAAGTGATCAATCAGAAAAACAAAGCACATAAAAAATGGAAACGGTTCGGTAACCCCCGTGACTACGATGAGTTCTCACTCTTGAGACATCGTATGAAAAAAGTGCAAAATGAATGCTTTAGAGCATTTATTCAGGTAACTGAACCTAATATACGCCATTCGAAAAAATATTTTTGGAGGTATGTCAAATCAAAACGAGGTGGCATAAATTACCCTAAGGCGTTCTCGAATGAAAATACATTATTCACAGATGGTCAGCAAATTTGCAACGCATTTAACGGATTCTTTGAGAGCGCTTTTATCAGCTCGCCACCGTCGGTTGGACCCTCTGGCTTTACATCTTGTGGAATCCTATCAAACGATGGAGTCATTTCTCGTATCGACATTAATCCATCAATTGTAAAAAAATATCTCTCCAGTCTGGACAAATCGAAGGGCTCAGGTAGTGACGGCATACCTCCTGTTTTTCTTTCTTATTGTGCTGAGACGTTAGCCTTTCCAATATTAATCCTTTTTTCTAAATCTTTAACACAGTGCACTTTTCCTACTGTTTGGAAAAAAGCTCATATTATTCCCATTCATAAAAAAGGCTCTAAATCTTTAATTTCTAATTACCGCCCTATTTCTATTCTAAACAATATCGCCAAAATATTTGAGAAGATAGTTTATACACACATTTATCCGGTAATCACTAAAGGCATACCGATGTCACAGCACGGTTTTATAAGGTGCCGTTCCACTGTCTCTAACCAGGCTCTTTTTACAAATTATGTTTTGGAGAAAATGGAAAGAGGTGGACAGGTTGACGTGATCTACACGGACTTTGAAAAAGCCTTTGATCGTGTGGATCACGTGATCCTGTTCCAAAAACTTGAGTTATTAGGCATTCACGGCGATTTGCTTAGATGGGTTGTCTCGTACCTCTCCAATCGTTCCCAGGCTGTCGTGGTAGGTGGTTACGGACTTTATTGCTGTGCCATCGGGCGTTCCGCAGGGGTCGCATCTCGGTCCATTGTTTTATAACGCTTATATACATGATATTCACACATGCTTCAGTAGCGCTAAACATCTTTTATACGCGGATGACAAAAAAGTTTACATGCAGGTGAATTCAATCTCTGATTGTATGTTGATCCAGCAAGACCTTAATAATCTGATGTCCTATTATGCTGATAATAACATTACAGTCAGTATTCACAAATGTCAATACATCAGTTTTACGCGCAAAAGTCAGCCCCTATCGTTTAATTATAAATTGAATGATACTGTTGTGGAAAGGGTCGGGGTGGTTCAGGATTTGGGCGTCTGGCTAGATTCCAAAATGACGTTCTCATTTCATATTGATTATATAATTAATAGGTCTTATCGCAACTTGGGTTTCGTTATGCGAACTTGTAAACCTTTTACGAAAGTGGTTAGTCTTAAAATCGTTTATTATGCCTATGTTCGTAGTGTGCTGGAATACGCTTCCACTATATGGTCCCCGATTTATGCGATTCACATTAATAGGTTAGAAAATATACAAAAAAAAATTGTCAACCATCTTAATTATAGGTTTAAAATCGATAAATCAGCATACCATGATAACTGTCATGATCTAAAAATTTTGACTCTTCGGGAGCGCTGATTGGTCCTCGAAATGAGTTTATTATTTGATATATTACGAGGGCGCCTAGACTGTCCTGAGCTCCTTGAACAAATTGCTCTCAAAGTACCAACACGCAGTACGCGTCATACGCGCCTATTCGCGGTCCCATCGCATAAAACAAATTATGGATCGAATGCAGTGATGTCCCGTATAGTTGAGAATTATAATTTACATTTTAGCGATTTAGACCCGTTCGTTGGGGGTAAAGGTAGCTTTCTAAACAGTGTGAAAAGCATTTTGTTGCCTGAGAGCCAATAGCGGAGTGCTTATCTTATATCTTATATTTTTATTTATATCATCCTAATTTTTAGTTATTTCAGTATGTGTCCACAGCACTGTTACACCATATTGTGGCTGTATGTATATTGATATTATATGTATTTTATTATATTTTATTATTATTTTTGTATATATATTAAGTGCTATTAGCAATAATCTTTATGCCGCTTGTGTTAATTTGTTATTCACCTACATTGTTGCCTTAGGCGTATTGTAATTGTTTTTACTGTCGGCAACTTTTTGGCCGAAAAAGTATTATCCATATTAGATTGTCTAAGTATAGATTAAGAATGGCTGTTTTTGTCACAAAATGAATAAATAAATAAAAATCACCCGTGGGGGGCCTTTGGGCCCAGCTCGCAGTAGCGAGCAAGCCGAGGCGTTTTCCGATCTGCATATCGTGAAAATGGTGCGGGAGCGGTGGCCGCCACTTGGGTGGGGGCCCCGTGAAGGAAATCACCATAAAAAACCTCAAAGTCCCTGCACTGGCATTCGTGTTGTCGGAGCGCCCCTTAGAGGTGGCCAGGGGAGCGCAGTCAGCCGACTAGCGGTCGCCCTGTGGTACCTACTGACCTCCCAGGCGTAATTAGAATAGCTAGGGTACCGCGATATCTGCCCTGACTGTCCGTTTTTCTCCTATCATCGTAGCTCAAGATGAGAAATTTGAGTAGAAAAACCAAAACACTTAAGAAGATTCATGGTGGAAAAGCGAGCTCTGGCGAGGCTTTTGACGAACAGCGCACGGCGTCCAAGGAGAAACTGTGCCAAATTGAAGAGGAGAAGGTGGGCCCTCCGTCCAGGGTGTCATCTCCGGATGAGGAAAAAGACTGGGAGAACCTGCACACTGTTATAGGGGATGACCCGGGAAGCGTTTTAAGAAAAAAGATGATTACACTAGCACAATATAGTATATATTTAATTAACTAAGAATTAACACTTAGGATATTTATATATATAGACGCGAGGATCTGACGGATCCCTTCTTCACAGTTTAAATGACGTAAAGTAAATTTATGTTTAATTGGTTTTATATTCTGAACAGACGATACTATAAATAAATCGTTTTCTTACATTTTCCTAAAGAACAAGTAGGTGGAACGCGAAAAGAGTGTAATATTGCGCCGCGGGTGACGAATAGTGGTAGTGTACGTGAGGAGGACATAGGAAAACGGGCTTAAATTGATAGTTCAACGAAGGCGAGGAGCATAGTATTGAATATCGAATATTTGTTGAGGCGGTTACAAAGAGTAGGTAAATTATGTTGGGGCAGTGCTTTTTGGTGTACTTTTATTTTGAAATTCTGTTATTATGGATATTATAACATGAGTTTCCAATAGTGCTACGAAATTCAAGAATAGAGCTACAATGATACAATAAAATTTTCAATACAATTTGTTTATTTGCAAAAAATAGGGTACAGTTACAGTTTGGTGTTAAAAATTAAAGGGTATTACTTAACCTATTTAGCCATGTTACATAGCATGCAAATATTTGAGTAATAAAAATATTTAACTTAATGAGACAACAACACTAATTATATAAAAATATAAATCTCATTATTAATACACTTTTATTGTCAAATGTCTGGATCACTTAAATATAATCTTTAATATATAATCTTTCAATGTATAATATGGGTCATTTTCTCAAATGTAAATTTTACGCGGCCACATTGAATATTAAGGAAATAAATAAAGTTACATAAAAAGCTTTATTTTCCCTCAAACTAGATATCATTATATAGACCAGTACAACAATAATCTATAATTGGAGCGGAGCGAACGAAGTGAGCGAAGCTCCCATGGATCAGCTTCAATAGCGAAATGTCTGTTACGCCATAACTTCCCGAGTTCTTAACCGATTTTAATATTTTTTGTGCGGAATCGAATCAACAGGTTTAGGACCAAATTGTGACGGAGCCCGAATTTTTAAATTCTAAAAAAATCCCATCGATACAAAAAAAAAATTTTTAGGTATCACACTCCGCTCCAATATATGGTGCTAGCGTAGCTTTATGCTTAGCGACTGCATTGCCTAGTCTAAGATCACAGTGATTTCTGTGTTTGTCTGTCTGCTCTTTTCCCCGCTCTTTTTCCATTGTACCATAGCAACGCATTAACCGCAAGTAGTTCGTCTATCGGACGCTAGATGGCGCTAACGGAAAAATATTTAATAATAGAAAAAATTTAAAGAATTTTGTCCACCAGTGCGAAGCCGGGATGGGCCGCTAGTACTGATAAAAACCTTTCTTACGGTATATAAAATAATACTAAACCTAACTTTTCATACTTTCGTGGCTTGTTCAGAAAATGACTTACCAGGTATTTTTATGGCTCAAAAAATACATCAGTAGCTTATGTGAAATGAAATATTATATTCGTAATCTGGATCTATTTAACTACACGATAATAGATTTACTTTTATGGTTAGTGCTACAAGTAATACAACACATTAGGGAATAGGTAATAAAAAGAAATGTCTTTCGATAGATTCACTGGTGTAAACGTTTCCTTACGTGCAGATCAGTAAAACTACCGAGTATCGCAGAGTTCGTCCTCTCTGCTACCGTCCTTAGGACATTGTTAACGCTACCGCTCAATCGCAGCATCACCGAATAAATTTTTTGGCCACGGCACTCTTAAAATCAGCTACGCTATCCTTACTTTCAAAATATCTCTGTTCGAATTTTAAATATTCGTTAACGATATATATATGTTTTAAATACCACTATAATTTTCTTACATAAATTAGTTAAACCAGAAACTTACTTACTTTAACCCTCAACCACTGACGTACGTATGTGGTACGTCACCCAAACGGTTTTACGTTCAAAACTTCAATTTACGAGGGAATTTCTGCGCGTCCTTTTTGGTAGTTTCCTAGTTGCCAGTGACGCGTATGTGGCAGTGGGGAGCGGACGCCTGCCATTTTCCTAAGCAGGTGAGTTTGACCACTCGACATACATATGTGGTACGTAGCGTCAGTGTTAGTGTGACTTTTTTTAAATATTTATTTCTGTTTGTCGGCAGATAAAATGAACGGTAAGCAGTTAAATTCGTCTTCATTGCCATCTACCTATAAAATATTAAGTGTACAATTGAATAGTACCAACAACGAAGAAATAAATTGGAAAAAGTTTAGTAACGCCACACCTACATCGAAGATACACGACGCCGCAACTTCCACATGAGCTCTCATCTCTCACTGGCCGTATCTTAGGCAAGGACAACGATAGTGAAATAGGTCTAACAAGCAGTTAATTTCTCAGATTTGACACTATTAAGATTTGTTAGGTACATATGTTTCAAACTGAAATGTCGAAAACGCGGTACGGCTGACAAGTTTGTCAAAAACGGACCTGTAACAATTGTTGTTAAAAATTGCTTTATGGCAATTGTGATTATTTCCTTATTAAATCCGTCCTTAGTAATTAATAAAACCAATAAAAGAAGTTCCTATTTTCAGAGAATATTTTTGTGTAAATTTTTAAAAAATGGCTTTGTAATTTTCATTACCGGTATGGTTATTGATTAATAAATATTTTTCTATTATAACTGTTTTTTATTATTCCTATTTCATTTGAATGTGTCTAAACAAATAAATTGCACTAATCATTAAAGTTACACTTTATTGATACATCAGAACGTCTTTAAAGTAACGTACGTATACTGTACGTACGACAGTGGTAGTGCAACAAAATGACACGTCAGTGGTTGAGGGTTAAGCATTAATTCTTTATCAAAAAAGAGTTTCAAAGATCAGAGTATAATACATACAAACAGACAACAATAAAAAAATGTTTGGGTTCTTTTACTCAGTTAGCTTACAATATTTTTTTTAATAAATTTATTCAAATACTCTACAAGATGGTGCGTAATACTCAAAGCCTTTTCTGCACACTCATATTACCCTTAAAATCTAGAAATTAAGCAAATATCGAACTATTCTGCATTTCATTGTCAAACATGGAGTCTATTATCTATCTAATTCTGTAGGTATATTTGCAGGTGATCCTTCTTTTGTTATCTTTGGTAGAAGGTTATTTTAGTAATGTAGCTCAATTAACATACAAAAGGTGATTGACCTTTTTTCTTATTGAGTGAAATAATCTGATGCGTCCTTTTTGCCTAATGCCCCTTTATTAAAATGATGACCTGTTAAAATATTCTGCGATTGCATTTACATGATAATACGCTTCAATTATGCTTGCTTGTATTCTGGTACGCTCATTTGCATAATAGGGACGGATACTAATAATGAGTTTAACAATGTCATCTGGAAGAGTACTTGGGCTATTGGGGCTAAGTTAGCTAAGCGAGCCCCGAACTAGGTTCTAGGTTACAACCAAAATGTCAAAAATATGTGTCTAATTGAGAAAAGTCAAGAATATGTCATTGAATTTAAGATGAACTTATTGTATTCATGTAACGATTAAAATTTTATGTAATGATATTGAGTTTAGATTATTTATGGCAAATAGATACATGTTTTAAGCACTTTAGATGTGTATGTATTTTTACACGTGAATGTACTACGACTAGAAATTGTAGTAGAACTTTTTTTAGTAGATTAAAAATTCACCATTAACGACGTTGGGACCGCTAGGCCTTTCTAAAAAGTAAAAACACCGTAACGCCATAACTTATCGCGGCCCACACTAAGTATTTTTTATATAGAAAAAAAGTATATACATTTTTACACATTTTTACTAGTTGTATATATTTACATATGAAAAAATAATTTTTCATTACATATATACCCCTCAAATTTGGTTTTTCTCAAAAAGCCAATAATTAAAAATACACAAAAAAGAATATACCTACTTGTTTTTCTTTTATTATTTTTTCTTTTTTTTATTCCATGACAATTGAAACATGATAGCTGTGTAACAGTTGTCTACATGTTTCGCTATCAAATGACACCTTTTTAATGTTGATAAGACATTTACATGAGTAGTGGTGGTCGAATTAGTATGAGAGCCCAGGTCTTGGTTACCAAGAAAACAAAATGGCGGCTATTTTATAACCGTATGAGAAAAACAAAATTTGAGAGGCAATTTGTCGATAAAAAATGCCATATTTCACACCTTTAAAGGCTCCGACACTGATGACGGGACACATTTTATATAGGTTCTTCTAATAAATATCAGAATAACACTAAAGTTATATGGGGAAAGCAAAACAATGTTTTCTAAAACATTCTGACAAGATTATTTGAACTATTAACAAGAGTTAAATTTATTCTACAACTGGATATGGTAAAAATTAGGTTAGTGTCATAAATCTAGGCACGCGAGTCCGCGTAAATAAGGTAGTAGAGTCATAAAAAGTTTTACACTGGCAACCACTATTATGAAAAGTTATCATATTTACTGCTAATTTTAAATGAAAGTTTCTCAATACTTTTGACTGTTAACAAGAGCTTAAATTAATTATTTAGAAGCCCAGCAGTTGTTTGATAGTTTAGGTTTGTGTAACAAAACTGAAACTCTATAGATGCTTACAATGAGCCTTTATGTTGATGAAATTTCTTACCTGTAAATCCTGTTATATTTACAACACTATTCTTTGAGCACACAATTGGCATCCATAGAACCTCACTCTCTATTCATTCAAGTTATTTGGTCGTTCCAAAGTTGCCAAGTAACATAATATCGAATTTGGTGTCACCATTATCCATAGTTCCACGTTTAAATAGAGAGAAAACTTTATATAAAGTTTCTTTTACTTCTCTTTCGGAATTCGTATATTAGTCAGTTCAAGTGATTTAGAGCTATTTTTTTTTAAATAACAATATTTTAGTTACACAGAGTTATTATTATAATTAGTCTGGCCATACGGACGTTAACGTGGAGTACCGGTGTCTCGCACGATTGGTTATTGTAAGTGCACTGTGTTATTGTTATTTTTTATTGCAACCAATTGATTATCAACTATCACCATTACCACACTAATATTAAGGCATCATTGGGTCTGCAGATATAGCAACATTTTAAAGTAAAGCGGTATGTTGTGAATATTATTTTGTTACCTTCGCTGAATCTAAAACTACAATTAAAGTATAAAATTCAATTTATTAATAGATTTCATTGCTCAATAATGTCAACATCAAAAAATAAAACTTGCAATGGATGCCAAGGGCAAATAAAAACAAAAGAATTCATGAAATGTCCGCTATGTAAAAGAGAATATGACTTAGTATGTTCTAGTCTGACACCTAAGCAATTTTATGATATGAGTCCAACTAGCAAATTGAATTGGAGGTGTCCCGAATGTCGCACTAAGCAGCCGAAAAGGGATAACACAACACGCCCGTTCATGATCGTGCAACTATTGCGTCCGCAGGAAATATTCCATCGCTAAATTATGAGTGCAATACTACTTTACTTAAAACCACTGAAAACCTGACTTCTTATGATGCA
Source organism: Calamotropha paludella (assembly GCA_927399485.1). Classification (NCBI taxonomy): domain Eukaryota; kingdom Metazoa; phylum Arthropoda; class Insecta; order Lepidoptera; family Crambidae; genus Calamotropha; species Calamotropha paludella. The sequence goes on along the minus strand of OV656803.1, from coordinate 18,039,551 downwards.
AATGTGACTTTGCGTTCATCTAAGCAGTCCGAGGCAAAACATGCTACTCAGCGGAGCGGTTCCTCTCATAGCCAAACTTACAGTACAGGAGACACGGCTTTGGACATTAACGGAATATCTGAATTAATCAAAAGAGAAATACAAGCTGCTATGCGCTCAGAATTGCCGTCTTTGATTAATCAGCTTTTTCAGTCCAACCTGGATCCGATAAGAGATCAACTAAGTGCACTTCAAAGTTCTGTCAACTTCGTAAGCGATCAGTATGATGATTTAAAAAATAATATGAACACAATGACTAAGGAAAACAAGGATCTTAAAACGGAATGTGCACAGCTTCGTGAAACTATTGGAAACATCACCGAACGCCTTAACTCCGTGGAACAATACATGAGGGACTCAAACATTGAGATACAAGGCGTACCGGAGCATAGAGCGGAAAACACCGTTCATATCGTCAAACAACTAGCACAAGTTGTCGCTCTCAAGTTGTCTGACAATGACATATTGAGTTGCACCAGGGTGGCTCCTATAAACAAAAAAGGAAATAGACCTCGAGCCATTGTTGTGAAACTCAGAAGCAATCGCTGCCGCGACGAGTTTTATTCTGCAGTCACAAGATTTAACAAGGCCCACCAAAATGAAAAACTCAATTCTTCACATTTAGGTATTGCAGGAGACAAGTCACCTGTTTATGTCTGTGAGCACTTGTCGCCGGCTAATAAGGCACTACATGCTGCAGCTCGTTAAAGGTCACGAGAGTTGAGTTATAAATTTGTCTGGGTTAGAAATGGGCATATATTTGTGCGTAAAGATGAGTCATCACGCTTTATGAACAAACATTGCTATCTCTAGAGTGAGACCCTTTTTATATTAGTGTACTGCAATAATGTCTTCCTTCTTATTGAAAATTCGATTCCTTAACGATTTATTACCAAAATGTACGTGGTATCAGAACAAAAACTTTAGATTTATATAATTCCATCTTAAGCAATAATTTTGATATAATATGTCTTAGTGAAACGTGGCTTGACGATGATATTAACTGCTCCGAGATTGTTGATGAGCGATATATTGTTTACCGTAGAGACCGTCCTAAGGATTTCATGATAAAATATAAAAAAAGTTATGGTGGGGGGACACTTGTTGCCATAAAGAAAACCATAATATCTAAACACAAATATGAGTGGCAAACTACTGTAGAAGATCTCTGGGTTCGTATTAAATTACGGAACTTTTGGCTAAATATTTGTATCGCTTATCTTCCGTCATACTTAACCTGTGAACATTATTCAGAGTTTTTGGACAACTGCGAAAGAATATTATCTTTATCCGCTGATGACAAACATCTGATTTTGGGGGATTTTAACTTAAGCGATATCGACTGGAGTGGATCTATTAACGGAATACCTCAACATTATAATGACGTGAAATCAGCATCGTTAAAAGAGCTCATGGTTGCTGCAGACGTGGTCCAACTTAACACGGTGGTTAACCACAACAAAAGAATTTTGGATCTTGTGCTAGTGAGCTCGCGCTTATCGGGTTCTGTTACTAGATCCGTAGGTATGAGTCGAATAGATGAACATCATCCCCCATTACAAATCTCGTTAAAAACTTATAAAATTCGCGCTATGAAAGAGGTATTAACACCTAGATTTTTGTTTCGAAAAACGGATTATGATGCCTGCATATCTGATTTGAATGATGTCGACTGGGAAAAATTTAATAGTTTTTCTTGTGATGATTTCGTTCAGCATTTCTACAGTATTTTGTGGCAATTAATTGAAAAATATACTCCCAAATGTCATTTTATCAAAAGTCATAAATATCCCACTTGGTTTAATCCACGCTTAATCAAAATGTTTAAGGAGAAAGACCGTTTCCATCATAAATATAAAAAACATGGCAACCCGCGAGATTTTGACACCTTTTCCATGTTGAGGGCTAGATGTAAAGAAGAATTAGTTAAATGTTTTAAATTGCACGTTAGTCACACCGAGGAAAACCTAACTAAAGATATCAAAGCTTTCTGGCGATATACAAAATCCAAAAAAGTAACTAATAATTATCCATTAATATTTTCTTACGAAGGTCAATCAGCTGAAGGTGGTGCGAACATTGCTAATCAGTTTTCGAGTTTTTTTTCGGCGGTCTATAGCAGTCCAAGTCAATTAGTATACACACCCAGTTTTAAGACTAATACTTCCACTCTTGCGTCCATTCATATTGCTGATAAAGATATTAAATCGGTCATGAGGTCCACCGATACGGGGAAGGGGGCAGGGCCTGATCGTATACCACCTATATTCGTTAATCGTTGTTCTGATGCTCTAGTAAAACCTTTAGGAATTATTTTGAATAAATCCCTGAGCAGTGGTTGTTTCCCTGATTTATGGAAAATTTCAAAAATTGTACCCATACATAAATCTGGTGATAGGCGGTGCGTATCAAACTATAGACCTATAAGCATTCTGAGTTGTTTTGCAAAACTTTTTGAGGGCTTGGTGTATAAATATATGTATGCACATTTCAATCAAGTCATTAGCCCCAAGCAACACGGATTTGTGAAATCTCGATCCACTACTACTAATTTATTAAGTTATTCGCATTTTTTAAACACAGTTTTTGATCGAAAAGGACAGGTAGATGCAATTTACACCGATTTTGCAAAAGCATTTGATCGTGTCGATCATGCTATACTTTGTATTAAAGCTGAACATCTTGGTTTACACGGCACTCTCCTGAGATGGCTAAATTCATATTTGCAAAATCGTACTCAAGTTGTTACAATTGGTGGTCACAAATCTGCTCCATTCGTAGCTGAATCTGGGGTTCCTCAAGGATCGAATCTGGGACCTCTGCTGTTTTTAATTTTTATTAATGATTTACTTGATTTGTTTAATTGTGAATGTCGAGCATTTGCTGACGATATAAAGCTATTTAAATGCATACAATCTATAGAGGACTGTGAACAACTTCAGTCAGATCTTAATACTCTTGTCAACTGGTGCGCTAATAATAACATGTCCTTAAACATAAATAAATGTCAAGTCATCAAATATACTAAGAAAAAAATGTTACAGTCTTTCCATACCATATCCTAAACGTACCATTAGAACATGTGCATGTAGTGCGTGATCTGGGCGTTTGATTCGACTCTAAACTTTCTTTTAGAACCCATTATGATTCTATTATCTTAAGAGCTAAAAGAACCTTAGGTTTTGTATATAGAGTCACTAAACCATTCCGCAAAACTTAAAGTTTAATTATTCTCTATACTGCTCTTGTTAGAAGTATTCTTGAATATTGTTACGTTATATGGTCACCCTGTTATAATAATCATATAAACAGGCTTGAGTCGATACAGAAACGTTTTGTCCGTAGCCTCAGTTTTAAACTAGGCCTAGAAAAAACTCTGAAAACATATGAAGACAGACTATTACGATTTAATCTAGATTCCCTTCTTATGCGACGGCAACTTGGTGACTTCTCAACATTACATAAAATCCTCAATTCTACCCTTGATTCTGAAGACAGCATCTTTTTTATATTCCTTTTACCCGAAACAATGTATCACACAATAGTCCATTAATACGAATGTGTAGAAAATTTAATGTTTTATGTAAAGACCTTGACATATTCCATCAGAACTTGAAAACATTTTTAAACAGTGTCAAGTGTTCAGACAATATTGGTTTGCTTGTTTCTGTTAAATAAAACAATAATATTATATTAAAAGTACCTAATTTGTTATACTAAAATATTTGAATGTTGTGCTCGGTTGTTACTGAAATACTAATTTAGCAATATATAATAAGTTTAAATAAGTAATTGAATGTTATGATTTGTATTTTGTTACCGTGCCAAATAAATAAATAAATAAATACTGTTACATAGAACCTTTTCTTTTATTCAATTTGTTAATTATTTTAAATTTGGTACGCTTTTATCCTTTTAAAAACTTCTTTCGATTTATTTAACACTATGGAATGGGGTGTAAAGAAAATAGGATTGCAGTGATCGCTTTGCACATAATGGGTATGGAGTCGTCGGTCATATTCCAGACACTTTTAAAGCTTGGTATCAGCAGTATGTTTGCATATCGTACTATCAACATATACAACAACACTTCCTCTGTCAAAGACAATAAAAATCGGGGAGGCCACGTGTTGTTAGAACTGCAAAAGCTGTTAATGCTGATAAAGCCAGAATTCGTCGAAACCCCATTAAGAAGCAAAAAATCTTATCGCGAGAAATGAAGATTTCCGCTAGGATTCTGTCGCGTATTTTAAAACAAGGTGTGAAGCTCGGTGCTTATCTTCGATATACAGGACATGCCCTAAATCAATCTTTACAATTAAAGAGAGTGGATCGATCAAAATGCCTTCTGTCACGATTCGCAGGTAAAAGTCACAAAAATATCCTCTTTACCGATAAAAAAAAATTTCACGTTTGAAGAGCACAACAGTAAGCAAAACGATAAAGAGTACGCTCAAAGTTCTAAACAAGCTGTTAAAGTGCTCGGATGGTTTCGTGGACCGTATTTTATCAAGGCGTCACAAAGCTACATTTTAGGAAAAAGGAGTGAAAACTTCAGTGTGTGTAGTAAAGTGTATCAAGAGGCAGTCTTTCATCATGTTGTGAAACCTCTCAGCAATACACTTTTTAAAAATGTAACGTGGACTTTCCAGCAGGACTTTGCACCTGATCACAAGGCATGCACTACCTAAGCCTGTCTCTAAACCAACATTCCGGACTTTATAAGAGTAGAAGTATCAAATCCAGACCTCAACCATTTAGATTTCAAATTATGGTCAGTCTTAGAGAAAATGGCCTGTTCCAAATGACATGGCGTCATCGAGTCTCTTAAAAATCTCTTGAGCAAGCAGTGGCGCAATTTCCCATGGAAACAGTACGTAAATCCATAGATTCGTGGCCAGACAGATTAAAGGCCTGTATAAAAGCCAAAGGTGGCCATTTCAAATTGAAATTCTATTATTATTTTTTATTTTTGTTCTGTGCTGAGACTTCAATTAATAAGTACAGATAAGTTTTAGTTATTTTACTTTACTTCATAAAAAATGCATTTTCATTTGTAACAGAACTTATGGCCGGACTAGGTATATGTTGTTATTTTGGATATCACTGCTACTTAAAGAAGTTTTTAACTCTTAAAGTTGTTGTTTGCTTGTCTTGTTGTTAATTCAAGTCCCGCCTGACTCCTGGGACATGTTCATTTCATTAAGATTTTTTAGATTTAAATTATTTTTTATTATTGACATAGATTACTAGAACTCAATAAGGATGATATTTAATAGAGGTTGTTGTACATAACCGCCTTTTGATGTACGATTTTACTCTAGCTTTGAAATTATTAGCTATTCAGTAAGCTACGGGCTTAAAATCTATATATATAAAAATGAAACCCGTTTTCCGTTGTCACGACATAACATGAAAACGGCTTGACCGATTTGGCTGATTTTTTTTTGTAGTTTTCTAATACTCTGTACAAGGTTCTTACGGAAAAAAATATAAAGAAAATCTCTCAGAAAGATTGAAAAATATAACGTAACGAATGTCAACGTCATTCAATTTAAAACAAAAATCTGTGGTAATCTGTGACACCACATCGATAACCGCGCTGACAAATGTCAACGTCATTCAATTGAAAGCTACGCTAAGGCGGTACGAAGTTCGCTGGGTCAGCTAGTAGTTTATAGTTTTAACAACTACGAGTTATTCCTTAATGTAGAATTTCTCAGTTTTACCATTAGGGAAAGATATAACACGTACTATTTATTCTATTATTAATATTTTCAAAAGCGCTAGTTTTAGTGATAACAGCGGACTCGCTATTTAACGGCTTAAATGAAATGGAACCATTTTGCAGAATAGTTTTTAATTAAATGTCGTTGCGCTGTAGACATTGGAAGTTCAGAGCGGTGTGTTAATCCCGTTCTCATCCGATTTTGTAAATAAAAATACAAGTTACAAAAGTATTAACGGTTTCTTCTTTGTAATTTAGGTTTTTATATATTTCTTATATGTTAAGAATTAAACGAGGTATTTGTATTTATTAGTCTAGTTAGTCAAAACATATTTTGACGAACCGACACGGTTTCAAAATTCATAAGTCAGCCACCCATCACCGAACTAGGAATAACCCAGTATTTCGGTTGATGAAGTGCAAACCGATGAGGAAAGTCTCCTATGCTGTCACATCAATCACAGAAACTTTTAAATTTTGATAACCCACTATAGAATATGATCTGTTTTTTGGGAATTGCTGTAGAAGTAGCAAGTCAAGTAGTCTAACAAAATATCGAGATAAAAGGTAATGTTGAAAAATTATTGAGCTTTTCAGCTGCCACATTTGCAAGTGTGTGAAAATGGAATAGCGAAACATTTAGTGAGCGTGTGATTCTGTATTTTTAAGTGTGTGCGTATTAATTTGTGCGGTGTATACGTGAGTGTTTGCACAATGCAATATTGTGTGTTAGTACGATTGTGCTTATTTAAATTAAAGTTTTTAGGCTATTAAAAGTTTTTAAATATTTTTAGACTAGATTAGAATAGTAGATAATTCAGTTTCATTCCATTGTTGTTCGCGGTTATTTACCATCGTGGCAGTTTGCTGTTAAAACTTCGTTTCAAATGGGGGTAATATATAAAGTATTTTGTTTACCCTGTTGTAAATAATACGACTCAATAAATAATAATTGTTTCTTTTTCATCTAAAATATCGGATGACGTGAAATTAACCTGCGCTTAATTTAATAGATTTGTTGATTTAGTAAATCATCACATTTCTCAATCATTATAGGTGGTAGAGACGGTTTGTAACATGTTAACAGGAGGAGAAGATTTAATTTATTTTATACCGTCATAATACCTTTGACAAAAACAAAATAACTGGCATCATTATAGAAACAGCGTCAAGATGAATATAATGAACAAAGAAAAAAGGAAAGATAATCGCAAAACACACTGTTATACTATTTTGTATTATACGTTTGACATTTTCTTTTGAATAATTCGATATCTCCTGTGATTTAAAGACTCCGTTTGGCTTTCTTTGTCCTTTTCTGAATATTTTCCAAGTAGTGCTTAGTGGAAACGTGTCTCTTGTATTGAGTTTGGGTTTCCACTTAGATCATTGGGATGGCGTGTATAAAAATGCCAACAATGACGACTCACTTTATTGTGGTTGTTTTATTTATTTTTTGCATATTTAAACAAATACAATGTACATATCAGGCTAAATTAAACAAACAAAGGTTTACAATTAGTGTAGGCTTAAAAAATACTCGTTAAGAGCTACTGCTTATGAAAAAATAACAGATGTAATGGTAAAATTGATGATAAATTTACTTAATATGAACTTAATAGGCCGTTTACGTTTGGAAAGAAGGATTTTTAACAATATTCTGTTTCAGATTTGCCATTCGAGTTTCCTAATTGTTTTTATTATATATTTTAATAAAGTAAAATCACTTACTATAAATATTGTGATATTTTTTTTCCTACAAGGACTTCACTTCGTTCTATTCATAAACACTTTTTTCAAATCTTTTTTTTAACTATTAATTTATTTTGGGCTATTAAATGTGAGTGAACCATCCGATATAAACGATCAAATGATTCAATCATCCGTTTCGCGTCGAGCATGCGTTTTCTATTAATTTTCACACGACATCGGACATTTTCTGATATTTAATAATTCCTCTGTAACAAGTGGAGTCAACCATAGGTCTTGTAGGCGATTAAAGTTGAATGTGACACATATATTTCTCAGCTTCTAATCTTTCATATTTTAAAATATTTGTAGGATTTAGCTGTGCAAGTTTAAGTTTCAAATTCCGTTGTAATATTTTTCTTCGTAAATAGTTAAATGTGAGCCAAATTATTATAAAGTAATGCACTTATTCAATGTTTCCTAATTTACTACTGTATAAAATCGAAAAATAGTTTAGGACTATTATTATAAGATTATTATATTAAGACTACTTATTTGTGAAACATACTCGTGCACTCACATGTTCTTGTTGCAAATGTGTACACAATATTCGCAATATGTCATAACGATATTAGAAACTGCAATCCAAACTATTCGCGTTGTAGAGAGCAAGTTTGTTTATATTGAATAGTCTTCGAAATCTCATCGAGTATTTTTTTATCCTCTGGATTTGATACATTTATCGCTAAATATTAAGCATTCCATGGTTAAAATAATGAAACACAACTTTATCTTGTGCAAAGAATAATGTACCCACAAGTTCAACAAATACATCAATTGCCTCCTTTAGTTGACCGCTTGACAAACATAAAAAAAACAAAGGAGAAAATGTGCCTTCCTCATTTATCCTCAAAAATTATATGCATAAATTTCGGATAAAACTTTTTGGCGTTAAATTTGTGATGGCGAACAGTGATTTATCGTCAACCACATCAAGCAATAGCTAAGTAGTACTATGATCATGTCTGTAGCCTGACTGTTTTCTATTTAAAATTTACTTTGTCACCAAAGGCATTCAAATAATTTTTATTTATTTATTAATTTGTAATGACTTTAGATATAAGAGCTAGAATACAAATGGGTCGAGGGTCTTTTAATTCTGTTAGCTGATTTACCTTCGGGACAGCCTTAATGATAATCTTGCAAACATTAGAATTCAAGGGATGAGGGACATTTAGTGCAGTTTCATCAAATCCCTCTACAGCTTTTGTTTTAACACATTTAATTGTTTTCAACATCGTCAGTATATCTACCTACATAAGTACCTACATAAGTTCCTCCAGATCTACGTCCCTATTTCCAGGAATATCAAGAAAATGTTTATTTATGCGTTTGGCATCATGCTGATATATATCAGAAGCTTATTAAAATCTTTGTTATTTTACACTGTTCAAAGCTTCAGCTCCATATGATACATATTATCGCATTTATGGTTGGTTTAACGATAAGTATCTAGCTTAACTGTATGAGTAATTCAAGAAGGATTTTGTTTTTAAAAAAAAGATTTTCTAATAGGAGCATGCCAGTCAAAAATTTCAAGATTGCTATCCTTAAGAAGTCTGTTGCTAACCCATTTCAGCGGTACTCACTCAAGAATCGGGAGCTCTTAAAAACACAAGCATGGGAATTAAGTTCAGGTATATTGTCAACAGAATTATTACTGCTAGAAACAACGTCTACCAAACTCTCAGAGCGCTCGGTAAAATGGGTAACCTGAAATACGTGCTGCTGAATACCAGTGCATCTTAATAAATCTTCAAAATATCTTGAATTAATATTTGCCACTTACTCCACTTTCTAATAGCAAAATCACATCCATTTAATCCTAAGCTACATCTGTTCTACAGCCTCCGTTTGAGAGTGCATCAATTGTCTCGCATAGATCACTCTCCATATTTAGAGGTCCTCTCCAACAACTTACGAGCAGTCGCCCACAGGACGCGGGACGTAGATTCTGTTAGATCTGTAGTTTTAGAAGGACCAAAAGCATTTTGACATACGTTATAACTCTAAGCATATCAAGAATTGTTACATGCAAATACAAATTGTTTGTAAAAGATGGAAGCTCAAATTCATTTAATAAATGTAAAGGCTTTTCACAGACTAACGACATACACACAGATATTATACATACCCGTTTCATTAATGATTGTCCCACCCATGTCCCACAATGCATTGTGATTCCATCTTTGATACCACATATTTATTTTCTTTGGTTTAAGTATCGGAAAACATTAGCACAATCCCAGACATAAGGCTGTTGTGGGCTGTTGCAATTTTTGCGAGTTAAAAAATATCCAATCAATTTTTTTTTATATCTTCTACACGTGGAACATTGTTCAACATTTTCCGCCTTTATCTATATATATAAAAATTCCAGGTCACAGTGTTTGACCGCGATGAATTCCAAAACTATTTAACTAATTTAGATAATTTTTTTCTTAATTTTTCTGGATTTGCTACGACTAAGGACATAGGATAGATTTCATTTTAATTTATAACACAGCAACGCGTGTCTGAGTCAGTGAGTATTATAATAATGATTAAAAAAGAGAAACTCTTAATTTGCTCAGAGAATCGAAGCGGTTTGTCCTCAAAGACACACCAATCAGACCCACTCTCACTAGGGCGTCAACTTTTTGTATTCAAAGTTGTCTGTGTCTCCAAAAACCAACTAGTGGATCTCTGAATATAAGTGTGTAGCTTCAAAGGCCCACTGACTGGTGACTTATTACTCCTATGATGAATCCTAAGTGATAGTGACCCATAGAATACTTTCGCTTATACATTTCTATACAAAACTGATTTAATCATAGATGTCAGCCATATTTCCAAACAAAAGCGAACCAAAACTATTTCGCCAAAGTTATCTGTACTCCACAGACATGTATTTGTAGCATAGGGAAAAACTGCAACTTTGTCCGCTATTTATCTTGGCCATAACTGCCCTAATTATGTCGAAGTTGTAATTTAACTTGTGGGCTACGATTGTTCTAGGACTTGAAGTCGACGTCTGATTTTCGAGATATAAACTTTTAATTAACATACAGTCTAGTGGCTCCTGCGCTTTTAATTTAATACAACTCAGAATGAGTACAACATTCTAGAATAGGGTAACGATGATTAATAAACCACATAAAATGTATTCAATACAAGTTGACTAAGGTATTGATTCTTTTGCTGTATGTAGAAGACATGCTGCTATTATACCATTAAGTTGGTATCATTTGGTTATTTTATTAGACTAATTTGTTTCTCGGGTACTTTCATGTTTTCACATAGAATAGGTATCATTTGGTTAGAAAAGTATAGACATACTAATTTTTAAGAGAATTTAAGAAATTAAGAAAATTTCAATTTGGATAATTGCGTTCGATTGTCTTAATTGACGTACCCGTTATCCATGGTTCCTAACTGAACTGGCTTAACTTTAGAGACACTTTTATTTCTTAAATTCATTCGAGGTAAAATATGAATACTATAAATAAACTTGATTATCTTTACGCTTCTCTTAAAAGCTGCGCTCTGCTAATAATTGACAATTTACATTTTTAAACAGTTGTCGCTATGCCATAGATATGACAATAAATGATTGCTAGTGAATAACCATATGGTTATTAATGTGTTACTTAATGTTGAACGCGTGCAAAAAAAAATCATATCTATTCGCCATATTATAGACGTCACTGATAAAAACTTGTAGGCATTTGCTTCTTTAGATCAATCCCCGGAACATTGGAATACTTCAATTATTCATATGATGTCTGAAAAATTAGGTAGTATCACTCACAGAGTTTGGGAATAACAAAGAAATACATAAACAGATCCTCCTTCTTTATAAATATTTATTAAGTTTATGTATAATATAGCAGACTTATTTGAGACTATACAAGAAAAAAGTAACACGAATAATATTTATTACAAAGAAAATTCTAATTTTTTAATTCAAACTACTAACAATAATAAAAATAGTAATTGCAATGAAAGTCATTATTTAATTAACTGTGAAACGTTCAGGTTCCTTTCTGTTGAGGAGAGAATTTAAAAGTTCAAGGAAACAAAAGTTTCTTAATTGTCTACGGCCTAGTGACAATTAATTTAAATTCAGTCTTGTCCCTTGTCGGTACTGTAAAAAGAGACTTAACATGTTATTGCATCTACATGAGATAGAACCTATGTTTATACCCACCATTCCAGTCAATGTTAATCATTTCACGATTTAAATGGTCTTAAACAGTTTGCTACTTCTACGCATGTGTTAATATCCACAGTGAAGATGTGGGTGTTAGACGACAACGACAACGGTAGTAGAGCGAAAATAACGACATGCTCTCGTTGTGCTGTAAGCTGGGTCTGTCGCGCGATGCGTACTCCACGGTGACAGGTATTAACAAACATACTTCTCAGTGTACGCTGTCTTGCAGTCTAACTATAATGTCAAATCACGACGACTTTATATGTACTGCAGACTGTCGTATATTACCTGATATTTTACCAAATGATTTCCGACTTCTGTAATTGACATAAAAATATACCTATTCCCAAAGGAATTCAACTTGCTGACCCCACCTTTAATATACCATCTGTTATAGATATATTAGTAGGGACAGAAGTCTTTTGATCCGTTTTGGGCAATAATTAAATTAACTTGGGCAAAATCACCCCAAGTTATATGAAATGAAACTGGATTGGTTAGTGTCAGGGCGTATAGCCCGTCTTAAGCAATCTTCTCCTTTGCGCGTTTGTCATTTTTTAAATAAGCAAATCAATCCAGACTTAATTCGTTTCTTGGTTTAGACACTGTAGTAGCCAAGCACTCCTTAAAGAGCATGCCAGTGAAAAAAGCTTCCTCTTAAAAACAAAGCGTAAAAAATGACGAATGCTTCGTTGTCACTATGCCGCTAGAAGAAGGCCCTTCAGTTTTGGGCGGTTCGTTTCAACAAGCCAAATGCTGTTTTTTATCCTTAGAAGGAAGGTTCAGTAGGGATCCGTATTATGATTTTATGATTTTATAAAGCACATTTTATGCTTAAATATGAGAACTTAGGTCACATGACTGAAAATAAGAAGCATTCAGCTAGCTATCTTCAACAGAGTCACTATTTTTTACCTCACCATGGCGTACATCGTGAGTTGAGCACGACTACGAAGCTCCGAACAGTCTTCAAGGCTTCAGCAACCACTACTTCCAGTTTGTCTCTTAATAACATATTAATGGTAGGTCCCATTGTTCAAGAAGACCTTCTTTCAATCTTTATATGCTTTCGGCAACATAAATATGCCATAACAGGCATACAGGCAACAGGCAACCAACGTCCCCATCAACAAATTATTTTTGAATTTGATGTCAAAAATCCTTGAAAACCTTCACTCTTAACACAGTTAGCTTTGCTACTACTTGTGTCCCTTATTTAGCCACTAAATATTAGTTAGTTTAACATGAAGTGTAGATGATGAGGATGCAAAACAGGATTATTATTTAGGAGGTTCATCCTCAATGGAGGATACGGTAAGAATTTGCAAAGGCGTCATATCTATCTCAGTAACTGCAAAATTTCACCTTTAAAATTTTTAATTTAATATTATATAATATTGTCAACAAATTTTGGATTACATTTCCCCATTTTTAATTAATTCTACAAACATATTACTTTAACTTCTCTAATATTGATTAAAACTCAAATTCAAAAACACTCGGATTAAATAGTAATACAGATTTTTTGTCTTTTTCCATAAATATTAATTTAAATAGTAATATCACTAAATGACACATACTTTCTGTTATCAGTCAGATATTTGACCCTTTAGGTCTTGTAGGGCCATGTATCGTTAAAGCAAAAATTGTTATGTAAAAGTAATGGATAGAACAATGCAGAAGGGACCAGGAAGTTTGTATCGAAATAAAACAATTATGGTTAGCCTTTGCTAATATACTACCCTTTCTTAATCAACTAAAATCTTCATCTTCTTATAAATAATTCCGTTACACATGAAATACACTTTTCGGATGCTCAGAACAAACGTACGGGGTATACATGCGTTCAATTGACAATTTAGGGTTAATAAAGGTTCATTTGCTTTCATCAAAAAAGCAAAGTAGCACCTATCAAGCCCCTCAGCACTCCTCGAGTGGTGCTTTCCGTTGCTTTGCTGGGACTGTGTACGAAAGTATTAGCATCCGTAACCATACCGATTGATTAATGTACTTACAATTTGGTGTGATTTTAAAGTCCGCGGCCACAGGCGCTATGAAGGTGGCAGTCTTGTCGGATCCCTCCCGCTCGTGTCCTCCGGTCCGCGACATGTTCCCCTGGTTAATGGCTGCTGAAGAAGGTTTCAAAAGTCTGGAGATGGGCAGATGTTATTATAGGCCCTTCGAATGGTCCCTAGTTTGGTCTTTAACTCGGCCACTCTGACGATTACATCACTACCACGGTAGACAGCGATGACTCTTCCTAACGACTATGGGAGGGGAAGACGAGTACTGTAATTGATGAGAACAAGTGAGTCTAGTTTTATCTCACTCATTAAAGCTTGCCATTTTAGCTTTTGTTGCAGCTGGCTAATTTATTCCCAGAAGAATCGTTGCCAGAAGTGCTGCTTTATGTACTCAGTGCTTTTACAGCGGTCTAGGCGAGTAATATGATTATGAATATTATATGATATTAAAAATTTGAAAGTGCATTATATGTACCAACGAAATTAGTTCCGTCTGACGTCTGACAGACGTGATGCTTTGCAATTATTTAAATCTGATTTGTTCTTAATAAAAAGAACTAAAGACGTCATTAACACTACAATTTACTAAAGCGACTAACTCAGTAACTACATAAGCGTTAAGATGATTATTGCACGCTACTGCTGAGGACACCAACTCAGGTAGATCATGTTTCTTATTGGGCCTTTTAAGCCAATGGGTTTGATCCCGTAATAAGGAAACCACAAACTAGAAGTGTCGATAAGATCGGCCTTCAGCCCGTGGAAAACAAAATCCGCTGGATTATCGGCCGACGGTACGTAACTCCACGTATGGCCTTTCATGCTCTCCTAGATCTCTTGATCACAGTTCCGAACGAAGCTTTTAAGTTACCATCCAAGAACTATGGTAGAATCACACCAAAATGTACATTTGTCAATAGGTATGGTTAAGAAACCTAACACCTTCATTCGTTACTTTAAAATCGCCGTCTCGCCACGACATTCGCTTGGGCTTACTACATAATTACGGTTACTCGTCATCGTCTCCCTTAACATCACTTCGTGTAGTCATGGAATGGTACAACGCCAATAAACTAGCTCTATTTAAGAGACAGTCTGCTAATTTTACTTAAGGGCCCATTAGGACCCTTATCATATAATAAGTCATATTTTAAGCGATTTGAAGAATAATCTTAATGTTAGCCGTAAGTAGCAGATATCTTATGCACTGTTATGTTTATGTATCTTTATGATTATAAGCAAATATAGGGTAGCACAAATGGTTGGCCTTATATCGAGTCTAACTTATATCACATTCTAGAGTGTGATTGTATCGTTGACATTACGATGTTTATTAGGAGCAAGACAATATCGTGTGAACCTACGTTTTAACTGTAGCGGAATGTCACAATGAATCTTTTGACGCTATTGATGTGCTTTATACTTTTGAAATAAGGAATACATTGCTTTAAAGCAGTCAACTGTCAGTCCTACCATTATTTCTGCTATAATGGTTTGTCAAATGGATTGTGAAGGCAAAATTAATGCGGCAAATGTATGGTTGAAAACGTGCGCGCTACAAGAGTTCCATTAATCTTGCTCCGTTGTGAGCGCTAAAGCCTTGAATGTTATATTTACTTTGCCCTTTCGCGTCTTTCACTCATTTGATTTATTCTGACAGCGGCGTTACCCCCTGGGAGTCAAATATGATTCGATGCCTAATTTTTTTTTTTTTTTTTTATTTTTTTTTTTTTTTTTTTTTTTTTTTTATTTTATTAGGACAACCAACAAGACATACACCTTACAAGCTAATATTACATTTTTACGGTAGCATCAATACGGTGCTGCCTTACTGAAAGGCTGCCACGGAAAGCATAATAAAAAAAATAAAAAAGTTAAAAAAGTTGGGAGCAGAAATACAAAACACATCGTCTTAACCTATTGATAATGAGATAATAAAAGTTACAAAGTTAATTATAACAAAGCATTGAAAAGAAGCTAGCCTAGCAATTTTTTCAGGGAATATAAACACTTAAGCAGAAACTTAACAGTGCCCTAATGACTAAATAAAGTTACAATCATAAGCAATAGCCTTACGTACCACCGACTTAGC
The DNA here is from genome assembly GCA_927399485.1 of Calamotropha paludella. Classification (NCBI taxonomy): domain Eukaryota; kingdom Metazoa; phylum Arthropoda; class Insecta; order Lepidoptera; family Crambidae; genus Calamotropha; species Calamotropha paludella. The sequence continues at coordinate 18,023,724 of OV656803.1, read as the reverse complement.
GTTGGAGGTCAACTAATTTTCTCTTAAAGTTAGATAAGTTAAACCGAAATATGTCAATATCTTCGTTCTTACTCAATGCATTGTAAAGAGATTGTAACCTGTTCAGAGGAGAGTTAAGACCAAGGTTACTTTTGGATGATTTCGGTGAAAAAAGGGAATATCTTGACAGACGCGGAAGTTTCAGTGTAATCCTAAAATTAAGTTTTCTTAGCAATTGTGGACAATTCAAATTTCCATTAACCAACCTTTGAAGGAAGGCCAGATCCAAAACTTTACGTCGGTTCTTAAGAGAGGATAATTTAAAATAACTCAAGCGACTTGTATATGAGTGTAGATTCTTGGCCATTTTACATTTATAGGACAGGTGATATAAGTATTTCTTTTGCACTCGCTCAATTTTGTTAGAGTGAACTTCATAGTATGGGTTCCATACTGTACTGCCATATTCAAGAGTAGGTCGTACCAAACTGTGATACAAGCGGTTAATAGTTGTTACATTTTTAAATTCTTTACTATTTCTCATTATAAATCCTAGACATTTCAACGCTTTAGAAACCATTTTATTATAATGATTCTTAAAACTTAATTTTTTATCAAGTGTAACTCCAAGGTCACGAACTACATCAGTTTCTTGAATCGGTTTGTTTTTTAATGTGTATGTACTAGGTAGATTTTGAGTGCGGTTACGAGTGAATCTAATAAAGAAACATTTATCAACATTCAAAACCATGTTATTCGCAGTACACCATTGGTCTAGTCGGTTTAAGTCATCTTGAAGCAAGCCTACATCATGAATATTTTCAATGGGTCTCATTAATTTAAGATCATCCGCATACATGTAAGTCTTAGAATTTTTCAAACAAGCTGCAAGGTCATTAATAAAAAGGCTGAAAAATATTGGTCCCAAATGGGAGCCTTGCGGAACACCCGACAAGTTAGGAAAAGGATCAGATTCGAAACCCCCTACTACTACTTTAGATGATCTTTTGCTTAAGTAAGAGGAACACCATTTTAGAAGACTACCAGCGATGCCATACTGATATAATTTGTGTAAAAGTATGTGATGAGGAACTCGATCGAAGGCTTTCGAGAGATCTGTATAGATCACGTCAACGGGTACGCGCGCATCAATAGAATCAGTCATATCATCAATGAAGTTGACAAGATTGGTGGTAGTTGAACGAGCGTTAACAAAACCATGTTGGCAATCAGAGAGTATACTTTTGATATGCCAAATTAATATCGGGCACAAAAGGGCTTCCAGTGTTTTAGCAAATGTTGTCAAAAGGGATATGGGTCTGTAATTTTTAGCACATGTTTTATCACCAGATTTGTGAACTGGTACTATTAATCCCATCTTCCAAGCAGCAGGAAATGTTCCTGTAGATAATGACCTATTATAAATAAGGGTTAGTGGCAGTGAAAGTTGCTTAGCGCATTTGCTAACAAATACAGATGGTATACCATCCACTCCAGCTCCCTTATTGCGATTAATTCGCTCCAACAGCTTCAAAACTTGTTCTTTAGAGAATGAGACAGAACACAAAGAGTTAGACACGTCAATTATATTATTGCTACTAGTATCGATATTGGATGTGAAAGTATTGTCGTATGTAGTCGAAAAATAATCAGCGAACATACTGCAGATTTGGGGGCCAGTAGAAGCAGTTTTGTGATTGAATTCAATTGTAGAAGGGAGTGCAGTATTGCTACTGCTTTTTTGCTTTATATATGAGAAGAAAAATTTTGTGTCCGATTTGATTGAATTTTCGATTAATGATAGGTAATTATTATAACACTTAGTTGTTAAGACTTTGCATCTTTGTTTCAGAGATAAAAATGATAAATTATCTAATGGATTTTTATATTTTAAATAACGTATTCGATATTTATTTTTTTCATTGAGAAGTCTTTTCAAGTCAGCAGAAAACCAAACAGGGGTTTTATTTGAAGAAATTCGAGAAACAGGTACAAATTTCTTAATGACATCATTTAAGACAATGTAGAACTTCTCAACCATTGAATCTACCGATAAACATGCCTCAAACACCTCATTCCACTCGATTTTATCAAGATAAGTACATATATATTCATAGTTGGCCTTGTGAAACCTTTTTTTAAAACCAGCCTTATTGCTTTGTAACTTATTTGCACGTCTGTCAAGATTAACACAAAATTCCAAGGGAGGATGATGTAAGTCAATTTTACTGATAGGAATTTTAGCAGAGGTGATATTAGAGATTGGTATAGTTGCAAGGATCAGGTCCAAAGTACGGTCGTTGTGATTAGTAATACAGTTAAATTGACTTAAATTATTGTAGTAAAGAAAGTCTAAAAGATTTTGTGAGTTTACATTACTATTTGATAAACTTGCCGACAGAGGACAGCCTGGAGTGCCTATCCAGTTAATGTTACAAAGATTAAAATCGCCACAAATTAATACGTTATTATATTTACTTAACACTATGTCAGCATTATAACAAAAATGTTCCATAACTTGTGTGGATGTGGGTGAAGGTAAATATACAGCACAAAGTAACATTTTTTCTTGAGTATTACCCACCAAAATATCGAGTTCAAGCCACAAGTCGTCGCAATAACTTTCATAATTTGTAAGTCTAAGAGAGTTAATATTTTTTTTGACAGCCACCAAAACCCCCCCGCCATCTCTCTTTCTTTGCAAAGGATTAATATCGCGATCCCGTCTATATACGTTATAATCACTCGTAAATAGCTCCGAGTCCTTAATACTGTCATTTAGCCAAGTCTCACTTAAAACAATGACGTCATACTCACAGTTTATTGAATTCAAATATAATTCATTGGTCTTCGTTCGTAACCCTCTTACATTTTGATAAAAAACACTTAAATAAGCAGAGAATGTAACAAAGTTAAAATATGGGACACTAATTTAGATACATAAATACTATGCAATAGTCAAAAGTTCATTTTAGTTTTTCTAACACATAACTGTTGCGCACAAATATCGCTTCTGAAGTTTCCGTTTTACGAAGGTAAATACGGCCACCGCGGACCCATACGAACTTATAGCCAAGTTCCTTTGCTTGTTTGCGCGCCGCAGCATGAAGATACTTATTATCCGGCGACAAATTCTCGGTGATGAAAATAGGGCTCGGTTTTGTGGATGACATGCCTAGATGAGCTGTGTTTAATTTATTTTCGGGATTATTCTTGTTAAATAGAATGGCAGCAGCCAGAAAGCAGTCTCTGGTTCGTGGCGAGTTGAATTTAACCAGAATTGAGCGTGGCCTGGAACTATTAGGCAGTAATTTCGCAGTACGAGAAAAGTAAACAATATCTTTGTCTTCAACATTATATTTAATAGTTTTTCCTAACTGTTGTACTAAATTAAGTAAATTTTCAGCCTTATGCTCGGGCACGCATTGTATTTCTAAATTAGTTGATCTAGAAAGTTGGTCGAATTGATTAAAGCGTGCCTTTAATGTTTCGAGCTCAGATTTTAGGGTTTCATTTTCTTTTTTTAGGGCTGTGATATCTGTTTTGACACATGATAAATCAGTCATAAAATTGTCAAAGCTGCAGCTAAGAAATTCAACAGAGTTCTTAAAGTCGCTTAGCTGATTCGATATATCACACAGTTGCACCTTTAAATTTTTGTTGAACTCGAGTGTGCATTCCGACATAAACTCTTTAATGACGCCTCGCAATTCATCGCGTATAATATCACGAATGCTTTCCGTGTCGGTAGTGGATGAAAAGTATAGATTAGTATCGCTATCAGTTCGAGTTTGCAGTTTACGCCGGGTTCCAGTAAATGTTAAGTCGGCTAAACCGGTTGGCGTAGACGGCCGCACAGGGTTATTGGAATTGTCACTTTTAGGCTGCTTAGTAAGACATACAGGGCACAACCAAAGCCGTTTATAATCAGGTGCACTCTTATCCAAGTCGTCTCTATTGATATTAATGCAAAGGAGATGAAATTTTTTAGCGCATCTGGTACACTTCATAAAACAATCATCTTCGATGATATCGGGACAAGCAGCGCAATGACTCATCTTGTTTTTGTTAGACATCGCTCGCTGGTACTTCGCACTGGACCGATTAGAATAGGATAGCAATTATTTCTTACTGTCCTTTATCGCAGAGGTGAGGTAAGCGGTCCCCGCGCAAGCAGCTGTAGTCCGTGACCTTGCAATCTGTCGATCGCTGATAATTATTGCATAAAAGCAATGCACACGAAACTCACATCAATCGTAGTCAATTGTAACGGCAATTAAACGCACTTTCGTTTGACGTAAAAATAATAAATAAAATAATATCGATGCGCGCGACCGCTCCCAACAAAGCACAATAGAAAAGATATTTAACAGGTCAATGAAAAACGTAAATATAATATTTACACATATGGGAATGTTAATATGCGTCAGCTATTGTAAGACCGTGAATTTTCATTGTTCTTAAAATATCAACTTCTTATTGGCAAACATTTCAAAACATGTACTCCAAACTGTTGTAACTGTGTAATCCAAACATTTTTTTTTTCATTGAAAATATCACCCAGCATAGTATTCAACTTTATTAGCTTTATTAGATATTGCATTTTTCCTTATCTATATCCTATCTATATTGCTATATATATATATATATATATATATATATATATATATATATAATTCCGTCACAAAAAACGCGTCCCCACACTTGTCCTCCGTCATTTTGCCATCGCTGTTACATTCCTTCCTGTTATATTAAAATATAATCTGTATAGAGTCGTACGCCATCTTTGAGACTTATTCTATCATTTGGGACACATAATAGATTAATTAATATCTTCTGTTATGATATCAAGCAGATCCAAACCTCAAAGTGCATCACTTGTAACTTTTTTACGGTGGGAAACTGTAACTTCCAAGTTTCATGCGAATATTTCTCACCTGACTGGCTGATCTGGCTGGTAATCTACTTTGGAATAGTTTGTTATTATGCCTAATCGATGACCACAGCAATATTGACACAAAGATGTACATACATTTTTGAGATATTATACATACATAATATACATTGATTTTTGAGATATTATACTACGAGTATAATGGTATATAAAGTAATAAAGTAAGTAATAATAAAGTAATATTTCCTACATTCACACCAATTAACCTAGCCCAAAGTAAGCACTTTAAGGCTTGTGTTATGGATACTAGGGTAACGGATAGAAATACATATATCATACATAAATAAGTAATATTCATAGAAATATATACAAACATCCATGACTCAGGTACAAATGTTCGTATTCATCATACAAACATCTGCCCCTTCCGGGATTCGAACCCAGGACCGTCGGTGCGAAAGGCAGGATTGCTACCGTTGCACCAAACGGTCGTCAAATACCATTATACTATAATATCTCAAAAATCGGAGCAAATAGAGCAACGGCTGTTGCTCTATAGTCCACCTGGGCTGCCGCTAGGATGCCGCATCCCGGTGTATCCTTTTTTATGTTGATTCCCTTAATACAAGGCGATGCAGACGCTAAGCATAAAGCTTCGCTAGCACCATATATTGGAGCGGAGCGAAATACTAAAAAAAATAAAAAATCAAGTGTTCAGTAAATATAAAAATTCCATAAGTATGGAAACTTTCAAAAAGATCGCGCTTTTTTTTCTATTGGAAATTCCATAGAGCCAATGATTTTCGGTCATCAATTTTATATTTTTATGAATTTCAAAATTCGGGCACCGTCACATTTTGGTCCTAAATGTGTTGATTCGATTCCACACAAAGATTATTCAAATCGGTTAAGAACTCAGGAAGTTTGATTGAGCTCAGGATTGAAGCTTATCCATGGGATCCAATAAACTTTAATCCGCTGCCGGATTGTATTGTGAGTCTACGCAAACACAAAAAAATATAATATAGAACCACATACTGAAGAGAAGTGACTAAAACACTATTATTGCCGCTTATTTGGGCTGTAAAGTTAGTAAATGGACTAGTTTATTAAAATGTGGCGTGTAGAATCATTACTGTGCCACAGTAATGATTCTACACGCCGGAATCGTTTACGGACAAGAGGTGCCTGGTTGCTAAACATTTTTTTTAACGTAGCTCATCAGTGAGTACCGACATACATATATGAACCCTTTCATAAAAAGTATACTAATGAGTTCAGGCCTAAAAACCGGTGCTACAGAAGTCATCACTAGGGATGGGATGAGTCGTGTAGCGCCGGCAAATCTACCCGCTAATGGGTATCTTTTTGGAAAGCTTCTTTCTCTTCTCCTCCACTTGAGGACTGCGTTCTGCCTACTTTTTTGGTGAGATGAGGTCCGTTGAAGGGATATTACCGCTTCCTATGATCTCTCCTGAAAAATGGATTAAGAGCTACTTAGAGGACAGAAAGCAATGTGTAGAAATTACCAGAATTGTAAATAATAAAAAGATAGTTTACAGGTCTGAATATAGTCGAAATAACTATGGGGTGCCACAAGGTAGTGTTTTAGGCCCCCTGTTATTCATACTATACATAAATGATCTACCAAATATTACATACCATAAAGCGATCATGTTGGCAGACGACACAACATTTTTATTTAAGCAAATAGTTAAAGAATCATACAACCAGGAGATAAATTTTGCATTACAACAAATAACTGAATGGCTTGATAAAAATAACCTTAATATAAATGTAAACAAGACAAAACTCATTCAATTCCAAACACATAATAGTACCCCTCCAAATTTAAAAGTGTTGTGTAAAGGTAACTTTATAAATTGTGTAGACACATCAAAGTTTCTGGGTATAGAAGTTGACAAATTCTGTAAATGGGATGCGCACACAAAAATAACTATATCCAAATTGAACAAATTTGTTTATGCAATAAAAAGATTAAGACAAGTAGCATCAATGGATATTGCACTTTCAGCATACCATGGATATGTATCATCAGTGCTACGATATGGCTTAGTTTTGTGGGGCAACTCCGTAAAGGCTGAAAGTGTATTTAAGCTACAAAAGAAATTTATTCGAGCTTTATGTGGCATTGGTCCTATGGAATCTTGTAAACGTCACTTTCAATCACTTAAAATACTGCCACTCCCTTGCTTATATATTTTTGAAATCTGTATTTTCGTTATAAAACATTTGCATCTGTTTAAATGTAAAAAAGACACAGAATATAGTAGAACTAGACACAAAGATAGACTAGAAGTACCTTTACAGAGACTGCACTTACATTCTAATAATTCCTATTGCATGGCTGTTAAAATATACAATCATCTTCCAGATAGGTACCATAAACTAAATATCAATAACTTCAAAAGGGCATTATTTTCACTGCTATTAGAAAAACTTTATTACAAGGTACAGGATTACTTAAATGACCATATAACCTGATACCACTGCAAATGTGACATAAAGGGATGACTTTTAACGATGTATAGAAATATAATTAATATAATTGACAAATGTTTTAAATGAAATATATATTGTAACTGATTAATTAAATATACTCATTATAACAATACTCGTAAGCTGAAATTATAACCATGACCTAAGGATAATATAAACTATAGAAAGTAATTAACCATTATTAATAAGATTAAATCTTAAATTACGAAAATTTTAACATATGACTATGAATGTAATGTAATGTAATTTAATTTAGCACCTAATTCCTACGCCAATTTTGGCAGAAGATGCTTGTACTAACCTAACTTGTACACCAACATTGTAACCATTTTCTAAGGATTAAATGATTCTGATTCTGATTCTCTGTGTCCAATATGGGTATAGCTATCAACCCCAAAAATTTTCAAAGTTTAATATTGTAAAAATTACTTATTCGATTATCCTTATTTTTCTTACCTTAATTTCCTATCGTTTTTAGATAGATAAGATCCTAAACTACCTTTTAGTATTTAATTTACTCTTCCTTAATTATTTTTTTTCTAAAATTTTCGCTTTTTCAACCCTAAAATCACTGCTTTTCGTTGTTATTTTTCCCGGTTTCAATCGATTTTGTTAATTTAGGTACCGTTGTATAGATTGTGCTAACACACTACTTTCTTTGAGCATACTTTTTCGCCTAAACTCTATCGTTTTCGAGGAAAAAATTCTTGAAATTCCATAAAAATACCATCTATTTTGACTATTACAGCACAAGTTGTAACTTCCAATCCCCTTAAGTTATTTTAGTTCCTTTTATAAATAAAGCTTTTTGAAGCACTCTGCAGTTTTTTAATTATTAATTTAGTTTTACATTATTTTATAGCAGCTTAAACTTTGCATTCTTCTTACAAAAAAAATCAAATTTCACTTTTATTAGTTTTGTTTATAAACTTTTTAGTTTTCAAGTTAGAGTTAAGCGTAATCTACAACTTTTTAATACTTTTTCCTTTTAAGTACAACAATTTCTTGTATATTACCCTATTAAAATTGGAAAATTAAACTAATTAATATTACTTAACATCTAGGCTTTAAATTGTTAAAATTGAATTATAACATTGTGTCTTTAGTATTAATTTTACTTCATAAGTTAGTTGATAGTCCTGCTCTACATACCCCAACATTTTATATTCGAGCCTTTACTCTATATCCCTCTCACCGTCTCAACAACTTTACCAAATTGCTACCAAAGGGCAGAGCAGCCGCCCACACCACCCCGCCTTTGGAGATGATATTTTCGGACTGGGAAACAACTTCCTAACAGATTCAATTTTAGATATTTATACTACTCTTTCAGATATACCGGTAGTTTTACAGAGCTCTAATAGAGTTTCGCGTGAAAATCGCAATAAAACGAATGAGCACAGTTATTGGCCTTTTTAAAAATTTAAAACCCGGCTCAGACCACTCCCCAGAGAAATCCTCCACCCATCATCGTTGATGTATCAACCCAAACAAAATCATCGAGGAGGTCATACAAATTGTGCAGCAAACCGTTAGGACCGAGCTAGAAAAGGCGGCCCAGACGCGTGTACAATCACAAACAGCTACGCCATCCTACGCGCAGATAGCTGCCTCGCCTAAACGGACCACACCTTGCCGCTTACCCGATCCTCCTCGATTAGCATTAATCATCGCCTGTAACACCGAGAGCGCTCCCCGCGAGCAGGCAATCTCCACTCTTAAACAAGTTATCAACTTCAAAGAGACGAAGTACTCTGTAGCTAAGGTCACTGCAGGAATCGGTCAAAGGGCAAGACCAAAGGCGAGTTCGACAACAAGACGCCCTTGGCAGAATCAATAACTCCTCATCTTCCACTAGGTTTGACTGCGGTGGAAGAAAAGAAATTGAAACGTATGACCATCATTAAGGGCATTTCCTCCGATATAAGCAAGGATGATCTTGTATCTTCCATATTTCTCTGCAATCCTGAGCTGCAAAACTTCACCGAGCCTGACATAAGCCTACGCTTTACTAAGAAAAATCGCAACCCCAATCTATTTAATGCGATTCTGTCGGTCGCTCCTCGTGTTTGGAGGATTTTGATCGAACTGGGTCGTGTAAGAATCGACTTTCAGAGAATTCATGTAGAGAATTTCTCTCCTTTCAAACAGTGCCGTGGATGCCATGGCTTCGGCCACACTCAAGCCCATTGCAAGAGTGAACGGCGCTGCAGTCACTGCGGCAGCAACATCCACGCTGACGAGATCTGCCCCCTTAAAAACCAATCCCCCATATGCAATAACTGCGTAACAAATAACACAAAATTTTAACTCTCACAGGTCACAAAACACACAGCCTTACCACAAATTTGCCCTAGAGTACGGGCTATGCAGCATCGTATCGAGGCAAAGGTCGATTATGGCTACGATATCTAAACATAGCAACGCCAACTTCCTCCCCATAAATAAATTAACCCTGATACAAGCCAATCTGCCCTCACTGTGTCACTTTGTTAAACACATTTGCTTTAGTCTAAAACAGCGCAACAACCTTCCGATAAATTTAAGCTAACTTAGTGCTTTACTATGACGAAAAGCGTTTTAATCGCACCAAACTGGTCAGGTTACTATTAAATTATTCACGATATTTTTTATGGTACGCATGTTTTCAGCTTCACTATAAACACCAATATCGAATTTATTCAGTTTAGTAACTTTTGAACCAGAAGATTTGGTTAAAATAACTATATCATTGCCTAAAATGTTTCCCGTGGATGTACAGATTTCATGATGAATTAATAATTGTTTGTATTCATTAATAAACTGCTCTCTCATGATCAATTCTGCTCCATTTTCTTTTTACTCCAGATACACACAGTGTTGGGTTAACCATGCCATCACATACAGAAGATGTATTCACTAGAAATATTTCATTGTTATATTTTAATTCTGACCTACAAAGAATATTCTTTGTAAGTAATAAATATCATACACAAATATGGTTTTAGAAATAAATAATGTTTACCTGAGTAAGTAAACACGGAGTCAGAATCAGACAAAACACACACAAAAAAATTGTAGGCACACTGCCATTTTTTTAAGAGGTACGTGAAGTGTTTTAAATAAAATAGCTCTCAGTGAAATGTTGATTATCAAGATAATCAATAGATTTAGAAGACAAATATTGCATTTTCATGTTTTTCAGCAATAACTGCTTAGTTGAGTCAGTGGGACACCTGAAATTATAAAAAAATTACTAAAGTATACAATGACATTATTAGATGGCAAGTTCTTCTTAATTGTAGGGTCTTATTTAAAAAAAAAAAACTGATAAAATGCTGCTGACAAGAGCTTACATAAAACGGCACTACATTGCTATTCACTCTTAGTAATTTGTTTCCTGCTTGTATTTATCAGTACATATGTACGTGATTAAAACATTATTTAGTACGTGCATTGTTGGGCCGTGTAATATATAAGTCGTATCAATCAATCTCGGGATTGAGAACTATATTCTACAATGCACGATTCATTATTTAAAGAACAAATTACATATAAAATTTATCTTCATAAATTGGAATAGTATTTCCAAATATGTTTCAGCTTATAAAAATAATGCCCAAGTATTTGTCGTCAATAATTTGAAATACGTAGGTAATTACTCACTGTGGCCGCGTCGGCTTTGGAAGAAAATTATCTGCACATTATCGTTACGGATCATTCATGACGCTATCAAAAGATTGTATTAATTAACTAATGAAAAATGAGCTTAAATAACACAGTATAGATAAATATGTTTATTATGAATATCAAATAGTTCAGACAATCGAGACATTATTTATAATCATGAAATTTACTTACTTGTGGAAGGTTACCGCTGCCTTTTTATAGCCAGTTCCACAATATACACATACTCTCATGATGAAAATGTTCTTAATACACACAAAGTCTTATTCCACGGTTTTCACGTAAATAATCAGAGATGTACAAAAACAATGACCGGCCATTTGCAACAAACGTCAGTTTTAGTACCCGAGACGCTCGGGTGGGTGCTTCGAATTGGCACAAAAAACAACTCATTTCGTATCCTGTATACGGATGGATTTTTGAGATGGGATTTAAAGGGCAGGTATATTAACCGTTATTGTTACAAGAAAACATTGTAAGGCAACAATCCATAACTTTTTAAGATATTGTGATCTGCATTCACAGATTTTGGAAAAAAGTACAGTCAGCAAAAAAATGCCAAGATAGCAAAAAAAATTTTTTTATGCCTATCGATCCTATTTCATGCAAGGATCAAAAGACTATGGGACCATTTAAGGTATGAGTACTACAAATGACAGAAATCACCAAAAACTTTTCTCATACATTTTGTATAGAAAATTCTTGGATCCTATTTCTTACGGTGATCTCTCTATGAATCCTATTTTATGCTTTTAGGGGAACTGTAACTTAGTACTTATTAAAATAGTATAGTAAAGTACTTGTACTTATTAAAACAATCGCAAACATATCTAATTATCTAAACTACACTGGTCAAACTTTTTCTTGTGGCTAGGACTGGCTGAAAAAATGTGTACCAACAAGCAAGGTAATTAAAAACCTTTTGAAGAACCTAGAAAAAAGTGGTTAAAATCTCATTTCAAAAATCCACCCGGTATAATATTTAGTACAGCGTACTTGTATTATGTATATATGTAGTATTATGGTCAGTGCACAACATCTTTTCCTTCCGGGAATTGAATCCGAACGTTGCACCAAACGGTCTTCAAACTCGTTGTATTATGTATTTGTAATATTTAAAATTCAAATCTTTTAAGATATCAGTAGTTTAAAAATGTTTGTATGATTCCAGAAAATATTTTCCTCACGGATTTTCCTATATTAATATTAATATTGAGAAAATCTATCCAAGAAATACATTTCCCCTTAACAAAGCCTTTTTATACTATAATTTTGAAACCAAATTGAGGACGTTTTAATCTCCGTAAAATTCTCACCTTAAATATTTTGTTGAAAAGAAAATCCGTTTATGTTTATTAGGTCAAATTGAAAAGGAAAATGGTTTTAGACAGAATTATGCTGCAGGAATTTACCGGTTTAATTAACTTTATTAAACTTTCCAATCATCAATTGAAAGCTTGATTTCATTTAACTAATATAGTGTATGATGCAATTATTTAATGGTATGAAGGTTGTGCTAGGTATATGTTATAGATAGTTTATTTGCAAAACTAAATAAAGTCTATAGAATTAGTTAGTTATTTTTTTTAATACCATAACACGATTAACAACACCTTCATGCAATTATTAATAATTTAATTTTATTTATACAAATCGTCTGATAAATAATCACATCTTTATGTTATACTTTTTTTTTATTTACATATATATATATATATACTAGCTGTTGCCCGTGACTTCGTCCGCGTGTATTTGATTTTATCACGCGGTTAATTGATATACAGCAAAAAATAAATAAAACAAATACACAAAGTTTGAATAAACACAGATTATTTTCCAACTTAACCTGGCCGCTGATTGAACCCGGATCCCTGCAGGCCAAAGGCACTTGCTGTACCATAAATGACCACTGTGCCACAGTGGTCGTTTGATAAAAGCGGCCAAGTGCGAGTCGGACTCGCGCACGAAGTGTTCCGTACCCTATGTAGCTAGTACCTCATAATGCCTCTTTATAGACAACGTGCGATGTGGTTTGGTTCGAAACATAAACAAACAATTTGTTTGGTTGACTAACACTGGACAAAGCGACATAGAGCTGACCGTGTGAGAAACAGCCGACGCTGAGGTCCACGCCGGCAACACGTAGCGTCTGCCCTTGGGCTTTGTTTATAGTCATTGCATAACACAAACTCATCGGGAACTGTACACGTTTGAAATGGAATGGGTAATTATTGGGAATCAGTGGAATTCGCGGTATAAAAACTCTTTTACCGACGCCACATCCCGCCAAAATCTCCGCTTCTATTATGTTACCCTGCAGAGAAGTATCTTTTAGTCTTGTCCGTTGCATAATTTTAGGCGACCTTAATTTCTCAACAAAATAATTGGGATGCCAGTTAATTAATCTTGTGTGCTGGAAGTCCAAGAGCGTTCAGGGAATTAAGAAATTCAACGGGATATTTGGTAGGGTCATCTTGCTCCATTACTCCGTTAATAGAAGTATACTCAACTACTTCTCCTTCAACATTGTTGAGTATATTCAAGTGGATTCTTGCGGCTTGGTCATTTCGCGGAGTCAAAATTGCTCTTTCGCAAAGCCATGATTTGTTATTTGATTTTGTTCACCATACACGGAAGAGATAAGTTCTTTAATTGAATCAACAGTGTGGCAGAGATTTTCAGATAAAACAATTTGCCCTTCTTTTTTCCGGGTATGTCTCTTCGCCAATTTTTAGCAATAAATCAGAAAATTCCTGCGCATTTGTGTTGCCTCCTGTTCGCGCCCTCATGTTCACTGTTAAGTGCATTCTTGTGACGTGTCGCCAAAGACTTGAGCTCTTTAAGCATGCTCTTATCTCATCGGATTTTGTTCCCCGTGGTATTACTGGCAACGTTTGTCTAAAATCCCCACCAAACAGCATCGTAACGCTACCCGTAGGTTCTGGCGTCATTTTGACGGATACCTCTGACAGTTCTATTAACTGCTTCTACTGCTTTCCGGTGTGCCAAAGTGCATTCGTCCCAGATAATTAAACAGCAATCGCGTAAAACCTTTGCTTTATGACTGCTTCTAGTGAAACTACATACAGGATGTTCACTCATGTCCAAATCTATGGGGATTTTAAACATCGTATGAGCAATTTTACCGCCGGGTAACAAAGTGGCTGCTATTCCAGACGACGCCACAGCAAGAGCTAGTTTGGCTTAAGCTCGTAATTGTGCCAAGATTATCTTAGTGAGAAAGGTTTTTCCCGTCCCACCGGGTGCATCTAGACATATAATTTCTCCTATAGCATTGTCAATACTGTGACATATACGGTCGAATACAGTGCGCTGTTCTACAGTAAGACTGTGGACTCCGGTTCGTAAAGTTTCAGCTAGTTCAGCTGGATCATAATTTATTTCCGCAGCGTATTCTCTAATAATACGTTCCCCTTCTATGGTCGGCGCTGGCAAACCATACTGTGGGAGAGAATCACCACCCATAGATGTAACTAAATCTTGTAAAGCTACTAAGTATTGATTGAAAGCAATCTCTCGTAATCTATGGTTAAAGTCACCGTCAATATTTTGTCTCATATTCCTAAAAAAGTCTTCCGCTAATCTTTCTTGATATTTTAGCCACTATTTGAAAGACCACAAAATACCAGTAATACAGCAAATAAATGACGCAAGCGGTGTGGACTATCACTGACGCATTCATTGGCTAAGGCGCTGAATCCCGTCACTTTTATAGGATTTATATTTAATTCGAGCGGTAATATAAAGTATCAGCATAAGGTAAGTACATAAGTTGTGTGTATTAAGATGTCCAAGGTGTTTTTACTATCCCACGGAAACCCTTTAATTTTCCGCGATGAAAAGTATTTAAGATGTTGACCAGGAATATAAGGTATCACCATGCAAAATTTCATTGAAATCGGTCCAGCCATTTCGGAGATTAGCCCGTACAAACAGATAAACAGACAAACAGACAGAGAAACAAAAAATTAAAAAAAAACATTTTTTGGTATTTTACCTCTTTTTACATCCCCCTGACTTGGTTTTACGCATTTTTTTTCTATTTACAGAAATTCGACCTCTACAGTTTTATTATAAGTATATATATATATATATATATATATATATATATATATATATATATATATATATATATGTGTGTGTGAGTATATTTATATATTTATTTGTCATAAAAATATCATAAAAACTTTGGGCGCCAAATGAAAGCAACCGTCGGCACTTATATTACCTTCCAGATGTATTTGTTTGATATGTCTCGTGTCTGTGGTTAAAAAAATATTTGATTAGTCAACTTATTCATTAGAACATGACAAACTCTATACATATTAAACATTAACTTATTCCTACCTTATACATAAATATTATAGCCGACATTAACGTGATGGATGGCACAAACCTGTGATGAAGATGGAGTCGAAGCAATGGGTATCGCTGCATTTTGATAAGCATTTAGGTAATTCAAGTAATGAGAAGCTCGTAAACATAGCGGTAAGTGCGTTTAGCCTATGATTATGGAAGTTAAGTAACTATCACAAGGGTTGGTAATCGAATGGGTAACCGAAAGAAATATAATTCCTCTTCCGTGATATGTCCAAGTCATTGGACCCGGCTGCACTTACCCACACGACTTGGTGGACTGTAGCCACAGTATTGTTGCCCAGTTGGCCTACGGAGTTTTGGTTAGGAAGGTCTATGCTTATGGGTGGATATAATAAGAACTTGATGACAATAAAGTAATTCTACCTTTTATCAGGGCAAAGCTTGACCTGATGATTTGAAGGTATTTACTCGTATTTACTATTTTTTGCCAATTTCAAACTTAATCATGAAATAGATAAGACCATCTACATTCGGCAAAAAAATACACCCATAAATAGTGTTGCTCAAATGAAAGAACTAGACACTTAGTCAGTCTTGGTCTTGGTCTTGGTATTGCGCTCCCAGTTTTGGTCTTGCAGCAAGAGTCTCGCAAGTCACACAATTACCTATTAACCTATTTATTTAACGTTACTTTAGATCTTAGAACAACGTAACGGAGTAGGTATATTTTGAGCTTGAATTAACATAGCCATAGTAAAGACCAACCAAATTAATAAATGTCTAAACATTTAATGAGAAATTCGAAAAATCAACTGACATCGGGTGAGGTATGAACTCACGACCTTAGCAATCCGTGAGGATGCTCTAAAAAACTGAGCTATCTACCGTGTCTCACGGGAGTTAGTCGACATTGTAGCCTTTCGCGCCTATACCTACGTTATTATTATAAGTTATATTTTAAATTAGTTTTTAAGTTCTCTTTTCCGGTCTGTAACTTTTGAAACACTGAAAAAATAAACATTGTCTCGGTGACATACTACTTAGATATAATTTTAATACGCATTATTCTATAATTTATTTTTCGTTTTTATTATTTTCGTGTTTTTATTAATTTTCATACTCTATTTAATATATTATTTTTTATTTGTTTATTCGGACTGCGTAAAATCCCCTTCAACGAAAATGCACTGATAGACATTTATATTTGAACTTTACGTCTTCCTATATTCTTCTTCAACATTCTATGTACTAGTACTTTCTTTTGTTTTGTTTCGTTTGTTTTCTATGTAACATATATTTTATATTCTAACACTTCCGCGCACATTACACATCAGAATAAAACACTTTTTTACGGATTTTTGCGCATGATTTATTTTTTATTTAATCCTGACGTTTCGACTCCTTTACAGGAGCCGTGATCACAGGATGACTAAGATGATGGTTGTCATGTATTTTCTACTACCTTCACAATATTTTAATCGGGCACGTTCTTAATTATTAAATTATTTTATATAAATCAAATTGTTTTATTTTTATTTTTATGTAAAGGAGTCGAAACGTCAGGATTAAATATAAAATAAAACATGAGCAAAAATCCGTCAAAAAGTGTTTTATTCTGATGTTTTCTATGTGTCAATTTATTGTATTATAAATTAAGCCTGTCCGCTGACTCTGGAGTTTACTCATCGAGTTAGCTCGTATACAACGCACTGTAGTGCAAGCCGTTTCCGGGCTATTGGCATTGGGCTAGGATTCAAGTACAAGAGGTTATAAGCGTTATTGTCATTAAGATAATCATATACAGAATTATATGCTTTTTTAGCTAAACAAGCTTTAATGTGCGACTTAGCATTGCAGAAAATTTTTACACGCCTTGTATTGCAAAGTGCTGGTCAATACTAAGGATGCCCTCATTTTTCTATTAATGAATATTTTTATTCGCTATGTTTGTTTATTGTGTTGTTCGTAATGCGCATAAGTCCAATTTTCTAAATGTTTGTTATATATTTTTTGCGTCTAATAGAGTCCCTAAGGGCGTACTCCTAAACCTTGCGCGGGTGCACCCGCGCGTTTCTGTATTGAAATATATGGTGAAATATAGGGTTTTACCCGCGCGGCAGGCGCTAAATCGTATTGCACCAACGGCGATGCATGACGCTGGTGCACGTCGCGTGTTTCCTCCGCGGGTCCCAGGCCCGCGTCCGACGACCGGAGCGGACGCCCGCGGCGTGTGCCCGCTCAAGGTTTAGCGTACGCTCTAAGCGTCTACCCCGAACTCTGATACTCCCTGAAAAGGGCACTCAGTTCTAACTGCAAGACGCAAGAGTCTCGTAGGCTTAGTCTTGTTCTTGCTCAAATCTTGCACAGTCAGTCTTGGTCTTGGTCACGCTAAAATTAGGCGGTCTTGGTCTTGGTCTAGGTCTAGGTCTTGCAAAAATCATTGGGCAACACTGTGCCCTGTTACAAAAGATAATATATATCAAACGTTTATAACTTGCTTTCATTACTATCTTCTTCACAAGTGTTTACTATCCATGCTGGCAACTAAACCAACAGCTCCAGACAAATTATACGATAGATTGAACGCACATTTGAGTTTTCAGTTAACCTTTACTTGGAACATTACTGATTAATGCTGTAATGCCTAACGTGTTCTCAATATGTAAATTCAATGACTCAAATTAACTAGCAGTTAATGCGCATGGCACGACTTTAGGATGACCAATATTAAAAACGGGAAATGTAGCTGTTGGTATTCCATATAAAGTTTCATCCAAATCCGTACTATAGTGTTTGCATAAAAGAGACCTCATATCCTATTAAAAAATGTTAAACTATTAAAAGATTTAAATATATTGATGATGATATTTTATGAATTTGTGTTCGCAAACTTTTATGACACTGTTCCATAGAAAGTAATCTCTTGCCGTTATGGCGTTTGTAACAAAACGCGTCCATTTTTTTGTTGACTATAATTGTAAAATCTTTTATATTTTAAATAATGACGAGAGATTTTTTTGAATTGATAGCGAAGATTACCTTTCAAATCGAAATTACAATACTTTACTTTTTTATCATTTAGGGTAGAGAACAAAAAAAAACATAAATGTTTCAAGTTGAGCTATTTCAGTACCAATTTTATGTTAATAAGAGAGCGCAGGCAGAAATGTAAAAAGCAATGAGCGCTGTGTAACGTTTCTAAAATTCAGTTACTGCTTTGTTTTTGGCAAAGGTTTGTTGGTGATATAACAGAAAGATGAAATAGTAACTTAAGTTGCTTATGATGTTTATCTGTAACTCTCTGAATACCGATTTACAGAATGCCCTAAAAATAACGTCAAGCGAAAACCCGTTGCTACATTGAAGCGTATAATCCGGTTTTTTAATATTTATTGACAAACTCTGATTATATACGTATAATAAATGCGTATCTTAATGATTACCGTCAACTACTAAGACACGTGCATGTTTTTTTAATAACTTGGATAACATTTCACTCATGTATATGTTATTCAAGGGCGTACATTGCCCTGGAGTCAATGAGTATTGTTCACTTTGCTTATTGCGTGTCAGTTATTGGTAATGCAGAAATTATAAAAAAAAAAAAACCTACTAAGGTGTACATATCTGGTTAGCCTACTTATCAGGCATTGCAGATTATGGTTTCGTAATTGCTTAGATGACTTCATTCAAGAGTAAAGGGTTTGGAAACTATACGACTTTTTGACATTCCCGTGATATTTCCTCCGACAGATAACTGCCTGAACTTCTAAAATAATCGAAAGTTTGTGTAGTTGAAGCAGTACTATAAACTGATTTGTGTCCAGTACAAAGCGAATGATGATTAACTAAGGCCGCTGGGTACTACTAAATTGAATGTCCTCTTTTCGGCTCTGGATTCGGATTTGAATAGACTTTAAAAATTAATTAAAAATAAAAAACGCTGTCGTTTACTTATAGACAGATGTAACCGATCAGTTGAGATGTCAGATTTAAGTTTAATTATAGCTGCACACATTTTACACATTGCTATTGCCGTATTGGCGGCGTTTCTATAAAGGAATAACGCGATCTTTATGAATACGCGCTTAAATAATTTACACTGTTATTTGAACTACGACAAATCAAAGGATTTCGACAAATAATGTTTACTATTCAATGGTTGGCAATATTAGGAAATTACGTAACCAGGTGCTTAGTTACAATGTTTAGCGGCTGAGAAATATGTAATTTCAGCAATATCGTAATGCGAATTTAAAGAAATCTAGGCAACTTTGTTGCTTCAAAAAATCTGCGTAATTCTTTTTATTCAATTCGCTCTTGATAAAAAGTAATGAAAAGTTATTCAAGGTCTAAGAGATTTTTATCGTGCAATTGTCTACAAATATTGTTTTCACATTTTTTTCCTTAACTATCACCAATTTTGAGAAATCTCAGTTCTAAAAGTTTAAATTATTAGAAAATTAAGGTCGACAACAAATATGAGAGGAAGATGAAGGGGGCACGATACCTTAACCGCGACGTGGTGTGAGATGCTGGAGGCTGCCGGGAGCTGTCGACCCTGGGCTTTGCTATTCCTTATTGGTACGCACACGAAGACACCATCATATAAAACTTTAGTTTGTTGTAGGGGTTTGCGGATAAGCCACTAGTTCAATTTAATAATTGCGAATTCCGCTCGAGCCGCCATCAGTCTCCTTTTTTCTTTTGCCCGCATGTTGGCCATATGGCGGTATGATCTGAAACCAATAGATGGCGCGGTCGTCTCGTTGTTCCGTATGCGAGACAAGGTATGTGCGAAAGGGAAATGGAATAAATGAAGGTGAGGCTAAGAGTGTCGACTAAACTAATAAAAACTTATAAATAGAGAAGGCGGCAGATTTGAATTTAATACTGGCACAACCAATTTGTCTGACTTTGTTGTCTTCTTATCAATATCTTAATTCGTTGTATATATTTTAACATTAAAACATCACTGGCCTTGACAATTGAAGTAGTGAATAAAATAACCTGACCTTTTCGCAGCCACATTTTGCACTGGGACCTTTTTGGCAATTTATTTGCCAATCATCACACAGTTCAAATTATATTACTGCGTTTTTCTTAATTTGCATTAATGTCTATTTTTCCTCTAAAGTGACGTTTTTAAAGAGATAATGTGGTTTGAAATAACCTAAATCTATACTGTAACTATAGTCTGTCTCAATCCAATTTAATGAAAACAAAGACGCCATTATTGCGACCATAGCTTGTTTAGTGATGTGGTAAAAATTAAACCATTTATGATTCGATCCATCAATTGATTGCTTCGATTAGATTAATTGAACAATATTATGTTGGAGCTTCGCGTTAGCGAAGTTTGTTTTTATTCTGAGTGTCGGATTGTAAATGTCGTTACTTCTGTTAAAGCTGACGAGTTTCTAGCGCCCATTTTTCTTGTCAGTTAAAAGACGTCCTGAAAAAAGGTAGGTAAAAATGTTGGACGATTTAAAAGAACTTATTTTTAAGTGCATTTGAATAAAGTTATTTTCATTTCATAAATGAAATGCTTAGATTGAACCGAATAGAAATGACTTATATTTTTTAAATTTCACATAAAAATCAATCTATGAAGAAAAAAGGCAGCACTATGTAGCTAGCTCCATTAAAGCTGTTGATAAAAACACTTGTAGAAGTGAAAACTCCCAACCCAATGCGTTTCCTATCGAGAAACTGGCACGTATATCCCATTAAATGCTTATCTTTTTACCATTGCAGTTTTAAAAAAATAATAATTGGAATAACGCTTTTAGATTTTGTCCAAAAAATTGTTCTATTTTGGCTTTGTACTAAGTAATGACATTTTATTTATTTGTTTAATTCTTTATTGCACATCTAGAGCAAAAGGCGGGCTTAATGTCCTTAGTCTTTTTTTACCAGTCGACCTCAGTAGGGTGATGTGGAGATAAGTGGCATGGTAGGGTGCACAACCAATAGAGAGAGCAGCAATACCTACAAGATATTTTGCCATTCGATTTAAGTAAATAAAAATCATTGTTATCATCCAAGTATTTTATTTGCATTTTATTATCAAGACGAAATTGACATAAAGTAACCATATATTAAATTTGTCTAACTCAATATTAAATT
Organism: Calamotropha paludella; assembly: GCA_927399485.1. Lineage (NCBI taxonomy): Eukaryota > Metazoa > Arthropoda > Insecta > Lepidoptera > Crambidae > Calamotropha > Calamotropha paludella. The sequence goes on along the minus strand of OV656803.1, from coordinate 18,002,195 downwards.
TGTCTAACTTTAATACTAAAATTAAAGTAAGACAAATTTAACATTGAGTTTTTAGGTTTTGACGTGTATAACTCATTGAAATAAAACACTTATGGATAATAAACCTGTTATTTATTTACACAAAAAGAAACAATTTGTCACCCCGCGACCACGGTACCTGCAAAGGTGTTTAAAAACGTCGGAAAACCCTATAAACCAAAAAAACCTAAAATTAAAGCACGGACTCTAAAATCAACTTTGTGTGTAAATAAATATCGTGTAAATTATTCGTGTTTCATTTCAATAGACAAATTTAACTTTTCTTTTTAGTTTTCTTTGTCAGAGTCCGATTCTGTGTCCTCTGATGAGTCGGAGACCACGTTTATAATAAACGGGGTGGCAACTAAAATATGTTAAAAATTGTTCTAAGTTTCAAATTGTACCAAATTCTATAATTATACCAACAAACTACTAACTCAATTTTACAGTGCCCAAATTATACCAATTTAGTACCGAATATACAAAAAACAGTCACATTGCTTATGATTATGACAAATGTTATTATTATTTTAAACGAAATACCGGTAATTATCGGTTTTTAAAAATCGGTCGGTGATTTATAAAAATTGTGAAAACTATTAACTATTGCTTTAACTCTCAGTAGAATAATTTTACTTAAGGTTACATAGTTAGCCAGCCATAGCTTACCCGAGACTATATATTTTGTAATATGTGAGATTTTTGTGATATTTTTAGCAGTAAAGCCAACAAATGATATTTTATCTCCAATAACATGATAAGAAGCTGAGAATTACGTCCCGACAGCTGTTTGCCAACACTGACGAATTCGTTGTTCGGATCACGTTGTTAACAGTTATCATCACTCACAGGTATAATTATTACGTATTTATCTTTACCATATATCCATGACTAATTACCTATTTATTACATTAACTATGCGTCTTCGATTCATGATTGATTTAATTGAAGTAATCATTGAATTGAGAGATAGACTTTTACGGTCAAACACTATGCAAACACAGATTAGACAATTTTTTCCTTGGATTAATAACGTCACTTTTCGTCTTAAGTTTGTCAATGAAATAAATATGTTTAACAAACTATGATCTTTGGAAGAAATTAGTGAGATAAATGTTGAAACCTTCTTCTTGGTTATGAATGTGTTTTTATATCCATTTAGTGGCCGAAAGGCCTCTTTTAGGGCTAGGTGGATATCTCCTGTGTCTTAAGATGGATGTATATATTTTAACACTTCTTTAAAGGAACGTTCCTGCTTGGGTCAGTGTGTGTGTAAGGATACTACAGTACTGTCGTCTGGATACCCAAAAGTCCTGGTAACAATAGGCCATTGATGTGCAACAGGAAAAGCATCAATCCGAAATTTAGATCAGCCCACAAGCCGGGAATGTCTATTATCGGTTCCCCTCTCCTCTAACAACGTGTACTTAATACCTTCCATAACCCCATTCACAGAATGTGTCGCCAATACGATTTACTCAATCGAATGGACGGTGTGCCTGACATCTCCAAATCTCCCACTATTGGATGGAAGAATGACAGAGGAAAAGTAATTTAATAAAAAAAAGCTATTTCTTATATATTTTTATTGGCTTATGATTTTAACCACTGATCTTATTCTCGTCCAGACTGAGTAGGACTCTACAGACCTGCTTAATGTGGATTGTGATCTCCGACATCCAAGAATCAGAGCGAGGTATGTTTGGTGGTTGTTCAGAGCCGGTGTCTAGACAGGAATTGTTCGCAAACAGAGAGGCAAATAAACTTGCTTTCTCAGCTGCAGAATTAGTCATTGACCCGTCAAGGTAATTTAGGGCGGCAGAAATTCGCTTCAACTGACTTCGACAGGGATCAGAACTGTTTACTTCCATTCGGGTAGGATGACAGTTTCGTACCTATTCGGTTGATGTGGTCGTATCTTGCTTTTAGAATGACCCATTTGCATGACCTGGCGGCCGAATTATGGGCTCTCTTCTTCGCTCGGATTCTCCGTGAACGGACATTACATACGCGGATTCCGTACCATATCTAGCTAGTACCTTATGATGCCTCTTTATAGAACACAAAAAAACAGTTTGATTGATTGACTTACACGGAAGAAAGCGACAAAGAGCTGACCGTGTGAGAAACAGCCGACGATGTGGTCCACGCCGGCAACACGTAGCGTCTGCCCTTGGGCTCTGTTTATTGAATCTGTGCGAAGTGGGTGGAAGGGGTAAAGAAAACGATCGCTGCGCTTGTCACGGCACAAATGTGCAACAAATTGGGCAAGGGAAACAAACAAACTTGTAAATGTTGTTTTGAAATTTTTGAAAATGGGTTATTATTGTTGTTGCATCGTAGACTGCAAAAATAACAGCAGAAATAGTCAGTGCAAATTTTGTTTTATCTAAATGTGTAGTCATGTTTTTAGGTTAGGAGAGTACTTACGTTTGTAACTACATAAGTACATAGGATATATTATATATCTATACGACCGTCAAGACCGTGAGAAATCCCTCTCAGTCGTTCAGTAAGTCACTTGTGAAGCGCACTGTATTATACACGCGTCTTCCTCATAAAATATAATTTAACTTTGCAGTTGGTTTTCATTTCGACTCAAATAATATTAGTGACTCCGCTAAACGTTTAAACTTGTTTTATAGGGTGTTGAGGTCACTGATGTTAGACGAATGATGGTAGCTCTTATTAAATAACTATTGCCATTAGTTCTTAGTTCTTTTACATTCCTCACATGTTCTGCTAACACCAATTTATTTCCTTTTAGCATAGTTTGGGGCTGGAAACTTATTGTGTGTTTTACACTTTCAAAACCAGTTGTTATAATAACGTCCATTTCTCCATAAACAGTTTTTTTCAAATTTCTTTCAACATACCAATTATTATCTTTTAAAGTATATTTTATTCACTCTAAACTATAAAAATAAACCAGCTAATGTTATTTATTTTTTGACATATGCCCCTTAAAGTTGCGTTTGCAGATGGCGCTACTGTCATGCACGTTTCGAATAGTCATTGCATAACACAAACTCACCGGGAACTGTACACGTTTGAAATGGAATGGGTAATTATTGCGAATCAGTGGAATTCGTGGTATGAAAACTCTTTCAACGACGCCACATCCCGCCAAAATCTCAGCTTCTATTATGTTACGCTTACGATGCAGAGAAGAAACTTTCAGTCTTGTCCCGTTGTATAATTTTGGGGGACTTAAATTTCCCAACAAAATAATTAAGACGCCAGTTTTTAAATAAATCTTGTATGCTGGAAGTCCAGGAATGCTCAGAGAATTAAGAAATTCAACGGGATAATTGGTAGCGTCATCTTGCTCCATTACTCTGTTAATAGAAGTACATATACTCAACTACTTCTCCTTCAACATTGTTGAGAATATCCAAGTTGATTCTTGCGGCTTGGTCATTTCGCGGAGTCAAAATTGCTCTTTCGCAAAGCCATGATTTGTTATTTGATTTTGTTCACCATACACGGAAGAGATAAGTTCAATTGAATAAGCAGCGTAGCCGAGATTTTCAGATAAAACTATTTGCCCTTCTTCTTCCGGATATGTCCCTTCGTCAATTTTTAGCAATAAATCAGAAATTTCCTGCGCATTTGTGTTGGCTCCTGTTTGCGTCCTCATGTTCACTGTTAAGTGCATCATTGCGACGTGTCGCCAAAGGTTTGAACTCTTTAAGCATGCTCTTATCTCGTCGGTTTTTGTTCCCAGTGGTACTACTGGCAACGTTTGTCTAAAATCCCCACAAAACAGCATCATTACGCCACCCATAGGTTGGTCATTTTGACGGATATCTCTCAGAGTTCTATCAACTGCTTCTACTGCTTTTCGGTGTACCATAGTGTACTCGTCCCAGATAATTAAACAGCAATCGCGAAAAACCTTCGCTTTATCACTGCTTCTAGAGATACCACATACAGGATGTTCACTTATGTCGACATTTATGGGTATTTTAAACATTTTTTATATATTTTATGCATTTTCAATGCGATCTTATAAGATAAATTATTATAATAGAAAAATACTAGAAAAAATCGACTCGGGTCACAAGTGAATCTCAGGCGGGAGAGCATTGGAGCATTGGAGCAATTGGGAGAGCATTGGACCGGATTTCCAAAGGTTGCGGGTTCGTTTCCCGCCTGAGATTCACTTGTGCCCCGAGTCGATTTTTCTAGTATTTTTCTATTATAATAATTTATCTTATAAGATCGCATTGAAAGAGCATAAAATATATAAAAATTATAAATCTAACATGGCTGTTTCATCTTGATCGATTGACCAAACATTTGCAAAAATGTTTCTTTCGAATACGAGAGGATGTTCCTCTCATTGATGAAACAACGCTGGCCTACAGCGTAAAATCAGGAATGTACTAGAAAATTTCGACGAGTGTTCGCAAGGGTCGGTAGCTCAATTGGGAGAGCATTGGACCGGATTTCCAAAGGTTGCGGGTTCGTTTCCCGCCTGAGATTCACTTGTGACCCGAGTCGATTTTTTCTAGTATTTTTCTATTATAATAATTTATTTTAAACATTGTATGAGCAATTTTACCGCCGGGTAACAAAGTGGCTGCAATTCCAGACGACGCCACAGCAAGAGCTATTTTGGCTTGAGCTGGTAATTGTGCCAAGATTATTTATTAGTGAGAAAGGTTTTCCCGTCCCAACGGGTGCACCTAGAAAAATAATGTCTCTTTTAGCATTGTCAACTCTGTGACATACACGGTCGAATACAGTGCGCTGTTCTACACTAAGACTGCGGACTCTGGTTCGTAAAGTTTCAGCTAGTTCAGCTGGATTATAATTTATTTCCGCAGCGTATTCTCTATTAATACGTTCCCCTTCTATGGTCGGCGCTGGTTAACCATACTGAGGGAGAGAATCACCACCTACAGATGTACTCGTAACTAAATCTTATAAAACTTCTAAGCATTGACTGAAAGCAATATCTCGCAATCTGTGGTTAATGTCATCGTCAATATTTTGTCTTATATTCCTAAAAAAAGTCTTCCGCTAATCTTTCTTGATATTTTTGCCACAATTGCTCAGCATTCGAAAGACCACAAAATACCAGAAATACAGCAAATAAATGACGCAAGCGGTGTGGACTATTACTGACGCATGTATCGGCTAAGGCGTCATCCCAATGCTGGTTATTGTCGAGTAAATGTCGGGCTGTTCAAGTTCAGCCGGCCAAGTGTGTGTCAGGCCACGCATGGAATAGGGATCCGTAGCAATTTTTTTCCCCGCTAAATCCCGTCACTTTTATATGCTTAATTCGAGCGGTAATATAAAGTATCAGCATAAGGTAAGTACATACATAAGTTGTGTGTATTAAGGTGTCCAAGTAACTATGGTTTTTTTAACTATCCCACGGGAACCCTTTAATTTTCCGGGATAAAAAGTATCTAAGATGTTGACCAGGGATATAAGGTATTACCATGCAATATTTCATTGAAATCGGTCAAGCCAATTCGGAGATTAGCCCGTACAAACAGACAAACCGACAGAGAAACAAAAAATTAAAGGTATTATCCCTCTTTTTTTCACCCCCCTGACTAGGTTTTAAGCACTTTTTGTCTATGTACAGAAATTCGATCTCCACAGTTTTATCATAAGTACTAGCTGCCTGGGCCACGCGTTGCTGTGTTATAAATTAAAATAATATCTATCCTATCTTTCAAGTTGGATCATACCGCACACGGTGTACAAATTTGATTAAAATCGGTTGAGTTGGTGAAGAGTTTACTGGGAACATACATTGTGACACTGGATTTTTATATATTAAGATAGACATTTCACAAATCTTTCCTTTAACCTGAAAGTTTGTATTGAATGTCGTGAGCGTTAAGGGTTTTATACCTAGTTCCAGGTAGGGTCACTGTACCATTATCTCGTATTAAAATTATTGTAAAATATTGCCGAAAAATAAAATTATTGTCGAATACAAATCAAAACAAAAGATCCAAAACGTACTCGGTACTTTAAAAGTCTCCACCGAAAAGCAAAATTATAATAATCTACCAATTTCCCCACTACTGAGAAGTAGACACAACCTATAGATGAAGACACCTCAAGGAAAGCTGTTAAAGCCAGAATTCGTCGAAACCATTAGAAAGCAAATAACTTATCCCGAGAAATGAATTGATAGATGTTTGTAAAGAAAATACTTTCGATGTTGAAGGTAGTTAACATTTGATGAAACGATACTAACTCAAAGTTATGGAAGAAGTGGGAAGCGCTAGTAAATTTCGACGCGTCTGCCAGAGTCTCGATAGCGCAGTGGTCAGAGTACTAGCCCGGTTGGCGAAAGGATGTGGATTTGAATGCTACCTGAGGGCCGAGCCGATGTGGTTTTGTTAGAGACGTATATTAAATCTTTTTGAAATGAGGCATTGTGAATGATAAGAAATAAAATAGATACAGGTATTTTATTGCTTAAACTGACTGATTGACACAGAAAGCTATAGACAATAAAAAAACCATACAATGTGCCAATAAGTGTTGCAAACACTCAAGGCAGGCTATTACTCTAATGCCTCTTAATAGCTCAACTATATTCGTGTTAAAGTTTAATTAACGTTTAATTTAAGATGAATACTAGGCGATGCAGTCACTAAGCATAAAGCTACGCTAGTACCATATATTGTAGCGGAGCGTAATACCTAGAGATTTTTTTTTGTTTAGATGGGAATTTTGTGAATTTAAAAATTAGGGCTCCGTCACAATCTGGTCCTAAGGCGGTTCACCACTAGAGATGCGTCCCGCCGCGGTGCGCATAGCGGCAGAAAACGCGCGCGGGGACGGAGGCGCAGATCTGCCTATTTTAGCGGTGTAATCTGCTTCTCCGCGCGGAGTAGCAATACAAAACGGGCACGCTTCGCGCTCCCGCGCAGAATCTGCGTGCGGGACGCCTACGCGCGCTTTGCCGCGTCGGCAGTGTGTTGTCATAGGCGTGTTTTCTATATAAATTGAGATTCTTGTATACAATGGTAAAATCTGCGGCCGACGGGCCGCGGTGCAGTGTGTTAACCGCCTTAACCTGTTGATTCGATTCCACACACAAAATATTAAAATCGGTTAAGAAATCGGGAAGTTATGGCGTAACAGACATTGCGCCATTGAAGCTGATCCATGGGAGTTTCGCTCCAATTATTACAATTTTTTATTAGGTCGTGCTGTAGTTAAAGAAAACATAACAACATAATACGTTTTATAGTAAGTACAAGTTCTGCTTGGTTTTAGGATTATATCATTGTTGTGGGTTGTTCAGAATTCATTTTTCTTATTTTATATTTATTTAATGAAACTGAATTTCATGTGGATAACATTAAATAGAAAATTACAAATTTGAAGTCTTTCTTGTAACAAGCTTGAGTAGAATAAACAGTTTATTTTCAATTAAATTACGTGATAATAAGTTATCTTATAGCTCCGACAAAAAGTTAAACTTGATACCTTTTACTCATTACTGCCATGTACGACATTGATACTGTGTTTACCTTTTTTAAAAAGGTAAATATGTTACTGACTACCCCTAATGATTTCAGTTTTATGGGTAGGTACTTAAGTATAAATATTTGCACTCTTAAAATAAATATAAGTAAACTACAATAATCATCTACTAAGTCATATTTTAGGAACCCAAGAACACGATTTTAACTTTAAGTGAATCGAATGTAATAAAATCAGTTTGCTAAGTTACAGTTAGTAATATATTTGTATAGCTACGCGTAATTTATTTACCATTTTTAGCTATTTGTAATTTTTTTTATTAGCAGTTTTACGTTTATCCTGGTTTTTCTAATTGATTTTCTATTAAAAAAAGAAAAATAGGGTTTGCAATATATAGGTCAGGTTTTTCATGTTTGTGGTTACTGATCACCAATTCTCTTTTCAAACCCACCTAAAAGAATTAACGATTTGTCCTTCCATTAGCTGGGACTGGGTAGTAAACTTTATAGAACATGTAACTTAATATAAGAGCAATTAACTTTGTTAAGACACTTATGTCTTAAGAGAAACAGGGGCAATTTAATCGACTCGAAGATAATCGAATAACTTTGCCAAAAAATTCGTAGATTTCTCTCAGTATAAGCGTTCACTTTTCATTTGTATTCGGGTATTTCAGGAAAAAATGCGATGGTTATTTGATATTAACCAGACCTTCGTAAAAGAAGAAATGATTATTGCGTGAATTCCGAACTCGCTTTTGTGTATATTTTCTTTTAAATGGTAATGTGAGAATCTGAAAAACTCATCAAACTAAAGCTATGCTCCCAAAACAACAATTTTTGATAACCTAAATTTAATCCAATTATCTAAATAATGTAGAACTAATAATAAATTGTTTTTTATTCCAACTGTAGATAAGTTTTATTCAAAGATTTTAAAATTACTACTAACTGACTTCATGAAGGATAGAAATATAATACTTGGAATATACATTTTAATTCACTAGATGTGTTTGATAAAAATCAAATAAATAACAGAAAATTGCTTGCTTAATCGTCATTCCTTCAACCGTCAAATATTTTACAACAAAATATCAATATAAATGTGAAGTGCCAATATATCATTAAAAAAGTAAGAACAAATTTGAAGCGTTTGTTTGAACGGCATAATGTTTATGTCATGATCACTAACATTATTTCCTGAATCTATCTATCACGTAGATAGGATATATAAAACCCCTAGCACAAACGCTGCTTAGTTCCAAAAAGCAATTATGCTATGAGATGTTCCACATTTATTTAATTTAGAACAGCTCAGTTAAATATAAGTAACAAGCCGTTTTTTTTTCGGCGGAATGCAGAACTAGAAATCTTATAGGCTTAGTGAAACCAAGCTGCAAAATCTAGCTCATCGCCGTGCCAGACATTTGCCCACGGTCTTACTTTTATAGTCTAGCCACGGCGTGTGCTCTTAATAAAACAAACCTTGCTTGGTATTTATCGCTATTAGATAGTCAAAATAAAAATAGTTGATTAAATCCGAGATTAATTTAGCTAAACAGTTTACCGTCACACAGTATTAAGATTTTCCAAACACATTCCTAAATTAGTCCGTTCATTTAATCAGTCGTACGATAAGCTTGTCATACTTTAAAATAAGTCAGAAATTAACGCTTAAACCATTGCAGAATATCCCAAATACTGCAGATCTCATTTCGTTAGTTTTTAGAGTCTTTCGAAGTAATAAATTGCTCTGATCATGCAAATAGTGCTCTATCAAAAGTTTTACAATGGTTCATCTCGATACCTCCTAAGTATAATGAGTCAACTAACATTATTGTAATTTTATAGGAGAGCGATTTGAAGGCAAATCGTTCATATTTTTATTTTATAATAAAGATTGGAAGCTCTTTCTTTGGTATAAATTGATTTTGCTGATTTTTGTTTTAAAATGACATTTTATGTACGTGATGGGGTATACGCCGGCGGGACTTAATAGTATAATGGTTTAACTTCCAGTTATATTCATGTACGTTGTACATCAAAATCCATGGTTTACACCAAAATATTATGAAAATGATTGTGTTTTTGTTAATATCATCTTACTTTTGGTTGTTTTTGGGACTTTCTGTCTCACTTAATATAAAAATCTTGAAATTACATCACTTGACTCATTATACTAGGAAAGTTTAGCTACGTTAGCATTTGAAACTTCAACGTATACTGGACTAATATAATTTATCTAGGCTTTTTAATTAGTGATTTTCTTTCTAATACCTTACGAAATGTGTGATTAATACAGGCTAGGAAGAAGAAGTAGCATCATAAACAAAAATGCATTTTAAAGAGTCACAATGTATTTTTCGCTACAATTAAGTAGGAACATATTTCTAAACATTATTTTACCTTACAAAAATTACAAGTTGAACAAAGCAACAAAAACAAATTATAAATGTTGTATCATTAAAGTTTCATAAAAAAACAACAAACAATCAATAAAACTAAAACAGATACCTTCTCCAGTAGGTCAATAAAAATAATAAGAAACAACTAAAAATGGTAACTTATGTTAAAAAATATTAATAAAAAGATTTCAAGGTACATCTGTACCTGGGTCCGGCAGGATCGAGCTTCTTGACATGGGGTTGTCTTCAGACCTCTACTTCGGCGCCAACATCGAGTCCAATAAGCTCAAGTGATATGTCACGGGACAGCTTGTAACTCTCTATAAAGCTCCAGTCCGAACTTCCGAGCATTGAATATTGCAGTCACCACAGGGACGGCTTAGCAAAATACCAATATGCTGCACTGGACACGATTCAGCGCAGAGCTAAGAAGCTCATTAGTGACTACAAATTGGCGAAGAGCAAGCTTCACGCCTTAGCTCACCGCTACAAAGTTGCCTGTCTGCCGGTCTTCTACAGATGTATTTTGGAGAGTGTGCTCAGGAGCATATGCAATGCTCATATCGCCATCTCCTTTTTTCCATCGGACATCCAGACGCACTGCTGGCTGCCACCTTTTCTTGGTTACTGTTCCTACCTGTCACATGAAGCGATTTTCAACATCATTTATAATGTGCTCAGCAATGGAGTGGGACTCCCTCCCTGTGTCTGTAAAATCTGTCCGTTTTTAAAGCTAGGGTGAATAGGCATATTCTGGGTTAGCTCATTCTATCGTGGTCCCTGTCTTGCCCTCCAGGCTTGATTGAGATCAAGAGCGAACCCATTAAAAATAAAAGTCAAAAAAGTCTAGCCCAGGTATATTAAAACTATTTTTGGCAAGAGACCCCTAATTAATAGGGGTGACCACTTTGGAAATCTAGGTAATTCTATTGTTAAAAAATAGCTTTATTTTTTAACAAAATAAATAAAAATATTCAAGGTTTACCAAATTAAAAATCAGTCTGAATCGCTGTCATCAGCTCCATTACAGTTAGTTGAAATCAAATTATTCAAAAATAAATGATACTTCTTAGGAATCACCAGCGTCTTACAAGGATCCATAAAGTCTTTATGCTTATTTTGGTCAATAGGACCAAAATAAGTGCCTGATAAGCTAAAGAAATGTTATCTATATCTGAATTCTTTGCCGAATATCTTCTGTTAATGTCTCACTGCATTTTTTTCCAACAAGTTACGGGGCAAAAAATTTTCATAATCCTCTTACCATGTACTCTTCTGTTTCTACTGACAAATTCCAAATCTCTATTAGCATTACATTTCTTCTCCTTATCCTTCCATTTTTATGAAAACTTTCTACCTACCTACTTTACCTTTACCTTCTTTAGTGATAGAAGTCCGCTTACGACATTTGACGTTATTGGACTGAGTATGTGATATCATTAATGTCAGATGCAGGGGTGGCGATCGCAGAACTATCTATCAACTCGAAATTAACAGGTGATGGGGCAAAAGAATCATACGGCAATGGTACTGTTACTCCAGTACCATTGCCGTATGATTCTTTTTCAATAATGCTACTCTGGATGGGCGAATTGCGGGAGTGTTTCTATGACTGATAGCGATCGATCTCCATTTTGAGTTCTATTATCACCATTTGATACCCAAGGCGAGGAGCAAGAAATATCATCCGGAATTAATATGGAAGCGTTGGAAGGGTTATTCTGCAATACATACTATCATTCAAATCAACCTCATCAAGTAGGTATTGATAGCTCCTCTTCCTTAAAATTTGCATCAGGTGGCAATGAAGAATCAAAACAAACAATAATTTAAATTAAAAACACAAGAATTCATATTTTTGTATCAAATATGCCAATACCAAGTTAAAAAATATACATAAAAAATTATAACACAATTAACAAAAAAACATCAAAAATTAAATTAGTACATTATTATAGCCATGTGAGTCAAGTGTCTTCTTTATAAAGTTTGTTCGCCGTGTACTGGTGTAACTGTAGTTGTATCAGTATACGGCGTACTAAGCGACTTGAACAACAATTATGAAACAAAAATAACAAAATTGCACTTATACAGATAACTTACCATCTTTATCCCTATTTTGCATTATATCACCGATTCATGTGTTATTGTTTAACGCATCATTGGTATTATTCACATTAACATTGAGTAAATCTAAAAATATTCACGCCTTGTTTGACTGCAGTACGTCCCCCTCACGCCCCGCGTACACTAGTACAATGTTACTTGGACCACTATACAACGTGTGATTTTAACTGAAGTTGAAATTGATTTAGTAAACGTGAAATTATCTCGTTAATTATTGTTCTTTTTTAAATTTTTTAACTACTTTTTTTTTGTTTATTATGTCCGTTTATGGAAAAATAACAAAATACCTTTTGTTAGATGACTCAGTATACTTAGGAGGTATCGATCTTTATCTTTATTATTATTACTTATACTTATAATAAAACTGTGGAGGTCGAATTTCTGTACATAGAAAAAAAAATGCTTAAAACCAAGTCAGGGGGGTGTAAAAAGAGGGATAATACCAAAAAATGATTTTTTTATTTTTTTGTTTCTCTGTTTGTTTGTCTGTTTCTCTGTTTGTACGGGCTAATCTCCAAAATTTCATTGAAATCGGTCTAGCCATCTTGTGGTCTTTCGAATGCTGAGCAATTGTGGCAAAAATATCAAGAAAGATTAGCGGAAGACTTTTTTTAGGGATTTAAGACAAAATATTATAGACACAGATTGCGAGATATTGCTTTCAATCAATGCTTAGAAGCTTTATAAGATTTAGTTACATCTGTGGGTGGTGATTCTCTCCCTCATTATGGTTTGCCAGCGCCGACCATAGAAGGGAAACGTATTAATAGAGAATACGCTGCGGAAATAAATTATGATCCAGCTGAACAAGCTGAACTAGCTGAACCAGAGTCCACAGTCTTAGTGTAGAACAGCGCATTGTATTCGACCGTGTATGTCACAGTGTTGACAATGCCAAAGGAGAAATAATTTTTCTAGGTGCACCCGATGTGACGGGAAAAACCTTTCTCACAAAAATAATCTTGGCACAATTACTAGCTCAAGCCAAAATAGCTCTTGCTGTGGCGTCGTCTGGAATAGCAGCCACTTTGTTACCCGGGGGTAAATTGCTCATACAATGTTTAAAATCCCCATAAATTTGGACATAAGTGAAAATCCTGTATGTGGTATCTCTGGAAGCAGTGATAAAGCGAAGGTTTTACGCGATTGCTGTTTAATTATCTGGGACAAGTATGGCACACCGAAAAGCAGTGGAAGCGGTTGATAAAACTCTGAGAGATATCCGTCAAAATGACCAACCTAAGGGTGGCGTAATGATGCTGTTTTGTGGGGATTTTAGACAAACGTTGCCAGTAGTACCACTGGGAACAAAAACCGACGAAATAAGATGCTTAAAGAGCTCAAGCCTTTGGCAACACGTCACAAAGATGCACTTAACAGTGAACATGAGGGCGCAAACAGGAACCAACACAAATGCGCAGGAATTTTCTGATTTATTGCTAAAAATTGACGAAGGGACATATCCGGAAGAAGAAGGGCAAATAGTTTTATCTGAAAATCTCGGCCACACTGCTAATTCAATTGAAGAACTTATCTCTTCCGTGTATGGTGAACAAAATCAAATAACAAATCATGGCTTTGCGAAAGAGCAATTTTGACTCTGCGAAATGACCAAGCCGCAAGAATCAACTTGGATATACTCAACAATGTTGAAGGAGAAGTTGTTGAGTATATGTACTTCTATTAACTGAGTAATGGAGCAAGATGACGCTACCAATTATCCCGTTGAATTTCTTAATTCTCTGAGCGTTCCTGGACTTCCAGCACACAAGATTTATGTAGAAACTGCGGCCCCATTATTTTGTTGGGAAATTTAAGTCCCCCAAAATTATACAACGGGACAAGACTAAAAGTTACTTCTCCGCAGAAGCGGAGATTTTGGTGGGATGTGGCGTCGCTGAAAGAGTTTTTATACCACGAAATCCACTGATTCGCAATAATTACCCACTCCATTTCAAACGTGTACAGTTCCCGGTGAGTTTGTGTTATGCAATGACTATAAACAAAGCCCAAGTGCAGACGCTACGTGTTGCCGGCGTGGACCTCAGCGTCGGCTGTTTTTCACACGGTCAGCTCTATGTCGCTTTCTTCCGTGTAAGTCAATCAAACAAACTGTTTTTTTGTGTTCCGAACCAAACCACATCGAACGTTGTCTATAAAGAGGCATTATAAGGTACCAGCTAGATATGGTACGGAACCCTTCGTGCGCGAATCTGAGTCGCACTTGGCCGGTTTTATTTTTGCTGATCGTGTCGATCAAACGACCTCTGTGACACAGTGGTCATGTATGGTACCGCAAGTGCCTTTGGCTTGCAGGGATCCTTATTCAATCACCGGCTAGGTTAGTTGGAAAATAATTTGTGTCCAAGTGTTTCCATTTTCTTTTTATCTACGATTCACGCATTAATCCAAACTTTATATTTTTGTTTTATTTATTTTTTGCTGTAGAACAGTTAACAAGCCTGTATAATGTATAAAATCAAATACACGCGGTCGAAGTGGCTGGCAACAGCTAGTTTAATATAAGTTTAAACAAAATTATGTTCCTAGTGTCTCCCTGATAGTTTGTAAGTATCGAGATACACAGTTATATATTTTATCTACTCTAATACTATAATACAAAGATTCTAAAACTGAAAACAAAATGCTTATGACAAACATTACGTACAGGCCAAAAATAATAAAAAAAAAGTTTCATTACGATACAGGTCTTGTATGGACACCTGTAACATAATATAACTTTTTTATCATAACGATACACCTATACAACCTCCAGCTGGACCAAGGAGGTTGAACCTCTACTTTAAAAAGGTTTCAATGAACGAGTCCTCGACGACCGACGCAACACGCATGCGCAATTGATGTTTGCACCTTGGCGCCAACATTTGACATTTAAATAAATTTGTTGTTATATTCAGCGTTTTATTTGCAATATTGTTTTACATATTATAGTATGAGAGTAGATAAAGTAGTGTATGACACTGTACATAACTTGGTCTTATAACACTCGTGTGATGCTATAAAAAAACTCGCCTACGGCTCGTTTTTTTAAAACACACTCATGTTATAAGAACCCTTATTATGCAACAGTATCATGAACTACTATAATTTGCTTATCGATATGCATATATAATGACAATGATGAGTTTAAAACAATTATAGAAAATCAAAACCTTTTAAAAATATAAGTAAAAATTATTAATTTCACCTAATTTTATATTTCTGTGTTGCTTCTGGCTGATAATTGTTTACTAAAGTTGTATTACAGATAGTGCATAGATTAAACGAATCGGTTAATTTCACGTTGAATCAGAAATTTAATTTTCATAACGTAGGTGTATCGATTTTACAGCGATTTTAGCTCGTCAATAAAATCCGATTGAATGATTTTTACCCACATACAAAGATTTAAAGATAGGTTCTTAAATTGAATTTTTTTGCTAAATAATTATAAATGCGTCAGATTATACTAACGTAAACAATTTCATTCCCTAACTCTCTTTGTGGAAGCAATTACTAATTAAAAAAATAAACATTACCTAATATATATATCGCTTATGTTAATATCACTAGTCTGATACCAGTTATTTTAGCAATACTTAGAAAGGATCATTAGGACAGATTCAGATATCTGGTAATAGCGTATTAAACCAGAAGTCACAGCTAGTTATTCGTAACCAGAAGTCACAGCTAGTAACTTTATACTCATGTATACTAGTATGTACTCATCTAGCTAAGCTTTCTTTTCAATTTTTCGATACTACTTGCAGGAGAAACACTCTTGTCACAAACTCTTCTGTGGGCGACTTATTGGCGAGTTCCACAAAGCTTATATAAACATCATCCCGACTTAAAGACAATTTCTCGCGATTGCCCATTGTTGGACGGAAGCCTTCCCCAAGATGGCGGGTTTTGTATTTATCTCCATGCTTATCAGGCGGGTGGCAATTCGTAGTAAAAGACTATAACTCAGAAAGCGTTTCTGCCTTTTGTATGCTCTACATGAAGTGAGAGGTACCTCCAGATAGTAGTATTTTACGATACCATTAAATGTGCATGGATACACAGCAACGTGTAAAATATTTAAGTTAATGTGTTATAGAAAACAGTTTATAATATTAATATTAAAACCGAATATTACCGAGTGTGTCACATAATCAAAAATCACAAATCGCTCAAATCAAAGGGAATTTTACCGTTAAAGCAGCATTTTTTAAAAGGCTTTTCGTGGTTATATTTTACAACTCAAGTCGACGAGTTGTAAAACGAATAGCCTTTTGTTTTAATGGGGCGATGTGTTCTCCTACAGAAAGACCAAACTCAGAATAATATTTTAGATCTAATGCTCATAAACCCACTGAATCCTCATTGAAATACTATCTCCTATTTAAATTCTATTGGAGTAACTTTTCCAAAATATGCGAATAATTCTTAGTTTCTTTGTAGTATAAAGTTAAAATTCAAATTTTCTAGTCTGTAACTCATAAGTTACAATATTTCCATGCAAAAGCTTATTGCTTAGTTTAGAGCTCTCTTAGAGATCTTGGACTAAGGATTAATTAAACAAGGTACGAATAACATATTCTAATTTCTACCAGTTTTCAAGTCACTTTTAAAACAGAAAGTAGTACCTAGTAATAGTGACGAATGTATAATATTTGTACATGGTATCTCGAATTGTAGATGTCAGTGTGTTCTATAAAACTTTTGTACATTATTTTATTCTTTCATCAATAGTTTAACACTGCACGCGATTTAGAATATTATAGTTTGTTTTACATTTTGGGATGTAAGCCATTTGGAATTTTCGAGATCGGTTGAGTATTTTTCGAGTTTATTTCTTACATGCAAACTTACAAATGTAACTTGTTTAAAATATTAATATAGATAGACAAAGAATAACATGCCATGTCAACGTATAATGACTTTATTAGCAGTAGCAGTTTTTTAAAACAGCTTCGTTTTATTTCAACGACGTTTAACAGTTTTCATAAATAAAGAAATTTTACACGCATAATTGTTAAAACGTTTTGCATTTATTAATGCGCAGTTGTCAACGATTAAGGATTATGTCAAATGGAGTGAATAAATGTCATATTGTAGATTTTAGTTCTAAATTTTGTCGTTGATGGCTTTGTGAGATATAATTCATAACAACAACAATGGTGTGATTACCAGTGGTGATTTCCGATTATAACAATACCTTTTGTTATAAGTTGTTATAGTATTACTTTATTGTTATATGTAAGTCAATAGTTAATAATTTTCATTTATTCACTTCTAGTGATGATCTACATAGGTTTATTACCTTTATCGATAGGTCAATAATTTTATACAAAAATAATTGTTGAATATTTTTCATCATGGCTGGCATACATCGGACGCTTACTGTGGTTAGCTCAGAACATTAGCTTTAGTTATTGTTCTGAGGTGATTAGATAAACTTTTCTGTGCCAACGATAGGAGTTTTATTAAACGTAGCCCAATGACAATTCAACTTTGACATTCAACATTTTTCAGCTGTTTCACAAAAAGAGCTACTTCGTGAAACATCTAGTAGATTCAGAAATCCATTTGTTATATATGGTACAATATTATAAAAGAACAGACAAGCCATTTCCCCAATAGTACTGATGAACTATCTGGAGATTAGTATTCGATTGGACTATGTTAATTGGTAATCGATTAAGTGTGAAACAGCTGAACTAGCAGAAGCTTCAAGTGCCGATAAAAACCGAGCCTAATCCATTAATATAGTATGTGGCGGCTATTCGTAATCCAGTTTATACTCTGTATTTTAGTATTTCAGGTAAAATTGTTTATATAAATAGATTATAAATCATACTAATAGATGTTTAGGAAAATAGCATATTAGATAATGATTATTAATAATAAATAAATAATTAAATACATACATAAATAATCGATTATTTACTAGATAAGTTAAGGTAATGGGTGAAAATAACTAAATCAAAAGTCATTAAACTGACAATACCAATCAAACCAATTTCAAATTGTTTCACTCTACTCATCCTAATCGATTACAAAAGAAATCATTTACGTTAAATTGTAAATGGTCGATCAATAAATAGCAATAATTCCTTATCAATAAATAAGTGTAATAAGCTTAGCTCAACTAACCAAATTATTAGCTTATTAGCAATTTACAAGTGTAAGAAATATTCGTGATAATTACCATTAATTTTTACTCCTCTAATTTGCAATATTCCAACATATATAATTCGTTATGAGTCATTATATATTCTAGCGTGCACAAATGACTGTTAAAATAATAATTAATTTTTACATCAGGTTTATTTATAAATTATATATAAATAATACCAATTGGCTAATATTATATACTAGCCAATTGGTATTATTTAATTAATTAATTTGACTACATTCATTTTTACTAAAGTAGGATGTAGTTATTTATACCTTAATTAAATATAGCATATTGGCTTAACCTGGACTGTGAGGTGGGTGGCAAATGCATAACTAATGCCAAACCCAAATTTTTGATGTATGACGACAGACTTGGCCGAACGGGACTGACCTCAGTGTCCCGAATTCCAGCAGGAATTTTAGCGGTATCCGAATAGAGTGTTCTGAACACTGTTTTTCATTTCTGTTTTAAAATTTAAACAGAAAGAAACTGTAACAATTTAAATCTGTTTTAGAAAATACCGGTTCATAAGTGTTAATATCTGTTACAGTCGATGAGGTTCACATTGGTATAACTATGCGACAGCTCACTAATAATTTGGGTACTTTGAAATGCCTATGTTGGTGTACTGTGTATACACATAGATATTTAAACGTAAAACAGTTTCTAACAGATTGATAACGGAAAACATTATATCTGTTACCCTTTTATAAGTGTTCGACGCAAAAAAGTTTCAAAACACCCAAATAAGTGATACAGGAATAATTCTGTAACAGATTCAATGTGTAACCCTTATAAAAGTGTATCCTTATAACGGTGTTATTGAATCCCTGAATTCCAGTCTCCAAAGTCTCAAAACGGGCAGTTCGTGTGATGAATACAGCATTTGTATCAGAGTAATGGGTATTTATATGGGTATGGTAGCTTTGAAATAGTGTGTGAAATATTATAATTATGTAGCGTTCTACAATATGCGACTATTTATATACGGTATAAAACTAAGTAAACTAAGCCGTGGGGTGTCGAACAGCAGCAACTTTTCACACTAAATTGTGTCTTAATACTGCATGCAATCAATGGGACGCAGCAGTTTTCTGAATTATGGTATTTTACTGCGATACAGTGTTTGTAATGCGATGCGATACCGCTCGCTAAGCTTGGAGATAATGGCAAAACCCCCTATTCTTGGGGGAGGTTTCCGTCCGGCAGCGGACACTTATCATCTAAGATAATGCTGATGATGGAGACTAAATTATATTATAAATAATGTTTAAATGTTAATATTAATAATTATTTATTAATATCAAATTTTTATCCTTGTTTCAGAATGTGAAGCCAGATTGTGATGCTTGGGTAATTGAAGATTGTTACTAAACTGCTAACCTTACATTGTTGTAACTTGAAACTTGTTTTGTATCTCTTTTCCAATTTTAGAGAATTTCAATTAAATGTAGACGTCTATTACATTTGATTAATTAATGTTTGGACAATAAGAGGTTGAGAAAATATTAACTCCGACCATCACAGTTTATATAAACTCATCTCTTCGTATTTAAGTTGAAAAGATTTATGTTATTTTTCATTTTGGAGAGTGATATTATGTTGACTGTATATAGTTTATTATGTCTGTAATAAGGATTTATAAATATTAACCTTTTAAGACTTAAGTCAAATTAAAAACTGTATTTTTTGTTAGTTGGATTAGCCATTGACTGTATAAATATGTGTATATCCATGTACTATGTTTCAATACGTACAACTAAATTCGGCACTAAAGCAAGGCATCACTTATTATGATATATGATAGTTAATAAAACTACCTCAACTCAGTATCATCAGTTGTGTTTATCGATATCCATTAGTGTGAATGGTTCTTGTTATTCTACTATAGCTGACACCAAACGACCTCCGGGAAGCACACGGCGTAAAGCCTGCTTAATTTGTGATTAATTCAGTGCTCTATATTGGTCAACATTTGACATTATTGTATTAATATTACTGTAATTTTGTATTGGCTCTAAATCATTTACAAGTTATAATCAACTTTGTATACACACTTTCTTACTTGTTGATTAATTTCTTAGTGCTCTGGTAATAAGTGCACATCCGGGGTGAGTAAATGAACAAATTCCTTAAACTCTAATACATATACTATTTTAGTTAACCAAAATGTGTATTTATAATAAAAGGAAAAATGTATAATTTATTCATTATACCCACTTGATAATTATTTACTACTAACTTTGCATTAAATTATACTAATACACACAATATTCATACAGTTCAATGCGTCATTTGTTTGTCTTTCTCACGTAAGTTAGAATTTTTTAATCTGTTATAATTCATATTCTACAAAAAGTGGAATAAAATTTATATTTATACATAATGAACGTTGTTGCAGTGCCGTGATGCATCTTGTAGTGCAGTGGTAAGTATCATCTTCTCGGCTGAGAGACGTCTACAGCTTAGATGGGGAATTAGCCCTAACTCCTATGCTTGGCAGGCGGATTAGAGATGACTTAAAGAATATAATTCGGTAAAAGCTGGTGTCCATTTGGGGCCTAAGGACACCTCCCTGTATTATTGTTAGCCGCCTTATACAAAATCCTTAAGTGTTAAGGATTGGTATATCCTACTAAGGCAGACTCCACGAAGTGCTGTTGGAATGTAGTTTAGATGCTGCCAGTGAATTTGTTGTTTAGTATAATTGCTAGCGACTTAGCCCGCTTAGTATAGTGCTCAAAACTATACATTTATTAAAAAAATATTCATTGTTAACTCGATAAAAAGTCTCAGGATATAAAAATGTGTTTGCTTGAATGCAAACACTAATATTCAGGAACTAGTTATTTCCACATATGTACTAAACTCTACCAAGAACAACATTTAGCCTATGTTACATTGAAGAAAGTTGCCGTCAAAATAGTAAAAGTATATGTTTAAAACAGAGCAAAATGCTACGAAAATCAATACGAAACTTTATCTGGGATTTAACACAAATGGTTGGATTGTTAGAATATATCAGTAACAAAGTAAAAAGAGCTCATATTTGCATTTTTGTGGGGTGTAGTCTCTACACGCCTTAGATAACAAGTCTGATACAATAACATATAGAATCTTTGGGGAAAATAAGTTAAAGAAGCCAAAATGATACGGTTCTGTAATGTTGAGTTCTTACAAAAAATAAATTTACTAAAACAAAGAATGCGCGTGTAATTAAAGTGTAATCTTGCATCTCATATATGTGCGGTACCGTACATATTGGCATAAAAAGAAAAACAATGCGATAAAAAATTAACATAGGTATTCTAAAAAATAAAATGAATAAATTTTGGGCAATCCTCGATAATTATTTAGTTTCAAACAAAGCAAAGCTTGTGCTACTAAATAACGTATAGAATACATAAATAAGTATATAAACGACCATGACTTGAAGCCAAATGCCAGTGCTCATTAAAACATATTCCTCTACCAGGATTCGAACCTGGGACCCGTATCAGAAGCTGCACCAATCAGCAGTCAACATACTCACGGTCTATTCGACATTACCACATTACTGATGCTGCGTCATCGAGCGCACCCATCTAAGAGGTCTCCATCCCAGCCGCGGCCATAAAAACTAAAGAGTAATAGTGCAGACACTAAAACCATAGATGACATTACTCGTGTACGGTAAATATATTATAAGCTTGTTTCTCAAACTCATTTTTGATGATTTGATAATTTCATGATAATATGCTTTAATGGTTTAATAATATTTTTTTAATTGTTTTATTTATAATATACAGATAAAGAAAGATATATGAGGAAAAATATAGAAGGTTCTCGCTTTTGAGCATGCAAACCTTACTTGTTTTTATATCTATACATATAAATAAAATTGGAGAGTCTGTTTGTAATATTGAAATAACCGTTTTTTACTACATGCATATGAATATACATACGGTACATACACCAAATTAACATGTTTTACAATATTTGTCTGTCTGTCTGTCTGTTTGTTCCGGCTAATCTCTGAAATGGCTGGACCGATTTTGACGGGACTTTTATTGGCAGGTAGCTGATGTAATAAGGAGTAACTTAGGCTACTTTTATTTAAGAAGAAATAATTTCATGATAATATGCTTTAATGGTTTAATAATATTTTTTAATAGTTTTATTTATAACTAGCTGAACCAGCCACGCGTTGCTGTGGCAGTAATATTTTTTTTCTAAAATAAAAGATTTTTTCTAAAATAAAAGTAGCCTAAGTTACTCCTTATTACATCAGCTACCTGCCAATAAAAGTCCAGACAAAATCGGTCCAGCCATTTCAGAGATTAGCCGGAAAAAACAGACAGACAGACAAAAATTGTAAAACATGTTATTTTGGTGTATGTACCGTATATATATTCATACGCATGTAGTAAAAAACAGTTATTTCAATATTACAAACAGACACTCCAATTTTATTTATATGTATAGATATACAGATAAAGAAAGATATATGAGGAAAAATATAGAAGGTTCTCGCTTTTAAGCATGCAAACCTTACTTGTTTTTATATCTATTATACTTTTTGAAACCTGATCCATGTATGTTTATGTGATACTTACTTAAAAATTTCGATACTAACTTCTTTTATTAGGTAGTTACTTGTAACCATCGAAAACACACGTATTAACTTGTAAATATCTATAATATTTTGTTTCATACGTAAGGCGAGATTACTGCTTTAATCATCTGCTACGACGTCGAGTTGATATTGTAGGAGAGTTGTAGTTTAGGAGACAGTATACTCGTATATGTATATATTCCACCAATGTTATTTTTTTCTCTTTATTTATTTAGGTCCTTTTGTCTTCTGACATGCCAGCACCATCGAACTATATTAAAATTATTGCATATCTTATACATCTATCAATAAATTACATAAACCCAGAGCTGCCGCAGATTGGGGGTTACTCAGATTCCACCAATGTTGATACCAGTGACGATGTTCAGAAGGGTGCTTTGAATGCGTTGAAGGTTTCCTAAAATAGCGGTTGCTACTTATGACGACGACATTATGTGTAAGTTATAGTTATTGCTTCAGTTGAAAGAACTGCTAGTATTAATTGGTGGTGTAAAGTCTGATATCTTCAAATTGCCGGCTCATGATATTTTCATTCCGCTGTATAATGTTGTATTCGGTTTCTTTGACACTTATAAGATATAAAATAGGCGTATTTATATCTTATAGAATTATGGCATTGTGAATACAAAAGAAAAATACATTCTTTTATACTTGTTTCATTTTTATATTTGAGTTTGTAAATGAGTTTCATGTCGTGTTGTTTTATAATATGTTATTCATTAATTGCTGCTCAGACTCTAAAACGCTGAATAGGTAAGAGGTTAGATGACAAAAAAATTTTTTTTTTGCTTTAATAGAAGCTCATTTCTTTTTTCGAATTTCGGTTTTCGAATAACTTAAAAAACAAGCAAGATATAAGGTATTGAATATTTTGCTCCATCTCCCTCTAGCAAAACGGAAATTTACATGGAGTTTACTCCATGTAAATTTCCGTTTTGCTAGATAAATATGGCCGTATAAATATAAATATGGCCATATAAATATGGCCGTACTAAACAGTGACGTCACTGTTGATGTCGGATCTCTCTGTCTAATCGCTTCCAAATGAACAACTTAAAATGCTTGTATCTAATGTATTTCTAAGCCGATTTTAATTCTGATTTCACAGGATTGTATCTTTTTCTACGGTATTTTAATATAATGATGAGACGTGAAAATTAAAATTCAGTCATCCTCCCAATTGCATGGATAGCCTATTCCGTTGAGCAGTCCAATTGTTTTTTATTTGTCTTTTATTATTCAAATTATAATTAAACGCACCTTCTGGGTTAGATTGTTCCACGGTAGATTATTGGGCTTGATTGGGATCAAGAGCGAACCCATTCAAAATAAAAAAATCCAAAGCAATGTGCTGAGATAATGATCTTTATTGTTAAGCTGTTGTTCTATGAGTAATGATAGAGTTATATAATGTGTATGTTGATATTTTTTATCAATGCAAATTACTTTTATGTCTGGAACTTGTTTCTGATACCTATCTGATAATCCTTTTAATTACGATATCATATTAAAATAAAGAATAAACGTCCACTTATCTCCCAAATATTTAAAATCTAAAATATAACGTTTGATTTTCTCGTTATGGTATAATATTAAATAACTGATAAATTGATTTCACATGTATAACATAAAAGTATAAACTAATTTGCATAATAAATTATCATATTTTTTGTTGTAATTGTATTTATATTCTTTTGCTTGCACCATTTTTTCCATTATAACTGTAGACGTACCGTGGTGTTACTCCAATGAATCCTCGCAGCAAACAAGCAAAGCATTTTCAAAATCTTGTTTTTGACTCACTTATCAGTAATTTTTCTGTATTTCATAACGTCTTGGTATTTTTAACTGATAATCATTATTTAAATCTCCTCCAATGTAATTCCATTTCATTCATAGAATAACTCACTATCTCATTTGAATAATTTTTTTTTAAGGATTTTGCGGATTATTTTTTTATATTTAATCCTCAGTATTTCGTTTATAGACCTTTATAAGAGCCGTGATCACAGGTTGTCTAAGACAATGGTCTTCATATATTTTCTAATTTCCATAAAATATTGTGGAGGTATATATTTTAATCGGGCACCTTCTTAACTGTTATTTTTTTATATACATCAAATTGTTTTATTTTGCATTTTATTTATAAATTAAATTATTACTTCAATTACCTTGTACACTACTAAGTCTATTGCCAGGGGAATCGACCTCCTCGTTTTATTCAAATGTGTAATGTACGCGGAAGTGTAAGAACTAAATATCACTTACTACCTCAATATCTTTTCTTCCATAACTTTTAAAAACTTTTTTAAAAACAGGATAGTATTCCAAAAGTTTTTCTAGACTCTTTGATTTAAATTCGAATGTATTGTGCAAAATGTGCAAATTTTTGACGACCGTTTGGTGCTACGGTAGCGATCCTGCCTCGACGGTCCTGGGTTCGAATCCCGGTAGGGGCAGATGTTTGTATGATGAATACGAGCATTTGTACCTGAGTCATGGGTGTTTATATATATTTCTATGAATATTATATAGCTATGTATCATATATGTATGTCTATCCGTTACCCTAGTATCCATAACACAAGCCTTACAGTGCTTACTTTGGACTAGGCTAATTGGTGTGAACGTAATAAATATTTATTTATTTATTTTATATATTTATTGTTTAAGTGATCTTGTGATACAATTGTTTTAGCTAGCCAGAAATGTAACAGATAAACTCCAATTGTAGTTTATGTTGAATCGTTTAATGCAGATATATTCAAATAATTGATAATACTGAAGACGTCCGTTTGCTTTTATAGCTGATCTTCTAAAAGCCATGTGAATTGTCTTCACAATTTTCAGTACCAATGAACGAGGGAATTGAATTAAAGATTCAGTTAAGTGAATGAGTGATTTGAATGAACGACTGAATTGAATGAACTACTGATTAAGGTAAAACTCGTAGTCAAATCAGCGTTGATTTTGGGGTCAATAGGGGTCAATAAACGGACTTTTATTTTAACAATAACTTTTAACAAATCATAAAAGAATCAAAACGAATGCTAACAATTGATAATAGACAGCCGTACTATTGTCTTATATACATACCGGATCCCTTTAAAATTTCTATTAGTGGTTTCGTTAGTACATTAATAAATGTGAGGTCGCAGTTAACGCTTAATATATGCAGTGATCTATAGCTAGCTGTCTGAGGGTCCGCATCGTTAAATATGGCGTGATCTTAGTTTCATGTGTTACGGAGGTTAAACAGTTTTGGAGTTTTGGTTCGCATACGCTGTAAACTTTCATGTGATCCACTGATAAATAAATAGGAAAATGTTTTTTCAATATCCAATATAAACACATAGTTGTATTTTACGATCAAAGCTATGAGAAGCTAAGTTGTTGTAGTTTCTGGATTCTCCGCCGCGTTCGGTTTCACTTTCAATGTCGCGATGTGAAAATTAATACGTCAGTTCCTTTGTAATGGATACAAGACGCATGTGACCCACTTCCTTATATTCCCTCATAGATGATTAGCAGTTCTGTGGGAAATCAAGAGTACTGTTCAGTTGTTCGTTTAGATTGACTTTCACATTCGTTTTCATTGGCGGCTTGACTTGGTAGCTGCCACTATCTAAACGAACAGTAAATAATCTACAAATACTGATCATTTCATCGTCCTGATAGGTCGCTGCTGATATCTTCTACTTCTGAATATTTTAATAAATCACATCGTTCTTCAACAATTACATTGCAGTATAAAATACGAATATTTCTCTATTAAAATCCAGCCTAATCAGGTCTACTATGCGATGAATGCGTATGGCAGGCTTTTCATAAGGTTATTCATAATTTTAGAAAACACACTCGCTTTCAACAGAAATCAATGGTTTTGGAGAGGTTATATTCTGAATCTGCTAAACTCATATTAAAATTTTTAACATCTGTGTGGAAACGTCGTAGCCGTTATATACGATTAGCATTCTAGTAAAATTGATCCATTGCTTGCTTTGCTTTGAGTCTAGTCGTCGACTCACATTGACAATATTTATTTATTCCAAATTTATCAATTTAATCGGATATATTTTGTTCTTACACTTCAACACCTATACACATAAAAAAAAACACATTTCACCTCTCGTTTTTCTATTTGATTCTGATGTTTCCTGACTCTACAGGGGCCGTGATCTCAGGACGACTAAAGTAATGCTCATCATAAAAGTGCTACTTCTTTCCAAAAAATCGGTCACGATCTACACTACTTCATTTATACTACTATACTATTATAAAATTGATTGTTTTATTTATTAATCTGTCACCATTTCAGAACTATAGAGGCTCTTCGGAACTTATAAAATAAAAATAAACGCGTCGTTTATCCTTGTCTACCGTCATGGTTTTATTTAAACTATAAATACAAAAGAAATAAACTTTAAAAATCTAGAAAGCGTTGCTGTTAATTAATAATCACACGTTTACGATGTTGTAGCATTACTGGTAAGTGGTTCTACAAGAGTAAAAGAGGGAATGTGCATGGAACTGTAAATTTAGCACAAATGGATTAAAAACACCGTAATTCTTGGTAAACATGTCATAAGTGAAACTTAAATTTAACTCATTGTTTACAAACTGTATATAATGATTATATAAATAAATGAAAAAACTGCTTGCAAAAGATGTTATTCCGACAGAATTGCTATCTAAAGTTTTAATATTAAACTACTAAAGGAATACACAAACCAATAGCGTGTATTTTTACTCGATCTCCCTTACTCTCTCTCTCTTTCAATCTTTCTCACTATAGCTCTCTCGAACCTCTCTCTCGCACTATGCGTGCCATGTTCGCTCTATCTCTCTCACTCCATGCTTCATGCTACGTTCTTACTCTCTCAATCGGTCTCGACCACTCTCTCAATCGGTCTCGATCGCTCTCTCCTTCTTCTTCGACATATCCGTGGTACATCTTCGTGACGTTTCATCTGTAAAAAATTTACGCTCAAGCGACTAAAGAAGTTTCACTTCAAAAAAAAATCAACACAATGACAATGTTGCTACTTTACATTAATGTTCGAAAGTGATGTAACGGTAAAGGTGTATGGATATTTGGAGCCATTTCTATTAGCCATATTTTGTAATTGATATCTATGGAAAGCTGTTTTATTATTTCAGTAAAGATTTTATACCATTATCAGCAATGTTTTTACAATGTTATAACCCTTTTACTTGGAAATATAAAACACAAAATTCTTTATTGTTTCGTCCAAATAATAAAATATTTTAAAACGTAAAAATATTTAAAAGCATCCCACTTGATAAGCTTTTCAAATATGTTTTGAAATTTTATATTGCTGGAATAATTGGGAGCAAAATTAAAATGAATTTACTTCAAAGCGGGTGTAGAGAGTAAGCAAACAACAACTCGATTCCTATTTTGTGTAATAAAGGGGTGACTGAATGAATCACATATATTCTTTTGTCAGCACGATACCGGCTGATGCGGCATGTGTGACACCCACATTTTTTGGGATAAATAACAGAAACCCTTTTTCGCTGACAAAGTTATGGCCAGGGACTGAATATGCCACCACAACAAATTAAAAGAGTCAATGTGTAAATGTTTTTCACTCGCCCTTATTATTTTCGTTTTTATAATAAGTCCAATTATCAAATTTAACTTAGAAAACTATAAAATATTATAAGCTATGATGTGTCTGGAATTTACGGTATTTTTAAATCACCACCCCCCACCCTCACTGCGGGGATCGAACCATGCCCCTCAGAGCTTCGAAACGATAAGTAGGTGACTCCACTATAGTAGTGGTTAGTGTTAGTCCCAGCCAATCCAAAAAGTAATTAATTAAAAGAGGTAAAGCTGTTTCTTAAGTTAGTGATATTAATGAGAGGGCAGTTGATACTCCGACCGATATACCGATATTGGTGATAATCCGACCAAATAGAAAAGAAAACTTCAACTAAGCTATTGTTATATTGTTATAAGAAATCACGCTCGTATTTTTGTGGTGAAAGTCGAAATGATCGGAAAAAATTACCACACACTTATTTTAACATAACTTATGTTGGTTTATATGGATGAGTAATATTGTTTTTATTCTTAGAAGTATTTAATTCATAGGCTCTGATATCTGTTAATTAATTAATTTTGCTTTATGTACCATATCACACTGTTCTTATTCGGAAAATTAGGGGCTTTATTAACAAAGCTTATGGATAATATATATGGTGAGCCGATTATTAGAGACTCGTCGATCACAGAAAAATCGATTCCAATACCTTTGACACTATGTAAGCCTTGTGGATATTGTGAGAAAAGCGAAGGGTTCTAATACCGCCCATGAGAGGCGATTCCATTTTGATATAGTTTTATTTTTTCATCACGCAAAAAAGTATTTCAAGCCATAGGTGCAAATTGATGCTTAAAGTCTGACGTTTAGAAAGGATATGGGAAATATTAATACAAACCTGTTCACATTTGCGAAGTTAGAACGCTTATAAATTTCCAACGCTTTATAATTGGACCACCAGTACCCGAACACAAGAGCTGTTTCCACATGTGTTATTGTTTTCCGAAACGCGAATAATCCTATGCAGTTGTAACAATAATTCCATTTGTCGCCATGGTTATTAATATTTTCCTTTCACTTTACAAATGATGTGATTTGCACACTGTCCGTAAACTAGAATACTTGAAGCGACTAAATATACAATAATAATAACAAATAATATATATATATATATATATAAATTAATCTATATAAATACATTTATACTTTGTAAAGCATTCAGGTGTTTGGCCGATTTTGAATAAATTAACAGCTGTGGAGTTGGATTTCTATAAACTTAGAGTTCCGCTTCTGCAGCTATTCAATAAATGGGTAGTTCTTATCTCGTGCAAATTCCAAGAAAAAAATTATCCTTTTGGAAAGCTGCATATAAAATCAAATTTTATTGTTTTTATTTATATTCAAAATTTAATGAAATATGAATCAAAGCTTCTTCGAGGTATGGTAATGAGGAATAATATCTGGTAATGATATTAATTATGGTAGTTACGGAAACATGTTGCTAGTAAAAAAAAAATTAGCTAT
The DNA here is from genome assembly GCA_927399485.1 of Calamotropha paludella. Lineage (NCBI taxonomy): Eukaryota > Metazoa > Arthropoda > Insecta > Lepidoptera > Crambidae > Calamotropha > Calamotropha paludella. Next base: position 17,972,299 of record OV656803.1, on the reverse strand, counting down.
GCCATATAAAAATTGTATATTCATATATCCTTGTGATATATATTTTGTTACTCGGATTAATAATGATCTTTAAAGTTTATTTAATTTTATCCACCCACTCAGTAATTAAATTAGTTCGGTTTGTCATTCGGTTTGAGAATGTGTAATGTTTTATGACTTTGGAGTGCCTTTTTACCAACTTAATGTTGACCATTAACACCTAGTTATAAATGGATACATATATTGGTTTTAATAATACATTCTGTACACCAACATTTATGTTAAAACAGTAGTTGATAAAGATAAAAAATAGGAAAATGGTAATATAAATAAATAAATTAATAAATGTATACCAAAGTTAAAAACTTATTGCAATTTTAATGAAAAGTAATTTACAGCTTTCTTTTAGATAAATCTAGATAGATTTAGGTTATCAGTTTACTGGTCGACTGGGTGAGATTGTGAGTAGGAATAAGAGATAGGGAAACTCTACTGATGTGCCTCTATTGTGTATAATGTGTTTGTTACATTAAATTGATTTTATATTAATGATTGATTGATTTTGACAGAATTTATATAAATCAGTTAGTTTTATGCACAAAATAATGATATTACTGTGGTTGTTAAAAACATTTAATCCTTAATTTTTTTTATAATGGCTTAGAGTACTTCGCCTCGTTGACTTTTTAATTAACATAACATTTGCACGAACTAAAAAAAATACTCAAATGTGGATAGGTTAGCTTATATCATAAGAACTATTTCAGATCTATATTTTGGTGAAATAGATTTAACTTAAACTTATTTCTAAAAATTAAAACTTTACGGGTCAAAACTCCAGCGTTACACCAAAAAACGAAGTTTCGAACCGTAATTAAAGAACGGCACATGATATTTCACGACCTCCAAAGTGCATGTATTTGACAGCACATAAGCAGCCCCAATTTATTTTAAAAACTGTATGAACGTCTGCTATAGCTCTACTACTACTTAAATATATACTTATAATAATGATAATAAATCATGAACAATGGCAAGTTATACAACCATTACTCGGGAACAATTGGTTATAAGATTATTAAAAAAAAAACATATACTACATATCCTACCAGTATTTGAACTTAGGAACGTTTGTGAATAAGCTGGATGGTCGCCTTTACCCAAGAGGGTCGTTAAATAATTCTAATGTATTAATCTAAAAAAATAAAATCAGTTATTATGCATCGAAAATAATGCGTTTTTTCTTTCTTTTCAGTGCAAAGCTGATAACTGTACTGCTACGGTAACTAAATTCTAATTTTCCAGAACATATGCCATTTAGTATATAATATGTACAGCATATAGCAGTATATATGCAGAATTTTATATATGCCATTTTCTAAGGCAATAAAACATAAGTGTCAAATTTTTATGGTTCGCTTGCAAGGGACTCAATTTTACGCTAATGTCTTTACTGTTTTTCTTTACTGAAAGATACAAGGAACATGCCATTATATTATGTTTATGAAAAGCCATTAAAATTCAAACAAATGCCAATATATTGTACGAGTATATTGATAAGTTGTATTAAGTAAAAGAACTTTAGGGTGACTTTCACCAATAGATTCTATTTGTGATTAGCGCTAAACAAATTCCAAATGTTATTGCATTTCTGTCAATTACTATAAATTAAAGGGGCAACCGTGACTTTAAATTTGACTATAAAGTAAAAGGAAGGTACCAGAAAATTTCGACGAATGTTCACAAGGCTCGGTAGCTCAATTGGGAGAGCATTGGACCGGATTTCCAAAGGTTGCGGGTTCGATTCCCGCCTGAGAATTCACTTGTGACCCGAGTCGATTTTTTTTTCTAGTATATTATTATTTTTTCTATTATAATAATTTATAAAGTAAAAGATAATCTTAATAATTAAAAAATGTAGGTTGGTAAATCCAACCAACCTCATTTCAAAATTTCTGGGAGTTGGGACAAATTAAAAATAAGGATCGTGCTTGATTAATCATAGTCCCCATTGAATTTGTTCTTCTTGCGTTAAATAAAATTAGTAAAGTGCTTTATGATTACATTAGCTTAATGCGGCCATTAGTTGAGATCTCATCTTTGAAATAAGCGGGTGGTAATTCCAACCTCACTAATTCATTACGTCGAATTCACTAGTAACGCAAGCTTTAAGCTTACAAGGGGATACCTAACAGGTATATTAGTAATGCGTTTGATGCACTGTAATTATTCTCTAAAGCAACAAATATTCTCTAAGCTGGACTAAAGCATTTCTCCATCTTCAACGTCATTGTAAAAACAGCTGTTAAGACATAAAATATTTGTTCTTGAATAGAAAACATGCCATCGATTATGTATGTAAAAATAAATAAATTAAAGTGTATAATGCAACTATGATTTGAACGAAAGCATTATAAATATTTGTTAATAGCAGCCTATTAAAAACTAGTCCTCTCCTATTTCTAATAGGAAAGGTTCAAATTTCTTTAATGGAAGCTGTAATACTGAAACCTGATGAAATATTAAATAATAGGCTATAGGTTTATAATATAATAGTTTATAATAGTACCTTGGATGAATTTGTTTAAAGAAACTACCAAAACCTTTAGTGCTGATCTTAGGAGATTAACTAAATAAGTGATGAGTTTTATTACCCACTAACTCAAACAAGAAAAGCATGGTGAAAAATTTAATACTGATTTGTTGTTATATTTATTTATTTTCATTAATTTATTTATATAAATTGTGTAGTTATGTGTTATGTGTGTTGTGTAGTTAAAGGAGTAGAAAAGTCGGGAATAATATAAAAAAACAAGAATAAATACGTCGTAAATCCGCTTAAAGAGGTTTTATTTATATTTTGTATTCATTGACTCGGTTATATGTGCATTTTTTATTTTTGTCCTCAGTGCGAAGGCCAGTTTTGTATGGCGGGAGTAAGCATTATATTATTTTGATTTTTTTGATTTCAAATAAAAGCATTGCTTATATTTTATAGACATTATGGTCGGTGCTCAGCAAGAATCAGTTAATAATACAATAACAGATTAATAGATATAAATTTTATCTTTATTCGTATCACAGCCCAGTTTGACATTGTAACCATATTAGAAATTTTCGCTAATCTGTTTTACTATTTCGCACAATGACCTATTTTGGATCTGTGGTTTCCGGGGCTTGAACCCGGGATCGTTTGACTTTGAAGGTAAGATCACTATCGACGAACATCATGAGTATTATATGGTTTTCACTAATGGTATGGTGTATCTCGAGAAGTAATTAAAGTGCATACTTTAAAAATATCTCATTCACACTAGCCGCAACGAAATTTTTGTCGATTAAGTTGGAAAAACTTACCAAACTTTTGACGCAAGTTCTCTTATATGTTTTCATTTGAAACCATAATTTATAACGCTACGATATTTCAGTGTAAAGGAGATGGTTGCCATGCCAAAGTAAGTACTTATAATTTAGTGAGTCCGTCTGAGTGGAAAAGAGAACTCCTAGTTTCGAGTACCATTAGATTAACGTGTAACGCTACTATTGCCGCACCGCAAGCTTTCTATAAAAACAAACGAGTGTCCGTGTGCAATACAACAAACGCACCGTTTCGGTACCGCAGCGGTCCGACAACAAAAGTCTAAATTGAAAGCGCCCTAAGGGTGCTTGACAATTTTCTAAGTCAAACCCTTTCAAATTTCGTTTATTTTACAGTTTTCTATATTATATTTAACTTAATCTTCAAATTAATCTTTTTCGAAAATTATAAAGTCCTTATAATAGCTACTACTGATTTAATAACAAATGTAAATGGAACTTTTAAGTGTTAAATACATTTTGTAGAATTTCGAATTTATACGTTTTGACAGTGTCTCGGTGTTTCATGCGAAACATGGGTATGTATTTTTAGATATTTGTATGTGTGTAAACACTGACCATAACTTAGGTAGGTACTGTACCGGACTTACCGTTTGCCATGATTGTATTGTTGAATGTTGAATGACGCGTATATACGGATGTTTATGCATATAAAAATAAAGAGCCTCACTAGACAAATTCACACACAACAACAGATTTATGCGTTATCGAATCAATATTATAGCGTTATATTAGCGTTATAAAAACGTATACTTTTACTAAATGCAATTCAATTCTCTTACTCTAAGATCAATCAAAACTTTATTCTGAAAAATAATATTAACTTATATTCAAATTATTATACTTAAAATTATATTAATTGATAACATTCAACTTTCGAGTACTTGTAATAATTGTCGTCGAAATCATTTGGCAGGTAAATTAAGAATTTTGATTCAAGTATTCCATTTTAAATTTAATCGAAGGGAACGAGCTCACAGATTTTACACCACATTTCATTGCTAACTGTGTTCAAGCCTTCATTGATTTATCTTTTTGTCTTTTTCCTGCATGTACAGTTCAATATTCAATGAAATAATATATTTTTTCATCGTGCCCAAAATAGTTTTACAATCGACTATTTTATTCTCGATAAAAGATGAAGAAGTTCAATGTTTCTTGGTTGTGCTCTGTAAAGATATTTCGCATGAACAGAAAATACTGGTAAGTGTGAAAGACCCCTACACAAGCAAACGAGAAAGCTCAGCTGGGGTCAAGTCCTTCCCAATGAAACACGGTAAATAGAATTGGCCGATAACCCTGCCAATCGGGTGCACGGGGTTTTATATGCCTTACGAAGTATAAATACTCGTAGATTGGAAAAACTTTTTTGTTAAATATCCAAATATAGGCCCTTGCGAATGTTTCTTAATTTCATAAATCACAACCAAAGGCTATGACCATACGGACTTCATAAAATAGAATATATGTATTACTTGTATAGCTTATGTTTGGACGACTTTACTCTCGAAGACTACTATAAATATAGAAGTTGTAGAACTAATTCAGTTAATAAATTAGAAAATAGTTCAGTTCAATACAGTTCATTAATAAATTGTTTTTTGTGCCCGATGTTTTTATTTAACTGTAAAGATATATATAAAAATTCCTTGTCACAGTGTTTAACCGCGAACACCGAAACCACTCAACCGATTTTGATGTTTCATTTTAATTTATAATAAAAAATATACAACAACTGAGCCACAGAAACGCGTGGCCGGGTCAGCTAGTATATATGATTTACGGTGATATGAAAATGAATCTTTATTAAAAACAATTACGCTTACTTGTTTTACTACTTCTTACTTAATTTATAGTGAAATTAAAATTCTGAGTTTATTAAACTAGTAAAAGAGTTTTTTCTCTCACAACAGTTATGTAGTTCCAAACTGAGCAGAGCTTGGAGTATGGGTATAAAAACTGTTAAAATAGAAAATGTCTCGGAAAAAATGCTTATGTTCATCACACAAACTTGTGCTAATACGGGAATTTGAGCCTGGGACTTTCCGCCCAGAAAGTAAGGTCACTACCGTTGCATAAAACTTTGCTTCAGAAGTTGTTTTAATTAGAAGTTCCCAACATCCCCAAAAACAAGTCCCACTTTTATAATATTTATTTTTTCAGTGCCAAGGGCAGAATTGTGAACGTCATAATTACTTCTGGAGACGGTAATATACTTTATGACTTAAAAAAGTTGTTTTGAAAATAAAATAAAACTATGCTTTATGATAAATGCGACTTCATGTAATTGCTATTAATTCTCAATTGATACATAAATGAAAGATTATTTCTTTTCACATAATTAAGGATTTTCTTTTAAGGGCCAAAACATATAAATAGCGTACTGTTGGACATGGGAATAATAGACCTTACGTGGACACCACCAGCATTTAGGGTCTCTTTCTGTGGTCATCACAAAGCAAGCAGCAACGAAAAAGCAGCTATAAAGTAAAGATTGCTGCCGGTTCAATCAATGGCCTGTTTTAATATTCATTTCTTTAAAGTTTTAGCGATTTTTATCATTTCCATTATTAATATTTATTGTGTATTTTTTTTATATTTAAATAAACAGAATTTTGAAAGTTTTGCTGTGATTCTTAAACTTTATATGACACAAATATGCCGTTGTCCGACAGAGTAGAATGGCATCACCCTTCACACTCAAGGATTTCGTAAAAGTCGACTAATGATACTGGACCTCCGGCGTGCGGGGTCTACGGGGATGAACTAAAAAATGCACAGAAATATTTTTAAAATTATAGCCTTTCACTGCGTACTCCAACCCGTCTACAAAGTGTGAAGATTATGAAAAACCCCTTTTTGGAGAATGCTTTCGTTAAAGAGTAGACGTTTTCTGGCTAGGATGATGAAACTCTTGCGAAGTAGTTGTCTAAACAACTGAGCAAATGTTAAGCATTTAACTGGTGAAAATATAAGTTTTCTGTTGTGATCAAATGTGCATCTGACAAATATCCTTTTTATTCCGTTTAAATAACGTATACACTGCATTTATTGAACACAAACTGTAACGAGGTGTAAGCGACAATAATTTGTTTTTAGGATTGTTTATAAATATCGAAGTTGATATATATTTTGATTAAATATATAATTTCTACTTTGTACAGTTATTTGCTAATAAATTGACCTATCTCATCGATCCAGGTCTTCCTTAGTTTTAAGTTAATAATTTCACGTTATCTATCACATACTTGAGGTTCTTATCCTGCCTCCCTGGCACCTGATTATGCTCTTATTTGTAGCTAGTTAGTTTTATATCTTTTACACTTTAAATAGCATAAAAATAAAGATTTAAAAAATTATTGTACTCCGTACCAATTTTCGTTAACAGGTGATTTTAAAAAAAATTTAGTAGTCTTGTGGGAATCTCACATTATTTTATCATAACATCTATTTAAAAGTTTATTTATATATTTAACTGGAACCAGTCTGTCATCCCGTGATCAAGGCTCCTGCAAATTAGTCGAATCGTCAGAATTTAAAATAAATTACAAGAGTAAACGCGTCATTAATCTGGTCAAAATGATTTTATTTAATGTGTAAGAAATATTTGAAAGTAGTCGATGAGCTCTGTTACAAATGGTCAAATTTCCAAGATTTGACACCTTCGAGTTTCATAGTAAATGAAGAATCTCTTTTTTATACCTACTGTCTAAGTCCTGAAAAGTTGAGCTAACAATGTTGTTTCAGGTTTTGATGTTATATCATATCATGCACTGTAATTGTACATATTGAAAGTGGGAGCGTCCTATTATAGTAACGTGAAAGAGACGTGAGATTATGCAAACATTATATGAAGTCACAGCTGCAAGATGATCCGTAATAGACCCTCTACAACTTTATTTGCGGAGTAAACATTGTTTTGACGGCCCTATATTCTAAGGAATACCATTACCTTTCTGCAAATAACACTTGCCGTCGGAGGATATCTTGCCGAATAATTTGTTTCTCTTTATTTGGACCACGCAAATATTTGTTGCTTGTACTCAAAATAAAAAAGTTGGTTTTTATATTAAAAAATTGTGTATCTAGGACCAGGGGAAAGACAGACTATAATTTAATATGTAACCTCTTTTTCAATGGTACGAAAGAGTTGGCTGCGAAAGAGATACGATTATTCATTCAAATAATAGGGATATATTAAAGGCATTATTGACATTCTTCTTCTTGAAAAGGAATCGATTAATAGGTAACTTATAGGCAAACGTCTCATTCTAGATCGCTTCATCGCTTACCATCAGGCGAGATAGTGGTCAAGCGCCATCCTACCTATTTTCTATAGAACAATAAATCATATGTTTGTTAACTCAAATACAAAAGATATGTTTAAGGTAAAAATAGGATTAGGAATACTGATAACAGCATTTCTATTCTCAAACTGAAACTGATTCCTATTCGGAAAACTACTAAAACACATTTCCAGCTGATAACTGCTGGATGATCAGATAATTCCTTTTGTCAGTGTCTTAATTAAAACTATGTTAACTTATTATCAACATAAGCATATATACTCGTACATATTTAACTTCAAACTGAAATATTCATACTATACATATACATACTCATAAAAACACGAATTTAGCAGAACTAAAAGACAGCCCAGACACTAAGGCGAAATAAGTATCTACTAATATATGTTTATGATTATAAGCTTCAATGATATCAAGGCAATTATTGTTGAGTTTTTGCATAAGCTAATAGAGGTATTGAAAACATAATCTAAACTGAGCTTATTATCCGGCTTTTAAATATGGTTTTTTATTGAAGTTTTGCATTAATAATGCATTTCTTTATTAATTTATTTATTTGGGAATTTCTTACCTCAAAAGCAAGAATAGGAACCTTATACGAAAGCTGACGGTTCGTTGTCCATATGTCTGCATATCCAGATCCGTTTTCTGAAGAACGCGTTGAGATATAAATGTGATTATCAAATCAAAATTTAATCAAAAAATATAATGTTGATATCAAATACTCAGGTCTGCAATCCCTCAGAGCTGTGAAAAGAAGAAAACTTCTAAGTCGTCTTAACTTAACGATACGGCCGTTTACGTCACATATTTTGCCACTCACATCACAACCTATAAGGTACTTCCCGTTGACTAAGAACTGAGTCATCAAAGTTGACAAGATGCAATATCTTATGGCAAGTAAAGGAAATATTTTGAAAACCGTAAACGTGTTGATACATCATTTGCAATATTTGCAAATAAAATGTAATTTATTAAGATCCTCGGTAACCATATTCCAGGAAAAAATACACTGATTTATTGAATAAATCAGTTTTTTCCTCAACACTAACATTATTTTATACGTTTTGAGAACTGTTTTTATAAGGTAACATAAAAAATATTGACAGCACTGGCCAGTTTAATTACATTATAATAAGTTTAGTAAAAGTAAAAAAATATATATTAAAATAATTAAAAAGAGTGTGTCTACTTCCGATATTTCACACTGACCATATCTCTATTTTTTACAATTATATCTATTAGTTCCATTTTGTTTCATTTATGTTGCAAAGATAATTCGATGTATTAACTCGAAGTAATTAATTTACGTTATAGTAGCTTAACTCATTTATCAAACAAAAGTAGATCTCGTCCAGTCCACGTCTAGAGAGCTTTAGAAGCCCTGACTAATATGTCAATTATAACTCCATCTAAATCTTACACAGGTTCATTTCTTTGAACTCTCTCTTTCTGTTTCTATGTATGGTTTGGTTAATGTTTTAAGGAACCGAGTAAAATAATCATTATCATAAATCCGTTGATGTCCCCTATTTCGAGAACAAAAATTGATATGAACTTTAGCTAGAGTAGAGAAAAGTATTTATTTCATGAAACCTTCCTCTGATATTGTGATTTCTATAAAGACTATATTATTATTATTCTATATTATTTTGTACGAACAAGCCCATCTTCATCAACTAATTCGCGTTAGGTTCATTTTTCCTAACGTATTTTTATCTCTATTATATTTTTATGCATGCTAAGTGCTTACACAATAGATAGTTCCTTTTTTATTTTGTAGGGTAGATTGATTCCTCAATGTTTGATATTCGAAGGCTGTCATTATTCTCACTTATTGTTGTTGTCCCCTTGCATGTACTGGCCACATGACTTAAGAATGTTATGATTAATCATTGGGGACATTTATTCCATATCAATGGTTCATTTGTTTTTTTTTTACCTATTGTCCACCAATAGTTGGTAACTTCTTGTAGCCTGCATTAAAAAAAAGGAAAGAAAAGATGGTGCCCAGCAATTAAACCAAATAAGGCCAGTATCAATTCTATTTTGAAAACGTCCGTGCTGTAGTGGCTTAGCTTTCCGTTCCAAAATTAATTCGTTTTTAACAAAATTTCTGTTTTATTTTTCGAATTCAATAATGGACATACTATGTTCCGCATTACATTCACGCCAGAAAATAAGTTATATTCTTTTTGTGGTTTCAAACACGTTCGAAAACAGGTGTATTACGTAACTTATCGTCTCAGTTGAAAGGTGTCCAATGCTGAACGGTGGGATGACAAAAAATTAAGGGATCCCTATCACAGTCTCGATATTTACAGGATCAAAGGTCGCAGTAAAAGACAATAACCTAGATCAAATCTGCTCCCCACTGTATTAGGATAGGACTAGGTAGAGTTTTTTAAGTTCATTGACCGCAAACATTGATGTTAATATGGATATTCCACGGGATTCTGACTGATACTGACGGGATTTTAATGAAAATAATTGTTTTATCAATAGGTCACATGGTTTATGTAAGCCAATAAGCGCACAAGTGACGTTTTTTGATTTTACATCAGCAACACGTTGCCAAACTTTTTTGTCAAACTCGCGACGCTGCCGCTTTGTTGAAAACATGTGATATCAGCGCCTTATGGAAACAAACGAAAACAATAGTGGGGTCATCCGCCGGGATGTTTCTGTCGCTAAAGCGACGCACCTGTTTTTGTCTCTTTCTGCACCACTAGAATTCAATTGTTTACCGTAAATAACTTGCTGTCAAATGTTGTCTCACTCGATTTCTTAGAGTGGCTTGTTTGCTTCCTTGTTTGCTGTTGTTTTTCTTGTGTGGTGAATTATTTTGACCGTGGCTTGTTTACTGGATTCTGGTACTTTCTTGTTACTACGACGTTGGCCAGCATTTACGGACTCTGAATTGACTTATTGGATTGGATGTTTGGATATATTTTAAAGGATACTAATTTGGTAAGTTTGTAAATAAAAGTAAAGTGTTATTCGTGCAAGATGAAAAACCTTTTCTTGTTAGCTAAACTTTTTTAATCCTCATGTAATTTTATTCTTTTTCAGTATTTTCTTCACTTTGAAGTCACGCACGTGTTAATATTAACTTAATAGGTTACTAATAGGATGTATTAATTAGTCATACCATAAGGGATGGGCCAGGCCAAGGTTGGGACGGGGATAAACTTTTTTAATATGATTGCAATTGTATTCCAATCTAGTAGTTTTTTCACTTTAAAGTATGTCACGTACGTGTTAATATTAACTTAAAAAAATTAATAGGATGTATTAATTAGCTATATGATAAGGGATGACTTATGTTAGATCTGGCCATGTCTGGCCCGGGTCGAGGCCGGGGCGGGGCCTTTTGTATGAAGCAGCGCTATCACTACATAGTATAAAACAAAGTCGCTTCCCGCGTTTATTGTCCCTAGGTATGCGTAGATCTTTAAAACTATGCATCGCATTTTAATTCGGTTTTCAGTATTAGATAGAGTGATTCAAGAAGATGGTTCATATGTATAAACCTCCGTGCGAAGCCGGAGCAGGTCGTTAGTGTAATATAAACTACTTCATGCTAAATGTTCCAAATCCGTGACCTGTCCCCGCCCCTGCCGCGGCCCGGCCCGGACACGGCCAGGTCTAATATTAATCATCCCTAAAGTGTAGGATAAGGAACTATATTTGAACTGCAGTGAGTGTACTACTTGCATGCAATTAACCATACCCTCTCTAAGCGTAAGTTAATAACTTTTAATTGCATTTGCATTTTCAAACTTGCACTAGGAATACATATTTTTGCTAGTTTTTGTTTTTGAACCGATCAGTTTGTTATTACCACTAAGTGTTGATGTGACTCTACTCAGCATTTCTAATTTAACGACATTTTGATTCAGGTTAAGTACTTCAACAATGCGTCAAGTTCTGTCGAGTCTGAAATAGTTCAAAAGTGGATACGTGACTATCCTGAACTGATTTTTTAAGCTGCTAGTTGTTCTATTTACTGCACCACGTATGAAAGCCATCTAGCAATAAAAAAATCTAATGTCAATCGACATATTGAAGGTGCCCAACATCGAGAAACATACAAACGGCCACAAGAAGACTTTTATTTTACCCTTAAAAAGTTTTAAAGTCCTGGTTACAAATGAAAAATAATGACTTCCAAGATTTTTTCAAAAATGTATGTGTGGTGTCTGCTGTTGTAATTGCAATAACAAAAAAGTGCCTGAATCACAATTACGAAAAGTATATTTGGACAAATTTTATAAAATAAAATTGCCTCTATATATGAAAACGTTAAAGATGAGAAACTTTAGATATCGTTAGATGAGACAACTGACTTTTTAGGTCGATATATTTTACATTTCTTGGTACAGACATTAAATGAAAATTTTTCTGATCGACCTTTTTTAATCGCCTGTAAAATGCTCGAGGTGGTCAATGGTCAAACCATTTCAAATTTTGTAGTTGAATGTTTGAAAAATATTTGGCAAGACATTTTTGAAAGAAAAGTTGATAGTGTTTTAGTATTATGTACTGATAGTGTAGCAGACATGTTGTCTCTCTCTCAATCTCAATTAAAGCATGTTACCTGTTTAGCACATGCTCTTTATCGCGTATCAGAACAATAACGGTTAGATTACCATGATGTAGCTATGTTAATATCAAATGTGAAAAAAAATATTTGTAAGGCCCTTCGTAGTATTAAAAATATTGAAAGATATGTATCAAAACTTACCTTTTCCTCCACAACCAGTGATAAGTAGATGGGGCACTTGGCTTGGCAGCTCCAGCTGCATTGTATCATGCAAAATATTATGAAGAAATAATAAATGTTATTTCTCGATTGAACAGCTCTGAATCAATGGCAATACGAAATGCGAAAATTTTCTAGAAAAAGAGAATCTACGGAATCAATTGGTATGTATAAAAAATCATTATACTTATCTTTATAATTAACTTATTTTCATTAAAAGCGAGTCATTTTTGGCTTTTCATCAAGTTAGAGCTGCTTTAAATGAATGTAATTCTGAAGAATAAAAATCAAAATTTATCAAAATTGAAAAAGTTTTAGATAGAAATCCTGACATTAATATCCTCAGAGAACATGAAGAAAAACGAAATATTATTATTTAAATTTGCTCCACTAACATCCACAGATGTTAAACGCTCATTTTATATATATAAACTAGTTGACCCGGCCACGCGTTGCTGTGCCGACTGCAGCGTCATCTGCCGGACTGATTTGTGAATCTAAACCATTCTCAGATCCCCTTGAACACACACAAAAAAAATCATTCAAATCGGTCCAGCCGTTTAGGAGGAGTTCAGTGACATACACACTCACAGAAGAATTATATATATAAAGATGGGTGTAGATGTATAAAAAAATATACTAAAATTAGGAAATTTAGAAAAATATAATGGTAATTTATTTTAACTTATGTCATACTCGGTCTTCTGGTGAAGCTGAAGCTCAACCAGACCAAGAAATAGACCAATGACATTTCTTGTTTAAATAAGTAAATTATTGCTTAAACGTGTTCATCATTTTAATTAGGATTTTATTATTGATTCTTGTATAAATATAAGAAATTGTTACACACAAAAAATATATGTGGTTTAATGAATTAAGTTGCAATCTATTTATTATTCTATCCTAATACCCGTCCTTAAACTTACCCGTTGTCCCTAAGGCGTAAATAGCTTTTTATTATTTTTCTACTTAAAAAGCAAATCCCTCGGGATTCAGGAAATATCTATATTATTCTAACCTATGGCAAGTACACAAAATAGCTCTACCTGCTCCGATCTCTGGTTATTAGATATAAAATGACGAATAAACTTGAACAATTTCTATAATCGACGTTATTAAACTATAATTGCTTTCTCTGCAAATAAGTTTCAGCAAAAGTAAAACAAAAGAATCACAAAATTTCATCGTTATTGACCTTTAGTGCGCATTTTGAAAGCATTACTAGAAAATAAATTATTATTCAAAAAAATGTCAGAGCTATTACGTTTGTTAAGACAAATCGTTTGACTAATGGTATATTGTTTCGAACAATGCCGTTATTAGATAGTGAAATAAATTGACCTTACTTTTAAGAAAGATCTCAGTTTAATACACTTAAAGGAGAATACTTTTTCAAACAGCATTTCGCTAATATTTGTTTTTTATTTATGATTTATATAATATATAATACCAATACAACGGAAATGGGTTTGGTAGGCAAAAGGTAATTTTAGGAATTTTATCTAATGATACAATACTTTTGCGTTCGAATTCCACAAGATAAAAGTAGGGTTTCGAAAATTTTGAAAAACGCTTTACTACTGGAAAATTCGTATAGCGTTAAGAGGAAATGACTCAGTGAGAGTGAAACGTTTATTGACATTCACATAGATAAATTAACAAATATTAATACACTGTGATTTAATACATATAGGTATATAATAAGACGTTCATACTACTAGTCTACTGCTATGCTATCTTCTACCTTCATTAACTACCTACCCCAACATACAAACATATATTTTTTAATAATTTTATGAGTGACAGCAAACTGTCCTACATACAATATTCTATTTGATAGAAATATTGACACAAACATTTTAAAATACTTACACAAAATAATATACAGACCAGATGTTTCAATTTCTATATCTGTATTATAACTACTACAATTAAATTAATTATTTCAATACGACAAATTAAATCTAATAATTATTAAATAATTGTTCCTAAGGTAATTTTTGAAATTGTAAAATGGAACAATCATTTATATGTTTTTTGTATGTATACTCGTATAATTAATATATATATAAAGTTTACATGCAACTGGTAATTAGAAAGAGTACTTGTTTATTTTTGACAACTATGGTTTAAATTACGACATCGATAAAGAATCTTTCGTAATACTAGCAATCTGAAAATGTTATTAAGTATTCATTTTATATGTCTACAATAACAGGTAATTCTAAGACATTGTGATAAATCTTATTCCATTCTATTACTATTTCTTCTAAAAGAAAAGCTAGTGGCTTTAAATTACCACAGCCTCAAACTAGCAAAATACACTTATAAAAGTGGCTTGTGCCCCAATTTTTAAGTACCTAAGTATCCATTTACTAATACGAACATTTTTTTGTGTGACATTAAAAACAGTAAATTACAGTCGGAAGTTAATCATATTAACATAAACACGTGTAATCAGAATCGAAGTTCAGCTAAAATACCGAGAGTAAAATCGCTACCGTTACGTGTATTGTTGAAGTAAGAGGCCTTGACGTTTGAAATGGTGACCTCAGTTTTGTTTCGTTTCGTTTCTCCCCGAAGTTATAGTTTACGAATCGGATTGTTCTAGGGGCTATTTACACTAAATCCAATGAGTTGTCATACCGATTCGTAGTTGTTCGAAACCGACTCGACGTGCTCTTGTTAGGAGAGTTAACCACCGGCTTTTAATGACATACAATTTATAGTACCTGCGCGATACAGTTGTAAGTGGGAAGTTGTAGCGAGAAGTATATTTTTTTGTTTTATAACTTAAAAATTAACACTTAAGCTCATAGCTGAAATCAGTTACTTATGCAAATGTATGGAGATATTAATGTTTATGTCGCTGTCATCATTCTCAGTGTCTGAGTCCAGTTTGTAATTTTCTTTATCGTTCAATACGACCTGGTTGTCATTATTGTTGCTGGGTGAAGAGTTGCAACTGTTATCACCCCTCAGAAGGCTGGTCTTCTTTTCATCTTTGTAATAACCTTTCCATTTCTCGCCACAGAGGGTAGTAGTCTCAGCGCCGTAGTAACTGCATCGTCTGAAAACCTTGCGGTCAATCCTGGTCCTCCTGTCGTGGGAATGAGAACGAACCCTTACGAGATGACCGCCTTCGGACGTGTGGTTCACCATGGTCTCCCTTACGCTGGAGTGGTCTCTGTATTTACTTTGCTTTCGTTGCTCCTTTTTACAGCATAGGGTTTCCTTAAAGGCAATCCTGTATCTGAAAAAAAAATATTATTGAGAAACTTAATTAATTGCAACTTTATTTATATACGTGTCAACTCTCTGTATCCAGCAAAGGAAACAGGAACACAAAGTCACAGAGATACCAAAGTATATGTATAGATAGAATTATTTTATTAAATCTTTACAGAGTTTTCCACCGGCCTCAACACAAAGTTATATGGGTCTGAGCCAATATTGGTGATTTTTTTCTAATCCGCCGCAGACCCCTCTTTTACAGCATTTTCCAATACTGTTAGCGTATCGTCCGGCTTTGAAACCTGTATCCTTTTCCCCTTTTATTTTAGGGAATAAAAAGACCGGTGTGGTGTTTCTCTTTTTAAGCGCTGAGTGCATGGATGAAAACTTCTGACATTGATGATGCTTTCATATTTCAATAGAATCGACACCAGATACCCCGTCAAAGTGTAGAAACTAGCGATAGAAATTTTCCCTGCGCTTATCGTTCAATTCACTTGGTAGAAGTAGGTTTGTTTTTAAACAGCCAAACTGTGAACTTTCTCACACGAAGAGGTGTAGAACGTTTCATGATTCAATCTACAACATATGTTGAAGTCCTTTGCATGTAATTCGGTAACAGCCGTCGTAAGACAACCACTCCTTTCTTCATACTCCAAAGTTAGACGAATGGTTTGCTTTGTTTCCTTCATACATAAATGCCATTTTAAGTCGAACAAATGGCTCGCCCGGTGTTAGCTTTAGTTGAAATTATGAAAATCATCGCAAGAAAATATTAACGATGTAGCTCCATTTTTTATTTAAATTAACTTTGAAATCCAAACAACGTACTTTTACTTCTGAACATATTATTCAAAAGTAAATATTTATTAACGGTCAGTGCCTCCTTATCAATAACTATTTTTAGCAAAGTTAGCAAAAGTTTCTGGGGGCTTGGTATATTAATAGACAATATTTATAACTAATAGAAAATAGTCTAGAATAATTAAATAACAAAAATGCTGTGACCCTTTTTATTTTTGGATGTCTTCTTGGCTTTAGTTTTCGTTAAGGGCTCTTATTATTTCTTTCATAGAAATCTGAAACAAGCTTTTGTATAATAATCCCTATTTTAATTAAACTTGGTAATATAAATTTTCAGGGAACTCTGTTTCAGCCTATTGGTATATAACGAGAAAGTGACTACGAATTGCCGACACCGATTTAATGTAAAAATAGAGCAGAATAGGAATTAATTACTTTCTCATTAACTGTAATCACAACGGATTACGGAAAGCTTAAATTGATAAGTTTGAATTAAGACAGGTTTTAATGAATTATTCTAATAATAATTGAAGTCTAAGTTTGGGGTTACTTTAAATTTTGAATTGTTTAAAATGTTTAAATATTCATGAATATTTTGTGTGGGCATGATTATACGGAGATATTTCAAAGAAGGGCCACCTAGTCCATGATCCCATATTGGTGGGCATATATGACGAGAGTAGAAAAAGCAAATATAAGGATGTAGCAAATTGAAACTAGTGATTTATGCCTACCCCTGCGGAGGAAAGATGATTAATATGATCTAATTAGCAGATATTATCTTTAAGATTTGAATTGATTGATGAGAATTGATGAACAGTTTTAAATCTTATGTTTATTTCTGTAACGATATTGAAAAAACGTTTGGAAAACCCTCTCTTAAATCTTAAGGGCACTAGACTCTTAAGCGGGCCGGCATTAATCGACATAGCCGGGCTATTAAATAGATGATGAATGTTCGAGAACAATGTCGCTCCTCGTTTGGCGATCAATTGTTTGGTAGTGCTAAGCATGTACAATTCACATAAGCGACGATTTCTTTGGATCGGCTTTATCGTTCAACAAATACTAAAGAACCTATGTATGTCTACCCTTATATAGCCCGAATGGACTATCCTATTAATTGCCCATATATATGAACAACATAGTGGCGTAGTGATCACTGCGCTATGTCTGACAATGCAAAGTTTAAACAACTTACGCAAAGGCTGATCATCAGATGGATGACCAAAACATCGAACTCTCGAATTTAAACATATCTTAGAAGGAAAGCAAAAGTTGTTACTAGTGGCTGCATTGGCAATTACCCTACAGTTGACTTCAGGCTAGCGAAGGTTTGGTCAATTGTTACTAAGTACAGCGGAAACCTGTCTCTTGAAAGTTGGGATATTAGTAAGCTGAAGGTGTTGGGAGTCTTTCCTTCGATTTCCAGTAGAAGGTGTCAGGTAATTCAATTACAATTACCTGTGGCTCATGAGGTTGTAGAGTATGGGGTTAACAGTAGCAGAGACGTAGTAGAAGGCGCCAGCAACACTGAACAAATGCTTGTTTATGGTGTGGTAGTATTTCGTATTGGCACCGTAGATAAAGAACAGACGCTGAAAGTGGAATGGAGCCCAGCATACGAAGAACGCTACCACAACCGCAGCTGAAAATAAAAATATCTTAAATACACTAAACATTAAAAAAGGCTTTTCCGAAAATACTTTGTAATTCATTCACTATTATTATCATTTAGTGACTCAGTTATAAAGTAAATTGTGTGGGAATTAAAGTAAGTTTTCATTTTTATCAATAGACAGACACTTACAACCTATTCCCAGTTTAACCACACATTACACAGTTTATTATGCTTAAACTGTTATATAGAGTATATGTGTGTGCATGTCAGCTACGCGATTGGCGTGTGCAAGTGAGCTACGCGATAGTGTGTGTTATGCACATTTTAATAAATTTTATTAACTCTAATGCTGATATATATGAAATATATAAATATAAAATGTGGTTTCTACTCTCCTTCTCCATATAGAATTTAACTGTACCTCATCTCATCCTCGTGCGTAAATTTACTAATAAGAATAACAAAGTTTTTGCTTTAGGTATTAATTTATAGATATTTTACAGTTTTCACGTCATCATTAATCACTAACCAGTAACATTACTGTTATGTAAATAATATTCTATGATTAAATGAATATGAAATCAAAAGGATAGTAACATATATTATCACATTAAATTTCTGCTATATATTTATATAAAAATGTTTTTGTAACACTAATAAACCACAAATGAAATAAAAAACAAGACTAAAGAAACCGAAACACACTTCAAAAAAAAAATCGTTGTGTGCAATTTATATTTGCATAAAGGATCCCGGTATTGTGAATAGTATAGAAAGCGTGCAATGAATTATATGTACATTTAAATGTAGATACAATCAGCGCAATTTTACGTGACTGTCAAGTTATAATGAACACTGTGTTACTCGTATAATACATAAAAATCCTTAAACATTTATAGAACGCTCTTATCAAAATTAAATAAAGTGCTTTCTCAAATGCTTGATTTTGACTAAACTTAACTTGCTTAATAGTGTTTAATGTGTATAGGTATACTAAATAATATGTCGGATCCGATGATGAGTACGGACACTAATCGAAACGCAAGCGTACCCCTATAGCCGGCGAACATGAGCAACTACGATTTCCCTTGCTTTGACAGAGTCGTGATGTTGTTAACGTGCGAGTCCCGATTCACTTTCGATCGAGTCGCCATCAAGTGTAGACGTTGTCACGGAACAGTCCTTCGTTTTGCTAAGTGCCTTATTATAAGAAGTATGCTACGTGCTACGTGGTTCTTAATACTGTGTTGAAAATTGATACAATTTCTTACCGCCGGTTCCTATATTCAACTGATAGTTATGGAATCAAAGTTACTATCCGTTTTTTCTATTACCGACTACGAGTCGTACATACCGTTTCACAATTCACTTTCTATGCCTGCTGTCAACGAGCATCCGTAGATCGTTCAAATACCGAGCCCTCACAGATGTGCGTTTAGTTATACGCAAAATTTAATTTCAAAATTGCACAAAATTTAAAACATAATGAATTAGATTCACATAATTTAGATTTATTGTGGTAATAATTACAATGGTAAAAATATTATTATAATTTTACAATCCGCGTGTTATTTAACCTTTTTCTTACCAAACAGACGTTTGTTTGTGGTTTTATTAGATTGACATCCATCATTTTTTCCAAAATAAAAACCCAGGTTCTTCATCTATAACTGTTATTCTCTACTAATTATTACAAATTTTATAGTGGAAAGTATAATACCGTTTCCAATAGTGTTTTACTTACATCTTTTGCAAAAAAAGAAATTACGCCGGTGAGTATCAGATATTACCTATTTGATCTACTGGTATATCTAACAAACTTTACCAACGTGTCTACCGCTTAAAATATTGCAATAATTTTGAATTGGCAAATCTTTATTCAGGTATATCTCTGTTACAGAAAACAAAGAAGGCTATATCAAAGAAGCAAGGATGACGTTGCCCTGCATTTGGATCTCAAACAAAACAATTCATTGATTACAACAAAATTGATCCACATTGCAACAAAAAACTAACCCATTTTAGTGTGAGCTTCTTACAGTTATTGTAAAATAAAACAGTTTAAAAAGAAATTGAATTTTTTATTTTTCCACTTTTTAATTCTTTTTGATGCAGGCAATTTTTTCTCCTACTCTTGATATAAAAGGCACAAACTGCGACAAACAAACTGGATCTAGGTGGGTCCATAGGTAGGTGTAAACTGAAAAAAAAAATTATTTGCTTTAACCAAATTATCCCATTGGTCCCGTCCAGCACTATCCCCCGGAGTGACATAATGCTTCCCAAATAGTACACGTTTAAAGGCAACGGATGGGCCGAATGGTCATCCCTGACATGACAACGAGAATATTTCCCCTCGAGCACCGGTAGACTAGAAGTAAATGGTCTCATGAACTCAGGATAGTACATGTATGCTCGTACATAATTGGATTATGATTCATTATTCAATGATTACGAGTATAAGCAATACTCACTTATTAAAATATTCTGAGATCAATCCCACAAAGTCTGCTACTGATATGAGCATTGTTCTTAAAGCATAAAACCTTAATGTCAATAATAGCGGATGTAGTGGATATACCCCATGATTCCTGCAAGTTCATCAATAAATTCATGACCATAGGGTTTTCGCAGTTATGTTATGAAGGTTATGTCTTAAGGTTAGGTATATTTAGAGTATACAAAGGCCTCCAAAATACTAACCTAGCTCCTGTTACTCCTAAGTGTGAACAAATTTCAAGTAGTTACTGTTCAACAGATTCTTTATCGAGTCAAAATTTCACTTGAAATTTGTACGAATCCGGTGTCGCTATATAATTCGCTCTTTCTTTAGACACTTTATCTTCTCCTAAATCTGTTTCAATGTTTTCCGATATAATATCGAACACTTCTATATCACTATCTCAACTCGTCATTTCTTCATATTTCTTGCAGGCAGAGCGTAAACAGTGAAATATACATTTTAACCGACTGAAATTGGCAGGTAACCGAATGACATTACGAATAGTAATATTGACAGTCTACTGACGGTTAAAATATTTATAGGAACGGCATAAACTGTCATCTCCGTACAATATGCTAACCACCTCTTACTAGTAGCCCTCCCATCCGTTAGTAGCAAGCCAACGGTAAGTTGCGCTACGAGACGTTTTTTATAGGAACGGTTTTAGCTTACGCTTCGTATAATATACTACTATGCGTAACAAGAACGGATAGTTTTTTGAATATAGAAACCGGCGGTAGTGGATGATTTTTAACTCTGCCCATATGATATTGGAACGTTCGGACCAAAATCCTGACGCCACCCCGACAAATAATATTTTTTATAAAATAAACACCAACATAAAACGACCAACCTAATCTAAAAAGTGAGCGATAGGTAAAAGATGAATTAGGGTGTCAGCCGGCTTATTGGTGTATTGCTTGACGATTTGCAAAAATCTTTGACATGCAAAAAAAGCACTCTGTTCATTGTACATAAAATAAATATTCTTGAAATCTAAGCTACATTATTTACCTAAATTACGTTAATATTCAATGAAAAATTAATGGCGTAGGCTGAGATTTGGGACCATTTTTAACAATCCAATTAGTGTTAATTAGATACCCACTGCACGTTTATTATTTTGGTATTTTTTTGGGACGGGTTATTTTGGAATTTTTGGTGCCAAAGTTTTCGTGTCACTCTTTTATAACTATCACTATTAATGTTTTCCGTCTGGAAAACAAAAGCCAACTGTGTCACTCCATTGCTAACTAAATCATAGTGTTTAGCATCATTTCTAAACACTAAGACATTGTGACCACCAAAAAGACCTCCATGATTTTCCATAATTTTATTATCCTTAAAGAATAATCCAAAACAAAATTAGCAACGAGTAATAACTTGATAGTACTTTTTAGTATTTATACTTAGTGCCAATATTATTTGGTCAATGATATTAAACTTGTTATTTCGTGGTACCAGGTAATCTGATCTTGGGTCACTATCATTTAGTAGTCCATCTTGGTAATTTGTTTGGTATCAACTCTAAATTCATTAAGTTACATCTTAATATAATCGTACGTTTATCTTATTACACCAAAAAAGTAAATATTATTTTAAGCTTTTTAGTTCCATTAGGAATTGCGTTAAACGTTGTGGTTTAACCTTGATTAAATTTATGTAACAAAAAGCTTTTCCTACATCTATTTAATTTATGGTATGTTTTGCAACATGATTTGAAAAAAGAAACACCAAAAATAAAATATTTAAGTTATTGACACGTGAAGGAAAAAATTATATAGAAATACATAATTATGTAACTGTTTTCTCACTTGTTTTAATTTGATGGGTTTGCTAAAAGACCACGTCGGAGGAACCAATTTGCCGCCAATTAAGATGCGACTTCTTTTACACCTTCAGTTATTTTGTTGTTGATTTTATGTGTGTTACTATCGAGCTACAAATTGCGTCTTGTTGAAGATACTTTTTAATACTAAAAGTAACTGTTTGTGATGCATGTTATGTTACACATAAAAATTGTGAAATAGAGTCGTTCCTGTACTCAAATAGGTGTTGGGGTGGCTTCTTGCACGTAGATCCTACGATATTTCTTTAGATCTTTTAAGCAACCTGTATTTTAGCTTGTGTTGATGATAACACCTTTTATTAGACAGAAGTTGCATAAGTATCATACCCAACATTCTGATGATGGCTTTCCTCGATTGAGCCTGGCGAGCCTCCCCATGGACGCTACCATTTACTCCGTTCAGGGTCCCTGGACTGCCAGGATTATGGGCGTGGGTGGCCCTGGAAAGAAAGTAAAATTTGTCATATTGATTAATTTATTTTATTTATTCTTTTATTTACAAGCGAACACGGTACAAAAGATGTAAAATATTGCATTATGTTTACGTGTTGCACCAGGTACTGGTACGCAAACGTCACAATGAAAGAAGCTTTATAATGTCAAATAATTCAACATGCAATAAAAACTAGTAATATAATATACAATAAGCAATATCATAATTAGATACGAATAATAATTACTAGCAATGTCACAATTAAGTTCAAATAATAATATAAATACTAGGAGCACAATAACAATTTTTGCATATCTAGGAATTCATTGATATAATCATTAAGGCTAGTTCCCAAAAAAGAGGTCTACTTGATTTAAAAGGGTTACTTAACATATGGCTTTGATACACTTTTTCGGCACTAGGAAAAATCGATTAATCTCCACACAGATTCCCTAAATGACGAGACTGTATCATAAATTAGAGTAAACATATGCATGGTACGCCATAAGAGAAGTCTTTTATCAGTTAGGTGTGTCAATCGGTGTAGAGCAAATACAAATCGTTTAATTTTTGTACATACTGAATCAATGTGTTCTTTCCGTGACAGAATCAATTACAACGAAAAATATTACTCTACTTGGTTTCCCCCATAATTAACCGATATTAATACAGGTTTACCATTGGTATTATACAATTGTGATAATTTGGTATTTTTAACATTAATATTCAGATTATTTCGCTTAAGTCACTCAATAATATTAAGTACAGTGTCATTTATTTATTTTTTATAGTCAACATCAGGTATTTTATGTATAATGATTGGGATGTCATCAGTGAAAAGAATGCATGGATACTTCGATATTTCAGGTTGATCGTGAACTTATAATAAAAATAATAACGGCCCTAAAACGCAGCCTTGAGGCACACCGTAGAAATTGGCGTTGAAGTTCGATCTATAAGATTTCATGAATTTTATTTAACTTTATTAATTCAACGCACTGAGTTCTTTCACAAAATTCATAGCTTGACCACGTATCCCATATCTCTCCAATTTAGAAAGTCGATTCTGGTGATAAACGCAATCAAAAGCTCTATTCATATCAAACAAACGGGCACCCTTTTATCCACTAAAGTTGTATTCTCCTTTTTACGTAGGTATTTGTACCTGAGTCATGGGTGTTTATATATATTTCTATGAATATTACATATCTATGTATCATATATGTATGTCTATCCGTTACCCTAGTATCCATAACACAAGCCTTATAGTGCTTACTTTGGGCTAGGCTAATTGGTGTGAATGTAGGAAATATTTTTTTTTATTTTTATTTTATTTTACAAACATATTGTATATTTTAATTTGGTTTGTTTTGGTGTGCGTTTTTCAGGTTAACATGTTTTTTTAAATATAATAGAAGCGTATATTGCTCTATTCAACTAAGACCCTAGAGTGTTATTATCACGTTGTAAATTTAAGGTTTTCTCTAACTAAAAGGCATCAGATAGTAAGATGAGATGACAGTAATCTTATGTGATGTATTTCATCCAAATCCGATTTCTCCTCCAATTTTGTATCCGCTTTTATGTAAGTACATTAGTTATTATAAACATTTGATTCATAAGTACCATCCCGCAAAGCACCCGTTTTTAATATCTAAGAAAAGTCGTATGCGACTAGCATGGGGAAAGGTAGGTAAATCTTCGTAATCGTGGTATAACCAATATTCTCTTTTATATTTTGTGTCCCTATATTATAGTTATATACTTAACGCATCTACGACTAGACGCGGGGCGGGCAGTGTAATTTTTATACAGTTAAAAATATTTATTTATTAAATTACCTTTGTAAAAGATACTGTCACATAAATTCTTCTAAAACCCATATAGGTTGCAGAAGTATCAATGTGTTCTTTCGCTTCTTATTACTTTAACTGAAGTTATAGATAAAATAATGAATAAAAGTATTGTGAATGATTTTTTTTAAACTTATGTATTCTGGCTGCAAATCAGTTAGGGTTGCGGGTAAAGATCTACAGAAGATGCCATGATAAAGTTAACACAATTCATAACTACTCATCTAGTTAGGGGCGACAAATATAAGTTTTATTGATTTACAAAAAGCTTTCGATACTGTATCGTTCCTATCCAGTTATCCAGAATGGAAAATGTTGGTGTGTGTGGAATTTCATTAAATTGATTCACTGACTATCTGATACGCAGATTACAATGAACGGTAGTTCCCCAATTAGCCACAACTAACAAACGAATAGATCGTATTCCATTTCCTAAAGTGAAACGTGCCGTTGCAAATGCCATTCCACTACAGAGCTCCATAATTATACCACAAATTCAAATAATGACATACCTAAATAAAAAAAAATAATAACAGCACAATTTATAATATAATTTACACATATAATAGTAGGGTTTTTAACAAAATTTGATTATTTTAATGATTTCTATAAGATATAAAATACGCCTCTAAAAACAACAATAGAAATATCGCAAAGTGAATGCAAAAAAAATATTTTAATGATTGTCAGCATATATATTTTTAAATTTAATAATAACACCTAAATGTAATTTATGATTTTTATATTTTAGCCTTTTCAATGCTCTCTTAAATAATAAATTTTAAAAGAAAAACTCAAAGAGTTAAAAAAACATTTTTATTTTACATAGTTTATAAAGATTTAAATTTTAAGCATTATTTTATATATTTTTACTTTCTTTTGGTAATGATTCATTAAATATTAGACTTTATTGTCAAAAGTGTCATGTTAAGGGTAAGTTAATCTGATTTCCACAACATAAGAAAAAACGTCAGGATTAAATAAAAAAATAAAACATGCGCAAAAATCCGTAAAAATGTGTTTTATAATAATAAGAAGACTGTTTTCTACTGTAGAGGACAAATGAATCGAATGATTGTTACAAATTATTATACTAAATTATGATAATCATAATTAACTAAGACCTCTTATTAGGATTGCATAGACACCATAAATCAATAGGCGATAATGTTATGAGAAACAAAAATTATGACTTTGGAATATTGCAAACCACTTGACACATCATTATTAATCAAAAAAGGAGAAGCCTTATTAAGGAATCCTGTGGGATTTCGAATTTTCAACGTGATTTTAATCAAATTATTATGAAAGATATGAGCAAATATAAATATACTTTCAAACTGAAACGTCATAAATAGCGTCAGGAATAATCTTACACTATGTAAGATATGTACTACTTAATTTTTTCTCTGCGAGGTTAAATTTTAAAGGTTAGGTGCATTAGTAAGTGTCACACGCAATATCTCCTAAATGATAACTATAACACAAAATTAATTAAAAGTGTAGCACTACTTTTATAAATACACTTTAAATATACTTTCAAACTGAAGCATCTTAAAGGATAGACTAATATTTATATAGAAGTGTATAATTAAAGTGTATAAAAAAAAAACAGTAAAACTAACCATCATTAACATACATCTATATCAGTACTATTAATTTATCCATTATTCATTATAATACTTAATGGGGTAAAAAAACTTTACGTGACGTTAAGTCAATATAAAAAAAACTATCAGACTGATTAATGGAACCTGACTATGAAGGAACAATACTCAAATATTATTACAATAAACAGTCTTGATGTACCAGATTTGGTAAAAAATTAAGTCCACTTTATATTATAAGGAGGTAAAGTCAGTTAGTTTGAAGGAAATAATATCTGGATCTATTGAACCGATTGAAAAGAAAGCTACATTAATACTGAATGATATAAACTATATTTGAATGTAAGTGGGCAGTTAAATGTTGCTTATCTAGAGTTGGAACTCCAGAAAACTAATACAATAGCACAACATTAAACATAGCATACGGATAAATAAAAATTCACATCCCAAATGGTTTTCGAAGGGACTGATTCGTTGCCTGACCGAAAAAAGGAGATATCATGCGTTATACAAAAAATATGCGAATCCTAGAGACTATGACGCATATTCAGTGCTTCGTACACGTTGCAAGCGACTTATAAAAGAGTGTTATGATAATTACTTGACTCAGGTGGAGATTGGATTGAAAAACGACACTAAAACTTTTTGGAGATTTATCAGAAGTAAAAAGTCTAACCCAGATATTCCAGATACCATCACATATGACGGTCAGGTTTCCTCGGATGGTCTTCAAATCTCCGAACTATTTTCTTCTTACTTTGGTTCTGTTTTTGTTGATCATCTCGGTTACGCTGTCGATAATGGGTCCATACCTTCCCGCACGAGTAATGTTATATCTTCTATAACTATTGACACTCAGAGTATTGAAGTAAAAATTAAAAAGTTGGACCCTAATAAGAGTGCCGGTCCTGACGGAATTCCACCTAAATTCCTAATCAACTGCTGCAAGGAATTGTCGATACCTCTTTCTATTTTGTTTAACAACTCTCTTTGTTCGGCAACGTTTCCCTCTTACTGGAAAACAGCTCATATCGTACCCATTCACAAGTCTGGCGATAGGTCGAAGTGCGAAAACTATAGGCCCATCAGCAAATTATCTGCCATCGCCAAGTTGTTTGAAGCTTTAATTTATGACCATATTTATTTCCATATCTCTCCTTTGTTATCCGATAAGCAGCACGGTTTTGTTAGAGGTAGATCTACTGTTTCTAATTTACTAGTTTATAAGGACTATCTTTGTAGAGAGTTTGCTAAGCGGGGTCAAACCGATACCATTTACACCGACTTCAGCAAGGCCTTTGACAGGGTTGACCACAGACTGCTCCGTTGCAAATTATCGTCATATGGCATCCACGGCCAGTTACTTCGTTGGATATGTTCTTACCTAGAGAACAGAAGTCAATTGGTTACCGTTAAAGGATTCTTATCATCACCTATTACAGTAACATCAGGCGTCCCACAGGGGTCACACTTAGGTCCTCTGTTCTTCATTCTGTTCATCAACGATCTGGTTGAATCCTTGGTATGTCCTTCTCTTTTATACGCGGACGATCTTAAGATATTCTCCCCTGTGCACAATGACGCCGACTGTGAATGCCTTCAAAATGACTTAACCACTGTTGCTAATTGGTGCTCCCGTAATCACATGCAGCTTAATGTGGGCAAATGTTTTGTTATTTCTTTCACAAATAATACAAAACGCAAAATTATTTACACATATAGGATAAATAGTCTGTCCCTGGAACGTAAATCTGTTGTAAAGGATCTGGGAGTTATGTTCGACGAAGGTTTGACCTTTCGTCAACACTATGACCATATTACAACTCGTTGTAGTAAAGTTTTGGGGTTTATTTTGAGAAATACTAAGGACTTCAATAAACCGGAAAGTGTAATATATCTTTTTAACACTTTGGTAAGAAGTATTTTAGAATATTGCTGTTCCATCTGGTCTCCCCATTACGCTGTACACACCGCAAACATCGAGCGCGTCCAGAATAAATACTTGAAATCATTGTGCTATCGCCTTGGAGTCAGTCGCAGATTCAGTAATTATGCCGAGCGTTTAACCAGATTCAAAGTGAACAGTCTTGAAGTTCGACGTAAAAGATATGATCTCCTCCTGTTGCATAAAATAGTCCACTCCAAGATTGATTGCTCGAGTTTGCTGTTCCAAATTAATTTTAACATTAATTACAGATTTCGTCGACCTAAACTCTTCAGACTGGAGGTTTTTAAAAATAACACCTCATTTTACAATCCTCTAGTCAGAATGTGCCGCCTGTACGATGAATTATCGTCGCGAAATCCGGAAGTCGACATTTTCCAGCGCAATTTGTACTCGTTTCGCCGTAGTATAGTTAAAGCACTGTGCCTTTTTTAGTTTAATATATTATGTTTAATATTTTAGTATATGTTTAATATTATATTTTAACGGTACTTCAGTATTCCCAGTAATTTAATAATCTTATTATTTTGTTTTTTTTTCTGTCATTTTCAATTTTTATTATATATTTTCAATTCTTATTATTTATTTGATTTTAAAATCAATATAAATTGTAACAGTGAATTTAATCTTAAACAAATAGCGCATATTTTGTTTTAAATCTTATTGTAATTTTAATTTTATTCCGTAATTTTAAATGTACATATTTAAGTTTATGTGGTTCAACTTGGTAACTCATCCGTTCATGCCTGCTATGTACACTGTTAAGGGTTAGAGTCTAGTACTTATCTAATTTAATTTATTATCATTTCAATGGAATAATAAACTGTAACCTGTTTGTGTACTAAATAAATAAAATAAAAATAAAATAAAATAAAATTCTTAAACAAACCCTAATTAGCAGCCAACAAGAAATCAAATAAACATGAAATAACCACTTGAGATCATTTCATCACAAATAAAAATATTTGGAAAATAAAGATATTTTGTTTTGGTCTTCACACAAAATAAAAATTAAATAGTAATATGTAATAATATAAGTCCCTTATACTATTAGACCAATTTGGGATTCGTTCGATGAGAAACAAACTATTCGGTACATAAGAAAACTAAATGATATTCTTCCATGATATAGTTACGTACGACTCAAATTGGATAAGTTTTATTAGTAGCTTAAGACTACAAGGTGAATATATTGTTTTTATTTGAACTGTGTTTTGTTTTTGCCTGCTTACCCCTACGGGGAAAGGACGTAATTATATGTATGTGTGTAATAAACCTGTTTCTAATTAATTACAGAGAAACTTGCAGTAAGTCTTTATCGTTATGATTAGTAGATCTTTAATCAACATTTTATCGATTTATATACCTATTGCAAGGGACAGGTTTTTCATACGGATAAAAAGTGGGATTTTCCAACTCAGTCCGTGTTGGTGATTGCTGACGACTGTAGATACAATCAGCGTTTTGACGTGCGCACCGAAGCATCAGGCAGCTCTCGACTGTTATATCTCGGGTTCGTATGTATGGAGTTGTAGTTTGCAATACATATATGTGTCCAGAAAATTTTATATGTTTAGTGTTCCGATGAACGTAGACTCATTATTGACTTGAAATTCATGTCCAAAAGGTTTAATATTAAAATCGACTGTCCCCAAAGGTTTAAATTCAGTAAAATTTCCCCTATTAAAGTAAGTTTATTTAGTCAACATACCTCGTCGAAAAACCGTTTTCATTTAAATTCTCCCATTTCAATACTCAGAAAACTGGTAAATAAATATAGTGTCGGTGTCGAAATTATCATGAATTTACCTAACAAGCTCCGTTCAGACATTATAAACTCTATCAATAAAATAGACAATTAATAGCTGGATGTTCTACTTAACTTTATTTTAGTCGCTTACTTTTATAATTTTATGAAGCTCATGTTGTTTTCATTGTACTTTGCACTTAAATTTCAATACTTGCCTTAATTTATCGTTCATCTATCGATGTAAACAAATATTGGAAAATAAATAAGACAAAATATGTTTCATTTCACATAGGCAGCATTCTAATCTGCAACAAAGTAGCCCGTTTGGTTTCCTATGTCAAGGGTATTAGTGTGATTTTGGGATAACTTCGTCAACGATATCATCTGTCAATAATGGGCTAAGTTTAGTCACGTGTAACATATTATTTCTTAGTAATTGTCAAACTTCAGTAGCCTTGAAACCTAAGCATCTTGTTTGATGCTTGTCAATATGTTAATGCCTGATTATGTGAAAGTCGGTGGCAAAATAGGTTCTGAAAATATATTTTCTTCGAGCTTAGCCCTGTTGATTATTGGATTTGCCTTCTAATTCTGAGCCAAACTTCCATAGATTTCTACTACCGCTTCTTCAAGCGAAATTTCTATGAAATTTAAATTACAAATAATCATTATTTTTGGGTTTTCTGTGTATTGGGGGTCGTTGTCATTTAAGTCCTGTAGATTTTACCTTCTGAATTTTTTTTTGTAGTGTTTCAAATACGGAATTACCAAAAAACTGCCAAAGTGGCTGCAAATGAAATTCTTTATTTCATTAGGTTATCAACTAATATGACGAAAATAAGATCGGCATAATTAGAACTTTTGGCTTTGATATGTCACAAACCAAATGCTTTAAGGGATTTTGATGTTTGCGTAAAAATGCCTTATAGATAAGGGAAGGAAATTAAATATATTGAGCAAAAGCAAACCAATCCACACAATTTTTCCTATTATGATGATAGGTTCACAATTATTACTAACTCGAATACTACTGCAAAGATGTTAGAACACTGAAAATCATAACGATAATGGTTTCTCCCCTAACATATAACAGCTCCGAACGCCAGCTGTTCCGATAGCGGTGGAGCTAAAGGAGACAGCATGTAAAAGGCATTGGAAAAAAAATCTGCTCCGATGATTTTCATACTGAGCAAAACTGTATTACATTATTGTTTCGATTTAAGAAATAAATAATCGTCAGCTGTATTGACGAGGGGGGGTAATATGTCAGTCATTAAATTTTTCATTTCATCAATTTTTTTTACTTTTAAAGTAATAAAGAAAACCGTCAGCTGTATTTCTGACGTAGGTAAGACCGTCTGTCAGCATGATAAACAATTTGCGCGCTTAATGCATTTGGGCGTTGCAGTCTCTTTGGAAAATAAACTGACGATCTTTACACCCACAAACGAAGATTTTTTGTTTTTTAACATTCAAATTATTTTATATTTTGACTTCAATAAGTATAATTACAGTTAAATGTAAATTACACCACATTATATTCATTCATTTTGTGTCGGTTTCAAATTATATACAGAAATGTTAATTTATTAGAAAAAAATACTAATTATTAAAAAAAATAAAGAACATATTTAAGACAAAAAAAACTTGGACTCTATTGATACATAATTTAATATTCCACTTTTTCATATACATCTTCTGCCTTGTCTGTGGCATATCCATCACTTTCCTCACAACAATCACCGTAGTTGTCAATGATGAGATTCTTATTCTAATTCTTCTGCATCATCTACGTCGATATTATTTGATGTTTCAACAACATCACTTTCGACGTTTTCTGTAAAGAGATTAAATGTAAGTAAATGTTGTATGTTTATCAACATGACTTTTATTTTACTTCAATATGTTATAAAAACTATAGATAAATAACTGCAGTATCCTCATCGACGTTTGTAATTCCAGTTACTGATGGTGGAACTTGGTCACCTTCGAACCATTTGAAAGCGTATTTATTATTTTCTTCCTTCCATCCGTAGTTTGAGGGTGACAATACTGATGGAAGTTACCGATGAGCATTACTCTAAAACTGCGCTTTATAGGATGTATCTAGTACATACTGGTATATCTCTGATTGACATGGAAGGAATATTGCACCGTCAATTGTACGTTTAAGTCTCCTCGTCAATACAGAAGACGATTTTTTTATGTGATTGAAACACTTATTAATAATTTTTGCTCGGTATAAAAATCAGCGGAGCAGATTTTTTCCAATGACTTTTTCATGCCGTCTCCCTTAGCTCCACCGCCAGTGCGACAACTAACGCTCACTTTACTACCGGGCTAATCGAGACTCTCTGTAAAATAAGAGACTGTCTTCTCTTGCCAATGAACACATAATTCCGAACACCTAAATCCAATTGTACGTAATTAAGGGGAAAATTATCGAAATATATTTATTTTAACCATTTGAGTATTAATTTTTCTTACACAAAATACAACAAATTACCCATACCTGAGTTTCGAGTTCTTATATTCTGACAAGCCAGGTCATCTGAGGTTTGGCGATAGCCAAAAAAGAGTATTAGAAATCCACATGTAAGATTTTCGAGTGAACGTTTTTCTATACATTATTAGAAAATCAAATAATTTGATCACGTTTTATTACCGTAGAAACACTACTTGTTTTCATGGAATATTAATTGATGATGTTTGAAGTGATATTGAAAGTATAATACAGACCACAGCTGCAAGCTGGCAAAGCTAGCGGGTGAAAAGTGAAGAGTGTGTAAATAAAATGAATAACGAAACATGTTATGATTAAATCTAGTTAACTTTCCGGTAAACCGAAAAATAGAGAATCGACTACCCTATTCTTATTTGTATCAAGTAGTACAAAGTTATAGAATGTAAATAGGGCATATGCCGCGCAGTAGTGCCGCATCCTCGATCGGGGTCCCTATAAATGAAAACGCAGAGAGTAAATTGGCATATCCAGATTGTTTGAGATTTGAGATGATGAGGACTGATTAAAAAAGTAAACAGTAAACCGTTATAATTTCACATTGGCCACTGATAGCGGATAAAATTTCTAGCAATATTTTTATATCGGTTTTTTTATGAAACAAAATACAGAAGAACACGTAAACTTCTTAAAAATAAAATGTAATATTGTATAGATTTGTAATTCTCGGAACAAAGGCCAATTTATAAACTAGTATGAATGTTTTTAGAGATATCCGATGACGATTTGTTCTTATTCTGTAAATTGAAAGGATAACTTTTTTATGGGTTTTTTCGGCTTCATATATCTAAAGAAAAAAGGTGTTTCGTGTCATTACTGAATCTACGTTTGATAACTTGTATTAGAAAAAGCTGTGTTATATAATACTTGATAAGCAAATTTATCATATCTAAAAGGTAAATAAGTTTAATTCAGTTTTCAGCTTATTTACAGTTGACAAATGTCTTTAATCATGATGGTTCTTTAATAAATATCCTTAATATATAATGTATACAAAATATGAAAGACGATATATTTTATGAACTCCTTCAGCTGTCAATAATGACGTCACAACATATTAAAATATACTGTCAAAATATTTGAATATTAAAGTGGTTATGCTTAAAATATTGTATGTTTAATAAACGCATGTTTTACAGAAATTTACCTTAGACACGGAATCGAAACCAAATTTTCTGATCCGAAATGTGAATAAATATCCATTTAAAATGAATTTTTAGCTTGTCACAAAAGTCTACACAATGTTTATGTGAGGAAACTTATAGTTTCAATATTTTGTTTTCTTTATTAGAACTATGAATACGTGTTAACATTCCTATGCCGATTGATTAGACCCTGTGCTGTATTGTACCACAATAGCACAAACAAATCTAAGAACATTTAGGAATCTGTCCCGGATTTCGGAATTGGTATTAGTTTATGCGTATTATAAAAGTGGCGCATGGTGTCTGGTAGAGTAGCACCAACCACTCATCTTGAAGGATAATTAAGAAAATAAAAATATAGAAGAAATACAGAGAATTACGGAGTCATTAAAAAATGTGATACAAAATTAACGCAAACTAATATTGTGACTTATAAGGTAGGTGTAGGGTTGATGTTCCTTCTTCGCTTATCCAGCGAGATATGTAAAGCGGTTTTCTTGACTCGAACGAACAAACCAATAAACATTTATTTTCACTAATTATATACAGTTTGATGTATGGCAATTAGCGACCACTCAATAACAATTGTGGTAGAGGGAGACAGATATACATTATGCAATTGCAAGTTGGCAACTAACGGCGTACGTAATTAGTAAGAAAAGGAAAATTTTGTTATAAAAGCCAGATTTCGTCGAAATCCCATCAGGAAGCAAAAAATCTTATCGCGAGAAATAAAGATTCCGAAGGACTCTGTCTCGTATTATAAAACAAGCTCGGTTCTTATGCTCGGTGCGGCGATATTCAAGACATACTCTAAATCAATCTTTACAAGTAAAGAGAGTGGGCCGATCAAAATGCCTTCTATCACGATACGTTGGTGAAAGATATAAAAATATCCTTCTTACCGATGACAAAATTTTCACGATTGAAGAGCACTACAATAAAGAAATTGATAAAGTTTACGCTCAGAGTTCTAAAGTAGCTGCTTAAGTGATCGGAAAGGGACAACATCATCATCATCCTGCGTCAGTGATGCTTTTGTGGGGCGTGCCGTATCAAGACGTCACAAAGCTACATTTTTGTGAAAAAGGAGTGAAAAAAAACTTCAGCCAAAGTGTATCAAGAGACAGTAATACACTTTTTAAAAATGTACCGTGGACTTTCCAGCAGTACTCTGCACCTGGTCACAAGGCACGAACTACCCAACCCTGGCTTGAAACCAACTTTCCGGATTTTATAAGAGCTGAAGACTGGCCCTGATCTAGCCGAGAACTCAACCCTTTAGATTGTAGTAGTCAGTTTTAGAGAACATGACCTGTTCTAAACGATATGGCGACATCGAGTCTCTTAAATAATCTATGGAGCTAGTAGTGACGAATTCCCCATGGAAACAGTGTGTAAATCCATAGACTCGTGGCCAGACAGATTAAAGGCCTGTATAAAAGCCAAAGGCGGCCATTTCGAATAGTATAGTTTTTTATTTTTTTCTGAGACTTTAATAAATATACCTATACATATAAATTTTAGTAATTTCTTCATAAAAATGCATTTTCATTTGTAACAGTATTTAAAGCCTGACTGGGTATAAGAACGTTTCACATTTTCTATAGAGAATAATTTTAAATGACCACTGTCAAAAGTAACTCGATCTATTTTCTTCCCATTAAAAACAATCAACCGACAGAGTTGAAATGTCTAGGGCTTCACTCGAGGTTAAATTAGTCATTGTCATTCTAACAAATACGTGAGAGAGGCATTGAATCGTATATTAAGCGATCGTTATTAACCGGGTATAAATAGTAATATTAAAAACAAATGCGATTTATCCGTGCTTAACAGCACTAAAAATTAAAAAGAGCCCCACGAGCCACCAAATAGCTCCAACGTCAGAGGGGGCCTAACCATGATGATAGTGGCATCTCTGTTTAACAGTTGAATTTGAGTTTGATGTTAGAGCCTTAGCATCTAGTAATCAAGTGAAATGATCAACTCTTGGTACTACTAATATATTTTTATTGTAAAGCTAGCTAAACACAACGTTTAAATATGTCCTGTAGTCCAGTCTTAATAAAAAAAACATAATAAATTCCAAGCATTAAAATTACAAAAAAGGCAATGTTATTTTTGTTCTAAAATGTTTTCATTATATCCAAATCCTTCTACAGATTGTTATACTTTCTAGAGATTTGGAAGATGGGTTTATTACGGGTTACATTATTATTACATTTAGGCAGAACGAAAATTTCTGGGAAAAGGGTCACAAACAGAATTAATTATTATAAAAAGCGATGATAAATTGAATACGTCTAGCTCGTCGACTCGTCTGAACTAAAGAGAGCAAACCCCAAAATATTCTAACCTGACCTCATACGTGCCCAACACACGCTTTTAACCTTATAGACCAGGGTCGATAGTTTTTGAGACCAAAAAATATTATAGTAGGATGAAACCCATTGGAACAGGTAGAGAATATAACAAAAATTAAAGGAACAATCATTTAAGGGCGATCTGAGGTCGGGAAGGTGAAGAGGTTGAGTTTGTAAAAAACGGTTTATCTCAATTTCCGGCAAAACTCCAAGTCCTATGAAAAAAAGTTAAATGACAAGGTTGTAGGTAACAAAAAGATCTACAACTTTTATATTAACACTTTTTTCACATAACCTCAAAATTTATGTGAAAATCTCAAATAACCAGACTTTGGTTTTTTATTTTTATCTTTGGCAAATAACTTATTTTTTCACAAAATTTTGTAAAAACTTACCTTTTTCTGTCTTAATATAAAAAAATGCTTTTTCAATATTAAGTTATTTGACTTAATATTAAAAAGCACCCTAATTTTCAATCGAAATCCCTCACGTCAAAATATCTGCTCTTTTAAAAAGTAGGTGTGGGTTTTTTTCGTTGAAATCTCTACTCTCTGATGTTATAAAAAATACACATTTCTATCTCTAAATAGTTGAGGTCTTATAAAGTACGGAACGTTGATTTCAAGTCAGGGTTGGATAGTTCGTGCCTTATGACCAGGTGCAGAGTCTACGCTAGAAAGTCCACGGTATATTTTTAAAAAGTGTATTACTGAGAGGTTTCACAACACGATCCTAGACTGTCTCTTGATACACTTTGGCTGAAGTTTTCACTCATTTTTCACAATAATGCAATTTTGTGACGCCTATATAAGATACGCTCTACCCAACCATCACTGACACATGATGATGACCACGTTGTACCTTTCCAACCACTTGAGCAGTTTCTTTAGAACTGTGAGCGTACACTTTATCATTTTGCTAAAAAAAAACACGATTGACGAGCACTACAATCTCTTCAATCGTGAAATTTTTTTCATCGGTAAAGGGGTGTCCTCTTTACCGATGTGCCGTTTATCTGCATATCGTGACAGAAGGCATTTTGATCGATCTACTCTCTTTAATTGTATAAATTGATTTAGGGCATGTCCTGTATATCGACGCACTGAGCATAAGCACAGTTTCAGGTCTTGTTTTATAATATGCGACAGAGTCCTAGCGGGAATCTTCATTTCTCGCTAGAAGATATTTGCTTGCTCATGGGGTTTCGACAAATTCTGGCTTTAACATATATATATATATATATATATATATATATATATATATATATATATAATTGTATATATATAGACACATATATTCTGCTTTTTTCGTATCATACCCCTGTGTCCTTAATAGCTTTATTTGTTCCCATCCAAAGGTTGTCTCGTAGAGATCGCTCTAAGCGATAAAACCGCCTATCGTAGCACCCTATCGTTCTCTATTTTTTATGTTATTTGTATATCTGTGTGTGTAACAATAAAGTATTTTTCATTCATTCATTCATTTATTCAAAATGTTACTATGCGAGTAAAAAGATTAAACGTTTTTAAGATTTGAAATGCTAAAGTCAACTATGTTTAGTATGTATGTAGTATGGGGTAGTATTAATAGAAACAATGGAATGCATGTACGTTTATCTTTATCAAAAGCCTCAACACTTACATAATTTGGCTTTTCTAACTTCAAGAATAGCGAAAATTTTAGATCATATAACATGTTGACGAAGCCGAAGAAGAAATAGAGAGAATATTTCTATTTTTTTTTATTGTAGTGTTATAGAAGATTTGAGTTCTAAGCTCTCCAAATATCAGACTCGAGTTCTTTTCTAACAGTCATGCCTTAATTGAATACTTCAGAGCTCAAGCTAATGGACATTTTTAAATTGTCTCGGGTCTAAAAAACACAAGCAATGTTCTTTCAAAACGAACGTAAGACTGGAGTTATGAAAAAATCTTAGTCTTATGGAAGGAACTAAAGAATGGGGAACTTACAAGTTACTTAAAATAATGTTTTAATTGGTAAAAATATTTCAAGTTTGCGACAGTCAATGTAGATAAAAAAACTTATTTATGTTAATTAAGCGTTTAACACCAAGCTTTTTTATATCTAAGAAATTTATACTCCATTAATAATTAAATTAATGGACCCCTGCTTACTTGGTCAGTTACATCAAAGACGTAGTTTAGTTTGTAGTTTCCTTATTTCATTATCTTCAATATACTTAAAGTCTTAAAATCGAAGTCGGGATTTTACTGCAAACTGGAAGAACTT
This sequence comes from Calamotropha paludella, assembly GCA_927399485.1. NCBI lineage: Eukaryota > Metazoa > Arthropoda > Insecta > Lepidoptera > Crambidae > Calamotropha > Calamotropha paludella. The sequence goes on along the minus strand of OV656803.1, from coordinate 17,933,989 downwards.
AAAGGACTCGTTACTCTTAAGAATATTAGTTGTGTTGTGAAAAAAAGACTAGTGATAAAGTGAAGTTGAGACTAAATTACACAAGTCTTTTACAATACCAATGAAATGTACGAATAGAACAACAATATTAATTCAGTAAAATAATATTTAGAAGTTTATTAGTAAATATTAGTGTAAAATTTTGTTGAAACGATATCATCTCAGATCGTTCTAAAGTCTGAGCAGTAGTGCATGTTTTCAGATACAGAATAAACAACTTTATATTTTACTTTTAAAACAAAAGGCAAATGGTAAGTTATACAGAAGGATATTATTCCAACTTTTGTGGAGATATAATTGAAATATCCTTTGTAGACTGTAACATTGTTGTCTGGCCCGGGAGAGGAAAATAAGTTTATAATGGAGATATGGAATGTAAGTTTTAAAAAGAGTCTAGATTCTTTGCTTAGAAGCGGAATAATACTTGAATGATATATGATAAATATTAAAATCTTTGAACGAAGTAGCTAATAAAAACAGTAACAAATAGACGATTGTGTGGTCACTAGATTATTAGGTGTGAAACATATCAAACGCCTCACGGCAAGTCATTGAAAATTAAAAGCGACATCGTCATCATCAAAAAGACAAAACGTCTAAAGGTATAGAGGATTTTATAAACAACTAAAGTTTGAAGAAGACTGAGGTAAAGTGCGGGGTGCCGTGGGACTACGGCTGTAGAGTAGCCGGTCATCTAATGCCTGTAAATACCCTTTTTAATGTCTTTACGCACTGTTCTGCTTACGTATTCCCTGATGACTTGTATACAGTACACACCAGTATAGCTATTGTTGATATTTATCTGGCATGCCAGCTTGAAGCGGTATATAAATATAAATGCTAATGACCGCATGGACTGGAATCTGATCTAATTAAGTCCATTTTGAAATTGTTTAAAGTTTATGAATATAGAATATTTATAAAGTTTAAAGTTTATGAAATAACAAAGTTTAAATGTTTTAATTTAAAATTCTGTAAGAGATTTTATTTAACTTTGTGTGAATTATCTAGAGATTTGTTTAAATTAACAAAATAATTTATTGAAAATTTCGCAAACAATAAAGTGTTTGAAGCTAATAAGTAATGTACTAAGCAAACAATAAAATTGTAAATTTTATGAAATAAACATAATCAAAGCCATATGATTTAAATGGATTGATTTGATCTTGAAACGTTATTAGTATTTATAAAACCATTTAATGCTTTGACATTACTTTTCTTTCTACGTGGTATTGCCATTTGTCTACAATTTTACTAGCGGTAGAAGGAACTTGAACTATTAAAAATAGTTTATATTTGTTTTAGATTAGAATACTAAACCTTTACACTTTGGGGTATAATAAAAGGTGACTAATGAAGTGGACGTTACCACCATATACCTCCACTAGATGGGAGTCCACCTGCACAAAATGGGCAGCAGAGTTTTCCGACTTAGATTATTAGTATAGACACAATGAAACAAATTGCCTTTTTAACTAGATTATTAGGGATGATAATTTCTTTTAATAAGCTCAACATTAAATATAGCAAATAAGACATTATTAATTTAGTCAAATAGTTCACCATTCCAACTAATAATGTTTTTAATATTATGGACAGAACATAAAACTAGCTGTATAGTGCAGTTACACTACACAGATGAATTAATAATAACTTAAGTTAAATAGTTGTCGTTGAGTGCAGAGTTACTCAAACTGCACTCAGTTTGTAAAGTTATTTAATAAAGTTATATTAGTAGGCATGTTTCATTGACCTACATACCTACATGTCAATGTACCAGTGAACCGTACACTAGCGTTTAACTCAACATCTAAATATGTAGTTTGCCTAAAATATAAGTAAGGAAAAAAATTACAATAGTTTTATTAAACAAACTATGTCTGTAGGATAAAATATGAATATAGACTCGTAGTATAGTAGTCAATTAATTTAAAACCCGTGATAAGCGACTAATTTAAACTCCTAATTAGGATTACTACAAAAAACCTAATAATTGAAGAAATATAATGGAGTTGCTACTGATCTCTGTTCCTTTTTATATATATTTCAAAAAGGTTTGATCGTAAATAGTTTTATTTACATGAGCCCATGGACAATTATAATTATTAAAAAATTATCATTACTTTTTACAAGGAAAAGTACCATAGGGCTCTCCATAATTATATAAGAGCTAAATTGAATTATAACGGTTCATCAAAAATGGATACGTGTCACGAACATTTTCGTGCGACGATTGTTCGTGAATTCAGAGGTGGCCTCAAATGAGATGAGTCGTTTTATATTTTCTAAAACAACAATTTACCATTGGAATAAAGAATTCAAGTGCGGTCGTCTATTCGAACCGGGGAATAAAAAGGACTGATTTGACGGCTGGCACCGAAGAAAACTAGCCGTGAAATTTAAATTCCATAAAGCAGGCGAATTTCATACAAGGAGTTTCAACATATTATTATACTAGCTGACCTGGCCCGGTTTTTTTTTACTAAAAATCAGGAATATCCCGCTCGCGCGTTCTGAGTCCGTCCGATAGGCAGCCTTTGATGCTATTATATTGATGCTTTGGTGGTAGAAGGGAGGCGCCCGGCACAGTGGTGGCATGCGCGTGAGCCGCGCGCGGTACTGGACAGTACTTGGACATTGCAACATTACTTTATTATCTAAAATAAAAAATATTTTCTGAAATCAAAGTAGCCTAAGTTACTTCTTATTACATCAATTACCTGCCATTAAAAGTCCCGTCAAAATCGCTCCAGCCATTTCAGCGGTTAGCCGGAACAAACAGACAGACAAAAAATGTTAATAATGTCATGTTGGTGTATGTACCATACATATATTCATATGCATGTAGTAAAAAACGGTTATTACAATATTACAAACAGACACTCAAATTTTATTTATATGTGTAATGTATGTAATGTATAGAAGTATAGATAAAATAAAAGTAGCTTAAGTTACTCCTTATTACATCAGCTACCTGCCAATAAAAGTCCCGTCAAAATCGGTCCAGTCATTTCAGAGATTAGCCAGAACAAATAGACAGACAGACAGACAAAAATTGTAAAAAATATTGTTTTTGTGTATGTACCGTATACATACATATGCATGTAGTAAAAAACGGTTATTTCAATATTACAAACAGACACTCCAATTTTATTTCTATGTATAGACAAAATAAAAGTAGCCGAAGTTACTCCTTATTACATCAGCTAACTGCCAATAAAAGTCCCGTCAAAATCGGTCCAGCCATTTCAGAGATTAGCCAGAACAAACAGACAGACAGACAAAAATTGTAAAAAAATATTGTTTTGGTGTATGTGCCGTATATATATTCATATGCATGTAGTAAAAAACGGTTATTTCAATATTACAAACAGACACTCCAATTTTATTTATATGTAAAGATTGCATATTGGATCGGAAAGCTTTTACACGTTTATACACGAGTATAATTTTGAGCTGGGTGCCGCATAAACTAATTGAAACTCAGAAGCAACCGCATGTGGAGTGGTGCCATGATATTATCAATAATTTTGAAACAAGCTCGTGAAATCGACCATTTTGGTCTCCCGTTTTTCACTTTGACGGTATATCTGGTGTCGATTCCGTTACAAAATCAAAGCAACATTTATGTCGAATATTATACTACAAAATGTCACAGAAGTGGTGTCTTTGGTGAACTGGAAAATCGTATCCTAAAGGGGTTCAGATAAATGAAATTTTTTGTTGTTTGTATTGAATTATTCTTTGTATTTTTTTAAAAGATTGAATAATGTTTTAATCATTTATTTTCTTTTTTCCTTTCTTATGTTATAATAGGAAAGTTATGATAGGATAGTTTGGTTTCGGTACAGTTTGAACAGTTCCGTATCTGTATTCGCCTTCAATGTAACGTAACTGTAATGTTACAGATTCGGCCATTACATCAGTGAGAGATGGGAACCAAACATTTTAGTATGTAACCTGAGATAATACCACATCTACAATAATAAATTGCACAACGACCACTTCGTCTGGCATTATTTTTATTTTATTGTCGGAAGACCAATAGCTAAATTAATAACAAAAGGTAGAAAATTTAACAGCTGAAAGCCAATTATACGTCAAATATATATAGGTCGACCAATAAAAACAGTTTAAAAAAAACGACGGGTTGCACTCCGGGAGTGCCGGCAGAAGTGAAAACTTGAATATTAACGTTGTGCATTTTTGATATTTTGAAATGGTTAAGGAATAATTTCGCACGAATTGCTTTAATGATCAGTATAAAAGTGCTATCATTTATGTGGTAAAATACAATATTCATTTATTGCGCTATCGTATACAAATTAAATTTTTTTTTTTGTGCGCATGTGCACAAAAAATTTTTTTTTTGCACATGCGCAATGAATAAAATCAGTTGAAAACATGCGTTCTCATGACATTACTTGCCATTTTAAAATTTCATAATGACAGTTTAAAATAATAATAATAATGTAACTGTCACTATGAAGTTTAAAAATGACACGACTATACGCACATCGCGCAAGCGCCCTACACCGTCTTACGAATTTTCGATCAGGTCACGTGTCCTGACGCGAGTTTAGAAATTTTTACCCATTCCAAAAAAAAGTACACAGCACCGCTAAAGAAGTTTTCACTTCAAAAAGCCGTTGTATGTACTTATATACGCACGTAAGTAGCAGTGGCGACGCGTGCATATAACACGATTCCCATCGGGTTGCCTTGGCGATCACTAATAATTTTTTTATTATTTTTAATAATAGCTTACCCCGCTTTGTAATGTAAGCCGAAGTTCAACGGCTTTCGGATTGCAAACGCCATAATAACATTGCGCGCTTTGTAAAAATATTCTTCTATATCCCGTATACAAGATACGCAATGTATTTGAAATAGCAAACGCACACAAACACAGTTTACAATCATATGACGCGACAAGTGCGACGCGCTCCTCCGCTCCGGCAACCCGATCAAAATATTGGGAATTTACAAATGCCAAATGTATGCAAATCTCTCACACATACATAAACAAATACATGCAAAAGCCTCGTAATAATTGTTTATAGATAACTCGATCTCGGATAGCCTACCAATCTTTATTTGTCTCACGTTAAGGTTTCGTTTCGCTTGAGCGTCTAGTTTCGCGCGACCTCGACCTTGAGGCTGACACTCGCTTGATTGATCACAGATCACTCATTACGCGGTCACGGTCAGCACGGGTAATTTATGCTATAAATTAGCATTTATGTGAATTATTGTTTATGTGAATGAATAGATGTGAAAAATAAGTGAAATTTTACTTGCCGAGTGTTGTGTTAGTCTGTAATAAATAGTTTGTTTCGTTTCCTCGTAAAGGTTTGTCTTTATAGTTTATTTAACTTTGTTATTTGTCGTGACGCGGTTAGACGAGAAATGGCGGCATTGATACAAATTGACTGTTGTCTTACAGATTACTTATTAAATGACTTAACTTCGTTCTCCAATCAATCTTTCGAAAAATATATCATAAAAAATGGACGGGCTTGTCCCGATATAAAAATTGATTATAGGCGTAAAGACGGATTTTTCAAACATTTTCACAGTTCTATGTATGATAAATACAATTGGTTAACGGGCAGTTGCAAATTAAATAAATTATTTTGTTTTCCATGTTTGTTGTTTTCCGATACAAACAGTGCTTGGAATAAAACGGGTTTTTCAGACATTAATAATTTGACAAATTCGGCTAGGAAACATACTGAAACTGAAAAACATTTACGCAGTTGTTTATTATTACACGATTTTGGAAATAATAGAATAGAAACATTTTTCGGTAATAGTTATGAAGCCCATAATCGAAAAGTGGAGCGTAATCGAAACTTAATGAAACGTTTAATTGACACTGTTGTTCTTCTTGGAAAACAGGAGTTATCTTTCCGCGGCCATAGTGAAAACTTAAATTCAGACAATCGTGGCAATAATGTAGAAACATTGTTTTATTTGAGTAAGTACGACAGCGTTATAGACTCTCATCTTGATCAATGTTCATCTAATTCACACTCCGTGTTTACCGGTCTCTCGGGAGACATTCAAAATGATCTTATACAATGCATCGCGGCGGTAATTTTAGACGAGATTAGGTCTGAGATTAGCCAAGTTAAATTCATTTCAGTCATGATAGACGAAACCCCAGATGTTAGTCATAGGGAACAATTATCAGTCATATTTCGTTATTTAACCGAAAACGGTCTGGAGGAAAGATTTGTAGGTTTTTACGACGTTAGTGAAAGCCGGACAGCGGCTGTATTAGCGACTCAGTTGCTTAATATTCTTGAACAATATCGATGCAAAGACAAATTGATCGGTCAGACATACGACGGTGCGGCCGTTATGTCAGGTGAACGCGGAGGCGTTCAGTCTTTAGTACGGGGTCAATGCCCTCTCGCACGTTTCGTACCGTGTTATGCTCATATACTTAATTTGGTTTTAAGCAAATCCTTGGAAAATATTTCGGAATTAAAATCATTTTTTGGTCATATCAATGGAATTGTCAGGTTTTTCAACAAATCGTCGAGCGGTCAAATCTTTTAAAACAGTTTTCCGACCGTCGTATGCCTGGAGTAGCTGAAACGCGATGGCATTATCATTCACGCATTATTAATGTTATATTTAATTGCAGGTTAGATATGATTGAAACGTTTAATCATATATTAGATGATCCCCAATCGTGGGATGTTGATTCTGTATCCATGTCGGAGTCGTTTGTAAGTAAATTAGAAGATATGCAATTTTGTTTCCTTTTACATGTTTTTTCGGAGATTTTTGCCAGAACTGACATTTTATTTGCTTTGCTTCAAACCAAACAAGTCGACATCGAAACCTCAGTTAGAGAAATAAATGCATTTCAATCTTGGATGTCAGAAGAGTTTTTAAAGCAATTTGATTTTATTTTCAGTAGTATTCAGGAATATTGTGAACCACCACGACGACGCCGGCGGCTGGATACAGAAATTGACTTAAAAACACAATACAAGCGTTTATTCGTTGAAATAATAGATAACATCAAAAGCCAAATAAACTCCCGTTATTCATCTTTTCAGAACTTAACTTTTCTTGATTTAGTCAACAAATCGAAATACGCGAGTTACCGTAGTAGTTTTCCTGAGGAAAGCGTGTCTAAATTAATATCCGAATTTCCAAATATATTTGATTTTCACGCCTTAAAAAACGAATTAAAAGTTTTTTACAGTACTTCATCAATTAGTAATTTAGATGTTTACGAACTTTATTTATATCTTTTTAAATCCACGTTGAATGAAGCTTTTCCTCAGCTTTTAATTTTATGTCAAATTATTTTGACTCTTCCCGTATCGGTGGCTTCCGCGGAAAGGTCGTTTTCGGCATTGAAGCGGATTCATACTTATACACGAAACAGCCAAAGTGAGGCAAGATTATCAAATCTCGGAGTAATATCAATTGAAAAACATCTATTGTTAAAATTGCAACAAAAAAGCGACTTTTATGAAAGGATTCTGGCTCATTTCGTAAAGAAAAACCGTAGAATTATGTTAGAATACAAATAAAATAATTTATAATTTAAAATCATGTATAAATAAATAATTTATCAAAAAAAATGTTACGTAAATTTATCGGGTTATAGAATATATATATGGCGAAGACAGACGACAAACGACAAGTAACAAAATAAAAACATCCAATATTTCTACTGATATTTATTTGCTAGCTTATGCCTGCGATTTCGTATGTGTGGAATTCAGGCCATGTTGATTGTTCTATTCCGTGTCCAAGGCTACATGCATGCCAAATTTCATCCAAATTCGTTAAGCCATTTTCGCGTAATTAAGTAAAAACATTCACCATTTGTAATAATATAGTTAGTAGAATATGTTCAGCAAGTGAAGTTTCACTTATTTTTGGTTCTTGTTTTTCTATATATTATAACCCCTGTGCGAGTGACGTGTGCTTAAAACGGCTTTTTTCAAAGCTACTTTTATCATACTCGACATGCACTGTTCATATAATACCAGTGATGTCATGTATGGTGAAGGTGGTGAACACTAACAACTGATAAATTGCATACAACGCACGCAACGCAAGCAAATCACCAAACCTAACATTTCGTCGTAGTTATGGAAAAGGTAAACTAACACAACACATGAACACACTCAGGTCAGGTATGTAATTTATTGCATATTTTTTTATAATATGATATTTTGTTTAATTACGCATTAGCCGTTTTTTGGTCCGGCTTTACCTTCCTTTTTTTTCACCCCACGCCACTGGTAAGTAGTTATACTTCTTTAGTGTAACTAAACAAAGATAACTAAAAATTGCCTCCCGTGTGTCTTTGTTTGTGAAAAGAAAGATACATTTATAAATTATACAGTGATCAGTAAGAAGCATCAAAAGATTAATAAATATCTCAGATACACAATCGAGTAATATATAAAAAAAAAATATTATAAACAAATAAAAAGAATACATACCGACAGTTAAACTCAAATCAATAAAGGCAGTTAAAAAGGTTATAAAATGAAAACCGCTTTTAAATAAAATTGTTATTTAAATCTTAATATATATAAATTACGTGTCACGTCGTTTGTCCGCGATGGACTCCTAAACTACTAAACCGTTTTTGATCAAACTTCGTAACTATCTGTTATTTAGTCTAACTTAAAAGATAGGATAGGTTTTATTTTAATTTATAACACAACAAACGTGCCCAGGTCAGCTAGTATTATATAAATTATTGGTAACCACTATATATAATATTAATATATAATTAAAAATCACACACCCACATTCATATTAAGCGGCCAATTTCAAGCTGCTGGTTTATTTCATGTTGCTTTTGCGGGCAACTTCAACCTGTTACTTTTGTGTTACAGTGATGCGCGCGCATCTTAAAATTTCATTCTCATCATTTTTCATAAAGCGCCTAAAGAAGTTTAACTTCAATTACTCAGTACTTACAAGGCATTTCAATAGGTACATAGTAATACAGTAAGTAATGCAAGGTTCAAGTCAACAAATCACAAATAAACAAAATAGAGTAAGTCCATATACCAACCTCATAAAAGTTTATAATAAACAAAATTGACATAATTTCACAAAAAAATAATCAATTAACAATCAAATGAGTATCAGTCAAAAATCTTACCAATCATTAATCGCTTCACTGATGCAACGCTAGTGTTAAACAGGTCAGCGTCTAACTGTTTGGAGATTACGTTCGAGCTTTGTTATGAAAACAACGCTGAAAATTAAGATTGAATTGTTACATCACAAGCCAGTGACGTAGGCGGTATTGTAATATAATGCTCGGCGGAATTGTAGCGTAAAATCAAATCTGAAATGGTAAATTACAGGCGAATGCTTCCAGTAAAAAAAACCATGGGTTTCACGACTGATAAATAAAATGTCTTATTTTGCAATACACTTCTTATTTCGAAAATGTTCTTACGGTCGTATTCGTGGATATTGTTTTTATCATATGGAGTATACCTACCCCTTTTTTATTCTTAGCCCTATAGACTTTATATTTTAAGGCCTTGAGGAAAACCAATTCCTTATATTTGAATGCACCGCAACTGAGTTCAAGGTGATTGGCAATTGGACGTAGTTATACAACAACGATTCAATCCCAACGGAGGTCGAACTGAGAAAAACGCGTTTTTGTGGTATGCTTTTTTGTGGTAGAGAGTTAAACTGAAAGAAAAATGTAATATTTTCGTAAAACAAAGCGTAATATTGTTTATCTACACCTATGCTATAAAACCCCTATAAAAGTTTCTGAAACAGCTTATTGCCAACATTAAAACTTTCAGTGTCATAGTAAGCATAATATCATCCAAACGAGTGTTATACTGTGGTACTAAAATTCATTATGATAAAAAAACAAAAAACATTGTCATGCACGCGCGACACACTACTCAGCACCGTAATTTAAAAGAAGCTATTCGAATTCGGCCATATTTTTTTCGATATTAGTATTGCAAAAATTTATTATTTAAAATGGCACGACCAGATGAATGTCCACATCAGTTGCCGCTGCTGTTGCTGAGGGCTACATTAATGACTATAGCCAACAAAATTCACGGGTCGAATCAAATTTCAATTTCGTTAGAAAATATCATTAATTAATGATGCATATAAATATTCCAAGTACATCAGTGTACGGTATAAGCACCGCACATTTTTTTTGCGTAAGTGTGTTACGCCGTTTGTTACCTAAATATTTCTTTATAATTTTATTGTTTTAATTTCATGCATTGTATAACTAATAATTATTCATCGTTCAAAATAATAGTTTTCCGTAAGTATATACTTGAAAGTCTTGTCACATATAACTCACGCCCGTCCTGCAGGAGGGGTAGGCAGAGACCGGACCGATAAAAAGACTTTCATATCAATGTAAAAACAGGTATGTAGTACACACATTGGATTTTTATCAATTTAGCTGTAAATTGCAAAAAGAGGAATATGTTATTATTCATGGTTTTTAATGAAAAATGGCATGTTATTAGTTCTTCTATTTCGTTCTGTATATAGTACTCTTATGTTGTTAAGTTTCCAGTAAGTATTCAATAAGGAATAAATGACCCAACATACTGGATATAATTAAATAAGGCAGTTATTAAAATAAAACAACTTTGTATTGTTTTAAACTTTCATGGTCACTAACATTATAGTTACATAAGTTATTTACGGAAGAAAAGAACAAGGCACATGGTAACAATCAATCCCGTAAACAACTTATATTACTAATAAACAACTTTTATATTTAATCATGACGTTTCGAATTCTGTACAGAAGCCGTGATGTTTCGACTTCTTAACAAGAGCTGTGATGATAGGATGATTATGCAATAGTTGTCATACACACTCGGCGTCTCTAATTAATTATTTCCTATTATTTAACTATGATATATCAATAGAAAGGTAATCAAATGTTTTTTTGCAGAAACATATAACGCATTATGATTCGGCAGACCAGGTATTAATAAAAAACAAATGTTGAAGAAGTAAAAAAATCATTTTTATTTGAAGAACTAAAAATTTAACAAAAAATATACAATTAATTAAATAGCCTATACTTAAACTAAACCAAGTATTACCTTCCCTCGCCCTAATGACGGCTTCCAACCGTGCCCTCATAGACCTAATCAATGTGATAACGGTTTCCTGTGGAATACGGACCCATTATTCCAAGGCGGCATCTTGAGGCTCTTGTAGGGTGGTTGGGGAAGGGTCACGTGCCCGAACCCGTCGTTTTAGGTCATCCCAAAGGTGTTCTATCGGGTTCAGGTCTGGACATCGCGCTGGCCATCGCATAACATTGATCCCGACCTCTTGCAGGTAGTCACAAACAATTATCGCGGTGTGCGAGCGAGCATTAGAAGAACCCATGGCCGACAAAACCGGTATACGGTACCACGTGCTCTTCCGGGATCTCTGTGATATACCGATGAGCTGTTAGAGAGCTTTGCCCGCGAGCAAATCCAGCCCGGGAAACGCATACAAGGTCGATTTTACTATCGATTACATGCCACTTCAGAACATGCACGAGCCGCCTCCGTATTCAACCGTCTCTTCACTCTGTCTTCTGTGTACTCTTGTATGCCTGTCGTTGCAATAGAGACAAATTCTTGTATCATCTGAGAACAGAGCAGTCCTCCACTGCTCTATTATCCAGTCAATGTGGTCGCAGGCGAACTGTAGTCGATCTCTTCGATTTTGTGCAGTCAATTTCGGACTAATAGTTCGGAGCAGCTCTGTGGGCCGCTATTTTCTTTTCTTCTTCTTATTGTGGAAATAGTTACTGATGCTCCTCGCGCTGAGCGGAGCTGATGTTGAAGTTTTGCAGCGTTGGTGAACCGATTTCGCAATGATGAAGATACGATAAAGTGATCGTCTCTTTTAGAGGTACATCGCTAAGGCCCAGATCCGCGCCTCCTGATGTAGCCTCTAGTTTCCTCGAACCTCTGGCTAACTTGATGGACCGAGAAACGACTTAAATGCAGTTGCCAAGCAACATCACACTGCCCCATTCCTGATTGTAGTAGCACGATCACTTCAGCAGCTTCTTCAGAAGTAGTATCCATTTCTGAGTATTTCTTGTAGGTGGTGCTGTGCTGAGCCACTTTGACATCCCGTATTCAAAAGTCTAGACTTATCAAATTGTATTACATTTCTTTTGTTTACTAAGAGCTAACAATGATTTAAACCAATTTATGAAAGGGTGCACTTTTTGTGACGCCGTGCCGAGTGTATATTCTACTTCCATCACAATATTTAATTCGGTTATGTAGGCATTAATGGCGGTGAAGGAATATAATGCACCTCCTGAATTTGTTGCATGTGAGGATTTGAGGTATCAAACCATCAATTTGATTTTAGGGTTCTATTTTTCTATTAGCTCTCATAAAGATAGCATAACGAAGAAAGTTGGTCAGTCTCACCTGTAAAATTATGAAAATGCTTTAATTAAATTTGTAGCAATATTTTGTGTACTTTTAATAATAACATTCTATGTATCATTAATTAAATGTAAATTATATGTGAATATTCATAGAAAGGTGGCAATGAACAACTAAATATAAAACAGGTCAATAACACAGAAAAATGTATTGAATAGATTCATGAGGGGATTTCTGGGCAGATGCAATACTTCACACAGAGTTAGTTTTCAAAGTTTTTTGTTTTTACACACTGTTTAAGAAACTATGACAATAATATTTACAGATTAGGTAATAATAATAGTGGCAAATATAGGAAGAACTTATATTTCTGTGATGCTGCCAGTATGAAGCAACGGATGTTTGTGGACTGTTTCCTTATAAAATTTGTCTTCTATCATAACCAACAGATCTTCCACAGCCAAAATAAACTCTAGCATGCCCATATTATCTTTCTCTTGAGTTGGTTGCAATGCATCTTTCAATGTAAACATGACAGGTACCACAAACAAAATTCTCATGCGATATCTGTTTGCAAAATATACAAAACAATTAATTTTTAGGACATACAGAAAATATTTTTAAAATTTATATCTAAATAGTGTGTGCATGTGTGCATACAACACAAAACATACGTAATGCAGTAATGTTTGTTGATTTTTTTACTCTCTGTAACAACACTGTTGTAAACTTACCTGAAATGTTAACTATTCGGCTAGAAGAGAAGTCATGTCTTGAGACATTGTTGACATGGAATGTCAAAATATCTCACTTAACACACGATATTTTTCACAAATAGCACTCCCTTGGAGCTGACACACTAGATCACGTTCAAGCGAATAAAAAATCTATTAGCGAGCTATATATACTAACTACAAATAGACAATTTCTAAAGAATAAAACAGTAGTATTTAATAGAGCATTTTCGATGACGCTAACCATGCGTCACAATTTTTAATAAACAATGTAGTTTGGCTAATAGCGCTTTTGATCTCAAACGGTGAAATGATATCTCCTTATATATTATCCCCTTAAAAAAGGGAAAGTAACATATTTTGGATGTTCTGTATTATACACATTTGAATTGTGAAATTAATTTCCTAAAAACTTTTTGGTATAAAATGGAATCTCACGATAACACAGATTAACGCCATTTATTAACATTTTTCGGCAGAAGCACTCGCAAGAGGGGATATTAAATTTCATTATCTACCGGTGTTATATCCTCTTATTTGCATGATATCTTTGTTGTGATTCGTATTCAAAAAGTCTTGTTACAGCTGGTATTGTTAACGAAAATGTCGTATTTACATACAATACTATATAAATATGCTTCATTGTGCACCAAAAGTACAAATAAAAAAATGACAACAAATAATTAAAATAAAAAGGCCATTTCTACTAGACAACCATTAGATAGAGATAGAAATTACATATATAATTATCGACGAGTTTGGTTTAACTTATAAAAATAAAACTAATCTTATGCAATATGAAGGCATACTTATTAAAATATAAATATACAAGTACAATATAAGTTGAAGGTGAAATTAATAATGGTTTCTGGCCAAATTTTTGATAAAAACAATCGAATATTTCAATGTATTACAATATTTTTAAAGATACCTTGAAATAAGGTGGAGTGTGAGGAGGAAACAAAATATTCCAATACAATATTTTAGAGAATACTATTTCAGTTCTTTACCATAAACAGAAACACAATATTAAAGAAGGCTGCCAATGCACCGATTACAGAAGTTGTGAAGAAGTTCAAGTTTATCAAGCAGTTTTTCAGTTATATCAAAGTAACAAGCGTCAGCATAATTAAAAATGGAGAGAGGGAGACGATATTTGTAAATCTGTTAAATAAAATCTAAATTGTTTTAAAACAAACGACCAATTAATACGGGGTAGACGCTTTTCTCATAATGGAACTGGTTGATATAACCTTAATACTCGTATAACTCTACTAATATTGGAACGTTATAGAAAACATTTAATTTTACTATAAAGTTGAACTAAAATAATGAGCACTACGAACCGTGGTTAAATCCGTCCCTAACTACTTACGTAGTTTGTTAGCGGTTTTATATTATAAGTTACGAGTCGGCAAAAAGGATTACTTGAATGTAATGCAAATTTATTCGCAGTCTCTTCTTATTTTCTCGGTTGCATGAGGGTCGTTATTCAAACGCTGAACAGTTTAATGATGGCCTGCAATGCCTAGTAGAGTCTCGTGCGGCGTCAAACTACATGGTACATGATTAACGCTTTGTAAACGGTAATATAAATCTAGATATTTACTCGAATTCTTTGTTAAAAAGGAAAATATAAAGCAATCTTAAGATTCTATTTAATCTTCTACAACTCTTTATTAAATCAGTTAGGTATTCACATTAATAATTTGATATTTTTTATTTTGTTCGACATCCATTTATATTTGTCGTTATATATAATTCTATCTTTCAATTTATAATTGTTTCAATTATAATATTCTGCTTGAATGAAAATTCTTGTTACTATTTAGAAAATACTTTATTGTTAGTATTATTCTATGCCATTATGTAGCACAGGTAATTAAGATTATTTAGTCTAGTGTAATTATCATTTCAGACGCTTCGTAAATGTAAGTCACGTCATTGTTGATAAATACATAAATATCTATCATATATATATACCTTACTCACGCAACTTTTACGCAGTCTTAAATATATGAAAAATTACGTCACTAATAATATCTATTTACTCTTGATTTAAAAGTATATGTAAAATTCATATAATACGAAGGTTTAATGAAATCCTTTAAAACGAAAGTGTAATAAATACAGCGAACGTGGCGCTTCTGAGAAATGGCCAAGTACGTGCCGAATTAGCAGCATTCATAGAATAGGACCCATAATATTGTGCTCCATGTAGTTTTCAATGACCTTGAGCAGCTATAATAGAGACGAATCAGCGTTAAAGAGAAAATGAGTGCGTTTAAATACAATATTAATAAACAACTATGCTTTAACCTCAAAATGTTACTAGAATTACCTTTGAAGGAGCTGCAGTGTTACTAAACTATCAATATTTATTGATAGATATTTTAACGACTTATTATCTACTTCTAACATTAAAATAATGCACGCAAAAATAAATTGAAGATTTGGGTGATACACTGGTCGGATCACGTCGTGATAACTGTAGATTTTGCACCTGTGGCACGTGAATAAATAATTTAGAAGGCTTTTTAATACTTGTATTTTGACACAAAGGGCACATATTCTTTAGGACTTTGAAGCTATTTTTTTGAAGAATCTTGAATAAAAAACGAGTCTCTCACGTATTGTTTACATTAGGATTTATTTTTACGCCACACCTTTGATTTGTCACATGACTTGGGGTTTCAGCGGGAATACAATATGTATTTATTAAAATTGTCTTTTGATTATTAAAATGTCTCTAAATGTAAGAAAATCAATTGTCAATCGTATCTTTTGTGACTAGAGAACTCTTTGAAGTAAAAGAAAACAAGTCCATACACTTCACACATTTCTGCCATTAAAATAATACCCGATATCGTAACAGCCGCTGCTCATGAGTATATTTTTAAAAATTTCAAAGTGTTGTTCAGTAAGCTTGTGTGGAACTTTGTTTTAAAAAGTTAAACCTCTACCTAAAAATGAGCCTCTAGATTTTTGAAACATGAAACTTCAAAAGCTTGCGATTTTTTTTCTAGTTAGAATTGTATGAAATTTTGCTTTACACACAGAGAAAAACATCAAGCCTAAAGCAAGATTGCAGAATATAGCGTATAGATACCTGTTTATTTAAACAACTTTTACACAATATTTATTATTAGTTGTTATTATTAGTCCATAACATAAGTGTCTTGACTCATTTTGGGGTCAGATATGTGATGTTACCGAACATAATATAACATATTAACTTTTACATAATATCCCACAAAAAGTGGATATATACATTAGTATAATAATAATATCTGATACCGAAAATTGTATTGTGCAGGTATGGCACCGTCATTCATGTACCTGTTGCCACTATTCTTTAATACGAAATCTATTTGTTATTTGTTGTGTTTTCGGAAAAATCCTTGAAAAGATAGTAACCGTTCAAATGTCACTTTCGTTTCGTAACCACATTTCCCAGGAACAACACGGTTTCTTTAAGGACCGTAGCGTTGATACCAATATGGTAACTTTTAATGACTCTCTGCTGCGTGCCATGGATGACAACCTACAGGTGGATGCCGTATACACTGACTTCTCCAAAGCGTTCGATAAAATAAATCACGATCTGCTTATAAAGAAACTTGCGAGAGCCGGTGTGCACGGCAGCCTCCTAAGATGGATCCAATCCTACATAAGTAACAGGAGTCAAGCAGTCTTCGTAAAGGGTTATTCCTCACGATTTCTTCCAGTGCCTTCGGGCGTGCCTCAGGGGTCCCAAATTGCACCTTTGCTTTTTTCAGTTTACATAAATGACATCGGAAATATCCTGAAACATAGTCACCATCTCCTGTATGCTGATGACACTAAGTTGTACCGAATCATCAGGTCTCATAGTGATTGTCTCGAACTTCAAGAAGACTTACATCGATTACATGTATACTGTGAATCTAACCATCTGTTTCTTAACAGCGATAAATGCTACACAATATCATATACTCGCAAAAAAATACCAATTACTTTCAATTACCACATAAATCATAAGGCCTTGAAGAGAGTCACCACAATCAGGGACTTAGGGATTATTATGGATTCGACCTTATCATTTATTCCTCATATTGATCACATACTAGCTTTAGCTTTTCGAAATCTAGGTTTCATATTACGCATAAGTAAACCTTTCAAACGTCCAGAAACTTTAAAAATTTTATATTTCTCTTTTGTCAGATCTTTCCTGGATTTTTGCAGCACCGTGTGGAGTGTTATGAAGTACATATCAGGAGAATAGAAAGAGTCCAAAAATTTTTTATTAAATCTTTAAATTATCGCCAAAATATTTTAAATCAGTCATATACTGATTCATTAAGGAAGAACAATTTGCTATCTCTTTGTAATAGACGAAAAATGTTTGACATTGTGTTTCTATATAAAATACTAAATAACTTAGTTGACTCCTCGTTGTTGTTAAGCAGGTTGTCATTTGTTTCCCCAGTTCGTCTGCCAGTGCGCTCCTCACGTCCAAAACCACTTTTCGTTACCCCACGATATCGCAAGAATTATACGCGTAATTCGTTTTTGAATCGTTCCACTAATGTTTACAATAAAGATTTTACTAGTATTGATTTATTTAATATATCATTACCAAAGCTTAAATCCGTTCTTTCTCAACATTTGGCTAGTGAGTAATCTAGTGATATATCGCTGTAACTGTTGCAGTATTCATTGCTAATTTAATCTGTCAGTGATCTGTTAGTTTAAGTAAAAAGTCAATACATAGCTAAATATATATATATATATATATATCCAATTGCACAACAGATGTTAACTAGTTATTTCATCTTTGTCAATTATATAATGTCTCTTAATCCTAAAAGTGGCTCAATATGATTGAAATATTGTAAATGTTTAGTTATAGGCACGATAAGGTCTTTAATTGTACTCACATTTACTATGTTTCTATATTTTTAAATGACTGTTTGTTGCCTTAAATAAATTAAAAAAAAAAAATCTGAAAAATGCCTTGAGCATATGGTACTTCTTTTTGCAGGAAAGCAAGTTTGTCTTCCGGTTGCATCACTTTTAAGTTTATATCTTAAGGAAATATACACAACAATATATACATCAGTTTGCTATGTTTATATCATATTTTGGAACCTATCTTCGTATACCTTTGATTACATGATCCCGACTGAGCAAACGGACGGTCTTAGTGCGGGGAGCAACGCATACTTTAGGTTAAGCGGGTACCGCCCACTTGCGACTTCTACTCTTTTTCTCTGTTCAGCGGTTTAAAAAAATATTATTAGAAAAAATTCAACTTGTCTTAGGAGTTATAACATAAGGGTGGGTGTGATAACATATGATTAAATATGTTTTATTAGTTGTAGTCTGCGCCTTTTTTCGATTTGTTATTTCAATAAACACAATAAGGTGATTGTCTTCATTTCTTCCCTAAAATCTCTCCACAACTGCAGATGTTTACTCTGATCCACGAAAAAAACATCATCAACCTATACAAATTGTGAATTTTCTCCTTTCAATTATGAGCTCATAATCAAATAAATAAAGTTAAATATCGTTTGAGATAGGTCACCATGCGGTCGCCCAAAATGCAATGAACATCGTTCCTTAGATAGGTCGTTCTTACAAATATCTAAAGATCGAGTCCTAATTTACCAGTTGATATGGAACATTTTGAACATGCAGGCTCATATATAATTTTATTTATTTATTTTCTGAGCCTGCATGTTCAGGGTGTGAAAACCTTATTTGCGTAATTGTTAATTTTTAATAAATTATAAGTAATACGAAAATAAGTTGTATTAATTAAGGTGTAATACAATTATACGTACCTTTTAATAATAATTAATATATTGTCATTAATCTTTGGCCCATCCATTCGAAACGTAGTTTAGTTCCCAATACATCCGAAATAACCACTCACCGAAAATTAATTATTATTAAGTAATTACTCGATAAAATATCCGAAAGAGAATTCCCCATTAACCTAGTGTCTAAATGGACTACCATTGAAACTGGAAAAATCATGTATCCGATATTTGTAGCAGATTAAGTCGTTCCGTTTTCGCTCTTTATCGTCTGAGAGTCAGTGCTGGTGAAAATACGGCACTTCTCGCCTATTATGGTTATGTGTCCTCGGTACTTAGATAAGCAATAATTCTCTGGAGAAACTCGACGGAAGTAAAAAAGTTATCATCATATAAAAATAATGTGTCCGAGCGATAGCTGGCATTAATCCTCTTGAGAGTCTTTAACGACCCTGTATATTTATGAAATAGGAAAAATTAAACGATGCAATATGGAAATGTTTAAAAATTGTGTTCAAAACCAACGTTTGCGTTAAAAAGATCTGTACAAACTGCAAGTCCCGAAATGCAATTCAAGCTTATATAAAAAAAAGTGTGATGCCTTAACGAGTGTATAAAAGGATTCCCATTGAAATCAGACAATCACCTACTCCGCGTTTTTTATATGAATTGAGAGTCTGGTTGATTGACAAAAGTTTTTATGACCTAAATAAATATTTTGGTGTCCAGTGATATTATTTTATATGCATTTTAAGCTAATTTAATTTATTCATTAATCATCTTTGCTGACATACTTTAATTTGAATTTTATCATTTAATGAATTTTATTTTTCCCTATTTTGACATTTAATTTGATTTCAACTATTGCTTATTATTACAATGAATTACTGTGGATGCGATAATGGTATTGGTGTTATGGTAATAGTATTTTATTCTAGTTTGAAAGTTTTGCATGGCGATATATGATAAAATACGCATGTACTTTATATAAATTGCCTCAGCTTTTTACCGAGTTTCACAGCAAAAAAATTATTACAATTTCAAATGATTGCGCCACATTCGCCATGAATTTTTTTGCAAACATTCAAGTGAGTCAGTATATAAAGATTGGTAAATAAATAATATAAGACAAAAATCTAAATAATAAAGTCCACATGAATTAAAAGGCAGATTTATAGTAATCAAGCACACAGCCCTCACAGCGGTAAAGGTTATGGAAGCATACGAGTGGCTATTAATATGACGGGCTTATGCGCTTGCCAACATTCATTCCCTTCCGGAAAATAAGCCCTAATATTGTCTATCGGATAACCGTGAAAATCGTTTCATGGTTTTAACTCTTCTTTATTTTATAAAAAAATCGTTGAAACACAACAAATTTGACCAATGTGCATACAGCACATCACGATTTACAAAAAAATATAAAATTTACAATTGATTTCCAGCTTTATGTTCAGTTAACGCAGAGTTCGATATTATTTATAAAATGTTACAGTTTGTGGTAGTTTGGCGTGCTGTAGTTAATAGATTGAAAATCAGTATGTAAAAAATTTAAACTAAGTGTAGTTCGTTGGTATAATTTGAGGACCACTGGACCTAATTGTCCTGTTTAAAAAAACCTTATTCAAAAGTTGGGTGTTTATTATAATTCAGTCGAAAGACGAAAACCACCCTCAAAAATGGACATATGGAGATCAGAGTAAAAAACAATAATTTAATAAATTCATGCTGTTGCTCATATTTTGGTTTAAGACTTTCAGTTAGACGCCTTTGACAACACGATTAAGTGTGAATTGGTCAATCAAAGTGGGTTGGTGCTTTATTCAGTGTTAATTCAGTGAGTCTAACCTAAAATCACAAATAATATAATAACAACAATAACAGATCATTCGCAAGAAACTTTAATTTAGAGAACCGTGTACTCTAATTGAATTTATGCACTTGGGAGTGAGAGCCAAAATTATTCTGTGCGTTCCAGAATTCATAGTAATTTTTATTATAAATGGTACTCAATGTAGAGTCCTTTTCAAAATGCTGCATAAGCAGACCCGAATAGCAAAAAAATGTTACATACATAAGGGAAAAGAATTTAGATGTAGCGCGATATGTATAACACTATAAAAATAGTAAAAAAAGAAAAAAAAACCGTTGTGTAAACTTATGTACGCACGTAAGAAGTCATACTTCTTTAGCGTAACTAAAAAAAGATAACTAAAAATTTCCTTTCGTGTGCCAGTATCTACTTTTTGTTTGTGAAAAGCAAGATAAATTTATAAATTATATAGTGATCAGTAAGAAGCATCAAATGATTTATAGATTATCTATATATCTGTATACAGAATCAAGTATAAACTGTGTAACTAATAACAATGTTAGAAATAATAATAATTAAAATTATAAAAAAATAAAAAGAATACATATCGACAGTTAACCTCAAAACAAAAAACGCACTTAAAAAGTTTATAAAATAAAAACCACTTTTAAATAAAATTGTCATAATGTTATTATCTCTGAAATGGCTAAACCGATTTTGACGGGACTTTTATTGGCAGGTAGCTGATGTAATAAGGAGTACTTACTGACTTAGGCTACTTTTATTTTAGAAAATAAAGTAATGTTGCAATGTTCCACGCGGACGAAGTCGCGGGCGGCCGCTAGTATAATATAAAATTGTTATTATCTATACATCTATACATATAAATAAAATTTGAGTGTCTGTTGTCATATGAATATTTACACGGTACATACACCAAAATATTTTTATTACAATTTTTGTCTGTCTGTCTGTCTGTTGGTTCCGGCTAATCTCTGAAATGGCTAGACCGATTTCGACGGGACCTTTATTGGCAGGTAGCTGATGTAATAAGGAGTAACTTAGACTACGTTTATTTTAGAAAAATACTTTTATTTTATCTATACATATAAATGAAATTGGATTACCTGTTTGTAATCTTGAAATAACTGCTTTTTACTACATGCATATGAATATATATACGGTACATACACCAAAATCACTTTTCTAACAAATTTTGTCTGTCTGTTTGTTCCGGCTAATCTCTGAAATGGCTGGGCCGATTTTGGAGGGACTTTTATTGGCAGGTAGCTGGTGTAATAAGGAGTAACTTAGGCTACTTTCATTTTAGAAAAATTCTTTTATTTTAGAAAAAATGTCCAAGTACTGTCCAGTACCACGCGCAGCTCACGCGCATGCCACCACTGTGCTGTCACGTCGGGCGCCTCCCACCTCTTCTCCGACCAACGAATCAATATCACAAAGGCTGCCTAATTTAAAATCACACTCACACACACACACATTCATAAATATTTGAGTAACCGCCTTGAATATATTTATCAGTTCTCACGAAAACTTGAGCCAATTAGCTTACTCTGATCTAGCCGAATTGGGGTGTAAGAAACTTTATTATTATTCCTAGTAGATCGCATCATTTTTAAAAATTTGCTCATAAAACAACTTGGGTTTTTAATTATTTGACGCTAATCCGTTGGGTTTACTAATTATATTGGACATATTCTCCCGGCGGTGGTAAAATGGAAGTACTTATTACAAATCTGATTTTTAAAACTTCTCGTTAAGAATATATTACAATTTGTAATTTATTAGCAGCCAGCTTACAACAAAAATTCCAAATTTTTACAAATAGCCAGGGCTGCAGTCAGCGTTTGGTTTTGCTACAACACAGTCCTCAAACCAGAATCCAATGGGCCGGACAATTCGGAAACGACTTCCTTTTTTGCGAAAAGAACTTCTACAAGAAATATGATACCTACATACTTAGAAAATGAAAACAACTTTAGAAAAATTATAAAAATCATTACCTAAACAATATTTATAATAATACATTTATATAATACCTTAACAACATTAATAAATTTTAGTTATATTAATGTATGTCAAAATATCTAAATATTTTGTATAGTTTTAAATATATTATAGTTTTAAATATATAATTTATGTAAGCGAGCTTTTTACTTGCAGACAAACCATGGAAAGGGTATTGCGAGAAAAAAAAATGATATCATAAATATATGAGTAATCTTGAAAGGACTGTGTACTAATTGTGGAAACATAATAGGAACATGTGATTACCCGATTTTTTATAAACATATTTAATTCTACTGTACGTGTATATGTCATTGAACTCCTCGTAAACGGCTGGACCGATTTGAATGATTTTTTTGTATGCGTTTGGGTGACGCACTGGATGGCTTAGATTCACAAATCAGCCCGGTAGATGGCGTTGCAGTCGGCACAGCAACGCGTGGCCGGGTCAGCTAGTGTCATATATTTCTATAATAACAAAGAGAAACTATTTGATTGCGATTAATTCATTTTATTCATTGGTTTATGTTTTAGTTATTGTTCTGAGGTTTATGTGACGGATAAATTGAAGAATATCGTTATACAGGTTATTTACCGCGGAGGCTAAATTAAACAGATTGTTAGCATAGTTGGCCAACTTCAGGTCGTAAATATATTGTTGGGTACATACATAACATGCTGGAAAACGGACAAAAACTAAACAGAACATGCTTTTAGCTTCTTTTTACTGTTTTTTTAACGTTCACACTATTTTTTGGTAAATATATATCGTACCTTAATAAATAACACTTTCAGTGCCACTTGACTTCAACATCTGTCGTCATTAAATTGTCAACTATATTTAACGCAAACATTTTATGTCCGATATTTGGACATCGACATAAAAATAGGAAATAATTCGTTTCCTTTTTTGTTTTTAAATTGGAGATAATGCCCATCTTAACTTTTAGACAGTAAGTTAAGAAGGATAACAAATTTAACAAGTGACGTTAAGCTTCTTATTAATAAAGTAGTGCGTTCCGAGGGAAATTAAATTTTCTCAGCTTTCGCTCTTAATAAAGCTTTTCTTTGCCTATGTGATGTTGATTTTATTAAGTTATTTCAAAAGATCTATCTTATTTCTAATAACGCTAATATATTGTTGGTTAGTGTTTTTATTTATTATAAATCTCCAAATGTAATTTTAAATTTAAATTTAATTAAAAAAAAATTAATGAGACAATTATAACAATGTATTAAAATAGAATAGTTTAATAGGTGATAGAATAGGATTTTAAGGTTATTAATGCGAAGTTCTTGATTGATTACTATCTCTCCTCCTATATCTCCTTTTGCTTTTAATGTGATTAACACATTTTACCCGTTAACGCTTAAGTTGGCCTGTGTGCGTTTTAATTATACCACTACCTATCGCACCACTAAGTCACCCTCTCGGTAATATTGTCATAGCTAGGGAGCTGGTGGCAGTAATTTTTATATCATTTCATCGTCTGACAGAGGTTGATAATATTAGAGTACTAAGTAAAATAATCATTTTAAACATGTTCTGCCATTCATTAATTGCTGCAAATCAAATAAGAGCTTGCAAAAAATGTTAAAAAATAAGTGTCTTTGTTGTCGCTATTTAAAGGGAGATAGGGAACCTAAGGCCTCATCCTTCCCACTTCCACTTTCTCCGAGTGCACCCCAGCGCACCCGCGCGCACGCGCGGGCGAATTTTTCATACATTAGTATTGCGCTTGACACGAAACGCTCCGCGTCCTTGTAAAAGCGGCTCCTCTGGAACCAGGGATCTCTTCGCGAATCCTCCAGAGCATATGTAGCTCCCGTGTGTGAACTATCATCACGTGCCAAAAGTGACATTGTGTCCGTGTAAATTATTAAATAATCGGAGAACACTAAAGAAGAAGCCGGCCGGCGAGAAGCTCGACGTGCATCATTGCCCAGGTAGGTGCACTCGATCCTCATCCCCAAAACCACTGAGGCTTTAGGGTTATTTATCCGCTATTTAACTTTATAAATCGCCTTGCCCCGGTAGTGAAAACCTTTGGCGTCTCCATTATTTATGGTCCTTCGGCCGCATTATCTCGTCTTAAATTGAACCATTTTAATTAATTTATTCCACCCGCCCTTATTACCTAGAGTCATTCTGTAAGTGTATTTTCATTGAAAAGGTCGCTAAATAGGTATTTACCTACGCTTACGCTCGCGATCTCGCGGTAGCCATTTTGTTAGTTCATAGCTCAACGCGTGTCCGCGCCTAATAATTTATTTGATACTTATATTAACACCGCATAAATAACATAACAGCCCATTTAGTTTGTGCCCTAACAATCAATTTACCATTTACTAAACATGGAATCTAAAAAGAGTAAGGAAACGCTTCCCGACAAACAACTTTTGTTATTAGAAAGCAAACGTAACGCGTTATTTGAATGTATGCAAAACGCTTACGACCTATCTCAAACGTTAAGTACAAGCGACGACGTCCAAAATGTGGAATTGTTCCTCGACGCGAGTAGCAACATCGACACGTTACGTTCAGAATTTCAAAATACTTTAGAGGAGTACAATAGTCATTTATTGAAAATACAACCTACCGCTAATCCAGATTTTAAAAGTTTAGTATCATTTGAATCTCTATACAACCGCGTCAAAAGATTAGTTACAAAATATTCAAATAATAATAAAAACAATGACGTGTTACGCAAATCTCGACCTTCTCTCCCTCCAATAGAGTTAATGTCCTTTGACGGCGACGTACGTCGGTGGCCCTTATTCTTTGCCAGTTTTAAGTCGACAATTCACGATAATCCCTCTCTTTCAGACGCTGAGAGGCTTTATTATTTGCTCGGCAAATTATCGGGCAAAGCAAAGACCGCCTGCGCAGGCATTACGCCCTGTCCTGAAAACTATAACTTACTTTTCCAAAGTCTCATTGATAAGTACGAAGATAAACGCACACTCGCTAGTACATACATGAACCAGTTGTTAGATTTCAAACCATTAAATAGTGCATCTACAGCCAATTTAGATTCTTTTATTGATAAATTTGTCAGCGCAGTTCGCGCGCTCAAAAATATAAAGGTCGATGACCTTAACGATCTCTTTATTTTACACATCGCGCTTAAAAAATTACCTTCAGACACCATACGGGCATTTGAAATGAGTTCCAATGACCCATCACGGATTCCTACATTTAAAAGTCTCGTTGAGTTTATTCAAAATCAATCAAAGATATCCTCCCGCCTACCTACTTGTTCTACTAACAATTCCGCCGCAAGAAACATCGCTAATGTTAAAGAGCAGTCCCGATCAGCTGTTCCTTCACCACCGAAATATCACTCTTATGTCAATGTCGGTACGGTTCAAAATGCTATACCACATCAGAAGTGTTTATGTTCCAATTTCACACATTCGCATTTGTTTAAATGTTCTAACTTTAATAAACTATCCCCAAGTGAGCGCTTTAAGTTAGTAAAGTAAAGTTTATTTGAGTTCAATTTACAACACAGAACATAAATAGGTAACTGTTACAATCAAAGGTTCAATGAGTGTTATCGTAACAATAATATTTAAATTGCTAACAGTTTCACTGGACTTCACACTAGGATTCCCTGTGTCGTGAAGACCAGTATATCTATTTGAATTAAGCATGTATTCATGTGCTTGTGAATTGTTGTGTGTATGTGTGTGTGTGTGTGTGTGTGTTTGTGTGCGCATGTGTTTATCTGTGCGTGTTTGTGTGTGTGTGTTGTAATGATCTATTTATTAATGTATTTATATTTATATACATACATATCCTAATATGCATACATACATACACAATCCAATATATGTGAGATTTAGCATCCACATCACACTATCACCTATTTCACGAACATAATCAAGTCAAGCCAGCTGTAGTATTACCGTTACGTTATAATTTGTAGTAGGGTTTCTGTTTCATTATAACTCTTCGTTTGTATCCATTTGTGTACCGTTACTCTGCAGCCTGTTCTAGTCATGTTAAGGATGTTATTGTTCATTTTAAATACTTTAGCATACAAATAGGGGCCAATAAATCTAAAGGATCTACAAGCAAAGGCAGTTTTGGATAAAGGCAGATCCCATTTAAGTGTTCTGTGGGAGGATCGTGCCCTTTGCTTAGCTTGTCTGTGAAAGAGCACTATTGTCGCAGATATATACAGTTGACGAACATTGAGAAGCTGACAGTCGGAGTAGAGATCAATAGTAGGATATCGCCTAGGTCGGCGGTAGGCTATTTTTAAAATGGCTCGTTGGATACGCTCAAGTTTGAGTAAATTTGTTTTGCAGGCTACACCCCATACCACTATACAATAGTTTATTATCGACTGGCATAAACTAAGGTAAATCATCCTAACCAGGTCCAGATCCGCGACACGGCTAAGTTTCTTAAAAATATACATGAGTTTTTTAAGTCTTTTTGAGACTGCCTCCACTTGTGCTAGCCACGTAAATTTTTGATCAATAACTACGCCTAAGTATTTAAAAGTTTGGACTTGTTCAAGTTGTTCACAGCTGCATATTGAGTGATCTGTATTTTGGCAGGAGTGAAGTTTAATTTGAAGAGCTTCTTTAGGTGCTGTCTTATTGCTGATCCTGAATGAAATAAATTTAGTTTTACTAACATTAGCGGTTAATAAATTGTTTTGTAACCATAAGCTAATAGTATTTATTCCTTTTTGAGCCATATGACCAACCTGGCTCCAAGAGTTTGCATGGAAAATTATAGCAGTGTCATCCGCAAAGGTAAAGATTCTTGCATTATCTATATTCATGGAACACAGGTCATTCATGTATGTCAAGAACAGCGTTGGACCTAATACACTTCCTTGTGGCACACCAAATTTGATCTCTGCGTAATCACTATGTTGATCTCCAATAGATACTCTTTGTTTTCGATCAGTAAGATAAGAGCGAAACCAATCCAGAGCAATTCCTCTAATTCCAAGCACCTCTAGCTTTTTTAAGAGTATCGGCCGGGAAACAGTATCAAAAGCCTTGGCAAGATCCAAAAAGACACCAGCACATTTCTGTCCTTCGTTTATTTTACTGATGGTGAAATTAACGAGATCATTTACGGCGTCCTCAGTGGATCTGCCCGAGCGAAAACCATACTGATTTTCGGCCAGCAGTCCCTTCGACTCGAGGTACTTTTGCAACCTAGTATTAACTACTTTCTCAATAATCTTTGAAAGAGTGCTCATTAATGAGATTGGCCTGTAGTTAGCCGGTTCATGTGTCTGTCCTGAGTTGAAAATTGGAATTACGTTTGCCACTTTTAGCTCGGGGGGAACAGTACCAGAGGACATACTAAGGTTGCAAATGTGAGCAATAGGGCTAGCTATCGCAAATTTAGTCTTCTTTAAGATATTGTTGCTTATGAAATCATGACCCGCAGCATTACTGGATTTAAGCGTACCAATCAACCTTATGATTTCTGTTTCATCTGTTGGACTAAGAAAGAAAGAAGAGGATGGTGTCAATACACATTGGGGGCTGCACTTATCTGCTAGTGATGATTCTGTTTGATTAAATTTTTCAAGCGTGGAATTAGCGAGTTTCTCACCCAGAGAACTAAAGTAGTTATTCACAGCGTTTAGGGATTCTAAAGGACATGATCCAATCTTAAGTAGTTCCTCGTTTGTATTTTTTGAACATTTAATATTGCATATTTTTTTGACAGATGCCCAAGTTTTTTTAATATCATTTTTATTTTCTAGTAACATTTTTTTTTCGTAATCGTTTTTTACTTTTTGCAATATATTTCCACAGTAATTCCTATACAACCTGTATTCTTTTTGAATGCTAGTATCATGAGAAAACTTTCTGGCTTTAGCATGAAGAGCGTCCCGTCGTCTTATACACTTCAGCAATCCCGGTGTTATCCATGTTTTGCAAATAACATCACGGCTTCGTACTTTGCGTTCAGTTTTATGTTTATCTATTGCAGAGTTTAAGATGCGCAGAAAACAATTAATTGACTCTTTTGTCTCAGTAATCTGGTAAAGTTGAGTCCAGCTAGTTTCTTCTAAGGTCTTAACAAGGGCGTCATAATCTATTTTTGTGCTTTTGACATTTATATTATTCTTTTGTAAATATATCCCCAGGCTGCATAATACTGAACTGTGGTCAGTTATTTCAGAGTGACATACGACTGTAGTAGAGGAGAGAGTTGATTTTATCATACAGTGGTCAAGATTATTTGGTCCCCTTGTTGGAAGGTTGTGACTAGGTATGTATCCATAATACGCCAAGATGCTCAGGTACTCATCTGTGGCTTCATCCGATGTATCTTTTAGTAAATTAATGTTAATATCACCCAGAAGTATAGAGTGAGGTTTGGTGTAAGAAATTAAAGTAGACTCTAGTGACGTTAAGAAGTTACTAATGTTAGCAAATGATGGGGGGCGGTAGATGGCGATTACAGAGTGTGTCTGTTCTAGTTGTAATACCAGACAATTTGCATCTTGAAACGGTGGTTCCACTATACAGATGTTAAGATTTGATCGTGAGTAAATTACCATTCCATCGTTTTGATTTAAGAAAGACTTGGAGTGGTAACACATATAGTCATCTAGAGACATTTCATTTGAAAATTCATGAATCCAACACTCTGTTAGCACAATAATGTCAGGTTTAAATTGTAAGCGACTCAAGAAAATCACTAAACTGTCAAAATTTTTATTTATGCTGCGTATGTTTTGCGACAGTATAGTAAGTTTGTTATTGTTTGTTCCTAATAAATGCAACTTACATAATTCGGGGTCGTGTATCTTAACACTAGTCGAGAGGCTAGTGTTGTCAATGTCATTTATAACATTAGTTCTACTATCCATTTTGGTTGATCAGTAATAAACTAGTACTTTTCATGACAACAAAGGACACAAATGATATATGTTTGATTGTGGTGTCATATTGTTCATATAAATTATATTGAAAACGATTTTTCTTTTCAATCAAACAAATGTCAAAAATTGTAGTAAAGTCCTGCAGAGAAACGGAGATATGGTATGGCCAGCGGTTAACCAAAATATTTGGATCAAGTAATCCTGAAGTGTGGCATTGATAGCATTGAAGAACATGAACGCATTTATACAAGAGTGATATATTCAGCGACACATGTGAAAAAGTGATTATATAAAGAGCAGTTTTATCTGTAGATATGAAAATATGTGTATTAAGTATGAAATTGATATTTGTGTGCAATGTGTAGAAGTATTTTGTTACAAATGTATAAAGAAACTTATAATTAGGATTGCAAGGTGCACAGCTGGGATTCATCTTTAACCAGGATATACGGGGATCCTTCTTGTTTTTTAAGATAAATATTTCCGTTTGATGTCCAGCAGAATTGATATTTTTTTTGTCTCGCAAATTCTCGAGCGAGAAAGTGCAGTCTTCTTGATTTTGCCGTGAGAGTTTCTGAGAGAAATAATGGCGAGGTGTTATTTTTAATGCCTAAATGGCTTACATTCAGTTTTCTAGTCTTATTAAATTTTCTTGCTGAATTAATAAACCTATTCTTTATCAGTGTGTTATATAACTCCACAACGATAGTCGATTTGGAAGAATCTTTTCTATTCGGTATACGATACACATCGCGTAAGTCAGAGGGCTGCAAAGCAATTTCCAGATTTTTTGCAAGACAATGGACATATCCAAAAAGATTATCTTTGTTTTCATTTTCGGGTTTAGGAATAAACTTCATTTCAATGCTTGTCTTTTTAAGAGATCTTTCCAGTAAATCACACTTTTCCTCTACTTTAGCGATTTGAGATAACACCTCTTTCCTTTGACCCTCCAATCCGTCTATTTTTGTCTGTAGGTTATTTAGTTGATTCGCCATAAAGTCGAGAGACTTTTCAATGTCTTGGTTGGTATTGTTTATATTTGATGTTTGAAGCCTAATTTCTTGTATACTGTTTCTCAAGGAGTCAAATCGTTTCATTTGGGATTCTTGGAATGTCTCTAGTAGACTACGTATCTCCATCTTAAAAGCTGTAAGTTCATCGTAACTTTCCTCTGACAGTCGTCGCCTTTTGTCCCTGTTCGTAATGTTGGTTTGTTTAAGATCAACGTTACCCACCGTATCATAGATATTGGGTTCCGAGGTAGATATTGACTTGTTAAGTGGTGGTGAGCGATACATCGCAATGTAGATAGAACTATGTTTTCAATGGTTTAATTATAATTAATATGATAATTATTGTATCTCGGCTTATGCAGGCTGCCTTCAACTATTAAGTTACACTCAAAACACGACTAATCTGTACGACGCTCCGAGCGGAAGGTTGGGCTCAAATGTGTTTTCTCCAATATAGTTGTCTACTAGTTAACTGGTAACACCCAGTATCCATAAAGCCTTGAAGTTAGTCCACCTATGCTGGCGAGAGTTATCCGTGTATAGTGGACTTTTACTCTCAGAGAATAATGCTGACGTAAACTGCGCCGTGTCGATTCTACGTTAATTTATCAATGGCAAACTACGCACCGGTATCCGCTAATGACGTCGCATACAGCACGCAAGCAGCAATCGCACGTGTGCAATTGGACGTAGTGTCGAGAGTCGCACGACGCACTCCACTCAATGAGATATCACTTGCAACAGCTGATTGTTGGTGTACCGCCAGTTGATTATTGTTTTTATGTGTTTTCTTGATACACAGGCTCCCAAAACTGATTTTAAATTAGCAATCCACATTAACACCACTAGATATACCACAATTTTATAGATTTAGTTGATAAGTTATGATATAAGTATATTTTAAATTAATTTTTTGGTGGAGTAACTATTACAAAGATGTTAATCGTACGTTGTCGGTGGGTAGTTAAAGAGAAAAATGGATGTGTTAATTGTCTTAGTATTAAACATCGTGTTTCATCTTGTTCGTCGAACATTTATTGTCGTGTTTGCAAAATGAAACACCATTCGCTTCTTCACTTCACTCGCGATTCGGAATTTCGCAATTTCGCTAGCGTAAGGGTACTTGTGACCATCGTCGTTGATCAGCTGACGCACTGTGCGCAATGCAAGGAACGGACTCGATTTCATGCCGAAGCAGACTCGGTTAAACTCATAGAGTTTAAGCGGTTCTTGAGGACTAAACCTATAAAGTATTCTTTGATAGCGACGGTCTATATCACGTACACTTATTTGTAAAAACATTTGTTTGCAATCGGCGCTCATCCCGATTGCAAACAAGCGAAATTTTAAAATAATTTGAAAAAGATCACCCTGTAGATTAGGACCACTATGTAGGATGTCATTTAAAGAGACACCCGCGGAGGTTTTACAACTCGCATCAAGGACCGGCCGCAATGGCTTCCCTTCGCGAAGGACGCCGTGGTGCGGGATGATGTAAGAAGGAGACACGGTGTTGTCCATGGACGCGGGGGACAAATAATCCTTGTCTATGTACTCTCGAATAGCATCGTTGTAAGCCAAACGCAATGTCGGCAATGCTTCTAATTTACGTTCGAGACACATGAAGCGTTTGCGTGCGATAACCTCGGAATCACCGAGTGAAAAAACATCGTGACGGAACGGCAACGCCACAGTATAGCGACCACTACAAGTATCTCTCGTAGTGGTGGAGAGAAAATAATCATCACATTCCGCATCATCAGGATGATGAACGGGCGGAAGAGATACCTCTTCTAACTCCCAAAATCTTTTTAGGATTGTGTCCACGGGTTCGACTACTGTGGTGGTACAACACGACGCTAAATACGAAGAGCGGCGGCGGTGAGCGGTGGGTACGGAACCCATAATAATATAGCCTAGAACAGTTTCTATGGCGGGCGGAGCTGACGTGCCGCTGTGGACAACGCCAGGTAACAATAAATGAGGAAATAATGACGCGCCTACCAAAACGTCTATTTTATTGGGCGTAGCGAAAGAATCGTCCGCCAACGGTAAATGAGACAAGTGGGAAAACATCGATTTATCTATAACAACTGACGGTAAGTCATCAGTAATATTTTCTACTACCAAACAATTGATATTATAATTACTAAGCGGGTTATATCGCGAGAAAAACTCTAAATTAGTTGAAAGATTTATAATGTTTTCGTTGCCGCCAAAACCTCTGACAACGGATCCCTTGACATTCGTTGGCGATATACCTAACCGTTCGCAGCACTCTTTGGTTATAAAATTACTCTGCGAAGCGGAGTCTAGAAGAACGCGAACGTTATGTTTATTTTTATGAAAATCGTAAGTAACTACTTGAGCGGTTGCCAACAATATCGTCGTCCTCTCTATACATTGCTCGTCTACAACGCACGTCTTATGTGACTCTGTGCGCGGCGAGCAACGTGACGGAGCATTGGACATTGCACAAAGCGTCACGTCCGCGGGAGGCGCGCAAGCTGCGGGAGAATGAGAACGAGAATGAGTGAGCGCGTTCCGTTCAGCTGTTTCTGGGGTAGAAGTAGCCGTAATTCCCGCCAAGCGGCCACCATTATCCGAATCGCGAGTGAAGTGAAGAAGCGAATGGTGTTTCATTTTGCAAACACGACAATAAATGTTCGACGAACAAGATGAAACACGATGTTTAATACTAAGACAATTAACACATCCATTTTTCTCTTTAACTAACTTAAAGCGCTCACTTGGGGATAGTTTATTAAAGTTAGGACATTTAAACAAATGCGAATGTGTGAAATTGGAACATAAACACTTCTGATGTGGTATAGCATTTTGAACCGTACCGACATTGACATAAGAGTTCGGAAACATTCGGAAACATCTGTTGCATCTATGTACTCTTTGTCGCACAATACGACGAGCGGACAGAATCCAATACCTTTGTCTAAGTAAAGACATTAAAAGTTCTGGACCGGCGTGAAGATTAACCTTATGATAGTAATCAATGATAAGATCAACAATGTGATCGTGACGCGGTAAAACGATAGGGTGCTTTTGCGAGAAATCTAAATTCGAGTTGGTCAAACGACCACCAACTCGTACAAGACCGTTCTCCAAGAACGGGTTGAGTTTCTTAAATGTGAGAGAACAAAGTTTATTATTCTCCAACTTTGCTATCTCGTCAGAAAAATGTATATGCTGCAGCGTCCGAAGAATTTGACGTTCAGCAACGTCTAGTTCCCCAGCGGTAACAGAAGCGGAATCCTGACGTTTCAATATTTTAGCGAAGCGACATACATAAACAGTCACTCTCATGAGCTTACTCCATGAAGACATGCGGAGAGCCAATTGATAGAGAGGATACTCTCGAGAGGGCGAAGTAATAATATTTACAGTCAATTTCTGCTCTGGTACTTCAGAGACAGAAAGTAAATTATCACCATCGTTGAGAGGCCAAGCAGACGGGGTCTGTGAAAGCGAGGCAGGACCTGTCCACCACAAAGGATGTGCGATTAACTTACGCGGAGTAAGGCCCCGAGAAAGACAATCCGCGGGATTCTCTAGTCCTGAAACGTGATGGAAGTCACAAGCAGGAATATGTTCCGTTGCCTTGACAACGCGATTCGCCACAAAGGTTTGCCAACGATGGGGCGAGCTTTTAAGCCAATAAAGAACGACCTTAGAGTCGGTGAAAGCGTAGACGTTAATGTTTAATAAAGGAGAATAATTATTCAATACAATACGCATCAACTTTGTGAGTAGAACGACGCCGCATAGCTCGAGACGGGCGATAGTATGCGGGGTGGAGGGCGTGACTTTAGATTTCGCACATACAAGACGCACTGTAATACTGTTGTTGGTCTCGAAGTGTAAATAGATGACGCCACCATAAGCGTTCTCACTAGCGTCTGAGAACCCGACTAGTGTCACGACACAGTCCTCCACTACTCCAACATGACGCGGAATGCGTCATCATGTCTTTATATGGACGATTTGGTATTTTCCGTCCCTAACCAGACAGATGCTGTCCTTGCGTACCAACAGCTGGTTGACTTATTCCAAGGTGCCCAATGGGAATTGGCCAAATGGAACTGTAATTCGTCGGCCGTTCTCGACACAATTCCTGAGTCTCGCAAAGTCCACTCCACAGTCGAGTTCGATAAACACTCGTCAGCCAAAATACTTGGTTTACATGACGACCGTTTGGTGCAACGGTAGCGATCCTGCCTTTCGCACCGACGGTCCTGGGTTCGAATCCCGGTAGGGGCAGATGTTTGTATGATGAATACGAGCATTTGTGCCTGAGTCATGGGTGTTTATATATATTTCTATCAATATTACTTATTTATGTATAATATATGTATGTCTATCCGTTACCCTAGTATCCATAACACAAGCCTTACAGTGCTTACTTTGGGCTAGGCTAATTGGTGTGAATGTAGGAAATATTTATACTTATTTATACTTATTTATACTTATACATTGGGACACTGGCTCAGATGATTTTTACTTTAATGTTAATTCGCCCGAGGACGATCCATGTACGAAACGCATGATTTTATCTACCATAGCTAGGCTCTGGGACATTACAGGTTTTATTGCGCCCGCCGTTTTATTCGCAAAACTAATAATTAAGCAACTGTGGCAGTTAGGGGTTGATTGGGACGATTTAGCGCCCTCTCACATCGTCAAGCAGTGGCTGCAGTTCCGCTCGGAACTGCCAGCGCTTAATGAATTACGCATTCCGCGTCATGTTGGAGTAGTGGAGGACTGTGTCGTGACACTAGTCGGGTTCTCAGACGCTAGTGAGAACGCTTATGGTGGCGTCATCTATTTACACGTCGAGACCAACAACAGTATTACAGTGCGTCTTGTATGTGCGAAATCTAAAGTCACGCCCTCCACCCCGCATACTATCGCCCGTCTCGAGCTATGCGGCGTCGTTCTACTC
Organism: Calamotropha paludella; assembly: GCA_927399485.1. Classification (NCBI taxonomy): domain Eukaryota; kingdom Metazoa; phylum Arthropoda; class Insecta; order Lepidoptera; family Crambidae; genus Calamotropha; species Calamotropha paludella. Next base: position 17,898,308 of record OV656803.1, on the reverse strand, counting down.
GCAAAGTTGATGCGTATTGTATTGAATAATTATTCTCCTTTATTAAACATTAACGTCTACGCTTTCACCGACTCTAAGGTCGTTCTTTATTGGCTTAAAAGCTCGCCCCATCGTTGGCAAACCTTTGTGGCGAATCGCGTTGTCAAGGCAACGGAACATATTCCTGCTTGTGACTTCCATCACGTTTCAGGACTAGAGAATCCCGCGGATTGTCTTTCTCGGGGCCTTACTCCGCGTAAGTTAATCGCACATCCTTTGTGGTGGACAGGTCCTGCCTCGCTTTCACAGACCCCGTCTGCTTGGCCTCTCAACGATGGTGATAATTTACTTTCTGTCTCTGAAGTACCAGAGCAGAAATTGACTGTAAATATTATTACTTCGCCCTCTCGAGAGTATCCTCTCTATCAATTGGCTCTCCGCATGTCTTCATGGAGTAAGCTCATGAGAGTGACTGTTTATGTATGTCGCTTCGCTAAAATATTGAAACGTCAGGATTCCGCTTCTGTTACCGCTGGGGAACTAGACGTTGCTGAACGTCAAATTCTTCGGACGCTGCAGCATATACATTTTTCTGACGAGATAGCAAAGTTGGAGAATAATAAACTTTGTTCTCTCACATTTAAGAAACTCAACCTGTTCTTGGAGAACGGTCTTGTACGAGTTGGTGGTCGTTTGACCAACTCGAATTTAGATTTCTCGCAAAAGCACCCTATCGTTTTACCGCGTCACGATCACATTGTTGATCTTATCATTGATTACTATCATAAGGTTAATCTTCACGCCGGTCCAGAACTTTTAATGTCTTTACTTAGACAAAGGTATTGGATTCTGTCCGCTCGTCGTATTGTGCGACAAAGAGTACATAGATGCAACAGATGTTTCCGAATGAAACCCAAGCCAGCTTACCCGCTTATGGCCGATCTGCCCGACTTTCAAACTCAACCTGTTCCGAAAGCCTTTACTCATACTGGTTGCGACTACGCTGGCCCTATTGCATATTCACCTGTGAGGCGTAGGGGCATTCGAGCAGAGAAGGCGTACATTTGTGTTTTTACGTGTTTGACCACTCGCGCTGTTCATATCGAGCTGGCTACAGATCTCTCAACACCTTCATTTCTAGCGGTTTTTAAACGTTTCCTATCCCGCCGAGGTCCTGTTGCATGTATGTACTCAGACAACGGTACCAACTTTGTAGGTGCTCGCTCCTATCTCAAGGAGTTGTACCGGTTTTTAAAGGAGGATCGTAATCATTTCGATCAATTCTTTGCTGAAAATTCTATTGATTGGAGGTTTAATCCACCCGCATCTAGCCATTTTGGCGGATGTTGGGAAAGTATGGTGAAAATCATAAAAACGCATCTTTTCCGAGTGGTGGGACAACAACTTCTCTCCTACGAGGAACTAAATACCGTGCTCATTCAAATCGAGTGTCTGCTTAATTCTCGCCCGCTTACGGTACTGAGTCCTGACCCCAGGGAGCCGTCAGCTCTAACTCCGAGCCATTTCTTACATACGGCTCCCTTATTGTCTTTACCCGCCCCAGACGTAAGTTCTGAGCGTGAAAATTTACTTCATAGGCAGTCCCTTATGGACAAATTGGTCCAATCCTTTTGGAACCGTTGGAGGTTAGAGTACTTGCACGGTTTGCAGGTTAGGCAGAAGTGGAATACACCGACTACTCCCGTCACTCAGGGGACAGTTGTTGTTGTAATGAATGATTGCGCACCGCCCTTAGCCTGGCCGATAGGGATTGCCGATGAAGTTCACCCGTCTAAGGACGGTATAATACGCGTGGCCACCGTTCGTACCGCGAAAGGATCTTACCGTCGTCCGGTCGTTCGTTTGTGTCCACTTCCAACCCAATAATTCGCTTATCCGCCTTTTTATAAACGTACATAAATAAGTTAAACTAATTTAAAAAAAAAAAAATTATATATTTTGTATTCGCATTTAATAATAACGTATTCATATAACTTCATAATAAATATTTTGATTGCTTCACCGCGCGTATTGAACGCAACTTTTAATTATAATAATTTGCTTAAAGGTGACCCTTTAAGGGGGGGTGGAAATGTTGTCGCTATTTAAAGGGAGATAGGGAACCTAAGGCCTCATCCTTCCCACTTCCACTTTCTCCGAGTGCACCCCAGGGCGAATTTTTCATACATTAGTATTGCGCTTGACACGAAACGCTCCGCGTCCTTGTAAAAGCGGCTCCTCTGGAACCAGGGATCTCTTCGCGAATCCTCCAGAGCATATGTAGCTCCCGTGTGTGAACTATCATCACGTGCCAAAAGTGACATTGTGTCCGTTTAAATTATTAAATAATCGGAGAACACTAAAGAAGAAGCCGGCCGGCGAGAAGCTCGACGTGCATCATTGCCCAGGTAGGTGCACTCGATCCTCATCCCCAAAACCACTGAGGCTTTAGGGTTATTTATCCGCTATTTAACTTTATAAATCGCCTTGCCCCGGTAGTGAAAACCTTTGGCGTCTCCAGTCTTAAACTATATTATCGCTTCTGTCGATAGTCTTAATAAATTATATTTTATACAATTAAAAATACTAGGCGATGCAGTCGCTAAGCATAAAGCTACGCTAGCATCATATATTAAAGCGAGCGTAATACCTAAAAAAAAATCGATGGGAACTTTTGTGAATTTCAAAATTCTGGTCCTAAACCTGTTGATTCGATTTCACACATACAATGTTAAAATCGGTTAAGAAATCTGGAAGTTATGGCGTAACAGACATTGCGCCATTAAAGCTGATCCATGGGAGTTTCGCTCACTTCGTTCGCTCCGCTCCAATTAATGCTAGTAGCAGAAGCTTTTCCTGATTTATTTTAGAGTAATTAATTTTATTTTTAATTATTATGATATGTACAAAAATAAATTACTTCATCGGCAGGTAGATTAGAACAATTATTGAATTTATGTTATAATACTTATGCCACTATGATGATGTTGCATTAAGCTGCAAAGGAGTACAAATACACAATCAATGATATTATTTGTTTATATTATATTTGTTCGCGTATAAAAGAAAGTTATAAAGAATAGGTGGTTTAAAATCAGATATTAAGGTCACAGAAATAGAGAAACAAAAACAAACTTGTATAAAAACAAAGAACATTAACTTGATATATCTAAGTATAAAAGTTACGTATTTTGATACCAGGCATCATACACTTTACAAAAGATAAAAATATTTTTTGAGACGATGGAATATCACTAATTTTTTTTTACAGTTTAATCATTTTATTTTTTTAAATACTCCCACCATCCTGACCTCCGCCAGCTTTAATTTCACTATCATTAAAATGTTTTGATGGACACAATTGATGACAGAAATGATAATATAATTTAAGACAGTTTTTTTTTTACAAGTTTCAAATTATTTATAAAATAAATCAGAGACACCTGAGCTCGCTACTTATTTTTTCAAGTTAACATAGGTCAAGACTACATTGCGTATTGGTATCAACGACAATGGAATCATATACATAGTTATTTTTAATAATAATCAGAATAGATGTAAAAGACTAGATAATCTTTCATGCTTATCAGATGATAATCTATAGAAAATTAATTACATAGTTAAATTACCGCCAGCTCGCTAGCTATCAAAGTATGCGCAGGCGCTTGTCATTTCTTTTTCTGCAACGATTGCTCAATATTTGTTAGATTTTCTCTCCTTGTTAGTTTGTTGAGTGGGGACACATCGTCGGCAAACTCATCGGGATCGGGTTTCTATATAAGATGATCAAGAAGTTAGAATCAATTGGTTAACATAAATAAAGATTGAACTATGATTGATTAGGCTAACATTTAAAGAGCTGTTAGTCTGGCACGATTAGTAGATAGATTGGATTCGAACTTTTCAGGTACTTTTTTATACTCTTTTATTTTTTATTTTTGTATTGAAAATGAGCCTTTTTCTTATTATTGAGGCTCGTAAGTCTCCATAAAATAAATTTACAATTCGAATCTTGAGAATATAAAAAAACAATATTTAAAGATTCAAATTCTTTGTTAAATTTAAAGACCTTTGAAAGTCTGTTTGTCTGATTCAAATGTAAAAGTATCATTGAAATAATTAATAAAAAAGATCTATTGTAAGATAGTATGTTATTGGAATGAAATCAACCTGACTAAATTTGTTTTACGATAAATCATAAAATGTCGAGAGCACAACAAAAGGACTTCAATTCTCTTATGAAAACTAAATTTAAATAATAGGTACAGTCTTAGTAGTCTGAGTACCTTTCTTAGGGCTTGTTAATAATACTCAAAACTCTAAACTCACGACTCATGATTAATATCAGAATCTTACAAGCTGTGCCAAAATAATTATTCCTTAGATTGGAAAAACTAAAGTCCTGACTATCCACGACTGACAGGCACAGTATTTCGAAAAACTGGAAACTCGATTAAGTTAATATGTGCCTATTTATAATTCTTTATCTTTTCTTTGTTATCTTGTATTATACTTCTGATATCGTCATATTTATCGTTTTCCAGGAGAATGAAGAATAAGAAAAAATATTTTCGTTCTGCCAAATGATCTTACAATTTACTTTAAAAATTAATCATTATTTTACGATATAAGAAGCGTAACTACCTACTATTTCTACAAGTACATATATTTATTCCTAATTTTATAAGCCGCAAATGTATCTCGAAAATCGTCATAAAGTTATTTATTTAAATTTGAAACGGCAAATGCGCATTTAAATCTTCAAATGTATGTGTATAAAGGATTTCGAATTACATAACATGCAGTTAGATTTTTACCAACCAAAGCCTTTGGAGACGGGTAGTTACCAAACAAAATAAACAATTTTGCCGGTATTTAATTAATCTCTTTTTATATTTACAAAAAGTTATATCATTATTTACAGCTTAAAACAAAAATTACAAAGCTGCCAATCGTGTTACACTTTTCTTATGAAAAAGCTATAAATAGGTATCCAAATCCTTCCTTTGATTTAGTTCATGCATTGTATAAATCATTATATAAAGTGAAAATGATTTACCTTATCAATTCGCTTAGCATCCTATGTGCTAGAATAGGTAAGATACCTACCCCATAACATACCTAATACGTAATCCCATGCGGACGTATAGGCAGAGGATGATTAATCCGGGCAAAATGAAGAAGAGCAGGCTACTCAGCTCACACAGGTACCACGAAGGCATCTCCAGCATGCCACAGAACGCTGATTCTAGGGATGAGTTGCCAGATCCTAAGGAATATAAAATGAAGTAGATTATAGTTAGTTATTTGTTACTAAAAATAATAATATTCCCTACATTCACACTAATTATAGCCTAGGCTAAAGTAAATACTTGTGTTATGAGTACTAGGCTCACGGAAAGACATAGGTACATATAGAAATATAAATAAATACCCATGATTCTGGTATAAATGCTCGTATTCATCACACAAACATCTGTCCTTTCCGGGACCCGTCGGTGCGGAAGGCAAGCATCGCTATCGTTCCACCAAACGGTCGTCAAAATGAATTAAAGATGAATAAGAAAACATCAAATTTAACTTATGGTAAAGGTTTTGCAAACGTCAATGAATTTAATTTACAACTTCTTTTATTTATTTAGAAAACATCTGCCTTATAAAATACACTATATAAAGTAGTTCTAATTATAACAAACATGATTATTTTATGTTTGTTATAATATATGTATACATTATAATGCACACACACACACACACACATATATATATACTAGCGGCCCATCCCGGCTTCGCACGGGTGGAAAAATTCTTTAAAATTTTTCAAGCATTCAATATAGCCTATGACACTCAGCAATAATGTGCCTTTCTATTGGTGAAAGATAATCGGTTCAGTAGATCCCGAGATTCCCCTTACAATTAAACAAATATACAAACACACAAACTTTACTTCTTTATAATATTAGTATAGATATGTATTATAATGTATAAATTATACATATACTATATAATCATTAAGCGAAAGGCTCTCCTTTCGCGATATATAATAAAAAAGGGACTAATTCAAGAAAAAAACCGTTCTTCAAAATCGGCATGTATGTACAACGTAGCATCTCCTAGTTTAAAAAAAAACATTTATTAGGTAACATAATTGCAGGTTTCATTTTTTGTTGTCAATATTTTATTATTTCACCCTAAGTCAAAAGTTACGAATAATATACAAGAAGATAAGGAAAATTTTACACTCAACTCTAGAAAAGTCAGACACTATGAACATGAAGAACATCAGATGTAACAGTACAAGTACAGCAAAGCGAAAAGCTTTTCAATGTTAGTTTATGATCTAAGTGTATTTTTTCTGAAATTCAGATGCATTTTAATTAGGTACTATTTCGAGATAGCGATTTTTCTGGCATATAGTTTTTTAGCCGTTATGATAATACATACTTCCATCAATTCTTTCTCTTATGAGTCTTTTATGAGATTGTGTACTATGTACTTTATTTGAGAAACACCCATTTAACAATGTGTAAAAATTTTTGGTTGTTGGGACGATATGATAAAGTTCTTTTATTGTATGTTTAACAATTTTTTTAAAATTTTATTTCAGAATATACTTAAAGAGTATGATGATAATTTTGAAATTCACATAGAGAATGAAAGCGACAAGCACGATTTTTGTGACAAATGGCAATAGAGTAGTCGATTTTACATATATTTATGGCAATTTCAAAATATTGCAAATCATAACTCAGCCTTTGATTGTAACCTGAATTGTTTAGAAATGATCAAATGCCACGAAAGGGCCTTCTTTTAACATTTCATTTTACTTGCCAAATGTGCAATATAAAACTTGAAATCAGGAGTTGTAAACTTCAAGAAAATTCCGCAGGCCTCAATCTCAATGACTACGAAGTGGCCAAAGAGCAAAGCATGGCGGACGCAGCAAAGAGGAATATGAAACGGCTGTGTGCAATTGTGATGTCGATTTACATGAAGTTTCCATGATAACTGTGGACCCGGACGCGTGCTGGTCAAAGAGGTCATATAGAAAAAAAATACAATGCTTTATCAGACGCGGCGGTTATTATAGGCTACAAGTCCAAAAAAGTTTAATATTTATGGCGGTGAAAAATATGTACTGCATAGTCTGTACTAGAGCAGAAAATAAAAAAGGCGATACCTGAGTACATTTGATTAAAAAAATATGAAGGCTTCTCTAGTGGCATGACAGCTAAAGCACTCGTTAAAGGGTTTAATTAAATCTTCAGTGCAAACTCACGGTCTAATTTATTCTAGACTGATAGCCGACGGTGATTCAAGCACTTATCGAAACATAGAAAAAGCAAAACCGTGTGGAAATTTATTAGTAGAGAAAATTGAGTGCACCTATCACTTATAGCGAAACTATTGCACAAAGTTAGATGAACAAATTAGAACTACAAGCTAACCATTAAAATATAGGAAAACAGTTGAAAGTAATCTATTGAGATTGAGGTGTGCTGTTACTGGGGCCTTATCTACTTAATCGATTATCATGAAATTTTGCGTACACTTTGTCAGGGGTACAGTAATGCCCTATGTACATAGGGTACCTTTTATCCAGAAAAAAGTACTTTCCATAAGGGATAGAAATATAACTTTTAATCGGTAGTCTACATTAACGCGAGCGAAGCTGCGCGTAAAAGCTATAAATAAAATATCAATATTTTTATATATTTTATTATTTCACTACCTTTTGTTTTAATTAATCGATAATATAAATAAAAACTATACTAAACTATTTATTATTATTTTTCATATGTACATAGCATAGACAATTTTGAAACTTTTTCGAAAATGCTTTAAAATAAGATTACCAAAATATATAAGATGAAAATTAATAGGTAGCTTTTAATATATCATTGTTTTAATTTCTTACAATAAATTTTTATTAAAATTTTTACATAACATGTTTTCAATTCAAACCAAGTTCGAAAAAAGTATGGAGCTAAAGTAAAAACAACGTTCAAGGAATCTATTAACTATCAATCAAATCACATGTAAGTTGCCAAGTTTTGTTTTTCAACGGCCACACACGTATGAGAGCGTTCTTTGTGTACGTGAAGCCTGCAATTCACGTACACAGCAACCCTCGCACAGCGAAATACCTAATAAGTGCTTGCCGTTTATGTTTGACGGTATTAAGCAAAACTAGCAGTAAGTTTCCTTATAATGAAAAAAAGCGATAAATAAATACTGAATGTAATGTTTAAATTGTACTTCGATATAATCCAAAAAAAACTACAACAGCGTTGGTTAAAATGGTGCATTGATACGCGGCAAAAATTAAAATGGTGCATTGATTTCAATCCATTGACGTCTATTTCTGGACGGAAACCACCCCGAACTAAATGAGCCATTAAGGTAACTTAAAATCCACGAATATTTTTATTCATAGACAATACATACATAGTTTGCAAAATTAAATCAAAATTTCACTAATTCCCCTTATAAATGTCATTAAATTTAACCAAATGTTAAAAATAATTAGAAATGTTTAAGAGTAAAATCCAATTTTTATTGTTGTAGACACTACTTACTGAAAATCAAGCAGAAAGCGCGTTTTCGTTAGACATAAATGTAAAGTTTCTCCTTAGTACACTGTAAAGTTGAAGTTCAAGTGTCGAGTTGTGAATTCTAATAAATGTGTAAAGAAACTTTCAACTGCACTTCAGATTGCAGCGAGGAATGTCTGATAGAACTTTATGGAAATTGCATTGCCTTTGTAGGGAGCAGTCGTATTGAGATTCGGGCCCCGATGAAGTCGATGTACCTGATTCTTCTATTCTTTTTTATGTTACCGTTTTAGAACATTTTATCGACAATATTGACAATTTTGCCAGCCTTTTTGTTAAAGAATGTTATTACAAATTATACAAATAATTGCCGTACGTTATAGTTTATGTATTTTTGTTTTGTAATTTTATCATTGTTCTTATACTGCTTCCGCTGTGAATATGTGTTTTTGAAGTTAAGCATATTTTTAAATTTATATATTTTTTAAGTTCATATACTAAAATGTCGGTGATATTTCAAAAAGCTTACAGATGGTCTCACGATATTCGCACCATACTGCGTTTTCAGTAAGATTATGTTAAAAAGTGATATGTTTGAATTTAAAAACGTGTGGATGGGAAAATCATTACAAGTTGGTTTATTTACCATAAATAAAGGTTTCACACTTTTCTTATCGAATTAATCATCCTTACATGAAATAGTTATTACAAAAACGAATTCAAAGTAATTACTTTACTAATGATTTACAATTGTTATTTTTTTGATGTGTAACAAGCGTCCAAATTCAACCATAGTAACTACCTACTTTCTGGTTTCAATTCCGAAATTATTAAGTATCGATTTTTTGTGACATGTATACACCAATAGTAATTTTCCTTACACAGTTGTATGCAACGCTTTTACTATTAACCTTAAATGTAAAACTAGGATGTGTTATATTATAATTTCACAACTTATTTTGATTTCTCCTTCTTTTTTGTTAACATCAACAACATTAAACTCGTCTCTAATGTTATCCAATAAAGTTCATGTTAAAAAATAAATTAATTATTATTTTGTATGTACACTGGTTAATTTTTAACTTTATTTCACTTGATGGCGCATTAGTTGTTAAAGTGATGGCCTCTATAGTCCTAGCTAATTCACATTTGAAGTTATGGCAAATTAAAAACGCTCATCGTAGCACCTCACACCTAACCTTTTCTTTTTCTTCAACGAGTGCCAACCAAGTACACAAAGATTTCAGATAGGATATACAAAAGATACAGGAGAAACAAACTTGATAAAGAATAAAGACAAACTAGATTTTCCTTCTTACAAAGAGTTATTTATGGCATGTATTTAGTTTAATCATGAGGAAATGTTATTTTTATTCTATTCAGTACCGTAATAATATATTTTTTTTATATAGCTTGAACCCTACACACTGAATATGTGTTATGTCATGACATCTTTTTCATGTTAACTATATGGATAGGGTGTGTAGAGCTTGTTTGCATTTATGTAGTGCACACCGATTTGATACTTATGACATTACTCGCGATCAAACGTAGAAACTTTTCACAAATCTTAAGGTTGTGAAAGCAAGCAATAAGCAAATTATTGCTTAATCTGCCAGGGTAAGAAGAATTTTAACAACTTTTAGGAGTATTTAGCCTGTACAAAAAAATTAATTACTTGATAAAGCAAAAGAATAAATTTGATCTTGAAAGGTAATTATTAATAGCTTTTATTAAGTTCTACATATCCCAGTATCCAACTATCTGTAATCAAATTCTGCAAGTAGAATTCAACCTATTTTCCGGTTTCCGAATGAGATTCGAAATATTTCATACATTTATGAATCGGGTGACAACTCAAATATATGATGTCATCGAGCTTAACTGGCCAAGTGACCAAGAGAACTCAGTCAATAAACGACACAAGCTTGAATTCGGGCTCGTATGATTCGTCTTATAGATGATATACAAGGTTTGAATTTAGTAGTTCTATTACAAACCGGGCTACGTTAATTTTCCGTACTTATAATTACTTGTTAATATAAATGTACTTTATTAAAACAAGAGATTGCACTTATCCCTTGTCATTTAATTAATGGAAAACCGGTAGGTACACGATACACGAGTCAACTCTAGTACGAAAATTGGTATGGCAATCATTAATAAAGTGGGTGTTGTTTTCGCACGAGCTTGTAAAAATTTATTAAATTAAAACATTTAACGAGTAACTGGAAAGCTTTAATCACTCAATTGTTTGTTATTTGTCAGTTATCCTATGCAACGTAACAGAGCAAAACAAAACAAGTAAAAAACGTGGCCGGTAATGAATGTTTATCAATGTTAAACATTCGAATAATATAACAAAGCTTGACAACTTTACTGTATGTCAGGTAATCGTGCTGCTGATACAAATGACAGGTCATGTTATGTAATATATATATACATTGACAGAAATCAATCGAAACATCACGATCTCAAACTAGCATCGCTAGTATAGTTCATAGTGTTTAAAGAATACTAAAATAACTTCGTGTTTAAAGAATACTTAAAAAAATGGTAATTGGGTTTTATCAATATAATAATAATAATAATAGGCAACATCATATACATTGTTCTGAACCCAAGTAGATAAAGCATATCTGTTATGGAACTCAGAATCAATGACGGTACCACAATACCCATAGGTACTACAAATAAGTTCGTTTTCTACATCGACCCGGGTATAGGACCTGGGACCTCGGAGTGGTGTTACCACGAAAACCAATATGCGAGCCACTTGGCAATTTTTACTCCACTCGACTTTAAATAATATGCTGGAGAATTTTCTAAGGAAAACTAGTAACGTTTCTATATTTTTTTGTTATAATTTATCTTCACAATATTAAGTTGGTGTATTTTTTCTCTCAAATGAAAGAATATTTTATTTTATCAAAATCTTGGGTTGTAACAGTCGACTGGTGAGCTGTGCACAATCAAATAGAAAAAAATCAATTGTGATTATATAAGCCAGTTTTTGCATATGCGTATATATTGTATTTAATTATCTATTCAATGTCAGATTTAGAGGATTATGTAAAAAATCATTCGTGTGAAAGCTCGAATCTGTCGGTTGTCTATTTAGATAACTCTTCCGCTGGGGTTCAGACTTTAGGCGCTGAACTGTCTAATGTGTTTAGATTTTTCTCTCTTACTAAGAATTTGTAAATTAATTTCATAAATGCGCAAAGCATATCAAGACATTGCTCAGAGCTGCTCGTCACTTTTTATCCGGAAACGACTCATGCGGTACTGATCTCGTAGAGTTGGTTTGAGCCTTGCCATAATGCCATCACATACGCGTTTCCGGGTTATGTTTTGGTGCTCAACGACCGTCTTTTAAAAAGAGATGGTGGGTAGCTATAGAGATCTTAGCTAGCTAGCTTAGAAAGCTATCTTAAAAAATTATATACCCTACAATTCGGATTAAAAGGCCATTCTAAGAGTCGTGTACTGCCCACCAGCTGCAGAATCTATCACTTGTTTCTGCCTTGAATATGATGGCAACTGACTACATGGACACATCACATAATTCTGGGTGACTTTAACACAGATCTCTTTAAAGACTCTCTTGCTTTTCGTAATTTTCGGGCGATGGTCGAATCCTGTAACTTCTGTTTTCTACAGCTTAATGTTACCCATCATAACACTGACTCAAGTGACTCATGGATTGACCATGCCTTTGTCTCCTCTACTGAATTGGTGTCTCATCATGGCCAAATTTCTGCGTTTAGTTTCTACCGTCACGAGCCCCCCAAGATGGCAAAATTTCAATAGGTTGGACTTGGACAGACTTGCATACTATACATCTGCTATAGATTGGTCTCATGTTCGGATGGCAACTAGCGTGAATGATAAAGTTTATAAGTTCTGCAATATATTGATAGGTTTCTTTGACCAGCACGCACCGTTGCAGCCTGTTGAAGTAAGAAGATCTTCTGCACCATCGATTACGCTAAGGGTGCGTATGGCTATGAAAAGGCGGAACAAAGCTTTTCAGAAATTTAAGCGGTACAGTACACCTACGTGCTGCGTGGTGTAAGTGGCATATTTCCGATCAACAACGACACTGGAATACCCATAGAGATAAACTAGAGTCAGCCCCGTGTTTTTCCCGCTACCCGCTTTCGTTTGTGAATTACGGCAAGTTCCAATAAGCTTACATATCAATGACGCGTACAGACCAAACAATGATAAAGTAGGCTGTCGCGTTGATGTTGTTCCGTTCATACTTGCTTTTCACGATTCTTGATTTCCTGGTACACAGCATTATTTTATTGCACGAAATTTATATTAAATATTTATATTTTCAAATTTAATATAAACAAATACAGTGCACACGTCCCATGCTTCCGCGATCCAGGGGGGAGGAATGAATGAATATAGCATATAGCGTCTGGAGTGTCAACGACCTACACCGCTGAATCTAGAGATTTGAAATTTGGAGGGTGCGTTTATAAAAGGGCGAAAACGCTAGCTAAGACTGGAGTCCGGAAAAAAATCCCTATGGAGTATAATTTAGTACATTGATCCCAGATAATATTTATGCAACACCACACTTTTTTATCTTGCAATGTATGTATAAGTATAACTAAGTTACTTCGGGTCAACTTAATTTTTTGAAGCTGATACCTTCACCCGATTGAGCTGAAGTTTTGTATACATGTTTAATTTAGTGACGTCATTCTAAATCCAAAATGGCGAAATATCAAATATGGCGGACTAGTATGTTCACAGAACAGTAAAAAAGAGTAGAAGTCGCAAAACGCAATCTTTTCAAGGAAACCAGCGTAACCTTACTCACACATCTTTATGTCGAGGTAATATTCTGATTGGTTAGAAAAACTGAAAACATTAGAGCATATACCACAAAATGAACTATATAATATTCTATCCTTTTGATATAGTTATGATCCATAATAAATAACAGCTTATTTTGTTTCGAGTACAGCTTTTGGGCACAAGATGGCGTTATACTCATAGTTAGGCTATAAACGGCACTGCTTTAAGCATACTGTGCCTGCAATCACGCGCTAGAAGGCGCTTCAAGTTGAACAAGTTACCAGGGTTGCAAACAATATTAATATTGATATTATTGATATATTTTTCATTATTTATTTAGTTTAGTTTTAATATAAATAACGTAGGCAATGATATAAGATAATGATAAATGTTTTTTTTTCAATTTGACTATTTACAATGCGTGTATTGAACGTCAAAATTACGCCATGGTTTTTCTTTTATATACGGATCTTTACAAAAGCTGTAATAAATAAAATATTTTACTATTGTTATATCATGCTACGAAACCTATCTTCATACACAATTGGTTTAATTGTTATATAAAAAAAAAACAGAAACGCGCCTTCTAAACCTTAACCCTTTATAACTCAACAACATATATTTTCTTAAATACTCTTTATTATGGTAGGTATAAAAAAAACCTTTTTTAAAGTGAGTGTTACAGATATGTTACACTGTCCTATACTATTCCCCAAGCTAGGATATATGAAATGCCTTGAAACAATTGTTCAACTTATTAAAGCATAATGCTCCACCACTGTTTCAAAACAGTTGTGAAGTTTTTTATGTTCTATTTGTATTTTGCAAACCCACGAACGAATGTCACAAATTGACGTGAAGTGAATTACGTACGAGTTTGATACAAGTAAAACCATCTAGTTCATGTCTATTGCACTAAAATGCATAGACAGGTATGTTACCGATACGACACATTAACTTACAAGGAGATAAAATGCGTGTAGTGGAAATTCTAAGGAATTATTTGGTTTGTTACAGTAATGTCACAGTTATATAAAGGGTTAAATATATTTATCGTTTCCATTACAATTTTATTACGGTCAATATGGTTTTAGTTATCAAAATAGTTTTTAAAATCATATCCATTAAATCACCTTTTTTAAATTAACAACCTTATTTGTATATAAATATAATTAAGTTTTACAAAATTAAGCAATAATAATGATAAAATTAAAATTAATTAGTTGCATGCAATATGCTATATTGGTTGCATTATATATCTCTTAAATACACTACTTATCGATATCTATTATTTACATGTAATCATTATAAATTGAGCAGCGGCAATGACGGAAAGAATGCTTTCAGTAATTTGTAGGTGTTTTAGAAACTTCTATAAAAACTAAACTGCACATGAAATCACACTTTAACATCTCAAAATAAGGTCGATTTTTTTTGCATTCCCAAGAACTCAATATAATAAATTTAAAATTTAAAAGAAAATAGCAGAAAATATGAACAACCGATGGTACGATATGCCTTATTTGGATAAAAACTTCTTCGGCTATAATTTTTACACTCTAAAACTGCATAAAATGGCATTTCTCTATCTTTTTGCTACATTGTTTCGCGTAGAGTTTGCGATCCCGACTGAGTAAGCAGAAGGTCTAAGTGCAGTGCCGGATCTACTATATGGCTTTTTGGGCTTCAGCCCAGGGCCCCGTGGATTCAAGGGGCCAGCTAAGTCAAGTTAAAGTCAAAAATAAACGATAATGCGAAAGAATCCATAATCTTATTAAATTAAACAGATCGTATGGTTTGCAGCCCTGCAAATCCTGAGATTAATCAAACCCATTCATGTGTTCAATTCATTTAATTCAAGTGTACATTCAGGTGTTGGTACTTCGAACTGACAGTTCAAATGTTCGGATGCCATTACACATTCATTTCAACCTGTTTCCCTCTCAGCTTGCTAGAATTACATTATTATTATATTAAATTATTATAATGCATTGAAAATGCATAATATATATAAAAAAAAATATAAATCTTGCTATAATTATTTATAAGTACCATTATTTATCATTTTTATTTAGTATTTTTGATTATTTATAACTAGTAGGATAGAAAGAAATAGAGTTTTAGAGAAATCCATCGTCAGAGTTTTAGAGATCGTGATCCAGATTGAATGTGTAATGGCCGCCTACGGGTTGGCAACCTTGAACTCCCTGTATGCATCTCTATCAAACGGAACGAGGATTTCAAAATATATTTAACCTCATCTATCAAAAGCTGTGAAACCGAGCGGTCCTTTTCCAGGATGTCTTATATAGAGAACTTAATTAACTTAACCATTTATCCGTTTTGTTCATAAATGTTGATTTAACTTAGAACCTAGATTGTGAGGAGCAAATTAAAGAATTTGCCAAAGGAAAGTGCAAAAAGGTAGCTTTATAATTTGTCAATTTATTTACGGTTGTATAATACTAAAGAATAATATATTATAATATCAATCAAATATTTTATTCGCATTTTTTTCTATACTTTGAGTAATTAGGTGGGCCCCAGAGTAGTATTACCCCAGGGCTCCCTAAACTCACGGTCCGGCCCTGTCTAAGTGTGCGGAGTTATACTACTATAAGTTACGTGGGTACCGCCCACTTGTGACTTCTACTCTTTTTTACTGTTCTGTGAGTATATTAATATTTTTAATACAATAAGGATATAAAATGAAATGCAAGTTAAATTCTAATTAGAAAAAAAAATAAAAGTAATGAGAAGTTAAATTTATTCTTTTGAGCGCATTTTAATAAAAGCTTGTTTAAAAAGTCTTTTACTTTTAATTTATTTGAGATCTCAAGTGAAATTGAGTTAAAATTTACTTGTTTTGTGAAAATTATTAGTTATACGTTTTTAAATTATTTTTATCATGTCATAGAAGCGAACAACATGTTTTACGGAGTATAGTCACGTACATACATAGTAAATCGAAGAGCCTCAGTCTATTTGGTTCAAAGTTACATATCAATTGGTGAGATATGGTCCTTAAACAGTGAAAGCAATGTTTTTGAATAAATAAGTCATTCGATCGTCCAATTAGAACTTTATCTTAGGAAATGAGGAAAATAATAATCGAGTTAGCCTTTTGAAGCTTAGAATGATTGATTCATCTCTAAGCGAAAGAAAATTTTATTTATCTGTACTAATTTGTTTTAAATCATTTTGCGAATGGACTTTACTTTCCACTTAATTTACTATCAAAATACTATGTTTACACTTTTTCTATTTTGTTTTTCACCTATTACCTGATTTCAAGGGAGACCTTGATTTTATTATTATACAGCAGTTTGGATGGTAATCATTTTACTTAATGAGGAAGCCGATAAATTGTGGCTGATATCACAGCTTACCTGGTGGATAGTCATGATAGCTGACTGTTGTATACATGGCGAACGGTGCAGCAGCTAACAGAGATACGGCCCACAGTGCTGCAATAATTCTCAGCGCCCGACGTAGACCAGCCATCGTGTATAAATGAAGAGGATGGCAGATGGCAAGGTATCTTTCCAGGGAGAATGCTACAATGGTCAGCACGGATACGTAGGATGCTCTGCAATAGAAAGGAGAAAGTTATTATTACCTATCAGTTTCCTGGGACTCCGTACGCCTAGTATATTGATAAGGAAAGGTGACGGTTATTTTAACGCAAAAGAAGAAGTGGTATGCACAAGGAAAATTAATAATGAAACTATAATAATCCGACTGAATTCTAAATTAAAAAGAAAATTCGACTTTTTACAATTATATTCATTGAAAGTCATATACCTAAGTGATGACAGGGTTATAAGCCGTACGTCGGGGATTCTGTACCATGAAAGTAGTCACAAGAAGATAGAAAAAAATATTAAAAAGAAAACAAAGATCACGTTATAGTCTTTTAACTTTTATACAACAAACTTTTATACAGTCTTTCGGTCATGAGAGTTCTTAAACAGCAATTTTGTTGAAACAATAAGCAGTATCGAAGAATATTATCACTCTATTAGACATCGATAAATACTAATATTAATCGGGTGAATATTTTGTTTCATGCATATGGAACGTCGGACGAAAAGAATATACAAAGAGATGAAAGAATTTGATCCCATGATTTTTTTTGCAAAATTAGCTTTTGGTTCTATAAGGTGCAATTCGTAAAAATCGCATAGAACTTTATAAAATTTAAAACTAAAGATTCAAAAAGTAATAACCATTCGAGTCCCTTATTCCAGATTTTAGTATTATGAAATTTCTAGATAAAAACTATATTGGAAGAATGGCATTTTTATACCATATTTGAATAATGAAATAGTTTATCTATACTTAGACTTTTTTATTTACTAAAAAATAAATTAAGAAGGTGTCACATCACTTTGAAAATTGTCCCTACATTGTCATATAATTACCATTCGATAAGTTATTTGATTTTATATTTGAGTGATTACATTTATATTACACAACGACGAGTACATCATACATATTACACCTTAGATTCGCCGATGATGTCGTAGTCATAGGCATAATGCTTGATGGCTTTAGTAGAGCCCCTCAATAAGTGGGTCCCAAAATGAATATAAATTGTTGAGAGTATTTGTTTGATCAACGCTGCGCCGCCGCGGGTTCCCCCGAGGCGGTCACTTCGATGAAGCCTATACAGTCTTCCTAGACTATGGCACTTAATAGGTGGTGTTTAGTCAGTACGAGTCTGACATAACCTCTCGGCCGCCCGATGTATCCATGATGGATTCACCACCCGGCAACTGGGCACTCCCTCGGTTCCGGGGGGTGCCCAGTTGCCGGGGCGCAAAAAAAAAATGTTTGATCAAGCTTACTTAGAAGTTGGATTTCAAATAATATTTACTTTTAAATAGTTTTTGTTAAATCACATCGTGGTTAAGCAAACTATTATGAATATTCTAATTTGTTTCGGTGTCTTCTGTGTGATTGATTAAATTTTATTATTGTGTTATTTGCTTTGCATGTTGAGTGAATTACGAAGGTCGCAGCCGCAGGTCTTAAAAAAACTATTATATATAAAATTATTTTAGAAACTAATTTAATTATAGAAAAATTACAATAAAATTATTAAAACTGACTAAGACTAATTGACCCGATCTATTTTAGATTCAAAGTGAGTGGTGATGGTGTCCAGACGGATGGCCACGATGATGGCACGAGGCGACAGCACACACGTTCTGCAGCGTTGACATTTCCTTCATGTTGCAACATTTAGGTATGGCCTTATTACAAGGGCGGCGTCAGCGGTCTTCATATAGTCAACATACGTAATTTCTTTCCCCTCAGCTCAGCAACTATTTGAGAATTTTAAGAGCAAACGTTGCTGGCATGTCTTGATCTTCAGACTGTCCGGCTTTTCTTGGTTCTGGCGGATGAGGCTGTGAGTACTGGTGAATAGCTAAGTTAGTTGGATCGACAACTTCATTTTTCTTTGGATTCCGCAGCTCGTAGCGTCGTAGCATGCCTACGATCGTAAGTACAGTTGCACCGAATACGCCGTAGAAGGGTAGTGTAGTATGATATAATATTCCGGTTGGTTGTTCTGGGGTTTCAACAGGAGTCTGTAGCGATATTTTATCATGGATGCTGTGCAGGCTTCTTAGGTCGATCGAATGTATGATTGATGTGCATAGGTTCCTTGTCTTGCATATCCAAATCGGGTATTTTCATTATCTCAAGCGGCCGATCTTTTCACTTCATCGTTGTCATTTGTGATGGTGAACGAAAGCGTACGCAAGATACATTTCATAGGGATAGTGACTAAGTAACTTCCATGAAGATGGGTGTAATCTTCTCTTCCACATGTGAGCTGTACCGTTGCTTCTTACGGTAGGGATATTATATAATGCTGATTGTCCAGTTTCTCCATTGCTTCCTTATGTAGGGTGATGGATGTCAATCTGCAGGTTTTCTGCTGTACTGTGCGAATTTGATGGTTTACGTCTTGTTCACAGAGTTCAACGCTACTTAACTTCGGCCATTCAGCCTCTATGTACACGAATGCGGACTCACTAATTGCCATATAAGGATTAGAAGGGATAATAGATTGGTGGTTCCTATTGGGTATTACAGATAACTTATATAGATTGTAATTTACATCACTTATAATCGGGATACTAAAAACTAACATGTCCTTAGCAGTGTAATAAAAAGCGGGTTTTATAACATTATGATATTCCCGTAACTTTATATCTAATATATACTTACTACTGTATATACTTCTTAACCTATCTATTATATATTATTACGCAATATATGTATTTATATTAAGCTTAGCACGATGAGTACTTGATGCACGTATGAATTCTTATATATTTTCAATATTAATTAATTAGTTACAAGTGTCGTCTACATTTTCACTAATAATAGTTAGTAATTTAGCAAAGTGCTTTGTCATCCATTCTTTACTATAACTTATATGATTATTTAATTCAAATGCTAAGCTATCTTCGTTACTATGAAGGGTTTTTATCGTGTTATCATATTTTAACGCATCATCGTAATCTAAGTTACCGGTTATGCTCTTTATTACAGTGCCAAATGTGTTTATTAGAACTCGTTTCCCACGGCTTGGTTCTAAACTAGCTAATTGGTCAAATGATTTTGCTAGATAAAAAACCATTATTAAGAAAATCAATTTGGAATTCGTATAACCGATAAGTATCGTTAGGAAGTCTAGTCTCAAAACGTCTGTATTTGGGTCTATAACTTGGTTATTTTATTTTCGATGTCACTTAATTGAATTCGATGTAGGAAGGTATGGTAATGCGTAAAATGTCTAGTCGGCCCTAACTTGAACGGTAATAGTCCTAATACATCGCCATCCAGGGCGTTTATAGGGATAGGAACCAATTTTGAGGCATGAGCCGGTATAATATCCTCGTAAAGATTAACATTACTTGAATTATATAATTGAATAGGATTGACCGCGTATTGGTGTTTAGCAACTGATACTTTAAGTCTATTTTTGCAAGTAAATCTAGCCCCATAAGCCCGTTGAAATAATCATGTAAAAGGTATACGAATAATTTATTGTATTCCGGACCTATAAATGATTGATTAGTGCCCCTGTCTATAAATAACAATTAAGATGGTAAGGTTTCTAATCTGAATATAAGGTAACTGTCTTTGCGTTTGCAAATTAAGGTCTATTTCAATTTGTTTCATAGGCTCGGCTTCTGAAAATCCGATTCTGTATTGGAACATGACGCTTGCGGTTCGTCATTCGACTCTGCGCTGGTGGCATTCTCGTGAGAAGGAACTCTGTAATCATACTCATACGTCATTGTTATGTTCTACGTCATAATAATTATTTTGGCAATAAGAATCATCATAATATGAGCACTCGTTTAAATTAACTTCCCGGGTTTTAAAATAATTATTCGGTTGCGCGTTTCCAAATCTACGCCAATCGTGCCTCGATAAAGTAGGGGGTAGAGCTTTTGGTGTAAAATGCTGTACTCCACTCATAGGTCTAGAGTTCGAGAATTGGGATTGATTCCTAGGTGGCAACCTGAAGTTATTACTTTAGGGGTTATAACGCGGTGGTGGTGCAGTAAACATCTGCTGTGTGCGAGATGGCATTCGTTGTTGGAAACCATTATTAGACGTATTAAATTTGAAGGGTTGCGATTGCGGCTGAACGTACCTTTGTACTGGTGGCGGTTGCGGCGTGAATCGCTGCGTGGGCTGCAAACTTTGCATTTGTACATTTAAATTAATAGGTCTTATCGGTGAGAAACCTATAGGTGCGGCAGGCGAGCGAAGCCATTTGAGATCTAGGTAGATTATCGCTACGTTGTTGCTTATAAAGTATATTTCATTCTTCCTGTACATACTCTAATGCTTTTTCTATATTTTCTGGCCTCATGCATCTGATACGAGATCCAAGTTGTTCCTTTAAACCTCGTACAAACGCCTGCATGGTCCACTTTTGTATAATGTGCGTTTAGCTACGATAGTGGTACCTATTGTCCCATGGAGTGAGACATAGGTCATTATCGTGCTAAAAAGCGTTTGACATTGGTCATAAAATTCTTGAGGACTACTGTTACTTTGAGCTAAAGTTAGGTCATTGTAAAGAGCGGTTCCATCCCTTTGATCCGCAAAATTATTAACTAAAGTATTTCTTATGCCGATCCAACTATCAGAGATTCCATTTGAATTAATAATAGTAGGGGCTGAGCCGGCAATTTTATTAAGTATGCCATTTAATAAGTATAAATTAATTAATTGATTATTTGGATCATCACTCAGAAATTCATTACAAAACTGATCACAAATGCTTATAAATCTTGTGTTGTAGTTATTCAATGTTTTAGGACGTAGGTAAATCTGATAAGTAAGGAACGCTGCGTCAGTTGCTCTGACTTATGAATTTAATACTAGAATTAACTAATTTAAGAAATTCATCAATTTAAAATAAGAGCAGGTATCTTTTTATATATTTCTCTTGATATTAAAAATGTGAACCGTCTGACTCAGTGCGAGGCATTATAAAGGCACCGCGTCACTCCACCGCCTGGCGGGGAGGTGACGTGGACCGATCGTGTTGTCTATGCTATGACAGATAACACGTTAGACCAAAGACAATGATGAAAAATATTGTACTATAAAGTGTACATAGTTAAATCAATCAATAAATCAATTTAGTAAATCAATAAATAATCATTTAAATATTAATAATGATAATGAATATGATTAAGTAACATAATTATTACACTCCGAATTATTCCTAATTCTAACACACGCACATAACTTCCGCCGCTGGGAGTGCGGCGGAAGTTATGTGGGGCTCTCCCCTACGAACCTACCTGACAGTAAAAGCTCGTAAGCGTGCGTAGGGGCCTACCCACTAAAAACTCCAAGATGTCCCTCTAGTCACCTTGGTGGCACTGGACTTTCGTACAACAGTGCAGTGGCACCGGATGGGGTCACGGGAAACCTCGCGGACACTACCGCGGCCCCATCGGTGGACGTCCGACCTAGGCGGACACTTCTATACTCCGCCGGGAAACGGAGTACTACGGAGCGTCCCGGGACATTCCGGACATTCCCAGTCCTCGGAGGCCTGTGTAAGTGTATTATTTCCTAAGTTATTTTTGAAATAACAAGACATCTTTCTATTGCCACGGTACATGTCGCAAAACAAAGTGTTGAAAATTAAATGTTCATTTTTCGTCGTCGTCGTCGTTTCAATGTCGTCGTCATCGTCGTCTTATCTGATAAATTTTTATTTTTAATAGTTTTCTTCTACATTAAAACAAAACAAACAAAACTTCTTATGTGAATAGAAAGTGTTGAAGGTAGTCCTTATCGGATTATATTCAGCACTAATCGTTGTGCCAAAGATAAGTATATATTGGTAAAGTGTGAATATTAATTGTTGAATCATCATACAATATAAATTTAGAGCATTTGAATATTTAGTTTTCCATTTGATGGCAAATACATGACCTAGATGAATAAACTGATTTTGGCCACTTAATAAATACTTTATTATCTACCCTCTTTTTGGTATTTCATTTGATCAAAAGAAAATATAATATTTCCTCGTTTCCGTAATCTCACATCAGAAGTGGGATCCTCACGCCCTGTACTAAATTTTTTTTTCTTTCTTTCAGCATGTGACCAAGGTCGGTTAAATAGTTCGATATAGACCCTACGATGCTGAAGGGAATGTTGTTGGCAATACGTGATGCTCTACCTCGTTATGATACTAAAAACTGTAATTTGAAACCACGTGTTTAGCAAACGAGTAAATTTAATGAATCGTGACTAAAAACTACTAAAATATTTATTCATGGCTGAGAAAAATAAAATAAAAATTAATGAATACCTACAAAAACACACATTGCAAGATCTTTATGCAAATAATAACAGTAAGATGGAGGTCGGTCCCCCTGCCCGAGTTTCTTTCGCCAGTTCTTCTCGGAAGGGCCTCCCAATTTCCGAACTGGTAGTAGACTCAGTAGTATACAATGTAATCGTAGTAAGAATGTAATAACGAAATAAAATTTAAAAATAAAACAATTTAATTTCAACAATTTGGAACGTGCCCGATCAAAATGTTGTGGAGGAGGTAGAAAATACATGACAACCATTGAAACATCGGGATTAAATATAAAATAAAAAGTGCGCAAAATCCGTAAAAATAAAAAGTGTTTTATTCAAATGTGTAGTGTGTGCGGAGGTGTAAGAACTAAATGAGAAATAACTAAATTTCATATTAGGTATTGGTGTAAATTGTAGTCTGATAAGGGAATGTCTAGCAAAGCGTCTTAAATATCACTTCTCATCATGTTACTTATATTTCGATAGAATAGGAAAGGCATGTTATCTACACGTCTTTTCGAAAAATTTTAGTGCCTGTAACTACATGTTCTGATTCATCAGGTTGGCCGAACAGGCTTTGGAAAGTTCAAATTTTGATTACAACTGTCTTAAAATCAACCGGATTATATTCTCTTCGATTATTAACAGGTCGTACTGCAAACTTACCTTACAGGCTCGATTTAATGAGGTTACGAAAGGTAATGAACATAAGTTCATAGATGAAATGCTTCTATAGAAAATTAACTTGTAAATAGTGATAATGAAAATGAACTTGTAAAAAGTGATAATGAAAATGAAACTGGAAAATAGTGATAATGAAAATGAACTTATAAATAATGATAATGAAAATGAACTTGTAATTGGTGATAATGAAAATTATTAATTGAGTAATAGTGCAACAGAATCGTATCATAAAAACAATGATTAAGAATAAATAAATCAGTTGCTGGGTACCGCTATGCTTGGTGTCAGTTTGGTCTTCACTAAACAGCAAGTGATGGAACTGTACATGTCTAGGCATAGAGGTTTATAAAAAAAGATATGCTGGATAACCATGTGCTTGGTGTCAGTTTGGTCTTCACTAACCAGCAAGTGATGGAACTGTACATGTCTAGGCATAGAGGTTTATAAAAATAAGATATGCTGGATAACCATGTGCTTGGTGTCAGTTTGGTCTTCACTAACCAGCAAGTGATGGAACTGTACATGTCTAGGCATAGAGGTTTATAAAAAAAAGATGAGTAGTAATTAACCTTCCTATACCCGCGTATTGGTCTACTAGACCGACAAAACATTTATTTTAATTTCTTTAATTTTTCTGAAATGCTGGCGAGTTGAGGTTTTTGCTAGCTGCCGGATTTGTTACTAACTTCAATTTAGTGCACAGCATGCGTTTATGCTCAACGTACGTGTACGTAACGCGCGGGTATAGGCGCAACTTTTGGTGGAATAATAAAATTACTACATTATTGCTTGTTCACTGTTACCTATTTCTGCCGCAAAGCAGCAGTGCTTGCATTGCTGTGTTCCGGTTTGAAGGGTAAGATATGGCAGTGAAATTACTGGGTACAGTGACTTTACATCTTATGTCACAAGTTGGCAACGTACACTGTGGTTCTTGTGGGGGTTGCAGTTTTGCTGCGAATCTCACAAGAGCCACATGTATTATAGGTGACTGTTACCACTTACCATCAGGTGGGCAGTTTGCTTGTTTGCCAACTTTATGCAATAAAAAAAAAAAAAAAAAAAAAAAAAAATTCTAACACGGCAATACTGACAGTACTTCGTCCCCGAAGTACTTTGAGATTATATAAAAAACACCGACATAAATCAGATATCGTTTCATAAAACCAAGTTATTGTTTCTTAATTTTATAAACCTCTATGCCTAGACATGTACAGTTCCATCACTTGCTGGTTAGTGAAGACCAAACTGACACCAAGCACATGGTTATCCAGCATATCTTTTTTTTATAAACCTCTATGCCTAGACATGTACAGTTCCATCACTTGCTGGTTAGTGAAGACCAAACTGACACCAAGCACATGGTTATCCAGCATATCTTATTTTTATAAACCTCTATGCCTAGACATGTACAGTTCCATCACTTGCTGGTTAGTGAAGACCAAACTGACACCAAGCACATGGTTATCCAGCATATCTTTTTTTATAAACCTCTATGCCTAGACATGTACAGTTCCATCACTTGCTGTTTAGTGAAGACCAAACTGACACCAAGCATAGCGGTACCCAGCAACTGATTTATTTATTCTTAATCATTGTTTTTATGATACGATTCTGTTGCACTATTACTCAATTAATAATTTTCATTATCACCAATTACAAGTTCATTTTCATTATCATTATTTATAAGTTCATTTTCATTATCACTATTTTCCAGTTTCATTTTCATTATCACTTTTTACAAGTTCATTTTCATTATCACTATTTACAAGTTAATTTTCTATAGAAGCATTTCATCTATGAACTTATGTTCATTACCTTTCGTAACCTCATTAAATCGAGCCTGTAAGGTAAGTTTGCAGTACGACCTGTTAATAATCGAAGAGAATATAATCCGGTTGATTTTAAGACAGTTGTAATCAAAATTTGAACTTTCCAAAGCCTGTTCGGCCAACCTGATGAATCAGAACATGTAGTTACAGGCACTAAAATTTTTCGAAAAGACGTGTAGATAACATGCCTTTCCTATTCTATCGAAATATAAGTAACATGATGAGAAGTGATATTTAAGACGCTTTGCTAGACATTCCCTTATCAGACTACAATTTACACCAATACCTAATATGAAATTTAGTTATTTCTCATTTAGTTCTTACACCTCCGCACACACTACACATTTGAATAAAACACTTTTTATTTTTACGGATTTTGCGCACTTTTTATTTTATATTTAATCCCGATGTTTCAATGGTTGTCATGTATTTTCTACCTCCTCCACAACATTTTGATCGGGCACGTTCCAAATTGTTGAAATTAAATTGTTTTATTTTTAAATTTTATTTCGTTATTACATTCTTACTACGATTACATTGTATACTACTGAGTCTACTACCAGTTCGGAAATTGGGAGGCCCTTCCGAGAAGAACTGGCGAAAGAAACTCGGGCAGGGGGACCGACCTCCATCTTACTGTTATTATTTGCATAAAGATCTTGCAATGTGTGTTTTTGATGATTTACATGATTACAATACATGATTTCCTATGGATGAAAATATCATAGAGAAAATGAGCAGTAACATACGACAAGGGCTAGTGCAGATTGGTGGGTACAATTGCAGCCAGGACCAATGGCTGTAGCACTCCTCCGTGATGGCATAATAAAAATTATTTGGTCGGATTTTTTTGGACGCTTTCGATAAAAATTCTCTAATTGCTTATCCAATGACTGACCCTTACAAATGCCGCTTAATCACCGCAACCTTACATCGAAGGCGCTAACCGCTTGTGCTTCGAGAGAGAGAGAGAGAGTAAGATACATATCACTTTTGGAACCATATATAAACTTTTGGAACCTGAATAGCGAGTTGTTTCAGTATATAGTGTACTGAAACAACTCGATCAGTATACGTTACACTGTGTTTGACAGATCGGTCGTAAGCCAATTTAGTATTTAATGCCCCATGACCTGAAGAAACTGGCTACCCGATACGGATACCCAATAGAATGAAATTGTAATTATTGCTGTAATATCGTTGAAGAGTGTCATGTACCGGAAAGTTTTTTGAGGTCGATTAGACTGCGCATTGTGTCACACTAAGTCTTCAATACGCCTAAATAGTGATATTTTTCCCACGTGGAGTCTATATCGGATATTGCATAGCATCCAATTATTAATAGAAACTAGCTGACCCGGCCACGCGTTGCTATGGTAACGTTAATTGATTATAAAACTGTTATTCTCAGGCTTATGGTAACTATATATGGTAACAAACACGCAAAGTATTGTCATAATATAATATGCTGATAACATTCATCCCTGAAGCTATTTACCTGTTTCGATACTTGAGAGTATAATTATTTTAGATAGATAGATATATTATTTATTTGCATCAACAAAAACACACATACAAAATCAAATGAAAAAAGCAAAGTGAATAAGAAAAAAATCTAGAAATACAATTAATAGACATAGCACTCTGCTGACAAAGAATGTCACAGCGATGCAAAAAGGCCAAAGCTCAGCGATATATTTGCACTTATAGAGCAAAACGCTGCGCTGGTTTTCAGCTTATGCCCGTAGTAAGACGCGAGGACCGGGCAACGAAACCGGCCGTGCTCTCCACTATTATATATCTCAAGGATAAAAAATATTTAATATATCTGTTAACAATAATTGAAATAATAATATAAAATATTGAAAAGCAACATTTCATGTTTAATATATAAATAATATATAATAAATAAATCAAATAAATACCAAATATATTCAATAAAATTGAATAATGGTATGAGAGCATAATAACTTCTAATAAACACTAATAATTAATAAACATGCACAATAGTACAAACAACAGTAACTGTTCGATACGATTTAGATATGATAACTAAACGCATGACAATCATAATATGTTTTCCACTACTGAGAGAAACCACCACCAAAGCGACCAAGAGAACCTATAAGCATACTTTATTTTTCCAATAAGGCTAATTTCATACGTTTTTTTTTTAAATACTTTGATGTTAACTGCCTTATTGGAGGGGGTATATTGTGCCAGCACTTAGTCGCTTGGTGGCGGAAACTGCCCGTGAAAGCCAGAGTCTTATGCTTGTAAGTGGATAGCAAGGGTCGCAAAATGAAAGTGCGGAAGTTTAACTTTTCATAAAGATATTCTGGCGTCTTAAATTTTAGTAGGTCAAACATTAGGACAGCTAGATGTAATCGTCTGCGTGATTCCATATTGAGTATTGATGCACTATTTAGAAAGGGTGACACGTGGGTACGAGGAGGGATATCAAAACAGAAAAGACCACAGCAATCCATTTTAATAAAAATATATCACTTTTGTAATGCCCCTGCTGTACTGTATACGAGCGATTTGTGTAAGTAAGTAAAGATTCAGTTAAAAATAACAAAAATGAAATAAAAATGATTGTTTTTTATTTTTAGTTTTTATTGATTTATTGGATAACCAGCAAGACTTGTGTCATGAGACACATTTCAAAGGGACGCCTTAATCAACGGCTGTCTCCACCGCACAGTATTTCTTTTATATGTAGGCCTTCCTTTTGGTGTCTTTCTCTCACAATTTAAGGTCCATAGAACGTTATGATAATCAAGGTGTAAGCTTGTATTATAAAATTACTCAGTATTTTATTTTTCTTTATTTCATTTCAAACTTCACTGGAGTGAGCTTTTCTCCCTTTGTTAAAAAGTGGGTAAGTGTGATTTTTAATTAATTCCCGTAGAGGAAAATGTTTATTGCGATAAAAAAGCAATCAAATACTTCCTATTCTGTAAAAATAAAAAAAATAGATCAATTACGCCTGTTCATGACAAAAATTAATGCTTAAAAGTACTTAAACGTTATTTGATGACATATTTAATTTTTGAGGTAAAACTTCTTTAGACGGGACTTAGGATAACTCAGATTTTTTTCTGTTGTAAGTAAAGCTCTGTATTCTATGGTCTGATTAAAATAGTTTCCGCTATTTAAAATCTTTACGCATGATTAAAGTGAAACTTCTTTGACATTTATGACATTAAACCTCAGAGCATTAAACAGATAACTATTTTTTTGACGTGATAACGTCTTATAAATTGGTTGCGGCTGGGAGTCACTTATGAAAAAGTGTAACGCTCGGTAACGTTACGATGAGTCACCGAACGAGAGAGAGGCCCGCCGAATGCCTTGCGTCTCTCTCCCACTCAACTATGATCGGTCTGCCGCGCGCATTGTGCAATTTAATTATATTCATATCAATAAATATTCTACCGAGAAAAAGACGTTGTCACGTAAAATCTTCGCCCGTAAAACCGACTTTACAGGCAAAAAAAAAAAAAAAAAAAAAAAAAAAAACCGACTTTTTTTTATAGAAAAGCATATACTAAAGAGATTTTTTCTAAAGTTGAGTATTACCCCTAAAACATTTATTATGCGTACGTGTTTTTTGACAAATAAGTGACTCGATTAGCAGGGGAAACAAGATAATTACAAAAGTGAAACATTTTTATCAAAATAATTAGACTCTTAGGTAGCGAAAGAGTAGCGATTGAATGTAATTTTCTATGAATGTTTGGATGAAATGAAAATAATTTTATTCAAATGCACATAAAAATAAGTAAAAATACCTATCTATTCAGGGCTTCTTCTAACTGAAAAGAAGAGTGGGCGCTAGAAATCGTCAGCTATAACAGAATACGTCGTCACTATCCACAGTTACATAATCCACGAAAAATAAACAAAATTATTCTGTTATTACAACAATAATAGTGTTATGACATCATTATTTGGTTGATTACAACAAAGTCAACAAGTATCTGTTTTAAGTTAGTATATCTCATCATTGCAATAATATACAGGGAATAAACGACAACTTTAAGAAAGCAACAAAGATGGATGTTTAGTATAAGTCAATAATACGGAAAGTTAATGCAGACCCATCTATGCTGCTGATCATGTTATACAACATCCGATATAGACACCATGTGGGTAAAATATCACTATTTACGCTTATTGAAGACTGTATGTGACACAATGCGCAGTCTAATCGACCTCGAACTCTCCGAGACATGACACTCTTCGACGATATCTTAGCTAAATTACAATTTCATTCTATCGGGTATCCGTACCGGTTAGCGAGTTTTATCAGGACACGAGGCATCAAATTCTAAATTGGCTTAGGACCGATTTGTCAAACACAGTGTAGTGGAACAACTCTGTATACTGGAACAACTCGCTATTTAGGTTTCAAAAGTTTATATATATTTGTCGAGAAGCACAACGGTAGTTAGCGCCTTCGATCTAAGGTTGCGGTGATTAAGCAGCATTTGAAAGGTTCAGTTGTTGGATGGGCAATCAAAGAAATTTTATCAAAAGCGTCCAAAAAGTCCGACCAAATAATTTTTATTATGCCATCACCGAGGGGTGCTGCAGCCGTTGGTCCAGGCTGCAACTGTAGTCTTTAGCACCCACCAATCTGCACTAGCTATTGTTTTATGTTACAGCTCATTTTCTCTGCGATATTTTCATCCCAAGGAAAGGAAATCAGTATATGTACTGACGGTGATGATATCTATTTCTGGCTCCTTTTATTTATAACTAGATGTGTCCGTCTTGTTTTGGGAATCTCTTTCATCGTTGAGCTGCTCGGAAAGTACGTTGACATAAGTATCACAAAAAGATGAGAACGGGTCCGAAAGTAAGTTTTTATTGTCGGAAAAATTTACAGGAGGGAAAGTGAGGTGGGGCTTACTGCTAATATTGAAAGCATTTTTGTGTTACAGAAAAAACCTGTCTGCACAATAAACAGCCTGCGGCTGTTTAAGCCTTGTTTAAGGAAATTGATATTCTAACTATGGAGGGGCAGGATATTTATGGGAATATAATCTATGCACGAAAAAACAACAATCCTTTTGTAAAATATAGCGACATACATTGCTTTAACACAAGAAAAAAATAGACTTGCCGTTCCAAGTTTTAGAATTCAAAATTTAGGAGGCTCATTCTTGGGAAAAGGTATAGCACTGTTTAATAACGTTTTATAAAGAATAGTTGATTTGCCTTTGCATACATTAAAAACGTTAACAGATCGCGATGCATGGAAGTAATAGTGTTGGAAGTAGTATGTATCGATTCAACATAACATTATTTATTACAGGCTAATTTTAACACCAATTTATTTTTGGTAGTTGGAGTATGACGTGCTCTACTAAAACATCTCTTGGGTGGTGGCATGTGGTGCGGGTCAGTGCCAGTTGGAGCATAATAATGTTCAGCTGCTCCTGTATTTTGTCTTCGCGGCTGGGTTGTGGAGATGTTGCTGTCAGAAACGAAGATGGGTTGGACTTGCATTTAGGACAGCGCCAACTACTCTTCCTTTCTCCGAGTCTTCGAAAGTCAGCTTCAGTTACTCCTGAGCATTGGAAGTCATAATGATATTTACAGGTGCTGCATACCGGGCATTCGCTGTGAGTAGAACCACAACTTGCACAGTTGAACATTGTTGAGAACTTTGAGAACCGCTGATTCAAACGTAGGGACGGATAGTAAGCGTGCGCGTTTCAAGTTAGCCGAACGGCGACTGTTTATGTTGCTATATGTACTTTTATTTATATTTTTGTTATACTTTTGCTTTTTGTATTTTTGCTATACTTTAATTATTCTTTTGTTGATATACCTACTTTATGTTGCTTACTTAAATTGGTCTTTTATTCTTTGAATTTCATTGCAATGTTCAAGGATACTTAAAACAGACTTTCGTTGACTTTGTTGTAATCAACCAAATAATTATGTCATAACACTACTATTATTGTGATAACATTATAAAATTCAAGGAAATTAACTCGAAAATTCTTCTGTATAATGCGTTGGTTCGAAGCCATCTCGACTTTGCTTCTTATGCTTGGAGTCCATTCTATAGAGTGCACTCACAGCGAATCGAGAGCATACAGCGGGCCTTCACTAGACACCTAGCTTTTCTATGTAGGGGATTCTCCCACCGTCAACCATACAGCGAACGTCCCGCAAAGTGTAAAATGTACAGAAACCTTCGTGACAGAAGGCAGTTAATGGATAATATTTTTTTATATAAAATTCTTAATAGTCATCTAGATTCTGGTGACTTGCTGTCGCGTCTATCCCTGTCTATGCCTCGCAACTACCCCAGATATCGCATGTCTAAATTATTTGCTACACCGTTTGCTCGAACCAATCTTGGGCTTCAGTCTCCTTTGGCACAAATTTCCACAGAGTATAATATTATGAGTAATGCTATACCTTATCTAGATATATTTTGTAACAACTTTAGAAAATTTAAGTAATTGATTTTAGAGTATTTATCAGGACAAACTTTGTGCTGATGGGTACTTTAGGATTAGTCACTCTAATGTTCTGGAGGTATTTTTTCCATTCTTACGTAATTAATTAAACGCAAGTGTTATGTACGCCGTTATTTTGGTGCATATCAGAATATTTTTTTAGATTAAGTATTGTAATGTTGTTTTAATATGTACCATGTGGCCTGTCCTTTTATAAATAAATAAATAAACAACAGAATAATATTATTTTTGTGGATTATGTATGGTGACGACGTATAATATTGTAAATGTCGTTACTTCTTTTAAATGCGACGAGTTTCTTGCGCCCATTCTTTTTGTCAGTTAAAAGACGTCTTGAATGAGTGGTTGATAAAAATGTTAGACTATTCATAACAACTTATTTTAAGTGCATTTGAATAAAGTTATTTTCTTTTCATTTCATTCCATTTATGTAAAGATTTTTACTAATGATTAAGCGTTCCAGCACGCGATCGACTTTTTACGTGTAATTTTTTTTTTCCTGATTGTTATCATCAATTTTCTGACCGGCTCAGAGCACACACTCGATTGTTCATCTTTCACCATAAATTTATAATATGCACTCCCTTTAAGCACTATTGCCATAGTTTCAAAAATGTGCGTCGAGTCCTTCACAATAAGAATCGGTTAAAAATTTTCACAAAAGAGTCAT
The DNA here is from genome assembly GCA_927399485.1 of Calamotropha paludella. Lineage (NCBI taxonomy): Eukaryota > Metazoa > Arthropoda > Insecta > Lepidoptera > Crambidae > Calamotropha > Calamotropha paludella. The sequence continues at coordinate 17,865,394 of OV656803.1, read as the reverse complement.
AATTTGCTCGTGTGTAATAACGATTTAAAACTTAGTATTCCGTTTTTCACACTGACTCTTAAGCTCACTTACTATCTTTAGGATCGAATAGTGTATCCACTTTATTCTTTAAAATTGCCAACTTAAGTACGGTCTAATCGTGATATCACGAAGGAATCGATCTAGCCATCTGTCTGATTCAATTTTTATATTTGCAATTTATTAATAATTTAAAATTAAATGCAGCAGATAGTTGTCGTTGGTTTAATATCGTATAAACATGTAGCTATCATCATTTTAGTTAATTCTACATGCTTATCTCGAAAATTATTTAACGGCTTATTGGTGGTTTTCGCAGATAGATAAGCTCAACTAGGGACAACATTAAGGCTTTGTTTTATTGAAATTTTGTGATAGGGAAAATAGTTGTCGTATGACTAAAACTGCCCGCCTCTTAAAGGCAAAAGTAAAATACATAGCAAAATATCACTAGAAGGTACAAATCAAAAGCCCAACTACAAAATTATAAATCAACTACTTAAAAAAATGTACTTAAGAAACTGTAATTATTTTGATTGCATATATTATATGTGTCTTACTACGAAGGATAACCTCTGTAGGTTACTGTCTTTATATTTTAACAAATAAAAATAAAAATTACGTTACATTTTTAAATTATTATGCTGTATTCAGTTATAACCCTTGCATAATTATATATTATATGAATTTAATTTATTTTTAAATAGCCCTTTACTGCATATGTTTAAAATAAACATCTAAAAAGATATCACAGGTTTAAATATACTAATCGCTTGCAGCGAAACGGATGGTAGGCGTATGCAGCGGCAACACCCCGTAAGCTTCGAGTGTTTTACACTAACTACCATGTTTACTATTCATAAAAAATCTCAAATTACTCTGTCACTTATATTTTATACCTTTGAGATGAAGGAACGAATCAGTAATTTTTATAAAAAGTATTTTATCTTATATAAGATGCCAAGACATCAGGTGTCGTATCGAATTTTGTTCATGCTATGTTCCTCAGTGTATTAACTCTATTAATATCCCCAATGCTAATTTTGGAATTTCAGCTCTGCCGGCTTTTATGATTCCACATCAAAGAGAAGTATTATTAAGGTGTTACGTTATATCAATTATGAGCATAAATTTTTTTGCACTAACGAACAGAAAGCCTAAATAGTTACTATAGATTTCAAATCGATATGTAGAATCACTTTGTTACTGATACACAAAGTGACTCTATAAGAATTTAATTTAAGTAAGAAGCCCTAAAATTAATTATAATAATGGATCTTTATTAAGAAACTAGTCCCTTTATTTTGATGACGCAACGTCATTTTATTGAAATCATCTCGTGACGTCATCAAAATAAAGGGACCAGTTTCTTATTAAAGATAAGATAAAATATTTCATATGCACCTATACTAAACATAAAGTATTTCGAACATTCATAATTAAAAATATCTCAAGCGTAATTGTAATTTTCAACGACGAACAAAAAAGCCACAAAGTGAACAGCATATTTTTTAAACGTTCTGAAATAACGGAGAGTTAAACTTTGCGGTTCCGTTATGAAATGGACGGGTAATAAATAATACTAATTTGCGGATTCGTATTGAAACAAATTTAATACAATTTTATCTTCATTATTTTTAAATCATAATAACTTTGAATACAATTGTAGAATTTAATTTGCCAAATATGTGAGCGTTTTAGTGATGATTAGTGGAAAAAGTTTTTTTTCTAATAATGATGTTCTTATTTAAGACCTCAGTAACTGAAAAACTGATGCAACACAATAATAATCTCTTGTTTGGACTGGCAATAACTCTGTTATCAAAGGAAACTAGTTGTCGCTTTAATCCATTCGATGTCATTTAAAAATCTTTTGCTATTGCTTAACACAAACAAATTGTCAAAAATTATACCATTTAAAAAAAAGCAAAATATTTCCAATGAATGATCGAAACCAACAGCAAAATAATTACATGGACGTGAGCAAGACAAATCGACGTACAGACGTCACCGAACCCATAGTTATACAGACAACAAAACAATTAATTATCAAACCGCAGGCGATAATTACGGCTCACTTTCATCGGAAAATGGCACTACGAGATACTCATCTTCTAATCGGAACAAATCGTTAATCACTCACAGATACAATTTTTATATCACTACGAGGATGCGCTTAGCTTTCATCACTCATTTTTCATTTTTCAAGGAGGCAAGCACTTGATTTCATATTTTCCAATGTGATATAAGTGACGAGCATACTGCTGCGAAAATGGTTATTTACTATTGATGACACATTTCAGGGATAAGTCCTAGTAAAACTACTAATGCCTTTTTTGGAAAATTCGCACGCACATTTCAGTATGCCAAACTAATTAAATAACTAATTTAAGGTTAGGTACGTGAAATTGAATAAAAGTAGTTTTGGTGTTGTTTTACAATGGAGTGTTACTTCAGCATACCGATTGTAAGGAATAAGCAATAACTCACCATTGTGGTGCAATTGGTGCTAATGGGTGTTAAAAACTGCTAATGCAGCAAGAATCACCTTGACGTAGCAAGCCGTAGCATAGAGAAGCATTTAAAAATGTGCGAGCATCCTTCCGATGACCAACGAAAGTTATTCAACCTCCATGTTAGCAAACCGAACGAGATAACCGCAACGGTATTGGACTCCTTAAATAACCTTTTCAAGCTTCATGTGACAACCTTGTGTGATTTTGGCAAGTGTATGCGGTGTCGATATTCTGTGGAGAGCAAAAGGAAGCCTAGATTGCAACTGATGATGAAACTTGTGTTCACCATTTTACTTAAGTCAAAACAAGAGTCGATGCAGTAGCACAAAAAGGGCAGACTCCCTCCTAAAAAAATCAAATAGTGCCTCAATCGGCCGGGAAGATCATGGCGACGATCTTTTGGGATACTGAAGGTATTCTTTTGATCGAGTATAACGAACGTGGCATTTCTGTAAATAATACGCTTCATTAGATTTATTAAATCAAGTATTTAAAGACAAAAGAAGAGTAAAGGTGTGCTCCTTTTGTACAGCGACACATCCGTGCACAAAAGTCATGTTGCGACGACTGCTATTCACCGATGCGGCTTTGAACGACTACGCCATCCGCCCTACAGCCCATAGGAATAAAATTTCATGTTTAACTTTATCCACCCTCCCTGTCATTTCGCGAACTTTATGACCTTGCCTGACTTAAGGTTAATAGTTTTACTGGCCCTGGAGCAACAACAAGTTGAATATTTCTCAAAAAATTAATTTCAACGGTTCCAAAAATGGAGCACCGATAAACCATGTGACTTAATATCCCACATTGCCCGATATCCACACGAAACACTAGAATACGGCGCTGCTGTCTGCAGTTGGGTGCGCAATCATGAATGCGACGACATGACGACATGACGTATCACTGTAACATAACACGGCGCCACGTCGCCCGCTGTTGCTGTCTGTAGTCTGCTAAAATCTCGTACCTTTTTCTGTTTATAACGGTGATTTGAGATTTTTTTTTAATTATGGTGCCAAGTGAGGCGTGTCTTGTGATAAGAAATTATCACAGTTAAGATGTAATAATTTATATGGATATGTACAATATGATCATGACAAAAAACATCATTCTGAAGGTCGATCTTCATGAACGATAAGTCGTGATTTACTATGCATGATGTTCATTCTACAGATCCGAAAAGCAGCTCGAAAGGATATTATTATCGTCTTATCAAATATAAACCCAAAGCAACTGTTGCGAAGTTTAGAAGACGAAACATTAGATCGAATCCTTACTTTATTCGCGGCTATCGAAAAGAAGCTACTACATCCTACAACAACATCAATTGTTGATAGTTCGTTGCATCTTTCTGGTACTCAGATGCCAAAGTCATAGCTCGTTGTAGTACCGAGCAGGGTTCTGTCGTTACCACCAGGGTAACTTTGGATTCATTGCGTGACACCGACACTGGTGACAGCGCGAGGATTATTGGAAATATTCAAAGCTACTACATTTCTCCTTTTGACCCGAGTAGATGACGTGATTTGTGCAAGCATCCTTTCGCACCGACGGTCCTAGGTTCGAGTCCTAGAAGGGCAGATGTTTATTCGATGAATAACCGTTAGTACCCACGTCATGGGTTCTATATATATTTTTCTTTAAATATTTAATCTCTATGTCTATTCGTTACCTAGTATCCATAACACGAGACCTACAGTGCTTAATGAGTGTAAAAATAATTACATTACATTATTATTATTATTATTTTGATATGTTATGAGAAGAGGTGGTCAGCAATTAAAGAATGTGGACGATCCAGATTGCCTTAAGCGTATAGGGCTTCGGGGTGAGGGAAGATCCACGTTAAACGACTGGACCATACACGACCAAACGTGGACTAATTTTAAAACTGATATTCGATCAATAAAATATAAATTTAGCTGCCAATCTGTTTAAAGTGATGTATATGTGTAAGAATTAATACTAGAAACAAAAAATAACTTGCTGTTTCATGTTTCAGGCTTCAGAAAAGGGTAGAGGTATAACTTTTTATAACAAAGTTCCAAACAAGCGCACTGAACTAACCTTTGAAAAATTAAAAATGTTAAAAATATACTCATGAAGAAAGGTAAGTTGCTAATATTTAACCATATCAGTAATTATTTAAAAGGCAAGACTACTTGGAGTTAATAACGTTGTTTTTTTATGTATTTTTTTGTAATGATAGTACTGTATAAAATCCGTTCATTATTACGTAGAAAGTAAACGTTTCTTATACGTCTTGGTAGTACAAAATAAGTTTCCTTAAATCTTTTTATATTCATGTAATGAAACACATAATAAAATGGAGAAAAAATAGCCCCTGCCGAGTTTCTTGCGGCTTCTTCTTGACGTATGACTTACGAAGCTACGCCATGTAGTTTTGACGTTCAATACACTCATTGTAAATAGTCATATTGAATAAAAATCATTTCATCTTATCAATTTTTTTTTTTACATATGTTAAGCATTTTCAATGCAATCTTATAAGTAAAATTATTATAATAGAAAAATACTAGAAAAATCGACTCGGGTCACAAGTGAAGCGGGAAACGAACCCGCAACCTTTGGAAATTCGATCCAATGCTCTCCCAGTTGAGCTACCGAGCCTTGTGAACACTCGTCGAAATTTTCTAGTACCTTTCTGATTTTTACGCTGTAGGCCAGCGTTGAGAATTCACTTGTGACCTGAGTCGATTTTTTCTAGTATTTTCTATTATAATACTTTCATCTTGTATTATTATTCAAAGGTAATCTACATATTCGACCCATCAAGCTGCGATCCTACGACAGACAAAACTTGTGGGCACTATATGCTGCGAAGCCGGGAGGGTTTGCTAGTAGATAATAAGAAATAATATCATTATTTTTTAGTTTGGTCACACATTGCGACCTCTTGTGGAGAATGTACTATTCTCAAAGACGCATTTGTATGGCGAACGATCTTACATATTCGTTAACTGTAGCGCTGCAGAATCGGTGCAAAAATTCGCTGTGTGTGTAGGACCTCAACAAAAGACTTAGTCAGAAGATACAACTATGTATTGTTTTTTTGTTGTATTCTTCATTTAGTTATTTCTTATATACACATATAAGAAAAATGACATTTATAATGTTACTATATCAATATTTTCTATTTTTTTTATTACATATATTTATTACTAGCTGTTGCCCGCGACTTCGTCAGCGTGTATTTGATTTTACACAGTTATACAGGCTTGTTAACTGTTATACAGCAGAAAATAAATAAAACAAAAATATAAAGTTTGGATTAATGCGTGAATCGTAGATAAAAAGAAAATGTAAACAATTGGACACAAATTATTTTCCAACTTAACCTGGCCGGTGATTGAATCCGGATCCCTGCAGGCCAAAGTCACTTCCGGTACCATAAATGACCACTGTGCCACAGAGGTCGTTTGATCGACACGATCAGCAAAAATAAAACCGGCCAAGTGCCAGTCAGACTCGCGCACGAAGGGTTCCGTACCATATCTAGCTAGTATCTACTAATGCCTCTTTATAGACAACGTTCGATGTGTTTGGTTCGGAACACAAAAAAACAGTTTGTTTGGTTGACTTACACGGAAAAAAGCGACAAGGAGCTGACCGTATGAGAAACAGCCGACGCTAAGGTCCACGCGGCAACACGTAGCGTCTGCCCTTGGGCTTTGTTTATAGTCATTGCATAACACAAACTCACCGGGAACTGTACACGTTTGAAATGGAATTGTCCCGTTTTATAATTTTGGGGGACTTTAATTTCCCAACAAAATAATTTGGACGCTAGTTTTTAAATAAATCTTGTGTGCTGGAAGTCCAGGAACGCTCAGAGAATTAAGAAATTCAACGGGATAATTGGTAGCGTCATCTTGCTCCATTACTCTGTTTTCAGATATAACTATTTGCCCTTCTTCTTCCGGATATGTCCCTTAGTCAATTTTTAGCAACAAATAAGAAAATTCCTGCGCATTTGTGTTGGCTCCTGTTCGCGCCCTCGTGTTCACTGTTAAGTGCATCTTTGTGACGTGTCGCCAAAGGCTAAAGCTCTTTAAACATGCTCTTATGTCGTCGGTTTTTGTTCCCAGTGGTACTACTGGCAAAGTTTGTCTAAAATCCCCACAAATCAGCATCATTACGCCACCCATAGGTTGGTCATTTTGCCGGATATTTCTCAGATATCTATCAACTGCTTCTACTGCTTTTCGGTGTGCCATAGTGTACTCGTCCCAGATAATTAAACAGCAATCGCGTAAAACCTTCGCTTTATCATTGCTTCTAGAGATACTACATACAGGATGTTCACTTATGTCCAAATTTATGGGGATTTTAAACATTATATGAGCAATTTTACCGCCGGTTAACAAAGTGGCTGCTATACCAGACGAAGCCACAGCAAGAGCTATTTTGGCTTGAGCTGGTAATTGTGCCAAATATTTTTTTAGTGAGAAAGGTTTTTCCCGTCCCTCCGGGTGCACCTAGAAAAATAATTTCTCCTTAAGCATTGTCAACACTGTGACATACACAGTTAAATACAGTGGCCTGTTCTACACTAAGACATTGGACTCTGGTTCGTAAAGTTTCGGCTAGGTCAGCTGGATCATAATTTATTTACGCAGCGTATTCTCTGTTAATACGTTCCCCTTCTATGGTCGGCACTGGCAAACCATACTGAGGGAGAGAATCACCACCCACAGATGTAACTAAATCTTATAAAGCTACTAAGCATTGATTGAAAGCAATATTTCGTAACCTGTGGATAAGGTCACCGTCAATATTTTGTGTTATATTCCTAAAAAAGTCTTCCGCTAATCTTTCTTGATATTTTTGCCACAATTGCTCAGCATTCGAAAGACCACAAAATACCAGAAATACAGCAAATAAATGACGCTCATGATGGACTATCACTGACGCATGCATCGGCTAAGGCGTCATCCCAATGCTGGTCATTGTCGAGTAAATGTCTGGCTGTTCAAGTTCAGCCAGCCAAGTGTGTGTCAGGCCACGCATTGAAAAGGGATCCGTAGCAATTTGTTTTCCCGCTAAATCCCGTCACTTTTGTAGGATGTATGCTTAATTCGAGCGGTAATATAAAGTATCAGCATAAGGTAAGTACATAAGTTGTGTGTATTAAGGTGTCCAAGTTACTATGGTTTTTTAACTATCCCACGGGAACCCTTTAATTTTCCAGGATAAAAAGTATCTAAGATGTTGACCAGGGATATAAAATATTACCATTCAAAATTTCATTGAAGTCGGTCTAGCCATTTCGGACATTAGTCCGTACAAACAGAGAAACAGACAAACGGACAGAAAAATAAAAAATTAAAAAAAAAATTTTTTGGTATTATCCCTCTTTTTACACACCCTTGACTAGGTTTAAAGCATTTTTTTTCTATGTACAGAAGTTCGAACTCTACAGTTTTATTATAAGTATAGATAAACATTACACTAGCTTTTACCCGTGACTTCGTTTTAGATGTGAGAAAATTGGCTACACGATCTTACAACAATCGTACATTGTATCAGCATAATCTACCTAGATACCGAATCCCATTAAAACCGTTCATCCCATTTTGACGTGATTAAGTTACAAAATATGATAATAATCGAATTTTTGCATTTTGCATATGGACATTAATTTTATTTCAAACAATTGCTTGCTGCTTTTTCTTATAATTTACAACTGCCTGTCTGTTGACCTGTGATGATAATAATGGGCATATTTTTTAACAGCTGCCCGATTCACTTATAATAATTTTTAAAATATATATTTCAGCTGCAGTTTTTATTTGTTTCTTACAAATATTGTCTGTGAACCTTTTCATGCATTTTTCATTTTTCTTGCCGGAACCACTCACGCCAGATTCTTTAGAAGAAGCCTATCCGTATTTTATAGGATATATTTCGGAGAGTGTGCAGCAGAATTGCACAACCTTGTTCCGCCGTCCCCATGTTTTCATCGGACAACCAGACTTACTAATAGATACATTAACTTGTGACTATATCATATTAAAAGATAAACTTATTTCAGTGTCTTTCGGGGCAGAGCTGTTGATATTATGCGACGAAAAATTAAAATCGTAATCTACTGATTCAGGAACAGGTTGCGGCAACACAGCCGTGCAAGGGCTCAAAGTTGTCTCGCTCGCTACTGCATCATCGTTCACTAAATTGAGCCTTCCAATAGGAATTAACACGACAAAATGACCTTTACTAAAATGTCCACAAAACGCGTTCTTTTCTTCCCTTCCATTGGCTCCCAAAATTTTGTAATAAATCTTCTAGAAACAATTAGAATTCGAATGGGATAGAATAATTTCACCAGCTGCTTTAAGTTCTCATTATGTCAAAGGTATGCAACCTACCCATATCGACAAGGTAAAGGCGTTTCGTACCATTAGGGGTCCCAGATCGGTCCATTGTAAAACTATTATTAAATGTTGGCTCGAACTTGAGCAGCCATGGAAAAATAAAGCTAATAAAACAAAGACGATAATAAACAAAATCCATCGGCAGGTATTTCTACCACTCTGCATCGGATTTGCAATCCTTCGACTGTTTAATTTTACCGTCCCTTTTTCAAACAAGCGTAAATCTAATTAACAAACAAAATTAAAACTAAGTAATTGAAATGAAACTTTGAAATAAATTGAAAAGTACCGAAATAAATAAGTAGGTATTTTAATATTTATTAGGTGTCAGAATTTCTAACAAAAATGAAATTAACATTTAAATGCACAGAAATAAATGATCTGAAACAGCAAACATCAATCAAGCAGCATAAAATTGCTTTTCCAGTTGTATTTAAAAAAAATAGCATTTATGATTATGATACATAATTAAGATTTTGAATGGGGTTTTCAAAAATTCAATATATAGATTTACAAAAAAAGATTATGAATGTGCGATGAAATGTATTACGAATTATTCGTAGTAATTTTTTTAACAAAATAACCGACTTCATTCTGTTTCTGAGATTTCGTGATGAGTGGGTGACCTTTCGCTTTTATATATATAAATGATCTGCTTAAGATCATTTATATGTGAGTAAAAACTCACATATACATCTATAAATGCTGAAATAATTGACATTCATGGAATGAAGCGAAACTACTCACCAGACTTAACATTCTCAATCTTACGACATTGTACCATTACTTCAAAAAGTGTGTACGCCAACGAATACCTTGATAATACACTCATTTGCAAAAAAAACGGGCGGTTTTGATTTTCATTCATCTTTAAAAAGATACAATACAAAAAAGATTTCAATCGTTTGTACACGTTACTGGCCGGTTTTAAAAATGCCGTGGTATTTAAAAAAGTACGTTCTAAATTCAAATTTTCATTTGATGCTCATTTTTACAGAAAACCCCTTTTTATCCTATATTTTTGGCGCGTAGTTCCAGAAGTTAACATCGACTTACGAAAAGCTACCAAAATTATCGCGCTGCTTGAAGAGGGTTGCAGCCAATGCTTCGTGGCTAGGAGGCTAAATGTTAGTCGCTCGACGGTCCAAAGGACCTGGCAGCGATATCAGGAGACTGGTTCCGTCGAGAGAAGGCCTGGTTCTGGAAGAAAACCATGTACCCAACAACGGGATGATCGTTTTCTTGTGAGTCGCGCATTGAGAAATCGCAATTATTCGTATGTGGATCTTAAGAACAACCTCCAAGAAGTAAGAAATGTGCATATTAGTCTATGGACGGTCAGGAGGAGGCTTCTCGCTGCCAATATACGCAGTCACCGCCCGGCCCGCGGCCTCAAATTACTCCGTGAGCACCGAGTTCACAGGCTTAGGTTCGCTAGAAATTGTGAATCATGGACTCAAGAAAATTGGAATAGGGTTTTGTTCACTGATGAAGCCAGGATATCTCTTTTCGGTGAAGATCTACGTCGGCGAGTGCTAAGAAGACAAGGAGAACGCTTTGCAGAGGCATGTTTCGAAGAAATCAGACCTTATGGTGGGGGCTCTGTTATGTTTTGGGCAGGAATAAATTTAATGGATCGAACAGAGTTAGTCTTCATTGAAAACGGCTCACTGACTGGGCATCGATACATAACGGAAATTCTAATTCCTAATTTTAATTCTATGCACAACCCGCATTGGCCGCTCTAGGTGAAGACTCGATTTTTATGGACGACAATGCTCGCGCCCACCGATCTCGCGATGTTAAAGCGTATGTTCAAGAGGTCGGCATTCGTCGTTTGGATTGGCCAGCTCGAAGTCCCGACCTCAATCCCATAGAGCATGTCTGGGACGTTCTGAAACGACGTGTGAGATCAGTACAACCGGCTCCGCAGATCATCAGAGAGCTGAAGAATGTGATTACTGCGGAGTGGGAACGTATTCCTCAAGCAAGTATCCGGGATATACTCGCTAGCATGCCCAAACAAATTCCAGCTATGATTTTAGCTAGAGACACTCGATATTAAACATTTATCTGCTTTTACTTTATTAAAGAAAAACAAACAAAAAAACTTTTTTATTTTTACTTCATGAGCATATGCACTACTAGCGAACATACACTACTAGTGAGGTTTAGCATTATTTCCCATAAATTGTATCAAAATTTTATGAAATACTGATGAAAACGATTATTTGCTTATTAATTTACCAAATCGTGAGGATAAAACTACCTATAATTATCAAACAAAGCAATATTAACATTTGAAATGGTTTATTGCTTAGGTGCCCGTTTTTTTTGCAAATGAGTTTATTAACAGAGATCGTCTATTATTTATGTTGTGTTTGGCTTCATGTTCCATAGATCAAATTGTAAATACTCCTTTTAGCTTTCTGTATATGCCAGCAATTTAATAAATATTACTTTATTATCTCAATTTAAATCGATCGAACAAGTTTTTATCAAAGACAGGCAGGCACCCAGACTTAGTGAATTTGTCTTGAAGTATGTGTTCATTAGACAATTTGGAATCCTAAATAAAAAAATTGCTCTATTACTTCCAGTCAAATGTGAAAAGTATAGCTACAAATTTTAACTAACTAACTCCAGCTCGAACGCCGCGAAAATGCCTTAAAACAGGGGTCGGGGGCCACCGGCCCGTGGGTCACGTGCGGCCCGCAAGAAAAAATACCGAAGCAGAAGACCGTATAAATCCACTAGGGTTTATACGGCCATGCTGCTGGGCGATTATGAGAGTATTCTTGAAAGCTCTATCCGACGTGTGGTAATAAAAAATGTAACTATTTCATTTGTTAAGACTGTGATGTTATGTATTGTTACTACTGAAAATAAATGTTTGTTCTATTCAATTCTAAATGGCAAATTCATTTGCACTTATCCGCCGCACGTGGCCATCGGTGGCGGCTCCTTCGAGACAATAGGCGGCGGCACTCTTTGATCAGACTCCGTGTGCGGCGGCGGAAAAACTCAAACCGACAGACTGAGACTCTCGCCTCATTTCGTTGTTGAAATTGGCTGGAAAATCATGTCTCATCTGGTTGTCAGCTACGCGTTTCGTTTCACCTTTCTTCCCTTTGCTGATCTCACGACGTATGAGGTAAGTACGTTATATACACTCGCGAGCAATTCGTCATATTTTATTTACTGCTTATTTATGTGAACCTTAAGATTGATGAGTAAATATTATAAGGACGGGGATAGAACTAGACTAGATACTCGAACATATTTAATTTTAATTCTACACAGAATTTTACATTTCTTCATTATTGTTACTGAATTATTCAATATAAAAAAGAGTTTTTAACGAACTATGGCCAGAATTATATTTTTTTATCGAGTTTAATTGATGACATTACGACATTGAGCACTGAGTAAGGAATCACTTGACATTGAGCATAAAGCTAAATTTGACTGTCTTGAAAGAAAAATACGAAAAAGGACAATTTCTACTTTGGAATCGTCGTCAAAAAATCAACAAAACATATTTAAGATTGTGGCAGACAAGCGAATCAGCGAATCGAATGTTCGTGCCAGCTATAAGGTAGCAAAGATTCTAGCAAAAAGTGGACTTCCGTTTACCGATAGTAAATTAGTAAAAGCGTGTGTCTTAGCTATTGCAGACGAAATATGCCCAAAACAGTAAAAATGTTTGAACGTCATAGTTCCTCTGCTAAAACTTGCACCCGACGTACCAAAGATTTGGGTGCTAATTTGTGTGAACAACTCAGGGATAAGGCGCAGTCTTTTCACTGGATGAAAGTACGGACGTGTCGGATACAGCACAGCTACTCCTATTTGTACGCGGCATTAACGACAATTTTGCTTTTTCGAAGAGCTTATGAAAGCGTTCAGTTTGAAAGGTACGACTATGGGAGAAGATATATTTCACCATTTGGAACAAGCTCTGGATTCATTACAATTATGCTGGGAAAAGTTAACAAGTGTCACTACCGATGGAAGCAAGAACATGAGCGATCAAAACAAAAGTGAAAGAATCTGGATCTACTGTGCCATTGATTTTTCACTGTATTGTAAATCAAGAGGCATTGTGCTCCAAGGTTATATCCTGGGGAGAAACTATGGATACTGTAACATCCATCGTCAATTTTATAAGAAGAAATGGGATCACACACTGTCAGTTCCAAAAGTTTTTGAAAGATGTGGAAATTGATCATGGCGAGGTGGTTTACTACTGTGAAGTGAGATGGCTCAGTTGAGGTGCCGTTTTGGAACGATTAAATGATTGTCGTGGGGATAAGAGTAAAGCCAGTCGAAGTGCTTACTAACAAACAGTGGATATTGATCTTGGTTTTTTGACTGATTAGACTATGAAACTGAATCAGCTCAACAAACGCTTGCAGGGAAAATGCAAATCGATTTGCGATATGTATTCAGATATAAAGTCATTAGAGATGAAACTGAAACTGTTTATCAATCATATTGATCAAAGAAAGCTTGACAATTTTCCTAATTGCAAAAAAACCGTGGAAGAAGCTGGAGATCATTTTGAATGGCAAAATATTACAATGAGAAACGTGTTAACACAACTACAAACTGAGTTTGTAAATTGATTCACCGACTTTAAAAAGATCTCCCTTAATATGGTAATTTTCCAAAACCCTTTAGCAATTGATATTACTGATGAACATAGTAGATTTTCAAAATATTAGCATACTTATAACTGCATTCACACTGTTTCAAACTGCATTCACATTTATAACAAAACCAATTTAAAAAATACATTTAACATTACAAAATATTTCACTTTTGGTCGTTTAGTTACATTGTCGTGGTTCAATCCTAGAATCCTTCGCTTGCCCAGGTTTTAATATAGGTACATCGCGACCGAAACTCAACTTTGCAGCCTTGCATAACAAATAACTATTATTTTATACTAGCTAACCCGGTCACGCGTTGTTATGGTAATGTTAATTGATTATAAAAACTGTTATTCTTAGACTAATGGTAACTATGGTTACTATATATGGTAACAAACCCACAAAGTCCTTTTTTTATATAGTGGAGATTTCTATAACTATAAAAACAGTCCTTTCCTAGCCCGCAGTTAGGATTTGTACCTACGACCTTTTGCTATCCAGGCGAGTGCTCTGACCCCTGAGCTACTGAGACGCTGGCAGACGGATCGAAATTTACAAACGTATTTCAATTTCTATTAAAAGATAAACTAGTATCGTTCCATCAATGTCGATGTTTATCTACCTTCAACATCGAAAGAAATATCTAACGTTGGATTAAGATGGAACCAGCTGTAATAAATTATTTATTTTATTTTGCATACACAGTGCCATATTCCTATAAGATTTAAAATACCTGAAGGCTCGGAGTTGTGGTTGTTTTTTGTGCAAGAATGGGTCAGAAAGAATGTCTTTACTATATATAAATATGGGGAATAAAAGATGTATGAAAATCCATTATTGCCTGTAGAAGCGGTACTGTAATTATTATAACTACAGGAAATGGAAAAGTATATAAAAGGCGTTTAATTTTAAATGACACATAATTTATTTTGTTTTTCTCATAGCTGTAGTATAAAGTACTACGTATCACTCCAACGAAAGTACGATTCCCAATCTCAGGTCATTGAAAGCACTGGGACAAATCTTCAAACAGCGCATTCGTACTGTAACAATGTACTATGTTACAGTACAATGTACTATTAAATAATCACCAGATGATGGATATATGAACAACAGATAAACATTTAGACGCGATACTGCGCTTGTCTACGACAAAAATAAAAGCAGACGTTAAAATACTTGCAAGTCAAATGCAGCCGCAAAAATCTGAGTTCTTTCTCACGTTTTGTAGTTATTCAATGGTGTAATTCACTACAGCTTCCTCAGATCAGGTCAAGCGATAACAAGTGATATCTATTGTGCAGAACTTCAAACCATGATGACAAAACTCGCAGCGAAATAGCCCCGATTGATCAATCGAGGTTCACCATTATTGCTCCATGATAAAGTAATACCTCACACTGCTCGAAAGCTATTTTAACATTACAAAACCTGTACTAAGAAGCCATCCATCATCCTCCATACTCGCCGGACTTAGCTCTAATCGACTACCATTTTTTCCGCCATTTTGACAAGTTTCTGCATGGAGAAACATTTTCTTATCAGGAAGCTGTACACAATGCCTTAACACAGTTTGTTGAGTCATGGTCCACAAAGTTCTATCGCAAAGGCACATAAATAACTTTTCAATGAGATGGCTGAAATGTATAAACAATTAGAGGTAAATACTTTGATTAAATAAATATATGTAAGTTTATCGTTAAAAATATTATTTGAATTTTTAAGTAATAAACGACAATTTCAAACTTACCCCTAAAACAAATGAATCGGTTAATTACCAAAGGGAATAAGTCAGCGTTTTTCCGATATGGCAATTTTAATACAGTTTTAATCATTTTGCAAAGATCTATAATATTATTCAAGAAGAAGATTAAGTCAGTTCATTTACAGTGTAATACAGGCGATCATTTTTTTCGTTTGTTTACGAAGGGGAATAAGTCACTGACTTATTTATTTTCATAACTACACTGGCAACATTATATTTTTTGACGTTCAGTTGTCAAACAGTTACTAAGTTATATTATAATCTTTGGTTAAGACGTTATAATATAATCTTTGGTTATAATATTATTGTTGTTTTTTAACGAGGCCTTTCATCGGAAATACTATCGGAGTCAACACATTTGATATGAGAAAAAGGAAAATACAAAATGTAGCATTTCCATCGGTGAAAGCTTATGATAGGTTTGTGGCCATTACAAGGAATAAAGTAGAAGACCTCAAGCGTACTTTGCATATTCCAGCTGAGAAAAAGGGCTACTATGAAAATATAATTCAAAATTGGCCTTATTGTTAATAAAAACACAATTTTATGACTGCTGCGTTTATTTTCTAACCCAAAAATCAAAATTAGTAACCAAAGGGAATAAGTCAAGCAACTTCAAATGACCATATTCCATTTAAAGAAAAGAGAAATATGCTGAACTTTTGCATCAAATAGTGTACAATTAAACATATTGCTTATTTAAAATGAAAAAATCATAGCTGTCAAAGATAATTTAAGTGTAGACAGTTTTTCATTCATTGTGAAAAGTTATGAAGTCTTGACTTATGTCCTTTAGTAATTAACCGATTCAAATAACCTAATCACAAAACAAATAAAATATATCCATATTTATTCCCATTAATTCATTGATAGTATATGTTATTTGCTTTGTGATTAAGTTATTTGTTTATGCAGCTTCCCAGCCTTTGCAACTATGCTTATCGGTGATTACTAGACCATGTCTCTTTTCGCGCACCATTACATGCCCAAGGGCGAGGAAGACCGACTTTCCCACAGAATTTGGACTACTATGTACTGGAGTACTTCATTGAAGATCCCCGACGAAATAGGTATTACGAAAAAGATCAGCCGGCACTGTGCCGGATCGTCTGGGATACATATCACTGGACACTTTGTAGGACAACTAAAAATCTATAATTTGATTTTAATTTATTGTAAAAAGGTAAATTATTCTAAATATCAATCAAGTAATTCTAACTATTATAATACTCCAAAATCACATTTTTGCGTTTAAATCCATTCTTTGTTTTTCAGTCTTTGTTCTTTGTTTATTTTTGACTAGCGGCCCGTCCCCGCTTTGCGCTGGTGGACAGAATTCTTTAATTTTTTTCTAGCATTAAATATAGCCTATGTTACTCAGCGTGAATGTAGCTTTCCAATGGTGAAAGAATTTTTGAAACGGTTTAGTAGTTTTTGAGTTTATTCATTGCAAACATACAAAAATACAAACATACAAAAATACAAATCTTTCCTCTTTATAATATATGTGTAGATAAGTTATTAGTATGGCATATAGTTTTTTTGGTCCTAAGCGCGGATAAGTATAAAGGGAAAGGCAGAATTGCAGAATACGGTGTAATTTTTTTGGAGAAGGTGTTGAGATTCCGTAATAATTTTAATGCGTGAGATAGCTCAATAAATTGATCTTAGTAATGAATGAGGCTTTGAAATACCTACGTCCACAAATTATTGATATTATGGGATATGAAAAACCTTTGTAATTTTGTTGCTTATAGATATTAATAAATTATTATTACACATTAAAAACACATTATGCTGACATAAGTTTTCTTAAGTGTGTGTAATAAAACATAATTAATTCTCATTTATGATTTGGACGAACGCAATGAAATAAACAGCAATCTTTCATTAGTAACTCCCTTCTACACAAAATCCATTATCAAATAGATTCCTTTCCTAAAAAAGAAACTTTGAATTTCACTAAATGTATAAAATAGCAGTATACAGATTTGCAGCGTCTACGGCATTTAATAGGATAATTTTAATGTCCTCCGTGGTGCGTTCAAAGTATTACGGAACACAGTGTATGAGATAAAACTGCTTTGGGTACGCATTCTAAATTTCAAGACTTGCTCTAGTCATCAAATTCTTAAAATAGTAATAAAATTAATTACCCCCGTATTTAATTCGCTGTTTGGTTAGCAACGGCTCTGAAAACAATTTAATTATACTGGCATCTTGTAAATAACCCAATTTGTCTGTAGTTCCATTGTGTAATTATTCTGTTAAAGGGGTCTTGTTGTTGTTTTAACCTGTTAATCTATTTATGATTACCTTCGTACATTTGGACATTAAGCTAATAAAAAAATAAAAATAGAATCTAGGACTTTATAAAGTAAGATGCGTTTAGAGTATTGCGAGTTCTAGTACCGGTAACACCCCTTATGCTGTAAAGGTTTACTTAACAAATTGATGTTTTTACAGCTAAGTGTGTAGTTACAATTATTTAGGAAAAGAAGCCATTTAATTTCAATTGAATCGAACAACTGATTCATTGATAAATATGACAAATAAACAAAAGATTATCTTTAAACACAGCCTTTTTCCTGCTGTGGTTACTGTTACTTACCCACTAACAGGCCACGCCCTGTGGGACCATGGCCACCCTTGGCCGTGGGAAAAAGACTTTTGACACTAGAAGCCTTAAGTGTCTACCCCTGAGACCTAGGTACATATAGTTATTACGAAGCCGGCAGCTACAGGAAATTGTATGCGCTTAAATTGAAAACATTGAGGATTATTATCAAAACCTATTTTGAAACAAAATAGTTTAGTTATATTATAGTCGAGTTCCATTGCAAAAGTTTGGTGAATAATATCGAGTCTGAGCATAAGTTTATGACACTTGTGTTAGAAGTGTTACATGTTAGTCAAAAACAATGAAAAGCGTTTGCTTAAAGTGTTAATATGTAGAATGGTCATGCTGGCCTAAAATATTTCTTAGGAGTCAAGAGGTTGATGATATGCATCATATTTTTTTAAAAGGGGTAGAATAAATTTATATTGTACTCCTTACAGCGGTTACGTGTGGGCAGAAATAAATCGGAATTTGTCGGCAAGAAATCTCATACTAAGCAATTCTATAACCTAACCTAACCTAACCTAATCAACCCCGTGATTGGACGTTTCGGCCACTTCTCTTCTCAATGAATTTGAGTTCGGGTGTCACCGCTCGCTATGATCTGCAGAATGATTTATCAAACCGCTCATTCCATCATTTTTACCGCTCATTCAGTTATTGAACTGCTCAATTATTTTTAGAATTGACATTGTATGATAAAATAACCGACTAATTGATTTTTTATTACTGTCCATGTTTTACTGTGGCAATAATTAATCAACCGCCATTAAATTAAATAACTGCTCAATATGTTTTCCAACTAATCATTATAACATCTCGAATATTTGAACAACAGCTCCAAAAATTAGTTCCCCTTTAGACATTGATTTGTGACCTGAAATGATTGTCAGGTGTGGTGGAACGGGGGAATATTAAACTAGCTCAAATGAGTGAAACCTATTATTTTATAATAGTGTCTTGTAATATGATTTGCATGGAAATATTGTTATAGATCAATAGTTGATTGAAATGATCAGTTCTATTCCCAACTTTCCCTCCTTTTTTAAACAATGCGCAATCTGGTAAGTCAGGTTAAGTCAAAGAGAGCATTGAATTACAGTCTAACGTTACAATATACGTAAATGAAAAGAATATTTACGTATTTTTCTTATATTTAGTGAAATATTACCCTGACATTTTGACTGGAAGCCGTACTTCCAGTAAGTAATAATGTTTCTTACGAGTGTGCTACAAGATCAATAGGAAACGTTTTGACTTTATTAAACGGATATATTTTTGTTTCATTTTTCGGTTTGCCAAATCAAGAAGTGCGTAGTATTTTGAGTCGATATTTCATCACTGAGGAAGTGAAATAATATGAAATGAAAATACATTTATTCAAATGCACTTAAAATAAGTTGTTTTGTTTCGCCCATCATTTCTACGCCCACAAGATACTCGTTAGCTTTAACAAAAGTAACGACATTTGCAATAATATACATCGTCACCATACATAATCCACAAGAACAATATTATTCTGTTATCACAATAATAATACTGTTATGATTTCATTACATCGTTGATTACAACAAAGTCAAGAAGTATCTGTTCTAAGTAGAAAGAGAAACCAACTATTTACAATTTATTCTAATGCGACATATAAATTATATCTTTATGCAAGACATTAGCGGTTTTTTGTCTGTATTACTGATTTAGTTGGATGTCGGAAAAACTGCAAGACTCTTAGGCCGACACCAGTCATGATGGTGGATACCATAACTAACCCCACTGCACCTATGACATGACTCTCCAAATCTTTACCGGGAAATAGAACGGATAGGGGTGTAAGAGAGTCCTCTAAAATGCAATCATCAGTACATTATATAATAATACTTTGTGTTTGTTACCATATACAGTTACCAAAGTTACCATAAGCCTAAGAATAACAGTTTTATATTCAATTAACGTCACCATAGCAACATGTGGCCGGGTCAGTTAGTCTAAAATAAAATTTAATAGTAGAAGTGGCGATTTTATAAGGTTGCCGACAGATCTAGACAAAAAATTTAACCTAAGCAATTATTGATAACTTATTTCCTAGTCTGGAAGTAAGTAAATACGATAAATTACGTATAACATAATTTAATGTCTTGAATTTTAATTAGAAGTCGTCATCGACAGTTACGAGCAATAAGATGTATACACCCGTAAAACCATGACACATTACATCAATTATTATTGATGTGAAAAGTTCATTAGGCGAGTTCGGCGTTTTTGAGATAGGAAAAACCCATTGAACTCTCACCGTTATCGTAACCGACACCTCTGTGTATAAGTATGTACATATATTTGCGTATAGGCGAACGACGAATATAAAATTATATTTAAACGAACTAACTTTTTCTCTGTCAAATGATACGACTCCAAGATGAATTTAAACTGTTAGTGTAACTGACAGAAAATCCGAACAGTAGTTTCAAAGAGAGAGATTAGCGTGTACAATTATCTTTAAATAAAAGGACATGAAAACATAACAAATTATATAAAAAGGAACAAAAACAAAGATTGAAATCTACGTAAATATTTCAAATTACGATCGAGAAAGTTGTTGAGAAATTAGTTTTCGACAAGATATATTATACAGTACATAAACTCGTACAATATATACGAACTTGTCAGGTTTCACCTATTTCGTTTTGTTCAACATGGAGAGGGGTGGACAGGTTGACGTGATCTATCCGGACTTCGAAAAGGTGGATTACACTATCCTCATCAATAAACTAACTAAATGAAGCATTCATGGGCATCTACTTTGATGGATAAAGTTTTACCTTAGTAATCTTTCACAAGAGGTTGTGGTGGGAGGACATAGATCCGACTTTGTACATATTTCTACAGGTTTACCACAAGGATCCCATTTAGAACCTTTATTTTAGAACGCCTTCATTTCGGTTATTTCTGCATATTTTAAGTATGCCCGACACCTGATGTAAGCTGATGACAAAATATTCTTAAAATTGACCCATTACAAGATTGTATGAAATAGATATAGACCTAAATTACCTTACAACTTATTAAGTCTATGTCTAAAGGACACTTAAGTACAATAAATTTCGTAAACTTTTGTTTTAATATTTTTTCTGTTTGCAGGTATTATAGAAGAGGAGATTTAAGAGCAAAGTTTAGGTCAGGGAGGCCGTAATAGCCAAGCTGCTACGATTTGGGTTAAACGTAGTACTACGCACGACCAATGTTTTTTGTATAACATAAAATACTTTTGTAAACAGTAGAAGCCCTATCCATAAGAAATAGTTGATTATAGAGAGCGTACTGAGTAAGACTTTATTTTTGCTTTTGCTTGACTTTATTTTCATTAAACCTACTCTCCTTCTATAACGCTCGTAGGCGCATACCAACTTTAATTAGGATCCCTCAAATAAAAACTAATTACGCATACAATGCTCCTTGCTCCCGATTGCCGTTAACCTATAAAAAATCGTCTTTTAATATCGACCTATGCCACCGAAGTAAGGGCTCCATAAAACTACAAGCAAGGCAAGCAACACCTATAAAATTTAATAAACGCTAACACAGGTTGTTAAATATTTTCGCACTTTTAAAAGTACTTACATCTGTATGTGTGTTAGTACTTGTGTTGCCAGAAGACCCGATTAGCGCGGGAAATCCCAATTTTCAGGGGTCTGGGGATGCGTCACGATTCGTACCTGATCGGGACGCTAAATGTCCCGATAAATCAAAAAACGAAAAAAAAATGGCACAACATTTTAAAGATTATTTCAAATAATATTTTCTTTTATGGCTTCAATTCCAGTATCAAACGCAACAACAGAAAGGATATTTTATCATCATCATCATCATCATCATATCAGCCGTACGACGCCCACTGCTGGACATAGGCCTCCCCCAAGGATCTCCACAACGATCGTTCCTGTGCTGCCCGCATCCAGCGTTTTCCCGCGACCTTAACCAGATCGTCGGTCCACCTCGTAGCGGGCCTACCCACTGAGCGTCGTCCGGCACGCGGTCACCATTCGAGAACCTTTCCGCCCCAACGGCCATCAGTTCTCCTTGCTATGTGTCCTGCCCATTGCCATTTTAGCTTCGCAATTCTTTGAGCTATGTCGGCGGTTTTTGTTCTCTTACGGATCTCCTCATTTCTGATTCGATCGCGTAGGGAAACACCAAGCATAGCTCTCTCCATTGCCCGTTGGGCGACCTTGAGCCTTCTTACAAGACCCATAGTGAACGACCACGTTTCACTGCCATAAGTCATCACTGGCAACACACACTGGTTAAAGACTTTCGTCTTAAGGCACTGAGGTATTTTGGACGCGAAAATGTATCGCAGCTTCCCGAACGCTGCCCACCCGAGTTGGATTCGACGAGAGAACTCTTTCTCGAAGTTGGACTTACCTAACTGTATTGTATGTCCTAGGTAAACATAGTGGTCAACAACTTCCAGTGTAACGTTCCCAACATTTACTGGAGCGGGTGTAACATGGGCGTTAGACATAATTTTCGTCTTGTCCATTTCATCTTAAGACCCACTCGTTGGGATGCGTTACTGAGATCTTCGAGTATGGTGCTCAGGTCTTCCAAGGTCTCAGCCATTAGGACCATATCATCGGCAAACCGAAAATGCGTCAGGTACTCGCCGTTGATGTTGATGCCAAGTCCATTCCCGTCCAGAAGCTTAAAAATATCCTCCAACGCAGCAGTGAACAGTTTCGGAGAGATAACGCCTCCCTGACTCACTCCTCGTTGTAGTTGGATAGGATTCGAGCTCTGGCTCTGTACTCGGACCGACATGGTGGCGTTTTGGTACAGGCACCTTAACACTTCGATATACTTGTAGTCCACTTGGCACCTCTGGAGAGACTGCAACACCGCCCAAGTCTCGATCGGATCAAAGGCCTTCTCATAGTCCACAAACGCCAAGCAAAGTGGCCGATTATACTCTTCGGTCTTCTGTATAACCTGCCGCAGCGTATGAATGTGGTCTATGGTGCTAAAGCCTTTTCGGAAACCGGCTTGTTCGGGAGATTGGAAGTCGTCAAACCTGCGAGCAAGACGATTCGTAATGACCCTCGAAAACAGCTTGTAGACATGGCTCAGAAGCGAGATGGGTCTGTAGTTCTTCAGTAGGGTTTTATCGAACTTTTTGAAAAATAAAATCACCTCGCTTCTGCTAAATGTCTTCGGCGTTTTGCCCTGGACGATGACAGAATTGAAGAGCTTCTGAAGGACTTTAATTACCGGCGTGCCGCTCGCTCTCAGAAGCTCTGTTGTAATTCCGTCATCTCCCGCCGCCTTGTTGTCTTTAGCTGTTTGAGGGCCATTCTGATCTCGTACAGGCTGACGTCCGGGATATCTTCGGTATAGTGTCGGGTAAGCTTGGCTCTAGGATCTCGAGCTCTGCTTTGGCCTGGTGTAATACTGAATATTTTATCAGGCTAACTTAATTTGGTCTGAGAGGCGAAACCGTTTGACACTCGAGCATGTGAAAGCAGAAATTAAAATGAAAACCAATTGTAATATGACTTGCAATGAATTTTATAACTATGTTATAAAAATCCAGGCCATTCTAAAGGCGGCAAAGTCTACCTTCATTAAGTATGTAAACATAAAATATTTATTGTGATCGCCGTTGGTTTCTTTGACAAATAAATATAAAAGGAAATAAACACGTTTAATTAACTATTAAAAATAGTTTAATTTTATTGAATAAATGTAGGTACAGAACGAAAATGTAAGAACAAAATATTTAGTTCTAAGTGGTTAACTTATACGTTCTTTTCACTTCAAACTTTTTTTGTATTGCTTTTCGCTTAAAATGAAGTCCATTTTTGGTAAAGCGAACTATTAATCAGCCGGTTTCAATCGTAAAAGCCACGGAGTGTAACGTAGAAAGTGTCAAAGTACAAACGGTATACGGTTGACTAAATTCACGTCCTTAATGAAAATCTGCGGTGAATTTAGAGCTGCACTCAATTGATAGATTTCCATAAATTTGACTCTTTTGATTTAGTAAAATGGAGTAGTTAATATTATAATCAAAAATTATAACCCTTTATCTTTTTGTTTATGAATCAAGCATTATATCGCTTTTTTTGTTAGTCTTTTTATTTTTTATTGATTGATATTATCACAAATTCCACATGATTATTAGATATCATATTTTTTTGCCAAAATCGCAATATCTTTAAATAATATAACAACCCATCTGTTCCTACGAGGGTATACACACTTTTTTAATTTATTCTATTAAAGTTTTAAGACAGGTAAATCATATAAATTTTAATGAAAATAAAATTAGTTATAAGGTTTTGTTTGTCAACTACAATATTTATAAGGAAGACTTAGCCCCGAGCTAAGCACTGCTAAATTTCTATTCAGAATGGCATAAAAAGGAAGTCTTGTAAAACTTTGAGCGTTGGTAATAACGAAAACCACATTTCAATTATCTTTAAAGTCGCGTTTTTTTCGTGTCATGAATAACACAAAATGTGAAAGACTGTTTTTGCGTTGTATTGCATAAAATTTAAACTTACTATGATGTTTGTAAAATAACGTTGAATAAAAATATGAAATCTCACAAGTAAACGCCACATTGTTTCCAGAAAAGGCGATTATCACACCTGCGGCGCGTTTCGTCGCGGCGCACGATGTGTATGGCAGATCACACACATAGCGGTTTCTACATGGGGCAGTAGATACATAGTCTATATATTTTCATAGTCAACCGCCCGCATGGTCTTAATATGAGGTTTGGGTGATATCAAAATTATTTAGGATGCTTCAGTTATATTATCAGTTTGATTTTTGCATGTTCGAATTAGAAGAAACCATACATATGTTTGATACTTTCTGCATAAATAAATAAATAAATAAAATAAAAATAAAATAAAAATAAAAACAATTTATTTCGGACAGCATAAATCCATAATGTGTTAGTAAATGACAAACTTAAAACTATGTTAGTATAGAATTTGCAAATATGATGTCGTTTTTCTTATCATACAGTTAATCAGCGGACAATCTCCACTGTCAACTATCTCCCTCAGGACGCTGTGGCTGCCACCGCGCATTCTGTTCAACAGAGACGTGGTCTTTTTGCGCATAATGCTTTCGAAGCTATCTACGCCTGCTATAGCAAACATCGCCGATGCGCTACAAAACCGCGGCAGCCGCAGCAACGACCTGAAGGCATTATTATATTGTACGCGTAGGGCACTGTAGGCCATTTTAGTACAGTTGGTCCACAGGCTGCTCGAATAAAAAGATGTGCAGTAGGTTTTGAAGAGCATAATTTTAACAGCGTCTGTGCAGCGACTAAATCTATGAACCAGCATATTTGCCCTAACCGACAGCGCCCTACGTTCTCTCTCAATGTCGTCATCATCTTTAAGACTGTCAGTGACAATGTGTCCCAGGTATTTAAATTTGTGAACTCTTTCTAGATGTTTGTTATTTAGTGTTAAAGGGGGTACTACTTTAGGACATTTACTGCCAGCCCCAAAAACCATGAATTGCGACTTTTCTGTGTTATAAAGTAAACCATGTGAGACAGCGAATCTTCCACAGGCATCGAGCAAAGTTCTCATCGCGCAGACCGAGGGTGCCAGCAGCACCATGTCGTCTGCGTAACTGATATTATTGACGCAAACCTTGCCAATATGGCAACCGACATGCATGCTACTAAGCTCCCTGATCAGCGCGTCCATGTACAAGTTGAAGAGCCGTGGCGAAGTCAACCCCCCTTGCCTCACCCCACACTCCATGCCGTACGGCTCAGAATACTCGTTCGCCCATCTCACATAGCTTACTTGATTACAGTACCAGTACCTAAGCAAATCAGTGCAACCATCAGGTAATCCAGCAGCTTCTAATTTATTCCACAGGATGTCATATGAAACGAGATCGAAAGCTTTGCTAAGGTCTAGGAAGCAGGCGTACACAGGTGTACTCCTGTCCGTATAATATTTGACAGTGTGCTTAAGACTCATTATGGCTGTTTCTGTCGATAAGCCACGCATAAAACCATGCTGACTATCGTGAAGCTCAATGTGGTTCTGAAGTATAGAATCAAGCACACTGTCAAACACCTTGGCTATTGTAGTTGCCAGTGATATCGGTCTGTAGTTCGATCTATCTGATATGTCACCATAACGATTTTTTACAATGGGAAATACTGTGGTTCTGATTAAGTCTGCAGGCAGATAAGAGTGCGAAATACATACATTAAATAACAGCGACAAAACTCTATTTAAGTGGACACCTCCATATTTTAAGTGCTCTATACTGAGGCCATCGTGGCCCGGCGATTTACCAGTGGCCATACCTTTAACAATTTTTGCAATAGTTTTCGGTGTAATTACTATTTTATCGTTGCGATTAGCCTCAGAATTTTTACAGCGTTCCGTCGCCGCCGTCAAAGGTGAAGATACTTTAAACTGATCTCTGAAATTGCAGGCAATCTGTTTCGCATCGCTCACTCCACCCACAGCTACAGGGAGACTAGGTCCATCATTTAACCGATTAGTGGCCTTCCAGAAGTTCTTAAAATCACGCTTGGAGTGCCACGTAGCCAAGACATCCATTTTTATCTGATCATTGTGGTTTTGGCACCACTTTAATCTACTCTTGAAAACCCGCCGGCTGTTAACCATTTCATTGTAAACAAAACCCTGCCTTGGTCGACCGTACCATACCCACATTAGGAATTTAGACCTTGCCTCCCTGTGTGCTGCACTGACATGCTTATTCCAACCTGGTATAACATGTTTTTTATTATTACAAACATTTACGCTCGATTCAATTGCCGCATGAGATAAAGTAGATAATATACTCTTATATAAATCATCTATAACATTTCTATGACACTTATTATTACAGAATCCATGACTACATTGAATGAATTCGGATGGAAAATCTAGATGCTTTAAATTTTTATTACATAAGTCCGTATAATGCTTTTGTTGTTCAATAGTTCTATTGCCCCACTTGATTTTATTAAAATTTATATTTTTCATAGAAATTTTAGGTACGACACAGCTTAGTCTACATTTAATTACTAATGGCAGATGGTCAGACCAGTAAACATCATATAAGATTTTTACATTGTCTATCAATTTATTAGCAGAGTCTGTAACAACACAGTGATCGAGCCACCTCACCGTACCGTGCGCATCACTAATGTATGTATACGAGTTAGAGTCTAATCTACTCACGTCAGCACAAGTCCAGTTTTGATCCAAACAAAAGTTTTCAAGTTCACCGAAAAACAACTCACTTGGGTGTGCATTGTAATCCCCCAGTAAAAACACTGACTCACATTCAGATTCCACCGCTATTGCATTCAAATAGCTCAAGCACTCCGTAAAGTCGGGTATGTTTTCAGCACAATTTACAGGCATGTACACACTACACACTACAAACTTTTGATTTTCATTTTCAATTTTAATTGCACAAATACGATTACTGGTACACGGTATAACGGTTACACAGTGAAACACACTTTTTCTCCATAGTAGCGCAACCCCTCCATGGGGCCGCCCCACCAGTATTCCAGCTGTGGTGTCCACTGCAGACGTCCCGGTACTCCCGAAATTAGGATCGATACTCGCAAGATAGGGCAGATCATGTGGCAGGAGCCACGTTTCTTGTAAGGCAATTATATCAGCTGTCTTACACAATTGCCGGATTCCCTCGACAGACCTCTTTACTGACTTACAATTAAATGTAACAAGATTGTTACACAACGGGGCATCATTAGTGCTGTTCATGATGAACCGGTTTGGTAGGAGCCTCAGTACTTCGCCTCTCTTCAGAAGTATAATCTCTAAAACGGCGGAATATTATTCCTTCAGGCCACATTTTTTCATTAAGAAACACATGCAGTTTATGCTGGGGAACATACATTTTAAACGCATTGTATCCTCTTTCTTTACGCTGTGATATTTTAATTAACGATATTTTATCGTTCGTTTGCTCGAAAACATAATCACTTATTGCCTCTGGTTTTGTTTCTGTGTGCACATTCGATATGAATATAGGCACTTTTAAATCTGCTGATTTAAAATTTGATAATTGTCTTGCCGATCCTATTTTATTGTCATATCGCTTAAACTTTTTCTTTTTATAAGTCACCTTATTCCATTCATTTCCCTTACTATTATTTTCTTCAGTAGTAATCATAGTTTGCATATCTTTTGTAGTACTAGACGCGCTCAGCTGATCGCATGCATAACTCGGCTTCGTCGGCGTTGCGTCGTTGTTCGGCCGTGCGGGTGATTCATCGGATCGCTTAGGGACAGCGACAGTGCAGGTGGCTGCGTACGTTAACTCTGTTGACCGTTGGGTACAGTTTTGCAAGTCTACCTCCGCGTTACGAGATTGTCCGATATCAGAGTAATTTATGCCCATAGGGCCACTATCGATCTCCGAATCATTTAATAAATAGGCGCCTCTCGGTCTCAAGTTCACGTTCAAGTTATTTACTAACGATGTCGACTTAAGATTGTCTAATTCAGTTCTTAACTGCAAAAATTCTCGTTTAGACACGTATTCGTTTTGTACTAATTTCAGTTCACTACGAAGCACAATTATTTCCCGTAACAGTTTAGACGCGTCCACATAATCAAATGTGACGGGTGGCAGTTTATTTAAGTCCTTTGCCACAAAAATAGGGGTGATATCGGGTTCAGTTTCTTTGAAAAGGCTTATTATGTCTTCAATATCTCTTATTGACTTGCCCTCGCCTTTTCTTGTAACTTTGCGAACTGCAGTCGGAATAGACGCAAACAGCAATTTCTTCGCCTCATAGATCTCATCAGCATGAAAAGAAGTGGTACAGACACGTCGTATACTATCTTCATCCATGACCTGTATCTTATTTTGTATAAAGGCCAGTACTTCGGATATCACAACATTGCAGTTTGAGCACTTCACAATCGTCGACATCGCAAAGAAAACGTAAAACAAAACATAGGTAGGTACGTAAAGCAAAGCAAACACGGAACGTTAATGACACGATAAACGGGACGCGTGCGCACGCGACGAAGCACCGAGCCTCACTCCATAAAACTGCGGTGAATGCCCGGTTTCTGAGGCACAAATAAGGGGCCATTCATTTATTACATAAGACGATTTAGGGGGGAGGGTCATCATCTTACAAGGGTGGGAGAGAGTCTCGATAGTTCTTACGTAAGATCACAAAAATGCGCAAAGTTAAAATTATACTTTAAAAGCGCGGGCAACCGCGCGCGTGCCGAGGTTCGCTCGGATGCGAATAGGTAAATGATTTCTATTTCCATGGCAACGGACCCGCGCCACCCGCGGTATTAATTTTTACTTTTAGATCCTTACGTAATAAATATTAAACAGGGGGGAGGGGGCTCAAAAGCTAGTGAAAATATTCTTACGTAATAAATGAATAGCGCCTAACGGTGGTTATCTGTTCATTAACGCTATTGGTCCGATAACCTTGACAAATGCGTTTTCGAACGACGCATCGTTTGTTAAACTCCGTTTAAACTAAGATCAACTTATCAGGCCATTTTGTACTGTTTATCGATTCGATAACTATAGCAATTTCATAAGCTTGAGGTTATTTACTTTCATGTTATTCTTAAATTATAATAGTTATACGTATTATGAACAGTGATCAGTTTTTTTTTTAATATTGTTTAGTATTTGTATAAATAGCATTATGAATACGAGTAGTTCATCCCAGTCCGATCTGAATGTATTGGAGTTTGCTTCCGATATATCAGTGCCCAGAAACCTAAGAAATAGAAGAAAACCTTTTGAAATGTTCTCCTACGAAGAATTTAAATTGAGATATCGATAAGAACACCTTGAATAAAGTAAAGCACAAAACCAATATCACCAATAATACCGTATGAAGAAAAACGTTAATAAAAAAATGAGTTTGAAGTTTACTTTTTTGTGATTTGTCAATGATGTCTTTCTATATACAGACAGTGAAAATATAAAACTATTTTAATCTATATAATTTATAAAAAGTGTGTTCACTCTACACGTCTTTAATTTTGCAGACAATAAAATAAATATCACTGAGATTATTACCCATTATTGATGATAAAAAGGAATTTTAGTACCTTAACAATAATAATAATAGTATAAGCAATCAAGCCCATCTAACGGCAGTTTAAAAAACTGTTTGTCTGTCCGATACTTAATAAACCGTGCTATAAGTATACAGAAACTCATTGATAGATAAACGACGTTTACCATTTCCATAACTTTAACGTTACAATAATTAATGGGGATTTGACTAGTGACTTCAGAAATCGGGCATAATTACGCTACTCTGCCGTCTCGAGCGTCGTCGGTGCGTTGTCAGGGTGTGGTACTGGCGGTTTTTTAAGTAATTGAAATACACTGCTACGCAACGATACGGTTGCAGTATGTTAATCGCATTATGCAGTTAATTTGTATATTAAGCGAGATCGAGGGATAATTTGCAAAGTAATGATAAGAAGAATAATGATTGAATATTTTATTCCAACTAAATGATTATATGATGACAGTCACAAAACGAAGCTTTTATAGCATG
This sequence comes from Calamotropha paludella, assembly GCA_927399485.1. NCBI lineage: Eukaryota > Metazoa > Arthropoda > Insecta > Lepidoptera > Crambidae > Calamotropha > Calamotropha paludella. The sequence goes on along the minus strand of OV656803.1, from coordinate 17,834,839 downwards.
ACGAAACATTCACGAGGAAGGGGGCTTAATCATTTGTATTAACTGTTGTCTTTTAAAGGAACTAACTGAATTACCAGCTGATGAGCAGATGCTCATCTCATTTTGGCCAATAGCTATAGGGGGTGAATTTATTGACACTATTTCTTTTTCTTGATATGGTATTAATAAATAAATACTAATCTGTACTTATAAATAAGGGGCAAGTGCAAGTTGGACTCGCCCTCCGAGGGTTCCGTACAAAATTTTAGATACTTATTATAAATAGTTCAAGAAGTAGTTACCCGAAATTCATTTAACAAAATCTATAGTTACTTATATTATTGTGTTTTTGAAGTAAAGTTTATACCTAATAATTAAGTAGTTTAAATAAACAAAATATTCTTTTATTTAATAACAAATATATAGATTTTACGTTTTGTTTGTACTTAGTATAAGACGAAATTACTTGCCAAATTTAATTAATTTTAAAGGTCAACAGAATATACCATATAAAGTTTTAGGTAATAATTTGAGAGTATCGAAATATACGTTTTTTCTCTTAAATGGAAGTATATTTTTTACGTTAACTTAGAACTTTGATTATTTCACAGTTTCATGGAACTTTAGAATTGAATATATGTATATGTTGTTTTAATTTCAACTCGTTACATCAACGTATTCCCGAGATGAAGATTCTTGACAGACAGGCGGAAAACAAGGTGATCCTACATGGGTTCCGTTTTTTTAATTAAAAATGAAAATTTAGAGTTTTTGAATCAGGTATAGGTATTTGCAAAAAATTTTTTCGATAAGTACCTAATTAAGAATTTTCTCTAACATTTTTAGAGATCTTTGTATGTCAGTTTATCTGTGTGTTTGTAAACATATTAATAGAAAACTACTGAATTAGATTCAAGGAATTGAAATATATATTATTAGTCTTGGTCACCCATCCGATGACTGACACTTACGAATGCTGCTTACCTCTAGCAATCGCAGGCCATGCTAACCACTGGTTCACCACGTCATGTTATAGTTTCAGTAGAAAATACAGTGAGTTGGGTATCCGATACATAATAAAAAAAACAAAGATGGCCACTTACTAATTGGAATTAAATAACCGCGTTATAGGATATAAAAATTAGTACTAAAGTATTATTTTTGTAAGTTTTAAATTAAAAGTTTGGGCATCGTTGCCTTAGTCATTTGGTTAACCAACCCACCATTCGGAAGTGCCCCGCTGATTGTAGCCATTTGCGTATTAATTGGATAATTATTCCATTTCATCTGGCCTCTCAATTGCACGACGATTTCCTAAAAATGCTCTGAGAATCAATTAATCTTTACATAATTATAATAAATTATAAGAAAATGTATGTCCGTCAATTTAATAAATTAATAAAAAGAAATATTGTTTTGATAAAAAAGTAACCAAATACAAACTACATTTTTTGTCTGTCTGTAAAAATACACTATTCTTCGAAACTACTAAACGGGTTTTCTAGAATTTTTTACAGGTCAATTACGTTCAGCTTGAAGCAACAGTTAAGTTTTGTTTTGTGGTATCGCTGATGACGATAAAATGTCCAATTTAAGGTTGACGGGTTTACTCTACATAATAAAGATATAACATTTTGAAACAATTAAGGAAACCTCATAAAAAAAGCAATTACAGAACATAAAATCACGCCTGTATCATTGAAAGAAGTACAAAGACGAGGAATGAAGTCTGTTTTCATCCAATTTTGTTGTCATCCAACATTCATAATTTTTTTTCTGTAAAACTATAAATTGAATTTCCGAAAACCCCCATACTAAATCTTTATTATCATCTATCATAATCCCTAATGCTATCTTTTTAAATAGGACTGGAAAGAAAGAATTTTAGATTAACAAATGAAAAACGATGAAACCATAATTAGTTTGGAAGACGCAGCGCGGGATGGCCTGTCATTAGTTATGGCTACTCGAACGGGCAGTCACACTTATCGAATGTACGAATTTATCTGTACTTTATGCTGGTTGATTGATGTTTACCTTTTCAGATTACATATTTCGGTGTATTTAAATATTCATTGGATTTTTTGTTACAAATTCTGACACCAATCTTAATATATATAAATTACGTGTCACGTTGTTTGTCCGCGATGGACTCCTAAACTACTTAACCGATTTTGATCAAACTTCGTAACTATCTGTTATTTGATCTAACTTAAAAGATACGATAGGTTTTATTTTAATTTATAACACAGCAACGCGTGACCTGGTCAGCTAGTTAAATATAAAAATACCAATACTTTTTAAATTTATTCAAACGTTTCATTTCGATTACTTAATTTTAATTTCGTTTGATAATTAAATTTACGTTTGTTTGAAAAAATATTACAGTCGAAGTTTCTGTTTTATTTGCTTTATGACAATATTTTAATGGCTGCTCAAGTTCGATGGTAGGAAACCCCTAACGGTACGAAACGTCATTATCTAGCCGATATGGGTAGGTTGCATACTTATGGCACAACCTGCGAACTTAAAAGCAACTGGTGAAGTTTCTCCATTCCATTTGAATTCCAACTGTTTCCAGAGGACAGATTTATTGCAATATTTGGGAAGCCAATACAAGGGATGAAAATAATGCATTTTAGTGGACATTTTAATAAAGGACATTTTGTCGTGTTAATTCCTGTTGAGTGGCCTAATTTACAGAATGATGATGCAATAGCGTGTGAATCATCTTTGAGACCTTGTACGGCTGTGCTGCAGCAACCTGTTCCCTAATCAGTAGATTACTATTTAAAGTTTTCCTCGAATATGATCAACAGCTCTGCCCCGAAAGATAATGAAATAAGTTTATCTTTTGATGTGATTGAGTCGCTAGTTAATTAAAATGTTTCGTTTATATCTACAGCAGATTATCCAATGCGTAATCTATACTAATATATAAATGTGAATGTAAGTTTGTTTGTTATGCTTTCATCCAAAAACTACTAAACCGATCATCATGAAACTTCGTACATATATTGTTGGAGGTATTAGGAGTATAATAGGATGCTTTTTATTGAAATAAAAATGCGGGGGAAGCCGCGGGTAAAAGCTAGTCATCTATTACAAGAACATTAGTATTTATTTGTCATTGTGTTTCTTACTTAAATTGTATCCATAAAACAACGTATTGGAAGAGCGAAGATTCCTGGTTATAAGCTTAAAGGTGGACTCCTGCCACTTGCTACTGTATATTTAACGAAATGATTATAACTGCGAGGCGACATAAACAAACATAGCTAATTACAACATAATTTATTATTTCAGTGACAAATTTTAGATTTAATGAAATTTATCTGTAAAGCTCTGATAATTACCATTTGTTAGTTTCGAAACGCCTTTATTTTATGATTTACCACGACTTAATTTTATTACAATGTGCTTCAGTATCTCGTTACTAAGTGAGTCGTTAAACCTTTAATGGTTGCCATTTTCTACTGATTAAAGATAAAAATAATTTATTTGTAATCACATGATATCTTTAGAAATTGACACCCCTAATATTCTACAATCATTCCACTAAGAGTGGAAAGGTAACTATAGTAACGGACTAATGATGTCTTTGGTTTCGAAGGGTTTATGTGTATATTATACATGTTAACTATAATATGTGGTTGGTCTAGCACTGAAAATGACAAAGCTTATTAAATTTGCCAGTCGGTAGACACTATAATTACGGCATAGTCAATTAATTTACCTATTTTATTTTGTATATTCTCAAAAGTACCTTATACTTTAATAATAATAAATTATTAAAGTAATAATAAATTACTGTTTCATTTTAATCAAAGTTTATTAATTAAAGTTGTATTAGTCAGTTATGTCAGTGATAGCAAAATAAAAAAATGTAATATTCATTTAATATGATTCTTCATTCTCTTCGATAAGAGGCTTCACGAGAAATTTTCTTTCAATATTGTTTTATTAAGCCGAGTCAATTGATACTTTATTTCAAATGCATCTGACTATCTTTAAGGTATGTAATTCACGACTTCGTAGTGCCTGTATGAAAAAATCACTCGATCTTACGGTAATCGTACATTGTATCAGTATAATCTTTCCTATATGCTGAATCCCATTTAAACCATTAAAACCGTTCATCTATTTTGACGCGATTAAGTTACAAACATAATAATAATCGAACTTTTGGTCATAGTGGCATCCGGACATAAATTTATTTTTCCAAACAATTGCTTGCTGCATTTTCTTACAATTCACAACTTCTTGTCTGTCAACCTCAGGATCATAATAGGCATATTTTTCAGTAACAGCCCGATTAACTTATAGATGATTATGGGCATATTTTTTGGCATGTGCCCGGTTCACTTCGGGATGATAATGGACATATTTTTTTAGTGCTGCCCGATTCACTTTGGGATGAATTTTAAATGGGATCGTTTTGGAACAACCCCCTTTCAAACAAAAGAAAAATTTTGCAAATCCTCTTATACATGACGGAGTTATGCCCGGATATACATAAAAAAAAACATCCGCATTGATAACCTAATACTTTTTGAAGTTGGTTATTAATTAACTGCAATTTAATTTCTTGAAATAATGAGTATTTTCTAATACTGTGGAAACCATACCATTAAAACTATAAGAGCTTCTTACAAACATTTTTACCCCCTTCGGTGTTGAATTTCGCAAAATTCCATCTAACGTCCTAAAAGGAACTTCCATGCAAAATGAGACTCCTAGCACTTGTAGTTTCTGCGATTTCGTGATGAATGACTGACCTTTCGCTTTTATATATAAAGATGTAAAGAAAAAAAACAGACTAAATGGCTTTTTTTTTTAAATTGAGTTTGAGACTAGAATTTGGAATATGTGTTTACAAAGGGTAGAAATGATTGCTATGAAAAAATTCTATCATCAAATGAAATCGATGTTAACCAGTTGCAAGCCTTTTCTCTAATAAAAAAGAACTCTAACTTTACCATGTTTATATATTTATAAAATAGGTGCTTCTGTTTATAAATATTCCTAAATGTAAAAAAAAATAAGTCTCAAAGAGTAGAGCTTGCAATGGGCAAATATAATTTAATATTTATACGTTCCTACTTAAAAAAAACACTATATACAGCATGAGCTCATATTGTATGTTTAGACGACAAAAAATTGTCACTGAACTAATTTTATTCCGTAGGGCGCAAATTCTTAATAAAAAATATTATTATTCGGTGCTACCCTTTATAGATTACTAGCTTTTACCAGCGGCTTCACAAGCATTTTTTTTATTGTTTTTTCAAAAAAATGTATCCTATGTTACTTCTAATACCTCCAAGAATATATGTACGAAGTTTCATGATGATCGGTTTAGTAGTTTTTGCTGATAGCATAACAAACAATCTTACATTCACATTTATAATGTTAGTAGGGATAGTCATTTTTGACACTTAATTTTATGTGTCATTATTTTCCTATCATTTCTTATAGTTAACAAAGATTACAATGTAATAAGGTTCAACTTTTGCACTACCTAAGTTATTGATATTAACGTATTATTTTGAATTAAATATTTTTACACCGTTTTGTATTATGGTAAGGTAACTGTTATTCTCAAAGTTTATGTAAATATTAGTTATTATCAAAGAAAGATTCCGAAAATTAAGAAAACCTGGTGAAAATGTATATAAGTAACAACGTTTTGATAAATTCTGCTCTTAAGAGGTGAAAGATGATTGAAACTTTGTTTTTAAAGATTCTATCGACGTAAAGAACACATTTGCTTCTTATTTCATATTTAAACCTCGCATTGCTTAACAAAACCACGGTTGGCACTGTTTAAAATATGTAATACTTGTAGGAAAAGCTAATAGTGCAGAATATTTCTCAATATTTCCGTTGAATACCGAATCTGAACAGGATTCAGATTAAAAGCACCCTTTTGCATGAATACCCCATCGCGATCGTCTCGTGCTTATTTCCAATAGAACATATTTGGTTTGTACGTGTATTATCGCCAGTAAAATTATTATATAAATACATGATATACAAAATGTTTTCCTTTTCTATTAATTATTATTAGATTAGTAAGTAAGGTTCAGATAAGGTTTATGTACTGTTGAGTGTACAACCAAAGTGGCCAAGCCTCAAAGACAAGTACATACTATACAGTGTTATCTGTACTTTGAATTTGGTTGTTCCAATATTTTTATTCACCTTGTAAATTTCTATCATTATATAAAGGCCCGGAAAAGCGTTTTTACATTTTAAATATCATTCATTGTATAATTCGTTATTTCACTTATAAGACTCTACGAAACCGCGAGTCACGAATAGTTAGTATGAAAAAACAAAGTAGCATTATTAAAATTATTGAAAAGACTAAAAACTAAAATAAAAGCTTTATTAATCCATTAATAACACCAAATCACCATACTTAAGGGTAACGGAAAAGCTCAATATTGTAGGTGCCATCATTTCTGTCTGATCTGACTATAAAATGTCATACCTCAAACTTAACCGTTTTCAAGATATAGACCTATTATTTGCTTATAAATATTGACAATTTCATTTTGTCTGTTGACCATTTATTATGAAATTTGTGTTATTAATTTTCATGTAATGTATTAATTGAAACACGATTATTACCATGTATTTTATTTTTGAGGCTCCGCTATGACGGATGCGTACATATCGGTAGACCGATACTCCGGCATAGTCTTTTATTACACTCGATACAGGCACCACTGTATGTAAACTCATTATTCACTCAAAACTGTTAATGACGATGCTCACATTATCCGATCCGTGTTGTTCTTCTGTGATGATAGTGCATGCAATTGCACTGAAACATCGGAGCTTCAAAAATAAAATAAACGATAGTAATCCTGTTTCAAATAGTACTACTATATAAGTGAAGTAGATTTTTTTAAACAATATTATCGTGTAGTAGTTTAGTTGATTTATTATTCTCTTAGTAGACTTCTGCTTTAATATTTCTGAATAAAAATACTATTTCATAATGTATTTCTTTTTTAACTATCAATCTTTTACTGACTCAGTTTGTACAGTTTCCCGCAATTTTGATGTTATAAGAATAAATAAAAGAAACACCGTATCTAGTGTAATACAGTTGTATAAACAAATAAATTATTGTCACAAAGTATAAAATAAATGTATTATAGACAAACAAAATATGATGGGTATGGTGTTTCATAGTCAAACCAGTCCCAATCCTAAGAAAAATCTAAGTCGACTTAACCTGTCAAATACCCAATAACTCAGGTACAAATATTCGTATTCATGACACGAACATCTGGCCCTTCTGGGAGTCGAATCCTTGAATTATATCCATTTACCCTATACATCAGCCCTATATGTAATAAGCAGCTCTGTTATAACACGTTTACGGGAATATCTTATAGCAAATAATGTCATACGCTGTGTCAGATAGTGTTCACTGAGTTTGCAGGTTACTTTATTTAAATAAAAGGTGCTCTAGTTTACACCCACTGCTTTTCGCAACTTCGTTCGCTTGATTTCACAGGGTCAAATTTTACATAAAGTAAGAACACAGAACAGATAATAGGAAGTGACGACAGAGACGTGATCGGTCCTGAGTTCATTATTATGGACACAGTAAAGTATTATATACAAAAAGTTGTTTGTATACCAAATAAAAAAAGGAAAAATTTCAACATACCAACTGGAATTTTTGTTCAATTGTTAGTTTGAATTAACTTTTATCTTAGTACTTAACTAAATACAGTCTAAATACATTATTATTCAAGCCATGTGGTATCCGAAATAGTAGAATAGCATCAACCCCTCTTCACATTCAAGCGGTGACGTGAAGGCGACTAATGACATTGAAGGTAACAAGTAGACATCTTCCGTAAATTTAAATATTTAAATTTATAGATTTAAATATTTGTTTTAATCTATCATTGGGGAATTCAGATAGGTAATCTTTAACTCATATTGTTATTTCGTTTTGTTCAGACAAGTTGTTAAGATCGTACTATCGTGATGGCGAGGAAGGCGACGGGCAATATGCGTCATTACATTACATTACAGTACAAACGTACAGTGATAGTAGATGTGTACAGAGTTTTTATGTGATTTTTTTATTACCAATTCTCTTTTCATAAGTATTATAATGCATAAATGTGAACTAAACATTTAAATTAATGTATGAGAAAACAAATGCAGGTGAAAGGTTACTCCGCTCGTATCGTGTAAAATAAATTGAGGATGCGGACCACCTAAAAATACGGAAAAATAAATAAGTGCCTGGTTTCTTATACAACATACACATGTTGTAACAGAAATACCGACGTCAGTATGTTACGACATCAATTAAATTTCAATAAAAGTCAAAGACTGAGGTTGCCAAAAGGTCATTCCTCTGTTAAGTTAAGTGCTATGATGCAAATAGTTTGCATGCTCTTTTAGATCTAATAAAGTCAGTTCGCGAAGCCGTCCCTATTAATACTATTAGTTCTCCGTGAGCATGCTTACGTAGAAAACATAGGATAACAATATAAAATGTGCAGGTGAAATTTGTTGTAATAAATAACTAACTCTAATGCATGTCTATGTCCACTCTTTAACTACTTTTTTGCCATATTTTTCAAGCTTGGCAGGCAGGTTGGATATCGCAGCAAAACGCTGCTGCCTATTTTTGGTTCATAAACCAAATCATCATCATCATTTTAACAAAGATGGTAAATTTTATTATATTTATTGCATTGACTCTTGCATTAACATTGACTCTCGTGATGTAACAGAACTACACCTACTAGATTAATTTTTTTATAAATAAGGATTTTGTGAGTTTAGAAATGATGCCTCAAATTTAATATTTTTAAAAATTATAAAACAATTTATTCAAATTTTAATGATATTTATATTGGACTATGATATTCCTTATCGTTTTGGTCTTTATCTACAAAATTTGATGGATATTTAATGGTACTTTTTTGAATCCTTATGAAGGTAGGTTTACTAGCCAATCAACCAAAGCGATTTTATTATTTTTTTGGGGCAAATTAAAATTTCGTACGACATCACAAAAGAGTACGAACTTAATTTTGTAAAACATTAAAAAAGAATAATCAGATTTTTTAAAATGGCATCTCTTATATTATGATCTGTTTCATTACCTTAATGTAATAAAGTCATATATGTTGCGCCAGTAAGTCATGTAAGCACGAAATTCCTTTGACTCTTAGACTAATTAAAAAAAATTTTTTTTCTTCTAAAAAAACAAATTAAATTGCGGTATTATTTTCATTTCGTATTTTAATTTTATTTGACATACCGTGCTAATAATCTAAAGAGTCATTGATTGAGAGAAACTAGATACTTGGGGGTCCAACGATTCTGCCTTGGAATTTATATTGTACTCAATAGTAGCAATAACTTTGCAAGAGTATATTAATATTTCCTTACATAACACAATGTGTTTATTTTTGTGGATTTCAAATTTCCTGCTTCGATTCTTTATTCACAACTACGCATGTTGCGTGATTCGTTATAAGTAAACAAGCCAATAACAGATACTCACGCTTCAGAAATGAGAGCTCGCAGCTTGCAGAAAACAATCCCCAGACTGTAGGGGTATTGATGCCAATAAACCGACAAGTCGTTAGGGAGACCTGTGAACAAATAATTATGTCTATCAGTTTGAACCTGTGTCGTAGTGTAAAAACGTTTTATTTCTATAGAATAACAATTATTTAGTTTTAACATTTTTCATGTAATAAATTAATTTCATAAACCGACTTTCTGTTTTATACACATCTTAAATCTCTATAAATTTCCACCTCACAACATTAAACAGATGGATTGTTAAGCAAATTTTTGAAAGCGTGCATTTTTTGTTGCAGTTTTTTCCTAATCCTTATAGTATATTGTTCGTGAACAATAACAGTAAACAATACTTTTCACATTGTAATATACGTTTAAGTTGTGTCTGCCAAGTATCTATCTGCCCACTATCTTATCAGCTTAACATTGTCTATCGAAAAGTTCCGTAAATAATATTCCGAATCTCATGAACGTAATCCTGAAGTAGTCTCATGAAATATTATTATGATCGGAGTGTTTTGTCATTGGGTAGCTGGATTCGATCCGTTGTCTGTTTGACCGTTCGGCTGTGACTTTGCCACTCGACCATTGACGCGTGAATCTTACGTGCGAAATTAGCGATAAAGTTAAGCGGTTACGGTTCTTGTCTACGACGTGCGAGCTACACGAATGACGTCTACGACCCGGCTACGGCATCTACCTGTGCACGGCAAATCATTGAATATTATATAATATAGTAATACTTACAAGTATATCAGAAATAATAAGACAACTTTAGCTATTTTTTTTTTTAAGTTGTATTTAATATAATATTAATAAATTTAATCCTAATAATAGAATGCCCCTTAAAAAGACGGCCCCCATAATGTCTCAGTCAGACTCAGATATACCGAATATACCCGACGCGCCCACCACGCTATAAACGTGTAACGTACAGCCCGTGCTGAGTCTTCTTCAGAAATCGGACAGTCGGGATGCATATCGATTACCGACTAAGCCCGTTAAACCCAGAATTGTAATTTTTGATTTTACTACTGTTACGCAGAAAAAAAACAACTTACTGGCTGCAGAAATTGAACAGAAACATAATTCTTTTTAAGAAATCAATGTAATCAATTTACAATTTAAATAAAAATATCCGAAAATATGAATAACCGATGGTACGTTATGCCTTATTTGGATAAATAAGTCCTTCGACTATCATTTTTACACCCCAAAACAGCATAAAATGGCATTGCATTAATGGCTTTGAGTAGTTTTCGATCCCGACTGAGTAAGCAGAAGGTCTAAATGCGCGGAGTTAGGCATACTATGAATTATGTGGGTACCGCCCACTTGCGACTTCTACTCTTTTTTTAGTGTTCTGCGCTCACAATACTAAGTAAATGAAAACAAAACCTTAATTGTATTAAGAACATCCGCAGAATAAATTGTAACTTCGATTATCTAGCAATGTTACTCGCTAATGCAGCTATATTTCCCTACGATATTGTAATATTGTCAGAATGTTGATTATCCAAAGCACCTAATTTGCCCAATTTATGTGGCTATAAAGCCTTCCAAACTTATGATAACACAAAAAAATGGAAGGATTGTTGTGTTTGCCAAGGAAACACTCCAGCGCCTGCATGATGGACTGTCAGTCTGTGAGATGGGGCAGTCTTTGCTGTTGTGGTTGTCTATCGTTCACAGTCTACATATAATATTGATAAATTCTTGCGGAGCCTAAATTATTTTTAGTTACTCTTCATAGCTTTCAAATACTCAGTGTCATAGGTTATATAAACATTGATATCAAAACAGAATTTTCTGACTCATGCGCCAGCAATTACCAAAATTTACATGCTTCTCATGAGAGTCCATGAGAAGCTGAGCACACTTTCCCACAAGAGGTGAAAATTGCGTGGCTCATATTTTTCTCAAAACCAAAACACATTCAACTAGTAGTGACCCCTGTGTAACTGATAACCCACCTACTATATACTATTGGCAAATCTCAATAATAAATCTCGCATCCTAAAGTCCTCACGAACAAAAGTAGATTTTGACTCTATCCATGTCGATATCAAAAATACTAATTTCTCTGAAATCCTGCATAGTTGTAATATTTCTATTGTATAGCGTTTTACTAGTACGAATTTAAACAAGAAAAATATGTACTTAACCGGCACATTCTACATTGTCTGAAAAATATTAAATTAGATTAAAGCGGCTCAGGTCGTTTTAATTTTATTTCCTGCCTGGTTTAATTTGGTTTACAATGCTTGTGAGCTTCTACAATCTCGAGAGTATACAAGTAACAATCCCAAACAAAATTAGATGAAAATCGACTTTTTTTGGGATGCTAATTTAAATTTATTGTGCTACATGCCATTTTTTCATGCCAAATTACATTATTCATCAAAATCCGTTCTGTAGTTTTTAAGTGAAATAGTCATTACAAACTTTCGTCTTTAAAATATTAGGAACAAGAATATACAAAATTAAATCACTCTCCTCAAATAAGTAATTTTACTAAAATATCCGATAACAAACTATATTTATTTTTTATATTTTTATTAAAACAATTTTCATGTTTTTTTTTGTATTTTTAGGAGTTTGGTCACAGAACATCATTATTATACAAAAAATTAAAAATTAAATTCTTTATTCCATGAAAATTGTTGCAGTAGGTTCTTTAAAACTACAATTTCCGCAATGGGCTAAGCCTGTATTATATAAAATAGCCTGTATTATATAAAATAGCCTGTATTATATAAAATAGCCTGTATTATATAAAATATATCCCTAAATTATTTATTATGAAATCTCCTAATCGATAACTAATGCCAACTAAGCTACTGCGCCACGCGTCTATCTATCCATAACACGAACGCACTTGTTCTTTCTTACCAAGACACATTATAATGGAAATCATCCTTATTTGCTATAAATAAGCTATTCTATTTTATCGCATAGCCACATAAAAAAAAACACGCAAAAATTTTTATTAATTAATATTAATATATAGACGCTGTTAAGCATTCGTGTGTTAACCCACACCGAGCTAGTTTTGAGTAATCAGCTGTTAAATTTTTTTGAGAACAATCTTCTTTTTCCGCTTATGTTAAGCAAAAAAATATTGTTATGTGGCATCATTTTTTTTGTTGAAATGCATAGATTAATAAAATAAATGTATATATTATAATAAATTCATTTTGAAATAAAAAGAGCTTAAAAATGGTTGATGCTTAAATTGCTGAAGGGTTTATTATATTTAGCATTCATGTGTTATGTGCCTTAACACATTAATGCAAAATTCTGATTTGTTGTTTTAAAATGAATAAGTGTACTCATTTTTAGAAAATGTCATAAAATAAACTTCTAGCATATTAAAATTTTAATGTACTTATTTATTTAAAGTTTTATTGCTATAATATGCTTTGATTTACATTATAAGTACTGCTTAAAATGAGAAATCCAATAAGTAAACACTTATATTATTTCAATTATTTCAAAATTTTAAAGAAATATTTTAACTTATTTTTCATTATTATTTCAATTATACAGGGCGTCCCAAACTTATGGGACATGAAGGGGAAGTACCTTAAATATCGTAAATAGTGAAATTTGCTCAAAGAAGACTTTATGTTATTTTTAAAAGTTAGTAATTCTGCATTTATAGATTTTCTAAAAATTACTTGCTTCGTCTGGGAATCGAACCGACTTAAATGTCAAAAAAAATCACCCTACTTTTATGATGCCAATCGAAAGAATAGCTAAAAAATAATAACTATGCTTAATTTACATGGTTTTTTAAAAGAAAGGAACAACGTGAAATTAATATTTTAATCAAATTAAAAACATACATGAAACTGCCGTAGTCAATTAAGTAGGTATTTTTTTGTAAATTAATTAATTAAATGCTCAAAATGTGATCCCTCTTGTCTTACGCAAATCTCCAATCTTTTAATGAGTCCGCTGCCTGTTGATTTTCTTATCATTTTATGGTGAACACTCGATGTGATATGGCACAATTCTGTTTGCAACTCGCCCACGTTCTCGTATCGCTTTTTGTATAGCATATCTTTCACGTATCCCTAAAAGAAGAAATCTAATGGTGTAAGGTCCGGGGATCTGGCCGGCCATTTAATCGGTCCATTTGTACCAATCCATGTAGGAAAACATTCATTTAGAAAATCTGCTGCTCTTCGACTATTATGAGCCGGAGCTCCATCTTGTTGGAAAATTAAGTTTTCTTGCTCCGCCGCGGAAAGATTTCTTATCTTATCCCTTAAAATTTGAAGTATTCCTAAATACTTTTCCGTGTTCAAGGTTCCTTGGTAAAAATGGATTAAGAAAACCCGGTTTTTTAAAAGTCCGCACCAACAGTTGAGTGAAAAACGCACTTGGTTATTCGTTTCAGTGACTCGTAGGGGATTTTCTTTAGACCAAATACGATTATTGTTGCGGTTATACATACCGTTATTGCTAAAGTTAGATTCGTCTGTCCAAATAATATTATCCAAAAAATTTGGATTTTCGAGCAAGCGTGCCTGGATATCAAGACAGAAATTTCTTCTCCTTTCTGTATCGCCCGGAAGTAATTTTTGAACCAATCGTCCTTCAACATAACTCTTAAAACCGTGTTTTTTTAATACACGGTGTATTTTGCTTTTCGAAACTCCAATTTCATGTTCTCCTTCTCTCACCGATGCTTTCGGAAAAGCCGAAAAGTAAATTAAAATACCAAGTTCTTCGTCGTTGATCGTACGGTTTTCTTGCTGTGGTTCTCTTGGGCGTTTATCGTCCCAGAGTTTTCAAATTGTTGACAAGCCTTTTCAAAACTTTACGAGACGGTAATTGTCTATCAGGATATTTTACGCTATACCACCGCAAACTTCTAGAGATATCTTTATCATTCAAAAAATATGCTTCCATTAGATCAAAACTTACTTGATATGCCATGTTCGCAATAAATTAACACAATAACACTTGTGTAAGTGAATTAAGACTAAACAGATCAATATCCGAAAAATAAACGCTCGCACAGACTGTTCCATTTTCAAATTTAAGAACAACATTATTTTCGTTTTAAATTTGCCTTCAACGCTCGCACAGACTGTTCCATTTTCAAATTTTAGAACTACATTAATTTATTATTTTTAGCTATTCTTTCGATTGGCATCATAAAAGTAGGGTGATTTTTTTTTGACATTTAAATTGGTTCGATTCCCAGACGAAGCAAGTAATTTTTAAAAAAACTTTTATGAATGCAGAATTACTAACTTTTAAAAATAACATAAAGTCTTCTTTGAGCAAAATTCACTATCTACGATATTTAAGGTACTTCCCCTTCATGTCCCATAAGTTTGGGACGCCCTGTATTAAATAAAATCAATATAATTATACTTTTTTTGTATACATAAGATCATCATCATCATCATATCAGCCGTACGACGCCCACTGCTGGACATAGGCCTCCCCCAAGGATCTCCACAACGATCGGTCCTGTGCTGCCCGCCTCCAGCGTTTTCCCGCGGCCTTGACCAGATCGTCGGTCCACCTCGTAGCGGGCCTACCCACTGAGCGTCGTCCGGCACGCGGTCGCCATTCGAAAACCTTTCTGCCCCAACGGCCATCAGTTCTCCTTGCTATGTGTCCTGCCCATTGCCACTTCAGCTTCGCAATTCTTTGAGCTATGTCGGCGGTTTTTGTTCTCCTACGGATCTTCTCATTTTTGATTTGATCGCGTAGGGAAACACCAAGCATAGCTCTCTCCATTGCCCGCTGGGCGACCTTGAGCCTTCTTACAAGACCCATAGTGAACGACCACGTTTCACTGCCATAAGTCATCACTGGCAACACACACTGGTTAAAGACTTTCGTCTTAAGGCCCTGAGGTATTTTGGACGCGAAAATGTATCGCAGCTTCCCGTACGCTGCCCACCCGAGTTGGATTCGACGAGAGATCTCTTTCTCGAAGTTGGACTTACCTAACTGTATTGTATGTCCTAGGTAAACATAGTGGTCAACAACTTCGAGTGTAAAGTTCCCAACATTTACTGGAGCGGGTGTAACATGGGCGTTGGACATAATTTTCGTCTTGTCCATGTTCATCTTAAGACCCACTCGTTGGGATGCGTTACTGAGATCTTCGAGCATGGTGCTCAGGTCTTCCAAGGTCTCAGCCATTAGGACCACATCATCGCCAAACCGAAGATGCGTCAGGTACGTTGATGTTGATGCCGAGTCCATTCCAGTCCAGAAGCTTAAAAATATCCTCCAACGCAGCAGTGAACAGTTTCGGAGAGATAACGTCTCCCTGTCTCACTCCTCACTGTAGTTGGATAGGATTAGAGCTCTGGCTCTGTACTCGGACCGACATAGTGGCGTTTTGGTACAGGCACCTTAACACTTCGATATACCTGTAGTCCACTTGGCACCTCTGGAGAGACTGCAGCACCGCCCAAGTCTCGATCGAATCAAAGGCCTTCTCATAGTCCACAAACGCCAAGCAAAGTGGCCGATTATACTCTTCGGTCTTCTGTATAACCTGCCGCAGCGTATGAATGTGGTCTATGGTGCTAAAGCCTTTTCGGAAACCGGCTTGTTCGGGAGGTTGGAAGTCGTCACACCTGCGAGCAAGACGATTCGTAATGACCCTCGAAAACAGCTTGTAAACATGGCTCAGAAGCGAGATGGGTCTGTAGTTCTTCAGTAGGGTTTTATCGCCATTTTTGAAGAACAAAATCACCTCGCTTCTGCTCCATGCCTTCGGCGTTTTGCCCTGGACGATGACAGAATTGAAGAGCTTCTGGAGGACTTTAAGTACCGGCGTGCCGCCCGCTCTCAGAAGCTCTGTTGTAATTCCGTCATCTCCCGCCGCCTTGTTGTTCTTTAGCTGTTTGAGGGCCATTCTAATTTCGTACAGGCTGACGTCCGGGATATCTTCGGTATAGTGTCGGGTAAGCTTGGCTCTAGGATCTCGAGCTCTGCTTTGGCCTGGTGTGATACTGGAATACAGCTGCCTATAGAAAGTCTCAATCTCTCTCAGGATTTCAGGAGTCGATGAAATGATACTGCCGTCTTCAGTTTTCAGCCTCGTCAGTTGACTTTGCCCTATAGACAGATCTCTAGCGAACACTTTGGAGCCTTTGTTCCGTTCTATGGCCTCTTTAATACGCTTGGTATTAAATTGGCGAAGGTCGCTCGTCAGCGACTTCGAGATCTGTCTATTAAGCTGTCTATAACGTAGGGCATCCGCTGAGTCTTGCAGTCTCATTTCATGTCTCTTATCCATGAGTTCGAGTGTATGTGCGGAGAGTTTCTTCAATTTGGGACGGTGGGGTTTGAAGTATTTTGACCCTACCGTACGGACAGCATCCACCACCAGGTCGTTCAGATCGTCCACATCTATGCTGTTATTAAGGGTCTCGAAGCGGTTCTGGAGCTCGAGCTGAAAGCGCTCGGAGAATCTGGGTCGGCATTGGTCGGAGCGTAGATTTTATCAGTCGCGATCTTTCAAGCTTCACGTTGATATTCAATGTGCCTCTTACCAGTCGGTGATCGCTCCCTGTCTTAACAGCGTTGATCACAGAGACGTCATTGAATATTTGCTTACTCGTTGACATGATAAAATCGATCTCAGTTTTGACCTTGCCGTCGGGACTTATCCAGGTCCATTTGCGAGTTACGGGTTTTCTCTCTCTACTCTCCATAAAGTCCGCCAGCATCTGGCCTCTGTCGTTCCGTTCCCTAAATCCAAATTGCCCCACTCTCAACTCGTCACCGCAGCGCTTCCCCAACTTTGCATTGAAGTCCCCCATCACAACCGGTATGTATGGCCCTAGAAATCTCCTCATACATAGCCTCCACTTCGTCATCGTCGTGTTTCGAGGTTGGGGCGTATACCTGGATGACCGTCAACGAATACCGTGATGATATTCTGAGTACCAAGTATGCCACTCTGCTGGAAAAACTACCGATGGATAGCACGTTGTTGACGAGGGACTTGTGGACGATAAACCCGACACCACCCACGGACAGTTGGTCGCCCTCCCGGAAGTACAGCAAGTTACCGGAGTCCAAAATTATCGTGTCCTCTCCCTCTCTTCGGACTTCAGACAACCCGATGACGTCCCAGTGTAACTTGCCGATAACTTCTTCCAACTCTGTAATTTTCGCGTCGGTCCGCAATGTGCGCGTGTTAAATGTTGCCAGGTCCAGTCGTCGGTGTTGGTAGCCGCAACCTTCCCGGGGATTCTTTGCACCCCTGCCGCACCGTTACCGTAGCCGCTACCGTAGCTAGGAATGGTTTGGCTGCCGGGGACTAGGGGCCGTTTTTTGGTGTGCCTATCCATAAAGGGGTTTTGCCATAATCGCCACACTTGGCAGGCGGGTTGGCGATCGCAGTATAACCCGTACGCATAAAGAGATGCTGCTGCCCATCTCCTTAGGTGAGGTTTCCCTAAGTCGGCTCTTACGACACCCACGGGATGAGAGGGGAGTAGGGCTATTCTAGGCCGGCACTACACGGGGATACACATCAGATGGTACAAATCTATTATAATTAGTAACTGTGAGTCTTATTCTCTTGCTCTATTGCTTACTTTTATAACTTAAAACTTCTCCTAAGAACATTACGTTCTACTTAAATAAAAAAAAAAACAAAATAAAACTTTTCCATTTCTTTTCTTCATTATAAAGGTATAATATAGGTATAATGAAGAAAAGAAATGGAGAAATTTTAAATATTGAATAGGTTAAATTTTAAATATTGAATAGGTTAAATTTTAAATATTTAATAGGTTAAATTTTAAATATTTAATACGTTCATATAATTCATATTTGTCGTGTGGGAGTCGAACCCATAACCTCCGACATTGGCGTCCACCAACTAAAAGCAAATGTAAAAATGTACACGTTTAAAATTATAACCCTCCTTTTTATCTTTGCCGTACCTGGATAAAATGGTTTTAAATGAAAGTATCCAAGCACTTACGAATTGAAATTGCCTACTGTAAAAAAAACACAGGTTTTCAGGTGAGATTAGCCGAAACTGTTTTTCGTTGAATTTAGAGTTGAAATGATCAAAACTTTTCTTTCCACTACATCATTTCGTCATTATAATAAGAATTTAATGAATTTCTTAACACATCTAATTAGATTTATGTCAAATATTATTAAAAAACTTGTGTTGGTGTGGTCAACAATTCCGCGCAATCCTTACCGCCCTCAGCTACCCGCGCTCGAACAATTTTGGATTTATGTTTAAAACCACAATCCGACATACGTATTTTTATGTTAACTGCAGTATAACACATTATTGCTTTTTGTTGTGGTCTCATTAGATTTTGGCATTAATAATGTAAGGCACTTATGACATAAACGCTAAATACAAATCTTAATTTAGAAAATAAGCAATAACGATTTTTGTTCTCTAGAATATTCTGCGATTTTTTTTCAATAAAATGGATTTCACTATCGTAAACCTTATGATCTAAAGAATAAAACTGCATTCATAACTCAAAACCCGATTTTCTGTGGGTTAACACACGAATGCTTAACAGCGTCCTATGCATATATATAGCTACTCGTGCTGATTCACTCACTGACCGATTGATCACCTCTCCTGTAAAATTTTGTATATTTTTTTTTTCACTATCACTTTCGTATAGAAGAGAAAAATTCATTAAGAGGAAGAATACGGAGAGAGCTGATGATTGAGGATTTCGGAGACGGGTAAAGAGCATGGCCATGGTATTGAAGATAGATGGGGGGTACTTGACCAAATGTCATTTGAAACGTCATCCAATTGCCAATGAGCTGAAAAAAAAATTCAAAATGGCGGAAAGAACATGGCCGCCATACAAATTTCATCGGGGTCTGTCTCGGAAAGTATAAGAGATGAAGGAGTGGTTTCTCAGGAAGAGGTGATCAGGACCCTCGAGGTCTACTCGAGGAATAGAAAAAAAATGCAATATGGCGGAAATTTTTTGTTTCATAGAAAATGTATGGGGATCATTGAAGTGACTACGAGTTGCGAACTATGAAGACTATGAGACGGTTCGATTTCAAAAGTTTTTATGGGAGAAATAAAGAAGATCAATGATCGAGGGTTCAGAAGACGGTTAAGGAGCATGGGCATGATATTAATGATAGGTGTGGCGTGCGTAAACAAAAATCAGTCGAAACTTCATCCGACGGACAAGAACGGGCAGCGAGCTAAAAAAAATTCTAACTGGCGAATACAAGATGGCCGCCATACATATTTCGTCGGTGTCTATCTCGGAAAATATAAAAGCTGAAAGAGTGGTTTCTTAGCAAAATATAATCAGGATCTAAGTTGAATGAATTCAAAATGGCGCATTTGATTTTTCTGTACCTAATATAGTAATATGCTGAATATTACTATATTAGGTACAGAAAAATGTAAAGTAATAAGAAGCAAAACTAGGTCTTACACACTAAAACTTTAAATCGAAATGGCTTATCAACCACTTTTATATACACTCATTTGCAAAAAAAAACGGGCGGTTTTGATTTTCATTCATCTTTAAAAAGATACAATAAAAAAAAGGTTTCAATGGTTTGTACACGTTACTGGCTGGTTTTAAAAATGCCGTGGTATTTAAAAAAGTACTGTGACGGGTGCAGCCGGAGAAATAAAAGCTCACACAAAAAGGTCACTTGTTTTTATATTTAAGGAATTAAGGCACAACTGAAACAATTATATAAAAAAAGGTAAATTACACTGAATACAAAAACAATTTCACATTTATTACTAAAATATATTATAAAAGGTAGGGTTACTTACAATAGTGCCTTAAAGAAATTTATAGACTTATAAACAGGAACTGGTGGTACAGAAGATATATACAGGAAAACTTGTGAATTATGCTTATGAGCTTATTATACTTGTGAGCTTATTATAACTGCTCAGCACTATAAATATATTTAAATAATTTGTTATCGGTGAGTCAACCACTCTACGCGCTGACTCTGGTAAGAATAAACTTCGAACAAAACAAATAAAAAGAGACAGACAGTAAATTTAAAATAGGAAACAGAGACAGACAGTAAATTTAAAACAGGAAATGAAGAGAAAAGAAAATATAAAAAAAGGGCCAGAGAAGAGCGCAATGAAAGCAACGAGTCGCCAATATAGCTATGGCGCCTCGTTACAGTACGTTCTAAATTCAAATTTTTATTTGATGCTCATTTTTACAGAAAACCCCTTTTTATCCTACATTTTTTGCGCGAAGTTCCAGAAGTTAACATCGACTTTCATAACTTTTATTCAATTTTCATCGATTAATTTCATATCCTTGACTGTCAAAGCTTTATTTATTGCTGTTTGGCTGTTTCAAAAATGGTAGATAAAGTGGTAAAAGCTGCCAAAATTAACGCGCTGCTTGAAGAAGGTTGCAGCCAATGCTTCGTGGCTAGGAGGCTAAATGTTAGTCGCTCGACGATCCAAAGGACCTGGCAGCGATATCAGGAGACTGGTTCCGTCGAGAGGAGGCCTGGTTCTGGAAGAAAACCATGTACCCAACCACTGGATGATCGTTTTCTTGTGAGTCGCGCATTGAGAAATCGCAAATCTTCGTATGTGGATCTTAAGAACAACCTCCAAGAAGTAAGAAATGTGCATATTAGTCTATGGACGGTCAGGAGGAGGCTTCTCGCTGCCAATATACGCAGTCACCGCCCGGCCCGCGGCCTCATATTACTCCGTGAGCACCGAGTTCACAGGCTTAGGTTCGCTAGAAATTGTGAATCATTCATCAACTCAAGAAGATTGGAATAGGGTTTTTTTCTCTGATGAAGCCAGGATATCTCTGTTCGGTGAAGATCGACGTCTGCGAGTGCTAAGAAGACAAGGAGAACGCTTTGCAGAGGCATGTTTCGAAGAAATCACACCTTATGGTGGGGGCTCTGTTATGTTTTGGGCAGGCATAAATTCAATGGATCGTACAGAGTTAGTCTTCATTGAAAACGGCTCACTGACTGGGCATCGATACATAACGGAAGTTCTAATTCCTCATACACAACCGGCATTGGCCGCTCTAGGTGAAGACTCGATTTTTATGGACGACAATGCTCGCGCCCACCGATCTCGCGATGTTAAAGCGTATGTTCAAGAGGTCGGCATTCGTCGTTTGGATTGGCCAGCTCGAAGTCCCGACCTCAACCCCATAGAGCATGTCTGGGACGTTCTGAAACGGCGTGTGAGATCAGTACAACCGACTCCGCAGACCATCAGAGAGCTGAAGAATGTGATTACTGCGGAGTGGGAACGCATTCCGCAAGCAAATATCCGGGATATACTCGCTAGCATGCCCAGACGAATTCAAGCTGTGATTTTAGCTAGAGGGGGTCACGCTCGATATTAAACATTTATCTGCTTTTACTTTATTAAAGAAAAACAAACAAAAAAACTTTTTTATTTTTACTTCATGAGCATATGCACTACTAGCGAACATACACTACTAGTGAGGTTTAGCATTATTTCCCATAAATTGTATCAAAATTTTATGAAATACTAACGAAAACGATTATTTTCTTATTAATTTACCAAATTGTGAGGATAAAACTACCTATAATTTATCAAACAGAGCAATATTAACATTTGAAATGGTTCATTGCTTAGGTGCCCGTTTTTTTTGCAAATGAGTTTATATCAGCCCTCGGTCGCATTTAGGATCAAATTACCAACGGCGCCAGTAGCAGCTGGTCGATGTGCCACCTCCACGACTCGCCGGACTCCATCAACATTTCGTAGTTTAGCCGGCCGAGCTGACGGCATATTTTCCCAAACTCCCACTTATGGGGACCGTTATAATTGCATGCCTGAACTCTATCATCCGAGATAAATCGTCTGATGACTACAGTGTCATAAATAGTTTCTTGTTGTCCACGATTACGTTTGTTGATCTGAGCGTAGGGTGACTTATCTTGTCTATTAGGCGTACGACGAAGGCAGTGCTTAATTTGAATTAAATAACCTCTCTCCACCTCCATACTGCGCAGAGCCCTTTTGACAGTTTGGACGTAACGTTCTACTTTTCCGTTAGATTCAGGGTTCTTTCCCAAAGACTCTACGCTTCTTCCCAATAGTTAGGTGGGGATTTCTTGGGTTCGTTTTGTTGTAATATACAGAAACTGCATTTTATGACTTTGTTTCTATATCTCGATCCATACCTTTCCAAACGAAACTACGGGCAAGTGATATCATTTAAACCATTCCTATGTGACAAGAATGCAGCTCATTAAGTAGGTATATGTAAGCGTAGGGTCTGTGGTATAAAAACCCGAGATCCTTTTAATTTGCAATCATCCTGTGATGTTAATTCCTTGTCATTGTAACCAAACATTTTAAAAGTCTGTCCGGCTTTCAAGGCCCGTAACAATTTTTAAGTTCGGAGTGCTCTGAATGTGCATCATCTGTCATTATTGTTCTCGCTATTTGTTTGTGCAGAAGGAAAGGTACTTTCCTAAGTCGACAATCGTTTGAATTTCATCCGTGTCTAGTTCTATGTCCTTTTGCAATTTTTTTAGTTTTTGTAATGTATCATATAAAGAGATTAACCTTGAATCAATTTCTTCATTTGCTAAGTCGTGTAATTTACTTACGTAATTTTCTGATTTCGTTAATAATTCTCGTAAACAGGCGCGTACTTTCTTTAATATCCTGACATTGTCCGACATCTCGTCGCCAATTTATTGTGTATAATAAATTGATAGGTTCCATGAAAATGGGCAAAGCACTGATTTTCAGCTCCTACCTAAAGGAGGCACGGGTCTACATGTAACAGCGCGAATGTGAAAACCTACACAATAAACATTTAACTATAACAAATAAATAATACGATTGTTAAAGGAAATATATGAAAATGAATTAATAAAAAATAGATTAAATTATGAAATTAAAATAGAATAATTAAATAATAAGTGATAAAAATATGAAACAATCATGGGGGCCCATAACAATAAAAAATTAATCCATATTGTGATATTTTCATTAAATATATTGAATTATTTAAAATGTATAATTAGTAAGTGCGAAAATCTTCATCAGATAACCACTGGTGCCTAATTCTGTTTTGATGCATTTCCAGGATTTATATTTTTAGGCGATTTTTAAAACCAAGTCTGTATGTGATTTTTCTTAGTGGTGGAAGTATATTATTTCGCATTTGGTCGCGTAGAAGAATTGGCATTAATCCATTATGCAGGGCCAGTAGGATATGGGCTCAAGACTGTAGATACAGCAAGAACCAACCGCAATCACAGGACAATAATAATCAGCCAATGAATTTTAACACTTGGGCTTTTTACTTGGGTAGTATGAAGCAATTATATAACAGTGGTTTAATCAATTAAAAGACAAAAACTTATTACTTTTTCTAGCATATTCAATCATTTTTATTCTACCTATATCTAAACTCCAGCTACCGGAACATAACGAAATTCACAGATCGTATTATTATAACCAATTTAGAACAAGCACCACTCCTCTCGTTGGAAGCTCGAATAAATAAGTATGTTATTTTTCTACGATATATTAACCTTCACTATAAACAGCGTCGATTAATATCCCTGCCTATGTTCTTATTCGATGTAAGACAGTCACTCAACTCAGGATGTTTAAATAACCTCTTTCATACTTCTTACAATGTGAACAGCAGTGTTGGAGGTAGGTAGGTGACATTACAACAGTCCTTTAATAATACGGCAAAATACTTGACCGAAATAATCTTGGTATTTTATATCTACACTTAAAAGACCAAGAGCCTGGGTAAGTTGAGTAGATTCCAGTAAATACCAAATCAGTTTGATTTGATTATTTAACTCACTTAATGAATCTAACCAAATCGCTTCATGTTTCATCGTTAACATATATAGTTAAATCTCTAAAGCAATTCGACCCCGTACACTATTACACCAATAAAGTGTACGAAAACATCAATCTTACTTACAATCACAAATCCGAAAGTAGTTCATTAGTATCGTCTTCGTATTTGTATATGTCGCCAGAAGGAAGAAGTCATTCACCTTTAACTCTTATGTACCTGAATATGAGGGTCATTAGGTACACTAGCAAATAAGAAATGTAATTGTAAATATAATATCACGCTGGCGCCATGTGATCAGATTTTATTAGAATATAAACTCTTTTCAGGATTTATTTTTTTATAAAAGTGGTAAAACGTTGACTTTGACAAAAAAGTGTTGTTCTATTAAGTTTATGTATCAACTTTTTAATTAGATATAATAATCAGACATTGGGTTGCTTTGGTTATCACATAGTTAGATTTAAACTTTAGGCGCCATGTTGAGGACAAGGTTGCGGTTTTCGTTGCAGCACTGGGTGCATAGACGGCACGAAGAGATGGCGGGTTTTTTACTAGTGCACTATACTAAATTATTTACAGCTAAAGTAATAAACTTACCGAAATTTAAACCGAAAAGATTTTAAAAGAAGGTTTTCTAGAAGGCAAAGAAAAAGTAAAGAGAAACAATTACATTTTTTTAGTTGCAGATAAATATAGTTGCAGTCACCTCTTTGAATTCGACTGTAACGTATTTCAGCAGCTTTCAATGAACGAGACGTATATAAAACCAGTTTCTCAATTCCATCACCGTTTATATCTAGGTACTTGTGATAAAATTGTACCGAGACCCAATGGTTACGCATCCACTGTCCTAATGATTTCTGCAGCCATTAAATTGCAATAATATTATATATTGGGTTAAAATGCAATAATGCGTCATCATTTTTAAAAAACTTGTGTAACTGGGCCAAAATACTGGAATCATTTGATGTAAGACCAAGAATAATTAATCATTTGAGGAAAGATTTCAAATCAGTTACATTTTCAGCTTTTTACTTTGATTATACTTTATACTTTTTCAGGACATATATGTAACTCATTCTTAACGATTACGAAACCTAAATGTGATACCGATTTCTGAAATGAAAAAATCATTTATCTGTCCTTAACACTGACCTAACATTTTCTAATCGTAAAAAACATCATCAAGCCCGGGCTTGCCATCATCAAGCCGGCTAGATGAATAAATATTATCCGAGTCCCTCGATATCAGAATATCATAGAAAACCTGAAGAAGTCGCTTATTTAATAGGGAAGGCTGGTTAGTGGTTCATTTTCAAGGAAAGACTGATCATTTTCTTGAATTGAATGTTTTCGACACTGAAAACTAGTCGGTGCACTTAAAGTCCTTACACGAGTCTTTTTAACCTATAAAGCCTTTTGTGAGTGTTAATGAAAGTTAAGTCCCGTGAGATT
This sequence comes from Calamotropha paludella, assembly GCA_927399485.1. Taxonomy (NCBI): domain Eukaryota; kingdom Metazoa; phylum Arthropoda; class Insecta; order Lepidoptera; family Crambidae; genus Calamotropha; species Calamotropha paludella. The sequence goes on along the minus strand of OV656803.1, from coordinate 17,808,986 downwards.
ACATGTAACAAAAGTTAGTAGTGAGCCCCTGATATCTCAAGCTTGGTAAATTGACTTGCTCCGTGTAATTAAACAAAACAGATCTTAAACCTTGTGCAAACTATACACATCAACCAATAACTGTTTTATGTAAATCCACAGTGAAATTGCGAATTTTGCTATTTTTCCTTAAGATAGTCTCACCAATCGACCAGCGCATGGTCAAAAAACGAAATGGGTTCCAAAATGCATAACCCTACATGTGTGTCTATTTCTTTGTCTAATTTTAACTTACACTCAAACAGTACTGAACAAGCTTTACAAAAATTAGGAGGCTAGTTGAGTTTTAAATAAGGCTTGACTTCGACTCCCCTCTACAATCTAATTTATCTGAAAATAGTCTTGGGTATATTTTTTTCAAAGCACATGACTTCAAAAGTGTTAAATTGGTAAATCTGAAGCATTAGCTGTAAAATCCGCTTATTACTAACACTAGTTATTTACTCTTGATCTTCTGACGTCATGTATACCTATCGATTTTGGAATTCCTAAGAGAGTTCCCTTGACATTTTCTTTGTTTGGGTTGTTTATTAATTATAATATAAAGAATTCCAATCGAACTCTGCTTTCTTTCCGAGATCAAAAGTGACCCCCGAGGCCACTCACTTTTTATGGCAAGAATTATATTTGAAAATATTACTAGCCGACATAACAAATGCTTCCTACATGGATAAATATAATTCATAGTACCTAAAAGACTATCTATAAATTAAACATGATTCTAAGACATTAAGAAAGTTTTGAAAACATATTATGAGGTTATTTTATGCTAAAATTATTACGAGTTTTGTATAAATGTATTATTTTATATTCAAAATTGAAAATTCAGATCGGATGAAATTAAATGAATACAATACGACTAACATAAGAGCCTTCAAGTACCGAACTAAACTATTCCAATTGATTGATAATAAATAGGTACTTAGATCAATCGAAGGAACTTTGACTTGCGTTCCCTAAAACAATGGCCTTTTGAAAAGGAACCGATGCTAAGTGGAAATTTCTGTTTGGAAAACAACCTTTCTGGTCTCATAACCTATAATCAAAAAACGGAAATGGGATTTTACGTTTTCAATAAAACTAGACTAAATAAGTTCTATAAATATAGCATCGTGTTAGGTGTCTTAGTCGTAACATTTAGATCATTTTAACTACAAACGTGTTCAGATGTTTCTGACTCCACATCGTGTTATTCAAATAGCAATAAAAGGGTGATTGCCTCTCAAACTGATGGGATAACCAAACGTTTGGGAACTGACATAATATTTTTCTGATTTGAATTTCATTATTTTCAGGATCGCCAAAATATTTTCCAAATAATACGTAAGACGAAGTATGATAAGGTTAGGTTACCATTTAAAATACAAAATATTATGGACTACTCAAATCGTTCATATAACTTTTATACCTACAACTCACAAATTATTGAATAAAAGCGACTAGTTTTATTTTTAGTGCATATGAAGCCTTGTCTTTGTTTTTGTATGATTATAATTATCGTACATCACAAACTTGATTGAAAAATGTTGAACTGTAAAAAAACTGTGTTTGTTTTAACAACAAACAAAATTGTAAAAATCTCCATTCTAAAAATTTCAATATTTTGAAGAGACCCTGATTTGGATGCTAATGCAATGTAAAACTTTTGGCAATACTTTAACACTTCAAAAGCAAAGGAGATTGCTCAAATAGTATGGATGAATGTATAGAACTTAATATTATCGTGTCTCGTAGAATATGGGTTTATTTGATAAAGTTGTATTAATGATTAAAATAAATCAAAATAAGTAGGATTTGAGTTTAGAGAAACCTTAAAGTAATATGGAGTTTAAATTTAAACTTTTAAGACTTGCATTCGTATTTTGGATGTGATTGACAAATTACAGTTCTCTTAAGGAAAATAGGTACAAAAATGCAAATTTTGAGTAATAATTAATGACACATTACAGTGGCAGTAACTATTATCATCAGACTTTTAACGTAACTTTTTTGCGTTTAAACTGCTAGCTTACTGTTAATTAGAATGATTAGAATGTGTTTAAGTTATAATACGATAGTTCAATTACTTATTAATTCAAAAATAATACGCTAACAAGTACAAGTACACAACCACAGAACACCGAGGACAGTTAAGTGACAGCTACAACAATACAAATAGTGATATACCTAATTAATACCTAATCAATTTTATAATTGAAAATGCGAATATAATTTTATCGTTTTATTATTGGTTAATACTTATTTAAGTAGAAAGCTAAATAACTGTTTATTACTAATACAAAGATTCGGATAAAACTGCAAAAAATAAATAAAAAATGCGAACATAATACCTAATTAATTCTCAATCGATTGATTTGAGTTACTTTTGCGCGTTGGCCCAACCCTTACAACAATGACCAAATGTTTTGATTAGTGGTAGTTAAACGGATGTCCGTTTACCCAATTGCATTACTGATTGCTTTAAGAATAATGATCCGACAAGTAATAGTATAAAAAAAAACTGAAAGACTGAAATTATTCTAGTCGATTATTATGTTTAAAAATCATTGTGACACAAATCATCTTACAAGAGTACTTGCCATGGGCATTCTCCTTTTGTAACAAATTTTAACCATCCCTAATCAACAAATACCTTCAAAGACGAAAAGTTGATAATATTCAAGGAAAAGGACGCTCGTTAATATTTGTCACTTAATAAAGCTGACCTACAATATTTTCGAAGAAGTTGTTCACTTATTTGAGAATAATATGTTTGTTGATATTTTGTACTTAATACAGTATCTACAAATAATCTTGTCTGATAGCATGTTCATGATAGTTCATGCAAAATAAACTATGAACGATTTCAATGAGCTAGTAACCATTTCGACAGTCACAGTTCTGTCTTTTGCAGAAGATTTAGTCGAGATCTCTATCTAGATATCAAAATTCATAGATGCTTCGTTCTTTTAAAGTAACTGCGGCAGAATCAACCGTTATTTACAGTTATTTTGATAGATTAGTGATATAGAATTATATAAACAACATGTAACAGAACGTGGAACACTCAGAAAGCTTTGAGAAACTGAGAAAATAAATAAGGTGGATAACTATTTTTATTAAATCTTTTAGAAGAACTCTTCATTTGCCTCTATAATCTGTACAAAATATTGATGAGCCTGAAACAAATTAAGTGTTTTACAGTCTGCTTCAGTTACCTCTTCTACATGCTTTTCGAACGCTGCTAACGCATCATCCTATGGCTGCGATAATGTATCCGTTTTAGTTTATTTTTTATTGTAATGAATAAAGAGAAGTCACCCGTTGCCAGATCAGGACTTCAAGTATGATGACCCATGACTTTGACCGGTGTCCAGAAAATTCTACGTTTTGAGCGCTGTGTACGCAGGCGCATTGTCATTGTGAAGTCCGGTGTTCGGTCGCTTGTTGCTCATTTAATTTTATAGTTTACCATTCAATGAATTTGCTGCTTTGATACCAGATACCCCGTTAAGGTAAAAAAACCAATGACCGAAATTTTCTCTGCGCTCCTCGGTAGTTTCCTTTGACATGTTTGGTTAATTTTGAAACAGTCAAGACTGACGTTTTGTTTCTAGATCGAATTAATTATTCCACGATTTGTCACCTGCCACACTTTCGTAAATGAACCGAAACAATCCTGCTTCAAATTTATTATTTATTTAGTTCTTAGACTTTCGCGTACATTACACATTTAAATAAAACAATTTATTTAGAGTTTTTGGCAATAATTAATATTTAATGCTGACGTTTCGACGAATTTTTTCGGTCAAAAATTCTATGTCAATAAATTGGCACTAGGATCAGTTTTTTACTATTTTAAGTACAACCATTCTTGAATTCTATTATTTTCATCTTTGGACAGGTTCACCAATATCTAATCTGATAGTTTTCATTTTGTAGGACACAACCGAACTTTGCCTTTATTCCCACCCATAACCGTAGTATTGTTGAAACGTCAGTGTTTTACAGAAAATTCTTCGGAGAGTTATTCATAGGCTTGAGCACATGCTACTCCTGCCGTAGAAAGACTACACTCACCGCAAGAATTCACTCCTAAGATGACATTACTAAGTAAGTTCAATTATAATGATAAATAGGGACATTTGATAGGTATAATTTCATTAATAAAACATAGTATCAAAACACATACTAAGATAAAAAATATGAGTTCACTACCTTATTTATCAAACATTATATTTGTTTAGTTAGTATTCAAGATTTGGTAATAATAACATTAGGAATTTTCTCTAGTAAAATTGGCATGTAGTGTCAGCGCTTCATCATTAAACTATTAATTAATTTCTACAGTGTTGGGGCACTGACCGTTACAGTTCATAACACTAAAGAGATATTGGGCGATAATATATACCGAGGGGACCAATGAGGATTGGTGGGTATTAGTCTTTAACACAAATGCAGTCGGGAAGCAAATAAGCACGGAGGAGTTCGAGAGCGTCATATTGTTTATTGTAAGCCACTACATGTCTACATGATTGCTCAAATCTATGGTATTATATTATTTATGCATATTCTAATCCACTCAAGAATCCTTTTGACAGAACTTGTGCGATACATCCCCTTTGAAATTCAACTTCAGGAAGTTCAATAAGCAATGGAGAATATTAAATCGGCTCATTGAAATTTCAGAATTTGCTCTAAATGTAAATGAAGATTATTCTGGAGTAATAATGGCAATTTGCACAGATTCCGGTCGGTGGGGTGAGGATTTAGTTAGTAACACGTATATTTACCAAAAGACGGTAAATACACAGCGGCATAAAAAGGTGTTAGTGTAGGTACCTTACCCGTCGAATGTAACTATTAGTTACTAAACAATATTGAAAATTAGTAATGAAGAATGTTATTTGATGATCAGATTTAGGTACTGCATGAGGTACTCAACACGAGGAAGTGGTTAGCGCGTTCGGTTCATGAATACGTTGTTTAATACAATATCGCAAGGACCTTTCATAGGATGTGCAACTATAAATATGCCACAAAACTGGTATAGTAATTCCAAAGAAATTTATACAAATAAAATTAACACAAATATGATAAATGTAAACGTGCCCTAATAATGTGCATGTATAACGACTATTTTCTTAGTCATCCTGTGGTCATGTAATGAGAACACCGGCCCAGGCGAATGCGGGGTACGAGGTGGAGGAGAAGGGACGGCGCGCCGCGACGATTGCTCTCTTGACTCACGACCGCTGTGATCTCCGCGCGCGCATCTTATTGTTGCATTGGGCTTTATCTTATCATTACATTTTACTGTAAAACCTTTTACTTCTTCCCATACCTTTCCATCCCGTTAACACGGTTCCTAAAAAGGGAATTTAAACGGCAGGAATTTTTGACCTAAATGATTCGTCGAAACGTCAGGATAAAATATAAATTATGCGAAAAACTCTAAATAAATTGTTTTATTTAAATGTGTAATGTACGCGGAAGTCTAAGAACTAAATAAATAATAAATATGAAGCAGAATTGTTTCGGTTCGTTTAAGAAAGTGTGGCAGGTGACAAATGTGGATCAATCAATTCGATCTAGAAACAAAACGTCAGTCAACAGTTTGACTGTTTGAATGAAACAGTTTGAATGAACCAACACATGCCAAAGAGATGTAATGAGACGTATGATATGCATAGATGTTGAGATCTTTGACTGGAGCGGAGCGAGCCAAGCGAGTGGAGCTGCCATGGATCAGCTTTAAAGACGCAATGTCTGTTACGCCATAACTTGCCGAGTTCTTATCCGATTTTAATATTTTTGGTGTGGAATTGAAACAACACATTTAGGACCAGATTGTGACGGAGTCCGAATTTTTATTTTCACACAAAAAAAAAAGTTATGGCCAAAAAACATTGGCTCTATGGGATTTCAAATCGAAACAAAAAGCGTGCGCTTTTTGAAAGTTTTATTTTAATATTTAATGTTTAATATTTACTAAACATTTTTTTTATTTTATTTTTTTAGTATTACGCTCAGCTCCAATTTATGGTGCTAGCGAAGCTTTATGCTTAGCGATTGCATCGCCTAGTATTATAAGAGATATTTGTAAAGATGCGCCCCCACGTTTTGAGTGCCCCTCGCTTGGCCCCGCCGGGTTATTTTATTCTTTTTTGGTCACTGAAAAATGTGGGATTTTTAGATTTTTAAATCTAGTATTATTATTTTATTTATATGAACAACGCGGATTTGTAAAATCTGAATGTATGTACATTTGTTTTATAACTAAAATATATAAAGTATGTATAAAACAAGCAACAATTTTATCTCAAAACAAGGGCTATTAAAATATTATATTCCTTAAATTTTTATAATTAAAATAATTCAGTGGTTTTGGTTTTAAGAGATTAAAAGCACATTGACAAACCGGCAGACAAAATTCTAAAGATGATAGAAGTTTCTTTTATTACTTTTTCTAAATCCAACTATTATTTTGAAAATACATTTTTTTTTATTTAAAATGAGTTTGTTCTTGATCCCAATCAAGCACGGGGACTAAGACAGTATCCACGCTGGAACGAGCTAACCCAGAAGGTGCCTTATCAACCTGGTTATGAAAATGGACGGTTTATAAGTTCTCGGAAATACAGACACAGGGAGAGAGTTCCACACTTTTGCTGTGCACATTATGAAGGATGTTGCGAAGCGCTTAGTGGATGTCCGATGGAAAAAAGAAGATGGCGGTATGAGCAAATGCAGCTCTTGAGCACATTCTCCAAAGTACAGTCTGTAGAAGACCGACACATAGGCAACTTTGCGGCGATGAGCTAAGATGTGAAGCTTGCTCTTCACCAATTTGCTGTCACTAATGAGCCTATTAGCACTGAAGCGTGTCCAGTGGCTGCACTGTTTGTTCACATAAACGCACGATGACACGCTGAACTTACAATTTCATAAATACCTAAGTATTAATAAATATTAGTATTTTTAGGTTGATTGCTGTCTATCGCAGATGTAGGTGTATCAGAGACGGAACGGAGCCGAGCTGTCTATCAGAGTACATACTGTATATCCGTAATAAATCATACTGTAAATAAATCATAATGGCCCATAGCCCACCACGCGGAACCTAGTCTAGATTGGTTTGATTCAATGACCAGCCATTGCGAACACTGCTTAATCTCAACATCCAAAGGCTGAGGCTCCTTATCGTTTGGATTCATGAATATTGACATTAAATTTAAATCGATTCACGTTGAATTTATTATTTTTATTAATTATTTTCATCGCGATTTTAAGATTTTTGGACAGGCAGGTCCTGCTTTATGATAAAATGCGACATTTTAAAGAATAGTTTCATAAACTCAACGATTCCTAAAGAATTGATATGCTATAAATGAATCAACAAGTAAACAATAAAATACCGTCACGTTTTAGGCATTTACCTCTTAAGCGCTTTAAAACATTGTTAGTTAGATGGCCGCTGTGCCAGGTCATTTTATTACCCGACTGTGCCAGAAGGCGGGTTATACAAGGTGGTGCAGAGGAAACGCATGTTTTTCGAACTGCTAGTACGCGGCAACGGGAGGGGGCATTGACCTTGAACAAATGTTGGCAGACGGCTACAACAATGCCGTTTCAGTCGCTATGGAGCGTTGGAGCGTACAACATAGTGTGTTCGTTATGGAGCAGTTCCCAGGACATGTGATTTCCAGATTTGGTGATGTTCACTGGCCCCCTCGCTCACCCGACCTGTCAATATGTGACTTCTTTTTGTGGGGATATTTGAAATCAAGAGTGTACATCAACAAGCCTCGCACACTCGATGACCTTAAGAATTCCATTCGTCAGGAAATTGAAGCTGTGCCAAATGAAATTTTGGAGAATTCAGTCCGTAATTTTCAGAAGAGGATCCAAATTTGTATGCAGCAAGAAGGACGTCATCTCAAAGACATTATTTTCCGAACCTAATTATGGTATGTAATTTCAAAAACTGCATTAAAAAACCTATCATTTAATACTTGTTTTTATTATTTTCAACCCATTGTGTCCCAGTAATTCAATATTGAAAAACATGCGTTTCCTCTGCACCACCCTGTATTTTTCGGTTTTCGAGAGTATATGTGTATGCATGTATAAAATATATAATGTAAAACACGCTCTGCGGCCTGAACGGCTCGATGGATTCTAGCTTGAGAGTGCTTTAGATTCGTATTTATTGTAAGAGTGACACTGGGTATATCAAGATAAAAAACAGCAAAATGGCGGATTTTTGGTGCCAAATTCAAATGTTTGGCATGCTCTGCAGCCTGAACGGCTCGACTCATTCAATATTAAAACTTGTAGCCTAAGATCTGAATTGGCTAGTTTTCATATATAAATTATATAATAGCCTTGGCAAGTTCTAAACCTGTTACTTGTTGATTTTTATTTTATTATTCCGAAAATTTGGCTTGCTGGTAGAAACTAGCCATCCAATATAATAATTCGTATATGAGAACTAGCCAAGTCAGATCTTAGGCTACAATATATTATCCTAAGTTATAAGAAAGAATGATATTTTATGTTGTTATAAATAAATTTTCAGGACTGACCATTGAACTTGGCACCCATTTAGATATCACTTCTTTTATCATTGAAGTCAACAACCAAGGCATACATCTCTCTTGACTTGGCTCTCATTTTCTCGTATGTTTTTGGTGGGATCTATATTACATTGCAGATTACTCAAATCTGCAATCTAGACGGTTGACTTTCTAGAATAGGTCCTGACTGCTACAATTTTTCTTCTTGTTTTAGGATTTTTCATTTCTAAATTACACAGAAAAGCAGTCGGGTTTTTGAGTTTTTTTAATTACCGTTTTTTTCAATTGACGAATTCATGAAACACGTTCATTAAGTTAAAGCAATTTTGCTTAATTTGGGGCTAAACAATTGCCGGGCTGTGTTCGAAATTTATTATTACATGGATAGGTACGAAATTTCATACAGTATGAAAGTTGATCTGTGACAGCATCGCCAGTATTATATTGTGTATTTAATAACAGAAAATATATGAAGCAGCACGTGAATACAAAAATCATATTATTTTAGTATTCGCATGCTATCGCTAAATGTGACGCTAGATGACGTATACAAGAAAAAATCGACTGCGAAGAAAAATAAAAAATGTGAAACTCTAATAAAACCATCTTAATATTAATCTAAATATTAAGTCCAATTGTTATTTTCCCTGTGAGTCACTCTGTGTTTGTGAAAAAAAGACTATAATACATCGAGACAAAATTTTGAGGAAACTTCAGTGTACAGTGTAATCCAAACATTTGATACAAACAAACAAGTAATAAATGTGTATAGCTTTGAACACATTAAAACAAAACAAGTGTCGTGTTGTGACTAACTTGCATTGTATCAAAAGATCCAAAAAACATCAATTATAATAAACACTGACAGTCAATTTTATTCAAAACAGGCGTTCCACAAAAAGACAATATCAACTTTAAAAAGCCGGTGTTAAGAGTTTACTTTGTCAGAAATTTACTACAGTGCTGTCATCACTTCATAGTACAATACAAAGTCGTTTCGTGCTGTCTGTCTGTCCCTATGTATGCTTAGATCTTTAAAACTACGCAACGTATTTGGTGCGGTTTTTTAATACATAGAGTAGATCAAGAGGAAGGTTTATATGTATAATATATGCATAATATAGTAGAGAAACACTGATAATTTTAGAGGTTTCTAATGTGATGTCGTAAATAAACACATTTTTTGAGATTACATTGCAAACGCTGGCGGAACCCTACGAGATAGATCAAAGCAACGTACTACAGGATTGTACATCTTAAAAAGGTCTACAAAATAGTCCCCAATGGCTCTTAGGGATAACCCACAATAAACATTTTTTATCCTTTACTTAACTTACTTTACGAGAAATAATGGCTTATTTACGAAGTGATTTTAAGCAATACAGCATTAATCCTTATCCAATTAAGTACATTAAAAACATTTTTCATTTAATATAGATCAGTATGGCCCTTTACAGCATGTAATTTAAATTAATGTCTTGGAAGATATGACAGATTTAAAATGCAGGGACATACCGATTGCGGCATTACCGGCCGGGGGGCCGGCAGCGCGTGCCTATAAATAGCGCGTCGAAAGCCACGGTTCGTTTACGCCTCCCCTCTAGAGGGGTGGTCGCCTCAGATGAAGGCTTCAGACCCTTCCCGGGTACAAGCCAACCTCAGGTGATGTTTAGTCAGTACGAATCTGATATAACTTCGAAACCGGGCCGGAGTATCCGGGCAGGAGTATCCACCTCCATGCACCTCCCTCCCCCGAGTCCGGAGGGTGCCCAAGTTGCCAGGGGCGCAAAAAAAACCGCGCTTCATCCTCTAGCACTTTTGATTAGAAGCTATCGCACGCGTTAACCCGAGACAAAGACATTCGATAGTATATTTAGTATTAGCATTACACCCATGCGAAGCCGGGGAGGGTCGCTAGTCTGTTATAAAAGCAAGTTCTCTGCTCGGTACAACTAAATTTTTTCACAAAAACAATGGCCAAAGATACAGGTATTCTTTATTACCGACTTCAAAAAGGAGGAGATTCTCAATTCGGTTAGTATTTCTTTTACACCGATTGCGCCGAGATTTCTGGTCCGATTTACGAGATTCCTTTTCTTCCAATGAGGAATAGTTGCTATTTGGTTCCATAAAAATTTAATTTAGTTTGACTCAGCAGTTTTCATTTTGTAAGCATTTTTTGTTTACTTGGACGATGTAATTTTCACCATACTTTGTATATAGTTTTTATAAAGGTTTTTATTTTGGTTGATAACATTTATAAAGGATGACTCACGCTAGACCTAGTTATCTTCAAAAATATAAAATAAATAAATATAAAATGCTACGACATATTTTTTTAAATACTGATAGACAGCACATAGGGATAGTAATAGTTATTACTACTCCTATCTTATCGCTTAATTATAAATTAATATACTATTATTATTATCTATCTAATTATCTCTTTACAAAGGAGCATTCTCCATTCTATTTAGGTATCATTTTGAGAGATGTAAATATCATAATTCAATTAAATCAAAACCTGTATTTAACACTACCAAATCCGATGATATGAGGTGGTGGGGATAAGTTGGGCAGATGTATCAATCTTTCAAGGGGTCACTTGAAAGTTTGACATTTCGCCCAACTACTCCCAAAGCAACATGTCGAAAATGCACACAAAGTCGCGAACTAAAGTTAGTTTGCTGTAAAAGTAAACACTATAAAGAAAGCTTTATATTTTTAAGGCAAGGTGAAAAGTATGTATTCAGCTATAACTCCATCACATTTACTACTACATACCTAAAAGTAAATGCAGTCTAACCTTGAAAGATAACAGATTATGACATTCAATTAATATTTTGATAATCGATGTATTTCTTTTGTATATACATATATTTTCTATCTAAATACAACTTGAGAATATAAACTTCAAAAATGGTTTATAATTAGCATTCTTTCGATAGTGTAACTTGTAACACCATTGTCTTTTTTATATTACAAAGTGTTTCGTATCAAACCCTTAGGCTCTGTCAGAGCAACAGGGTTGCTGTGGCCCTTTTTTCTAAACGTTACGAAGAAGCAACACATGAGGCCAGGACCTATTAGTCTCACTTATATATTACATTTTATTTTATTCCTCTTCCGTTACTGTGTTGTTCTTCATTTTTTTTTATTTCTTAAGTATGTTATCCTATTGTAAATGTTTCGGGAGGTTATTAAAATAATATTTTTTTCAAATGTTTGGCAGTAAATGCTACAGTATCAATTTTCGGTTTTGTAACCGTTAGAAGACCAAATAAGCTGATTGAAAATTACCTAAATGACCCTTCGGAATTGTATTCAACGGATTTTCGGGAGGATTTTTACAATTTAGTTATACTAGTTTCCCTTCTCATTAGAGACACCCACAGTCATAGCGGGAAACTATTGCAAATACTTTAATAAAGTCGGTTGAACTCCTCTGAACAACAGACTAATATACACTATTTTCCTTTATTAATAAAATTGTTTGCAATGCCCTCAATCTAAGTTTACAATTTCTATCACGTAATTAATTTGTTTACCAAGAAAATATAAGTTCAATTGACACTTTTTCACCAATTATTTTTTGGGGCTGCAAATTGATTTAAGTATGAAAGCGAAATGAACTAAGTACATCAAAATTAAACGAACGAATTACTACACAAAAACTTAATTTGAATTAATGAAAAAGCAATTGTTGATTCTTTTGTTATTTCAAATTAGAATATTTAATTACTTATACTCCTTTTTATTTGGTGGGCAAGTATAGATGATTAGAAAAGTTTTATTAATAGCAATAATTTTCTACAGCTAAGTTAAATATTATTAAAAATACATGTGCGAACTTATTATTTTTCTCGGGCGTCAGGCCAGAATCGAACCCACATCAAATCGCTATCCGGGAAGACTACACGTAGTCTTCCACTTGAGCTAAAGAAAACAGAGGAAAAAGTGCCACAAAGGAAGAAAAGGACTGTTTGTAGGATTCTCCTTTTTTACAAGAATTGATCAAGATGAATCAGGTTAAATTCCACAATTTAAGTTTACGGTTCCGAGGAATTAATTCTTGGAAAAGAAAAAAACTCTAAATCAATTTTATTTTTGAAACGTTAAAGTGTAGATTACAATGTGCAGTTTTGTTTTTATTGAAGTTTCTAAACACTCACGAATTACTGACAGCATGGTTTGCCCTGCGAACACTCGTCGAAATTTTCTAGTACCTTCCTGATTTTACGCTGTAGGCGAGCGTTGTTTCATCAATGAGAGGAACATCCTCTCGTATTCGAAAGAAACATTTTTACAAATGTTTGGTCAATCGATTAAGATGAAACAGCCATGTTAGATTTATATTTTTTTATATATTTTATGCATTTTCAATGCGATCTTATAAGATAAATTATTATAATAGAAAAATACTAGAAAAAAATCGACTCGGGTCACAAGTGAATCTCAGGCGGGAATCGAACCCGCAACCTTTGGAAATCCGGTCCAATGCTCTCCCAATTGAGCTACCGAGCCCTGCGAACACTCGTCGGAATTTTCTAGTGCCTTCCTGATTTTACGCTGTAGGCCAGCGTTGTTTCATCAATGAGAGGAACATCCTCTCGTATTCGAAAGAAACATTTTTACAAATGTTTGGTCAATCGATTAAGATGAAACAGCCATGTTAGATTTATATTTTTTTATATATTTTATGCATTTTCAATGCGATCTTATAAGATAAATTATTATAATAGAAAAATACTAGAAACAATCGACTCGGGTCACAAGTGAATCTCAGGCGGGAATCGAACCCGCAACCTTTGGAAATCCGGTCCAATGCTCTCCCAATTGAACTACCGAGCCCTGCGAACACTCGTCGAAATTTTCTAGTACCTTCCTGATTTTACGCTGTAGGCCAGCGTTGTTTCATCAATGAGAGGAACATCCTCTCGTATTCGAAAGAAACATTTTTACAAATGTTTGGTCAATCGATTAAGATGAAACAGCCATGTTAGATTTATATTATTTTATATATTTTATGCATTTTCAATGCGATATTATAAGATAAATTATAATAATAGAAAAATACTAGAAAAAATCGACTCGGGTCACAAGTGAATCTCAGGCGGGAATCGAACCCGCAACCTTTGGAAATCCGGAATAAATAAAATAATTTATCTTATAAGATCGCATTGAAAATGCATAAAATATATAAAAAAATATAAATCTAGCATGGTTTGCGTCATACTCCGCTACTCAATTAGTAATGCACCTGATTATTGTGTAAATATTGGATATTGATTTGTAGTAGTATATTGAAGATTATATTGAACCAAAATGCATGGTACAACTAATTTCCTAGAATTGTCATTTTAATTTTAAATATTTTTATTGCTTAAGTTTCTAAAAAATAATTATATTTGTACAAAATATAATTCGAAGCCGAATTAATACGAAGCTCTCTTTTAGGCAACTCACAAATTTCGCCTGCTACTTATCGGTTCAACCGATTCGAACGAATTTTGTTATGATCATACATGATTAAAACCTGACGGACATAGGCTATGTAAAAAAATATAGATTTTACCATGGAGGAATAATCACCGAAAGAAAAATTCAAAAGCTGATTACAGCCAAACCGCTGATACTACATTGATGAAATTTGGCGTCAAAACTCATATCGTGGTCGTGACTAATGTGCAAAAAAAAGTTTTGAAATCGAACAAACCATAGAGGAATAATCACCTTTCAAAAATCTAATTATTTCTCGCTCGATTAAATATCGCTCAGTATTTGCAAAAAGCAGAATGTATTGCAGACCTAGTTTATTATGGATTATAACTTTATACAAAAGGTTAGAATATAAAATGATTCATTTTGTGACATATACTCGAACGTTGTTTAACTAATCGGAATATTATCACGATTTAAAGATGTGTGAGTAAGGTAACACAGGTTTCCTTGAACCGCGCCACGCGACCTACTCTTTTTTACTGCTCTCTGTCTACTCATCAAATATTCGGTTTCTATCAAAAAATATAACACACACACTATCGTATCATTAAAATAAATATCGCTACTTTATAGATGCAAGTTCGTCATTCGATTTAAATTAGTTGAATTTAGTACACCGATCCTAGATGCTTTTTGACAGATTATGAGGAAAAATTAAAAAGAGGAAAATATTCATTACTCAATGTCCGTAATAGAGACACTAACAGAACAGGCCTCATAAAAGATTGTAAGGAAACGTCGGTGCTCAACAGCTCGAGTCAGACTAATATTCGTCTTATCATGCTTAGTAAGCCGTTACTTATTCTGTCTGTATTCCACATCTGATATATTTTCTAAGTTCTTATAAATAAATAAATAAAGGTAATAAATAAAGGTTACTATCAAAGTAGTGCAACAAAAAATTTCAATTTCGTCATTTTAAATGGGGTGAAGGTAAAGGAAATTAGATGGCAAAAGGCCTCGCCATATTTGAGAATACACCGCAATTTTCTGGTCTCTTTAACAGAGGGTCCGAATTTGTTGACAAGAAATTGCGTAACCCTTTAATTTCAAAACATTTAAATCTTCTAGTATTGTTATGACCCAATTTCAGTTCTAGTTTATGAAGAATACTTTATACTGTTCCTATTGAAGTGGCAAACCCATGATTTACATAATGACTAACTAATGAAAGATGGTGGTTATTAAAAAGGTATCGCGCGCTGCTATTCAACCAATTATTATTATTTCAAATATTATAAGATTCATTTCTATTATCTTATCTAAAATACTTTCTCAGATCGGGAAAAATCATCCCCATTTGAATGTGAATACAAACATTATGTTATAATGTAAATTGATTTACATAAATTATTTATTTACTTATCACTAAAACTGGTACAATAAAACGGAATAAAAAAAATATACAGGCTTCAAAAAATTACAGTTAGAAGATACATTAAATAGTTAAAGATAATTTTAATATTTACAAAAATTCGTTGTTATCATTTCCAATATCCTACAAATAAAATTTAATGTCTTGGGTGAGAAAACAGAAAATTTATTACACTTAATATTTTCAAATTTTATTTTTATCAATATTTACGATTATCATTTATTTTTGGATAAAATAAGGATGTTATTACGTCTTTTCTTTTTATGTTAAATATAAATCTGATCTGGGGTAAATATAGGTACAAAATCTGCAAACCCTGCTCTTTAATGGCGGCGTGTCTGCAACTGCTAAGCACCTCTGGCACTAATATCATCCTTATCTTAGGGTTCACTCATTTCATATTCTTATTTCTTTTTTGCTTTCATAGAACTAACTGAATATTAGCTATCATCAAAATCGACTTACAAGCTTAGGACTTAATATGGAATTCAAGTTTGACGGTGCGGGTTTTGATTGACAAAACGTAAGGAATTCTCGTGGTTTTCGTTAAAGATTTCAATGTACTTAAGTTCTTACAAAGTTCTGACAAAACTCATATTTAACTATAATGTAATAGAGTAAAAAACGAAACAGCTAACATAATACAAATATAGTGTAAAAGCACCCTAAACTAAGATAAATATTCTTCCCAATAGCAATTTTTGCAAACCGTGAAATAATTAGTCATGTGGTATTAGTGCTATACAGACACAGTCTGTTCTTATGGTGCCGTTAAATTTTAGTAACATGAAAATTTTAACTCAACCACCCTTTTTAATTACTTTTTTTTCATGTGAATAAATTAAACAAAGGATCTCTCGGATAATAAACGATATGGTGCATTAAGAAACAAACCATCTCAAAGTCCATTAATTTCATTGCTCGTAAAAATAAAAACTCCGAATTAATCTCGACTCGCAACAATAAAAGTAGAATATCTTACATAAAAACCAAGTGCGTGAAAATATTGACAATTTAATTTAGAACCTTATGTAATTAGGTTTGACTTATGGATTCATTAATGAAAAATATTATTTTAAAAAATATTATACACTAGCTTTTACCCACGAATTTCTCCGCTTTAGTTAAGACTACGGACTAAAAGTATATTTTTATCCCTCAGGAAACTTTTCCTGTTAGGAAAGTCACACACTTTTGTTAGGGGTAGGTACTAGAAAAAGTGCTGACTTTTTCTAGTACCTACCCCTAACAAAAATGTGTACAAAATTTCATGATGATCAGTTGAGTGTGAGAAACAAACAAAGAAATTCATGTTCGTAGATAATTATAATATTTGTTAGGATTATTTTTTTAAGAAACGAGGCGGAAGTAAATACATATTTGCACTTGTCTTAAAAATCTTATATTTTTTCTTAAAGAGGACATATGTTGAGACATATGTTTCATTTAAAACTGTATAACATTTTGATGTTATACAGGTTTAAATGAAACATAGAACTGCAATTGGTTTTACATAATTTGTATGTAAAAGATACTAAATATAATAATAAACATATTCTATACTATATGAACGTAACATTTTTGATTAATTTTGGTATTTATAAGTAATATTTATACTGTGGAAAATATAATACCCACATGGTTACAAAATTAGTTACAGTATTTATAATCATTTTTTTAGCGTAGAGGGTTTTTTTATTCACCTTTTCTGTCCTTCTCAGTACATAACTATCTCACCTCCACGCAACTCCGGCCCAAATTATAATTAATAGACTCTTGAACGATACCAAACCTAGCTGCCTTCCAATGAATTAACAATGTGCGTTTGTCTGTCCGCTCGTTTTCCCGCTCTTTTTCCATTGTATACACGTTACCATAGCAACGCCTTACCATAGCAATGCGCTACCATAGCAACGCGTAACCGGGTCAGCTAGTTGTAATCTAAATTCATAGAAATAAAATTAGTACATTTACATATTTCATAATATTTAACTCCTCCTCACTTCTTCGAATCCGTTCATCAGTTGCCTAAGATTCAAGCGCCCTGTTTGTTTACGAATATAGTGAATAATTAATATTATACGAGTACCTACCGTCCTTAAAATATAAGTTTTAAACTTACTTTATTGTTACCAAACTTTGTTTAGAATATGCTTTATAAATTTATGCCTCTAAATATCTATGAGTTTTTCAACTTAATATACATATATTTGAATGATTTGGCAAATTGGTTGCGAACCTTACGTAACCAGTTATCATCCTGATTGGCATATTTAAATACGAGGATTGGTAACTATTACTGTTACATTGTAGGAAGATGAACTTGGCTGCTAAACCCTCGTTATGTGCTTAGCATGGTGCACCCGAGCTGGCTCGATATCTATACCATGACCATATAGTACCATTTGAACAATAATATTAATAATCATATACATCTGATTGGTAGATGACTCTAATTATAATAGAAATAATTTAAATATTTATTTGATGTCCAGAAATACTTTTCATAACTCTACACACTTTATATTCCACCTGTGACTTCACTCATTTCATATTAAGTAATAATTTCTCTAACAATTTCCACTAAATAAAATAAAAAAAGTTTTAAATAACATTTATTGCACTTCAGAAATTAGTTATTAGGTATAGATTAGAACATTGCCTTACTTTTACTGAACCTATTTTCTCAGATTGTTAAAACTTATAGATTCTATAGTAGTGTATGTATGAATACAAAGAGCTTACATCTTCTTATATTCCGCCCGTATATCTTTCAATATTAAATTAATTGTTTATTATTTGTTTAATAGTTGTTCTTTTGCTTTTCTAAAATGTTTGATTAGAATGTTGATGATTAAAAAAAACGTTTTAATAATTAATAAATTTAATATTGTAAACTATGTCAAACTCTCCCTCACACAAATGAGACAAGGTTGGGGTGCAGGGGATAAAAAATCATGAAATTCCTGTGAGGTAATTTATGGATGGCCTCTAAAAATAATTTTGAATTCGAGGCCTGCCTGTTAAAAGCAAGCTTATGTTAAATGCTTAGCAAAACGTCACTAGAAGGGTCAATCTAAAGTAAACCTGCGGTATAAAATTAACTTTAAAAATATAATCTACCTGTGATATAAGAAAAAATGTTAATTACTTAATCAAATATTTTCGTGATAAACTAAAAACAATATAATTTAGTTAGGTAAATAATTACAAAATATATAATTGTTTAATTGGCGTTGTTTTATTATATTACGTATATAGTTACTCATAATATAGTCACAACTTACTTTAATTATAGATCCTCCTAAACATTTTAGACAATGAAGACACGCTTTAGTCTGTAGGTCACCGGGCGACATATACGGCTTTGTTAATTTGTGTAAATTTCCTGGAACGCGATAACAAGCAAGTTTACTTTAAAACTTTACTTAAATAGGTCTCAAAGGCAGACCTTAAAGATTGCTGGTTTCAACGTAAGAACAATTTTCCCACGACCACCTAAAGACGGTCTGCTTGGGGGTCAGTAATGCTAACAATATTTTTATCTAGCAGGAAAATTCCTTAATGACGCATTAAGGATATTCTTAATATCACTTGTCCAATTAAAATAGATTGCAATCCTAAACTATGCCGACTGAATGATCAAAAAGGGGTGTGAAATAAAAACGAAATTGACGCGGACGAAGTCGCTGGTGTCAGCTAATATATTAAATAATGTACTATCAAAATTTATTAAATCATTTGAGCGTCTATCGACATAAATGTTTCTAAACATATTAGGTATCCTTTCCGTAGTAGCAAATCTATTTTTAACGACATATTTTGAATATATTAGCTCTTAATAATGCCTGCTTCTAATGTATTCATTACAAAGTACACGAAACAGAGCTCTCTCAACTAAGCACTCAAATAAATCAACACATCATATAGACGCGCTTTCTCGCCATCTGATACATATATGCAGAATCCTTAAACTATGCTGAGATGTCTCACTTAGAGGAACGCTCAAAACCAAAAATATACTACAAATTGTGCTAAGGATTTCTTATTAGTGGTAAAATAACAAAATGGTAATAACATATAATAAATAAAAACTACCTAAAAATTAATAATGAAAAAACTACGCTATCGCTAGATAGTGGTGTGAAGGTACTTTGAGTATACAAATAAAGTATTACTTATGTTGTTAAATTATTTAACCACCATCAGCTTATTAATATTTCCAGTGCCGGACAAAGATCTTCCTTACAGTAAAAAACACTGTGGGTTGAGAGAATAAAAGATTAAGGTCTTTTTGCCTAATTTTGGTGGATTTTTTTGTCTTTGAATTTTTAAGTAATTTTATAGTTTGGAACTTAAGAGAAACTCCTAAAATTTAATTATAAGTATCAAGAAATTGTTTAAGCCTTTTAGTTTTTTATTAATTGGCGAGACCCAAATTAATGAACCACCGAAAATTCACAAAAGCCAGCAAAATTAGCATTTCTGGATTATATGTCAGAATGAGGAATAAAAATCCTTTATTGTCAAAATACCCTGTAAAAAGTAAGAATTCGACGACACTGATTAAACTATAAACCGTTACTTATTTTAAACTTAAAGATCAAGGTACATATTTGATTTAGTTTATAGAGGGTATTTTTAGAGTAAGCAGTTTTTTTTATGAATGCTTTATATATTGACCGTTTTCCTTAAAACTTCGTATCCGCAACAAAATCACAACTAATCTATTATTTATTTTTCAATAAACTATCAAATGATAATGGTATTTAAATTTTAGGATTTTCTTAATTTAAGATCATTATTATTGAAGTAGTTGATAAATTGTTGCAAGTATTTTGTATTATATTAATAAATATAATAATGAATTCAGATGGACAGTTCTGTTATCATGTCCCAATTATTTTACCGTATGATTGGCACTTACCTATCTCAGAAACCGCTCGTTAGTTCTGATGGCCGGAGGTTCAAAATTCTGTCTTACAATTTCTTGACACCTTATCTAACTTAACCAAATAATATGACGTCAAGACTCTGTTATTAAATAAGTACGTTAAATTTAATTTAGCGGTTTCTAAAGAACAAGAATTAATAATAAGCGTATATAAATGGGCTGTAGACAGATATTTCTAATTTGTCCGCAACCAACGCCGCCGTTATGAATTGCCACCCTTCCGTTTTATATTGAAAAGGAATCAACGCTAAAGCCTTAATATTTTCGCATCAGTAAAACCTTTCAGAGTAAAATTGGCTGTAAGATTTTATGAACTTAGGTCGAAGTGATTTAAAAAAATGAGTTAATTCCTCATCTCCTTGCTCCCGCTGTAAGGTTGTAACGCCATAGGCCAAAACCCCCTAAAACTCATTGTCGAATATTGCCAATACAGGTAGCCATATGTGATGTCAAGGGTCCTACCTACCCAGGGGTATAAATATAAGGGCCATTTACCCCAGTTATCACTTATTAATTGACCTCGGAAGTGAACGTATTTCATTGTTGTTGTTCACTGTTTATCGGTGACTCATACAAGTGATATTTGTTTTGGTGATTTCTAAAAAACGATAATTACGAAGGTCACGACCGGAGGCTCCAAAAAAAACAAAATTATTTTAATATATTTAATTAAAACTGAAATTACAATATAAAATACAAACTATGCCTAACCGATATTAGAATCAGAATGGACGATGAATATGGTAAAAATAATGTGCCAACGGCTTAAACCGCGCCGTCAGCGGAAAGGGTCACGTACGCCGCCGCAACATCACGTTGCTGGACACGGGTCTGCATCAGGTCGGCGCCTGCTTGCACTTTGCTAGGTGTCGAATATTGTAACACGCTAATTGTTTTGTTGTTTGTGTATTATGGAATTTCAACAACAGGGTAAGTGTTTTGTAAATTATTAAGTTTTACTCATCCATATATTATACTTTTTATTTTATGTGGGTGCTACGACAACCCTTTTTTGAAGTTTATTTTTCCATTGCTGCAACTTTATCGAGACCTACAAAATTTTGCGTCCATTTGCAGCGGATCTGATTTAGTATAAAGTGTAGGTACATATGTGTATTTTATGAGGAACATATTTTTTTTTGCCCCGATTTGTCCGCGCGCCCTTAAAGTGCCTGCTACGATGTCGAAGACGCTTCGTAGCATTTGCTACGAAATTGATATTTATTTTATATTTTTCATTTCAGGTACAATAATAAAATTTTCTTTTTCGAGGAGGCATTTTTTTGAGCTGTGGTGTTCGCAAAAATACATTAAAGTATTTTTAACGTCTCTTAATAATGTTGAAAATACAGATATAGAACCTTTATCACGTCGAACTGTTAATTTATGTAAAAGTCTTGACTGTTTCAAGGTTTTAAGTAATTATTCTCCTTGGTTAGATGTAATTGAATATGTAGAACTGACTAGAACTGTTGAACAGTGCCATTTAGAGCAGGCATAACCAGGGCCGTCTTACGACGTAGGGGGGCGGCCCAAAAAAAAGTACTTTTCTGATCTTATTTCGCGGTGAAGAAGTAGACGATTAACAGAATTGTCAGAAGTAGATTCCTCTGTTGTAAACGCAGCTAGCAACTAGCGGCCCGTCCCGGCTTCGCATGGGTGGACAAAATTCTTTATTTTTTTCCTATTATTAAATATTTTTCCGTTAGCGCCATCTAGCATCCGGTAGACGAACTACTTGCGGTTAACTCGTTGCTATGGTAACGTTATTGATGCAATGTAAAAAGAGCGGGAAAAAGAGCGAACAGACAAACACACAAACCACTGTGATCTTAGATTATAGATTAATGAAGGAGTTAATGGATAGTGTGCATCATATCTCAACGTGGCGTCGCGCGTCGTTGCGAATACGACAGAATAAGCGCCTGTCATAGTAGTGCAGTCATTGAAGCGAAAAATAGGGTCTTACCTCTGAATTTTTTTACTGTGAACCGATTTGCATCGAATTTTGGAATTATGCTTGTCTTACCCTTAACTTCAAAAGTGAAAATGATCTGAGCTACGCCTTTTACTTTTAAGGGGTCTAAACTACCCCTTAATGGAAAAATTGGCATTGATCCATTTTATCGCTAAAAAAAATATCTAATAGTAAGTGGTGAAATTGTAAAGTATTTTTTAACATAATTACCTCATATTAAAATAATTTTCAACCCCTTGAAAATCTTACAACCCTTGCAAACAACCCCTAAATTGAAAAAATCACAAAAAATACTTTGGTATGACATAAAAAGATGTAAGTATAGAGTAAGTAATATTTTATATTCTCTATAATAATTATCAAATTTTATCCCCCTTTCAACCCTTGAAAACTACCCCTTGATAAAAAATTGTTAAATTTTTTTTTGATAAAATGAAAAGGATTTAAATATTATTCTACACTCTCGAAAATGATTATCATATTCTTAAGCTTTTCTACCCTTAAAACTACCCCTAAATTAAAACAGAAAATATATATGATTACATATTTAAAAATAATTTAATTTAGAGTAAAAAATTGCCATTTATTGAATAAAATATTTACAAATTATATACAATTGTACTATGATTATTAAAATATAATATTATTATTCATGACTCAATGTCGGAGTCGCTGTCACATTCAACATCTCCTGGCTGAATTGGAGGGCTATTTTGGCAGTTATCTCCACTGCACGTTGCACAGGTACTATTACAAAACAGACCACATTTTCCGCATCCGCAAGACGCTCCACATCCTTTTTTGCAGTTGCAAAAAATCATTTTCAGCAGTTGCAGACGGAAATATACTGGTCACATTATAACGAATAAACGGTGCAAGCACAGCTGATCACATGGCTTTTTCGTTGGCCCCTTCACTCAAATGTATTATATATACATACTAGTGGACCCGACAGACGTTGTCCTGCCTGTTATTTTTGCAGTATAGATAAATAACCTAGATACCGTCTGCAGCGCCATCTGCCGGGCTGATTTGTGAATCTAAACCATTCTCAGATCCCCTTGAACACACACAAAAAAATTCATTCAAATCGGTCCAGCCGTTTAGGAGGCGTTCAGTGACATACACACTCACAGAAGAATTATATATATAAAGATAAGAACGTTGGTATGTATTCATGCCTACGTTTCCAAAATATATGAGCCATATTATATATATATATACACATTACAATAGTTGTGGGTCTCTATTATACTGCGTACTTTCACATCGCTCCAAATATTCACACTCCGAAATTTTCAGTTACTAAGTAGAACAAAATATGATAAGTTTTTGGGCCATTACTCCTTCAATTTTCATGCTATCACAATTTATAAAAAACCATTGTAAAGGTAATTAAGAGAGCTACAACATCCTTCATTGCAATATATAGTAAAAAACCTTTTTCTAAAACGGTGAAGGGTTAAAGGGCTTAAGAGAGGCTGTGATTGCGCTGCCACGCGCTCTTTAAACAATCATATCTCCGTCAATTTTTGTTTGACAGAAAAAACAAAAAAACCAAATTGTTTGTCAGAAAAATACCAAAAATTTTAATTCGTACACTTTTATACGTATCTGTCGTCATTTTTGAGATATTATGAAAAAAAAGTGGGTTTTTTAAAAATTTGAAATTTTGTTTTTTTCTTTAATCGTGACTTTTTTGAAAAATATACATCCTGAAGCAGCCAAACTGATACTATCTATCAAACTCTTCATAATAAAGTTAATTCTAGGCGGAATACGATTTATTTTTATTTTGGTGGAAATGGCACTTATGAAACCCATTGATTTATAAGAAAAAACATTAGATGCTCCCCTTATTTACAATACAGCTCACTTATTTTACGTGCAAAAGACTTTTAGTAGTGCTCATTTTAAAGCTTATTTCAAGCACTACAAAACCTTTTAGTATTAGAATGCATAAAATGCATCTGCTCGCCGCTAGATGGCATTGACCACATCGATTAAATTTCAGACAAAATAAAAAACGGATTTGATCTTTAATATCTAGCTTAATATTGCACTTAGAATACTTTATAAAAATCTAATTGTTCATTGTTTTACCTGCTACAATTTTGTTCTTTATAAAATTTTCGATAAAACGTATATTTTTGGAGATATTTGTAAAAAACCGATGAAAAACGTGAGAAAATTGCGAATTTTCAATTGCCAATAACTCGAAAACTATTGGATTATTTGAAAAACTTTATAGATGATTTTTTGCTTTAAATTAGGCCTTCTATCTATCTATTATATTGCAAAAAAAAAAATTCACCCCCGAGAAGGGGTGGCAACCACCCCCAGGGTGGTTGCGGAGTTCAAATCATTTTCACTTTTGAAGTTAAGGGTAAGATGAACCTAATTCCAAAATTGTATGCAATTCGGTTTACAGTAAAAAAATTCGGAGCAATAATGCTTCAATGACTGCACTATAGGTAGTGATTAAAATACATAATGTCATACTCTTTGTCTCTCTCATGTAATTGCTGACATTGTTATTATAGCTGTGTTATTGATGGTCATCAATTTTTTTTTCAAAATCAAAGTTTTATCAGTATCAGTTATGACATACTTTTGATTATGAAGTTGTCTAAAGATATTATAAAAAAATTATATTAATTTGAGTTTGGTACAAAGTGGGCCTATGATTGGTCAATTTCCTTGAATACGAGAATATTAATTTTGATTGAAACGAAATACAAAAAACCGTACACAAATGTAGTTACTTAAAGTAAGTTCTTTTGAATCATTTAATATATTTACTTACCACTGGTCCCCATATATAATCCACAAAAAATATTTTCTATTATTACAGTAATAACAATGTTATGGTATCATTACGTCGTGGATTACAACAAAGTCAACAAGTATCTATTTGAAATATGGGCTGCTCGTCATGTGCTTGTTCTCGTAACAAGCAATTAGCTTACCACGAAGGGTTAACAGAAATATTAATAACATATTGCTAAATTACTAAAAAAAATAAGAAGAAAAAAAAATAGTGGCATACAGAAGATAAAAAGATAAGTTTATAAACGAAACAATTTTAAATCGTGATAATATTCCGATTGATTTGATATACTTATAACGTTAGAGCATATATCTCAAAATTAATTATAGTAATTCTACCCTCCTTTCTTACAGTTATGGAGTCCTAATATATAAATTCCTAATATATAAATCTTACCTAATATATAAATAACAGCTTATTTCTTTGTTCTAGTACCGCTTTATGGTACAAGATGGCGTTAAAGTTAAGCTATTAGCAGCACTGCTTTAAGCATACTGTACTGTACACTGCCACCACACGGTAGAAGGTCTTCACCGAAGCTGTAATAAATTCAACTTTGTTTATATCATGCTTCGAAATCTGTCTTCGTGCAAAACTAGTTTAAATGTGATATTTAAAAAAACACAAAAACGCGCCCTCTCAGCCTTTTATAAATTTATAGTTTTTATTACAATTTTATTAATACGGTTTTGCTTTCCAAAATAGTTTTCAAAATCATATACGTCAAATCGCCTTTTTTTAAATATACAACCTTATTTGTGTACAAAAATAATTAAACTTTATAAAATTAAGCAATTAAATATTTAAATAAAAAGACACTTCCATAAAATTGTAGTGTAGTGTTATGTAGTATCGATATCTAATATTTACACGTAATCCTGTATATTATCTACTAATTGAGTAGCAGGCAAGTTATGATGTAGGACGGTAAGCATGCTGTCATTAATTTCTAGGTGTTTTAGTAACTTCTAGAAAAACAAAACTGAACATTGAAATCTACACTTTAAGATCTTAAAAATAAAGTCGATTTAATTTTTTTTTCAATTCCAAGAACTCAATATAATCATATATATAATTTTCATGACAATAACAGAAAATATGAATGATAGTACGTTATGCCTCCTATGGATCAATAAGTTCTTCAACTGTCATTTTTACATCCCAAAACTGCACAAAATGGCTTATCTTATAAGATCACATTGAAAAATGCATAAAATATATAAAAAGTATAAAATTGTAATTGTCTATTTTTTTGATAAGTATATTGTTTCGCGTAAAGTTTGCGAAGCAGAAGGTCTGAGTACGCGGAGTTACGCATAGGTACTTAAGAATGCGTAATTCACGCACAATTACGCGGGTACCTACCGCCCATTTGCAACTTCTACTCTTTTTTAGTGTTCTGTGATTCGACGACAGGGAGGGTGTCCATCAGAATTGCACAACCTTGTTCCGCCTTCCCCATTTTTTCATCGGACAACCAGAGTTACAAATGGGCGCCTCCGATATATGGTAGATATACCAATGGTAGATAGACCAATGGAACTTTTTACCTGAATCTGTGTTTCGTGACAAATACAATTTAGGGGTCTTCAAGACACTAGTGAATAGGTATCTTCTAGGCAAGCGCGTCATATTTCTAAATCTGTTTAGTGAATTCGCAAATACTATGTCCTTTCCGTAATAACGACATTATTGAAATTTTACTGTATATTTCAGTGTTTTGTTGAGACCTATATGTATTGTTTACGTCTCCATGTTTCGCTTGCTTTTCGGGCGTAAAAACAATAAATAATGTTGAGTCTGTCTTAAAGCTTAATGCTCTAGTTAAATTAATTTGCAAGACAACATTCCGCGCCTAGTCGTAAATTGAAAGGGTGGATGTTATACGGGCAACGAGAGTGCCCTTCAGTCATAAAATGAGTGGAGGGCGCGTGATGTGATCACGCAGCGAGGGGTGATTATATTGCGCTATTCGAGCACTATTGGTTGTTAGACCAAGCACCCACTAGCAAACCTTCATAGCATGAGCTTTTTGAAGCCAAATCTTTTCCAAATATTATTTTTATTATCGCAATTCGATTTTATGTAATAAAATAACTTATAAATAACAATGGTATAATTGTTTTGATATTCTATTCAAAATATATAATTCATTTTCATTTTATATCATGTATAAAAATAAATGTCCGACTCACTCATCAACTTTCATCCCGAACCCTCAACCCTAGAAAGCTGAAAATTTTCAGAGGTTTATTATTTATAAGAATGGATTTCAGGAAACTCAATCTCTGCTTTTACTACTTTGTTTTTACTACTTGAAAACTTGGATTTTACTCTTTTTACTACGAATAAACTAACACGCATTTCAACGTTTTGGCTAATCGACCACAAAAAGGTTGTAATAGTGAATTTAAATTGGTATGGCAATTCTGTAAGTATTGTGTTTTAGATCTGTATATTATTCTGTATGACATTCTTCTATAGAAAAATATAATATATCATCCCGTCAAAGTAAAGGGACTTTTAGTGGTGACCTATTTTACAAAGAAACGACGAAAAAACAATGCCATAATGATAAGAGATATTTCAATACTTTCATTACAAAAGTTGTAGAACTCCATAAATTCTATAAAATGTACACTACTATATATATTTTAAATTTCAATACATAAATTGATAAAATAATATTAAATGTTATATTGAAATTATCTATCACTGGACATTTAAGTCGGTTCTCATTGCTCGCTTTTGCATCGCTCTTATGTTTTCTTAATGTCTCTTGACTCTCAATTGTTCCCATTTTAAATATCTCTCTATTTATCTCTATAATTGATTTAACTTATCTTTGTTTTGTGGAACATGAAAAATTTCTTGCTATGTCTTGAAATAGTCTGGCTAGTGGACGTCGTGCCTTACTTATTACAATACGACACTCAAAATTAATTTCTGAACGGTTTAAGAACAACTAAAAATTGAGGACAATTATGATCTTATTGATTTTTAAATACACTTTACGATGGGGTTGCTCTTATTTCAGAAATTCAAAGTCAATTAACCGCCATTACTGGTATTATGTAAATATAAATAAATAAATGATATATAATGGATTCACTAAATAACCATTTCTCTGCTTCTTCTAGGCTCACCAATTCGTAAAAGATCTTTACTTTTCTTTCCTTTCTTCTCTACCAATATCTAACTACTCTCCTTTTGTTTTTACTCAGTTCTCGGAATGTAACGTTAGGTACTGCATAGAGCATGCTGTCAATCTCTTCTAATGCGATCGATGATGGTGGCATTAATCGCAATGTTGATTCTTATTCTCGATATCATCCTTTATGTTCTGACCTTTGCCTAAAAATCCCACTCTTCAATAAATCTATGATTTTCCATTCAATTCCATTCTTCTGTTTCTAACCAAATTGTTTTTACGCCCCGATCAATTTAATTGTTTCTTCGTCAAACTCTCTTCCATCACCTGCACTTCGGCTACCGTTCAACGCATAGTACTATGAGTACTTTGTTCAAAATTACAGAAGACTAATGTTTTGGAATGGTAGTAGATTATTTAATATCATTGACATTGTTGGACTTCAATAACCGTTAACACTTTCAATTTTTTTATGTGTTGAGCAATTGAGTGGTTCAACAATTATCAATTATTGTCTATAAACCAGCGGGTTCCTCTCGAGGACAGTCTTTCTTCCAGTCCTATCCATTCAAAGGTTGTCTTGCAAGAATCGATTAGAGCGATAAGACTGCCCAATTTATTTCCTCAAGGGGTGTAATTAATAAAGTGTTTTGTACTGTATTATATTGAATATTAATTAAATTAGATTCAATATGCCTCAACACGCAGTTACTGTTATATACTTTTCGCTTTCGATTTTGGATAAGGGAAGGGCTTATAATCATATACAATAATTTTACTTAAGTACTCATACTTGTAGGTGAGACAGTCAGAGAGTTTTGAGAAACTGAAAACCATTTATGTGGCTAAATATTATAATAAATCAGTTAGTAAAACTTTTCACCATGCTATACAAAATTTCATCATATACTTCTTCTCGGCTTTCTCGAACGCTATTAGCGTGTCTCTTGGTGATGAATAGGTACTGTGTCCCTTCCAGATGATTTATTATTTAAAGAAATGAAAATAGCTCACGCGGTGTCAGTATGGGCCTTTGAGGAGGATAACCTAAGAATTTCACCGGTGTGATATCCTGGAAGTCCCTGATTTTAAATCCTTGGCACATTGTCGTCGTATAGCAGTATACAGAGGTCCTGGTATTCGCAATGAAAATTTCTAGCAGACATTTAATTATATAGCATTCGGCAATAATACTGCTTTGATCTTGAAATAGTTTCTATACCATTAACATTCCATTGAGGGAAAGTCAAAGTGAAAATCTAGTGCTTAAAATTTCCTAGACCGCTTCACTTTGATAGGCGTTTGTCTCTGGATAGAATAGGATATTACACCTTTTTTTGAAAACTGTTTTAAATCAAACCTGAGGTCGTAATGAACTAGTAGAATTTTTATTTCAATTTTATAAAACCGATTATATAAAAACTTGCTTTTATTTATGATTTCGAATTTTCCCGCGAAAACACTAGCTGCCTTGCCGTTTCGGCTCGTGATTTCATGAGTAAACTATACGACTGCATCAGACCGAGTAACAAGATTTGTTAAATAATGAGCTGTAACGTGTTTGACAGCACTTCATAGGATAGGTACTTACACTGCTGTTTTAACATTTCTCAACACGGTAGAAGAGAAATCGAGATTGGATGCAAAAATTTTCGCTACCATCAACGTCTTTATCATTGGTAGATTTGTACTTTCTGCTTTCACAAATCCGTCTTGCATAATGTCATTTTAAAAAAAATAATGGATAAAAATGCATACACGCTATTATAACATAAATTCACCCAAAATTCTGTGTTCAGAGCACGACATAAACCACTTATTTACTAACTGAATTACGTCACGTTGGAATCCAACATGGCGAATGGCGTTTTAGACATTTGAAGAACAGGTTAAAAAAGATAATTTTAAAAATTTAATTATCAAATTTAAATTGCATTTTTATTAATAAATACAGATCGTAAAATTTTAACGAAATCTATCATAAATATACATAATTATCCACCAATACCAATTACCAATACATTAATATCCACCAATACCAAGGTACCAATCCACACGGGCTCGGTACTGAGCTTCGGAGAGGTTGTGCAGTACCGAGCACGAAGTTATCCTTCTCATGCGAAGGTTCTCGTAAAGAATATTGTGAAGGCTTCCCGATCCAATCTGCAATATATACTAAATCTCATCATACGTAGTTCGCTTGTTTTCATGAACTGAATTTTTAGTTGCTTAGACGTTATCTTTATTAACAGCTCCAATAGAATAACCACTCCTTTCTTCATCCCCCAAAGTTAGACAATCGCGATTGAGTTATGTCAACGGTAGATGATTGCTTCATCCATAAATACAATTTGAAGTCGATCAGAAGTTTGAACCGATTGTCCGTTTTTAGGCCCATTAAAAATCATAAAAAAATATCACAGTACGAGTTCATAATGTAGTTCTATTTTGCAATGAGACACTATTATTCAATTCAACTCACAAAAATGTGAAGGGAAATTTAAAATTCAAGCGGCTTTTGTTGGAAATTATAATTTTATAAAATAAATATAATCAAAAATTCAAAAAAAATCGTGAATATTTTTAAGTGACCTGGTGTAAGCGTTCGAGGACGTATAACTACGCAAACTAGAACTATCCCACAATTTGTCTGAGAATGGGTTGCCCGCATGATTGGAATCCCTTATAACGTAGATTCCATGCTCAATAATGGCTTTACATCGTCTTCCGTAAAAAGCGGTACCAACCCATATTATATTAATTCTTTGTACAAAACAAGAACCACCCTACTTGCAAATACAGAGCTGTTTAAATATGCAAAATAGACCCACGACACAGAGTTTATAACTTTAGCATTTTTTAGCTTATTATAATAAGCTATCGATGTTGAGTTGCAATTTAAATCTTACCTATTTAAGTGAAATGTTTCAAGTTTCAATGTGAGTGTTAATGCTGCATCTCGATCTATAAAAACTATTTTAATATAAGAAAACTGATTGTTATAAAATTTTATGCACTTAAGGATATATAAGTCTAAAAAGTTAGTAGAAAACATTTCGGATATGATTATTATACATTAAATAAAAACATTTTTAAGAGATCCATAGTAACACAAATTTAACTTTCTTTATTTAGAAAACATTTCGAAAAAGTTTTCAACTAAACTGTTAGACTTAATAGTCTCCTTAAGTATATAATTTCTAAGGAATTCGTTTTCTTATTCAGTCAGTGTGCATTGGCCTACGGAGTATGTACATCCGTTATTTAGAAATATTTATTTTTTCACTATGAATTTATATAATACCTACAACGAGTTCAAGCAAGTCATTCTATAGTCTCAATTCTAAGCCTTCCGAAACATTGAAGATGGGCGCATTCATTCTGGTGACCCCGACGTGATCCATCTATTGAATATTCTACTTGACTATCAACGAACACCGTAAAAGCGATCGTAGTGGCAAAAGGTCTTTCAGGACACCGCCAGCATTCAGCTGCAGCCATCAATCCGAGGGAAGTGTGTAAATTATCCTTTATTAATCCATCCTTTCTACTGCGATTTGTGTGAATACGGTTAGTAACCATTCGTGCAACCAACCCAAAAGACATTACTTCTTGCAGATATAAAAAACGTAATAAACAAAAGTCAGCTAACTAGTTAGCGTTTTGAAACTACTGTGTTTCTATCTACCTGCATTCCACTCTTAACTGATTGCATAAAAACTTTTTCGAGAAACTCTCTAATCAAGCATAAACCCGGCATAATTTTTATTATCTCCATTGTTGGTATAGTATAAAACTAAACCCACTGTAAACTGTTGTTATTCCCACAATAAAAATTCCTGCATTCACAATTGGATTTCTGTATTGGTTTTTATTCAATTCTACGTTTTTACAGAAATAACAGATGTAAAAAATGTGTAAAATATATATTTTATATTTGGAACACTTAATAGCACAGCTTGTGACACAACAACGGTGATATAATGGGCGATATTTCTGTTTTAATATTTTTTTAATGTCACAGATGCAGAGGTAATACAATTAAATTTATTTACTCGCGCTTTATTTAATCAATTGAACATAAATATTATATCTACAGAAAACAAAAATATCTTAATCTATTAAATTTCGATTTTAATTATATTCGCTATGTTTATACATTAAAAACTTTATTTAAATGGAACATGATTACTCAACAATTTATTCTTTATGATTTCTGTGATGTCCCAACAGTCCGTCAGTTATTTATACTTATAATATTTTACTCTAAAATATGACCAACTCCCAAAAAGGAACTACATAGTCTTTCCACTCGCGTCAATATAGAGTTCAGGCAAAGACTTTTCGGATTCCTAGTACCGCATTTTCATAACCTTATAATGAAACAAATTCAAGAGATAACTAGCTAATTGAAGATTGCGACGCGGCTCAAACGGAGATTTTATGCTGAGACTGACAACTCAAATGTTAACAAGTTTATACTTTAGTAATAGATTGTTAAATGATAAAAAAATGTTCATAAGTATTTGTTCCATACATCAAGAATGACATCTAGGACTCTGGAGATCCTGTATCACAAGCTTTAGCTTCGATCAGACTCCAGTATCTACAATTCTGCAATTATACTTTGACTTGATTGTGTTGGGAAAAGTGAAGATTTTTGTATTATTACTATATCTATAAAAAGATGAGAACTTGGACCCAAAATTTACTAGTTTATCTGTCGAACATTTGTTTCTGTCGCGCTCATTAGTTCTGTACGGTGCAAACGACCATACAATCAGCGCGGTCAGCATTCACACCCGCAGTGAATATTTCATAATAATTATTATAATTAAAATAACTAGTTCACATTCAGTCATCATACCGTGTAATCATATCATTTTAAGCAATAAAAATAGCCTTTTAACGTAATCTTTCCGATGTAATTTTATATAGCAATAAATCTAGTGTTCACCATAATTTCTCTTATAATTTTTATCATTTACTGTATGGTAAACTGTACAAATTCGATGATTCCTTTCTTAAAAAAAATCTAACCTAAATTAAAGCTTTACTAAATGATTGTTGATATACTCATTAACTCTATGGTATATTCCTTCGAATAACCGATCATTGAAAAGGAATCATTTAGAAGAAAAGCTAGGACTCGAACCCAGTATCCAGGAGAGATCCTACTCGAGCTACTGAGCCCTTGACAGATCCGTCGATTATTTCCAATTATTTCTTAAGCTAACGGCAGCACCGACTCTTCATGTTTTAGATACTACCAAATACATCAAAAGACAGACATATATGTATAAGTATTGAACAGTCGATACAGAAGAAACAGCTATGTTTCTCACTTATTATTTACTAGCGACCCGCCCCGGCTTCGCACGGATGTAATCCTCTACTATATTATGAATGAATTATACATTTAAACCTTCCTCTTGAATTACTCTATCTATTAAAAAAACCGCATCAAAATCCGTTGCGTAGTTTTAAAGATTTAAGCATACATAGGGATATAGGGACAGAGAAAGCGACTTTGTTTTATACTATGTAGTGACTAGCGGCCCGTCCCGGCTTCGCACGGGTGGACAAAATTCTTTAAATTTTTTCTAGCATTCAATGTAGCCTATGACACTCAGCAATAACACATTATTGCACACCTTTCTATTGGTGAGAGAATTATTAAAATCGGTTCAGTAGATCCCGAGATTACCCCTTACAATTTAACAAATATACAAACACACAAATTTTACTTCTTTATAATATAGGTTTATTATTAATTTTACGAGTTTTATTGCTACAAAGAATTAGGATTTCTAGCATTTATTAGCCATTTATCTACATCAAACGACGACGGGACACTTTTCCTGTTGCAAATCAATGACCTGTTGATACCAGGAATTGTTGAGTATGCAGACGACAGTACTATCGTAGAGTACCTGTCTTACGCAAAAGCCAACTGTGGCCGGCTGTGCAAATGAACCAGAGATTGAGCCATACTTCCCAGTGGGGAGATAGTAACCTCGTTTATTTCAATGCCTCCAAAATACAAACGTATCTTTTCACGGCAAAAAGAAGTTCCTTCAAACTGACTTGTACTTTCCGGGGTAAATCTGTACCTGTTATCGGCAGCCTCGAGCTTCTTGGCATGAAGTTGTCTTCAGACCTGAACTTCGGCACCACCATCGAGTCTCAAACTAGCTCAAACTAGGTCAAGGATATTTCACGCCAGGACAGCTTTTAACTCTCTATAACGCTCAAGTCCGATCTTGCATGGAATATTGCAGCCATCTCTGGGACGGCTCAGCAAAATACCAACTGGCTGCAGTGGACACGAATGCAGAGCGCAAAGCTGAAACGCTCATTAGTGGCAGCAAATTGATGAAGAGCAAGCTTTACACCTTAGCTCATCGCCGCAAAGTTTCCTGTCTGTCGGTCTTCTACAGAACGTACATTAGGGAGTATGCTCAGGATCTGCATTTGCCTATACCGCCGTCTCCCTTTTTCCATCGGATATCTAGATGCACTGCGGGCGACCACCCTTTCTTGGTTGCTATTGCTACCTGTCACACCAAGGACTTCTCAACATCATTTATAAGGCGCACAGCAAAAGAGTGGAACTCCCTCCCTGGGTCTGTATTTCCAAGTACTTAAAACCCACCCATTTTCAAAGCCAAGGTGAAAAGACACTATCTGGGTTAGCTTGTTCCATCGTGGATTCTGTCTTGACCCCCGGGCTTCATTGGGATCAAGAGCGAACCCATTAAAAATAAAAAATCCTTGTGAGCACACGGTTGCTATATATATTTTCTATGGAGAAAATTTTAAAGTACTTTTCCCAATTATTTACGCCGTAGGTCAGCGTTGCTTGATGAATGGGAGGAACATCCTGTCCAATTCAAAAGAAACATATTTGCAATGCTTGAACAATTAATTAAGAGAAAGCAGCCATTTTTTTTATTTCTGCATTTCCAATGCTATTTTATTTAATAAATTATTCTAATAGAATTTTCTTCTATCAAAAAAATTATCACATAAAATAGCCTTTAAAATGCAAATAAATATAAAAAAGTATATGCCAAACCTATGTTACAAGATAAGTTATGTAATAATATGTAACGTACAATTACACCAATAAGCTTAGCCCAAATTAAGCACCATAACGCTTGTGATATAGAAACTGGGGTAATAGATAAATACACAAAAAGGTACATAAAAATCTATTCTTACCTTTCTTCATTAAATACAACATTAAATATAAGTTAATTTCGAGATTTCTACCATATACCTTGTTTTGTACTAGCAGTTGCTCCATTATCACGGAGCAACTGCTAGTTGCTCCGTGATCATGGCACTTGCAACAGTGCCGAAATATAGGAAACTCAATAAAAACAAAAAATATTTAAAGCAATATAACATTATATATATATTGTTCTGAACCCAAGTTAATTAGCTTTAAGTATTTGTATACTCAGTCATGAATTTTTCATTAATCAGTGAAGGGATTGATTTTCCTAAGTGATTATTTAATGTTATAAAATCATGCGGATACTTTATAAATTATCATTTATAACTAATATTTAAGATATAATGAACTTTCAGAATTGCGAAACCTCGCCATCTCGTTATTATGTTGTTATGTCTTTTCAAAACCATCTCAATGCATTAGTAAATTACAATCCCGTTAAACAAAAGGTGTTCTGTCTTGTGTAAGCTAACTTTGCAAATAACATTAGACAGAGATTACGAGATAATAGATCGTGGAACTCGTTTATCGATCGAGGCAGTTAGCAATGTTTGCAGAGGTTAAACAACTTTCGCATGGGCATCGTAACAAATAGGTAATAAAAAAAATATTATCACGAGCTCTTTTGTGTTTCTGAACATTAAGCCGTTGTTGGTTCTATATTATCTGCTGGTGTCGATTCCCACCGATCCACCCCGCGTCCGTCCTCGTAATGGGTTCTAGTCCATTCGCTCTTCGATCGTTTTTCCTTATAATAGACCTGTGCTCGAGACCCAGCAGTGGAGACGTTGATATGCTAATGAAGATGATATCAGATATTCACTAACAGTATATATAGTTATCACTTCAACAATGCAACAAAATAAATTTCAATCAAGTAAGGATAATGAGCCTCGTCAGCACTTTTGGGCCAATTTGCGCAGACTCATCCCATCGCAGTACAAAAGGCGATAGTGGACCATTTTTTCTAGCCTGACACGTATGTAAAATTCGCGTGCCGTCTCTTTTTTTATCTATCGCGATAAAGTGAGGGAGCGTGCCTCTCGCATACGAACCATGGGCAGTGGCGCAGAATTATACGTCTCCGCGCGTCTGTTCAAGAGTTCCGCCTCTCTGTGTGTAACAGTGGACGCCCATACGACGGCCCCGCGCCTAATATTCACAGTCGACCGGTATAACAATAGTTAATACTGAAATTATACCCTATGCTGAAGTTATACTATCAATGTGGCTTTTGAACACTCAAATCATAAAAAAAAACAAAAAGTTGTTTAATATTTTATTCATAAAACCGTCTCGACATTGCGGAGCTCAGTGTTTTTTTCTCTTGCTTCAACCTCCGCACCACCGCGCCTATTGACAGAATCTGAATCAGAAGCGTTGAAAGTGTATAGTACCAGGCGTGATTTCTAGTGACGGAGCGCGATAAGGAAATATCGAACCAGTGGTAAAAATATATAATGATAATACGATGGCCAATTCAGAGAACAAAAGAGGCGCGCAATAACGCATAGCAGTAGTACAAATAGAAAATGTAATGACGCATAGCACTAGTACGATTACGTAATATAATAACGCTTTGTCGGATAAATTTGGACCTATCATATTGCTTTAACTACTTCCATTATTTAAACCGAGCATAATATAAGTACCCTTCATTCAACGAGACGCTACAAAAAAGTTAATATACTACTTTTACACGGATCGGTAATCACACATGGGACTTTAGATATAACCATATCATGATTAAGTAGTCCTCGATTGAAGTCGTCAAAATGGGTACCATAAAGTTTTGGGATAATACACACAATAATACCAATTAAGACACACAGCAATGATATAACATATGTAGATATAAGAAAATGATGCATAGCAAGCTAAACCCAAAAATTAGCTCTACATAAATATATTAATTCAATTTCAAATTGATCACACAAACTGAAGTAATTACTGCTTTTCAAGAGACATATAATAAAAAAGTGTGAAGACAGAACTTGACAATTCAATATGGTTTTAACATTATTAGTTTAATGGCTGAAATAGATAACTTCATAATTTCATAAATAAAATTCCCTCAATTTATGTGCTTGATCAAATGACAGAACGTCAGTTCGGCAAAGGTCGTTGCTTTATGATAAAAGCAAAATAAATATTAAAAATTTATATTGTAATCTGTAATTTACATAAGCTGATATTCGTCGTTTAAATTTCTAATCAGCTTGAACTATGGCTGACATACATTCCCCTTATTAATTTCTGATTGAATGTGATTTTGTTAACAAATTGGCCCATTTAGTCTTCTGCAAAACAGCAACAAAAAATGTACAGATGACATATCACAAAGGAGAGGAACTCCCTTCCTGCGTCTGAATTTCCGAGACTATAACCCGTCCATTTTCAAAGCTAGGGTGAATAGGCACCTTCTGGGTTAGCTCGTTTCATCGTGGATTCTGTCTTGGCCCTCGGGCTTGATCGTGATCAAGAGCTAAAGAGCTAACCCATCCTATATTAATTAAATAAATAAATAATAATTATAACCAGGTTACCCTCTTTTAATATTCAAATAGGCACAGCACAATATCTTAACACATCCTTTATTAGTAAAATAAAAATATGTAGCTTACTTCCGCAAAACTCAAGAAGTGTGCACTGCCCGCCCGCAAATAAACGCAGAAAGCGCAGACACCGGCACCTTCACCAACTACTCTACACGTGTTTCGCCCCCACACGGATCATCATCAGGAGCTGCTAGACCGTGCAATAACAAGCACTATAACAATACTTTGCGGAAGTAAGCTACTTATTTTTATTTTACTAATGGATATGGACTTCCGCCAAGTAACACCTGATTCTATCAAATACATCCTTTATTGACATTATACTTTTATACGTGTAGTAGCTGTGAAAAATTTTTTTGCGGTTTATATTATTATAAGCATTGTCTGTCATGCGTATAGCAACCAAATTACGTCGCAATGCATCGACTACTTTTCGAGTTTATTGAGGTTAATTGACGGCCGATTTTTATATAAAAGAATACTAGCCCGCATGTTTTGCAATGTTCTGTTTAAATGTTGATAATTTTTAAATCCATTCGAATAAATCAACTTTTTTACAGATTTTGCGCATAAATTATGTTATATTATAGGTATTAATAAAAAAATTATTACCTCCAAACACACACATTGCAAGACCTGGTGATGTAGTTAGCTCTTTTT
Source organism: Calamotropha paludella (assembly GCA_927399485.1). Classification (NCBI taxonomy): domain Eukaryota; kingdom Metazoa; phylum Arthropoda; class Insecta; order Lepidoptera; family Crambidae; genus Calamotropha; species Calamotropha paludella. Next base: position 17,770,141 of record OV656803.1, on the reverse strand, counting down.
GCAAATAATAACAGTAAGACGGAGGTCGGTCGCCCTACCCGAGTTTCTTTCGCCAGTTCTTCTCGGAAGGGCCTCGCAATGCCCGAATTGGTAGAAGACTCAGCATTTTACAAAATGTAAAATAATATAATTTGATTTATATAAAATTCTAACAATTAGGAACGTGCCCGATTAAAATATGGTAAAGGTATTACTTTTACCTTAGTCATCCTATGATCAACATATATTTAAACGTCAGGATTAAATATAAAATAAATTATGCCCAAAATTCGTAAAAAAGTTGTTTTATTTAAATGTGTAATGTGTGCGGAAGTGTAAGAACTAAATATTAGTAAATCTATCGAATATTTTTTGAGTTTTTGTAGGACTAACGCTTGTTTTCATATATAAAAATAGATAAGGCAACCAGACCCATTCTTGATATTGCTCTGATGCTTATCTATGCTTTTGACAGCGCTAACATCCAAATATGTCGGTTATTGTCTGAACTGTTTTGCGTCGAACACTTATAAAAGTGTAACAGATATAATGTTTTCTCTTGCCAATCTGTTAGAAACTGTTTTACGTTTAACTATCTAATGTGTAACACAGTACACCAAATGCCTATATTTCAAAGTACCCAAATCATTAGTGAGCTGTCGCATAGTTATGCCAATGTGAACCTTATTGACTGTAACAGATATTAACACTTATGAACCGGTATTTTCCAAAACAGATTCAAAGTGGTACAGTTTCTTTCTGTTTAACTCTTAAAACAGAAATGAAAAACAGTGTTCAGAACACTCTATTCGGATACCGCTAAAACCCCTGCCGTCTAATGTTTTATTAAAAATTTACAAGGCTACGTAACCCGAGATTGTGGATATCGAAGGATAGATTGACAACTTCTCGCATCGCCTTATTTCTGATTCACTTTTCGCCACAAAAAATAATTAGTGATATTAGTAATAATACGCTTTGTTTAGAAAAGTTCGCTTGTAGCATTCCTTAAATCTTATTTTAACTTGATATGATTGTATAAAATTGACTAATATTTTTTTATTCTGGTATAGTATTTTTGTAATTCCATCGCATTTTGCTTTGGTATCAAGCACTCCTACTAAATATATCCAAAACAAGATTAAAGTGACTCAAATTTTTAAATGATGTTTTAATTATTGTTGCCCTGTGATGAAGCTTGTGTACTGTCGTTAATATAGCAACGGTGCTTATGAAGTAAAAAAAAACCTCATTATGTCCAACCGAGCTTAATTTAGTTTCATATCTATGGGAGTAGGGGAGGCTAGGCCACAATTAGCAACAATTGCATTTTCAGTTGTACCTCCGAAATAATTTAACATTTAGATATTATATATTATAACATATAAGCGTCTATACTTTATTAAAGTATCTATAAATGATATCTCACAGTGCTTACTATTAACTAGTCAAATTAGTGTTAATATAAGAATATTACAAATCGAACGTTAGTATTTCCATAAACTACAACTAGTATGAACAGGCAATGAGCAGCATTATCGTCTATATTTTTTGCAATATTAACTAGCGAGTCTTTTGTATATACTAATCTATATACTAATATTATAAAGAAGTAAAGTTTGTGTGTTTGTATATTTGTTAAATTGTAAGGGGTAATCTCGGAATCTACTGAACCGATTTTAAAAATTCTTTCACCAATAGAAAGGCACATTATTGCTGAGTGTCATAGGCTATATTGAATGCTAGAAAAAAATTAAAGAATTTTGTCCACCCGTGCGAAGCCGGGACGGGCCGCTAGTATATATATATATATATATATATATATATATATATATATATATATATATATATATATATATATATAGCAATTGTGCATTTTTCATATGTCTAGGATGTTTTAATAATTTAATCTGTTTTCGTTGGGCGCGGCTGCTGCTGTCCATAGAACCATTCTGTTGAAGCTGCAAGCTTAGGTATTGTGGGTATACGCGGCGTACCGTTAAAAATCTTTGAGGACTTTAAAAATTGAAATGTACAGTAGTAGTGTAATCCCATTTCTTACGGAACGCTACAAGGCAGCGTCCTCGGACCGAGTCTTTTCCTATTCGACATCAATGAGCTTTGCCTTCATACTCCTTTTAATGGTAAGGTTTTTTTCTTCGCAGGTGAAACTGCTCTAGTATAGTATAGAGATACTTGGAATGAGGTACGTAAACTTACTGAGCTAGGTCTATATGTGGTGATCACTAGGCTAAACAGAAACTTGCTATCCCTCAAAGCCAGTTAAACGAAATATTCACCTTTTCTTACAATAGTAGCACCCATCCACACTACATTTTGGCATTCGGACACATACATGTGAGGGCTAACTATCTTTGCCTTGTAAATGCGTTGGTTTAGTGGCAGCATTACATATAAAATACCGAGGCGTCGAAATAAATTACAATCTGTCCTGGGCCCGATAGATTGAAAATTTAAATGGCAGAATAACAAAAGTTATTTGGCACAAGAAAAATTTGCGTCATGTTACTGATGTTGATGTATTAAACACCGTTTATTATGCACTGTGCTAGACCATTCTATTATTCTGCATTGCAGTATGGGATGGAGCATGCAAGACGAGACTATTGACCATTGAAAGAGACCAGAGGTCAGTGCTTAAAAGTGATGACCTTCAAACCCTATAGATACTGTAAAACTGACCATGATTACTTTTTGTTGGATAGCCTTTTATCCTAAAATCTGTATTGAAACAGCACTCTAAATTAACCTAGGACGATCCATTTTAGGCTCGGGAGGAAGAAGAGCAAAGACAATATGTAATAGATATACAATATTGTCATGCTTTTTAGGGCCCCATTTGTACAACAAAATAAGAGTATAGAAATTTACAATTTACAAAAAACCATATGTGAAAGAAAAGTACGAGATTGGCTACTTCTGCTAGACTATGTCTAAACTGAACAACTTTTAATTTAACTCTAAAATATATATACCAAAAATCTCTAATTCATCTAAAGGTAAACTAAATTCTTTCTAACTACTTCAAAGTAATAACTTTAACTAAGTTATACTTATTACCAAATCAATCAGACGCACGCACGCACGCACTCTCTTAAAACACATGCGTACACATACGCTCACACATAAGCATTGATACGTCCAATGACTTTCTTTGTTCATAGCTATAAGACAGTGTTATGTGCTTAAGTGAAGAATCTGTCTCTTAGAAAACAGGTTGACTTAACCTAGGGGGCACAGTAGTATTGTTTATATTTAGCATTGTACTTGAAATGATTTCTGTAAGATTATTGTTTTTGTGCTATTATTGGACAAATTATTTGTTTCCTTATTCTTTCTAAGCTGCGGTTAATGAGTGAATAAATATTTATATATAATTATTCTAAAACGTTCTGGTTTTGTTCTATTATGATCGACTTTTAGCTTTGAATTTTTTTACCTTGTTGTAAGGTACTTTACAACAAATAGCTATCAAATCGTTATTGAGTGCAAAATGTAAACACACACTAGAACATAAATTAGCACGTTTAATAGCCGATTTACTAACGTCCATTCCTAATGACCTATCCTCGGGTAGGTAACCAACGTTTTCAATACCATATCCTCGTTAAGAGATAGGCCTGCTTCAGTGTAATTGCAACCCTATGTTTTCCCGTCATTTAACAGTAATATCTTAGCAATAAACAAAACAATAATGAAATGGGTAAGTTATTGAAAATGGGTTTCAGTCACCTAGCATTCTGACCCAGTTTTTCACTTTATATGTTTGTAACAATTTATTTCCTTATACAAATAACCCAAGTATTCGCAGTAGCACTGTCACAGAGTGACTAATAGTTTATTGTTTTCGATCGAACGATGTACGAATTGTCAATAAATAATAAATGAAGTACAATAGCAATTTTGTACGTGAAAACGAATCCTTTTGTTATTTTTTTTTTGTTCTTGACACTTTTAAAAATATAAGTTTCCTTATTATTTTTTATTTAAACTTTCATTATAAACTAGGTCTGCAATGCTGCTGCTGTTTGCAAATACTGAGCGAAGCGCTACCTTACCTAACCTCACCTAAATATCATCAATGTAGTCTCAGCGGTTTGGTTTGTGATCAGCTTTTGAATTTTTCTTTAGGTGATTATTCCTCCATGGTATGTCCGATTTTAAAACTTTTTTTTGCACATCAGTCACGACCACGGCTATGAAATTGGACGCCAAACATCAATGTAGTATCAGCGGTTTAGCTGTGATCAGCTTTTGAATTTTTCTTTCGGTGATTATTCCTCCATGGTAAAGTCTATATTTTTTTACAACGTTTGAACCTTGACGGTTGACCACCTTGACGGTTCAACCGATGCGAACAGTAGCAGGAGGGAGACAAGTGAAAAGAGAGCTTCGCTCAATAAACAGAAAGGAAATATCTATGAATCTCGTTCTTATTTCATTTTTATTTCTTAAACATGGAATAGTTTTAACCGCTTTAAAAGTTGTCTATGGATACAAATATTTGTAAGTTGTAACCCATGCTTCTAGTAAGTATGTTATGTACATTTATATATGATTCCGAAGCTGTCCTGATCCCATCCAAATTCCGCTATCCTTGTTATATTTTGTAAATAGTCCTTTTCCGTTTCCCTAATTTTTAATTTATACTTGACATTGGCAAAATGCACAAATCGTGCGAGCCATAATGAAAGAGAAAAAATAAAACCCATGCTTCCAATTATTAAATACTGACGCTGCTGAACACGAAAAACTTCTAGGACATACCATGGTTTGCCTTGGATGTATGAGTCATTTAGTTGTATGTTTTGTTCAATCTATTCTCAACTAGTACTTATAGTGAATATGAATACTTGATAAGTAAATTACTAGGTGATGCAGTCGCTAAGCATAAAGCTACGCTAGCACCTATTAAGCTATATCTACCTAGCTACGCTATTGAAGCGGAACGTAATACCTAAAAAAGAAAAAAGCAATTTTTTTGCGTATTTCAAAATTCGGGCTCCGTCACCATCTGGTCCTAAACCTGTTGATTTGCTTCACTATAAAAATATTAAAATCGGTTAAGGACTCTGGAAGTTATGGCGTAACAGACATTGAGCCATTGAAGCTGATCCATGGGAGCTTCGCTTCGCTCCGCTCCAAGAAGTATTTTTAACTCAGCATTAAAATGCTGGCATTGATAGTCACTACGGGTTTAAACCAAATAATGACTATTATTTTTCCCGGTTTTAAGCTGTATTACAGTTGATTTGCCGGATTTTCATCCATTTCTAAAAAAATTCGAACTATGTGACATGTATTCCATATGGCTGTTTTCTGCAATTTAATATATAAATTATAATTTATATTTAATAATTTAAGGCTATGGTGCAGGTCGCTTGGTATATCCCCAGTAGTCGATAGCACTATTGGAACTATAAAAACTTTATTCTGTTTCGATATTCTAGAAACTTCCTCCTATATTATTTATAATATTAATATTATTGGTTACTTAGAACCTTTACATGACATGAGTTATGATTATGATATTAAATGTGAAGGTTTATATTGTCTATCTATATCAACTTAACGGCCATGTAAATGTAAACGGCAAATGTAAATACAAAAGCAATTTTGTACGTGAAAACGAATCCTTTTGTTATTTTTTTTTGTTCTTTACACTTTTAAAAATATAAGTTTCCTTATTATTTTTTATTTAAACTTTCATTATAAACTAGGTCTACAATGCTGCTGCTGTTTGCAAATACTGAGCGAAAGAAAGAACTTTGTGTGGCATCTGTGTTGGACACAAGCAAAAAGTCTGGCAGTGCATAATGACGCAAGACTTTGAAGATTGGAGCGTTCTTGGCTGAACTAGGATAGCTGGAATGAATCAGACTACAACTTCCAGACGCAACATAGGTGTTTTAAGTTGAAGAGTTGTGGACACCACTCATAGTGAATGATGAAGAATGTCTGTTTATAAAGAAATAAATAAATTCTTGAATATTTTAATAGTTGTTATATGAGGTATAATATTATCCTCCTCACATCCATTACTAAATTGTAAAGGCCACCTATATATGCAATAAAAGCTTCATAAAAAAATAAAATACCTTATTGTTATATTATTAAATGATTGTTAAATTGTTTTTCGGTTGGTTTGACTCAATAGTTAGACTAGTCAATGGGAATTTTGTTCAGATTATTCTGTATGGTCATTTAGATACTGCAAACATGACATAATTCAAATAAAACCCTTCTTTCTGATTATTTTTATTTGGTTTTGAGGCCCAGTAAATGTTAAACAGAACTATATAAATTATTTCAATATAGTTCTATTAATGCCACTTTTATATAATTTATCTAAGGTATGCTATTTACTGCAAAAAATGACTTAATTCAAGCAAATACCTTAATTCAGATAATTTTGAGTTTGGTTTTGGTGTCTATACATAAATATAATATTTTGTCATACGCTTAATGCCATCAATAATGAAACTCCTTACAGTTTTAAATAGCAATATCATCTTACGAAGTATTTGTCAATTGCTTAATTAAACAGTTTGAACGCGTAACATGCGGCAATTTTACTTTACTCCCAAGATTTGCACTTTTACCATTCTTCGTAACTAAAACTGCTCACCTTGACGAAAATAAATTATTAAAAATCATTGGTGGACAATAAAATTTAATACTATGCTAAGCTCTATACAGTTTCTGACCATATCCTTTAAACAGCAGAAAATTGCTTCACTTTTCCTCGAAGCGTAGCTAAACTAATTTGTTTGTAGTCAATTACAATAAAAAATGTGAAGAAGTTTAATCACGAGGATTTTCTCTTTTGGCGACTTTAAATTGCTAATTTGGCAACGAGGAGAAGGGAAAAACATCTAAATACACTCAATTTCAGTTAATTAGGTAGAAACTAGGATTTATAAATATCTCTTTCTATAGAGCTATGAATAAGCAGCTAAATAATATTTCTTACATTGTCACCAATTAGTCTAGCCCAAAGTAAACATTGTAAGACTGTGTCTGTTTCTAAGGTAACAAATTGACATGATGTGACATGAATAATATTCATAGACATTTAGTTAGGTACAAACTCTTGTATACATTACTGAAACATCTGCCCCTTTACGGGACTCATACACAGAAAACTTTGGCTTTGAAGGTAAAGTCAACTACCGTTAGGACCCATCTTTACACATCGTTGCTTGAGCGCAACATTTCAAATTAGTTTTTTTTTTGTATTGCATATAAAAAATAAATTAATAAAAGTAAGCCAGTTCCAAAAAGCAGAGTTTATACATGGAATCTCATTTCTTTCAATCCATATTTTTATAAAAATACATAGTTATTATTTTAAATTTTTCAGAAACTCAAATGAGTCCTCGTCTTCCTGCAGATCGACAGATTTATCCAATCATAAAAATTATTCATTACAATAAATCTTAACTTTTTACATTGTACAAACCTTTAGCAATATCTTATTTATGATATAAACGCCTTTTTTGAATAAAACTACTTACACATGTTTATTTTAGTCTTCCAGGAATCGTTGCGTTGCGAGAAATAATGGTTCATTGTTATTGTTACTTAGCTTCTTGTAGAACGTCCAGCTAACCGTGTCACACAATAGTTCTTAATACGATAAGTTCTTTTTTGTGAAAAAAGGTACAAATAAAATTGAACGTTATGGTTTGGCAACGAGCATTATCTTCGCAAGAAATTCTGAGTATATTAGAACAGAGGGGATTTGACAATCTTACAGACGAAGAAGATCTAGATGATGACGCGCTAGGTGATTACGACAATGCTCTACCCACTGATATCGCTGGAACGTATGAAATCCATACCGATTTAGCCACAGAGCCTAAAAATGCACAAGGTAAGCATCGAAAAAGGCAAAACTGTCGAAGATGTCACCAAAATGTGTCCCAGACTGGAAAAAAAACAAAAAGACTTGTTGAAAAGAAAGAAGGAAAATGAGTATCCAGCCTATATACATTTTCCTACGTCTTCCTTAAGAACGTGTAGGTGGAAAAACACCTTTTGAAGTGTTTTCCTTCTTTTTAAGGGATGAAGTTACAATACAATATGTTTATTTGCAAAAATAGGGTACAGTTACAGTTTGGTGTTATAAAATAAAGGATCTTACTTAACCTATTTAGCCACGTTACATAGCATGCAAATATTTGAGTAATAAAAATATTTAAAAAATCTAACTAACAGTCACAACAATAGTATTAATAAAAAAAACAAAATCTCATTACTAATACATTCTTAATGTCAAACGTCAGGATCATTTAAGTAGTCTTTCAATGTATAATATGCTTTATTGACCTTGAGAGTCAATTTATATCATGATATTATTAATTTCTTTTATGCCTTGTTGTAAATAGTCAGAGCAATACCATACAAATTATTTCCAAATAAAGCAGTTTTGTGTGTAATCTGACACAGCTTATCTTTACATCTTGACGATAACAAATTTTTATATAAGTGTAAGTTAGACTTTATAAAGATACACACTTCATATAAATAAATACAGGTTACTGTCATAATTTTTGAAATCTCTTTCATTATCACATTCGAATATGATTGTGCTATCAACTGCAAATATTACCATTGGTCGGTTAATACATTTTGGAAGGTCGTTAATGTATATAAGTAACAATAATGGCCCTAACACGCGGCCTTGTGGAACACCACAAATAGTATTTCTTGGCTTAGATGAATGTGTTGTTTCAAATTTAGTTTGGCAGCAAAAACTATTAATTTGGGTAATAACCCGTCTGTCTGTCAGATAGGATTTGATAAACGCAAGAATATTTCCCCTCCCGTCATATTTATCTAGTTTGTCTAATAATATTTGATGATCCACTAAATCTAAGCAAAAATTGAGAGCAAAGTTAGTATCATATTACACTTTATGTGAAGCAGTGGTGAAAAATGATATTGTTTTGTTGTCAGGTAACTTAACTAAACATGTATCAGATGACACTTATTAGGGTATAAATATATGTGCATAATGAAATTACTTGAGATACATCATCGAATTGGCGTACTTTACTGCTACCTTACCACACGAGTCGAATTAGCCGAGCTATAATTTCAAGATAGTTAATAATGTGAACAGAAAACTAATAAACTGAGATCATGTTATTTCGGTATAATCTCATAGATTAAATTGATTATTATTATTATTATCCAGGCTTCAAGATAACAGTAATATATTGACTCTCAACGATAGGCATCCTAAGCCTCTAAATCCCAGTTTAATACATTTAATAAGTCTTTCGTTTTTTCTTATTACATCCTTATTTATCCATAGACAACAAATAATCGTAAATGTAACGAGTGGGCTATGTATTGAATACTGTACATGCCTTAATTCAACTATATCGTTATAAAATACATCACGTACACGAAAGAGGTTCTTTCCTATTAATATGTTGTAGATTAGCGAAGGAAAAACATCAGAGGTGACTGGGAATATTATAACATAACTTATATAAACCATCTATGGTATAAGAATGTCTTCTCAAAAAATATTACCAGTTAATTATTAAAATAATAAATTTGCACAGTTGTATAAGTTTAAAAGTGTAAATTTGGATAAACAGTAGTATGCCTGTTCTATACAACACTTGGCCCCTACACTATGAGATTGTTGATTATTAGGTATTTAGGTTCTATATATTAATAAAACAAGTTAAACATATGACCGGCGCTGTTATTAGTGATACAAGGAGTATTTATTTGTTGAACAGAAAATCAGGACACTAAAACTTACACCTATAATTAACAGGACATATTTACTAGTATTTATTTTAAAGTCAATACAGATTTATGTCCTAAAAAACGTTGAATATAATAATCATAACATAACAAATCTGTAAGGAGTCGTACAGCTACTCTAAGCCGCATGGCCGACGGCCGTCGCGACTTCCCTAACTATTAAATTATTACAACACTTTTGTGTAACAGAAAGGGATGGCGCGATAAAGAAATGTCGAAAGATGAATATAAATCCAAATTTTTTATCCAGGATGTCCCCATGGATATCCTTACTTTTCCAGTTCCAACAACAGCTTTTGTAGTGGTAAAAAGGAAACTTTATTAGAAGTCCTTTGTGTTCGCCACAACATCCCATATAAAAAAATATTTATTTACGTTTAAATATCATTATTACATCAACAAATAATAATGATATATAAACGTAAATAAATGCTTAATAGAAGACTGACCGTCTTCTCTTAAGCATCAAAATACTTGTGTCAGAAGGCTCTGCTCTTCACATATCTTTTTTACCAAAGAAAAAGGAATATACATTAAGCTTTACACCGCGGATTGACATATTACAAATTAGGTAGTAAGTACTAGTAAACATAAATTCATATTTAGATTAAACTATAACTATTAATCTATACATGACATGCTGATTCTTTTCTCAAGGCTTTTTCCAAAACCAAAATGTAACAAATTACGCAATGATCATTTGTGTTTAAGTATAGAAAGATGTTTTAATAAATTTAACAAATTGATTTAATTGATTGTATTCCATTAAATATGAAGTGATGAGTACTGGGTGGTGCAAAATGATAATTTAATTTGGGCTAATAAACTTGATTTAATTTTAACGTTTCGTGTCAATAACCAATTTATTTTTGCGCTTTAACGAATATGAAAGTGTAATTTAGCTTCAAACATCTATTTATTTTGTCTACAACAATAGACGTATCTATTTTTAAATGCTGAATATATTTACAACTAATCATAAAGAAATTATTTAAATATACAATTTGAAATCTTTTAATGACATATCTTTAAAATGAACACTCGCTAGACTATCTACGTGATTATATATCACGTTAATTATTAGACGTTCAAATATAATAACGTAAAGCCTGAAATGTATTTCTTCGTTTATTGTAAAATTCAGTTGATACACAGGTACCAACTGAATTTAAATAAAAAAATATGTGCAATATCAAACAATTTCTATTAAAAAGGGATTTTGATTTCAATTTTTTTAATATAAGATCTATTTATATTTTTTCATTGACACTTGATTTCACTATATTCTATGTTGTTATGTGAAGCAATAAGTCATGTAAGTGAAGCTTTTAAAGTTATTATCTTCAGAATTCCATAAATTTTTGAAAGAAATTACTGTTTGCTTTGGTTTTAACGTGACAGACTGTTGCCTAAGTTATTATTAAATAAATAAAAACGTTTACGTACAATCTTTGATTAAAATATTTTTATACGATCATTATTAAAGTACCAGAGATTCGAGTACCATTTAAAAATTAGCTTAGACTTTTTTTTATTATCGCTCTCAAGTTTATTTTATCATGTCAATCATTTGAATGTATTGCAATTTTTTTTAAATAAGAAGTAACAAGCAATCTGTGATACCACTAAAATAGAGGCTAAGCCGATGGTTCTTTATTATAAGGCGAAAACTCGTACCGTTTTAAGTATTTAATTCCACTTCAGTAGTATTAATGACTTTATGAAAAAAATATGTCTAAAATATTAACTTACCAAATAACAGCAGAAGAAGGTCACTCAACGCCAAGCTGAATAGATAGTAATTGGTAGCAGTATGCATTGCCGGGTGGCGTATTATAACAACGCATACCGCTGTGTTACCCGCCACTCCAGTAAAGAATATCACCAGGAGCACCGCCGATATCGGTATTATCTCCGCAAGGGGAAGCCTTCTAGGCCCCATCATCCACCATAACATCTCCTCCTCACTACAATTGAAGTAACTTATGTTGGTACACCGCTTGTAAAACTGCTCCATTGTCTCGTTCACTCGGAGAAAACCGTCCGACATTTTAAATTTTCTTTTATTAAATTACTCTTGTAACATACTATTCTAAAATTTCACACTTTACAGTTATGCTATAAGTTTTATTTAGTTGCTCAACATATATATTTTTATTATATTTCTATTATAACTCGAAGAAATGAAATATAATTAATGTCTAGATAGTAATATTCAAATAATGTTCTACCAATCTATAAATCACAATAATAAATACGATACAATGACTTTACAGAACGAACGAACTTTACAGCTCGTAACAGCTACGAGGACGGTAACGTGCTACGACCGGCGGCCTCCGTAGTCAGAGGACCACTGAGCCATCGGTAGCCTGTAACACAATGATTCGACTTATTTCTTCAGAGGAAGTGTATCTGAAGGCAGGTTTATCTCTTCGTCATAAATATATATAACATGGACAGTGTAATTAAGAAGTAATTAATGTGAGTTATCAATTATCATTTTCAATAATAATACCTACATATTTTGGCACGTTCTTCTAACAGCGATTAGGCACAGCTTGCGGCCGTAATTAAATGTTTTTCACCATTCTTTGAGGAGCTTTTGTATGTTTTAAATATTGGTTAGCCTATATTATCGACATGTCAAGTAAGTAGCTTACTCATTTTTACGAAGATGTATTGCGTTTTTTAATAAGCTGCCACACCATGCCACTGAACTGCCTTTAGAAATTTTTTAACAAGTTTTTATAAATACCCTTATGAGCAAAGGCTATTTCAGAATTGATGATTATTTGTAAGACAAAATGACGTTGAGTTAATGGCCTTTGCTTTAAGAACTATACTTCTCATTAATGGTTTCTAAAGTTAATTTTTCTAATGCAATTTTACAAGCACTGGAAAAGTTTTCTTAATTTTAAAAAATCTATTACACGTAAAAGGTAGAAAACATAGCCCTTGCCGAGTTTCTTGCGGCTACCTCTCGGTACAATGTCTCCCGTCGTAGGACTTACGAAGCCCTATCCCTATCTTCAAGAACCTATTGGGGAATGAAATGTAACAAAATGTTGAATCGTAAAAGTAACACGTTACACTTTTTCTTTGTTTTTCACGGATACTCAAGTTTTAAAATAAGATAAGGAAAAAAATGATTACTCCCTGTATGCGTGCATTCTTTTCGTATTGTTGTTCGCTTTCGAATTTTTCTTGAATTAGTTAAGTATCGATCGAGGAGTTCGATAGTAGCCCCGTGGTGAGTACAATTGGCTGTTACGCTTGCGAAATTAAGCAATTTTCACAAAGGCAGGTCAACGGACTAGTGACCAAAAATGTATTATCTCCAAATCCACCATACAACGGTAGATAAGTCAAGTCATACGTACCAAATGCATCTGTCTCAATCTCACATATCCGAATCAGGCCCGCATGCTGAGTTATGACAAGGTCCAAATTATGGCGAGATTGCTTTGGTACAAATTTCAGCTGAAATGGTGATCCCTCAGAGAAGCGCCAGGGGGGAAATAGTCGTGCGTCCCGTCAGAGAGCCGCAGCGAGGGGTGGGGGGCCCGATGTGATTCTGATACATCGGGTGGTTGGAGTCATAGGGGACGAGACAAGGATAAGTGGAACCACTGGAAAGCAGGTATCGGCAACCCAGCCATCTCGAACCTCCGATGTCGCACCTGAGCACCAACTCATTACACCCATATCCAATCAATTAATTCTTGTGCACCTTTTTGATAAAGCACTCCCAGATGTGCTGACGACAAAGATGGTTAGAAGCTGATAGGATGAACTATACAAAAACACGACATGGATCCACACAGGTTCACCACCACTCTCAATACAAGCGGGACGGCCCAGAAATCGGAATCCCCGCACAACAGAATAAGGCTGAAAAATGAATACCCCCTGGCGTAAAAACTATACCTCCATCGAAAGTCCACAAACCAACCATCGGAGACAACTGGACACTGGTTGGTCATCGGATGAGACCAGTGCTTAGTACGGCCAGCCAGTGGTCGGAAGAAAACGATGAAGATAGGGCAAGAGTGCTGCGGTAGAAGCAACTTCAGAGTTTAACTCGGGAGTCTGCAACTTCCGCAATCAAGGACGACCAGCCAGGTAAGGCTCCGGAATCTACCCTCGGGGGAGATGAGGGCTGCAGACTGGAAAGCCCCGCTAGCATCTAAGCTATCTCTGATGACTACCGGGCCTAGTCAGGACAAGGCTCCGAGGCTGCCGGGGGGGGCGAAGGGTGAAACACGGGGGGACTCGCAACCACCTAAGTCAACCCAGGTGACTACAGACGCGAGTCATGGAAAAATACCGAGCTCGCCGGAAACCCGTCAACGTCTAAGCCGCTTCCGGTAACTACTGAACCTAACCGGGGACAGGGACGGCCAACAACATCCGAGGGCGCGGTAGTCAAGGGACTGTCGGAAATCTAATGCTCAAAGGGGCCGTCTCGACAAGACCATGTCTCCTCGAGGCGAGCCAAAGAAGCTGAAGCAGAAGAAGATGGAGTCGTCCGACGGCAACCGCCCTCGGTACTAGGCTGCTGCTACGGGCAAGACGAAGGACGTTTAGCTCGTTGTGACGTCACCCACCGCGGTCATCTCGAAGGTCGCTTGAAACTGAGCTTGAGAAAGTCCTCATGCAAGCAGTCATGGATGCCAGCACATCTGGCTACACAGGACCAACGATCGCCTTCTGCGGTAGGCCTACCTAGGAAGATGGACATCTGAGACTTGTAGGCGCCAATACTGCAACCCTTGAGTGGACGACACGGTGGGCGAAGAGACTACAAATTCGAAGCGAGAAGTCTCATGATTTTACGTGCTTAGGACATCGCCAGGTGGGTCCGATGCGGCTTCGTCCTACCCAAACACTGAAAACGCGAGTAACTGATAGAGAAATGCCTTCTGTTCGCGAATCCGGACTTAAAACTACTACTACTACTACTAGGAGATAGTAAAATCCCACAAGTATAATTACCACTGACTGATAAATAAAAAACAGAACACTATTATAAATTATCTATTCTAAATAGAAACTTCCTAAGTTTTCACAAAAAAAAACAAAATATGAACCATTATTATGTTAAAGATTAAATTTACTTTGATTATAATCTGTCAGAACAGCAAAACCCAAATAAGAACTTCACTAAAGAACAAATTCACCATAACAAAAAAGTTATCACGAAATATTAAGCGAGTAGTTTATGTGAGATGTTTATCATAAAAATCTGTGTTAAACTTTGTCAATAACCTATTGACAATTAGAAATCCATAGTTACAGTCAGTTAAAAACTATAACAAACGAATTTGTAGTCTTGAAATTTACTAATAGTACAACGAAAAAAGTTTCAATAAATATTTTCAACAATAAAAAAAGTTGATTTTATCAAAAAAAAATCTAACTTTATTTTAAAGAAAAAGTTTAATCCAAACAAACGTACTTACACAAACAAAGTGTACATGAAATCAAATATGAATTCTAATAAAGGTAAATTTTTTGTGTTAACTCAATGAGATTCAAACTAAAATAACACTGGTCAATTAATGTGTAATAACCAACTATCTAAACAAATTAATAATATTAAACAAGTGAAGAGTTTATTTATTAATTATTAAAACAAATGAAAATGTTTTCATTTAACCAAGAAATAAGAATTTACTGACTAAAGTTTTAACACAAAACAATTTGCAACCATTAATCCACAACATAGCAGATTAATATGATTGTACCTGGGGTCAAAGCCCCATGTTGGGCGCCAATGTAACATTGGAGGGTAATAGAAAGTCAAGCTCATGCACAGATCATTTATTAATTAAATTTATTATAATAAAATCTTTACATAGGAGAATCCCCCCTTTTTAAAATGGTTTCCCATCTTAACTCCGAAGAAAAACCGAGATATATGATTAATGGTTGCATTTGTCTGGGGTAACATAATAAAGTAGTACTTAACGAAAAGAGCGCCACCGCTGATCGACCACCAAGCGGATACGAAGTTATTCCGAGAAAACTAAGCCTCCTCGCAGAAGGGAACCGTTTGCCAAGAATCCGGACTACCTGCAGGTGGCACCACCGAATCAATTCTAATTGTTCGAGATTGTGAAATACCTGTCGGAGGGCAACATCGCCGCTTAATCAAAGGATCGATGATTTCAACTCCCTGTTTCTTATCAGAGGTGTAAATTCCAAAAGGCCGCACACGCGCCAGATAGCTCGGCAATATTTCGAGGTTATTCTGAAAATTAAGACGCCTTAGTACATTTATCGCTAATGCGACACAAAATTACACCAATTCACTAAGAATTATTCACTAATAAAACGGATGAAAACAGATATATTTTATATTTCAATGGCGAGATCGCCGCCGGCGCTTAAATCGGCTCTCGATAAGTGTCAAATTGAAATTACAGATTACCGAGTAGGGTTGCGACACCTGTCTCACAGACCAAATAGACGGCGCATTGTGGCTAACCATAAACAATTTACGGCACGGGTACGACCTTCGAAATTTCTACGTAACGAAGGGTAGCATAAATAATTTTATTAAAAATTTATAAATCTCCAACTTATTTTGTTATGACCCACAGGGCTCAAAAGTCAATAACATTATGTATTATGTACATAATGTTATTGACCTTTATAGGCCCTGTACTTATGGAACACAATAAGGATTGATTTGATTTACTATTCACGTTTCAATATTTCTTTTTTATACCTACCTAAACACCTTAGTGCTCATTAAGTAGAAATTACTCGGTTAAAAAAACAAAACTTTCGCCACAAGTTTTGTTTTTTTAACCGAGTAATTAAAAGTAAAAAGTATATGTTTAGAAAGATTTGTTTAGAAAAAGTAAAAGGTCTCATCATTCATCCACATTCATTACTTCTAATATATCTTTAACATAATTATCAACAATATTATCATTTATTATCTATTTGCACTTTTAGTATCACATTTTTTACATAATCCACCAAGCCTCATATTGAGGTCAACATTTACATAACTACCAAATATCTTCATTATGTTTCCAACTAGAAGTTTAACATTTATTCTTCTGTATCAATGGAGAGATTCTGACAGTTAGTGGTTAGTTGACGTGCCGTTGTCCGTACATACAAGTAGTAATAAAACGTGAAGTAACTCTGGTTCATGAAAGCATGATTTCTTTGTTACTTTGACGCTTTGTTACGTTACTTCGCAAATTTCACCAAATAACTTTTTCCCCAGCTTTTCCCTACGTTTTCCATATTCTTAAAATCTTCCTATCATTTTTTATTTTTCTCCAAAAGGAGGAAAAAACAAACTGGGCGATGCAAACGCAGAATTGCATTCCAATTTACCTTCAGGATGTAAGTAAGTCGATCTCGAATCGCATCCCATCAAAATTACGCTTAAAAACAACCCTCTTGTCTATTGTCGGGTAAGTAAGTAAGAGTATCAGTTTTCGATCAACTATCTAAATTAGATGTAGTACGTGTACAGTTTTACTACGTAAAAAAATGTGATTAAAGTAGAGCGTGGAGCAGGATCTAATATCAAATATAAGTAAACACACACTTCTATTCGGGAATACTTCATATTTAGAGCTGTTTATGACCGGGAAATAATAATAACTGTTTTCATATTGTAGCTATCTTATTACGCGCTGTAAGATTGCTAGAATGCGCGACTATGTATATGTACTATTCATTGATAGTCAAGCAAGGTAAATAATACTGTATTGTACACTAAAGTGAATTAAGGAAGGAATTTACCTGACATTTAGACTTCTTTTCAGGACCCTCACTCATTTAATCAAGCCCCGAAAAAATATAAAATAGGGTTATGAATAGAAAAAATAGGATCTATGGTTACCAGTAATCTATTTAGAAAATAGTAACGTAAATAACTATGAGTAACAAGATTTATAAATAAGAAATTTAATCAATACAGAGGCCTTGCCTTGGTCTGTACAGTTTTTTGTCAAAAGCTCTTTTTAAATCTAGTCAACTCACTTAATCGTAGTAGCTGTACGCGTGAAAAGCGCACGCAGTTCTCGAAAACGCACCTTAAGCAATTTGTTTTTTTGTGTTTACTTATGTTCATCAATGTAATAATATATGAGAAATTAAGCCTCTTAGAGAGGAAATAAATATCAAAGGAAATAAATATCTATATATATAAAAAAAAACCCTGTCACAGAGTTTGACCGCGATGAACTCCGAATCTACTCAACAGATTTTGATGATAATGTTTTCATTTTGCTGAATTTGTTAGAAAATAGGATAGGTTTTATTTAAATTTATAATAATTTTTATTGCAAATAAAAATAAAACTGTGCCACAACAATGCGTCGCTGAGTCAGTTTTTATAAATATTGAAAATATTCAGATAATTTTATAATATTTATATATTTTATGCATTTTTCAATGCGATCTTGTAAGATAAATTATATAATTGATAAATACTAGAAAAAATCAATTCGGGTCACAAGTTTTCTAGTATTTTTCTATTATAATAATTTATCTTATAAGATCGCATTGAAAAATACATAAAATATATAAAAATAATATAATGAAATGGCATCATAATGTAATGGCTGTTTCATCTTAATCGATTGCCCAAACATTTGTAAAAATATTTCTTTCGAATACGAGAGGATGTTCCTCTCATTGATAAAACAACGCTGGCCTACAGCGTAAAATCACAAAGGTACTAGAAAATTTCGACGAGTGTTTACAAGGCTCAGTAGCTCAATTGGGAGAAGATTGGACCGCATTTCCAAAGGTTTCGGGTTCGATTCCCGTCTGAGAATTCACTTGTGACCCGAGTCGATTTTTTCTAGTATTTTTCTTTTTAACAACATTCAGATATGTATTATATTGTTTATTTTCTACAGATTACAACAAAATTTTAAAGGTATTTTATAAAGTTGACAAATAAGGGATTTTTTTTTTGTTAAATTTCAAATCTAAAAATGTGGAAATAAAGGGTTGATAATCTGATGTCATAGTTCCAATTACTTAATTCATTGCACCGAATTAGCACATCGCCTGAGAAAATACTGTTCCAGTATAAGTTGTAAGTCAGGCTAGAACTCATGGGTACCATATAGAGATATCTGCTCCACTCCAAAAACATTTTTAAACACAATGAATAATGTTTTTGAACACATCTTTATAACGTACAATACATAATCAGATCCCAGTTAACTCAGGTCAGCCTCTCTACTATTGAGCTCAAATTCCGTCAGAAACTAGTTAGTACACATTGTTAGGAAAACCCATTAGGATATACAGAGTGGATGGAATAAATATCATAAAAACATAAACAGGAGCCATCTATCTATACATACAATCAAACCAACAAAACATATAATTATATATATATATATATAGATAGTTTGTTAAATATACATAAAATAAACATAGAAACCGGTACAACAACAAAAAAATATCATAGAATAAGTTAGCAAAAGTACATAAATAAGTTTGTTTGTCTGTATTTACACGCTAATATTTAAAACTATTAAACGTATTTTGGCGTTTTTCATAGAACGATGCTAAATAAAATGTCTCTTATAAGATAGCATTGTAAAAATGCAAAAAATATATAAAACTTAAAATAGGGTCTTCGGTCATCAAATGGCATGTTTGAGTTGTTGAAATTAGTGATTATTTACAAGTAATCAAGTCCGTTAATAATGATTTAGTTATAATCATTAAAAATATCATTGTGTTGCGGACGAAGACGCAGGCAAAAGCTAAGAGATATTAAAAAAAGAACAATGTATTCCAACATTTTTTATTTTCATTTCTACCTCAAATATTAAAGCATGATTTTTTACATGAAAGCTTTTGAAGGTTCTTCGAAAAAAGTTATGCAAACCTGTTAAAGATTTTTAAAGCAGTTAGAAGGTATTTTGAACATTATCATATTTCTTTGACCGACTTCCTTGTATACATTCTATTATGGTTAGGTCAATAATTTTGTTAGATTAAAAGTGTAATATATATAATTGACGAAGGGACCTTTTAATCCCGTTTCCGCTTTACGGGTGTAATACCTTGTACTTGTATGTTAAGCACAAGTATTTGATTCTGAGCAATGATCGTCTATACAGTTATTTTGTATTCCAAGCTCTGTTCTGCTTACTTTTGAACTAAATAATTGTCCAGAATTTTTAAGTCCAAAAATAGGCACGATTAATGAACTAAAATATTAAAAATACGCATGCCATGATTTAAAGAATATTAGAATAAAACACTTTTTTACGGATTTTTGCGCATGTTTTTCATTTAATTCTGACGTTTCGTGGTAGCCGTGATCACAGGATGACTAAGATGATGGTTGGTTACCAATAAGCAATAACAATGACTATTGTTAATATGATTTGAATCCGTTGTGGTTATTTAAGATCTAAATAAAGAAAAACAGAAAAATGGCCCATTAAAGATAAAAAAAAAACATAATTATAATTGGAAATCTATAATAAATTAATAGTAGTAATCATTAGTAACTCTTTAACTTAAAAAAAATACTGAACTTGCAAGGGATAATGTCAGTCGGGCTCCCAGATTTTCGTTTTCACTGGGTTCAACCTGTATATTCTGCATCTAAGCAACAATGGCCAATTGGGGTGATGCCTGGGGAAACCAATAAGGTCTTGTCTGTAATGCTTGAAAGCCGTCAATACAGCAAGGGCTCTGACACGAGGTAATTATAATGCTTCCACGCAAACATTAAGCGCCATGCCATTTCCGTGTAATTATTAGTCCGGATGCCAGTGACGCGTAATGTTCAATCAATAGATTAATATTTAATAATATACCTATAATATAGGTATTGTTTAGGTATCTATATTTAGCTATTTATATAGGTACATAAACGTTAAGGACAATTAATTTATCACATGTACGCTAGATTCTATTTCCTCAGTATTAAATAGGGTTACTATGGTAAGGATACGTAGTTTAGACATTTCCGTTAAAGGATGGGAAGTAAAAGTTGCCTTGTAACTGAAACTAAATTAAACCTATCTTAGTTAGAGCTGAAGCCATGGACTCATCATTCACCCTTTGGGTATTTAATATATGACGACTGTTCGATGTAACGGTATTAATCTACCGCCTTAGCCTTTAGTACAGACAGTCCTAGGTTCGAGTTCTGGAAGGGGCAGATATTTGTGATGAATACGAGCATTTGTACCTGACTTATGGGAATTTAGATAAATTTTAATAAATATTCATTATTAATGTATGATTAACTGTTAACCTAGTATCCATAATAAAAGCCTTACAGTGCTTACTTTGAGATTTTTTTTTTATAGAAAATAGGCATGCGCTTGACCACTATCTCGCCTGATGGTAACCGTCAATGTGATCTAGCATGTGACGCGCTTGCCTAGAAGGTACCTATTTACTCGTGACTTGAAGACCCCTTAATTGTATTTGTCAGGAAACACAGACTCAGGCAGAGTTCCACTCCTTAGCGATACGTATCACAAAATTGGAACCAAAACGCTTAGTGCGACTCTTTGGTATATCCACCATATAACGGTGTCGCCAGTTTGTAAGTCTGGTTATCCGATGATAAAATGGGGACGGCGGAAGAAGATTGTACAATTCAGCTGCACTCTCTCCGAAATGTATCCTATAAAATACGGATAGGCTTGCTACCTTCCGTCTATGCTCAAGGCTTTTGAGCTTTTGAGATAGGCTAATTGGTGTGAATGTAAGAAGTATTATTGTGATATGTTTACTTTAATACTTTAAATTAGACGTTTCAACATGAATCATAATCCAATCAAAACATACCTGGGGTATGCACAAAAAAAGCAAGTCCCGCTGGGCTTCCTAGCCATCGTGAGAATTTAATAATTCTTAATCTTTTTTACGACTTATACGCCCCAAGTGAGTTATTATTTCATAAGATATTTTGTCATAAATTGTTACCTCCCAATATTTATACTGTCTTTATTAACATTAAACGTCTTTCTTTCTAAAAAATAGTAACGACAAGGGTGTCCTAATTTAAAAAAATAATGTATCTTTATAACTCAAAAAATAAAAAGGATTTGTACCAATAATAAAGCAATTCTCAAATCCAAAGGTCTTTGGTTTATGTAATCGTCTGGAAACAGATTTTATTTAATCTCTTTCCAGACGTGTGGACTTTTTGGTTTAATTTAGATACATATACATCCGCCCGCCCAGCATACGCACACGATAAATTTTGTTGACCCTTTTCTCGTGTAATGATGATTGATGATGATGATGAATGATTAACATTCGTAGTACATAGTCTCTAACATGCACTTAAAAGTCAATTTCTTACGTCAAAATAGTAGTTTTACTTAGCCGTGCTAATTTTGTCTACAAATTATCATGGCATCAGAATTTTCTCCACATTTGACCGATATATTCATCATTAATTCTCGTCTCGGTATGGGTGTGGGTATCGGCAAATCCCGCATTTTTTCCGATTTATTGGTGTGTGTGAACGAATAGTTAAATGGTAGTTCATTACCTCGAATCTTAAAACAGATGAATAAAGATTTTTAATTTGATTTTCCATTATTATATTCAAGTGATTTATATAATCCTCTTTATTTGGTTTGAAGTATCGGATTATCAAACACAGATAACGTCATGTAAGTCGTCAGTCAACGTTAAAAATAATGTAATCTGCATTTCTAAAAAATAAATTAAGGGTATAAAACACAGAATACTAATTAAATTATCGATGCCGGTGTAGATAGATATGTTAGTTAATAAAGTAGTTTATTATCATCATAATATCAAAAAGCAACATCAGTTTGTCTACATGTTCGACAAACTTATCTCCAATCGTGCACGATATAGATCAAGTAGCGCATGCTGGGCTGGCTAGCAACGAGTTATATGTGCCAATGCAGAACAATATTTTTTAACAAAGCGCTCGATCTTGCTTATTCTTATTAACATTAATCCAAATTATAAGCTTTTTAATTTTGTGTTATATGAACCAACAAATATAAAAAAACCGTGTCGCATTTAATACATTATATAAATTTATTAAAAAATATGCGTGTGTTTGTCACACGACAAAAAAAGAATTTCTCTCTGTATGTCAAAATCTCTAATACTCCTGAACCTATTTTCTAACCATTTTCACAGGCAAATCAAACTGAACTTGGACAAGATTTAGGTTTGTTTCATTGAAATCTAATGACTGCAAATAAAATTATAGACATTTAAGCATAATTTTTAATTCGCCGCTCTCCTTTTATAAAATGAATAGCAAAATGTCGCTAAAAGAGGCGATCGAAGTAGGGGAGAGTGCCGATTTTGACAAATCCCTAGATAAAT
The DNA here is from genome assembly GCA_927399485.1 of Calamotropha paludella. NCBI lineage: Eukaryota > Metazoa > Arthropoda > Insecta > Lepidoptera > Crambidae > Calamotropha > Calamotropha paludella. The sequence continues at coordinate 17,747,002 of OV656803.1, read as the reverse complement.
CGAATAAGATGAATTATGTGGTTAATAGCTCTAGTCTATCTTAGGTGAAATATAATGAAGATTTTTAATTTATAGCAAGTTTAAGTGCTTTTTCGAATAATTTTATCTAGATAATCATATCTTTAAGCAGTGGTCGTTAGGCACTACTGACCCCTCGCTGGGGCAAGTTGTGCCTCAGCTGAGGTCAGTTGTGCCGTTCATAATACTTGGCCTTTAACATGAATTAAAGAATAAAAAACCACAATTTTACAGATTTATTTTTATTTTAAATAAATTCAAAAACATTTTTTATAAACTTTAGTAGTTTTTATATTAAAAATCAGTAAAAGAAACAACTAAAAATGACTCTTCTGTCTATCAGATACGAAAAGTATCGTCTACATTAGTATTTCTACTTAGTTTAAATATAAATGACATCTATAAGAGAGGGTTATAAAAAATATCTGTTTACAAACTATAAGTCCTGGGATTACTCAAATACTCCCAATACCTTATATAACTCAGACTTCATCTAGGTAAAATCAGTAAGTTTATCGTTTAAAAATTATAAATAATAAAAAATAAAAAACAAAACTTACTCGCCAGACGACTAATCGGAATAACAATTAGGGCGAACAAATTTTGCGCTTTCTTCATTATCTACACATTGCAAATGAGCCCAATACTTGCATATGCTACATTCTATTCATGTTAGCGTTGTACTGCTGTAGCGTTGTATGACATATTTCTAATTTACGCGCAACGGTTTTTAATTTACGCCCTCCTTCCTTAATGACTGCGTCTGCGGCTCTTTGTAGAAGATCCTGTGAAGTAGTTCCTCTTTGTGTTTTTCTCTTGTATATTCTCATCCTGTTAAACAAATCAATAAAACTCAGTAAAGGATAATTGGGGGCTGGTTGTGCCGCGGCACAAATGACCCCGATCGTACGGCACTTTTTACCCCGTTTCAATAATATTTACATTTTATCACAACCAAAAAAAATATTTGTACAAAGTGTTTAAATTGCATTGATTAATAAAGGTCGATAAATTACAAAAACATAAGCAAAAATCGCAAACCCATAACACTAAAAACATTAACTCGAGACCAAAAAGTATGAAGGAAAAAATTTTACTCACGACGTGCTGGGGGATCATAACACGCACAGCCACTAGGTACGCGTCTTGGGCTCAATTAAAATAACACCCGCTCATGCGATAGATTGCCAGGGCGTCGGATGCAATACGAACTTACAGCTATCTCTATCTGTTTTTTAGATATTTGCATCGGCACTACTTACCCCCGGCACTTTCAACCCGCCATCCCCTACAAAATTAAAAATGTAGTATTGTTCCCATCTGTGATTTAGTATTATATAAGTAATTTGTTACAAACTAATCAAGTCAATGGTTTTGTTAGGCAAACATTGTCTTATTTAGTATATAGTGATTCATATTAAACCCTGCCAGACCTTTGCAGCAATAGAGAATCACTAGAAGATGCTGTTCAATAAGGCATATTTCTAGAACGCGAATGAATTGCATCCGCCAGGCTAGCGCATGCACCTTTAAAAATCCCTGGCGAATAAAAAATACACTATCTATCTATACTTTTCTAGGTTGAATTGAACTTCACAATCTAGTTGTAATCTAATCACCCATTAGCTACCACCCACAGCTACACATTGCTAACTCACTATAACTTCGATCGACTTCTTATAACACTTATCCAACAGAAAAGTCACAAGGGATCAAAATACTTTATTGAGGGCAAGAGGGCTTCAAAGCTCGAAGAAAAATCATTTTGGCACACTCTATAAGAAAAATAAATAAGAGATGACAACGAAATTACAAATTCATGTTAATATTAAAAACGTTTTCGCGATTTTGGAAGTTTGTTGTAACTGTTTTGTTGGGAACAGAAAATGTCGTTGACGTATTTATAGTAGGGGAGCCCACGATGCTAAATCGGGATTTACTCTAGCGTCATAGAGACATATAATATATACCTTTTCATCGGTGGGGGAAGCGGCTATAGACTTTCATAAATGTAAAAAAAGCTGTTGAATCGCAATCCATCGATATCGTCCATCTCATAGGAATTTTTAAAAATGTACGTATGTATGTACTGATTCTTGAATATTATGGTTGAATATAAAAAAAAAATTAATCGAGCGCGTCAGATTTTCCAAGGGGATGTTAAGTGAACCTAAAAAAGCTGTTATATAATAATCTGACGATTTGGATGTGATGCAAACTTGCGGCCATTATTAGAATGTGCAAAAAAACTTCGTCATTCTAAAATACTCAAGTGCGTCAGATTAAGATATATATGGTTCATCTTTATGAGATACGCCTGATCTGACAAATAAATAAAAAACTTACTTTTTTAAATTATTGAAATTAATTAATTGAAAAGCTCAGAAAAAAGCATGCTACAAAAAAACTGTATGTTGTTTTAAGTAGAATACTTGTATTTATAAGAAAATAATTATAAAAAATTAAATTTGTTAGCCGAAGTAACAAATAAATTTTTGTTACTTCGTCTTGCAGAAATTGTCAGAGATACCCTTCAAAATAATAAAAAATTGCCATTCTCTAGAATGTCGAGATGACGTTTTTGTAGCCCTCCCTCTCCTTTACGTCACTCTCAAATTGTCAGCTTAGAGGAATATACACGTTTAGCATGTAACTAACTCACCCTACCTTAGGTAATCTGACGCTCTCGAGAATTTCAGATGATCATTTTTTTTTTACAAATCTGATCCTTTATCCGTGACGGGCGGCCATATACGAGTATATGGGGCTCATATTTGTGGAAGTACTAAATCAGATACAAGGTATCCCCCTGTATATTAATCTGCCGCGCTTTAGTAAATCCCGAAATCCCCGATTGGGCTCCCCTACTATTATGACTTGGGTGTTCATAATAACTTCAGACTCTTGAAGATCATGTATGAATGATGACGTTTCACGTTGATTTGAAGTGGATGGGCTAGGGGACAAAGGTTGGATCGGTAGATCAACTGAGGAAGGCCATAATTTAATACTTTCAACTACGCGCTTGCTAATTATGCCTTATTTCCAATTGAGTCCTCGATATATCCTTCCGCGACACCACTGGATTTTCATTTGCTTCAGGGTGGTTAAATCTGCTCCTGAATCTGCTAAATAACAGGAATAACCTGTATAAATATAAATTTGCCAAAAATAATCTGGCATCTATGAAATTTAATTTTTTCCCAATATGTTGATTGAAACGGATGAAAAATCGATTCGTTTAAATGTAAAGTTCGTTTAAGTGTAAACGGTATAATTTTTGATATTTGTTCACGATATTTTTATAGCATCCACGTATAGTGAACTAACGGTAAAATTTTGTTTTAGTTTCCGTTAAATTAACTAATAGAAGCTGTTCCGAGTGTTTTTCCACGTTTTCAACAGCTATATTTAAAAACTCCTATCCATAACATGTTTCGTGGATTCCGAAAATTAATCTATAACAATAAATAATAGAAGTTAGTCATGTGGATATTAGTACACAGCATTGGTACTGGTACTCACGTATGAAACAGGCACTCAACTTCGGTTATGTTAGTGAACACAGAGTTTATGCAATTTATTCAATAAATACTTATTTTTTATAGCGATAAATCCTTATCAGGCGCCAGATTAAAGAAAGTCTGTTTATTTTGGCTGGCACTTGTGATTTCTTTGGTTTGTGCCCTTCGGAAAGTCACTTTAGATATGCAATTAATTTGGAATATATCTCAATCTGATTATTGTTTTTATTATTAACCGTGATTATTATTATTAGTAAACATTGAATATATGCTCCATAAAGTAGAAGTTGGATGAAAATGACTTTTCTTCTTTTTAATTATTCCATGTAATTAATGCAATGATTTTTTTCTCTCGATTTGTTGGTAGTAAATTATGAACGACAGTTGTTGCGTTTCATTTTACAGTTTTTGGTGATAATATTTCACTTTCACCTCTAGAACTCATCATTTAGTCAATTTGTGGAAACCAAATTAAAAATGGCGGTAATATTTTTTTCAAAAAAATAAGACACAATAATAAGTACCCGAGTATTATTTTAACTTGGCCAAAACTTTTTTTCATTACCGGCAAGGAAATTATCGAAATTTTTAATTGTTAAAAATTTCGAAGTTATTAAATGCGCCAGATTTACCCATTTTGGTCGCACTTATCGAGGAACCCTTTACGTCTTTTCGAATAGATGAGATTTCTTCTTCTTGCGGTGTATCTCCACTACTGGAGGTAGGCCGTCAGCTCCACATATCTCTTCTTGTCCCTCGCCAGACGAAGCAGTTCTTCAACGTTGGCGATTCCGGTCCATTGCCTACCGTTTCGGTGTCAAGACCTTTCCTTCTTTCGACGCGTCTTTTCCCCTCAATCTTTTCCATCATTACAGTCTGGAAAAGATGGTGAAGCTCATGTCTTAATACATGCCCCAGATAGGCTTCTTTTCTTCTCTTGATAGTTTACACGAGTTCTCGGGATTTCTTGACACGCAGAAGTACTTCTTCATTCCTGACTCTTTGGACCCAGCTTATTTGAAGCATACGTCGGTAACATCTCATCTCAAAAACTAGTGGCCTTAGAAATGTGCCTCTAGGTTTTGAGATAAGATGTAAAAGTAACTTTAAACCTACTTTTTAAGGACCATGTAGTTTTTTAATAAAATTCCACCGAATTTTCTTGAGTTTTATTTATTACAATTTAAATTCCATCCATGATCTTCTTGATAGAGGAGAGGTAGTAGCTTGCGTTCTTTATCCCGCCTTCTAAGTCATTACGCCTTTCCACACGGTTCCCGTCACTGTAGTATTTATTGCCGACCTCTTCATCATCTCTCATGGGCTGCTCCTCTCTGCCTGAGAAGATATAATCAAAAATAGTTCAATTATGGTTCAAATAGGTACTATTATACGTCCTTATATTGCATATATTGAAAAAGCTCATTTGTCTAATTAGGTACTACGAGTTGCTAATGTCCAGATCACGTTATGACTATTTGCTTTGGCGACAAATTTTTTGAAAGAAAATTTTATCGATTACTATTTTTAATTATGTAAATTATACCAAATATGCTAATTCATTCAAAGGGTTTACAATGAGTTGCTTCACAGACAAGTTATATTAAAAAACTAATTGCAAATTAGATCACACGATTTTTAGACATATAAGTTATCGCAAGTTTCGTTTTCGTCTATCTGATACTAATACTGCTAGGTAGTTCACTAAAGAAGAGATTTATGTTTCCCTAAAACTGCTTAGTATCATTTTCATTCAGTAAAGCCCATACCTACAAAAAAGTAAATCATTCTGACTTATTTTTAACAACTCTCTTTATTGTTAACAATGTTTTCTAAAAATTCATATTTAATGCGTGGATTTTTAAATCACACACGGTAAACAAGTAGTATTTATTTAACTGTAGTGAGGTATTTATTTGACCTAATAAGCCCCTATGAAAGCAAGTGTGTATTTGCGGAAAAATTAAAATCTATAGAGCACAGACAATAAAATAGCTTAATTTTATTTTCGGATCATGGTATTTAAGAGTGCGAATGTCTAATAACAAATTATATAGCAAATTATATCAATATAATATTTTTAGTGGTAATCAAACTTTTGCCGTATATCTCGAACTCGCCCCGTGACTAATCAAAGTAATAATATTGAACATAATTGTTATACTACTATATCCAAACATTGCTTAATAACCTAAACGAAATGGGTGCGCTCAGGCTATTACCATTGACAAAAGCTCATAAAGAGCTGAATATATCTCTTACTTATAGAGTCCATGTCATTGGCTCGCATCTGTGGCTTACTTTTCACGATGTACTGGTTAAAATGCGAAGACGCTCTACGCCAAATCTTCTTAACTTGATCGGCTACTGGGGATTCCGCCAGCTGCTTGGCAATCGCATGCACGTCCTCAAGGTTAGCAGTTAGCAAGATATAGGAGTCAGTAGCTTGAAGCACCAGAAAAACAGCTAAAGGCGTTACAACACATTAATAGAAAAATTGTGTACTGCTCATACCCGGTAATGCAATTATTTAAATAATAAGAGATGCAAGGAGGCCGTCAAAAATAAGATTTCATAGAGGCAAAGATAACAATCATTAATGATAGGATAAATCCAAAATATCCTATGGAAACCAAAAATTATTTTGGTTTTTAATAAAAACATTATTTCTCTTTATCTGAATTATTTAACTTACTTGCTGCTAACAGGGCAATGCCCATCTTGGTCGCTAGTCTTTTCGACACATAAAAACTTTATAGAAACATGTTTCATATACCATTACGTATCGATATAGTTATAGTTTTATCGACTGTGAAATGAGTTAGCGAGATTGCGGCAAAGAAAATTGAATTTACCTAAATAAACAAGTACGTACACTGTTCTGAAATTTATTAAGGCAATTTTAGAGAATATACAAAATAAGCCTAGAAACAAAAACGGTTTTAGTAAACCAAAAAATAAATTGACATTTAAATTGGTAATGCCCCTCAACTGTCGAACGCTAATTGCAAAAATCTTGGATTAATTTACATTATACGTAGGTATAAAAGAAGCTCAACGTCTTCGCAACATACAGCTGGTAATATGAATTACATACACGAAAGAAAACCACGGAAAATATATCTTATCCGTTACTTGCTTTGGAGCTTAATACTTTAAGACTCATTGTGTTTTATAAGCAATATGTCTTATAAAAAATATTAGAGAACATCAGATTATTTGGCCCGGGGCCCTTAAATGTTAAAGAGAATTCGAAATAACATGGCACTTTTGTTGTTTGACCACCTTCGAAAATATAGTTCGTGTTCTACATTGACAGAATAGGGATTGAAACCTGTGGCTTTAATGAAATCGGCGGCTAAGCTTCGCAAGAACATTTTTTTATTCTGAGGTTTCCCTATCCGTCACTACTATCTATCGTAACTTTAGTAATCTGCTGAACGAAAGTAATACAACAAATTCATTGTTAAATATTAGTATATTGATACAATATTTAACATTGATATATTGATTAAGATATCATAAAACTCACGTTAGGCGTCATAAAACCTATTATCAGTGCCAGATTTACCATAGAAGCTGAAAAAACTGAAGCTTAGGGCGGCAAAATTGGTCCAGAAAATTGGTACAGAAAAAAAGTAAGGCGCGGTGGGCTATACCTATCTTCCTTAGCCCGCCACACCTTATAAGTAGTGCAGTAAAAACAAATCTTTGCTTTTCTTAGCTTAAAAATATACCCAAAAAATTATAAAAATAATCTTGAAACTAGATTATTCCCTAAAAAAGGAATTAACGTTATTGTGAACAGTGCATCTCATTTTAGAGGCCAGTAGGGGAGGCAAAAATGTGTACACCCTGCACTGCCTACTATATACTGCAATCTATTTAACGAGGTTCATTATTTCTTAAAGAAAAATGCACAATATTGTCTGCACTCTCTCGTCTCCACAAGACATTGGCCATGTGTGTAGAGGAAGATTAAATGTCTGTCCTTGTAATAGTCAAATTTGATATTTTTAGACCTCACCAAACGGTACCTAAGGTCGATCTGATAAAACTGCAATAGAAAATTACGTACACTTTTTTTTTACTTTTGAGTGCCCGCGGTTATCAGAACCAACAAGTAGAGTATTAGTTGATATTAAAATAAAGTTGTCATTCAGTCATGACGGATTCACTAAAACCACCCAAACTTTTTAAAACAGTTCTCTCATTAATATACGGTCACTTTCTTCCCTCGGTGAACAATGTACATTTATACTTCACATGCTCGGAAAGTACCGCTGCTTCTTTATTGTTATACAAATATGCGGTAGGTAAAGTTGTATCCTGTTCTCAAGCACGCTTAGAAATATGATTATTGTTTTGTCAAACTTTTCCTGTACCTACAGGTTAAATAAGTATAAGAATCCATATTTGTTGTCTAGCCAGAGGTGGCCATTTCGAATAAACTTTTTTTTTTTTTTGCTGAAACTTTAATAAATATATACATATAAGTTTTAGTAATATTACTTAACATTATAAAAAATGCATTTTCATTTGTAACAGTACCTACTTGTGGCCATACTGGGTTTAGTCCAGTGAAATGAAGCAATGGAAGGTATGATTGACGTTCCCTAGAAGGCCCCGGGGGTTTCACTAAGGACGCACCTTAAGGTACTGAAACCTGGTGAAATTAAACAAATTTCATGTTACATTCATTATTGACATTACCAATACGGTGACATCAGTTTAATAAAAACGACTTTCACCATATTTCCAATCAATTATCATCAATTAACTATGAAATATAATTGATGACGTGACTGAGCGGGCATTAAACCTTATATCTGTGAGTAGTTTTCACACTAGCACGGTAATCGTATCTATACAGTATTGCGACCCGAGAGTTTCATTGAAATAATTATCTAAAGCACCGCGGTACGTCATCATACGATTGGGCCCACAATATTTTAATTTCATCTACTTGAGTTTTTTCAGTTTTGTGATTTTGTTTTTTTTTTAACTCATATAGGGTCCACATTCACATATCAAGCAACGTAATAAAAAATTTAAGCAATAATTTAGGTTTCAAATAAAATTAGTTATAAATAATAATTAATAATAAAAATACAAATATGTTTTATTTTTTCCACTCCCCTTTATTACTAACCCAATAAAATAGGTAAAGCGAAGAACAATGTGTGAAGTCGAAAGAATAAGAAAACTTAAAATACGTACAGTTGGATTACCAGGTTTAAACAGGTAAGTCGATGCTTTGAATATTGAATTTGAATATGATATTTTATGTAAATATATAAGCAAAATGGAAAAAAAATCTCCACTTTTATTTATTTAAGTAACTATATTGCGCTTGTGCTTTAGCCATAGTAAGTACCTAGTTGTACTCCAATCAATACGTAAGTACGTAAATCTCATGCTCACACCGTTTGTTCGTCATTGCAGAACATTCCAGACTTTTCGTTATTAGTGTATCATCTATGTTCGCGACTGGTTGTATTGGGTACCGTGCGTTGACCAAACGCCGAGGCGTAGGTATAAATATGACAGTTACAAACGTTTGTATGAAGATAGAATACTGTAAAGAAATACTATTACTCTGTCACTAGTAATGCCGCTTGATAGCCTTCTATTTACTAGACTGTCGAATGTCTGTCAGGCAATTAATGAAAATACCGATAGTACTGTTGATAGTGAATTTTTTTTTAATACTATTGATAACTTGCAAAGCTCTTTAATTCAAAGCTCTATATATTGTGGTTTTCATGCTATGTATTGTGTTGTTTAAAAATTGGTCTTTGATAAAAATACAAACTTGATAATGTTGGTAACCAAAACCAGCTTCTTAAATTAATTTAATCGATATGTTTTTTATGACAAGATTTGTTTACTATCTTATTATTAAATTCTGTATAATAATACGGAAAAATAAGCAATTATTAATAGCCAAATATTCAAAATAGCTCAAACTATTTATATCCCAAAACTATCTAAAATGTCTATACTATCACAAGTACCATTTCGAATCTTAATGGCGATTCGGTTGATAGCTGCGAAAGCGAATGCACGCATGTAGGTACAAGAAACGTTGTGTGCATACAGATGTATCTCATACAATGACTTGCTAAGACGCATGATGCAACTGCGGGATAGAGGATATTTGGAGTATATGAGATTACATAAATGTTGAACCCAAGTTATGTAACTAAAGCACTTGCATTACGGAATTCAGAAACAGTGACGGTAGCACAGCACTTAAATCCGACTCTCTTTTTTTTTAAAGAAATTTCAAATACATATAAGCCATCAGATGCTGTTGGCATTCTCAAAAAGTCAATCAAAGGATTTTATTTTCGCGGAAATATCCTAAAATTTCTATGAACGTTTACTGAAAACCAGAGAAGAGGGTTATTTTATTCTTCATCCATCCTTCATCCATAAGTCAACTTCCTTTATCATTTATAATTATCTAAATAAGAAAATAAATTGCCGAGGACTTGATTCTATGAGTTTCTTGCCTTCCCTTATGAAAACTTATAAGATGGGTGTGAAATACCCCTAATTTAGAGGATTTTGTACTTATGGGGAAAAAATATTTTTGAAAACAAATAAAAAAAGAGAAAAAGTTGATTTTGAAAGGAATTGGGTGATTTTTTATAGTAACACCAAAATCTGGAAAAATCCGAGATGATAGAAATATAACAATTTACTATAAGCAAACAAGCCACTAATTAATTTGCGCATGCAACACACGCAAGAAAAATGTGCATACGATGATATTGTGACGAGGGAAACGTGAAAAAAGAGTATAATTATCTACGGACCAGAAAATTCAAGAGACACAACAGGGCTGGGTTGTACTCTATAATTTAAAAATGCAGTCTGCTTTTGTACGGTCATGTTAGCAAATTGGCATTAGGATTTTTTCTTTGCATCTTATGTCTTATTCCGCTGTATTTATCTCGATAGAGAATTAAATACACGGCATGAATAATAATAAATTTTCGCAACCCACACCAATAATTTGGTCCCAAACTAAGCAGAGCTTGTAAAGCTCCAGCGCATTAAGCATTAACGTTTGTATATATCGTGTGCCATTGGAATAGAAATTACATTGGTGCTGATGGCAAAAGCGCTACAGATATACAACCGTCATCATAATATTGTTGGAACAGGATGTGATCAAGCCTAATAAACGCCTGATGCTGCCAACACGGCAAGCATCGTCGTTTCGCTGTCAGCGGCGAGAAACAAACCAGTGCGCACTGGACTACAGAGTGAAGCACATCCTTATAAAGAAATATAATTTTATTGATTGTTATTTTAATCCGAGTTTCCAAGTCATTCTGTAGTAGGATTGAAGACCGGCGCATTCAGGATGTGTTGCGGCCGCGCATTGTTGTTTATTTTTTTTTTCGATTATTGCTCGTAGATTCGCGCTCGCGATTTTGTTGAAATTATTATTAAGTTTTCTTCACACTGATGTCTCAGAGAAGAAGAATAAAACAGCTATCGTGGCATGTCGTGGCTTCCATATTGGATCTTCTTCTGCTTCTTCCAGTGCTTCTGCAACTAATAAAGGGTGGATATACGCTCAGCATATTTCAACATTGTATCCATATTGGTTAATCGAGAAAATCACCGTTTTTTCGCCTTCTGGTAGAAAGCTCCTGCCGTGGATCAGTGGATGGGCATCGTGACCAAGGTTGCAGATTATATTAATGTCGGCGCTGAAAAGCGTAACAGTAGCAGTCAAATTCGGTGTGTGCACGACCAATTTGCTTTTTTCAAGTATCCGCACGGCATAGTATTTTATTATTCGAAGTTTAAATCCTTAACGTCATTAGAAGCTCCTTAACATTGTTTTATTATTACAGAAAAAGTACAATTCCCAAGTCTAAAATGGAAAGCAGCGCGCGCTTGTGCAAGCAGTATTCAATAAAAAATTATTAATAAAAAATATTTTTCGTTTTATATGATCTTATATATTTTTCTTTTATTATTAATATTTTTTCAACATCGTTATCATTGTTATGTCTTGTCACTATGTTTATTTCCTGAAATGTTTATAGACAATTACAATAAATGTTATTTACTTTATAGATATTCTCTTTTCTAAATACCTATATATTCTTATGGTCATCCATTTTATTATTATTATTATTCTTTATAATGATATATTTTCACAAATATAGTTTTTGATTATATTCTTGCGTTTTTTTCGATAACTTTCGATAACACGTTCCCTGATCTAATGGCGAGTAGCGACACTACTTAAAATATTCATAGCGCAGAGGTAAATTAAAATTTAAAGAAAGATTTAGATTCTTTCCAATATTTTGTTAATCACACGACACTTGCTTCCTACATATAAAGGGTCTTTCAACAAGGACGGGTAGATGTTGACAGTGTGTGGCGGCCATGGTCTTTTGAGGACATCTGTCAAATCTGTTGTATTTTATTCAGTCACTGATGCCAAATCACCATGGCAAGTTACACGATCGAGCAGCATGTCCAAATGATTAAACTTTATTATCAAAATAAGTGTTCATTAGTGCAAACGATTGTGCTCATTGCGTCCATTTTACGGCAGACGCGGTAGCCCTTCAAAATCGACTCTCCAACGTTTGGTAGCCAAATTCAAGACAACCTGTTCAGTAAACAACCAACCTGTTCGGTAAACAACCAACCAACACTCTTACGTCAATGGAACGCCAGGTCGGCCGATAACATCGACGCTGTCCGTCAGTGTGCAGGAGACTCCGAGGCAGTCGATTTCTCGCCGTGCACAAGAACTCAAACACCCGTAGAAGATCCAACTGACCCAGCAGCTCAAAGTTAATGACCATAGGCAACGCCGTTTGTTCGCTCAGTGGACTTCGGAACGTTTGGAAGAGGACCCCGATTTTGGCCGAAAAATAATAGGGTTATCTCGCAGAAGTGATGTGAATTTGCCGCCAAGATCGTGCGATTTGACTCCACTAGACTTTATCTTGTGGGGTTTTCTGAAGTCGCAGGTCTATGTTAATAAGCCGGAATCGACCGATGACCTGAAAGTGAATATAACGCAAGGCGTTGCTCAGATTCAGCCGGTTCTATGCAACAGAGTCATTGAAAATTGGACCTCTCGGATCCGTGCCACTGTTCGAAGCCGCGGCGGACATTTGAACGACGTCATATGCCATAAATAATGGCATAAATTGGTCTTTCAAATAAAATAAAAAAGTCGTTAATATCTCACATACAGCTTGTTTTATTCAATTACAACATCGACCCGTCCTTGTTGAAAGACCCTATACAAGGCGATGCAGTCGCTCAGCATAAAGCTTCGCTAGCACCACATATTGGAGCGGAGCATAACATTTAAAAAAAAAAAATTTGAAAACACTATAAGAATGAAAACGCGCGCGCTTTTTGTTTCTGTGGGAAATCCCATAGCGCCAATGCTTTTTGGTCATAACTTTTTTATTTTTGTGAATTTCAAAATTCGGGCTCCGTCACAATCTGGTCCTAAATGTATTGATTCGATTCCACACAAAAAATATCAAAATCGGCTAAGAACTGAATGCACTTTATCAGTAATTGTTTTTAAAATTCACTCACAGAGGTCACACTTTTCCTATTTTTTTAATATCAGTATTACTACGCAAAAACACTATCACTGTATATCTTTTATAATTAAAAAATACGGAGTTGTAGTTTTTACATGTAGTCTACACTTTTCCCTACACTATTTTATTTATTTAAACTAAAGGACTTATTATTTATTGCGTCTGTATTTTCAGGTTTACCAGTTATTTATTGGATCAATAATTGATACGATTCTTTTAATGTTAGCAAATGGAAAAGAGGCATGTTTTATTTTTTGTAAAATAAAGAACCATGTTACATTATTAGAGTCGTTTTCTACATAAACGCCATAACGTTACTTTTTTGTGAAAATTTTACTTTTTAGCTGTCTAGTATTATTTTTGACTATCAACAACTGAAAACACTGTGAAACAATCATTTCTCACTTTCATCCAATTACAAAGTAAATTTTTAAAATCGACGACCGTTTGGTGCAACGGTTGCGATCCTGCCTGTCGCACCGACAGTCCTGGGTTCGAATCCCGGAAGGGACAGATGTTTATATGTTGAATAACAGCATTTGTACCTTAGTCATGGGTGTTTCTATATATTTCTATGAATATTACATATCTATGTATCATATATGTATGTCTATCCGTTACCCTAGTATCCATAACACAAGCCTTACAGTGCTTACTTTGGGCTAGGCTAATTGGTGTGTATGTAAGAAATATTTATTTATTATTTTTTTTATATTATTATCTTCTCTCTCACTATCATTCACAAAGTATAAAGGTACAATCGAATTCTCCTACTAAGCCTGTACAGCCTTCTCAATCTAAGGAAGCTTCTCGGTGGTGTTTAGTCAGTACGAGTCTGACATAACTCTCGGGTCGGCCCGAACTATCTATGTAGGATTCACCATTTCTCTCCCCCGAGTCCGGAGGAAAAAAAGGACATATATTCAATAATCTGTGCAATTGAACATTCTTTACGTTACGTAGTAGGACTTTTGGCGGGAGTGGGAAGCGTCACGTTGTTGGTTTTGTTTCTCTTACTAAAATTGGTGTTGTTGTGGGTATTAGTGCGTTATAATGTTGGATTATCGACCACTAAGTGTTTGTGAATATACAAGTGTTGGCAAGTGTAACAAAGCAGCGGTAGTTGTCTTTTCCTGTTCTCTTAAGAATTAGAAGGGGAGGTTTCAATAAAACCCCACACATTTACTGAAACCTACGGAAAAATATATTTTACTGTTCATTCATCATCTTCAAATTAAGAAACGAAATTACTCAAAAACTTGATACTGCACAAATCATGCAAGCCACAAATAAAGAAAAAAAAACGTCACGTAGTAACTAATACCTAATCTGTGCTTTACGTCACGTCAGTAATATTTTTAATAGACATGCGCCAAACAGTACGTTAGAACGTACTGCCATATGACATGACATTTCGTATCGCGTAATATGACATTAGAACAGTACGCAGTACTCCATATAACTTCGAATGACGCGCTATACGAACGGCCCGCTATTACTTACTGTACTAGATATGCCCTCCCGAACAGTCTCTATGTTTCATTGCACGCTATACAGTACACTTAAGTCTGTCATCACAGTTCACCTGATTTGTGTTCTATATTCAAAAGTATTTGCACACATTTTTTCTATTGGTAGAATATGTATCAATGTACGTGGTATTGTTTGTACTGAGTGTAATGGAAAAGCGATAGGTTGTTATTGTTAGCTAGATTCTTTATTAATACAGATCATATTACGTTCTTCATAACACATGTGATTACATCGCATCACAATTTGCGACGTGACATGATGAAGGAAGAACATTGTGTCCGATCATCGCCATGCCGAATTTAAACAAATAAAGTTATTTACTTACACACACTAGCACTACTGTTTCTATTTATTTACAGTTTACACATAACAATTTTACACATAATTTACTATTAACCTTTTTTTATCTGTATTGCATACAATAAACCTTGACCGTGTAATTACTAAATTGAGTGAAAACTATGCATGCACTTTTACAAATCAAAAACAATTATACGAAAAAAGCTCGCAAGGTTTATGACCTACGTTCTACACGACAGGGGGCGGTGCAACAGAAATATGATCCTTACCGCGAACGCAATACTGTTCTAAATATTTTTTTTCCAAATAACATGGCATGACAGAGACAAACCGTCCGGCCGAACGACTAGCCATGCAGAGAGCATGTCATGTCATAGTATAACGCGACCACAGAACGCGACACTGTTCGACAGGCGCTAGACTCTCAGGTACTGTGACATGACGTGTCATGCAAAATTTTGCCAGGTAATACGTACTGTTTCAGTACGCGCTCGCGTTATATATCGCGTAATACATTACTCACAGTACTTACACACCTCTAATTTTTAAGTTTGATTACCAATTTTGCCAATCATCTTCCTTTAGCAGTTTATTAACTTACTATTGTGTGAAAAGTTAACATGGAGACCAACTTGCAACACGAAGATTTGCTTATAAAACTTAGAGCAAAACTCAATGAACAAAAAATTAAATTATGGGAGCCTCCATACATAGCGCCAGACAGTAGCATTTCTCAAAGTTTGCAGGTTTGTTTACTTGTCTTCTCTTACAATATGGATTATCATAATGATACTTGTATGTTCCTTTTGCCTATTTATAAGCTATGCTCTTTACATTAATTTATGTCCTATTCTTGTAATGTAAATGCTTAGCCCCAAAGACAAAAAAATCATTGCTGAATGAATCCAATAAAGATTGCTGAGTACCTATATCTTTTACTATACCTATTAGGAATTATTTAAATGCTCAAATTTATAAAATATTATAATATTGTGATTATAATCGCACTCATTGTTTACTTACTTTCTTTGTTTAATTGCTCTATTGTAAATGTTAAATGTTTGAAAATGCACTTATCAATAAATCAATCATGAGTATACCTAAACAGGCCTAAAAGTGGCCACATCCAAAATTAAACTTTTTATAACTAAGTACGCAGATAACTTTATAAGAATAAAAATATTGTAGTTTTAAAATTAGTAGAATGCGCTCCTAAATTGCACTCAAATCCTACATGGGTTACTTACAAAACAGGACAAATCTATGGCACCCAATAAGATTCAAGGATTTACTATGGGATGTCAGCCATAATAATTTCAGATCAGTTGTGTGAGTTGCGGTGTGATTCGGTGTTTCTAAAGTTTTTAATCAATTAAAAAGCATAAAATTGATGAAAATACAGAAAATGTAGTGGAATCTCCTTGAGATTTATGCAGGAACGGGATACAACAAAAATCTTCCAGAAAAAAGTTTCTCGGGATGTAAACTTTATTGCCTATAATAGTTTACTTTTAACAGATAAAGGTATTCAACCTTTCATAACAGTCACATATTAAGTAAGGAGAAATGATTTCATTTACTTTGACATTGTTAGGTTTACAGGGTGTATCAGAAATGATTTCATGGGGTTATTTAATGATTGCGAGGTAATATTATTGCCTGGAAGAGATTGCTTTTTAGAAATTTTTTATTTGCTTTCTCTGTATAATTTTGCACTGTGATACATTTTTGTCTTAATGTGCAGTAAAGTGTCTATTATTATTGTTATTCATTCTAATACCATTCTTCGAATTACTTGTACTTTTAGCAGCATTTAATGCCCAAACTTCAAGATTTAAAAGATGTATTAAGAGTCATTGAACTACTAAATGAGAATAAAGAGATGTGTGCAATGCTGAAAGAAGCATTTCGATTCATTGTTTAACTTTTATTATTTTTATAATAAAGTTTCTTGTAAATACACTCTTTAAATTTATTTAAATGATTCTGGCATTAAAATTTCTTCAAAATGTTGATGGAACCTGGCTTTAACAACTACTTCTATCAAAATCGGCCAAATTCCAGTTGTGCTTTTCAAAATCAGTCAAATCCACGAAAATCATTACCAAAAGCAATCACATCCATGCTTGCATGTCAATATTGCTCAAATCCAAATTTTAATTTTATTAATGTTATTTAATAATCCGCCATTAACTAACAACCCATATAACATGAAAACAATTTATCAATATCTGTGAAAAGAAAATATATTAGCTGAGGGATGAGATTTTCTGCAACCAATTTTAAAATGACCAATTAGTTAATATTCTTTTTGCAACCCAATCCTCCCTTTGTGGTGTCAGGCTTCTGCATTGCAACAAAAGGTTATATTTTTTACTTGAGGAGTGTATGCCTTGATTTATAAATATAGATAGAAGAAATCACATTTTTTTCTTTATAGGATTTAGCTAAACGATATGCCACAGAACTTTCTCTTGATATAGACACCATTACCCAAGCTTTATATGAACTTCAGCTTCATTCTGTCGATCGTTCTAAAGCCAATGCAGAGTTTAAAGAGACTGGGTGTGCAACATTCAGGGTAAAAGCCACCATGCCTGGAGAGAAACCAAGAGTAATTAAAGTGCAAAAAAAGTTGGAAATACAGGGTAGTGAACTGATTAAAGTGCTTGCTGATGAAATTGGTGTCACCACAAACAAGTAACTAATTTCATATTTTTATTTAGCAAATATGACTATGATCTTAAATCTCTTGTGCTACAAATATGCTTGCGTGAGTAATAGTATTTGGTATTTGGGTGTATTCTAAGTAGCTAGTGCGATTTAATAAAAGGAAATTCGTACTTTTTAAAAACCAGGTATTATTGTAATATAGGTACAACTCTGTTACAATATCTGTGGACCTCGCTGGAATGTCAAGCCCCCTCGCCGTTCTCTTGAAAAAGAATAAAAAAATAAAAGAGTAAAATTATAATATATTTTATTTAGTTTTTAATTATTATTGTTTACAATACTATCCCCATGATGCTTGTTTTGTGCACCGTACCTAAGCGCTGACGTGACGTCATCAGGCCTACAGATATTGTAACCGGGTTGTACATGAATCATCTGATGTATGAGTATTAGCATATTTGAAACTTGCTGAAAGTCATATGCCTTCATAGTGTAATATAAATGTCTTGCGAGGAATAAAGTAAATAATAAAATAATTATTGTAATAAAAACAGTGAATTTGCTATTGAAAACTAAATAAAATGTAATGCTTTTAGGCGATTTATTTAAATTATTTTTTGTTTAGATTAATTGAGTAATATTGTGAGGTAAATTAGAATTCCATTCCATATATCTCTTTGCGTTTTGGCAGCATGCTGATAACAACTCCAAACCCTGGTCATACAGAAATTTATATGCTTACTTGTGTGAATAATATTTTCTGTGTATGACACTATATTTAACCTTTTCCTGTTTACAGAGTGAAATTAATATTTAATGGCAAAGTTATAAATGCCACACAGAGTCTGCAAGAACAAGGAGTTAAAAATGGAGCTCAAATTATGGCTTTAATCATGGCAGGTAATTAATTATATAAAGGTATATATAAAGATATATATTTAGTAATTTTTTATTGTCATACCAAATAATAATAAGTACATATGACTGTTTTTTTATTTTGAATAAGTTCGCTTTTGATCCCAATCAAGCCCGGGGCCAAGACAGAATCTACGATGTAACAAGCTTCAAGCTTAGGATTTCACCACACTATGGTCAGACGATTCCAATGGAGCTGATACCGATACTAAATGTTTGTGTGGATCAGTTGTCAGCAGTTAGTCTAGACAATTGGGTGTATAGCCAGCAATATCTGGAATTCTCGTTGCTTGATCCACAATCTGTGAAAGATTTAGCGCTAGGGCAAATACTCTTCTCTTCCAGCATAGTCAGTTTTCTGGTATGGGAATAGCCACTCTTTGTGGTGAGCATTAAAGTTCCTCGGAAAAACAAGCTCCGCTCGCTGAGTTGCCATGTCGGTCGGTCGATAGATAGACACAGACATATAGTACCTTGTCTACCCCTGTGTCCACCGGAAGCCAGATAACGGGAAACCCGGAGTTTTCAAAGCATCGGAGACGCCTACAGCAAATGTCATTGCGGACGAACACACAGACCCCTACACACATCTTGAACTTATACTCAATTATGTAACCAGACTCTGGTTACCAGCGTAGTTGCGGTATCCGA
The DNA here is from genome assembly GCA_927399485.1 of Calamotropha paludella. Lineage (NCBI taxonomy): Eukaryota > Metazoa > Arthropoda > Insecta > Lepidoptera > Crambidae > Calamotropha > Calamotropha paludella. Next base: position 17,727,777 of record OV656803.1, on the reverse strand, counting down.
CGGGGTTGCTATCTTGAGTCTTCGTTAAGAAGAATAGGTGCGTCTTCTCAGTCTCCAGGTAGTGATGGATCGAAATTTGAGTCCAGTCCTCAGATGTTCTCGAGGTGCACTTTTTACGGGAGGAATTGTAGCCATTATTTTACATTCTTCTCGTACTTTCTTGTCATAGTGGTGAATGTTGGGGGGCAGGTTTTCAGTCGAGACGCATCTCATTCGACCATTAAAGTTCCCTTAGGCTTAGCTAACCAAAATAACTCACTTGATGACTGCTGGGACGCCTGAACTTCCCCAAAATGGCCACCGCCAACTGGCACGGTCACGCCATTTTGGGATTTTTCGCGAGTTGGCTGGGCAGCCTTTCATGCGTGGCAAGCGCGCTAGTTGGGCCCCCTACTAACTGCAGTCTGCCAACGGGTAAAACCGTGCTTCGGATCCCGCTACCCTCGAGAATGACTCACCTGGTACAGCATTGCCAAGACCGGTCCTAAGCTGAGCAACTGAGTTATTACCAACCCCCAATCGGCAAGTTGGTGGTTGCGAGCCAGGCGTTGCGATCATCAGCCGTTACCACGGGCCGAGTTGGTTCGAAGTAGATCCCAATCACTCCAACTAATGACAAGGAACCAAAGACAATATATATTTTTTTATATTCATACTTGTTTTGTTATTAGAAACTCCTGAAGAGGTTAAAAAAGAGGACAAAATGTATATGGAGATGAAGACAACACGCGACGATGCTATGCTGCTATCTGAGTATGTTGATGACTTTGGTGATGATGATGAATACATGAAAGTGAGCCATTAGTTGTTTTGTTAATATAGACTTAAAGATTTACATTAAACAATGGTGCCAACTGCGATTTTTTCTACAAACTTGGCTTGGAATGTATAATTTTATTTGTGGGGTTTTGATAATGCAATGACCTATATTGCGATATAATGCGATTTGTTAGCCAATTTATGATTTGATAATTGTAATTACATTTTGTATGAAAATAATGAACTATGATGTCCTTATTCCACGGAGTGAATGAACGAGTTAAATATAAAATTAAAATTAATTAAAAAGCTTTTGCAGATATTTAAAAATTGACCAGATTTTCATACAAAACCTTTTATATTTTTATCTAAATAATAAGTTTAAAATAGGGTTACATTGCAAAACAAATGTGAGACCTTTATAAGTTATTATTTTTAGCTGGAAGACCAATCTGGTAAAACGGTAGAGCTGCCTGCAGCGGAACGTCGAGCATTGCTCGTGGGTTTGGCGCTTCACGAGCGCGGACGCGCCGCCTGTCGTACCAAGAATTATCCACTCGCACTACTACTGTTACTGGAAGCTGATAAACAACTTAGGTAAGTACACCAAGATAAATTATACATAAAGTCACAAATCGGAGCGCACAACACAAAATAAGCTCAGTACGGGGCTTACCTTGATGTAAGATCTACTTCGAAATTCGTTTTTGTGTGCACGTGTTCAAAGCGGTCATCATAGGTCTGCTGGCTAATGGCAAATGGCATGTGTCATCTGTGTATCATTGTAAGCTGGTAGAAGAATTGGTAAGACAGTTAAAACAGTTAAAAATGCTCGTTTGTGTAAAGTAGACTATAAAATATTATATTATAACTTCGAAAAATAAATAGCGCTAAACTTTTTTAAACCATTAGTTCACGATTCGTCTGCATAATACGTTTACTAAAGTTATGTTACAAAATTGTGAAAGGATCACCGATTATTTGACTTAGCCAAATGTGTGTCTTAACATTTTCAACACCAATTTTATAGATTTTGTTGATATTTTTTTTGGGTCACAGAAACATTTAAACTAATACTAGCTGACCCTGCGACAATCAAACCATACAGGACTTACCTCACCTAATTAAAACATGTCCAAGATACGCTGGACAGAGATTGACACACACCATGCTATGTAACAACCTGAAGATCGACCCGTACAACATAACTGAGATAATTAAGAAGGAAAGTACAACCGACTCCTTTTTGCGTTACATAAAATATATTGTAAATACTCTCAAAGATTTTAACCAAACATAACTCTATATTAAATACACAATATATATATATATACAAATATAAATTATATATATAACTTAAAATAAACACTATTTATATGTAAAAAACATAACCTAAATATAACGTACAGTCAAGTAAATATAGTATAAAAACATATTAAAATACTATGAAAGAGTTGATAGAAGTATCAAATAGCTTCTATTCAAGTCTTACTAAAAACAAAAGTAATTATGAAATGCCCACAAAATATACTGCGAAAATTTGAAAATATACAGTGAATAAAATAAGAATGATAAAAAAAAAAAAAAAAAAATACTAGCTGACCCAGCCACGCGTTGCTGTGTTATAAATTAAAATAAAACCTATCCTATCTTTTAAGTTAGATAACTGATAGTAGATAACTGATAGTAGATAACTGATAGTAGATAACAGATAGTTATGAAGTTTGATCAAAATCGGTTAAGTAGTTTAGGAGTCCATCGCGGACAAACAACGTGACACGTTATTTATATATATTAAGATATGTAACGTAAAATGCACACATGTTTTCATAAATTTTGTCTATTTCAATATATTTTAGAACAGCATATGAAAAGCAAAACATTGTGACATTTCCTATTGTGAATTTTTAGTGGCTGCAGTTCCTCAATTCTGAAGACTGTAGATAATTGGGCGGTGCTCCAGCTCGATATAGCGTGGTGCTACCTGTGTCTTCAGAGCCTGTCGTCGGCAGCGGATGCAGCCGCCAGGCTAATGAAAGCTGAGGAGTCCTTCAAAAACACTTATGGTGAAGATCATCAGAGGCTAATCGCTTTAAAGGGAACTGCTGGTGAGATGAAAGAAATACTATTTATATTATATGTTTCATCATCATTCATTCAGTCCCAAAACGTTCAGTAATGCCACAATCTATGCGCTCGGGTGGTGGATTGTAGAGAACAGTAAGAGACTATAATTCGAAAAAGGTTACTGCCCATTGTTTGGTCTATGAAGGTGTACAATATTCACCCCAGAATCATTAGTAGCCTTTTACAACACCTTTTTATGTGAAGGGTTGGTGTTATTCTACTCTGCCTGACCCCACCTAAGTAATTTTCAAAATATAAATAATTAAGAAATATTGTTTTGTCTTAAAAGTATATTTCGGTTATTTGGTTTTAGGATAGTTGTGTATTATCATATTCAAGTAACTTCAAAAGATATATAAATTGTTTGTAGCTAACGAACGTGTTTTGTTCATGCGGCTGTACCTCCTGCAAGGAATTGTGGCGTACCACCAGAACAAAAGAGCAGAAGCAAAAGTTCTTCTAGAAAAAGCTGAAAACGAAATGAACTTTTTACGGGTAACTAAATTAAATATAATTACTTTTAATATTAATTTAGTAAAAACCAACATAGTCCGAAATATCAAAACAACGAAGTTATAGAACATCAGCTTGTCTAAACGTGACTGAAGGATCACCCCTCGTGGTAAACTAAATGAACTTGTGTTACCAGTAGTTCTACGTCCCACAGTGTTTTATGGAACCAAAAAAATTTACACCTTAAGGTTTTTTGCATAAATCGATTATTTATAACCTAATAAAGGCAAGAGCTCCATTCCCAGATCATTATTTTCAGTAAAAAAAAAATGAGTAGTAAAGTAACTTTGATTTACGTTCTGATCTTATTATAAATAACTTTAACTTCCAAAATATTGTCAGGTTAGTTATAGTTACTTATCGTAAGTGACAAATTGTAGTATTTCGTGTGATATGGTGAGTCGGTTGTCCGTAGGTAGATGAGACCGCAGTAGCGGCGTTAGTCGAGCTAGGATGGTCACAAGGGCAAGCACGAGCTGGACTCAGGGCAGCGGGACAATTAGACAGGGCCCATCACTACCTAGCTGATAGGAGGGCCGAGCGGGACGCCGCCAGGGAAAAATATCGCCAGGACAGGTAAATAAATTTATAAGTGTGATCTGTCTACTTCGGATACTATAAAACACATCCGAAGAATACATGTCTCATACGCACAAAGAATTTAAAGAGAAAGACCGGAACTAAAAAAATCAGGTACAGTCAATGTCAAATATTACGTGACAGAGTATACTAAACTAGTGGAACTGTCAATTTGCTCAAATACATGACAACACTGCTTCATAATCATCTAAATTCTATGCCTATAAACGTCCACTGATAGACAGAAGCCTCCAAATAATATTTCACTCTTAACAAATAAAAATTAAATACTACGAAAAAATATTAAGTGTAGTATGTCAAAATACTTGTAGGTATTTAAAGAATTTTGTTGTCACCTCTATGAGGATATATAGGCTTTCCGATGTTTTGATCAATTTTAATGTACTTATTTCAAGCTTTTTTGTGGCTCCCGAGACGAAATTGGACGCTGCGAATAGACAATTGATAATGTATAAATTGTTAAATATAAATAGCTTTTAAAAGGAACTTATAAGTTCTATATTTAATATGATAGCGCTTTTACTAGGGTTGTATAGGATAAAGTATGAAGATATTATGGAAATAGTACCACTTTAATAATAATTTGAATCTTGTATCTGCCTTTAATGTATACTTATGAACAAATCTCAGCTCTGATTTTTATGATATTGGTGGGACTTCTGTATTTATAGATTATCAAATATAATTACTGAAGGGAGTAATTATGGATTTCACACGAAAGTTCATCCTTGCAACTAAACACTCCCCAAATAAGACAGAATAAGACTGACTGTAAATTTTACTTTTTAAATAAATGTCTACCAAGTAGATCGAATATCTAACCCATCAATTTGTAACTTATGTGGGTGTAAATATGTATATAAAAAAGTCTTAATTCTAAAATGAAACTGTACTATATTTGGAATGGAATGATCTGTATTTTTTATAAACCCTTGTAATTTATTCACTCGTTTTTAAATATGACTGTAATTTTCGCTTACTACTTTCCGTGTAGGCGGCGTCGTCAGCTAGGGCTGTGCCTAGATGGTTCAGAGGTAAAGCAACAGTTAGTAGACGCCCTCGTGGGTATGGGCTATACGCGGCGGCTCGCCACCCTTGCGCTCAGAAATTCCAACAACCACGCTGCCGACGCCGTCAGACTGATACAGGAACAACCCGAAATGGTAAACACATTTATTTTTAAACAACTAAATAATTCCAAACTTAGCAGCTATGCTTGTACAGCATGTACAAACACTTATCCTATTGTAATTAATATAGTTTTATTTTTGAAGTATCTAGATTGATGTACCGTCGATCGTACTATGGATATTAAATAACCGATGGAAACACCGTAAGGGAATGGATTCAGTAATAACGGATATAAAACATTAATAAGTATACAACCCAAAACTTTGACCGCCTAACCAGTAATTCTATCGTTGCACTAATCATTGAGTCCTAAGCAGGGCCAGATTAAAGGGAAGGCAAGCGGTGCTACTGCCCGGGGCCTCTACTAGGCAAAGCCACTAGAGGCTGGACAATCTATTGTGCGGCGAAAAAGAAAGTTCTACGCTTCAGCGACTATCATGTTTATTTCCAAATAGATTTTTATTAATTTTATGTGGTTATAACTTTGGCTGACCGGTTGGATTCCCCACTGCTGCGCCGCTGGCTGCAGCTCCATGCCCCTACCGTAGCTATAATTATCTGTAGCACAGGAGCTGCATCGGTGGCTTAGCAAATTTTTTATCGTTTTTTGTATTTGTTTAATTACTTACTAACACTAGAATAAGATTTCTTGTAACTAACATTTTAATATGGATTTTTATGTCTGAAATAACTAACAATAATATCTATACAACTGTATAACCCATATTCGCAATAAACGATTTTGATTTTTTTTTTCAAAAATAATTGGGTAGCTCCTTTGCCCCATGACCTCCAGACGTCCAAATCCGACCCTGGTTTAAGTAATTCGCAATCGTTAGTCCTCATATACATATTTTTACTTTACTTTTTATTTAATGCTACTACGATACTTATACTTGTAAGTAAATTCTATGTTCACGACTTATTTGCATAAAATGCTCTCTCTGTTTTACCAAAAGTTACGGAATTCAGGTTATAATGGCTTACTTTACAATATAAACTTAGAGGAAAGCATGATCTATTATATATATTATAAGATTTCTAGTCATTGGTAATGTCCTTCTAGTTAGTTGACAGCGAAGAGTCGTCGGACGATACGCTGAGCCCCAGCTCCGATGACTCTATGGTGGAACCTGACGACAAACTCGTCGTTGAGGTATGTATACGAAAACGTCATTATATAAGATAGGACCACTAAGTTGAAAATATTTTTTCAGGAATAACCTATAGGAATATAAAATCACGAGTCCTTCCCATATTAACGTGATTTTTATTTTGGACCAAATTTCGAGCATATATAGTTATAGAGTTATTGAAGATTAAAGCGATATAATTAATAAATTTACATTGGAACTCGATAGATACCAGTTACTTAAGATGTCACCTCTGTGAGGATATCAGTAATATAAAAAATATGGTTTGAGCATAGCAAGCAAAAAGCCTTTAACACGTTAATAGCCACGATAATATCAGAAAAATTTTGACATGGGCCATGGTAACTTTATTAGATAATTAACATATAACAGAAAAAGAAATAGACAGTATAACAGAAAATTCTCGGAAAAACACCACCTTCTACCAAATAGCGTACGTCAGACATATATGTCTGACATGGTCCATGAAGAACTTCTTAGCGTCAGACACATATGATTGACATGGCTCATGAAGAACTTCTAAGCGGCAGACACATATGACTGACATGGCGATTAACGTGTTAACCAAAAAGTGCAAGTTTTACAGGAGAATTATACTTTTTCGTATTAGGTTGAATTAGGGTTTACCAAACCTATAATAAGTTTTTTATGGCAATAATCACGACTTACAAAAATAAAACATATTTTTTTTGTATGAATTCGTTACAATAATTTTGCTGACATAATTCTGTAAATGTAATTCCCCGTAATAAAAGTATATGTTGTTATATCTTTATAAATATCATTACGAAGAATCTGAACAAAATTAATACTATTTATTCCAGTCTGCAAATTCCAAATTCGTTAAAACAGTAAAAAGTCCATAATAGTACTTTACCGACTTTTTATTTGGGTAATCATTTAATTTTAACCCGACATCAAAATGACTAGCAAATTATTGCTTACCTAAAGCCGTTGCATTTGATTCGCTTAGCTATCGGCGATGGGCTACGATCCAGAAGAAGCCAAGACAGCGCTCCGTGTCGCACGCAACGACGTAGGCTCAGCACTGGACTTACTTGTTGCAGGCGGCGGCCACGTGCAAACAGGTATTTTCTTTATGATACGGTACTACTCAAAGAAAAGCCTGTCGTATTTTGAATTGGGTTTATTTTGTTTCAAAGAGAAAGTCATGCACAAATACATGTAATATAAATTACCAGATAGGATATACATATACTATACCGTTAAAAACGTTAATGCGTTTCATACAAACTTTCAAGTCAAAATACTTTAATGATTCTAATGCATAAGTTTGACGACTGTTTGGTGCAACAGTAGAGATTTTGCCTTTCGCACTGATAGTTCTGGGTTAGAGTCACGGAAGGGAGAAATGTTTGTGTGATGAATACGATCATTTGTACCCGAGTCATGAGTATAAAGGATGTCTCAGTAAGAGTGTACTTTTCATTTTAAGAGAGTTGTGATACTTTTTATTGGGAGTAAAGAAGACATCTTCCGATTAAGTATGGAATAAAATATCCGGCAAATGACCCCCACGGTTCTTATAACAGGCCATTACTAATTTCATGAAATTTCCCATGACTTTGTCACAGAGATGTAGCTGTATCTCACAGATGACGCGTTGGATCTCGTATTTGAGCTCAAGAATTGTTTCTGGTTTACTCGCATAAACCCTAGACTTCCCACAAAACTTCAAAGAAAAAAATCACACCTGGTTAAATCGCGTTTCAGAGCTTGGTTAAACAAATCCAATCTCATCCAATCGGCAAGCAATATTTTAAAACATACGTCATGTTTTATTTGCTAATAACAGTTACGTAATCAATAAATTTATTGATTATTTTTAATTATTTTATTTTCGAATAGATGACCCGGCGAATCCATCGACGAGCTCGGGAACGGGCTCCAAGAAGAAACAAAAACGAGAGAAAAAGTATGTACTTGCATTAATCAGTCTATTATAAGAAGTGCTTGATTGGCATATTAAGCATCATCAAAATATTTTTACAAACATAACACCAATAACTTTTTCCCCAATCAACGAAATAGGTACATACATTAAAATTACTATTATTTTTATATTTTCCTATTTACTTACTATTTAATAGACTATAGGGTGAATAAGGGGGGAGGGGGGGTTATTATTACTTATTTTATTTCTTACAAAAAAATGTTTTTTTTGTAAGAAATAAAATAAGCCAAAAACCAGCCCTAGCTCCTCTTCCTCCCTCCTTCTTTCCGGCCAAAATTTCTAAAATGTGAGTCGACCTGATTGTAGTTTATATGTTTGTGTCTGTTTAGACAGGTTGAAATAGATTAGAAAATTAGATTTTTTATAATAGGTAAAACACCAACACGCGTTTTTTAGATTTTCGGCTAAGTTAATATAATTTGGCTTCATTAACTGTTAATTAATTTTCATTTTCGACTTGGAAAAAATTTAGATACATTATCTGTGATACTAACTATATATATTTTTGAACCAATTATAGACATGTTATTTATTGAATCAACTAAACGCTAACTAGCGTTTTAGCTTTTTCGCTCAGAGCCCTCTTAATTAAGTATGCCTTTCATTAATGTATTTTAATTGAAACCACAAAGACGATGTATTTTTCTCTATCTGATTGTAATCTATGAAATATGAATCCCTGTAAGACCAACACTTTAAAATCTATTTTGCATACGTTTGGAATAAGGGATAATTTAAAGTGCCACGACAATATAATAAATTTATTTTCGTGCAATTGTTGTTTAGGAGGAAAGAACGCGAGATGGCCCTGAACCGGCTGTCATCGGCCATCAGAGCTGAAGAGGACGAACACCTTAACACCTCGCTCGTAGAGGAAGAGGAGTTCCTCGCACAATATAAATCCCTTCTCTGAACAGGTGCTCTTTACTGTAAAGGTCCTAACTAAAATCTACAGTGAATACGTTTCTAAATACAAAAATAAGATGTATATATTTATGAATTTATAAAAATGATGATTGTCTAAGAATTCATCAAAATAATATAATTTTTATTTACCGTACATAAATCATACGACTCTAACGCGATGCCTTAAAAGTAATGTAGTATACGTCACTTATATTTGAATAATAATTTTCGTTGCCGAAAAGAGCGTCACAGTATACTGATAGGCATGTTTTGATCTCATCCTATTTGCAGTTAGCACTCGCTAATTAGCATGGAATCCTCATGATGAGATATTGCCCATGTTGCCTACAGTGTTACTTTTATAGTGAAGACTAAGTGTCTTCCTTTTGCCTAGGAAATTGAACAGACAAGTATAATTCTTTCTTTGATATGAGAATAAAACCACTAAAGCAAAACTCAATTATAAATTAGCCCTTATTTACTAATGTATGTTTTTAGAACGAAATACACATACATTACATCACATTTGCAATATGTCTGTGATAACCACTTCCGAGTTGTTTTTACAACGACGAGTGTTGCCTGTGGTGTTATCATAGAATAATCGTTTCATGATAATTGTGATTGTTTTATCACATCAATTAACCGAGTACAATGACTTAATCACTCACAAATCCCTTAGAGGGGCAAAGACACCATTACCGTCTGATCAAACTTTATTAAAGAATTGTATTCCTTAAATTCACTTCATGGAATGCTAAGACATTATGTTTATACTAGCTGACCCGGTAACGCGTTGCTATGGTAACAGACATGTGGGGGGAGCACTGGGCAGTACAGACATATGAGGGGCAGCACTGGGCAATACAGACATGTGGGTGGAGCACTGGGCAGTACAGACATGTCGGGGGCAGCACTGGACAGTAGGCAAACAATGACTTTTTCCCATTTTCGCCCAACAATGGAAAAAAACGCGTTGCTATGGTAACGCGTAGGTATAGAATGGAAAAAGAGCGGACAGACAAACAATAAATTTGTGATCTTAGAATATAGATTAATGTTTTAATCCTCTTAACAGAAATATATATAGATAAATTTCTGGCTCTTGTATGCGTGACACAGTGAAAAAACCGGACACCAATAGACGCAATATAAATCTGATAACTGCAGTTTTTGTGCTCAATCATTTCATCTATTCGGTTTTGTCGCTATTTGTTATTATGGTCTCAGTATAACTCTTGTTTAGATTTGTTAAAAGATTACTATAGTAGTGGAACCAAATCCCTTATGCAAAGTTTTCAATAACTACTTTCTCTATTTATCAGAAATAAGTAAAATAAGTTACACAGGCCAGTCGCTTAATACATTCTTTTATTGAATAATATTTTAATAAACAAACATTTCTTCTTTATGGAATTGAACTAAATAGTCAGATCTAAATCTAAAAGTTTGAAAGTTACTTCCTTGTCTTCCAAAAGCTCGGGATCTCATTGACCTAAGAAATTGTGAGCAGGGTTCTATTACTAGCATGTCTCCCCAAATTAAAATACAATTACTTTAGAAAGCATATTCTTTTTAACATTTATAATAAAATTTCCTATTTAAAAAGATTTAATTACAATATGCATATAGAACAAGTCATACACTTATGTGATGTGATATTTTCATGAACTAAGAAAATGGATTGAAACAGGTACACCACTTTCTTGGACGACCGTGAGTGTGACTTAAACACATGTCAATGTTCGCAAAATACCACTAATGTGAATTTCATTTTATATAATGTGTCCCGTCACCAGTGTCGGAGCCTTTAATGGTGTGAAATTTGGCATTTTTTATCGACAAATTGTCCCTGATATTTGTTTTTTCTCAAAAAGCCAATAATTAAAAAATACACAAAAATAATCTATTTGTTTTTCTTTAATTTTTTTTTTCTATTTTTATTCATGACAATTGAAACATGATGGCTGTGTAACTGTTGATTACATGTTTAGCTAACAAATGACACCTTTTTAATGTTGATAGGACATTTGCATGAGTAGTGGTGGTCGAATTAGTATGAGAGCCCATTTCTTGGTTCCCAAGAAATCAAAATGGCGGCTATTTTATAACCGTAAGAGAAAAACAAAATTTGTGGGGCAATTTGTCGATAAAAAATGCCATATTTCATACCATTAAAGGGTCTGACACTGGTGACGGGACACATTGTATAACAAAGCATTTCTCTTGGAAAGTTTAAATATATGTAATGTAAATGTATAAGTTACAAAGTGCCATAAAATTCCTCTGAATACTTATATTTGTTGAATTAATTTTCTTATGATGATTGATAATTTTTTAAATAAACTAGTTATAGCCTCCTAATAATTAATTTTGTTCTTTTATTGCATAAATGTATAATGTATTTGTAATACGCCAAGTTACTACAACAATACCGGTACTAATGATTTTGCTATTTTATAGATTTAATGGTTTGAATTGAGTATATTGTACGGCTTTTATTTAACATTTTCTTAAGAGGCAGCAGAAAAGGGAAATCCTCAAAATTTTATGCGTACATAACAGAAAGGTTATACATATGCATGAACAATATAAATTCATATTTCATGTTTTTGTTTTGAAAATATATAAATTATTTTTTAACTGGTTAAATTGTAAACGCGACTTATAAAAGGAAAAATCGATGATGAAAAACTCACATTATATGCTTATGTGTTAAAATTTGTAGTCCAAAATTACTACATGTAAAATTGTTGTTAGTGAGTTTATACTCAAGGTTTTAGTAAGTATAATAAAAAGGCATAATATAATTTCCATATTATCCGTTCTGTCAAAAAAAATTTGTAACATCAAAAACTCTGAGAATACTGTTTTAGAGCCGTCTCCTTGTGTGCTTATAAAAGTGTGTCATATTGAAATAAAACGACTAATGTATGTATGTCTACATATTTATTTAAGGATTTATTGTTGATTCTACGATAATATATAATTGATATACATGTACTTCTTTATACTAAGAATAAAATAACGCATTTGGTCCATTCAATGTATATTTTTCAAATAATAAAAATATTTGTACATTTTCACTTATTTGTTTTACTTTATTAAATGTTTTCTTTTTAATAGTTAATTCGCAGTTTAAAAATTCTTAATATTATGGATAACAGCAGGTTAATCCACAACAAAGTTTCATACTGTGTCTGTTCACATTGAAATCTACTTGTTGAACTTAAGGGTGAAAATCGAATGGAAAAGAATTATTTTTTTACAAGTTCTTGGCAATATGTTAAATTTACAAATTTAAATTTTATCTGTTTAACATTATCTTACATGTCATGTTATTCTAAAAATAATCATAATTTGATTATTTAACCACGTTAAACACGCAACACAAAATATGAGAGCCAAAAAGTCTGAAATCAACTTCAGTTTTCTTTCCTTTTTTTAAATATCCAACTCACAACAACGCATCTCACATATATTTTTATAGTTTGCTGTAGTACAGTCAATATGTACGAAAAAAATTCGAACTCTCCGAAAAATGACAAACCGGGATTTGACGACGCGAATCGTTAGGGGGGCAAGTAATAAACATAATGTCAGATTTCCGAAGTCCTCCCTCCTGCTGTTTTTGAGAAAATCAAAAAAAAATTGAAATGCATTTATCTCAGCAAGTATAAGTGATAGCAACCCGTTTCTTTTATTTAAATTAAAGAGGACACTGAGGACCACATTTTCTTTCATTGAAGTGACGTCATCCGACTTGAAATGCAAAAGCTAGGTGGCGCTAAAGTTTCAAAATTGCTATTTTCATTATGAAATAACATTTTTTTTCAATAATGTTAATGAGAAAGTTGTTTGTCACAAAATTAGTTACAACTTTTGTTATACTAGCTGAGATAAATGCATTTCAAAATTTTTTTGGATTTTCTCAAAAGCAGCAGGAGGAAGGACTTCGGAAATCTGACATTAAGTTTATTACTTGCCCCTCTAACGATTCGCGTCGTCATATCCCGGTTTGTAATTTTTCGGAGCAAAAATTGCAGATTGACTGTACTACTGTATCGGTATCGCATCGCGTTTAGACCACTAGAAAGGCGCTGCAAAAGTCGCAGTGTATACAGGGCCTTAATTGCACGCCCAAATATTCTAAATTACTTGTTAAAATTTTAATTTTAATAGTACCACCTATTCCTGTATCACTATCCTTATCTAAGTAACAAATTATTTCCCGGTTATGAACTCCAAGAACATAACGTCATCTTTGATGTACTCAAACTTATCCAGACTTGTGTGTGGTATGAAGATGTACTGCCTTTTAAGCTGAAGTACGTTCTTATCCAAGGTGTCCGTGGATCTGGTCTTCTCGGCCTCTTGGTCTACTGAGTCGTAGTCATGTCTTTTTGAGGAAGACTTCCGCCTTAGTTGAAGAGACTTTACTATGTCCATTGCCTAAGGAAAATACGTGGTTAAATCTCGTTTCTCAAAATATTATAATATATGCTTACAGTGTTAATTTTTGTTTAATTTATGTTCAAAATCACAAAGGATACAAAAGAATGGCCGTGGTCAGATTTGTCTACCAACATTATCTGACCTCTTGCAGCGTACACCGATCTAAGCTATAAGCTAACTTAATTCCAACGGGTTTTATATATACATATATGGTCAGATTGATTTATTTATGCTATTTAACCCCTGATATCATAATACAAAAATGATAATGATGTGTCAATGTGATACAATTAAAATGAGGTTAATTTTCAATTGCTTGCCTGGTTACGATTGTGGGGTTGGTCTTTGAGCGCGATGTTCACGACGATATCGCACGGCCACTCGAGCAGCGCGTCATACGGACCGCCCATAAGTCGCACGGTGCAAGTCATGTGGCGACCCTTCCATTTACCGATACCGTTCAGGTTCAACTCCGCCTAATGAGGAATATAGTATAAAAAAAACTACAAGTCGACTTTTTTGAATCTTGATAACGGTCTCCAAAATATTGTCGGATCGTTGACGCACACTACATTTCATTCAAACTTTCAAGTCCAAATACGTTAAAATAACAAACCGATTAGTATTAATCTTTGTTCACTGAAGGAAGATACTTAAATCTAAAAGTTAGCAGAAAATATTTTACATATTATATTTTAACCTTCCGCCGACTTCATACCAGTTGAGCTCCTAGCGCCCGGCACAGTGAATCGAAGAATAAATACCTACAACGAAATAGTATGGTAGAGATCTACCATACTACATAATTAATTAAAATAAAACTATGTAATATGGAAAAACCCCTTCATCAATATTATAAACTCTTTGTATATTAAATTCATAATTTTCATCACCTTCTAGAATTCGTATTAATCTTCAGCAGTCGTCATGATATATTTCCATTCATATATTAATATATACACGAACTTAAAACTAAACGCATAAGCACAACACTGATGGACAATTCTAATGTCGGCACTCGTTTATGACGTACGAAGCGGTCACGTAAAGTCGGATAAATCCGACCGTGGCGCAAGGCGTACTAACAACATGAGTTTTCAAATATTTAAGCTAGGGATGAGATCATCAACTCAAACGCTGACATTTCGCAAATAAATTTGCCTAACTTCAAAGGTATTAAACGAAATACACACAGATATCGGTGGCGAAATATTCAATTGACAATTGTTGTACATACTTGTTTTGAGGTTAATTAATCAGTATAATGGGAAACATTTTAATTTACTTTTATTTCTATATCGGTGAATCTTGGCATATGCCCCATCCTTAATGTCGAATTTTGCCGTCACGGGCATTGTACATCAACACAATTTTCTAAAAATTATATCAGTATTCATCTAACTTCGGAAATTCTTTTTATGACTTCTATTTAAGAGAGTAAAGAGTATTAAATTGTAGATGGTTACTTAAATAAGTATTTACCGAAAATGAACATTTAATTAAATTAATAAAGCAGATTAAATGAGATGGGGTATTCGGTCGTGCCCTGGCGAAATGGGCTCGAAAATATTTGTCGGATTAATCCGAAGGAAGCAATTAAGGGTTTAAATTAGAGCAATTTTAAGATTTCCATTGTAATGGAAAATTAATTTTATTTATTTTTATATCAAACATTCGAATTTGTTTCCTCTTAACTTTTTAGATTTATGTATGTAAAATGTCTTAAGAATCAATTTTCTTATTTTAAGTTATTTGTAAATGCATCTTCCTTCATATTCATGCATCATAAATGGCGATGGATCATCCATCACCATTGTGTGCACTGTGAATGGAAATAGAGGCCAGACGTCTTACCTTAAGTGTGTAGCCGTATTTGCTTGTGCGGAAGAGAGGACTACTCAGAACTGTATCACTCTCTTTAGCGTCCTTCATTCTAGATGTAAAGTTGTCTATTCGCCATATCAGGTGACCTGAATATAATTTAACATTCATTTCTTTGGAAACTCTGAGTAAGCGTAGATACTTTTAAACAAGAAATTAAGTATCGTCATTTCTTATTTTAGGAAGGACAAAAGCTTTTAAGTAGCGACTATCACGCATTGACGGCGACTTCCAATCGAATCGAGAATTAAGTTTCATTACAGAAGCAACTAAATTAAACAATTACCAATGCCGTCAAAATTGTCAACAATATTTAGTGAAAATTATTCTAAAAACTGGTGCACCGTCATCACTGCCTGTCTCGTTGTTTTCGAAGTTAACCCTGGCCTGGAAGTCGGCGAGCTCGCTACGTATCTTGAGGTAGGACTTGATAACTGCGCGCAAGTCCCTTGAGATGACGTCCATGCGGCTGGCGTGCTCAGATGCCTCAGCGCGGACGTCTGCCGTAGCCACTTCCAGCACTGACAGCCGGTCTAAAGCCTGTAGTTAGAATTTTTGCATTCAATCTTTTTTTTTTTTTAAATACCTATATCGATTTTCCAGAAAACAAATATGCTAAATCCAAAATAGTTAATTTGCATCATCGCAAACTATACTTCTGGTGCTCGCCATTACCGCCACGTTTCCAGGAACAGTCTGGCTAATACCTGAAATATTCATAAGAATTTTCAGGTGCAGTTTGCCATTTTTTCTCGTGTATTAATTTTCATTTCATTCTCCA
This sequence comes from Calamotropha paludella, assembly GCA_927399485.1. Taxonomy (NCBI): domain Eukaryota; kingdom Metazoa; phylum Arthropoda; class Insecta; order Lepidoptera; family Crambidae; genus Calamotropha; species Calamotropha paludella. The sequence continues at coordinate 17,711,495 of OV656803.1, read as the reverse complement.
AATTCTACGATAAAGACTGTGGCTTTACTACTGCTATTCGAACTGTGACGTGTGACTGTGAAGTTAATCATGAACAATTAGTTCAGAATATTTACCTAATACATACATATCGAAATTGGTTTGCTCTGACGTTATTGTCCCTAAAAATCTAAATAAGTGTTTATACAATTGTTTTTAAAGACAAGCTATTATCTACACTAATATTATAAAGAGGAAAGATTTGTATTTTTGTATGTTTGCAATGAATAATCTCAAAACTACTAAGCCGATTTCAAAAATTCTTTCACCATTGGAAAGCTACATTCACGGTGAGTAACATAGGCTATATTTAATGCTTAAAGCATTTTTTTCCACCCGTCGAAGCCGGGACGGGCCGCTAGTAATTAATATTTTTTTACATTCCACAGCCAAAATATGTACAAACAGTAGAGTGGCTTTTATCTTACTGGTCTTTCGCTAGCCGCGTCTTGCAATTGCACCCTAAGCGTAGATAACTGTGCCAGCTGTTGCGACGACCGCCGCGCCACCATTAACTCCGCCTCGAGGGCGGCTCTCTGCTCGGCATTTCTTTCCCGCTCTTCTTCCACAGTCCGCTTTATGTATTCTATCACATCCTCTAACAATAAAAATGAAATAATATATTGCTGTCTCTCAAAAGATTACATGATTTCATTTTCGTCTACTTAGAGAAAACCAGTTTATGAAGATCTCTTTAAAGAGAAAATAAAACAGGAGCCTACGTTTAAATTTTATTATATTTTTATATCTAAAGAAATATTACAAGAAATTTCAACTCGTCTCAGGTGACAAGCGGATTGAAAGAGTACTTATCCTGATAACGAGGAAATGTGGGTTTAAGTACCGCCTGAAACTTGAGACAAGTTTAATTTTTTATGTACTTAATAATATATTTAGATAATGCAATCAAAACCAAATATTTTATCTTTTGTTTTCTGTTTAATAGTGTAGATTCTTCATTTAAGCCCTTACGGTATAAAAAATGCGTGCGACATATGTTATCGATTCAGTTTTGATCCTGACTGTCTTTAATCCTCACCCTATTAACCACTTAATACTGATAGTTATTTTTAAAGACAAGAGGATAAAAGTTATGCCGTAAATTAAATCGCAATAATAAATTCCACTTTGTTACCCTATCACGTGATGTTTAACTGAATTATCTGTGTACCCCATTGCTTTAGATATTATTTTTCTTTGGTTTTATTAGCAAGTGGACAATCGCATGAAGTTTCAACTTGAGATAAAGAGTTGAAATTGTATTTACCCAGTTTATTGACTGCTCTAATCCTATTGTCATGTTGCGTGAGAGCTTGCTCCAAAAGCTCCCTCTCGTGCTGTTCATGCACGAGACTGTTAACAGCGCTCTCCAGCCGCATCACCGTCGATAATTGCTGGCTCTGCAATTCCTGGAGGACACAACACACCAGTGTGGGCACATTGATTTTAATAAATTCAATAAACCCATAATGGTTTTAGGATTGCTAGCACTTTATTATCAACGTCAAAGAACTAAAAGGTACCAACTATGTAAAACTGTTGAATTATAGCAGCATACAATTTTATTTAAGGCGCTCAGGCGGCCACCTGTCTCGACAGCAAGACAACTTGAATATTTTCTAGTAATAATTTCTTTTTATACAAGCATAAAAAATAACAGAAATATAACAAGATCATTAAATACTAAAATAATAGAAAAATGCTCAGAATCAAACTAGAAAAAAGAGACCCTTTTGTCAAGACCTTAGGGTCTTTGATCACTGGAATGGATAATTAGTTAATAATTAAGTTGTAAGTGACTAAGTTACTGACTGCTAACTCATATTTTTGTACACTTACTGCATAGATATACATTGACGCTAGGGAATGCAATACAGGGATACCAGGATCCCGAAATACCAGGATCCCGCACTATTTTTGTGGGATCAGTCCCGCATAAATCGAGCGGGATCCCGCGGGATTAATTCGGCTCTAGAATAGAGAAAGATTTCTGCCAATGACGGACGGGGACGTGGGTAGGGTTCTTTCACGCGCGCAGCCTTAACAAACGTGTTTAGGTTTTTTCGTCAGTTATAATTTGTAATTGTGACGAAACCTAAAAACGTGCTTAGTTTTATTTGTTTTAGTGATTTAATCAGGACGATTTGACTTTTCTTGTACTATAAACAGTTAGAAAAGTGTTCAATTATGTCGAACATTATTTATAAAGACTGACAGTTCAGTTATTTTATGGATATACTTTTTAATGGCGGATGATTCACAGACGGCCAAATGCAAGTTGTGTAAATCAATTATTAAAACCACAGGTCGTTCAACTAAGGGCTTACATGTTCATTTACAATCTAAACATATGATTTATGGCAACTTTTCCGCGCCAGGAGAGGCATCTCGACCAGGTTCAGCGGTATCGACATCGACCTCTAATTCCAAGGCACCACCAACCACCTTCTCCTCGAAGTCCCCAACCTACACAGGACGAGTATTCACAAGACTACGCTCATTACGACTATGCATTTATGATACAGGATTTCTCTCTTTTCTCAATGACTTTCAGAATCATGCGGGATTCCGCAAATACCAGGATCCTGCGGGACTTAGATCTCTCAGTCCCGCAAATACCTGGATTAAATTTTTGCTGCGGGATTGCATTCCCTAATTGACGCTCTGAATATTGACATCTATATTGAGAAATATATATTAAATTATCAATGGTTACTTCTAGTGTAAACAATTTATTGATTTTTTTTTTCGGATAACTTTGTGCACCTTGTCTGCTTACAATATTTAAATATATTTAAATTTCTTTGTAGCAAAAAAACAAGATTTTTTACAGGTTTCATATTCTAAAGTTGTACGAATTCTAAATTATTTAATCAACTACGTTTACTTAATTTTGCCATCTGCAGCAGCTTTTAAAGTAGTTATACCTACAGTACCTAACTAAAGGTGATTCATAATTTGTCTATTTTTCTCGAATTATAATTTGTTATTAGGTATTTCATTATTAGGTATGCATAATTGTTTGTGTTAAATGAATGCTATAATTTTTTTATACTTAAAAAAACACTGAAAGATATATTTCTTTAACATGACAGATGAGCAAACAACCATTCAGGAATGGTCAGAATAGAGTAGGCTGGGTTTACTTGATAGAGCAGGTCATTGTTTTCAATGACGTAGTTCGACCGACTGTTGCCACTTTTAAACGGAAATATAAAAATATGTGGCATAATACAAAAATATTCACCTGTAGTGCTAGCTGGACGTTTGCTAAATCATGTTTGAACTGCGCAGCCCAGTTAGCAGATCTTTCAGCCTCGTCGTCTACCGCTGCTCTGAGAGAAACCAAGTTAGACAAAAAGTGCTGGCTTTGTTCTTCCACCAGCACCAGCTTTGAACGGAGGGTATCCAGCTCAGTGGATTGGACATCGCGGCGGCTGGACTCTTCTGTGAGGACTAGCCTAAAATGAAATCGAAACATGTTCAAAGCTCGCGTCTACGGGTTATCATCGAATGAACTATAACAAATATGTCGTGATAGACAATCCACAGTATGGACAGCGATCGGTTTGTATATTCTAAAAAATAACCTGCACCGAAAAAATAATCTTTTGCCGATCGTATCAAAATGTCATGCGTGCTATACAAAACTTTGATAAAAAGTAAGTCTTCCTAATCTAGTTATATCTCAATATATTCATTTATAAACTTACATTCCGCCATTTTAAAACAGTGTCGATCGAAAACTATGTTAGTATCATATTTTTATCACAAGCATATGTTTGCCATTGTTGAAGTCGTTTATTAAGAACTTTTCACAATCAGTGTGTATACTTAGGTAAACTAAACTACCTAATTTAAAATAATAAATAATTAATTGATTTATCATAAAGTAGTTAAAATTAAATGGACTACTTAGACCTCAAAATTTAGTCTAATCATGTTATAGAAAAAATATTCCTAATATTGAAATTAATATTTAATTTTAGTATACATTAAAACAGGATCATTACCACCTTTATTATTTTTGAGACTCCTAACTTTTTTATATTTAAAAAATCATGGTAATGATCCCGTTTTAATAAGCACTTATGTGAGGGACCTTGAAATTTTAAACAAATACCTGTTTAATTTTATTAAATAGCTTTTGTTTTCACTATGGGTTAAGTTATTATTTTTGTTTGTCACGATAGAACCATTTTTTATTTTAAAGGACCAAATCAATATGTATATATTCCATTTTATTCTGTAAAATATACATGTATGAAACTTATTTTAGCGGTTTTTTTACAGAGTATACTCTACAACCGGTATTTGATAAAAGACCAGCATGGACCTAAAACAAATTTGATCTGAAGGTATGTGATAAGTTTTATTTTGTTTTATTATTATATTCAGAGCTCATAACCTACTTGATTGTCATGAAGTGACCGGTAGAGTTGAATAGCACCTACCCTTAACACTTAAGGATGGCGGAAACGGCGCCTATCGAGAACACCTTTCTTAGACCGCAAAATGTCCGGTAGAGTTTTCCGAAGTTGTCCGGTAGGGTTTTCTGCGATCTCCAACCCGCTTGCCAAATTCGGAGTAGGCGTCCGTCCGACAGTGAAACTCTACCGGCTGAGACGATGATGATGATCAACTCACTTGATAGTAGCGACCTCCTTTTCCAAATAAGAGACGCAATCATCGAGAGGCACTGACTGCGGAGCCCACGTGTGGGGTATTTTGGAAGGCGGCAGCGGCTCCTGCTGGCGTGCGTGCGTCGGTAATGTCGAGGTCCGGGTCTAGAAAGTATCAATTTAAACTACTTACTTTATAATCTATATCTTCTGTTATGTATTATGATAATAATACACAATCCTTACTAATATAGACAAGTAAATATCTTAATTACCTTAACCAAGCCAGTTAGTTGAATGCAATCTCTGGCAACAACAACGCGAACTATACGCTTAATGATAGATATTGAATTCTAAACGACTACCATTAACGCAAGTAATTACCTCTGTTATTCATCATATTCGTCATTGTTATAAAAAAGAAAAGCACGTAAAAACCCGTAGCAAAAAAATTATAAAAAAATTGTGCATTCTTTTGTGTGTTCTCATAAATTCATGAATTGCCATAGGTTTTTACGGATCTTTAAAATGGTAAACATACACGGGGGCCGCCTGTTAGTAAGGTGATATCATTCTATGAACGCCTGCGACACCGAAATTATATAAATTTAGCATTCCAACCAGTGTATCTTTCAGGTACTTCGCCGGGGGGGCTTTGCCCCTACTGCCGCGCGAGTAAAATGTGTAGATAGGCGCTTGGATCTGAATAGTAATCGTTCGCTTTCTGCCTCACGCGCCTTATTATTCGCGTTCGCATGTCGACAGTAAATTTACGTATGTGCTCGACGAACATTTTGCAAATTATTTAAACCTGGTAGATTTTCAGAGCTGGCTACCCTTTATTGAGTGATGTGACACTCAATCAGCCAATCAGGAATTGAATAGTGCATCACATATTAAAATATATAGCCAATCAGATACCAGAAAGAACGACACACTGTCGAGAATATCACCATCCCTTCCCTCTAACGCTATCCCATGAGTTATGAGTTGAGTTAGTACTCTAAGCATCTGACTAACGGTAGTCCCATAAGACCGTCTTAATCGAGTGTTAGTGGCGAGGCAGTGTCGCAAAAGTTCGCTGCAGAGGTGCATAAATGTTGCAGTGTATATAAAGCGAGTAATGTTTCTATAAAAGTAATATTCGCCCAATATATGTTTCGTTCAGTAGTTTTGTTTATGTAGTGTAGTAAATAAATGAAGCTGGCAATTTGTTAATTTTTTTCTAGAAGGAAGAGAAAATAGCTTCTTTCGAGCCACACCGGCGGAGGCACTTAAAACAGAAAGAAGAATGTAAAGCTGGACCATCCATTCATCCTAATGAATCACCCGTGCTAAATATAAATTCTGGGTCGTTCTAGTCTGAAACCATCTGGTAAATAAGAACGGGAACTATAATAAACAATGGGAACAGAAGTATAGTTTGCTAGTTTACGATAAAGAAAGTGTTTATTTTTTATGAAAAATTAGCCAAAAGTGGTGGAGTGTTCATAACAGTCCCATTCAAATCATTCAAAAAGGCTTTAGGAAAAGACGGAAAATTACAGAAGCATGAGCATTCATCAGCTCATACTATTAGTGTAGAAATAGAAAATCTAAGAAGGCAGGCCATGAAAAACCCATTCATGCACAAATTATTCAACAGAATGATAGTGAAAAAAGTTAAACAGGAAGGGCTTTAAAATTATTTTAGGAGATTTTTTAGAGTCCCTGTGGAAAAGTTCTTGGCAATTGTCAAAATCCCCGATGGAAAGGCAGAAAATATTGCAAATGCGATTGATAAGGAAGTAAGGAACTCACTGCTCTTAATTTACATTATAACGATATTATTGCTTTTGAATTTGATGGCGCTTCAAATATGGCTGGAAATGTCGGTGACGTGAGAAGAAAGCTATCAGAATAGGCAAACAAAGATGTTCTTTAGATACACTGTAAAGCACATTATACTGGCTCTGGCAGCAGCTTCCTGCAGAAATAAAAAAAAGTTAAAAAATTTTTTTCATGTTTTAAAAGACATAGACAAGCTGTTTAGCAAGTCCTCTAAAAAGGAAAATATTCTACATGAAATTCAAGCAGTGATTAAGGATCCCAAAAAAGTTCAGCTCGAAATAGAGAAATTCAAATCTGAAGTGCACCTGGTTACTGATGGAAATGCAACTGAAACATTTAAAGGGATGAAAATGTATTGTGGAAGCGTAGTTAGTGAAATTGAAGACAGATTCAATGACAAATCAATTGATATCATGACATTTTTAAGTAGTTTTAAGACCTTTCAATCATGAATAGCTTTACAAGACACAGCATTAAGAAAGCTTTGTGACAAATTTCCATGTTTCATGCGGAAAATGTGATCGCAGACTTTAAATCATTTATATTTTACATAAGGTCCATGACAGAAAGCGGAATGTACAAGGAGACAGGTGAAAATCCAATCGTAAAAATCTTAGAAGTAGACGTAGTGCGAGTTACAAAAGCTTTGTGAAAGCCTTCTTGTCTTTCCGTAACCACTGCTCGTTAAGCACGATGAAAAGAATACTGAATAAGGCAAGAAACAGAATGCTACCTGAAACTTTGGTGCATTGTATGATGATAAGCATAGAGGGATCAGAGACTTTTTTTGAGGAGAATTTTTGGAAAAAGTGGTTGATTTGTATCCAAGAAAAAATTCCACGAAGAATAAGATTTTTGTAAAGAAAACTATGTTACTTTGACAATTTCGGTTCAGCTTAGTTGTGTCTTTTCACAATTGTGTAGCCTGATAGCATCTTTCATCAGATCAGCAGATTCTGATTCTGATCTCTTAATTACCCCCCTAGAATTTTTTTCCAGAAAGAAACACTGATTCCAACCAAGATAAAATCCTGGCCTTGCAGACGTTGTTCAACTTTAATGTCGTCCCAGGTACGAATTAATAAATTTTCTTGGGCATAGAATTAATTTGCCACAATGACTGCATATGTATTGCATATGTATTGATTACCTTTAGTAAGATTTGGGTCTCAACTATGTTAAAGTGTACAACCTTCTCCATTTGTGGGCAGTCCTTAACGTGTGTTTCCTTATGTTTTCGCTGTATCCACGCGCCACATCGCAGTGGGCACTGCTCCAATATGCTGCCACACTGCTTCAGGTGATTCTGAAAATCTTCAACCATTACGTATAATGCTCTTGATATAATTACGTTTTTACAGGTGTTCTAAATCAAGTTCAAGGTGTTAAAAAGCAGAATACGTTATAGTGCAAATTCTATTCTAAAGGTGAATCGTATCCTATATTTTTTTTAAGCCTCAAACAGATAAAGAACACTATAGAAGAGCATTTCCGTGTGTGTGTCAAACAATTTTTTCTCGGGTGTTAATTTTAAACCTATGGTCATGATAAGATAAAAATTAGGTACGCTATACACTTGTAAGTGTAAAATCTACTTTGCTGATTAATATTTTGTCTAAAACATAAGTGTAGCAAAATTCAAAGAGTTGAAACTTGTGTGAACTAAAACATATCATAACCAACACAGATAGTGTTAAATTCTAGTAAAATTGACAAACACTAATCTACCTTTTTAGAAAACTGAGGCACTATTAATAACCGTGTATTATAATAGCCTGACGTGTGGTGTTCGACAAAGTAGAATATCACAAACTCTACACACGTAAGGGAGACGAAAAAGGTGACTAATCATACTAGAAGTAATCACCGTACACTTCCCGTGGACCACAAAATAGGCAGTGTTTTTCAAATTATGGTCTCCAACCCGCTTGCCAAACATGGAGATTGTAGCAAAACCCTCCTATAACTTGGAGGAGGCTTCCGTACAGCAGTGGACGTCATTAGGATGAAATTATTATATTAGCAGTTTAAGTACTGTACTGTGCCGGTATGAAATTTGATTTTTTCAGCGGTTTAATAATTAATTCTTTTATAGCATTTATAAAAATATGTATAAAAACTATATAGAAGTAGTCATAGAACACCGATATTATTAACTCCTAGATTACGCCACATTAATGCAAGCTCCTGTGCGCTATCAATAAATACAATAATCCACAACACGAGCAGCCTATGCCAGCATGCGATCCCTTAGTAGAGTTTAACGTGTTAAAAAACATGTAACAGTTTGAGGTGGTTAATTCATTGCCTGTCAAAGGTAACATCACATATACTTAAATCTTTTAGGTACAGAGTACCGATTACAATCAATAAACTCAAATTTTAAAACACGGAAGCGCTTCACAAAAGTGCTTTTACAATCGCAAGTAAGCGGATCAGTCTGATCACATTGCTGATCATCACAGAAATATTTTGTTTTCAAATAAAGTGATTACAGATGCAATTATTATATGTGCCATAAACGTGTCAGAAAATTCATCTCCTGATAGGCATGTACTTTTTTTGCTTAGGCCTTGGCTGTCTGATAACGATTCTGGAAAAATATTGACACATGCGCCGTATCGAAAGTGATTTAACACAACATATTTATAAAAACAGAAGATCAATTCATGATTGAGTAATTTTGTGTTGGCAATAGCATATTACAATTTGTAAGACAAGCACAAATACAAACAAAGAAAATTATAAGTAGGTAATGTTTTTTTTTTCAAAATTCGCATCGACAATTGCCCCTTAAATATATTGATTTAAAGTGCAGTTTTTGACAATAGTGGCAAAAACTGAACCATAGTATTTTGCTAAAACACTTCGTTTGTGCATTATTTGTGCTAAGGGAGAACTGGTAGAATTTTATTCAAAATGTAAAGGTACCTGCAATTGTCCCATTTCAAACAGCTCGTTGCAGAAGTAGCAGGGACTATCCTTTGCATTACTATTGAGTTTGAGTCCGTTATTCTCTGTTAGTTTCTTAGGCAGACTCATCTTTACACTTGTTATCTTTACTGTGGATATTATAATAGATCACATAAATCACTAATCACATTATTATAGTCCTTCATAACAATATGTATTTGAGCTCCAAATTATGCAATTTTTTTGTAACATAAAGAAATTGTTTTTTATTTAGCAATACGTTTTCTTCCTTTTGACGCAACACAAAAGAGTAAATTGTGTTAGTGAATCATAATCAGGTGTTATCTGCTGGAGTCATTGATACCTGATACGGGGCGTAGCTGATAACCGTTGGGTGCGCGAATACCAGCTGCGTTCACTAGTTTAACAAATGTTACAAACTTTAAGAACACACTCATGGCTAAATGAGTGTCATTTCTTTGAGTCTTCTTTTATGCAAGCATACATACAATCTCCTGAATACTGTTTCACTGTAGTTGTGAATATTTGGAGGACTCAATATCGAGTAGGAACTCGATAAGCCTAAAAACAATATTTTACCATTACCCCTCTTATTGTTCAAACTATTAACAAGAAATTTATCAATAACTTTAATTATAATAACGATTGATGGGGCAATAATTTGTTTAACCACCTTCATAAGAAATAGCTACCTACATATTGTACTCTCGAAAGTAAATTTTTGGAAACCTCAAAGAACACAAGCCGTATTCTTATAACCACTGCCATAAAGTCACTTCTCAACAATTTATCACCTGTCCTCAGGATGGTCGTCAAATCTATCGTAATAGTGGTTCATGGGGTAGTAGAACCCCGTTTGTCAGTGGAGTAATAGCTGTCTGGATGTCTGTAGGTAGCTAAGTCAACAAAGTATCAAGAGGTAATTACAAATAACAGGTGTTGAAACTAAATTCAGTCAAAGTCAGTTCTTTGTACATTGGCCAGAAATTATCTGCTTTTTGCGAAAAGGGTCAGTATTTTTTTAATAAGAGAGCTAGAAAATGCGTGATGAAGCTAAAGATTACTCAAAGATAATACTAGATTTTGTAGTATGTAATGTATTATGCATGCCTAAGTGCGCACACATATTGTTTTGGTAATTAGGCGATCATTAGTAAGTGATGGTTTGAGGGCAACGACTAATGCAGCTCTATTATAATGTTTTGTTTGAACAGCCACTTAGTATTGATGCATCATGATCTCGTGAACTTTTGATAGTTTTCGACTTATGAGTTGTATTTCTGAAGTTATGAGACTTTTCGGCCAGACCAACAAAAAAAAAAATAAAACTTTGTCTAATTTTTTTTGCAACTTAATTCATACGAGTAGTAACTTTTATACTCAGCGTCGTAACAGTGATCAAAATTATAAAAATGTTGGTCTAAAGTGAATTATAATTATGACTTTATTTTCAACTCTAAGTTAAAAATCTAAACAGGTGACTCCGTGCTTACTAAGTAGGCGCCAGGCTCTCAGCTATCATAAACATTAAAAAGACAGCGAAATGAAATATTCTTAAAATTATCAATTTCATTAGCAATGTTAATTAGTTCGTTAACTTACCAAAAACGAGTGTAGAAAAGCTAAGATTTTAATATTTTATTTATTTATTATTTAAATTAATAAATTTTACGCGGATCATTCTCGCAGATCATGGGTTGTAAAGGACGCAACTCTTTTTACTACAATAACTATGGGTCGAGAGGAAAAGAGAGCAAATCATTGCTTTTTCTCCTACTCTCGGTGACGTGAGGGGCAGCGCGCAACCGAAGCCAACGCAAAACAAATTATCTCAAGTAATAGCATGATCTAGAGTGGTGGCTACTTACGCGTGTTGCACGGTGTGCCTTGGCGGCAGTCAAAGTTGGTATACCATCCGGCAAATAAGTTGAACATGACTACACTAATGCGCATGTCACGTGATTTCAAAATCTTGTTCAACTTATTTGCCGGGGACAATACCTATCGAATCAAAATTATTGCAGCAAATAGTTGTGTTGTCAACCTTTAACATTTTTGCACATTTCAGGGTTGTGAGGAAATAAGTTTGATTTTAAGGGAAAATTTCATTTCCGATAACTTTTTTATTTTCATTTAATAAAAATCTATGTTTTTCCGCTGTTTACTAGAGGTATGACTCGTTTCGGAGAGATATTTTACAATATTTTATAATTTTTTTCGCAATCTGTACATCTAATTCCTTTCAACCAACAATTGTTTAACTTATTAAGTCAACTTACTTACCTATTATCAGCCATTGAACTGCCGATATTATCAGTTAATTTATTAAAAAAATTAAGAAAAATGCCTCAATAAAATTACTTTTAGTTGTCGCGAGCAATAGCCTAAAAATCTATCTCTTACCAATCCATCCATAATAAAAATCGATTACTTCTGTACGTGGGATTATTTTTCTTATTTCGGTCATCATAGTCTAGTCATGAAGTAAAAAATATGCAAATTTTTTTAGACCTGGTTTTTGGCACTGGTATTTAATATGTTACGTACCATGTAGCCATGTTTATTTGTTTCATTATAATTACATATTAAACTTATTCATAGTAATATCATAATACATCATAATCACATTACAGTAGGCGCGGATCTAATACTGTAATGTCTGACTTGAACTAGGTATGTTACTGAGTGGGTAATGCAAAGTAATGCGTAATGCTTTTGGGTTATATTTACTAGCTGACCCAATCACGCGTTGCTGTGTTATAAATTAAAATAAAACCTATCTTATCTTTTAAGTTAGATCAAATAACAGATTTTTACGAAGTTTGATCGAAATCGGTTAAGTAGTTTAGGAGTTCATTGCGGACTAGGGATGGTGCGTATTTACGCGACCAGGTTTTAAAACCAGGTTTCTGCTTCAAAGTGCGTAAACCAGGTTTCAGACCCTAAATACTTGCAATACCTTCAAGGTATTTTTACTCGGACGTACGCGAACCGAGTCTTGGTTGGACTGACGTACTGGGTATAAAAATACAATAACTAGAAAATTGAGATTTACTCACATGATTTTAAGGAACATAATCGCAAAAGCAAAGGTAAACTTAGAAAACCTTGCAAGTATTTTTTTTTGCCAAATACATTGTAATCATTATTTTGCATACAAATAAGGATTAATTTCCAACAAAATACTTTGAAAGTATTTTACTCTAGCCCGCGAGTCTAGCTCGTTCGAGTCGGCGGGCTTGCTCGGGGCAGCGTCGTGTGTAATCGGCAAGCCACCGCGTGAGCAAGATAGGTAACGTTATCCCTCTTGTTATTTTGTTCGTTCGTTAACTGAATCTAGTCCTTTAATCATTCTCGATAATGAACCCATATTAGTGCATTATATGACCCTTTTAAACTCCTAATGCGCGCGAAATGTTACTTTACACCAACAATATGCTGATGTTGCTCGCGTATCTGAGCCATTCTACTGCTACTTGAATAAAGTTCATTATTGCGCGTTCAATGTAAATTATTAAACTTGTATAAATATTTTCAAATAATAATATTCTGTCTCGTCCGCGCGTTGCTATCTATCTTTTTTGTTATATTTTGATTTGGTTATGTTGAGTTGACTTTGACTTAATTAATTACTTACTAAATATAGAAATAAATTTCAATAAAAATACATTGGTACAGTGCATATAGAAAAAAATATACAAAATAAAAAACAATTAGGTACAGTGCACTGCGTGTGCTATAATGTCAATTAAAAAAAATGTTATACTACAAGTAGGAAAGAAAGGCTTTGTTTCATTTTTTATTTTTCTTTATTACGGGTAGAGCGATCGCCTAAAGTAATAAAAGTTCTGAGTTCGATTCCCGGCATCTACGTGGAGCTTTTTTTATTTGTTTCTTTATTTCAATAATTATTTAACTGATCGAGTTAACTTACCTTACCACCCATTGTACTGCCGATAATATAGGTACATCAATTAATTTATAAAAATAGCCTCAATAAAATTGTTTTAGCTGTCGCAAGTTATGGCCTACAAATCAAACAACTCATAATAAAATATATAAAAATTTAATTTATAGTTTATTAAACTTATTATTCCGCACGTACGATTATGTTTCATATTTCAACGTCGTTATAGTCTATATTCTCGTGAAGTGACAAAAATACTTGCAAGTATTTTGAGACCTGGTTTTTGGCGCTGGTATTTAGTACCTTACGTACCAGGTAGCCCTGGTATTGAAATTTGCAAGTACGACTCATGCCTATTGCGGACAAACAACGTGACACGTAATTTATATATATTAAGATATGTAACGTAAAACGCACACATGTTTTCATAAATATTGTCAATTTCAATAAATTTTAGAACAGTATAACAAAAGCTTCATATATATTACTTCAGCGAGTGATGTGATTAACTTCACATCACTTTATAAAGCACTGTTTTGCGCACCTCTGTACGCATAACGTAACTTACATAACATTGTAACTCACTACGAACTACGAAGCGAAACGAAAGTAGATAGATCTGCAAATGAAATGGAACATACTTTCAAACTAATTTTGTATATAAGGAAATATCCTAGCACTGTTACGTACCAGGATACATCAAAAAAAAATTCTAGGTATTCATTAAGCTTATTTCTCACATCCTGAACCTGCCAATACGTACAAACGCGAAAAGAATCCGATAGCGCGTTTCTAAGCGCTACAGTGCCATCTAGTATTTCATCATGGAACTTACGCTTTCGATGCGCTTCGCAATCTCTTCCCTTACATTGTAGTACAGGATCCGAAGAGAGATCGCCCTTCACCGATCTGTTTACAAGTTGAAAAGTATATGTACGCAAGTATTATTTATAAATAAATATCCCTCAATTATCTCTTATTTTTAAAGAAACGTACTTCAATTAAAATGTTTGTGCCTTATTCACTCTCCTGTTTGACAAATGATTTTTATTAAATTTTTAATCATAAGAAACATGCTGAGGTCATATTTACTTTTTTTGGGCCTTATTAACGGGCAAGCAGGCGTAAACAGATGAGTTGATATAAGTAAATGCACGTTTATTATTTCTACTTAAAATACCTACGCATTGAATTTATTTTATTTTACTTCAATTCTTGCCTCAGAAAAAATGTTCATATCCATTGCCAGACTTTGAAATTTAAAAAAAGGAATAAGCTTAGACGTGTAGCAGAGAAATATTGCAAGTACTAATCAGTGCAATAGAACGAGGCGCAGAATATCAACTGCGTAAGGCGCGGCTTTTAAAAATGAATGCATTTAAATATTAAATTTATAGTTCAATTTATGATATAAAAATATTTATTTCAAGAATTTAACCTAGTACATAAGCTGATCAAGGTAAAAACAAAGAATAAAAACAAATTAATTGATTTTTAACAAAAATAATAATGAAGACATTTGAAGACACAGCCAGACAGAAAACTTCATTACAAAAGAAATGAATTACAAAAATAGCAAACTACACATTTTTAACAACTGATCATTAGGGTAGGGAGGGGAATACCGCTCACTGGGTAATGGCGCTCACCTCTGTAACTCTGTCAAAATGGAACTTAACCACGTCGCGTGAAGTGCAAGGGGAGGGGGTTTCTAACAGATAGCGATGCAAGCGGACAGGTCAGCTTGTGTCATGTGATCGTGAAGTCCGTTTTTTCGTTTGCGGCCGCGCTGATCAAATTTTTGATTACGTGTTTTTTGTCGGTAAGTCCAAAACTTTAATGCTTATTAAATTATTTATTTTACTTTACTGACAGTAAAACTATTCTATTTTATGATAATGTAATCAATGTTCAACAATTGTGAATGTTTTTTTTTATAAATTGAAATTATTTACAAAACGACCGTTTGGGGTTATATCACTCATTTGACCACCGCTGAAGCGGCTTGGAGCGAAGAAGACCTTTAGTCTGCTAAAACTACGATTGAAGGAGGTTTGTCCAAAAGAAAAGCCGTAAAACATACCATTTACTACGTTGAGAGATCGACTGACAAATGAAAATATGAGCGAGCAACCCAAGACTAGGTCGCAAGTCCGTTTTCACCCAACAGCAAGAAACTGAAATTGCTGAACAAGTTAAGTTGTTGGGTTCGCTGTTCTATGGACTCAATGTCTCAGATTTGCGTAAACCTGTTTATAAATAAAGTGAGCTCAACAATATCAAAAAAAAAATGATCAAAACAGCAAACCATCTGTATTGGATTGGGTACACGCCTTAATGAGACGCAATCCTTCGGTTTCTATAGCTGAAGCGACAAGCTTAAATAAAATATTTCTATTTCTTATTCATGTTACCTCTAATAATAGTAATTATTTTATATTTAATTATTGTAATTGAAGTTGATTTGACATCGAAGACTTAACTCTATTTATTAAATTGAAAAACCCTAATCTTACCTACAAATGAGGATAATTGATGCTAATTTGTAATTGTAGACTTTACTTTTATTGTATAAGAATTGTTCTCATAAATAGTTATTTAATTATAATGTATCTTACATATGATATTCCAAAAAAATATGTTTAAGCGTTATTACCTACCCTGAGCGGCATTACTCAAAGCCAGGGTATCTACTTTGTGGCCAGGGGCAATGCCGCTCAAACATGTTTTTTAATAATGTTTCCCTACTACTAGTAGGTCAAAGATATATGCTTTTGTTGTTTATTTCGATAACTAAAGACTTTGTTACACTTCTTAATTTTGATTTATAATAAATAATTTCAAAAAGACACCATATTTTCCTTAAGTGAACGCCATTCCCCCTCCCTACCCTACTGAATCCGACTCATATGAAGTTATATCAAAAGTTGCTATTAAAAGTTAAATTGGCAATTAAAATATTGTTAAAATTATTGTTTTAAATTAAATGTTTTTATATTCTCTTGGATTATTGGGCTTTATCGTAGGCCTTTGTCACGTCGAGCAGTATTCCTATGGAGTATTTTTATTATTTATTATATTGTGTAGGTATTTCTTTAACGTGTCTAAATATTGCCAGGATAGTTGATTTATTTTTGCGTAAACCATTTTGACAGTCGCTAAAGATATTATTTTTTTTCGTAATAATTATATATTCTCTTGTACATAGCAGTCTTAAAGATTTTTGATGCCGTGAATGATAATAAGCAATAGGTCGATAATAACCTGGGTCTGTTTTTCTTATGAATCAGTTTGATACATTTCTTACTTACTCTATTGTGACAATAAGTAATCATAATCGTCACGATTAATAAAAAAAAATAAACACATGTTTAATCGCAATTAATAATTACGGTTGCGTCATAAAACGTTTACCACCTTAAGGATCACAATTGCATGCACACATTACGTTCAACCTCAGTGAGTGCGGCGTGAAGGACTTTCGCATGAAGGTGGCACAATCAGGGGTGCGTATCTGCGAGTGTTTATGCAAAAACTAAGAGGTGTGCTAGATGGTGCTGTGGACGTCACCAGACCTGTGAAGAGGGTGGATCTACGGTATACACTTTTAAGTTTAAGGACAAAAGTTCTTCTTTGAATAATCACTTTAGTCTTTGAGTAAAAAATGGAAAGCATCAAATGTCTGCACCCTAAATCTTTTTTGATGGCAGGTCATGTTGTCATAGGTCGGGACTTCACTAGACAACTTTGACAATTTATAAATAGAGATTTTTGGGATAAAAATTTGCCCGCAAAACAAGCACCTCACTCGAAGATCTCCAACAAATTACTAAGTGATGTCAGTAGCACTAACAGTAGAGACGCAATGTTGACGTTATAACCACAAAAAAAGTCACAGGAAATTTTACTCGATTTTCTTATCACAAGGATTCCTAAGAATGTAAGTGAAATAATAGTTTTCAGATGATTTGGTAGCTACTGTGCAATTAGATTGTCGTAGTGTTTATTTAATGTGGGGTATTGTGTTACAACCTAACTGCCTCGATGTTGAGATGTCTATCTGTAGGCGAGTTCTCTCTGAGCTGTCCGTAAGTTGTTTATGATTTGCTAATGACCATTCTTTTACGACCCATCTGTAGCCTGTTTAGTGGTCATAAACTGTATGTGGAATTTCAATTATTTTGTTTATGACAGAACTATAATTGTTTTTGCCAATCTTCAATGATTTATAAACCCTTTTTTGCGTGTCTATGAATGTCATGATTGATAATTGTAACCAAAGATAAAATTTAATAATTTTTGTTTCGCATTTAACTTCACTTTAGACTCTTACGTCTGTAAACTATTTATGAACAATGGGCATACTGATCGTCACCTACTGATATAGTATACTATATCTATGTCCGGTCTATGAATTTTCTATGAGATAGCTATGACATATTTAGATTAAAAGCTGTCTATGAGCTCTCTATTAAACATTAGATACGGAGTTCCTCACTTCTCTATGACAATGGGTTGAAAAACGAATCTATTTACATCTCTTTCAGCTGTTTTTAAACAAAAAGCAATTTTTACCCTTTGATACTTACGTAACTTTTCCATTTTATTATCAAGATACAAATTTTCTACGAAACTAACTTCTATTCCGGTAGCAAATGCCCGAAACGAATAATTACAAAGCATAGGTATATCTAATCATTCTGACATTTGTGGTGTGGTCACCACAATCCTTATTACTACAATAAGATTCTTTAAGAGCGTTAGTTTTGTGACTTATTGCCAAATCTCTTCTAGCTGGTAGTCTTGCTGTTCTTATTTTCTTAGTATATCGAAAAATGTTCGACAATAACGTACCTTGTGAAATGATATGGTATCTTACTAATTTTGTATATTTATTTAGTTTAATCAAACATTCCAAGTAGTAGTAGTACCCCATAAATACCTCAAAATCAACATAAGCGTAATATGAACGGGGTAATAACTTTGTTAAATTGTTTGCTCAGATGTTCGCTTACGCGTGACGCCGAACAAAAAGGTTGTCTTCAAAGGCTTACTACATATTGCTTATACAGGCATAAAATTTAATTAATACTAATAATGAAGACAAATAGCTCAACACGGAATATAAGAATCTACCTAGGTAGTTTAGACAAAAAATGAGCGAATAGTTTCTACTGCTGAATAGGTCTTCATAAAATGGTATGTATTATAGATATGCCGGTGAGGTTAATGCAGCGTTCTTAACCTCCGACGGTTGCCAATTCTTATAACAATTAGCCCTAATTTGTTAAACCCATTTTTGACATAAATTTTAGTGCACTACTTAGTCATTTAGAAGCATAAGGTATAAAATATGTGTGTAAAAAGCAACTGCGCCTCCGGTGGGATTCTAACCCACGACCTTTCGCTATCCGAGCGAGTGCGCTGACCGCTGAGCTACCGAGACGCTGGCAAACGTGCGAAATTAACAAACGTATTGCAACTTCTACTATGAGCTAGTATCGTTCCACCAATGTTGAACTTTCGACGTTGAAGGTAGTTAGCGTTCAACATTGGTGGAAATTGCAAATGACACGATATATAACTTAAAGCTTGCAATAACTTAGACAGTCGTTTTAAAGGAAACACTTTCAGTGTTACAAGAGAAAAAAGCTTAGTACACAAATGATCTATATGGATCAAGCTATTTACTCTTAAAATGAGAACGGCTGAAACTTTAAAGTGTATAGCTTAATGTGCTATCGACTGCACCACAGTACAGATGCTGCTAAAAATCAATTATGACAAAGTAATATTATGCAAAAAAAATGTGCCAAACTCGTTACCTATGTCAAACTATTTTAGGAATAAATACATTATGTCAAGGGATCCCAAAGAAAGGTACTTTGTAATAAATTTTAGACAACTCACAAAACAACAATTTAGTCCCAAATTCAACAGAATTTGTACTTTGTATGTTAAATGTAATACATAAATAAGTATTTATCACATAAACGTTTGCTCCTAATGGGATTTGAACCTAAGATCTATAGAGGAGTAAGCAGGATCGTTGCTTTGAATTCAATTAGATCATAAAATTACCAATTATTACTTATGCTTTATTACCACTGCTTCACATAAAGTGTAATATGATACAACTAATTAAGAATCATTATACACGATAACTCATTTGGTGTGTTTTGATACAATAAATAGTTTTTTTTAATATCTTTTATTCTAAAGAACCATTTTAAGTAGGAACTTAATAGTATATAAAAAATACAAAAGTAATACAAACTGTGTTACTATTTTTGTATAATGATTATTCTAACAAATTTTATGATTTTTTATCTCTTATATTACTATAATGTGATCAATTAGGTTAATGTTTAATTAAGTTTTAAATTAACCAAATAAAATAACAATAAGTGTAAAGAAAGCAGTTAGGTAGCTTATTCCTAAGAAAACAGAATTTGGGAAATATTTATCCAAACTTGAATATAGCACTTCGCAAGGCGCTATGCACACCAGCAAGAAATTTTAGGGCGAAAAAAGCTTTTCTTGCTTAAAGTGAGTGAAAAACTATCTACGATCTATTTTAAGTCAAGAATAGTTAAACGCCTTTTCATTTTTATGCATAGAGTTTTTAAAAAAGAGAATTTAAAAAAAAGATTTCATATGACAATATAATTGATGATTTTGCGAATTTGAAATCTCGTAAAAGGGTAATGTAAAACTATTAAAACTTAATTGACTTTAATGTTATCATTAACCAGTGTTAACAAAAAAAAATGTACTAGTAATTAAAAATACTTATTTAACAAGGATTACCACATGCACATTATTTTGTGTATAATTCGGGCCTAAACTTTTTCGGGCATACCTTACCCCACTTTATAATTAGTAAGTACATGATTGAGCTTTTTAACTCAGAATTATATCCAAAAACTATATCTTCTGTTATAAAAATAATCTAGATAGGGACACAAAGTTAACAATCATGCTAATGACAAAAGAAGCTGATTTAATGAAGGCGATAGAGCAAAAATCATAAAGTTGCAATTTTATTGACATTATAAATTTAATTAATATGATTGCGGACTAAGGTATCTAATTTCAGAGGACAGTAGGGGCGGCAAAAATTAAATAGCCTACTAGCGGCAAATTTGTAAATCCGCCACTGCATATCTGTTTCTAGGAATATTAAAGAAGGGAAAAGCACGGATATTCTTATTGTAGTGACTTTATGTTTAAGGCAGTAGATGTGGATTTACATTTAAATGCGGACTTACCCCTTAATGGTCAATCTTTTATCATATGAATAAAGAAATATAACCTGACTATACCGACTCATAACACAACAACTGTTGAGAATTTAAAGACAAATAAAATCACAGCTAAACTTCATTTATTCATAATTAATTTGCGCCTTATTTTGCCCAAAAATGGAATCTGAATTTAAAGCAACAACAAATATATTGGAAGATGCGTATTGCTGAGAAGAAGGTTTTAATCCAAATGGAATAAAGAGAGAGTGAAAATTGACAGAGTTAAGAGGTAAAACGTGATTTTTTTTTACTATTTGTTAAATTTTTAGGACAATTAGATCGATTAGTATAAGTTTTAAAAAAACATTGAATTACATTGAAGCCCGAGATATTCCTCGCCGCAATAGCAATAGCATAGAAAGAAAAAGAAAAGTAGAAAGATAGAGTGACAGCGAACATAGGAAAGAAAGAGCTAAAAGAAGGAAGTAAATAGAAGAGTCGCTTCTTCTGAAGCTATGATTTATTCAGGTATCATTGTTCGGATATCAGGATTATTGGTAAATCGTGATTGAGATTTTAGGTATGAAAAAGTGCTGTTTTTATAAACTTTCAAAAATTTATTGTGGCAAAGTTACTGATTAGAAATGAATGAAACAACAAATAAAAGTAAGGTTTTAGCGAGATCTGTCTAAGTAAAAAAGACTTATTATAATACAATTGGTTAATACCAGAAAAGTTATGAACAAAAACCCTTGTTCTTATAGAGTCGAAAAATGAATTTCGGAGAAAAACGTTTATATTTAAGAAACTAGTCGAAGAATTCTAATGAAAATGATTTGGAAGATGCTCTGAAATCTACTGAAACTAAAACTATAATGAAATGAGTAACAAAATGTATACGAATTTTTATTTAATTTAGGGGGTCAATTATAGTAAGGTAGGTAGGTACTTATTTTAGATGAAAATTTAGATAGGTACCTACCAATCAAAGTTCGAGTAACAAAAAAAAATATTCGAGGAGTTAGATAGGTAGGAAGGTACCTACTTCCTACCCATCTAACTCGGCATTATAATCGTACAAATGCTGATAAACTAACTCAAAAGGTAGCTTTTTAATTTACGTTATAACTAAGTGTATTATTATTACTGCATATAAGTGATTAAGAAGGTAGACTACTCAAATGACTATATTTAAATGTCAGTCTGAAATGTATTTAATGTTGAAAGGTGTTGAATATTGCATTAATTGTTCTAAGTCACTTTCGCACTAGTACTTATTTTCACCAAATTAAAGAGCATAAATTTTATAAAGTTTTAATTATAGGTTATTAATTATACTACTAACTTCTTTAATGATTTGAAACCACACGTAATGCAAGATACCTACTTTTTTAAACCTGGGATTTATCTGGGACGATAGACCTGGATCTATCGTCAGAATGTTTCAATTGATAACGGCGATAATATCTAAAATGGATTTAAATGGATGGAATTAATTACCCACCGTCACTGACGAACAGCATTATGAATAAATGTAGTAAATAACTCATAAAAATGCCCGCCAACTGGTTTCTTGGTAGTTTTTCTCAAGGTTTTTGCAAATTCCGTATCTATTTATTTATTTTTCTATTGATTTATTTAAAAAGCTATTTATAAAATGGTACAAAAGGTGGACTTAACGCTAATTTCACTTATATAAAAGTAGTTTCCATTCATAATTCCTACTTAGATAGGTACCTTTTTAAAAAGTCGCCACCATTACACTATGTATAGGCTAAGAAAGTGCGTGGTTTTAAGATTCTTCTAGAGCTGTCAGTCAGTGTTATGTTTTGACTACCTATAGGCATGGTTAATTCGTCCAAGCTAACTAAGGACTGACTTATAGCAAAATATATTACTTTCATATCAATTAAGGAACACACAATTCTAAAAAAATGTTAATATGCGTACTCCAGAGGTAGACACTTAAGCAGATTTTAAAATAAATATAAATAAGTAATTTGGAATTCTCTCGCTTCGACCTCTTTAGCAGCGTATAAGCATATGACCAACATCCGATTGACGATCGTTTGGTGCAACGGTAATGATCGTGCGTTTCGCAACGACAGTTCCGGATTCAAATCCCGGAAGGGGCAAATGTTTGTATGAGGAATACGAGCATTTGTACCTGAGTCATAGGTGTTTTTATATATTTGAATATTACATATCTATATGATATATGTATATCTATCCGTTAACCTAGTATCCATTACACAAGCCTTACTGAGCTTACTTTGGGCTAGGCTAATTGGTGTGAATATAAGAAATACTATTTATTTACCTGGCATAGAGCGTCATAAAATCACCTACAAATTTGAAATTCGAATCTGCGCTGACGACGCAAGAAATGACAGCAAATATACTTACATACTCTGGTTGGACAGCATAGAGTAACTTGGTTGGATTGGATGAACAGTATTACGCCGCCTTTCACGGGGGAAGGACGTTACGATTTCAAATTACTGTGTAAAGAAGTTACGAGTGACATTTCGAATAGTTTTTAAATTAAAAGCTTTTGTTATTATTGGTGTTTAGTTGATTGTCGTCAGTGAAGTGACAAGCAGAACTATAAAAAGGAGTTTATTGGTGTAAGTACTTTTTTAGTATGGGGTAATAGCGATATTTTTAGATTAATGATCATAATTGAGAGTATTTTTTGTAGAGTACGAAGTACTTTCGTTTTACATCTGTTACTTTTTTGAATTTTTCGTACTTGATGGGTCATAACAAAAAATGACCTTCGTTACTTCGCTACTTCAAATGCGAAAGTTTGTTCAGATGTCAGTAAGGTAACACTTTGTGGATAATTTTGTTCCAAGAATGTATATAACAAAAACTAATATAGTTAATAAAAAAATGCAAGTACCTACATATTATAGACATCTCCCTTTTGAATCATGTTATATTTTTTTATAATGTAGGTGTTTTTACTCAATATAAAATTTTAATGTAGGTTCAGCCAAAGGCATACCAACCTTAACACAAATCTGTCAGATTTACCGCTTAAAGCTTAACACATGGACTTCTATATCAAATAAGAAAATTTGACATTTTGTGGTAGGTTCACGTGCTGTTATGCTTAATTATGAAAATTTTAATCCAATTGTTTACGACGTTCAAATAATATACATTTACTATTCATAGGTACCTAATATTAGTTTATTATGCTCCTTCGCTTCATCCATATTTTACAAACTCGAACAAGTAATAAATAGGTATATCTACAGTACTTACATTTGTAACCGCAGTCATTCGGTAAAGACAGAATTGGGTTTTTAAAGGGGACTGCGCCTGGATTTAGGAGGCTATATCAGTTCTTACACCTCCACGCACATTACACATTTAAATAAAACACATTATTTAGGGTTTTTTGATTTTAATTTATATTTCATCCTCACGTTTCGACTCCTTTAAAGGAGCCGTGATCGCAGGTCCTTTAAAAGATGCTGTAAAGGAGTCGAAACGTCAGGATTAAATATAAATTATGCTATTAAAACCCTAAAAAAGTTGTTTTATTTAAAAGTCTTTGTCTTACTAATGATAGTTTTAATTTTCATAATTATCAGTTTAGTTTGATTAGCTCAATATCGTGTTTGATTGGACATTTGCTACGGGTGGACTACACGACTACAATACATAGGGAAGAGGGGCCTTAGTAGGAGTAGGAGGACCTAGTAGCCCTATGGATCCGCTGTTGATTGAAACATTAAGATTCAAATAATCATGTAGAAGTGTTACCAGTTAAAAACCAGCTAAAGCAATTAACAAATGTGTAAAGGATAAAATATTTGTAAACAAGAATTCACAAAAAAAAATTAACAAACCAGAAACAGACGAGTTTCGGTGAATTAAAATCTTGACCTTTGCTTTCTCAATGTCGTCTTTAGCCTGGTGTACCGACACATGATACATGTGCATGAGAGTAGTTCCTTTGAATTTATCGACAACATCTAGTTATTTTATCAATAACAATAGGATCTCGCAAGAGTATCTATTGGGTACTAGTTACCTATATTAATTAATTATGGCATTTACTACGCAAAAAAATTTACATAGGCAACCGAAACCGAATTATTTATTTATATTAATACAAAAATCGGTTTCTCGAAATTGCACAATGTATTGTGTTCTGTAATGTTAGAAAAGATTAAGAATTGAACGTTTTCGTAATCTAATACTCCTAAATTTTTTTTTTCATTTATTAACATTTAAAAAAATAAAATACATTGTATTGATCAAAAACAGCGTATAGAAATCCACAAAGGTATATAGCAACGCTGTTTAAAGCAAGCGTTAAGATACAATAAATACATAAGATAAAAGAAATCAAGTTGATAAACTCTTTTACAAGGAGCAAACTAGGTGCATAAAAAAGTCTTGAAAAAGTACTTATTCAATTCGTACCTTAAATTTAATTGAGTCAAACCATCAACAAGATCTGCGGGTAGTTGATTTATCAAGCGCGGTACGAGGTAAGCGGTAGTTCTCTCGCCGTAGACATTATTCGCCTTTGTTGTAATCATTTTGTTTCGAGCGATCCCACGAGTAATAGGGTGATTCAATTTTTTAAAATTTTTATTGAAAAAGTTTTCATTTAAAATGTTTTTCTGAAATTGAAATTGGATAGGTAATATTTCACATAGTTGAAATAATTTAATTTCATAAAATTTAGCTTTTATACTATACCGAAAGTATAATTATAATTTATTCAAATTTAGGGGTGTCTGGCAGGGGGTAGCAACTGTCATAAGTGTCCGGCAATGGATGACGAGATTTCTAAAGTCATCCCGATAAAAATATAAAAAAATTGAGCTTTATACTCTTACAAATTTTGGGTACTATTTTGTACACCTTTACTACCTGCTATCTGCCAAGGTAACCACTACCCAAACTCCATAGTCGCTGGTCGTTCTTAACCGTGTAAGGGACATGTACAGAGAAACTTTGAGCTTTTATAAAATAACGAAGGTCTGGCTGTCGGTGGCTCTTGCTCTATAATGCTTTATATAAAAACTCAATGGTGTTAACACAGATGTAGTTCAGTATAAAATTCGGTAAGTATTCCAAATTTAAATCACATTCTCCCCCTAGAGGATGAATGAAATTCAAATACAATTTTCTTTCCCTGTTTTTAACAGATTAAAAATGACTATTGTTATGTTCGCTTTTTGTGGCATAGAATGTCACTTTTTTGAGCAAGTGGTACGAAATAGTAGATTATTAACCAAGGGGATAAAACAGTGTCTTCTGTCGCGGGTGACGATTTAAATCGCGAGAGTAACGAAGGACTCTAGGTTCACTCCCGAGCGTAGCGACGATGTGAAAAACTTAAATCACGAGCGAAGCGACGGATTTAAGACGAGTCCTGAGTGTAACGAGGGATTTAAGTTCACCCAAGACTAAGACAGCTTTATCACCTTGGTAAATACTCTACTTTTCGTACCATTTGCGAAAAAATTAACACAATAATAATATGAGATAAGCATTTATTAAAAATAATGACAATTAAAAGTAAAAGTTAACATTCGAAACATTGGTCCAATTATTCTTTACAAGTTTTTAAATAATTTTCCTTGGATTTTGTTGGAAGCAAATTATTTATAATTGCGGCAGCATTTGCACTGATGGAATCCGACAATTCACTGTCACTGTCGCTTTGATTTAACATCGTAACGTATTTTTAGAACATTAACTTTTTTATAAAAATAAATTAAAATAAACTTAACGTTTATGTATTTGAAGAAAACAAAAACGCGGCAAATTCCTAGACTAATATTTTATTGTCGGAAAAGCAAAGGCATCAAGCTCATACGGCCTCGTCGGTTTTCGTAATTTTATTTAATAATCATAACTGCATAATCAATGCGTATTCCTTTTTCAAAAAGATGTGTAATGCTTTATATACAAACTCAATGGTGTAAACACAGATGTAGTTCAGTATAAATTTCGGTAAGTATTCCAAATTTAAATCACATTCTCCCCCTAGAGGATGAATGAAATTCAGCACAATTTTCTTTCCCTGTTTTTAACAGATTAAAAATGACTATTGTTATGTTCGCTTTTTGTGGCATAGAATGTCACTTTTTTGAGCAAGGTGTACGAAAAAAACTATTATTATCTACATTTATCGCATCTTTGCTTGTCATCAAGCAACAACAAAATTGTTTTCATACAAAATTTTAAATGTCTTTAAAAGCATCTCTCAGTATAACTTACCGATTTAATGTTTATTTTTCTTATTTTATCGTAATCAACATAATTTCAGGTATTACTTTTATTTATAAAATACAGCCATTCAAATACTATACAGCGTTACAATTGTCGAAAATTCGAACTTTACTACTATTTTTACCACATGAGTAACACCGAGCTGCTTGACAAGTGGCAATCTTTCAATTCGATTCCTGCAACTCGAGGCGTATCAAACAATTGGAACTTGTCTTTTTCCTTACTTTTTCACGAAATCCGGAATAGCTTCTTAAATACTGGCGAGGTTTGAAAGAATTTGCTGTTAATTTAAAGTTATAGAACCAATTTCAAGTGATTCCATACATTTACTCGTGAGTAGTACCGATTTAAGATGACAGCAGATTTGACAGTTCCTAGTTTTGGTTGGATAACACCGAGACTATTTATTAATACTAATATTGCATATTATTAGCCTAATTCGGTAAATACTTACACGAATTTGGACAAAATTTACTTTATATAGAGTAAAGATATTCAGACTATAAATTATCTATGTAATTTATAGTCTGAATATTTTGAGTACTCTATATTAAGTAAAGAATAACGACGATAGCCATTTTTGATAAGGTTTTAACCTAGAAGCTCTTGGTTTTGTAACTGCTTAAGGTATCGTATAACTGCGCACGAACCAAAATTTAAATTAGTTAAATCTGACTACGTCACTATGTAATGTAATGTTGAATATACAAGTGATCAGCTTTGAAATACTCAGAACCATATACCATCTACTACAATATTCCAAATGATAAAAGTAAGAGCCTTATACACAACTCTTTTAAACGCGCACGCGACTTTGTATCGTTACAAACGCACATCTGCATAAATTGATAAAAATTGTGTTTTGAAAAAGTTTTTAAAATATTTATAAACCTACCTGTCAGTAGTCATACTTTAAACAGATCCTGAAAAGAAGGCGAAACGTCAAGATTTATTTAAAAACACGAAAATAATCACATTATTTATATTCACAAAGGCGTTTATTGTTTAATTTACATTTAAAACGATGGTCACCAATTGTTGCAAAAAGCAATATACAGTTTCAATTTCATTCCACTGTCAACACCTTAAATAAAAAAGGTGTCATAACCAAATATAGTACTAATAGTTAATCTAAACGAAGTCTTCTACAAACAACTGAATGTTACCAAACTGGTTAATTTGTTTTTCGAGAACTTGAGATTAAAAAAAAAAACTTACTTCTTGCCGGAGTGGAATAACATTATAAACTCCTTGTTTAGCAATCAATTACCGAAAATGAAAGCGAATTATTGTATAACAAAATTATACATGTTATAATGAAATTTATATTAATTGTGTAACAAACAAACTAGATATAAACCAAATAAAAGTACCTCGTCTTCCAGGATATTATCGCAACTTCTCAAGGTTTTCCATTCCCACTGCTATTGGTGTATCCACATTTATGACGACAAATAAGTTGGTAATTTTGTAAACACGACCCCTGTAAGGATTGAACATAAAAAAATATTTCAAGGTATGAGTGGTGTGTGAGCGTAAGAACCAAATAAATTAATAAAACACTATATTATTAATTCCGTAAAGGTCTGTAAATAAAAAAATCCATTTAAAAATGACCGGAACGAGACACTTTTTTCAATGTGTAATGGACGAAAAGTGCCTCTTATCAACCCTCGTCCTTTCGACGCGTCTGCGTATGCAAGAAATATCAGGAAACAATTGGTACTAAAACGAAAGTAACCTTATCGTCATATAAATAATAGAGATGCAACATACAAATTAATAAATATAATCGAATCAAATGGAATACAATGGAATAAGCTGCGTTTATGCCTTCATCATAAACATCGTGTCAAAATATGCTACTAAACAAACATTACTGCAGTGACTGTGGCTCTAAGGGTTGCCACATTGAGTTTTTTTTTTCAACAATATTAAGTATGATGTATATTATATTATTATAATAGAAATGACTAATAATAATAGTTACATCAACATTTTCTTAAACCAAATGAACCCGTTTAAAAAGCAAAACAATATTCTATGTTGTTCCAGCTGTTAGCTTTGACTTTTAACCCAATTTAACATTAGGCACAGTCAGCAGCACATCAAACTAAAGGCTTTTTTCTTTTAGGCCTATTATTACGTTATTGAATAGACTATTTTTTTTTTTGGGTTTCATTTGAGTGTTATTCTGAAAATACGACTCAAACAATAGACCATTACCTGCAAACCACGCTATCGGCTCATCTGATGCAAGTCTTGGCACTGTGTATTTTGTATTTCATGGTCGCCTCTCATAACTATTCTACCTCAACGGTTACAAGTTCTGTTTGCTCAGTCTAGTGATTAAGAGTGCCTTAAGCTAATTTAGCTTTGTAATTCGGAGTATTACGTCTTCTAAGCAGGCTTGTCACATCCTAGATTGCATCGCCTCTTACGATCAGGCGAGATGGCGGTCAAGGGCTTACCTATTCGCAATAAAAAAAGTAGGTGGTCTTCAGTTTTTGACCGTATTCATATATTTCGCCTCACCTCACGTCACGTGAGCTTGTTTTGGAGGCTAACGTGTGACTTAATTAAACTACATAGGTTATAATCTACGCAATTAAATAATGTAATCAGCACGTGAAGTGTGGCAGATCGTTTTATTAATTTAATAATCATTTGCAAGTGAACTAAACAAAATACGTTGTATTAATTAAATAGTTTATTAACTGCCCCACCCAGCGCGAGCAAGTTTAGCGATTACTAGTTTTGTCTCATAGAAGGCCAAATATCATTCCGTTATTAAAATGTCATCAGATACTGATTAATATGTTGTCACTTAGTCTTTAAAAACTAATTATGTTTTTGTGACATCCTTAAATATACCACAAACCGCATATTCGACAGCACTTTTACTAAGTGAAATGTGATTGTACCGCAGCTCGCTTACATAACTATGTCATGCTAAATAGGCATCATAAGCATTCTGCACATGTACAATACCACGGGTCGTCGAATGGTTAACAAAAACTCTACGCAACGTTTACAAAACGTACGCTGTCAATCACTATATGGTTCCCTATATATTCCAAATAGTTTGTATACTAAATACAATCTACTCTATTTAACCAATCCGATGATATAATAAATAAATATTTCTTACATTCACACCAATTAGACTAGCCCAATATTATGGATACTAGGGGTTACCCTAGTATAGGATAGACATACATTATATGGTACATGGATGTAATCTTCATAGAAATATATATATATATATATATATCCATGATTTAGGTACAAATGCAATGTTCATCATACAAAAATCTATCCCTTCCGGGATTCGAATCCAGAACCGGTGGTGCGAAAGCCAGGTTTTTTTTAAGTTGCACCAAACGGTCGTTGATAAAGCTATACATTTTATTAATATACTAGGAGTGCCTTTTTAAGTAAACTTTATTAAGACTACGAGATCTTGAATTGTACTCGTAATGATAAAATTTGTCAACTTATCCCTAGGTAAAAAAAATGTCTGTAAATTAGTGCTAGTTTATTTGCTTTAGGCGATTGTAGATATCCATTAAGTCAACATTAATTTAATTTAAATAAGTGTTAAAACTCTTGAAGCTTCTATATCGAAAATTTTGTTACAAATAAAAATAGCAGTGTTTAATCTGTTGGGACTTTCCTGTCCTTCAGGTTTGTCGTTCAATACCTAGAAAAGAAAATCTTACGTAGTTTATTAATTTAATGTATGTTAATACTACTTTTTGTACTGGATTGACTTTAGCGTCTTGCGCATAATATACTATCTAAATTAAAATTAAGTTTAGCAACACTATTAAAGGAAACTATTATATTCAAGTACTTTAATAAAGAAATTGGAGTTGATTCCCCTGGCGTTACGAAAATATTTTTCAAGTCATAGTGACCATAACAGGCAATCAAGAGGTCACATTTTCTTTATACAAAATACCTTAGGTACTAAACTTTAGGTACTAAATACATATCCTTAAATGTCCAATGTCAAATATAATACATAAACATAGTATCTTTCCCCCTATTTACTTAACAGCACTATAAAAGTCCTTACGTAGTTGAGAAATACGCACTTTTCTCAGGCAAGGTTGTAAAAACAATGGTTTCTTGTGTTCTTGCCAATTGACAATAACGCCAGTCCTTTGTAATCGAGCTGTAAAAATTACTTAATTTGTTTCTTCCAAGGAGTTCACACACTACGTCCGTATGTGTATAGTTACATTGCATTGCAGCAAATAGGGTGTACTATGTATGTCATATAATAACAAAAATAAATTAAACTACATAGGTAATAGTATAAATTCGTAGTGATAGATACACAGAATAAAGAAGGTACAGTTACGAATATAAGTTTGAGTGAATCCCATCCGATATCGAATAATGACAAGTTGAAACCCGTTATTAAACGCAGTACCCACTTGTCAGTCCACGGTAGCAATTGCTACCGAAAGCCAACACCCCTCCTCAATTCCCTAGTAGCAATTGCTACCATATTCCAAATCGAAATATTCTTTGGTGGATTCTTTATTTCATCAGCTTTACGGTAATATTTTTAGTTTGGTCCTATCTTCATTATTTAGCAAGAAAATGGCATTTTATCTTAGAGACATTTTTTTTTCAGCGGTCGACAAGTTGTTGTTATGGCAAGCGCGTATATTCCCATCGCTTAAATTTAATAGATGATTCAAAATCTTCCATTAATTCTCATATTAACTGCTTTATTGCTACTATAAAACCTTTATACCCACCTGATCTCAGAGAGATGTCATTTTTACTGACTAGTAATTAATTATGCTTCAATTTAAATTTTGTTGATTAGAAACTACCACATAATAACCTTCAACCATCTAATACGTTTACAAGTTCAGTAAATTCCAAATATTTAAATTGTCTTAAACAAAAGACATCAACGCACTATTTCTTTTAAAATTAATTACGCAATTTATTTTGAAAGATTACGATATTACGATAATTTTATTATCGTTAAAAACAATTTAATATTTAATTTATAAACAAGTATTTCGCACTGATTTTATAACCCGACATTATATAAAAACCAAATCGCATCAGTCATCTTTACCCTATTACCGACCCGATCGCCAACAGTTCCATGGCAAACACGACATGTTGCAAGTAGGCGCGATGTTGACTATATTGGCTAATGCGTTACGTCACACAAAATAAACTTAATTGTTGCGCAGACGCAGACATGGGCCTCTAACTCAACTTATATCACATTTGTATTATTTATACTATAGCTTATGTATTCTGTACTATGATTCGCACGCTTGGTGTTGAATTTGTCGAAGGTTAACGGATCCCCAGGACCGCTCATGTAGTTAACAATTTTGTTGTCTTTAAAACTCTATTTATTTATATATTAATTACTTGTCCAGTTCAGCTCTGAGAAGGTCCCACGAAGAGTTACCTTCATTTATTGTAAACTAGCGGCCCGTCCCGGCTTCACACGGGTGGACAAAATTCTTTAAATATTTTCTAGCATTAAATATGGCCTATGTTACTCAGCGTGTATGTAGCTTTCCAATGGTGAAAGAATTTTTGAAATCGGCTTAGTTGTTTTTGAGTTTATTCATTGCAAACATACAAAAATACAAATCTTTTCTCTTTATAATATTAGTGTAGATTTGCAAGATTTATAAAAAGTTGTTAATAAGTCCAAGTTGCTTTTACAGACTCGATTGTGCTATTATTTCATTTAGTTTATTTTTGCGGCGGTTCATCCACTTTCGGAAAGGGTAGTCATCAGATAGGTGACCAAAAACAATACCATCTCGAGTTTCTATGTTTGGGAGGGCATATTAAAACTTTGGTTTAACTGAATCTCCACAACACTTGTACTCTCTTTGGTGTTTTCATCTTCATTAATACATAGCAAAATGACTTTTACTTTTTTAGGTAGTATAACCACGTCGCTTACATTGTGAATGGTTGCTAGTAGAATCATACAACACTACACAATAGACTACGAATATTATAATTTGCACATTGTTAATGGCTGTTATTGTCTCTGACTTCAAGTTTATCTTGTTTCCTTGTTTCTTATTCACTAATAATAAGGATAATTAAAGGCAAACCTTGAAATATGTTCTTTATCAAGTTTATACACATGCTGTTTTATAAAAAATTTTTGCTGGCCACTAAAAACGGAATGGTTTATATGGTATTTATATTATGTGAAATGTTCTAAGATTTCGTAAATTTTTACCTAAGAATTTTCATTTCGATATTCGTTTACATGACTGCTTTTCATAGATAATAAAGCAAGCATAAATAAGTAATAAAACAGGTATAGAAGGATGTTTCACATTCCAATAAAAGTCAGGGCTAAAACGAAATCAAATCTTTAATAATTATTACCAAGAGTTTTATTTACAATTACACAGCTTAAACTTATGTCATCAAGATATTTAGATCCTTTGTCGATTTTTTAAAGTATTTTACAATGTTGCTATACGTTGACTTAATTAAATTGGCAACGAAAAGAAACTTTTATTGATTATTTATTATTTCTCACAAAATCTTCGAAAGCTTGACTCTGTTTTGACAGGGCAGCGCTTATGTTCTGTAAAGCGCCTACAGTTTGTGATAATACCAACGTAAGTTCTCGTTGCGACTGGGCCAACAAATTTTCCGTCTCTGATCTCCTCTCCTCTATAGAGACGAAGCGCTCTGTCAGGTTAAAGATTTGCGACAGCATACGTGATGAGGAAGAACGGTGGAGTCGTCGCCAGTTCGATGCAATGCGACGCTGTCGCCGCGCTGTGAATAAAATAAAATTTCTTAAAGAAATTTCCCATTGAAATGAACTCTAGTAGATTACACTACAATAAGACTACAAGAAACAGAAAAAACACGAGTGGGTAAACGAAAATACTATTGACAAGATCTCATAGACCACAAATGTGTCCGTGCTAGGTAAAAATTACGCTTTTAGTATGAGAAATTTTAAACCAGCAAAAAAGATTTTGTACCAAATAACGATGGTCGGTTTCACTGCCATTTGTTCATACTCGCGTTTGTACCCGAGTAATGAATATTTATACATATATTTCTATGAATATAACTTATCTATGTATAATTACAATTTGTCCGTAACCCTAGTAAATAATGTAAATATAAAAAAAAATATTACTATTGTACTTAATTTACATTTTTTTACATAGACAATCTAATACTTGCGTTTTTTGTCTAGTACATACCTACTCTTGTCTGCACTTAAATTAAAAAAGTGATTCTTAAAATGGATGGATTCGCAAACCCAATCGAAAAACCTTTAGCGATCTTAATAAAAATCACGAATTAAAATTTTAGTTACATGACACTATGTTATGCGAGTTCCTCGATGTTGGTTGGACAGTAGCACTACTAGATGTCAGGGCCGACGTTTCTTCCAGCTGCAAATAACAAATATCATAGGTTACACTGGAATTTTATATCATTATAATACCAGGATAGGAAACAGCACGTCAACTGTGAAATACCAACTTCAAACCTTTTTTTTTAAATTTTTTTTATTGAACTCTATTTGATAGACGTTATGGTGGTAATGATATGAAAAAATCGTCTGATATTGTTTAGTTGGAAAAAACAAACCAATATAAAATTGGTGAAAACATTGTTTTCACAGTGCCAATGGTGCTTGCAATTTATTTTCCGTAAATCATATGTAGCCGTCGTAAATCGTATCGTATTGCAATTATCATAATTAATAATTATCAACCTTATCACCCTTCTCACTTAAAGTAATTATAACCCAGCACGTGGTCCCATATAGATTGGCAAGTGCTAATTATTGCAGACACAGCTGGTACTAAACGTGCACATCTTCCAAAGCTGGGAAACTTGAGATTTAATTTTTTTACCGTAACTATCGCAGGCCGAATGA
Organism: Calamotropha paludella; assembly: GCA_927399485.1. NCBI lineage: Eukaryota > Metazoa > Arthropoda > Insecta > Lepidoptera > Crambidae > Calamotropha > Calamotropha paludella. The sequence continues at coordinate 17,676,737 of OV656803.1, read as the reverse complement.
ACTAACCACTGCACCATCGAACTAGTTAAATTGTTTTAAGAAGGGTTATTTAAAATTTCCTCAACAATCTTATCGAATTTTACTGATCAGTTTTTATAGCCATAGAAGTGTTAAAGAACTTACCACTTCTGATTCACTTTCATTCGGCGATGTGGCCTGTTGCGATGTACAATCTTCTAACGGATCTACCTGTTACAGATAAACAATACTCACTAAGATCTATCGAACCTTACGCTTAAGAAATCATACATAATGGATAGTGAAGATAGGTACTTGCTGTCGAAGTAAGGTTACCAAAAATTATTGATGGAAGAAAAGAGAAATATTTATTGATGTGAGATCACAACAAATAAACAAATTACCAACACAAAATAAATTCTTATGACATGACATAAGTGTACATACAATTATTTATAATTTAAAAAGCACGTAGCAGCATTCAGCGCGTGGGTCGTAGTGTATCTACGCGTGGTATTATTTGGAGTACATTTATATACTATGATTATTCAACGATTTTATGAAAAAGGTTATAATACATTAAATTCAAGGTAGGTGATAATGGGACTATATTATATAAAACATGTTGAATATGTCAACCTTATCCATTTAATAATTTAGACTATGCCGCTCTGAAACGGATAAATCGGATACGTATTTATCTGTCGTAATATGGTCGTTATCTCTTTCGATGTTTTTTCACCTTTTATATATGAGCTGTACGGCTCGTATGACGCAACAAAATATGTATAGACAAAACAAGCTCAAGATTAACTTTCTGGCTTCTGGTACATTCGTAGCTAAAAGTCTAATAGAAATAATTATTATGTAACAGTTGCCTTTATTTCTTTCCGTAGATATTTGTTATTTGACAATTTCGGCTGTTCGCGGCGTCAATGTGAATACAGCGTTAGTATAAATGTCATTCATAAATACGTTTGCCCTAGTTATCAGTTAAGACGTATTATTCCCATTCGCGAAATAGAACAACATGAACGGCCATTGTTAAAGTTACAAATATCCATAATTGTTAATAAGCCGAATGCGCTTACAACGGCTTCAACCGCTTCAATTAGAATTATAATATGATATCCGTTGTCGGCTTATATAAACAGCAGTAGGGGCAAACGAGCTTCACTCGTTATATGCAATTTTCCATAGTAACTGAACATATATGTACAAAAAGTTTTAAAAATTCCTTTCTTTTGTCAAATTGCCTTTTACTAGATCTACAGCTTCTTATAGATTAATTTAAAAAGCAAAAATCTTATCTAAATACGTAATTTCCTCCAAATCGTTAGAAACGTTTTCGAGATACGGTATTTAAATTGCTCATCTATATATATAAAAATGAAACCCGTTTTCCGTTGTTACGACATAACATGAAAACGGCTTGACCGATTTGGCTGATTTTTTTTTTGTAGTTTTCTAATACGCTGTACAAGGTTCTTACGGAAAAAAATGTAAAGAAAATCTCTCAGAAAGATTGAAAAATATAACGTAACGAATGTCAACGTCATTCAATTTAAAACAAAAAATCTGTGGGAATCTGTGACACCACATCGATAACCGCGCTGACAAATGTCAACGTCATTCAATTCAAAGCTACGCTAAGGCGGTACGAAGTTCGCCGGTCCAGCTAGTAATATTATAAATGTGAATGTAAGTTTGTTTGTTTTCGTATGCTTTCACGCTAAAACTACTAAACCGATCATCATGAAACTTCGTACATATATTCTTGGAGGTATTAGAAGTAATATAGGATACTTTTTATTGAAAAAAAAATTGCGGGCGAAGCCGCGGTTAAAAGCTAGTTTCAAATAATTATGGTATAGATGACAAACATAAGGTTTTAAAAGGGTGTTCGGCCATATCTGTATATTCCTGAGTGGTGGTTTACAGGCTTTATAATCATTTTACGGAGTTCTATGCATTAATCAAATATAATTCCGAATATGTTAGATAGATACCCTATCTAACATATTCGGAATTATACGAGTATGACTAAACAACATGTATAATAATAAAAATGCAAACATGCAGCATTAATTAAATTATTAACATCCGTATCAGTAGATATCGCTATTTAAAACGTTTGCAAACGATTTGAAAAATGTGAATATTTTGGAAATAGTTTTAAACTTATTGCGACAGTGTGCGACTATTGCAAACCGTTAAACACTTTTCGTCTAGGTTCCCTATCAAAACATTCTGCAATATTTTGTCACAAAATAAAATGGATTGCAATATTGTCGTGTCGTGTGTAAAAAAGTGCTTACCTCCGCTTTAACCTCCTTCGTCTGTTTGATCTCAGTTTTCCCAATCAACTGCATTACTCGTTCCTCCAACTCAGTCAATGTGTAGTCTTCTTCCTCACCAGCATTCTGTGCCGATTTCGATCGCATCAACGTTGCCTTCCTTTTTATACCAGCTTTTTTGTCTTTCCAATACTAAAAACAAGAAATTATAAATTAATTGCGAAGATTTTTTTTTCTAAAATTATAAGACAATTTTAAATTTAAATTAAGTGTAAATAATTAAAATCATCACTGTGGATGTTAAATTGAATTATTTTTCCATTACTAATAAAATTTCATTCTTTTAAATGATTTGATGATTGATTTGAATGAAATTATCTAGTAGGTTTACCCACTACAGTAGACAATATTTTTTTATCAGTAACAATAATAAATTATTGTTTCAGCGCATATTTGTTTTGCTTACAAAGAACAGCACGTGAAACTTCCACAAGATGGCAAAAAATCCTTATTAATATTAAACGCTGCGTTTTAAGGTTTCCATCTGAATCATGCACCACATAGAGCGTGTTGTTATTTTTGGACTGCGTTAACAGGTATGCACGAATATTATGCGCGGATTTGCTTGATTAATAATCGCCTGAACTGCGTTTCATGAATCATGGGTTTCTTTTGGCGACTATTTACCAGAGCTTTCTAAGAAGCAAAAAATATTATCCTACAATATTCGTTATTTGCATTTTATTGTAGAACATTAAAGGTAATTTAAGAGCTGGATAGCGATGTCGTTGGCTAATTTGGGTTTCGTTAGCGGAGATTAATCAATTTTTAAGCGGTCCACTCATTGGATAAAAATATATTATTTTTGGCTTTTCCTACTCTGGAAGGCATTTTAAGTATTGGTACCGGAAGCAACCAAAAATGGACATCGTTACGGCCCACTCTCCCAGCAGTATCTTCATAGGGCTGAAGCAGCTAATAAGTCTGAAGGTCAAAGTTACCTTAGCCCATTGTTGCCACGTCTTGACGCAACCTTCTGCATCATCGTTTAGCTTGTATCCAATTTCCTGCCAAGCGTTTCTGGTGCGGTATCTGGCGCCCGCCGTACGAGCATGACCGTTAGCGAGCCATAGATTTCTTTCCAAGAAGTCAATCAGAGTCAACAACTGAGTCTGGGTTGCAGCTGAAGATCTGGACATTCTACGATGGTTGAGTTTTAATAGAAAATGTATTCTCCGATTCCCAAATAGATTGGGAACAGTGTGTCGATTCTGTAAAGTACAATCGAACTGTCGAGCTTAGAAAAATCAAATTTTTGCCGTTTGTCAAAAATATCCATTGTGATTGTAACGTTGTAAAGCAAAATGTATTTTAAGGTAGCAAGTAATCATTACAGAAGAACACGAAATTCATCACTTATTATTATTTTTATAATAAGGTTTATAATTCTGAGTATATAATTTAAAAAAGAGACTTAACAATTGGAATAAAATGGAATCGAGTTTTATCAACTGAGGAAAAGCGATAAATGAAACTTAGAATTACATAATAAAAAATAAAGTTACAATACAAAATTCAATGTAAAACTCAATGTAAAATTATTAAATTTCTCATCAACCAAGCAACAACCAATAAATACACAATTACTTAATTTGAAAGTTAATATTACCACATCTGGGTTAGCTCGTTCTATCGTTACTCGAACCCAGAACATCGGTGCTAAAGACAGGATTGCTACCGTTGCACCAAACAGTCACCATGTGATGACTTTTAATTTACCTTAAGTTTATAAATATGTAACAATATGTTAGCGACACAATATAAAACTAAGTCACATTACATTTTAACGTTGCCAAAATTTTATTATTTTTGGAGCGGAGCGAGCAAAATCAAAATCAAAATAACTTTATTTCATAGGCCCTTGCGGGCACTTAAAATCGTCAATTTTACAGAATCAAAAAAATATTCTTCTATAATAAAGATAGCCCGTGCGCTAGCGGCAAGTACATCCGCGGAGTTGATGCCGCGCATGTAATCGCCACAAACGAGCGAAGCGAGCGAAAAAAAACACGATCAAGCGAAGCGAGCTAAGCGTGCGAAGCTCCCAAGGATCAGCTTCAATGGCGCAATGTCTGTAACGCCATAACTTCCCGAGTTCTTAACCGATTTTAATATTTTTTGTGTGGAATCGAATCAACGGGTTTAGGACCAGATGGTGACGGAGCTCGAATTTTGAAATTTGCAAAAATTCACATCGAACCAAAAAATATCATTTTCTTTTGTTAGGTATTACGCTCCGTTCCAATATATGGTGCTAGAGTAGCTTTATGCTTAGCGACTGCATCGCCTAGTTATTAATAGAACCAAATGTTTTTATCATTAGTTATGTAAATACTTACACAGTATCTTAAAAAATCTACTGTAAAAGTGGTTATATAATGCTTAAGTATTTATATTACTTTGTTTTGTGTTGCCATCTCTAAAAATTAGAAAACTGGACTTACCCGCTTAAAAAAGCGTGACATTTGGATCCCATTGTCGGCCGAACGCCAAAAAAAGCGTTTTTCGATAATAGTTCAAATAAAACACATGTATTTTATAAGAAAGTTTTAATTGGTATTATCATTCTCATTTGCATATTTTTCATTACTATAAACCTGCTTAAAAACTCAATCTCCTTAATAAATTCATCATAAAACATTTTACAAGTAACAAGTTTTAAATTATTTCCACATTTAACACATTTGCAATAGTTTCCGTTTTTTCCTGTTTCTGTGTTTCGGCTAACGCTGGCCTATGAACAGAATATTTTTTTATACGACGAGGGAAAATCTGTAGAAGGCTTTAAGGTTCTTATTTTTTGGATTCGATGGACTCTTTGCCTTGTTTTCGATTTACTTTTATTAACTTTTACCCGAATTTATTTTATTCGGTGGGTTGCTATGGTAACGGTTTCAGTCATTCATTATTTTTCTGTATTTATCCTAAATAACTAATACATGACGTCAAAATGAGAAAGTGAAAAGTCAAATACGAAAACTGAAAATGTCAGTCCAACAGTTAAGAGTAGAAACTTTATGTTTAAACTAGGCTGACTAGCCGTCACCCTCCAGCTGGGCGTAATTTTTTGCAAAGAATTCTGAAATAAATGGGTTCGTTAGTGAAAATCCAATCAATTATTTAACAAAGCATATACAAATGAAAAAAAAACACATTATCAACCTACCGAAGCGGGCGAGTGACGGCTAAAAATAAATATGATAATAATAATATACTTAGTATATAATTGTACATAGTTCCAATAATTTCGCATTGTTGATGATTATTCTGGCTATTAAGTTTTTATTAACACGACTTTAGTTAAAACATACACAAAAATCTTAATCTTAATATATAAAAATCCAGTGTCACAATGTATGTTCCCAGTGAACTCTTCACCAACTCAACCGATATTGATGAAAGGTGGTATTTATGCGTAATTTGGTCCAACTGAAGAGATAGGATAGTTTTTTTTTTTATTCATAACACAGCAACGCGTGGCCGGATAAGCTAGTTTACTATAAATATTGTTGGATTTTTAAAAATAGTGTCTGGCAACACAGTGCTGTCAGCTGTAATCTCTTTTATGGCCTAGTTAATAAACTTACCTTTGCCTTTAATATGTTTTGCAATCAGGGTTGGAAAGACCCCACAATTATTGTGTTCATTCAGTTTTATGTTCGCACTGTCTGATATTTTTATTTTTTCAATGTTTTCATTACTATTTTTACTGACTGAACTAACAAGATCACGCGAAAATCGCTTCCGAAATAACACATAACTAATACACATTCAAAGCAACATAACTAATATCAATCAAACGAACTAGCTATTTAATGTCTAATAGGCCTCGCTGACAGAGTTGTTTACACTTCGCTGACGAAACGAATCTTATGTTGATGGTGCAGCGCTGTGATCGCGAGCGGGCGGGGGGGGGTTATCGACGTGACGCGAGACGCGACGACATTTTGTTTCTTGGGCTCACAGAGTGTATTATGGACGGGCTGCACACATCGACGAAAACAGCCATGAATGAGAATGTTAGCAACCGGCATAGATAAGACACATATAGGATTGCGAGAACACGATTATGTTCATCACAAAATTCCAAGAAATAAAAATAGTTTATTTCCGTATGTGTGTACGGAATATGTTATTATACTTATGTTTAATAAGAGAGAGAACCAAAAGAAAACATTTTAATATATGCCAAAAGTTTCATAAGTAGGCATTTATTGAAAGGGTTATGATAATTTATTTATTTATTTAGGGTTTGAAGCTTGGCTCATGCAAAAAGATCAGGTCAAGTGCCCAACCTAGATAAAAAATATACAAAAGATATTTATGTGAAATAAGTAAAGTATTACATATTTTACATTCCTTATTTTCCGAGTTATTAATAGGGGTTTTTTATTAGTTGTTAGTTAGTTAGTTAGTTATATATATATATATATATATATATATATATATATATATATATATATATATATATATATAAAAGCAATAAATGCTATTTCTCACTAATTGCTTTGAGTTTTGTTTTTTATATTTTCGTTTACAATAATGCAAGGCATGGTGAGCATACACAGTGTACTCTAATGATTTAAGCAATAAAAATCAGTAACTTAAATATTAGCATTGTTTTGCATTGTATAATCAAAGACATCTCTCATTAAATAGAAAGGCAAAACCAAATAAATTTCAGTATTTTTTAATTGTTTCAAAATTACTGTCCTGATAATCAGTCTTAATCAGATTAACCTCAAAATCTAAAAAGCTCATGGCTTTTCCTCCACTTTTCTTGATATGCTTATATTTCTACTGTAAAGGCAAAACAACTAAAATGGGGGTTTATATTTTATTTTCTAAGTTTTTGTGCAATTGAAGCGAATATTTGTGTTTAGCATATAAGATTTTCGAACTTTAATCATTATAGAATACGCTCTTACTCGTCCCTCTAGTACTACATATTTCAATCCTTAGTACTTCATTTTAGTAGTAAACTTAATAAATACGCTTACTCTAAATTTTAAATTGAATTTTCGACTAAAAAGTTGGTTTTGCTTTGAACCCGGCGATATTATTGACCGACGCCAAATGTTACTTAACGGCTCACAATGATTGTAATGACACTTATATGACTTACAAATGCACAGTGTATTTTTAGACTATACAAATTGACTATTTCAACTTTCCTAAAAATCTTTGAAACTACTCCAAGATCTCCAAATCTTTAGACAAAATAATTATTTAAATGATAATAGTTGCAAGTTTAAAAAATCGTTAACAATGTACATATATACATAATTCATTGTGGGGGAAACTAATTTAGTTATTATTTTTGTAACAATTTAAACTGAGTTTAGTCATGCTTGAATAATACCTTCAATTTCTGTGCAAGCCAAATGTTTAATACAATAGCTTTTATTTAAAATGCACTTATCAGGAATGACAATGAATGACACAATATCATAGTCACATAGTGATTGAAGTAAACTGTCTAATGGGGCTTTTTGTTCGAAATAGCACCGATGAAGTTAAAATGGTAGTTATGTAGTTCCAAAATTGTCCGGCGACGAAAATAACATATTGTTGTGATACCCAATTAGTAATTAGGTAAACGCTTACTACGTTAACAATGACACTGGAATGATATTACGTCTTGGTATTTAGTAATAAATTGAATAATACCAGCTGTATGTATGAAAGATATACCAGCGCGCAAATTAGTGAGGCGAAGGTTTAAAACAAATTACTCTTAACAATTATATTCTTATTTCTAAGCTAATAAGGTACTATAGGAACTTTATAATATATAAAAAATATAGGTAAGTTTGAGCGTGGAAGCTAGGTTCAATACCATTACACCAAATGGTCGTATAGAGGCCCTTGTCCTGATCGAAAACAAAACGGCGGCGTCGTCGTGGTGTCGCATTTTTTTTACAATAAGCTCGGCCAAACCAAATACGGTAAAAATTGCCACACCATAAGAGCTACAAGAAATTTTAATGTTAATTGTAGTCATATAGATATACTTGCTAACTAACATTAAGGACCAGATTGTGACAGAGCCCGAATTTCGAAATTCGCAAAAATAAAAAAGTTATGACCAAAAAATATTAGTTCTTCCTTTAAAACAAAAAGCCCGTGATTGTTGAAAGTTTTCATTGTTATAGAATTTTTAAATTTACTAAACATATTTGTTTTTTTTTGTATTACTCTCCGCTCCAATATAATATGATGCTAGCGAATCTTTATGCTTAGCGACTGCATCAACCTAGTTATTAATTAACACGAGTAAGTGCTGAGTTGGTAAAACATTTTGTCTGTTCAGTAATACGTATTAGTTAGTGGTGGACACTTTTTTTTGTACTATAATTCTGTTTTATTAACAATGTTCCATTTAATGCTGTATGTTTCCTTAATAAATAAATAAAAAAAATGCTATAAGAGCGATATGTAGTGCTGGCCGCAGTATTAGGTTTCCATTCTTAATAAAGTCTGTAGGTACGACTCGTACTTGCACGTGCATGATATTATTTATTTATAGAAAATATTGTTGTAAATCTTCACAACGGAAAATTCCCATTCATTATAAAAATTACAGTTGGGGTTAAAAACCAACAATTAAATTACTGTTTATTCATCGTAGCATCACGAGATACGGTCATACTGCGCGCCGGTTTGACCTTGACCAGTTCTTCAAGAGATTTTAAATGTACTGAGCATTGTTCCACTCAAATTATTATATACGTGTCACGTTGTTTGTCCGCGATGGACTCCTAAACTACTGAACCGATTTTGATCAAACTTCGTAACTATCTGTTATTTGATGTAACTTAAAAGATAGGATAGGATTTATTTTAATTTATAACACAGCAACGCGTGGCTTGGTCAGTATATATATATACTTTATTTTATATATATATATATAAATTAAAATAAAACCTATCCTATCTTTTAAGTTAGATCAATCAATATAATAACATTTCACGTGAATTGTTTTGATTCTGTAAGGGAGATGCGGATTTAATCTAATTTTAATAGTGAACATGTGTTGCGACACTCATAAATCATTTATCCCAAGGCCATACTTAGACCGATCATCATCACAAGATTATTAATTTTCCCTAAAGCTGGGGCACATGTCGTTCCTATAAAATAAGGCAGAAAGAATGTGTCATTATCCACCACGTGGACCCATGGTGGATTTTGCTTACGATTCCAGATGCAACAAGGAGCAACAGCTTAACGTAACGGGGCTCATGTTAATAAATTTTTAATTACCCACCCGATGACCGACTCTTGAGTAAGATATTTGATTTAAGCAACCTTAGGCCGAAATACTTCACCATCGAGATCATACTTAGAAAAATATAGAATAAAAAATCGTCTCTCTCTAAATCGAAATGAGTAAGCAGCTCCACTTGATTTAAATTTTTAGAAGAAAACCCAATTCTGAATTCAGTCCACACATTTTATAGATAGATATTTAGCTATATAACGTTTCATTGTGAATATTTCAAATGTACATGAATAAATGACGATTCAAGTAATGATGAATTGGCATAATGACGTGGTTTGACAAACGCCCATGTCCGAATGTCCGACATCGGTCATGGGAAACTGGATAGTAGAGTGCGGAAGACGAACTGGCAAACTGACCGTATAATGCTAACCTAATATACTAAGCATCGTTGCTGAACATAGCATAATGTCTATGAAAGTGCCGATTTCAATGGATAATTTCTCTAAAGTTTTGGTTCTTTCCATTAACTTTTTTTTATTTTTTCATACATAGTAGGTAGATACCATAACATGTTTAATAAATAATAAATCTTTGTTACCAAAACATGTTTGCTTAATTGGTCGTCATCTAGGCACGTATACGTGAACAAAAACAACTGTTCAAAACAACATAATGTAGGCATCAAAGCAACAATTCCGCTAAACAAAAGAGAAGCAAATATATTTAAAATTTCAGTCAGTTAAAATACCTGTTTTTTTGTAGTTATAATTTTTAGTGTAATTTTTTGTGATTAAACGACATTATCGAATTTGAGTCAAGATTTGCTTGATAGAATAAGTTTTCAATTTAAAATCTTACTAACATGCGATAGTAACGCTAGCGTATTTGATAACATCCCTCGGGAAAGCCGTGGGATATATATTATATTGTCTGGATGTCAAATTTACTACACAACTGTTAAGTTACTATTGCTTTATAGTAGTTAAGCACATATATACTAACCTGTAAAAAAGTAAGGCAAACCCTATATTAGTCAGATCGGTTTTCCAACTTGTCGTTGGATAATAGCAACCACGGAAATGTCATGTGATCTTTATAGAGGCTGATAATGATGAAATGTGTTCAGGTTTAATGTAGGCCACAAACTTTGAACTTGAGAAATGAATGAAATGTCGAACAATCTATGCATTGCAATTGTTTTTAGTGAGTTTTTGGTTTAGAGCAACTTTTAAATCATTTCATAACGAAACAATAAAAAATACTGCCTTTTTTTTGAGGGGGTTAACAAACTCCCTTGGATATCGCTCTTTGACAATTATGTTAAAACTTATGGTCCTAGTAAATCCGTTTTCCTTTATAGTTGTAATTGCTTAGAACACCCTGTTTTCAAGGTAAAATATTTCACAACTTTAATATGGTTGATAATGTTTATCACAATTTATATCAAGAGTGTGCAGGTTTCAACACCCTCAGATTGACTGTCCACTGAATGTTTTCGGATCCCGCTTGTAGATACAAGTATCACACAGCATAGTTTTTATAATAACTTAAGTGGTTTAAGCGACCCTGGTCTGCCCTACCATTATAGTAATAGCGTATGAGCTGATTATCACAGCACCATGATCAAAACACAAAATTAACGCTTCTCTTTTGTGTGATATCCTGTCTTTCTAAAACCTGTCACTGATTAAATTGTTTCATCATTCAGAGAAAAAAAATTATATTGTAACAAAATATGTAGATACGTAACAAAAAGAAGAATGTTTTTAAAACGCTCGTTTTATTTACACGGACCTTCATGTATAATGAGCACAAGTCTCATTACATGTGTCAATCAAAGTAGCATGAGTCAGTGTGGCCAGTTGGTGGCTAAAGCGGTTAAAGCCAAAGCGGCAGAGGGTGCGATGGCCCTATACCTGTTAACCATCTAAACAAAAGATGATGCAAGACATATAAGATTTTTTGTAATTAGAAATTTAAAAACTTTAATATGTGTATTCAAAACTATCCTAGCGAAATTTGCTATTGCGACTGTTGCCAGCAAGGATCCGTTCAAATATAACAATCATAAGTCAAATATATATCTTCCTACATCATAATCATAAAAAGACAAAGTATAAAAAATATGTAATTCAGAATAAGAGAAGTGTCATTCCGCTATAATAAATAACGTTTTAAATGAGTCGTGCGATAATATTTGAAAGAATACCTTGCTGAAGAAGCTAAACAACTATTGCCACACATTTCAACTGCTGATTGTTACAATGAACCATGTAAGAAGTTAGTTAGCATAAATAATAAGAATTTGTTACGTCATCAAAATCCCAGAAAAGTATTGTCCAAATCATCAAATGATTGTATTTATGATATATTGATAATAATTGCATGGCTGAGCGAATACTCTTATGTGCTTTGAATTAAGAATTTGAATTAAGCTATATTTATCGACCACACAGTATGTCTGTTTACATTAAAATTTTAAAACACACAGTCTAATTATATACCTTGAATTTTGGAATACATGTATTTGATGTATAAAGCCAATGCCATGAACATTTTGTTTGGAGGAAGTTGCAAAATTAGTTTTTGTACAAGGGAAATGGTAGGAATGTTTGATTCTGGTTTAAGAGATAATATTGCTTGATATTGAGATTTTTATGTAGTATTTTTAATGCAAAGCGAAGTGAAAGCAAAATTTAATTACACAAACTAATCTCCGATAAATCCTGTTTCTGAAACGTTTTAAAGCCGACGCCGAGCTGGTTTAAAAGCTGCAGCAAGCTCTTCAATTAGAGATTCAGCTTTACAATCATATCCAGTTGTGTTTTATGCATGAATGGAACTGGAGAACATTCAAGAACTGGTAAAACACGAAGGTAAATTTTATAATCGTGCTAAGTTTGCAGATTATAATCGTCTTTATTTTGTTTAAGGTATCCTATTAATCTACCTCAAATTTACGGGAGATAAGCCACTGTTAAAGTTGAAAGAGAAAATTTTATGGCAAAATCATTTCCTTTTATCATTCTAATTGTAAAATCACGAACAGGACGTTGTTACATTGTTTCTTCACCTATCTGTATAAACAGGATACCGGCAGCGATGTAAGCGAATAACCATAAAATTTTGTAAAATAGTGCGCGGCGCTTGCGATTCAACGACGAAACTCACTACTTGTATGTACTACCAGTATATCGTGCAAAACTAGGGTGAGTTGCTTTTCGTCATTTCTCTGCATCATCACCTTAGGAGTAATCTCACCCACCATTCATTGCTTGAAATTATGTATGTTACCTACCATAAGTGGATCCAGAATTTCGATTTGGGGAGAGGGACATTATATTTGAAGTTATGGTAAGCCCTGAAGTAAGTTATAGCAGCTTTTTAAAAATCTGATTTATCTTCCAAATAATAAAAAAAAATAATCAAAAACGTCAATATCTTTACAACAATACCAAAACAAACAAGCTACTTTTCTCCTTAAATTTACTGTAGTTTATTTTGCCGTTCTTAGTAGTTCGACGTCTTACTTATTTATTCTTGGCATAAGCGGCTGTTATTACATCGTCTTAAAGAAAACATGCAAAACCAAAAATATAATTATTTTATGTATGACTAGCTGACCCAGCCACGCGTTGCTGTGGCACAGTATTTTTTTTTTAATAAAAGATTTTTTCTATAATAAAAGTAGCCTAAGTTACTCCTTATTACATCAGCTACCTGCCAATAAAAGTCCCATCAAAATCGGTCCAGCCGTTTCAGAGATTAGCCGGAACAAACAGACAGACAGACACACAAAAATTGAAAAAAAAAATGTTATTTTGGTGTATGTACCGTATATATATTCATATGCATGTAGTAAAAAACGGGTATTTCAATATTAAAAACAGACACTCCAATTTTATTTATATGTATAGATTTTGAGATCAGTTCATCGTAATGAACAACCTGTAATTGTCGCAAATAATGGCCACTCCGTATATATGAGTTGTATACTTTAATTTTAGTTTAATTGTCCCCTTAGTAATGCATTCTAGCTTAATCAAATTATTTTTTAAGAGTTTATTTACACTGCATTGATTGAACGCTTAGACTATAGTTTAAATCTCAGATCATTAACGAAATTTCAATTACGAATATCATTTACCCAATAATTAAAAAAAAAATCTTTGATATTTTATTTAGGTTTTAAATACCAAGATAAAATTATTCTAATGAATTGATCAACGATTAAAATTTAATGTGTTTGATCACGATTGAATATTAAAATAACAAATTAAAGTTAAACACGGCGTCAATCCGTAAAAGTGGCTTTTCAAGTTAAATAAAAACAAAACATTATCTTTATGATTATTGGTAATAATTAATACGAGTTACCAACAATTTTCTGAATGCGAGTCGAAAATAAATTCATAATTTTTCAATACATAGAATTGTCAAAAGTTTCGGATATTAGATTTGGAAATATTAGTTCTCAGACAAGTCCAGAAACATTTTCTCACCGCTAGAAAAACGCCAACAACGAATGCAAAAATCAGCATAGGCCAGCATTTCGCCTAGTGGTTTATCTTTTTTTTATATTTTCTTGTATATTTTTGCCTATTGTAGCTTTAAACTATGCCCTGTACATAAATAATTGTGTATTTCTATAAGTATGCCCATAGATTATACCGATTGCCTTTACCGCGCACCTAAAACTCTAGCAGGTAATGAATGTAATAAATAAATATTTTATAACATATGCTGTTATTTGGGACTGTCGCGACAACAGTGGCCATCGTAATCATAACAATATTGTTTGTTTCTTATAACATGCCATTGTCCATCCGATATTTAATTTGGTAATCAAAGACTCATTTTATAAAGTTTATTTTTGTTACAATTCAATCATACAGACTTTGGCGTTGACATTTTGATTGTTGATATATAATAATCACATTTAATGGTTAAAAAATATATTTTTCTAAATACTTTACATACCTACCACGTGCATAATTTTTGGCGAAAAGGTAGAAACAATTTATTTAACGAGGTATATGTGACAGGCAACTACGTAACAGAACTCTTCATAAAGTGCGCAGGGCCCGACACGAACTTGGCCGGATTTCTGTTATATAATCTACATAATTGGTAATCTGCATTGACCTACCACTGTCTTTTGACGATTTTACCCCGTTTTACGAGATCAAATCTGGTTTTTAAGTGCCAGTTTGCCAGCTAGTTCGCCTTGATACAATCTACTTTAATTGTGATGAACTTATCTCGCTGACCATCTAAACCAAATAAATGTACAGTCCATAAAAACATTCAATATAATATAAAGATATAGATGACTACGTATACATTTTAGAATAAGTAATAGACAAATATTTCAAATTTTCAAAAGAAATATTGTGTTCTAAATTATGCGATACACATGAAGATCTGTTCACTGGTTTAATTTTTACTAGTAAACAGATTTTCACAGGTATTGCTCACTTATCTTCAGGGAAAGAAGGTGCTGCATATGCACCTCATCTCATTTAAAATTGAGATATATAATTTAGAGAAAGTAAGGAACATCTCTTCAGATTAATATTCACAATTGGACATCGTCCGTGATGTTATATACAACATCACAAAAGATGTAGCCTCAAAGGACACATGTGTGAAATATTTTATAAACAATACAAAAAAGTGAACTTATAGTGTTTTTGTAGTATTAATAATAGGTTAAAATTGCATATATTCAATTTGACATTAGACATTTGATAATATTTTAAGCCCTTTTAGAATGCTAGTAACATGTTTTTTATTTACTGTTTGAACAACAACTCTTTGAATTGTAGTCATTTTAAATTAATTTAAATTTAATTTTAAATAGAGATTTGTGAAAGTAAAAGAAAATCTACAAAATATATAGTTTTATTTCACTAATAATGATTTAAACATATTTCTTACAATTAAATCGTTAAGTAGATAATTCTCAGCAAACAAACTCAGTAAATCACTAATAGTTTTTCCTTGATACTTTAAATATTAATAAACTAAACAATATTCACCACAAACTGAAGTAAAATGATTTTGTAGTGACTTGTGGTTACTAAACCATCGTTTTACATTTCTATTTGAAAATAACTTATGATAACCAGTAGGCTTCCGTTCAAATGAGTCAAAGTATTCGCCTACACCATAAGTATCAAGTATTGATAGCAACCCTGTATGAACCTGGTTTCGAGTCAGGGTCCAAGTAAGATTAACCCAAATAGGGATTTGGTTAGCAGCGAAAACGTTTGATTTAAATCTAGGGTTAATTTTGATCATAAAATATTGACTTTCATTTGTATCCATGGTAAATAAACAAAATAATATATTCATCGATGATATAATGCAAACAATGATTTAGAAGAAATGAAATTAATTGCTAGTAACATTATATTTCTGTATATTTTCGCTGTTTTGTTGTTTATCTCAATAGCATTATCAAATTTAGCGTACATAATACAGTTAATGATAGTGGTCAGAGCTGAATCAAAAGGAACTTCTATCCGAACACTTCCGTGCCGTACAAGGTTCCAATGCGAGGTTGAACTGGCTGATAAATCGGGAGTCAGATCAAAACATATCAAACAGTAACCGTAATCGATTCTGCTTATTGCATTACCTTCATTGTGAAAGTGAATACCAGTTCCAAAAAGTAGAGTGTGATATGTTAATGCTATTTAACCAGAACTAAATGATAATGGAATTTCTAGAAATGATATTTTTTGTAAAATTATGGATAAATTGTAGTTAATCAATTATGCAATCCCAAAAACATACATATCTGCAATTTAAAAAATATAGTTTACAATGTGAGTGTGTATTAATAAAAAACATTAACCAATCACAGATGAACCAATAATAAAACGATTATTGATTTTAAATCGATTAAAATCAGTCCCGTATTTAGTCTATGTCACTGGCATGACATTGACGTCTGCCGTTTCGTGTTTTCTGATGCGTTTTGAATACTTTTCCGTTTATATTCTATTTTCAACAACCGTAAAATACAAAAGATTGTTGACCCTTACATTCCCATTAGACACCGAAGATCGCTAGCTCAGGATAAAAGGATAATTTGGTGAAGAGTTAAGTGTAACTATTGAGTTAAGGAAAATATAACCTTCTAACAGTGGCGGCCCCGAACTGCCAACGGTAAAGTCATTGCATCATAAAATCAAAAGCTATAATTTATTAGTTACAAAAGCAGATAAGGATATTAGTATTGTTGTTTTAAACCAAGTTAATTATATAAATAAAGTCCAATATATAATTCACAGTGATGACTTTACCCCTGTATCGTACGGTTTACTTAAAATACACAAGGACAATGTTCTCGTGCATCCAGTTATCTCATATAAAGGTTGTCCAGCATATGAGTTAGCTAAGAGTTCGAATAGTATTATTAAGGATAAGACCTGTTTTTCCCCCAAATACAGTATACAAAAAATCTAATTAAGAAAATAAAGGATATTACCTCCTAACTCATTTTTACTTTCTCTGGATGTGGAGAGCTTGTTTACAAACGTTCCTTATCAAGAATTGTAAGGCTTCCTAGGTGCCTTTCAATTCTCGATAATGCCTATGGGTTCAATAATGTTCCAATCTCGAATACCGTTTTATATGAGATTATACATGAGAAAATAAAATAAATACTTAAAAATATAAAATATTTTATTTCGATACAACTAGGTACATATTTATATCTAAGCTGTAAGGTAACCAAAACGTCATCGTCGGGTTTAAATTAAAATGCACATAACTCAATATGAATACTTCAGTTTGAATTATTTAAATATTTTTTTTTTCATAAGGTAAAACTAAATATTATTACAGAAATTGAACTTATCTTACCTTTATGTTTGGATAATAAGCTATCAGCATTTTTCGTACCCAAGCTGTCTAAAATTTCTTATAATGTTGAATCGAAACTATAGCGAAATTAGAGGGTCTTTTTACTGCATTGTTGAACTTAATTATTTTTATATAATTTTTAACTTTGGAAATGTTGAAATTAAAACATTAGTAAAAAAGTATTGCAACAAAGTATGAGAATCATTATACTGATTTTCTGGAAAATTTAACTTTAAAGATTTGATTTCATTAAATAAATCTATACATTCAATGTCATTTTCGCCAATAGATTCGTTTTTTTGTTTAAATTTAAATTTTTACAATGTTTCCTTAAGTCATCATTTGAGTAATTAAATAAGTTATTGTTTACGAGAGCCGGTCAGTAGGTTTGTGAATTTTATGAATGAAACATAGTTTTTTAGATAAATAATAATCAACAAGGCGACTATCCTTTGGGTTCTATTATACATTTAGGCCAACGTTTCTCCAATTTTTTTATCCCTTCCGAAAAATATGATTTGTCGAGGTCATCAAAATAGGCATTAATTGTTTGTAAAATGATTTCGTCGTTGGATTCAAATCTCTTTTCGCCGAGCGATTGCTTCAAGTTTGGGAACAAGAAATAGTCACACGGGGCTAAATCTGGAGACTAAGGTGGACGAGGAAGCAATTCGTAGCCCAATTCATGATTTTTTGCCATGGAAACTGCACATGTGTGCACCTTTGCATTGTCCTGGTGGAAAAGACTTTTCTAGGCCGAATGTCGTCGCTTTTTCTTCAATTCCTCATTGAATCCACCGAAAAAGTTGGTATAATATTCGCCATTGATTGTTTTCCCCTTTTGAAGGTAGTCTATGTGGATTATACCGCGTGAATCCCAAAAAACATGACTTTATTGGCTAACAAACCCACCTTAGCCTTCTTTGTCGCCGATTTACCCCGAGAAACCCACTGTTTTGACTGCTGTTTGGTCTCCGGTGTGTTGTGGTGGATCCACGTTTCGCCTACGGTTACGAAACGGCGCAAAAACTCGTCTATATTGCGGTTAAACAACGCCAAACATTCCTGCGAAATTGTCACACGGTTGCGTCTGCGGTCGATTGTGAGCAAAGGCGGCACCCATCTTGCGGAAAGCTTTCTCATACCCACTTGGTGATCATTAAAAATTGAAACCACTGAGACATGTGAGATGCCTATGGCTTACACAATCTTTCTCACTTTCAAAGAATCTCGGCTAAAAACATATTGTGATTTTTTTTAATTGCTTCGGATGTAGAGACCTCAACTGGGCGTCCAGAACGTTCGGCATCTTCCGTGCCTGTACAGCAACATCAAAATACCGTAAACCACTTCTTTACCATGGAAATGGATGGTACAGAGTATTTTTAAGGCTCAGCCTTAGTTTCGAGTGATGATTTTGTTTTGATTAAAATAATGGTTAATAAGCACACGAAATTCAATTTTCCCCATTTTTTTCTCAAAACGCACGGTAGTCTGCTATTAACGGCTGCCAAACACAAACTAAATGACGCAGCTTGTTCAAATTTTGACATGAGTTAACTGACAGTTGCCTGGTGATAGGAACAGTGCTGCCATTTCAATTAAGAGATGGGAAATTCAAAAAGTCACTGCCTTATTGACCCGCCCTCGTAAAAAGCCAAATATGTAAGTAAATTTTTTTAACTCCACGAATCTATCATGATAGGTATACTAACAATCTACTTATCTTACCTTATTTAAATATTGTTAAAGAGATTTTAATACTCCCGAACCGCCAAATTCGATGAAGAATTTACAAAAGCGAAATTATTATATAACAATTATTTAGAGCTACTATTTCAACTTATTACGATTTAATTTTTACCAGTATAGTCATGTTAATAAGTATTGCTTTGAAAAAAAATATGAAATAAATTATTAGAAATCTTTTATATTATTAAAAAAAGAGCGCGCGATCCATTGTTGTACCAGTTGAATTCTCGATTGCCCTATTTAGAGTCTGTTATATTGAATTATTAACTGATATATAGTGTAGTAGTGTAGTCCATATTTATGCAAAGAATAGTGGTGAAGAAATAATCAAGAAGGCAGAATACGTTTCAGTAGGTTTATGAAAAAAAGATAGTAGTTGCAATTTCAAATTTAAAAAATCTTACAATAAAATATCTAGACCTATATGTTTTATGTATATGATAGTATATGTGTTTATGTTTACACACAATGTGTGTGTGTGTGTGTGAGTTTGTGTGCGTTTTTATATCGTGAGTAGCTGCACCGGTATTGCCTAACACATTTTTTTTTATTTTTCAAAAATATCACGCGCACGTTTTTTCTCACCTCGCGCCCTAGGCATGTGCCTACTTTACCTTAGGGATAATCCACCTCTGGTTCTAAATCAAGTCCAGAATACTACCTTATATCTGACGAATAAATAAAATAGTTTTTTTGCGTGATTTGAACCCTCGTTTTTTAACTAGGCAGGCCTGACGCCGTCACCACAAGGCCACAGAGGCTCTGTCTTGAATAAGGCATAACTTTACATCTCTATTCAGTTTTCTTTTAACACAGCATATCGTTCGGATCATTCAATCACAACGTTATCTATCTTACCAATAAGTATAAAAAACGAAATCCGATGATTGGGATGCTGCTTACATAAATATATAATTTTACTTTCTATGAATTATCTTTAAAATAGGATAAGTTTACCTACCTTTAAATGAAGTTTGATATTTCCCATTGTAGTAGGTATTATAATGTAATGTTTAAGATGACAATTCGTGTTGAATACGCTGATGTGCCGTTGACTGGTGCTTTCATCTATTATTAATTGATGTTTAAATTAGTATAATTTTGCGGATATACCTACCTGCTATTCGATCGCTGATAATAACTATACGAGATTATCATCTATTTAAATAAATCGAAAGGTCTGTTCATAATGATTCATTATTACTATTAATAACTGGAGGGGTTATTCTCTTCTCTTCTTTATTCGTCAAATCAATCTTCCAATGAAAACCACAAACCCAAGTTAAAGTTCTGTTATTGTCGTCAACACAAAAACAAAAATTATTGCGTATAACGTTGTTTCACAGATCGTATAAGAATTCGGATACGATCGAGTAGTAGCCCGCTCTTATTTTATTTTAATGATTTTAGGAACTTATTTAATGCGCAATTGGATCAGATACAGTAGGTATTTAAAATTTAGATGATTATAAAAACCCTAAAGAGCTCGAACCTGTTTTTTGCCAGCAAGACGTAATAAAGTGTGACGTTTTTTAATTAAATAAACAATATATGAAAAATAATAGGGCGATTACGTATCTCATCCATATTTTTTATACCTACCCAGATATTGCGCTGAAACTTTTATGATTATAGAAGTTACACAACTTTTACAAAGACTGGTTTAAAAATTTATTATATGGAGCTCCTCCTTGCTCCGAAAGGCACGTTCAGTGCCCAACCCGCACCGAGCCCGCGTGTCTCATAGTAAAACGGTTTTTCAGCGGCTATCACGGCGACAATAAGCTGATGGAGATAATTCATAATATTATCAAGTAGGACAGAGTATCTTCATACAATACCTACAAAAATTTAACACTGCACGTTTTTTAATAAGTGTCACAATCAGGTTTAAGGAAAACTTTTTACATCGCCCCAAATTATCCTTATAACTCCATAGTCATACATAATATGACGAGCGAATAGGCTAGCCTTCAAATGTCTAATTCTTCATTTTTCTCAGTCAGTCAGTTTGAATTTTTACATTATTTTTTTGTGTTATTTATCTGCTGTTTTATATAACAGAGATGTTTTGTAAAACAATTAGCGGTTTTGTAAAACAGCTGATTTTGCAATCCAATTACTTAATATACCGAAAGACCAATATTTCTATAACGCGGTATTAATATTTATAATAAATCAAGGCAACTCCCGTCCAGACCGCTTACCAACATTAGTTGTTTCCAAGTTTTACCATTGGTTTGGATAGGATAAGTTTGTACACTTTCATTCATCGTTGGTTCAGACCTAATTACGGACATGCAGACGTATATTAGATGTAAACGTCCGCGTCTTACAAATTTCGGTGAATTTAATATCAGACTTCTCTTTCGTATCAGGATCTACTTACTAATTTGTACTAGTACCACTAATTAGGAGACAAACTACCTAACGTAAAGTTCGAGCCATGGACAACAAGACGTCCATGGCTCGGACATGTACAACCACAAATACTCATCAAACAAATATTTTCCCTTCTTATGGAATTTAGACCGATCCGCGCACCGATTCTTCCCTGAATTTTGCAGTCAGTGTGAATAACTACTGGACTTTGACACGTAAAATAATGTTAGGTCCTATAACATTGACAATACTGGACTAAGTACTAAGTAGAATAAAAAACGATAAAATTATATGGACGGTATGAATACATATACATACCTATTTTGAGTCGGGAATTCCATTTAGAGTTTCAGACCCAAATTAGGTATGTTAATGGACAATCGAACGTAATCCGATGTTATCATACTAGAGTCTTAGTTCACTGTTATACAGCTAATAACTATTTACATACTTCAATTAACCATTTTTACCAGATAAAGATATTTGCAAACTAATACTAGAATATATAAAATTTTCTTCACAAACAAGAGGCAAACGTGAATCTTCACGCTCGGCCGGCGGCGGTGGCAAATTGGCCGTAATTTTGTGATTACGACGCGCGCACTGTGAAATGCTATGTTATGCAAGACTACAATGAACAGTTGTGATTAACCTGGGTTAGAGTTCCGATATCAAGCCATATATCATATATCATCTAAATAATAACTATGACACCAGTAGATACATTCTCGGCCCCTATTAATCTCATACCTATAAACGTGAGTTATTAAAGTGACTATACCGTGACCATCTACATACATCGTAGGCAAAAAAACCTTTTAAACAAAACAGCTATGGCCATGTTTCAAGATGAAATATCTCGAACAATAACCCACAATCCACTGATATGTGGAAACGTGGAACAATGCGTGATTAATGGATATTATAACAAAACTGATTGTAACTCCATATTCTACTCATGTTCATTAATTCAATTCAATTCGATTTCAGTGAGTTCAATACAGATTTCTAATAATCTGTACTCCAAATACAATTAAATTCGATTATAACTCGCTTAAAACAGTAAAAATTACTTTCAGTCTTAGAGTAATAAAATCGCGTTGCTGTCGTGATTGCATTGTAAACGATTTCACGAACAAAAGCGTAATGAATAATAAGTTTGATCTTTAAATATTACACAACTATCTATTTACCTACTCTAGATATGAACTCATTTTAAAAAAAACTTCGTAACGATGAGAGCACTTTCCTAAAACTGTGTAATATATTTAATGTACAAACAGATTGCTAAAATTTTCTAAAAATTGTCACTCCCATAGAACCTTTATTAGAATTTAATTTCGAAAAATCCATTCTTAGCAAGACTCTATGTCACTTAAGGTTCTAACTTCCACCATGTGTGTTATATTTTATAGAATCAAAATCAGTTGAGCATATCTCGAACCAATTATCTTTTCTTTATAATTTTCCGAAGTTGATGGACGTATTATATTGACGTCATGGGTAAACCGAAACCGTGCGCAAGCGCAGTGATCGCTGATTAAATAATTAAACAACTTTTTTGGTTTATACTCAGAGTGTATTTATTTTCACACCCATATTAGTGGTGACTCAAATTGAACGTTATAACCTTACCTAAATTTAGTTCTGTTACATAAACTTGGGGTTATTAAAATTATTTGAATACCTTTTCTTCATATACATAATCTTAGTTAAGATGAACAATATTTTATCTGCAGTTGCTACAGTGGGAATTTCCATTCACGTTGATATTGACTCATTAAGTTTTTGGTGGTCGGCCTGTTTAATAACAGAACAGTCGATTTAGAAAAAACCAACAAGGGGCCATCCATTTATTACGTAAGACGTTAATTATTAGTACCTTTGTATTACTGTTGTTAGTACTGTTAATTGTTTACAAATAAACATTTCTAAAAATTGCCTTTATATTCTTACGTAATAAATATTAAATAGTCGTCCTATTTTTTCTTATAATAGGAGAGGAGGGGGCTAAAAACTGGCTAAAATCTGGCTAAAATAGTCTTACGTAATAAATGAATGGCGACCAAGTGAGTAATTCTTATTTCGAAACTTTGTTTTATTTAGTAGGATTTGTCGTAGTTGTGTAGTTTTCATATGCAGATATAAAAAACTAATTCCAATAGTGAAATAACTTTTGCTAACCCCCTTATTTGGTTGGTTTGCTACAAACGTTCGGGCAGAGAGATAGAATAGATAATAAAAGTGCAATTAAGCTTCTTTTTTAACTCTCAGCACGTATACCGTTGAAACTGAATCCTTATCAAAAATATCTTAAAATTTCATAGGTATATTCCAATGTCCTAGTTACTGTTACACGATCTTTATGTGACTAATTGTGTTATCTAGAAGTTTTAATATGCCAATACAGATGTATTTTAATGTAAACTGATACGCATCCGGACTCACGTTGCAAGGAATACGCTTACTACAGTAAGTTAATGCCAGCCTCTGTGGGCCTAACAACCCATAACGTATACTATAGTATTTGCTTGCGTTCGCCCTCCATGGAAATCTTAACAGCAATTATTTTAAAGTAAGTGTGAAGAAAAAGGAATAATTATCTCTATTGACTCCTATTGGAGGAATTTTTTAACTCATTTACATGTAAAGGGACATTTGAACGGTGAAAGAAACAACTAACTACCGGACAGAACCAATTGTATTACTTTTTTTTTAATACTGCCGAGTCTCCTTTGCTTTGTAAATTGAGTAACAAATTTTGTGACATCAAACAAACAAAACTTATAAAAAAAAAAACAAATAAAGAGTTAGTTTTTCTTTTTTTTTTTGTTATTTTTGGAATGAAGAATGGAGATCTCATCTTTATTTAAATGCAGAGAGTGCCACTATTTACCTATTCTGTGCAAGAACGGAAGACTCCTAAAGTAATTAGTGATACAAGTAAAGTGAAGTTAATAGTGTTTAATTTAACGGAATATTAATGATCTGATCAAGTTCTCTTTATGCCTAACTACCTTTTGTCATTAGTATCTATCATTAATTCTTCTATTGAGATTTCTTTGTCTCCTCATTTGACGTGTCATGCAAATAAAATAATAACTGCTTTATCCATCCGTCTGTAAATGTACTGTCATTTCCTTTGGTTGACCACAACAACCATATGCCATGTCGTGCCAGTGACTTAATGATATAGCGATGCATTTCAGAGAAAAAAAAACTAATTCGTTAAATTAAGGATAAATTGAAATGTTTCGTATACATCATATTTACCTACATACGTAAATATTCTGTATAATTAACAATCCCTTTTTTAAGCGATTGAAATATGAGCAAAGGCAGAACTAAACAACCATTGCTATAAAAGCCATATAAAATATGTGAGACTGTATGGTTTAAGTATAATAAATAAAATCCAAGCGGCAAATGATTGACAAATGATAATTTTACGAAAAGCTTTTTAAAAACTATTCCACAAACGTATTTTTTATACATCTTATAAATCATTTGTCGGGTTTATTTAACCATTTTGAGCGGTAATGTTGTGTGAAGAGCAAACTATTCTTTCAGAATCATAGTTGTTTCTAAAGGGTGTTTGGGAAAAGTGTAGCTATAATCCCGAATATGGTAGATTGCGCTAATAGCCTTTACTACTATCTTAAACCCCCACAACACATAATTTCAAATAAAAATAATTATAAATAACAGTAGGTAGGTACTTACTAAACAGTAGACTTATTTAGTTAGAAGGTTTATATGCTTTGTCAAATGGACACGGCACAGGAAGTTCCTCCATATTGTGCAGGCAGGAAATATTTTGAATTATTGTCACATTAGGCTAATGTTTGTATTTATTTACTGTATTTATGTACTGTTATACTCAAAGTTATATCTAAGCTCAGGAACTAGTGTAAAGTTATTTCATGATTGATTTATTCGTTACTCTTAAGTTTACGTAAAGGGAGGCGCATTAATTAGAGACATAAATATCACTCGCTTTTTTTCATACGCTTCTTAGTACATACAATTTCAGTACTTATAGGTGATTTCATAATATTAATACAATGATTATGTAGATGTCGACTATTACGTATCGTAATTTATATAA
This sequence comes from Calamotropha paludella, assembly GCA_927399485.1. Lineage (NCBI taxonomy): Eukaryota > Metazoa > Arthropoda > Insecta > Lepidoptera > Crambidae > Calamotropha > Calamotropha paludella. Next base: position 17,651,077 of record OV656803.1, on the reverse strand, counting down.
TTTCCTGTCTTTTATAGTGTTTCCGTTGGTTTTTTTTCCATGTATCATTATTTGTAATAAAATCCATTCTTGACATCGGTCTGTGTGATGAAGTCAATATTTCAGAATAGTTATTCGTTTTTCGTTGAGTATATAGTACTCACTTATAATATAGAATACTCATTTAAGGATAGATCGCCCGGAGTGCGATCAGCAGGACTTTGAGTGCTTCCGGAAGGACGCAACTTTTTCATTTCACAGCTCCGTAATTACGTGCAGTAGAAAGTTAAAATTTGGATTAAAACTTAGAGTATTTTTATCCCTTTCATATTTTAGAGAAACTGGTTGTCAAGCTTATTTGACCTGCAATAGGAACGCAATGGCGCACGGGGCCGTTTAAAAACAGACTACTAACAAAGATATTTTATAAGGGTTCCTTTACAGTCGGTTCAGTCAACAGCACATCAACCTATATAAATCTGTCTTTCGATTTCAGCCTATAAACGAACCAATAAAGTTTGTTGGATGAATGTAGACAATACCCTAACCAATTGCCAATAAAAAAAAAGTTTATTTTATTCGTCTATCTCCCGCTTCGTGGCGCCGTTCTTGTGCGCTCTAGTAGTTTTTATGTCGAGTCATGTTAACTTGTTTTACACTTTTCTTTTAATAAAACCGTGTTTTAATACCTAAATAGTTATCATTTCTACAAAGTTCAATATCAATTAGTACAAACTCACATTTCGGTAGATCGACCTGCATATAAACCTATCCAAGTATAGCATTATCAGAACCAAATTAAGACAATCTACAGAAATTATGAAAAACAAGAATCGCATTTAACTTAAAGTAAATTCTTTGAGAACATAAAGTCGGTTAAAAAGGCCGAAAACTCTTTAAAAAAGCGCAATAACGTAAAAATACAACCACAATTTCCTTTTAAGACTAATTTTGCTTGAAGTTACATTTTACCATGATACCGTTAACATTGCTCATTTCATATCAAATGCCTGATAAAAGGAGAATGGACAAAATGTATGGACGTTGGGCTCGGAAGGGGCCACTCCAAAAACAATATTTTTAAGACTCGTTATGATGATGTAATAATAAACGAAATAAATAAGTTTTATGTGTATTGTGGAGATTTCTGTAGGAGATTTTCATAGTAGTCTGTGTTACTTAGGAATTCTTTAGGTGTAAAATCTTTTAAAATCAGTACAACATTTTTCGAATTTATCCATAACAGACAAAAAATCCTCTTTGTAATATTAGTGTAGATACACTATTTAGTTTATTTCGAAAATTATACGGGCAAGTGTCAAAGTCCATAACATCTTTTAATCGTATTTACGTTTTCTGTCGATTTTATTCACTTTTAGAAGTGTTTAAAATAATTTAGAAAGAAATTTCTTCCGTAATTTATTTTTAAATATCTTTCAAATATATAAATATATATATTTATATATATATTGAATGATATCTTATATGATAAGCTATTTTAATAGAAAAATACTAGATAAATATCGACTCGGCTTACAAGTAAACCAAATCTTTTTTATTAGTATTTTTCTATTAAAATATTTATCTCTGTATATTTATATTTTTTACTTGAAAAATAATGTCAAACAAGTAAATAATGCAAATTATTATAATAGTCTAAGGACGGACAAGAGGCGGTTTCTTTTCGCTGTCAACACACGCAGACATCGTCTGGCCCGATTAATCACACCACAATTACTCCATCATTGGCACCGAGTTGCCAGGCTTAGCCTCGTTTGAAGTTGTGTCTTGAACCTAAGTCGACTAAAATAGGGTATTGTTCTCCAATGAAGCCAGGAATTTATCGAAAATGACACTCTGACTGAACACCGATAAATGACATAAGTGAAACATCAATTTACATGGATGGCAACGCTCGATGAGTAAGCGTATGTACTAGAGGTAGAAATAGACGAGATGTACTCGTTTGCATACCCAGATGAATACAAACTGTGATTTCAACTAGATGAGTCCCCTTCATACTAAATTTAATCTGCTTTAACTTTATCTAATAAAAAACAAACAAAAAAAAATCCTCAACTTAGCGAGCAGGTACACTACTAGAGCATTGAACTTGTTACATTATTTTGCACTAAGTTACAAAATTCTAAGTACCTCCCTAAATTATGAACCAAACTATGGTAAAAATAAAATTGGTTCTTTGCGCAGGTGCTGATATCTTTGCAAGTGATTTTTAATTTCCAGCTAAGAAAATCGAAGATTTTCGAAAAATCGGGAAGTTATTGTTTTTATCCCGTTTTGCAAAAATCGAGTTTTCAACAGATCTCGACGTTTTGAGGCCTAGGGAATCTTCCCTGACCGCGGTGGTGTGTGTGTGTGTGTGTGTGTGTGTGTGTGTGTGTGTGTGTGTGTAAACCTCTTATAACTTTTGAACGGTTTGACCGAATCGAACAAAACTAAATGCGTTCCAAAGAGTTTCATCAAACTTAGATTTTCTGAAAATTTTGTAAAAAAAACTTCAAAAAAAATCGAAAATAAACTTTTTTAAATGTGTTTTTTTTTGTAATAACTTTTGAACGGCTTCATTCAAAATTTATGGCAGTTTGAAAATTTAAAAAATCGTGTTTCAAATCATAGAATATATACTTCTTGAGCTCGAAGAGCTCAGAAACATTGTATTGAGTGAAATTTTGAGCGCAAAAGCATAGAATTAGCGGGAAGTTACAGGGATGGCCTCTAGGGTAAACCGTTTTCCAGATTATTTTCTTATAATTTGGCGACTTACATTAAGTGACGGGGACATATTACATCAACCCAAGCCAACAAAAGCAAGTAGTTCAAACTCACACGAAGCTCGCGGTAATGGTTTACGATTAAAGATTTACGTTCGAGTGTTATTATAGTACTTACTATAGCATGGCAGTCATTGATTATATTATGCAGATATTGGCTGCATGATTTTTTCTATATTTATTATCATTTATTTGTTGAATAACTTGTTTGTCAAAATATAATTTATTAGTCAAGTAGATCGGCGAAAGTATAACGTGCAATCGCAGAACTAGAAAGAAACATGAAATATTAAAATACTGTATGGGAGCAACCCTTTCGCAAGTTAATAAACCGCTGTAGGTAATTATTTCAAGGATTTATTTCACGGCCGAGTCACAATACTATATAGATACCTTTACCGTGCCCGAGGTTAGACGAACGCTGCATGGCAAAATATGAATAATACGCTTCGGTTCGGCCGATTTTTTACCAAACACGATTCTTTGGCCTTAAACGAAACTTCAGTCGGACACAAGAAATATTAGAAGAAAGTAATTATCAATTATTAGTGGTGAATAAGGTTAATTTGTTTGTTGCAGTAATCTAGTGCGGACGGTGGTCGGGGCGCGAGATGGTGGCGCCGGCTGGCCGGCAGCTGCGGCTGCTGCTCTGGAAGGACTATCTAGTCAGAAAGCGGAACTTTGTGAGTGACATACTAACAACGATGGAAAGACTACCTCTCAGCCATTAGAACTCTGTAACTTGTATCATGTTGCTGTTGTGCAATAAATGCTACATTCAAAAGCTGAAACTACACAAACGCCTTTTTATTCTTTAAAAAATGAAATTAAATATACTGAGTGCGGCAGGTAAACCTAACGGTGAAACGAGTCCAGTGGCACATTTATAATCCGAAAACTTAATTAGATGCTATCGTTAAACTAGATTTGAATTCTCTATAAGGTTTTTTAATCGAAAACAATTTTTATGAATTAAAAGGTAATAAATGACTTTCTCTTGAAATCGACGATACCGCTACAATACTAATACTCACTTTATCTACATATATACCTTGATACTAACCTTATCTATATACAGGTGAAAAAGTGATATAGGTACAAAGACTTCTTCGTACGTAATATTAAACATACATATTATGCAAAATAGTATTCATTTTTACATACGTGTCAGCCATATGTAAGCGTGCTACTGTTTCTAAACAAAAGTAAGGAAACAATAGCCAACGAGCAAACTTGCACGAAACCTAGCGATATCGACTTCCCATCCGTTTTTTCAAAACAATATTTACCGATTGTTACCGCAAGAAAAAAAACATTTTCTTTAGTGACATCAAAAAATTGATTATGCTTTTTCAATGTTATGTTTGCTGCTTGTAAAATAATAGAAACCACACTTAGAAGAAAAACAGGATTCTTTATATTGCATTGTGAAATAACGTCAAATAAAAAGTAAATAAAATTCATTGGTGAACGTCACTTGTTTACGATTTTTCTAATTGTAATTTTTTTCGTTGCTTTTAATTATCCGCATAATGATTTCAAAGCTTTTGTAATTATTAACAATATTTTGGCGGGAAACCGACGCGTCATTTGTTTTATGACCTAACTCTAAGTAAGTTTTTTAAATTCCTGCAGAGAAACAAGATCTTTTTTAAACGACACATATAAATGATATTTTTTTCAAGGTCTCATTTTCACCTAAGTATGTTATATTCCTCAGGTAACGCTAGGCGGCGTAGTTTGGGCAACCATGATCATGATGGGCTTCTACGTGGTGCGGATAAACGTAGACAATCAAGACTTTCCTGATTGTAAGTATTTATCATTAGATGATAGGAAAGCATATTTTCCTGAGATGATTTATATTTGTTCTGGCGCAGACTGTTTCGGTCAAGTCGTTAAAGTCTTTAAAAAGCGGTAAAAAATTTAACAAATGACGGTATTATAAAGGTACCTACTGAGTAATTATACAAAATGGAAGGGTAAAAATGAATGAATGTAAAAAGGCTGTTAAATGTGAGAGCAAAGATTAATAATACGCAGAGAACAATTCATATAAACTATATTTATATCCCCTACATCTGGTAAAAGTTCTTTTAACAGGTTTTTTTACCAGGGTTTTCACCTAATGTTTTGATTGAAACTTAAATTTATAAATTTTTTTACCTATGCCAACCGCCTAGAACAATAATTATTGATGGGATAATCAATAATTATTGTTCTAGGCTAATTTTTTTTTTTAACTTTCCGATTCTATGAAAATAAATTTTGGAAATAGGCTGGTTCGTTTGTTATGAATAACAAACTGATTAAATACACGTTCCCGACTAACCAGTTGTAGACATGTTGCTACGTCAGTTCTTTTTTACAAAAACAGCATATTTGACCTCGCAATAGGATGAGATTAAGGAAATACATTTATTATGGCTGTTGTTTTTAAATCCAAGGTCGTTATTAGTTATAACTAGTAATTTTTATGAATATGTGTGACTTAAAGACATTTTCCCAATTAATATCAAACAAAATTGTTATGTCTATATGTGGTTGGACCAGGTAAATATGAGGTAAATTAGGGTTGTGACTCCGAATACTTTTGTATAATGAGACTCTAATAGGTAAACTTCAAAACCATTTACCTACTTCTCTTAGTAACTTTATATTGATGTTTATAGTTCAATACTAGTGTAACCACTGGAACCACCACGTGAACTAACTTTATTCTTTTCAAATGTAAATTGCAGTGCATAATAATTATAATAAATGATAACTTGTTGCAGGTCAATACCAGGCGCGCGCACTACCTAGCGCTGGAATGCTAACTTTTGTACAGTCGTTTATATGCAGCGTGGACAACCAATGCAAACCTATAGACCAATACCAAGAAATACCTTCATATGAAAATTCCAAGTGAGATAGATGTGAAAGTAATGTCGTAATATTTCGTAGGATATATCTAACATCGGATTATTTTTCCGTTATTGATTTGATGATAATTGAGAACATACTCTTATTAATTAAACAACGTGGGCTCAGATATAAATAAGCTTAGAAGTTACTTTGATATCGACTTTTAGAATTTTTATTTTTTAAATACTACAATGATAAAACCTTATTTAATAATTCATTCCAGTCTCCAGAAGATTTCACTGTAAGATCCACTATGTTTAGTGTATACAAACACCTTTATCATTATATACGTTGAAATTTATAAATCGTTCATGACATATTAATTGTAAAATTTGGGCAAAAAAGATCAAAGAAGATTGAAAAAAGCAACCAGGATTGGTCCTAATCTACTGAATAATACACTTTAATAATTTCTTTCGAAAGTAGCATTTAGTAAGAACGAAAGGAAATGAAGAAAAGCGCATCTAAATTATGATAATATTAATTTTTGTCTTGTCTGTATTTTATTGAAATAAAGCAACGTTGTTTTATAACAATAAATATTACATTGTCGTAATGTTTTTATCTGCGGTGTTCTATAAGACAGAGGTTGAATAAATAAATATTTCCTACATTCACGACAATTAGCCTAGCCCGAAGTAAGCACTGTAAGGCTTGTGTTATGGATACTAGGGTAACGAATAGACATACATATATGATACATACATATGTAATATTCATAGAAATATATATATATATATATATATATATATATATATATATATATATATATATATATATATATATATATACAACCATGACTCCGGTACAAATGCTCGTATTCATCATACATACATCTGCTCCTACCGGGATTCGAACCCAGGACCGTCGGTACTAAAGGCAAGATCGCTACCGTTGCACCAAACGGTCGTCTAAATCTGAATCTGAATACCTGATAATTAATAATATTTTAGCCCGATTGCCGATAATTTTAACTTAATCCAAGAAATTAGAAATTGATTTATTTGCCTTTGATTAGTGTACACTGAACGTCTTAATCTAGTTTAAAAGTTCGTCTTATTCAACCATTAAAACAAAATGCAATTTTTTTATAATTATTTTGTACCTACAATTCAATATTTACTTCATTTTATATTGTTACTGGAAATAAATCCACTATTATTGTTCATTATTATCCAAGTTTGGATCCATTTTAGTGCAACGCCACGAATGTAACAGAACTCTAGTTTTGGCAACAGCAGATTATGACTTACAAAATCAAAAGCTAGTTATTGTGTATTTAATATTTGTGGATATTGTAGGCTTTCTCAAGTGCAACGCAAGCTGTGGCCAGTTTTGAGCAACAGCACCGTTTTGGGAGTAGCCGGGTCTGTTCCAGGCGCACTCAAACTGCTCGCTACACTCTCAAGCATACTCGATGAGCCTGCACTCATACACATTACTAGTAAGATATAGGTCCTTTTTAAATATTTTTTTATTTAAAGCTTTTTAACGTTTTTGACGATAGAAAAAACGACTTATTTGAATTAAATCTTTCATAGTTCCTTCCACTAAACGTCTTCCCAACTTGGATAAGAACCTAAAATTTACCCTTTGATAGGAATATTAAAATTTTCGAGTTTTAAATTAACTTAGGTATTAATCAGCGCCAAATCTTGATCAAGACTACATTCATAGGCTTTCGTGCCTCTCACACTGTTATTAAGAAACTGCTAGTAGTAAGCCCATTTTTTTCATTTTAATATCAGTAAAAATTCTTTATTATATTCCAGAGAATGGTCTGACGGTCCAAGACCTTTTCCATAATCCGATCACAGTAAGGAGATACATCGTGTCTGAGATGAACATATCGCAGCCAATAGTCGACTCCATCATGACATCACAACTAAGTATCCAAGGTGTAAGTTGGTTACTTAGTAGGTTTTGGCAAAACTTTGTGTACATAGGCAAGCATAGGTTTTCATCTACAATACTAGCTATATGATATAGGAATGGTTCGTTACTAATAAAGATATCATATCAATAAAAATATTGACCTATAATTTTAATTAGATTGTTCACATTTAAAAAGAGATAATTATTATTACAATAATAATAAATATGATTTATATCGTAGTACAAAATTAACGCGCAGCCGCTGATTTGCATACATACTTTAATAATTCATACTACAAAAACTAAATATACGACTGGTTAAGCAAATCGTATATTTTTTACTTCAAAAGCAAATTATTATTTCATTTCATTAAAAAAGATGAAAAATAACAATACGAATAATGATCAATTTTAGTTTGTAATAAATAAATTAATACAATTTTGTTTCTGAAAGTTTATTACTCTAGCATCGCAACCGTCGCTTACAGATTATGAAGAATAATATGGACAGATGCAATACGAAATCCATTTCAAGCCTCATCAAGCTAGAGAACATGGAATACTTGGAGACGTTCGTAAACCAACTGTGCCGACTCTCAGACAAAGAAATTCGGCGACTGGCTATCGACTTGCTGCTGGAAATCAACTTCTCTAAATATATTCCTATGGTAAAGAAATAATGAAGAGATATTTATAAAGCTCATTGTCACCCTTTATTCTTCATCATCCACCTTTCTGCAGAAAGTAATATTCACCGTACCGTTAGCTTTTTATTTATTGGAATACCAACAAGTAGTAAAATTACATTTAATAAAGTAAAGATAGTTACTAGTACAGAGGTCCTACCATTACTTCTTATCGCGATTCAAGTTCAGCTGTTGAAGAGAGACACCACTATAGACCGCGTATAACGGTGTCTTACTTTGACAATCGAAATTGCATAGCTCTAAGAGATCATGGTAGGCCCTCAGGTGCTTTATGATAACATCGAGTAAATAAAAACTCTTGCATATCGTTTACCACTACTTATGTGCAATACAATATTTACCACTTCTTATGTACAATGCATCATACAATATTTGCAGCAACTTTTGTTCAAGGTGTATTTATATGGTATGCTATAAAAATATAAGTAACTAGCTGACCCAGCCACGAGTTGCTGTGTTATAAATTAAAATAAAACCTATCCTATCTTTTAAGTTAGATCAAATAACAGATAGTTACGAAGTTTGATCAAAATCGGTTAAGTAGTTTAGGAGTCCATCGCGGACAAACAACGTGACACGTAATTTATATTAACGGCCTGTTATTATCACTACACATAATATCCACTCTGCTAGGGAACGCTGTTTTATATACCGTAGAGAGTAAGGGCAAATTGGTGGATGCTAACTACAAACGTAACCGGAACTTCGTTCTTCGAAAGGCAAGTCAGGTGTCAGAAGTCAGATAAAATCGCAGGTGTGTCACAGCGAAGCGAATTATATAAAAACACAAAAAAAACTAAAATGTACTATTTAGTACCTAGCTCCATAAAAGTTGTACCTCCCTTAGAAATACACCCGCCATATTGACGCCAAGTTACCGGGTGTTCTATAATACATCAATATTTAAACCAAGTCACATAAAATTTAATTACACCAAACAACCTTCCTCCAGTAAAAATAAATAGACACTTGGTCAGATAGTTCCTGAGTAATAAGAAAACCACATCATAGTAAACAAATTATTATTATTAGTTAAAATTATTATTAGTAGTTCAAGTTATTAATAGTTCCTCTGGAACTTTTTTCAGGGACTAGTCTCTGCCTCAAAGTCGTAAAAACTTTTTAGTCCTAAGCCTTTTATTGTGAAGAAAAAATAAATACTTTTATTATTATTTATTTAAGTAAACAAGATTATTATCAGTCGCATCATCATTCACATCAATCTTTTTTTCTTACCTACTTTCAGATAGGCAACATGTACTATAAGCTTTCGGGAGACAACCGCGTGCTGTCGCTAGCCGCGCTCGTAAGGGCAGCGGTACACGCGACGCGTCTTGACTCTTACCTTCCGCCTATTTTCACTGCTATCTTTGAACGGCGACATGTTGATTTCAGCTACTTCAACGTTACTATGTAAGTGAAAACAGGTTTAAAACATAAATACCTAACGACACAAATAATTATGCTTTCAATGTTGCATTAGCTCCTAAATTGCCCCTTCCCGTTAACAACTTCTAATGCTTAAGTCTTTACAATTTTACACAGTAGCGTTTTGTAAAATATAAATGTTTGAATCCAACTTCCATGATTTGATGTAGAAATATATGGTATTTGCAGATTCAGTAAACTTTTGGATGAATTTCAACCAACGTTCGGGAAAACACAAGCTTTCCAAATTTTGAGCGATATCACTGACACCGTAGCAATGGGCCTCATATATTTTGATAAAATTATGGCAGTAAATAACCAGGTTGAGAACTTTACGAAGTCGATTTTTAGTGAAGTTGGTGACATGATTGACGATAGCATCAAAAAGCATGATATTTCTAGTGCATTTAGCAATGCGATTGATATATTTGAGAAGGCAACAGCTAATGAACCCATCGATATTTTTAAAATGTGAGTAAAATAACCTAGAAAAATGAATTGAATAATAATTTTATAAAGATAGTAATAAAATGCATCCAATTTTAAATTGATATAATATAGCCCCACTAAATATATCAAAGTTATACCAGTAACCTTTCACATTTTCAGTTTATCTCAAATGACGAATTTCATAAGCAAATTGCTACCAGATAAGACAAGACATGATGTACAATTCTACTCCACCCTCCTGGCGAAACTGATAGAAGGTGCTAACAAAGTTGTGTCAATCAACTGGAATATAAAAGAAATGGTTAATGACGTCTCTTTGAGGAACCCCGCGGGGGTCAGTACTCTGAAGAGTTTGCCCCTGCATATCGTAAGGAAAGGGCTTGAAGCCTTAGCCGACGCTGAGAGAGTGCAGGTATTGTTAAATTCCTGACTACTTTGATGGTTTATACATAATATTTTCTGTTATAAAAATTAAGTTAATATTTAATAGTTTAAACTATTGTAAATGTATGGTATAATAGTCACCAGTTTTTTATACAGTAGATATTCTACTAATATCGTTTTAATATATTCTTTGAATATTCAAAGTATACCAAATTGGGTCTAGTTCAATTTCGTTGGTTGGTTGTCGTTAGGCTACCTAGACTCTTGGTGAATCCAATCACAGCTATCAATTTTCTTTGCCTTCTCAAAAGGATTTTTCCTTTAAATATTTCGACAGAAATGCATTCAATAGATATTAAATTCCTTAAAAGACTATAATTTTTTCCAGATTTTAACTTCTAAACTTAACGTCCGCGGTCAAATTTTCTGCGATAGCAACAAGATGGCAAATTTCTTTAGGATATCTAAAAAAGATGCAGATTCATTAAAAAGTCATTTATGTACTGACGCCTGGAAAAACTACATGGGAGATATGATGAAATCTTTTGGAATCTATGAAGTTAGAGATTTGGTAAGTTACTCAATTAATATTTTCTTCAAATCTAATGTGATATGGCTTTTTAAAAACAATAGCCTCATGCGCATGTTAATGTTACAGATTAACAATATGGCGTCTCTAATGATTCAAGAAACTTTTGGTAAGGACACCAGCGATCAACTCTATCCTTTAGATAAGGACTTTCAGATCATCAAGAATTTTACCGATTCACTTATCAGGGCCAAGTCTAACGAGACGAAGATCATGGATTGGAACAAAATTTTTAACGTCTCTGATGATTCTGAGTTTATGAAGATATTCAGTGAAAACGCGCATTTAGGAAAACAAATATTGTAAGTATATTCTCGTTGTGCCAAAAAAATAGGGTAAGTCTGGAGGTGAGGCATCGGCGACCTGAAACACCCCAATGTATGTTCCGAAATTTTCCAAAGTTTTAATGAGACATCAATTATTAAAATCAGTACTTAATTGAACAACATACCTTGCAATTATGGTTAAGTTGGATATCATTATGCCTTAAGAAAATGCTAAAAGAATCTCATGCTCAAAGGAGTTGTCAAAAGTTACAAAATAAATCTGAACTCAAATATAATACAACGAAAATAATTCGAAATTGATTCAAAGAATTTTCCCTATTGAAATTAGAAAATTTAGTTAACTAAAATAAATGATGGTTAAACTTCAAAAATAGGAAAAATATTAATAAAAACGTCTGCCTTTTTAATTAATAATAGCGTACAATAATGTTATTTTAAAAACTTGATTGATTATAGATAAATGAATACTATTTTAATGAATAAATATTAATCAATTTTTGAATTTGTTAAACTTATCTGATAAATAAACTTTATTTTTTATCTGTAGAATAACAGTCCACGGTGGTCTAGCTAAAGAAGTAGTAAAGCAGAACACTATATTAGAGTATAAATTGGCGCCTATTCTAATCGACATGACGACAGTGGTGCAGGCCATCAACGCCCAACTCCGATTGGCACCAGATGGCATGGTAGAGAACATGAAGCGGCTTTACCCGAATATACTGCGAGTTATGCTAAATACTGTTTTGGACGAGAATAAGGTAAGGTATTTTCCAAAGTTGATATCTTTATCATTAATTTAATGGATTTAAATAAGGACATTTTTTTTCAAATAGTAAATCTACATTTAACTGTGTGAGTATAAGGCGACGGAATAATAAAAATCATCATCACATTCCAGACATACAGGGCTCTGTCAGCTCCCAGCTCTGAGATGGTGTGTGACGGTACGGGCACTGCCTCCAAATATTTGGACATCGCTGAAGTAAATGACAAGGAAATTTTAGTGGCCACTCTCTGCGACGCTTCTAAAGCCATAGATAAGAGTCTGAAGAATGACTCCTTTATTGCAAAAGCTGTAAGTGTAATTCTTCTATCAGTTTGTTTATGCGAGTTCCTGGAACCCGGTAGTTGGCACTGCAATAGAAAAGCAAGAAGTCTGCCAAGTCCGCTAGTAATTTAATACAGTCTACGAGTTTTCCTTACATTAAGTTACCATAGTTGTATATACAGAGACAAAACCTATACACTGAGTAATATTCTGTATTCATATCAATTTTCACGCGGTATTATTATCGTGTGAAAATTGACAGTTACCTATAGAGGTGCGATTAATAATTAAAAAAAATCTACAGATAACAGTAATAAGAAACTCATCTCACGGTCCCTTGGACGAAGTAAACTGGACGAAACTGATCAGCGAGATAAAAGATCTATACGTCAAGTTGGACAGAGATTATCCGTACTTGTTTGAGTTCACCAGCTACGGCATGGACGAGGCTGACAAAAACACAATAGAAGACAAACTACGAAAAGCTAAACAGTTTTGGTTTAATACCAAGAGTGTTGACAAGGGGATGCATTTGAGGTAAGCTCCACCGGTAGCAGTCTTTTCAAAAAATATGAACTAAATCATCAAAATTTAAACGGTCTCATTGCATATTGATATGTTAAGTTAGCTTCCCACTATCTGTTTGACAATATATATTGTAAGGTCGCAGACCACATCTAGGCTCCTTAGACGATGCTTATGACGGACCTCTATGGACGTTCTGATGAGTCACTTCCCAAAGCAGGCTAGTGCTAGGTTTTACAGGTAAAACGTAAAACTAGGTAAAACAGCAGACAGTTGTTAGCTGTCGAATTTCTATTTCGAGGGGAAGTATATGACTTTTTCACCTCATTTGATCGCTTAATTTACACATATGTAAAGGAATAATAAAATAGAATTTAAAAACAACTAAAATTATCGTTACTTCATTTTTACATTTGGGTTTAAGACATCTAAGCATTGAGGCATCTTCGACGCGACGCAGATCATTTAAAGATAAATAAATTTTGTAAAAAAAAAATTAGTTGTCTCAGACGGTAGAGAGGCCTCGAATAGCAACCTTTTGCTATTCGGGTGACCCTTAAATTTTTAAATTGTTTCTTATGCTGGCTTGTGACTCAGCATAAGAACCCGGCGCTTATGTGCCATCTCCTCATATTCTAGGTGGGTACTATTTACTATATCTAACGTGATGCTATAATAAGTGTGTATTAAGCAATCGATGTAGAAGGAATTGTTATTAGTTTAATTTAGATAGTTGTTGTTGTTTATTTTTTTTTATATCAAAATATAAAATAGATCAATATCTAGCAAATGAATGCTTAAATATTAAAAAATGTAAAACTAGGTTCTCTATTATTCTTAATTTATCATAAAACTTCGTTTCTATTTCATTTCAAACCAATAATAGAAGAATCAAATAAAATGTTTATATGTTTCCTTCAGTGTGAAATTGGTGTTCCGCTTACTGGACCTAATCGATAGCGCAGCGTTCAACGTGTCAAGTCAGGGCTGGCTGCAGGCTAAGTTCTACCTTGCAGCAATAGCCCCATCCCTACGGGCAGCCCACGCATTCCTATCATTACTCTCAGGTTCTAAAATGGTTTATTTATTTTATTAACTCATATCGGTATAACTTTTTTTTCAATTCAATGTTAAGCACATTTGCTATATCAAAAAATATATGTCTTAAAATATTCAAACCAGCCCGGCTATAATGAGCGGGAGTGACCTTACCTACTGAGTACGCCAGGTTCTAGTCCCGGTAAAGGCAAATGTTTGTGTCATGAATACGAGCATGCATTTGTTCCTGAGTAAGGGGCATTTAATATATATTTTTAACAATATTTCTTATATATGTATCATATATCCTATATCTATCCATAACACAATCTGAATACTTTGGGCGAATGTAAGAAATATTAAAGTAATTGGTGTGAATGTAAGAAATATTATTATTTTAATTGGAAAAACAAACATCTCTTTATTTTTATCAGCATAATAAACTCACTGTAGGGGCACAAACCTTCCCTAGACCTTGGACGATTACACCGTAAAGCATCATATCACGTGACCTAATACGAATTGGTGGGTGCTAACGACAGCAGCTTAGAGCTAATCACTGCTCCATTGAACTCCTATTTATCACCATTTATTTATTACGTATTTAGGCATCTACTGCATCAAACTCACATTTCATTCTTTCGGCTTTGCAGAGTTTTCCTTTCATATATTTTTAATTAATATATAAGTTGTTTTACACGAAAGCTTTTTTTAAAATATACCAACGTTTAGTGTTATATTTTAGGTGTTTCCCGTAACGAGACGTATAGCCCTGGTCTGCCAGCAGCCACAGCGACCGCTCTATCTACGCTCGTACCTAATGCGCCACACCTCATTGTAGATGCTACCAACATCATCCTCCACGGAAAGATCGATGTGAGCACCTCACAATTTATTATTATTAACTTTTTACTAATGCACTTAATAATATAATTTCATAATTTAGGTGGAGCCCCTTATTGCTTTGCTGAACTCGAACCCTCCCTGGCCATGCAGTTCCTCCTTCGCGAATATCCTGCCTCTTAGTTCACCTTCTAAGGACGCTGTTAAAGCTGTGGAGACTCTTATGTGTATGGACGACACGTTCCAAGAACAATGGTCAAACTTTATCAGGGATTACAACCTCAATTTCTACGTGAGTTTAAGTTCTAACAAATTTAATGTTAAAGACACGTAACAAATAAGACATATACTCCTTATAAGCCTAATGATATTTTCTTCCAGATGCAACTTTAGTAACTCAGGTGTATCCGAGAAATTGTGTCTGATAATCAATACTTGAACATTTATAACAGCCATGTTGGTTTAACGTGGACTACTAAGTATCCTGTAAAATAATATTCCTGGCGTCAATCAGACCAGCATTACCCAAAATTTTATAACGTTAAACACGTATAGACAGTTTTTATAACAGATACTGTTCTGTTAAAGTTGAAACACACCGTAAACAGCATTGTGAAGAAACACAGTTTTGGTTGTATTAACTATGATATTGAGCGGTCATACTAGGCAAATAGGAATCTTAGTGTACAAAAAACCTAGATGTATTAAAATGACTAGTTAGACTTTTTAATATTTAGCAACTAAACTATTTTTAATCTCAGTTAATAAATATTTCCAGGTTACAAACATGTGGAACACCACAACGTTCCAGCCGCATTTATTCCTTAATTTTTCTGGAACCTTCGACGGTGTGGTAGAAGACATCACATTGGCTAAGGATCTAGTGCAAGAGATGATGAGTTCTAAGCCTGTAACGAAACTAACTCTAGCCGAAGCCTGGAAATATGCCGCTAATATGTTTGAACGGGTAGAAAGGAATACCACATTAAAGTAAGCTTTTGTTCTACGGTAGGGACATTTGGGTAACTACGTTCATATAAACAGATTTTACATAAATAGTATCTACTAGGTGAACATTTATTGAAAAAAAAGAAAGAACAATAGCTGCATATCTTCATCTGTTTTTAAATCTATTTCTCCCCCTTCTAGGTCTCTATTCTCTAACATCGACACGATACTGAACAGAGTGTCTTCTCCCATCGGTAACACATCTATGAGTGACTTGTGGGTACGAGTTTTCAACTGCTCGACGCTAGAGGGTGATTGCCAGGACATGTGGCGTGCTGCCTGGAAATACTCGCTGGAGGCAGTTTCGGTGGTGCTCGATGATATAGCTGGTGATCTGTTCACTTACTTCACTGAGATCAATGGTGAGTTATAAACATATAGATATAAAGAACTTGAGAACTATGTGACAATAGTGGTGTATCCTCGTCCGCTCGTCGCTAGCGGTCGTAGTCGAAACATATCGAGTATTGCTTATAAAATCTCGCTGAAAGTGATTGCGGTGTATCTTGATTCTTTAATCGGGGACCTGTAGAGCTTAGCTCATTGTCTATGTACTTTAATAAAATTATCTTACAGTTAAAGTTATTTTTATTTATTTTGAATAGGTAAGCACTTGACCTAGGATGTGACGCGCTTGCGTAGAAGATACCTCATATTCAGACTTGAAGCCCCTAAATTGTGTCACAAAGTACCAAAGAGTTCCATTCTTTAGTGGTTCGGATTACGAAATTGGAACCACAACGCTTAGTGCGACTCTTTGATAAGTTCCAATCAAATAGGCTAAATGGTACATCAAATATATTACAGAGCCAGACGCAAGTTTGATTCAAATGCTGGGATTTACGCGGCACACAGGATTGTACGTGCTGTACGACAGACTGCCGGAGTTCATAGGCGTGCTACTCAACTCTTTCTGGGACTACGGGTTCATGACGCAAGTAATAGAAATCGTTCTTTTTATTATTAATATTCGAATACGCAGAAAGTATAAGAAAAGTTCATATTTCGAATTTCAAAGAAATAGCATAGATTTAAATCAAAATATATAAAATGAGATTTGCGCGATAATTGTTTGCAGTGTTCATATATTCTCTATTTAATTTTATATGTTACTAGCTTTTACCAGCGGTATGGCGCCTGTTTATGTAGCATACAAAAGTTTTATTTCTATCTCTCAGCAACAGTACTTTTTTCTGGATGTATGTTATCCTTAGGCCTTTTCTGTACTCCTAACAAAGTGTATGTAAAATTTTATGATAATTGTTGGCGAAGCTAAGGCGTGAAAGTGTAACAAACAAACTCTATATCGTATTAGTAGTAGGGATTTGTGGGTTCTGGCGCTTCAGGATACTAGCGCATAAAACAAGCTCCGGGTGAGCTTGTTTTATGCGCTCCACTAACCTAACCCAACCAGTTTCTTGAATGATTGTCATAGGCAACCTAACCTCGCATGCTTTTCATAGGAAACCTAATCTAACCTATCCTAACCTCTACCTTGAATTATGCTTTTCATAACAAGCTAACCTAACCTAACCCGTACCCTGTATGCTTGTTACAGAAAGCCTAACCTAACCTAACCCGTACCTTGTATGCTTGTTTGTTGAATAAAACCATTTTCTACCTGCCTTTAAAACTTCATAAATTAAACAACCAAGTCATGTTGCTAAACACATTTATTCAAAAATCATATTAAACATCTTACTTATAATTAAATCATTACTTATTCTATTCTAACCTAACCCGTACCCTGTATGCTTGTTACAGAAAGCCTAACCTAACCTAACCCGTACCTTGTATGCTTGTTTGTTGAATAAAACCATTTTCTACCAGCCTTTAAAACTTCATAAATTAAACAACCAAGTCATGTTGCTAAACACATTTATTCAAAAATCATATTAAACATCTTACTTATAATTAAATCATTACTTATTCTATTGACAGTAGAGAATTCATTTACAAAATCGTTCATCAATACACCATACATAAAGCATTTTTGCATAAAGAAATACTAGACAATATTTTCCACATACTGACGTAAAGTAACTTTGCAGTTGCATATGATTGTATACCCACTTCTTTGTATTTTTTTCCAAGAACAATTTATGAAACCCCACCGGTTTTCGTCCGAAAGAATCAAAGTACTCGCCAACTCCATTACTATCAATGTGAATACCCACCCAGTGAGAACCAGGCTTGGAATCCGGATCCAAATTGGCTACAATGAAAGCAGGTAATTGAACAATCATAGGCAATCTGTTCGCTGCAAATACATTAGATGTTAATCTGTTATCAATTTTACTCATAAAGTATTTTATTTCTTGACTATCCATCATAG
The DNA here is from genome assembly GCA_927399485.1 of Calamotropha paludella. NCBI lineage: Eukaryota > Metazoa > Arthropoda > Insecta > Lepidoptera > Crambidae > Calamotropha > Calamotropha paludella. Next base: position 17,632,879 of record OV656803.1, on the reverse strand, counting down.
CTCATGTTAGCGGTACGATAGAATTCGTATTTCCAATTGAATGGAATTGTATGCTCCACCCGTATTTAACTATTGTAATCGACACTCACATCGCGGTTTTTGTTAATTTCCACAACATTATCGAACTCTGCATAAATAATACAATTGAGTGTTGTTGTCAAAGCTGTATCAAAGCGAACCTCTAGTCTTACACTTCCATGTCTAACTAAGTTCCAATGTGAGCTCGAACTGGCCGAAAGATCTGGAGTTAAGTCAAAAGCTAATAAACAGTATCCTCCTCCATAGTCTTCTCTTGCTATTGAATTGCCTTCGTTCAAAAAGTGAATGCCGGTGCCAGAAAACAATGTTTGATAGGTCGATGTAATCAATCCATCTTTGAAGGATGGTTGTAATGTTTTTGAATGGACCTGTTGGCCATCCACATATAAACTAAATAAATTTATACCATGGTTATCAAAATTAAATGGATTCTGTGTTATACAGCCATTAAATGCTGAATTTTTAATAAAGCCTATAATACATCTTTTAGGTACTTCTCCGAGGAATATGTTATCCAAAGTTTTGCCTTGAACTCCCGATGGAATAGTTAGAACTTTAACTTCAGCTCGAGTAATCGGATATTTAGCTGTTGTCGTTGCTAAGACTTTTTGATGTGCTATTAGGACAGATGGATTTATTCGAGCCTTACGAACAATGAGACTGGCGTCAGTGACTTCATTCCATTGCTAGAAAACAATGTTTGATAGATCGACTCTACACCATTTAGTAAGAACTATGACCACCTCATTTGTAATCGCAAAAATATTCCATTACTGATGACTGTCCCTGTTATTGTTGCAATCATAATGGTGAGCTACCTCATTACTTATCTAATTACCAACTAATCACCTAAACTTTCGTTTTTGCTACTATGGGCTACTGATATTACTGCATTCCAACGATACGGAAGCACTATAAAACGCATAGAACAAACTAGAGCTACATCAGTACTTTAATATTTGTGTGTAGTGCAAAGTGTTGTGCTTCTGAAGTCTACAAAATGTCGGTAAGTGACCTTTATTGTTTTCTTTTTTATTTACTTGTTCTTACAATGCTTTGATTTTAATGTATGAGCAAGATTGTGTGTATTAAGTTGAGTTATTTGTATTGTTGCAGTACTCTCCAATTGACATAATCGATGATCAAGAATGCAATACATTAAAACACTTTTATTACCCAATATCTGATAGTCAAGAGTCTTCTCCCATGCCGGTAAAAAGAAAAGCAAATACTCCCGACCTTGATGCCTTCTTTGACCAGAAGGCTAAGAAGAAGAAAGTTTCTTCGACCGTGGGACGTAGTTGTCAGGGGGGCGGAGTTTCATACATATCATCAAATGAAGACGATTTGAAAACTTCGACACATTTGATAAAAATCGAATTATTTGATTTGAAAAAACTTTCTAAAATATCTTTACAAGAACATTGGAAGCACGCAGAAGTTCGTGTAAAATATTATACGAATGAAAATAATATCAACTTTAGTAAAACCAAGGAAGTGGTTTACAACATAACTAAAGGAATTGCAGAGAAAGCGGGCTGCAAAAAATACCATTTCAACTCATGAGCACAATAAGCTCATTTACTAATGATTATTCAACTAATTTAGGATACCTTTTATCATTATAAGTATTGAATTTTTATGCATATAAATACCACTTTGCCTTCTATAAGAATCACTAATTTCAATCGAGATGTCGTTCAACATGGACACTATAGAAAGCGAGGACAGCTTTGAACAAGAAATGTTCAAATTATGTCAAGAAATTGAAGATATTCAATACGTACATGAAACAACGCAAAGATTTTGGGAGCTGTGCTGTTTTGAAGGAAACGAGAACAATACACCTAGGTGAGCTTTACCTATATTATTTCTTATTTTCACTACCAAACAATACTTTTTTTAAGAATAGACGTTTAGTATTTTATTGATTTTTCTCTCGTAACTTCTAATCGTCGACTTTCTCATAATATTTTGACATTTATTTTATGTTACATGTTTTTCATTTCAGTAATAGTCTCCAATCTGGGAGGGGAATCAAAAGAAAAGCAGAAGATCATTTAGAAGCTGGACCATCCAATTCATCTGCTTTGCCGGACGAAAGTCATAGTGAGCGAACTTTATGTGAAGCGTGTAATGTTTGGGTGAGAAAAAAATACTTTGCTAACCATTTAAAGAGTAAAGCTCATAAAAACAAAGTCATTTCAACGTGTCAGGAATTGAATAATGTAAGTTTGATTGACTCTGCTTTTGAATCTCGTGTTAGAACATATAGAATATATTTAGGTAGCCATGAGACATTAGAAACCCCCGAAAAGTTTTTGAATAATAATAAAGACAAAATTATCTTCTTGCTCAAATCATGCTTAGATGAATTGACTTTAATTAAAGTGAATTTTATCATTCATGCTGATTTCACCCAGGAAACCAAAGATTTAAAAAACACTTTTGATTTTCAAAGTATGAATTACACATTTGCCCTAGGAGACGAATTTGAAGCTCTTATGCATAAAATCTGCGAATACTTTTCTGTCAAAATGAGTGACTTCGAAAAAAAAGATAGTGGATGGACTTTGAATAAAATACAATATTTAGATATGAACATAAATAAATTTAGTCCTTTAAAAGGATCTTCGTATATAGAAGTACCGAAAGATATACAAAATAAAAAGGCGGTCATAAATGTCAAAAATAAAGATTACGAATGTCTTAGGTGGGCTCTACTATCTGCTTTGTACCCGGTGTCAAAAGATGCTAACAGAATATCTTCGTATTTACCTCATAAGAGCAAATTAAATTTTTGTAATATAAGATTTCCAGTAAAATTACAAGACATTAAAAAGGTTGAGCTTTTGAATAATATAAGTATAAATGTTTTTGGATTAGAGTACAATTCTAACACTAAATCAAATACCGTAATTGGTCCTCTACACTTCACAAAAACGAGGAAGGAGCAGCACGTAAATTTGTTGTACTTAACTAACGGTTCCAATGGTCATTACTGCTTCATTAAAAACCTGTCACGACTTGTTAGCAAACAAGTAACTGGTCGAAATGAAGCAATCCATATTTGTGATGGATGCCTTCTACATTTTGCAACACTAAAAAAATTAAATGATCATCAGAAACATGACTGTGCTCATATTGTTACAGAAGTTCCAAGCTCTCAAAAAACTTTTAAAAATTGGTTCAATGAGAACCAGCCATCTGACAAAATTTTATTTAATCAGTTTGAGCGAAAACTTAAATTACCTTTTGTTATTTATGCAGATTTTGAATCGTTCCTTAATCCGATTCACACTTGTGATCAAGATCCTACAAATGCGTATACAAATAATGTTCATAAACATAATGTTTATAGTTATGGTTATTACTTGAAATGTTCCTATGATGATAAACTGTCGAAATATCATTCATATACCGGCCTCGACTGTGCTAGACATTTCATGGAAAGCATAAGTAGTAATATTTCGAATATTCAAAGAAGAATATTTTTTCATAAACCTTCTTCCGCATCGTTTCAAACTGAACACGATAAAACAGATCATTCCAAAACTTGTTATATATGCAGTAATGATTTAGGTTCTGACTCTGTAGAATATTTTGAATGGTCTACTGGTAAATTTCAAGGAATGGTGCACTCCTTGTGCAAAACTAAATTTAAATATCCACGTTACATACCTGTATTTTTACATAACTTGAGTAATTACGATGCGCATTTTATTGTCCATGCCTTAGACTTTCAACAAGGTGTGGTAGATGTAATTCCTCAAAATAAAGAGAAATACATCTCATTTTCTAAACAAATTTTTGTGGACGGACAACAAATAAGTATACGTTTTTTAGATTCCTTTAAATTCATGTCTTCCAGCTTAGATAGTCTGGCCAAAAATCTAAAATTGGATGAATTCACAGAACTAAAAAAGCAATTTCCCCTTTATGAGGACTTTAAACGTTTAATCAGAAAGGGGATATTTCCATACGAATTCGTGAAGTCATTTGATGCTTTAGAGAGTTCAACACTTCCCACCAAAGAAGATTTTTACAATTCCTTAAGCGATAGTAATGTTTCTGATGAAGACTATGCTCATGCTCAAGATGTTTGGAATCATTTTAGATGTGAAACAATGCTTGACTATTCAAATTTATATTTAAAGACAGATGTAATGCTACTAACAGACATATTTGAAAATTTCCGTAATATTTGTTTAGCAACATATGATTTGGATCCTGGGTTGAGCTGGGATGCGATGCTTAAATACACTGATGCTAAGTTAGAGTTATTAACTGACTTTGATAAAATAGCTTTCATCAAAGCTGGCATCAGAGGAGGAATATCGCAATGTAGTAATCGATATGGAAAGGCTAACAACATGTATTTGGAAGATTACAATCCAAATGAACCTACATCTTTCATAGCTTATTTTGATGCTAATAATTTATATGTGTGGGCTATGTCTCAATATTTACCTACCGGAAATTTTGAATGGGAAAATACTAAAGTTGATTTTAACATATCCGACACTTGTGATTATGGTTATATTCTGGAAGTAGATCTTGAATATCCCAACGATCTGCATGATTTACACTCTGATTTACCACTTTGTGCGGAAAACATAGTTATCGGCGAATGTAAAACACAAAAGTTAGTCCCGAATTTAAACAATAAAACTAAATATGTAATTCATTACAGAAACCTCAAACAATGTGTTAATTTAGGGTTAAAGTTAACTAAAGTGCATAGGGTGTTAAAGTTTAAACAGAGTCCATGGCTAAGAAAATATATTGATTTAAACACGCAGTTAAGAACACAAGCAAAAACAGATTTTGAAAAAGATTTTTATAAATTAATGAATAACGCTGTTTTTGGCAAGACTAATTAATTAATTACTCACTGGGATAGCAGAGGTAAAGTGCAAGGTGCCCAATCATTAATATCCAAACCAGAGTTTCATAGTTTAAGTATATTTTCAGAGAACTTGATTGCAGTTCAATTGCCCAAAACAAAGTTGTACTACAACAAGCCAATTTATTTAGGGTTTTGTATTTTAGATATATCTACAACCCTTATGTACGACTTTCATTATAATTACATGAAGAAAAAATTTAAAGAAAATGTTAAGTTATTATATACTGATACAGATAGTCTTATTTATCAATATTTTACAGAAAATTTATATTTTGATATAAAACCTGACCTAAATGAATTTTTTGACACTTCTGATTATACAGAAGATAATATCTTTGGTTTCCCTAGGTTGAATAAAAAAAGGTTAGGTTTCTTTAAAGATGAAAACAATGGAAAAATATTAAAAGAGTTTGTGGGGTTGAGGTCTAAATTGTATGCAATAACAGTAGAAGATAAATTCATTGCACGACCGAAAGGAGTGAATAAATGTGTAACAAAGAAAATGAATATGAATAACTACAAGCAATGTCTCTTCGATAAACAAATCAAATTTTCAAAAATGTATAGATTCCGGACAATAAAACATGTAATATTTACTCAAAAAATTAACAAAACTAGTCTATCGTATAACGACACAAAAAGATGTACTTTACCCAACTCCACAGACACACTAGCATGGGGGCATTATAAATTAAGAAATATTTTGTAAGTTGTTTTCTGTGACTTTCTTCAGTTTTATGATAATGTATTATATAATTAAGATTTTTTGTTCAATAATCATTTTAAAACTTACCGACATTTTGTAGACTTCAGAAATATAACACTTTGTACTTAGACACACTTCTTAATACTTTGTGATTTAGATTTAAGAGATTTAGTATAATAAATAATTTACTATCTGAAAAATTTGAGTATTTTTAAATCAATCCACATTTCCTTATCCATTCATTCCTAACATAGATTTTTAAGAAGCAAGACATAGATTTTGTTCAACATGAAACATTTTATTCATCCATTCACAGCTATTGTGGCTGGTCCAAGTGGAAGTGGTAAATCTAATTTTGTTACTACTTTCTTAAATTGTGTGAATGATGTTTGTGATCAAACATTTCATAAAACATTATGGTGTTATGATGAAATGCAGCCACTGTACAATTTAAGTAATGTGGAATATGTCCAAGGAATACCCGATTTAAGCATGTTTGATGGTAAACTACCTCAACTGCTTATCATAGATGACCTAATGAGAGAATCTGACGGCAGGATAGTCGATATTTTTACAAAAGGCAGTCATCACAGAAATCTTAGTGTATTTTACATAACCCAGAATTTATTTCATCAAGGGAGAGGTCAACGTGACATATCATTAAATGCTAATTATATAATTTACTTTAAAAACCCAAGAGACAAGACGCAAGTCAGATATTTAGCTCGTCAAGTATGTCCAGAAAATACAAAATTTATTGAAGAAGCTTATAAAGATGCCACCAAAGTTGCTCATGGATACTTAATGATTGATCTGAAGCAAAATACTGATGACAGCTATCGAATCAAAACGAATGTACTTTCTTCAACAAAATATTGCACAGTCTATATTCCCAAGAAAAGCTATAAATAGTCGCATCACATACAATGCTAATCATTGTGAAACCATGCATAGGAGAGTAAAAACGCACCAACATCTATTGAAAGCATTACATACTCTGAAACCAAAATATCAAAAACTGATATTGAAAGCATGTGATGAAGAAGAAGTAAACGTTATCTGCGAGTGCATCTACAACATTTTAAAAGGTAAAATTCCACTTAAAGAAAAGGAAAAGAAACATTTAAAGAAATATAAACACATTTTACGGAAAATTATATCCAAAGGTAAAAATATAGCAAGAAAAAACATCATCGTGCAGAAAGGGGGAGCCTTTCTACCCATAATACTAGGTGCTGTGATAAACGGTTTACTGTCTTCGATAATAAATTAAACATGCAGCACGCGAAAAAAATGTTACTTGTAGAGCCGGAACTTATGAACAAACTAAAGGCTCATAATATTCACGAACCTGACAATTCATTATCACGACTCGATGATGAAATGCAAAAAATCTTAAAGAGTTCACTTAAAGATCACGAAAAATGGGCTTTGTATTCTCAAGTTTTGCAACGATATTTACACGTTGTTGAAGAAGGTAGAAAACCACTTAAAATTTCATTATTGACCGATACCGATGATGAAACAATGAGGTCTGATGATACTAAAGATACAATTAAAGAAGAAAAACAAGAGGGTACCATTCCAGTTGTAAAACCTACTCCGATCAATGAAGATGTGACCCGTCAAAATAAAGGAACGATCGCTATTAAATATCAAAACAGTCCATCGAAAATACTTGAATTGATCCCTAAAACTTACAAAAAAAGAGGTGGAGTATTGTTGCATTATATCTTACAAAGTCGTCCGAAAATCTGGTGGAAAGAGAATGGAGAAGTAGTTTTAAATAATACAGTTGTACCTGGAAGCAATATATTCGATTTAGTAAGTGATTTTGTGAGACCACTTAAACGCCCAAAACCGGTGGGCTGGGAAAAATTTGCATCAGCGTTAGTGGACATACGAGTACCTTTTTCCTGCATTGGTAATCCTACATCTCTAGAATATATGACACAGTTGCAGACGAAAGAGCTGATACAAAGTGATAAGGACACTGATTCGGACACTCAATACTCAACTCCTGTGACAACTACTACTAATAAAAGGTCAAAAAGAACGATTGCTTGGGAAAAATGGAGCCCCTACTAGATTTAGCAAACATTTACTATGATATATTGTTTTAAACTTTCATGGTCACTAACATTATAGTAATATAAGTTATTTGCGGGATTGCTACCATGTACCTTGTTATTGAGTTTCCGATATTTCGGCACTGTTGCAAGTGCCATGATCACGGAGCGAGACAAAACGTGATCATGGCACTTGCAACAGTGCCGAAATATCGGAAACTCAATAACAAGGTACATGGTAGCAATCCCGCAAATAACTTATATTACTATTTACTATGATGTTTCACATCCCGCTGGATTTAGTAGCATAAATAATTTAGCCAAAGCAATGAAAGGCAAATTGAACCGCGATGACGTAAAAACTTGGTTACAGTCGCAAGAAACTTACACACTCCATAAACCTATTCAAAAACGATTCCCAAGAAATAAGTATATTTTATCTAATTATAATGAACTATGGCAAGCTGATTTGAGCGACATGCGTACATATAGTAAATATATTGATGGTTATAAATATATTTTGTGTGTTTTTGATGTATTTAGTAAATATGCCTTTGCACGAGCAATGAGAAGTAAGACCTCTGAAGTTGTCAAAAGCTGTTTTGACAGTATATTTGCCGAAGTTAATGCCACTCCTCGTCACATTCAATCTGACAAAGGTACAGAGTTTGTATCAAAAGTTGTTAGGGACTATTTCAAAAGTAAAAATATTAATTACTACACAACAAACAATCCTGACATAAAAGCTAGTGTTATTGAAAGGTTTCAACGAACTCTCAAAACTAAGATGTGGCCTCACCCAAACATTACACGCTTCACATAAAGTTCGCTCACTATGACTTTCGTCCGGCAAAGCAGATGAATTGGATGGTCCAGCTTCTAAATGATCTTCTCCTTTTCTTTTGATTCCCCTCCCAGTTTGGAGACTATTACTGAAATGAAAAACATGTAACATAAAATAAATGTCAAAATATTATGAGAAAGTCGACGATTAGAAGTTACGAGAGAAAAATCAATAAAATACTAAACGTCTATTCTTAAAAAAAGTATTGTTTGGTAGTGAAAATAAGAAATAATATAGGTAAAGCTCACCTAGGTGTATTGTTCTCGTTTCCTTCAAAACAGCACAGCTCCCAAAATCTTTGCGTTGTTTCATGTACGTATTGAATATCTTCAATTTCTTGACATAATTTGAACATTTCTTGTTCAAAGCTGTCCTCGCTTTCTATAGTGTCCATGTTGAACGACATCTCGATTGAAATTAGTGATTCTTATAGAAGGCAAAGTGGTATTTATATGCATAAAAATTCAATACTTATAATGATAAAAGGTATCCTAAATTAGTTGAATAATCATTAGTAAATGAGCTTATTGTGCTCATGAGTTGAAATGGTATTTTTTGCAGCCCGCTTTCTCTGCAATTCCTTTAGTTATGTTGTAAACCACTTCCTTGGTTTTACTAAAGTTGATATTATTTTCATTCGTATAATATTTTACACGAACTTCTGCGTGCTTCCAATGTTCTTGTAAAGGTATTTTAGAAAGTTTTTTCAAATCAAATAATTCGATTTTTATCAAATGTGTCGAAGTTTTCAAATCGTCTTCATTTGATGATATGTATGAAACTCCGCCCCCCTGACAACTACGTCCCACGGTCGAAGAAACTTTCTTCTTCTTAGCCTTCTGGTCAAAGAAGGCATCAAGGTCGGGAGTATTTGCTTTTCTTTTTACCGGCATGGGAGAAGACTCTTGACTATCAGATATTGGGTAATAAAAGTGTTTTAATGTATTGCATTCTTGATCATCGATTATGTCAATTGGAGAGTACTGCAACAATACAAATAACTCAACTTAATACACACAATCTTGCTCATACATTAAAATCAAAGCATTGTAAGAACAAGTAAATAAAAAAGAAAACAATAAAGGTCACTTACCGACATTTTGTAGACTTCAGAAGCACAACACTTTGCACTACACACAAATATTAAAGTACTGATGTAGCTCTAGTTTGTTCTATGCGTTTTATAGTGCTTCCGTATCGTTGGAATGCAGTAATATCAGTAGCCCATAGTAGCAAAAACGAAAGTTTAGGTGATTAGTTGGTAATTAGATAAGTAATGAGGTAGCTCACCATTATGATTGCAACAATAACAGGGACAGTCATCAGTAATGGAATATTTTTGCGATTACAAATGAGGTGGTCATAGTTCTTACTAAATGGTGTAGAGTCGATCTATCAAACATTGTTTTCTAGCAATGGAATGAAGTCACTGACGCCAGTCTCATTGTTCGTAAGGCTCGAATAAATCCATCTGTCCTAATAGCACATCAAAAAGTCTTAGCAACGACAACAGCTAAATATCCGATTACTCGAGCTGAAGTTAAAGTTCTAACTATTCCATCGGGAGTTCAAGGCAAAACTTTGGATAACATATTCCTCGGACAAGTACCTAAAAGATGTATTATAGGCTTTATTAAAAATTCAGCATTCAATGGCTGTATAACACAGAATCCATTTAATTTTGATAACCATGGTATAAATTTATTTAGTTTATATGTGGATGGCCAACAGGTCCATTCAAAAACATTACAACCATCCTTCAAAGATGGATTGATTACATCGACCTATCAAACATTGTTTTCTGGCACCGGCATTCACTTTTTGAACGAAGGCAATTCAATAGCAAGAGAAGACTATGGAGGAGGATACTGTTTATTAGCTTTTGACTTAACTCCAGATCTTTCGGCCAGTTCGAGCTCACATTGGAACTTAGTTAGACATGGAAGTGTAAGACTAGAGGTTCGCTTTGATACAGCTTTGACAACAACACTCAATTGTATTATTTATGCAGAGTTCGATAATGTTGTGGAAATTAACAAAAACCGCGATGTGAGTGTCGATTACAATAGTTAAATACGGGTGGAGCATACAATTCCATTCAATTGGAAATACGAATTCTATCGTACCGCTAACATGAGCTATGATGGATAGTCAAGAAATAAAATACTTTATGAGTAAAATTGATAACAGATTAACATCTAATGTATTTGCAGCGAACAGATTGCCTATGATTGTTCAATTACCTGCTTTCATTGTAGCCAATTTGGATCCGGATTCCAAGCCTGGTTCTCACTGGGTGGGTATTCACATTGATAGTAATGGAGTTGGCGAGTACTTTGATTCTTTCGGACGAAAACCGGTGGGGTTTCATAAATTGTTCTTGGAAAAAAATACAAAGAAGTGGGTATACAATCATAAGCAACTGCAAAGTTACTTTACGTCAGTATGTGGAAAATATTGTCTAGTATTTCTTTATGCAAAAATGTATGGTGTATTGATGAACGATTTTGTAAATGAATTCACTACTGTCAATAGAATAAGTAATGATTTAATTATAAGTAAGATGTTTAATATGATTTTTGAATAAATGTGTTTAGCAACATGACTTGGTTGTTTAATTTATGAAGTTTTAAAGGCTGGTAGAAAATGGTTTTATTCAACAAACAAGCATACAAGGTACGGGTTAGGTTAGGTTAGGCTTTCTGTAACAAGCATACAGGGTACGGGTTAGGTTAGGTTAGCTTGTTATGAAAAGCATAATTCAAGGTAGAGGTTAGGATAGGTTAGATTAGGTTTCCTATGAAAAGCATGCGAAGTTAGGTTGCCTATGACAATCATTCAAGAAACTGGTTGGGTTAGGTTAGTGGAGCGCATAAAACAAGCTCACCCGGAGCTTGTTTTATGCGCTAGTATCCTGAAGCGCCAGAACCCACAAATCCCTACTACTCGTATTTATAATATAAGTTCGGACAAAGATGTTTTCCGATATGATATCTAACCTATCGTTTGCGCTATCACATGTGCTTACCATATACAAAATTTCACCGAAATCGGTCAACCCATTCTTGACTTAAGAACTCACAGATAGACTTACACATAGACTGACAAAAATTAAAAAATAACAAGCGGTGATTTTAGTATTATCTTTATAGGAAGATTAGTTATATCAATGAAATAAAGCTTAAATATTGCTCCAAGCTGAGTTTAGTCTATCTGTAAAACTACCAGAATTTATTTTTCATTGTTTCGAAGATGATCGAAACACATACCTAAACATTAAAAAGGCACTTATATAATGAGTATTTCCAGATCCGTCGAGCATCAGTGACGGAGTTCTGGGACTGTGAAGCAGTGCTTAACGCCCTGGTGACGCCAGCAAGCAGTAATTTAGACGCTGCTATTATCGCCAGCGTCCGCCCCTTCGTTTGTCCCTCATTGCTCTATTGGATCTCAATGCCCAGAGGAGCTAATACTTTTCTAAACATTGTGGCTAAGCCTGTAAGTATATTAAACTGCCCGGTTAAGGCTTATTAATATCTTTTAAATGAAAAATAGTAATTTAAAATCGTCTTAAGGCTTAGAACCTATTGTAATCTATGATTATGTAATAAAAAAAAGGTTTAAGGTCTTTTAAGTTTTTAAGCATACTCGCTATTTATTGTAATATTTCAATATAAAGTGAAACACTTTTTGTGGGCTATGGAGAACACATAAGCTGGCTATCATCGGAACAAAAGATGGGACTTTTTCGTTAGGTCAGAAACCTGGTTATTATTGTTAACTTCTTCATTAGAGATTTTAATGAGAGCATTTTAATTTTGATTTCGCTCATTCAGAAGCGATATTATTTCAGTGGTGATGAAATAGCAAATAAACTGTTCAATTTTGATTTTTAATTAATATCATTAATTTCGTTCTATTAATAAAATCGACGAACTGACACTCGCCCTGAAAACAAAACGAACTGAAAATTCGAAACCCCGTTGTACTTCGCACTCCTCTAACGGCTATTACCAAGTTAATCCCATCGATAATAACAACGTAGAACCTGATTAAAACCTTAATAAAGCAGTATTGTTCGAACTATTCCAAAGCCTTGCTTGTTCGTTCTAAGATGACCATTGCCATAAGGCAAAGTTAACTAATTTAACTCTAAATAGCTCGGCGATAATATGTTACTAATAACATGGTTTCTAGAGTTAATATATTCGTTAAAATTGTTTTATTTCAATCAGAGGACCCAAAGCAGTAAGAAGTTGAGATTTAAAAAGTCAAGTTAACTCCAAAACTTGAGCTTCTTTGTTATCGCAGGGCTATTATGAGTTAACTTAGAGAAAATAATCGTAACCTTTCCATACATGATACTTATAATATTTATAATTTGACGACCGTTTGGTGTAACGGTAGCGATCCTGCCTTTCGTACCGACGGTCCTGGGTTCGAATCCCGGTAGGGGCAGATGTTTTTATGACGAATACGAGCATTTGTACCTGAGTCATGGGTGTTTATATATATTTCTATGAATATTACATATCTATGTATCATATATGTATGTCTATCCGTTACCCTAGTATCCATAACACAAGCCTTGTAGTGCTTACTTTGGGCTAGGCTAATTGGTGTGAATGTAGGAAATATTTATTTTATTTATTTATTTATAATAGCTTTTTGAGCAATTTTTACTACCTCTGAAATGTTAACAACGTATTTACGTTATTTATTAATTTCAGCAATATACATTGTACAATATGGATGTACAAAATATGACTAGCCGCTACGAAAGTGCTTTTATTAAGTCAACAGAACTAGTTTTACTGCTTAAAAACATAAGTAACAAAAATAACAGTGTTAACCAAGAAGAGACCAGTATCCACTCTATAGAAAACAAACTTAGAGAAACTGTAGACAGTGTTCTCAATTACAGGATTAATGAAACTACTGCATCTTATCGTTTATTTAATGAAGTTAACAAAAAACAATTCATATCTGCTATTTATTTAACTAGAATAACTGCTATGGTGAATAAACTGGCGGCAGCCGTTGAAAACCTTAATCCTGTAGACATCAAGACTGATATGATTAAAGATGACGTTGATAAAATAAGGTCGGAAATATCGACTTTAAGTAGAATATTTAAGAGAAGGCCTCAAGAAGCAATCGCCTTTCACTTTGACGTGATAACGAATATGTTAGCAACAAATGGTGATAGTTTAGTTAAAACGTTAGAAATATCTTGTAATGATATAAAGAATAATGACACTAGTAAAGATATTCTTAGCGAAAGCAAAAGAATTAAAAACCAGATTTGTGGTAAGGATTATAAAGTGATATATAGAGCAGTGGAAAAAGTTATAGGTGATGATTTGGAAAGTGCAAGAAAAAGCTTAGTGAATATGGTCAATATGCTACAAGATAAAGATGATAATTCAACAGATATTTTTAAATTCTTCATGGATAGGTGAGTTTACGACTGGTAGATATAGAACATCAACATTTATGTTACTAATCATACTATTCAGAAATGTTGTGTCAGTTGGACTTATAAATCAGTTTTCGTATAGTTCAATTACTCGTTTGTGTTTAAATAAATATTATAAAGTTTCAATGATGTCACCGCGGAGAATACAGTCTTCTTATTTAAAAATAGTCCAATAATTGACCATTTCCATTTTACTTGATGAACTTATGTTATTTTACCTAAAACTGTAAAATTTTCCCTTTATAGGAAGAAGTTAATAAACTCCTTAAAGATCTCAGTGAAATACTCCTACGATTTAGGACTACCTATCTACCTCAAGTACTTACAAAGCAACCTACAGAGCTACAACGTAGTGCTGAGCTTCGTCTCAGGTGATGACTGGTGGAGTGAACTCAAGGCGTTGTACAACGGCCCTAGAATGAATGACTTCTATAAAGGGGTGGAGAAGAGCTTCGATATTGCCGCTGATGTGTTAACGCAGCTAGATAAAATACAGGTAAATATGAATGTGTAGTGTAACAAATATCAACAGGTAAATTATGCACTTCTTGCTTTCTTTTCATGAATTATAATATTTGTAATAATTAAGTGTCATAAAGAATACAAACACTTTTTATATGCGTGTTAGTGATACAATTCAGCTCGAATTATTATTATTAATAATTTCGTTTCTAAACAATATCATTATTGGTTTATTCGCGCAGCCAATACCTAAAACCATCTAAAGATAAAGACCACCTTTGTGCAAATCAATAGGTTCTCGTATAAATAATTGAATAAATTAATCACGTGTGATATTTCTAAATAAGAATATATAAAATAATAATAATAGATAATAAATAATTATTTTATGACAATGAAATAAGAGCAGAAAAAGTCTTTAGCACGTTCTACTATCTATTTATTTTTGTACGGATCTTTCGCAAGGCATAACTGTCATAGGTACTTATCAAAAGGAATTATTTGATAGGTTGCCGGTTAGGTTAGATATTTTTTTATTAATTACCAGCCAGCAACTATAAATAATTGTCTTTTAAAATTATGCTTTTCAAAATTGTAACAAATAGTAAAAATTATGCTTATAATAAGATTTCCTTTTTGCACTTGAACTTTTTTTTGTTGCAGTATACTGAGTTTACTGTGCATTTTATTATACACATAAGGAATGATTATTTGTCAGATTGTCCGCCTTCTTCGCGATATGGAGTTGAACAACACGTCGGCGTTCTGCCAGTCCAACGTGTCGCTGTCGGAGTACATACCGGATGGTACCGGAATTCTCTCCCAGTTAAAGGAAGCCGCCTGTGCAAATGATTATAACGTTTTTAAGGAAATACCGTCCTTGGTGTTCGCTTCACAGGTCTGTCGTATGCACCTTACAAAGTTTTTTTATTTTTAAGTGAAATTGTTTTATTTACAGTTGAGAATAGTTCCTAGCCAAATATATAAGTCACTAACCTATACTATCGCCTTAAAAAGTCAACTTAATTTTGCAGAAAAAAATGTAACCTAGCTATAGTATAACGTAATAATTATTTTCTCTGCGGTATTAGTACAGTAACCCGAGTCACTTTTCACTATCACGTTTACCACTCTCTGTCAACAATCAAATATTGTTGCTACTGAGTCTAACAAAAACACCTAATATTTCATCATAAATAACTTCGTATTTATACAATTCAACATTAATGTGTTTAATTTTATCAATGTTTTAGTTACTGATACTATTACTTTCGAAAAGTGACTGCATTTGTGTGAGACAGTCTCTAATTCCATCGTTTACGATATAACACCGTTAACACCCTCACAGCCAAGTTCTCTTATATATTTTATCTATTTCCTTAGCTCTTTTTTATTATACGCATATCAATATATTCTCAGGGTTTCGACGAAGACTTAAAACTGTCGAAAGACATAGACTATACTGCTTTAAACTCTGATATTGCTCAAGTGGAGTCTCGTTTGGGAAGTATACGGAATGGCCCGCAAGCGCCGCGCAGCCCAATCTGGGTAACCGACGAGGGGCTCGCTATAGTAAAACGTGCTGCCTTAGGTTTGGTGAAAGGAGAAGCACTTACTAAGGCAACTTTCGGCTTGCTTGTTAATATCGTTGATGCTGGAACGCTGTTTTTAAATAATAGGTAAGTGTATTTTACATTTTTAAATTTTGTTTTGACATGAATAATTAGGTAATTTAATCAATATAGAAATATGACGACAAGGCTTCGGCTTGGTGTTGGGTATACTTGCCAGGAAACTAGATCTTCGAATTCGCCTTTCATAAACCGTCACCTATCCAATTACACTTCAAAAATATCTCCAATGTCAAGTCATTTAATCTATCCCCATTAAAACAAAGGTTCATATAAATTAGTAACTTATAATAAAGGAAAAAAGTTGTATATAAGATATCTGTAACCCCACAGCCAATGCACACTTTGCTCTCAAGTGACTACATGGGTGAAACAAATCAACCTGCAGTTGTACAAAAGACAGGAATACTACACGATATTGTGTCCCCTCAGCGCACTCAGTCCTCAAGATATCCACCGCTACCTAAAGGACAGCTTCCACTGGGACATGGCCTTCAAGGAGGTAAATGAAACAGAATTTTAGAACAGGGTGTTCTTAATCCGATCATCTATAAAAGAAACTTAGTTTGTATCCTAATGTATGAAAGTGTCTTACTTAACCAGTGTCTTTCCTTACTTATTTTTTCTATTCAGTTGATCTCATCTCGCAACTACACAAAGTTTGAACTAAACAAGTCATTGAACGAGTTTTTGGAACTAGTAAAACTACAAGTCCTGGAAGAACTGAATGGCGATCGCAAGCTAGCAGATTGTTTTGATGACAGCAGTAGTACTTTCGCTGCGACGTAAGTTTCATGAAGATACGCCTGGTTGCAAGCGGTTGACTTACGACCTGCCTCATGCCACTTTCCTACCGCTTAGACGTTTTGAAAACGAGTCCACTGATACAAACACAATATTAGCAAAATAATAACTAGTATAGTTATAAATGTTAGTAAAACTCGACTGCTTACAAGCGCAAGTGTTTTTTCTCGATTCGGTTAGTTGGTCAAGAATGTTGTCTGTAGCAGTCACGAGCCTAACTGTTTTAAAACTTATCTCTTCATTGTTTTTAAATTAATGTAACAATATATCTTCTTCTTTTAAATTAAATAAAATTGATTAATTATTTTTGTTAATTAATTAAATAAATTAAAAAAGGCTAGTGATACAGCGATACTTTTCTAAGCTTTATTTGGTGTTTTCTTGCTATGGTAAAACCGCAAAAGTCTAATAAAAACCAAGACAATATATTCCTAATCGGAACTAATATAGTTATTAAACGATCGGTCTTTCTTCCAGATTTCTCACAGTAACAGCTGATATCTTGACACTCTTCCGAGTGGAACTGCCTCACTTACACGAAGTAGAAGGAATGACTGAAGTCCCCTTCCTAAAAGAATTCTTCTCTCAAGTGGCTCCTAACTTAGACGTATACGCACCTCTTCATAAATACCTCGTGAAAAATAATCAACTTTCCAATAAACTCGCTCAATTCTTAGAAGACCAAAAGTTTATTAAAGATATAGAAACTGCAGATGTTAATTTACGTTTGGTGAGTTAGACTTTATACAATCTTTGCTGTAACTTCTTTTAAGCAAGAACATCACATATTCTTACGTTAGAGATTTCTGTGTAATAGGATTTAAAACAAATAAGTTGAGATCACGCAGTCATTGAAATCGAATCGCACCAAATTTTAACATTGTTTACGTTTTTTTTTTTTCAGGTCAGGAAACCTCTTCAGCATCGCGACTTGGAAAAATACATGAAAATAAAAGACTATAATTGGTCTAAGCAATGTAAAAAATACAATTGCAAAGAAGTCGCCAATATAATCAACCAGAATATAAATGTTACTTTACTTACAAAAGAGGTAATTTTTAAGCCGCCTCTGAGGCTGCCTCCACTGTTAAAGAAGTTCTGAGTTAAATGTGATGAACGTGTGTCGGTAGAAATGTTAAAGATTGTTGCATTTATTATCCTTAAATGATAGTGCTAAATTAAATTTTTAACAGTTATTATACAGCTATTTAATTTTCCCAGCTCCCAAATCTACAAGCCACTGAATTCTGGAAGTTTAAGTTTGTGTCTGACGTATTATACCACGTGGAAAGGGTACTGAAGCATATGGCGCGACTGGCGGGGGTGCTCAGTAAATTGGATCTACAGGGTGTGGGTAAGGGTCGAGTTGCTCCAACCATAGATCTGGCCATGGAGCTGCTCACCGATGACACTTTGACCATTTTTGTTAATAGGTAAGTTGTGATTTTCAATGTCTTATATTCGAAACCAATATTATGGCATATTGCGTTGCCGCTAACCTGGCTATGGAGCTGTTCACTGGTGACGGAATAAAATAAATATGTTAAAATAGAAGAATATATAGTTATTTAATCATATAAATTAAAGTAAGGGCCATGTATTTCAGCATTAGAGGAATACTAGAGGAAACAGCGCCCTTGTTGAACGACACGTCAATAGCTGCAGATTTGGGCGCTCTCATTGAAGGCTTGTTAGTCCTACAGGACTATAAGAATTACTTGATCAAGAAAGACATTAAAGGTATAGTTTTTCCAATAAAAGATACTTTATTTTTTATTATCTCTAATACACATTATCACAGTGATTTAGACCTAGCATCCACCAAAGAGATATGTAGGTACCGTAAAGTAAACATTCAAGGCGGTTTAATTTTAAATACATAACTTCGGTAGTGCATGGTTTCTGTAGTCACGATAATGAAGTTGACAGAGAAGTAAATCTAGATACTTTATATTAGTTAGCAAAATGGCGAACATGTTAATCAAGACAATGGACTGGTAGTTTATGACACGTATTTCCAAAAATATGAAAGGGTTTTGCCATAATATCTCCCCGCTTGCCAGGTGGGTTAGAGATCGCGGTAAAATAAACAGTCACAACACCAAAGATATTATTACCATAGAATTAGTAATACTTACATACCAATGGAATAATACATATACAGAATGATATCTTAGAAATCGAAGAGTTAATAATTGGTAACTTTACCTATGCTCTTAATTAGATTAGACTGAATTCATTATTGATTTTGTAGTTCCTGTGGGGGCAGTGTGGTCGGACCATCAGTGGTTGGAGAGGGCGCTGCAACGAGCAGGGATCAACCACACCAACCTGTGGGGGGCAGGTGCCGCTCGCGTGCACGCTGGACATATCGCATTGGCACCCGTAAGTAGCAGAACAAAAAAACAAACTTTATGTTGTACAAACATAGAACGTTTGTATTTCTTATTAATTTTAGTAAAGGAATTTTTTACTCAATTGATACCATATACACTATATAATTACGAAACTGCATTAGTATGCAAAGGGTTTTTTTTTATATTTTCATTCAGAGTCCTCCAAAGAGGAAATAGCTTACATAAATGTCAGCTATCTACTTCAGAACAATTCACAAATAGTTAATCCTTATTTACTTTTATTATTTGATAGTGGAATAGACCTAAACTTTTGGAAATTATGATAACATAAGAATTTTACTATTTACTTCTTACACGCAGACATTAAAAGAGAGATGATTACCTACTATTCCCAACCGATTATGTATTTTAAGCCCAACCCATAGAGTCCAATTTTTATTTACAATTTTTTCATGTTCTGATAGATTTATGTGCAGTTGTCAATACGAAGGTACATATAATAATGATTTACACTTTTCCTCCTAGCTCTTGTCGTGGAAGTCGGGTGATCACATAAGCAACTACGTGTGTCAAGTTGAGGAGATGTCCCGGGTAATATTCCCGGATGATTTAGGCCCTGTTAGCCGTGACGACGTACTGGGATCCTTGGTGGACCAATTCTGTGGCCTTAGCGACCAACTGGTCAAGGAGATGGTGCCACTGCTTATACAGGGCATGAACTATACGTACATCTTTGATAAGGTTAGTCAGTACTTTTAGGTAAGGATATTATCAAAAATGATTACGCCTAATTTCTGTAGTTATCGTGTTATTATTGTGATTAGTTAGTTATATCAAACATGTTTTGGTTTTTCTTTTAGAAAATAGCAGTTAAGGATAATTCAGTTTATTAATAAAAATGATTGCATTTAAAGTACTGCTTTCCATTTTCCTACATCATTTCAAATTTGAAACTGATTTGCCTCAGGTAACTGCAGCCCTCTTAACTCAACTTTATACAGCATCGAATTTAACACAAGAGGAGGGTGATCAGGTCAGTGGAGCCTTGCCATTAATGGCGACGGTGCTACCTTCCATACAAGCGCCCGTGGGAGACGTGGCTAAAACTTTAGCCCACGAACCATTATTACAGTCCCTGAGGAACTTCAGCTCCGTGGGTTCTCTTTTAGAGAGTAAGTTACTATTAGTAATGTAAATACATAGGATGTAATGAAGAGAGATTCCTCTATAACTAAATCTTTCGTTTATTGTTATATTTATACCTATTGAGTTTCTAAATAATGATAACTGAACGAAAGTAAAAAAAAAACCAAACAACTAGTGCTACGTGCCAGTAATTTCAATCAATTCGTTATCAGGCTCTGTTGCCTATGATCATACGATATGGAATAAGTACATAACTCCTATAAAAAAAAAGATAACCGAACGAACGAATAACTGAACGCCTTGCCATATTTTTGAAATGTAATTCACTACAGAATTGTAGTATTTATGTTATTATAAGCCTGTATTAAGTTTCTTTTTAAAATATTCTCGCTATTTTCAGCGACGGATTTCATGTCAGAGGCTGGCAAAATGTTGTGCGGTCGGCCTTTCACCTCAGACATATCGCGTGTGTACCGCAGCGTGCTTCAGAATAAGGATATGACTAAAGAACCTGATAAGAAGCAGCTCGAATCTCTACCTAGTAAGTTATATATTGGCCTTTTTTAAATGATAAAATACCTACTCTACTTTTGTTATCAGTAACTAGTTAATTTTACCTAAAACATCCTTGATAAAATAGAAAAACAGCTAAGGACGACTATAAAATCTTTTCTATTTAACATTGTCGCGCATCGGCAGGTATTATGGAAATTGTTCCTGTCTTTAATAATGTAAGATAATGTGTACTGTCGTGATTAACTAATCACAAATAGGTTTTACTTGCCCACTACACTAATCGATATAAAGTAAATTTGTAAAAATCTATTCATAGCCGAGTTCTGCCGGTCAATTTATAAGGGTATAACCGAAACGCCGGGTGGCAAGATCGTGTGGAGCTTCGTAAAGCCGCTGTTACTCGGCAAGATATTATACACACCGCAGACGCAACCTGTCCAGCATATTATCCACAAGGTAAATAATTTAGACATAGTTATGTAAAGAGGCTCCAGCTTACTACTTATTTCAGATAACATTTATTTGTTTTGGCTAACGTGAATCACAAGAAAACATCGGCATTAGCTCATTAAGATGGTAACTATAATAATAAATACAGAATTAATAAAAAAACAGTTTTATGATTTCATAATTATCACTATAAAATAAAACTAACCAATTATACATAAATTATCAACATACATTTTGGTAGTCACAATATGTATCATGACAACAATGATTAATTTATTAACAGTGAAAAAATAACGCGAAATAACGCTGAAAAAATAGCTTTAAATGCTGTTTAGGCTAGTCTGTTTTGCCAGTCTTGTCCGCCAAGGACGTGCAAATCATGCACATTATTGTGTAAAAACAAACATCTCTTTTTCTATGTCTCTATTATGCGTGGTAGCTCAGCGGTCAGGGCATTCGCACGGATAGCGAAAGGTCGTGGGTTTGAATCCCACCTGAGGGCTCGGAGATCTGAAAATAAGTTGTCTCGTTCACATCACTCGATTATCACGTTATGACAGCGGAAATGTTTGGTGGAGCATTAGTGTTCCTGGCATTTGTAGTGCAACAACTTTGTACCTAAAAGTATTACTGCCTGTATACGGTGGGCTTTTTATTTAAATCAGAAAATGTGTACTCCTCAGGCTAACTCAACATTCGCGTTCATGGCTAACTTAACTCAACTGATCCACTCATTTGCGGAAGCATTCTCGTCCGTGGATCAACTGTCTACACATCGAAATGGAGTATCGGTTCTAAAGAGTCTACTGTCCTCTTCTGCATTTGAAGATCTGAGAACTAAGATAATTGGAGAAGGAGATGTGCCTGGCATCAATTTGGATAATATGTTTGACGATTTTGGGGATTTACAGGTCAGTTCAAATCCCCCTTCGATATTTCGTAAACAATAAAAATATTAATCCGAATAAGATTCAAAATGACTAGGAAATTATAACAACATCACAATAAAACATTACAATAGAATTATTTTAACTGGAAGAACATTTACAGGGTGTGGGCAACATTTTATCTAAAGCATCGTCTTTGGTACGCTGTATCAGCCTGGACAGATTTCGAGCGACAGCTGACGAGCATACCCTTTCACAACACGCCGCCAAACTGGCCATCCTAGACGAATTTACTGCCGGTAATAGTCTGCAGTTAATATTAGGGAAACAACAGGTTTGCGTTTTAACACAATTTAAAAATCCGGCCAAGTGCGAGTAAAATAATTTTATTATATGATGCAACTAAAAATTTACGGTTTTCGTAATTTTTCCTTTATTTGTGCTATAAAACGTTGCTTTGTACCTTTCAAGATTTTGAGTTCACGGGATGTACTCTGAAGGTTTTGATTCCCTTGCGAGTGTCGAAAATTTGCGGCATAAACGGTTGCATCGTTTTGATTGCGTCGGCTTAGAAGTTTCCAGCTTGATACGTCCATGCGTTTCTGAAAAAAGGGTCTTAACGGACAGACACACGGACGGACGGACGGACGAACAACAAAATGATCCTATAAGGGTTCCGTTTTTTCCTTTCGAGGAGCGGAACCCTATCAAAGCGGTAGCGGTACCTTTCGTTTATTTACTTATTTATCTATTCTATAGTATAGTATAGTCTATAGTTCATAGTACATGCTCAGCTTAGGACTAAAGAATTGTTTTGAATTGTCCGGAGTTTATTTATTTATTACACTGTATTTCATTGTATTACACTTGCGACGGTTTTTATTTTGCGAGATTTTGAAAATGCATACAGAAGCGAAGAACTATGAAAACCTTCGTTTCGTTTAAACTACAAATTGACATGATTAATGGTGTTATATATTCTAGGACTGGTGTTCTTAAATAATGAGACTGATGGAGATTTTTCAACAAACATTCAGTATAAAATACGGATGGATATTGACAACACTCCAACCACAGCAAGATTGAAAAATTAGTAAGTACCCATTTTATATCTTTTAGTTTTTCACAAACTCGATAGCAGTCAATCAGTCAGAAGTAGAAGAAGACTAGGCGTAGCACTTATTTTCAACCTTTTCTGCGCTATTAAGCTAAGGATCGGAAAAAAAATTGCGATATTGAATAATATAATTCAAAATTAAGCCCGGATGATCATTACATTTGGATCAACCTAAATAGAACTTCTCGTCCATTCTCGTAATGGAGATTCATAAAGTTTTACACATTTTTTACCTTTTCATTCAAGCAATTTCTTGTAATGGCTAGTAACAAGAAACTCGCCTTGTTTCATCGTCTTGCCGAAACACCATATTCTCGTTAGGAAGGTGCAACGTTGCTAACGTCGCGGCTTAATAAGGTCACTGAGTTGTGGCAGAATACTACAAATTACATCCGTCATGAGGAGTCTTGACGTTTGCGCTTTATGTTGCTCCCGCTCTTTGCCCTTGCCAAAACGGTGCAAATATAGGTTGTAGGTCTCTTTCTATTGGCATGGATCCTTTACTTAGATATTTAGTATTTTTCTGCAACACCAGTTATTATTGAACGTATAAAACACCCCTTTCTCCTTCAGCTTATGGATCCCAGGTCCGGAGGATAACTTTTTGGAGAATATGCGGTACTTCCGCGGATTCGTACAGCTTCAGGATATGGTGGATCGTGCTATTATCGAAGTGGCTAAGGAGCGGAGCACGAGGATTAAGAGGGAAACACGAAGACAAGATAAGTGGGCAGTATACACACAGCAGTTGCCGTATCCATGCTATAGAAAAGACTTGTGAGTATTGGTTATAGTATTGAAAATATTACATTACACATTCTTGTAGATCATAAATGTTATTATATTCGCGTGATGTATAATAGGAAGCCCGACTTCCAGGAAGACCACTAAACCATTGGTTGCTTTTGTCATAAAATCCTATATCATAAAAGTTATTTGTATTGACAATAGCTACGGATGGCTTTAAACTTGTCATTGTAAAACTTGTCATTCAAAAATTACGTTGTAATTATGTTGTGCAGCTTCCAGACGTCGCTGTATGAATCGCAGGCGCTAATAGTGGCATTCTTCTTCTCACTCTTGTTTACTGTGGCGTCCGCCGTGCGATTCCTAGTCGCTGACATTGACAGCGGCAACACTGCGGTAAGAACTAGACACAACATCACGTAAACAATACAATGATAGTTTATCACAATAAATCTGTAAAACCACAACTTGTTTTTTGCTGGGTATAAAGTATAAACATTATTGCCTCTGTTGTCCTTACTCTTGATTCTTGGTTCAAAAAAAGATTTGCTCACCATGATTGCCGAGGGATTAAGGAAGTTGTCAATGCATAGCCCATCTCTTTATTAGACTTTGCTGGATAAGTCTTCGTCTTTATTAGTTGTGCAGAGACTTATACGTCAATATTATATCAAAGTTAATACTGTATTTACTAGTACTTTAAACTATAGTTTTAAAAATGACAAGGTTGCGCTGAAACTTTATTTCTAGACATCATTGAGGAGAATCAAGGAGTTCAGTCAAAGTCAGATCTTGACTTTGAATTTATCTTAATATTGCTATAATTTTTGACAAATACTCTCTCGGACGTGTCTGAATGAGTCAGGTGTTTCATTAAATTAACTTCATACTTATAAACTCAATAAATGTAATACGTACATCAAATATACATTAATTAATTTCATAAATGGTATATCTGCTTTTACAGCTGATGGCAGTGATGGGAGTGCGCATGTCCCAATATACCTTTTCCTGGGCTTTATGGAGTTGCTTAGAACTGACGGTGACTTATGGATGCGTGTGTGCAGTACTGTGTGGCGGAGGCATACTACCGCGGTCGTCGCCTAGCTTAGTACTCGCACTACTCATGATTGCGCAGCTCAGCGTGCTCAGTTTCTGGTTAGTGCCTAACGCTTTTTTAAGGAAACGCGGAAATTGGAGGAATATTTATCGCTTTTAATATTATAAACGATACCGCCTAGTCTTTACACAGCAATGACGCCTTACTATAATTTAATGATTGTTAAAATGGTTTAATGGTTTAATGGCGAAAATCCGAAATCTAAATCTCTTCCTGTTTGTTGCTGGTTGCTGCGCAGATCACTATGCTACACAGACATCTCGAATCGAAGATCTTGAATTCACTGTCACTATTTGATTTTTATTTTCATCAACCTATTTAATATCGTAATTATGTGCATAAGTTCGCAAATGATATAATTTTTAATAGATTGTGAGTTAGATATTTGATTGCATTTTCTGAAAAGTCAAATTAAAGAGCGGTAGTCGCGAGTGTATTGTTTTTATGTTAAAAAATACGATTTCTCTACACACTTCCTTACGCAGTCAACTTCGTTTATTTAATGCATTTTACACTCTTACTTTATCTACGGCGTTTCTATGCAAGTTTACACATAAACTGATAAGTTTAAAAAGATATATTGATATACCTAAATTATATCTTTATGTACAATAATATTTCTATACATGAAACAAATACTAACCGCAAACTAAAAATCAGCTGTCATTACGAAATAACAATTAAAGATCGTATGTATGTAATGAAATGTTGTATGATTGACGATGCAAAGAGTGTTAATGATTTTATTAAGATTTGGATGAAAAATCAATCATCATTCGGTCAGTTTCCAATACAAGCGCGTACTAAAAGAGTGAAAAGACTGATATGTATCTTTTGTTCGTGCCATATAGCTACATGATGTCGAAGTTATTCGGTCGCGCAAGCGTGGCGTCGGTGTGCGCGGCTATAGCCTACCTGGTATCTTTCATGCCCATCGTGCTCATTCTATCGTTGGAGGCTGTCATCTCTAAGGCTGTCAAGTTGCTTATTGTGAGTAATAATAATAATAAATAATTTATTGTCCAATAATAGCATAAAATAATATTACAGATATAATATAAAGATTGTACTTTAAAAACATAAACAATATTACTCTGCCCCCTAGGTTAGGTCAACCTGTAAAATTAAAATTTTTTTTTTTTGGACCTCTAGATTCTTATTATCGGTTTAGAATAAAGAATATTCATCCTTCTTAAGTTTGCAATATCCTTCACAATGTGCTTAACCATAGCAAAAGCTCTATGGTATGCCAACATCTCAAGACAATCTGTTGGGTCCGGCTGTATCTGCACCCACCAATCCACGTCGGGAGCGCAGCGCATGGTGGGTATTGGCTGTGAGTCGTTCTCCCTACGGTGGTCTTGCCTATACAGAGTGGTGGGAACACTATTTAGCTGATAATCGTGAGCGTTACACATACGAGTTGCCTGTCTGTCGGTCTTCTGCAAACTGAGCTTTGGAGAGTGTGCTCAGGAGCTGCATTTGTTCATACCTCCAGCTCCTTTTTTCCATCGGACATCCAGACGCACTGCGGGCTACCACCCTTTCTTGGTTGCTATTCCTAGCTGTCGCACCACGCGCTTCGCAACATTTTTCATAATGCGTAGCAAAAGAGTGGAACTCCCTCCCTGCGTCTGTATTTCCGAGAACTTATAACCCTTTTATTTTCAAAACCAGGGTGAATAGGCACCTACTGGGTTAGCTCGTTCCATCGTGAATCTTCTCTTGGCCCCTGGGCTTGATTGTGATCAAGAGCGAACCTATTCTAAATTAAGAAAAACCGTTAAGCATTTGGCAATACAAAAGTATTGCACCAAAACTTATGTAATCAAAGATTAGGGATTATTATCTCACAAAATATCTAAGAAAATATCATTCAGTCTTTATTTCTTGGTCTGCAAAGCAAGGACATACTGTATTTTTGTAATACATTTTTTTTGTTAAACTGTCGGCTGTTCTTTTTATGCAGATTTCATACTTTATATAAATAAAAACACCGTAGGGAGATTAGGCAACTGAGACTGGGTGAATGTTAACGATTACAGATTTAGTCAGACCAACAACTACATGTTAAGCCCTAGTCCCCTAGGAGGGTAAAATTGCAATAGTAATAAGTTTTATACCAACAGTGCCTTTCAATGTCATCGTCGCTGTGCTACGCGTTCGTCCATATCGGCCGATACGAGGCGATGGGCATGGGCGCTCAGTGGGCACAGCTATGGGCCGAGCCCTCGACCGATGACGTCAGCATTGGCCTTGCCGCCATCATGATGCTAATCGACGCCGCTATATACTTTGCTATCGGATATGCCATCGACTACTTCTACGGTGAGACAAATTACCTTATCGTATCCTGCTTATTTCTGCAATTTAAATTCAATATTGATTCAACTTTTTACAACACACATTTAAATCATCAACCATTCCGTGTCCACTGTGTGTCCAAGAACATCACATTTGAAATTATTTTCATTTAGTGATTTGATTTTTATAATACTTATGTATATTGTTATCATATTTGTTTCCATAAACGTTATTAGTACCAACGTAAAATATTTTACATCTTTTTATATTATCAGGCTTAAAAACACTACGAAGTTGCATTATCCACTGCGATACTACCGAAGAGAAAGCTGGCGTCAGCATTGTAAACGTCTCCAAAGTGTACGGCGAGGGCTCCCAATCTCCTAAAGTGGCCTTGGACAACGTCTCCATAGAGCTACACCGTGGGCAGATCACCACGTTATTAGGGCATAATGGCGCTGGGAAGACTACGCTAATGTAAGTATAATTGTTGTATATTCCCATTGAATAGTCAATCAAAATCGCACTGCATAGTTCTACGACCAACTCATTACTCTCTCTTACTTATTCAGTCCTTATTCATTGTTTTCTTTCCAGTAACATTCTGACGGGTATGGCGAAACCAAGCAAGGGTCACGTGATAATTCGCTCAGAGAAAGGCAGGAGCCCTGATGGTGCAGGGTCAAGTGTTGGCGTATGCCCACAGCGTGATGTGCTGTTCCCGTACATGACGCCGCGTGAACACGTAGCTTTGTACGCACAGCTTAAAGATGTATTGCCACCGGAAAAGCTAAAAGACGAAGTTGACAGGTGAGCCAACACAGTTATTTAATCAGTAACGACACCATACTAAATTTACGTACACATGCCTTAAAATAATTAAAATTGCACCTGTTATCGTAGTGTGAAAGTTAAATATAAAAAAAAGGTTTATTTAATTATTATATATTTTGTTCAGTCACTAAATAAGATATATTTTTTTAAATGGGTGACTGTTAAAATGTTGTTATTTCTAGTATGTTGAAAGTTCTTTCGCTGGGTGGGGTGAGCGACCAGCCAGTGTGTCGGTTGTCGGGGGGTACGCGGAGGAGAGTGTGCGTGGCGCTCGCATTCGTGGGGAGGGGGACCCTAGTCATGCTCGACGAGCCCACCGCTGGTGTTGATCCCGCAGCCAGAAGGTAACAGGTTCCTTCATATTCATGGTTCATAGTTCATTCATGGTGGTCAGGTTCTTTCATACTTGACTTAATGACGAATCCGTTTAAACAAATTAAATCAACATAAAGTAGTAACACATATTATATAAACAACATTTTTTTACACAAAAAAGATTTATAAAATTTACAAACAAAATTATTTACTTCTTTATTAATGTTCTCTAACTTATTTTATGTGTAAAATTTTATTAATTTCATTTAAGAAATAATGCCATGATATTTTACGAGAGCTATCAGCATTGCTTATCTTCTGGGCATTTTTGATTAAAAATCAATCTTTATAAACATATCCACATTATGCCATATGATGTCAAAAACTATCATAGAAAATCATATTTATAGGGCCATCTGGTCGCTGATTGTTCGCCTGCGTGGTTCACGGGCTGTTCTCTTGACTACGCACCACCTACACGAAGCTGAACTACTGAGTGACCACCTTGTCATCCTACACCAGGTATCCTCCCTCTCTCTTTCTTTGTCGCTATCTCCATCTCTCCCTCTCTCTTTCTCATCTACTGTATCTTCGTGAAGTTCATAAAGTTTCAGCTTTGAAGTTTCATTCGGACTAAAAAATTTCCAACATACAGAATCTTAATGAACACCGATTTTTTACTTTTTCCTCGATTAGTAGATAGACGTAAACGCTTAACATTTATATACAAATAGGTAATCACATCTCCGAGCCATCGCATAGGATTCGAACCCACGACCGGAAAGCGACATCATATCAAAGACGTTTTATAGGCGTATTTTAAATTAATTGAAATATGGCACTAGGAACGCAATTGAACTCTTCGTTTGTTTTCCGCAATCCCTTGCTGTCTAAGAGGTACGTAAAAACACGTATCAAATATTTCTGGCAGTAAAATATTAAACAATCACACAAAGAGTACAAACACAGTAGATCTCACTTGATTACTCAAGAAAAAAATGACTGCTTTTTAATTCTGCATTCTTTTATTATGTAAAGGGCCAAGTCCATACAGTCGGATCTCCAATAGAAATTAAACGTAGTTTGGGGCATGGGTACCGGCTCTCCGTCACATACCCTGATCGCACCTGGTCGGAGGACGAGCCCAGCGTCGAGGAGAGAAGCAAACAATTATTGACTGCCACCAGAGAGGTGATTGCTAACGCTTCTATAGCTGCCACGGCTGGTTTAGAAACAGAAGTAACACTTCCCTTCTATGACAGCAATGGACTTAATAACGAGTGAGTATACTTAATATTCGCCTGTCCTACATACTATGAACACACCTAGTCATAAACTTATATAATACCTAGAAAGCTAGTATAATAAAGAAATTAAATGATTGCCGCATTTTCTTTACATTCGTATCTATGCAAAAATAATGTTTCTATACACTTCCATTTCATACGTATTCCATTTTGTTATTGGCGATGAAAATACCACATTTTTTTACTGCCCACACGGCACCGACTAATGATTGTCAATAAATGTAAAAAAAATATATTTACTGTCGTCTCCCGCAGCAAATATATATACATATATCTATTTCATTAAAATAAATAATGACAGGTTAAAAGTGCGCAAAACACAAGAAAAGTGCTATAAACAAAAACTACCTCAAACAGAGATTATTCGAATTATTGAGTGTTATTTCGTCATTTGGAAATAAAAGCATTTTTCATTTATGTTTCGTAGTAGCTATAATAAATTGTTCCGCTGCGGGGAAAAAACTATTCAAATTGCTATTCAATTTCTAAATTATTCAAATTGCTTTACAAAAGGTATGTTTTCTTTAGTTTTCTCCGGCTGTGCAAGATGTTGGAAACACAGCAAGAAAATCTAGGGTTCAGCAGCTACGCGCTAGACTGCAGCAGCCTGGAGCATGTAATGGCCGACATCTGTCAACAAGGCGACCACTACACACACACAGGTGCACTAGTTTTTTCATCTAAATTTCTCTATTTGTTCATACATTATTAATTTGGTAATAAAATTATTATTATAGTATAACTAGAGTCGATGAACAAACTGGTTAGGCGATGAGTTTTTTTACGAACGCCGGCTTAACAGTAAAAATATTGAAATATTTTTTATAGTGAAGTCGTACCACTATAGCATTCTTATGAAAAGATTGTATGTTAAAGTTATCACAAATTGATAAAATTGGAGTAAAAGTTATATATTTATTTATAAGATATATAATTATAACTAATGTTAAATTCTCAAGTTGCTTAATGCCTTTAAAAAAATATTGTTTGGACAAGTTTAGTAATTTTGATTTTACGATCGTATTTTAGTAGCGAGACGGGCGAGGGGCAAGGCGCTTTTGTAAACAAAATAGGGAAGCGGTTAAAAACTAAATATGTATTAATATGACATCAGATAGTGTTGCTAGGTAAATACTCTTTTTCTAACATCCGCTAGCAACCTTTTAGAATTTTATATGTGAGCTTTTTTGACCTCACCTGTATATCGTCTTCGAAACGTGAGTTCACTGACAAAGCGTTGAAAACTAAAAATATACGCGTGCGTAACCGCGCGAGTAAGCTTATAACAGTTGAAGAAAAATCTATTATTTTACATCTCTTGTATTAACTGCCTACGTTAGAACTATCATAATTTTGTTTCTGGTTTCTTCAATATTAAACACGAGTTAAACTTTTTTTTTTCGACAGACCCATATAAACAGAATCTATACATAATGGCGACTGGTTAATGGTTAAATTATGGATTTGACTAATAAGTTCCCTATGGGCGATATAAATGAACATTTCACTGTACCTAAATATTTACCCAAATAAGTATTTTAGTGAAAAATAAAATCATACGTAAAAATAGCCATTATTTTAACAGGGAATTTTGAGATTATTATTGGACCGTAATGATTTTATTGTTACTGAGATTACTCTTTATATCTGAAGTTAACCTTAATATTGCCATAAAGTATTCTCTATCAGTTAACGAGACTTATCTCGTCTTATAATCAATACTTATATTGAAACCGTAACGGGCGGTACAAACTTATTTACTTCAATTAATATAAAACGATATCAAATTAATATAATTTTAGAACCAGAAGATCTTAACGAAGCGCCTTCTAAAAGCACGTCGACTGCTAGTATTCGGACAGATTCCGCACCACTGGTGGGACGCGCGGGACCCGTGAAGGGATCCACCTGGCAACAATTCACGGCCCTGATGAGGGCCAGGTATCTGCACTTTACTAGGAACAAGTGAGTACATCGAAGTTATAATAACAGTAACTTATCTTTCACTGTGGATGCAAGAAATAAAATAATTAAGTAACTATTAACTTAACTTAAGTTATTATTCAATAACTAAAATGATAGTTTTGCTCTTACATAATTTTATTATGGAAACCTATTATACCGATGTGTGATTTCTAACGATTAATGACGCTTTTCCTTTGTATCTGACAAAGTTCTGAAGATCCATTCAATCAAATTCTAATTTAAAATCAACTTTTAACCAGTGATAACTTATTCGTATAACACACGCAGGGAAATGTAAGTTATTTGTTATGCAAGGCTGCAAAGTTGAGTTTTGGCCGCGAGTTACATCTATTGAAACCTAAGCAAGCGAAGGTTTCTAGGATTGAACGAGCGTAGCGAGTGGTTCAAAAATATAATCCTAAGCGTAGCGAGGCTTTCAAAGGTATGAGACGCCAAAACTTTGCTACCGAGCGAAACACAATTTTTCACCTCACTTCAGCGAGGAAAATTTTTAGGTGCAAGGAAAACAGATTAATTAGAATCGCTAATAAGTATCTTCGTCGCTGTTGGACATTTTTGATATTTATGCTTTCTGATTTTACAGAATTTGAGAATGCATCTGAAAATACTTTTAAGTATGTTTCTATTCAATGGGAATTGACTAATACCAGCGATAACTTTGACAATTCTTTTTCGGGTGCGGCCGAAATCTTATCATATTGTATGAAATGTCACTCACCATACATTTAAAATTCTTAAACTTAACAAATAGTATACACTCAATATTATTTACTCTTGCTGTTTTTATGATTTAAGAAACTAAAATAATTTAATAAAAACAAAACGGAGTACTATGGTATTAATTGAAGTAAAAATAAAATGTAACTTATAAAGACTATAATGACAATGCGGGACGTACCATGTGTGTTTTTCTTTGAAAAGGAATGTTCTAATTTAAAACACTTTTCCACGCTAACGGATAAAACGCAATTTTCCACGCAGAAAGAATGAAACACCAAACTTTTCCGAGCGTGTGAGGTGGAAAAAAAATTGCAAGACATCTAATCTTACAGCGTCGAAGCTTGCCTTAAGAGGCGAGTTTTCGTCTCATTGTACAATATGAATTATATATGTAAAAAATATACTCACATACAATATAATAATAATATTGTTATTTTTTCTAGATGGCTGTCGTTCGTGGTGTTAGTTATGCCTGCTTTATTCGTCTGCCTTGCAATGGGATTCTCGTGTGTGCGCCCGCCTGCAGACAATGAGCTACCTTTACTGCTCTCACCGGAGCTCTACCACGGCACTGACTTTCTTACGTGAGAATCATTACCTTATTTACCTACTGTCATTACTGAACCGTATTAATTCGAATCAACTCCATTTTACCGTTTCGATTCGAATTCATTCACTCGGACTAACTATTCCTAAACTGTATTCGGTCTTAACAACTATAACGATAAACGACTCACTCCAGCCAATGATTACTAAGTACAGAGCCGGATTTGGGGGAGGGCAGGCAGAGTTACTGCCCTGGGTCTCCACAAGATAGGAGGAGAGATAAAAAAAATACAAATTTCAACGAGTTACTTTCGACTATCAAGTTTTGCCAATATTTTTTTGTAGAATATAGACGAACTTTTAACATTGTTATAAAAATTGTATCACTCATATTCGCAATAAATGATTTTGACTTTTTGTTCGAATAGAATAAGGGCCGTCTGTTGCCCCAGTACTTAGCCAGGCCCGGATTTGGACGTGTGTATGCCACACGTCCAAATCCGGGCCTGGCTAAGTACTATTCATTCGGACCTACTATTGCCTGTGATTCTATTTATAAGGTACAACTATTACCAGACTATGCACTCGCGACAACTAGATATAACTAAACATACACTTGTTTATTATAACTATACTGTAATGTAACCAACCATAATAACCAAACAACCAAAATGGGTTACCACCCACACTACTGTGTGATTGGTATCACATAATTCTTTGCTCTTATAGGTTTTTCATTTCTTGGCGGCCGATAAATTTTAACAAAATTATACTCTAATATGTGAACGTAACAGTATCGGGCGGAGAAACATTTATAACTCTTTGTATTAATGATTATAAATTAAATATTTTTTAAGATGTGTAATATTAATAATAATAAAAATATTAATTGCAGTTATTACATTCTATCCGTATTTGTAAGTGATTAACTTTACCGACTAACGAGTATAGGTCTTTACAACTACTACCAACAAATTACAAGTTTGTTAAGCGTGCAGGATAAAATTAGTTCTCATCTTATCAATTACATTCTCTTAATATAATTTGATTATTATATGCAAAAAATCACAATATAAAAAATGCTATAAAAAGTGTGTTATG
Organism: Calamotropha paludella; assembly: GCA_927399485.1. Taxonomy (NCBI): domain Eukaryota; kingdom Metazoa; phylum Arthropoda; class Insecta; order Lepidoptera; family Crambidae; genus Calamotropha; species Calamotropha paludella. The sequence continues at coordinate 17,598,483 of OV656803.1, read as the reverse complement.
TGCTTTTAGGTACTACCCTTCGATGTATTCTAAACACGTGGATCCATTGTTCGCCGAAAACATCTTACGCATTCTAAAGCAGAACAAAAACGCTAGAAATTGGACCGAAAAGGTATTGTACCATTTTGTATTATTAATTCAGGTTTCGACAAAGTGAGTGTTGCTGTGTGAGAGATTATCTATGTGGAGATAAAGATTATTTTAATATTTTTGGTCTTTGGTTCTGACACTTCCGCGCACATTACACATTTGAATATAACAACTTTTGTGTGGCTTTTGAGCATAATCTATAATCTAAGATCACAGTTGTTTGTGTGTTTGTCTGTTCGCTCATTTTCCCGCTCTTTTTCCATTGTATCAATAACGTTACCCTGACGTTTTGGCTCCTTTATAGGAGCCGTGATCACAGGTTGACTTAACGGTCGTCAGATATTTTCTACTACCTTCACAATATTTTTATCGGGCACGTTCCTAATTGTTAATTTAAGTCACATTGTTCTATTTTGCATTTTATTTAGTTATTAAATTCTTACTACGATTACATTGTATACTACTGAGTCTACAACCAGTTCGGAAATTGGGAGGCTCTTCCAAGCAAAAAGAGCTAACTACATTACAAAAGAGATGGATTGTTAATAGTTTTCTACTTTATTGTAATTAGAACAATAGGAAATATTTTGATACTTACTTCTTTAATTTACAAAGGACACTCCTACCTGTGAATGCGGTGAGACGCGACAAGTATGCCACTTTAACAACGTATCCTTGCCAGCCACCATGATGCTGCCCAACGTCTCTACTCTCAACGACTGGTTGCTCAAAACACAAGAGATTTACATAGAAAAAAGGTCAGTGCGGGGCTGCTCAACGAGGCACATATTATATTACATCGTAAAATAAATGCGTTAGGTTGGCTAACGCGTGTGTTAAATCAATATTTTTTTCCTAGATCGATGGTTGATAGCTGACAGATTATGCGAATAAGCACTCTTCATTAGCAATGTTAAATAAATGATTTTTTTTTTTTTTTTACATCGTATGCTTTCTTCCAATATGTTTTTTTTAATTATAATATAATGACTTTTTATTTGAATTAATTACAAGGTACTGTTGCATTACATCGGTCTTAATAAAAAACATTAACTGTCGCTTATATAGTATCTAACAGATAAGCAATTACAAATACCCTCCGCACTAGTTTCAAAACTGAATTGCGGCAGTGCAGTGTCACTTTCATACAACTAGTTTCGAATATAAGACATAACCTCATAATCAATGAATGCTTTATTCTGGTACCTATCTAATTAAATTAGGAGAGGTATCTTTGTTTGTAAATAGTGCCTTATTTATTGCATGTTGTGTCGGGAACATCAGCAAAGGTTATATTGAATCTGATAGCTTTATGCAGATTAAGCAAATAATAATTGCCAAGGTCGATATTGGGTCTATTATTATTTCTCAATTATATTAATGGCCTCCGTCATTTTTGAAACTTATGTAAAACTGTAATATTAGCAGATGATACCCCTTTAGTTTTTAAACCTGAAAAAAGTTTGTGTTTGGACGATATAACTGTGCTCTCTCGAAAGGCTTAACTCGAATTATTATAGGAAAAGGATTACTTTAGGTAAAATATTACTTTACTTATAATTTACGATTGACATACACACCTTCGGGTTGCTCTTTAATCCATAACAAGAAATTTAAAGTCAAAATTGTTTTCCTCTTCCCAGATACGGCGGTTTCACATCAGCTCTAACAAGCAATGTAACCAACTTTATAGCATGGTATAACAATAAAGGCCATCACGCACTACCCGCATACGTCAGCGCCCTCAACTCCGCTATTTTGAAACATGTCACTGGCTATAATCATGCCAACATCACTACATTCTCACATCCTATGAAAATATCTAAGGAGCAGATAAGCAAGGACACTGTGTAAGTTGGTTGACACTTTTATATTTCGTTTTTCTTTTTGTTTAGGAGTAGATACAACCCCCCCCCCCTCTCAACCACCCCCCCAATGCTCAGCGATCACTCTATCCGAATAACAATACAATGTTTTGTGTTACAAAATACAAACAGGGTCAACGCATTGCTGTCAGCGCAGGCGAGTCATGTACTTTTCAAACTTTTAAATATTTAACGCGTTTGTGTCAATACAAATATGCATATATGACGGTCGCGCGATTACTCCACAAACGAAATAAATGTGAAACAACGCAATTCAAAAGCATTGTGTGATAACATTTGTGCTACGTTTGGTTGTAAAATGCCATAATATTAATTGTAGTCTTAATGTCAAAGTTGGCTAAGATGATGGTATCTAGTTATAGCTAAGCGAATTTTAAAGATATATAAGCTCTATCGCGAATGTGATTGAGGATCTTTGGGTCTCATTTATATATAGAACTAGCCATCACCCGCCCGCTTCATTGGGCTAACAATTCAGCATATAAACATAGTTTTTACACTTAACTGTTGGACTGAAATCATCAGTTTTCTTATTTAACTTTACTCGTTCTTTTTTCTAAAATAACTACTGTAATGGTTATTACCATAAGCAATTAACCGAATAAAATAAATTCGGGAAAAAGTTTAAAAAAGTCAATCGAAGTAAATCGAAAAAATACAAAGGGTCCATTAAATCCAAAAAGTAAGTAGCCTAAAATCATCCACAGATTTTCCTATAATGTCCTCTATAGGCCTTGTCTATGGATCAAAATACCGTAGGGAAAATAGGCCGTAGGAATAATATAACTGACCACGCAAGCCCTGAGCTGATTGGTGGGTAAAAGCAGTGGTTAAATTGTCACATTGCATATCATTACCTTATTTCAGAATTTGGCCAATATATAAAAGTGCTTTATTTTAAGAGCTTATAGTTCAAAATTACATTTACATACTTTTTCAATTGGTCCAATTACGAATAGATATCTATAAATAAATATATTTGTTGTTATCACAGCTACCAGCACATAGCGGACGCGGGTATATCTGGCCTAGTGCTACTAGCTTACTGCCTGGTGTCAGCCGGTGGCAGTATATACCTGGTGACGTCACGTGTACTTCAGGAGAAACGCCTACAGTTGCTGTGTGGCGTGTCACCTGCCTTGTACTGGTGTGAAACTCTTACTTGGGACATGCTGGTAGGCATTAGTCTTTATATATCTCTTTTGTTTGGTTTGTGTAAATCATTATTTAAAATCGTAGCATTTAATGTATGGAAATAATCGTTATTTTGCGGGAACTGGACTGCTGCTGCTGTAATGCTAATACTTGGCTCTTGATCTAATACCGGAAAGCGTTGTACGTAATTTCGTACTTTCATTGAATGGAACGTTTTTACCTAAAAGCAAAAAAAAATGTAAGTAAGTTAAAAAGTATTCTTAAACGGATTAAAATGATTGAAATTAAAAAAAAAAACAAATTTGATATAATTTTATACATGTATACTTTCCTTTCTGTAATGGATCTGCTCCTGTGCGAAATGCTGTTAAGCAATAAGGACGCCTTTTGTATACATTGTCCTCTCTGTTGTTTTCGATGTACCTAATGTTATTTTGTATGCAATTAAATACAATTTATTAATATTAAAATCATTATAATTTAGATATTTTGTATGATCATACACATATATAGTTCCATAATAAATTTCTTTCAGTCTTTTGAAGAATGTTCGATGTATTTTTAGATGGAGTAATTTTTTTGTGAATAATAAATAATCTAATACTGAATCAAAATTATAAAAAACATAAATATTTACTAAAATTAAATATGACATAAAGAGTGATAATTTCAGTATTGATTATTTCTAAACTTATTAAAATTTAAATGTACCAATGAATTTAAGCCCAATTAGAAGTAAAGACACGAAGTTTATGGATCGATTTCCCCAATTGCGTCTTATCTGTAAACATAATTACGACTGTCACTATAATTTTTTCTTAAAATATGCTTTATAACAGCTCAAATCACGAGGGCCATCCGGAATTTAGCACCCTCTCGGGACTATTATTTATTTACAAAAACTTATTAACATTTTGTTTGTAAATAACATATCTTAAGCTAGTTATCTACGTAGTCACCTCCCAAATTTAAGCATAACGTATGATTAGTTTTTATATCCCAGCTTCAGTATATTTAAAAACGAAGTCACAGCTTTGTCCATATCTTCATCTGTTTCAAATTTTTTCCTGCCAAAAACTGCTTTATTTAATCAGGCGGCTACTCTATTCGCTAGCGCTTCGCACGGCGCAAACGAGTACTAATTTTTGGGTGGCCCTCGTAGCTGTCATACCTTCTGTTAATCATAGTTTCACAAATTTAGATTAAACAAACTAAACCGGCATCACATGAAATGAAAAATTGTGCTATTATCTTATGCTCATCGAAAACACAACCTTAAGGAATTGCAATGCGATTGCGAGTAACGAGTTCGTAGCTCGACATGGCTTTAAGAACTGTTATTTATTTAATATCGTTTATTTTGTTTGTATTAAAACTAAAATTTTGTGACGTTGATAAAAAAATATGATAGAATCATGTGGCTTTTAAACTATTCTCCATTTTGTAAAAAATATCAAAATGTCATGCGGCATAATAATATAAGTCGGAATAGTGTAGATTTACTTATCTTTAGTAGTTTGATACAGAATTTACGTAAACTTGACTAAAAGTAACGAATCCCTCTTTTAGTAAAAATTCTTTGAGTAATCTAATGCAATCACGCTGCAATTCTAAAATAAAATATTTTTTGATGCTTAAAATAACCAGTTGTCTTGTTTTTTTAGATAATCGTTGCAAACATGGTGATTACCGCTATTCTGATGGAAGCATTTCACTTTCCCGTGTTCGTAGCGAGGAACAACCTGCCCGCAATTTGCCTGTTGATATTCCTCTATGGGTAACTATTCATACATTATATGGAAACTTTTAGAAATTCTTACCTTTAGATTGTAGAAATATTTTAATGTTACGTATATGAAAAATTATTTTGGCAACAATTATCAATCAAATATTAATTAGACGTTGGTAACTACAATAACAAAACGTGTTAGAAAAATATCATAAAAAGTCATAACTTGACTAAACCAGTACCTTTTTTTCCTGTGATTGACAAGGCTCATTAAAGGGCCACACGAGTCCAACTTTAAATTATTATAAAATAAATTAATTTTAACGAAGTCATACAATTAATACGATTGTTTATTATTTGGCATACCTTTGCCTATGCCTTTACAACAACATAGCAAAAAACAATCAATCGAGCTACTTTTTATAAGCTGTCAAAAAAGTAATGCATCCATACAGTTTATAATGCAGAAATGAACTATGACGTCATTACTCCATCAATTCAATTGGAACTGGATATTGATTTGTCATTGTATCTTTACAAACTAACCAGGTGTACATGACAAAAAGGAATTCTTAATGGTGACAATTTTTATATTAAAATTACTCTATGGTATAATACTTCTTTTTTATGGTGCGTAGTTTCGCGTGCAGTAGTCTAATGCACGTGCTGGAGAAGTTGTTCGTGGAAGCGAGCGTCGGGAACATGCTGCTGTTTTGCGGCAACGCTTTCCTCGGTCTCGGCGGACTCACCGTGCTTCTTATACTGGATCTCATCTCGCAATCTGAGGTATTAAATTTTAGATAGGTACTTGACTTAATAAGAATAGATATATATTTGTCATCGTAATCAATTCTTTTTCACTGCGACAGTGTGATCACTCGGTGTTCTCATAACAATAACACTGATTTGTAGATAGATAAAAAGTAAAAATAAATACAAATATTAAAAAAACTTATATAGGGTAAAGGCACCAGTGGCCAGCCAGGCACCAGTGTTCAGCCTTTTACATCGTTTATTGGTCATAAATATCGCTATAATCAAATTAAACAAATCACTTGCATTTAAATAGACGCTCTGATTCCTTATTGGTTAATGTGTCACGCGACAGGAGCGGCAGGGGATCAGGGGGTAGAAATAAATTCGTTCATATCGGTGCTGTCCAACGACAAGAGCAATAGTGTCAAGTCCGCCATATTTTTTATTTCACGTAGTGTTCTCTTAACAGGTAAGAAAGAACCTATTTTATTATAAAATGTGATTGTGTTTTCTAAATGGTAGCTTTATACATTAGTTCATGTATTAAATTATATTAAATTTTGATTAAAATATCGCTTTTTTATGTATAAATTGAGGGGGCTGACCATTGGATACCACTTTTTTACAAAAGATCCAATGGACAGCTCCGGGGCTGATAACTGAGTTTTTCGATTATTTTTGAAATTACAAGACGACCATTAGAACCGATAAATATAAATTTCCAAATTTAGTACGACAAACATTTCCTAATGGTCGAAAAACCCACTGATCAGCCACATTTTAAATTATTTTTCCATGCGGCTGATCACTGGGTGTTGAAGATCCAGTCACTCAGCCACGATCTTATTTAAATGGTATTTTTAGGGACGAATGTGGTTATTTGTATGAGAATCTATAAGCATTATTTAAATTTTACCTGAAACAGTTATAAAATATATATTTATAATCAATGATTATAAACATACATTTCATAACTATTTCATACTTACAAGGGCTGAGCACTGGGTTCATCGAGGCTGTTTATTGGTTTTTAGAGGCTGTCCACTGGGACAAAGTGCCATTTTTTGTTTAAACGTAATTATATATTTTATTAGGAAAATTCTTATATTTGACATATATTTTTTAAAAACTATAATAAACAATAAATCCAATCATGCTGTACATTTCACTATCTGACATATGCTGTAGAAATGGCAACTGTTCAAACTTCAAAAAGTCGTTATGAGGCTGACCAGTTGACCACTGGTGCCTTTACCCTATAATTTTATATTTTTTAATACTTAGTGTCTTAAAGTTCTTTACTTGATATTTAATTATACTGTTTTTTTTTTTAATTTTGATGACGCAAATTTATACTTTATTTCACTAGCAGTTATACGCAGTCATATTAGGTATACGCTTTCTACTCTCTACTGCATTGTAAATGTTGGAATCGGGGAATTTTTCATTCAGAAAAAACGCCATCACAATAATTCCGAAGTGACCAACTAATCCTATGTTATGTTCACTATGTACATATTATTTGCACAGAGGACAGACAACGCTCGGTGGGTGTTGCACAAAATCTTCATGTTAGCGCCGCCGTTTGCCCTGGGAGATGGCCTCCTCGAGATAGCCAAGAACACCATACAAGCACAGGTATTGATATGGTTACCAGAAACTATCTTTGTGTGCAATTGTTTGTAATAAACCAAAGAATTATCACTTTAAAGCATTAATGTAAAGTAATAAATTTAAATTAAATCTTAAATCTACGCAAACGCGATGACGCAATGATACGAGCTGTGCTAAATAACTTTCAAAGCGTTAAAACTACTTAAACGATTTCTTATGGATAGATGCTATTGACAAAAACATAATATTTACAAAAAAACCAGTATCGGGTTCTTATGATAACTATTCCTTATTTTAAAATCAAATTGATTTTGTTATTTCGAGTTTTGGATAAGAATGTAGGGAGAATAAAGAGAGAGGTCTCTATGCATCAGTTCTGTGTTCTTTATCTTAATTCAAAATTTCGTTTGGCAGGTGTTGGCCCGCTTCGGTATGGAGACTTACAAAGACCCTCTGAGCTCGGACCTAGTAGCAGCCCACTACTTGTATTTAACACTAGTTGGAGCTGCCTTGTTCTTGTTCAACCTCGCCATTGAGTACCAGTGCTTCGACTATCTCATTCACAAGTCAGTCAATAAATCTATATATAATTTATATATATCTCAGATCATTTTTATTAGTTTCATGCAAAGCATTGTTTGTATATGAATAGGTACTAAAAAGTAAATGGCCGGGCTATATACATAGTTTTTACCCAATTATTGTTAGTAAAGTAAAAATATGTAGTTTACTTCCGCAAAACTCAAGCAGTGTGCACCACCCGCCCGCCCGCAAATAAATGCAAGAACCGCTGACACCGGCAACTTCACCATTTATTTGCGGGTGGGCGGGTGGTGCACACTGCTTGAGTTTTACGGAAGTAAGCTACTATTTTTATTTTACTAATGGATATGGACTTTCGCCAAGTAACGCCTGATTCTATCAAATACCCAATTATTGGTCCAATGCACTATTCGTACTCACTAATATCGTTGGTTTTGCAAACCGAGTTGCGTGAAGAGATCATATTTTTATATACTTTAAAACATCACAACAAATCAGATTCGTTAAAAGTTGATTTTTACAGGGTTCATTCTGAATTTATCCCCGACATACATGATGGAGAACTGGAAGATTTGGATGTGGCCGCTGAGAGAAGGAGAGTTCAAGAAACAATCGCCCAGGCCAGGGAATCTCCTCTGCGGCTTCACACCATAGGAAATATCAATGCTGGTAATTTATGCCTTTATGATTTATATTCTACACAGCGGCAGAAAAAGAATGTCACCCTATTTATTGAGCGCCAGGGATAACTCTCACAACCTTCAGATTAAACTCAATACTAGTGAAATTTCTGGCTAATGTAGTCAGTGTCTAAAAAAATTAATGTAAAGTAAAAACACTAGCAGTGCAAAAAAATAAGAAGTGTAATTGATTTTACTATTAATTCAACCAACAATTTTATTATATAACAAGCTGATCCGGCCACGCGTTGCTGCGTTATGAATTAAAAAAAAAAACTATCCTATCTCTTCAGTTGGACCAAATTACACAACCAACAAAATTACCAACTTTCGTCAATATCGGTTGAGTTGGTGAAGTGTTCACTGGGAACATACATTGTGATACTGGATTTTTATATATTACTACAACCTGCCCAGGAGTATGAAGAATAATTGTACCAAGTTTCGTTAAAATCCGTCGAGCAGTTTTTGTTTCTATAAGGAACATACAGACATACAGACATACAGACAGACAGACAGACAAAAAATTTACTGATTGCATTTTTGGCATCAGTATCGTTCACTAATCACCCCCTGATAGTAATTTTGAAAATATATTTCATGTACAGAATTGACCTCTCTACAGATTTATTATAAGTATAGATTTTTATTCTATTACAAGTGACAATTGGTGAAAGATATTTCTTTTAATGAGGCTTTCATTTGTTGAACAGGGTTCGTGGATAGCGAAGGCATAGGCATGAAAAACTCTAGTCGTCTAGGATCTGGTGGAGTTCGCATACGTGGAGCAGCAGGGGCGAGCTGCCTGCGGCTCGGCAAGGTGTACCGCACACGTCGTGTCCCCGCCCTTCGTTCACTCACACTCACCCTCCCCCCCGCACAGGTAGTTTTACATGTAAACTCTTTAATTACTGGACATTTAAACTGTTCTACTGATAATAGTTTAGCAGAAGGAACATCTATTTATCTAAAATAAAAAAATAACGAGGATAAACTATACAACAGCAGAACATAGATATGTTCTAGTTTTTATAAGAGAAAAAAAAAAATATTTGACGGCGTCTTGATAATATCACCTGACTTGGTACTACTATCAGAACAAAAAGATCCTTCATTACAATGGAGATTTTTATGTAAAAAATAATACCTCTGAGAGAACTCTAATACTTAATAAAAGTTTATTAGTATCAATGCTAAAGTTGAGCAGTTGTGTACGATTGATATTAAGTTGAACAGTAAGTAGTAAAATGTCAGTATATATGTATATTACTTTGACCTTGTGCTCAACAGCTAGATTAATTGAGCAATTTAGTTTCTTAACTAGTAAAGAATAAGGGCCGTGACGTCATATAACAGGTTTTTTTTGTTAGTGTTCAAAAATGTGGGTCGATATTATTTAGCCAAACAGGCACTGCATTTTCCAATTTTACCCTGTAATAAAAAAAGTTTGTGTACGCTTGTTGCGGTAGTGCACGGCGCTTCTGGGCGAAAATGGTGCGGGCAAGTCTACAACATTTTCCTTGCTGACGGGTCAGCTGCGACCTACAACTGGCCAGATATATCTCCAGCATGAACCCGTTACCCGTCGGCAACTGTGCAAGGGTCTGATTAGTGAGTATTTTAAACCTGATGCTATAATCTGTTCAGTTAAATTCAGACTCTTTTTGGTGAAATGTTTCCGGACACACAACATAAAATTACATAACAAACAATACTGCCGTCCTTACGATAAGTGTAATAAGTCGAGTTTTTGGGCAAATTGACTTACGTACAATTTTACGTACAAATATACGTACAAATATAAGATACTACATAAAATTCCGCTTCATTTTATAGTCGTATTGTTAAAGTGTCTAGCCAAGAGCTGTTATAGTTATGATGATACACAAGAAAAGAAAAATTAAATCTTTAATCGCCATTATTTCGAAATTAGCCGAAACTACTTATTGCATTTATCGTAAGGACGGCAGAATATGATTCATGCTTTTCAAATAAACGCGCTTATGACGAATACATTGGTAACATACTGGAAGGATTTTTCAATCCAGTTGTAAGGCCAATAATGAATGCGTCGCATTTATTTTTGTCCGCCATTAAAATATGTCATCACGATAAATCAATAAGCTGTTTCTGCATCGTTTATTATACTTAAATCCAATCTCTTTAATGATTTCATGGAGTTTTGATCTTTTAATTGTCCCCAAAGTAACATCTACATTTATTAAATTCACGATTTTGTCCAAGTTGGGTATCTCATTTTGGGAAAATAAATCGTGAATTATTTAGTGAAGTCGTCGATTTTGTCCACAACAAAAGAACGTTTTCAAACTTTTTTGTAGAACTTTTTAAGGTGTACAATACCGTAGTACATTATTTAGATCAAACTCGCAAGGTTCAGCCAGCGTTTGCAATGTAAGCGAAAAAAAGGGGTTTATTTACGACATTATATTACAAACTTCTAAAATTATCTGTGTTTTTCTACTATATTATACATGTATTATACATATAAACCTTCCTCTTGAATCACTCTATCTACTAAAAAAGCCCGCATCAAAATCCGTTGCGTAATTTTAAAGATCCAAGCATACATAGGTACAGATAGACAGCAGGAAGCGACTGTTTTATACTATGTAGTGATTATCTTGTTCTGGTGGATAGAGTATAGTCAATTTTAACAAAAAAAATCAGTAAATAAACATTGGTTTTTTGTCATTTTACCATGTCGTTTAAATCCTAGCAACGTTTGTCAGAAAATTATTAATATTTTTAAGATAATTGTATGTTAATATATATATTTACTTAATCTAATAATATTTTCAGGTTATTGCCCACAAAACAACGCTCTAGACCCACTACTAACGGTAAGAGAGACGCTCTCCATATACTGCCAGCTACGAGGCATCGAAGACCAAGACGAGGTAACTTACACATTTCTCTTCCACAGTCCTTGCCACTTGTTCTAAAAATGAACACATGATATTAAAAAATTCTGAACCAGATTATGGTACCGAGTGATGTATTTTTTTTTTACAATCACTACACATAGAACTTCATTTAAATGAGACCAATCTCCGCACTCACCAAACCTCGACTAGGCTAAGCAAAGGGCTTTGGGACCACTGGGACTACGAATTGATTTATATTATTATTGCTGTCATTGCTCATCTGGAAGAGTATTCGCCCGGTTAGCGAGAGGATGAAAGTTTGTGTCTTGCCTGACTTCTGGGGCAAGTCAATTTTTTTATAGTTTAAATTAATTTACATATGAAATCTTGCTAGATTTCATATGTAAAAATACTGCTGTATTTAATTGCTTAAATTTAAATAACAAAAATATATTTATATTTGTTGTATTACTGTTTAATTATTATTGTTTCTTATCATTCTTGATTATGTGACATTAATGTATCTGTAATTTTGGAATAAGTTTAAAAAGCGTTTTTCTCTTTTCTTATCATACTGACATTCTAAATATAATATTGAGAATTTTATTTTTATATCTGGAATATAATATTAATAACACAAAACTAATTTTAATGCAGTAAACATTTGCACACTCAAAATAGACATATTTCCATTCAAATAAAAAAGGTCTTTTCTTCTATTTAAATAAGAAAGTAAGAGCCTCTGTCTAGTTAATTTGTGTTGATAGGTCTAAAAGACTTATCAAACGAAACCCATGAAAAAACCCTTATTGTGAAGGTGATAAAGCGCACAATGGAGATGTTCGAGCTATCCCGATACACGAAGACGCGCGCAGGCGCTCTCAGTGGTGGCAATAAGCGCAAGTTGTGCACCGCCATCGCGTTCATGTCACGCGCACCTCTCGTTCTTTTGGATGAACCTACCAGGTATGAAATGATGATGAAATTAATTAATTTACAAATAGCATTAAGCATAGTCGTAAATTTAAACCTTAAATAAAAATTTAAGGTTTATGCGTGTATAATACATGCATATCAAGGTAAAGAAAAGCCGAAAATTACAGATATTATATCGTAAAAAGCTTTGGCTTTAGATTTAGCGTAAGGTTTACCTTACGGGATATATCAAAATAATATACCACGGAATTGTATATATAAAAAGTTTTGTCAGGATCTCGGTAGATTAATTACAAGAGTACTCGCCCAGATACCGAAACCCACATCGGTGCGAGTCCTGCCTTACATCTGCGACAAGAACAAATGTTCTAGTTAGAGACATCTTCCCTTTGCCCCTTTTTGCTTTCCCAAAGAAAATATGTAATCTGTGGAAAATATCATGTTTGAGTTGTCAAACCAACGTTTGTTGTATACCTTGTCTCAAACCAATTTGATAAAAATGTAAACAAACCAGTTTCATTTAAAATACTCTCACTTTCGGCCACTACATGGATATAAAAACACATTCATAAGTAATAAGAAGGTTTCAACATGTATCTCACTAGTTTCTTTCAAAGATCATAGTTTGTTTAACATATTTAAAATTTATTTGAAAAACTTAAGACGAAAAGTGACATTATTAATCCAATGAAAAAAATTGTCTAATCTGTGTTCGCATAGTGTTTGACCGTAAAAGAGTATCTCTCAATTCATTGATTACTTCAATTGAATCGATTACGAATCGAAGACGCATAGGTAATGTAATAAATAGGTAATTAGTCATGGATGTATGGTAAAGATAAATACGCGATAATTATACCTGTGAGTGATGATAACTGATAATAACGCGATACGAACAATGAATTCGTTAGTGTTGGCAAACAGCTGTCAGGACGTAATTCACAGCTTCTTGTCATGTTATTGGAGATAAAATATCATTTGTTGGTTTTACTGCTAAAAATATCACAAGAATCTCAAATATTTCAAAATATATAGTCTCGGGTAAGTTAGTGCTGGCTAACTATGTATTGTTAAAGCAATAGTTATATAGTTTTCACAATTTTTATAAATCCCAGGTAGGCCTAAAAAGTTACCGTTTTTTTTAAATTGATAATTACCGGTATTTCATTTAAAATAATAATAACGTTTGTCATAATCATAAGTAGTGAGACCGTTTTTTGTACATTCGGTACGGATGATTAATCAAGTACCACACAATTTTGGAATTATGTCATTTTACTGTGATCTTCAGTCCGCCTATCAAGTTCAGAAACTAAACTGCCAATATTACAAAAGCACATGTATTATAATTAAAATGTCATAAAATACGAGGTTGAATTATGTAAATATATTCCGATGGAGATGGCATGTTATGAGATAAAAGCTTCTAAATAAATAATGATAAATAAAAGTTTTGAGCTCAGAAAAGAGCAAGACTTGCCTATTTTCGGAGGAGGATTTCGTTTAGCATTGAAATGCTTAAGCTGCGATGATGTATTTAGGTAAAAATCATATTACTTTCAAGAATATGGTTATTTGACACCTTCAGTCACTTAATGATGCTGTAATGTCCATAGACTAAAAATTACTAAATAACAAAGTTATATTAATTACAGAACAATGTCAAAAAAACCGAAAATATAAATTTTCTTGTAAACACACACGAGAAATGGGTTCTAAATCGAATGAGATGAAATATGTAACTACATTTATAAGACCTTATTTCTTTATTAAGATGACTAACGAGCTAGCAATTAATTTTGAACTTTTTCATATCTCCCAATAGGGTTACCAGGCGTCCGGATAAAGCCGGACACAGTCAGGCGTTTTGTTTGCGTGTGCGGCCAAATTAGACGGAATCGACTTGACCGGTTTTTGTTAGGCTTTTCAATTTGATCTCTTTATACATTTGTCATATGTTGATTTGCAATTATCGAAATTAACATTGTTATGAATAAATTATTTTTCTATTAGACTAATTTATTTTATAAGAAAGTATTGAAATAATGCAAAAAACATATGAAAGTTAAAAAAAGACGAAGCGTCACAATTACAATAATTATATGTTAAACTGAAACAACAGCCCATAGAATCAAACCAATGTAAATTTAACCTGACCTTCCTTTGAAATTTATTACAATAATTTAACTCCATAAAATTACAAACAATCAGAACAGTTTAGTCTTAAAATAAGTTATCGATATCGACAAGCTGCCATTCGATATCAATGCATGCAAATAAATAGTAATTTTTATGTGTTTTGCTGTTTATTATGTATTGTAGTTATAAATAAATAAATAAATAAATATTTCTTACATTCACACCAATTAGCCTAGCCCAAAGTAAGCACTGTAAGGCTTGTGTTATGGATACTAGGGTAACGGATAGATATACATATATGATACATAAATATGTAATATTCATAGAAATATATAAAAACACCCATGACTCAGGTACAAATGCTCGTATTCATCATACAAACATCTGCCCCTTCCGGGATTTGAACCCAGGACCGTCGGTGCGAAAGGCAGGATCGCTACCGTTGCACCAAACGGTCGTCAGTTAAATATTTATTGTAATTAAATACTTATTGTTGTAATGTATATTTTAGATATGGTGCTTTGAGAAGTTCCCATTGTCTCCGCAGTTTTTTTGTTATATCAGACTTATATGGATAAGTTGTCATCGATTTTTCTACAAACTTGTAAATATTCAGTGTTATGGTCTTTTCATTTGCTGTCAAGCGACTAAGTCTCGGTCGTTTTTTCATAGGCGAATACAAAAACGAAGAAGAGGATGACGGACCAGGGTTATCCGTGTTCAATCCTTAAAATAAAGATAAATCATTTAAACATCTGTTTTCATTTGAATATGTTTTTAAATTTGCGGAATTGGCTTTTTAGTTTTGCTATAATTTTCTTTCTTTTACACATATTCTACATTTTGTAAGGGAAAAAATACCTTTAAGTGGCGGCCGTCGAATTACTTTTAATTGAGATGAAGTTTGAAATTTGTCTTACTTTAATACTAAATATATTTATTTTATATTGACGACCGTTTGGTGCAACGGTAGCGATCCTGCCTTTCGCACCGACGGTCCTGGGTTCGAATCCCGGAAGGGGCAGATGTTTGTATGATGAATACAAGCATTTATACCTGAGTCATGGATGTTTGTATATATTTCTATGAATATTACTTATTTATGTCTGATATATGTATGTCTATCCGTTACCCTAGTATCCATAACACAAGCCTTAAAAGTGCTTACTTTGGGCTAGGTTAATTGGTGTAAATGTAGGAAATATTTATTTATTTATTTAAAATTCTAGCTAGATATCTTTTTTCTTCAAAGATTGATTTCTTATGTGCAATTTAAAAAAATGTAAGTCGTTTTTACTCAATTCAATCTAAGCATTTCATTTCTCGATAATCACGATGAACTGCACCACCTCTCGAGGCTTGAGAACAAATGCCCATTATCCGACACTCGAAATAAAAACAAACTACGCTAACGCGAAGCTCCAACATAATAGTGTTCAATTAATCGAATCGAAGCAATCAATTAATTGCTCGAATCATAAATCGTTTTACTTTTACCACATCACTCAGTAGTCTATGGTCGCAAAAATGGCGTCTTTGTTTACAATTTTATTAAATTGGTTTGAGACAGGGTATAGTTAATTTGAAAACTATAATTATATCTTAAAGATCTCTTAGGGCTGATAGAGCTAGATTCTTATCGCCATGTCGACTAAGATCAAAATGATATAATAATAAATATTTTAGTAACTGATACTGCACAGTATCAAAGTATAGTAAGTAACGAATTAAGTATTTTTTATGATTGCTTATATGGAAAATCACTAGTGCACCATTGAAAATTATATACTATAATAAACCTGCCAAAAGATGGCGCTTTTAGGTATATACTGTTTTTTAACACACGCTAACAAGATGTTAATATTTAATAGAATATAATATCGAACTCGTCCGTATATCAACACTCTTCTTCCCACATTCAACAGAAGAGTAACTTCTGCACGTAGACACGGAAAATAGGGATTGTGTCAAAATTCAAATATCTACACGTGCGAAGCCTCGCGTGTAAGCTATTATTACAGATATTATTTATTAATAAAACAAAAATATGTAGCTTGCTTCCGCAAAAAACAAACAAATGCACCGCCCGCCCGCAAATTAATGCAGACAACGACATACCTTGCACCTTCACCAACCACTCTATGTCTGTTTTCCCCCCACACGGAGCATCATCAGGAGCTGTTAGACCGATCAATATCGAGCACCAGAAGTATTGTTTTTTACGGAAGTAAGCTACATATTTTGTTTTTTTTTGGATATGGACTCTCTCCAAGTTACGCCTGATTCTAACAAATTCATTTTTACAGCGGAATGGATCCCGCGTCGCGTCTATGCGTGGCTCGAGGCGTCCGTCTAGCGTGCGCGGACAACCGCGCCGTTTTGTTAAGCACACACCAGCTGCAAGACGCGCGCCGCCTCGCCACTAGGGTGGCGCTACTGCAGCGCGGATCGACACGCGCCCTGCAGCCGCTGCACGCCTGCCTCACCAGGTCGAAAACCTTTTTTACGAAAGGAAACCCCATTTATCCGGCCGGTAAACCTGCGCGATTACAACTCTGTCAGGACTACCCGCTAAAAACATTTGTCGCCGGTTGGTCTCGTAAGAATGGCTCTCATTCGCCACTATGACTCGGCGACCGGTCTGTTTCCAGTTCCCTCTACGGTTCATCAAAATCAGGCTCGGTAGACCACTTTTGTAGGAGACCTAGCTCTTCCCTCAGGGGAATGATGAAGAGGCCTCCGTCCCCCGGCTGAAGGGCCTGAATACACCCTTCTTATTGGACGGGGGCGACAGCGTTCGTAGATTCGGATTACGTTAGCGTATTTACACCTCATGCACCCTGTTCTACTAAGCCTGAGAACCACTGCATTTGCTTCTTGTGCATATATCAACTCTACGGCCTCCTTGTTTACAATAACATCCTCACAGAAGGAACTGTTATTTTCCATGACAGATCGGAAACCCTCAGCACAACTTTTCGATAAAAGTTGTTTCAAATTCACTAATAGCATTCAATATCCTAGATTTGGCGGTGGGTACATAGTGGAATGCCGCGTTGGCGCGGGCACTGCGCGCGCAGTGTGGCGTGCAGTCAAATTTCGAGCGCCCACCGCAGTTCTGCAGTTACTTCACCACGCCGCGCTCCACTTCCTGATACCCATTATTACCACAGGTATACTTTTACCCTTTTTATTGTTCCAATCCCTCGCGTATTTGCGACTGCAATTTAATAATTATAAACGTCAGTGATAATTATTTATATAATATTTTGAAACTTATTTAATTAATCAAAGTGAGTGCATAGCTATATAGTGACTGAAAAGTTAATTTAAATGTACTAAAATTTTTAGTTCTTACGAAAACTGTAGCGGCTTAATACAAACAAAGTTATGTGTTTAACCTATTCTTATCCATAGTTAATAACCATAACTGATGATAATGATACACAACAGATGTGTAACTTCTTTTCTGTAAATTTTCGGAATTATTTCTGAAAATAACTTAATGTGGTTTCACAACATTAATTACTATTATAATACTAACTATATATGGTAAAAAAATAAGAAAATATTGTTTACCTATGGAATAATAAAATGGACTAATTTAATATTTTAATAGATGTATTAAAAATGAAATACTGCTGCCGCGACCATGGCATATAATTTTGTTTAATTTTATCAGTAAACATGAAAGAAACGAACGTGCGTTTGAGCGACATCTTTCGTCTAATGGCGGAGTTGCAAGGAACCTGTGATATCGAGGACTACACCATCAACCAGAGCTCGCTCGACCAGGTAACCACGTACCTTATAATGTTAGATTGTACCTTTTAGACTTAGACAAAAAAAGTAAGAATGTGGGCCACATTCTAAAAGTTGTTAATTATTAAATGTTGAACACAGCCGATTTACTGACAACATCGGCTGTTTTTAATTTGAACGACCTTTACTATCTAATTATGGATCTTAATCCTCAAATGCAATAATGACATATGTTCAGCTTGGAGGAAATGAGATCTTGAGATTGTGATGTTAAGAGAATTTTAACATTGACATCGTCCAGGTCGCCAAGACTAGACTTCTATTTGAGCTACATAGCCCGAAAACTCATATGTAATACTACATTTTTTTTAAATCGTGAGTAGTAAAGTGCTATATTACTGTGATCGCCTTTTTATGCCACCCAAGACGCGATGATCACGAAGTAAGTGAGGTAGAAAAAACAGTTGGCGATCAGTGATAAGCGAGCAAGGCCGTAGCCAGGGGAAGATTGTTCAGTCATTTGAAGTGACTTTGTTATAAGATTATTTTGCTTAGGAATATTGTTTCCATAACACTATGCAAAATACTTCAATATCCCCTATGCTTTACAACATGTCGATTTAATTATAAAGATGTTGGCCAAAATATAAATTCAAAATTTACTGAATTCAGAATTAAACACACATAGTACGTTCCGAATCATCATTATTTATTTATAAGTTACATTTTATTCTTTTTTTTAATTAATACTATAATACTACATTTTGGTGTTATTAATACTATAATACTACGTTTTGGTTTCATTAAATTATTTTAGTTCATTAAATGTTAAAATCAACAAGAATGAATATTATTAAGAATATAATAAAATATTATAAGAATTTTATATATGGTGGGTGAGATTTCATAACACATGACTGGATTTAGGACCGCACCCGAAATAAAACTGTCAAAGTGATTATGGTATTCTTAGTCAAATAAAATTTAATATAAACCTATTGAAAATGATATTTATTATTTCTAATTGTATTTTCAGATGTTCCTAAGCTTTAGTGACAAAGTGAATATAGAAGATGACTCAATAGACGTGGAGCCTTTGCCGGCGACCAGCGCACTACGGCCTCAAGCCGACGACCTGGCCAGTGTCACCGCGCTTTAATACGTCAGTACTTGCCCTTAGTACAAATATCTAGCGTGATTTCGAATAGAATTGTAATCAAATATGGAAAACTGCAAATGTAGTGAATGTCCATTCAAACGCTTTGAGAAAAGAAAATTATTGCTACGTCACTGTTCCGTCGCAGTATTTCCGATAGTTTTTTCGCTAGTTTTAAGTAACGGTGATAGTTGCATAAAATCATACTAGAGTAGAGCCATTACAATAAGCCTCGACAGAGCAAATGACTTAAGGTTTTGACGTCATAGGAGTTCGAGTGCGATTCAGTAATCGTAAGTTAGCTATCGAAATCCCATGACTGACAAAATTAATAGTAAGACATGAAGACTGGCGTGTATCTTGCTTTTAAAACATAGTATATTACACTGGAATTAAAGAAATATTAAAATTATTAAAACAAATTAAATTTTATTTATATACAATTTATTAAAGTAATAATGACGTTAAAACATGACATGCTATTTAAAAATATGGACTTTAATTATTCGTTCTGCATTACGATAGTATAATGTATGTCCAAACGGCAAAACGTGATGTGCTGTTAACTGTACCTACTACGAGATAATCTTAATATTTTATTTTTGTGGAAAGTGTTAATCAATTTAATAAGGCCAAATTTTTTTAATTAATTATATATGTGTGATACATAGTTTGAAATGACTTAAGTATAAAGTATTTTTAAACGTATAACAATTTGGTTTCAATAGTTATTTGTGTTATGAAATTGTATTATTTTATGAATATTTTGTAGAAAAAGTGATGTCCCAATACATGATAAATCTATGTGCGTTTGTATATTACCATTAAACCTACAATATTTCATGTGACTAAAAAACTTGCCATGCTATCAATTTCAACCACAGACCAAAGAGGCTATTGATTTAGGCGATCTATACTAATATTTCCGAATTCCTGTCCAGCCACATACGGGAAGGGAAGAATAATTGAATTGGAAATTTTGGATGTATTTTGTAAAACCTGTTAAATTCTTTAATAGCCGGTGTAATAATCATCTATAAATAAAAACTACATGGAACATTGGATTGGTTTGAATTCTTGCCATTCTATAAAACTATTTTGCATTTTTTTTTAAATCCGTGGAGTTCTTGTTTTCTTGACAGAAAGCGTACGTCCTATCACAAATTTACAAAGGAAGTAGCCGCTCCTCCATAAATAAAAATGGATAACTGTTAAATTGATATTGAAAATATTCTTTAGAATAGATAAGTCATAGGTCAAGACACTGTAATTCTAAATCAAAATGGAATGCGGTTTTATTAATGCTTAGTATTAGTTTAGATTTCTTCTCAGTGAGGAAATTAAATGTCAAACATGCCATATCTCGTGACGTTAATAAAGAAAAAAAATATCGATTTTTCTATAATAGTATAAAATTAAGAAACTACAAAAGAATTGCTCAATGTAACGTACGAAATCATTATGACATTATATTTAGTTTCAATTTCATTTTAGAATTAGATATTTTTTTATTCAACCTTCTGATTTATCTTAGCTAGTTTATTATATTTAATGTATCTTAATGACACTGCACTGTATTTTTTATTGTATTATTCAATAGCAAAGGTTGTGAGTTAATAATAAAAAAAAAAATAGTTAACCAAGAAAGCATTTTAATTAGCTCAGAGAACTGGTAAGAGACATTTCATGAATCCGTAATACAAAATAGAAGAATACATCAAAGTGACTTTGTAAATTTAAATGCTATATAACAATGCAATAAGAGATTAATATTTAAGCCGAGACAACTGTTTGACCAAATGTAGCCGCACTTAAAGTTGCCTCTTGGCATTTAAAAAAGTTGCTATTAATCACTAACAGAGTAGACATGTACGCGTCGTCCACAGCCAGTACAGCTTTCTGTTACGTAAGTTGGTTCAGAGTTGTATTTTCGACCTCGTATTTAGACATATTTTGATTTTTAACTGATTTCCTTTAAACTGGCAATAATATACAAATTAAATTTCGAATCTCCTGCCAGTATAATGATATTACCAAGTTTTAATTAAAATGATTCTACGTAGCATACGTGCATAATTTACGTTTTACCTTACTACCTATATCATTTAGCTTTGTAACGTAACTTAAGTATAAGTATACATTGCGTTAAAAACGTAACGTTAAAGTACTACTCGTATTGGACCCTTTCCTTAAGTGTGTAAATATGACATGATCGTGACTAGAAGTTGTATATGTACTGTAATAATATATATATTTAAATTGGAACATTTCGATATTGATTTGTAAATTACCATGTTTTCTATTATGGCGTAAGATGACAGAAATATTTGTATTATTATAAACGAGTTAGACGCGAACTCTGTGATATTTAATGTTTTAATTTAAGAAATAAAACTACGGATGGTTTATGGAAATTGTGTTTTATTTATATCACATTTAACAATAGTTTTAATTAATAGGCATTATGATTTCTTAAAAACAAAAACATTTTTTTTTAATCTTAACGCACTAATACTTTGGCATTAATATATAATCATAGCGATTAATTGCTTATATATAAAATGGAATGTCATATATTAACAAATAGTTTTAAGTCAAACTTTAAGTGATAAAGAAGCAATACATTTAAGTATACAAATATATAACGACTTGACTACATAATTACAATATGTATAAAGTAACTACTGTAGACCATAAATAATTGTTTTGTGGCTTACTATTCTATTAGAGAATAGTATTGAAAAATCATAAGTTTATTTAATACGTTGAAGGGCGTTTGAAGACTTTGGTCTTAAAAATTTTCCAGAAAAATAATTATTTTCTGTAATCTTATAAGAAAAAACATATAATACTTTTCTAAGCAGCTTTAAAATTAATTTGTAGTAGTCTATCTCTATTCAATGTAATTTATGGCTATGCAAGACAGAATAAGATAGAGATAGACAAATATTTAGTTTATGTTGCCGTTTGACATTGGTAGTAGACTGGGTATACAAATATCATCTACTTTTTTTATTATAACAAAATTCACATCTATTATTTACATTAATATCCTAAAAAAAGTTATCTAACCTGCAATACTTTTCAAATCTCGGTATTTTTTACTTATTTTAATAATTACTTAATTAGTGTCAAATGAGGGGTTTCGTAGAGCGGCGGCCTGTTTGAAATGTAGGGCGAAGACGTCCAACACACGGAACCCCACGTCCCTGTTGAGCTCCTTGTGGCTGAGGCTGCGCACGCATAACCGGACAGCGTTCTTTACAGTTTCTTCTCCAAAAACGTACAGAACTAGAAGTATTGAATTAACTAAATAAATTTCTGCTTATTAGATGTATGTGTTGTCATGAATGTGACCGATTGCTTAGTGGATGGACTTTAACTATTATAAAAAATTGAGACATTGTGCTCTATTCTTTATATTATTAAGAGACATACTAAAGATATTTACACTTTTAATATTTTATGTTATAATTATAATAAAACGGTATGTATTATGTGTGTATTACACATTTATTGTTGTATTTATGTGTGTATTCGCACAACTAGGTGTCATATTTTGTGGTTATTGAATAAATAAATTTATGTAATACTATCAAGACTCACTGGTCGGTAATTTCTGCAAAATGGCAGTGCACGTGTTGTCTATGTCCAGTTCTGGCGGCGCGTTACCGAGCGTGACGTCTCCCCCCTCTGACATCCGCTCGAATATTATAAACACTTGCTCACGTAGCCACGTACTCAATTCATCCAGCCAAACAGCTATAAGCGATTCTGCCAAGTCTGCGTACATATTGGACCGACATATTACTCGCAAGAATTATTAGTGTAGTCGACATACATGAAGATTGTGTAATGATACTGACGGACATGGTGAGTTTAGCTAACAAATAATGTTACTTAATAAATTCACCTCCGTGACTATTCTAATTGTAACCATCCACGAATCTAGTTGACTGTAATGAACATATTACAACTAATTCAACATAAGTTATTATTTCATTGTGCAACCGCCTGAAGCTAACCACCGAATGGTCTATATACTTATTTATTATTATTATTATTTTATTATTATACATGCCATTTTGTACCCATAGTACAAACTTTATTTATTTACGACCAATATTCCCATTTATCCTTGTGGAGTAAGCTAAAATGCATATATTAAAAGTGGGTTTACGTCAGTAGTATACTTCTGTTAGATTTAGTTTCGTTTTCTTACAATTAACAAAAACAATATATATTAGATGAATGAATCACTCATGAATTTTAAACCTCATAAATATCTCATATACATCAATGGGTCGAAATTAATAGTTTTATTTTGTTATTTCTTTAAAAAATAATCACAGACCAAGTCATTGAACACAGACCAGAAAGCGATCCAGTGCTGGGTTCGAGTCCCGGAAGGGCAGCTGTTTGTGTAATGAATACGAGTATTTGTACCTGAGTCATGGGTATATATGATACGTAGATATATATAAATATTACATATCTACGTATCATATATTTATGTCTATTTGTTACCTTAGCCCATAACACAAGCATTATAGTTGTTACTTTGGGCTAGGCTAATTACCATACACATAAAAATCGCAAATACACCAAAAAAATACCAGCTAGTAAAAGCGTGGCGAGGCGATGCGTGACGTGGGTAGAGTAGAGACCGGTGGCAGCTGCCAGTTCGCTTCCCGCACTCCAACCGCATCCACAGCTTGAGCACCACTCCTCTGCGAATAAAAAAATCATTAACTATCTATGTATCATATATGTATGTCTATCAATTAACCTAGTATCCATAACACAAGCATTACAGTGCTTACTATGGGCTAGGCTAATTGGTGTGATTGTACGCAAAATTTTTTATTATTACAGACCATAGTTTTATGCAAAAGGGTAGAATATAACATGATTCATTTTATGATATACGCTCTAACGCTTTCAGTTTTTTAACCAATTGGAATACTATCGCGATTTAAAGATGTGTGACTAAGGTTACACAGGTTTTCTTGAAAAGGCCGCGTCTTGCGTCTTTTTCTCTGGTGGTTGTCGTCTTCTTCTTTTTTACTGTTCTTTGGTCACAGCCTACGAATTCACTACGTAGCAAGCGTATTTGAATCACTCAGAAGGCCAATTGCTTTACTATCAACGTGTTACCATTAATATCATAGTATTAACCGCGTAGGTTAAAATATTTGAAGTAAAATTTAACTGAAACAAATGTGTCCATTAGAGACGACAAGGCGATAGTCAATGGAGCAGATTTAACAAAACATTATTTATAAATGTAAAGTAAATTTTATCGAAATAAAATTAAGATAAAATTTACTTTTAAACAAATATCGTTTCATTACGGTACTGAGATTTAAAAAAAGAACTATTTTAAGATTTCTATGTACTGTGTTGATATGTTGTTAGAGCTTGTAATGAATAGCAGGCTGAGTTACCAAGGTCGTCAGGTGCAGAGGCGTGGAGAGGGGGCGCCGGCGCGGGTAGCTGGTGCAACGAGTCCAGGGCGGCATCCACGTGGCCCAGTGCGCGTCGGGACCCCACCAGCCGGGCCACTGCGCCACCCACCTAACCCGCATTTCAAATTCAACATATATTTTATGTCTTAAGATAATAATGCACTTATGTCACTAGAAAAAAAATGACTCAGATGTCATACGGGACTCAAACCCTTAGCCTCTCGAAAGCCTTCTATTATCCATACTAATATTATAAATACGAAAGTATTTTTGTTGTCTGTTATTTTTAAGTTAAAATAGATATGAAGTTTCCTTAAACCTTGGGGAAGGACAGTGGTTTATTCGCTGGAGAATCATTAACACCTTGGAAAATTTAAGTAAGCGCCAAATATCATAAAGCAATCGAAAGCGCGGGGAACAACTATAGTGTTTTATAAATATAAGGTATTATAAAGTCTATATAATTTAGAACGTACAAATTTAATAAAAATAATATTTTTAATAATGACAATTAAGGTGCAAATTCGACAACGAATGCATGCGAAGCGCTAACTGGAAACAACATTATCAAACGCAGCAAGATTATTGGTTTTAACTAATGCACGTGTTTCTGGTTAACAGGCCACACACTGTATCGGCTTGGCGTAACATGGTACGACAACAACATTTTCCAGACTTGGTACCAACAAAGAGAAAATGCTGTTTTTACTCACGCTGAGCTCTATAGATGTTGTGACATAAGTCCAGTCATGCAATGATTGTGGCGCCGTCTCGCCTTCGGCACCCACCGCCGTCTTTATAGAGTTGAACACACCCGTTACCGTGCGTTGAAACAGCCTTGGTACCATAATAATAATATTTCATAAAAATAATATATTAAATTAACATAAAAATTTAATGTTTAAATGTATTATATAGTGCGACAGTTTCTTATAAAATGATAAGGAAAGTGTTAAGAAAAAATAAACTCAGATGGCACTCGGATCGACGATTGTCATTTAATTAACGTAAGGAGGCAGTAAAACTTTTTGGGAATCGGACCACGTTCGTCAGGAAACGCGGTAATAAGTCCTGTCTCAATTGAATTTCTTAAAGCGTTGTTTCATATAAAATTGCCTCATATCATGTAGCAGAATGACTGATAAACAAAGCATGCAAAGCAAGCAGTATTAAATGTTTTTCTTCATTGTGATAAAGTAACTTATATCGAAAAATAAGAAAGATTTATTATATTATAAACAAAATTTTAAACAAACGTAATAAAGTATACAGTTTGTACAAAGTTGTACTAGAATAAATTCCAATATGTAGCGGAATTTTAGTGGTGGGAGATTTCAAATAATCATTTGTGCAGAAATTGTATACTGTATTTTGTGTTATAACTATCTTTGCCTGTTTATGACGGACCACTAAACTATTTGATCTTATTAGTATTTATTAGTATTTCTTATTAGTTATTTGAATAATTAGTTTGACACTCACTTGTCGAGCCGCTGCATGTTATTGGAGGTCTGTCCTGGCGAGGCATTTCTCTCTGTGTTCATGTCGTACTCATCTAAACAAATTGACTACATTTTGAAAAAACCTTACTCATTATTAAACTCGTTGAAGATTTTACTTATACTAACATGAAATATCGTACTAAACATTACTGCTATTATTGCTCAGTAAAAAAACATCTGAATAACCAACAGTATTCATATATGTATATTTGTTTTAACATTAAAAATACATCAAACTCATGTCGTAAACTAAACGCTTACCAACGACCAAAGAAACTAAAAGCAATGGTTTTTGTAATTGTAAAATTTCATAAATTACTGAGAGACAGATCTTACCAGCAAGGGTCGCAGTGTCGATGGGTCGTGAAGAGTGGAGTCGTTGGCTCTCCCACCACGCTTCCTCTGCCCTGAACAATCACCATAATTGTCACACTAGACTTCTGTGTGGATGTTAAACAATATGAAGCTCTTTAATAAGATAAGCATGTAGCTTATCTACCTAGTCCGGTCATAAGTTCTGTTACAAATGAAAATTCTTATGAAGTATGTAATAATACTAAAACTGTACATATTTATTAGTCTTAGCAAAAAATAAAAAAATATTCTATTCGAAATAGACATCTTTGGTTTTTATACGGGCTTTTAATCTGTCTGGCCACGAATCTATGGATTTACGCACTGTTTCCATAGGAAATTTTGCCACTGCTTGCTCCAGAGAATTTTAGTAGCCCGATGTCGCCGTGTCGTTTAGAGCAGGCCATGTCCTCTAAAAGTGACCATAATTTGTAGTCTAAAGGGTTGTCTGGGCTAGATGAGGGCCAATCTTCAGCTCTTATAACATCCGGAAAGTCCATGGTACATTTTTAAAAAGTGTATTGCTGAGAGGTTTCACAATACAATCCAAGACTGTCTCTTGATACACTTTATCTGAAGTTTTCACTCCTTTTTCACAAAAATATAGCTTTGTGACGCCTTGATAAGATAAAAAGGATGTTGACCAAGTTGTACCTTTCCGACCACTTGAGCAGCTTCTTTAGAACTGTGAGCGTACACTTTATCATTTTGCTTATTATAGTGCTCATCAATCGTAATTTTTTTTTTCATCGGTAAAGAGGATATCCCTGTACCTCACCTGCGTATCGTGACAGAAGGCATTTTGATCGATCCTTTCTCTCTTTAATTGTAAAGATTGATTTAGGGCATGTCCTGTATATCGCCGATAAGCACCGAGCTTCTTAAGGTGTTTTATAATACGCGACAAAGTTCACTTCTCATGATAAGATTTTTTGCTTCCTAATGGGGTTTCGACGAATTCTGACTTTAACAGCATTAACAGCCTTTGTAGTTCTATCAGCACGTGGCCGCCCCGGTTTTTATGGTCTTCGACAGAGGAACTATTGCTGTATCTGTTGATAGTACGATATACTAACATACGGCTGATACCAAGCGTTTGAAGTGGTATGGTATCTGGTTTATGACAGACGGCTCCATACCCAATTTGTGTAAGGTGGTCACTGCAATCCTATTTTCCTTAACACCCAATTCCATATTGTAATTTGATACTGAACACGAAAACATATGTAAAATGGCGTGAAATCGAAATTAGTTTTTAAATTAACAAACGCGTTCCAATGTTTTTATGTAACAGTATATATGACCAGAGTAGTTACATGATTATTCTTTACATTTATTATATATATATATATATATATATATATGTTATAAAGTCGCGTGATGACACGGCCTAACATTTATAATCGACAGTTGAACTTCCATAGCTCCGAAATATTGAGAAATTTTTTTTTGTACTCTAAGACTTTATATAATTTTGCAATTAAACTGACTTGGGGCTGGTGTCAGCTCGTTGCAACAGGCACCTCAGCTTGGCGATGCTAGTGGAAAGGTCAGCCGCTTCTTCGTATTCTGGCTCCGGCGAGTCCGACAACAGTAGCGGTGGCGATCGCGATACCGCGCAACCTTGCGGCGGCTGCAGCTGTTACCAAACAATGCAAACCTATACAAACTCTAACATTTTATACAAAGTACTTACTGGCGCGGAAAACGTTGTACTGCCCAATCGTAAATTATAACCAGCTAGGAATCGACACAAATACGCCCAAAATTTTTCATCAAAGTTGGTATAGCCGTTTAGGAGTTTAGTGGCATATGTACAGAAGTATATATCAACTATCTCGCCTTTAGTGGCGAACCCCGCGAGTTGTTTTGTAAGTCACAGAAAATCTTTTTTGGCGCCTTCCTAGTGAATAGGTACTGATGTTGTTGTTTCCATACAGCTGTAGTGCTGTTTCGATCACAAGTTGCTACGGCATTCAAGGTTTTTCAATTCGAAAACAAGGTTTTATTTAGTTTAAATTTTAGCAAGTACATAGATTTTTTTACGCTGAATGTTTAGAACAAATATTAGTCACGATGTATCGGTGGAAGGTACTTTTTATTTAGTTAGATGGTAAAATTTAACTAAAATTTATATTTGAAACAATTACATTATTAAATAAGAGCAACGTTTACTTAACACTATACAGTAACAATAAGCTTGAAAAATACATAATAGGTTTGGAAGATGTTCTTAAATTCTTTTTTGTATTTAAGAAGATTGTGTCCCTAAATAGCGGAAAGGCTGATTTTTTTTTGTATTCTTGTTGGAAAATTAAGGCCTAGGTTGTTGTGTGTGCGTGCAGGAGTGAAAAGTTTAAATTTATTTTTGCGCGGTAGTTTAAAAATTGCGTTGACACGAACATAAATTCTTCAGCAATTGTGGACAATCAATCACACTATTTGATAATTTATCCAAGAATAAGTGATCAAGAGATTCTCTTCTCTTTTTGAGACTATGCATTTGGTAAAATTTCAGTCAAAAGTTGTTTGGCTTTGTTACTATGGTATGCTAGGCGGTAAAAAAAATATTTTTTTACACGCTTTTGTACACGCTCAACCATATTAGAATGAACTTCTTAATGTGAAGACCATACGAAACGGCATACTCGAGACCTAACTATACTATTTAAAAGATTCATTTCCGCTGAAGCGTTTATAATCCTTGCAGTTCGTTGATAAAAATCCAATAAGTTAATACCCTTTAGAAGTTGTGTTATTGATATGTCAAATCTTAGTTTTCTTTTGTCTTGAATGGTGTCAACTTTTTAAATTTTATTATTTGAGACTGAATAAAGGCTATTGTGGGATTTTTCTAGAAAAATGCATACAAACAAGCAAGTGAGTATTAGAGACATAGATTTACAGTTGACAGTACTGACGTCAAGGGCGATTTTAAAACTAGTTGTTTATGATTGGCCGTAGTATAAATCGTAGTAAAATACGAAGCCAATTAGGGATAGGTCGTGTGGGCGTGTCCGATGCGATCAGTTCAAAAAAATATTTCAACAAAGTGGTAAGGCACGAGAGACTTCGATAGTACGCTTTTTCTTCCTGGTTGTTTTCTTGAAAACCAAAAAAAGTATAATTATAAGGACACTAACTTACCACACTATCCTGAGATGTCACCCTCTGTTGCTTTAGTAAAGGTGGGACTGAATTACCATTACCGTTGTCTTCTGAAACACAACATATTATGATTATTTATCAAACTATGATCTGTTAAATCACCAACCTTATTATTTATACTTCTCTTATTTACAAAACAAATTATTCATTTTCATTTAGGAGTATTTCAAAGTAAATGGACTCATAAATGTATTTTGAGTCAGTTTTTAGTAGTTTCTTTAAACTTCATAAAACATTATTGGAATATTGCGTTATAGCTATATTTTTATACAGTAACGGTTTGGGATGTGCAAAAAAGAGCGTGTCGATTCTGTAACATTCGATTTCACTGTCCAGCTTCAATAAATTGAATTTTAACAATAGTCAGACATTTAATCATTGTAAAACACTTCAACTATACAAGCTAGACCACTGTCTGACTAATCTCACTAGATTGTGCGTTTCAGAACCGACACGCCTATATCAGATTAAAACTAGAAACTTATGATTAATACTATAGTAAAAAAGTAATTATCCATTTTTCTTTTGGTTTATTTGTGATAAATTATTTCGTTTTAATAAGTTTCACAAAAGTTAAGGTCATAAGGCGGAATCACTTTTCTTATTTGTCTTAGTCTGAATCAAGAAATCACTTTAACATGACAATGACGTTAATATATAACAATTTAAACTGCTTTAACAAAGACAGACCTATGCCGCCTGAAGATCCGTAATGTAAAAAAATACAGGTTACTTATTCAATAAAAATGAGTGTTAAAATAAACAACCCACATGTACTTTGGCGTGGAATACATGGCTATACAATTACCTTTTTGTATAACAGATGGAAAAAAAATTTCCTTCGACTCAACGGGGTCTGCTTTTGCCCTGCCATCCGGCGGAGTTAACCTTTCAGCATTCCTTTCCTTGCTTATATGTGAAGGTGACTTTTCCTAGGAAACCGAAACACGAAACATAAAGGTAGTTCACAGTAGAAGAAGTTAAAAACAAAAAATGCAAAAAAAATACAAAAAATTAAAGCACACATAAAATTCACTTCATTAGTTAGTTATTTAACTAATGCTACCAATTTTGAATTGATTAAATTTCACATTATAATAATGTTATTTCTAATATAACATTTTTTTCTAAGCTGTTAATCAGCTATCAATATTTATTAATAAAAGATTAACGCTTCAATTTAAACTAAATCTATATTAAAAGATTTATCCTGATGGTCAGATAACTACCTGCGAGTCATCACTAAGGCCTGTCAGCCTCAACCCCTTCTTCAGTCCTGCGATACCGAAGTCCAGCAGACCCTCCATCATACCTGCAGCCTCGTCCTGAACAATCACGCACGCTGACGAAACTATCCCATTTATCATTTAGTCTTATCAAATATTGCGATTGTACGAGATTTGAAAACTTCGACATTTACAATTGCACGCGTAATCTTTTATTTTTGGTAAATTAAAAAAACACTTGATTGGTTTATTACTACTGTTGTAACTAAAATGCTTAACGCGATGCACACGTCACTGTACATTTTTAGGCCAAAGTATATCCGTTGAAATATCTTTAATCAATTGTACCTAATACTTTTGATAACAATAACGTTTTCGTTGGCGTCGTTTTACATTTTTAGTTGTTTAAAGAAATAAAATTTGGTAAACGCCAACCACAGCATGTGTGAAAAGGGTGACGTATCCAGTTTTTACTGTCATTATCGTTCAAAAATAACAATAAACCACTTAAACTAGATCAACTTAGTATTTTACGCAGTCAAAAATAATAGATTTTTCTCGAGAAATAGGTAAAAATTATTATGTCGCAAACTCAATGTACGAGTGCATTGAGAGAGCTGTTTCATTTCTTATGAAACTAATAAACCAATAATATATTCAATTTAGCCCATTAAAATATACATACTGAATGTTCACAATAACCGCATGCGTTTGTACGAATCTAATGTAGTGCCACAACCAAACTCCCATCAAATCGTGCAATCATACTCCAGCCAAATCACAAAAATAATTGTTGTTAATAAATTTTACTCTAGGCAATCGGAAAATTATATCTTAAATCAAATAGATACAGTGATAATCATGTTATGTACGTCAAAATTATTCAATATAATTTCTTCAGCAGCAGTAATAAAACATAAATATTTTATTTAGTAGTAAAACGTGTAACATTCTTCTCCTATTACACAAGTGCAGATGTTATGAATATTTTCACTTTATAATACTAGCTATTTAACAATTAAATTGTTCTTTTATTATTAAGGCTAGTTTTTATACTGACATTTGCAATTTTTCCCAGTATCTCCATATAAGATTATTATATTCTTTGTTGTTGAAATCAACTTGTTCAAGTTGAAATTTTTCTTGTTATAATTTCTTTAGATATAAAATTGTAGCCGTTAAATGCTTATAATAACAAAACAAATAATAATAATAATAATTACTTTTTATTCATTGTTGGATAGGTTATACCTAAGCCGTCAAGTGTTATACTTTATTAAAAGTTGATTTTTTTCTTGTTAAGTAAAAATTAAGAAAAATCTTTTACCGTTATGTACTAGAAAGTGTGAAGGATATGATTTTCATCTATTTCTAGGGAATACAGTGTTACAATTTTTTCTGCAAATTGGCTAGAAAATGAATATAAACTTACTACGTTCTTTTAAATCTAGTTTAAGACTTTAAAGGTCATTAAGCGTAATAGCTAACATGCGGCTGGGATAAACGAACCCATGGGTTGTCATGACAAATCTACACCAGTGACCTAACACACTGACTGCAGAAGTCACAGTTTCGCTATAATAGTGGTAGCATAAGTGCGAGGCCACAAGATGCAGTACGGAGCGGTGCAGCCAGCGTTGCGCTTTACCCCTCCCCACTTCGCCTCATAGGTCCCAAGTCTAGCGCGCTGCGGTGCGACGCCACACGGCGAAATAACGCGTCCGGTGACATGATATAGTGATTTGTATGTAGAATGACGCAGTGGCACCGCTCAGGCACCGCACCGCACCGTTAACGCATCACGTGGCCTCACACTTACCTTTGACTATTTTTTATCTGTAAAATGTAAAAACAAATAAATTATTGTGCTTTTATCGATATGTAATAATTTTATTTGATTATTAAGTATCGCAGCGGCAACAATATTAAATCTTTAGCACCAATTAGTGGAGTAATTAGCAACTATCACCACAACATAATAATGGTTTTTGTTTGTTACGTGAGAAAGTATGTTTAGTAAAATAAATGTTCATTAAAATATCAAAAGTAAATTTCACTATAAATATTTTATATTACCCATTACAAATGCACCAAGCATTTATTTTAAACAAACCATTCTTTCATCTATCACGTCTGTGGACTTTTCAAATGGCGTGTATGATATCATACATAACCGCGGAAATCAAATTATTGTTAGGTGTATCGCTGTAATATAATTATAGGTGATTGAAGGCTCTCATTGAACCCCTCAAAGAATAATTCTAAGTATAATACTACGGTAATGGGCAAGTCGGTAACGGCAAACCAAGGCGAATTTTCAGGAACCAAATAGAGGATGCCCTGAAAAAGGGCCAGGTCGTTGGTTAAGGGTACTTAACTTGTATTCTTGTATGAACAGGCTGATGAGTGTTGAAGAACCTAGAGATATATTTGATTGTGTTGCGTGATTTTTTATGTATATAACCGATTCTAACTCAAGTCAGTAAGATCAAGAATGAAATCTATGTCCCTATTCATTTTCTCCTTACTGTCATTAGACTCCACCACCACTAGCACCATTTCAAAATTAATTAGACCCTTTTCATGCTTAGGCCGTAAAATATCTTACCCAAAAATAGTTTTAGACCAAAGTTTTAAGCCTATTTATAACATAATTATCACAAACATACAAGTAATATACGAGGGCGTTCAGAAACTAACCTCCGGTTGATTGAAAAAAATACACCAAGTTAAGTAAAAATATTTTAATATATACATCTTACAACTACATCTTTGCACTATTTTTCGACATAGTCTCCATAACGATTGAGGCACTTATCATATCTCTTTACAAGCTTTGAAATTCCTTCTGCATAAAAATCACCCGCTTGTGCCTTGAGCCAGCCTGTGACCGCATCTTTGAGCTCTTCGTCGTCATCAAACCGCTGGGACCCGAGCCATTTCTTCATATGCATGAAGAGGTGATAATCGCTTGGCGCCAGATCTGGGCTGTAAGGTGGATGGTTGAAAACGTCCCACTTGAAGGACTCAAGAAGGGCTGTTGTTCTACGAGCAGAGTGAGGACGGGCGTTATCGTGCAAAAAAACAATACCGGAAGTCAGCATACCACGGCGTTTGTTCTGTATAGCCCGTCGTAATGTTTTTAGTGTTTCACAGTACACGTCTTGATTAATGGTTAATCACAGGCTGGCTCAAGGCACAAGCGGGTGATTTTTATGCAGAAGGAATTTCAAAGCTTGTAAAGAGATATGATAAGTGCCTCAATCGTTATGGAGACTATGTCGAAAAATAGTGCAAAGATGTAGTTGTAAGATGTATATATTAAAATATTTTTACTTAACTTGGTGTATTTTTTTCAATCAACCGGAGGTTAGTTTCTGAACGGCCCTCGTATTTACGAATATGTAAATTGGTAATCAAGCCCGAAAACTGTAAACAGTTTCAATATTTTATGACTCTCTCATTATCCAAACTTTTTTCTTTGAGACTGTACTTATCATAAGCAAAAGCTATAGTGAGCTATTGAACACCATAGTAAACACATTGGTTGTTTTTTTTAAATTAAATAAATAGCATAAACTATATGCAAGTTGCATAAGAACGTAATGATATGTAATACCATATGGTAGATTAGACGAAGTATAGCTTAATTATAGTTACTGACTCAAATTACAAAATCTAAAGCAAAGAGAAGCGACAGAACGTGCAGAAAGACTAACATACACTGGAGTATTGCTTGCGGGGCACATCTAGGTTAACATTGTGGGGGACCTGAAGGTCTCCGATCTTAGTCTTAGCCTGGTGTACTGTGGTCTGCAGATCCTTGAGGAGCGCATCAGTAGGTTTCGGGCTCAGTTCCTTGTGTACGGGACTAGGCTCCTTAGGGCATGCCTCGGCTAACTCTAGGTCTATGGCATCTTCTTCACCTGTTGTTATTAATAATTTACAGAAAATATAATATAAAAGATATGACCCACATTGAAATTATGGACTTAGAGCACTAAGCGTATTTTTTTTATTAATACAAAATGAGAAAAATATATATATTTAGGTACATTTTGCAATTTAACACAAACTGTAATTACCACTGCCATTATGAAACTTTAACTTGCACTGTTTCAGCTTAAAATAAGATGTGATTTTGTTTCATTTTTTGACATCAATAATTTACATAGTTTTAATTTTTTATTTTTATTATTTAAGGTAACCACAGGCCATCGGTTAAAATTTTAGCTTTAATCCAAGCAGATGGAGTTCAATCCTCACCAATATATTATTAATGTGGACTCACTAGTAACACAAGTATTTCGCTTTCCACAATTTATTGCATTATTTATATACCTTATTAAATAAATATTATTATAATTCTGTGTCTAATAGTGGGATGGCATCTTTTTATCTCTTCTCTTATATTGTGGCTACAAATAAAACATACCAAACCAGAGTGGTTGCGGGGACTTGTTCCTGGGGGGGTTAGGGCTTCCCTCAGGCTCTGCATCTTGTCCCCATAAGCGGCTTAGCGTGATCTCTCCATCCAGGCTTGCTAGTAGGTCCTGCCCTAGGCTTATACACTGCAGATCGATGTCCGTTTCCCAGGTTTTTACACTACCTGAATAACAAAACTCACTAAAAAAACTGGGTTTCAACATTGGTATCCACTATTTTAAAATTACTTCAGAATTGACCTAATACTATGTTCCACAATAGTGACAATTAATTCAAATTTAGTTACTTAACATAATATTATTACTTTTTAAATTTCTTCAATTTAACTAATGTATGTGCAAAGGTTGACTGTATTATAACTTACATTTACAGTTTATTTGTTTATGATTGTTTATACTTGTCAACTTACTATTTTCCTAACTGATATTTTCCATGCAATAGTCATTTAAAATGTTACCTTCAATAATTCTATCATATATTTTCACTTCATTTCTGCCTTGCCTACCACGTCTTTGTCTCATCACTGGAGATGATTTAATGTCAACTGGCTCTGTAGTCTTCACTGGTGCAACTTCCACAATTTTAATAGTCTCAATTTCTTCCTTCTGCTCATCATTAAGCTCTTCATTGATGGCTCTCTGAAGAATTGGTGCTGTAGTTTTAGTCATTAATGTTGTTAACGCTGACTCTACAGTGTGCTTAGATTCCGATATTACGGACTTAGTTTCTGACAATTTTTCTTCTTTAGCCTCAACTGTATTATCATTTTTCACATCAATATAATTTTCTTCCTTTGTCACCATTACTTCTTTATCTTGCAAAACCAACAAAATCTTCTCATTTAACCAGGTTGGATTTGCCAGAGTGCATTCAATAAAATTATCAAGTTTTTTTGCCAAAAGTCTCACCAGGAGCTCAGACTGAGGTGTGTCCCAGAGCTCCCAAGGTACCAGTTCTTTCAGCACTACTCTTAGAATATTAGCACAATGTTCTGCAGATGATAATTTCTTATCTGGATTTGATATAAAGTGTGATCTTTTGTAGAGTGATTCAATAGTAGTAGTAGTTGATAATTTTTCATGACGTTTCATTGCTTTTCTGTACTCTTTCAAGTGACTTATGAGGATGGCACAAATGTCAATATAGACATCTTTTGGCTCTATTTTATTACAGACCTGTAAGAAAATAAAATCAGTAAAATATGTGTCATACAATAAGTGAAAGTTATTACATGCATAACTAAAAAATTGCATTCTACACTGTACAACAGCAGCTCTACTTATCAAAATCTATTTTCATTTCTTTTGATAAAAGAATGATATTATAAATTAAAACCATCCTTGGAAATTAACTATAATAACATAGTATTCTGAACTGCTTGACGAAAAATTGGTAACATGTAAACAAGAAATGCACTTAACTAGAGCTGGCTTGATTGCATTGTAATAACAGCTGTAAGCAATGTATACATCTATGGTCAAATAAAAAGAGATCTGAAAATTTTGAAATTTAAAGACTGTTACAAATTACTTGAAACAATTTCACTGTATGAGGAGAAATTAAATCTAAATTAATCCCTTCATATGTATTCAAAATTTACCTTTTATTAGTGCCAAATTTCTATCAGTATGCTTTTAACTATAAGTGTGTGATAAAGCTAAGACATCCAAACTTAATGTAAAATATTTATAATTTACAACAAACTTACCTGAAAGCATTTACCAATCATCTGATCCAACATCTGTTTACAAGCAAATGGAAACCCTATCTCTTGAGATATGTTAGGCACATACCACGACGATACCAACTTTCTTTCGAGAACAGTTGTTATAATGCTTAGCTCATTTGTATCGTATTCCTTGCATTCCTGTTTGGTTTTCTTCCGGGGTTGAGGTAAAACACGAGATAAGCTTGACAAGTACGGATAGTCTTTCACCAAATCGTCCAGGTCATACTTAATAGGTTTGTTCAAATGTAATAACCACTGTAGAAACTTGAAACTTAGAGACACAGAAATTATGAAAAGTACAAATATGTAGGCAAGGAACCACGCTCCGGTGACTGGTGAAATATTCGTTACACAGTTTAGCAAGATACAAATAATTGCACTACTGCAAGAGAATAGGGTTAGCTGCTCAAGTAAATTTCTTTTAAGTAGCATTATTTACTAATTGCTTGTATAGATTGTTTGGATGAAATCGAAACTTTCTGTTTAGAAAGTTTTATTGATTTTTAGGACGATCTAAGTGACTAGCCTGCATGGAATACATGATCTGTTTTTTTAAAGCTGTCCAATTCTTACCTTCCTGACAGTCTGTCACTC
This sequence comes from Calamotropha paludella, assembly GCA_927399485.1. Lineage (NCBI taxonomy): Eukaryota > Metazoa > Arthropoda > Insecta > Lepidoptera > Crambidae > Calamotropha > Calamotropha paludella. The sequence goes on along the minus strand of OV656803.1, from coordinate 17,560,665 downwards.
AGCTCTCAGCTGTTTATTATTGTTTTTTTATTATTTTTTTGATAAGTTTTCCTATAAGGGGAGGTAAAGGGTACAAAACCCATACATTAATATAAACACTTATTTGGTATTAAAACAGGACTTTAACATACAATACAATGACAGTACATAGATAAAAAATTAAAATTACTAGGCGATGTAGTCGCGTAGCATAAAGCTACGCTAGCACCATATATTGGAGCGGAGCGTAATACCTAAAAAAAGAAAAAAAAAATGCGAATTTCATAATTCGGGCTCAGTCACAATCTGGTCCTAAACCTGTTGATTGGATTCCACACAAAAAATATCAAAATCGGTTAAGAACTCGGGAAGTTATGGCGTAACAGACATTGCGCCATTGAAGCTGATCTGAGCATGTGCAGTTTTTACTATATAATCTTTGACTTTTTGGCGGGAGCGGGAAGCGTCACTATGGTGGTCTTGTTTTTCTTGTTAAAATTTGTGTTGTGGTTGATATTAGTGTGTAATAATGGTGGGTTATTAACCATTAAGTATTTCTGTATATGCACGAGTGTTTGCAAGTGAAACAAGGCAATGGATGGTGTCTTTTCGCTCTCTCAAGAAGTCCACGAGAAATTTTCAGTAAAACCCCACATCTTTACTGAAACCTAGGTTAAGGTATTTCACTTTTCATTCATCATCCATTGATAATCTATCATTCATATCATTCATAAATCAACTCTTTAAACAAGAATGGACATAATATGAAGAAATGGCTCAAAGGTCTTTGTAACCAAGCCAAAACCCTTTATAAAAAAAAATACTATATAATCTACGTAACTTTCTAATCAGGCTTACGCCTTTTTTTAAATCCGAGTTGGCAATATACATCAAATTCAAACTAGTCTGTGGTAGTGAAACGTCACGGCATCTTGTAGGTGGTAGTTTGCAAATGCAAATTCATTGCAAAAATATAATAGTAGGTACCTAGCTTACTGTGGCACGAAATAAACTCACCTGTTCTAAAATGTACGATGGTTATATATAAATTTGGTTATTTGAATGGAAATACTCATACGTTTACTTAAAATATATATTTATTATTTCAGGTCTAAAGTTACATTTAAGATCACATTGACTTCAGACCCAAAGCTCCCGTTCAAAGTGTAAGTACTTTAACACTTTGATTAGACTGTATTTGTTTAATAAAGTTACTTCAACGTAGAAGCACAGTAGGCAGAAATTTCTTCATTCATATTATACTGTTACTTTGTCATTTGGCTTGTTAATTTTAACAGATGCTGATCGTATCCTGGGTTCTACGTTGAAGTTTCAAGGCTTAAATATGGACACAGCCGTTGTTCGTCATTTCCTCAACTTTTTCCAAGATTTTATTAATTTGTGTCAAACAGAAAACTGGCCAGATAACAACACAAGTAAATCCGAAATAAAAAATGCCTTTCAAATAGCTCAACATGTAGAAAATTGTCTTAACAAGCTACAAAAACGAAATCTTCTCAACAATTTCTTATCAAACCTAAATAATCATCAAGATGTTCAAAACTATTTAATTAAATATTGCCTATCTGATCCATCTAAATGTGTGTTAAAAAAAATTATACAATCAGAAACAAAAATCCAGCAATTGGATTTTGCATTTGAAGTATTTGATACAATATTTTCAGAGGATAAACTAGAAAACTGCCTAACAGATTTGATATTGGAAACTGCATCTAAGCAAACTTTGCTGAAAAACCTTTACAAAATTCCCAAACAAAAAATATTGGAATTTAAAAGTCAATTGTTTCTGAGTGAATTAAATCATTGTGATCAACCAAAAGAATCCTTTTTGTCAATGTTCAATGACTGTAATCAGAGCACCGTAGATTTAATTGTGGTCAGTATGACAAATATCAATTTTCAAAACTATACTTCAGTCTGTAACATTGTAACATATTTAATAGACATCACTAAATCAAAAAAATATAGTCACCAGAAGTTCTGGAAACACCTTTTCAATGTTGAAGAGATATATTTTATAGACATGTGTTTAAAGCAGAGCAAATGGTTTAGAGTTGTTTCACAAGCATTACTTGACTGTGGTAAATTGTTGTGTGAACATATGTCTGCTAAATATTTTTATATAGACTTAACTTATTCTGAACTAGTTAGCAATGTAAATAAAATATGTCAGAATGAAGGCCTTAAAGCAGAGTTTTTTGATATTGTCAAAGAATGTGATGCAGATTTAAATTTTTGGCAGAATTTAGTTCAAAATAATTAGAATTGATTAATATAGCATTATTTTTTACCATTGGAGGTTCTTTTAATAAATGATGTGTATATTTATGTTATTTTATTTATGTTACCTTTAGTGGCTTTATAGGTCTAGTGCTCTTTAGGTTAACTTTTATAGATAACTTGCCCCAGGGGCAAGGAGTGCAAAATAAAAGTTAGTAATAAGTCTAAGTAATAAGAGATTCAATTTATGTGTGAATATCTAGCAATATAAATGGCAAAGCGAGGACTCTTGTGATCAAATAATATAATCTGCTCAAGATTATGTGTATATCCAGGTTTTGGAAAAATAGGTAACTACAAAATAAGTAAGTTTTTTAAGAAATTTGAAGAATCGCAGTAAATATTGATTTAATTTACTTTCTAGCCACTTGTCAGTTCATGGTAGCAATTGGTTCCGATAGCCAACACCCCCTCGTAAGCCCCTGGTATCAATTGCTACCATTTTCAAATTACTGTGTGGCCTGTATTTTTTTAATTATGATTAATTTTTGAGTCACAATGATCCATATATTCTGTGGTGGATTCTTTACTTAATTACAATTTATTTTTTTTAGAATAGTCTTTTTGTTTGGTCCTAGCTTCATTATTTAGTGAGGAATTGGCATTTTCATCTCAAGAGTCCAAATTTTTTTCAAAATTCGTGCATTGTTGAGGGTTGCGGCGCGCGGTAGCGGACTGACAAGAAGCTAGAAAAGTTCTTTCTGTTTGCAGTTTGAGTGTTCCTGAAGGAACACCATTTACTGCAGTGCTCAAGTTTGCTGCGGAAGAGTTTCGAGTGGAGTCAGCTACTAGTGCCATCATCACTGACGACGGCATTGGCATCAACCCACAGCAGACAGCTGGTAAGAATTTTTTCAAGAATACACACTGCTTTAAGGGAGCCGTTGCAGCATAGCACATTCATTTACTACCTTCATAAATTAGACCTTGGCACAAAGTACAAACAAACTCTTATAGTAGAGAAGTAATGTGTAGCCATAAAATTTGAATTTTCAGATTAACAAACCCTTTTACTAAAACTGTTTGTCTATAGGATAGGTTCTTCAAATATGTTAGGGGTACCTGTGTTTTGAACAATGTTGGATTCAGGGAGCTAACCTTTTTGCTAAAGAACTAGTTCAAAATCAAATACCAAGTGATCTCAAATATAAATTTCTTTTATCTTTCTTTTACAATTTTTATATAATGTGGGTCAAAACCTGCATATAAATACTCATTGTGATGCGCAGCTTTGGTAACCACCCCACATTTACTTGTTGATATTTTAGAAGGGGGTTTGTGAAACAATTTTTTTTGTTGCAGGCAATGTGTTCCTGAAACATGGATCAGAATTAAGACTAATCCCTAGGGACAGAGTGGGTCACATTCCTACATAGTTACAAAACGACATACTTTGTCATTCCTTCATTAATTTAAGCATCATTTTATGTATAGCATATATTTTATTTGGTGTCTAATTAAACGTTTTTCATAATCAATTTATGTCGTTGTAATTTGTGATTCATTCCTATAATAATATTTTTTTCAGACAGACCATTTCCTGTTAGCATCAATACAGCTTTATCTAGGTTAAGAGACACAATTTATATGAAAGATTATTTTCCTATATTAATTGCCACCGTGTATGTAGTGTCGATTAAATTCTATATTTAAATAATATGACCTTGTCTTCGCCAGTACTTCTTGGCGGGCCAACACGTTGGGAACATGTTGCACTATCCAAATAATTAGGTAAAGAATTTACTTTGGGCTAGAAAATGGAATTATTTCTTACTCATTATTGAATAGCGGTAAAAATGTAGTTATTTGTCCTCTCTGGGTAGTCTGAAATCACTTCGATGCTCATCACAAGATCAGATGCCCGGATTATAATCCTAGATTCACAGGTAGACTACCGTTGTGTCAACCAGGCAATTATTAGATATAATGTTTTTTTTACTATTTAACTTATGGTTTTGTAGCGGTTATCCAACAAGCGGTGTAATTTAATGAACCCCAAAATCAACTAGAGGTATATAATATAGGTGTGACCATAGTAATATATATGTAATTAATTTTTTTAAAGTATAACTTAATGTGCTGTGTTGACCGTAGACATATTTCAATATGTACGTATATGCAAAGCTATTTATTATAAATGTTTGTTGCTTTATTTAATAGTATTTATTAATTTATCCTGTGCTACTGCGAAATATATTTGAATATTCAGTTGAGTGCGAATTTACTTAATGTGTTGTTGTTTGTATTTAAGTACCTACATTACCGACTAAACTGTTTTACAATATCAAATAGTAAAGTTCTCCAGTATTAGCGCGGCTATCTCTAAGGTCCTATATCAGAGAGGTGTAGATCGGGTGTTTCCGATTGCTATGACATAAAGACTTAACTTCTAAGGGTAGGCGGAACCGTTCTATTCGATATTTGCCTTGAGCCACCTATCATTAATTCATCATTTTAATATCAATTAAATAAGACTGCAGCAGAAGCGATCATATTTATACGGCCAGTGATGTATAAGATACCCTATACAAAGTATCTGAAATACTAGATGCAAGATACTTTAAAAAAAAGTATTTCATATACCAGATACAAATAATTTTCTGAAAAGGTATCTGAAATACTAGATACAAAATACCTATCTTTCAAATACTTTTTAAAGATAAAATACTTTTGTAAGAAAACAACATTTAATTGAATTTAAGTTTATTTGTTCGAGATAACAATTTTCGAATAGATCGCGTTGATAACAAGTGACAAGACAAAATATGAAGGTATTAAAATTGAGATTGAGGCCTCATTATCGAAGAGTCGCTCCACAGGGGCAGAGCTGGGCAAACAGGTGTTATATTTTAGAAATATTTTTTTAATTGTAGGATAAACATCTTTATTGTTGAGGTACTGGAGTGTCTCAAAATCACTGGTGCTGCTTGTGTTTTCGCCACTAGCAATAGAGGAATCGGAGTCCTCTAGAAACATATAATAAAAGTCATCTTTTGTTTTTTTTATATCACCTTCAATGTTGTTTAAAACCTCTGATTTTTGTTTTTCAGATCGATTGATCTTTCTTGTTTCAAACAGGACAAGTTCTTTTACATATCCCTTTCGCGCTTTTGGTACCCATTTCAGTTTAAACATGGGATGGGACACTGAGGCTACAGTCAGGTCACAGGTACAGATGTACCTCGGAAAGTAGGAGTTAGGTGGAAGGAATTCCTTTTTGCCGTGAAAAGACACGCTTGTGTTTTAGAGGCGTTGAAATTAACGAGGTTACTGTCACCCCACTGGGAAACGTAGTGTAGCCTCTGGTTTATTCGCTAAACCATGGCCTCTCATGAACATCACGTCGTCACCGCTGGCTTTTGCGCTAGACAGGTATCTCTCAACAACAGTACTGTCGTCTGCATAACCAACAATTCCTGGCATTAATTGATGTGTAGCAGGAAAAGCGTCGCAGAAAGAACAGACCCCTGAGGAACTCCGGCATCAATAGCCACGGAGTCAGAGGAGCAGCCATCGACAACTACTCTGATCGATCGAGCAACTTGCTGTTCAGCACTTTTTCCATGACCTTACAGAGTATGGAAGTGATGGTGATCGGTCGGTAATCGCATGGGTCGGCACGACTACCCTTTTTGGGTACTGGTTGCACATTGGCAAGCTTCCAGGATTTAGGGACGTCCGTCAAGAAGAATAGGTGAGGCTTCTCGGTCTCTAGATGGTGATGGACCGTATGGAGATTTGAGTGAAGTCCTCTAATGTTCGCAAGGTGAACTTTAAATGGGAGGAAGTGCAGCCGTTGCTTAAAATTCTTCCTATTCCTTCTTTTCATGATGGCGAATGTTGGGGGGGGGGGGGGGGGTAGTTTTTAGTCGAGACGCTATTTAGTCGACCATTGGAAGTTTCCTTGGGCTAAGCTGACCAAAAAAGGGAACTCACCTGGAGACTGCGGGAACGCCCGAACCACCCCGAAATGGCCATCGGATCCTCCCGTCCAGTCGCCAACTGGCACGATGGAGCATTTCGGGATTTGTCGCGAGTTGGCGGGGCAGCTTTTCACGCGTGGCTAGCGCGCTAGTAGGGCCTCCTACAAACTGCGGTCGGCCAGCGGCTAAGACCGTGCTTCGGATCCCGCTACTCTCCAGCATGAGTTACCAGGTACAGCATAGCCAAGATACCAAGACCGAGTCCCACCCACCGTCACTCCTTTCGGTCTTATCTGAGGACCGACAGGAGTGACGGTGGGTATGACGTCTTAGCCGATGACATTTGTAGAAAGATAGTGTCGCCATCTTTCGTTAAGTTCCCGACAATATCGACTATTTTCTATATTTATGACTTGCACAATTTGTGCATTTAGCCAGTGTCAAGTAAGTATTTTCTTCTATGTTCTTAAGTAATTTTCGAGGTTTCAGTAAAGAAGTCAGGTTTAACTGAAACCTCCTCGTGGCCTTCTTGAGAGAGCGCGAACCTTTCAACCTGTTTTGTTTCACTTGCCAACACTAATGCGTATTCACTCAGTGGTTAATAACACGCCATTATTACACATTAATGTCAACCTCAACACAAAATTTAACAAGAAAACCAAAACCATTGAAAGTGACACTTCGCGCTCCCGCCAAAAAGTCCAATGTCGACTAAAGAGCGTTCGGAGAGAAAACCTGCGAAGTTCATTTTAGTAAAAGTATCTGAGGGAACAAAGTATCTTCAAAATACAAAGATACCAGGAAAATGTATCTAAATATAAGATACTAAATAAAATATTTAGAAAGTATTTCAAATACAAGATACAAAAACGTATTTTGTATCTTGTATCTGTATTTCAGATACTTTTATCTAAGATAAGTCACATCACTGTTTATACCGCATAATCACAATTCATGTCAACATGCCTTCTGGTACTCCAAAATAATGTTTTTTGAATTCACATAATGGTCATTTGCGCTAATTGTTTTTAAAAACAACACGTAGTATCAAATAAATGTAATTATTTCAGTCCATTTGTAATCTCAAAATAAATTATTTTTGAAAAATGTATATAAAGTAAGAGGGTGAATCAAATAGTAACTAGAAACGCATCTGAAAAAATCTTGAAGGCATTTGTTTTCGTAATCACAGTATTTATGTCTGTCTATTATCACAGTATGAATGTCTTGATGGAACCGTTCCTCTTATTCTTCACTCAGATCAACAAGATTTTCAAGGAAACGGTCCAAATGGCAGTGGCGGAAATGTACTTTGCTCATATTACAACCAAGCTGCTGGAAGTGTGACATCAGTTCTTTTTGTTTTCCAGAAAATTATATGCAGTCCAAACAAATTTATTCCAGGCATTATTTTCAATATTAGTCATGTAACTATTAAACCCTTTATCAACCTTCTAATGCACTGAGGTCTTCCCGATTAAAGAGCCCCAGGCTCAGAAGACTGACTTGTCACGGGTGTCCAAAGGGAATCCAAAGTAATTATACACTTGTTTTATGAACTCCGACACAGTCTACAACTTTTGATTGTAAATTCACAACAGATATTACAAAAATGGTCGAGATCGTTTTTAAAGTTATTTCTCGACGTGGACATTGTTAAACCATTTTTTTTAAAATCAGCTCGTTTGATTTGTTGAAGTACCCCTTGAAGCCCAGCTTTGTGTTAAATGCGTTATTTCTCTCTCTAACGGGGAAAAAAATATCATTCAATCAAAAAGAACCATTACCAATGGCGTAATAAGGATTAGATCAGTCTGCGCGCTATAGACCATTATATAATGCTCGCGGATTTTAGGTATCGTTGTCGCGCGCATTATATAATGTTCGCGGGTTTTAAGGGGTTAAGTGTGACTAGTAAAAAAATATGCCTGATATATATATCTCAAAAACTAGAGCCGCTGAAGAAAAAAGTTTTGGTTAAATGTTTTGTAGCCTTGGCGACATAAGAGTAGGCTTGAAGCACAGAATTAAGGCATGTATTTAATTTTGGCTCAGCTTGATATATCCAGTATTCCAAAACTAAACTAAATTAAATGTGTTTAGTTTGTAATTATTAGTATTGTATGTATTACAAAAAAAAAAAAACAATAATTTTGTTAAAATTTAATATCAGTTTATCATGTAAACGATAATAATTAAGCTTAAAACTAATGGAACAGTTGTGTACAGTCTAAGCTGAGCTAGACTAATCTAGCCGCATCAATGGTTCTGTCGCTCTTAGGAATGCTTTCTCGAACGCCATGCTGGAAAACCGATCCACTGATGCCCTGCAAAAATATAAGATCAACGTTATTTACAGTATCAAAATGTTTATCTTTGTACCTTTAAGTTTTATCTTATAATAAATAATAATATAATATTTTTAAAGAAAGAAGAGAGTGGTGTTACTCCCGCTCGGCCAAAACTGTCGTAAAAAGTTTGTTTCTATTGAACCTGTATATTTGGATATATGTTTAAACTAAGCAGAAATTGCATGAAAAATACAATATATTTGAGAATGTACATTTAAGTATATAATCGCATAAAATTTATTTGAAATAGTTGTGTTCAATAATTTCACTACCACTGGCATTATTACCCACTTCAGTAACTGCTGACCCAAAGTGTTGTCTATAAAGCCGTCAAAAGACAAATAATTGAATTAATAGATGTTCTTCAAATACTCAAGCCCTGAATTCTGATCCTGTCAGTAAGGATCCGTCGTCGCCATTGGATTACAGCAAATGGTGTTCGGCGACAAGGCGATTTCCAATAGCGCGACCTTAGATGAGTTGTTTATACAGCAGCTTAAAAGTTACCTTGCAGCCTCCACTATTTTGCGTCGTTCGTCGGGCTGGAGGGCAATGACTTCCAGTATGACACGCGCGTACTCGTCCGGCTCGGCGGCCAGGTAGCCTGTTCGAGACCCAGCGGAAGTCTCGATGATATCGGCTTGTGGGCCACCTGAACGATGCGCGATCGTTATCAAACCCGCCGCCATACACTCCACCACACCTTTAAAAGAGTTTAAGTATTTATAACCAGGACACAGAAGAAAGAAGGTTTTCACATTTAGTGAAGCTAAGTTATCAACCCTTAGATCTTAGTTGTACGAAAATAACGATAATTTAATTCAAGTAGTAGAAACCAGAATAAACGCCAACAGAAATGATAATCAGCCAGGCTTTTGTTTTTTTTTTAACAATTTGTTAATACGTTTTTTGATTTAATTTTTTTGCATTCACAATGCAATATTTCTATAAGATATAAAATACGTGTGTAAAAAACAACCACGCCTCCGAGCCCTCAGATGGGATTCGAACCCACGACCTTTCGCAATCCGGGCGACTGCTCTGACCGCTGAGCTACCGAGACGCTGGCAAACGTGTCGAATTTTACAAACGTATTTCAACTTCTACTATGAGCTAGTATCGTTCCACCAATGTTGAACGCTAACTACCTTCAACATTGAAAGTAATATTTTTACAAATATTAAACAATCAATTAAGATGGAACCAGCTATAATTATGTTTTTTGATTTAATTTTTTTGCATTCACAATGCAATATTTCTATAAGATATAAAATACGTGTGTAAAAAACAACCACGCCTCCGAGCCCTCAGATGGGATTCGAACCCACGACGTTTGTAAAATTCGACACGTTTGCCAGCGTCTCGGTAGCTCAGCGGTCAGAGCAGTCGCCCGAATTTGTTAATACCATAAAATTTATAACAAAGTCTATATACTATGTCGATACATTCGCTAAGCATAAAGCTTCGATAGCACCATATATTGGAGCGGAGCGTAAAACTGAAAAAAAAAATCAATGTTTAGTATATATTAAAAAATTTCATAAGAATGAAAACTTTCAAAAAGCGCGCGCTTTTTGTTTCAATGGGAAATCCAATAGAACTAATGTATTTTAAACATAACTTTTTGATTTTTGCTAATTTCGTAATTCGGTCTGCCACAATCTGGTCCTAAATGTGTTGATTCGATTCTACACAAAAATTATTAAAATAGGTTAAAAACTCATAAAATTATGGCGCAACAGACATTGCGTCATTGAAGCTGATCCATGGGAGTATATCCTAACAAATAAGCCAACTAATGTCAGCCATCACCCATTATTGTACGGCAATATTGAATTTTATAGGAAAAAATATTAGAGCACCACTTCTTGCGTGTCATAAACATTACTTCTATATTGAGAATAGATTTTGCCAAGTTTATATCTTTTTTACTGCTAAATTAAATGTTACTCACTAATGCCAAAATGTTCATTCCACATGGCATGTATGGCGAGAGTAGCAGTCTGGTAAAGTTGCAACAGACGGGCATAGGGCGCGTTCACAACGAATTGCACGTTGTCTTCTAACGACAGGTGTCGCGCAAGGTCTTTCAGGTTCTGGACGCGTTCCTCGTCCTCTGCGTTACGACATGAACCGACCAAAACTAATTTTATCTGTAAATAGACAAAACGTTTTAATAATTTTTCATATAAATTTTGATGTTTTTATTTAGTGGTTATTGTCATATTGGGTTCATAGCTAAGAGATTATTATTATTAATTTACACACTATCATGAGAATACTCTTAGAAGACAATGACTTTAGTTTGGAAAATTAATTTGCAATTTTCACTTGACTTGACCTACAGTTTTTCTAAGTGAAACCAAAAATAACATTAATTATGTCACAACTGCAATAAGTTTTAGTTGTTTCTTCAGATCTTGTAACGGGTACTAGTTGGAATAAGTTAAGAGAGCGATTTGAAATTGAGCATCTTATCTCCGTTTGAAGCGGTTGAGAAGTATGTGCCTTTTGGGTCTAATATCCCAGCCATATAGTTCATACTATATGACAGTAATGTATACCTTATTCCAGAGCATCTCATTCTTAACTAGCAGATTACGGAGCTCGTACATTGCTTGCAGCATAAGTGGATGGTCTTTCTCAGGCCGGAACTGCGCCACTGACAAGATTCGTATAGGATCGGACTCCTTGACCAAGCACCGCAGTTGCTTCAACTCAGACACCTAAAACTTTCTTTCTTAAGAAACATTTCAAATAATTCTACTGAGAAAATAAGTATTTTAAACTGCTCGGCCGTTAACATGTGCCTAAAAAAAAATCTCGCGAGTTCTATATTATTTTTTTATGTCTTTAAACATAACTCGTACTTTACTTATCTTGAGATTATTGTATAGTTTCTGGAAATTAAATGTATCCTACTATCATAGCCAATATTATTTAAGAATAATTATTAGTAATAGGTATTTAATAAAAAAGAATATTTTGATTATTCAAATATATTTGATCACTTTGGACAGTTCTTCTCTCACTATATGAATAAACATCTTGACCGTCAGCATATTTGACGTTGATTTTACCTTTCCATCACAAGTATTCGTACCTATCTCAAATTATGTCAACCAAATTGAGCATACGTCATCTGCGTCTTGTATTTACTCACTTCACATGGTGGATACACCCGGTAAGTGTTGAATGGAATTTTCCATAACTCGTTGATATGGTCTTCCGTCCACGTCCCATTTACCATAACAACATCCGCACACCGACCCATCACACCGTATAGCTGCAAAAAAATTACTCATTCTTTTATCTAGGATACTAATAATTATTCTAAAATCAATGTTTGTGATATGCTAATATTATAAAAAAAAAAACAGTTTCTAAAGTGGGCTATAAGGACAAATTATTTAGAAACATATTATTGAGATGTATACTTTTCAATAATAAAATCTACCAGATGTACGGGGCTATCTGCGAGGAACATTATATGATTCACCCTAAGTAGGGTATTATTAGATTATTGGGCATTGTGGAACACTTTTCACTCCAATGAACTCACTTTCGTTCGATCACGGTTGCAAAAGTGTTCCATATAGCCCAATAATCGAAAAATGAATTAGAATTCCCAATTAGTTTGGCGCCAACAATAAACCTTACGGCGCCAGGTTCTGCTTCAAAGTGTATTGTTCCATTCTCTGTTCAAAACCGCCAGAAAATGGAGCAATTTCTAAAAATCTGTATGATTAGCTTGCCTCAAATCATCTGTACCTTTTGTGATCGTACATTGACGCAGAAAATGTCTCCTTGCTGCCTTGTGGATTTCATTGATTAACTCTTTTTTAATCATTTTGAATTTAATTTAGATTCGATTAAAATATCGAACGACACGTTTTGAACAAAAGCTGGCGCCGGTTTATGGTTGACGCCAAACCGTTTAGGAATTCTAATTCACTTTTCGATTATTGGGTTATCTGGAACACTATTGCAACAGTGAACGAACGAAAGTGGGGTGTATAGTTGACGCCAAATCGATTGGGAATTCTAACTCCGAAGACTCTATTAGCGCGAAAGTATTTGAATACTGAGAGTTTTGGTGTATAGAGTAAAATATATAAAAAAAATAAAAACTAATCTATTATCATTATTTTTAATTGCATTCACAACACTTCTTGTGACCTCATCTGAAAATACGCATTAAAAAGCCATTTTATAGTAGCAGTAAACTCTGGTAACATAAAAACATGAAGTATTGTATTTTACAGTACGTGTTTCACTCTTACCCAGCCAAATAACTTATAGTAGAGAATTTTCACCCAAGTGAAGACTGGATTCCTGGCTATCGCAGAGGAATTATTGTAAGAAACTATGCGGTGTTTAACTCGCCGCATCATAGCCCTCGTTATAGTAGGATAGTGAGTGTAGGTGCCTACTGGGCACTGGGCCATGTAGCGAAAAATGGGGTAAGTGAAGGCAAACCCAGTAGTATCTATGTAGACATCTGTTCAAAGAAAAAAATATTAGTTACACATCTGTTTATAAATCCTGAATTCATATTCAGGTAGATTTATATCTAGCTTGTATAAGTTTTATTGAGATATACTGAATATTCGTGCAAGAAAAAGGTATAAAAGATACCGTGATATTAAGAGATTACCATCACTTTATATTAGTTTGAGCAAATAAACAAAAAGGAACTTGGTGGCTCAGTGGTTCAGGAGTTCGCCATACTATTGCAGAAATTAAGAAACTTTGTTAAGGGCCGGTCATCTAGATGGGTGACCAAATATTTACTATATCGAACTGTTTGGTGCATCGAATCTTATCACCCACCTATGGGTGCTAATATTCCAAGGCCAGTGCCCTGGCAGAAGCCCTGGGAACATAAAGATAAGGTGATTATGATGATGACAAACACTTATTGAAAAAGTAAGCAAACAATATTGAAAATTGCGTTAGTTTTAAACAACTCTCTGTTTTCTTTAATAACTTAAGCATCACAGATTATTATGCTTCCCTACGAGTGATGCCTGTAACTTGAGTAAAACTGGCACTAGCAGAATTATCTTTTATGGTGGCCGTTCAAAAAAACAAAAAGAAGATAACTTGATTCGTACATTTAGCAACACTTATCTTTGATCAAAGTTGAGAGCTCGTACTATATTTGATGATTTGATGGAAGCAGCCAATATGCGTTCAAGATCTCTGTGCAATACGATACCAAGTCTCAAGTCGAGATCCATTTCTTGGATAAGTGGCATACCACTCTCAGATATAGAGAGATTCTTAAACCTCCAACCGCGGGCGAAGTGGAAATAGCGTTCTGCTTATTTGGTTTATTTTTGCTGGCCACGCTATAGCCGCGCGCACGTAATTTGTTTGAATGTAGTCAGCGGGAAAAGTTTATTTTACGTCAAACGCGGTAAACGCGTTTCCCGCATATGTATACATTTCATAAATAAATTTTTCACTAATTCCAATTTTTTTTTTATCTTTTTCAAACAAGTCATATTTTCAACTTAAATAATGCTTTAATGATGCCCGCACTTTTTGACAGAAAAAAATTAAATCGGCCCGCGGCTGGAGGGTTAAAACAAGTCATGTTAATAAATGTTATTGTAAATATTTACCTGGATTGAATTTCATGAAAGCCTCCATTCCCAAAATCATAGACCCTAAACTTTGCATCAAAAGCGTGAAGTATGGATATGTCCTCGCCTCGATTGCCCTTCCCATTGATAAACGTATAAAATTCACTTTTGTTGAATCTACTTTCACATTGAATTGGTTCTGAGCTTTGTCTAATATAGTCTGTGGTTCGGCTGTTTCCACAGTATAAATATAGATTGTTGTATCTGGGTAACTGTAAGCATAAATATGCTATGAAATACAAAGGTAAATCTTTTCATACAAAATTTACACTTTGTATTTAAAAATATATACAAGATGGCGTTCGTTGGAAATGGTTAGAAAATTAAATTGTCTGAAATTTGTAAAATATCGCATTAAATTTCATATTCATCCTATTTTTTTGTAAAACATAATAAGATTGTTATCTCAAAACAAATCATGAGATTCTTCACCCTCTAACCGCTTCCATCGGATTAATCCGACAAATATTTTCGTGTCCATTTCGCCAGGGTCAATTAGCCTAGTCCAAAGTAAGCACTGTAAGGCTTGTGTTATGGATACTAGGGTAACGGATAGACATACATAATGATAACTAGAAATGTAATATTCATAGAAATATATAAACACCCATGACTCAGGTACAAATGCTCGAATTCATCATAAAACATCTACCCCTTCCGGGATTCGAACCCAGGACCGTGGGCGAAAGGCAGGATCGCTACCGTTGCACCAAACGGTCGTCGATCACACTAAAATTTCATTTGCTTCTTTTTTAGTATGCGGATATTATACTATTTCTATTTTAATTGTTTAAGGTAAGATAGAAAATAAGTATTTGGGTCAGTTGACTTATAGTTGTCCTTCTTACTACTTCCCTTGCCACTATATAAAAAAAAATCTTGAAAATTAACATAGCTACAAAAGATTAGTTTGGCTTTTACGTAATACATAAAATAACATTTCAGTGACCAAAGTCAATATTAAATTTATTTATTTAATTGTATTTTAACGGTTGTCCAATCGACGTGCAAGTCCATTTAATAGTAATGTTGGTTGTCCTCGAGAAAGTCTTAACGTAAAACTTGTTACGATAAACATTATATGTTCATTTTAATGATTGATACACATATATTGTAGTATTCATACACATATATGTAGTATTTATACCTATAAATATACACATAGTTATCGAAAAACACTAATATTTTTTGTTTGATAATTTTGATTATTACGAGTATTTTAATCCCAAGGTTGTCCCCGAAAAATGTAAAATAGTGTAAGTTGCATGGACAACCGCTCCGAATATAGAATTAATAACATAGAAAGCACAACAAGTTCATCGACGTCTAGACCATACTTAGACGCCTTGCACACACTTTGTTTACTCCAACCCATTAATAATTGAAAAATTCAATCAAAATACAATTATATGAAATTTGAAAACATCCACTTTACCTCAAAATGTAACACCACGCGCGCGCAGCGGGGCGGGACGCTGTTTCAGTTAAAACATTTCGGGCCATATATAAAATTACATGTAAACAGTAACCAGCTGTTGTCATAATTCGCTAGGATAAAATATTTTCTGGGAAAATTTGACCTAACTATATTTTTTTTTTAAATAAAGTGTTTGAATGATATCTAATGCCTAGAAAAAAATTGGATGGTGTTTATAAAATAACCCTGTATAAGATAATAATATGAAATACCCATTACTTATAGCATAGGTAACAGTATATTAAGGAGCCATGCTAATGCACACAAACACACCCACCCACCCACTTTATTATGCACACTTTATTTAATTAGAGAATATGTTGTAAGATTATTGCTAAACCACCCAGATAATATTTTGTTCATATTACTAAACATAAAGAGTTTCTGTAATTGGCTGAAATACTGAATTAAACTTTTATTATTGTATTAGTATGTAAAAGACAAATTGTATGCAACATTCAATAGACAACTTTTGAATGGCAATCAACTAGTAACCCCAAAATCAAAACAACCTATTCAGGACAAAAAATTAGAAAATAAGTAATTTAAGAGGAACTGGTTAGTTTTCTAACCAGATCAGCAAAAAACAACAATTATTTCCTATAATGAAAATAGGTGGTTATGGTGGGATTGTTATTGTTTATTCTATTGTAAATTCTGGTAGTAATCCATCAGTCTGTCAGTGTATAGTCCATTGTTCAAGTGTTTAATGATTCTATAAATGACAGATTCTTCTGCCTACCCCAGCGAAGCGGGAAAATGGTGTGATTGTATGTATTCATGTATAAAACACTTCGTCTTTACACACTTCAGAAACAAATTTCATGTTATTTGGTTTTTTGAGTTTATGTTATTACATTTATGTCTTACCGAGATAATAAAGCTTTGATGGCCACCCACAGAACCCTCTCTCCTCCCCCACCTGCTTTACAATATGGGTGAAAAAATGCCACATTAGCTCCATCTCGCTTCCTCCTTTGTAGTTTACGCTCCTTAATGCGCATATACCAGGATGCAAAAATAAATGCACATGGTATTATCACAAATGCTCCAAAAAGGAGAACTCCAATAAAAATAATAGGTAAAACAATTAGCAACCTGAAAATTAAGATTAATGCGAATCAAATGCATAAACTATGATGATTAATTAACATAATTCAGTATTAATTATGATTATTTATGAATCACGTTGCATTAAAAAGAAAATTAGTAAGAAATGTACATTCGCGACAAAAAATATGGAATCACTTAATAGTAATGGCCGCCTTTTGAAGGTCTGCTTTGAACTGTTAACTTTAAATCGATACCAAAACTAATTTGAATCACACCAGTATTGAAGGAGCTACCCGGATTGAGTGAAGGAGTTAGGAAAACAAGGAAGTATGGAAAAATAGTGAATGAAAAAACAAAAATTAACAAATAAAAAAAATATTTGGCTTAAAATTAAGTTTCAATATTTTGTGTTGCCTTCCCTAGCCCTAATAACGACTCGAAGACGATTCTTCATTGACCTAATCAGCTTCTGAATCGATTCTTGCATTGACACTGGCGTGCCATCACTTTGTTTTACTTGGGGCGCTAGCCACTGGAGCCGTGTCGTTTTTAAGTCGATGATAACTCCTTTAAATTAAGTTATAGGGAAATCTTCTTAGAATAAAACTCTTAATTTTTCACGTAAGTCAAGCTCGTAGCCTTAGTTTCTAGGATTGTATGTAGCAACGAATCGGTTAAAGCCGACTTCAGCTCATTCTCACTTGAAGAAGCAGGATTTCTAGAATGAACCCTCCTCTTCAGTTCATCCTACACGTGCTCAATGGGATTCAAGTCCGGGCTGATCGCTGGCCAGTCCGTTGTGGCGATACCGACTTCTTCGAGGTATTCAGTTGTGGCATGGAGTGTGACAACGAATGTTATCGTGCATAAGGAGGAAGTTATCACGGATATATCCCGTATAGGGAAAGACATGTTCCAGCAAAATATCATCGCAAATGTAGCGATCTGAAGTTAGACCGCCTCCTTGTCTCCCGCCAGGCACGAAAACAAACATCGTTTTAACGTCGAAAGAAATACCGGCCAATATCATACAAGAACCGCCCCCGTAAGCCACTATCTCGGCGAAAAAGCACTGTGCAAATCGCTCCCCAGGCCGCCTGTAGACCCGAACTCTTCGGTTGCTGCCGTGCAAACACATTCTGCATTCGTCGGAGAAAAGGACTCGCCTCCTCAAGGTGGGTGCGAGCAAATTGAAGGCGTGCCTGTCGGTGAGCTACCGGCAATTTCGGGTCTGTGACAGGCCTTTTTTGAGTCAAATTCTTTTGCTTGAATCTACGACGAACTGTCTACTCACTAGCAGCTACCCCACGAACATTTTAGATCTCCAGCTGGACGTCGACACCAATCAAATGGCGATTTCGAACAGAGGTTGACATGATAAAACGGTAATCCGTCTCCGATGTGCACCGGCGCCGTCCAGATCTTGGTCTCGGGACAAAGCCACCAGTCTTCCGAAAGCGTTTATGAACTTTCGAAACACAGGACTGGCTTATGTGGAGCTGACGTGCGACAGCCCGCTGGCTGAGCCCTTCTTGCAATATACCGACGATTTGATCTGCTTCAGTAGGTGTAGTATCCATTTTCTACATCCAAGGTCAAGTGTCAAAAGTAGTGGAGATATGTACGGGACAACCTGTGAAAGCCAACTTATAAACAAAATCCGACAACA
The DNA here is from genome assembly GCA_927399485.1 of Calamotropha paludella. NCBI lineage: Eukaryota > Metazoa > Arthropoda > Insecta > Lepidoptera > Crambidae > Calamotropha > Calamotropha paludella. The sequence goes on along the minus strand of OV656803.1, from coordinate 17,542,261 downwards.
GGTGCTTTTATAGGGTGTCAATACCGTGCAGTTGCACGCGGCGTATCAAATAAATGAAACAAGTTTTTTCCCTACTTCTTCAAGTAATCTGGGATAGCTTCTTAAATACTGGCGTGATTTCAATGAATTTGGTGTCAATATAAAGTTAATAGTTAAACCTTTAAAATGGTGCCCTTATTATTATTATTAACTTATTATCTAGTACTCAAGATCGCGTGAAACCAATTTCGAGTAAGTGATTCCATACCTTTTGCTCGCAAGTATAGTAGATACCAAGTAATAATCAGTAAATAACTAAAGGGGACCTGGAACTTAATAAAGTCTTTCTCCAAAACTTCATTAATAATATTACACAGGAAATAACTCTACAATAAACACAGAATTAGAATAGATTGTCAAATGTTCACTCTTACACTTAATCCTTAAACAGTGTATGATTATAAAAAATAATCTTTTGAGAAGTATGATAGATTTTTGTTTTTTTTCCCAAGAAATTTTATGAAGGTTCTGAAATTATTTGATTTATCTTTACTGGTACATTATCTTTTCTTTTTTCACAGTACTCGGAATGGTTTGGGTAGTAGATAAGATGTGTCATAATACTTATGACAATTGGCTGTTAAGAATGATTTCAATAATCAAATACTAGTTTTATTTTACTTACATGTAAAGTCTTATAACAATATGTTATGAAAAATTTTAATAATTAAATACATATCTAAAGATATCTTACCTACTTGTATAATGATTAGTAATACTCATTTAAGTAACCTTAAAAAAATTGTTTTTTACACTTCCATGCCTATCGCTCATTTAAATAAAACCACAATTACCACATTCACAAAGCATTTATGACTGTTTTGTTGTTTCAATTGCTTTACAGCAGCTGTGATCACAGAAAAACTATGGTTATGGTCATATGTGCTACTATTCCTACCTTCCCATATTATAATTGTTCAAGTTCCTAACTATTAAATTTATACAAATATATATTCTTTGTTTTACTTTTCATTTTATTCAGTTATTTGATTATATCTATGATTATTGTTAACTAATAAGTCTACCACTAGTTCCGAAATTGAGAGTTCTCTCATAGTAGAACTGGGTACAGAAACTAACATTTTATTATGTACAAAAAAGAGCTCACTAGACTTTGCTCGAATAGACCCAACAAGATTTAACTCAGCTCTAGAAGAGTTATTGGTAAAGATTTTCTTATATATCGAAACATAAACATAACATTGCCTGTTACACATAAAACGATTAACCTAATTTACATGCGTGTTATTTGTCAACTATAATCCAAATAGTATTAACATTTTAGGGGGTCTAGTTAGGTCTTTGAGTTTGTGAGAAATAATCTCAAGTATAGGCACCTTTAAAAGACGGTCAACTCAATCTCCGTTCTATTCATGACACTTGAAAAATAATGTAGTTTGCACATCATTGTACTTACGTAAAGCACTGCCAAAACATAGCGTCTTAAAATTAACAACAATAATAACCTTATACTCTCATCTTATTCTAACTAAAACAAACGCACTTGCACTAATAAAATAATGGTTATCGGTTTGGCACAGTGCTACCAACTCTTAAAAATATTTAACCCTTAATTAAATTCAAAAACCCCTAAAATTGCCCTAATTACTTGGAAATCCCCCTAAAAATAAATTGTTTGATATAATTTTGTTATTTTTTTATTTATAAAAATAAATTATATTTATTACGTCAAATATTATTTTATTTTCTTCTAACGAATAAGATTTTATAAAGTCATACATGTTGACTTTGAATAAGCCTAATATTTTAAGAGATGGATTGAATATTGTACAAGATCATTTCATCCACTATTTCGATTGAAAATTCTAAGTACTGTACTTGGATTTTAAGAACACTTGATGTCACCAAGTCCGAAGTCGCCAGGGAAAAAATAATTTTGATTAGCTAGTTAAGACTGTCCCAGGGCCTATATTTAAATCTTTATTTTCGTCGATAAATAAAATATAAAAAAATATGAAGGTTCACTAAACCCCTAAAAATAACCCAAAATATATAACAACCCTAAAAAAATCCCATCTTACTTATTTATCCCCTAAATTTAGGGGGAAAACCCCTAAGTTGGGAACCCTGTTTGGCAAGTTTTTTTTAAGTGAAGTTTTCCAATAATGACAGGCAAACGGTACAAAGCTCATACAGCCTATTCATCAGTTATTTCTTCATTATAGTGAGGCCAACGAAAGAATGCGAGACTGTGATGTGTAAAAATTAGCACTTACTTTTTAACTGACCCAATAAAAAGTAATCTATGTTTTATTACCTACTTGTTTGTCTGGATTCAACTTTCTGAATTTAACTAAATTGATAAAGAAAATAAAAATGCAACAATAATATTTAGAAATATTTAATAAAAAATATAACAATGTCTCGAAAACGATTTGCGATTGCCAAACAAACAAATTAAATTAGATTCTGATTTGTTTGAGGAAGTGCTGTCTTCATTATCATCTTCATCTAAATGTATAATAATATTATTATCAATGATGGTATCAATTCTGACGTATCAAAGTTTTCAAAAATAAGTATTTGAGTTTTTTCGCCGACTTTCGCCCAGCCATCTTTTGTTACTTTCCGACAGGCTCCTTTTAATAGGTTTCGCATCATTTTTGTGCTGAACGATGAAGAAGTGTCGTGGCGGGCTGCGTAACCTTTTATTTGAGCCCAGATTTTCTCAATTACATTTTACTAGCAATGATAAGGAGGGATTTTTATAATGCGATGACCATATTCCAGAGCCACTTCATAATATACTTACTTTTGCCAGCTTGTTTGTTTTTAACAATTTTTTTATTAATTCTGCTTTTAGCATCTGCATATTTGTATACCGATTGTATGTAGCCAAGCAACTTATTCGTCTTCTCTATTGGCTTGAGTTGGTGTTTTCTGTACTTGCACCAAATGATATGGGGCGTTATCCATAAATATCACAGAAGGTTCTGGCAGGCCGGCAATAGCACATTCTGGAACCATTCTTTAAATGTGTCTGCATTCATTTCTTCACGATAGTCAGTAGTCGTTTTTTATTCAAATGCCAGTATTACGAAACCGTATTTTGCAGAACCAGAATGGCATATTATAAGCCAGGCATATGGCATATTATATACCCATTGGTACTTTCGACGTAGATGCTTGTGTATCATCTATCAAAGAACGGGAACCACATATGTGGCATTTAGCCATGTCTGGTATTGACAAGACATATTCATTATTTCATTTCATATTATGACGTTATCCCAGTTATCGATTTTAATTACTTCCTTTGAAAATGTTACTCGTTTTAAAATTATATTAAAATGTTCTAAAATAACTTTCCTTTTGTCAGATGTTTTATATTGAAATTCAATCTTTTAAAATTTTGGATAAACTAGTATTATCTCTCTTGAACATATCAGCTGCTTTCAAAGATACCAAAAGCTTGGTCCTGTTAATGTAATCATTCTTTGAATAATAACAATATATATGATTCCTTATTGCATTGGCGTCAAAGGTATCCACATCTGTCACAAGTTTTGCTCTGAGTTTCTTCTTCCGTGTTCATAAAATATTTTCTTCCATGCCAGTTGACCCAGTTGAGTTTCTTTATTAATGGTTGTTATCATTTGTTTGCTAATTCCAAGTGCTTCAGAAAAGCGATCTTGTATCGAGGGTTCACCATTCTGCTTTTCACACTCAAAGTAATCTTGAAGCTTGATGATTATCTCACGGATTTCACTTTTCAATGTTTGTCCACATTTTGGCATTATTATGTACCAAACAAGGTACAACACAACACAATTGAAGTCCATTTTAGCACCAATGTCAATTTTATCATGATAAGGAACAGTCAAACATTCTCTATTTTCTAAAAATGCTGCACTTCACTTAACTAGCTATAACTTAAAAACTACAAATGCTACCTAAATAGAATGTTATACTATGTAAAAAAAAAAAAGTCCCTTGAGTTGTGTTGTGTGGGTCCGAGAACCTTTCAATCTACCCTCTTAATGTTACATAATTTGGAAAAAGTAACTTTGGTAATGAATTATTAAAAATATATCACCACTTTTATTAATGAGCACAAATGGGCCTTTAATAAATGCATTTCCATCTGTGGATGTCAAATATTACACATCCACAACAACTTATGTTTTTTTTATAGATATTTATAGTTTACAGAATAAATTAATACACAACTGTGTTGTCATTTTTTATGTTGAAGATAAATATAACACTCTTAATATCATGAGGCCATCTTATAATTCAGGAATTTCACCAGTCCTATTCTCAACTATGTTTTCAAGTTAAATTTTGAAGTGAATGTTCTGATTTAACTCCGACTGATCGCCAATCATTTAACAATTTCATTATATCTCTACTGGCACACTTTGCATCTTCCTCTGACATACAATTAAGCCTTTCAGTGACATGTCTTCCAAAAAACCAATATGAATCTGTGTGATGTGAGTTTGCATTATGAAGTGGTTTCATGGCCCTTACTAGATCTTCTATAATAGTACTACATTTAACTTTGGATTTTGACAACACTGATGCTCTATGACGTGGCCTATCAGTTCTTTGGCCTCGTTGTCTTATTCTCAGTAATTGATTTTCATCACAATCTGATGGCTCTTCCATTTTAACTTGTAGTTGATTATCATTGTATTCATTGTGTACTGGAAACTCCTGGAAAAAGAGAAAAATTTGTATCTAGCTTATTATGATACCTGATTATTAGGTACCTGAGATTATTTTCATATTCATGATACTTGTGCTATATCACTGAAATAGAAAATAAAAGCTGATAACTATCCATAGTGTCATAAAAGATTTTATTTTTGTATAATGTTGTGCACTTTGTGTTCCATTACCCACATAAGCAATATAAGAAATAATTCAGGGCTTGATCTTGCTATAAGTGTTTATGAGCAAAGTTAAAGAGCAAATAATAACTACATAATAATAATGTTAAATAATTATACCAAGAATAACTCTTGATCTTTCAAGTTGTAAGTTCCATCTATTACATACACTTTTGTGAGATTTATTCCCACATATTAGATGTTGACCACATATTAGACCACATATTTAACAATCATATTGTGTCTAATTCCTTTGACACTAATTGATATGCTAAATGAGCAAAACAAGTTGACAATGTACCTAGTGCATTTTATAGAAACCTACCCAGAAACATTATCATTTTCACATATCTTATCGCCCTAGTGTAATACAGATTAAGCAAAAATTCATTATTGTTACAAAATATGAGGATTTGTTCCGACTAAGGACATAGGCTAGGTTTCATTATAATTCATAACACAGCAATATTATGTAACCGGCTCAGCTAGTATTATATTTAAAAAGAGTGATCACCTCATAATTTACAATTTCTTCCTTCTTTGGAACTTCTCGGAGGAACTGGAGTGGTTTCCACAATGGCCAGCAAGGTACATACACTTCAGCTGGAGTTTGAGCTTTCTCACGTGACTTTTCCACTCTTCTAAGATTATGGTTAAAAGTGCTTCGTATGTTGACCCACCTATCTCTTACTGATCTTGCTAAAGCAATAAAAATTTGAATCAGTAAGACTTTCTTGGGATACACAATATAAATGTCACAAAGAATTTACAATAATAATAATAACTTTAGGGCATTGAAAGAAATTATTACTAGAACAAATTCAACTTTGAAGTTTTCAGGGGTATGATAAATAAAACAGATATATCATGAAACCAATAAAAGATGAACATACCAGTGAATCCTCTGCCTAACTTCGCAGCGAATTCCGCGTACGCCTTATACTTTTGTTGTATGTGATGATTCGTGTTTCCATACGGTTTCCAAATAAAGTCCCTGTAGCGGACAAAGTCCACAAGGTCAAGTTCTAATTTCCGGGTCCAATAGCAAGGCTTTCGAGGCATTTCAATACATTATTAGAATAAAAATTACTTAATAAATATATTCCTACTGGTTTTTTTTATTTTTTATAAATGTATGTATTTTTCTCTTCTATCAAAAGGGTCTCCGAAACAATGGAAAAGAGGATTCTTCAATTACTTTATAATAAAATTATACAATAACAAACTATGTGCAGCCTCCATCAGCCAGACGTGATTCCTTGCTTAGACTAGTGATGCGACTCGAGTCCAATTTTAATCGAGTGACTCGAGTGATATTGGAAAAAAACGTATTCGAGTGAAGATATTGTAGACTCGAATTAACTCGGACTTTCACTCGGACCAAGTCACTCGCTCACCACTTGCCTGGTGGTGAACTGAACTGCAGGTTGAAACAAACAAGTTTTAACTAGTGATGCGACTCGAGTCAAATTTAACCACTCGAGTCATTCGAGTCATTTTACAATCACACACGAATACCATTCGAGTGGTCGAGTCACTCGAGTGGTTATTTCACTCGAATACCACTCAACTCTGTGATGACATCTAAAGATTGTAGATACGTGAGTGCAAGCAGGTGACTCCAATAGGTAAAGTGGTTGAGTGGTCGAGACTCGAGAACCATTGGAGCGACTCGACCACCCGAGTGGTATTCGAGTTAAATAACCACTCGAGTGACTCGACCACTCGGATAGTATTCTAGTGAGATTGTAAATGGCTCGAATGACTCGAGTCGCATCACTAGCTTAGACAATCAGACATTGTTTTAATTTTATTTATGGTTTGCACGATTTGTGCATTTTCCAGTGTCAAGTTAGTATAATTGTCAGTTATATATTTATTTATAGGTTTCAGTAAATGTGTTTACATTAGTTCAGAGAGGCTTTAGTTACTCTGGTTTTTGTAATGATATTTGAATTTCGTAATGGGAATGTGTAACAAGAGTGGGAGGGATGCTAATCTCGTCGGACAAACCCCTTCGTATAATTACAATAGAACTTCACTTCAGGTAAGTTCGTTTAATTACTAACTATTGTGCCCTGTGACGCACATTCCTTGTATCTTTTGTATTCCGTTTGCAGAAAAACGCGTTTGAATGTAAAAATCGTTTATTCATTCTAATTTCTAAACAATTATAATTTGTTTAATTATTTATTCTATAAAAATAGCCAAAAAAATAATTAAAATTAATTATTTATGTTATACAAATAGCCAAAAACAATTCAAATTATTTTTTATTGGTTCATGAACATGGGTATTACAAGCTTTTAGGTACATAGTATAGTAAAGTACAGCCATGATTCACCTTACAATATGAACATGCATTATCTTATCAGATTACATTTATTATGGGTATTATAGATTTTATAATTATTACATTATCATTATTTTCAATTTTAAATTAATTAGGTAAATGTCAATATAATAAATATATATTACTAGGCGATGCAGTCGCTAAGCATAAAGCTACGCTGGCATCATATATTGGAGCGTAATATCTAAAAAAATAACTTTTTTTTCTTTCGATGGGATTTTTTGTGAATTTCAAAATTCGGGCTCCGTCACAATCTGGCCCTAAACCTGTTGATTCGATTCCGACGATTTAAAAAAATATTAAAATCGGTTAGGAACTCTGCAAGTTATGGCGTAACAGACATTGCGCCATTGAAGCTGATCCATGGGAGCATCGCTCGCTTCACTCGCTCCGCTCCAATTAGCAGATAATGTCAAACCATCCTTATATTCTATCTATTTCATCATTTAAAAATGTTTTAATATCATAATAAACTTTTTCGGCAAGAAAGCCATTGAGTGCAGTTTTAAATCTTTTATTGTTATTGATCGCTCTAATAGCTCATGGGATTTTATTATAGATGTAATGCAATTTACACTCATTCTTCTGAGAAGAGTTTTGCACCTATGAGCTACTTTCAGTGTGCCTTCACGACAACTACTAATAAGATTAATTACAAAATTGTTTGGGAAGTTTGCATGTTTTCTCAGATATATACATAGAAGGCAGTGTAATGTATAGGTTGTGTAATAAAAATATTCTAAAACAAGGCCGCTTTACTTTTAAATTATTTTAATAGAAAAATACTAGAAAATATCGATTCGGCTCACAAGTAAATTCTCAGGCGGGAAGTTACTCGTGAGCCGCTGATTTCCGCCCGAGAATTTGTGAAGGTAGCATATTCTCCTATACATACTTCTCTAAAGTAGACCACTTATATACTTAATATGATATTTAAAAAAAGACTTTTTGTGTCAAAACGTAAAATTGTCAAAAAAAGCAAAAGTGGTTTCTGTAAAGTGAAGGATTGTAAAAAACGTGAATTAAAATGCAAACAAATTAGGTGCTAAATAATTTGTTAAGTGCGCATAAAATAGCCAAAGTAAAACAAGTAACGTTCATTATCCACTGTGCAAAAATAAAAGGTAATTTCTGCTAAAATCAATAGGTTATTCGACCCTCACAATGGAAAATTTTTCAAAAAAAATTACGATTGGTCAACTTGAAACGAAATCAAACTGGACCACCTGGAAACACAAACTCGATTACTCTACGAGGTAAAGTAAGATATAGTATGGAGGTAGTAGAAGGCGGGTTGAAGAAACCAGTTCTTCAAGAAGGTGCAGGTGACGCAGATGTCGTAGCTTATAACCTGGAATTAACTAGGTATAAGAGAGCAGACTGCAGCGCACTGCTGATTTTGACCCCGAATATGACGGAATTAACGTTACAAAAAGTAATTAGATTTGAGACAGCTTATTATGAAGTCTGGCTTGAGTTACATAGATTATTAGACGGTCAATCAGAGGATAGGGTATATAACCTGTGCATGGATTCTTTAGCTTTAAACGAGACATTGCAGATGACATATCAACCCATATGTCAAAACTAAATATTTTTCTCCAAAACCAAGCAGCTCAATACCTCCTCACTCGTCTAAACAAGTACAAAGTTAACAGTGATGGTAATGAGTGCATGCTGCTCACAGGCAACAAATCAAGAGAGATAATTAGTTTGTGGCTAACGGAGCAACAACGCATATATTCATTAGGAAAGATGTGTTTCACGAATTTGAACCATTCGATACCAACCTACCCATTGTTGAGAACATAAATAAATTTTAATTTGACAACAAGAACTCTGGCACTCTTGAACATTAACTAACTTACCTAATATTTATTAATGTTATATTTGCGTGCGTGACAGTACAATACCCAAATAGTAGCTAACCTCCACGTTTTGTTCACCGCTAGACTTACAATTTGTTCCCTTCCAAATTATACCTTTTCCCTCCCACATTATACCTTTCCCATCCCACATTATACCTTTCCCCTCCCACTTTTTAATTCCAATTTACCTCTCTTTGTTTTTATTCGTATTCCATGAATACGAATAACTCACTCCCGTCCAAACCCCCGGACCCCCCTTTCGCCCAAAACCGTCGAGATGTCGACCCCTGGGTCTTCAACAAGCCGCACCTCTTCGAACGCCGAAAGGCAGGTTGATGACCAACCTTGCCCCAGCACTTTGAAAGGGATTCGCGGTCCAGAGATACGTCGCCGATCTCAGATTGGCAACGATAGCCTCGTCGGCGGGGATGAGAAACGCCCCTGTCGCAGCACCCCAACCACGCACCGGCTGCGACCGCTCCGCGAGCCACCCTCTATCCGACTCCAGATGCCTACGTCGACGCAGTGGGCGGGATGGAAGGACGCTTCAGTCCTCCCCCGCTCACGCTCAACACATCTACGGTATACGCCGGCATGGCCTCTTCCATTGAGGTTATCCTATTCCCCCCCAACCCCGTTTCCCGCATTACAAACCCCACCTAGATTGCGTAAGCCGCACCCGCTCGCAGGCGCTGCCTGGGCCTCCTCCCCCTCCGAGGGGTCTCAGCCGGCATGCTAACCGCACCAAGGGCCGCGCAGCAGTCCTTCTTGCGAGGGTTGCCAAGACGGATAAAATAAAGTACAAAGTGCTGTAAAACACTATGCTTGCAACTAGCGATTTACAAGCAACCTGCATTCAACGGACGGAGGACGGCATTTTAACCTATCGTCATTTATGACGGCCGCAGTCTAGCGGAACCCAAGGACCACTGGCTATTTTGTCAGTGAGAAGAAGCCCGGGCAAGAGCCAACGCTCAACCCGCAATCCACACACCCTGGGGAGAGTGATAAAACCCGGACGTAAACTTTACTCAAAACAATACAGAAAAAAAAAGAAAAAAGTTCTGCAGTTTTGGGGTGTAAAAATGATAGTGTAAGGACTTTTTTATCCAAATGAGGCATAGCGTACTATCGGTTATACATATTTTCTGTTATTTTCATTAAAATTGTAAATTGATTATATTGAGTTTTGGAAATGAAAGTTTAAATCGATAAATCGATAATAAAAATAATTTAAATCGACCTTATTTTTGAGTTGTTAAAGTGTAGATTTCAATGTGATGTAATTATAGACACTTGATATATAATCAAGTGCTTATGAATATGCCTATGCCTTCAGCAAATCTATTGTGACAAAGACCATACGACCACAAAGATAATAATCGTAGTACTGGATGTGCCTAATAGGGTACCAGCAGTCTGGCGTTGAGCATTCAAGTCTCCACAGGGAGAACTGTTGTCCTTTTTCGGTGCTAGTAGTAGGGATAACGACCATGCCGACTCCGAAAGATGGCAACATGGCCTTAAATTCGGCCTTAGAGGCTAAAAAAGCCTATCGGGTGCGAATCTACGAAGTGAACTAGACACCGGTGGTCCAGGTGTAGTGCGTATGTGGTGAAAGGTGTTATGCTTAAGCGTGCTTTTGAACCGAGAAAGTCGAGTAATATCAGGGCATTGAGCTAGTACGCGATAACAAACCGTAATACCTGATGCTACTTTGACTGAAAACACAGCAGAGTTTTAAGCAAGGAAAGCAGGTATACTAAGCGTTGTATTAGGGTCGATTAAGCGAGGATTGCACATATCTACTAGTAAATTATAATAGGATGAATAATCAACACCTATATCATTGGCATTATGTCAACTATAACAGCAGAGTTTTAAGCAAGCAAAGCAGGGATACTAAGCGTTGTATTAGGGTCAATTAAGCGAGGATTGCTCATATCTACTAGTAAATTATAATAGGATAAACAATCAAAACCTATATCCCTGGCATTACGTCAACTATACCAGCAGAGTTTTAAGCAAGCAAAGCAGGGATACTAAGCGTTGTATTAGGGTCGATTAAGCGAGGATTGCACATATCTACTAGTAAATTATAATAGGATAAACAATCAACACCTATATCACTGGCATTACGACAACTATAACAGCAGAGTGTTCAGCAAGCAAAGCAGGGATACTAAGCGTTGTATTAGGGTCGATTAAGCGAGGATTGCACATATCTACTAGTAAATTATAATAGGATAAACAATCAACACCTATATCACTGGCATTACGACAACTATAACAGCAGAGTTTTCAGCAAGCAAAGCAGGGATACTAAGCGTTGTATTAGGGTCGATTAAGCAAGGATTGCACATATCTACTAGTAAATTATAATAGGATAAACAATCAACACCTATATCACTGGCATTACGACAACTATAACAGCAGAGTTTTCAACAAGCAAAGCAGGGATACTAAGCGTTGTATTAGGGTCGATTACGCGAGGATTGCACATATCTACTAGTAAATTATAATAGGATAAACAATCAACACCTATATCGCTGGCATTACGTCAACTATAATAAAGCTTGTGTTAACCTATATTTAATTCACAGTGAGCATACCCATAAATGTTGATTGGCGAGCCGTTAGCGGCACACAATTCATAATTTGTTAAAACGATGTTCAATTATAAGCTTTTTAGAAAAACACAAATGTCACTGCTTGTTTAAAATTTTTGACTTACTGTTACTGTCCCCAATAAATTAGCGACCAGAATTTATTCAGGCGTTGGCCGCCATAACATACTCTCCTAAGCTTTTCCTAAATAATCATACGGTTTCGCACATTTGTTCGGTTGATTACCGTATTTCGCGTGATACCAACACACCCGGAACTTCTCGTAGTTGATCTGCGACCGGGAACGATTGGAACGGAACCTATTGTCGGAACGACCATAGAATTTAGAGTTTCTTTGTAGGCGGAACATCCCTCGAAGTCAACGACCGGATCTGCCATATTAACTCTGCGATCTGACCTGCCATGATGAGTGAACTTCCCGAAGTCACAGACGTTTCTGCAACTTGGAGTGTTGGCGGAACTACGTCCGCCAGCTCTGCTACCTCCTCCAGAAACGCTTTGGATTGTGACGCAATGATGGACTGCGTGCTACTCTGCAGTTGTCTGGTCTAGATGGTCTTCAAAAACTCTTCGAGAACATCTAGGCCGGAAAGGTGCTGAAGATGACGAAGAAATTGCGAAGGCTTTCTGTCCCCCAGTTTTTCGTGGACAAGTAGCTGTTTTACTTCATCCTCCCTTGAGGCAGACAACAATTTGATGAGCTCATTTTTTAATTGCTCTTATCTGTTGGATGTTGGTGGAGAAGAGATAATGTCTTCAACCTCCGACGCGTAAGTTGGGTCCAGCTGACTGATTGCGTAATGGTACATCGTAGATATTCGCTCGAGAAAATTGGCTCTCTAATTGCGCAAACCATAACGCCGGTTTTTCAGGATAAAATGGTGGTACTCGTACGCCAACTCGATGAACTTTGCTAGGTAGATTTTAATTTGCGCAAACGATCGGTGTCTTATCAATCTCCCTTATTGTGACTATTTCTAACTGTGCTCAAACAAGAGTCATCAATGGTGTTATGTAGTAGGCGACACAAACATAAAATATTACATTTACAGAAGGAGAAACTTTGAACAGCTGAAGGAACACACAGTGATATTAGGTTAACTTGACAAAGGACTAATCAGATATACGATAAGCGTTTAGCGGCTAACGAAAGCAATCGATGCGCATACTACGGACATACCTTCGATGCGTTTCAATGATTCAAACTAAGGTGGCACGCGTCGACAGACTGCGCGCTATCGAGCTAAACCGGTCGATCTTGATGGCCAACCGGATATAAATGTAGATACACTACAGTTTGTTTAATTTATCGAAGATTAATATTTCAAATGACCTGCTTAACTAGATTTGTTTGCATCTTTAACTCATTCAGATATTAATATAGAAATTGTCTAGAAATTTCATTTATTAAAGGGGTATCTGGCAAATATCAGTGTCAGGAGATAACTATGATAATACTTATAAAATAATACTAATACTTATATTATAATAATACTTATTTATTAAAAGTTTCCATGCTCTTATTTTAAGAATGTGCCAACGCTAGCGGAACAGATTACATGTAAGCTATTGAAAACTGCCACACCGTATGTACACACTGTGTATTATATTCTGCCTCACATGCAGATTTGATAAGGCAGATTAAAATATTTAAAAATATTGCATTCATTTTATTATCTTATCATTTTAAGTGAATCATTTTAAGAATTTTATCATTTTAAGAGAATCTAACAAGCATTTAATATACATTTCATTTTAAGCTTATTTTATCTACACTGGCTTACATCAGTAGGGGAGGGCGGGTTGAAAGTGCCGGGGGTAAGTAATGCCGATGCAAATATCTAAAAAACAGATAGAGATAGATGTATTATATGTTCGTATTGCGTCCGACGCCATGGCAATCTATCGCATGCGCGGCGGCCATTTTAATCGCGCCCGTGACGCGGACCTGAGTCGCCGCGGACCGCGGAGTGGCTGTGTTTGTTATTATGCCCAGCACGACGTGAGTAAATATTTTTTCCTTCATACATTTTGGTCTCAAGTTAATATTATTGGTGTTATGGGTATGCGACTTTTGCTAATGTTTTTGTAATTTATCGAAAATTATTATTTAATGCAATTTAAACACTTTGTACAAATCGTTTTTGTGGCATGTGATAAAATGTTAATATTATTGAAACGGGGTCAAAAGTGCCTAACGATCGGGGTCATTTGTGCCGCGGCACAACCAACCCCCAATTATTTTTTAATCAGTTTTATTAATTTGTTTGACAGGATGAGAATATACAAGAGAAAAACACAAAGAGGAACTACTTCACAGGATCTTCTACAAAGAGCCGCAGACGTAGGTAGTCATTAAGGAAGGGCGCAAATTAAAAACCGTTGCGCGTGAATTAGAAATATGTATATACAACGCTACAACGGTATGTAAAAAAATATATAATTAATTTATTATTATAATTAATTATTTATTATATTATAAATTAGGTAATTATGTATAATAATTATGTAAAATAATGTGATGTTTTATTCTGAAATTCATTATAATTATTTTTTTTAATTACTATTTTTTAAAATAAAAATAAATCTGTAACATGATGTGATTTTTTATTCTGAAATTCATTATAATTCATGTTGATGACCAATTATGAATGGCACAACTGACCTCAGCTGAGGCACAACTTGCCCCAGCGAGGAGTCAGTAGTGCTTTACGACCACTGTTTAAAAAATGATTCATTGGATAAAATTATTCAAAACGCACTTAAACTTGCTAGAAATTAAAAATCTTGATTATATTTCACCTAAGATAGACTAGAACTATTAACCATATAATTCATCTTACTCAATTTATCTAGAGATTTGTCAGAATCGGCACTTTCAACCCGTTCTCCCCTACTAAATCAACCATATTCAAACACTAAAATCATCATTGTATAATAAACTTTATCTACTCTAATACTATAATACAAAGATTCTAAAACTGAAAACAAAATGCTTATGACAAACATTACGTACAGGCCAAAAATAATAAAAAAAAAGTTTCATTACGATACAGGTCTTGTATGGACACCTGTAACATAATATAACTTTTTTATCATAACGATACACCTATACAACCTCCATCTGGACCAAGGAGGTTGAACCTCTACTTAAAAAAAGGTTTCAATGAACGAGTCCGTGACGACGCAACACGCATGCGCAATCGATATTTGCACCTTGGCGCCAACATTTGACATTTAAAAATTTGTTGTTATATTCAGCGTTTTATTTGCAATATTGTTTTACGTATTATAGTATGAAAGTAGATAAAGTAGTGTATGACACTATACATAACTTGGTCTTATAACACTCGTGTGATACTATGTGTGTAGAACCCTTATTATGCAACAGTATCATAAACTACTATAATTGTATTAATTATTAATTTTAAAAGATATTACGACATAGTGATTCTTAAACTTAGAGGCGTGTATTGTCGATTGATATATTTTGATAATATATATTGATAATTTGATAATTAAATTGATATTGATAGATATTGTTGTATTGTCGATAGATTAAAAAGTCTATTGTCATAAATATTAAAAGTTGCAACAGATTAATAATCAAGTGAGATCCTCATTAAGTTGATTTCCTTCATCCGTGACCTCAGCGGCTAGGTCAGCGAATTTGGCCACGTAGTCTACGCTTGACTCTGCCATCAGAGAGTGAAGTTGGGTATCTACCTAAAAAATATTGTAAAAAAGAAAAACGAATTGTTAAAAATTTATTACTTTCGAATATTACAAAAGATAAATAAAAAAATAGGAACAGTTATTCCGTGACGATGGCGCATGCGTCTGGGCCGAAATAAACCGTTTTGAATAACTATTATGACTTTAAAAGTTTCAATTCTAATGAGTGATAGTGTGTTGAAAAAATTTGAAGAGTGGTAAATAAATTCAGTTCCCGGTCATCGGTACTCACGACTAGGTCGGGCTGCGGTCTGCCCTCCAGATGCCCGAGGAAACTGCTGAGCGAGAAGTCATGAACGGCTCCGTCCATCCACCCCTCCGCGTCGCGTAGCAGTCGCGAAGGCGACAACGACAGCGATTCGCCAGGCAGGAAACCTTTGACAATCACGCAATGTAAACTCATTACTCATCATAAATGAGGAATTGGTTCAAAGTAAATGTCTTTCTATGTGATATTAAGTAAATATTATAGAGGAGCTGGATGGCGCGCCGCGCCCTGGGTCTATGAACAAATACTTGCAATATTTTATTTGTTTGAATCAATTTTTTTTTGACGGGAAGCCGTCGAAATAAAGCCGTTCTCTGTTTTAATTTATGCCTGTTTAACATTTTGTTTAGTTATATTATGTTTTTGGCTGCCTTAAGTCTAGTGATTAAAAACTAAACACTTCTTTATACAGGGCGTCCCAAACTTATGGGACATGAAGGGGAAGTACCTTAAATATCGTAGATAGTGAATTTTGCTCAAAGAAGACTTTATGTTATTTTTAAAAGTTAGTAATTCTGCATTCATAGATTTTCTAAAAATTACTTGCTTCGTCTGGGAATCGAACCAACTTAAATGTCAAAAAAAAATCACCCTACTTTTATGATGCCAATCGAAAGAATAGCTAAAAATAATAAATTAATGTAGTTCTAAAATTTGAAAATGGAACAGTCTGTGCGAGCGTTGAAGGCAAATTTAAAACGAAAATAATGTTGTTCTTAAATTTGAAAATGGAACAGTCTGTGCGAGCGTTTATTTTTCGGATATTGATCTGTTTAGTCTTAATTCACTTACACAAGTGTTATTGTGTTAATTTATTGCGAACATGGCATATCAAGTAAGTTTTGATCTAATGGAAGCATATTTTTTGAATGATAAAGATATCTCTAGAAGTTTGCGGTGGTATAGCGTAAAATATCCTGATAGACAATTACCGTCTCGTAAAGTTTTGAAAAGGCTTGTGAATAATTTGAAAACTCTGGGACGTTTCGATAAACGCCCAAGAGAACCACAGCAAGAAAACCGTACGATCAACGACGAAGAACTTGGTATTTTAATTTACTTTTCGGCTTTTCCGAAAGCATCGGTGAGAGAAGGAGAACATGAAATTGGAGTTTCGAAAAGCAAAATACACCGTGTATTAAAAAAACACGGTTTTAAGAGTTATGTTGAAGGACGATTGGTTCAAAAATTACTTCCGGGCGATACAGAAAGGAGAAGAAATTTCTGTCTTGATATCCAGGCACGCTTGCTCGAAAATCCAAATTTTTTGGATAATATTAATTGGACAGACGAATCTAACTTTAGCAATAACGGTATGTATAACCGCAACAATAATCGTATTTGGTCTAAAGAAAATCCCCTACGAGTCACTGAAACGAATAACCAAGTGCGTTTTTCACTCAACTGTTGGTGCGGACTTTTAAAAAACCGGGTTTTCTTAATCCATTTTTACCAAGGAACCTTGAACACGGAAAAGTATTTAGGAATACTTCAAATTTTAAGGGATAAGATAAGAAATCTTTCCGCGGCGGAGCAAGAAAACTTAATTTTCCAACAAGATGGAGCTCCGGCTCATAATAGTCGGAGAGCAGCAGATTTTCTAAATGAATGTTTTCCTACATGGATTGGTACAAATGGACCGATTAGATGGCCGGCCAGATCCCCGGACCTTACACCATTAGATTTCTTCTTTTGGGGATACGTGAAAGATATGCTATACAAAAAGCGATACGAGAACGTGGGCGAGTTGCAAACAGAATTGTGCCATATCACATCGAGTGTTCACCATAAAATGATAAGAAAATCAACAGGCAGCGGACTCATTAAAAGATTGGAGATTTGCGTAAGACAAGAGGGATCACATTTTGAGCATTTAATTAATTAATTTACAAAAAAATACCTACTTAATTGACTACGGCAGTTTCATGTATGTTTTTAATTTGATTAAAATATTAATTTCACGTTGTTCCTTTCTTTTAAAAAACCATGTAACTTAAGCATAGTTATTATTTTTTAGCTATTCTTTCGATTGGCATCATAAAAGTAGGGTGATTTTTTTTGACATTTAAGTCGGTTCGATTCCCAGACGAAGCAAGTAATTTTTAGAAAATCTATAAATGCAGAATTACTAACTTTTAAAAATAACATAAAGTCTTCTTTGAGCAAATTTCACTATCTACGATATTTAAGGTACTTCCCCTTCATGTCCCATAAGTTTGGGACGCCCTGTATAGTACTAGCTGACCCGGCCACGGATTGCTGTGTTATAAAAAAACCTATCCTATGTCCTAAGTTGGAACAAATCCAACAAAATGAAAAAAATCAAAATCGGTTGAGTAGTTTCGGAGTTCACCGCGGTCAGACACAGTGACAAGGAATTTTTATAGATATAGATCTTTGCTAGATCTTAAAGTCAGTACAAACGGCCTCCGACGGACCATAAAGTCTAGAGCTTTCTTAGTTTAGTGTCTAAATGGTATTGTATACTAACTTCCAATGTCGCCGCCTGAGGGCTTTTCGCCATCAGCGATGGATTCCAATTTGGCCTCGCTATCAGATAAGTCTGGCTTCAGTTCCTTCCCATCTTCCTCCTTTATATTATCGTCTTCTGGAAGCGATTCTGTATAAAAAAGAAAATTGAGAAGACCGCTTAATAATAGGTTAGATAAAAAAAAGCATTAGACACGCAGTAATTTACAAACCTTCATGTGAGCCTGGTTGGCACAAACTTGCGGTAGATACTTACGCTCCTTAAAACCACACATTTTATCTCTAAGAAAAGATAACGTCTCAAGATAAGTAACTTCTGGGGGCAGGGGGCGGCTCAGACGGGGTCTTAGATTACAAAAAACTTTCTAAACAATTTTAAGTTAATAAATTTTTCTTATATTTATAATAGTTTATTTTTTTTTTAGAAAAACTTAAATTTACTGAATAGCGGTATCCCTATGCGATTTTGCATTATTATGCGAAAATGTAATGAATTAACTATACCACTAACTGAACAATTTGAATAACGACTAATAACTAAAAATAATTATAATAAAAATCAGTTTTTAAAGCTTTGTATAAGCTAGACCTCATACAGAATCTAAAATTTACTGTAGCCATAATTTAAAACTTATTATACTGTCCGCGATCGCATAGCTAAAAGAGACATAGGATTTGAACATAGGACGGAATGGTGCTGCTGAATCTGATAGAATATATTAAGTAACTATATTTATCTTACTATACGCTAGTGCCATTTGAACAGCCATTACAACTCACGGCTCAAATATTAGTCACATTTCCTTTTCTATCATAAATTATGTCTTATTGTTGTTTTGATTGTAAAATGCTTGGGTATGGTAATGGTTAAGACAGCAATAATGATTCAAATTTAGAAAAATATGTCACAAATGGGACTAACAATTTTTGTTTTCAACTATACATTTTCCATTATTTGTATATGGTTCGAGCGTTGTATGTAAATGCAAAAAATATAAAATAAGATCAAATTATTATTATTACCTAGTGTTTGCCCGATTCCAGCGGCGTTGCCGGCCAGGGGTGTGATTGGTATCCTGCGGTCGCCATCGTGAAAATAGAACTGCCCGTTCGACTCACTCAACACGTATAAGAATGACAAGCTGTCAAAAAAAATATTGTGTAAATATTTTTTATAAGGCTTTGTAAAATTAGAAGAAATTTTACAAATGATAAAAATAACTTGAAAACTCACTCTGCAGAGGAACTTGGTGGTGGTTTTGGCAATATTCTCGGAGGTGCGGGTGGCGAATTTGGCACTATCTTTACTGGTATTAGATCTTGAAGGAAAAATGTATTGTTTAATGTTTCTTTCCAGAGGCACAGCATCTAAAGATATTATGAGTTCACAACTTATAATGTTCAGAAAACTAAGTATTCATGTTACATAATGACTTTGTACTTTGCATGATGAAGATATAAAAAAAATACATACGAATATAAAAGATTATGATATTTAATGACAAGATACCGAATGATTGTAGAAGTATTTAGAATGTAATAAGGAATGCGCTTTCGCACAAAGCCATCATTGTGAACGAATGTTTGACCAAACACGCAACAAATACCGTCTAACCACCATATTCACCAGATATGGCTCCAGCAGACTTTTCTTTTTCCTAAACTCAAATTATCACTTCGTAGGTATAAGACATAAAGGAGAATTCGCGGCGAGAACTGAACTCAATTGCGAAAAAAAACATGTTTTTACGATTGGATTATTCGTTGGCGTAAGTGTATCGTTTCTGAAGGAGAATACTTTGAAGGTGATAAAATAAATTTGGATGAATAACAAACATTTTGTATATTCTTGATCTTTTCCCGTTACTTTCTTGACAGAGTAGTACTTGTGATCTATCCGATCATCGAGTCTTGCAAAAATTGCTTCGCACTCTTCCTCGTATTCATAGGTCGGAGGGGCTAACCGCGGTGCTATCACGCTCTTTGTTATAGAGTATTTAAAGTTCTGCCTATTGGCATATGAATAATAAACTATAAAAACATAAAGGGTGTCTCAGTAAGAGTGCACATTTTAATTTTAGTGCAATTTTTTTCGTGCAAGTGGCAACACTGAAATTTGGCAGCTGTCATCTATGTTTATTCTGATCATTAAAAATGGCGCCTTTGACGAAAGAACAACACGTTATAATTGTAAAAACTTATTACAAAAATAGGGACCGCTCGCAAACATCGCGAAATTTTCAGTCGAGAAAGTGCTTCTAATGTATCAACTATTCGAAGAGTGGTAAAAAAATTGGAAGAAACTGGGTCGATTATGAACACTAAGATTCCTTTGCGTCAACGTACCGGTCGGTCTCTTGAAAACATTGCTGCTGTAAACGAAAGTGTCGCTGAAAACCCTAAAACATCAATTCGGTATCGTTTTTAACAACTTTAAATTTCACGAAGCACTATCCAAAGAATTTTGACCTCCATCTTCATGCGTACAAGATTTAGCTTACTCAGAAGCTCAAACCAGCAGATCATGGAAAACGCCGACAATTCGTTCAATGGATAATGGAGCAAAGTAAAGTCAATCCCAATTTTTCGAAAAAAAAACCTGAATTTAGGGCTCAGAAAATCCTTTTGCATGTCACGAGAACCCAATGAACAACAGTCTGGTGCAGATTTTGGTCAGGTGGCGTGATTGAGCCTTTCTTTTTTGACTGTGAACTGACTGTGAACGGCATTCGTTACAGAAACATGATAACCGACTTCTTGTGGCCACAACTGGACGGCATGGATCTGGACGAAATGTGATGGATTTTTGGATGGAGTGGATTTTCAGAACAAATCACCCCACGAAATTCTGTCATGAGGCCACCAAGATCACGCGATTTAATGCCGTATGATTTTTTCTTTGGGGTTTTGTGCAATCTAGGGTTTATGCGAGTAAACCAGAAACAATTTCTGTGCTCAAATTCGAGATCCAACACGTCATCGGTGAGAAACAGCCACATCGATGTGAAAAAGGCATGGAAAATTTAATGAAAAGAGCAATGGCCTGTTATAAGAGTCGTGGGGGTCATTTGCCGGATATTTTATTCCATTCTTAATCGGAACATGTCTTCTTTACTAGTAATAAAAAATATCACAACTCTCTCAAAAATACGTGTTTTTATTTTAAAATGTAAAAGTGCACTCTTACTGAGACACCCTTTATAAACTAATTTCCCTCTAGCCTCCAATGTCACGCTGTCGCTTTGTGGAAGTCTTTAGTATTAGTAACCTATATGTTATGTGCTTACTAGCATATGCGTTTAAGTACTCTAGTAAAAAAATGTTTTACTTGAACTTCACTTTGTAGGCATCTGAGATGAAGGTCTCGTATATATAATTATTTTGTTTATTATATTGCCTTGAGGGTATTCAAAGCGTCGAGGCTATCAAAAATTTACTGACTGCTAGGCGGCGGTAGCTTGGGCAGAAGCGGCAGCAGGCGTTGCACCACCACTCGCCTGTCAGACATTCGCGGTCGACCTCGACGCCAACGCGGTATTCCTTCTAAACTCATCTGTGGTCGCTGCATCTAACAAAAATATGTTTTAAATAAATACAATTTCCAAAAAGCTTTTATTTAATTTTTATCTGCTAACAACATTCTTACTTCGTCATCAGGCCGAGGAGCGATAGGTGTTGGGTGTCTAAAAACTGGAGGTTGTTCGGTTTGTGGTGGTGCGGGTGGCACGACGCAACTCTGTTGTTTCTGTGGGCGTAATAACTTTTCAGTACAGAAGTATGAAACAGTATTATGGCAAAACTCCTAAGTATTTAAGTAAAGCAGCAGTAAACACCGTTCGGCTAAGATGATGATGAATCGACGACTGAACCTTGAGAAAATTACCAAGTTCCAAATAGTATTTCAAATGTAATGGAATAAAATGAAATTAACTTAAAATAAGTTCATTTGAACCGTCCAAAATTTTTATCCACCACCCATTCATGACGTCTTTTAACTGACAAGAAGAATGGGCGCAAGAAACTCGTCAACTTTAACAGAAGTAACAACATTAACCTTATAATACGTCGTCTCATACATAATCCACAAAAAAAACAAAATTATTCTGTTATTACAATAATAATAGTATTATGATATGATTATTTTGTTGCTTACATCAAAGTCAACAAATATCCTTTTTAAGTAAGTATCCCTCAACATTGCAATAACATACAGGGAATAAAAGAAAAATGTAAGAAAGCAACAAGATGTACGTTTAGTATAAGTCAATAGTACTGAAAGTTAAAGCAGACCCATCTCCCAAGAAAGCACCTGTTCATGAGCATGACGCTTGATGCAGCCATCGCTTCGTTTAACCATATCTTAGGGAACGTAACGACCTGCACCAAAGGCCACCGCCCAAGAGATGTATTAAGAGAGCATTTCATACTCGCGCTGCGCTACCTATCGCGCCATTCATTTACACAAATTGACCAGTAAGTGTCAATAACTGTTCAAAAACAGTTCCTCACCGGGCCCTGGCGTCGCTGCGAGCAAATGTGTCCGCAATTGCAGCGGCTAATTGCTGGCGAACTCGCAGTCACATGGGTGTTTCCCACTAAAGCGAGCAATCGCTTTAATCTGAAAAATAGATGTACACTGTTTAAAACCAAAAAAATATTACTATACTCTGATTTTTAATTAGATGGACTAAAGTGACAGCCGCCGGCGCACAATTTTTCTTTTAATGTTGCCAACTGAAGAGCATAGTGTTGTAAGGCGAGTAATTTTACCGATTGAATTGAATTATCGTGTCGTCGACATGATTGTTAATAGGTATAATAAAATGTTTTGATTGTATTTTTTCTTGTGCTCTTATTTTTAATATACATTAAGTAGGTTTTCGATGTATTGTTCTTATTTGAAAATGTCGTTAAGTAGTGATGAATTTATAAATTTTTATTTATTTTCTCGCAAATATGTTATAAAACGTCGTATGACATAAAAAAAAAACAAAAAGCAACAAACAGGAACAACAACACTCAAAAACAACATAATAAAAAAAGATATAACAAAAACTTATAGGCCGAAAATATTTTAAGTCACACGATGGTTTTAAAATTTACAGGAAAACCCCTTTATCATAAAAATCATTTAAGCTGGGGTGGGGTCACTGCATCATTCGATTAATTTTCAATTAGAAGTATTTTGGTGCATACATATTTTAACAGACAAAACCGATTAAAACAATATTAAGTTAAATAAAACCAATTTAGTTTCTGTAAATGATTTTTCTAAAATGAATAGTCGAAAGATAACTGTGTTTTATTTATGTGTTCTAATTAAGTAGTTTTTTTATCAAAATAACACAGTTCGAGTGTTTTGCAATTAACAATGTGCGTAATGGAACAAATAATTGAATTTCAATTGGATAAGGGGACTACACTATTTTTTATTTTCCGTAATGTGGTATCATTACTAATGTCACTTTAGTCCATCTAATTAAAAATCAGAGTATAGATCATATTATTAGCAAATAGCACGGATAGAGTGGCCGCGCGGGGAGCTGCGCTTCAATAATAATTAGACACAAAATGGTGCCTTCTTTTGTTTGTATCTTACACTCCGACGACCTTTTTTTATAAGTGTGATAACGTCACATATATTTAAGGAAATGGACAATTAATACGAAGTCAAAGTTTAAGACAATTCGATTTTAGCCTTCGACATTTCAGGCAGGTGTGTTCTGATAATGCAAGATTTAGAGTACGCTGGTTACCTGTTTCTGAGTTGGTTGATCCCGTTCTGATGTTGGTGATTGGCTAGCGGCCGATTAATAAGTTTTCTGGCGAGTTTCAATGTGCAGCCTGGAGCTTTGTGGTCTGGTGATGCCAGTTGCTCACCTGACATAAAACCGGCAAATAAAACTCGAACCATGTTCATAATTTTATATATCATATCATTTTTGGTTATAAAAGTTAATAAATTTAAAACTTGACTAATTAGAGACGTGCCTTAAACTTTTTAATTCTATTCAACAATGTTTGTGTTCAGCATAGATATATTATATGTCATTTGTTATCATTATTATTTAATTTAAAACTTAGAAATATGGAGGTTTCATACAACCGGATTGGATTTGTCCAGCTTTTAATTTTATATAAAATTAGTAATAGTAGTTTATGATACTGTTGCATAATAAGGATTCTTATAACATGAGTGTGTTTTAAAAAAACGAGCCGTAGGCGAGTTTTTTTATAGCATCACACGAGTGTTATAAGACCAAGTTATGTACAGTGTCATACACTATTTTATCTACTCTCATACTATAATATGTAAAACAATATTGCAAATAAAACGCTGAATATAACAACAAATTTATTAAAAATGTCAAATGTTGGCGCCAAGGTGCAAACATCAATTGCGCATGCGTGTTGCGTCGGTCGTCGAGGACTCGTTCATTGAAACCTTTTTAAAGTAGAGGTTCAACCTCCTTGGTCCAGCTGGAGGTTGTATAGGTGTATCGTTATGATAAAAAAGTTATATTATGTTACAGGTGTCCATACAAGACCTGTATCGTAATGAAACTTTTTTTTTATTATTTTTGGTCTGTACGTAATGTTTGTCATAAGCATTTTGTTTTCAGTTTTAGAATCTTTGTATTATAGTATTAGAGTAGATAAAAATATTAACGTGCAGTAGAAAATAAACCCACGTGTATTTTATATTTGTATTCCATATACTGTTTGCTTTATCCATGTGTCTATATCATTAAATATAGGTACACGGTAGAGCAAACTGTACTGTTTCTTTACAGAAGTAATATAATAATACAATAAATTAAGTCTGAGACACACTAGAGAAATGATACGTTGTATTCGATTATTTGGATACTAATAATATTATTTAAGTATAAAGCCACCATGATAATATCTTGTGTGTGTACGAGTATTACTATCAAACGTCACTATTCAAATCGCATAAGATGAATGCAATTTATGAATGGTCCCATCAGTGGTAAGCACTCTATACATGCAAATAGGCCTCTGCTCATATAGTCATACCTTAAATATACAAATAAAACTTTGATTTTTGTAAAAGATAACATGATATTTATTATTAAAATACACGTCATCTCTTTGTCTTAGTTAGAGCGGCCCATTACCACCATTGTTAGCTTTTATCATATTTGCATAACCAGACTGAAAACGCCCCTGGGCACCATTAAAATATTGTAAAATGTGTGATGAATGGATGTCAATCTTAACTCACTTTTCCTCTCATCGCCAGACATTCCGTCGTTGCTGTCCTGCCCATAATTGATCTTAGGCGAGAATATATCAGAGTCGCTTTCTTTTGCTCTGTCACCATCATCGAGAAGACTGTCCGTACATTTCTCCGGAGTCTTTTCAATTTTCTCTTTCTTGTCAATATGTTTATCTTTCTCTGGTTCTTGTTTTACAGACTTGAGCACGGGCTGCAGTGGCTGAGGCAAGGGTGGAGTAGGTTCGGCCCACCAGTAGTCCAATTCGAGTTTGGATCGGGCACCGAACTAAAAGTAAATCACCTCATCAATAATAAAATAACAACTCCTGCTAATTGATTAATTATAAAATAAAGCAAACTGGTTTTTATTAGGCTAAAAGTCAGTGTTTTTTTTTCAATACTTGAAAATCCTTCTACCAGTAATTTTAACAGTGTTTAACTACAAAAAAGAAAGAATTCATATACATTGACTCGATTTAGTTAAAGTACCTTAATGGCCAAACCATATTTTTAATATTTTACTTTGAAGAATAAAGAATATGGATTCGACTAGAGGCGGATAGACAGTGAGCAAATACAGCACTCAAACAGCCATTGCATAGCATACTCGAAAACTCACATTAACCACGTCAACTAACCCACAAGTCTTAGTTTTCTAGCGACATATATACTTTTTATTTGTTCTCATTAATTTTTTTTGTTTTTTTTTATTATTTTATTTAGGATGGGTTTGCTCTTGATCCCAATCAAGCCCGGGGGCCATGACAGAATCCACGATGGAACGAGCTAACCCAGAAGGTGCCTATTCACCCTGGCTTTGAAAATAGACGGGTTATAAGTTCTCGGAAATACAGACGCAGGGAGGGAGTTCCACTCCTTTGCTGTGCGCGTTATGAAGGATGTTGAAAAGCGCTTGGTGCGACAGGTAGGAATATCAACCAAGAAAGGGTGGTAGCCTGCAGTGCGTCTGGATGTCCGATGGAAAAAAGGAGATGGCGGTATGAGCAGATGCAGCTCTTGAGCACACTCTCCAAAGTACAGTCTGTAGAAGACCGCCAGACAGGCAACTTTGCGGCGATGAGCTAAGGTGTGAAGCTTGCTCTTCACCAATTTGTTGTCCCCGATGAGCCTCTCAGCTCTGCGCTGAATCGTGTCCAGTGCAGCAAGTTGGTATTTTGCTGAGCCATCCCAAAGGTGGCAGCAATATTCCATGCAAGATCGGACTTGAGCTTTATAGAGTGTTAAAAGCTGTCCTGGCGTGAAATATCGCCTGACCTTATTTAGGACGCCCAGCATTCTGGCTGCAATTTGAGCTTTGGATTCGATGTTGGCGCTGAAGTTAAGGTCTGAAGACAACTCCATGCCAAGAAGCTCGAAGCTGTCGGTCACAGGTACAGATGTACCTCGGAAAGTAGGAGTGAGGTGGAAGGAACTCCTTTTTGCCGTGAAAAGACACGCTTGTGTTTTGGAGGCGTTGAAATTAACAAGGTTACTATCGCCCCACTGGGAAACGTAGTTTAGCCTTTGGTTTATTCGCTCAACCATGGCCTCTCTCATGAACATCACGTCGTCGCCGCTGGCTTTTGCGCTAGACAGGTATCTCTTTACAACAGTACTGTCGTCTGCATACCCAACAATTCCTGGTATTAACAGGTCATTGATGTGCAGCAGGAAAAGCGTCGCAGAAAGAACAGACCCCTGAGGAACTCCGGCATCAATAGGCACTGAGTCAGAGGAGCAGCCATCGACAACAACTCTGATCGACCGTTCTTTCAGGAAATCGGCTATCCAATTACAAAAGTCAGCGGGAATACCATACGCAGGAAGTTTGCGCAGCAGACTAGCGTGCCAAACCCTGTCAAAAGCCTTCGAGATGTCAAGTGACTCGGCAAGTGCTTCGTCGTGCATCTCGAGGATCTCCCCCAGCAGTGCGTCACATAAACTAGAAGACCCCCAGTTGAACGTCCACGGCGAAAGCCATATTGACGTCACTGAGAAGATCATTGTTTTCTAGGTACGAAAGCAACTTACTGTTCAGCACTTTTTCTATTACTTTACATAGTAGGGAAGTGATGGCGATCGGTCGGTAATTAATTGCATGGGTCGGCACGACAACCCTTTTTGGGTACTGGCTGCACATTGGCAAGCTTCCAGGATTTTGGTACGGTTCTTATTTTGAG
Source organism: Calamotropha paludella (assembly GCA_927399485.1). Lineage (NCBI taxonomy): Eukaryota > Metazoa > Arthropoda > Insecta > Lepidoptera > Crambidae > Calamotropha > Calamotropha paludella. The sequence goes on along the minus strand of OV656803.1, from coordinate 17,514,601 downwards.
AGAGAGCCGATACAAGCGTGTTAGCACAGGAGACAACTCGGGTGCACAATACCTCAGTACTCTTGCTGGTATACCATCAGGACCACTGGCCTTATTGACGTCCAGACCATGTAAGACTCTACGGACCTGCTTATTGTGAATTGTGATCTCCGACATCGAAGAATCACAGCGAGGTATTTTTGGTGGTTGTTGAGTTAATGCTGTAGTATAAAATCCGAAATGAGTTAAGTTTTATTAAAATCAGACGTTTCGAGCTCGTTGTAGTATTTAAGTCCGATGTTGAGTGACTCAGCATAGAATTATTACAGAATAAGTGACTATTACAGTCAGAATTACAATTTTTGACTAGATACAGTGTGAAAAATTAAAAAGGATAGCGCAATGATACTTACTATGAGATACAGATCTCCTATAGTAAGATCCCCTGCGTCGTACTCGCTCCAACCCTTTCTGATCTGCCTCATCGCCAAGTCCACATCAATGTCAGGCTTTGGGTCCTCTTCTATCTTATGGTCTTCGGCCTTGACGTCTTCCTGGTCTTTATCCAAGACTAATGAATAAATGCTGCCACCGCGCTTTTTTGGCCGTATACGGAACTTAACCTGTAAAAACAGTGAGGGTTAGTTTACAAACCACTTATAGCCTGTGCACACCAAGTTTTTAAAACGCGTTTGCGTTAAGCACGCTGGTATCGATGCAAACGTGATACTCACGCGAGTCAGACGCAGCTTCGCCATGAATTTATGTAGGTGATCAAAGATCTAGATTTGCCTAACTGCATAATTTCAGTCTCGCTCTTGATGCTAACGCGATGCTAACGAGCGATAGTATCGATACAATGGCAATGGTACAAATGGAGAGTAACTATTTACGTCACACGTTTAAATAGTTACTCTATGGAATAAAAAAAGGCGCTCATTAGCATTGCGTTTAAAAATCGCAGTATGCATTGGTCCTTAGGTATAGTAAAGGAAATAAGAGTTACTTAAGTCCTTTTAATCGTTACAATATTTAAAACAGTTAAGATTGAACTAGAGGTTTAAAATTTAAGTCTATTCCCTTTATATTTAGGTTTATCATATAAATATTAACTCAAACGCAATAGTTCTTATGCATTTTAAAAACACACTCAAGCCCCTTTTTGAATCTCTGACCAGATTTGAATCAGATTTGATCAGATCCATACAGTTATATAATTATGATCATTTTACACCAATGAATAAAATTTAAGTGTCTATCAATGATTTAAAATTAAATAAAGACGATTTACACGATCTCCTTATAAGACTATTTTTTTTTATTTTCGTCAGTTTCTATTAATGTTATTCTTGAATACTAACCAAAAGTGAAACGGATTTGAATTTAAACTAAATTTTTAATAAACGTAAACAATTGTTTAAGGGATCGTAGGAACCTTCCCCATATAAGAGCTTTCGCAACAAATTATGGTATAATCTAAGGAAGACCACACTGAAAAGGTTTGAAGCCAGCAGAATTATAATTACTTGACCATTTCCTAATAACACTATCACTGTCATCACCTACCCTACTCCCATCGATGCCACAGCATCGCGCTAGTAATGTCCCTGTTATTGCAAGCATCTGAGGCTGTAACTGCGCCTGCTGTCAGTGAAATGAATTAGTTTACCACCCTTATGTACTTACCTAAATTGCTATATGTGCGTAGACAAGCACTATTATCCTTACTAATATTATAAATCGGAAAGTGAGTTTGTTTGTTTGTTCCGCTTTCACGCCGTAACTACTGAACCGATTGCTTTGAAATTTTGCAGACGTAAAGATAAAAGTCCGGATTAAATAATAGGGTACTTTTTATCCTGGAAAAAATGATATTCCCGAGGAAAAACAAAAATATTGTTTGCTTGATGGATGGATTGTAGATGGCGCTGTGTGTCGTTTAAAACAACGTAAAATATTGCAAACGAATATAAACATGTAAATTTAGAAGCTAAATGATACGATAATGAATCCCCGAAAATGAGGAATTCCCGAGGGATGACGTACAATTTGTTTTATCGTCTAAACTGTTTTTTACATCTACTTATCCTGAAATCACTAAAGTCAACGAATTACTAATTGGTATAAGTATTAGTTACGTTATTTAGTTCTTGAGGTATGCGATAGATGGCGCTGGGTGTTTTTTAAAATACATAACAAGTGGAATGATAGCTTACGCTATTTAGTTCTTGAGGTATGCGATAGATGGCGCTGGGTGTTTTTTAAAACATGGTAACGATGTGTTTTTTAAAATACGTAAGAAGTGGAATGATAACTTACGCTATTTAGTTCTAGAGGTATGCGAAAGATGGCGCTGGGTGTTTTTTAAAACGTGGTAACGAAGTGTTTTTTTAAGATACGTAAGAAGTGGAATAAATTATATGAATTTTGTATTCAGCGTTACATCGCGCTTCTTAGATTTTTCCGTGGGAATGAGAAGTTTTCTTATAGTTGTGCTTTATACCGCAATATAACCGAATTCCACGCGGGCGAAGCCGCGGGCGGAAAGCTAGTTCACTAATAATTCATAACTTAATTTCCATGTCATTCGTAACAAGGAATTGTTTTAAATTGATTGAATAGCATAAAAATAAGTTATGCCTTAAGTTTTATATTATATATAAAATAGTAAAATGCACTAACTAACCTTAAGATTCTTAAACTTCGTTTGTTTCCCATTTTTTTCGTTTTTGCCTTGATCGCTTTCATTATCCGTATCGCTTTTATTAAATTTCTCGTCATCTTCCATTTCGGAAAAGCTATCTTTCTCTCTTTCTGACATGTATTTATCTCTCTCTGCAATGTCTTTCTCTCTTTCCGATATATCTTTTTCTCTTTCTATAATATCTTTATCTGGTGTATCAGGTAATTCTTCATCAGATGCTTTTATTTCTTTTTCATCCTCTGTGCTCGGTTTTTCTTCATCTTCTTGAATGTTTTTGTAGTTAGCCATCAGTTCAATGCCATCAATGGCTGTCTCATCGATATTCATAAGTTTATTTGTGTCACTGTCTTCTTTAAACTTCTTTGGTTCTACTTCTTTTTCCTTATCTGCTAAGCTATCTTTTCTTTGGCGTTTTGGGGTTCGTATTTTTGCTATAGTTGAATTAAAAACAGTTTAGTGCTTAATAGTATACTAATAATGTTTTAATATAATGTAATAGTAAACTAAGACTACTATATCACCATACATTTTATACATTCACCATCACCACCAAAAGAGCAATCAAAGCATTAGATCGCACAATGAAAAATATCAAAGGTAACCATGGTGTCACTTTTAGCTGGTGGTACTTTTAGCTGGTGAATTTAATGAATGTACTTGTATAAAAGACTAATTAAATTTTAACAAAAAAAGCTTCAGAAATAGCTCACAGATGTAATTATCAATCAGAAAACTGACAACGGTTACAACCAATAGTAAAAATTTATAAGTCATTTTATAAGTCATTCTTTTAGTGAGTTGAAGTGAAATGAAGCCGTCATGTGTGGGAAACTATGTCTGCCCGGTATTATGTCGCGTAAAACTAAGCGACGAAAGTATAGAAACTGTATAATATTCGACAATGAGAATAATTCCCTCCCACTAGACGTATCACTGATACCCACATTTACAGGTAAAACCACCTTACGAGAAGCTTTACGAATCCAACATTTACATTTTGCCTGAGCACTTGTGTTAAGTAATTAAAAACATTGATCGGAACTACAGAATATATATAGACGAACTTGGTTTTTTAATAAGGCCGTAGGGATAATATAAAACAATTCGGACAAAGAATATAAAAAATATATTTCACTTACATCCGCTATCTTTATCACGTCGCTGCGAACACATGCGCTCCAGGTATGAGGAGAAACATATCTTCTGACTGGAGAGTTGCTCACTCGGGCTCAGCATGGGTAGGTGGATTTCAGCGTTGGGCCCGGGGCCTAAATGAAGGGCCAACTTCTTTGGTTGCCTTTGTTCTGTGTTATTAAGTAACGAGACAAATTAGACGTAGCAAAGGTAATTAATCTTAAAAACGGTTACCTCTCTTTATTTTATAGATTGTAAGGAATAGAAGTAGTATATAGTACAGAGCGTGGCGAGATGCAAGCATGCAATATTATAGGTTAGGTACACACGATATAATCGTAAAACACAGCGTACACACATCATGTGTGCTTTTCTATTATCACATGGCCAAAATTTGTGTCTTTTATAAGTTATAACGTGTGGACACATGTGTTTGAATGACCATTGTTAGGATGGGCCGTAAAATTGTTTTAATTATTTTAACGTAAGTTTTCGTTGTTTGCGCAACTATAATTTGTTTGCTTCAGATTAGTAGTAAATGAGCGGTGTTTATGTTTAGGACCAGGAAAAATATCGAAATGTCTTGTCTGTGAATTTATTGCTTTTTATATACCTATTTTCGTATTGCGTATGCGTTCACTGTGGATTTAGTTTCCATTGTCAATAGTTCTCTTAGTTTTGTATTTTTCAGTTAGACAAAAAATAAATTCTAAGTTCTAGACGCCTTGCAAACTCTTGTTGATACAGTTTTTTTAAATAAGCCTTATTGCAAAACAGCTATACTGTTTTTGGATAGCCTTAACTTAATAATTTAATACTGGGTTATAATAAAGAAAAAAAAAAGTTTCGTAATTTTCTTTAAAGGATATAACATATAAAGGTTCTGTCCGGAATCGCGCCCCCCCCTTCGATTTTGGATTCGGGTACCTCATTTTGTTCCACTCCTCGAGAGGTGACTCGAGTGCAATTTTGAGCCCCCTACCCTTACACTGTGAGGACATATCCGCCCCAGACCGCAAAACTAGAAATGCGGATAACTCGAGAACTATTTGAGCTACAGAGTGGTTTTGGAAAGCTCTCGGCGAGCACTACCCGAGAAAAATATCAGATCGGACGATTTACGAAAATTCGACCCAAAAAAATGGAAAAGTAGTTTTCGGCGATTTTTTTCCCTTGATGCAGTTGAGACTCAATCACCACAAACCACTCAGAATGTAGTCCCAACACCCCACTATGCACTCAAGAAGTTTCATCAAAATCGGTGCATGGCCCGATAGTTTTATATTTTTTTGAAGTTCTTCGAGTGCGTGTTACGACCCCTCGAACAACACCGTCGACGGTATACGCCGATACTACTGCGAATGCGATGAGAACGATCGGATGCTGCTCCCACGTAGCTACTGCCATCTTCTACCTGGCTAATGCCAGGCATTTGCCTAGTATACCTCGTCCCGCATCAGAGCTCACGGATCTTTTCGTGCCTACACGTAGTGACTCAAAATCGGACGAGTAGGAGGATAACTAGCCGAGTGAGTAGAATCATCCAAGAATCACTTCGCGGAACGGTCGACGGAGTTCGCGACGAATTCTGCAGAAAATCCATATTAATACAGCTTTTCGTCGATTTCGCGGCTTGCGGAACCTCGAGTTTTCATTCATTCTTAATTCGAACCGATCTTCTGATGGGGAATGACGAAATCTGATTTTCCAGGAACGCCAAATCAGTCATTGATCAGGCCAGCCTGAGAGGTTTTTGATAAGGTGTCGTTCGACCGGGTAACTCAGAGCGTTTCTGAGTTATGAGCATTTTCAGTACGCCTCATTCATTGGATGGAAAAACCCTGGCCTGCTCCAGAAAAAAAATTATTAAACTATCGGGCCATGCACCGATTTTGTTGAAACTTCTTGAGTGCATAGTGGGGTGTTCGGACTACATTCTGAGTGGTTTGTGGTGATTGAGTCTGAACTGCATCAAGGGAAAAAAAATCGCCGAATACTACCTTTCCATTTTTTTTTGGTTGAATTTTCGTATATCGTCCGATCTAATTTTTTTCTCGGGTAGTGCTCGCCGAGAGCTTTCCAAAACCGGATCTATTGACTCTGTAGCTCAAATGGTTCTCGAGTTATCCGCATTTCTAGTTTTGCGGTCTGGGGCGGATATCTCCTCTCCGTGTAAGGGTAAGGGGCTCAAAATTGCACTCGAGTCACCTCTCGAGAAGGGGAACAAAATGAGGTACCCGAATCGAAAATCGAAGGGGGGGCGCGATTTGACCCCTTTCCGGACAGACCCTTTGGATAGTGTTTATAAAATGACCCGGTATAGAGAGAGAGCGTAGTGCTGAAATTCCATTCAGCTGCTTATGTGCATGAATGAAAGATAATCGGCTTCTTAGATTTATGACACGTGGTATCCAATTAAAATGTGAATATATTGCTGTTACTAGCATGGTGGCCTAGACTTCTGTTTCCAATTATAAGATAGAAAACTATTTCCAAGATAGAAGACTTACATAGTGAAAACAATAGACTAAATGTAGATCTCAACAAAACCCTGATTTCTACTGTTAATTACAAAACATCGGAATAGAATAACCTGATTATGACTGTCTCGCGAGATCCCAACAAAGAATCATATCAAATCTGGAAATATCAAAAACTCTTGTAAACATAAATTTACCTGTCATAAGAGAATTCCTTAACAATCTAGCTAAATTAAGAGAAAACTATGTATTTTAAGTAATAGACATTACTCAGGTACTACACTCTATTGAAGAAACGTTTTCTATTGAATTGAAATTTTAACGATATCTATTACCTAACATAAGAATTAGCCAACTCCTAGTCAATCTTAAAAACAGATTGTTTAATTTTACTGTGAACAACTACTGTATAATTTTATTAGGTAACGCTGATATAAAAGATACTAATTCTATTGAACTTATAAATAAAAGTAAAGAAAATACTTACACTAATATAGTAATCAGTACACCTACATATGTACTAGGAGCACCCATACATAGTTACCAAATACATAGATTATTTAATAGTTTATTCTATGTAAAATTTCAAAATTATCAAAATGCAAATTTTTATGATTCGAATGTGAATCTGACTTAAGAAATGTTTAAAATTCAACAGGTAGAGTAAATTCTTTTTTATAGTAAATACATTTTCAAGTCTATAATAAAACAAATGCGCATTGATTTAGTATCATTTCCTTTGACCACTTCCGAAATTGACCGCAATTTAGCCATTGAGAGTAATTCCAAATACAGTTCTTCTTAACATTTTTAACTTTATTTTGTATTTTATTCATTACTAGCGACCCGCCCCGGCTTCTCACGGATGCAATGCTCTACTATATTATGCATGTATTATACATATAAACCTTCCTCTTGAATTACTCTATCTATTAAAAAACACCGCATCAAAATCCACAAAAAATATAGGGACAGAGAAAGAAACTTTGTTTTATGCTATGTAGTGATATATTCTTTATCCAAATATAGATGGCCATATTACGAAATCAAATACATAATAATAATAAATTATGCTTTATGGCACACGCAGATAGAATACAGAGAAAAAATATAACAAAGAAAAGTATACAGACAGGCGGCCTTATTGCTAAACAGCAATCTCCTTCAGACAACCAGAAAAAATAAATAAAAATAATATGATAATAATAAAGTGGGTGCGCATAGTAAGAGGAAAATTGAAAATATGAATATAATTTTTATAGGTAATGATCAGTGATCGGATAATCGGCTGCATATTTACCTAAAGTAATTTTTTTGGCTAAAAAATATGTAAGCGGTTTCTAAAAATATGTATTTTTAAATATAAATCCCGGGATTTCAGAAAATTCGAAATTGCTAGTCGGTAACATGGTGCGATAGCGACGCCTTTAGCATGTGGTATTTTTATTTAAATCCGGGATCCGGGTTTACACAACTATTCAAACGTATTTAATTGAAGTCTAATTTTAGTTTCCCATGCGATTTATGAATGTACTAATAATAATAATATTTATTTATTTCTCCTCACAAAGAAGTTACAATCAATAACAGATTTACACTTAATATAGGTTGGTATGTGAGGAGCTGGTGTTTGATATGGGAATAACCTGTATTACAAATCACCAGGTCCCCGCCCCACGGATAAGTTCAGACAACAAAAACATTAACCAAATTTTTATTGAGCTTATTTAAAACTTGTTTGTTGCTTATTTAAAACATGTGTGTGTGTGTGTGTGTGCGCGCGTGCGTGTGTGAGCGCGTTCACGTGTGTGCATTTGTGTGTGTGTGTTTGTGTTAATGTAATAGGTTATTTTTTATTAATTTTATTTATTTACTAAAACCATATTCTTTTAAAGGATGAAAGTAAGTCTTCAGTTAACCTGTACCTTCATTTTTGCAACCAACCCTTTAATAGTCTTACAGCGGTTTTTTGGCAAATTTTAGATTGACAACAATCTGTTTACTTTATTGTATACTTGTGAACCTTGGCAGCAGAAGAAGCGGTGTGAAAAGCTAGTGTTAAACCTTCTCCCATAACACACTATGTCTTTACGTCTTCTCACATTAAATTTATGTGGATCATATTTAGTTAAAGAATGTTGTTTAAGTAGAGTTTGTACATCTTTATGCAGTACATTTTTTACTAAAACCTGGGCTTTTGCCCAGAAAGTCAGTGGTTTCGTCTAGCGATATCCATAGTTTATTGTTTTGTATGGTGTCACTTTGAATACTTTTTATTTTGTTTTCATAAACTTGACTCAAGTATTTTTCTCAACAAACTTTCACTTGGAATAGCCCTATCTTGATTGTAACATTAGCCAATCCATTTAAAGAAAAACGAAACCTGGGGTTTTCGACTTTTGACCACGGTATATAACACATAATCAGAAAGGTAATCAAATCATAATAAAAATAATTTGCTGCTGCTGCTCGAATCTCGCGATGTTCTTGTGATTTCAGATGTCAGTTCAAAATAGTTTTCTTCGCGTTTAAACTTGTTTCACATTTCGTGCAAAATATACTTTCTTTTGCAGTGTCATGAAATATATCGGGATAATTTCTTATCCATGAATGAGCTATGTCTTCTCTTTGAATCGAATCCGCCATGTCTGTAAAGTGAAAAAGATCTTTCGTTGGCTTATTTTGATTTTTACAGTTAATTCACGGCAGTAGATGTTCCAGTAGGAGCCTGCTTAGGTGAGAAGCTTAAATAAGTACTTGCGTCTAAATTAAACACGTAAACTTGGTACACCAGCAGAAAGAAGAGGTATATTAGCGCGCGTTTAGAGGTAAGAGCGAGACAATAAGCAAATGAAGGTTACGCGCATTGATCAATTAGCTGTAAGTATTGTACTCCCACAGGAGTACAACTCGTGTTTATTTTTAGAACGTTTATTTGGATGAATCTGTAACGAGGCGCCATAGCTATATTGGCGACTCGTTGCTTTCATTGCGCTCTTCTCTGGCCATTTTTCATATTTTCTTTTCTCTTCGTTTCCTATTTTAAATTTACTGTCTGTCTCTGTTTCCTATTTTAAATTTACTGTCTGTCTCTTTTTATTTGTTTTGTTCGAATTTTATTCTTACTAGAGTCAGCGCGTAGAGTGGTTGACTCACCGATAGCAAATTATTTAAATATATTTATAGTGCTGAGCAGTTATAATAAGCTCACAAGTATAATAAGCTCATAAGCATAATTCACAAGTTTTCCTGTATATATATTCTGTACCACCAGTTCCTGTTTATAAGTCTATAAGTTTCTTTAAGGCACTATTGTAAGTAGCCCTACCTTTTATAATATATTTTAGTGATAAATGTGAAATTGTTTTTGTATTCAGTGTAATTTACCTTTTTTTATATAATTGTTCCAGTTGTGCCTTAATTCCTTAAATACAAAAACAAGTGACCTTGAGTGCTTTTATTTCTCCGGCTGCACCCCGTCACAAATCTATTGTTACCAAGCTCTATTTTCTGCTATGATGCCAAGTTTACCTACGTATATTTTATAGATTTGTTTGAATATTAACATGGAAACTCCACGCAAAAACTACATGACAAAATATATTTGTGAATACAACTTATGCCTTTTTTTAAGAGTCGAAAAAGTGGTAACAATAAGATAGAAAATACAGATAGAAATAAATAATAAAATAAAAAAGTATAGAGTTAAATGACGTTTATTGTATTCGCATTTGTACTGCTACATGCTTCCCAAATTTGGCCATATTTACATCGCAACACGGTTTCGGCAAAATTATAGAACTATAAGATTCAGACAAGTGAAAAAATTATGTCAGTGTAATCAAAAACTTATCATTTTCTAACAAAGTATAGATACAATGACATTTAAATAATATTGATAAAAATAAACAATCCTTACCTTGTAAATAAAAGAGACAAGGGGTCCTTGTTGTCGAGCAGACTCATCAGAGATGTCAGGGTCCGAGATTCGTAGCACACCCGTTGTTCAAATTAAAACCAAAATCAGTATCACAATGCACAGCAGAAACTGTGGAAGAATAGCTAAGTAGTCCGAAAAAAACACAGGAAAGCACCCGCACACATGCCAAGCACAGCGACAAATGTCTTAAAATGAACAATAGGAACCCCGTTTCGGGTTGCTACTTGCAGACAAGCAGGTGTATGATTTGCCGTCTCATTGGCACTCATTATGAAATCCCATAGCCTTCTCTATTGTTTTTACAGTAGGGATCAAGAACGGTTAACCAGTTCGTAGCGAGAATCGCTCGGCAGATGCATTGCCGGTTCCGCAATATTGACCTTAAGGATGGTCTAACTTCACGGAGGAGGGGGCAGCTATTGGGTAGCATTTACGACATTTTGTCAAGGCGAATATGTCTCGAAACTTGAAGAAATATTTGAAGTCATGCAAAATTATAAAGAAGTTATTATTTTTAGAAACGTTTTCGATACAAACGTGCGTTCCATATTAGCCAACATCTGAACATGGAGTAAATATTTGTAGGTACCAACACCCGATTCGATTCTATAAATCAGAACACCTGTCAAATTCAAAATTCCGGGGTTTATTTCGATACAAAAGTACATTCCATATCAGCCATTACCTTAACTTTAGGTAAATATGCATCCGATTATCCAATCACTGGTAATGATGGATATAAAATAATAATAAGAAAGGAATAAAGATAATATAGCGTCAACAGATAGGTGGAGAGAAATTGACTTTTAACTCTGTCGCGAAAGGATCCAAGAGTTGGAGCTCCATAAACGGACAGCATAAATAGTAAAGGAATAGGAGAAGAAGTCGGTAGAGTAGTTGGTTATAGAACGCAAACTTAAATGCGAGGTTGAAGAGCGATAGGACAGGTTTTTAGGTAGAATGGAAAAGATTGAAAAAAATATATAGAATGAAGAAGTGAAAGAACATGTAAATTCCTGCGCCGGCGAACAGGGAGCCAGTTACATTTTGAACGGAAGTGTGACACGTGGTCAAACTTACGAAGATTGAAAATGAATCTGATACAGACATTATAATACGTGTTTTCTAACTTAAAACTGTGGTTTTTCGTTTTCTGATCATTCCATCGAGGCGGTGGCTAGATCTATGATTTTCTTGCCAATTTTCTGTTACTAATACTGTATTAATCAAGAAATTCTTATTTCATTATTTCTTGTACGAGATTCAAAGTTCAACCAGCTGATTACATCTTATTAGCTGGTCGGAATCAAAGGAAAATAGCTACTTATTAATTGAGAGAACCGATCACTACCAAAACATAAAATATATACTTTATTTTCAATCCCGAAAGGTAATGTGAACATTATTATACTATTTATTCGGTGTTTAAAGTGACTTTCTTTAGAATCATAGGAATTTTAACGAAAATCTTCCAGAAACTAGTAAGTCATCATGACTTTTTTATGTTGTCGAAGATATTTTGAAATTTCAATGTCTGTTATTTTCTCAATAATAAATTGCTACTTAAACCATTCTAAATCCATAAAGGCATCTTTTGATTAATCTTCTTTACTTTATAACCCTACAAATCCATAGAATCATTGCTGAGAGAAAAATTGAATTTAATTAGATGAATTCTTTGTCGCCTTTAACGGTTATTTAAACGTTAAATATCTATTTTTCCTAGTTTTTTGCAATAGCGTGGGCCTTCTTAATCCAAGTTGCTAGTTAATGTTAAATAGATTAATAAAAAACCCTCCCCGACCTAGGAATATTATAAATTAAATAACGGTGAAATCACACAAATCACTTCGTAGACTTCGTTGTAATAAAGAAGCCGATTATATTTAATTGTCTGCAACTCGCTAATATGGGTAACTTAGCTAATTACGGGTTCCTTATAGCCTTAAAAACGGGCCGACCCGTTATATACGGGGTATCTGACAAGCCTAGTATGGACTCTAACACAAAAACTATAGGATTTAGATGAAATTTTCCAGTTATATTAAAAGACTTTTTTCAATGTCAATGTATCTACGCTCTATTCTAAGAATGTGGTGTTTATTTGTAATTAACTGTATATTTACGTTTGTTTTTATATCGTTTAGTGCCCAAAAATGTATAAGAGTAGAAGTTATTGAACCAATAAACATTTTCATGGTTTCTTGTGCATCATATTTAATCCTGATGTTTCGACTCCTTTACAGGAGCCGTGATCACAGGATGACTAAGGCAATTTTAATCGGGCACATTGGTAACAGTTAGAATTTATATAAATAAAGATTGCTTTATATTGCATTTTATTTAGTTAATAAATTGTCACTACGATTACTCTACACTATTGAGTTTACCACCAATTAGAAAATTAGAAGGCCCTTCCGAAAAGAAATGGCGAAAGGAACTCAGGCAGGGGGACCGAGCTCCATCTTACTTTTATTTTTTACAAAAACAGCTAAACTAAATCACTAGATCTTGCAGTGTTTGTCTTTGGAGATATAATTTTTTAAATATGGGACCCCAAGCAGATGGAACGATCCAACCCTCATCTCTATTGAAATTAGGATGTTCCCTGATTTCAGCAACCTCGCGTTAGCATTTTAGGAACAAATCGTTCTCTAGCGATAATTAGAAGATTATCAATATTGAATGTAATGGTTGGAGTAGAAACGTCAGGATTAAATATAAATTATGCGCAAAAACCGTAACTTGTAATTTTATTTAAATGTGTAATGTGTGCGGACTAAATAGGTAGAAGAACTAAATAGGTTAATACTGTTTTTTTAAATGCGCCAACAAAACTATATGACCATTTATTTATATTTAATAGAACCAAGGCCGATAAACGACGTTAAGTAAGTAACAAGAAGAAGAGTTAAGTAACAAGAATTTAATTACTCCCTTAGTAAGCACGAAAATAGCGGTGTCAAAAACTAAAAATATTCTCTTGAAATGCCGCGTAGGTATGCAGTTTGATAAATATAATGGAATAAAACTACGAAACGGGCTGATTTATGAAGCATTAAAATATATGCATTAATCCGGTCTCCACATTCGATTTAATGATTAATGGATTTTAAGTGTATTCATGGAAAAATATGTGTATTGTATGTTTGAGGAAATGGAGATCATTGAACATTGAATTATCCATTTAGATAAACATGATTGCAGAGATGTAGACTATGAAGTGGGCATTTTTATAAAATAATATCGCAGTGGCCTAAATTAAATCTTATCTATGAGTTTATCAATACAAAACCTCACTGGTACCAGCGGAAATTATTTATTAATGTAAAATAAGTTGTTTCACAAACATTTGTCATGCTTGCCAGAACACAGGAAGTTTTTAACATAGTTTCAGGACACGTACCTTCAATAATAATTCTATCAGTCTCCAGCTGCAAAGGGTCTTCCTGATCTTCTCTCTCGTCATCCTTATCTTCCACGCAATGCCTAGGAGTAGCTTCTTGGTTTTGATCATCAATGTTATTAGTATCTTCGTAGGATTTCATGTCTGCAGCACTTGCTTTCATATTTGATTTGTAGTATGTCTGTATTTTTGTGAAGGTGTCTCATGATATTTGTTAGACGATATAATAGATTTTAATTATTTTTTTAACGGATAATATTAATGTCATCCATACTAATATTATAAAGCTAAAGAGTTGGTTTGTTTGTTCGAAAGCTCTAATTTCGGGAACTGCTGGTCCGATTTGAATAATTTTTTCAGAATTAGATAGCCCATTTATTGAGTAAGGCTATAGGCTATATATCATCACGCTAAGACCAATAGAAGCGGAGCACCAATGAAGAATGTTTCAAAATCGGGGGGTTTGTTCCCTTTGAGAGCTTCCGCTGCGTAAACGGGTAAAGTTTCGCAAAAATCATGTATAACAGAATAGTTCCCCTTTAAAAGTTCTAAAAAAAATTGCGACAGCATATGTCTATCTTTTAAGGTTAGCTCACTAAAAACTTTTTTAAGCTAACCAAATTTGTTCTAAAATAATGCATTATTTGCGAAGGTGCTTTTATAAACATGATATTAATCCTTATCCAAATAAATACGTTATTCATCAATACGTTATGAATTAATTTGAAACGAAAATGCGCTTTACATCATTCGACTTCAATGAATATCTTAGGAGATATCTCAGTTTTAGAATAACATTTCACCTTGTACGTAAACGAAGTCGCGAGTTAAAGTTAGCGTTAGCACAAAGTAACTATTCCACTCGGATGAAGTCGCGGGCAGGAGCTAGTATATTATATTATGTATACTTATTTAAGTACATAAACGATCATCGAACGGGAATAAATGCTAATCATTCAAAGGCATCAGACGTTCCCTAACGGTACGGTTATGGAAAAGAGTTCACGTGATTAATGACGTGGATTCAAGGCACCTTGTTTTCAGGTCCGGTAATCTGGTGGACAGTCGGTGCGTATGCTACTTCTATAATTCATTTGCCATAAGATCGTTTCAAACATAATTATATTCATCGGGTTTAAAGATAATTATATTCATAACGAAGATGCATAAATGCACACAATTTAGTTTCATCGATTATCTTCATTCAATAATAATAGTCGATCGTCAAATTAACGACGCTTCTGCCAGGTTCCACGATTATAGTACTGTAATTAATTCGTGTTGTGCTATGACGACCGTTTGGTGCAACGGTAGCGATCCTGCCTTTCGCACCGACGGTCCTGGGTTCAAATCCCGGAAGGGGCAGATGTTTGTATGATGAATACGAGCATTTGTACCTGAGTCATGGGCGTTTTTATATATTTCTATGAATATTACATATTTATGTATCATATATATGTATGTCTATCCGTTACCCTAGTATCCATAACACAAGCCTTACAGTGCTTACTTTGGGCTAGGCTAATTGGTGTGAATGTAAGAAATATTTATTTATTTATTTATGTTATTGTCTTCGTTTTTATAACCGATAAATCGTTATCACGTGCAGTAAAAACATTGAGTGGTTACCAAGAGAGATGTTAATTAGAGCATTTGAAGTACATAAGGTAATTTGCCGAGGGATTCACAGAATGTCTCCCTTCTTTTGTACACATTTGAGACTTTGAGTTTCATTTATAATATGGCAATGGTTCATTTTTCTGTCTTAAAGATGCGACCAGATAGACATACAAACATAGAAAAAAGAAAATGTCCCCAGTAATAATAAATAATCAATAGTAAATTCTGAAAATCCCATCCTATTCTATTTTTAAATAACCGCTCATCGCACATACGTCATTAGAAAACAACTCAACACACAATCATAATTATAAAACTACGAATTACTTTAAAAAAACAATTTTGATTTATACAAATTTTAACAGTTAGGAAGTGCCTTGATTAAATATTGTGAAGTTGTCTTAGACATCCTGTGATCACGGCTCCTGTAAAACTGAAATTTTGTCATAATCACATACTTCAAGATCCATATTTCCATCTAAAAATGTCATTTAATAATGAATTTAAGCAATTGAGCGTTTGGATTTTTAAATGCCTCGGTTAATTTCAATTTTGCTTATCATTTTTTTTTTCAATGTAAACATTTGTATCTGCAAAATACTTAAAGGATACATGTTGGGTCCACCGCGCTGACAACGCTCTTATGAAGGCGCGTAGTGTGGTCCGCAGCGGTAAAGCGACATGCGCCCGCGGGTTGTGCGCAGCAGTTTGCACGCGCGCCCACGCGCACGCATCACGCGCCCGCAGCCACACGCTTGCACGCCCGCACACGCGCGCCCCACATGCACGTTCTACGTACAACACACGTAAAGTCCATTTCAATTATAATATTGAAAAAGCAAAAAAAGTCTTTGTGATCTTCTTTAATGTAAATTTTCACAGGCATTGTTTTATTTACTAATTCAATTTATTAACATACACAACAAGTTCAAAACATTAATACAAAAGTTAGAAAAATATAAATTAGTGCTTATAAGTAGAACGCTTAAATGAGTCTTCGCCCGTGCGGTACAGGGGCGAGGGGTTACGGCGTCAAAGGGGATCGAGAGTGGAGCAGCCGGCAGGCGCATTGGTGCCGTAGCCCAATTTGTTAGTCATGCAGTTAACAATCGCTCGTGTTAATAAGTTACGGGCGCTTGGTGTACTATACATTCTCAAGATTGCATTCTTAAGATGTCTTGGACTATCTTTGGGCACAAACTTAATAGTCAAACCAGCAAATGGCTTTTAACGTGCACGGATATTTGAATGCTGTACTTAGAGAAGCAAATATATTACACTGCGGCAAGCAATATTTAAGGCTCTCATCAAATTGCCAAATATAACATCCTGGAGGTGGAAATATCTAAATAATATTTAAAAATATCATAGAGAAGGAAGAACTAATTTAGATCTTGACGAACCTTATATAAATGCGCCCTTATAACGTTTCAAAATATTGTCAATTAAAAGATACCATATTGGTAAAGATCCACGTTTAATCATCGTACATTGAAGAGGTCAAACAGGATTCGTAAACGGAGCACTTTTGAAGTTCAAATCCAAATGTAAAACTGGTGATTATTACAATGATATGAATTTTGAGAACTTCATTGAATGGGCGAATGAAAAGGTCTTGCCTAATACACAACAGAATTCTGTCATAATTGGAGCGGAGCGAAGCGAAGCTCCCATGGATCAGCTTCAATGGCGCAATGTCTGTTACGCCATAACTCCCCGAGTTCTTAACCGATTTTAATATTTTTTGTGCGGAATCGAATCAACAGGTTTAGTACCAGATGATGACGGAGCCCGAATTTTGAAATTCGCAAAAATTCCAAAAACCAACAAAAAATAATTTTTTCATTAGGTATTGCGCTCCGCTCCAATATATGGTGCTAGCGTAGCTTTATGCTTAGCGACTGCATCGCCTAGTAATGTATAACGCAGCTTACCATTCGGTTTGCGAAGTTATAAAAGAAAAGAAACACCGACATGAAGTGTTGAGAGTACTTCCATACTCGAAAATTATTTAAGGAAATTTATTTATAACTTGCTGTTTCAAGCTTGAGATTGCAAAAATGAGGGGCTCATTTTTAGGATGAAGTATTGCGTTGTATAATAAAATGCCACACCATGTAACTGAACTGCCTTTGGAGACATTTAAAAAGTTGTTAAAAAACCCTTATGAGGCTATTACAGAATCGATAATTATTTGAAGGACAAAACGGCGTGGAGTTAATGGCTTTTGCTTTATGAAGTAAGTAAATTTCCTGCATTTTTACAAGCGCTGGAAAAGTTTTCTTTATTTAAAAAAAACTGTAACACATTAAAGGGAGAAACAACAGCCTATGCCCAGTTTATTACGGCTACTTCTTGGTACAAGGTCTCCCGTCGTAGGACTTACGAAGCCATGGCATAGTTGACATTCAATAAACGCATTATAAATGCTCATATGAATAAAAATATTTTATCCTTACCTTTATACCACCTAGTTCTAAACCCAAAAAAATATAGAACCTAATTTGGACCAAAAGAAAATTACATTAGAAGGCTTATTTGCAGAATATTCCGCAGAGAAGTTGAAGCACTGTGTCAACCATGTAATTGAGCGAAGCTCTGAAAGAGTGAAGCTCTCTTTTAGGCAACTCACAAATTTCGCTTGTCTCCCTCCTACTACTTAACGGTTCAACCGATTCCGAGGAATATTCACCAAAAGAAAAATTCAAAAGCTGATCACAACCACTACATTACTATTACTATTGACTACATTGATGAAATTTGGCGCCAAATTTCAAGTATTAGCAGTTTGGCTGGGATCAGTTTGATGCGCAACCAGTTTGGTGCGCGATATATTCGAGGCAATTGTTAATGATTAAGGTGAGGTTAGGCTTACAGGGAGCTCGTAAGTGGCCGAAGATCGCGCACGGCGCGACCTGAAAGGTTAGAAAAACGGCCCCGTGGGAACAATGGCAGTGTGAGGGTGCATACTAGGGTTTTTAGTGGGTAGGCCTCCAATCCTCCATCGGGCAGAAGGCCGGGTGGGGGAATGGAGAAGAGCCCCACATAACTGCGCCGCTCACCCGGCGGCGCAGTATGCGCAAGGTATTTTCCGTAGTATAAAAAAAAGGTAAGGTCAGGTAGTGAGGTTAGGTAAGGTAGTGTTTCGCTCAGTATTTGCAAACTGTTGTTTGCATTGCAGACCTAGTTATAATCGAGGACGAATACTGTTTTCACAACATAATTTTTGATATGTTGTTGATCAATTGATTATAAATCTGCAGGGCGATGATTCTGATGATACCGATAACTTCGAAATTGAAGAATCAAGTTCAAGTAGTATTGATAAGGACATAAGTTATAATTGATAATTTATAATTTTCAAAAATCACTTTCGGAGTTGTCGTCATTTCCTTATAACTTGCATTAAATAAAAGTACAAAAGTTAATTAAGTACCCACTGTTTCATTTTGTTATGTTTCTTTGTTGTTTCATTACCTTTTCATTAACTCTTATATTTTTTTCTTATATTTTTTTCTCATTAAGAAACTCCAACTGTTAACCGCTATAAGGTTTGTCGACGAGAAATAACCTCTTGCTGTTATTCTGCTAGTTTGACTTAGTACGTGCTTACAACTGTCACTTATCTCAAAACCTGTCCAGTGCGCATTTAATCTCATGTGTATCACACTATGCACACCTGCGGCCCGCTTCTCTCTAGATTCCCCCTTTGTTGCCGTACCCCTGCGCCCCTGTACCTTGCGGGCGAATTCATTACTATGGCGGTAAGCGGTCTATCTATAGAAACTAAATGATCACCCAAAAACGTGAACAGATTGTTGCATAAAGAACGTTGCATAAACAACAGATCAAATGTTTTTACTATAACAATGGCGATACAAATGACAGTAACAGAAACAGTCCAAGTAAGTGATAATAAAGATAACATGATACCTTTATGAAATGAAGTAAGTTTGTAGAATCAAATTAAAATCATAAAAAATAAACCCTTCGAACATTTTCACCAAATAATATAACCACCATTTATAGTTATACTTTACCTTTACGTACTTTTGTGTGATACAAAAGTTCGATATGCTTCAGGGAAGATTATTGCGTATACTTTGGTTAACTTGGCTATCATTATCTTATGTAGTTAAGTTACGATCGTTTGGAGGATCTTACAATCCTTTAACGATCTTAAAATAACCTATAGGTAATATTCGTTATATTATAATTTGAGATCATAGAAGCAGAAGAAAAGGGTTTTACCAATGTGGAATAAAAACATCCTTTTATTACGCTTACCTGCGATCTGGTTCAGTTTCCTGAGCGCTCGGCATGCAGGCGTGCGAACGCGTACGTTGCGTCCTCGTGCGCGTACAAGCATGCTGCCATCTCGAACCATCTCGCCAAGCCGCGCGCATGTTTTCTCGCTCACAGATGCAAGTTTCTTGCGCAGCTCTCCGTAATTAATTAAAGCGTACAATTCTTGAGCGACTTTTTTTACATCTGATAAAGGGAAGAAAAGTAATAACAAATTTAACAAAGCTCAAATTATTAACCACATATTAATTTTAACTTCGGGGGAATTGTGATCAGGAGCGTGCCCGATAAATATAGCTTATAATACTATTATGACAACCATTACCTCAATAATCTTTTATACACAGCTCCTGAACAGGAGTCTCAACGTAATGATTAAATAAAAAAACTAAAAATAAAAGTGTTTTCGGTATCTGCAAAAAGTATTATAGTTCATAAAGGATGTACATATGAAAAAAATCGGCGTAAATATCGGTATAATAATAAAGTAGCATTTAAGCGATTTTTAAGCATTCAGTTAAATAATTACAATAAAACCATAAAAATCTATGCTACAAACACAAAAAGGAACAGTTTAAGCCCAATAAAATAACAAAAATCAAAGTAACGATATCGATCCAGTTATATAAATATAATTTATTGTAATATATTATAATTGTGTAATCCAAGCAACTTTTTACTATACATTTTATACCACGCCAAGTAATAGATTGTAGCTGGCATAAAACTCAACTAAAACATGGCACTTTTTGATCATAATTACAAAGAGCACGTGTTGTAATATCATTACGTCTTAGCCTTGTAAGATCAAATACTGGAATTAAAAGCGATTATATAATTTTCTCATTTCGCTGTACTATGCCTATGTAGAAGTTATCATTATACTTAAATGTCACCTAACTTTATATAATTTACTTTATATAATATTTTTTCCTTTGTCGCAAACAGAGAAATGTCACTTTATATGACTACAATTTTGTTTGTTTCTTACAAAGACATAAAATTGTTCTATCTGAAGGCCCTCAATATGAAAAAAATTAAAAGTACAACAACATAAAAAAATACTTTATTTCTAATATATACATGCTTAAATTAATCAAAGTAACAGGGAGTTAGAAAAATAAAATGTTATCAAACCTATACACAGTAGTGTTTATAGGTTTAATCACATTTTATTTTAAGATTATTTTATTTTTATTAACACAAAAGATTATTATTACTTATACCTATGTGTACTAAATAATTCAGTTATAACATCTGATCTCATGATTTCCGAATAATTTTTATTTTTTGACATTTATATATCAAACATCAATACAGACATGTTAACATGGGTACGTTTTGGCTTTTTAGGGTTGATTATCCTGTGTAATTCTAAATCGCTTATCAATTTAATCTTTAAACAATAGAGTTTATTATCCACTGAGGAATTTTGACAGTTTGTGGTAATGTGACCACAAGCTTACTAGAGGGCGCTAGGGTAATGATTTCACACGGGCTCTACGTGGGCTAGAGACGCCGATGAATGTTACGTTGGACGTGAATGTGCCCGTCGAATTCTCGACTAAATAAGAGCAAGTATGTATTTTTGTAGAATCTAGGTGCTTGTATTTTATTAGGTACTACAGGCACTATAGTAATACTCACTTTCATCAAAATGTACGTGTTTGGAGAGTTTATGCCACGTTCTATAATAAAAGTGACTGACTTGAGTCTTGGTCTTCAGGTTCACGTCTGGCATTCCCTTCTTTTTCATTTTGGCGCAGATGTGAGCTGTGATCGCGTCGAAGTCTTTTCCGAATTCATTGAGGGCCTCAAAAAATAAACTTTTTTCATCGGTGGACCAGAGAGCTTTTGGCATTCGTTGCTTCACAGTGGGAAACTTCAGAAGATCCTTGGGGTCATCTATTTTGTTAGGTGTATCGCATTCAGTCAGTTCTGGGGATATAACATAAGGTATATCACATAAATACAATATGTATAAAATCGAAAATCCCTGGCTGGTTATGAAACCATGGTATTGACCCCGGGACCAGTGGTGTCCCCATGGACCTTGGAGTGGTCTGCAGGCCACGCGACTACAAAGTTCGTCCAATACGTAGACTCGTCTTATAAACAAACCTACCCCACCTTCAAAACCCAACACTTCCGGGTTCGAGTCCCGGATGGGGCAGATTTTTTGTGCTGTAAATGTATATATTTATATGATAATAATAATAATAATAATATTCGTTTATTACCATAAAAAGATTACATTTCTTACTTAAGCGTTACTTCTAGCTTATAAATACATTAACAAATGTAGCATCTGTTGCCGAACTAGGTAATACATTACCTGTATTTCAGCATACAGCGCCTCTTGCCTCGGAGCATATAGGACACATCAATTTAAAAGCTAAATTAACAAATTTATCTTATACTATTACTTATGATTAATTTTTATTGAGGAAATATGAAATATGTATGTATATATATTTTTTTCCCAAAAATACTTCTTGAATGTGCATCATGTATGATGTATTTCCGTAACCCTAGCATACATATACCCTAAGATTGTTACTTAGAGCTAGGCTATTTAGTGTGATAATGGAAGGTATTATCCTTCCTTAAAGTAAAGTCCTCAAATGCATAAAGAAACAAGAACCTACCATCTGCTTGTCCTTCCGTCCTCTTGCCTCTTTTATCGGCAAGCGGTTCCAACTTTAACTTCTTAATGACTCTCGCACTTGTACGCTGCTGTTGCTGCGTGGTCAGCGAACCAAGCAATTCAGGATGCTCAGATTCACTGCCAGAAGCTGTAGCATTTGGTGACATGGCTGCATCTTTCACGGTGGTGGTCACCTGTAAAAAAATATTATGCAGTTCTACAAGTTACGTGCTGCAGGTTTTGGATAGTCAAATAAAATAATAAGTTTCGTTTCGAGATTTAATTATTCAAATAATCTACACACAATATAAAAACTGTCATAACAAAGTTCCAAATTAACTTCAATTGTCCAAAAAATCCGAAGTTGTCAGAAATTATCTTTTCAATACCTTTAAAGAATATCCCAGTCGCGTGCGTAAATCCCAAATACAACAGTCCAGTAACACTCCTTTTCGGTCACTTATTAAATCACTCTTTAAATTCGCTTCAAAGATTACCTTTAAGTCACTTCGATAGTTTATATAATCAGAACTACTCATTACGCGGCCATAATGAGAAGTTCTCATTTTAGAAACGATCGAAGGCGACGAAGCGATCTAGGATGTAACGAGCTTGCCTAGAAGAAACCGTATGTAACTCGTGACTTGAAGACCTCTAAATTGTATTTGTCAGGGAACACAGACACACAAAATTGGAACCAAAATGCTTAGTGCGACTATTGGACATATCTATATACATATAAATAAAATTGTAGTGTCTGTTTGTAATATTGAAATAACAGTTTTTTACTACATGCATATGAATATATATACGGTACATACACCAAAATAACATTTTTTTACAATTTTTGTCTGTCTGTCTGTCTGTTTGTTCCGGCTAATCTCTGAAATGGCTGGACCGATTTTGACGAGACTTTTATTGGCAGGTAGCTGATGTAATAAGGAATAACTTAGGCTACTTTTATTTAAGAACAATTCTTTTATTTTAGAAAAATAAAATTACTGTGCCACAGCAACGCGTGGCTGGGTCAGCTAGTCTACTATATAACAGTGGCGCCTTAAATGTGTCTAGTTGTCCGATGAAAAAATGGGGACGGCGGAAGTGCTGCACACTCTCCGAAATGTATCCTATAAGAAACGGATAGGCTACCTTTCGTCCATGCTCAACGTTTTTAAACTTTTGGCCCTTCTCTCAATAGACTCAAGCGTCTGGAGTTGGTATTGGGCGGAACCGTCCCATAGATGAGAACAGTACTCCATACGCGATCGAACTTGCGCTTGGTAAAGGATGAGTAACTGTTTCGACGTGAAGTATCTACCTTCTCATCAGAATGCCAAGTTTTTTTGAAGCTAATTGAGCCTTGATCTTAATGAAAGATCCAAAATTGAGAGTGGGTGACTATGACATTCCGAGAAACTCAAGATGGTCAGTAATCGACACGGATACACCTCGGAAAGTAGGAGTCAAGTCGAAAGGATTCCTTTTAGCGGAGAAAAGACCCGCCTGTGTCTATGTCTGATTGAAGCTTACCAGACTAGCATCGCCCCATTCGGAGAATGCCTGCAAGGGTAAGGCAGCTGACCATAGCTTCCCTATGACGCTGTATCTGTTCAGCACTGGCTCGTATATCAGACATAAAGCTCTCTACAACCGTGCTGACATCTGCGTACTCCAAAATAGCGGGCAAGAGCAGCTCATTAATATGAAGCTTTTATGACCGTGAAATCCGTATTAGATAAACCAAAGTATAAATAGCATTGCGTGAACTAGACGTGTGTAAAGTATAGTACTTAGGACTTGTGCTCCGAGTTAGCTCCGGTATTGACACAACTATATCGTTTATCTATGGCTATAATACAAGTACGGAAGTCCTGGAAGCTGGCAAACGTGCAACCTGTGCCTATAAAGGGCAGTCGTACTGATCCTGCCAATTACAGGCCCATCTCGGTCACGTCCATTCTCTGTAAGACAATGGGAGCCATAGGCTCCTGTCGAATCGAGAAGAAAATGACTTCCTTAGCGACCGACAATAGGGGTTTCGCCGAAACCGGTCTAGCATACGCCACTTACATATGGAGCGAAGCCATCAAGCGGCATGGTGAAGCGCTTGCCGTCTCTTTTGACACCTCAAAGGCTTTTTACAGAGTGAAGCATGAAAGCCTTATTAACAAGCTTCCGTAATATGGTCTTCCCACTGGTTTGTGCGACTGGATATCGGACTTACTAGGAAATCGGTCAATACGAGATTTCATTGATTGTAGCTCGTCGGAACATTTAGCTATTAATCTAATTCTAATTAAGCACGGCGCGACCTGCAAAGTTAGGTGAGGTAGGGTCAGGTGGTGAGGTTAGGTAGTAGGTAGGTAGGAATGTAGTGCTTCGCTCAGTATTTGCAAACAGCAGCATGCATTGCAGACCTAGTATTATAGATGTCTATTACGGAGCAATTGCCTGTTGGTTTAATACGAATAAAAAAATTTCCCCATTTTACTCCCGACTTCTTTACTGGCACATTTTTTTTTTTATTTATTCTTTGAAATGAAATGGCTGGCATGGCTAGAGAATAGATGTCACTTGCAGCAATGTTTCCGTTATTTTTTCTACACTCTAGTTTTGCAATATAAGGTTTAAAAAAAAAATCATGTAAAAAATTTCTAATATAACCTTTTCTTATTTATCCCAAAAGTGAACAAAGTCGATTATTTTAGTAACATAATTTGTCATAGATGGCAACATCTTTAATGAAAAATATTTCCAAATTTTCATTAATTTAACACAGTTTCTATTTAATACTTATGTTCGCAATTAGTATATCAAAATAATAAAAATGTATGTCAAATTTATAAAAACATTAACATAATCTTGTCTTGCTTGAGGTCCACCTTGAAAATGATAGTGAACTTAAATGGGACCTACTGACGAAGGTTGACGTCAATCACAAACGTTGTTTTGAACCCAAGTTAAGTTGCTGAAGCACTTGTGGTATGAAATTTAGAAATCATAACACCCAGCTAATACATAAATTTTCGTTTTCTACGTTGACCATGCCGGGGATCGAACCAGGTACCTCAGAGTGGGGATAACAGGGAAACCAATATATAAGTCATTTATGTTACTGCTGTGGCCGAATATAATACATATACTTGTACAGTATAAGGTACACATATATACACATTTAAAATGTCAAAAACAGATATATTCAAGTGACATAAGTTAAGCCTAATTCTATGTTTATTAGCTATGTTATTGTTCAATACATGAATATAATTAAAAGTGCATCTTAAATTAAATAACATAATGTCGATTTTTGTCAAATGAATGTAATTGGTTCTTTGTTTTTTTTTTTTACATATTTTTACCAGTACTTTACGTAGTAGTACCAGTACAAGTTTCAGCATCAAGCTAAAGCTAGATGATAAATCGACTTTGTGACAGTCGGCAATATTTTTTTTAATAGCATAAGTAACACCATTTTTTTCATTTATGCACTATCATTGGACCGTCAGACTGATCAGAAGTGTTAAAATACAATGAGACATTTTTCACAAGTTACTGGGGATTTGTTATTAGAGAACAATTGAAGACAATGCATATGGAAAGTAATAAAAAGTTACATTTCCACTAGTTTTAGTTCGTGCTCAGAAAATACATTTTCGCTATTAAGTAAACATTCAGTCGTTGGTGTCCGGTAGGCAGCAAGGTGGTGATGGGCTGTGTAATGTGTGTGAATAGCACTAAGGGTGGAATACATTTTAGGTATTTTGGGGATATTTTTTGTGATATTATATGATAACGACGATAGTATCAATCCCTATGGCGAATATAATAATTTTTACAAACTGTATGCAGTTTTTGAGAAGACTGAGATTGTACCGGTAATTCTACGACTCCAGTCCAGAGGCCCTACCATCACGTCTTATAGCGATTCAAGTTTAGCTGTTAAAAAGAGACGCCACTATAGACCGCGTAAAGCGGTGTCTCACTTTGACAATCGAACTTGAATCGCGCTAAAAGATGATGGTAGGCCCTCAGCACACTATCACAAACAAAAGTCACATCAATTCACATGTAGCACAAACTCTTTGTATATTCTCATACACAGAGATTCAAGAGGCATAAAAAGAGTAGAACCTACTAAAATAAATTAACTCTTTCTAGAATAAAGTTTTAATGATTTTAGAATGACCATTGAGATTTAAAGTAATGAAAAATAAAAACGTGAAAAAAAGTCTAAAAACATTTCAAAATCAGAGGGCTAAGTTAGTGCCGAAAAACAAAAATTAAACAGTCTTATTTTAGTAAGATAAAAATAGCACGCGACAACTCCATGCAAATCAAAAACCAGTCGTCCTTATAAGGTCGACGACGCTACAGGGAATTAAAATGAGTATCCTCACAGGATTGTTAAGGTATTTTTAAGATAAACCGAAATTCCGCTTTCAATCGACTTGATCTCTAATCGCAACATTTAGGCTGGCTGAGGCTGTAGCCCCTTTTCCTATGTTGCGTTAGAGAAAAGCCCTCCCAATTCTTGGGTTGAATGAGTATGAGCTGTATCAGTATCTAGTGCCTGTTAAAATTTCCGCACCATTGAACGCGGAAACAAAACCAGTATTTGAATCACTTTAATTTGAAGGAGGAAAATGGATGTGGCAAGTTATCATGACATTAAAAAAGCAAATAACACAAATAATGCTCAAAAACAGTTGGGTCGCGTTACTTGGCACTCGGTTCTCGCAACTCTTTAACTGATTTTTAAACCTAATGCTGTTTATTTTAGAAAGAGATTCTTCGAAATAAAGTTATACTTTTCATGCGTTTAAAATATTACGGGTTGATAAGAACAGCAGAATCAGCTTATAGAGAGGAACGTGTACGGTGTGCAAAGGACCAAAAATTATTCGACAGTTGCCGTGACATATTCCGCCGTTATAAAGTTAAAAGTACTTATTAACCTCGAAAATATTTTGTATTCGTGAAAACTAATAACTTATTGTAATCTCTCTAATTTAAAATATTAATTCAGTGTCTGAAAGGATAGCAAAAAGTATACGCTTTCGGCTTAAATATGAACAGTGTACTCATTTACATAGCAGTTTTTATCCTCTGTTCCATTACGCAAGCTGACACCTTAAAGCGGCGAAAACCAAAGTCATTTCCATATGCGACCGTGGTATGTAGCCTTTTATAATAAAAATATATATTATTTAAATAAATAAATGTGGAAGTACTAAGAATTGATTAAACGTTTAAAAGAGTGCTTCGTGCTTCGAAGAGTGCTTAGTGTTTCGTAAGACTCGTGGGACGACGATGATGAAGAGGGAACTAAAGTGTGTAACTTAAAAGTAAACAATCAGTATAAACACTTATCTGTTTCGGCGGGGAAAACAAATTCAATTGCCGATGGTTTAAACTGAACTACGCATGAAAGTGCATGATACGATTCCCGCCCTGTTAATTGTATTCAATGCGTATTTATTTATCGTTGTTAGTAAAAATCACAAACACCATAACATATTTGTTTCTTTTCAGTCTCAATTAGTACGTTCGGCTAGGTACCCTATAGAGAAACACTATGTCTACACACAAGACAGTTACATCTTACAGTTGTACAGAATACCAAATGGTAAAGTTAAGACTAAACAAGTGGAAGAGAAGAAGCAAGCTGTAGTTTTAGTTCATGGCTTGCACGGCAGTTGCGACAATTTCGTCATCATGGGACCTAACAAAAGTATAGGTGAGTTAAACCCAGATTGGATGATCTTCCTCCCTCATACCGACCGACTGCTCTTATTTGCGCTTCAAAAACAAAAAGAAAACCAATATGTATGTCAAATAATGTGCAACCATCTAAACTCACTTGACCTAAGTAATGTGGAACGGAACAGGTGATATCTTTCTTACACCCAACTAAAAATTGTTGGTATCCATAAACGATGCCTGTAAGCTTTGTATTAAAGTTAATCGAAGAAAGCGAAGCAACATCACTGCAAAGTTGTTGGAGGGACTTGTAGGGACGTGGTTAATTAGCTGTATTTTCTACATAAATAAAATCAATGTATGTTTGTTTTTTAACGCGTTCCGAAACCATTGATCTGATTGTGATGAAACTTTGTTAATTTGTTGAATGCATGCCAGGGAAGGTTTATATGTATAGTCTAGTAAAAGAAGGTTTATATGTATAGTCTAGTGAAAGAAAATATTAGCAAAAAGAGCATTAGCACAAAACATGCCGGGTGCAGCTAGTATTATATGTAAAGCATTTAGACGATACAATTACCGAGAAAAGTTTATAGATAATTCCCAAGTTGGGCAAAGGCGTGGCTCCACTTTCTAGATAACGCAAGTTTTTCACATATGAGTAGTAAAATAAGCTCTGAATTATGTTACAGCGTATCTTCTTGCGGATGCTGGGTATGATGTGTGGTTAGCTAATTTACGAGGCAATTTCCTCACTTCACATACAAATTTGACTAGAAATGACCCCATGTTTTGGGACTACAGGTATGTTTGGGTGAAGACACTAAACTAGACGTTGAACAGTACACTTTTTTGCACTATGAGTCCTTAAGTCTAATTAATTACTATTGAATGAAAAAAATATTGGCAAGCAAACAGGCAGGTGGACAGCAGGGTATCCTCATTTCCTTTGATGCACTGAACCCGCTTAAGTAAATAATTGACTCTATATTACATTTATATCAAATTTGTATTTTGCTTCTACTTCCCTTTGCGCAAGAACTATTCTGCTATTAACCTCCACTAATTCACTAACTTCTAGGTCCTAGAATCTAGGATAACAGCGTCTGCGACATAAGTGACTTTGATAAAATAAAATTATCAATGCGAACCTCGACCGATTCACGCATTGAGATTTTAATAATGATAAGAGAATGACAAAATATTACAAAATATATTTTTTTGAACTAGATATCAATATATATATATATATATATATATATATATATATATTGTACATGGCTTTGTTCATGACCTTGATGAACTCCGAATCTACTTATAACCGATTTTGATGTTTTTAATTTTTCTGGGGTTGCTCTGGCTTAGAACAGAGGATAGGTTTCATTTTAATTTCTAACGCAGCAACTCATGGCCGGGTCAGCTAGTATATAATATATAGCACCTGCGCATGAATCACAAATAATACTTTAAGCGCACATTGGTTCGCTTATCTGGTTACTTTATCCTATCATTTGATAACATATAAATATTAATAACATATTATGTCGCATTTGTTTTAGTTTCGACGAGCATGGGAAATATGACATGACGGCTATTATAGACAAGATACTGCAGGAAACGGGATTATCCAGACTATTATATGTCGGCCACTCTATGGGTTTCACAGCATTCCTTTCAATGTTAACGTATCATCCAGAGTATAACGACAAGTTGGTGGCATTTGTGGGCATGGGGCCTGCTGGGTACCTAGATAATATAAAGGTTCCCGTTGACTTCATTATCAACACTTTAAAAGCACCAGTTAGTATTATATACTCTGAATTTTACATGCACAACATTGTAATCATAACAAGGTGATGAAAATATTTTAGGATAGTTTAGGAAAAATTTCAAATAAGGAGGGTTTTAGTCATAATCTTCACGCTTGGCAGGTAGGTTGGAGATCGCTATAAAAGACCATTATTCGGATTTCCAGTATTAATAATCATCTTTTATCACACCCTTAAGCGTAAAGGGTTGGTGCTATTCTACTCGGCTATATTAGTAAGCCAAGAGTTGAATACGGTCTAAGCGTGGAATGTTATGACTTATTTTCATTACGCATTTCTTACATAGGGAAGACTTGTGTTCCAGCAGTGGGGATATTAATAGGCAGATGATATTGAAAGGCTGAGAAAATGTATTTAAAGTAAAGGAAGTAATGAACTCGGTCCGTTTGTTTCCCTCTCAAAAGAGTTGGGCTACTTCCGCTTAGATGTCAAATCTATACATGTATGAAACCTTAGCAGAAGCTTCACTTTTTTGCAGGAAATTGTGCGCGGCAAAGGTCTTAAAGCCTTAGTTTTTTCTGCCAAAACCCTCGAAACGATAAGCAACTACTGTGGTGAAAGCTCTTTAAATATGGAATTCTGTTTGTCGTTTATTTTTCCTATTGTCGGTGAAGACTACGAACAATATGATCAGGTAATACACAAACAACCGTATTTATTAAAAAAATGTAATGTCTATTTCAAATTTTACAAATTTATTGAAATTCTACGATTTACAAATCTCGTATAATAGAAAGATATAATCTTTATTACAACATCAGAAGTTTTGTGTTACTTTTTTCATAATATGAAGAATGCGTTAAACACTATTCATATTCCTGTTCATCCCTCGGGATAAGGTAAATGCTTGAATAAATAATCAGCAACTCGTACATGAATTAACAATATTGAATCCAAATCTGTATAGTAGATATAAATAAAAGCCGCTTATCAATATAAACGGGTTATTATTATATTATATTAATGCAGTGTTTAAGTAACGGTTATGGCATATATTAGTGATTTTCTCTTCCATTAAAATATATTTTTGATGTGAAATAAGCAATAAAGTATATCTTGAATAATTTAAATTTTAGGAAGTGGGGAAATCTT
This sequence comes from Calamotropha paludella, assembly GCA_927399485.1. NCBI lineage: Eukaryota > Metazoa > Arthropoda > Insecta > Lepidoptera > Crambidae > Calamotropha > Calamotropha paludella. Next base: position 17,483,765 of record OV656803.1, on the reverse strand, counting down.
TTATAATGAGAATACAGCCAGCATCGGCGCAGCAATTGTTTCACTACGCAAAAATTGCATTAACAGGTAAGTTTATCCTTTTAAAATATTATTTCTTTAATAAAAACTAAGATGTCAAAAATATCATCTGTTGACGTGACAACGTCTTAAATTAGGTTGCGGCTGGGAGTCACTTATGAAAAAGTGTAACGCTCGGTAACGTTACGATGAGTCACCGAACGAGAGAGAGGCCCGCCGAATGCCTTGCGTCTCTCTCCCACTCAACTATGATCGGTCTGCCGCGCGCATTGTGCAATTTAATTATATTCATATCAATAAATATTCTACCGAGAAAAAGACGTTGTCACGTAAAATCTTCGCCCGTAAAACCGACTTTACAGGCAAAAAAAAAAAAAAAAAAAAAAAAAAAAAAAAAAAAAAAAAAAAAACCATTTTTTTTTATTATCAAATGTATAATGGGCGTGGTGTAATGTGTTTCTAGAAGTTTTTTATATGCATGTAATAATGAACTACGAAGGTCATCTTGAGAATTCCTCAAATACATTGCCTGCAATATAATAATATATTATATATTTTTTCATAACTCCAACGAATTAAATGTTAGGGTGAAATCTTTTACTTTTAATTTATCATAGTGAAATGATGACAGGAGAATACATAATATCTCAACAACAGGTATTCTCTTTATTAATAATAACTGGATTGTTAAAAAATAGCAGTTAATTTTTTTATCGAAGTTTAACCAAAAGTGCAATTATTGCGTGCACCAAACCGACCAAGGGCTAAACTCTAATTGATCCACCAGACATTATCTTAGTTTTAGTCACAGATCACCAATCATTAGGACGATTCATACTCCATAGTAGTTTGAATTGGTGAGATTTCAAATTATTTTATATTTTTGTTATTAATAGAAAAATATTATAAAATTAGAACTTTTTGCTAATGTTAACAGTGCTGTATGAACTAAACTGAACTACACTCGGCGTCAAAAAAATCGCACCTCTAAGAAAATCACGTTCAAATGGCATTAACTCTGGATATGCACATGCAGTCGTATTAATTATAATTTTATTTAAAAGGTTACTTAATTAACTTAATAAAAAAACATTATTTTTCATTATCAAATAAAACCTAAAGCAACAAATAAAGGGTCACAAAAATTCTAAGGAAATTTTGCTGCTCGGGAGAGTCGCGAGTTGCGCTAACTTTGTGGGTATAAAGAGGTCAACACGGGTTCAATGTGGGTCATTCGCTATTAAACCGTTGAAGGGGACACACGCACTGATTTTACTGAAGAAAGAACATCTGGAAAATGGACACTACAGCTGATGAGGCCGCTCAAGTGGTTGCACTACTGCAAGCAGGGGTGCGGCAGTGTGATGTCGCCCGGCAACTGAATCTGAGCCGTTTTTCGGTTCGTAGAGTCTACCAGCGCTTTTTAGAGACCGGTGGCTATATCCGGCGACATGGGTCCGGTAGACGTCGCTGCACTTCGGAAAGAGACGACCGGTTCGTTGTGTCGTACTCTTTGAGAAATCGCTTCTCAAACGCTGTTCAGCTGCAACAGGAGCTCCAGGCAGTTCGCAGACGCACCGTGAGTGTATCCACGGTTAGAAGAAGACTGAAGGAGAAGAACATAGCAGCCCGCAGAGCTGCTACAGGTCCAAAATTGACTGCAGCGCACCGACGAGCCCGCTTGCAGTTTGCTCGCGACCACGTCGATTGGACCATTGAGCAGTGGGGAGCTGTTCTCTTCTCAGACGAGACACGAGTGTGTCTTTTCTGCAACGACCGACGAAGAAGAGTATACCGGAGGCAGGGTGAACGTTTCGCTCAAGCCTGCATCCAGGAGACGGTGGAATATGGAGGCGGATCCTGCATGTTCTGGGGCGGTATGTCGGCTGCCGGCAAAACCGACCTGGTCTGCGTCTCCCGGACCGGAGGTGCTCGCGGACAAGGGTCGCTGACTGCGCGCCGCTATATCACAGAGATCCTGGATGTGCATGTGGTCCCTTTTGCCGAATCTTTTGGCGAGGGGTTCACATTAATGCACGACAACGCTCGCGCACACACTGCAGCCATCGTGAACGACTTCCTGCGGAGGTCCCAAATTCCTGTGATGCAGTGGCCAGCGAGAAGTCCTGATCTGAATCCGATAGAGCACCTCTGGGACCATCTTAAACGTAAGGTTCGATCTCGGGATCCGGCTCCTTCGACTCTAGAGGAACTCCAAACCGCGGTGATTGAAGAATGGGGTCTTATCCCTCAAGAAGAGCTCCTGAAGTTGGTGAGGTCTATGAGGGACCGTATGGAAGCCGTCATCAGGGCAAGGGGGGGTAACACTAGATTTTGAGTTAATTTTAAGACACTTTTTGTACATTTTTTTTGTAAATTATCGATTATTAATTAGGACTTAATTAAGATTTTTTATTATTTTTCAAATTTTTATGCTTTTTGTATAATTTTAATTAAAAAAAAGATTGCACTTAATTGTTGTTTGATGCTCCTTTTTGTTACCTTTCTAATGATACCTAACACTATCCTCTATATAAGGTTTAGGAATTTTTGAATAAGATTTTTATAAGGTGCGATTTTTTTGACGCCGAGTTTATATATAAGTAGAATTGAAAACCTGTTCAAATAAAAAGTAAATAAAACAAAGGTATCATGTCAAAAATATTACATATCTTCTGTAGATTTTTTTGATGAATAAATCGCTGACCATAAAAACATCATAATGTTTTAACCGCTAATGTTTCTTTTTGAATTTTTAAATCCAAATTAAAAATACTTTGTTAATAAATATTTCGTAAGCATTATAAATAATAGATGTTACATTTATTCTCATTTTAAATAATATGTAAAGTTAAATACCAACAAGGACAAAAAAAAGTCGGTTTTTTTTTTTTTTTTTTTTTTTTTTTTTGCCTGTAAAGTCGGTTTTACGGGCGAAGATTTTACGTGACAACGTCTTTTTCTCGGTAGAATATTTATTGATATGAATATAATTAAATTGCACAATGCGCGCGGCAGACCGATCATAGTTGAGTGGGAGAGAGACGCAAGGCATTCGGCGGGCCTCTCTCTCGTTCGGTGACTCATCGTAACGTTACCGAGCGTTACACTTTTTCATAAGTGACTCCCAGCCGCAACCAATTTATAAGACGTTATCACGTCAAAAAATTTTTCTTCATATCGATTGGTAGGTAATTGGATTTTTAAAACTTTAGAAAATACGACGATCGCAACCAACCGTTTTGACCAGATTTCGGAGATCACTGGCTTAATGGTGTTTTGGTGGAGAAGATGTAACTAATGGAGTAACGCAAATGCTTCCAGGAGTAATGACGGCTTGGGAGGGCGGCTTGAGAGGTGCAGTAAAGCCATATAAATTATCCAACATCCGTACACCAGTTGCACTGTGGTATGGGGAAAATGATAAATTGACGGCTAAGTCCGTAAGTAGAATTATATTAAACTTTTAACCCAATTAAATAAAAACACTTAAACCGGATTAACGACGCGTTTATTCTTGTTTTTTTTTTAATCCTGACGTTTCGTCTCTTTTACATTAGCCGTGATCACATAATTATTTCACTAATGGTCATTTTTTGAGCAAATTGAGTTGTTAGTAATGTTACCATTAAAATTAAAATTCTGTAAATGTATGACGACTAATAATTACCTTAGTCTTACTACCTGTGATCACAGTTCAAGGAGTCGTTACATTAGGATGAAATATAAAAAGCAAGAATAAATGTATCGTTAATCCAGTTAAAGTGGTTTTATTTAAATGTGCAATAGGCGTAGAAATGCAGGAAATAAATATTTTTTGTCACTGATAAAACATAATGCAAAACCGTTCTAGTAATAGAGTAAGAAGCTTAAAAATGTCCACTTAAAGGCAAAAAGAAGACTAGTTCAAACCTAAGGATATTTGATTAACTATTTGAAATGTACAATAAACAATCTCAAAATTTATGCACATTTTCAAGTGACAGTTCGAATATTACCTCAACTAATAAGTTGTCTTATATTGTTGTTGTATAAGTTTCTTTCTATAAGAGCACTTGCTTTTTTTAATAGATTATTTTTAATTTTGCACAAAATTACATAGTATAAATAAAGAGTTAACAGAACTTATGACTCGAAAAAGTAGATACGCGTTCATTTAATTCCCAAACACACCAAATTAAAAAAATCCTTGATGTTTGAGAGCTATCAAAAGATATAAATACATGGTAGTTACGTAATTCTATAAAAGATTTTTACTGTTTACTGTCTATCACTTATGAAAGTGCACAAAAAAGACATACAAATTATTGTTACAGCAAATCTTACGATTAGCCCGGGAACTGAAAGAGAACGGATCTCTGTACTTTGTGGGGCCGGTGGCTTCGTGGAGCAAATTCAACCACTTGGACTTCATATTTGCCAAAGATATCAGAAAGCTACTCAACATACCAATGTTGGAACAGATCAAGGAGTTATTCGATAAATACGATAAACAATCAATAAAATAGCACCATGTTTGGAAAGTTTTGAATTGTAGCAATTGGACAGAAAACTTTAAGTTTTTGCGAATTGTTTTCGCTGATGTGAGAATTACGAATAACAAATAAATAAATATTTATTTATTTGTTTTTTTTTTGTATATAAGAGGGATAACAAAGAATTGTACAATGTATTTTACACATTATAGAATAATAAAGTCACCAGTAACGTTATCCACATATTACTATAAGATATTATGTTATTATAGTAGCAGAAAGAAATATTATGATGAATTAGGCAAACAAAGCAAAAAATAACAGGAATGGCTCGTCGATACCCGCAAGTGTTGAAAGAATGGTAACAGCAAAATAACTAATCTTAACGATAAAATTCGCGTTGGCGTAGGGCCGTTCAAAACTTAATACGACAATAAATCATAGATGTCGAAGGGTCGTTAGACTCTGTGTGACTGCATTTCATAAAAGTATTTTGGGTCATCACGCATACTATTTCCTATAGATAGAATAAAGTTGTTAAAACACTGTTCAGAAAGTTTTGTGAAGCAATTGTTCATAATCTACCATATCTCTGAACTTTTTCCATCTAACCCTTGTTTTTGTCTTTATTTATATGTATCAGAAGTTTGGTAAACCTCTAGGGTATTTATTAGATTATTGTTTTCTAAGAGGAATGTTTTGGTGATAATTTGCTAGATGTGTTCGTAAAGTTGCGAATGCCTCTTCTGCAGGTCGACACCAGTCGATGGCCTGAATTTCATAACCAATTACCTGATAATTTGCCTCACGATAATGATATCGAGGCAAATCAGACTTACGCATGTTGGTGACCACTGCATTAAAAAAAAACAAGTATAAAAATGGAGGATGGTCAACCTTATGGTTATTTGGTGAATATGCAGCAAATAAAAAAAAAAATAGTAGGCATAGTGAATATCTTTCCATACACTATGTTTGTTCATTGTGTTTGTGTGGACAATTTTAAAAATAATTATTCTCGCTTAGTAATACGTGTTGTTATTTCGTTGTCTCACATTTTGATAAGGGGTACTTTTGTCATTTCCGAATTATTAAATGATGAGTGGCGTGATGGTTTATATGATTTAGTGATAAATTTTGCAGGTCACTTAGCTATTTACCAATTTTTCGTGCCGTTTGGATATAAATTTATATCTGTCATATCTTTCATTTATGATTTAAATGTAGCCACTAAATATTTGTCGTCACTAACATACCGCAGTTTAAAAGTATTTGTATTTCTCTAAAATATTTTATTATTCGATATGTAGTCCAAGACAGATTACATGGATTTTTTACTTTAAAATTATTATTACTGAGTTCAGTAATCATTGATTGTAGGCTTGATTCCAATCAAAAGTTGTTATGTAATAAGTACTGGTATATGAATCCATCATTTAAATATAATATTACATCAGTAGTTAGGCGACATGATTATTATAATAATACATAGTAATAAAAACAGCTGAGATAATTGGCCTAATATGGTATTTTTTTATCTACTCAGTCTATTATAAAGTGATTTTATTATTTGGAGTTCTAACTGTAATTTATTTTTTTATTATAACTATTACTTGATATTGTTCAATATTGCTTATATTATCATGTGACTATGGTTTTTCATATTTTGTAATTATTATTTCTTATAAAGAGGCTGGTCAAGTGTCTAAGTTTGTATATACTTGTTTTTTTTTGTTCTCAAAGTGTCATTACTTATTTTTATTTACCTAATAAGTAACTCGCTGACATATTTGTGCACATTCAGTAGGAACATTTTTTTTATCACGTCAGCGTCATCGAACTTATAATGATGATATCATATCATACATATCATAGGATGGGAGATGTATTTCTAATGAATAATACTAGAGGTAATTGCCATACACCTCCCATAGACCACAAAATGGACAATGGGCTATACTTTTTTATTGTGAGATTATGGTAATTCACCTAAATTTTTAAGGGTAGCCTTCATCCAACAGTAGTCGTCTTTTGGATGCGATCCCAGGATCTTAGAAAGAGTCACTTATTATACTTATCAAGTCACTTAGGAAAGCTTTTGATTTTTATTTCCAATTGTTCTTTTACTCACAATTTTGATCACCGTCTTATGTTTGACAATCAAGTTGAAAATATTCCACAATAGAATAAATTTTTAGTTTATCAATTGTTCCGTTTACGTGTAGTTATTAATAATTACTTTAGGTTTATTGTATAAGATTTAAAATGCCGTTGACAATTAATAACAAAGATAGTCATTAGGGGCACGATATGTTTAGGAAAAATTCTTTACAACAGTAATTGACTCATTATGTAATTTTGATATTTGTTTACCATTATACTAAAACCACGATGTAAACATATAGTAGCACTTATTACATAAAGATTAAGGAAAAAGCCGAAGCCATCCAATTATTGTAATAGATTTTCATCAATTTTCCTCAAAAATGTTGATATTTCGATAGCTTCAACTTGTTCAATAATTTAAATAGGCCTAATTTACAATATTTCTCTCTATATAAAAATATTATTTTTATAAATTATATACTGTGACTACAAACACTGGACAGGGAATGTTTCAATCTATATACAGGGAAATTTTGAAAACACTATCCAATTTTATATATGTATTATATTATTTGAAGAAAATAACCAAAGTAGTATTTTTTCTTTTAATATCACCCAGTACTAAAATACTAAGTTAAGGCCATAAGTTCTGTTACAAATGACAATGTATTTTTATGAAGTAAAGTAATATTATTAAAAATTATATGTACATATTTATTAGTCTCAATAAAAAAAAAATCCGAAATGACCACCTTTGGCTTTTATACAGGCCTTTAATCTGTTTGGCCACGAATCTGTGTATTTACACACTGTTATTTCCCCACTGCTTGCTCCAGAGATTTCTAAAGAGACTCGATGTCGTCGTGTCCTTTAGAGCAGGTCGTGTCCTCTAAAACTGACCATAATTTGTATTCTAAAGGGTTGAGGTCTGGGTTAGATGAGGACCAGTTTTCAGCTCTTATAAAGTCCGGAACATTGGTTTCAAGCCAGGGTTGGGTAGTTCATGCCTTGTGACCAGGTGCAAAGTCCTGCTTGAAAGTCCACGGTACATTTTTAAAAAGTTTATTGCTGAGAGGTTTCACAACACACACACACACACATACACTTTTTGAAGTAATTGCAGCAGATTTTAAAGAACTGTTATTTTCATTGCCGTTTGTTAATTATGCTGATTATTATAGGAATTAACGGGAATATTAATAATGTGTTACACGTATTTTTAAATATCTTTTTAACAAAAGTTAAGTTTGTTACTCCATTTATACTGAACAAAAATAGGCGAAATCTCAAAAAAAATGCTTGATTAATCGCAGTGTTCGCCTGAACAGCTGCTAATTTTGCAGTCAAAAGACAGCGCAACTGAATCAGCTGTCAAATTATAATGAACACAATGCCACCTACTGGTTATAACGGAACTACAAATGGCATTGTTTATTAAATGGTGTAACTCCGACCGACTATGTTTATATAGTTATGCGTATAAGAACTAATTAAAATCTCCTTCGTATTGACATAACAAACTACTCTACTACAAACAATTATCGTTAGTGATCGTTGCAAACACACTTACTCACAAACACACACACATCCTTGAACGTTCTCTTTACCTTTCGAGAGACTTTTTTTTCCTATATACTGAACCTTTCTTTTTGGGTATGAACTTCTGATAACCGGATAACGTAGTGTTATCCAGGTGCGCGTATAATTGAATGCATTATTTACGCAAATGAGTGATGTATTGTGTCGAGAAACCACTGTGAAGATACGTGCGGCCGATAATCTAATACGAACAAAACGTCATCGCATCAGACTTCATGAAGAGCATGATAAAAACAACGCAGGACAACAGATATCATGTATTCTGAACGCCGCTAGCAAGACGAGAGCGCATCATTTTGAACTTGATAATCATAAATTAAAACACTATCCATCTCAATAGTTAATATAAAATAAAAATCAGACCAATTACATGTTATTTAACAACTTATAATTCAAATTTAGAAATATAGCACATATTGGTATTTTAAAAGTAAAAATTTGAAATACCCTATAGTGTTAAATTTAAGTTTTTAAGTAATGGGTGATAATATGGTACAATTGAAAGTAGTTTTGATATTTAGTGTACTTATAATCTTTTGCGATGCCCAACTCTCCAGGAACGAAATAGATGCTACAGTGGTAAGTTTTTGTTATCCTTTTCTAAATTTATTTTTTTACGAAGATGTTCAAACGACCTGGTACAAACTAAGCAATCAAAGTAAAGGAAAAACAGAGATTTGTAAAATGATTACAGTATATTCCGAACGTTTTGTTGTGATTTTGTCCTAGTCGAATGTTAATCAAAATTCCTTTGATGATGATTATGTTTACACCAAACTTCACGCGGCCGTAGTCACAAAGAAATATATAATTATAAATAAAAATCAGAATAACATTAATTTTAACAACAAAATTTAAAAGAGCTTACGTAAAATGCTTCCAGCACCGTCAGCGGCGTACGCATCATCTCAAAACACTTTTTTAGAATTAAACCCCAATAAATTAAACACAAATTATAGAGGTTTTTTTGGGCTCCATAAGGTGCCTTTAAAAAAGAAATAAGTGATATTCATTTTGCTTGTTCCACAAAAAGCATCGTTTATCTAACCCGTCAAAATGACTTTTTAAATTATTTAACAAACACCTTGGTTACACACAAACAACTCATAATTTCGGTTAAATTATTTACTATCGTGTGAAATTTTTATATGTATGTCAATCGATGACTTTAAGATTTTTGTAAATAATTAAATAATATTCGGTTAAATAAATCGATAAAAATTGTGAGGCATTTAAGAGAAAGCATGCAACAAATAGCCCAAAATAATACAGGAATAACCCATTCCTGTATTATTTTGGGCTATGGTGAATTACATTCTGATCGGAGCAACATTTTAATTTATTCTATTTAAAATAAAACATATAGAAAGACTAATGGACGTCAAACAGAAAAATTTTCAACTTGGACGTCCACATGGGAAATCGCCTCCTGTCCTTTCCGGCTTCCCTTACAATATTTCACCTATAATGGAGCTTCTAATTAACAAAGAATAAGGTTATTTGGCTCTATAATTATTTAAGAAAAAAAAAACAAAATCGTTCAGATTCATCTCATTAATTATGTTTTTGAGACTTTAGGTAATTGATATCTGTCTACTAAATGTTATTTTAATAGGTCAATCAAGTTAGAAATTAAATCTAAGTACGTATCTTGTTTAGTGAAGCAGACATTCTAAATATGTGCATGTCTCTCAAAAATTCTATGGCCTCAAAATAACAAACAGTATAAAGAAATAACTTTAGATTATTGTAAAACTCATAATGTAAAAATATAAACTGCGGGAATTCGGGGCTTTGGAACCGTTTTTAGGAGTTCTTTCTAATAAAAAAATGGAAATGTATTTCGAAGCATAGAAGAGCGCGAATAAAGTAACTGAACTCAGCGCTGATACATAGATTGAGAAGTCCGTAACAAACTAGAAAGACCGATGATAGCTTGCCGGTATTATTAGACGGACGTAGATCCATTCGTTACATAACGTTTAGTTTCCTACAAGGGTTGTCAAGGGATTGATGGGAACATTACGTGTTAAGAACATTACTGACGACTAATATTGATATCTACTTAAAAATATGTAACAGGATTCTAATATGGTATTTTTCTAGCTGTATAGATTTTACTTGCAATTCGAAACATGGTCGGTATATTTACTGAAAAACGGAAAGAACCATAAGCGACTGTCATTTAAATGCTACTTGTCCTTAGACCCTGGTTTATTAATAATGTTAAATCATGTGAATGCAGCATAACAACATATTATACACATACCTATGTGTATATTAATAATATACACATAGGGCTGACATTTTCTCATACAACATGTATGAAAAAAAACAATCATAATTGTATACACATATACAATTATGATTGTTTTTTTTTACTCCATATCATTTTCTACACGTAAATGTATTTTTATAATAATTCAGTTTGCAAATAATGTAGATTCTTTTCAAATAGGAAATTATGTGTTAGGATCTGACTAGTTTTGAAATTACTTTTTTTTTTGCTCCTGTCATAAAATACCTCATTGCAATGAATTATGCGATAAGAAAAAGATAAAATGTATCTTAATCAAATATAAGTATTTACAATGGGTTCACTGGAAGTCAAAACCGTAAGACACTCTCCAAGGTGAATTGAATTTAATAAAAATAAATTAAATTAATTTTAATGAATTTTAAATTAGTAAAAATAAAAAGTTTTCGTGCTCTAAGGATGTATAGGAAAAGTTTAGTTTTACAAAGTTTAAAGCAGTATGATTATCATTATTATTATTGTCATCAATATTAATGATAGTATTATTATTGTTTTATTTTATTACAATATTACGTGGTAAGGATGTGGCGGATATTCATTAAAATAATGGGCAAACATAAACTAAAAGGATCATGAAGTTTTTTAAAAACGAAAATATTTTAAGTACAAATATTTGCTTTACTAATTTGATTCGTTTAAAATATAATTTATACTCCAACAAAAGTTCTTAATACAAATATATATTTATTTAACAATTATATCATATAATATTGTAATTCAGTTTATTTGCAAATTGAATTAATTCATTGTGAATTCATCTTTTCACAAGAATGCAGAAATCATGTATTGTCAACCCTAAACAACCACTAAGACATCTCATAATAACAATAGAGGCCCGATGAATGTGTCGCACGAGACAACGATTATCCAAACATCATCATTAGCTGTGTCAGATGAAATGCAACCTTAGGATGCTTACACATGTTAGAAATACTACACAATTATAATTATACTACAGAGTATGTTCAAGTATTTTTTTATTTATCTTTAGGCTGTGTCCTCATTAGGCAAACAGTGAGCGACTGTCATTCAGTACGCGACCGATTCGCAAAGTGATTGCGCTCGCAATTTGCAGTTAGCAGCGAAATACTAACGCTCGCTACGTCGTTTCGGCAAAATAACTAGGTACTAAAATATATTTTACCAATTATTAGCAATATGTATTCCGCCGTGTTGAGTTTGATTCTGGTTTATAAAAATGTATTTTTGTTACGTTTCATTACGGGAATAGCTCTCTAAGTGCATTGACAGCAACTGATTTATTCTTCTTTGCCAAGAATTCGCACAACGATTCAAGACTTATTTACCGCAGTTTTCTTATTCGACATGAGTTCGCCGGTCAATCAGTCAGCCGCTCAACATTGGTCAAAGGAGAGTTTAGGATATCAATTACTACACTCACTTAAATTTATTTTTATAAGCTTTGTATTATCTGCAAAAGTTATTTGAATCTTAATGCCTTTTATATATTACTAAAACAATACTTTTATGATTTTTTGTTTTTAAGCATTTGACTGATAGATTTTCTTGATCTTTAAAGCATTTTTTACTACAAAACGAAGTCAAATTAGTTTTTTACGTTCTAATTTCTTTTTATAAACAATGGCTGAAAATTTGTAATTAATACTTATGTTCGTGAGACAATACTCTACAAAATTTTCTATGTGAGTTGTAATAGAGGTTGGTTGATAAAACACGTAGATACTGCGCATTTCCTTAAAATAATACCGAAATAATGAACACGATAACTTTTCGTAGTAACTCCATTACCATTCGTATAGGCATTAAAAACAAGTGAAGCGATTCGCAGAGAACTTTGAATGTTGTTTCGTTCTGGCGACCTAGAACTTAAACTACTCAAACAGCTTGTCTGCTAGTAACCTAAGATTAGGAAACAAGATATGACGAGTATTCCGCTTGTATTTATAACGACCTGCGTTTCCGACTCCGTTGGGTACCTATCGAACTTAAAGTCAGACGTAGTAATCACAACATAAAATGATTCGATTACCTGTCAGGTCTATGAAGAAAAAATAAAGCTTTATTAGTATTGATTTGTTTATAGTAGTTATGCTACACGTTATATTTTAATTAAATTTCACTAGTTTTAGTGCGTTTAAAAATGTTTTAGTGTAAGTACATGTAAAACTATTCGCGTCCCATATCCGTCTATTATGAACTCTTCATTATGCTTGCTAACGACGGACTTAGTCGTCATGAAAATAATATATTTCCATATGATATATTACACGTAATAATAATAAGATGGCGAGATGTGTTCCGTGTTAATGAAAAACTTAAACAATTGCTGTTTAAAATATATATTAACCAATAGGGGCAATGTGACATTGCGATTTTGGAGACTATCTGCGTTTATGGACAATTGCTTAACAAAGTGTGAAGGTGTCAATGTTATTGATATTCACATTACACATATTTTATATTTTTAGATTTGCGACCAGAGTTTATACTACCTAGAAAAAAACCTGGTCGCAAACCTGTGTTTTTTACATTGTTTCAAGAGCAGGGTACTATTTTATATTATTTCCAACTTCGTTTTATATTGTGTTATGATGACATTAGTACCTAATAAAAATCTATTTTACCATATATTTTTATCAATTCATTAATCGTAAGAAAACAGAGAAATTAAAAAATAACTGTGGTTTTAATAATAATTTCTTGTGATTTATCAGTCAAATGCTTAAAGAAAAACAAAAAATTAAATCGTGTGAGTTGTTTTCTGTCTCGTATATAGAATATAAATTATTTATATTCTTTATAAAATTATATTCCAGTTCTAAGCTAGTATTTTTTATTTTTTAAATAGAGTCGTGTCCTATCTTTGTTATTTAAATAATTGGAATACCAAATTATTAATATGTACACGTAAACATACAATAAAAAAGAACAATAGGAAGATTTGCACATCATCCATATTAATATAACCGGCCAAAAGAACCGATTACGATACAGCTGACGTTATAGGAAACAAAAATTTTCTATAATAAAACTAAATAAGCGCGTGATATAAATACAAATTTGGATTCGCATTGTTTTGGTGGCGTTGGAAAAATTATGAGGAACGCTCATGAAGTAATCTTCTAAAAAGGGTATATTATATTCTAGTAAAAATCATCTGGTTTGGTTTTTGACCTTTATATTAGTTACTATGGGTAGTTTTGATGATATTATGAAATAAATAAACTAACTACTAGAAAATCAAATAATTATCGATAATGATTGAAATTAGTACAATAAAAAATATATACATGTGAAAATATTGCAATCAAAGGTTTAAATAGGAAAAAATTCTTCGTTTTATGTAATCACCTCCTAGTTTTATTAATTATAGTTTTATTTAGAAAAATAATGTAGTTATAAGAGTATATTAAACTATGTCCTTCCACTATGTCCATCTGGAATAACTTGCTTTTTAAACGATGACAGATTTTCACTATAGAGATTACCCCCACATATATACTTTTTGTACACAACTTAATAATAAGTTCAATTACTATGTCCTTGTACTAATAAAACTCATCACTTATACATTACATTATGAGATACTTTTATAGTCAAAGTTAGTTGTCTATGGATTGACGACCGTTTGGTGCAACGGTAGCGATCCTGCCTTTCGCACCGACGGTCCTGGGTTCGAATCCCGGTAGGGGCAATGTTTTTATGATGAATACGAGCATTTGTACCTGAGTCATGGGTGTTCATATATATTTCTATGAATATTACATATCTATGTATCATATATGTATGTCTATCCGTTACCCTAGTATCCATAACACAAGCCTTATAGTGCTAACTTTGGGCTAGGCTAATTGGTGTGAACGTAGGAAATATTTATTATTATTATTATGGATACGGGTATTAAATACCTCTATTTAATACCCGTATCCTCCCTCCTCCCATCCCTAAAAGTCCTCACTTTATGTATTTATTTTATTTTTTGCATTTTCAATGCCACATTTATGTTACATATAAAATGCGCTTGCAAAACACAACCATGTCTCCGAGCCCTCAGGTAGGATCCTACCTGATACATATGCTATTTAGTTTGTGAACAGCGAAGTGTATCGCGTCGTAGCCTGCGTGTTAGGCTTTTTCAAGGTTAGACTTAATTTCAAAGTATGCACGCAATGTCCTAAGTATGCCGCATCTCACTGTAAGCTAGCGAACGCCTTTATTATTCTTCTTATTATAAAGTTCAAATTCAAATTCGCAAGTAATCCTATCCTATTTATAAAAAGTAAAAAAATATTGTGTCGTTATATATAAAGTATAACATACATGTATTGTAATTTTTAAAATGTGTCATTAATGTATACCTATAAGTCAGGCGTTACACAAAAAGATATTGTCATTTCATATTAAATTGCCTTTCCATGTGCGAATGTCCAATTAATATTTGTCATAGTTAAGCGAAAGTAAATTATTACAATATAGCGAAGTATTTGCGAAGCGAAGAGAGCTTGGTGCGGCAAAATGAGAGTACATTTTTAATAGTTTTTTTACACAGTATAAAACAGTTTTGTACAAAATTTAAGATTTTCGGGGTATTGTAAAGAAATGGAATTAACAATTAAATATTTTTAAGAATATTTAATGTCAGGTTTCTTTTCAAGTTTATATAAAATACCAACCTAATAAATATTAGGATTCATCAAGCAAGGGCTAATAATTTCAATTCTAAAATCAAAAAGTATGTTTTTTTTAATTTACTCATATACTTAATAATTTATTTTTCTTAAAAAAATCAAAAGTATGTAAATAATAAGGCCGAAATTGGTTTCATATACGGTTAAATAGATTTTGAGAATCAATCTAAAATCACTTTATGTTATTATTAATACGTCGTGCGGGGAACCCACGGCAGATTAGAATAGCACAAATCCTCCACACCTAAGAGTATCGCAAAAGGTAATCACCATACTCCTTCCGTAGATTACAAAGTGGGCAGCAGCGTTTCCTGAATTATGGTTTTCTCTACGATCTCCTACCAAGTGTAGAGATCATGCATTTAGGGAGAGGCTTCCATCCAGCAGTGGACGTCATTCGGCTGAGAATATGAAGAATATGAAATTGATAAAATACGCAACAATAAAATTACTACTAGCAACTGAACTAAAGTAGGGCTTTTTTAATTTGAGAATCAGACTGAAAGGTAATTTAATTCTATTCGGCCGAAATTTGACCCAGACTATAAATCGGTCGAGTGGTGTACAAATGATTCGGTTTAATCCATGTTCCGCCCAGCAGTACAAATAATAGATAATAAAAAAACTAGCAGAACAGAAGCAAAGTAATTCGCAGATTATTTGCAATCGCAAAGCTATTTTTTTCATAATATCAACTCAATATCAAAAAGAGAGTGACAAATGTTCATTTAAAAATAACATTATAAAACCAATAATTTAATAAATATCAAATTTCTCAAACTTAATTTAGAAAATATAATCATGACAAAATTCATATTTCGCAAATGTTATTCCACTAAGACTTAACGTTGAAATATTATTTTGAGAAATTCATTCATTTATTTAGTTTCTACAAAATGAGGGTAGGAAATAAAATTGTAGAATTCTGTTTTGACACTAGCCCACCACTTTCGCAGCACGCTTACTTCGCTAGCTTGCTACGTGCGTTATGGTTGCAGTTCTACCCTAACTTAACTCAGTCATTTAGGTTCAAATAACCTACCATGATTACCATGACTACCTACCACCTAATATGATTTCCTACTAAGTAGTAGAAACTTTTCTCGTGCAATGCATTTTATCCAATTTTTTTTTTGCTTGTTTTACTATTTAACCTGCTGTAAAAATCAAATTTTATGTGGTAATTATTGTTAAAATAAGATATTAACAGAAATTATTGCAAATGTGTCAATCGCATAGCTGTAGCACCAGAGTTAATGCCAGGCCTAGGCCTGCCAGCCTGTTTGTGCCTAGGCACAAAGCCCACAAAATGTATGATGCAATATCGCCACCACTTTCGCAGTGCCAGTTGTAGTAGCAAAGCTCCATTCTTGGTATATTAATATGACAATTCCAGTTGCAAGGTAATTGCCAGAGACAGTCGCAAAGCAGTATTTTACCAGGTTTTGTTGCAAAGTCAAAATTATTTAAAGTAATATGCAGGACAGAATGGCCAAATTCGTACAGCTAATGACAGATAATAATATTTTTAAGAATAGTAAAATAACTTATAAGAACACTGCTACCAATATAATAAGCTACCTAAATTAATAACATGATATAAAATGATATAATTATTTGTCATACATGTAGCTTTATAGCCTGCGCATGCTTATCGACATGATATAATCAGAAGAAATGTTCTTTGAATAATATCTCATACAAATACTGCGCATGCTGTGGTGCATGTTGTTGAACAGGTCACGGTTCATAACTTATCAAGTTTAAGATAAGATTCTTTACTGCTTTGCGAAGGTAAGGCACACACATTTAATGACGTCGCATTTTCTTTAAAAGCATAGTTTTATTCTACACAGAAAATTCATTCTTTAAACTTTCAGTGGTATAATAACAGTTACAATTAGAGTGCTCCTACCGACAGTTTTTTCACATTTTCAATTAAGTTATTTCTTATTACTACTATTCCCATAACATAACAAGTAGCAGTATTAGGTATATGTCATGTTCTGTATCTGCTCTCTTAAGCAGAGATAAAATAGTGAAGGACTAATTTTGTAGTAGATCCCATACTCTTACATCAATATACTTCTTGGTCAAGTCTCTAACATTGCGTCTGGATTATTTTTATGATTCTAAGTCAACGAGAAGTAACCTAGCGAGAATCAAAATAAAGGGCTTTACTGATAATATTCTTTATTACGTTGACGTTTAAATTGATTTTATTAAAACTACAAGAGGTCCTTAACCCGAGTATTTGATACTTGCTCCATTTTATCTCCGCTATCCTGTAGGCTTCAGTGTCGAAAAGTCCGTGATAACGTCGTATTTGAAATATTCTGGTGGTGTTTGAAAGAACTGCTCGAGCGCGAATTCTTTACTACTTTCGAATTGTAACACATGGCACTACTCTTTTTACTATACAAAAGTTTGTGTAAATTGATCACGAGAGCATGCACGTCTAGGCTACTCTAGTCTCGCTCTAATCAGGAAATTAGGTGACAGTTTCAAACTAAACTTAAGCGGTTATAACAGTAAGCAGGCGAGGCGCCATATGATAACATAGGGTAGTTTTCGCTTCTTATTTATATTATAAACATATCGCTACTATACATAATCGACATGTTTCATTTATTTATAAATATATTTGAGCGTGATAAATGCACAAATATGAAGTCATACTTTTACCTATATTAAAAGTTTTCCTTCGTAAAATTTCATCAAATATCAACGAGTACAAAAATCAGAGGGAAATTTGAATCTCTGAAATGGATTTGAGAACATAGTAATTTCACTGTCTTATGTAATCATAATATCCGTGAAACATTATAAACATAGATAATATCCCGCTCTCATGCGTAACATAACGGAAGTGAAAAAGTACCGGCGTATTTAAATGATCAAATCAGTTTCCAGATCAAATTAGTTTAACTTTATTTTTTTAAATAATTTTTCGTCGTCACCTATCGACAAACATACCAAATTGTCGTCTATACGTGTACAATATACTTGTATATTATCGCTGGTCCTGGCGATACGATTATGTATGAAAAAGTTAGGTTTTCTACTTTAAAAAATAAGTTCTTAAATATCAAATGTAAGATTATAAAACATGGGCCAATTCTGGTGGCGTTGAAATTATAGCAGCACCGTATATATCGGTCTATATATCGGTCGGTATATATCGGGATAATATAGGGGATATCAATTGAAAATATCCATCGTTTATAAAAAAATCTGTTTACGTGTGTTTTCTAAATTCCTAAAATATTAAGTCTATAGTAAATATTATTTCACTGACGAATGATCATTGTTGAAAGGAATGACGATGTGTTTCCGTGAGGTGTGTAATATAATCAGGTGTCACACACAAAAACCAAAAATATCTGGCTTACTTCCGCAAGATCAAGCAATATGTGCAATATCAACACCGAGAGCTCTCCGTGATCGATATCGCACGGTCTAACAGTTCCTAATGATGCTCCTTGTGAGGGAGAATTTTAGGTGTTTTCTTGTTCTCCTGTAAAATAGTACTTTTAACATTACTGCTTTGTTCGTTTGGGCTGTCGCTTTTGATAACTTACTTCAAGCGTTTTAATATTTTATTGTTTTTTAAAAATTTTAAACTTGCATGGATATATTTCAAATACTTATAGTATACAAAGTACATTGAGCAGATGCAAGGAAATTAAGATATGACATAAAATATAATCATGTGCATTTTACCAAAAACTTATATAAAATTGATACACTATAATTAAGCATGTAAATGTGTGCAAATTTCACCTTGATTCGTATAATTCAAGATTAAGATTGATTACCGTATAACGTAACAATAGCGGTTGGCTTGCGTGTGGATAAATGATATGATGAGAACTTCGTGGATAAGGTAATAGATAGATCTCATAGAAAATATAACCTAATGGCACTACATTTGTAGCCATAATAGTTACAGTTAATTTCCTTTTTCTTGGAAATTTGTTCGATTATACTCTAAATAAGTACATAACGCACAATGAAATTTAAGTTACTCTCATATCTCGTGCGTAATGAATATTAATTGGACCAACGTATCTATGCCAGCAAACTCTGGGTTAAATTCATCACCACATGCCTACGTAGGAGCTTTGAATTCTTTGGTCACATTGCAAGAAGACGAAACGACCATTACGAAACAATATTGCTATCACTCGCTACTTTTATGAAAAAGTGGTCGTGAAAAGCCTCGGAGGGAATAAGTCTGATACGTTAGTGAGAGAGACCAAATCAGATTCACGTTGCAAACCACAGTCCGTGACGCCATTTATATCACCAAATATAGGCGGCGTATATAATAAGATTTCAAAGTATGATAGTCTATGAAAGATTTAGAGGCAACGACACTGAGTATTGAGGATAATTAAATAAAAAATAAATATTTTCTACATTCACACCAATTAACCTAGTTCTAAGTAAGCACTATAAGGCTGGTGTTATGGATACTAGGGTAACGGATAGACATACATATATCATAAATAAATAAGTAATATTCACAGAAATATATACAAACATCCATGACTCAGGTACAAATGCTCGTATTCATCATACAAACATCTGCCCCTTCCGGGATTCGAACCCAGGACTGTCGGTGCGAAAGGCAGGATCGCTACCGTTGCACCAAACGATCGCCGAATTGACGCAAAGAGGAGGACATACAATAGGCATTATAGAATAAGAATTAAATTTTTCGTGTAATTTCAATAAATAATGTGTTTATTTACAGCCTAAAATAATAGCTTCTAATGGGTATCCCGTTGAGAAACATAGAGTGAAAACAGAAGACGGGTATATTCTGCAGATGCATAGAATTCCTGCCGGGAGGCGGTCAGTCAGGCGGTCAGCAACCTCAGGAGGAAAGGGCAAGAAAGCGGTCCTACTTGTTCACGGATTGTTGGGAAGCAGCGGGGACTTTATAATTATGGGCCCGAAGAACAGTTTGTGTAAATCAGCCATAATTTTTTTTTCTACCATATAACCTACTATTAGTATAGTGGTGCGATATATTATCAGACTGCGGAAGTCCTTCTGGGCAGTGGTATAATTTCCGAAGGACTAGACGGTGCTGTGCACCAGGGCCCCCAAACTCAGGGGTCCCTCAGACCCTGACCAGAAAACCTCGTACTAAACTAGCAAAAAAATCTCTCACCTTTTGAATTTAAATAAAACAGGTTGAAACACGACTTTAAAATAGTACTGTCGGTCAAAGAGCTGCCGTTTAACATTTTATAATATTTGGCATTATTTATTAGTAGAATATGATAAAACAATGATGTCGTTATGAATGTTATGAATATGAATTTTTGATAATTTACAGAGAACCAGTAAAAAGATATTCATAATTTTACTTTTTGCATTTAACTTAAGAAATCAAATTTTATTTTATACAAAGTACCGTTTAGATTACATTCAAAATTGAGAAAATTAAGAAAATTATGCATATAACTTCTTAGACACATAATTACCGCTTCAAAACGTGTGGTAGTAATAATTGATAAATAACAAAATTCAAAAAATACTTTCTATTCTCCATCCGACGCGATTTCATCGATCGATTTCAAAGAGCGATAAACTTCATTTTTGATGTTGCACATTGATAGTTTTGCGAAAAGCTAGTTAACGTATCGTATCTACTTTGATTTTGGGAAAAGTCTTAATAATTACAATAAGAAGTGCCTTAGATGCTAACTTTACAAGCGTTAACATAAAACGCTCTGTGCGGATGACGGCTGGTTATTATCTACCTACCAATTTTATTCTATGTATAGTAGTTAGCATATAATACTAGGTCTGCAATGCATGCTGCTGTTTGCAAATATTGAGCGAAGCACTACCTTACCTTACCTCACCACTAGATATGGGCGTTTTGGCTAATTTTTGAAAACCGTTACGTAAGGTTTTTAAAGTTTCCATAACGTTATTAAAAACCGTTTTCAGTTTTGGTTTTCACTACCGCGGTTGACGAGATGGTTTGGCTACTGCGAAACGAATGAAACGAAAACGATGTTAGGTAACGTAACGCAAGTTTTTGTTTTAGTTTTACGTTATTATGGTTATGACGATATCCCTTTGAGTTTTTACTAGACAGGACTAGTTTGTTAAAATTAAAATATATGAACTAGTAATCTTTAATGGGAGCTAATTTTTTGAGCTGTTGTTTAAATATTCGAGATGTTATTATGATCAGTTGGAAAACATATTGAGCAGTTATTTAATTTAATGGCGGTTGATTAATCATTGCGACAGTAAAACATGGACAGGAATAAAAAATCAATTAGTCGGTTAATTTGTCATACAATGTCAATTCTAAAAATAATTGAGCAGTCTAATAACTGAATCAGCGGGACAAATGACGGAATGAGCGGTTCGATAAATAGTCGGCAGATCATAGCGAGCGGTGACACCCGAACTCAAATTCATTGAGATGAGAAGTGGCGAAAACGACTAATCACAGGGTTGGTTAGGTTAGGTTAGGTTATAATGAGAATTGCTTAGAATGAGATTTTTTACCGACAAATTCCGATTTATTACTAACCGCTCGTTCAATAATTTTTACCGTCCATTTAATTATTTTCCTGCTCAATTTTATATTCACTGATCCATTTCATTATTTTTTATTTCTCATTTTTGTTTACTTTACTGCTTATATAGTTTTTTACTGCTGAACTAGTTATTAAACGTGCCATTTATAATTTTTAACCTACCAAAACTGCTATTTACAACTGCCTCTTTAAATCAGTGCCATCTTTAATATAGCGTAAATAAATGAGATATATGAATAAAAATCGTCTTATTTACAATAATTTGCATTTCGATTTTTTTGATAATATTTCTGATAAAATTACAAAATTATTTGTTTTATTATTGCATTTACCACTCTTATGGCTCATTTACGCGATCGTGGCGGCCGGCGCGGCGCGGTGCGCGGTTTTTAGTTTTGGTTGCATTGCGTTGGTTAAGAGAAAAACGGTTTTACGTTTTGCGGTAACGTGATGTTTCGGTATGAAATTCAAAACGGTTTTTAGTTACTTTTTGGTATAACGTTCCCATGCCTACTCACCACCTGACCTTATCTAACCTAACCTCACCTTAATCATTAACAATTGCCTGGAAAATATTGCGCACCAAACTGGTTGCCTCTCGCGGCTACCGCCGCTCGAAGCTAGAAGTTCTGTGATGCAGAGCTAATACAAGATGATCCGAAAAGGGCTTCGCTGGACTTTGCACATATGAAATTGATAATTTTTATTTTGCACGTGAACTTTTTTTCAATGATTTTGAATTAGATTATTGAAGGGTGATTATTCCTCGATGGTATGTCCGATTTCAAAACTTTTTTTGCACATTAGTCACGACAACGATGTGAGTTTTGTCTCCAAATTTCATCAATGTAGTCTCAGCGGTTTGGCTGTGATCAGCTTTTGAATTTTTCTTTCGGTGATTATTCCTCCATGGTATGTCCGATTTTAAAACCATTTTTTGCACATTAGTCACGACCACGATGTGAGTTTTGGCGCTAAATTTCATCAATATAGTATCAGCGGTTTGGCTGTGATCGGCTTTTGAATTTTTCTTTCGGTGATTATTCCTCCATGGTATGTCCGATTTCAAAATTTTTTTTGCACATTAGTCACGACCACAATGTGAGTTTTGGCGCCAAATTTCATCAATGTAGTATCAGCGGTTTGGCTGTGATAAGCTTTTGAATTTTTCTTTCGGTGATTATTCCTCCATGGTAAAGTATATATTTTTTTTACATAGCCTATGTCCGTTAGGTTAAAATTATGTATGTTCATGCCAAAATTTGTTCGAAAAGGTTGAACCGTTAAGTAGCAGGAGGGAGACAAGCGAAATTTGTGAGTTGTCTAAAAGAGAGTTTCACTCTTTCAGAGCTTCACTCAATAATAATAAAGTCGCAGTCTCGAGTTGAAACAAATAATAATCTCATACAAATATTCCATTATTTTTCTTCCATTGCCTTATTCTCAGGCAAATTTTCCAATGTTTTTCTCTTCAAACCAAATACGGATTATTACAAAAAAAAATGAAATCGGTTCAACCATTGCAAGGGTTGCTTTTACCAATGAACAGCATTTATTTTTTATGTAAATCATTTAGGAAAGGTTAAGTTTCAACTGTTTACGAGTCTATGACACGTATCGAATACAGTCTAAAACTTATGTCAGTCACTGGTGTGCAATTAGGAAAAATGCCCCATACCTATTCAGAAAGAACGAAAACCAAAAGTTAAATAATAAATAAAGCACATTTTTTTCAGCTTACATATTAGCAGACGCAGGATATGATGTGTGGCTTGGAAATTTGAGGGGCAATATTTACTCAAGTCACCAAAACCTCACGAGAAATGACCCTGCTTTTTGGGATTACAGGTAAACTTTTGAACAGGACAAATACTAGGAGAATACTATATTAAGTGGATCTGTTATGGTGAATTAAATTCTGGAAGGAGTGACGCAATCAGTTTTAATGGGTTTCTACATGCAAAAAAAAGTTTACACAAGCACAGAAAATACATAGCTAAAGCAGTAAAAGAACTACGTACACTCGATCGAAACGAAAGCACTCACACAGACGTACGCCTCAACAAGAACCCAAAGCGAACGTCTCAGTGTTGTGAGTCACGGGTGTAGCGCGACCTATTAAAAGTACATTGCTACTCTTAGCTACACTTATATAGGCTTATTAAATGATTATAAAGATCTAATAATAATACCATACATAGTTAAAACATTTTTTTATTCAATCACTTTGTTTTCTATATCTTATGAGTCTCACATAATTCTAATAAAATAAGCCTTTTGAATCAGAATCCAGTTGGTAAGCACAGGTTGTCGGGAATTCAAGAATTATTAACAGCAGCCAAATCACAAGGGTGTCAGTCAGAGTTAATACTGCCAGGTCATTAGAGTAAGTGAATCAAAAATAAAATAGGCGATTTAAAATAAACAAAATAAACACAACGCACAAATACCGAATAAGGCATTATTTTCTGAAGTGACAGTCAGTCTGATTTTAACAAGTTTTTCACGGTTTTAATAATCTCCGTAGGCTGAAGATATAATTAAACGCTTAGAAATATCTTGCTTCTACTGTATTCATTAAAAACAGAAGAATTCATAAAGGAGTATGAGATAAGATGATAAACTTATATACATTTTATATTTAAGACTGAATATAGCAACATTTTTACATAACTTAAAGTTATAAAACGCATCAAAATGAAATCTTGTATATTTTGCATTTTTCAATGCTATCTAATATGATAAATTATTTTAATAGGAAAACACTAGAAAAATCGACTCAGCTCACAAGTAAATTTTTAGGCGGGAATCAAACCGGCAAACTTTGGATGTCCGGTCCAAGCTCTTCCAATTGAGCTTCCGAGTTTTGTGAACGACTGTCGAAATTTTCTAGTACCTTTTATGCTGTAGGCCAGCGTTGTCTCAGCAATGAGAGGAAAATCCTCCGTATTTGAAAGAAACTTTTTTGCAAATGTTTGGACAATCGATTAAGATGACACAGCCTTTTTTTATGGTTTTTGTATATTTTGCGTTTTTATGCTATCTTATATGATAAATTATTTTAATTAGATATAATTATCAGAAATGTTTTAATAACAAATGAAATTAAAAAAATACATTAAAATAAAAGTGACAATTTTTCTTGCTTCAGTAAAGTTTACCGGAATTACGGAATTATTGACGGAATTAGGAAGTTCAAACACAAGGGATATTTAAAAGCTTTTTTCGATTTCAGAAGTAGTTGGTGATAATTTGATAAGCTGATATTTTACGTTGTTTACAGTTTTCACGAACATGGCAAATACGATGCTACGGCTATGATCGATAAGGTTCTGAATTTGACCGGATTATCCAAGATCTTATACATTGGCTATTCCATGGGAACAACCACTTTTTTCACTATGATGTCCGAGAGACCAGAATACAACGAAAAGCTGGTCGCTTTTGTAGCTCTGGCTCCAGCGGTATACATGGACAATGTTAAGCCTTTGTCGGAATTCCTCTTAAAAAATATGAATATCAGCGTAAGTAACTTTCTTTTATGTCACTAAAGACCAAATCCAGAACCAACTAACACACTGTGGAGGAACCAACCTTTTGTGATGCCAACTGTTTACTACTGAAAACCTGTGACACGGCCATTCTTGGTATTTATAGATCACCCTCCCAGAGAGGGTTTGGCGTAGCTGACAAACTGACAGCTTCCTTAACTCATTAGAGATTAACTTAAATTCTATCAGAACATATAAAAACATAGTAGTAGCCGGCGACATTAACATAGACATAACACCCTATAATAATGATCCCAAAGTCACCCCTACTTGAACCTACTAGCTGAAAATGGCCTTCTGCCTGCACATGTCTTACTTACAAGAGAATTAAACTGTTTAGACCATGTCAACCTTAAAACATGTTGTAAAGCCCAAGTATTTATCATCAGAACATCCATAACTGATCATTATCCCGTTCTTTTAAACTTAATGTATAAAAAAAAAAGAGACAACGACGTCGTATTTAAAAAAGTAACTAATCTGGATAACGCAGCAAAGGCCTTTAATGACACAAAATACAAAAGTATTCTTGAGATCAAAGACCCAAATAAAGCTACTGACACACTAATATCCATTATAAAAGACACACTATCCTCGAATACAACGATACGTAAGATCCCTAATAGAAAGTATCTTTTAAAACCATGGCTGACACCAGGATTACTAATTGTATTACACATCGGGACGCTCTCCACAAAAAAGTAAAAACATCCCCAAACAATGAAATCCTCTTAACCTCTTATCGACGATACCGCAATTTTTGCAAAAACATAATAAAAAAGGTAAAACAACAATATGAAAGCTCAGAAATTGACAAATGCAAGGAGACGTGGAAAATGATAAGAAAATTCATAAACACTACCATAACAAAAAATCCTGCACAAGAACTCCTAAAACTACATCATGATGGAGCACTATCCTCTGTTAATCAAATAAAAGCGTACTTCGCGAGCATAGGCCAAAAATTAGCAGATAACATCGATGGTAACAACAGTCAAGAAGATTGCGAAATAACGAGTACGGCGTGTTTAAAATCTTTTGTACTGCTTGATGCTGATGAATCAGAAATTAGATCACTAATAGTTAGACTGAAAAACGATTCAGCCCCAGGCTGGGACGGCATTTCAGTCACATTTCTGAAAAGTGTTATAGACCCCATTAGCCCTATTCTGACGCATATATTTAATCTGTGCTTAAATAATGGCATCTTCCCCGATAGTTTTAAACGCTCTATAATGCAACCTATTCATAAGGGTGGGGATAGAGAAAGTGTCGAAAACTACCGTCCAATTTCAGTACCTATGCATTATGTCTAAGCTACTGGAAAATATCATTAATAAGAGGCTAATGTCGTATTTAAGGGAGAATAAACTTATTTCCGACTCCCAATTTGGTTTTCAGCAAAACAAGTCTACAGATGACGCTATATCCGAACCCACGATTGAAATAGTAAGTAGCCTAGACAAAGGCCAGAGATGCGTAGGAATCTTTTTAGATCTAGCAAAAGCTTTCGACACCGTCTCTATCTCCATACTCTTAAAAAAGCTGGATAGGATTGTAATCCGCGGTCTACCCCTAAAACTTTTTAAAAATGTCCTGTCCAACAGACACCAGTCCACTAAAATAGGTGATCATATCAGCCATCCCCTCCCTGTCACCAGCGGCGTACCGCAAGGAAGTGTTCTAGGCCCAAGCCTCTTCCTGGTGTATATCAATGAGTTGTGTCAATACAAACCACATAACGGCAAAATCATTTCATACGCCGATGACACTGCTCTTATATTTCGGGGGGAGACTTGGGCCGAAGAACGCTCGAGTGCGGAAAAGGGATTGCTGCAAACCTCAGCCTGGTTAAATAAAAATTTACTTACACTAAATATAAATAAATCTAAATACATTACATTTTCTATTAATAAATCTACCCAACCTAAACCATACCAATTTTATCTAAAACTACACACATGCACCAGCTCAAACTTACCGACATGTTCGTGCACTCCGCTTCAAAACGTCAAAGTGATTACCTATCTGGGTGTCCAACTGGATGATACTTTGTCATGGAACACCCAGGTTGATCTTCTTTCTACTCGCATCAGGAAACTGGTATGGTTGTTCAGGAAACTTAGACACATTCTTAAAGCCTCTTTACTTAAAACTATATATTACGCTCTTGCCCAATCAGTCATAACCTATTGCATATCAGTCTGGGGAGGAGCATGCAAGACAAACATCATCAAACTTGAACGGGCCGAACGCTCATTACTTAAGTTTATGTACAAAAAACCTTTCCTATATCCCACACAGAGGCTTTTCAAAGACGCAGAGGTTATGACAGTAAGACAACTGTTCATTATGCAAGTCACGACACGACAACACAAACTCCTCAGCTACATTCCCCTAACATATCAGACAAATAGTCGTAGGCCACCGAAGGTATGCCAAACTAGCATGCACGGCACCACATTCTTTCGACGCCACTCAGTTTTTCTTGCAAAGCACCTGTACAATAAGTTAAACCGGTCACTCAATATTTATCCCAAAACCTTGTACGAATGTAAAAGGATCCTTAAAAGCTACCTAATGAAACTAAACTACGGTGAAACGGAAATACTATTATTATACACATATTATTACAAAAACTCACACACATACCGACACACGCACATACATAATAGATACGCTTTCAAACATACATACAATGACCAAAAATACCCTCACACAGGACTACAACCACTCTCACACATACTTACACACACCCTCTTTAACACACTTCTGCACGGTACCTGTCCAGGAGGGGGTTTTGGAGTCCCGAATTCGGGGTGATCCTATATTGGGCTCCAGTCCTCCCAAATACCATGCGTATTCAGTTAAATATGTTACATCTAGTGTTAGTATATATATTTTAAACTGTATTTTAGTATGTAAGTCTAAAATTAAAATTGTTTATAATGCATTTATTTTGGTGGAAAATAAAAATTAATTAATTAATTTTTATTTATTTATTTAACTAAAAAATGTGAAATTCTAATTATGTCATAAACGGAGTTAGAACCTTTTTTAAGAAACATTTCCTTTAAGCCTTGATTTACATTACAGATTGTGTTGCGCGAAAGAGGTATGTTGGCGTTGGGCTTCAAGAAAGATATCATGGATTTTGTTGCTGACATATTCTGTTCTGCCAGGGACCCCAATGCAAATGTCTGCATGCGATTCATATTCTCTATAGTAGGAGAAGACTATGAACAACTTAATTGGGTAGGTTCAATCAAAGTTTATATAGTCAGAGAGTAATTTCTTATAAAGTCACATCTGTTCTTTTATGTATAGATGATCTAAGAGAGAAAAAGACAAGCTTACTTTATAAATAATACAACTGTTCACAAATAAACAAATTATTTACAAACTGCACAGATCAAAACTACTGAGAAAATGATAATTATAAGGTTGAAATTGATAAAGCGGGCAAATTTGAGAAAACTCAATTATGTTAAACTTTTTAGTTTAAAACAGTTGTAACATGTGGATAGAACGAGGGTAGGATAGATAGTAGAATGGATGGATGTGTTCTGACTGCAGACCTACCAGACCAATTAAGAACCAATAAGGAAACAATTTGTTATTAAAATTGCACAAAATAATGGTTTTTTTATTAATAAACCTTAATACATAAACCTTATGTTTCAGGACGTGGCTCCGATATTTGTAGCAAGAGCGCAACCTGCATCGTGGAAGCAACTAGAACATTATGGGAAAATTGCTATGACGGGTAGGTACAATTAACAAACTCTCCTTAAATAGCAATATATAGAGAACTTTTTAAAGAAGTATTTGTGTCACGATGTACCTATGTTCGGGATAAACTCTAAAACTACTGAACCGATTTTAACAAACTTCGTAACTATGTGTTTTGATCTAACTTAAAAGATAGGATGGTTTTATCTTAATTATTGACCTCAATATTTATTATTGCAAATTAAATGTTATTTTATACAACGGTTATGTGTATTTATGGACATTTCCAAAAATTATTTTTATATATTATTGGAGCGGAGCGAAGCGAAGCTCCCATGGATCAGCTTCAATGACGCAATGTCTGTTACCTACGCCATATCTCCCCGAATTCTTAACCGATTTTAATATTTTTGGAGCGGAGCGAAGCGAAGCTCCCATGGATCAGCTTCAATGACGCACTGTCTGTTACGCCATAACTCCCCGAATTCGTAACCGATTTTAATATTTTGTGTGGAATCGAATCAACAGGTTTAGGACCAGATGGTAAATTTTTTTTTTTAGGTATTGCGCTCCGCTCCTATATATGGTGCTAGCGTAGCTATATGCTAAGCGACTAAATCGCCTAGTATATATATATATATATATATATAATATTTATACTAAAATATGTTTAAGGTGTCTTCACTGAATGGATGGATGGAATTTGGGGAGAGGTGAAGCCATATCGCCTATCCAACATAAGGGTGCCAGTGTCTCTACTTTACGGAGAAAACGATCAGCTCACAGAGAAAACGGTAACCTCATTGTTTAAAATTCTTCAATATAATTCTTCAATTTTAGTATTATAGATTCTATTATAGTATTCTATAAAATTAAAAAGCCTGCATGTTACTTGATTTATTAGAATCACTCGAGCTAAAATTATAGCATAATTACATGTGCTGTTTTCTTTCAGAGAATACAACAATTGGCAAAAGATCTGAATGAACTGGGAGTACTACACTCAATTAAACCTGGTTGTCCCTGGCCCAAGTTCAACCACCTCGATTTTATCTTTGCGAAAGACGTTGGTGAATTTATAAACAAACCATTGGTCAACCATTTAGAAGAATTGTATAATAAATATTATAAACCATGACATTTGTTGTTCATCTTAAATTCATGTACAAAACCATACTCTAATCCAGTTATCATTCTAGTTCTAAGTTTAATGGACTTAGAACTAGAATGAGAACTGGATAGTTATTAACAACCGTAGCAAAATGTTACTTTTCGCACCGTGCTAACTGATGACGTAAATGGTTGTTAACTTACCTGGTAAATAAGAGTGAAATGAAGAACATACCATAATCTAGATTCAAGTTGAGTCAGACACAATCAAGGCAATTTACTATACACCTATAAAAATATTTCACTGAAAAGCGCGACGAAGCGACGATGCGTTCTCGATTGTGACGCGCTTGCTAAGAAGATACCTATCACTCGTGATTTGAAAAACCCTAAATTGTATTTGTCAGGAAACAATCACTCAGGTTCAGGACTCAGGCAAGTTCCACTTCTTAGCGGGACGTATCACAAAATTGTAACCAAAGCGCTTGGTGCGACTTTTTGGTATATCAACCATATAATGATGGCGCCTATTTGTAAGTCTGGTTGTCCGATTCGAAAATGGGGACGGTGAAACAACAAGGTTGTGGAATTCTGCTGCACGCTCACCGAAATGTATCCTATAAAAATGGATAGGTTAACTGCCTTTCGTCTATGCTCAGGTTTTTGAGCTTTTTATAAAAAATATTGTCATTGCCGATAAGCTTCTTGGCCCTCCTCTCAATGGGCTCTTGATATCTCAAAGGCATGAAAACCTTATAAGCAAGCTCCCGTCATATCGACTTCACACTGGTTTGTGAGACTGGATATCGGACTTACTCAGAGATCGGTCGATACGCGTGGTCTATAAATGGTAAATGGTAATGCAAAAATTAAGTAGAAAAAATTGTAAGAGGGATACTCTACCCCTTCTATGTTTGACAATATTTTTTATGATGAAAATATCCTATTTTAAGATTGAAAAAATCATAACTTTGTTCCTCACTCCCCGATTTCAATGAAACTTGGTTTAGAACATTCTTATCATGCAATAATGAAGTAAAAAAAATTTCAAGAGGGATACTCTATCCCTTCTATTTTTTGCAATAATTTTTATGATGAAAAGTCCCATTTTTAGATTGAAAACATCATAACTTTGTTCCTCACCACCCGATTTCAATGAAACTTGGTTTAGAACATTCTTATCATGCAATAATGAAGTAGAAAAAATTTCAAGAGGGATACTCTATTCCTTCTATTTTTCTGCAATAATATTTATGATGAAAAAGTCCCATTTTTAGATTGAAAAAATCATAACTTTATTCCTAACCACCCGATTTCAATGAAACTTGGTTTAGAACATTCTTATCATGCAATAATGAAGTAGAAAAAATTGCAAGAGGGATACTCTATTCCTTCTATTTTTCTGCAATAATATTTATGATGAAAAAGTCCCATTTTTAGATTGAAACAATCATAACTTTGTTCCTCACCACCCGATTTCAATGAAACTTGGTTTAGAACATTCTTATGATGCAAAAATTAAGTAGAAAAAATTGTAAGAGGGATACTCTACCCCTTCTATGTTTTACAATATTTTTTATGATGAAAATATCCTAATTTAAGATTGAAAAAATCATAACTTTGTTCCTCACCACCCGATTTCAATGAAACTTGGTTTAGAACATTCTTATCATGCAATAATGAAGTAGAAAAAATTGTAAGAGGGATACTCTATTCCTTCTATTTTTCTGCAATAATATTTATGATGAAAAAGTCCCATTTTTAGATTGAAACAATCATAACTTTGTTCCTCACCACCCGATTTCAATGAAACTTGGTTTAGAACATTCTTATGATGCAAAAATTAAGTAGAAAAAATTGTAAGAGGGATACTCTACCCCTTCTATGTTTTACAATATTTTTTATGATAAAAATATCCTAATTTAAGATTGAAAAAATCATAACTTTGTTCCTCACCACCCGATTTCAATGAAACTTGGTGTAGAACATTCTTATCATGCAATAATGAAGTAAAAAAAATTTCAAGAGGGATACTCTATCCCTTCTATTTTTTGCAATAATTTTTATGATGAAAAGTCCCATTTTTAGATTGAAAAAATCATAACTTTATTCCTAACCACCCGATTTCAATGAAACTTGGTTTAGAACATTCTTATCATGCAATAATGAAGTAGAAAAAATTGCAAGAGGGATACTCTATTCCTTCTATTTTTCCGCAATAATATTTATGATGAAAAAGTCCCATTTTTAGATTGAAACAATCATAACTTTGTTCCTCACCACCCGATTTCAATGAAACTTGGTTTAGAACATTCTTATGATGCATAAATTAAGTAGAAAAAATTGTAAGAGGGATACTCTACCCCTTCTATGTTTTACAATATTTTTTATGATGAAAATATCCTAATTTAAGATTGAAAAAATCATAACTTTGTTCCTAACCACCCGATTTCAATGAAACTTGGTTTAGAACATTCTTATCATGCAATATTGAAGTAGAAAAAATTGCAAGAGGGATAGTCTATCCCTTCTATTTTTTGCAATAATTTTTATGATGATAAGTCCCATTTTTAGATTGAAAAAATCATAACTTTGTTCCTAACCACCCGATTTCAATGAAACTTGGTTTAGAACATTCTTATGATGCAAAAATGAAGTAGAAAAATTGCGAGAGGGATACTATCCCTCATATTTTTTGCAATAATTTTTATGATGAAAAAGTCCAATTTTAAGATTGAAAAAATCATAACTTTGTTTCTCATCACCCGATTTCAATGAAACTTGGTTTATAACATTATTATGATGCAAAAATAAAGTAGAAAAAATTAACAGAGGAATACTGTCTCCCTTCTATATCTAAGAATTATTTGTGTTGTTAATAAATCACATTTTAAAATTTAAAAAATCATAACTCTTGTTTACTACCTGATTCTTTTATTTTATTATTATTAAAAATAGAAAGAGTAAAGTATCCCTTTTGCCCTTGACTCTACCTTTTGTTCAATCATAGTGAAGTTACTGAACAAGTTTCATTAGACTCCAGTGTTTAGAAATAAAGATATGCCTTTTTACATATTAAAACGACGATCTTCATTGATAAAAATTGGTGGAAATTTCAGAAAAGTTGAAGTATTTTTTCGGGATTTTCGTTATCTGTCCTTAATCTATTGTTATCCTGATTGATCTTAGTCTTCGGGGAATAATCAATCATTTGTTATTCAAAAATACAGCTTTGGGCCCGGGTCTTATTTCTTACGTTTCGTCCCTGGCGGCTGTCAGCTGGTAGCTGCTAGTTTCAGTTTCATTCCGTGCCGATCACTGAACATCTTGAGCTTTTCGGTTTGGGGCCATTCATTTATTACGTAAGACTATTTTCGCTAGTTTTTGACCCCCTCCCCCCCTATAATAATAAAAAATAAGAATAGGCCGACCCCCTCCCTCCGTTTAATATTTATTACGTAAGAATCTAAAGGCAAAAATGAATACACGTTTGGTTTGTTTTGATGTTTATTTTTCAAAGAAACAATTTCTAGAAATTGTTTATTTGTACTTACAAAGGTACTAATAATTTTTATTTTCTTGGTAGAATAAACTTTGATTTTAATTATTCATCTTTACCTACATAAGATTTTCAGTCCAGGGGCTAAAAACCCACTCGGAAAGTAGATTTGACACTAGAACTTCTCTAATAATAGGTATTGCTTCTTGTTGGTTATTCAGGATTGTAGAGTCGTAAACTTTTACCCATTTACTCACCACCTTGAATATATGGCTAAAGCTTTTTCTTTTCCAATATTTTAAATACGGCCATGAAATTTTTGGTTCACTATCCATTTGCATAAAAATTTAAACCATAAAATATGTTAGCATATGGTAATTCATACTAATGATATTTACGCATAATATTATTATTCATAACAAATTTAGCATAATCATATTTAAGCATAAAATTCACAACCATTACTTTATACAGGCATAGTGGTATCAAACCATAATGAATATAATCATAGTCATCTTACGCAGAATAAGTAACTCCTAAGATTATAAGATTACACATCAGTAACTTTTTACATAAACAATGCTCTAACCTAACCTAACCTTACCTAAACCAACTTTGACACTATATAATATAGGAAATACTGGTTAAAGTACCTTTTTTATTTTTCAGATTCAAACAACCATTAATAAAATACAAGTATATTATAAAATACTATTATGCGACTATACACTATGCCTGAAAATATTGTGCAAATTATGCATAAACATATTAGACCTAATTATAATTATGCCACAGTACATATGTTGCAAAAATCAATTATGACAAAGTAATATTATGCAAAAAGAAATATACCAAACTAGTTATGCCAAACTATTTAAAAATAAATACATTATGTCAAGGAAAGAGATCCCGTAGTTTTTACCTATACGCATCCGAGCGAACCTCGGCATTCTCGCTTTTTCAAAGTATAATTTTAACTGCGCATTTATGGGATCTTACGTAAAAACTATTGAGACTCCCTCCCACCCCCTTGTAAGAAAAAATAAGACATGGTTGACCTCCCTCCCCCCTAAATCGTCTTACGTAATAAATGAATGGCCCCTATGTCATAGCAACCAACTATCAATTTTGACTCCTTCATTGAGAGTAAGGTTCAATTAGCTTCAAAAAAATTTGGCATTCTGACGAAGGTAAGTAGGTACTTCACGCCGGAACAGTTGCTCATCCTTAACCAAGCGCAAGTTCGATAGTGTATAAGGTACTTTTCTCATCTTTGAGACGGATCCGCCCAATACCAGCTCCAGACGGCAAGAGCCTCACTATGACTCTCGATGGCTTCGCTCAGTATGTATAATAGGTGCCTCCACCAAAGGTGTCCATCGAGTTCTCTCGTCCGGGCGCCAACCGGCACAATGAGTCACTCCCAAAATTTTACGCGAGAAGGTGGGACAGACTTTCGTAAGTGACTAGTACGGGCCCCTAAATATCTGCGGTCGGCCACCGGAGGAACCGTGACTCGGGTTCCGCTGTTCTTCGAATTGGGATATCCGATGCATTGCCCTAACACATTTCAAAACCCGGCGGTTGCAACCAGAACAACTGTTCTGCCCGTTCTCCAATGTGCCTTCACCAGATTTAAACACCGAAACACGATCGGTGGGGACCATTTGGCAGTGTTGTCTTAGTCTGGTGGGTGGTAACGCCGCGGCCACTTGAAAGGTATTTACTCCTTTAGAACCACCCAGGGGCCACGTGTGGGACATAGAGAGTTAAATCCCACGCATTCAAGTAAACATGGATCTCCAAACTTGTAAAAAAAACTATGTATTCAAAAAGTTGTTTACTTACCTTGCACACAGCTGCAATTTTCACTGTAGATAGCGGCGTTTTAGATCCAGGCCCAGGTGTGGTAGCCATGTTAAATAATTAATATTCCTTTTCTTTGCATTTGTTTCTGAAGCTGGGAAAAGTTTAATTTGTTTTAGAAATAATTCATATAGTTTTTGGTATTACACACATTTTTGTAAAAAAAATCACTCATTTATGAACTTTGAAATAACATTAATTCTTGATACTAATAGATTACACACACATACTCTAATTAAATAAAAAGTACAATACGGGACAGGTCGACATGGCAATTGGGGAATTAGCTGAGGCGCGGGGTGGAATAGGCAAGTAGTTGCGTAATTTTTAACACTAGTCCGGCAAAATTCAATAATCGCGGCATTTCGGCCATAATCGGTGACCAATCTGAAATATAGCTGGGTGCTTTCCGAAGACCTAAAATATCGATATCGGTCACGATCGCCGATGTATGTCCGATTTTAGCCGTATTGAATTAGCCTGAGCTGCCTTTAAACACTTCATAAGGAAAACTGAAACAGGTAACAATTAATGCAATTTAGGCAGTTACGGCAGAAAAGTAGGAAAATATAAACATGTTCAGAACCTGAAATGTATACTGGGAATTCTATATCCTTTCCACATATATGCCATCACTAGCAAGTTGCCTTGTCGACCTGTTGCGTACCTACTTTAGTATTACACATTCTCAATTTAAATCAATTTGGTGGAGTGGGGATAGAATAAGCATTCTCTCATTTAATCAACCTAAATCAAGCTTTGATAGGTCTTAATCAGCCCAAAGAATATGATTAGTAAAACACATCATTTAGATCATTTGCATTAGTGTTTCTCAACTTAATTTTTTTGTGAGCCTAAATTGAATAGCTTCAATTATTGACCAATGAATTATTCAAACATTGAAAAAAAATATTTCATACTGCCCATGTTTAAACATTTAGTTCTTACACTTACACATTTGAATATAACACTTTACGGATTTTGCGCATATTTGATTGTGATTACAGGATCACGGCTCCTGTAAGGGAGTCGAGACGTCAGTATAAAAACGTATAATAACGTTAGAGTATAAAATATACGCAAACTCTGTAAAAAAGTGATTTATTCAAATAAGTACTTTTATATTTAATATAATCAAATGCAACAAATTTTGAATCTTATAATAGAGCAGTCTACTCATAAACTACAACAAAAATAAATAAGCATACACTGTGTATGCTTATTTATTTTTGTGTACACTTCTACATCATAAAATAACAGTATATACAAAAACACTTCTATTCTAATAAAATTTATGTTGTAACCTAGGTTGCATAGGTTACACTTTCTAGGTTTTACTTCTAGAAACATAGGTCAACTAAAACAAGTAATCAACCTTACTGACAACCTCACCTAATGCATAGAGTGAAAGCAATATTCGACATTGCTCCAAATGACCCGATCATTCACTTACAACAGAATACTATCTCATTCATGTTCGCAAGCCCTACATGCGTATTGAGATAAGATGCAATTGAGCAAAATGATACATTTGTAGCAATATTATGGATCCACTTTGAAGAAATAACTTGTTGATTTGTTTCAGTAAATAACTTACACCTAATCTTTATGTAAACATTATGTTGCTGTAAAAAAATCAGTTATGTTATGCTCTACTCAACTTCTTTTATAATGCGCACAGCGGAGTGAAGTGGAACTCCCTCAGTGTGTCTGTATTTCCAAGTACTTATAAGCCGTCTGTTTTAAAGCCAGGGTGAATAGGCAATATCATTGATTTTTTCTTGGCCCCTGGACTTGCTTGGGATCAAGAGCAAACCTATTCTAAATAAATAAATAATAATATGTAGCTATTACATATTAACTACTTCAACTAACTTATTTCAGGTTTTTAATATGGTTACTATAAAATACTAAACCAGGTACAACCGCTTAACCATTTCACATTGGATAGGACTAGAGACCAGATTATAAGCATTTGCATATTCGCATATGCATTTGCATATTTTAGCCATTCTCAGCAGTAATAGCATATTTTATCTAAGATCTAGTTATGATGCATATTATCGGTACATTTACAATATTTTTCACTCACCCTGCGTTCCGAAATGCAACCAAATTTAATAACAGTCAAAAAATATATAGGCTTAGCCATTGAATAATAATTGTGACTTTTTACTGCATTTCGAAACGCAGTCAGTTAAAGAAAAGTTTGATAACATATTGAACAATAACCCAGGTTTTCAAAATTTGTGTCAAATTGATAGTTTCATTAATGGATAGCAGAACATTTGCCAGGAACTATAAGTATTAACAGTGCACCCAAGTTCAAATTCTGCCCAGTTACATCAGTGGATGTAGAGCGAACCTTTTCCACATACAAAAATATTCTAAATGATCATAGACACAATCTTATCACTGAAAATTTATAGAAATATTTGATTGCTTACGTTTACAAAATTTTTTAATAATTTTAATGTCACATAATGTTACTGTACCTATTATCGCCTATCAAAAAATAATTTATTAATTGTATGCTGATTTTGAAAAAATGAATAGTAACATTTCCTTTTTTTGGGATTCCTAAAATTTATCATTTAAATTAGCATATTCTGCCAATTTTCGTGCATATTTCAAGAATTTTTCATGCATATTTGCATGCTTATAACAAGCTTTTTATGTTGCATATAATCCGGTCTCTACATGACTTATAGGATTATATGTCCCAAGCATAATTGCTTGACAGCACAAGACTGTGTCTCCGTTTTACTATTAAAATGAGTTTGCTTGTTCATAATTTGAGAGTGGTAGTTTTCAGTAGTCAAAAAAGAATGTATCAACTCTTACAAGCTTCCCTATATGAAATTTTGTAATGTAATGTTAACTTTGCAATAAATATTCTGTTTTTGAAATGCAGTCTTGATACTGTACCCCTATGTCAGTTCGAAAGGGTTTAAGCCAGCCGTGTATCTCTTTAAATATGCCTCATTCATACAACTGTTATACAATCAGGAAATTGATACAAGTAAACATTGTGACTGGTAATTAACCCAATTAATAAATCTATTCCGCAATGTAGGCAACTTCAATCTCTAGAATGCACTATTTACTTGACGAAATATTAAATTCTTGAATGCTACGCTTTAATATCGAAATGATTAAATAATATTCATAAAACAAGACGAATCACAATAGCTCACTGTTACAAAAAGGTAAATTGTGTTTGTTTACCTCTAAAAACATAATGAAGAGCAGTATATTACATATACTCAAAAGCTTTTATTAAATCAATATCGAGGAAGAATAATCACTACTCATTTTAAAAACATTTTATCATGGCATTTTATGTAATAGAGCCTTGACGTTTCATTTACTGACAATTACATTGTATGGAATATAAAATGTAGCGATTCCTTGCTCAGTGGAATATTGTATTATTTTCGGGACAAGCGAAGGCCTAAGCCATACTGCCAGATCTTGAGTGATTTCTTTTTTTTTATTACATTACGATGAATCGATCCATGAATGATGATAAATGATCCATGAGCAACATTAAATCCATAAACATAAATGAAAGAAAAATTCAAAAGCTGATCACAGCCAAACCGCTGAGACTACATTGATGAAATTTGGCGCCAAAACCAGTTTGGTGCGCGATATTTTCGAGGTAATTGTTAATGATTAAGGTGAGGTTAGGTTTACAGGGAGCCTGTAAACGGCCGAAGGTCGCGCACGGCGCGACCTGAAAGGTCAGGTGGTGAGCCACCTGACCTTACCTTTTTTTTTTTTTTTTTTTTTTTTACCAGGGGGAAATGCCTTCGCATACCCCCCCGCCACGGGGAGACAGGGGGGTTATGTGGGGCTTGAACCCACTAAAACCCCCTGGGTGTTCCTCTGCCGTATTGCGGCGGGTCACGGGATCTGGAATTGCGACCGCGGCCCGTCGCCGGTCGTCCCATCGGACACAGTCTCTTGTTGGGAGCCTCAAACCTCCCACCTCCCACCAACTGTAAAAGGCAAGCAGGAACACTTTGCGTGCCTTCCACCACGAAAGCCCTTCAATGGGCGACGGAAAGTCCCCGTTTTCGCCGCCCGACTCTCCTTGCGGAGGCGGACACGGACGCTTGCCCTCATTCCGCCCTCACACCGCTTGGCAGCTCTTCCTGGGCCACTTCCATTGCGTCCGTGCCTGCCGCCGCAACTTCTAGCTGGGCAGGCTTCGGAGCAGTGGTTGCCGGCGCTCGTCCTTTCCTCTTTGTTGTGGGGGCCCTGCAGGACTTGCCCCCAAGCACATGGTCCGCGGCTACCTCCGCTGCTGCGCAGACAGCGCAATGGGGAGAGGC
Source organism: Calamotropha paludella (assembly GCA_927399485.1). Taxonomy (NCBI): domain Eukaryota; kingdom Metazoa; phylum Arthropoda; class Insecta; order Lepidoptera; family Crambidae; genus Calamotropha; species Calamotropha paludella. Next base: position 17,443,907 of record OV656803.1, on the reverse strand, counting down.
GGAACATGTTCCAGCTTTGTGGCCGGACAGACCGCACCGGTAGCATATCTCGCTGCGGTCTACCTCACTCGTGCATTTTTCACGAACATGCCCCTTCTCCAGACACCTGAAGCATCTCATGGGCCTCGGCGGAAGAATTTTAACGGATGCCGAGACCCAGCCAACCAAAAGTTTCTTTCCACACTCTGTTATCTTCTTTGCGGCTGCCACTGGACACCTGACAAGAGTGGCGCCCATGCCAAAGCGGCTCCGATATATGTCGCCCACAAGAACCATATCCTCGGAGCAATCCCCAGCCTTTGCAACGGCCGCACGAACTTCATCAGCCGAGGCCGAGTCGTCCAAACCCGATATTCGAAACGCTGCAAATTTAGTAGGCCTCGACACCTCTGCAACATTTGGGTCCAATACCTCCTTCAGCCGACTGAGAAGTCGGTCTGCTCTCTCCCCGCCGTCTGCCCCTCGTAACTCAATTTTGCGGGCTTAGAGCGAACCCAGTGAAACATTCTCGTTACCCCTGGATGACAAAGAGCCTCATGCAGCGAGAAAAGTTTTGCAGTACGTGGTTCTACAGTGGCACAAACTCGGGATAGTGCATCAGCAGCATAGTTCTCTTTAGTTATTGTTCTGAGATTCATACAATATCATACAATGTAATTGTCAGTACTTAAATGAAACGTCAAAGCTCTATTACATTAAATGCCATGATAAAATGTTTATAAAATGAGTCGTGATTATTCTTCCTCGATGTTGATTTAATAAAAGCTTTTGAGTATATGTAATATACTGCTCTTCATTATGTGTTTAGAGGTAAACAAACACAATTTACCTTTTTGTAACATTGAGCTATTGTGATTCGTCTTGTTTTATGAATATTATTTAATTATTTCGATATTAAAGCGTAGCAGTCAAGAATTTAATATTTCGTTAAGTACATAGTGCATTCTAGAGCTTGAAGTTGCCTACATTGCGGAATAGATTTATTAATTGGGTTAATTACCAGTCACAATGTTTACTTGTATCAGTTTCCTGATTGTATAACAGTTGTATGAATGAGGCATATTTAAAGAGATACACGGCTGGCTTAAACCTTTCGAACTGACATAGGGGTACAGTATCAAGACTGCATTTCAAAAACAGAATATTTATTGCAAAGTTAACATTACATTACAAAATTTCATATAGGGAAGCTTGTAAGAGTTGATACATTCTTTTTTGACTACTAAAAACTACCACTCTCAAATAATAAACAAGCAAACCCATTTTAATAGTAAAACGGAGTCACAGTCTTGTGCTGTCAAGCAATTATGCTTGGGACATATAATCCTATAAGTCATATGCAATGTGAAATGGTCAAGCTGTTGTACCTGTTTTAATATTTTATAGTAACCATACTAAAAACCTGAAATAAGTTAGTTAAAGTAGTTATTATGTAATAGCTACATATTATTATTTATTTATTTAGAATCGGTTCGCTCTTGATCCCAATCAAGTCCGGGGGCCAAGACACAATCAATGATACGTACAGCTTCGTTTAACTTTTCTTTAGAGTACGATGCTCTTTCGGATTTTAGATAATACTTCCCCATGGTTGAATAAATTCCTAAAAAAAAGTTTTTAATTAAATACATTAAATTAACATTTTACAATAAAACTATTTATAACAATATCGAAATGAAGGTATCTTGAAGGAAGTTACCTTCATTTCATTACTGATTATAATGTAAGTACAATATTAGCATTCATTTGAGAAATGAGTAAGACAAAGACATAACTGGTTTATATTGTGATAATACAATTATTTCTTTACATTATTAAAAAAGGTTTACAGTATCTGCAGTCTGCTAAGACCGGCATACGACGGTCTTAGCCTCTAAACAGTAGATGTACCCGCCATTATTACACTTCGAGTTTAAAATGTTTCAACAGAAACAGTTTCATAGAAAATGTGTTTTAAGCCTTTCTAATAACAATACCAGGTAAATAAATGATTAAATAATTAACTTACCTGCATGAAACTGCGAAGTACCGACAAAAACACTTTTTATTCTTTTTTTCATAAACGTGATGCACACTAAATGCTAAGTTCTAACCTGACTAAATTTAAAATGTCGATTTCTGTGACTATGCTTCATATAACGCCATCTATGCCGGTTAATTGAAGCGAAAATAGTGATATAATTCCGTTGATTATAATGACATCTACCTATCTATTTAGAACTAGACATAATTCTAGTTGTACGGTCTTAGGCGACAGACGGTCTTCCCCGAGTTGACCTTACATGTGGATAGTCTAATAATATCATGGCCATGTCCTTTAATTATACATTTTATAATTGATATCAACGGGTCTGTATTGTTATAAATTTTCAAATAAATCTGGTTTCGTCATTGATTGCAACAGCAAGAAATGTTATTGTCTTCCAAACATTTTATAATTGCAAATTTAATTTCCACAGGGAAGCAGAATAATCATATAAGACTTAATACATAAAAAAAATATTTTTTAGCTCAATAATAATATAACCTTTCAAAATTCTGTACTCTAAGTAGCTCCGTAAAAATAATATTTTTTTAATGTATTAAGTCATATATGATTATTCTGTTTCTTGGGGGAGTGGGGGGGGGGGGTAGAGGGGTGGTTCCGTTTGGGGTGGAATCGATTTCTTAGTCCATATACATAGTAGATATTTTTTTTTATATTTTATTTTTAGGTCGAAAATGAAAGGGGCCGAAAACCCGCCTTATTGACCCTCCAACTTTCTAGCAAATGTATATATTTTATCATCTTTAATAAACCTCACGTAAGACAGCAACAGTGCTTCATTAGTTGGTAAAGTGGACTCATCCAACTGAATTGAAAATTGACTAGTCTTCAGATGATTGCACAATTACTTTGCAATGTTTTTAAGCCATTTCATCAATTCGTCTTTGCGCAGAACTATTGGTCAAAGAAATTTTTCGAATTATATCTACCGCCGGTTTATGGAGCACAGTAGTTATAGCTTCTTTTATTGCCGGCAAAATTAACGTTTTTCCGATGGTGTGTGGTTTACTTGTTTAAGCAATGAAAAAAGAACTATTGAATGAAGCTCGAAATCCGTCATCGTCTTGCTTAGCAGCCACCGAAAAAAGTTTCGATACACTTGGCTGAGCATTATGCTTCTTATAATTTTTTTAAATATATTTTATGAATTTTTCAATGCGATCTTATAAGATTAGCTTCTTTTCCATGTCTTGGAAATAGGCTACATTTTTGTCCTTCTTATCTAGATGCATTTTATTTAAATGTTCTTTTTTGCTTCCAACATGGCTTTGTTTGCACAAATACACTCGGCGTCAAAAAAATCGCACCTCTAAGAAAATCACGTTCAAATGGCATTAACTCTGGATATGCACATGCAGTCGTATTAATTATAATTTTATTTAAAAGGTTACTTAATTAACTTAATAAAAAAACATTATTTTTCATTATCAAATAAAACCTAAAGCAACAAATAAAGGGTCACAAAAATTCTAAGGAAATTTTGCTGCTCGGGAGAGTCGCGAGTTGCGCTAACTTTGTGGGTATAAAGAGGTCAACACGGGTTCAATGTGGGTCATTCGCTATTAAACCGTTGAAGGGGACACACGCACTGATTTTACTGAAGAAAGAACATCTGGAAAATGGACACTACAGCTGATGAGGCCGCTCAAGTGGTTGCACTACTGCAAGCAGGGGTGCGGCAGTGTGATGTCGCCCGGCAACTGAATCTGAGCCGTTTTTCGGTTCGTAGAGTCTACCAGCGCTTTTTAGAGACCGGTGGCTATATCCGGCGACATGGGTCCGGTAGACGTCGCTGCACTTCGGAAAGAGACGACCGGTTCGTTGTGTCGTACTCTTTGAGAAATCGCTTCTCAAACGCTGTTCAGCTGCAACAGGAGCTCCAGGCAGTTCGCAGACGCACCGTGAGTGTATCCACGGTTAGAAGAAGACTGAAGGAGAAGAACATAGCAGCCCGCAGAGCTGCTACAGGTCCAAAATTGACTGCAGCGCACCGACGAGCCCGCTTGCAGTTTGCTCGCGACCACGTCGATTGGACCATTGAGCAGTGGGGAGCTGTTCTCTTCTCAGACGAGACACGAGTGTGTCTTTTCTGCAACGACCGACGAAGAAGAGTATACCGGAGGCAGGGTGAACGTTTCGCTCAAGCCTGCATCCAGGAGACGGTGGAATATGGAGGCGGATCCTGCATGTTCTGGGGCGGTATGTCGGCTGCCGGCAAAACCGACCTGGTCTGCGTCTCCCGGACCGGAGGTGCTCGCGGACAAGGGTCGCTGACTGCGCGCCGCTATATCACAGAGATCCTGGATGTGCATGTGGTCCCTTTTGCCGAATCTTTTGGCGAGGGGTTCACATTAATGCACGACAACGCTCGCGCACACACTGCAGCCATCGTGAACGACTTCCTGCGGAGGTCCCAAATTCCTGTGATGCAGTGGCCAGCGAGAAGTCCTGATCTGAATCCGATAGAGCACCTCTGGGACCATCTTAAACGTAAGGTTCGATCTCGGGATCCGGCTCCTTCGACTCTAGAGGAACTCCAAACCGCGGTGATTGAAGAATGGGGTCTTATCCCTCAAGAAGAGCTCCTGAAGTTGGTGAGGTCTATGAGGGACCGTATGGAAGCCGTCATCAGGGCAAGGGGGGGTAACACTAGATTTTGAGTTAATTTTAAGACACTTTTTGTACATTTTTTTTGTAAATTATCGATTATTAATTAGGACTTAATTAAGATTTTTTATTATTTTTCAAATTTTTATGCTTTTTGTATAATTTTAATTAAAAAAAAGATTGCACTTAATTGTTGTTTGATGCTCCTTTTTGTTACCTTTCTAATGATACCTAACACTATCCTCTATATAAGGTTTAGGAATTTTTGAATAAGATTTTTATAAGGTGCGATTTTTTTGACGCCGAGTTTATGTAAATAAAGTGTTTAACACAAATACTTGTTGATAGAAGTGCGCGCGAAACCACAAATGAAAAAGTAAGAAATATTACGAGCTTTTATATAGGATTTAAATACAGCACGCACCGACAGAAAATAAGTTAAACACGCACAAAATTTTCTTGTTGGCTTTATTGACATGTCGTCTTTGTTTTAAGTAACACATCGTCGATAACTTTGCACACTATGCCGCCGTCATAAAAATCAAATATGTATGTGGTCATTTTTTTTAAAACCGATGACGGTGTCAAGGTGGCGATAAACTGTGTCAAGCGTAAGTGAAAACTAAAAAAATAATACTACAAATCTAAGTACTCATTTGCAGCGCTATCACAAGGAAACTTTCGATAGCGATCAATGCTCAACATCGAAGTCCTCTATAACTTTAGCATAAGAGCAAGTAAGTAGATTTTAATTCAGTGCCTCGAAGCGCGCCACTTTACTGACAGTGCAGCGAATATATCGTCTGCGCCCGAATATTTCGCGCTAGAACGATCCACCCGGCCACACTTATCGCGGTAACACGAATATTCGCCGTAGCCCGCTAATGTAGCCGCAGCAAAAATCTGTACTTCTAATGTAAAAAATCTGTATAAAGGAATATGAAAGGACTCAAAGAGAATCTGTATGAATCTGTGCTGCTCACGTCAAAAATCTGTATAATATCTTTAGAAAGGAATCTAAGTAAGAGATTTTTGACCTATGTATGTAAGTTAAGAAGATGTTATAATAAAAAACAATTGTAATTATAAAACTATTTATTTAGATCAATATATGTCTTTGTTAATTTTATCCAACATAGTTTTGTCAGGAGATAACAACATTCATTTTTATTGTTAATCAGCTGTTTGGTTAAAATTAATGCTTCGATAGTCTCAGTGTTCAAGCTATTCCTTGTCTTGGTTTTAATGTCAGAACAAAAACTAAAGCTATAGAAGCCGTGCTAAAATAAAAACTGTATAACAGCTCTCGTATTCACTTAAAGTAATCTAACATACATGAGTAAGAGCGAAATAGACAACAATTGCAAGATTTTATTTTCTCGTCATTGTCACAAACTCTCAAAGTACAAATGTGAAATGGTTCTATTTTGGTTGTAATTTAATACTACCAAATTAAAAATACGTGTTTGATGAACGTTGTTTCTGAAGTAAGACCAAATTCAATGCGGTCGTATTATAGTGGCCGAACAGCTTTGTTAGCGGCTAGCGTTAAATTATATTATTTTACAAGGAATTTGGTGATAAAACAACTGGAAAGTGTGCATACAGACGCTTTAGACATTTTGGAGTCCGCGTCCAGAATGGCTTGTGTTGTTCCCTCAGAACAATAACTAAAGCTATAGAAGCCGTGCTAAAATAACAACACAATACGTCAGTTCGTACTATTTTGACTTATACAGTTGTAAATGTGTAAGAAAGAAATAAGTATACAGATTTAATTTGGTAATTTATAAGGTAGTCACTAGTTTTCCTTACGTCAGTGATGTAATGGCATCGATATTACTATCGATAAAAATAAAATTAAAAACAAGTAAAAAAAAAAAATATGCTGTTGGTATGTCAATGACACTAGAAAGGACGGTAATGTGTCATAATAAACACGTTTAGAATCTGCAATATGAACATTTTATAATGCAGTATTCATGGTTAGAATTTTGGACCCGAAACAATTTATTTATTAGATTTACTGTCTTCAGTATCTAGAGAGACCAGGTAGGTACAGTTAAAAATTGCACTTTGTATAGGTATATCATATTAGGCTACATGTTTCTATTTTAAGTTAGACCTCTAGCAGTACATTAGTGAACAATGTATTCAACATTATTTTTTTTATAGGTATAGATTAAAAAAAAGGAAGAATTTTAAAAGAAAATTAATCGATTATTTAATTTAAATTAACCAACTTTTATTTTATACATATTTACTTATTACTTTCATATTTTTATATACTACTCTGTCAAGAAAGTACCGGGAAAAGATCAATAATATACAAAATGTTTGTTATTCATCCAAATTTATTTTATTAACTCTCAAAGTACAAATGTCAAATGGTTGTAATTTGGTTGTAATTTAATACTACTAAATTAAAAATACGTGTTTGATGAACGATGTTTCTGAAGTAAGACCAAATTCAGTGCGGTCGTATTACAGTGGCCGAACAGCTTTGGTGGCGGCTAGCGTGAAATTATAATATTTTACAAGGAATTTAATGATAAAACAACAGGAAAGTGTGCATACAGACGCTTTAGACATTTTGGAGTCCGCGTCCAGGATGGCTTGTCTTGTTCCAGACTGCAAGTATAAAATATCACGGAAAGAAAATACGGATGAGGTGTTATGATTTCATCGGTGAGTTTTGTTTCTAAATTCTCATATTCAGAAAATTGTAGTAAATTAATATTACAAATAGATTTCTCCATGAGTTTTGGTTTAAATTGTCTTATTTTCATGCCTTTTGTTTTGTATATGATAGTATGATAGTGATGTGTTTTTTGTTATCGATGTCAACATTATTTGGTTTTTACTTTTTGCTTTAGTTTTCCCAAAGATGAACCATAACCATATACCATATTTCTGATATCATTTATAACCGCCCAGCAAAAGTCAGTGCTTGTTGAATAATGTCTACATCAACTGCATAAAAGTCCTGTTGACTGTTTTCTTTGACTGTCGCAGTGTTGTGCACTCGGAATTCTTGCTGGATGGTCAAATGGTAAATAAAGGATATTATTTGAGCATTATACGGCATTTAAGAGAGCAAATTCGACGAAAAAGGCCAGATTTGTAGAAAGAAAATTCCTGGATTTTGCACCACGATAATGCGCCTTCACACAAGGCCATTATTGTGAACGAAGTTTTGACCAAATACTCATCAAATACCATCGAGCAACCACCATATTCACCAGATATAGCTCCATTCGACTTCTTTCTTTTTCTAAACTTAAATTACCACTTCATGGCACCCGTTTTTAATCGGTAGAAGACATAAAGGAGAATTCGCGGCGAGAACTGAAGTCTATTCCGGAAACAGCGTTTAAAAAATGTTATGTTGATTAGATTATTCGTTGGCGTAAGTGTTTCGTTTCTGAAGGAGCATACTTTGAAGTTGATGAAATAAATTTGGATGAATAACAAACATTTTGTATATTATTGATCTTTTCCCGATACTTTCTCGACAGAGTGGTATATAAAAATAGGTAAACAATAAGTAAATATGTAAAAAATAATAGTTTTTTAATTTAATTTAAGTAATCGATTAATTTTCTTTTTTTTTCCTCTTTTTTAATCTATACCTATAAAAAATATAATTTTAAATGCAGTGTTCACCAATGTACTAGAGCTAGAGGTCTAACTTAAAATATAAACATGTAGCCTAATAGGATATGCCTATACAAGGTGCAATTTTTTAACTGTACCTACCTGGTTTCTCTAGATACACGCAAATTCTAATAAATAAATTGGTACGGGTCAAAAATTCTACCCATGAATACTGCATTATAAAATGTTCATATTGAAGATTCTACACGTGTTTATTATGACATATTACCGTCCGTTCTAGTGTCATTGACATACCAACAGCATAAGAAAAATGTTAAGTATGTTTTTGATTTTATTTTTATCGATAGTAATATCGATGCCATTGCATCACTGACGTAAGGGAAACTAGTGACGACCTTGTAAATTACGGAACAAAATCTGTATACTTATTTCTGTCTTACACATTTGCAACTGTATAAGTAAAAATAGTACGAACTAACGTATTGTGTTGTTATTTTAGCGCGGCTTCTATAGCTTTAGTTATTGTTCTGAGGTTGTTCCAGACTGTGACATATATTCTCTTTGTATGATTTCAGCCTATCGACACTTTATAAAAAAAACACAATGTATGGAATTATGAGCGTACTTTGTACCAACATTGAAAATTACTATCATTATACTTCACGTCATGTTGGCCAGCATGTGTCGTATGAATGACGCCATTAAGCTTTTCGCGAGGTAACGTCCAATTATTTAGTGCATTTTATTGAATTTAATAAAAACTGCTTATAAAGACATTATGGGTGGCAAATCTTTGCTAAGGTGTGAAATTTGTGTGTCCGGAGAGTGAGAAGGTTGAGTAAAGACATATTTTTGGCTAGATTTCCGCTTGAACCAAACGGGTAATTTTATTGAATATTTCCTAGTCGTTTTAAGTAAACTTGAGTAAAAACAGTGTAAATTATAGTGGTATTAACAGTAAATTAAATTAAATGTGAAAATAAATGTGTTATTAAGTGATATTTAGCAGAAATAGCATTATCATAGTTTCATATAAACAATATAATACTTTCTCAAGTTATCGATTCTTTTATTTTAGATGTCGAATATGGGATAAATATATATATTTATATTTATATTGCCTATAGGCAATGAGGACTTGGTCTACATACCAATAATTGTTGTACCATATTTATTGTAATTACTTTCTGTTTCAGTTGTCAACTGACTTTTGCCTCGAGCTGGACTATTATTATGAACCTGAGTTTCATCACAATGTTGTAAAGAATTGATTTATTGGAATTTACACATAAGTTTTTCAATCCATATGGCGGTTGCAGAGCACGAGCTATGAAACTACTTTTCCTATGTTCAATTATGTATTCGTCTTTCAACTTGTTAATAAAATTACTGTATTTTCAATAAAACTTGTACTTATTTTCCTGGTAAAATTTAAAAAATACAGCAATGACCCCACTAGGTACTACTTATTGTTTATCGATATCGATTATGTAGTGGTACATCTCTATTGCATAGACATTGACACTTTAATGTTGGTACCTCTGACTGTCATTCTCAAGTTGGTAGAAACCCAGAACAATAACTAAAGCTATAGAAGCCGCGTTAAAATAACAACACAATACGTTAGTTCGTACTATTTTTACTTATACAGTTGCAAATGTGTAAGAAAGAAATAAGTATACAGATTTTGTTTCGTAATTTACAAGGTCGTCACTAGTTTCCCTTACGTCAGTGATGCAATGGCATCGATATTACTATCGATAAAAATAAAATCAAAAACATACTTAACATTTTTCTTATGCTGTTGGTATATCATAATAAACACGTGTAGAATCTTCAATATGAACATTTTATAATGCAGTTTTCATGAGTAGAATTTTTGACCCGTACCAATTTATTTATTAGAATTTGCGTGTATCTAGAGAAACCAGGTAGGTACAGTTAAAAAATTGCACCTTGTATAGGCATATCCTATTAGGCTACATGTTAATATTTTAAGTAAGACCTCTAGCTCTAGTACATTGGTGAATACTGCATTTAAAATTAAATTTTTATAGGTATAGATTAAAAAAGAGGAAAAAAAGAAAATAATTCGATTATTTAAATTAAATTAACAAACTATTATTTTTTACATATTTACTCATTGTTTACCTATTTTTATATACCACTCTGTCGAGAAAGTATCGGGAAAGGCTCAATAATATACAAAATGTTTGTTATTCATCCAAATTTAATTTATCAAATTCAAAGTATGCTCCTTCAGAAACGAAACACTGACACCAACTTTCTTACTCTTTTTTAATATTCCAATTTGGTTTTTATAATCTGCTACAATTTTCTGTAAATTAGATATCAGTTCAGAGATATCGAAATCAGTATTTGTTTCAACTGTGGTCATAGATTTGTGGCGTTTACTTGGTGCTTCATAATTCCTTCTGAATCCGATAGTGGTTACTGAAACATAAAAATATTATTATAAATAAGCTATCATTATTATTTGGAATACACGGTGCCAAAATGTTAATTAAAAATCTGAATATTTATTGGTAGGATCGGAAAAAATGCTTGACAAAGCAAGACTAAGATAATGTTTGGAATAAAAAAGGAGCAATTTCATGTTCTGTAAATGTAAATTTGCTTTCAGCCGCCGAAATTTAATGTTTTCATGTGACTGAAATGACTGCAGTCTAAAATGTTTCGAACAAATGTGACTGTGCGCTTTCGGTGTCCAATTGTGCCTTGATATACAGCGTATCCATTCAGTTCTAATAGGTTCATCTTTGGGAAAACTAAAGCAAACAGTAAAAACCAAATCATGTTGACATCGATAACAAAAAACACATCACTATCATACTATCATATACAAAACAAAAGGCATGAAAATAAGACAATTTAAACCAAAACTCATGGAGAAATCTATTTGTAATATTAATTTACTACAATTTTCTGAATATACCGTTGTTATATTGTCAAAATATGAGAATTTAGAAATAAAACTCACCGATGAAATGATAACACCTCATCCGTATTTTCTTTTCGTGATGTATGAGACTTGCAGTCTGGAACAACACAAGCCATCCTGGACGCGGACTCTAAGATGTCTGAAGCGTCTTTATGCACACTTTCCTGTTATTTTATCACGAACTTCCTTGCAAAATAATAAAATTTCACGCTAGCCGCTCACAAAGCTGTACTGCCACTGTAATACGACCGCATTGAATTTGGTCTTACTTCAGAAACAACGTTCATCAAAGACGTACTTTTAATTTGGTAGTATAATATACAACCAAATTACAACCATTTGACATTTGTACTTTGAGAGTTTGTGACAATGACGTGAAAATAAAACCTTACAATCGTTGTCTATTTCGCTCTTACCCATGTATGTTAGATTACTTTAAGTGAATACGAGAGCTGTTATACAGTTTTTATTTTAGCGCTCCTTCTATAGCTTTAGTTATTGTTCTGAGGGTAGAAACTACGTGCAAAATTCAGTTTAGTAGCTCATAGGGAAGTGCCATCTCTTAAAACGTAGTGATTCCTTGCTCAGTGTATGATTTATTATATTGTCAGTGTCGAATATGAGTGACATAATTGTATTTGAAATTTTTAGTTAATTAAAGCCAATATTCTTCTGGTTATTCGTTTCTTATTTATCAATTTAATTAACTAAAATAAAATGTCCGAAGAAAATTCTGCCGACATCAGTTCGACTACTGGAACATTATCTCGCTATCTCCGGCCTGACAGATTCAACGTCGAACCCAGCGATATCGGTGCGGATTTTAAATGGATGCATTGGCTTCATACGTTTAATAACTTTTTATCTGAGGAAATTACAAATACTACGCCTAACCGTATGAAGGTAAAACTACTGATTAACCATTTATCGCTTAATATATATTCTTTCATAAGAGATTGCGAAAATTACGAGCAATACATTATAGTTCTCGATAGAATTTACATGAAAAGAAAGAATTAAATTCTCGCACGCCATTTGTTAACTACTCGTAAACAAAGTTCGGAAGAGTCGATTGCTGAGTACGCACGGTCATTAAAACAGCTGGCTAGGGACTGCGATTACAAAAAGGTTAATGCCGAAGAATATGAAAACCAGGCCATAAGATAAGCTTTCATCGCGGGGATCTCTTCTCAAACAATAAAAGAAAGATTATTAGAAAATCTATGACCTTAGATGACTCTAAACCAAGCATTGTTATTAGAAACTGCTGAATGTAACTCGCATATTATTGGGAGTAGCTCCGCGCAAACAGCGTAGCTCAACGCTTTGCCGGACCAGACACCTTCCGAACGCAGACAAAAAGACCAGTCTCTTGCTGTAATCTCTAAAAATCAGTCAAGTTCTCAACGACGGCTCTGCTTCTTTTGTGGCGGCAAAGTACACAAGAGAACCGAATGTCCAGCTTTCAACTCCATATGCCAGTTGTGTGCCAAGAAAGGCCATTTCGCAAATGTTTGTCGGAGCGCTAACCAACAATATTTAAACGCTATCTTGACTGAACCTGACAAGATTAGTAATAAAACTGCCTATATTTCTGCTGCTTCTCCGTCTAGCCTACGCAAAGCGACAGTACCAATTACCATAAATAATACACGTGCCGATGCACTAATTGATACTGGAAGTTCTGTCATTTTCATAAATAAAAGCTTAGTTCAGATTATGGGACTCAAACAAAAATTATGCAAACAAACAATAAACCTTGCCTCTCTTAATCATGTGTCTTTCGTAGATGGCTCATGCAATGCAACAATCAACCTTAAACAGTATACTTACAAAAATTGTTTGTTACTAATTGTCAATAATCTTTGCGCAGATGTAATCATTAGACATGATTTTCTAAGAAACCATTCAGCACTAGAACTAAAGTTTGGAGGTAGCCGAGATCCATTAAAAATTTGCAACGTCATGGCAGCTTCCGTCCCACCTGCATCCGTTTTCACTAATTTTTCTCCGAATATCAAACCCATAGCTATCAAGTCCCGGCGGTATAACGAAAGCGATACGAAGTTTATATCGGAAGAAATTACTAAACTTTCAGAAGATGGAGTTATCGAACCAAACGTCTCGCCATGGCGTGCGTAAGTACTTGTAGCCGGAGGAGGAATACACCGCAAACGTATGGTTATTGACTACTCCCTAACTATAAATAAATTTACAATGTTAGATGCGCACCCCTTACCCAATATTGAAAGTTTTGTTTATAAGGTTGCCCAAAATAAGTATTTAACTCAAATAGATTTGAAAAGCGCTTATCACCAAGTACCAATATTAGAATGGGAAAAATTTACACTGCATTTGAAGCATGTGGAAATCATTACCAGTTCACTAGAATTCCATTTGGTGTGACGAATAAGGTGGCCGCCTTTCAGAGAACACTTGAATTCATTATTCAGAGGGAGAAGTTAGATGGCACTTACGCCTATCTCGATGACGTCACTATCTTGTGGAAAGACAAGGATTACTACGATGCAAAATTACAACACTTTATGACCGCCGTTAAGAAGTATAATTTAACTTTGAACGAAAAGAAATGTGTATTTGGTGCTAGTACTATTAATCTTTTAGGTTACATAATTAAGGACAATATCATAAAGCCAGACAGTGACAGATTAAAACCGCTGACAGAGCTCCCGATTCCTACTAACACCGCCGAATTGAAATGTATTCACACATTACGCCAAATGGGTACACAAATTCTCGGAGAAAATTCAACCTTTAATCGGTGTAATAACTTTTCCGTTGAATAGTGAGGCAAAAGTTAGTTTTGACTCTCTTGAGTTCTCCTTTCTTAGTATCAGTTAAAATATTAATATTTTGAAAATAATCATTTACCAGTCTCTGCTGTGACGAACATGGTGGAACAGAATTTTGGTGCTTTAAAGATCTTGTAAACAAAATTTGCAAAAAGCATATTCCGCTCCTTTTTGACTTGGCATCAGCCAAGCTTTAAAGTAACTCTTTTCCATCCAGCTTTGGTTAAACTTTTGAGCTTTACGGGGTTTCTTTTGAGCTACTTGCTCTAGGAAATATCTACTTTACTTTATTTTTACTTGCTTCGTGCTTTCGTTCGTCTGTATCAAACCAAACAAACTAAGAAACTGTTTCGTTCGATTCAGTTCAGTACTCGATCCGTATAGCGTCGTCTCTATAGCACGAATACGTATAAGTATTGGTATAAGTTTGTTAAATATATAACAGAGGTTGTTTCGTAAATCGTTATTTAATAAATAATCATTATAAACACACATTCAACAACTCGACATTACATTATTTATATGACAAACGGATCTATGAAAAAAAAAACAACTCTTGACAGCCAGTATAAATCTATGAAAGGTATGCAACCTTAACCCGCCTCCTTAGATTTATATGGCACATAACCACAATATTAAATAAACAAACAAAAACATTTCAAGTATGGTAACACCACTTTAAAGTATATTTAACATCAGTCTGAATTTAAAGAACTTTATGCTGCCTAACGACTTTGTTAGAATGTCTGCAACACTATCTTCCGAGTCTACTTTTATTATATCAATGGATCCGTTCTTTACACTCTCATGAACATAGTAATAGTGTACTTCAATGTGCTTAGAATTCTTTGTGAAATTAGCATACTTCGCAATAGCAACAGCACCTGAATTATCTTCGTAAACATTTACAGGTTTATCAAACTTTAAAGTAATCATCTTAAATACTACGTAACAAACTTATCTCAGTGATGGCATTTGACAACGCAATATATTCAGCAAAAGTGGAAGATTTCGTGACACTGTTTTGTTTCTTTGACTTCCAATACACGGTGTTACCAAACAAACGAATAACAAAACTAGTGGTAGACTTACGGTCTACGACATCTCCTGCCCAATCGGCATCAACATAACAATCCATAATGTTTACTTTTAAATTGTGATAATATGTGAGTTTAAGACTCTTTGTTAAATACAAGTATTTTAAAATTCTTAAGGCATATTTAAAATGCGTCTCGTCATAGCAGTTCTGAAACCTTCTTTAATGATTAACACAAAATGCTATATCTGGTCGCGTACCTGAACTAATATAAAGTAAAGCTCCTACTTTTATTACTCAGTTTTCTTTTAATAGCCGTAACCGTTTTTTGTTCTTTGCACGCAATCAATAAATCATCTACATAGACTAATATATAAATAGTTTGGTTATTATCAGTCTTATACAAACAATAGTCATATTTACTTCGCCTAAAGCCAATAGTTGTCACAAAGTCATTATAACATTCGTACCATGCACGCTGGCTTTCCTTTAAACCGTATAGCGATTTATATAGTTTATACACTTTGTCAGTTCCATCTTCGTAGCCAAGTGGCTGACTAACATACACTTTTGACAAGACTTTGCCGTTCAAAAAGGCAGTTTCTACATCAATTTGATGCACATGTAAATTAAAATGACAGCAGTACGATAAAAGTAATTTCAAAGTTTGCATCCTTGCAACTGGTGAATACGTGTCTTTAACATTGTCTATTTGCTGAAAACCTCTAACCACTAACCTGGCTTTATAGAGTGCGTCGGTCTTCTTCTTGTACACCCATTTTACATCTAATACCTTTGTCTCCGGCGGCGCATATACCAAGGTCCAAGTATCATTCTTTACAAGACTATTCATTTTGCGATCCTATGGATCACTCCATTTATCGGCCTCGTCATACGTAGTCGCCTCCTGAAAGGTATCTGGAATCATCGCATCACAATAGTTAACAGTTATACAGTAGTAGCCAAATTCTTCGTCAAAACGGACTGGTGCTTTGATTTGCCTTTTAAACTTTCTCTGCTCATTATTTATTTCCTCTTTATTACTATTATTTTTTACTGGCTCAATTTCATCTATAGTATCTTCCCATTTTTCCTCATCTTCATCATTCTTATTATCTTTTTTGTTTTCATCTTCATTGTCATGAGAACCAATAAGCTTTACGTCCTCTTCAATTACATCAACGTGTCTCGCCACGACTACTCTGTTATTAATCAATACTCTATACCCAACGTCATTATATCCCAGTAAAATGCCCATCTCGGCTTTTTTGTTCCATTTCGATAATCGTCTCTCTTCCGGAATTGCCACATAAACTTTACCGCCATACATTTTCAAATATTATGCCGTTGGCTTCTCCTCAAAGAATTTTTCATAAGGCGTTTTTCTTTCTGGCGTATTTGTCATAAAACGATTCTTTCAATAAGCTGCAGTCTTAATAGCTTCCGGCCAGTAACATCTATCAACTTTCGTTTCGGCAATAAGGCATTTTGCCATATCCATTATCGATCGATTAAACCTTTCTGCCGTACCATTAAGCTCATGCACGTATGCAGGGCAAGGCTTTATCATTATTCCGTTTTTTCTCACAAAGTTAAAAATTATGTTATTCAGGTATTCATTACCATTGTCGCATCTTATTTCCTTTATCATTTTTCCGGTCATATTCTGTACGCCATTAACATACTCAACGAAACATTCATAAACTTGTTCTTTCGATTGAATACAATATACTCTCGCCAACTTGCTGTAGTCGTCTATAAATGTTAAAAAATATTTTTCGCCTTTATAACCTGTCGATCTGTGTGGCCCATTAACGTCTGTGTGTTCAATATCCAATATATCTCTCGCTCGAGTCCTGTTATTGTCAGAGGGTAAATTGTGCATTTTATTTTTTAAATGCAAATAGCACATTTCATAAAATCTCTAATTCCTTAGGCATCCCTTCTAAAACTTGGTTTATGCACATTATATCTAAGTATTTGAAGTTTATATGACCAAATGTTCTGTGAAGTTTCTCTTTCATTGTCATTTCGCTATTCACAGTGAATAGCGAAATGACAATGAAAGAAAAATTTACACCAATCTCTTTACAGACAAAACTAGTTATTTTGTACAATCTCTCATCTTTCTTCGCAATCGCATTTAATTTTCTATCCATGTTATATATCTTTGTTATATATCCTGTCGAAATTATTGTATGTTTATCCGTAATCTTCGAGTAACTCAATAAGTTAGCTTTCATCTCTTTTACATTAAATACGTTGTCTATAATAATTTTATTTCTATTTGCATATACAGGAAAATATGTCGTGATGCTGCCAACTTTTGTGGCTTTCAAAATTCTTCTATCTCCAACCTTAACATTGATTGGTTCTTTCAGAGTCACAAATTTTTCGAAAAATTCGTCGGTATTTATTATGTGATCTGTACATCCACTATCTAATCTAATCATAGTTGAATTGTTAACAATGGACGTGTGAAAACTCCTTCTGTAATTATCAAGATTGGAATAATTTCCTCTACCTCTATTCTGTCCATAAATATAATTGCCTCGACCATATCCTCTAGTTCGACCATAATGTCCCCGTCCACGACTGCGGTATCCATGCCAACAATCCTTTTGTATGTGTCCAAGTTTTCCACAGGTGAAACATTTATGTTTATTTTCTGACTCTACTTTAAATGCATTTGATCGGTCAGGCACTTCTTCGTCTACTTTTCATTTGTATTTTACTTTTTAAATCTTCGACAGTTTTTTTTCTTTTTCCGGCAAAACATCTATTAAATCTCCTATGTAACTGTAATTTACGGGCAATACTTTTAACATATAATTCAATTTTTCGTTTTCCGTTACCATAGCGCCGGCATTTTTTAAATCATTGACACATCGTTCGAATTCGTGAAAGAAAATATTTATATCCGGATATGTCGCTAATTTTATATTTTCTAAATTGTTTCTTCACACAATTTGTAATGCGGTCGATTTTTTTAAATACATTTCGTCGAATTTCAACATTATTTTATATGCTGACTCTATTTCACAAATAAGTATATTCTAACTGTCGGTTCGTGATTGCGCTGTATATATAATTTGTGGCCTGTACATCCATCTCTTCCCATTCTGTCACATCATCTTTTTCTGTCTTTTTTTAAATTGTAAAAATTTCAATAGTCTGATTTTCCAATTTGCGTAATCCGTCCCGTCAAAAATCGGTATCGCAATATTATAATCCATTTTCCAGCTCTGCTACCATGTTAAATATATAACAGAGGTTCTTTCGTAAATCGTTATTTATTAAATAATCATTATAAACACACATTCAACAACTCGACATTACATTATTTATATGACAAACAGATCTATGAAAAAAAAAACAACTCTTGACAGCCTGTATAAATCTATGAACCTTTACAAAGTTCATTTATAATCCAGGGGGACTCCCCGATAACAAACAAGATTTAACGCCAGCTAGTGTTGCTAGCTTTGATTATTGTTAAGTCTCTTACACACAGGCGTGATATTATCGAGTAGATTGATGAGATGAAAGAGTAGATTGATTGATTGAAGATTTAATGAATATTTATGGAGAACCTGCCCCTTTATAAATTTATATTAAGAACTGTTAAAGAAATTTAATTTTGAGACTACTCTACACGGCTAAGAAAACATGGACTTGACTATCTTTGAAATCGATATAACTGATTGACTGATATGTATAAAGAATAATAGACATGGCTTCTGCCTTTTGATTATTTCAAAATAAGACTTGGTTTCGACCCTTTATAAAGAAAACAGACTTGGCTTCGGCCTTTGGTATTTTGGAAATCAGACATGGCTTTGACTTTTTGAAAATTCGACATGGTATTGACGAAGAAAACAAGAAAATTAAAAGACAAGGCTGTATGGCTTAGTACCTTTGCCTGACTTTTAGCGAATCTAATAACAACAACATCAACCAAAAGTCTACTTGACAACTTAGCAATGACGGCAAACGGTGAATTCGCTCCGGCACATTTCTAAATTACTTTTTGTATTTCTCTTTCATCCCCTTTATTAAAAATTTATGTAGTTAAATATTAGTTGAAAACCGGTTAAGTAATTTTTAATACCCTAGATAACATGGATTTACATCGGCCTGTAGATCCTAACAAGGTAAATATATGATCATATTTGTAAGGTTTCAGTAGGAAAATGGTTATTTATTAAATAATAAATCATTGGTTTTTCCGCAGACATACGAGGAGTTGACATCTGAAGAGAAATTAAGGTAAGTTGAATTACATCCTCTCTTTACACGTAACCTTTAAAAACCTGTAAATACGAGGGTGGGTCAAAAAGTTTGCGGAATGGAGGGTAAAAAGTAAGAAATAAAACACAAAATTATTTTTCCTTCTTAATGTATTCCTCCTTAACTCTAATAAATTTTATTAGACCTATCAATTAATTTATTAATACCTTCGAAAAAAAATGATTTCTCTTTGTCGTCAAAATAGGCCGAAATTGCGCTCTTCACATCTTCATCGCTGGAAAATTTCTTCCCTCGAAGCTCTTTTTTCAGTTTTGGGAACAAATAATAATCACTTGGGGCTAAATCTGGGCTATAGGGAGGATGTTCCAAGATTTCGAAGCCCACTCTTTGAGCAGCAGCCATCGCAACTTGATGACTGTGCAAACTCTTTTTTCTCCATGTTGCAAATTTTCTTCCTGATTGACTTGTTGATTGATGTGTAGCTCAGGTAATTATGACCTATTTTTTTGAAACTTAGTATTTATACTCTTAATGAGTGTCACAACTAGTGCAGGTAGTAAAAAGTCACCTTTCCCCGCTACATACCCCTCATTCTGCAAACTTTTTGACCCTTGTATGCTTAATTAAGCATATACATATATGAATGTTTACAATAATTTTATTGTAAACATTCTAATATGGCCGTAGCTCATCGGTTGAGATGTCAGCTTTAATACATTCATGCCTGTTTCTGAGGTACATATAACAGTGGTTTATCTGTTCATTAAGGCTGTGGGATGGTTTACCTAGACAACTGCGTTTCCGTAAACACATTGTTTGTTAAACTCCTGTTTGAACAAAGATCAACTTACCTTGCCATTTTGTATTGTTTATTGATTGGATTACACAGCTTCATCATTCATAAGTTACAGGATATTTGCTTTCATGTTATACGTTTTATGCACGGTGATCAGTATTTTTATATTGTTAAGTATTCATAGTTATAGCATTGTGAATATAAGTAGTTCATCCGAGTCCAATCTGGAAGTATTCAAGTTTGATTCTGATATACCTATCAGTGCCCAGAAACCTAAGAAATAGAAGATATCCTTTTGAAATGTTCTCCAATGAAGAATTAAAATTGAGATATTGTTTTGATAAGAACACCTTGAATAAAGTTAAGCACAAAACCGATATCACCAAATATACCATATAAACAAATACTTTAATAATAAACAATGAGTTTGACATTTACTTTTTTGTGATTTGTCAATGATGTCTTTCTATATGGAGCCAGTGAAAATGTTAAACTATTTTAATATATAATTTATAAAAAAATGTGGCTATTCCACAGTTCTTTAATTTTGCAGACATAATAAAATAAATATCACTGGCATTATTACCCATTTTTGATGATAAAATGGAGTTTTAGTACCTTGTAATCACACTCATCTAGTGGCAGTTCAAAGAACTGCTTATCTGTCCGTTAACTAATAAACCATGCTTTATGTATTCAGAAACACATTGATAGATAAACAGTGTGTATCATTTCAATAACTTTAATGGGTCAATAGCTAATGGGGATTTAACTAATGACTTCAGAAACCAGGCATCAGACAGAGTTTTGTCTTCGCCAATGTATCTATCTATGTGGACCCACTCGTAACACAAGTATTGAGCTTACAAGGATTGGTTAGCGGGAACATCAACAATCCATTTCACATATTAATATTGTTTTTAAACAAATATTTCAGATTTTGCATATACGAGAGGCGTTCAATGTATTCTCGTTATGGGCATGAAATAATAAGCAGAAAATTCGAAATAAAATTTATTTTTCAATGTAGTTCCCCATAACCTTAATACACTTATTTGACCGGGGAAGTAATTTTTCAATACCCCAAAAATAATTTTCTTCTTTGCCTGAAAAATGTTCATCAATTTCCGCCTTCAACTCTTCATCGTCGAAAAAATGCTTACCTCGATCTTTCTTAAGGTTTGGGAACAAAAAGTAATCACTGGGGGCCAGGTCTGGGCTGTAGGGTGGATGAGTGATTTCTTCAAATCCACAATCCCTCACAGCAACCTTGGCAACGCGCGCTGTGTGTTTTTTCAACATTGTGGAATCTGTCATCGTAGTTGTCTTTTCGCAATGATATCTTGAATACTAATGATTAAATAAAATTTTATATTTATACCCTCAAAGAGTGTCTTTAGCTAATGAGATAATATAATTACCCTCATCATTAGTTTATCACCCCGATACCGAGAATACTTTGAACGCCCCTCGTATATGTGTATCTTTGAAAATGATATAGTTGAAAAAGCTGAAAAACCCGCATTTCTAAAATCAAAACCAACTATCGAATTTCTCATATCATATTACAAAAAGCATTCCAAAACTGGTATTGAAAAAGAAATTCCCGATTGATACACTCATATGACTACCACCGATCAATATATAATTTTTTTTTACATAATATTGACTTATTAACAACAACCCCAGATAAAATTCCTGTCAACTTTGCAACAACCCTATTCTATATCAAGCATGAATACCATTTTGAATAACTGCATAGGTTTAAAATTTAAAACACTAATAAATGCCCCTATAGAGGTAACACCGTACAAACTCTAAAGCACCTCATAATTAACAACACTCCTATTACTACTACTACTACCAACTAAGTATAATAGTAGTAGTATTAGGCGTGTTGTCTTAGTAATTATATGTGAAAACATTTAATTGGTGTTTAGATAAAATTTTAGTTTGTAACTTTATATACATACTAGCTGACCCAGCCATGCGTTGCTGTGTTATAAATTGAAACCTATTTTTCAAGTTGGATCAAACTACATGGTGTACAAATTTGATTAAAATCGGTTAATTAGTTTAGGGGTCCATCGCGGACAAACAACGTGACACGTAATTTATATATATTAAGATTATCACTGTTTGTTTTCCAAATAAAATAAAATAAAAGATCAACTATCTAAATTACACACTAATCTTCCAATTCGTAATTATAGTAACAAATAAACACAAAACCCATTAATTCTGATGGAAATAAGTAGCAAGCAAGATACAACAAGTGCATTTATTAACTACATCCAAGTAATCATAAATACCCTAAAACAATTCAACAAAAATATAAATTATTAACTAATCATTAAGAAAAGTAAATACTGCCATTGGTTGTGCGGGCCATTCAAAATTAGTGGTCTATATTGCGGTATGAAAGAAATAATGTCAACAAGAAATATGAGAGGAAGATGTTGGGGGCACGATACTTTGACCGCCATGTGGCGTGAGATGCTGGAGGCTGCCGGGGTCGTCCTGGGGCTTTGCTCTTCCTTATTATTACGCTCACAAACACACCCTCACATAAAACTATAGTTTGTTGTAGGGGTTTGCAGATAGGCTACTAGTTCAATTTAATAATGCAGAACTATAACTTTATAGGTCTTTATAAGTTATATTTTATTCTTATTTTAATTATTACTATATTACTCCGTTTTGTTTCATTAAATTATTTTAGTTCCTTAAATTATAAAAACAACAAGAATAAATAATATTCAGTATATACTATTTATTATAAGAATTTTAAATGTATGGTGGGTGAGATTTCCTAAGTATATTATGATGATATGGTTGGTTTCGGGACCGCATCGACAAGTTTACGGCAGCGACAGATAATTATTTCTTTATAAAATTGTCAAATTACCCCCATTATTCCACATTACTGTTTTGTTGGTAAGTAACTTAACCGATTCGTTGCTACATACAATTACAGAAACGAAGGCCACGAGCTTAATTTACGTGAAAAATGAAGATACTTTTATTCTGGGTTGATTTCCCTAAAACTTGCTTTGAAGGAGTTATCATCGATTTAAAAATAAAAGGGTTAACGCTAACGCCACACGCAAAAAAAAAAACAATCAAAAAGCATCAGCAACGAATCGGTTAAGGTATACAGATTGTATTTCATTCCTTATATTCAATAAACTATTTGAATTTGAATTAGTTATGGTCCATAATAAATAACAGCTTACATCTTTGTTCTAGTACCGCTTTTGTGTACAAGATGGCGTTATAGTTATGCTATAAGCAGAACTGCTTTCAGGCGTTTCAAGTTAAACAAATTACCAGGGTTTCAAACAATATAAATATTAATATCATCAATAAAGTTTTAAGTTTTAATAAAAATAGCATAGGCAATAATATAAGATAAAGATAAAATGATTTTTATTCAATATTAGAATTTTAAATGCGTGTATTGTACGTCAAAATTACGCCAAGGCGTTGAAAGTCCTGCGTCGGGACACCTTTTCCCGGGAAGAAGTAAATCAATCCAGTTTTCTTTAAAGTATGGAACATTTTGGTATGTTTATATAATGCTACGAAGCCTATCTTCGTACACAATTGGTTTCAGATGTTATATCAAATAAAAAACACTAAAACGAGCCTTGTCAACCTTTAATATATTTATCGTTTTCATTACACTAGCTTTTTAAAATAGTTCTCAAAATCATACCCTTTAAATATTTTTTTAATTACAACCTTATTGTGTCCAAAAATTATGAATATTTTCTTATGAATAGTTTTTTATTTTGATAGTAGGTGTAGTATTAACTATGATGTACCTGAGAGGAAGTGCTATTCCCGATTTCGGGAGTTTTTAAAGTCCTCGTTACGGCTCGGGCTTCAAACAGCGCCATTAGGTTTCTTTCTCCGCTCCCGCACACGACCTATAATCAGACAAAATTTTCACAAGTTATTAGCGACAGTTTTTGTTATCGACTCTACGCACACATCCGAAACTTTGGCGGTAGCCCTTGGTAGTGAACGTCAGGAATAACACAGAGATTGATAGATAATCGTCTACATAAAGTCAACACAAAATTAACCCTGAGTGGCAATAAACCACATGTCACATGCCTTTCTATGTATGTCTTATTTAGCTCCTTAGTTACTAAAATATAAAATAAATATAATAAAATATATATATTTACATTTTTTTTTTCAGATATGATCACCAAAAGCTTCATGAGATGCATCGAGGCCATGAGTCGATGCACACGACGATGGTTCTCATTCTTATTGGCACATTAGTTGTTGCTCAAATAGTTGTAGTAGAATGGAAGAAAAGACACTACCGGTCATATTCGGTAAGATTATTTACTGCATGTCTTTTAAATATAATGACGATGAAGAAAAAGTCGGTAGAGCTCGGTGGCGCAGAGCTTTGCATGTTTACAGAGGTTTAGCAATATTTGGAAAGGGTCATCGGGTGGGTGACAAAAAATTTACTTATCTGCTTCGTGCTCAATAGGCACTTTAAGCCAACGGTCTCGGCTGCATCTGCAATCGTTGTCTCCAGTACTATCAATATTGCTATTGCGCATGATTTTTTAATTCGTCTCGTTAGTTTTCGAATGCAAATTAGTAACATACTTATCTTTGTATTCGTATAACCAATAATTACTAATACTTATTGGTCATAGACGCTATCTTCTTGTATACGCATCAATAAAATTTACCAATAAGAAATTATTGGCGAAATTTTGTATTGGCTGGACCTTGGACTCCAATTCGTTATACTAATTTATTTTTATAGAAACGCATTGTGAAAAGAGAATGGAAAATAGGTACAGTCTCCGGGAAACGTCTTAACGTTCTATCAACGGAGTGGGGGAAAAGTTCGCCCATATGCACTTGCGAGCATATGATGTGGGCTCGGAATAAAATTTTTAGATGTTTCGGATTGCCATAACATTACGTTTTTTAATATTGTACCTAGGCTAAAATTACGGTTCGTTTTTAATACATAAATACTCAAATCTTGAGTTGAAATAAAAAACAATATAGAAAAATAAATATTTATTATTTATATAAATCTTAACCTTTCTATCCATCATATTAGCACTTTTGTAAGCTAATATGACGGTAATTAAAATAAATATGTTTTAATTAAATCATAACGTCTCCATTTAATACAAAAAGTATTTTATCATTCACAATTGCTATCTTTAATTGTGATAGACTACTGGGAAAAAGATAATAACATAATATCTTTTACAATAATCGACATCATCCGATACTAGTATCCGACACGTTATTTTTTTCTCGAGTAGACTTAACAGATAAATGATTTGATTATTACTTATATTATTATAACTAATGACACGAAATTGACAACTGCGAGTTGCTCGTTTCGTCGACATCGACTCAAGTCGAATTATAGCCATTGATATATTGGAATAATTCGAAATCTTATGCGAATATTTATAGTCGCGCATCACTATATTTTTTCTGCGGTGTTTTTTTACCTTTAGGAAAGGCCTTGGCCTTTTTGGTCAAATTGATGATGGTCAAAAAGACATCAAAGTGATATAAAAGCTTTATTCTTTTGTTCGCAGTTCTTCACGATGATAGCTATGTGGTCAATACCGGTGCTGATGAGCCTCAAGAACCACTGGTGGAGGTTCATTTCAGTTTGGACTATATTCACGTTGCTCACTGCTTTAGTCATAAGGAAGTCCACAAGGAGACCCATGTCGGTAACTACACCAAGGTGAGAACGATATTTATACCTTAACAAAGTTTTAGTTCTGCAAAGTGGGTGATGTTTCATCTATGTCTAGGGCTGTCACTTTGCCGTTTTTCATACAATTATTTGTTTTCAGCAATTTAGGCTTTACAATAATTTCTTGGGGTTATTTTGTCGGCATTATAACTTATCTACTATATTCAGAATTATACAGGTAGGTAGGTAGGTACCTATTACTCTGTATATTTATTGCGCAATATGAACGTGAATGCGAGAAACTTGTAGTTATAAAATTAATTAAATTATAGTTTTAATAACTACAAAAACAAAAAAGCCTTATTAGATCTCTTTGTCTGTCGGTCCAGCCGTTAAGGAGTTTATGAGATACACGCATATAGCATGCATTATATAATATTTATAAAGATAGGTTGCTTCGCAGAGTTGAGAACTGCCAATGATGTGGTGTGCTTACCCAAATAAAGCCTCTTTGAAGTTTTAATTAAAACACACCTCTTTTTTGCTTTTTATAGTATTTGTTTATATTCCAGACTGGTCTATAAATGGTTCTACCTCATATACAAGCTGAGCTGCGCATTCGGTGTTTTCGGTTACATTGTCATGATGCTTACGTTCCTAGGCCTGAACTTGGCATTCGGACACAAACCGCAGCCCTGGATGGACGTGGCCCTAATGTGTCTTTTCTACGGATTGTACTTCGGTGTATTAGGGCGTGACGTAGCCGAATACTGTGCGGATAAAATGGCCGCATCAATAGGGGTGAGATTTGTGTCTTGATATTTTCTTGACTTTTGAATAAGGCTTATTGGTTTTTCTTGTAGTGTTTTCATTTCAACTATATAGCAAAATTAGAAGGTTAATCGTTTTAAATTATTTCAGTTTATCATAAATGTATCAATGAAAAAAAATCAGTATGTATTATTGAATCACCAATTAATAACCTATTGAATAACTAATAGCTTTATAGTCTAAAACGGGATGAAGTACTGAAAATAAAAATTAAAGTTTAACATATAATTGATAGAAATAATTATAGGTATGTGCATGTAATGAAAAAATAAACTAGATTTATGTCCTTATAAATTATTGAGAAAGTACATAGATATATTGGTGAGCAATGGTGGGCTTACATCTGAAAGAGATCTTTACAAGTCAATTATATTATATTAATTATATCATGTTCAGTCAACAGAAGATATATTCAAAATGTAAAATACATTTTTTTTCTATTACTATGAAAATCTAAAAATCTTAAAATTAATAATCTATCTAAAATATTTTCTACAATTTCTTAGACTTATGTGTCTTCCATAAGTGTATAAAATTTTATGAATATGAAAGTTTGTATTAAAACTAGATGCGCCGACAACGCTGATAATCTTTTCAGCTTGTTATTGACTTATATTTCAGATCGTAGAGAATAATAACCAATTCACAAATGTTGATTCTTATTGTAAGTTAAGGCACTGACAAGTTCATATTTTTTGTTATATAAATAATGTATTCTTGCAGTATTACACAAAAGAAGGTATGCCAACGAGACAGCTGGAAAACAATGTGTGTGCCGTATGCGGTAACCAGTTATTAGTTGATGTGAATGAAGAAGGAGTACTAGGTTTGTAAAGATTCAATATGTCATTTATCTTCAATATCGAATGTAATAAATCTATACTACTATATAAATCTGTAGGGTCTGTCTGAATTTTATAATAAATATTCGTTTTATGACTCACTGATACCAGTTCTATCTTAATACCAAAACCTGAGAGTTCTAACTAATTTTATGAACACTCACACCTTAACTATTTAATCGATCGTAGCGAAATTTTGCATACACTCTGCCAGGGATACATAATCCAGAAAAAAAAATGTTTCCCAGAGATAGAAATGTAATTTTTAATTGGTGGTCTACATTGAGCCGAGCGAAGCCGCGGGAAAAGCTAGTACTTTTTAAGTATGAAACAGTCGATAAAGTACGAACTACTATGTATTATAGCATTGTTATGTTACATATTCATAGCGATAATGTTTCCTTCTCACTTTTCGAGTTTCCTGTGGAGTTTGATTTCGACTAACTTACACTAATTTAGATTGAATATCTCAACAACTTTAGGCAAACGGTAAATAAAAAATAACTTTTTTATAACTAGTAGATTTTTATGAAAAAATCGATAAATAAGAAAAACTTTTAATTTGTTATACCTTAATTCTTCTTGTATAAGAATACCGTACCCGAACTGAAAACCACTGGGACGTACCACCTGACTGCCTAGGCTCTGGCCGGCACTGAGCATTACGAATCGCGCAAGTGGCCAGAGGGTCCCTCCACAGTGGGGGATTTCCGGGTATAACCTCCTCAGACGTACGAGTCATGTCACGAAACCAATCACCCCTATAATTCGTAGCAACATGTATACTATATAGTACTGACACCAAAGACGTGATAAAAAGTTAGTTTTAATAACATTTGCAGAGAATACGTACAAGCTGACGTGTGGACACGTATTTCATGAGTTCTGCATTCGCGGGTGGTGCATCGTTGGCAAGAAACAAACCTGCCCCTACTGCAAGGATAAAGTCGACCTCAAACGAATGTTTACCAACCCGTATCCTTTGCTAAGTGCATTGTATTACATATAATGGTTATGTACCAAGCTTACATTGTACACACTGAGATGAGGGGCTGAAAGTGAAACGGATGAATTGTATTTTTATAGCTTTTTGGTTTTGCCAATTGGCAGCTATTTTATTTGTCTATCCTTGTGTTTTATTGTATATTAAATTATTAAAAGAAAATAGGTTATTAATCTTAATACTTTATCACTTTGGTACCGTTTGGTGCAACGATAGCGATCCTGCCTTTCGCATTGACGGTCCTGGGTTCGAATCCCGGAAGGGGCAGATGTTTGTTTGATGAATACGGGCATTTGTACCTGAGTCATGGGTATTTATGTATATTTCTATTAATATTATTTATTTATGTATGCTTGTGTATTATTTTTAAATTAGCAGTTAGGTGTTATTGGCACTTCGCCGTCGGTATGTATATCCGTTACCTTAGTATCCAGAACACAAGCAAGCCTTACAGTGCGTACTTTGGGCAAGGCTAATTGGTGTGATTGTAAGAAATATTATTATTATTACTTTTTGTCTTTCTCTTGTTAGAAAAGTAAAAAGGCATATTGGAATCAGTCAATTATAATTTGATTTCTGCTATATTGAAATAAATTCATAAAAACAGGGTGACTTATAGAGTAGAATAATGAAATATTATCAATTTTATTCTAGTAGATGAAATCTGTTATAATACTAATGGAGAGCGTTTGAAACTTTTGAATTTAAATTCTTTAATTAATTAAAGAAGTTTGTAATTGAGTTTGCTTCAGTAATTAACTTTTTTTTTGTCCTACCATCTTACATTGTTCAATTTCCATTTAGCTATTCGAAAGTAGAATAAATTTTGTCCTTACATTTTTTCTTAACCGCTGTACAGTTGGGACCGCCCACAAATGCTGTTCGGTCAACTGCTGGATTGGATCCGATGGCTGGTGGCGTGGCAGCCGCTCGTTCTCTTCTTAGCTCAGGGAATCAATTGGCTCTTCGGCCTTGAATGAAAAATTAACTACCAAGATATCTCTCAATCAATGGAATGGAACAGTACATCTTTTTAAGCGTATTCGATCGTTTATAATATTTAATAACCAAAACTTGGTTTGTTGTACGGGTTTACTCCTGTTAACTACAATTAATGGTACAAACCAGTATACTTCCTTTAAATTTTATGTATAATTTTGACATCTATTTATTTAACTATAATTTGGGCGTGAGTTACAATGCAAACCTTGATTATGTTTTTAATCCATTTGTAAAAATAATCCATTGATTTTAGAAAATGCATGTATTTTATCAGTTCGAACTATTTAAATTTTTTAAATAGTTGTAGTGCCTTTTACTATGGGTTTACTTATCAAGAAGACCTTGTCTTGTCAACGTTTTCTACATTACATTCACAAGTCCAAATAAATTGAATTTATTAATAGGCATACCTATTACTTTTATGTAATAAGTGAAGCTTTTCAAATTGGTATTTTACGATTAAATCGGCTGCTGCGTATTATTTATTTGATAAATTAGTGTATTCCGTACTTTGATTATTTTATGCGAAATTAAGATTACGTTATTTATTTTGACATATGCATTACCATTTATTATTCGTAGCGTATGGTTTGGTGAGTTTTTTTTTTCATTTGTATAGTTTGGTTAATAGAACTTGCAGAATACGATGCTAAAGTTTTAGTACAGTTATTAAAAAAACTGTTTTTAATCAAAGGCAAATAATTAAAAAAATGTATTACAGGAAGTTAATTGAGATAATAAGGAAGGATTAAATTTAAAAATTATATGTTTAACAGAAATAAAAATGATTTGACTATATCGAACAGGATGAAAAAAAGGCGTGGACCATATTGTTCCCCCTATATAAGGAATGCTGGGTAGGTCAGATGAAAAGTCTTTGCAGGGCGTTAATGTAATGTAAGTTCTATCATTATTTATATGCCTGAAATTACATCCGCATTCGCAGACTGCCTAGTCTTATCTATCTATCTAAAAGCTGCTTAACAATTTGCGAGTTGTATTGGCATCTTTTGTTGTATATAATGTACCCAACGATTTAGAGTTGATCGAAATCTGTCGGTACAGAATCGCATTTATTCTTGCTCTATCCTATTCTTTCGTTCAGCAATATCATCTGATAGAGCAAGTGATATTGCGCGCGCGCCTTATTTGCTTTAGGCAATATAATTCTGAGCCACATAGTATGAAAAAATGCGATTTCGTACTAATAGATGTAGGTCAATCCTAAATCGGCCAGACCTTAAAACACCATTACGAACCACTGCCACTGAAAGTTTAAGAAATAGTCTCTATTCTTGAATCTAAAAGAGTAGAAAGTTTCGTGGTATAGCTATAGTCTTTGTGAAGTTGCATTTATTTGCTTCATGCATAAAAAAAACTAGTTTTGCGTCTGCCTTTGCATAGTTGATAGAATTTCAGTTTTCACGCCAGGTTTTAGCCAATAATATTGATTTTTTTATTATTTTCGTCGTAATTTATTTACTGTTATTTCGTACGTACGATATTGTTTGTTAATTAAATAACTGGTGACTGGTAGGACATCAACCTTAATTTTATTTGTATAAATAAAATTTCGGGTTGGCGTTATCTCAATACTATGCATGATATATATGAGGTTAGCGGCGGCGACCAGTGGTTTCAATGTAAGCTTAAAAAACTGATTAAACGATAGGTAACATAGGTACTTTTATTCAATACATTCAATATTTAGGACTGGAATAACAATCAATTTGGTGAAAAATTTGCTCATTTTTCGTTTAAGCTGGTTCTAGATTTGGTTAATTATTTTTAGCCCTGGCTTTATTGCTATTATAGCGTTTCTATTTATTGCCGTCATCGAAAGAGGCCAATATAAAAATATATATTTCAATGATTACTAGAATTGATTAACTAACCTAAACTGCAAGCGATCGTTTTTTTACAAACAAACAAATAAAAAGCAGGTTAAGTATTGAGAATGTGCCCCCAGTTAAATGTAATAAATATCATATTGTTAAGTACTTAATTGACATTACTAATTATTCAGTTTTTTGCTGCCTATCTCTTGCTTTCATAGCGTGACCTAGAAAAATGAGCTCTATTACTTTTAGAGTACGAAAAGTACTTTCACAGAGTGACCTTGAAAAATGACCTGATAACAACAATTTTTTTAACTTTCCGTACTCTAAAAGTAATAGAGCTCATTTTTCTAGGTCATTTTAAGATATCTCTTACTTTCATAGAGTGACCTTGAAAAATTACCTGATAACAACAATTTTTTTAACTTTTCGTACTCTAAAAGTAATAGAGCTCATTTTTCTAGGTCACTCTATTAAAGCAAGAGATAGACAGCAAGAAACTGAATAATTAGTAATGTCAATTAAGCAGCTACAAACTGCATAAATAGTAATGCCAATGAGTAACCTACTTAACAAAATGATATTCATTACATTAACTCTCGGGACACATTCTCAATACTTAACTTGCTATACCCTAAGCATCAAGTAAATCTGTAGCGAATAAATCAACAATAATATAACTATAAATATTAAATGATTAATAGTAGTACAAGCAAGCGGTGAAAAAAAATTGAATATTTTTCATCGGTGACAATTAGGACTTTTCATTCTTCAAATTTTTACTGAGAATTATGTCATTGATGGCTATTAGGAAATATTTCAATTTTGTTTGTAGTTCAATTAGTTTTGCTGGGTTTTGGTGGGCGCTCTACAAATTTATTATCACTGGCATTATGGCAATATTTCTTATAAACTATATTTTTCGCTGTACATTATCCGGTTTATTTATGCATTCAGTGCCTTTATTTTGTCATTCATTATATTTGTGCGTTGTATTGTCATAAAGTGGCATGTTTCACAGTCACCTAATGTCATGATATTTAGATCATAGGTAGATATTTGTGATTTGTATTTAAATGTAAGTATTCGCTTTGTATATTTATAAGATTTTACAGACAATGTCAGAAGTGCATAATATTGTATAAGAACAGAAGTGATCAAGAAATTCACTAAATAGTTTTGAAATTTCTGTGGCGGTATTGACTTTAAAGCTGACGCTGACTTGAAAAATTCACCTGTATTGGATTCCGGTTTTTGCTTATTGTTAGCCGAATTTATGTACTTTCGATACTATCTGTACATACGGTTGGTTGGTGCCTGAGTAAGCTGTGCATTAAGATTTTTTTGTAATTGTTATAAAGTCTAAAACTTGTTTCCAACTAATGTGGTTACGATTTAGAGTAATTTAAGGTAAGAATAAGTTACTTTTTTGCAAATAGTTTCCGGGAAGAAATAGACTAAAGACACTATCTGCACTAAAATTCTAAGTAATTTATTACATTTTGTTAAAAAGCGTTATTTCATAATAGATTTTTACTAGGAATCAATAACTTCCTAGGAAAAAAGCCGTAAAAGGTGATAAAGAATCTATCTTTTCATTTGGTAAAATTTTTTTGTTGTCCTCTTGTATTTTATAATGTATATTTCGGGTAATAAAATTAGTTTTTAGTATTTTTTAATATATAGACGATGTTAGAGTTCACTATTTAAGGTCAATAGATCACTTTACTGCTAAAGGAACAGCGAACAATTGTTTCGTAAGGTAGTTCTTTAAGTCATTCTTAAAAAACATTTTTAAACAACGCACTATCACAAGATAAAACGCCGTATTACTGTATTATTGTTGTAGTATTGTTTTGTTGTGACCCTGCCTCACCGCCCACGGCCATGGATTCGAACTATTATAAAATCGGGCTTATATTTGTGTGATGACATGGTTATATGCATTCTTATTTATATATTATGTCCGTCATTTAGTGTCCAAAGTCTAAGCTCTGCTAAGTTTGGAATTAAATTGGTGTGAGTTGTGAAGTATTACGTATTCAGCGTAACTTTTTAGCTGGTTTCAGTGCTCAGACAGAGTAAAATATATCTAAAGCAGTATCGAAATTAGGCCTATTCGTTGAAATAAATTTTATTTCACGTTCCATTAAAGTAAGGGGCGGCACTGTTATGTTTTTGTGGAATGTTAAAGTAACTTTTTATTTTTTATTTATGTTCTATAATTATCGAATAATTGAATACTCAATTTTAGTTATAACTAAAATTTTAAAGTATCAATATTTTATGCCGTCTTTATTTTACGTTATTACAAATCGGTCACTGAATAATACTATCGCCTGCTACGACACGCTTTTAAAGATTTATAAAATTTTAAAGCGTAAAACATTCTCATTCTACCGATAGCAACAAAGATAAGATAACCTGTTCACTCATTTCGACGCGGCACTTGCGACTGACAGCACTCTGACGTTCATTTAGGGGTCTTTTTGAGGCGTGAGTCTTTGTGAGCCGCTTTAGCTATATATTTTCTGTGGGTTAGATCACCAATCTCTAGCAAATCACCAAATAGTTATTTGAACTAGAAATTATTATAAAGTTAATCCATTCAGTACTTTGCCCACCCATCGGTGGGTCAAACTTTTTATACATGTGCCGAGACCGCACATCGGGGGTTGGACGTCAAATCACATAGGTCAAGTAGAAAATGGTTCGGTCAACACAACAAAGATGTACTCTAGAGATTCATCTCCTGATTTAAAAAAAAGCCAGAAATAAGCAAACCTAAAAAAGTTCCCAATGAATCACAAGAAAAACGCTCTCCAGAAAAATTAAGAAAATTCGAAATAGGTTCGATCAACACAGCAAAGATGTACTCTAGTTATTCATCTCCTGATTTTTTTAAAAAGCCAGAAACAAGCAAATCTAAAAAAGTTCCCTATGAATCACAAGAAAAACGCTCTCCAGAAAAATTAAGAAAATTCGAAAAAGGTTCAATCAACACAACATAAATGTACTCTACTGATTCATCTCCCGATTTTTTTTTAAAACGCAAGAAACAATACTAAAAAAGATCCCAATGAATCACAAGAAGAGATCTCTCCAGAAAAAATATAAAATTGCAAGAGAATTTACTTAACGAATTATATGGCGGTCAGTGGAAATCTATTCCAAATCTTTTCAAAACAAAACCCACAAAAGTAACGATGAACATGATAAAGAGAATGACGAACCAAGTTCGGCCATTGAAAAGAATGAAAGCAACATCGGTGATACAGGAAACAGATCCAAATTAGATCGCAACGCATCTGTGATTGCATTAAAAAAAAATTAAAAAGAAGTTGGTGTTTTGGCGGAGGAAATAGAAAATGCAACAGTTGCTCGTAAAAACTATAGTGAGAAAAGGTTGGATTTCATGGTATCATTAGCAGATAATGTGGCGATGTTATCCTGAAGCTTTACGATTTCGAAACGACTTTAAAACTCTTAAAGATAAACTCACGCGTAGGATGTATGAAGAATTCAATAGAGAAGTGTTTGACGACCGATTGGACGAAGATATGCCTTTATTGTGGGTAACTAGACTAACAACTACTGTGGGTCGAACGGACAATTAACGCAACGCAGTTATGATAAAATCTGATAGGATGCATGACGTATTAGTCTTTCCTATGACTATTAAAGTGAAAATGTTTCCTACGGATAAGTACCACTTTTGAACCGCCAGCGGTAAAGCAACTAGTAAAAAGCTGAGATTTTCACGATACTGCTAGATGCTGAAACATAATAATAATAATAATATTGCTTACATTCACACCAATTAGCCTAGCCCAAAGTAAGCACTATATAAAGGCTACATACATATATGATACAAAGATATGTTATATTTATAGGAATATATATAAATATCCATGACTCGGTACAAATATCCGTTTTCATCACACAAACATCTGCCCCTTCCGGGATTCGAACCCAGGGCCATCGGCGCGAAAAGCAGGATCGCTACCGTTGCACCAAATGGTCGTCATATGCTGTGCAGTAATGCCGTGTACTCGCTTTCCATGGTTTTTGGAGAATGCTTCTATTCTTATGCATAGCCGTAATTTAATAGTGTTCTATACGCCTAATAGTGTTATTTATATCAACTGTCTATACTGTTTCCGTTTATTTCAAATTTGTTACTCAGGCTTTTAAGTCAATTCGACATCATCCTTTGGCGGTTTTTTTTAGTCAGTGGGTAAGGTGGCCGAAGTTTTAAAATCTAAGAAAAGAAAACGTCTAAGATGGCGAGGCACCTTTGTGATAAAGTTTAAAGGGAGTATTTATAGCTCAATGAATACGAACTATTTTTTGAACTACGCTTTGAAATCTTGCCATGTTTTCTTTGGATAAAATTCTTACTTTATAGTCTTGCTCCCAGGATGTAAAGGATGTAAATTTTATGTCACGTATGGGAACAGTTATTCTGTTGCATGTTGGTGCTGGGTTTGGTTTGTGTTTGGGCTTGTCTTAAGTCCGTCTGGATAGCTATCTCCGTCTTATCTGTGTCTGCTGCCATAACGATTTAAAACATTGTTGTAAACAAACAACCACAGCGGTTGAGGGTTCCGAGTGAAATGTATTTTGTCTTTAATTCTTATCATCACTTAACAGATGAGAACAGATGAGCTAAACACTTTAAAAAAATGTGAGAATATAGTACATATTTTGTCGAGTCTTAGACGACCTTATCTTATTTAGGGCTCATGCGGGAGTGTAAATGTATGCACGCGATCTTGAAGACCCCACCCTTTCAAACATCTAGTGGACATTGGACTAGATAAAAATCTCTATGCCTGTTTATACCGCTCGCATAGCGGCGACGTGGAGACTTACAGGCTCACCACCATGCTTGTTGAGAAAGCAGACGTTGCCCTACAGCGGTACCCATCCGCTCAGCAACTGGTTCCCGGTAATTTTAATGCACACTACGAGGACTAGCTGTTCCCATATGAGGAAACTGACCACGCGCACGGTCACGCGCTTACCTATTCACGATATATTCATATTTAAGAGTAATTAAATTGACTCCCTGGCAGATTCCTTTACATTCTAATGTCATATGTAGCACTATACTACTAGCTAAATGTTACAAAATGAGTCCTTACCTACTTTTCTTTCTGGGTTGAATTTTAAAGTATTGTTAAAATTTCTTGCAAGCCAATATAAAAAAGGTCGTTGTCAAGTATTTGAGAGTAAGATGTCCCTATTGTGTATTATAACGTGACTACGTTATTTGTAGAATTATTCTGTACATAATAAATCTGTTTCCATATTTTGTCATTCTGAGTTTTATTTCTGTAGAAAAAAATTATTGCAGGCGCCTTTCCTTACAAGCAACGAGTTAAATAACATAGTATAAATAGCCTACTATGGATTGTCTTCTCATTTTTTCCAGTCATACGTAAAAAATCCCCCACTGCCCTCCCTATGGATGGATCATAACCTCATTCCTACGAGGATTGTAAGGTGTTAACGACTGCAGCTTCGGGAGCACGAGCCCGAAATTTTTTTTATCATTATTGAACTGCGAGTATACTTGTATATAATACATGATACTATAAGTTGCAAATTGACGTCCACTATTGGACAAAGGCCTCGAACGTTGCCCAGCCGAGTTGGATTCGCGGATTGCCCTCTTTCTCGAAATCGGACCTACACATAATCGTCAACAGCTTCCAGTGTAGTCTCCAACCTTTAGAGGAGTGGGTACAACATAATACATAACTTGACATAATTTTCGTCATGACCATGTTCATTTTGAGCCCCACTTGTTGAGGGGCTCTACTAAGGCCACTGAGCATCGCCCTTAGATCTTAGTTAACACACTGATAATAAAAGAGCTTTTTACACCGAGATTGAGTGCATGTCATTTTTTCACTACTTTTTGGAGCGGAGCGAACGAAGTGAGCGAAGCTCTCATGGATCAGCTTCATAGGCGCAATGTCTGTTACGCCATAACTTCCTAAGTTCTTAACCGATTTTAATATGTTTTGTGTGAAATCGAATCAACAGGTTTAGGACCAGATTGTGACGGAGCCTGAATTTTGAAATTCGCAAAAATTCCCACCAAAAAATTTTTTTCTTTTCTTTTTTAGGTATTACGCTCCGCTTCAATATATGGTGTTAGCGTAGCTTTATGCTTAGCGACTGCATCGCCTAGTTAATATGTTATTACATCCGCTGCATGTAATATTACTCATTATATTTACCTTTTAATACTGTAGAATGGTAAATATATCAATAAGTTCAGCGCGAGTGATAGGCCGTTAGAACGCAGTAGTTACACAATGACTCACAATTGCGAACGAACGTAGCACCGGCAGCCGGATGACGAGCTGCGGGTATAAAGAAGATCGTTAACCAATTTTTTTTACAAATGTTTTCACTTATAACTTTTTATTTCTCGTCAATATCACAATACGGTTTTCACTATTTTTATTGTAGACTAGCTGACCCGGCCACACGTTGCCATGGCTCAGTTATTATAGTTTGTAATATATATTTTTATTAAAAACCAGTATAGCCTTTATGATATTGATTCGTTGGTGAGAAAACAGTGGGAGGCGCCCGACGTGACGGCACAGTGGTTTCATGCGCGTGAGCTGCGCGCGGTACTGGACAGTACTTGGACAACATTACTTTATTTTTATAAAATAGTTTTTTTTCAAGTAGCCTAAGTTACTCTTTATCATATATACATCAGCTACCTGCCAATAAAAGTCCCGTCAAAATCGGTCCAGCCATTTCAGAGATTAGCCGGAACAAAAGACAGACAGACAGAGAAAAACTATATAAAATGTTATTTTGGTGTATGTACCGTATATATATATTCATATGCATCTAGTCAATAACGGTTATTTCAATATTACAAACAGACACTCCAATTTTATTTATATGTATAGATATCCTAGCTTCAGAAATATGATACGCGTAACACCAAAATACGAAAATATACATCTGTTTGGAATTAATTTTACTGAGCACTACAGAAAACGTCTTTCCTTCGAGAGCGCGGGCGCGCTATCGCAACGGCGAGGTCACGGTAAAATTCTGGGTTAACACAAAAAACTGCGTTATACAGCAACTCGTTCCTGTTATTACTCCTTAACCGCAGGGACGTATTGCTATCGTTGTTAAAAACTTTGTCTAAGCATGGGTGCGGTGTTATTGGCGATCCCTTTAAGTATCTCCATGGGTTTGTGATGTTTTGCCGGTTCTGCAGCGACAAATTTGGACCCTTTAATTTAGTTTTAAAGCTTGATCCGCTTGCTTGTTGTCATAGAATTCTACGCTGGGTTTCTTATTCGAAATGAGCTGCACTCTTGTTGTCGCGAAGGATATTTCTTTAAAGCTGATGCTTTTTTTGAAGGCGCTCATCGTATCCTCTCGGGTTTTTACTTGTTGGAGGTCACAATGATATATCTTAATATATGTATATAAATTACGTGTCACGTTGTTTGTCCGCGATGGACTCCTAAACTACTTAACCGATTTTGATCAAACTTCGTAACTATCTGTAATTTGATCTAACTTAAAAGATAAGATAGGATAGGTACTGGTTATTTTAATTTATAACACAGCAACGCGTGGCTGGGTCAGCTAACATATGTATATCACAATGATATGATGAAATATCAACTAAGCAACAGTAAAGAAAACGGCTAGTTAGTAAACATTTTAGATGTCCTTGTTATCGATATGTTGGAAGGAGGGGACTCTTTGATAAAATCATACATTTTGTAGGGAAAATATTTTTTTTCTATAATGTAAATTATTTTCTTAAGATTTAAATAAGAAAACCCACAGTTATAAATAAAATTTTGAGAATTGTCAAATCAACTTATTAAATAAATGCTATCTCTGTTACCTACCACAATGGAGAATTTATGTAAGAGACAAGTTGGGAAGTTTCATCAAAATGAAGCTACTTATAAAAATTAGCTTGATATTAATAAATGTTCGAAATTGGTACGGGGATCCTGAACTATTTGATTTTAGGATAGTAAAAAAAAATGATTAACAGTTTTATGTTGTTATTTGGAAAGTAGGTTAAACAGTTTCTTGTATATAATAAAAAAAAAATATTTGATTTACTCATAAATTTATTTCCTATGGCTCAAGTTAATGAATTTTAAGGGAAACAACCTTCTGAGTATGGCATTCGCACTAAAATCTGCTTTTGGTGCATGTTCCCAATTATGGGAGATTTTATTCCTACGAGTAAAGTCATCTAACCGGTAGTAATTAATCTTCTAGGAATGGAATGTACAGTAAATATGTGTTCGCTGTATGTTTTCCTATTTCTAAATTGATCGATGAGAATCAGGTATGGAAGTAATTTTTTATCAGGTTTTATTTATCTGATATGGGCTTGCTCTTGGCTGCACTGTGAAGCGTTAAGCCTACCAGGGAGCGAGTCTACCCAGAAGCAGCATCTTCATTCGAGCTTTTAATAGGCTTTTGGAAAAACAAACAAAGGCAGAAGTGATCCGATAGGATATATATTCAGGTCCCTTAAGCGACAAATTCGGTTCATGTATTCTTACAATCTACTTTTACCCAACTGCAGAGCAGGAATCTTGTTCTTAGTACCACCCTTATAATAGCTTTTTTAAATTAACTGAAGTAAAAAGATTTCTAGGGACCTACAATTACTCCTAGAATTCCCTCTACATTTATTTATCTTTACAATTTAGTGTTTTGTCATTGATAGTAGAAATACTTGGTGACCCTGGGATATAGTCCGCTTTGGTCGATTCCAAAATCAAACCAACTGGAAAAGAACTTCATATTATAGTCCGTGTGTTGAACTATAAGATGGTGTATATGGTATAATATAAGGTGAAAGAAATGTGCAGAGGAAAAACTTTTTTGGTCACGAATTTAAGAAAACATCGTTCTATTTTTCAATCGCCGTCAAGTATTTACATTTTTTTTTTGTAAAATGATGGACAAATTTGTCACCGTTGCCGAAACAATGTAAGACAAAATCAAAATAAACCAAAATCAAAAATTCATTGTGTAAATAGATCAACAAACGCTTGTTAAAATTTTGTGCGTTGCCCGCAAACATGCTATCGTCCCCCATTAGATTTTGTGGTATTGTTGTGTCCAGAAACCATGGCGCTTTGCCAATCAATAAAAAAAATGTGGTACAAGCTGTAACTGGTTTAGGTGAGTGCCTAATTATTTAATTTTTAAATACCGGACATAGTCTTATGCATTATAATCAATATATAACTATATATAGCATAAAAGTTATCTTAAGCTTTTAGCGCACATAAATAGCACTTACGTATCGACTTTTGATTGGTTCTAAAACATAAGTTTAGGTTAGTTTAGGTTTTAGTTGTGTGAATTGTAATCTAATAGTATGCCACGATTAAGCATAATCATTTTCCATACTAATACCTTTTACAATTTTCGGAATAGGACACAGAAATTTCGCGAAAGACGACAAAGATCCTTGCAAAAACATCCCGCAGGCTGAGGGTAAGGAAACGGAGAAATGGCCCAGGGACGATCCACCGCCCCCTGCGTGGCGCTGTGAGTGCCCACGCGACCCACAGCCTCCAAACTATGACCCTTACAGGATTAAGGTCCCGGATATTATGGTCCCACCATTGCCCCCAAGCAATGCCAAGGTATATTTCAGGGATTAACCTAAACTTGTATAACTCCTAAAGTTAGACCGGGGTAAAACTGGTGTATTTATTTTAGTGAAAAATTGGGAGTATTATTTTAAGAACGAGTTTACCTAAAGTTTTATGGGGGAGGAAGGGTTCTAAAGCTTAACCCCCCCCCCCCCCATCATCTACGACTATATGAATCCTCCCTCCCTCGTAGATAGTTCTGAATTTATGGAATTTAAAATTGCGAATTGCATTATTATTAAATATAACCAAAGTATCAGTTACTAATAATACTTATTTAATCGGAGTGTATTTTACACACAATCCTACTTATTCACTACCTTGCGACATACGCCCGAGTGCATTTGACGAAATCAGAGCCCCACGTCGAGAATTAAATATCTAATGAAATCCAGCATGTGCTTTCTTCATCAGTGGGACGCTGTCACTCTCACCACAAGCCCTTCTGGAGGACAGGATCAAGGCTCTGAGTATCACACTGCAGGGGGCGTGCATTCAGAAGGTCAAGCGAAAGAGGAGGAGCCAAGGGATGACTCTTTTTTGGGAATACTCAGAGGCTTTTTCGGCAAAGGCAAGAAGACCGAAGAAAAGGGTAGCGGTGACACCATGATGGTAGACGAGGGTAACCTTCTCTGGCACTACATCTGCGCTAACTGACCGGTGAGTCTTACGAAGATCTGTCAGAAGAACAGAT
Source organism: Calamotropha paludella (assembly GCA_927399485.1). Taxonomy (NCBI): domain Eukaryota; kingdom Metazoa; phylum Arthropoda; class Insecta; order Lepidoptera; family Crambidae; genus Calamotropha; species Calamotropha paludella. The sequence continues at coordinate 17,402,162 of OV656803.1, read as the reverse complement.
GTAAAATTTTAACAAGGGAACTGATTCGTCCAACGCACTCAACATATATATTCAACAGTTTGAACTGTAATTTTTTGACAGGAATGCCCGCACTGCGCCTCTGGTGATTTGTTCGGTTACCCAGGCTATTACCAACCGAGCTTCGAGAGTTCAGCTTCTACTGAACCTGCTACTGACCTATACTACAATTCTCCAATAATACATCGCGATTACTGGATGCCCCAACCAGAAATTAAAGCTCGGAATGAGAAAGACTCTTTGCCTAAGCTTGGGTATCATGGGAAGATCAAATTCAAGTACGCATTTCACGAACCTTGGAAACCTCTCGATAGAATGTCATTACTTGAACAAGCTGAACGCGAAGAAATGGGACAAGGAGATGATCGGGACTTGAACATTGACAAACAGCTGGCCAAATAAGTATTTGAAGTGTGAGGGCTCTGATTTTTATTTAGACAGATCAACAAAATGTCGCATGGTTTTGAATAAAACATTTAAATAACAATGTCTTATTATTTATCAATTGCCGTTATTCTAAGAAAGAGAAAAAGAAATTATTATTATATGAAAGAGAATTCTTTCTTAAATAGTCCCACAATTTGTTGATATAAAGTCTTTCTTGATTACTTTTGTCTAAATAATAATGTGTGACATCAGTTAATAATATAAATACTTTTTTTCAACCAACCCAAAGACTAAAATTACAACCACAATTTTCAACTTCATTATTTATAGACAATATAGATAGGCAATTATATGTCTATTTATTTGATAATTATAGGAATGTTTGATAGTTTTAAAATGATTAAGTTAAATTTGTTATCACAACTGGACCATTTCTTACATTTGATAAGGTGAGTATCTTACATTATTTCCTCGAATATTTCCATGGAATGTAATGTTGTTACAAATAGTATAATACGAGCTCAAAAGACTAGAGTATTTACAGGTAACGTTTGTGCAAGTATTCGACGCAGGATTCGACGTAATGCTCACGGTAATGAGCCTTTACATGTAAGATTCCTATCATGTTGCGTTTAATCTTCGTTAAAATGTCAAAAAAAGATAACGACGACATGCTACTTGTACTGTTACAAGTGAATGCTCTAGTTTATATTGTGCTGTTTGGGAAACCTCGATTTTCAGCACGGTGGTATGACATATGCTGTGACACACTATAAGATATTGATAAGATAATGCAGGACTAGACCATTTCGCGACGCATGATATCTATATATATAAAAATTCCCTTTCTCTGTGTTTGACAACATTCGTTTTTTTATTTAGCTGGAATTTTCCGACCTAGGATATAGGATAGGTTTCATTTCATTAAAAAAAAATACTTATTGCATGTTTTAACCGAGAGGTCGTTATAAGTATAAGTTCTGCTGTTAACTAAGTTACATAAGCATCTTTTATTTGATGCCATAATTTAATACATGTAACACGTGTTTTTGAGATCTTCACACAACAACTGTGCTTTTTCATCAATTTGTTTCATTATTTTTATTCTAATATTGGTATATCTATATACTAATTGCCGATCATCAGGAAATGTTGCATATACTTCGTCAGAAACGTTCAGAAAAGGACAAAGGATACCTTCTACCAGAAAACAATACTCTTCCCAATGGATAGAAATAAAAATTTTAATCGGTAGTTTACATCAACGCGAGCGAAGTTGCATGTCGCGGGTATACACTAATATATATAAATATAAAATATATGGAACATGTTATTTTCGTTGAGAAGCTAAGTCCTCTTCTTTGAGTTCATTGAACAAGCAATTGAGGCTTTAGATTAACACAGTCATTTGGTAGTATTACCTGGAAAGTTTTCTGGGAGTTTCAGAAATTGGTAATTTTATTGATTTTGATAGGCTCTTCCCGAATTTTGATTTTGCCACCTCGTATTTTTGCCTAAAATGGCGCCTAAAAACAGTTTTTTGATAATATCTCCTTTCCAATTAATTTTACGATAAACACAGTAATATACAAAATTAAACTAGAGACGATTACCTACATTTATGTGCTAACCGTTTTTTCATAAAGTCAATAGTTTTGGCTTACGTGCGCCGCAAAGTGTACTCGAACCACAGAATACAGAACAATCCAGAAACCGCGAACGCGCCTTGTACTAAAGCCACACAAACTACTCTAAAAAAGAGTAGTTTGAAATTTGGAAAACTAGTCTATCTGTGACCACCGTGTGACGTACATCTGAAAAATTCTTTCAGTTTTTAATTAATAATGCCGTCTTGTGCGATTCCCACCTGCAAGAAAGCAGTTGGAAAAATAGAAAAACAAGATGAGATCACATTTCATGTGTTAGTAGCACATATGCATCTAATTTTATTTAAGTAATGAAGTTTTTTTACTTGTTCAAATTGTAAACAATTTGGGCGAGTCCATTTTATTAATGTTGTCAGTTTTGCTGGATTTTTCCCTTCTTTCACTAGTTTCTTTTTCTACTTAGATTAAAAAAAAAATACAAAATAATTTAACGTTTAATTGTAAAAATAGTTATGATATAATAGGATTTTACACCTTTTTTAAAAACTTATAAAAATCAATGCTAAAATCGTAATGACCCAGTAAATTTTTGTATTTTAATTTTATTAATCCGAAAAATGCAATAAATCCCCTTTTTATTTATGATTTTGAAATCACGCGTGAAAACACTAGCCGCCATGACGTTTCATCAGACATAAAACAATACATTTTGCGAAAAACCAATATTTTGAAAATAATGTGTTTTTGGTGATTTGTGCCTGAATGCATAAATATGAGCTTAATAATACTGCATAAATAATGGATTCAACTGCCAAATGATATCAAAATAAGAAACACTTGGTTGAATTTGGCTTCCATAATTATGACTGTGTACTATCGGAGTAACGTCACCTCAGAATCCAAGATGGCAAATGGCGTTTTAGACATTTGGATAACACATTAAAAAATACGACTTTAAAATTGAGTTTATTTATGTTGTGTAAAGTTTCGTTAATTTTGCCCAATAAAATGCTAAATGTTTTTTTTATATAGGTATTGTAGTAATTAAGCTCTTAACGTAATTTCATTTTTAAAAAAGACTGATTATCTTCATACCTAACTTTAATTATAAATAGAATTTAAACAAAAATTACAAAAATTGGTGACGTAAACAAAATATAAACATGTTGATTAATTATGGTAAATTGAAGTTTAATTTTTATCTATCTTTACTGGTTCTTGTAATTTATGATACTATTTTCAACAAAAAAATACATAATCTTATTCAATCAATCTTAACTTGATCGCTCACAACTGGGTAAATTTTGTATTTAATAAATACCTAAATAATACCAAAATATCGAGATCCAGGTTTTGAAAATTTTAATACGGTAAAAATACCGGTATTGTTAAGATTTCCAAAACCGCCATGCCCTATATGTAAATTAAGACATATTTTTAGAAAATTACGTGTTTTATTTAACTTAAGAGTTTTTTATGCATAATAGTATATTAATATTTATCTAACAGTATAATTGTAATAGTGATATGATCACACAAAAATATTATTCTGAGTGCATCATTTTGAAATATGAATTTTAATTTACCCTACAATAAGCGAACTCTCCCTAAGCTAGCACCACATTACGGGGGGGGGAAGTATGAGGAATGCGGGGGGGTTGCGACTTGTTTTTGGACTCAGTGAGTGGCATATGTTATCGACTCTAGGCTCCTTCTGGTTTATTCTGTATTCTGAGACTCCAACACGCATTTAGGCCAAAGAACTCATATCCACACCACCCTGAGGTTGAGTAAGCCACGCGTTTCTTTTTACGTGGTAACCCCAATAGGCCTAATCTACATGCAATTTAAAATCCTGAAATGTAGCGCATCCTCCTTCACTTTGCTGTTCTTGATCCAAGTCTTGCGAATTCATTGTCTGTAGCAGGGATGTTGCAGATTCGTTTTTTTTCACATCCGCGGATGCGGATGCGGACGCGGATTTTAAGAGGCTCACATCCGCGGATGCGGATGCGGATGCGGATCTGTACAAAAACCTAAGTGTTGGTTTGGTAGGATAAAAAACACAGAAATATTTATCCTTTCTTTATTTAATAATAAAGTAAAGCGTTTAAATGACGCATCTCCGTCTCACTGTGTGGCGTCACTATCTGTCTCGCTCGCTCATGGCAAACATGTCCACTATCCATCTCTCTCATCATTTTGCCGTAAAATTAAGAACCTACCAAGAGCTTGTGCTAATAGTAAACATTTGAACTGAGTAAAATGGGTTAGCAAAAATCGGGTTACTTGAGGTTTTTATTTTTTTACTCGTTTTTTTAATATGAAACTAACTAGTATTGTACCATTTTACAATCCTGATTAAATGCGCGAACTTTTGATGGCTCTTGCCAAGGCACTTTAGTACATTTTTTTAGAGAAGAGCCTTTCAAGTCGACAAATTTTAAATTCATAGTTTAACAAATAGTCATAATTCTAGAAAACTTGGGGCAATTGTGTCATTATTTTGACTGTGGTTCTAGAAATGTTATTTAGGGTTACGGTTTCAAAGTTTAAATGAACAAAAATAATAAAAATTAACCGTCATAACCGAAAAATGGTTACATTTAGACCAAATTTCTAGGTTTTTCTTAAATGCCCATAATTTTCAAACTACATAGGATAGATGTTTTTTCTGATTTTTTTCATGATGGTTACAACAAATCCTGTCACCCCGTTTCGGCTTGACGTTGTGTTCCGGGACACCTTGTATTTAATGAAAAGTAGAATGGCCGCCTTTTCGGTCTCCAGTCTGTTTCGCAAGGGTTCATTTATTAAACCTGCGCTACTAAATAACTGTTCACTAGGACCACTGGCTGATAAGAATTTGCGTGCTTTTTTAGATAACAGTTTGAATTTACTTTGATTAACACTCATTTAAGAGGACTCTCATTTAAATTAATTCGCTTTTTATTGCGGAAAGTAAGTAACTCCTTCTTGAGAATCGCGTCAGGGCAGACTATTTCTGGTGTTTCCTGACTCTCCTCAACGTCACTTGATGAATCGAGCATCATGGCAAGATCACTAATTAAACAGGACTGGCGTCCTGTACCTGAGGTCCCTGGTCGTTCTGTATCTGTTTCCATGGAATCTGTTATTCTCATTTTCTTCGCTCTTTCGGTACTTGGATCTTCAATATATCTTCTTTAATCTTTTACTCGCTCAACACGCGCCACTCGCCGGCCCCTCCCCTTTCTTTCTTGTCGCGACCTGCTACACATCCGCATCCACATCAGCTCCGCATCGATTTATACGGATGCGGATGCAGATGCGGATGTCTAAAACAACGCGGATGTTCCGCATATGCGGATGCGGATGCGAATATTCGCAACATCCCTGGTCTGTAGTACCAATTGAAAAGCCACTGACCGGAATTTCACTTACATCATCCGCAATGGGATTATCAGTTTCATCGCAATCCTCTTCCTTCTCGATTTGCTCAATAATAGTCTCCGTTTCATCTTCATCGTCGCTATCATCATCATCATCTTGTGTTGGGACTTGGGACTTAGGATGGGACAGGTAACGCTACAATTCGTGCATATAACAGAGAACCCAGCCTTTCTGCATCCACAAGCTTTCTGACATCCTTTTTTGCATTTGCAAGAGTAACAATAAATTAACAATAACTTTTAACAAACTTTTCGTAACTGGGGGTTCGAGTGGTGATAGGAATTAGCCCATTGTTTTTTCTCAACCCCCATTGCTCTGCATTTTGTTCATTCCCATACCACTGCTGAACCCGGAGGTAGGTTTGGAACGAATGTTGTCATGCTGTTGCTTCTGTTGATGGTAGCAACGCAATATTAAATTTACTTTTATATCCTGATGTTGTAAAGCAATAGTTGTCAAAAGATATATTTGTTTTACTTTTCGTTTTACTGTAGCTGTATAATTAAGAAGGAAGTTCTTCAGGTGAAGCAATGATCTCTGGATCCGCATTTGGATTTTGAAATACCTGTATAATCTCGTTCAAATCGCATGTTAGAGTACACTTTGCGGCACGTACGCCAAAACTATTGACTTCATGAAAAAAAAAAGATTAATACATAACTTGTAGGCAATCGTCTCTTTTATTTTGTAAAAAGGCTTTCATTTTGTATTTTACTGTTTTTATTGTAAAAAGAGTCGGAAAGGTGATATTGTAAAAAACTTCTTTTAGGCGCTTGTTTCCAATATGACGGCGCGAGCGGCAAAAATGCGAGGTGGAAAAGTCGTAATTTGGAAAGCATACATCAAAACCTATAAAGTTACTAATATTTAAACTCCCGGAAAACTTTCTAGGTAACCACTATTTTTCGCACCAAATGACTGTACGGGATGGCTGGTTACAAAAAAAGGGTTGTAAGTTTTTCGATGTTGAACTTCCAGCCGATGTTAGACTGCGCTCGGACGAAGGGTCCCTGTTCCGTGCAACCAGTGCCTAAGGATCCACCATGCCCCCCGCCGCCTCGGCCCCCGTTTCCTTGGATCTACGTTTGGGCTATTACTTCGTTTTTTGCCACAATGGGCGTGGTAAGATTTCTACAAAGTTTTATAGTTAAGAAAAAGTAGGTTGAGAAAATTCACTTTGGGTGGGATTCGAACCCTTGTACTGAGGCAAACCCGTCCTGTCTCTGTTAGATAATTCTAGTTAGATAATTCATAATTAATCCTTTCAGACAAAGCAGCAAACCATTCCCAACGTATGCCTCGTAATGTCTATAGGCGGCTTAAAATATTGCAAAAGGGCCCTAGCTCTTATAGTAACGTATCGTAGAAACGATAGAAACAACATATCCTTATGGATACATAGCAGATGTGGTTTTTTATACATAAATTTAAATCAGTGACGATGGTAATCTTTGCTTGAACTTGATGGTTAAGTAAAAATCTCGCGAGTTTTATAAATCATGAGTATAATTAATCGTGTTTTACAGCAATAAAAAATATCTGCTTACAGCTTTATCGTCTTTTCTTATGGAAAGAAGAAATGGATAGATTGAGTGAAAGTAATCCAGTGTGTAAGTATTTTGAAAAGATTACATTAAACTAATATCAATAATTTAGTGACCTACAGCTTCGTATAAATTTTATTACTTATTGGCTATGATGTAGCCAGTTCAGTGAGTCAGATTTGCAAAACGTCTTGACCTTCAAATCATCCCCATTTCAAATGGTGTTCAGGCAATTTTAAATTAACCATAATTTTATTAATATGGAAATAAACTATATTTAATATTGTAGTTATATAAATTCAACCTATTTTTTGTGCTTAAAAAGTTTACTGTAAATAAAAGCATACTACAAATGGCTAAACGAACACTAGTATTAGTTTGAATTGATTATTATCATGGATCGGAGCATATAGAGCTATTTTGTGTACTTTCCATATGTTAGAGTAATATGGATATGCCCTGAATCCCGCGGCATTTTTAAGTAAAATAATTAAAAGCTATTTACACCTTAGGGAGTAAAGAAATAATACACTTCCTCTCCGATGGGTAAATTTAATGACGGGCTTATGGATAGTATAATAAATAGATAGAAACTTGGTTCATGAAACCACATATATTTTTTGTATGTAACAATTTCTTACAATACAAGAATCAACAATCGTTTAACATTTTTATTCTTAATTTGTACAAGAACATATTACAATACAAATTATTAATTCCTCAAAAAATCAAAATATGATGAAACAGAACAATGACATTTCTTGTTTAAATAAGTAAACAAGAAATGTCATTGATCTATTTCGTGGTCTGGTTCATCTTCAGCTTCACTAGAAGACTGAGTATGACCTGAGTTAAAATGAATTACCATTTTTTTTAATTGACTTTCTAAATGTAGTAATTGATTCCATAGATTTTCTTTTTCTATAATAATTTTCGCATTTCGTATTGCCATTGATTCAGAGCTGTTTAATCGAGAAGCAATATTTATTATTTCTTAATAATATTTTGCATAATACGAGGCAGCTTCAAGCCAAGTACTGCAAGCTTTCTAGTTATCACTGGTTGTGGAAGAAGAGGTAAGGTTGGATACGTATCTTTCAATATTTTTATTTTGCGGGGGGCTTTTAAAAATATTTTTTTCACATTTAATATTAACATATCTACATCATGGTGCTCTAACCGTATTTGTTCTGATTCGCGATGAAGAACGTGTGCCAAATAGGTAACATGTTTTAATTGAGGTAAAAAATTGTTAAATAAATAAACAATTGAAGTCTAGTGGTGCAGAACGAGACAAAAACAGGTGCGTCACTTTAGCTACAGAAACACCTCGCTATTGTTTTCCTTTGTTTCCATAAGGCGCCGATATCACGTGATTCAACAAAGCGGAAGCGTCGCGCGTTTGACAATAAAGTTTGGCAACGTGTAGCTGGTGTAATATTTATAATGTCGTTTCCGCGCTTATTTGCTTACATAAACCATTTTTTATACTTATTAATAAAAATAATTATATTCATTAAAATCCCAGAGTACCAGTCGGAATCACGCGGAATATCCATATTAACATCAATATTTGCGGTTAATGAACCTAAATAGCTCTACCTACTCCTATCAGTTGATTATCATTGAACTTATGGGGATAGAAATCATTTATAGGAATCGATGATTTCTTTGTTATTCAGTTGTTTGTTATTCAGTTGTTTGTTATTATTCAGTTTTTGTTTGAGAGTATTTGTGTCTCTCTGATCACTTCTATTCAATAAAAGTTTATAAATAAAATATAAATCACTGCTTTATTTGTAAATAAAAGAAAAAGTAGTCATTCTGCGTAACATGTATTTAGTAAAGCGGCATGCTACGGGATATTCTACGAAAGGGATATAATGAGAAAGCGACAAAATGGGAAAGAGGTGTTTCGCTATCGGTTTACATTTTGCGAAGTGGAAGTTCTACACCTGAATCTTTGAATGGTTTTGTTTATACTAAATACTTGCATACACAATTCATCATATAAAATGCTGGGACATTCATACTAATATTATACATGGGAAAGTGTGTCTGTCTGTTTGTCTTTCTTTCACGACAAAACGGAGCGACAAATTGACGTGATTTTTTAAGTGGAGATAGTTGAAGGGATGGAGAGTAACATAGGCTACTTTTTGCCCCTTTCTAAAAAAAAAATGGGGGGTGGAAGTTTGTATGGAGCATTCCGCAATTTTCAAGGTAGAAAGCTAAAAATTGGTATGCTGACTATTTATGACAACCAAAAAAATCGCCCATCATTTTTTTTTGAAATCTGCACCCAACCCTTTAAAAGAGGGGGTGAAATTTTTTATGACACCTTTCGCAGTTTTCAAGGCAGGAAGCTAAAATCGGCACACATACTCTTTGTTACTAACGAAAATACCTGACATTTTTTAGAAATCCTCCCCCAGCCCCTAAAATAGGGGATGAAAATGTGTGTGAGACTCCGCAAAATTAGAACAGGTTCTTTAATACAAACGAATAATACAATAATTTAATTAAAACGTATTAAATAAAACAATATTAAAAACATTAAATCTTACCATAAATCAATCAGCTTTTGAGAAAATAAACATTATAAACAAAAATAAGTGTAAATCATGGATTCCGATAGATGGCACTGATATGTTTATTGTATATTATATTTACGATAGGGTTAGTTTAGTTTAATTTGTTTAGTTCAGAAATTAATAACAGATGGCAGTGTTGAAATAAAATAAATAACGTGTAAAATTCTGTTCCGAGTTCTCTTCTATGTTCAGGAAAGGGGAACAGTGCTACCCCGAATTTAACGCGAGCGAAGCCGCGGGCAAAAGCTAGTAGATTATAATGCTTAAAATTACATTATTTCTCGTTCATCCTTCGAATTTTATTTCAAAATTGTCTAAGGACCGAGCCCTTTTTTGCTAGTTACTAAAAATCGGGTTTATAATTATAATTTCTAGCCCCAAGGGATACTTAAAAAGTACAAATATTTAAAAAAAATGCTAAAAAATTATTTATTCAATCTTTCTATGATTTTTTAAAATTTGAACAGGATATTTTTTTAATAACTTGATCCCAAGATACTCGATCGATAGGGCTGATCTTCTTTTTAGCAACGTCTGACAGGATACGAGTCCCTTGTGTATATTTTGTATTATTTTCACTGATAGACATTGAAAGATTAAACGAAACATAGTACGGAGTAGAATATTCTCAACAGGGGAAAATGACCGATTAAGGACAAGGGTACTGTCTGAAGGCCGAGTCGTAGACTGGTAGTAGTATGTGTAGGTCGTAGAATGGTATACGAGAAACTTTTTCTCCTCTACTATACCATTCATCTCGGTCGTGTGTCATAGTGGTTAAAAAAATGAACATTACTACGTCGGAGGAAGAATCAAAGCGATGTTTATTATCTCTATATATAAAAGAGGGACTTTGTGGGTTTGTTACCATATATAGTTACCATAGTTACCATAAGCCTAAGAATAACAGTTTTTATAATCAATTAACGTTACCATAGCAACGCGTGGCCGGGTCAGCCATGTATAATAGTAGGGGAGCCCACCGTGCTAAATCGGGATTTACTCGAGCGTCATAGAGACTTATTGGGTGCGAGACTTAGATGATAAGAAAAAGAAAATGTCATATGATATATACCTGTTCATCGGAGGGGGGAGCAGCTATAGATTTTCAAAAATGTAAAAAAAAATGTTGTATGGACATACTCGAGCGCGTCAGATATGGATAGAATCCATGTTTATCGTATTCTAAGAAATGTATTTATGTTAATCTGATTGTTTCCATGATGGGGGTGGTCGTACGTAAGGGTTGAAAATGAAAAAAAATAATCGAGCGCGTCAGGTTTTCGAAGGGGATGTTAAGTGAACTTAAAAAAAGCTATTATATAATAATCTGACGATTTAGATGTGACGCAAACTCGCGGCCATTATTAGAATGTGCAAATAAAAAATCGCCATTTTGAACTACTCAAGCGCGTCAGATTAAGATATATATGGTTCATCTTTATGCCCTGTATGTGTTGTTTCATAATCTGACGATTACCTGGAGGGATGCGCCTAATCTGACAATTAATTTTTTTTTCATTTTTCTAAATCATGAAACTTAATTAATTGAAAAGCTCAATAAATATCATGCAAATTAAAAAGTGTGAATTTCTTTAGGAGAATACTTGTATTTATAACAAAATAATTATAAAAAATTAAGTTTTATGTATTGTTTTTAATCGTCATCTTCATCGGTAGAATCATATTCCTCCTCTGGCTCTATTACAGTAACTTTTTCAGTCCATACAAGTGGCAAGTAAAAGACTGTATGATGTTAAAAGAATCCTGCAAATTATGCTCCTTTGATCCCAAATCCTGAAATGCTTTTTGGAAAATTTGGGAGTTCATTAGAAATTACAAGGGTTTTTTTTTTCCTCGTCGGTACAATGCTGGGTTGAAATCGCAACCCGTGAAGGCATGCAAAGCTGGTAGCGCCTCCGAAATGTTTGGGCTTAATTTATTGTAAAGAGTGGATACGTGTATGTATCGGCGTGCATTGCCAACTCCAAGATCTATCCAGACTTCTACTGTTGCTTGCAGGTGCTTCATATTCGCCAACATGATGACCACAATATCAGTATCAGAAGTTCTGATTGTAATAGTAGAATCTTATTTTTGTCGGCAAGCAAGAAATGACGCGCATATGAGCATCTGACGCGCCCGAGAATTTCAATTGAACAATTTTTTTTTTACTAATCTGATCCTTTATCCTTGACAGGGGTCCTTATATATGAGGCTCTTATCTGGTGGAAGTAAATAACCGGGTACAAGATATCTTACTGTATATTAATCTGCCGCGCTTTAGTAAATCCCGAAATCCCCCCTTGGGCTCCCCTACTGTAATAAATAACAGCTACTAGTGTACAAGATGGCGTTATTGTTTTACTATTCTGTGCCCTAAACCAACAACATGGTTTTATTTAAATTTATATATTTATGTTAATATTGAAATTTTAATCGCTAATAAACCGCTCGGTAAGTTACTACGATTGTTGGTTAGGAGTAAGCCGCTATACAAACCGTGAGGGCGCGGATACAAAAGCTAGATGTAGCGGGAGCGATTGTTTATCGAGGAGAGAAAGTGACCGATTACCGAAGAGAGACTTAAAAGTACCCGCGATAGGGATGCAAAGTACTTTATTTCTGTTATACCTTTGAGGAAATTAAAAGAAATAATTAAATTAAAATATTTTGAGAGCATATAAAAATGAAGGCGTATCTCTCTTATTTTTCCATTGCACTAAATTATATTTTTATCGCATTTATACTCGTACTTCTACACTTCTTAGGCAGTAAATTGTCAAAGACTTATTACAGGCGGCATCTTTTGATTATGGTGGCGTCACTATAAAATCTTCACTATGACTATTAGATGACGTCTGATAATATAACTGTAACTAAACTAACTCATAATAACTGAGCCACAGCAACGCCTGGCCGAGTCAGCTAGTAAATATAAAACGCTTAGTAGCTTCGTCTAACCAGCCATAAATTTGTAAGATTATATCCTTTTATAATATTGTTTAGTCAATTTATTTGTAATCTCACGGGCTCGGTTTGCTTTATCATACCATTTCTGCGTGGAAAATTGAGTTTTATCCACTAGCGTGCAAAAGTGCTTTAAAATTACAACCCAAAGTTTTTAATTTGTATTCAAAGAAAAACACACATGGTACGTTTCCAATCGTCATTATAGTAGTTATAAGTTACAGTTTATTCTTATTTAAAATAATACTATAATACTCCGTTTTGGTATTTTTAAATTATTTTAGTGCCTTAAATTACAGAAACAACAAGAAAAAAATAATATTTACAATATACTTTTTGGTAAGTACAAGAATTTTAAAAACATAGGGGAGAGTCGGTGTATCGTACCAGTTTTCAGTTTTTATGAATTATCTCTTTTCTATCTAAAGTTACAAAAGTATAGGATTACAAGTAGGTGAGTAGGTATGTCCTTTATCATAACCAGTGGCATTTAATTCCCGATACTGATCATTTTGCCAAAAATTTGCGATTTTCTACAGGCAGTCAAATGGTACGATTCAGAGAACTAGTTGGATATATTGTATCATAGGTATGAAGAATTGGACCACTAATATATAGAATATGTTTAAGATCTCTAAAATAGGTGGAGTTCAATAAATTATATTCGAAATATATAGTTTCAACAATAGGTTAATTTATTTATTTAAGGTTTAACAAAATTAAGCAACCATTATCGTATGTAGTAATAAGTAATTTGTCTTTATCTCAAATCTAGTTTTTATTATGGCACATAATACCCATATTTATTAAACAACAAAAATTAGAATATATTTTTGTTCTTCCATGAATATGGAATGTGAATAATATAAAATTAAATAGTTGTTGTCGTATGTACCTGTAATAAGTAATATCACGTCTTTATCTTAAGTACGATACATAGAACTTTTAGTGGTACAATTCAACAAACTAGCCATCAAATCAGAAATAGCGTTTTTGAAACATAAAATTTGCGACAGTATAAACACATATATTTGTAGTAAATTAAAACACCGATACATATTAAATAAATGATAATTTTTACTCCCTTTTTTATTAAGGAGAGATCCTTACATATACACTGCAAAATTTCGAAAGAAAACAACCAAAATACTTTTTTATCACTGGAGTAAGAATTAACTGGCGCACGCCATTATCAAATGAAATGTGATAGGTGGGCACGAGTATCGCATGTTTTAACATTTCCAGTGTATAAAATACTAACGTTCCGTAGGAAATATGGAGATGGTACGATTCATCCTGCGGTACAATACTGCCGACTCTCCCATATGATTGATTTCGGACCGCACCCGAAAAAGAACCATCAAAGTGTACAAAGCATAAAAATACGTATTCTTAATCAATTCACTTTTATAAAAAAAACTATTCAAAAAATACCATTATCATTTTATTTAAGCTATTTTTCTTGCACGTCAAAATTTTCCTCGCTGTAGTGTTTCGTTCGGCAGTAGTTTTTAGCCTCTCGTACCTTTGAAACCCTCGCTACGCTTAAGATTCTATCTTTGAACCAATCTTAGTATTTTTCGCTTGCTTAGGGTTCAATAGAGGTAACTGGCGACCAAAATTCAACTTTCCAGCCTTGCATAACAAATTAACTATTTTTCAGGTTTCACCATCACCATTATGTGTGCAACATGTCCTTTTATATTAATTAACTTATATCACCTCAATCAGATTAAGCTTGATACGGTGGTATTTTTAAAATATCAATCTTTTTATTTTTGCATATTCATTATTAATTATATGTTTCATATCTATTTTATAGCGGATGCTTAACAATAACTGCGTGTCTTGTACCATAAAACTGAGTGTGAGCGGCGATAAGCAACGCACGCCCCTCATCACAGATTGCTATAATATCGTGGCAGTCGCTGATCCGAGACGTTTTCATAATAATTATTAACTTTCGGCGAACAGACTTAAGAAAAGCGCTACACTTATTTAATTACGCAAGCATATAGCGACAACTTATTTTTTGCTTTGCCATTGTAATGTTATCCTTTGGGATAAAGAGGTTTTTTTTTATAATTTTGAATTCAATTTTATTACATATTTTTATCAAATAGACTAAATCTGATGATTTGAAATTCTGACAGTTTAAAAATAGTATGTTTTCAAAAAATCTGACCGAACTGAAATAAATGGCTTTTTATTCTAAAATACCCAATATATATTTTTAAATTATATTTGATTTGGATGGTTGTTATCCTTTTTTAGGATGACAATGATACGACTGCTGGCTGATATTAATATTTATCTTGTGCTAAAACTACTGACATTCCTTCCGATATATCATACATATCATTCTTCTGAGGGATCTTCTGATAGTGGCTAATATGTAAGACCACAATTTCACTATAAACTCCTGTAAAATATAGTGAATGCATTCACAGGGCGCCCCCGTCGCAAGGTCAAACGGCCATATCACGATAAGGATTTACCGGCGTGCGTGCAGTACCTAATAGTCGGCACAGGTACAGCAGGGTGGGCGGCCTACAGATCTATTATGGAGCACGACAAGACTGCTAAGGTTCGTCACGTCTCTTAACCTTTTCTCTTACTTTTGATTGATTTGACTTTATTTTGAGTAGAAGTAGTCCGGTTGTTGGTCTGGGCGAACGAAGTACATACTTGTGTGTTTAATGAAAGGACTTTATTAATAACTTTGTGTGGAAATGTCGACACATTTTTTTAAACATAAGTCGCTAATTTTTCGTTTCTTTTTTAAATAGAAACAAATTGTTGCATTATAAACCGAACTGTAAATGGCTGAGTTATTATTATTATTAATAACAACTAAATAATATAATAAAACTCAAAAACGGGTTGACCAATTCGGCTTATTTTTTTTCAAATGTTCCTTCAGGCGCACGGAAGGCTTTTGTGAAGAAAAAAAAAAATTTGTGAAAAATAATAAAAAAAGTTCTTCCCATACAAACCAGCTGCTAAACATTTTACGTAGATCGTTACCGGCAATCTAAACAAAACAAAGGCACGTTTGGAATATTTTTGGTATTCTTCAAAAAAACATTAATTACTCACATACGCCGTTCGTTTCATTGAGCTGTAATTTTTCTGTGCGTATCAGTTTCTTGGTTGTTTTTTATATTATACCTTCTTTTGAAAACCTATTGTGTGTTCAGTCTTTTGAAAACCTATTGTGTCTACGTTAAATTTATAAATGTCGTTGAAAAAGTATATTTAAAATCACCACCTATAAAAAAGCTATGGAGTATTTCCCAACAATATCTTTTCCACCTCAACCTGTATTAACGAGATGGGGAACATGGTAAAATACTGTTGCATATTAAAGTAATTATTTTGATTAAATAAAATATGCAATTAACAATTTAAACCCACGTCAAGCAACCACTATTATAGAGGCTAAAATAATTCAATTTTCGAGCGAACTAAAAAAAAAATACAAATTTTATTGGGAATAATTTTAAAATTATATCTACATTGATATTACTATTATTAATATTTAAAACTAAATTTAAATGAATTTCTTTCCATAGTATCCGATGTAGAAAACAACTATCAAAGACGTATTTACATCCAAAGGCTAAAGGAATATTTCTAACATTTAAAAGCTTCTTAAAAAATAACCCAGGGCATGCTACCATCAAAGTGATTAACGAACTTTAAAAAAACAACGAAGTCTGTCTTGTTCCTAATATAAATATGAATACTTTACAAAATTACAAGTTAATTACACTTTTGGCTATAAATTGTGTTGAAGTAGAGAAATATTTTTCATATTTTAAAATGTTTTTTTCTAGTAGACGTACGAATTAAATGGAAGCAGCATTGAAAAGATTTTAAAAAATTATTCAAATAGTAAGACTAAAAGATATGAATTTATTTATTTAACGCTATTTAATTGTCAATTATGTTTTTATTTTTATTAAACATGTTTTGTTCAGATAAAATTCCGTAATTCAAATTATTTAATTCTAATTCATAATGCTGTGTTTAATATTATTGGTCTGCATATTTATTTTCTATTTATGTTGCAACTCATTTTATAATGACATTCGATTCGATTGATCGAAATCGACTTCGATCGATTTCTATCCTGAAGTTGTGCCAAGAAGCATATTTGCTTCTTAAGTGCTGATAAAATGTTTGTATTATTTTACAGACTGCTCCATGTTTAACAGAACTAACAATCGAATCTTGTTTGTCAAAATCGTCGCAATGTCATTCGTTTGCATTATTTGGTTTTACGACAAATGAAAATTATTTAAACAAATTAAATTAAATTATTTTTCTATTAAAATAATTTATCTTATTAAATAGCATTGATAAAATGCAAAAAATACATTAAATTATAAAAAAAATACCAAAAAGCCTATTAAAAAAAAAGATTATTCATGCTTGTCAACCCTTGTCATCGGTATCCATGCGTCGGTCGCCCCAAAAGTGCCCGCACGATAACAATGTATATTGATAAGTTTTGCTATTGCAAGTATGACACAGATTTATAAAAATATTTATAGATCTGTTCTCTGTGGAATATTAAAAGGTAAAAAATAATTAAATTGAGTGCAGGACAAATTATTGTAAATTTTATGAAAGTGAAATCATATGCACGAGTTTGTGATGACACTACACATGAATCTGGTACTTACAATTAAGGTTTACTCTTAAAATGTTCTCAGGAGCAATTTATACCATTTATGAACACCAGTATAATATTATTTTATTTTTAAACTACTAAGGGTAGTATATTAGAAATACACGCATATATATTGTTACTGCAGGGAATATTTCAGTTGCAATACTAAACTAACTACCTTGTAAAAGGCACAATTTTTACTAAAGCATAATACTTTACAAGCATAATATTTTCCGAAATGAAGTTTGGGAGCTGTTATATATCATTTAAAATCTTCAAACCGTGCTTGTAGGTATTCTTCGTCACGAAGGAGGACAGCTTCCCGTACAAACGGCCGCAAATGTCGAAGCACATGTGGTGGAACCAAGAGCCTCCTGATTTGAAGAACTTGAACTATATCGAACAGGGAAGGAGAAAAACGTATGTAAATCCTGGTTGCGCTTGAGTTTTAAAAAACATTTACTAATCAATATTTTACTTATGGTCTAGGTACGTATCCAAACTGTGTAGGGTTTTGCTACGTGATTTCTTTTAAATACCTGATACAACAGTGAACTTCTGTTCTGAAAATAATTTGATAAAGCCAAAGATACAAATTCTTTAGGTACACACATTCAGGGGCTTATATAAAACAATTTTTTATTAAAACAAAATATTTTTTATTGAAACAAAATAATTTTTATTCTATAGTTATATTTTTCTATAATAGCAAGATAGTTATATAATATTTCATTTACTAATAATATGAATATTATTAAATTATATTTAGTTTGTTGGTGAAATATTATAATTACCAAGTTATTTCTTATTACTACTAAATATTTAATTTAAAATTTATTATCAACAGCACTAACCTTGATACAATATAAAAGTTGCTTATTGCATAATCGTCTCCATTCTTTGGACGTAGAGTTAACAATCGATTGATAATAAATGTAGGATTTTAGGTAGGTTGATGTGCTGTTGGCTGTTTAATTTAAATAAACAAGTGAAACGCAAACCCTTATAAACATATTAATTTCAATAAAAATATATAAAATTGCGAACCATGGGTTGGCAAAAGTAAGAAAAATTACCTCTGGGGTTTAAGCTCTCGAGACTCCTCATAATTTCGGATTAATGGGACTCTTTAGACAGTGTCGAATATTTAATATTCTATGACTCTATTGTGCTAATTTAGACTGTTCTTTCTTACAAAGCCAATATACTTAACTCCGTAATTCTTCAGCATGTATTACACAGACTGCACAACTTTTATGGATCCCGTAAAGTTCTACCGCAAGAAGGTGGGACCAGCGGTTTCCATAGCGTCTGGGTGGTGCGTGCTAAGGGTTGATGCAGAGAACCACATTGCATACGTGAAAACCATGTGTGGAGAACAACCCATATACTACGAGCGGTGTTTATTGGCTCCAGGTAAAGATGTATTTGAAGTAAAAAATGACAATTAAAAAATTTGTTTGTATTTTTTAATGTTGCTTGTGCATTTAGTTATTCATTTGTTTTTCCTTGTAGGTACTTCTGGTGAGTTGTAAATCTGCTTAATTGATTATATAGCTATTGTGAATATGGTGTCTCGTAGTAATATTCTGTCGGAGGATTTATTTCCATTCTTTAAATATTTATCACGGATCTACGTTTATTTTCATGTTTTATAAACTTTAAGCATAATGTTTCTATTGGTTTTTAATAATCACGTCCATAGGATAACTAAAGTAATACTGAGTAGATTCCCTTAATTATCCTTTGACATGGCACTATTTCAAATTGTTTCATTTTAATAGGTTTTGCTAACAGGATGTGTTACTGTTTGGTTCATTTTGATAATAGGTACTTTGAGACAATATCAACATTATGTTTATAGGATTTTGTGATGTGGAGGAAAACCACTATTTACTTTTTCTTTCTAGTTGTTTAGATTTCCTTTTCAGTAGTTGGTCTCAAAGTAGGTATTGACAGAAGAAAGTATTCCTAGAATTTGTGATATAAGAAAAAGATTTATCGTTATGTAGGTATCAAAAATATTTAGTCTTTTTCAATAGTTTACTTGGACAACACGCAAATATTATAAATAATTCTCTCCTTTAGGTTCCACACCCAAGAACCTGAGTATATTCAAGTCAGCGCCGAAAGCAGTCCGTGACCGGGTGACGACGCTGCGTACCATACGCGACCTGGAAACCGCTTATCGTAGGGTAAAGGCATCCAAGCGTGTCGTCATCATCGGCGGTGGAATACTCGGCACCGAGCTGGCATGGCATCTCGGCAGGATGAGTTAGTTTTTTTAATTACCTACTTTTTGAAGGCTACGGAATACTTAACTTTATTGGAAATAAAATAATTTCTTATAGTGTATAGCTTGATGTGGTGCCAACTGTACCAATAAAATCATCATCATATCATATATTATCATGATATATTAATAAAAAAGAAGGGATAAAAGAAAAAGACATTGATTGGCCCTAAATCACCAACACACAATAAATACACAAAACATGATAATAACAATAATTGACAATAAAAAAATGGTACTGTAAGATTCCATAAAGTTAATAATAAATTCCATAAACGTCCGGGACGCTTGGGCTAGGCGTTGTTAGTAATCATGGTGGTATATCTATTGTGCAGATTCTATTGTGACCCTCGGAAACATCGCAAACATAGATGCGGTCCTTAGTATATACGTGCATAGTAAAGTTGAAACTTACTTCTTTTTTATGAATTTCTTTCTTTGAAATCCATATTAAATATGTCAAAAAAGGATTCACTTCTCTTGATTGCCTTTGCCATGCGGTTTTCAGCAGAGTAGAATAACACCAGCCGATTGTCTTAACATTATAAATTTTAAGGTAGTGTACTTATCTCTTTTTATTGTTATGGTGACGTCATGTTTTTTCCTAATAGATAAAGTCGTACCTCGTAAAGAAGACGAGGAGCCGATAGAATTCGTGCACATAATCAAGGATAAGGGCATCCTCTCTAGCGTTATACCGGAATACTTGGGAGAGTGGGCTGCGGAGAAGATCAAATGTGAGGGGGTCACAGTTATGCCTAAGAGTAAGTATAGTTATTGTGGATTAGTTGTGATAAAACATTAGATTTAAAGCTAACTTATGAACCATTCAGTTTCGCAAATAATTTCATAAGACATATAACGTTGTAATGTTATAGCGCAAGTGTACGACGCGTTTGAGTCTCCCGACGGACGCCTGGAACTAACGTTGTCCAATGGTTCTTCGCTTGTTACTGATTATGTGAGTTTGCTTAACCGAGCTTACGTGAGCGGCTTTGCACTAGTAGATTCTTAATTTTTCTATTTGAAAAAGAAGATAAACTCTTGCCTCTAATTAATAATAATAATTAATTCTTGTGTCGAAGGCAATATATGGGTAACATTCATAAAGTTAAAATAATCATCATCTCATTATCCATTGCTTACAAACACAACAAACAAACTTAAAGGTGCGCTTTAGGAAACAGCAATTACCTAACAGCACTGTTTGCAGACGTATTTATTGTAGAACATAGTTATCAAATATCCCAGTTTTTCTCAATTTTCCCCTTTTAACCAAGCAAAAATAATTTTAAATAGCTTTCCGTCGTTATATGGGTTTTTGCTCTAGTATTCTGGAGAAGTTATTTTTAGAGGAGAGGGGGAAAAAAGTCAACATTTAGAGCACACGAGAAATTAATTTCGTACGTATGGTGCGTAAGACTGTGATAAATAAATAAATAAATATTTCCTACATTTACGCCAATTAACCTCGCCCAAAGTAAGCACTTTTAAGGCTTGTGATATGAATACTAGGGTAACGGATAGACATACATATACATATATCATACATAAATAAGTAATATTTATAGAAATATATACAAACATCCATGACTCAGGTACAAATACTCGTATTCATCATACAAACATCTGCCCCTTCCGGGACCCAGGACCGTCAGTGCGAAAGGCAGGATCGCTACTGTTGCACCCAACAGTCGTCAACAAGTGTGATATTATTAACATAATAGTTTAAAAATATTTTAATTATTTTTATTTCAACTTGGTAGCAAAATGAATGTTTTGTTAGACAAGTTTTTAAAGTTAACAGAAGATGTTCCTAGTTATATTTTTGCTTTAAATTTACTTATTCTTTTATTCCTAACAGTTCCCAATTGTCCAACAGTCTAATGTTGGACAATTGGGAACTGTTAGGAACCCAATAAAGTTAAGTACTACCCTACTCTTTACTTTTTATATAGACCAGCCGAGTACAGATTTAATTTAATTATTTTTTGTTGTTGATTTCTTAATAATTGTAGTGCAATTCAGGGTAACTAAAAATTTACCATTTCATTTCATTGATTTCATCTATCAGTCTAATTGTTACTAAAGCAAAAATTTAAAATAACATCGTGTTTTATTTTAATTTGTTTTGAGATACTCGAGAAATCCCCGTCGCGAAATCTCGTGCTTCGAGATATAAAAAAGTTCGAGAAAACAACAATCCTAGTCGTTATTTCTTTTGTTGATCTTCAATGTATTTTACTAAATTTATAAATATTACTTATAGTAAAATTTCATTGGGAATCAGTCTGTAGTTTTGCGTGAATCCTAACAATATTCGACTATAGGAATCTGTAGGAAGCGCATCAATATTTTTATAATACATAGCAATCTGATCTACTTGTCAAAAATAAGTTTTTGTAGAAGGTCATTTTTATCTACAAAAAAAAAATCCTTCATAATAATAATATGATGTATAAGTGGTTGCGAACTTTATATAGAGCTTTTTGTGTTCCAAATACTTCTTTATAGAAATCATTTAAATGTCCTTACCACAGAACAGTAGAAAAGAGTAGAAGTCGCGAGTGGGCGTTACCCGCGTAACCTCAAGTATGCGTTAAATCCGCGCACTTAATTCAATACATACTCTACGCGAAACAATATAACAAAAAAAATTTAAAAATCCCATTTTGTGCAGTTTTGGAAGAAATAACATACCATCGATTATTCATATTTCCTGTTATGTTCATTATAATTGTAAATTGATTATATTGGATTCTTGATAATAAAAAAAAATCGATCTTATATTTGAGTTGTTAACCGATTCGTTGCTACATACAATTACCAGAAACGAAGGCTACGAGCTTGATTTACGTGAAAAATGAAGATAGTTTTATTTTGGGTAGATTTCCCCAAAACTTAATTTAATGACTGCAAACTTTATAAAAGATCAGGGTGGACGCGTGCTGTTATAACTACAAAGGCTGTTAATGCTGTTAAAGCCAGAATTTGTCGAAACCCCATTAGGAAGCAAAAAATCTTATTCCCGCTAGGACTCTGTCGCGTATTATAAAACAATACATAAAGCTCGGTGCTTATCGTCGATATACCTACATGGATTAAAGAGAGTGGGTCGATCAAAATGTCGACTGTGTCGTTACTATACGCAGATGAAAGGCACAGAAATATCCTTTTTACCGATGAAACAATTTTCACGATTGTAGAGGACTACAATAAGGTACAACGTGGTCATCATCCTACGTCAGTGATGGTTTGGTGGGACGTGTCTTATCAAGGAGCCCCAAGATATATTTTTGTGAAAAAGAAATGAAAACTTCAGCCAAACTGTTACAAAAGAAAGTCTTTGATCGTGTTGTGATACCTCTCAGTAATACACTACTTAAAAATGTACTGCGGACTTTCCAGCAGGGCTCTGCACCTGGAGACAAGGCACAAACTATCCAAGCCTGGCTTGGCACCAATGTTCCGGACTTTATACCGGAGCTGAAGACTGGCCCTCATCTAGCCCAGACATGGCCTGCTCTAAACGACACGGCGACATTAAGTCTTTGAAAAAATCTCTGGAGCAAGCAGTGGCGAAATTTTCCATAGAAACAGTGCGTAAATCCATAGTTTCGTGGCCAGGAAGATTAAAGGCCTGTATAAATGCCAAAGGTGGCAATTTGGAATAGATTTTTTTTGCTGAGACTTTATTAAATATGTACTATCGAGGTCTCTCGTGCCTTACCACTTTGTAGAAATATTTGTTTGAACTGATCGCATCGGACACGCCCACACGATCCCTAATTGGTTGGTTTACTACGATTTATACTACAGCCAATCATAAACAACAAGTTTTAAAATCGCCCTTGATGTCAGTACTGTCAACTGTCAATCTGCTCTCACTTGCTTGTTTGCGCACGCGCGCCATTGTTGAATGAATGGAGCGGGGCGTGGCCTGAAGCGATAGGCATCGTGCAGTGTGCTAGCGACTTTCGACTTAGGACTGATAAGGCGCCAGCGGCTTCGATAGTACATATAAGTTTCAGTTATATTACACTACTTCATAAAAAATGCATTTTCATTTGTAACAGAACTTATGACCGGACTAGGTAGAATAAAGAATTAAGCTGTTATTTATTATGGACCATAACTATATGCAAAAAGGGTAGAATATGGTATAATTCATTTTGTGATATATGCTCTAACTTTTTCAGTTTTTCTAACCAATCGGAGTATGATCGCGATTTAAAGATGTGTGAGTTAGGTTACGCAGGTTTCCTTGAAAAGTTCGCGGCATGCGACTTCTACTCTATTTACTGTTCTGGGGTCCTAACTTGGTCACCACACCATTTACCATCAAAATAAAACAAAATCATAGAATTGTTATAGTTGGATTATGTAAAATTTTGATTTCTTTTTTGAAAAAAGGTTCCTTGTGCTCTAATATTTTTTATTAAAAGAATTTCATTAGTGTGTTCCTTATTTATGATAATAAGATTAAGACGATTATGTTGCAATGATGTGATTATGACGTTTCACCCAACTGTTGTTTCTTTTTATTCTGATTACCTTAATGTTATATTAATTATGTTGGATTTAAAGGTACTAGTAGCGATAGGTAATGAGCCCCGTACAGAGATGGCTGAACCCTCGTTCCTAGAGACAGACAATATTAACGGCGGTTTCCTGGTTAACACCGAGCTCAAGGCCAGGACACATTTATATGTGGTAAAACACTTTCTTCATTTAGCTCTTTCTATATGTCCTGTCATGTTGTCAATTTGAAATGTAGAATTTAAAATATAGAAATAATAAAATTATAGGCTAGTTAAGCGATTATTTTTGGTTGCGACAACCAAAACGATAAATTGTGCCCATTTTATCTAATACAGTGGAGTATTGTACTTTCAGGACTTTCTGAGCTTTTCCAGACCTAAGAAAACAATGCTACACAAAATTAAACTCATGTGTTCTTATATGCGATTAAGTTAAGTTATGATTGCGGAGAACAATTCATTTGAAAGACTACCAAAATATTACTATCTTATGCTTTTCTGTGCCTCTAAATGCACTTTAAGCCGTTGGTCCCGGTAGCATAAAGTCGTTAAAACCTGTCAGTCGTTAAAATCGACATTGATGGTGATTTTTGTCTTGTTATCTCTACGGTGTATTCATCCACAGAAAATGCGGATGATGGTGATGGTTATGTTACATACACAACACGTTTAGACCAGTTTTAAAGAACATTTAAAATTTGACCTCGAGGAAGTCATCTTTAGTAAATTTTTATTTACCTGTTGATTTCTATACTTTGTTTACCAGTAAATAGGTGAATAAATCTAATTTAGTATGATAAGAATACTTAATTATATTAGTAGCGATAATATATGAAATTATGCAGTGACTTTCTCAAAAAGTTGTTTCCATGATTAGAATTTACAAGGGCTAAAACCTCAGTAAAGTCCCCCAGGTGAGTTAGGTCTACTGAAGGAAATTAAAAATGTTATTCTTTTGGAAGGCTGGTGATGCAGCCAGTTTCTACTCGCAATGGAAGAATGCGAGGAGGCGCTTCGAACACTGGGACATGGCGGAAGAACAGGGGTATGTGGCAGGCGCTAACATGACAGGCTATTGGATACCCAGCAACATGGAGCCGCACTATTGGCTCATACTGGGCGATGTGTTGGAGATGCAGGTGAGTTGATAATGAGTGAAAAATTATTTATTTATTTAATAATAACGGCACAATACAGTTTACAAATAATAAACCTCTTATTAACCAAAAATATTAGCTTTAGGACTAGATAAAAAACTAAAATTTTGAAACCAAATCATGACGTTAATCATGATCTTATCCCTGATTAGATTGCTACGTGTGGTGAACAGAAGCAAGCCCGTATTTCTAGGGCTTGCTTCTGTTCTCCGAAGATGATTGTACGGCACCCAGTTTAAAACCATCCTTTTCACGCGAAGATACTTGTGTTAAATCTTGTAAACGCTTCCCGATCTAATATGCGATATGTGCTGAATCTCTATGTACGTTATTTGCCTGTTTGTTAAATTAATTTCACGGCTAACACGTTTTCTTAAATTACTGCCGTCAAAGGAAGTCTACTTATTTCTTCTTGCTCCAAAGTTAGCCGACCGCGCTGGAATTCGTTATACGGTAGATGGTTGCTTTAGAAGATCTGAAGCTTTAGAAGATTTGAAGAAAACGACTCGTCCGGTTTTAGTCCTTATTTGAAATCGTAAAGAATCATTGCACTAAAATGTCACTGACGTAGATTTTTTTTAATGAGTCACGATAATTCCATTTAGCTATCAAGGAATGTGGAAAAAAATCAGATATCAAACGATATTGCTTAAACTCGTAAATAATCAATGTTTTAATAATTATTATCAGCCAGGGCCACTTATATAAAAACTTATAATCGCAAAACTTTCTGAATGGCCTGGTAAATTAATATATGATAACATTACATATTTTTTTCTAAACCTGAGTAGCTAAAGCACTTGTGTATTGGAAATTATAACGATACCGCAACACCTCGACCCAATCTAATATAGGAATTTTCATATATTACATTAAGTTGTGATATTACACACATCAAAATTGTCTGAAGGTATGTTTGTGCCCTCTTGAAATTATTATAAAAATGTCTATTTAAATTGATTTATCAATTCATTAATCAATGTTAATTATGTTTTATTGTTTTGTAATGTATTCTTAGGAGTTACTCAAATTAAAGTAAAAAAGTAAATTATTAGAAACTAGAAAATAGGTGTTTAATCAATAGTCACATGTTTGTATATTACCTCATGATACATGAAAGGCTTAGGATCATTAATTTTTGTACTTATAAAAGATAACGATAATGACTCATCCTAGCATATAACACCTTAATGTCTCAAGAATTTTCTCTTGGAATAAAATTTCATAAACATCTTTATTAAAAGTTAACAGCATATCAACTGTCAAACTTCTTGCGGTGTTTAGCTTAAAGTCCAGCAGAGTTCATCAATTGAGGAAAATTGGCATTGTTATTATTCGGTGTAATTTTAAATCATCAATTAATTTTATTCATTAAAATAGTAATGTGGATATTGTGTAAAATTATATTTTTTTCAACTTAGACCTGGATTATTCTGATGGGTTTTTGGAAAAAACCCCTAGTGTTATATTAATTAATTGGTACAAACTTTTATTTGTATCCCCAGGTGGTTGGCGAAGTGGGAGGTTGCATGCCCACAGTGGGCCTGTTCAAGCCGTGTGCGAATGAGGAGGCCTCGAAGCCACAGCCCGTTGGCCCCTCTGGTGATAGGCCGTGCTACAAAAAGCAAGTATTGTTTTAAGATGGTGTTATGATTTGTATTTACATGTGCGCAAACTACTTTTTCCATAATAAATATTATTATTTTTATTATAAGACCAGCGCTTTAAGTTGTCTCGCATACCTGTTAAGTCACCCACACACTTTGGTTAGCCCGAAGAGATCTTTTACAGATAAGCCCATCATTGCTCTCTTATATATATTATTGTACTGTTCAATTACTTTATAAATGCAAAAAAGAGTATAGTAAACATTATTTAAACTTAAAAGTAAAGTTCCACACGAAAAAAAAATGAAAATGTTGGTATCACATGATACTAATCTGCTGATATACATCTGATGCCGACCGTACGCAAGTAAAGACATACCATCCTATTTGACTTATTTCATTATATTTTTGATATCCAGGACGGAAGAGTACAAGAACCGGTACAAACGTGGTATGCTGTTCTACCTCCGGGATGAAACTGTAGTTGGGATGGTTTTCTGGAACTTTCCTCCTATCGAAGACAGAAAGGAGGTGGCCACGGAGGTATCCAAATGAAAAAATAAAATTAAATGATGTGAAGGATTTCGTTTTGTTTAATGCTTATGTAATGTTGCCTGTCAGACATATTAAACACTTAAGTGTTTTATCTGGCAACAGACGAGTGGTTGTGCAATGTTGTCAAACATATATTTATGTGATAAAAATGATTCAACATCTTAGCTGTAAGACATTCATTGTTGAGCGGAAGTCGCCCCAAAAATAGAAAGGTTTTGCCATAATCTCCACGCTTGGCAGGCGAATTGGAGATCGCAGTAAATTATCATAATTTAAAAAACGCTGCTATGCATTTTGTGGTCTCCGAGACTCTGCAGCCACCACTCAACACGAAAAATGAACGCATGGCAAAAAATAACCCTATTTGCTGTGAAATTGGCAAGTCTTTTAATTGGGAAGGACTTCTCCTAATTTAATCTATAAATTAGAATCGTTTATTTAGTTGTTAGGCGGTTAACACACTGCACCGCGCCCCGTCGCGTAGCGCGTGGCCGCAGATTTTATTATTGTATGCAAGAATCTCAATTTATATAGAAAACACGCCTATGACAACACACTGCCACAGTAAACAGAACAGTAGGTTATCTAAGGCCGCCCGCCGAGTTATTAGCCTACTCTTGCGTTGATCCCCAGGGTCGTCACTTTTACTTTTAGTTAATATTTTCGAACAAGCAGCACTTGATCTAAATTTATGTAATAAAAAGCATATGATGATTGAATATTTGTTTGCGAAATCGTTATTGAGGCACCCGAAAACACTACAATATTTTTTCCCCTTTTTGAAGTCATGATACTCGTAATAATTAATATTATGGTAAGTGGCCGGCGAGAGTTGACGATCGCGAGCGGTCATGTGACGTACGCGCATGCTCACAGTCGCGCGGCACAGCCCGTACTGCCGTCACCTTATTCCCCCATATATTATGCTAGCGTGTGCGTGAAATCGCGTGCCGACACGGCGCGCGGCGCGCACGCACACATTCAAACCGAGAGCGGCACGTTTGTATGAAGATGTTTTACTGTTCTTTACTGTGACACTGCCGACGCGAGAACGCGCGGGAAAACGCCCCGCGCGCAGTTTCTGCGCGGGAGCGCGGGGCGTGAAGAAGTAGGGTCAACTTGTATTGAAAATCTGCGCGGAGAAGCAGATTACACCGCTAAGATAGGCAGATCTGCGCCTCCGCGCGGGGGCGCGTTTTCTGTCGCTACGCGCACCGCGGCGGGACGCATCTCTAGTGTGTGAACCGCCTTAACCTTATTTACAGTTGCTGCGAGCGGAGCCTTCGTATAAAGATATCAATTTGCTGGCAGAGCTTCTAGGTTTTCCTGATCTGCAATGCGTATACATACCGGAAGAAGACCTCGTAGAACCAGGGCCATGTATCCAACGGTTAGTTTATCATTTATATAGTATATTATGGTGGGTTTTCGGAAATTATCTTGGTGCGGTCTAATCTTGTTACTATAGCTTGTTAGTGGATTTCAACTGCTTAGTTGAAAATAACAAAGTACACTAGTGCATGTAATTACTAAAAATGTGTTTTGGTCCTTTCTCTTTTCAATCCGTTGAATTATTGTCGTTACCTTAATATTCTTAAATTCCAATGTATCTAAAAATGAATATCGTTACATCCCAGACTATGACCGCGTTACATCCTATTAGGGAATTGTGTTCCAATTTAAACAATAATTTATTATAATTTGTAGCAAATTCCCAAAACACCTTATTCTTTGTACGTCACTTTCATATTGTGTCTTATTATATTATCGTGTAGTTACTAGAATGTCTGAACTAATTCTGTACTAACACATAATTTCTAACCGCTCTCACAAAATGTTGTGTAACATTAGGACTTAAGTTTATTACACGTAAATCCATTTCAAGGCAAAGAATTTTTCTAAAAACACAAAAACCAGTACAAATAATGAAGCAGTAAAATCTTTTGTACCTTCATTAAGTTTATCAATTATTTACTAAATAGGGAGAAAGTAAAAAAAAGCCTACACATATATAATATGTTTTATATGTTCTTGTATAAATCTAAAGCTGGTTTTTTTAAAAGCTAAAGTGTTATACACGTGCTATTTGTATAATATTATTTCATCACCGACCTGGTAAAATTGGCTGCAACTAGCTAAAGCATTACTAAAGGTACAAATTTTCTATTTCTTTCAGGTGGAGAGAATTTTAACTTTGGTGTGCGTGAAGAGAACTATTTATTATAACATATTTCCAGTATCGTGAAAGTTTAAAAGCATATAGAAATGACAAGAAATGTTAATCATCTCACTGTTTAATTTTAATCGGCGCTAAATATAATTATGGAAAATTAGCTGTAGCTTTACACTTACCTACATATATTCTAATCTTAACAGAATCAGTGGTACGAAATTAACATTAAAAATACCCATCTTTAAGTTTGAAAATTAAAAAACCACATTCTAATTTATTGACCACCAAATATACCTTTAATATTTACCTTTTTTAATTGAAATGTTGTTTAAAATGGCTAAATGTTTGCAACATTTTCCTTTTCACGTTTTGTATTACAAGGACTTAAATCTCAAGATTTAAAAGTTTTCAGACAAATGCATTATATAAGTAAGGAAAAATATAATTACTACAGGAACAAGAAACAACTGTAATTTCGTAAATAGAGGGAACATAAATGATACCAACTTCAAATTTCTACAGATGTTAACTATTGTTGCTCTGTTATAGTTATTAAATAAAGGTAAAACTTTAGATAAATAGTGTTTTAATTTTGTTTTCTAATAATTTATGCATTATGTATCTATTGAGGAACTACTCCAGAAATAGTATTTTTAAACGATTTGAAACTCATCAAAGTAGCTGATTTATAGTGAATATTTCCTTTTCAACGGTCTGAGTACAAAAGCTAGTTTTAAATTATACCAAAAACAATGCCAATTCAACTTTACCTTTAATTGTAAAACTAAATAAAAAATTGTAAAATAAAATATCATAGTACACTGCATATATGGGCTATGAAGCCTCCACAGCTACCAGTCCACATCCTATATGTGGGCTGTTCACCTGAATAGTTTCTAACTTGTGAGGTAGGATTTAATGGATTTGGAGTTTGTGAAAGCGGATTTGGCAAAAGAAACTATAGGCTATCAAAAATAACGGAACATGAAGACCAGGCGTTTTTTAACTATGACTGTGGAATAAAAAAATAAATCCAAAACAATAGGGAATCATACTTGGACTTTGGGGTTATATCTTACGATTTGACTTCGACTGTTAATTTGTTAAAATGTATTCATCTATTATCAAAAATGGTCGGGCATTAGTGTTAATAATTGGATGCATACATCAATGTCACAAATACCCATTTTAATATCTCGCGACAATGTGACACGTTGTGCACATCATTAAGTCCCCATGATATTTAGTCTCATACCAGTGCATAATGTGTTTTGATAGTCCAGCATTAAGTGGTTCATCACAGATTTTCAATCTGCTGACCGAGCAGGCCAAAAAGACGAATGTTACGACGCATGTTGACTCACACTGTAGTATCTTGAGCTTTGCGTATCTATCGGTACATTACCCTGAACATAATTTGTGAGAATTTTGCTGTAGGATACACAACGCGCACAGTAGGAAGCATCACCTCTTCTTAAAGCGACACATTTATTCTCCTTTCTAATGATGTCATTAGACGAACCATCATCATCGTCATCCGACACCGGCCGTCGCAGTTCATCCTCCCCCTGTTATGCGTAAATATTGTTCGGAATTTTTTATTTTGTAAAAAAAGGTTTTAACTAAATAGCTTGTTTTATACATAACCTTTTATGCCGTAGACACTTGTTACTACTTGTAGTAGTAGTATTATTGGAAAACACGTGTGAAAAATATAGCACGAGATTTCAATGCTTGTGGGGTTTCTGCTTCGTGTGTTTCCAGGGTCATAACAGTTACTGCATCTACTATTTCTACTATATACACATTATATTCAGTTAAGTAAGAAAAAATACGCAAAGAAATTTAAGAACATACTTCTCTTCTATCACCGTTACTCGTGTTATTTTCATACCATCGTCCGTAACAATTGGAGACCCCAAAGAGCTTTAAAAGAAGAAAAGAAGTAAAAAGTTTAATAGATTATTAAAATTATGTGAAATTTGTGTTGTTATTTCAATGATCACAATAATTTTGAGACACGAAATGCGTCATTAGAAGATAGCAGATTTTTGATTTAGGTAAAGAGTCAAATATTAGAACGGAATTAGGAAGAAATTAGAAGTTCCCCGAAAAATCGACATTTTTTTTAATTTATGAACTACCACGCAAGTAAATTGTCTACGTCCATCTTACAATAACAATCTACAAAATAAAAATAGAGTCCATTGGTAGCACCTCTCGACTTTTTACTCAATATCATAGTCAAAGTAGAAAATGCGGTAATATGGTACCTCTATAAATAAATATTAATATTAACAAAGCTGATTTATAAAGAACATCTACTTTCTTCTTCACTAGTGTGTCAACAAGGTTATTCTCTCGGACCTGCAATTGTTCGTCTTGCTATTCATTCGGTAATTACTTGTTTTAATTTCCAAATTTAATGTGAGTTACCTATTTAGATGATGGAACCATATGAGGAGAAGTTTATACTGTCTTACACAGATTTATAGTTATTAATAGAACAATTTCAAGATTTTGGTCTGGACTTAATTTTTGGCAAATGTGAGGTTTACATTAATTGACAATAATTGGCAAAAATAAATAATAGATGATTTAAATATTCTAGCTCCAGGATTCAAAATTGTCAGTAAGCACTATTTATCACTTTTAGGTTCACCAATTTTTGATGAATCCGTTGATAATTTTGTAAAAGGGAAGCTAGATACATTTAGGTAATTTTCGAACCGCCTACTTAAAATTAACTCTCACATGACTCACACCATAATGCGTTTTTATCTTTTTGTTCCTCATTTTACCTATATGCTTCGTTTTTCGCCTTTATGTAAATATCCCCACCAAACTTCCAAATAAGATGACGCGGTAAAAGAAATTGTCTCTAGTGTTTTAAATATTAACTGAGAGAAATTGGACACAGGCTTCTCCTCAGAACAATAACTAAAGCTATTAGTTATTGTTCTGAGGGCTTCTCTACCTATTTGTCTTGGTAGTTTAGGTTTACGCATAACTTACACTGTTGCCCATCCTGCTTTTTTATCATCGGTCCCTTCTTCTCTCGAACTAAGTTCCAAAATTTTATCTAATTGTATTTCTACCTACACTATTTCGAAGTTAAATGAAGCAAAATAATCCTGGGAGGCAATCGACAAGCTCAAGTGACTTGCCATCTTCACTCTTATCTTAAAGGCAATGCGATGAGCCGCTCTGCAGATTGTTGCTAAATAATTTGATAGATACGGTTACCAACACTGCAGAGCGTGCTCGCCTCCATGCTGTGGCCAGATGGGAGTCGGGACTTTGGCTGCAAGCTATACCCTCACCAACCATTGGTACCCTTTTCGATAACACAACTTTCCGTCTTGCAGCCTGTTTACATCTGGAGCAATCTGCACTTCCCCATATCTTTGCCTCTCATGCAGCAGAAGTGCGGGTCGTATACCACGACACAGCAGTCTTAATGACATCATCCGCAGAGCTCTTGTCACCTCGTCTGCACTAGCTCGAACCGAATGGTTAAATACGAGACGATGGTAAGAGATCTGATGGTATGACTTTAGTTCCGTGGAAGATGGGACGGCCTTTAGTGTGGGACATGTGTGCCTGGACTCTAGGCCTGACTCATCTTTCTCGACCTGTCTCGAGGCTGCTGCCGTAGCTACTGCAGAAGACCTCAAAAGATACAAGTATGCAAGTGTTAGTACCAACTACATATTGGAACCGTTTGGAGTTGAAACAGTGGGCCTGTGGGATCCTGGAGCCCACCGAATTTACAAAGACCTAAAAAAACTTATCGAGAGTTCAAGTGATCGCAAGGCTGGTTTGTACCTTGCCCAGGTGATACAAAAAGGTAACGCTATAAGTCTTTTGGGTACATTACCTATGAGCAAAGATTTAGGGGATATTGTTTTTTTAGTTTAGTTTAGTGCCTAGAGTATTGTTTTATTTTTGTTAACATTTCCTCTTTTATTACCTATAGGCTATGGAATTTAGTTTTAATTTCTACTTATAATGTTTGTTATTATACTAAATACATCTACTTTAGTGCAGTTACTAGGAAATCATGGTTATTTCCTGTCATGTGACAAATTTCATAGCAAGCTAAAGCCAGGGTTAAGTTATTGAAAATGACTGTAAGATTGCAATTCGAATAACGATTTTAGGGACTCTATTTTAAAATCACTTGACAGCGATTTCTAGATAGATTTTTTATCTGTGTGAAAGTGTACTTACTTAGAGATTCCACTATTTTTAACATTTTGAAAAAAGAAATAATGGCGATGTCAAACCGATGTCATTAGGTGAATGTCATCTGTTTGATATCGCAGCAATAATATTTACCTTCTTGAATTACCTGATTCAAATAATTAATATTAATCTTAATTATTGTATTATTGAATAATATAAACATAGGTACTAGTTATGTATAGTAAAAAGAAGAAAGTAAGGCAGCACGATGTGATTTACGATAATAGAACCAGAGATGCAATACCTAAAAGGGGATATTACTCGGAATTGGTATCAGATTTGACAAACGATGATCCAACCAAAGATATTTGCGCAAAGAAAAGAATGAAATTATTATTGCAAGTAAGTGATTACTTGTCGCGGTCCTATTTCTTCAACTACCACTTTTATCATCAACTATTCATTTATAAGTTCTAATAACCTGACAGTTACAATCATTTATAAAAGAGGGCAGACCAGTTAAAAGTGGTGGAGTTCCTCAGAACAATAACTAAAGCTATAGAAGCCGCGCTAAAATAACAACACAATACGTTAGTTCGTACTATTTTAACTTATACAGTTGCAAATGTGTAAGAAAGAAATAAGTATACAGATTTTGTTTCGTAATTTACAAGGTCGTCACTAGTTTCCCTTACGTCAGTGATGCAATGGCATCGATATTACTATCGATAAAAATAAAATCAATAACATACTTAAAATTTTTCTTATGCTGTTGGTATGTCAATGACACTAGAACGGACGGTAATGAGTCATAATAAACACGTAGAATCTTCAATATGAACATTTTATAATGCAGTATTCATGGGTAGAATTTTTGACCCGTACCAATTTATTTATTAGAATTTGCGTGTATCCAGAGAAACCAGGTAGGTACAGTTAAAAAATTGCACCTTGTATAGGCATATCCTATTAGGCTACATGTTTATATTTTAAGTTAGACCTCTAGCTCTAGTAGGTACATTGGTGAATACTGCATTTAAAATTATATTTTTTATAGGTATAGATTAAAAAAGAGGAAAAAAAAAGAAAATTAATCGATTATTTAAATTAAATTAACAAACTATTATTTTTTACATATTTACTTATTGTTTACCTATTTTTATATACCACTCTGTCGAGAAAGTATCGGGAAAAGATCAATAATATACAAAATGTTTGTTATTCATCCAAATTTATTTCATCAACTTCAAAATATGCTCCCTCAGAAACGAAACACTTACGCCAACGAATAATCTAATCAACATAACATTTTTTAAACGCTGTTCCCGGAATTGACTTCAGTTCTCGCCGCGAATTCTCCTTTATGTCTTCTACCAATTAAAAACGGTTGCCATTTTCTGTAAATTAGATATTAGTTCAGATCTATCGGAATCAGTATTTGTTTCAACTGTGGTCATAGATTTGGGGCGTTTACTTGGTGGTTCATAATTCCTTCTGAATGCGATAGTGGTTTCTGAAATACAAAAATATTATTGTAAATAAGCTATCATTATTATTTGGGATACACGCTGCCACAATGTTAATTAACAATCTGAATATTTATTGGTAGGATCGAAATAATTATATGACAAATCAAGACTAAGATAATGTTTGGAATAAAAAAGGAGCAATTTCATGTTCTGTAAATGTAAATTTGCTTTCAGCCGCCGAAATTTAATGTTTTCATGTGACTGAAATGACTGCAGTCTAAAATGTTTCGAACAAATGTGACTGTGCGCTTTCGGTGTCCAATTGTTCCTTGATATACAGCGGATACAGCTTAATATATCCATTCAGTTCTAATAGGTTCATCTTTGGGAAAACTAAAGCAAAAAGTAAAAACCAAATAATGTTGACATCGATAACAAAAAACACATCACTATCATACTATCATATACAAAACAAAAGGCATGAAAATAAGAAAATTTAAACCAAAACTCATGGAGAAATCTATTTGTAATATTAATTTACTACAATTTTCTGAATATACCGTTGTTATATTGTCAAAATATGAGAATTTAGAAACAAAACTCACCGATGAAATGATAACACCTCATCCGTATTTTCTTTTCGTGATGTATGAGACTTGCAGTCTGGAACAACACAAGCCATCCTGGACGCGGACTCTTAGATGTCTGAAGCGTCTTTATGCACACTTTCCTGTTATTTTATCACGAACTTCCTTGCAAAATAATAAAATTTCACGCTAGCCGCCCACAAAAGCTGTTCGGCCACTGTAATACGACCGCATTGAATTTGGTATTACTTCAGAAACAACGGTCATCAAAGACGTACTTTTAATTTGCTAGTATAATATACAACCAAATTACAACCATTTGACATTTGTACTTGGAGAGTTTGTGACAATGACGTGAAAATAAAACCTTACAATTGTTGTCTATTTCGCTCTTACCCATGTATGTTAGATTACTTTAAGTGAATACGAGAGCTGTTATACAGTTTTTATTTTAGCGCTCCTTCTATAGCTTTAGTTATTGTTCTGAGTGGAGTTCAGAGAGTAAGAGTTCCTAGAATTCAAGGGACCAGGAGTATCAGCCTGCTTTATTTTTATATATAGCAATGGGGATATTAATAGGGTGGATAGTGAGCTAAGAATTGCTTGAATTGATAGGACGAAAACTAGACGAGTAAAAATATCGATTAATTTGAACCTGATCTACATATCGCACATAGACGGAAATAATGCAACCAACAATGCACACTTTACGATATCAATTAAAAGACTTGGTGTGTTTTTATTTGATTTTATATTAATAACACAGTCTATGACAACGGCACATCGCAAAACCACAAACAGTAACAATAAAAAAAAGTTTACCTTCATTTTAAGTTTATTTTGTAATTAAGTTTACCGTGTTTGTCTGTAAAGTAAATTCAAAGTTTGCTAATTTTTGGAAATGTCATGACTAAATATTCTTTTATTAATTGTTAGTTAAATATTAGATATTGTAAATATAAAACTCTGATTTGACACAAAGGAATTATTATTTCTATGAAAGAGAGGAGGGAAAACCTGCCTTTATCACAATTCAGATTACAATAGAAACTATACGTGGGGACAGTTTGGGAAGAAGGTTTGGCTTGGAACAAATATTACAATTTTTTTTCAACCTAACACACGATCGGGATTTTTTATTCTTCCTTATTAAATTTTAGATATAACTTATTCACATTTATATAACATTTTTTGCACATTATTGGAAGTTTTTATTGGTCGTAGTCACATCCAAGGGTCGAAGCAAGGGATATTTTTAACCTAAGAGCAAAAACGGGGTAGAAACAGAAGGACAGAAAGTGATAGAAGGACAAGAAAGAAAATGAAAACAGAGAAATGGAGTTTACAGGGTTGCTTCATTTAGGGTTTTGTGTTATTGTTGTGCTAGTTTATCTATTATCATAAGGTTATATTTAAGTTATTATGTATGTGTATATACATTTCCTTGTCGAAGATATGTAGATGTAACGGAACGGAGAGACTACGACGACTATTCTTCTAATTTTCTTTGAATATGTTTTAAGATTCCCTCAAAACGTGTTGCTGAGACCATCAGTATCAACTGTTGTTGTAAATTGTTCATTTCTTAAATATTTAAGGGTCAGCTCAGAGCGCCGGAGTGACTGCGTAGAAATTAATTCGTTTTCAATTGAAAGTCGACTAAAATTGGTATTCGTCGCTCGACTTACGAACATAACCATACTTTTCAAATAACTAATTACTTTAAAGACACGTTGTCATTTTTGGTTGCAGGCGAAAACTGATCGTTTTGCTCCTACATTAGTTTCACTTCCTAAACCTCAAAGAGCTAAGCTACTATTACCACCAGGGCGTTGGACTACCTATAGAGAGGATGAGAGCATAGTAAGTCTCATTAGTTTCAAATTTAAAAACTTCGTAATATTATTTTTTGAAACATATACTATTCGTAGAAGGAGTGGTTCTTATCTTAAGACTGTAAAATAACAGAATACGAATAACCAATTTGGCATGCGATGTGTAGGAATAATTTTAAAATTTTCGATTTGTTGACATGACACTCTGGTTATACACATAGACATAGACATACCTCCTAAGGTATGTCTAAAACCTATCTACATCATTCCATGCCTATGCCTAGCTGGAATGATGTAGAAAAAAAAACACAATTTCTCCGAGTTACATTTTCATGACTTATAAGATTGAATATTCTAGTGTCGTCAGCTTTAACATATTTTGCGATTCTGTTTTATTTTCATTATTACTATACTGTCCAGCCGGATATCCCTAAGCAAATAAAAATGCTTATTTTCTTTTCATATTTCCTTATAGCAATTCCCATTTGAGACATTTGTGCCCAAGCTTCAGTTTCTTAGTATAGTGCTCCCTAAAGAGCTACCTAGGCTTGTTAAAATTGAGAGACTGCGAAGGAAGTTTTTAGCCGCCAACATAAAGGTGAGTCAATAAAGAATTTATAGGTACAATAACTATTTTTTGAAATAAGGATAATTTAAAGGTAGCTAAGATCTTTTTGAATTTACTGATACCCAAATGATGGATGGTATAAAAAGAGCTAACGCACTATTTTTGAAACTTACTACTTCACGATAAGATTTCGCCAGCAACTCTTGGTCAAATAATGGTACTGATATCTTACCTACGTGTGGACATAAGAGTATTAATAAAAATAAACTGACATTAGTTTATTTTATTATCTCCCATCATTGAAGAAATTTTATAAAAAATGCAATAAACTGTTGTGACATCAAAGTCAAAAGTCATATACACTTCTGAAAATAGTCTAAAAGTTAATTTAGTGGTTTTGTTGTATATATATTATAATGTAGAAATAACTTCTTACAAATCAAAAATATTATTTGCAAATATAATTTAGTTGTGAGAGTGTAAATTTGAAACAATAGCTTTAAACATAAAAAAGTCCCACTAACTAATGTTTAACTGAACTAATGTTAGTTTTGGGCCTTAGTAATTTGTATTAGCTGTTGGGATCTCCTTTTTATCACTTCGGTGTAAAAGCGAGATATCATCTGCTACCAGTAATTGATATAACTTCACAAATATTCCAGAAAATGCTTAGGGAGTTAGGTATCCAACCTTTTTGGTTGTTGCCCCCTTCGGAGTTTAAGTTTAGCGACCAAGAACTCTACGGTCTGTATAGTCCCTTTCCGAAGATGGATTTGGAGATTTTTGATAACACCGATTTTGACTGCAGGTGAGTTGTTTGATCGCTATTGTTTGTTTGACATTAATCACATGTTATGAGGATGGATGAATAAAATTCTAATTGCGATACAAATCTAAAAGTTCGTTTAATCAGCTTTAAGTAGATAAACAAAGTTGGTCATTTTTGAAGTTATTTTTCAATAAAATTATGATATGATCCTATGATAAAAAAAATATAAAACGCCGTGAGCTTTTAACTAATAGTTGAGTTATAGAGCTATCGCGCGTATTCTGAGAATAATATGTAATAAATAACAGCAACAATTACATAACTAAAGCATTAACGGAAAAAATATTTTGAACCATGTGAGAAAGCTGAGAAGTTCATCAATTAATTGTATTACTACTGATGCAATTACTTAATTCATTAGAGATTATAAATCAAATAGCAGGGTACTTACAAATTATAATTATAGATAATTGCAGGCGTTATTTTTAGTTTATAAATGTGGTTTAACTAAGACAGTAACCCATCGTATGATCCGATAACCCGTAGTCAAATAGCCCGCATAGCACATCGAACTCGAGAGTGATTTCTCGATCCCGAAAAATTATGTCTGCCTACAGATAAACAGAGTACAGATTTCAAAATTGTTATATTCGAGTTAGAAACTCTTCGAGATGCTATTCGTTCAACAGATCCTAGTTTAGCTCAATCGCTACTACTATCACTACGAAGCTACTGTGTTTAGCGCATTTCTAATATTATTTCAGAATCCCTGAAGAATGGCTATCCTTAGGCATGATTGAGGGGGAGCAGTACCCTTGCCCGGGGCTAGCGTTCCTTCCCAAAGAGGAGGGCAAAGCGGCTAAAACCGCTGGAGATACTTTGCAGTTGCTAAACAATCTGTATGAGGCAGGTGGATTTTCTGTTACTTTAGTATTTCTGGGCAATCATTAACAGCTTCTACTTAAAAGTACTCTTAGATCAAGTTTTTTTAATGCCTTTTCAGAAAAGACAGTTTGTCCAGTAATGTCTTAGTATAGCCTTGGAAGTGTTTTTTTTTTAATACTTTTGTCTGTTATTGTTTTGTCATTTATCTAACATGTTTATCTGAACGTAGGTGCGCATATTCCACTACGCGTCGGTCACAGGGAAGCTCATAAACTACCGCAGCCCATGTCATGTCTCTGTACCAACTAACTGTCACTCCCAGGAATAAAAATTAAGCAGCAGCTTCAGCGATGAGTTCCGCACTTCCGCATCACCCTATAACTCGCTCTGGCAAGTGACGTTCCTGGGCTAAAGAAAATTGTACAAAAAAATACCATAGGATTCCGTGCCGACGATCTGGTGTCTAACTAGTTCTATTTCAGTACAACACTTAGATAATGCTCCCCAAATTTAAAAAAATATTATGTCATCTGTTTTCTGACAATGTTTTCAATTTTCAGTGGACTAATGTCGCCGCTTTTAGCTTCGATAAAGTTACAGAAACCTGGGACGTTATGACCTTAGATGGAACCAAAAAGAAATTTAAGTAAGTTTTATTTAAGAGCAATGTTATACTATAATATTAAGCTAGCATATACTATAGCTGCTTGTAAGATTATCATATGGAAACCAAATAATATAAAAAAACTTTATCCGTTTTCCAGCATTCCCCGTATACGCTTGATGTTCAAAGCGGACGATCCCGAGACATTCGCACAACGCGTAAAGTTTGCTGTTGATCTTCGACGGCAGGTGGAAAACGATCTCAGGTTTTTTATTCTTTCCATCAAGTTCCATGATGTTTCTGGGGTGTGTTAATAATGATGTAAAATAAACATATTTATTTATCATAGTATGACTTTATACTCATATTTCATTCAGTCATTCATTGTAGTAATTATTTACTGCACTGAAGTGTTTTATTGAAGATAAACTGAATTTGGTTGAGGTGAGAAATTAGAAAATTAGGAGATGAAATGTGGCCGCACGCCCTTCTCACATTCGTCGCGCTGTTCATTTCACAGTATAAAATATTTTAGTATGAGATGTCAAATATGATTTATGTAAAAGTAATGTACGAGTCTCACTGCATAATACTAGTTATCTGTATCGCCATCATGTACCCATAAATATTGTTACATAAAACCTTTTCTTTCCTAAATTTTTTATTTTGAATTTGGAACTCGTTTATTATTTCAAAAACTTCTTTCGATTTTGCGCCATTTTATATATTTCTTCATGTTCATTATCGAATTACAGACGAACATAACTAACATAAGTTATATTACAAACCATAATATGATAATTTATAATATTATTACCAATGCAATGTGATTCACATTGCATTGGTATTATAACTAATTTCCTTTTAATCAATTTGTAATATCAAATTGCGAAACTGAACACGATTAAATTTTAGTAACGTGACAGAGTATCCATATAAGTTAGCAACTTATGCAGGTTTTACTTATACCTTGATTGCTTGCGGCTGGATGGGTTGCCGATGATGCCATTGCACTACATGCCAGTTATCGTGAAGATGGTATGCATTCACCATCAAGCTAAGGACATCGATGAGGACCATCTGAACGCTCTAAAGAAGGAGGTACTGAACGTTTGAGTTAACTGTCTTATCATTTGATTTTGA
Source organism: Calamotropha paludella (assembly GCA_927399485.1). NCBI lineage: Eukaryota > Metazoa > Arthropoda > Insecta > Lepidoptera > Crambidae > Calamotropha > Calamotropha paludella. The sequence goes on along the minus strand of OV656803.1, from coordinate 17,360,558 downwards.
TGTGAAGAATTTGATCCGTTTGATTTGGCAATAATATTAAGTAAATATCAAGACATTAACATCATAATGGCCATTCTCGTTGGTTCTGATGTGATTATTAATAGTTAAGGTCTCTTTACATTATAAAGTTGAAAGGCAGCAATCTTCTCATGACTTTAAGATGTTAATGATTTTCTGGTTTTGTTACAGGCAGAACTTTCATATAGAAAGGTGGAGGGTAAATTAAAAATGATTTATACAATCCAACAGTATCCGGAACTTTACAATTTTATATATGCGCCTGCTGAGGAGTATGTGCCACCTGTGCCAGAATATGGTACTGCCTTAGTACTTTTTTATTTTTTTATGTTAAGGGAATGTAAAAGGAAATCTTTTTTTTATTTTAAAAGGATGGTTTAGTGAATGCATGAATTTGTAATACTATTTCTAATAGTTAAAGGTTTTATTCTCTCTGTTTAACTAAGGTACGTTTGATTCCATAAAAAGGCTACTGTTTTGTTTCTCCGATGAAATATTTCTTTGTAATATTTTTAAACATAGGGTTTGATTAATAAGATCTTGCTCTTGATTCAAATGAAAATATATTAGTCGGCAAAATACAAAAAATGCTCTTACATCAAATTATCCGTAAACTAGATAAGTAACGTCTACTGAAAAGGTCTCAGCATATGTTACAAACATTTATTTGCAACGCTGATGTTTCGTAGAGCAAACACATAAATGAAATAATATAATATACTTTTTGATAAATTCTTATATTAAATAAAATAAATTACATACGTATAGATATAGAAATTAAACTAAATATGTATTAGTTCTGTTATTTAATGTAGTGGCATGGACTTTAATGAAGATGGCATATTATTAGTTGATAATGCCTTGAATTTAAAATGATAACTGTTATTGAAAATTGTCAGCTTAACAAATAGGTACTTTAATTTAGTTGTTGTTTAAGTAAATACTTTGTTTTGTAGTGCTTTTCAAATGTTTGAACTGACTGGGAAATCTTAGTGAGAGCGGAATGTTGTTCCAGCACTTCGTGGTAGCGAATTGGAAGCTGCCACGAAAAGCAAACGCTGTGTACCCAGAGCGAATCAGTTTTGATACAAATCTAACCTCTCGACCAGAAAAGACAAACTTGTGATATTCGCGTTTTCTACTATGAATAACGCCAATAAGATATGTAGATTGCCAATGTAGCGAAATGTAGAGAGCCACTTGTTTCCAATTTTATAACATTGGTTTCGTTTAAGAACGGCGCGTCATGCGATCGTCGTAGAATTTTAAAGAAGATGCATATGTTTTGAACCCATCGGATTAATTTCTTTGCCCTGGAAAGGGCGGCCACCAATAATAACATCTATATAATTGTTTCGATAAAATCAAATTTTCACACAATTTCACTCTTAAATCTAGACTCAGATGCTCACGAATTTGATAAAGAAACTTTAGTCTATAGAAAAGTTTTTAATCGCAGATCGAACTCTTTTTAAGTTATAGTTTTAACCAAAAGTAACAATTCCATACTAGTAGTACACTAAACTAAATAATTTCTGAGATTCGAACAAATAGGTATTTATGGATCGCCTACTTTGTGACCCTAGTTATCTTAGAGATGTTGATTTAAATATAAGTGGAAGTAATTTAATAAAGCTTTTGGGCTTCAATCTTTTTATATTTTATAATATTATAGAAATCAATAGGGCGAAAATATAATAGAATGTAAAGTGAAAGACAATATTTTCTGAGACATGTTATATCTGTTCCTTCATAATTTATAATATACCTTCTCTAGGTAATCTACCATGTGTGATGGAAGACTTTGAAGGGCGCGTGAAGTATAACCAATGGTATTCCTTATACGTACTTACGGAAGCAGTTTCTTGTATTCACTTGGTCATTGATGAGTGCCTTAAGGTGTGTTTTGGAAAACGGTATCATTCTTTTATTTATATTTCTGTAGGAAACGGGTTTTGAGAGAATTAGACTTTACAAAGTTATACCTTAAAAGGTGATGTAGATGTATTTCGAAGAAGCATAGTTATTTGCCTTATCGAATTTATTCGCTTTGTATTGTCAAAGCATAACGATTATATTAAATTCATGCGAAATTTCTTTTACGAACCAAACTGTTAGTTCGCAATAAAAGTACCGAAATGATAAAACGTTTTTTTCTTGTTTGATTTGAAAGGATTGGATTTAACAGATATTTACAATTACGGCTTCTAGGTGGAGTCGATGTTGTTCTTTACCACAACGCACGGCAGGAACGTGAGCCTAGCAGAATTTGATGCAGCGCAACAACATGCCACCTCCATGGTAAATATACGTGACAAAAATTTTAGCAAGCCAGAGGTGTAGCAGATAAACTCCAATTGTAGCTTATGTTGAATCGTTTAATATATCCAAATAATTGACAATTCTGAAGACGTCCGTTTGCTTCTATTGCTGATTTTGTAAAAAGCTCACGTGAATTGACTCAACAATTTTTCAGTACGAATGAACGAGGGAATTGAATAAAAGAGTCAGTTTAGTGAATGAGTGATTGGAATGAACGAGCTAATTAAAAGGATTGATTGAATTGAATGTGCTACTGATTAAGTTAAAACACGTAGTCAAATCAGCGTTAATTGTGGAGTCAATACACGGACTTTATTTTAACAATAACTTTTAACAAATAGAATTATAACGAATGCTAACAAAAGATTTTCATTTACAGTTAGTTACTTTGTTGTTAATAAATCATATGACAGTAATTTTTCACTGTACTATACAGTAGTTTTTCACGTTACAGATGCTGAAATACTTGAATATAACTTTTCTTAATAACACGGCGCATGCTATTAGAATGTCTTATAGAGATGTTGGTAAAGGGTTAGTAATATATCAGTCTTATTTTATTATATATACAGGGGTGTTTCCTTTTGCTAATAAAATATGAAATTTATTGTAGATGGTACAACATTTACGAAAAGAAATGGGAATTCTACGGTGTCAGTAAGCTATGCCGCTTCATGCAGCTTGTCAGATTTCGAATGCAGGTGAATTTTTGGAATGATACTGGCAGTGATATAGGCATAATTATTTCTGACTAAGCAGAAAAAACGACATTGTTATTTTCAGCAGTGATTTGTTACTTTATTCGATTCTATGGCTATTTTTTAATGGCTCTGCGATAAAATGAAATTAAGAAGTATAATATAAATTGTTCTTCCTTTATAGTATGCGTTGCGCTATTGCATTGAGCAGTCTATGGCGATGTTCGTGAACCTATGCGAGACTCCGTGTTTATGCACTTACTGGTGTGAAGATGACTACGAGTGGGACTCGTCTGACCTCATCAATTCTCCATTCCGATCGCCTACGCCAACATTATTCTATTTCCATCTCATGATCAACGCAGATGGACCTTATTATACTACAAGCCCCGATCAGTTCGAGGTTAGTTTTATAGAAATGAGGCTGTTCAGATATTTGATTAAGTATTCCAAAGTAGTGCAAATCAAATATGCTTACATAGAATCTGATTAAATAATCTTTCAAGTGGGTTATAACGCTATGATATTTACCTATCATCACTGCAGTCAGTGAAACAACATATTGGTCAAAAGGGTACCAAAAAAAGATTATACTTTAGCCAGCATCTTGCACATTTTTATCATTAAATATCAGATTTTATTTAAAAAAAAAATTGTCTACTGTAGATTGTGATCCAGAGGTTGTTCCGGGAGATGCTGTACCGTTGCCATTTCATTCCCCAAGTACACCCCAGGATCATGACTGGACTTGTATTCGACAAGGAGTTATTCCTTACTTCAATTGGTGAGAATAGTAATGTAATTGTAAGTTAACAATTTAGATGAATTGTATAATAAATACTAAATAAAAAGCGGACCGTTATTGCAAGAAGAAAAATGCGTATTCTGTGTCAAAAATTGAGCCACAACAAAAACAAATTGCGGTGTTATGCATAACCAAGGACAGTATTGCACCCTAATGGAAGGTAGTTTATGAAATTACATCGAAAAATATGCTAAAACATCGTGAAAATTGGAATTAAGGGCAAAATTTACAGAAAACTTGTCTCGAAGACTTTCGTGGCCTTGATTTCAATAACTTCTCTTTGATGTTCATATATATGAGATTACGAATGGTTTCGGGTTTCAAGACACTTATAAGTTCAATGAAAAGCAAAGTTTAGAGAACGACAAAATATGAATACTTAATTTTTTATTGTTATATTAAACTACCAGTAACAATTACTAATTGGCTTATTTAGCTTGAATAAAACGAGACTCTCATATACTCTTTGGTCGCAAACTGTAATAGATAATTTGTTTGTATAAAGGCAGTGATTGTTCATCAATCACAGTGTTTTTAATATGACACCTGCAAAAGTGGAAATTAATGTAAACAAATATATAAATAATTCATGACCAATATAATCCGTAATGTTTCAAGAGTTTGTAAAAAAGTTAAATTACAATGCTATTTAAAAAAAATCAGATTGTACGCTTTCAGATGTTTTTAATGGCTGACTTATACATATTAGGGATGTTGCGGATGTGTTTTTTTTCACATCCGCGGATGCGGATGCGGATGCGGATTTTAAGAGGCTCACATCCGCGGAAGCGGATGCGGATGCGGATGTGTACAAAAAACTTAAGTGTTGGTTTGGTAGGGTAAAAAGCAGTAATATTTATCCTTTGTTTATCTATACATATAAATAAAATTGGAGTGTCTGTTTGTAATATTGAAATAACCGTTTTTTACTACATGCATATATATACGGTACGGATACGTACACACACCAAAACCACATTTTTTACAATTTTTGTCTGTCTGTCTCTCTGTTTGTTCGGGCTAAACGCTGAAATAGCTGGACCGATTTTGACGGAATTTTTATTGACAGATAGCTGATGTAATAAAGAGTAACTTAGGCTACGTTTATTTTTATTTTTTAATATTTTACTTTAGAAAAATAATGTAATGTTTCTATGTCAAAGTACTGTCCAGTACAGTGCGCAGCTCACGCGCATGCCATCACTGTCTATGCCGTCACGTCGGGCACGTCGGGTCAATATCACAAAGGCTGCTTATCGCGCGGGCTCAGAACGCGCCAGCGGGCTATTGCTGGTTTTTAATAAAAAATTTTTTTGCAAATTATAATAACTGAGCCACGGTCATAATAAAGAAGTGAGTGAATTACTATAACTAATTAATTGTATTAGTAATGAAATTTAAATATTGGAGCATTATATTTAAAGTAGAATGACCGCCTTTTCGGACTCCAGTCTGTTTCGCAAGGGTTCGTGTATTAATCCTTTGCGTTCTTTTTTAGGTAACAGTTTGAACTCACTTTGATTAATACTCCACCATTAAAGAGGACTCTCATTTAAATTAACTCACTTTTTATTACGGAAAGTAAGTAACTGCTTCTTGTGAATTGTGTCAGGGCTAACAATTTCTGGTGTAGCATCATGGTAAGATCACTAATTAAACAGGACCGACGTCCTATACCTGAGGTCTCTAGTCGTTCCGTTCTGTTTCCATGAAATCTGTCATTCCCATTTTCTTCACTCTTTCGGTAATTGGAGATATTGTTCGAGAAGCCAAGATGTCTTCGGTGTTTCTGCTAATCTTTAATATATCATCTTTAATCTTTTACTCGGTCGACACTCGCCACTCGCCGGCCCCTTCCGCTTCTTTCTTGTCGCATCCGCATCCGCATCAGCTCCGCATCGATTTATATGCGGATGCGGATGCAGATGCGGATGTCTAAATCGATGCGGATGTTCCGCATATGCGGATGCGGATGCGAATATTCGCAACATCCCTGATACATATGTTATACTCATTAAAGGCGTTCCTTGTATTATACTCCTTGTAGTATACTTTTGACTATTAATGTTAGCTTCTTAAATATTGTAAGAGTATTTTTTCAACTAATGTAGGTCACATGTATTATTTACTCATTGACTATTACGAGTATGTATTAGGTAGGTGATCCAACATCATATTTATGCGAAGGATACCTTTAGTTTTATCCACAACCACCAATCTTAATGTCAGACGCCAATTAGAAAAGAAAATAGACTTTCATAATGATATTACTATTGACCAGTTTCTGGAAACTGTACAGTAAAATTAAATTGTTCACAGTTAAGCTTAATCAACTTAAGTATTTTAACTAATTCAGGAGATGTGACGTTTGTGCGAAAAATGTTTAGGTTACTAGTTTTTGTGCGAATGACAAATACGGCTTTAAGAATTGAGGCAGTCTAATATATACCCGTCGGAACTCAAGGGTGAATTGGTGTAACTACGGATTAGTAGGGTTAAGTATGAAGGAATTGCTTTTATAAGATATAAAATAAAAACAATTTTGTCTGTAATATGAAGAAGAAACATTCTACTATAACGGATTAAATAGATAATGAATCATTTTAGTTTATTTAACTTAGAATTGGTTAAATGACATATAATTATTTCGCAAATCTTTAATCAGGTCTAATGGAACCGAATGTGGTGGAATACAGAGAGAGGTTGTTAAAAGCATATAAGAAGGCAATCATACCTCTGTTGGCTTACATGCGGCAGTACGAATGTTATAAAGAAATATTCATGTTGGAAATTGAGGAGTATGTTGAGTGAGTATGCTGTTTTGGTTTACTTACTAAGGTCAATGATTAATGAAATAATTTTCATTATCATTCATAAAACTTATTTCCCTTTCATATTTAATTTTATTTTTATTATTAAGCCTAAAAAATAAATACGGATACGACATTATTCATTTTAGAGAAAAGAGATTGCTTAAACTTGAACTAAGTATAAGTATAAGAATTTTTTTTTAAATTCTTAAATGAAAATGAGGAAGAAGAATTATGTGGTTGGAAGTGCCAAGTATAAATTGTGACAACTTCATTCAATAAAATCACATTGATGTGTTTGATCTTTAAGAAATTCCTAAGCTACTTATTATAAAACTTTATCGGTCACAGTATAACAATAGTGCAATCGGTGGATTTAATGTACAAATCATCCCTCTACTAGGCAACATGTGAAATAGAGAAATGATATACATAAAATTACACACACATACACATTAACTAAAAAAGTGACTCAACAAATATCTATGTTTATCACCCAAAAATACGGTTGGTATTTATGAATTGGCTGTTTATATTCTTATTTACGACAATGTATTCTATTAGTTGTAATAACTAAGTTATATCAACTGTACAAGTCTCCTTAGTTTAGAATTAAATAATTGCTGTGATTACTTCAGTATTGTTTTAGTCTGAAATAATAAGTTAAAATAAAAGTTATTTTAATCCTGCAAGTCCTAAATATCAGCGTTTTTGTGTGCCTCAAGTTGCGATATTATGTTTTTTATTTCTTATAAAACGTTTATTTTTCAATTTCTGGAATATTCTATAGGAATTTTCGTTTAGAAAAGCATTCGGCGTCAGAAACACGAGAAGAAGTGCAAGTACACTATGACGCTAAACAGGATTTGATCTGGAGGTTGCCGCAGTACATTAACATTGGACCATTCGCCCTTAACATAGACACTTTAAAGGTATGCTTGTTCGCAATAAAGCCATGTTCGTATGAGAATGGGGGATTTTAACTTATACCGCTTCCTTAATTTTGTTTCTCCGTGTAGTTGTATTTACTTGTGTCAAAAGTTGGGTACTCCCATGATTATAGCTTTGAGAGATAAATTAAGGACAAATAAAATAGGAAATTATTCGATAATCTTTTTAATATTAATCCTTAGTAATATCTCATAACTTTAAATTTAGTTTATATGGTTCATAGCGCAAAACAATATTATTATGTAATGTAAAATTAAAAGAAAATTGTTTTCTTTGGCACGCATTTTAATAAATAACATAATTTTGATTATCCTTAGTTGAAAAAGAACCTTCTTTATTCATATTTCGTTCTGATGAATACCTTAGTATTCACACGATTATTTTGTTGACGTTTAAGTAAAATATCAAAAATAAAATAAAATGTTTTTTCACGTATAATGTTTTTTAAAGCAATTGTTGGTAACTAAGAGATCGGATATAATCAAAGCCCTCCTAACAATGTGGGCAGAAGAAGTCCGCCTTGTAGTCGACGATGTGATTCAAGCATACAAAACGATCATGCGTAAGTTAGGCGAGAAACCCAATACGATAGAACACGTATTCGAGATCCGGGAATGGATGGAGTCTATACCTTTCGCTTTAAAAACGCAGGAAGACATAATGAAGAAAGTTCATACGGTTAGTTTAATATATGTGAATAAAGTTTTTTTTTTTAATTTTCTACCAACAGCCATAGCACTGAAATAAACATACATTTAATTCTAAGTTTAACAGATCATGAAAGAGGCATGAAGTGCCCAATAATTGCGCTTTTTTATTAAATGACAGTAAGAAAGAGTAGAAGTCGCATAACACTAACTTTTCAAGGAAACCTGCGTAACCTAACTCTAACGTATTTAAATGGCGATAATATTCCGCTCGGTTAGAAAAACTGGAAACGTTAGAGCATATATCTCAAGCATAATTATATCATATTCTACCCTTTTTTGCATATAATTATGGTCCATAAGAAAAAGCAGCTTACTTATTTGTTCTAGTACCGCTTTTGGGTACAAGATAGTGTTATAGTTATGCTATTAGCAGCACTGCTTTAAGCTTGCTGTACAGTGCAACCACACGGTAGAAGTTGACCAAATTACCATGGTTGGCTGTAATAAATACAACATTTTGCTATGTTTATATCATGCTTTAAAACCTATCGTCATGCACAACTCACTTAAATGTGATATTTAAAAAAAAAACACAAGACACGCATTTTAAACTGTTTATATATTTATCGATTTTATTACAATTTTATTAAAATGGTTTTTCTTTCCTAAATCATATACCATATGTGTACAATAATAAGGAACTTTACAGTATTAAGCCATACAATATTTAAATTAAAATGACGATCGTTTATCTAATATCTTTTCAATATACTACTCATCGATATATATTATTTACATGTAATCAGGTGCATTACTAATTTAGTAGCGGACAAGTTATTTATGATGTATGATGAAAAGGATGCTTTCAGTAGTATGTAGGTGTTTTAGAAGCTTCTAGAAAAACAAAATTGACAAAGTCGACTTTTTTTTTATTTTCCAAGAACTCAATATGATGAATTTATAATTTTAATAAAAATAACAGAAAACATGAATAACCGATGGTTATGCCTCCTGTGGATCAATAAATTCCTTCGACTGTCATTTTTACATCCCTAAACTGCACTAAACTGCATTTGTCTATTTTTTTTTGCTATATTTTGGGGCTGTCCATTAATCACGTGAGGCTCGAAAGGGGGGGGAGGGATCCATAAAAAAAATCACGAAATATCACAAGGGGGGGTGTAGTAATATATCACGTGTATTTATTTTTTCAGCAAACGCGCGATACTGAACCGAAAAGCGCCGTGACGTGTATTTATTTTTTCGCCAAACGCGTACAAAACGAAAGCGGCTCACTACTTCTGTAGTTCGATGTTGGCGCCGAAGTTGAGATCTGACGACAATTCTATGCCATAAAGCTCAAGGCTGTCGGAAAGTAGGATTGAGGTTGAAGGAACTCCTTTTGTAGTGAAAATACACGCTTGCGTTTTGGAGGCGTTGAACTGGACGAGGTTACTGTCACCCCGCTGGGAAACGTGGCTCAACCTCTGATTCGTTTGCTCAACCATGGACTCTCTCATCAATATCACGTCGTCACCGCTGGCTTTTGAATTAGACATGTATCTCTCTACGACAGTACTGTCGTCTGCATACCCAACAATTCCAGGTATCAACAGGTCATTGATGTGCAGCAGGAGAAATGTCGTAGAGAGAACAGACCACTGAGGAACTCCGGCATCAATAGCCACTGAGTCAGAGGAGCAGCCATCGATAACTACTCTGATCGACCGTTCTTTCAGGAAATCGGCTATCCAATTACAAAAGTCAGCGGGGATACCATACGCAGGAAGTTTGCGCAGCAGACTAGCGTGCCAAACCCTGTCAAAAGCCTTCGAGATGTCAAGTGACTCGGCAAGTGCTTCGTCGTGCATCTCGAGGGCCTCCCCCAGCAGTGCGTCACATAAACTAGAAGACCCCCAGTTGAACGTCCACGGCGAAAGCCATATTGACGTCACTGAGAAGATCATTGTTTTCTAGGTACGAAAGCAACTTACTGTTCAGCACTTTTTCCATTACTTTACATAGTAGGGAAGTGATGGCGATCGGTCGGTAATTAATTGCATGGGTCGGCACGACAACCCTTTTTGGGTACTGGCTGCACATTGGCAAGCTTCCAGGATTTTGGTACGGTTCTTATTTTGAGAGAGAGCCGATACAAGCGTGTTAGCACAGGAGACAACTCGGGTGCACAATACCTCAGTACTCTTGCTGGTATACCATCAGGACCACTGGCCTTATTGACGTCCAGACCATGTAAGACTCTACGGACCTGCTTATTGTGAATATGAATATAATAATAAATATAATGATATAATAAATATAATAATGATCTCCGACATTGAAGAATCACATCGAGGTATGTTTGGTAGTTATTGAGAGCCGGGAACTGCTTGCAAACAGAGAGGCAAATAAACTTGCTTTTTCAGTTGCATAATGAGCCAGTGACCCGTCAGGTTTCAGCAAAGGTGGTAACATAGGACGACAGAAATTCACTTCGACTAACTTTGAAAGGGACCAGAACTGTTTACTTCCATTCGGGTAGGATGACAGTTTCGTCCCTATTCGGCTGATGTGGTCGAATCTTGCTTTAAGAATGACCCTTTTGCATGACTTGGCGGCCGAATTATAGGCTCTCTTCTTCGATCGGATTCTCCGTGCGCAGACCTTGCGATTGCGGCTATGCTCCCAAGCCTGGTAAGCAGACTGTTTTCGGGCCTCAGCACGAGCACAGGCCGCATTATACCAAGGCCGGGACTTGTAACCGAGCGGGATGTCGGAGAATGGAATAAAATACTCCATTCCCTGCCGAATTACTTCTGCAATCGCATCAGCGGTGCACGATGGGTCGCTCGAAGAGAAGCAAGTTTGCCGCCAAGGATAAGATGGAGGGGGGGGTGTTAAAAAATGCCAAAAAAAACATCACGTGAGGAGTTACGGATACTTGAGGTTACGCGGGTACCGCCCACTTGCGACTTCTACTCTTTTTACTGGTCTGTTTACAATACCATGAAAAATTTAATGCTTCACACACGCATATAATAAAATACAGTCTTACTAATGTGGTTATAATTTGTTATAATATAAAATGAGAGTTAAAGAACCGTTAAATACCGTTTTTCATTACCTTAGGACTATGAAGTTTTGGATGTATTCTATATGCCTTTGGAAAATGACGATTTTAAAGCTCTTTGGGAATCCATTGGCTGGCCGCTGACTATAACGAAACAGGTCAGTTCCATAAAGTAGTAAGCATAAAAAATCTGTTGAATGGGTTATACTTTTATCATAGTCATACACTTCACTTTTGATTCCGAGGGATAAAAGTAATATCCTAGGGAGAGCCAGAATCAAATCAATACGTTTACTCAAAATCTAAAGATCTTGCGTTTCAGACAAACTTGCTGGTAAGGTTGCTTTATTACCTATTTGTAAGGGCCATTTTACTAATATTACCGCTAAACTTAACTGCTACGTTACGATACTGATTAGATATGTTATTGTTTTAAGAATTTAGAATTAGTGATTTTGCTTTATGGATTAAAAGGTGGATGCGACGGTGGAGTTTCTAGAAGAGGAGCAAGAGAAGTTTTGGAAACTGCACCAAATTGACGAACAGACACTATTTGACAAGATTGATATGTTCAGCGCGCAATGCATGGCGCTTACCCTACAAAACGACTTTAGCAAGGTTAGCCATAGTAGATGCCTATGAACAAATAACTCGTTGATGGTTAATGGATGGATAAGAATCTAATGTTTAAATTTACTGGTTAAATCGGATAACCTTTTTGTATTGCACATGAGTTTCCATTTAAATTCGATATAATTAATCGGACTAATGATAATATATTTTACCCAGAAATTGAAAAATCTTTTCTTTAACTCTTTTTTGCAACACTTATAACAATTGATATGATAAATTATTATAATAGAAAAATACTAGAAAAAATCGACTCGGGTCACAAGTGAATTCTCAGGCGGGTGACCCAAGTCGATTTTTTCTAGTATTTTTCTATTATAATAATTTATCTTATAAGATCGCATTGAAAATGCATAAAATATATAAAAATTATAAAACAATTGATATATAAATATGTCTATCAGTTTATTTATATAATAGTTAATATATGACTTAATAAATATCCTACTCATAAGGCGTAGGTATTTGATCCAATTGTTTGAAGATTATGAGTTCTCTTGTTACTACAGGTGCATGAGATAGCAAATGACATAAAAAAAGCATGGAAGGGCATGAAAGACTCCCAGGATTGGGGTCGAATTCTTAACCAACGGCAGAAGTTGTTTGGTCAACCCGTTGTGCCCTTTGCAGACCTTAACAGACTGGTTAAGGAATTTGAACCGTACAGAAACCTCTGGGTCACGGCCTCAGGTTTGTAATTATTAAGGGTATAATATTTTTTGAGAAAATTTGACCTGACTTAGTAATACTTAAAATATAAAGATAGAAACAAATATCAAAATGTCATTGCTAAGGTATAACACTACACTTTTCTTACTAATAATTGTTATAAAATTAACATAACATAGTTGAAGCCCTTGTGTTATGGGATGAAAATCAGTGACGGTACCACAACCTGGGTGGTGGCGGGGTAAAAAAAAAAATTGAAAATGATAGTTTGTATTTCAATTGATTCTTTTTTGTGGTTCAGATTTCTTAAAAGCTCGTGAAGTGTGGTTCGATAACCCACTAATGTACGTGGACGCGGATACAATTGAGCCGCTTATCAATGAATATTACAAGACTATTGTCAAATGCGTGCGCACTTTCTCCGATATGCCTAAAGTACAGCAAGTGGCTATCACCATAAGGGTAATTAACTATTTTAATAGTAAGTAGACCTCAATTAAGTATATACCTCACCCACTAATAGAGAATGAGCAATATCAACACAAATCAACAATAATAGTTGCGCGTCAAAATTAATCCTTAAGCGTGCACTGACTTAGTTCCTGTTTAAAACCTCACAAGAATAGGAAATAGAAAAATTTCATTTTACAACTCAATTTCGTCTAATTATAATTAAACTTAATATTATCAAAAAATCTTGTTGTGTTTACTAATTTATAGTTATTTATTCATTTAGCATTTTATTGGTTTCTTAGGATAATATCGACGATTTCAGACCACTCATTCCCATTATTCAAGCGGTCCGAAATCCTGGTATGAAGGAACGGCACTGGAATGAGTTTATGGAGAAAGCTGGTAAGTCCCTCTACCTCTTCTGAAATAATAGGAAAGGATTCAATTCCTTCTTCTATACTTTTTAATGAAAGTTAATATAAAGATTTTTAGATGGGTATGTAAAATTATAGCTAGGTCATTTAGTGAGATCATTACGAGGAAGGGCAAAGTACGGTTATCCCCCACGGTCCAGTGACGTCGCGGGCAAGGCCTCAATTAATTTGTGTAAATAATATACATACGTGTATATACCGTAAATATTTAACTTCTACCAGGCATAACGGTGACCATGAACGAGAAGCAGACTTTCACAATGTGTCTAAAGCAAGGTATGGCGGCGCATGGTGAGCTTATCGCAGAAATCGGAGAGTTGGCCAGCAAAGAATATGTCATAGAGCAGTCGCTCGATAAGATGCTAGCTGATTGGTCCAATAAAGTCATGGAGATGGCGCCTTATAAGCTCACCGGTAAATTTGTCAAATCCTGTATTTGTAATAAAAATATAATAATTTCACGAAATACTAAAGCACTCACTCATAAGCGTTTATTGCTCGCCATTGTACGGTATTTATCTATATCTAGGTTGAAGTTGCAAGTATTTTATTCCACATGATACTGGGGTAATCAAGAGTCACATATATTTTATTTGTTTAATAACGGTTTTATTTTAATTATAGTTATTGAAAAGAGCCAAAGAAAAAAAGGTGTAGTGTAGCATGTAGCAGCAATAAATAAACTCACGAAATAAAGTTTTAATTAATATAAAGACCTTTTCTATAATACCTGTCACTTTTTATATAATAGAATGGCGTTATCGACATTCTGATAAGTAATTTAATCATTGAAAGTCAAATTAAATTTTGAAGTGTTTTGAATATGACCGACGACGGCTCCCGACCGGATTTAAAAAAAAAAAACCGGATTACTGCCATCCTATTTTTTAACACCCCATTCTATATTGTAATTTGATAATGAACACAACAAAATATGTGAAATCGAAAGAAGCTTTTAAAATAATAAGCGCGTCCCAAATTCAAAATAATTAAAAGTTGAAAAGAAGAAAATGTTTTATGTAACAGTATTTATGGTCAGACTAGTTATGTATATATATATATACTAGCGGCCCGTCCCGGCTTCGCACGGGTGGACAACATTCTTTAAATTTTTTCTAGCATTCAATATAGCCTATGATACTCAGCAATAATGTGCCTTTCTATTGGTGAAAGAATTTTGTAAAATCGGTTCAGTAGATCCCGAGATTACCCCTTACAATTTAACAAATATACAAACACACAAACTTTACTTCTTTATAATATTAGTATAGATTAGTATAGATATATAAATGATATAAGTCAAAACGTTAGGATTTCATATAAAAAAAGAAAATAAACAATATTCGTGATCTGTTTAAAATGTTTTATTGTAACAGCTACTAAAATATTATTTATAAACTTTATCTATTCAGGTACATTCATAATGAAAATAGCAGATGAAACATTACAACTTCTGGATGAGCACCTCTTAGCAACACAACAGCTTGGATTCAGTCCATTCAAGGCGGCTTTCGAGCTACGCATCCAGGAATGGGATGATAAGTTGAGACTTACTCAGAAGGTTGTAGACGAGTGGATCGAATGCCAGAAGTTAGTATAACGCTGATTTACCTAGCCATTGCAACACAATATTATGTCTACAATATACACATACACTACCTATGGAATTACCACGCACGACAAGGACATTAATATGGAGATTTCTTCAGTGGCGGATTTACAAGCAGGCTGAGTTATATTACTGGATTCATCATTGTATTTAACCAAATTATTGTTTGAACGTTAACATTTTATTTTATTTACTTTTTATACATTATTGCATTTTTTCAATGCTATCTTATTAAGATTATTTTATTAGAAATATACTAAAATAAATCGACTCGGCTCAGAAGTGAATTCTTAGGCGGGAACATTTTACTTTTACTTTTGTATGTCTAGGCAGTGTCGCATTGTCTAAGAAAGCTTGTGTAATGACATTTTGCCGATTCGTAGCGCGTTGCGGCAAGCCAGCGGAGATTTTATTCAGATAATGGCAAAAATTATGTGGCAGTCTCGAAAGAGTTGCATAATTTTCATTATCAAAAAAATAAGTTAGTCTTCCGCTCAAGAAGAAGTTAAATTTCATTTATTTCGGATTACACACCATATTTTAGTGAAACAGTGAAATGCTTAAAATAATATTTCAAAAGGGAAATGAGAAATGTACATCTTTCCTTTGAAGAATTTGTAGTCATTGTTAGCACAAGAAGAGACAATTTTCAATAGTCTTCCCTTCACCCTATGACGTTCTCGCCAGCTAATTTCCTTTCACTAACTCAAGGAGCCTTTTTTCTTTTTAAACCTTTACACAAAGTGTAGTACAAAAAGTGCACTTGCATTCCCGAGTGATTGAAATTTCATTAGGAACATTTTTATTACAATTTTTTTTATTACAAACGATAAATTTGTATTATTGATACCCAATTCTATGAACATGTTGATAACTTAATTATTATGAATAATAAGATAGTGCGAAAGAAAAACAACGATATTTGAAAAACCACCCAAAATTGCTCTTAAATCAATTAAGACATTTCAATCACACAAAAAAACTGATTTTTATGTATTAAATAAAAAAAAAATTAACTGGTTTGAGCACTAATGTAAATAAAATAAATAAATATTTCTTACATTCACACCAATTAGCCTAGCCCAAAGTAAGCACTGTAAGGCTTGTGTTATGGATACTAGGGTAACGGATAGACATACATATATGATACATAAATATGTAATATTCATAGAAATATATAAAAACACCCATGACTCAGGTACAAATGCTCGTATTCATCATACAAACATCTGCCCCTTCCGGGATTTGAACCCAGAACCGTCGGTGCGAAAGGCAGGATCGCTACCGTTGCACCAAACGGTCGTCAAAAAAATGTATGAGGAATAAGTTGATTAGTCTCTGGGCAGATACTGTCAGATATTACAGATATAAGATAAGTCTACAAAATAACGGACTAAGGTACCGACTATCAGAGGACAGAAGGGACGGCAAAAAAAAGGTAACAAAATATCTTAAAGGCGGTAAATTTGTAAATCCGCCATTGGACTACTTCCTCAATTCAACTCCAGTGGCACCAAAATCTACCATATTCCTATGCAGTCTGTGCCTCATCTTATTTAATTGAATAATGAGTTATTATAATTAAAATATCCTCATATTTGCTTTAAAACTGTTCACATTGAGATCAGGCTTATTAAATATACATATTCAATTGACATTTTGATACATCTTTTTAGAGAATGGATGTATCTGGAGCCGATCTTCACTTCAGAAGATATTTCGCGACAACTGCCGCTCGAAGCTAAAAAGTACGGCACCATGGAGAGAATATGGAGAAGAATCATGTCTACTGCTGCGGCTTGCCCAAAAGTATGCTTCTTAAAAACAATCTAGGACAATGGATGATATTAAAACTATCAAGACAGATAGATGGAAAATAGGAACGGTTATGTTGTTAAAACACTATTTTTACTATTCCATAGATAATGATAATCTGCCCGGACAGCCGTCTGTTGGACAGTTTAATAGAAGCAAGGCATTTATTAGCTGTTGTCTCTCGTGGTCTCAATGAGTACATGGAACTAAAGAGACTGCGGTTCCCACGCTTCTTCTTCCTCAGCGACGATGAACTTCTGGAAATATTGTCGCAGTCAAGAAATCCGAGAGCAGTACAACCGCACTTGCGAAAATGCTTTGAGAATATTGCGAAGGTGATGACAGATCTGTTAGCTGACTATTAGAATTCATTTTTTAATATCCAAAACTATACCGTGGAAGTGCAGTCGCCTTACTTTGATGCTGTACATCACATAAAATAAAAATTACCTTTTTACCAGTGGCTTATTTTTTGTGTAATATTTCAAATAGTAATAATGCATTTGCCTTTGCAGGTAACGTTCCAGCCAGACTTAAAGATCACACACATGCATTCCAGCGAAGGCGAGATAGTAGAACTTAAATACAAGTTTTATCCGACGTCTAATGTAGAACAGTGGCTGTTATTATTGGAGGACACAATGAGGCACACTAGTAAGCGCATTGTCAATATGTTTATTATTAGTTTTTAGTGAGATCTCAAATTCTGTAGATATAGTGTGTAATTCAGCAAATTCTACAGCTTTTTACATAGTTTTGGTCTTCAGTACGCTTGATGGTAAGAACTTAACGTAGTCTATAATATAGATAACTACAACACCAATTACATCGCCTTTTTTATATTATAACCTTCACATTTTGTTCAGTTCGCCTTACATTGGTGGCGGGCTTAGAAGAACTTTGGACCATGCCCCGCGCCGAATGGGTGCTGCGATGGCCGGGACAGGTGGTGATTGCGGGTTCTCAGACTGCGTGGACGGCGGGCGTGGAGCATGCCATTGAAGAGTACCGGGTCGACCAGTTCTATGAGGAAAATCTGCTACAAGTATGTATGTAACTCACAGAACTAAGTTGTAGTCTGGAGTATAACTTTACTGATTATTATAATATTATAAAGGAGTGAAAGATCAGCTTGTTTTTGACGTGATAACGTCTTATAAATTGGTTGCGGCTGGGAGTCACTTATGAAAAAGTGTAACGCTCGGTAACGTTACGATGAGTCACCGAACGAGAGAGAGGCCCGCCGAATGCCTTGCGTCTCTCTCCCACTCAACTATGATCGGTCTGCCGCGCGCATTGTGCAATTTAATTATATTCATATCAATAAATATTCTACCGAGAAAAAGACGTTGTCACGTAAAATCTTCGCCCGTAAAACCGACTTTACAGGCAAAAAAAAAAAAAAAAAAAAAAAAAAAAAAAAAAAAAAAAAAAAAAACCGACTTTTTCAATAGGTAAAGAAACGGGGACAGTAGGTTCCTAGATCGTTAGTGTGGTGTCTTTTACAATCCTGGTTTTAGATTACATAGATAACTAGAAACATTTTGAATAGTTCGCGATATGATAGTAATTTAATATTTTGCTAATAAAGTAAAATTATACAAAAATAAGGACCAATTTTTTCAAGATGTGTTTACTTCAACAAAAGTTGATATGTGCCAGGATGTTGGCAATCAGTTTTAGAAATTATTTCCTTATCTTTTATTGGTGTATTAGATTTGTTATTTTATTATATACTGGCGGAATTTGTAGATGGCGCTTTATCCGTTTACACACTAAATATGAAACTGCAAATCAAAAATTTAAAAATAAATTTAATTATTTTCAAAATTTGGAATTACGAAATTTTTTTGTAAATATATATAAAATAAATAAAAAATTATATAAAAAAGAATAACAACTTCTAATATATAGGTAAGTAAAATATTGCTTAAGAGATAACAAACAGGAAAGATTTTACATAGAATTATGAAGTCGGGGAAAAACAGATTCATGCTAGATTATTTATTATTACAATAGAAAGTATTGTATGATTCATGCTCCAGTCTGCAATATATGCTGAATCTTGAAGTAGTAGTAGGAGTAGTTTTTTTTCACCGCAAGCAAGTTTTTTGATACCCGACCCAAATCCATTCTTAATTCAGCTCTCTAAAATATGCGGAGAGAAATTCAAAGTTCCAACAATGGTACTTTTAATTGTTGATAACCAAAATGTTAAAATTATAATCGGCCAACATCTATATTAAAACTTTTGTACTCTATTTTTTTAAGTGGCCTAATTGCGAAGAATATTTTAAGGGCTTTTTAATTTTGTTTTAATCGCTCTGTTTTATGCTGGTAAAATATTATAATTCTTTGTTGAAGTAAAAACATGTTATTTAATGAGACGGTTGCTCTTGATAGTTGGACTCTCTTCGAGGACTAGTAAAAGGCGAGCTGACGTACTTCCAGCGCGAAGTAGTGTGTGCGTTAATCGTTATCGAGGTGCATGCTCGTGATGTCACCGGCACCCTTGTCGAAGAGAATGTCAAGAACGTCACTGATTTTCAGTGGATATGCCAGCTCAGGTAGGAGAATAAACTCTGAATATGTGGAGTAATGTGCATTTCTAAAAGAAGAAGTATAATTATTATAAAGTTCTTCTGACTCGTTGACTTTGACCTTGTTTTGAGAAAGAATTGTACAACATGCTTGTTAAAACAAAAGGGAAGCGATAAGCGCATTTATCATGATTGAGGATAAGGTTATAAACCACATCAGTAAATTTAGATCCATTAAGATCTACCATTTTATCTTATCAGCTACGCATAATTCGAGAACGAACTATATACTTGCAGAAGTAAAAATGATTAGATTTACTATTTTTTTTTTGCTTATGCCAGTATTTACCGATTTGGTTATATTAGGTTAATTATCACTAAATAAGTAAAACTTTAAGTTTTACCCTTACAGATACTACCAAATAATAAAGCCGATGTACCCTCTAGAAGAGGGGGAATTGCCCGAGATTTACCAGGACGAGAACAGACTTGATACTTCTGCTTACTACCGACAGTTTAGCCAGAATTACTGTGATGTCAGAGCATTAAATTCCTGTTTTCCGTACCAGAACGAGTACCTCGGAAACAGGTTGGCAGTATAATATGATGGGTAGAGTAATTTTATTTTTAGATTTATAGTCTAGAACTTGTGTTGTCATTGCTGCACGTGACATTTAGAATGGCACAATGGTTGTCGCAATAGTACCTATTGTTAAAGAAAAAAATCGTTATTTACGGTCACCGTTTTCCTATTAGATGTATTTCTCTTAGATTTGTTTTCTAAATATTTGTATTTCGAGTAGTGGTCACACTCAGATTATCATAAACCCAACACAGAAATGTAAATGCCTTTAAGTTTCAAAACATAAGAAATAATGATGATATTTCTTAAATACTGCATATTTCTTTAGCCGTCCTCATCATGAAAAATAAGCTCATGTCTAAAGGTTATTACAAAGTCAACGACTATACACATAGATCGTGATGCATGGAAGTAATAGTGTTCGAAGTAATATATATCGTTTCAACATAACAAAAACAGAAGGAAACACAAACACAGATAATTGCTTAAAACTAACGAGTAACCATGGGCGGCCTTCTCGCTAAAAGCGATCTCTACCAGGCAACCTTAGGATGGAGAGGATAATAAAGAAGCTAAAGCTATGGCGGTGTAACTTAAAGAAGAAATAATTAAGGAGATATACTAATAATGAAAACATTACAAGCGTCAAAACTTAAATTAAATATAAATAAACGTGCATAATAATAAATGCATACTATAAATATAAATATATATTCATTGTATAATATACATACATAACGATAGACATAATAGGAGATAACTTAACTAACTAAATAAGTAAAAATAGTAACAGATTGTGCTTGTCTTATGGAAACTGGAAGAGAATCCCAAGTTTATTCAGCTGATCCTCTATGAGATTGTGATAGTAGGCATCGGCATAGTCGAGAATAAGAAGCAAGAGATGACGCTTGGGCAATATGGTGGTGGTTTATGTAAGAAATTAGGGATCCTTTTCACCGCACCAGCCGAAGCATATAATTTGCGACTGACGGCTTGCAACTGCGGACCCCAAATCAAGCAGTTGTCAATGATTAACCCTAAATTTTTCACCCATACGTTGTAGGGGATATTAGTGCCAGTAACATTAATACAGAGGAGTGACTGCCAGTTCACTTTTGCAATAATTGTAGAGGAACCTATTACAATAGAATTTGTCTTCGAGGGGTTCATCTCGATATCAAATGACTTGCTCTACAACTCGACGTAAGTCATTATTAGTCACCAGCACCGCATCAACTAGTTGACCGAGAGGAGCTTGCGAATAGATTTAACGGTTGTCTGCATATAGGTGGTAGGAAGAAGAAAGATTATGGGAGATGGAGTTAATATAGATAGCAAAAAGAAGACCAGAAAGGTTGCCACCCTGCGCAACACCAGCAGTCGTATTGCTCCATGAAGAATATTCCATCTTCATGGTCGATAGCCAAAAGTTTTATAGGTTTATTCTATTTCCTTGTACCATAGTTATATTTGATTTAGGTAATAAGATTAATTTAAGAAATATTGATTTTGTATCATGACTGAAATAATAATAAAGTTGTCGTAACTTGCATGTAGCGGTCGGCTGGTGATCACGCCGTTGACGGATCGCTGTTATCTGACACTGATGTGCGCCATGCACCTCAAATTTGGCGGCGCACCTGCCGGCCCGGCCGGCACCGGCAAGACAGAAACTACCAAGGTAGGCCGCATCTAACTGACGGTAAATTAGTTCCCCCACCTGTCGGTATGGTGAGTGGGTGGTGGAAGCACGATTGCCAATAATTTAAACAATCCATTCGTTTTAACACTGTTGTTGTAAATTTCACCTTTAAGTCGCTGTCAGGAAGTACGCACGTGGCAGTCACATAAATATGTTACTTCTAAGTATAAGAGACTTCATACAGTTCTTGACAAAATATTATAATAATAGTCCTAAAAATTTTGGGTAAAGCCCTTATTTAATTTAAAAAATCAAGAAACTGCAACTCACATCGCTACACAGTTAATAGTGTCTAAACTTTGCAAATTCGGCTAAGGGCAAATGTAATAGTTACTTGTTATAGTTTTAATAGTCATATGAATTGTCATGTACTCAATGGGGCAAACCACTCGTAGCAAAAGTACAATAATAACCGGCAACGTTTCGAAATATGTTTGTATTATACGATATCTGATGAATAAGTTTTATCTGGAGTAAGAAAAAGGTTCAATCTGGCTAACTGCTTTTTATATTTCAAACGTGAAAAACGTCAAATTTTACGTATTAAACTTGTGTAATGAAGAACACAAAAGGTTAAGAAGTCTTAATAAAATCAAGTTAGTAATGGGTTGTAAGATTTATTCGTACATTTCTATTTCTATGCTTAATTATTTAAGTAATAGCTACTTCTGAATCTGCATAGGATTTGGCGAAAGCTTTGGCAGTCCAGTGCGTCGTATTCAACTGTTCAGACCAATTGGATTTCATGGCCATGGGCAAGTTCTTTAAGGGATTGGCTGCGTAAGTACTTTATAGTTGATAATTTATAATAAGTTACGTAGCTAGAAGGTCAACTCCGAAAAGGCTCTCTCGTGTAAGTCGGAAGGGGTCCATATAAATGTACAAACACTCAATGTTTTTAGTTCTCGGTGCCAGTGGCAGCACCCTGTTTTTCAGTTATAGATAACAGTAAATACTGCTCTCCAATGTTTGTTATTTTTAATTTAACGCAATACCAGTAAAAATGTATTTAAATTTTTTGAAGCACGGTGCACTGATCAAATAGCAAAATGTCTAGTTTTCGTAAGATATGTGATTGTCTCTTGTAAAGAAAATCTATTCGAATAGTGAAATGCAATGTAGCTCTAAGTGCGAGGCCACACGATTCGTTAACGGTGCGGTGCGGTGCCGCTGGGTCGCACCGCAGCGCGCCGGACTTGGGACCTGAGAGACGAAGCGGACGCTGCGGTGCGACGCCGCACGGCGACCTAACGCGTCGTCTGATATGGTATAGAGATTTGTGTGTAGAATGACGCAGCGGCACCGCACCGCACCGTTAACGCATCGTGTGGCCTCGCACTAACGAACATTCGTTTGTCTTTAGTTTGTTCCTAATTGGTGAGTAATAAGTTTCGAACAGATCTGGAGCATGGGCGTGTTTCGATGAATTCAATAGGATTGACATAGAAGTACTATCGGTTGTAGCTCAACAGGTAAGACTAATATATTAATTTATTTTAGTGGAAGTTGGTACACTTCTTTTATTTAGTATTTAATTGCTTTTTTGTCTATCTTCTTATGAAAATTGTCGATATAGATGATGGTCATTTTTAATCACTAGTCCTATGAATTAGAAACAAACTTGAAAGCTTTGCATTGAATCAGCTTTATACTAAGTGGACTGAGTTTGGTCTTCGCCGTCGTAAACTTACACTTATAACTATCACGAGGCAATAGTAAAAAAAACTTTTATAAAAAGTATATACTAGTGCCTTCCGGTGTGTCCCAGGACTCCCACCTCAGTTCTCTTTCCTTCAACATTTTTATAAATTACTATTTTGATTGTTTGCTATAGTCGGCTTAACTTCAGCTAAAAGTAAGCAACAGTCACTAATAAACTGCCTTAGCCGGCTAAATCTTGGCTAACATGCCAGATACACATATTATTACGTAATAGGCTAAAACTAGGTGCTAATATAGTCGGCTAATAAAAGGTGTATTTTACTGTTGCCGGTTAGTGTGTCACCAACTATTACCACTTATACCTAGTTTTAGCCGAGGTTTAATCGGCTTATACTAGTAGGTACTAGTACGTTAATAGTAAATTACTTTCATTAGTTCAAACAGGGTTTTACCGGTACTAGTTTTAGACGGCTTAATATAATATTATATATAATAGGGGTTAAAGTATGAAATTGCCGTTTTATTGCAATAGGTTCTTTGAATTGACATAGAATCTTCATGGTTTGAGGTTTTCGAATGAAACTTTTTTTAAATGGTTTCTATGATGTTCTTTTTTTAAAAAATGTAAAACATTTGAATATCGACTTTCAATTGTTTTTGTTATTCAATTTAGACAAGAAAGATGGATACTGCGAAAATTCGAGTTATTTTTGAATACGAGTTCCGACGCGGAACTAACGCGGCAGAAACAGCCCGCAATATCAATGCTGCGTTTGGAGAGGGGTCTACTAATGAACGCACCGTGCGATTTTGGTTTAAACGCTTTCGTGATGGAAATTTCGACTTAAAGAACGAGCCACGAGGAAGACCGCCCACACAGGTAAATAACGATGAATTAAGAGAGATAGTGGAAGCCGATCCTAGTCAAAGTACCCAGGAATTAGCGGCATGGTTTAACGTTACCTTACCCACAATATTGACTCACTTGCGTCAAATCAATAAAATAAAAAAATACGAAAAATGGGTGCCTCATGATTTGACTGATCTGCAGAAAGAAACGCGTGTTGAAACTTGTGTTGCCTTGTTGAACCGGTACAGAAATGAAGGAATATTGGATCGAATTGTAACATGTGATGAAAAGTGGATTCTTTATGATAACCGGAAAAGAAAAATGCAATGGCTGACCCCAGGTCAAATGCCACAACAGTGTCCTAAAGCAAAACTTACCAATAAAAAGGTAATGGTAACTGTTTGGTGGTCTCAGCATGGTGTTATTCACTATAGTTTTCTCCGATCTGGTCAAGCAATAACGGCAGATGTCTATTGTGCCGAACTCCGAACCATGTTGACAAAACTAGCAGTAAAACAGCCCCGACTCATGAATCGATCTTCACCATTATTGCTCCACGACAACGCGAGACCTCACACAGCACGAGAAACCATTTTGACCCTTCAGGAACTGCAGTTAGAAACCATTCGTCATCCTCCGTATTCACCAGACCTTGCTCCAACGGACTACCATTTTTTTCGTGATTTGGACAATTATCTACGTGACAAGAAGTTTTCTTCCCAGGAGGCAGTACAAAATGCTTTCACACAGTTTGTGCAGTCTAGATCGTCGGAATTCTATCGCAAAGGCATTAATGACCTTCCCATTAGATGGCAGCAATGTATAGATAATAATGGCAACTATTTTGATTAAATAAATTTGTTAAAAATTTAAAAAATAAACAATATAGATTTTCAGTACAAATCGGCAATTTCATACTTTAACCCCTAATATTAATAAATCTCATTTTAAAGCAGAACTAAAAGATTTAATTGATTTAGTTGGTAGTTTTATTAGTCACTATATTTTGGCACTGTTGTTTAGAATATCAAATCAGGTTTATTGTCGTTATTGTTACAGTTTAGTACTTATAAGCGCTTATTGTGTATAAAAAAGTTATTTACTATAATTATAAGTGCAAACTCCTGTGATTA
Organism: Calamotropha paludella; assembly: GCA_927399485.1. Taxonomy (NCBI): domain Eukaryota; kingdom Metazoa; phylum Arthropoda; class Insecta; order Lepidoptera; family Crambidae; genus Calamotropha; species Calamotropha paludella. Next base: position 17,335,154 of record OV656803.1, on the reverse strand, counting down.
TTGAAAAACCTAGACTAGGCTATTATTATGTAACGTACGCTGCCGTCTGTTTTCCAGTGAATTAATATAAATCATTTCTATCATAAATTTTTGCTGATGTAGTTTGATTGCGAATAAAAATTATAATAGTAAATATCAAGCTTTTGAAAAATTTCCTACAATTTTTTTTAAGGTTGTTACCATTCAAAAGGCGCAGGTAGCTCGCCTTGACAAGTTTATGTTCGAGGGCTGCGAGCTGCCTCTAAAGGCTTCTTGTTCGGTATTCATCACAATGAACCCGGGATATGCGGGTATGATCAATGTTTTACAGCTCTCATTTTGAAACTTACAATTAGATATTCAAGAGCTATCTATAGTATCGTCATAAAAGGGTCACAAATAGTCTTTTGGCAATAAGAAAAAAATAGGGGAATAGATTATATGTAACACATTTAAAAACAAAAAGTTTACGCAAGTGCAAAATAGAGTCATCACACTAAGTAAGCGTTGTGGATTTTTGTCATCGTTTCCTTTACTCTCACACACAAACATTTGTTCACAAGATAGTATATTTTACGCTAATGACCGATTAAGTAAGATATAAAATACGTGTGTAAAAAACAACCACGCCTCCGAGCCCTCAGATGGGATGCTCGGAGGCGTGGTTGTTTTTTACACACGTATTTTATATCTTATAGAAATATTGCATTGTGAATGCAAAAAATTAAAATAAAAACCGATTAAGTAATTGACCTCTTAGATTTTTGCTCTTGATTTAAATAAAAGTTCGCAATTATTTTATGGTGTTAAATTATTTACTATAATTAAAATAATATTTTGATAGGACGTACGGAGTTACCAGATAATTTGAAGGCTTTGTTTCGACCAATCGCAATGATGGTACCAAACTACGCGCTCATCGCTGAGATTTCGTTATTCTCATACGGTTTTTATGAGGGCAAGATTCTCGCTGGGAAGATTACCACCACTTTCAGGCTTAGCTCTGAGCAGCTGTCGACACAGGTAAGATGGAGGAGACTTAAGATAAGTAGATATCTTGTTGATAGGCAACAAACAGCTTACTGCATACGACTTTGTCCGCGTGGATTTCGGTCGGAACATATTTCAGAAAAAAATACAGTCAATCTATGAACATCTATTTTGAAGTTATGTTACTCCTTATTTGGAAATTCAACATCTAAGGGGCAAAAGTGAGTAAAAAATGTATCAATTTTTTGAAATTCATCTATAGATTTGAAAGATAACGAATTTTTATTTCTTATTTTAACCCCTTAGAGATGAATAAAAAAATGTTACAGAATACTTTTATTGATAACCAAGTGCTCATCTATAAATTACCACATTTTTGTGTTCAAAATTAATGATAGATTCGGAAAAATGATTGATCAATACTTCTGAAGCCTGAGTGTAAGTTTTTAAAAGCGAAACCGTTACTATTGCGTTGAGAAAATTTTTCATTATTCAGATGTGACCTCGGTATTGACTATGCGTTGATCGACCAGTCAGTCTCTTCTCTTATATTTATAAAAAGTGGTCAATTTTCTTTTCTTAAAATATTTATTAATACACAGTGATCGTAGCTTATCAAAATGGCTAGCGAACTCAGCTTGACATGTTAGTCTAAATTATGTCTATCGCAGGGACCCCGTGCGATGCCCTTTTTGCCTTTGTCTCGTGCAAGGAAAAGTTTTAAATCCTTAAGATGGTGCAAAACAAAAATCATCTAAACGCAAAATGAGGTACTGAGAACTCGTTAAATTACTGGATTAATAGTTTCTTATTAATAATTGTGGTTATATTAGGACCATTATGATTTCGGAATGCGCGCTGTGAAGACTGTGATCCTAGTTGCTGGAAACTTGATACGGCAAATGCCGGATGGTGACGAAAGGCAGATCGTATTGAGAGCTTTGAGGGATGTAAACGTTCCTAAGTTTTTAGCAGACGACTTAATATTGTTTAATGGTTAGTTTTTACACATCCTTTCTTTTGAATTTAAAGAGACCCATCACGCATTTGTTAGCGCTCTACGCGTCTTCCGAAGAACGAAAAACCACGAAAATATAAGTAATTACGGTCTGATGGTTATGCCGAACATCCATGCTAAACTGTGCAACGAAGCTCTCCTAAATGCGATCGACGTAGGATAACTTCTGTAGTAATTTTTGAATCAAGTTCTTTTTTCAAAAGAAAATAGTAAAAATGACTTAAAATTAAAAGTTAATATAGTTAATACACGCACATAGTATTTATTTCTAATCAAATATGACGCAACTATTATGTTTACGTACTCTCACATTGATTTGTTTATGTTCTTATGTTTTAGGTATAATTTCGGACTTGTTCCCACGTGTGGAGATTCCTGTAGTAGATTACGGGATAATGGAACAGTCTATTAGAAATATGCTTGTTAAAAGGGGATACGATGATCTTTATAGTACGTATTTGGTCTAAAATATTAATATTTGACAGCACTTGTATGTCACAATTTCATTAACATGTATATAACGAAGGCAATTATTTACATATTTGAGTATAATTTTGGATCTATAACTGTGACGCTGAGAAAAAATATCATTCTCACCACAAAAATATGACAAAGAAGAGCTTTTGTTACTGCTGTAATTTAATTGTCGGTAAAACATACTTAAAAAAAAAATTGAATAGCTGCATCTATTGCTATATGCTATTCGCATAAGTCTAATTACTTAAGTCACTTTACACCACATCACACCTAAAAATGCAATGAGTGAGTGGCATTTATCGGTGCGATATAACTTTTTCGTCATTTTATTCAGTAACTGATCCAGTAGCTTATTCTCATCGAATATTAACTTTTAGAAAAAGCGTTAAATAAATTATTTCTGTGTCTATCTTATTTACTTCATGTTTAGTCAATGATGGTTTGACGGTTTGCAGCTTTCATATTCAAGATAATTCAGCTATATGAAACAACTGTGGTACGCCACGGATTGATGTTAGTAGGTCCAGCGGGATCTGGAAAAACTAAGGTTAGTCTTTTTTGTTGGTTTAAGTATATTAATGTTATTTTTATCTCAGGAAGCTTGGTTTTTTAAGTATAGTAATCTGGGGTATTAGTAATTACTGAATGTAAGTGTATTCTATATATTATAGTGTTACGAAATACTAAGAGATGCGTTGACGGCGATCAAGGGCAAATTAGCACCAGATGGATTTCCCTTCACACCAGTTCATACTTTTGTTGTTAATCCAAAATCCATTACTATGGGCCAACTTTATGGAGAGTTCGATCTACAGACACATGAGTGGTGAGTAAAGAACAACTTTACACTAATATTTGAACCCAGTTTTATCATCATAAGCTTAAATGTCTGTATGAGTATTCTTTATGGAAAAAATCAACGCAGGGGGAGTGTCCATAACCCAACTTGCGGCTTCAGTGGGAATAAAGACAACAAATTCAATCTGAACGTCTTGTGATGCCTTCGGAAGCAGAATTAATGTGACCAAGCAATTATCTTGTTTTTATTTCTTTTGATGTTCTTGTTTATATGAATCACAAACTTAGGAAAACGAGAAAGCTTATCGCTCGGTGATTTTCACACTTAGGACGGATGGTATACTTTCGAGTTTGGTCCGTGGAGGCATAGCGGTTGAAGACATGGATAAGCGTTGGTACGTGTTTGATGGACCCGTCGATGCAGTGTGGATAGAGAACATGAATACGGTAAGATGTGTGATAACTGTTTAGCGCGAGATGATATAACTCGATGGGGGCTACAGTGGGAAAGTCCTTATATAAACAAATGGCGAAGATTAAAGAGATATACATAGCGCATTGAAAGATTTTGCCACTTCACTTCGCCCCAAACTAAGATATAGCAGTTATTTTTTGAGTAATGATTCGTCAAAGACAGGAGTCTGATTGCTTGTATAGGTACGATCTACAGTCGAGCGGTTAGCGCGTTCAGCCTACGCTGCACAGCGCACTTTTATCTTATCTTTTTAATACAGCTTGATTAGAATGACAGCTGTTTAACGTAGATATTCTGAAAAATATCGAAGTTCTTTATTTAAAAATACCCTTTTAAAGTATAACTTAATTTTAACTATTCGAGAGTAAACAAGAATACTTGCGAAGACTGCTTGGGCAATATAATTACCAATATGACCTACGCTATAACCTACTCTGCGAAAGTACTTCACCTTGGTTTGTCTGATCATTCTGGTAAAATATTAAGTGTACCGTGTAATCAAGGTTATATTGAAAAATAATGGTTTATCTAAAAACATTCTTAGAACATTTATCTCACCTAAGACATTCAGAGTTTTATCAATGTCATGATTTTCAGTCAACTAACAGTGCATTCATTGATTTGTGTAAGTTGATATATGACTTGTGCATACCTACCATTAGAAAGTAAAAAGTTTTCTACAATAAAAAAGGAAACTAAAGGTATAATTCGAGCAAGTAAATTTAAAAGAAAATTACATCAAAATATATTATATAAAAAACACCATCACTTATACCACATTATAAAAATATTGTAAATTATTCAAACATGTTACACGACTACCAAAAAATACAATAATAATAATTTATTGAATCAAAACAATATGTTATATATAAATGAAAGTAAAACTTTTGAAGAACTAAAACCAAAAACAAAAAAGTAACTATTGGATTGACTTGGGAAAGTATTCTTGGGCCCCTTTTCTTTTTAGTTTATGTAAATGAACTGCCAGATGTTACAGAAAACTCATGTGTTATGTATGCTGATGATGTAACAATTTTCATTCCTCATACTTTTTGCGAATGAAATTTTGCGATCTACTGTCAACTGGCTAAAAACTGTAAATTTAAACTTTAACCAAACAAAAACTAAATTTATCCAATTTAGAAATTACAAAACAAAGTCTTTATTTACATATTTCTATTCACAACACAAAAGCAAAAGAAGTAGATGTAATTAATTTTCTTGGAGTCACCATTGATGTTCATTTAAATTGGATAGATCGTATGTTAAACATAAATAAAAAATCTCTAGTTATTGATATGCTCTTTCGATACTTAAATGTTTGAAACGACATCTGCAGATGTAGCTAGAGCCTCCTATTTTGGCCAGGTTTACCCACTACTGAATTATGGCGTGCTATTCTGGGGAAACTCAGTTAACGTTCAAGCTACGTTCCTCTTACAGAAACTGTATTTGAGAGTAATATATAAAACGCATTCAGACGAATTGTGTAGAAATCTATTTAAAGAAAAGGATACACCTTTTCTCTCATTAACTAATATCTACATCTTAGAGGCGACAATGTCCATTAATCGAAATCCTGATTACTTTGAATGTAAAACAACGTCACGTCCAAATATCCGCAATATGTAAATATAAATATGACCTATGCATACCAAGGATAAATAATAATTTGTATTACAATATTGCTTTTAATACTAGTATTCTAAAAGTTCTTCAATCATTTACCTTCAAATATAAAAGCTCTTGATCTGCCCTCTTTAAAATTAAGTAAAAACAGTGGTTAATCAAAAATGTATTTCACAGTCTGGAGGAATATTCATTATGCATTAAAAAAATATTTAATTCGCTACTTATATAAGTAAAAACTATTTTTTGAAAAATGTAAGTTATAAATGTTGTTAATTAGTTTAATAATTGTCATAAATATTTTTAATAAAATATATTCTAAGGAATTTAGACATTGTATGCCCGGTGTGGGTTCACTGTTGTTACTTATGTAAACCTACGGCATTTCAATCTGCAAACTGTAAACATTATGGCAATAAAGGACTATTCTATTCTAAACTTATGTGAGTGTTGCAAGAGTACTGAATAATTAAAAAATAATACATATATGCAGTCTTTATTTTACATTGGTAATTATTTCGGTCAATAAAATTTAAAAAACCAAGTCCGTAATTTATTTTCTTAATAGTGTGCATCTTAGGCATCTTAGGTGCAAAATCTTTAGAATAATCCTCTATATTAATTATAAATTCATGGTCGCATATCAAGTTGGATATCGCTTTCCCAATCTTCTGTGATAAAATTCCGCGTATTGATCACCTTTTTTTTATTTGGTGTTGAATGTTCAAGTGTTCTTTAAAAAATGATGCAAAATCATTTTGTTTTTGTGAACGGAAGCGTAGGATTGTTATTGGCCGGTTACCTAAAAATCCTTTAAAAATTATCTAGCTTAAAACTTATGTCGGTAGACAACAACATTTTTGATGACTCGTAGTAGAGTGGCTCGCACACGAGGTTCGAAGTGTTGCCATCTCTAAACAGGAACTAGTTCAAGCACCAGTAGGTGCAGATGCTTGTGTGATGATAATATTTGTACCTGAATCATGGCTATATACAATGTGTCCCGTCACCAGTGTCGGAGCCTTTAATGGTGTGAAATATGGCATTTTTTATCGACATATGTGTCATTTGATAGCTAAACATGTAGACAACAGTTACACAGCCATCATGTTTCAATTGTCATGAAATAAAAAATAGAAAAATTAAAGAAAAACAAAAAGATTATTTTTTGTGTATATTTTAATTAATGGCTTTTTGAGAAAAACCAAAATTGAGGGGCAATAGGGTATTTGACATAGTTAACTAATAAATAAATATTGTATTGAACACTATAGAATTTAAGGTCCTGATTAATAATATCTGACTTAAATTACAAATAAAAATTATTAAATATTTTATTTTCCTAAATGAAAATTAGAGTTTTTGAATCTGTGCATCATTTAGACGAAACGTCTCAACGACCAATCAGAGCACGTGACGTCACGATGTAATAAACTCAGAACAATAACTAAAGCTATAGAAGAAGCGCTAAAATAAGAACTGTATAACAGCTCTCGTATTCACTTAAAGTAATCTAACATACATGGGTAAGAGCGAAATAGACAACAATTGTAAGGTTTTATTTTCACGTCATTGTCACAAACTCTCAAAGTACAAATGTCAAATGGTTGTAATTTGGTTGTATATTATACTACCAAATTAAAAGTACGTCTTTGATGACCGTTGTTTCTGAAGTAAGACCAAATTCAATGCGGTTGTATTACAGTGGCCGAACAGCTTTGTGAGCGGCGTGCGTGAAATTTTATTATTTTGCAAGGAAGTTCGTGATAAAATAACAGGAAAGTGTGCATAAAGACGCTTCAGACATCTTAGAGTCCGCGTCCAGGATGGCTTGTGTTGTTCCAGACTGCAAGTCTCATTCATCACGAAAAGAAAATATGGATGAGGTTTTATCATTTCATCGGTGAGTTTTGTGTCTAAATTCTCATATTTTGACAATATAACAACGGTATATTCAGAAAATTGTAGTAAATTAATATTATAAATAGATTTCTCCATGAGTTTTGGTTTAAATTGTCTTATTTTCATGCCTTTTGTTTTGTATATGATAGTATGATAGTGTAATGTATACTAATATGTACCTTTATAGTCTCCGATTTTCACATTCGTTAAATTGTATATTTTATCATTCCATTTTGCATCATCATTTGTAAACGTATTTATCTCTGTAAATATATATATATACAATAATATTTTACTCAATTGCTGAAAAGAAACACTGAATTTTCATATAGAGCTTCGCAACCACTCAAAACTTCTATTCAGAATGCTACACACTTACCGGCATTGCTTGTTATTTTAACCTGTCTTTTTGTTTAATCTATTCCGTTATTCTTTTTCATTTTATTACTAAAAATGTATTTATTTAATTTATTGACATATAAGTTTTTCTCCTTTGCCATGGCTACCCATGACACGATCTTTCATTTATGGTATTCAACCTCCAAAGAAAACCAGATTTTATTCTTTTTATGTCTTCTCGAAGACAATCTAAATTTAAATGGCTCTGGGCCTATAAAAGACCGAGCTAACCTGCCAAGTGATTCAGTTCTTCGGCAAAAGTTGCCACGTTAACATCTATAGCTCGCTACCGAGCTCTTCAAAATTCTTAAAGGCCTTGTCCCGGGGCCGGCTGCCCCGGGACTCAAGAAAGTCCTCAACGCCGTAAGGCAAACTTTTGGCTCAAGAACCTTGATTTGCTTGCGGCATTCACTTTAGCGTAGAGTTTCCATATTTCATGGTATCTCCGTGCGTTCGGACCTTTACGATAGTGATGTGTTTTTTGTTATCGATGTCAACATTTTTGGTTTTTACTTTTTGCTTTAGATTTCCTAAAGATGAAACTATTAAAAATGAATGGATACACCGTATATCAAGGATCAATTGGACACCGAAAGCGCACAGTCACATTTGTTCGAAACATTTTAGACTACAGTCATTTGAGCCACATAAAAACATTAAATTTCGGTAGCTGAAAGCAAATGCTATTCCCACATTACATTTACAGAACATGAAATTGCTTCTTTTTTTTTCCAAACATTATCTTAGTCTTGCTTTGTCAAATATTTTTTTCGATCCTACCAATAAATATTCAGATTTTTAATTAACATTTTGGCACCGTGTATTCCAAATAATATTGATAGCTTATTTACAATAATATTTTTATGTTTCAGAAACCACTATCGGATTCAGAAGGAATTATGAAGCACCAAGTAAACGCCCCAAATCTATGACCACATTTGAAACAAATACTGATTTCGATATCTCTGAACTGATATTTAATTTACAGAAAATTGTAGCAGATTATAAAAACCAAATTGTCATATTAAAAAAGAGTAAGAAAGTTGGCGTCAGTGTATCGTTTCTGAAGGAGCATACTTTGAAGGTGATAAAATAAATTTGGATGAATAACAAACATTTTGTATATTATTGATCTTTTTCCGATACTTTCTAGACAGAGTGGTATATAAAAATAGGTAAACAATAAATAAATATGTATAAAATAATAGATTGTTAATTTAATTTAAATAATCGATTAATTTTCTTTTTGACGTGATAACGTCTTATAAATTGGTTGCGGCTGGGAGTCACTTATGAAAAAGTGTAACGCTCGGTAACGTTACGATGAGTCACCGAACGAGAGAGAGGCCCGCCGAATGCCTTGCGTCTCTCTCCCACTCAACTATGATCGGTCTGCCGCGCGCATTGTGCAATTTAATTATATTCATATCAATAAATATTCTACCGAGAAAAAGACGTTGTCACGTAAAATCTTCGCCCGTAAAACCGACTTTACAGGCAAAAAAAAAAAAAAAAAAAAAAAAAAAAAAAAAAAAAAAAAAAAAAAAAAAAAAAAAAGAAAAAAAAAAAACCGACTTTTCTCCTCTTTTTTAATCTATACATATAAAAATATAATTTTAAATGCAGTGTTCACCAATGTACTAGAGCTAGAGGTCTAACTTAAAATATAAACATGTAGCCTAATAGGATATGCCTATACAAGGTGCAATTTTTTAACTGTACCTACCTGGTTTCTCACCTGGTCAAAAATTCTACCCATGAATACTGCATTATAAAATGTTTATATTGAAGATTCTACACGTGTTTATTATGACACATTACCGTCCGTTCTAGTGTCATTGACATACCAACAGCATAAGAAAAATGTTAAGTATGTTTTTGATTTTATTTTTATCGATAGTAATATCGATGCCATTGCATCACTGACGTAAGGGAAACTAGTGACGACCTTGTAAATTACGAAACAAAATCTGTATACTTATTTCTTTCTTACACATTTGCAACTGTATAAGTAAAAATAGTACGAACTAACGTATTGTGTTGTTATTTTAGCACTCCTTCTCTAGCTTTAGTTATTGTTCTGAGGTAATAAATAAAACGTCTTGTCATGTCATTGTCATTCCAAACCCATAATATTGTACTCCATGTAGTTTTCCATGTCTTTGGCCAGCTGTAATAGAGACAAATCAGTGTTAAACAGGAAATGAGTGCGTTTAAACTAAATAATAATATTGATAAATAAACAACTTTGCTTTAACCTCAAAATTTTACTAGAGTACCGTAGGTACCTTTAAGTAGCTACAGTTTTATCAAACGTAAATTATCAATATTTATAGATATATTCAAGTAATACTACTTACATCAAAATGATCCTCGCAAAAATAAATTGAAGATTTGGGTGATACACTGGTCGGATCACGCCGTGCTAACTGCAGCCACTTTACACGAAGATTTTGCGATTGTGGCACGTGGATAAATAATTTAGAAGGGCTTTTGATACTTGTATTTTCACACAAAGGAACAGCACATATTCTATAGGACTTTGAAGCCATTTTTTAAAGAATCCTGAACGAAAAACTAATCTCTCACGTGACGTCACGCCTTTGATTTGTCACGTGACCTAGCGTTTTAGCGGGAAATACAACATGTAATTATTAAAACTATCTTTTTGTTATTAAAATGGCTCTAAATATAAGAGAAAGATTTGTCAAGCGTATTTATAGCGACTTTAGAACATTTTGAAGTACTTAACGAAAATCTGTCAAATACCCTATTTGTCGAAAAAAAATGCCATATTTCACACCATTAAAGGCTCCGACATTGGTACTCATGAAAATATACTTATCTATGTATCATTATATGTACGATTATATGTCTCGTATGTGTGTCCTAGTACAATCAGTATGTTTGTAACCTGCGGGATGCGTTTCGTTGAAGTAAGAAAATGCTACTGGCATCAGTAACGATAATTATGTATGTTGGTGTGCATATTTCAGTATTAAGTATTTAATGAATTACTCTGAAAGTGCAGGTGTTAGATGACAATAAGAAGCTATGCCTTTCAAGCGGCGAGATCATGAAGTTAACAGATAGACAGCGCATGATATTTGAAGTAGCAGATTTAGCCGTAGCCTCCCCCGCTACAGTGTCACGCTGCGGAATGGTGTATCTTGACACAAAAGTGGTTGGCCTCCCGCCCCTTGTAAACGCCTGGCTCAAGAGTAACATTCCCCCGGTACTTCTCCATTTCAGTACTTTATTTTATTTATCAAATTATTATTACCAAAGTGATACTTTTACTACGATTTCATTTCTGAATATTGTCGCATAGCTTTTCATCTATGCATAGTATTAAAGAGTTAATGTCTTTTTAGATTGGCGAAATTCTAAAAAAAAGTTTACCTAATCTTATAAATACATATCTTTATCCTGCACTTGAGTTATTGAGGTCCAAATTGACGGAGCTTGTGATATCAATCGACTCGTCACTAGTACTTAAGTGTTTGGAGCTATTAGACTACCGAATGCGACCACTTACAGGGAAGGATGACCGGCCACCACCGGGCGGTTCTTTTATAGCATTGCTACGTGAGTATTTTAAGCATTCACCTAGGATTTATTAAATTACATATACACACACTGTTATATTTAAGTCTGCAATTTTACATTCTATAAGAAAACTTTCTTAGGATAAGTAAGATATTGTAATTTAGTAAAACATAAGATTACATATTTAATTATTTAATTTTTATTCTGACAAGTTTAATAGGGGATTTAATTCCCTATGCAATTAGCTACCAATTAACCGGCTTGGGTGTATAACCGCGAGGGAAATACAATAATATCATCATAATCAACTTAATTTAAAAATCTATAAATTTACATATTTATTACAATACTGTGCCTAGTTAGCGTGTGTAAATATAGACAAATATAAACTACTTAAAATATACTTCGAGAATACATAACCCAATACTTACACCCAATGAACGGACGGATTCATAAATTAACAGGAATAACAAGTCAATACAGAATCATACATACTAAAGATTGTGTTCACGTACCAGTCTCGTAAAAGCAAGCTTTTAGCATGTTATGAAATGAAATCAGTATTATGAGCTACTATGAAAAACTGAATAGTAAGGAAGTAGATATTGACCTTAAGTATTCTGGGGTATGAGCGTCAAACAGGTCAAAAGAGGGCACTAACAATTTCCAAGCTACTATGCATGATAGTATTTAGGTAGACCGAAGATAAAACGTATGCAGTTATCAAGAAGAGAAGAAATTAATTGAGCTTAGATAAGAGTGGCAAACATTTGCGTATTCAATGACAGGGTATTGTATTAGACCGAAGAAAGAATTTAAGCCGAAATAAAGATCGAAGACTAGTAGTCAACCTAACACAGACTTTTAAATTTAATGACCACGCCGGTTGTAAGTTAAGGGAGCGATAGTATCAAGAGTTAAACCTGACAATTAATGAGAGCACAATAATAATCGTCTGATATCAATCTGCATTAACGGATACCTCGTAACGTGCGGACCATTCTCCAACTTAATGCAGCTCTTGGTTAAGCAGTACGATAACTTAATAAATAAACGAAATTAGAAATCTTGTTCTCTACATAAAGTACAATTATACATAAGTATGTTCCGAAAGTTATGTTTCATATGGCTGTAATTTCTTTTAAACTTTTAGTTTATTACATTAATATACAGACATTAAATATATTTAAAATGATTTTAGTGATTTGACTGTAACAACACTTGTTAGTGACTGAGTAAACTAAAAAAAAATTTGCCCGCAAGCTAGAGAATATGTCATTGAGTGAGATTGTGTATTTATTGAGAAAGCACATTGTTTCATCAGCGAGGCTGGCACCTTTATGGGTGGTGTGGGCAGTGACATGGTCTGTTGGCGCGACTTGCGACCACAACGGACGCGTTATATTTTCTGACTTTATGCGGTCATTGTCGGAAGCGAATAACTTGAAACCGCCTTTCCCTAAGGAAGGAAGAGTGTATGATTATACGTTAGTACTTTTATTATTTCACTCATGTTATTTGTAGTAGTTAAAAAACTGAGAAGCATAAATCCTTTACTTACTCTCACTCCTCAAAGTCTGAGAATATATACCATAATTTTTTTTGGTTGCTAAATTCATCAATCAACACCGTCTAGGTTGCGATATACTCTTAACATATAAGAACTTTTTTCGGTATAGAGCAACGATTTCATTTCTCTTTCACTTTGGCTGAATCTATTTATGTCTGTGCGGCTACATTGAGCACGTAAGTAAATAATTAATCCCGTAATTGCAGATACTTCTGTTCTTTTATGACTAAAAAAATATCATTATTATTTAGCCATCTTATTGTTTTACATGCATTCTTTCTTTAGAGAAGTAAGTATCTATGCTGTACACAAAATTAATTGCACCCTGAATAATTTTTTACAGCCTCCACGATGGCGGGTTTACTGACCCGACTGAAGATGGCGAGCCAGCCAATCCCTATTGGTACAATTGGATGGCCAACCTTGAAGAATACGAGGTCGATCCTGAGTGGCAATTTGCTGGTATCATGATATTTTACAAAACAAAAATCGAATAAAATTACAAATACCCTAACATAGTCAAGATAATGCTCTACCCAAAGATTCCTAAAGAGATTATATTTACAAGCCATCTTGGTTAATAAAGGCAACGCTTATAAGATTAAACCCACAGACTACTCTTAAATTATTTATTTTTGATATTCTTAAATGTTTTTCTTAAGGGTATCCATTTCACTTTAAACTGAGGAGGCTGGAAAAGCTGTTTTTATAAATTTGGTGTCAAGTATCGTTCCAACCTCGGAACAAAAGTGCCTTAAATGTTTAGGGAGCGCTTTGTCAAATTTTTTTTTATACAATTTCATGTAATTTGTATCATATAAAAACAGACGTACTAGGCCTTCAGCGGAGAAGAGGGTACATTCCATTAGTTTCAATATGCTTGTGTATGCTCTGCCTAAATCTGTGCGCTATGGCAGGTTGATTTCCATATATCGTAGCTGTAAATCTGCGGCGGTCGATCTCCACTGGATAAAAGAGAGTACCATATTAAATCCATGCCAAAAAATTGTTTACATTTTCGTTTTCTATTTTGTGTAAAGTTATTTTTCTGCTTTATAGACATTGAAGTGCCGACATTAGACAATGTACGCAGCGCCGCTTTACTTGGGTATAAAATTACAAACTATAACCACGTGATATGCGTTGGACCAACTGGTACTGGGAAGACGGTCACCATTACGTCCAAGCTGTCTCGTGGGTTACATAAAAAGTTCATATGCGAGTTTATTGTCTTCTCCGCGCGGACTTCAGCCAATCAGACGCAGGTTTGTTCTGGAGGGCATTACTCATAGTTTTATTCAGATAAGAAGGGCAGCGTAATACTTTCTGATTAATGTGGAAAATTTTAAACTAGTTCAAGTGATTTCATTGTTTTAAAAATCGATTTTAATAGTTTTAATAAATAGTGTGACATGGATTGAATATTTATAATAACAAAACAAAGCCTTTGTATTTCTTTTCCATATTCTGAAGTTGATTTAAATCTATAAACGATATTACACAAACACGCGTCGTAAATGTTACAAAAATATATTAAGTAAAGTGAAATCAGTTCAGCGAGATAATAATTAAAGTTTAGTTTTGAAATAATAGCTCTCGACATCCAGACTTTCTTAATGATAAGGAACTCTTTTGTAAAGCAAAGAGTAAATGTGTAATTTATGTTAATAGGATGTGATCGATGGCAAGTTGGAGCGTCGTCGGCGCGGGGTATTTGGCCCTCCGCCTACCAAGAGACAGGTGTTTTTCATTGACGATCTCAACATGCCCGCGCTTGAGGTCTATGGCGCTCAACCGCCTATTGAGCTTCTGAGGCAATTTATGGATTTTTCGGGTTAGTCAGAGTATATAGCATTTTACGACATAAATAATAAAGGTATTTCAATACAAATTTGAAGTGTAAAATAGCTTTTGTTTCGAGATATTACTACTTGCGCCAATTTATTATATTTTTGGAAATATTCTTCATAATAAGACAAGACTTGAGAAGATACACAATGAAAATGGTAATTATTTAAACAGAAACTTACCATGTTTATTGTACAAACAATGGCACATCGACCTACCTACACAACATGTCAATTTTTCTCAATTGATATTGAATTCCGTTCGACTTAGGCCTAAGCCTAAAACTAAATTAGGAAATTTACCAGTATTGTATAAGTTTATATTGTTCATTGTTAATTGAAGACCGCAGTGATTGATTTGATTGCATTTTCTTTTACTTGTAATGATGATTACATATGTACACTAAACTTTTCTCACTTGTTATCTATGTATATAAAAGCAAAAGGTCACTGACTCATCTCAAAAGCTCAGAAACTACAAGTACTAGGAGTCTTATATTTTGCATGAAAGTTTTAGAACTTAGGTGCTCATTAAGACGGGATTTTGCGAAATTCAACCCCTAAAGGGATAAAACGGGGTGGCAAAGTTTGTATGAAACTTCTATAATTTTAATAGTAGAGTTTCCAAATTGTTAAAAAAATCCTCATTATTTGAAAAAGTTAAAATACAGTTATTTATTAACCGACTTCAAAAAGAAGGACGTTATCAATTCGGATGTATATTTTTTTTGTATGTTGGGCATAGCTCCACCATATATAGAAAAGGTAGTTTAAAAGGGGGTTATTCCGAAATGGTCCCATTTAAATTTATAAGCTCCGGAGACATTCAACGGAACTCTTCAAAAAATGACAGCAAATTAGTCGCGATTGCTGCTATCGCATAAATTTGCATTATTTACACATTCACATAACATCACACCTGAGCCTTCGAAAGAGGTATAAAGTTTGAAGTCGGTTTATTTGGTTAAGTCCGGATGCATCTATGACCATAAGTTAGATTATTATCATGTTGTAACTTAATCACGGTAAACGGTTTTAATGGGATTCGGCACATAGGTAGATTATACTGATACAATCTACGATTGCCGTAAGATCGGGTGGGCAATTTTGTCATATAAGCACACATCTAAATTTTCACGTTGCGGGAAACAGCTGGTTCAGTATATTTTACAATCTTGCCGAATTATAATAAGTCACTCGAAATTAAAAGCGACAAGTGAACACACAATATTTATACAGGTTGGTACGACCGTACGAACATAGGAGAGTTCAGGACGTTGGTAGACATGGCAATTGTGGCTGCGATGGGCCCGCCCGGCGGCGGGCGCAATCCTGTTACTATGCGACTGATGCGACACTTCCACTATATATCGTTTACCGAAATGGAGTACGCCAGCAAGGTGAGATATTTAATGATGTTCTTAACTGTCACTGCCTAGTACATACCACTAAAACTGGCAAATGAAAAGTAACAAAGGTAAAAAAAAACTGTAGTAGTATTAGAACATTTATTTTATTTAGCTCCATATAGAAAAGAAAGTTGGCATTGAATCCACGTCCTTTCGAGCAAGCGCATCTGTTCTTAACCATCTTACTGAATTTAACCACAGTAACTATAATTTATCTAGGATCATTTAATTACTAAATTTATATTTTTCTTTTTTACCCCTTTCTAGTACGCAATATTCAATACGATTCTGTGTTCGTGGACACGTTTCATCGACAAAAGCGTGAAAGTCCGTGAAGCACCATTCCTTAAAGCTTCGATAGAAATATTTACTTCCTTGGTTGAGGAGCTGTTGCCAACGCCGACAAAATCTCACTACACTTTCAACTTGAGGGACCTGAGCAAGGTGTTTCAAGGTATTCTCATGATGGACGCCAACAATGTCAAAGTAAGTGAAAATATTACCACTAGCAAACTATATAATGTAAATACAATCTCTGATTGTGCTAGAGACGTTTTGGTATCGAATCTAATATAGGTTTGGCAGAAGAAGGACGAAAGTATCGCTAATGCAGTGGTAATGAGAGCTTTAAGAAGGAGAAGCTGGAATGGTTTAAACTAAGAAATGTAATGTTTGGAACTAAGATATTATGAGATAATTTTGTTTTGAAAAGACCCAAATATATTTTCCAGGAGGAAGATGATGTAATCAGGCTGTGGTATCACGAACACCAGCGGGTCTACCAAGATCGTCTCGTTAATAATGATGATCGCCAATGGTTTGTCAAGTACGTGAAAACCTCTTTTACAAACACTGTCACCAGCCATATCGTTTGTATACCACACGAAACCTCGTCAGCATATAAGAATAATGTCTTTATCGTTCTATTTAGTTTAGTTTCTCTTAATTAATCTACTAATATACGTGCAATAATTGCTAAAAAATATTTATCAGGCTTAAATTTTGAGATCATTATCCTAACGGAGATTTATTATATTTTTTCATATGATATTTTTCTTTCCTTATCAGTCTTTATAACATGGGCATTATGGCTATTGTAGAACATCGGAATGAATTTGCTTATTCTTTTAAAATATTGTACATAATTTTTTAACTAATAAGAAAATAAATTACACATCAAATTTAGCAGTGATTGAAATACCGCATTTAAAATCAACCACAACCTCCCTGGAAGAGTGGTTCGCGTATTGGTTTTCATGGTAACGCCACACCGTGGTCCCGGGTTAGATCCCTGACCTGGTATAATGTAGAAAAGGAACTTTACTATATTGTCTCGGGTTTAGGTATTGTGGTACCATCGTTGTTTCTGAATTCCATGTCACAAGTGTTTTAGTTAATTAACCTTGGTTTAAAACCATGTATGTGATGTTGTCTAATATTTATTTTTCTTTTTTTTTCTTTCTTTGTGGTCAAATAACAACGATATAGAACGATTTCAGCAGCTAAGATAGTCTCGTAAAATTTCTCTCATTAATTTTCAGTCTGTTGAACAAAAAAATACGAACGGAATTCGGCAAAAAGGCGGTGGATGTTGTTGGTAAAAGATTAATGTTGTTCGGAGATTTCATGGACATCGGAGCTGATGATCGGAAGTACATTGAAATCACAAATCAGGAAGAAGTAAGGTTATTTGAATACAAACACATACACACAGCCTACAATACGATCGTTTTGACCGTAGTTTGTATTCTGTTACTAGTGGTTTCACACTAAAACTTTTTGTGATTAATCAATTTAAGGTTGAGAAAAGTACTAGAGATCCCTACCTTATAGTCTTGCCTCCCTACCTAATTATGATAGAAAAGATTGATTGTTGCCTCAGGAGTAATATTTCAATCGGTAGAATTACAGAACAGTAAAAAACAGTAGAAGTCGCAAGACACGATCTTCTATGAAAGATGATTATGATTTTTTATGAAAAAGGTAGAAAATATGAATGACCGATGGTACGTTATACCTCATTTGGATAAAAAAGCCCTTAATCTATCATTAGACACACCCCAAAACTGCACAAAATGACATTTTTTATTTTTTGCTATATTGTTTCGCGTAGAGTTTGCGATCCCGACTGAGTAAGCAGAAGGTATAAGTTTACGTAGTTACGCATACTTGAGTTTACGTAGGTACCGCCCACTTGCGACTTCTACTCTTTTTTATGGTTCTGTGGGCAGAAAAAAACGGTAAGCTCGTTCATGTTTTAAAAGGCACGTTTAACAGTTGGTTCCAGTTGCATCTAAAGTCGTATACACCCCCAATCCATAGACCACGGTGTGGGTAAAGGTACATCAATCAATAGAGAATGACTAATTACCCAAAGCATAGAAAAATTGCTTGTAATTATTTCGTGTAAGGCCTTGATAGTTATGGTATTTCGCAATAAAATTACTTTCTAGTAATTAACGTATCATAAAGTTACTTGATTGTTTTAGCTCGACGAAGTATTAGATCATTACTTGAATGAGTACAACATGTCAACGACAGTACCACTCGACTTAGTCTTATTTGAGGATGCAATAGCACATTTGTGTCGCCTTGCGCGAATCATGAGACAACCTATGGCCAACGCGCTACTACTTGGAATGGGTGGCTCTGGTAAGTACAGAACTTTGAGACATCTTCACTAGGGTTTCTAGAAAGGGGTAATTATACTGAACAAAAAGTTCCTTTTGGAGGAGTTCACATCAAACGAGTTATGAATTGTGTTAATAAAGGGCTGGGGAGTAACAAGCGATTCGCTCCGCAAGTGACGTAAGATTTGAGTTAATTTTGTTGATTGGAACTTAATTTACATAAATATATAGATAAAATACGATTACAAGTTTACATTGGCCTAAATTTGCCGTTATAATTTGAAGTTACTAATCTTTTATTTAGTTGGTCATTAAAATCTAACCCTAATGTCACGTTGTCTATATAGAATAATTAATTGTATTCGATGATATAGCTATAGTTATCTGATTGTTAGGGCGTCAGTCACTCACGCGATTGGCAGCGAACATGGCAGAATTGACCTGTATGCAGATAGAAATCACTAAAGCATATGGGCAGACTGAGTGGCGCGACGACCTCAGGCAGACGATGATTAAGGCTGGAGCTGATAATAGAGGCATCGTATTTTTATTCTCTGATGCACAGGTATAGTTATCATAATAATTAAACGCACGTGGGCTATGCAGACAAACGAACAGATGAAAATATGTATTGATGTTATACTTTATATAACTTCACTTTTGCAATAGATAAAAATGGAATCGTTTTTGGAAGATTTAAACAACATCCTAAGCTCTGGTGACGTGCCCAACATATATGAGGCGGAAGACCTCGACAAAATATATATGTCCGTCCGTCACGCTGTGATGGAGATGAATCTGCCCGCTACTAAAACAAACTTATTCGCGTGCTACCAGCGACGAGTAAGGAGCAACCTGCATATTGTCGTTGTCATGAGTCCTGTTGGGGAGGTGAGTTGTTTAAGAAGTCATGAACTCACTTTTACATACGATATAAATTTATCATTTTACTTTGATTCATGCAAAAAGGAATACTTTGGTTGTTGCTATTAGTCTTGTTATTAGGTAATGGAAATTTGGATGTATGCGCTTTTGTGTCTGCATACCGATAGCTACCTGCCTAATAATGTCTCTATGATATTGGTCAGTGAATTGGGTTGGAGTAACCCATAAATATATGGACTATTTCAATACTCTAGTTCTTTAGCAACGGAGAATTTAGTTTAACTATTTATTTTACGGAGTAGCAGTAAGGGAATTTAATAATTGAGAATTAAGTACCAATAGGAGTGAATAAAAACTTTAGATATCTTACTAAATGTTTTTATATTGTCAAGCATGGCCATTTTCTCTCAATAAAGCATATGTAAATCATCACTTAAGTATTCAGACACTAAATTATAATGAAAAAAATAAAAATACGGCTCCTTTATTTTTTAATAGGTTTTTAATGGAATACGAAGAAAAAGGCTTATTTAAATTAAAAGTTGATAATTAGGGATTGTTGAACCGGATACATAATCGCTATCTTGATTATTTTATCTTCAAGGTTATCACACATTGTCCGATTGATTTAATACACAGTCATCGCGTAAGCTCAGGCCCAGGACTTATTCCTTTCTTGACTTTCTAAATGTGTATTTTCCCAGATTTTCCGCGCACGTCTTCGCCAATTCCCATCTTTAGTCAACTGCTGTACTATCGACTGGTTCAGCGAGTGGCCTAAGTCAGCCCTTGAATCGGTAGCCAACCATTTCTTCAACAATATGCCTGAGCTCCAGACTACTGACGAGGTCATAGAATCTATGGTGGTAAGTAAATTTTCTATACTTATTAAACACATTAATATTTTTTCACCGAGCCCCCCATTATTTTGCCCAAGCATATAGAACATTCTTAAAAAAAGGGAAGCGATAGTGTTCTTTCAAAACTAACGTTGTTACTGCTTCCGCTCGACTACAACACAACGTGAACATTTGCGTTGCACTGCATATTCTAGCAGTGTGACATCACACCACGGTTTACCATAAATGAACTAAGCATAACAAGAATATTTAGTGACATTGAACTTTTGGTTTTATTTGAAAGTATCTATTTTTTGTGGATTGATCTGAAAATAAGGTAGCGTTGTCATTATGAACCTATTCGTCACTGGGGCACAGACCTTTCTTAAGAATGATAACAGCATGGACTTACTCAATCTATGTATACCACCATACGGGTTTTATGTAAGTTATTGTGTTTATACACTAGTATATGTATGAACGAATGTGTATACCGAAGCAGAATGACTAGTTCTTGTAATTTATTTTATATAAAACTATTATAATATAAAGTTCTAGAAAAAAACAAATTATTTTCGCTTACAGCGTTAAAAGTATAGAGGTACTAGAAAATTTCAACGGACGTTCACAAGATTCAAAATTCTAAAGGTTGCGGCTTCGTTTCCCGCCTAAAAATAACTAAAGATATTTTCTATTTTAATAATTGCATTGATAATACAAAAAAAATAATCATAAAATTGTTTTAGCTCTTAGCTTTTAGCCATCGAACTCCTAACGATTATATGTAAAGGCATTTACATTTAAACATTTTTAATTGTGTAAAGATATTAAAAGCTAGCATATTAAACTATCATTAAATATGAATTCTCCCGAAAAGAAAGGCTGGGGTAAAATTATATATATAAGAGGGTAATCTTTTTTCAGTCGGTGTGTTGTTTCGCGCATCAATCGGTGGTAGAAGCGAGCGCGATGTTTCTTGCTCGGCTCAATCGCTTGAACTACGTGACGCCGATGTCTTACATGGAGATGCTAGGCGCTTATGCTGATATGTTCCGCAAAAAACGCTCCGCCATTCTTAATGAATCTAATGCGTTAAAAACAGGTAAGAGCAGTTAGGTATTTTGTGTAACCACATCGGAAGTAACTTGGCATGCCTATTCGAATATTGTTAAAAAAGTCGCTAGAATTTCTGTCGATTGAGATGCTTTATCTGCTAAAAATTTGCTTTGTCAGAGATATGTGTAATGTTTACAAAAATACGTAGGATACATAGGAAAGTTTCAGAATTGAAAAAAATAGTATTTATGGTATGTAAGAATTAAAGAATGCATTGCAAATGGTAAATAAAAAAAAAATATTGGAATTGATGTTGGTATAGGTCTAGCGGATAAAAAGCAACGCATGAAATTATCCAACCCAACTCTACCAAGTTCAACATCCCGCAGTTTTCCTTATACAAACTGGTCCAATTTTCCATCCCAAGTGATCCCTCGTTTTTTTACTATTTATTACTATATTTACCGGTCCTATTGATACTTTAGATATGAATGCTACTTTATCTGACGATGACGAACAGCTTCCGAATTGTGGTAACCCGAATGCACTACAAAGCGTAAGACAATATTGTTTGTGTGACTGTGTTAAATATGGAAGATAATGCGAATGATAAGTATGCCTTTACATAAAAATAGTAGAAAAATTATAAATGCTCAGTGTCAGTGTCCAGCATCTTTTCAAAGGTTTACTCTCACATTGTTGCTTTCCTTTATGAGGATTACACTGTACGTTTCGCTTGAACTACGTGACGCCGATGTCTTACATGGAGATGCTAGGCGCTTATGCTGATATGTTCCGCAAAAAACGCTCCGCCATTCTTAATGAATCTAATGCGTTAAAAACAGGTAAGAGCAGTTAGGTATTTTGTGTAACCACATCGGAAGTAACTTGGCATGCCTATTCGAATATTGTTAAAAAAGTCGCTAGAATTTCTGTCGATTGAGATGCTTTATCTGCTAAAAATTTGCTTTGTCAGAGATATGTGTAATGTTTACAAAAATACGTAGGATACATAGGAAAGTTTCAGAATTGAAAAAAATAGTATTTATGGTATGTAAGAATTAAAGAATGCATTGCAAATGGTAAATAAAAAAAAAATATTGGAATTGATGTTGGTATAGGTCTAGCGGATAAAAAGCAACGCATGAAATTATCCAACCCAACTCTACCAAGTTCAACATCCCGCAGTTTTCCTTATACAAACTGGTCCAATTTTCCATCCCAAGTGATCCCTCGTTTTTTTACTATTTATTACTATATTTACCGGTCCTATTGATACTTTAGATATGAATGCTACTTTATCTGACGATGACGAACAGCTTCCGAATTGTGGTAACCCGAATGCACTACAAAGCGTAAGACAATATTGTTTGTGTGACTGTGTTAAATATGGAAGATAATGCGAATGATAAGTATGCCTTTACATAAAAATAGTAGAAAAATTATAAATGCTCAGTGTCAGTGTCCAGCATCTTTTCAAAGGTTTACTCTCACATTGTTGCTTTCCTTTATGAGGATTACACTGTACGTTACGGTTACGAACTCACATACACATCAAAATTAAAATAATGGAATAAAGGCAAAAACTAGGTAATAATCCAGGCAATATTTTAACTTTTAGCTATCCCACCAAACGCAAACACGCGAAGAAATCAATCATAAGTTTTGTGCCGTAAAAAAATAACGTACTTAAATGATAACCATGATAAAAATCGTTTCACGTCTAGATTTGTTCAAATTGTTCAAAGTGAAAAAGTTATTACTTGCATGTGGCATATATTGTCAAACATAAAATATGATGATTATGATTTAAGTCTAGACGAACAGTTAATTTTAGAACTAAAAGTTGAGCAATTAGTTACGAACTTAATTCCAGTCGAACCTGGAGCTACTAAAATCGAAGTTGAACAAAATAGTTCTGCGTACAAATGTGACAAATTTAATTAATACCAAACTATGGTGTAAAAATAACATCAGTCATTTACCTTAATTTGTGTATGCTCACGAGAATAAAGCTATTGCTATTATTGATTTTGAAATTCATAATAATTTGATTTTTATACAGTGTGGTCTCTTCGGAAACAAATTATTTCCAGGTCTAGGATGTAGTCCTGATGGCATTATTGAAAATGAAAAAAAAAGATTTCATGTATTGAAATGTCCACCAGTATTGAAAGACTGACCTTTTGATCTAGATAAAGTACAGAATTCAAAACATATGTACTCCCTATCGGTGCTGCCCCAAGTGGATTTTTTTCAAATCTTCCCAGGAAAAAGGCTAATTACTTATCCGTCTGGCCGTATAAGTAATGGCATCATCATGGTGCAAGATGATACGGCGTTTACGGTTTTTTACAAAGACCGTAAACGCCGTATCATCGGCACAGCACGGCTCAGTAGACACGAAAGAGCAATGACAACATACGAATAACGAAGATTATTAATTATATTAAACAATATAATAATATACCAATAATATTAATTATATTAAACAAAAACAATAATCATTTATCACAGCACATACAATTCGAAATTAAATCAAATTAATTATATTTTTCAATCAATATCCAAGCGCAAGCGTTCTATGACGCGGAGTGAAAAAATCAATTTTTTTTAGCATCCTCTATTGAATTTGCAAGCTAGCGAGAGGGATGAAGCGAGAGGTGTATATGATCACGCGCACGAGGTGTGATATGCGTTACCGCGATTGTATGGCCCAAGGTGCATAGGTGCATAAACGGAGTAGATTATTCCCAAATTGTGAGGCGGTTGCCCAAGTGGGAGCGGATGCTCGCCTCACACCGTACGACCATTCACTAAAAAAGACCGTAGTCACATATTCAGTTATATTAAAAAAGACGCAATTATCTGCTTAGTGGCACTTTGCCCGCGCGCCACTTTGTTTGGTTTCGACTCATCTTGACTTGTTCTTTTTCTGCCTTATTAGGTATCGTAAAAGTAAAGCATGTTTCGTCACTTATTAAATGTCCCACAGCAATTTTACGCCTGCGATGAATTTAATAAATATGGCATTGCATCTAGCATATGGCATCATATAAGTTTATGATCTTAAGTAGCTAAAGAATTTATTTTATGGAAATCAGCATTAACTATGGGACCATTACAACAAAATCCAAGCCTATAAATAATTCTATATTGATCCAGCCGGGGATCGAACCCGACACCTCAGAGAAGCGTCACCATGAAAACGGGTACACTAACCATATGATCACTGAGATCGTTAAAATAAATCTATACATATAGAGAAATAACCGTTTCTCAATACATGCATATGAATATATATACGGTACATACACCAAAATATTTTTGTTTACAATTTTTGTCTGTCTGTCTGTCTGTTTGTTCCGGCTTATCTCTGAAATGGCTGGACCGATTTTGACGGGACTATTATTGGCAGGTAGCTGATGTAATAAGGAGTAACTTAGGCTACTTTTATTTTAGCCGGGTCAGCTAGTAATAAATAAATTTTAAACAAAATCATGTACATTGTTCTGAATCCTAGTTAAGTACCTAGCTGAAGCACTTGTGTTTAGGAATTCAGAAACAACGACGGTACCACAACACCCAGATCCGAACCTATATAGAAAAGTTAATTTTCTACATTGACCGAATCGAATCTGGGATTGAACTCCGGGACCTTAGAGTGGCTTCACCATGAAAACCGAATACAAGTGACTAAATCACGGAGGTCATTAAATAATAAGTCGAGCCGTAAAGTTAAAGGAGAAGTCATTTAGTGGTAATGGATGGGAGTGTGTTCTGAAATTGTTTGTGTAAACCTTATTTATTATAGAAGACATAAATGCATACGAAGATAATTTTCTAACCACGGTTTGAGAAAAGAGAAAACAGCCATGTGTGATATCATTTGAATCTAACCATAATAGGATCATGAGTTCGGTGGGTATATAATTTTAAGTTGGTATAGTTTTTGCCTTCACATAAATTGGTATAATAGTCACTTGGGGATGCTTAATGACTTTTGTGCACATTTGTGCTTGGCATATTGATCGTTTTGGATTTAATGTAATACTTATATTGCCTGACTAAGATTTCTAACATTAAGATTTTTACTCTTTATGACAATTGAAGCACACTAACATCATTCAGGGCTAAACAAACTGAACCAGACAGAAATAGAAGTGAAACAGCTGCAGATAGAACTCGCTGAACTGAAACCACTAATGGAGAAGGCGGCCGCGGAGACCAGGCAGGTGATCGATCAGATCGCCATTGACACGGTAAGTGGAAAGAATAATGATTAAGTTAGAATGGCAGGGGGTTGTATGTATATTTAACAAGCAAAAAAAAGAATAACTGTAAAAAATAATAGCCATATAATATTCTTATCTTGGTTCTATTATGAAAAACATTGGGTTTATTCTAAACGTTGCGTGCAGCTCAACATGTTCGGCTGCGTTAAAATAAAATAAAACGTTTTTTAAAGTCGGTTTAAGCAATGTTACAGTTATATCGATAATAAAATAGGTGTTTTGCTGCATAATTCTATTTGACCAAAATTTCTAAATAACTTGCAATTTAGATTTATTCTCATTATAATTTAGTCAATCATAATGTTTGACAGCTAAAGAAATTTGTATTCGAATAAAAGTCTATTTAGCTGTTATTTGTCTTCTAACTGGACTAGGCGATCTTATGTAAAGCAAGTTAAACTACAAAATTGATATATTTATATTGTATTTTATATATTACTAGCTGACCCGGCCACGCGTTGCTGTGTTACAAATTAATATGAAATCTATCCTATGTCCTAAGTCGGAAGAAATACAGCAAAATGAAGAAACAATTATCAAAATCGGTTGAATAGTTTCGGAGTTCATCACGGTCAAACACTGTAACAGGGAGTAGAGAGGTACTAATTAATTGTGTGCTGCGCAGGCTATAGCAGAAGAGGCTCGTATCAAAGTTGAACGAGAACAAGCGATAGCAGAGAAAATGGCAACGGAAACCACTGCAATGGCCGAGGACGCGCAGAGGGACTTGGGTATGTAAATATAACAATGTTAGCGTGTTCTGAGGAAGATTACCGTCTTCTATTTATGTTCTTCAATTTTTATAATGGTCTCAACAAAAGTTGCTTCATCTTTAATGCTTGTGAAGTAATTTAATATTTTATAGTCACATAAGCAATAAATTCGTTATGTTGTACGTAGTTTCCTACAATTGCTACAAAATAACTTTTATTTTTGATAGAAGGTAAAATAAATGTCCCACATACGTCAGCAAAGAATGGTAGCTTAAGGGTGACCCTTTTCTATGTTTATTCAAATTAGTCCTATTTCTGCTTAATGTATATAGGTACGTGCTCTGATGCAAAAAAGTGGTCATATATTATACAGAACATGCTCCTCTTTTCAACTTGATTCGTTCCTAAAAAGGCACTAGCATTAAACAATATATTCATTTTGGCGAGAAAATTGGCGATTTTGTGTGCAGAATTTTCCCTATTACTGTGCTTTTGTGATAGCTTTTCCGCGGCCTAACAGCTAAAACTTAATTGTGAAAATACTTAAAGCATGCCTTATAATAGCCTTTGACATCTTTATGACACGCGGAAAACCTTTCACAACATCAAAGTAATAGAAAAAAATCCAAATCGCCAAAGACTTGTTACAGTAAAAATGTTATATATGTTTAATGCATAGTGCCTTTTTGCATTACAACAATATACGAGTAAGCCATAGTTTAGTGTTTGAAGAGACCAGGCGACCCTTGTATTACAGATTAAGCTGAAAAGTTATTAAAAATAATGATTAAGAAATATATGCCTGTGCTGAAGAACTTACCGTTAAAAGGCGTGATATTATTCAGAAAGACCTGCGAAATAGTTATGAAGAGAATGGGAAAAGCCTCCTTTAAATTAATATCTCCAAAGACATACACTGCAAGACCTAGTGATGTAGTCAACTCTTTTTGCAAATAATAAAATTAAGATGGAGGTCAGTCCCCCCCTGCCTGAGTTTCCTTCGCTAGTTTTTCTCGAAAGGGCCTCCCAATTTCCGAACTGTTGGTACTAGTGGTAAACTCAGTAGTGTACACCGCAATCGTAGTGAAAATTGTATGACTAAATAAAATGCAAAATAAAACAGTTTTGAATTACATAAATTTTAACAGTTAGGAACGTGCCCCATTAATATATTGTGAAGGAAGTAGAAAATATATGACGACCATTGCCTTAGTCATCCTGTGATCACGTATCCTATAAAATAGTCGAAACATCAGGATCAAATATATATTATGCGTAAAACCCGTTAACAAGTTGTTTTATTTCAAAAAAAATAAGGTGTTATTATATTTTCTACTGTCATTGCTCCATTCGTTAAGGGAAAAATGTTGTTAGTTATAACGGTACCAAAGACAATAAAGGCTGTCGAGTAGTCCAGACTCCATTATTTTTGAGACACTGTGGCGTAAAATGAATAAAAGTTACGAACATATCCATTAGTGCCAAAAATTATTTTCATGAGTATAAGGTAGTCCGAGATTCTACACCTCCAGAAGAAGAGTTACTTGATACGATGCCACTTAGAATTAAAGTTACTGAGAGTATAAAATACTCAACCAACTGGTAGAAGACCAGTTTTTCATGATTAACTGCGGGAGCGGAAGTTAAGTGTTAACTTTGGAGGAAAAATTCATTACATTCATTATTATAATAAAATATCTTATTGTCGTATTGTATAGGAAATTAACTTAATTTTATTAAATAAACATTTTTTTTTATTTGTTGGACTGAGAGAACTAAAATACTTTACTAGACTATTTATATATTTACATTAAATTATCCCTCTCAACAGATTTTTTTTGAAACGAGGCTTGAATTTTCTAAATTAATGTATTAAATTGTAAACAGATGAAGCGATGCCAGCGCTCCGTGCTGCTGAGAAAGCACTCCAAGAATTGAATCGTAATGATATAGTGGAAGTAAAGGCGATGAAGAAGCCACCTGGTGGTGTAGTGCTTGTCATTGAGTCTCTTTGCGTTGTATTTGACATAAAACCGATCAAGGTCAGGGTTAAATTTCAATGAGAAAATATTTTCATTTCTGATATGTGATTGTTAGCTTTTGGTCCTAATTGACACTAAACCGATTAATATAAAATTTTGATATATTGTAGTTATTGAAGTTGATATCAGATATGGTGGTAAATGAATAAAAAAAAGTAGTCTAGAATATTGTGAGTTTATAACGTAAAAGGTCATCTGCTTCTCTGATAATATAGTTATTACATGAATAGTTAATAAATAGCTTTACTCAATTATACTATATAGGAACCCGGTGCATCGTTCGGTGAGAAGATACTTAATTACTGGAAACCAGGTTCACAAATGTTGGCTGATCCCACAGCGTTTCTGGACTCTCTAATGAAGTTTGATAAGGAGTCAATAACTGAAGATATGATTAAGAAGCTGAAGCGGTTCATTCAGAATCCGGACTACGATCCAGCTAAAATTCTCAAAGTAAGGAACCTAGACCTCTTTGTATAAACATCCGTGTTAAAATCAGGATGATTTACATTTGTAGTACTGAAGAGAACTTTATGAAAATAAATTTGTAACTTTTAAATAGGAGAATATAATCCACTTTATTGAACGAGAATCTTATTACAGTAGTTTCTCAATATGAACCATATTTTGCAGGTGTCAAAAGCGTGCCAATCACTTTGTATGTGGGTGCACGCCATGTATAAATTCTACCATGTAAATAAAGCTGTGGCGCCTAAGAAGGAAGCTCTTGAGCGCGCTACCAAAGAACTCGCAGCTGTGGAAGGTATATATGTGAATAATTAATTAGTCAGTTCGCGCAGATTAATTAAATAAAATGAATAAGGTTTTCTAAACTGATTACATGTTGTAGATTTTTACTGCTACATATAAAAAAATGAATATTTTTTGTTTAAGAATAATATTATTAAGTAGCCTATAGTAAAGCCACTACTTGCTAAAGGCCTACCACTACTATGATATGATATATGATATGATATATGATATGATATGATATATGATATGATATATGATATGATATATGGTATGATATATGATATATGATATGATATATGATATGATATATGATATGATATATGATATGATATATGATATGATATATGATATGATATATGATATGATATATGATATATGATATGATATATGATATGATATATGATATGATATATGATATGATATATGATATGATATATGATATGATATATGATATGATATATGATATGATATATGATATGATATATGATATGATATATGATATGATATATGATATGATATATGATATGATATATGATATGATATAAGATATATGATATGATATAAGATATATGATATGATATATGATATGGTATATGATATGATATGATATATGATATGTAATATGATATGGTATATGATATGATATGATATATGATATGTAATATGATATGATATATGATATGATATGATATATGATATGATATATGATATGATATATGATATGATATATGATATGATATATGATATGATATATGATATGATATATGATATGATATATGATATGATATATGATATTATATATGATATGATATATGATATGATATATGATATGATATATGATATACATTTTGATCTTGTATAATTGTAGTGATTTCCAAACATTAATTTTTATTGTATATCATCCGATTACGAACATGAAAACTCACGAGTCGGAGGGAGAAGCAGAGTAAGTGACGTTTATTATAAAATGCTCAACACCCTGCCATCAGTTTGTAAGAATGTATTCTCTGCTTTTATTGTATGGTCAATACATATTTTTCAGGGTTCTGCATCTATATTTTAAATGACCTTCACTAAAAGCGTTTGATTTTTGGCAATTAAAGTGTTTTATTATTGCATGCCTCATAGCAAGGGTTCCCACCTCTCCCGGAATTCCGGGAGTCTCCCTGAATTCAGCAATTAAAATTAAAATCTCCCGGGTCCCGGAAGGAAATTGAAATAAACAAATTTCTCCCGGAATTTCAAATTTACGCGCGGTCGCACTTGAGAGTGCAAAGTCATGCAACCGCGCACAGCAGCCATCTGC
The DNA here is from genome assembly GCA_927399485.1 of Calamotropha paludella. NCBI lineage: Eukaryota > Metazoa > Arthropoda > Insecta > Lepidoptera > Crambidae > Calamotropha > Calamotropha paludella. The sequence continues at coordinate 17,304,590 of OV656803.1, read as the reverse complement.
TGGTCAGTGCGTGCGATGCGATTCTTATCCATTTAACGATAATGTCTTCTGAAGACAGCGATTATCATACTGAGAATGAACTTTCTACTGCAGAAGTACCACAAAAAAGGCAAAATACAGCAAATAATCTACTTCATTTCAAGACACAAATGGTTAACTCAATTTAGTTGGCTCGTTAAGAAACACAATTTCATTGGAGACTGTAAGTTATGTAGAAAAACCAAATGTGCAAGTATTTGCGAAAGTGTGCTTGCTCCTGCAGCTCAAGAAAGAAGAACATGTAGAGGCAGAAATCCAAACGTTCTTCAATTTTAAAATGGATTGAAAAGAGTTTTTTTAATTTGTTACTTCTAGGCCAGATATTTTAAAGTCTGTGCATTCGAATAAAAAATATAAGTTTAAAGTAAAATAAAAAGTTGTGAAAAGTCGCTGGGTTTTTTTCTCCCGGATTTAGACTAATTTAAGGTGGCAAGCCTACTCATAGCTGACAATGGTAAACTTGTAATATATTTTTTTTGTTGTTGCGCCCCTGCGCTTGACAACAGCTGTCTTTTACTACAAAACTCAAGCAACGAATAAGCATGATAGTCGATGCGCGTCATAAAGGTTTTTTATAATTAAGCGACAATTGCTATTTCGAGACTTTTTTATAATATTTATCAATTTTCGGCATTCGCAAGAATGTAGTGGGAAATCGAAATTTGTCTGAGTACTAATTCTTACGCATTACCAATAAATGATAAGAACCCATTTACGGTGTTATACTGGAACGCCCAAACCTATTTATCCATCCGCGACATCTATTTAGACATCTTCTGCGAAAGTGCATCTCTGCATTGATATTAGTGTCATCCAAGTCAGTAACTTTGTTACTGAATTAGAGGACAGTGATATTTTGGCTCACCCTCCAAACCAATTACAAAAACTGTTTAGTAGGAAGTAAGAAGAGAAAACGAGATGGGAGTGTGATCAAAGAAGCAATCGCCCAAATCATAGGCATACCTCTAAGCTATTAAGGTCCTAATTTACAGTATTAGATTTTTTTTATTTTGAAGTTACTAATACATTTTTTCTTTTAAATATTACTAATAGCAATGTTGGCCAACGCAAAAGCGAAAATGCAAGCGTTGCTGGAGGGCATAGCAAAGTTGAACGCTTATCTTCAGGAGAAGGAAGAAGAGAAACGCAAGATGGAGGACGACATAAATCTATGTTTAGCTCGCATGGATCGTGCTAACAGGTATTTTTCTTAATATTTTCCTAAGTGCATTACATTATGTCAGGTTTTATGTTATACCTATTATACATAAATGTATGTTTAACTCGCATGGATTGTGCTAATTATTTATATTATCTTTTGGAGTAGAAAAAGTGTTGCAGAGAGTACGAAACTGGAAGGACGCTGGTATTGATAGCTTAATGTTCCGACAAGCTACTATCAATGACAACTCGTATCGACCGATCTCTCAAGAAGTCCGATATCCAGACATACATATCAGCGGGAAGTCCTTATGACGGAAACTTGCTAAAAAGGCTTTTATGCCTTTTTTGTCTTTGAAATATCTTTGAATGTCAAGCCTTAGCAATATCAACTTGTTATGAACTTGATTTCTTTGATAATTAATTTATTTTGACAGGCTGTTAAACGGTTTGTCGAGCGAACGTGTTCGCTGGATCAGCACAATCAAGAAGCTAGACGTAGACATTGTCAACTTAATAGGAGATATACTTATCAGTGCTTGTGAGTAGTTTAAATCTCTAATTTTGTTCCTTATAAAAATAAATACTTAGGTAATGAAATACAACCTCAGTAGTTAATATTACTTCTTATTTAAATATGCCCTTGCATATTTAAAAAATAAAGTGCGAATATGCCTTTGCTTTTTATTATTTTACTCTATTAACTTTGGGAATTTTTATAGTTTTTGCAGGTATATGAATAAAACCCTCATTACTTAAAGCTAATCACAAATCTCCCCATATATAAAACAATAGTATCATACAAATATTAATAAATGTAACAATTTCTAATAAAAAAGTAAAAGGAAAAAGTCGGACGTTTGAAAAAGAAAGTGCAAAATAATGAAGTAAAATGTTCCAATTCGAATAGGTTTGAAAACACGCACTTTATTGATGTCTAAAGTAACGCTCAAAGTCAAATACAATGCTATATTTGTAATAAGTTTTCCAGACAAATATTATAAAGGTACTATATCGGTAGTTTGTATGAGTTAAAGGCACATGGTCTTGATTGGCATCCATTGTTTTATAAGCACTGCGACTAGGCGTGCCAACATCTGCCGGGTCCGTTAGTATAGTATATATTTATCTTCCTCTACTATATTTTCACGATCAAAGCGTGACATATAGATGTGTCAAATTGTAATATAAAAATAACTAAGTTTTGTACTTAAAAATCATCACAATCTGACAGGTGCCGTAGGATATATAACACCATTCACGGATGAGTTCAGAAGAGAGTTGTTGACACAGTGGATGACGCATATGGAGGTACTAAAATGCAAAGAAGTCTAAAAACATATCATTTATTTGATATGTTTTTAGACTTCTTTGCATTGGTAGGAAAGTTAATTTTGTTATACAGTATACTTTTGTCAAATGTGAGATGAATGCCGCTACCTATGGCGTTAAGCACACATATTGCTGCTTTTTTTGCTAGCGTTTAAGATCAATCATTCCTGGAATGAATCAGTAGTTCCTATCTAGTATTCAATTAAGTTGATATGCATTCATTGTTAGTTTAATTTTTTCGTTCAACAGGAAGTTGAGGTGCCTCATACCACGGGCGCTACTCCTTTATCTATTCTAGGTGACGCTGTATTGATAAGGTGAGCAAATTATATCCCTTTATATTTAAACATAATGAAAATGAAATGTGTATTTCAATAAAAAAACCATTTGTTTACATTAATTTTTGTGGTAACATTCCTTGTAAGTCAATAAGATTCCTGTAATAAGAAGTTGCCGCTCTTCCATTCCGGTTTACCAGGGGTACAGAAAAGTAAATAGGGTATCTTTATCAAGAAAAGAGTACTGTTCCAGTAGGATAGAAATATAACTTTTAATCGGTAGTCTAAAATAACACAGTAAATAAGTTATACATAGTAATATTTTTTATCCACTATGGCAATAAACTAAGTTGAATACCATGGAAAGGTCTGTGCCCAGAAGTGTACCAGAAGACACTGTAGTGTACTCAATAAATAAATACGTAATATAAAAAAATTAAACAATATTTTTATATTATATTTACGTCACATTCATGTAATCTATATATATACATATATAGTAAATATAAGGTGTTGTTACTTGCATTTATCCTACTTGCATATAAAATTATAATCCGTTCGTCAAGATTAGATTTCAAAAATCATGGTTATAAATACTAAATATAACAAAATAAAAATGAGAACGTGAAGGGTTAAATAAGAAAGCTAAAGATATCAGTCCAATAGTTAATTTTATGTTATGCTGACTAGCCGTCACCCGCTCGCTTCGTTGGGCGTTAAATTTGCAAAAAATCTGAAAAAATTGGTTGATTTATGACAATCAAATGAATTAATCAACATATCATATCCAATAAAAAGAAATTACTATTAGCCCAACGAAGCGGGTGGGTGACGGCTAGTTTATTATCTATTTTAATTATCGATACTCATTGACATTATAGATACATAAAGTCTGTTTATTCTAACTTGTCCTATTTTGTAAACAATCTTGGCACATCTTTTTAACAAAATCACCCATTTAAAAACAAAGTAATAACAAAGTCAATAATCTATTACAATAAATCGTTATTATAGACTGAAACCTATTGAATCTAGTTATCAGTTGATTTTTAACGCTGCATTTTGAATAAAAAGGAGTGCCAAGATTGTTTACCAAATAGGACAAGTTAGGATGAATAGACTGTACATTATGTTGTATAGTTTCAGCTCATATAGAGCTTCCTAAAGGTCGATATAACTTAATAGTACCTACATGATTTTATATTAATATTTTATTATAGAACTGGGACACCAATTATTTGTATTTATATTATCATAACTTTATATCTTACAGAAACTGGCAAATGTATGGTCTCCCTCGTGATCCTCTGTCTGTGGAGTCGGCAGTTTTGATGTCCAATTCTCGTCGTTGGCCCCTTATTATTGATCCTCAGACGCAAGCTAATAAATGGATACGTGCTATGGTAATTTAATAGCTATTTCAGTACGTTATGCTGTTTATAGGTCCATTAGAACTTATGAAATGTCACTTGTGAGTATTATTCACATTTTAACAATATAAACCGTATTTTTCAAGTTCTAGTTAAGAGCTTTCGCGGTACTCGATTAATTTGCCTGAATTTTATGGGGAAACGTGTCTACTGCATTCCATTTCAATTTTGAAACATCAAAACAATTACATACCTACTGTAATAAAAAAAATGTTTTCTGTAATACTGGGAAGATGACGAAGGTTCGACTTATAGTTGCGTTATATTGTATTGTATAATTAATTGTGTGATATTTGATTTTAATTGTATGTATGGTTTTATTAATTATATGTTACTATTATTAACCTTAAACGAATCCCTACAAAATGATGAGTGGTCGTCAAATAGCTTGTAAATTGTTTTATGTTGAGACCCTGTGGCGGAAAATGAAAAAGTTACAAGAGGAAGGTCTAAAATGATTATAAAAAAAATATAGGGTTTTGTAGGATTCAACAACTCCAAAACAATTTTTAGATTTAATAGCGACAATGCCACTTAGATTTAGGCCGTTAATTAGAATAAAAGAGAAACAAATAAGTGACAGACGAGCCGATAAGCTTGTTCAAATGCGTGTCAAACTTTGGGGGAATAATTCGGATTATTTCCGATAAATGACATTATTTTATTTAATAAACTGCATTTAATTTGTTGGACTTATAGATATAAAATGTAGATTTCACTTTAAAAATATTTACGTTAAATTTTTCTAGTGGACAAACGCTTTCTCTGTCGGGGTTTCAAGACCTACAGATTCTGCTTTTACATAGATAACTAGTTCAGTTTTAATTATTTTAACGATTTTCCGTCACACTATCTAACCAGCAGTAGCGTGCAGTTATCATTGGAATTCTCACGATGACGATTAAGTTATACGAATAACTTAGCCGTCATTGTGAGATTACCAATGATATGACCATGATTAATATGCGCGCGCGTGTTTGCGTCCATATTAATAAATTGGAAACGAAGTAGTTGAGACCTTGAGAAGAAAAATGGTTGATCAGATGCAAGTTGTTTTGTTTAGTTCAGTCGAATAAGGGAAGAATTCCGCTTCCAAAGATCCACTGTGATAAGACACATTATTTGAAACTGCTAGACCATTTACTTTAATTTCCACCTCAGTGAATTTAATGTTGACTAATCAATAAAAAAATAACAGGGTAAAATAGAAGGTCTGATTGTATGCAAGCCGAATGATAGAGACTTGCTGCGTAACTTTGAGTCGGCGCTCAGGTTTGGGAAACCAGTACTGCTTGAAAATGTCGGACAAGAGCTGGACCCTGCTCTGGATCCTGTGCTAAAGGTGGATCATATTTTAAAAGCTTTATTTTATGAGTAAAAACTAAATAACATTTAATGTGTACTAGGATAAGGAGATACTTAATATTAACCCTTAACAAAATATTGAAATAGTCATAGGTATATTTGGGATTTTCAAAATTTTAAACTTTTATTAAATAAAAACTTTTTGATTAAAAATACTTCATTGCAATTTAATTGAAGGGATAATTAATGTATTTTCTAAATCGAAATAGTAAACTAATATTTCGCTTATTCTAGCGACAATATTTCCGCCAAGCTGGCCAGTTAGTGCTGAAACTGGGTGATTCCCTGATTCCTTACATGGCGGGATTTAAGTTGTACATCACCACTAAGCTGCCAAACCCCAAATACACACCAGAGACTTCTGTCAAGGTGCAGATAGTAAATTTTGCCTTAGTACCCAGGTGAGTGTATGTTGAGTGATTGTCCTATTGTAAACTACATTTGAAATTAAATCCTAACTCTGATGTTGCTAAAATTCTATTCTCATACATAGATGATAACTTTCATAATATTCTTTATTATTTTAAAACGTAGTATTAAAAATATTTATAGCATAAATATTTGTTTAATAACGATGAACGTAATTTGTCTCTACAGTGGTTTAGCGGAGCAGTTGCTTTCTATTGTAGTAGCGCAAGAGCGACCGGATTTAGAAGAGTTACGTGGACAGTTGATCGTATCACGAGCTCAAATGGCTTCACAACTGGCGGAAATGCAGGCAGATATTTTGTACGGATTGTCCAATAGCGAAGGCTCTCCAGTAGATGACTTACCGCTTATTCTGACATTAGAGGCTATTAAAATTAAGAGTGCTGAGATTCTTGTAAGTGATTATAATTACAACTGTTAAAATAAGACTAGTATGGGGAAGTTTTGAACCCAAACTATGTTATATATATTTTGTAAGAGTTCAAAGCATATGGTTCTTGTCACAAAAATAAAGAATAATTTTAGTGCCAAATTTATCTGCTTTTAGTTAAGTATATTGAGTAGTGAATTTTGACAAGCGCTAAATTGTAACCAAGCTGTGATAGCCCTTGTAAACGCTACCAGGTATACGCATTGCCGGCAACAACTTGATGCAAACGCCTGTGACCCCCCTATCCAAAAGTAATCTAGTATTATGGAAAATACAACATTTATTTTTGTTCAATTATTATCCATAACGACCTTTACATTTTTTAATTGTGAAAATAAATCATTCTGTATGACGACATTTGACGATAATACACGAGCGAGCGATCAAGTAGGGTTATGACCCTGAACGTCAACGCTCTAGTCAATTTAATACGTGCGGATTTTCAAACAGCCTTACCTTTTATGTGCTAAGTTTTTTTTGGTGCTGTTTATGGTGCCCCCAAGACGTGATGCACTAAGCTTATTTTGCTTATGGGCTAATCCATCATTGGGTATACGATGAATAATATATAATAAGCATTCGTATTGACATAACATTCCTAGTTAATGTAAAGTCAGTGTGAGAGAGTGTGATGATTAGTTTTTGTAGGTTTGAGCAGGAACACACTATTCCCACATAATGTTTGCATCCTACTGTATAATTATCACACAGAAAGTATATTATAAAAATGTTGTGATATCACCAGCAATATATATTTTTGTAGGTACACAAATCCTTTGTGTTTAAATTTAGGACATAGGTATGCACAAATGCATAAACATTGCAGGGTAGGTAACGGTAGGTCGCGGCTGAGTCCGAAAGGGGCCACGGGACCCCCACCAATGTGTTGAGGGATGCCGCTTGTTTAAGTGGGTAGGCCTCCAAGCCTTCACCGGGCACAGGCCGGGTGGGGGCATGGAGGAGAGCCCCACATATCGTCTCGTGCTCTCCCGGCACTAGCAATGCGTAACGCATTTCCTGCGAAAACAAAAAAGGATAGGTCACGGTAGATAGGTACATACATATATACATAATTTAATCCATCACCAGCTAACAAAAGAATCAAATTGTCTTTTAAAATTCGGCATTTCAAATGTTATGCGAAATAATAGGTAACCAATTTTATATAATCGTCTGTGGAAATCAATATTTTTTTTCACCTTCAGATAAAAGTAGAAGATATAGAGAAGACAACCATTGAGATAGAAATCGCTCGTGAAGACTATGTGCCTGTCGCCAACCGTGGACAGATTTTATTCTTTTGTTTATCGGGAATGGCGAACGTTGACCCTATGTATCAATACTCTTTGGAATGGTTCGTGAAACTATTCATCAGGAGCATGGCTGAAACGGAACCAAATGGTGAGTTTCGGTTGGGTATATTAGAAAAAATTGGTTGTATAATAAGAAAACAGTTGGAACTTGGAAGTTATTCGAGTAATAAAAAAAGATCCACCAAATTTATTTCTTTTTATATTATAGTTGGTACATACTACTGTTTAAGTGACCGTAAAACTATATTTAAAAAATAAAACTAACCAAGTGCGAGGCACAAACTTTTAGTTAAGTAAAATCACGTTTGTTGTATGGGAGTCCCCCCTTAAATATTTATTTTATTTTAATTTTATTATTTATTATTAAAGTAAAAATACAACTGAGTATTTTGTGAATATATCCAGTGCCTACCTGTTGCCATTATTGATATCGAGCAAAAAAGGGCAAAACATGGCGTTTGTTGTATGGGAGCCCCCCTCAAATATTTATTTTATTTTGTTTTTAGTATTTGGTGTTAACAAGAGAAATACATAATTTGTAAAAATTTCAACTGTCTAGCTATTGCGGTTCTTGAGATATAGCCTGGCCACAAACAGATAGCGAAGTCTTAGGGGTCCCCTTTTACCCCTTGGGTACGGAACTCTTAAAAAAACTTCAGATTATTCATACCGATTATTTACTTCCAAACGAACTAATCATGGGCTTGTTTAAAAATGTCTTATTTAACAAACATCTTTTTAGTTCTGTTTTATTTGATTTATTAAGCGGTTCCTCAACGATGCAACCCTTAGATCAAAGTATGTATTATTGGGTAGGTAGGGATAATCCTTTTTCTTACTTTTTAGAGATTTGTCTGCTTTTTTACGTCGTAGGTTTTTTAGTCTTATTTTTTGCCTTATACAGAGGATATAATGGAGCGTGTGGAGACTATAATAGAACACTTCACGTTCTTGCTATATGTGAATGTGTGCCGCAGCGTTTTTGAACGACACAAGCTTTTGTTTGCGTTCCTGCTGTGCGCTCGCATACTGCTCGATCGCCGCGTCATACGACAACAGGAGTTCGAATTCCTTTTAAATGGCGGGAAGATTGAAGAGGTAAAGCTTTTTTGTAGCATTTCGTCATTTGATAGAAGTTGCAAGTCCTAGTAATACTCGATTTTGTGAGGCCACTCAGTTTTGTGAAGAAAGTCTTTATATATGAGGCCTTGACCGATTATAATATTAGTACAAACAATTTGATTATTAACATGTAAAATTATCATTGTGCGAATTGCAAAATTCCCCTTAATATTTGCGAGAGCGAAATTGAATTATCTTGTTTTATTAAAAATGAATTTGCGTCAGAAGCATTCTCGTATGATGATTTCAATGATTTTAAACGTGGCCTGTATCGTATGTTACCATACATAAACAGATCGTTATTGAAAGCTGCTGATTGCTAAACAATCTGGAAGCTTTCCCAAAAGCAGGTTATGGTAATAAAAAGATAATAATATGTTGCTTTAATAAGTAATTTGTTGCTACATTTAAATATTGAAATATTATGTAAAATTTTTAAAGACCCTCTGTTTATTAACCTCATTAAATTAAGGTTCTCTACTGAGGCTGATGGCGATGGTATAGATATGATATATGATGATATATATAAAGGCTGATGGTAATGTTATATAGATGGTTTCCATATAGACCTTGGTTTATTGAAGATAGCCTCCAGTGGATGAATAAAAATCACGAGCTTATAAATAATGATTGCCTGTAGCTACTGATGTACTTGTCATAGCTATAGATAAGCGATAAAGGCGAGTCAATACCGGAACTTACTCAGGAGCGCAAGTCCTAAGTACTATGGCGCACTAAGTTATACCATCTGGCCCACTGTGTTTATTCACGTCCAGTTCACGCAACGCTTTTCTTACTTCGGTTTGTCTGATTCGGATTCCAGACATTGAACGTCCTATAACTTGACAAACCGAAAGGTACAGCATTACCAAAATCTAAACGCGAATATTCAGCAAATAATTTGGCAAATAAATCAGCCTTTTCCTTTGCGGTGTGTGCCAACGATCCGTCAGGTTTTTGCAAAGGAGGCACCGTGGAACATCAGAAGTTACCCTCGATCGATTTAGTCAGGGACCAAAACGTTTTACTACCAAAATGATAAGCAGAAGAATCTTTTTCCCTATTTGGTTTATGTGATCGAAGCGAGATCTTTTAATATTTTTTTTGCAGTACTTGGTTTTCTTCTTTTTACGTGTATTACAAGCTTTGCGAGTGCTTTGCGTGTGGGACATCGAAGGTTAAATCCCACGGACGCGAGTTAACTTGGACCTCCAGACTTTGTTTGACTGTGACTGCCTTTCGTTCACTGTGTTCCTTGACTGCGGCTCCTCCAACTTGATAAAGCTCTGCTGCTCTTATTCCCCTGGAAAACACTTCCGCGAAACGTCTTTGATAGCACAAGTGACTTGCAAATGATCTTGCTGTTTGAAGCTCGAAGGGCCATAAATATATAAGTATGATCTGTTACCGATATATAAACGGGTTGGTACCGATAGTTGCTAATTGCTAGACAGATCCTGAAACAATCACGAAAATATGTTAGGAGATAAACTGATAAAGGTTTGTTCGTGCGTGGCCTAAAACCGGAATAATTGCTTAATTCGTTTCTTCAAATGGCATTTATGTATGAAGGCCCTTCTAAAGCAACCTTTTACTGCATGAAGAATTTAAGCACTGTCGTCTAACTTTGCGGAATGAAGAAAAAAGTGATTGTTCTTCGACGGCTGTTACCGAAGAAAACGCGCCAGTGGTGAAAAATTTGATTCAAGCAAAACTCAGCAAATTGTATGCGAAGAGATTCAGCATATATCGGGGTTCTGCAGATTAGATCGGGATTCATAAGGTTCTTTACGAGTACTTTCATGTGTGAAGGATAGTTACACACTGGATGCCATTTAAGCTCGCCAAATCTCAGTAGAAGGTGCGTTTGGAATGCTGCCTTGACATGGTTAATAAACGTGAAGCAGGCAGGTATCGGCATATCATACCAGTTAGTCTTGGGTCATTCCCCTGATCTGGCCAGTGAGATTTCTTTTTTATACCCTAAATTAAATTAAAAAACAACTTTATCAATAATCAATCAAGAAAGGCTGTATGAGAGGTGTCTAAAAGATGTGTTTCGAAAATTGGTTCAGACGCATGAAACATTGTATAGAGTTCTTTGAAAAGACTTTAGAAAAATATTTTATCCATATAAGTAGGTGTTTCAGTTTCTCAAAACTTTCTGAGTGTCCCACTTCCCCTCATTATTTTGACAAGAAAGAAAAAGAAAGAGCTCTTTTAAAAGACTTGGTTGTGACTTTTGTTTGTCGATACTCGTATATACTTAAAAACTAAATATTTGTCTAGAATTATGTTTTATGTCTGTCATATAAATTTTAAATTTCACATAAAGGATAGCAATTTGATATGATAGGGTGTAGATAAATACCAGTCTTTTTGTGTAAAATCCCTCTTATACCAAATTAAAAGGAACTAGAAAACCCGGAGCCGAAGTGGATATCCCATCGCATGTGGCTAGATATGCAGCAATTGTCGTCGGTACCGACTATGAAGTCCTTCGTCCTTGATGATTTTATGCAGCAGATTAAGTTCTTCAGGACTTATTACGATGCTTGGAACCCGCAGAGGTAAGTAAAAAATCCGGCTCAAAGGTGCAATTGTATATTCAGTTAAAGCTAAGATTATAGACACATCTATAGTGCTAAAATCATGTGTTCATTTAACAAAAGTTAACGTTAAATCAATGGCCATTAAATACCTTTTTGATAAAAACGTGAAAATAATGAAAATTGAACCTTAAATTCAATAACATAATGTTGCCTATTGTCTAATGGATTCTTTTTTTGTCACTTTGATTGTGTACATATTTTTACCCTATGAATAATGGATAAATTGACTATGTATAATGGACATAAGTCGGCCGCTCTCGCTATCCCTGTGATTGGCCGAATCACACGTACTATCGAAGCCTCTGGCGCCTTATCAGTCCTGAGTCGAAAGTCGCTTGCACACTGCTTATCACTTCGGGCCATGCTCCGCTCCATTCATTCAACAATGGCGCGCGTGCGCAAACAAGCAAGTGAGAGCATTTAGAAGTTTAAGCTCTATGGAAAGCAGATTGACAGTTGACAGTACTGACATCAAGGGCGATTTTAAAACTAGTTGTTTATGATTGGCCGTTGTCGTAGTAAATCGCAGTAAAATACGAAGCCAATTAGGGATAGGTATGGGTCATGTGGGCTTCCGATGCGATCAGTTCAAACGAATATTTCTACAATGTGGTAAGGCACGAGAGACCTCGATAGTACAACAACCACCACTTAAGTCTGTGCATACCATACCGCGGCAGTATCGCGCTACCGCGTTAACTGATTTCTATTGTGGAAGAGGTCAGCACACTAGCAATTACACCTATTTGGGCGTTTTTTATGAAGTTATCCTAAATTAAATTTTTTATATTGACTTTCGGTAAACTGTTCGAGGTCTATTTTCTAGGTTACCGTACCCTAAACCGCTAGATACACAACTCGATGGCTTTCAGAAGTTGCTGGTGCTAAAATGTATTCGACCTGACAAACTAGTGCCTGGTTTACAGGTAAGTTCGATATTTTTCTTATCTCTCATTTAAAATTAATTTGTTACAATATCCTTGACTTTGTGTTGTTATTAATTAATTTAAAGAAAGTTTATTACCACAGCAATGGTCTAGTCATTTATCTCGTCATTTATATATTTAGGTTATATTATAATCATTCAATATAGAAATATATACAAGACTGCTAAATGAACTTCTGAATTCTAGAATATTTTTTAAAATGCTGCTAGCTATACCATTCCGCGCAACAGTTTGCATAACAAGGTTTACTACCTAGATAAAAGTTAAACATAAACGCGGTAAGATAAATTATTATAATAGAAAAATACTAGAAAAAATCGACTCGGGTCACTCACAAGTGAATTCTCGGGCGGGTAATAAACGCGGTAGACAACGAAATCCACCTGCAGTAAAACTTTACTTCATGTAGTTGTTGATTCAATTAATTCAAGTTGTTTAGTATACAAGAATTTTTCCTTAATAGAAGTTTTTGGTTTTTATATTAAATTAATTTGTTGCATTTCTTAAACATTTTAAATCAGATTAATGTAATTACTTTGCCCATTTGGACATCTTACAGATAATCACAGATTACATTAGTTACTCACAGTTTAAAGTGGCAATATGCTATAAACGCTTCGGAGAAAAATGAAGGTCCTTTATCACATTTCATGGCTATAATTTTTAATATTAAGTATAAGTCATATATACCTTTGATACATATATCACCTGAAAGGTTTTTTAACTCCCTATAAAAGTTATTGAATCGAAATATTTTTGTTGATCTGTTAATGCTCTAATTAAATAATAATCGCTAATTTTGTTTGTGAATCGGGTACGATTGAAACAATGGATGCAATTAAACGGTTGCCACGTTCTGTTGTTGCTTGTGGCTAATCAGTTTTTATCGATTTACAAAAGTACCAATCCTACTTACTTCCAATATATTATCCACGACCCGCTTCCGATAAGTAATGTAATGACACAACTTGCGCGGTTACCCTCAATGTAGGAACTAATCCTAACTTGTAAACAGCCGGAGAAAACGATCACATTAAACAAAACTAAAGAACTAAATTAACCGTCACAATTTGACAACAAACTATGTTCACTTAAAAGATGATTAGGTTACCTATCAAACGAATACGACCCTGATATAAAAAAAAAAATGATGAAACGTTTCTACCAAGAGGTGGCTTAATTTATTAGCTGCCCAGAGTATTATATGCTCAATATAATATACGCCTACTTATGTTTAATATTTTCAAATTATTTTAGAAGTAAATAAATAAGTTTCTAATACGATATTATCTAATTACGAAATAGTCTCCGAAACGTAGTCTTTAAAAAAATTTGTGGCGGCATGCTTGATCAGTATAGGGACTGAAATCTTGGCGATTATCACAGGACTACGTGGTAGCAGGAATGGGTGCGCGCTTCGTCGAGCCACAGCCGGCGGATCTGGCAGCGCTGTACGCAGAGTCCGATCCGTTGGCGCCTATCATCTTCGTACTGTCCACTGGCACCGACCCCGCTGCTGGTATATGGATTTAATTATGACCTATGTGGGAGATGAATAAATATGTGACATGTTTCTAGTATTAAGTATCTAGTAGTTTATGCATTGGTGTTATGTAGATAAAAAAGTAATCACCGTTGACATTATTCTTAACCTTCGTGGTTGACCATTAAAAACATTATATTTTACTGTTCACTAGATAAAAAACTTTGGTCGTGTTTATGGAGGTTACGTAACTAACGTAAGAACTGGTCATCAGATAGTAGTTAACTATCTCGAGATCCTACTTTGCTTTGAAAAGCACGTTAAGCCGTTGTTTCCGACTGCATCAGAAATCGTTTGCACTCATCAATCTGAACTGGACCAACGTGGGCGATTTATGACTCATTCTCCAAACGGTGTTTTCATCTATAGGGGAGACATATGCGCCAGCACAATAGATATAACAACAAATTCAAACATAGTTTATTAACAGTTTTTCAAATTAATGTTAAATCGCTGTTATTATTAATTTCTATAGAGAAAACTTGACATTGTTGCGGGTTCATATAATGTTGTATGTACTAAAATGAACTGGCTTAATACAATACAATACAAAACACTTTATTGATAACACCACATTGAAATAATAAGATAACAAGAGAAAACTTAAAATAGTGTTACAATGGGCGGTCTTATCGCTCAGAGCGATCTCTTCCAGACAACCTTTGGATGGATAGGACTGGAAGGAAGCGTAAGAGGCGGCGGTGTAAACGATAAATATATATTCACATATACATACATACGTATACATACATACATATACACACATACACATAAATACATAGCATACAAACACATATACCTAAATTAAAAATACATACATACGTATATAATACACATACATAACGTCTAGTTAGTAGGATACATCATCCATACGTTGCTCGCCTAAATTGACAGAAAATATTCCCTTACGAGATTCTTAAAGACGCCAATGGATTGTGCACGCCTTATAGAAACCGGGAGGGAGTTCCAAAGACGAGCTGCTTGAACAGTAAAGGAAGAGTCATAGAACGTGGAACTATGTGCGGGAATATAAAGGCCAAGATTATCTGATGACCTCAAGGAAAACGTGTTTGATGTATGAAGAAACTTAAAACGTTCTTTAAGATAGTGAGGGGCTGAAGGATTAAATAGTATGTTGTAGAGCAGAGTAAGTATGTGAGTATTCCGGCGAAGACGAATGGGAAGCCATTTGAGCTGAGAACGAAACTGAGATATGTGATCATATTTGCGTAGGCCAAATATGAATCGAACACAAAAATTTTGAAGACGCTCAAGCTTATTAAGCTGTTCCTCCGTGATGTCAAGATAGCAGACGTCGGCATAGTCTAGAATAGGGAGCAACAGAGATTGCTTAAACAAAATTACGGGAATAAGTTTTCATTCAAAGAGACAAAATTATGAAGAAAAAATGGGAGACTGCTTTAAGACACTGATATTTTTTTTTTGTAATTTTTAATTTCCCATAAGTATGTTTGTTTTCCACAATTTGATCACGTAAGAATTATTTAAAATTTATTGTAAATTTTGGGCACTGTAGGTCTTTTATTTTTATTACTGTTTTCTTAATAATTATTGTAATTATGTATGACTGTTTGTTGCCAAAAAAAAAAAAAGGGCAAGCCGATTTCACCAGCAATGAGCGTTTGTTCATCATTTTCTAACTTCAAACTATTTTCCGACATGCGCAGTATCAGTACTTGTACATGAATTATGTTATTACTATTTTTTTCCTAGAGAAATCACCATTCCACTCCGTAATAATTCTTCTCATTGGTTTTGTGTATCCTGCAGACTCTTTTATTACATCTACTATTGAAAACAAAATTATTGTCTCGTCCAGCATTAAACCACATAAATCTGATTTATATTTAATAAATAAATTGTCCCGTGAAATAAATTGTATCGAAAACTGTCAGTGTCGTTCTTAGACAGCTTCACTTTTTTGACGCTTGAGGCGCTAGTTAGAATCTTTGCATCGCCAATCAGGAGACCACACAAATTTCTCTATTTAAAAAAATAAATAAATATTGTCAATTTTGTACCATATTGATTGATTCAGATCAGTAACAGCTTTTTTAGGATAAATGGTTAATTAGTAATAGTAATTTACGAGCACAAAATTTTGTGACCTGATATGTAATAGTTTTTGGTTTCATGCATTTCTTTCCGTAATTATAAATTCCGTATCACTTTTGGTAGATCTTTTGAAGTTTGCTGATAAAATGAAAATGGGAAAACGTTTTGAGAGCATCTCCTTAGGACAGGGACAGGGCCCACTCGCAGAGAACATGATGAGGATTGGCTGCGACTTTGGCAACTGGGTATTTTTTCAGGTAAGCTGGTAAACTGTTCTAGCACCGTCTTAAAAGCTCGTTTTAGTCGATGCACCTAAAATATTGGAATCCTATCCTATTGTTGGAGTATATATTATAGTTGATGTATACCTTCCAGATTTTTCCAATGACGATGTCTCAACAGATATCCAACTTTAGTTTAATGCGTGTTAAATTTTGAAACGTAAATTTAAAAACGTGTGTTTATTATTACATACGTTGTTTGTGGCATTTCATGTCTCACGGAGTAAAAGAAAGAATAATTAAGCATTTCATTTGATAAAATAATAAGACATTATTGATTCGATAAAATTACCCACCCTTTTTTTATATCCCATTGTTGAGCTTGCACTTAGGAATGGCATTGATATTATTAGAATTGCCACTTGTCGCCGTCATGGATGCCGGTGCTGGAGCTGAATGTGGAACACATCCAACCGGAATTAGTGCACAAGGACTTTCGCCTATGGCTTACCTCCACGCCCTCCCCGCAGTTCCCTGTCGCCTTATTACAGAACGGTATTGACTTATATCATATAAGTAAGTAGTAATAATATTAGTAGATCGATATCTCGTGTCTGCATCGTGTATCAATATCACACAGAAATTCACATCCAAGTCCTCCCCGCAGTTCCCAATTGCCTTGATGCAGTTTGATATCTACGAGTACTACTTCCATATAAACCATTATGGTAACTCGTAATTTCTAGTTGCAATTTAACTTGAACAAATTGTGGTTATCAACTAAGACTGATCTCTCTCTGCTCTTCCCTCAATGCTTGATGCCTTGTTAAATAACTGTTCTTTCGTGTAGATAATTTTTATTCTCAGTTTTAAAATTGCAGTTTATAATTGTAATTTTCTTACGAATATTATCTGTTATCATAACTTCTTTCCCGCGTGACTCTCATTAAAATTAATTCATCACTAATAATGACTGATGTTTATCCATGTACGTACTACCTATGCCAAATTGGAAATTATTGCATATGTTTATGGACAATGTACAGGTATAGGCCAGATTCTGTGTTTTATATGTAAAAAAGTTAGCTTTGAAAATTATCTTAAAGGAAATAACCAAAATAGTACGATTTTAAAAAGCAAAATAGGTATTTATTTATATAGCATAATGTTAAAATAAAGGTGGGTTTTAAATACAATATTTTTTTGATAAAAAAATCTGGCTACGGCGTTTTAGTGTTACATGTACAAACAGCAACACTCTTAACTGCCCCTTCAAGACCCAACAGACAGAAAGGTAGAAAGAGATGAAATTATTTTTCTCATGACAACTTCATAATAAAAATTAAAGTTTTTATGACATAATATCTTTGTGTGTGTGGTGTGTGTCTCTTGGCGCCAAAGAACTGTCACTGCTTGACGCAGAGTCTTGACATGCCTGATGACGTGCTTTCAGTTGTTGCCGCTCTTCCAAAACAAAGAGCAACGGCAACGTCGCATGCTTTTGGATGAAATAATGTAGTGGAGTGCCGTTAGACTGTAAAATTAGAAAATGAAGGAACCCACAAAACATGCATGGAATTTAAAATATTTTTTTTTATCACATTGTTTATATTCTATATAAAAATGTTTACCCATTGAAAATCGTTGCTTTCATCGAAATAAGTTGATTTATTAAAAAATATAGATTTTTTTTAGAATTAAACGTTCGATGGCGCGCTGTCCGTGTCACCGCAGCATGCGACAAACATAAGAGTAACGGAGAGACAGCGATATATCACTATAGTCTTCTCTGTCACTCTCATGGCTCTTTCCTGGGAGTTTTGAGGCATTAAATCTTTATTTAAAATTATATAGAACAAACGTTTATAATTAATAAAACAGTTAATTTAACAAAACAAAATGTAAAAATTAATTATTTATTTTTCTCAAAAATATACAAAGTACTTATGCTAAATTAATTTAATTTAAGATATATTAGTTACAATTTACATCTTCATCAACGTCGTCAATTTGTACTACAGGAGAAGGGTTTGTACAGCTATTACCATTGCAGTTTATACATGCAACTGAGCAATTAAGGCCACTTTTTCTACACCCACAAGCAGATCCACATCCTGATTTACAAGTACTAAAAAGAATTCGCAGCAAATTTTCAGGACCTGGTGGTTTATTCATCATTAAAGCCTTTATGATGCCTGCATCACATTGCCATCCCCATTTTCCAGGAGAAATATCTTTGCCTAACCACATTTGTACTTGTAAATAAACTCGTTTAATATGTTCAGAAGCAGAATCTACAGTTGGAGTTAAAGTTGCCAATTGTACGTAACTGTTTTTAGCAGTCGCTTTAATAAATGAATGGTATCGAAATTCATTTAAATCTTTGATACTTTTTGGTGCTGAGTACAGAGCTAAGATGCTTTTTAAGCCAGCGTCAATTATTTTATTTTCATCTTCATCTACATTTTTAAATACCTTTGCAGCAATGTGTAAATCTTCTCGTTCTTCAAACATTTTTGCATATTTGATTTTACCTTTTTTATAAAAAGCTGACGTCGTATCACAACCGGTGAATGCATGTAAAAATAAAATATGTTCTTTGCATCTCGGCAATGTTTCATCTAAGCTCAGCGTTGAAAAAATTTTTGAGCAGTTTTACCTCTTGCTGGTTTCAAGAAAAAAATTTCCCGATTTTCAGGTGCTAAAGCTCTTAATAAGACTAGGACATCGATATCCTCTGAAACGATGAAAACATTTGTTGATTGTAGATTGATAGCAGTTTCTACTATTAATCTATCAGCATCGTCTTCAGCTTGACATGAAAATATTTTATTCTCCGATAAAATACTTACTATTAATTTTAGTTATTCAAACACTATTTACGCTGTTATTAGATAATTGACTTTATATACACTTGAAAAAGGTAAATTTCACTTTACTTGCGTTTAACAAAATTCCAAACCCGATAGTTGAGAGAACTAATAACACTGAACTAGTCTACGAAAATGGTACTCCGTTGTGCAGGAACATCTGCCGCGCGCCCCTCCACTGATTTTTACCTGTCTCTTGCTTGTTCAACTATTTTCTATACCTGTTACCGTATAGGTATGTGTACTAGAATATCTATTAATACATATTTTTAATTTAGGATCAAAAATTAAAAATTATTATAAGTTTACTTGTAAATAAATTGCAATTGTTTATAAATAAATAAATATAAAAAAGCAACAAATTTATTTGGGTAAACTTTGTTACAAAAAATAATATTCCGCACAATTTTTACCTATTCATTGATTTTACTTGGGTTCCTAGGTATAAATCTAACGACACTCCACTAATGATAAAATTTAATTTTACTTATCCTGCATCCATAGACTTAGAAAGGTATAGATGCAGCAAGCAAATAATAATAAAGATTTCTTACACTTGCATTGTAAAAAATTATTGTTAATATTATATCACTCAAATAAAACAGATACTAACTTAACAAATAAACAAATCGAAATAGCGCATAATTATTGTGATTTTTTATTACACAAACAATTGTCCTTACCAGGACTCTAACTCAAAATCTTTTCTGATTATGTTAGTAGGATCATTGCCAAACTCGACCTCATGTAGTTTGTCCTTAGCTCTTATTCCACCACGCATATGGTTTCCTCCGTTCCCAAAGTTTTATCATTTCTGTTATTTACATAAAATATGAAGTAATAATTTTTCAGACATGCGGTAATCTATTCAATTCTACTCGAATTTTATATCTGTGACAGCGTGTCTTTTTCTGTTTAAAAAACCTCGTAGTTCGAAATGCAAAGATTAGAATGGTTTTAAGGTTCAAAATTGTCTTGCTTTTAAATTTCAGGTTAACAAAAGTGAAGAAAGTAAAAGTTGCAATTTTTGTAGTGCAATATGAAATATTTTATTAAATATACCTATTCTTTTGCTATCATGTTAGAGCGCAAAGTGAGTAAATAATTTGTTCGCCAGTCTGACTAAAAGTAAAATAAAAAGCCAACACTTTTTTGTAGCAATATTTAATTATAAACTTAAAAAAACTTACACAAAAACACAAAGATAGAATCGCCTTTTGTCTTCAATGTTATAATTTTGATTGGACGGATAATATCGTAGTCCTGGTAATTTTAAAAACCAATACGCTTTTCAGTAAAAATATATTATTACCACTTCAAAACAATGTTCAGACATTATTATGAAGAACCAACCGTTTGTGCCTTCTGCCTTTTAAAAATCGCTATCATACGAAGATAACTGGGACCAACATTAATAAAAAACTGATGTTGTGTAAGTGACAATTTTCGGGCTGGTACGAGGGTGGCACTGAAAATTTTGGGAATCAAGGAAGTGACACAACTTTACTATTTAAAAATGTATTTATTGCTATTCGAAGTATTCTCCGCGAAATTTGACACATTTTTCCATACGATGGAACCAATTATTGAAGCAACCATTCCATTCGGAAGTTGGGGTCTCCAAAATGGCCGTTTTGTAGGCGTCCACAGCTTCTTCAGGTGATGAAAATCGCTGACCACGCAATTTATTCTTTATTTGAGGTTAAGTATAGTAATCATTAGGGCTTAAGTCGGGGCTGTACGGCAGATGGTCTAATAATGCTATGTTTTCTTGCTCCAAAAACTCTTTTGTTCTTTGCGCGGTGTGAGAACTCGCATTGTCGTGATGGAGGATGATGCGGCGGTTGCAGTTCTCTTTACGGAGTTCAGAAAAGACCTGTGGCAAACAAATGCTAGCATACCATTCTGCATTAACCGTTCTTTGTCCCTCAAGAGGAATAGTCACAACATGGCCGGTTTTGGAGACAAACGTGGTCACCATTTTTTTTGCAACACTCCGTGAACGAACAATTTTTGTTGGCTTTAACTCAATTTCGAACACCCAAACTCGTGACAAGATTTTTGTTTCGGGTTCGTACGCATATATCCAGGATTCGTCACCTGATACGATTTTGTATACAGCATTTGAGGATCCTGCGTGGACTCTTTCGAGAGTTCTGACGCCCCAAGTAACGCGAGCCGCTTTTTACTCTTCACAGAGCGAATGCGGTATCCATCGGGAAAACAACTTTTTTACACCTAATTGTTCATGCAAGATTATTTGTATTAGACATTGGCATGAGCCAATGTCTAAAGTTGCCTGAATTTCGCGGTATGTACTCAATCAGCTTACGCACAGCATCAACGTTTTCTTGGGTGACTGCAGTTTTTGGACGACCTTGACGGGAAACATCACTGAGCTTGACACGTCCACGTTAAAATTCAGCAAACCCACGACAAATTGTGGTTTTGGGGCTTCATCACCAAATGCAGAAAGCATCCGATCAACACACTGTTTCTGTGTTAAACTACTTCGAAAGTCATAATAAATCATCGCTCCTGATTTTCCTCGAGTTATTTCCATTTTCATCATCCAAGTTTGACAACATCAACAAGTTTGATAAGACCTTGTGACTAGACCGAGAATCTTTTTTTAAAATACATAAATGGTATTCTATTTTTGAAACCAAGGAGTTTTCAATTAAAAAGATTTTAATATGACAGGAACAGTGGAAATATTCGATTCCCGATACTTTTAGTGCAGCCATCGTATGTGATGGTGTAGGCCACCTTCATTTAGCCTTCGCCGCACTGTCTGCATTGATATCTGCAATTAAAGATAAAATTATACTTTAGTGCTGAATCCGTCGTATTTCATACTAAAATTTAAAATACATCACATTTTGACCGTGTCAAACATACACGGTACTGAACCGCTGAATCGCGAGTGCGGTGGAAGGGATCTTGTGAGTGGGTGGCTATAATGGTTGCATCCTCCGCCTCCGTAGTAACACGAGCTCTTGCCCCGCGAGGACGGTCTCGAAGAGCCTCGTCACCACCTTATTCGAACCGCTGGATCCACTGTACCCTCTACCTTATTACCTTCTGTACAAATAGAAACAGCTGGTGTCTACAAACGTTATTTCTGTGTACGGAAAAGTGTTTTAGGTGATGTAAAATTTATTTACATGAATACCTAACTGCCGCGAGATCTTCACAACTCCCATACCAGTTGGCCTGAAAGTTACAATTCAGACCCTCTCAAAGTAAGATAGTCGGGCCGGCATTTTTTTAAAGAAATTAAATTAAAGGAAAGGAAAGAACTAAAACAAAAATATTAAACCAATAATTCCAAACGAGCGACCTGAAAAATTTGGCAAGGATTGTTCTGACATTATTCTTATTATTTAATTGAAAAAAATCCCACCTTTTTGATGCGAAACTCATTAGGGTCTTAGAAAAAAGTATTAGTTTCAGTTATTATGGTTCATTTCAAAACTTTGTAACGTTACACACACATCTACAATAAAAATGACATTTATGAAGACGTCATACATCTATTCTCACTTTCTTTCAAAAAGTTGGTAGTCACGTGACAGGGGCAGTTAAGGTTGTTGCTGTTTGTACATAATCCAGAGTTCGTGATAAAAGAAGTAATATGGCACATTTTCTTCTAGGTTATAAAATGACAGTGGAACCTCCAAGAGGGATCAAGGCAAATTTATTGAAGGCTTACATGAATCAAGTGCCTGATTTCATTGACTACTTCAACTCAAACGATAGTAAAGTGCCTAATTTCAAGGTTTACGAATAAAATGTTATTTATTAAAACTTGTCTGGAGCTTGTAGTAATTTTTATAGTATCCTACCTTGCTTGTTTTTGAAGTTGCTGGACTATATATTAGATATTGCTCTATAGTTTTAATTTACAAATTAATTGCTTGGTGGTAGAAAAAAATAATTATATGACATATTCTCCAATATGTTATATAATTATTTTTTTCTACCTATTCCGGCCATAAGTTCTGTTATAAAAGGAAATGCATTTTTTTAAATGAAGTTATGTAATATTACAAAAACTCATATGTACATATTTATTAAAGTCTCAGCAAAAAATTAAAAAATATTCTATTCGAAATGATCACCTTTGGCTTTTATACAGGCCGGGCTAACTGTCTAGCAACGAATCAATGGATTTACGTACTGTTTCCATGGGAAATTTCACCATTCTCTAGAGATTTTTTATGAGACTCGATGTCGCCGTGTTATTTAGAGCAGGCCATATCCTTTAAAACTGACTATATTTTATAGTCTAAAGGGATGAGATCTGGGCTAGATGAGGGTCAGTCTTCAGCTCTAATAAAGTCCGCGACGTTGGTTTCATACCAGGCTTGGGTAGTTTGTGCCTTGTTTCCAGCCCTGCTGGAAAGTCCATGTTACATTATTAAAAAGTTCATTGCTGAGAGGTTTCACAACACGATCCAAGACTGTCTCTTGATACACTTTAGCTGAATTCATTCCTTTTTCACAAAAATGTAGCTTTTTAAGGCGTTGATAAGATACGCCCTACCAAATCATCACTGACGCAGGATGATGACCACGTTGAACCATTCAGACCACTTGAGCAGCTTCTTTAGAACTGTGAGCGTACACTTTATCATTTTGCTTATTGTAGTGCTCTTCAATCGTGAAATTTTTGTCATCAGTAAAGAGGATATTTCTGTGCCTTTCACCTGCGCACCGTGACAGAAGGCATTTTGATCGATCCACTCTCTTTAAATGTAAAGATTGATTTAGGGCATGTCCTGTATATCGACAATAAGCATCGAGCTTCAGGTCTAGTTTTATAATACGTGACAGAACCCTAGCGGGAATCTTTATTTCTAGCTATAAGATTTTTTCTTCGCAATGGGGTTTCGACGAATTCTGGCTTTAATAGAATTAACAACTTTTGTAGTTCTAAAAGCGAGCGGCCACCCTGATCTTTTATGGTATCGAACATACAGCTGATACCAAGTTTTTCAAGTGTCTGGAATACGACCGACGGCTCCATACCCGCTTTGTGCAAGGCGATCACTGCAATCCTGTTTTCTTTAACACCCCATTCCATATTGTAATTTGATAATGAACTCGAAAAAATAATCGAAAGAAGTTTTTAATATAATAATAAAGTTTTACACATTCAAAATAATAAAAATGTTGAATAAAATAAAAGGTTTTATGTAACAGTATTTATGGCCAGACCAGTTATTTTATTTGTTGAGCTATGTAAGTTAGTGTATCTTCACATCATAAATCTATAAAGGAGTTTTATTAAGTTGCACTATATTTTAGGAATTATGATTTTTAAAAATGTTGTGATATGATTATGTTTATCATGCTCAAATATACACAAAACAATCAAAGGTGGAAGAAAGCAATCAAGCTGGGCAACAGCCGTTGACTCCCGCCTGAAGCAGACGCTTTTTTAAACGTTTAATTGAATATCGTCAGGAAAATTTTGTCAAGTGTGTGCTGAGGCAATGTTAATATTATTATTTCAACATACGTTAAATAATTTAACTTTATTGTAAGTGAATGTTAATATCGCTAACTTCAAAGCTTAATAAGTCAAATATGTCTTTGTACAGACTAGAGGTATACATATGAAAACAAAGTTATAACTTCGCTTTATACACTATCATAATAACCTGTTAGTTCAGTTATATACGAACGTATATTTTTGTATGACTCCAATAGTGTTCAGTAGTTTTCAGCTGTTTTTTAATATTTATACATATAAAAGTAAAGTATAATAAAAATTTTCATATTACAGTGGCTGCTGTTCTCGCTATGTTTGTTCCATGGTGTTGTGTTGGAACGTCGCAAGTTCGGTCCTCTGGGATTCAATATCCCCTACGAGTTTACTGATGGAGATTTGCGGATATGTATCTCACAGTTGCATATGTTCCTCACCGAGTACAGCGAAGTCCCTTTGCGGGTAAGATATAGTACATTGCTGCATAGTCCAATATAAAAGTGCATTGAATCAAACAACGCATGGTTGCGGCCAAGGTTTGTATAGTAACTGTGGGGTGAATTCCCACACTTGTTGATAAATGATAGTAAATGATATAAGTTACTGATAAATGGTATTATAGGATGATAAAGTAAACAATCGTTTGATACGTATACGTGTAATACACTAAACAATTGATATTGCGCATAACAGTGTGTAAGTGCTAAGTAAGTAGAACAACAAAATTAAATTTATATTATAATCAATGTATATTTCACCGTACGTCTTGCGCCACTCGAGAAAAGTACAATAAGATGGATAGTCTTAAAAGCGAAGTACTCAAATTACCAAATTACAGATTATGATACTTAAATATATATTGTATGAATAGGAAAACCTTACAGTCTCTAGTCCACTTCCACATAATATCTTCACTTCTAGCACTAGTAACACTCACACTAGTTTCATCCGTTTGGCGCTCCGGTGGCATCTGTTCTCTAGTTTCGACGGAGCTCTACTTTAGAGAGTTACTACAAGAAGATAATGACGGCGGCTGTCAGAAGCCATCAAACAGCCAGTAAATGGCTGAATAGTGATGTACGTCAGGAATACTTAGGCCTTGATACTTCTCTTGTTCTTTGATAGTATTTATCCGACCTTTTAAATTCGATTATAATTGTACATGATTTTCTTTTTTGTAGTTATTAACGTTATTCAGAGCAGACTGATGTATATTCACGTTTTTAAACCGTTCGTTAATCCTTTTAAAATAATGATTATATGTATATATAGTAAAACCCCCGTTTAAGGTGCATCATTGATGCAGACTAAGTAAGCCATTACCGACTATAAACTATGTATTTCCATCTCTGATTCACAGAATACACTGCATATTTCATAAGATATGAAATCCATCCATGTGTTATCTCTGTGTGATTTAATCAATCGGTCACTCTGTAATTTTGACACAGGCTCGGAACAATATTATACTTCGTTAGGTAATATTGCCAATTGATTTCTTTACCTTAAAATTATAAACGGGTTTATCTAAGGAGCATAGGAACCTGTTAAAAATGTGTGTGTGCTAATGTAAGAATTTTAATCGAATCGTATAGCATGATTTTAATTTGTTAAATATATTACTTACATTTGATAAAATTATTATTTCTGATATTTAATTTATTTCCTTTTTTATTATTATGATATTTTACATGTATACTGAATGCTATAGTGAGAAAGAAAGAGGGAGAGTAAATCTGTACTTGGATCTGAGGAGTGGGGAGCGCTAAAAGATGTGCGAGTATATTACGCAGAGGAAATGTGACTCTTCTGTTAACGATTGATTTTACTGCCCATCTATTTTTCATACCGTGCGCTATATATGAAACGATTTTTAGGGTTCCGTACCTCAAAAGGACAAAACGGAACCCTTATAGGACCACTTTGTTGTCCGTCCGTCCGTCTGTCAAGACCGTTTTTCTCAGGAACGCGTGGAGGTATCAAACTTAAATTTATATCCAATACTCAGGTCTACTGTCCCTTGGAGCTGTGAAAAAATCAAACTCCTAAGCTAAAGCAATCAAAAGATACAGACGTTTATGCCGCAAATTTTCGAAACTCGCACGGGAATCAAAATCTACAGGGTACTTCTCGTAGACTTAGAACCTTGAAATTTGGTACGAAGTAACGTCTTTTATAGTACAGATGAAGGAAAAATTGCAAATCCGTAAATTTTTTGTTACATCATATTATGAAAAATATTTTTGGAAATTTTAAAGTTACTACTCATGAACGTGTAGAGGTATTAAATTGAAATTCATATCAAATACTCAGGTCTATAATACCTTTGAGCTGTAACAAAATCAAACTTTTATGTCAACGCAATCAAAAGAAATAGCAATTTAAGCCGCATATTTTCGAACTCGCAACTACTCGCGAGGGAATCAAAACCTAAAGGGCACTTCCAGTCGATCTAGAATCTTGAAATTCGGCATGAAGCAATGTTTAACAGCACATATAAAGGAAAAATTCCTAAAGCCTTAAATTTTTTGTCATAACTTCATTTTACAATAAAAATACCATAACTATGACTCGATTGTCGTGGTGGGTGAACTTTTACTTATATACCTACAGGTTTGTACGGAACCCTCGGTGCGCGAGTCCGACTCGCACTTGGCCGGTTTTTTAAGGTGTTAAACTCAAAAAAAAAATATTTCTTGGATTTTCGTGATGTGATATAATTTTCCAAAACTTACATGCTCCATATTTTAGTTTTCAGTAGTGAAGGTATTAAATGTAAACTGAGACTCCCTCCTGCAGTAAAACTTTAGTATAGTTTTTCAGGGCCTTATTTACTACATACTTTTTCATTGTTCTGTTTAATTATTAAAATAAATAATAAATAAATAAAAGTGAGATTGTTTCGTAGTCGATTAATGATAATGCTTATCTGCTGTCCCAATTGTTCTGTTGACAGTAAATGAGGATCAATCCGGCCGTTTTGAAGGTCTATGTGTCGCCTTATGTTAATTTATTAAATATAAATTATAATACTAACAGCTAACGCAGATGATGTTAAATAGAGCTCTTGATTTTACTAACTTGGTAATCTCTTAAAGTAAAGGTAAACTCTTGGTAACTAATCGAACCTCATTCACTCGAAGGGTTAGATTATTCATTTTATTCGTACATTATATCTTCATTGCACTTTAAAATATTATTTTGGGAATCAACTATGAGCGTCTGATTTTTGGTGTGATTCTATAGATGATTCTCGTTGCTAGCTATTTTATTTTTATCTATTTCATATAGTTTGGCAAAACTTTCATCCAACACCCCAAATACAGAGTTCATTGCATTTGTAAGTCGTCTTTTTGTTCACCTATTCTGACTCTTAAGATACTCATTATAATGTTTAATTTTGCTCAACTCGTGTTTCAATTGTAATGTGATACTTTTATATTGTGTGTCCAACGTATAACTGATTTCTTTTAAGTGTTACGTAATGTTCGATGTTTCATACATCTTACTAATAAGTTTATAAATTAAAATATACAACTAACTTCCACTCATCTCGGACGTGCAGTAGACTGAATATTTTATCAAAATATAAGATTTGAATAAAAAAAAACAAGTTTGTCAATTAAGTATCAAGAACTGGCTTCCTTTTGCGTCGTAGTTCATTTGAATTGGAATAATCTTTAGTCGATTGACGCGATGCGCTGTCATCGTCATCGTTTGAAGGCTATATAGTTCATTTTTCGGCTGTTCAATGATATTGGTTCGGGTTTTAAGTGAATAAATCGAACTAAACTGTCACTACCGGGATGGGTGTCTATTGCCCATTTTCCGGGTGGCAAGTTATCCTCTTTAATAATTTGTCATTTTTTATATTTTTGCATACCTTTCTCCATTTTAAACGGTTCTGAAATTACTGTAAATTTTTATTTGACCCTTTTTCCAAAAAACAATTGTTTATTCCGTGTACTATTTCCCATCGTGTTGATAAGTTGACTCTTCGAATTAAAAAAGTCCCAGTGTTAAATAAAGTTCATCTGTATTCTCCGTAAGCGCACATAGGGGCCGTGAATTAATACATGCTTCTATTTGCTATAGGTAATAATGTTATTATGCTTAAAGGACCAAAATGTAAGGTGAATTCCCAAACTTGCTGATAAATGACATAGGTTACTGATGAATGATATTATAGGATCATAAGATAAAAAAACGTTTGATACGTATGCGTGTAATATACTGAACAATTGATATCCCGCATAACATTGTGTAAGTGGTAAGTAAGTAGAACGCTGAAGAACAAAATTGAATACACCGTACAGTAACTTTCTCAAATAAGTATTTGCTTTCCTTTAACTTATTTTGTCAAATTAGTAGATACTGAATTTACCGTTAAATAAATAAAGGCTGATTTTTTTTACTCGCGACGCAAAAACGACGGTGTGTTATAAGTTTGACGTGTCTGTGTGTGTCTTTCTGTGGGTCGCGAACGGATGAACTGAATTTGATTTTGGTTTTTTTTTGTTTGGAAGGTGAATTAGTCGGGAGTGTTCGTAGCTATGTTTGATGACTGTCGGTCGAAGGTGGTCGCCGCCACAAAATAGCGGATTACATATTTTTTCTCAACTCCCCCAATACACGAGTAGGTATCAAATGTAAGGGCTCGACTAGTAGAATAGTATAGACTCTGATAAATTTCAAATCCAAAATGGCCGCCACAACAAAATGTTGAATTACATTTTTAACTTTTTCAATATGGGTATCAAGTGAAAGGGTTTGACTAGATTGGCTTGATATTAATGGGTTTATCTGTTTAAAATGATTAAGGGCGAGTGAGGGGGAAAAGTGGACATGTTTTAACTTTACTGTTTCTCAGTCTGTGCAATTCTGCCTAAGCCAATTCTGTTGTGAGGATTATTCATAAAAAATTACATACATAATATTTTCATTGATTTATTG
Organism: Calamotropha paludella; assembly: GCA_927399485.1. Lineage (NCBI taxonomy): Eukaryota > Metazoa > Arthropoda > Insecta > Lepidoptera > Crambidae > Calamotropha > Calamotropha paludella. The sequence continues at coordinate 17,274,972 of OV656803.1, read as the reverse complement.
ATAAGCAATTATTAATACTTTAATTTCAATACAAAGTGTAAAGTGTAAAGTGTATATGGCGTGAACCGTTCTTTTTTAAACCCTGACGCCAAATCGAGGGGTGTTATAAGTTTGACGTGTGCATCTGTCTGTCTACGTGCGATCGTAGCTCTCGAACGGATGAACCGATTTCCAATAAGTTGCTTTTGTTTGAAAGAATTCTTAGTCGGGAGTGTTTTATGCTATGTTTGAAGAAAATTGATTCGGCCGTTTAACAGTTCTTGGGGTGGAAGGAGGGACACACGACAGTATCGAAAAAACGGATTTGGTTTGTGTATTACAAAATTGGCTGTTTTAAGGGAGGGGTAGTCATTCCGAAGGGGATGAATTTACTGAATTTAGCGAACATACCCAAGTGATAGTAGTATATACAAGTATATTAAATTAAAAATTACCAAGTTTATTAAGTACACGATTTGTACTTATATTTCATTTTGAAACAAGAAAATACCTCCTTCCTAAGCTAAAAAGCGTAACTCTACAGTTAACTGTTAACTCTACAGCAATTTCATGCGTCTTATTATGTAGAAAATGTATGCATATGTATATCTATTTTAAACTCTGGTAAAGTAAAAGATCTGATTAAGCCGTCTTGGCTGTTTCCACCCTGTGGCATCACTACGTGACTAAAGACACAAGACGGTTTCGACTCCAATAGCATATTTCATTGCTCATTCCTAATTGCTTTGTCAAATTCTTTACAGATGTTAACATATACTGCGGGTCATATAAACTATGGCGGGCGCGTCACGGATGATTGGGATCGTCGTTGTCTACTGTGTCTTCTTGCTGATTACTACTCAACAGGTGTGCTCAATGATCGCTTCATGTTTGACGAGAGCGGCGCCTATAAACAGGTGAGCACAGATTTTAATAATAGACTTTTAGCTAATTAACGCGTACTCATAAGACGAATTAGTAATTGCATTCCTTTATTTTCCTATTACAGAGCTTTCTAGAGCGGCTATTTAGAAGCTGTAAATAAAGATAAAGATTCTTATTTAATTTAAAAAGTATGACTCAAGGTTTTAAATATTATGTGTTATGTACATTTGTGTCAAAGATACTCTTAGCTCATCCGGCAATAGCTCCCTCAAATGTTATATTGATAGCTGCTGTAGTTTTTAAAGTACTTTAGTTCCCAATAACAACTTACTGCTTTGTCATTCTTTGATACAGTTTCGCATCGCCATCTGAAACTTCGAAAGAAAGTAAATATAAATATATAAAATTAATACCCATCTATAACAAGCAAATAATGCCCAACATATAATTTACATAGAAACGTCATATATATCTATACTAATATTATAAAGCTGACGAGTTTGTTTATTTGAACACGCTAATCTCAGGAACTACTGGTCCGATTTGAAAAATTCTCTCAGTGTTAGATAGGCCATTTATCAAGGAAGGCTATATATCATTTAACATATAATACCTGAGCTACAGCAACGCGTGGCTGAGTCAGCTAGTAGTTATATAAATATTATGCAACTTGTTTAAAAAAATATCTTTTTAAGTTTATTTTATGCTTGTGTGTATTTCAAGTCTTGTAATAATTAAAATTTATAATAACCATCTTTAGTAGATATCTTTCAACAAACTTCGAGAACCTGGAAAGAGAAAGTAGATTTTTTTTGTTTATTTTAGCTAAACCTTTTAACATGACTCAATTATTTTTTTTTAATTGAATTTTTACAAGCGATTATATTGTTCTTTTTTTTATTTACACCTAAATAACAGTAACAATGTTTTATTCATTGATAAGAAATTCAACATCCGAATACATCTTAATGGTTTTCTATTGGTATAAGTAAATTTTACCAATTGACGCATTTATTATACACTTGAAATTAGATTTTTCTCCAAAATGTTTCTTTGCAATGGTTTGGAATTACAAGTTTCAAAAGAAGTAAGAATGAATTGAATTATGTTGGGAGCTGATTTATTTTGACTTTATTAAGAAACATTTTTTTAAGAAATAAATAAATAAACATAGATTCTATAAATATAAGAGTAAACTCAAACCCTTTCTTACTGGTGACATCTAGGGGATATTTTTATAGTATCACAGAATGTTGCTAAAACTATATATTTCTATTTTTATGGAAGTGTACCTCCCCTGAAGTGAAGGCAACTTTAAAGAAAGCTATTAAACTTATATTTGATTATTGGTTCATTAATTTTTAAATTATTTTACTGGTAACATCAATAATACAAATTAAAAATATATATATTCGATTAATACAACCTTGGCCTTTTGAAGAGCTCGTCAATTTGTGTTAGATTTCATCGTAGTTTTTTTACAGAATATATGGACCAACAGCAAATAATAACTGTAATAATGACAATAATGATTACGTGATTCTCACAGCAATCGGCCTCGGCCAATATTGAGGACTATACGAAGTATATCCGCACTTTGCCTTTGAACGACGATCCTTCGCTATTTGGACTGCACAGTAACGCCAATATCAGCTACGCGATGTCTGAGACAAACTCTTGTATAAGTGAGTATTTTAAATCCTTATATATTTATATAATCTGAAAAATGTTGAAGGGATTTACAACGTTACAAAATTCTATGGTACGGAACATATAAAAGATTTGAATAAAAATAGGATTTATAAAGTTTGAGAGGTGAGATTCAATCTCTCAAGTCGAACGGTTGTAACTACTAAGAATTTGACATTTTTAATCTCGATTGAGGTCATTACAACACGTTTCATATGGTTAAACTCAGTGATAATATGAGATGCATATTGAATTATAACATCATCATCATCAGATAATATCTCTTCTGTTCGTTATGGTCATGGCTGGGCAAAATATGTACATGCTGTTTTAATTAAAATACAAATTACATTATTTCTCGATGGATTTATAATATTGAATACAGAATATTTTGAATGGTGTATATACAAGGTTATTTTATAAACACCATCCAAATTTATATATTATATTCTTTGAAGAAAATAACGAAACAAGATTTTTTTCTTTTAATATCACTCAGTACTAAAATATTAAGTTAAGCCTACACAAAGTTATCCGAGGAAAACTACCGATTGCTGTCACAGTCACGCTACGCACGGTGTTGTAGCAGATGATTACACGACCACCGCCCCGCCCTCCCGTATTTCATTGATACATTACAATGATTTTCATAAGTTGCAAATTTAAACGAAAAAAAATAGGAACGTCAAATTGAAGAAGAGATAAGTTGATTTGTTCTTTGATTATAACAATATTAATCGATAACACTTTTAATAAATAAAAAATGAACATAAAAGTAAACCACACCTTAGGCACTTACGTCGCATTTTTTAAAATTTAATCAACTTATGTAGAGTAATTGGTTGGAGTAAAGCAAAGGGTGTTTATTAACCACAGAATCTAAAAAAACACAGGGATCGCAAAGGCAATTCGAAAATCGCAAAAACAAATGCAGTGCCAAAACCTTAGTACCTACCTACCTAAGTTATTTTTGTCTATTTTACACGATAGGATAAAGAAATGTATAATTAATAGTTCTATATTTTTGTGAAAAATTTCACAAGTCTTAGCCGCCCTGCACACATTTTGCTTTACTCCAACAAAATAATTAATTAAAAATCCAAACAAAATACACTTACATGAAGTTTGAAAACAATCACTACCTTAAAGTGTAGGTAATTTCTCTCTAAACAGTCTTGCACGTTTATGAACATTGTCTTTTATTGTATTACTTGTTTTTTCACTTTGTCACTTCGTTAAATGCACGGATTATATTTATATTTAAGTTCTCGAGGCTTTGGGCCTTCTTCACATAAACCCGTGAATTTCGTTCAATTTCGCCCTCGATTTCAATTGCAAGTGTGAACACATTTCGTTAGGTAGATAATTATGCGACGTAAATGCGTGAACGCAACATTGTACATCGCGGAAAGTCCGCGGCTGACTGATTTCATTGCGCCGATGTCGTTACAACTTGCGCGCGCAGCTCGGTGGGGCGCTTCGGGCGGTCGGTCGTTCAACTGTAAGTACCTATTTTGCCAGTAACCAGCTGTTGTAATAATTCGCTCGGACAAAATTTTTTTTTGCGGAAATTTTACCTCCCAATTTTTTTTCATAATTGAAGTGTTTGAATGATATCTTATGCCTAGAAAAAATTTGGATGGTGTTTATATAATAACCTTGTATATTACAAAATACATTCGAGAATGTTTCAATAGAAAAAAATGCCTACTTACAGTCCATCAAATCTAAGAAGTACCGTTTGACGTTTCATGTTTTTCAAACAGATATAACTTTGTTTAAGCGTAACTTATTCAAATTCGATAACCTTTTTCGTAAAACCATGGATTTATAAAGGTTTTATTATTGGATCTAAAAATGTATAATTCTTAATATCTAAATGTAATTGAAAACTTTCAAACAAAGCAAAATAAATAATATTTACACAATAAATAAGTTCTAATAGTTCTATTCTTGACCTCATTGCAAAGTCACATAGTTAGGGCACTGCTCCTAGTGTTGCGACTCTTCGGAATCAATTGTGTACGAAAAAATCGTGTACATTATTCGGAAAATCGAATTTATTACTTTCAAATTATCAATTAACGACTTTGTAAAAATACATGACAGATGACAAAATGGTCAAATTTGATGCCTCGTTCCATAATCTACTCAGATTACGATGTTATAAGCGCTAGAAGCGCTTATGGCCAATGTCAGACCACGGCCAGAAAGCGAATTTTCGACGTAATGTTTAGGGGTAGAGCGCAATTTAATTTTTGTATAATTTCACGTTACTGCTCGTTCGCATAATGCATTTAATACATAGGTACCCTAAAATAAATTAATTTAATTATTTTCAAATAAATCTATATAGGCGAAATAGCTCCAGAAAAAAGATTTTTTTTATCAGACAACACTGCCGACCACAAGCGCACGCGGTCCCCCTCGCCCGCGTCAGCAGTCTCTCGCCATCTTGGAAGCTGACTGTGCGCGTACCTACTTTCTCGTTTGTTTTTTACAATTTGTGACTTGGCTATTACTTTTCTGGACTCTGAACTAAGCAAGTGTTTATTAATCATGTCGAAAAGAGGACGTACTTTGAACAGCCAGGCTCGTGAATTGGTGGTGAAATTACACGAGTATTTTGAGCGTGAATGTCAAAATGGTGGAGCTCTACTGCCAGTTACACAAGTTCGGGATCGCGTCGGTGAAGCTCTCGGTATTGGTAGCCGCACCGTCGGCAAAATATTAAGTGAAAAATATGGGCCTTCGGGGAGTGACAGTAACGTACTTCACACGCCGAAAAAAAGGAAAAGAACTAAACCTGTGACAGGTATCGATGACTTCGATAGCCATGCTATTAGAAACCATATCTATGGTTATTATACAAGAGGCGAATTTCCAACATTGGCAAAGTTATGTGCAACTTTAGAAGATGCCGGGCTGTACAGGGGAAGCATAGAGTCGTTGAGAACGATAATAACAGGAATTGGCTTCAGATACAAAAAAGTTGACAAACGAAAAATTGTTATGGAGCGACATGACATAATTATGCAGCGACTAACATTCCTGCGCGAAGTAAAACAAATTATAAACTGGGATAATGTAATATTTTTGGACGAAACATGGCTAAATTCCAACCACTCTGTGCCGAAAACATGGACAGATGATTCTGAAGCTTCGTGCTCGAAAGTGCCGATAGGGAAAGGTGGACGCCTCATTATATGCCATGCTGGATCAGCGTCTGCAGGTTTCGTGGAAAATTCATTATTAGCTTTCCAATCTAAAAGCACAAAAGAGTATCATGAAGAAATGGACGCGGAAAGGTTCCAAGAGTGGTTCTTAAATTTACTAACGAATATCCCTCCTAACAGCACAATTATAATGGATAATGCCCCATACCACTCTGTGCAAATTGATAAAGCACCAACATCAGCCAATAAGAAAGCAGATTTGGTGGCATGGCTGCAAAGAAAAGGAGTGGAAGCCGACATGTCACTATTAAAAGCTGAATTGTTACATTTAGTGAAATTGCATAAACCACCAAGACCGACTTATGCTATTGACCAATTAGCCGAAGAACACGGGCACAAAGTCATACGACTTCCTCCGTATCATTGCCAATATAATGCCATTGAACTGATTTGGGCCCAAGTTAAAGGTAATACTTTATAATATAATAATATTTTTTAGTAGTTGATTATATTAAACAAGAACTTGTTCTTAATAAGCTGAAATATTATATTGTGAATTGAGATTTTCCGTTAAGTACAGTAATACTATAAAACATTACCCTTCTTCTTCGCAGTTGTGTAAAATTGTACATTACCAAACAAAATATTGCAAGATTAGCTTAACACATTTTGTAGCCACATAACACGAGTGCCTCCAGCTTTTATAATTTAAAAAATAGTCTAAGTCTCCCACCTAAAAATTATATAATTGTTTTACAGGTTATGCAGCAAGACACAACACAAAACCACCCTTCAGTGTCAAGAAAATGGAAGGCTTATTAAAGGAAGCATGTGCGCAAGTTACACAAGAAGATTGGTCAAAAGTAGTAGAAAAAACAAAGAAAATAATAATGGACGACTTCGACAGAGACGTAAAATTCGATGATTTCATGGATAATCAACTAGTCATTAATTTAAATGACTATGATGACGAGGACGACAATGATTCCAGTATTAGTAGTGAATAAAAAAATATCCTAAACATTACTTTTATTTAAATGCTTCGACTTCGACCTTTAGAACCTTAAGATTTTTTCGGTATTATATCCTCAGATTACTAGTAAAACCTAAATTTACCAAATTCAGATATCATAGTAATCGATTTTTTTAAACCCATCCCTATTATTCTATTTGTCAGAACTGTCAAACGGTACTTCTTAGATTTGATGGACTGTAGGCAGGGTCTTTTAGCTCTATACAACGTGTTATAAAAACCCCGTAAAATGAAATAAATTATCAATGCGAAAAATATTTTCAACACGAACAAAGCTGTCACTGCATAGAACTGAAATAATCATTGATTATTTAACAGTGTACTCTTAAACGGATTTTAAGTTTTTCAGTCAAACAGGTTTGCAAACTCAATAAGAGGAATTACTGGCTTCGAAAAACGTCAAAAAAAGGGTTTTGTTGTCTATTTCAAATCTTCTTATCGATATCTTACAATTATTTCGTGTTTTAACCAACTTTATTTCTAAAGTGAAAAATAGCTATGTTTTCTAACTCTGAATATTACTATATGATGTTACGCGTAGACCAGGAAGATGGCAACTTAAATCGCTCTTGCGAGCTGTATCGGCAACGATTTATTGATGGTACCAATTCTTTTCAACATGTCAAGACGCCTACATTCCACCGGATCCTTTCATCGGTCCACAAGAAGTGGACGTCCAAGCACAGTCGAGAAGAACGGTATGAACCATGTTGGAGTTTGGCGAATTCTTCGTGACGACAATCGTCACATTTATCATTATCGCCGTACACAGGCACTGATGAAATCCGATCTTGCACCCAGAAGGAACTTCTGCGAGTGGTACCACAGGCAGTTAAGGGAGAACCCTAATTACGCAAACAATGTTCTTTGGATGAATGACGAGATAGAGACTTTCAAATGTTCATAACGATCACGTTTGGAGTGGCGAGAACCCACACGCTTCTCGGCAGAGCAGATTTCCGCATCCGTGGAAGCTGAAGGTGTGGGGTGGTATTTATGACGGGCATATCATCGGTCCTGTCATTTTGCCATCATGTTTGTATGGAGGCAATTACCTAACGTTTTTACAAACTGAATTAGAAGAGGCGATTGATGACTTTCCTGTGGCCAACAGAGACAGGGAGGTGCAAGAGTATCTTAACGGTTGCTTTAAAATGGGAGATGGTAGTGGGGTGGCCATCAATGGATGGCCGCACGGGGGGTTTTAGTGGGTATGCCTTAGTAACGGGTGAGTCCCACATAACCCCACCGTTATGCGTAAGGCATTTCCCCTCGAAAAAAAGGGGGCATGTTATGACGAAAGAATGCTATAAGTAATTTGCAGGTGTTTTTGAAACTTCGAGAAAATCAAAGCTGCACATTGAAATCTACATATTAACACGATTGAGTTCAAGTTTTTTTTTAATTTCCAAGAATTCACTAACTCAGCTTACAATTTTAATGAAATAACAAAGTATGAATGGTACACCGATGGTACATTTTGACTCCTTTGGGTAAATTAGTCCTTCGATTATGATAATCGATTTACATTCTTAAACTGCACAATATCTATTTTTTTTGCTATATTGTTCCGTTGAGTATGCGATCCCGACTGAGTAAGCGAAAGGTCTAAGTGTGGGCAGTAACGCATACACTTGAGGATACACGGGTACCGCCCACTTGCGGCTACCTACGACTATTTTAAGCTCGTTCATACTGTTCTTTCTTCACAGAATTTAACAGTATTAAGTTTTAATAAATGAATTATAGGAAATCTTACATTTGTCCAGATACACTGCGTAATCTGCAGCCGAAAGAAATATCCGGTGGAGGGGGAATGACCGCAGAAGAAATGACGGAGTTAGCAGCAAAGGAAATCTTACAGGTAAATAATGTCAAAAAGGAATTTGAATAACGTTCTTGTTACGTAATTTTTCAAAACCTATACTACAAAGCCTTTAATCGTACAACACTAATTTTAGATCGGTTTTTTCTGTATCTTTTAAAAGTATGCTTTCGTTCAGACGATGACTGTTAGATTCGATTTTTTACGAATAGGGGACGGGCGGGCAGGACGGTTATACTAAGGTTTGGTGTAAAATAAAAACATTGGTTATCAACTTTGGCAATCAGCTTCTATTTTAATGAAATATAGGTAAATAATCTTCGCAAAACTAAACAAAAAATCAACATAAAAACAGTCTTCTTGTAGGAACTAATCGTTTTTTAAAAAAAGACAAATTATCCGTTTTGCTCGTCTAAGGCGGGCAAAATGATTTCTGTAGACGGGCAAAAGTAATAATAATAATAAAGTAATAATAGATCAATCGTCACAAAAATAGGATCCGCGGCCCATATATTTTGAGCACGCTTCGTGTGTCCATTCTCTGCATGTACCACACTGAATCCAGTCTTCTCTGGGTGGGTGATTATACTTTTCTTTACACACAGTACAGAAGTAATCTGGCTGGTTTTCCTTTTCTACGGATTTAGAAGCACAGCCACGGGTTCTTTTCTTTTTTATATTCGATGGTCCAGGTTTATCGACAAATGAAACTTTTTTCTTAGCAACAGCTGCATCGTGCTTCTTTTTTTGTTCCTCTTTTATCGGCGTGCTCGTCAAAATTTCAGCTTTTTGTTTCTTACGTCCTCTGGCGGATCTTTTCTGTTTGTCTTCAGGAATTGGTCGAATTTCTTCCAGAATTGCTTGAAAAGATTTTCTTTTCTTCTGAGCGCCACTAGCTTCTTCTTGAAGAGTCTCGTCTTCAGCTTCATATGGTTGAGAAATCTGTTGCTCTAAGGTTTCTTGATATGACCTGTTTAGGACACAGTCAGTTTCTTCTTGAAGTGGTTCTCGCTGAATATCGTCTACTTTCTGTTGCAGAATGTTTTCCTGAAACAAAATTTGACTGTCGTCGATTGGCCCACTTGGGGTACGACTTCTAGTCTCGTCTTCTTGAACAGCCCTTGATTGCGTGTTAGGTTGCAAAGTATCTTTTTGCGGTAAAGTGTATTCTTGCAATGAACCAGCTGGACGAGTGTTTGTTTGAGGCTGTCGCATCTCCTCAGAAGTCTGATAGATCTCCGAAGGTTCAAAGTGTTCATCGCCAATCAGGTGTCTATTGAAAGGGAAAATCCCACTGGCGCGGAAACCACTGATTACTTGGCGTTACTTGGTGTCGCTGCTTTTAAATATGCACCTGAAAATATTTTTGCAACATCAAACTGATTTATGATCCTGCCTGGATGTGCTTTCTGAAAAGTATTTACTTCTATTTCAAAGTATTTTTTTAACGGTCCGTAGACTGAAACATCCAGCGGTTGCAGTTTGTGAGACGTGTGCGGCGGAATGGAAAGAAATATCACATTATTCTTTGTTGCAAATTCTAAAGCAGCGTAGTTTTTGTGTGATTCATGGTTGTCTAGCAATAAAAGAGCTTTCTTCTCTTTTGTAGGTCGTATCTTGTTCACAAACATTTGAAGCCATTCATAGAATTTTTCCGCAGAGATCCAGCCGCTTTCAGTCGTCGATGCTTCAGATCCTGGAGGTGATCCATCAAGCAGCCTCTGATCAAACCTCTTCCTTTTAAAAATAAAAAAAGGTGGCACAAAGTTCCCTGTAACATTGCAGCAGCAGATGACTGTCGTGAGTACACCTTTCTCATTGCTAGCTACAACTCCGACTTGCTTTTTGCCATATGTTGATAATATTTTGGGTGGCTTATTCGAAGATATCCTCACGCCAGTCGCGTCCATATTGAATATCATTTCGGGTGTGATATTATGCTTTTCCACTACTTCTTCTAGAAGTGTATAAAACCGTTCGACAGCCTCGCGATTGAATCCTTTTAGTCTGGCTATAGAAGTCGGCTCTGGTGTCCTCAAGACTATATCTGGATAACGAAGTTTGAAGTTCTTGAACCATCCTTTGCCACCCACATTATCCTTAAAAATTCCTTCTTTTCCTAATTTCTTTGCAAACTCTCCGGCCAGATGTAGAAATTCAACACGTGTCAGACCATAAAACAGGGAATCCATTTTCTCAGCGTAAGCCTTTAGCTCTTTCTCCTCCTCTTTGGTAAAAACCGCAGTAAAGCGTCCAAGCTTTTTTATTGATGTATCACTTTTAACATGTCTGTATAAAGTTGCGTAAGGAATTCCAAACAGTTTACTTGCATTCAAAATAGAACTCTTTTGTGCCTCCTGCATGGCTCGTTCTAAACTGGTTTCCGACCAATTCGTAAAACCGACCAAGCACGGTCGGTTTTACGTTTGTAGTTGTACACCATCTAAAACAAATTAAAACAATCAATTTTAGTTGATCTGAATACATAAAATAATTAAACATCACAAAAAAGGACAAACCGGGCAAAATGAATAATATTCTTTTTGCCCGGTTTCATATTGCCCGCTAGGTACTTGTTTTATAGATCTCACCGTACGACACACAGCGCTTGGTTGAGAAAAAGTTAAAACTTGAATTAAGGCCACAAATAAAGGCACCTACTATTATTACTGACAATTCGTGTGTAGGTTCAACACCTAAACTAAAATTTGCGATGTACTTACCTCGAATTATTACAATTTTGCACCGAAAATAAGATTTTTTGACGCAAATCGAAACAAAACATGGCGTCCGCACTGTTTGATGTTTGTTTACTAGCGGCGAGGCACGCCGCATCGGCCGACACTATTTCTGTCTCTTTCTAACAAAACGTCCAGAAATTAAACTAAATATTCTTTTTGCCCGACGTCTCCACATTGCCCGTCCGTACCCTACTGTTTAACCGCACACGAGACAATTTTTCACATACGACGACCATTTTCAATCAGTTTTAACGCTACATCACAACGAGCTTGTGCGGAAGTTGTTCCCACTTGAATATGAGAAACAATATATTACAAAACCCCATACTGTAAGAGGTGATCTTTCTTTCAGCTTATACATTACTGTCATTTTTCTCTATTCAATTATAACCTTATAGTTTGAAAAAACAAAGTCCAGTAATTTGACAGTTTGCGGTAAGTTCATGCGCAGTTGTCCGTTTCTGACTGGACGTTGCTTTCGAGCTTATAAGAGGCATGATTTGCGAATTGGTCATCTGTTGTTTTAAGTATTATAACAAAGAATATTTTAGATGTTTATCAAAGGTAAATTTTTTAGACACATTTTGCGCTTATTTTTTAACAAAAAAGTCCATAATGACGTAAGCTTCAGTAGTAAGGTAACCCTTACTACTAGGTGAACGGTGGATTTATAAATATGGGGCTAGTCACTTTGTACTAATAGAGTTCACCAAACTTCACTGAAGTCTGTTGCTGTTACAACTTGAGAGATAAAAACTTATCATATCATATTATGTGTGAGATAATTGTCATATCGGTAATAAAGCTTGCTATTTTTATACACAAAAAATTACGATTTTACAGGTGTTGCCATCGCCGTTAGATCAGAAGTTCATTGCAACTACGTAAGTCGAAAAATAGTCTATTTTATTAAAAAAATAATTCCATTTATAACGCGTACAATAATGATATAATCGGGGGCCTCCTTTTTAAAGGTTCTTGGCCGGCTCCCAAGTAAAATTCTCCAGAACAGTAATAAAGAGTAGAAGTCTTTTCAAGGAAACCTGTGAAACTTAACGGACGTATCTTTAAATCGCGATAATATTCCTATAGGTTAGAAAAACTGAAAACGTTATAAATATGTCACAAAACGAATAATTTTATATTCAACCCTTTTAAACAACAGCTTACCCTTTTGTCCTAGTACTGCTTTTGAGTATAAGATGGCGTTGTAGTTGTGTTTTAGGGAGCACTGCTACCACACGCTAGAAGGCGTTTCAAGTTGAACATATTACCAGGATGGCAAACAATATAATTATTGATATTATCGACATGAAAATAACATAGAAAGTAATATAAGATAAAACGATTTTTATTCAATATGAGCATTTAAAATATGCGTGTATTGAACGTCAAAGCTACGCCAAGGCTTTATAAGTGCTACGATGGAAACCTTGTCGCGGGAAGAAGTAAATCAATCCAGTTTTCTTTTAAATATGGATCTTTAGGAAAGCTGATAAATACAATATTTAACTATGTTTATATCATGCTTCGAAACCTATCTTCGTACACAAATGGTTTTAAAGTTATATTGAAAAAGTCACTAAAACTTAAACCTTTGATATATTTATTGTTTTCATTATAACTTTATTATTGTCAATATGGTTTTATTTTCCAAAATAGTTTTCAAAAACATATCCATTAAATCACATTTTATTTCAATTTATAACCTTATTCGTGTTCAAAAATAATTAACTTTTACAAAATTAAACTATTTTTTTTTATAAAATGATACTATTTATAGGAAATCCATTGCAACCATTATGCGTCTCTTCAATATACTTACTCCTAATAGATATCTATTATTTACACAATAATCAATATGAAGGTAGGCATGCTATTAGTTATTTGTTTTTAGAAACTTCCAGAAAACAAAACTGCACATTGTAATCTACACTTTAACATTACAAAATTAAAGTTGATTTAATTTTTTTTCTTTTTCAAGAATTCAATAAGTCGCATTTACAATTTAATGAAAATAGCAGAACATATGAATTACCGATAGTACTTTATCTTTACGTATAATAGTACTTCTATTATCATTTTTACATTCTAAAACTGCACATTATGGAATTTTCCATTTTTTTTGCTATATTGTTTCGTGTTGAGTTTGCGATCCCGACTGATTAAGCGGAAGGTCAAAGTGCGCGGGTACCGCCCACTTGCGACTTCTACTCTTTTTTACTGTTCTTCACACAACATATTCGCATATCGTCTTTTTGTTTCTTGTATCGCGAGAAAGAGACGGAGCTCGCAGAACAGAAATTACATAGAAAAGATTTTTTAAAGGCAATAATTTATACATATATAATTACTGTCATTTTCTGTGGATTCCAATCTAAGGTCCTGACAAAAATAATAATTGTAAATGAAATTTCAATTGTCTCTAAACGTCTGAAGCCTAACACAAAAACAATGATTTAAATCTATGAATGTGGTAAAAAACCAACATAATATATTCTATTGAATACTTGATCATACACACACACACACACACACACACACACACACACACACACACAGCCATACACATTCACTTAATTTGGGAATTACAGCTGTTGAAGTGCTAGCAACTTGTTGATATCGAGTTTGGTGTGTGAACGTAAATATTATGATGATACGGTCATCGCATAAGGATAAAATCGCCAATCGTGCCATGGCCCTTTTTATTAACGGTGTATTTTTTGTGTAATATATGCGATGTATCCGTTTTTAGACTTGAAAGGAACAAACATTTACATATATGCATATGATTCGTATAATTCAAAAAAGAGTGCCAAATATATTTTAGTTTTATTTATTTACTAGCGACCCGCCCTAGCTTCGCACGGATGCAATACTCTACTATATATTATGCATGTATGATACATATAAACCTTCCTCTTGAAATACTCTATCTATTAAAAAAACTGCATCAAAATCCGTTGCCTAGTTTTAAAGATTTAAGCAGACATAGGGATATAGGGACAGAGAAAACGACTTTGTTTTATACTATGTAGTGAAGATACTTATGCCGTCTTGTTTAACAATGACAATGTTACTAATTTCTAAAGGTACCAATAATAACAAAAATGTACAGAATGTGATTAGCAAAGTGTAAGCACGTTGGTATTTAATTAATTTGTCGTTTGTGGCTGAAAGTAATAATATCGGTATGTATTTATAATTAGGTATCCTGTATCGTATAAGGAGTCACTCAACACCGTGTTAATACAAGAGGCGATACGGTACAACCGACTGTTACTAGTCATCATGAACTCTCTCAGGTTAGTTCACAGACAATTTGTGCGGAACTATCTCTTTACCACGAAAAATATAATAAAAGTCTTCGAAGGATAGCCTGAACTTAAAGATAGTGACTAACTCGTAAGAGAGAAACACTTATATGGTAAACAAAATATAAAAACTGGTTGGTTGCCTGTAAAGTCGATATACGGGCGAAAGTTTTACGTGACAACGACTTTGAGTGGTAAAATAATTTTAATGTGAATATTCATTCGTATAGTAGGAAGAAGGATGAAATAATAGTAACAATTTAAAACATTTATTTATACAAAGAATTATATTTAAAACATTAATTTATAGGCACGCGTCCCTTCCACTTTTTATGTCTGTCTCTCTCGCTCTTAGGCGGGCTAACCATGCCCGAGTGGAAGGGACGCGTGCCTCTCACTCGCTCTCATTGTAAGCGCATAACGTGAGCGGAGCGTAACGCAGTTTCTTGAAGTGTCACCCGGCAAACCAATTTATAAGACGTTGTCACGTCAAAATTATTTGTTCTGTTGCAGTTTTAGAGCCTTTACACACCACGTTTTATAAACGCGGGTTCGACGCGCGCTTTTATCGATACAAACGCGATATGCACGCTAGACAAACGCAGCTTTACTATGTATTTACGTAGGTGTTAAAAGTTCCATATTTCAATACCTGTATAAATTGTCTCGCGCTTAAATCGGTATCTGTATCGATGTATCAATACAAACGCATGCAAAAGATTGCTCTGTGGAATAAAAAGAAACGAGCTGCCAATCAGTAGATATGGAATAAATAGATAGAAAAATATCGACGTTATCTGTATATATTTCATAAATAATAAAATATCAGACACGAAGTTAATATTGTGTAAATAGCCATGTATGATCAATAGACAAGGCTTTACAGTAAATTATGCTCAGTCAGCCTCAAAGGGTGGCAATTAGGTTCGTGTGAATTCCGCTTAGTTTTTTTCTGTGCTTGTATTATATTTATGTTTGATAACATATAAACGTTTCCCAGGGATTTGTTAAAAGCTCTTAAAGGGCTAGTGGTGATGTCTGAAGCTTTGGAGAGCATGGCTTCTAGTTTGGCAAGGAACGCTGTTCCAACTATGTGGAGTTCAAAGGCTTATCCCTCACTCAAGCCTCTAGGTAATTTCACTTTTTTAATACTGACAACATTTAATAATTTATGTTGTCAGTTATGTTTGGGTATTTGTTTACATGAAAGTCGAGGTTAATTAAAAGAGCACAAATGGCATAGCCATTTAGCACCATAAATCTTTTTCAATTCATGAAATTGACCCTTTGAATGAATTGTGTACACTGCTTCCATTACTCTACGGTAAAATTTAACCAGATTTGTCAATTCCAGCGGCGTGGGTAAAAGACTTATGCTTGCGCGTGGAGTTTATGCAGCAATGGGTAGACAGCGGCATACCTAAGGTGTTCTGGATCTCGGGATTCTTTTTCCCTCAGGCATTCCTCACGGGCGCACTACAGAACTACGCAAGGAAACACGTGATCGCTATAGATACCATTTCTTACGCGTTTGAGGTGAGCGCTTAGATAGTAAAGCAATACTAAAAGTTTAAAAGTTTAGTCTAGATTGTGTATAAAAAATTACTGTATGGACATATAGAACCGGTTAAATATCAACTAATTATTAAATAAATAAAGCGATTTTTTTTTCAAATCATGGTGTTGATTATAAAAGAAAATTTCATCAATTCCATAAGCGATTTTAGGACGATTTTATGCTTTAAATATAAATTTTGGTTCGGTATGTAATGGTCTATGTAGGAAGGAATCTGTTTTGTTTATAGGCTTTGGGAGTAGCGCCAGCTAAACGCCCAGAAGATGGCTGCTGTGTGCGAGGACTATACCTGGAGGGAGCAAGGTGGAATATGGGTGATATGTCTCTCGAGGAAAGTAGACCCAAGGAGCTGCACACTGGTACGGGGAATTAAATTATTTAGCAACGGTGTATTTTTAAATTCTGTATAAAAAATTACTGTATAGACATATAAAACCGGTTAAATATGTAATTAATAAAGTATGGATAAAAAATACTGTTGCAAGAATGGGTCTACTGCAGATTAGTGGGTGCTAATAAGTGCAAATGCAGCCGTGACCAGAGGATTAACATGTTTGCCAAAACAAGGATGAGTTGGAATAAATAGTTTTTGATTACCCATTTGAAGACCGGTCTTTGTGTGCGTTTAATTTCCGATATCGAAGGCCGACGCGCTAACCATTCCTCCATTGAACTCCACAAGAAAGGCTAAAGAAAATAGTGCGGTTTATAACGTCTTTAAATTACATCTTAAGAATAGTCGCACAGGAAATTGCTATAGGTTCTCATTTCTTAGTTTAACTTCTATTTCAGTTAGTTTGTAGGCCTCTTGTTGTTTTTTAATGTTAAAATTAAATCAAATTATTGCTTAATTTTTTTCATAAAAGGAGAAGTAATATTTTTTTTGTTGGCAAATCCTAACCTTCCTCTATGAATGCTATTCTCAGAATTTTTACTTTGAAACTGAAAGATTGCTTTTAGACATTATAATTTAATATTCGTAGAAATGGCAACCATTTATATGAAACCCGAGCAGAATCACAAACTACAGCAAGGCTTGTACGAATGTCCCACATACAAAACATTGTTAAGGGCCGGCACTTTGTCCACCACTGGTCATTCTACCAACTACGTGATGACGATAGAGCTGACTACACACAAACCACAATCACATTGGATCAAACGAGGAGTTGCGTTGTTCTGTGCTCTTGACTACTAATACATGCATGAGGTATGCAATCAGAATATCGTACCGATATTAGTTTATCTATCCTTAAGAGTGTGTGATTCTTCTGTAGTCTTGTATTCTGCAGATGTCTAGATGGTAAATATAGAGTCCATCAGCCAATCTTGATAATATTTTCACATTTGAAATATTTTGTTCACACCCACAAATGGAATTATTCAAAGTATTTTTTTGCCAAAATTTTTTAATATGTGGCGCTTTTTTGCAATCATCAACTGTGCTTAGTTGAAATAATTAAGCAAAGTAGCTTGTTGACTTGTGTTTTGAGGATTTGGGGATAAATAAGTTATCCGATTAGATCCTTCAGTTTTTGTAAAAGAAGTATACTATAGTAGGTATGGGCTTGTACATTGTTTTTCACTAAGTACATAGTATTAATAAAGGTTGTTGCACATCAATTGTTGATTAATTTTCGTATTATCATCTCAGCCAAAAGAGGTCCATTGCTGGACGGAAAACTTCTCTTAATATGGGGAATGTTGTCCTAGTTCCCACGCTTGGCAAGCGGGATGGAGATGGCAGTATAAGACTATAATTCGGAATACGTTTCTACACATTTTGGTGGTCCACGGGAGATAATGTTTATTAGTTCGTAGGAGGTATGGTTATTATCTTTAGTTATCAGTCTCCTTTTACGATACCTTCGAGAGTGAAAAGCTGGTGCTAATTTACACTACCTGACAACACTCAAGTTAAGGCCAATGATATTTATATGTTAAATTAATATAGAATAACATTTTTACTTCTGTTTTTAGTTTTTCTTAATCAAAAGTACCTATACCTATGCCAAGACCACTTAAGGTAGACTTTCTTACACAGGGCGGAAGAGAAGCTGATGACGCGGGATTATACCGTAGTGTGATAAATTTTTCCATTCAATGTGATTGATGAATTCGCTGATTTTTACTCGTCAGTTATATTTCCAGACATTTAAATTCCAGAACACGTGAATCTTTTATTGAATCTTATCTTTTCTTTTAATAATACGTATTATACGTGTATACGTGTAATAGAATTAATTGTCTTCATGCCAACACTCCAGAAATGGTGCCTTTCAAGAGAACTGACAGATTTAAAACATCGCATCTTAACCTACAGCAATATAGAATTTGAAAGTTATTTAAGTTTTACTATACTACAAAACTATTACTTTGCTTAAAGTGTATTTATTATTTAAACTGCGTATTTTATAAATTACCTTGTTATTTTATACAATAGGCACGTTATATATTAAATAAATTCATATAAGAAAACACAAGCTTTCATTAATACATGTCGCCGTTACTAAAACTAAAGGTGTCAAAGTAAGAAACTTTGCACTTAAGTGTCACGGTCCCTTTGATGGTGCTTGTTAGTTACCTGATGAAATTAACTCCATCAACAATAATAAAGATTTCATTAGGGAACACGTTAATATAAGGGGGGGCTCCGTATATTAATGTGTTAAGGATATCAGAGTTACTACTTCACGGGCAAGATTTATTGGGTCATTTTCAATAAAGGTTTATTTTTGCCTGTTTGGTGGATTTCTTGTGTTTGAATTTTTAAGTAGTTTTATAGTTTGGAACTTTAGAGAAATTCCCAAAATTTAATTGCATATATATAGAAATTGTACAAGCCTTTATTGTATAAGCTTTTATTAAATGGCGACACGAAATTGGCAATCCTGAATTATGTGTCAAAATGAGGAATTAAAAACCCTTTATCGTCAAAATATCCTCTAAAAAGTAAGAAATAGTATGAATGTACACGACGACACTATGATTAAACCATATGCTATAACTTATATTAAACTATACACCGATACTTACATATGTTAAAGGTCAAGGCACATATGAAATTTAGTTTCTAGAGTAAGCAGTTTTCTTTTTGTATTTTTAATTTAATTTTATGGAATGCTTTGTATGTTGTCCGTTTTCCTTAAAACTTCATAACCGCAACAAAATCAGAATCAATTTATTACTTAATTATTATGAAAATTTTTTTATTTATAATGGGTTCGCTCTTGATCCCAATCAAGCCCAGGGGCAAAGACAGAATCCACGATGGAACGAGCTAACCCAGAAGGTGCCTATTCACCCTGGCCCTGAAAACAGACGGGTTATATGTACTCGGAAATACAGACGCAGGGAGAGAGTTCCACTCCCTTGCTGTGCGCATTATAAAAGAAGTCGAGAAGGGCTTGGTGCGACAGGCAGGAATAGCGACCAAGAAAGGGTGGTAGCCCGCAGTGCGTCTGGATGTCCGATGGAAGAAAGGTGATGGCGGTATGAGCGTATGTAGCTCCTGAGCACACTCTCCAAAATACAATCTGTAGAAGACCGACAGACAGGCAACTTTACGGCGGTGAGCTAAGGTGTGAAGCTTGCTCTTCGCCAATTTGTTGTCACTAATGAGCCTCTCAGCTCTGCGCTAAATGTGAATTTCATCCAATTAGCCACTTTAGAAAAAAACAATCGTGCAATATCCATACAAATGAGGAAATTCATAATTAACTGCTAAAATATCCTATAATATTCGGCAGAGCCCAGAGGAATGTCAATGATTGAAGTAATCGGGGAATAGAATACACCTTTTTCTTGTTAAATAATACGATCGTGTATATGACTCAATACAGTTCACTATTACTATGTTTTTATTCAAAACTAGCGGCCGCCCGCGACTTCGTTTGCGTGGAACATTGCAACATTACTTTATTTTTCTAAACTAAAATAAAAGTAGCCTAAGTTATTCCTTATTACATCAGCCACTTGCCAAAAAAAAGTCAAAATGCGTCCAGCCATTTTAGAGATTAGCCGGAACAAACAGACAGACAGACAGACAAAAATTGTAATGTTATTTTGGTTTATGTACCTACTGTATTCATATGCATGTAGTAAAAAACGGTTATTTCAATATTACAAACAGACACTCCAATTTTATTTATATGTATAGACTAGCTGACCCGGCCACACGTTGCCGTGGCTCATTTATTATAATTTGCAATATATTTTTTTATTAAAAATCAGCAATTCAAATTAGCCTAAGTTACTCCTTATTACGTCAGCTACCTGCCAATAAAAGACCCGTCAAAATCGGTCGAGCCATTTCAGAGATTAGCCGGAACAAACAGACAGAGAGACAGACAAAAATTGTAAAAAATGTTATTTTGGTGTATGTACGGTATATATTCATTTGCATGTAGTAAAAAACGTATATTTCAATATTACAAACATACACTTCAAATATATTTATATGTATAGATAACGTGGCTCTACATCTTTTATATTACGCGAAATGTTATTATTCTCGTGGGTTTACTTTATAGTTCAAAAAACTAACTACACTAACTGACTGTATGCCAAGAATAAAGTATTTACTACAAGCATTTCAGTTAGCTGCCTTGATTTTAAATAGAACTGACTTTAAATTAGTTTAGCGATAAAACGTGGCAGTTGAGATGGACTCGCGACTGCTCTCCAGTTCTTGACCTTAATCACGTTAACTTACCTTCTACTTATTGTTATTTAAGTTTTTACTTAGATTCTTCTCATAAAGGTCAACTTGGGCCACATTGTCGTGAATAAAAATTAGATATGTTTTGTTTCGTTCCGATTTGGAAAGTATATACTAGTTAAAAATATATACATTTAATTTAACTATTCCTTGATCTTTGAGTCAATATCGTTTACTACAATGGCACTGTCGAGCTTCGATAATGCACATGCTTAGACATTTAAGTATGTATTACTGCCTATTAAAAATTCAAACCATTAAGTTCATCGGTGAAATACCGTACAGAATTTATATTCTGGTCGGTACGTTCGTTACTTGGCGAGGTAACGAATATTAAATATAAGCAATATATTTTTTTTTCAATACATTTTTCTATAGATAAGTAATAATTTTTATACAATGATTGTGGCATTATTCGATGACAACATGCCTAGGATACTGAATACATGATAAATCTTACTTTACTGGTATAATTTGTTATTTAAATTAATTTAAAATAGCTGCTGTTTAAAATACAAGTATGCGGGGTCGAATTTGTTAAATGAAATAATAATTTTCTGTTTACACTTTTGCCTAAATGCATAGATTACTTAATGAAAACGATATTATAATAAGATTTTTTACATTAAAACCAACTAGACCAAGCCAAAGTAAGCACTGTAAGGCCACAAGCCTTTCTTGATATTAGGGTAACGGATAGACGAACATGTACGATACACAAACATGAAATAATCATAGAAATGTATATAAATACCCAAGACTCCATTATATATGCTCGTATTCATCTAACAAACATCTGCCCTTTTCGAGACTATAACCAGGATAGGCGGTGCGAAAGGCTATGGTTACCGCTACCGTCTCACTAAATGGTCTTCAATTTTATGCACGTAAATTTTTTTCTGTAATTGGTTTAGAGATTTTTTAGGTAAACCGCAAAATGGAAATGAAAAATTCATCTTTTGTGAAATGCGAAAATACATTTTAAAAACTGCTATCAAAAGGACAGTGGAGCAGAATAAGTTATAGAAATATTTATTTAAGTAACAAAAAATTTAGTTCCTCATTTTAGCACAAATTAAATGAGGCCAGAGCTTGATTTAGAGGTATTTTTTCTATGGTTGAAATATGACTGTGTAAGTTACATATCGATAATGTCTCGATATTATTTTGTTTAATATTATTAATAACTACTATATTTGACGATCTAGGCCTCGCGTAGATAAGAATAACGAAAATAATTTTGCTTAAGAATACAAATAAATAAAATTTTCATCTATGTTAAGTTTTAATTTAGTAATATTTTGGTTTTATTTTGCATCAGCATTTTCCTACTTATTTCAGATGAAAGCATCTTAATCACTGTAGCGACACAGTTTATTGAACCAGCAAAAGTACTCGTAGCCGTATACCGTAGCCGCATCAAACAGTAGTACCCCTACACGCGTGCCTTCCGGATCTGTTACTAAGAGTCGCCCCCATTAGCATGGAGTTATCTTCAGACCTCAACTTGGGTGCCAACATCAAGTCCAAGGCTCAAACTGCAGCTAAAAATCTGGGCGTCCTTAATAAGGTCAAGCGATATTTCACGCCGGGACAGCTCTATAAAGCTCTAGTCCGATCTTGAGAGACGGCTCAGCAAAATACCCTTAAAATACCCTACACTGTTACCCATTGGGAAAAAATACCGATTAGTAACACTGTAACTCAATGACACATTTTTTTCCCTTTGAGTAACATGTTACTTAACAGACCGCTGTGTTCCCGTAAAGTAACACCTTGGGTAAAATCATTGTTCAAATACAGCCTGACTAAATACAAAGATTTTCCCACAATAACGATTAAATCAACTAAACGTTTGATCGTAAAATATTGGGGCATGCACTTAGTGTAGATAATTTCTGTTAACTTCAGATACATTCCTATGACGCGATGGTAAGTTTTACTAAGGAAAATATATCCTGTGTTCCCGTTGAGTTACACCATTTTGTGTGACACTGTTACCCATTGGGAAAAAAAATCCCGATTAGTAACACTGTAACTCAAAGACACATTTTTTTTCCTTTGAATAACAATGTAACTCAACAGAACGCCGTGTTCCCGTTAAGTAACATCTTCTTGGGTAAAATCATTGCTCAAATACATCCTGACTAAATACAAAGATTATCCCACAATAATGATTGAATGAACTGAACGTTTCATCGTAAAATATTGGTGCATGCACTTAGTGTCGATAATTTTTGTTAACTTCAAATTCATTCCTATGATCCAGAGGTAAGTTTTACTTTTTAATTTTTTAATTTAAATGGCATTTTTAATTTTTTTGCTATATTGTTTCGCGTAGTTTGCGATTCCGACTGAGTCGCATACTATAGGTTACGTGGGTACCGCCCACTTGCGACTTCTACTCTTTTTTACTGTTCTGTAGTTATTACTATCCATAGAAGCTCTCGATTTACCTCATATTTAAGGCTTCGATAAAATTATATTACCATCGTCAGTTTTCAGCCTCGATATTTTGGGTCTGTCTCATAAAAAAATCTCTAGTGTATAATTTATAGCCCATGTTACATCGAATAGCTTCTTTACGAAGGTCGTTTGTCAAAGACTTAAATATCTGTCTATATGCCGATATAGATGAAGCTCTGCTGTTTTGTAGCTTTATTTCGTGTCTCTGTTCCATGAGTTAGAGTTTGCGGTTATATATTTTCTTCAGTTTCAGACTGTGGGTTCCAAAATCCTTAGATTCACCATCATCTTTTTAGTTTACATGTGCAGTGCTCGGGTGCTTAGAAACTGTTTTAGAGTTTGAGTTGATAGCTCTTGGGGTTTTGGCTCTCGCCAAGTACTGGTCGGAGCACAGATTTTATTAGTCGGGATCTTTTAAGCTTAATGGTAATATTAAAAGAAAAGTTACTGTGCCATGTACCGCTTACACATAAATTTAGCAACCAATCATTCAGAAAACAAAAAGGAGGCGTACATATTTTATTGAAGGGCTATAAAGGCACATACTTGCCAACTTGGGGCTTTTAAAATTAATTGTTCTTTTATTCGGGGATCCCGAATTTATTGTACACTAGCCGATGCCCGCGCCTTCATCCGTGTGTAGTTCGGTTTTACTATACATAACTATCTGTAAGATAATATTGTTTCGAGCCAATTCTAGACAATTCTCAAATATGATATTTGATTTCTTTTACCTTAAAATACCAAATAAACAAATAACAAAGGAAACAAAATATATCCATTATTTATCTCTACCTGTATTATATACTAGCGGCCCATCCCGGCTTCGCACGGGTGGACAAAATTCTTTAAATTTTTTCTAGAATAAAATATAGCCTATGTTACTCAGCGTGAATGTAGCTTTCCAATGGTGAAAGAATTTTTGAAATCGGCTTAGTAGTTTTTGAGTTTATTCATTGCAAACATACAAAAATACAAATCTTTCCCCTTTATAATATTAGTGTAGATCTAGATAATAATGAATGATCAATGACTAAGAGAATAGTCAGACAATTTGTATTTTATTTATTACTTACCTGCTGCATGATGCATGAATAAAACACAATTGAACAGCTTCATATAGTGAGTCTCCAAGGCTATTACCATTTAAACGCCTGCCTTTAGCATCGATGGTCCTGGGTTCGAGTCCCGAAAGGGGCAGATGTTTGTGTGACGAATATGAGCATTTGTACCTAAGTATGGGTATGTATTATATATGTACGTATATCCGTTACCCTAATATCTATAAAACAAACCTTAGAGTGCTTACTTTGGGCTAGGCTAATTGGTGTGAAGTGAATATAAGAAAAATTATATTGTAAGGCCGGTTATCTTTGGATTCGATCTCATTATTCACATTTTGCTAAGCATACAACGTACGCTTTTAACAGGTGTTTAAATGATATATAAATTAACATAACTTTTTCATAGTCATACGCTTTCAGTAATATAAAGCTTAATTAACCCACTTAAACCTACCGACCCATGTATGGGTATTAAGAATTTAAAAAATCTACCGTCTATTTTTAATACGTTAAAAACAAAATACACATATTTTTTAGAAAATTTAAGAGGTACTTGTTAGGAGCTAAGAGGTACTTGTTAATTATAATGACAAGTAACATATTAAATCAAAACATTACCAGTTGTTATTTGCGGCCGACAAATTGTAAATCGATAATTGTAAAACATATCCTCATAAAAGTAAGTTTATATTAATTTACCGTTATTATTCTAATAAAACAGTAGTGAAACTAAAAAGTATATTACTTTAGTAATATTCATATTGTAAACTAAATTAAAATTATCTTTCTTTTTACCCTTTTATTCAGCTGTGCATTCCATGGACCCATACATGGGTCCGTCAGCAAAAATATAGTACTTTCAACTTTTTAAATGAATATACTTTTTGTTTGTTATTTCAGAATATTTTCAAAATATTGACTGAATTAGATGTTAATAATTATCTAGCTCTATAATGCATTATATTTGAACCACTTTGTAACGCAAATACTCCTGTCACAGATAGATTCTGAGGAAGAGGGTGCTATTACTATACATAATTTACCTAGTTCTATTCTACGTGCATCGCAGAGGCTATTTGGTCTACTTATATCTGACAAGGAAAGTGAAGATGATAACATTCCTTTGACCAGTTAAGAAAAGAAATCTTTTTCATAAGCCAATGGCATCTACATCTTAAAAAGTTAGTTCTTCGCCTTTATTCTACGTATATCCGTAGAAAATAAGGCCTACCATTGGAGGAGTAGACACAAATAATACTAGTTTTCTAGTTTTCAACCTCTGGAAAGACCAAAAAACTAAATACGTTATAAATTACTTTAACCAATTATTCAATAGCATGGTAATAAACTTTATAGTGGAGTATACGAATCTATATTTAAAAAAAAAACAAGTAATGTAACCATAATTAAACTGAAAAATGTTTCGTTGAAATATTTCTTTATAGTGGATATGTTTCTATACAAACTCATTGTATGTTTTGGGAAAACATATCTGACTGTGACGGTACTGATTCAAAATGATAAATTTACTAAAATGAGGCCTCTATCCGGTTAACTCAATGGTATTTTCAAGAACAAACAACGCACTTTCCACTATAAAAAACGAAGCGTTTTTCTCGAATTGTCGAAATATATAATGTTAACATATATCGAAATTATCACAGGCAAAAAAATGTTAGTTTCCTCTATTCTGTAATAGCATTGAAATGGCATAACATAATGTGTGGCAATATTCCGTAGTGACGGTGGAGATTTTGATCATTTCGGTTTTAGCAGGTCAGTCACAAGAGCCTTTTTAGAAAGGTTTCTCACAAAACGCGAGTCTTATCCTATACCAAAAAGCTGCTTTGGAGATTCATACGGTCTCGACCACATTGCTAATCTTATGTTAGTAATGTTCTAAAATATATAAAAAACTAGCCACATAATAATACATTGAGTATAATATAACATACATTTGCATCCCAAAAATGTGTTTTAAAATATTACACAGTAATATTTATATATATTATCAATACATAAACTAATAGAAAGTTAGAAAACACAATTGTTTAAATTTTAAGCGTTTTATGTATATTTCTATTTAATACTTAAGCGTTTAGATAAAACGCAGTGCTTATGCCGACCGACCCATATATGGGTCATCAATTTTCCAGCGTTTCTACTAGTGAAATTTTTTTTTATATTTTTCCAAAGATACTGGGATTATAACAAACCATATATCCAAAAATCTTCTCTTTCTAAGATAAAAATAGTTTCAGGCATATCTGGGTTAAAGCAGTAATCAGTACCGTCGGTAATTTCAGCGATTACCGTGTACATACAGACAGCAATTAAACAGAAAAACTTTTTGTACTGTGACTTTTAAAATCGCCTATAGTTGTTAGGTACATACATACATCTCTACATACAGTTCTATCTAGAACTGTTCCGTTTTTAAGGTATGGATACACTAAGCTTTTAATGACTATTCTCGCCCATTGTCCTAGCTCATCGAGCACATACCCCAATAGAGCAGAAATGACAATTATTTTGTTTGAAAACAATTCCGCTAATTCGCCGCTTTTCACACTGCGCTCCGATTGGCTATCCTAAGGTCAACTAACACTCTAGAGATGTGGTAGTGCCCAAGTATCTAAGGTTTATCGATATCGATAGCCAATGCATCAGTAATTATAGCAATAGTGAATAATACAAACGTGTTCTCTTATGGAAATAAATGCTTATAAATGCTGCTAGTGATCAAATAAGAAGATATTAACCGCTGAATTGCACCTCAACAAGAACCAAACCAATTATCAAATTACATTTATTTAGTTGTATTAAAAGTAAAGATGAAATAATCAATTAACCATTCATTGGTTTACTGCTTGTTTCTCATCATGTCTTTCTATTGCTAAGAAAACTAATAAAAAAAAACAATTTCTTTGTTACAAACCTATTTATTGAAAAAGTATTAAATCCGTTCAACCGTTTATTTCAACTACACTAGATACCTAATATATCGGTATAATCGATCAAGATTTATATAATCGATAATGCAGAACACTATCAATTGGATTATTAATGCAAATTTTACAATTTCAAAATTACTTTTATGTTTGAATAAAATATGTAATAAGCTACAATAATGTCATTTATCGATTCACCCCTTGATCTTTTGAATGCAGCACTAGTGATGAGAGCGTAGACTAGAAAAAGATGGCGTAATGGGAAATTGTGTTATGTGGAAGCAGGACGCATAGACACCTGAACACGTGTGTCAACCATTTCACTTTGATTGTCCAGTTTAACTTGAGCCCTGACATATTTTTATAAAAAGTAATTTTTAACTATAACTTACCAATGGAAGGTTATTCCGTCGGTTTTATAATTTGAAGTTCTGCAGTTTTTTTCAAGTTTTTCACACCACCGAATAGAACAGCACGCCATTATGTAACTATTTAATTGAAATTAAATTTCGAAATAAGCAGACACGTACGCACAGATCCAATACTGGTTTTGTACTGTTTTAGTGGGAGCTCGCGTTAATATTTATAAGTGCAAAATCACTTATCAGTTGTGGAGGCGGACAGCCCAATATTACCACGCTATTGGGATATGTGCTCGATGTCCTAGCTATATCAAAATTTTTGAATATTGAACTGTTCCCGTTGACAGTTATTGAATAGAGCTCAATGCCTTCATGAATTAAAAAAGTTACACAAGGTGATATTTAGTATCGTCTATTTTACTATTAGAAAGAAATAAACTAATTGTTCTGTTGTTAGTCTATTACACAAATAGAATAACAATTATTATTACGTTACTTTCATCTTACGATATCAAAGAACTTTCATCTTGTGACGATGAGTCTTTGTGCGAGGGTGCTCTAAGTAATGTGCACTGTGCTCATCACAATATTCATAATTACAAATCACTCACCCACCATAATAAGATAAAACTATCATAAAATAATTTTATAATTGTGAGTCACAATAGGGTCAGAGATATTCAAAAAAGTGATGTTATTTTGTTAATATTTTTAAACTTTACAACTGTTGTTCACATAATAGCTATTAATTATGCATGATAGAAAGATCTAGACTTTGTTCCAAACATCAATAGGTAGTATCCGTGATATGTTAAATGTTTTAGATGAATAACAAGAGTATTAGAATTTTTCTTTTCATAATCATCTCTTGCGGTAACTTTTACTGCCTTTTTATATTGAAATTTATACAATGTCATCGTTTTATGTTTCTCTTCCCTTGATCAAAGCATTATTTAATTAATTATTTTCACCTCAATAGCACCACATAAATAAAAAGGTCACGCCTTCCAGACAGAATGTCTTTATTTTTCTACGTGCTTCTAAATAAAAGCATTTCTTATGATTCAACCAAGCATTCTAATTGAAATACTCCAGAAAGTAGAGGCCATTAAAGTCATGCTTATTAATTGTTTCGCCAAGGGTTCCTTTTCTACTATAATAATGTATTCAAAAGTTTTTCTTAATTATTATCCATATCTAAGTAAATAGTACGTTCTAGCCATATTGTTTGTAAATGATAAACATGAAAAAGACACGTAAATTGCTTTTTATAATTTTATAAATGAAAATAACGATCCTTTTGAATTTCGGGAGAGGACTCGTATACAAAGTAATTTACGTAAATCTACGCACGTGCAAGCTAGCACGCACGTTACATACATTACATTATTATGAGAAGAACTTTGTACCATATTGTAACGCTCGGGCGCTTTTAAGAACTTCCTGGTAATTATGAAGTAGTTTCTTGTATTTGGAACACTTTTAATGTGATATTTCAAATTAATGTTTTATTTAAGATACTCTGTTTATTTTCTAGCATTCAGGAATGCCTAAAATTTTATCGTATTGTATCGTAAAATTGGAGTGTAAACGTTTTTCTAGCTAATACGTCCAGATGCCGTAATGTCTAGGCTACGCCTTTATTTCACTTAAGTCCACAATAAATTCAATCTATTTATCTAACTCAAAAAAATATCTAATTATTTCGACAATGTGATTTTTTTTACAGTTGAACTTACGAGATAAAATTTATCCAATTACTTGATACAGATTCGGAATTAGACAGATTCCGGATCCGACTTGTGTAGTGACACATGTGTGTGATATAGCTATATCTCTGCTTTGGAATGGATACGTACAAATCATTGATTTTTTGTTGGTTTAGTCAATTTTTATTTTCTTACTCACAGCCAAAAAGTGGGATAGGAATCGAGTTATTACAAACACCATTAAAAAACAATTTCAGCAAACTACTCAAAGCAATCTTGTGCAACAGTAGCTCGTGGTCTACTTTTAAAACACGTCTGAAATCAGTGTAACAGAATCTGTTTGTAAACGGTAAACTTAAAAGAGTATTTGTAACTATGTACGTAGATGGTTAATATTTTCAAGTGCGTAACCAACGACACCTGCGGAATTAATATTAAAGTTTAATTTCGTATCGGAGATTAAATTTAATTATTCTTGGGGGATGTGAGCTGTGTCGTATTACACTTGTATTGTTTGAAGTATTTGAAGATAACGATACTGTTGTATATCTCACTAAAATACTCGTCAAGTCGACTCAATGTTTCAATGTTTATGTACACCAAACATCGGTGAAGTTAAATGAGTTATAATGGAACAAAGTTTTATGATTAAGTACCTACGCTTAACTTGG
This sequence comes from Calamotropha paludella, assembly GCA_927399485.1. Taxonomy (NCBI): domain Eukaryota; kingdom Metazoa; phylum Arthropoda; class Insecta; order Lepidoptera; family Crambidae; genus Calamotropha; species Calamotropha paludella. The sequence continues at coordinate 17,244,811 of OV656803.1, read as the reverse complement.
TTGTTAATATGCTATGCTATGTGATGTTTAGTAAGGTCAACTAATATTATAGTTCGCAATTTAGTTAGAGCTCTTTTGCTCTTATGTTTATCTTTTTTAATATTAAAATTACTTGAAAAGGAATAAAGATTGATACATCAAGCTTTTTAAGGAATAAAGATTGATACATTCAATCCTGAATAACATAAAGATGAACCTGTCAAAATAACCTTTCATGTTCAGTCGCCTTAATTCCCACGGGCTTGTTTCTTATATTTCAATCATTTGGGAGACTTGTTTTCATTCTTACCACCATAATTGTTGCTGTCGTTCAAGAACAATTGCTATAAATATATAGCAATAAAGCTTTTAGAATCGCCCTGTTCTCTCTTTTCGGATAGAGCCCTGTAGTGGATCTATATCAGTTCGGAGACTTCCTCAAGGAAATACTGTCCGTCTAGAAAACCACTTCTGTGGCTCGGTACTCTCGGCTCGAGATCCATCTCAGGATTTCGTCATCCCAAAACCTTGTGGTGTTATGGCAATCATCTGTGACTTCAATCACACAAAAAACCATAAAAGTTATCGAAGACGAACCTATTAAAATTCCTTAAAAGTATCTATACCAATTAATACTGTTGGTACTGATAACATCTCATACACATATGTTGTCAACTGTGTCCCCTTCATGTATTAATATAGTTATTTAATTGATTCCTGTAATTTAGAAATCTGCCATTACTGCCTCAACACATAAAGGAGGTGCCAAAAAGGAAGTCGAAAGTTACGTAGACTAATATCGTAATTTAGTATTTTCCCATATAGATATTAGAACGAATATTGTATTGGCAGGTCTACTTTTCATTGCAACGTGACCTTAATGACTTAACTCTCATCACAGATTTCTGAATGGTAGATGGACAGTCCAACTTACTGCTTTGTCAAAACTTCATAATTGAGCACATGTCATATTCACAAACACGAGTTGATTAGTTTTATGCCGAATATAGAAAATAATTCAATCGAATTGACCATTGACCTAAACTCTTTAGATCCCTGCTATAAACTCTTTAGATGGTTCTGCTCACATTAGAAAACCGTTTTTAGACAGTAGTATTGAACAAATATACTTCGGCAGTTCGGTACGATACTGATATGATAATTTCGTCAGAGGAGTAACACTTTTGACTCACTTAAGCTCTAGCAAGATGTTGTGTAACTTTAAGTGTGCTGTTGGGCAATTTCAATACTCCCGAATATAACGTCAGCTATTTTAGTAGAAATCCCACATTGCCTTTGACTACTCAATCAACAATAATGTCTTAGCTAGGGTAAAATCTATATAGGTATATATATAAATATAAATATTAGACAACATCATTGTTCTGAACCCAAGGTAAGTAGCTAAAGTACTTGTGTTATGGAATTCAGAAACAACGACGGTATCACAACACCCAGACCCGAGCCAATATAGAAAAGGTAATTTTCAACATTGAACCCGCGACCTCGGAGTAGCGTAACCATGAAAACCGGTATGCGAGCCATTCGACCAGAGGTCGACAGATTATATATAAGATTTTGATGTAATTTTTAATTTCAAACTTCTACGATCAAATAAATTCAATAGTTGACAATGCCAGAAAAGCCTGCGGTTTAATAATTGCAAATTGTAATCGGAGTTTCATGACATTAAAGTAATAAAAATCTGTATTGTGCCTTCGTGCACAGCAATCTGGAACATGGGTCGCATGTATGGAACCCGCAGTTCAGTATTTATAGCGTCCGACTAGAAATCATAGAAAACCCAAAATAAATCTCATAAATATTACCAGGGCTACTGAACGATGTAGGCACTTTCATTTCCTGGCCCCTTAACATTCGAAGAAAAATAACTGACGTAGATAAGTTACGTCATGCAAATATGCCGTTCAAAACACTTCAAAAATCAATACGATGAACTAAATCGCTACATCTCCGTTTTTCCGCACCATATGAATTTCTAGATTTTTAATACCACAATTAATAAATTTAATTTCTTAATAAGCAGTAGTACTTTTCCCCCAGTGCTCGTTATCAATTTAAATTGGTAATAATTAGTAATATTGTTTCTCCCAACCCAAAAACCAAGGGTAATGAGACCGACATTCATTAGAGGAACTTTATTTAAATAATAATTATTGTGATACTTCTATTCATACTATTAACCATTTCTGTAAAGTTGTAACTGGGTGTAATTTGTCCTATATTTAACGCTTATACACTGTACTTACTGGCTATAAATTTTGCAAACAGTTACAGGGTCGAACCGTTGTCAAATGGACAGGGCTTGCTTCCAAAAATGCCAATCAAGAATCATTTAATCGATGTCCTCTCCAGTACTAATTTGTTTAGTCCCAGAAATTTATCTCTGAGAATTTTAGGAGTTTCCTCCCTGAGGGAGTATTTAATAGTGAGAACTGATAAAATAATGAAAAAAGAATGTGCGAGAAAATTTTTCTACCCCTTTCCTACAAATGAAAACGTTTCAAATGCGTACACAATTGTTCTAAGTGTGAATTATAATCGTAATGTGGTTGTAAGTATTGTCTCAGCTTGCCTCAAATTGATGGGCTTGTTTGTATTAAGTGCCTTGCTTCAATGTTGAAATTGCAATCAAAATTTAAGGGAGGGCGGGTGGTTGACAAAATTTTAGTTTAGAAACACGTAATATTTTTATTTTGTTTTGTAAGGCTAATGAAAATAGATAAACTATTAAAATTTTGAAATAAATAGCAAATACCCTGGATTAAGTTGACTTAATAATTGTGGGTAGGTTGACCTATAAAATATTTAATCGATAAATCGGATTTGAAGAAATATTATTTGTAAAAGTATTATTGATAAAATATTAAAGTTGACGGTTAAACGTCAACGTCAACGTGACGTTTAAGTTAAACATGGTTGTTCTTTAATAAGTCTAAGAAAATTACAGACAAAGTAATCTGAAACAAAACAATTTACGATCGGCAAATTCATTTAGAGTTCTGAATCCTGGATCTTCTATAGTTCTTGAATAATAAATAAATAAAATAGAATATCTGTTACTTATAAGTAAAAGGTGAAGTCAATATTAGTATAGCCTTTTAATTAATTATTTTAAAACCAAAAATGTTTTGTATGCAACTGCGACAAGAGTTACTTTACGTCCTATGTACAAGTTCATACTTCAGTCACGTTTTTTGTTAGGCATACGCTCGTTCAAAGTTTCCACATTAAACTTTATATATTGCTTATTTTACAACTGCTTCGTATCGTTCGGCAGTTGGCGTTATTGAAATTACAGTATGCATACAAATTAAACTATAAAAGACATAGCCTACGATCTCTCTGTATCTGTCAAGAGTATCTGTCTTAATCATTGGTCAAACGAGCGCTCAGAAAATTTACAGTTGGCGTTTAGTATCTATGTATGTTTTAATTCCAACTTTAAATATTAATTCATTATGAGTTTATTCAAAAATGAATTAATTATTATTACAGAACAAACAAAAATAGTAAAGTATGCAAACGTAGATATGACAGTAATCTATAATCTAAGAACACAAATTTGTTGTTTGTGTGTTTGTCTGTCCGCTCTTTTTCCATTGTATACGCGTTACCATACTAACGCGTTACCGGATCAGCTAGTATATAAAAACAATTTTTGATCTATAGTACCATAGATACTAGTAACGGAACTTGTGAATGTGTTTCTATACAGAAAATTTTATGGCATCCTCAGAACTGCCTCTCTCAACTTCAGAATTGCCTTTTTTAGTAAAAGCTGCTCCAATTTCAATGACTATACAAAGCACAAGGTCAAACTTTAAAGTTGCTGGAATCACTTAAACACTTAATGCTTTTAATATGGTGGTAATGACACTTAGAGGGTAACATACAATTGTATGTTACCCTCTCACGTGTAATTTATAAACAAAATAATGTGTCCGTTTTTATACGTTATCAGGCAGAAGTTAACAACGTTGTACATAAAGAAAAAAATCAGTTAACTATATTAAAATACTTCAAGGAGACATCATATTACATTTAAATCTAATTCCACATATTCGTAGCATCAAGCTGATGCGATCCTACGACAGACAAAACCTATAGGCATAATACGCTTTCCATAAAAGATTTCCCCTGGGGCAAAAATAGGCATAATATGTTCTACTACCTGTGCAAAGCCGGGGCGGGTCGCTAATAATCTATTAAATTCCTGCTATACACTAATACTACATTAAGGGCCGTGACCCCTTCTGCATCACTTTCTCTTGTACGATCATTCTCCATCTGTTTATATTACTGGCAGTGTGGGGAAGGCGTTGAGAACTGATTATACATATGACGACCGTTTGGTGCAACGGTAGCGATCCTGCCTTTCGCATCAACGGTCCTGGGTTCAAATCCCGAAAGGGGCAGAAGTTTGTATGCTGAATACGAGCATTTGTACCTGAGTCATGGGTGTTTATATATATTTCTATGAATATTACATATCTATGTATCATATATGTATGTCTATCCGTTACCCTAGTATCCATAATACAAGCCTTATAGTACTTACTTTGGGCTAGGCTAATTGGTGTGAATGTAAGAAATATTTATTTATTATATATATTGTGTGTTTGAGTAAAAATAAATGTTTCTTTTTTCATTCTTCACCCAAGTTGAAATTGGGCACCCTCTGGGCACGAAGAATCCTAATGGATACATAACAGCTGGCTGAGCGGTTGTCAGATTCTTAATGATTATGTGCCACCTGCGGTGTGGAAACCCGGGAAGAGTGTATTATTCTTACTGTGTGAATTTCTGTTAGAAGTCGTATATTTAATTGTTCACCTAATTTGGGTTATCAACTTCTTTTGTCGTCAGTCGTAAATTGTCGTAAATAATTATGTCGTAAATTATACTCATAGAATGTTCATGGTATCAGGTCATGGAATGCTTTTAAATATTTTTGGCTTTGTTATTTAAACTGCGACAGCTTTAATAAAGGTTTGTTATGTTTGGCTTGTGGTCTATTTAATGATTTCGAAGATACAACCATAGACTCTATGTCTATAGATATGTATATCCATAGATATGTATAAACATAACTTTATATATGTATATACATATAAAAATATATATTTAAGTAGCGAAAGAGTTCGTCTAAAAAACCACTACGATGGTTTTCTATTCCTAATTTGAGACCCTTACTCATTAAAGTAAGCCATCATAAATATATTGTTTGAAGGTACCTAACGATCGGTAGTGACCTGAAGATTCGGTTAGCACCTATTTGTTTTTTGCCTTTTTATTTAGTTTTTGTGTTGAGATTATACTTAGATCATTTGATCGGTTTAATTGAGATTAAAGTTAATACTTCATACTGTTCTTCAACGATACGTGCGTCCAGTCAGCTTCAAAATAATGCTTATCTCTTAAAATTTTGTAGACAGAAAAAACAGTCTGATAATTGATTTGTTGATAACGTTAAAGGCCGACATAAATGTGGTTTATATACCCCATTACAAAAGCAACTTTCTCGATGCGATAATATAAAAATAAATTGAAATTTTATGCTGGTGTGCAAAGGACACTTCCTGTATGAACGACACGTTATAAATCTTATCGGTGACAGTCAGGCTTCATTGAATATTTTACGAGTTACTCCTTATCTTCGCGGGAAATAGACTTTTAAATATTGATTGAATTTTTCTTCGAGGTAAAGAAGTTTAGGTGGATGCGACAAACACTACTCTGACATCTCCAAGTCCCATGAAGTATTTAAGAAGTCGGTATAATTAAATAAATTGATGATAACATACTTAACATATCTTGATGATCTCCGTGATCGATCTAGCAGGCCGGTTTTGGTAGTATTTAAATCATATTCAAATAACTTTAGCTTTAAATTTAAAATACAGCCTTTGAAATTATGGAAGGAAACTTCTAACTATAAGTACATAACTTTACCTGAATTTATGATATATTTTATTTTACTCTGCCGTTATGCTCTATGTATATATTGAAAGAGGTATTTTAATATAATGTAGTGCTCGTAATAACAAAAAAATAGTTTTTAGGTATTATCGTAAAACGAATCTATGGCAGATAATATATATCGTGTAGTTATTGAAAATTCGAATTTGTTAAAATATCTAAGAAAATCTTTGTCAGTATTTTCCCAGGTTGTTTTGAAGAATTGTAAATCGGTTATATGAGGAGGCGACGTTTGTTTCCTTGTTTATATCTATTTTATATTCAGAATAGATAATAGATACATACTCGTACATTTGAGGAAAGTATGTATCTATTATAAGATTGTACATTTGGGGAAGGCAGAGGGAGTTAAAATAAACAAAATAATAACATTCAGTGATGCAATACTTCTATTATTTGTATATTTTAATTTGATTTGTATATTTCAAGGGTTATATGGAAAACAACACGTTTAAAATCTTAAAACATATATTAAATACTTATGTACTTAATTCATGTATCGAGTCACGAAGGTATTTCATTTAACATATAATGAGATAATTATAATAATTCAATATCTAAATATATAACGTTTTTTAATAGAAACACAGGTCGTTAGTCTGATACACAAAACTGTAAACTTTGATTTTGCTGACGCAATGTACGGTTGACAATATTGATATTAAGTTAATTAGTGGTCTGAATAAATCATATGTCCAATAAATTAATGTTCAAAAGCATCACAGGCTTGTTGAATTATAAGTTAAAAGCTATATTAAACTTATAGATATACCAAATGCCAATTTGAATAGCATAATATAACTATATGTAAAAATTATTAACTATTGCCTAAGATAGAAGTGACAATGAGTGTTATTATTATCTTATATAAATATACCCTTAAGAGCAAAAACTGTTTATGGAAAAGTTACTAATTATCAAGATTACAGTATTTACAAGTTATCTTTTTATTCATTCAGATGAGACATCTTAATATTTTGTATGAAGATTAATTTGTAATGCAATACAATACAAGTAAAAATCCTTGTTGCTTGAAATACCGGTGCTCTCAGGCGTATATTTTCTAGTTTTGGTACATAGATATATAACAAATTCATTACAAAGCATAAAAACCGTAACTCGTTCTCAAACACTTTAATATTCATAGTTAACTAGCTATGCCATAAATCACTACGCTTGTTTAACAATTAATTTACAAAAGTAAAAGGATACATTAACTCTTTCTCCTTAAATGTTCGATTTTATAATTGTTTTTAACAATTCGCAAAAATTTCCACAAGACGAAAATTTAGTATACTTTAATAAAAATATTTTGCTTTGATTATTATTTTTATTACAATTATAGAAAAAACCAAATAAAAGTTCAAGTCCATTCCATTTCATTTGTGAATCAATAGTACTTGTGGATATTCAGGTCATTCTTTGTCCACTATTAAACCAAGAATTTTAAATGCTTGTAAGAGAAAAATCATAGAAATAAGTACCAGCACATTGAGTTTAAGTATAGGTAGTCGAAGGTTAGCCTTAATGAATTATTGGGCATAATAGTTAGTAAATGACATTAGCTTTGTATCCATTACCACGGCCTTTATAAGCCAGTTGAGACACGAAATCGATGCGTTATGGAACAATTGACTCTTACAGTAGTGTTTAAATTTGCTTTAAGGTATTACGACTGAAGATGCGGCGCTCCAACAATTGGAAATTCGCACAACAACGGTACACCTCATATGTCTGGCTTCTTGGTAAATACAAGCGTACTTTGCGGTTTATCCAAGATAAAACTGATGTCTTACAAGCTATGATCAATTCAGAGCAAAAATTGTGAACATATGTTACTAACAATAATACCAATGCCGTTTTGTTCTATTGCTATAATACGGGCTAGATGAATAACCATTTGTAAAAAATGTGATTAGAATAAATAACTAATTTATAGTACCGGCTTAGTTCCAATTATCCACAAGCATAATAAGACATAGAATTTAATTTTTCAGGCATTAAAAACTCAATTTTATTTACTTGTGAAAATTGGCTGGGTATTTCACAAGAAAATCCGAAAGAGTTTTTTAGAGAAACTAATCAAAATCTACTACAATATTTATATTATAACAAAATTTAACACATAAAATCCAATCAGGCCAGAAGTGATGAAATTAAATAATAATAGCGTTATGTCCATATTATTTGACCCCAGTAATGAACCCACGAAACAACAAAAATTAACCCTCGAAATAGTCATTACTGTCGTTGAGAGAGACGTCTTCATTAGACCTTTTTCCTAAACCGAAGTTGAAGCGGTGCATATCTCTTTGCCGTTTACCTAGGCCGAAATTAAATTTGCTGCTTAGTCTCTTGCCCAGTCCAAAATCGTAAGACCTCGCTCTCTTTCCTAAGCCAAAGTTGTACAGTGGCATGCGCTTGCCTAGTCCGAAATCATACATCCTCGCGCGCTTTTCTTCGGCCTCATAGTCAAATCGTTTGCCAAGCCCAAAACTGTAGGGCCTTGCTCGCTTTTCTTCAAAGACTGTAAAAAAAAATTAAATTAAACTTGGCCCACAATTTATTAAATAGAAGTAGTGATTTAAATCAAGTTTCTTTCTACGGGGAAGCGTTTTGTCCTCTTCTTAGCTCATGTAAAATGCCGAGAAAGCATTGGCTATCATGGATGTATCACTGGAATACAACAACTTTATGATTATCTTGAGATAAGGTGTCGGTAGCCAAAAAAGGTAAGAACAAGCCCTGTCAAGAACCAAATAAAATATGAATGAACGTTTGGATATTAAACCCAAGATCTCTGGGTCTGACAAAGGTTCTTGAATGAAACATTTCACTAAGGCACATACGGTTTCACTAAGATAAACCTGCTGGAGAAAATATTTGAACCTACTTATTTTCTGTCAAACACAAATTCAAAATTATATTTTAAGCTTTAATAAACGTATTTTAAAACCTTGTCCCCGACTAGAAAAGCAAATATATAATTTACTGTTGCATTTTTTTTAATATTTCTATTATATGATTTTAATTTACTCCATAGTTTCAAATATGTCCGATTAAAACTATGTTTACAAACTCGCTATTCCGAGTAACACTTATGATGTGAAAGAAATTTACCTGGTCCGTCTTCGTACTGGTCAAACAGTTCGGCTAGGGCCTGCTGATCTTCATTGGTATATTCCTCTGTGGAATCATCGCCGACAGAACGTTTGCCAAGACCAAAAGAATAAGGACGAGACCTGTAAGATACAAATATAAATTACAGGTATAAAACTATTAGCTAAGATAACATGTTGCAGAAAGGGAGTTCGAAAGTTCAAAGGACAATGCCCATTGTAGTACGGATTTTGGTATCGCTTTGAATGATTTTGTACCATGATGATTTTTATCATCTTTTTAGGTTTCCGTAGTTCGACGGATAAAATGGAAAAACGTATAACAAAATTCATCAAATTATAATTTTTCCCCTTCTTCATTTGTGTTTTTATTTACATTTGAAGTTTTATCTATCAACACAATGGTTAGAAGTGAGCTGGATGCGAGTATATTAATAGTTTAGTTTGAATATTACTAATTTAGGTATAATATTTTAGATAATTAAGGTTTTCATCACAACACTCAATTGTCATTTTTATGGTTTTGTCCCGCTCAATTACCCCATTGTTGCCAGTCTTCTAAATTATTAACAATTATGCATCGATTATGATTGCCTAATGCAAATCTATATTAATAACATAAATACCTTTGCGTTGATATTACGTATTATTAAATATATTCGTTTTCAGAGTATTAAAATAGCAGGTATATCTACCAACTTCTTTTCTATATATTCTATAATCACAGAAGAATCTCAATGCACGTACCTATAACGTATAAAATCTGACATCATAATGTTTGGTCAATCTGTGATTTCTAGACGTTAATGAAGTACTTACAGACATGCGTGCTGTTATGCATGCAAGATGCGTTTATTTTATTGATAGATGCGAATGACGTGCATACTATGTGACGAATCCCTTTATTTTTCATCATGCAAGCTATAAATGACGTGTATGCATGCGTGTGTATGTATCAAAGCAAGCTGATAAGAGAGTCAAGCACGTCGTCGTATATGCATGTCAGCGGCATTACTGTTTAGGGCAGGACTATGATTGATGTCTAGGCTCAAAAGGTCTTATATGGGCTGTAATATACATAATCACAGACAAATCACAGATTGGACTACTTGTTTGTTGATGTGGTATATTATATTTCATAATGAAGCATATTAAATTATAAATGAAGCATAAACTCACTGTAGGTGGTTCAAGTAATTTAATTATAAGGATTCACATGGCTGAATTGTACGAAAAGTTAAAAGCACAACGCAACAAGATTAGTGAAAAAAAGCGCCGTCAAAACCATAGAAAGGTTAAATCTTCTTTTCGTAACATATTCATGTTTTATACATAACTACTTGAAATATTAGAATGTGAACTGCCAATTCGATATTTTAACGAAATAAATAGCGTATAGATTGTAATAGGGGTTAAAGTATGAAATTGCCGTTTTATTGCAATAGGTTCTTTGAATTGACATAGAATCTTCATGGTTTGAGGTTTTCGAATGAAACTTTTTTTAAATGGTTTCTATGATGTTCTTTTTTTAAAAAATGTAAAACATTTGAATATCGACTTTCAATTGTTTTTGTTATTCAATTTAGACAAGAAAGATGGATACTGCGAAAATTCGAGTTATTTTTGAATACGAGTTCCGACGCGGAACTAACGCGGCAGAAACAGCCCGCAATATCAATGCTGCGTTTGGAGAGGGGTCTACTAATGAACGCACCGTGCGATTTTGGTTTAAACGCTTTCGTGATGGAAATTTCGACTTAAAGAACGAGCCACGAGGAAGACCGCCCACACAGGTAAATAACGATGAATTAAGAGAGATAGTGGAAGCCGATCCTAGTCAAAGTACCCAGGAATTAGCGGCATGGTTTAACGTTACCTTACCCACAATATTGACTCACTTGCGTCAAATCAATAAAATAAAAAAATACGAAAAATGGGTGCCTCATGATTTGACTGATCTGCAGAAAGAAACGCGTGTTGAAACTTGTGTTGCCTTGTTGAACCGGTACAGAAATGAAGGAATATTGGATCGAATTGTAACATGTGATGAAAAGTGGATTCTTTATGATAACCGGAAAAGAAAAATGCAATGGCTGACCCCAGGTCAAATGCCACAACAGTGTCCTAAAGCAAAACTTACCAATAAAAAGGTAATGGTAACTGTTTGGTGGTCTCAGCATGGTGTTATTCACTATAGTTTTCTCCGATCTGGTCAAGCAATAACGGCAGATGTCTATTGTGCCGAACTCCGAACCATGTTGACAAAACTAGCAGTAAAACAGCCCCGACTCATGAATCGATCTTCACCATTATTGCTCCACGACAACGCGAGACCTCACACAGCACGAGAAACCATTTTGACCCTTCAGGAACTGCAGTTAGAAACCATTCGTCATCCTCCGTATTCACCAGACCTTGCTCCAACGGACTACCATTTTTTTCGTGATTTGGACAATTATCTACGTGACAAGAAGTTTTCTTCCCAGGAGGCAGTACAAAATGCTTTCACACAGTTTGTGCAGTCTAGATCGTCGGAATTCTATCGCAAAGGCATTAATGACCTTCCCATTAGATGGCAGCAATGTATAGATAATAATGGCAACTATTTTGATTAAATAAATTTGTTAAAAATTTAAAAAATAAACAATATAGATTTTCAGTACAAATCGGCAATTTCATACTTTAACCCCTAATATTATATTTGGCAAATCGATACGGTTGTTAGAAAATGGCAACACATAGAAGATGAGTGTCAATAAAAATACTCTGTAATAAGGAAGTGAATCTATAATCTAAGATCATAGTGGTTTGTGTGTTTGTCTGTCCGCTCTTTTTTCATTGTATCAATAACGTTACCATAGCAACGCGTTAACCGCAAGTAGTTCGTCTACCGGATGCTAGATGGCGCTAACGGAAAAATATTTAATAATGGAAAAAAAATAAAGAATTTGTCCACCCGTGCGAAGCCAGGACGGGCCGCTAGTTCATTACTAATTATTATGTGGATTGCCCGTCGAATATATGGCTAAGTATTTTACAGCGTTTTGTAAAAATTGAAGTCTTAATTTTTGATATAAATTTGTTTTAAGAATAGCACGAGCAAGAACGATACCACTTATGGGCATTTTCCTTTGATACTACATTTTGGTCACTTGAGATATCACAGTTAAGATTTTTGAAATACTATCTTTTATAAATAATGTATAAAATGCATTTAATCATCGTCTCTAAAGACATTTTCTGCCTTCCCCGAAATTTAGGGACCTTGCAATAATCTCCATGCTCGATCAGCGTTGGCATTAGCAGTAAAAGATAATAATTCAAAAAGTTCTGCTGTCCCATATGGTCTCGGGGAAGTGAATGATGAGTATTTTCAGTATAATTAGTTGGCTGTTATAATATCCTTAGTATTATTAAAGGTTGGTGCTATACTACTCTGCCGGACATAACATGGCTTAATCAGAGCACAGATTAATGTTACGTCTATTTTTGCTCTCATTGCAACAATTATTACAAATATCAAATTTTTACTTATAATCTTACCTAGATAAAAGTATTTTGATTCAGAAAGTGCAGATAAAAATAATCGGTTCAAGAAATGACAGTAGGGGTCAAAAATTAATTACCTACCTGGAAATGGTATTTTTTTATTGAAGCAAAAACCTTTGCATATTTGTAATTATTTGATGATTTACAATATAGACACAAACCTCTTTCCCAAACCGAAGTTATAGACAGGCAGTCTTTTGTACTCGGATACGTAGCTATAGGCTCTTTTGCCGAGGCCGAAATCGTAGTGAGGGGAACGCTTCTGAAGTGTTGCATGCGCATCGGTTTCTTGGGTCACGTGTTCTTGTTCACCAGACACTCGCTCCGGCGCGCAAAGTGCAACGCCTGCCATGATGAAACACAGCGCCACTGATTGATACAACATTCTGAAACAATAGTTATAAAATATTATAAAACCTTATACAACATTGCTTTGTTCGAAAAGCACATATATCAGATCTGTTATCGAATTCCCCCTGCATGTATTGACTCAATAAAGTTAGGCTTTATTGAGTCTGAATATTAAAATGTTACAATTTGAACGGCAGGATTTATAGCAAATTTAATTGTACACACAACGCGATGATATGTTACATTTTGTTTTTATTGAAAAAACGTAAGCGAATTTATGGGTTTGAGTCTTCAACGGAGGGTTATGATAAGCCGAGATCTTGCTAGCCAAAGCGCAGGTCATAGTGAACATAATTGTTCTATTAGGAGATCCCTTAAAGAGTTGTCATCCAGCTATGACACCAATATTGTGGTTGCTATCTGTCTAAGGACCGACAGCAATCACATTAATAGTAATTTAATTTAAATTTCATTCTAAAGAGACATAAAGGAGTAAGTAGAAATCACCTTAATATAACTAGTAAAACTCATTTACAAGGTAAGTTTATTGATTGACCCATATTTATTCAGATTTAAATTGACTGTTAAGTCAATTTAAATCAAAAAACTAACGTACTAATGTTAGGTTAATTTTTTGCCGGTTTAATATTAGTATGGTTGATTTTAAAATAAATCAATTCCTATAAATTAGATCTCTTACCTTTCACCACATCTCAACTAAGACAAAACTCTTAGCGACCAGTTGGTACAACGAATATGCTATAATCTTGCCTGTGCCAAGAGGTCCTGAGTTCGCATATTTGTAGGGGCATATATATGTGATAAGCATTAGTATTTGTTTCTGAATTATGGTTTTATATACTTATTTATGTATTGTATCCCTTATTTAGTATGCAATGTGCGTTGTCCAGTTTTTTATTGTTTATTTAGTTAGATATAACCCTTTATTTCGAGCCCTGTCCTTTTTTACTTTCTGTGAAGTCTGGTCAAAACGTAGAGACTCATTCTCTACGTTTTCACAAAACTTCATGTTTTTATTTCTATGTTTGTATTTTAGGCTGCAAATATTATCAAATGCATTATAACCCATTATAGTGCGTCGCCTTCTTCCTTAGACCAGGGTTGATATTTTTTGAGACCAAAAAAAATTATATTAGGATGAAACCCATTGGAAAAGGTAGAGAATACAACAAAAATGATAGGAATAATAATTTACGGGCGATCTGAGGTCGGAAAGAGGAAGAGGCTGAGCTTTTAAGGGGAAATATCGGTTTATCTCGATTTCTGGCAAAACTACAAGTCCTATGAAAAAAAGTTAAATGAAAAAGTTGTAGGTATTAAAAAGATCTACAACTTTTACATTAACACTTTTACACATAACCTCAAAATTTATGTGAAAAATTCAAATAACCAAGTTTTTGGTTTTTTATTTGTATCTTTTGCAAAAAAATTGTTTATTATTAGTGATACATATAGACAAAACACTAATTAATATAAGGTGTGAATAAAAAAAATTAATACGTTCATCAGTTTTTATAATATAGTAACCATAACATGACATGGAAACTGTTATCAAAAATGAAATAAAAAAGCGAATACTGAAGGTAGACCTGTGTTAGCTACCAGCGATAGCTTTGAAAATTGTAAAAAGTGAGAAAAATATATATTAGGATAAAACCCATTGCACAAGGTAGAGCATATAACAAAAATGATAGGAAAAATAATTTACGGGCGATCTGAGGTCGGAAAGTTGTGGGTAATAATCTACAACTTTTGTATTTACACTTTTTTCACATAACCTCAAAATTTATGCGAAAAATTCAAATAACCAAGTTTTTGGTTTTTTGTTTTTATCTTTTTCAAAAAAATATTTTTAACGAAATTTGCTGAAAACTTACCTTTTTATATCCCAAACACACAGTATTTTTTTATTTTAAATATTTATTTTTTCACTTAATTTTGACTTAATATCCAAAAATCACCCTAATTATCAATAGAAAATTTTCACGTCAAAATATCTGCTTTTTTGAAAAAGTCGGTGTGCTTTTTGTTCGTTGAAATCTCTACTTTTCAGTGTTACAAAAGAAAATATACTTAACTTTAGTAAATGTTCGCACAAAATGCAAATAATAAAAAAACTCGAATCCGAAATTTTTATTTTATCATTATGTACAATTTTGAGATATTTATTAAAATTTCGTCTTTTTCTCCAAGATTGAAGAAGTCTGCATTGGATCTTCACCCACAATTTCATCTGAATCATCAACTTCCTCGTAGGTTTTTTCTTCCACATTGGAGCGTGTTTCAGAACCATTACAATTCGAGCATAAACTTGTGCATTTTAAACCATGTTTTTGACAGCCACATTTCAAACTGTTACATCCAGTTTAACAGCTGCAGCAAATAGTTTTGAGCAATATTTCCGGAATTAATTTCTCTACTATTTTATGCATATATATTGATGAAGAATATATATTCCACTTGAATCGCTCTATCTATTAAACCGCATCAAAATCTATTGCGTACTTTTAAAGACCTAAGCATACATAGGGACAGATATATGTAGTGACTGACGATTTCTTCCTTCGGCATGATCGTCAATCATAAAAGGAATAAAACAACACATACCTATAATTTAAAACCACAAAAAAGTAACTATAATAACCAGAATCAATATAAAAACGAAATTAATCCCTCTTTGTTATTAAAAAATCAATCACACCACCCTTTATCAAATATCTACAGCCAAATAGGCAATTCTATTTATAATTTATGACGATAAATATGTATGTCACTTTAAGAGGATTTTCTCGGTCCTAAAAAAACAGTCCAATGAAAAGTGGGCATATTACAGCGTTGTGCGGTATAGGCAGTTATTTAAGCCTGAAATAAAGCCCTTTTCGCCTTTCTGTCATTAACAAAATGACTGATGATGAATGAATCTAATGCGTAAAATTTGGGATATAGGGAATGCGCGGACGACAACGATACACCCTTACTCGCTTTATTTGTATTTTTTATAGTTCTTTCCGCATAGCATGGATCCTGTGTCGTTGGATAAGTAATCCGTGTCTAGCGTAGCAAGAATACTCAAAAGTATGTTTAAACATCAAAATATGCAATTTTCTTGTATTGTATTTATTTATGTGTTATACAGACATTACTATAATACATTACTATAATATAGTCACAAATATTAATTGTAAATATAATCTATACATATAAATAAAATTGAAGTGTCTGTTTGTAATATTGAAATAACCGTTTTTTACAACATGCATATGAATATATATACGGTACATACACCAAAATATTTTTTTTACAATTTTTGTCTGTTTGTCTGTCTGTTTGTTCCGGCTAATCTCTAAAATGGCTGGATTGATTATGACGGGACTTTTATTGGCAGGTAACTGATGTAATAAGGAGTAACTTAGGCTACTTTTATTTTAGAAAAACTATTTTATTTTAGAAAAATAAAATTACTGCGCCACAGCAAGGCGTGGCTGGGTAACTAGCTGTAGTTAATAATAAAATTATATTAATTTAGCATCTTTTCATCCCAACCCCACATTTTTATAATATGCTCAATATGCGAATTTTTAACTATCTCTATCAATGTTATTTAATGCCTCTAAAAACATCTTTTTCCAAAAACTAACGACCGACCAGGCGTCTTAAAGATCAAGCTCGTGGCGAATTTCCATATTTATATGAAAAGTTGATGAAGAAAACTCGATGGTGTACTGTTTAGCGCATTTGGCCTATAAATAGCCCCACATCCAACAAAACATGCATGGTGAATCTGTTGGTCTTAGCATCATCAGTCGAATATTTGAATAAAACAATTATATAAATAACGAGATATTGTAGAAATTATGTTAGGAATGACTCATCTAGGGAATTGTAGTATTCTAGTTTTCAACTGTCAATCTCCGTATCTTGTTCCGAGAGCGCGTGCTGTCGTGAACTTTTTCCAAGATCAACGACAAAAAAATTTAACCAATCTACAGTAACCGTACTAAAGTTAGAGAACAACTTCATAGAAACGTTGCAACCATATTTATTCTTTCTTTTTCTTCATAATGAAGGTAGTGTGCAAATTATAATTTGTTGATTAAATATATAGCTAGATAAAGTCAATAAGATATATATCTAGTCTTTATTAATCACCCTTATTTCAAGTAAGTTTCGATAGCAAAAATAAATCATTGGAATTTGATTTTGCATTCCACGTTGATTTCGTAGAATAAAAACAATTTAGTTTCCTATTTGTCATCATCTTTGGCAACAACTGTTACTAACACGGTAGTTCTAAAAGCATTCGTTCACACTTGTATATAGAAGGAGCTAACAAAAGTCGAAAATTATATTTTTGTAATATAATTTATGTAACTTAAAAAAATGTGAATACGATTTTATTTGTTTTAGAAAACCAAACAATGTTGTTCTATGTATATTGTAAATTATTCCTTATAATTCATAGTTAAATTAGGCAGTTTTTTGGAGTGCAAATGCAAAACGTAATGATGTACGTTTTGCATCCAATATAAATGTCAACTCTTATTTATGTTAAAAATATAAATATTAATAAACTTCTAATGCTGTACAATTAACGTACTAAAAGGGGGTTAGGATAAAAAGTAATATAATATATTTTGAAATGATCATAACTTGAACATTTTATTGACAGAAAATAGTCTATCTCTAAAATCTTATATATATAATTAACACAAATTTATTACTTCATAATATTTTTGTTATAATAATCAACTAGCGTTCTTTTTTTTGGAAGCCCATATTCAGAAGCAGACTTCTAGGTTGTTTATGATGCTCCTTGTCATATTATTGTAATTGTTCACTCATTATATTATTCTATTTAATTAAAATGGATTCTACGTCCTTCCTTTGTGTTACACTATAACTTAAAATGAGTGTCTGTATGAATTTAGTCACGGGGTTCTTGAGTCCAAGAGTCAAATTGAATTAATAGCTTAAATACCCGTCGGGAGACTCGACGGGTATTTAAGCTTTTGATTTATATAATTGAGGTGCCAGACTTACTTAAAGGCTGTAACAGACCTTCAAACTGAAGTTTTAAGACTTTGTGGTATTTTATTAACTCTTACAGAGTATGACGACAAGTAGACAAAACATTTCTGATTTTTAAAAAATTACTCATTAATTAATTAGATATATGGAAACAATAAATGTGCTGAAGAATTTACCTCAGGTGTTGAAAGAACCCGCTTTGGCACTGTAAAACCAGGAAAGCATAACCTTATATGGTTGAAGTATAATTAAAATCTTTTAGCGATTTTCAATAATAGTATCTACAAAATTTTTCCCTATATATCTTTTCGGAACAAGGTCTATCTCTCTTAGCCACCACCTATCTCTACCTCTTCAAGGTCTCCCGGTCTAGGACTAATGAAGCCATGACGTAGCTGTTGACGTCCAATAGACGATTGTAAGTGCTCATATTGAATAAAAAGCATTTTATCTTTTTATCTAACCTTACCTTATCCTATAGAGAATTCTTCATATTGTTCCATTGTTTTTTAAATCTGAGACATATAGTTTCTCTTCTCTTATTCCATCAATTTGATCAAGTGTAATTAACCAATTTAATATATGGAAAATAAATTTAGGTGGACCACCGGTGTCTTGGTCAAACGCCATTCAAATACAGCTCTAAGATGTGGACTTTTTATTATGTCTAGCAGAGTACCTATACTTTTTTTCTAAAGAGAAAAATTATTTATTTCATTGTTTATATTATATAGAGTGTCAACGCGCACATTTCATTCAAACTTTCAAGTGAAGAACTTGTTGTAAAAACGTGTATAACACAACCCTTACATAAGTCTCAAAAGTTGAAATCTTCATTTTGCTCAATTTTAAACTATAATATATTCTAAATATATAATATAATACATATATCAAAAACACATTTGCATACAGTTTGCGACCTATTCTAATTGCTATTGCCTGCATTAAACTGGTTCGGATTGACGTCTTTCTGACTCCGAGGGTAGTTGGTAAACTTAAATTTGTTAGATAGGTCTCATTTGAATAAAGTTTTCTATTGAAGGCCATGTTCTTTTAAAACTCGAAATTACTAGATATAAAAAAGATTGATGTTGGCATCTAAACCACAAGAAGTTTTTTGAAGGCATAACAATATTTTCATATAAATTGCACGAGATTTAATTGATACAATAGCCTGTGTTTATTCGACCGGATGAAAATCAAAACAAGTATTTGAAGTAAAAATAAATGTATATAGAAATTATAGGCAATATAACTACTATTGACTTAATAAACAAATAATTAATTAGTTTTTATTCTAATATCCATTCGATTTTTAATCATACTATGGTTTGAAATTTGAATGCAGCTGAGCGGGTAAACAAACAAAGATTTGTAATAGAAGGTTGTAAGTATAGAATATTGATATATTTTTTAATCTCAAAACACAAATCTTAAAAGTGAGGAAGGTACCTTATTTAAATAATAACCATAAAGGCATTTTCAAATCAAATGCTAGCACTGTTAGATTCTTCAATTATATAACTGCAACATACGTACAAGAAACTATTTCTAGATTCCTTTACATCCTATGATTCACATGTCATTTTATCACAGTAGGTCTGGCCGAGAATATACGAACTGCGACTTTATGTTGTCAAAGACCATACTATACTTTCCATTAGGATAAGATTATTTCTAAAACATCCATCCAAATAGAGGGCTTTCTCCTAAAAACTTCACTTGCCTAATATACGGCTAATTCTAACATCACTTTCAAATTTAAACCCCTTGCCATATTACAAATAAATTGTCAAATCTCTTCATATGTATATTTACTTGCACGACGATTCCCTTTAGTGTCTGTCAAAGTCTCAGGCATGAAGGGTTGTTTTTGAAATAATAAAATTCGTAACAAGAAGTTAATTGAAAACCGGAGACGATTAATAAAAATGTTCCGAAAGTGGTAGCTTTACTAGAGAGAGTAAGTCCCCATTTACGTTATTTTTAGCGAAAATAGTTTATTTACCATCAAAAGTAATAGTTGAAGTCATATTGTCCTTTTAGAGCACAAATCTGAATTGTGAAAACTTCAACTAAGTGTTTACTACGACGACTACGACTACGTGGTAGCCGTAGCCGTCTAACCGTATCGTATCATAGTACTAACACCTGTATATGATGACACATTTTCCGAACTTTTCAAATATCTTCCTGGCAATTAAGACATTTTTTAAATGTGCACACATGATTGACATTTCCAATTTTAAATATTAAATAGTGATAACTACATTGTACAGCTTTAAAAATAAGAATACGATAATGTTTTCAAACACGTTAATTTTTGGAATTTCTCATATATATCTTAACCAATAAAATGGGTATAAAAAAGGTTCGAACTCATTAAAAACATTATACAATGAAAAACCGGAATAAAATAATTGACACCAAAAACTGGGTTAATGTATTTTCCCGTCCTTTCTCCAAAACTCCGTGGAATCATAAGTCTGACACTTCTTAAATACATTTGCAAAGAAGTTGGGTAAGGCCGAGCATCTAAGAGTGGAAGCGCCTAATTTCTAACATAAGCATATTAGAAGTTAGGTGCTCCCACTCTTTATTTATATATTAACATCTATTAACATACATACCAAGACATTTTTTAATTTCACGCAAGTCATTAATTTTGAATTTAGGTAAGACTTACTTAAGATCTTTTTAAAGAATAAAATTTCCATTTTATCATTGGAAAAAATAAAAAATCATCGTCATATAATATCACTATTATTATGAGACCTTTAATAATCTTAGTATAAAAACCGGGCTCTATTTTAGATTTTTTATTCACATTACTTTACATCACATTATCAACTTTTATATGCCATGCCCGTGAGACCTGTTTAAGACCATATATGGCTTTATTCAGCTTAATAGCTTTATTTTTATCAAGATTAGAACACTCGAAAATATCTGGTTTCTGCATATATATGGTCTCTTCCAATTCTCCATTACGAAATGCCGTCTTAACATTCAAATGAATAGTTTCCAGATCAAGCTTTACCGTCAAAGCAAACAATAACCTTAAGGTAGTATGACGAACTACATTATATGCTCTGTATCACTCGGCACATAGGAAGAATCTTCGGAAACATCTGCAGTAGACAAAAATGAATCATCTAACTGAGGACTGTCCCCCACTAGATCTGAATTTTTCTTTTATTCTTCTTTGATAGGAGTGTCCAAGTTCAAGTTGTCAACCGTAGCTGTCACATTGCTTGTATTCAATTTCTTTTCAATAATTACGAAATTGCGACTGCTTGATATTAACTTGGAATCCAGATTGTTTATTCTATATCCCTTAACGTTATCTGGATAGCCCACAAGGATATATTTAAAAGAATTCTTGTCCTCCTTTAACTTTTTCTCTTTCGGTACATGCATCATAACATTACTCTCGAACACTCTAAGATCACTAATATCAGATTTCTTATTAGTCCACAACTCATATGGAGATTTATTGATTAAACCAACCGCTACTGTCCGGTTCTGCAAATAAGTAAATATTAGTGGTAGGTATAGGATATAAAATACGCATGTAAAAAACGACTACGTCTACGAGCCCTCAGGTAGGATTCGGACCCACGACCTTTCGCTATCCAGGCGAGTGCTCTGACCGTTGAGCTACCGAGACGCTCGTCTCTTATAGCTTAGAAATATAGCATTTTGAATGTCAAAAATAAAATTAAAATCAGTATTAGTGGTTTCTGCTCAGAATTTTTTCCCCAAATCAGCGTCAAACAATAAACATCGGGCATTCAATGGTCCGGTTCATTCTCTCACATAAGCCATTTTATCAAGATAAACACCTATAGTGTTTGTCTTTTGGTGAATTATCCCCTTTCTTTTAGTTAATTTTCAAATTCATGGCTACAAAATTCACGACCATTGTCAGTGTGGAGGGTCTTTATTATTTTACTCAAGGCATTCTCTTCATGAGCTAAATAATCACTTAAATGCGAGTCATGCGACTATAATAGTAAATAAAAATTAAAAAGTGCCTTGATCCTCTCAAGGAGATGCTTACCATAGGTACACACATCACTACACTATGGACAACTTCTAGCAACCCACTGTTTATATTTCCACCTGCTTGGAAAAGGGTAGACGGCTCTGCTTTCTTTCAGGAATTTATACTTGTCACTGCCTTCTGATCTATATTAAAATCTTCCACAGCTTCTTGCATTTTATTTAGGTAAAAACAATTGACTTTTTCCAGCCTATGATGCCATATCTCGCTAGATACTACTGCTGCAGATGACAGGTGCACAGGCATATTGAGCCTGTACACACCATTGTCTAGAGTAGCCGTCGCCACCAGTACTCCGTTTTCTGTTATAAATGTCAGAATCACTATTAGCTCTGAAGATCACTTTGTTACCTTTTTCATAAGTTGACTTACTGACAGGAGGTTTTTTGTGAAATTCGGAACGCATATAACCTCTTGCATTGCACTGTCATATCAAAGTTGAAATCATCAGTACAAGTAGTTATTTCTATATCGCCGCAACATTTAACTGGAACTTTATTCTTGTCAGCAAAAACAATTTCCTTTATACAGTTGTTCGTAAGATGGATTTATAATCCAATGTTCGTTTGTTTTCAAATGTATATTTGCGCTTGAGTCGACATAGCAATCGGATTTGCTATAAAAACCACTAAGGAACACAGTACTGAATGTATTAGTTTGTTTGGAATCCATTTCCTTGGAATTACTTGGATTTGAATACTGATTGCGGTAATGTCCCATTCGTTTGCAACGAAAACATTTCACTTTCGATTTTGGCAACTGATCACCATCTTTGCCACGACTTTTGACTCTATCTATTGATTTGATGTTTTTGGTATATTGGATTCACTGATTTTTGCTATGAAACGTGCCAAAAGCAGCGCTGTTGATTTCACGTACTTCCGACTCCATGTCTAACAATTTTGATTTGATGGAATCCGTTGTGATGCTAATTCCGGAGTGCTCCATTGCCATTATTACTGGCGAAAATTTTTCGGGTAATCCTGCCTACAGTAATGAACCATTCGTTATTAATGTTAAAACCAGTTCCGCCATTTTTTGACCCGTCTCCACTAATTTAGTCATATATGAATTCATATGATCATTGAGTCTTATTGATATTAGATTTCTTAACAGACTTATTCTTCTCGTAAATCCAGAATCATCAGAAAGTGACTTCAATTTATCTCATAGTTCCTTCGTAGAATTTTCTTATATGATATTAATATAAATGGAGGGATCTATCGTTAAGATCAATTTGGCTCTGGTTTTGCATCACCCCTTTCCGTCTTGTTCTAGCATCCTAGCGTCCCTTTTACCACGTCCGCTGAGTTAAGGTAAGTTCACCATATAGTTTGAGTTCGACGCCATGATGATTTCTATACCGCATGAATAATCGACCTCACAAAACACAGTTCTGTTCTTATTGCCGCGATAACTAATTGAAAAGGCAACAAGATCGTCCTGGGCCCATCACCTAATACTAAGAGTGGGGTTCAGTCTTAAATAAACAACGTGCTCGATTCGGTTTGGCTCGAACGAAAAAAAACTGATTTTATTTAAAATTAGTTCTCTAGTCTGTATACACCATTTAGTTTTCAATATCTGATGGTAAGCTATAAACCAAGCCATAACATTTCCTCTTATGTTGATAGAACAAACTAAAACAGGCATTGTATTGCAAGCCCTCCAATATGGAAGATACCATGTCTATACACAAGTCGTACAATTGCATTTTCAATGAGCCGTGCATTCCTTTCAACAAGCAACCAATATTACTAGTTCTTCAAAACCAAAGAAAATGCACCTTACAACATTCAAGATAAGAACTAGCGGGGAGACCAAGTCTTGATATTCTTGACACTTTTTATGCTCTGAACTGATATCTTTAACATTGTATATAAGTTCGCAAAGGGGAACCATTAAATTTTTAATAGAACACAGCTTTGAGTCCTCATGGTAATTTGAGGCTATAGTTGTTATTTCAAAGTATTAGTTTTACTTACACTGATGTACCTACATAGGTAGAGATAAATATATGGCACTTGACCCAAATCGCAATCTCCTTTCCTGATTAAATTACTGTCTAAAAGATTATTTGCTTAAATAACCATTGTTTTTCATAATCTTGATCGTTACTTTGTCTAAGTTACAAACTTTTGTCAGCTGTATCATTTTAATTGCTTGGAAAAATATCGTAACAAACATATTGAATTTCAGTGGATTGGAAGGTATAAAGCGATTGTAGGATATAGGTTTGACTTACCTGAGTTTTAGATATGATTTAATGTACCTTTAAACCATAATTTCTTGTCTGTGTCAATACAGTACCAGGCAGAGATGGTCTGTGCCATTTTGAAAATCATTTGAAAATAAGTTCACATTTTTTTAATTTAATGAATTATTTATGAACTACTT
The DNA here is from genome assembly GCA_927399485.1 of Calamotropha paludella. NCBI lineage: Eukaryota > Metazoa > Arthropoda > Insecta > Lepidoptera > Crambidae > Calamotropha > Calamotropha paludella. The sequence continues at coordinate 17,220,298 of OV656803.1, read as the reverse complement.
TTTCAATTAATGAGATACATACAAATAAATTGTGAGCTTTCATATTCACATTTTATCTAAAATACAATGTGAAAATGCAACTTGGGAATAAAAACTCAGCTATGGCATTCAGCAGGAATATAGGAAAGCTAGAAATTTAAAACAATATTTGAAAACATGTAAAAACAGTAATTTAAATTTGTTAAATAAATCTGATATAAAATATACAATACAGTACTCTGTAAACTGGGTTTATAATCCTTTATAACCGCTTTAATACTATCAAAATCTTTAAACTCAAAGAACGAAGAAAAATAAATACAGTGTATTTTCAACCCTCCGTGGAAAAGTCACATTTAATAAAAGAAACGCATTCTTAAACTATCAAACTGACTACATAATGGTGTCTTAAGTGAAATTCACGAATTAAATGGTTCTTAGTGCCTAATTTTCGTTTAATTTCGATTATGCGAGTTAATTGTGTAAGCCCTCATGAACTAACTTCAAATTTCCATGGTATGTTTTCAATTTATGTTCTCGTAAAATTATCACTTTGCACAACGCTCTTTAACATCACAACTCAATAATTGAGTTGGTTTAAACTTCGCTGTACGTAAAGAATTAAAGCGTCTACTATGAGTTATTGAACCCAGAATTTTCTTTGATAAAAATACGAGTATTTACGTTTCTTATTACACGCATAATATATATTAAAATGTATCACTATAGATACACTATTACTATTTAGTAATGTACAGCTCAAGAAACCTACAACAAATTGTTAATTGCTTTCAGTTGATATAAAAACTTTATAGATTGGTAATTGCAGAAATTATCAGTCTTATAATATAATATTTAAGGTGTTATTAAGTGTACTTTTTAGTTGAGACAGCTTTGTTGGCTAAAAAGCTTATAAATCTTGAATTAAAGACATATTCAAAAATGTGCACATGATAAGCATTTCAGTATTATTAATATTTATTTATATATATATATATATATATATATATATATATATATATATATAGCCTGCGATAATAACTTCTTATATACATTCTACTTTGGTGTTGCTAACTCTTACTCTTCATAATGTCGACATTTCTCATACCGTCTCGCATTTCATTCGTTTTGAATCAGTAGCTATTCCACATTTTGATAACACGGGTACTATAATTACTAACATATTTAGCGAAAAATCAAAGTTTTGTAGTTACTGTGACCAAAAAGATATTGTTGTAACCCGCTTTCAAAGTATAAGGTGCTGGTCAAAGAAATCTATAAAGTCTAAAAACATCACGTGATATTTATAAATGAGGTCTGATTTTATGCCTTAAAATGGAGAACTTAGCAACTTCGCATTGTTAATTATTTTTGCCGTGATTTGTGAACGATATCCCACATTCAAATGTTCTTTAACTTCCCTTTTGACACGTGAAAACAGCGAGGGTGATATATACTTTTTATTTTTCCACAGAAAAGTCGGTCGGTAACAAAAGTAATGTCATTAAACAACTTTTATGGATACCTAAAGATCGAGCAACGGTCCCAATATATTGTATTGTAACAATAAATTAATACCCAGAACTCGTCTTTGCAGTGTATACGAACATTAATGAATAACTTATGAAACACAATATGTAGGCGTGGGCAAAATTGTGAACTTGTGAATACAATTTCATGAAGACTCAATACAACGATTGAAGCCTAGTTACAATATAGTATTGACGAGCAGGCTATTGTAGCATGGCAACCTTTTGTACCGTTTCCCACATTTGCTAAAAGTTTGGTACAATTTAATTTGTTATTGCTTAGAATTTGCTAACAGGTTTTGAAAATAGCATTATTTAGTAAATTGAGTTATTTAGTAGTTTTAAATAATGACGATAGAAACTATTCGGCCATGACCTCTAAAGAATTTTAGTACGTAAGTCGTGATTATATAATTAATAACTTTGTTTAAGTCTACATTTAAAGCTCTCTGAACTAAGCTCAGATTGGACACAGAACGACGCAGTGGTAGTAAAATGTAGTCTTAGAAGCTTTTTATGCTTATGATTAATGGCTTATATTGTGTTTCCACAATTTCGCCAATTCTCAGAAGCTTAATGCGTGTCTGCTTAACAACTGACAAGTGTCACAGTTAAGCCAGAATTTAAAATTTATTGTTAATTAGAAGTACTGTGTACACTTAGGCGGGCTTACTCATTTTTAGCTGGATCGAAATTGTTTTAGACGATCATAATATTTACCTTTAGGGCTTTTGAGTATAGGTTTTCCGTTTTTAAGTATAGGTTTTAATTGTGCTTAATGATTGATGACTTTAAGCACACGCTTCCTATTTGATGTACCTTTTCCAATATTCTTCCTACTACAATGTAATTATAATTTGGAGAAAAAATATTTAAAAATCGTCATAATATCCTCTCTACATAAAATTAAATGTCGTGAATATAATATAAGGTATGGTTATTATATAGTTACCAGTTCCAATCTAATCATGTTTATCTTTCAACAATGAGTTGATTTCCATGTCAGCCCATTAGAGAAAATGTGCACTCAGCTGATTTTTAAAAATGAATGTTTCCCATTTTAGTACTTAGTATTAAAAAGGTGAATTATGATCCAACATTTAGGTGATTACTTAGATGATTTTATCTCACACTCAACTTCTAATATATTTACATTTATCTTCTCAATTCATGGTTTACATGTATCTGTATTAATATATATAATGAATATATATGAACTCTAATACAAAAAGATAAGTTCTAAAACTACTTATTTCAAATATTCTTTCATCAAAATTTAGAATGGACTTTTAGAATAGACGTAGCCTATGTTTTATTACGTATATAGGGATCCCTACGAAAAATCCAATAAAGTAACCCAAGGTGTAAAATAATAACCTATTAAAATCCTTACATCGCGTGCACTGTGGAAACTTTTACGATAGAACAATATATTGTACTATAGCTTTAGAAAAAACATTATCTCAAAATGATTTGCCCTGGTCTTATGGCAAACGCCAGAAATTTAGTGCTCTATTGAAAGAGATTTTTTCATAGAAGTCAAGAAAAGGAATTACATTGAATTGTTATACCTAATTGCTCAAATATGAATATTATAAGCAGTAAACAATCAGCGGTGATCATTAAGTGAATATAATAATAGGGGTTAAAGTATGAAATTGCCGTTTTATTGCAATAGGTTCTTTGAATTGACATAGAATCTTCATGGTTTGAGGTTTTCGAATGAAACTTTTTTTAAATGGTTTCTATGATGTTCTTTTTTTAAAAAATGTAAAACATTTGAATATCGACTTTCAATTGTTTTTGTTATTCAATTTAGACAAGAAAGATGGATACTGCGAAAATTCGAGTTATTTTTGAATACGAGTTCCGACGCGGAACTAACGCGGCAGAAACAGCCCGCAATATCAATGCTGCGTTTGGAGAGGGGTCTACTAATGAACGCACCGTGCGATTTTGGTTTAAACGCTTTCGTGATGGAAATTTCGACTTAAAGAACGAGCCACGAGGAAGACCGCCCACACAGGTAAATAACGATGAATTAAGAGAGATAGTGGAAGCCGATCCTAGTCAAAGTACCCAGGAATTAGCGGCATGGTTTAACGTTACCTTACCCACAATATTGACTCACTTGCGTCAAATCAATAAAATAAAAAAATACGAAAAATGGGTGCCTCATGATTTGACTGATCTGCAGAAAGAAACGCGTGTTGAAACTTGTGTTGCCTTGTTGAACCGGTACAGAAATGAAGGAATATTGGATCGAATTGTAACATGTGATGAAAAGTGGATTCTTTATGATAACCGGAAAAGAAAAATGCAATGGCTGACCCCAGGTCAAATGCCACAACAGTGTCCTAAAGCAAAACTTACCAATAAAAAGGTAATGGTAACTGTTTGGTGGTCTCAGCATGGTGTTATTCACTATAGTTTTCTCCGATCTGGTCAAGCAATAACGGCAGATGTCTATTGTGCCGAACTCCGAACCATGTTGACAAAACTAGCAGTAAAACAGCCCCGACTCATGAATCGATCTTCACCATTATTGCTCCACGACAACGCGAGACCTCACACAGCACGAGAAACCATTTTGACCCTTCAGGAACTGCAGTTAGAAACCATTCGTCATCCTCCGTATTCACCAGACCTTGCTCCAACGGACTACCATTTTTTTCGTGATTTGGACAATTATCTACGTGACAAGAAGTTTTCTTCCCAGGAGGCAGTACAAAATGCTTTCACACAGTTTGTGCAGTCTAGATCGTCGGAATTCTATCGCAAAGGCATTAATGACCTTCCCATTAGATGGCAGCAATGTATAGATAATAATGGCAACTATTTTGATTAAATAAATTTGTTAAAAATTTAAAAAATAAACAATATAGATTTTCAGTACAAATCGGCAATTTCATACTTTAACCCCTAATATTTGTAAATAACCAATACGTGATCTTTAAATGAAAATGCATATTTTGAATATTTATTAATATTTATATGTTGGTGAATAGAGAGAACTGAAATAGAATATCTTAATAAAATAATGATAACGTTCACGTCATAAATTTCACAGAAAAATATTTGTGATACGTTTTTAATATGTAATTCCAAGAGTCAAATGATAGAATTTTAGTTTTCAATTGATGAATTGAATTTATTATTTTGTAACATTCAGATATTTCCTATATATGTCTCGAATCATTTAAGCAAATTACGGAACCATTAATATGAGCAAAAAGTCACAGACTGATTGAGTATTAATTGAGTAGTAATTTGCAAAAAAATATGCGAATAATGGTGCAAATTGTAAACCAGAATTATATTTTCTACCAATACCAACAATAAAATCTGTCTTATATAACGAAACGGAATTAAAGTTTCTAATAAATCACAATATAGGATGTAAATTTTAATTACACAGTAAATGTAAAATTTAATTATATCATGAAATAAAAAATTGTAAGGTAAAAATTTACATAAGCTTATATACTGCTATTAATCAACTTCATAATACCAAATGCCTTACCAATAATTAATGTATATGTTTTGCAGCTTATAGTCTCAAAGTCAAAAGGACTTACAATAACGGGAACAAAATACTGTGTCACTGTAAACCCTAATAGTCATAAATAAAATAAACATTGCTATATAATCAAATATAAACTATATATTAATTGAATGTCATTAGTAATGTTACAGAAACAACTTTTTGAGTCCGTTTTACTGAAACTGTTATTTGCATAAAAATATTACGTCGTTGTGATGCTAAACATGCTAGAGCATCGCCTGCATTGTGCAAAAGCGACTAGGGAAATGACAAATACAAGAAACAAAGAAAATTGGTCCTAATTAGAATTGAATTATGGTTCCACTGTACGTTGTATTTTTGTCTGGACTAAATTCATTTGTTTATTTGCACTACAGCCTTTAAAGAAAATGCTGGATAATACGGAAAGTTGTGTACATCTAGATTATCTTGTTAATAAAGGCTCTTTTTGCAGAATCTATTAGTTTGTGGTGTTCTTCAGAGAAGTCGTTAATCATGTTTACTTTGTATTTATAAATAAATAAGGTTTCTAGTGCCTGAATGTTTATGGCTAATTTGTTTTTGTTAATTCAAAAGCAAATACTTGAACTAAGCAATTACGAAGACCCTATGGGTATAATAACATGAAAATATAAAAAGAAAACAATTTATTTAACATGAACATAGGATATAATAGTTCCAAACAGACAAATATAAGAAATAGAGAGAGAGGTAGGGCATAGCGATCTATTTTGCTAAAATTGGAGCGGTCCAACTGGTGAAATACCTACCTTCACCTTACAGAACACCGCAGGGGGGGGGGGGGGGGGCTAAGTTAGAACCAGGGGTCATGCCTTCAAGGTAAGGGTGACAAGCCATATAGGCAAGCGCCTGCCTATTAGTATAAAATTTTTTTTTCAACATAACATTAAACAATGACAAAAAAATGTTACAATGTTTTTGCGTAATTTCACGTCTTCAAACAGTTATCCGATTAAGCATTTCAATATTTACGCATCGATATTAAGAGGAAGAAGTAGCTTCTTAAAAAGAAGTAAAAGAAAAGTAGCGACTCAAAAAAAATCTATTCGTTTAAACGCAATTACATTCATATCTTAAGTTTATCATCATTATAAAAACAATGTTTGTGATTGACATAAGTGTAATATGTAATTTAATTGTATAATGCTTATTTTTAACTCGAAAATAATTGTTAGTGTACAAACGAAAACAAAGATTGTCACTGTTTTTATTATATCCAAAAAATGTCATAGCATGAACGCGTTATTATGGGGGCTAAAGGATTATAAAGATTTATCTTTCAATATGAATACACAATGTAGACAAGGTAAGAATTTTTTTTGCAGATTATCTCACGTTATTATTATTTAACGAAAGGCGAAAATCGAATAAAATTGGTATACATTTTGCAGAACAATTAATATTTGAAATTTTATTGTTGCTATTCTTTTTCGTTAAGTTAACAAAAAAAGCACCCACGTAACTTTCCAACTCGCATATTTAGTATTGTATTCAGACACTTCATATCGTGACCATATTTTTCGATGCGCCGTAATGTAGTTTTAGTATTCATTAAAAAAGAACATACTTATAGGCGTAAATTAAAAAAAAAACACACACATAATTAATAAACGCATCCTTATCAAAAAGCATCATTTAATAAACAATATAAATTAGGTTAGATATGTTTTATCCATTATTAGTGAACTATATCAAAATAAGCTTATTTAAATTAGAGCTTTTAAAATAACCAAATTTATTAATTAGGTAATATATTAATAAATAAATAAATAAATAAATATTTCCTACATTCACACCAATTAACCTAGCCCAAAGTAAGCACTTTTAAGGCTTGTGATATGGATACTAGGGTAACGGATAGACATACATATATCATACATAAATAAGTAATATTTATAGAAATATATACAAACATCCATGACTCAGGTACAAATACTTGTATTCATCATACAAACATTTGCCCCTTCCGGGATTCGAACCCAGGACCGTCGGTGCGAAAGGCAGGATCGCTACCGTTGCACCAAACAGTCGTCAATTAATAGATAAGCTGTTTAATTTCAATACACGTATTGTAAATATATTTATTATTATAGAATACTTATTCATTTTTAAAGGTAGATAATAATTTATGTTCTTAAAAATACCCTGTCACTAATGCTGGGTATAAACAAAGTCAACAAGCGATCGACAAAGGTCTAAAAGGTCACGTAGCATTGCTTTCATTGCTGTATTCAGCTATTTAGAGAATTACCAATCACAACGTAGGGTTGAATCTCGATATCATAATTTTTTTTTTTCTAAAACAACAGGTACTTCATGTCCTTAAAGGGACCTAAGTTTTGTAAAAAGTGATTTTAATGTTCGCTTATTTATACAGTTCACCCTTTGTGTAATCTTCTATTTTTGAAATCTAAATAGTAAGCTATTTGGTAGCAAATGTAAATACTTTTTATTTATTAGGTATGTTAAGCTTTTCAAAATAAAATTGAATTTTGTTCACAAATCCTAGAAAATCACAGACATCCGAAGTCATGATCTAAAGATTAACTGAGATTTGCTTAAAAAATAACAAAATACTTCGTTACCTTTTTATTAAATCGTGAAAGATTTCTTTGTTCATTTTATGAGAACGAAGGCGCAGGTAAAATTTTTCACTCAATTAGAGATTAACTCGAGCAAATATGTATTTGTCTATTATGTTTACTCTTCTGGACGAAAAATCGACTATATTAGTGAATATATTGCATTAAAATTGGTAAATTTCAATATTTTGGAATACATTGAATATGTACTAAAGGTAAACCAGATTTTTTACCTTTTTTGTAGTTAAAGAGATTTGCAAATATTAGAATAAAAATTTCATAAGGCAAACGGTATGTATTTTATAATATCAAAATATAAGACATGATTCTAAGTATGTTTTTTTAAGCTACATTAAAGGTGTAGGAAATAAATATAACATATAATGTTGCGACAATTTATTCTCAATGTTGTTTTAATAAGTTTGACACTAATTTATTTTCATCTCCATCAATACTTAATCATCATTCATTGTTTTTTTTTGGTTTTTATTTGACTTTTACCGTGATAATAAATTCAGCGCATATTTAGATCATGAAAATTAACTTTAGTATAACATCGGGAAATGGTTGCCGCTCTAGTTGAACTACGAACTACTGAAAGGTCAAAGAAAACTCAAAGTCGATGAAAAGTATTTGCTGGTGCGAGTATTGCAGATTTACCCGTGATTGTTATTCTATACCAGAACGCGCTCACCTATTCATTGTGAGTTCTGTCGTTATCTTTAAAAAACTTGCTTATGTTTACGTTTGACAGTGACTGAAAGATCGGTTTGGAAATTGGAAAATCCGACGAAAAATCCAAAGTGCACATATGGGTGACTCACTAATTGAGTGATTTCGTTTGTTTTGTAAGATTATCTAACTTGGAATCCGATTATGTAATGAGACTTTCCAAAGATTTAACTTTTCAAAACCAGACCTAGTTACTCTCGGTCATGTTTTAGTAAATGATTTTGACGTTATGGTAGGTCGTAGCATTAAAAATACAAGCCTCTGTATTGTTCACATGCATGCGTTCAACTTGTTGCTTAGCAAATCAGCTTTTTAAATGGCATATCATATTCATAAATGCCAACAAAGCCGCAAAACTCAAATATGAACATTTCCCTTTCAATCACCCTATATAACGTCAGCACACCACTGCGTGTATACAGCGCAATTCGAATTAATTTTCCGCAAGTGAGGGGTTTCAGTTTCCAAATATGAAAGCCCCTTGGGTTTTCATATTTGGAGTGTAAGTTTGTAAATGATCAAACGTTACTACTGCGTTTGAGTAAATATTTGTATGATAGGTCTTAATATTACGAAAATAGGTTCTGAATTAAATCCATAACTCCAACTTAATATTTGCATTACATCGAAAACTTATATTTAGCTCTCCGCTTTGAGGTCTGCTCAGTAAGCAAAGAGTTTTAGTACCTTAGAATTCACATGTCACGCCGTAAAGTATACGCATCTCAACTGGAACTATTTATAGATTTATTTGCCATCATTCAAACATTAGTAATTTAATCTCCATGATAAATAAAAAACCTCTTCCTCTTTTAGTGTGGCACTTATATTTATATAAGCTAGTAGATTTTAGTCGACACCCAAAAGTATGATGCAACCACAAAAAAAAATTCGCTGGAAAGGTATACTCGGTCCCAGTTTCTCAACACTGCAATCTACTCAGCGATAGATCTTCGTTTTTGATTGGATGACCGGGACACCTGTTCCCTCAATAACTAATAAAAGTAGCAGTAAAAGTCTAACAGCCTATATAACGTAGGACTGAAAGTTCTTAATATAGATAATTTGACATCTTTCTTTGATAGTACTTTTTATACTGTTCTAACCCACAGCTTAAAAGCTTACTGTATAAGAATTGTCGTTATAAAAGTGTAACATAATAAATACCTAAACAAGATAGTGCGTGTGGATATTTGATTAATACGTACTATGTGAAGTACATCTAATTTCCATTGTAAATTAAGGTTATAAAGCTCAAGAAACATTAATTTGTAGCATTTTTGTACAAAAGATAAGACGAAAACTGCGGATTTTATTAGTTATTTTTCTCTTAAAAGTCAAGATTTAAGTACCTATATTCAAAGCTAAGCGGTTTTCAACGATGGAAATTTGATTGCTAACCGTTGGGAAAGGGGCTAGATGAAGATAGGACAGGCAGGTAGATCCCCTTCAAGATAAGGGCCCGTGTGTCGGGGTTATTGACTTCATTTTTAATAATGAGAACGAATATGAAGTTCGTTGTATTTAGAATGAATGGGAAAATATTGAGAGATTTTGCCTCCTCAAGTTGTCGATGATTTTTGTAAAGATGTTATGATGCGGTAGTTTTGTACTATGTCAATTGTCACGACGTCAAATATTATTTGTCAGTATTTTTTTTTTATGTTTTAAACCATGCCTTTTGTCCAATGCTTCTAGACCAGAATGATGTAATACCCTGAGATGTATTAATGTGTATAACCCAATAAACCTACCCTTACACGATGTGTTCAGATTTTTTACCACAACCAACGAGTAATATATATTGGCACCTTTTTGTACATGTTAATAAAAAAGTCGTGTACCTTCAAAATAGTATATTAATACAAAGTTATATTTGAAGGGATTAAATTTTACAGAAAATTTAACATAAGTATTATACTTTACATATCCTTTTACTATTTTACGAAGTAGACTTTAGACTTAAAACATTTATAATGCATGATTTAGGGAAACGCTATCGCATTTATCAATTATTAAGAAGCAGCATCATTATTATGTTTTCTCAGAAATGTTAATTAATTACTTAATTATAGTGAAAATAGCATATCCGTACTTTAATGGGTAATTAAAATAAAGAGTACAGTAAGACTGCAACAAACTGTATAAACATGTCGAATATCTTTGGTTAATTATCAATTTTAAATCTAACGCAGAATTCATAGTGGAATGGAAACTTGAACAGTTTGTGGTAGGTGGAAATGCTGTTGTAAAATTAACTCAAAGAGAGGTTTAATGAAAGACTAACTTTTGACAGTACATTCTTTGTACAAGATCACATTTTAATAAACTATTATTATCTAAATTACTAATCTATTATAATGAATTAGTAAAACGCTGCAACGTTTTTTTTTGTATAAAAGTGCGGTTAATCACACTTCGTGCTAAATTCTATACTACATGATATGCTTTATAGAATAGTAATACTGAAGGATGTCATAAAAATATGATACATCCCTCGTGAAAGTAGCTTCTCATGCGCTATTAACTTCCTTTAAAAGCGTTTTAAGATAAAACGTTACAAGTTTGTGAACATTGTTTTTTATACCTCAACCATAAGCTTTTGCTGTAAAAATTATATTTAATTAATTGATTTCATTGAGTAGGCTGTAAGTTTTTTTTCCATAACGAAGTTTAAAAACATTCTTATTATTATCTGCACGTCTACCACAAGGTGTAATTTAATGAGTCAGACATCCAGTTGAAAAAAATGTTTGAGATCATTATGAAATGAAGTATGAAAAAGGTATTGTAAAGTTAAACTAGGGCTTAACCTGTTTAACTTTCTTGAAAACACAAAACTTCAAACAAAATTCAAACGCTATTTATAAAAAATTTATCAAATTAGTAGGAAGTTTTAGTAAAAAAATTCTTTTAAAAATGTGCTTCAATATATGGTACACGTGAAAATAACTGTTCACCACACTTTCGTTAATAAATATATGCATTCGCACGCTTCGATTATAGGGTTTGGAAGGTTTAGGTAAAAATGTTCTTTAGAGTTAAGATCATGTTGTTTTGAAGCACACCTTTGAAGTAGATAGTATAGGCGAATACTACAAATATTCATTATGTGAGACCATACGCAATATATTGCTTATTTCATTTTAAATGAAAAGTTTTATTTTTTATAAATACATAAAAAATAGAAAATTGTTACTAACTCTTTGATTAAATTGTCTGCGGATTTTAGAATCAAGATTCTCAAAAAGCACGTAATGTTCTTAAGGTGTTGTACCAGAAAAAGCAAGTGAGAAGAAAATGTATCTATTCTATCTTTACAAAACGTTATCATATTATATTAACCACAATAAAAAATCAAAGAATAATTAAATATTCATTATACAGAATTTCACTTTGACCCAATCGTGCAAGACTTTAATGCTGTTTAAAAATTGAACAGAGGCCAAATGTCCTTAATTTTCATAACAAAATAACAAAGAATTATATCAAAGTATTTGTGCAAGTTGAAGTACCTATCCGATCTTTGGATCAAATGTTTTTGCAACATCTTGATGCTTCCTATTCAAGTGACACACAGTTTCATTTTCTCCAGTATTACAATCGTATCCCGGGAACAGTTGATTAGTGTCTGCCCTATCTTCATCTCCGTGAGATGTCCTCTCATAATCTGAAACTCTTTTATATTGTTTTCTATAGTATATATTCTAGGATTATTGCGTGGCAAAAATTAACAATGTACAGATTATAACAATAAAATGTAGTATCTATATATGTATATTAAAGCGAAAGGTGAATTACTCATCAAGAAATCTCAGAAACTTCAAGTGCCAGAAGTTTCATATTTTGCATGGGGGTTCCTTTTAGGACATAGCTGCTCACTGAGACGGGATTTTGCGGAATTTAACCCCTAAGGGGATAAAACGGGATAGCAAAGTTTGTATGAAATTTCTATAGTTTTAATAATAGGGTTTCCAAATTATTAGAAAATATTCATTATTTGAAGAAATTAAAATGTATGTAATTATTAATCGACTTCAAAAAGGAGAAGGTTATCAATTCGGATGTTTATTTTTTATGTTTGTTCAGAAATAACTTTTTTTTTGAAGTTTGCAAGGGGGATTTTCCGAAATGGTCCCATTAACATTTCGATTTGATCTGATGATAAGTTCGGAGACAGACAACGAAAATTCTTCAAAAAAGACAGCAATTCAACCGCGATTGCAGCTTTCTCATAAATATACCTTGTTTATTTATGAAAAAGCTGCAATTTGAGCCAATATTTAATAATAGTTTTACAATGGACCGATCTGGACCTCCTCATGGTACGAAACGCCATTATTTAGCAGACATGGGTAAAAGCAGCTAGAGAAAAATTTCCACTTCATTTGAATTCCAACTGTTTCTAGAAGGCAGACTTATTGTAAAATTTAGGAAGCCAATTCTAGAGACCAAAAGAATGCGTGTTAATGGACATTTTAATAAAGGAAATTTTGTCGTGTTGATTCCAGTTGAGTTGCCTAATTTACAGAATGATGATGCATTAGCGAGTCAGACGGCTATGAGCAGAGCCGTGCAGGGGCGGCTCTGGTTGCCGCAAACTATTCCTGAATCAATAGATTAGGATTAAAAATTTTTCTTGATTAAGATCAACAGCTATGCCCCGAAAGATACTGAAATAAGTTTACCCTTTAATATGATTGAGTCGCAAGTTAATGTAAGTACGGATAATGTAGTGTAAGTGGTTCCGGCAAGAAAAGTAAAAAACGCAGAAAGAGGTTCACAGACAATATTGGTAGGAAACAAAAACTGCTGTTAAAAATTATTCTAAAGCAGTAATCCGAAGTGAAACGGGCAACTGCTAAAAATATACCCATAATCATCCCGAGATCGGGCAGCTACTGAAAAATATGGATATTACTACATCACAATCAGTTATGAATTCAAAACACGATTCAAACGCTTATGTTGACATCTAAAGAGTTACATTCAGACCTTGAGATATGTGGATACTTCTACAGTAGTAACTACTATGAAATTTAAATATTTATTATAATAATATAATTATCTGGCGGCAAACAAACGATCACTCATAAATATTACTATATGTCTTTATAAATTGGATAAAAACAAATGCTTGTTTTGCTTCAAAAAATCTCTTTACGGAAAAAATAAGTCAATTTTCTCATAACGTATGGATGAAAGGGCTAAAAATAAACATCATATTGCAAAAATCATTAACCAACACGACATTCAATCAGTATGCAAATAATATTATCGCTTCTCTGTAAAGTGACTGACGATAACAACTTTTACAGAACGTCTGAACCAAGACATTTTTTGACATTATTTTATCTGCCAATTTTTTTCGAGACTTAACTAATCGAAGTAATCTACGATTTCCATCTGTATTGTATCGCTGAAGCGGTAGTGTTATTTCGACAGATGCTACTTAAAGGTGTAGCGCAGCATAACGCCTTATTTACATTTTAAATTGTTTATTTCAGTTCAACACATTACACGAAGCTTTGAAGATAATTTTAAAAAGTCATTTCTCACTAATTTTTCTTTAGGGCGGACTTGTGTTTGTTCTGATTCATCACCCGCTAAAGGAAAACTTAAATTTCCATTTTCCAATAACAACCTGCACTGTCTCTGTTTGAAAAGTTTCGCATTTTATTTATTCATTCAAGCCATATACTTTACGGTTACAGAGTACGAGAGGGTTTAAATCGAACTCATTGCAAAGTTCTGATGGAAAGCGCATCCATTTAAAAACTACTAGAATACTCTACTATTTGTCTCCAGTTACACCTAGAGCTGTTCATGCGAAAACACATATTTCTCACTAGCATAGCCTAAAAATTAGCAGTAGACTCGCTGTTACCGTTACAGTTTTACTGTCGGAGTTTAAATTTAAATATATATAGGTATAATTTGCGTGGGATTTTTAGATTTTTAAATCTAGTATTATTTTAGTACTGGGGGTGTCCTAATGAATATTAATGAAAATATTCGGTGTGACAATGGCACAAATGCATGATTCTCATTCCTTGTGATCTTTATTAATTATTTATCCTTAATTTGAAAAGTTAAATTTATCTGTTAATAAATATTGGTGTTCATACTATTAGCTAACAAGGGTCTTGCTGATGGTTTTCTTCTGAAAAACATATTACTTTGAATTATACTGACAGCAAGAAATTCATTGCGTGATTACAAGCATACTTTTAGTATGCTCATAATAATGCAATGAATAGTATACTTTACGAGTTTTGATCAGGTTTATGTGACTGCAAAGAAATTTTCTGATGAAAATTCTTTTATCGAATTTTTTATATTGTGGTTCGCTTAAGGAATTCGAAACTCAGAATTGAAGACTTATCTAAGTTATTACTCTGCTGTTCTTCTAGACTTAGAAAATGGCATCCTTCTTATAGTAACAAGAAAGAAAAAGTTTGAAAGTTATGCGCCTTCAGTCTATAAGTAAATTATGTTAGTGGGTATGTAAGATTCATATTTTTGAGATACCAATAATGTGTTTCCTGAAAAAGAATCGAAACGAGTAGACATGAACGTTAGATATCAAGTAAATTTTTTTGTTGGTATAAACTTATTAAAATTATATAAATCTAGCAGTTAAATAGTTAAAAAAAGAATTAACAATAATATAATTCATAACAAGGTTCTGACATCTTCGTGTCGCTGTAAGAGGTAGTGCTATTTGAATTGAACTACCGAGACTACTACTACGGAAGAGCACTCGCCCGAATATCGATTGGCCGTGGGTTCAAGTCCTGCTTGATACCTGTGAAAAGTTTATTTTTTCTTGTAAAAAAATTCTTTGCATATAATATTATAAGCTGTATAAGCTGTATAAGCTGTATAATAATAAGCTGTATTTTTTTATTCTGTGCCTGAAATGTCAAATGCACCCAAGTTGCACTTACAGCGACTTTTAAACTAACTTATATAAAATAGTACCTTAAGTTTAACAATATTTAATAATTTAACTTTTCATTTCTACAAAGCATCAGGGAATTGAGAAATCAGTTACAAAAGAAGTTAGATATTCCCGGGTAAAGGATTACGAATGAAGTTTTGTGAAGTCTTAAGTTTTATGTCTCAGTGGAAAAGTTAGTGTTATTTCCATTTGAAAATGAAACTTTTGTTCGTAACGAAATTTATTATAAATATGCATCTACAAGTAATGTTTCAACTATCGTTGCGCCTTGCTGCTCCATGTTATAATGAAAAGAGAAAAATATAAGCACATTCATAAAAAAATAATCATCGTTAATTTTTACGAAAGATAATATGTTAAATATGTTGCTAACACGTTACAGCGCTCGTTTGCGAAATTTACTTGGTTGCAAGTAACTGTCCAAAGAAAGGTTAATTCCCGAAGACAAAATCCGTAATATAGAAGTCTGGAAAGCATGATCGGTATTAAATAGGTATTGAGAATTACTTTGCATTTTATCTATACTAATATTATAAAGAGGTAAAGTTTGTGTGTTTGTATATTTGTTAAATTGTAAGGGGTAATCTCGGGATCTACTGAACTGATTTTAAAAATTCTTTCACCAATAGAAAGGCACATTATTGCTGAGTGTCATAGGCTATATTGAATGCTAGAAAGAATTTTGTCCACCCGTGCGAAGCCGGGACGGGCCGCTAGTCTTAATATATACCTCAAGTATCTATTTAATAAATTTCCAAAAAGATACATTTCAATTAAAGCTTAACTTATCCTTACCATTTTTTAAGTACCTAATATACAAAACGTAGTTGAAATGTTTGCTATTAGAAAAGGGTAGTAATTTTGAACAACTTTCCTGAAGAAACAAAAGCTTCAAGAGATTTTTAGCCCTAATTATACTAAAATCGAATTGACTTCGAATACAATAAGATTAGTATGGGAGAAATGAAATAAATCTTAAAAAGATTTTCTACTTTGGAAAATTTGTTTAAGATCCTAATTTCTGTTTGGTTGATGAATGCAATGATTTAAAATTAATCTGTTGAAGATTACACTGTAAAGGTCCACTTCTAAAATTCTTCCTGTTCAGATGCTTGTTGCTATCTGCTCCTCCTCCCTTAGTTAGTAAGTGATAAATAGTTATATTAATCGCATGAAAATTTATGTACCTGTCATGTGCCGTCTTCGTCTTACTAGATAATTCATTTGATAATATTTTTATACAATTTTGTATAGCATTCCTTTATACGCTTGATTTAAATTGTCCCCTACTGAATCAAACAACATTATTCACTTGTATCGAATTAGGTCCAGCGTTGCCAGTTCTGGCATTTGCATGTTATCAAGAAAAAGTGATAACTCATAGTAACGAGGCAATAAAGTCTTTTTTAGAGTATGGATAGTTTGCGCACTATATTGCAACCGTATTGTCTATATTGCGTTTCTCTAATTATTGATTCGTCAAGAGCTTTCAATAATGATTCCCTTATTATACGGCATAGGCAGGTATATTTTGAGTTTTATTACAATTTGCAAAGGTTTGCAATTTACAATTTTAAGAAAAAATATTACTGATAAGTAATAGGATAGTTTCACCAGATTAACGGATTACTAATATATACGCGCTAAGTAAGTTACAATTTATTCTTATGGCATGTTCAGAGTTTGATAATTTAATCAAATACTCATTAGTTCGTATACCTACCTAATAACACTCCGTTACGGTACTAAAATATAACAACGAGTTTCCACAATAACAACTATCCGCCGCCATTATCCCTTCGACGACACTATCACAAACAGAACACTTACTGTGTTCTATAATAAAATGGTTATAGAATAAAATAATACATATGGTTGGAGCCTAACTATTATACGATTATTTTTTATAATTATATATTTTGGTTTTATTGTAGTCGATGCACTAACAGGTGTGTACATTCAAATAAGTACAAAAATTAATAAAATACTAAAATAGTGTAAAACGTTGGTGTCGACTATTGCTACATAATTACATTCTTAAGATCAACTGTTGTTGCTTAGCATGTAATCGTGTTCGAAATTTATGTTTAAGTTCACATTTGTTAATATATGGATTTTGATTACATATTTACTCTTATTATTACATAAGGTCATCCTTTATTTTCATAACATAATAGTATGTAGTTGTTTGCTGTTCTTAATAAAGAGAAAAAAAAACTCAAACTTCTAAACTTTATATTTTTGGCATATCATAGCATAAAGAAAACATAACACAATAGTTACAAACATTACTTTATCTTGTCATCTTTGTGCTAAAATGTCGCTGATACATTTACCTAAAACAAAAAATGACTAAAGTGTTACAACCACTCTCGAAGTTGCAAGATATTTCTATGTTTACAAATCCCACGGGAGGCCGAAAATGTTTTCAAGTCCGAGCCCCTAACAAAAATTTCTAGCATATTTTCCGTTAGCCACTTCCTTTTGTTGTACAACACTACATTTTTCGTTTATTTATATGATTGAGGTCTTCGGTGTATTTAATCAGCATTTTTTTAGTGTTCTACCTAGTTATGTTTCATATTATTTAATGTAATACGAGTATGATCCAAGTACCAATTTTTACTGTCTGCCCTTCTCTGTAAGCATATGAAAATTTTACTTAGGCCATTACTGATAAATTGAAAATTAGTTGTGAATTCTGTTTGGCATTTAGTGCTAATATTGGACGCAATTAATTATTCCTGAAGCTGAGGTGCTTTTCCTTAGTCTCGATCTTAAGAGGATAAGATGTTAGTAGTGTCAGAATTATTAAATAAGATAGACTTCGTGGTTAAAATTATAGCGAAAACTAAATTAATTTCAATTTATATTAATCTCATTATTTCATACCTTGTTTAATTGATTGAGAAAATTGCATTTTTTACACAGAGTCTAATTTCTAACAAACATATGTAAACGTACTCCTTTAAAGCCATATTGACAATAAGTACATTTTCGAAAATACTGTAAATCGCAAAAGTGTACTGTGTTAGAAATTCTAACAAAGGAGTTTCTCATTCGAACGCGGTCCTTTACCTATTCTTCCACTCACATAGGCACATCGCACAGGCACATCGCGTGCATGACGAATATCTACTATAGCTTAAAATAGTATTGGATACGAGTTTGGATGAATCTTATAAGAATCAATGGCCATCAACTGCTTTCTGTGGTGATGTGGGTGGTTTTACTTTCCTTTCTGTTCATTCATACTAGTGATAAATTGAGACAAAATTAATTGGATGCATTTAAATAAGAAAAACTGACGTTGATAATGTTAATCCCACCAAAAACATTCTGTAAAAACTAGCCAAGTCTCGATGGAGCTGCTTATTTATCTCTAAAAAGTAATGAAATCTAGACAAAGTCGTGCCAAGCCCAAGGTGCCTTACTGCGATTTCTTTATTATTATGTTTATGTTGTGTGACTTGGCCGTTGAACGTTCTTTATACATTAGTGGTTATAAGTAAATTTTGTTTAAACGTAATGTTATATCTGTTGTAACTCCCTATGTTTGTTAAGCGAGACAATAGCCCATACTGGTATTGGTAATTGGACGCTAGTGTCTCATTTTAGGCTGTTGTTGATTGTGCAACACATGCATTCAGCAATGACAATGCTGACTTCTGCTCTCTTCTTTTTGGAGCGTCAAATCGACCAACGAACGTATAAAGAATGATCAACGGCCAAGTCACACAACATAAACATAATAATAAAGAAATCGCAGTAAGGCACCTTAGGCTTGGCACGACTTTGTCTAGATTTCATTACTTCTTAGAGATAAATAAGCAGCTCCATCGAGACTTGGCTAGTTTTTACAGAATGTTTTTGGTGGGATTTCACTTCCTTTTGTGGGAGAAACGTGGGCATATTGATTTATTTCATTAAAATTTATTATTTGACACATTTTTTTTTATTTTTAGTAGTAGTTTTTTAATTATTAACAATCTTTCTTTTCTTTATTTCTGGTTCTGATTCTTGTACAGTAGCAACATTTTTTCGTATTGCCCATTCGCGTTCATTATTTATTCATTTAGACGGTTTAGATAGTTTAATTTCTGAAACATCGGCGCGTTATTTATTATCCAGAGTTTTCCCTAAATTTTATTTATATGCATATTAAAAGCAGAAGGGGAGGCATTCGCCCAGTAGATTAAAAATTAGAAGATGTGTCCCACTACGCTGGATTTTTGCAATGACAGTCGATTTTTGTATGTACCAATAGTAGAACGGAGCATTACCATATCTCTAATACAGCTGAGACCAGCTGAGGGTTCTTCATCGGATACTTCAGACCTTCGATTTTTGATATCAAATGAAGCGGCCCACCAAGTTGAATACTTTTTGTAAAGACGGTATGTCGATCTCTAATAGTTTGGTTGGGCTCTTGTGTTTTCTGATCAGGGTCACCAGGTACTCCAGATTTCGATTATCCTTGTTTTTATAGTTTTCCCTTTATGTGGCTATTAAACCGTAACTCTGTACCAAATTTCAGCTCTCTGAGTTTATGGGAAGTACTAGTTCTATTTTGATGATCATAAGTGAGTGTCGTAAATGCGAAACTTTGCTTTCGCTTAACTTCGGAACTAAATGACCTACAGACTTGAAATTTTGGATTTTAAGTATGTGATTATAGCTTACTGGATGCCGAAAATTTCTGCGTTCTAGTCTTATCTAGAGGTTCTCAAATAGGGGCCTGAAATTGCGGCGAAATGGTTCGAGTAAAGGATGGTACGGCAGTGTTTGCTTCGCGCTCGACTTGGCGGGGGCACTACCGTGCCCCCCGATGATTTGTGATTTTTGATATTATATACACTGACGACTGTTGGTCGCAACGGTTATCAACGGTCATCCCGCCTGTCGCACCGACGTTCAAGGCCTTTAAGAGAAGGAATCAGGTATATATATATATATATATATATATATATATACATAACTAGTCTGGCCATAAATACTGTTATTTAAAACGTTTTTATTTTTTCAATTTATAATACTTAAGTGGGTATGAAGCCGTCGGTCATATGCCAGATACTTCAAAAGCTTGGTATCAGCCGTATGTTCGTATATCGTACTATGAACAGCTACTACAACACTTCATCTGTCCAAAACCATTAAAGATCGGGACGGCCGTGTGCTGTTAGAACTATAAAGGCTGTTAATGCCAGAATACGTCGAAACCCTAGTAGAAAAAATCTTAACGCGAGAAATGAAGATTCGCGCTAGGACTCTATAACTTATTATAAAACAAGAATTGAAGCTTGGTGCTTATCCTCGATATACGGGACATGCCCTAAATCAATCTTTACAATTAAAGAGATTGGATTGATCAAAATACCTTCTGACACTATACGCAGGTGAAAGGCGGAGAAATATCCTCTTCATCTATGAAGAAACTTTCACGATTGAAGAGCACTACAATAAGCCAAATGATAAAGTATACGCTCACAGTTCTAAATATGCTGCTCAAGTGGTCGTAAAGGTACAACGTGGTCATCATCATGCGTCAGTGATGGTTTGGTGGGGCGTGTCTTATCAAGGCATCACAAAGCTACATTTTTGTGAAAACTTCAGCCAAAATGTTACAAGAGATAGTCTTGGATCATCTTGTGAAACCTCTCAGCAATACTCTCGCGACCGTAGTACACACTGCTAGTCGTTATGATTCGTAATAAGAAACTTATCAAAACGCTTATGTATAACTGGTTTTTATTCTCGTCCGCGCTTAGCCACGGCGGCACCACTGCCGCGCGCCTTCAGCCGAACGATGTTGCTTTGTGCTCGCTATCGAGTTTGCGTACAAGCCATACTAAGGTATTCTTGCAACTGCTCGAGTTATTATTTATGATTCGCATGGTAGGGAACATAGTGTTTGTGCAAATTTAGATAGTGCTTCTCAAAGTAATTTTATTCGTAAAAATTGTTGTAGTCGCCTTGGTTAGTAAATAAGTAACCACCTTGCCTCTAGTATGGTGAAAGGTATTGACGGTTCCACTAAGCTGTAGGGAATAAATTCCACTCGCATTTTGATTCTCGTATTTGTTTTTCGATGGACTCGCTAGTTTTCGATAAAGATACCGAACTTTTACACACTGTAGCAGTCAATACCTCATTATTGACTAATTTCACACACACCATTTAAATATATATCCGTTTTAGAAATAGAAGAAGATCGACTAAATTTTCTCTTGCATCAAATTTCGCATTTGGAAAACGTTTTACCGAGCCGAACGTTTGTACCAACAACACCGGGGAGAGAGGATGCGTGTTTAATTTTGCCAAAGCAATATCGATTACAATGAGTGGGATCATAGCTTGTGACGCGTTTACCATCTTCACCAGAAACTTATAGTGCAAGTGCCAAGATATTATTATTCATTTGACCACAAATAATAAACTACCTGTGTTGCTGTGCTTTTAAATTTAATATTATTTTGTAAATATTGCTATAAAATCATTGCCTTCAATTTTTAAATTAAAGATCATTAATGATAATAACTTGACATTTTTTTATTATTTTAAATTTTTATGTTATTTCATATTATTAAGGTTATATGAATGTGCCAAAAGTGACCGACAACTCAAGCTGTAATGGGAGCAGAAATTATAATTATCACCACCACCATAGATTTATAGAAGACATTAAAAACTGAACATAAAAGAAAGCAGGTTGTTGGAAATGTAAATGAACAAACATTTCCAAGAGGTATTAAGGCAAGAGGATATAATAGTATCTAAAGTGGAAATCACAAACTCACCAAAGATAAAGATAATCTCTGATATTCGTTTAGACTGGATAAATATTCCTTAATATTAATCTAGAAACACCCAATACACCCAACAATACTTCTTATAACAGGAAAGTCAAGTAATACTGAAATATTAAGTAGAATTGATAACGAAGTAGGGAAGAGTCAAAAGAAAAATAAAATGATTATAACAAAGATGATGATTTTTAAAACATTTTCATATTACTATTCAAATGGTTTTTTATCCAAAACACAGTCGACGTTTCAATAATGTTATAAGCTCTAGCTAAATTTTATAACATACACTACGTAGTGCATAGTTTACTGTAAATTAATAAAAATATGATTAAAAGACTGTTCATGATATTTCTATAAGGTTAAAATGACATTAGAGAGAGTGGCTAGAATTGATCGAGAAAAAAATTTTTTTTACGTGCAGATACTGGCATTATTTGTTGATTTCTTTGTAGCAATTTGTCTATTTTATTGATTTTGTAAAACAAAATACATGTTGCTTTAATACAAAACAACTATTATGATATACACTAATTGTAAATATCATAATCACAAACCTTTATTTCATAACTTTTACCAGTAATTTTTATCATCAGACAGCAGTAGACAAAGACTACCTTCGAGAGTAAAATTTCACAAGTTAAATTTCTTCAAAATTTATGGGAGCAATTACGTTAAAATTCATCATATTTCATAATTATGTCTATAAAACGGTTTACATATTTTTTCTGCCATTTAATAATTTTGCAAATGTTGCCCTGATTGACTCGAAATCAGAGAAATACCAATTGATGTATTTGGGTCGTTCTTCTTTTTTACCGACAGTGAAACGACGTTTTTATGTTTTTTTGGTTTTCGAACTATGCATAATTGTGGTTTCTGTGTGGCATTAAAAAGAAATTGCATCTGTGTTGTCATTAAGACTAATTAAAGTTTCCTTTGCGGCAAATATTAATTCTTTTTTAATTTTGGTTTTTAAAAAGAATATGTGACAGAGTGGCCTTTTTCTGTGGAGACCACATTTCGATTTACCACTCTGTCACGGCATTTTACGGAAAACAAACGAAAAAATATTTTGGTTGAAGAAAATGAAAAATTACATATTATTAATAGATAAGAAAAATATGGACGTTTTTTTTCGAACCGAATTAAAAAACCGTAAATATCAATACTCCAACGAGTTGCCATAATAAGACGAAGGACATACCATTGTCGGTAAAAAAGAAGAACGACCCATTTACTAAAATATCCATCCTAATGGCATTTGAAACACAATATAATTATTTTATAATTTATATTATATTATTTCTATTTCTACGCGACAGTGGTACATAATAAAAAATCTGTAAAATATTTGACGCTATTAATATAGTAATTAGTTTCTAAGCAAACTATTCAGTTTTAATTACGTTAAAACTTAAATCTAAAAAGAGGATGAAATCAGGAAAAAATAAAAAATAATTTATACTTTTACGTAGGTGGAATTTATATTTACCTACAGTTCAGTGATATTGTCTTTAAATACATGTTTTACCTTTAGATATTCTCATTAAAAGCTGAGCACTCTGTAAACATTTTGAAAACTAATTACTGTTTAGTAATATAGTTTGGGTATATTAATCATTCGCGTTATATAAGCAATAAGCGATACATGTGTATGACAGTTCTGATAGAGTATTGTTTTGGAGTATTGTATTGGAGTATTGTCTCACAAAGAGGTACTATATGTTCAGGCCCAGGCGAAATTTTGACTGAATAATCAATCAGTTGCTAAGCTTTTATAACCAATATGTATTAGCCAGATAACATCTCGTTTGAGATTTGCACCAAATGTAGAATAGATATTGATAAATCGACTAATAAATATTGACTTGTAGTAAGACTAATAATTATGGGAAAATATTATTATTTCATAAATTATCTAACTCTGTCTGTTTATCTCTCCGTTGTTGTTGTTACTGCTGAACCGATTTTAATGAAGCATATGAAGCTATCTTGAATCCTCGACAATGACCTCTTTGCCCGCCGGAAGAACCAAAACTTCCCTCGCGAATCTAAGTAAGTGAGATGCAACTTAACTGCATGCGAATTTCATGAGCTAACCCTAGTTAATATGAATAAAAATTAAATGGCGATGTGGATTTGCGGCAAACTATTAAGGATTATTTTATTTTTTACAGGTTACGTTATTTTAATTAATCTACGTTATTTTAAGTACGACCGTTATACCATAACATGAACAAGTGAGATCCAACCCCTTCCGAAGAGTAATGACATAAACGCATAATAACAAAATTTTGTGAAATCTAAATTACGCAATATACCTACTCGCATAACGAAATATAAGCATAATGACACAATATTTCAAAATTTAAACATTCGTAGTTACTGAACACAAATTTCTACTTATAACCAGACATTCAAAAGATAATACAAATCTGACAAAGGAGATTATTCTTTAGATCGTGCAATTTATTTCAATTATGATAACTATATCTGGCTTCACGATTGTAACAACTTATAGCCAGTCCAAGTTCCCGGATTTGACCCCCGGAGAGTAAATGTAGAAAGAGTAAATGTAGATTTTTTTCTTTTTCACGGTCTTTATGTTATATTAAGTTGTTTAGAATATATATAATGATATATAAAACATTTAGAGGTACCAACTGATCATAGTCTAGAGTGAACTGTATCAAATACATCTCAAGTGTAGTGAGAAGCTTTCTACTAAGGACTTTGACATTTGCAAGCATGTTACCTACCTAAAAGCCCAACAATCAAGAGAAACAAATAATAAATGTCAGGCACCATCTAAACTCGTACGATGATAATATGTCTAAGATAGACTTGTATTGATACAGTATTGTCGGTTTTCGAAACAAATGTACTTTCCACTCACCAACACATTCCTGACAAGGGATTGGTTGAGGAAGATGTCATATGAAACAAATACAAATAACAGATTTTAAGGCAAGATATTGCCGTGACGTTACTCCATGCAAAGCCACCTAAGCCGAAAAGATAAAGAGAATGCGACTAATGAACACCTCTGATACCAAGAACTTAGGTCTATTTAATGACTTAACTTTCTTATTGAGGGCAAATTGCAATCCAAGAGCGAAAATGAAACAGACCACGTACTAATTGAATAAGGGATGTTCTCACGCACTAAACGATGATATTGTCCTATATTTTATAAGCCCTAAGAACGTCTAGCTTCCTAAGCTATACAGCTTGCCTAAAGTATTATAATAATAATAAATAAATTACGCTTTATTGCAAACACAGATAGGATACAGAGAGAAAAAAATAAAAAACAAAAGTATACAGACAGGTGACCTTATTGCTAAACAGCTATCTCTTCTAGGCAACCTTGGGTGAAAAGAATAAATATATATAAAAGGATAATAATGAAGTGTGTGTGAAATTTAAATAACTTGTAATACCGGAAATTTATTTCTACTTAGGCATGAGCTGCCATACGCAGAGATGATTGTTTTTTCTTTCGCACGGTGTGATATCGTTCAAGACGCCATAATAGTCTTGTGTTTTAGAGATAAATTCAAATAGATTTTTGAAAAAGCCACATTACATAAAATGCTTTTATCATTTGACAGTTTACTAATTAAACATATTTTGTATATCTGTATTGTTCTCTTTTATTATTATAAGTAGATCAGTATGAATATAAGAATTTAAATCCGACACCGAGGACTAATTTAAAACAACCACCCACAAGTTTATGAAGATTCACAGATTAACCGTTTTCAATTATGCTTTTGAATGCGGGCAATTTTCACCGCCATTGTGTTATAAATTAGCAACTCGCAACTTATTTTTAAGTCCTTTTTTATTATTTTGAGAAGTTAATTGGTTTATATAATTCTTTTCCTTAAACAGGACCAAAGGAAATTTATTTAGTCCCAATCTTAGTTAGTTTAAGCTTATGTAGCCTAATAACAGTTGGAACTGTTTAAAAGTAGAATTTCTAAGTCTTTCGGTTGAATTTGAAATTTTTGTGACAATGTTAAAAACAGGTAGTAGAAAATTTCGTTATTCGGTAGGTAGAATAAAACTCCCTTAGATATCTCAGTTTCAATGAAACTCGTCCGCTTTCATTTAATAAACAAAATATAAGTATGCTATTCAAACTACACAACTGTTGCTTTACTTTTATATATAGGTATTTTGTATTTTTACAATGCTATCTTATAACATAAATTATTAAATTTAATAATCACTTCCAAGCCAAGTCAATTTATTCTAGTATTTTTCTACACAACTATTAACTATAATATATACTTCAGTCAAATTTGAGAGATGCCTAAAAGAGAGCTTCGCTCAATAAATATAACAACGCATTTGATGTTCACTTTGTCTTGTTCAACTATGTCGGCAAAATAGTCATTGATAAACATAATGATAATTGGTTGCGCCAGTATTAAATTCAGATCCATAGATATAGGATGTACAAGATATATATAGGCGCCTTGGAGACATGACAAAAAAAAATGTACATGTGTTAGTGAATGTCTATGTGTGAGTTAAAAATAGTGTTGTCACTGATAAAATTTCACATTATCGATTCTTAATTCCAAATTTCACATTAACTTTTTAAGAATTGAAATTTTATTTTTAGGCTGATACATGAATACTGACAAAAAAATTAAATCTGTTGGATTTAATCCTTGGGGTAGGCCTATGTCCATCAGTGGACTTCTATAAGCTAAAACGACGACACGAATACTACTAAATAATACAGTTCATTAAAACACTTTACATACTTTTAAATTCTTTTATTTATTGAACAAAACTGTAATATACCGTTTTGTTCAAGTGTGTTCGTAATGTTTCCCTATCCAATTTTAACAATCATGCTTTAATCTAAGATCAAAATAAGTTTCAGTTACAGTTTTCATAAGAAGATATCTATGACTGTCTAAGGGGTATTGATCTAAAACATTATTTTATAAGTTATAAAACAGCGACTGCACGTTACGTAGAACCTTTAAGACACATTTAGCAAAAATGAGATGAGTCATTATTTTATTCTTCATATTTTCTCTAAAAAATCTCTCGGTTCAGCAAGCGGGGATGGAGTCACTACCTCTATGTCCCTGTTGACATACGAAGACACCGGTCTCCTTCGTGGCAGTTGAATCTATAGACAAATAGTGTAAATTGTATACCATATACTATAGTTACACGCTCTAATTTATTTAATGATTGAAAATGATTCAAGTTTTTATCGATACTCGTGACTTCACCGCTTTGTCAAGCACTAGCGTAAACAAACAAATTACTATTTTACACATTTTTTTCGCGAATTCTGTTTAAAATCACGAAATATACTTAAATATATAAATGAAAAACAAGATACTATTGAAAAAATCTCTTTCTGAGCCGATAACTAGCCGAAATTTCGCATAATATGGTTTGAAAAATTCTAACGACAAAATCGTATTTACCTGAGGAAAGTGTATTGATGCGGATTATTTCGTCTTGTGACATCACATCCAGGTACAGAACACGACACCATAATTGTAAAATGTAACAATCTCAATTATAATCGATGATTTAGTAGAAAAAAGCACAAATTTCACTGCCACGTAGAACACACTGGGACGCTATGGCCTCATACTCGCAAAAATAATGACATATCGGTACTTCATTCATTGTCACTTTTACTCTTGGGCGGTTTGAACTTGATTAGGTATTCTCGCTCCCACGCTTCATGTATCTTTTTGGCGCAGCGAAAAAAATCCTAAATCTATGTTCAGATCTGCCGCGACGCTCCTAGCTTCACCTAAGCCATACCTTGTCTCCGCTTCTCTTAATACCGCGCCATCTATCGGTGGCTGTTGTAGAAACTCTTTGTTTATACATTATGGTTAATGAAAACTAAAGTACTTTTAAAACCTTACTTCAAAATATACTGTCATACGTTCACAATCTCGCTCTATTTTATTTATTACATACAACACGTTATCAGCACGAAGATAGAGTTTTAATGAGTGGAAAGTAATTTTGGGAGTCAGATTTACCGGATTGTTGTGAATTTACATAAATTTTCGACTTAAAAGTGAAAAATTTTCTGACATATAAAAACAAAAGATGTCAACGGGCGATCACAACAATATGGGTAAAAATGGATTGAATTCGAGTCTACGATCACTTGCAGGGATATTTTTAAAAGGTAGACAAGATTATACTATTTGGAAATTCAAAATGAAAATGTACTTGGTACATGAAGGTTTGTGGAAATGTATAATAGGTTATCCTGATGGAGATTCTACTGCCTCTAATATTAAAGAAAGGGAAGACGAAATTACCCTAGCCAAAATTTGCTTGACATTGGATGGACCAGCCATAACGCACGTAAGGAACTGTAAGAGCGCCAAGGAAGCCTGGAGCACTTTAGCTGCTGCTTACGAGGATAAGTCCATGGGTCGTCGTTTGGCGCTGGAACGTAAGCTGTATAGGTACAATCTCAGTGAGTTTAGTAGTATGGAGATGTACATTGAAGCAGTGATGTCCACAGCTCAAGATTTGGGAGACATAGGGAAGGTAATAGAGGACGCCTCTCTAGCGGCTATATTACTAGGAGGACTGACGTCACGCTTTGATCCCTTAATAATGGCACTAGAAAATTCAACAGTGCAGATTTCTAGCAAGCTGGTGAAAAGCAAACTATTAACAGAATTTTCGCGATCTACTGATAATGAACCAATTAAATCGGATCTTGGTTTATGTGTTCAGGAAAAGAATCCTAAACGAAAACGGGAAATAGTCTGTTACCGCTGTAAGGAGCCTGGACATAAGAGACCGGACTGTCCCCTTAACAGAAAGTCCAAAAATGTTGGCCCGAAGAAAGAAAACACCCTATCTAGTCTGTTTGGCGCATTCAAAGTGGGTACCGAGGCGTTCAAAGATAAATGGTGGGTAGATTCTGGAGCAAGTGCTCATATGTCTGGAAGGTCAGATTGGATGGAGAATATACAAGAGTTCTCTACTGGGCAAGTCACAATTGCTAACGGAGATGTCTTGACAAGTGCTGGCATTGGCAGTGTTTCTATTAATAATAATTTTAAATCCGAATGTTCTAATAGTATCAAAAATATATCAAATGTAGTTTTTATACCAAATTTAAATACTAATTTGATTTCTATAAAGAAGGCTGTAGATAATGGATTTTGTGTTGTTTTTGATAAGAAAGGTTGTATATTTTATAATGATTTATCTTTTTCTTGTACAGGTGATGCAGTGCTACATGGTTCGTGTTGTGGTGGATTGTATAGTTTGGATTGTACGGTTAGTCTACCTAAAACCTTATCAGCGTTTAAAGTACATAGTGAAGTATCGAGCTATCGACTATGGCATAAACGGCTTGGTCACTTGTGCCGTATAGGGTTACAAGAACTTAACAGAAGTAATCTAGGCGTTCAGTACACCGAAGTTGATAAAGAGCCCTGCATAGCTTGTGTAGAGGGTAAGCAGGCCAGAAAACCATTCAAGAAAATAACATATAAGAAAGCAACTTCTAAATTAGAACTAGTGCAATCGGATTTATGCGGACCAATGTCGGATAATTCTTTTCAAGGAAATAAATATGTTTTGACTTTTATTGATGATTTTAGCCGTTTTATTTTTATATATTTTATTTCTTCTAAAAATGACGTTAAGAATAAGTTTTGTGTTTTTAAGGCTATGGTTGAAAGAGAGACAGGCTTAAAGGTAAAAGCGTTGCGAACAGACAACGGAACAGAGTACGTTAACAAAGAATTTACTGATTACCTGGAGGAGGAAGGTATCCAACACCAGACAACCGTTCCTTTCAGTCCTCAACAAAACGGAGTTTCTGAGAGGACTAACAGGTCGGTAGTAGAGAAGGCGCGTTGTATGCTCTCTGATTGTTCTCTCTCAAAGGGCTATTGGCAAGACGCTGTGGAGACAGCGGTTTATTTAAAAAATCGATGTCCACATCGAGCTCTCAATGGTAAAACGCCCTTTGACAGCATGGCATGGCGAGAAACCAGACTTAAGTCATTTGAAAGTTTTTGGGTGTCGCGCCATGGTTAAGGTTCCAGATAACTACAGAAGGAAATTGGACATTAAGGCGACAGAACACATTTTCGTTGGATATTCAAAAAATCCACAGAGCTACTACTTTCGTGAAGCAGATTGTCCAAGGAGGTTGATAAAAGGAAGAGATGTGGTTTTCTTCGAAAATTCTTTTTCTAATTTGAAGGTTCAACAAAAGGAATCGATCCCTTCTACTTCTTGTGGAGATATTATTTTTGATTCAGTACCCAATCAAGTGTGCAGTTTATACAGGCGAAGTGAAAATACTGAGCAAGGCACTGACGCTGGCGCTAGTGAGCCGGAACTAGAAGCACAGCAAACTCACAGCGCAGACGGGACTTTTGATGTTGAAGATACGTGTACTCAAAGTACAGAAATTACAGAAGAAAGATATCCACTCAGAAATAGAATAACCAAACGTTTTGATACTAATCTTATTTGTAATGCAGTTACGTATGACTCCGACGAACCTGAAAGCTACGCAGTTGCTATGAAGTCGGAAGAGAGTGCAAACTGGCAGTTAGCGATGGATGACGAGTATAAATCGCTAATGAAAAATAAAACTTGGACGTTAGTTGATAAACAAGATAAGAAGATTATTCAATGCAAGTGGGTATACAAATTGAAAAAGGATGCTCAAGGTCACGTTGCCAAGTACAAGGCAAGGCTAGTAGCCAAAGGCTTCAGCCAGACGGCGGGCATTGACTACTATGAAACCTTCTCTCCGGTAGTGCGTAATTCGTCCTTGCGAACACTGATAGCTTTGGCGGCAGAAATGGAGTTGAATATACATCACTTAGATGTAGATACTGCGTTTCTCAATGGAGACTTATTGGAGGAAGTTTACATGCAGCAGCCTCCGGGTTTTGTTGAGACAGGTGCAGAAGATAAAGTCTGTTTATTAAAGAAATCACTCTACGGCTTAAAACAGGCTGCTCGTGCATGGAATATTAAATTAAATCAAACTTTATCAAATATTGGTTTTGTCAAAACCTCTGCAGAACCATGCATCTATACGAAAAAGTTTGGTGATGAAACTGTTATTATCAGTGTCTATGTTGATGACATTTTGGTATTATTTAAAAGGAAAAAGACTTTTGACACTGTCAAAAATTCTCTAAGTAAATTTTTCTCATTAAAAGATTTGGGAAAACTTGAATATTGTTTAGGTCTTAATGTAAAACGTTCGGAGGAAAAGATTTATGTTAGTCAAACGACATATATTAAATCAGTTTTAAAACGTTTTAACATGGAGAATTGCAAAGAAATGTCAACACCTTTAGAAAACAATAAGCTGGAAAAGGGTAAGGAAACATGCAATTATCCTTACCAGAATTTAATAGGCTGCCTTATGTATCTAGCTGTGAATACAAGGCCAGACGTCGCTTATGCCGTAAGCTTTTTAAGTCAATTTAATACTTGTTTTGACAAAAGGCATTGGTTGGCCGCAAAAAGGGTATTACAATATTTAAAAGGAACTCAAAACTACTGTATTACTTACAGGAAGACGGGTGACTATTTGTGTGGTTATACGGATGCAGATTGGGCAAACTGTATTAGTGACAGGAGGTCGTACACTGGTTACTACTTTACTCTGGCAGGAGGGCCTATTAGTTGGGAATGCAAAAAACAACCAACAGTCGCGTTGTCTTCAACTGAGGCGGAGTATATGTCGCTTACTAGTGCGGCTAAAGAAGCAATTTTTCTTAGGAGGTTAGTGTTTGATATCACTGGTAACGCTGATAAGGTTGTAGTGTATAACGAAAGCCAAAGTGCGCAGAAAATTGCTCTCAATCCAATCCATCACAATAGGACGAAACATATAGACACGAAATTTCATTTCATTAGGGAAAAGATATCTAATGGCATTATAGATGTAAAATATATGCGATCAGATCATATGTCGGCAGATGTCTTAACGAAGCCCTTAAGGCGCATAGCACATAATAGATGTGTAGTAGGCATGGGCATAACATAATTAATTAAGGTTATCTTTATTTTTCATTAAGGGGAGGATGTTGTAGAAACTCTTTGTTTATACATTATGGTTAATGAAAACTAAAGTACTTTTAAAACCTTACTTCAAAATATACTGTCATACGTTCACAATCTCGCTCTATTTTATTTATTACATACAACAGTGGCTAATCATACCGCAATGTGGACAACATGCGGACAAAAAATAATATAAAGAGGACTGATGGCGAGCGGAGTTCCACAATATTAAATTGAACTAGTGGCCTATCCGCAAACCCCTACACGAAACCAAAGGTTAGTGTGACGGTGCCTTCGTGAGTGTAACAATAAGGAACAGCAAAGCCTACGGACGTTCCCGGCAGCCTCCAGCATCACACACGAAGCGGTGGCGGTCGAGGTATCGTGCCCCCTTCATCTTCCGCTCATATTTGTTGTCGATATTAATTTTCTCATATCGCAATACAGTCCACCCTTTTTGAAAACCCGCACAACCAATAATAACGATCTCTTGTTTCAGAATTAAATATACATCCTTATTTTATTAATGCATTGCACTTATATTATGTTAGTAAAGTTAATGTTAGTAAATTATTGATTATATATATTAAAATGAAATAACAATTCAATTTTCTTTAATAATTAAAGATCTACTTAAGCATGTTTAGGTATATATGTTTGATGCATTCAGTTTTAAATTTAGAATTTATTGTTTATGAATGTAATAATGTACTCAAATGATGGGAAATCAAATAAAAAAAAAATAACAGTTAATATTGGAATAATTGTTTCAGTGGATGGGTTGAAAGCCGGCTAATTAGAATAAAATTCCAGGATTTTGCCATCTCATTTAGTATCAGGCCACGTATTATTGTTTCCTTTTTAACGCTTAAAAGAGAGAATATCGTAGAATTGCCCATGGGGCATCTTGTAAATAATACAAATTACGCCCGATCTTGTAGTCGTCAAGTTGTCTAGCTAAAGTTGTGGGGAGCTATTCTATTTTTGTTTTTGAGTCAATGGGACTTCCCTTTATTTCTGTGGTTATAAAACGATGTTTTGTAAAATTAGTTTATCCATTACAATATATCAATTATAATTCTACTGTATTACACAATAGTAGTTTATGATACTGTTGCATAATAAGGGTTCTTATAACACGAGTGTGTTTTAAAAAAACGAGCCATAGGCGAGTTTTTTTATAGTATCACACGAGTGTTATAAGACCAAGTTATGTATAGTGTCATACACTACTTTATCTACTTTCATACTATAATACGTAAAACAATATTGCAAATAAAACGCTGAATATAACAACAAATTTTTAAATGTCAAATGTTGGCGCCAAGGTGCAAATATCGATTGCGCATGCGTGTTGCGTCGTCACGGACTCGTTCATTGAAACCTTTTTAAAGTAGAGGTTCAACCTCCTTGGTCCAGATGGAGGTTGTATAGGTGTATCGTTATGATAAAAAAGTTATATTATGTTACAAGTGTCCATACAAGACCTGTATCGTAATGAAACTTTTTTTTTATTATTTTTGGCCTGTACGTAATGTTTGTCATAAGCATTTTGTTTTCAGTTTTAGAATCTTTGTATTATAGTATTAGAGTAGATAAAGTTTTAAAATGTTATTCATCTGAGTACTTTATAAACGTGAATGACTTTTTTTATTTGTGTGAGTGAACTGGTATTTTATTTCAGTGAAATGTGATACCTTCAATGGTTAATGGACTTCCACTTCAAAGCCCGCTGATTTGAGACACTCGGTATGCCTTGAGTAGGTACCTACATAAGAAGATAAATGAAGCTTGTAGACATCCGTAAAAGTGTTGGAGTGCAAAATACGTGTGTAGTAAAACTTACTACGCTTGATTGATGTGTGTGCGTGGGAAACTGTTTCCTTTTATTTTTCCTTCGCCCCTGCATTCAAATGGAATGGAGCTAGTGAGTAAAGGATTTTTTCTACTGTAACACATAACTTGACTAATTGCGATGTGTACAATATTAAAATAAGAGAGACTTGTATTTCATTCATCGCTACTAAGACCACCACACTTCTCATATGTCATATACGACACTCTTTTTTACAATTGATGGTAGTTGCATCATTTGGCATTAGTTGACTGTCGTATGTTATTAGCTTTTGTTTATCTTTTATTTTCGTAAATGATATATAATTAGAATTCAAGAGATAATTTGATGACATATGAAGTATTCGGTTGCAAAAGAAAACTTAAAAATATGTCTCAAACTTTATATAAAGTAACTGACAGACTTGAATATGTTGACAGCTGTGAAATGAACATAAATAAAGAATCATCGTATAGCTCATATAAATTATGTAGATCCAGGGACTAAGGCTGTTACCCGGGCATCCTATATTCGAAAGGGGGTCGTCAAGCTACCTGCCGGGATTACACGTGATGACTGCCACAACGGACCCACGGAACCCAACGGCTGCGTAGAGGGTGCACCGAGGGGTTTTAGTGAGTAGACCTGCCAGACTCACACTCTGGCGGGAGAGTCTCACATAACCCTACTGCCCACCCAGCAGTGGGGTAAGCGCAAAGCATTTCCCCTCGCAAAAGAAAGGGACTAAGGCTGTCTTCAAAGCTGACCTAGATCTACTTCTAAATGTACGACGCAACAAGTCATAACGTTGCTTAATATCGACGGCGTCATTTTATTTGTATTGATTTAATGTATTATACTCAGTTTGAGTGCATTTTCGGAATGTATAGGTATATATTTTAAGAATATTCTCTGAAAATTTAAAGCTAAGCCGATAAATATTTGCGAATATATATCTAAAATTTGTAAGGCCACGTCAGAGTGTTTAAGCAGGTAGAGTAAGAACCGGAGTAGCAGCTGCACTCACTGCCTGCGCTACTTAAGACAGAAGGAAGAATGGCTTGACAACATAACTAGTTGGACTTATTAGAAGCTAAAGATACTGCAGAGGGTATTTGTAAGATATTTGTATATGATCGACTCGCTTTTGTATTCTTACATGTTGGCTCTATTTGAACTACCATCACTTGTAATGAATTAATAAAAACTGATCCTAAAAAAAATATAAAAAATGTATTTTTTGAGTCTGCGAGTAACTGCGTATTAAAAATTTCCGTCTGATAAACAGCGTCACGGCATTAGTGTTTTATTTTGCTCACTTTTATTTTGTTTTAATCCTATTGTTTCTTTCTTCTCATTTAATGGTTTGTATTCGTTAGAGTATGTGGACTAAATAAATTCTAATTCTAATCCAAACTAAGTAGCGAATAGAATACATAAGTAAGTATATAAAGAACAATCATTCGGATACATGCCCAACGTGCCGATCAAATAAACTTATTTTTTAATTTAAATCCACGAACGCATTAAATCTTTCATTAAAGAGTCACATGTTAGTAAACCACCCAAAAAAAATATTTTATACAAAATTATGTGTTGCAACTATTGGGACCATATTAATCATATGAATTCAGTGAATCGGACCACTTGTCCTCTTTTACAGGAGTCTTATATGTAAAAGAACCCTCGTTTGAAAAGACCGCAATCAACATAAGGTGCCGTTTTCAAAAGATCAGTCTTTCATAGAGAGCTTCACTCTATATCGCCTTAATTTTATATTATTTACTATCTACACACTAATAAAACTGTAATAAAAGTTATTAATATGCAGCTTCCATTTTTCACATAACAAAAAAAATTACAAAAGGCTTAATTTCTTATATTGTCGAGAAATAAAATACCAAAAAAACTGTGAAAAAACTTTCTGAATAATTACTAATTTTTCAATATGGAATATTTTTACACAGTTTACCTCCAATACGTCGCAATAGGATGTTTGCAGGTAAACTGGGCAGTAAACATAAAAAAATATATTTATTGCGTTATGAATTATAGCTTTAGAACAACAATATTTTAACGATTGAAAAATTATTGTGTTGTTGACCATGTTTTCTAGCGAACCAGGCTTGACGCTGTACCCGCAAGGCTGTGTTATTCCTGTACGCCCTTGAATGTTGCCTTGATAGTACAGTGGAAGATTAATTGTAACCGTTGTGCCTTTGGTAGTGAAACCTAGCCAAAAAAGGTTATTTAAAATTCCCTTAATATTAAACGGTTACTAAATGTATCAAAACAAATTGATAATGTTTTCAATATAAATATTTCTTAAATTTTTTGTAGTACAAGTTAAATAGCTAGAATTCCACCGGCGGGCGGTTCTGTTTTAACCACCTTGGAAATGTTTGGGTTTATTTAATGATCTGTTTTATTAAACGAAAGTGATATTTTTAATAATATCTTAGTATATCAAAAATTAAAATATTACACAAATTGTTTTCGTGAATAATGAGATGGGATATTCATTTTATAAGAAATGCAAACAACGGTTATATTTTTAATGACCTTTCAACGAGATTTATCATTTTCCTACAGCTATTATTATCATGCTCAGGACGAAAAAATAAAATAATTTTGTACAGGTTTTTCCTTCAAAATGATTAGTGAGAAAAATGCAGACACACTTTTGATATCTAAGCATATTTATTTTTCCGTTAACAAAGCATCTAAATAAAAAATCCCACTCTTGCACCATTTAAATTTTTAATATCATCTTAAATAGAAAATGGTGTTGACAATGCAATGTTAATAGCAAAACAATGTACGAAAGCTATTAATTATTATTAATTATTTCAACTAAGTCTCTAATATAGATAAATCTCATACAAATGTAATCATTAAGTGGGAACCTGTAAAATGTATTTTTTCTACTCACACAATATTATGCGCATAACCGCTGTAGGGAAACAGTCAGTCTAATTTGTGTTATTAACTTGGGATCTGTTATCATTTAAAGGTATTTTTATAAACTATGCCCAATTATTCATATAAGATTAATATTGAAAAATGTATTTACATGGCTTTGTTGGTTTCATGAAATTCGGACTTCGATATTTTATAATTTTTCAAGTAAACAGTTTTTCTCTTTATTTCCTTTTTCTTTATTGGCCATCAAGTTAATAAAAAACAAACATATTCAGCATATATTCGTACTAAACAGCTTCACAGGTGAGCATCTGAAATGAAGGTGCACGTGTTACCTGCAATTGTTATGTTAACATTGGAAGATAAATTTCATTTTTACGATTTGTAAAAATGATTTTTTTTTGTAAATCGATGTCGGATCAAACCTCGACAATGTCAAAGTTGTTCTGTAAAACTTTTATCAGAATAATTATAAAGTATTGGTACTACACAAGGGCGTCGCCAAGGGGGGGCAGGGAGGGGCAGCTGCCCCCCCCTAGAGATTCTAAAAAAGTTGCCAAATATAATGCAACCAAAGTCCTAAGTCTTTGAGTTGATTTGCTTGAAGTTCAAGCCTTGAACACTTAAATTCCGTACGTCGAAACTCGAATGAATTCAACAATTCCACTCCTAATATTCCGTACGCGCTCAACTACGCTCTGCCTGCTCTACTCTATCGTTGAAGCGGGGGAGGGGGAGTGGGGAAGCAACATGTAAACTCGGATCGCTCAATATGTAGAGTAAAATGACATTTGGTGGGTTGCCACTTTATCGTAAAGTAAAAATAGTGTTGTATCCTGAGTGATCCATTACGAACATGAGTTGATTCAATCTTTTATTGTATAAATTGTTTGATAGTTAGAATTTGTGTCGACTAGTACTAATTGTACTGATATTTTCAAAATATTTTTGTTTAAAGAATGTTAAGAAAAAATAAATGAAAAACCAAACTTACTTAATCACTGTTTATTTCTGAATCATCACTTTTATAATTAATAATAGAATTTCTTTACACATACCATTCAATCAAATCATACACACATACCTACCTACCTACCAACAAAAATAGTAAAAAGTAAATAAAATAGGAATCATTGAAGATGTTGCAATATTCATGTATTTCATTATAAAAAAATATGCATGTGTAAAAAAAAAAGCGACCTCAATTATTTATAGTCTTTTGTCCGATTAGATTCTTAAGATCTTATTTAATTTATTGCACACATTTTGTTATAATTTATTGCAAGAGCTGCGTGCATTATGTTTATTAATATCGTTGTATTTAATGTTTTACGCTTATATGAATTGCACCAATGAGTAAAATTAAATCAATGAGACAAGTCAAAATGAAAGAATCATTACTGAATGAGTCATACTACATCACTATGCTTCTACGCTTGCAACATTAAAAAAAAACGTTCGATTCCAGCTGTCATTTTCCTCTACATAATGAGCAATCCGAGTTTAACTGCGCGGCGCCCGCGCCCCCCGCACAGCCGCCTTTGTTTTAGCGTCTGTCTGTCATTTATTCGTGCGTTAGCGTTGCCACTGCCCGCTTTTACGTTTGTTTTGTGCGCTATTATCACATCTAAATAGTTGCTGTGAAGCTGTGACCACATAATCAATATGGACATCAGAAAGTTTTTTGGTGGGTATCACTTGCGTTAAGCTTTCGTATTTTCCGTCCGTAAAATAACGTCAATTGATTTGATTATAAATGCTGATTTTGCATCGGTTTTTAAAATCGCAAAAAATCCGTTTCTAGACACGATATCCGATTCTTAAGGGTCGTCAGTTTAAACCAAAAGGAAAATTGCTCAATTTAATGGCTCAATCGAAAATAGAACCGTATTACCATAGCTTAAAGTAGAAATTTGTATGAATGAATATCGGCAGTGCCGATTCAGCACAGTCGGCTCGCGTATGCTTGAGACTCCGGTGCGTGCGTGTCGTCGGGCCCGCTCTAGAGTGCTCGAGCGAAGATGCCCGAGACCGCGCAAGCATAGCCACGGCGGTTAAACCGCCCGAAATAGCTAGGACTGTTGATATAAAAAATATCGTTGACGCTCGTCCTTGCGCGGGCTCGAGCCTGCCGCCGTCTTGAAGCGCATTTATGCTTTCAATGTGAATTGCGGACCAGAAGAAGTTGTAGCTATTACAAATATTTTGTTTTGCAGTTTTAAAAAGAAAGAAACCTGAAGGAGCAAGCAGTGACAGCGATGATTCCGTGGATGACCTGACGAGACCTAGCACATCCAAAGAACCGGACTTAGTTCCCGACTCTTCGATAAATGACTGCAACGAAAATGACATCGGTAAATTTATTGGGCAAGCATCAATGTTATCGACTGAAATGAAGAAAGAATTGCTTGAAAACACTTGGTCTCCGTCTGCGACGTATGACTTTGCGGAAGACGCTAAACATTTAAAGAGGAAATTCAATTATTCATGGTTGGAAACGTACTCTCCATGGTTGGCCTATTCCAGACACCAAAAAGGAGCCTTTTGTAAATATTGTACGTTGTTCCCGCCAAATCCAAATTCTTTTAGAGGCGTATTAGGGTCATTTATCATAAGGCCGTTTCGTAAGTTCAAAGATATTCACGAGCATTGCAAAAAGCACATGGAAACCCACTTCCATAAGATGGCACTGGAAGCCGCTAAATCATTTCTTGGAAGTGTGCCTGTAGATTTACAACTCAACAAATACTCCCAGGGCATTATTGAAGAAAACCGAAAAATTATGACATCTATTATTTCCTGCATTACGTTTTGCGGGTCACACGACTTAGCTCTGAGAGGAAAACATTATGGCGAAGGTATTCTCGAGGACTTATACAAGCTACGAATTGACGCGGGAGATTTAGTTTTGAAGAAACACTTTGAACATGGGAAAAAGAATGCAAGCTATCGATCGATTGATATTCAAAATGAAATTATCGCAATTTGTGGAGATGTTATTAAGGCACACATTGTGAAAAAAGTAAAAGAAGCAGAAGCTTATAGTGTGTTAGCAGACGAAACAGCTGATATTTCCGGTACTGAACAATTATCGATTGGGCTGCGATATTTTGACGAGGAAGCAAATGAGGTCCAAGAAATGTTCGTCGGATTTGTTGAGCTGAAAGGTCTGGATGCGAAATCTATTGCATATTGCATCGATGAGTTTCTAACAAAAGAAGACCTTAATCCTGCTGATAAATGCGTTGGTTTTGGATTTGACGGTTGTTCGACGATGTCCGGAAAAGACGGTGGAGTACAAGCGATCCTGCGCAAAAAATATACCAAAGCATTGTTCTTTCATTGCTCGTCCCATAAACTGAATCTGGTAATAAATGATCTCAATATTCTTCCTGAAATTCGAAACACCATGGGAACCACTAAAGATATTATTAATTTTTTTCGGGAATCTGTTTTGAGAAGAAAATTGGTACCTAATATTGCCAGGCTCTGTGAAACAAGATGGAGTGAGAAACATAAAACTATCAGAGTATTTAAGGAGAATTTTCCTGTTATTTTGGAAGCCTTAGAAAACTTATCGCGTGAAGGAAACATTGCAACTCGAAAAAACGCCTTTCAACTCCATGCGGCTGCTTTCAAAATTTCGTTTATACTTTGTATTACTTTGATAGCTAAATACTCTGCTTTGTTGGAACCTGTTGTCAACGCACTCCAGTCCATAACTTTGGATGTGGTTAAGGCCTCGCAACACGTCAAACGCATTTTGCAATTGCTTAAGAGCCACCGTGATAATCCCGAAAGAGTCACAGATGAAATTATAAAGGATGCTACTATTGTTGCGGAGAAAGTCGGCCTGGAGGAGGATATCACTTCAATGCCGCGCATTGTTGGGAAACAACGTCATCGAAGCAATCACCCAGCAGAAAGCCCTTCAGAATTCTGGAAAAGATCATTAATAATACCATACTTGGACTCCGTTATTACATCGCTTGAAACACGCTTTGCTGAAGAAAATACTCCATCATTTGCTTTATCTAAATTACACCCCGCACAAATGCAAACGATGTCAGTCGAAAATCTCACAGAAACTTGTGAAACTATCGCTCAGTTTTATAATTTACCAAACATTAAAATTGAAGTCGAGCTTTGGCAGCAATTCTGGCATAATAAACCAAACTCAACAGATCAAACCGTTGTTGATATCCTAAAAGAAGCAAAAACCTTCTTTCCCGACACGGAAAAAGCGTTGAAAATTTTGATCGCTCTTCCATGCACGACGTGTACGGTAGAGCGATCGTTTAGCAGCCTCAGGAGACTAAAAACCTGGCTAAGAAGCACTATGAGTGAAAATCGCCTTAATGGTTTGGCCATGATGAGTGTGCACCGAAAACTTATACATGGAAACTTACAAGATTTTAATAATAAAGTGGTTGAGAAGTTTACAATGAATCCCCGAAAATTATGTTTTAATTAACCTAATATAAACAAACAACGACCACTATAATATTAAAATCTGGTAATTAAAAAAAAAATACGCTGTAGGCTGTACACTTATTCAAATTCAAACTCCTTTTTATTCTATTTTTCTAATAAATGTTATTATAACTTATTTACAAGTTTTTTATTGCATAGTCAAGAAGTCAAGAGCTCGTGCTCGTGTAGCTTTACACATTGGACTTTGTACTGTCACAGAATATATATGTATTTAGTACTAAGATACTGTTGTTATTACAATCGCTGTAGATGTAAGGCTCGTAGTACAAGTGAAAAGCTTCATGGGCTGTCGACTTTACCTACAATTCATACCTACTTTTCTCATTCATAGAGAATGAGAAAAGTATGAATTGTAGTAGGTAAAGTCAACTTGCCCCCCCCTGCGCCATCGGCTGGCGACGCCCTTGGTACTACACCAATACTTTATAATTATTCTATTCGAGGAATCTCCCTTGTTTATAAAATGTAAAAATTCTGCTCTATTTGGGATTTATAAGCAGTGTATTTTCTTCGAAATTTGTGTAACTCTGTATACTGGCTTTGTTTGATGTTATAAATGTAAAATTGAAGTCAATAGTGGCAATGCAAACCAAAATAGTCGTAATATCAAGTACCACAGGAAGCATAGTCGTATACGGAAATAAGTTAAACCGGGACCGGACGCAGCTTCCCGGAGTCTCATAGTTCCTCTATTTCCATTGTCCCTCCAACAGGAATCTAATCTGTTCTAACAATTCTGCAATTCTATTCTATGAGAGCTTCATATTAGGTGATTCCGAAAACAACCACTTCCATAATTTTATACTTGATACTATGCTTCTATGCTAACATAGAATAATAGAAAATTAGTAAAATTGTATATGCTCTCAAAAAGTTAAAAAGCTAACTTATAAAGAGACAGCACCGAATGTATATTACTTATATTATGTCGTATGCATTCCCTTATCTTCATTATGGTATTTTATAATGGGGCAATAGAAGTAAAATAAATAGAGCTTCTTTTGCTCTAAAAATTGTGTATTCGTACACTGTATAAAATTCCATCTTACTTATCATGTAGACCGCGCTTTAAGAGGCTTATGGGCACTCTAGTTCATATATATTTTAGAAATATGTATGTTCATCAAAACACATGCAAAACTAAATTTATGTGTACCACGATTAAGTTATTAATGAAATAATTTTATCTAGTGCTTATTGAAAATTAATTTTATAACATCAATGATTTTTTTTTAAATAAATAAATTATATTTTGAAATGGTATTTATTACATTAGACTACTATTTGCATTCCGTATCTCAATGGTAAACATGTAGTACTCTCTAGAATTTATGATACTTCAAATACCATGTTATGTGTAAATAAATTGTTATTATTAGTCAAAACTGTGTCTTGAAATGAAAATATAATGAAAAAGGGCTGCTTGTTTTATTAATGATATAAATGTTAATTATTGTCTTAGTGTTCAGTATCTTTCACCTTTTCAAATGTTATCTATTAATGTAATGGTATGGTTTTTGAAGAACTCTGAAATATAACTTCATCAATAGCTTTAAGTTCGAACGTCGTCAGTAACTACTTACTTAATTTTAAGTTATCAAGTTAGCTTTATAGCAATTATTATTTGTTTATTAGGGTGCCTTGAAAATGTTTATTTGATGACACTGATTTAGAAATTATTAATATTTGTCTGTAGGTAAAATTGAAATAATCGATCATTGTGGCGGCACATTGCAATATTAAATATTTGTTTTTTTTTTGGATATATTCTACACATATAGGGTGACTGATCCAAATGCTAGCACTGCACCAAATAATCAGCACTCCGAATAAATAGTAAAATTATAAGGTTGTCACTAACTAATTTGGGTTACTACTTAAAAAATAAATAAATTGATGTTTTTGGAATCCTACTCCTGGCAATACCATACTTTCCGACTTCAAAATGGCGCAAATTTTGTAAAGAAACGTTTGTGTCCTGCAGTTTGTCCTGCTTTTGCCTGTTCTTAGTGATTGAAGGTAAGTTCACGTGTTTACATTTTATATACTATATTAGATGTTTTAGATAATTTATACTGAAACTTTCGATTTATCTGATTTCTTAGATAGTTTATGAAGATAGTTTGAAAAGAAAAATTTGAGGTTATGGTGATATATTGTTAAAAAAATGTGATGCTGATATATGGATCATATATTTTGCGAATTCCAAATTATCAGCACTGGTGTTGATAAATGGAAAATAGTACGTAAATACTTATTACAATTTTTTTATTGCAAACCGTGTTTATTTGATGCATAGAATTCATTTTTTTTCGTAAAAGTAGTTTATACCTTCAGAATCCAAATCTTAGCATGGTGCTTAAATTACATTTGCCATTTGTCTGCATAGTGCTGATAATTAGATCAAAAGCATGCTGATAATTTGGTTTTCCTAGCATTTTATCATTTTTCAGACCCACCTACCATGAAACCAAAGAGAGTAAATATGCCCAATAAAAGAAAAAAATACTCTAACGAAAATCTATTAAAAGCCTTAGATGCAGTAGAAAAGGGTATGTCCAAAAAACTGGCCTCGAAAACCTTCAATGTACCTAGAGGAACTATCCAGTCGCGATTTAGAAAGCCATGCAAGAAGCTACCAGGCCCTGATGCAATATTGTCGAACGAAGAAGAGGAAGTTTTAGTAAAGTGGGTTTTAGATTGCTGTCGGAAAGGATTCCCAAAAAGAAAGACTGATTTACAATTGAGTGTTGCAAATTTCTTAAAGAAGACAGGAAGAGAAAACCCCTTTAAAGATGACATACCTGGTGGAAAATGGTATAACCTTTTTATGCGCCGTCATCCAGAACTCAGTGAACGCACTGCCGAAGCTGTAACATCAGCCAGTGCTAATGTATCAGAAGAAGACATCAAAGGGTGGTTCCACAAAATTGAGTTTTATCTTAAGGAAAATAACTACTTTGATATCTTACAGAATGCGTCTCGTGTTTTTAATGGGGATGAATCTAACTTTCAGTTATGTCCCAAGAGTGGCAAAGTTATTTCATTACGAGGAGAAAGAGACGTGTATGAAGTGGATCACGCTGCAGCCAAAACAGCCCTTACTGTACTGTTTACGTTTTGCGCCAACGGAGTTATTACGCCTCCACTAGTTGTGTTTCCCAACAAGAGGCTTCCCAAGGATATAACATCATCAATCCCAAATGAGTGGGGCATTGGTTTAAGCGATACTGGCTGGATGAAATGTGAACTTTTCTATGATTATATCAAAAATGTATTTTATCCATACCTTATTAAAGAAAAAGTAACATTTCCCATCATACT
Source organism: Calamotropha paludella (assembly GCA_927399485.1). NCBI lineage: Eukaryota > Metazoa > Arthropoda > Insecta > Lepidoptera > Crambidae > Calamotropha > Calamotropha paludella. The sequence goes on along the minus strand of OV656803.1, from coordinate 17,175,493 downwards.
ATTTGTAGATGGGCACAAAACACATCTTAGTCTTGAAGTGAGTGAATTGTGCAGCAAGTTGGAGATTATTTTGATTGCTCTATACCCCAATGCCACACGGATACTACAGCCAGCCGACGTGTCAGCCTTTAGACCTCTCAAATATGCATGGAAGGAAAGTGTCCTGAAATGGAGGAGAGATCATCCTTTGGAGACTCTCACAAAGTATAATTTTGTACCTGTTCTTAAGGAGGCTTTAGAGGTTGGTGTCAAACATACAACAGTGATAAATGGATTCAGGACTACTGGTTTATGTCCCTGGAACTCTGAAGCCATCAACTACAAAAAATGTTTGCATAAAGGAAGTAAACATGATGAAGAACCTAAAGAAGACAAATCAAAATTACAAAAAGATTCTAATAAAGATAGAGTTATGACACTTGAAACTTTACAAAAGATTGTAGGGCAAGAAAAAATTACATTTCTGCAAAGAACGCCGCTTGAAAGCCTAACAGAAACAGAAAGAATTTTAAAGAAGATTTGTTGTTATTTGATGATCAAACTGATGCGTCCACATCCCACGAAGATGTTATCGAGTTTCTCAATATTGATCAATTTCCAGTAATATTAGCAGAAGATTTTGTAGATGAAATGGAAGATATAAACACTGCAACAATGAATGAATCATCTGTTAACAATACTGAAGATTGTCTTGGGAGTGCGCACTTCTTAAGTCTTGATAGTCATCAATATTTACTAACTCCAGTCAAATTACAGGACGTATTGGTTACGGAAAAAACACCTGAACGAAAACGTGTTAAAAATGTAGAGAGAATGTCATTTGTTCTTACTTCAGCTGAATGGCAGAAGACCAAAAACGACAAATTAAAAGCTAAACAACTTAAAGAAGAAGAACAGGCGACTCGTAAGAAGAACAGATTACTGAAACAAGAAGAAAAAAATAACGCGAAAGTAGAAACTACTAGAAATAAGATAAACAAAAAAGCGAAAGAAACAATAGCTACTAAAAAACAACAGACAAAAGCTATTAAAATACAAGAGAAAAAAGAAAACAATATAAATGCTAACGAAACACAGGAGACATTAATTAATCACCAAGTTTATGATTCATAAAAACAATATGCCATCCTCTCCTGAAAATGAACACCCGTCTATAATAAATATTAAATAAAAATGATTATAGTACTGCCTAATAAAACAATTTTTTATTTCATATAATTTCAGTACCACTATCACAGTGCTGAGAATTGGCTCACTCTATGCTATTAATTGGTGGTGGTGGTGCTAGTAAATGGTGATATGGTCATTTTTTACTCTTGCCTATCGAAAAAAAAATTAATAAAGATAAACATTTTTTTTTTCAAATAATCATCTTACTGATTGAATATTGAAACCAGAAAACTCGTCATAACAGGTGAAACAGTATTTTTCAATGTTATAAACGCGCTTAAGTTAGGACTAACTCTAAAAGTGCTGATAATTGGATCAGTCACCCTAGATGTTTTTCCTACATTTTCTAAAACAAGAACTAAGAAAGGTTTTAGTTAAAACAAATAAATAATCGCGTTAGTCCTCTTGGATCTGATATAAAGCAAAATCTATATCTTATTTTAGCTAATATTTCAAATTACACAAAAAAGGTTTATATATATATATTTATTTATATAATATAAATAAGCTATTAGGAAGACTTAAAAAGTCACTAACAATGAAACTTAGAGTGTTGCAGTTAATTTTCAATTAACCAGCTGACTTAAGCTTTTAGGCCGAAATCAAAAGGGCAACCACGACACAACTGCAGCCACGAGATACGTTTAAGGCTGGCTGTGAGCCGAACGTTTACAAAGACTGTTTGGGTAGCTTAAAGAGAAAATGGAGGCCTTTCAATAAAGTGATTAAAGTATCGGAGGCGAACCCTGCAATGATGTAATTTAAAATGTTAGTGACAATTATATTTTGGCAAAATTTACCAATAAACAGTCATTCTATTGCTTTGATTAATTATCAAACTAAATATAAACTTGTAACATTGTTACGATAGAGAGTATGAACACAGGTATGTATAATTTGGCGACAAAATCGATTATTTACAATTAAAAAGTATAATAAAGAAAAAGGTTTATTTGTGTTTGATTTTTTTTTACTGTGTGGTGGTTTTAGGTAACTAAATCTTTGATTAAATTAAATACTTACAATCGGCTATCCCGTAGCATATAAAAAATAACTCTTACGCACCTAACAATCACATATATTGTGATTGTTAGATGCGCAAGAGCTATCTTCCGGCAAAAAAAGGGGTCAAACACTCTCACGCCGACTAGCAGCGCTATCTACTATTTCATTGCCAGAAGATTGAATAAAAAGAGCAATAATTGTATAAGTAAGTAATAAAATGTAATTTTATAAAACGTTAAGGTAAGGTAACATTACATTAGTTTCATTTATAACTTTGTGAGTATTAGTGATAAAACTATTAATCAATGAAATGTAACTAAATGGCAGTATAAACACCTACATGTATAGCTGTTAAAGGAATGCGATAATGAAACAAACAAACTTCCTCACTGAACGACAGGTCTCGAAATAAGGTTTAATTGAACGACAGTAGTTCTTACTACTTAGGCATGAATCCGTTTTTTTCGACAAGTAAGAATGGGGTGTGTGTCTTTTATTACATTATATAATATTAGTATAATTTAATATATATAACGTTCGTATTATACAATTAACGTCTAATATTAACCTATAACTATAGCAATAATAAATTATCACCATAATACTCTTTCATCATATCAATTATTTTTGATAATTATCTTATAAACAAATGTACCTAGTTTAATATTCCGTACATCTAAAATATAAGGTAAGATGGTTGTTTTATATATTTCTCTTTGACATAAGCATTATTAAATATTTGATATTCGATAAAATTTTATCTGTTAATTTTTTAAATTCTAAAATTATGTATTTTGTATCAATATGTAATAAAAAAAATAACGTAAATCTTGAGCAATTGAGAGGATATTTAGCGGGTATGCCACCAAGACATGCATTGTTAATTTGATGCAGTCTGGATGCTCGGCTTGAACGGGCCATAGATCAGCCTTGCCAATGGAGGTTATGAACTGGATTTCCCCTCGAAAAAAGAAACAAACGCAAAAGGTCTACACAGCTCGGAAGTTATCAAATAAAAATCGAGTTACAATTAATGCACTATGGGTGTAGTTGACATAACCGAATCTGCATCCATCGAAATACGAAAAGAAAGATCGAAATACGAAAACTAGAGTTCTCATTAATTAAAGATTTAATACCGTTAATCCTATTTTATATCCAACTAGCTGTTGCCCGCGACTTCGTCCGCGTTGTTGAACGCTCTATCGTTTAGGGATGCGCTCATTTTTATTGTAACTTTCATAAAAATTATGTAATCTAAGCTTAATACTTATGTAGTAACGATGTACCACTTATATCTTCCATATGAACTCTTAATACAGAATAATTATCTGTCGCCACAATGAATCAGAAAAAAGTGACATTAGCGTTTCTATCAGTAGATAACATTAAACGTGTCTCTTCATAATATTAATCATCGATGATCTGGCAAAACTAAATAATTATACCAGTGGTTGAAGACATAATGAAGTGAAATTAAAACACGATTACTTTGAAAAAAAAACGAAATAAAAGCATAAAACAAGTTTTATTTATTAATTTGTATAACAAAGCAGAAGGTCACTCATTAACGCTCTAGCTAAACAAATAAATAAAAGTGCCATTGCAGTCTTGGGACCTCTTAGATTAAAAAGTGTTCCCCAGAACGGTCCCCCATCTGCAATTATGTTAATTTCAGGATGTATATTCATTAATGTCAGTAGCACCCACAGCAATAAACAACAGGGTATTAATCTGTGGAAATAGCTGAAGTAAACTATTATTGCTGTTTCAAGTTTCAATTAAAATTACTTCAGTAAACCTTTGAATAATAATCACTGCGCTATGTAACTCCGTAGCGCGATGAAGAGCTCCTCATTTTAAATACCTACTCGTAGTTTCTGCAGAAAACGCATAAGAGGGGTTTTGTCAAAAACTCAATTTAGAAATAAAGAAACTTTTCTACCACATTTAATTATTAATATAATAACAAATAATATAATATTGAGCACTTACAATGTTTTATGATGTCATTATTTTTATTAAACATGACATGGATATAACAAAAAAACAATAGCAGTCGGTAGTTGTGACGCATTAATTGTAAATTAACTAACGGGTACATACGAATGTTTTTAGGTGTAGTTTAATTAAATTAAAGCACACAATGAATGTGTAATTGGAGTAAATAGTTGGCTTCCTTAATTACTACATTCTCATTGCCAAAGCCAAAATTGTATTAAGATTCTGAATATCGAGTGTGTTATTAATATCTTGGTATTTTTCCTTTACATTTTTAAAGCAATAATACCAATAATATAATGCCAACAAAATCCTCATAAGTAAGTAAGTACGACAAAAATTTATCTTTATACACCATCCAGTTTTTTAATGGCTCTGATTATTAGGAAATCTTAGTTAAATTGGTTAAAAAATATTTAATTTATAAAAAAACGTGCAATTCTAAATGAAAGCAATCTCTAATTGTATAATTTTTAAAGAAGCTTATATGCCTTCTCTGAATTGTTATCCCAACAAATATCCTTTCAGCTTTGCAAATAAAACGTTCAATTTGCAGGCCTTCTTGGCAAGTTGAGGGGCTATCATTCATTTCCTGTAAAATTCACTTCTTCCACTTTACTTTTATGTGAAAAGAATAGATCGACCCTCCATAATATTGAAAGAAAGTATCTTTCATGTTACATTATTCACACAAATAAAGAAAATGTAAATGTATCTGCTTGTTACTTTTTGACAGATAAATCTAGTATTACAGTATTTTTTAAATTTCTTATAAACGACTAGCGGCCCGTCCCGGCTTCGCACGGGTGGACAAAATTCTTTAATTTTTTTCGATTATTAAATATTTTTCCGCAAGTAGTTCTTCTACTGGACGCAAGATGGCGCATCTTGCGTCCAGTAGAAGAACTACTCGCGGTTGACGCGTTGCTATGGTAACGTTATGAATACAATGGAAAAAGAGCGGGAAAAAGAGCGGACAGACAAACACAAACCATTGTGATCTTAGATTATAGACTAGCGGCCCGTTCCGGCTTCGCACGGGTGGACAAAATTCTTTATTTTTTTCTATTATTAAATATTTTTCCGTTAGCGCCATCTAGCGTCCGGTAGACGAACTACTTGCGGTTAACGCGTTGCTATGGTAACGTTAATTGATACAATGGAAAAAGTGCGAGAAAATGAGCGGATAGACAAACACACAAACCACTGTGATCTTAGATTATAGATTTGCCAAATAAATACCATTATGTAATACAATGAATATGCAGAGCTTTTCAAAGGAATATTGTTTAATATTTATTTGTTGTAACTGTTATTTTTATATATAAAAGCTAAAGGTCACCTACTCACTCATCACGAAATCTCAGAAACTACAAGTGCTAGGGTTTTCATGTTTTGTATGGGAGTTCCTTTCAGGACGTAGGTGTTAACTAAGACGGGATTTTGCGATATTCAACCTTAAAGTGGGTAAAACCGGGTGGCAAAATTTGTATGAAACTTCTGTAGTTTTAATAGTATAGATTCCAAATTATTAATAAATATTCTATATTTAAAGAAATTATTACCCGACTTTAAACGGGTAATTACATCTCGCAGATCATATAATTATTGTACTAAAGCAAGCTACCCAGTTAAGCCTCGACCATTGCAACAGTCTGAGATGCAGAGTCAGCGCAATGTGCAGTGGCCTACGTGACCTGCCGTCATCATTTTTCCTCAGTTACACGCTTTTTTATAATAAATATTGCACTCGGTTTCTACCATTGAACCAGGCAATTACTTTTAGTTAGTAATAATTATATTGTAATTTTTCTTAAATAAATAAGGTCGAATATTTATTTGTTTTTTTTTAATCCTCCGGCTTTCGTAATTAGGTTATCAATTCGGATTTTTATTATTTTATGTATGTTCGGGTATAACTCCGTGATATATAAACAGATTTACAAAATTCATTTATATATGACGGATATTAGATTTGTTTGAAAGGAGGTTATTCCGAAATTGTCCCCATTCAAATTTTATTTTTTATTTAGATGTGATATTTTTTTATTTAGATCTGATAATAAGTTTCGGAGACAGACAACTGTACAAAAAATTATATCAAATTAACCGCAATTGCTGCTATCGCATAAATATACATTGTTTACGCAACCAAATAATATAATATCAGACCTTCGAAGGTAGGCCTGTTATTTAAAAAATACGCCCATTATTATCCTGAGGTCAACAGACAGGCATTTGAGAATTATATAAAAAAGGAGCAAGCAATTATTTGGAAAAATAAAATTTTCTCCAGATGCGACTATGATCAAAAGTTTGATCATTATCATGTTTGTTAAATAATCATAAGGCATATAGATAGATTATACTGATACAATGTACGATTGCCGTATGATCTGGTGGGCACAAATCTAAATTTTTACGAGAAAGGAGTCGCGGGTAACAGCTAGTATCTTTATATTTTTTATCTGTATATTTATGCGAGTTACAATGTAACTTATTGTAAATCACAGTTCCAAGTACAACAGTCAAAGGTCCCGTAACTCATTTTAGAAAATGAACTATAGTAGTACTTGAGATAACTGCACCATTGTTGTCGCTTGGTAGCCGTCTGGTTGGAAAATTAGAAGTAAGCACCAAATGGAACATTTCGTAGACCTTACCGTGATACATAATTGTATCAAAGTTAAATGGTCGCAATATTACAAGGGATTGAAACATTTGTGTCGAAGTATGTGCAAATTCTAAAACTTTGAATTAAGGGTTCAAGTATTTTGTAACAACTATATTCACATTCTTACAGCTTAAATTTTCATGGTTTAGACTGAAATTAAATATTTTTGCTACAGTTATGTAGAGTATATGTTAAATTGGTCTAAACTATTGTAAATAAGAACTGTACTTATTTAGATAATCAATTTTGGAAGAATAAATATTTGCTGCTTTATAAAAAAATCAATGCTTTTGACCCTTGTACCGTCATATAGGCTCAATATTATCATGATTGCCGATTTTTTCGTCTCTTTTATTCAAATCATATCAAAGTATTACACTCATTTGTCCATTATAATATCGTGGTAGAATATGTAAATTATCTTAAAACTATCTTTACCCGCATTTTATATTCATAAAATATTCATTCTTATATTTAATGATTCGTTTGATGCACACATTATGTTTGCAATGGGCTTGTTTATAAGGTGCGCGTCAAATCTTTCAGCGCAACATACGCGCGCGCGCCTATAACTCCTTAACTGGAGTAAAATTCCCTGAACGCAATCCGATGCGACTTGAGCTCACTACGATTTTGTTTTATGTCTGCTGTCTTGAACTAGAAAAAAAAAGGCAGCGATATTTTTAAAGTCCTATCTCCTATGAAGATTATCGGATTCTTTAATTTTATGTCGATAATATAACGGATAGTAAATTTGAAATGATATCGTACCTTTTCTAAGATATGTTTTTGCCAATACAAGATAAGTTCTTTACTGTTTTTGACAATGGAAAAAAAATCATCACTATATAATATGTAGGTTTAACGTACTTTGAATGCGTTTTATTGTAGGAATTTATTTTTAAATGCTTAAATATTATCAAGAATAAAACTTTATGCCGTATTAACCAAAGGCCGGATCTCTTTGACTTTAAAGAACAAATTTCTTCAGACTGGTCTAGAATTCATAAGTTAGCAACGTAGTATCGGCACCCACCGCCATTGAATAATATGTTATGGTCTATGGATGGCATAAAGAAAAATTACTGTGCTCCAGTAGTGGGATCATTAATACATAGATAATGTTTTATTTATTGACTGTTATGTTTTTAAAGACATTTCTTCTGAGGGATGAGTGAGTGTTTCGAAATATGGAAACATCAATATTGCGTTTGAGTTAATATTTGTATGGTAGACTTTAATAGTAAGGAAAATAAGATCTGATTAAAAATCTCAACTTAAACGTGATAGACAATCAGCCCTCTAAAATAGCTTCTCTTCTGAATGTTGTTAAACACTCAAAAACCCAAAAGAATCACAACTACAGAAAACTGTGAGAGTTTTAGTAAATTCCACAATGCACTTGATTAAAGGAAAGTAAATATTGTTAATCAATATTTTATATAAATCAAGTCCTTAGTCCCGTTTACAATACTTTTTAGAGATAGGGCGCAATTTTGGCGAAACCGAAAAATGAAAGCACTACATGCTTTCTGCATGTTCTCAAATACATACTATGGTTGTCACTATAGCACTATGTAGTGTAATGATTGACCTCTGACGAGGTTATAGAGGATAAACTTGCTTCAAAACAAACAGATAAGCTTCGTTCCATACAAATTCTTGCTCGCCGGAATACCAAAATGACCGCGATGATAACGAGACTTTTATTGTTTTCAAGGGTTGTTTTAAAGTGACGAAACGATACGTTCCGCTTAACAATGCCACGAGTACCATCTGAATCTCGTAACTGTAGACTCTAAGGGACTACCATGATCTCTTAGCGCGATGCGAATTCGATTGTCAAAGTGAGAAACTGCTATACGCGGTCTATAGTGGCGTCTCTTTTCAATAGTGAAATTTGAATATCTATAAGACGTGATGGTAAGGCCTCTGTTTGCTAGGAACACAGTTATTAGGGTGAAGGATAGGTATTTTTTATGACATAATAAATAAAAAGATCTCACCAATTACGGCATGAAATTACACGTCTATATTTAAAAAAAAAATTGAGAAGTTTTTGATTGAAATGGGACAAGGGCCAATAGAAGAGCCATACTGAGATACACTATAAAATATATTATATTAATATCGAATCTTTTGAAGAAACCACATTTATACATGTTTTTGAACTTTTAAGAGTATAAAATTAATTTTTCCTCATCGTCTTTGTTTCTTCATTTTCAGTTCGTCATTTTTTTCGATTGAATTCATTATTTTTCTTAGTAATATAAGTTTGATTAGAGCTATGATAATTTGACGTTATGCTTAACTGATAAAAGATTAAATCACAGGAAGGAGATTTAACTGAACTGAAAAGTCTGTGAAAATTTAACTTCCCGTTCAATCTACTTTGTTTTACTTGCATTCTCATAGTGCATAAAACTAATATTCAAATGTAACAAAAGAGCTGGTGAGTTCCCTAAAAACCGAACAATTGCGAGTTGATGTACCGTGTAACGAAGTTTCATAGGAATTTTTATGTTGATAAATCCTGTATCACGGGAATAGAGTATGTTTTTAGATACACCCATAATCAGTCTCTTTAGGCATTGCAAGGTTCATTTGTTGATACCACCATGTTGTTAAAGTATGAAAGCATCAAAAATTGGTCAATCAAAATGATAAGTCAGATTAAACGACAATATCAACTTGGTAAAAAATAATTTTATTCAAATGCACCTAAAATAAGTTGTTTTGAATCGTCCAAGATTTTGAGCCACCACCCATTCAGAACGTCTTTTAACTGACAAGAAGAATGGGCGCAAGAAACTCGTCTGCTTTAACAGAAGTAACGACATTTACAATATAATACGTCGTCACCATGCACAATCCACAAAAATTTAGTTTTTTATTTACAAAAGTGTTCCTGTAAATCGTAAAAGGTCCCGGCAAATTCTACAGATGCACTTAGAAATGTCATTTTCATCATTCACTACTTTTAATTGTTTGACTAAAGCAATTACCTCCTCCAAGCTCCAAGGGACTGTAGACAGAAATATTTAATAATAATGACTTTATACGTCTTGACGCACACAAATATCTATACAACTTAATAAATTGAAGTGTCTGTTTGTAATCTCAAATAGCATTTTTTTACGCATTTTTATACAAAAGTATACTCGGTGTTTACATTTTTAGAGCAGTTTGTAATTTAAGCACGCCGACCAAATCTGGTTTAAAATAAATTGTATGTTAAGAGCCAAGTTCAATTTGCGCGACTACATGTCATATAGACTAGGCATGAGAACGTTATACCAAAACGTAACTAAAAACCATTTTGAATTTCATACCGAAACGTAACGTTACCGCAAAACACAAAACCGTTTTTCTCATAACCAACGCAATGCAATAAAAACTAAATACCTGTAATTTTTATCAAAAAAAAAATCGAAATATAAAATATTATATATGACGATTTTTGAATGCGCCAATAAAGCTTTTAAGTTCTCATTTATTCACATTACATCAAAAATTACTAGTTCATACATTTTAATTTTAAGAAACTAGTCCTAAGCCTAGTAAAAGCACGAAGGGATATAGTCATAAACATAATTACGTAAAACTAAAACAAAACCTCCGTTACGTTAGCTAACAGCGTTTTAGTTTTCATTCGTTTTGCAGTAGCCGAACCAAACTGAAAACCTTTTTGATAACGTTATGAAAACTTCAAAACCGTTACGTAACGGTTTTCAAAAAATAGCGAAAACGCCCATATCTAATATAGACTACTCTTCTGTCTGCTAAATAGTAATATTTAATAGATATTTTATAAATATATACCTTCTAAACTATATACCATCAGGTATATAGTTTAGGCAAGTGTTTTTAGAAATTGTCTTCGTTCATATTAAATTATTTTAATAAAAATATAATGCCTTTTTTCGAAAAATAATTTCATCTATATTGAACCTCCATTCTTAGCTCCTCCAGCTTATGATAAGATTTTAAAAAGCAAACAAAGATACGTTTTTCATAAAAATAAAAACAACATAACTCACTGCTTGAATTTTTTATGCTCATATTTTAATTGAGACATTTATAATCCATATATATTTATTTACAGCATCATTTAAGTGTAACTGCATCACAATATTACCTTCTGAACTAACCACAGCAAATTTTAATGATTAATTGTAATTGCGAATGTTTCAAAATAATTTTTGACTTACTTTTTATTGAAGAAGCTTTAAATATAAAATATGTCTTATTGGAGCGGAGCGAAGCGAAGCTCCCATGGATCAGCTTCAATGGCGCAATGTCTGTTACGCCATAACTTCCAGAGTTCTTAACCGATTTTAATATTTTTATGGTGAGTCAAATCAACAGGCTTAGGCTTAGATGGTGACGGAACCCGAATTTTGTATTTCGCAAATTTTTTTTTTTTTTTCTAGGTATTACGTTCCACTCCAATATATGGTGCTAGCGTAGCTTTATGCTTAGCGACTGCATCACCTAGTAATTGGAGGAGCTTCAATGACCCAATGTCTGTTACGCCATAACTTCCCGAGTTCTTGACCGATTTTAATATTTTTTGTGGGGAACCGACTCAACAAGTTTAGGACCAGATAGTGACGGAGCCCGCCCGAAAATTTTCTTTTTTTAGGTATTACCCTCCGCTCCAATATATGGTGCTAGCGTAGCTTTATGCTTAGCGACTGCATCGCCTAGTATTTTTTTAACCCATATCAAGTAGGTAATCTTACTAGACTGGCCATAAATACTGTTACATAATACTATTTCTTTTTTTCAACTTTTGGAATTAGGAACGCATTTATTATTTTTAAGATTTTTTTAAGTTCGCGCCGTTTCACATATTTTTTCTTGTTTATTATCAAATTACAATATGGAATGGGGTGTTAAAAAAATAGGATTGCAGTGATCGCCTTGCACAAAGTGGGTATGAAGCCGTCGGTAATATTCCAAACACTTCAAAAGCTTGGTACTAGCTTGGACACGACAAATATAACATAGCTATATGTGTTCGTGTTACATACACACTAAAGTGTTATAATGTTTATTTTATATGTGTGTTTCTAATATTAAAAAAATAGCTTTCTGCATTCCACCTTCATATAAATTTTAACTGTGACAAATTTCACATCCCGCCGTCGGCGTTATTTTTAAAAACGAGTACAAAGTTTTTGCTTTATTTATTAATATATAGAAACTCTGCCTGAAATTTCGGTCTTTAGGTCACATAATTAGTATTGTAGTTGAGAAGTAATTAAATGTTTAATGCTTCTAACACTTTTGTATAAATATGTTGGTAATTTTCACAGATGAAACATTTACTTACATTTCCATTCACAAACTCATGATTTAGGATTTAAAACCTAAACGTTATAATCAGAAAATGCACTTATATTAGTGAATCAGAAAAGGCACTCACATATAAAAGATGAAGTGAATCAATGTAGGAACTTGAGTCCAATTCGCCTGACCTAAAAGAAATTCCGAAAATATTACATTCTTACATTTTTACACTTTGCACAATTTATTCACACTTCTTACTTACACGAAAAAACGCTGCTACCAGTTTTGTGGTCCTGTGGCTCTGTAGATTAAGTATGATTACCTTGTGTGGAGGTAATCAAAGCTTCGTCATAATTTCATTACACCGTTCTTACGATTACGACATCTTTGAGTGTGAACGGTTGGTGCTTTTCTACTCCTTCAGTCATCACGTGCGCTTCTATTATGTACGTTTTGCGTTGCTAGTTTTAAGTTATTTTAATACCACTGTGTCGTCCCACATGGATATTCTAATTTTGGACCCGGTTAGATATACTTTTTTTTACTGATTTAGTTGTCAAACGAGGGTGGGTAATACGTCTGTTGAAATAAAAATGCACATATTTTAAGCAATTGCTTTGTCTTTGCAAGTCAGGACTTCGGTCCATCTTCGATTTCTATAGCGCTATATGTGTTTCTTTTTATCACATCCTTGTTGAAAACACAAAGTGATTTAATGCTTCAAGCGATTCTTACATTATTTTTTTAATCTAATGTCATAAATCTCCAACACTGGTGAAATATATTTGATACGTAATTTAATTGATTTTCACGGACGTGCATGGAATGGATACAGGGAGTGCACGCCCCCACTGTGCTGTAACTTTGGTTTGTGTAATTAAATTGCTATACAGACTAGTCTTTTAACTATTAAAAAATAAATATAAGTTTGATTAAATACTATAGTTTAAAATAGGGAGATTTGTTTATTTGCTTATTCTTTTTGTTTTATTTTCAGCTGTATCTGCATTATCTTAGCCGTAAGACGTCCATTTCTGGACGAGGGTCTCTTTCTAAATGGAAAGGTATGGTCATAATGTCCACTCTTGGCAGGCGGGTTAGAGATGGCAGTAAAAGTTCAAAATTTGATAAACGCAGCTGCCCATTTTATGGTCTAGGGGAGATTCATGATAATTATCAGCAGTATCATAAGTCGTCCTTTACGATACTGTAAGGTGTGAAGAGTTGGATATATTCTACTTTGCTGACCTTTATGTAATGAATAAAATGAAAAACTTTATCAGTGAAAAATGACTCTCACTGAATTATCCTTTATGTCATACTACATTAAAAAGCTAATATGTTTAGATTTATAAATGAAATGCGATTATGTTCATTAATTATTTATAATCACCATAACTTTTCCATTATCTATACAAAATTGTTTTTGGAGTTGAAACATCGATTTCATCTACGAGTATGCATGAATTTGATTGAAGTTTACATGACCTCAAAGGGTAAGTAAGAATTTCATTCAACAAAACATAATAACACATTTACATTATAAAAAAAAATATATTAGAAAAGAAGGGAAGATTTCAGAATCTGAACACTGATTCCTTCGCATTGAGTTTAGAAATAAATCGTTTTCCTTTCATAAGAAATGTAGCAAATCGAATTTCCCATACAACAAGTCTGTAATACTATGACGAATACATAGGTACTATTTGCGTCGTCAAAAATTATTCTTAATTTGCACATATTGACAGAGCACGTTCTGGAATTATATTTCAGACAAGGACATGAATTGAATACATATCTTTTTAGCATTTAATAATGTCATAACATTTTCAAATATGCGTTATTCTACATTTTTGTATCATATATAATAGACTTATGTTATAAATAAATTCCGTCTAGTTAAAATCGAACTAATGCCCCTAATATTAAATAGTTACCCCTAATATTACAGAGATACCCCTAATATTAAATTGGTTTTCCGCTATATCTTTGTAACACATTAGTGTTAAAGAAAAATATTAAATTTATCTAGTTGACTTTACTCATGGAAAGAAACAAACTAAAAGACCACATATTTACATAAATTTTACAGTGGTTGTCATTGTTACTAGCTACTGTTACAATCAATCTTATTGGCTAAAGTCAATATAAATTATGGAGTTCAGATGACATTTATTTGTCTAGTATATAAAATCATTTAAAGAAATATAAACAAATAAAGATTAATATATTTTTTAAGGTTTTAAGGTTTACTACATATTTTTATGACTCATAAATAGATTACTTCTTGTTGAGAGATGCATCTACATTAATTTAGGACAACGGTTGGTAGAAAGAAAGCCCAATTTGCATTTCTTTTTTTTTACAGATGTTTATTTATTGTTCAAAGATAAAATTATATACAAACATAATTATCTTTTTCCCAATCACTTCTCACTACATTCTCTTATTGGGTACCTCACAGACAGTTCTCTGTCAATAAAAAAATTATGAACGTTAATTTTTACGACTGGAAACGAGTATGTAAATACATTTAGCTATCAAATTGTTTACGGGATTCTCGGAGACGATTCGGGAATAAAAAATGAGTAACCAGGAAATTCTATTTGAAAAATTGGTATTATTCCATAATATATAAGTCTATTCCGCCAAGAAGTGATTCTTATAGGATCACGCCACATTTAGACATTCTCGAAAAATGACATTCAGATAAGATACACCAAATTTGAGGCGAATATTTGGTGGAATTTTTAATTTTCAGCTAACCAAATAGTTAATTTTTCTCTTGTACGTTTTTGTCTGACAACAAATTAACGACTTTAACAACCGAATTATTATTAAATACTTGAAGATTGCACAAAAAACTTTTTTATTATACAATTGGCAGCAGTGAATATTTGGTTCTGCAATGAATAGATTGACTGATCTGCAATTTTGCTTGTTATGTAGACACATATATCGTAGTTGTCGACTTTACATTCATAACAGATCAAAATATAATCGATGTTGGCGGCTGAGCCAATAAAAATTGGTTAAAAATAATTCAGGATAAATTTGTTTAGTTTTTTTGTGCTTTTCTGGTAGGTATGCAGTTTTATTAATTTTTATTTGATTAATATAAGTGTATATACCGCCAATAATAAGGTACAATAAAACAATATTTTTTAACTTTGTTTTTTTATAGCCATCTGTGTACGCTAAAGTTGTATTATATTATTATATATTGTATTGGTATTATATTTTCATTACATATCACAGGGCAATAATTGCCGTCAGAATTATTCTGATAGTTCCTCCAATATAGTAAGTAGAGTTAATCGTTTGGTGTCTGGCGCCGACACTTCACACTCATGGATATTGTAGAATGATATTGGAGGCAGTCGTAAAACCTGCCATGTTAACCACAAAATTTAGGAAATTGTATATTTAATTTTAATGTAATAAACTATTTACGGTAACAACAAAAGAAAATTCGGCGTGAATCTACACTAATATTATAAAGAGAAGAGATTTGTATTTTTGTATGTTTGCAATGAATAAAACCAAAAACTACTAGGCCAATTTCAAAATTCTTTTACCATTGGAGAGCTACACTTAATACAGTAACAGCTATATTTAATGCTAGAAATTTTAAAGAATTTTGTTCACCCAGCGAAGCCGGGACGGGCCGCTAGTGTATAATAAATGTTTGTTTGAATCCATAAAAAGGTATGACCTTTATTATTATGTGTGCAAATTTCAATCACTAAGAAAATGTTTGTCCTGATGGCAAGTTTAAAAGTACATAAGACAATATAAGTCCATCCGAATTCATCTCCCAAACAGAAGAAAGAGAATGTTGTTGCATAAATTAAAACACCCCTCACCAAACCTAGTTTCTCGCATTAAACTGACAGAAGGCTTATTTTCAGTAATTATGATGATATCGAATCGAAATAATTTTAATTTAAGATACACTTATATTGTTATCAAGGTAGGTTTATATCAGATTATACACCCTTAACACACATGCAAACATACAAACTCTAATATAGAAATACACTTACGTAAGCATTTCACACGTCAGAATTCTTATCTTTTATTATCATGCTCGTAGTTATAGTTGCAGCGTAAAATCTTCTATCTTTAATTATTCAACAAGTTAAGTACGAGCGGAGACGACCGCTTAGTTGGACCCAAGTGCTTATAAAATAACAATGAAAAAATACATTATTTTAATTGATAAAAAGGTCGATTGCAATGTAAATAAATAGATTTCTATATAATCCGTGACAAAAGCTAAAACACTTCATTATTATTCTTTCCCTTTTCATTCTACGTGATTGAAATTCTTTCTGTTAATAACTATAATGCATATTATAAAAATATGTTTTAAATGGATCCTCACAAAATACACAAAGTTGACATACTACTTTATAAAAGTCAAGGTTGAGTGGGACAGATTCGATTTAACTTGAGCGGAGATATATGTACACTTTTGAACTTTTTCTATTCTGTAAGCCAATTTCTTTTAAAAATAACACAAGTAGTGTGGTATTTACTTAAATTGTGTTATATTGCAAATTTAAATAACAGAACGGATAACAATATTGTAATGGAAATATTAAAAAGCTTTTATGTAAACCTTTAAAACTTTTCTGTTTTATAAGAATAAAAATGATATTTTATTTCTCTTCCAAATTAAGGTAAAACATTAGTTTAAATTGATAAATACATTTATCAATCGGCCATTTATGTGGGAGACTGAAGTTTGAGATAGGTTTTTATATAAAACCCGTATTACAGGTCACCAGTGCCCCCATATCTCCGATATGGGGACATATACTGGATGTATTTTTATTTCAAAGTTACAAAAACGAAAGTGAGTAGTAAAGACAACATAATTCAAATAATCATAAACAACAAAAGTAAATAATATAGAAATTTAATATTATGAGAATGCATTTCATTTTACAGCATTTTAGTAACATAGATGAAACAGAAAAAATGTTTAATTTTACGCAATATTTTGGTTTATTTCTTCATTCTATTTAAAAAAATAAATCATTATAATGCCGTTGCCACAACAATATTTTCAGTATCTTTTTAAAAATTCAAACATTTTTCCTACATTCTCCTATTTATATTAAAAAGTATAGACCGGCGTAATGCAGATTACTTTTTGTAAGATTCTTCTTATTTATATAATATCAGCATATTTTAAATATTTACATCTCTTATTCCTTTTCATATCTACGGTTTGACCGAAGGCAAACACTGGTGACATAACTTACTCACCAGCGTTTTATCAACTGTGACCTCATACGTCTAGCATTTATAGCTTGGCAAACCCCTCAGGGACGGTTACAACGCAACCGAGTGGTTAAGACACGTTTTTCTAACTTAAGGTGATTTTCCAAATCGGATCAAATTCAACAGGTATTTCCCTTAAGTATAGGAAATTACTATTATCACTATATTTAGTTTTAACGTTTATTTTAATTATTAAAAGTAACCATTAGTTTTATTGCAATTAATGGCTCCTCCTTATGGCTAAAATCATAAAATTTGACAATTATTAGGAAAAAATAATTTACAAAAACGCTCTTGATGTAACTACATTTATTCGCGAACAACACACCTGATCTCCACAATGGATTCCATACTTTTCGAGTACCTTTTTATTCGATTTTTATAGCCTAAGAAAAGTCAGATAAAATAGACGAGAAATTTATAACTGTCATGAGAAATATTCGGATTTGTAGAACCGAGTGCATCTTTTTGCACGAGTCAAAAGATCAAACACCAAAAGTTTGTAAGGTTAACTTACGTCTTAAGATTGCATCTCGTATCATCCAACCACCCAGGTCATCAACAATCCTTCGAATATTCGATCGTGTCACGATCAAATCGACTAGCAATATGTAAATGGGTATACTTAAATTACATGAGAGAGATGATTACTACTACTTAAGTCGTAGAAGGTGTAATAAATTGTACAATACAAATGGGTTTTATGAACTTACTTTTAAAATAAAGTGTAGCTTGTAAACTATCACTTAGTGCAATGATTAGTATTTCATTTAAGACATTAAATTATTTATTAATATTTTTTCATATTTTGACAGGCGACAAGCAGTGTATGTATTTGAATGATCGTCTTTTTCATTGACAAATAAAATCAGAACATCGCAAATCAACTGAAAATGCTTATTGGAATGTTCAAATTAAGATAAATATGTTTTTTTTTTAATTTGAGCATTTACAATCTATATTGAATGTCAACAACTACATAATTGTACGTAAGTTCTACCTAGGAAGACCTTGTATCGAGAAGAAACCGCAAGAAAATCATCAAGACTGTTTGCCTCCCTAAACATGTGTTACAAGATTTCATCATTTTATATGAGAGCAAAAATTAATATATTGAATAAGTTTCTGTATAAGTATATTTTATATCTATAATAAAATATATACAGATACAGAAATATGGCTATTACCTCTAGGCATTCTGGTTCTATAACATACTATAGGTATACTAAAACAGAGAACAACTACGTAAGTGTTTGAGCTTCTCTCAAAAAATGCAATATCTAATAAAGAACTTACGATAGTTTTAATAAACTTACATTAATTTACAATCCGTTTGAATTAATGAAGCAGACAGGGGAATTTTTGGTTTTAATATTGTTCTTTGCGTCAATAAGATCAGTATTTACCATCAGGCGAGATAGTGGTCATGCGCATGCCTATTTTCTATAAAAGAAAAAGATAAGTATCTTATTGACGTATGTGCGATTGTATCGTCTTGGGGAGTCCACTTTCTTTAAGTTACCAAAGAATCTTGATATAATGTTAGAAATAGATTGATTTTATTAACTTAAATATATAAAGAGTGATTGGATTATTCTATAACTCTTCCTAATAGTTTTAAAATATCTAACCATATGGATTTTCTTATTCTTGTTGTTCACAAGGGACAGCTACCCAATTTGATTATTAGTTCCATACTAGTAGCGTGATAAATTAGTTAGTGTGACTTGTAACTTTCCAACCATTTTCAGCGTCCGAATTCATTGGTAGTTATAGCGATTAGCTTTATAGAGATGACATCAACCTCCCAAGAATGAAAAAATCCTCATTTATATTTCATATTTGAGATACAAATAATGGAGTTCAATATAAATATAGAAAAAAAATAATTTTGTGATAGGTTGCTGTGCTGTTGTTTTAAGTTAGACGGTTGAGGAATCTAATAAGTAGATTTTTCGTTATTCTGTTTTATTATTGAACTCCTTGGACTTCCACGAGACCCAAAATTTGAACTTGTTGCTTTAATATTACTATTGAATTTATAAGGCAGTTTTTTCTAACCATCGTCGTGAGTAAAGAGTTACTTGGGTTTTAGCACACCGATATTTATACTTTTACCGATACTAATGCGAGTGGATTTTAGGAACGAGCTTTAAAATAATTTTAATATTACTGAATTTAGCCTTAAAAATACAATTATTTTTATCAAAAAAACGTGTTGAAAATGTTAACGTTAGGTGCGATTCAAAACCATGTCGCCTGGCAAATCTCAGCTCAGATATTTTTATCAGCACTTTTTTGTTTTTGTTTTAATTTCTTTGCTAATTAATGCTTAAGTAAATGATTTGAACACCTTTAATTTTTTTTTATTTTTCGTTTTTACTATAGCAGAACTTTTATTTAAATAGAAAATTACTAAATTAACAAATTCTTGGTAAATGTGTTCATCATGACTTTCTAAAGTTTAAAACAAAAAGTTTTAACTACACAGCAATTAGTATGTAAAGCTTATAATAGCGACTAAGAGTACAGTCGCAAGCAATTGATTTTTTAAGATGAAAAATATGTATCAAAAGTTATATATTATTTACTATTTTTATCCAAGTAAATTTTGCCACCCTCATAAACTATTTTAAGAACATAATTTAACCTAATTTTAACACAATGAATGCCTTACTCTTCCAAATTAATTAAGTATTACGTTTTCCGTATATAGCTATAATTAAGGCGATGTATCGGTTAACTAAATAATTTGATTAATTAACTTATTAGAAACGGGGTTCTTGTGTTGTACATTATCACCTGAAATTATTTTACCCTCAATAATTACTAAATGAACCTATTGATGGCATTAACTTTATCATTAAATCTTTACCACCAATTAGCCTAGCCCAAAGTAAGCACTGTAAGACTCGTGTAGAAATATTAGGTTAACAAATAGATATACATTTATGATACATACATATGCCGCATTTATCATTACACGAACGGTAGATACTTCTGGGATTCGAACCCGGGACCGTCGATGTAAAAAGCCGTATAGCCGCTACCGTTGCACTAAACTTTTGCATTAAATCACAGCAAATTACAAATTCCGATCATAAATAGTTTAGAAAATGATAGTTCATCGATGACTGTTGCTTATACCAGTTATAGGATTGGCAGAATTTATTAGGTTGGGAAATGTGGGTCTAACTCAGACAAACGTCAAGATAAAAATACATGATTTTAAATTGAATAAAACATCGGCTTATTTAAAAAAAAATTAAGTAAAAAAAACATAAATTTGAGCGATTAATTATTTTTTTTAATTTGAGCATGATTTGTTGCTTTTTGATTTTTTTTTACCTTTAGTTTTTAAGTAATGTCATAGTTGTAATTTAATAATATTTTTATCAAACAATATGCCATATTAATAATTAAAAGTGGTTATAACTATCGAGTTAAAATAAATTACGCAGTCACTGTACAAATGCTGCACCACAAGATATTTTTATTTCTTTTGTGAGAATAGCAACAATGAAAAACTTAATGGTAGAAACCAATCTATAATTACCGGCTACTAATTCATGTCAATTCTATTATTTACAAGTACAAGTGCGCTAAGCAACATGCATGGTTTTAATATACTTTAGGTAGGTCCTTACATTTTCTGAATAGTTTTCTTACTTAATTATTTTAATTTTCCATGGTAATTTTATGATCCTTCGTTACGAAATTAGGCGTGCTAAATTCGTATTTATTTAAGCACATATACAAAAAGACAATAAAGAAAAAACTATATTAAAAAGCTAGAAAGCCACAAAAACCACAAAATAGTAATTATATTATAATTATATAAAGTATTTTAAAATGATACACTTAAATGTGTTAAGGAATGTATAGGCCATTTAAAATGAATCTTTTTTTAATTAATAAATAAATATATTAAATATAGCCCAGATCTTACTTTCTAAAGGTGAAAAACAAATTATTTCTTTTGTATGATTTATATTCGCTCCATCTCCACAGAACGCTATAAATAAGTATAAAAAAGTATATTAAACAAAGTACACCCAATAGTGCAAGAATTTGTCAAAACTGGAAACTAAAATTATTTTAAAGATTTATTAATTTCATAGTATTTCAATTAAAAATCAATAAATGCTAATTGATCTTGCCTTCAAAATGTTAAACTTCAATATTTTCTTTATAACCCAAATAAAAATCGCACAGCATTTGAAATTGTTTGAAATTAATACCACATCTAAATACTAAAGTCTTTTACTTCAAGAATGTTGTAGACATGCCAAAAAGTTATAAAACTTTAACGAATATGAAAAATTCCGTCAAAAAGTTTTGAAACACTCAAAATTTTAAATTCATAATCGATAAGAAAAAATAATTACACATCAGCAGTAAAATTTAGAAAACTTATACAAATTCGCTTTTATAAATAGTTCGCACTTACCTTACGGATGGACTTAAGCTCCGTGTCACCACACAGGAGATGGTACCAGGAGCAGCTGCGTTTCACACTGTGTTGCGGAGCTCAACACTGCCCCTTATATAAGAACCGCCCAAAAGGCGTTAGGCGGGCGGGGTATAACCTATCGCGCTATTCTTTTTTTTAATGACGTATTACGCTCACTTATTAAAACCCTTCTAAAAGCTCTGTAGTACAAATTTACTAAAATTTAACTTTTTGATAGTCATACACCATGTAATACGTTATTAAGTACAAGATACTCGGTTAAAGAAAATGTTAGCTAAATTGTTTGGGTCAATTAATTTATTCAGTTTTTATATGAATAGTTAACTATGAGGTAATGATAAATTAAATTTCAAAATTAATGTGAGTTCATGAGAAATCAGCAACGATTTAATTACGTACCTAAATGATGAAGCGGTGGAAAAATTGTTTACAATTTAATATAATAGACCACTGCATCTGGTTTCAACGCATAATTGGGCTATGTTGTTACACGTAGAGTAATTACGGGAATACGAATCTACAGTATTATGATATTTAACTACGTTCTGGTTTAAGTTTAGTTTTGGAGCTTTATTCAAAATACCAATAATGTGATCGTGACGCGGAGTTTTAATAAGATTTTTTCATTGGTATGCTGGTGACACTCCGTTATAAACAGAGTTTTGAATAAAATTTTAGAATTGTGGTTTGTAAAACACCGGGAAATGAATGGTTGATTAAATAAAATACTGTCTCATGCTACGTTTGCATTGCAATCATTGTAATTTTCAGCTATATCAGCAATTAACGTTGACCTTTATGATGAATGAATGATGATGTTGGTGTTAGGCGATAGCGAGTTTTTAATTAATACATAAATTAAAAGCATAAATGCTTACGACATTTCATACAATTTTTCAAGTTCTTTACAATTAAAAAAGTTATTGAATTTGATACAGTTGATAGAGATACGTAAGTCCTTAAACCTTTTACAAATTGAATTTAATAATGAAATAACTATACAACTCTCAAAATTTTAGAATTATTTATCTTTTTAGAATTATGTATCTTCCTTAAATTTATAAAATTTCTTAACATCCAGTTACCTTAATTCAAAGTAATTGGACTTGAAAGTTTAAATGAAATGCGATAACGCTCTAAGGTAAAAATATGGAAACAGGTTCAATTAAGTAAATGTCTGAAAAGAAAGTGATTTATTTTAATCAACTTATGTTATTTTTCCTAGTGTTAGGCTTGCGCATAGGGAGTTCTAATTAGAAAATTAAGTCATTAAGAATGCAAGTCGCACGAGCGTTAACACAAGCGAGGCGCTTGAACATTTCACAGTTTTGTGAATCCTTCCGTACAGTACACGCTCAGGTAGACCCCGCCGCTAACACTTCTTTTGTACTGAACATGCGTTTCAGATCCCTGCAGGCGCTACCCGTACAACTGTGGGACTAGGCGTTTTGTAAATTCCCAATTTTTAAAAAAAGAATAAAACCTGTCGAAATAAGTTGCAGACAGGGACACTGAAGTAGAGAGAGAGTTATAGAGTATGTTTGTCAACATAATTCAGACAAAGTAATTGTATATTTCTTAGAAATACACGAGTTATTTTATTTGCTTAGTGCCGTAGTTAGTATAGGAACCGATTGACTTAATCCTATTAATATAATGTTCGAAAATTGGAGGTTATTAGCGGTTATTTCATCGATTTGTTTATACCCATTTTGAACTTAATGTTTGTTGGAGAAGATTTTTTTTAAATCATGGTTTCGGCAATACGTTGTCCATTGCTGGACAAAGGCTGGAAAATTTTATTAAACTAAAGTGCTTTATGTATTAAACGGAAGCAATATTTTATATACATAATTTATAGTAACGAGTTATAATCATAAGTAATAGTGACAACGCTAGAAGCTGTGGTAGGTATAAAGCTAGCGAACACGTTGAACATAAATATTGCTGCCAAACTTTTAAAGTTTACAGCGCTTTGTTCAGTTCACTCGAAAGTTACGTAAAATTCAATTAAACAATGAATATTCATGCGTACGTTGTTAGATATTTTATTTTGCTCAGTGTTTGTTCATAAGTAATATTTCCGATATAATAATATATATAACTATACATTATATATTTTGACTTTACACTATATATTTAACTTTTGACGTATTTAACTATATAAAACGTCATGTCTTTTATAAAATACAAGGTTGCCCTTCAGTTCCATCAGAATCCGACTTAAATTTTCTCAATTGTTTGTCTATCCGATTTCTAAACAAACAAAAATAACTTTATGTTCATCAAATATTATATATTGTACTTGCGTGTCAAGGTGATGATTATATAATGTATGCGCAACGGCGCATACATTATATAATCAACGACTATATTATTTCAAAAATACTATTACTATTTCTAATTATATAAGTAACGACTTAAAGTAACTGTTTAATATCGTTTATATGGTAGAAAAGGGATCAGAACAAAGTGCTGATACCAAGCATATAATATATAATAGCATATAATAAGCCAAGTGCTTATTTCTAAGAGTTTTTTATCACCAATAAATAACAGTATCGCATCATATTACTGTTTTTATCAAGAATGTTATCATATAACGTTCGTATCATATTTTTATAACACTAGGGGCCGGCCGATGCTTGATGGTAACCGCAGAATATACATATGTCACGATATCAACCTAGATTCTGTTCTAGTGCCAATACAGTAATAATTTAGAGCTTTGGCTTATTTCCCTTTATTTTATTTATTATCATTAAAGTCGTCGGCGACCGCCCTCAGACAGTTGCATCTATTATTCATTTGGTATTCGCCGAATACCGAGCCCGTATTGAACGAACGACTGTTTCATCATCTTCAAATCTGTATTTTGTGAGGAGTTTCTTTGACTTTATAAAAGGAAGCAGTATACTAAGATGCATGGGCGTATGGTCTGATGAACATGGTAAACACTCAAAGTCAACATTTGTCGAACTACAGCCAGGTGGTTAATGATTAGTGATTTGCGACATTATCTTAATGTAATAAAGCAACTTTCTCTAGTTTGCCTCGTCGGTCGTTCTCGCAAAATCTCATTATAAAACTTTTTTAATTACTGTGCATATAAAGTATCCCATAATAGGAGCTCCAATATCTAGGTCATGACTGCCCCTTGACTATCTGGTTTTGAAAGGTACAAATACTTTCTATTCAACACCTTCTCATATAACAACTCCATGTTCCTTACTTGTTCCTGAACATCCGACACAAACAGGGGTAAATTATGACAAATTTAATCACAGTAAAGTAATAGTATGCCCCGTTTACAATTAAAAAAAATCATATCACAATATTAATATTATCTACTACTTGTATATTATTTGCGTACCCAAAACGTTAAGGAATGAATTCAGAATTTTAGCAGGAAGCGACCCTCGTTACATGCATGTTAGTGACATCTACCTTTTTCAAAGGTTACGAGACCACTTAATAGAGGTGCTAACCTACTTAAATATAAAATTCACTTTTGACATTTTACGACTTTTGTTAGGAATTTACACAGAGCTTGAGTTTATTAGTTAAAATCTTAATCATGCATTTATTGATAATGATATCAAAACTGAGTTGTGCTCAATTTAATGTATTATTTACGTAGGACACATAAAAAGTTTTGTGAAATTAAAAAATCAAATCATATCGAGAAAAAATCCACCGGCCTCTTTAAAAAGTTTTAAATTAATTTTCGAAACACTTTTACCCAATTCGCAGCAAACATCTCATCCACGTCTTTTACGAACGCTGTTAGCGTAAATCTTCCGGAACTAAAAACTGTACCCCTTTCAGAAGGTTTTTTATTTTAGGGAATAAAATAAGTCATACTGTGCCAGATCAGGGCTGTAACGAGGTTGACACAAGACTTTGGCTGGTATTGTGTTCAAGATATTTTGGACGCATAGTTGTGGAGCATTGTAAAGCCCGGTGTTCGATCGATTTCTAGCAGGCATTTTGTATTTTATTATTTGGAGAAACTAGAAAGAATCTCTTCGTACGTAATTCGCTTGTGTCCTCGAATTATTGTTTTCACTGCTAGGATGTTTATTTCGGTAACAGCTGTCGAAGGACGACCACTCCAATGCCAGTCGATCATACTATTCGTCCGGCTTAAGGCGTCATTTGAAATTATCTCACAAAAATATTTTCAACCTATACTTGTAAGTAACCAAAATTTTTTAAAGTAATGTTAATGGACAGGGCCCCATACGTTTTCGCACACACCTTACCACACACTTTTACTTGCAGTGGAAAAAGTTTTCATATGTTCTTTTTACACTAACGTGGCTAAAGTTTACAATAGCGAAATTAAATGAAACTCCTATTAAATAGGTGTTTCTTCAAATTGTGTTCATATTCATACACATTACTGATCTGAAGGTGCAAGGTAAGGGCTATATGGTGGATGCATTAACATTTACCAGTCAAACTCTCTTAATTTTTGCTGAGTGGCTAAAATGTTATCGTGATGAAAGACCACACCCTTTCTATTAATGAATTCCGATCGATTTCTCTCAACTTCTTGCTTTAATCTCATCAGTTGTTGGCAGTAGAGATCCGAATCGATAGTTCTGCCTGGCGGTAAAAGCTCATAATGAACAATGCCCTTCCAATCCCACCATAGACACAGCATCACCTTATTGCGAGTAACCCAGGTTTTGCCACAGTCTGTGAAGCCTAACCGACATTTGACCACAACCTTTTTTCGCACTTTCTTGTCATACGTGATTCAATTTTCATCACCAGTTATCAATCTCTTCAAAAACGTTTCGGTTTTATTACGTCTCAATAAAGAATCGCGAATACACGGTTCATTACGTTTCTTTCCGTGAGCTCGTGTGGCACCCAAATGTCGAGCTTTTTTGTGTACCTAGCTTTTTTCGAATTGGTCAAAACAGTTTTGTGGTCAATTCCCAGTTCTTCAGCTATGTGTTAACTGCAGACATGCCGGTCTTGCTCCACTTTTAAAAAAATAGCATCCATTTTATCCGTAACAGGGCGACCAGAGCAAGGTGCATCTTTGACATCAAAATTCTCGGATTGAAAACGCTTAAACAAACTTTATAAAACTCTTAATAAGGTGCATAAACATTAACGCATTAGGTATATAAACATAATATTTTTTTCGTGGCTTGCGCTGCATTTTTTCCTTTTTTGTAATAACATTTTAAAATGTATCTAATTTCTTCATTCGTTTCGGACGTTTTGACACAAAGAAAAATAAATGAAAACTAGTGGGAAACAAAATTGTCCTAATTTGATTCTTGTTGAATGTCACCTTTTTAATGTCATGGAAACCAGCCAGATACAAATAGTACAGCTAAAGATATTTTATTACAAGTTTTCCCCAACTCGTGCTTTATGTATCGTAGTACATATGTATGATGCTCGCGACTTTAGCCATGATATTCAGTTTTTACTACCCATCCGTTATTAACAAATCAAAAAATTCATTCAGTTTTTTGTCTTTTTAGAGTCCGAATTTCATTACTGAGGAAGAGAATACGTTTAATTGCGATACATAAATTAAAGATTATCTTTATATACGACACTAACGGGTTTTCCTGCTAACGTTAATATAAATAGATTGTCAACATACGTTGTTGGGCTAAAGAAAAACTGCCTCTGAGACTTATTTATGGCCATTGTGAAGCAAGCGGCTACGAGAATTGTGTGCGCTTGAACTTGAATGGGAAATTGTTAGGGATTAGTTGGTGATTTTTGCAATATTTGAACACTGTTTACCAAAAATATGTATATATAGTGACAGTCTCGATATAAACAATGTTTCTATACTAATCCGTTACCTTATTAGCATTATCGGTACTAAGTTTGAGTGTACATAAATCACACAAAACAATGCCGTTTTCTTTTCCTTATCGTTTAATACATAAAATTGCATCAATAAACATAATTTTAAATTATTTCTCAATAATTTATACCTAACTAATCCAAATAAAATCAGGAAATTTGAAGTTTCATAGCCACGTCTCAAGGTGCAAATATTAGTTCTTTTTCGAAAGGGCCTGCTTCACAATCGCTAAGTTAAGTTCTGAGTAAGCGTTTTTGAACATTACTGCTGAGTAAACAATGAACTTGTGTTTCACGATTCCTCAATAAAGTTAATCACTGCTTTATCTGCTCAGTAAGTTAACCTTTGGATGGACTGCCAGGTAGCCGTTTACTGGACAAGTAATTTGTGAAATGTTATAACCAAATGTAGTAGTATTTCAAAATTTGAGACTCATAGTGCCTATCAATTTATTTTCTTTTTACAGTGGATGTCTTTGATACTATTAAAAATGAATTTCTTGATCGCTTGTCCGAGCACGGAAGGAACCAATATTTCGAAATCGCTCGAATAAATGTAGAAAAACATGTCTGGGTACGTCGAGGTAAGTTTTTATGCATATCTATTCAACTGCTTTTAAGTGCTACTCGCAATTGGTATTTTTTTTCGCACTATGTAACGCACTTACCTTCTATATTGTATGTGTGGTTACTCTACGAACTATGCAATTAAACCTACGGATCATCTTTTGTTTTCATAGATATCCTAATATCTTCCTATATCCTGCAACAGAAAGACTCCTTAGCGTAGTAGGTGACTAAACTGGTGACTAAAGAAGGCATCAAATAGTCGAATTGTGAAGTTATTTTCACATGCGGTTGCTCAAGTACGATTATAATTTAAAACTTTTCCTACAAGTAAGAATCAACTCAAGAGTTTTATGGCAACGCAAGATTTACCAAAATAATAACTATAGCTATTTTTATTAATTGTATACACGTACCTATCAAGTCTCCAGATAATTTTTTGTATTTATTTGTGGTTTAAATAACTATTCACTTAAATAAAATCTATTTCTTTGGTTCATTCATTATTATCTTAATCCATGATTTTCTATTCAGCAAGTATGTATAAATTGAAATTCAATAATAAAAAGCGACCGCGTGCCGGACGACGCTCAGTGGGTAGCCCGCTACGAGGTGGACCGACGATCTGGTTAAGGTCGCGGGAAAACGCTGGATGCGGGCAGCACAGGACCGATCGTTGTGGAGATCCTTGGGGGAGGCCTATGTCCAGCACTGGGCGTCGTACGGCTGATATGATGATGATATGATGAAAAAATTATACATATATTGAGGGCTTTGTTGAACGCGAAGGTGGAAGACACAACCTTTGTTTGTGGCGTGTATTTATATTGTGAGTATCCTCCATTTTTGTGAACGTGTGTACGTTGTTATGAACAAATAATGCACAATGAACAATAATGGTTTGTATGTTGTATTTGAGGAAATATGGTTTGCAGCTTTGTGTATTGTCTATATGAGCCATAATGCGTATACATTTTTTTTCCATTATGAAAAGTTCATCAGCGTTCGTGCTTTATCCCCACAACATTATTCCGTACCTTAAACGAGAGTATGCATAGGTGTAGTATGCTGATTGAGCAGTTTCTGTATTAGTTAATTTAAGCTGCTATTAAGCTAATTTGTTTAAGCTGATAAAGGGCGTTAATAAATTTTGATAGTTTTGATTTAATGATTTCTATATGGGACTTCCAATTTAAGTGTGTGTGTCTATGGTTATACCGAGGAGACTAAATGATTCCACTGTTTGGAGCTTGACATTTTGGCAACATTTTGGAACGAAACTGCATGACCTTAGTTTTCTCTAAATTAATTTCTAAGTTATGATCTCACAACCAAAGTGAAACTTTTTTCAGAGTCTCGTTTACATTCGTGTTGGTACAATTTACTAGGATGGACAAGTCGTCAGCGAATAGTGCTGGTAGAGTCGATTGATTCATTAAGGCCTTAGGAAGGTCGTTTATGTAGATCAAAAACAGTACACATCCTAAGACACTACCTATTGGGATGGAACCCGTTAGTTAACTCTCCTCTGATAGTATAGTTTGTATCTCTGTATTTATTTGCGTCATTGTAGTTGCGAATCTCCTACTTGTTTTCAATTATTAAGATAGGATTAAAACCAAAGATACGCTGGTCCTCTTACATCTGATCCGTAGAGTTTACTAAATAATATATTATTTGACACTCTATCATATGATTTGGTCATATCAAGCAGCAGTCCCACAGAATACACCTTGTCGTTTATTTGCTGGAGTGCCCTCTGAACAAATTTAAACACGGCTGATGTCGTTAACCTCGATTTTCTAAACCCATTTTAACAATCATCTAGAATTTTATGTTTCTCTAAAAAGTCATATAATCTATTAAACAAGCTTTTTCGTATACTTTAGAAAATGACGAAAGAAGGGCTACTGGTCTAAAATTTTTGAGAGTAACTTTATCTCCAGTCTTGTGTAGTGATTTTACAAGTGAAATCTTCAGGAAGGAAACCCTGAGCAAAGCTTTGATTAATTAAAAAACTCAAAGGTATTGACAGTACTTCCGCACACTGTTTTACTAAAATGGGGGGTACATCGTCTATGCCACTACTATATTTATGTTTCAATGACTTTATTACTTTAATAACTTCCGTTTTGTCTTCTGGGCTTAAGTAAAAAGAATGTTTCGGGGGGTGTTTCGTTGGGTGTTCACAAGAGTCATCAATCTTATTTTCATCTATACTTGTAAAATACTGGTCAAACAAGTTGCTTAACGTTTATGAGCATTTTATTATTTCATCGTTTATATCAGTATTGTATTTAGCAAGTAATTGTTCAATTATATCTACTTTCCCTATGATTTGAATATTTTGGAAAGTAATAGCAACTAATATTCCCTTTTGGTTTTTCTGGTCCCTAATAAAAAGTTTTCCTTACTATTTTTGGGGAGGGGTTGGTTGCTTTTGGTGATGGGGGTGACAATTCGATGTCTTCGCCTGAGTTTCTTTCTTTGATGTTTTGGATAGATTTGTTGGTCTCATTGCTGTCTAGTGATGTGTATTCCTTCCCATTTATGATTAATTTATTATGCCTTATAATGGCGTGATTCTGCCACTTCTGCGTGCGATTTGTAACCTTTTCTTCATTTTATTGTTAATTGTTTGCACAGTTTGACTACCTAACAGACAATTTACGCCTCGGTGATACCTAACAGTTATGAAAGTAATTTATATCTCCTCATAGTCCTCCCGAATCGAAAAACACCTGCCCAGAAGTCGTACAATAAATCCCAGACAAGAACCGAGATAAACGCAGGACTGGTAATTGTGGCGATCCTTGGGGGAGGCCTTTGTCCAGTACTGGACGTCATTTGGCTGTGACGACGAATAACCGGGAATGTGGTCTCAAAAAGAACCTTCCGTGTGTGTTAAAATCGGTTCTCAGTTCTATTAAATAGTAAAATAGGTACTGCATATGTCACGAATTCAGACCATAATAGTGGCATGCGCAGTATTGCATAGTACAGCTAGGAGATAAACAATTTGAAGATACCTTGTCAAAAGAGTGTGACGAAAGTTAGAATACCACGGAATGCATACGCTAATAGTGTACGCAGCAATTTAATCAATTCTCTTGCTTAGCTCGCTTTGCTTGCGTTTTGTTTTGTTTAAAGTTCTCACATAACCTAATACGTACCCTTTGTTTCACTATTTATATAAATAGTTATATACAAAAAATATAAAAATTAATTTGCGTACAAAACTTTCTCTTTTTTTTTATAGTAGAGCCCTAGGCTCATATTTCTTTCTTGTGCTGCTGTTTTTCTTCTCCTTCAAAAGACCTGTTTCCGTTAATTTGTTAATATCTCTTCGTGTTTTATTAACTAAATGCAATTTCTAGTTTGCTGTTTGTCCCCTTTCTAAAAGGTGTCTTGGATTTTTGTTTACCTGGAACGTCTAGAAAATACATTTATTTCTACCATGTGGACCTAAAACATATGTAAAACACATTCACCAATAATCAGCTGGAATCAATTTTACAAAAAACTCGCACGTAATGGCGACCAAAATGCTACAATTAATTTGATTGCTCGCAAACAGAAAGGCAAATAAACTTGCTTTCTCATCTGCAGAATGAGCTGATGAGTGACCCAGCAGGTTTTAGCAAAGACGATTACATAGGGCGGCAGAAATCTGCTTCGACTGACTTTTAGAGGGACCAGACTCTATTCGGCTGTTGCGGTCGAATCTCGCCTTTAGAATGATTAGTCACCAACTGGCATCGTGAAGCATTTCAAGATTTTTCGCGAATTGGCGGGGCAGCCTGTTACGAGCAGCTAGCGCGCTAGTTGGGCCCCCTCTAACAGCGATCGGCCAATGGCTAAAACTGTGCTTCGGCTCCAGCTACCCTCCGGAATGAGTTACCTGGTACAGCATTGCCAAGATACCAAGATCGGTCCTGGGTTGCGCAACTGACTTATGCGCCCAGTGCCCAGTGCCAATGGGAGTTGTTAACTCCCTTGGCACTGGGCACTCCCGTCCTTCGACGGAATGCAGCAGAGCTGCTTGGCAACGGATTTCGGTAGGATGGTGGTCGCCAGGCGGCCCCTTGCGGAGCGGCCACCACGGGCCGAGTTGGTCCGTGATGCTGTTGCCCGGCGTGGACAGCTAGGA
The DNA here is from genome assembly GCA_927399485.1 of Calamotropha paludella. NCBI lineage: Eukaryota > Metazoa > Arthropoda > Insecta > Lepidoptera > Crambidae > Calamotropha > Calamotropha paludella. The sequence goes on along the minus strand of OV656803.1, from coordinate 17,143,018 downwards.
GGTAGATCCTAACCATTCCAAATAGAATCTAAGCCTTCTTGTAAGTTTTATATAAGTATTTGGATTTGAAAGTTTGTATGATACATGAACGTTCTAAAATTCACAAAGTGACCAATCAATAAAGGACTAATTGGTCACAAATCGCAAAGCAAAATAACTGTATCCTCAATTTATTCAAATTCCTAGTAGTCGATAGCACAATATCGTATTCAATAAAAAAATGTATTTCACATGAAAATTATGAGCTATCTGATCAAACACTTGGTGCACATTCTCCAGTGCCATGACTCAGTTTAAATCAATAAAGCGACATGATGAAACATCATCTTTGCCTTGCTCAACGTCACTCGTTAATTATTAAATGCATCAAAATCTTTAGATGATAAGAGAAAAGCAATGTAATTCTTCTTATAGTATAGGTATCTGTCTGTGATTGTGTCATACATTAAGCTCAACTCTAGTTTTGAGTTTTTATACTTAAAGAATGTACTCAAACGTTGGTAAATTAATGAAATAAAAAAGAATCCTTTATGTACAATAAAACTGTTTATTAATGGTTTACTGATTAATACCGTAACAGTCTGTATGAAAACAACATCAACACGTAGGTGTTGGACACCTACAACAAGAAAAATCTTTTTAACTGATGTTTATCACCATCATAACTCAATTAATGGCTGCATTGTTAGTGCAAAAGTTTTATGGATGAAGGCACTGGAAGAAGGTTTGGCCATAAACCACCTAGTTAATGGGTGAGTGCACTGCAGATGATGTTGGGAGGTACAGTTCAACATGCCTTCTGAAGCACGAAGAAATTCCAGAAAATATTTTTTGGTAACTTATCCAAAAAAACTGGCTCATACGAAAATTGCTTTTGTTCCGCAATCGCAGACCGAAAACCTTTATCATTGCGCAATTGAACTCCTAATTTAGTTTTGAACTCTTTAGTATTGATGTGACAGTTTGAAATCTATTAAATAAATTTCACATTTTAGGGTAAATTTTATGTGTGGTTGACAGTATATTGTGTCCAGAATTGAGGCAAAAATGCGTCGCATCTGTATTCATTATTCTAACGTCAGATTAGGTTAAATATATTAGCATCTATTTGTTAGGTGTCGCTGAGTGATATAAGGATTAAGTACGAAATGTATGAGCAAATGCGATACTTATTAAGTTAATTTAGCGCTTATATGAATAAATCCTGAATAAGCAATTATTTTTTAAACTTATTTTGTAGAATTTAGTATGTAAAAGTCTTTCATTTTATAATGTTTTCACCTTACTAATTCATTCAAATATGTGTTATATTTATAAGCTACGAAATTAGAGCTTTTGTTAGCGATAACTAGGTAATCAAAGTGTAATCGAAGACAATTAAAAAAATACATGAAAAGAAGTGTAATTAAAATAAATTCAAATGCATTTTAACTTCCTTAATAAGTCAATGTTTTAATCCACCACCTGAGTAAAAACATCTTTGAATTGACACGAAAAATGAGCTTAATCTATTAGAACAAAGATGTATTTTCGATAACAATTGTTAATTTATGAATAGAAAACACAGCAACCATTTAACTAAAATGATGATGTAGTAATAAATTAAATGTGTGTCGCTTTCTACTATGCTTTTTCTCTGGCTACTGTGCACGCACACATGCACATTACCCATTACATTGGATTTAAAATTAATGTATTTTAGTGTTATTTTTATGTTATGAATTTTAAACCTATACATTATTATTTTTGTGATGAATACATTCATTATATATCTATCCAATACAAGTTTGAACTATCATGCAACCTATTATAGTCTCACGGCATGTTATATGATTTAAATTGCAAGTTTAGGTGCTAATTTTTGTAAAAGTTGCTTATTGTGTTGAAGTCTGCAGTATTTTGATATATTTTGCGGTTTGTTCCGTTTAGATCCCAAATAATTATAAAACTACTCCGTGCTACAAATGGCACTTCCTACTTACTGTGTTTTCATCAACAACAAATGATCGAGTACGTATTGTCATTAAATTTAGCGTTCAATAACGATACATATTATAAAAGAAAATCTGGCGTGGCGAAAGTAAAGGAAGTAAGTTTTGCACTAGTTAGCAAATATAATAATGTTTCTTATAAGAATTTGATGATAAATTAAAATTGTATATATTATTGACTATTAAATGATCATTGTTAAGAAATAAACCAATTTAAATTGACACAATTGAAAAACTGTTAAATGTTTTACTTAACTCTAATTTCGTAAGCTGTTACTTAATAATGCTATAAATTTTATGACAAGTTAGTGTTTTATTACTAGTTCTACGTCTCCAACTCAAATAACAATACGTTAATTGTCGGTATTTTTGCAAGTTAGGTCGCTGCAAACTTAATAAGAAAGATATAATTAACATAAGTCTTTTAACACCAGTATTTTTTTCTCCTCGACCTGAAATATTTCTCGGAGGCTGCCTGTATTCATGACGTCATATTTTACAGTTTGAGTGTCGAGCTGCGTAGCTGGAAAAGAGATAGCATCGGCCAATAGCAGGCGACTCGTAGACGTGGGTATCAGCCCACGCAAATATACTGTGACGTAAAATCTCTTGTTGGCTGTACAGAGGACATCATTGTAACATATTTGCACATATTATACGTATAGCACAACGCTTAGTACTTTATAAATCATCACCTAAGTAACACGTTTGATGGGGAAACTTACCTTCGTACAAAACCTAGATTTTGAACTTACGGTTTATGTTCCCGCCTGTCAAAAAGTTTAGGTCGCTGGTTTAATTAGTTGCTAGATGCCGTGCACCGTTTTTTACATGTGTAGGACACAGATAAAAATATAAATAGTTTTATATTCTAAACTCACCCCAAACCGCAATAGAGTCCAGTTATGAATTTTTCTCTCCGGTAATTATAATTTTCGCCAGCCGCCAAACAAGCCACTTTTTTCAATCTTGGCGCCAATTCCATTTTTAAAAACGATACTTTTTCATAGAGTTGCTGTTCCCTTTCCCATAGTTCAAAATTAGGTGGAGGATGATATATATAGTAAAATAAATATGTATAATCTATGAACTGTGGTGAATTGTATGAGTGAAGCCATAAAATCGAGAATTTTAATTGTATATATTAAACAACGTTATTATAATATAAAATTTATATTATCTCTTCACTTACTTTGGTAGTTATTAAATCGATAGTAGCTTGATTTGCTTTGATTTGAGTTTAAGTTGCAGGGTTGATTTGATATTTTGTCACACATTTTAATAGTAAAGTGAAAAAAATTTCAAAGTGTAAACGTGACTCTCACGTTAGAGGTATCTAAGATTGAAGTTTCAGACATAGGATCTATCATACAAATAGTAATAAAAATGAGTAAGTAACGTTTGCAACTTGAAGAATTGACATTCAGGCCTTCTTCATTTAAAAATTCTTTTTGCAAGATTTTGATATTTTTTCTTATTTTTAATTTTAAAATAAATCGTATTACAAAACATTTCCAATACATGAAAGTAAAAAACACTTAATAAATACTTGTGCTATATATGCAAAAATTACATAACGCCAACACTTTGTTTATAAATCATAAGTAACTTGTTATTTAAACAGATTTCATTGAATTTGAAAGTGAAGCATACCGTGATATTACTTTAATGAAATAAGCTTCTCAAGTTTAATTAGATCTTTACGTTCGCATGCACCTCAGTTCGCTTTAAGCTTTCGCATTGCATGTTTTTGTATCATTAAAATATTGAACAATAAGTACTAGTATATATTCTAATACTTATTGTTGTCTGACCTTGTTATGTTCTATCTTGTTACTGTTTTTAGTGTACTAAGATTTCGTATTTTAATCAAGTTGGTGCTGGGTTTTGCATCTTGTTTTTTGTTTTTTAGGTTGTAAAGATAGTATTTTTTCAAAAACACAGCACAACCATTCCATTAATCATCCATATCGTGTGTCTGGATGGCATATTATAATCTGTTGTTTTCTGTTTTTGTAAAGATTGGAATTAAACTCGGCATCTTTATCTCTAGATGACGATCAAGCTAATAGTGATGCCGGTACCATGCCATGCAGAGTAATCATGCCTTGCCGATGTATTGTGGAAGTAGGCCCACTCGGGCTACCTAATCGGGCCAGGAATTCTGTTTTTATGAATTAATTACCAAAACTTATATGTACATATTAAATAAAGTCTCAGCAAAAAATAAAAAAAATATTCTATTGCAATGTCTAGCCACAGGATATTATGTCTATGGATTTACGCACTATTCCCATGGGAAATAACGCCACTGCTTGCTCCAGAGATTTTTTTAAGAGACTCGATGTCGCCGTATCTCTTAGAGCAGGCCTCTAAAACTGACCATAATTTGTAGTCTAAGGGGTTGAGGTCTGGGGGGAGGCTAGATGCGGACCAGTCTTCAGCTCTTATAAAGTCCGGGACGTTAGTTTCAAGCCAGGCTTGGGTAGTTCGTGCCTTGTAACCAGGTGCAGAGTCCTGCCGGTAAGTCCGCGGTACATTTAAAAATGTACCTGTAATTACATACCGTAAGTATTGTGAAACCTCTCAGCAATACACATTTTTTAAATGTATCCAAGAAAGTATTTTGATACACTTTGGCTATAGTTTTCACTCCCTTTTCACAAAAATGTAGGTTTGTGATGCCTTGATAAGACACGCCCCACCAAACTATCACTGGTGCAGGATAATGACCACGTTGTACCTTTCCGATCACTTGAGCAGATTCTTTAGAACTGTTAGTATATACTTTATCATTTTGCTTATTGTTGTGCTCTTCAATCGTGTAAATTTATTCATCCGTAAAGAGCATATTTCTGTGCCTTTAACCTGCGTATCGTGACAGAATGCATTTTAATCGAAGGCTCTTTAATTGTAAAGGTTGATTCAGGGCATGTCTTGTATATGAACCGTTAACACTGAACTTTTATAATACGCGACAGAGTCCTAGCGGGAATCCTCATTTTCGCGATACGATTTTTTGCTTCCTAATGGGGATTCGATGAATTCTGGCTTTAACAGCATTAACAGCCTTTGTAGTTCTAACACCACGCGGCCGCCCCGATCTTTTATGGTCTTCGACATAGGAAGTGTTGTTATATCTGTTGGTAGTACGTAGAAGTGTTTCAATATGACCGACGGCTTAGTGCAAGGCGATCACTGCAATCCTATTTTATTTAACACCCCATTCCATATTGTAATTGAATAATGAACACAAAAAATATGTGACATGGCGCGAAATCGAAAGAAAAGGTTTTATGTAACAGTATTTATGGCCAGACTAGTTAGTCTTTAGCTTATCACATGAACTAACGGATGTATTAATAATATGATTCCCGCTCATGCATTAAGTGATTTTACCTTCAAGTAACTCCCACTACAAATTTTAATTAATGTACATTACTGTTATTTATCATTAACTTCAAGTTGTAATTAACTGAAATGTATCTGTTTAATCTGTATTTGATAACGTAATCTTGATAAACATTGTATTAATTTTATATGCCAAAAAATAAAGTTCACAACAATAATGTTTCATTAGCTTTCTCTTTTTGCACCTGCGTGGAACTCTGTTAGTCACAGTTTGTCTTCCCCAGGGAATATTGGTGTTTGAGCCAGTTTACCCTCTTAAAGCCTTCGCCACGTGTAGGAATTCCCAGCTTATGTTATTAATATGCTGGGAGGTATAGTACTTATAAAGGTAACCTTGCTTTTTCATTGTATGAAGGCAATTACAAGATAGAGGTCAAGCTGGGACTCTGATTCTACGAACCCGAATGAGATAAAACATAGCTCACATTTTAACTTGTACTCCAAGTTATTAAACTATAACTTGGAGTTCAAGTTAAAATGTAAGCTATGTTTTACCTCTAATTTCCATTACATAAAAATCTGTTCGAAGGTTTTTACGTGATGCGCGTACAATAAGATAGGCAGCCAGACACAAATACACGTTTACCGGATTAACGAAGTTTATTTTTGCCTTTACATGTTTATGGCTGGCTTTTGACTCTTTATAGGCACACAAAATGACTAAAGTAAAGGTCTTCATACATCTTATATTTAAAAAATATTAATATTTAAAATTTTATTAAAAATGTTTTTAAATACCAGCGGTTTTATTCAAATGTGAGATGAGAGCGGAAGTGTAGAATCTTCCCTATTGTTTTTTTGGAATTATCTGCTGTATATTAAATTGATTCACTTACTTTTGAAGTTGTATAATAATATAGATCCACTGTTACGTTTTTAGAAAAGGAATTAATCATAAAGAAATATACCAGCGGTGGCGACTTATATGTAAAAATAAACTTTGTCGTTATACATTTTTATTTAAATATAATAATACTGACCGTAATGGCCGTTACAGAGCAACCGAGGTTTGTGAAGGAGAAATCCTAAAATGAACCTCAAGTTTTTTTATTTGAATGACATTGCCCTTAAGCAATGGCTTGACGTCGTCGATGATACATAAACATTAATGCTACATTTGAAGACTTCTACTTCAGTAAATTCCTAATAAACTGATTTGTATTAATTAAGTTTCAAATTTAAGTAACCTTGATTTTTAGAAGAAATTCTTGCGAGTCGTACACAGCGGGGATATAAAAAGTAGACAGCGGCTTACAAGGTAACTATAACTTCAGGATACCATATGCTACTTTTGGTACGGCAGGGTCGTAATGTCGTATTGACATTTACAGCTTAGAACACGGAATGCTAACCTTGACCTATTAATATGATTACTTCAGAAATGAAATTCAAATTCCTCATACCAGAAAAATTCTAAAATATAGAAATATTTAATAGTAAGTAAGAAATAAAAAATAATCAAAATAAATTTCGGTATTATTTTTTAAGCCTGAAATAATGTAAATCAAAAGAGATTTATCTGGTAGTCATCATTAAATACAAATAGTATTTAGAAAACATTTCATTAATACCCTATACATTACTATAATTGAAAACAAGTTATTATGGCAGCTCTTTCCTCATATTACGCTATTAAGCGGTATGGCATCCATTTTCTGTATTAAAAGATTATTTTCATGGATATTGCTTGGTGAGCAGTTAAAGTGACAAATAGGAAGCCGCTAAAACATTCAAGAATGAAATTTATTTCAATGTGTTGTTGTAGTTGTTTAAGAATATTAAGAATACGATCGGGGTAAAGGAGTAATATTAACAAATTACTACTGAAGACTTTGTCCGGAGTGGATATTAAAATATTTTTTCTATTTTCAACGAATTCTTAATAGATGAATTGCGTATCGTTTCAAACGAGGCGAATTTGCCGATATTCAGTCAACACAACAGCGTATAAACATCGAAAGACATTGTTGTGTGTGCAAACATGGCTCGTTCCCGAACCAAAAGCAAACGAAAATGATTATTCTAAAGTAATTGATAAAATTAAAAGTTTATACATGGGTATATAACTTTATTTTATTTTTTTTGAGTTATGTTTGCGTACAAAACACGTTTGATTTTTGTACTCACTTTTATCAATACCTAATAAATAAAATAAGGTGATTGAAACGATTAACTCGTAGTAATCTAATTTATCAAAGATATAGGAACCGTTAGCGGTTATTGAAAAATTACCTGTACTTTTAAGTTTCTGTAATTATTGAACACGGAGTGGGCGTTTGATATAAATTTTTACAACTAGCAAATTATTAGGAAGTTGACCTTTTACTTTCGACTTTGTCTTTTTTTCATTATCACTCATTGTCAGTTTGTGGCAGATTGACGGGCTGTTTTCCGCACTACGGACGTGAAACCACACGGGACACAAGTTTTACGCTTACCACGTTGGATAAACCGGAATTTTAAAAATATGTTTGACGCATTTTTACTACTCGGAATAAAAACAACAAAACAATAATGAATGTTTTATAATAAGTTCATTCTTTTACTCGTATTGATGTGTATAAAAGTGAGTTTAATCTCTAAATTAAAACTGTTACCGTATGTCTATACATTAAATATTGTCAAACAATGGTACGTAAAAAACAATTTCACACGACGACATTGCAGGCATCAGCTAGTACAAAATAAAAAAAAGAGGAATTCACCTCTTTCAATTTCGGTTTTTTAAGTTTTGTACAAATATTGATTAATTATTATAATTTATGACTATCCCTTGCCCTGGTATCCATAATATTTATCTCAATGCTTTTTTAAATTAGAATGGTGTGAATTTAAGAAATACTTTTATTATTATATAAATAGCTAAAGACAGAAGACTTCAATGCTTTTTCTCCTCCTGTTTTCAGAAGATTTTCTTTATAATGGATATTGACGAGCTTTGGTCTTTATTTAAATACAAATATTGAAACATTATTTAAATAAAACTTCAAATGAAATTAAATTTGGTATATACAAACTTCTAGACGATCACTGGTTTCAATCAAATATCTCCCTTAAAGTATCCGGTACAAAGTTTTGGTTTGGTTGGCTTAACTTCTCGCCTCTATCATTCTACTTTATAAATTATTTAAATAGAAAAATACTAAAAAAATCGCCAGGGCTCGTAAATTATTCTCAGGCAGGACTCTAACACGCAGCTTTTGGATTTCCGGTGCACTGTTCAATTGATCTACCGAGCCTCATGAACACCCGTAGAAATTATCTAGTACAGTTTTACTTTTTTAAGCTATGGTATTCCTCTCCATCTGGGTTTTTTAAATTATGAGAAGAATAACCTCTCACATTCGAAAAGAAAACCATTTTTACAAATATTCGCACTATCAATTAAGATGAAGCAGCCATTTAGTTTATGACCTTATTTTTTATTTTCAATGCTATCTTAAATGATAAATTACTGTAATAGAAACAAATCTCCTTAATGAAACAATGTTGGCCTACAAAATAAAAAAGAAGAATATTTGCTAGTTCGAGTCCTGCCTAAGAATAACTTTTGAGGCGTGTCGATTTTAACTGGTATTTCTATTAAAATAAATCGTCACATAAGCATTGAAAATACATTAGTTATATAATAATTCTTATGATTGGCGCTGCGCAAAATTTGCAATAGTAGCTGTGTCTGGTAGCGGCAGTCGGACAGTGTTGCCCGGTTGCCTGATACTTCCACGGCACACCACAGAAAACATAGTACAATTGTTTGGAAATTTGTCAATATGTTTTGATTAGAAATCCGAATGTGTCACGCTATAAGACATAAATAATATCATTGTGGTGGAAAATAAAATATTCTCTGGTATCTAGTATCAAAAACAAGACACAAAAGTCTCTACATTTGCGCACCGTCTAAGTATCACAGCTAAATTAAATAGTTAAGATGCATCCAAACCTAACAATAATGTGTTTGTACTACAACCTATTAACCATGTAACCATAATACCAATATAGTAACCATAATACCAACCTGATATACATATTTATGTATTATGTGCATTATTTTATTATTCATATCTTTACTTAATTTGGTACTATACAATTGGTGTAAAATCATATTAAACCTGAGGTATGTATTTCTTACTTTCACTCCAATTAGCCTAGCCCAAAGTAAGCTACAGTGCTTACTTGTGTTATGGATACTAGGGTAACGAATAGACATACTTATAAGGAATCATTATAGTAATATACCTTTATAAATACCCTTGACTTATAGACAAATGCTCATATTGCTTATACAAACATCTGACCCTTCCGGGACTCAATCCCAGGACCATCGGTGCGAAAGGCATGATCGCTGTCGTTCATCAAGCGTTCGTCATTTAAATACCGAGTTTAGATAGCGTAGTCACAGGGAATTTCTTTTTATCGTGGCAATGATTAACGTGAAGTGGCAGAACATAAATTAAATTTATTTATAGTAAGACATAAATTATTATAAATAAGTCGTGTTATCAACGCTGTATGTCGTCAAATTAATATTAGGTTATGAGCTTTAGGTAATATAACGCTGGCAGGGTGCCATATATTCAGTCCGCGACACAATAAACGATATCTATGGTACTTAAAAATTGCTCATGTGTAAATGACGTCAAGATTTTCTACGAGTTCTGTTTTGTAGTGGAATAACACTATAACACAATAGGACCTTGAAATCTTAACAAATCTGTTAATTAATCCGCACTTGTCTTGCTTCACAGCTTATGGCCCATTCTTCCTTCACGGTGTTTTCATCTACAGAAAGGGCCTGCTTGCTCCCTTTCAGTGGGAACATTAATAAGCGGGTGATATTAATTATATTATTAATTATTAATTAATCTTAACCTACGTGTAATTTACATTTTAGGTGGCACTGGATATCATATTTTAGTAATGAAATGTCTATTTAAAACTTTTATTTGGTATTCAAAAATTTAACTGCCAATTCTTTTTTAATTTTTGCAAAAATAAAACTTCAAATGTATATTATCAGAAATTTAGTGTTGATATTACGTATGCTAGATATATAAGGTCAGTTTTAATTATTGAGCGAAGCTCTCTTTTAGACAACTCACAAATTTCGCTTGTCTCCCTACTGCTACTTAACGGTTCAACCGATTCGAACAAATTTTGGCATAAACATACAGACGGACATAGGCTATGTAAAAAACTATAGACTTTACCATGGAGGAATAATCACCGAAAGAAAAATTCAAAAGCTGATCACAGCCAAACCGCCGATACTACATTGATAAAATTTGGCGCCAAAACTTACATCATGGTCGTGACTAATGTGCAAAAAAAGTTTTGAAATCGGACATACCATGGAGGAATAATCACCGAAAGAAAATTTCAAAAGCTGATCACAGCCAAGCCGCTTAGACTACATTGATGCAATTTGGCGCTAAAACTCACATCGTGGTCGTGACTAATGTGCAAAAAAAAGTTTTGAAATCGGACATACCATCGAGGAATAATCACCCTTCAAAAATGTAATTGCTTCGCTCAGTATTTGCAAACAGCATTATGTATTGCAGACGTAGTTTTAGATTTAGTACAAATTTCATGGCAACAAATGTTTCAATTTTCAATTGAAACCAACGTGGCATAAGTCTTAGTAAACCTTTTTAAGACTTTAAAAAATAATAAACTACTAATACAATACTAATTTATCGTTTATTTCTTTGTTGATAATTGCCAAGAAAAAATTAATGGCGCCCTTGACTTTGGATACCAGAATCATTCGAATCACTCAAGAGATGGCATCATGGTATACTCGTTTCAACTATTTTTATTTATTTTTTGAGATCCAAAACTTCGATTTATCAAAACCAGATTTAATTTTGACTATTTTGTGTTACAAATTTTTTGATGATACACACGTTGATAACTTATACTGGCGTATGAAATTTTACATATTATACAATTAAAATATCATTATATATGCTGACAAAAACAGGGCGATCTATTTGTCTTATTAATAAGAACCAACATTGCTGTTTGTCGTAAATAAAAACTCCTTTCAAGTGAAGTTAATGTTATGTCCTTTTTGTCTTTCCATATTAATAATACGATATCTGTTTAACCAAATGAAACCAATATTTTTGGCGAATGTGATTTATTTATTGGATAATTTATTTAACTAAAAATCTACCATATATTTATCCAAATATTTATAAACAGAAAAAAATTGAATAGATCCCAGTAACGCGGTAGCAGAGCAAAAGTTAGCAAATTGATTAAAGACGGTTTCCAAATGTTTTAAACGAAGAATTAAAAAAAAAACTGCTTCCTAAATGTTTTAGGCCTTAACATTTACGCTTTATAAATTAAATTCTTCAAAGCTAAACAAAGCCGTAGAATTTGTGTAACAAACTTATACAAAACCATAAAATATTATATACATATATTAGCAAGACATCCCCTGAGTACTATAATTAAACTACTAGGAGAAATTGTAGCTGAGTACAGCCGAGCGTTGAAACAGCTATATCTCAATTGCTTTTGTTGAAATATTATGATAGAACAATATTCTCTAGAATTTATGTGCAATAGATTAATAACTAGTATTCAATCACAAAATATTCAACAACGCTTATTAGAAAAATTAACGACAAATTATTATTTATAAAACAGCAGAAAAAGGTGTTAAATCATACCAGGATCCTAGGTGATATGGGTTCCAGTGACGCTTGACACCTGAGACAAGGTGAATGTCCTTTTTCTTATAATTTTTTGATACGAAAATCTAGCAGTTGAATTCTTAAATAACAAAAAATAGAATAATGTAAATAGCTGTCTCCTCTTTATGGAATGTTGGTTACTTTTAAAAGAACTAACTTTTGCCCGCGGCTTCGCTCGCGTTAGGTTTGATTTTGAGTGAATGTATGAATGCCAAACTGAGTAAATAAAAAAAAACTCTACTAAACTTCTTTATAGCCAAAATTCCTGCAGGTGCCAACACCACTAAACTAATGAATGAGTATATTCGTGAGCAAGCTACGTAGATCTGACCACGAGATAAGCAGTTTTCTCTTAAATCCATCTATCTTTTTCCTGGGGTGAAACTGCAATCGTTTAAATAGAAACGGAAGATCGTTTGGAATCAAAAAAACTCGTGATATATCCCCTTGCGCACACCCAGTTAAAATTGTGGCTCCCACTATACATCTATGTAAACTATTAATGGAACAAATTGAATAATTCGGGGGTTTTAAATTTCGCAACAACTTAACAGGGATTCCCACGCATAGAATAAACCTATAGTAAGGAACACCTGGTCGTCTATGTTGACCTTCGTGTCTATCGAAGTGTATACCAATTTTTTTTCGCCCTCGAAAGAATTTAACAGCATATCATTAATAGCTGCCGATTGATCGTTTTCAGAGTAAATATGGCACGTTCACGCAACCATTTTATAGGCTTATCGTGAATTTGAGGAATATCCGGATAAATTTTTGGTACTAACTCACACAATCAGTTAAGTGTATTTTAACACTTGGGCAAAATTACTTTTTGGGCTCTATTTCAAAAAGGAGTCTCAATAGTTGTTAGATTAAGTAGTAAATTGAAGGTCGCATGAGCAGTTCGTCCACCTTCAAGCGTTGGAGAGCTGCTTTCCAGAGGAAGCCACGGCCAAAGCAATGCCACTAGTAATCCTAATTTCTGCTAAATGCAAATAGATCAAAAAAGTTTTCCCGTTCCACCTGAAGTATTTAAAAAAACAACCTGCTCTAATTTGCTTCAATGGTTGTCAATTTTTTTGTAAATTAATTTCTGCTCATTATTCACAGAACCTTCATTATTTTTTATAGTATCTTCTAAGGCTCCTATGCCGTAACTTGTTTCCTTGAGAAATTCTCTATTTCTAATTGTTCGGGTTTAGTGGGCTGAGGGCAACCATATTCTTTATGATACGGCATCTTCTATTACCGATAGGCATTTATTATGTACCACGTCTTCAATGACCAATCTATTCTATTCAACCTATTCTCTTTACCTGTCTTTTAAAATCTACAAATAGATGCTCTTTGAATTCTTCCCAAAGATATAAGGGATCTAACACTTGACAGAAAAATAATAATAGTAAATAGATCCCGAATCATGTGCGGTAATTGGCAAAATGCTGCCTCTTCTAGTGTGGTGTGTGGTGGGGTGTTTTGGTATTTCCACGCTTCTGCGTGCAAACGAGGGCCGCCACCCGAAGGTGGCGGCCCTCGGTCATGCACTACTTACAAGTTTACGAGCTCCTACGACGACACCAGTCAGCTCGACTACCGCTACCCGGGAAACCCAGGATGCCAGTCAAGCTCCCCCCGTTGTCAGATTATTAGCCGCCTTCGTATGCAATCCCCGAAGGGATTATACACGAGAGATCGCACGTATGAAGTGGAACTTACGATGGGCCGGGCACACGAGGAGGTTATATCCAACCTTGCACCCCACATATCTGAGCATCTGATGCAAGCTAACAAATCACTCCATGCAGCAACAGGAATATGGGTCAAGGAACATAATTTCAAGTATCGATGAGAAGTGGAAAAAAAACTAAGAAAGCATGATAACCATGCAGCAAAGTTGGTACTTCATCAAGAATTTTTGAAGACTCTAGCTTAATTAACATTTTATGTATCAATTATTTGTTTTTTTTATGTAATTTTTTTTAGAAGTGATAAGTGCTTTAATATTTTATGTTTAACTATATCATTTATTATCAAAAACTAAATGTAATTTCGCTGTGAAGACTAATGGGTGACTTTAAGTTTTGGAACTACCAAAGCACATATTTGGTATGTTTATTTGCCGTCTCCTCTTAAACGTACTCATCTTGAACATTTCTTAGATAAAAGCTGTAGTGTTATAGATGGTTTGGATGACGATGCGTTTATGTTTAGTGACTTCAACCAGCGTGAGCTTGACTAGTCCCCGTCTACTTCGGATCCATTTTTAAAGCCTAGTAATTATGACGGCATTATGGCTTGTGATTTAATTGACCTTTTATCTGCTTACAACTTAAGACAGTTCAGTTATGTATCTTTGCATAGACCTCGAATATTGTCTCCAAAATGTATATTGCCAAAAAGAAATTGTGCCTCAGTGTTTACTGTAGGCATAATTTCTTTTTGGCAGATTATAATATGATACAGAATCGTTTAAATGAAGTGAACTGGCAAATGGAATTTGAAGTATGTTTAACAATAGATGACGTTGTAGTTAAATTTTATATAATTTTGAATCAGATAATTAATGAGCATGTGCTTTTACGGAAGCATAATAATAGGAAGTACCCACCAAGGTATTTTGTTAATCTTATTCGTTTGTTGCGTGAAAAAGTAAAAAAGCTCGTCAAAGGTATAAACAGTTCATGAATGGCTTAGATGAGTAGGAATATAATATTTTAAATAACCGTAAATCAACATTTAAGCGATCAAAGCTTACAAAAGGTGACAAAAAAAGCTATATAGAAAAAGTAGTCAGATGTGTTGATAAAAATCCTAAGTACTTTTGGGCTTATATTAAGAACAAAAGAAAGGTAAAGATTGATATACCCATGGGCATACACAGCTTCAGACACAGGAGGGCAATGACATTATCTTTAGGTCGGAGCCCCCGCGCATACGTAAAGTATAATAAGTGTGTAGCGGAAACAACCGCAGGAGAGCCGTCTTTATACGTAGTCAAATCAATTAACTAATTTAAATATGATTTTTTTCTTTCCTTACAATTATTTAATTCGACTTTTATTTTAAAATTAACTTTTGAGAATCTTAAGCAAAATGGTTGATGGCGTCTCCCTTGTAAAAAAAACCCATACTATTTACAAGTCTTTTATATACATTAAGTATACGGAGCCTATTTAATCGATCTTCAATCTTTGTTAAACTCAATGACTTTTTTTTAAACCGTGAAAGGAAAGCGCTTGACCCCTATCTCGCCTGATGGTAAGCGACGATGCGATTTAGGATGTGATGCGTCTGCCTAGAAGATATCACTTCACACAATTCACTTGTGACTTGAAGACCCCTAAATTGTATTTATCAGGAAACAGTCTCAGGCAAAAAGTTTTACTCCTTAGCGGTACGGATTACGAAAATGGAATCAAAACGCTTAGTACTTCTCTTTCGAATTTCAACCACATAACGGTGGCGTGTAAGTTCAAAATTGATGTAATCCATTTTTCCGAAAAGTAAATAAAAGGGTAAAACACATAACATTCAATTAATTGAATGAACCATACCGATGTGGCTATGTTAGATAATAAAGTAGTTTATAATAATATATCAAGAGGCAACATTAGTTTGTCTACATGTTAGGGAAAACGAGATATATGTCGATATCGACAAACTTCTTTTCAATCGTGCGCGAGATAGCTCAAGTAGCGCGTGATAGGCGGACTGGCCGCGAAAAGTACATAAATTGTGTTTGTACATCAAGGCGATATTAAAACATAAATTTCGATATAGGTTCCCACTTGGGGGCGGCTCGTCATACTTATCCAGCTAAACCCTTTAGAAATTTCATTAAAATGCTAGGATAGTTATTAAATTTATCACCATTTGAAGTAAGTTTAAAAATAAAAGATAATGAAACTTTATTTGAAGTGTTAAATAGTAGTAATTATTTATTTTGTGTTGAAAGGGTCGAATCAAAAATTTACTTGCAGTGGAAAATTGTGTTTCTTACATAACAGTTACCTGCGATAGTTAATTAAATACAATAATTACGACTTAATTTGTTTCTGACGCCACCGCTGTTTTGCAGTACCTATGCTTTATTTTCAGTCTTGCTTTTTTATCACTATTCTAAGTGTAATGTATGCATTAATATTCTTTTTAGTTTTGTTTAGTCAACGTTATAATAAGTGTAATATGAGGATATCTGTATTTTATTTTGTGATTATCATTGGACTTACTGTACTCACGTACGGTACTCAATTTCTTCTGCAATAAACCGTTGTTCGATACTCACGTGCCTCTGTTAGCTCCGTAAGTCCAGACATATTATACTAAGTTAATTTAACTAAATATTATTATTAAGTCATAAGTTTTGGGTTGAGGGAGTCTTCGCCTTTCGTCTCCCCCTACTTTTGTGTCCCAATAATTTCATTTCAAACTTCGGCATTATAAAGTTAAGCCAATCTCATTTTGAAATTATATATTCCCACCTTAGTTATATGGACATTAATAATAAATCACCAATTGTCAATTTGTAAGTCTGTTTTACTAAATTTAGGATTTCCCAAATAAGAAACATTTTAAAGGTAGGATATTTCGAGCTATTACGATACTTTATAACCATATAGATTGCCATCTGCTTGCCTATTTAATAGATTTATTGACCATGAAAATAAGAAATGTAACGGTTACGGATAAACCTGGTGCAATCATTTTATACTTTAAAATAATGTGGTTTATATCACTCATTCTTCTATTTATTCCTACATCTATGCGTATGCCTTAGGATATACGAGATGAAGCTTTTTCCGTAATGTACGTATAATTTACACTATTTCTTTAACAACAATATTTGTATTTATGAGTCATGTGTACATCTACAAGTTTTTTACTGAATTTTGCTTGAGATCGTGTATGCAGATAGTTCGTCATATTCAAGGTTCGAGAGATTATAGAACGTTATATTCTGATGTTACTCGTTATTCAATTCAATTCAATAATTTATTTCGGAAATAATGTCCATATTTGTTAGTTACAATATGCTAACGAACTATGTTAGTACAAAATAATAATATGTATAGTATGCATAACACAGGAAGCTTGCGCACTCACCTAGGACTGGTAAGCGACTGATATGTCGATGCGCTTCGCATACACTACAATTGTGTTTTTAACGTTTATAACTATGGTCCAACCCAACCTAACCGTATCAAATTGAGCTTAGACCTAGTCAGTTTTTATTTAAAGCTAAATATGTAGGCAATGTTGAAAAATTTTGATAAACAAATTTAAATCATATGGCGAACGAGCTCTTCTGCTAATAGTACTCCGCAAAACATTCTGTGCCAACTAAGGCTATCTAATTTACTTTTAAAGCTTTAAACAAGATTTTTCTTAACTCCAAAACTGGTATGGTAATTTTGTAACCTTATTAAAAATTTATATTAAGAACGTTTTATTTCAGTGGCTTGATCGTGCTTTGTTAAAATTTATATGTAATTTTCTCACTGACAATGCTATTTTCAGTGAGACTTATGACTTCTAGAAAAACGGATAAATTAAAGGTATACTCGGTTTAAATTATTTTACGTGCACAGCGATATCCCAACCAAAGCAACGACAACCATTTAGTGCAACAGTAGCGATCCTGCCTGCCGAACCCGGAGTGCACCGACGACTCCGGGTTAGGTAAGGGGCAGGTGTTTATATGATGGATATGAACATTTTTACCCGGGTCATAAATAGCTATGTCTCATATTATGTGGGAAGTAGCTAGCCTACTTTGGGTAAATGTAAAAAATATATTTATATCTATTATTATGATATAAATATTGGGCCTTACAAAATGAAAAGTATGTGTACCACATCCATCATTCATCCATCCATCCATCGTTCATTGCTAACCAGACGAAATCTTGATACCACTTATTATAGACGAGCGATTTAATAATAAGAAATATCCGATGTCGAATAAAATTGAGTAGAAAATGAATGCTCGATGCGAAACCAGTGATTCAATAGTGAGGGCCACTGATAGTCTTTAGTTACTTAAGCCATCTCATCAGACAGATGTCCACTGCTGTATGGAACACTCCCCCAATTTAATGCGATTTGGCATAATCTGCACGCAGGTAGGCATGTTGGCGATCGCAGTAAAATACCATTATATGGAAAAGGCTGCTACCCATTTAGTGGTCAGAAGAATCAGAATTCAATCATCTTTTACACCACCCATAAGTTGGTAGGTTGAAGCTATGCTGATGTGGCGGACGCCACACGGATAATTATGTCGCATACGACAATGCGGTTCCAGCGGAGTGTTTAAAAAATACAGACCCAGATGCGTAATTGAAGTTCGCTCGTTATAACAAAATTAGGCAACTGAACCAAAGTAGGTGAATAGTTAAAAAGTGGTTTTTATATACATATAAATTTGAGTATTTATCTTAATATATACAAATTACGTGTCACGTTGTTTGTCCGCGATGGACTCATAAACTACTTAACCGATTTTGATCAAACTTCGTAACTACCTGTTATTTGATTTAACTTAAAATATAGAATAGGTTTTATTTTAATTTATAACACAGCAACTTGTGGCTGGGTCAGCTAGTTAAATATATGTTTAGGTAATCTTGTATTACAAAACTTTTTCTAAGATCGTACACGAAAAAAATCGTTATACTTAGGTATCTACAAGATTGTCTCATTGTAAATAATTAGGTTTTGACTAACGACAATATGCTTGGTCAAATTTATGCATTTTCATGGTGACGCCACTCTGAATCTCAGGTTCGATTCCGGAAAGTCGGTTAGTCGATATAGAAAACTAACTTTTCTATATTATCGGGCTAATCTGTCTGAGTGTTCAAGTCTGAGTATTGTGGTACTGTACTGTCACTGTTTCTGATTTCTATAACACAAGTGCTTTGGCTAATTAACTTGGGATTTAAAACAATGTAAGTGAAGTTGTCTAATGTTTATTTATTTATTATTACATTAATAAAACTACAGTTTTTGGTAATTAGACTTACTATGTGAATTGCATGTATAACTACATGAAATTAGATCTATCAGATTATCACAAATATTAGACATCTTATTCTTATTCCATCTTATTCTATTTTAAGTTTTGTCATTTTAAAAGGAAATACACAACATACCAACGGACATTTTGGCTTTTTCAAACAGGGGTATGTAATTAAACGAACGTAGACGCCGGCGTCAGCTAGTTGTGAATATGATTTGTTTACGCACGAGATTCCCATCCCCGTTTGAATACGTCAATGAGCGTCATCATGTCAGCTTTGGCCGACGATAAACAACAATGAGCTACCAGATGCGGCTATGAGGGTTGTTACTCACAGTCACTAAGCTTAGGAATCCCATACAAAAATATTATTAACGCTTATTATTTCCTTAGTTGATTTAAAAAAGCAATTACAGTGTTAAACTGAGGGGCACGTTAAACAATATATTTTTTACCACGTTTTACTTAACTTCACTTGTCTGTCTGTTGGTTTGTCGTCAAAATTTGAGATCCTTATTTCGACCTCTTCCTCTTATCCGATTTGGCTGAAATTTTGTATACAGGCTTGTGTCACCTAACAATTTCATATTTAATCAGTTTTACATCCTAAAACCACCTAATTTTTGGACACATGTGACCTCACCTCCACGTGGTTTGTCTGGATATTTGATATATATTACAGGTATGTATTGAAGAACTAAGTAGGCACAATTCAGATAATTTAAAACTAAAAAGAGTTAAATAAATACTTTATAAAAATAAAACTTTTAAAAAACCTCGTTTTACTACGGGTTATAGATGTACTAAAAAGGAGAAAATATTTTTTTATAAATGGACTAAAAAGATAAAAATTAATTTTTGGTAATAATGAAAATTTACTATACAAATATTCTAAAATTTATTGAATATTATGTATTGTTCTGAACATTCAAACCCAGAATTTGAAAAATTTCCAAAAAATTAAAACGTGGTGCGTAATTTAGATCAACAGCGTTATTGATATTATATTAATATTTTCATTATCTTTCCTAAATCCCTTCCTAACTAAACCAATGCAATAGTAATGCTGTGGATGGCATTGAATAGTTTTTCAAGTATAATGCGCACCAAGTTTTAATTTTTTGGAAATTTTTAAAATTCTGCGTATTAATGTTCAGAACAATACATAATATTCAATAAATTTTAGAATATTTGTATCGTATATTTTCAATATTACCAACAATTTATTTTTATCTTTTGGTCCATTTGTAAAAATTTATTTTCTCCTTTTTAGTACATCTATAACCCGTAGTAAAACGTGGTTTTTTAAAAGTTTTTTTTTTTATAAAATATTTTCCTTCTTTTCATAGTCTGACACTATCATAAGGTAGAGATTTGTTTTTTTTAGGCTAACATGTGCTCTATATAGCTTCCTCACTGAGAAAAGATTACTGCTTTGGTACAGGCATTCGTACTTTCTTGATAACTTTGAATAGAATACCTTGACCACGTTCCACATCAATAAAAGTGTGTATACACACCACACAATAGTAGATCTTTCTTCGAGTTACAAAGGTCAGTAACCTTATTTGAAATCGGAACTACATGTCTTAAGGTTTTAAATATCCACATTAGTTTTCTCAGTCTTTAAGTAACATGTTCCAGATGCTGGAACCAAGACAGTCATTAATCCACATAGACACCCAAATATTTCGTAAGCACAACCTTTCGAATAACTTGGACACCAACAACTAACTCCACTTGCCGTAGATTTGCAGATATTGTTAATAATAAATACGTTTCTACATTTTTATATATATTCCGTATAGTTTGAGAAATCATAGTAAAGTCGTGTTTACCTTTACATATATGACTTGTAAACTCTAGAACATCACATTCAAAGGAGCGCATCACTTCTAGTGCATCTAATTCATTCAGAGTTGCATTATGACACCCATCTGACTAAAATATAAAGGGCGCCATTACAGTATTCAGTAACCATAGATAACTAAAAAACATTAAGTGAGAAATAATGATTTGCATTTTTATAATATAATGATAATAATAACTATTATTTAGCAAATAGTTAGTCCCTTTGATAAATAAAAATATAAAATGTGGATTTTCATTATTAATTATTAATTAAGTATTAATTAATAATGTATTAAGTATTAAAGTGTTTTCATTTGTGTATTTGTTCGCGTACATATATATGTTGTTATTTGTATGTATTTGTATATGTATTCGCGTGTGTATATGTGTATATAAATGTATTTGGGGGCCTGGTATGTGTATGTAATGTAACTTTGTATATGTGTATGTAACCTTAATTGTGTTACTTTGTATATATGTGAAACTTTTGAATGTAAAAGATAAGCAAACAGAGAAAAAGTTCATTAAACAAAATAGCAAACCTAGTTGAAACAACATATATAAATGAAAAACCGCGTAACAATTGGTAGTAAAAGAAACAATTTAAAAGCATAGCAGTCTTAACAAATACAACATGAAAAAATTACCAATGAACTGTAGATCCAACTAAAATGCAAATTCGATGTCTCAAAAGTAGAATGCAACAATAAAACGAAAATGAATTTATATCCAAAGAATAGTCAGTCTCTCAAAAGCAAGCTGTGCTCATGTTCTTCACTCCTTATAAGAATAATGTGTGATTGTTCATTAGCTCGTATGGTAAAGTCTATTACCATATGCAGTCCAGCAAAACTCCGTCCAGATTTCGCTAAATCGCGGACCAAATAATGAAGACGAGACCCCCTCGCAGTCATGTGTTCCGATGAGAGGACTGGTGAATCTTTATTTGTTTTCAATCCAAGATGCTTTGCACATAGTTTTGTTTTATTACGTATAAGCCTTTATTACTTATAAGTCATTCTCGGTACATCAGCCTTTATTTATTTATATATTTTAATGAGGCCGAGGCGCTATTAAAAAGGCGATTGAATTCTCAATATTATAATCAGATTCTTTTATTTCTTTAAGTCTCGAACTGAGCCCCACTAGTTCCTGTTTTTGTGAGGACGTAAGATAAGTCATTAGTTTTCTCATTTCTTTCATGCTTCATGCAAATTGCTCACTTAATAATAATACATCCTTTTCATTATTTTGATTAACATTCACTTGGCTTTGTGTGCGTTGTGTTATAAAGTTAGGCGGTGACCCGTCGTCCTCCGGTAACGATATTGACATGTCGCGATTAAATACAACATTTGAGTTGTGTTCTGTAGTCATAATGTACGAGGATAGCAGAAACGTGGGAAGGTACATTCTGTAATATGCGTAAGGAAATGTGTGCGCAGGCGACGATGATAACCGCTGTGATTCGACACTGTATCTAATGCAGGTCGCGGGGTAGGCGCGATGCGTATCGACAGGTTTTACGTGCGGCAAATAATGCGCAAGTGGGGCGTTCACTAATTTATTGATTTTTTGCAAATCTAACGCGTCGGGCTGCAGATGGGATGTCCGATATAACCAGTAGCCGCAGTAAAAGCTCCTGAAAAGTTATGCACTCCTATTATTGTAGTTGAATATAATTTCATTAATGTTATTATTGGTTTCAAATGTAAAGATTCCACAGGTTAATGAGCACGTCAACATCTTAAGGCGGTCCGCGGGGAAGAGGATTGATGATCAACATAATTCTTAAGGTAGTTAGTACATGACCAACAAAAAATTCTAAAACTTGGATGTTTTAGCACCGTCTATTGTTTTGTTCGAATGCTACTTGACCTACGTGCTAGTTTGCAAATGACATCGTTCACAAAATAATTATTTTATCTACCATAAATTTAAATGAAACTCGAAATCAAAAGAAATAAAACCCTAAATAGGCAATTATAGATATAAAGGGTTCTTTAAGGCTGTGTGTCCACGAAAAAGAAACATTAAACCAGCATTTACACTGATGCACACTATCCACAGTATTGCACCGACGGCACAAAAAAGTGTTTCTGCAGTATTCATTGTATAGAAAATATATAAACGTTTTACTTCTTTTAGATTTCATACATAGGTACTTTGTTAATATTAGCACACACGATAACTTGTTCTTGTGCAAGATCACGCCTGAGAATTTACTTATGAGAAGAGTCAATTTTTTCTACAATTTTTCTATTAAAATAATTTATCGTATAAGACAGCATTACAATATATATAAAGAAAAAAACAAAAAACCTTAATTTACATAACTTTGAACGTTAGTCGAAAATATCGTTATACGATATTTCAAAGTGGTTTAATCGCCTAATAGTAAGTTTATGAAACTGGTACATAATGAGGGGTATTACACACGAGTGTGAGTTCAAAAGCATCCCACGAGTGTGTACTACCTAGGTAGTTATGTGCAGTTTCATACACTACTTTATCTAATCTGATACATTGAATATATCAAATAAAAGATAGAGATTGATACAGTTTATTTATTGGTTATTGTAAGTGTTAACATTATGAAATTAAATATGGAATTGTGTTGCGTTGGCGTTAGACGTACTCGTATTTAGTGTAGGTCCAACTGGTACATTAATATTAATTTCATTTCTATTATTTTCTATAAAGTTTAGAATTGAGTTAGACATCAATATTTTGTTTGTCATGGACTCATCTATATAGCCTTCTGCCACAGTCGTCGATTTCCGACCGCCGTGGCGCTTTAGCGTAGTGATATCCCCACCGGCGTCAATAAGCAGGGTCGCCGAAGTCCGTCTGAAGCAATGTCCAGTAAACTGCTCTGAACTTGGAAGTTGTAGATAATCGGCTATAGTTTTACTTAAAGTTCCAAATTTGTTGATGCCAACTCTCTGTTGCGTAAATTTTCCACGTTGGTAATTTAAAAAGAAACAGGCTTTTTTACAAGAAACGGGCCGTAGACATGTATTCTTTACATATGTAGTATTTTCATTACATAGTATTTTCCTGTAATACTAAAGGAGCGGTCTTTTTTATTTTTTGTGTTACGAATTGTTACTAATATTGTATTTTCGTAAACTTCCACATCCTGAAACTGCAAATTGTAGAGTTCCTGTCTCCGACAGCCACCTATAATACCCATAATAAGTGCAGTCTGGAACAAATGAAAATAAAAATTTTGAATATAAATGAAAATCCAATAACAAGAGACGCTAATAGAATTTCACTTTTATATAACTAAAATCTAAATATTTATAAATAGGTTTTTTTTTTAATAAAAGATATTCGCGTCCAGGAGCTTTATTTATGAACGTATTTAACTGTTCAGGTGTAAACGTCTTCGCTTTCTTCCCTTTAAATCCTTGTGTTTTCTTTTCAAAAATGCAATCAGTTTTAAAAATTTCGATATATCAACTTCGTTATATATGTTTAAAGTACCTACTCTTTAGCATTGAATACTTAGACCACAGCGACGAACACTTTAAATTTTCCGATAATTCTTGAAAATAGAACATTTTCTGAGAACGAAGTAGCCTTTTTATTTATTTTCCACGCTAAAAAGTCTTGATAACATGCATCGTATAATTTTCTTAACTTTACTGGTAGAAGATTAAGACTGACTGTTGCCGCAGTCTCGGCTCCGTTAAATTTTCTTCACTTTCACTATCAGACATTTTAATAAACAATAATAATTATCCAGCGAAACACAACAACGCATTGCAAGGAAACGTATTATGGCGCCAAAATTCCCGGTATCACCGCGCATGCGCCAAAGCTCGCGCAGCCACAGATAAAAATGAAATAGTGCTATACGAAATGGCGCAGTAATGTATCAATGGTCTGTAATCGAAACGTAATGAAAAAAAAAATTATAACAATATTTTGTTAGAGAAATATTTTTTTAATTTCATTTCGATATGCTATTTGTAAAGATCGTCAATATAAACTCGTTATGAATTTTATATTTTACATTTTACAATATGAGAGTAGTCGTCTTTATTATCATCTTCTAAATTAAATTAACAACTTCAGTATTTGCTTTTATTATTAGATGTATTTTTTATCAAACTTTAATTTGTTATTCGAGAAATAAACTGCCTACCTATTCTACCTATTCTTTGTGACTACAAAAGTAATTGAAAAGAAATCTACAAAATGAAAACTTTTATTTAGATGTTTCGTAACAAAACTTTCTGTTCAGCATTTGGAAGTTTACGTTCTTACATAATACTCAGTGTTTGTTTTCTATTACTATTCTCATTGCCATTTGCAAAGTTAACATAACAATAAAAACAAACTGATTGCTTAACAGCAATTTTGACCGGCAACCTTTTCTGCAAAGTTAACAAAAAAATAAAATAACAGTACAGCTAAAATTGCTATTAATTTATAATTATATTTGTCAGCCTATGATTGTTTCTATCTTGTCTTGGATAGAAACACTCTGGTTTTGTAAATCACGTAATACTTATTGTTTTATTATAGGTATATGTATATTATTTTTTTACATACCTCATATTAAAAGAAAAAGACTATATTCATCTCACTTAATATTATTGATGATATAAATGGAACTGTTCTGTTTATGTAGTTCATATTTCTGAAACAAATAAAAAATATCTGCGACCCAAGATCTACCCATTGGCTTATTCTGAGTGTTTGTGATTCCGTAACTATCAGAAGAACTTTCCTTTGTATACTCTGAAAATTAAATTGTGACTATCGGATATTATTCGACATTTACCTGAGAGATTATTTAAACGGTTTTGATGGAATCTTTACGCAGACCGAGAGCCTGTCGGGGTTTCAAAAACCCGTCTCAATCTCAAATAATAATATGTAATGTAATTTTAGTAGCTGAAGTTCAATTCACGTGCCGTGCATCCTCATCAAAATTTAACACGTCGCGCGATGTTGTGCGAATGAAGCGTGTCTGCTTGAATGGTGAGCGTCACAGACCACACCAGGCTCTCTCCATTTTTATAATGTATGTTGTGTATGTTATAGTGTATTTTTGATAAACACTTTTATTTCTGTTGTTGTTTTTGTCTTGTTTATATCCTTAACTTCTTAAAATCTATGTGTTCCACCACCTGATGGAGCAATCTCCTTTTGCAAGGAACGTTTGCAAGAGAAGATCAGAAGTCGCTATTTCTAGAAGCAGGGTGCCCTGCAAATTAAATAACTTTTGCTAGCAAAAACAATTTGAATGAAATCTTTAGTACGTATTTTACTGTTTTTTTTTAAGGAATTAAATATAAAGCTAACTTAGATTAAACCTAAAACAACCCAATGTACCATTGCCTAAACGCTCGTCTTAAATAAACGAGTAAATATTAAGTAAATTACGGATTTCCCAATACGCTTACTCAGCACCTTCTACTGATAAAAAACCATTTTGTAGGTAGGTAAGACAAGCAAAAGTCCCGGCGCATTAAAAAAGAATTTCGAATTTCCAATTGAATGGAAGTCTAACAAATATTCTTAATTTGTTCTTGTATTCTACCAATTAGTTAATTACGCCAGGTGGTATGTATACGTATGTACACTTATGGCTGTCGCTAAAAAATAACGCATAGGAAAAAGTCGGATATCGCTAAACATTTAATCCACATCAGGCTCAAATCACCAGATCGAGTTTCTCAACCTTAGATATCTCACCAGAACGTCTGAAATTGAAATCCGTCATCGACAGGTTCGAGTAAATAGTGAGTTTCCAAACAATAGTGTCGAAACAGAGAGGTACAGGGTAAATCGAGACGTCTACCCATAACCCTTGAAATTTCAGGCTTGGTAGCTCAATTGGGAGAGCACGGTACCGAATATCCCAAGGTTGCGGGTTCAAATCCCGCCAGAATACAACTTGTAAGCCAAGTCTATTGTTTCTAGTATTTTTCTATTCAAAAATTATCTAGTATGTCGCGTATTGTTTATAAATAAGTAGAATATAAGAACAATAACCGATTATTCTACCGAATCTAAAACTTTTGTTATACTTCCATTCTGAAATGATGTCTGGAATGAAAACTTTTCTTTTATGCCCCGGGACTTTTGCTTATCTTTCCTACAAAAGGGTTGCTTTATCAGGAGTAAACAGATAAAGTTAGTCCCGAATAATCGTGTTGGGATATCCGTGAATCCTTTGATACTTACTCATTCATTTAAGACTGAAGTTTAGACAATAGTGCTTTTGGGTTTTTTTATATTCCAGCTTAGTTACATTTGTATGCGAGGCTTGAAGCAAAAACCCCTTGGAAATTAAACACTACAATATTTAATAAAAGTTGTCCATTACTACTATAGCAGAATATCTTAAATTGTACTACAGCTTGAACGAGCTTGACAGAAGTATCGACTTTGAATCATACCCTTGAAAACTTTTTTACCAACACGTCACTTCGATGTTTATAAAACATGTAATTTTTGGTAACAAGATAAATAGACTATACAAATTAAATTACATAATATAACGTGACAAAAAACAACAAAAATATATATTAGAAACTGAAGAAACTAAAAAAGGGCAGCTGACCAGTTTCCATTAACCGTTTCTGACTATTGGTAAGATTGTAAGTTATACATCACCCATCTGATAACCGACCCTTGTTGCTAAATCTCCGTAATCAATCATAGACTACGCGGTAATCGCTACGCCATAAAGTGTCTAGATGTTGACTGTACTGCGTATGTAACATAAAAGGAGACCTTTCTTTTCGGGCCAAAATGTACCGTGGTACAAGTTATTTCAAAATATTCGTAATTTTGTACAAAAACTTATTAATTATATAATATACCTTTGAATTAGATTATTAGATTTTTGAATATAATATGATACAGATATAATATAGACTAAATCACAACTGCGTAGAACGAAACGCTACGGAATCACATAAATAAACAGTGACAGTTGGAACACCGATTGACGTTTTAGTGTTAGATTTGTTTTTTATTAAGAATCAGGAATGATAGTTTTGGAAATCTGGATATTAATTGTACTCGGCCATAACCATGACTTTATTAATGTTTGATATTTTTCATTGCAACTGTCACTTTATTTACCATATACGTTTATGTAATAAAAAGAAATATATTTTTGTTGGTCATTTTTGATGGTTATTTATCTATTAATTATTTAGAGTGATATTATTCTGAACCGTAATAGATAGCATAAGTATCTATTAAAAGTTGATTGCTATTCTTAGTTAAACTTACACAGGTTTATTGAATAACTATAAAGATCTTGTAATAAAACCATACATATTTATATTTTTTTTATTAAATTACTTCGTTTTCTACATAAAATGGGTCTAACACAATTCCCATAAAATAAGCCCTTTGAATCAGAATCCAGTAGGTAAGCACAGGTTGTCGACAATCCAAAAATTATTAACAGCAGCCAAATCACGAAAGTTAAAACAGCCAGTAAGGGAAACGAAAATCCAGAAACAATAGCCGATTTGAAATTAAATAAACACCACGAACAAATAGCAATCATAAGCAATCCCAGAGACAGCAAAATACCGAAAAGTGATTACATACTGTACTGATTGTATAAATAAATAAAAGGCTTTATTTTTAATGTGACACTTGTGAGACTCGGTCAGATTTTAACAAATTTTTAACGGCTCTGGAACACGGTAATTTCGTAAAGTGCGCAGGCTGATGAAAGAAATAAACGCTTAGAATGATTAGCAATAGCAAGAAATAACTATTTTTACTATTGATCCTACTGTTTTTATTAAAAACAGAAGAATTCATAAAGCAGTATGTTGCTGATAAACTTGTATACATTTTATATATTAAATATGCTTGTGTCTGTTGCAAGAAATGTAGATTTTTGAATGATTGTTTTTAGTGGTACAAATGTATTTAAAAATAAATAAGTATTTTTTTCGGAATCTACAATTATTTCGTATCTTTGAATCATAGGTACATGTTTAGTCCTAGTTGTATGGAAGAAAGGCTCCTTTGATTGTATTGGTGCGTGCATCAGCATATACTTTAAAAACTTCCTGTATTTATCCATCACTCAGATATTTATCATACAAACGTTTGCCTTTCCACGATCTCGAGTCCAGTACCGTTTGCCTTCGATAATTCGATAGTAAATTATAATTACAATAGCGGACCCGGCGTACGAATGGTCTGCCCAATCGCAACGCCACCTATCGGGTCCAATAATGAATCCTGGTACCGCTGTACCGTTTAGGAGTTCAGTGACACACGCACAGAAGTGTTATATAAAAATAACTCTACACGAATGGCCCGATTTTGAATATACATATTATAGAAATAGCTTATTGTTGCTATTTTCTTAAAGTTGTTTATTATTTACTTTAAGTTGGAAATCTAGTGCATTTATTTAATTTAAATATTTCATACTCTTGTAAGCGGAACAGTGCAAATTAACATCTGTACTAGAAGGATGAATTATGGAAATATCTTCGTATTAAATGCTAATTTAATCGCTTTGAATCTTCTTTGAGTGAAAATTTTCAGCTGTACAAAACGAACAAATAATGCATTTTCAAAGTATTTGTTGGAATAAGTTTCTAGAAGGTAATATCATTATATTCAGTGTATTTCATGTAGTAAGCATATATTGGTACAAGTTTTCCCATTGGATTAATTACACGACAATACAATTTTCTACTATTTTTTTACCACTGGTTGCACCAGTATGAATTTCAAATGTGCCGCGTTATTTATTTGTGAGTTTTTGTAATTTTGATTATTTTGGTCGACACTCCTAGCCCTACCTTCATTTACTCCATTTCCCTTTCGCACATACCTTGTCTCGCATATGGAAGAGTGAGACGACCGCGGCATCTATCGGAGGCAAATCATACAGCAAATGCAAAGAAAAGAAAAAAGGACTGATGGCCGACCGCGCTCGTTGGTGTGAGCGCGCGAGCGGAGCTCCGCAATATTATATTCAACTAGTGGCCTATCCGCAAACCCTACAACAAATAGTTACATGTGACGGTGTCCTCGTATGCGTAACCATAAGGAATAAGCAAAGCTCGGGGACAACCCGGCAGTCTCCAGCATCTCACAGCACGTGGCGGTCAAGGTATCATGCCCACTTTATCTTCCTCTCATATTTGTTGTAGACATTTATTTTCTCATACCACAATACAGTCCACTAATTTTTAATCGACCTCACAACCAGCCACAAACAATCCCTTTTGCTAGGTCTATGGTTGCTCATACAAGCGTAAACAGCTCTTATAATTTATTGTTTTACAAACAGACAGAAATTAGAAAGTTGTATGTAGGTATTCTAAAAATTACCGATATTGCTACATATTTTAACACTATGGAATGAGAAAAGTGAATGAAATAAACTTATAAAAATATGAAAGCGAACATGTACGTAACAAGGGCAGTCTATTTAATACTGCCCTTGTTGATCAAAGCATAACTTACAGAACGTCTCTTTTTGAATTCGTTCTTGAACTTAAGATTTTCGGAGACTAATTAAAATAGATCTACATTTTATGGGCAGGAAAATATTAAATATACCAAATATTTTTTTTTTATTTATTTGCAGAAAGTTGGCAAACAAGCAAACTGCCCACCTGATGGTAAGTGGTAACAGTCACCTATAATACATGTGGCTCTTGTGAGATTCGCAGCAAAACTGCAACTCCCACAAGAACCACAGTGTACGTTGCCAACTTGTGACATAAGATGTAAAGTCACTGTACCCAGTAATTTCACTGCCATATCTTACCCTTCAAACCGAAACACAGCAATGCAAGCACTGCTGCTTTGCGGCAGAAATAGGTAAGACGGAATATTTACACAGTATAAACAAAAACAAAAAAAAATCGGTTGATTTTTTTCTACTACATCCAGTCTTAACATTAATAGAGCTAAAAAAAATTCAGAACATTATCTATACATCTATACATATAAAAAAATTGAACTGTCTGTTTGTAATATTGAAATAACCGTTTTTTACTACATGCATATGAATATATATACGGTACATACACCAAAATACCATTTTTTATAATTTTTGTCTGTCTGTCTGTCTGTCTGTCTGTTTGTTCCGGCTAATCTCTGAAATGGCTGGACCGGTTTTGACGGGAATTTTATTGGCAGGTAGCTGATGTAATAAGGAGTAATTTAGGCTACTTTAATTTTAGAAAAATATTTTATAATAACAACCACGGCAACGTGTGGCCGGGTCAGCTAGTAGTACATAAATTCTTCGACTATTCGGCAAAAAATATCTCAATTAGAATATTGGTGTTTGGCTTATGTTATTTATTTCTATAAAGGTACTGTACTGTCATAAGATAACACCACTCAAGGTATCCTTACTCGATAAGGTCAATGTGATATTGGGTAGTTCATCTATGAATAAACAATGTGTACTTCAAAAGCGAATTGAGTGTTTGCTTCACAGTCATAAACTCAATTTACGAATATAAATGTATTATTATAATTGTTAGACATAACTAAGAGCCTTTCGTTTCAGCCGCGTTCGTTAGCTACCATTTTAATTAAGTAATATAAAGAAACACTCGATCCCTATTTGTTCTCTAACATAAAAGCTGTGCAGAAAGGCCACTCGCCATCTTTTGTCTCAACAGTAAATAGGTACTTTGTGATAAACAAATAACTTGTTTTACTGGCTCGTATCATGCTGTCGTAAAATTTAGTGAATAATATTGTTTATTCTATATATAATAAAATAATTGTTGGGATATTTTAATAAGTAACAATATCTTTATTTTACCGTTTAGTTATGCACGTTTGCTATACCTACTAATCAGAGGTCAGTGCTTAAAAAGGTAAATGCTTAAAAACTAACCACATCCAGTGAGAATCTGTCACGATGCTGTTTTTTACAACAGTTACTTTGAGTCGAGTTACATTGTTCGATGTTGGTGGAGCAAGATATCTAAGGGTCTTTGCACATTGCGTTTTTTTAAAGTGCTATCGACGCGCGTTTTAGGAACGCCCGTCAGCAGCGCGTTTCTATTTATTCTAAAAAGCAATGTTTTGCATGTCTAATGCGTTTGTATGGATACAATATCGATACAGATAGCGATTCAATCGCGAGACTAAATTTGTGCAGGTATTCTAAGGTAGAACTTTGAACGCTTACATAAATTCATAGTCAAGCTAGGTTAGACGCGCCTGAGTATCGCGTTTGCATCGATATAAACGCGCGTCTACGGCGCTTTTTAAAACTTGGTATGCAAAGGCTCTAAAAGGCGTCATTATAAGTACGCTTGTATACACACAATATGTGGGTGTTTATGTGTCTGTTAGGTTTGTTCAACAAAGCCTTGTTATTTTTATATTTGAAATACTGTACAAATCCAAACAAAAACGATTTGCAAAAAAAGCGTATTGTCACGGATTCTTTGCTAAATTTATTTCAGACAAACGAGATATATTGTATATTTACATAGTGATGCTATGTATTGATAAGAGATAAAGATGCAGCGGGGTCCTTGTAAATTAAAACTCATCGCGCCTAATTTTTACAATCTTTAGTGATTTCACTATTTGCACAAGACGGGTGATAGATCCGTTTAAATTAATAATTCTAAACGTGGGTAAATGGTGGTGGTAAATGTGAACGCTAAGTGTTTTGCCGTTAAGGTGATCGTTCATTGAGAGACGTACTATATCATTCTGACTGCTGTTAGAAGGAATCGGTTTCCCGCTGATAATTATTAAACTAAGGTTGTGCTTTCACTATTTTATAGCGAGGTGCTTCGAAGATATCAAATATTATTAGCTAAAATCAGTGCCGTTTTTATATTTTATTTCCTAACATAATCTTTAAAATGCATTTCATTGTTTGCAAAATTGTTTACTAAGGCTGAATAGAACAGAAATATTGCATAACATCGTAAAATTATTTTTCCTAAACTTACAGAAAGTTATAAACCGTGTGTCGCAGAGAGTGTTACGCACCTTTACTCACAGAATACTCTACAAGTGATCTAGAAGGATATTTAATACCTTATGTGAGAGGTTCTGAAGACTTCGCCTGTAATTTAAAGATATGGATTATTGAAGATTCTATTTACGATTTATACTTCATATAAAGGCAGTACTCCAGTCGTTCTTTACTTTACTCGAGCACTATACGGCCCACGTAAAATAAGTCACTGAAAATAAAAAGAAAATTTAAAGACATGTTCGAAAAATATTTGATACTTTGTGTTGATCAAATAATTTAATGACCGTAAGTTAGAATAAATATTTACACAAATTATTATATATTATCAATATGTTTAAGCCTTTCTTTTTTATCTACAATTCAAGTCTTTGAAAATATTATAACTAATCGGAATTTATCATATCCTGACCGACGATTCAACTCCTATTCAGATTCTGTGTTCACAAGGTTGTATAATTTGTTCAATTTCATTTGATTTGACTTTGATTTTTTTACTCTAATGAAAAAATGTGATACTGCATATCTAAACTTAGCTTTTATCTACCTAAATATGATAGAAGCTGTTTCAAAATACATATAACGTAAGGAGAGCCGAGGTAGGTGTCGTCGGGCGCGGGCTGAAGATGGAAGAGCGTTTTTAGGGACTCGCTACGGGATAGACGTGCCTGCACGTGAGCTTTTACGTGACAATTTGTTTGCTTTTAATTCTAACCCATATTTTATAAAAGGACTTTAATGATATTTTATGTTTTCTTTTACCATTCATATGAGTTGGAGACTTTCGCAGTTTATAAAACTTTAGGCATTGTCTAATTGGCGTGCATTTTAAAGTAGTCACTGATTGCAATGCCCTTAAATGAACGCAAAAAAGGAAAATCTAATGCCTAGGGTTGCCAGATTGTAGATGTATTTATAATATTTCGACTTTTCTCTTGAATATCTCTATGGCTCATGCTGATTACTTAAGCCGGCATCCTGTAAACTTAGTCGAAATTCGGAAGCCTCGAAGTTGGGCTCAAATAGCATAAGCTGCGGACGAAGAAACACAAACTTTTATAGAAAAATTAAATTAAAAAAATTAAACAGTACGTCAAAAAAAACTATTATTACCATTATTACCATTTCACACTAGTTGATGGGCAGCCACATCTGTTATGTTTCATTCCAAAAGGTCATCGATTAAGCTGACTTCGCGTGATTCACGATGAGCGTGATCACTGTGGTATAAAAGAAATCCTTGATATCATATTAAAACAATAACCGCCACAAAATATTGACAAATTAATTGATGATTACAGTAGTATAATTGTACCCTTCTATTCATACTATCGAAAGTATTCGAGTATAGCATTGTAAACTAGACCGACCTATGCCTAACAATGTAATTGTTGTATGCATTGGCTTGCCCGGGAAACTAGGAGCCATATTTTTCCATAAAACTGCTAACCGATTCAGTTGACAGTATGCACATAGCTGGTTTGGTAGTACAAATATCCACCCGTCTTTCGCCTCGCATATCGCCAGGGTATAATATTTTCTTTTGGCAATGCGTCGCGATGTGACCTTGCTCGTCGCAGTAGAAACAGGTAATCGGCGTCGATGGTTTCTTCAAAACACTGTTCTTTGATTTCGTTGATGCCTTATTACCTGAAAACTGTGATCGAAAATTAGCAAATTTTGGCAACTACTTTTAGTGCCACATTCATTAGCCAAAGGCCCAATTTGCCATAGCCATAACAACGTGTCAATTGCTCCATCCTCGGCATCTTTACATCACTAGGCGTGGATAATTTGTCTTGTATAGAAGGCCCTCTCTTGCGATATGTGAATGCCATTAATTCTTGCTGCATCTTAGTTCTTGTATAAATTTCCATAGTAAAGGTTAGTCTTTGTAAACGCTGTTCGATTTTAACTGCATGTGCCATAGTGACAGCTATCGCTATTTTCTCAACGGAAAAGTAGGTACCGCCATAGACCTAATAATTTGCTTAAAACTCGATTCGCGTAGGCTTTCATAAACGTTAACATTCTCCTTCTGATGATTTTTTGAATGATTTCAATCAAGAAGGCTCTATCTACAGGAAAACTTGACTCGGATATGCGAGGTCTTTTCGTGAAATGAGAGCTTTACCTTAAGGAAAATACGAGCTACAGCTTGTTGGCTGTTTCTATGGAAAGCTAACTCAAGCAACGGCGGAGTGGTGTTGTGGAAAGCTGAGTGGACTCCGGATACATTTATGTCAGACTTTCTTTGAAAGCGAGTTTTAACGTATTTTATGTTGGTTTTGCATAATTATTAACGAGCACTTATATTTATTGTATCACGTTAGCAGACCTTACGGTTGTATTATGTGGGTTGATCTCACACGCTTGTGTAATGTAAGCAGACCTCACAGCTATTGCATACAAGCAGACCTCACACTTATACCTCATTGTTGCACTGCTGCCTCACAATAAATACAAGCGAACAGACCTCACTGTAGTTAAATATGAGCAGACCTTATTGTTGCACTGCTGCCTCGTTTGATCAGACCTTATGTTTAAAAGAGCAGACCTGACCGTTATATGAGCAAACTGTACAGTTTTTGTATGCGAACAACTAGTTATTTTGATTCTTTACGTTTTCTATACAGATGAAGAACAAGATCACTCCGACATTACTGGAGTCTTCGAGCCGACACCTGATACTTCAAGCGAGGTTCCAGTCTAAGAGTCCCCAGAGCTCACAGAAGAACGAAGACGTTCTTCTATCAGGAGAGGCCGTGTAAGGAGAGCCGAGGCAGGTGTCGTTGGGCGCGGGCTGAGGATGGAAGAGAGTTTTTAGGATCTCGGTGCGGACAGATGTGTGCGCGCGCACGAACTGTGACACAACAATTTTGTGCTTTGAATTGTAACCCATATTTTATAATAGGACTTTAATGATATTAGGTGTTATTCTTTTATGAGTTTCTGATATTAATTTCCTTAAATATATATATTTTTAGAACAGAAATTTTAAATTCGAAAAACAGAAATGCGACAAATGGGTCTCATAAATTAATTTCTAGCAATCAATTTTAAAATATAAAAGTTGCAAAAATGCAAAAATCTTCTGTACCGAGTCAGACAATATTACATATAAATATTTTGTTTATAATGAAAAAAGAAATACCAAATTTTTTGTTCGTGATCAAATATACCAGTAGCAGTGCGCAAAACTACACCATTGATATCCTAAAGAATAAGTTACTATACGTTCATTTAAATGACTAATATTACTTAAGTACATAAACTATAAAAGTATCATAAATATCAAACGAAAAGAAAGTTAGATTAAAAAACAAAATTAACTTTTTAGATACCAAAATATTATTTCTCATGTCAATTCTCTAACTGAAAATGTAAGTTTATAGATAACAAGCATCGACGACTATATTGCGTACTTGTAATATAGAGGTGGTTGATATCCGTTTTCTATTTGTCCTTAAAAGTCGAAGTATTTTTTGTCGATGGAAATCACCCTATTGGTTTTGATTTACTTTGATTGAAATAAAATGTGTAAATTACCATATTTTTTATATTCTTACTACATAACGTTCTTGTAATTAAATAAACTGTAACAATTTATCTATCATCATTTAACAACTTATCTACTGCACTAAAATTAAAAGCGAATAAATTAGATGCACAAATTATAAAATAATGATCAATATGCAAAAAATCATCAGTTTATAATATAAAAATATAAAAGACCTATATTTAAAAGTAAGAGCATGTTTTTCATCGTCATATCAGTCAGTATTGATATTAACTAAGAACTCTTAAAGGATCTAAAGTCTCTCGTAACCCGATAACAATTTTGCCCTTAATTTTATTCTGATTAAGAGTGTTCATTTGAAGCTTGCAGTTTCAAATATAAATTAATATTAAAAAATCTAAAGATTGTGCAAAATAACAACTCTTGCTTCGCTTAGCACGGCGCGCAAAATCAATTTTTCAAGTTTAACAAAGAACGCATTCACGATGGCACCATTCGAATTTG
This sequence comes from Calamotropha paludella, assembly GCA_927399485.1. Taxonomy (NCBI): domain Eukaryota; kingdom Metazoa; phylum Arthropoda; class Insecta; order Lepidoptera; family Crambidae; genus Calamotropha; species Calamotropha paludella. The sequence goes on along the minus strand of OV656803.1, from coordinate 17,106,027 downwards.
CTCGTTGTTGCATAGAACAAGATTGAATCAACACGAAATTAAACGGGTCATTATGTTGAAAACAATCGTGCTGATTTATGCACGGAAGATATCAAATTCAAACTATAAATTTCACACTTAATTGTGTTATTCGATCGATTTATTTCCTAGATATATTGAACAATACACGGTATGAAAGTCAAAAGTATAATAAAAAACCTAGAATTAACACCTGGTTTTTGTAAATAGCAGAAACTAATAAATATAAATATTTTTTCTATAAAACAGATTTAATCCTTATTTTGGTTCAGTGTAAAAAATTATAATTACGTAACATTATTGAAAGTCCTCTACGTCGCTTAATTTTTCGTGTAAAAATTACCTTAAACAAAATAAATACATAATTGTTACTGGTTCCGTCTTAATGCTTGATATTTGTTAAAAATATTACTTTAAATGATGAGGGTAATTAACGTTTAACATTGATGGAAGGATACTATCTCATAGTAGAAGTTCGAATACGTTTGTAATTTTCAACGCGTCTGCCATCGTCTCGGCAGCTCAGCGGTCAAAGCACTCGCCCGGATAGCGAAAGGTCATGGCTTCTAATCTTACTTGAGCGCTCGGCGATGTATTTGCTGTTTAAATAGAAATATAGCATTAAGGACTCAAAAAAATAAAAGAAATGCATATACCTATACCAGTAGTACTTGTTTACTCTATGGAAATATGAATATTTGAACCTGGTATTGTACATGAAAATCTTTTCTTTTATTTCATTACTGAGTTAAAAGTTATAACCTGTATTAGAATGTTTAAAATTTAAGAAGGAACACATATAAACGTAACATGTATGACGGTCATCACCTTTGAAAAACAACAAAAAATGTTTTAATTTAACTTTTATTTGCATTGTGTTTGCATTAAAGTGCAATAGGCGCAGCTTTTTCGCTAAGCAGAGTTGGAAATGCCAGATATTAACTGCGTCCGTTTTTATCTTTTTAGCTGTACCCCTCTTACATCAGTAGATAGGTAAGTCTGGCAATTTTATCTCTTTTTATATTTTGTTTTTTTTTTCTTTTGAGATCGTTGATGGACCAAATTACACATCTACGAAAATCCTTTTTTCCTTCTCCTATTTTATTTATTTTCGTTTTCTGTAGGAAGGACGTAATTTTTTACATCAAGTATTTTAAAATAACTTGCTAAGGTTATTGCTCCGATATTCTTATCACTGCGATGTGGTTTTCAAAGGAATGCTTCTTATAGGTTCACAATATGAGTATTTGATGCAGATATGTAAATAAATGAAATATCTCCTTAACACCATGTGATATTATCTTCGTGACAATAGTCGAAAGGAAATACTGATGGGGTATTTCCTGCAACTAAAAATAAAGTAACCAAAAACTAATCAAATTCAGTAATGCAACAAATGAAGCAGATTGCAAAAGGTCATAGATTTGACACCTGGTCGTGGTAATACCTAATTGTTTTACAGTGGAAATTATCTTTACAAAAATCAAATAATTAAAATAATTAAGTCGAGAGCAAGGTTGACTCAAGCTAATATCAGCTCGTGCTTATCGATTGATTATTTTCGCACTGTTTTAATATTGATTTGAATTATAGTCCATTTTTATAATTCATTTTGAAATAAAATTAGATAAATCGAATAGCACAGTTTTAAGACAGTAATTGAACACAATGGTACCTACTACGAAAATGCTCGAGGATGCAGGTCCGATAAGCATAAGACATTATTTCTAAAATAAACCAAAAAGTATGTAAATTACTATTATTTCGTTATAGCGAAGAAATCGTGACGTGTGTTTTAAAATTAAGGAACTAAAATAACATGTTGTATGTATTGACCAAGAGCATAAAGAGATGGCGCTGATATCCACCTTAAGAAACATTTTGAAAGAAATATCTGGGTTACCAAGGTCTCCACATCTCAATTGGAAGAGCCGCCTGGTTAGCAATAGGTTGTGGGGTTCCAGTACGCGACCTGGAAACGGTCAAGACAAGTTGATATTTTTATAGTAAAAGTTGGTTTAGATGTAAAAAAGCAAATAAATTACATAATAAAAATACATATAATAAATTAAAAAAAATAAACAGATATCCCCATTTAATATTATGCGCGTAACATTTATCGCAACGCTTAAGTAATGTAAAAGCAGACCATCCAAATCTACACTTAAAAATAGTGGGTCTTTAAGATAAAACCGGTTACCTTTAAGATAAATATAATGTTATTTTTGGCAACTCTATAAAACACAATAGTTCAATTAATATTCTGCCATGAAAAATATTTAATTCTTACATTAACATTAATTCTTGATCACTTATAATAAGCCGGTCGGTTACGCTACCTTGGTACAAAGCCCTTACCTGATCATTTATTCATCGCGGTTTTGAATATTCAGACGACAAACACAAGATTAGACTAGCCTATATCGCAACTCAAAACTGTGGCCTCCAGCTCCTTATATCTTTTTTTAATTCAAAAATGTCGTCTATCAATTATTCGTGACTAAGCAAGTATGTTCAATAGAACGAAGTTTTGGTCCCCCGTTGTAACCAATAATCTTACTGTTGAGTTTGTCAAAAATAAAACATCCATTAATTACTGGCTTCTTTGAAAGTACCTGTGATATTTTACTCTACAGCTTAACAATTGATATTTGATAAATATCAAACTTTCTGCTATGGAAACTCGATGATGACATTGTTAGATGTCTTTTTCCATGAAAAACGACCCAGGCTACTTGATATGAATCCTTTATTTATCACCACTTGACCAATCGTTACTGAAGGGGCATTTTTTGTGGCTGGATCTAGCATATAAGCGTCTGTCTATTAAGTACGTCAGTTATGTGCTTCAGTTGCAATAAAATCTCACCACAACTACTGTAGTGATAAGAGAACATAAAATGCTCTTAAGTAATTTTAAGTTTATTTATTTCAACCAATAAGGAGCATAATAACATTAATATTCAGAAATTATATTAATACATAACACAAAAAATAATATTGCCCTTTATTTTAAATTAACCGTATTAAAATATTGAAATTCATCATTCAGACACTTGCAATGACTTCAGGAAATGTTAAAGGCAACCTTTCTTTTCGGGCCAAAAATGTACCTTGGTACAAGTTATTTGAAAATGTTCATAATAATGTACAAACAGCAACAACCTTAACTGCCCCTGTCACGTGACTACAAACTTTTTGAAAGAAAATGTATGACGTCTTCATAAATGTCATTTTTATTGTAGATGTGTGTGTAACGTTACAAAGTTTTGAAATGAACCATAATAACTGAAATTAATCCTTTTTTCTAAGACCCTTTTAAGATTCGCATAAAAAGGTGGGATTGTTTCAATTCAATAATAAGAGTAATGTAAGAACAATCATTGTCAAATTTTTCCGGTCGCTAGATATCAATGCAGACAGTGCGGCGTAGGCTAAATGAAGGTGGCCCACACCATCACATACGAGGGCTGCACTAAAAGTATCGGGAATGGAATATTTCCACTGTTCCTGTCATATTAAAATCTTTTTAATTGAAAACTCCTTGGTTTCAAAAATCAAAAACCATTTATTTATATAAAAAAATATTATCGGTCTTGTCACAAGGTCTTGTCAAACTTAGTCGTTGAGAAAATGGAATTGACTCGAGAAAAATCAAGAGCGATGATTTATTATGACTTTCGACGTGGTTTAACACAAAAACAGTGTGTTGATCGGATGCTTTCTGCATTTGGTGATGAAGCCCCATCCAAAACCACAATTTATCGCTGATTTGCTGAATTTTAACGTGGACGTGTCAAGCTCAGTGATGTTCCCCGTCAAGGTCGTCCAAAAACTGCAGTCACCCAAGAAAACCTTGATGCTGTGCGTAAGCTGATTGAGGAAGATCGACATGTGACATACCGCGAAAGTCAGGCAACTTTAGACATTGGCTCATGCCAATGTCTAATACAAATAATCTTGCATGAACAATTAGGTGTAAAAAAGTTGTTTTCCCGATGGATACCGCATTCGCTCTGTGAAGAGCAAAAAGCGGCTCGCGTTACTTGGTGCGTCAGAACACTCGAAAGATTCCACGAAGGATCCTCAAATGCTGTATACAACATCGTATCAGGTGACGAATCCTGGATATACGGGTACGAACCCGAAACAAAAAACCAGTCACGAGTTTAGGTGTTCGAAAATGAGTTAAAGCCAATAAAAATTGTTCTTTCACGGAGTGTTCCAAAAAAATGGTGGTCACGTTTGTCTCCAAAACCGGCCATGTTGTGACTATTCCTCTTGAGGGACAAAGAACGGTTAATGCAGAATGGTATGCTAGCATTTGTTTGCCACAGGTCTTTTCTGAACTCCGTAAAGAGAACTGCAACCGCCGCATCATCCTCCATCACGACAATGCGAGTTCTCACACCGCGCACAGAACAAAAGAGTTTTTGGAGCAAGAAAACATAGAATTATTAGACCATCTGCCGTACAGCCCCGACCTAAGCCCTAATGATTACTATACTTACTCTAAAATAAAGAAAAAATTGCGTGGTCAGAGATTTTCATCACCTGAAGAAGCTGTGGACGCCTACGAAACGGGCATTTTCGAGACTCCAACTTCCGAATGGAATGGTTGCTTCAATGATTGGTTCCATCGTATGGAAAAATGTGTCAAATTTCGCGGAGAATACTTCGAAAAGCAATAAATACATTTTTAAATAGTAAAGTTGTGTCACTTTCTTGATTCCCAAAATTTTCAGTGCCGCCCTCGTACCAGCCCGAAAATTGCCACTTACACAACATCAGTTTTTTATTACTGTTGGTCCCAGTTATCCTCGTATGATAGCGATTTTTAAAAGGCAGAAGGCACAAACAGTTAGTTCTTCATAACAATGTTTGAACATTGTTATGAAGTGGTAATATATATTTTAATTGAAAAGCGTATTGGTTTTTAAAATTACCAGGACTACGATATTATCCGTCCAATCAAAATTATAATATTGAAGACAAAAGGCAATTCTATCTTCTTTGAGCTTTTGTGTAAGTATGGTTTTTAATGTTTATAATTATATATTGCTACAAAAAAACTGTTGGTTTTTTATTTAACTTTTAGTCAGACTGGCGAACAAATTATTTACGCGCTTTGCGCTCTAACATTATAGCAAATGAATAGGTATATTTAATAAAATATTATTTCATATTGCACTACAAAAAATGCAATTTTTACTTTCTTCACTTTTGTTAACCTGAAATTTAAAAGCAAGACACATTTGAACCTTAAACCATTCTAATCTTTGCATATCGAACACCGAGGTTTTTGAACAGAAAAAGACACGCTGTCACAGATATAAAATTCGAGTAGAATTGAATAAATTACCGCATGTCTGCAAAATTATTACTTCATATTTTAAGTAACAGAAATTATAAAGTTTTGGGAACGGAGGAAATCAAATGCGTGGTGGAATAAGAGCTAAGGACAAACTACATGAGGTCGAGTTTGGCAATGATCCTACTAATTATAAATCAGAAAAGATTTTGAGTTAGAGTCCCGGTAAGGACAAATGTTTGTGTAATAAAAAATCACAATAATTATGCGCTATTTCGATTTGTTTATTTGTTAAGTTAGTATATGTTTTATTTGAGTAATATAATATTAATAATATTTTTTTATAATGCAAGTGTAAGAAATCTTTATTATTATTTGCTTGCTGCATCTATGCCTTTCTAAGTCTATGGATGCAGGATAAGTAAAATTAAATTTTATCATTATTTCATCCAAAAGCATGCGACGTTGCCGTTGCTCATTGTTTTGGAAGAGCGGCAACAACTGAAAGCATGTTATTAGGCATGTCAATTCTCTGCGTCAAGCAGTGACAGTTCTCTGGCGCCAAGAGACACACACCACACACACAAAGATATTATGTCATAAAAACTTTAGTTTTTGTTATGAAGTTGTCATGAGAAAAATAATTTCATCTCTTTCTACCTTTCTGTCTGTTGGGTCTTGAAGGGGCAGTTAAGAGTGTTGCTGTTTGTACAAACACTTATTTCATATATAATATACCCATTAATTACCTTTTTATAAAATTAATAAAACACAATAAATTATACACTAAATCACAACTGCGTCGAACGAAACGCTAATGTGGCACTTGTGTGTGACCTCAGAACAATAACTAAAGCTATTATTGTTCTGAGTGTGTGACAGTCAGTTAGATTTTAACTAGTTTTTGCGGCTCTGGAACACGGTATTTTAGTAAAGTCCGTAGGCAGATAAAATAACTAAACGCTTAGAATGATTCGCAATAGCAAGAAATATTTATTTTTGTTCTTGATCCTACTGTATATATTAAAAACAGAAGAATTCATAAAGTAGTATGTTGCTGATAAACTTGTATACATTTTATGTTTAAGACTGAATATCGAAAAATGTTTATATAACTTTAAGCTACAATACGCTTCAAAATCAAAACAATTGTGCTTGCCAGCTAAAAAAAACATTTATTTAGGTCATAAATCCACCAATTGTGAGACCGCCCCACGTTGCGTTTTCCTCTTTGGTCGTGGTAGCCACTCGAGAATTCAGATTGGACATGTTATTTCGGATATAAAAAATATTATTTTTTAACTCACTAGGGGTGATCCAAAAGAAAGATTATTGGGTATATCCGATGAAAATAAAAATATGTTTTTGCTTGCTCATATAGCCACTAGGTTGGCATAAAAAAAATATAAATAGGCCACAATTTTGGGGATGTACATTCATCTGAACACGAACTAGTTTTAAATTCGGTGTTTTCATTTCATACATTTGCTGGTCTATATTATAAACAAAAATAATGAATATTAACTGAAACATTTGTTTTATTTCCGTGGATTGTGTTTATCATTTCGGTTGATTACTATGCCATTCGATGAAAACTCAGGCCAGTTTTTCCAATTTTTTTCTGTGTTTCCAAAAACTTTATGCAATATGTTATTATTATAGAAAAATGATATAAATGTAGATTCAAACCAAACCTAACCTGACCTAACCCAACTTGCTAGATAGCTTACCAGGCCAGACACTGTAATCGTGACTTTACATCCCTTTTTATATCTTATATTGTACCTACTTACCCCAGATTAAAACCAGTCACTAGGTCAACGCTAGCAAAAGATTTTAAATATTGATTTTTCACTTATTTTAATAAATATCAAGTTCCTTGATTATAACATGATAACAGAAGCATTAGGATATCTGCTAGTAATCTCCCAATATTAGATTAATATCTTAGAAGAGGTATGTAAAGGTAACACTTACTCTGTAGTTTTCCCAAACATAACCTTAGCAATATATTTTTTAATGAACCATTTAGATATTTGTAGTCTTGAGTATGTCACAGTTTAAAATAGTTGCCAAACCAATACCCATCAATTAATAGTATTAAATTAAACTTGAAAGTGACTTCTTCCGCCCATTTAAATACGCATCTTGTCAACTTTAGAGCTAAACGACAAACGAATGGTTTTGTTTCAAAACTTTTTGTTTGCAAATTTTTCTAGCTTTAAATTTGACAAAGATTAATGCTCATTAGATTTGACAGTCTAAATGCCTTTTACAATTTGTATTTCTTTTTATTAAATTGAAAAAGGTGAGGAAAACTTCTTTGTGAAATTGTACATATTATTTGCCTCTTGTTATACTTTTCTCTGTGACTAACTTTTTACAACCTAAAGTTGAATGGCTGCGACTAATATACTGATATAAGTTCTCAGCTTCGATATTCGAATATTCGAAATGTTAGGCACAGGAACTTTAACCAGTTAATTTAAGCACAACGCAATGTCATTCATTGATATTATTTCTTCTATTTGATTCTCGTCTAAAATAACATTCGACAAAAGGAGATTATGAGATGATTAACATCAAAACATTTTAGAAATAAAGTAAATATAACATATTTTCATATTACTTTTTTTAATATGGTATATTGAATGTGTCTTATATAAATTTGAATTCAAAATAAATAATTCGTATTTCTTATACGTTTTGTTTGATATTAATAAAGAAGCAAACACTCATGCAAGTGTAAAAACAGCAAGTGCGAAACTAGGGAAATTTAAATTAAAACCTGTATTTGAACTTCATCGTTTGTACTGTTTATTTTGGATATTGTTCCGATATAATATACTAGTAATATGAACAAATTTCCTTTTTAAACGTAGCCTATTAATAATTCAAAACTAATATTTTAAGATACGTATTGTTATTTTATTTAATTTGATAAAAATTCAGTCTTAAGTGTGAATTATTTCAATTTTGTACTCTACAAGTTATATAGAAATTGTACCGCCCTTACAGTGTCAATGAGGTGGACCTATCTAATGTATATAATTATACATTTAAACAGTTGCTGCAATAAAAGACATGAGACAGGTAATGGAAACTAAATGAATATTTAAAACGAGAATAAGAAAAACATTCTAGATATTCTTTGTCACAACTACGTGACACCGTATTCGAGTGAAGTATTTTTCTACTTTTTTAGTGATTACCGAGGTCCACGGGAACATTATTAAGTATTATCAATTGATATGAATATACAAAATAAATAAGAGGAGTTGGGTTGTCTGGCAACAGCGAAGCTATAAAGCTATTACTAAAAAGCTTATTATTTACTGAAGTATGAATCTTTGTCAAATAAAACCTCTGAAGTATTTCGATAAAATGTATAACGTAATTTGACACTCGTCTAGAGATTGTGTACTAACTTAACCAAATGTTTCCTTAAAGAGATACATGACAAAACACTTTGTCGTCGTATTGTTTTCTTTTTATAAACAACTGTATTGATATTTTTATTATTTATTTTTCAAAGCCTATTAATACTGTATAATTATATCCGAAGGATTATTTCCGTAAAATAATATTGTTGCCATAGATTTTAGCAAATGTTTTACTGATTTTATTATAACATATTCCTTTAAAGATCCTAACTTTAAATTAAGACAATGTTTACTATCTAAATGAGACATTTAGTGCATGGTTTTAAGAACTATTCAAAACCCCTAAGTCCATATTTCAAAGTTTGTAATGGTACCCTAGGTTCTAATTAATTTTATTCATGAACTACTCGCTTGCTTTATGAACCACTAAGATTGAAAATGAAATCAGCCAGTGGGTGGTTCTTGCGAGAAGTGCTGTTGGTATTCACAGTTTTCATTTATTTTTACCGCTGGTAAAAACTGAAATTACACGGAATAATGAGTAATGATAAATGAGTTGTTGCGCGCCTCATTTACTGTGTATCTAGTGTAGCGACGGTTTCCTTTTTAATGTAAATAAATCGACAAAAAAGCCGGGTCATAGAACATCATAAAAAAAATATATGCATGGCCTATACTTTGTACAGCGATCTCACTATTTATAACCAATTACAAAACTGAGGATTTAGATAGGAGTTACATAGTAGTTATAAATTTAAAAAATTTTATATGAATTCATAGAATTTCCAAATAATTGAAATAAAATATAAGTATCGCTGTATTTCCTTCAAGCTAATTAACATTAAATTACTGTTTCATCAAATCAAACAGTTGCGTGTTCGAATGCTAGAAACACGACGAGTAGATCTTGGCAATCGTGATTACAAATACACTGAAATAGAGTATTTAAAAATAATTTGAAAAGTAACATAGAAACCATGTTTAGCTGTTACCTTAAGTAAGAACAAGTCAATCAATATAAGTTTTGAAACATTAAATGATTAAACTGCACCAGTTTAACTACATAACACGAGATTTACTCGAGTCACGGTCAATCGATTTCATTAGCTCCGACATCTGCTTTACATCGTTGTTATTGCATATCAAAAGAGTTGGAAATGTAACCGATTCTAGTCCAAAGTTGGAGTTAAAGTCTTAGCAAATTCAAAATTCTAATTATGGAAATCTCCAATTGAAACAACGTCACAATATAATTTTTGTTGTAAAAATAAAATATTGTTTATTTGGATCGTCCTGTGATCACGACTCCTGATTAAATATAAAAAGTCAATCCGTTAAAAATGGTTTTATTTTAAATTATTGTTCGTTACTAAATACCAAATAATAGAAAAGATACCCCAAAAAACATTCGAATTAAATCTTCATTGACAGTTAGCAATCCGCTAAAGTCTAGCTTTTTCAAATTGCTTATTTTATTACCATTTCCTTTACTTTATTTAGTAGTACTTTTGGTAGCGGAATTATTGCGTTCTGATGTCTCAATTGCATTATCGATTTCAAATGAGTCAAATAGTTTTGAAACATCAACAGAATGAGTTTCGAGGATTTGCAGTTGCTTCAGTATATTGACTGCTTAACAGTTAAACGCCACCTTAATTTTTCTGTTTTTCTATTTTGTTCCGTTGTAGCTGTGGGGGACAACATAGACCGCGAGTTTCTATTAAACTAATGTGTAAAAATTCATATGTATAAATACCTTAAATATGGTCTAAGTTACATGTTTACTACACGAACTGGGTTTACTTTGGATTACACGATGCTTATTGAACATAACGTATGTACGGAAAGTAGTTATTTAAGTAAAACATGCAATGTATTTAAATTAATGGATACTAGATAGGTAATGATTTGAAAGCGTGAAATGTCCATAGAAAAGTTATAAACATGCTCCTGGTAATAAAAAATGTACATGGCAACAGTGGAAAATGGGTTACGAAACTTTATACGAAATTGGGTTAAACTAAACTACGCATTGAGAATTTTGATAAAAAAATCAACATGCGTATATTTCGTTGTTTCTAGGAGTCATATATCAAAGTGGGTGAAATAAGAGAAGGCAAGATAGAAAATAAGTCGACAGTTACTTTATTACTGGATTAAATTTGTTATTTAATCCAGCAAATAAAGATTTACATGAAAAAGCTCACGAAGTTTGGATAGTTGATAATAATCAAGAATCTCATTACGGTTTCCTACAAATATATTTAGATATATAATAACCACGTTGTATATTCTGTAGATAGCTTCCGAGCTGTTTTATGCTCTATTGTTAAGTATTTATTTATTTATTTATTTATAATAGGGATAGTACACAGCACAAATTTATAACATATATTAAATAACGCAGTAAAAACAGTCCGCATTGACTTGAACTTAAAAAAATTGCTATGAATGTAGTCGATAAAAGTAATGTATAATGCTAAGAGTGACACAAAACAGAGTTTTAAAAATTTTTGTGTTTGTTTTTATTCCCTAATCTTCGAAACTACTAAACGTATTTTCTGACAGATAATTTATTATTGACAATTAGCAGTCAGATAGAGTCTATCTAATTACAATTGCTTTCTTTATTACCATTTCCTTTAGTTTATTTAATAGTACTTTTGGTACCGAAATTATTGCGTTCTGACGTCTCAATTTCATTATCGATCTCAAATGAGAACTCATCAAAATAGTTTGGAATATCAACATAGAGTTCAGAGGACTTGTAGTTACCTCAGTATATTGACTGCTTAACACGTTAAACGCCGCCTTAATTTTTCTATTTTTCTGTTTTGGCCATGAAGGGACACTTCCGTTGAAGCCGTGGGGGACAATATATGACTGCGAGTTTCTATTAAGCCGTCGGGCATCGATACAAAGCTAATATGTATTAGACGTGACCCCCACGGGCCTTAAGAAGAATAAATTGTGCTTGGTTTTTCCTGAAAAATATGACATAGAAAAATATTTATGTTCTATAAGAAAGAGTATGTGTTGTATTTATGTGTATTTTGCGATGTTTACTGTTACAATTGCTATAGAGAACTAGCCAAAATGTAAGAATTTCATGATAAATTAATGTAAATACATGGGTTTAAAAATTATGGTAAATGGTTAATATCCAATTAGTTAATCACAGATATAATTATATAATTTAAGTTCTAAAGGGAATTAAAATCAGACCTTAGCTAAAAAAAATAATTAAAAAAAATCATCAAAATTGGTGCTGTTCTTGAGGACTTTCGACCAAAAGACTTAAGACTTAGAAGATTAGTTTATTTACAGAACTTTATATTCTGCATTTACTTTTCTAGCTTCACGCGTAATTATATGGAAACAAAAGATTCTTCCTGCCTCTTCTTAAAAATTAAGTAAACTTTTTTTACGGTGAGAAATACGCACCGGTAGCTGGCAGCAAACGACGCTTAACGGATTTTTATTACTTGAAAACGGCTAGTGCCGCTCAAGAAGTCATGTTTATGTAGCGGTACAGCTTTTCAGTTTTATTATTTCTTTAGAACTAGCGCCAATTCTGCAATTAATGAACTCTTACTACTTTCCTAGCTAACGTAACATTAATATCCTTATTAGTACACGTATAAATAGCATCTTTACATTTCTTTTCTGTAACTGTTTTATAAATTGACGACCGTTTGGTGCAACAGTAGTGATCCTGCCTTTCGCACCGACGATCCTGGGTTCGAATGCCGGAAGGGGCAGATGTTTGTATGACGAATACGAGCATTTGTACCTAAGTCATGGATATTTATTTATATTTCTATTAATATTATATATTTAAATATCATAGGTATATGTATGTCTATACGTTACCCTAGTATCCACAATACAAGCCTTATAGTGCTTACTTTGGGCTAGGCTAATTAGTGTTAATATAAGAAATATTATTATTGTTATTAAATTCGTTATAAAAATAATAAGGCTACGCCAAATTTTCCTTTAACTATATAGTTAGATTATAAAGAGCACGATGAACTTACTAGAGCAGGCACAGAAAGTGAAAAATTATCTGTGACAGCAAAGACCAACTCAACTTGGCCAATTTTTGGATATGAGATCGTGCTTTGAAAGATTTTATGTTAACTTGTGTTCACAACCTATTATTATTTGGGTATTGGTAGTTGAATTGTTATTAAAGATCTTGTCGCCATGCTTCATAAAGCAGCAATACAACGTTTTAGAATATGAAATTATGTCGATTCAAAATTCTATTTAGTTACAAAACCAATTCAAATATTCGATCTTATTTTGGAGCATTTGGATAATGTCCAGCAACCAGGTCAATTGGCATACAACAAGGAAGGGATTACATACCCAACACGTATTCCAATGCACTAAAGGCTTCTTTTCCTCAATTGGTTCCGTAGCAATCGATTGAAAACAAACATTGAGAAAGTGTCTCGAGATAAATAGATAGTCATGAGCCATACATAATCGCTTAATTAAATTCGACATCGCTCCACAAAAATGTTGCATTAGGTTGCATTACATTTACGAAACGTTATTAACAGCTTTCAAGTTTCATTTTGGTCTTAATAGACGTAAAGATAGATAGAAGTGACTAGATTTTTAGATATGTAAATATATAAGAGAAAAGTTATTTTTGTATATTGTTTGTAACCCGTGCGTTGCAGTGTGAAAAGAATAATAATTTTGGAAACATTGTTTGTAATTTACAAAGAGCTATTTTAATTATTTGGAAATGATATTTACTGTCTCGTCGACAAAAAATCATTTATTTTTATATTATATTAAATACCTACGCATGTAAAAAAGAAAACCACGCTTCCGAGCCTTTAGGCGGCTTTCTAACCTACGACCTTTCGCTATCCGGGCAATTGCTCGGGCCGTTGTGGTACCGAGACGCTTTACAAAATTTACGTATTTAAACTTCGACTATGAGCCAGTATAGTTCCACCAATGTTGAACGCTAACTACCTTCAACATCGAAAGTAATATTTTTACTTGTTGAGGTAAATGCATGTCAGTGGCATTATCGTTTAGGGCCGTACTATGATTGATGTCTAGACTCGAAGGGTCTAATATGGGCTATAATATACAATGTCTACTTGTCTGTTAACGTGATATATTATACTCCATAATAAAGGATATTAAGTTATATAAACTCACTGTTATGGTTTAAGTAATTTAATTATGAAGGTTCACATAACGAAAACTGTATGAAAAGTTAAAAGCACGACGCAACAAGGTTAGAGAAATAAAAAGTGCCGTTAAAACCATGGAAAGATAAAATCGTCTTTTCGTAACGTATCACTTTCAAATCATATCTAATACTGAATTACTTAATATGCTAAAATTTAAACTGCCAATTCGATATTTTAATGAAATAAATAGCGTATCGACTGTATTATTTTTGGCATTTAGAAAATGGCAATATGAAGGAATAAAAAATATTTGGTAATATGGAAGTAAATTCATTACAAATTATTATGTGGATTATTTTCTGTTGAAATAATAGCTAAGTATTTTACAGCGTTTTGTGAAAGTTAAACACTTAGTTTTTGACATAGGTATATTTGGTTTAAGTACAACGACGAGTAAAGACGATACCACGAATAGCTATTCTCCTTTATAATGTTTAATATTAAGTAATTAAATAATTAAGTATTAGATATCATTTGAAAGTAATATGTCACGAAAAGACGATTTTATCTTTCTATGGTTTTAACGGAACTTTTTATTTCACTAATCTTGTTTCGATTAAGAAATGTCTTAAAGAATTGTGGCATTGATATAAGTGCCATCAACTTTGAATGGCATCTACTCTTTGCCATTTACTGTATTATTATTGTTTCGCCAGTTGTCAATTGATGATTGTGAAATAACTTTGTATAATAGAAACATATGAAAGGATCTTTCATAGGATTACGGCATGGTATTTGTTCACACACCACCCTTATTCTACTTGATGTTAAGAGGACAAATGTAAACCATAAACGGAGGCCAAAAAGGCATATGTAATATTTTCTGTTACCAAAGTATATATTCGTCATGAAAATATAACTATAAATTATAATCTTTATTTTCAACAAATATTATCTTATCAAATTAGTTATAACGGTCTCCAAGTTTGAATCATCAAACATATGTGAATTCGTATCTAAAATAACAGTTAGATTACTATTTTCTGTTTCCGGAACATAGGAATGACCTCTATTGAATTCTGTTCATAAATCAAAATTGTTCACCACTATACTGACTGAAGGATATTTAAAATAAATGTTAATAGCTGTCCTACGCTTGTACAACATCCTCGCAATAGTTTCATGTTCCTTTCCTATACTGAAGGTTGGAAATCTATTCCTCGTCCTGTGCGAGATGAATCTGCTCTGCTACGCCGTTCTCGAACGTTACACAACCGAGACTTTTACGACGGCCAAATCCACGTTTTTCCGTCGGTCTTTATAATATTAGACATTATCACATACAATGTTCTGAAACCAAATTAAATAGCAAAAGTACCTGTGTTATGGAATTCAAACAAAGCGACGGTAACACAACACTCAGACGCGACCCAATATAGAAACGTTCGCTTTCTACATTGACTAGGCCTGAGTTCGAACCCAAGCCTTCGAATTGGTGTTTATTAATGGAGTCTTGTATGTCAGAGACGCGCATATAAACTATCCTTAACCGATTCGTTGCTGATGGCATGTCCAGCGTGCTTCTTTTGCGTGTGGCGCTAGCCACTGAAACTTTGTCATTTATCGATGATAACTCCTTCTAATTAAGTTTTAGGGAAATCTACACAGAATAAAACTATCTTCTATCTAAATCAAGCTCGTAGCATTCGTTTCTGGTAATTGTATGTAGCAACGAATCGGTTAACAAACATCAATATGGAATCATGTATTAATCTAGTATTCTTAATATAAGCTCCATTTAATTTGACAATAAATTGCTGGTGAAAGTAAAATGTGCAATGTTTTTGGTATAAATAAGGATTTCAGACTCTTATGTGAGTAAAACCTGATAATAGTTGTGTCTGCTGATCATAGAAATCTAGAAAAAAAATCTGGTTTAAAATAACTTAAGAATACACATAATATATACATTCTCACATATGTATATAAGTACAGATTACCTGTGAATAACAGCTGCGGGGTATAAATTTAATAATCGGGGAAAAAACAAATAACTTTGCAATCGTCGACAAAAAGATACTACAAAAACTAGCTGGTCGTTCTGTTTAATTCGTACATTGTTATTATTTCTGAAATCCGTATTAAGGTAAGCTTAACTTCAATTTAAATTATAATTGTTAGCTATTGTTATTATAATCAGAAGTAATTAATTTGTATTTGGTTATTTTATGAAAATTATCAAATGAAACTACTTAAAATGAATTAATTTAATTATTTTATTTTATATTTAATCATTAAGTTTGACAGAAGCCGTGTTTAGAGGATGACTAAGGCAACGACCGTTACAAATTATTTTATTTATCGGTACATTACTGAAACCTAATGAGTTCCATCCTACCTCCTACAGTTTCGAAAATAAGAAGAAGTGGAAAACGACTTATATTATTTTTAAAATGAGGTTACCATATCACATTTTTGTTTCAAATGTTATTTTATTTTCTATTGGATCCCATGCAGGTTTAACCGTCATCTCTGAAATTAAGATATTTCCAAATGCCTGAATGTATGTTTTTAACTGTTGTGTGTATCGTGTTTGTGTTATTATTTATTATTTGAATTTAAAATCGTAACTCAAACGGGATAGTGACGTATGGACATGTTAGAACTTGCAATTAGAGCTCTGACTTCAATTCTCTAGTAAGGACTCATGGATTTTAAATCACATAAAAGTTCATTTACAGTTATCAAAAAGATTGATTTATTTTAAATTAACTATTTCTATGGCGAGCAAAAACAATAACGAGAGTCATGCATTTCGTATACCGTGTGTTCGTTTTACTTTTAAAATGCAACTTAAATTATTACATAATATAAACTGTTAAATTCAAAATATTGTTGTTATTTACGTCAGTTTACAGTTTATAAACAATCGTTACTGAAGACTGTTCATACAAACACATACGCTTAAACCGTGATAGAAAACCCAGGACTCCTAGCGTATAACGTAAGATTGCTACTCTTTTAAGAAACGAATATCACCTATACTATACATGACATTTGCACATATGCTCGACTCACAAACTGATCGAATCGGATGCACCTTAGGTTGGAGTGATTACTTTACAAGTCCAGCTCTTGCACCAAACCTTGTAAAATCTATTGTTATCTTCTAAGCTATATTTTAGGTCTATGGATAGACACCACTTTGGGACGGGAAGTCGTAGATAATTATTTTCTTAATTCGATTATTTTAACGGCGTTGATAAAATTATTTTCAGATGATTAAAATCACGGAGCTTAAAAATAAATCAATACATTTGAGCGGTAGAAAAACTATGGTCAATTTGTTTGCAATTAATGGGGGTTTCTCAATCAGCACTAATCCAAGGTAAATTTGATTCATCTGATTATTTTACGAACAGTTTTTTTTTTCAAGGCTAAGGGCTAGTTTCAACTTATTAAACATTAAAATTGCCGGCTTACTGGTGCAGCAAGAGGGTTAATTTGTTTTTTTTTTAAACTTATAGAGTGACGAGAAGAACTTCTTAGCATTCCATCGATACATCGTGCGGGTGCCGGGTCTATCATGTGGCAGAAAGAGAAACTCCGAGAAGATCCCGAGACTTTTGACACGAGTGTAGGTTTATGGGGCCACTTTCCGATAAACATCAACGCTCACCTTCACTACTCATGTTTCTCTCCCTGCCAAGCCAATACTGGTATGAACATGCTTTGGATGTAGAACAAGATTCGTTGCGTAAAAAGAATTGAGCAAAAATTTGTTTTGAATTATATTTGATGTAACGGATAATTAAATATCATATTTTTTATTAAAAAAATAACATTCAATCAGCCAATTCATTTGTTTAATTCTGTTATTTTCCCCTTACCAATACTCTGCTACAGTCTGTTGGATTATTTTTCTGTCATATCTAAACTGTAGTAAAATAACCAGTCTGTTAATTAGGTCTGACTGTTTTAATTAATTCGTTAGAGAAGGCTGCGAGAGAGTTGTCTAAATGGTACCTATATCTAAACCAATATCCTTATTACGAAAAGAAATCCTCGTTTACATTTTTTTTAACTAGCATTATTTAATGTCTTTCTTATAAATATATAATTAAGCCGTGTGATGTCCGACAAAGGAGAATATCACCACCCTTCACACTTAAGTTTTGTGTATTTTCGTTGGTGCATGTCGTGACTGCCTTTAATTAAGACAGCACTTAGCCATATGATGAAATTGTATGTTTTTTTTTAAATGTTATATGTGTATGTTTTGTTGGTGGTCCTTATAAATAAATAAATAAATTAAGTCTCGTTAAAGACGACTAATGATACTTACTGTAATCACAGTACACCTCCTCTAGGCCACAAAATAGGTAGGAGCGTTTCCTAAGTTATGGTCATTT
This sequence comes from Calamotropha paludella, assembly GCA_927399485.1. NCBI lineage: Eukaryota > Metazoa > Arthropoda > Insecta > Lepidoptera > Crambidae > Calamotropha > Calamotropha paludella. The sequence continues at coordinate 17,087,738 of OV656803.1, read as the reverse complement.
ACTGCGAACTCCAACCCTATGGCAAAACCCATATCCATATTTTTTGGGGGGGGAGTTTCCGTCTTACAGTGGATATCCTTCGGCTGAGCTAATGTTTGGATTATGGTAAATGTTTAATCGTGAATGATCCGAGAATCAACATATTTAATATTTTGATTCTCAGATCGACATTCAGAATCTTGATTATTCGTGTAGCGACTTTGACGTATGACAGGCTGTACTGCACATATTTACATTAAAGTTTGCAGTCAATTACCCTCAGTAATTGATAGTGAGCTTGGACGAATTAACCACTGGACATGAAATTCAAGAAGAATGTATGGAACCACGATGCACTAAATTTCGCGCGGAGAGGGAAATTACAATTGCCAAATAATGACAGTAGTGCGTGAAGAAATATTTTTATCGATTACATATCGAGTGATAATGCGTATGATTACTAACAATTCTAATCTGAAATATTTCTTTATACTTTATGTTTTTATGTATAGATGTTTGGATGATTTGAATATGTTTGTTTATAATTGCTATTACTATACAAGGTATATGCACCGACATGACTCTACAATTTTTTTACATTGTATAAGAAAATTATTTAAATTGTGGATCAAAAATTGAGATTAATATAAAAATCTCTTAAAAATGTTCCCTCAAATTCATAGAAACAATTAATGGTTTCCAATGTATAGAAATGAAAGTTTAAAAGAATATAAAATTCGCCACTTGCCGAGGGGCCAGAAATTACAGATATTGATAATAATTTTAAAAATATAAGTAACTAGCTGACCCAGGCACGCGTTGCTGTGTTATAAATTAAAATGAAACCTATCCTATGTCCTAAGTCGGAACAAATGTAGCCAAATGAAAAAAAACATCAACATCGGTTGAGTAGTTACAAAGTTCATCGCGGTCAAACACTATGACAAGGATTTTTTTTATATAAAGATAGTGATGTACTCGTATTAAAGTCGTGAAAAACTTATTGGCTTTTATAATTCATATATTTTTATAGACATTTTTTTTTATGTATTCATAATAAATTACTTTCTTATTAAAGCTCCTCTTGTGTCTAAATATATTTGTGCAACAGCTTTACATAATTCCTCCTTATCTTATTTTTTGTGGAAATCCCTGAACAAACTAAGAATAGTAGGAAAGCTGTCAAGTACTTTTTTGGAGTCACAAAATCTGCATATAGATATTGTATCGCCTCAAGGATAAATCAATTTTCCATTGTCTTTTTACCTATGTGACTACACAGGTTTCAAACACACATATCGCACTTCACTTTTTTATTAATTTTTGTACGACAAATCCAGCTATATATTCTACAACTTTTTCATTGAAAGGCGAAAGTGCAGGAGTAGAAACTAATGTCAAATTCAGTACGGCCACTGTTTTGTCACTTGCTGCCGGCCTAGCATGCGCTACTTGAGCTTTCACGCGCACGATTGAAGAGTAGTTTGTCGATATCGACATATACCTCGTTTTCCCTAACATGTAGACAAACTAATGTTGCCTCTTGATATATGATTATAAACTACTTTATTATCTTACATAACCAAAACGGTATGGTTCATTCAATTAATGTTGTGTGTTTATTACTAACATTTATTTACTTTTCGGAAATGTGGATAACATCAATTTTGACGTTGACTGACGACTTACATGATCTGTTGTTGATCGTTTCTTCTAAAGTCTACGGTGTTTGTTTCTTTTTTGAAACCGCTGATATTTTGAACTAAATAAAGATAATTAAATAAACTTAATAACAAATGTCACAGTAAATATATATATCTATATACCTATTTCATTGTATCTATTTCGAAGTAATAAAGAACAAACGCGTACATTTAGTCAGCGTATTATACTAAACCACAAAATTTTATAAATACACCTATACCTAGACATATAATTATAGGAATATATTTATACTTATAGTAATATAATTATACAAATATATTTATATAAGTATAAAACATATATTTACGTGTCGTTCGGCCTTAATATACTTTGAGTACATAATTATATTAAGACACTGCCGTCGCTTCAATGAAATAGCACACAAAACACTTGTCGTCTCCTTCTCTACGTACCAACGCATGGGCGAGAAATATGTCGAAAATATTGGTAAAATTGTCAACAAAACGCTATTGCTATGTTAGAGTTCGTAGACAAAAATCCGCAGCTAAGTGAAACTACTCTTTTGACATAAGGAGTCGGCTTCTAAGAGCAATCATGTCTTATTAATTCTGTCGACGGGTGAAGTCCATGTTCATTGCAATATTGTTAGCTTAATTATCAGCTCCATATATACTATCTTTTTATATTGATTCGAAAAGTTATACAGTAGGATTGTCATTTCTTCTGCTACGATTTTTCACATTGCTAAAAAAAATTCAAAATGATCTTGTGATATCTGGTGGAGCGGAAGATATTTCATAACAGCATATTTTCGGGCAGAAGGAGATCCTAGAAAGTCAGTGTAACGGTAAAAATCAGAAAACTTGCTCCGTTATATTTAAGGGTGGTTTAATATATTTTTGCTGTGGTCCAAGAAATTGAAAATTAGATCACGGTTTCCAATTTTTAAAGCACGTTTGTATCCATATTGCTGTGTTCTGAAGTCTTATACTTATAAGTAAAGAATTTGTTGTTTATTTTCACAAAATACTAGTGCATCTGCTATACTTTGGCTAAAAAATTTGTCTAAAGTCTTTGCTGAGATACAAGTCGGACAAGGTTCATTATTTTCGTTTTTAAATATATGAGGTTAACTTTCAACTTGTTTGCCAAATGAAAAAGATCTGTTTCTTGTAATTTATGCATTTATCTTCTAAATATTGCTATTTAATCAGCCGCTTTTCTGATTATGACATTTTACAATTTATGACAGGGGTCTAAAAAAACGTAAATTAATTGGATGCTCAAAATAAGTTTTTAAATTATTGGGATCCAGAACATAATCAAGGTTTTTAAAGTACTTATGTAAACCTGGGGTCAACAAAAATAACTGATTTGTTTTCTACTCCGCTATTACTGAACTTGAGTTACAGTAATATGTAGCAAAATAGACTTTTGTTCTGTATTAACGCCATAAGTAGCTAAGAAAGCAAGAGGCATTTTCCAGGATTCTAGAAATAACTACTATATTAGGTCGAAATTTTGCGAACGCGTAAAAAGGAAATCACTCGTCATTTCGATTATCCGCTATTATTTAAAAAAAAATGGGGGTTGCGTTGGGCACTTTTTTGGGTGAGCATTTTTAGGTGCGCTCGCGACATGAGAAATTGTACATAAAAAGTCAAGTTTATCAAAGCAATGTGGGCACTTTTTGAATGGACATGAAGTATAATAATATAGAAACTATATTCGAAGGAAGTGGTTTTATTTAAATGAGTAAATATTAGTAAATAGTAAATACAAAATTTATCAATTCTCATCCATAATTTCAACAACTCTTACATCATCATTATCAGCATTTTCATCATTATTATCAGGATTTTCATCAAATTCTAAAACTGAAACAATAGGTCTATGGTAACTAAAGTATGAAGTGAACAATTTTGATTTAAATCTATTTATATATCTTGTGAATACTGCATCAATAGTAGTTTTGTATTTTGTTGTGCTAAGATTGCGATCATTGGACATCGTTAAATCAAATTCTTCATATAAAAATTCAATTAATGATTGATTTTTGACATCTGCAAAGTTTATGTTGAAATCTCCACTCAAAATCATAGGATAATGATCAAATCTTCTATTATATTTCATCATAAATAGTGCGGAAGTAGCTTTAGAATAAATGATTAAATTTGAATACAAGAACTCTCGTATTGCTTGTAAAGACTGTTTTGGTGAAATATAAACGGCAGCCTTTATTATTTTTTGTCCATTAGAATGGCATTGGGAAATACATATATCACCAATATTCGAAACATTAGTGCTAAACATACTGGTATATCTCGCATGCACTTCCATATGATCTGTAGAAAATGTGGCCATAGTATCATCGGACCGATGATAAATAGCCACCCCACCTGCTGGACGATTGTCTCTTTTGAAACTTGCTATATAGTTGAAATTTGGAATGTCAACGGTTTCTTCGTTACTCACATGAGTTTCTGATAGTATTATCACACTCATTTTCTCTAATATTTAAATAAATAAATTTTCCGTTTAATATTTATTTATAAAATAAATATAAAAAACTCTCAATATCGTCTGTCGCGAGGGCACGAACGAATGCCCATGCAAAGACTGCGTATAGCATGCAGCGCCCTCGCATACCTATACACTCTGAGTATACATATAGGTATGTAATCTCATCTGTCGCGAGAACGGCTGAAAATGCTCACCCACAAAAGTGCCCAACGCGCCATAAGAAGTTTTCACTTCAAAAAACAGTGCATTTGCCCATTTTTGTGACAACGTTTCACTTTGAGATCTCGCGTCCAATCCAAAAGATAAGAAACAGTTGCCCAGTGTTAAATGTATTATTTGAAACTCGATCATCTCGACCGACGCGACGACGAAAAGAACAACGCGAGTGAATGAGAGAGAAGCGAAATGCACGCACGGCGCTGTGTTACTTTAAGAGACGTGTCCGAATTATTTTTTTTATTTTAATATATAAATTATAGTTTTAAATTGATGTTGATAGTTAAACAAATCCCAAACAAACGTCCACGTCAGATGCAAAAAGCCTTGAAAGAAACTCCATAACAGGTACCTCCATTTTGATAAACGATATTCGAAATGAAACATATCACTGATCGGAAACTTTGTACTGTAATGCATATGTTCCAATCTGTCTACAAATTCATTTTTGCCACGACTAATACTGACAACGCCATATTGCTCAAGTTCCATCGTGCTTCAAGGCTAATGACATTTAGCCTTTAGCACCGGCTGCATCGTCGTTAGCACGCACCATCAGCAATGAGCCCTTGTGATAGGTAACGATCCACTCTCACCTTACAGCATAACACAGCACAGTTCGTAGGAAAAGCCTGTGCCCCAGCAGTGGACACATTAAAAGGTTGCTGATAATTATATATTTTTTTTACGATCACACCTAGCCACGCCTAGCCCAAAGTTAACACAGAAAGACTTGTGTTATGGATACCATGGTAACGAAAAGACATAAATATATAAAACTAAAAACAGTAATATTCATATTAATTTCCATGATTCAGACATTATTAATCATACAAACATCTATGCTTTATGGAACTCGAACCCAGGACTGATTGAATTCAAAGGAAAGGTGTCTTCCGCTTGCCTATACTAGTCGTCCTATATCGGTCGTTAAAGAAACTAGTCATATTTATAAATTTCAATGCTTTTTTAGTAAATAAGGAACCTTTAGAATTTCACCTAGTATATGTATCAACCTGCTAGATAGTTATAATATTTATATATAAATACGAGTAAATTTTAGTAAGACCGACAAAAGGTACAAAATAACACATTAAAAAAAATTAAGGCTGAGTAATAAGATCATAATATATATATTATATGTTATAACTTTTATTCTCTCTGTTTCCTTAATCATTTTAATAGTTGAAGGTTAACTCAACACCCAATAATTTAAAACCACTTTTTCATTAAAATTGAGCAATATTATAATACCAAGAATGTTATTTCTTGCTGTCCTTTTGAAATAAAAAAAAAACTTTTAATCATTGTCACTGGTCTGAAACATTCGATTCGCAGCAAAAACTCACTGTTTGCACAGGCGTCAATGTCAACTACGGTTTTTTAAACTTTTTTACAGCCAAAGAGTTGTTTTCCATTGTTTGATTTGACGAGCCAAATGTGATTTAATTGTAGGCAAAATAGTAGTCGGCAATATAAGAAAATGTAGATCATTAGACTTTTATATTACTATTAGTAGTTGTGATGTAACTTTTCTTTAGTTGATAGAATTGTGGTTTACACTTTGATAATAGAAATTGTCACTAGGAAATGAAAAAATAACCAGGAAGCAAAAATTAATGTTCATGTTTTTTTTATAGAAAATATCGCCTGATAGTAAGCGTCACAGCGATCTAGGATGTGACCCGCTTGCCTAGAAGATACCTATTCACTCGTGACTCTTTGGTATATCTACCAATTATAATGGTGTCGCCTATTGGTAACTCTGGTTGTCCGATGAAAAATTGGGGACGGCGGAACAAGTTTGTGCAATTCTGCTGCACACGCTCTGAAATGTATCTTATAAAAAACGGATAAGCTAGCTACCTTCCGTCTATACTCAAGGCTTTTGAGCGTTTTTTTTAAAAAGATCGTCATTGCCGATGAGCCTCTTGGCCCTCCTCTCAATGGACTCAAGCGTCTGGAGCTGGCATCGGGCGGAACCGTCCCAAAGATGAGAACAATACTCCATACACGATCTAGCTTGCGCTTGGTAAAGATTGAGTGACTGTATATATTAAAGGTAAAAAAGAAAATAATTTAATTCTACACTACAAAATAGTCGGTCGTAATAAAACATTCAAAATTTTTCATATTCGCCTATTAACATTTTCAATTGACTTCCATTTAGTTAGTCAACTTAGTTTAAAGAGTTCAGAGTAAAAACTAAGATTGCATCGAATAGTTAGGACCGTATTCATGAAAAAACATACTTCTAACTAAGTATAATTATCACCTATGTTTTTATGTGGGTCCAAATACTAGCACACGACTCTTTCTTTCCCATAACGTTTATAACCTGAGAATACCTAGATACCTTTATTACAAAACGGGTCTTTTCTCTTTTTAAATATTAAGAAGTAATTCCTAGTAATTAAGTGCGCCAATTACGAGACAACAGTGAAAAGAATTCATTAGCGGCAGAATTTAGAATTTTTCGTTTAATTTTCTATATTTGCCCAGCGATTACTCTTTTTTCATATTAAAATAAGAAAAAGGTATTAATTTTATTTATTAAAAGATTAATAAAAAAGATAAAGATTTACAAGAAATATTAGTAAATATGTACCTAAATAAATAAGAAGATCAAGGCAATAAAAGTTTTTATTTGCAGGCTATTGTTATATACATTTTAAACAATAGATTATGCTGTATTTTCTTAGACCATCTCACTAATTGAAAAAGAAGTTAAGAAATACCCACTATCCTTTACTGCGATTCCGCAGTCAAATATATAGTATTAAATTTCTAGAAACTGTTGTAATTTACCTAACATTAAAGGTTAAAAAAATAGTGAAGTTACGTTTACGAAATAGTTCCGAGGAATGTGCTTAATGAAAAACAGATAAAGAAATACCACCATGATATTGCATATTCATTTAGTTCTTACACTTACATCATATTGCAGTTATAAAATTATAATGATCAAAGCTATTGAACAGATGTTACATTTTTACCCGTTTAGGACATTACAACTTCATCTATTAAATTATAAGTTCATTATTTTATTTTATGTTTTTTTACTCCGTACTACAAACTCTTCCTATTCACATATTTTTGTATCGCGCATAAAAATTCCGGCTAAGATTATGTAACAAATCAATTACTCGACACGATGCAAAACTACAGATTAAAAGAAACCAACTTCTAATTCTATACTAGCTAAACAATTTTAGTTCGAGCATTGTTCCAATATATCCACACGCATTACAGATTTTTTCCGTTGCTAAAGCGGTCAGGAATTTAATAAAGAGAAAATCTGTAAAAACATTCACATTCTTCTAGCAAAACGAATCAGGTGCCGGAGCAGCTAGGCTATTGCAGCTCTTACGTACCTTTTCTAATTTTAGTAACACTGTCTACTTGCCTTGTCTCGTCAAAGTGCCTTGCCAGTGAATTATTTCGTACATAGCCGACGTATAGGACTAATTTAATATAAATTATATTATGAGGAGCTTGACGGTACAGTTTTAACCCGTTCAAAAATTACGGCGATGCAGCAACTTTTGCTTTTGCAAGTGGCAGAAAGCTATTATCAGAAGCTTCTGCGTGCTTTGTAAGGCACGTTTACACGTTGGTCATAGCTGCATCTGTAGTCATAAGCATCTGCCGATTCGCACTGGGCTTACGTGGTACATTATGCCCCATTCTCTCTACGGTAATATTTATAGGCTTCAGAATTTTCTTTACTTTTTTATATTAAAACGTTTTTTTGTGTTTTTTGACTCGGACTATATAAATATAGATGTTATGTTAGGTATTCCTAACATAACATCTATATTTGTATCTTGCAAATTGAAGCGAAAATCTAGCATTTCAGAATATCGGTGCAATCTCCAAAGTATCGATGGAAAAATACCTTCATTACAAGTCTCGGTGACATTAACTCACATAAACCTAATTAAACTACAATATGTAATCAAAAGAGGTATACAAACTTTTTAAAACCGTGACGAGTGATCTGACATGACGGATTGAAAAAAATATATCGATCTCTCTTAAGCAAGAAGATAGCAGTTAGTAAAGTTAATCCTAAAGTATATGACATGTCTACGTATCCACACATTGTGTTTGTTTTATTTGAATAGTTTCGGTAATCTGGACAACTTATCCAATCATATGCTAACACTAATACGTTTTATAATAAAATTCAAATTACACTGATAAAGTTGTTAGTTTTATATGAGACATTTACACCCACACCTGCAAAATGTATGCTGACTTACGACAGTTTACGAAACAAACAGGAAAAAACATTCTCAAATACAGTTTCAATACATGTATTAATAACGAATAAGGAAAATATACAGAAATGTCTTTTTATAGGGACATATTTATTGTCCTACTAGTTTCGTCTAATTTTCCCCCTTAAGAAACATTAATTCGGAAAGGCGTCTTTGCATTTACCACTTTTTCCTATTTAAATTTGTGCTTTCTAGGCTCAAGAGCTGGGCTTTGACTGATAACTTAACGACTCACGACTTTTTTAAACATACATAGATAACTAAATCAATTTATATTGAATATATATGTCTAGGACGGACGGACTATTACACGGATAACGAAAGAGCACAACTAGCTTATATCACAAGATACTCTATACAATGTAGAACAGTAATTGTCTTCTTCTCACTCTTTTTACTCTTTCTTTTACCTGACGAAACTTTCGAATTGCAAATTAATTAGTTCAGTTAGTACACACGTTATTTTAAACGCTTTAGGAATGCAATACCCACAGGGAGACCACAGGTAGTACGCATTGTGTGGCGTCTTTTTTACCCTGGATAAGATAAAATTATTACATAACCTCGTCAGGTGATTTGGCAAAGGCTTGACCACAAAAAATCTGAATGTGAGTTAGAATACAGTTTTACTCTTTAATGCATTCGGTGGTCTTCTTCTACATTAAAAAACCAAAAAGTTACGGCTCCCAATTATTGTATCTATACACAGTGCTGACTTTACACATTTGCCGCCCCAAAGCTATAAACTTTTGCCGCCCCTACTGACCTCTATAATTAGATTCACTGTTCACAATAACGTTAATTCCTTTTTTAGAATAGAGAGACGCCTCTAGAGACGCCCCAAATGGCGGAATGGGTGCCCCCATTCTGCCTGGGTGTCCACCCCCCACGTGAAAACGCACGAAGGGGGAGAGGGTCTTTTCCCACCCTTCCCCGCTGGGAAGGGCTTCGGGTCAAGAGGCCAGTAGCGCAGGCTCGCGGGATGAATGCCTCGCGAGCGGAATGCGCTTGAGGAGGACCCTCGGGAACGGCTTCCCCGAGGGTAGGAGCCTCACTCGGAAACTACGGGTGATACCGGAGTTTTCTCCGTTATCACCCGGCGTGGCCGAGAGGGGGTCCGATGGGATGGCGACCGCGGAAGCCCTCCGGGAACTTTTGTTTCCGGGGGACTTCCGCGGACGCACATTCCGATGAGGTGGGGGGGGAAAGCCGTTAGCACACCTCGGCCGCCTCCGGCCTGCACTGGGCGGGGCGACCGCGCCGCCTGCGGTGGCGCCCGGGAACTTGTTCTTGGGTGATCATCGCGGGCGCGGGAGTCTCGTCCTGTGTGGGTCGGGGTCGGTCGGGGGTGTGGTTTATTCCTTCCCTCACCGAAAGGGGGCCAGCGGCTGTCGGAGCGGGAGACCGACAGTCGCATTTTACTTGGCCCTCAGGCGTGCGGGGTGTTCAGGGCGTCACGGTTCACCCCGTTGCTCCGTCCCTCACGGAGCATAGGCGAGGTCCGCCCACGAGCGCGGACCCACACTGGTCCGGGCCGCGGCTGAGTCCGACAAGGGACCCCGCGACCCGCACCACTGTGTATTGGGACGCCGCAGTTTTTAGTGGGTAGGCCTCCAAGCCTTTACCGGGCACTCGGCTGGGTAGAGGCATGGAGGAGAGTCCCACATATCCATCGTGTTCTCCCGACACGATGGAATGCGTAATGCCATTTTCTGCGAAAACAAAAAAAAAAAAAAAAAAAAAAGCATGCGGAATGCAGGATTAATCTTTTTTTTTTTGTTATTTATGCAACCAAAAGCTAGTTTTTATATTTAAAGAAATTATTAATCGAAAGAATTGATCCCAGGTGTGAGGCGGGATACGATACATACCCTCACTGTATGGGCAGATACTCTTCCGTTTGAGCTACAAAGACCACGACCGCCCATCCGACTTATTCCTAGTATTTCCTCATATTCAAGGAACAACTACCTACAACATCGAATGTAATACTTTGACACGTATCCAAAAATCGATAATATCGAGAATAAACAGCTTAGTTATTATATTTTTTATTTAATCATTGCTAGATTGTTATGTCATGTGGGACATCTGACACCTGGATTTGAATTTTGATCTTAATACGTTTATTAAATTTACTAAGGTTATTAAGTAAATTTAAATCTGTTGCTCTAAATGTGACGTAAGATCTATAATTCAACGAAAATATTGCAGTTTCTACGCAAAATACCAATAAATTAAAATTTATGGTGGATCCATTTACAAACAGCTACGTGTAATAATGCAGATAAGATTTATTATAGTGTATGATGTTTAATTACTATTATATTTCAGTAATTTAAGTTTTGAACGATTTCAGAGAGTACGAAATATTAACTCATTGGTTCAAACCATTTGATTTGATAATAACCGCCGCCGTAAAGTTAATAGTTAGCGGTTTTATTGTCTACAGCCCTTTTAATTAAACGATTTATTAGATCTGCCGCTCGATTCTGTAACGTACAATCTCACTCTCGAGCCTCGATAGATCGATCTTTTTTCAATAATATAATATCAGTTACTAGCTACTCGAGTCATTGTGATATTTTATTTGCAGTAACGTAGGAATGGCTTATAAACAAATTGACAGCGAAATTTTATGTTATTGAATTCAGAGGGTTCTTCCTAGAACAAATATGGAAGGCGGACTGAAACCGAGGCTCCAAATAAAATTTAGTATATATGTTTTATTTATACTTTCGTCCATCAGTTACCATAAAGAAAATGGAAACTAATTATAGAAACAATATCTAAGTATTTCATAAGTTTGTATTCTTATTAAGTGTAACTAAAGTATTGTAAAGAAACCCATGTAAATTGAAGACAACTTAATAAGCAATAGTATATTTAAGATAAATAACTACAAATTTCGTCAATGAAATCTGTTAAGCGATTATAGTTCCGAAAAATTGTTCTATTTACTATCTTTTAAATGTTCTTCTTGTATCACAGGAGCAGCATTGACGATATAAGCCCATCATTTGGGCTAGATTTTAAAAAGCTCAACACAACTTTGCTTTCAAAACTCTACATTAAAACGCTATATTTCTCGAAATGCCATAATTATTCTAACTGTAATTACGGTAACAAACCAAGCATTTGAGAACTCTGAACCTAACATTATTAAACCAGCGAACCGTCATGCTCATCAAAAACAATAGAAAGGTCATTGCCTTTAGTTTTTCTCGATCGCTTTTGCAACTGATCGCAACTCTTGCCCTCATCGGAAGACGCGCGCATTTCGACAATCGGCCTTGAGCTACAGATATGCGAGTAAAACGCGACGGTTGAAACGCCCTTCTTAGTATAATATAGAATCGAGTGTATTTTATTTCTAAAGATAAATTTATATACTTTGTAATAACTTTTGTAAACTTGACTATTTGACTTACGTGACATTAATAACTGTAATAAGTTTATTTTTTTAATATATGTGTGCATGTATATAGAAATAGCATTATATCATATACGGGGATATTACGAAATTCCAGGTATAATTTAGTCAGAATTAATCATTGTAATTAAATAGAATGTAATTAAATGAGATAATCAAGTTCTAGGATTTAATGTAAAAAGCAACCATGAAAAGGTTTTTCTTCTTGAAAACATTAAAAACATAGTTATAAATAATGAAATTGGCTCATTAGATATAGCTTATTTTTCATAGTCTACTTTCAACATCTTAAATTTTACGTTTATAACGTGCTTTTGCAGCAGCTCTTGCGCTGAAAATAAAGATTTCACGCGACTGTCTTCTCGATGCGGCTTTGTGTATGATTTATATGGATGTGTCAACTTTGTTACAAAAGTACTTTGATGATTTACCAATAATTAAATTGACCAATTATTGAAAAGTATAGATAAATGTAAGTAGTAAAGTAATGTAAGTAATAAATGTAAGTCATGTGAGTAGAGAAATGTAAGTCAGTTTAAAAACGATTAAGTGCAAATTAAAATATATTCATTTTTGTCGATAGAAACAGTTATTGGCATCATAATTTAGTTTAAGTAAATATTTTTTTATTTTTTAAAAATATTCAATAAATAAAGGGGTTCTTGATTTGTATAAGTACCCTTATGTGTGTGGATCCTCAGTTACCGAAAATAATTAATAATAGCTTTTTAACGATAAATGCTGGTGTAGAAATTCTACATTTTCCAACACGATGATGGTAATAACCACTTTAATAATAAATTATGTCCAAGACTATAGATAAGTATTACAAATAGTAATTTAAAAATTTTAACAGATGGTGACTTATAAACTCGAATATTACAGTGAAGATGTGTTCGAAAATTGATTTCATTGTTAGATAAATCGTTCAACTAAAAGGGTATAAAAACTTACAACTAGTCTTAATTCAGATGAAGCATGTCCATTCAATTCTTTCACCACGGCGAACGTCAATAGTTTATTGGAACATTTTACAAACAATATAAATAATAGTGGTAGTACGAGCGCGATCAGTCTGTCGTGCGCCAGCGCACACTTAAAACCTCCCGTTTAAAAAGTTATGAAACATGACTTGCTTCGCTAATTTCGTAATTTTTCTGTGCCTCGTTTCAGTAAACGCGCTTAGTATAGAAAAAGTGAGTGTTAAAAATAATGTGACTAAACGTCAAGCCGACTTCTTTCCCGATTGGGTACCGTTCAAAAATAAACATGGAGATGAATTAGGAGAATTCGTCAGTGTACCCAAAACGAAACTAAAGAAGAGATTGGCGCCTCCTGTGAATTTCATCCTCAGAGCTGTAGCTGAACCTGAAGGTGATGATTACTATGATAAGGGCCAAGGAGAAAGTGATAGCGATGATTATTATGAGAAGAAGGAGTGGTCTGACTTAAACCGACCCGCCGACAGTCAGCCAGACATCGATAGTGCAAAACCGTTAAATCATACTGATATATCCGACATCGATGGAGTAGTGAATATTATAACTACAAAACCGGATATTGATGTAAGCAAAATACAAATACCATTCACTAACAACACTAATGATAAGAAACAAAATAAGTTGAAAGAGTCATCAGTTGAGGATGTGGAAAAAAAAGAAAAAATATTATCTCAAGTTGTAAGTAAAGATTCTGGTGAAGAAAAATCGTCGAATAAGAAGTCAGAGAAAAAATATGAAGACGAAGCTGAATATGAAGAATCTGAGGTAGATAAACGAAAACCCGAAGTGACCGAAGAAGAGCAAAGTGAAAGTGATGCTAAAAAAGCTAGTATTCTCGATGCTGTAGACGAGCTTAAAGAAAGGCATGCTGAAGAACAGAGAGCAATAAATGAGAAAGTTAAGGAAGAAGAATTGTATAAAGAAGAACAAGAAAGAAATAATTTAGCACATAATCCTAACGTCGGTAAATACGATACTCGTGGTAATTACAAAAAAGTCGCCGACTACGATGAATATGAAGATAGAGAAATATCGGTTCATGATAAATATAAAATAAATCCATTCAAAAATACAGTAGTCACAACTCGTCAACCAAAGAAAACGAGGAAACCGAAACCCAAATCTAAAAAAGTAGAAGTAGGCAAATTATCTGTTTTTAAAAATCCACAAATCTATATGGTTTACGATGATGAAACGAGTGAAGATATTAGCACAACTACCAAAAAACCTTTAGCTACTTCAAATTACAGTTCAAAACAAACTAGATTTTCGTCACGCTTCACCACTTCTACAGCGACTCCAGAAGAGGAGGACAGTGTCCGTATATCATTAGTTCCGCAAGGCGTCGAAGGGAAAGAAGGAGAACCGGCACTATTCTTCCCTAAAACACGAAAAAATAAACGCAGGCGCAAGAACAAGCTGACAACGCCTGAACCCGATTCACATGTAGCGGAAACAATTAAAGACACATCAGCTAAAGCGCATGAGTTGCCATCTAAGGGTTTAACGACCTCTTCACAATTCTCTTCAACTGGGACAGCTTCTGGTATAACTGGAACGGGTTCTGGTATAACTGGTACAGGCACTGATACTACTGCCACGGGGGTTGATACCATCGGATCAGGTGCTGATCTTACTGGGACCGGCCTTGATGTGACGGGAGCAGGATCTTTTACGACTGGTTTAGCAACTTCTCCTTCGGCTCCGGATTCGCTTTCAACTAACACTGTTGCTGTGGGTGATGCGGTGCCAGCCTCAACCGACCACAAGGGCCACGAGAATAAAGATGCTAATTATGAGAAAGGTAAGTCGCTTAGTTCAGTGTAGTTTGACACTGACTTATGAAACATTAATAATTATACACCTTAAAGTATACTAGGCGATGCAGTCGCTAAGCATAAAGCTACCTAGCACCATATATTGGAGCGGAGCGAAATACCTAAAAAAAAAAAGAAAAAAAAATTGTTTTAATGGGAATTTATGCGAATTTCAAAATTCGGCGCAATCTGGTCTTAAACCTGTTGTTTCGATTCCACACAAAAATATTAAAATCGGTTAAGAACTCGGGAAGTTATGGCGTAACAGACATTGCGCCATTGAAGCTGATCCATGGGAGCTTCGCTCGCTCCACTCCAATAATCAGCACTATTTTATATCAATAAAAACTTAAAAATATTTAAAACATTCAACAGCGTAATCAGTAACACTGTCCTTCAATCGAAATTCGAAGGACCAGGCTTTATATACCAGTCGTGGTTTAGATATATTCAACTAGGTTTTAGGAAGATACTGCTTGGAATCGGTACATCGAGATATAGGACATGATTCAAGTAAACCTAAGTTTAGATGAATAAAACTAGCCGCTAGGGGAGATTGAGCTATAAAAATATAGACACAAAAATATCGCAATGAAAAGTATTAGGTATATACAAGAAGATCTGCTTTGAAAGATTAAAGAAATAGGTCTATAATAGTAACCTAAAAAGTCAAGTAGTATTTAAAAAATAATTAATTTGATAATTAAAATTTACAATCCTGTCACTATAGAACAGAATTGTCAAAATAGTATCTGATATCTAATTAAATAAATCTATTTAAAATATATTTCATCCATTAAATATATCCTATTAAGACTGCGACTATGGGAAGCAGAGAATGAAAACAACTGCTTTAGTTTCATTATCCTTTTTTTTTTCTTAGGGGATTGAAATTACCAGCTCTGTTAACAAAAAAAACCGCAGTTAACAAAAATAGTCAAGGTTTATTAGAGATGTTTTAAAAAAATATTATTTCGCTCTCCTTTAAGATTTCCGAATGTTATGTTTGAAGAATGCCTGTTATTTTTTCACAAGGGATGTTATTGTATCGCTTCATTCAACTGAATATGTTACCACATATGTAACATACTTTCAACCAAGTTATTTCCTGAGATGTTCATTCTTTTGAACGAAAAAATAAGTTTCTAAATAGATTTGTATAAGGACTTATTCTGACCATGTTTTATTTAATTTTTGGTTATCCGATGATAGAGCTGATGTATATTTTTTGTGTCGTTTATTTTTTATCTTAAGCAATTTTTAACACCCAACGCAATTTACTTGTTTTGGGTTTTACACGAGATTTTTCTATCTAGGCGAATATTCTGCCACTTTCTTCCAAAAGATGTCGACTTTTTCGCTTTTCCAATTATTCTAAATTTATTTTTCTATTTGTGGTGAGTGAGGTATGAGACATATTATTAGCATTTCCCTTTTTTTACCAGGGGTAAAGTTAAGAATTCCTTTGGACTACTGAACCTACATACTCCCTTGACTCCACTTTAACATATCATCACAACCGCTCAATTCACCAGCAGGGGTTGTATATTCGCCCTCACATTGGAGTCAAAGTCGCGGGTCAAACCGTGGCCAACAGACCTTTTTTTTGTATTTTCTTTGGCAAATCGTCAATATTAATGAAATTAAATATGTAGACAGAAGTGCTGAATCTCAATCCTTTGTCGAATACGTCAAAATTAAGAATTTGATCAAGTTTTTTCCGGTCAGAGAACTTACTATTAATAATTGTTGTTTCTCTATAAAGAGCTTCGTGCTCGTTTTATAAATTACTTATAGCTGTTTTTACAGTCAAATTCAGGTCATTTAATAGTACATTGCTATGATATAAATAATTCAAATGATTTCTTGACAAAATGCTTTTTATGGTATCAAGGCACTTATAATAATTGTGCCAACACTCACTGCGCACTTATAACACCTCTAAATTATCTATTAACTGAACCTGTATGTGTATGTATCTGGGTAGCTACGCAATCAAAGGGAAGTTTCTTTTGATTTTTGGCACACTAGTGTTCGCAATAAAACTACAGAGTGTGATCTAAACCAAGTCGTGTTATGAAGTAAATTTGTATACACCTAAGATTTTAATTGTCTTCGAATAGCTACAACTTGATATACATACAAGCTTGTTTTAGTGGTAGTAATTTGAAAAAAAAATTGTAAAGCACACATTTCTTTGGAAAGTATATTGTCATATATATTTTTATATATTTTATGCATTTTTCAATGCGATCTTGTATGATAAATTATTACAATAGAAAAATACTAGAAAAAATCGACTCGGGTCACAAGTGATTTCTCAGGCGGGAAGTATATTGTCATTCTATATCTTGACACGATAGTTTATTGCGAAATTACAATTTTCTTTGTGCGCAGGGAAGGGTTGACTATAATCTTAGCTGAAGCACTCACTTGAGTGAAAAAGCAATATATGAGACCGGTTTTCGAATCGAAGGGTAGTTGGCTGATATTTCGATCGTATTAGATTTTTATGGGAGCCATATTCTTTTTTCAAACGAGAGTGTGTTTTTCTTCCAAAATTCCTCCAAAACAAATGTACTTTTGTGCTGGTAATAGATAACTCCGGAATTAATTTCGCGGCAAAGTCGCGGAAAGAAGCTGTTTGATATCTACCACTATATCACTATTTATGGAATATTGTCTAGCTTATCTCAATTTATAAACTTATTGTTATATATAGTTTTGTATAATAATTTGATAGTGTGCCAAAAATAAATAAATAAATAAACCCCCATGCTAGCTGCCAAGATCGATGATTTTGATGTGAAGTGAATAAGTGATGTGAAATAGAACACCTTTGCGACACGTTTTAAAATACAATTAAAAAATTTACGTTTCTTTTTCGATTTCTATGCACGCATTTGTCACAGTACAAAATTCGATTCCGCAGCGAAACCGATTAACGTTTCGAATAAACAGATATTCGTCACGCCTACCCCGGTTGGTCTGTACTTATCTTTTCAACATTTCAAGATAACAGATATTTAGCAACTAGGGATGGTAAGTAAAGATTAGAATACTTAATCAATTAATATAATTACAACAAATGCAATCCAAAATCTAATTAAATTACTACTTAAACCATACTGTAAACATTAGAGATAATTTGAATAAATAAGTACTTGTAAATTTTACGAAATGTTATCTTTATATTATAAGTAATACTTCTGCCAAAAGAAGAGACTTATTACTGAGGTATCATCTAATCTGTATCATGTAATAATTTTATGTCAATATGTATTATATTTTTTAACAAATTTGTAAATTGCCCTAAAACGTTATAATGCCGAAGAGTGACAATACGCGCTCATAACTGGGCACTAAGGAATAACAGATAGAACTAATATAAAAGCTTTTCTTTAATTCTGTCAATATATGATACTAAGGATGTTAATTTCAAATATATTCCATATAGAAAATTTAAAACCACTATGTGTGAATTATGCCACATTACCATAAATTAATGTCCGACATAGTAAAAAAGAACTAATACTGCATACTTAAATTTATCGTTAATGGCGACTAGTGATACTCCAATAGACCTCCAATAGAACACAAAATATGCCTGCCAAGTGTGGAGGCTGTGGCAATACAGTCCCCTTTAGGCTTCCTTCTATCAATTGACGTCTTTCGGCTGATGATTATAATATAAATATAAATTTAAATAAATTTTGTTGTGAAATTTTATATCTCATTTAAAACAATATATAATTATAAATCGTATTTTGCTTTGAAAGTTTTTCGGCACATACGCTTGCAGAAAAACCTTTTCTTCTTTGATGAAAATGTGAACATTTTTATGTTTCGACGACCACTGCAGAATAGAAAAAACATAAACGGTTAAAACTTAAAATATAAAAAGTTAAAATATAAATATTAAAAATAGGACACAAAAAGTAGAACAAATTAAATAAAAGCTATTATATTTTAATTCGAGATTTCTTAAGCGGTTTAAGGTAACTTATTATTAAGTTATAGGTCAGATACCGTGGCATAATATATGTGGTATAGTAGAAACATTCATAAAACGTACTGACAAAAATCACCTCTAGCAGTTTTCATAGATTCCTCTTCAAATATCCATGTTAACTTTACCACATTCTTATGTACACTTTGCCAAACTAAACAGCTGTGTTCGGGGCAATAATGCTAAATGACTAACGTGCTATTCACATGAGTAGTAATATGATATCAGTTTATGAACATCTTAACTCCATTGCGAGTCCATATATGCATAGTCAACAAAAAAGGTCAGCAAAAAAGAGAATTTTGTAATGCACATGCCGAGCGTAGTTAGTAAATAATAAATAAACCAATCTCAGATAATACTCAATAATTATTCAGTTCCAAATAAAGCTCAGCTTATAATATGGGTACTTAAGAATGTATAGAAGACATAAATATAAGTAAATATATTGGGGTCTATCCAATGACTCGTAAACAAAAGCTTATGCTCATCACACATACATATAGTGCCCCCTAACAGGATTCGTAAGCGGCACCTTTGCCGCAGAAGTAGGATCGCTATTGCTGCACTAAGCGGTTGTAATGATATGTAAGAATTATTACTGTTGCTATTATTATTATTTAAGCAGTAGAAGTAGCTTGTGTAGATTCCGCTATGAATAGGAACATGACAGGGTTAATTTAATTGAACTAATGTATTTGCTGACTATTGCAAACGCAGACATAAAAATATACAAAATGAAACAACACAAACCCAGAAGGGTATGAAATGATCTTTTGCATCAAGGATTCCGTACATTAACCTTCAATAAACCGTATTAATATTTACTTCATATTTTAAATAAAAATGTTCTGGCCGTTTATGTTTTTATGGTGATACTTATTCGATAGCATTATTCAGCTCCACTGGTAGTTAAGTAATTTTCGTCGCAACAAAACAGCATTCTCATCAATCAAAGGTTTTTTCAATACTTTAATATGCTGATCGTGTTATTTAGTAATCTGAAAACGAAAGAAAACCCATGTACACCCTAGCACATTACAGATATACAAAAATATAGATAGTTTAGATATAACTAACTAAGGAATACAACAGATTTAAAAAAGAAATACGCTACGGACCTTGACAGACCCAATCAATTTTGCTAATGTTTCAGGATAAATTCTTCATTTAAATTCTTAAAAATAAATAGTGTCTTCATAATTAGTTGAAGTAACTTAAATAAGAAATGACCATGAAGATGAAAGCCTTTTTAAAGTTTTCGCATTTCACGACATGAAAAAAAAAACGTTAAGTAGGTTGTACACCAATGTCAATAATTTTAAGAGGGTTTGTTATTAAAAAAAATTAATAGTGGACCCTAAAAATAAAATTTGAGTACTCCCTAACGATATTACCCTTGTCAACTGCCTGTCTCAAATGCAAGGCGAAATGTGAAAGTTATCATAATTTAAAAACCCGTAGAAATGCCGAGCTATACTGATGAGATTTCCCTGTTTTGCAGAGATGCTTTTCTTCTTTTGGAATTTTGGTTCTGATATAATTGTTTTTATAGGTAAATTTTATAAAATATATTCTCATGAATAATAAAATAAATTAAACCAGGTAATTATAGTGCCAAGAACATTTAATTAAAGCTAAACCTTATTCTGATACTGTTTTTGTTAACGATGTACGTGTCGATAATATAATATTAAATATCCCTTTGCCCTGAAAATAACGTATAATAGAGGTCCAAACAAATTCAAAAACTGCACAGCACATATTATATACCTGAAAACTTTCAGAAATACTTTAATCTCTATATATACTTACTCCAGCGGAGCCAAACTTAAGAAAAAACAGTAAAAACTCTTCTTCAATAAAGTGTCAAAATTATAACTGTGTAGAACTTTAAGTATTTTGTAACACATCTTTTTAAGTTCAACGTTTTCTAAAGTATAACCCAACCTAAGGCGTCATTCCTACAAAAAACAAGTTAAAAAAATGGATTCTCCCGACCGTACTTGACTAATACAATAAGCAAACACTGTCACTGCGGTTAGTTTTCGAACAACCTGTTAAAGATTATGAACCATAAAATCGAAACCAATTGATAAAGCGGTCTAATCCGGAACCGGGAAGCTATATAGAAAATTGTTTTCACCTAATGTTCAATTCCGTATCGGTTAACAGAATTATATCCAATTTAGGCTATAAGCATATCCGGAACGTCTTAAGACAAACAAATTTTCTTAGTCGTTTTGCTTTTTAAACCAGACAATAGTTACGACGTATAGAGGCACATTAAGACGAAATCAAATTTATAAACGGTTTAAAGTTGTTCACATAAAGTTTAGGTTATCTTATTGTTTTTCTTAATCAAGACTATTTCTCAATTCGGATTCTGTAGCTAGATCATATAATGCACGTTCCCATCAACTCCTAGAACGTTCATTTAATCAATAAAGTACTTATCGAGTAGCGGAGCGTAATAAACAAATGCACTCGTGACCCACACAAGCATGAAACTTTCATCGTTACAGATGAAAATTCTGAAATTAATTAATTTTATATCATCTGTACCGTTATTATTCGCTGAACATTAAAAAAATATAATAATCTATATTTTTCCTAAACAATTTCGCCATATAGTAACCACAGAAAATTTTAAAATAAATAGTTTTCATTTGAACACACAACGAACCAACGATAATTAGAATTTGTCACGCAAACTGAAATGTCACAAACCCGTAAAAGCCAAAGGCCAAAGTGGCATTTAAATTTTAACACAATTTCACAGGGCTAAGGTCCAATTTGCATGTTTTGTCGTAGAAACCGATGACGTAAACTGTAGCATCCGATTTGAGATTTTAAACAGATTAAAATGAAAGTGTGAAAAAATAGAAAGTTGTTCAATGATATTGAAAATGCTACAGGTGTACAAAAATTACGAGCACACCGCACCAAATGAAATAAATAATTTTCTCGCCTACTTTAACTACTGTAAACATAAGATGTAGGTGGTAACCATTAAATTAATCGTGTTGATTTTTTCTCATGCAATATTCTCGGTTTGTAAGGCAATATATGGGCGATATTGAACTATGATGACACCATTGGTTTAAGTCAATTGACTTAATATATAATTTTGTTGTTGACATTTTTTTATTATTTCTGACAACATTTAATTAACAAATACGCGACAAAACGCTCTAGGAAATAAGATTGCGTCTCATATTCAAATGCGTCTTATATAACCATTTATGGTTGGCATTTTGCGATTAGATTAAAAGCACCGACTTCGCTAATAAAAGGGGACGTTCGTGACGTCATCGAAGTAGTTAAAAAAGTAAAGAAACTAGAATAATTTTAGTATTGACCTCTTTTCTATAAGATATTAGATGAGTGAATGCTTTTGTCACATATCGGGACACTAAATTACTGAATGGATACAAAATTTACAAATAGACCACCGTATGAACAATAGTCATTTAATTTAATAAATTAATATCAATTTTTCATTAGAACAAATATTAACACCATTATCATTAATTTTATTCATCCACTTATAGAGTTATAGCCACTAAAACGATGGCCTGGCATTTTATGTGTATTGATTTAGACAATACGCAGTAATACCGCATAACTTCGTTTTTGTAAAATACATTCACACTGTCGAGTTTCAATAGAATGAAATTTTGGGGTTTATCAAATTTATCCATTTCTACATGGCAGAACAAAATGTAAAAATGAATTTAACAGTAGCCAGTAATTAATATTTCACTACAATTTCGATTTATCCAGGCTTTACAGTAAAATGTTACGTTTCGGAATCAAAAAATGTAATCAAAAATATCGCTAAGATAATTGATTGCGTATAATTTCTGTAGATACAGACATCAGTGGTGCTTTAATAATTAATGACATTCACATGCGATAAATGAATAAATGTCACATTTCGTTTGCATCCGAATACATGTTATATATGACTATTATATATAAGTAGCTTAAAAATAATTAAACAATAAGGAAATGTCTTCACGGAAAGATAGATGTCTTGATTAAAAAATTATACGATTATGACTCGTTTAATAGAAAAAATGATCGTATTATTAAACTACGCCCTTATTATAAACTTCGTAATTCATTGAATGTTACCTTATTAACGCAAGAAAAGTTTAAAACAATAAAATCATACTTCCAACTATCTTAAGCAAACGTTATATTCGCAGGTGGCGCACGGCAATACAAATCGGAGCACCACGATCACCATGAAGAACACGGGAAAAAGGCGTATGAGGTAAGGTTCAACAGCAAATGTTGGCAAACTGGGCTTATATAGGCAAATTTGTCCATATTGCGTACTGATGTAAACAAGGAAAATCAGTAAATGGAATGAGAGTGATAAATACTACCAGCAGCCAAAATTTCTATGTCAAAAATAATTAGTATAATAAATTTTAGTCACAGATTCAAAGTTTGCAAAAATGCTTAACTTTTACTAATCATTCTCTGAAGAAATGTGCTGAATAATTTAAATTTCAGACCTTCTTAAAAATGTAACTTACAGATAATATTTAAATAAATAAACGTAGATAAATTTACACAATCACTCGATGAATATTTTATGAAGCGACATCCATGAAATCTAATATTTTCAATATTTGGGAGGCTCGTCGCACTACCGATAAGTGGCTTAGCGTACAATGACCCCATACACAATTTCATAACATATTTCTAGTAAAAGGAGTATTATAGTAAATGAGAAACCAGCCGTGAATATTCAATCGTGTATTCTAAAAAAAGTTAATGTACATTACATATGATTAAGGTCTTATATTTACTTGTAAACCAGATATATGATTCTTCAAAATATTATTTATTTAATTCTTTTGACTTATTAAATAGGGTTTTTACTTTTATATGTAAAGAAATATGACAACAGCATCACGACACCCGACAAGCCTCAGCATATGTTGAAATCGAAACTCGCGCGAGCAAAACCTTGGTACTGTCATTATAAATATGGCGACGTAAGTCATTATATGTTCGTGTTTAATATGAATAACAGTATTCATCAGTTAGAGAATTAACCTGTCACTTCGATACTGGTGGATATGTGATTTATTCTGTTTTTACAATAGGATTATAACTATATTACGAACAGTGCATACCTGCTCAACCTTACAATACAGGATGTACAAGATTTACAGCTTTCTCATCAAAACCTCTTTAAAATATAGAGTTTACTTTGTTAATTATAATTTTACTCTGTCGCATTACCATTATATTTACTTGCATTTCACCCACAATCTTATCGAGCTTTCCCCAAGGTTCTAAGTCTCCGCTACAGGCGAATATACTTTAATAGGTACTTTAGTTTTGGCTTAAACTTCAAGCTGCATGTTCCAATTTGTCTAACGGTTTACTGTACGAACTAACTGAAATATTGTCGCATTTAAACATAATGTTATGATCATAAACGTGATAAAATACATTTGAAATAATAAAATAATAGATCTAGTTTCAACAACAACAACAATCCAACAACCGGGTAATGCAACAGAAGTGATCACGTCCATGCCAAAAAAGATCATTTGTTAGAATGCACGATATAGTCTATAGAGGCTGTGCCCAGGCTTATGTTGATGTTTTGAGAACAAGCATATTTTGTTTTCGAGTTGTGGGTCCTTATATACTCATTTATGTATTGAATCCTTATTTAATACTCAGCAATCGGCTTATATTGGAACTAACCAATTTTTTTAACATTTCTGTTTTTTTATTCTTATATAAAGCATAATTTTTTAAGATTTTTTTAGTATCACACAACGATTTTATATCCACCGGTATAAAAAAAAATCATGATTAATTCAATGTTATGTATTAATTGATAGAATAGCAATCGTTCTTACCATCTTAACCCCAGTTATCTAACGTATCTGCTAGTTTCAACTGCCACTAAATTACAGTAACCCATAATCATTTTCTTAATCTACATATATAATAGCGAAAGATTACTCACTCATCGCGAAATCTCAGAAACAACAAGTGTAGGAGTCTCATATTTTACATGGGCGTTCCTTCTAAGACGCAGGTGCTCACTAAGACGGGATTTTGCAAATTTAACCCCTAAGGGGTAAAACGGGATGAAAAAGTTTGTATGAAATTTCTATAGTTTTTATAGTAGGGTTTCCGAATTATAAGAAAATACCCCTTTTTTAATGTATGTAATTATTAACCGACGTCATAAAGTAGAACATTGTCAATTCGGGTGTTTATTTTTCTATGTATGTTCGGGTATAACTCCGTCATTCTCAAATTCGTCAAAATTCTTTTTATGTTTGCAAAGGAGATATTTCGAAATGGTCCCATTTAAATTTTTATTTTGATCTGATAATAGTTTCGGAGAATAAATCTCAATTGCTGCTATCGCATAAATATGCATTGTTTACGCCATTACACAACATAACAATACGCCTGTACCTTCGAAAGAGGTACGAAGATCAGCAATGAAGTCGGTGTTTTGTTAAATAAATTAATACGAATTATTTTCATCCCACATTCATAAACTTTTTCTGTAAAACTATAGAATGAATTTTCGAAAACCGCCATACAAAACCTTATTACCTATCATAATTATAAATGCTATCTTTTTAAAAAAGGGACAGAAAAGAAAGAACTTCAAATTTAACAAACGAAAAACGATGAAACCATAATTTGTTTCGAAGACAGGCGTGGAATGGCCCGTGATTAGTTATGGCTACTCGAACGGGCAGTTACGTGAGGGCAGTCGTCGTTGTCGCACGTATCGAATGTACGATTTTTTCTGCGCATTATGCTGCTTGATTCATGGTGGTTTTTCCAGATTATTTATTCCTGTGCATTTAAATATTCATTTGATTTTTTTGTAAGACATTCAGACATCAAATATACTCGTATATTATAACACCTACTTACTCATTTAGATACTTTTCAAATTTATTTCAAAGTATATTTTCAATTATACAGTTTTAATTTTGTTTGTTATTTAAATTTAGTTTTGTTTGAAATAAATTTATTATTTAATGTGATTGAGTCGGAAATGAATATAAGTACGAATAGTTCTGAAGAATCTGAAATTAGTGGTTCGACAACAAAGATAAAAAACGTAGAAAGAGGTTGACAGACAATATTAGTAGGAAACAAATAAAAACTGAAGCTAAAAATCATCCATCGGGCAGGTGTTAAAAATATACCCATGAACATCCCGAAGTAAACCGAGCAACTGTTATAAAATATACCCATAATCATCCCGAGGTGAATCGGGCAGCTAGTGAAAAATATGCCCATTATTATCCTGACGTCAACAGACAGGCAGTTGTGAATTATTAGAAAAAGCAGCAAGTAATTGTTTGGAAAAATAAATTTATGACCGGATGCCACTGTGACTAAAACTTAGATTATTATCATGTTTGTTTCAATTCAATCACGCCAAAACGGTATGAACAGTGTTTATGGAATTGGGCATATCGGTAGATTATACTGATACAATGAATGATTGCCATAAGATCGGGTAGGCAATTTTCTCATATAAACACACATCATAATATTGACGCGAACAAAGTAGCGGCTAACAGATAGTTATGGATATAATCATAATTATGTCCATACTATTTACATTCGCTTCCTAAGATTTGTACGGTAATAATTTAATAATAATAGAATCATTTTAACAAGCTAACGAAATGTCCGTGTTTGACACGGCTTGTTTTCAAAACAATGAATTTTAGACATTAGAACAATACGATCTCCCAAAACAATGGTAGAGATTGTTTCAAAACAAGAATTGGTGAATGACCAACGAGCTATGTTTGAAATTGCTATTCATAGATTAAAAATAAATAAAAGAACAATTAATAATTCGTTCTGCACCCTTCACTGTAATTAATATTCCATTGCATACGAAAATAACGGTATAAACATAATTTTTCGCTGAACTAAGTAATTACAGCTTCATTAAGAATTTTTTTTGCTTAGTGGGATTTCTATAATTATTTTTGCTTTATTCCAACATAAATAATTAGACACTACGCGGGCTCTATATGGATATCAGGTAACAATTTCTTATGAGTCCCGGTGGAAATCGAGATCACGTGCCCTTGTGAAACTTATTTAATATGTGCTTTTGCAGAGTGAATACACTAAAACATGATAATAGTCTAATTACGCGAAGTAGTAATAAACATATTCAAAATGTGTTCTTGTTTCTGGCCTTATATTACAGAATGAATAACAAACACTAAAAGTGAACCACTGAGCATAGCATAGCGTAAAATATTTACTTCAAAATATACATCAAAGGAACACATAGAACACTGTTCTGTGCAATTGCGTATCTGTAGTGGGATAAATTCTAAAGAGGAAGTGGGGTATAGGTTTTTGGCTGACGACATGCAGATTATTAATGCATAAATGTTTTTAGGCCTACCATCATAGTGAATCGTTTTTAAGTTTTCACTTATTCTTGTCCATCTAAAGACCATTACGAAAGTTACTTGACTTTAAATTATTGAATGAATACTAAAAATGGGTCTCAAGGAGACAAATCCTATCAACTCTTTTTGCACCCAATGAGTTTAACTTCAATCTATTTAAATTAATTTCGTAAGTTAAGCTTCAAATGCCACTACCTTGTGCTGAAGTCTCTTACGTCTCACCTTTGAATTTCTCGAAAACATTTTAATAAAACAGTTTCTTAGTATCTATTATGTCTCTTTTTAATTTGAAAGTTATAAATATTCAATAGTGTTTGTAATCTATAAGTCTAGCCCACACCAAGCTTGTTAGTACTAATCGCTTACCATTTTTATTGATATATGTATAAGCAGATATGTTATTGATTTTTAAACTAAAATTTGGTTAGGGTTACATTACCTTTCAAATTATACGCTGGTTTCTTTATGTTCCTCTTAAAGCATTTAAAGTATATGTTGTACCCCAAGTTAGGGTACTCTACGTTAAATTCGAATCGCACGATCGAGAACTATGAGTACTACCCTTAAGTTCCGAACTCGCAAGTCAATTACATCTCCCACGATTTCAGTTCTTAGAGAGTCAGAGCTGATTTCAATTAAACATCGACCTGCCAGTCCTGACAACGCGAAGCGCGTGACAGCTCCGTTGTGCAGTACACTCTGGAGTTTTGTTCGGCTGTCTAAAACTGAACTGGGTGCTTAATAAGTTTATCATGCCGTACACTTTGAAATATATTAACTTTCTAAGTCTGCCATTTTTAGACTATTATATACTTTTGAGAGCGAATCAATACGTCTTATTATAATTTCCTCTGTATTTAAGTAGTCTAAGAAACATTATTGTATTATACAGATGTACACAATAAAATCCATGAGAAAATATTAAAAATAGAAGTTTTATATTATAGGTTACATTATTAAAACTATAAGACGTAATACTACAGAAAAAGGAAACCGCTGCATTATCATGCGGTTATCAGCTGTTTTATGATGTTTTTCCAAAGACTAACGAAAAGGATATTTTCACGTTAATAATGCATAAGCTCTTATTGATGGTAATGTTATTTTGAATACAATAAAACTATTAAAATGTTTTTGTTTTCGGTGAGTCGTTAAACGTCATTAATCAGACTAAATTTAATTCACCAGTTCTAAATGATCTAAATAAACGTAATAAGAACGTGACTTTTAATAGAAACACTGATAAAAACTTGAATGAAGTTAAAAGAGTAACCAATGTCACGGTAGCTCGTTCACTTGTTTGTCGGTGATCCTTTAGAATGCAAAATTTCTTAAATATAAATAGAAAATTACTATTATTCTCCTACGGGTAGACTTGATATAATATCGCAATCAATAATAAACAATTATTGTTTAGACTGCGTTCGAATCAGAGCCCATTGTACGCCATTGATTGTGACTAGGTTCATCAGAAGCCCCAATCATTGCAGTGATCTTAAATAGCTGCACTCTTAGCTCTTACTATGCCAGAAATACGATATTTTTCGTCTATTAAATCAATGAGCTTCAACAGCTTGGCGTAAAACAAAGTATTCTTGATTCATTAATAATGAAAATTTAAATAGCTGTGCAAGTGCATATAATAGGGAGAGAATGCTTAATGCTTAATTTCAAGAACATCAACATTCTAAGAAATATATTTAATGATTACTTACTTGAAATTGTTTATTTTTGAATCACAGATAAACTAAGAGCAATTTAATATAATGTGTAGACAGTTTTTACATACATGCTGCCTCATGGCTTTTTAGTCTCATTTATGCAAAATAATGTAAAAAATGATAAAATAATGACTCCAGTTAATAGACATCACGAAAACTTACAAATAACTATACGAAACATTATTAACAGATGGTGAAACTAGCTTCATAATGTCGCAAACTTAACTTTAACTTTCTGATGAACAAGACAGTGATTTCTCTTTGTCTGGCAAATAAAATCAGTTCCGAGACTGATTTGATTAACTAGCTCACAAAAATAGAGAAAAATTGGCCTTCTTTTTAAAAAAAGTCACCGTAGAACATTGCTGTGTTATTGTATGATGTTAACGTTTAAGACAATAACTTGAATTTGCAACATTTTGAGAGTTTACTTAACTATCAAGTGAGGTTGGTCTCTTTTAATAAAATTCTATATATTTTTTTTATTTTTTAGTCTACTTCTAATTCTGTAAAAACTTTGTTTCCTGTGTTTTATTAGAAACTAGAACGATCTAGCTGCCATTGCCAAAATATTTTTTTATTTTTTTTTTAATTATTAATAATTCAATGTTCATGCAATAACGTCAGATTGTAAAACTTTATTAATAAAAAAGAATAAACTGAAATCAGTTTCACAGCATGAACAGTAAATCTTTTATGATTATTTAGACTACACTAAACAAATACCTACTCTTGCACCATACCATAAAAAGTATAAAAATTGCAGTGTGAAAATCGTAAATTGCTTTTGCCCGACTTAATCTGACGTGATTCGGCTTTATTATAATTAATCAGTTAAATTTTTAGCTAGAAAATTTGGCCTTGTGGATAGTTAGTTATTTGGACCGAAGTGATCAGGATGTAGGAAATTTCACACAGCTGTCATAAAATAATTTATGAGATTATTTGTGTATATAACTATTAATAAGTTACATACAAAGTGCTTTTCTTGCGAAGCTAGGGTAGATCTGGCTTATTACAATTCATTAGCATCTGTGGTAAATCTATTTTTAATTGCTTTTTATTTAACGAAAAACCATTGCAATTTACTGTGTAATGTATGTATATTTATCTAGTTTGTGAGAGGCTGTCAATAGGAATTAAAATAATTTGATATCTCACCATGTCTTGATCCTAATAATTATGATGTTGAAAACCAAAACGAATATATTTTTAAAATGCATTTTAAATTATATATTTTAACATCGAAATAAGAGTGACACAGTTCTGTGATGCTATTCTTTCAACCTAGGTAAATATTGTTCCAGCTGAACGCGATCGATATCTATCATTCCAGCTGAAAGCGATGGGTATCTTCTGAGCGCTTTTGTGGGCCTATTACTCGCCGTGGGCACTTAAAAAGCTTAGTTTTGGGACTTAATAACTTGCGAGGTGATTTCTATTAAAACCATTTGCAATGCTTTCGATTTCCTTTTTCGGAAACTGATATATTTTCAAAAGCTTAGCGAATTGCATAGTGCAATTGCAATTGTTATTTGAAATTTTTGTTTTTTTTTATTACACTGCGAAAGCTATGCTTATGCGAGATTTACGACTTCGTGTTCAACGTGTGTATAATAAACGGGTACAAAAAAGGGAAAATTATTGAAGTTGAAGTAAAATTAAAAAAAAACAACCTTGCAAATTATTTAAAAAAACTTTTTTAATAAATTCTGTATAACTTAATATATATCCGTTGGTTTGTATGTTAGTCCACGTATTTCTTTGCTCTGTGCTAATCAGTTTATAGATAATTCTTATAGACTCGTCTTAAGATTATGTATGTTCTGTGTTTTACCAATGTAGTAATAAATATTGTAGCTCTCCATATTGATTTCATCAACAACAATTTGATCATAGATTTCATACAGATCTAAAACTTGTTTGAACTATTTGTTGATAAAAACTTTTTTAGATTGTTAAGAATTAAGCGGGTAATTACACTGTGTGTAATAAATAATCCGATACATTTTCAAATTTATTGCTTAGCGATTGTTATGCTTCTTTATCTCTTAGAAATCGGATGTCAGATAATGTGCTCATTACAGGTTTATAATTGTTATTTTTTATAAAATGTGTGTTTTAATTTATCTAGACATTTAAACAATGATGTCTAACATTTCATAAGCAACAGAAAGCGCTAAACAAACGTTTATTCAAAAATTTACAATTATTTTGCTTCATATAAAGACGTCAAAAACGCATCGAGTGAAAAATCAGTAGTGAAAAAAGAAAATAACATATTTTTTTGCCATTGTACTACTGCGTAGTACATTTACATTAGATACAGTACATTAGGCGGCCACCCATCCGTGTTTACAAGCGTTTAGCTCAACACGAGGTTTTGATGGGAATAATACTTATGTACATACAAACATAAGTACTAATACTACTGCATTGTTTTTACTGTTTTCATTGTTAAAAGATATGATTAATAGCCGTTGCGTGGAAAACCCTACTAATCAAAATATTGCTAATTTACAGGGCGTCCACAAGGATTCAAAAACCGCCAAGGGCCATCACGATAAAGAAGACCACCTTGGCAAATATTCGGACCACTCGGGCCACGACAAACACCATCACCACGAATCCGGTCACTATGGTGACCACCATCACGAAGAACATGGAAAAAAACATGCTAAGGTATTCACTTAACCGACAAGATAATAAAGTAACTTAAAACCTTTTATTACTAAAATGCATACCTTTGTTTATATAGGTAGGTACACAATCTAAAATGTAGACAGAATTCTAAGAAATACACGATTAGCATGAATTTATCTTATTATATGATTAAACTATATGTATTTATGTCATATTATCGATAGGAGAAGAAAATATCTTACTAAAATTGATATCAAACATTATAACTTAAATTTTATTTCATATTTTAATCACTTTAGTCACCATGAAATTGATAGTTTAATAATTTCGTTGCCATGCATACAAAATATTTAGCTTGACATTAAAATATAAAAAATACTTAATATATTATACATATTTTTATGTACCTACGATTACGAGAATGTATTAAAACAATGCACCTACTATAATGTATTATGTTCAAAGCATTTGCGCTGTTCAAGTTGAACAAAGTTGCGCGTAGGTTCCTCTTAGCGTTGACTCTCCTAATGAAAAAGGAATTATATATTTAATACATATTTTAATTGCTCTATTTTTTCATCGAAAAAATACCGATAGGAAAGTAATATATATATATAGATAATCTACAAACAGGTAATCAAACTTCACATACAACCACACACAATATTATTACCGTGAAAAAATTAACATTTTTAGGTCCAGTCAAGTAACTATCTATAACATTTATAAAGATTTAAAAAAACAAATAAAACGAGCTTAAAACAAGGAACACTGTTCTCAATTTTACTGTGTTCTATTTCCTGAACTTAAATAACATGTAATACAAAAACATTAATCAAAACCGTGTTTTTCGCTACAAAATTTGCTTCCAGTATGAAGAATCGGGCAAACATTCGAAAGGGCACAGCACAAAAGGCAGCCACGACATTCACAAAAAAGACGAATACGAAAAGAAAGTCGAATTCTTCGAAGAAGAAGGCGACTCAGCAGAAGAAGAAAAGCACGGCGGGTACAAAGACGAAAAGTCCCACAAAGCGGTAAGTTTGGAACCGCTTTTTCGTAGTGATTCGATTTTAATTTTTTTTTATCTAGTTCATAATTTAGACTTCAGTAAATACACTTTACTTTGGAAAACCACTAAGTGTTTAAGATTTGGTTTCTCATACTTGTTTACTCAAACAAGAATTAAATCGTGTTTAATATTGTAATCGCTCTTGTTTAAACCCTTTCCTCGTATTGAAGAGACATAAAATAAAATATATATATAAATTAGAATAAAAAGTTTGCATATAACCTTAACTACAGGCTACCAAATTATAAAGAAATATTCTCAACTTCAAAATGTCCAGACTAGAATGCCAGTTAAGTCGAGAAGTTATAAATTTCGAAAAACATCAACATATCTAGCTTAAAATAGCAACCGATTTAAAATTAAAAAGCTTGAAATATTTATGTGTGATGCCCACTGAAATCACGGATGAATTATACTATCTATGTATACCATTCTAGTCTTTGGCCGGATCAAAATAAGCTATGTCAAACAGGAATAAAGTCCTTTTCAAATATTGAAAGTTTCTTCTTTTATATTCTGTCGATTCAGAGAGTACCCTCTACATATAATCATAGTAACAAAATCTGCTTATTTATTTTTAAATATTACAAAATCTTGACAATTTAGCAATGTTGTGTTAAAGCCAACTTTTTTTATATACTAATATTTTTAACAAACGTATTTTGGTAAGAGTTTAAGATTGCCTTTAAATTTCCCATGATAGATTAAAAATTGATTCGAATAAAGTTTTTACTCATACACGTACCCAGACATATAGGCGCGAAATTTTTAATACTTAATACGAACTTTTTGAGTTCTACAAGTTCTCTACATAAAGTGTTTTAATATCTCTTACCGTTAAAGCAGCTTTTGTAAAAAAGTATATCTCAGCCATTTTTGTACCGACTTTAGTTGTTTTATAGGTTACCACAAAAAGTTATTTTGGAAATAAAATATATGCCATGTTGGCCATTTTAAATATTGGTGACAGATTTATAGAAAACAGAACAGTACTTTTGGAGATAACCTCCTACTTGCAAACTCATAAACGTTAACTCTTTATAATATGAGTGTGGACTACATATTATAATAATTATTATAATAATCGTAATAAGAGTAAATTGCTATAATAATTATTATAGCAATTTACTCTTAAATTTTAATTTGAAACATTGCATGCTAAGTTAAAGGGTTAAAGCTATTCTTACTTAAGCTATTAATGATTTCACATTTACGCGTGAAATAAAAACCAATGTTACAAAAAAGTTATTTATAAATACTTAACAACAAAATCGTATAATGTAATAAAAAAGAACGTAAAAATAATTAATTTATTACTAGATTCCCATTAAATTATCGATGCTTAATACCGTGTTAAGAATCTGTTAGAACTAATTTACCGTGAAGTCCGCTTTCGACATTTGCACTGTACTCAACAAAAACATCTTTTGAAAAGTTTCAACCTATTATTTGATTCTTGCCAAAAGACCTTCACCCCAAATTGCATTCTATTCCGAATCGATTTGAACCAAAATCGATTCCGATGAGACCGATTAGTGTTACAAAACATAGCATTTGAAAACGGTTACCACAAGTTGAGTTTGATTATTATTTACATTAGTTATTTTACAGGGTTGTCATCTTAAAGATATTTGTTTTATAATTTTGAACCACATCAAAAAATTAACTCAAAAAAGTTGATTACAATAAAAACGTGTTTTACACATCAACACAATAACAATTAGGCGATTAGACTAATATTATTTTAGTATTCAATAATATAGACAATTTATTTAGTGTATGTCTTACTTTAAAAATTAAACAATCCGCAATCTGTAAAAAGGTCACATTTCCCAACTTACTCGGGCTCCTGAACAAGTAACCATAGTTATCAATAAATTATTGTATACAATTCTGATTTTCTACATAATATATATTGAAAGTTAACTACCTTATTATATCATGTAAAATTTTAGTAACTATTACAATTTCAAAAGTAACTGCATTTATTATTTGTGCTTAGTCGAACATATATAAAATAAAAATGTTAGTAAACTATTGAGCTCATTGACATTGGATGATGACTAATGATAGATTAATTGTTTAATGTTTATATTCTTGTTTTTTTTTTTATTTTATCCTAACGTTCCGACCCCTTTACATGACTTTTAACTGTATCACATCGGTCTATTGTATTAGTTAATTTTAAATACTACGTTAACAATTGGCAACCCTTACAATTTCTACCTGAGCCGCTACCACGCCACGTACGATCGTGTTTAGGTTTCAAAAAATTCTTATTGTAATTATTACAAGTAGTTCTAATCAATAACAATGTGTTACAAACTAAACTACTGATCTGTAAAAATGTATTTTTTTTCCTGAACATTTTCACGAGAAAAGAATACGTGAATGGCTGTTATACTTTTATGAACACAATTTCGTTTAGACTTTAGAAGTTTGACTTCATCATAGTCTTATTTATATTGAGGCGCTGTGAAACTTTTTTTAAATAAAACAAAATATAGCAACCCTAGGGTTAATTGCTGTAAGGAATCTCCTAGATTTTGTGTTTTTTTAGTACAAAACTGTTTTTCATCTACTGAGATCGTTCTTTCATTTCTTCAGGTATGAAACTTAGGTTTCATTGCATTTTATTTTCAATATGGAATAGTAGAAACAGAGCTATAAAAGAGCTGTTACAATATTAATACCGAATACTTAATACCTATACGGAGCCATCGTCCAGCGAATCCAGGAATAGGGACGAAAAAGGAGAGATTTTGTAAAAACTTCACTCACTGCCTTGGCTAGAAGTTGGCAGTAAACCTTCAACTTCTAACGCAGAGTTTTAATGGTGGTAATAACAATGGAAGAATCAGATTTAACAATTTAAGTGTACCTACCCATTATCAATATTAGGCGCTACTTTTGGTAGCACATTTTTGATAGCTGGCCGCTGCAAATAGTAGCTGGATACTGTGCGTTGACTTTCTCGGTTGACCATTGGGAAGGACCATGTAACATTCCTAATCATTGGTTGCCATATTAGATTCTATCACTGTTCTAAAAAAAGTTTATATAATTTAATATAAGCTAAACTCCAAAGTCGAGGTCCTAAATAATAATTGCCTAAAAATTTTGGACTATAAATAACAAAAAATAAGCATTAAGTTTATAGTATCTCCCTAGGTAAGTAATAAGACTTACATTAAAGTCACATCGTACAGTGTGCCTCAGTCTCATAGCCCAAAAACGCTATATGAAGACAATTTGATTAATCGGCCATTATGACGTAAGATTTCCATTGTGTCGTCGGAAAAAACGCCATGATAAATATCACCTAAATTTTTTCTTATTCAAATGAAGGCTACCTTTTGAACAATTCATTTATTTCGAGTAATTGATTACGCATGAAGCCTTGTACTCATTTTTACCATTTTTTATAAGTCTTACTTTTGTTACGTTATTGAGTTTACGTTATACATTTTAAACTTTCGCGTTAAATTATTATTTTTAAGTAGGTAAAGTTATATCATTCTAAGAAATACAGAGTCGTTGCACTGGCCGCAGCAAAATATTATTTACTGAGCACCAAGTAGCTTTAATAAGGTAAAACGGCTACTATTATGTAATTCACCATCATAACAATTTAAAACAGATACGTCTTTTCATACACATAGAGATCCCATATAGTTATATGGGCATTTCGTAATTCTCAGTTACATTACATTTATTTTCTATGCTCGTTATGAGAATACGTTTGCCTTGTTTAATAAGAAATGTTATCAGTACACACTTCATTGCCTTCAGTAATAATCAAAAGATTTATTTGCATGAAACATGGTAAAAATAGATGACACAACAAGATAAAACCAACATGTTTGCCATAATTTGGCGTGCAAAATTACATAACTTAAGATATCCAATGAATTTTTTGAACTATAATGATAATTATAATTAAAATACAAATGAATTCAAAATTAATTTTAATAATATAATGTCAAAATGTTCAACGGGATCTTATTATTAACCATTTTCGCAATTGCAGTACAAATGAATTCGTTCATATATTAACTTAACAAAAAGTAAACAAATTTACCATACCTTTATTATTTTTAAAATTTCAAATAAAATATAAACAGTATTCAAAATAAAGATTATATATAGCCATAAAACGTTATAATTTCAAAAAATTTGGTATGTAGGTACATATGATTTTAAAATTTTGATCTATGAATTATCATGTTTTACAAAAATAATAAATAATTACCCAAAACGAAATGGTTCTCTGTTTTGCAGGCAGACTCCCAACATATCAAAGATAATCTCAAAAGTCCACTTGTGTAGATAAACTATTTAGATTGCATAAATAATAAAGGCAGATTTCGTTTTCGCCACCAACTTATTCATAACATAGCATTTTACTTTCTCTATACAAGTATATTGTACTCACGGACTCGTCTTCACTTACGACAGAAAGTTTTTAACGAGAATACAAAATATCTTGTATTTCAATTGAAAGTTTGTACTAATTTTAATCAGAAGCCTTTCAATACTTTTAGCCAATAACATGGCAAGTAAATTTCACTCACAGGAATTGTTCATACAACAATTTTGTATACCTTACGTTACTTTCTTACGTTACGTATTTGAAAAGGAGCCCATTTCAACAGGAGAAATTTCACTTTATGAAATGTTATAAATAGTTAAGATTATTTATCTGTACTATATAAAGTTTAATCGACATAAAAGTAATTTTTTTGGCTCAAGGCATAGCATGTAAAGAAATCGTAAGAACAAAAGACGATATAAAAATCAACAGTGCAATATTTCAGGTGCGTAGGTTGGGGAGAGTAAATTATCTAAACGAGTCAGGATCTAAGCAATTTGCTCACTGATAAAAGAGATATAATAAATCGAGATAGAAAGATATTTCAAATAACGCCTATAAGTAATTACTTATACGTTACGTGTCTTATACGTTTTGGTTTAAAATTTGAACATACATAATAACGTATGTTAAAATTTTTA
Organism: Calamotropha paludella; assembly: GCA_927399485.1. Classification (NCBI taxonomy): domain Eukaryota; kingdom Metazoa; phylum Arthropoda; class Insecta; order Lepidoptera; family Crambidae; genus Calamotropha; species Calamotropha paludella. The sequence goes on along the minus strand of OV656803.1, from coordinate 17,049,904 downwards.
CATCTTAAGAAATATACACATTATTTTAAAAATAAAGTCTTTACGTTATTTTTAGATGTCATTACACTAAAAGGAAATTTTGTCAGATGTTGTGGTAACCTTAACTTTAACTACAACAAATTTTAACATTATTCCACTGCACTAATATGGTACATCAAAGTGCATTATATTAAATGTCAACAACTAAAAGTTAAGATGAAAATAAAAAACCTATTAGGAACAGATATTCCCTTGATTTTAATTAGAAATTTAAATAAATAGCTTTTTAATATTGTTTTCAAATTACTGTTTCGAAGGCCTTACAATTATTAAGGCAAATATTTATACACTTAAATGGCCATTTAGCTTATTGAACAAGTTAAGCTGACCTTTTAATTCACTGTGGGTGTAACTAAATCATTCTATCGAATATTACGACTCAGCTCTCTTTTTAAGGAAACAGTACTGTTTACTAGTAGTAGATGCTTGTTTACTGGTCGATATAGTGCGATGATGTATGCGTGAGTCACTTTGAATTGAATTTCTTAAACTTTTTTCTGCAAGATTGCTTTCTTTGCGCACTCCACATTATTAGATTCGAAATAATTCGAACTCTTCTATTTTATGAGATATGTCAATACTTATGCCATTTTCTTTATATGGTGGTCTGTCTGTCTATGCCTGATTTAGTTTTAGTATTTTTCCAATCCAAAAAAATAAAACTTTCCGTTTGATTGCACTTAACCTTTTAAAATAACGCGATTGTCCTACTACCACTGCTTGCATCTCTATCTATAAAGACAGATAAAAAACAACTATACCTTCCGCTTGTTTACCTCTCGTATTTATTGAAAAAAGAAATAGTCGATGATATCATATAAAATTATTAATGAAAGTCTAAATATTAGCCTATTCACCGTTCACTGGAACGCGAATTATGTGGTTTGTTGGTGGTTGAGAAAATAAAGATTCAATGGGCTGCTACAATCAATACAACGGATGAGTTCATCCACAATTTACCGTTGGAAAACATTTGTCAACTATAATGAACTGTGCTATGTCTAGCTTTTTGTAGCAGTATTTTTTTTAAATATGAATATCAGAATAAGACTAATTAGTCTGAACAAAAAACCAAATTTTTGCCAAGCTGAATTCGCGGTAATCATATTGTTTCGGGTAGATGACATCACAGAACAGTAAAAAGTGGATTATATATACAACGAATATGTAAAATGTGCCTTCTGGATTATTATTCCTCTGCGGATTTTCTGTAAATTAAATATATGTCGATAATACTACGAAAATAACAAATATCATAAATAAATCAGTATAATACAGTACACAAAAAGAATGAGGTGGAAACTACAGTTTTAATCAACTGACGGTTGACTTCTGGACTCAATTACAATTGAGTATCAGAAGTCAACCGCTTCCGTAATAAGTGATAAGTGATGTCAGATAGACATTTCTTAAATAATAATAGTAGTCAATATGTTTGATTTGGTTATTCTACTCTCTATGTTGGTGAATCGGACTCATTTTTTTAAGTTAAAAAGGATATTCACTAGATTTTATAGTTCAACAAAGAACCAGCCGTTATGTTTCTCTATCATTTACAAGATTTACATGCGTTTTTTGTAGAAGTGATGCCAGTTTTAAATAAAACAACGGAAACTTATATATTTACGAAGAACTATAATTATTACAGATAGTAAGGTGCTCAGTGAAACAGAACAACTAGCAACAACAGTCATTTTTTACTTATAACATGAAAGTCTTGTTTATTAACTTTTTAACTAGCAGTTACTGTGGAGAATTGCAAGAGCTAAAGTAGGAGTTATCTTTTAAATTTACTTACTAAGTTCATAACGATCTGTAGGTCTAGGTTGGTTAATTAAATTTTTAGTGGAACAGTTTTTTATAATTTTTAAAAGATTTTTCCATTTTTTATTATACACGAAAAACAAATTTGTTTCCTAGAAGAGATGTTTGTTAATTTAAATAAAACTATACTAAACATAACTGAGCTTGGCTTGGCTTTCGGTTAATGCATTTTGCGTTCAAAATTGTTTTATAATTACTATTTCTACATCGGCATTTTCATGCGTTTTTCACATAGTTAGATATCTATCTAGGATAGAGCTTTATTACATTTGATTAAACTGCATTTATTGTTATGTATATTTCTCGACATTACTCTACTACACATTTTGCAAAAATAGTAACCTAGAGAGATTTGTGTACAGTTAACCACTCATTCACCTATCACAAAATATACAATTTTCACAATTGAACATTTTGTTAGATTATAAGTTTCGTTAAGGAAATATTCATTTACGAGCACGTTAAAAGTACTTAAACGTTTAAAAAAATATCAAATTTCTTCAGTCGACTTTCAACTTTAAATATCCGTACATATCTATAAATTTTTCAAACAATTACTCAGTTAAATATTGAGCCTGATCTATATTTTTAAATAATTTAAGATACATTGTGTAGTTTTCTCTAATGAGGAACGGTATTTTTTATTTCATGTACATACGCGGAGAATGTTTTCATTTGGAGTATTGATTATATAAATAAATATATATTGCTATTAGCTTTACAATCCGAGACTTTTTTCTATAAACCTCATGGTCACCGCACATACCCATGTGGAGATTACTGAGTGGCTAATATTCAAGATCGTCTTATGAATTTTGTAAGAAACGATCAGGAATTTTCTTACGAATGCTATAAAAATAGCCCTTACAAAAGATATAAGTGTAAAAGATAAAGTTTTGTGTGATACTGCCACCCATTACTCAATGAATCAAAAACGCATATTTCTACTCATTTAGCTTGACGATATTATTCACTAAATGAATTTGAAGACGTAAACAAAGAACCTTATCATAAAGGACCACAATAAATATAAGAAAGTTAATTATTTCAATAATTTTCTGAAAAAACTTTCTCTAATAATGATGTCTCTTACAGTAAATGTCACTTTACGCTTTCACAAATATATAACACATAAGATTCGAAAGACTATTAATGGACCCAAGTTCCATTTCTTTAAAGATAGACATAAGTTTGCTCAGAAGGTGTATGTGGTGGCATTCGTTTTTAAGGCATTGATAACGTAACGTACGTTATGACCAACCCAGCCGTCTGCTTAATCTCATTTGAAGTAGTGTTTTAAAGTCGCGTGATTGTTTTTCTTACTTAATATTTTGTGTTTATTTTGCAGGGTGGGCACTTTGGCAAAGGCAATTACCAAGCTGGGCATCATCAACACCACAAAGGCGAAGCTGGCCACTTCCAAAAAGGAGGCCATGCGCACGGCCACAAAGTAAGCTGAATTGACAAAATGTATTCATAAATCATTTTCAGGGGAGCCTTCAATCCAGCGGTGGGCTTCTTACGACTGAGATAATGAAATCACACTTGTAAATAGCATCTTTCATAACAGTTTCCATTTACATACATAGTATTGCAGACTTTTGATCCGCATATTAGTGTTATCCGTTATAATAGTTTACTAAATCTGTATTTAAAAATCAAAATTTTTGCTAAGTGTTCACTGTTTGTATTATAGTGTCGTAGATGCAAGTGAAAGTTTACCAATTTGTCTCTATTTGAAGCAATTTACACAAAGATCGTTAACAGTTTATCGAACTATTTACCCGCCCGCCGTGCCATCAGATGCTGATAAGTAGTTACTGCGTATTATTTAAAGTTGCTAACTAAGGTTTTAGTAATCTTGTGTTTCGGTGTGCTTAGAGTAGTTTTGTTTTGTCAGTGATATGCGTAACAATCACTTATAGGCATATATCTTAATATATATAAATTACGTGTCACAATGTTTGTCCGCGATGGACTCCTAAACAACTTAACCAATTTTGATCAAACTTCGTAACTATATGTTATTTGATCTAACTTAAAGGATAGGATAAATTTTCTTTCAATTTGTAACACAGCAACGCGTGGCCGGGGCAGCTAGTTTAATATATAGTATTTTCTTTTATGATAAAATATTATTATTTTATTTATTTTATTGGTTTACCAACAATTGTTACACGAAATAATTCAAAACATACAAATATTGAGGAACCAAATGTACAATTAATAATAGGTAAACACCACATGCAGCAAAAAGAAACAAAAAATATCTTACAATACAAAAAGAAATATAAATACGATTAGTCAACAAAAAAATAAAAAAAATATTAATAACAAAATATTATTTTTTTAGTCAAAATTGTAACATAACCAATTATTAACAGCACTCGTCGACCGATGCTTCTTGTTTTTAATAATCAAAGAACCATTATTGCTCTTTGATTGATCAAATTCTTAAAATGCAAGAATTAATTACCTTTTTTCCCGCAACTGTTGTTATAATAAACAATGAAAACCACATGAACTTTTCAGTTCACTTTATAAACCGTAAACAAAACAGTTCACATGTAGGTTGTGTGCTGCCGCTGTCTCTCTTCTAATCGGACGCATCGGCCGATGGAGTGAAAGAGAGATAGATGCATCACAAGCCGAACGCTTAGGCCGATCGTGCCTCTCTATCGCTTGTTCCGAGCTCTCGCTTATACGCTCGACTCAGGCGGAATGTGACAATGAGTCAACCTATTTTGTGCTTGCAGCGGCGTTCATCGATTTATAAGACGTTATCGCGTCAAATTTATTTTTTATTAAAAAGAGAAGGAATCTTATAAGATAAATCACCGTACCAACATCTACATAAATTTTTTGAAGTGTTTTGAAATGAAGCGAACACAACCTATCATTTTAGTCAAATAAATTGTATTCAAATTTCTTTTCTCTGTCGTTAATATCACACAATCACTAATCCAGATCAAAATCTTTGAAGTTAATAATTATTTTATACAATATGGGTATAGGTTTTATGTTACGGTTCACTGACGTTGTTTTCAAGCCTTTGTTACTCAGTCTACGTATTTATCAAGTTTTGTTAAATATATTTTATATCGTTATGCCTTCAATAATTTTAAATTGAACTTCATTCTGAACGATAGGGTAGAGGAGGAAGATATCTATTATCACAAAAATGTGATGTGTCACGTTATTAACAAAAGATTATACACATTATTTAAACTTTTATTATATAACATTATATTATTACTTCGTTGCGGATGACACATATGCATTTAATTGCAATGCTGATGGTAGTCTATGAAGAAGTCTTTCAAAAAGGCAAAACACTGCTTATGTTAAGACAATATGAATAAGCACGACTTACTATCACTATAGACAAATCAAATTACGACGAGTTGATCTTCAAGGCAAGAGGTGTACAAATTGTATAAGCGTATACATTTAAATACGCAAACAATTTTATACCCTACGCTTGTGTCCATGTATCCACAACATTACTACAAGTTCAGAAACAACTTTTTTGCTCAGGATGATGCGTGCAAAAATAACTATCTTTATATCTTCTTAGTTATTGATAAAAAATAAATGTATAATTTTAATAGAACATCCTATACTATGTAATACAGCAAACTACTAACAACTTATCCAATAATGTCTCCGATAACTTAAAGGATCCCTTCTCATTTTAAACTTTGCGTATCTATGCTGCAATATTCTCCTTCGCTTCGCCTACGTTTAATTTTCAACTTATCATTTCAAGTTCTTCTGTACAATAGAGCGTTCAAGTCATGAAATGATAAAGAATGTAATAAAATCATAATAAAAACAAAATAAAAAGGTTCTAAAAGTTTTTTTCTAGTATAAAACTATTGCAAAATATGACCATAATTCCTTACTAGATGAGTTTAGGTTACAGTATACGTATGAAAAAGATTTACCCCATCTCATTACGGTAAATAATAATAAGTAATTTATAATTTTATTCATTTTAAAGCCATGGCTGCCTATCCATCAGTCGTGACGTATGTCATGTCAATTTAAATGTCAACAATTTTTTTCAAAAGAAAAGATTTACCTTCTTACAGAAAATAAATGAAATCACCAATTTTTACACATCCGTTACATTTTGAATCACGATTGTGGAAATAGTTTATTAAACTTATTAAAAGTCGATCAAACGCATGTAGGAGAACAATATTTAAATAAAAAAGTATTAAAGTATATTTTTGAGATTCTCAAAAAAACGTTTTAAAGTTTTGTACAAAAGCCTGTGCCCCACTAGTGGCCATGTTAAAAGGCTGACAATTATGCTTAAACAATTTCACATAAATATAACAAAACTCTTTTTATTTTCAGGGGCACCGCGCCTCTGGTGGGCACGATGGTCACGGCAAGAAAGGGCATGCGAACTTCCACGAGGAAGACAAGAAGTCTGGCAGAAAGTGGATTTATCACCACGGTCACCCAGCCAAAACCGCTAATCTGATCGTGATCGACCGACGGGCAGACCAATACTACCACGGACCTCAGTACTATGGCTAAACAATAGATTGGGAACCTTAAGACTAAAAAGTTAAAGCCGTGTATTACTCGAAGAGAATGCATCGTAGGACATCACATGACCTTATCTGACGTCATATGTTCATATTCTTTTTATTATGTCACATGTGACGTCCATGTATTTGATAATTAAGTAAAATATGAATTTGATAACGTTGCGCGCTTTAAGATTCGTGTGGCAGAATATCTCTACTAGTAGATACACGGCCTTAAGCCACGTCCTTATTAGCTGTTGTTCATTCAAAATGTAGACAACGCTTCTATGATAATTATATGTATGAAGTTCAGATCAAACCAGGTTTACAGTGAAAACCAAATTTAAAATAGATATTCCTTAAAAAAATGTTTTTCCTTTATTTATGATCGGTGATTGTAAACGGGGTTACGCGCGGATCCTCAAACAGACTAATGCGATTTCCTCAAAAAAAGTCTCGAAGTTTGAGCGACTGTCAAAAAGGACGTGGTCTTAGACTAGAACGACTTAGATAAAAAACGTAGATAAAACTTAGACTTACAAATAGTAGAAGATGAGTGTTTCAAAAGTGTCTAAATCAATCAGGGGCTGTACCTCGTACTTATAAACAGCTCTGTGGCAGTTGTGTAAATGAGACGGCGTTATACACGCTTATAACGTCGTCGCTATTACGCGCCAGCCATAATATTTAAATAATTTTTGATAGTTAATAGTCCGGCCCGAGTACTTATTTTTTACACGATTATATTTGTTTTATTTGATACTTATTAAAATACGTATATGGTGACGATGGAACGTAGTAATGGTTAATAAATCGTATTAAGAAAATACTGTTTTAAAATTTCATGGCTACTAACATTAGTACTAAGAAAAATAGTGATATTATTGCAAAATTTTTTTTTCAAGCTGAGCAAAGAACTGTTTTTCAAGCTAGGTATATATGAGGCTGTACTAAAGAAATCCCTATAAAAAATAGGAAAAAAATATTACAGACGTTTCATTTAAAAAATTAGGTTCCATAGATACGTAAATTATATCTTCCACGTCTACGTAAATGGTTTCGTTAAATTTAAGTAATCCACAATTTAGGTGAGTTCATTTAAGAAATACTTAATTTAAGTTTATTAAAGCCATTATCCTTTTTTGATTAATACTTACCTTTTTTAGAATTATATTTTCAGTGTTAAATCATATTAAATCACATTACTTATTATGTATTGTAAATAAAATATGTTGTAAATATTGTGTGCGTTGTAAATAATCATGTTTTGGAAAAGTTTTTATTTTTTATTTTTCATTTACATGTGGTAATTTTGGAATAAATTTTGATAATATAACATTTTTTCATTTACTGACAAAAAAATAATCGAATTATGCATATGTTTTATAACTAATGATAGTAGTTTAGCCATATTTTCCCAAAAACATACTAGCTCACAACGGTAGGTAATAAATATATACACCTGAAAACAAATATCATGACACGGGTGTTTTGTTATATCAATAAGTTTTTAACAACCTTTCAGAATTGACTGTTTATAAAATAAAATAAAATATTTTTGATTATTTAAGCATTTAACCGTTATCTTTATACACTGAGAGAATTTCACCGGTTCGGCTACTTATTTATTAATAAAAAGTCCAGAAACATAAAAAATATTAATATTTGGTAGAACTTTGTATTGTAGGTACTTTTGTACTTAACTAAAAATATTAATTCTACTCTTTATCTGAGGTAATAGATATAATCACTGATTATTAATCAGTCTTTTGTATTCACAAAGAGTATCATATGCATTTAGTTTACCAATAGTCTTTGAATTGTTATTTCTAAATAATTATTCGTAACGTTATAAATATGAAATAATAAAATAATCAGTCACAAATATGAAATAATGAAATAATCAGTCACTTCTCTCTTGACTTGACTGACTGTTTTTTCTCGATGACTTGACGAGGCGAACGACAACTGACTGATATGAGTGGCAACATCGCTCCTAAGACGCGTTGCTGCGTAGATTAAAGGCGGCAATTTCAATAAATTTGCACCGGCTGATGCTTGCGGATTCTCACTGCGGATTTGCAAGATATTGCGGGATCCTGCAGAGCCTTAAATTGAGCTGGATTCCGCTGGATCGCGAGATCCCACTTTGCTGGATTGTAATCCCTACTATTCGCATAAACACTCTGTTTTCTGCACGTTATGAATATAATTATATTTATTACAACAGTTTTTATAGTTTTATAATTTTTATATATTTTGTGCATTTTCAATGCGATCTTATAAGATAAATTATTATAATAGAAAAATACTAGAAAAAATCGACTCGGGTCACAAGTGAATCTCAGGCGGGAATCAATTGGGAGAGCATTGGACCGGATTTCCAAAGGTTGCGGGTTCGATTCCCGCCTGAGATTCACTTGTGACCCGAGTCGATTTTTTCTAGTATTTTTCTATTATAATAATTTATCTTATAAGATCGCATTGAAAATGCACAAAATATATAAAAATTATAAATCTAACATGGCTGTTTCATCTTAATCGATTGACCAAACATTTGTAAAAAATGTTTCTTTCGAATACGAGAGGATGTTCCTCTCATTGATGAAACAACGCTGGCCTACAGCGTAAAATCAGGAATGTACTAGAAAATTTCGACGAGTATTCGCAAGGCTCGGTAGTTCAATTGGGAGAGCATTGGACCGGATTTTCAAAGGTTGCGGGTTCGATTCCCGCCTGAGATTCACTTGTGACCCGAGTCGATTTTTTCTAGTATTTTTCTATTATAATAATTTATCTTATAAGATCGCATTGAAAATGCACAAAATATATAAAAATTATAAATCTAACATGGCTGTTTCATCTTAATCGATTGACCAAACATTTGTAAAAAATGTTTCTTTCGAATACGAGAGGATGTTCCTCTCATTGATGAAACAACGCTGGCCTACAGCGTAAAATCAGGAATGTACTAGAAAATTTCGACGAGTATTCGCAAGGCTCGGTAGCTCAATTGGGAGAGCATTGGACCGGATTTCCAAAGGTTGCGGGTTCGATTCCCGCCTGAGATTCACTTGTGACCCGAGTCGATTTTTTCTAGTATTTTTCTATTATAATAATTTATCTTATAAGATCGCATTGAAAATGCACAAAATATATAAAAATTATAAATCTAACATGGCTGTTTCATCTTAATCGATTGACCAAACATTTGTAAAAAATGTTTCTTTCGAATACGAGAGGATGTTCCTCTCATTGATAAAACAACGCTGGCCTACAGCGTAAAATCAGGAATGTACTAGAAAATTTCGACGAGTATTCGCAAGGCTCGGTAGCTCAATTGGGAGAGCATTGGACCGGATTTCCAAAGGTTGCGGGTTCGATTCCCGCCTGAGATTCACTTGTGACCCGAGTCGATTTTTTCTAGTATTTTTCTATTATAATAAGTTTTTATAGTGTTAAATAATACTAATATTATATAATTGGCCCATCCGGAAAGAAGTACAAGTTTGCGCAGTGTGGAGTGCTGGCGAATAAAGTAGACGCCGCACAAGTTCTTACACGTTCAGTTTTATATTAGCGGGGTGTGTGTGCAAAATTGCTTCCCGCTGGTATTGACTGTAAACCACTGATGTTTAAGATACCCTTTACAAAGTATCTGAAATACTAGATGCAAGATATTAAAAAAAAGCATTTCAGATTACCAGATAAAGGTTGAGACCTTTTATATTTTAGTTGAGATTTGAGTAAAACTAATTCATCAAACATATTGTCGCTCACCTTCCTTCGATGAGGCCTCATTATCATGACCCCAAGGAGAAGAGTCGCTCCTCAGGGGCAGAACTGGGCAAATGGGTGTTATATTTTAGAAATATATTTTTTATTGTAGGATAAGCATCCAAGCTCTGAAAGTTTGCATCTTTATTGTTGAGGTACTGGAGTGTCTCTAAATCACTGATGCTGCTTGTGTTTTCACCACTAGCAATAGAGGTATCGGAGTCCTCTAGAAACATATAATAAGAGTTATCTTTTCACTTTTTTTTATATCACTTTCAGTGTTGTTTAAAGCCTTCGATTTTTGTTTTTCTGTTTTTTTTGTCACAGGTACCTCGGAAAGTAGGAGTGAGGTGGAAGGAACTCCTTTTTGCCGTGAAAAGACAGGCTTGTATTTTGGAGGCGTTGAAATTAACGAGTTTACTGTCGCCCCACTGGGAAACGTAGTTTAGCCTCTGGTTTAATCGCTCAACCATGGCCTCTCTCATGAAAATCACGTCGTCACCGCTTGCTTTTGCGCTACATACCTAACAATTCCTGGTATTAACAGGTCATTGATGTGTAGCAGGTAAAGCGTCGCAGAAAGAAGAGACCCCTGAGGAACTCCGGCATCAATAGCCACTGAGTCAGAGGAGCAGCCATCGACAACTACTCTGATCGATCATTTAGTCATAAAGTCTGCTATCCAACTGCAAAAGTCAGCGGGGATACCGTACGCAGGAAGCTTGCGCAGCAGACTTGTGTGCCAGACCCTGTCAAAAGCCTTCGAGATGTCAAGTGACACGGCAAGTGCTTCGCTGTGCATCTCGAGGGCCGCGCCCCAGAAATACGTCACATAAACTAGAAGATCCCCAGTTGAGCGTCCTCGGCGAAAGCCATATTGACGGTCACTGAGGAGATCGTTGTCTTCTAGGTATGAGAGCAACTTGCTGTTCAGCACTCTTTCCATAAGCTTACAGAGTATGGAAGTGATGGCCATCGGTCGGTAATTACATGGGTCGGCACGACTACCCTTTTTGGGTACTGGTTGCACATTGGCAAGCTTCAAGGATTTTGGGACGTCCGTCAAGAAGAATAGGTGCGGCTTCTCGGTCTCCAGATGGTGATGGACCGTATGGACATTTGAGTGCACTCCTCTAATGTTCGCAAGGTGCACTTTAAATGGGAGGAAGTGCAGCCGTTGTTTATAATTCTTCCTACTCCTTCTGTTGTTGTTGTTGTTGTTGTGAATGTTGTAAGTTTTTGGTAGGAAAATAGTTTGACGAACTGAAAGAAGCTGTGACTACGTATACGTACGTATCTGAAAACACCGGCGGCGCATAAATATGAAGTTGTTATACAAAAACTTTTAACACACCTTACAATAAATGCTTTTTGGGAGGTTACTACGTAGAAAATTAATTTAATATATATTTTTTACAAACAAAACGTAAATATATGTTAAATACGAGTATATATATGTATATATATGTACGGGTACTGCTTTTTGGGTTGCCCTCGTACCTTTTTTACATTTAAGATTCTTAATTTTTGCGAATGAATAAACTTATTAACCAGATTAATTCGAAGTAGCCATAATCAATTAGTTATGATCATAAAGAATGCTGCTCCATAAATAGGAGATAAATGGCGTGCAATTCTCAGTAGCACAGATTCATTTAAACATTTTTTGATCCAAGAATTTTTTTGTAGGATATTGAAATTGTTCAAAACGTACGTATTTAAATTATTTTTTTAATTTTTAGTATTAGTATTTCTTTTTTTTTAGTTAATAATTCAATTGATTTTTATAGCATTTTCAGTGCTAGGTAAATAAATATTTGTACATCAATTAAGATGATAATATAATGTTTGTCGTTGAATAGTATCGTAAGTATCATCCTCACAACAATAAACCAATCGCCATATATATACTGTGTGCCTTTGAGCATCCGTAGGTATCTTCATATTCCATGATCATCGATTGGTGTATATACTCAAAATACTTATATTTATAATATTAATGATGCACATACGATTATGCGATGAGTTCCGGTGTAAAGACTCGTACTTGTACTTTTATAAGAAATAATATTGAAAATTGGTTCGAAATTGACGGCGATAGCACATAATCTATATATATAAAAGCGAAAGGTCATTCACTCATCACGAAATCTCAGAAACTACAAGTGCTAGGAGTCTCATATTTTGCATGGGAGTTCCTTTTAGGGCCTTTAGGGGATTATGCGACATTTAACCCCCGAGGGGTAAAACGGGAGGGCAAATTTTGTATGAAACTTCTATAGTTTTAATAGTAGTGCTTGCAAATTATGAGAAAATACTCATTATTTAAAGAAATTAAAATGTATGAATTATTAACCGATTTAAAAAATTAGAAGGTTAGCAATTCGAATGTTCATTATTTTATGTAAACATTCGAATTGCGAACCTTCTAATGGCAGTAAATAAACCGTGATTGCTGCTATCGCATAAATATGAATTGCTTACGCACTTACATATTATAAAATCACTCCTGTACCTTCGAAAGTGGTACAGGAACAGCAATGAAGTCAGTTTTTTTGTTAAAAAAATTAATACAAATTATTTTTATGCCACATTCATAATCTTTTTCTGTAAAACTATAGATTGAATTTTGGAAAACCCCCATACTTAATCTTAATTATCTATCATAATCACAAATGCTATCTTTTTAAATAGGACTCGAAAGATAGAACTTTAGACTTAACAAAGGAAAAACAATAAAACCATAATTTGTTTTGAAGATGCAGTTATAGCTACTCGAACGGGCAGTAACGTAAGTGCAGTCGTAGCCGCACGCTATTCTATTATTAATGCACCTTATTATCGTGTAAATAATAGACATCGATAAGTAATATTATAGTTGCAACTAATTTCATAATATTACGATATATACATGAATAAGGTTGTAAAATACAAAAATGATGATTTTAAAAACTATTTGAAAAGCAAATGGCACGCCAGACGTGCCATCACTTTCTTCTGCGTGTGGCGCTAGCCACTGGAGCCGTGTCATTTTTAAATCGTAGATAACTCCTTCAAATTAAGTTTAAGGGAAATCCACCCATAATAAAACTATATTCACTCTTCACGTTAATCAAGCTTGTAACTTTCGTTCCTAATAATGTGTGTAGCAACGAATCGGTTAAGCTTATTTTACTGGCAATCGGAACGCAATATCACACGGGGCGACGCGTTCCCGCCCAAGCGACATACGAGTATTTCGACGCGCCGGGCATGGAAAAAGCTCGGAGCAATTTTTAGTTAATGTAAAGTGTTTGGCGTTATAATTCAAAATCTGAACAATAATAAAGTTTTTGTCGGTTGGGTTATCGATGGGAAATTCTCAGTAATTTGAATCAACATGATTAGGTAATTCTACGAGGCAAGTTATTACCGTAAAGCATATGGCAAAGGATGTGTTGTTTTAAAACCACAAACTGGATGAAACTGTTTTGTTTATTATATTAGCATGGTATTCCAGCCGAATAGAATTTTAGTCCCTTTATTTCATCTTTTTAATCCAATTTTGTAAGTAAGAACTAATTTTACAGCTTTAGTGCCATTTTAAATACTAAATAATATACCACAGTGGTTAATGCAAATCCTCATTAAAGTTCATTTCTGCCTATGTCAGTTATGTATTTTCTAGAAAAAAAAAATAGTTATTGCACTGTCTAACAGCTCCTGATGATGCTCCGTGTGGGGGCGAAACACGTCTAGAGTAGTTGGTGAAGGTGCCGGTGTCTGCGGTTTTTGCATTTATTTGCGGGCGGGCGGGCGGTGCACACTGCTTGAGTAAAGAAATATTGCTTTTCATTTTAATAAACACTAACAAAATGTTTACATGTTCTAGAAAGTATACTCACGAAGTTCAAAACCAGCGTACTGCTGAAAAGCCAAGAAGAAATTCAGTATAAACTACGTACTACTAGCAGAACTTCTGGCATGACGTTTGAACAGAAAACTCATACTTCCGAAAGAGCTTCCAGCAGGATGTAAAATTCAACAGGTGAATGTTTAAATAACGAATGATATAATATTCCGATTTCTGTTAATTTAAACTTTTATTGAAAATAGTAATCATAATATTGTATCCATGTAGATAACGAATTATATCGAAAATATATCGAAAGATCTATTTTCAAAATGACACAATCAAGAATAGCTATATCTTAATCTATCATATATACTGATTAAAAATACATATAATAGATGAGTGCTTTTCAGTTGGAGTCACTGTAACGAAAATGATGAAAATAGCGGGTCTACTTGTTCTGGTTCTAGCGGTGGAAGCTGTTCCCATAGATCCTGTATTGAAAGGAACGGAACTCATCTTCAGTTTTTTGGTAAGTTCGAATATAAGATAAACAACGATATTTAAATGGTGAAATAAGATAATTGCTGGCATTAGATTTTAAGCAAAGAAAAATTCTGTTATTCTGATTAACTTCTGTAAGTAGTAACAATTCAACGCATTCGAGTGGGTGGATTTTTTTAAATTTAATAGAAATCATTGTTGAGACAGAACACAAGATACATGATCTTGTAGTTTTGATGAAAGGGAGCTTGCTACAAAATAGAGCTGGGTACTTTTCCTGTCTTCAGTAGCTAATAAGCAAATGATGCTGATCATGTAATATTGTTAGAAAGGTGAGGTTACTCTCTCTCTTTCAACAAGTTCTATTTAATAACCGGGGTTCAAACCCTTTGCTTTACTTCCCTACCTTGTTAAAAGCAATATTAATAACTTTAGCATATTGCAATATATTCCTTTGATAATATTCTGACCACTTAAAAACCTTAATATTAAAGTTATACCTAATTTACCGCCGGTGAAAAAAGGAAGGACATTTTGAGCTAGGGAACTCAAGAATAAGAATATATGTTTTCTGAGATTTAGAACATAGGGATGTTCTAAATCTCAGAAAACACATATTCATTGTACCCTAAAGCACTAAACCAACTTGAAACATACAGAATCGTTCCTTATGTTATCACTTAACAAGAAACGATTGCAGGTACACCGCCATGGAGACAGAACCCCAGTGTTATCCACACTTTCATACAGCACCAATCCCACAAAGCTAAGTGAGCTCTCAGCGCGGTATGGCTATGGCCAACTCACTGATGTAAGTATTTCAACCAACCAACGCATGATATTTAAAGTTTAAAAAGTTAGTGTATATAATATTGTGCTACTTCATAAATTCTAATTATCAACTGACGCTACACAAGGTCAGACTAATCGTAGACATAAGATGCGATAATGTTCTACGCATATCTGTAATATCTATTTTATGTCACCTCTTACCTTAACTTATCAAGACTATATTTTAAATGTTACAAATAACAATTATACAAACTTGATTAATTATATACCTTGTATATAATTACAGGTTGATATTGGTAATAGAAAAAATATTATCAAAATGCCGTTTCACCAAAATAGTATAAAGTATAATAACGTTATTAGTTATTTTATCATTGGCATTTTATATTGATGTTATACGTTATAGACACAATCTGGAGCGACTGAAAACTTACATAAAGAAAAAATAACTGATATCTTTAAAAAAATACTCCATATTTTGTCTCAAATTTAATAACTTTGTGTTACTACCACTAGTACTATTACTGCGGTTATGCGTTTTAGCATGCTGTAATTCAGGTTTCTTATACATTGTTAGGGAACATTATCCCATTCCTCTACGAGAGCTATTTTAAGCTCTCGAAACGTATTTAACCTCTACATACGGGATTTATTGTCTCACGAATCATCACAGCTTGTTCCATTTATTTAATATTCACCTCTTGAAAGTAGTCTTGTAATGGACCATTATATAGAGACAGCTACATGGTGAGGCAGTATTGAACGTTGCAGTCAACAAATCGGCTAAACGACGTATAGCCGTGTAATTGAATGACGTTATTCAGTCAAAGGGCTAGCTGTTTGATTGAACGGCTATTTTAACCAGTTGGCTGCAATATATATACTTAATCGAAATTCTTTTTCACCAGATTGGCAAGCAAAGATCATACGATTTGGGGAAATACATTCGCCAACGCTATCAAGAGTTATTGTCTCCAAAATACAACCGCAGTGAAGTATACATACGCTCCACGGATTCGACACGAGCTAAGATGACGATTTTGTCAGCATTAGCTGCGATATACCCACCATGCAAGAACTCTTGGAGTCAATCACTACACTGGACACCTGTGCCATACACTACAGTTCCTGCTAAATATGACTTTGTAAGTACTAACCACCAATCAACATACCTATGCCATAAGGATACATTCACCTAAGGGAAGGCCTTCATCGCCTATAATGATAAATTATAAGCTACAAGTGTTTTATTACCTAAAAGGCTAGATTCGGTCACAACTCATTTCTGTTAAAAGTATCTAAGTAATTTTTATTTATTTCAGTTTGTACCTACCAATACCAATAATTTTTTTATCGCGTTCTTATATTCATAAAACAATTGAAAAAGCAAGAAATGTAAGGTCTTCTATCAACACCGTCTAGGGATATTCTGATTTTCTCAATTTACTCAAAATTGTTTTATATAATATATAACATGTATTATATTTTTATACAGCCTATTTATCAGACTATTCTTTAGAACAGTAGTGCCTAACCGATAGCTCGTGGGCTCCTGGTAGCCCGCAGTTTGTTTTCTAGACGCCCGCGATCAAAATCGAATAGGAATACACAAATCTGCAAAAATAAATTGGGTAAAAAAATTAAATAAACAATAACTACATTACGCTGTATAAAGGTATGAGTCGTTAGTAAGTACGCAAAAAATGCGTAGGTAGGCTACAGCGTGAATTCGAGCAAGAGGCTGCGTCGTCGCGTCGTCCTGCTTTCTCGCCGAGATAATGATCGGTCGGAATCGGCCGCGCGGCGGTCAGTCAAATGAATCAACTCAAATCAGTTACACTGTCATACTTGTTATTCGCTCCGTGGCGTGCGTGCTAATTCGTATTTAATGAACGCATTGTGTATTTTTTGATTTCTTTGCAGCACATTAAATACCTAACTAGGTTCTGATTCGTATCATACCTGAACCTGGACCATCTAAGAAAAAGAAAATATGTAACTTCAATAGGGAACAGGAAGATGAGTTTTTATTTAAGAGTGTTAACGAGAAAGCTATTTGCTTACACTGCAATGCTTCTGTGGCGTTACCAAAGCGGTCGAACGTCGAATGTCATCATAAGTCTCCATGCTAATTGCAAAGATAGGCATATTTATGTGCATAACATAACCAGCTTTTACGAATTTTTATTTGGATTTTGAAACATAATAATATACTATATATTATCATCTTTAGTTTCAAATTTGTTATGCAAAAAAAATAAAAAAGAGTAGATACTTACATTACCATAACATTACATATATGTTATGGTATGTTACTCGTATGTAAATACATAACATGTGTTTTTCATTACTTCAGATAAATATCCGTCGAAATAATAAAGTTCAAACTTTGCAAGCTACTCTACGCGCTCGACCAAATACCTTTTTTACTGCTTAAAATAAATCAAAACCTCAAACAGAAGCATCCTTGAAAGTATGTTACATTCTGGCGTTTCACAAAAAACCCTACGGAGTTTTAATAAAAGAAGCTATGTTGGGCATGGCAGAATATTTGTTTCATGATTTTAAAGACAAAACATAATTTCGTGGTTATCAAGTAACACGGTAACACAAGGAGTTGATGAAATAGCAAATTACGTCTTTGACCAGATGAAAAACTACTTGGCAAAATGCGAGTTTTTTCCATGGCAGATGGACGAGTCGACGGTTATTACTGACACACCACAGCTTTTGGTGTTCATCAGAATAGCCTTTTCTGACTTTTCTGTTAAAGAAGCTATGCTCGCCAATTTGACGTTGGTAACTTATAAACGAAGACAAAACATTTATGACGCAACAAAAAAAATGATACTGAACAGAACATACCAATACCGAAACTGGTAGCCATGACTACCGACGGAGCGCCTGCAATGATCGGCAGAAATGTTGAATTCATTGGTCTGTGTGAAAAGGATGAAGATTTTCCTAAATCTTCATACAACAGGTAAGTAAGGTGGCTCAGTCGTGGTATAATGCTGACAAGATTTGTTGGACATGAAGAAAAACTCGAGATAAAGTATGGCTGGCCGACTTGGCATGTCTAACTGATTTAACTGCAAACCTAAATAAACTCAACGAAACACTACAAGGACAAGAAAAACATATATCAGTCATGCAATTTCAGCTTTCGTAAAAGAAATCGATCTATGGAAGTGACAGTTAGAGTAAAATTTTTTTAACATTTTCCTTCGGTTACTCTCCATCTGGACGCTGAATATATTGCGGAGTATATATAACCCAGCTAAACATGTGGAGCTGTTTCACCAGGTAAAATTGGAATTCGAAAGGCGTTTTGACAAACTTTTCTGTATGGAACCACTTGTTATTTTTTTCAAAAATTCACTTATCGATAGCGATGTTTCACAATAGCTTCGTTGATGGTAACCCATTACTTCGTTCATAAAGCGGAAGCTGAATTGGAAATTATAACACTACGCAGTGATTTCAAAATAGCCCTTGGAGCAATACCACTTGGGCACCACTGCTTGAGAATGAAACAAATTTTAATTTTTAAGTAAATAAGATTTTTATCGAAACAATGACAAAAAATTAAGTAATGTTCGAACTAACGATGAGTGGACTTTTAAAGAAAAAAAAATGAAATAAAGAACAATTATCAGGTTTTTGCAGTTACGCGAAAAAGTAGTAGTCTGTAAAACCTCCCATGACTTTAATGACGGTCTTGCGACAGGTTTTTCATGCTTTCAGTGTCTTGCTGCGGAACATTGTCGCAGGTCCTGCTAAGATGCAAAAACAGTTGTTCTATGGTGACAATGGGTGGAGGAAAATTCTTCAAAGCCCTTCTTTGGAATGTGTCCCATGCGTGTTGTATGATTCAGATCTAAAGATCTGGCGATTGCGCTGGCCAGTCTGACACCGACACGTCGTATTCCTGCAGCCACCTGGTCACCACTTGCGCTGTGTGCGAACGGGCATTGTCGTGCATGAGCGTAAAAGACTTGGTTCTTTTGTAGTCGATGAGGATAAATAATAGGTACTAGAACCTCATTACCCTATTTTTCAGCAGTCATGGTGTTTCTGCTCCAAACGAGGTCTGTTCTTCCACCAATACGAATTACTGCACAAGCCATGATTGTTCCGCCGTTGTATGGATGGACTTCCTGAGGGTGTTGCAGATGGTTTTCACGACCAGAACCTCGCCATACACGTACTCTTGGTGAATCAAAATCAAAACCGAATCGAGACTCATCGATAAACAACACTAAAGACCACTGGTTATCTTCCCAAAACATTATGTCCCGAGCCTACTCTAATTTTCTTCCACGAAAATACGAAGCGGTTTGCGAGCATGGAGATTAGCTTTGTGCAGTATTCTCCTCACACTTTGGCCACTCACAAGCAACTGGTGCTCTGACTGAACCTATGAACCGACTGCATGGCCGTAACATTTAGTCATCGTGTTCGTCGTCTTGCGGCCACTTGCAGAAATCGATCCTATCATTGGGTAGTTACGCGTTTTCCGCCTGGGTGCCTTTCAGCCACTTCACCAGTGACTTGCTAACATGACCACAATCTTGATATCACGTTTTGTCTTGTTCCAATCTCCACGGCAATACTCCGTCGAGTAGCCCCAGTTTTAAATATACCTTCTGCCCTTAACATGCATACTGTTGCAGTTGCATAAATTCGATATTTACCAATATTTTTAATAAAACTTTAATTTAATACAAATAACTAGGACAGCTAAATTGAAATCTTCATACTTTCTTTTATTTTAATTTATTTTTTAAATTAAGATTTAGAATTATTCAATAAGGTCTATAAAATAGGTTTTCATTAAAAGATTTATGAACCGGCCAGTATTATTTGAGTTTTAGAACTTTAAACATAATACCCCTAGACGGTGTTGATGTGTGTATACGGTCTGCGGTTGATAAGTGGTCTAAACGGCTTTAGCTATAAATATTAAGTCGCTACTCGAACTAAAAAGTACCTTTCATACATATATTGTAGTTCTTACCGACGAATCCCAAGAATATTCTTGTCGCCTTCTGGTGAGAATAGAACGCATAAATAAGAAAAATAGAATTAGGTTTTCTACATGTGTGGTTAATGCTATAATATAACTATACAGTCACCTCTCGTTGTACTGAAAAGAATATATTTACTTGACTTTATACACCTACTAATACCAAAAATATTCTTGTCGCATTCAGGTGTGCATAGAACGCTTTAATAAGAAATTAAGATCTACATAAACGCGGCTTAACCTATAACTGTACAGGTACAGTCACTACTCGCTTTACTCTAAAGCCGAGTCGTATAGACTGCGGTGACGCCATCGCTATTCGATAAGAAAACTACTCATATATTTTCACCGGGTGACCCGGTGATCGAATGTAGACATTCGCTAGTAAGTAACCTTTTGTCAGTAACATACAGCAGTTTCTACTTTTCAGAACTTGGCTCTCGTAAACTGTCCCGTTTTCATCACTGGATATCAAACCTTGTTTACTAAACAGTATGATTCCATGACAAAGTATGAAGACATATTGACATTATTATCGGAATACGTCGGAGTCGATTTGATCAAGCTACCTGCTGTAGTATATCCTGTTTACGATCTGTTCACCAGTCAGGTACCATATTTAAATAAATCATTAGTCAATATGTGCGTTTATTTAGATTTATCTACCAAACCTAATGCTTGGCTTTGGCTTAATCGCAATATGATGAATGATGATATCTTGAATGATATATGAATAATATCTTTAATGTTATAAATTAAAAATATAAATATATAAACTTTTATTCAAATGGATTCCAACATTATTTTTTACCATCCGCCAGGATATCTTGTAAACGACAAAAAATGGGCTTACGAAACTCGTCAACTTTAATGGAAGTAAAGTCATTTGCATTATAAATCGTAACCAAACAAAATTGCAATATCAATATCAATTTATTATTATAACAGTTAAGGCAATATGTAAACGTTAAAGAATAATATTTTACAGAAAAAATAATAACCTTTTCGTTAAGACAGCTAAATTATGGTAAAAAATAAATAGGTATATATATAAAATGAAGCAATTAAAAAAATAATTTACTACTAAAATGCAATATATGTCATATAAGTTTTAATAATGAATATATATAATTTGGCCAATTATTCCAGTTGAGTTTGGGACTTCCTCTAGATACTGAAATTGAAAAGAGATTTTCTGAAATTGAAGAAGCTGCTGCACAAGCTATTAAAATAGTGTTTGGCGACGAATCTTATATTGCTTTACAGGCTGGTAAGTTAATAGACATAAGAAACTTCACAAAAATTATTCGTGAACTGTATGTACATAATATATGATATTAGTCAACTGTACTAATATCATATATTATATACATTAGTAGAGCATTCCATTTTTTGAGTGTAGAGCTTGATGTGTACTAGTGTATGTTATCTCGACACAAATTAATGCTAAAAGCAGTTACTGAGTCATTTTGTATTCTAACACAGTAGCATATTTGGAGGAACCTTAAAATACTGAGGTACCCATATGAAAAAAACAACTAATATATTCGCGTTTTGAGGGGTTATGCCAATTTTGGCAGCTGCCATCCCTCAAATTAATTACACTATGTTTTCCCCTTTCTTAAATATGCTTAAATAGTAATATTTTGTATGGAAAATAAATTAATTATTTTCTTCGTCTCATTGAATGTTGTTTTCATTTCAACTCCTGGTAGGCAAATCGCACCGTTCACATTAATAAATTGTTTAGGTGTGTCTGTTTATACAAATAACATATTTTCCAGGTGTTCTCTTAAAAGAGTTTTTCGATAAGGCTGATAGCGTTATCGCTGGCAACGACACCCAAAGGCTTCGAATCTACTCGGCTCACGACTTCAACGTTTTTTCTTTCATATCGGTCACCAAGATTAGTGACAATATAGGGGTCCCAAAATACTCTTCGGCATACTCTTTAGAAGTGAGGAGAATTAAGGAAACTGGGCAGTATATCGTAGTTGTGAGTATGATTTAATATATTAAAAGATTCGGTCGATCCACATACTGTGTCAAATGGCATCTATTGAAAATGGTGGAATGAATAAATTAATGAAATCTACTTAATTCGAAAACAACATGTTATTGAACAAAAATCAATGGATTTAATGGAACCTAATATGGAATAGCAACTTATTTTGACAGTCATAAAGGCTGTCAAAATTCCACTTATGAAATGGGCAGACCATCAGTGGAAATCGAAAATGGTCTACTTCAATAATATATTTAAACTAACAGAAACTTTTAATTCATAGAAAAGACAAGTTTATAGAGAAGCTATCAAATACTTACTTTTTGAAAGAACTAGTAGCTTATCCGACTCAAGCTAGAAGTTATCGTAGAATAAATAAGTACTGCTGGTAATTTATTATATCTCTTTTAAATCAGACTGTTTAATTAAGATACGGTTAGTTAATTTACAAAAAAGAAATATAGTTTTTATTGTATTTTAAGAAATGTATATTTGTTGTTTGCTATAATAATTTGAAATATATTAAGGAGTATAAAAAACTTAAAAATGAGGTAGTTTACCAGCAGCATATATAGAGATAGAGAAAGTACATAGTTTTGATTAAATTCATCTAGGTGTTTAAGCCACATGTGGCCTGGATTGAATGAATAGTGAGGTGGTCGAATCTAAGATGAATTTAATCAACAAGTTTCTTCTTTCGAGCAAAATTCCAACAAACATATAAAAAACCCTAATCCTATAACATAGTCAAGCTACGTAGATTCAATTGTAAATCAATAATGTAAATTGAATCTACGGCTGTCTGTAGTAAATTTTATTGTGCTTTATTCAGTCTTCGACAATTATACGTGCTAAGACTGCAGGACGCTACTTCTCTAAATTTTGTTTTAAAGTACTAGTTTTCTTATTCTGTAGCTAAATTTCCCCATTTATGACTTTGAAATGGCGATGGCAATTATAAACCTTTATTTTCCTATTACCCTCTCA
Organism: Calamotropha paludella; assembly: GCA_927399485.1. Classification (NCBI taxonomy): domain Eukaryota; kingdom Metazoa; phylum Arthropoda; class Insecta; order Lepidoptera; family Crambidae; genus Calamotropha; species Calamotropha paludella. The sequence continues at coordinate 17,026,571 of OV656803.1, read as the reverse complement.
TTTAACTCAAAGCAATAAATGCGACAAACATATTAATATAAATTAATATCAACGTCGACATTGCATGATATTCAATGTGCCTAATTTTGTGGGGTTGGATTTATCACCATGTCTTTTCAGCCACTCAAACCAATAAGTATGTAAAACACAACATTTAATTATTATAAAATAAACTACTGTAATCCACTTATTACTACTTTTAATATCCTATTTAATAAATAACCAACTTCTGATATCATTTATAGTGTGCCTTACATGAATGATCAAAAAATTAATTAAAATATCATTTATTCTACAGCCCGTCTTCCAACCAACGCCTGGAGCACCAGTCAAGTATCTAAATATAGAAGGATGCTCTCAATGGTGCGACTTGGAGCAATTTCGTCAGATTACCTCCCCCTATGTTTTAGATGAAGATACCTGGAGGACCAAGTGTGGATTCAGTAATGATATAATCATTGATGACTCGTCCATCAACTGATAACTTATTTTAAATATAAAAAGAAAAGCATAAGTCTACTTTTTTATTTCCTAACATTACCTTTATTTTGTGCAATATTAAGAAGAGCGGCTTTAAGACGAGCCCGAGAAAAAACTCAAATTGGATTTACATTTGAACTGTTCATGCTTGCCTCAACATAACTATAACCTACTTACATACTTAGCTATTGTGCTTTATAACTTATTTGCTAAACATTCGTCCCCGCGCGATCTTGAGGAATATAATATCATGAGGAGAAAATACAACAAATCCAGTCAAGGAACATTTTATCATTACCTAATATGAGATATGATATCATTCTGGCTAGACCATCATTATATTTATTTATGTATATCTTATGGATGAGGGCCGGTTGGTGCATCCTTCTGCACTGTCAAATCCTGTTAATCACAAACTTGATTTTTTAATTCGAGTTATGGTAGTTTATATACGAATTTTTGTATGAAGTATATATGGTTTTTAGTACCCACAATACAAGATCTGCTTAGTTTGAGACTAAATAATTATTCTGATTTTACGGAAAAATCTTAAACTAGCTTTTAGCCGCGGCTTCGCTCGCTTTAATGTACACTACCGATTAAAATTTATATTTCTATTCCTCTGGAAAAATACTTTTACCGCATAAATCCTCACTCATCCTATCCTATATCCTATATACTCATCAGCACCCCTGGCAAAGTGTATGCAAAATTCCATGACGATCTATTCCGCAGTTAAGGTGTAACAAATTAACTCACTTTCTTATTTATAATTGTTGAGGTTTACCGAGTTTAATAGGTCGGTTTGAAAACACTGCACTGACTAAGTAGGATTTCGTAGACAATAAAACGCAGGCTTCTTTTCGAAGTTTGTATTGCAACTGACTATAGAAAAAAGGTTTACATGCGTTAAAGCTATTTGTATAGACTGACATTACCATCTAGCGCATGTGTATGTACTTCTTTATCAAGTGATTAACTCTGATTATTCAGTATTTAGATTAAATATATTAAAGCATAAGCTGGATGCCACCGTATTATATCCTTTGAAGAGCTTCAGCTACGACGAAATACGCGAGGTGACTTTTGGTCCCAAGAATGATTGAATGATCTTTATCATTGCTTATGTAAACGTTTCTCAGTCCACTGCCAACCCTGATCATAGTGAATCGTCGAAATATGGTTTTAAACTGCTTTCTCTTGCTACGTTTTCTTTGTTTTAGAAATGATTCTATTTCTTCATAAAAAAATGTGCTATTCTTATACATTTTATCAAAGTATTTTCTAATTCGTCTTTTGCTATAGGTTTGTCTATGTTTTCTGGATTCTTCTTTGAATAAAAAAATCTTAAACCAGAGATTATTGTTACCAAAAATTCTTGTAATATATTGCAGTCTTCACTAATTAATTTTAGCTTGTTGTCTTCTAACTGTACATTCACAATGAACCTTTCCAATTTTAGTCCTGTAGTAACATCTAGTGTTAGGTTTGCTGGAATTTATAATTTTATCTTTTAGCCCTTCTGGCTTTTCCCGCCATAATATGTCGTCTATGAGATTATCTAAATTTGTACCTCTTGACTCAATGTCGGCTGGATTGTCTTAAGATCTGACATGGAACCAGTGAGTGATGGAAACGTTGTCTCAAAATCCCAATAACTTAGTGACTTATGATTGGCCATCATCATCACCATCTCTTTAGATCACCCATCAGCCATGACAAAACTATCGTCGTCCATGCATCAGTGATTCCTTTCCCAACACTTGCACTTCTTAATCATAATGGAATTTGATAGAGAAATTCTTTATTGAGTGAAGTTCTGAAAGAGTGAAACTCTCTTTTAGACAACTCACAAATTTCGCTTGTCTCCCTCCTGCTACTTAACGGTTCAACCTATTCGAATAAATTTTGGCATGAACATACATGATTATAACTTGACGGACATAGGCTATGTAAAAAAAAATATAGACTTTACCATGGAGGAATAATCACCGAAATAAAAATTCAAAAGCTCATCACAGCCAAACCGCTGGTTCTACATTGATGAAATTTGGCGCCAAAACTGATATTGTGGTCGTGACTAATTTGCAAAACAATGTTTTGAAATCGGACATACCATGGACGAATAATCACCAAAAGAAAAATTCAAAAGCCGATCACAGCCAAACCGCTGATACTATATTGATGAAATTTAGCGCCAAAACTCACATCGTGGTCGTGACTAATGTGCAAAAAAAAGTTTTGAAATCGGACATACCATGAAGGAATAATCACCGAAAGAAAAATTCAAAAGCTGATCATAGTGAAAGCGCTGAGACTACATTGATAAAATTTGGCGCCAAAACTCACATCGTGGTCGTGACTAATGTGCAAAAAAAGTTTTGAAACATACCATCGAGGAATTATCACCCTTCAATAATCTAATTCAAAACCATTGAAAAAAAGTTCACGTGCAAAATAAAATTTTTCAATTTCAAAAATGCAAAGTCCGGCGAAGCCCTTTTCGGATCACATTGTATTAGCTCTGCCTCACAGAACTTCTAGCTTCGAGTGGCGGTAGCCGCGAGAGGCAACCAGTTTGGTGCGCGATATTTTCGAGGCAATTGTTAATGATTAAGGTGAGGTTAGGTTAGGTAAGGTCAGGTGGTGAGTAAGCACGTTATACCAAAACGTAACTAAAAACCGTTTTGAATTTCATACAGAAACGTCGCGTTACCGCAAAACATAAAAACGTTTTTCTCATAACCAACGCAATGCAACCAAAACTAAAAACCGCGCCCCGCGCCGCGCCGGCCGCCACGATCGCGTAAATGAGCCAAAAAAGTGGTAAATTCAATAATAAAACAAATAATTTTGTAATTTTATCAGAAATATTATCAACAAAAAAACATCGAAATACAAATTATCGTAAATATGACGATTTTTATTCATTTACCTCATTTATTCACGTTACATTAAAGATGGTACTGATTTAAAGAGGCAGTTGTAAATAGCAGTTTTGGTTAGTTAAAAATTATAAATGGCACGTTTAATAACTAGTTCAGCAGTTAAAATAAAACTAAGCACTAAAGTAAACAAAAATGAGAAATATAAAATAATGAAATGGATCAGTGAATATATAATTGAGCAGGAAAATAATTAAATGGACGGTAAAAATTACTGAACAAGCGGTTACGTGTGGGCAGTAATAAATCGGAATTTGTCGGTAAGAAATCTCATTCTAAGCAATTCTATAACCTAACCTAACCTAACCAACCCTGTGATTGGTCGTTTCCGCCACTCCTCATCTCAATGAATTTGAGTTCGGGTGTCACCGCTCTCTATGATCTGCCGAACTATTTATCGAACCGCTCATTCCATCATTTTTACCGCTCATTCAGTTATTGGACTGCTCAAATATTTTTAAAATTGACATTGTATGACAAAATAACCGACTAATTGATTTTTTATTCCTGTTCATGTTTTTCTGTCGCAATGATTAATCAACCGCCATAAAATTAAATAACTGCTCAATATGTTTTCCAACTGATCATAATAACATCTCGAATATTTAAACAACAGCATTTTTTGTCCCAATTAGAAACTTATTGTGTTCATCTGGTGCCAACTGTTTTAATGTTTTGAACGCTAGATAAGGTGCAGAGGCAGTATCAAAAGTTACACGAAGCATTTTATAGTCTTCAACTTCATTTTAAGAATTTTTCCTCCACAATATCCTTTGAAAATCTGCGTCTTGTTTCTTTGCCAAAATCATACGATATTTTTTTTTTGATAATTTGTGTTTACAAATAATAAGTCATTGAGTGAAATTTTGTTTGACACATTGCATGACGCATCGAAAACAATTCTTACCCTTGTTGTTTCACTATCTCGAACGATGATGTGATAAGGTTAATAAACTGAGATTTTCTTTTTCTTCTTCGGGAACCTTCTTCATGTGATGCTTATATATTCCTCCATCACTTGCGAATATTCTTTATGTATGCATGTATTTTTGTGTAATTTTCTTTCTATTTGTTCTTATCGTTTCAATGCTATGTCTCATGTCTGTCCTATATCTTATGGCAATCCCTTAAATAGTAACTTAACAACACATCTTTCCTCTTTCGTCCTAAAATGTTCTTTTTCATATATTTCATTACAAGCTCGTTCTTCAGAGGTTAGTTTCTATTTTTGTGTCATCGTCTACAGCCCAAAGCCTTCTCAGGAGGTGATTTATATCTATGTCAACTTGATTATCACAAAGCCGGTCCAGAAAGCCACTATAGTAACAGACCCTGACGGGCACATAGCTAAATGTTTAGTCTTTCTGCCAAACCCCAACAGTTACTCGGTGACGGTTACGCCACCCTTTGGCAGTGGAATCGGTGTCGGTGTGTCTCCGCCCGGCACAAGCCAAAAAGGCTGCCGGCGGATTTGGCGTTACAAATCAGCAGATTGCGATGAGATGCGTTGCTTTTTTGATTCTTATCTTTGGCGATAGATTTGCTTTTCTTCTGACGACTCCTCAGCTTCCGCTTTGACTAATGTGCTTCGTCAGGCTATAGAGTCCCTCTTCCCTTCTCGAACGTACAACTGGCCGGCAAAGCTTGCCCATGGTATAATGTCAAAACATGAGTCATATTAATCTGGGTTGAAGCTCGATCCCGCAAAGTTTTTAATACGTGAGAAAAGAGAATAAGGCTCAGTAGCTCATCCTTTACCAAGCGAAAGTTCGGTCGTGTATGGAGTACTGTTCTCATCCTTAGGACGGTTCCGCCCAATACCAGCTCCAGACGCTTGAGAACATTGAGAGTAGGCTTATCGGCAATGACGATCTTTTTAATAAAAAGCTGAAAAGCCTTGAGCATAGACGAAAGGTAACATTTCGGAAATTGTACAACAGAAGTGCATGACCTTGTCGTCGTCCCCATTTTTCTTCGGACTACCAGACTTACAAATAGGCGCCACTACTATATGGTTGATATACCTAAGAGTCGCACTAAGCGTTTTGGTTCCAATTTTATTATACGTACCGCTGAGAAGTGAAACTCTTTGCATGAGTCTGTGTTTCCTGACAAATACAATTTAGTTGTTTTCAAGTCACGAGTGAATCGCATTTTCGCTTGCTATAAAGCGAGATAGTGGTCAAGCGCCTCGCTATATTGTATTAAAAAATAATTGTCGACGCTGCACAACGTGAGGTCGCCGGGTGCAACACTTTCGCCTCCACGCATCTTCGACGTGGCATGCCTTCGTTTGCGACACACTTTAATATTTGCATCGATCGGGTCATTTAGTTTTATATACATTATAGTTTATTCTATATAATTAAGTTTTATGAAATTAATTTTATAATTTTTTTTTACTCCAGCGGCTGCGACCTTGGTAATTATCTTGAGGCCTTTTATTATCATATCAATAACTTTACTAATTAGCGTTATCTTTATAAGTGGTTTGTTATTCATATTTAGAAGTATTTATTTTAAATACTGGCGATTGTACAAAATATTTTTTTAAATTTTATAGGCACCCTATTACTATCTATATATCTATATATACTTATAATAAAACTGTAGAGGTCGAATTTCTGTACATGGAAAAAAATGCTTAAAACCAAGTGAGGGGGATGTAAAAAGAGGTAAAATACCAAAAAATGTTTTTTTTTTATTTTTTGTTTCTCTGTCTGTTTGTCTGTTTATCTGTTTGTACGGGCTAATCTCCGAAATGGCTGGACCGATTTCAATGAAATTTTGCATGGTGATACCTTATATTCCTGATCAACATCTTAGACACTTTTAATCCCGGAAAATTAGAGGGTTCCCGTGGGATAGTAAAAGAACCTTGGACATCTTAATACACACAATTTATGTACTTTCCTTATGCTGATACTTTATATAACTGCTCGAATTAAATATAAATCCTATAAAATGACGGGATTCAGCGCCTTAGCCAATGAATGCGTCAGTGATAGTCCACACCGCTTGCGTCCTTTATTTGCTGTATTACTGGTATTTTGTGGTCTTTCAAATGCTGAGCAATAGTGGCTCAAATATCAAGAAAGGTTAGCGGAAGACTTTTTTAGGAATATAAGACAAAATATTGACGGTGAAAGTCACCGTCAAGCCATAGATTACGAGAGATTGCTTTCAATCAATGCTTAGTAGCTTTACAAGATTTAGTTACATCTCTGGGTGGTGATTCTCTCCCACTGTATGGTTTGCCAGCGCCGACCATAGAAGGGGAACGTATTAATAGAGAATACGCTGCGGAAATAAATTATGATCCAGCTGAACTAGCTGAAACTTTACGAACCGGAGTCCACAGTCTTACTGTAGAACAGCGCACTGTATTCGACCGTATATGTCACAGTATTGACAATGATAGAGGAGAAATGATATGTCTAGATGCACCCGGTGGGACGGGAAAAACCTTTCTCACTAAGATAATCTTGGCACAATTACGAGCCAAACTAGCTCTTGCTGTGGCGTCGTCTGGAATAGCAGCCACTTTGTTACCCGGCGCGGCGGTAAAATTGCTCATACGATGTTTAAAATCCCAATAGATTTGGACACAAGTGAACATGCTGTATGTGGTTTCACTAGAAGCAGTCATAAAGCAAAGGTTTTACGCGATTGCTGTTTAATTATCTGGGACGAATGCACTTTGGCACACCTAAAAGCAGTAGAAGCATTTAATAGAACTGTCAGAGGTATCCGTCAACATGACGCCAGAACATATGGGTAGCGTAATGATGCTATTTGGTGGGGATTTTAGACAAACGTTGCCAGTAGTACCACGGGCAACAAAAACCGATGAGATAAGAGCATGCTTAAAGAGCTCAAGCCTTTGGCGACACGTCACAAGAATGCACTTAACGGTGAACATGAGGCAACACAAATGCGCAGGAATTTTCTGATTTATTGCTAAAAATTGGCGAAGGGACATACCCGAAAGAAGAAGGGCAAATTGTTTTATCTGAAAATCTCTGCCACACTGTTGATTCAATTAAAGAACTTATCTCTTCCATGTATGGTGAACAAAATCAAATAACAAATAATGAGAACTTGCGAAAGAGCAATTTTGACTCCGCGTCATGACCAAGCCGCAAGAATCCACTTGGATATACTCAACAATGTTTTTTTATTTATTTATTTATTTATTTATTTTTTAAGTACACAAACAGGTTACAGTTTATAATTCCATTAAAATGACAATAAATTAAATTAGATAAGTACTAGACTCTAACCCTTAACAGTGTACATAGCAGGCATGAACGGATGAGTTACCAAGTTGAACCACATAAACTTAAATATGTACATTTAAAATTACGGAATAAAATTAAAATTACAATAAGGTTTAAAACAAAATATGCGCTATTTGTTTAAGATTAAATTCATTGCTACAATTTATATTGATTTTAAAATCAAATAAATGTTAATAAAAATTGAAAATGATAGAAAAAAAAATTACTGGGAATACTGAAGTATCGTTAATATATAATATTAAACATATACTAAAATATTAAACATAATATATTAAACTAAAATAGGCACAGTGTTTTATCTATACTACGGCGAAACGAGTACAAATTGCGCTGGAAAATGTCGACTTCCGGATTTCGCGACGATAATTCATCGTACAGGCGGCACATTCTGACTAGAGGATTGTAAAATGAAGTGTTATTCTTAAAAACTTCCAATCTGAAAAGTTTAGGTCGACGAAATCTGTAATTAGTGTTAAAATTAATTTGGAACAACAAACTCGAGCAATCAATTTTGGAGTGAACTATTTTATACAACAGGAGGAGATCATATCTTTTACGTCGAACTTCTAGACTGTTTACTTTGAATTTGGTTAAACGCTCGGCATAATTACTGAATCTGCGACTGACTCCAAGGCGATAGCACAATGATTTCAAGTATTTATTCTGGACGCGCTCGATGTTTGCGGTGTGTACAGCGTAATGGGGAGACCAGATGGAACAGCAATATTCTAAAATACTCCTTACCAAAGTGTTAAAAAGATATATTACACTTACAGGTTTATTGAAGTCCTTAGTATTTCTCAAAATAAACCCCAAAACTTTACTGCAACGAGTTGTAATATGGTCATAGTGTTGACGAAAGGTCAAACCTTCGTCGAACATAACTCCCAGATCCTTTACAACAGATTTACGTTCCAGGGACAGACTATTTATCCTATATGTGTAAATAATTTTGCGTTTTGTATTATTTGTGAAAGAAATAACAAAACATTTGCTCACATTAAGCTGCATGTGATTACGGGAGCACCAATTAGCAACAGTGGTTAAATTATTTTGAAGGCATTCACAGTCGGTGTCATTGTGCACAGGCGAGAATATCTTAAGATCGTCCGCATATAAAAGAGAAGGACATACCAAGGATTCAACCAGATCGTTGATGAACAGAATGAAGAACAGAGGGCCTAAATGTGACCCCTGTGGGACGCCTGATGTTACTGTAATAGGTGATGATAAGAATCCTTTAACGGTAACCAATTGACTTCTGTTCTCTAGGTAAGAACTTATCCAACGAAGTAACTGGCCGTGAATGCCATATGATGATAATTTGCAACGGAGCAGTCTGTGGTCAACCCTGTCAAAGGCCTTGCTGAAGTCGGTGTAAATGGTATCGGTTTGACCCCGCTTAGCAAACTCTCTACAAAGATAGTCCTTATAAACTAGTAAATTAGAAACAGTAGATCTACCTCTAACAAAACCGTGCTGCTTATCGGATAACAAAGGAGAGATATGGAAATAAATATGGTCATAAATTAAAGCTTCAAACAACTTGGCGATGGCAGATAATTTCCTGATGGGCCTATAGTTTTCGCACTTCGACCTATCGCCAGACTTGTGAATGGGTACGATATGAGCTGTTTTCCAGTAAGAGGGAAACGTTGCCGAACAAAGAGAGTTGTTAAACAAAATAGAAAGAGGTATCGACAATTCCTTGCAGCAGTTGATTAGGAATTTAGGTGGAATTCCGTCCGGACCGGCACTCTTATTAGGGTCCAGCTTTTTAATTTTTACTTCAATACTCTGAGTGTCAATAGTTATAGAAGATATAACATTACTCGTGCGAGAGGGTATGGACCCATTATCGACAGCGTAACCGAGATGATCAACAAAAACAGAACCAAAGTAAGAGGAAAATAGTTCAGAGATTTGAAGACCATCCGAGGAAACCTGACCGTCGTATGTGATGGTTGGTATCTGGAATATCTGGGTTAGACTTTTTACTTTTAATAAATCTCCAAAAAGTTTTAATGTCGTTTTTCAATCCAATCTCCACCTGAGCCAAGTAATTATCATAACACTCTTTTATAAGTCGCTTGCAACGTGTACGAAGCACTGAATATGCGTCATAGTCTCTTGGATTCGCATATTTTTTGTATAACGCATGATATCTCCTTTTTTCGGTCAGGCAACGAATCAGTCCCTTCGAAAACCATTTGGGATGTGAATTTTTATTTATCCTTGTATAAGGAGTGTGACTTGTAATTATTTTCATCAATATATCATAAAATTTATCCACCTTTACATCAACATCACCGCAAGATAGAACCTCAAACCAATCAACGTTTACCAAATCAGACCGGACCATTTCATAATTACATTTGTTGAAGTTAAAATGTGTATTGGGCTTATTTTTCAGGTTGCGCATGACAGACATGCCAGATATATTAATCGCAAGAGAAGGGTGATGTTTATCTTGCTTACTTAGCGGGTCTGTATCGCTTACTTGTATTTTATTTATACCTGAAGCAAGAACTAACAGAATATGGTTATTTTCATTAACTACATTATTATGTTGAGACAGTTCACACAAAGCAATGGTATCTAATAAAGCACGACATTTTTTATCAATGGCATCGCTGACAACCGGTATGAAAGAGTAGGAATTATCAGCGTTAGTCCAAACAATATCAGGAACGTTAAAATCACCCAGAATCAGAAATGCGTCCGCCGCACCATCTAGAATGACATTTTGACAATTAAAATAAAAATCATTAATATCAGCGATAGGTAAATCAGGAGGCAGATAGCATAAACAAATGTGTAATTTAGACAAATTGTACTCGCCTGCGCCAATAGTCAACCAAATATCCTCCATTCTCCTTTCCCAGTGGGATTGGCGGAATACATCAATGGTTTTCTTAACGGCAATCATAACACCACCGCCATCAGTCTTTCGGGAATAAACCGACGTGCTTGATCTATCCCTTCGAAAGATATTGTACCTTGCATCGAGAAGCTCACTATCAAATACATTTTCATTTAAATTAGTTTCAGTTAAACATATTATATCAAAATTGCATGACAGTACATTAAGATTAAGAGCGGTAAGTTTCGAGCGGATTCTGTTTACATTTTGGTAAAAAAATTTCACCATAATAGAAACAAATGGAGCACTGAATAAAATACGTAATGACTAATCAGTATAAAAATTAAATTAAGCATAGCTACAACAAAACCTTGAGAGTTTCGGCGCTTTTTACATGGACCGCGTTTGAGTTATCTGATTTGCGTACATAGACTCTGCCGAATCTTACCCAAGCATACTTATACGCGTTCTCTCTAATAAATTTCCTGGCCGCCGCAAAAATCTGTTTGGTCTCCGCCGAAAGATGTTCACAGACGTATATACCGCGGGTTTCTCCTTCAATACCCGCATGAGATGAGTTGAGTTTTGAAGCAGGATGGGCTTTATTGAATCGATGAGCCGCAGATAAAATCCCATCACGAACACGAGGAGAAGAAACGGTGACCAGGATATTCCTTGGTCTATCGGAGGCGGGGTCCATTTTAGCTACGCGGCGGCAAGCATGGACATCACTGTCCGATAATTTCAAGCTTAAGGTAGTGCAGATATTTTCAAAAATCGTAAGGGTGTTTTCATTTCTAGCCTCCGGGACTGCCTGAAGCTCCACATTGTGATCCCTTGAGAATTTTTCAATAGCAGACAACCGACTATTAATGGAGCGTTTTTCCTGCTGCAGACGAGTGGTATCCGATTCTAGATCTTTAATATATTTTTCTTTATTCGCAATTGCCAGCTTAATATCTTTTTGATCATTGATGATGAAATCGGTAGTTTCAGTGAGTTCGTCTCTCAGTTTTTGCACCACAATGTCTATCTCGGTTGATATCATGGCTCTCACGTCCTCAGCCCACACGGCACGTAGATTCACCATAAAACTAGACGTTGGAGCCAATTTATCGTCCAACAGTTCACTTATTTTCTCCACAGTTATACTGGTAGGTTTATGAGTACTCAAGGATGTATCCATAGCATAGTTATCACATGACATATTCATGGAGTCGCTATGCAGCTTTGATTTTTCTGATGTCATTCGTACCGGTGTATTTTCAGAGATTCTACGCCGAGTTATGTTCGTGCAGACAGGGCACTTATTTGGATCGACGGAGTCCACATTTTGAGACTTTTTTCTAGGTGTAATGTTAAGGCCAAGATAAGCAGAAAGAAGACTTGCAAGCCCTGAATTTTAGTTGTTTGCAGGTTTTAACATCGGTGAAACAGCCATTACAGGACATGGTAAGTGTATGCTAAGAAGCTACAAGAAATAAATGCAAAATGCTCTAAGTTGACGTCGGTGGCAATAAAGCGCCTACAGAAATCCGATAGCAATGTGTCTTCGAATGTTAGGCAACATGAAATTCCTACAAGAAAAACAGGAGCAATGTGTCTCTCATCCGTAATGTGCGTAGATACTGGTTGGAAATTTTGCGTGCATCGCTCCCAGCGGCCGTGGACTAATGGTACGCCCGCTCGGTGTTAGCGCGGCGGGCACGAGTTCAATCCCACGAGCAGTAGAAAATAAAAGTTAGGTTTTTTCTACCTTAACTTCACTGGGGGCTCCGCAGACTGGTCGGCGAACACTTCACGTGAAGGGGCAAAGCCCTGTGGCACCACTTATTTAAATTAAAATAAGAATAAAATATTCCGAGACACTAGGCACACGTCCGTATACAAAGAAAAATATTAGGAAGTTGTTGAAAAATATTACAATGTTGAAGGAGAAGTAGTTGAGTATACTTCTATTAACGGAGTAATGGAGCAAGATGACGCTACCAAATATCCTGTTGAATTTCTGAATTCCCTGAACGCACCTGGACTTCCAGCACACAAGATTAATTAAAAAACTGGCATCCCAATTATTTTGTTGAGAAATTAAGGTCGCCTCAAATTATGCAACGGACAAGACTGAAAGTTACTTCTCTGCAGCGTAACATAATAGAAGCGAAGATTTTGGCGGGATGAGGCGTCGGTGAAAGAGTTTTTATACCGCGAATTCCACTGATTCCCAATAATTACCCATTCCATTTCAAACGTGTACAGTTCCCGGTGAGTTTGTGTTATGCAATGACTTTAAACAAAGCCCAAGGGCAGACGCTACGTGTTGTCGGCGTGGACCTCAGCGTCGGCTGTTTCTCACACGGTCAGCTCTATGTCGCTTTGTCCAGTGTAAGTCAAAAAACAAACTGTTTGTTTATGTTTCGAACCAAACCACATCGCACGTTGTCTATAAAGAGGCTTTATGAGGTACTAGCTACATATGGTACGGAACCCTTCGTGCGCGAGTCCGACTCGCACTTGGCCGCTTTTATTAAACGACCTCTGTGGCACAGTCGTCATTTATAGTACCGCAAGTGCCTTTGGCCTGCAGAGATCCGGGTTCAATCAGCGGCCAGGTAAAGTTGGAAAATAATCTGTGTCCAATTGTTTAAATTTTCTTTTTATCTGGGGGCACGGCAGTGCCCCCGCCAAGTCAAGCAAAAAAGCGGCACGGACGTACCATCCTTTTCTCGAAGCAATTCAGGCCATTTTCGACCCCCTGTAACTTCGCTGTAACCCCCTGTAACTAGAAGACTGAATTTTCACTAAACATGCAGGCATTGTAAAGACACGGTATATTTAAAATTTCATTCAATTTGAACTAGTAGTTTAAGAATTATAACGGGTCAAATTTCTTAATTTTGTCACTCACTGACTCACCGATCATCAAAATTCTAAGACACTTCTAGCAGACCTAGAAGCTTCAAATTTGGAATATAAATAGTGTTTGGTGTATGAATCAAGGAAAAACTAAAAAAACCTACTAAAATAAGAAAAGTTCATAAGTCAGAGAGAGGGCTTTAAGAAAATTCGTTGCTGGTAGATATACATACATATATACAATAAATAGAAGGTACCGAAAAGGAAAAAAGTAGACTGTCTACAAAATACAAAAAGCAATGAGATCCCATCAAAAACAATACTTGTCAAAAAAACCAAGTCACGCAACTCAGTTGTTCTACGGTAAAAAGTTGTGAGATCCATGTAATACCAAGTCGGTTATTAATTTATTCAGTCCCTACTTAAGCGAATTTCTGTCTTAATACGTCCAGTCCCTAAGACCACGATCGTGGTCCATGACAATTGAAAATCAATTGTGTCTGGAATCCCCGTACTCGAAGCATTCAGTTGTTACGTAATAATTAACAACATCTTATAGTGACGCATATCAATATTAAAAATCTTTATTATTTTATATAAATATTGACTCGGCCATCGCATGAAAACACGTGTAAATTAAATTATTTAGTGCGATGGCCGAGTCAATATATTTATATATAATAATAACGTTTCACATAGTGATATTCTTTCAAACATGGCTTTCGCTGAATTTTAAACGTTTTAAATGTGAACAATTATTTAAAATCCTTTGAACTGTCCGTATAGATGCTTCAGTACCAACATTGTGGGCTATTTGTCTTGCTGATAAAGTAGAATTCGACGCTTCGCGTAATATTGTACGACGTTCTCTATTAGTTGTAGCCAGTTTTGTACGTCCTTTAAATCGCTTACCATAATTTTCAGGATTTTTTAGAAAATTACTTAAAACCTGGTGCGAACATCCTATTCTACCAGCGATTTTTCCTGAAGAATAGCCTTCATGAATAAGAACTTAAATTTTCCCTATTTCTTCCAGACTTAAACTCTTTTGACGACCCATGTTATGAAAAACTAGCCAGTGCGTGACGTAGTCCTCACTGAATACATGCAATACGTGTTCACCGTTTCGCAGTTGAAAAACAACTCAGGTCACGCGGGGGGATACAATTCGTTGGTCGTATTCATGTGACGTATCATTTTACCTAAACCAACAGTACTTGAGCGGCTATACTGGATATTATGGCATCAACTGTTGTTATTTGAATGTCTCATACTTAAAGATTTACCTACATACTGTTCTTATGTGTTTATTTTGTTTTATATCTTAAATACTTTAGAGAAATAATCTGGTCCTATTCAATTGGCGCGGAGTGTATCACACTCACCGCGAGCTATTGTGCAATGAACGGTGTGATAATTCGCCCTTCTTAGTTTTGAATTTTTCAGACAATATATACCCGTTAAAATCATAATTATCTTACAATCCCCAAGCAGTTCAATTTTCACTTAAGAATCAGTGTAATCAGTGATAGAATTTGTGAAACTTATCATAATTATTGTTAATACTAACAATTATTAAACTGACACGCGCGGAGTGTTGCTATTAGTAACTAGATATTACGAGTAAGCCACGTTTGCTGCACGGCGCTTAAGACTTTTTTCTATTTTCTCTTCTGTATCGACCTTCATTAACTTGACTAGGCACATATCCAATAATTACTATAGATGCGATTGTTCTGGAAATTTATGATACAAAGTTGTAAATATTTATAATCATTTACAAGATATGGTAAAGGCGCGTACTCTACATTTAGCAAGCAAAATATAAAAATATTTTTCTATGTTCAAGTGTGTATTAGGTAGGTACATATGTCGTGCTTATAACAGTATTTGTGATATGAAATAAAAAATGATTTATTTAATGTTTCCTTGATATAAAACTAAGTGTTTCAATTATCAAAGTAAGCAATTATAACATTGTTATAGTATTATAGTAGCATGTTAAAGTTAATTTCCTAAGGGATTTAGAGATAGATATGTTAAGGTTGTAAATCAAAATTGGACGTTTTGCAAAATGGCTGATCTACTTCAATGCTTATTGGTAATAAATCATATCGTTCACTTCGCTAACATTTTTATATATTAAGTTATATGTAAAAGAAGATATTTTATGTTATATTTGAATGTAATTGTACCAAAAATATTATATTTTTTCCATTAACAAACTAATTTATACATTTAATGTATTTTATACTTAAAATACAACATGTATATATTTTTTGTATAATAGAACTTGAAATGAATATACTCGTAAGGCGAATCAAATACTGCCACTTTCCTATTCAACAACGCGTTTTTTTAATTATTTTTCTTTTCATAAACGTATAACCTAGGCGTGTATTTACATCTTATTTTTTGGCTTATCAAACAATAGAAAAAAAATTACTTTAAATATATTTATTATACAAGGTACCTATTATTTAATTAACGAAGTACAAAATTTGATTGCATTTAACCAACATTTAAAAATTGAAAATAAAGATCATTTGCAGTGCATAAAATGCAAAAAACATTTTTCGGCTGAATTGACGGATAGATAGCGAGATGAATCTGTGTGGATTCATATATTTAACAGTATATAAATATTCCCATATATTGCCCCATAACGTCGCAACAAAGAGATGACAAGTCAAGCACTCAAAAAATAACACTCGACTTTAATGATCAATGTATATTGTTTTAAAATTTTCCAGCGGCAATTTTAAAAATGTGTTTTCAATTACTTTGCAGTCACGTAATATAACGAATTTCCTGCCCACTCCGGTCATATGACGGATGTCGTTCCCTAGACACACTTGTTAGTGATTCTATACGTGACTTGCATAAAGAAAGTACATCTCTACATCCACAGGAAGGAGACAAAGAGACAGTATTGGTTTGAAACAGCAAACTTTTTTATAATACTTCAAATACGATATAATAGTAAAGTATGATAATATAATCTTTCTTACATTCACACCAATTAGCCTAGCACAAGGTATGCATTGTAAAGTCTCTGTTATGAATACTACGTTAAAGGGTAAAGTAACATGAACCATAAATAAGTAATATCCATAGGAATATACATAAATAAGTATTACTCGGAAGTAATTAAATCGTTTCAACATAACACTATTTATTAGAGGTTGTCAGCTATTAGCATTTGTTAATTTTAACTCTAATTTATTACTGGTAGTTGGAGTATGACATGCTCTCCTAAAACATCGCTTGGGTGATGGTATGTGGTGAGGGTCGTTACGTTCCCTAAGATATGGTTGAGCGAAGCGATGGCTGCATCATGCGTCATGCTTGTGAACGGGTGCTGCCTAAGGAGATGGGTCTGCTTTAAACTTTAGTATTATTGACATTTAGTTGCTTTCTTAAATTTTTAGTTTATTCCCTGTATATTATTGCAAAGTTTAAGGATACGTACCTAAAACAGATACTTGGTGACTTTGTTGTAATCATCGATATAATGAAACCATATAGCTACTATAATTGTGATAACCGAATATATTTGTTTATTTTGTGTATTATGTACGGTGACGACTATAATATTGTTACTTCTGTTAAAGCTGACGAGTTTCTTGCGCCCATTCTTCTTGTCAGTTAAAAGATGTCCTGTAGGCCAAATGTTGGACGATTCAAAACGACTCATTTTTAAGTGCATTTGAATAAAGTCATTTTATTTTTTTCATTAAAATCAGTCGTAATAAAAAGGTTTGACTTTAAGAGGTTCTGAAATGTGTATCACAAGTATACAATAAACTAACTTTATTGATTTTTTGAACAGGGATAAATAATAATGCGAATTACACGCGGACGAATACACAGGCATCAGCTAGTAGTTACTTACAATGTGGAATGAATATCACCAGAAAATACTGTCCCTCCTCTGATAGGTCTGAAAAAGGTGACTCGTAAGAGTCACCTTTATTATATATTAATATCTCGTAAGACTATTTTTTTGTCGATGCAGTATTGCAAATTTTAACACTTAATGGCTGACGAGTGGCGATGGTGGTTCTTCCTGACTTGCCATAAATTCAACAAATCAAATTCAGATCGTGAAATAGAAATCTTTGTATTTAATCTGTATTTAAACAATGAAAAGTTCTGAATTATTGACTGAACCTAAATTACTGAAAGGGCTCCATAGTATCTTGGGCCCAGGATGGACAGCAAAAATTAGAATAATAATAGTTTTAAAATCTTAAGTGTATCAGATATCTAAATGAAATATTAAAAGGACGCCATTGTTATAGGAAGAGTAGAAAATCAAACATTTTTAGATTGGAAAGATGTCCTACTGTGAGGCAAATTAAGAATTTCTCTAGGTTCTATAATCGAGGTGGTGTGTGAAATATAACGAGAAACATGATCTCATTATATTTTATATAATTGTAGTTATTGTGGTATATAATTTTTTTATACATTAAGTACCTATATACAGTCGAACCTCGTTAAGTCGAACCTCGATAAGTCAAAAACCTCCAAATCTCGAAAAAATGTTTTGTTCCCTTCCCTTCAAACACCAAAACCTCCATTACTTGAAATCTTGACCCTTTGTTAGTCGAAATAATCACCGAGTCCCTCCAAGCCATTTTGGTACATATTTTCACTCTATAACTCGAAAAATTAAATTTGACCTCTGTATCTCGAACATAGCAACGTTTTATTTTACAACCTTTACAACTTGATCATTTGGAATTTATTACCTCTATTGTTCGAACAAAAATAAGTTACCGACTTTAAGAACTTGCCGACAATGTGAGTGTACACTATTGTGTACACTTGAAAACATTTTAGGAGTATACGATAATAAATTTATGACTCACGCACACGTGTTTGCTTGCTTGGTGTCAGGTGTTCAATTTTGATTTCCTTTGAAATTTAGCTAAGCAAGTCATTTGTTTTCGACTTAAATACTGTCAGATGTAGTTTGGTTCTACTGCAATACACATCAATTAGTACAACAGTTAACATGAGTGCTGTGAAACGTAAACTAAAAACTTTGAGTCTTGCTGAAAAATTAGAAGTGCTCGAAGCTGTGAAGAGGTGTCAAAAAAAAAAGATGTTGCTGAACAATTTGGCCTGCCAATGAGTACTCTTTCAACAATAATAAAAAATGAATCAGACATCATGAAAAAAATACAAAACGGTCAAAGTTTGTCCTGCAAAAGAAGACGAATTGCAGAATATCCGGGCTTGGAGGAGTGCTTACTTAAATGGTTTGAGCAGTGTCGCAGCCAAAATATCAGTGTTAGTGGACCACTGTTACAAGAAAAAGCCCAAATATTCTCTAAATCATTGGGACTCGTTAATTTCAGAGCCAGTAATGGATGGTTAGAAAAATTCAAAAGAAGACAGGATCTTGTTTTTAAAAAAGTTTGTGGGGAAAGTGCAAGTGTCAACATTGAAACCTGTAACAAATGGAAAAGTGAATTGCAAGATTTGTTACATGGTTACGAACCTGACAATATCTTCAATGCTGACGAAACAGGCCTGTTTTTTAAATGTCTTCCTGATAAGACTCTAACTTTTAAAAATGATAAATGCCATGGTGGGAAGCATAGCAAGGAACGTTTGACTATCCTGCTAGGAGCAAACATGTCGGGCACAGAAAAACTCTCACCATTAGTCATCGGCAAATCTAAAAAACCTCGTTGTTTTTCAAGATGTAAATCACTACCACTGCAATATCAAGCGAATACAAAAGCATGGATGACTTCTGCAATTTTCAAAAACTGGCTCATAAGCATTGATAAGAAAATGGCCAAAGAAAAAAGAAAAATCTTGTTGTTCCTTGATAATTGTACAGCTCACAATGATATTCCACAAATGAAAGCTGTTAAAATACATTACCTGCCTGCCAATACCACATCAAAATTACAGCCTATGGACCAAGGTATCATTAAAAACTTCAAGTCATTGTATCGAAAAGAAGTTGTCAGGAACATGTTGGATAATATGGAAGAAAAAAAGAATTCTACTATAGATGTATTGCAAGCCATGAGAATGGCTGATAAAGCTTGGCGAAATGTTACTGCGACTACAATAAAAAACTGTTATGTACACTGTGGTTTTTCATCGTCATCAACAGTAGTAGCTGAAACCGATATTTCTATTTCACCTCCTGCAGAATGGAACGCAGTGGTATCTGAATCAGGAATATCCTTTGAGGACTTTGTTTCGTGCGATGATGGAGTTATGACTGCTGGGACATTATCTGATGACGAAATTATCGATTCAGTAGCTCAGAAAACCGATACTAATAATTTAGATGACATAGAAGACGTGAATAGTACATGCGCTCCATGGGTTTCCATCAAAGAGGCGCGAACTGCATTGAATACCTTACGTAATTTTATAGAGCAGACCAGTAACTCCGAAGAAGAAGAATTTTCTGCTCTTTATAGATTAGACAATGCTATAGATAGAGAACAACCAAATTATCTAAAGCAAAAAAAAATTACTGACTTTTTTTAATGCCATATTTTTTATTTTAAAATGATTTGAAAGAATGTTGATTTATAATAAATAAAAATATGTATGTTTGTCACCTCTGCAAGTTGAATTTTTATTTATTTTACCTCTCTAACTCAAAATTTATAAGAATAAACCTCAAACTCTTTATGTCGAATCAAAATCCGCTTAAGTCGAAATCCTCCATAAGTTGAAAACTCTATAACTCGAAATTTTTGGCGTCTCCCTTGATGTTCGACTTATAGAGGTTCGACTGTATCTATTTTCTTCGTTATTTATATGACTAAAAACGGTGAAGGGGGTAATATATATTAATATAATACTAATGTCTAGCCCAACCAAGATACTAAAGTGAGATACTGACGTCCAGCAGTGATATTTGATTCCAGAGCCAAATTCGTCGTTAATACTGAGCATAGAGTCCGTAAAACAAAGCTAAAGTCGTCTTTGATAGTAAGCACCGAGTTCGTATAGGGAAGCCAGGTCGTAGTTAAAGAAATCGAAATTGAAATCAAAACACTTCAGCTTGACCGTAAGCAACAAGTGATATGACAGCTGACAATTATTTTGAATTATTGACATTTGATTGACAAATAAGTGTTGCCATTAAGGAAGGAATTAAGGACTTTCTTTGTTATATAAAATAAATACTTAACCTTTATTCTCATTGATAGATTATTCTATTTATTGGTTTATGAACTACCTGTTTATGCAAAATCTGAAGTTATTTATTCATTTTAATGTATTTTCATCACAATCAATTCGTATCGATATTGAATGTGAAATTATATCTTAAATGTAATTTTCGTGCTGGCAACATTTTGCCACGTAACTTATAACGATTTATAAGAAAAATACTTGTATTTATCGAAATGCAGTAGCGCTTGTTTTAATATATGTAAAATTCATAATTTTAAATGACAAAATTAATTTACAAAATCATGTCCTTGCTTAATGATGTCCACGGTGGGCCCAGAATAGGCATTCCCCTTTAGATAGAAGATTTTATAATTTTAATATCTACCTATTGAAAATTGCCTTAAGAGAATGAAGTATATTTACAGAAGTCCGTCAGTATAATGCTGGTAAAACTTCGTATATAAGAATTTCTTTAATTCGACGGATCTTTTATTAGCTATCTGCTAGGTACAATAATCAAAGAGTAAATTTTTTGTTTAACAATAAATGAAGATACCTTCAACTTGTCAAATCAATTTACAGCCTCATGAACTAACCAGATTAGGATTTTATTAAAACTGTTAATAATGGATTGACTTCTAAAACAGTAGTAGTATTAGAATTAGAAAGGTGGTAGGTAGTGATGATAGTTGTATTTTAATAACTTTAAATATCTTTTGTGGCCATAAAATGATTATTAATTTCAAGTTTAATTTCCTGTTATAAAGGTGTCAGGAGACTCGTGGGGGGCGTTAATAAGTCGTAATGAAGCTCCCCTTAAGTAATTTTAAGATTTAGGTATAATATAAACATATGCATGTTATGAAGAACAAAAAAGGAGCAAATAAACTTGTGCTTGCTACAGGGCTAAGTACTGTTCCTTCGTTCTGACCTTCGTTTGAATTTATAATAATATCCCTGAGTTCTTTATAATTTTATTATCATTGATGTTGTGTAGGTAATACGGATAAAAAATTTCAAGAAAAAATTACATCTCGTAATTCCATTTTTTGCTTCAGCTGTGATTACGATTACAATGCACTATTTAACTCACCTGTTTCATACTAAAAATGTTTAATTCGTATGATTATAACAAAATACAACTTCAAAAACCTAGAATGCGCATTTTATAGAACAAAAGTCTGTATCATTATATTTTCATGTAGGTATGTTTTGCTTTTAAATCGTGACAATTTTTTCATCGGTAAAGAAAATATTTCTGTGCCTTTCACCTGCGTATCGTGTCAGAAGGCATTTTGATCGATCCACTCTCTTTAATACTAAAGATTGATTTAGGGCATATCATATATATATATGTTTCATATTACGCGACAGAGTCCTAGCAGGAATCTTCATTTCTTGCGGTAAGATTTTTTGCTTCCTAATGGGGTTTCGACTAATTCTGGTTTCAACAGCATTAACAGCCTTTCTAGTTCTTATAGCACGCGGTCGCCCCGATCTTTTATGGTCTTCGACAGAGGAAGTGTTGTTGTATCTGTTGATAGTATACAAACATACGGCGGATACAAAGCTTTTGAAGTGTCTGAAATATGACTGCCGACTCCATACCCACTTTGTGCAAGGCGATCACTGCAATACTATTTTCTGTAATACCCCATTCCATATTGTAATTTAGTTTTCTATAATGAACGCTAAAAAATATGTGTAATGGCGCGAAATCGAAAGAAGTTTTTAAAATAATAAACGCGTTCCAAATCCAAAATTATTTAAAAGAAGAGGTTTTATGTATACTTTGTCTCAAATCAATTTAATAAAAATGTAAACAAACCAGTTTCATTGAAAATACTCACACTTTCGGCCACTAAATGGATATAAAAACACATTCATAAGTAATAAGAAGGTTTCAACATGTATCTCACTAGTTTCTTTTAATGATCATTGTTTGTTTAACATATTTAAAATTTATTTGAAAAACTTAAGACGAAAAGTGACATTATTAATCCAATGAAAAAAATTGTCTAATCTGTGTTCGCATAGTGTTTGACCATAAAAGAGTATCTCTCGATTCATTGATTACTTCAATTGAATCGATTATGAATCGAAGACGCATAGGTAATGTAATGAATAGGTAATTAGTCATGGATGTATGGTAAAGATAAATACGTGATAATTATATCTGTGAGTGATGATAACTGATAATAAGGCGATCCGAACAACGAATTAGTCAGTGTTGGCAAACAGCTTTCGGGACGTAATTCTAAATAATAAAAAAATATCATTTGTTGGCTTTGCTAAAAATATCACAAAAAACTCAAATATTTCAAAATATATAGTCTCGGGTAAGTTAGGGCTGGCTAACTATGTTACCTTAAGTAAAATTATTCTAGTGAGAGTTAAAGCAATAGTTATATAGTTGCACATTTTTTATAAATCTTAGGTAGGCCTAAAATTTTACCGGTTTTTTTAAATTGATAATTACTGGTATTTCATTTAAAATAATATCTAATAACGTTTGTCATAATCATAAGTAGTGAGACTGTTTTTTGTATATTCGGTACGGATGATTAATCAACTACCTGCGGATTTCTTTGACATCATTGAAGTCTAAACTAAAGAATCACTTTCATAAAACATTGGATTGCACCTAGTATACCTTTGGAAATATATATTTAAGTGTGACTGTGACAAATTATTGTCAGTAATGCAATCCTTCCTCACAATTACAATAATTATATGTTAAACTGAAACAACAGCTCATCGAATCAAACCACTGTAAACTTAACCTGACCTTCGTTTGAAATTAATTTGATAAATTTAACTCCATAAAATTACAAACAATCAGAACAGTTTAGTCTTAAAATAAGTTATCAATATCGATATCGACAAGCTGCCATTCGATATCAATGCATGCAAATAAATAGTATGTTTTATGTGTTTTACTGTTTTTATGTACCTATTGTAGTTAAATGTTTATCGTAATTAAATACTTATTGTTATAATGTATGTTTTAGATATGGTGCTTTGAGAAGTTCCCATCATCTCCGCAGTTTTTTTTTATTATATCAAACTTATATGGATAAGTTGTCATCGATTTTTCTACAAACTTGTAAATATTCAGTGTTATGGTCTTTTCATTTGCTGTCAAGCGACTAGGTCTCGGTCGTTTTTTCATAGGCGAAGACAAAAACGAAGAAGAGGATGACGGACCAGGGTTATCCGTGTTCAATGCTTAAAATAAAGATAAATCATTTAAACATCTGTTCTCATTTGAATATGTTTTTGAATATGCGGAATTGGCTTTTTAGTTTTGCTATAATTTTCTTTCTTTTACACAAATTCTACATTTTGCAAGGGATAATACCTACGATGAACCCTTAAGTGGTGGCCGTCGAATTACTTTTAAAGGAGATGAAATTTACGTACATAAAAGGTAATATTACAGTTACATACCTTGTACAACAAATATAAATCGGAGTTGATCTCAAAGTCCAGTTATCGTAGCAAAATGTCGTTGCTCCAGAAAAAACACGATCCAAGTCACAATATAAATCAGTTAAATTTGTCTATTGAAATGTAACACTTACAGATAATAAACGCGTTATTTATTTACACAACAAAGTCGAGTTCAGAGTCTGTGATTTTTATTTTAGGTGGTGTATTTAGTTTCCCGAAGTTTTAACACCTTTGCAGGTGCCGTGGTTGCGGGGTAACTAATTGTTTCTTTGTGTGAAAATAAAAAACGCGTTTATTTATCCATAAGTGTTTGATTTCAATGAGTTATACGCGTCAAAACCTAAGAAGTCAATTTTAAACTTGTCTTACTTTAATACTAAATATATTTACTTATTTAAAAATCTAGCTAGATACCGTTTTTCTTCAATGATTGATTTCTTATGTGAAATTTAACAAATATATAAGTCATTTTTACTCGGTTCAATCTAAGCATTTCTTTTTTCTATAATCACGAAGAACAGCACCATCTTTCGAGGCTTGAGAACAAATGCCCATTATCCGACACTCGGAATAAAAACAAACTACGCTAACGCAAAGCTCCAACATAATAGTGTTCAATTAATCTAATCGAAGCAATCAATTAATTAATCGAATCATAAATGGTTTTACTTTTCCCACATCACTCAATAGTCTATGGTCGCAAAAATGGCGTCTTTGTTTACATTTTTATTAAATTGGATTGAGACAGGGTATAACTGTATTTATGGCCAGACTAATTATATATTCCTACTATTACGAGCAAAATACACAAATTCATTTATGTCGTAGAAACAATTTTCAACCAGGATTCCAATAACTGTCTTTTTAAAGAGGAGAGGAAGTAAATTAACTATATAATTTAATACCCATATTATTTTTTTTTTGTAAAACAGGCCTTGGCTGCTGAAGATACAACTGACTTGTCGGAATATTTCGTATAAAAAATTGCACTGTGCACGTTTTTCTATAAATATATTTAAGATTGTTTTTACAAATGTCAATGTCTTGAGAATGTATGTTACATTTATGGTAACAAGAGGAAAGGGAAAGAATTTTTAATTTTTTAAAGAGAAGTCGACATGATTCTAATTGTCCAACACCGCAAATAGACACACTTGATGAAATTCCCATACGCCCATATAAGCCCATACCTTATTATGGATTCTACATATCCGTGGTATGTCATCAGAGCTGTCTTTTGGTTTGATATTTTCGAAAGCTGGTACAGAGAATAGAAAAACCTATTTATCCTCTGCCATACCATGTCAATGTGCTGCTGCCATGTAAGCCTTGAATCTATCACTATACCAAGAAAGGTAGCGGACTTTGTTTCTGTTAACTGTGGAGGATAATAATTTTTATTGTGAAATTGAATAAATTTAGTTTTCTTTGCATTTACATTTAAATTATTATTAGCCATTAAGCTATCTTTACAACTACATCATTAATTTCTCTAATTCTGATCAATATTGTGTTTTAAATATCATTACAGATATACCTATCGTCAGTATGCAGTGTTACTGGATATTGAGTAAATTCAGGAAGGTCATTTATATATAGGATAAATCATTATTTATAAAAAGTAGAGGCTTCTGGCGATCGCGAGGCTTGTGTCTGACTAAGTTCTAGAGATATATTAACGGGTGGCTTTAAACATATGGGTGGACAGAGCAAGTCTTCGTTACTTATATTTTCATGGCCCTGGGACTACGATAACTGCCTACAGTGTGATAAATTTAAAATTTCTCGAAACTTGAACCTAACCATTTTAAAAGTTTTGTTTTTAATTTTAGGAGATCGTTATCGTTCATCCCTGCAACCACAACAATAAAGTCCTGGAAAGTGAGGCGTGTTCACTCTCCCCTACGAATGTTCAACACGTCCTAAAGGCGGGCCATCCTTCCTTTCCATCCTTCCAGAAGCATGTAACCACAGTGTTAGTCAAGTAGTTGTTGGAACGCCCCCTGTAAGCCTCTACCCTGCTGATCAGCAATCACGAATACTATTCTTCTTAACAGATTTTTTCTTAGTCGTGTGTTTAGGTTGCTCACTCATTATTGTTTGATATGTTGGAGTTAGCAATCATATCTCAACCAAATCTTGAAACTGTAAACTTTGGTGTAGCTTATATTCCCGTTTTTTTATAATAATAATAATGTTTATTACGGAACAGGTCCATATCATTTGTTAGTTACAATTATAGATTAGAATAAAAAACCTTTATACGGATTTTGGCGCATGTTTTATTTTATATTTAATCCTGACGTTTCGACTCCTTTACAGGAGCCGTGATCAGAGGATGACTGCGACATGCGCAAAAATCCGGTAAAAATTGTTTTATGCTAATGTGTAATGTGCGCGGAAGTGTAAGAACTAAATATACAATTATAGACTTAAAATGCTAGTGTTAGTAAAAATAATACAAGGAACTACTATAAAACTATTATAAGGCCGTATGCAAATTTGTGCAGCGGCGCAGTATCAAACTGTCTCATCTGGCAGCTATGGTAGACAGGATGCTGTTCGAGCTACCCTGATTAAATTTCTCAAAATCCCGTCTTGGTGAGCACCTATGTGCTAAAAGAAACACCCATGTAAAATATGAGACTATGAGATAAGAAGTTTCTGAGAATTCGTGATGAGTGACTGACCTATTCTTTCACTTTTGGCACATCATGTTATCATCAACTTCTGCGGTCGGTCGTTTTTTTTAGTGTAGATACATTACTCTGACATTTCATGGGACAAAACGGCAGAAAAATAATCAGACGAGCAAGTTAAAAATTTTCATAAAACAGTACAATTTCCGCACTGTAATGAAATGCCTTGCTAATAATAAGGGAACAACGACATCAGCGCTGTGGATGTGGCAAGTGATTTTTTCTAAATTTCCATTTAAATTTAAACGCTATTAATCAAAATACTTAGCGGATTATGTGAATAATACACTTCCATATTATTATGCTACAAGTATTTTACCATAAGTGGCCTACAGCACACATCTTAGCGAAATGTCTATTCCTCGTAGTTATATTACCGACTATTGCACTATTACAAAATGTATTTTTTACCACTAATATTTTAACTTTGTATTTAAGGCTGTTTGTAAAAAAATGTGAATGTTCAACTATGCAAGTAATGACAGATATTTACTCATTAAACTCAACTACAGCATGACTAATAAATATTTGTAATACTGTTGAATATTAACTGCCTTTTGTTGTTGTATATTAACTACTTTTGCTTTTTGCTTCCGCTGTATCTCAGGATTCAAGAAGAAGCCCAGCTTTATGACGCAAAACGATGGAAACCCCGAGCAGTACTATACAACAGTAGAAGCTACCATTTCGAGGGAAGTACCATTCGAGTAAACACATTTGGGAAACCGGAATGCAGGTACAAAAGCGAGAGCACTGTAAATGTTAGGAAAACACATTATTTTCCAGCTTTCAGCTGTATTAGAAAAACGGGCATAAACTTTATAACGGCACAAATCGAAACGGGGCATGCTTGGCTTTAGACGTACCTACTTCGGTTCAAGTGCGACCAAGAAAAAATAAAGATAATTTTCACGTGATGCTGGATTGCCCACTACACGGACATGATAGGAACACCGCGAGAAATGTAATGATGGGCGCTTAAGAGGTCATGAAAAATAAAAAGGTAACAGTATCTTTTTGGTAGATGCCATAAGGATAATAAAAATAATATGAACTATTGTAAAAAATAAGAAACGTTGCAAAAATATACTCCTTTTTGGAATTGAGCTTCAAATCTAGCGATTTATATCCTTAGCCGCTACACTGAAGAACTCGTAGGCTGTGGCGCAGGAACCGGCCGGAAATGGCCCGTTGATGGCGCCATCTTGTAGCTTACTTCCGGTGCCTAAGGCACCTATAGAGTTCCTACATTTTTATCGTTTAAACGACTAATATTAAGTGGGCGCGAACGAATCCTTTAAAAGTAAACAAGACAAATTAAAATCACATGTTTGCCTCACTTTTCCTAATGACTTATTTCTTTTGACACCGACTATTACTTGAAAGACTAGTCACTCGTTATTCTTACGCTACCAGTCGGAAGTCTAATCATCAACATCTCATTTCTCCAAGCCCTTGTGTTATTAATTTATTTGTAAATACGTTTTTTATTTAATTATCTAATTTTAATATTTCTTTTCATAAGAAAAACTAGCTGTGCCCCGCGGTGTTACCCGCGGTTTATTAGGGAAAATTAATTGTGTATTAACAGTAAAAATAATAACTATTCACATTTTTAGAAGAAAAATAATTTAAATTTGAGCATCGGAAAGATCCATTTACAAAATTCGATGACTGACAGAACGAGAGAGTAGATTATTCTGTTTTATGTAATTTGTTTTTTGCCTCGCGACTTAGAGAGGAGGAAATCATTTTACTGCAGCACATCCCGGTAAACAACATTGCGGGACTTATTGTTTTCTGCGTAAATAATAAGATTTTTTGCTTTCGACACACGCGAGCAACCCACATACCATTGTCCATGGGAGAAGTAGGTGAACGCCGGCGACTTTTAGAGTTTGTCCATTAACATGTAGGTCATCACCTCACCTGGAACTTGGTCTAATATTCTTTTATTAATTTTTCCTACCAATTCGTTTTTGGGCGCCATGATAGCTCTTTCGCACAACCACTTCTCGTTAGCCCGGTTTTCTTGTAAACTCGGAAATACCTCATTAATAAGATTATCTTTCGAGCTAACAACATTGCTAAATAAGCTGTCAAAGGTTATTTGGCCGTTAGTATCCATCGGCTTGCGACCTTCGCCGACCTCGAGAAGCATTTGTGCGAAGAGTCCAGACTCCTGATCATTAGAGCTGGACCCTCATGTTAGTATTCATCTATTACCGCTCTTTATTCTTTACTTTAGTTTATCTCGTCTGCCGCGGTACCTCGCTCGATAACCGGCAACGTCTGCCGGAAATCACCTGCCAGCAAGTCGACCAGTCGACCCATCAAGATTCGATTGCCCCATTGCAATAGAGCACCGCGACTACTACTTTTGCTGAGGTTGCAAATGGGCGTTTCTTCACTTGCAAGGTTCAGCGGGAGCTTGAATACTGAGTGTGCGGTTCTGCCACCACTCAGCAAGGTTGCGTCTATCACTTTCTCTTTGCGCAACTGTGCCAAAAGCAAGTTCAGTTTAAAAAGTTTTGCCGGTGCACCCTGGTGGGTCCAAGAAAAACCGGCGCCCTTGTCCGCTAGCAACGCGGTTAGTTATTAAATTGAAAATTTGCCTCTGCTTCGGTAGTAACAGGGGCTCGGTTTGGGTGACTTGAACCCCCAAAACAACAGTATCATAACCAAGCCCACTGACCAAATCAGTGGACAGCTCTTAAAAAATAGGAGAAAATCATTGTGTCTAAAAAAAATACTGAAATAATAACTATGATAAATAGTGAGTTAAATTATTATTATAAAACTACACTAGAAAAATCGACTCGGGTCACAAGTGAATTGTCAGGCGGGAATCGAACCCGCAACCTTTGGAAATCCGGTACAATGCACTCCCAATTGAGCTACCGAGCCTTAAAATTCACGCCATAAATGTCACGCCTGACAATTCACTTGTGACCCGAGTCGAATTTTCTAGTGTTTTTCTATAATAATAATTTATCTTATAAGATCGCATTGAAAATAGCATAAAAAATATAAAAATTATAAAAAAAAGATAGTAAGTTGTTTACAATATTTTTTAATATTTGGAGCTCTGGAGCAAGCAGTCGCGAAATGTCCCTTAGAAACAGTGCGTAATTCCATAGATTTGTGCCCAGACAGATTAAAGGCCTCTTTAAAAGTCAAAGGTGGCCATTTCAAATAGAAAGTTTTTTTATTATTTTCTGAGACTAATAAATATGTAGATATAAGGTTTAGTAATATTACATTACTTCCTAAAAAATTGCATTTTCATTTGTAACAGAAGATATGACCGGACCAGGTATAATAATGATCATCTAGATATATACAAGGTCTGGCTGACTGACATAGTGATCTATCAACGCACAGCCCAAACCACTGGACGGATCGGGCTAAAATTTGGCATGCATAAAGCTATTATGACGTAGGCATCCCCTAAGAAAGGATTTTGATAAATTCCAACCCTAAGAGGATAAAATAGGGGATATAAGTTTGTATAAATCTTTTTAGATTTTCGACTGATTGAACTGAAATTAAAGATTGGAGCTACTATGATAAAGACGTTTGCTTAAATAGGATTTTGATAAATTCAACCCCCATGGGGATAAAATAAGGGATGACGGAGGATGTAAATGTATTAGTTTGAACCTATCCGTACCCAATGGAACGAACAAAATAATTTTTAGTTCTAAATGTTGACAACAAATGGCGTTAGTAAAATTTTAAAACGCGCTATCGTTGTGTTTTCACTGAGTTACATATACCCGATGATGAGTGGCCGCCGTATCTAATAGTACATACTATACCTAAATATTTCTAGCGGATTATATTTGTTGCCTTTGGCTGTTCTTTTCTTGGCATATTTTGGATTGCGTTTGCTTTGTTTCGGTTTAGTAGTTTTGGTTGTGTTTGCTTTGTTTTTGTCATTTGTTTGATTTAAGTATAGGTTTTGTTTTTTACACGTAAGTATACGTTTTTTACACACGTATTTTATATCTTATAGAAATATTGCATTTTGAATGCAAAAAATTAAATAAAAAACACATAGGTTGTGACGGATAGACTTTTTTAAAATGGCTTAAGAAAATCTGAACGTTAATGGAGAATTTGAAGAATGTACTGTCGTCGCTATTGTTGGTGATGGTGCATGTTTGTTTCTTGCTCTCTCTTATTTAATGTACGGAACGCAAGATAGAGCGATGGAGGTGCGTTCAGAAATTGTCAGATATGTGGTTAATGGCTGGAGCAAGTTTTCAATTATGACCCACGACAGGAATGGTGATAACTACGTAACACCTGACGAATATGTTGCTGCTCTGATAAAAAATGCTACTTATGACGGATTTTGTGAGTTAATAGCAGCAGGATTTATATTCCCATTTTAGTTTGAAGTTTATAGACACGCTCTCATATATATGGAATCTGGATCTAAAGACTATCCAGTAAGGCGATTACGATTCAGCCAAGATTTGTCCAGTGGGCATTTTGATGCCTATATTCCCATTGCAGCACAGAAAATTACTCGGCGTCGTATGGAGGTAGCTTTAGAAGAACATGATTTTGAAATTGATACACCTTCGCAACTTTAAGTTGATAAGGGTTGTCAAGAGGTACCTGTTTTAGAGCGTGAACATTCACCTATTTTATCATCAATAAATTATGATGAAAATTTAATAAGAAGTTTTTTGTCCCAAACTGAGTCTGTGACATTAATAAAAAAAAAGAAAAGCAAACGTAGGGCAAGGTTTACTAATTACATACGAAAAAATCAGATAAAAAGACACAAAAAAAATATGAACAGACTACCTGAATCCCACCGTAAAGCTGCGTCTGAATAAAAGAAAAAACCCTGATGTTCAGAGGCAAGCTTTTGCCACCTACCAGGCTGCACACCCTGAAAAACACAGGCAAGCTGTTGCCACCTACCAGGCTGCACACCCTAAAAACACAGGCAATCTGTCGCTACCTACCAGACACGCAGGCCGCAGCGAATTAGTGAGGTAGAAATTCGTGCATAAAGCGCGCGCGGGTCCCACAGACCCTACCAGGCATACGGTGTGACTTTATTGCGTAAGTATTTATTACTTTTTTTTTATGGTAATTGATATTTGTGCGTTTAATACTAATAGTTTTTACACTTTTCAGGTTCAACATGGATAAACATCTGCGAGACGAGGATATTGGACCACCACCATATGGAAATTGACCTGGCTACTGGCACGAAGGCAGGCCGAAGCCTGAGATTATAAGCTTCTACAATCGTTCTAAGAGTGGTGTAGACAATGTCGAAAAGTTCATACGATCATATGATATATCGCAAATCTCAAGGTGATGGCTGCTGAGAGTATTTTTTTGGATGCTCAACACTGCTGGAATAAATACCAAAATTATCCAAATGATTTACTGTCCAGAAGTTAAAGTAATTGACGAAGTTCTATAAAAAGCTTGGCTCTTGCGATTGTTGAACCACATTTGCAGCCAAGAAAAAATAATATTTGCCTTTCTGCGGATCTTTGTAAAAGAATAATCAATAGTATTGGTGATCACGCTGGCCCACCATTAAAAAAATCTACTTCTCGAATAAAGCGTAGATGCCACGTTTGTTCAGCGATAAAAGATCGCAAATCTCTATACATTTGTAACAAGTGTATTGGTTACATTTGTCTTGACTATTCAATATCTCTATACGCAAAGTGCTACCAAACCAAAGCCCTACTAAATGATAATGCAGGTGATGAAGACTAATTATTTTATTGTTAAGTGTAAATCTAAGATAGTGCCTTATATTTTATCAAATCTGTTTCAGATTTCTTTAGTTTTGACACAAATAACATGTTATCTAATTAATATTGTCTAAATTTTGTTTAAAAAATGTGAGTTTAGTTTAATTTGTGTTAAAATGTACACTTAGTATCAAAATATGTAACTACTAGCGCCATCTAATGTCATGTGTGTGTCTTTCAAAAATAAAAGTCATTCCGCCATTGCTAGTCTACACTGTTTTATTAAGAATTTCAATAAAATATACAAAGTTCTTTAATTCGTTATATGATTTTTATTACTACCTCTTATTTACTCTTTGGGCATACTTATTAAAGCATTAAACACTCTTCATAATAAAATTTATAGAAAATAAAAAAAGTTCAAAATCTGGCATAGCGTGTAGCTTTTAGCCACCAGGCATGCCAAATTGTTAATTACAAAAATTACAAAATGTTTTACAAAAATTAAAAATTACAAAGTGTCAAACTGTTTATTTCACTTTTATATATCCATATTTATTTATTAGTTTTGGTTTATTTAAAGTTTCAGGAGGTTATTTCAGGTGTTTTATTTGAACTTACTTATAGTTATAGGTTATAGTTATATTCGATACCTATATATGATAGCCCAACGACATAGTATTCGGATCGTAAGCTGCGTAGCAACTTCCACTATCTAGTCAGCAGTTTCTCGAGGTCTTCGTACGTTTTAGACTTAAGCCAAGTAATTATAGACTCCTTACAATCATATGAATTCTCGGAAAAGATACTTAATTCTTTATTTGGTTATAAAGAGAGGCTGAACTTCTTGAGTATTGTCTTTTAGCAAAACTTGTTTTTTGCCCTAAGAATTATGTTCTTATGCATCTTAAGCAGTATTATTTATGTACAGTTTTCTAACAGAGAATTATTTTGTAAGCTGGTATAGTGCCGCATTACGGAATCTCCTAATTTCAACAACATTAACGAGGCCACTTTCTGCCTTGTCAACATTCAAGTACCAGCTGGTATGGTACCAGTTCCGAGAGCACCCTCGAGCTGGAGCGCACCATCTCGCAGCTGAAGCAGGAGCTCAACGACCGAGACCAGGAAGCGTTGCTTGCGGACCTCGAGATCGGCCACTTGCCCGAGGAGAGGGGGATAACGTCGTGCATGCCGTCTCGGTGCTCGCGGGGCGCATTGGACTGATGCTGGACGAGCGCGACGTGGTGTTCGCCGAGCGCGTGGGCCCGCCCCCAGCGGATGCGGGGGGCCGCCCGTGCCGCGTCGTGGTGCGCCTGACGCGACGCCATCTGCGCGACGAGATGCTGCGCGCTGCTCGTGTCCGCCGAACGCTCACGGCTGCCGACGGGGCTCGCATCTTCCTCAACGAGCGGTTGTCACGCCGAAATCGCCAGCTCTTCCATAGAGTCCGCGAGGAGTTCCAGCGACACCAGTGGCGATACTCGTGGTCGAAGCGTGGTCGGGTCTTCGCTCGTCAGGGTGAGAGACGGCCTGTTTTTCAATTTCGTTTGGAAGAGGACTTCGCCCGCGCATTTGGCCGCCCGGTGTCGGGTACATGATGACCTAAAATGCATGCACTTTAATAAAAAACTTATTTTGCTTATTGTATACATCTCTTTGCCCATCTTTCGATATTTACCTAAGTACCCCAATGTATTTTTTCTTATATCTGCCAAATTTCAAATGTTTCACTTTTATGTTAGTTTCTCTATATGTTATAGAGGCTAAAATTTCCAATATGGACCGTCGATTTAAATGCCCATATTTTTGTTGTAGATAGTACTCACTAAAAGAAAGCGTTTTGCAAAGTATTAGGTTGCGAAAACTTACGGTTCATGAGATATATTTTTTTAAACTTTTCGTACAAATTGGCAAATAACACGCAATTACACAATAAATTTGACAAATAATAGATGTCAAACGTCAATCACTTCACATACTAGTATGTATTCATTACTATGACAATTAGTTCTCGTTACTATCATATTGTTACTTGTTACTTCAGTTACTGAGTAACTTATAACATGCTATATTATGTATATTAGAACGTACTGCGTACGCGTACAGTATGACGTCGCGGCGTTCCAACATTCGTGATTTGTAGAAAACATACTTATACATTACATACCCAGCTGCGTCAGATATTTTTTTCACTTTTCTTTATTTTGAACCAGACTTTTAATAATTAACTGCGATATAAATATGCGATAATAAAAAAAACATATTTCTAATTTGTAAAAATTACTTTCTTACCTTGTTTCTGTTACAATCTCAAAGTAATCTCTCTAATCAGCATTATATACATTAATTTTGGTTTGGTTAGGTTAGGTTAGAACTGTGACCACAACGCACGAGCCGAGCGAGCGAAGCGAGCGTGCCGCGGCAGCGACCGGCGAAGTGCCCGAACCAAATCGGTCCTATAGTTATTGGTTTAGGTACGGTTAAAACTAAATAGCACTATTCTAACCTTAAATCTTTAACCATGAATATTTCCATAACCATGTAGTTCCGCAGGGTGGGGATGGCACGGGGGGTAGCCCTCCCCCCCGCTCCCACCCCTTAAACCTCATATATTGACGGTCCATATCGTGTTATTTGCCAATTTGTACGAAAAGTTTAAAAAAATATATCTCATGAACCGTAAGTTTTCGCAACCTAATACTTTGCAAAACGCTTTCTTTTAATGAGTACTATCTACAACAAAAATATGGGCATTTAAATCGACGGTCCATTTTGGAAATTTTAACCGTTATAGGTTTATGTGTGAAAAGAACAAATCAATATTTTTATTGAATATTTATTTCATGACAACTATAGCCAAACAAAAAGGCAATTTCCAATATCAACTTATCGCCACATTTGTATTATTATTTGTTATATATGTATTTATTTACTATTAATTTCCATATACATCACTATGTTTATCATATGATATCAATATTAATAGTACAATATCATTATTATATAGGTATTAAAACTGTATTAGAAGCACATAAATATCAAATGCACTCACTAACTAATTACAATAACAATGCTCTCAATACATTAATAAGTTTATGTAAGAAATATGTTATAACTTTTTATTTTTGTTTGTTTTTTAGAATATCTCTTAAAACCAACTTATAGTAATGGGTTCTAGGAATTTAAAAGTTGGAATTTTCAACTCTGGTTCATTAGGCACAAAACATGAAGAATTTATAGTAGCTATGCAGGATCTGGTTCCCGACATTATGGCAATTAATGAGACATGGTTGAGGTTTGGACAGGATGACATTGCACTTAGGCTGCCGGGCTACCGCTTGCTGCATACGCCAAGGTCTGACGGCCGCCGTGGCGGTGGGGTTGGTTTTTACATTCGTGGAGGTATGAACGTTCGGGTGTGTCATCACCCCATAGCTGCAGCGATTGAGCAGATGTGGATAACTCTGCGCATGAACAATAAAGATTTTGCCGTTGGACTGCTTACAAACCACCTAATCAGGACGTAAATACCTTTCTTGATGCTATTACTTGTTCTGTCATCTCTATGGCCAAGCATGACAGTGTAATTTCACTTGGTGATTTTAACATAGATCTTCTTACTCCTTGCTGTAGTAAGGCTAAGCTTTTTACTAAATTCTTACACAGTGTTAACTTGACACAATTGGTTGAAGAGCGACACATTTCACGGATCATAGTCAAAGCCTGATAGATGTGATATGTACAGATGCGCAAGCTATGGATGTAAACGTCAAATATTCTCCAGATTTAGGATATCATGCAGTAGTTCTGGCAGAGTTTAAATTTAAAAATAACAAACTGACCCCACAGGCCAATGAGAGATATTATTGTAGAGCAATTTGACAGGGATCTTAGCTGCTTTCAGTGGACAGACCTCTGCAAGATAGAGGATGTTGAAGCCCTGGCCGAGGCGTTTACGCACTGTGTGAGAATGCAGTTTGATCTCCATGTGCCTCTCAAAAAGAAACAATTCAAACATCCTCCTTACCCATGGATAACAGGCACTATTAAGGATATGATGCGAATCAGGGACGATTACTACAGAGAAGCCAAAATTAGCAATTCATCAGCTAGGAAAGAAAGTTACAAGGTAATGAAATCCATAGTAATTACGGCTATAGAAAATGAGAAAAAATACTTCTTCAATAATGAAATTAACAAAAATTTACACAACACCAAAAGGTTATGGAAAAATTTAAAAGACACTGCTATTCCATGTAAAAAGAGCAAATTAGAACTGCCTTCTTTTTTAAATGACCCACACAGTATAAACATGCATTTTCTGAATTAATTCGCAGAGGCTATGGTACTGCCACAGCCCTAGCAGATGTGGTGGATAACCTTTTTTAAACTCTTCAAATCTACTCAAGCTGAAGGCTCGCAGAAGTCTCCATTTCGTGACGTTGTTATTTGAAGTACTTACTACAGAAAAGTCGCGTTACCTCTTGGATAAACTCATCTGGGCGCAGGAGCGTAGGCATTATCCAAAAAGAAAATGTAAATATATATTCTGCACTCCTAAGCATCGTACGATGGCATTCCGGGGATCGTTTAGGTACGCCGCCTCTCGGTGCTAGAACGACCTTCCGCCGCCGATGCGTGAACTGAAAACAAAATACGCTTTTAAAAAACAGCTCAAGAATAATTTACTGATGAAGCAGAAATGTCACACAAATACATAAACCCACTTACCTCTGTTTTCTTCACGTCAGGCTCAACGTGGGTATGTCTAATTGATCGCGTCCGGCTACCGATGAGGCGAGTTGCCTATCACACACCCTTGGCGGACATTGAGTCGAGTCTTATTCATTGCACTCGAAATAAATAACACAAAACTGCCCACGCTTCATTTTAATAGCTTATATGTACCAACCATTCTACTAATCACCATGCGGTATGGTACTTGCGTGGCATTTTGACGTGGCAATTGATCCCTTTTTAGTCGTGTCAAAATGACATCACTCACAGATTGGGTATCGGTTGCTACATAGAGTGACGGCAAATGAATCGGGCCATCCTGCCGCTTCGCCGCTTTTATTTTTAATTCTTTAATGATGTATGTGAGCTTGTATAAGATTTATTATTATTACTTTACATTTGTGTGTGTGTGTATATGTATGATTGCTAGTTTTATTATTATCGCTATTTTATTAAAAGGCGCTTTTATTCTTTTTTGTCACTGGTTTGAATCTTGTCAGAATAACGGCGCCTCTGTGTCTATTCTGCCCAGCTGTGAAGGACACGGAGGCAAAATATGCTGAGGCAGGGTATTTTGTTAACCACGCACATTAGTTTTAATCTTTCTTTTTTACTTTTGTTTTTTTTCCCCACTGTTTGTATCTATATTTTTTTTGTTTCTTTGTTTCTTTAAGTGCGTGTGTCAATAAATGTTTTTCTTTCTTTCTTTCAAATATCCATGTTAATTATTAAAGTGATGAAATGGGTTTATACCAATAAAATTACTATTCAAATTAAATAATTTTATTTTCTTATTTCTATCATAAATACTTATAACATGCATTCACGTTTACTAACATGAAAAATAAGCGTACAATTTCTACAAAACAACTTTAAGTTAAAAAATTAAACAATTCTTTATCAAAATAGTATAGGTAGATAAGT
Source organism: Calamotropha paludella (assembly GCA_927399485.1). NCBI lineage: Eukaryota > Metazoa > Arthropoda > Insecta > Lepidoptera > Crambidae > Calamotropha > Calamotropha paludella. The sequence goes on along the minus strand of OV656803.1, from coordinate 16,988,411 downwards.
GGGCTCTGTTCCTTAAAACAAAAATAAAAGAGATTACATATCTGCCTAAATCATTTAATTGGAACATGTATACAACAAAGAAGATTTCTGAAAAATATCTTAATTCAGATTCTATTTTTAGCTGACAATGTCAACTCACTTAGAACTAAAAGCAGTCCCAAAAAGTTAGGAACAGAGCTGTTAATATGGCACGATATAGAGCGAAACGAGATTCTTAAACTATTGTGAAAAACAGACCCAAAAAATCACGAACATCGTACGTACCTACGTTACAAAAGCTTAGTCTATATAGTGTACAAAGTTTTTTTCACGTGTAATTATAGCATACAGAGAGATATACACTAAACAGAGCGCATTGAAATAATAGAAATAATGTTTCTATTATTTCTATTATTCCAATGCGCTTGTTTCAAACGAATCCAGCTTTACTTTTTGAAATAAGTAATGAAGTTGTGTAAACATTGTATAAACCATAATTTTTATTTTGTGTGGTGACAAACAATATTCAGGCAAACCTTCACTTGACTTATAATTGTACCAAATAACAATGTTCTAACGGAAACATATGCCAACACAAATAATGATATGGATACATTTTTATTTCGAACAGTTCACACGCTTAGTCGTAAATTACTGTTGTTTGGGAAATTAAATAAGAAAAAGAATTCTACGAGTCACAGTGTTACATACAGTGGATGGGATTACTTTTTATACTTAACCTGTAACTCTTTATAAGGGCTTTATTTTAAACTAATATTCGTTTTCAAAACCCTTATTATTAGACAATAGTGATACCCATTTAAATGAATTTAGCATGAGCTTACGATGTTATATGACAAAAGCGTTCTTATAAAAATTATTAAGTATAAAAAGTCTCATTCAAGTGTTATAGGTTGGCTAGGCAAGGTCTAATGAGTCACAATTCTACATTTGCTCGTTGGGAACATGAATAAGCAGTTGTCCCATCAATTAACACTGGTTTCTTGGGATATTTATGAACAAGTAACAAAGTTACAAACAAACATGATTTATATGGTAACCCCATCTAAATTAACAACATCAAAAAACAGTGCATGTTTATTTCGTAAATTATTTAGGTAGTAGTTGTTAATTGCAGCAAGACGTTGTCAAAAATTTCGACGGTATTATAGAAAACACGATTTTCCTAGACATTTACTTATATCGTGAGTGAGTGAGTGAAATGCAACTTATTTGGAAATTTTGCAATTACAAATTTCTGTAGGTTAGTCTTTAAGTTTTTTTTATGTGATCACTAAAATAATAAAATAATGAGACGCAAAACAGTAACACTTAATGGGAATTTTTATAATAACGCATACACAGAGATCTGAGGCCGAGATGTAATCAGCAACATAATTGAAAATATAGTAAACAAAGTGATCTTGCATGTCCAACTATACCGCATACGTCTTATACGGAATAAGTGAGTGAGAAGACACTTTATAAGTCTCTAAGGAGTGGATAAGTCTGCGTTATCTTTCCACAGTTTTTATATTGCCATCAATTATAACGACTGTTCTACAATTATGAAAAAAAATGCGTGGAAATATTAAAATAATTTCAGCAAGCTTAATTTCAATGTTTATCTTGTTCAAGCTAAAATCAGAAATGCATTGCGTCTAAATTTAACCGGTTCCCAGAGAATTAGGTTAAGATGTAGCCGGCTAAAATTAGGTGAAAGGCACTTCAGCTTTTAAGCATAACATAAAACACATTCGTGCCAAAAAAACCACCTTTGTATATTGTTTAATAAAAATACCTAATTAAAAAGTCTGGTTTCACTTACAAAATATTGCACATTATGGCTGCGAGTAGGCCACTTCTTATTAAATAACAACTAGCATAAATTATCGTTGTAAAGCAAAATAATGGCAAGAACACTGTCTTCAATTAAATAAAACACCTATAAAGTGATTACACTACTAACATATATGTTTTAAACAATGAGTATTATGATGTATTAGAGAAATTTATTTTCACATTTATAACATTAAAATAAACACCCAAAACACATTATCGGGTGAATAAATCATATATTAAGTTTACTAAATCGAAATGTCTTTAACCTAGTAAAATCAAATAATGTAATCAAAAATAATACCCGCCAATGTTATTTATCTTTTTATCGATAATACACTTCCAACAGCCTACGGCTACTTTATAAAAGCACTTATTATATTTACATTATTAAAAAAGTTGTTAATGTAATTTCAAAAATAGAAAGGAAAAATAACAAAAAAATAAGGTGGTCACACACACACACTATCTCATGCCTCATAGCATATCAATTATCATTTGCCTATCTGTATTCAATACAAAGATAAAAATTGATAGAGTCAGCAAACTTTTTGAGTTGTTTATTACAAAAATTGTTAAAAACCAGTTACTTAAATAACTTGGTTTGTTTTGCTGGTCTAGCTAAAATACAAATAAAATATAAGCTTGAAATAGGCTGATTGATGACGTAACAACGTGATCAACAGATTGTTACGTTACAAACGACGTTTAGTAATTTTTTATCTCAAAGTAAAAGAACAACGTTAATCAACTAAACTACTGACTAACTGATCTGATCTGATCTGATCTGATCTGATCTGATCTAGGCTGACACGAGGTTTATTGTAATATGCACCGTGCAAAGCGATTTTAAGGGAGGGTTTTAAAACAAATACAGTCCTATTGTTCTACGGACCGGTCACTGACACCTTTGACATCGTTACATCAGTAAGGTATAGTTAATAATATTATTTATTTATCTGTCATTCGCCAGACAATGCAAGTTATTACAGATCAACATGACATTCAGCCTTTCGTAAAAACAAATTCAGAAGCACCTAACACGAAAATTACTTATCCATACAAAAAATACCATTAAAGTATCTGTTTATAATGTGAATAACAGCTTATTTACTAAATTCAGATGAAATAGAAAATATAACAAAAAAACATCTTTTTTTCAATTTATCTTTGAAACGGCTGGTCCAATTTCACTGTTATTTGTTGTAATAGTAACAGGAGCTACTTTTATTGTAATGGGCAGCAAAAAAGAGTGTCGCAAAGCGCGCCGGGCACAAATAGTATATAATATAGAAAATTATGGTGGCATTAAGTTAATTTGCAGAGATAAGAGATAATATTAGATTTCTGTGTGGTGTGTGTCAACCTTTATGGATACTTACATTTTCATCGTAATTCTAAGGCGCGGCAACTGTAATAAACGCTGCTGGCAACTTTTACATTTCTTTTAATAACAAGCGAAAAATCGACGTAAAAAAGCGCCAATTTTCCGAGAGTTGCTACAATAACCACCTACTATGGAAAACCGTGAAAATATTCCGTTGCGTCAAATAAAAACAACAAAAAAAATGTGTGGCGCCTAAGGGTTGTAAAAGTATACAAAAAATATTCTAAATTGAAATTTTATTATACAACTATATTTTATGACGTAACAAATTTATTGCATTATTTTTCACAAACGTTTATTTTATCAAATTAATATTTATTGGACAACATTAGATAATAATATGCTGATCCCAAGATAAATTCAATAACTATCGTTGAAGCACTTGTGTTATTACGATCATAACATTCAGAAACCACGACGGTACCATAATCACTTGACTCTCGTCGGAGGTTAAAACCCAAGTCATAGTTACTCATGACTTGACGTTACATGGCAATATTGCCGCTCTATCTTGAAAATCGTCCTATAGTTCATCCTGGTTTCTATCCACTTAGCGCTTAACAGCTCACAAAAAATATTAATTGTAACAACGAAAAATCTTCTGTAAAAACATACCAATAAATGCTGACAACTAAGTATAGACTTGAGATGAATAGGTAATGACCAATAATCGAAAAAGGTAGACCTAATTGGTCTTATGAAAGCTACATACAATAAATAAAAAGGGAAAGGGTAATTATTAAACTAAAATAAATAAAAAGATAAAAAACTCGTTTGTCACAGGCAGGAACATAATAAATTGTAACTAAAATTCAATAGACTAAAATTATTTGCTTAAACAGAAAATAGACGGACAAGCTTTTTGATTTAAAAAAAATGGGTTTGAAAAATTAAGAGGTTGAAAAATGGGTTTGAAAAATAAATAAAGGTTTATATTAAACGCACAGACTCTGAGGAATCATAAGGAAAGTTGATTTAATGACGATGTTACATTATCGAAACCAACACATCTTTACATATGCGCGCGTTCATTTAAATATTTGTGAAATAATTGCAAGCGCTCGTCATTCCTTTTCTTCTGAATTAAAGAGCTATTTTCACACACAAAGTAAGCTTTTACGTGTAGTGTTATTTAAGAGTACAAACACTGCTTTCACAAATAAATAGATAAACGTGTTTTCGCGTCGAAGTCGACACTAGTACTGGGAGGGTGCAGCATGTTGAAGCTTACGCACGAGCTATATGTGTATACATACTATATCACAAATATACAAATGTAATTTGCAATATAAGGAGTGAGCAAACAAAAGTTTATGAAACAGGCGTGATTGTCATAAGCCTATTATTAATTATTTATTAGTCATGCATACTTCTGAGGAACAGGCTTCCCGTTTTGACGAGAGTACTACGCGGTCGGCGAGGTAAAAATAAACATGTGTTTAATTCAATAATATTTTCTAAGGTCTTAAACTTGGAGCAATTTTTATTTTCTTTCGATGTTTATGTTAAGTTAAGAGAGAAAGATGGTAAGTGGTATGTATATCCACAATATTTACATTGTTAGATAGCGATTTTTCGAATATGTAAAGAACATAATTCTACTACTAAAAGATTAAAAGAAAATATTTCAACGTTACACTGGAATCATAAAGTTCATATTGAGCTTATTGATGATTATCTAAATCAAAACCATCCGTTCTCCTTTGTTTTAAAAAAAGAACTTTATTTATGCTTTTACGTAAATTTAGTCCTCGAATTTCGATTATTGGTTATAAACCTAACAAGTATTTGTAAATTACAGTGGTTGTTTATTAGTGATGTTAAGTCTTCGACTTTATTAGAAAGGTCGAAATACACAACTTCGAAGTAATTTATAATTGTTATATATACAATAACTACGTACGTACAATACATCGTCCGCTATGAGTTATAACTAGTCTGGCCATAAATAACGTTACATAAAACCTTTTCTCTTTTAACTTTTTATTATTTTGAATTTGGAACACGTTTATTATTTTAAAAACTTCTTTTGATTTCGCACCATTTCACATATTTTTTCGTGTTCATTATCAAATTACAATATGGAATGTGGTGTTAAAGAAAATAGGATTGCAGTGACCGCCTTGCACAAAGTACCCACTTGGTGCAAGGCGATGGAGTAGTCGGTCATATTCCAGACACTTCAAAAGCTTGGTATCAGCCATATGTTCGTATATCGAACTATAAATAAATAATAAATGTTTCTTACATTCACACCAATTAGCCTAGCTCAAAGTAAGCACTGTAAGGCTTGTATTATGGATACAAGGGTAACGGAGAGACATACATATATGTTACATAGATATGTAATATTCATAGAAATATATATAAACACCCATGACTCCGGTACAAATGCTCGTACTCATCATATAAACATCTGCCCCTTCCAGGATTCGTCGTAGTCGTCTAAATAGTCTGTGTTGATAGTGACGATCGTTTGGTGCAACGGTAGCGATCCTGCTTTTCGCACCGACGGTCCTGGCTTCGAATCCCGGAAGGGGCAGATGTTTGTATGATGAATACGAGCATTTGTACCTGAGTCATGGATGTTTGTATATATTTCTATAAATATTACTTATTTATGTATGATATATGTATGTTTATCCGTTACCCTAGTATCCATAACACAAGCCTTAAAAGTGCTTACTTTGGGCTAGGTTAATTGGTGTGAATGTAGGAAATATTTATTTATTTATTTAAACACATACAACACTTCCTCTGTCGAAGACCATAAAAGATCGGGGCGACCGCGTGCTGTTAGAACTAAAAAGGCTGTTATAACAGTTGAAGACAGATTTCGTCGAAACCCCATTAGAAGCAAAAAATCTTATCGCGAGAAATGAAGATTCCTACTAAGACTGTCGAGTTTTATAAAACAAGACCTGAAGTTCGGTGCTTATCGTCGATATACAGGACATGCCCTAAATCAATCATTATAATTAAAGAGTGGATCACTCACAATGTCTTCTGTCACGATACGCAGTGAAACGCACAGAAATATCCTCTTTACCGATGAAAAAAAATTCGCGATTGAAGAGCACTACAATAAGCCAATAGTATAAGTGTACGCTCATAGTTCTAGAGAAGCTGCTCAAATGGTCGAAAAGGTACAACAAAGTCATCATCCTGCGTCAGTAATGGTTTGTTGGGGCGTGTCCTTATCAATTAATAAGCTATTTTTTTTTAAAAAAGAGTGAAAGCTTCAGCCAAAGTGTATCAAGAGACAGACTTGAATCGTGTTGTGAAACCTCTCAGCAATACACTTTTTAAAAATGTACTGTGGAAATTTTAGCAGGGCTTGCACCTGGTCACAAGGCACGAACTATCCAAGCCTGACCTGAAATTAACATACCGGACTTTATAAGAGCTGAAGACTGATCCTCATCTAGCCCAGACCTCAACCCTTTAGACTACAAAGTATGGTCAGTAGAGGACATAGCATGCTCTAAACAAAACTACAACATCGAGTCAGTTAAAAAATTTCTGGAGCAAGCAGTGGCTAAATTTCCCATGGAAACAGTGCGTAAATCCATAGATTAGTCCCAGACAGGTTAAAAACCTGTATAAAAGTCAAAGGTGGCCATTAAGAAAAGAATATTTTATTATTTTTTTGCTGAGACTTTATTAAATATTAAGTTTTGGTAATATTACATTACTTCATAAAAAAAATATTTTCATTTGTAACAGAACTTATGGCCGGACTAGAATGAACGCGACCCGCATTTGCTATTTTAATCATATGTTACGATTATAATAACTATAATTTATGATATAGAGACATCATAGCAACAAGATTTAATACTAATTTCCCGTCAAAAATAACGTTAAGTGCTCTCTACAGCAATCCCCATTCAACAGCGAAATGACTGACGAACGAACATGTTTCTCAAAAACTTATAACCAACACCTTCGTTCATCTAATCATTTAAGTTTTTGCGAAGTAGAAAAAATATCATCGGCTATTTTTTATTCTAATTTTAAATACGTTTTATTCTATTTTCGACCATAGCACAGGATATCTAAGGATTATTATTATTGTAAAAAACAATACAACATTCTTATTACTAAATCACTTGCATTTGCGCGGCGTTGGAGCAGGTGATTTCCGACAGTCAGCTGGGGTTGTCACGGTTTTCTGTGGCACTAGTATCGTAGATTGTATCGTATTCTGTGAAATTACGTATTTTATTGAGAACAGCAGTGTGTTGCTCCTCAGATGTCGGTGACCGTCAGAAACTATCGGCCTTCGAATTTGTCTTTAAAACCATATACACTCGGCGTCAAAAAAATCGCACCTCTAAGAAAATCACGTTCAAATGGCATTAACTCTGGATATGCACATGCAGTCGTATTAATTATAATTTTATTTAAAAGGTTACTTAATTAACTTAATAAAAAAACATTATTTTTCATTATCAAATAAAACCTAAAGCAACAAATAAAGGGTCACAAAAATTCTAAGGAAATTTTGCTGCTCGGGAGAGTCGCGAGTTGCGCTAACTTTGTGGGTATAAAGAGGTCAACACGGGTTCAATGTGGGTCATTCGCTATTAAACCGTTGAAGGGGACACACGCACTGATTTTACTGAAGAAAGAACATCTGGAAAATGGACACTACAGCTGATGAGGCCGCTCAAGTGGTTGCACTACTGCAAGCAGGGGTGCGGCAGTGTGATGTCGCCCGGCAACTGAATCTGAGCCGTTTTTCGGTTCGTAGAGTCTACCAGCGCTTTTTAGAGACCGGTGGCTATATCCGGCGACATGGGTCCGGTAGACGTCGCTGCACTTCGGAAAGAGACGACCGGTTCGTTGTGTCGTACTCTTTGAGAAATCGCTTCTCAAACGCTGTTCAGCTGCAACAGGAGCTCCAGGCAGTTCGCAGACGCACCGTGAGTGTATCCACGGTTAGAAGAAGACTGAAGGAGAAGAACATAGCAGCCCGCAGAGCTGCTACAGGTCCAAAATTGACTGCAGCGCACCGACGAGCCCGCTTGCAGTTTGCTCGCGACCACGTCGATTGGACCATTGAGCAGTGGGGAGCTGTTCTCTTCTCAGACGAGACACGAGTGTGTCTTTTCTGCAACGACCGACGAAGAAGAGTATACCGGAGGCAGGGTGAACGTTTCGCTCAAGCCTGCATCCAGGAGACGGTGGAATATGGAGGCGGATCCTGCATGTTCTGGGGCGGTATGTCGGCTGCCGGCAAAACCGACCTGGTCTGCGTCTCCCGGACCGGAGGTGCTCGCGGACAAGGGTCGCTGACTGCGCGCCGCTATATCACAGAGATCCTGGATGTGCATGTGGTCCCTTTTGCCGAATCTTTTGGCGAGGGGTTCACATTAATGCACGACAACGCTCGCGCACACACTGCAGCCATCGTGAACGACTTCCTGCGGAGGTCCCAAATTCCTGTGATGCAGTGGCCAGCGAGAAGTCCTGATCTGAATCCGATAGAGCACCTCTGGGACCATCTTAAACGTAAGGTTCGATCTCGGGATCCGGCTCCTTCGACTCTAGAGGAACTCCAAACCGCGGTGATTGAAGAATGGGGTCTTATCCCTCAAGAAGAGCTCCTGAAGTTGGTGAGGTCTATGAGGGACCGTATGGAAGCCGTCATCAGGGCAAGGGGGGGTAACACTAGATTTTGAGTTAATTTTAAGACACTTTTTGTACATTTTTTTTGTAAATTATCGATTATTAATTAGGACTTAATTAAGATTTTTTATTATTTTTCAAATTTTTATGCTTTTTGTATAATTTTAATTAAAAAAAAGATTGCACTTAATTGTTGTTTGATGCTCCTTTTTGTTACCTTTCTAATGATACCTAACACTATCCTCTATATAAGGTTTAGGAATTTTTGAATAAGATTTTTATAAGGTGCGATTTTTTTGACGCCGAGTTTAGTTTAAACGTTAATACAGTATACTATAATGTGAAAAACTTATCACCAATTTCATAAAATAAAGTTGGCGAAATTAATATATTCCGAACTATATTAATCTTACCGCTGCTATGATAAGGCTGAATAGTGGGGGTGCAGACAAAAGACATCTTTGTATCATAGTATTTACCTGAAATATAAAATATTGATTTGTTTATTATACTTAAACTAAATACCAATTATCTAATAAAAAATATAATGTTAAGAGAGTGATCAAATCTCAAATTTGGCCCCACATCTGTAAGCCGTTTAAGACTTCTCTTTTCCACCTTTTAGGAATATCTTAAGGCACTACTCATATTGAACGATAGGCGTATTCAAAATGTCAGTAATGGTATGTATAGTGCCAGTAACATACCATTACCATTACAAATAGTATTGTCCCTGTTTTTGAAACTTGTACTTTAACAAGTAACAAAGAAAAATAGTTTGCCAACTGTTCATTTCAAAGTCATTTTACACTTGTAAACATTTTTGCCCTTATATACAAAGTGAGCTTTATCATTTTAAATTTAATATCTGTGATTATTATACACAGTAACGAGTTATTCAAGTTAACTTGGATCCAAAATTACTTTTAAACTATCTCAAAACAGTTAAATCAGTAGCATACAATAATGTGAAGTCATTATTTAAATGAATATTAATGATTAAAGAAGTTCGTAATCAATGATTTCTGGACAGTAAAGTGTAACTAGTGTAATCCAACCAAAAAATTCCTTACATTGCAGGATTCGCTAGCCACCTGGCCTGGGTTGCCTTCCACCAGCTAGTGCATCAATAACTACCACACTTGCTGGCTTACTTACGTAATGAGGCGGGGAGCATGGAGACCCAGTAGGCGACGCGCTAGGGGGGGTCGGTGTCTGGGCTCCACGCCTCCGTCGTGCGGTGCCCAGTCCTGCAAACGCGCGCCCCCCGCTAGCCGGTGCGTCAACCGATGGGCTATCGAGAATCCTCCGCTGCCTTCAAGCTGGGTCAGCACTATTATAACTTGTCTGTCAAAAGAAATATTATGTAGAGTCTAAAGTCCTTTTCCCATACGTCGGTTACGATGAAGAGTCTAGAGATGTGGAATAATGAACAAATATGCTAATATTGGACAATTGAACTATCCAATTAATTTTAATTGTTTTATCGATTGTTACATGAAAGACATATCTTTATGGCTTACCACAATAAAAACTAAATCTATATATATAAAAATGAAACCCGTTTTCCGTTGTCACGACATAACATGAAAACGGCTTGACCGATTTGGCTGATTTTTTTTTTGTAGTTTTCTAATACTCTGTACAAGGTTCTTACGGAAAAAAATATAAAGAAAATCTCTCAGAAAGATTGAAAAATATAACGTAACGAATGTCAACGTCATTCAATTTAAAACAAAAAATCTGTGGTAATCTGTGACACCACATCGATAACCGAGCTGACAAATGTCAACGTCATTCAATTTAAAACAAAAAAATCTGTGGTAATCTGTGACAACACATCCATAACCACGCTAACAATAATAGGATTCATTTTTATATGGAGGATATTATAGATTCCAGTTCAAATTGAATAGGTACTCATACATAAGATAGGTCAGCTATACAAAATAAAGTAGTGCATAAAAGCTACGCTAAGGCGGTACGAAGTTCGCCGGGTCAGCTAGTAAGATTATAAGTTTATTGTATGTGTTCTAATATTTCCAGGCTAACTATCCGATTATAGATTTATTCCATATTGATTATACGGCAACGGTGCCGCTTTTATGGTATTTACAAAGAGATGTGTGATTTTTTTACTTATTTACTCGTTCTGGTCGTTTACATAACCTCTATAAATAACGAAATGTAATTTATTATTTGCTCCGCTTTTCCTTTGCCAGTAAAGCTAATTTTTATGGGAATAACCACGTAAATTAGATTTTTTTTAATACTATGTATTCCGCGTAACGGTAGGACCCAAAATTAGGGTTCTTCTTTTATTGAGAATACCCTAAACACATCAAAAACTTTTTTCTTTATTAAAAATACTATCTCGATTCAGAGCTTTACTTCGTTAAGTCTACTGTAATATTATAATGAGTTAAGGTTTTTATCTTTGTAGCTTAAGTAATATTTTAAGCAATAATTGGAATAAACTGCCAGAATGTACATAGGGTATGTATGTCCCATTAAAATATAAGGGCTCATATTGGCTCTTTTTCAACTAAGATCGGCGAGAAAAAAAGCAGCGTAATAACTGTAGGGATGGAATAAACAAATTAGCACATTTTCGTACAAATAGAACCTAGAATTTATGTTAATGTTGGTTGTGTATATAGTATACGGTAGAAAGAGACAAAATCTAGTACATTCCGTTAAGCGGGGAGTGTGCGGAGTACTCCGCATTTCAGCTATTGTTTTCTTTTGTTCTCACAAGATATGTTGTGTGCGTATTGTAATTTTACAACTTCGGACATCCGATGTCGTTGATGTAAGTTTGGCAACGTCGCGCGTGCAGTGGTTTAAATTGTGTAAAAGTTAATAACTTTTTTATTTAATAAATCACGGGATTCTTCTGCTCCTTAAAATTAATCTCGGGATTTGAGGTAAATCCACTTTATTCTTTCGCTGTATGAAGTTAGTGTAAGTACATACATAACTTCGACCTCTGCTAATTACTATGCTTCCCACGAAATCAATATTAATTTGTGGTTACTATGTGTTATTATTTGTTCAAACCACGTAAACACTTTTCAGTGTATTTATTTCTTGATTTACTATTTCATGCACATTTTCTTTAGATGAGAACATCGTTGTTTACTTTTTGCTATGAGAATAATTCGACTATAGATAGCTTTAATACAAAATTTACATTTTTGTGGTTATAGCAAATTATTGCATAACAAAGACCAGTCATATGTATGTGGTTTCGCAGTTATCCGATTAAAATAATAAGTGTTTCTCTGCTCACCTATGTAAAGGAGGCACCGAGTCTATGGTTTTGAGTTCGCCTCTAGTGGAGACTACGTTATAGCTCTCCTGGCAATCGCACTTCACATGAATCCATTTGTCTGTATGCCGGTTTTCGACCATAACTACAAGACCAGCCCAACCCTGAAAATTTTAAAAGGTTTAAATCACGACACGAGGTTGTTTGATGCTTCTCGTAACCCGTCAAGAGCCAAACATACATACGATTTCAAATATACTACGTACAATCGATCGACACTGAAAACCTGCATATCTTAGGTTCACCTTTTATATACCTAAATCTTTAATATATGGTTTCGATGTACATACAGGACTTGAATATCATAAGCGTGGCTAGATTAGGATAACAAATCGGTCCTTTGAAATATCGCCGTAATCTTGTTCTGGGTCATGGCTGTCTTCAATTATAGTTAAAATTGAGCAAATAAATAAATAAGGCGAACCGACTAGCAGCAAAATACCGATAATCGCATCTTAAATAAAGGAAAACAGACTTACTAATATAAATACTAACCTTAGTCAAATAATACGCGGTCATTCCTTGCCGGCCTTCGTGTCTCTGGCCTCTAGCGAGCGTAAGACCAATGATAGCGTCAGCTAAAATGTGAGGATGTAGTGGAGGCCTTTCTACAGCTAGTGGCTTAGATGAGTGAGCTGCTAAAACGTGCCTCGGCCAGGCCGAACTATCTGCCAGTTCGAGGCCGGTGTGCCAATGATTGAAGGCCAAACATACGACAAGGTAAAAACCTTTTTCTAGCATTTTATGGCAGCCGACGAAGCCGCGGACCTGTGAATTTGTTCGTGTAATTGTTGACCTCATTATTTTTTTGCATTGCACAAGTTCATAATCATTAAATCTTAATGTAATAAATTATGGATTTTAATATTTACGTCACGTAATATTAGTAACTTATAACTTTCGCGTTGCATTGTTTTACAAACTTTTACAATCTATAAAAACTGCGAGTTGCTACATGTTTTATGACGAAAGACGTGAAATAATACTTTAAATAATACTTTCGCGCTGCTTTACATTTTAAACACAGAATGATTTTATTATTCATTACTTACGTTTGTTAAGTAAGGTACCTCTATCTCTATTAATAAAAAATGTTTTTGAGACTAACGTAAGTCAAGTCTTAAAAGTTTAACATTTTGTATTTATTAAATTTTTTGATAATATGTAATTTTCGGGGAAAAGTCCGTTGCTGAGTTTAAGTTATATCGAGAACGATACGTGATTATTGATTACAACTGTAACATACTCTATAACTATTTCAAGGCTATTTTTGTATTTGTTATTACTTGGACCACCCCTGTTAGCAACGCCTTTAAGAAATAAATATAGAAAAATACTTTGGGATTAGGATAATAATTAAAAATATAATAACAGCATTAATTAACGATAGACAATCAGATGAAAATCGTCGTCAATAATCGTTATTGATCGAGAGCTGTAAAAATTGAATATAATAAGTATTAATTATTAAAAGTATTAGCGGTAAAGCTACGATAAAAAAAAAAACAAAATTCGCTAGAGCAAAATTAAAAATAGATCATGGTTATTTATAACACTCACCTGTCTTTTGCTATGTGCTACCAATTTTCCAACCTGAGCATTAGGACCCGATTTAGTTCTGAATACTACAACACATAAGTCTAACTGCGAACGTTGACTTTTTGCTGAATTCCTGGAAAGAGGAACCTCTCTTAGACTAATGATAATAAGTAAAATGTGCCCTAAAGTTACGCATCTACAAAGGGGTCTACTACACTTTGTAGTTGCTCAGCCAATCTAGCACTCTATACACTTTAACTTTATGTGTGCCTTAACCCCTTAAAGCCCGAGAGCATTATATCATGCGCGCTACTATACCTAAAATCCGCGAGCATTATATAATGCTCCATAGCGCGCAGTCTGATTTAATCCTTATTACGGCTTTGGTAATGGTTCTTTTTGATTGAATGATATTTTTTCCTTGATAGAGAGAGAAATAACGCATTTAACACAAAGCTGGGCTTCAAGGGGTTAAGACAAAGAAATAGCGCATTTAGTAACAGACACCGCTGCTGTGCTGTTACTGTGATGAAGGTTGTAATGTAACTTTGACCTCTTTGTGCCTTCTGTACGATCCATTTGGTTCCAAAAACTAGTACTGAAATATTTGTTCAGATATACATAAAGTACAAACGGATATGCCATGTGGTAGAACATTAAGACGGCAAACTAGATGTAGTGTTTTGTTTTTACAACTTTATGCTCCCTGATGTTCACTGGCGGGTTTAAGGCATTGTAAATGCTCATATTATACAAAAAGGACATAGTCTTTAACTTAATGAGAAGCATCTTATTAAAAGAAGCAGAAGAATCATCAACCATTCCAGAACAAATTTAGAAATATACAAATACGCACGATCATTAGTAGTAGACATTTACTAAAACAATTTAGCTATATATTTTATCTTTAAGTTGTTGTTGGTTTAATCCATAATAATATCGAGGTTATATCATATCAGAATACATATATTGCAAACTTCATTATGTAATTTTACTTCGTAACCTGAGAAATATAAGTATTCTGTTCACTCAAGAATCCCTAGAGTAAGACACATCTAACTCAAAATAGAAAAATGACTACTAGATTTTCCTACTACACACCACTACGGCTAAGACTGATGAACCATTTAGCGCTGTATCAGTTTTTGTTTATAATTTAAAAATTTGAGATACTATAATCCGGCCGGCCAATTACAGAAACTGTCAAAAGTGTAAAAAAGTCAATCGTGTAATTTAAAAGTTAAAGCAATTAAAAAGCTTACCTTTGTCCTTCTTGAAACAGCGTGAAATCTACTTCGGTGGGTTGTGTGGCAGTAAGTAATAGACAGGTTAAGTGCCTGGTTGAAGACATTGGTGGTAAGATACCCGCGAGTCTAACCTCGTGCCACCCCACTCGTACCTTGCAAATATCTATACAATCAAAGTACCTGGAAATAAGGCTATAAGTAAATCACCTTAAAAATTAAGTATTTCTGGATATATCACTGACAATACCGGGAAGTAACATCCGATTATTCAGTAGTATTTTTGGCGCAGATCTGGCATCTTTAAATTATAGTCTTGGTGTTTAAAGTGTCTATATGCCACATTAGTGTAATGTAAATCTTTATGAACATGTATTATTATCTCACACGCTATTTTCCACTAAAATTTAATGTATATAAATAAATTACTCAAATATTCCATCAAAGTCAATTCGAAGTTCTAGTTTTTTTCTAACGACTTACACTATTGAAGCTGACTTAAAAGATTCTATTCTAAATCAAATCAGCCATGGAGTAATTACACCTATAAAGACTGTACTTACTTTAATACGTCATCAAAGCTGATCCAAAACACGCCTTGATCTCTATCTGCGTCAGAACTTCCCGAATGTGTTTGAACTGCCCTCCTAGCTTCTTCTGTCCATCGGGGGCAACCGTGGGCCCATGCTCCACGCCAAGTGTAGTGACCCCAAGGATTCCGTAGACGGAGCAAGCGGGTAGGTCCGGCAACTTCTACCACGTCCAATACGGAGTACGCGTGACGGGGACGAAGGCCTAGACGTTGGTATTCCTCTTCATCCACCTGTGATAGATGCCAGTATTTTAAAACTAAAAACGTATATATGAAAATAGAACTATGTCTCAATATACTCTTGCCCTTTTCCCCGTTTGTTGTTAATGATTTAATATCATTATGCGTGGCGGACTAAGCTAAAGACCATAATCATCATCATCTCCAAGAGTTACAACTTTTTCCGCATTCTATAAAACGATACAAAATACTTGGTGAGGCATTCACTAGTATGTCGCATTCTTTGTGAACTGCTTCAAAACAGTGCCTTGACTGCATCCGGTCATACATCTACTTGGAAGCTTGTATGCTTTTTTCGCGGGCGCCACTCAAAAACCTTCATTCTCTAACAGTTATTGCTTCCATGAGCGATTTGCTTTGCCACTTTAGTTTAACGTGATAGATTTCAATATTCAAACTTAAGATTAAAGTCCATTTTGTAACAGAATCAAAATTAAATTTTGTAACTAACAACTAAAGTCTAATGACTTCTGTCTGTCTGTAATTTGACTTAATTCCGTTAATCGAACACACTCACATTAACAATTCATACATAAAAATATCAAACCAAGTTACCGATACACAAGACAAGTTAATGGGTGATACATTATTACTTAACTCAATATTGCTGAAGCAATGTAAAAAGGAGTATTTAACCAATAATAGTAAGATTTCATAAATAACGTGATAACATGCAATTTCTTTTATTTTATAATGCTCTCCCATAGGATTGTTATGATTGTTCAGCCTATTTACTTAATCAATTTTCTTTCTTAGAATACAATTGTCGTAACGCTATTATTATCCAAGACTCTCATGACGCAATATTTGTTTACCAAATGAGACTCTTTCAAAGAAATGGACATATGACTATATGGTATACAATACCTTCATATTGCCTCCGCCGCAGCTTGCCCCCATCAAAAAGCAAGCCTGCCTTGAAGACAGCAGCTGCGCCCACACCAGGTCCCTGTCTAGCTGTTCCAGCGGCGCCCCGCCCCCCGCGCCTCCTCCAGCACCGCCCGCTTGTAGTGACACCGATTCGCAGGGAGCACCCGTAAGAGTACAGAGACCTGCAGTAAGAACAAATAATGTTATGCTTAGACTTGATTTAATTATTAAAACACATAACACGTAAAATAAAGCAAAAACGTAAAACACTGAACATTATAAATTGAGCAATGTTATAATATAATGATGGTGATAAGGTAAGGTAAAGGAAGATACATAGTTAGTTTTTCACTTGAGATGGTCGCTGTTTTAAGTAAATATTTCAGTGTTTTGGTTTTCTCTGTTACTTGATTTTGAACAAAAATATATATAAATAAATTAATATTTGCTGGTTTAAATTTGGAGTGTACCTTCAATAGCCCTGCCAGAAACCAGCGCTTCGTAGCATCCGTGTAGCTTCGCGACTGCTTTTTCTATTAAAGGCACCCAAAGTTGTTTTCTTTTGGCCTGTAACAAAAACAAGTTCATTGTTGTTTATTTAATTCTAACATGATTGCTTTTAGATGTCTAAAGAATGTAAAAATGTTTAACTTATCAACATTAGCTCCTCAATATTTGACAGAACTATGCTTCATTTTTTCAACCTAGATGAATTTCCAATGGGTTGGGATAGGTTAGGTTAGGTTAGGTTATACTTTCTTAGTGCATTGATCAACCACTAAGAAAAGTATTATAAAATTACTCGATACAAATTATTTGTTTATGTTATTCAATTGAAATTTCCAAACTCACCTGTGAATATACTAAATGCCCTTTTTTATTAGCTGGTAGAAGATCATCTACCGTGACGGTGAGCCATCTTCCGTCCTTACACAGTCGCAGTTGGTATGCGCCAACACTGGGCTCACCCCGCACTATCACACCGCGGACTAGCGACGAGCGTTCCGCTAAAACCGCTAACGCTGATAGTAGCCAACAGTTGCCCAATACACCTGAGAATTATTTTATTACAATCAAAACGTGTTTATTTCTCAATAACAACCCAGTTAAACGGATAAAGAACTGAATATTTACTGCAAAAATTCAATTCAATTTAATTAAATTGATCTTATTAGTGCTATCTTTTGCATAGAAATTAGGGAAAAATGACGTATTTAGTTCATATTATACATTAGCTGGTCGAGGTTTGACGACAGCATTAATGAATATCATATGATTTTCTCAAATTTGCGTGCCAATCAACAAAACATTTTATGTTACCTGTGTGATTATTATTGTTATGTTATGATTATTAATATGCACTACTAAGTGCACATATATATGTCTAGATAAACGTGTGCTTTATGATACTACTACTTACCAAATTGTTAATTTATATACTTGCTAATAAAAAAATACACCGTAATCGCAGTTTTTAATTTCGTTACACGACATCAATGCCTCTTACAATTTAAGTGATCTGTATTTTTAGTTTTGTTTTATTGTATTTTGTATTTATGATAGTTATTTGAAAAAATTGAGGATGTTAATTTTTTTTACTTTGTGGGTTTGATTAACCTTGTAGACGTTTATTAAAAATCTACCCCGAAACAACACAATACCTAGACGATTTACCCAGAAACAACCACATAGGAGGAACTATTGGCAGAAACAATAAAAAACGTCGCTGTAACCTGTACATCGATATGTACTAAACACTTACCAAAAAGGCTTAACACTAAAAAAGCCGCTTTCACTAATCACTAATCTAAGTTTATAACAGGCATTAGGTGCAGTTACCAGAAGTGACAAAAAGGTACGATAGAATACCTCCTAACGCACCTTATTATGTTTCGGACGACTTGAGATTTATTTATATATGATTCTACCATAATCCGCTGGTTAGCTTTAGTTATCAAACTTATGATGACTAACCTTGCGAAATATCCGACGGCCTAGGGTCCCGGAACACGACCCAAGGTGTGCGGTGGTCAGCGTCCACGTGAATCTGGCTGGGCCGAAGCCATCTTGTTGCGGCCCCACTTTCCCCCGATCCGTTATAGTATAAGGAACGGGGGGAAGCAGGGAACGAATCGTCAACGTAAGGCTCCCCGCTCTAAAAAAATACCAAGCAAAAATGTAAACGGCGATCAACTAATATTTTTATTTAAATAATAAAGTTAGGCATAATTTTAAAAAGCATTGCTAGCTGGTCATAAATCAAAACATATCTAACCTAACCTTACCTGCAATGTATATGAATTTATGCCTCTTGATATTATGCCAAAGTATATTAGGACTAAAATCATTATGCGTAAGTGAGGAATTCCTCGTTTAGTTGGACCGTGAAGTGTTCCTTTAGTAATTTTCGATTTCTCGTTAATCTTTATGTTTTTCCGGATATTAAGACACACTTAAAAGTGTAGTAAAAGGCTAATCGACCATAAACGATCAGCATCGTTTTTTGAGTCATTATCTTTTACTGCGATCTCCACTTCACCTACTGAGAGTACAAATTAAGACAAATACCTCCCAGGGGAATAGCTCCCATCTAGCAATAGACATTTTTAGGTTGTGTTTATGAAGGGATTAGTCAAATAAATTGTGAGCTTTATACTGTCACGTTATAAGTGATTAATAATAGAACTTCAAATATTTGTAAATTTAAATTTGATACTTACAGCAGAGCACTGTGCCAGTACTTCTTGCCACTGCGTCCAAGCATGGCTTTCTTCTCGTAGTCGTAGAATCTCCATAGGAGTACTCTCTTGTTGCTCGCCGTCTGATCCATCCGCTGTACACAAAAATAAACTCTATGATAAAAATTATACATGGATGAATATTGTTACTTTGATTAAATTATCAATAAAATGAGGATACCGTGCCCCATTATTTCGTGCTAATCAGTTACGGGTGATTATCTACTAGCGCTATGTTAATTCAAATGATTATTTTCGTTTAAACGCTGATAGCAGTTAAAACACCTTGCATTCATTCAAACAATTTTTTCTTAATAGTATGTCGTTGTCTGCTACTACGTGTTTCTTTAGTCGCTTAAATTGACAACAAACCTGACGTTGAAGTATTTTTGATCAATTTTATGTCAATGTAGTTTACATAATACCGCTTAAATATTCTTATAATAAAATGGAAATCCAAAAACATCGGTTGCTGAAGCCTATGAATTCAGCCAACTTTTTCAGTTTTTTATCTACTTTATAAATGCACGGGGAACGTCTACAATGCGGCACTTATGCTTGAATAATATTTCTTTTGATCGATTCCGTGGAGAG
The DNA here is from genome assembly GCA_927399485.1 of Calamotropha paludella. NCBI lineage: Eukaryota > Metazoa > Arthropoda > Insecta > Lepidoptera > Crambidae > Calamotropha > Calamotropha paludella. Next base: position 16,968,424 of record OV656803.1, on the reverse strand, counting down.
GTGTATATGTAAGCGTAGCTCAAACTCGCATGATTTCTTTTATTTATTTATTTTAGCCTGGAGACGACACCTTTGTCACTTGTATATAAGGTGTTAGAAAAATACCCGTAAAGCAGAAACAGGTTCAACATTAAATGATCCCTTATAAAGAGTCAATTTACAATACTTAAAAACCGTAGTATCGCAGTATGACTTACTGCCAAAATAAATAAAGAAAACTTTTTTCAGTTATGGCCATAATATAGCCTAATTCAATATAAATAACGAGTAAATAACACAATGTTTGTGTACATTTTTTTCTAATATCCACGAAATGACATAGAATCGAAAAAAAAATGTACTGAAACCGCTCAGATCGATATTACAAGTCAAAAAAATGTTAAAAGACCTGACATAGGTACTTTATGTTAGGTCTCTTTCAACCTTAACTAACCCTTACTTTTTCGTAACGAACAACAACTTTACAGATACGGCTCAAAGTGTGCTCTACGTTGCTCAATGCACAACCTCGTTCACCGGGATCTGGCTTGAGTGGCATTTCGCACCATCGTCGGTGTTATTGACGCAAAAACAGATTTTACACGCTGCTTCATCTCGGAGAAATAGAAATAGACTTTGTCCTTCACATAACCCCATAAGAAGAAGTGCCGCACGGCCGATACATCCTCGCGGAAAGCCACCATTAAGATACTCTCGCACCTCGCAAGCAAAATGTGCCAGAGCTCCATCGTGCTGAAAACCATGTTCCTTTGGTTGTCAATGTCACAAATCACTGTCGGCCACAGGAAAGTCGTCAATCGGCTCTTTTAATTCCGCTTGTAAAAACCTTAGATAATGGCCTCCGTTCTGACGTGATGGCAAAATGACAGGACCGATGACATGCCCCACATAAATACCGCCCCGCACATTCAGCTTCCAATGATGTTGAAATCCGCTCTGCCGAGAAGCGTGTGGGTTCTCGCGAGCCCAAACGTGATCGTTATGAACATTTGAAAGTCCTGACCTCGTGAATGTTGCCTCATCCGTCCAAAGAACATTATTTGCGTAATTAGGGTTCTCCCTTAACTGCCTGAAGTACCACTCGCAGAAGTTCCTTCTGGGTGCAAGATCGGATTGCATTACCTCCTGGGTACGGCGATAGTGATAAGGGTGACGATTGTCGTCACGAAGAATTCGCCAAACTCTTGCTGCGGCTCGCTTCGTACTCGTGGTTGGCTCTTCTTCAAAATGCTGTAACACTGACTCACCCTGTCTGAAATCGACTGTGTTTTGACGTCCACTTCCAGAGGACCGATGAAAGGACCCGGTGCGGTGGAATGTATACCTACTGTATGTAGTCTTGACATGTTGAGAAAGCATTGATACGAAGGTAGTCGTCGCTGTTCAACGGGAGGTCTACCATCAATAAATCGTTGCCAATACAGATCGCGAGCACGATTTAAGTTGCCATCTTCATGGCCTATGCATAACTTCATATCGTAATATTCAGAGTTAGAAAACATAGCCATTTTTTCACATTAGAAATAATGTTGGTTAAAAAACGAAATAATTTTAAGATATCGATTGGAAGATATGAAATTGACAACATAACGTTTTTTCGACTTGCCGTTTTTCGAAGCCATTAATTCCTCTTATTGAGTTTGCAAACCTTTTAGAATGAAAAACTTAAAATGCGTTAAAGAGTACACTCTGTTAAATAATCTATGATAAATTCCGTTCTATGCAGTGACAGCTTACTAAACATAATTTATTACATTTTTACGGGGTTTTTTGTAACACGTTGTATAAGGAAGTGTAAGGAAACTTTGCCACCGGAAATCACTTTGTATGAAGCTTTCCTTGTTTCTTTACTATTTTGTGTGCTATAATACTAACGCTCTAAGTGGGTATTTGCAGGGGCAGGGGCCGGGAGCAGTCTTGCGCGGGGAGACTGACACATATCGCATGCTGCCGCCACGGCGCTGTTCATATACGTGCACTCAGAGCAGCCCCATTCCACGGCATCGACTCTATAAAACATAAATAAACTTTAGAAATCCACTATAACCAAAAACATAGTAGAAAATTTATATCAAAAAATATCACCCGGGCCGATGGTTTTTTCTTACGGCACAGACGTGACTCTAAACTTCTTCTATTTGAATTCAATTTGTTTCCAAAAGATGTTTAAGCTAAGTGCACTAATTTTGGAAGTACAAAGAAATAATGAAAATCATCATAATTATTTAACATGAAAATAAAACGGTAAAATCATGTATTACACAAACACACTATACATCTTATGTTCAAATTAGTATTCAAAGCAACTACAATTCACTTCTTCTTACTTTGGTTCTGGTGGTGGCGTTTTATGTCTTGCTACACGTCGCGGTAATGCTGGGGTATGTTTAGAACTTCTCCTTGGAGAAGGACTACGACCTGAAAATATTATAAAATGTTTTTTATAATGCTTCATAGAGCTCATCATCTATGGAATTTTAAGTCCAAGAAGAAACCGCAAGAAATTCGGCATGTGCTACTTTCCCCAACAATGTTTTACATATGTTTTTAATTTATAAAAACCCTTCTTGGGCTACAGACGCATAAAAAGCAGTCGATCAGATTAGTTTTCGTTACTTTCTGGCAAGCTTAGCTTTAAAGAAGAATGTTAGAATTGAATGCCTATCTTCAATATCATTAAAAATATACACGCCACCAGGAATTCATATATGTAACTCCTACAATCCAAAATTTATTCCTCAATCCTATTACAAGAAACTCGAAGTCAGATTAGTGTGAGTCACCGGTAAAACAATTTGTTTGTGTACAATATTCATTTTTACTTTTTTTACTGTAAAGGACTGTTAAGTCCTTTGTATAAAGGAGTATGTCATGTCAAGGAGGATGTAAGTCAAAACGTCATAGCCCTCCGTCGTAACAGCACATTTATACTCTCTTATCAGCATATAAACCCTCGAGGTTTTTTCTAATGAGCTTTGTAAAATTAATTGTAAGGTAATGTATTAAACAATAAAGGAAAAAAACTTATTTTTTTTTAATTTATATTAAAATGATCGTGACGGTTCATGTTACTTAACCAATAATAAATTGTGAACTTCTTACCAACAGCCCTGTGGTTTTCATTGGATGATCCTGGGACTCCATGTTTGGGTACCGGAGGTGTCTTACAGGCAAGGCATAAGTTAGCTGACAATGGGTTCCGTAGTGTGCATGAACTGCAAGACCTGAGCAAACGAGATAGATACATAGATGGGATCTTAGAAAAACTATTTTGGACAGATCAACACTCTCAATGAACAATTCACAGATCAAGAGTCCTTGAGTAGGTGAGATATGTCAAAATTATCATAAAAAAATAATAAATATCTTAACTGAGATTGTTTACTTTATATGCATATTATAATAATCACGCTCATACTTAGACACGATTGTCAATGGCAATATTTTTAATATTAAAAATATAATTAGTAATGGTGAAACTGACCAATAGTTGTGTGGTTGTGGCCTGGAGCCGGCACAGGCGGCACACGCCGCAGCTTCGAGGTCGTTCACGAGCGTGCAGCGGCTACACGACCATGTTGCTGTGGTCGCAGATTGCGGACCAGGGTTCGATTCTACAATATAAATGACATTGCCAATTTCCGGCATAATCGCGCACAAGAAAGTAAAAATTAAATTACATAAATTGAAAAATATATTTTAACCTTACTGAACTTAGTTTTTATTTTAAATTAATCAGTAATTATATTTCCGCTAGGTAGCTTTTTCAGTACCAACGTTTAATAACAATACTATTATAACACAATACTAAAATATAACGGTTTTTAATCAATAAATTAGATTTTTTGTAAATTATTATTCATTTATCTTTTTTTATCTCTATTATTTTTTTAACTTGCAACCATGCATGCACCAAGTAATGTCATGTAAGTCAAAATGGCGGCCAATGTTAATACTTGCAGACGTATCAGAAAATATTTTCATCGGGCACGTTCATATATATATATATATATATATAAAATATAAATATAATAAAAAAATTAACAGTCGGGAATATGCCTGATTAAAATATTGGTAGTCGACGGCAAGATTAACTATTAAATAAATTATGGGCAAAATCCGCAAAAGGAGTTTTTTTATTCAAATAGGTATAAAAAACTTGTAAGAAAACCGTGCATATTTATAATAATTTATTTTATTCAATTACTTCATTTTCTGCATTTTATAAGTTTCACACAATTCTAATAAGCCTTTTGAATCAGAATCCAGTATGTAAGTACAGATTGTCGGGAATTCAAGAACTATTAGTAGCAGCTAAATCACGAAGGTGTCAGTTCAAGTAAATACAGCTAGGTCATTAAATTCAGTGAAACGAAAATCCACACAAATAGCACTTCAGGGATAGAAAAATACCGAAATGGAAATTTCAAATCTTTATTTTCTGATGTGACAGTCAGTCAGATTTTAACAAGTTTTTCACGGCTTTTCTTTAACGGAACACGTTATTTTAGTAATGTCTGCAGGCTGATGAAATAATCAAACGCTTAGAATGATTCGCCCTATCAAGAAATATATCTTGCTTCTACTGAATTTATTAAAAACGGAAGAATTCAAAACGCAGTATTATGGTGGTAAATTTGTATAAATTTTTTTTAAAGCTTTTATTTACTTATCCCGGTGTCTGTAATGAAATCTTGCAAGTTAAATTTGACCCACATGCCGGTTTCCGATTGAGCTGAAACTTTGCATACATATTTATATCGCGTGATAATACAATGAGCTGAAAGGTGAACATAGGAACTCCGCAATAAAACGACGCAACCCATCGAGTTTGGGCTCGTTTGATCAGTTTTTTTTTTACTTTTTAGAACGTTTTTTCAAGTAATAATAAAAGCTGGTTTTAAAAAAAAAATTATGAAATCTTATTTAAGATTGAATATCTAAAAATGTTTACATAAAGTTACAAAACGCATCAAAATCAAGAAAATAGTGCTTGCCAGCTAAAAATCATATCTTGCAAGTAATTATATGTTTTTGAACCATTTTTTAAAGGTACAAATGGATTTCAAAATATAGATGTATTTTTTTCGGAATCTACAATTTTTTTGCTTTGTTATCTTTGAATCTTTGGTACATGATAAGCCTCGATTATAAGAAGAATGAAAAGCTCCTTTGTAAATATAGTGGAAAAGGTGCAACATATTTTTTAGGGTTTAGAGCCATTTAAAGTAACATATAATAATTACATATAAAATAGTTAGTAAATAGTTAAAATTTTATTTAACTATTAAATTAAGGGCATAACTTTTTAGTACCATTCTACTACCATTCTTCTCATACCATTAAACAAAAAAAAACGTTATATCGGAAGTTGAAGACAAAACAAAAATATAGTTAAAAGCCATAACTCACCGACAGCAAATAACAGTTCGTCACTATTCAGGTCGTGGTCCAACGAAGCAATGGGCACGGTTAGCTTCTTAGATTCATTTCTGTTCAGCTCCGATGATTTACTACCACTGGCTTCAGGTGCGTTAACTCTACAACTGTAAAGAGGGAAAAAACGGACATTCGTTTAATATAAAACACAATTGGTCGAATATACCACCACACCACCGACAATAACTCTTTTAAAAGAGTATTTATGCTGCTTTGAACATTGTGAAAGTTCCCATTTACACCAGGTGGCAAACGTTTCCGTTTCCTCACAGCCACATCATCTCACCAAAAAAATGTAAAATTTCCAATTTCTAACCCTCTAGGTACAATATTAATTGTTTATTGTTAATATAAATTTATTTTTAGTTCACATAAAAGTTTGACATTTTTGATAGGTTATGTGTTTTACTGGACACATCCGCATCGGAACATGGTACTATTTAGTTCAATCGCTTTGCTAACCGTCAACGTACACTAATCTTGTCATTAATAGGCATAAAAGCCAATCGAGTTTCTTTACTTATTGCTGCAAAGCGTTCACACTCGAATTGCAAACATGTAAGTAAGATTATTTCAATAATGGTTTCAGCTTAGCAAAAAAATAAATTAATGGAAGAACTTATATTTTTTTAACCTTTAGAAGCTAACTTATAAGATACTATTTTCGCTTACTTTAATACTTGAAAAAGTAATGAAATATGGTTTGAAAGCGCCTTATGAAAAACTTAGATCCCAGGAATAATGTTGATGTTACGAAACATCCTGTGGTAAAAAATAAAGTACCACAGAAAAGCAACCTAATTATAAAATTCGCCAAACTAAAAAATATTGAAGACATTGCCTGAATTATGTCTTTACTTGGCAGGATCTCGTCTGAGATAATTTTATGCAAAACTGTTTTCTATATTTTTTCCATGTTTATACGTATTTAAATATTATTTACGTACAAAAATAGCTGTACCGGTGTACAAAGTATTGAGCAATGCAAGGAGGTTTTGTAGTAGTAGCTGAACATAAATATAAAAACCTATTTTGAGTAGCTGTTGAAGGTGAGGATAGATTATAATAGGTAAGCTTTGAGGAGCTTTTTACCCGTTATCTTTGCAAAGGCTATGCATAGGAACCATCCTATGCGTCGCATGCTTATGCGTCCCGTTGGGGACTTTGAAAGTCTACCTATTGCTTATTATATGTCATTTACATTATAATTTTCCAGACTTTAGAACGGGTTGGTTGTTAGTGCGCACGCACAAACAAACAACTAAATTTAATTGCAACTTCGCTTCGCATGTTGTCATCTAAATAGCTCATAAAATCACTATAAAAGCTTAAATAACAAAATATGGAAACATAAACTCAACATTTCACATTTAACATTCGAAATAGGAAGAGCGTAGCAACAGAAATATGTGCAATGGAGAAAACATATTTTATTGAAAGTAGTACAACCAAATCAATAGCACAGCATACCTAAAAGTATATACCTATAAGTAAGGAATGATCAGTCACCATTCTAAGTATTATTAGTACCTAATCTGCTGACGATCTTGCAGTGTCTCCACAAGAAACGCACTAAAATGCGTTCACTTTGATGTCAGATGTAAATATTGTAATAATTATGTTGTATATATGTTTTCAAGGAAGCAATATGGACGAAACGAATAATGCATTTTATCCTAATATGGGTAGCAATCGCACAGAATTTTTTTTTATAAATTAATAAACACAATTTAAGTATAAAAACAACGAAATATATTATTTCGCTCGGCAATGAAGCTGCAACATATATTTAAACAAGTTCAATTTCGCAACGCAAGGTTTTAAATAAACAATAATTAAATTTTGAAAATCGATGTTTTTAATGCCATATTCACCAATAGTTGCTTATACTGAATTGTGTTAAATCACACAAAACATAACAAAACAACGAAACAAAACAAATTAGCTTAATAATCACACCAAGGTGTGACAATCTTTCAACTTATTAAAAAACCTCACTTCTGCTCACAATAAAAAAGTAAGAAATGTCATTTTTATTTAAATCTTACGGAGTTTGCTCGAATATTTTTAAGTAACTTCGCGAGTAACAGTAAAGCGCTTGAGCGCTATCTCGGCGCTATGATAATTCTGTCAGCCAGTAATTTTTTCGCTGTAAAATCATGTTAATAATATCCACTGGATCGACACTAATAATTATTAATATAATATGATTAAATAAAGTAGCCACATACGATTAATGTCGTATTTGTACGATACATCAGTAAGTGACTTCGTTTGAGGAAATTGAGAAACAGCAAACCAACCTTCCAAATATTGTAAAGTTGACATTTGACAGTTTTGCATTAGTATATGCATTTGACTGTACATATTTCGATCGAAGTGGTGTTGAAATTAATAAGAGTTGACAGAAATCCGTCTAATAATATAATCCGTCTAAATATGCAATTAGCACATATTTTATGTAACACAAAATTTCATAAATGAGAAAAAAATGGATTGAAGCTAAAGTATCTATGTTAATCTGTGGTTATTGTAGCATCCGTAGTTAACATATACACTCTAGTTAATTGTGATTTAAAAAAAGAACATCTTTATAACACGTCTAGCAGCAATGTCAATAGACAAAAATTGATAAATCTATATTTTTACAAGATATAACTGACCATGAAATAACAAAAAACAATTACACTATTCAGCTTAAGGCGCCTTAAGCTGTGTAGCAGATAGCACTATTTATGAGATGTACACCTTAAGGTACTTAATATACAGTATATAATATACAGTAAATCTATATTATATACAGTAATATGTGTGTAACGTTGTAAGCAACATCAAATACTCTACTTATGGAAAAAATGGCAACCTTCTTGAATAGTGCTGCCATCTTTCTCCATAAGTAGAGTATATCTGATTTTAGTAAGAGTAAATGAAAATTGCAAATCCATAAAAAAGTTCAAGTATCATTTCATCATCATCATCAGCATTGAAACAATTAATAATCAGCAAACAATTTTTTTTGTTTTATAATTATTGTATTACTTCCAATCAATATAATTCTAAATTGATATTGATTAGGAGTTCGTATTTTATCCATTTTCATGAAGCCCTATTCCTCTCTTCTTGCAACTTTACATTTCTGTTAATTTATAACTGGCATTAGTGAACATTGAAATGCCAAAAATGTCAGTTTATAAAAAAATTGTATTACTGCCATCTCTATTAGAGATAATAATGTTATAGGTTGTAAAATAGGTCTTCCATCTAAAAAAACAATATGATTTCACCAAATTTAAACTTTATTGGTCACCATCAAACCAAATTTTAGAATATAGTTAGCAACACTATTCCCAAGTGATATATCAACCAACCTGTTGTGCGTTGGAGTGTGCGGCAGGGGTCCGTGTGTGGCTGCCGGTGTATCCCTGGCTGCCAAGGTGACTGGCGCGTAAGGGGGCCGCCCACTGCGACACACGTCACAAGCGCGCGCCCACCAAGCGTTGTAAGCGAACCAACATTCACTGCATTGCCACATTCTATTCTCACGTCTAGAATAAGTATAATATTAGAATTTTAAAACTAACTGATTAACAAACAAGGGTTTTCTAAATTATATTTTAGTTTTTCTGGTTCCGGTCGTCATAACAGTAACAATAACAGTAAGCATTGTAGTATATGTTCGGGAGTCTATTAAAATTGCCTATTATGAACCGTTACAGATAGTTCAAGCTAATTGCCTGGTTTTAACCTTGCCGAATAACTTATGCATTGTGTGCTGCTATCGATCCCATCTTTCAGCAACATAACACCTTTTCTGAATTCGGTTGATGCTATCCTGCATACTATAACATGTAATACATTAATTTTTACTGGAGATATCAATATTAATATTCTCCTAGGAAATGATAAAGAATCAGTGAATGATTACTTGAATGTTATGGCAATGCATGGATTAAAACAAGGGATAAATAAACCAACGAGAGATAAAACGTGTAGCGACCACTTCATGGTTCGATGACCTGTAAGCTGGCAAACTGTAGTATTTAAAGAACTGACTGACCACTCACCTATTCTACTATATATTATTATAAATAAACCAACAATTAAAAAGAAAAGTATACCATTTGAAAAAAATATATATAGACATGAACACAATTGAGAGCTACCTAAAAGATGAAACTTGGAGTGAATACTATGAAATAAAAGATGTGCAAGTGGCTGCTGAAGTATTAACAAATAAACTAATCAAAATTATTAATGACAACACAATAGTTAAAAAAGGTACCTAAAAAACTTCAACCATTAAAACCCTGGATAACTGTTTCGGTAATAAAGTCAATAAAGAGAAGAAATTCACTACACAATAAATTTAAACAACATCCGAATGATTATAAAATTAAAAACGAATATATTGCATATAGGAATACCTGCAACAAAATAATAAAAAAATTAAAGGATAAGTATTATCACGAACAGCTAACTAAATACAAAGGTAACCCTAAAATGATATGGAATATCAGTCAATAAGCAGTCTTAAAAGTGGCTATGTATCTTTCGTACAGACATCCCACAGAAGATGTGTATAAAAGATTGAAATTACACTCTGTTAGAAAGGTTTATATATACGAATGTATACTAAGGTTTCACCGTTCTGCTGTCCCACAGACGCCGAATGAACAGACTAGGAGGGATCGCTGCCATATTCCCACAGCTAAAAGTAAATTTGCGTGTAGACAATATAACTTTATGGCCCCACGTCTCTATAATAAACTTAATAAATCTAAAAAATAAGAGAGTGTAGTAATAATGAAATAAAGAAAATCATTACTGACTGGTTAGGTGACCTTGACTGTGATGCGATAGAGGACTTAATGGTAGATTACATGCGAATATAGTAAACAAATTAAGTTTTCTGGATTTATCTATTTTTGCACACACACATACACACACGCAAAAGCACACACACACATGAACGCGAATACACAAACACACGCGGACACAGATAGACACACACTTCTTTTTTAAAATTTTCGATTCTTGTAAATTTAAGTTAAAACAATATATGGACTATTGTAAAAATGACAAATTTAAGTATCAAATGGGAGATGACACTGTGTTCCATACTACAGGCATTTGCCTATTTTGGAAAACAGGAGAATCAAGCACATATTGTATCACGTTTCTGTCGTTAAAGCATTATTATAATTGTTATAGTGTAAATAACCACTCCCGAATTAAAAACAAAATAGTGCATAACATCTGCTCGAAAGTAAAAAGAAAAGTTCGTTTCTAAATACTCACAACAAAACGAAAAGTTCTTGAATAAACTAAAAACTCGAGTAATAAAAGTGAAGTGACATTAGAGAAAACAAAATACCCTCGAAAGTGTTTAATTTTACTTCTGGCCAATTAAAACAGACAGAACCACAGAACAGCAACTGTCAGATTAAATAACCAACATAAAAAGTGTTACCGTTAAATAAAAAAACCCTACCAATTAGTAGAAATGGACCCCCAATTCAAACTGATATTGGAAAAAATGGAAGAAATGAAACTCGAATTTAAACATCAAACTGAAACACTAATCGAAACATTTAATATTAAATTTTCCAAAACTATAGACGAATATATATATTTAGGGAAACAGGTATCATTCAGAGCAAACAGTAATGAAGAAGAAGTGGATAGAAGAATAAATTCTACATAGAAGAAATATTGGGCACACAAAGAAATCCTAAAAGACAATCTTGATATATCTCTAAAAAGTCAGTAGTAGACACATGCCCATCCGTGCCTATTACCAAGCCTACTGTAGGCTTGGTAATAGGCACGGATGTCAAACTTGGGTTTAAACATATAAAATAAAAAACAAAATTAACACATGTCAGAGAGCAATAGAAATAAGTATGCTAAAATTAAGAAGAATAGACAAAATAAGGTGTACAGACATAAGGAGCAAAACTCAGGAACAGGCCCTTAAACTTAAATGGAAATGGGCGGGTCATCTGTCAAGGTACACTGACAAAAGGTGGACCCTCAAGTCCACCGGATGGACCGGACCAAAAGGCAAAAGGAAAGTAGGTAGACCCAGTTAGCGATGGTCCGACGATATAGTGGCAAGGGCTGGCTGAAATGGAGGAGGAATTTTACCCAGAATGGGATCCATGTCTGATACTATACTAACAAATACTAATAATCAGCATAAAGTTTAGGTCTACTAACAAAATAACACAAATATAAATGTAAAGTACCTACATACTAGATAAGGAATAAAAAAAGCTTTTAATTTTTTTTTTTTTTGTTTCCGTTTTGTAGCGTTATAGTTATTTAATATTTAATTTAATAGTAATGATAAATTTAATAGTAATTGTATATCTGCCTTCTATAAAAAATACAATGCATTTTTCTCAATATAGATTGACCATTTATCAAAAACACAAAATATGCTTGCGCCAATATCGAATATAAAAATTGTTTGTTATACATATAAATTTTGTTGTACTTACAAGTAGTTAAAATAATAAAACAATAAAAAATCTTTGGTATTTAATAACTTTCAATTCAAAAACTAAACAAAAGTAGGTATTATCAAATATTGTATCAAAATAATAGCAACAAAATTATATAAAACCGATATTAATAAACGAGTTAAGTTTCTGTTTCAGTAAATTAGAAATGACTATGAATAATATGTAAATACTCACGAGGCCTGTTGTTGTGATTGAGGCACTTTGGTCGATTCCCGGGGATGCGACACCTTCCCGACAGAGGGCAGCATGTTGTATACTTTAGCACTTTCCTTTGGGGCCTGAGCCCCGATGTGTGAAGTCCTTATGTTGCTCGTACCTACTGACTCGCTCACTGGCGAAATACAGTTCTCAGCACCTAACAACTCATCTATTCTAGCGTAATCGCCTTCACCAATATCATTAGAGTACAACGCCTCATTCTGGGAATTACTCATTACATTTTTTGTATCTTGAACTGACACATAAGAATACCTTGTACCATTGTTATTTACTTGCAACTGCAGATTCAGATCCTTATATTTACCCTTATTTGGCAAAGCGTATATCACCCCCTCAGCGTTTGTGTCCCAACTGCATTCCTTATCAATTAACTCAGCACTACTTTCATCTATCTTCTTATCCAATAAGTCTATTTTATCATCAGGCCTCATAGAAATACCGCAATAACTAGCCAAAGATTTCTGATAGTCGTTTAGACTACGTCTGCTTGATATAACTTTGCCAATCGGTCTGTCGGCATTAGTCTGCTCCGAAAACGATCTTCTATATGTCGGTCTAATTTCGGGAGAATTTTGTGCGCTTATCGACCTTCGGAAGGAACTGTCTAAAGTTGTGCTCCCAGTCTGTGGCCAGTCTGGTACTGTGATCATTACTCCACCAGTAGACGGAAGAGATGTCGCACCATCTCTGCCCGACAGAGTGTCGTGTCTCCCCAAAGTAGTTACACTCAAACCTCTAGCATTAGGTATTCTAGCCAAAGGCGATACCCTAGGAGATAAACAAGCCTCACAATGAGTTCTGATACCCGAATTTTCAAGAGTACACTTACTACAAGCCCATTTCTTTAAGTGCAACGCCTTACTTTGTTCCCTCTGATATTCTTTGACGTAATTCAACTCCCAATTAGATTTGCTCTCACTGCACTTTTTAGGTCTTCTGGTCACAGTGTGAAGACTTCTCAGGAATGATTCGCGGGGGTTGTGCTGGGAGTTGTACCCATATCTTTCTGAGACCATAAGACTTGTAGGTCTGTTGATAGTTCCTCTAGATTCATCTACTTTCCACCACTTCTGCTGAGAATTAATGACGGAGCCGTGAGAGAGGGATCTGGTAACGCCATGAGCATGGTCAGTTAACTGTGTTGGTGATAAACGTAGCGATTGGAGGTCTAGGTTCAAACGACGCCCATCAGAATAACTCGAACTAGGTTTGTACGATGGGACTGCCAGTGTATTCGACCTTATCATAGTGTGGTCTGAAATTAATTTATTATATCATTCCAATATACTTATTTTGTCAATCAGTTATTTATGATTACAAAACATAAGCAAAAACTAACCTTGGGCAGACCTATCTTTGTCCGTCATCCCTGAAGCCTGATCCTCATCATCAGACAGCCTGAAAATAAAAAGAAACTTGGTTAAGAATTTTAGGACATTAACATAAAAATAAAGATAATACGTAGATTAACCGTTTTGTAGCAAGGACGTGAGTTGTTGAACTCGGTGCTCGCTTTTTTACCTGTAGACAGGAGCGTGCGGTGCGAGCGCGTCACAGGCGGCACAGCGCCATGCGGCCGACACGTTCCGTAGTCCACAGCCACAGCGCCACGCGCGACTCGCGTCCGGCGCCGAGCCAACGCAAGACCATCCGCTGAAACACAGAATTAGGTTCAGAATATGTGGGTAAACTTTAATTACAGTATTTGAAAATAGTAAATATTTTTTATTTGAACTGGTCTGACTGAAAGAAATATTAATATTAATTTATACCCCAAGTATTCCCGAGTATGTACACTGATGCACTTTATTTAATATGAAACAAAAGGAGATTACTAATATTTTTAATTATACATACAAAACAATAAAAGAAGTTAGACAAAATGTATAATAGAATAACCATGTTAAGAAACCCAAATAAATAACTAAAAGGTTTAATATCAGCAGTATAAAAATAGAAAAAAACATGGTGAAAACTTCTTTCTAATTATACTTATGTTACCAAGAATGTTTAAGACAATACATGATTAACTCTTCTTCTTGCACAGTAATTAAGTGTGATATAGATATGCATCTGTGCTCTAATTATCATTTTGTTAGATAAATCTCTTTACTCATATGATGTTCAATAATTTTCAAGTATTTTAAATAGCTTAGGTATATTTTTGTTTTACTACGAAGTAATAATTTCAATGCGACGCATTAACCTCAAAGTTATACTTTTTTAATTATGCAACACTCTCATTTATTTCAGAAAAATGTATTTTACTGCAGACTAGAATAATTTACAAATATTGAGTGTTTAAACTATTTATTAATTATGGCCTTTAATTATGGTAAGTACTACAACAACAGTACAGTGACAGTTGATAGAGGTGATTTTAATAGATATTGTACATTTCCTATTAATGCCGCAATCAGATTCTATCTAAAGGTGTATTGAAGTGTATTTAAAAAATTAATAAAGACTTTTAAACTAGTACAGACAATAAAATACATTTTTTTCTGTCTGAGGACCCTAGGATTACATCGTTATTGAATGTGGCCACAATGTGCCCATATGCTGTTGGATGGTAAGGTTAACGAAACCCATGTAAATGTAATTAGAATAAAAGCTGCTTAATCATTTATACATGTGTCATTCTTAAAACTAATGTTTCAATCAATTGATACCTTTATCAGATGAGTTTTTAAGCTGATACAGGGAAATACCACTTATAATAGTATATAAGTGGTATTTCCCTGTATCAATGTCAGGCATTGTGCTGAATTGTCTATGAAATTGTCGAAAAATGTGTTGTGTCTATAGTCAGTTTTATAGAGTCCGAATGTTATAAAATGTTATGAAAAATGTGTTGTGTCTATAGTCAGTTTTATAGAGTCAGAATGTTATAAAATAGTACCTATTTCCTTTTTATTTTCTTTTTTTTAACCACATAATCTTTATTCATAAAATGTTGTTTTTATTAGGTTGTTGTTTTAGTTTAGTGTGTTTAATACTATTACTTAGGTTGAATTGTAAAAGGTAAAAAACAAAAATATGAAATTAAAAAATTGTAGAGTATCAAAACATGAATCATGCATTTTTTTGGTTTCCTTATTGGTTTCGCTTTGGTTGTTTTTGGTTTGGAAGTCATATCAATTGCAAATAAAAATAAATTTTGTTTAAAATTTTTAATGTTGAAATACCTTAAAAATAAGGTCTGGATTCCATGTTAATTGCCTTACTATTATCATGCACAAATATTGTAGAAAAAAAATGGGAATTCAATTGTTATATAAATGATATATTTTATTTGAATAATAATAACAGGCTAATCTTATATAATATTATCCAGTGTTTTAAAGATTAGCCTATTATTATTATTCACATAAAATAAATAATTTTTATCATTTGTATTATGAAAATTTGATATAACAATAATTTGGATCTTAAAACCATATCACTTCACCAAAATCAAATTACACTGGTCACCATAAATCAAACCCAGGACAATGGGGATAGCAAACCTACTAGCTTTAATGTTGTTCAGCGACTAAGTATTTAATAAAAAACAATTAAAATAGTTGTCTTGCAGTATTCGGGAGTAGTCTTGAAGTGTCTGGTGTGATACTTTTGTTATGATACCAATACCAAGAAGGTATCAATACTTTTGGTTTCGATATCATGTCCCTAATTATGATGCACTTCAAATCAGAGTAAACCAATATCTGACTTCTATTTGAGTTCTTTAATGGCTACATATATACCTACATATTGTAATAATGTCTATCTGTGTAGTAATGTATAATATTATTCGATCTTGACGACTTTTGCACAGTAATACTAAAGTAAGCATATGACTGGAACTAACCTATGTATTATTATTGTGTTTTTTAATGTAATAAATAAATAAAAATGCAGACCCTACGAACATAACTATTACAGTTACTCTTCTGAAAAATAAAGGCATTTCCATGTTTTAGTTGATGATCATCATCTTCTGATTAAAGAAGAGAATGACAGCTGGACCCTTAAAAATACACTTATTGTGGTTTAAAGTGTACTCATTTAAAAAATTAACAATTTATTCCTGTTACTAAATTAACTGTCAAAGATAGACAATATAGATAATCTGTAGTTATTTATGACAAAACAAAATCAGATTTTTTTTTTAAATACCTACATAGTTAAACCCAGACCAGTCTATTTATAATTCGAAATTTTTGTTTGATTGGAGTTCTCACTTGTAAATCTACTAAGTTCACCACGAAAATTGAAACTAAATTATAGTTGCTAATTTAAATACGACAGCTACAATGATAAGCTCTTACCTGTGTTCATATCTGACAATGGTTACATTTTATCAAATTGCTGACATACACAGACAATAAAAACCGTGTCCATCGATAATTTCGTTAATGAACTTCGTTCACGTCCACGCAACAATAAAATACAATGGAATTATAACCTAAATTGAGGTCATGAAAAATCGATAACTTGAATGACAGAAGCAACAACGGACTGATAGACTAGGTACCTGCCGACAAGCGACTTACCTATTGAAATTATTTTCCGTGGGTATAATAATTGGCTCTGATCCTGGCGTAGTCCCGTCGCTTTTCCCAGTTCGAGAAGTATATTCCGGTGAAGAATCTCCTCTACTATACGCTTTAGATTGCTCACTGTCATGACCAGACACCCTTTTTGTTCCACATTTTAAACACTTTACACTTTCTGTAGGATTGATTTGGCCGCAAGTCTGACAATGCCATTGCAGCACCGATGCGATGGAGCCCATTTTAATTCACACATGGCTATGAAACCATAACAAAACGTCGTTTTATGAAAACAATTTTCTGTCCGAGTAAAATGAAAACAGCTGATCCACCATGTTGTTTCAATTTGTTTGGGTTTACTTTTTTTCAAAAGACGCGTGTGGTTCACTTACATTCGGTTTAATTTCTTTAGAAAATATTAATGTTACTAATTGCTACAAAATCATAAGGACGTTGGTTAGTAATTTTATCAGTAAATAATTTGTAAATAAGTTTATTCTTTCACTAAGATGTTAAATAAAACCATAGACACGACTGTAGTGACATCTGGTATAAAAGTATCACAATATTATTATATCATTTCCCATGCCTTGCTATTGTTATGGATAGAGGGCACTGTTTACAACAACGTAAACCGACTACATAATATAATCATGTATCATACAGTTTTGGCGCATAAAGTATTCTATACAATTCAATGGTAAATTCTGCAGATGGCTCTAACACTGGGTACAGTAGAATAAAGCAATAAAAAAATAAAGGCCCCTTTTTTTCGAACTGAGCTCAATAAAAAAGTCCCCTGTGAATAAGCTTTCGATTTTTTTCTGTTTGCAGAATCACATTTTAGAACACAAAAATTACAGTCAAAGACAAGTTTAAAGGAGATTACCCAGATGATATAGATAACAGTACTGAACTATATATTTTTGTGTCTTTCCGTGAAAAACAAGTTCAGATTTGCTCATATTTTATCAGATCTGTGTTATGAGACTGCCCAGATATAATCAGATTGAACAGATATATCCGGATAGATCCAGATTAAAATACTCCTACATTACCGATCCATCATATCTGAAAATTATTTTAACAATTTTTATTAGTCAAAGGAAGTTAGAATTAGTCAGTTCTGATTGATTATAGGTATCTGAATAATATTTTATCAATTTCTTTGGTGAAGAAATCAGATCTGTGGGGTTATTCACAACCGTCGGAAACTGCTCTTTCCAAATCCGTGCGGAAACTTTTCGAATGTCACCTCCATGAGCTATTCACAAATCCGACATCGGAAACTTTTGACAGTGTGATTCGGAATGAAGGCTTTATCTATCGAATTCGTATCCGACAGCTAATTGGTGTCGGAATCTTTTCCGAAAGAAAGAAAAAATTAAAATAAATAAATTATTTTGTCTTAATAATACTTTCAAATTATTATTTGCAAGTAGTATGGGGTAAGTTTATTATCTTTTTTCGTTTTAAGTGCGTTGTTAATGCTTGTTTTATATGCATTACTGGAATTAATGTTACATTCAATAAATATAAATAAAAAGGGATATAATCACTTAATCTACATTTATCTAATGTGGTATTTAAAAATAGTTTTTTTTTCTATTTACTCTAATAAATAATTTAAAGCAGCCATTGTATTATAAAAATATATCTTTTTCATTAGTTACTACATCACAATTTATTAACAAAATATTGTTTTCTTTTCTAAATGATAAGACAACATCACTCTTTTAATTATTAAAGTAATATAACAACAACAATTTGTTTTATATTAATAACAAAAACAGGTTGTCATATAATAGTATTTTAATTATATCATACAGAAAATATTATTTTGGTAACTATATACATAATATGAAATTGATAAAGCACCAGATTAACCATATAGTATTTACGTTAAACTAAACCACTTTATTTTCACTGGGGTCTGTTACCTTTTATTTACAAAGCTAGTTTAAAGGAACACAATTATTAAGACATTACATGGAACAGTTTTTTATTTAAGTGAATTACTTATTAAGTGAATTACTTATTAAGTTGTAAGTTGCTTGTTTCTTTTAACATATTTTGTGACAAACTTGCTTGAAATCATGAAAAATGATCATATCTAGTACTTTGTTATTTTCTACTATATTAGTCCATATCCTACCATTTTATAACATTCTTTGTAAATGCGCTTTACTACTGCAAGTTAGCACTATAAGTAGTCTGTGCATACGGATTCGGAAACTTGTTTTCGATGGGATTTGTGAATAACGTTTTACAATCCGTTCGGGAACAAATTTGACATTTCGAATTCGGAAGGTATCGGACACGGAAAGTTTCGGACGTTTGTGAATAAGTAGCCTGATCATATCCGGGAAATATTCTATCAATTTTTCTAGTGAAGAAATCAGATCTGATCATATCTGAAAGCGATAGATGCAATTTTGTTTTTTAGATATGAACAGATAGTTTCATATCTGATCAGATCTGGAAGTGATAGATGCAGTTTTGTTTTTTAGATATGAACAGATAGTTGCATATCTAACATCACCAAGAAATTCAGATACGAACAGTCTCATAATACAGATCTCATCCGCTCTGAAAAACCTGATATCTGATCAGATCTGCATTCGTTTTTCACGGGTTGTTGAAAATGGGTTTAATTGATAAGATAACGCTATCTTGATGAATTCAACGTACCAACTTCAGTCAATTTTCATTTTTGGAATAAAGACATATTGATCAAAATAAATAGATCTTTAAGCTAGGCTTTAGGCTATATAGACATAGGAATTGTCTTTAGGTATAGGAAAGCGCTTTTTTCTGCCAAACACAAGGATTATGTACAATAATTATAGCTGTACTTTAAGACTCGCATTCTTAATTTGTAATTATCGAATTACAGTTCTGCTAGGTCATAATTATTAGGAAAATAGTGCCAAAAATGGTATATCAAGATAAAAATAGACAATTAATATTATTTACTTACAGTGCGGCCAACGAAATAACCAGTGATGTGACTTATGTTAGATAAAAGTATCTGAAATATAGATACAAAATACGTAATTACATCTTGTATTTGATATACTTTTTATTTTTTTTTATTTTGTATCTTTTACTTATTAGAAACATTTTCCTGGTATCTCAGTATTTTGAAGATACTTTGTTGCCTAAGATACTTTTACTAAAATAAACTTCGCAGTTTTTCTTTCCGAATCGACTTAACGCAGTGCGTCGTTTATTTAGTCGATATTTGACTTTTTGGCGGAAGCGAGAAGCGTCACTTTAATGGTTTTGGTTTTCTTGTTAAATTTTGTGTTGTGGTTGATATTAGTGTGTAAAAAACGTGGGTGTTTACTTGCATCTTATTGCTTGCGGCTGTACTTAACTACATTCTTAAGATTAGCAATTGTTGCTTAGCAAGTAGGTACTCGCTTTCCATAATTTATATTTAAGTTTACATTTATTAATATGTGGATAGCGTATCTGACTGTATATTTACTATTATTATTACTTAAGGCCAACATTTATTTGTAAAACATAATAGTATGTAGTTGTTTGCTGTTCTTAATAAAGAGAAAAAAAAATAATGGTGTGTTATTAACCACTGAGTGTTTCTAAATATGCATGAGTGTTGGCAAGTGAAACAAAACAGGATGGAAGGAGTCTTTTATAAATTTAACCCTAGATTTACATAACCCTAGATTTACACAATTCTCTTTTCCGCAGTTTAATTCTCCAAGCTTAAATGTTGTAAAAGCTCTCATCGGCTGTGACATTGGTTTTCTCTAGTCAGTTCTCCTACGCTGTTCGACACTAGCGCCACGCAGTTTTGGACGGCGTGATACAGAAACACTGATTTAACATTTAAAGTAATTTAAAGAAATGTCTTTTATACTATTAAACAGAAAAATTGTGACTGAAACCGCAGTTACAATGTTTCTGTTTCTAGAGATTCTCGTAGTTAGGAATGTACGCGATTAAATTATTATTATCTTATCTTATCTTTTCGGGCTCTCTCAAGAAGGCCACGAGGAGGTTTCAGTAAAACCCCACTTCTTTACTGAAACATAGGAAATTACTCAAGAACATAGAAGAAAGATTATACTTACTTGACACTGGCTAAATGCACAAACTGTGCAAGCCATAAATAAATAAAATAGTCGATATTGTAGGGAACTAAATGACAGATGGCGACAATATCTTTTTACAAATATCATCGGCTAAAACGTCCCACCCACCGTCACTCCTGTCGGTACTGTCTGGTACCTCGTACCTCGGTCTTGGTATCTTGACTATGCTGTACTTGGTAACTCATTCTGGAGGGTACCGGGATCCGAAGTACGGTTTTAGCTCCTGGCCGACCGCAGTTAGTAGGGGGCGTAACTAGCGCGCTAGCCACGCGTGAAAGGCTGCCCCGCCAACTCGCGAAACATCCCGAAATGCTCCACCGTGCCAGTTGGCGACTGGACGGGACGACCCGGTGGCCATATCGGGGGAGTTCGGGCGTCCTCGCAGTCTCCAGGTGATTTCCCTTTTTTGGTCAGCTTAGCCCAAGAAAACTTCCATTGGTCGACTAAGTAGGGACTCGACTAAAAATCCTACCCCTAACATTCACCATCATGAAAAGAAGGAATAGGAAGAATTTTAAACAACGGCTACAATTCCTCCCATTTAAAGTGCACCTTGCGAACATTAGAGGACTGCACTCAAATCTCCGTTCGGTCCATCACCATCTGAAGACCGAGAAGCCACACCTATTCGTCTTGACGGACGTCCCGAAATTCTGGAAGCTTGCCAATGTGCAACCAGTACTCAAAAAGGATAGTCGTGCCGACCCATACAATTACCGACCGATCGCCATAATTTCCATACTCTGTAAGGTTATGGAAAGAGTGCTGAACAGCAAGTTGCTCTCATATCTAGAAGACAACGATCTCCTCACTGACTGTCAATATGTCTTTCGCCGAGGACGCTTAACTGGGGATCTTCAAGTTAATAGACGCATTTCTGGGACGAACCCTCGAGATGCACGGCAAAGCACTTACCGTGACACGACATCTCGAAGGCTTTTGACAGGGTCTGGCACGGAAGTCTGCTCCGCAGGCTTCCTGCGTACGGTATCCCCGCTGACTTTTGCAGTTGGATAGCCGATTTCATGACTGAACGATCGATCAGAGTAGTTGCCGATGGCTGCTCCTCTGACTCAGTGGCTATTGATGCCGGAGTTCCTCAGGGGTTTGTTCTTTCTGCGACGCTTTTCCTGCTACACATCAATGACCTGTTAATACCAGGAATTATTGGGTGTGCAGATGACAGTATTGTTGTAGAGAGATACCTGTCTAGCGCAAAGCCAGCTGTGACGACGTGATGTTGATGAGAGAGGCCATGGTTGAGCAAATAAACCAGAGGCTAAACTAGGTTTCGCCTCCAAAACACAAGCGTGTCTTTTCACGGCAAGAAGGAGTTCCTTCCACCTCACTCCTACTTTCCGAGGTACATCTGTACCTGTGACCGCCAGCCTCGAGCTTCTTGGCATGGAGTTGTCTTCAAACCTCAACTTCGGCGCCAACATCGAATCGAAATGTTAAATTACAGCCAAAAAACTTGGCGTCCTAAATAAGGTCAAACCATATTTCACGCCGGGACAGCTTTTAACTCTCTATAAAGCTCATATCCGATCTTGCATGGAATATTGCAGCCACCTTTAGGATGGCTCAGCAAAATACCAACTTGCTGTACTGGACACGATTCAGTGCAGAGCTGTGAGGCTCATCGGTGACAGCAAATTGGTGAAGAGCAAGCTTCACACCTTAGCTCATCGCCGCAAAGTTGCCTGTCTGTCGGTGTTCTACAGACTGTACTTTGGAGAGTGTGCTCAAGAACTGAATTTGCTCATACCGCCATCTTTTTTTTTCCATCGGACATCCAGACGCACTGCAGGCTACCACCCTTTCTTGGTTGCTATTCCAAAAATAATACTTTTCGCGCCAAGCGCTTTTCAACATCCTTTATAATGCGCACAGCAGGAAGGGACCCTGCGTCTGTATTTCCGAGAACTTATAACCCATCCATTTTCAAAGCCAGGGTGATTAGGCACCTTCTGGATTAGCTCGTTTCGTTAAATGCTTATCCTACAATAAAAAAAATATTTCTAAAATATAACACCTGTTTGCCCCAGCTCTGCCCCTGTTGAGCGACTCTTCTCCTTTGGGGGTATGTCATGCCCGGCATGATAATGAGTCCTCATCGAAGGAAGATGAGCGACGATATGTTTGAGGAATTAGTTTTCTCAAATCTCAACTAAAACATAAAAGTCTTAATTTTAATACCTTCATATTTTGTCCTGTCACATTTGCCTGATCCTTGTTATCAACGCGATCTATTCTAAAATTGTATTCTCGAACAAATAAACTTAAATTCAATTAAATGTTGTGTTCTTGCAAAAGTATTTTATGTTTAAAAAGTATTTGAAAGATAGGTATTTTGTATCTAGTATTTCAGATACCTTTTTAGAAAATTATTTGTATCTAGTATCTGAAATGCTTTTGAAGTGAAAACTTCTTTAGCGGCGCTGTGTACCTTTTTTGGAATGGGTAAAAATTTCTAAACTCGCGTCAGGACACGTGACCTGATCGAAAATTCGTAAGACGGCGCAGGGCGCTTGCGCGAGTGTGCTTGTTGTCATGTTTGTGTACGATAGCGCAATAAATGAAAATTGCATTTTACCACATAAATGATAGTACTTTTATAATTATAATTAAAGCAATTCGTGCGAAATTATTCCCTCACCATTCCAAAATATCAAACATGCACAATCATTAATGTTCATGTTTTCTCTTCTGCCGGCACTCCCGGAGTGCAACCCGTTGTTTTTTTTTTTTTTAAATATCTTGCATCTAGTATTTTGGATACTTTGTATAGGGTATCTTATACATCACTGGAAATAACATAGCAACATAACTTTGAAGTGCCGTGAAATAAAATTTCAAAAAAAAAATTATTCATTACTATAGCCGGCTTTCCTCTACAAAAGCTATTAAGTTAAATATTTATATAGTATTTTTTTTTTACTTATATATCGGGATAATATGAGTAACCAATTATATTGGAAGCCGACAGCGTTCGAAATAGGCTGCTTCTGACCTCCCTGCACACTTTAATTACGAAATTATCGTTTTCAATATGAGCTTCACATATCCAAATATGAGCAAGTCAAAATCGCGGGTTTATCACAGCGAATTGAATTATAACAATAACCAAAAAATGTACCTACAATGTACTATTCAGTACCTAGGTCCAAAAAATCTGTTCTTCCTTCACAACGAAACTATTTTGAAATTAAGGTACACTCGCCATATCGACATCAAGATTTGGTCATCTATATCAATATTTATAGTCTGCTGCTGTACCATGCCTTGGGTATCCGCGGGGAGGTAAGGCGGAAAGGAAAGATTTTTAAAGCACATTTTTAAACTATATTTAGGAGTATAATTCCTGTTTATGTCCAATGTGCTGAAGTACAATTAAAGAACCAATATAAATGGAATGAACCTTTACACCTTGGAAATATAAAATTATAGTAAATAAAGAAGAAAAAGTGACTAACAAACTAAAAAATTAAACTTGGCCCACGGGCTTGATTGGGATTAAGAACGAACCCATTTAAACAAAAAATAAAAACTTAAACAGTTGTCCGCTTCAATATAGTTATGTAAACCGTTTTTCGACCACTTCTTTGTATCCGGTTGAGCTGAAATTTTGCATAAACCTTTTGTTGTAATAGTATTGCATATTGATGAAGTATTCAATATTATAATGTATATTATAATACGGCCATATCCTTACTAATATTATAAATCGGAAAGTGAGTTTGTTTGTTTGTTTGTTTGTTCCGCTTTCACGCCGTAACTACTGAACCGATTGCTTTGAAATTTTGCAGACGTAAAGATAAAAGTCCAGATTAAATAATAGGATACTTTTTATCCTTGAAAAAATTGATATTCTCGAGGAAAAACAAAAATATTGTTTGATTGATGGATGGATTGTAGATGGCGCTGTGTGTCGTTTAAAACAAGGTAAAACATTGCAAACGAATATAAACATGTAAATTTAGAAGCTAAATGATACGGTAATGAATCCCCGATAATGAGGAATTCCCGAGGGATGACGTCCAATTTGTTTTATCGTCTAAACTGTTTTTTTACATCTACTTATATGTTAAAAGTAGGTGTTCCGGTGATGCTAATCTCGATGCCCCTAGACTGTGTAATGGTACTAGGCTGCGTGTCACTCAGCTTGGGCGGAACATTATTACAGCCACTATTTTAACTGGCGCAGCAAAGGGTGAAAGTGTACTCATTCCTCTGATTCCGATTATTCCAACAGTCCTCCCATTTCAATTTAAAAGACTACAATTTCCTATAAGGGTTTCATTTGCAATGACCATTAATAAAGCACAAGGCCAAACTCTAAGGGTTGCTGGAGTACACTTGGAAAAACATTGTTTTTCGCATGGTCAGCTCTATGTAGCGTGTTCCCGGGTTTCCAGTGCCCAAAATCTGCATGTTTTTGCTCCACAAGGGAAAACATATAATATAGTGTACCATTCAGTTTTGGTTTAACAACTAATTGTATCCAGCGTTACATCGCGCTTCTTAGATTTTGCCGTGGGAATGAGAAGTTTTCTTATAGTTGTGCTTTATACCGCAATATAACCGAATTCCACGCGGGCGAAGCCGCGGGCGGAAAGCTAGTAGTAGTATTAAATGAAAGGAGTTGAAGAGAAGATAACATTACATGAAGGTAAAATCACAGTAAATTATATTATATGGCCGCCTCTTCGTGAAGACGAATTCTATTATCTTTTTAAACTCCTTAATATGGATATCAAATGGAAGGACTTGAAGACTAGAAATTTAGTAAAATCACACTTATTTACACATGGCCGCCTCTCCGGCCATATTTCCAAAGACAATGCAAATATCTGGTAATGAAATTCTAGTGATTCAGTCGTCTCCGCGCGACTGGAAGCGCAGACGCCAAGCCCTGGAACATTTAAGGAGAGGGCGGTGACCACTCCCCATTTTCCCTCACGGAACAGGCTGTTGTGAGATACCAGGCCGCACTAGAAGTGGTATGATGGGACCCATTCAGCGCGGATAGCGGGGTGGGCCATCAGTGGACCTGGGTTTCATCCGTTGGCATTATAAACACCTCACCCGTCAGGGGTGATGCCTTTGGTAGTGTTACTTCCTAACAAGTGAACCACAAGTACTACCGGTGCCGAGACTGGGGTTTCAACGGATATGCCCCTGGATCCTGAACTTTTTGTCGGGCTACTCACCCGACGTCAGTAGTCAGTAACAGGGAGTTCCCCTGAAAAATAAGAGCATCGTCTCTGCAGAAAGGAAGCCATTATCCACTAAGCAGAGTGCGCTCATTAGATGGTCTTATGATCAATGAACTTCCCGGGCAAATACCATGTAACACCCGCGCAGAACCTCAAGTGAACGAGATTTAAATGAGAATACAATGATGTAAATAATGCAAATAGATTAAATATGTAATAGTATAGTAAATAGTCTAAAAATTAAAAATGCTATATGTCAGGTTATAATTGCATAGAAATATCGTCTTATTATTTCAACAGCGAACAAATTTCTAGTTAATTTGGTAATTAAGTTCATTTAACAGAATTGCAAATAAAACATCCATTTTGTAGACCCATGTTTAACTAACGATGACGTCAAATTGACGTGGGTACACGCGCAGAAGGGTATTCTCGTACAATTTTTACTCTATTGTAGTAGATTGGAGATAGTTCCTTGCCTAGTTAGCTTAATATCTTAATAAAGTACCCTTTTAAAGAAAATTCTTACCTTGAATAAGAGATTTGGTTTCATCGTAGACAGTTAGCTACTTAACTGAATCCAAAGGAGCCGGCCCCCTTTTTTTTTGTAAACATTGTGCCGAATCTTCGGCACTCCCACTTCCACATTCCCACTCCCACTCTTCCCATCAAAGACTGCCATGATTGCGAATCTTTACAATCTGATCTGGACGTCTTCATAGGTATTACATAAAAAAATAAAATTATTGTTAACGTAAGTAAATGACCGACTATCATATTTACTCGTAAAATAAATTCAATTAAATATAAGAATAATTTCAATAAGAACCCGATCATGTCAGGCAATGAAGTTCGTGACCTTGATGTAATTTTTGGCAGTGAGCTGTCATTGTCTGTTCATACAGACCACGTTGTCAATAAGGCTTCTAAAAATTCAGGATTTCTGCTGCGATCATGCAAGCCTTTCAAAGATATTTCTGCAATTAAAACGTATAACATGCGAAACCTACTAGAATATGCGAGTCGAATTTGGTAACCTCAATACAATACGTATAAAGATGGTAAATTAAATGGGCATCTGGACTATCCAAGTCTGCTAACAAGTATGGCGTTGTGTTCTCCGAGGCAACGTACTCGACACACTCCCTTCTTATACACCCCATTTTTCTCCACCAATTACTCCAAAAGCAACGTTCTCGCGCGTATCGCAGGCACTTACAATAACATACAATACAATACAATAGCATGTCAAAACAGATATTTAAAAGCAGAATTGTACAGTTTCTCATGGCACGCATGGAATAAACATCAAATGTTAGACAATGACTCTTTTAATGTTCCTTAACATGTTTAGTAGCTAAAGTGTTTGTATTATGGAGTTCAGAAACAGCGACCAGAGACCACAACACAAGCAAAGGTGGAAAGTTCGGTTTCTGAATTGACCCAGCCGGGATCGAACCCGGGACCCCAGAGTGGCGTTTCCATGGGAACCGGTGTGCAAGCCACTCGACCATATAGGCCGTCAATAGTTAAATATTGACTGGCCTTATTTAAAATTGCTATGTCTTTTACTTTGTTTTTTTTTACTTTGTTTTTGATTTTGCTTTTATTCTATTGATTAATAACATACCACGAAGTTTTTCAAATAAAAAAGTTTAGATATGAACTCGGTTTACAGTAGTAGTTACAAAATAAGAGTATTTTTATCTCGCATTATTTTTCATTATAACTTGGCACATTGCAATAACTTTTACCTCATTAGTATTGATCACAACTTTGTACGAATTATTAGACAAGGGAAACCTATAATTAGCCTACTATTGATAACTATCTTTTTTATTTATACGAGTTATGAATGCTGTTGGTTTTCTAAATAAATAAAAACCCATTCGTGGTATACCGATGTAATCATCCGAGGTCGTGCTGGATAGCACAACGCTATATCTCATTCATTATGTGAGTACATGATGAGAAAATTTTAATAAAGCAACCATGGGTATTTTTGTCAGATTTTACGGTTGAATTCGGACAATCAATCTTGATCGTTGCCACGCGGGACTGAGCTTTTTGCACTACTTTTTGCTGGACTAATCTATCTTGATTCTTGCATTGGGCATGAATAGCACCTGTGGATTTATCATTGGTGAACGAAGCTGAATACGTCGTTGTTTTGAACTAAATTAAAAGGGAATAAAGTGCGAATTTATTTTCAAAAAAAACTCCGACTGTTCATATATGTATAATGAATCATTTATCTAGGAGTTATCATTTATGAATCACTTCTTATTTCTTTGAAAAATTTCGTTATAAAGTTAATTTCTAGCAAACATGATATAATATTAGAGTAAGAGTCATTACCCATTAAGTTCTAAAGTGTTTTACGTGAATCGCCTGTACCTATATATGTACAGTCGACAATACCTACACTAAAATTTGTACTTCGACAACTCATCTGCGAGTACCTTATGTAATTGTAATGGGTTTACATTAGTTTTCAAAATACTTTAAGGATAATTTACTTTGGCGTACCGATTTTTGATATAGTTATAATTAGCATACTAAATAGGGTACAAATGTTGGGTTACAGTTCAATATTTCAGTTGTATTTGTCTTCATCCCGAATAGCAGAATAACTGTTAAAACATTGGAAAATTGACGAAAAAATAAAGGAAAAGCCCGTGAAATTGCTAGATTAGAAACAAGAAATCGTAGAGCTAATCGCACAGATCAATAACGTGACAGTCTTCGAAAGGCAAGTAGAAATACTTCAAGTGTTCGAACAGCGTTTCTATACGATTGCACATTTGACTAAAGCTCGCTTCGCTTCCTTTCGTTTGGATTGGTCAAATGGCAAACATTGTGGGGCATCGAAGTTTGCTAGAGAAACGCATGGATTGTGCTGCCTTAATGGCAGAGTGAAATTGCCATTATTGTTTCCACCACCACAGCGATTGCATTCCTTGCTTCAGTCAAAAATACACTGGCTGTTTTCAAATGACTTCATTTGGAGCGGAAATTTCAGAAGAACACGGATTTAATGCAACATTTAAGGTAATTTACCTATTCTGAATAGTAAATGTTAATTTTCTACTATGATAAAAAATGTGCTAAAATGTTAGTTGTTAAGTATAAGTATATGTTTTAAAAAAAAAGGAATAGTATCATTAGAACCATGAGATTTTAAATCAGTAATACTCACTTTGCTTTGGACTTACAGATTCAAGGCCAGAATCACCATCGAATTGGATCATTACATCCTCTTGAAGATGCACAACATAAATTCTTACAAATATACAATTTATATATACAATATGCAATTTGGCGTATATTCTCATTCCCAATCCACGAACGTCATCCATCTAGTGTGTGTACATAGTGTGCCCAGCATGTCAAGAGCTCAATTTGCTTAAAAATAAAATTTATTGGGACACAACATTCGCTTAAGCAATTATTTCTGCATCTCCAAGTCATTACGCACATTATTTGCTATCATCATTTCCACTTGTTTCCCATTTAATCCACGTGACCTGTGGAACAAATACAAAGATAACAACATATCAGAAGACATTTTACATCGAATTCGTGTCAATTCCAGGAATCCTGATCTTGAGGCAAATGTGGAGATACATAGCATAACCATGTTTCAACCGAGTGCAACCCATGTGCCATCCTTACGATAAGTGCAATAAGTCGAGTTTTTGGTCAAGTTGACTTAATGCAATTTACGTATAAGTGTATGTACAAATATAAAATAATACATAAAATTCCGCTTCATTTTATCTTTATATGTATAATTCTTCTGTGAGTGTGTATGTCACTGAACTCCTCCTAAACGGCTGGACCGATTTGAATGAAATTTTTTGTGTGTGTTCAAGGGGATCTGAGAATGGTTTAGATTCACAAATCAGTCCGACAGATGACGCTGCAGGCGGCACAGCAACGCGTGGCCGGTTCAGCTAGTAGTCTTATAGTAAGAGTTTCAAGTCAATATCTATTATAGTTACGATGATACACAAAAAAACGAAAATTAAATCTTTAATCGCAATTATTTCGAAAGAAACTGAAACTACTTATTGCACTTTACATAAGAACGGCAGCCATGCTGCACCATTTGTACATAGTTTAATTCAATCACGTCTTGCTGAAACGCCATTGATATAATTAATGTTTGTACTTTTTATTTCATTATGTGTTATCTTAATAAAGTACTAAACTTAATATTATTTTGTATTCATTGTATTACTTTTATAAAATCATCATTTAAGTTCAGCTTATCTGCAACACTGATATTGACTGTTAGGCGGTACGAAGTTCGCCAGGTCAACTAGTACCTATATAAAAATAGTAATTCTTTTTACACTATACTTATACTGTTACATTATACTGACTGAAGGAGTTTAAAAATATCAGATGCCTGAGTGTTAAATGTGCAAACGGTTTTATCGTTTTTGAGGTAATATTTGTACGATAAACCTTGTCACTAAGGAAATAAGATCTGAATTTAAAATCTTAATTCTAACGAGATAGTACAGTTTTGGAAAATTTGGAATCTTACACTTAACCCTCAGGATTAATTACAATTTAAGTAGGTTATAGAAAAATAACCGGCAGACATTGTTTTTTAGCATAACCCCGAATGGAACCTTAGATGTGAAGATATTGAATTTAGTTTTCTTTTCTTTCCATAATGCATTTGATGGTTAGCAAAGCCATTTTGATAATCTCGTTTGGGTGGTTAGTTTAGTTACCAGCATTTTGTAAACTTCCTCTTTTGTAACCTTGCCATTAAGACATTAGAAACAGACACTTCAATTTTATATATTTATACAGATTTTACAGGCAACACACTACAAAGGAATTGCCACCGCACCTGTTTATGTGGGGGCATCGCTTTTTGTACTAACACCGGATATATGAAAATAATCCATGTTGTCATCTACAAGCATAACATTCATTAATTAATTATGCTTTTGTTTTTGTATCATTTTTTTTCATTTATATGACCTAATTTTAGTGTTATAATTTATTTTGTTTGTTTTAAATTTTATATGAGTAAGAGTGCATCAGGTGGCGTCCAATATTATCCGGCTTCTAGGACGGACTTAGGGTAGGTAGGTAGGTGCACTAGCTGTATTTTAACAAGAATGGTAGATATTTTGTAATATATATTACAATTATTATAGCAGGAGGTAAATTACATCATTTAATTGTAAACCAAACAGTTATGCATCTCTTTTTGACTTTATACATAATTTATAGCTTGCATGATGAAAAAAAGGGATTCGTCAATCAATTGCCAGCATATAGTTTGCAAATTATTCGCATCTATCAATAAAATAAACGATCTTGCATGCATAACAGCACGTACATCAAGTCTGTGAGTGCCGCATTATTGTCTAGAGATCACAGATTCACCAAACATTATGATGTTAGATTTTATACGTTATACGTGCAATGTGATTTTTCTATGATCAATCATAGATATATGCTAGTGTATTAGGGGTTTTATAAAGAAGCTGGTAGGTATACCTGCTATTTTAATGCTCTGAAAACGAATATATTTAATGAAACTTCATAAAATCAACTCATATTTAAGTTATTCATATAACCTAAAGGCAATTATAATCGATGCATAATTGTTGATAATTTAGAAGACTGGCAACAATGGGACAATCGGGCGGGACGAAACTGTTAAATTGATACAGTCAATTAAGTGTTGTGATGAAAACCTTAATAATCTAAATAAATAATGAAACCGTTAAAATACTCACATCGAGCTCACACCCAACCATTGTGTTGATAGATAAAACTTCAAATGTAAATAAGAACACGAATGAAGAAGAGGAAAAAGTTAATTTAATGAGTTTTGTTATATTTTTTATTTACCCGTCGAACTACGGAAAAACTGTTTTCAATAATTTAATCTACACTTAGCAATCATCATAGTACATAAAAATTCAAATTGATACCAATGTCCATACTACGATGGGCATTGTCCTTTTAATTCAGATCACAGAATGGTTTGTGCTGCACTGCAAAATAAAAGCTCGGCCTTGATGTGCACTGAAAATAACGAAAAGCTTATTACTAACCTCGCAAAATTAGTCAACATAACCGGAGAGAAAAAGTTTGTACAGTTGCATTTCAAAACAGTCATGCATTTGGTTTTTCCGGATTCGTTTTTCTTTGGCGTTGTTCATATCGCACAATGGAAAACATGAAATATGTACGAGTAAGGGTTCTACCGTGGCACCAGTGTTGAAGAAACAGCTCGAAGGATTAACGATGTGTATGACAGTGGTGTCGCAAACACGTTACGTTGTTATTCTGGAAATTTCGACTACTGGACTGCCCGTGGACTGCCGCAGACCAAAGTGGACAATGAAGAATTAAAGACGCGGATCCATCGTAAACCACCTTAGCTGACTCTAAGGCTCTGTAGGCTTCGGTGTGAGTGATAAAACTGTCCTGATCCACTTGAAGCAAATCGGGAAAGTAAAAAAGCTTGAAAGATACCTCATAAATTGAGTTAATCAAACAAACAAACACGCGTCGACTGCTGCGTTACATTGCTCTCAGACACAATAATGAAGGGATTTTAAATCGGATCATTACATGTGATGAAACGTAAACCTTGTAAGATAATTGGAGCGCTCATCGCAGTGGCTGAATCCTGGAGAACCAGCAAAATCCTGTCCCAAGCGAAAATTGACTCAGAAAAAGTTACTTGTGAGTGTTTGGTAAACTAGAACCGGTGTCGTTCACACAGCTTTCTTAAATCTGGTCAAACGATTACGTAGACATCTGTTGTCAGCAACTGCAAACCATGGTGGAAGAACTGAGGCTGGTCAATCGCGATAGGCCACTGCTGCCTCAGAACAACGCTCGGCCACAATCTGCTCAATAGACTCCCGCTATATTAAAAGAGCTGGAATTGGAATGTCTACGACATTCACTGTATTCCTCGGCCCTTGCTCCAACAGATTACCCTTTTTTTCAGAATTTGGATAACTTCTTATAAAGAAAAAAAGTTCCACTCCGATGAGGCAATCCTAACCGCCTTTAGAGAGTTTATTGATTGTCGCCCCTATTCTATTTTAGTAAAGATTTTTTATCAATGAACTACCTTGAGATGGCAAAAGGGCATAGATAGCAATGGTGCATACATTGATTAAAAAAATATATTTTACAAAAAAAAATCGACTTTATATTCCTCCCATACAAAACGCCAATTTCATATCTTAGATCCTAATAATTTAAACTATTATTATGACATGGTCACCAATAAATGGTTCCCAAAAATGATTCATAAAGCTGACCGGGCTCGCACGAACTAATCATAAATAATTCCATGAGTTCGTCAACGAATGCGATCGAAATTTAATAAATCGTAGATACACATCAACAGAACGCGCTCCATTGCTATATACATAAACTGATATTATAGCGGTCATAATTCGGCTATATTGCAACAATTCCACTCGAAACCTCGTACGCATCACGCTGCGTTTGAGTGATGCACGTCATAATTTACAATACATTGTCGCGTCTGCTTCCAATTGCCACTCATGGCCACTTATCGGAGTGAAATGGATCGCCATAATTATTTTTAAGTGCTTCTGTGAAATTATTATGCCTTTTACTTTGACAAAGTGAATTTGAACCATTGAATGTTAATATTATTAACAAAAATATATAAAAAACCTCTTGAGGTGGAATGGTTAAAATTACGTCATTCTGACAACCCCGGACCGGATAGCTAGATACCGTAACCACTAGAATGATAAGGATCTCATTAACATTGCTCATCTACTTTCTTTGTTTTTCCAAATTGCCTTTTTTATTTAGTATTATAAACTGAAACATTTAAATCTTATACATACCTTATATTTAGGTCTAAAAACTGTTTACACTGTTCGTCTGTAGTCTGATATTACATTAGATTACGACAGGTTTTTTGTTTACTGGGAACAACCAAAAGTTTTATATAATTTGTGTTAGAAAGAGTAAAATCCACAATAATCTTGGTGACATTGTAGTGAAAAAGAGAAATCAAAATGACAAAATTCCGAATCAAATTCAAGCTCACGTCAAATGAAACACTTTTGTTTGTTTCCTCATAACTAAAATGAGTTATTTATTAATATAATACATAAACGAGATAATGTTAGCAAGCCGAGATGTGAGATAGAAACAAATCATTTTCTAACCCCGTTGTCGTTTACGCGTCGTGAACAAATTGATTCTCATTTTCACGTTTTCAAAACTCTCAACGTATTACACAACCTCTGAAATATAATAGAGCCTAGCTTGAAAAGTTTTCTATTCACGAGCACATGCATAAAAGGAGGGAGATATTTAAAAACCAGGTTGCTCTTATGTTACTTTTGAGGCAAGCAGACCCGCATAAAGTAGCTACATAAGTAATGTCTTCAAGGTGCCTTATGATGTATTGCTTCCTGGTTTCTGGGGCTGAGTGGTGTGACCAGACATAAAGGTTTTCCTGAGACTTCAATGCTTTCAGCATTGAGATGTCAGCTTTGACGTAACGTTTAACGTAGACTGAGTTCGAGCTTTTTTGGAGCAGAGCGAGCGAAGCGAGCGAAGCTCTCATGGATCAGCTTCAATGGCGCAATGTCTGTTACCGACCTTAATATTTTTTGTGTGGAATCGAATCAACAGGTTCAGGACCCGATTGTGACGGAGCTTTGAAACTCGCGAAAATTCCCATCGGAACAAAAAAAAAACTTTTTTTTTGGTACCTATTACTCTCCACTCCAATATATGGTGCTAGCATAGTTATTTCCTTTATCCCATATAGTATGTAATCGTCTTATTTTTGGCGATCCATGTCACTCCGATAAGTGGCCATGAGTGGCAATTGGAAGCAGACGCGACGATGTATTGTAAATTATGAAGTGAAGATATAACAAAATTATTGGAGAATTTCTTATTGAGTACCTATCTAATGCTAAACATTTTTATTAAATCAGATTTTACGGTATTTCATAAAAAAAACATAAAGAATAAACTCATAAGTAAACGGACTGTTATTTAATAACAGATGGACACCATTTACACATCTATTGACGTCGTTTTATATGCTTCATATACGGTTTAGTGCTTTACCTTTGTAATCGAGAAGGAAATCAAGATAATAATAAGACCCATCTGATGACTGGCGCTTATCAATTGTGTTTAACTTTTGCAATTTCAAAACGATCTAGCTTCTTTAGTTTTAGCAACAAAACCTTATCAACATGCGATTTTAACTTTTAGTGGTTCGGTTGTTTTGTCCGGCACTTTGGTATGCTACAGTTAATGATATGGCGTATTGCCTAACTATGAAGTATCGACTATTAATTTCTGGATGAGATCAGATTTTATTTTTTATAAGTATAAAAGTATTTTTACAACATCACGTCAGCTGATTAACTGCTACATTTATTTACGTGATAATATATTTACAAAAAGATTCACTTATATTAAGTTTTTTAGAAATTTATTCATTTATAATAATCTAGCAGTCAAATGCTTAAATAACAAAAATAATAAATTTCATAGTGGTTTTCTTTATCGATTGTTCAAAACATGTAAAATTGTAATGTAATATTCGATGTTGCAGGTACCTAGAACATGAGGAGATAGCGCTCTGGTCAAGATATGGGTCTATTAAGGTTTTGATAGCTCTAGCTAATTGGAAGAGAGTGGATTCAAGTCTCGCTTGGTACATGAGACATGTTAAATTTTTACTAGCAAATATTACTTCGGATATAAAAATGTTAATACCTCCTAATATTGTCCCCGGCAAATAAGTTGAACATAATTTTGAAATCACGTGACATGCTCAGTAGCAAGTTTAGGTACATTATTCACTATTTACAACTTATTTGCCGGTGACTATACTATTGTTTACGTTATTATAAATGGAACCATTTGATTTGAAGTTAACTACTGGTAAGTGTCTTGTTACTTTGCCAAAAAAACCGCCCAACTAACTCCGGCTCTGAGCCCATACATTCGACACATAAAACTGAATTGTCAATATTTATCCTGGACGCTAGGGAAATGCAGGTAGTGCGCCGCCTAAATACAGGGGGATGCACAATTTATTGGCTCGTGAATGTCACGATGTAATCCTCTAAAATTGCCAGGGACTTCTTATGAGCTAGGGGATAACAGTTTAAGGGGAAAGTTTAAGATAATCGCTTGCGTGCTTTTCGTTTTAAAAGAAAAATAATAAATGGATCCTTTTTCCGAATATTCTAGACCGCGTTAAAGTTAAACGCAAATTCGCTAAAATTAAGGGCTTTATGGAATAAATGCTACAATTTAGTTTTAAAAAGCTTTTAAGGTTATTTATTCGTTTATTGTATTTTTTAAGGGTGGATGTTTAGAGTTTAGAGTCTATTCTCTTTTTTTTTACGTAACGACACTTGTAACGAATATTTTTTCTCAAGTAAATTAGAGTCAAATTGAAGCTCTTACTTGTTCAAATCTCTATCTCTATTGTTTTCTGAGCTATGATATGAACCGATGTGTACGTGTAAGTCGGTGACAAGGCTGACTCACTTTGTATCTCCGAATGCCTATATTTACACTATAGTTAGACTGTTAATACGAGTAATATAATAATAAAAGTATGTACGAACTAAAATACCGTATCTCTAGCTTGCACTACGGCTTGCAATCGGTTTCTACACTCGGCGTCAAAAAAATCGCACCTCTAAGAAAATCACGTTCAAATGGCATTAACTCTGGATATGCACATGCAGTCGTATTAATTATAATTTTATTTAAAAGGTTACTTAATTAACTTAATAAAAAAACATTATTTTTCATTATCAAATAAAACCTAAAGCAACAAATAAAGGGTCACAAAAATTCTAAGGAAATTTTGCTGCTCGGGAGAGTCGCGAGTTGCGCTAACTTTGTGGGTATAAAGAGGTCAACACGGGTTCAATGTGGGTCATTCGCTATTAAACCGTTGAAGGGGACACACGCACTGATTTTACTGAAGAAAGAACATCTGGAAAATGGACACTACAGCTGATGAGGCCGCTCAAGTGGTTGCACTACTGCAAGCAGGGGTGCGGCAGTGTGATGTCGCCCGGCAACTGAATCTGAGCCGTTTTTCGGTTCGTAGAGTCTA
Source organism: Calamotropha paludella (assembly GCA_927399485.1). NCBI lineage: Eukaryota > Metazoa > Arthropoda > Insecta > Lepidoptera > Crambidae > Calamotropha > Calamotropha paludella. Next base: position 16,931,206 of record OV656803.1, on the reverse strand, counting down.
CCAGCGCTTTTTAGAGACCGGTGGCTATATCCGGCGACATGGGTCCGGTAGACGTCGCTGCACTTCGGAAAGAGACGACCGGTTCGTTGTGTCGTACTCTTTGAGAAATCGCTTCTCAAACGCTGTTCAGCTGCAACAGGAGCTCCAGGCAGTTCGCAGACGCACCGTGAGTGTATCCACGGTTAGAAGAAGACTGAAGGAGAAGAACATAGCAGCCCGCAGAGCTGCTACAGGTCCAAAATTGACTGCAGCGCACCGACGAGCCCGCTTGCAGTTTGCTCGCGACCACGTCGATTGGACCATTGAGCAGTGGGGAGCTGTTCTCTTCTCAGACGAGACACGAGTGTGTCTTTTCTGCAACGACCGACGAAGAAGAGTATACCGGAGGCAGGGTGAACGTTTCGCTCAAGCCTGCATCCAGGAGACGGTGGAATATGGAGGCGGATCCTGCATGTTCTGGGGCGGTATGTCGGCTGCCGGCAAAACCGACCTGGTCTGCGTCTCCCGGACCGGAGGTGCTCGCGGACAAGGGTCGCTGACTGCGCGCCGCTATATCACAGAGATCCTGGATGTGCATGTGGTCCCTTTTGCCGAATCTTTTGGCGAGGGGTTCACATTAATGCACGACAACGCTCGCGCACACACTGCAGCCATCGTGAACGACTTCCTGCGGAGGTCCCAAATTCCTGTGATGCAGTGGCCAGCGAGAAGTCCTGATCTGAATCCGATAGAGCACCTCTGGGACCATCTTAAACGTAAGGTTCGATCTCGGGATCCGGCTCCTTCGACTCTAGAGGAACTCCAAACCGCGGTGATTGAAGAATGGGGTCTTATCCCTCAAGAAGAGCTCCTGAAGTTGGTGAGGTCTATGAGGGACCGTATGGAAGCCGTCATCAGGGCAAGGGGGGGTAACACTAGATTTTGAGTTAATTTTAAGACACTTTTTGTACATTTTTTTTGTAAATTATCGATTATTAATTAGGACTTAATTAAGATTTTTTATTATTTTTCAAATTTTTATGCTTTTTGTATAATTTTAATTAAAAAAAAGATTGCACTTAATTGTTGTTTGATGCTCCTTTTTGTTACCTTTCTAATGATACCTAACACTATCCTCTATATAAGGTTTAGGAATTTTTGAATAAGATTTTTATAAGGTGCGATTTTTTTGACGCCGAGTTTAGTATAAAGTCTTTTGAAAGAGCAATGTAAACTGTCATTTAATGCAGTCTTTCGAAGTTTAAAGTCGATTATAGTAATGTTACACGTGGGACGGCAACGGCACACTTGTTACGGCGCTAAAACAGATTTTTGCTAAAAACTTTTTAACCAGGAGGTCTAAGGACACTGCTATTATAACATTATTCCAGGCATTTAAAACAACCGAAATTACATGAGCTATAACTTATGTCATTTCGGAGCATTAGATTTGTTGATTTTATATAACTATAGGTAGATAGTAATATAGATTTTATGTATAGTATAGGTACTACAATCGGGTAGTACAACGTCTGCCAGATCCGCTAGTTGTACACTCTACTATCTCTATATATAAAAATTCCCTGTCACAGTGTTTGACCGCGATGAACTCCGAAACTGTTGAGTAATTTGAAAAGTAGTAGTAGTTATAATCAGCTCGACGAACCTTGATCCCTATGACACTGACAGTTATTCCCTCGACACAACCTTGTAGTAGCGTCACCGTTACATTATAATCGAATTGGCGGAGTCTAAAAATGATATTTATTAATTTTAGGCAGATATATGCCATTAAAATAATATTCCGTCGGAATAATAATAATTATTAACATTTACAAGAAATTATCTCAATCAGACTTTACGTTGACGTCCTGCAAAAGTTACTTCGTTTGGAAGATATCGACTAGCGCGGAAAGTATCGATAAACAAATATCGAAAATGGAAACGAGTGTACAAAATACATTAACATAGTACCTACGCTCTTAGTGTCAGATTTATAATCATTTAAGTTGTCTGCGATAATAAAATAAAGGAGATTTAATTAATTTATTATATATACCTACTATATGACAAAACCAAATAAAACAAAAGCGGTTCAGCAATGATTTTTAATATATATTAATCGGAATCTGACAATGACATCACGGCTTGCGTCTCAGACTCGGAATCTGAACTGCAGCTGCTTTCTCCTACGTTTATTAAAAACGGCTGGTCTACTACGTTGTCGTATCGCACGTCTCGATCCCAATCATCTAAGCACAGTTTTTTGGTCTTCTCAACCACTTTCCTCCAATTGTCCGGAGTCACTAGACTACATGCCTCTTCTAGTAACGTCAGCATTTTATTAGCTGTGAATGGCGGAGTGGTGTTCAGCCTGGCTGCACAACCTGAAACAATAATGGTTTAGATTGAATATGATGCAAAGTCAAAGAGCGAGATCGGAGTAAGTACATTATAAGTACATAATTAGGTATGTTAAAAGTGTGTAATTTATATCAGAAATTACGTACATGGTTAAAAATAAAAATGCTATAGCTATTTAGTAAAATAAAATAGCTTTAAATAGTGCTAGCTCTCTAGTCACCAGTCACCTAAATAAAAACATGTTAAAATAAATACAAATCAACCCACCTTTGATCTGCGCCCATATCATCCCGATTGCATTATATTGGCAGTAGTAGGGCGGTAGCCGAATCACGGTGTGCCCTTTTGATTTTGCCATCTCATCCAAAACATACTTCTTCTTTGTTTACAGTTTATGCAGGTTCATCAGTCTGACTAATTCCTTTTTCAGCATTTGACTATTAGCTGCCACACCATTGTGTTGCAGCCACTCTATGATTTCGCCTTTATTATTATTCGCGGTAGGTGCTTTATTAACTTGCACAGAGTGGTATGGGGCGTTGTCCATTAAAATATAGTGGGGCTCATTTAAATTGTCCAATAGATTTGTGAACCATTTCTCGAAATTCTCAAAATTCATCTCTTCGTGATAATCTGATGTTTTCACGGATTTGAAGGCCCACAAGCAGTTAGGTACAAAACCTTTGGCTGTGCCAGCGTGGCAGATAATCAAACGCTGGCCCTTGCCTTCTGGAGCTTTGGTACAGGATTTCTCTGTGTCGTCTGTCCATGTTTTGGACACTGAGTGATTGGCGTTGAGCCACGTTTCGTCCAGATAAACCACCTTGTCCCAGTTCTCGATGTTTTTTATTTGTCTTAGAAAATCACACCTCATCAATCCAATGTCCTTCCGCTCCATTATTACTTTTCTTTTGTCACACTTCCCATAACGAAATCCACATTTTTTTATAACCACTCAGAGAGAAGTGAGCCCACCTTTAAATAAATCAGCCGATTTCAGCGACGCCAATAATTTTTTGCAAGTTGGCAGTTCACCTCGAAAATAGTAGCCGTAAATGTGGTTTCGTATTGCTGCCATGTCGAAATCATCGGGGTTAGTTACGGAATGTGCCCTATTATGTTTTTTCTTCTTTGGAGTTGATAGCTTGTTCTCCTCCATCGACGATTCACCGAACTTCTCCTTTGTAATTCGGGAAACGGTAGCTTTGCCAATTCCCAGAGCATCAGCAACACGGTCGCGTACGTTGTCAAGTGGCAACAAAGGTCCGCCATTTTGTTGTTCGCGAGCAAAATAATCACGCAAGCGTACAACAAACTCCCGCGTTTCACTGTTGAGTACAGTTTTTCTCAGTCTTTTCGGCATTTTGAAACACCAACAATAACAAAAACAGAAAACAACAATAACAAAAACAGAAAACAACAGTAGTAACAAACAAAGGACTCCGATGACACAAAAAACACGTGGCGCATACAAGGCGTTAGCACTCGTACTGGTGTAGCGAATAAGCGATCACGGCGTACCTAGTGACAGATCAGATAGTGTTACTATACTAAAAATTTAATTTACATGGATTTTCAAAACTAAAATTATAGAGTTCGACCATGTTAACTCTGCATCGGAATTTTGGCAACCCCGCATACAAATACACGGATATTCGTATATATAATAAGCATTAGAAATGTAGATTATATTTTTAAAAACATGTTTATTGATGTGGCTGAATGCAAGTCACGCCCTTGCCTATAAACGATATATCGACACGACCCGTCACTAACATGAACTGTCATAGGGATCAAGGTTCGTCGAGCTGATTATAGATTTGGATGATATTTTTTTCAGTTTGCTTGATTTGTTCTTACTTAGAACATATGATAGGTTTAATTTTTAATTTATAACACAGCAACGCGTCGCCGGGTCATCTAGTATGTTATATATACTGTTTACTGAAAAGAGTTTATAAACATTAGAATCGGGGCGAACAAGCTCAACACCAAACTAAATATTTCTTAAAACAAATGTTAATGAAGTTTTCTATACACGTTTATATACACGTTTTACGTTACGATTCAAGTTAAAAAGGTTGACCTATTTCTAGTTTAAGAAGTTCAGTGTTTTCCTTTTTACTTATACTGTTCACGACGAAACGATTCGTTTATCTGTATAATAGCACCTATAACGCAAATTAAGTAATTCATAAATGATTAATGTGAAGTTCTGAAAATAGTGTAGTTCAAAACGCATGTTCGCAGATAGCAGGACTTGCTCCTTATAGGTGCGCCAATAGGACGATCGCATTTCTTCCTTTCGTCAAGTGTGTTTTACGAGATTAAGAATAGTTTATTTTAGTTACGTAATAATGTTTAGATTGTAGTATATTTCTCTAGTTAACCTTTATTAATAAAAATATGATGAATGGCCTATTTATAAACCTGAAATACATAGAAACATCCCGCTCGCCTTCCGCTATGCGACTGCGGACGACAGAGGTTTTTTTTTTTTTTTTTTTTATGCAAAATGCACCCTCCGGACACGGGGGAGGGAGGTGGTGAATCCTCTATGGATACTTCGGGCCGGCCCGATAGTTATGTCAGACTCGTACTGACTAAACACCACCTGGGATTGGCTTGCACCCGGAGAAGGTCATAAGCCGTCATCTGAGGCGACCACCCCTCTAGAGAGGGGTGGCGCAAGCGCTACTCACCTAGGTGAGAGAGCGCATAGAAAAAACGATTGACTCCCAGAAGGGGGGTCAGTCGTGAATGAAGTTAAGTCGGCTGGCTCCCAGAAGGGGGGCCAGTCGGCATCTGAGAGGACTGGGGTAGACCTGATGGGTCTGTATTGGCTCTACGTTTGGCTGATTCCTGTGCCTCTAAGAGGAGGTTCAGGTCAGCTGACAATTGACTGGGTTGGTCTGTCAGGACAGACCTAGGTCGCCTAGACAGAGGGTTCGTGGATGAGGAAGGAGTGTAGTTGGATGCGCCCCGGATAAGTGGATTAGAGTGGCTCTCTGCTGTTTCGAAGAAACGTTCAGAGGCCTTTATGAAGTATTGTTGGAGAGTAGGGAGTTCAAAGTCCCTGTGCAAGTCCGCGTTGCGGACATACCAGGGAGAATTTGAGGCCCTACGTATGAATAGGTTTTGAATCACCTGCAATTTATTAAGGACTGATGCCTTTGCATGTGAGAAGATCGGGGACGCGTAGGTCATCACCGGTCGTATGCAAACCTTATAAAGTGTTCGCTTGTTCCGAAGAGACATGCGGCTGTGACGCCCCAACATAGGGTTGAGACGCCCCAAGTAAAACCGCGCGTTACGAGACACTCTCTTGACGTGAGGAGAGAATGTCAGTTTTTGGTCAAGGGTGACGCCTAGAAATTTGGCAGTGCGTTGCCATGGAATGGACTTCCCCTGGAGTCGGGGTGGGTTGTGGCGGGCCGGTACACGCGTGCGTTTTGCGTCGAAGCAAACAGCGGATGACTTATCCGGGTTTACATCGATACGCCACTCGCGGAACCAGTCGCCTAAGGAGTTGATGGAGGTCTGAAGCCTCGGGAGGATATTCCTACATGATGAGCCCTTGAGATACAGAGCAGTATCGTCTGCAAACAGGGACAGTTGTACCCCGTTTGTTGGGACGGGAATGTCGTTGGTGTAAATAACATACAGCAGAGGAGCCAGGACAGAGCCCTGAGGCACGCCCGCTGTTATGTTACGCGGAGTTGAGAGAGTACCTTCGTATCTGAAACGGAAGGTACGATGCTGGAGAAATGATGCTACTAGCCGGACCAGTCTCACTGACAGATTAAGTCTGTACAGCTTGACAGTTAGTCCAGCGTGCCAGACCTTATCGAAGGCCTTGGCTACATCAAAGAAAACCGCCACGGTCTTATATTTCCTAGGGAAAAAGCCGCTCGAGATGTACTCGACTATGCGGTGAACCTGTTGGGGGCATGAGTGTTTGGTTCGAAAGCCAAACTGATGGGGTATGATGAGGTCATTCGTAAAGAGATGGTCTTTTAGGCGGGCGAGGATACACCTTTCAAAGAGTTTCCCCATTGCCTTGAGGAGGCTGATGGGGCGGTGGCTCGCAGGAAGGTTTAGGGGTTTCCCCGGCTTGGGGATGCCTATTACGATTGCTTCTTTCCAGGCTGCTGGAAAGTAGCAGAGATCGAAGCAGGCGTTGAATAAAAGGGACAGTAAGACCAGCACTTGAGATGGTAGGTGCTTTAGGGCCATGTTGGAGACGCCGTCGGCGCCAGGGGCCTTTTTGGTGTTGAGGCCCTTGATGAAGGAATGGACTTCATCAGGGGACACTGTGATGGGATCAGAGTCTAGAGATTTGGAGTTCAGCTCGCTGAGCTCCTTCTCAATCGACTGAAGGTGGGATGGGTCGCAAGTCTGAGTGCTGACTGAGCATTGTGAAGCAATGCTGTCAGCAAAACACTCCGCCTTCTCCTCGTCGTCGAAGGCTGTGGAGCCATCGGGACGGAGGAGAGGGGGTGTGAAATTTGAGGTGTCACTACGGAGGGCTCTGGCCACTCGGTAGTAGGCTACATGGGAGGGAGTGATGTCCGCCATGAGGTCACCAAATTGGTTATTCCTCAGGTCGTTCAACTGAGATCTTACTAACCGTTGAAGACGGTTGGCTCTGGCTCTGTACTCAGGGGTCGGGTACCTAGCAGCTCTCCGGAGAGCTGCGTTTTTGGCCCTCATCAGGTTGCGGAGGGTGGGAGGAATGGCATTGTGATTTTTCACAGGTACCTTCCTCGCACTGTCCGCAGTCTTTCTTTGGACCAAAAGAGTAAATTCGGAAATGGCTGCATCTATTTTCTCCGAACTATCGTAATAGTCGGGGTCCATAGAGAGCGAAGGGTTGCCTACTTCCATTGCCGACTTGAGGGACGATCTGAACCGATCCCAGTCAGTAATGGTTTTGAAGGAGGGAGGGGTTGGCTCTTTGTTTCCCATAATGAGGGAAACCGGCCTGTGATCGGACCCGAGGTCTTGGAGGGTCTCAATCGTCCTAAATGGGAGGGAGACTCCCTTGACTAGAGCGAAGTCTAGTACGTCGGGATCATTCTGTGGGTTGTCTGGGTAGTGGGTGGGTTCGTACGGGCTGAAGACGTCTAATTCAAGATCATGTGTGATCTGAAGCAGACGCCGCCCGCCGGTGTTTGTCTTACGGCAGGTCCAGTCAGTGTGCTTGGAGTTAAAGTCTCCAAACAGAATGACTGAGTCGCCCAAAGACAGAAGGGACTCGAAGTCGCTCCGCAATGGAGTGGTGCCAGCGTGTATGTAGACAGAAGCTATGATCAGTGTTCTGTGACCCGACATAGCCAGTCTGCATACCGTGGCTTCCATGTTAGAGAGAGCAGGAGTGGGGATTGGTGAGCAGTGAAGCGATCTTTTGTAGTAGATCGCCGTGCCACCAGAGACAATTTCCCTGCGGTTCTGGTCCGCTGGGGTGAAGTTGTCATTTCTGACTAGGGAGTATGAAGGAATCGATAGCCCTTTCCGTATGGACGGTTTGAGCCATGTTTCCTGAAGTAGGACAAGGTCGGGGTCCCTTTCGCGCAGAAACACCCTAAGCTCGGGAATGTTTTTGCGCAGGGAGCGGGTATTGAAAGAGATAAGCGAAACACCTCTAGGTTTCACTCGACCGGTGAGAGGAGCGACTGGTACAGTCGGAGAAGAAGAAGAAGAAGATGGGATCCTTCCTGGCATTGCGGACCTTAGTTAAGGGACCGGAGAAGGGCTTCGTGCTCACAGAGAGCTAGAAGCCGTTGTTGGGCGTTTTGGGCCATCCTGAGTTTGGATGCCAAGGCCGATATCTCATTGATATTGATGCCTTGCATCGTGGTGAAGATGATGGAGAAGTCATCCATAAGGGATGACTTCGGGGCTTGGGAGGCGGGAGCCGCCTTAGGCGGTGTCGCCTTAGGCGGCGTCGCCTTGGGAGCTGGGCGCCAGGCCGGCCCAGGGGCCGGTGCCGGAGGGGCTGGTCCCCAGGCCGGTCCGGAGGCCGGCATGGGGGGGGCTGGAGTGGTGGTAGCCGGCTGTCCCACCCCTTTAGGTAGGGGTGGGAAATTTGCCAGCGAAGGCTTAGGAGGGGCCGGGGGGCCAGAAGGCCTCTTCTTCTGAGAAGAAGATGCCTTTGGTCCCCGGTTAGGCTTTTTAGCCTTTGGAGGCTTGGGGCGAGGGGCGCGAGAGCAGCCCCTATAGTTCGCTGGGTGGCCGGATTGGCCACACAGCACACAGTCGGGAGGGGTGGGGGAGTCTCTCGTGCGAGAGCACTCCTTGGTCAGGTGTGGAATGAGGCACTTGACGCACCTCGGTGAAGCGTTGCAGTTCGCCGCTGCATGGCCGTAAAGCTGGCAGCGGTGACACTGCCCAGGATAGCCACGCTTGTTTGGGGGCTCGGCTCGAATGCCAGAAAGGCCGCAGACCACGAGGTCTTTGGCGCGGAAGATGGGTTTGGCCTTTTCGTTGTTGGTCATTATGACCAAAGCGAGGGGCCAGGACCTCCCATTGCTCGCGTGCAACTTGTGCACGCCGACAACAGGGTAGCCCTGTCGAACGAGGTCATTTAGGATGTCCTCGTTCGGAAGTTCTTCGGGGATGCCCCTAAGAACGGCCTTGACTTTGCGCTCCTCGGGGAGCGCAAAGGTGTAGTAAGAAATGCCTTTGTTGGCAAGAAGTCGGGTCAGAGACCTAAAGTCCGCGATCGTGGGGGTGTTGACCTCGATGGTCAAACCCTTGTTGACGGCCTTTGTGTACTGGATTTTCTCCTGTACACATAAGGCGGACACTAAGCCCCACTTGGCCTTGTCCTGAAGTTGGATCGGCGGGGGGGCAGCAACCTTTGTAGGTTGCGCGTCGCACCTTGAAAGTGGACGCGAGGTGGATGGGCGTGCAGTCGGGGCGGCGCGGGGCAGGTCCCCGGTGGACCTGCTCGGGGCCGTAGGGGCTGCCTTAACCGGGGCGGCTGAGGTGGTGGTGGAAGCCACTGGAGTGGCGGGCGGAGAAACGTTCTTTCTGCGCTTGATGCGCTTCAAACGTTTTCCCTCTACCGTGGTGAAACCATCGGTGAGCGTAGAGGAAGACTCGTCGGCAGAGTCGGACGAGAAGGGAGGCGTGTGCCTCGGGGCCGAGCGCTTGGATGCGAGGAACTCGCAATCCATGTCGCTGATGTTGATGTTGGGTCTGGTCACGGTCGGGATGGGTGACCGTTGTGTCCCCTGTGCGTCTGGAGACGCCGGGGAGGAAAGGATGATAGGAAGGGATCGTTGGGATCTCTGGGTTGACGACAGAGGCGAGCGGGGCAGTTTATATATGACCGAGGCGGGAGGCGAGGTAGAATAAAAGAGCTCCCGCGCCGAGAGCGGCGCCACTCGCTTCCCGCTCTCCCTATGATGAATATTGTATGTTATTTTAGTAAGTATAAATAATCTTAACTAGAAAATAAGTCGTAGTCATAAGAAAATGTGTAAATAATGACAGAAATAAAGGCGAAAGCACTTGCGGGGGTGAGGTTCGGAGGACCAAAATGGGTTGCCCCACCTTGGATGGGTCACCCGAAAATATCAAATAAAAGACGGGCTCAAATCAATGCAAAATCACTTCCGACCGAGCTTCCGATCCAGCATAGAAACAAGCAAGAAGAAGAAACCTGAAGCCTCCGAACCTCACTGCAAGCTTAAGAAAATCAGCGACTTTTCCTTGCCGAAGCTACCCTGCTGACGTCACCATCCCTACGGCGCCATCCGACATTACCATCGTCCATCACCACCCAAGTTATACAGTCCACCCTAGTGGGGTCTATGCCCCACATTTTGGTCCTCGTCGAAGCCGGATCACTGAAACAGCAAGATGGTAGTCACCAGAAGTAACCTCGGGAAAGAAGAGTCCACCTCGGAAGAATCTGGCAACACAACAACGACCGGAAGCGGCGAAACCGGCACCACACACGGAAGCGAAGAAACCGGTACTACGTCCGGGAGCGGCGAAACGGGAACCACGTCCGGCACGGGAGCGACCACAACCGCCACGCCCAGCGTGGGGGGCCCGGCCGACACATCGAGGCTTCAAGCCACGCCCGCCGCCAGTACAGCCACCGTCGTGGAACGACATTCCACAGAATTGATGCCGCCGCCGACCGCCCGAGCTGCCAAACCCGCTCGGTCACGCCGATCAGGAGCCCCCAGCAAGAAACTCCTCGCGGAGTTGGGGGCCAGAGAGAGGCTAGCCGAGTTGGAACTGAAGCGGATCCAGGCGGAAACAGAATTGGAGAGAATAAGACAACAAAGAAGAGAAGCAGAAACATCGTCCGAAGAATCGGGAGAAGAAGACGATCTGGCACCACAACGAGTCTCAGTTTGGTTCGACAGACAGCCGACGCAAGAGGATCGACTGTCCCCTATGGAGGAGACTGCAAACGCAACGACGGCCCCTGGGAGTACAGCGAGAGAAGTCAACGGAGTCAAGCAAGGACTGGTTGTCTGCGCCCGGGAAAAACGCAGACAACGGGAAAATGATGAAGAAATTCAGTCCAGCAAGAACCCCACGATCGACGTCACTACGCTGTCCGCCGCGTTAGCAGAAGCAATCTACACCAACAAGTCGAAGAGAACGTACGTTACGGAACTGCCGTCGTTCAGCGGTCAACCACAAGAATGGCTGCACTTCAGAGCAGCATTCAACGAGTCGGCGGAGAGCTTCTCAGCAAGTGAGAACGTCGCCAGATTAAGAAGAAGTCTACGGGGAGCTGCCTTGGAAGCCGTCAGCGCCCTCCTGATCAGTCAGTCACCCCCCGAAGATATAATGAACTCGTTGGAAAGAAGATTTGGTCGACCCGATGCCCTGCTCCTCGGCGAAATGGAGAAGATGAAGACTCTCCCCCGGCTGACCGACAACCCACGCGACCTGTGCGTGTTCGCCAGCCGTGTAGCTAACACTATAGCTACCGTAGAAATACTCAAGCGACCGCAATACCTACACAACCCGGAGATATTGCGACTCATCATAGAAAAAATGACGCCGATCCTACGCAACAAGTGGTACGATCACGCGGCACAAGATGAAGACACGCCCGAACAAAAGAAGATTGCATACGATTTCGCCTCAACACCGCTAAGGCGCCGCCCGAAGTACTCGACGACCTGCGACCACCGACGAAGAGAGAAGCGCTCGGCATCATCATGTCCATCTTCGACCCGCTAGGCCTCATCTCACCCGTGACTACGCCGGCGAAACGAATAATGCAAGACACGTGGCGCTACAAGACGGACTGGGACGAAGCCATACCGGAGGAGCTACACGACAGATGGAGCGAGTGGCTACGACGGCTACACGACTTAAGCTACTTTCGCATACCGAGGTGCTACGACGCCGAGCCTGCCGCTTACTACGAGCTGCACACATTCGTAGACGCCAGCGAAGAAGCTTACGCCGCCGCAACCTACTGGCGGATAACGCGGAGCGACGGCAGCATCAAGGTCACCCTAGCAGCAGCGAAGAGCCGCGTCACGCCCACGAAACCCATCTCCATACCCAGGTTGGAGCTCCAAGCAGCCGTCCTAGGAGTTCGATTAGCAAGATCGACCGCAGAAGAGCACGAGTATGAAATAACTCGCAAGACATACTGGAGCGACTCACGCACCGCGCTAGCATGGATACGCGCCGAACCACGCACATTCAAAACATTCGTCGCTCACCGAATCGCCGAAATAGAAGATTTAAGTAAGAAAAACGAGTGGCGGTGGCTGCCGTCAATCGACAACGTAGCCGACGACGCAACCAGAGCGACACCTACCGACTTCGACCCGCACCACCGATGGTACCACGGCCCCCGGTTCCTGTATCAACCCGAAACAACCTGGCCCGTGGATAGTAAAATAGCGAGCGAAGCGACCGGTGAAGAAAAAGAAAAGTGCAACACACTACAACCGCGCTCCGAACACAGTCATCTACCGAAAATAGAACGATTCTCTAAGTGGACACGTCTCTTGCGAGCGACCGCGCGAGTGCTACAGTTCATTGACCTCTGTCGTCCAAAGAAGCAAACAGTGGCAGCAACACGCAGAAAACGAACAAGAGCCGCTGAAACACAAGACGCAGTTTGGAAAAAATCGAACCCGAGACCCCGCAAGCCCGACGATTTAACCACTCCACCTACGCGTCACAACGACTTCATATTGTTAGAAGCGCGATATTTACTCGCAGCGGAGAAATCGTGGGTACGCGCCGTTCAAGAAGACAGCTATAGTAAAGAGATAGAACGCCTACGACGCAAGCAAGAACCCGATAGGAGCGACCGACTCGCCGCGCTAAGTGTATATCGCCTCTTTGCTTCAATAATGTGATATCTCGAAAAACACAATTTTAAGGGAGGCCATTTTTTAAACTTTCAAAAAATTTTTGTGTTTAAACGAATGTATTTTAAAAGTCAATTTAATATTGATTCAAGACATTAATAAATAAGCTTTCCAAATATATATAAGAGTCCTGATTATTTCAAGTAATTGGGGAAAAAATAGTGTATTTAAAAAAAAGGGGATAGTATGTCACGTTTTTTCTGAAAATATGTTTTAACACGAGTGTTATAATTTGACTTGTCACAGTGTCAATGTTAAAACTTTTACTGTGCTACTGAGGTTATTACATGAAGAAACTTTGTAGAAAAAAAACATTACACTTATAAACATAATTTTTTATTTCTGAAAGAAAGTTAACGGCATCAACCACTACGAAACATTCAAAATTATTTATTAGTGGTATCCGTTACTTACAAAATATTAAATAATTACTCGGACTGATATCTTCTGATATCAGTTCATGTATTTTTCTCGCATATGAACATATAAAAATATAAAACAAAAAACAATTCTTCAAAGAAAATCGGTGGGATAATAAAGATGCAAGCTTTTGTATGTATGTTATCTATCGTTTAATGTAATGTTTGTATGTATCAAGCTAATTAATCACAAACAATCACAGTTAGATTCATTAAACACTAATAATTATCATTTTCATAATAAGTCTCAAACTTAGTAGTATTAATTCTAGGTTTAGTATAAAATTATAAAGTTATGGCACAAGGTGTTGTACTTATCTTAATTAAGAACCAAAATATAAACACAATATAACACTTTTTAGTGATAAAGGCTAAACTTATCCTACAAAAAGTTAAACCGATCAGTCTTTTAAAATATGCAGTCTTAAAAGTTACAAAGATTCATAAAATGGCCTATGGTATCTTGGGATAAGGTTTTTATTAACCAAATCCATAAGATCTTTTTTTTTATCAGATAAACCAGGCTTTACACTGTACGCATTTTTCAATTCCAAATTGTTGTTCTTTTTCTTTTTAAAAACCATAGCTTTCGTATATTGTTTATCGGCATAAGAGTATTTAAAGAATATAGCATCAGGGTCACCTTTTTGAATTCGAATCACCTTCAAATCTGTTAACTTTACTAATTTGTAATTCTCATCTTTCGATAACGAAAAGTTCATTTGATTGCATAAAAATTTCAAATCATAAAAGTCGTCAAAACACATTTCATTGACATGGAATGGTTCTTTTTTCTTCCTAGCAGCTCTTATTGCGCCAATAAATGCATCGGGTGTATAAATCGGACCAGATCTTAATTGACGTTTTGTTTCTCTCTCTATTTGAGAATGAGCAGAGTCGCCTTCGTTTTGGGTGTGGCCCTTAATTAAATATTTATTCAAAGTTCAAATTTGGTATTGTATTTACTGCATAATGATACATACACAACATAAATTTATTTTTCTGTTGGCCAGCACAATTGTCCGAGTAAAAAACAACGTTCAGATCGGTGGCTGTTTGTGAAACTTTGAGAAGATATTTGTACACGCAAGTACCGATTTCATTCACACCTCTGTTGGCGTAGGATTCATCCCAAACATAGCATTCAACACTATTGTCTTGAATGTTGTATGTAGTTAAATTCAGAACATTCAATTTAGACTTATAATAAAAACCAGAAATATCCCCTTTAGGACATTGAAAAACGGCTTGTAGATCGTACACTGCAACTAGAATATCCTTATTATTTTTGTCATTTACTTTCTCTTCACGTGAGAGCATTTTTTCTTTTTGGTGTGTGTCATAACTTTCTTTCTTTTGTTCTTTTTCTTCTTCAGTGCTGTTTTTATATGATTCACACACATCACACAAATCTTTTTTGGGCACAAAGAAAGATATATTGAAATCTTGAGTAAAAATACGATAAAACATTAAATATGTGGCGAAAGGTAGGTTTTGCGACTTACATTGAGCCACGTGATCTCTATGAAGGTCAGTTATGGCTTTACTTCCATCAATGTACTGTCTTCTTGAATTAGCTCTAATATAATGCTATTCGATTTTTGGTATTGCTTCTATGAATCTTTTAACGCCATTTTTAATATTTTCATCTACTTTATATCGATTGTCATGACGTCCACGATTATCTATCATTGCAGAAATGTTGCTGTCTTTATTTTTCTTCATTAAAGCTGTCTCAATTGGTCTGTTATTAATAGCCAAAGTATTTTTGAAAAATATAATTTACATACTCTGATCTTTACACCAGCAACAGTCAGAAAGAAAGAGTTGTTATTGTCGCGTATTGGAGCCGCATTTCCATCCGAATCAATCTTTACATATCGATGTTTTGGTATGACTGTTTCCACACTGTTTGCAATGAACGACCATTGCTTTTCAATGTCATTTAAATTCCAGTATTGATTTAATAATTCTTGACGTTGTTCTTCCGAGATATGAGAATGACATTTGAATTTACAATTCTCTTTGCAAGGTGGTTTTAATTTACGTTCTGGAATGTCTTTCTGTGTCTTTAATGATTTATAAGGCTTACCGCTATTCCTCAGTCTCTTTGCAATATTTTTTTTCCAATTTTCTTCTTGTCTTCGCCTTTTTTCCCTCTTTTATTTGGACTGTTATCTAAGATTGATGAGTTCAGTTGAGCAGCTGGTTCGTTTTGAGTTGGGGGGGGGAGTGTCTAGTTCTTGTAAAATAACTTTTTCACGTAATACGTCGTCTTGAATACTAGTGTTAACATTTACATCTTCGTCAGAACTTGAAGAGCTTTAAGAACGTTGTCTTGCCTCTACAATTTCAAAGTTTGGGTCTTTAACCGAATCATCGCTATCTGTAAACATTATTGAATAGCTTTGGAATATAACTAATATTACGTGAAACTAAATAATACCTACTAATAAAAACAAATTACCTTCAATAAAAGTAGTGTTTGATGAACTGCTTGATGAACCAGAGGAACTACTACTGCTGGTACTCGACGACGAGTCACAACGACGACGAACAGAAATTATTGGCTCTACGTGTTCTTCGATTGTGTCACCTTTAGTTACTGTTGTTTTATTTAAATCCGACGTTGTCCCTTCTAAATTCATAGTTGATTTTTAAAAGTAAATGAAGAGCCATTAATTATACGACCAACAGACCACAAGTAAGTAAGATAAGTACATACCTGTACTTGTACTAATGACTTGTATTGTACTGTTGTTGGAACTTGTATTTGGTGTCATTGCGAGTTCAATAAGTCTTTTAGACCGTGATCCCATCTGAAAAAATAAGTGCAAACAATGTTATATTTAGAAATATTTCGCCTAAATATATTAATAATTTTCTGGAAAAATGAAACATTAGCAAATATTCGGAACTTGTTTTTTATATTGAGAAAAGTTTCATCATCTACAACGTTGCATTCTGAGATAATCACAAAGCAAAATTGTATTTTTTTCGTCGGCAAAGTGACATAATAACTTGTACCAATACACACTTAACACAACATTTCAACAACACTGTATCAAATATAGATATCACGTTTTCAAATAAAATCAATTAATTGAATTAGAACATACCTTTGCAACCACACTGTGATAATATCGTGATGTCACGTTCTCGTCGAAAATCAAGAGCACCTTCTCGTCGTCGTGCGCGGTGACAACTGACTTGTTTCATTGTCGAAACAAAACTACATGCCGAAAGAGACAACGTGATATTGCAATATAACACTGTTGCTCTGTCTCTTTCGTGCATAGATTCGCTATTATTAACGTTACATATACCACGTTTTTAGAGAAAATAAAACCAAACAAGGCAATTTCAATTATCAAATTTAAAAAAAAACGATTTTTTGGACTTGTCACGTTATTGAAGCAAAGAGGCAAAGAGACGAAGACGATATAATACGACTTCGCAGCAGAATAGCGGAGGCCAGCGATGTCGAGGAAGAAACCGTCCGCCCGGCGGTACTGCACGGAAAACATAGCTATACGAAGTTATATATAGACGCTGTTAAGCATTCGTGTGTTAACCCACACCGAGCTAGTTTTGAGTAATCAGCTGTTAAATTTATTTGAGAACAATCTTCTTTTTCCGCTTATGTTAAGCAAAAAAATATTGATATGCGGTATCATTTTTTTTGTTGAAATGCATAGATTAATAAAATAAATTTATATATTATAATAAATTCATTATTGAATAAAAAGAGCTTAAAAATGGTTGATGCTTAAATTGCTGAAGGGTTTATTATAATTAGCATTCATGTGTTATGTACCTTAACACATTAATGCAAAATTCTGATTTGTTGTTTTAAAATGAATGAGTGTATTCATTTTTAGAAAATGTAATAAAATAAACTTCTAACATTTTAAAATTTTTATTTTCTTATTTATTTAAAGTTTTATTGCTATAATATGCTTGGATTAATATTACAAGTTCTGCTCAAAATGAGAAATCCAACAAGTTAACACTGTAAGTGTTTTAATTTTTTTTCAATTATTTAAAAATTTTAAACAAATATTTTTATTCTATTTATTTATTATTATTTCAACTATATTAAATAAAATCAATATAATTATATTTTTTTGTATCCACCAGACGGTACAAACCTATTATACTAAGTAACTGTGAGTCTTATTCTCTTGATTTGCTCTACTGCTTACTTTTACAACTTAAAACTTCTTCTAAGAACATTACGTTCTACTTAGGGGCCGTCCATTAATCACGTGATGTTTTTTTTGGCATTTTTGAACCCCCCCTCCCCCTTGGTGATACATGGTGAGGTTTAAGACTACCCCCCCCCCCTCCCCCCCTCCCTATATCACGTGTATTTTTTAGTACCTACAAAGACTTTTCATTTTTTTTAATACAGGTATAAGTATCATATAATTTTATTATAGAAAATTAAAGACTACAATAATAACGTATAGAGGTAGACAGAAAGGTTGCAGGATGTTTTTGACTTGATAAAAATAATGAAAGAAATGCGAAAAACTTTTTTGTACTAATACATGAACAGAATTTAATGTACACTATCCTCGGACCACGGATTAGCAAGACTTTCTTCAACACCAATAACTGGATTAGCATCTTGCAAGTCAGTTGTTGGCACAGTGCTTTGTTGAAAATCAACATCGGTTTCATCAAGCCACTCGGCGTCATCATCATCATTTGGGGTGGTTGGGATCTACCTCCTAGCGGTCCACCCCGGGCAACGGCATCACGGACCAACTCGGCCCGTGGTGATGGCTGATGATCCCAGCAGCGGTGGTAGGCTCCGTAAGGGGCTGCCTAGCTAGCGACCACCATCCTGCCAAAATCCGTCGTCAAGCAGCTCTGCTGCAAACGGTCGGGGGGCGGGAGTACTAGTGCCAATGGGGGTTGGTAATAAGTCAGTTGCGCAGCTTACAACCGATCTTGGTATCTTGGCAATGCTGTACCAGGTAACTTATTCTGAAGGGGAACGGGATCCGAAGCACGGTTTTAACCATTGGCCGACCGCAGTTAGTAGGGGGCCCCACTAGCGCGCCAGCCACACGTGAAAGGCTGCTCCGCCAACTCGCGAAAAATCCCGAATTGCTCCACCGTGCCAGTTGGCGACTGTGGATGGGAGGACACGGTGGCCATTTCGGGGGTTTTAGGGCGTCCCCGCAGTCTCCAGGTGAGTTCCCCTCTGTGGTTAGCTTAGCCTAAGAGTAATTTGATGGTCGACTGAGTAGCGTCTCAACTACCCCCCAACATTCACCATCATGAAAAGAAGGAATAGGAAGAATCTTAAACAACGGCTGCACTTCCTCCCATTAAAAGTGCACCTCGCGAACATCAGAGGACTGCACTCAAATCTCGATCCGGTCCATCACCATCTGGAGACTGAGAAGCCGCACCTACTCTTCTTGACGGAGACTGAGATAGCAACCCCGTCGGATGAGGCGTACCTCAACTAGCCTGGTTACACGCTCGAGCATAAGTTCAAGATATGTGCTCATCCGTAATGACATTTGCTTTAGTCGTCTCCAATGCTTTGAAAAGACCGGGTTTTCCGTTATTTGGCTTCTGGTGGACACAGGGGTACAGAAAAAGCTCTACATCTGTGTTTACCGATCGCACAGCGGTGACCGGGAGACGACTCGGCTCATAGATTACCTCACAGAGACGGCAGACTTGGCAACTCAGCGATATCCAGCGGCGGAGCTTGTTTTTCTGGGAGACTTCAACGCTCACCATAAAGAGTGGCTGTTCCCATACCAGAAAACTGACCATGCTGGGAGAGAAGCGCGACGATTTGCCTAGCGCTAAAGTTTACTCAGCTGGTGGACCAAGCGACGCGAATTCCAGATATTGCTGGTCATACACCCAATTGTCTTGACTTACTGCTGACAATTGATCCACACAAACATTCGGGCTCAGCTCCACTGGGAACGTCCGACCATTGTGTGGTGAAATCCGTATCGATCTGCTTTCCTCCGGATGATAGCCCCAGGGGCATGAGGTGGATATGGCGTTACGAGTCAGCAAATTGGGACGAGATGCGTATGTTCTTTGCATCTTATTCCTGGCGGCAAACTTGCTTCTCTTCGAAAGACCCTTCGTGCACCGCTGATGCGATTGCAGACGTAATTCGGCAGGGAAGAAGAGAGCCTATAATTTGGCCGCCAAGTCATGCAAAAGGGTCATTCTCAAGGCGAGATTCGACCACATCAGCCGAATAGGCACGAGCCTGTCATTCTACCCGAATGGAAGTTCACAGTTCTGGTCCCTTTCGACGTCAGTCGAAGCGAGTTTCTGCCGTCCTATGTTACCACCTTTACTGAAACCTGACAGGTCACTGGCTCATTCTGTAACTTAAAAGCAAGCTTATTAGCCTCTCTGTTTGCAAGCAGTTCCCGTCTAGACACCAGCTCTCAACAACCACCAAACATACTTCGCTGTGACTCTTCAATGTCGGCGATCACAATTCAGAATAAGCAGGTCCGTAGAGTCTTACTTAGTCTGGACGTGAATAAGGCCAGTGGTCCTAATGGTATACCAGCAAGAGTACTGAGGTATTGTGCGCCCGAGTTCTCTCCTGTGCTAACACGCCTGTATAGCCTCTCTCTCAAAACAAAAACCATACCAAAATCCTAGAAGCTTGCCAGTGTGCAGCCAGTACCCAAAAAGGGTAGTCCTACCGACCCATGCAATTACCGACCGATCGCCATCACTTCCATACTATGAAAAGTTATGGAAAAAGTGCTGAACAGTAAGTTGCTCTCGTACTTAGAAGACAATCAGAATGTTGGGTGTTCAAATCACGTCGGGATCACCACTATAGCGTATTAGATCTAATCCACTATTTACAGTTTGGTTAAAGAAGCGACGAAATTGATAAATGAAAGTCCTGTATAGATCACTGAATTTGTCTTAATAAACTTGCAAATATTACAATACCATTCATTAAAAGTTCTTCGTATCAGAAAAATCTTTGCTGTCCGAAAAAGTCAATTACGTCTTATTTTGATTACACAGAGTTTGTAGCCAACATCCACAGATTAATAATCATCTCACAGAGTAGTAATACATCCGCCACAATCATCTCAGTGATGGTCATATGGCTTACGCCGTGGACGTTCAACTGGGGATCTTCTAGTTTATGTGACGCACTGCTGGGGCGAGGCCCTCGAGATGCACGGCGAAGCACTTGCTGTGTCAGTAGACTTCTCGAAGGCTTTTGACAGGGTTTGGCACAGTTCCTTCAACCTCACTCCTGCTTTCCGAGGTACATCTGTACCTGTGACCGACAGCCTCGAGCTTCTTGGCATGGAGTTGTCGTCAGATCTCAACTTCGGCGCCAACATCGAGTCCAAGACTCAGACTGCATCTAAAAAGCTGGGCGTCCTAAATAAGGTCAAGCGATATTTCATGCCGGGACAGCTTTCAACTCTCTATAAAGCTCAAGTCCGATCTTGCATGGAATATTGCAGTCACCTCTGGGATGGCTCAGCAAAATACCAACTTGCTACACTGGACACGATTCAGCGCAGAGCTGAGAGGCTCATTAGTGACAACAAATTGACGAAGAGCAAGCTTCACACCTTAGCTCACCGCCGCAAAGTTGCCTGTCTGTCGGTCTTCTACAGATTTTATTTTGGAGGGTGTGCTTAGGAGCTACATATGCTCATACCGCCATCACCTTTCTTCCATCGGACATCCAGACGCATTGCGGGCTACCACCCTTTCTTGGTCGCTATTCCTGCCTGTTGCACCAAGCGCTTCTCGACTTCATTTATAATGCGCACAGCAAAGAAGTGGAACTCCCTCCCTGCGCCTGTATTTCCGACTACTTATAACCCGTCTGTTTTAAAGCCAGGGTGAATAGGCACCTTTTGGGGTAGCTCGTTTCATGGATTCTGTCTTTGCCCTCGGGCTTGATTGGGATCAAGAGCGAACCCATTCTGAATAAAAAAAAAATTTTTCGCGCACTACGCAGAGAATCTCTCTCTACCGTTCGATCGTCCCGTGAGGATGCGGGAAGGACGAACATTGTGCATCTCTAGACTTTTATTACTCGGATTTAGTTGCTTGTGACAAGAATTCACATGCCCTTTGCTTTTCTCTTTGTACAGAAGTAGTTTTCGTAGCTTTCGTTTTGTACGCGTTTGACGAAAAAATTAATACACGTAACGCCGCATTTCGGTTCAGTATCGCGCATTTGCGTAAAAAATAAATACACGTGATATATTACTAAACCCCCCCGCCCCCTTGTGATATTTCGTGATTTTTTATGGACCCTCCCCCCCCCCCCCCTTTCGAACCTCACGTGATTAATGGACAGCCCCTTAAATAAAAAAAACAAAATAAAACTTTTTCATTTCTTTTCTTCTTTGCATAGGTATAATGACGAAAAGAAATGGAGAAATTTAAATTTAAATATTTAATAGGTTAAATTTTAAATATTTAATACGATCATATAATTCATAATTGTCGTGTGGGAGGCGAACCCATAACCTCCGACATTGCCGTCCACCAACTAAAAGCAAATGTACAAACGTACATACACTTCTAGAATTATAACTCCTTTTTATCTTTGTCGTAGCTGGATAAAATGGTTTTAAATGAAAGTATCCAAGCATTAACGAATTGAAATTGCCTACTTAAAAAAAAAACACTTAGAAATTAATATGTTTTCAGGTGAGTTTAGCCGAAACTCTTCTACGTTTAATTTAGAGCTGAACTGATCAAAACTTTTCTTTCCACTACATCGTTTCGTCATTATAATAAGAATTTCTGAACACATCTAATTAGATTTATGTCAAAATTTTAATAAAAAACTTATGTATTAGTGTGGTCAACAAGTCCGCGCAATCCTTACCGCCCTCAGCTACCCGCGCTCGCCCTATTTTGCATTTACCTATGTGTGTTGCAGTATAACACATTATTGCTTTTTGTTGTGGTCTCATTAGATTTTGGCATTAATAATGTAAGGCACTTATTACATAAACGCTAAATACAAATCTTAATTTAGAAATTAAACAATAACGATTTTTGTACTCTAGAATATTCTGCGATTTTTTTTCAATAAAATGGATTGCACTATCGTAAACCTTATGATCTAAAGAATAAAACTGCATTTATAACTCAATACCCGTTTTTTTGTGGGTTAACACACCAATGCTTAACAGCGTCCAATAGCCCATATACACGAAAAGCTACACCACGGCGGCACGGAAATAGTAGTAAATGAGTTACGTCAACGCTTGTACATAATGAAGATAAGACCTACGGTTAAAGGAGTCATCGTTCGCTGCGCCACCTGCCGACTGAAAAAGGCGAAGCCCGCCGCGCCCTCTACCGGAGATCTGCCTGCGGCGCGCCTCGCTCACCACGCACGCCCGTTCACCTACACAGGAGTGGACTATTTCGGCCCACTAGAAGTCACGGTGGGACGACATAGAGAAAAAAGGTACGTCGCGCTCTTCACGTGTATGTCGTCACGCGCGGTACATCTCGAGGTAGCCGCATCGCTCAGCACCGACTCTGCAATCGCCGCCCTTCGCCGTTTCATAGCGAGGCGAGGCTGTCCGACGGAGCTGTGGAGTGACAACGGCACCGCATTCAGAGGCGCCGACCGGGAGCTCTCCGCGGCGATCAAGGAGGCCGCCGCTGCACGACACATCAACTGGCGTTTCCTGCCCCCGGCCGCTCCTTTCATGGCCGGGGCATGGGAGCGTATGGTGCGCACCGTCAAGGAAGCCCTGCGCGCCACTCTGCACGAACAGCGCCCCAGCGACGAGACCCTGCAGACACTGCTCGCCGAAGCCGAAGCGACCGTGAACTCCCGTCCACTCACCCACGTGGCGGTGGGCCCGGACGACCCACCTGCGCTCACACCCAACATGATCCTGATTGGGCCCGACTGTCATACTCCGGCCCCCGGCGCCTTCAACGAGTCCGACCTAACTGCGCGTCATCAGTGGAGACGCGCCCAACAGCTCGCCGACACCTTCTGGCACCGCTGGGTGCGAGAGTACCTACCACTACTGCAAAACCGGCGGGAGCCCTCCAGCGTCGGCACCCCTCCTGTCATCGGCGACGTGGTCATCATATGCGACTCGAACCTACCTCGCAACACCTGGCCGCGCGGACGAGTTACGAAGACCTACCCCGGCAAGGACGGAGTTGTTCGAGTCGTGGACGTCACCACCAGCAAGGGACACGTTCTGCGAAGGCCCACCAAGAAGATCGTCGTGCTACCAGTAAGATCGCAAGGCGACGGCAGGAGAAATGTTCACGACGAAACGATTCGTTTATCTGTACCGCAAATTAAGTAATTCATAAATGATTAATGTGAAGTTCTGAAAATAGTGTAGTTCAAAACGCATGTTCGCAGATAGCAGGACTTGCTCCTTATAGGTGCGCCAATAGGACGATCGCATTTCTTCCTTTCGTCAAGTGTGTTTTACGAGATTAAGAATAGTTTATTTTAGTTACGTAATAATGTTTAGATTGTATTATATTTCTCTAGTTAACCTTTATTAATAAAAATATGATGAATGGCCTATTTATTAACCTGAAATACATAGAAACATCCCGCTCGCCTTCCGCTATGCGACTGCGGACGACAGAGGTTTTTTTTTTTTTTTTTTTTTATGCAAAATGCACCCTCCGGACACGGGGGAGGGAGGTGGTGAATCCTCTATGGATACTTCGGGCCGGCCCGATAGTTATGTCAGACTTGTACTGACTAAACACCACCTGGGATTGGCTTGCACCCGGAGAAGGTCATAAGCCGTCATCTGAGGCGACCACCCCTCTAGAGAGGGGTGGCGCAAGCGCTACTCACCTAGGTGAGAGAGCGCATAGAAAAAACGATTGACTCCCAGAAGGGGGGTCAGTCGTGAATGAAGTTAAGTCGGCTGGCTCCCAGAAGGGGGGCCAGTCGGCATCTGAGAGGACTGGGGTAGACCTGATGGGTCTGTATTGGCTCTACGTTTGGCTGATTCCTGTGCCTCTAAGAGGAGGTTCAGGTCAGCTGACAATTGACTGGGTTGGTCTGTCAGGACAGACCTAGGTCGCCTAGACAGAGGGTTCGTGGATGAGGAAGGAGTGTAGTTGGATGCGCCCCGGATAAGTGGATTAGAGTGGCTCTCTGCTGTTTCGAAGAAACGTTCAGAGGCCTTTATGAAATATTGTTGGAGAGTAGGGAGTTCAAAGTCCCTGTGCAAGTCCGCGTTGCGGACATACCAGGGAGAATTTGAGGCCCTACGTATGAATAGGTTTTGAATCACCTGCAATTTATTAAGGACTGATGCCTTTGCATGTGAGAAGATCGGGGACGCGTAGGTCATCACCGGTCGTATGCAAACCTTATAAAGTGTTCGCTTGTTTCGAAGTGACATGCGGCTGTGACGCCCCAACATAGGGTTGAGACGCCCCAAGTAAAACCGCGCGTTACGAGACACTCTCTTGACGTGAGGAGAGAATGTCAGTTTTTGGTCAAGGGTGACGCCTAGAAATTTGGCAGTGGTTTGCCATGGAATGGGCTTCCCCTGGAGTCGGGGTGGGTTGTGGCGGGCCGGTACACGCGTGCGTTTTGCGTCGAAGCAAACAGCGGATGACTTATCCGGGTTTACATCGATACGCCACTCGCGGAACCAGTCGCCTAAGGAGTTGATGGAGGTCTGAAGCCTCGGGAGGATATTCCTAAGTGATGAGCCCTTGAGATACAGAGCAGTATCGTCTGCAAACAGGGACAGTTGTACCCCGTTTGTTGGGACGGGAATGTCATTTGTGTATATAACATACAGCAGAGGAGCCAGGACAGAGCCCTGAGGCACGCCCGCTGTTATGTTACGCGGAGTTGAGAGAGTACCTTCGTATCTGAAACGGAAGGTACGATGCTGGAGAAATGATGCTACTAGCCGGACCAGTCTCACTGACAGATTAAGTCTGTACAGCTTGACAGTTAGTCCAGCGTGCCAGACCTTATCGAAGGCCTTGGCTACATCAAAGAAAACCGCCACGGTCTTATATTTCCTAGGGAAAAAGCCGCTCGAGATGTACTCGACTATGCGGTGAACCTGTTGGGGGCATGAGTGTTTGGTTCGAAAGCCAAACTGATGGGGTATGATAAGGTCATTGGTATAGAGATGGTCTTTTAGGCGGGCGAGGATACACCTTTCAAAGAGTTTCCCCATTGCCTTGAGGAGGCTGATGGGGCGGTGGCTCGCAGGGAGGTTTAAGGGTTTCCCCGGCTTGGGGATGCCTATTACGATTGCTTCCTTCCAGGCTGCTGGAAAGTAGCAGAGATCGAAGCAGGCGTTGAATAAAAGGGACAGTAAGACCAGCACTTGAGATGGTACGTGCTTAAGGGCCATGTTGGAGACGCCGTCGGCGCCAGGGGCCTTTTTGGTCTTGAGGCCCTTGATGAAGGAATGAACTTCATCAGGGGACACTGTGATGGGATCAGAGTCTAGAGGTTTGGAGTTCAGCTCGCTGAGCTCCTTCTCAATCGACTGAAGGTGGGATGGGTCGCAAATCTGAGTGCTGACTGAGCATTGTGAAGCAATGCTGTCAGCAAAACACTCCGCCTTCTCCTCGTCGTCGAAGGCTGTGGAGCCATCGGGACGGAGGAGAGGGGGTGTGAAGTTTGAGGTGTCACTACGGAGGGCTCTGGCCACTCGGTAGTAGGCTACATGGGAGGGAGTGATGTCCGCCATGAGGTCACCAAATTGGTTATTCCTCAGGTCGTTCAACTGAGATCTTACTAACCGTTGAAGACGGTTAGCTCTGGCTCTGTACTCAGGGGTCGGGTACCTAGCAGCTCTCCGGAGAGCTGCGTTTTTGGCCCTCATCAGGTTGCGGAGGGTGGGAGGAATGGCATTGTGATTTTTCACAGGTACCTTCCTCGCACTGGCCGCAGTCTTTCTTTGGACCAAAAGGGTAAGTTCGGAAATGGCTGCATCTATTTTCTCCGAACTATCGTAATAGTCGGGGTCCATAGAGAGCGAAGGGTTGTCTACTTCCATTGCCGACTTGAGGGACGATCTGAACCGATCCCAGTCAGTAATGGTTTTGAAGGAGGGAGGGGTTGGCTCTTTGTTTCCCATAATGAGGGAAACCGGCCTGTGATCGGACCCGAGGTCTTGGAGGGTCTCAATCGTCCTAAATGGGAGGGAGACTCCCTTGACTAGAGCGAAGTCTAGTACGTCGGGATCATTCTGTGGGTTGTCTGGGTAGTGGGTGGGTTCGTACGGGCTGAAGACGTCTAATTCGAGATCATGTGTGATCTGAAGCAGACGCCGCCCGCCGGTGTTTGTCTTACGGCAGGTCCAGTCAGTGTGCTTGGAGTTAAAGTCTCCAAACAGAATGACTGAGTCGCCCAAGGACAGAAGGGACTCGAAGTCGCTCCGCAATGGAGTGGTGCCAGCGTGTATGTAGACAGAAGCTATGATCAGTGTTCTGTGACCCGACATAGCCAGTCTGCATACCGTGGCTTCCATGTTAGAGAGAGCAGGAGTGGGGATTGGTGAGCAGTGAAGCGATCTTTTGTAATAGATCGCCGTGCCACCAGAGACAATTTCCCTGCGGTTCTGGTCCGCTGGGGTGAAGTTGTCATTTCTGACTAGGGAGTATGAAGGAATCGATAGCCCTTTCCGTATAGACGGTTTGAGCCATGTTTCCTGAAGTAGGACAAGGTCGGGGTCCCTTTCGCGCAGAAACACCCTTAGCTCGGGAATGTTTTTGCGCAGGGAGCGGGTATTGAAAGAGATAAGCGAAACACCTCTAGGTTTCACTCGACCGGTGAGAGGAGCGACTGGTACAGTCGGAGAAGAAGAAGAAGAAGATGGGATCCTTCCTGGCATTATGGACCTTAGTTAAGGGACCGGAGAAGGGCTTCGTGCTCACAGAGAGCTAGAAGCCGTTGTTGGGCGTTTTGGGCCATCCTGAGTTTGGATGCCAAGGCCGATATCTCATTGATATTGATGCCTTGCATCGTGGTGAAAATGATAGAGAAGTCATCCATAAGGGATGACTTCGGGGCTTGGGAGGCGGGAGCCGCCTTCGGCGGTGACGCCTTAGGCGGCGTCGCCTTGGGAGCTGGGCCCCAGGCCGGCCCAGGGGCCGGTGCCGGAGGGGCTGGTCCCCAGGCCGGTCCGGAGGCCGGCATGGGGGGGGCTGGAGTGGTGGTAGCCGGCTGTCCCGCCCCTTTAGGTAGGGGTGGGAAATTTGCCAGCGAAGGCTTAGGAGGGGCCGGGGGGCCAGAAGGCCTCTTCTTCTGAGAAGAAGATGCCTTTGGTCCCCGGTTAGGCTTTTTAGCCTTGGGAGGCTTTGGGCGAGGGGCGCGAGAGCAACCCCTATAGTTAGCTGGGTGGCCGGATTGGCCACACAGCACACAGTCGGGAGGGGTGGGGGAGTCTCTCGTGCGAGAGCACTCCTTGGTCAGGTGTGGAATGAGGCACTTTACGCACCTCGGTGAAGCGTTGCAGTTCGCCGCTGCATGGCCGTAAAGCTGGCAGCGGTGACACTGCCCAGGATACCCACGCTTGTTGGGGGGCTCGGCTCGAATGCCAGAAAGGCCGCAGACCACGAGGTCTTTGGCGCGGAAGATGGGTTTGGCCTTTTCGTTGTTGGTCATTATGACCAAAGCGAGGGGCCAGGACCTCCCATTGCTCGCGTGCAACTTGTGCACGCCGACAACAGGGTAGCCCTGTCGAACGAGGTCATTTAGGATGTCCTCGTTCGGAAGTTCTTCGGGGATGCCCCTAAGAACGGCCTTGACTTTGCGCTCCTCGGGGAGCGCAAAGGTGTAGTAAGAAATGCCTTTGTTGGCAAGAAGTCGGGTCAGAGACCTAAAGTCCGCGATCGTGGGGGTGTTGACCTCGATGGTCAAACCCTTGTTGACGGCCTTTGTGTACTGGATTTTCTCCTGTACACATAAGGCGGACACTAAGCCCCACTTGGCCTTGTCCTGAAGTTGGATCGGCGGGGGGGCAGCAACCTTTGTAGGTTGCGCGTCGCACCTTGATAGTGGACGCGAGGTGGATGGGCGTGCAGTCGGGGCGGCGCGGGGCAGGTCCCCGGTGGACCTGCTCGGGGCCGTAGGGGCTGCCTTAACCGGGGCGGCTGAGGTGGTGGTGGAAGCCACTGGAGTGGCGGGCGGAGAAACGTTCTTTCTGCGCTTGATGCGCTTCAAACGTTTTCCCTCTACCGTGGTAAAACCATCGGTGAGCGTAGAGGAAGACTCGTCGGCAGAGTCGGACGAGAAGGGAGGCGTGTGCCTCGGGGCCGAGCGCTTGGATGCGAGGAATTCGCAATCCATGTCGCTAAAGTTGGGTCTGGTCACGGTCGGGATGGGTGACCGTTGAATCCCCTGCGCGTCTGGAGACGCCGGGGAGGAGAGGATGATAGGAAGGGATCGTTGGGTTCCTATCTGGGTTTGGGTTTGCGCGGCCACGGGCTGGGGCCCGAACCGCGCCTCAAAAAAGGCGAGGAGTGCCGCCACGCTACTCGCAGGAAGCTGCGAGAGTAGCGGGTCGACACCCGAAAGCTCGTTGATGAGCTCACTTGGGTCCGAAGACTCCATTTCGTGAGCTGGAAAATAAAATTAAAGAGAAAAAACAAGAAATAAAACTAATGCAAGAGACACCCCCTGCCGGGTGGCAGGGGGGAGGGGGTGACGCGACCGAGGGCAGGTATCCCTAAATGGATAGCCGCCTGCCAAACCCCTTGGGCTAAGCCCAAGTGCAATGGGACTTGGCCTTCGGTTTTCCTAGAGCCTGAAGGGCCCTAGAGAGCAAACCGGGATTGCTCCGCCGACTTCGTTAACACCGCAAGGTATCCGTCGACGCAAGACGCGGGCGGGAAGAGGAACCCTTTATTTTAATACAAACAAAGGGTTCCAGCTAACCCGGAACGATTACGACCGAGAATTCGGAAGTAAAAACCGTTAATTGCGGAAGGTTCCGCAACTAGCGGCTGCCCTAACGACCACCGCGGTGCGCAAAAGAGAGAGAGAGAGAGACGCGATCCGACGCGAGGGCCGCTGGTCGCGAGAAGGCTCGCAACAAGCGGCTGCCTATCCGCCCGGATCGGGGACTCAGGAGCGCTTCGGCTTCAACAGGAGCGTTTCACGCGGGAGGCGAGCGAAGTGAGGCGAGCGCCGCTAGGGGGCACCTGTGTACGGGGACGACTGGTGCGCACGGCGGCTCGAAGCGGAATGAGGACGACAGAGGCGAGTGGGGCAGTTTATATATGACCGAGGCGGGAGGCGAGGTAGAATAAAAGAGCGCCCGCGCCGAGAGCGGCGCCACTCGCTTCCCGCTCTCCCTATGATGAATATTGTATGTTATTTTAGTAAGTATAAATAATCTTAACTAGAAAATAAGTCGTAGTCATAAGAAAATGTGTAAATAATGACAGAAATAAAGGCGAAAGCACTTGCGGGGGTGAGGTTCGGAGGCCCAAAATGGGTTGCCCCACCTTGGATGGGTCACCCGAAAATATCAAATAAAAGACGGGCTCAAATCAATGCAAAATCACTTCCGACCGAGCTTCCGATCCAGCATAGAAACAAGCAAGAAGAAG
Source organism: Calamotropha paludella (assembly GCA_927399485.1). Classification (NCBI taxonomy): domain Eukaryota; kingdom Metazoa; phylum Arthropoda; class Insecta; order Lepidoptera; family Crambidae; genus Calamotropha; species Calamotropha paludella. Next base: position 16,901,466 of record OV656803.1, on the reverse strand, counting down.
AAACCTGAAGCCTCCGAACCTCACTGCAAGCTTAAGAAAATCAGCGACTTTTCCTTGCCGAAGCTACCCTGCTGACGTCACCATCCCTACGGCGCCATCCGACATTACCATCGTCCATCACCACCCAAGTTATACAGTCCACCCTAGTGGGGTCTATGCCCCACATATACATTATGTAAATTATTCTCATTCTTAAGTAACTTGTCCTAAGGCATCCTTTTTATGTATAGCTATATTTTTATATATAGTATAAAGTAGTTTATAGCCTAACATTTAAATAACTAGGCGATGCAGTTGCTAAGCATAAAGCTATGCTAGCACCATATATTGGAGCGGAGCGTAATACCTAAAAAAAGATTTTTTTTCGATGGGAATTAATACGAATTTTAGAATTCGGTCTTCGTCACAATCTGGTCCTAAGCCTGTTGATTCGATTCCACACAAAAAATATTAAAATCGGTTAAGAACTCGGGAAGTTATGGCGTAACAGACTTTACGCCATTGAAGCTGATCCATGGGAGCTTCGCTCGCTCCGCTCCAATAAATTGTTCGAACCATAGCGTCTTGAAATTGTTGATGCCTATTGGTGAATTTTGCCGTTTCCACTGAATGATTATAATAAGTCAATTATAACAAGTCGCTCCGATGAATAAAAAAGTACATTAATTACGAGAGTTATTGGGATCAAACTCTATCGCATACCTAATCTTAAAATTGAGTCGGCGTGTAAACTACAAAAGCATCATTATGTTATCTTTTTCTTGAAGATATGCTTTACCTAAGATATAGTTTATTGATAACTTATTAACTATAGCATCGGTTTCGTAATGTGTGGCACTGCAGCTATTTTATTGAGATAGAAGAATTATAAGTTTGTCAAATTTTAAAGCATATTTGAAGGAGTCAAAGTTATTTATAACTTAACAAAGGATAACCTTATATTCGTCACGGTGAATATTTTTTTATGTTAGGTGGATATACCAAAAAACAAAGTGACATTAAATTTTAGACTAAAGTTAGAAATTTCAAGCACAATTAAACCAATAATATTACCTCAAAATTAAAGTCAAATTAAAGGATTCCATTTTTTTATTTCTGGCTGAATAATTTTTCGAACTACGAACTGACTCTATATATATAGAAGATGATAAAGTCATTAATCAATCTAAATATAGCAACTTTAATTCTGTTTCTTATTAATGTCTAAAATCTAAGCCTCACTTTCAAACGATGTTAAAGATTCGGCAAGTAAAAGGTAATTTGTTTGCAAGCCCACGTTTGCAGTCTATAAATATATATTTGCATAATATAAAACAAAGTCGACCTGCTGTTTGTCTGTCCCTATGTATGCTTGGATCTTTAAAACTACGCAACAGATTTTGATGCGTTTTTTTTTAATAGATATAGTGATTCAAGGGGAAGGTTTATATGTATTATACATGCATAATTCAGTAGAGAAACACTGATAATTTTAGAGTTTTCTAATGTGATGTCGTAAATAAACACATTTTTTGCGCTTACATTGCAAACGCGGGCTGAATCCGAGACAGATTAAAATAAGTCAGTGATGGTATATGTCTGTCTCTTAAGGATAACCCACAATAACCCTTTTTATCCGCTGTGAACGTTGTATATAAACATATTCTGTAGTACGAGTATATTTATTATCAGCATTGCACCCATGCGAAGCCGGGGCGGGTCGCTCGTATATTATTATACTTTATTATTTCCACACAATGTAAATGCTCAAATTATGGTTATTAGATTTACAGTGTATTAAGTATTATGGTAAGATTTAAAATATGCCTTATGCCCAACCATATCACCGAGCCCTCAGGAACGATTCGAACCTACGACGTTTTGCTATCCAGGCGAGTGCTCTGACCGCTGAGCTACCGAGACGATGGTAGACTTGTCGAAATGTCATCAATGTTGTCGAAATGTCACAATGCCATATTTCTATAATATTTAAAATACGCCTATTAAAACCTCAAACCTCATCTTGGAGCCCTTAGGTAGGATTCAACCTTTTGCTATCCGGGCGAGTACATGACATTGTAAATGCAAAAATAAAATAATACATGTATAATCATAGTTTTTACTATAGCGGGATCAGGGTGGTTTGGTCACTGACCTTAAACAAAGAGGTTCTGTCAGGAGTTAATTTCTATTCGATCTAGTTGATGTTACAACTTGTTCAAAGTTCGCTTGACAAGCTATGTTTTAAACAACAATTTTGACATTACTGTTTTCCAGCTTTAACATCCAAACAATTTCGTAATTATTGAGAATACCCTAGTAACTGTATTGAAATTCATTAAAATAACGAAACAGGGCGTGTAAAGTATATACATGTACGCTATAATTTCACTCTCTTGCAAAATCGTCTTAATAAATCGTTTTAAAATTTTATCTTTTGAAGGTATACTTCTTTAGGCGTGTTATGAAAAAATCGCATCACTGTAACACAAAAGTAACAGATTGAAGTTGCCCGCATAAGCGATATGGTATAAACCAGCAGGATGAAGTTGGCCGGTAATTGGTTCAAGGTATTATACTTAAATATTTAAGCATGTGTGTTTGTGTGTGTGATTTTAAATTATATATGGTGGTTAATAGTAATTTATATAATATTACAATTACAATTTTTTATTATATAATAACATTATCACAATTTTATTTAAAAGTGGTTTTATATTATAAACTTTTTAAGTGCGTTTATTTGAGGTTAACTGTAGGTATGTATTATTTTTATTTATTTATAATATAAATTATCTAATTAAATGATGCAAAAAAGTATAACTTCTCACGCGCGTACAAAAGTACGCGCCCCCATTTCTTTCACTAATAATTTAGTTTCATTAATGTTTCTAAAGAAAGTTCTACTTTCTTTCTTCTATTAAATAAGAAGTTCTGGATATAATTTCACATTAAATATCGATACGAATCGATTGTGACGAAAATACATTCAACTGAATAAATAACTTAAGATCTTGCATATACAACGTAGGTCGTGAACCAAATAATAGAAAATATAAATGAAAATAAAGCTAAGGTTTTTATTCCATAAAACAAAGAAAGTAATAAAATAAGTAGATTAATCGACTTCGTGTTTTTATATTTTTAGTTTCCTTTAATGGAACATGGAACTTTAACACCTGTTTTGTCAATCAAATGTCAATAATTCAAAATAACTGTCAACTGTCAAGTCACTCGTTGCTTACGCTCAATCTGGCTGGCTTTCCTATACGGACTTACTTCTGATCTTTACCGACGACTTTGGCTTATGTAACTATCAACGACGACTTTAGAGTCCATAAAACAAATATGGACTCTTTGGCTGTGGAATCAAGGATCACTGCTGCATGACAGTACTTTGATATATTGGTTGGGCTAAACATGAGTCGAATATTAGTTATTTATTATACAAGAGTGGAAAGTTCCTTTTTAACCGCGTGCTCGATTTGGATGACCGAGCAAGCGAAGGATTCTAAAGTTGAATCACGAGCGCAGCGAGTGATTCTAAATTAGAATCCTGAGCGTCAGCGAGGGAAACAAACGAGCACAAGGTGAAAAATCTTTCCACTCGAGTGCAATACGTAACTTTTCATCCCACCTCAGCGAGGAAATGACAAAATGAAAAAGAAAACAATTTATAATGACAAAATATTTTTATTTCAATTAAAACACATTAAGATAATCTATAAATTGAAGAAAATAATAAGAAGTAGAAAATAATTAGGAAATATTAAATGTAACGTTGCTACAGTTACTTATGTTAAGTTTAATATTTTTGTTAGGTAATGTTATGTTGGTGTTTGTGAATTGTGCGCTGTTTTGTGGTAAACTATCAGTAATTTTAAATAGTTGTGCCGATTCATTGGATTCTATTGGCGTAAATGTTGGCGAGAGAGGGCTATTGTTTCCAATCTTATGGGGGCTCATTTTAGATGTAGAAGGGCGAGACCAAGAATCTGACAGAGGTTCTTTCAGCGTTATGGCCTCCACGATACTATTACAAATTTTTGATTTACTTTGGATTGAATCCTCTATGTATCCCTCTACAACCGAATTAGACTTCCAGCCTCCATGGCGCTTAAGCGATAGAAGATCAGCCCCTGATTCGGCCAAAAGTGTGGCTGAGGTTCTTCTAAAACAGTGACCGGTGTATAACGGGGGTTCTAAAAGTCCGAGAAAAGTTGCTATTTCTCGTGGAATACTGCCAATTTTATTCTGACCCATAGGTTGTCGGATACACTTTCCGTTGCGATATTGTAGAAAAAATCGTTCAATTGGGGTGTTAGAAGGACGTAAAGCTTGATATTTCTGAACAATGTTTACATATTCCTTGCGAATAACGAAGTTGCGGTCTTTTTTTGTCTTGGTATTTAGTACATTAATTAATAGCAATTCATCAGAATTATGAGAATATTTTGATACGTTATTGACATTAAGTAGTGTAAGTTCATTTGTTCGACATGCTCCGGTTATACCAATAATAAGAACAACCTGTAACAAAAGAAGTATTTATAATCGTAAATAAATTAATCAAATTAAAAATATTGTAAGTACTATGTACAATTTTATCAACAACAAAAAATTACACGTATTGACTTACTTTTGCCGCTAAATATACGGAATCAGGTGCTTTATTAATAAACTTTGCAATTTCAGATGCTGTGAAAACCTTCGATTTTTTTGGCTTATAACCAGATGAGGCTCTTTTTAAAAATGCCACTAATTTATGATAGGTGTCGATATGAACGTCTTTCTTCATCTTAATTGTTAATTTTAGCATTGAATACGTACTCCATAGCGTGCTTGCTTTCTTGGTCTCAGATAATTCTATAAAATATGCCAGCAAAACGTTTTCGGAGAAAGTTTTTGCTCCTTTAGCTAATCGCCACATGTTAAATATATCGTACTGTTTCAAATACTTCTCTCGTGATTGCTGAGGGAGAAGGCTCATTTGCGCATTATTAACTGTTTCAGTTAACTCAGTTGGCGTTAGATAAACTTCATCGTCGCTAATGTCACTCATTTTAGTTGATTTTTTTGTACAGTTTTTAGGTTATGTTAATTATATTAAGCAATAAAACGTGAAAAACTAGAATGGCGCGAAGCACGCAAATAAAACAAAGAAACCAAGAAGGTTCCAAATTTAAATTTTTTCACAATTTAAAAAGTTCTTATCATAAATTTGGCACCATAGAGGTTACATTAAATAGGTTTAATGACGTTTTGAATTTACAATTATATTGAGTACTCATTATATGTGATGTTCTAAATTCAAATCTACTTTGCCGCTCAAGCGAATAAAATAGAATTTTCCAGCCAGATTTCGAAGCGCAAAATTACACTTTCCGAGGTGGTGGGATGAAAAATATATTACCTCCTGCACCGTTTTTAGATGTTGGTCAAATATTATAATGAATAAAATATAGATACTACATATATAAACTGTTATTTTTTATATACTTTAATATCTACAATCATATAAAATATAATGTGGACATGTCTGTCGTTATATTTTACATAACCTCAAGCCTCGAGCATAGAACCTACAGAAATTCTTAATTTGCCTCGCAGTAGGACATATTATTTCGTACATAAAAATGTTTAAGTTTCTACTCTTTTCAAAACAATTTTTCGTTTAGATATCTGATATACTTAAGATTTTAATACACTCAATTATTATTTTAATTTTTGTAGTCATAAATAGTAGTATAATTCATAATTGTCGTGTGGGAGGCGAACCCATAACCTCCGACATTGCCGTCCACCAACTAAAAGCAAATGTACAAACGTACATACACTTCTAGAATTATAACTCCTTTTTATCTTTGTCGTAGCTGGATAAAATGGTTTTAAATGAAAGTATCCAAGCATTAACGAATTGAAATTGCCTACTTAAAAAAAAAACACTTAGAAATTAATATGTTTTCAGGTGAGTTTAGCCGAAACTCTTCTACGTTTAATTTAGAGCTGAACTGATCAAAACTTTTCTTTCCACTACATCGTTTCGTCATTATAATAAGAATTTCTGAACACATCTAATTAGATTTATGTCAAAATTTTAATAAAAAACTTATGTATTAGTGTGGTCAACAAGTCCGCGCAATCCTTACCGCCCTCAGCTACCCGCGCTCGCCCTATTTTGCATTTACCTATGTGTGTTGCAGTATAACACATTATTGCTTTTTGTTGTGGTCTCATTAGATTTTGGCATTAATAATGTAAGGCACTTATTACATAAACGCTAAATACAAATCTTAATTTAGAAATTAAACAATAACGATTTTTGTACTCTAGAATATTCTGCGATTTTTTTTCAATAAAATGGATTGCACTATCGTAAACCTTATGATCTAAAGAATAAAACTGCATTTATAACTCAATACCCGTTTTTTTGTGGGTTAACACACCAATGCTTAACAGCGTCCAATAGCCCATATACACGAAAAGCTACACCACGGCGGCACGGAAATAGTAGTAAATGAGTTACGTCAACGCTTGTACATAATGAAGATAAGACCTACGGTTAAAGGAGTCATCGTTCGCTGCGCCACCTGCCGACTGAAAAAGGCGAAGCCCGCCGCGCCCTCTACCGGAGATCTGCCTGCGGCGCGCCTCGCTCACCACGCACGCCCGTTCACCTACACAGGAGTGGACTATTTCGGCCCACTAGAAGTCACGGTGGGACGACATAGAGAAAAAAGGTACGTCGCGCTCTTCACGTGTATGTCGTCACGCGCGGTACATCTCGAGGTAGCCGCATCGCTCAGCACCGACTCTGCAATCGCCGCCCTTCGCCGTTTCATAGCGAGGCGAGGCTGTCCGACGGAGCTGTGGAGTGACAACGGCACCGCATTCAGAGGCGCCGACCGGGAGCTCTCCGCGGCGATCAAGGAGGCCGCCGCTGCACGACACATCAACTGGCGTTTCCTGCCCCCGGCCGCTCCTTTCATGGCCGGGGCATGGGAGCGTATGGTGCGCACCGTCAAGGAAGCCCTGCGCGCCACTCTGCACGAACAGCGCCCCAGCGACGAGACCCTGCAGACACTGCTCGCCGAAGCCGAAGCGACCGTGAACTCCCGTCCACTCACCCACGTGGCGGTGGGCCCGGACGACCCACCTGCGCTCACACCCAACATGATCCTGATTGGGCCCGACTGTCATACTCCGGCCCCCGGCGCCTTCAACGAGTCCGACCTAACTGCGCGTCATCAGTGGAGACGCGCCCAACAGCTCCCCGACACCTTCTGGCACCGCTGGGTGCGAGAGTACCTACCACTACTGCAAAACCGGCGGGAGCCCTCCAGCGTCGGCACCCCTCCTGTCATCGGCGACGTGGTCATCATATGCGACTCGAACCTACCTCGCAACACCTGGCCGCGCGGACGAGTTACGAAGACCTACCCCGGCAAGGACGGAGTTGTTCGAGTCGTGGACGTCACCACCAGCAAGGGACACGTTCTGCGAAGGCCCACCAAGAAGATCGTCGTGCTACCAGTAAGATCGCAAGGCGACGGCAGGAGAAATGTTCACGACGAAACGATTCGTTTATCTGTACCGCAAATTAAGTAATTCATAAATGATTAATGTGAAGTTCTGAAAATAGTGTAGTTCAAAACGCATGTTCGCAGATAGCAGGACTTGCTCCTTATAGGTGCGCCAATAGGACGATCGCATTTCTTCCTTTCGTCAAGTGTGTTTTACGAGATTAAGAATAGTTTATTTTAGTTACGTAATAATGTTTAGATTGTATTATATTTCTCTAGTTAACCTTTATTAATAAAAATATGATGAATGGCCTATTTATTAACCTGAAATACATAGAAACATCCCGCTCGCCTTCCGCTATGCGACTGCGGACGACAGAGGCGAGTGGGGCAGTTTATATATGACCGAGGCGGGAGGCGAGGTAGAATAAAAGAGCGCCCGCGCCGAGAGCGGCGCCACTCGCTTCCCGCTCTCCCTATGATGAATATTGTATGTTATTTTAGTAAGTATAAATAATCTTAACTAGAAAATAAGTCGTAGTCATAAGAAAATGTGTAAATAATGACAGAAATAAAGGCGAAAGCACTTGCGGGGGTGAGGTTCGGAGGCCCAAAATGGGTTGCCCCACCTTGGATGGGTCACCCGAAAATATCAAATAAAAGACGGGCTCAAATCAATGCAAAATCACTTCCGACCGAGCTTCCGATCCAGCATAGAAACAAGCAAGAAGAAGAAACCTGAAGCCTCCGAACCTCACTGCAAGCTTAAGAAAATCAGCGACTTTTCCTTGCCGAAGCTACCCTGCTGACGTCACCATCCCTACGGCGCCATCCGACATTACCATCGTCCATCACCACCCAAGTTATACAGTCCACCCTAGTGGGGTCTATGCCCCACATATACATTATGTAAATTATTCTCATTCTTAAGTAACTTGTCCTAAGGCATCCTTTTTATGTATAGCTATATTTTTATATATAGTATAAAGTAGTTTATAGCCTAACATTTAAATAACTAGGCGATGCAGTTGCTAAGCATAAAGCTATGCTAGCACCATATATTGGAGCGGAGCGTAATACCTAAAAAAAGATTTTTTTTCGATGGGAATTAATACGAATTTTAGAATTCGGTCTTCGTCACAATCTGGTCCTAAGCCTGTTGATTCGATTCCACACAAAAAATATTAAAATCGGTTAAGAACTCGGGAAGTTATGGCGTAACAGACTTTACGCCATTGAAGCTGATCCATGGGAGCTTCGCTCGCTCCGCTCCAATAAATTGTTCGAACCATAGCGTCTTGAAATTGTTGATGCCTATTGGTGAATTTTGCCGTTTCCACTGAATGATTATAATAAGTCAATTATAACAAGTCGCTCCGATGAATAAAAAAGTACATTAATTACGAGAGTTATTGGGATCAAACTCTATCGCATACCTAATCTTAAAATTGAGTCGGCGTGTAAACTACAAAAGCATCATTATGTTATCTTTTTCTTGAAGATATGCTTTACCTAAGATATAGTTTATTGATAACTTATTAACTATAGCATCGGTTTCGTAATGTGTGGCACTGCAGCTATTTTATTGAGATAGAAGAATTATAAGTTTGTCAAATTTTAAAGCATATTTGAAGGAGTCAAAGTTATTTATAACTTAACAAAGGATAACCTTATATTCGTCACGGTGAATATTTTTTTATGTTAGGTGGATATACCAAAAAACAAAGTGACATTAAATTTTAGACTAAAGTTAGAAATTTCAAGCACAATTAAACCAATAATATTACCTCAAAATTAAAGTCAAATTAAAGGATTCCATTTTTTTATTTCTGGCTGAATAATTTTTCGAACTACGAACTGACTCTATATATATAGAAGATGATAAAGTCATTAATCAATCTAAATATAGCAACTTTAATTCTGTTTCTTATTAATGTCTAAAATCTAAGCCTCACTTTCAAACGATGTTAAAGATTCGGCAAGTAAAAGGTAATTTGTTTGCAAGCCCACGTTTGCAGTCTATAAATATATATTTGCATAATATAAAACAAAGTCGACCTGCTGTTTGTCTGTCCCTATGTATGCTTGGATCTTTAAAACTACGCAACAGATTTTGATGCGTTTTTTTTTAATAGATATAGTGATTCAAGGGGAAGGTTTATATGTATTATACATGCATAATTCAGTAGAGAAACACTGATAATTTTAGAGTTTTCTAATGTGATGTCGTAAATAAACACATTTTTTGCGCTTACATTGCAAACGCGGGCTGAATCCGAGACAGATTAAAATAAGTCAGTGATGGTATATGTCTGTCTCTTAAGGATAACCCACAATAACCCTTTTTATCCGCTGTGAACGTTGTATATAAACATATTCTGTAGTACGAGTATATTTATTATCAGCATTGCACCCATGCGAAGCCGGGGCGGGTCGCTCGTATATTATTATACTTTATTATTTCCACACAATGTAAATGCTCAAATTATGGTTATTAGATTTACAGTGTATTAAGTATTATGGTAAGATTTAAAATATGCCTTATGCCCAACCATATCACCGAGCCCTCAGGAACGATTCGAACCTACGACGTTTTGCTATCCAGGCGAGTGCTCTGACCGCTGAGCTACCGAGACGATGGTAGACTTGTCGAAATGTCATCAATGTTGTCGAAATGTCACAATGCCATATTTCTATAATATTTAAAATACGCCTATTAAAACCTCAAACCTCATCTTGGAGCCCTTAGGTAGGATTCAACCTTTTGCTATCCGGGCGAGTACATGACATTGTAAATGCAAAAATAAAATAATACATGTATAATCATAGTTTTTACTATAGCGGGATCAGGGTGGTTTGGTCACTGACCTTAAACAAAGAGGTTCTGTCAGGAGTTAATTTCTATTCGATCTAGTTGATGTTACAACTTGTTCAAAGTTCGCTTGACAAGCTATGTTTTAAACAACAATTTTGACATTACTGTTTTCCAGCTTTAACATCCAAACAATTTCGTAATTATTGAGAATACCCTAGTAACTGTATTGAAATTCATTAAAATAACGAAACAGGGCGTGTAAAGTATATACATGTACGCTATAATTTCACTCTCTTGCAAAATCGTCTTAATAAATCGTTTTAAAATTTTATCTTTTGAAGGTATACTTCTTTAGGCGTGTTATGAAAAAATCGCATCACTGTAACACAAAAGTAACAGATTGAAGTTGCCCGCATAAGCGATATGGTATAAACCAGCAGGATGAAGTTGGCCGGTAATTGGTTCAAGGTATTATACTTAAATATTTAAGCATGTGTGTTTGTGTGTGTGATTTTAAATTATATATGGTGGTTAATAGTAATTTATATAATATTACAATTACAATTTTTTATTATATAATAACATTATCACAATTTTATTTAAAAGTGGTTTTATATTATAAACTTTTTAAGTGCGTTTATTTGAGGTTAACTGTAGGTATGTATTATTTTTATTTATTTATAATATAAATTATCTAATTAAATGATGCAAAAAAGTATAACTTCTCACGCGCGTACAAAAGTACGCGCCCCCATTTCTTTCACTAATAATTTAGTTTCATTAATGTTTCTAAAGAAAGTTCTACTTTCTTTCTTCTATTAAATAAGAAGTTCTGGATATAATTTCACATTAAATATCGATACGAATCGATTGTGACGAAAATACATTCAACTGAATAAATAACTTAAGATCTTGCATATACAACGTAGGTCGTGAACCAAATAATAGAAAATATAAATGAAAATAAAGCTAAGGTTTTTATTCCATAAAACAAAGAAAGTAATAAAATAAGTAGATTAATCGACTTCGTGTTTTTATATTTTTAGTTTCCTTTAATGGAACATGGAACTTTAACACCTGTTTTGTCAATCAAATGTCAATAATTCAAAATAACTGTCAACTGTCAAGTCACTCGTTGCTTACGCTCAATCTGGCTGGCTTTCCTATACGGACTTACTTCTGATCTTTACCGACGACTTTGGCTTATGTAACTATCAACGACGACTTTAGAGTCCATAAAACAAATATGGACTCTTTGGCTGTGGAATCAAGGATCACTGCTGCATGACAGTACTTTGATATATTGGTTGGGCTAAACATGAGTCGAATATTAGTTATTTATTATACAAGAGTGGAAAGTTCCTTTTTAACCGCGTGCTCGATTTGGATGACCGAGCAAGCGAAGGAAACAAACGAGCACAAGGTGAAAAATCTTTCCACTCGAGTGCAATACGTAACTTTTCATCCCACCTCAGCGAGGAAATGACAAAATGAAAAAGAAAACAATTTATAATGACAAAATATTTTTATTTCAATTAAAACACATTAAGATAATCTATAAATTGAAGAAAATAATAAGAAGTAGAAAATAATTAGGAAATATTAAATGTAACGTTGCTACAGTTACTTATGTTAAGTTTAATATTTTTGTTAGGTAATGTTATGTTGGTGTTTGTGAATTGTGCGCTGTTTTGTGGTAAACTATCAGTAATTTTAAATAGTTGTGCCGATTCATTGGATTCTATTGGCGTAAATGTTGGCGAGAGAGGGCTATTGTTTCCAATCTTATGGGGGCTCATTTTAGATGTAGAAGGGCGAGACCAAGAATCTGACAGAGGTTCTTTCAGCGTTATGGCCTCCACGATACTATTACAAATTTTTGATTTACTTTGGATTGAATCCTCTATGTATCCCTCTACAACCGAATTAGACTTCCAGCCTCCATGGCGCTTAAGCGATAGAAGATCAGCCCCTGATTCGGCCAAAAGTGTGGCTGAGGTTCTTCTAAAACAGTGACCGGTGTATAACGGGGGTTCTAAAAGTCCGAGAAAAGTTGCTATTTCTCGTGGAATACTGCCAATTTTATTCTGACCCATAGGTTGTCGGATACACTTTCCGTTGCGATATTGTAGAAAAAATCGTTCAATTGGGGTGTTAGAAGGACGTAAAGCTTGATATTTCTGAACAATGTTTACATATTCCTTGCGAATAACGAAGTTGCGGTCTTTTTTTGTCTTGGTATTTAGTACATTAATTAATAGCAATTCATCAGAATTATGAGAATATTTTGATACGTTATTGACATTAAGTAGTGTAAGTTCATTTGTTCGACATGCTCCGGTTATACCAATAATAAGAACAACCTGTAACAAAAGAAGTATTTATAATCGTAAATAAATTAATCAAATTAAAAATATTGTAAGTACTATGTACAATTTTATCAACAACAAAAAATTACACGTATTGACTTACTTTTGCCGCTAAATATACGGAATCAGGTGCTTTATTAATAAACTTTGCAATTTCAGATGCTGTGAAAACCTTCGATTTTTTTGGCTTATAACCAGATGAGGCTCTTTTTAAAAATGCCACTAATTTATGATAGGTGTCGATATGAACGTCTTTCTTCATCTTAATTGTTAATTTTAGCATTGAATACGTACTCCATAGCGTGCTTGCTTTCTTGGTCTCAGATAATTCTATAAAATATGCCAGCAAAACGTTTTCGGAGAAAGTTTTTGCTCCTTTAGCTAATCGCCACATGTTAAATATATCGTACTGTTTCAAATACTTCTCTCGTGATTGCTGAGGGAGAAGGCTCATTTGCGCATTATTAACTGTTTCAGTTAACTCAGTTGGCGTTAGATAAACTTCATCGTCGCTAATGTCACTCATTTTAGTTGATTTTTTTGTACAGTTTTTAGGTTATGTTAATTATATTAAGCAATAAAACGTGAAAAACTAGAATGGCGCGAAGCACGCAAATAAAACAAAGAAACCAAGAAGGTTCCAAATTTAAATTTTTTCACAATTTAAAAAGTTCTTATCATAAATTTGGCACCATAGAGGTTACATTAAATAGGTTTAATGACGTTTTGAATTTACAATTATATTGAGTACTCATTATATGTGATGTTCTAAATTCAAATCTACTTTGCCGCTCAAGCGAATAAAATAGAATTTTCCAGCCAGATTTCGAAGCGCAAAATTACACTTTCCGAGGTGGTGGGATGAAAAATATATTACCTCCTGCACCGTTTTTAGATGTTGGTCAAATATTATAATGAATAAAATATAGATACTACATATATAAACTGTTATTTTTTATATACTTTAATATCTACAATCATATAAAATATAATGTGGACATGTCTGTCGTTATATTTTACATAACCTCAAGCCTCGAGCATAGAACCTACAGAAATTCTTAATTTGCCTCGCAGTAGGACATATTATTTCGTACATAAAAATGTTTAAGTTTCTACTCTTTTCAAAACAATTTTTCGTTTAGATATCTGATATACTTAAGATTTTAATACACTCAATTATTATTTTAATTTTTGTAGTCATAAATAGTAGTATAATTCATAATTGTCGTGTGGGAGGCGAACCCATAACCTCCGACATTGCCGTCCACCAACTAAAAGCAAATGTACAAACGTACATACACTTCTAGAATTATAACTCCTTTTTATCTTTGTCGTAGCTGGATAAAATGGTTTTAAATGAAAGTATCCAAGCATTAACGAATTGAAATTGCCTACTTAAAAAAAAAACACTTAGAAATTAATATGTTTTCAGGTGAGTTTAGCCGAAACTCTTCTACGTTTAATTTAGAGCTGAACTGATCAAAACTTTTCTTTCCACTACATCGTTTCGTCATTATAATAAGAATTTCTGAACACATCTAATTAGATTTATGTCAAAATTTTAATAAAAAACTTATGTATTAGTGTGGTCAACAAGTCCGCGCAATCCTTACCGCCCTCAGCTACCCGCGCTCGCCCTATTTTGCATTTACCTATGTGTGTTGCAGTATAACACATTATTGCTTTTTGTTGTGGTCTCATTAGATTTTGGCATTAATAATGTAAGGCACTTATTACATAAACGCTAAATACAAATCTTAATTTAGAAATTAAACAATAACGATTTTTGTACTCTAGAATATTCTGCGATTTTTTTTCAATAAAATGGATTGCACTATCGTAAACCTTATGATCTAAAGAATAAAACTGCATTTATAACTCAATACCCGTTTTTTTGTGGGTTAACACACCAATGCTTAACAGCGTCCAATAGCCCATATACACGAAAAGCTACACCACGGCGGCACGGAAATAGTAGTAAATGAGTTACGTCAACGCTTGTACATAATGAAGATAAGACCTACGGTTAAAGGAGTCATCGTTCGCTGCGCCACCTGCCGACTGAAAAAGGCGAAGCCCGCCGCGCCCTCTACCGGAGATCTGCCTGCGGCGCGCCTCGCTCACCACGCACGCCCGTTCACCTACACAGGAGTGGACTATTTCGGCCCACTAGAAGTCACGGTGGGACGACATAGAGAAAAAAGGTACGTCGCGCTCTTCACGTGTATGTCGTCACGCGCGGTACATCTCGAGGTAGCCGCATCGCTCAGCACCGACTCTGCAATCGCCGCCCTTCGCCGTTTCATAGCGAGGCGAGGCTGTCCGACGGAGCTGTGGAGTGACAACGGCACCGCATTCAGAGGCGCCGACCGGGAGCTCTCCGCGGCGATCAAGGAGGCCGCCGCTGCACGACACATCAACTGGCGTTTCCTGCCCCCGGCCGCTCCTTTCATGGCCGGGGCATGGGAGCGTATGGTGCGCACCGTCAAGGAAGCCCTGCGCGCCACTCTGCACGAACAGCGCCCCAGCGACGAGACCCTGCAGACACTGCTCGCCGAAGCCGAAGCGACCGTGAACTCCCGTCCACTCACCCACGTGGCGGTGGGCCCGGACGACCCACCTGCGCTCACACCCAACATGATCCTGATTGGGCCCGACTGTCATACTCCGGCCCCCGGCGCCTTCAACGAGTCCGACCTAACTGCGCGTCATCAGTGGAGACGCGCCCAACAGCTCCCCGACACCTTCTGGCACCGCTGGGTGCGAGAGTACCTACCACTACTGCAAAACCGGCGGGAGCCCTCCAGCGTCGGCACCCCTCCTGTCATCGGCGACGTGGTCATCATATGCGACTCGAACCTACCTCGCAACACCTGGCCGCGCGGACGAGTTACGAAGACCTACCCCGGCAAGGACGGAGTTGTTCGAGTCGTGGACGTCACCACCAGCAAGGGACACGTTCTGCGAAGGCCCACCAAGAAGATCGTCGTGCTACCAGTAAGATCGCAAGGCGACGGCAGGAGAAATGTTCACGACGAAACGATTCGTTTATCTGTACCGCAAATTAAGTAATTCATAAATGATTAATGTGAAGTTCTGAAAATAGTGTAGTTCAAAACGCATGTTCGCAGATAGCAGGACTTGCTCCTTATAGGTGCGCCAATAGGACGATCGCATTTCTTCCTTTCGTCAAGTGTGTTTTACGAGATTAAGAATAGTTTATTTTAGTTACGTAATAATGTTTAGATTGTATTATATTTCTCTAGTTAACCTTTATTAATAAAAATATGATGAATGGCCTATTTATTAACCTGAAATACATAGAAACATCCCGCTCGCCTTCCGCTATGCGACTGCGGACGACAGAGGCGAGTGGGGCAGTTTATATATGACCGAGGCGGGAGGCGAGGTAGAATAAAAGAGCGCCCGCGCCGAGAGCGGCGCCACTCGCTTCCCGCTCTCCCTATGATGAATATTGTATGTTATTTTAGTAAGTATAAATAATCTTAACTAGAAAATAAGTCGTAGTCATAAGAAAATGTGTAAATAATGACAGAAATAAAGGCGAAAGCACTTGCGGGGGTGAGGTTCGGAGGCCCAAAATGGGTTGCCCCACCTTGGATGGGTCACCCGAAAATATCAAATAAAAGACGGGCTCAAATCAATGCAAAATCACTTCCGACCGAGCTTCCGATCCAGCATAGAAACAAGCAAGAAGAAGAAACCTGAAGCCTCCGAACCTCACTGCAAGCTTAAGAAAATCAGCGACTTTTCCTTGCCGAAGCTACCCTGCTGACGTCACCATCCCTACGGCGCCATCCGACATTACCATCGTCCATCACCACCCAAGTTATACAGTCCACCCTAGTGGGGTCTATGCCCCACATATACATTATGTAAATTATTCTCATTCTTAAGTAACTTGTCCTAAGGCATCCTTTTTATGTATAGCTATATTTTTATATATAGTATAAAGTAGTTTATAGCCTAACATTTAAATAACTAGGCGATGCAGTTGCTAAGCATAAAGCTATGCTAGCACCATATATTGGAGCGGAGCGTAATACCTAAAAAAAGATTTTTTTTCGATGGGAATTAATACGAATTTTAGAATTCGGTCTTCGTCACAATCTGGTCCTAAGCCTGTTGATTCGATTCCACACAAAAAATATTAAAATCGGTTAAGAACTCGGGAAGTTATGGCGTAACAGACTTTACGCCATTGAAGCTGATCCATGGGAGCTTCGCTCGCTCCGCTCCAATAAATTGTTCGAACCATAGCGTCTTGAAATTGTTGATGCCTATTGGTGAATTTTGCCGTTTCCACTGAATGATTATAATAAGTCAATTATAACAAGTCGCTCCGATGAATAAAAAAGTACATTAATTACGAGAGTTATTGGGATCAAACTCTATCGCATACCTAATCTTAAAATTGAGTCGGCGTGTAAACTACAAAAGCATCATTATGTTATCTTTTTCTTGAAGATATGCTTTACCTAAGATATAGTTTATTGATAACTTATTAACTATAGCATCGGTTTCGTAATGTGTGGCACTGCAGCTATTTTATTGAGATAGAAGAATTATAAGTTTGTCAAATTTTAAAGCATATTTGAAGGAGTCAAAGTTATTTATAACTTAACAAAGGATAACCTTATATTCGTCACGGTGAATATTTTTTTATGTTAGGTGGATATACCAAAAAACAAAGTGACATTAAATTTTAGACTAAAGTTAGAAATTTCAAGCACAATTAAACCAATAATATTACCTCAAAATTAAAGTCAAATTAAAGGATTCCATTTTTTTATTTCTGGCTGAATAATTTTTCGAACTACGAACTGACTCTATATATATAGAAGATGATAAAGTCATTAATCAATCTAAATATAGCAACTTTAATTCTGTTTCTTATTAATGTCTAAAATCTAAGCCTCACTTTCAAACGATGTTAAAGATTCGGCAAGTAAAAGGTAATTTGTTTGCAAGCCCACGTTTGCAGTCTATAAATATATATTTGCATAATATAAAACAAAGTCGACCTGCTGTTTGTCTGTCCCTATGTATGCTTGGATCTTTAAAACTACGCAACAGATTTTGATGCGTTTTTTTTTAATAGATATAGTGATTCAAGGGGAAGGTTTATATGTATTATACATGCATAATTCAGTAGAGAAACACTGATAATTTTAGAGTTTTCTAATGTGATGTCGTAAATAAACACATTTTTTGCGCTTACATTGCAAACGCGGGCTGAATCCGAGACAGATTAAAATAAGTCAGTGATGGTATATGTCTGTCTCTTAAGGATAACCCACAATAACCCTTTTTATCCGCTGTGAACGTTGTATATAAACATATTCTGTAGTACGAGTATATTTATTATCAGCATTGCACCCATGCGAAGCCGGGGCGGGTCGCTCGTATATTATTATACTTTATTATTTCCACACAATGTAAATGCTCAAATTATGGTTATTAGATTTACAGTGTATTAAGTATTATGGTAAGATTTAAAATATGCCTTATGCCCAACCATATCACCGAGCCCTCAGGAACGATTCGAACCTACGACGTTTTGCTATCCAGGCGAGTGCTCTGACCGCTGAGCTACCGAGACGATGGTAGACTTGTCGAAATGTCATCAATGTTGTCGAAATGTCACAATGCCATATTTCTATAATATTTAAAATACGCCTATTAAAACCTCAAACCTCATCTTGGAGCCCTTAGGTAGGATTCAACCTTTTGCTATCCGGGCGAGTACATGACATTGTAAATGCAAAAATAAAATAATACATGTATAATCATAGTTTTTACTATAGCGGGATCAGGGTGGTTTGGTCACTGACCTTAAACAAAGAGGTTCTGTCAGGAGTTAATTTCTATTCGATCTAGTTGATGTTACAACTTGTTCAAAGTTCGCTTGACAAGCTATGTTTTAAACAACAATTTTGACATTACTGTTTTCCAGCTTTAACATCCAAACAATTTCGTAATTATTGAGAATACCCTAGTAACTGTATTGAAATTCATTAAAATAACGAAACAGGGCGTGTAAAGTATATACATGTACGCTATAATTTCACTCTCTTGCAAAATCGTCTTAATAAATCGTTTTAAAATTTTATCTTTTGAAGGTATACTTCTTTAGGCGTGTTATGAAAAAATCGCATCACTGTAACACAAAAGTAACAGATTGAAGTTGCCCGCATAAGCGATATGGTATAAACCAGCAGGATGAAGTTGGCCGGTAATTGGTTCAAGGTATTATACTTAAATATTTAAGCATGTGTGTTTGTGTGTGTGATTTTAAATTATATATGGTGGTTAATAGTAATTTATATAATATTACAATTACAATTTTTTATTATATAATAACATTATCACAATTTTATTTAAAAGTGGTTTTATATTATAAACTTTTTAAGTGCGTTTATTTGAGGTTAACTGTAGGTATGTATTATTTTTATTTATTTATAATATAAATTATCTAATTAAATGATGCAAAAAAGTATAACTTCTCACGCGCGTACAAAAGTACGCGCCCCCATTTCTTTCACTAATAATTTAGTTTCATTAATGTTTCTAAAGAAAGTTCTACTTTCTTTCTTCTATTAAATAAGAAGTTCTGGATATAATTTCACATTAAATATCGATACGAATCGATTGTGACGAAAATACATTCAACTGAATAAATAACTTAAGATCTTGCATATACAACGTAGGTCGTGAACCAAATAATAGAAAATATAAATGAAAATAAAGCTAAGGTTTTTATTCCATAAAACAAAGAAAGTAATAAAATAAGTAGATTAATCGACTTCGTGTTTTTATATTTTTAGTTTCCTTTAATGGAACATGGAACTTTAACACCTGTTTTGTCAATCAAATGTCAATAATTCAAAATAACTGTCAACTGTCAAGTCACTCGTTGCTTACGCTCAATCTGGCTGGCTTTCCTATACGGACTTACTTCTGATCTTTACCGACGACTTTGGCTTATGTAACTATCAACGACGACTTTAGAGTCCATAAAACAAATATGGACTCTTTGGCTGTGGAATCAAGGATCACTGCTGCATGACAGTACTTTGATATATTGGTTGGGCTAAACATGAGTCGAATATTAGTTATTTATTATACAAGAGTGGAAAGTTCCTTTTTAACCGCGTGCTCGATTTGGATGACCGAGCAAGCGAAGGATTCTAAAGTTGAATCACGAGCGCAGCGAGTGATTCTAAATTAGAATCCTGAGCGTCAGCGAGGGAAACAAACGAGCACAAGGTGAAAAATCTTTCCACTCGAGTGCAATACGTAACTTTTCATCCCACCTCAGCGAGGAAATGACAAAATGAAAAAGAAAACAATTTATAATGACAAAATATTTTTATTTCAATTAAAACACATTAAGATAATCTATAAATTGAAGAAAATAATAAGAAGTAGAAAATAATTAGGAAATATTAAATGTAACGTTGCTACAGTTACTTATGTTAAGTTTAATATTTTTGTTAGGTAATGTTATGTTGGTGTTTGTGAATTGTGCGCTGTTTTGTGGTAAACTATCAGTAATTTTAAATAGTTGTGCCGATTCATTGGATTCTATTGGCGTAAATGTTGGCGAGAGAGGGCTATTGTTTCCAATCTTATGGGGGCTCATTTTAGATGTAGAAGGGCGAGACCAAGAATCTGACAGAGGTTCTTTCAGCGTTATGGCCTCCACGATACTATTACAAATTTTTGATTTACTTTGGATTGAATCCTCTATGTATCCCTCTACAACCGAATTAGACTTCCAGCCTCCATGGCGCTTAAGCGATAGAAGATCAGCCCCTGATTCGGCCAAAAGTGTGGCTGAGGTTCTTCTAAAACAGTGACCGGTGTATAACGGGGGTTCTAAAAGTCCGAGAAAAGTTGCTATTTCTCGTGGAATACTGCCAATTTTATTCTGACCCATAGGTTGTCGGATACACTTTCCGTTGCGATATTGTAGAAAAAATCGTTCAATTGGGGTGTTAGAAGGACGTAAAGCTTGATATTTCTGAACAATGTTTACATATTCCTTGCGAATAACGAAGTTGCGGTCTTTTTTTGTCTTGGTATTTAGTACATTAATTAATAGCAATTCATCAGAATTATGAGAATATTTTGATACGTTATTGACATTAAGTAGTGTAAGTTCATTTGTTCGACATGCTCCGGTTATACCAATAATAAGAACAACCTGTAACAAAAGAAGTATTTATAATCGTAAATAAATTAATCAAATTAAAAATATTGTAAGTACTATGTACAATTTTATCAACAACAAAAAATTACACGTATTGACTTACTTTTGCCGCTAAATATACGGAATCAGGTGCTTTATTAATAAACTTTGCAATTTCAGATGCTGTGAAAACCTTCGATTTTTTTGGCTTATAACCAGATGAGGCTCTTTTTAAAAATGCCACTAATTTATGATAGGTGTCGATATGAACGTCTTTCTTCATCTTAATTGTTAATTTTAGCATTGAATACGTACTCCATAGCGTGCTTGCTTTCTTGGTCTCAGATAATTCTATAAAATATGCCAGCAAAACGTTTTCGGAGAAAGTTTTTGCTCCTTTAGCTAATCGCCACATGTTAAATATATCGTACTGTTTCAAATACTTCTCTCGTGATTGCTGAGGGAGAAGGCTCATTTGCGCATTATTAACTGTTTCAGTTAACTCAGTTGGCGTTAGATAAACTTCATCGTCGCTAATGTCACTCATTTTAGTTGATTTTTTTGTACAGTTTTTAGGTTATGTTAATTATATTAAGCAATAAAACGTGAAAAACTAGAATGGCGCGAAGCACGCAAATAAAACAAAGAAACCAAGAAGGTTCCAAATTTAAATTTTTTCACAATTTAAAAAGTTCTTATCATAAATTTGGCACCATAGAGGTTACATTAAATAGGTTTAATGACGTTTTGAATTTACAATTATATTGAGTACTCATTATATGTGATGTTCTAAATTCAAATCTACTTTGCCGCTCAAGCGAATAAAATAGAATTTTCCAGCCAGATTTCGAAGCGCAAAATTACACTTTCCGAGGTGGTGGGATGAAAAATATATTACCTCCTGCACCGTTTTTAGATGTTGGTCAAATATTATAATGAATAAAATATAGATACTACATATATAAACTGTTATTTTTTATATACTTTAATATCTACAATCATATAAAATATAATGTGGACATGTCTGTCGTTATATTTTACATAACCTCAAGCCTCGAGCATAGAACCTACAGAAATTCTTAATTTGCCTCGCAGTAGGACATATTATTTCGTACATAAAAATGTTTAAGTTTCTACTCTTTTCAAAACAATTTTTCGTTTAGATATCTGATATACTTAAGATTTTAATACACTCAATTATTATTTTAATTTTTGTAGTCCATCTTGGGCCCAAGACACTATGGAGCGTGGGCATTCCCCTTTATGTAAAGGTTTCAGAAGAAAAAAGGGTCCTTGAGTTAGGGAAAGGAAATTAGCTAGCGAGAACGACATTGGGCAAAGGGACGATTATTTAAAATTGCCTTTTCTTGTGCTAACAATAAATTCTTCAAAGGAAAGATTATTATTTTTATATTATTAAGAAAAGAAAGACTTGTCATTACCCTTTGATATGACATTTTAAGTAAACTATTTTACTAAAACGGGGCGTGTAATCTGAAATAAATGAAATATAATTTCTACTTGAGATGAAGACTAATTCATTGTTCATACATTGAGAATGAAAATCAAACAACTCTTTCGAGACTGCCACATAATTCTTTTCAACAATAATTTGGTTGAATAATGTAATGAATCTAGTAATATTAGGTGCTTCTTTTCGTAAGGATGGTTTGATAAATCAATTAAATCAATAATCAATGGATATATAGAAACAGTATCTTATATTGGACATCAAAGTATTAATTTTGAACTATTTCATAAATTAAGATGAATGAGTACTAAATAACAGTGCTGTCTAGGGACGCCTGAAAGAAACGATGCTCAGATAGAAAACCACGCCAGCCACGCACACTGAGGTGCGGAGGCTGGTAACTCCTTATTATATATAAAGGTACTAAACATATGTATATATAAAGGTACTAAATCTAACGCTCTCGTGTAACAGTATAATCTGATGCTTAGCAAGGATAGAGTTTATGCGCGGCGAGTGGGGAGCAATGGTGTCTGTGTGACACCCTGCAAGGGCAGAGCAAAATTATATCCTAATTATATTATGACAATACTTTGTGTATTTGTGTGTTTGTTACCATATTGTCAGTTTATTCGGTGCGTTGCTATGGTAACGGTTTCACTAATTCTTACTCGTCAAAATAAGAACGTGAAAAGTAAAATAAGAAAACAGAAGATCCAACCCGCCCGTTTCGATGGGCGGGTGACGGCTAGTAATTATAAAATTAAAGTTAATATTAAATAAAATTAAATGAAAAACAGATAAAAGTCAAGTTAAATTAAAATAAAATTGAATCAAAATAAAATAATTACTGAATTTAAGTTATCTGCCTGCAAAATACCTGAGAATTCATTTACTTTATTGTTATGTATATAGCGTAATAAGCAGTCTTTTTTATATTTGAGAAAAACTTTAAAAAATATTGATTTCTAGTGGCTGATCTTCAGTCATAATAGATAATGTCTTTAACTCAGGAATGTATAAGTAGATAAATCGATATATTCATTGTTAACGTTATAGTGTGGAAATAAAAAATTGACATATTAAGCTACGTACGTTTTATCGATAGTTAAGTATAAGCAGATAAAACGATATATTTATTTGTTAACGTAATAGTCTGTTAGTCGTCGTCTTGATATCTCACTTGGTCAATTTACGAACGCTAACTTTTGAGTATAAGTTGATATAAGGATATATTACGATATAATTTATATTTTTGTGAATCGCGTAGATATCTCGTTTAGTTAGATAAAATACGCAAAATATGGATACATTTATATAATATCACAGGCAATATCCCTGAAAGTTACGTAGATATCGAATTGTCATTTTATTCCTACAATACCAATGCCTTAGGAAGCCTATGCGACGATAAAATAAAAATCTTGTATGTCGAGTTATCAAATTCTTCACGCAAGGCACGGATATTATCTAACCAAGTAAGTGCAGCATGTCAGATTCGCGTATGTTGGAAACAAGTATTTAAAAATCAAATCATTTAAATAATTTTAAAAGTCCTAACTAAAATGTTAATATTGAAATCACCACACAATTACTTTCTTATTCTGTTTGTGGACTAGTTTAAACACACCTCCCTTGTCGGACTCAAAGAGAGGGTAGCCTCCTGAGGAGGGCCTGTATGCACACACATTTATATTGATTAAGTTATCGAGTTCCACGCAGGGCAGATCAATTGTTCTTTTAATAGAGAGC
Source organism: Calamotropha paludella (assembly GCA_927399485.1). NCBI lineage: Eukaryota > Metazoa > Arthropoda > Insecta > Lepidoptera > Crambidae > Calamotropha > Calamotropha paludella. The sequence continues at coordinate 16,877,342 of OV656803.1, read as the reverse complement.
GCTACAATTTAAGTTATTTTTTCATTATTAATAATATTTTTCCTCAGCAGCAGACTTTCTACTAAATGAATTAAGAATTCTATGATTCACAAATGCGCAATTAATTCATAAAATTTGCCCCAGGGCTTTAGTGACTTAAATATAAATTTAATTCTAAATCATTTCCAGAAAAATCTTGTGTGTTTTGGTCTCGTTTTGGTGAACAATGGTGAAATAATTAGACTTTTCTTTTGTCGTCACAGGGCTAGAGTGTTTATCTGTTTCCCTTTCTTTTAATTTAAATCTAAAATTAGTCAATATATTGTTATTTGGAATAACTTCTAAAGTCTATTTTTTTGCCCTATAAGAGCAGGAATGGTAACCAAATTCTTGGCTATATAGATCTATACTAATATTATAAGTTCGTAAGTTTATTTGTTGGAAGTAATCTATAACTAAATTAAACCGGTAAACCGTTAAAAGTATCCTAACAGTGTACAGACAGCTCTTTGCACAATTAAACACAATTTCGACTAAATCGCCTTTGGTTAAATCAATTGTGACGCCTTATGGTTAAATGCTACACAAACAATGTTTGGGTCGGTGTCAAACCTGAACAGCTAAACGGATTTAAACGATATTTGGCAAACAGTTAGGTTAGAAAGAGGATTAATACCTTAGTAATATTTATTTCATAAAAACATTACTATTCCTGAGGTTTATTAAAATCAACGGCAATGTGGGCAAAGTAGAGGACAAAACTTAGTAGTAATGCTGCGGCTACATTAGCGGGCTACGGCGAATATTCGTGTTACCGCTTTAAGTGTGGCCGGGTGGATCGTTCTAGCGCGAAGTATTCGGGCGAAGACGATGTATTCGCTGCACTGTCGGTAAAGTGGCGCGCTTCGAGGCAGTGTCGGTAAAGTAGTGCGCATCAAAGGGATTAGACATGTCCAAAATAATCGTTTGTATCATACCTAAGATATTTATCCATTTTCTAAACAGGTTAAAATAAAATAAAAGTATTAGTTCGAACAGTAAAAAACACATTGTTTTAGCAAAAATGGGAGTTAAAATGGAAGGAACAATAATTAATAAACATTTTTTATCGAAAAATACATTTAACGAATTAAAAACTACTTTCTTGCTCTTATGTTAAAGTTATAGAGGACTTCGATGTTAAGCATTGATCGCTATCGAATGTTTCCTTGTGATAGCGGTGCAAATGAGTACTTAGATTTGCAGTATTATTTTTTTAGTTTTCACTTTCGCTTGACACAGTTTATCGACACCTTGACACCGTCATCGGTTTAATAAAAAATGACCACATACATATTTGATTTTTATGGCGGCGGCATAGTGTGCAAAGTTATCGACGATGTGTTACTTAAAACAAAGACGACTTGTCAATAAAGCCAACAAGAAAATTATTTTATTTTATTATGCCGGTACCTAACATTAGAAAAAATACTGATGTATCGGGTAGGCAGTGCACAAACAAAGCGTGTCGCCCGCTGCTAGATCAGTTGGTCGGTGCACAGTTTGTTTACATTCATTCGGACGGCCCGCTTGGTCGAGTGGTCAGTGGTTAATGGTGCTAGCTTTTGTAGTAGTGTTTCAAAGTCAGACGTCGACATACGTAAAAATCGAGGGAATTCGATGCCAGACTCGGCGTTTAGCTCAGATAACTTACTTTCCATTCCTGTTCTGAAAATAAGAAAAATAAAGTCAAATTATTATATATAACAATATAATAACGGATATACATATATTCATCTGCATTCGTTTAGCAGAGATTAGTTCTTTCCACCGGCTCCTATTCTTACATATCTCTTGCTTCATCAACCTTAATTAAATTCTTCATGCATAAATAGTCCAAATATGAACATTATTAAGAAAATAGGTTTTGACATTATATTATGGTGCAGTATGCTTACATCGTTCGGTTGCTATGAATAGTAGTCATAAACCATCTCCTCTTTCTTCTCTTTTGACGTGACAACGTCTTAAATTAGGTTGCGGCTGGGAGTCACTTATGAAAAAGTGTAACGCTCGGTAACGTTACGATGAGTCACCGAACGAGAGAGAGGCCCGCCGAATGCCTTGCGTCTCTCTCCCACTCAACTATATATGCGCTTACAATGAGAGCGAGTGAGAGGCACGCGTCCCTTCCACTCGGGCATGGTTAGCCCGCCTAAGAGCGAGAGAGACAGACATAAAAAGTGGAAGGGACGCGTGCCTATAAATTAATGTTTTAAATATAATTCTTTGTATAAATAAATGTTTTAAATTGTTACTATTATTTCATCCTTCTTCCTACTATACGAATGAATATTCACATTAAAATTATTTTACCACTCAAAGTCGTTGTCACGTAAAACTTTCGCCCGTATACCGACTTTACAGGCAACCAACCAGTTTTTTTTAATATTTTGCAAATGATACTCGTACTAGTAGTAATACCTAAATAATAATTTATCGACAATTACCTCTCAGCCGTATAGCACACCACTACACAACCCGGCACGATGTATCGCGTCACGAATATTCGCCCGCTAATGTAGACAAGAACATCGCGCATGCCCGTACACGATGTTTTTAGCGCGCCAACGCGACACGAATATTCGCCCGCATATGTAGCCAGGCCATAACAAATAGAAAATGTGTGCTCGCACCTCTCTCTCTTGCCCCTACAGTAATATACGAAACGGAACTCTTTCTTTCTATCTTCATTAACTTATATCTCCCTCTCAACTTCCGTTTTCCTCGCCCGATCACTCTTTTCGTAACGCTCTCGTCACGAAATCACCAGCTTACTCCTAAGTCATGCGTGCGTAAACAAGTTTTACTTCAAAAACTCTGTTTAGGTGCCACTTATTTTGCAAATGAGTTTATATAGCCTGGCCACTCTGATAGTACTTTGTAATTTATAAATATTGGTGATTTTTTTGACAATCTGACGTGTGGTTTCTGAGACAAATTTACAAATTCTAATTCTTTAAAATTGTGCAGTTTTTACATCGAGTAAACTATAACATTCAAATTTTCGTGCGTTCTTCATTTTTGCAATGTCAAACGTCATATACAAAGGCGGGCGAAAAGACTACAACTTCCTTTTCGAATTACGACCATACTCATTCGCTTTTCGTTCCCTAAAATTAGTTAAATCATTCTATACCCCATTATAGCAACTTAATTGTGCACATTAGGTTACAAGAACATAATAAGCCCTCAAAACCTTAGCCCCACTGGCGCCCACTACATTCGTCGCCTGTGTCATCCTTCGCGGCTCAACTGTGATGAGCTGATCAGTGGCCGCAATTTGTTGTCGGGTAACATTGACATTGCAGAAGGAAACTATTATAATTTATCGTTTTATGAGCATGAAATCTCGAGACGATGTTTGCTTAGAGGGTTTGTCACTAGATTAATTGGTAAATGTTGTTTGACCATAATGTTGTGTATGTTATTTTACCATTTATGTACTAACTATTTATCTATTTATTTGATTTTTTACTCGTTAAAAAAAAGAAAAATACCTAAAAGTTTTTATTTACATAATCGTTTTTAATATAATATCTACAACGAAACTAAATGATTTTATTCGCATACTATTCCTAGGGCATAAACGAATATCTATTTATGAATATCTATTTATGCAAATTAATATTTAGATACTTTCTTTTATATTTATAAACTATTGTGAGATACTCCTTACTCCTGCAAGCAATGGATTTTTGTCCAGTAAATTTCAGTTTTAATAGAAGCTTTTATAGAATTACTCAGAAAATAGTTCGGCTCGCAAAGTTGTTTGTAAGTAGTTGTACGTTTACAACCTGTAAATGATCTCGCTTTAATGTGGTATACACAGCGTCTAATAATAATCTTGGCAGTACCGGCCAAGATTAAGTAATTTCCAGAAGCGACAATTGTGTGCAATGAACTTCTTTTGGCATTATGATTTTACGCTGTTATTACTCTGCTGTTATGTTTGACGATAGGTAGCTAAATAATATATATTTTATTATATTGCAATAAATAGATTAATAGTGCTGCTTTAATATATTATACTGGCGAGATATATGTATGTAGGTACCTAAACTTATTTAATTTCAGAAAGTGACGCTTAATATAAGAAACTTATTTCATTACCCACCTTGTTTCTACTGTTAATACTTGTTTTCATTACATAAGGCAATAGTTAAATAACTATTTACCATTTATGGCGTAGCTTACGTTACATTCACGAGTGTTACTGGAAGTTCATGCATCTCCATTTGAGTCACATAATAGAACATCGAGACGGTATGTCTCAATCCGAGCTCAGTTTTCTCAGTTTGTTGTTAGCCGTCATGATCGACGATGATGATTAATCACTACGTAAGATAAAAAGCCATAAGTAACGAAAATATTTCTAGTTAATTGTAGAATTATTTAATAAGCGAAATTATAATTTGACATAGACAAAAATAATAAATATATTGCAGACGTTAGTAAAAAATTAACACTCGATAAGTACAAAGACAAGAATCCTTAACTGAGTCATACAATTTTTATTTACTAGCATCAATTTTATAACTGAATCTTCAAAACTCAATACGAATCCAAAAGTATTTGTAATAACAATAAATAAATAGTTAAATATATTCAGCAGGGTGGAATTGCACCAAGACATCAGTACTTATATTATGATAATACTTTGTGTGTTTGTTACCATATATACTTACCATAGTTACCATAAGCCTAAGAATAACAGTTTTTATAATCAATTAACGTTACCATAGCAACGCGTGGCCGGGTCAGTTAGTCATACTAAAAAAGGTGTCGTTAAAGGGGACTAATGTACCTGGAGGTAACTACATCTCCGGAAGACCACAAAATAGGCAGTAGCTCATTCCGATTAAAAGTCATTTCCTGCAATCTCTAGTCCGTCTGCAGAGCGTAGAGATTTTTAAGGATGGGTTGCATCCATTTGTAGACTTGTTGCGGCTGAGATGATGAATTAATTGGATATAATAAGTTAAGCAGTATATTGACCAGTATTACAGTTAAAAGACCACTTTTGTCAAATATTGTTTATCTCATTTTTACTTAAAATTATAAAATTAGAATTATGAAAATACTCGTACATTGAATAATAATTGGTAAGTTAAGTCTGTATCATAATATTAAAAGCAAGATGTGTCTTCTTGTAAGTAGTTTATGTACTTAGTTAAGATTAGATAATTAAGGAAGTAATGATGTATTTAGTGCATAAGCTGTGAGTAGACCTAAGTAAATAAATAAATTAAATAAATAAATTGAATACCTATTTAATATTATTATTTAGATTTTAAGTAATTAACTTTAAAATTATATAAATTCTTAAAAACTTATACTATCTAGAATCGATTCCTCGTTACCGATCCCGTAATATGGTTTCCAATTAGATCACATTTCTAATTTAATTACGACGAAACCTAACTAAAGAAACCTATTGTTATATGACGCCTTATAAAGTTGTTATAAACATTTTGAACAGGCACTACTCACCTGAATTAGAATATTGAGTAGATTGAGGTCAGTAATGTGTGAATCAAACACACTCTTTATAATTTCTCATAATTCTCATCAAAATAAATCTTATTAAATAAATAACTAATTCAAAAAAACATTAATACGTTATTAATTGTCAATAAACAGCAAAAATATATTTGTCTCATGTGAAACAAAGAAACAATTATGTATATAATACGTAACAAAAATTGCAACCCAAATACTACGGTCATTACAAGGTCTATGTCCCTACATCGGGATGCAAATAGGTGGATAACTATTATTATCATCACATCCCCATGTATTCATTAAGCAAAGATCAACTAAACTTTCAAAAGGTAGATTACGAAGAATATCTTTATTTCATTTAAAATGTATAGTACCGAAGCATTATTTAGGTAATCTTGTTGTCCAAAAGATAAACAATACGTAGCACCTCAACGCGCCCACCGCCGTGAGGAAATCCAGCTATTTCTGTCCTAGTTAGCAGGCGTCACTGCTGGCTGTTTAATCTTAATCGCTCCTTAGTAGCTTTGCGAGTGAACTAAGCGCTAAAACACAAGGCTTGCGTTTTAGCGCTCAGTTCTACAACTTGTTGAATAAATTATGATAGGTCTTGACATTACTCTGAGTCGCTGAGTACCTATTCAAGTTCCAACCTTGTTTTGGAAAATGTGTTTATTTTAACGTATACTTGTTACTGCTACTTTAGCAAACAGTTAAAAAACAAGAAACGAAGTTTTTACATAGTGAACATCTGTTTTAAGTAGATTAAAATTTAACTAGCAAAATTACTAAAGTTAGCCCTTCTGGATCGTTAATATAATCATTGATATTTTTACATTTAACTTTACTTATTCCTTGCTTTAACGTTCAACCCATAAAACATTTTGCTTTGATGCTAGTCTGATTTTAAACAGACGCACTTCCGAACATTATCTGTTAACCCAATAAGCTAACCCAATGGTAAGATTATCCATTATAAAGAGTACTGCTACCAACACATTAAACTAGTCTTGCTTAACAACTTGTCAATAAATAACAACAACTTCAAACAGAGTTTATTTAAATATACTATATGTCCAACTCAGTTATTAAATAAAAATAATATTATAGGGGCTGAGTAAACTCACGCACTGGGCTAAGTGAAGGATTATGGTCCAAAATTACTCTTTAAGTTACCATATATGTTATAATGTAACAATAATGCAAATTTTCGTATAATTCTGCCAATTCACATGATTTGTCATTATACGGTAAGGGTTCCTGGTGATAATGACGAGTCCGTTAATTCATTATCGGTTATATGTACCACTGTAGCCTGGAATCCAACTTATATTTAGCTCAATACCCTTAAGGTTGCATCCTAGTAGCGCTTATCTGGTTTTTAGAATAAGAGGAGATAGGGATTTAGGCCGAAAAGGGTTAGAAAAGATTGGTTGAAGACAACTTTGCGAATCTGAAAAAATTATGGCCTTATTATGGCCATGTAATTCTGTGTATAGGATGGCCTCTAAGAAAGCTATTGCTTCTCAAGTGAATACGAATTTTGAAGCTCAAAATAATTTTAAACCGAGGTATCCACACGGCCGCAACAACTCTGCCACAATCTGTAAGCTTAGAGGCGTCAGTATATATAGGAAGCCATTCATGCCAGTCATTGTGCATAAGATCATACTATCAAACCAGGAGTCGTTCGAACTATGTAGCGCGCGTATCGCGCGTATCGCGCTTCTGCTGAAACCGATGACATCGCGGTAACCCAATTTAATTCCACCATTTGTGAACGGAACGGAATAGCCGACGATGCACAACGTGAGGTCGCCGCGTGCAACGTCTTCGCCCCCCACGTCGCGTGCCTTCCTTTGCGTCACTTCGATACATACATCTATCAGGTCAATAGTTTTAAGTTAATAACTGTGTTTTTTAAATACCTAATTAAATTTATTTAAAATTATTTTGGTTTCTTTAAGTCCAGCGGCTGCGACCTTCGTATTTCGCGCAGTCGGTAAAATATTTGCGGTCGGTCTCGAACTTCATAGACGAAGATTTCGGTTCGTTTGAACGAGCCACCCGAGTGGCTTTTAAGTCGCGCATCGAATATCCGAACCTCAAGGAGCAGCCGGATGAGTATTTAGCAATCGATAAGCAGAAAGGGCTGAAATGTATTTGTGAGTATGCTAAAAGAATTGTCTTTGTGTTGCTCTATGCTACTCCCATCAGATATATAATAATTTAGTATAATTTTCAAGACTTTTGCGTCAAGTGAAAATTTCCAGGGAGTCTGTATCGCAACAGTCTGGCCGACGACTATTAGATTCACATAGATTGAGTGTAGATAAAATAGTTAAATAATTATCAATGAAGAAAATATCTTTATCTACTCTGATACTATAATACAAAGATTCTAAAACTGAAAACAAAATGCTTATGACAAACATTACGTACAGGCCAAAAATAATAAAAAAAAAAGTTTAATTACGATACAGGTCTTGTATGGACACCTGTATCATAATATAACTTTTTAATCATAACGATACACCTATACAACCTCCAGCTGGACCAAGGAGGTTGAACCTCTACTTTAAAAAGGTTTCAATGAACGAGTCCGCGACGACGCAACACGCATTCACAATCGATGTTTGCACCTTGGCGCCAACATTTGACATTTAAAAAATCTTTTCAATATTTAAACAAAGTTTGGTTTTGTTTGCAACATTGTTTTACGTAATATAGTATGAGAGTAGATAAAGTAGTGTATGACACTGTACATAACTTGGTCTTATAACACTCGTGTGATACTATAAAAAAACTCGCCTACGGCTCGTTTTTTTAAAACCCACTCATGTTATAAGAACCCTTATTATGCAACAGTATCATAAACTACTATTATCTACTCTGATACTATAATACAAAGATTCTAAAACTGAAAACAAAATGCTTATGACAAACATTACGTACAGGCCAAAAATAATAAAAAAAAAAGTTTAATTACGATACAGGTCTTGTATGGACACCTGTATCATAATATAACTTTTTAATCATAACGATACACCTATACAACCTCCAGCTGGACCAAGGAGGTTGAACCTCTACTTTAAAAAGGTTTCAATGAACGAGTCCGCGACGACGCAACACGCATTCACAATCGATGTTTGCACCTTGGCGCCAACATTTGACATTTAAAAAATCTTTTCAATATTTAAACAAAGTTTGGTTTTGTTTGCAACATTGTTTTACGTAATATAGTATGAGAGTAGATAAAGTAGTGTATGACACTGTACATAACTTGGTCTTACTCGCCTACGGCTCGTTTTTTTAAAACACACTCATGTTATAAGAACCCTTATTATGCAACAGTATCATAAACTACTATAAAGAACCAACCCGAAATCGCACAACGGCATTATGATGATCCAGATGTAACGGTTCCTGATTATGACGGGTACCGAACATTTTAACTCGATTTGTAAGACTCTGTGACCGATTGGTACAGACAATTTTAGATTGGTTCGAACTAAAATTTTAAAACTGTTCATTAGGTAAATAAATTACATTATCGGAGCTTGAATCAGAGTCATCCTGCAGATTTATTATTATTGACTCAATAGTATCATCGAGCCTATTGTCGCGATCCCAGTAAACGTTTTCCTTTTTTTTGGACATGGTCATCACATCTTTGCCATTTTTCTGCCGTGTACTCCGAAAACAATAAATTCAGTGCGTTTATCTTTTCGTCTAGAGAAGAATTAATATGGTTTTGCAATATATTGTTTTTGTCATTAGCCCAGACCAACTCGATGGGATTCAGATCTGGATGGTATGGCGCTAAACGCAGTACTGTGTGTTCTTGGGCTTTTAAGAGTTCATCAATTCTGTAAACGGGCTCTTTTTGTGTTTTATTGATAAGATTATGCAGTTGAGGTTATTTCATAGTTTCGGGAAATTCAACGTGTGGCGCACCGCAACCAGTTCTGCATTTCACTTTTGAGGCTTGCAATGTTTGGTTTCGTCTCAGCTTGAACGCTATTCTAAGATGCGTTGTCCATGATAACTACAGAGTTCAGCAGCAGCTTTTCTTTTAGCTTTTCATCCACCCACTTATAAAAAGTAGGCCCGTTCATGTCTCCATGGTAGTAGCCAGTCTTAGCATCTGATTTTAATAAAGTCAATGCACCTTGAACCAAGCCATTTCGACACCCATCGTGAAGAATTAACACACGTCGTCCTTTTCCGATGTCAGTGTGAATTCCAGTTTCTGACACTGATTGCCAACGTTTGCTCACATTGTGAGTGGCATTAATATATGTCTAAGAAATGGGGGAAACCCACCTTTTTAAAATAAGCAGAACCGCTGGCATATAACTATACCACCGGTTCTACCACTACAGTAACAAAGCTAACCTAGCAACCGCCTAAACTAAGCGTTATCTTATTGCAGCATTATTCATTAATTCTATTCAGTTCGAAAAGCACATTCAAATGGATCTAAAGTTATTTATTCTATTAGTAGAATAGTGATAATAAGTAAGGGGTATCTATCGAATACCAAAAAAACAATTTAAAAGGTCCAAGCACTATTTATTTCATAACGATGAGTTTTAAGAATCACAAAATTCAAAGAGAAATAAAAGCCAGTCTAAATAGCCTAAGCTAAGTTTATCCAACATCATAAAGTTGTTGTAAAATCGTTATAATAAGCAAGGGAGCTATAAAATATCAAATCACTATTAAAAAGTACCAAGCACTGTTTATTTCATAATATTCAGTTATAAGAAACACAGTAAAACAAATTTTTAGAGAGAAATAGTAACTAGTCTGACTAGACTGTACTAATTTTATTCCAAATCACAAAGGTCTTACTTACATGTGTTAGCCGCTCGAAATTCACAATAAGAATGACTCAAAAATTCCTACATCTAGCATTATGCATCGCCATCTTTTCCGCCAACACAATTATCCGGTTAGAGGGCAAAAGTGGCGCTGCAAACGCCTTAATTTACACATTAGCGAGCAAAGGTGGCGCTGCAATTGCCCAGTTTACTTACTTAAAATAACAACTTTGAGAAAACTCAGTAATAATCTTTATCTTGCAATTTCTTAAATCGTTTCATGATTTACAATGCTAGTTTGCTAATAAACAAAAGCCAAATAAGCAATAAATAGAAATAAGTGACTTACTTGTCAAAACACCATAGTGGTTTTGTTAAATAAAACTATCCTCTTAATAAAAATTATCCGTAAAGTCACAATTTAGTTTTTGATAAAAATTTCTTAGTTAATTTTCTTATTTAACAAAGCACGTTTCTTTAGGAAGAGATTTAACTTAACAATCTTAAGAAATAAGTTTTTACTTTGAAACATCATGGAAACACCATGATGTTTACTTAATCAAAACGATTAATAGTGGTAATAAACCACGTTTTTCTTAACTTGCTTTCTTGTATGTTTGTTTGGGTCAAATCTTGCGATCGATTTTTCGACCACTTTCAGACATTCAATTGAGCTGACATTTTTTATATAGCCTTGCTTACGATGACAATACAATATTTTAAAGGTTTAAGACTAAAAAGTGTTAAATAAATTATCATAAAAAATATTTTTAAAAACCACGTTTTTCTCTTGTTACAAATGCACTAAAAAGGGTAAAATAAGTTTTTTTTTCTCTAGGCTATGTGGATCCGTAAATATGTTTAGTTTAAACTAACTGTAAAATTATACAATTAAAAACGTGGGGCGTATTTTAAAACGAACCATTCAACATGACTTAAAAGTTCTTCAAAAATTCCCAACTACACCATATCACGCCCCACGTTTTTAATTGTATAATTTTACAGTTAGTTTAAACTAAACATATTTACGGATCTACATAGCCTAGAGAAAAAAAAACTTATTTTACCCTTTTTAGTGCATTTGTAACAAGAGAAAACGTGGTTTTTAAAAATATTTTTTATGATAATTTTTAAATAGTTATTCGAAGAAGCATGTGAATCATTTCTTTTTGTTTTTAAGAATGAGCAGGATTTTTAAATTACTTTAGACAATCGTAAACTATCACATTAATTCAATCAAATAATTGCCTCGGAGTGTGTTCGCGGCGACATATATATTGCGGTTTTCGATTCTGTATTTCCTGATTTTCGTCAAGTATTTTCTACGTCACTCTGTAATATTAGGTTGTTCTATGAGAATATGTCTTTTCGATCTACAATTTTTGCAACGGTAACGGATTGTGTGTGAAAGTTTTCTCAGATATTCTCGTCCACGATTCAATATGCCATCCTGTCTCAATCTTGACATTAATTTACAAATACTTGGCACTGTTTTTTCGATCTCATAAAACTGATGAATTTTTCTTCTTATGACTCCTAAATCAAAGTCGTCTATAATATGTTTTTTCTTTATAACTTTCGGTTTTTTTGGTGTACTTAATTTCAGCCGGCCTAAGTGAATTTCCCGCAGTTATTACATTTCTTCCAGTTTTTTCACAGTATTCCGTAGCCTTAGTTTAACTTGGCCCTCGTCATTTAATAATTTAATATACCTACCATTTTTCATAAAATACCAAATAAAAATATTTCATAAATTCTAAAATTAAAAAACAAAATTTATATATAATTATTTTTAATATTGAAAACACGTGGCATTTTTATTTACAATTCGTCATTTGAGATTTCAATAAATCATTTTGCATAAAGTATAAAATAACAATATTTCATAAATTTTCTTTACGATAGGACAATGCCGATTTTTGTATGGACTTGTGACCGGAAATGTACAAACAAATATAAGCAGCTAAAGCCTTTGAGATTAAGAATTCGTAGGTTTCAGTTTAATTTTCAGAGTTGTAATGGAGAAAAACGAACTTTTCTGAAATTATCACCTATTTTATAATACTTAAATTAGTATTTTGCCTATTATTTCGCTATTTTCTCATACTTATTATATAGAGGAATCGAATAAAACAATATTGTGACTATAAACGTTAAATTAACCAGTCATGAGTCATGACCAGAGTACGTTAATACTCACAATATTTTTTTATTTGATTCCTTTACATGATCAATATGAGAAAAGAGAGAAAAATAGGCAAAATTACAATTTAAGTTAATTAATACACACATCGAAAAGTTAGCTTATATTTTCATAAAAGTTCGTATTTCTCCAATACAAATCTGTAAATTAAACTGATACCTACGATTTCATAATCTTAATAAGAATGCCTTAGCTGCTTATATTTGTTTGTATCATCCGTGTACATTTCTTCCACATCGATGGGTGTACAATCCTGGAGAAGTCGAAGTGCTGTCTGATTGGTCAGTTAGTGTATTCGTTCGTTTAGTAGGAGCTTCTGTAATTTCGGGTTCGATACGTCGTTTGGTCCCAGTCTGTGTAAACACTTGGAGACGACAAGTCCATTTACGGGAGAGGCATGGGGAGCCAGTCCAGAGATCTCCATTGATTACAACGCAATCAATGGAAAGGATAGGAAAACACAAAAATAAACACTTACATAGGTGTATGTAAATTGAACAATCGGAAAGCTGTTTCCTATTTCTAAGTAAAGGGATACTGATTTTTAGCAAAAAATAGTAATCCTTTGAACACGTGTATTAAACCAACACGAGCAGCGAGGGCAGACCCAATTTGAAAGTCAGAGCGTATTTAAATAAAGGTCCTCAAATTGTTGTTAAAACTCTTTTAATGTCGTTTGCTTGGATGAACAGGGTAATATCGACTCAAAACTTTACACTTTTTATTTTTGAATGTCATTTCATGTTATTCTCAAAACTACAAAACTGAATAAAAATTATACATTTTCAAAAATACTGTTACATATATAGGTGCTAATATAAATAGGTGATGTCACCCAAATAATCATAAAAGAAACTTTTAAATTGTTTTTCAGTAAAATCTGTGTTTTCGAGATAATACCCTGTTCGCTTGGACCAAAGATATGATAATGTTTGGCGCCACCTTTTAGCATAAAAAAATTATAATTTAATTTGTGATACCGCAAAAAAACTACTACAACATCTACAACATCATCATAAGTAAATAATCGTGGTTGATTAATGGCAACACTAAAATTTCCATTGTTACGGCAAATATGGCGTTTACTGAACTACAGAGAAGACATGTTTAGTAAATCTCAGTAAATGTTATAATAGAAGCACACTGACACGATTGACTTTTGCTGCTTAGTACTTGCTGCTACACCAGTAACTCTGTAATTTTTAGGGTTTACTACACTTCTAAAATGAGATTTCTGAAGATTAAATTTATATATGGCTATATCTAAAAAAACTTTGTGAAGAGGAACTTTTCCCTCTGCTCAGATTTATTTAAAACTTTGTAATTTTTATAGTTATAATTATTTAGTATGGTAAATAATAGTCATATTAATAATAAAAGGGGCTACCAAATTTCTTAGTGTCCTAATTTCGTTCGAAAATCAATTTACAGCAATTAGATATTTAATAATGTAAGTTTTCTGACGAAAGATTAGTCAGTTATAGAGAAAGAGCTTGACTTTTGATGCCCTCCCTGCTGGTTAAAATCGACCTTGGAATAAATTATTCAACATTTTCTAATAAATCAGAATTAAAAATTTAGCTTCCAGGGCAAACCCTTTGTTTCTTCCGATTAGCATTTGACAAATTTTTATTCGGTTCTCTTTCGAATTAATGATCTCTGTTCGACGGATAAATTAAGCGTACAAAAGTTAATTGCAAGCATACATTGATGAAAAATTATAACATTAATTCAATTTTCAGTATAGAATACAATTCGAATAGTGTATGATTAAATATTGTTACAAGTTTAGACTTGCATCTTGTCTGCATAGTTTAATTTATGGAATAAAATTACTATAAAAATTAAGTAATTCATTTCCTTCCTTCTAACCTTCTAAACATAGAAAATTGAGATTTTATAAAGAATAGGTAGAATTCGACAGCCGCGTAGTTACAACTAAAATGAACGAATGGGTCCCCGTATCAAGTCGGAAAATGCATATATTATCTATATAATGCTGTTCCTTTAACTCGTTTAGGTACGATACTTTTTAAATCATTGAAATCGGTCCATTGGTTGCGAAGATATTACACATTTTGTACAAGCCGAAAGTGGGGCGGCCGAATAGCTTATGTGACGTCATGATTACCTTTCCACCCGCGCGCGCGCTCTCCGCTATTCATTTATTAAGATTCCCTCGATCTGCGCGGGTGGTGTTGTGGTTTTGCAGTTTTTAAGTGAAAATATGCCGGATTATAAGTACTGTATATTACTGAAATGTACTAATACTTCAATCATGAAGAGGGATGACAAAATTCCGCTTACGTGCCAAGCTTCAAGATTTTGTTGTGAGGATCATTTTGATGTAAATACCTCCCAACCAACCATTACCTTGTATACAACACAACAATTGTATACCAACTTTTATCATCATCACTCGTGTGGTAAACAAGTGGGTAGGTAACTTAGTAAAACTTGTTTACGAAGGTTAAAAAAAATACAGGGTCGTATTATGTATATTTCAATGAGTAAATAAATGATAAAAAGTGTAAGTAGTGAAGTTTCTAATAACCCTTCCTCGGGTAAAAACCAGGGTCGTACTCAGGTCTAACTACAATAAAATGTGCCGTTCCCGAGAATATTCCTCGAAGTTCCCCGGAACATAGGGGAATAGTCCCGCCTTGGGGAATATATATATCTATCTATACATGTAATTAAACTGTAGCCAAAAGTGAATTCTGTACATTGAATATTTTTTTGAAAAATCTTTTAGGAGGGCTCCATACACGCAATAGAAACCAAAAACATTGTTATTGAATTTCTTGTCTGTCTGTCTGTTGTACGCTTTCCATGTGAAAACAGTTAGACGTATTTAAATAAAACTTATTGCATTCAAGTGTCCTTCTGCCTCTTAAACAAAATTTTGTACAATAATCACGCCTTGACCCCAAGGGACTAGGAAGACCACAAGTGAAGTTTGTATGGAGAAGTAAGTTTTCTTGCTGCTATCACCACGAAACTCGCTGCAAATATAGTAGGTACTTAGATTATAACATATAAACCGGATTTAAGAAAGTATTACCGACCTACCTACCTAGAAACAATACTAGGAATTAACAAAGCGATTTCGTTAATTCATAGCTCAAAATTACGTCTCCAAAGAACGTAGGTACATTCCTGTCAAATGAAATATTTAAGTCTAATTTTATTTATTTTATACATAATATTTTTTGAACAGTAAAGTTTCTACATACTCATCTACATAACAATGTTAAAATAACGACAACAACAACAACAAAAAACACAACTGCCCTGGCTGACTAACCTAAACCTTTTGGGTATTTTATAGGCTATTCCAAGTACGTGTACTTACCTACTTATTATCCTGCAGTTCTAATTAGGTTGATAATGAGATTTGCTGATAACTGATATCTACCTTATTTCACTCATTTGTTATATTATAATAACAACCTTCTAATATTAAACAAATAAAATCAGTTATTAATCGATTGGGTATAAACTGGTGACGTTACGCTCCCTGTTGAACGAATATCGCAAACAGAATAAAACCGCGCAGTGGTTCGGCGGCATGCGCTGGGTCATTGTGACGTCATTGCATGCGTTCGCGCGGTCTGTGAACCTCGTTCGGTATTTTGCTCATAACTTTGTCAATTTTGGTCGTAGAACTAAAATTTTTGCACTTTATGTTTTACTTTCTCAATGTCTATAGAACTGCATTCATAACATAAAACGCGACTGGTCCTCATTAGGCGATCGCTCCTCTATTTTAATTAACAGCTCTTTGCTATTGGCATGTTGATTCTGAAAAAGTGAGGTGATTTAGTGATCCATAGATGATATACTATATACGGGAATAGATAAGCCACTCAAGTTTATAATAGTTCAGTGGTTCAAAACGCGATCTTTACATGGCGTTAATAAGTTCAACGTTCTTATACTAGATGGCACTATGATTTGAAGTTGCATTTCACTTAGAAATACTAATTAGGCCTTGAATAATAAAAGAAGGTTTATTTTTTCATGTTAATGTAATAAACACATACTCCACTTCACTCTTTATTTTTTGTAAGAAGTATGAACGTACATTGAGTAGGAAGTATTAATATACATTCGTTGGTCTTAGTTTTCTCCCAATGACCGTTGCCACAAAACCAAAGACGATCACTCTACCTTTTTTCTTTTCAGATTAATCAATAACGAGTTTTTTTTCACAGATTATCTAGATTACTTATCCACTAAGAACGTTTCGTTAAAATAAGATAGTAAACTTTTACAATAGCAATAAAAAAGAATAAATTTTTACATGAATACCAACAATTTCCTAATTATTAATTTATATTACAAAAATCACAGGTTATAATTATAACATTAAATGACAACTATTTGATATAAATATAAATAGAAACAAAATAAAACAAAGACAAGATGAGCAATACTTAATAGTATCATATTGAGTTCCAACAAGAGAAAATTAAAAATGCTCTTTAATTAAATTTATTTATTTATTCACAAATTGCGTTACAGGCGTCTCAGTAAACAGAACATGCAAGCACTAATTATCACATGCACCTTGGAGGGCGTAGCAATGAAGGGTAGAAGGGCAGACATTCAGATTTTTTTTACTCAAAGAATTCAATTATAGAACAATTACTTTTTGTTATTAATAACTTTTTCAAAGACCTTATGAATTTATTAGTATTTGTTTCTGCTTTTAGGTATTCTGGTAGTTTATTTTTTATTAGGTAGTATATTTTAATTGACATCGGGTAATAACCTAAGCTATTTAAAGTTAGTTTAGATTTTGTTAGCAAAAGATTTTTATATAGCAAGGTATGTTATGCCGGGACGCATATATGATTTTAGTATAAAAAATCGGGCACATTTATAAAATGTATAAGCACGGTAATGTTAGTATGTTAAGATTTTGGAAGTGAGGTTTGCAGCTTTCTATTTGTTTTATATTTGCTACGACATGTATACATTTTTTTGTAAAATAAAAAGTTGGGGTGCATCTACCCTGTTACCCCACAGTATGACGCCGTATTTCAGCCACGCCTGTGCGAAGGCGTGATAAGCCGTCATGCCGTTTTTAAATTTGTGGATATTTTTAGTTCTCTCAAGGCGTATATAAGGGGCCATTCATTTATTACGTAAGACTATTTTCGCTAGTTTTTGACCCCCTCCCCCCCTATAATAAGAAAAAATAAGAATAGGCCGGCTCCCTCCCCCCTGTTTAATATTTATTACGTAAGAATCTAAAGGCTAAAATGAATACACGTTTGGTTTGTTTCGATGTTTATTTTTCAAAGAAACAATTTCTAGAAATGTTTATTTGTACTTACAAAGGTACTAATAATTTTTATTTTTTTGATAGAATAAACATTGATTTTAATTATTCATCTTTACCTACATAAGATATTCAGTCCAGGGGCTCAAAACCCACTCGGAAAGTGGATCTGACACTGGAACATCTCTAATAATAGGTGTTGCTTCTTGTTGGTTATTCAGGATTGTAGAGTCGTAAACTTTTACCCATTCCACATCAGCTTCAATGCGTCACAAAACTGCCTCACCTTGAATATATGGCTAAAGCTTTTTCTTTTCCAATATTTTAAATACGGCCATGAAATTTTTGGTTCACTATCCATTTGCATAAAAATTTAAACCATAAAATATGTTAGCATATGGTAATTCATACTAATGATATTTACGCATAATATTATTATTCATAACAAATTTAGCATAATCATATTTAAGCATAAAATTCACAACCATTACTTTATAAAGGCATAGTGGTATCAAACCATAATGAATATAATCATAGTCATCTTACTTAAGAACTATTGAGACTCCCTCCCACCCCCTTGTAAGAAAAAATAAGACATGGTTGACCCCCCTCCCCCCCTAAATCGTCTTACGTAATAAATGAATGGCCCCTAAATTGTGATAATTTGGACTTATTATTTTGAATTTGCGATTTAAATTTTACATTACAATCAATACTTATAAAACTTAACTTAACAATGAAAAATTTATAACTCATTCTAATGTTGTTAATATCTAGTTCTTTATTTTGTCTTGGTCTGAATTGTATTAATTTAGTTTTACTGAAGTTTACTCCTAAATTATGATCGCTTAGCTATTTTTTAACTTTGTCTATAATATTATAAATGCTTTCATTATGTTTGGGACCATTGATACAAGGAAACACAACAGAAAAAAACATCGGCAAACATCACACAATGTTCATCAATAATCCTCGGAAGATCGTTGATATAAATAAGGAAGAGGACACATCTGAGAACGGACCCCTGAGGAAAAGAGTCCTGCATTGGCTGGACCCTCGACCTGACTCATAATTTAATATAATCGTTTTTAAGCTTTGATCTGTATTTTCTATTTCGACTTACTGTGAACGATTGCTGAGAAAGGAAGCAAACCACTTATGACCTACACCGCGAATACCAATGTCATAAGGTTTATTTAGAAGAATGTTATATGTATTTAAGTTTTTCATATATTTTCGTCATATTAAATAAAATTCCTATAGCGTATTTCTGAATATTCAAAACTTCATTTATATATTTATATGTGGCCAGAGTTGTTGAACGGTTTTTTCTAAAGCCATTTTGGGAGTCATCGAAAAGACTATACGTTTCACAAAAAGAGTTTGTTCGAACATGGCTCTTTCGACAGGTTCTACAGGTAAAAGTGCAATGGGTCAGTAATTGTTAGGGTCCGTTTTCGCGTTTGAATGCCTAATGAGTGTTTCTAAGTAAGATCTTCAGATGTATTGTATCCATTTAGCAACAACTTAATGTAAAAAGCATATGCTACTTGCATATGTTATCGCTATTTATTTTCGACTCTTTAACTTTAAAGCATAATTACGTGCAAGTTATGAACTAGATAAGTTTAGAAGTTAGTTAACCCCTTACTGCATAGGAAACCGTATATGGTTTGACATATTTACAGTTTATTTATCGTAAAAAATAAAAAAAATACGTTAGACCCTAACGGAGTTTATTTATTATATCATTTGTAATAACAAAACGCATATATTTTTTCAATGGTCACATGGCACTTGGATATAATCCCACTTTTCCAGACATTGTCAGTGAATGATAATTCACGTGTTACTCTCAACTTTGCAAAAAGAAGTAAAAATGAAAAAGTGAGTTTTTCAAGAAACAAAAATGTTTTGTCAGACACATACTTATGTAGTACAGACATTTAATTTTTATAAACTTAGCTTTACATTTCAAAAGGAAAGAGGAAATAGCTATTATTCATTGTTTTATAAAACATTGCATGTCATTAGTTCGCATATTTTCTTCTATATATACAATACGAAAGAAAGAAAGTTAAAGTTAAGAAAACCCTGTCCGACCCGAAAGGGGCACATAGGCACTACAACAACAAAACCAAAAAAAAAAAATTATATTATTTATAAGTAAGTATAAATTAGTTATCAATTTTTGAAATGCGTGTTTTTAGTATCATCATATCTTAAATTATAGCAAATTTTCAAAAACTGACAACACCTTTGTTGCCATGCGGCGACGTGTGTATGTGATATCAAAAGAAGCCGCGGCAGGTTTGATGCGAGTTTTCTTCGACATGGCCTTTGACGATGCCGACAACATAGCACCGCGCGTTATTAAAGTACCGCCGTAGGTATGACTTCAGTGAGTGAGCGCTACCTATGGTCAAAAGTAGGGATGCACTTGTTTTTTCTTTTAGTCGATGTTTTGGTCCCTAATTTAAGTTTATGTTATTGTTCGTAATGCGCATAAGTCGATATCGTTAAAATAATTTCGTTTGTACTATATGAAGCAGATTAAATAACTCGAGTATTCACTAATCACAAGTTACGACATGAAATTAATAAAATTAATGAATAAAGTTACTAATAAAAACTGTGAATTATAACAACAATATTAACATGAACAACGCAGACGAGATAAAAGTTTCAGTTTTTGTTGGCTTTTGCTTAATTATTAAGAAAATCAATTTTAATTAATAAATTACTCAGCTTATTACCGAAAATAAAATACGTGGAAGGCTTATGTGTAACGTAATATTGGAGCGATAAAAAAAGTATTTACATCGATATCCAAATTTAATAATGTCCAACAAGTGTATCCCTAGTCATAGACACCGCCCGCCGGCACGTGTAAGGTCAACTGGGTTCACGACCTTACGATATAACCTACGCGCGCCGACGCCCGCTCTTTCCCTGAGTTGCCATGTAAGTTACCACAATTTATTAATTTTTAATTATTTTTTCTCGGGGTAATTTTTTGCGGTGTTATCTAAATAAGATTACACGAATAAAATCATATCTCGATACCTATCAATACCTTCACGGATCAGACAGGGTTTTCTTAACATATTGTATAGTACTCTTATATTTTATTAAGTTTCCAGTATTTAATAAGGAATAAATGGTTCAACACAATGAATATAATCAAATAAGGCAATTATCACAGTTTTTAGCGCATAATATATCATTAACATTTCGACTTCTTTACAGGAGCCACGATGACAGGACGATTAAGGCAATGGTTGTGATATACACTTTTGGAAAAAATTAAGGGATCTTATACTTTCCAAATTTTTGGGCAATTTTCAACAGGCCGTACCTTCGAGAGAAATGGTCGTACAGGAAATCAAAAAAAAAGGAAATTGTAGCTCCAAGTATCTTATTTTTGGATAAGAACTTTTAAATTTTGTAGCTTCCGCGGTCTTTGAGTAATCTTAGAAAAACCAGCAACAAACAAATTAAAAAAAAAATGAGTTTTATTTTCTGGTCTACGGGCGTGGAAATATTTTTTGACGTGATAACGTCTTATAAATTGGTTGCGGCTGGGAGTCACTTATGAAAAAGTGTAACGCTCGGTAACGTTACGATGAGTCACCGAACGAGAGAGAGGCCCGCCGAATGCCTTGCGTCTCTCTCCCACTCAACTATGATCGGTCTGCCGCGCGCATTGTGCAATTTAATTATATTCATATCAATAAATATTCTACCGAGAAAAAGACGTTGTCACGTAAAATCTTCGCCCGTAAAACCGACTTTACAGGCAAAAAAAAAAAAAAAAAAAAAACCGACTTTTTTTTTGCTTAACCCGTATAAGGATCGGATACTTTGTTCATTTGGCTTTAATATATTTTTTATAGACCTTGATACGTCCACTTCTCGCCGAGATATCGGTCTTCAAATGGAAAAGGATCCTTTTGTCTTTGATTATCAATATCTCGACAACCAATGATCACACAAAAATTTAAGGGTGGGTTTCGAGAACTTGAATGAATTCTCTTTAACGAATAGCCATTGCTTTTCCGAAAAAGTTTTTTTTCTTTTTGTCACATGAATTTGAAAATGCAACAAAAAAGGGCTTTTGGTGGTTTTTGGAAAACCAAGCGCTGGATCGAAAATGTTGAGGAAACCACTAATGTTAAGTGTGCCTTTTACAATTCAATATGTCTACAAAAACTCTACAAAGAATCAAATTAATCCAGCCAGCCTTTTTTTGTTTCACTTTATCGAATTTTTGAAAAAATTAAAGGATCACGTTTTTTGCTCTGAAAAGCTCATAATTTTTAAAAATAAGAAAAAAAGCGTTTTTCCGAGCTCTTTCCACATTTTTGTTCCAGAAAGTTAAGGAAATTCAAGAAACTTTCGCTTAATCATTTTTAACGCGTTGCCGCCGCTGCATGCCTTGATTCTAGTTACAATTTCCTTTTTTTTTATATCCTGTACGACCATTTCTCTCAAAGTTACGGCCTGTTGAAAATTGCCAAAAATTTGGGATATTTTTTTGATCCCTTAATTTTTACCAGTAGTGTATGTTCTACTACCAAAATATTTAAATCGGTTATGTTGACATTAATGGCAGTGCGGGAATATATTGCTCCTGATTTTTCACATGTGAGGATACCTCAAACCTTGAATTTGATTTCAACATGCCATTTTTTATTAGCTCTCAAAAAGCAAGCATGACAAAGAAAGTTGGCTGGCTTCACCTTCAAAAATTTATATATAAAAAAATATAATTAATTTTGAAGTCTTTATAAAACCATTCACTCAGAAATATTTCTTTTTCTCTTCTTAAATATATCATGCAGTAGAGGGTTCGAAAAATACTACAATACTTTTTATACTTACTTACGAAATAGTGAATGGATAGATGAAAAGTAAAAAACGAGTATCGGTTATTTCTTTTTATTATAATGCTTAACTCAATATCGTTTAGCTTGGAGTTTTATAGCATCTGTATTTTTTTTTATTCTGCCATTGAATATTCTATTTACGCCTGTGCACTGTTTATGGCAATAATTATTGTCAAGTTACAAAAAATTTGATAAGATCGTTCTTGTGTGCACTAAAAGTTAAAAATTAAAAATCACCCATCCTTTCAACAACTATTTTTAAAATTTCTTTCAATTTTATGAGTTGCCTTTGAAGAGTGTTTTATTGGTTAATCTAAATATTTCTGACAAACATTTATGCAACCCATCAGAAGGGAAATCTCTTGTGAAATTTATTGTGAAATCTCTTTCATCTGTATAACTGCCAGTACTTGTTCTCTTTCGTTATATATTTTGCATCTTTTTATTATAAATCCCCCAAAATACCGCTTCGATTCTTTGTTTATCATGTGTGCACTCGCTTAGAGCATCAAGCATGTAATGCTCAAAAAGATATAAAACAGGAAATGAAATAATGTTACTTAATTCCGTTTAAAAAAAATCCATTATTTATAGTTCGTGTCCCAGTAGAATTTATAAGCCTCTCTAGACTAAACATACATAGACATCAAGTATTTAAGGATAGGACTATCAACCCTTTCCGAGACCACCCTTAGGAGACTGTTGGTATAAACCCCTTATTCGCTCCCGGAAAAAAGCGATTCGCTTATGCAACACGGTATGGAAGTCATCAGTACTACACTCGGAGAATATTCCACACAATATTGTATTGGACGCGTAGTACATTTAGGATTTTTTGATGTGATTGCTCCACAGATTGTATGTGTACAAAGTTTGACAATATGTTTTGAAAGGCGTGACTGACTAACGTGCATAACGTGCAAACCGTCGTTACAGTTAGTATAATAATTATTTTATAATATTGATATTATAAAAATGGTAATAATAATAATAATAATTTATATTTATGAGAGATTGATATTTAATTTACATTCTGATTGGAAGTTTGAGATGTCTGTTAATAAATTATTAGGCCTTTTAAACTTGGACACGTTCAAAGTCGTAGGTATCTATGAACAGTGACCACTGAAGTATAGCACTCTGTCACAATACGTTTGGCGCACAGGTGTTTAGTTAATAAAATCGGACAAACTACACCGGCGCTGGACTTGTTGGACTGGCAGAACGCCAAAAGACAAAGTCCATGAAATATTCATATGCAGAAGGATCGATTATAGGTACCTCACGGATAAAGGTATTATACTCGATATGCTAAGTAATCTTTTAGTAATAACATTTTGCAATTTAATTACTTATCAAGAGGACATCTGTTTTTTTAAGTCTGCAATCACATAACTGTGATAATAGTCTTTAGATAAAGATAAAAAAGAAGTTCATTTGAAAGTTTTCTTTTTTATATTTATAAAATCCTAATTAAATAGCACTGACTCCTGAATATAAGTATTTAGTGTACACATTGTTATTATCGTAATCGAGTTAACATTTATATAAAATAGAGGTCTATATCATCTAATGCTACGAAATTATAAAACTGAATTAAAAACTATTTACAAACATTATACCGTTCTCGTATGTGAAAACTTCCTTCCTTACAGATTGATTGTATGCGACTTGTGTAAATAATGACTTTTGAGGTACTAAAATTAAAAAGATATGATTATTAATTTTTCTTTCAATCATTCGTTCTTATTAATTTATTGTATGAAAACTTTTATTGCTTTTTGTATTGAGTAGGTACCAAAACAAAGGGACTGATTTGAAAAATTCTTCCTCATATAGAATTTTAAATTATCTTTGTTTAACATAGGCGATAGAATCTTTTCAAAAAGTCAGGGATCTGTATGAAAACTTCGAAAATGTAAATGCAAAAAATACAAAAAAAAATCTTATATCGCATACGCTGCGGAAGTTATTGACAATAGAGCATAGTGATGTAGTACAGTCTTATAGAGGACATCTACAATAAGTCTGTGATACCATATTTATAACTATTAGAGTTATGCTATAATAACTACTTTTTCATGTTAATTTATGCAATAGCCACGCGTGTACAAACTAGACCGCATTATTCGTACCTGGGTATTAATTCTTATACAAATGAATCACTTCGTATACAAGGTTGTATCAGTACCCGTAAATAACTTTTTGAATCATACCATTTCCAAGTTCCATACCATTCAAAAGTTTTCATGACTGTAATAATTATCAAAACCACCAATTGCATTTACCATGTAATTTTTGACTTTTTCAATCTTTGTTGATTCAGCAACTGTCTGTCGTGATGTCTCTCTCGAAGTTCGCTCCCCCAATGTCAACGCCACAAATCTCTGAAAGGAAGGAAAAACTGCACATTCTACTCTTAAACTTCCACTATCCGTAAATCTTAAGCAACAATCTACACGTTTTATCCACAAAAATGGGCCTCTTGATAAATTACTACAAGACGCCTCTTGATTATGTGGGATAAATGCACCATGAGTCATAAAGCACATAGCAGCCGTGGAAAGAACCATAAAGGATCTTAGAAACTCCTGTGCTCCCATGGGCGCGATTACTTTTGTATTTTGCTGGAGATTTTCACTCTTCCCGTTATTGACAAAGGTATGCGAGCAGATATTATCAAAGCATGCTTGAAATCGTCCCCTTATGGATTTCGATTGAGAATTTAAAATTACGGACGAATATAAGAGCTCATCTTCAAACTTCAAACATCTTTAGCGTAAACTATTTACAATTCCCAGCACCAAACCTTTAAATTTGTAGGGATCGACCTACGAAAAAAATGTTTTATCTCATGGCCAACTGTATGTTGGCCTATCGCGGGTCGTAGCTCCTGAAAAAATATTTATTTTGCTGCCACAAAATAACAACATCAAATATCATATACGGGTAGCTCTGACCCAATAAATTTAATGGCTTATGGTTTTAGTAGAAACATTAGAAAAAAAAATAACTTCATCAAATATTGATAAATAACAAAAAAAAATGCTTTTTATTATTTAATTATGTACGATTCTTTAGTAATCCCCGACGAAAAAAGAAAGCTGTGTGTATGTGTATGTTAAAATTTATATTTTTTGTTAAATACCCGTGCAAAGCCGGGACGGGCCCCTAGTTCTTTATTTACTAGGTACGCCTTACGAACTGCAACCCTACAGAACAATACGCCTTTTGAGTTCTTACAGAAAGCTAAGCTGTTAAGTAGTCTCTAGGATTTTTTGAAGTTGACAGCCTGAGAAGCTAGTCGTCAAGTGCGGCTGAACGCTGTTTTAGTGTCGATTAAGAATAGTAACCGTTTAGCTTACTTTTGACGAGGTGATAAATAAAAGATAATTTTCAATCTTCTTCTTCTTCAAAGTTCTTCTTCTTAGGGCGATGGCATCAATAATGGACATTTTAAGGAAGCTGATTTGATTAATTCTTTTAACTAGGAACTTTTCTAAACTAGTAAAAACACCAGTAATGTACGACAGAAATACAGTAATGGACCACCGTTCATTGACATTACCAATTAAGGACACTAATTCATAGACATTTTATCACCATTAATGGACATCCATTGGTGGACTGTATAGATTGTTACATGCATCGCAATTTTTTCTCTCTTTGGAAATTTATCCAACTATTTGTTCGGATGTATAATATTTGTTTGGTGCCTTCTTGGACAAAATAAAGAACACCAAATATGGATACATCCAGTCATAGACACGCTGTCCATTATTGGAAAATAAATAGCAATGGCAAAGTCATAACCACAAAAGAAATGCTTTAAAAAGATTTAAAAAAAAAACAAGAAAAGCACTAACCTTGGACACATGTCCATTAGAGGATTACATGAGATATAAAAAACCGGTCATGAATAAGGTCCGAAGAACTAAAACTATAATGAGTACTGAGATATAGTGAGTATATTAAAATATGAGTATATGAAACTAACATATTAGAATGAGCCCAAGGTTAAGCAACTTTACTGGGGCCGGTCATTGGATAGATGACCACTCTTAAGCTCTTCAGTGTTTCAAAAGGCGCCTTAAGCCGTTGGTCACAGCTGCATCTCAAGACGCGGAGGATGAGTGGTCATTTTTGGCCCATTCTGTGGCCAAGCCCTATACCCTTTTTTTTTTTTTTTTTTTTTTTTTTATTAACGTGTGGAAAATGCGTTGCGCATACGCCGCCGCTGGGAGTGCGGCGGACGTTATGTGGGACTCTCCTCCACTCCCCCACCCGGCCTAGTGCCCGATGGAGGATTGGAGGCCTACCCACTAAAAAACACACGACGTACCCTCAGCTTCGTCGCAATCCGGTGGGGCCGATTTTGGCATTCACCACCCTGGAGAGCGACGATTGGCCCAACGGCCTTCTCACGAACGGGGGACCCGGTGGTACATTCCGGGGTCCCCCCAGGCTGGCAAGGCTGTACAATGCCGACAGTCGGACTCCCAATCCTCTGTCGGCTAGCCTTGCCCGGGGCAGGAGGCTACGCTCGCTTGCGCGGCGCCACCCCCATCCCCTTCGCCCGCGTCTACGGTCCACCGACCTGAGTGCGTCTTTGCTTGACCCCGGATGGGCCGCCACTGCCCGTTCCGCTCTCTATTGAGAGAGGAGGGGAGCGGCGGCCAGTGCGGGGGCAAGTATGCGATTGTTGCCCCTTAGGGTGACATTCGCCCATCCTGGGCACTGCTGGCCTGCACCTGCGCCCCCCGGACCCTCTCTGTCGCCGGTTTACCGCGCGTCTTTGGTGGGCGGCAGTTCCTACTTCCCATTTAGTGTCCAGCCGGCAGGTTGGCGGCCAGACACACCGCACATTTGGGCTCGGCTTGGCATGCCGCAGCCCTGTGCCCCTCCACACCACACCTAAAACAGGCGTTGGAGCGGTTCTCCTGACGCGGACAAAGATATCGCGTATGACCGATGCCCATGCACTTGAAGCACCTCAGAGGAAGTGGTTCAAGTGCACGGACCCCCGCCGCACTCCACCCAACCATCACTCGCCCCGCGTTGGCAAGGATCTTTGCCGCGGCGATCGGGCACCTCACAATGGCGACTCCAAGTCCACCCGGGCCAGGCCTTATCGGGCTCACCGTTATGTTTTCGGGGGAGCAACCCCCCTTCTCCGCAAATACTGCCTTCAACTCTGGCTCCGTCACGGAGTCATCCAGCCCAGTGACGCGAATACTCGCGCACTTCACGGGTCTGGTGACGCTAGCCTGCCCACCAAGGGCCTCCGTCAAAAGTGAGGCCAGTTTATCGGCCTTTTCACCGCAGTCCGGCCCAGAAACTTCGAGAATTCTTGCTCCGGATTGCGCTTGCCGCATCCGGAGCCCCTCAATTCCAAGGGAGCCTAAGCTCACCGCCTTTTTGGCCGTGCATATGGCCTTGCAGTATGTCATGCCCTGTTGGACCGACTCCTCAGGAATGGCAAGGACCACTGCCGCGCTCTTGGGAGGGGTGAGCTTAATACCCCGCTTCTTCTTCATCTTCGGTTTGGGCCGTGATCCAGCCCTCGCTACGAGTGCAGCTTCACCATTTTGTGCAGGTGGTGCTGTCGCCTTTCTTTTGCCTCTCTTTGCAACCACATTCCAGGGGTTTTCTCCCCCGACTGGGTTTATTGAGGCTGAGGCACTCGATGCGGACGCAGGTGGAAGCAGTTGGTCCACATCCGCAGCAGCATGCTCCTTTCTTCGTCCATCTGCGGCCAGAGGTGGACGCCTTGGGGGGGCCGGTGGGAGATCGGCCCTTATGCCCTCTATTCCGGCGTTAAGCATTACCCCAACTGTTTGCAGAACTTCCCTTTTGATGACTTCCAGGAATTTTTGTAAGTCTGCAGCAGTAAGTTCTTTCCCCACCTCTTTGTGAACTCGCTGCTGGATCTCCGTATCCGTAAGGCTAGTAGCCTCCTCTAACTCCATGCTTACCTTGGCTTGGGAGACGAAAGGGCTCGTCTGGACGCAGGCACACATCGTGCTTGCGCCTGCTTTTTGCGCCTCCTGTACGGCCTTAAGTTGGCTCCGTAATGACGCCATCTCTTCCGTCTGCCTTTGCAGCTCCTCGCGGAGACGTCTAAAGTCCTCCGAGGCGTTAAGGGAGGTAATTTCCTGCGCCACCTGCTCCAGGGTTCGGACAGCCGTCAGAAGGGACCTCTTTAAGGTGCCCTTTAGGTTGCGGGACTCTTTTGCAACCTCGTGAATTGCCTTTATCTGGACCATGGCTCTTTCGCGTAGAGTGTGCGAAGAGAGCCCGGTCATTGGCTCCATGGGTGGGGAGAGCTCCCTGGCCTTGCCTTTCTTCTTCTTTTTTTTTTCCTTCGAACCTTCCTTTCCTTCGTGACTTCGGGTCGGTTCCTCCCCGCTCAGTTGATGCACAATTGGCTCCGCTGGACCACCACTGTTCGAAGTACCTGGGGTGGGTTCACCAGGCAGTATGCTTGGTTCCCCAAAAGCCTTCCTATACAGGTCCTCCGCCTCTTCGTGCAGCCCGACCAGCTCCAGCTGTTTTTTTCCATAAAGGATGGCCTTCATCCTAAGCACATCCGGACTACAGCCCACACTTCGGGCTCTTCCCCTTGAAGCCGTACTGATTTTTGACCGCGACTTAGACCCCGTCAACTCTGTATCTTCGGAGTCAGAGTCGCCTGAACCACTCGGGCGCTTTCGGCTTCCGACAAGATCACGCATCTCGTCCTCCGAAAGACCGCCGCCGTACTCTTCAATTTCCCCATCACCATAGGAGAACTCCTCCATGCTATCGTCGTACTCACAACTCGAACGACCTTCACCTTCAACACAGTTTTTGGACGGACGCTGTGTGTTGTCCTTCGCCTTCCTCACGTCTATATTTTTATTTATATTTTTAGGAGCATTCATTATGGACCCACGAGTATGGGAGAACTACTGGACCGCCAGGGCAGAGATCCCGATACCCTGGCTACCCTACTTACACCTGGGGGGTCGGGAGGTACCCCAGGGCGACCACTAATTGGCTGATGCACTCCCCAGCCACCTTTTCAGGCGCCTCGACACCATGAGTCCCAGTGTCAGGACTTTGAGAGTTTTTTAGAGTGGTATCTCTCCACGCAGCCCCCACCGAAGTGGCGGCCCCCGCTCCCGCACCACGTACGAGGCTACGGTTGGGCCGGAACCAGTCCTCGGACCGGAACACGCCCCCGACTTGCTCGCGTAGCGAGCTGGGCCCGAAGGCCCCCCTCTCGTAATTTTTTATAGAGGTTTTCTTCCTCGCGGCCCCCATCCCTAAGGATGACAGCCCCCGACCCCGCACCATGTACGGGGCTACGGTATACCCCTGCTCGGCTGCCGTTACCCAGGCTACCCGGGTCAGCCAGCCGAGCCACCCTCCTGCTGGTTTTGGTCCGCGCCGGCTAAGCCGGTGGCACCCATGTCTGGAGGCCCCCCTATCCGCCACCCGGGGGACGCGCCCGATGGCAGTTCCAGCAACTGCACACGGGACCAAGCCCTATACCCTGACTGTGGGGTCTTTAAAATGAGGACAATGTTTATGTAGATGCCGTAAAACTATAGCTTAATGATGATAAAAAAATGTTTATGAATAAATGTAATAATTAAACGTGAAGAAGAAAATGAAAGCTACTTGTTGGCAGACCTAAGTGTTTCTAGAAACAGATGCAACTCTTTGTTTCGCATTGGTCGGTTTACCACATGGATGTTGTTTGTGAATCTTTCCATTTAAATTGCTCGTGACGAGCTCGTTGCATGGCACCTGGGCGCCTCTAAAAAGAACCTTCTGCATTAACCTGTATCCTGGCTTACTAGTTCAGCAGTAATTAATCTTGGCTGCTTTAATTATGGTTGAAATAGTGTGAACACGGCGTATGGCAGTGCCTTTTATTTTTGTGCTCTTTGTAATCATGAAAGGAAAATGTAGTATCACAAGAATTATGTGGAAGTCATAATCACCTTCTTCATCTATTTGATACTGTAAGAAACTTAATAATCAAGTGGAAGTTATCGCTGCCGATATCATTTTTAAAAGAATTTGACATTGAACAATACACAAATACCTACACACATTTCGCAACGTCCAGGATTTTATGACTCCTGATTAGTGGGATAATAATTTCTTTGATTTTTTTCATTGGTCATATTTCTTGTATCTTATTTATATTTAAAACACGCTTACTAATAGGAAATACACCACCTTTTCATTTCATAAGAAGAAACATACATTATTATAACACCTCTATAAATTCAATAGATGCCTCAGAAGCTTTTGTGCTGATGCCTAACGTTAATGTGAGTAAAGCGAGTGACCAAAAAAGGAAATAGCTTTTTTTTTAAACATCCGAGTATATGACACATTCTGATTACCTATTGCACAATTAAATCCGTGCAGAACAATCTTTCTCTCGACTCTCCAAATAAAGCAAAGCTATTGTAGACGACCTTTTTAAACTGACAGCCTAGAGAGTTACATAAATCCTAACTCGAGTTTCAGTAGTGATTGGGGTATTCTTACTTTGGCAGTTTGCTTCTATTGAACTGTCAAAACGACGCTCAACTTAGATTATTTCATTAATGAATTATAGTGAACACTGTAAATTTTTGTAAAACTAATATTCGGAGCGAATTTGTCTGCAGTGGAGACAGTATCTGACATAGCGGAAACGTTAGAAAGTTCAGTCGACAGCATCATCAAGCAAATCACATCCATGTTTCAGCTTACCTTATGCTGTTGTAATAGAAATAATTTCAGTTTCAGAACGTATAACTTGATGAGCTGAGGACATATGTAACAAAATAAAACGAAACTATTTTAAACAAATAAATACCTACGTAATTTAATGAAAACAAAGGTTACTAAAAAGATGTTAATAGTTAGTGTTGAGTTAGTTAGTCAATAACAATTATTTTTTGTTATACAGGAAAAATTAAGTAGTGTAACTACTTAGGCGAGGTCCGCCCACGAGCGCGGACCCACACTGGTCCGGGCCGCGGCTGAGTCCGACAAGGGACCCCGCGACCCGCACCACTGTGTATTGGGACGCCGCAGTTTTTAGTGGGTAGGCCTCCAAGCCTTTACCGGGCACTCGGCCGGGTAGAGGTATGGAGGAGAGTCCCACATATCCATCGTGTTCTCCCGACACGATGGAATGCGTAATGCCATTTTCTGCGAAAACAAAAAAAAAAAAAAAAAGTAGTGTAACTACTTATATAAAAATACGGTTTCAAAATGTCCAAATTGATAACTAGTAAATCCAAAATCAAGATTTTTCGAATATTTAATTTACTTAATATCGTAGTTATGCCCCAAAACAAATTGTCTGACAAAAATTGCTAATCAAATTTTCCGAATACGTATGAGACTTTTTTACATGCAAGATTTTACTGCCTCCCCGAAGGCTGCAAAGGGAGGCCGCTCCAATCAGCTCCAAGAATTTAATTAAGTTTTTAAGACTCTACGTTTGTCAATTTATGTTACAGTAAAAAGAATCTGTGTGTCTACAAAGACTTTATCTAACATTAAATGATATTGCCTTTTTCATTATTAAAATCTTTTGACTATTTGTGGTCTATTTAACTAATTCTCGATATTAGACATATTTTACGAGTAAGTTCAACTTTAAGAAAAAAATTAGGTTGGGGAATATTTTCTTTTTGTGTTTATTGGCTCTCCTTTTTAAGAAAACAGCCAAATCGTTAGGCTTGTGGTAATTAACTACTACATAAGTAATGTCAATAGTGCAATTTATTTTAACGTTCAAGAGTAACAATAACTCAGACAACTTTGCAAGTCGTGCAAGAAGAAACTCTTAAAAACTAACCGTTATCCATTTTTCAGACATCGTTATAACCAGCAAGGGAAATTAGCCTTAAGACTTACAGTGATAAAGTGTGTTTTCGGATCGTAGTGACAGTAGCGTCACTCCTGCATACAAATTACAAATGTCCACAAACGGACAGACAATTATCCGTAACTTGACAAGGGATTAGTTAAAAAAACTCATATAGCTGTTTTTCTTGGTAATTGAACTTCGCACGGTTAAATTTACATAACAGGCTTATCTAGCTTCATGTTATATGTATTTACCCAGTGACTGTTCAATGGAATTAAAAAAAGGTTTATATAGGAGATCTCCAAATAGATCTAGGTTTACAATAATCATGATATACCTACTTATAGAATGGAGGCATTTTATTTATTACGCAATTACATACACAGATCAATATAATTTCCGAAACCCGTTTTTCGCCCAGGTGTTAAGCTTAGAATGACCGCTCCCGCGTCCGTCCGCGCTCCCCCTCGACTCGCTTCGCTAGCCCGTTTGGCGGGAAAAAGCAGGCCATACCATTGGTTTACTTACTAATACGTCAACCAATAACAGCGCAGCAAAACCACTCCGCCTGGTCAAAAATAAGTTAATTATAGATAAAAAAATTTACAAAAATCGAATATGTTTTGCAATAATTGATTTCCTTTTATTAAAATCTCCATAGAGGACTTCGTCGTGACTTTCATTCACCTCATCTCTGTAAGGGTCTTGTGTGAATCGAATTGTGTAAGTAATAGTGCACAAATACTATTAATCATATTTAAGTGATCAAGCTCTTAGGATCTGATATCTGTGGTCGAACCATAAGGCTTGAGAGACAGTTAACATGTTTTTCAAAATTTCTACAAAGTTATTATTTCCCACAGATTTCAGAAGACAATCCTTTTTAAAGTAGGGTACAAAAGATGGTTTCTTTAATCTTCAATGGAAGTTAGCTAATATTCTGAACACATATATCTTGAACAGGCCAGACAAGTTTTAATTGGCCTTTCCTTTGTACATTGTTGATCGAGGGTAGGGTAGGCAGGTCGAATTTCCTATTTCGAGGACATAACTCATTCTCATTTAACCCTATTTTGTTATTTTCTGGTTAAGTTCTTAAATGCTGTTGTGCATATATGTAGGCTGGCAACATTGGTGACGTTATGAAAGGAGAATAGAACAGAATCTGGTGCCCACGGGATGCCTGGGTAACGTGCTGTGAGAGAGCGATTTAATTCCAAGTCTATTAAAGGTCTCGGTTGCACCTAACATACATTTTAACCCGAGTCATAAAACTAATATAAATATAGGCAGAAAAGCTATTATGATTTCACTAAAATAATACATGAAAATAATAAAATAATGGAAGGAATAGCGATAAGTATAACTTCACGAGTTAGGACATCTTTACTCGAAACTTGAAGTTCGAACATGAATATATTAAATTTGGTATTCAATAACACTTAGTGACTTAGTGATTTTTAGTGATGGTCATGAAAACAACTCAGTGTCACTTGTCATTTTGGTTAGAGTAGGATAATATGAATAAAATTATGTTATTCCACGGCATTTTGTTTTGAGTGTTTTTATAACATCAATAAAATTAGTGATAGGGTAGACTGGGTACGGTTGTGCCAGGGGGCGGTTGTGACAGTCGTAATATTAGCGAAACTATAAGGAATACCGTGGCAAGTGCAAGGGCACAGGGGAGGGGCAGCCTGTCTGAACTTGTTTCACAGTATTGCGTCAGCCATCGCGCGACGTTAACGCTTGCAGAGGAGTACATTGTTTTTTAACCGTCAAAAGTAAGTATTTTTGGTTGATTTCCTTAAGTAATTGTTCTTTTGTGTGTACGGATATATTAATGACTGTTTTCCCTCGTTATAAGTTAGATATTAGTAGTTAAATAGCAGTGATTACTTTGAACGTAGACTATTGAGTATTGTCATGGCGATTGTTTTTTTGCGAATGAATGTGTTGGGTACGGTTGTGACACAAGTAAAATTTGTTTTTTTTGTTTTTAGGTGCCTAGAAATCGCTTAAGGAAGACCGAAAGACGTCTTTACGGAGAGCTGCCGTAATGCACGAAGTTAATCGCATGTCATTGCCGGCGAGGACCACAATGAAGACAGCATGAGGATGGGATGTGTTGCTCATAATAAAGTATTCTCTGAAGAACAAGAACAGCAGTTGTCAAAATATATAATACGTTGCGCGGACATATGTTTTGGATTTTCTCCGAGAGATAAGGAGATTAAAAGATAAGGAAATTAGCTTTTGCCCTTACTACCATATACAATATGACGTGAACTGCTACTTGGCTTGAGAATGAGATGGCTGGTGAGAAACGGTTTCGGTCATTCATGAATAGAAACCTTGAACTGTCTGTTCGTGTAGCTCAAGCTACTAGCCTCTCAAGAGCGATTAAATTGTAATATAGAGCTGTTATAATTATAGATGCTCCAGTACCTTATTAGTTATAAGCGATTAAACTTTCATATTTTATTTCATTTGTAACGTAATTGTTATTTGTCTTTCATAAGAAGATGATATTACATTAAGAATGTTACATATTACTTGCAATTAAAGTGATTTAAGAACATTTTGGTGTATTTTTTACCCTGTCACTACCGACCCCAAGCACTGTCACAACCGCCCCTGGGATGTGGTCGGTTGTGACGTTATTTCTTTTTTTTTTAATTTGCTCTTATGATTTAGCCATAGTACTTGGGAACAAAATAGTAATAATTATACGTAGACGAATGTACATTTTACTATAAAAAATACATTTCATCGAGCTAACTGGTTTAATATCAGAATTATGGACGATCAAAGGAAAATTGTCACAACCGTACCCAGTCTACCCTTCTTATAAAGTTGTAGATGTTAAATTTTAATAATAAACAAATTTTATGTCGATCCTAAGTCGAAATATAAATTTGCTTTTCATTCTACAGATATTTTTCCATATATTTATATGGGGCACATTACACAGAACTTTAACTAATGTGGCCCTCACCTTGTTCGGCTAACGTTTTTGAAGCCATGATTAGATTTTGTTGTTAAGATTATTTTCTTTAAAAGTACACGAACATAATAAGGATTTATAATTGAATAGCACATTAAAAGCCGATTGCGATGCCAACCACAAATCCGTATTGTGTCCGCGTGATCTCCACCCATTAGAAAGATATTTATAAAAAAATACTAAAAGAGTCAAAATTAATGAACGCTTTAATAAATAAAATAGCACCGAGCTAGTCTCAAAGGCTAAATATATTTCAATTCAAAGTGTTCAAATCGCAAAGGAAATTGCTGGTAAGACTTTAAAATCTTGAGGACTAAAACGGGAAAATAAATGCGTGCCAATTGGTCACCCTACTTGTGACACATCCTTTATTAGAACTTTGTTTTACTTCACATAACCACTTTTGTTGTGTTTCTGAGATCTTTAAATAAAAATATATGCGGAAAGAACGAGACACGGGGCCATATCACAACTCACTGGACTCTAACGACTGCATATTTTGAATCGGGATCAACGGCCTGATCATAATTACACTGAAATATTGGCTTTTTCTTCTATCAATTCGAATTTTAGTAACACATATGAAAGAGCTTTTACCACATCATTAAAATGTTTTTGAATCTACATTGAAAATAAATAAAGAGTTTATAAAGAACTTTTTTATACTCTACTGCTATTGCTCTATAGAATGTTTTATATAATGAAAGATGTACAACGTACAAATATATCATATATTCATATGAGTTGAAAAGATTTTTAATGAACTCTGCACTAGCCTCTATGCAAAGTTTGATCCTTCTGAACCAATTTTCATAATATTTTTTACAGTTTACCGCAGACTCTTCTTCTACGGTCTTTTTGAACGCTGTGTATCTCTTTCAGTTGTTTTTTTATTGAGGGATGAAAAAAGTTAAATTGTGCAGTTCATGACTGTAAGGAGTACCCTCCTAAACTCAAGACTTTCACCGGTGTGGTGCCCAGCAAGTCACTCGTTTTGAACGCTGAGTACAGGAGGGCGTTGTCATGGTGAAACAGTAACCTCGGAATCGATTGTTTGGTCAGTTGATACCCAGTGAAAACTTCTTCTTCTTGATGCTGCTTTTATTTTGTAATGGTATCGACACCTGATACCTTGTTTACGTTTTGTTTCGGATTCACCTTGATAAATCCAGGATCCGTAATCGGTCACATCGTCGTAAACGCGCAGAGGCGAACCTGTTTCTTTATTAATCATGTCACGGCAACATTCCGCACGAGCCTGCTTCTGGGCTTCGGTGCGCTGTTGTGGGGTACCCAATGTGAAACTTTCCTTTCACGCGAAGGTACTCGTGTAGACTTTTTAATTCTAGATAATTTGCAGGCTTTCTTGAATTAAAATTTTCACTGTGACAAAACGGCGACATTCTTCATTCCCTAAACTTCGACGATCGCGCTTGAATTCGTGTTGGTATCTTTAGAAAGGCCTTCATTCATTTATGCATTTTTAAGTCGAATAATCGTTTCGTCAGCAATAAAAAAAAAATCATCGTACGTAAATCTTCCTAACACAGCCCATTTTTCAATGAGACACGGTAATTTAACATTCTACGTGGCCTAGTAGTCTGAAATAGTTATCCGACCAAACAAATAACACATTTTAAATGCAGTTAAATACCAACAATTGCAATAATTATATATGCAGGTGATAATTGTCCTCAATTTGCTGAGAGTGTTTTTCATTTCCAATTCTGCAACCAGGACTATTTCTAACAAATTAACCATTTCTAGTACTATGCAATAATAATATAAGTGCTGCTTCTATATCTTTCGGGAGTCCAGGTGAACATCATCGCACTTATAATCCTCCACTAATTATGTGAAGACTGCTTACTGCGGTGGGCCCTAAAAAGGCGAATAAAACGCTGTTCAAAAATACCAGTTTCTGCCTACTTATCCGCGGGTTCACAAAGAGCTCATTAGCACTCCATTGGCAACGCCAATTAATGCTACATTTTTAATGGCATTTCATTAAATCTATAACTAAACTAAATGCACGTATAATGAGATAAATGTTGACAAAGCTCTTTGGTTTTGCTGGGCTTACCATTAAATTAGCGTAAGTTTCTCGGTTTAACATCAGCTACGAGTATCTGCAAATGAAAGACCGTTTCCGAGATAAGTCAGAACAAACAGACAAAATTAAGTACCGAAGTTCTTCATTGAAATTAAACCTTTCTTATTATGCTTCAAATGACGAGTTGTGTCCACAACTTAACGCCTTGTTCCCTGTTTTGTTTAACGGAATGGTTCTAGTTTGGTCAACCCATAATTAGTAGCGTTGAATGGTTTAGGCAGTGGCGTAAATAGATCAATTGCCGCCCGGGGCAGTTTGCGCCGCCGCCGCCCCTTGGAAAGTACACGTACGGTACCGTATCTTTTTACCGTACACGTTCTTCTTCTTCAACTTGCCGCCCGGGGCATTTGCAACGCCACTGGGTTTAGGATTGTCGCCTGTCGTCGTGGCACTCCTCTGCAGTAGTACGTGGTTTGGTGTCTCCTTTTTAAAAAGGTAAGCCTCGCACACATGGTATTAAACAAAATTATAAACGATAAATATGATTTTATTTAATACCATGCGTATATTAATCATCAAAGCCACGCCATGGCTTCATAAGTATTACGTCGGGAGATCTGGAACCAAGAAAAAGCCGCTAGAATAACGACAAGAGCTGTAATTCTCCCTTTTATTATGTGTTACATTACACTGTTATAAATCATTGAAGAAAACTTATCTTGTACTATCGAGATGTTAAAACTATTACATTTACATTTACGATTTTGTACAGTACTGTCAGTTCAAAAGATGATGCATGCATGCACGCTTGTTGTGTTATATATTTTTTTGATTTTAAATCAGATACCTTGAAGTTAGCCTACTTACTTTAACAGCCAACTTCATGGTGTCTCTTTTTCGTTGCATGCTGCGTACACAACTTCCGCTGCATGAAAAATATCACACTCAGTGCGCCAAAAGAAGTATAACTTCAAAAATAAATAAATAGAAATATTAAAACAAAACAAGGATATTAACTTCGCGCGTTCTTGTCATAGGTCATTGATCGATTTTCTAAAATCAACCGTCGCTTGAACGCCGATGAAGTAAGAAATTTGTAGTTTATTTCCACAAATAACAAGTAAATCCGCTATACTTTGGCTAAAAAGTTGAGATGCAAGATGGTCGTTTATTATTTTTGTTTTAAAATATATGTGGTAAATTCACATATTGTTTAAAAAAATAAATATGAAAATACGTTTATTCAAGTTATCTTATAACAACAACCCTGTAAGTAATGAAAAAATACTTGTGTTGGGTTTGACCCGCTACTTCCTTTGTGGACAAGAATAGATCACAAATATCATAACAATATGATAACAAAGTTGACTAAATGAAAAAGTTCTGTTTCTTGTAATTTGGGCAAATCTTCTTAATGTAATCAGCCGCTTTTCTTGAATCTATGAAACTACTGTAGTTATTGTGAATTAGTTAAATCATCAGAAACAGATATTAATTGTTTTCCCGAAACAGACTATTAATTACATGTTCCACGGTTTCATGGGGAATAATAAAACAAAATTCCCGCTCCTATTACAATCACTGCAACTGCTTGACGCTAGGTTTATGGCCGCAAAGAGCCTGCACGTCAGATTTATTTTAACAGACAACTATCCCGGGATTTTGGGTAAAATTTCAACAGCGTTGTTTACTGAAATTGTACGGCGCGGTTAGAATTATTTAAATACAAGCGTAAGATTTTAGTGATTTAACCCTTTTATTATTTACCCTGAAAATTCCTTTACAATGGACAATTTTATTATTTTGCCAGCTTAGTTTGAGAATTCATATATCTTACAAGAACTGGAAAAGTCAATGGATTGCGACGAAACTTTGGTTCGTTGTTATACGCATTTTTATAAATAACGTATTATTTCGAGGATTATTTAAAAATCGAAAGAAGGACGTTGCAAATCACGCCGCCTCGGGCACAGCGAGTAAAATACATAAAAAATTTACTAAATCTACTTCTTAGCATTTCATATTTGATAACATTTACATGTTCAGCAATTCTTAAGCATCATGTTATATCTACCACTTTAGTTCACATGGATCGCTGTGTGAATTGTGCGATAGCAAACTTATCGTTGCCATACACTACGCCAACGACACTAAAATAATAATATCAGTGATTCAACAATGACTTACACCTCTGTTTGTAAGTAAAAATAAACTCATCCAAATAGATGCAATGCTTTACATTTTTAGGCGAGCAGCAACAATGACTATATACATATGTCAAGCATGTTGAGACTTGGCCCAAAACCCACAAGCTCAAGA
The DNA here is from genome assembly GCA_927399485.1 of Calamotropha paludella. Lineage (NCBI taxonomy): Eukaryota > Metazoa > Arthropoda > Insecta > Lepidoptera > Crambidae > Calamotropha > Calamotropha paludella. Next base: position 16,837,367 of record OV656803.1, on the reverse strand, counting down.
CCAAGGAAGACTGACAATGTAGCATTTGTTTCCACTTCTTTTTCTTCTTCTTCTACTATACGGGCAATTTTTCACAGAGCTTGTAAAACTGATTTGCTGTCAGAGAGGATCCTTATATTCCAACCCTCTAACTCTCGTGCTAATATCGCTCTTACTGCACCGATGATGCCCATGCCCTCCGGTTGGAATACGGTGTTATATGGACTCAGTGGGCACATGATGTGTATGCTTAGGTCCTTAAAGAATACACCTGTTCCGGTCCCTGAATAAGTTTTGGATCCGTCGGTAAATATAGTAATGGCCCTGTGTATTACTTTTGGGTTTAAGTCCTCTATAAGATGTACTCTGTACTTCTTATCGAAGATGTAGGTCGGCTCTATTTTGTCACATTCTGCCTCAGTAAGCGGAGTATCTAGCCATTTCTTCAGTAAGCTGTTGAGATGCTTTGCCTTTTCAAAACTTAAGAGTTTAAGAAGTTGCATTCTCAGCACTGTTTTGACTGCTTCCTGCCTTATATGAAAGTAGAGCGGTGTGAGGTTCAACATAACCTCCAAGGCTGCTATTGGTGCCGTGCTCATGCTTCCTGTGAGACCTTGTAGTTTATTAGAGACCTCGTAGTTTATTTACATAGGATGATTGGGCAGTTTTCGGCCAGCATACCACAGCATTGTTACTTACCGTTGGTCTTATTACCGTGTTGTAAACACACATTGCTTTCCGATCATCTACCTGCAGTGCTACAGAACTATGCCAGTGGTGTTGATCTTGTGGTCTAGGTGGCTGTTCCAGTTAAGTTTACTGTCCAAGATTATAGCCAAATATTTTACCTTATTGGATAGTTGTCTGCATAGTGTCACTGATTATGCTAGCTTGAAAACCTATAGTTAGTATAGTGATGTCGTCTGCATAACCTATGGTGTAAAAACGGTTAGAATTTAGTAGGGTTATGAGGTCATTTACTACCAGGTTCCAAAGCAAAGGCGAGAGTAGCCTTGAGGGCACCCCTCGCACCCCAAGCTCTGCCTGGCTGTCCTCTACAACCCTTACTATTCTTTTCCGAAGCAAGTTTAAGGTCCAGTCTGTGATGTTTTCTTCCGTTTCGTGTCTCTCTAGAGCAGCTTTGATACTTGAGAAATTGGTCTTATCGAAGGCTCCTTCTATATCAATAAAGGAGCCGAGGCAGATAAGTTTGTTACTTGCCAACTAGTTGATGAATAGAAGATTCAGTAGATTTTCCTGCACTGTAAGCATGTTGGTATCTGTGCAATGGTATGTCTTTTATCTTACCTTCATGTAGATGTCGATCTCATAACCTTTCTAGTGTTTTTAACAAAAAGGGCGTTAAATTTATTGACCTGAAAGATTTTGGATTTTGTGTCGTCTGTTTTCCCTGGTTTTGGGGATAAATACTACCTTTATCTCCCTCCCAGCGTGCTGTGTATAACTGTGTGCCAAGCAGACGTATAATATTTGGGTTAGGGTACCAATGATGTGTTCCTCCCCTCACTGTAGAAGATATTATCCATTCCTGCCGCTTTAAATGGAAAAAACTGTTAAGGATTCAGCTCACCTCAGCAGTCTTCTGTAGGAGTGCCTGTTTCATCTGGCCAGTTTACATGTTGAGTCGGTAGGCAGTCTGGAAAGTGGATTTGTAGAACGACCTTACTCTATTCCTGGCTTTGCGTCATGGTGCCATCAGTGAAGTTCCTCCAAGAGGTGGATTTCCAGTATAAGATTCGTTTTTTGTATTTAACTTTACCACGTTCTATCCTTAGACTCCCGACGCCTTTGTTCAGCGCCTCCGATACTCTACTGTTATTTGTCAGTTTTCTTTGGGTACCTTCTTGGAAGCGAGATTACAGTTGGTACCTGTAGATCAGTAGTAGTAACACGCTTTATCTTATACGTGCTAGCCAGATAGAAAAGTAGCCACTATTGGTGTTGTAAGAGTTAGGTCAATAATAATAGTATTTACTTCGTTTGGTGACAAAAGTGGGCTTGTTATCTATATTTATTATTTGTAAGTTAGTTGTCAGAAGTAATTCAAAAAGTTCATAACCTCTGTTGCTGCTTGGCTCGTGTCCGAAAAAAGGAAGGTGGGCGTTGCAGTCCGTTGAGATTAACAACTCTAGGTTCATTTCTGTGCAGAAGCCAACTAGTAAGATTAGCTCCTCTGGAGGCGCGAGGATGTCTTCATGCATGCATGTCGATGCTATTACCAAATATTGGTTGTGATTATCATGTTTTAGTGTCAGCCTTGTGGCATAACGATCTCTGGAACAGAAGTTTTTTAGTGGCTGTGTTTCTGTCTTCTGTCACAACCCGTGGCATATATGAGCTTATCTCCTAAACTAGACAGGCCTTGCACGGTGCCATCCCTGAAACACGGCTTCTGGATGAGAGCGATTGCTATGTTGGTGGTCTCCAAGCACCACTGAAGCTAAGCTATCAGGGTTACGCTGTGCTGGAGATTTGCTTGTATGAATTGGGCTTTAAAAAGAGACGCTATCGTGACAGACAAAGTCGTCTAGGCCCAGTTCTTTCAGCCCCGCCGACAGACATGTCGTCCCCGCTTAAGGGCGAGGATACTACGCAGGATGGAGCAGCTAAGTCAGCTGCTGTTCTGAGTTCCCCGAAACCACATCGAACCCTCCTTAGGATATCCTTAGCGCCCACGATTATGAGGTGTACCTCGGGTCCGGTATGTAGAGCTTCCTCGCCCATTGTGTAGCCCACTCCAAGGTTGCGCTGTTGGCGCCTGCAAGTCGCAAATGTCCGTCTACATGGGTCGGTTTACCGCAAAAAGCGATGGTTGGTCCTATGTGGCCGGATGTTGTCGCTTCGACAACAGCCTGCATTAGGGCTTCGGTGGGTTCGAATCCTACCTGAGGGCTCGGAGGCGTAGTTGTTTTTTCCACACGTATTTTATATCTTATAGAAAATATTGCATTGTGAATGCAAAAAATTAAATTAAAAACATAATTTCCATCTTAATCGATTGTTTAATATTTGTAAAAATATTACTTTCCATTTTGAAGGCAGTTAGCGTTCAACATTGGTGGAACGATACTAGCTCATAGTAGAAATTGAAATACGTTTGTAAAATTCGACACGTTTGCCAGCGTCTCAGAGCACTCGCCCGGATTGCGAAAGGTCGTGGGTTCGAACCCTACCTGAGGGCTCGGAGGCGTAGTTGTTTTCTACACACGTATTTAACATTTATAATTATCTGTATGGATGGGTTTATCCTTCAGCTTTGTTTTCGTTGGGTCCATACCCAGCAACTACATCTGATGCCGAAGTCATTTAAAAGGAATTTGGAGATGGAAGGCGTTTAAGGGAATATTTCCATCAAGGTGATGCCTTAATATTGGATAGAGGCTTTCAAGATTGGTTCCCTTTGTTGCGCCAATGTGGATATAGGACTTAGGTACCTGCTTCATTAGAGGAGGGTAAACCACAGATATCAATTTGCAGGTAACATTTAGTTACACTGTTACTTATTTGTGGCAGGCGTATCTTAATTTCAAAATAGTTTCGTTCTGAAGGAGGTACAGATTTAGTGGAGCTGTGTATTCAATAGTACATTGTAGATATATTTTTTGGTTATTGGTATAATTCAATTTGCGTTCGCATTGTGTTCATGTTAGAGAAAACGATAGTTTTGTAAAAGTGTGCAGGAAAGTCAGAAGCAGCCTACTTCGAAAGCTGTCGGCTTCCAATACATCTTGGTTACTCAGGAGCCGCATATTATCCCGATAAATAAGTCGATAACCTATATTTACATTTTAGTCGATAGCTTCCGTAGAAGAAAGGAGGCTATAGTAATGCATTCTTGCAACTGCATTATAGGCAGACGTAGGCTACTGTGCTCCCATTATGTCTAGCCTTAGCTAGGCTAGGTACCATGATATTGTTCTCCCAGCAGAATTTTTGATGAGATTTCAATTAATATAAAAGAGGAATAAAAACGGTAAAATTATTTTTTTTATTCAGAATTGTTTCTTCTTCGATGTTTTATTCTCCGATGTTCTTCCCCACTGATCATTGCTATAACTCCATACTTGTCACCTACCTATAAACTCGAGTTTATAAATCAATCATCATATTAGATCCCTGTAACATAACACACTTTAATACTGCATCACCACCAACATCATTTCAGCCAAGAGACATCTACTGCTGAATGTAAGCCTCCTCTAAAAAAGGAAGCGGGGCGGGGTTTAATACTATACTAATAATAATATTAGACAACACATCACATACTCGTACATTGTTCTGAACCCAAGTTAAGTAGCTAAATCAATTGTTACATGGAATTCAGGACACTGAAGGTACCACAACACCCAGACTTGAGTAAATGTAGAAAAGTTCGTAATTTTCTTCAATTTTATTTGCTCTTACGATTTGTAATATATAATTGTATATATGTACATGTATATATTCTGTATGACGTGCCGAGCGGCACCGTTGTCTCATTAATCCTGTGGAACATTAAATAAAAAACACGTCTTGGCGATACAAAAGTGTTTTAAAAAGTTAAGAACGATTGCGTTTGAACAGGCGCAGAAAATAATAAAACAAAACTTTAAAATAAAAGTGAAAGGTGCTCACGATAGGTTGCGCACAAAAACGTAACGCTGACATTTGATCACTATACCCTTCATATTATTTTCATACCTCCATCCAAAAAGTATTACATTCCTGAAAAAACAACTTCAAATTATGTTGAACTAAGTATTTTAACATTTTACTTATTTTTTCAAAAGTGATTTCCATCATAATGCTTTTTTTTAGGTAAGGCAGAAAATACTTGCATATTTATCTTATGCAAAGACCATACTACTTGAAATGACATTATCTACTTCAAAGCAGTTATTACGTGAGCGTTAAATTCCGAATAAGAGAATATCACACGACAAAACTAACCCTCAGACGCATATCACAGATCACAATTTCCGTTAGCACAGAATGTGTCACCTTTGCATAGAACTCCAGTGCGTTGTAGTGTAGAACAGTGAGCAAATTTGTTTGAGAATCCTTTCGGAACTTTGCTGAAAATTATATTCTCTCTATACGCATAGTTTGCTTCGGATCCCTCCAAAATTGTTTTCGGACTGTATGCTATAACTGGAATTTGTTTTCATGTAGGTACCATTATGTAGATTTTTATGTCGAATAGTCTTTACTAAAACTATAATATGAATAGTTTCACTAAAGACTGTTCTATTTTCTGAAGAAAATTGTGACTACATTTCTAGATAATCAGTGAAACAAATAGTATGCTTAGGAGTACGGCACTTATGCTACGAGGCGGGTCGAGATAATAATGCTTGATTGTATCTCCAGTCTACTGTAGGCCCATCTTGAATGAACCTAATGGTAATATTCATTACCTAATGACTTACATGTTTTTTTTTTTTGGCAGTGAAACGTGGTTGTTCACTATGGGTCTTGTAAGAAGGCTCAAGGTCGCCCAGCGGGCAATGGAGAGAGCTATGCTTGGTGTTTCCCAACGCGATCGAATCAGAAATGAGGAGATCCGTAGGAGAACAAAAACCGCCGACATAGCTCAAAGAATTGCGAAGCTGAAGTGGCAATGGGCAGGACACATAGCAAGGAGAACTGATGGCCGTTGGGGCGAAAAGGTTCTCGAATGGCGACCGCGTGCCGGACGACGCTCAGTGGGTAGGCCCGCTACGAGGTGGACAGACGATCTGGTCAAGGTCGCGGGAAAACGCTGGATGCGGGCAGCACAGGACCGATCGTTGTGGAGATCCTTGGGGGAGGCCTATGTCCTAGCGGCCTATGGGCGTCGTCGTACGGCTCATATGATGATGAATGACTTACATATTTATTGCCCTTACTAAATTATTTTTTATGTATTTTATGATTAATTATTTATTTTTAATAGTGTCCGCATATATGTCTATTTCATAAAAAAACGTTCTTGTCTTGGTATGTAATTAATTAAATATATTTACACAAGGTGTTACAAAAAAAGCCGTAAAGCGGAAACGGGGTTAAATGGTCCCTTATAAAGAGTCCATTTACAATATTTGAAAACCTTAGTATCGCAGTACGACTTACCGCCAAAATTAATAAAAAAGAATAATTAATTTATGTGTTTTGCCTAGCCAACCCTATTTCCATATAATTAAAGTGTAAATAATACAGAATGTTTATGTACATTTTTGCTTAATATCCGCGGAACGACAAAGAGTCAATAACAAAATGTACAGAAATCGCTCAGATCTATATTGCAAGTCATAGAAAATCTTAAAAGACCTGATATAGATACTTTATGTTAGGCCTCTTTCAACCTTAACTAACACTTCTATTTCGTAAAGAACAAAAAATTAACAGAAAAGGCTCAATGTGTGATCCGCCTTGCTCAGTGCACAACCTCGCTCTCCGGGATATGGCTTCTGTGGCATTTCGGACCATCGTCGGTGTTATTGGTGCGAAATCAGATCTTACACGCTGCTCCATTTCTAAAACAGTTGGGCAATCGGAGAAATAGACTTTGTCCTTCACATAACCCCACGAGAAGAAGTTCAAGGGTGTGAGGTCCGGAGAACGAGCAGACCACGCCACCATCCTCGCGGATAGCGACCGTTAAGATACTCTCGCACCTCCCCAGCAAAATGTGCCGGAGCTTCATCGTGCTGAAACACCATGTTCCTTTGGTTGTCAAAGAAATTCCTGTCGCCCACAGGAAAGTCATCAATCGCCTCTTCTAATTCCGTTTGTAAAAACGTGAGGTAATTGCCTCCGTTCAGATATGATAGCAAAATGACAGGACCGAGGACATGCCCGTCATAAATACCACCCCACACATTTAGCTTCCACTGATGTTGAAATTTGCTCTGCCGAGAAGCGTGTAGGTTCTCGCGAGCCCAAGCGTGATCGTTATGAACATTTAAAAGTCCTGATCTTGTGAATATTGCCTCATCCATCCAAAGAACATTGTTTGCGTAATTAGGGTTCTCCCTTAAGTGCCTGAGGTACCGATCGCAGAAGATTCTTCTGGGTGCAAGATCAGATTGCATCAGTTTCTGTGTACGGCGATAGTGATGACTGCAACATGGTTCATACCGAGTCTTGCTGCGGCTCGCCTCGTACTCGTGGTTGGCTCTTCTTCAAAATACTGCAACACTGATTCAACCTGTCTGGAATCGACTGTGCTTGGACGTCCACTTCCAGTGGACCGAGGAAAGGACCCGGTGGAATGTAGGCGTCTTGACATGTTGAGAAAACATTGGTACTAACGTAGCCGTTGCTGTTTAACAGGGGGTCTACCATCAACAAATCGTTACCGATACAGTTCGCGAGCACGATTTAAGTTGCCATCTTCATAGCCCACGCATAACATCATATCGTAATATTCAGAGTTAGAAAATAGCCATTTTTTCACTTTGGAAATAATGTTAGTTGGTAATTGGTAAGGAAGTAATTGTAAGATATCGATTAGATTTGAAATTGACAACCTAATGTTTTTTTCGACGACGTTTTTTTGAAGCCATTAATTCCTTTTATTGACTTTGCAAACCTTTTCGAATGAAAAACTAAAAATCCGTTAAAGAGTACACTCTATAAAATAATCTATGAAACCTTCAAATTTTGCATGGTGATACCTTTTATTCCTGGTCAACATCTTAGACACTTTTTATCCCGGAAAATTAAAGGGTTCCCGTGGGATAGTAAAAGAACCTTGGACATCTTAATACACACAATTTATGTACTTTCCTTATGCTGATACTTTATATTACTGCTCGAATTAAATATAAATCCTATAAAAGTGACGGGATTAAGCGCCTTAGCCAATGAATGCGTCAGTGATAGTCCACACCTCTTACGTCATTTATTTGCCGTACTTCTGGTTTTTTGTGGTCTTTCGAATGCTGAGCAATAGTGGCTCTAATATCAAGAAAGATTAGCGGAAGGCTTTTTTAGGAATATAAGACAACATAATGACGGTGACTTTAGCCATAGATTACGAGAGATTGCTTTCAATCAATGCTTAGTAGCTTTACAAGATTTAGTTACATCTCTGGGTGGTGATTCTCTCCCACTGTATGGTTTGCCAGCGCCGACCATAGAAGGGGAACGTATTAATAGAGAATACGCTGCAGAAATAAATTATGATCCAGCTGAACTAGCTGAAATTTTACTAACCGGAGTCCACAGTCTTACTGTAGAACAGCGCACTGTATTCGACCGTATATGTCACAGTATTGACAATGATAGAGGAGAAATAATATGTCTAGATGCACCCGGTGGGACGGGAAAAACCTTTCTCACTAAGATAATCTTGGCACAATTACGAGCTTAAGCCAAACTAGCTCTTGCTGTGGCGTCGTCTGGAATAGCAGCCACTTTGTTACCCGGCGGTAAAATTGCTCATACGATGTTTAAAATCCCCATAGATTTGGACATAAGTGAACATGCTGTATGTGGTTTCACTAGAAGCATTCATAAAGCAAAGGTTTTACGCGATTGCTGTTTAATTATCTGGGACGAATGCACTTTGGTACACCGAAAAGCAGTAGAAGCAGTTAATAGAACTGTCAGAGGTATCCGTCAAAATGACGCCAGAACCTATGGGTAGCGTAACGATGCTGTTTGGTGGGGATTTTAGACAAACGTTGCGAGTAGTAACACTGGGAACAAAAACCGATGAGATAAGAGCATGCTTAAAGAGCTCAAGCCTTTGGCGACACGTCACAAGAATGCACTTAACGGTGAACATGAGGGCGCGAACAGGAGGCAACACAAATGCGCAGGAATTTTCTGATTTATTGCCAAAAATTGGCGAAGGGACATACCCGGAAGAAGAAGGGCAAATTGTTTTATCTGAAAATCTCTGCCACACTGTTGATTCAATTAAAGAACTTATCTCTTCCGTGTATGGTGAACAAAATCAAATAACAAATAATGAGAACTTGCGAAAGAGCAATTTTGACTCCGCGAAATGACCAAGCCGCAAGAATCCACTTGGATATACTCAACAATGTTGAAGGAGAAGTAGTTGAGTATACTTCTATTAACGGAGTAATGGAGCAAGATGACGCTACCAAATATCCCGTTGAATTTATTAATTCCCTGAACGCACCTGGACTTCCAGCACACAAGATTAATTAAAAAACTGGCATCTAGTGTTGCCCAAATTCAGTCTTGGTCTTGCAGTCTTGGTCTTGTTCTTGCGTTTTTGCAAGACCAAGACCAAGAACAAGACCGCGTATTTTTAGCAAGACCAAGACCAAGACTGACCGTGCAAGACTTGAGCAAGAACAAGACTAAGCCTGCAAGACTCTTGCGTCTTGCAGCTAGGACTTAGCGCTATTTCACGGAGTAGTTAGGTGTAACAGTTCGGTGTATAGGTACGCTTAGGAATTCTATGAGACGCAAAAAACTGTATCAAAGAATATGAAAAACTGGATCTATGCGCATTACGACTAATACCATAAACATACCTACATAGCGAATAAAAAAATATCCATTAAAATCAAACTGAGTGCATGCATAGTTATGTTTTAACCATCGGCACTTTGATAATGCGGCATCAAAGGTTTTGTACTTACTTCTCAAAGAAATTTGCTGCTTTTCGGAAGCACATGGTTATAATACACGCGCCGGCGGCTTCTTTTGAAATCATATACAACAATCGTTGCCGCCGCGCCGAAATCACAACATTTGACACTATTTGATTGCCGCCACAGGGCGTAGGCGTAGGTATACTCATGCAAAATAATTTCGAATTTTAAGAGTACCTACAGGTGTTCCAAAGAATAAATAAGTTTCAGAGTGCTTATAATGAAAATGAATACATTATACTGATCACGCAAGTAGTATTATGATTAGAATAAAATGGTAAGGATAGGTAGTAGATGTCATAATAATTTATTCTAGTAAGTATATATTATAATATTGATTATATGGTTTTAAACTAATTACTTAGGTACTATTATTGTACATTTAGTCATTATATTTCTTAAGTTTTTACAAGAAAAAATAGCAAAAAAGTGTTCAAATATCACCCGTTTGATAAATATTGTAGCCACTTTTAAATATACTTGAAACGTGTAAAAAAATTCTACATAATTAATAAAATAATATAAAAAGCGTAGGTACTTACCTACTAATAAAATAAAAAGCCTGCGATTTATTATTAGTAAATAATCACGGCAGCCGAGAGTGTGTCTCCACTTTTGAATACATAAATCATAACCAGATCACTAGAGCCACTTCAAAAAAGAAATTTGTAATTCCTAGGGTTCAAAATTATTTTGGTGACAGAACTTTACAGAAGCGTATACCATATCTTCTTAATTCGTTGCCCGAAACTATTAGATGTGAAACGGATAAAAATAAATTTAAAAAAATATTAAAAGATTATCTGATGACTACTATTTAACACAACAATTGTATGTTTTTATTTATTTTTTTGCATTCACAATGCAATATTTCTATAAGATATAAAATACGTGTGTAAAAAACAACCACGCCTCCGAGCCCATCTGAGGGCTCGGAGGCGTGGTTGTTTTTTACACACGTATTTTATATCTTACAACAATTGTATCTTATTATTATCACCGCTAAATTTTCCTTCAGTTTGTTGTAATTCAGTCTAAATCCAATTATTGTGCACTTAACTTTACCTGATACAGTTATAGTTGTATTATATACCTACATAATTATAATTATAAGCTAAGAGACTAAAGATCCCTCAGTCAAACCGACAAGTCGGTTTTGTGGGACTAAATTGTATCTTTGTATTTTTTTTTCTTGTATATGAAATAAATAAATAAAAAAAAAAAAATAAAAAAAAAAAAAAAGTATTTACAAGCAGTGCCCGCGACTTCGCCCACGAAGAATAGTAACTTTGGAGGTATAGTGACGTTCAGGATTTATTTATTTATTTTAAAACTTCTGTCATCAAACATACAAACAAACTCTTCAGCTTTATAATATTAGTATAGATTAGTATAGATGTACGCCAAAACATTCACTTATATGTAAAGAATAGTGATTGGCACTAATTCTTTACATATATTTTATTCACGCGTCGCGTCTGTACAAGTAGGTAATAATCTGTGTTTGTACGCCGCACGCGGCATCGTTTGATTTGCGGCGGCATCCTTTTAATAGAGCCGGCACGTGGCGAGGCGGCGCGGTAGAAAGCAAGGAAACGTACTATAAACAAAGGAATTATTTTAATTCCAGTCATTTCCAATTGAGCTGTGCTTCGAGTCTAACTTAATAATTGTTTTTACTAATTCTTGTTGTTTTCTAAAAACGTATCACGTGTACAATTTAATATGAGTGACGAAGATTCAAATTATTCTAGTCCGAGTAACGAGAGTTTGAGTCACAGATCTAAAAGACCCAAAAGCAAATTTGAGGAGTTTTTCGAAATAATTCATGCATCCCAAACTGCCTTGTGTAAATTGTGCCAACATAAAAAGACTGAAATAAAAATGAAAAACAGAAACACTTCAGGCTTAAGGAAACATCTAATATCTTTCCACAAAAAGGAATCACAAATATTTCTTCCTGTTAAACCAAAATTAAGTGGAGATATCACAAGCTTTTTAGTAACCGCTGGAAGAAGTGGACAGGTAAGAATATATTTTTTTTATATGAAAACTCCAGGAACTCAAAAAAGTCTTTTTTGAACAAATGACTTTAAACTGACTTCGGAATATTTTATAGATATTGATAAAATAGTAATACATAGGTACATATTTCGCGTCATTTTTAACAATGGTCGAAATTGTCGCTACGGGAATTTTAACTCCGCGTAGCTGTTCATGCGATACTTTCAAAAACGCCATTAACTTACGTAAGTATTTTTGAGTTAGTGGTGTTTTCATCTAGGGGTGCGACATATTAAGTATGTAATTATCGTCTTAAATATTTTTATAAACACCTATATTTTCATTTGTTTTCATAATCGGCCAGTAACAACTAAGTACTTTATTTTGGTAAATTACAGTACAGTGCAACCTTAATATAACAAATGTCAATTTAACGATTTTCTCGATTTAACAACAACAAACCTCCTCCTCCTAAACGCTCAAACCTAGTATGTTTTAAATAATAACACAAGATTTATTGTTTTATTTCAGTCGGAAAACAGCAGTGACAACATCACGACAGCTACAGTTGATTGGGTAGTGAAAAAATATCTTCCCTTCTCATTTTTCGATGACGAAGCTACACAAGTATATTTTCGACGTATTTGCCCTAATATGGAGTTTCCTAAAAGGTCTACACTTAGAAGGAAAGTCAAAGAGCGATTTGAAGAGCTCCAATTTAATCTCAAGGAACGACTTCAACAATTATCATCTAAAATGTCATTTACCATTGATGGGTGGACGTCAATTGCTGGTAGGAGTTACTACGGGGTTACTATGCATTATATAGACAACGAATGGAAGTATCGATCTGTAGTTCTTGATTTTATACCATCACGCGGTCGACATACTGGGGAAGATATTGCAACGATTTTCCATGAATGTTTATTGGAATATGGCATAATTGATAAAATACAAGGTATCACGGTCGACAACGCAACTGCAAATACCAAATTTATGTATGAACTGGGCAAACAGTTGCCACACTTTGATTCAGACAATCAACATTTCCGGTGCTTTGCTCACATTTTAAACCTTGGTGTACAAGATTTATTAGAGACCTTAGCATTACACTGTGAGTCTGACACTAACGCGCAAGATCAGCAGTATGAAGACTATGCAGACGAAACTGAGGAAGATGAAGAATATGCACCAAATATTGCTGACTCGCGTACATCTGTAACAAAGTTACGCAGTATTTCCAGTAAAATAAAAAGAAGTGAGATAGTGAAGAAGAAGTTTCAGTCTGCTTGTGAAGCAGCTGGCGTGCCATCAAATCTAAATGCCATTCTTGACTGTCCAACAAGATGGAATTCCACACATGATATGATTGGATTTGGTTTAAAAGTGAGAGCGGGCATTAACATATTGTGCAGTTCTGTCACCGAATTGAATGATTTTCAAATCACAGCTAGTGAATGGCAGGTACTCGAAAAATTACATAAATTTCTAATAAACTTTAAACTTTTAAGTACAAAACTTGGTGGAGACAAATATGTTACATTACCGCTAGTCATTGTATCATTCAATCTCTTGCTAGATAAAATTGAATCCATGGTAAAACAGTTAGATGAGAAACCTAATCGATCTGAAGTGGATGAAAGGCTCATTCTAGCTTTCCAAGCAGCTCGAGACAAAATGCTTAAACATTATAAGAAGAGCAACTGGATTTATTGTACTTCTTTAATTTTAGACCCAAGGCATAAGGCTCAGACTTTTGACCTGACAATGTGGGGGAAGCAACTTAAAACAGAAAGTCTGCGCAAGTTCAATGAACTTTATGAAGAATATAAAAGTCTACACTCACTGAACAAATCTCTGGAATTGCCAAGAAAAGAAAATAAAGTATGTGATGAAGATGAAGACATTATAGACTTTGATAAACTCTATGAATGTCCCTCGACGTCATCTGGATCTTGTCTTCAAGGCTTAGTGATAGACGAGTTGGAGGAGTACCTGAGAAAACCAAGAACTGCCAGCTCGGAAGACATTTTAGATTGGTGGAGGACGCATGAGACAGAGTATCCGACTTTATCGAAGATGGCCCGTGATTTTCTCTCAATACCTGCAACTTCAGTACCTGCTGAGAGATTATTTTCTAAAGCATCATTAGTAATTAGAAAACATAGAAATAGGTTAAGTGATGAGTCAGCCAGATGGTTACTTTGTATTAATTCTTGGTCAAAAGAATTGATATAAAGTAACATAACCTAATGATAAAGCTGTTGTGTACTGTTATGTTTGATTTGTGTTGTATTTTATTTTTGATTGAAATAAATGATAAATCATAAAACTCTTTTATTAAATTTCATGCAAGTTGAGGGTTCAATCTCTTTCTAGACAGACATTGTTATTTAAAATACAGTCAAGTTATTGTAATTAATTTGTTTTTTTACATGTTTTAGCAAATGTAAGCTTATAAATCATAAATGTTTATTAAGAAACAGTTACTTCCATGGAAAACGACATATAGGTCAGTTGATTTTTCGACTTTCTTATCAAATCTTCAGTTATTTATTAATCTGATTGATCTTTACTATGGCTATGTTAATTCAAGCTCACAATGTTCCAATTCTAATACGTTTTTCTAAGATTTAAAGTAAACTTTAATAAATAGCAATAGACTAATAGGTAATTGCAAGACTTGCAAGACTCTTGCTGCAAGACCAAGACCAAGACCAAGACTGCAAGCGCAAGACCAAGACCAAGACCAAGACCAGGTGTATTGGCGCAAGACCAAGACCAAGACTGGCTAAGTCTCGTCTTGTTCTTGCATTTGGGCAACACTACTGGCATCCCAATTATTTTGTTGAGAAATTAAGGTCGCCTAAAATTATGCAACGGACAAGACTGAAAGTTACTTCTCTGCAGCGTAACATAATGGAAGCGAAGATTTTGGCGGGATGAGGCGTCGGTGAAAGAGTTTTTATACCGCGAATTCTACTGATTCCCAATAATTACCCATTCCATTTCAAACGTGTCCAGTTCCCGGTGAGTTTGTGTTATGCAATGACTTTTAACAAAGCCCAAGGGCAGACGCTACGTGTTGTCGGCGTGGACCTCAGCGTCGGCTGTTTCTCACACGGTCAGCTCTATGTCGCTTTGTCCAGTGTAAGTCAACCAAACAAACTGTTTGTTTATATTTCGAACCAAACCACATCGCACGTTGTCTATAAAGAGGCATTATGAGGTACTAGCTACATATGGTACGGAACCCTTCGTGCGCGAGTCCGACTCGCACTTGGCCGCTTTTATCAAACTACCTCTGTGGCACAGACATCATTTATAGTACCGCAAGTGCCTTTGGCCTGCAGAGATCCGGGTTCAATCAGCGGCCAGGTTAAGTTAGAAAATAATCTGTGTCCAATTGTTTACATTTTCTTTTTATCTACAATTTACGCATTAACCCAAACTTTGTATTTTTGTTTTATTTATTTTTTGCTGTATATCAGTTAACCGCGTGATAAAATCAAATACACGCGGACGACGTCGCGGGCAACAGCTAGTACATATATATATATATATATATATATATATATCTACATATCACAGAAATAAATAATCTCAGAATATAAATATCAATCAAGCAGTACGAAGCGTAGAAAAATTCGAACATTCTATGCGTGCGACAACGACGACTGGCCTCACGTGACTGACCATCCCCCGCTGCATCTTCGAAATAAATTATGGTTTTATCTTTTCCAGTCGTATTTGAAAAGATAGCATGTGTGATTATGTTAGATAATAAAGATTTAATATGGGGGTTTTCGAAAATTCAATCTATAGTTTTACAGAAAACGCTGATGAATGTGGTATAAAAGTAATTTACATATTTTTTTTTAACAAATAATGCGACTATCTTCTTTCAAAGGCGTGATGTCATGTTATGCGATTGCGTAAACAATGCATATTTCTGGGATAGCAGCAATCGCGGTAAATTTGCTGTCTTTTTTTGTAGAGTTCCGAGTCTATTTTCGAAACTTATTATCAGATCTAAATAAAATTTAAATGGGACCATTTCGGCATAAACCCCTTTCAAAGTTTTTACAAATCCGTCTATATATGAGGGACTTATGCCCGAACATACATTAAAATAATAAAAATCCCAATTGATAACCTCCTTGTTTTCGAAATCAATTATAATCAGCTACATTATGAGTTCTTTAGATACTGAGTATTTATTAATATATAATTTGGAATCCCCATTATTAAAACTATAGAAGCTTCATATAAAGTTTGCCACCCGTTTTACCCCCTTGTGGTTGAATTTCGCAAAATCCAGCCAATTCCGTCCATTCCAAAAGGAACATATGAGATGCAAAATATGAGAGTCCTAGCACTTCTAGTTTCTGAGAGTTGTGCTGAGTAAGTTGGACTCACTCGCTGCGTTTGTATTTCCGAGTACTTATAACCCGTCCATTTTAAAAGCCAGGGTGAAAAGGCACCTTCTGGGTTAATTCATTCCATCGTTTGTCTTGAACCCTGTGCTTAATTGGGATTAAGAGCGAACACATTAAAAAAAACCTTTCGCATTTGTATATATAGAAAGAAGATAACCTTTTCCTTTGTTTTGTTACCTTTTTTATACTGCCACACAATTTTTTTGGTAATTGATTTATTTAATGTAGAGACACACGGTTTCTACTACTTTATTATAGATTTATGCTTTAATTATTCTTGATGACACGGCTTCTGAAAGGGAGTCGCATTCACAGGATGACAGGGATTATTGAGTTTTGAAGTTTTCGTTATTAGTTAACTTTCAAAAGATGTATACGATTATTACAATACTTTTTAAAATATTATTCATACTGATCCTTTTTTAGTAAGTCTAAGTTGTAATTGGACTTTATAAAGTCAATAACTATTTTAAAACAGCTAAAAGACATCGAAAAAATCACGTCGAACTAAGCCTTCGTATAATTATGATAGAATTCACGTACAACGTAAGTTCGTTTAATCATTAATTATAGTCTGGCTTCATCCTTGGGATTAGAAAAAAATGCTTGCAGACTTTTAGAGAATGAAATATATTACTGACGCATTTACAATCAAAACTGAATATACTTTAAAAACAAGAAAAACTAATTTGTTTTATCATTTATATTGATAATTGATCTTGCGAGAAAGGAATCGCCTTCAATTACAACATAACTTATGGTTCTATTATAGAACCTATAGAACCGCTTCCTCCAGCGGTTCTCCTTATTTGATCTAGACTGACACCCAAGTTGTAAGCAGCGTACGTGGCGACATGCCTAGTGTTGTGAACTGTGAAGATAGTAACGTCGATCCCACTGCTTTTTAAGGTGTCCTTGATTCACCTACTCAATATTTGTGTATGTACAGACGGTTTTATAAAGCTAATGAAAAGCAACTCAATTTTTTTACGATAAGTGCCAGTTTTGGGTTAAATTGTTTAATGAAACTCTACCAGGACATTTTGCCGGCCTTTCATCGAAAAACAGTAGTACTAAAATGGGTTGGAAGCATCTCTGCCGTGTCGTTTTCAAAAAGGCAGGTATCTTAAAACTTACCCTTACCCAGAAGTGAGTATTTCAATATATCTTATATTTATTTTTGAAAAAGTTTGCACTCTGTGTGCTGTTAATAATGCAAGTAAAGTTAAAAGCTTCTTCGATAATATTACGTTAGGATAAAATTGGCTTAAGGGAATTGCATGATAGCGAGTGAGACAACTTTGAGCAACCTGTTCCCGAATCAGATTACGATTGAATTCGGTGAATATGATCAACCACTCTGCCCCGAAAGATATTGAAATAAATGTATGTATCTTTTAAAGAAATTGATTAGCAAGTAATGTAAGTACGAATAGTTCTGAAGAATCAGGGGTGAGTGGATCCTTCAAGAAAGGTAAAAAACGCAGTAAGAGGTTCGCAGGCAATATTCGTAGGAAAGAAATAAAAACTGCAGCTAAACATTTTAACAAAAATCATCCTGAAATGAATCGGGCAGGTGTTAAAAATGAAAAATATATCCATGATCATCCTGAAATGAACCGGGTAGCTGCAAAAAAGTATGCCCATAATCATCCCGAGGTGCCAAAATATGCCCATTATTTTTCTGAGATCAACAGACAGGCTGTTGTCAATTATAAGAAAAATCAGCAAACAATTGTTTGAAAAAATTGATTTATGTCCGGATGCTATTATGACCAAAAATTAGATTTTATTATCATGTTTGTTGCATAATCACGTCAAAATGAATGATCGGTACAATGGGATGCGACATTTAGGTAGACTATACTGACACAATTTAAGATTTGCCATAAAATCGGTTTTCACGCGAACGAAGTAGTGGGTAACAGCTGGTACTATATAATATTATAATTTTTATAGAACCTAATGCTTGGGTTATGCCTAAGCCATAGGTATTATGGCTACCTAGCCAAGAAGACTCATCATATGGTGCTGTTTAGTTCTAGTCAATACCTAGAACGCGCTTACAAGAACGTTTTGGCATTTTGATTTCTATCAAATAATCATTTTATGACCTAGATCCTTATTTGAGTACAAATTATTAATACTAACACGAAGTTTTGTCATTCTGTTACTCGTTTAATGCTTTAATTTTAATATTTAGCTTATAAAATTTTCTCATCTTAAGATATTTCAGATATAAAAAAACACTTCTGGTTTATTGAACATAATTTACGAATGAAAGCGGTTCTTCAAACAAAATCACGTTTAAACTCGGGGTTCTGATAATGGCTTCTTAGAATTTTCTCTCCGCCTAAATTGTGTGGTGGAACTCGACTAAAGAAACACCACCGAAGCTGAGATTGTCACTAGGGCACACAATTTTACGTAGCTACTTGCTTTGCCATTACCAAAAATAAGTAACAGAGAATGCCCCTAGAGGCTGCTGTCGACCTAATGCCTGACTGTTTATTCCACGTCTAACTCAACGTGGGCTGCTCGTTCTGGTAATGCTGACAGTCTGTTTGTATTAATCCCAACAGGAAAACCGTTGTGCATAAAGATATATTTTATGTGTAGCATCTAAATCAATCGCAAATCAATAGTTCCTCTCAGTAATGAAATTTCAACTGTAAATACAAACTAAGCCGAATTTTACGATTTATCAAACAGGGATGCGTAATAAAACCGAAATTCACTCACATGTAGTCGTGGGTATCGGCTAGTGCAAATGAGTGAATTATTCGGTCTATTTTCTGTTTCATCTAATTGAAGAAGCACGAAAGAAATAATCTTAACTAAAAATCATCTAGCTTACAGTAGTCCTTATCGTTAGCTAGTTAAATAATAATATGTTGTAAATGTTGCCGTATCGCATTATATCTGAGGCATGGTTTGAAACATAGGTATGTCAGGTAAACCATAGTATAAACTTTAGTGAGGACCTTAAGCATCAACTATTGCGTTGCAGCGATACTAAATATAGGTACGCAATAAGCAAATTCAATAATTTTTCAAGTTAAGTTTTTTATTTAGTCCAACTCAATTTACATACCGTAATTATTGTCACTTGACTTGAAATTCGATTGATAGTTGAACATAATTTTAGTAATAAAATGGAAAAAAGAATGATTTCGTCGTCAAATCTTTATAATGCAATATAAGTTCAGAAGAGCTTTTATCTCGAGTGAAAATTCCATAACAATTTTCGCTAACATCACCCCCCTTCATTTTCGCTTATGAAATATTTATTAAAACAACGGCTGTTCCCCTATTTATGGAAATAAGTCGTGGATAGATAAAAGGTTTGTAATCATACTTCTTGCGTCATTTTCTACTCCCTTCTCAAATCATGTCAGGCTTCATATTTTGTAGATTGAAACAAAATAAGAAATCATTAGCAAAAGTTGTATGTGATAATATTACTTGAAGGGAGATTGGAGACTTGGTGATTCATTAAAGGGAGATTGTGACGAATTATAGAGTTGTGACTATGGTTGACGAAAATCACAAATTTTTATTTTTTTGGTTATTCTGCTCCTCAAAAATTCATGAAGTTGAAACCGCTCTAATACGCTTAAGTAAGATCATATAAAACAATAACAGATAAACACGTCGAATGCACTAAATGTGCTTCAAGTTGTCTCCCTTACGATTCAACACAAATTCTTACAATAAACGCAAGCGAACACGCAAACCGGTTGAGGACACGGCCACACGACCTCGTGCAGCCCGTTAACGCAAATCTGTTATAAGGTGCTATTTTAGCTTGGTAAATTTAGGTCTCTTGTGGATGTCTAAATTAAGGATTATGTCACTCAAAAACACCGAGCATGGCTGGAGAGCTATGTTCAGAGCTATGTAGAGCCATAACTAGCTGGGCAACTCTGAGCTTGTTTTAGATTTCAACAGTTTATAAGAACCAGGTCTAAGTGCCGCATATCTTCACTGACAACATACACTGCGCGTAGAGATTCAGATTCTAGGGACTTTGAAACGAGAAAAGATTGCACAACTTCCTGAATGTTTCCCAGCCAAGTTGGATTCGACGTAGCACCTCTTTGTTTAAAGAAATTGGACTACCTAAACGAACTATTAGGTGCTTATATGTGAAATTTGCGTTCTGTTTAGGACGAATATAAAGCAGATTTCTTTCAAAAATATATTTATATATAACAAAGTATTCACCATTGTTATCTATGCACTTTTGCCGTCTCATAGGTAGTTCATTGATCTCTTTACTTAAAAAACCGTGGGGGCGAGAATAAATAAACTCTCTGAAGGCGGTTTGGTCTGCCATATCGGAATTGAATTCTTTTCCTTGTAAGAAGTTATCCATATTGTTATATCGGATCAAGGTTGGGGGAGTCCGGTGGATGACGCAGATATTCCAATTGCAGCTCCTCTAGTTTAAAGGCCCTCTGTTGCGCAGTTTGTGGTCTAACGTTGTCCTGAAGCAACAGTGGCCTAGAGCGATTGAATAGCCTCGGTTGTTTAGAAGCTAGTTCTTGCCTCATGTTTTGCACTTTTTGACATTAGATATCTGCCGTGACTGTTTGGCCAGATTATAGAAAGCTGTAGTCAATGACATTGGCACTAGTACATCAAACACTCACAAGTAACTTTTTTTGAGTGAATTTCCGCTTAGGGCGGGATTTGGCTGGTTCTCCAGGGTTCAGCCATTGCGTCGAGCGCTTCCAATTATCGTACAGGATCTACTTTTCATCACATGTAATGATCCGATTTAAAATCTCTTCATTATTGTGTTGCTTGAGCAATGTAAAGAAGCAGTCAGCGCGTGTTTGCTGGTTTGATTCACTCAATTCATGAGGTACCCACCTAACAAGTTTCACTACTTTTCCGATTTGCTTCAAATGGATTAAAACAGTCCTATCACTCACACCGAAGGCTTCTTTAATCAGCTTTGAAGTGGTTTGCGATGGATCCACTCCCACAATAGCTTTTAATTCTTTATTATCCACTTTGGTCTAAGGCCATCCACGGGGCTTGTTTTGAAGGTCGAAATTTCTAGAACGAAAACGTTGTAATAAAAAAACGTACCGCTTTTCTTGCGACACCGCTGCCATAGCCTTTGAGCTGTTTCTGCAGCACTGCTGCACTGGTGAGATGGTAGAACTCGTACTCGTAAATATAGCGATATTTAATGTTTCCCAAGGTGCGATATAAGAGACGCCAAAGAAAAAACTAAACAAGAAAAAACAAATAAATGACTGTTTTCAAAACTCAAATGTCTCTGCGAAATGGATTTAGAAATCTGAATTTGAAATTCTTAACTAAAGAGGAGATATTTTACATCAAAGTGGGCAGTACGACAAAATGGCAATTTCATATGTAAGGTTTATTGTGAAAGGTTGTGAATTATAAAGAGTCGTTAAATATTAGTGTATTTACTTTTTTATCTATTTTAATGTACTATGTTAAAAATCTATGTGAGACAGTGCTATTTGCAGTTGACACTTCCTTAGATTTTAAAGTCTCTCGAAGCAATGACTGCTCTGATGATTACTATTTACATTACGTTATCAAAAGTTTTACATTGGTTCACCAGTAATCATATATTACTAAATTCAAAGAAAACAAAGTAAGGCTGGTTGACCTCCATGAAAGTTGAATGATGAAGTAGTCGAATTCGTTGAAAGACAAAATTATTGGGTATTACAATAGATTCACGACTACAATGGGACCCGCATATTGAAACCTTGTCAAGTAGACTCAGTTCTGCGGCATATGCTGTAAAAATTATGGCTTTTAACTAATACTGAAACGGCAAGTTAATTTATTTTAGTTATTTTTATAGTATAATAGTTGTTGTGGGGCTCACTGCCAATATTGAAAGCATTTTTGTGTTACAGATTAGCAGGGCAGGTCAGTACATTTATGAGAATATAATCTATGTACAAAAAGCTACAATACTTTTGTTAAACAAAGCGACGTACATTGCTTAAACACAAGAAATAAAATAGACTTGCCGTTCCAAGTTTTAGACTTAAACAGGCAGGAGTCTCATTCTTGGGGAAAGGTATAGCACTGTTTAATAACGTTCCATAAAGTATAGTTGATTTGCCTTTGCATAAATTCAAAACGTATGTGAAAACTAAGCTCATATCAAAAGATCAACAATCAACGAAATTTAATAGATTGCGATGCATGGAAGTAATAGTGTTAGAAGTAATATGTATCGTTTCAACATAACACTATTTATTACAGGTTGTGTTATAAAGTTATTAGCATTTGTTAATTTAACACTAATTTGTTACTGGTAGTTGAAGTGTGACATGCTCTCCTAAATCATCTCTTGGGTGGTGGCATGTGGTGCGCGTCGTTACGTTTCCTACGATATGGTTGAGCGAAGCGACGTTTTGGATGGGTGCTGCGTTGGAAGATGGTTCTGCTTTAATCTTCAGTATTATTGCATTATATTTTCAATTTTCTTGTCAATCCTGAGTATTCGCATGTTATATGTTCCGAGATCCAGTCGTCGTTAGAGGTAGCTGAACCTTTACTGGAAATTCTTAATAACCCCTGCTCCACCGTACCTGGTAGGCTACCACTACCAGGAATAGTGGACGGGGGCCGATGCTTAAATGTACAATCATTATGTATAATAATTATGTATAATAATTATGTATAATAATTATGTATAATAATCTGAGGAATCGGTAATAATCAAACATCGGTTGAGCAATTAGATTATGCACCAACCGGCCTGACTTTGAACGCCGCTCGACAATGGACCCCCACTCGTAACACTAGCGTTTAACTTACAATGAGGGGTTAACGGAAACATCAAGGGGATATTGATGGATTGGTAATATTCTTTAATCTGTAGTGCAGTGGAATGCCAAAGGGTTTATTGCTTAGATTTTTGGGCTTAGATTAGGCTCGGCTTGGTTTATGATATAGCTTGTTTTAAGTTCGCCTGGTCAGCTACCACCAGCTTATCAAAGTCTGACTCCATAAAAACAATTTAAAGCTTCATGTTCCGGCACTTAGAGGTGAGTAGTCAATTCCTCTATGAAGCATGTTTCCATCTTTCGGCATTATCATCACTTAGCATAAAGGAAGATAAATTCTATTTTGTGAAGTATAAAAAAATCACATAAATTTTTAATAAACATTCATTAAATTGTTTCTGAGACAACAAGTCCTATTGCATTGAATTCTATATCAAATGGTTAGAATTTTCTTAAGAAAGGCAAAGATAGTAAGGCAAACTATTTGTATTGAAATGAGAGTCTTACTTTGAATACGAGAATTAAACCACTAGATCAATATGGCATCATTTATATATTACATTAAATTCTCCCCAGCTTTCTGTAATTTAGGGAGGAAGGAGGGCATACATCCGTAGGGTTCCGTCCATCGAATCAGGGAGGGTTTATCAGTTGTTTATAGGAAATTAGATTTAGTGGAACAGAGAGGGGAGATATGATGTCATCTGTTTTTACACTAATTAAGCTAGTACGATGTTTCTGATAATTTATTAGATAACTTTTATTTTATAACAGCTTATATCGTTTAGTTTTTCGTATATATATTGACTTTAACCTAAGATCCTGGTGAATTATAGCATTCACTTTTACGATATACCGATTTGAAAAGCCTCGCTAATGTTTTAGTAAAATTTAGTTTCTTAAATTCACTGACAACACTTAGAATAACAAACAAATATCGAAATATTTATTTACTCCAACAAAAAAAATATATATATTTGTAAATTATGTTTTTGTTTACACTTACCATACAATTATTGTTATTTTTCGAGATTGATGTCCGTCGTGGATTGCGTTGGGATTATGCTACAAAATCACATTAAAAAGGGATGGAAAAAAACTTAAAACATGTTCAAAACGAAATGGATTAAATTTCTTTTATATTCTACTCGTGGAACAATTATGGTGATTTGGGTCATAACCCGCAGTCGCCGTTTGCAAACCGTCACTATTAGGTACTATCTAAAAGGTAAAAACAAAAATATAGTGTTTGATACGAGTTTACCTAAGCGGGGGTAAAATTGAGATTTTATGGTTTGGTACGCTTTGGTAAACAAAGCTCGTGTTTTCTAAAAGCTATTATGCTCTTTTATGAGCTTTCAAAATAGTTTATTTTTTCACAACTACATTTATTTTTTCTAGCTTAATTGTTTATTATTTATATTAACATTTAGTGCGAGGCCATACGATGCGGTGCGGTGCGGCACCGCATCGTAATGAATTCGACGTATACAATACAATACAATACAAAACACTTTATTGATAACACCACATTGAAATAATAAGATAACAAGAGAAAACTTAAAAAAGTGTTACAATGGGCGGTCTTATCGCTCAGAGCGATCTCTTCCAGACAACCTTTACGACGACGTATAGGGTGCCACACGGGTAGTGCGGCGCCGCACCGCACCGCGGTGAACAGCGTTGCGCTTTACCCCACCCCGCTTCTTCTCTTAGGTCCCAAGTCCGGCGCGCTGCGGTGCGATGCCGCACGGCGAAATAGCGCGTCGTGTGACATGGTATAGTGTATGTATTGTATGTAGGATGACGCAGCGGCACCGCTCAGGCACCGCAACGCACCGTTAACGCATTGTGTGCCTCGCACAGACTATTCTCATTATAAAAAATATCCATTTTTTAGAAGTTGATAGATTTAGTAGTAAGTTAGAAAATTATCTTTTTATCATATAGTTCAAGTTTTTTTTACTTGGAATATAAATATTTGTAAAGTACAACTATATAAGTGGTTATTAAACTGTTTGGCATTTTGTTTTATCTTCTTATTTATTTCCGTTTATTCCTCACGTTTTAATGAATTATTTCGTAACTGTTTTATCGAAAGCTAACATGGTTAGCTAGGTTTCAATGAGACCTATAGTTTTTATTTAAAAGCAGATAAGTATAGTATAGTGTATTAAGCTTAGGTAGAATAAATATGTGCTCCCGCTGTAATAATAATGTTCGAGAAATAAAAATTCTACCTACTGCATATTGGAATAAAATAATACGGAAATGTTGTTACAATAATTGATTAGCAAATTTGACGAGCTTTGAAGAACAGTATTATAACAGAATATATGGTTATAAAGTAACTTAAACTAATTAACTGTTTCAGTAAAAATTCATTCAAGATGCAGATCATTTCTTTTTTCAAAGGATGTTGTGGGAGTAGCTGAGCAAATACCGCTGACACATTGGTTTTCTAAATGACACTGACAGCAAACTGGTTTAGATTTGATTGTTGAAAGTATATAAGCAAAGAATTTGCCAAGTTGCACAGGGCTTACCAATTAATATAGCGAAATAGCGACATTTAGCATCTACAAGACGACGTAATTGCCAAAGACATCGATAGCTGTGATGGTTTTCTGTGAACGTTAAGATTTTCGTCGAATTCCGAGTTATGTTGAGAACTTTGATTATAAACATTGTAACGAGGCGCCATAGCTATATTGGCGACTCGTTGCTTTCATTGCGCTCTTCTCTGGCCATTTTTCATATTTTCTTTTCTCTTCGTTTCCTATTTTAAATTTACTGTCTGTCTCTGTTTCCTATTTTAAAATTTACTGTCTGTCTCTGTTTATTTGTTTTGTTTGAAGTTGATTCTTACCAGCGTCAGCGCGTAGAGCAGTTGACTCACCGAAAATAAATTATTTAAATATATTTATAGTGCTGAGCAGTTATAATAAGCTCACAAGTATATAATAAGCTCATAAGCATAATTCACAAGTTTCCTGTATATATGTATATTCTGTACCACCAGTTCCTGTTTATAAGTCTATAAGTTTCTTTAAGGCACTATTTTGTGCCTTAATTTCATAAATACAAAACTTAAGTGACTTTGAGTGCTTTTATTTCTCCGGCTGCACCCCGTCACACTGGCGCCTCAACGTGTATAGAACACCACCATCCAGTCAACCAGTACCGGCGAACCGAACTACTATATTTTGAAGATCGTTGTATGTTGTGTGTGATTTTTTGTTATCTTTTTCCAAATTCTAAAAGGCTTAGTCGCCCCCCACTATTTTATCGGCCATATTATTAACTTAATCATCTCATCTCATCTCATCCCAATCCTCATTTTATTTAATTTATAGTAGTTGACAATACAACTACATCTCTACACAAAACACTTACAAGACACTTTACCCAACATTTACTACATTTTACAGACAAGAAACTATACGCGGTTTAGAAAGAAACCGGCACAAAATTGTTGCTGATTCTGAGCGTCAATATATCACTCAGATCAGTGCAATTAACACTTACGGGCAGTGCTGAGAGGGAGTACCTCCAGTGTATCCCACATACAAGTCTTAGATTTGGCTAGGCACTTTCCTGGAGGCAATCCGTGCCGACTATCCAGAGGTTCCTACCAGTCTAAACTTGAACACTACACCTACCTAACACTAATTCTATTAAATTTATCTTAGTCTTACTTAACCAGTCCTTGTATAATAGAATAGATAGAAAAAATTTAAACAACTTTAGTTTCACTCTCCTTTCAATTCATCACATATCATCCTATCACTTAGACTATTATAATTTATAGTAGTGACATAACAAACACGCAACTACACACTACACTTACAGTACACTTACCCCACATTTACTACACCCATCAGACAGTAAAACTATACGCGGTTTTGAAAGAAACCGACACAAAATTGTTGCTGATTCTGAGCGTCAATATATCACTCAGATCAGTGCAATTAATACTTACGGGCAGTGCTGAGAGGGAGTACCTCCAGTGTATCCCACATACAAGTCTTAGATTTGGCTAGGCACTTTCCTGGGGGCAATCCGTGCCGACTATCCAGAGGTTCCTACCAGTCTAAGCTTGAGCACAATACCTACCTAGCACTAGTATTATTAAATTTATTTTAAATCATAACTGTTTTTAATTAGTTTTTAAATAGCTAGAAAATTAAAAACCTCTTTTTGAAACACAATAATTTATTTTTTAATAACACTATGAATCCATCACTTTTAAATAAACCTGAGCTTGCTTATGAACTTAGTCTCCGCTCAATTGAATTTCCATCTGTCGCAACCGCTGAGGAATTACGAATATTGTTAAATCCAATAATAGACTCAGATTGTTCAGTTCTTTCTAGTCCTTACTCCATTGAACGTGATCTTGATGAAATCAAAAAGATTCTTCTTATGGTTTCTTCAAGATTACAGACACAATCAGGAACATAATCACATAAGGAGAAATTACAAACATACATGATTCATTTATCAAACCGTTTGAATAAATTAGAGATTACCACAGATCAATCATTACAAATTTTAGAAGACGTACATAACATAAACGAGACATTTGCAAAACTTCAAACAAAATTTTCATCCATGACAGCCTGTCAATCAAATTTTCACTCTTCTGTCCAACAGTTACCTAACTACGAACTACTGGCACAAAAATTTAATCAAAACTCTTTAGACCTGAAAAGATTTTCTTTTAAACCGGACTCATGTCCGAAAGAATTCATAGATAACATTGAAGAGTATGCAATTTCAAAAAATATTTGTATACAACAACTGCATAGTCAAATATATAATATTTTGACTGGAATTCCATTACAATGGTATAAATCCAGAAAATCAACTCTTACCGATTGGAATTCATTTAAAAACCAATTTATCTCAGATTTTAAAATTCATGACTATGACTACAAATTAAAAAAAAACATAGATGCTCGTAAACAAAAACCAAATGAAAGAATTATTTATTATTTTTCGTCAATGCAATCTCTTTTTAGTAAACTCCACGAACCACTTTCAGAAAAACAACAAATTGAAATTTTACGTCGCAACATGAGTCCCATTTTCAGTTCTCGATTACTTCAAACAGACATAACATCTATTGATACACTTCTATCTGCTTGCCAATGGTATGAAAGCTGCAATTATGCTAACGATAACCATATAAACACAATACAAAATACAACATCACAATCTAACATTAGTTCTCATCCTTCCACATCCAAGACTCCTTACATACCACCGTTTCCATATAATACCAATAAAACTAACAATGACAGGTCTACACAACCTATTGTTCGTTTCTCTTGCCCTCGTTGCCGTACAAACGATCATTCATTAGAAACTTGTACAAAAACTAATATTGTTTGCTTCCGTTGTGTAAAAAAGACACCACATATGCGAAGTGTCCCAATTGTAAATATCAGCCAAAAAACGAATAAGGGAGAAAAATAATACTTTTGCTAAAACCACTAAGGATGAATGGAGCCTTTGGCTTAAAACAATCGAACTATTCTTCAATTCTTAAAACACATCAACAAAATTATTTGATAAACCTACTCATGATAGTCGACCGTACATAACAGTACAAACTTATAATTTATCTTTATGTGGCTTGCTAGATAGCGGCAGCGCAATTACTATTTTAGGGAATAATTCACACAAAACTCTTTTGCAACATAATTACATAATTAACCATAAATACACCATTACAGGAACAGTTGCCAACGGTCAATCAATAACTTCAATTGGAACCATAGAGCTACCAATTCATTTTAAAAATAAACTCGCCATTATTACTGTCCATGTAATACCCTCAGTACAACAACCTTTTATATTAGGAATAGATTTTTGGAAATTATTTAATCTAGCTCCTGATGTCTTACAACATATAACTTGTACCAATTCTGATAATAAAACTTTCATTATTAACAATGTTGAAAAACAAGTTAAAACTTATAATACCCTGACCGAAACACAATGTTTTATCTCTGACTCAATAATTCAACAATTTAAAAATATTTCCACTGAAAACTTACCATTAGGGAAAACTCATTTAGTCGAACATCACATTGATACTGGCGATCATCCTCCGATTAGACAACGTTGCTATAGACTGTCACCTGTCAAACAAAAAGCTCTATGCCACGAGGTTGATGACATGCTCAAATTAGACGTCATCGAACCCTGTGAAAGCCCATGGCTTAACCCTGTACTAATAACTCCTAAAAAAGACGGAACATGGCGTTTCTGTGTCGACAGTCGTAAACTAAATGCAATAACTAAGAAAGATGCATATAAGTTACCTTTCATTTCCGATATTTTAGATAAATTAAAAAACGCAAAATTCTTATCTTCTATCGACATTGCAAAAGCTTTTTGGGAAATACCATTACGTGTTTCCGATAGACCTAAAACTGCTTTTTATGTACCTGGTCGCGGTATGTACCAATTTAAAGTTGTGCCGTTCGGATTAACTAACGCACCAGCTACCCAGCAACGATTTATGGATTGTCTTTTCTCTTCTGAGGGACTAGATAATTCTGTTTTTGCCTATTTAGATGACGTAATCATTATCAGCGAAAGTTTTGACCAACATATTACCCTATTAAGTAAAAAAATAAAATAAAAAATAAAAATAAAATAAAAACAATTTATTTCGGACAGCATAAATCCATAATGTGTTAGTAAATGACAAATTTAAAACTATGTTAGTATAGAATTTGCAAATATGATGTCGTTTTTCTTATCATACAGTTAATCAGCGGACAATCTCCACTGTCAACTATCTCCCTCAGGACGCTGTGGCTGCCACCGCGCATTCTGTTCAACAGAGACGTGGTCTTTTTGCGCATAATGCTTTCGAAGCTATCTACGCCTGCTATAGCAAACATCGCCGATGCGCTACAAAACCGCGGCAGCCGCAGCAACGACCTGAAGGCATTATTATATTGTACGCGTAGGGCACTGTAGGCCATTTTAGTACAGTTGGTCCACAGGCTGCTCGAATAATAAGATGTGCAGTAGGTTTTGAAGAGCATAATTTTAACAGCGTCTGTGCAGCGACTAAATCTATGAACCAGCATATTTGCCCTAACCGACAGCGCCCTACGTTCTCTCTCAATGTCGTCATCATCTTTAAGACTGTCAGCGACAATGTGTCCCAGGTATTTAAATTTGTGAACTCTTTCTAGATGTTTGTTATTTAGTGTTAAAGGGGGTACTACTTTAGGACATTTACTGCCAGCCCCAAAAACCATGAATTGCGACTTTTCTGTGTTATAAAGTAAACCATGTGAGACAGCGAATCTTTCACAGGCATCGAGCAAAGTTCTCATCGCGCAGACCGAGGGTGCCAGCAGCACCATGTCGTCTGCGTAACTGATATTATTGACGCAAACCTTGCCAATATGGCAACCGACATGCATGCTACTAAGCTCCCTGATCAGCGCGTCCATGTACAAGTTGAAGAGCCGTGGCGAAGTCAACCCCCCTTGCCTCACCCCACACTCCATGCTGTACGGCTCAGAATACTCGTTCGCCCATCTCACATAGCTTACTTGATTACAGTACCAGTACCTAAGCAAATCAGTGCAACCATCAGGTAATCCAGCAGCTTCTAATTTATTCCACAGGATGTCATATGAAACGAGATCGAAAGCTTTGCTAAGGTCTAGGAAGCAGGCGTACACAGGTGTACTCCTGTCCGTATAATATTTGACAGTGTGCTTAAGACTCATTATGGCTGTTTCTGTCGATAAGCCACGCATAAAACCATGCTGACTATCGTGAAGCTCAATGTGGTTCTGAAGTATAGAATCAAGCACACTGTCAAACACCTTGGCTATTGTAGTTGCCAGTGATATCGGTCTGTAGTTCGATCTATCTGATATGTCACCATAACGATTTTTTACAATGGGAAATACTGTGGTTCTGATTAAGTCTGCAGGCAGATAAGAGTGCGAAATACAGACATTAAATAACATTAAATAACAGCGACAAAACTCTATTTAAGTGGACACCTCCATATTTTAAGTGCTCTATACTGAGGCCATCGTGGCCCGGCGATTTACCAGTGGCCATACCTTTAACAATTTTTGCAATAGTTTTCGGTGTAATTACTATTTTATCGTTGCGATTAGCCTCAGAATTTTTACAGCGTTCCGTCGCCGCCGTCAAAGGTGAAGATACTTTAAACTGATCTCTGAAATTGCAGGCAATCTGTTTCGCATCGCTCACTCCACCCACAGCTACAGGGAGACTAGGTCCATCATTTAACCGATTAGTGGCCTTCCAGAAGTTCTTAAAATCACGCTTGGAGTGCCACGTAGCCAAGACATCCATTTTTATCTGATCATTGTGGTTTTGGCACCACTTTAATCTACTCTTGAAAACCCGCCGGCTGTTAACCATTTCATTGTAAACAAAACCCTGTTAAATTAATTTTTGTAAAGTTTTACAAAAATTAATTAACCCCAAAATAACAGTAAATTTTCCAAAATGTTCATTTTTCCGTAGAGAATTAAAATACCTTGGATATATAGTTAACGAACATGGTCTTCAAACAGATCCCGATAAAGTAAAAGCAATTTTAGAAATTTCTCCTCCAACTACTCCTAAAGAAGTGAAAAAATTCCTTGGAACCGCAAGTTGGTACAGACGTTTTATTCCCAACTTTAGTACTCTCATAGCTCCTCTCACTAAACTTACCTCCACATCAAAAAAATCCCCACCTTTTAAATGGTCTTCTGAATGCAATAACGCTTTTAAAACTATAAAAGAAGCATTAGTTTCCACACCTGTTCTTGCATGCCCTGATTTCTCCAAACCTTTTGCAGTCCATTGTGATGCATCCAGTTTTGGTATTGGTGCCATGCTTACTCAGGAAATAAACGGCATAGAAAAACCTATAGCTTATATGAGTAAATCTCTATCCGGTGCTCAAAGAAATTACTCAATTACAGAAAGAGAACTCTTAAGTATCATCCTAGCCCTTGAACATTGGCGCTGTTATTTAGATAATGGCCAAAAATTCACTATATATACTGATCATTCAGCCTTACAATGGTTTTTAAATCTTGACAATCCTAGCGGACGCTTAGCTCGTTGGAGTATTCGTTTATCAGCATTTAATTTTGACATTAAACACAAGAAAGGAAAAGATCATTTGATACCAGATGCTCTTTCACGTTCCGTTCCCATTAATCTTATTCAGGATAACAGTTCTACTACAAAAGATGAGTGGTACCTTTCCATTTTTTCAAAATGCAATAAAAACCCAAGCTCAACCCCAGACTACATCATAAAAGATAATAAATTATACAAATACTCAACAACTTATTCCCTTCTTCAATCAGAATATAATTGGAAGGAAGTAATTCCGTATGAAAACAGGAATTCCATTATTTACGATAACCATTCTAATCCTACTTGTGCTCATTTCGGAATTTTCAAAACTTATGAAAGACTCAAATTGAAATATTTTTGGCCAGGCATGTATAAAGATGTTTCAAATTTTATATCGAGATGTGAAATTTGTATGGCTTATAAACACCAAAATCAACTAACAATTGGATTAATGGGTAAACCTAAGTTATGTTCACGTCCTTTCCAATGCATATCAATTGATTTAATTGGTCCCTTACCATCCACTCACAAACACAACAGGTTCATTTTTGTAGTTACATGCTGTTTCTCGAAATATTGTCTTTTATTCGCTATTAAGAATGCTACTTCTTCAGTCCGAAAATTCACTACACACCTCGTTATTGTCCACAAGTCAATACGGTTGAACGTTATAATAAAACTATTATTACCGCTATCTCTTCTTTTGTTCAAGATGACCATAGGACTTGGGACATTAACTTGCATAAAATTCAATTCGCTATCAATACATCAGTTAACGAAACAACAAAATTTACTCCTGCCTTTCTTAATTTTGGCAGAGAACTAGTAACATGTGGTTCCATATATTGTAATAATGATTCCTCCGAGGACATTATTTTCGCCCCTCGATCTGAATTTGCAGACAATATTGGACTTCTTAGCTCTATATTCTCGTTAGTACAAACACGCTTATGGCGAGCACACCAACTTAATGCTAAATCCTACAATAAACATCATCGGCATCTGGAATTCAATGAAGGTGATATTGTCTGGAAACATAACTATACTATAAGTTCTTCAGACAAATACCATTCTGCTAAACTTGCTCCTAAATTTACGAAATGCATCATAAATAAAAAAATATCTCCACTTATTTATGAACTTATAGATATAAATCATAAACCTATAGGCCGCTGGCACATTAGAGACCTTAAGCCATTTACACATAAAACTTGAATATTCTCTCGTTATTATTTTTCTCCCAATTAGAATTCTCTATCGTTATTACTTTTCCAAAAGTAATTATTTTTTTTATATATTACTTTTATATATACTACTATTTACAACTCATTCATTCCCTCATTCTATTACAACACATAATAATTACTATACATTAACTGTCTTCATAGAAGACATATTTGATTGTCTGCATAGACGACATCTTCAATTTTAGTCTTCATAGAAGACATACTTAATTATACAGTCTTCACAGAGGACCTATTTAATTTTAGTCTTCATAGAAGGCATTTTAATTTTTTCAGTCTTCATAGAAGACATATTTAATTTCTCAGCCGAGAATAGAACCTCTAAGTCTATTGGAATAGCCTCATTATACATCTTGAGGTAAATTTTTCTTCCAGCGGGTTGTGACTGGCTAAATAAGCCCACACTAATTTTTATTTTTCATCCAGCGGGTTGTGACTGGTTAAGCAAGCCTACACTGTTTTATTTTTTTTCATCCAGCGGGTTGTGACTGGTTAAGTAAGCCTTCACTAATTTAGGGAGCCAGTTGAGTGTTCAATTAATTTTGGATACTCTACCGCGTGGAGTCTGGTTGTCTTATTAAATCAACCATGACCGTTGACTGATGTATGTTCTGGAAGTATGAAAGTGATGCATGTAAGGAAAGTGATGCATGTAAGGAAGCTGGTCTCCTTATTTTCTCATTTCACAATTCTCATCTCATCCATTTTTATTAAAGATATGTTTTTTTTTTTTATATAAAATGGTCACATTTTTACATAGTTTTATGAAAAAATCCTTTTTATACTCAGGATTTTTTCTTCCAGGGGGGAGCGGGTATTGTAACGAGGCGCCATAGCTATATTGGCGACTCGTTGCTTTCATTGCGCTCTTCTCTGGCCATTTTTCATATTTTCTTTTCTCTTCGTTTCCTATTTTAAATTTACCGTCTGTCTCTGTTTCCTATTTTAAAATTTACTGTCTGTCTCTGTTTATTTGTTTTGTTCGAAGTTGATTCTTACCAGCGTCAGCGCGTAGAGCAGTTGACTCAGCGAAAATAAATTATTTAAATATATTTATAGTGCTGAGCAGTTATAATAAGCTCACAAGTATATAATAAGCTCATAAGCATAATTCACAAGTTTCCTGTATATATGTATATTCTGTACCACCAGTTCCTGTTTATAAGTCTATAAGTTTCTTTAAGGCACTATTTTGTGCCTTAATTCCTTAAATATAAAAACAAGTGACCTTTTTGTGTGAGCTTTTATTTCTCCGGCTGCACCCCGTCACAACATGTCTAGATGGAGAGTTCGAGCGTCTAAACGCCAAAAAATTTATCAGCCAACAGTTGGCTCATAAGCTCGTTCCGCCCGCACAGTGGCGACACGGCCGTTGTTTGGTAAGCACGTCACTTGTGACAGTTTAAAATGACGATTTGCGCCCTTAAAGTGTGCAGGAATTACAAAGGATGATTGAAAGTAATTAAAAAAGTTTCCTACCATCAGTAAGTAAACTTGAAATAAACATTTCGTTAAAGATACAATTAAATTACTAAAGTGTTATTTTGTCTTAGGATGCAACGACATCTTTACAGTGTTGCCTGTTCATTGAATTGAAATTTCCAATGAGAGCGTTAGTTAATTTCAAAAATGTTTAATCGTAATCCACGGTTTAAGGAATTTGGATATAATTACAAAGATAATTAGAAAGAAAGAAATAAATAAAATTAGTATGTTAAAATAATTGTGACAGTTTTGAGTGGTGAAGCCGATGTCAATAAAACTTTTAATTGTACTCATATTTTTTACAGGATACCTAATGATCCTATTTTAAGAAGTAGGTGGATAGATATAATAAGAAAAAGCTGCGAAGAGAATGTTTGGCAACCAGCTGAGAGATGAAGATGGACTTATTTACGCCTCTCATGATGTATATTCTGTGTGTTGAGACAAGAAAATGTTATATTAATTAACGCCAAATAATTATGCAAAAATAGTGTCCACAGTAATGAAACAATTTGTTGGAGGTGCTAATTATTTAAAAGTAAAAACTGATCATATTTGCGATCTTCTGCATCAAGTTCATTTGATAAGACTGGTCGTGGAAAAATATTTGGCTTTAAGGTACTACTATAAGAAAAAAATAGATAATATTAACAGGGATGTAACATCTAAATGAAAAGTGAAAATACGAATAAAACGCACTTTACATGTATAATTTGTTACATAGAAACAAAGTAAAAATAAATAACTTTTAACAAAATTATCATTTCTATGTAGAAAAATATCAAAATTAAATGAATTAAAATACTAATAGATCCCTAATAATAGACATTTCTTTTCTACCTACTTTTATGGGATATACTTATTTAGGGAGCTGGTATCACTCAGCGCGCTTGTAGAACAATAGTTGTTACGTGTACTTGTGTGCGTGACATGCACACAAGTATCTAAAATCTGGCCTGTTGTTTTTGTGATAATTGCAGCGCACCACTCTATCTAGACATGTTTATAATCAAAGGTTGAGAAGTAATATTGCCCTCTTTGTAGCACTAGTGAAAGAGGCACAATAAAAAAACAAATAGCTTAACTTAAAGAGAGAGAGCAAATAGAAAATGGAGAGCTACCGGAAGCCCTGTAAATAAAATTTCATCATCAAATCACTGGTCTTAAGCTGAAATATAGTAATGATTATATACCGAAACGCCAATTAACCACATGGCCATTAGTGTTGCTACATGGCAACGTTAGTGTTGCCTGATCACCAGCGGTGCAGGCCATCCATCAGCAGCGCCGCCCAACCTACCTGCTACGCCGCCCGACCTACCAGCAGCGCCGCCCGTCTACCAGCAGCGCCGGCCGACGTCTGCCCCGCCACCTGTCTACCGGCAGCGCCACCCTTCATCCGACGGTGTCACCGCCTCTGGGCCGTAAAGCCCCGGGCCTCAAGCCGCCTATATAGAAGATCGCCGACGACCCACAACCACCTACTCACATTTTCACTGTACACTACTCAGACTCGCCCTCACTCTTCTTACCTCCAATTTTTTTTGTTTTATAAATAGATAAACTGTACTTTACCCTGATCTTCCGTCTTTATATTTTGTCCCTTCACGACAACTATTATAACACAATATAATACTAAAATATGTCGGATTTTAGTAAATAAATGAGCCCTTTTGTCAGATTATTATCCATTTATATCTCTATTAGTTTTTTTTATTGCAATCATGCTCTATTAATATTATCAGAATATAACTGACCATAGGGAACGGTTTTGATGCGATTGAAAACAACTAATGTCATGTACCTACGTCAAAATGGCGGCCAATGTTATACTTGCAGTCTACTCGTCCCGCTTGCATTCGTCGTTGTACTGTGCGATTATTTTTTGACATTGTTTTACTGACCCCTGGTTATCTCCACGGACTGATATCTTATACCACTCAATTACCTTGGCTGCTGATACTGGACTGATTCGCATGTTATTTAAGTTGCGTTGTGATTTCTGAGTCAACATTAGATGCATCAACTGAGGAATAGCCGTGAAAATATTGCAAAGGCATGTCATATCCTCGCTTTTTGAGCACTAACAAACAAAACATTCTATTTATTACTAAAATGTAAATGCGACCTATATATACAATAAATTCTTCATAAAAAATATTTAAGATACTTTTACGTTATATTATTGTTATATTATTATATGTTTAATTGTTTTTATGTGGATTAGATTCAATAGTTCGACTAGTCTGGTCAATGGGATTTTTGTTCAGATTAATTTGACAGCTGGTGGTTCACCAATCCAATGTGTGGTCATATAGATACTAGAAACATGACTTAATTCAAGTAAAACTCTGATTGTTCTTTCTTGATGCACTTAATACCACTTTTATATATTTTATTTCAGGTGAACTATCTACTGGAAACATGACTTTATTCGAGCAAATTCCTTAATTCAGTTGGATTTTGGTGCCTATTAAGCATTGAATTAAAATGTTATGTTTTCGATGAATATAATACACATTATCACGATATTATTATTACGAATTGTTCTAGTAAAACCCATAATTCAGATTATTTGAGCTTGGTTAAATAAGCATATAATAATAAAAGTATGTAATAGTATTATGCCGTGAACTTAATGCCATTAATAAAGAAACTACTTACAGTTTTAAATAGCAATATCATATTTCGAAGTATTTGTCAATCGCTTAAACAAGGACTTTGAAAGCGAAACAGGCGGCGGTTTTACTTTACTTCCGAGATTTTCACGTTTTTTTATTCCTCGTAACTAAAAGTGCTCACCTTGTCGAAAATATTTCACTAAATATCATTGGTGGACAATAAAATTTAAAACTATGCTAAGCTTTATACAGTTTTTGGCCATGTAGCCATGGCTTTTCAGGTGGCATGGGGTAACGGAGACGTCGAGATGCTGCCTCTAATAATAAGCTGTGCGGTTATAGTCGATTTACTTCAAGGTACTAATCTTTGAAAGAGCAGTGATCGACTTTGGTAAAAAAAAAATGCGAAGGGGAAATATACAAGCCGTGTCGGTAATTTGGGAGGCATCATTTTATCTGATTTGTGTGTTAAAAAACGATGCCACACCTAACCTCCACCAATGTGAAGTGGGATTCCCAAAAAAAAATCACTAAAAGACACGACAATTCCAATAAGCATAAATACGGCTAGGATAGTTTTTTTATAAAGGAGTTCCAATGCCTGCAATGCAAAACTTACAGCTTCATCATTAGTTTAGTTCAATGGTACCATTCTGATCAGAGCCAATTATTTGCTTCATTATAGTCGCGAAATTATATAAATTGAGAAATCTTAACGCCATCCAAAATACTTATGATTGAAGACTTTACCAAACTGTACCTTCTGTATGTAAATACTTAATTTGTTGTTAAAATTGTAATAATCGCTACATTTTTGCCTATTATATTTGAGGATATTCCTGAATTCCTCATGGAGCATATCATCAGAATTGAAATTTCACAATAATGGCACCAGTCTGAGAGTAAATACTTTATTATTTCTAGCAAAATATAAATGACGGTACTGACAAAAAATACAACTGCATTGATCACCTCCCTTTTTGAAGTCGGTTAAAAAATAGAATAGTTGAAAATATATAAAAGAATGTTAGTTCACTATTGGCCTGTTAATGTCCCTATTGTTGAGTCACACACCTTTCCTATGCATTTATAGGATAAGGAGAACGGGTCATAAATCATGGCGCATACCTAATGTATAGCGGTTGGTGAACACCTATAATGTTACACTTTATTATGATTAAATAAGTAATGGTCAGATTGTCATTATTTAATTCAATAGATTCCTAGGATATTTCAATAGTTTATGTACTAAACATTAGTTCAGTATATAAATAATATACACCGATATATAACAATCTATATACAGGCGTTAACTCATGGATTGCGACGAAATTTTGGAAGGTTTTAGGTACGCATGCCAGAGCTGCCCCATAAACCTTAAGGTGACGATGTGATGACTATTAGCATCATTAAAGGACGTTGCAAAGTACGCCTGGCACAGCCAGCACAACTTTTATAAATCATTTTCTACATTCCACTTTCACACACGAAATAAAAAAAACAAGGATAGACCAATATACGAATAAAGTACAAATCGCTTATAAGCAAAATCTTCTGTCAAAGTTACCATAAAACCCGTGGAGATATACCTATAGTAATTTTTTTTTAAGACGCTGACTGTAGTAAGTGCGTTGAAGCATCTTTGAAGCTTATAATCTGTGTCTAATTGTAACTTTAGTTATCCAAGACTATTCTGTAGCTGATTGATACAGCACAGCATCCCCAAAGATGTATTTTAAGATGTAATTACCGATAAGTATTTATATTAATTAGCTGTCTGTTGTGGTTTAAAATTAGGTGTGCTTTTTATAGAATTAAAAAGATAACGCTTTTAGCTGACGTGGGGTGACTCTTGGTACAATCGACAGCACATCAAACTATACGCTTTAACGCCTGAACCTACTTAATGGCATTGAAATAAAAATAGTCTTGTTTTGAGAGATTTAGAGACACGGGCAGTCTACATTACGATATACTATAGATGAAATAGGTAAGTAAAAAGGCTATTTTCTCTTCAAAACTCATGTTATAAAGAAATATATATTTTCACGTAAATAAATAACACAGTGTTTACATTGAATATGTTATATAGGGTACCATGAATATAGAAAAGGAAAATTATCCTAAACCAAAACCACCACTTGGCCGAATAATGTTTTTTTTTTGTATTTAAAAGCAATAGTGACAGCCTTAGATACAGCTGCTTGGTTCCTATATACAATCCACCCCATTTAAATCTCTGTTTAATTGTCTTCTATGATTGCCTGCCACATCTTAGTTTATTTTTGAAGCAAAAAATATCAGTCAAGGAATAAATCACTCAATTCTATCGTTATCGAATACTATTTGAATAGAGATTTAGGATAAGTTTATTCAAACCATTTTCGCTGTCGAAAAGTATCAGAATCACTATTTATAACCAAAGCGAGAAGAAATGACGAAGGGAGAGTTCACGATTATAGATGAGGTAGATCAGCTAACAAGTTCTACATTTAAAAAAAAACATATATTGCTAATTGATGAAGAAAATTTTTCAATATCCATAAGAAAGTCGATTTTACGCTTAATTTTAACGATTCAATTTCTCCTTAACAAGCGCTTTTTGTGTTGGGCGAAATTAAAATAACAACACATCAAAAGGATTATATCAATAATACAAAATTATGATAAATCACAGAATTTTAAAGCAGAACAATGGGTTCTGATAATTTACGATTGTAATGTGTAATAAACGATGTGGAATTGCGGTGAAATTACAATGAACAGTACAGAAGAAAAACAGTAGAAGCAGACTGCGTGCATGAAATAAAAATGAGTTGGCGATAAAAATAACGAAAAGCTAGTCGATAAAAAGAATATATCAAAAGGTCAATCTTGGTAGTGCTCTTTAATGCTAATTTTAGAGGCACTGTTGATGAAATGAAATCTCGAATATGCAGCTCTTCGCATACAATTAGTTTGAAAGCATTAATCATTAAGTGAATAATTTTGTTTGTAGAATTTATAAAACTTTATTCAGTAAAAAGACAAGATTGATTATTTTTTTGAAATATTTGATTGACATGGACTATCCCTACTAATATTATAAATGTGAATGTAAGTTTGTTTTTTATACTTTCACGCAAAAACTACTAAACTGATCATCATGAAACTTCGTACATATATTATTGAAGGTATTAGAAGTAACAAAGAGTAGGTACTTTTTATTGAAAAAGAATGCGCACGAAACCGCGGGTAAAAGCTAGTATTCTATATATACAAGTAGCAAAGTAGTAGATAACGTATGCGTATGTGTTATTGAATAAATTTATCAAAAAATTGAGCTAATGATATGAAGGAGTACAATACACAAACTTATTTTTTGAGAGTGTTATTTATGTATTCACGTTGTCTGTCTTTATTATTAACATAATGAAATTTCGTCATAATTCAAATACTTGTTTACTAATAAAAGCATAGGATAACTTTTTATGTCAAACCAGAGCTATCCATCAATAATTTGTTTGATATCAATATAAATTACATACATATAAAACCAGGAATTACTTCTTACTATCTTACATATAAATATTTATTTAACCTCAATAAAACGGGCGAAACTCTCTAACAAAGGAATAATCATAAGTTGTGTTTGAAGAGTATATCCGTCAGAATAACTCCAACTAGATTACGTCTTAAGTCACTATTCACACTGAACGATGTGGGGGAAGTAACTTTTAATGTAATGTTATTTTTAGGATAACAGACAGTATATTAAAAGCAGAAATGTTGCATGGCTGTTTTGTCTTTTCAATGTTAATAGTACAGTATTATTATCAAAGAGGTGTTTAATTACCATTGAGCTATCGATGACAATACAAGAAGTAATAATAATAATAACATTACATGAGGTCCTCTAGTTCAGGATCGAGGACATTCGATTATTATTACAAACAATCAATCTTTTTCGTACTATGCAAGCACATACATTATTAGATTATTACTAGCGGCCCGTCCGTACTTCGCACGGGTGGACAAAATTCTTTAATTTTTTTCTATTATTAAATATTTTTCCGTTAGCGCCATCTAGCGTCCGGTAGATGAACTACTTGCGGTTAACGCGTTGCTATGATAACGCGTATACAATGAAAATGGAGCGAGAAAAAGAGCGGACAGACAAACACAAACCACTGTGATCTTAGATTATAGATTAATGTGTCCTATTAACTGTTGGTTCTACATTTACGCGAGTTTATGTTAATTATATATGATCAAAGTAATCGAGAACCAAAATCATTTAAAGGTGTCAATAATTTTAAACAACTTTAGCTTTCAATAGAAAAATACGCTAAAAAGTACCTTTGTCCTAAAACGGGATACTCCCGTTTAGTATAAATATGCATATTAAAATAGATACATAATAGTGCCCAGACTTCCTTAAAATTCTTCCCTTTACAGTTGTATGTTTTCTTTTGCTATATACTTTTTATGCTGAAAATGGACTACATTTACATAAGGGACATACCTAAGTATCACATCAAAGAAAGAAATGAAAAGGTTGCCATACTAATAGCTACGAGCAGCAGCCTTTGAAAAAAAATAGGTTTTTTAGAAAAGTTTTACTTAAATACAGTTCTCTCAATTTGATGTTTTCAATTTATAAATTGTAAATATTTTTTACCAATAAACAAATATTTTTCTTGTGAATCAATATATATAAAAGCGAAAGGTCACACACTCATCACGAAACCTCAGAAACTACAAGT
Organism: Calamotropha paludella; assembly: GCA_927399485.1. Lineage (NCBI taxonomy): Eukaryota > Metazoa > Arthropoda > Insecta > Lepidoptera > Crambidae > Calamotropha > Calamotropha paludella. The sequence goes on along the minus strand of OV656803.1, from coordinate 16,795,286 downwards.
GCTAGAAGTCTCATATTTATATTTTTATCATATTTCCTTTTAGAACGTAGGTGCTCACTGAGACGAGATTTTGTGAAATATGAAACACTAAGGGAGTAAAACGGGGTGACAAAGTTTGTCTGAAACCTGTATAGTTTTAATAGTAGGGCTTCCAAATTATTAGAAAATACTCATTATTTAAATAAATTAAAATGCTTGTTATTATTAACCGACTTCAAAAAGGAGAAGGTTATCAATTCGAAATGTTTATATATGTTCGAACATACCTCCGTCATTCATAGACGAATTTGCTAATTTTTTTTTATGCTTGCAAGGGGGATATTCCGAAATGGTCCTATTTAAGTTTTATTTTGATTTGATTATAAGTTTCAGAAACATACAACGGAACTTTACAAAAAATGGCAGCAAGCAGTTGTTTGAAAAACTAAATTTATGTCCGGATGCCACTGTGACCAAAACTTAGAAAGTGTTTGTTTGTAATGTGTAGTTTAAATAATAATGTAAACACAAAAAAGTGTTTGTAACTTAATCACGTCAAAATGAGATGAACGGTGTTAGTGGGATTTTGAATAAAGGTAGCTTATAATGATACAATGTACGAATGCCGTAAGATCGTGTAGGCAATTTTTTCATATAAGCACACATCTAAATATTCACGCGAACGAAGTCGCGAGTAACAGCTACTTCATATATATAAACTAAATTACTAATAACGTTTTTCTACTCTGCCAGACACCGCACGGCTGTGTATTTGTATTTTCACAACTCAATATATTTTGAAGTATTAAAGTGATTGAAAAAATATGTCGTTTTTATATAAAATATTTTTATTTAAAAGTTCCCATGGGTTGGTTACTTCACTAATAATTAATACAAGGATTAGTCACAACGAAGCGTGGCTGAGTTAAGCCAGTAACATAATAAATGATACTTCTTCTTCGAGTGACTTATGGTTTTCTGAATGGATTTTGAAAGGATTCTTAATCTAATTTTCTAAGATTAATAATCCTTTCAAAATTCATTGAAGGTATCATAAACTCAGCTTTATATTGAACGGAAACTATGTAAACCAGCGTTTAACTAAACAATTTTAAGTTAACAGATCTTCAGTTAACACGCACTTTGAACTTTACTATTGACTCAGACGATTAACATTTAATACACATGTTTGTTTAATATGATGGAATAATTTTGTTTTGATAAATTCGAAGCGAACTTTAAGAAGTTATCCAGGTCTTCTACTCCTTCATGTTAAGCGTAGGTCATGCTAGTGAATAATGGGATACGTAGTCATTCAATTAATTAATTTTACGTCAATAGGTGCGTGTTCCCACGCATAGATTTTTGCTTTTTGACTTCCAATTTTACCCGTGCCTACTTAGAGAAGCAATCAAACTCCTGTCACTTGACTGTTCTGTTAAAGGCGGTTTATGGGTGAGATCGACTAAGTTCATATAATCGTCATATCAGTTGAAAGAAATCTACTGCTGGACAGAAACCTTCTCAGTTATGCCATTATACCCACGCTTGATAGGCGGGAAAGAGAACGGCGAGATAATAATTCGGAAAAAGCTGCTGCCCATTTATTTGTCTACAGTAGGTATGTGGGGATTACCTCAATCTCATTAGTCGCCTTTTATAACGCCCTTAAGGAAGGAGGTTTGTGATAAAGTTAATATAATTTTGTATTTTAGTATTAAGCTATCATCGCCGTATGTTGACATGTTTACGATAGTAGGGTACATACTTTTGAAACATCTCGTTTTCCTTACTTTTCCGCTTTCTCTTTATAGCTTATAAGTTATTATCTGCTAAGACTGTTGATAAGCCCTGTGGATAAATACATGGCTGTCAGTCGTATCTTCTTTGTTAACCTGTTAAGTAATAACTGTAACTGAATAAATAATACTGTAAACTTTTAAACGAACACTGATCTCAAGGTTTTGCTTGAAAATGTAACAAAACTCCAAACATCTATCGATTCTCACATTATTTCGTCATTGGAAAAACAAAATTATAGACGAGGCCTGGGCCGATTATTATTATAAAAAATTAGAGTACGATCCCTTCAATTTTGAATTTTTCTTCACACTTTTAGGAGAGCTTAATTGGCATATCGTGTCTTATCGAAAAATGATATGATTTGAAATGAGGTCAAAAACCAGAAGAGACGTTTGGTATAAGGTAAGGTATAAGATAAACGGTATTTATGGATGAAGACCCTTCTAAAGAAACCGTCTAACGTTGGCATAAGGAAATCTAGCACGCTCGTCTAATTTTGGAGGATCAAAAAATGACGAAAAGAAAATCCTTCGACGGCTGTATTGAAGAACGTGCTAATAGTAAATAATTTAATGCAAGAAAACAAGCGAATTACGTACGAAGAGATTCAGAATATATTGTAGATTGGATCGCGGAACGTTCATAAGATTCTACACGAGTAACTTCGCGTGTGAAAGTTGGTGTCGTGATGAATGGCGTGAAATGGGGTCATAATTAATAAATTTGAAGCGGGCGCGTTTACGACATTTAAATTAAATGAAAATAAAACTAACTTTATTCAAATGCATTTAAAATAACGTTGTTTTGAATCGTCCAACAGTTTTACCTACCTCAGGACATATTTTAACTGACAAGAAGAATGGGCACAAGAAACTTGTAAGCTTTAACAGAAGTAAGGACATTTACAATATTATACGTCTTCACCATATATTATCCACAAAAAAAAACTGTGATTAACTGTGGAAACTATTCTGTTATCAAAATAATAGTAGTGTTATAGTTTCATTACATCGTTGATTAGAACAAAGTCAACAGGTATCTGTTTTAAGTATCCTTAAACTTTGCAATAATATACAGGCAATAAACGACAAATTTAAGAAAGCAACGACAGCGCATGTGGGATTTATTCAGGTGGGTTCATTTAATACATTAAATAAATTAAAAGATTTAAATAAATTTCGGAACTCACCCGAGATATGTGTTGAATCAAGAATATTTATATTGAAATCTCCATATATAATCACTTTATATTTTTGTTAGAAGTTTTTCCTGGGAGGTCTATATACACATATAATAACTATTTTATCTAGTTCCACACATAACTCAATGTCAATATAATACTGCTCAATAGAAGCAGTAATGTTACTAGCCAGGGTATCGATACAGCTATTTGTCTCTTATAACGAGTAGGCAGATAGTATTTACCCTTTGTCATATGAAATTTCTTTATTAATTTATTATTGTCAATTATGTGAAATTGGCTATTATAATGTAGCATAGTACTTAATGATATATTTAAAATATATCTATAATTATATTGCACCTATGGCAGACTGCTGCTATAGGAAAATGTAAACTTTACATTTTTTTTGATATTTAGGGTATTCAGTATATTACAATATTTAAGCAAATGTTCTTTGTTTAAATTACCCCTGTTTCCAATTTAAATGATTAATTTGTTAGGAATCCTGGATTTATTAAAATCCGAAAACAAAGCGCCAGGAGAAGGTTTGGCTGTTTCAAAACGAACTATCGCCTACCAGTTCTATATAATATCTAGTAAGCGATAGAGAAGTGTAGGGAAAATTATAGCTAGTTTCTTCGCTTTGACGGGGTATCTGGTATCGATTCCATTACGAAATCAAAAACAGCATCAACGCCCAATGGTATAATATTACTTCAGTGGCTTTAATATTCCTGACAGAAGTTTTCACTGCAAAGAGCAACAAGAGAGCACTTTCACCACGACAGCGCGTCACAGTAGCCCTGAATACGCGAGATTTCCTGAATACCACACCGGTCAAAGTCTAGGGAAACCTTTGTACAGTCCTGATCTGACACCATGTGTCTTCATTTTATTAAGCGTTTAAGAAGGCCGTTGAAGAGGTGTCTGCAACGGAATAGAAAAATGTTTCGAAAGTTGTTTCAAACTCCTAAAACTTTGTGTAGCCTGATAGAAAGTTATTTGAAATGATTTAATAGAATATTTGATGCATACTTGTTGGGTTTTCAGTTCCTCAAAACTTTTTGAGGTCGCTCGGAGAGTATCAGTAAAAAATAAATTTACGAAATTACTGTATTTCCATATAAAAGTTTTTTGCTTTCTTAAACCTCTTAGAGTGCGAGTTTTCTGAATTACTTTCATGCGTTGATGAGTGAGTCAGAACATTTCTTTTTTATATAGATTATTATTTCATGATATCTTTTGAATGGAATGTCTTTGATTAATTTATACTTTAGAAGACGACAAAAACTACACCAAATAACTGAATAGTCTTTAATATGTACGTAAAAACGTAGATACTAATTTAATGTTTTTAATCGAAAATTATTCAGCTCTCCAAACATAAAAAGGTTATTCACCATTAAATCTGATATCCACACTCGGAACCGAAATGATTCATTGTGTGAACAAAAATGATTTAACATTTCATTATCCCGAAGGTTATATATCACTAGACTTCTTATTAAAGCACCATTGCGCGCACGCTACACACAGACTACAAGATTGACGAAAAAATTTAATTTTCACATATTACCTAGAGAGACGGTAGAGTTTGTAACTTAGTCCCGTACATTTGCTAAGTGATCGAGCAGCTTATTGTCGTGCACGTGATTCCACCATATATTTTTTAAACTTGATTTATTTTAAACAAGGAATTTAAAAGGTTAGTTTATTTAAATAAGATATGATTTAGTACTTAATATAATTGAAGATTTATAATGATAAAGTTGAGGTCTAGCTCACCATGGAACTTGAAAGTAAGTCACTCGTACATATGAGTAATCGTACTGGTTAATATGAGAGCTTGTGTCATCCTGTTAGTAATGTATTTTATGTTTTTCTAATGGTCTAGTTATTTTTTTTTATAATAACTATACGATGCATATAAGGTAAGTATTTCCAACAAAAAGTGATATTAAATAAATAAATAATTAGAAACATCATATACATTATTATGAGCCCCATTTAACAGGTAATGCATTTGTTTCATCGAATTAAGAACAACGATGGTTCACAATACCCATACCAATAATATTTATCACATAAGAAAGTAAGTTTGACATTTGTGTAACAAATGTGTAAGCTTTCTGTATTTGATCAGCAATTATAGTTTTAATTTTGTGCTCCATTTGGTTATTATGACTGATTAGTATTTAGTTTCTTGCCTAGTTTAGTAGTTTTTGATGATGCTTTTCAAAGCATAAACCCGACCAGGCCTTTTCGGTCTAATTCTTTGGCTTTTGCAATAGCAAAAATCACAATTAAATTTTTCGTACTAGAACGATGAATAAATAAATAAAATAAATAAATATTTCAAACATTCACACCAATTAGCCTAGCCCAAAGTAAGCACTGTAAGGCTTGTGTTATGGATACTAGGGTAACGGATAGACATACATATATGATACATAAATATGTAATATTCATAGAAATATATATAAACACCCATGACTCAGATACAAATGCTCGTATTCATCATACAAACATCTGCCCCTTCCGGGATTTGAACCCAGGACCGTCAGTGCGAAAGGCAGGATCGCTACCGTTACACCAAACGGTCGTCGTTAATAAAAGCGAATGTGCAAAAATAGTTTTAAACTTTTAAAATTGTCGGAGGTACCGTTGAGACAGACACAATAATACAAAAAACCAATACAACAGTCGCAAGAGATACTATCTCGATTAAGTAAATATTTGTATGCAAGACTTTAATACTAAGGAAAAAGGTTTGAATACAAGTTAAGAAAAATCTTCTCCAACGCTTGCATATTTGAAGACTTACACTCAATCCTCTGGACGTGCTGCGACTACGAGTTTGATATTTTTTAATACTAAGTTAAAAAAGGAAATATTTCAAAATTTTAACTTCCTATTTCAAAAACTGTTTATAAAAGTCATACCAATTTTTTTAAGGATACCTACTAATATAATGAGAAGTAACAAAGAAAAGTGGATAAAGGATCTAATAGAATGGTATCCAAGGAATGGGAAAAGACAACGAAGAAGTCAAATTAAAAGATGGGAAGACGATTTACCTAAAGGATGGAGAAGGTTAGCCAGAGATAGAGAGAAGTGGAAGCAATTGGGGGAGGCCTATGTAGACAGCCAACCTGATAAAAGTGGTTGCTATTAATAATTTTAAGTATTTTTTTGTTTATTAATAAACGGAAGAAAGAAAACTATTTAAAAACTACTAATTAACACATATAAGACCTATTTCAGCCTAGCAGTGGAGTGAGTGATTTTCTGATTGAGTGATTTTATATAAGATAAAAGAGTAACATGTATCAATCATCATCAACAATATATTACTTAGGCACATAAGTGTTTTCTTTCATCATTCAAGATGGAAAGGAAACTTCGCCCTAACCAGCAGCATCCGGTCATTGCTACCAGACTGTTTTCATGTTATAGGAGGTGAACGGCTTTTAAACTGCTTTCAGAAATTAAAAATGTTTTCCTTTCATTATAAAACGAATGGTGAAACACATTTTCATTAAGAAGTTATAACTCTTACATTTTCTTAAATAAAGCATCATTTCAAAATACGTAATTTTGATTAAAAGAATAAAGAAATAGGGTGTTTACATAAGATGTCATTCTCAGTGCAGATATTGCTAATGAAATTGTGTAGGCCATATTAAGAAATTTAAATAATAATTATTAAAGTAAGAATTACTTACTCTAATATGGCGTAAAATAGATATCGACATATGGCAGCAATTTTTTTTTCACAATTATCCATTATTCTATGATCATGTCAAAGATGCAAACTAATAATACAAATGTATGAAGTAATTGTGGTTGCAACTAAGAGATGGCGTTGAAATTATTTCGTATTCATATAACGCGATAGGCTTCAGAATAGAATCTTTCGAAAGTATCATTTTGGGCATATTTCATGCCCTTCCCATACTCTATGCATCGAGCGTTAAAAACTGGAGAGACCTTTGCATACCCAGTTGTGTATGTCGTTAATGCTGTGTGTGGTAAAAACTTAGTAATTGTTTTGACACTTCAAGTACCTGAGCAGTTTAGTTAGGAAAATTTTTAGCATGTTAAGAACCATTCGGACTAATAATAATGAGCAATGAATTGTGTATGCATTCAAATATAACTTCCTATATTTGAATAAGACATTGTGTATAGCAAGATACGTTAAAAAATACCAATATTGGCACGTAAAGACCCACCAACGCCATAACGTGTCTTTATCTGCAGTGCCGTCGTCACCACCCTCAATATCGCTCTAGACCTCCGTGGGGAGTTATGGTCTATTCTCCCTATATTATTTTCTACCATAAGTGAAGCTTGGGCCACTGATTGGTGATAGTGATGGTGATAATAGTATTAAAACTAGAAACAAATAAATACAGAATATTTTGTAAAAATTGTTGTAGGTTTCCATAAAATCATACCATTTCACACCTAAATACTATAAAATCGATAACTTCATTAAGTTTTGATTGTCAAAATACAAAGGAAAATTATTCATATAAATTCTATGTTATGTTCAGTGGTTCCCCTTTTACAACAAAACACAAAGGGTTAATAATGAACACAACTCATTCGTTTATTAATAACGGGTTAGAATCTACATTAGAAATACAAACTTGGCAAACCCATCATGGTAGTGTGAACTGTGAATTAAAGTTCATAAACTTTATAGCTAGGGTTGTCACACCTTGTTTTCTTCTCTTAACAATTTTTGATAACCGAGGAAAAAAAATCTGTTTGTACTTGATCTTGGCGAAGCGCCTGTAATAATTTGTTATAGTATATTTAATACCTCGATTTTAAATCTTTCATGTCGTTGTATTTTTAATATATATTAATACGCTTACTTTACTGCTGTTACGTCATTAAAAAATATAATATTACTTTTTTCTTTGTTTTAAAATTTGCATAACAGTCCCCTGCATTGAATTGCAGGAAATACTAAATTCGTGAATCAAATTTATACTTTTAACTATTCCTAAAGTTTTGATTTTGAATTTTATTTATTATACCACGTTCAAAATACCCTAGGAAGGAGCTGCTAAAAATCTTGTCACTTTTTTTGCTCACTTGACGCTTCTGATTTATACATAACAACAATAAAAGAACCTATTTTTAACTAAACTGTTGATAAAATCAAACTGAGTTAATTCATAATTAAGATCTGGAACATACGTTGATTTTAGATAATTTTTTTGAATTGCAAGTACTGTTTTGTAAGAGTGTAAGAAAGATAGAAAACGTGTTGAAATAATTACCTTATTAATTATTAGAAGAATCACCTCTTGAATCGCTTGAATCTGCGTACCTGCCTGAAATTAACTGATGTGACGTAGTTCACTAGCGATATGTAAAGCTAGTAGGTACAAAGCTATAGCTATAGAAAGCAAACACTGTTAAGTGCTAAATAAATTTACCAGGCTGGTAATAAGCTTAGGTAGCCTAGCAGTTACTAACAACCTGGTTTGTTACTGAAAACGCAGGTCTTTTTCCCGGGTTTAAAAAGCCTTACATTAAATTTTTGATAATATTTAAAGTTAATGAAAAAACTAAAAATAAAATAAAAATATTATGTAAAATTAAATAATTTTACCAACCCCTATATGCGGCTGTCTACAATCTATAATTTCAAAGGCATTGGCACACACAAAGAGAATATTTGAGTATCTATATTCAGGTTCAATTCCGAGCTTGATATTTAATAGTTTTGCATGAGCTGTATAGACTGTATCTATTTCTTCATAGCCTTGTAGAAACTGATCCGTAAAGAGCTTGTCAAATCTGCACTTGGTAACTTATTTACGAAAACGAGCCGTCTTTCAAAGTAAGGGCTCGTTCAGGGAGACACGGCGCGTTGTGCGGCGCGGTACAATCGCGTCGAGCGGCGCATGTGGTTTCTATGTTTTAGCCACGTGACGTGATGGCTTATATTCCGTTCTCCATATTATTATTTCAATCCAAAAGGACATCACCCATTTTGGGCTATTTTTTTTTAGCCGGCCAACAAAAAATAACTAAATTTTATCATAGGCATAATTATAATGAACGTTTTGAATTATGACAGTAAAGCTCGAAACCTATTGGTTAAGATGATAATCAGTCTCAAAGTATTTATTTTATTACCTACGGTTTGCGGGGTGAGCTCGTGATTTCCAGGTAAACAGTTATTGTTAATGGTGTGCGAGCGAGAGGACGTTGCAAGTACATTTACCTGCCGAGTTACAAGTGTTAACAAGAGGCAAAATACACCCACTTAATCCTTTTCGTAGATACTTTCGTTCGTTAGTTCTCCATGCAGGCGTTTATGTACAGGTTTTTTATTAATTATAATGCATATTATTTTCATTTCATATATTTTTATTCAATATTTACAACTCTCCTGGCGTAACAATAATATCTTCTAAACCTTCGGCGGGAATGTGTATCGTTGGCTCGTGCCTGGCAAACCCCATGTACCACACAATGCACATGACGTGTGAGCAGCAGCCAATGGTTCTTCGGCCAATGTTACATGTGCAGTAATAGTTTTTTATAGCCTGTCGCCCTTCGAGAGCCCTATCTATGCCAATATAAACGTTATACGAACGTGAACGGACATGTCGGGACTGGATTCTACCGCGCAATACGTAAAGGTCTGTTCCTTCTAGCTCTCGTATGTGTTCTGTGGGTAATTAGTCGCCAAGTTCAACGATGAACATACCATTTGGCTGCAAATGCTCCGCATAGTAACTCCTAGCTTGCTTTATTTGGTATACACCAAGTGCAAAAAGGATAAGATCTTCTTGTGTCAATGTGGGGAATTGAACCTCAAGCGCATCAACGTTAATTGAACGAAACGGAGCACGTCTTCGGTTATAATTGTATCTGTTCACCAGATCCGCCAATGTATTCGGTACATTAACCCTTTCCCGTATTATTTCTAAATACATTGGAGCCCTTACATTGTCCACAATCAACACATGATAGGCATTTAATAAAGCTGCACTGATTTTAAAATATTCCATCATATGATGCAAGGCGCGATTGCTGTGTACAATTCTTAACAAGCGAAAATCTCTTTTGAATCGTCCATTGATTATTTCTACTACCCAGCGGCATATAGTCACAAGTCTGCATTTATTCGCTTGTTCCGTCGTAAGTTGCGTTTCGTTTGCATTTTTCGTTTCTGGCATATGTACTGTATATCCATGTGATTGTAAAGGATAGGCGGCGTCTCTAAAGCCACGATCTAAGATAAATACGTCACCCGGTCTGAAAAACCAATGAAATATGCTCTCCTCATTTTCAATAATTGCATTCATTATTGTTGCATCGGAAGTTGAAGCGGCGTGCGGGCCCGTTACGTCAATTATATGACCGTCACAGCAAACAAACAAGAACGGCTTGGTCAGATTTCGATATTTGTGAAGACTATATGTTTGTCGTTGAAAAAAATAGTTCGAGCTCTTTTGGTTGTATATATATGTACCATCGACTATTATTATAGCATTTCTTTGTGGCAAAGGGCTTTCTGGATTGCCAAATAGAGTTTCAGGTACTAATAAATTCCTTTGAGCCACTTGTTCCCTGTTTATGTGGTCAAACCCAACATGCAAGGGAACAAAATCACGCAACAATGCATCACGACCTAGAGCTAACATTCGTTGAAAACGGGATTCGCTCGTTCTAAACACTAAAGCAAGTCTGGCATTAGAGTCTCCTGTTCTTAGTTTTGCCAATACAGCGGCCAGTATTGTCTTCTTTTGACGATTATTATTTAGGCTGGATGTGTTTAAGAGTAGATCGGAAAACTGTTCGTGAGTAAGTCCCGTCCAAGTATGAAACTCGTTTGTATTAATGACTTCGTATGTCTCGAAGTTTAACACGTATGTTGTAATATGATTTCTCATAATCGTCAGAGCATTCACTATTTCAGATGCAGTAAAATCTTCTATGAGATTGTCTTGTAAAGGTAGAGTATACCAAAGGTTCTGGGCTAAGTGTTCTTCGCAAACGCGAGCATTTTCTGGTATTAGTAGATTGTACCGCCCAATCATACGAATTATGATATCGTTAGGTATTCTAAGCCTGGTAATATTTTGACAATGCTCAAAAATGCAGTGCACTGTTGAGTTTGGAGTACGAACAAATCCTGCTAAGGTCATTGTTGGATGATTACGGCTTTGTTGCTGAATAGACTCATCGGGCAACACGTCATCATCTTGACGCGCCTCGCGTATACGCCGATGAAACGTCCTCTCAGCTCTTTGCCAGCAAGGTCGGCAAATGATGTCGGTAGGTTCGTTCTGATAAAAAAAAAACAATTTTTGTAAACCCACCTTCTACAAGTTAAATACAAACGAATCTTTCCCAAAGGACTTCTTAACAAAAATAATAACATGTTCGTGCCCGTACTCACACAAAACTAACTATTTCCAAACTTGAAATAGTTTTGAGTGTAGGCAAGAGCCAATGCCTACATTTAAACCGGCTATAACTTAGACGGGCACTATACCATATTGAAGTGGTACTTAAGATCTGTACAGAGCGCCGATAAAAATACTAACAAATAAATAAGAACAACAAATAGTTAATTCGTGGCAGTAACAGAGAGTCGATGAAATACTAATAAACACTCGTAAGTAGAAATCTTACTTAAAAATAATAATAATAATAATAAAAATCTTTCCCTATACCTTCAAAGGTTCTTGTCTACATTTCTATCACTGATGTAAGCCTATGTACTTTATAAAAAAACCCTTTCATAGTACTAACTAAAGAACTTAAGTATACATTTTACTTTATTGAAGGAAGGTAGGTACTTCAGCAAAATAATTCAACGCGACACCTAGTCCTGATCATGATGTCATATCGACGATCTGTTATTATCACAGAGTAGGTACCTAGTTATGACTTAAATGTAAAAAAGGTTGCATTACATACCTGTCTCGCGATTAGCTCCTCCATAATAATCTGAGCTATGGCGATGTGCTGTTCTTCCCGAGAAATCCACGTGTAAGTCCTTCGACCTTCACATGGTTCACGACAGTTAATACACAACATATGTGCCATGATTAACAAAAACAGTATAACAAAAACAAAAACTCAACGATAATTAAAACAACAAACAAAACAAAATCAATGTTAAAAACCACGAAAACAGTGAAAGTAGCCGTCCGATGTAACGAGCGTTGCATGGAAAACTAACGAACGAAAGTACGAAAAGGACTAAGTAGGTGTATTTTGCCTCTTGCTCACACTTGCAGCTCGGCAGGTAAATGTAGGTACTTGTAACGTCTTCTCGCTCGCATACCTATTATGCCTCTTGCTCACACTTCTCGGCAGGTAAATGTACTTGTACCGTATTCTCGCTCGCACACCATTAACAATAACTGATTACCTGGAAATCACGAGCTCACCCCGCAAGCCGGGTGCAAGCCGTAGGTAATAAAATAAATACTTTGAGACCGATTATCATCTCAAACAATAGGTTTCGAGCTTTACTGTCATAATACGAAATGTTTATTATAATTATGCCTATGATAAAATTTAATTATTTTTTGTTGGCCGGCTAAAAAAAAATTAGCCCAAATTTGTATGAAGCCTGAATGATGTCCTTTCTGTATCCCAGCATAGATCCATAGATCCATGTCCATAGATCGATACTGTGAATATGGAATTAGTTTTCTTAAAAAATTACAAAATTTCAAATATATCATATGTCATAATTTAATTATACCTACTTTTTATTTTTTTCCCTGACACCAAGCATTGCTTCAATTATTTTCAATGTTAAATAATACAGAATTTAGACTAAACCGAATGGCCGCTGTAATTCTTAGGTAGCCGATACTTTTACTGACTTTAGTGAATTGAGCCCATACTACCGTTCTCACATCCATGCATAACCCAAATCATCAAGGACTGTATACTATCAAACCATTGTTCTGTCGCGTAACTCGCAAGCTATTGGGATCCACCAGAATTCCCTTGAGAAATTCAACTGAAAAACGCTATCAAGATCTTGTATCAATAATTCGCAGGCTCATTGCATGCTTTTGGTAGTACGTTGTAAGTTATTTTTTGGTGAAACGAAGACTCCGAGAGTTATAGGAGTATTAAAAAAAAAAATCATTATTGCCCCAAAAATGGTAAGTTAATACGAAGTTGGTTTACCAAATAAGGAGTTCCGAACAGAGAGCTTTAACAAATGGAAAAACAATCGCAGCATATACTATGTTTTCAATACTTATATTCTTAAAATATATAGAATATATATATTTTTGATACTTTGGAAGGTACTTGTAAATAAAAGAAAATGTTTTCGGAAAAAGTTTTTTTTTTAATTTCAAGGTTAACCCTTCATATACAACCAAACTCACATAATTTGATCTTTCTCTTATAATTCTTTCAAGACACGCTTTAAAGTACTCCAGTTATTGTGCTTTACAGATGATATGAAATATGGTAAATCAATAAATAAATAAAATAAAAATAATAAAAAATATAAAGATAATCTCTCCTATCTCTGCATTGAGGAATGCTGTCTCATTATAGGAGGACCTGTAAGGGCTCTATAAATACTGCGAAGAAAATTGCTTTGAACTTAACCCATCTAAATGCAGTGTCGTTACTTATAGTCGTAAACGTAACTTATTTCAATTTAATTGGCTCCCATGGATCAGCTTCAATTGCGCAATGTCTGTTACGCCATAATTTCCCGAGTTCTTAATCGATTTTAATATTTTGAAATTCGCAAACAAAATTTTTTAGGTATTACGCTCCGCTCCGATATATGGTGCTAGCGTAGCTTTATGCTTAGCGTCTGCATCGCCTAGTTGGAGCGGAGCGAAGCAAAGCTCACATGGATCAGCTTCAATGGCGCAATGTCTGTTACGCCATAACTTCCCGAGTTCTTAAAAAATTCCATTGGAAACAATTTTTTTTTCTTTTTTAGGTATTACGCTCCGCTCCAATATATGGTGCTAGCGTAGCTTAAGCTTAGCGACTGCATCGCCTAGTTATTTATTAAGAGTTGAGACACTGGCTTGCGATACCATTGTGAGTGATTTGAGTTTCTACCACGATGGTAAGCTTCTTTTTGATACCCACATTTACAACTGACACCCAATTTGACACTATGGTGTCAAAAGCCTCTAGGGCTCTTGCATTTCTGATGCGGATATCTTCGGATTCTACTAATGCTAAAACGCTAAAAATCCTGTACTGTGTATTGGTCTATATATAGTCACCTGGAGTTCGCATCACAGATCTGGGGCCCCAAATACAATATATATATATATATATTGAATCGCGTATTGAAAACATGACCCAGCCACGCGTTGCTGTGTTTTAAATTAAAATAAAATCTATCCTATCTTTTAAGTTAGATCAAATAACAGATAGTTACGAAGTTTGATCAAAATCGGTTAAGTAGTTTAGGAGTCCATCGCGGACAAACAACGTGACACGTAATTTATATATATTAAGATTTATGTTTTCACACTAAGCAGCATTATGACTCGAGTCATGTAATGTAAACTTTCGGAAACTTCTTTCTAAACTCAATTTTAAAACACCCACTAAATCTATTACATTTAATAAATCTGTTGTGCGTCGCCCCTGCAACCTCAAATTATCGTAGTTATTCTTATATTGGATATAAGAATAACTACGATAATTTGAGGTTGTGGACAAATTGGATCTGTTTGCTACGATAAAGCGAATTATGAGTTCAATATTCTTTGATGACACCTAAAATTATAAGTGTACCTATACTAAGTTATTATTTATAATAGTGCTCGTTATATTTTTAATGTTATTAGTTGTGATGACCTGTAATTGGCTTTGTGTTGCTATGTATGTAAATTATTTCTTTATTATAGCTGTTGGTCGTCCGAAAAGTAAATAAATAATAAAGCCTTAACATTGCCTTATTATTTACACTTAGTTTCACGGCGAATGCTGTAGAAAAAAAATATTCAGAGATATTTTATTATAATTATTTTAATATGTATTTGAAACAGCAAATATATTTTAGTTATTTTCAAAGTATAATGACTTATGGTTATTGAGGGATTCAGCTGTTAATAGTCATGATATATTAATCCTCCAAAAAAGCTGGTGCGCACCTTATCGACTTACGGTCCAGAGACTTCCTTAGACAACTTTTTAAGGAAAATAAAATGTACACATGGGCCTCTTTAATATATCCATGAAAATATTATGTGTTTAAGGAAATATAATGACACTTTAATAAAAAACAGTGATGTTCATGATACAATAAATATAAGAAACAAAAATAAAGTTGTTGTTATTCTAAGGTCAAAACAGGGAGCTCGTTTTTGGCGAGAGATCTTTCTGTTTATTCCACAGTTATAGTAAAAGGGACATTATCACTGAACTACCTTTTGAAAGATTTAAAAATGTTATTATTACATTTTTTGTTATTTTAGTATATAGCTTCAATATTTTTCAATTTATAGAAATAATAATTACAAAAAACTTAAGATGTAAAAATACATTCATTAATCTAGGCTATTATAATATCGTTCATTATTTAAAAAATAAGAACGAATGCAGTAAAAGATTATGTTCTGACCCACAGTGATGGCTAATAGCATAAAAAGTTACTTTGGCGTTGCCGTTTTTGAGAACAGTATCTTCATGCATTTTTTTTTTAATTTCACCCAACTTTTAACATCCATTGAATGTTATTAACAAAAGAAACTTATCACATATGTTAGTGCTTCATATCTAATTTTGAGCACGTAATTTAGCAGATGTGCTCGACTTATGGGCGAAGTTGCAGGTGCCACGGACTCGCCGTAAAAGTGAGACTGCGGTATTGCGGCAGGGCATTGTTGTACTGTAGGTGCATTTTTCGGTACAGGTAATACAGAAACTGCTTGACTAAAACGAAATAGGTACAGACGGCGTTGAATATTACAGATGTAGAACATCGAGCAAATCCGCGAGTCAACATATTAACTCTGACTGACAACACCCTGCGCTTTCTCGCCTAGATCTGGCCTCCCTTTAAGCATCACTAACACGTCTATTCCACCCTTATGTCTTTGTACATTTTCAAAAATACCATTACTTCAACCGAACTTAAACTTAATCTGATATATATAAAGTAAAGATTTGATAAAACATAAAGACTTTTTATTCACCATGAGCATTTACAAAGTATTTATTAAGTCAACAACTATGCTATATATTTTAACAAGAGAGTAATTTTGAGATTATTTGGCATCAACCTACCGTTGATTGACTAAGTGAATGGGAAAAACTTATTTTAAATCAATGTATTTTTCCACATTTTTTATGGTTTGAATACCCAAAATAAAAAAATACTTTATTTTTTCTTTAACTTTCGAATTCCACCGCATTTCCTCCTAACTCCATTTTCATTCTTATTTCTATACGATAAGATCTGGCGATCCGCGAAATGAATCGCCCCGGGCATCGCGTACTTGAAGGTATATACCTGGGTATCATATACCCAGTCTGATTTCGTATGCAATTCTAATGCATGCCGATTTACTACCCGTAGTAGTAAGAACAAGAAGAAGTATTGCAAGGAAGTTTTGTATGAAAATACGGTTTGATCATATTTGCAATCGAGTCGAAGGATAAACTGCCAAGAAGCCCACCAAGTTTGTACGTGAATTAAGAACATCATTAATGTTTTAATGTAACTAATTTACTAGACGTGGTGCCAAATATCAGTTTTTTGATTCATCTAAATATATAAAAGGCTTTGGCCTGATTGGTCGACTGACCGACCACTGACTTAAACGCTGAATCCAGAGATTCAGCAAGCCTGTTAATGAAAGGGTGAAAACGCTCGCTAAGAAAGGATTTTGGAAAACTAAGGGGATAAGTTGTTGTATCTGTTCTATCCAAAATAGGAGACATGAAATTCAAGACATACTCCATACATAAGGTAGAAATCAAATGTACACGGACATCAGAATTTAAGAAAATTAAAAAGAAGTGAATGAAAGAAAAAACCAAGTGAAAAATGTTTGTAAATGTATTTCTTGCTTTTTGGAAATACGTAAAAACAAAAAATAAGATAAAATAGGTGAATAAAATATATTTTTTTAATTAGGTCATCGTAAATATGAGGCATGAAATAAAATACAATACTACTATTAAGCGTTTTTTGAAATTATAACCATGAGAAGATTATAAACGTGTTGAACGTAATCATGAAAATAAATTACGTTTTTAGAGTAAGGAACATGAAATCTGATTAGCATTAGGATGGTTCTAAAAATACCGTCTGCCTCTTAATCATGGATGTCAATCCTCGTAATGGATTCTATTGTATCTATTATGGTGATACTTAGGTCACGATTCCTAAGTTATTCAGTTTTATTATTGGGTTTCACTGTCCTGGGAATATTTCATATCGAAATGCCGCCATCAAGCCAAGTTATTAATAGTAATACGACACTTCACGCGTATGAGGTTTTTAGGGTTCCGTAGCTAAATGACAAAAAACGGAACCTTTATGGATTCGTCGTGTCTGTCTGCCTGACTGTCCGTATGTCACAGCCACTTTTTTCCGAAACTCCGAACAAAAATAGAAAAAAAAAACAATATATGTTGGGGGTTCCCCATATTTAGAACTGAAACTCAATTATTTTTTTTCATCAAACCCTTACATGTGGGATATCAATGGATAGGTCTTCAAAAATTATATTAAAGTTTCTGATATTCTGATTCATTTTTTTCTAAACTGAATAGTTTGCGCGTGAGACACTTCCAAAGTGGTAAAATGTGTCTCCCCCTTGTAACTTCTAAAATAAGAGAATGATAAAACTAAAAACAATTTATGATGTACATTACCATGCAAACATCCACCGAAAATTGGTTTGAATAAGAGCTAGTAAGTAGTTTTTTTTAAAACGTCATAAATCGAAAACGGCAATTTACCTTTCATTCAACTGAAATATAAAAAAAAAACATTTAATTTCACAAACATAAACCTTATGCACAAACCGTGAACCATTATTTTTTTACTTAACTAAAAGTTTGTACGAAAGCCTTCGTGCGTGAGTCCGACCCGCACTTGGCCTTAGTTCTTCTAAAAATTGTTGTCACCAAATCGGCTCCTAAGGCTTTTTTATGCTGCATTTCGTCACATTCCACCTAACCTGCCAGCTTCTTATTATAATATTTTTTTGGAATCCCATAACCATAAAGAACTTAACTAAACTCGTAACGAATGAAATAAGCAAATGAATTAGAAGTTTTAAAACTTTTACATTAATTTTTTGTGCTGGTAACTTATTTGTCCTAAAAAGGTTTTATTTTATTTACTTTAAAATACAAACAATGTTGTTTACGAAAGTCTTAGATTGATTATCAATCAAACCCTTTATAAATCTTTTATGGTAATATACATATAAAATCCATTACTGACATTACAACGCGATATAATTTGATAGAGGCACATTCTCACATTTAATTATTATAAATGGAATGTTGTTCACATGAAATTACAAACATCGAGTCCATATTTCACTAACTTCGCAATTACCACCAAAGTTCTATATGATAATGAGTTAGTTTTAGTGGTTGTTCCAGTGCAGCGGGGGAATAAAACACTGGAAGTTTTCTCTTACGGGAAAAGTATGATTATGTATAGCCGTTAGGATTTATTCTAAGTTTGGGTGTTGACAGTTAGAATGTTTGTGATCAAAGGTTAGTAAGCTGGAGATGAATTCTACATACCTAACATATGCATCGCTACGCCTAGGTACTGTGTCTTGATTTCTTCAAACGATCAAACGAACGCAAGTTTACACTAATATAATCACGATGATACGTTGACATTTGTTTAGTTTAGATAATTAAGTTAGTCAGTCGTCACCGTCAGTTGAAGTCAAAATAAATAAATTTATTTGTTCCTTCTACGGCAGTAAAAAAGTTAGGATATAAAGGGCTCTAGTGATTGGTACCTGCTTTGTTTTTATTTGTTAGTAGACACAAAGTAATAAAAAATCTAAGTATCCGTATCACAACACTACTAATCGCTGAAACTTTTACTGTTTGCAATTCTACCAAGAGGAATTGTGAGCACTAATAATTGTTTTAATCGGCCATGGCTCTTGAATCACGGAAGATTTAACGCTGGATTGCCATCAACTTCGACTAATATTTCGTGCTCGACTTTAGGTAATGTTGGAATGCAGTTATCGATAGCAATATATGGTCATCTTTAACCCCTCAACACCCGAGAGTATTATAACGCGCGACAACGATACCTAAAATCGCGAGCATTATATAATGCTCTATAGCGCGACAGAGAGATAAATAACGCATTTAACACAAAGCTGGGCTTCAAGGGGTTAAGAATGCGTCACGTCGAAAATAAACAAAAGCTACACCGAAACATTGCGTGTAAGAAGTACCTCGGCACAGTAGCTTGTTCGGCAAAAGATTATCTTCCGGTAGGCTAGATAAGCGATTGCCCCGCCTGTATTTGAAGTTGGTTAGCACAGAAAAAACGATGACAAAATTATCAATTTTCCTTAATTAGCATTAAATTAAGAAGTGTTATTGTGGTTACTTCGTTTTTTGTGGCGACCATATCTTATATGACCGTCACCTTTGCAATCTGACTTCGTCGCGATGAGCAACCCCGGGAGTCCGGGAGCAACCGCCCTTAAATGCCTTAAGTCTCATCGATCATGGGATGACTTATGCTGCAAATAACCCTTGACCGAATTATAGACGGCGCTAAGCGGGTTGATCTCGCGAGGCTTCTATTGTCTCGTTCAGAATCGGGGCGCAGATGTACGTGGTACCATCGTTTCATGTAGCCACTTTGCTCTATGGCGACTCCTTGCGGGTGGCTATCGCCTTCATGAGCTGCGGTGTATGTTAACTACGTGTTTGCCGTATCGTGGTGGAGACCAAGAGCCATCGCCGATGTCCTAGTAGGCATCCACGTCATCAAGCCCTTAATGACATCTTCCAGAGGGCTCTTAGGTTAGTTGGCGTTCCCTACGGCGCCGATAGGCCTCAGCCCCACCAACGGCAAACGGCTTAATGGCCTGACATTAGTGCTGTGGGAGAGAAGCAGTTGTTGGTATAGGATGTGCCAGAAATTTAGTAACTAACAATAACTCCTAAAAATACTTCCGCCTCCTGTCGATCCTCGGCCGAATCCCTGACAGATAAACTTTATTCAACAACAATACTTTTTTACCACGTGTCAGAGGTGCCCGACGTGGGGCCCAAGTAATTGCGCCAACAATTTTAAAAGGTGAGAGTAGACATTTGCTATAATTTCTCTAATATAACCATTGAAAAACTGTAATAACAAAAACAAGTGGTGAACTAAAATTGTGAATGTTTTTTGCAATTGGAAAACATTTTAAAATTGTAACAAACTATCTACATCACAAGGTGCTTCAGAAGGTGCTTTAAGGCTCTATTTATAATCTCCATACCGGCAGTCACAACCAACTAATCCGCATTGCCTAAGCCTGGTTGATGAAGTCCCATTTTCGCTAGTATGTTTTTGTCCTTAGAGATAGTATGCGCCTCAGCGGTGAGATATTTAAAGACTGATGATAATGATGATGATGATATCGCTGATGGGTAGAAATAAAAGAGATTTTTGGTATCTTGTTTATTTGGTTTAAGTTAATCATGCTGATTATAATATATTAAATGTATTGTCAATATTATATATACTAGTAATTTTATAATTGAATGCCTATCATATAGTTTAATTATTGTATCAATTCAATGAAAAGATTAAGTGTAACATTTGTACGCCTCTTGAATACAGATAATAATACTTTACTTCATTAATTGCGAAACAATTATAACCAATTTATACTAATACCGGCGTTTCTTTTCATATTTAATTTTGACCATTTAAATCAGTTTCCAAAGGGCGACTGACATTATATACTGTGGTAAATTCTATTGTAATCGCTGCCAACCAATTCAAATTAAAATACTTAAATATTTTGCAGCAAAATAACCGGTGTTTTCATTTTTTTACTGTTTATTTACTTCAATGTCCACTAGCCTATGAAGAGTAAACCGTTGTTTATTATTAAAAGAGAGGAAAATATGAAATGCACCTGAATTTTACTCTCTATCGCTACATATCGATATTTATGAGCTCGCCGCCACCGCACTATAGTGTAAAAATGCAGGCACCAGAGAAAAATGCAGGACTGAAACTAAAAATGGAGGACAACGGGGAAAATCCAGGGCGGCGTGGTAAAAAAGGTTGGATTGCCAACATTGGCCGGATAAAAACTTAAGTGCTGAGAGGGATGAAGTTATCACTTGACACGATCGAGACCAGACAAACTTCGAGACTGTGCCTTAGTTTTGATACATATTTTAAAAACCATTAAGTTACATATCAAACATAAGGGTCTTAAATAAAATTATTATGATTAATTAAATTATTTGCTTCTTGATTGCAACATTGGTGGAGTCTAAATCATAACCAGTTTTTCGACTATTATTACAACTTGTTTTGACTATATAATTATTATAAAAACATATTTTTCGACCATTTAACCAGGGACAAAGACGTAGGAATAAGGACGTGACGTACAGTCTTTTGGTTGGAAAAATAATGGTTACCTGAAAAGTTTTCTGGGAGTTTTGAAATTGGTGATTTTATAGATTTTAATGTGTTCTTTCCAAATTTCGACTATTCCGCCTCGTATGCCAACACTATTGACTTTATGAAAAAAGGGTTGATACATAAATTGTAGGTAATTGTCTCTTGTTTCATTTGGTATATAACTTTTTGTAAACTAAGGTGGAAAGAAGATGTTATCAAAAAACTGTTTTTAGGCGCCATTTCCCAATATAGCGGCGTGAGCGTCAAAAATATAAGGTGGCACAGTCGAAATTCATAATTTATAAAAATACAAATTTTCAAAACTTCCGGTGACTGTAGTGGGTGAGACACAGTGCACAGTGGTGTCAAATCACACAATTATAAAACCAAACGAATTTCGAATGGTAATTATATGACAATGTAGGGACAGTTTTTAGAGTGATGTGATACCTTTTTAATTTGTTCTTTAGTACATAATAATTTGTCTAAGTATAAATTAACTATTCCATTATTCAAATATGGTTTAAAAAAGTCGTTCTTCCAATATTGTTTTAATCTTTAAATTTCAAAATTATTTTTTGAAACTTTAGTTTTAAATTTAATGAAGTTATAGCTAAAATGCAGTTTTTGCGAATTGCACCTTATAGAACTTTGCATATTCTTAATCGTCTGACGATCAATTGGCACGAAACGAAATATTCACCTGTATATATTGTATCATAAAATATAGCATAACTGGTAGGTTACCATGCAAGTTAAACAACAAAAATTTGCTTTTACAAAATTCAAAACCGCCGTGTGTTTTAAAGTAATGATTTTCTAGCCCATTTATTGGAGCGGAGCGAACGAAGTGAGCGAAGCTCCCATGGATCAGCTTCAATGGCGCAACGTCTGTTACGCCATAACTCCCCGAGTTCTTAATCCATTTTAATATTTTTTGTGTGGAATCGAATCAACAGGTTTAGGACCAGATTGTGACGGAGCCCGAATTTTTGGAGCGGAGCGAACGAAGTGGGCGAAGCTCCCATGGATCAGCTTCAACGGCGCAATGTCTGTTACGCCATAACTCCCCGAGTTCTTAATCCATTTTAATATTTTTTGTGGAATCGAATCAACAGGTTTAGGACCAGATTGTGACGGAGCCCGAATTTTGAAATTGGCAAAAATTTCCATCGAAATTTTTTTTTTCTTTTTTAGGTACCTATTACGCTCAGCTCCAATATATGGTGCTAGCGTAGCTTTATGCCTAGCGACTGCATCGCCTAGTTAATATTGTTTATCTTTTAGAACGTAAAACAAAACAAGTAGGCACGCTAAAAGGGTGCAAGACTAGGCGGTGTAGCAGAGGCTTACAGCTTAGTTCTGGCCCCGATTTCTCACAATCACTTACGCTTATAGTTTCCTAACAGTGTAAACTGCAAAATTTACTACCTATTAAGTAATGAACACTGCCAGGTTTAACCAAAATATTGCAAATGGAAAGCAGAAATACAACACAAATAGTTTCCATGGCGAAATTATGACATTTCGTCAGTAAAATACTTAGGATAAAGTTAATAATTATCGTTATTTAATTTAAACTAAAAATACCTTCTTAAAAAAAGATATCAGTGAACGCAAAACAACTATGAGTTGTTCAAATTGGAAAAGTACTCGCCCGAAAAGCGAAGGATATGGGTTCGAGTCCTACACGATACCTGACACAAGTTCAAGTTTTTCTAGTAATACTTTTTTTTTTAAGTCGCCAATGTGGTTAAGAGTCATATTAGACTAGTAGTTACGGCTTTTTCATTTCATGCTGTCTTGTGTTCGTAATTTGTGTGTTATGACGGATACTTAGCATATCCCTTAAGTCTGACAGTTTGTTCCAAGGTTCTTCAATAAAAAATATGATCGGTAAAGATTTAAATGCTTTTTAAAAGCATCACTTGGTTATTTTTCAGAACTACAAGTATTGATCACTCGTCACCATGAGATGAAAAACAGTATGCTATTTAGCGAATTATTAAGCTTTCAACAAGAATCTGAAATCTCGGCCGCTGCAGATAAGGAATTGCAAATAAAACTTTTTACTTTATGAATATTGCATTGCATTCTGTTCTTCTGTGAATAATAACTAGTTTTAAAATTATGAATTTCGAGAAATATTGTGGCATATTATATTTTATTCGCGGCTTTTGTGTTCCTACAAAATACAATACTTAACACAAGAATAGCATTTTGCAATAATACAAGAAATCAAGTCCCGCTTTAGCTAATTACGTTTTAATAGTGGTTGCGCCTGCATTCAATTCAAATTTGCCACGTTATTTATTTGTATGTTTTTTAATTTTTATTAGTTTGGACCGACACTCCTAGCGTCACCTCCATTTACTCAATTTCCCTTTCGCACATATCTTGTCTCGCATATGGAAAAATAAGGCGACCGCGCCATCTATCGGTGGTGAATCAACCCGCAATGTGGCCAACATGCGGACAAAGAATAAAAAAGCGTACGCGTTTTTTTTCTTATTAAAATGTATTTAGAGTTAAATGTTCTTAAAGTTATTAAACTACCGATTGATGGGAAGTGACATTATTTCACACGCTGAAGAAGTTTTGACAACGCGCACTAAGCAAACGAGAAGTAGTAGTCTGCGTCCTACCTACGAGTAGTATTTCCCACCTAGATCTGTATTCTTGATATATTCATATAATTTATTTATTATTTTAGATATATAATATGAGATATTTAAAGTTTGAATGAATAAGCTTTTTCTGGACCTTCGTCTTCCTCTTCTTATCCTTATGCCTCGAAATATGCACGTGTGTATTCACATTTGATTTACGATGGCGTGACTTCTTGTAACAACTATGACGGAATAAATGATTGTGTATATTGGATTTTCATTCCGTTCAAATTACGCTGTGTGGTGTTCTAGCAGAATAGAATAGTACCAACCTTTCGCACATAAGTGTTCTTATATTGTAACCGCTATATACCTCTCGTAGAACTGAAGCATTTTCCAAATTATGATATTTTGCTGCGACCTCCAACCCCCTGTCAAGTGTAGAGATTATGATAACCCCATTTATGGAGCGAAGGCTTCCATCCAACAGTGAACGTTTTTCAGCTAAGATGATGACTCTGTTCAAGCTTATGAGGGAATATTTTCTGTAATGAATGGAAGGCGGAATAAGTCATAGGCGGCACTAATTCCTCTTTTAGATATAATATTATGTGACCTTGTCTCGACATAATTTGCTACTCGAGAAATATACACTCAGAGAGGTCGTTTTATATCAGTTCTCGAACAGTAATGTTACCAATTTTACGGTTGTTAGTATGTTTGGAATATTAACAGTAGCTGGTGTTCCGCATACCAGGGTGAAGAGTGCTAACTGGGATATTTCAGTTTCTAGCATTTTAAATATCGTCAATAACACCCTATCAATATGTTTCCTGCATCAGCATAGGGAGGAGAGCAGTAGACCCCTCTCCTCCCTATCCACCAGGTAAATCTAGTGGAGCTTGGTGGGCGCTAACCATTACTAATGGCCTGACCAGTGCCTATGGCCTTGTGAAACACGAAGGAGCTCCAGGTAATAAATTTTTAGCCATCCATCCAACAATCGCAGATCCTGTTAGAGTTTTTGAACATACATAATCCGGACTAAACGTTCTAGCCCCGGCATCGTAGAGCCGCTCGCGCAATTTATCAGCCTAAGCTTTTTTAACTCAACTAACTTAATAATGTAAAAATCTTGCTAATAGTTCTTCCTTATTCTAATGTTCCTGATATTAGAACAAAGTTACCTTTAAGATTGGGGTTTTTTTCTATACTTACATAACCTTAACAGGCACACATATATTGACGCTCATTTTTTGACGCTCTATTAAATGATGTTCCTGCGTTACAGAAAATGAGAGGAACCTGAAAAAATGCGTGTCCATGCTGACAAATGTGGTTCCACCCCCTCATACACATAACTGCTGTAAGGCAATATATAGTGCTTTTTGTTCTTATTATTAATTTAGAATTGAAAATTTATAAAATTTTATTTACTGATTGATCATATTACGTATTGAGTAATATTTCCTTTTTTATTTATAATATTTTTATTATATTTTTTTGTTATTTCTTCATATTATATGTAAACGTTACTAGAAAACGGCCAATTAAACACATCATACCTTAAGTAACAACCAATCCTAAGTCTATCCTTATCGTCATTACCTTACATTATAATATCACACATTTATGCTCAATATGGTAATACCCCTACAAGTAATGACTGGAATTAACTAGACACCGCTGTATACCGATGTACTGACATCATACTAATGGGTTAGCAAACACAACGCAAAATGTCTCCTCAAGGATGTTAATAAAGATGGCGTAGAGATAAAATATATTTTAGTTTCGGTTTTTGAAAAACTTGCATTATAATAAGTAATTAACTTTAACAATATTAATTAACAATAGTGTAACTGGTGCATAAAACATATCAAACAGAATAGAGATGAAAAAAAAACTTCTACAAAGTGACCACTTCTATAGCGTTTGTCATTAATATAGTTTGTGCTTAACATTCCTGAGTGTTCGTTGTTGCAGCAAATTCCAAATTATATAGCGATTCGCATTCGGAAAAATTGAAACTCTGTTTTTCACTTTCGTTGTTGAAAATTAACGTGTTAAATCAACGTTAAATGTATAAAGGAATCTAAATAACATTAGTTTTGATATAATGTTTGCACTTATTTTTTTAAAAATTGAGAAGCTTAAAGTTAGTTTTGTCTCTGTTAAACAATACATTATGCCTCTAGAGGCATAATCTATATCTAGATATAGAACTAAAATGTTAATAAAAAGACACAAAGGCGTCATGCGCATCAAGGATTCCGTACAAAGGAGATATTTCAATCCTGGCGCAGGATTCTCAGTAAAATGAATATATTTTTATAGTCTTTTAGTTGCAGAATGTTATTGGAGCGAATTTTCACGAAATATAAAAAGTCCCAAAACATCAAAAAGCATTAACCATGTTACACTTTTTGTTCTATGACGAATAAATTTAACTTATTGAAACTTAATGAAATATCATATTTTATGTTAGTAAGTATATAAAAGATATTAACTAATTTTAAACAAAAAGTAAGTTATTGTTTTTTGTTATTTAAGCAATTAACTGCTGATTTATACCTCAAGAAATTGTTTCAAGAAAAAACTCAACTAGTCAACTAGCGGAAATCGATCCCACATCCCTTGGCTCTTCGGGCGAGTACTCGAATATTAATTTCCGAAGTCTAAAGTGATTAAAATTACTCAAATATTGAAAGAAAACTTAAAGATTTTATATTTATATTGCACTGAAGAATATAAAATAACATACAAGGTGTATGTAAGGTGTATGTGTATTTTTTTTATATGTAACTAGTGGACCCGACAGACGTTGTCCTGCCTGTTATTTTTGCGGTATAGATAAATAACCTAGATACCGTCTGCAGCGCCATCTGCCGGGCTGATTTGTGAATCTAAACCATTCTCAGATCCCCTTGAACACACACAAAAAATTTCATCAAAATCGGTTCAGCCGTTTAGGAGGAGTTCAGTGACATACACACTCACAGAACAATTATATATATAAAGATAACAACTGCTAATAGCTGACGAATAGTGGTAATATGAGATTGTAGATTTTGTAATTAACAGATTAGGTTTCTGAGAACTAGAGATGGACTCTTTACTTTTACTTCTGATCCAACTATAGACTCACACTCTTGTAAAATGACTGTTTGATGCGATAACACCTAAATGAGAAAATAGAAAAAAGGAAATACTTTCATAAACTTGAAGACGGTGCCGAATCTTAGTTTAGCAGGACACCAAGGTATTCTAAAATACGCCAATGAAGTGCTGGTTTCTGTTTAAAGTTAAGGACTCTAGTTATTTTACTGCATAATGAGAAGACCTTGCACATATTTTGTGCATCAAAAACCCTCAAAACTATTTTATTATTAAACCAAATGTCAGTAAACTGATATGCCTCCATATCAATAGTCTCTTTATTATTAAGATTGAAATAACTATCAATCTTTGCGGGGCAAATTGCACCTTATGTCACGACCATAAAGATGATTAATTCAGTGTAATGGATAACATTTGGCGAGACCCCTTTGGGTAGGGCTGAGCGTTTTATAAGTTGTATATTTAGTTAGTGATTACTCGAAAACTGCAGGATACGTACTTATGTCAAATAATAACGGTTGGTTTAAAAATTCAGGCTTGCCAAATTTTAACTATAAAATTATGGGAAGCCAATTTTAAAGCATTATTATTTCCTATTTTGAGTAGAATCAGTTATGTAGTATGTGAGAGTTTATTTATATAGTTAGTTTATGAGTTTTAATACTCTTAATTCTTAACTCTAAGCATAATAATGTCAGCCAGCACGTGGTTTTATAGCTTCTTCCTACCCGCTCTTTCTCCACAAACCACTTAAAATAAAGAGAGTTTCAGACGCTTTGCTGACTGCTCTCGTGGCTCGCTCGCTTTGGGCGCTCGGCTCGCGTATTTATTGACCACACTTAACCTAACTTAACCCTACCGAATGTGATCTTTTCATTTTTTAAAGCATTTTTATAGCCGTGCCCTCCAACTTTAGTGAGTTATCACAAACGCAGCTGCAATTTTGTAACTGAATTCGAACGGCGGAAAGGCGGCTATTATTCATTAATACAGCACACAATTCTCCTGCCAAGAAGTTTGCATCCACTAAAGCTGCAATTGGCTCGTTCTCCGACATGAATCACCTAGCTTGTCGAAGAATCATTATTCTCTGTAAAAAATTCAAAATTTATTGTTAAATTCAGGGACTCTCAAGTGCATTTAGTTTAAGTGTTTTGTCTCGGTCTAATTGATTGCATGTAGGGTAGATGCAATGATGCTAGATTAGTGCATGCGAAGACACGATCTTAGCGCGCCCCCCCTTGGTTCTCGCGCCCTAGGCTGCAGCCTAATTAGCCTAAGGGTTAATCAGGGCCTGCTCGAACACCTTTCTACTTTGGAAGGCACGTTACTGCATCTTTATTCATTTGTTAGCTAAAACGTCGCTCGTGTTGAGATAGTGTATAGCCAATAGCTTGTTTATCAAGAAAAAAGTCGGTTTTTTTTTTTTTTTTTTTTTTTTTTTTTTTTATTGCCTGTAAAGTCGGTTTTACGGGCGAAGATTTTACGTGACAACGTCTTTTTCTCGGTAGAATATTTATTGATATGAATATAATTAAATTGCACAATGCGCGCGGCAGACCGATCATAGTTGAGTGGGAGAGAGACGCAAGGCATTCGGCGGGCCTCTCTCTCGTTCGGTGACTCATCGTAACGTTACCGAGCGTTACACTTTTTCATAAGTGACTCCCAGCCGCAACCAATTTATAAGACGTTATCACGTCAAAAAATCCACAGGTTTTATGTTTTCATTATAAAGAGTCACTTAAACTCATTATGTGAGTGAGGACAATTACTAAAACAAACTAGTTTAATATTAAAATTGCAATAATCATAAGTTTCTCTACTTAGTATTGTGTTTATGAAATTGGACGTAGTTTTAATTTAAACCTGTATTGCCAACTTATGTACTGGTCATTATTTAACATTTTTTTGTGAGCATAGGCTCCAAAGACATAATAACAAGTACTCCAGAGTTATTTAAAAAAAATGGCTTTTTGTTTTTCTCACAAGAAGCCCTTTTAAAAACGCATGTTCTTGCTATTTCATTACTTTCTTTTTTCATTGTTTCCATTTTTGTTGAAACACCCTATCGAAGCAACCGATTAATTATTTTTATTCCAAAAAGTAAACTACGAAATACCCCACGTATTATATTATAAAGATGACTTTTAAAAAGTTAGCTCTTATTTTACTTCCGCTCATAGATTACTTACATACATGACGAGGGCGCCGCAGTCGCTCGACATTCTGCTTCGCTGCAGCATATATTGGTTAGAACGGAAGAAGCGGTTCACAATAAAACTGATGAAAACTCGTTGTTTTGGTCATAACTCTTGTTTTCTGTAGTTAATAAACTTGAAAAAATATCGGTGTAGAACAATAATAGATACGTTAATTTTTTAAATCTAATCTTTACTCCAATTGTTATTATTTAAAGCACGCGTTTATTTCCCATGTATTCCTCATAAACAACTCGTTTTATTTTGGTGAAATTTGAGATTCAGCCTTCGTCACGACATAGATAATTTTAATAGTTTCCTATAACTGAAAAAATCAGTAATCGGTAAAGAACTCGAGAAGATATGCGAACTGTTTCAAAAAATCCTAAATCTGCTGCATGCCTGCTTCAAAAATGCGGGTTATTCATTAATAACAGTGTAATCTTTTTAAAATTAATATTTAAATCAGAGCAACAAGAATCAGTTTCCTTGTTTTTAAGTATATGGGCACTTTCAAGCGCATGAAATGTCATTCATGTTTTTGCTATTGTTTCTTAATATCTTTCAAACAAAAAGCAAGTCTTACATGTGGCACTCGATTTTTCTATCACATAAAAACAGACTTAACAAAATAAACAAGAGTCATGGAATAAAGTGAACACAAGTTGCAATAAGGTCCATCAATGGATATTAGTGGGCTCAACTTGCTTAGCGTTCGTTAACTTAAATGTCATTTACAAACTTAGGTAAGTCATTAACACTCATTTCAAACCAGTAAACAAATATTTTTTCCTTATGTTCCGTTTAGCACAAAACTTTAGATAGGCAAATTGCCACTTTTACCCTTATTAATAAGACCTCATCAATAAAGTGCTAGGTATTGAAAACTCGACTTTATATGTATTAGGCATACGTGTGGAACGAGATCATTTAGCCAACTTGACCCAAATTAAGCCAGTACGTAGCCATCTGTCAAAAGAGCTATTGTGGGTGTAAAGTGAAATACATATTGTATTTTCCTTTCTATTTTGGGGCATTGTAAGTTTGACGATAATATAATTTGTAGTTATGTTATAAGAACCAGGGTATATTGTAACAGCTCACTTGGGACTGTCGCTGCAAATGCTTGAAGCAATTGTCAATTTGAATACATTGAGTAAGTAGCGCTTGTATAAACTGTAATAAATACATTTGAAATTGATTAATTTACAAATAAACCAATATCATGTAAGTAAGACCCCCGTACCCAAAACCGACAAACATCGCAAGGCGTCTACGCATCGAGCACGGGTATGTGCTCGATGCGTCTACGATACCAAGAAGTTTGGGAACTTATGCTTAAGAGAAACTCTTATATGCTATGAATGGATCCCTTTCTTTTTTGCTACTTGAACGGTTCATAGAAGAAATATTGTAAGAAATACATGACAGAGTTATGTTCACATGATGTATATCGAATATGATCCTATTTTTCATAATGCTTATATAATTTTCAATAATCATACTAGAACATGCAGGATATGAATATACATGACCCAAAAACGTGATTTTACTGCCCAATACTGTAGAACATAAAACAGGACTTTCTTAGTTTCTTTTTAAATGGCTATTTAATATTTTATGTCAAAAATACAATGGGTACTTTTAGCGCGCCAGGACTCTTTGTTTCGTCTTAAATTGGTTTGTTAAGTTTACGGCCGTGACTTCGACCTTTTTTAACAGGATTTGGTTATGAGAAAAAGCTCTTCAACAATAACTTCTAAATATATTTCTTAGTTTTTATTTCAATTTTATTTCCTTATACTCATGTGGGTATTACCGATTATGGGATAGCAAAATATACAAAAACCAAATGTTTATTGAAATATAGCTTTAATTACTATAATAATAATGATTATATGTACACAGCTTAAAACTATAAAACTGGATTTCTACAGTAAACATTGTAAAATATTCATACATTGTACATTTTGGGAGAAAGTAATCACGAATGTCAATAATATGCAAAATAAAACCACAACATGAACATCAAGCTCATTTAGCACTGTACTTCCTCAGATTATATTAAAATAACTAAAATGGTTATAATAAATAAATTAGTTTAAAATGTTCGTATAAAAGCACCAGTAACTTAAATGATACTGTTACTTAAACTAATGTAATAACATCCACCAAAGGCAGTGTTACTTTAGCAACTTAAAATGTTTAGGAACTATGCGGGTTAATCACAAAAATGTTTGTATGTCTTATTACAACTACAGATTTACAATGGTTGAGTAAATTTTGAACCGGCAAAACAAAACAGACTCAGTGGTAAAACAAAAATGTTGTTAACTTAGAATAGGTGAAGTTGAATATTTAAGCGAGTGATCAAATGTGGACTTCGATAAGCATTTGACCATTTGGTCTATTGTAATTTTCACATTACTCTTGTGATATGAAATTTTATTTGTCGAATGCTTAATCTTAGTCTACATTAATTAGTCAGTACACGATGCATTCGAAAACAGAATGAAATAAGCTTTAGATACTGATTATTAATAATCAGAAATTGCACAGCACTCGTGATTTCTTACATTCGTTAAATATTAAATACTATTATTTGTCATAAAGATAACTAATATTCTATCAATTTCATCAATTACATATGACTGAAACTAAAAATGCATAAACGATGTAATCGTTGTGAAGAATTCTTCGTAACATTTACTTAATGTAAATTGATGCGTCGTGTACGGAGTCATGCAATGGAGTTTAGATACAATGAAACTAACAAAACACGCTTAAACGACTATTGACGTAATCAACAGTCTAAAAGCGACTAACAATCATTTATCAGTCTTCCACAAATATTCTAACGTTAGTGACCTCATTCTAGCAAAACTATGAAAAGCTTAACTGGAATCGGACGTCGATCGATTGCCACAAGGGAATGTCAAATGATACTGTCAATTTTGAATAATCAGTCTTGAACATTGCAAATCTATAAGATTGGCAAGCGAAGAGCCATTGCAATTACCTTAAAATATTACCACATTATAAATACTTAAAAAGAAAACTGAAGTATACATAGCAGTGTAAACTAAAGCTGTACGCTAATTATAATAAACGCTTATATAAAACTCTTAAAATGGTCCATGGGATAGTAATTGTATGCAATAATATAAAATCTAGCACGATTGATATTTACACGAGCACCGCAAAGAGAAATCGCCTTTCGATTACACATCGTCATTACACTGATATCACTGTTTGTGACGTTACTACGAGCTTGGCACTTTGGCTGTCTAATACCTCAAAGATCGATTTTAGTCATTCAATTTTATACTTCGGTGCCGTCTTCCCCTTCATCTTCAAACAGGGGTTCGCTTGAATTGACCTCAGTTGGTGGTTTCTTCTTAGGTTTAGGTGGAGGCCTAGGAGGTATCTTTCCGCTACGTCCCAACGTGCCAGATTGATTCATGGAGACATTAGCATCATTTTTTTTTGGATCTTCTTTAATCGGTGAGTTTTTGCTAGGAGATGTCGCTTCTACGTTCTCTGCTTTTAAATTTCTTCTCAAAGAACCAGTTTCAGGTTTTCCTCGCCTACTCAAAGTGCTGCTATCTGATACATGGGATTGAGTATCAGAACCGGTGCTGAACAAGGCTTTTCTTGGCTCAGCTTGAGGTGTCGAGGTATTCTTAGCCGTCCAACTCACTCTAGGATTAATGGGTTCTTGAGGACCTGGAGTTGACAGTTGCGATGAGATACTGTGTCTTGGATTAGCTATATACTGATGTACTGGTGAAGGCGCAGGTTCTTGTTCCTCTATTGGCGCATAGTATACTTGATGGGAAGTGGGATAGGCAGTTGGTGTTGCAGGTAGTGGTCTGTTCCTCATCGGTGAAAACTGACCTTCTAGTCCTGCCTTGTTTAAAGAGAGTACTGAACTTCCGTCAGCAGTAGTACGTAGTCCTAGATTGTCATACAATGGTTCTTGTGCCTCAGTGCTAGGAAGTATTTGAGTGCTAGCTGTGCTGGACCAGCTCGGGACTCTAGGTCTTCGTGGTATAGTCACATATCCTTGCCTGGGCGTAATGACTGGCGGCGTGATGGGCGCAATAAACGGAGATTGTGAACGAGAATAAGGAAGTGTTCTAAAATTTTGATTATTACTCATACCGTAGATGGGTTGAATCGGTGAGTGTATAGGACTGACTGGATTAAGTTGAGTTGGAAGCCTTGTGGTATCAGGCACGGTGGAGGCGTTACTCGCTGCAGGAGAGATCTGAGCTGCCCTCGGTGGGAATGAGATCAGCAAATCTGGTGTTCGTCCATATTCGACATTTAAGGCGTCTTGAGATCTTTTTGATGGATGTTCGAAGTCTAGAGAGCGTTTTTCATCATCGTTGTGAGCTGAAACAAATATGACTTTTCTTACATTTATTATATTTACACTAATTGGTCTAGCCCAAAGTAAGCACTATAAGGCTTGTGGTATGGGTTAGCTCAATCCATCGTAAATCCCATCGTCTTGGCCCCCGGGCTTGATCGGGATCAATATTGAACCCATTCAAAATAATAATCATAATAAATAATCAATAGAGAGACAGAGAGAGAGAGAGAGAGAGAGAGAGAGAGAGAAAGAGAGCGAGAGAGAGACAGACAGAGAGAGAAAGAGAGTGAGAGAGAGAGACAGAGAGAGATATTCACACAAAAACAGCCACCTGGGTCTAAAACCCAGGACCGTCAGTGCGAAAGGTAGGATTGTTACCGTTACTCCAAACGGTCTCAATAGGCAGGTCTTCCAATAAAGTTTGTTTGTGTTTTTTGAAACCGATAATAGTACAGGTGGTACGCTTATCATGTTTGTAATGCAACAGCGAGAGTGCCCATTAGTTTTTATCGATATCTAAAGGATATAATTAATAATATTGATAAAAATGTGCTTTTTGTATTAATACTAAGTACAAAGATTACGTCAACCTTAACCGATTCGTTACGGATGGCACGTCTGGCATGCCATCACTTTCTTTTGCGTATGGTGCTAGCCACTGGAGCCGTGTCGTTTTTAAATCGATGATAACTCCTTTAAATTAAGTTTTAGGAAAATCTACCCAGAATAAAACTATCTTCATTGTCACGTAAATCAAGCTCGTAGCCTTCGTTTTTGGTAATTGTATGTAGCAACGAATCGGTTAAGTAAGCAGTCAAACGAGACTACATTCAAGTAATGCTATTTTGTAGTATGGTCAGTTAGAAGAATACTCTTATTTTCTTATTAGCAAGATTCGCAAGTGTTCATTTAGTAAGAAGGAAATAAGAAACTATATTTTTTCACTTAACATTGTTTTAACAAATGGAAAATTCAATAAAAACTTACCGAATACTGAATCATTGTCCAGCAATGTCTTATTTAGTTCTGACATCTCAGTGGCTCCGCTGGTAATAGAAGGTGGGACGTCATATCTCCTAGGTGGTTTGGTGACTGGATTAACAGCAGTAATCAGACTTTTTTCCATCTCTGGTATGACCGACCCTTCTATCAATGCTTCTCTATTTGATGTATCAGCATTCTTTTTGTCAGAGCCTCCTCTTTTGCAACAGCAATAACATAAAATGACTAGAATTATTAACAATATCGCCGCTGTACACGATACCCCTATCAGAACTGGTAACATATTATTATCCATTCCAGTGGGTACAATGGGATCATGAATGGGATGCATAACTACTAATGTCACGTTTCTCTCTTCTACTCCACCAGGATTTTTAGCAACACATAAATATTCTCCATTGTCAGTAATACCTGCATCTACAATAGTCAAGTTGACCCATTTGCTGTTTTCGTAATTACTTTCTGATAAATAGTATTTGAGTTCACCTTGATATTTGTAAGAACCATCAATAATTTGGGCGTTCAAAACCCAATTTACTTCTGGAAGGGGATTTCCATTAACTTGGCAAGAAAGGGTTACATTACTGTCGGCAGAGCGAAGTGTTGTGCTAGTAGAGGGATACACAATGCTGGGGCGGCAGGCAAAATCGCTAGAATCTAACTCTTTCCACATTTTCCCGTGTACTTTCGCTGGTTCAGTGCAAGATATCGGTGAAGTGTACAGATGCTTACTGATAACCCAGTTTCTAAAAGGCTGGAGATAGCAATCGCACCGCCAAGGGTTATCGTGTACGTCTAGGTTAGATAAAGAAGTCAAAGCGGTCAATGTATCCATCTTCAGTCTTTCTAATCTATTGCCATCCAAACTTAAAGTATTCAATTTAGGAACATTGACAAAAGTCTTCATACCAATCTGAACTATGCGATTATTGCTCAATTCAACTTTTTGTAAAAAAGGTAAATTGTTGAAAAGACCATCTTCTAACTTCTCTAACTGGTTGTCGTTCAGTAAAATCCACCTAATTTTCGTTGTTTCTTTAAATGTGTCGGCGTGTAATATTTTCAATTCGTTTCTTGATAAATCCAACTCAATCATGATCGCAAGGCCACTCAAACCATTTTTGTGGATTGTTTTGAGATTACATTCTCTTAGGATGAGCTTTTTAAGATTAATCAATTGTGCATCCTCGAAAGCGTATCTCGTTATTTCGTATAATTCGTTGCCAGACAGATCTAGGTTTTGAATATCTGGATTGAGCGTTTTCGGAATCTCTTGGAAGTGGGATTTGGAACAATCTGCTTGTTTATTGCCACTTGCCCATACACATTTGCATTCTTGTGGGCAGTTGGACGTGAAATCTCCGGCAAGTGCCGTCACAACCGAACTCAGCACAAAAATAAATTTCAAAAGTCGTACTTCCATTTTAGCTTGTTTGGACCTGTAACAATAGAAAACGACACATTAAAACATGTTTTCGGCAGAGTAGAGAGCAATAAAGGCCATTATGATGACTCTAAAAATAGAAATACTGTAACAAGCTTGGTAATTTAATAGGGGCATTGAGAAACGGAATCGTTTTATGTACTTTAGAAGCTGCAGTACTAATGTATAGCATTAACAGATGCGTTTTATAAATAAACTTTCAAAGCTCTTTGTGAAGTGCAAGTATACTCAACGAAAATTCGAGAGGTGATATTTAATTGATTAAAGTCAGAAGTTCTAAATAAACGAATAATCATAATTCTGTATCATTAATCGAAAATGTATAAACATTAATTAACAAACTACAACAAAAACAGGTACAAAATACTGGAAACTATTTTCACAATATGTTCTTATGGCTGGTGGACTTAGGGTAAATTTACAAACGTGCAACATATATGTCAATAACTTTAAATTGTGACACTATTCAGTGTCTAAAGACTTCTAGTAAGACAGTAGGACACAACGGAATAGATTCTGACCATTTAAATGCGAAATCTTGTCATAACTACAAATACCGAGACAAACAAAACTGTGTTCTTCTTAATCTTCTGCGCCTATCGCACATTTTAATAAAACCATTATTACCAATTTCACAACGTATTTATTCTTATTATTTTATTACGGTTAATAACTTTGCTAGGTTTTCATTATGTGATTACGGTTTCTGTAAAGGAGTCGAAAAACATCAGAATTAAATTACAAAAAAATCCTGAATAAATATATCATTAATCCGTTAAAAGTATTTTTATTTCAATGAAACAAAACTGATTAACTTGTATACATTATTGAGTACAAAAATAACAGTGCCGTATCGTAGTCAGATTAATAACAGCTTTTATGTAAATAGGACGCATTTTTCTTTTGATTCATTTATAAAGTTAAAGGTTACACCTTTTGTGCCAGAATCCTTTTAAAAATGTGATTATTTTTTATTTAGAATGGAAATATCAATTGAATTAGTGAAACTAAAAGGATCTTTATAAAAGCTTCAGTGAATGGGCTCTGTGATTCATTTCGTTTAATCCTTATTTAGACAACTCTTCACTGAGTTTGAATTTCGAACTCTCATGGCAAAAATTCAAAATAGAAGCTATATATAAATATTTTATTTAAATTGCTGTGTTTGGAGTTTGAAATAATATTGAGAATGATTTGTGATACTTTCAAGAAATAGATATAATATATGTATTTTCTTCCGAAAATTATATTTGCGGGTTTTATTTCACAAATGTTATGGCTGGTCTAGTGTCGTAAAAGCTCTGATTTATGCTTAACTAATTTTTTATCAAATTTACAAATTTACATTTTATTGCTGGATTCAAATTCAACTTTTGAACTATTTAAAAAAATTATAATAGGAAGGTGATTCATTAAAATATTACGAAGAAAGTATAAAATATATGACGACCATTGCTTTAGTCGTCCTGTGATCACTGCTCCTGTAAAGGTGTCGAAAAGTCAGGATTAAATATAAATTATGCACAAAAACCCTAAATAAGTTGTTCTATTTAAATGTGTACGAACTAAATAACTTTTGAACTAGTTGAACCACTGCTGCACTTTAGCGATGAGCCGAGGCCGATGTTCATATGAACAAAGTTTAATTTAACATCTTATAATTTAAAGAAAGTTCAGGAACCTAAAATTATGAAGAGGGAGAAAAAATAGAGGCGTATGAATTATCTACCTCCAGTATCGACATATTGTGGACACTCGACACAATCTATGAAACGGAAAAAAAGGAAAAAATGTTTCAGGCTTTCGCATATTTATACGTCAACAACGCTTTATGTGAATCAAAAAAAAATATATCAAATTTGATGTTTGCTTGATTCCAGGAATTCAATAAATTGAGTATGACTTCTGTATACGGTACTTTTTGTACATTTTGGGGGCAAAAATCTTATGTCAACCTCTAAGTATGCACATAACGTCTCACTGTCTACAATCAGCTATAAACTTATGAAAATACACATTTTTGTCAACTTTGTATGTGTTCAATAATAAAGTGATTGTTCTTTAAACCTATCGATATTTTCATTGATGTTTGCAACCCTATCGGGCAATCCAGGACCCTGAAGTTTTGATATTGAAATCTGTTTTAATAAAGTTCGAAGTTTAAGAAGCAATTACAAACTGATTTTGCATAGTCTTCGGTTTGTTCCAAGGAAATATGACGGCCAAGAAAGTTTTTGCAGCGTAAAGGAATTCTTTTAAAAGAAAAAGGGCCGAATAATCGTGCGTCTCTATAGAAACTTATTTTCCATTAAGACTGCATATTCTTAATAAAGTTGTGATTTTTTTTTATCTTTGGTGGACGAACCGTCACAGTCGAACAGCAATTTTTTTTAAATGTTATGTGTATATGTTTGCGCGCTGTGTTATATATACTTAATGTAACCTGTTACCAGACTTCCTACGAAGTCCTCGAAGAGCTAACTTCTGCCTGCCGGAATACAATAATGTTTGCACTGCTGTACAAACACAATCACAAATTTTAGTGGTTGGTAATGTGTGAAATTAATTTGTTTTTAAATACCATACAATGTTCGATATATTGCAGTAATGGATTAATAAGAATTACCAAATAATAATGATCGTCAGAAATATGCTATGATACTCTTATAATTTGAATCGGGCACGTTTCTGATAATTCAATGTGATATAAATTATTTTTTAAAGAGGTTAATATTGTATTGGTTGGTTATTAAAAAAAAAATGATTAATATCTACGTCACCGAAAAACTTCTACTTTATTCCGACTTATGTTACACAAGTCATGAAAAGGAGACAGAACGCCAGGATCAAATAAAAAATCACAATAAACATGTTTTAAGCATCCGTAAAAGTAACTTCATTTCAATCACGAAATAAGAGTTTTCTACAATATCTTCCACAAATCTTAAACTTCACATCCACAAAATTTCCACATTGTTACACCCCTGGAGACATCTTAGTTCGTGTTTTAATTGCATTCTCGAGTAAGGGCGCAATTTGGGTGTAAGTGCGTTTCGCAATGTGCGCAGGGACTTATGATTATTGACGGCGCAAGTGAAAAGAGGAGATTTTAATACTTTTAAATTATTTTGTACTAAGCAATAGTACGTTATTTTCTATCTAATATTTATAGCCTTAAAATATAGCTTTTTTTATATAAACGTTATTATTATGAAAATTCTGAATCCTGTAAGTTATTATAACAAGCTTTAATTTAATCAACGCAAAATAAAGTCATATGTAAGTAAACGATAATTCTTAATACATTAATGAATGAATTAAAATGATTTCCAGTGAAATAAAGGGTAATTTTTTTTATTTATAATATTGAAGAATTGATAGCGTCATGTACATAACCTTGATCTCAAACGGCTAAAGCAATTACTATAGTATTGCCATTTGCTCACTTAAAGGTATCTCTAGTCACTCTTATCTTGTGAACTCTCTTATATCTTGAGGTATATCAGAAACTTTAATGGCACGAAAACACTATCCATTGTATCATTCTAAATTGTCGCAAGAAAGGATCAAAATAATATCCAAAATCATGAAGGAATACTTTAAGTTTATGAATTAAGCCCTTTTACTGTACGTCTTGATCTTTTGGACCAATAAATTGGACTTTAGAACCACTTATTTTATGTGGCAACCATCTCTGCCGCACACATCATGACCCATAAGACCCTACATACGAGATATTACCTAACATATTTAAATTTAGTATTGCGAAAAAAAAAACTTTTTAGAAGTAGTTTTGAAAAGGTATTTTGAAATATTGAATACGCAATAGGGTTTTCTGCAATATGAAGAACATATTTAAAAAAATATATTATTATTTTGCAAAAAATATAAGTTGCCATGAAGAATGATGACCAAATTTGTAAATTTTACTTAACGCAGTTGATTTTAACTAAGAAATAATTAGGTTTTCGGTCATGGGTACCGCAAAAAATACCGCACTTAATCTGAAACTATTCCTTACAAACAATGGGAATGGTCACAGCTTCAATGGGTTCATTGATAACAATTTATCGTCATCGCAAACCGTTAACAATACCAACTGCCTACTAATAATGACATCGGACGTGCCTGAATAACCGTCTGCCTGTGTGGTTGTGTACAATAAGCACTGTGATGAGCAGACCACTGTTTATAGGTTACGGCTATATTAACCCCAGTTACGATTAGTGGGTTAAGTAGAAACGTAAGGACTTCTTATTATTGCGTTGAATATAAGATGTTACCTCGTTTCCCATTTATATGGATGATTTAATATTACATATTATATAATTACAAAAATTGTAATTTTCAATATTTTCCTTTATATTTTGTTGGTTTATTTCACAGGTTTACGTCAAAGGACCATTATTTCCTAGAATAGATTTATTATAAGCTAGTAATTTTGATCGACACTCACATGTGTCAAAATTATGCGGGTTAAATAAAATCATTTACTTGAGTTAACAAAGAAGCTCGGTTACTTTGCAGTTTCAATGTATTTGATATTTACTTATACTTTCAGGGGTTCCTGAGAAAAAAATACTTGGCGTTAAAAAATGACTTAATTACTTGAGATGGAACACAAAGTGATTATATAAAGGTTATTCTTCCCTTTTCCCAATCCTGAAATGTACAAAATTCCTCAACCGATTTTAAACTTTGAGCACGGCACATAAGATAGAGTCTTCGATCATACAAGAAAATTTCACTTTGTGGTAGGTTGTGAAGCTATTTTACGATGCGATGCTTCCAAAAATCTTTCTGTTTCACCATTTCCAATAAAATAATTCGATTTTTAAGCGATGCGTTTACAATTTGCGTGTATACTCAGAGTATACATCCCATTTAAGTAAACAATTCCGTTGCACCGGATTGAGGCCCGCCATTTTTGTTCCTTTGTTTATTTGAACTGGCAACTCCATTCCGAGCCCGGCGCAAACATATCCCGACCCAATGATTTGAAAATAAACCGATTTAAAGAAACAGTAATTCAATACTGTTTTATCAGTGATGTTTTTATCGACACAAATATACGAAAAAATATATATAAAGTAAATATATATTTGTAAATATATATAAAGTGTTTTATACAAAAAATGCTTATCACGGTCATTTGGGATACCTAGTCAAACTACCTAGTTCAAACTTATCTAGCCCATGTAAGTACCGGCTTAAGAGTTGTGAAAGATGGCAGTTCATATAAGAGTATGATACCACTCTTTTTTAAGAATGTGTTTCTTTTGACGAGTCGATTGGGTTTTAATACAATAGCTATTTCAGAGAAATGAATATCAATAAAACTCCCTTTAATGAACAGTCGTGTACAATTTGTTTAATGAAGAGATTTTTAGTACGACAGTGAAAGAAATTAGTATTGAAATTAAATAAAGGTAACAATAACAAACAATTTAAGTAGTTTTCCTAATATTATTTATAGGTCCGTGCCCACCACTAATATGAATATTAGTATAACACTAAAAACATTTTTTTATGTAAAATGATGCCAAGACGAGACCATATGGCTCGCACTGTCAAAGAGATCTCATGTGTAACCAAGCTTCTAACTCTACACACCCTAATTCTACAAGTCCTAACTTTACAAATGCTTAGACTAAATATGTAGCTTTTTTCGTTACAACAAAAACTATTTTAAAACAGCAAAATAATTAATTTTTCACCTTACGCTCATGTGATGGCAGCGAAACGGCCAAACCACATCATGACTTAGCATTTTACATGAACTTAAATGTTTGCAACATTTTACTTAAAATTGTTATTGGTGTGATTTCACTTCTTTTTATAAGTTGATTATGACAATATTTTTCTCACGTATATGCTCTGTTCGGGTCTGCTCTCTGATATTGACTTCGAGCGTAATCGGCAACATTTGTTTTTGTTCGGACGACAAGCTCGCGTTGCGCTGTATTCGCTTTATCATCAATCACAGTGTGTATACATTAGGCGTTTTGCGCCCACTTAGTTCCGTCCCTTAATTTAAAGAGTGGGGGATGATTTACTAAAAACTTTAAATATGTATTTTGTCTACTTATATTGTTTATATGTTTATTTATAACAAGACTCCCTATATAAATTTGCAGACCTCTAGCATTAAAATTTGCGAAAGTTTCATACGACTTCTATTCCCTATGTTTTTATTTAATTTTTTTGCATTTCTATTCCCTATTTTAAAATTGGGGTAAAAGTTCAAAGTTTCGGAATATTTTTGTCGTTTGTTAACTAATATTAACTTACATATAAAATTTTGAGCTTTCTAGGACTTCAGAAAGTACCCTAAGAATTTTAATGATTATCAGTAAGTCCGGGACGAAAACGTGTTTTTAGATCTCAATAGAATCTATGTAGTTGAGACTTTGAGTTGAGTTTAATTAGTCCACTATTGATATCATATCCCGAGAATTATGTTTATCTGATATAATCCAAACTCAGGTTGTGCGGGCAGGTAGTAGTCCTTGCGCTTCACTTGCGACGTCTTGGCGGGACCACTACCGTGCTCCCAGATTGTTCGCAAGGCAATTTTCAATATGTAAATTAGAAGTTAATGTAAAATATTCTTGGTAGTAATAATTCTTATTAGTCCTATTTTATGCCCTTTTTTACAAGTATGTATTATTGAATTTGGTTTTTTTCTTACTTGTCGATTATCAACTTTCGAAACGTTATAATAAGAGATTACTTATTATATAAGTGACGACTATCTTTTGCAACTCCTCTTTCATTTTAATGTTTGTATATTAGTTTTGCGTACAATAAAAGATTGCAATCGTTAAATTTCAATACGAATACTCGAGACAAATGAATCTGCATCAACTGCACTGCTTTATCCGGAAGTGCCGGTTTTTATCAAAAGCCGAGATTAAAACCGATAGCTAATCCGAAAGCACCAAGTTTCCAACAAAAAACAAACTTTGCCGGTTAAATCCGCTTAACACTATAGCTCTTAGCCAGCTCTTACCCGTATCTTGTATACTGGCGCATACGATATAAACTTTTAAAGCGAAGGAACTTATTCCTATTTAATTTTAATTAATTACTAGGTTATTTAGAAGTATCGCTTTTAATGTTGTGTTTGAAGTATTATCTTAACTTTTTGAAGTTTGAATAATTCTTCCTTTATTTTGATTCTCCCCACGTCTTCTAGCAAAGCGGGCCAGACACATCCACCAACCGATGAGCTTTAGTGTTTATTCGTCTAATCGAATTCTATCGTTACTTTTGTTGATTTTCCAAATTGAGCTGTATTTACTTGTAGGTACAGAGCGACCAAAAGCAAAAAGGTTAGCGCACTTTAAAAATGTCGCCAAACCTCACCAATACATAAACTAAATGTAATCAAATGTAGCTAAAAAATAAAATGAATTCTCTGTTGTTATCGATGAAGCCACGATAATTATCATTTTAGTGTGATCATCGTCCTGTGCTGTCTATAAATTCCTACTTATTCATTTAGATCAGTCTTTCTCAAAGTGGACGATAATGCTCCCTTGTGGGCGTTGGAGACTTAGAGGGGGCCGTTTAGAGGCCCAGAAAAAAATGGGGCGCTTTTGTGTGGTGTAGGTGGGCGATGGTAGATTTGTTATTTCATTCTCTTTATATTTTTAATTTCTCTAAAATTAAAACCTACCTACTACTCAATATCGAATAATTAGTTTATATTTCTACCCTGTATGATGGTACTAGGCGATGCAGTCGCTA
This sequence comes from Calamotropha paludella, assembly GCA_927399485.1. NCBI lineage: Eukaryota > Metazoa > Arthropoda > Insecta > Lepidoptera > Crambidae > Calamotropha > Calamotropha paludella. Next base: position 16,751,178 of record OV656803.1, on the reverse strand, counting down.
AGCGTAAGGCTACGCTAGTACCATATATTGGAGCGAAGCGTAATATTCAAAAAAGAAAAAAAAATGTTTCGATGGTAATTTTTCCTAAACCTGTTGATTCGATTCCACCCAAAAAATATTAAAATCGACTAACAACTCGGGAAGGTTTGGCATAACAGACATTGCGCCATTGAAGCTGATCCACGGGATCCATTGCATATAATGCATACAGATAAGAAAAAGGCTTCATAGCGTAATTAAAAATAAAATTCCAGATGTGCTTGCTGCACATTGCGTTATACATCGACAACATTTAGTTGCCAGAAATTTAAGTGAACGACTGTTTCAATCATTGTAACATGTCATCAGAACGGTCAATAAAATCCGAAACAACTCTTTGAATGACAGGTTATTTAACCAGCTTTGAAAAACAATTACTTTTCAGCAGCCCCAATTTTTATAAACTCCTAAAACTTGAAAACCACAATTTCATTACTTTAATTGATTTAGTTATAGTGTGCTTTATTAATCGGTTCTGATGTTTAAACTTACATTCTAAACTAGATTTTTTTTACTAGTGAGAGCAATTAAACTGAAACTTTATAATATTAAGAATATATTTTAATCAAATTAAAAGAAACAAGATAGATGGGTAATCAATTTTAGTTTTAAAACCAATCTAATGAGATGGATGAAAATGATGATTTTTAACAAGTTTGTCGATATCAGGTTCGATTTTACTTGAAAACAGTCTTATGTCGCCGCGTTCGGTAACCTGCAAACGATTTCTCTGTTTAGTAAGCAGCGTTGTCACAGCGCTAAATCCACGTTCACACAAATACGACGATGGGAATGCTATCAAAAATCGTCGAACGATCGACCACAATCCAGGGTTTAACTGCGGCATTGACTTTTGTAGCCAAAATTGTTGGTAGCAATTTTTGAATTTCATTTTTATTTCCTCGTTCGTTGTCAGTTCTATAAGTTCTTCTTCCAGTTGGGGTGATATTGCTATGTTGACATTTGAAAACTGATCTAACACCCAGTCTGGTATTTCAAATTTCAAAATGGCCTGGAATCATTCAATGAAATCACTGTAAATATTTTCCAAATGTTGGTAGTAGATAAGCAATTCGTCGTTGTTGCAGGATACTGATAAATTGGAAAAATTATGGAACTGACGTCTGCCGATATTCTTCTTGTGTAAGAGCAGCTTGGCTACGAAAGCAGCGACGCCATTTTTTATTTTTATTAAGTTCAAGTCATCGCCTTGAAGTTGGAGATTCATATCATTAAGCAATTCATAAAGGTCTGTCAGGTATGCAATATCATTCTTTGATGTGATGAGGTTGTCGCGCAATTCGGTGTCTTTGTTTTCCAAAAGCTCTATGACAGAGTCAAATAGATTGCAAAATCGAGTCAGCCAATTTCCTTTTTTTGCCAACGCACTGCTGTGTGAAAGCTTAAATTAGAAAGCTTATATTTTCTCGAAATTTACAGGAATCCATCCACGTATAAAAACTTGTATAACGCAAACGAAATAAAAAATAAAATAAAAATGTATGTACCTACGAGTAAGAGAAAGTTAAATATTATATTTTTAAACGAAAAGTTACTGCACCGCCGGAAAGCGGCTAATGGATATATTTTGCTGCTGGAAAACGTAGGATACTTTTTGTTCTGTCGGCTGAAATCTAAAACACTAAAAGCTATCAATGAAAGAGCCAAACTGAAAATAACCCATAATATTCTCACGAATAATACCACATCGATATTTTTAAATACAGTTGAATTAAAAATATGACTTTTTCCTATAAAATGGTGTTAATTTTGAACCATTCGCATAGATCATGGGAGTCATATATGATATTGGCAGATTACCCAATGCAACAAAGTAGAAAAAATCACTGGGCTCCCAGTTTGTATGTGAATATGATTCGCTACCTTAAAACTATTTGAAATATAGAAATAAAATTATTCTATAACGTCAAGTTTACTTTTAATTTTACTTAAAATTCTTTTAAGTAGTAACATAAATTGTTATTCTAAATTAAAAAGCAATTTTCCTCTTATAGCCAGTAGTAGCAGTATCCCTTTGGAGGAACCAACAATAGTCTGCAAGCATGGCCAGCTCCCATCTACCCTAGCAATGCTTTTCATACTCTACAATTTCCACTACGAATTACGAAAAACGAATCATCACTTACTGAACCTATGTTATCGAGAAGAAACTAAAATGAGAGTGTAAGAAATTAATTTTCAACTACATGTGGCATCCTAGTTTGTGATACAATCCAGGATACGATTAATTTTTTTAAGGAAATCCGGTGGTTTGTGATTGACGAGGAAATTTTTTGTGATGTCGACAATAACCAACCATGCAATTTTTTCAATAGGACTGGGCTCGATAAAACAGAAGGATCATGGACTTAGTTTCTTATGTCAGGATCGATGAAAATGCCTTCTTTAATATTCGCCTCGCATAGCATAGAAAATTTTGTTTTAGGAAACACAAATCCAGGTGCGTCTTTGAGAAGTGCTTTTACAAAATTCTTTATCAAACCAAGTTCGATGTCTAACGGCTGTAAAATGTAGAAAATGTGATAGTGGCATTGACACTGATAACATCTTAGCATACTTGGCCGAATGTTTTGATTTTTTGAAAACCTTTCCCACATATTATCACCACAGTATTTTATGGTATGTTATTGTTGTAGATGGTTGTTTAGAATTTTTTACGTGATAACCTCTTGTAAATCGATGAACACCGGCTGTATGCACGAAAAAGTGTAACATTCCGCCTGAGCCGAGCGTGCAAGCGAGAGCGCGGAACAAGCGATAGAGAGGCACGATCGGCCTAAGCGTTCGACTTGTGGCGCATCTATCGCTCTTCCACTTCATAAGTGAAATTAATGTGTTTTCCATTGTTTATTACAACAACTTAATGTTAATTTATCGAAAAAAAATCAATTAACTCCTTCTTTGTATTATACAAGATAATGATAATTTAGTGATGATAATTCTATTCAATTCATAAAAGTATGCAATTTTTTCAATCAATGTTTTCTTATGACACTATCACGTAAAATTATCATCCGTAAACTGACTTTACAGACAACCATTTTTTTATATTTGCATTGATATTTTTACAGTGATTCCATTAAACCATCTTCTAGGAACGTGTCGTTCGGACTTCATGTTGCTTGTCTTGGATTAATTTATGCGGCTAAATGACTATCTGTACTATATTATCTGTACAAGGGACAGTTTAACCATATGGTGTATTTATTTTATATTATTGGTTAGATGTTGCCAATTTTATATAATGTGCTGCTATCGTATTTTGATGAACAACACTAATCATATTTTTTGTTTAGCACTCAATGTTTAGACATACAATTAACAGTTAATAGCAACTAACAGCCTAGCGCATACATTGCACTTCTTTCGCAATTGCATTAGAGTTTATTTGATTAACCACTGATTCTCTAATTTAACTCGTTAATATGTTTGAAATAATACCGTTATCCAATTTCTCGGCGAAGCGTTAATGAGCTTAATTGCTTACACGGTGTAGTTTTTAATCTGAAGAATAAATGAAAACTGATACTTGGCCAATAGGAATGCCAAAAGGACCTTCTATTAGTAAATATTTGAATTATATACTAACAACTACCATTTTGTTGTTTTTCTTTAATTATGTTTGCATTTTCAGCTAGATGTTTAAGTGAGATTAAGCATTTTTTACTACAGAATACCAAAATATTAAATTCTTTTTATTCGATTGTTTGATACTTTTAAAAGTATTAAATTCAAAGCTGTCGGCTAGTTACTTAAAATATGAAGAATACTGACCTTGCTGAGCAATACTGTCATTAAAACAAGTTAAAAAGTCTGTTGAGGGCTCGGTAGCTCAATTCTGAAAAGCAATCGCCCTGACAGCTTGCTGAGTAGTCTCGTCGGATAATTGAGTAAAAAAAAAATTAAGTTCCAAGAAATTTACTTACTTGTTTTTCCATAATTGTATTTTTTACACGATAGGTCACTGTCAACGAAATATAAGATAGCAACATATTTCGTCGTTTTTAATGATAAGAAAAACTGCAATCATATATTTCCCTTCAATTGAAATTTAAATAACTCATAAACCAAACAAGTACGTACCAAATAGATTTAAAAAAAATAGAGGTTACAATTTTGATTTTATGTTAAGCAGTAAATTTTGTTACGAAAGCTTTTAACATTTACTAATAGAGTACGTGGATTTTAATTTTAAGTAGAAAATTTTAGATATCCTATTTACCTGAAAACGCAACGATATTTCAAAGTGTTATATAAACCTGATGTGATCCACTACTTATTAAAAATCTAGTTTTGTAAGTTTGATTATGTACGAATACAGAAGATCCAAATATTTTTCCATCGCTTATAGATTCAAACGTGGTGGCTCATCAAGATGAGGCAGTATTATGGGGGGCAGTAAATACTGCCTCATCTTGATGAGCCACCATGTATAATTTTCTTGTGTTGAAGGTAAATTTGTCTACTTGCATGTAATGAAATTCTGAGTATACTTAGATGTATCAAATCTGTATATATGCGCCAAAATAGCATGACCAGTGAGTGGTGAGTCACCCATTCGTCATGCACAAACAAATATATTACGTTAGAAGTCATGCCATGACAATTTGAAGATACATGAGTACATGAGTGCATTATTTATTTATACCAAGGCATACCAACAGCGATACACATAACACAATCACAATATAAATTTCAGCTTCAATGACTACGTTATTATTTTATTATAATATATTTAATTATAATATATCTTAATATATATAAATTACGTGTCACGTTGTTTGTCCGCGATGGACTTCTAAACTACTTAACTATAACTCAAACTTCGTAACTATCTGTCTTAATTAACTTAAAAGATACGATAGGTTTTATTTTAATTTATAACACAGCAACGCGTGGCTAGGTCAGCTAGTATATATATATATATATATATATATATATATATATATATATATATATCAACCGAAATCAAGTCATTAAGTCGAAATCAACCGACGTTGATTACGACTTAATGATCTCACATAAGACTTTAAACGACACCATTAACTGTATCCATCTCCTTCAGAGAATTAAATTTCATGTCCCTTACCAAATACTCCAGTAATTTTACATACCACGCCACAAAACTAATCTGGGCTTGCATTACCCGATTGCTCGATATATGTAAGTCTATATAGCAGAACAAAAAGAGGAACTTTTGACACTAATCATTACAATGTTAAAATATCTAAAAAATGTACGTAGCTCAGAGATTGAATACACCAGGAATATTAAAATTTAGATTATTTTTTTAACGTCAGAAGGTCACTTCTGACGTTAAAAAAATAATCTTCGAGTGAATGAATTCTTGAAATAATAAAATGATTGAGTGGGTCCATCAACCAACAGAGTAAAATTTATTTTCGCTGTTTCCATTTTTTCTTGGGACTAATTCTTAATGCTTTTTAGGGCATTATGAGACTCGCTATATTCTCATTTGAGGGCCAGTTTTTATTCGACCCAAATTCGCACTCAAAACTTAATTACTTAATATCCGTAGCGGTTTCGGAATCTCGACCTTACCCCTTTGTAATTAACACTAAACTGTTAGCAGTTAACGGTGGCGACATAATTATTCTGTTGACTGTTCTAATGAACATTTTGGTTAATGATAATCACATTGTTTGCTTCCTGAGTGGGTTAATAGATCGGACACAAGTAATACATCGATCGACCTATATTGCAGAGTATAATTATGAGGTCTAAAACGATTTTAATGACTTTTCTATGTAAAATAAACAAGAAGAAGCGGATTTAAGATCACGAATGACATAACAATAACATTACACTTTATATCCTAACTAATATCAGTATATTCTACAAATTTAGAAAATGACATTCTTATATTAGCGATCAGAACAAAGTAGGCCACAAGATAAAAGATAGAATCGATAATCTTTTGTTAAAGTTATGATCATAATGCAAGTTTCCTCGCAAATGTGAAAAATACAAATATCTGTCCTAAATGTTCATTAAGAAGAAAACATATATTCTATTTTGACTTCTTTCTATCTGTTTATTATTATTTCAGATTTTAGAATATACTATACTTCTGTGTAAAATAGAATGAATAAATAAATAGGTAATATATGCAATGCTAAGAAACACACCAAAATAAACACATATTTAGGAAATTTGACATTTTTTGAATTTTTCTATTATTCGTAATTGATTCATTCATATGATACATTATTCAGTGAATGATATAGAACGCTCCTGCTTGGAATCGGAAATTCCTCTTCACGTTGATCACAATAACAAATATTGCAATGCAATCACCATTCCTTAACATAGCATATTAAGTAACAAAATAGATATATGTACTTCAATTAACTACAATTAAAGTATAGCATTCAACAATACGACTTGAAGATGTAATAGCAATTTTTTTTTTTATAAATCGCCAAAAAGCTTGTATAGCTTAATAAATTAGGCATCTTGTAGGGCACTTTGATTATAATATTAGATAATATAATTTTTTGTGTTCATTATCCGCATTAGCAACAAACGCAGGCATAGCTTCAAAATAAAACTTTATATGAATCACTTAAAATCCTATTTTCTTAAACCGTAAATTGTTGGATATAAAAACTCGTCGTTCCGTCTCGTACAGACGAGCGATAAAATGTATGCATAAGCTGAAGAACCAAGGCATATGTTTAATCGACTGAAAGCTTAAAACATTCGTAAGAGAAGTAAATAAATAATGTAACAAGATTCTTCAGTATAACATTACTCGTGATTGTACTTTATGTAAATTCCTCATAGCGAAAAGAAATAGGTATTAATTACATGCGTTCTTCTTTTACTTATGTTAGATACAACTTGACCCACAAAGCGATTTCGTGTGAAGCGTTATGTATGACTTACAACTGGCGTTAGTAAGTACAAGCATAATACAAAGAGTTCCTTCATACTAAGAGATTAAGGTATCCCTAATCGAATTTGAATAAACAATATTGGTTCATTTATTTGCGGATATCGGAAAGTCATCAACAACAAACTTTGGTGATGCCGCTTTCGAGTTTCCAAACAAAATTTATGGTATCGTCATCTTATTTAAGGATACGAAAACTGAATGGACTTTCTTAAAATAAAAAATGGTAGTATTAAAGTAAGTTTCAATAGAACTAAATACTGTACCCATTGATATCTGTCATATTAGCGACTGCTTTTTCTTCTCTTGTCATACGAGTAAGCAGTGTTAGTAATGTTATTAATATTAATTTTGTTAGTACATGAAAAACATATTATTACAACCTTCGTGATAAACTTGTTACAAGTAGCCGTTATCGACGCGTTCTTAGACTTTTCCCTGTAGAAATTTAGCGATAACATGCTATGTCTATATTTTAACGCGAAAAATCCTTTAGTGATTGTCGAAGTACCATCTATGTTAAAAGCTTTCAACGTTAAAAAGTTGGGACTGATTTTTTGGTGGGATTAGTGCGATAAGTAAGCCATTTCAGTTATTTATTTGTCTTTCATTAAGATTTACAAATGCTAATAAAGCAGATTTATAACATTTTCTCTTCCATTTTACTCTGAGAAGGTATATCCTTGAAAGCAAAACTAATATGTCATTATTTAGTACTAACTCTTAATCAATATACGATAAATTAATTGTGTATTATTTCAGATTGTCAATACGTAATAATATTTTTCATTTAGTCAAAAGACTACTTACCTATACATTACGTTTGATTTGCTTACTTCAAATAAGTACTTGTTTTGCATCTAACTACCATGTCACCTTAACATTAAGTTAAAACAGCAATGTATATATTTTTCTAGATTTAAGTCACTTCCGCTATCGTTTATGTCAAACACCACAGGTGAACTCCCTGAGCAATTTATTTTCAATCCGCTTTGATAAGAACAAATCTAGGAAACGAGAAACTTGCGGACCCTACAACCTTCGAAGTTCATCGGAGTTAGTTTGCTCATTTTTACCATACCATATATATGCAATGCCTGTTATTTAAAGGAAATTTTTCAAGGTTATTTTGCTTTTATTTTTAACGTATCAACGTGATCATCATCTAGCTTTCATTCCATTTTGGCATAATGGTAGGTAGATAATAATTATCTCGGAAGGGACTCCCAATTTTCGAACTGGTAATAGACTAGTATACAATGTAATCGTAGTGAGAATTTAATAACTAAATAAAATGTAAAACAATTTGATTTATATAAAATTTTAAAATATAAAATCTGTAAAAAAGTTTTTTATTCAAATGTGTAAGTTCATGTAAGAATGGAGTAATTCAGTGAAAAATTCATGTCATCAGGTCGAAGTCTAAACTTGAGTTTATGATCTAAGTATTTTCTAATAAGATATGCTTTATGTTTGTCGCAGTCTCAATAATTACAATATTGGTATCATGACAAATAATAAGAAATCGTAATGTATCTTTTCCATTATTACCCTTGCGAGCATGTGGCGATAAAGTTAAGGACACGAAAAGAATTCTGACACAGAATGGTAGGTCTTTGAATATAATTTATTATTTCCCACGGAGTATTAAAAGTTTCTGTCCGTAGTCCAAAAGCAGAAGACCCATAAAAAGTTTTTATATACTCTCTTGAGGTCACGTTTTGAATAAAAAGTCTATGTTGTCAAAGTTTAATGTTTACAATTGCCACTTATGTTTGGTAGAACAATCAACGGTATCGAAAACTGAAGTACGGAATAGTATGCCGGTACGAGGTCAGTTGCGTCCCATTTTGCGTTTACTTTGTAAGTAACATTTATAGCACTTTATTAATACAAATAAGGTCTACATATCCTTTCCATTTAGATTTCTACATAATATAAAACTCCAATATTTAGTCGTCAAAGATGTTATAACATTAATTATGTTTTAACACACCAGTTAATCACCATTGCAGTATTTTAGCAGGCCCCTGGACATGAAGTCATATTTTGGACTTTAACGATTGCCAGTACAGAAGTTTCACCAGAAAAACACGGTACGATATAGTTTATATTTATTCCATTAGTACTTCTATAAATGCTGTTTTTTGTCCTTGTCGAACCTTCCTTTCGTATTAATGAAGACACGATTGACACGACACGATAGTATTAAGAAAATGTTTAACGTAACAATAGGACAATGTTAAGAAAATATGTTAACAATGGCTAAACCTAGTATTAACGCCGGCTAAACGTCAGAAATACATCGGCGAGATATTTGGAATTCATTCGTCAAACGATAGAGTAAGAACGCCTTTCGTGTTAATTTCGCCTTTTGTTATATGCGTAGTGCAACGATTTACAATTTGATTTAAAACAGCGCAAAACCCGGGCTGTTTAGTCCGTTCTATTTTCCACCTAGGCAGTAGGAAACCGCTAAAAATAGCACATTACCGAGCAGAAAGACTACATAAGCCTGGTTTTAAACAGGCGTTGCAATGAAAGCTACCAAACATTAATAGAATAAACATATCTAGGATTACAAACAACACCACAAGATTGTTAAAGGAATGAAGTGAATAATGAAACAGAGTTTTAATGTCAGATATCTATACGGATTATTAAAAAAAGGAATGTTGGAATTGTAAGGAGTTGGGGCAAACGTTGTTGACATTACGGTTATAAAAATTTCACTTGACTATCTGCTTAAAAGCGGTTGGTCTAACAGTCTAACATTATTATTACTCCTATCGTTACATTTGCAAACTGAATGTAGTGTATAAGTAATTATTCACTATACCATAAATAAAAAGCGGTATTGGAACGTACACTTATTATATTTTTAAAATTGACAGCCCTAAGTAAATTTATTAACAATTTTAGGCGCAACACACGTGTGCTTTCGCGTTGAAGGAAAATAAACAAGCTCGTTTAGCGTTCATTTGCTTGCTCGTTGTACAGGCAGTTTAAAGTAGAAACTAGTGCATTGGGTATTTAGATGTATTATAGATATTGATGAATGATATACTACACAAGTGCTGGAGTATATGTACTCGTACAAAGATAATATATAAGATACCTCACCAAAACACACAGGATTCTAATAATTTAAATAAATTATGTACGAATTCTAATGATATTTATTTTAAGACTTTTTCCATTAGTTGCCTGAGTATATTTTGAGTGTTGTTTTGAACGTCATAAAAGGCTTAAAATTTTTTATGGAGAATATGGAATTAGAGTTATCAAATTGGTAAGCTATATTTGCAGGATAAGTTCAGTTTGTGAGTACTTATACATATATAAGAGAATTTCGAAATCGAATTTATTTGGATAGGTGTACTTCTGACCGAACACAACTGTTCGGTATACCTTTCTCAAGATTTTGAGGAAACGGGCATCCGGACACGGAGTAATGTTCACTGCAAAGCTAACTGCTTTCAATGTATACATTTTGATGATACAATAAGAAATTTGTTTTGTTTACTAAGGTTTGTTGTATATTTTTAGTTTTGCTTTAATTTTTTAAAGGTGAAGAAATGTCAGCTAGTTGCGAATCTATATAAATCAGAAACTAATATTTTTTATTAATTCACAACATAAGGCCCTGGGATAACTTTCCTATGTACGATGAGCTGGGTTTTGGTTTGATTTTAGAAATGAAATTTGGACGTTGCTTTTAAGGGACATTACATTAAGATATATGATTGAACAGTTCGTCAATTTTATTAAATACATTGGTGAATTTAATTCTATGAGCAAAATAGCTTATTACAAAGTAGAAGAAATCGGCTTCGAAGAAATGTCTTTCAATAATATAACTACGAAACCTGAAAAGAAGTCGTTTGCTAGTCTTGAAATTGATTGGAGATAACTAAACGTCCTTTTTTTATTGGATAATTCTACGAAATCTATATTCATCGTAATAACTCTAAATAACGGAGCAGCTAAAGTAACAGGGTTAAAAGACTAGTGGAAAACGTAAAAAAGGTTAATTTAATTGGATATTGATATTTCTTTAGATATAACATTCTAGCATTTGAATGCTTAAATAACAAAAAATAAGAATTACATTAATTTATGATAACAGCGATTATATATTTTACAACAAATGTGGAGTACTCGCTCTGGAAAAAAGGGCATCTAACCCGATATGCTAGGAGTCCGATCTGGTGTAAACTTTTGCAAAATGTTATATGACCAAAGAGTTTTTGTATTATGAAACCTAAAAATGAACATACAAAATAATTTTCATAATGATCCCCGCTTTCATTTTTTTTCTTATAATAACACTTTTCCAATTTCTTTATACAGAAAAACAGTCGTATAATAACATTACAACAGCAACCCAGAAAATCCCTCGTTTCTTTTCCGTTGTACTATGTAAAGGGACTGAAATTATGATATTATCCGTCATTCTCTTCAGATCTTCCTGAATAATGAATCCGCGAATAAATTCATCACGGGGCGGAATATGACGAAAAACCCAACTCACGTCAGAAAAATGAATTTCAATAGAAAAAGGTACGAAAATGTTAATAAACATAAAGGTGTATTGTGTAATACAGTTGTACTCATATTTAAATTCATTATTTTACCTTAAAGCGATTACTATAGATAGTCAAACAAGTGTATTCAATAGATACACTTTAAAACCTCTGTTTTTGCACTCTTGTAACTTCATAGAAATGCTAGGCAAAGCAGGTATTTTGTATTGTGTTCGACCCTAACCGACACGGGTCAACACGACCCTACGGGTCACTTCGGCCTACGTTGCTAGATTCGCTATGGTCGGCGCCCGAGTCGGAGATCTTAGCGTAAAGAGTGCGCCTTAGGTGCAATACGAGATGATGATTCCATTTAGATGTATAATCTGAGCAAGGAATGTGTGAGTAGGTATCTATTATTTACTGCGGCTAATCTTTGTAGAAAAGTGGAAACGTTGGCCTATGTAGTGGGAAGAATAATGCTTAATCGCAGGCAGCATCAACAATTATGTCTCAAGTTTAGTATACCTTGTGGTGCAGAGACTTTTCTCTTTGAAGGCTTATAATTAAAGCAGAAAAGTTCTAATTTTGCCTTAATACCGTTGTCTTACTTCATGATGGCGGGGAGTCATACTTGTGCGTGAGGGCTATGCAAATAGACTAGCGTGTCTGTATGCATGTTTTACTAAAATTGTATTAACTTACGACAGATACCAGTTGCGGGATGAAACTAGTAACATACCTACACTTCATATTCTTACTGACTGATCAGAGGCGTTATGATTGTGACGTTTTGCAATATTCTCGATAAAACAACGACACAAGTTTTATTTTTCGAAATTCACCGAAAATAAAGTTCAGCTTAATTGGAATGAGGTATATGTCCAACGGATTACGGGACTTGAGATGGACGTCTTGTGAAGGACGCAGGGATGGATTGAGATAAAAAAAAAATATTCAAGCGACATTTCAACTAGCGCTCTTTAAAAGTTCCGTATTGTCCTTGATCGTGTTTTTTTTTCAGTAAAAATAAAATTATTATTGTAGCTTTTAAATTGATGTGTCCTACATGCTCCGAGGCAAGAGGCGCTGTATGCTTGAAATACAGGTAATGTATTACCTAGTTCGGCATCAGATGCTTCATTTGTTAATGTAATTTATATTTATAAGCTAGAAGTAACGCTTAAGTAAGAATAGTAATCTTTTTATATATAAACGAATATATATGTATATATATATATATATATTAATAATGACGATGATGCGACTGTTGGCCTTGCTAGGGTAAAACAATGTTTTATATTTACAATATTATTATTTATAAGGGTAATAAAACTTTTTAACTCAGATTGAATTGATTTTTTTTTCAAAATTATTTACTCCAGTATTTATTTAATTTCTTTTATAGAAAGGAGGCCATTTTGGCTAAAAAATGGCTTATAAAACGCGTTGGCAAGTAATTTGATATCAATATAAGACTCATTACTATTTTTAAATAATTTCCATTAAGTAATTCTTACTTATACGCTGGAATTCAAGTAATGTTCGTTGAGTTTTTTATAGATATGATAAAAAATATATTAAGCACTTCATGTTTCACTTAAATCAAAGAGCTTATTATGTAGCTTTAGTAAAAGCGGAACAACTCTATTATTAAGTTGAACGACTGATTTATAATATTGACCTTGTTTGGAGCCCTCTTTCTTGCAAGGCCATTTGGAACGTATGTTTAATAAATAGTTATTAAAGCTAGGTTAAAAAAGTGATTTCTATGGTACTTACACAATAAAACAAAGAATAACTTAATAGTTGGTTTCCTTCATTTACCCAGTAAATAAACGAATAAACTCGTTAGAGTGGCCTTCCATGGTCCTACCACCTTAATTTAAATGTGATAAATCATTTAGCAGCGTTATGTTACGTAAGATAACGCACTGTTATCACTGTAAGATTTTGGAGAAGATGAAATTTAATACAAATGGTATTATTTAGGACGTGTTTAATGGGACATGGAACTGTAGACAGGGGTAGACCTAGTAGGTAGTAGTATATTAACGGATTACTTTTAAAGATAAACAAATATTTCATATATTTCATGAACATACAAATAAAAAGGGTAGTTAAATAATAAAATGAACTCGTCAGAGTTTCAGTTCGATTAAAAACCTTGTAGATACATAAAAAAAATACGTTAACATATTTTAAAGTAAATTACTCGATCCTTTGTTCTTTTCACTAAAGCGTGTCCAAAATAAATAATTCAGTTTGTTCTTTGATAAATCACGATTTCGACGTTTCTCTAAGCTCGAATAAGTCGCTGTAGGCACAATAAAAAATCACAAAAAAATGTTTGTGTTGGTTTTAAACAAAGCCGAAGATTTTCCGCGTCAGATCTCTTGACATCGTCGGTTCTGTTTTAACCATAGTGGAGTATTCAACGGTACTCAACAACAGATAAATTGTAACACTACTATTGAATTATAATATTACTACTATTAACGGTGAACCTTTGTTCTCAAATAATCATAGAAGAAAAAAATGTTATTCGTTTGGCAAACAATATTGTAAAATGTTCTTCTAAGAAACTGCATATGGGTTATGTTAAATTAAAAATGCAATAGTACCAACACAATACAGAGAAAGTGAAGTATCTTAAGTAGAACACTAGTTTTTCTAAAAATACCGAGACTAGACTCATAGGCTTGGTCATTCGGTTAGGCGGTATACTTTTACAACTTTAACTGTGACTTAAGGGTTTGAATCCCTTGAGCGTTTAGTCCATGGATTAGAAGGGGTGTCCCTCGCTATCTTTAATCTAAGGGATACTTACGCTTTACATGGGGGTAAAGTTGCTTCCTAAAGAAAATAGAAGAACTTAGGAAGAAAGTAATACATTAAAATACAAAAAAAACTGTTTATTTATATTTATTATGATAATTTTATGTTTTGATAGTATTATGACGGAAGTAGTCCAATAGTTGAAATGAAAGATTTGAACCAATTGATTTTATTTCAAATTTCACCGATTTACTGCGGACGTGAACCCACTCCAAGCCTAACAATAGTAGTAATGATAATACATTTAAAAAATTGCTCCTATTTCTGCTAAAATAGTAATTAAAAAGGAATTTGTAACTTTTTTACTTGAAAATCATAATAACACTTTTAAATAGGAGACATGAAACATAGTTATAGCCAAGACTAAAAGCAATATTATTATTCTAAAAACACGTTTTCAAATAAATACATATAAATATTTCATGGATTCGCCAGTTCTTTTACCAGACTTTAGTATTACATTTTGTTACCCTTTGTGTGCTGCAGGGACGACTCGAATAAAACACAACAGAATTACACCTGTACTCAAAATTTACATTCGTATATTCTTGATAACAATTACCACAATTAATGAGGACAACCTTTCAATTAAAAATCGACGAAAACATCATCTAGACCATCAAAATAGATACGAACTGAAGGGATGTTTGCAGTGATTCGACGGATTCGGTCCACAACAAGATTGATTGATTATCACTCAAAAACATCTGCGCGTTCGATATTTTTTACGCATTTTCAATTAGAGAACATTAGTGAAGACTAGCTGGTTTTTATGGCTATCCAAGGTTGGCTTTGACAATTATTGTCATCTCAAGATAATTTTTTATGGAAAAATGCGATCCTCTTATATTTTTATTAATTTTGTATGACTATCTTGTTTTCGGTTTATCAGTTACTCTTTAAGTATATTTTTATCGAGCAACTTATTATAATTGGCAACTTCAGACGGGAAAATATTGACGATTTATTACTATTATTCGTAAAAGAGCTTACATTAGCTACTTTTGATTAATTATAAACTTAAAATATCCATAAACTACCATCACTAGCCAACTTTGTTTGGTTTGATGAATAATCGTTTATTAGAAAGAGATGCTCGTTTATAAGAACCGTTATATATCTTATAAAACCAGTGGTAAGCAAACGTAGTTTTTTATATTACACAACTTTTTTCTGATGGTCGTTCATCATTGCTGCTCTATTTTTTCATTGTCTAGAGATTATCTTAAATATGTCTTAATCTTTTAATAAGCTGTGTGTATCAGCATTTCTCTAATTTCAATGTTTATATAATCTTCATTGTCATTTCCAAAACAGACGTCAGACTTACAATAAAATTCATACCTTATCACAATAGCAACATAGTTTCTTAATACATATTTTTTTAAGAATAAGCATATAAAAAAAACAATTTTACATATTGTTTAAAATTTATGATGCTTTCACGTAACTTGAACAAAAAAAAAACACGAATACGACGCACGTGTAAATGTATATCAAAGAAGATCAGTATTTATCTTTCACCGAATCCCAAATATATTTCACAAAACAAATTCCCGGACGCGTCACGTCTTCTGCACGTTATTCTGTTTGTAGGATCCTGCGGGATCATTACCAATCCCGGGATTTGGCTGGGAGTCAAATTTGCATCGGCTCCTCGTAGGTGATGCCAGATTGTTAGGAGATAGGATGTGATAAATGATTTTGCGTTCTGAAAGGAGTATTGGTAGCCCTTATTTAAATATACAATATCGAGTCAATGAAAAGTACTTTAACATAAAAGAAAAGAAAAACAACGGTCTACAATTATGAATTTTCACTGTTTATTGTTGGAAGGATTACTTAAGGCTATTCATAACATTTTAGATGATTTATTATTATTTAATGACTACGGGTATTCGTCTTCCTATTTGTAAGTATTGTTGCATGACGTCATTCATAGTCTTTACGTACAAATATAAACTTACAAGACTACTAACTCATTCGATATACCTGAATTTGATGTTTCATAAAATACACCAACTTAAAATTACACCTAACGTGGTTAAGCCACGTTCTATTCCCGGCCGAAAAAATTGATTATATGTGCTTTTTCTACAGTAAGCATTATTGTAGAACAATCAGCGTCATAAATAAACTACTAGACGCCCAAAAATTTCAAAACAACCTAAGTTTTTAATGTTCCTCGACCGAAATCTCTACTGTGGTTAAATATATCGGAACACAACCGATTTAAAATAATATATTTTTTAACCGGTATCATCAAATTGTCTTATTTTACATTTTAATTAGTTATTAAATTCTCACTACGATTACATTGTACAAGGCATGGGAAAAGCAAGATGGTCGGTTCCCTTGCCCGAGTTTCTTTCGCCAGTTCGTCTCGGAAGGGTCTCCCTATTTCCAAACTGATGATGGACTCAGTAGGGTTTCCAGTTTCCAGGAGACTGGGGACAGGATACTGAAATTATTTTAAGTAAAAACCTAATTACTTAAACCAATAACTACGTCAGTGCAACATTAAATATTGAAATTATGCAATTTTGTACTCTAATGTAACGAATTTACGATCTACGAATGCAAAAAAGTATATAGAAATCAATAGATTTTAAATAAATATGACCAGGATACTGTTAAGCTGACTGGCCGTAGCACAACCACACAACTCGCCCTAGCGACCAAGCTAACCGCAAGACAAGGCGGACGCGAGTGATTGTAAGCTAATTTCTTTTCGATATTTCACTTAGACCGAATAGCAACGCGCTAGTCGCGGTAATTTAAACTAATTTCAACGTGTTTTGGTGTAGCAGGAGACTAGGTAAAAACTGAGAGACAAATTATAATGCACTTTTTAAAATAAATTTCCTATATCAGGTAAAATTAGACAAACAAATTTATAAGGTTTTACGAGAGACATGCCAGGAGGTTCAGAATTTGGCACTTTAAAGTACAATTTATGAAAGATAATATATTTAGGAGTGAGCTAAATTTTAGTGTCATACTAGCAAACATTTGGTTGTACAGTTTCGATCGTAAATCAAAATAATTTGCTTACAAAAACTATACAAAATAAGGTCAGCCACGGAAAATTAACTTGCAAGTAGAACCACCCATATAAACAATATAATTATTCAAATAATTCGCTACAACTAGGTCTTATAAACATAAATACACTTTGCATAATAATAGAGTTAAATAAACAATTTAAAATAATTCATCTGAGGCAGCAAGTTAAGATGTATTTGTAAGATTAATTTTTGTAAAGAAAATTTGATCAATGCTAGTTTATATAAAGTGTTACATTTATGTATTATTAACACTGGAATCGTGACGTATATGTAAAAGATGGTATAACCTCGGTAACGGTATTAAATTGGTGTCAATCTTGGGAAACGGTGTGTTTATCCGCCCCCTGTTGGCCAACCATCCACCAAGACCGAAGTAATTATTCAGTGGCTAATAGCAATGATTTGAGAATTTATCAAATGAAGCCTTAAAATATGGTCGTTTATTTTCATCTTTTATTATTTGCTAAAGCACTACTCTTGCCATTTGATATGAATTATTTGAACTCCAGTAATAAAAAAATTATCTATTAGGTCAAAACTAAACGACTTGTAAAACTTGTTGAGTTGGATTTACATTTGATGTATTTAATGTTTTACACTGCGATTGGCGTCTCTAGTGAACTCATACTTTTATCTGACGTTACATGTTTATTTGCGCAAGTAATTGTTTCAGCAATTTGATTACTTTGATCGAGTAAGTAATAGTAAGGACGTTATATTTAAGTTTATTTTGTTTGATTTAATTCTTGCTCATTGTAATTAAATGCTATTTTCTGTATGATGCCGGCTGTACCTTCGCAAATTTGCAGAAATTCTGAACGTCATTATTGGGCCTCTTTTAACGCGTCTTTTCATATGGAGCAATAGTTAACAATTGCTTAATATTAAAGTTACATATTACTTTATAAATATATCCTACGGCCAATTTACTACCAATTTCCTATGTATGGAAAAACGATCAAGAAGTCAAAATAATATATTTATGACGCATGGACAGAGAGGTGCTTGCCTCGCCAGTAAAATAACAAAGGGGTAAAAATGCTTATTTGTGTGGCAGAAAGAGATCGTGTTTTCTTTGTTCATGATATGACACGTCGCGTAGGTGACGCTGTCACTTTTGCAGTGTCATGTTGATAAAATCATTAAGGCAGTTTTTATATAAACATACATTTATTACTCTGCCGTCCTTATATTATGGGCCAATAAATAGTAATAATATAAAATTTATTATAAGTTCTGAAAATAGGAGAATATATTTTCTATTGTATTTGATTTGCCGTTTATTTCAATGAATGTGTGAGTACTAATCCTTCTTTCGCTATGCTCCTAATAGGAGTTCAATTATAGTACTATATAGGAGGATACAAAGCTGATTTCGCTGATATTAAAAATATTTGTCAACGTGGGTCAGAACTTCCATAACTTTGCTTTGAGCTTTGGTTCGGTTCGGTTTCTATAAAAAAATCCGCCTTAAGTGGTTATTTTGAATAAGTATTTATAAAAAGTGGTCGTATCATTAATGTTTATTAAAAATATTAAAACATTTTATATTCTTTTTATTAGATATTCGAGGGAAAACCGCAACTTACTGATTAAGCAGCTATTTTTATAACTATGTTTCTATTAACATCTTTTCGTCAATAGCTGCCAAGATTGTCAATAAGATACCAACTAATACAAACAATATTATGAGTGGCAAATACATTAATTCCTCTCTCTAATGAGTAAGACGATAAGACATGAGAAGTGGCTTTCGTCGTTGGGTCGAAACTAGGGTTGGCAATGCTATAAATTATTGTGTAAATAATTTTCTTTGTTTTGTTATATAAGCCATATTTTTTACGGGAAAGTAGGAATTATTCACGATATAAAATTACATAAACAAAATTTCGAACTGGATATACCTACCACGTTTATAGTAACTAACAAGCATTAGCATTATTTTTTTAAGTTCTCAATCCTAAAATTAAATTTGAGACAACCTTGAATACAGAGCCTATGCCTTATTGGTTAAATAAATAAGTCTTTATTATTTCTTTCACAACGAATTAACGAAGTATAGAAGAGAAATTCAAATTTCACTAGCAATTGAGAATTTGGTTCGTGATTATTTAAAATGCCAGAGGTATAATGCCATCGCGCAAGGTCACTCATTTAAAATTCAATTTCTTACTTGACTAAGGATAAGACTACATTATAATTATCAGCAACGAGGCGCGTTAGGCCTAGCGCCGTTTTTACCTTCCAACTGGACAGTTTAGTTCTAAAAATATATTAGCTACTAATTAATCTCCATATAATAAGAATAATTATAAATATCAATATTAGTTTTGCTAGAAACGCATCAAATCGTTGCGATAAAATTTTATATGTCGAACATAAACACAATGTTTATTCTATATTAGACTTTTATGAATTTAAATTATTTTTAAATAATCATACATTATATATACAAACGTAGACTGTCGACTATTATATTTTTGCCGTACAGGTTTAACAAGCCGATCACCTAGCCTAACCTAATCAATTACTGTCAATTAACTTAACATTCTTCAATTGATATATTTATTTATACTTCACAGAATATGCAAAAATGCGCAGGTAATTTGATAGCAAAGTGTACAAAGTATATATTTACTTACGGTCAAAGAGAATTGTAGATACCTATTGCAAAACCGAGACTATAGTTTCTTATTATATTTAACGAAAGGCATAAAGGCTGACGCAAACCTTTTCTGACCTCTTCAATAGGCTCACAAAGTAAATATAACCCTCATTATCATTCCTTTAGTCTTACCCGCAATTTACGTCACAAAATCAAGATAATATTTAGATTTCACTTCAACCACTTCAAGTCGCTACTTTCAAGAATTTCCGTGAAAATTAACTGTGGTTCATTTGGTGATTTTAAGTTTAAGTATTAATGCTTAGCCTCAGAGTGGGTAAAATTTTAGTATAAAGCTGATACCCAATGTATCTAAGTTATACGGAGTAGTTAATGTAATCGAAGCAAGTCTTCCACACAATTCTTGTTGGGAAATAGTTATTAAGTTTGTTAGGTTTCATGTTCGGAAATACCACTCGGCTTGAGTATCAGAATGGTCCTCCATATTCTACAGTGTGAAAAAATGGCACACAGAGTTAGAGATGTACAAAAATTGAAAATAACAAGGGAAAACAAGGGATCGTAACACCCTATGATGTAATCTTGACATCTTTATGTTATCCAAGAACTTTTTCAATGGATATTATGTGATTCTTTAAGTTATAATAACTGATGACCCAGGTTCGATTTCCGATCGGGGCAGGTATTTGTGTGTATGTGCATATCTATTTGTCCCGGTCTCAGTGGATGTTTCTGTTTGTGTATGTATAATGTATATGCATGTATATATATATATATATAGTTAGCTATACTAATCCAATAAGGTATCGTAAAAGGAAATGTGTTTGTAAGAAGTATTTATTATTACAATCAAAATTTTTACTTGGTGTTAGGGCCTATATTAATATTTCGACAGATTTGTTCGGATTGCTTTTTATCTATAATAGAAACCTGTTCTTGGCCTTACAATTTAATTAACTTGAAATATGTAATTTAATATTTGTGACGCTGTTGGTTTCTTAAATAAATAAAACAAAAAAATAAAAATAAAACGCAAAATCTAACGTACCAGAACGGTGATTATATGGATAAATGAAACTAATTCAAAACCTAGTTCTCTATTTTGTTTCATAAATTTTTTTATCGTTATCTAAATTGTTATTCTTTTTACCATAACATCATGTTTGCGAATGATAACTTGCCTTACTTGTCACGTAATATCACATGGGAATTCCTAAACACAATATGCCCTAAATTTGTTGTTAAAAATATAATAATCTATAATATAAGAAATATATAAAACCATTTTCTATATCCGGTCGGATCAAGCTTTGTTCTAGTCACAGTTTCAACACAACTTAACTAAACTATACCGGAATTCAAAATTCGTATTTATCGTAATTATTAACGGCCTTTGTATTCCAGTTGTTTTAATGTTTTATTAAATTGAACTGATAACACGAACACTACTTTTAAAATAACTAATTCAATCAAACATAACAGGTTTAAGTTCTGACAACCTAACATAACCTTACACAAAAAAAACCTTTCCAAACTAGAAACATTACGCAGACAAATACCACAGTAAACAGAACAGTAGGTTATCTAAGGCCGCCCGCCGAGTTATTAGCCTACTCTTGCGTTGATCCCCAGGGTCGTCACTTTTACTTTTAGTTAATATTTTCGAACAAGCAGCACTTGATCTAAATTTATGTAATAAAAAGCATATGATGATTGAATATTTGTTTGCGAAATCGTTATTGAGGCACCCGAAAACACTACAATATTTTTTCCCCTTTTTGAAGTCATGATACTCGTAATAATTAATATTATGGTAAGTGGCCGGCGAGAGTTGACGATCGCGAGCGGTCATGTGACGTACGCGCATGCTCACAGTCGCGCGGCACAGCCCGTACTGCCGTCACCTTATTCCCCCATATATTATGCTAGCGTGCGCGTGAAATCGCGTGCCGACACGGCGCGCGGCGCGCACGCACACATTCAAATCGAGAGCGGCACGTTTGTATGAAGATGTTTTACTGTTCTTTACTGTGCAAATACATACAGATAGATTCTTGATTTTATGTTAGTCATATAACCAGGAATACATACAAATAAAAGTAAATGCACACTTGCAACCGACGCGAACAAAGTTAAATTGAAACAGTTGCCGAATATTTATTTAAAAATTTAAAACTTATTACTTAGACAAGGGTGTAACTCGGGATGAATTCAGCCGTGAGTAAACTTGGAAGTTACTCCAACTCAGCTTATACTTGTTGAATGCAAATTGTTATTAAACTGCGTACGGCGCTACGGATTTACAAAAACTGTGAGAATAACTGATGTGGAGTACACTCTCGTCACGCGGAGGACGCTCTTGATAAAATTTATATGAAACTATTTCATCGTAATGTTCTTTGTGCGTGCGCGTTAAGCATTTTTGGTATACGATCGCTAAGGCTATGCAACCTTTGTAACGGCCTGTTATCGGATGCATGACTAAAGCTATATTGTATGTGACTGAATCAATTGCGCAAATTTTATTCTGAAAAAGAAATGTGTTTTTTTGTTATTAGGTAATAATATAGACGGCATAGTAAAGACTTAATTTACATAAAAATCCGTATATTTTCACCATGTTTTTTGAATTTTTTACCAACGCAATGTTATATAAAGTAACTCTTAATAATTAACATCTAAACATCATTGACATTGTTAGATATTGAAATCACTCAGTGAGAAGAATGGAGCCCAAGCACTTCTTATATTCAATTTGTGAAGAAGATATTAGCGTTTCTTTGAATCGAAAAATTCCACTTCTCAACTGGTTATTGGAAAACTTTGACTCGTATAGGTAAGATGCCTCTAATAGGGAGATAAGCAAAAACTTAAGTTAGGAAGCAGTATCCAATGGAAACAGTATTTTATTCGTTTAAGTAAATATTATATGTCTTAGTCAAATTAAGACATTATACATCCTCGTAAATATGTGGGGTAACCCAAATATATACCGCCAATTGTATATTGCCAATAACACAATAGAGATAATTTTCCGCAGTAGGTACCAAAATCTCTATTTGAATATTATCACAATGCATTACCACTGGCCAAATTAATCGTCTACACCTTTACATATTATTATTAAATGCCCCAGAAATGAAAAGGCAGTCATACAAAGTACGGAAATCTGGCACACTGTCATTGTGTAAGAAAAATAATAGGAGTGCATTATAATGAAAATTTAAGTCTTATATTTAAATATCAAAACCGAATCATATTAAAATATGAGTCGTCGTATACAGAGAATCGCACAAGAATACAGGAATACCAGAGGATATAACCAGATGTGAAACAAATCAGATGAAATGTAATAATAATGATAAAGGATGTTTCCGGGGTCATTGCCTTCACACCAGGTGCATCCGCTCAGCTGTGTCCAGTTGAGCGAATTGTGATAGTGGCACGTTGAATCAAATATTTATTTTCAAAAATTGCACAATAAAAAGAAAACTACTAACTGAGTTATATCGAATCCGGGACTTAAATAAGTTTAAGAGAGAAGTAAAGTAAAGTTGTTTGTTTTATAGTCTTTATTTTTGTCTTGCTTAATTTTTTAAGCAAGATCTAAAAGCATATAAATGCAAACCCAGAGGTTGAAATTGGTATGTCTGTCACCTACAGAAGACAGATTTTTTCCTGAACAGTCTTCTTTGCATTGCCAAAAATATGTAGTCAGCCTAAAAAAACTTTAGTTACGAAATTATTTCTTTTTACCTGTTAATTAAAATTCAGTTCAGATAATTCAATTCATTATCGATTATCGATATCAAAAAGTATATGCTTTTAACTAGCAAATATTACGGCAAATAAATAAAGATATTTTTATTAATATTATACATATAGCGAATACAAGGAAAACGCTTAGAAAATCTGGCGTCTATCTTTAGCAATCTAATAAATGTTTCATTACGAAACAGAGGAACAAAGATGGAACCATTTATCAATAGTAGAGGGATCAGTCATATCCCAATACCCAAATAATACAAGTAATTCGGACCACAAATACGCGTTTGTCAGATAAGGTTGGGCTAAACTATCACAGAAGCAACGAAGTTACTAAATCGATTTATATTTTCATTTGCAGCTACATTCGTAAACAATACCTAGATATCTGCGATTTGGAAGATAAGCTTTCATTTATTATTTTCGCATCTTATGCTCGAATAGCAAAATGTTAAACATGGACTTAAAAATAATCTTGTTCACGTGAAATGTTACGATAGCTCGGATGGTATACACTATACATAATAATGAATTATTAATTAATATACATATTGACATTTATATTTTGATAGTTATGTGTTGTCACTGCGGCCTGTAGTACAGGTTTCGCTATAACATATAGCAGAGATTTATTGAGTGTTACTCAATATAAAGACATATTATTATTAATAAGTGAGTGATTTAAGGGACTATTGCGCGTATTATCGATTTGTCGTTCCGTTTTTGCTGGTTCGTTAATAATTAAGCTTAATTAATGAATTGGCACTATTCACATTGGGCGGAAACATTAATTAAAGCGGAATGTGACATCAATTCAACGTAATATAACAAACAAGTTCCTGTTACTATATTTTTATTATTGTTGTTTTACTTTTCTACTGTCCAAAAGGTTATCTTATTTTTTCATAATATTTAGGAAGTAATGTCGTAAAAAATTGTTACATCCCATTTTGAAAAATAAACGCAATTATAACAATCTTTGGTAATAAAAATGTTACTGTTCTTTTAAATATTCATTATTGATCACAGCTTGATACTGATATTTTGTAACTGGTATTTTTATATAATTACGATGCGGTTCAATTTCTTGTTGTTTCTGGGGCGAATTTCCACAATATGCTTTTGCAGAAATGATGATTTTGTACTTCAGAGCTTTTACTCGTAATATTAGCATCGTTATTGAATAAATCAAAAAATTCGCTATATAAAAATAAATGATATATTGTGGCATATGTGACGTTTAAAAATAAAATATGAACTATGTTTTATCGATAATCCCCTTGCCAAATATAATGCTCACAATAATGAATACTCAAGTAAATTGACTCTTTAATTCGATCTCAACTCAGTATTAAAATACCAGTAGTAATTACTCCTCCCCAGAGGTGCTAGGTTTGAATTCTGGTTCCAACCGCAAATTACTGCTCCATTTCTATTTCATGAAGCTTACTCAGGATTTCACGAGAGACATCTTGTGAGATTGTTGAATAGAATATCATTTATTTGTTCAATAATAATCAGCAAATGATTTTGTCTTGTAAATAGTCATATCAAAGTTCATTATTTTATTGTGTTAGGAAATGGACAATGTCTAAAGAGAACAGTTAAGTGTTTGTCTAGTTAAGACAAAATTATTGTGATTATCTACTTAATGACTTGTTTTTCAAATGAAACACAATTCTTTTTTTTTAGTTTTTTCAATTAGTAAAGCACACACAATAGTCAGAACAACTTTTCCTCTCAACTCTGATGAGGCTTTATGATTAAAACCTAATAATTTACTCTACATTGTTCCAGCTATTTATGATTAGTTAATTAAACAGGGCACATTAAATAAAAACTGAGGTATGAATGTGCTCATGCGCGAGGTCTTAAAAAAACAGTACGAAACAAATACCATGTTGACCACAGTGAAATAAGAAAACATTCAATGTAGAAATGAATCATCGTTATGGTAAAACTCATTGTTACAAATCCATGCATTTACCTTTTGTCGACATATATTATTACTAATAGGCACCTTGGATCATAACGTATATAAAAAGTACTGTTTAACAGCGAAGTTTAAATAAAACCTTACATCAGAACTATATCTGGATTAATATCAAAATGCTTAACTTCCAAATACTGGAATCATCATCATATCATTATCAATAATACTGACGGGTCCGACATCGGACTATGTCGCGCTATGAGTAATATTATCCAAAAGTCGCGAAGCCTCTACTCGCGCAGGACGGAATCCTTTTTTGATTCCCGAGGGAATTAATATTGTTTCTCCATAAAACCTTTGAACCGTCAATTCACCCCTATAGAATTTTATTTTATGTCATGTCGCCTTCTTAGATTTCACAATGGATACCATTTTCGTAATCAACTTCCCAAGAAATCTCAATAACGACTCCCGTATCCTTTTTTAGGTTTATTTACCCCATCTCAGTCGCGATATACGTATTTGCTTATTTGTTGTTAGGAGTATTTCTTCAAAGTTAGGAGTCAAAATCTTTAACCCATCTTACCCGTTTTGGGGTTGAGCTTCAAAATACTCTTTCTTATAATAATTTGCCAAGTACATCATAAATGTAGCATTTTTCATAATTTCGAATAATCACATAGTTTTACTTACTAACAATATAAAATGTTCATGTAATTCAAGATAAAACCACCATATGAATGAAAGCACTTGAAAGGGTAAGAACTAAATTAATGAAAGTTGCTCACTTATTACAAGTTATTTCTTACATGCGTTACTTGAGGCAATGGAAAGTAACTGATGTATTCAATTACCTGAAATAGAAATATCCATTAGTATTAAAGTTAAAAGGTATGTAATAGAATAAGGCGTCTCAGGGCGAGAGTTCATATCTATTAGAGAAGTAATGCAATTAGCTGCTAGAGAACATACATTACAAGTAGTATTACAAGTATTTAAAATTTCAATAAATAATATCACAGGTGGCTCATTTGAATTAAGAAAATAAAAGTGTCATTCAAAATATGTGGTTTATAATAAAATAATATACTAACTATATTTCTTCAGATAACTCATGGAATTTCAATTACTATACTATTTTAATTTTGCTAATTATTGAAATTTCTTAAAATAAAATATATTTAAATTGCTAACTACACTTCAATAATCTACCCAATCTTTCATAAACAAAAGTAATCTAGAAAAGATGTCATCAGAGAAAGCGAAGACGAATTTTATTTGATTCCGTTAATCCATTTGCAAGCGAATAACTAAAACAACCACTTTATTACCTGGGATTAGAGTTCAATTTGGCGGGTACATCAAGCTTCATGACTATTTTCACGGTGAGTGAGCTGGGCCGATTTTTTTCTTGGAAACGGTATCTTTGCGTCGAGTGGAATGGAACTCCATTATTCATCTGAGTATGAATGAACGAATCTTGAATGAAATATCTAGCGTTATAAGTTGTAGTACGTAATAGTTTTGTTTGTCATAACGTGAATCTCTGCCAACTTATTCACTATAGTCCTCATCATGAACTATTAGGACAATACTGCTATATTCTGTGTAAAGGCGTCTTATTTCAACAGCATTTCGTCAGGCCATGGGATCATTAGTGAGATAAAAAAATGATATAATGGAATAGATCACTTGGTTGTATTTTTTTCAGTTAATTCTCATGCGTTGCATTTTCAATATCAAAATAGCACAGATCCTGAGTCGCTTTTCAACACAATTTTTCAAATGGCTGAATGATAGTTCGTCGATGATTTATTAGGAAAATGTCTAAAGCAATTATTATTAAAAATGTTAAATCACTGTGGGTCTCAAATAGACGGAAACTATAGGTACTAGCTTCGATCGCGTCTTCGCCCATGTGAAATCAGACAGCTTAGTGTGTATCTCACTGTCCAAATTTACAAAACTTAAAAAAGAGATACAATTTCATTGCAACTGATTCTAATTCTACATATAAATAAAATAAATATAACACTTTACCAAATGTTAGCAAATAGGTTCATACAGAAAGACAAATATTTAAAAAAATTCTCTTGTGTGGATAGGAAGATATTGCTTTAAGCGATAAGGCAGTCGATTATAGTATATATGGTAATTTTTATTTCATCTTTATATTTACTTTAGTGCTTGAACAATAAAGCATGTTCGTTTATTCATTCTGTTTCTCTCTTTTTATCGTCCTACATTTTCTTTTAATTTTTAATCTACAGATCCCTTTTGCTTTACTTGCTTTACTGAGTATGCTAAAGTTGATCATCAATCGCCAATTTTTGAATCTCACTACTCTTACTGTTACCTTCACCCGTGTCTAGTTTATATTTACCTTTAAAAAGGTATAACTATTAATGCTGTATAAAATTTAACATACTAAAAAGACGCCTCATATTAAAAATACTACTTTGCATACATTAAATATGCTCGCATACAGTACCTACGTGATTTCAATAAATAATTTACCGAACCACGGATCTAAGTATTACATCTCCATATTCCAATTTATACCATCACGACAGCTACCGTATTCCGTCAGCTGTGCAAACATATTAAAAAAAATTGTCAAATGCGACTGCTAAACGAATGAGGGTTCCGTGTGACGGAGACACTTTATTCGAAATAGAACTTTAATTGCAATGCGGCTGACGGCAATCATACATATATAGGGAAATTACAATACCTACATTGAAAAAAGCCTTAGATTTACCACTCAATCGTCACTTGCTTACCCTGTAGACGTGCTGATGAGAATATAAATTAAAAGGTCTAATCATACGTGCCACACTCACTCTACGTCACAAAAACACGTAAGGCATGTAGTAGTTATGGATTGCTACAGCTTCTTGCAGATGCGATATAGTAATTATAAAAAACAGATATTAACAATAAAAGTTGTCAAAATTAACGGAATGTTGGAGCTTTTTGTGTGGTCGCAGCGTTATCACTGCTGATTGCAATAAGATCCATATCGGCAAAATCGTCGAGAAACCTATGTGAGTCCGTCCACGCAGTTTTCTTTTGTGTGGTCCTATTTTTGTATACGATAAAGGTCACGCGTATATTTATTTTGTTACTACGAAATGTAATTTTACGTGGTTTGTAATAAAACAGTTATTTACGCACGGATCCCAAACAAGCCATGTAACCCGTGTCGCGTCCCGGAAACGCGGGTAAATACGCCCTAATGGCATTTTTATGACGTCTTGTAAGAGGGCATTAAAAAGCCTAATATCACGAGATGGACGTATATTAAACACCTGGATATAACATTCTGTATGTTTATGCTACTACTGGCTGTTGCTGTTTGCGTGCATTTCGAACATAAAGTTTTCTTAAATTAAACTTCCTTCGATTAAACATTTTATTACTTAGTTTTTACAAAGAAATATCAGCTGTAATTTTCAAAATAGCTTGTTCTTTTTTCATAAACATTTAAAATTATAGAACTGATATGTATATTTTTATATCAGTTAGCAGCACCAGTTCAACTTTAAAATATGCCAAATATGTTCTTGTTTCTGGATTTAAACAAAGAACAATATATACAACTAATTGCAAGTTAGGCATCACCGGGAAAAACAAAGAAAATAAAATCTCAAAACAAAAAACAACCCTTCTGCTTTTGAAAGCTATATCAATCAACATATCAAAACTCCTAATCGCTTGTCAGGTTAACCCCAAAAACGGCGATCAAAGCGTCCCTCAGGGTGTGTACATATTGCCGCTGAGTCAACAGAGAACTGATTGATTGCATCGGACGGCTAATTAAGGACGGTTATTTGTGTGCCGAACGACTGAATTGGCAGGTCCAGCCATGCGACGCGTATGCGGGTGGATGTTGATGCACTCAATTTTCATATTAGAACTTGAGAAGTTTCCCTGATATCAAAAAGGAGATGAGTAATGAATAATTCCGTAAGTACTTATGACCCTGTCGTGCTAACCCGCTAATCTATGAGTTCCTCCAAACTCCAGAGCAGTTGAGTGAAATAAAGAAGAGTTAAAATAGACACAAAGACAGCCCGATGCACATCATATATTTAAGTTTTTGTACATATTTAGCCATTCGCGTTTTTTTTTTAAATCAAACTATACGGAAACTGATTTAAAAGCTAACGGAGCGGTAGCTATTTAGGTATCTTTATATTCAGGCGTTTCAGCCTGGTTACGCAGCCCGCGCCGACGGCCATTTTAGTTTTTGTCAAAACGGAGGCAAGAGGAACAGGTACCTCCTAATACTACCCCGAAAGCGTTAGAACATTTGTTTAATATAGTTTTCTTAATAGTATAGTTATAGTTTTCTTTAATTTTTGGTTTCGAATATCGACACTTAGAGGCTAATGCAGTAGGTACCCAATGCATTAACATACATCTATTAGGAATTAAAACAGCAAAGTCGTTGTCGTTGTCAAATGTCGTTGCCTTTGAAATAGTAAAGATTGTTTGTTTCTCACTAACTTTATAGTATTCAATCAGCTAAATAGTTCGAGGAGCCATTTCCACCAGATTCAATTTGAGGGCAGTTTCGATAACGTAGCACTTGAACTGCATTTCGATTCAGATAAGACGTATTCTTATACCTAAAGAAAATATTACAAGAACAAAATTCAACTTGTCACAGGCGTCAGGCAGAACTCCAACCTCGCTATCTGGGCGTGGGCACTTCAAATTAAGCTACCGAGACCTTGACATAACAATCGAATTTTTCCAAGTATTTCCTAAACTGTTGCCAGCGCTCTTTATTTTTATTTTAGTAGGAAGCGCCAAGGTATTTTGACCCGTTATTTAAGATAACGTGCTATTATCGCAGCGTTTTTGAAACCTCAATATTAACCCCTTAAACCTCGAGACCATTATATCATGCGCGCGACAACGATACCTAAATACGCGTGCATTATATAATGCTCTATAGCGCGCAGTCTGATTTAATCCTTATTACGGCTTTGGTAATGGTTCTTTTGAATTGAATGATATTTTTTTCCCGGATGAAAGCGAAATAACGCATTTAACACAAAGCAGGGCGTCAAGGGGTTAAATGCTTCATTCATCAAACACTGGAAAAACACTAGTATGTAAAGCTCCAACGTAAAATAATGACAGACGAATCAGTTTTAATAAAATAAATTGTTGATTGTCAGGCTCTAATGCCTTATATTCGTCTTGTTTCGTATATTATAGTTCTTTCTTAGACAGATAAATTATTTGTTTGAAAAAGGGAACAGAAACTAGTGATATATCGCTACATATAGAATAGCTAATATATACTATTATTTTATACATGTTGTTAAATTTTATTAAAAATGGTCTGCCCACGTCATAAAGAACAAAATCAAAATTTCCTGTTCTGTTACTATAAATTCAGAAAAAGAAACATTACCATCAAAGCTATTTTTGATATAATACTACATATCTTTGTTTTCCTTAGTACGTATGACATATTTTTAAGAATAATAATATATTTTACTATTACCTACTTTTAAAAAAAACGGTTTGCATTTCTTTTTCTTACAATATACTTATACAGTTGTATGTGATTCTACATAATTCTACTTGTGGTTAACTTTAAAGGAAATTATGATATTTCTTCATAAGGCATTCCTTGCTCAGTTGCTTGAGTTATTTTTGAATTTGCCTCTTTGCATATAGGTTTTGCATGGCATGCGGTAACTCGCTTGGCTTCCTAACTCGACGAGACAAAGCTGCAGGTTAGTGATGTCAGTCGATAAAATTACTCATATATGAATAATCCGGATAACAATATAATAACAAATTAACCAAAAAATTTATTATTTTAAATCTATTATCTAAAGTGCCTCCATTATAAATACTATAATTAAGTTGCGCTTTTCTTAATAAAAAATAATCAAGCTAATCATTCTACTTTTTTATATCATTCAATATTACACACCAATTGAACTAATGCAATTTTGATTTTTTTCTATTTAAAAATACACATAACGGCTTTTACATATTAATTACCTAGGATCAATTTATATTTCTTGATATTAACCCAAGTGATATCTTAAGCGCATGTATCGATATCTAGTTTATCGACTATACGGCATCGCCACATCGAGTGATACAGACAAGGCGTTCAGCAAAGTCCACAGAAATGTTCTGATAGCTTGTTGTTCTACTACTTGTGGTCCCCCGTCTAGTTGTTTCCTGTACTATAACGAACAATATAACTTAGAAATTCGAATCAGAAATAATAATAATAAGAAATGCTTGTATAATGCTATTAGAAAAACTGTGCTTGGAACCGGTATTGAATAAGCAGTTAATATCCTTCGTAAAACGGATTTAATATGGTTGCTAGTTGACATAGGGATTGATTTTGCATTAGTTCATACTACAGCTGAATTAACCAGATTTTATAATCTCATATCGAATGCGGTTACATTGTCGACTACGAATCAAATAAAAGCTTCGACTTAGCCTAGATATGATTTAAATAAAACTTTTTAGACGTTAATAAAGTATAAACGACTTTAATACAAGGAAATTTATTAAGTTACCGAAGCTTGGTGGAAATGTATGTGTTGCCTTGTTCACTTCGTAATAAATAAATAAATGTCCGTAATTATTCATTTTAAAACTGGAATAATGAAAAGTATTTGTGCACTTAATATTTTTCATCTTTAATGAAGAGCGTAACCAAGCGTGAAAATCCCTCTTAGCATAAAGGATATAGACATGCTCTAAAGACTGAATAAGGATCTAAACGAGCTCGCACTATCGTATGATAACTTCAACGAATATGATAACTTGTTGAGTTTATATTCTGTTCCTATCCGATATATTTTTTTAAATTATTTATTAGTTTAAGAAACGTTGAGTTAGTAAAACTTGAGGTGACATTATGATTAGTCCAATTTCCCGATCAAAAGCTGGGTACGCCCAATAATAACCACACTATTGACGTCCTACGAATTATGCACCTTATTTTTAATATAAAAGAAGTATAACGAAAGAAAGCAAAATTGGATAAAAATAGCTCGGAGTTCTAAATTATTGCGTTTTAAGAAGTTCATATTCGACAAGAAAAGATCGAATGGTTAGGATTTAAATAATTCTAACGTGCTATTTTATTCACTGGACATAAAAAGAGTCCCTATGAAAATTAAATAACTTTTTTAACACAACATTTACGAGGGTTATAAAAATAAATATTACTTAAGCTCATCTTACCCTCATTTATTCATTTAAGGTACGATATTAAGATTTGTGTTCATTCAAAGTGCGGACATTCTAGTATTCATGACCTCGGCATTTTTTTTCACAGTTGAACACAGTGAATGTTTAAGCAGTTAAAGTAGGTATTATATTAAAAATGTGTAGCAGTTAAGTCCAGAAGTAAAAGATATAACTCAATTTCATACTGACTTGATTCAAGTATGAACATGTAGTAAAAACCTTTAGGAATTCTTTTTTTTTTTTTTTATAGAAAATAGGCATGCGCTTGACCACTATCTCGCCTGATGGTAAGCGTCGATGCGATCTAGGATGTGACGCGCCTGCCTAGAAGATACCTATTTACTCGTGACTTGAAGACCCCCAAATTTTATTTTATTTTATTTTATTTATTTAGGACAACCAACAAAACTTACACTAACTGTTACAAAATTAAACTTATTCATAATATATTATATCTAAGTGCAGTTTTAATTACAGGCTGCCACGGCATGCAAACGTGGACACAAACGGTTTTATATTAATGACATAACGAAAGGAAATCCAGTTATTACAAATTTAACTTAGCAGTCAACACAGAAATTGATAAAATTTCAAAAGGAGGGCAATAGATCCCCAATATAATACTTAAATACCTATTACAATGGAACATTGTAACAATTAACGTAACGAAGGACGGAAGTAGAACGAGATGCTGATTGCGAACCAAATGAGAAGAGTCAGGGCCTCACACCTCGGGATAGCCAAACCGGAGACCGCGGGGACGCCCGAGCCCCCCCAGGGGTGTCCATCGGGTCCTCTCGTCCGGGCGCCAACCGGCACGATGGCGCACCCCCAGGATTTTAATTTATTATCTCTTTATTTACATACGTAATATACACTCATTTGCAAAAAAAACGGGCGGTTTTGATTTTCATTCATCTTTAAAAAGATACAATACAAAAAAGGTTTCAATCGTTTGTACACGTTACTGGCCGGTTTTAAAAATGCCGTGGTATTTAAAAAAGTACGTTCTAAATTCAAATTTTCATTTGATGCTCATTTTTACAGAAAACCACTTTTTATCCTACATTTTTGGCGCGAACTTCCAGAAGTTAACATCGACTTTTATAACTTTTATTCAATTTTCATAGATTAATTTCATATCCTTGACTGTCAAAGCTTTATTTATTGCTGTTTGGCTGTATCAAAAATGGTAGATAAAGTGGTAAAAGCTACCAAAATTATCGCGCTGCTTGAAGAGGGTTTCAGCCAATGCTTCGTGGCTAGGAGGCTAAATGTTAGTCGCTCGACGGTCCAAAGGACCTGGCAGCGATATCAGGAGACTGGTTCCGTCGAGAAAAGGCCTGGTTCTGGAAGAAAACCATGTACCCAACCACAGGATGATCGTTTTCTTGTGAGTCGCGCATTGAGAAATCGCAAATCTTCGAATGTGGATCTTAAGAACAACCTCCAAGAAGTAAGAAATGTGCATATTAGTCTATGGACGGTCAGGAAGAGGCTTCTCGCTGCCAATATACGCAGTCACCGCCCAGCCCACGGCCCAAAATTACTCCGTGAGCACCGAGTTCGCAGGCTTAGGTTCGCTAGAAAATGTGAATCATGGACTCAAGAAGATTGGAATAGGGTTTTGTTCTCTGATGAAGCCAGGATATCTCTGTTCGGTGAAGATCGACGTCGGCGAGTGCTAAGAAGACAAGGAGAACTCTTTGCAGAGGCATGTTTCGAAGAAATCACACCTTATGGTGGGGGCTCTGTTATGTTTTGGGCAGGAATAAATTCAATGGATCGTACAGAGTTAGTCTTCATTGAAAACGGCTCACTGACTGGGCATCGATACATAACGGAAGTTCTAATTCCTCATGCACAACCCGCATTATCCGCTCTAGGTGAAGACTCGATTTTTATGGACAACAATGCTCGCGCCCACCGATCTCGCGATGTTAAAGCGTATGTGCAAGAGGTCGGCATTCGTCGTTTGGATTGGCCAGCTCGAAGTCCCGACCTCAATCCCATAGAGCATGTCTGGGACGTTCTGAAACGGCGTGTGAGATCAGTACAACCGGCTCCGCAGACCATCAGAGAGCTGAAGAATGTTATTACTGCGGAGTGGGAACGTATTCCGCAAGCAAGTATCCGGGATATACTCGCTAGCATGCCCAGACGAATTCAAGCTGTGATTTTAGCTAGAGGGGGTCACACTCGATACTAAACATTTATCTGCTTTTACTTTATTAAAGAAAAACAAACAAAAAAAACTTTTTTATTTTTACTTCATGAGCATATCCACTACTAGCGAACATACACTACTAGTGAGGTTTAGCATTATTTCCCATAAATTGTATCAAAATTTTATGAAATACTGATGAAAACGATTATTTTCTTATTAATTTACCAAATTGTGAGGATAAAACTACTTATAATTATCAAACAAAGCAATATTAACATTTAAAATGGTTCATTGCTTAGGTGCCCGTTTTTTTTGCAAATGAGTTTATATAATCACAACAGATAATATGGTTATTTATACTTATTCCGCGCTTTTCAAACAACAAACGAGTAACGGGTAGCTTGTCACACTGAACTTCTTTAATAAAATAGTTTGTTTACAGTTTATTAAAGTACTTATAGCTTGGTTTGTATCCGGCTTAAGACTTCCTAATAGTGTTAATAATTTTTTTCAGAAGCCGCATTCTAAAGGAAAACAAAACCTGATTGTTTGGTGTGCTATTCTCGATATGGTTTTTATTATTATAACATGAAGACAAATTTGCATTAGTAACCTACTGTAAATGAATTTACGCTAGATAACACAAAAGTTAATCATCTTTTTTCCGCATAAGAGTCCCGTTTATTTGCAAAGATTTTATTCGTATCTTATAATCTGATTCTTGTTTAGAAGACGAATGCACAGTACCTCTAAGAGTTATCCTTTTGAAATTTAGGAACATAGAGATAGCAATACCTTAGCATGTTAAATAATTTCATTTATCCAATCTGACAACATAAATTATTTTTACCTATCAGATCAGATCATAATTGTTCAAAACCTGATTTCAAAGTGATTCCTTTGCTTTACTGAACATTGCCTGCACTTCTTTCGAGAAACATTATTTTGGTCTGTCTGCAAGAGGCAATGACCTACGCGTGACGTCACGCGTGAGCGAGACACGCAGATGCGGTGAGCGAAATAAACAACTTGACCGGATGTCATCAGTAAAGTATTTTGCCATACTAAATATATATTTATATGAATTTAATTAAATCTGCTAGAGGATGTCTTTTTTTTAACTTTACAGCAGTTTTGAGCTTATACGATAAGAATCATCACCAAAGCAATTATACACTTGGAAAGGGTACTGAAAATGTATTATTCTCAGCACCACAAAATAGCAAATTCATCGTAACAACTATTCTACATAAAATTAAATTACTTTTAATCAATTATGTGCTTTCCTTTAGCCGCCTTTTGTTCTGTTTGAACTGTACATTATTTGCTTTATATACACTCGAGAGCAATGAATCCGGGTCACTTAAAGAATCCTAAAAATCTCGGAAACTCAAAATGCTAGGTTAATGCAATAAATTGTATTTAATAGACAATGTAATAATCCCTAAATGAAGGTATTAAAACTTCTTAGTTATTGTAAAGTTATATCATAAAAAAATCAAATTTGAAAAAGGGCCACTTTCGAAGATGGAACTACGAAATTACAGCATTTGGTTTTGCTTTTGTTTGTAATCTGTCATTTATGTGGGTACATAAACCATGTTGATAGTGCTCTATATTCATTATTCAAGCTGAAATTATGTCGCTTACGCCTGAAGAATGCACCAGAATACTTACAATGCTGGAAACCGGCCGGAGTCAGCGCGATACAGCCAGGACTGTCGGTGTGTCGCTGTCAACAGTACAAAGAGTTCTCCGACGTTACGAAGAAACTGGTTCTAACCTACGCAGAACAGAAACGGGCAGAACCAGGTGTACCACAGCACGAGAAGACCGATACTTGGTGAACACCATGCTTCGAAATCGCTTTCTCACAGGAACTGAACTCACCAATCAGTTTCGACGCCTCGGAGGAAGTAACCCAAGTGCATGGACAGTAAGACGTCGGCTTGCTGAATCTAACTTAAAACCCCTTAGACCTGCAAACGGTCCTAAACTGGAGCGTGGGCATCGTATTTCAAGACTAAGATATGCCCAGAGCCACGTAAATTGGAGTGTTGAAGATTGGTCAAAAGTTATGTTCTCCGACGAATCAAAATTTATGCTCTACAAGCACGATGGAAGACACAGAGTGTATCGAAGACCAGGGGAAAGATTCAAGCAAGCATGCATCGAAGAAAAAGTAGCCTACGGTGGTGGGTCTGTACTTGTGTGGGCCGGAATTTCTTCTGAAAGTCGCACAGAGCTGGTGATCATAGAAAACGGCTCTTTAACTAGCGTAAGATATGTGGAAGAAATCCTCAATGATCACGTTGGTCCATTTATGGTCAATTTAGGTGAGGATGCTATATTTATGCATGACAATGCCCGACCTCATACAGGTAGGATTGTGAATGACTACCTTCAAGAGATGAACATTACTCGTATGGAGGGGCCAGCGCGCAGCCCGGATATCAACCCGATCGAGCATGCTTGGGACGAGCTAGGCAGATGCGTAAAACAACGAAACCCTCCCCCAATCACGCTTCGTGAGCTCAAAATTGCTCTCACAGAGGAATGGGAGAATATTCCCCAAAATCGTATAAGGAACTTGGTGTACAGCATGCCAAGCCGCGTAAACGCAGTAATGGAAGCACGAGGAGGCAATACGAAGTATTAAAATTCAAGAAAATCGTAATAAAGTTCAAACATTTCATGTTTCCTATTTTTGTTTTAAGGAGAGATCAGCAGTTTTTTTCTTTATGTAATTTTGTGTTAATAATAGTATTACATTGTCTATTAAATACAATTTATTGCATTAACCTATCATTTTTAGTTTCCGAGATTTTTAACATTCTTTAAGTGACCCGGATTCATTGCTCTCGAGTGTACTTTTCGAATATAATAATATGAATAATGCTGGCCTATTATCAAATGAAGAAGAAGGCAACAAACAGATCAATATGGAATCATTACATAGAACAGTAGAATAACACTACGAACCTTAAATTAATAAAGTTTCTTTCACTTGTTCTTCATAAAAAACAGTGCCAATTAGGAAGTGTGGGGTGCGAATTAATAAAGAGTTTTATAAGTTGCATTTTTTCTAGTGTCTAAAAGTTGGCCACACCTTACCGAATCTGAGAAAAGTAAAGTTTATAACTCGACTACGAGGCACCTGAACTTGTTAAGCGCTACCAGCGCAGTCAAATTTTTACCTCTTGGTAGAGCTTTGTCGGTAAGTAGAGAGTCTTTACTTACTGACAAAGCTCCAAAAAGTTTCGCGGCATTCCAGCAATAGCTTTGGGATTGGGAATAATAACAATTGCGAGTTAAAGCTTTCCAACATTTTTTCTGTCACAAAAAATGTTTTAGGAAACCTTTAACGAATCTTTATTCATGAATCAAGAGGGTTCAGCTAATTTATTTAAACTGATTCCCAGGATAACATAAAATGTTTTCACACCTGTTTAGAATTTTTTATTAACAACATTCTAAAATTCGTCAAGTACCCAAGTTATTATAACTAAAAATCACCAGCATAGCTGGAAAAAAGGCAGCACGTTTATCCTCGAGATAAGCTTTATTTATGAGCCATCTTTGAGGTTTACGTCTGCAGATTATTCAGATATAAATAACGAGTTTAAAAGGATTCTTACCACCGTTAAATCGTGCAGACATTACTGTTTATCTTTTTTTTAACACCAACTCTCTAAAGAAATGAGAAATCACATGACATGGGGCGGTTACTTGAAAAGAGAGGAGTCAAAGGCAAATTTTTATTTGAAGTTATTTGCTTTGTCCTACAGTTTTAAATCTGGAATACAAATTCTATAATTCTTTATCAACAGTCCGTTATCTTCATAGCAAAAGAGCCTTCCATAGAGATGCAAACACTACAGTAGTTAGAAAGGACTTTTCGCCACCACGGGGACCCAATAAAAATTGTTGGGTAGATAAGCAGTGGAAATGCCTCTATTCCATTAAAATTAATTAAAACTACAACATTTTCTGTGGGTATCAACGGCTTGACGTACCTTCCATAGCACGGAGGAGCTCAGGATAGCGAATTTTTGGTCACTTATCAAATGACTAAACCTCCGCAATCATAGACTAAATGCGAGAACCGCCTCGCCAGCAAGCTCAATACGAATGAAAACTATTATTCAGTCCTAAGTCTATTGTACAATAAATGATACTATCTGTAAGAAGTTATTATTCATAACAAAAACACATGTCCCTATGAATTCAAATCAGGAACCAAGTAGACATGGATTTACAAAGATATGATATATAGAGAAAAAAGATTACTGGCATAGAATAAAAACTATGGAACAGACTTTAAAACAAAGGAAATATTTTTTTTAAATTAGACAAAAATGGAAATAAAGATTGGTATTGTCGAGTGGTACGATTCTACAAACTCCAGTCTTGCTGGTGTTTCATAGTTTTTGCTATATCCACCTGTACTAGGTGGTTCAAACAAACATGCAATCTGCCAGATAGCAGCAATCGCATACAATTGCTACTATCTCACAATTTAAAATTACTAACAAGGTACTGGCAGTGTAGTAACAGACAACAAAAGATTGTTATTGTGTGTTACAAGTAATTGTTACTAGAATTTGAGACATTACAGAGCTTTACTTCAAGCGGTGATATAAACAGTACAGTTTAACAGTACAAGATATAAACATTCAAGTTTCACTTGAATGACTTTTGTGAGGTGAGGAGTTACTTTTTCGATTTGTACATTTTTTCTTTGAGTTCTATAAATTTAATCCAAAATTCTTTAATCCTAATCCGGACCCATGTCCGGTAGTTTTATCTGGACGGTCATACCTTCCATAATATTGATATTAACAAAAGGCTTTACTTTGAATAAATCATACAGAAAGAATTATGCAGCATTGAAACATATAACTACTACTACCATTTACGGTACGGTAGAAGTTGCACTGATGCCATAACCATCATACGACCATGAGCTTAATTACACCAATCACAAGACCAGCTGTGGAATTTAGTTTTATTATACTCTATTTCCTACTTTAACAGGGTACAAATTTAGGAATAAATAAGGTATGACAATATTTGTGACACACTATTAATTTATAGCTAATGATAACAGATCGATTTTTTCCAATTTCATTATGAGTTTTGAAGTAAAAAAAAACGAGGTACAAAATCTTATTACTCAGAGGAAGTATCGAGGAAGCCGATTTATTTCTATTTCTCTTTTCGTTCATGTTGAGCTGTCTGTGCGCCAATGGCGGAAAATGCCTGAAATCGGAACGAAAATCCAAAGCGGTATAAACATTTACAAAAAAAATGTTTGCTTTAATTTAATGTATAAAAACAGGCTGTATTTACATACATTTACAGACAACACATACTACGACTACGAGTTCATTTCGCTAGTTTTTTTTTATTCATGTGATTGATTTCAATTATGCCAATAAGCACTGTGAATATTTGGTTATCTTTTTTTTCAATAGGAGTAATAGAGAGCAATAATGCCATCTAAAATGTTGACAATTAACCTATACCACTAATCTGAAAAAAAAAACTTTTTATAACATACTAATTTAAATTGATTTTAAATAAATTTTTCAACCATTACGTAATAAAGAAAATAACTAATTATTTTTAGTTTTACCTACAAAATATTTGTTTGTACGAAATTTTTGTTTTGCCTCTACTTCACTTTAAACATAAGAAATACATTTTCTTGTCCTCTTAAATTAAATATTATCAGATACTTTATTACTAAATAAAACATCTGAGGATTAGTTACTTTGTGTTTTGTAGTCAAAAACAACAAATTCTAATCCTTAAAATCTGTGTGCCGAAGTTTATACTTTGTAATGATGCTTATCATAACGTTCACTTTAACAAAGCAAAGTAAACAGTAGACAGTTGATTAAATTCACTAAGACTTTAAGATCAATTGAGTTTGGAGAGCCTAAGGAGCTCCAGTTCATTGCGATTTTTTCTGACATGGTTATTTTCAGTGAATTGATCACATGACGAGATTAATGTTAAAATATCAAATTTATAATTAATCATTGTTTTAAAATTAATATTAAATAAGGACAACAACATTATATAATAGTTTTATTGAAGTTTGAAATTAATGTTTATTTTATCAATCTATTACTAACACAACATTTTTCTTTTGTTAAGATTACATTCAACTACGTAAGTACTCAGTAGGATATAAGGTTACCTTTCATAATAGAAAACTTTATAAAAAGACGAACTAGCCGTACCAGGTATTTTTTATTTCAAAATCACCACTTGAGCGAAAGCCAAACACTTTTAGAAGAATACTACGATCTGCACTCCGAAATTCGATTAATCGAAATCGGCTTTTGGTTTAAGGAGAATCTTCGAAGTTTTAACACATTTTGTTTATGTTTATAATATCGGTTGTCTATGTTACTAACGGATGCGGCAACCAGCCACGTGTGTACGCTCTGTCTCTTTATGTTTGAACAGTTTATTTGTATTAACTAGTCTGCGATAAAAAGACGTCCCTGTTATCCACATGATGGGGATATAGTGACGTAAGTATTTTAAACATTAACTTATTGCGACAAAATGCCTTTTAAGTTTCATTTCACTGTCGTGAAGAATTTAGATCGCGATCACGTGGACAATATACATATATCGCACATACGGTGCTATAACGTTACTTATGTAATTTTAGACAAAACTGAACTGAATATGAGAAAATACTCCTACCTCTACTCTACCTCTTTACTTTGCTTGCTTTTACTCTAAAATTAAGTTCAAAGTTGTAGCTTAATTATTTTATTTGTTTAGCCGAGAAAACCTATATGTTGTAAGGATGTTCAATTTTTAAATGCTCCCCCTGAAATATTACACCATTTGCATAAGTGACGTTATAGCACCGTATGTGCGATATGTGTTATATTTGCCACCTTATATTTTAGGTCAATAAATCAAAATCACGAGTCAATGTTACTTTTTCCCATATAAATATAGCCATATATTAAATGTCACCAGAAACTATAAAATTGACTTATGGTCGGCCTTCGAGTGGAATGGCCTTTTTCGATATGAACGTTTTTATGCGACGAAATAATAAAAATGGCTTCAGACACTGTAATCGGATATTGATGTCTTAATTTTGTTTTTCCAAGTTACAGTGAACGCAAGTTATTTTCTGAGAATAGGTATCTACCGCCTGTTAGTGACCTTGACACCTTATATTGCGAAAGGTGAGGGTGCAAGTGATCATTGTGTGTCTAGGTACATAGGTGTTAAGGATATAATTACCTAAACAAATATACATCATTTAAATAAAGATATTGTGTTCAAAGTTTCAATTGCTTTTTTGTACGTTTTTAACGTTACAATGTTGACATCTGTCTTTTCTTTTAGACTTTCGAATATGTAATTGTATAAATGTAAGGAACATAATTTTAATTAAATTTCTCGAGTCTCCTAAAAGAACCCCGGCTTTAAAGATTGAGCACGATTACTTTATACTGTCACTGAAACACAATGACGCCTTTTTATTGTTCTTGAAAACATTCGATTTATTGAAATGGATTTAGTAAAAAAATAAAGTTATCTAGCTGGTAATAAACGTCCAATCACATTTATTACCTGCTAGATAACTTTATTCAAGGCCATTATTTAAAAAAAAATAAAAATACACGAACACGAATTAACGAACTACAGGCGGATCTATTCTAAATTATTTTTTTTAAAGTCAAATCACATAAATTTAACTAAATCATGTTTTACGTTTCGTTCAAATAGCAACAGTAAATAAAACATTAAAAGTATTGTTAAATAAAAACAGCAAGATTAACGGTTCTAAAGAAGTTCGTATCGACATTTTCGAAATTGCTTATTCGTGAGTTCTGTATTGCTTTTATGCTCAACCAATGTGATGACAAAAAGAAAAATATTTCGTTTTTATT
The DNA here is from genome assembly GCA_927399485.1 of Calamotropha paludella. NCBI lineage: Eukaryota > Metazoa > Arthropoda > Insecta > Lepidoptera > Crambidae > Calamotropha > Calamotropha paludella. The sequence continues at coordinate 16,708,091 of OV656803.1, read as the reverse complement.
TCAAAAAACCCGCAGCACCGTTGTATGAATTTAAAAACATAATTTTATTAAGAAAATTTTCGTTTAAGTTGTTGCTGAACTAATTTAAATGACTCTTCAGGGCGCGGCTGAAAGTTAAGTTAGGTTACTAAAGCGAGATAAAGACAGATATTTATTTATATGATAATATATCTTGTTATTCAAGCACTTCTTAAATCTTTTAAAGGTATTCCTCAATAATAAGTTAGATCTTGCTTCTATGAGGCCTTTAGAAAGTCTGCATGAGAAACACAATTTGCTTATTTGACTTTGCCTGTCCCTTTACATCGATAGTTCGGCGACTCAGGTTTTAATATTAAAGAGCTAATTTAACTATCAATAAACTTTCTTTATGTATTTTTAAAGTTCGTTACGTAATTCAAATAATTGCTTAAGGTGAAAAACTTTTCCAACTATGTTTGTTGGTAGAAAAAATAATAACTATTTATTGCTTATACCCACAGATATTTTGTTATTTTCTAATTTGCCTACATTTAATAATAATCGTACATACAATTTAAGATTTTTTCTTAAGTTGCATAAAAGTTTTAGAATAAAATATAAATATGTAAATAAGTCACAAACAATCACTGAATTGACTAGACTGTGATGTTTTTTTTCGAACGAGTCAAGATAAACAAGGCAGATGAGCCACCATGCCTATAAGGAAATCATTATTTTTTGAGGTTGAACATCAAGCGTTTTTATCAATAAAAGTTTAGCTACAAGCAGATGACAGGTGTCAATTAGTACGAAATCATAATAAAAAAATCAATAAAATGATACTATGCCGACGGGCAACGACAATCACTGGATTTGCTAAATGAAATAATTACATCTATTTTAAACAATTTAACCTTCATATTGTCAAGTAATAAGCTGAAACTTTGCAGTTAGTTAGGAACTTCCATGTGATACTATTTCACTAAAGTTTTAACTTGAAATAGGTAACAAAGTTTTTACTACAGTTGAATATCATGGTGTAACCCAGTTTCCAACAAATAGCTGAGAGTGTTTCAATGCAGATGAATTTACAATATAACTTTAGTACAGAAAATTTTATTTAAGCTAGTCGTTCAATTCTGTATACGTAACTATCTGTAAATTATAGTCCATGAACGCTAGGAGTATCACCGGCTTCTTGTCAATTTTAACACCACGTGCATATAATTTATGTCATATCTAATAGTAACGCTGTTGACGGTGAACTTAAATTTGGAGAGAAAATTTATATGCATGTTTGTTATTTCTTGATTACTAGTGGAGCTTTCAAGAAGTAGAAATAGAATATTAAAAAAAAATCAAAATAAATGTGACGTCTTATTGAATAGAATTTAACTGCAATGCTCAAATGTTAGCGCGAAAAAGTTAAGCTAACCGTTTTGAAATCAGTTACAAATATCTATGGATGTTTGATCGCCCTGATCCGACTGGTCCTGGGACGTTCGAAAAAGAGTTATTTACACGCTTTTCACTATAAACTACACTAAAAGATTATTAGCATTCTTTTCCTAAAGGTACGTTTCTGATTCCAAGCAAGTGTTGTTCCAAAGAATGAAATGTCCGTGGATGCTTCACCAAAACAATACAACGTCTGCTATTACATGCCATTGTATATATTTTCACAAAAAATATTTCAATGTACTTGTATAGCTTAAACGGAAGATTCAAAGCTAACTACTATAGGTAACTCAATGTAACAAAAACACACGGAAGTTCTGTAGAAAAATATAATAAACATCAAAAACTGATGACAATCTGAATCACCAAACAAACAGACTAAATATAGATATTTCTAATACATCATATAAAAAAAATAGTTTTATATACTCCATCACATGTGTGGCAAAAGCTCACACTCCTATGTTACATGAGCAAAATATGCTTAAAAACAGACATAATAAAAAAACAGACAGTGCTGAAAGTTGTTTATCTAAAACCTTTTTTTGACAGCTGTTTATCAAAATGTTGAGGTTAATTATAACCCCAATTTACTACTTTATGATATGATTTCTCTAAACTTCTACAGCATAATGTGATGATATTTTCCCTAAACAAGTTATAGCTATTTCCTAATGGTTTGGTACAAACTTCAATAAAGCGCAATCATGGCCTATCTTTCAATGAAATAAGTTTTTTTTTTATCGCGAATAGGAAAGCGCATGACCGCTTTCTTGCCTGATGGTAAGCGACAATGTGATCTAGGATGTAACGCGCTTGCCTAGAAGATAACTATTCACTCGTGACTTGAAGACCCCTAAATTGTTTATCAGGAAACACAAACACAAGCAAAGGGTTCCACTCTTTAGCGGTACATATTAAAAAATTGGAACCAGAACGCTTAGTGCGACTCTTTGGTATATCAACCAAATAACGGTGGTGCCTATTCGTAAGTCTGGTTGTCCTATGAAAAAATGGGGACGGGGGGACAAGGCTATGCAATTCTGCTGCACACTCTCCGAAATGTATCCTATAAAAAACGGATAGGCTGGCTACCGTCCGTCTATGTTCAAGGCTTTTCAGCTTATTAATGTTTAATACTTTAAATATTGTAACTGTTATACACATATACGTGATACATTGAATTGGTCTAACGAATGATATGCAAACGCGTATTCGTTTGGTTGGTAAGTGATACTTTATAACAAGATAATTTTTATAATAGAATAACATCAGATCTAGACGAAATCAACCAATAAACAACATATATAAAACATCAATATTAGTATTTACATGACCAAGTAATCGATCAAATTCTTTAAAAATTTAACCTATATAATTGCATAGAAGAAATATAAAATATAGCTACTTCAATATTCTTCAAAGATAATGTTTTTCTTTTCTCTCTTTTTTGCTATGACTTCAGGACCACATTATAAACTTATCCAATATTAAGTCTTATTCAGTTGATAAAACAAAATACATTCTAGTAATATAGTATAATAAGCAGGACAAAACTGATGAAAGCGTTTGCCTCCAGGAATGCAATAGAAAACATTCCTTTGTGAACGCGTGACGTTTCCTTCCGCAAATAAATCAGAGGGTGGTTATTTGGAATAAATTCAAGTAGCCCCATATTGTTTGGGTAGGCAATTCGTCAGGCAAACAAGATAAGTTGGTCAAATAGGACTGCAATGTAAACCGCCTTCGCAAGTTGTGGGAGAATAGCGTTAACCCATTCTTAAACTAAGGATGATATTTGTGTATTATTTTGTTTTATATACAACAACATCTTATAATAACAAAAATGTACAAAAAAAGGCGCTGTTATCTGCTGATTACAACGCTTAAACGTACCACACAGCGTACCCCAGAGATCTACTCTAATACTACACCAGATTGTTGCAAAACCTGTGGTGCTGTTTATTAAAACCTTTAAAGCCTAGTCACGTACGTGTAAAATAGATATAATAGGGCGTAGTCTTTTTTCTGTATAAATTTAACAGCCAAAAACCAATACAAATCCTAATTATATTATGACAATACCTAGTGTGTGTGTTTGTTACCATATTGTCAGTAAAGGCCTAATACAAATAAAACTATTTATTTTGTTTTGCATTTTATTTAGTTATTAGATTTTATCTACGATAAATGTAAACTACCGAGTCTACTAGTATATGAAAAACTTGTGTGAATAAAAATTATAGAATGTTGACCAACCTAAATGTTTAATTCCCCTGAGAGAAAAACAGAAAATATAAAAGCACAGGAACAAATTCTAAATTGCAATTTGATCCTGAATAATAATAATATCAAATAATCAGCAAACAAACAGACTTAATATAGATTAAATTTAATTACAAATAACAAGCAATAATAGACAATTAAGTAAAATATGTTGAATATTAAGCAACTTTTATATAACGTCGTTTTATATAACAACCAAGTAAATTGATGTAATATACAATAAGGGAATTAAATAAACCAGTCATTAATGTGTCCAAGATGTGTGTGTAAATTATATGATGTGTGTACATTATTCAAAGCTGATTAGGCCAACGAAATAAATCCGTGTCAGTAAATTTGGTTTTGGAATAGGAGATGACAACGCATTGAATCTATTATTTGTTCAGTGCTACTGTATTTGAAATAGTGGTGAATATCGAATACGGAAATTGGGTACACAAACTGAAAGTTTACCTTGCATAGTTATGTCATCACATCTCTAGTACAAAACTACGAACAAACTTTTTCATATAGCTTTTTTATGGAGCGTTAGAATAATCATTACAATATACAACGTCACCTCATTAATAACAGCTTTCATACATTGCTTCCACAAACTTAAAATTGATTAAGGACCTGGAAATGGTGATTGCCAAGTTAATCTAACTTAAAAATAAAATAAACCCTGCTAAAATAAGTTGGGTTCTATAAACATTAAGTTCCCAGAAAGCTCGAAATTAGTAAATGCTGTCTATGAAATTTTAACGCTGTAGTCTCCGGTCTTACGCCAAAAACCGTTAGAACATTCATCAGATGAACGTTTCTTCCTAATTACTGTAATGATTTACTCGCTTCGATTCAAAATTAGGGCTCTTAATTATTTTGAAACACCCTCCAGGGACCGCCGTATACTCATTCATTTATTCTGGTGATTAAAATAACTACAATCAGTTTATTTTAAGACTTATTTTACTTTAAGTGAATATATCCATCCCCTAAAATATTTCAGTAAATATTGAGTAAAAACATATTTGTTGTCAGTCTATTTTGAAGAATGTACCTTTATTGTTTGTTATGTTGTTTACACTGGTCAACAAAATTTTGTAATAAGAAAGATGCGTATTAATTTTGAATTACCTACTTTTCTCTCTGCTCTTTTTATCATCAAATTTATTTTGATTCCATCAGGTCTCGTTTTCGTGTTACAGTTACTACCCAAAAAATTGAATATTAATCGTTTTTGTTTCGCTTTCGCATTCAGAGAATTTAGTAATCAGGCAATTGATGAAAAAAGATATATTTAAAAAAAAGCTTAGTGATTTCGAAAAATAAGCTTATGAAACTTTCTTGAAAATTAATTCCAATTTTCCAGGAATTCACCGATCAAGTGACTATAAAAGTATTATTGCGGAGCTGTTATCTAAGACTGGGCTGTAATATGTCAATGAAAATACATTGTCTTCATTTACATTAAAATTTCTTTCCTGAAAATTGGGGCGCCGTTTGCGATGAACACGGTGAAAGATTCCACCAAGACATTTGTACCATAGAGAAACGATATCAGGGCAAGAGGAGTGCAAAAAATGAAAAGTTCTTAAATTTATTAAAATTAAATTAAAAAAAACTATTCATATTTGAATTCGTAGATGAATGTACGATGTCCCATTAAAGAGCAATTTAGGCACTTGATCTCACAATGAAAGATATCAAAGGCAACCTAGGTATCATGGGAGGGATGGTGGTACTTTTGTCTCACTACAAATAAGTGAATACAACTTCACAATGATTATCAAGCAGGGCAATTTACAGCTGTTCTTTTAAAAATCGGAGAAGCCAACAGACAGTAACGACATGATTACACTGAGACGCGAGTTCTGTCAAATTGTCGATAACACCCTCTGTGTTTGTCTGACAATTTGACCTAAAAAAATATCAATCCTGATCTTCAAATAAATTTTGGCAATAAGGAATGGCTGTGTGAAAGGCAATTTAGACGCCGACTAATGAGATAGTTAACCATATAAACGAACAAATCATAGAGGGGAGGGGATGCTATCGAATACTTCTCAGTGGACAATGTTATGGCCACTGAACCAGTCACAACATACTCTATAGAGTTTATCAACTCTTTAGAATTATCAGGTTGAAAAGTTGAGGTTGAAAGTTGGTGTTTCAGTCATGTTAATGAGAAATCTAAACGTGCAAGGCCTATGTACACGGCTACAAATTACACACTGGGACAAAACATTATAAAAGCTATAATCATGACTGGAATGGCAAAAGGAGAAAATGTTTTGATTCCCCTTATTCCAATAATTCCGACTGATTTGTCATTTTAGTTTAAAAAAGTGCAGTTTCTCCTGAAAGTAGCATTTGTAATTACAATAAATAAAGCTCATGGACAGACACTTAAAGTTACAGGTGTTCAATTAGCAAAAAAAAATTCTTTTCCCATGGGCAACACTATGAGGCGTGCTCACGTGCATCAAACCAGCAAAATCTTTTTATTCTGGTAAAATATGGAAAAACTAAAAAGTCGTATATAAAAATGTGCTTAAATAAGTAATTTGCAGTAAAATTCTGTAAATAGCTTACATTAATTTATGTACGTGTTATATCAGCAAGTAATTAGTATAAATATTAAAAATATTGCCGAAAGTCACTATTCCACGCGGACGAAGTCACGGGCACAGCTACAAAGAAATAAATTAACTTTTATTGAGGTAAGCAAAAAAACTTTTTTTTAATTACTACCCTGTATGAATCTAATAAATAAGCGAAAAGAGTTTCATTTAAAAAGCAGATAAGAAATGTGTGCGATAGTTATAGTTAGTATAGCCACGGCATCAAACACACGTGTCCTTGCAATTAAGGTAAGATTTAAGCAGTCCTTTTTTTGTACCACGGGGAAATTCCTTATGGCTCACCCGCCGCTAGTTAACGGTAAGAATATGTAGGACTCCTGCCATTGCGCACGGTGCGTAGTCAAAGGTATACCTCGTAGGTTTTAAGTAAACCTATTGAATCGGTAAGTCTGCGCAGGCATTCCATAAGTTAATGTGAGCGACCCTTTAAACTCAACATAACACTTATTTGTGCTCACAGATCTTTCACTGATGATTCCACAATATCACAACAAATGGTCACTGTCAAAAACCCACCAGCCGTAAGTTAAACGTCATTCGATTAGCGGACACGCTCTCCTTTTATTTCTTCTACTTGCTACTGTTATAAATGGAGTGTTACTCACCTCAAAAAAAAGGATATTTAGCTGCGCAGCAGTAGATTTTCATCTGCAAGTAGAAAATTAAATCAGTAAAATTTAATACCCATACAATCTATAGTTAAATAACGAACGAAACTTTATTAAAGTAACTCGTCTATGTTTGAGTAATATTGTCTAATTATATTTGATTTTCAGCAAATTGCATTTTAATATTGAGGAATACGTAACGATTTCTTTCGTTTCTTATCAGTAAAATAGTTATTAGCATGTATACCTTAAGATAGTCAACTTTTCTAAGACGACTTAAAATGAATCCATAATATAACGGTATTAGGCCCCAAAATGAATGACCTTACAAAATAAACAAAACAATGTATTATTGTGTTCCTGTAAAGCAAAAGCAAGCTTAGCCGGTTAGCTTACAACGGGAGGTGATGCTTATTTCAATTACAAAAATGGCAACAGTTTAGTCCCTCACAATTATTAATTATTATTAATCAGTAACAAATAAAAAATACAGTTTATCGCACACGAAATACCAAAACCACTAAAGGACCAAAATATGATTTGAGGGTATCTTATTAAGAAAACGGAAGACATCGTGGCATACTTCACTCTCTTTAGAAATCTGATCGACTAACCTATACCTTAGTGATTACTACTCAGTGCCCACGGGACATATGGTGCTAAACTCTTTTGAATTGACACCTGATATTAATGCCAAGTCACGTACGATAGTCAGTTCTGCATTGAAAACCCCATCAGTGATGGGACCGGTATCACGTATCGGAACTCTTTATGTTATGGGTTCGTTTGTTTCGTCCCATTCAGTCAGTCAGTCAGTCAGATATTGTCTTTTGTTTTATTGGCGTCAGTTTTAATCTATCTCCTAGGAATCAACCTGACAATTGACAGTTTCAATAACTCTTTCTGTCTTTCTTTGACGTCGATGAAATATAACATTTTATATAATATTCCTTTGTAAGTGAAAATTTACTCTCAATTTAACTAGGCGATGCAGTTGCTAAGCATAAAGCTACGCTAGCACCATATTTTGGAGCGGAACGTAATACCTAAAAAAAGAAAAAAAAATTTTGTGCCGATGGGAATTTTTGCAAATTTCAAAATTTCAAAAACTCCATCACAATCTTATCCTAAACCTGTTGATGCGATTCCACACAAAAAATATTAAAATCGGTTAAAAACTCGGGAAGTTATGAAGCCATTGAAGCTGATCCATGGGAGCTGCGCTCACTTCGTTCGCTCCGCTCCAATAAATATTTTTGAAGTAAAACTCCTTTACGAACACTTGACTTGGGGAGTCAGCTGGTGAATGCGTAACGAGAGCATTACGAAAAGTGTGATCGGGTGAGGCGAACGGAAGTTGAGACAGAGACATAAGTTAATGAAGATAGAAAGAGAGAGAATTACGTTTCGTATATTACTGTAGGAGCAAGAGAGAGCGGTGCACGCGCACAAGTTCTTTCTCTCTTCTTCTCTTAGCCAGAGCATGAAATAAATATATCTCAGTCAGTAGTTCGTTTGCGGGTTTACTAGCGTTACCCGAAATGTGAGTTCTTGATTATTTCGTAATTTTATTTCGTTCTTAAACAATTTTACTAGGCGATGCAGTAGCTAATCATAAAGCAACGCTAGCACCATATATTGGTGCGGAACCTAATACCTAAAAGAAGAAAAAAATTTTTTTTGGTTCGATGGGAATTTATGCGAATTTCAAAATTCGGGCTCCGTCACAATCTGGTCCTAAACCTGTTAATTCTATTCCACACAAAAAATATTCAAATCGGTTAAGAACTCTGGAATTTATGGCGTAACAGACATTGCGCCATTGAAGCTGATCCATGGGAGCTTCGCTCACTTCGTTCGCTCCGCTCCAATAAATTAATATTTTGTTCAATACATTCAATATTTTACGTTTAAGGTAAATAAAATTGTAAATTAAGTTTAAAGTTCATGTTTTGTGAATTTTCGGGTAAATAATATTATATATTGTTTTAAAACTTTCATGATCACTAACATTATATTAATATAAGTTGTTTACAGGATTGTTCCCATGTACCTTGTTATTGAGTTTCCGATATTTCGGCACTGTTGCAAGTGCCATGATCACGGAGCGACAGTACCGAAATATCGAAAACTCAATAACAAGGTACATGGTAACATTCCCGTAAATAACTTATATTACTAGAGTCCGTCTAATGAAAGCTGAACCTGAAAAAAAGCGGCAATTTCAAAAATCCTTCGTATGGTATTACCGACCAAAATGGGAATAAACGATTTTGATACTTTTCTAATCTTTTATTTTTTATTATAACAGTCTTCAAAAAAGGGAGGAGGTGCTTTATTCGTTTGTTTTGCTTTAGTAAATAAAATTATCAATATTAAAAAGATTTTATTTATTATTACAAACTGTAATCAAAGTCGGTGTCTAGATACTCTACTTCCAATGATTCATCCGAACTACTGCCAGACTCATCATCACACACACTTATAATAAACGATTCGAGGTCTTCGGTTACTACATCTCTAGTTTTGTACTGTGCTTCAATATAAATTACATGATCAGTCATTTTTTTCCAATAATCTGAATTTCAAAATATAGGTTGAAGGTGAAAATGTATATGAAACTTTGGATTGAAGATGTAGAAATAATAAATATCAAAATTAACATGTCGTACTATCCGGCGACATTCAGTCACCACATCTAAACACCGTTTCTTCTGTTTGAACAAGACTTCTTGTTTTTGTTTGAATTTGCTTATCATGGTAAAAATAATATGTCTCACACAACTTTTAATTGTTTTACCCATTTTTCAACATGAAATCCTTAAAAAACTATTTGATTTGACACGCTCGGATGTAACCTCAACAACTGTCAAGACAATAATGACGAAATGACATTTTAAAAGTGTTGCCGCTCAAATAATAGCTGGGTTCAGCTTTCCTTAGACAGACTCTATAATAACACTGGTCTGCAGAAAAAAAAATTTTTGCACACCTTATTATTGTGCACGATTATTATAGATGTTATATTTCTCAACAGAATCTGGGTTTTAAAAAAATTGTATCACGTATATATATTTTGTGAGGGAATTTTTAAGAAAATATTTTTTGTTCGATAAATCAATAATAGTTAAAATAATTAGGACAAAATATTACATATAATAAAACTAAAACATTAAAAATCATAAGACAATGTAATACCATGTTGTTTCTGTCATTTTACGTAGTAGTTTTTTTTTGTTTTTATATTTTCTACTGGAGTTTCGCGACGAATCGAACTACAAAAATCGGCAAGCATTACTCCCGATCATTTTCCATTGTAGCGCCTCTCAATGTGCGATATGTCCTGATGAAATCTTTCACCGTGTTCATCAGATGCCGCTCCAAGATTTTCGGGGAAGAAATCTAAGTAAGAATCTAAAAAATGAATTTGAGTGAGATGTTGCATTTGTAAGAAAGCTTTGTAAGTAAGCATAAGTTCTTGGATGATTTCTTTGTAGTTTTCACTTTTTTTGTTTACAAGAAAATTATGTCAGAGTGCTACGAAAGCGATCCATGCCCATTTTTCAGCTTTACTCAGCTTAATTTTAAAATTTGAGTCTTTCATGAGCTCTCGTATTTGGGGACCTACAAAGATACCCTTTTTCAACTTCACGTCACTGCTGTTTCGAAGAAATTTTGTTTTGAGGTATTGAAAGCCTTCTCCATCCTTATTCATGGCTTTGACAAAAATTTTCATTAGATCTAGCTTTAGATGGAGTGATGGTAGAAAAATTTTGGAACAAAAGGTTCTTTAATCACTTTACAACTTAAAAAAAAAACGGAGTCACGGCGAGAACTGCGCAAGCGTATGCATTAGTGTAAAAATACCATCAGTCGATATCGTTGTCTCTCTTTCTATCATACCCAAGTCGTTTTTGTGTGGAAAAATATGATACAGACTGAATAAGTTAGCGTAAGTGCAAGAATGACTCTCAAAAATTAAGAATTTCGAGGTATTTAACGTTTTTTTTTTAAAAAAGGTATGCGTGATAGCAAACAATGGAAAGCAAATCTAGATTCAGCATGTTAAGCTCTTCATATTTATCATATTTTTATTTAAAGGAGGATTTCGTTGCAGACCAGTGTAATATATAATATGTATACACATGTATATATAATACATATAAACGTAAATAACGTTGTGTAGTCAACAACTATTACGAAAAACTGTATAAAACATATTTATTAAACATTCACATCCTAAAAATACTAAAGGGTTTGTGGACAAAAATCAAGTAATAAAAGAAAACTGGCTACGTGACAATGCAATTTAATTTCATATTAATGATATTCGTGCTCAGTGTCCATTATTGGATGTAATATTATGTGAATGTAATTGATATGAACTTATCGGTGACGGCGATATCTATCACAGTGTTTTGATTCATAGCATTGCATGTATGTTGGACAATAAAGGCTTTTAATGATTTTCGCTTTAAGTTTACCATAGACGATACTGTGAAATTAGGTGTCATTACATAACACAAACATATTTTCAAATATTTGTTCATAATTCACATTATAAGAAGGAGTGAGGCAGCCAAATCAGACGCATCAATCACATACTATCTATACAGTAAAGCGACTTCTAGTATGTCAGTTAGATTTAGATTCGCAAAAGGTTCCTGCTCCATAGATATGATTTGTACTTACTTTTTGTTAAAAATTAAACGTTTATTATTTTATCTAATTGTATTATATAATTAAATGTTAAGAGATAATTATGGTAGGTTCGTAGGTTTGGATGTATGAGGCGATCTCTGAAGTTACTCATCTGATTTCAAAAATTATATCAGCAATATTTAGAATTAATTTTAAGGGGTCCCGTTAAGATAAAAGGACTTCCCGTGATGACTTCTTTCAACCTTTTTAACTCTATTGATTTATATACAACTGAAGTCGACAAAAATAGTCAAGGGATGCGTTTTATACGAACGCTGTCTTAACAGTAAGCGATATTTAAATATTTTCTATAGAAGTTGTAGAACCCAAAGTTCTATGAAAAATTACTCTACGGCATATATCTATGATTAAGGTAAAACTCTTATTTATTTTGAATTATTTTTATTAAGAATTTAGATAAGTAATGTTATATCTAACTAATCTGGCTATAAATACTGTTTCATAAAACCTTTACTTTTTTCAACTTTATAATTATTTTGAATATGGAGCGCATTGATTGCTTTAAAACTTCTTTACATTTCGCGTCATTTTACATTTTTTTTTTGTTTATTATCAAATCACAATATGGAATGGGGTGTTAAAAATAGGAATGCAGTTATCACCTTGCTCCTTGGGTATGGAGCCGTCGGTCATATTCCAGACACTTCAAAAGCTTGGTATTAGCCGTACGTTCGTATATCGTACTATCAACAGATACATCAACACATCCTTTGTCAAAGACCATAAAAGATAGAGGCGGCCGCGTGCTGCTTGAACTACAAAGGCTGTTGATACTGTTAAAGCCAGAATTCGTCGAAACCCAAGCAAAAATACTTATCGCTAGAAATGAAGATTGATTTCTTTACGTTTTAATTTATTTAATCCATTATTATAATGTCTAACAAGTTGATTTTATTCTTTATTTCTACTGATTTTATAATGGCCTACAGTAACAGTAAAGAATGGTTCTTAAAGCATTGATTGATTAATTACTTGAATCTGAGAAAATATTTTCCGATTTAAACAAAAGGAACGCTAGGAATTACTATAGGTTAGTTTGGAAAAACCAAGTCTCTCAAGAGTTATTTTTACTACCAATACTACTACCTGTTACTACTCGTTATACCAATTTTTATTTCTACAATACTTTCTTTTAGTTTTGAAACCACCTTTACCGTATAACGATGGGTTTATTCTTGTTTTGATATTTAATATTGACATCACCTTTACGTTAACCTCATGCCGTCTACCGATGATTATACAGATAATTTATTCGTTTTATTACATTCTAGAAAATATTAACTTTTGGGAGAATTATTTTTATGTCTTGAACTTATTTGAAATATCCATGCACAGTTATAGTGCGATTTGAAAAGGATTTAACATTATGCTAATTATGATTTTGATCTGTAAGATTTTAACTAGATACATACTTGGCACTGTATACATTTATGAATATTTTTGTTTATTGAACTAATCTCATTAATATAGGTTTCGGATTTACGACCGTTTGGTGCAACGGTAGCGATCCTGCCTTTCGCACCGACGGTCCTGGGTTCGAATCCCGGAAGGGGCAGATGTTAGTATGATGAATACTATCATTTGTACCATAGTCATGGGTGTTTATATATATTTTTATGAATATAACATATCTATTTCTTATATATGTATGTCTATCCATTACCCTAGTATTCATAACACAAGCCTTACAGAGCTTACTTTGGGCTAAGCTAATTGGTGTGAGTGTAAGAAATATTTATAATTTATTTATTATTTCGATTACACCCCTGAAATAACCGCATTTAATGAAATGGATTTTAACGTTTTAAAATAAAATGCTTTATTACTTAGCGGCTATTATAAATCCTAGAAAAACAGTTATCAAAAACTATTAGTGTCAGTAATTAAGGCCATTACCCTCTTTATTAATTATCTACCGTATTATTTGACCGTTATTACTATACTTAACCTAAATATTAAACCGCAATTCGTTATCACTAGCATTATTTAAAATTATAGATAATCATGTGTAAATATATAACAACTATTTTAGTGTAAATAACTTATATGTATATACCTTTATATATATATAAATACAGCTTAAAACTTGTTTGTCAGTAATAAACTACCTATATAATATATACATAAAATTATAAAATATAAATTCTGTTTAAAAATACTAAAAAATTAAGTACCAAATTTTAACGTTCCGGCGGGTAAGTAATTTCAAAAGAAGAAGTTAATAATACATTAATAGCGCTGATACGGTTGATGAACCCATTTGCTACCTATTTAATAAATGTTTGCGTGAAAGAGTTTTCCCACAATCTGGAAAACTGCCAGAATTGTACCTGTCTACAAAGGAGGATCCAAAAAAACTACGTAGAAAATTAAAAACCTTTTTCTGTTCTGCCTACCTTGTCAAAACTTTGTGAAAGATTAGTACATAAAGCCTTTTACCCAGATCTCCATAGTACCATCTTACGGCAACAGCGTGGTTTCGTCGAATATCGTACTACGGTTACTAATCTGCGTAGATCTATTAGAAGAACTAGATGCTAATAGGAAGAGTTTGACAGACTGGATCACAAAATCCTGCTTGACAAGACAAGAGAGATGGTATAAGAGGGAACCTTTGGAGGTGGCTTAAGTCTTATATATCTAACAGAACTCAAAAGGTCGTTATAAAGGGATACGATTCACTGTTTATGTATTACATCAGGTGTACCGCAGGGATCCATTCTTGGGCCGCTTTTATTTGTATTGTTAATTAATGACATTATCAAACGTTTTGACCACTGCAAGTTCCTTTTCTATGCAGATAATTTAAAAAATTGTAAGAATATTGGACCCACAGATGATCATGTTAAATTCCAAAGTGATCTAGATAGACTCTCTTTATACTGCAGTGATAACAAACATGAAATGAGTTATTTCTAAGGTGTTTCCATTTGTTGCAAAATTATTACTTTCGCAAAATAGGAAAGTCCGTAATTATCCTTACACACTCTGTGGTACAACTTTATGTAAGGGCAACACGATCAAGTATCTTGGGGTCACACTTGACAGTAAATTATACTTTCAATATACATATAAATAGCATTATCAATAAAGCTTTCTGAATGTATGGGTTTGTCATCAGATCGGGTGCCTTGTTTTAACCAACCTTAACATTTATATACTTATTTAAAACATTGGTACGTTGTTAATTGGAATATGCTGTATCGATATGGAATTTACGATTACATGCTTGAAAGGATTCAAAAGAAATATCTTCGATACACAAATTTTAAATGCAACCGTAAGCGCTCACAGTATGAACTGTTTCTTAAGAAATACAAGTTAATGGATCCTAAATCCAGACGTACATAATTGGAGGCAATGTCATTATATGACATAAATATGGCTGCATAAAATTTGACAAACAAACGTTGCTATAGCATACCTCAATCTACCATCAACGAGGTCTGCACTTCGCCGAAGTAATGCAGGCGTTTGTTCTCCAATCTCCAAATAATGATATCGATATTGTTGCATGGCAACATTCCGCTTTCGTGAAATCAGTAATTGATAAGCTTACCTCCACACCCAATGTTCATAATAAATAGATAACTTCAAATACCTGGTAGTAGATACGTGCACCTTTCGTGCACGATTCTAAACCCAACGAAGCAGTTTGCCGTAGGGCAACCAGGCTTGTGGTATCTTTAGCGTGCTTCTTCTTTTTAGAATTGCGTTAACCCTCCTCCTCCAAACTTAATGTTCCAAATCTATCACACATAGACGAACACTAACATACATAAAGGTATGAATAATGTTTATAGGTATTTAAAATATTTTCCTAAGTTTCATAACTTAAGTTGTTAAATATATTTAATAATAGCTTTAGTATCACCTTAATACTATCTGAAATGCAATATGAGATCCGCACTGTTGTGCCTATTCATAATGATATGTACCTTTACTTATACACCTAGTTTTTATTATTTAATATTTTGAATCTGTTTGTGCTACTTTATAAATAAAAGAAAAAAAATTGTTCTATTCACATATTGTACGGCCAAAATCAGAAAAAGCATAGTGCACTGCACAGTATTGTACTAACTACAGTTAAACACAAATTAATGCGAAGCAACCATACCAAATGTAGATAATGCGAATGTGATATGGAATCAGTGTCAATATACTTTTGAGGGTGCCTGTATCTATAAAGATTGTATACTCCGCGTTTATTTAAATAATTTACTTATAACCCGTCCATTTTCAAAGCCAGGGTGAATAGGCACCTTCTGGGTTAGCTAGTTCCATCGTGGATTTTGTCTTGGTCCCCGGGCTTAATTGGGTTCAAGGGCAAACCATAACACATATATATATATATTTCTTATAATTCACAACAGCCTATCTGTTGACCTCAGGATAATATTTTTCAGTAGCTACCCGATTCTTGCAGCTGCCCTGTTCATTTTGGGATGATCATGGGTATATTTTTAACACTTACCCGATTCAATTCAGAATGATTTTTGGAATAATTTTAGCTGTAGTTTTTATTACGAATATTCCCTGTAAACTGTAAACCTCTTTCTGGGTTTTTTAGCTTTCTTGTCGGGACCACTCATGCGAGATTCTTCAGAACTATCCGTACTTACACTACTTGCGAATTAATCACTTTAAAAGAGAGATTTATTTCAGTTAATTTCGGGGTAGACCTGGTGATCATATTCGAGTAAAAATTGGAATCGTAATCTACTGATTGGGGGACAGGTTGCTCAAAATTGTGTCACTCGCTTTTGAATCAACATTCTGTGAATTAAGCGACTCAACAGGAATCAACATGCCAAAATGTCCTTCATTTACGTGTCTTAATTGTAAGACATGGGCTACCCAAATTTTGCAATAAGTTTGCCTTCTAGAAATAGTTGGAATTCAAATGGTAACATTTATTGATCTGCTTTAAGTTCGTAGTTTGTGCCATAAGAATGTAACTTACCCATATCGGCTAGATAATGGCGTTTCGGACCATAAGGTGTCCCAGAACGGTCCATAGTAAAACAATAAAATCTTTGTCAATTGTTAGTCACGTGGCTTAACATATTAGCTCGAACTTGAGCAGCCATTGACATATTGTCATAAAACAAATAAGGTTTTTCTTCGACGACGGCTGTTGTAATTTTTCAGTTCATTTTTCTAACAAACGTAAATTTATCAACAAAAAAATTAACTCATTAAAATGAAACCGCAAGAAAAGTATCTAATTGAATAATAGGTAATTTGATATTTAGTTGGTCAGAATTTCTAACAATAAAAGATCAAATGAATATTTAAATGATCAAAAGTAATTAATCTGATAAAGTTAACATCAATCAAGCAGTATAAAGCTCAGAAAAGTTCGTACATTCGATACGTGCGACTAATGACTGGCCATCCCGCGCCGCATCTTCAAAACAATTTATAGTTACATCGTTTTTCATTTGTTTAATCTAAAATACTTTCTTCCTTTACAGTCGTATTTAAAAAGATAGCATATGTGATTATATCAGATAATTAAGATGTTGTAACAGAAAACGATGATGACCGTGGTATAAAAATTACTTCTGAGCAGCACCTATGTCCTAAAAGGAACTCGCATGCAAAATATGAGAGCCCTAGCACTTGTAGTTACTGAGATTTTGTGATGAGTGAGTGACCTTTCGCTTTTATAATACAGGATAAAGCAAATCAATAATAAAAATTACAATCATTTTCAAGCTACGAGCACCTTACTCAGATAAAACAATTTCATAATTTCCATAAAATATACAAAACTAATATTCAGATTATTTTTAGAAACGAGTTAATATATATAATGAAATGGAAGCTTCATACATGGTGCCCTCAAGTCACTTCCTTTTTTTACCCATAAAAGTAACAATGTGGTCATATATTTGTTTTAAAATGGTCTGATTGGCTCTCGAGAACTTGTTAGAGTTGCATTATTCGCTCCCGAGGTTAGCTTTGCAATCAGGATTGCGAGTTTTTCTTTTCTTTTACGACAACTTTTCTAGCATTTTATGGAGTCAACTGTCTGACAAGGTAAAATTTTATCGATGTTTATTTTGTTGGTACTATACTTGTTCATGTTCATGTAATAAACAGATCTTGATAAAGCGCATTCTGAGGCGATATTGTTTTTCACAAATTGTCTCTAAATTAATAAGACAAATATTTATTTTCAAGAGTAATATCATTGTAGTTACACAAAAATTTAACGTCTCGATATCTGCTTCCCATTTTATTCCCTAAGACGTAGAGGATGTGAATAAATAGTCGATTAGGAAATAGAATTAAAAGATCGATTTTATAATCTACTAACTGTTGCCCGCGAAATTAAAAATATATCATATAAAAATCTTGTTGATCAAGAGGTCGAATAGAAATCGTTTAGGACTCCTCTCATAACTTTAACTTCACTACCCATATTATCTACTAGCCGTTACCCACGATTTCGTTCGCGTGAAAATTTAGATGTGTGCCTATATAAGAAATTTGCTTACCCAAACTTACGGTGATCGTAGATTGTATCAATAGAAACTACCTGTGTCGAAATCCATTAAAAGTCTTAACCGTTTACCGTGATTAAGTTACAATCATGATAATAAAATTATAACTTTTGGTCATAGAGACTTCCGGACATACTTTTATTGTTTTTAACAATTGCTGACTGATTTTTCTTATAATTCACAACTACCTGCCTATTGACCTCAGCATGATAAGGGGTATATTTTTCAGTAGCTGCCCTGTTCATCTCGGGATGATTATGGGAATATTTTCAAACCGATGCCCAATTCACTTCAGTGTGATTTTTAAAATAGTTTTTAGCTGCAGTTTTTACTTGTTGTTTCACTAACCTCTTTTTGTGTTATCTTTCTTGCCGGAACCACTAACACCAGATTCTTCAGAACTAACCATGAATTGATCGAAAAAAGACCAGAATGGGCCAGAAGACATGGCAAAGTAGGTCTTGGGAGGCGGAGGAGTTCCTCCTTCTGTGAGAGGAAGACCTCGCAGAAGGAGGCCTCCGAGAGGAGGAAGGAGAAGGACATAAACTCCTCCCTCATTAGGCGCAGAGAGCGCGGGTGCGAGCGGGTTGTCACGAGCGGAGCACTTGGGTAGGACCCTCGAAATCGGCTTCCCCGAGGGTAGACCTCTTTCTAGACACCCTCAGGCGGCATCGGAGCCTTTCACCGAGGCCGCATGGGGGAGGCCCTGCTCGGCGGGACGGCAGCCGGGGGAACCGGTCCCTGGTTGTCTGGGTTGTCTGAGACCGGCATCCGCATTGCACTTGGTTCTCAGGCGAGCGGAGTGTTCATGGCGTCACGGCTTACAGATAGACAGACGGAAATAAAAAAAATTGTAGAATCCTCAATTAACTAGTCAAAGAACGATTATTTATCATAAAATTTGCCCAAAAATTAAATGTAGGTATAGACAGAACTACACATTTAGATATTAGTAATATAGATGTGCTACAAAGTTTTCATAGTAATACTCAAAAACTTACCAATCCGATTTCAGTAATAGTAGGCTTAGTAGATTTGTTGTATACTAACTCGCCAGACAATAAACAAGACGTGGCTAAAAAGGACAGGCTTTCTGTTGACTTAAGAAAAATAGTAAAAAAAATCAATCATCCACGCAAATAGATGGTCACCAACAACAAGGTCACAGCAGGCTGATGACAAAAAATCTGTCCCGCCCCAAATTCTAAGGGTTAACGATAACACGACCGGCAGGGTTTCGGTCGAAAATATCAATTTATCACCAACCTCAACCGTGATAGTAAAAACTTTCCGGAAGCATCCCCGAAACGGCGGGAGTTTCTGAACTGTACATCTTTGGAATCTAAAGGAGGTTTTTATGCGTACAAAGTACTATACGTTTTCTGAGGAAATGTAAAGAAAAGTGTAAAATTAATGGCATATTTTATGATGTCATTATTTTTAAATTTAACAGTAATATCATTTCCCACACACAATTTAATTAGATTCAAAGCAATACACACATACACACATATTAATCGTACATAAATAAGTAATAGTACCTGCTACCCACGACTCAGTTCGCGTGAAATTTTACGGCAAATTTACATAGAATCAGTGTAATCTGTATGTCGCATATATATATATCGCATCACATTAGAACCGCTTATTCATTCATTCATGATTATAATCTAACTTTTGGTTATAGTGACATCCGGATATAAATATATTTTTCAAACAATTGTATTCTGATTTTTCTTATAATTCACAACAGCCTGTCTGTTGACCTTAGGATAATAATGGGCTACCATAATTCAGTAGCTACCAGAATCACCTCGGCATGATATATATATATGGGCATATTTTTTGCAACTGCCCGGTTCACTTCAGGATGATCACGGGTATATTTTTTAACACCTGCCCGATTCACTTCAAAATGATTTTTGGAATAATTTTAGCTTTAGTCTTTATTTTTTTCCTACGAATATTGTCTGTAAACCTCTTTCTGCTTTTTCTACCATTCCTTCCGGAACCACTCACGCCAGATTCTTCAGAACTATCCGTACTTAAATTATCTTACTCATTATCTTGATTACTTGCGAATCAATCGCTTCAAAAGATAAATTTATTTCAGTTTCTTTCGGGGTAGAGCTGTTGATCATATTCGACGAAAAATTTTAATCGTAATCTACTGATTCGGAGAATGGTTGCTCAAAATTGTCTCACTCGCTATTGCATCAACATTCTGTGAATTAAGCGACTCAACAGGAATCAACACGTCAAAATGTCCTTAATTTACGTGTCTTAATAAAAGACATTGGCTCCCCAAATTTTGCAATAAGTCTGCCCTCTAGAAACAGTTGTTATTTAAATAATAATATTCAATCATCTGCTTTAAGTTCGCAGGTTGTGCCAAAAGAATGCAACTTACTCATGTCGGCTAGATAAAGACGTTTCATACCATAAAGGGCCCAGATCATTCCATTACAACACTTAAAGCTTTGCCAATTATTAGTCTAGTGGCTTACTATATTCGCATGAAATTGCGTAGTCATTGAAATATTGTCATAAGGTAAATAAGACGGAGACGAAAATAATCATGTTCCCTCGCCAGGTATATCTTCAACGACGGTTGTTATAATGTTCCGTCCATTTTTCAAACACACGTATATTTAATCAACAAACAAAAATACAATAGCATAGCAATAGATAGCAGCAATCGCAGTTAATTTGCTATAATTTTTTGAAGAGTTCTCTTGTCTGTGTCCTAAACTTATTTTTAAATCTAAATGAAATATAAATGGGACCATTTCGGAATAACCCCCTTTCAAACAAAAATATAAATCCGTCTATATATGACGGAGTTATGCCCGAACATATATTAAAATAATAAACATCTGATTTGGGAACCTCCTCCCTTTTGAAGTCGGTTCATAATTAACTTCATTTTAAGTTCTTTAAATAATGAGCACTTATTAATAATTTGGAAACTCTACTATTAAAAGTATATAAGTTTTATATAAACTTTGCCACCCCGTTTTACCCCCTTAGGGGTTGAATTTCGCAAAATCCCGTCTTAGTGAGAACTTACGTCCTAAAAGGCACACCCGTGCAAAATATGAGACTCCTAGCACTTGTAGTTACTGAGATTGCGTGATGAGCGAGTGACCTTTTGCTTTTAAACATAACTATATATACTATTAGATATCCAAAACCCCAGGTACAAATGTTCGGATTCATCACACTAACATTTCCCTTTCCGGGAGTAGAAACTGGTACTGTTCGGCTTTTGACGAAACGTCGTATTCCTAGGCTAAACCGGTTAACAAATATTGAAAAATGTAAGAGACGAAGTTTTTATTTATGGGAGAATAGGCTTTTAAGCCATCCTGTAATAGAAGGTCACCTTTCGTTGTTGTGAAGTGGTTTGATACTACCCATAGCAACAATAAAGCAATTACGAGACTCCAAGTAAGTAACTATACTGGTATTGTGTCCTTAGGGATACTATTGTTGCAACTTGCGGTTAAGTTTTGCCCGACTGGTTCTACTTAAGGACTTCGGTAATTGGTAATAGCAAAAACAACGGACCGAGAGTTTAAGGGTGAGGAAATGAATCTATATGGTTATCCTGTGATATAGTTTCTACGATGCAACATAACAAACATGCACGACAATATTAATTAATTAATAGAAAATGAGTAAATTATTCCACTATCGTTTTCATATAAAGGACAATGCCCATTCGTGGTATCGTCTTTGATGGTCGTTGTACTTAAATCAAATTTATGTCAAAAACTAAGATTTAATTTTTCACGAAATGCTGTAAAATACTTTTCCATAACATCGACGGACAATAATCCACATAATAATTAGCAATGAATTCACTTCCATATTACCGAGTATTTCTATTGGCACTTGTCTCCTCGGTATTGCCATTTTCTTTTCGACCGTATCGATTTGCCAAATATAATAAAATCGATACGCTATTTATTTAATTAAAATATCGAATTGGCAGTCCGCATTCTAGCATATAAAGTAATTAAGCATAAGATATGATGTGAAACTAATTTGTTACTAGAAGACGATTTCATCTTTCTATGGTTTTAACGGCGCTCTTTTTTCCAATAATCTTGTTGCGTCGTGCTTTTAACTTTTCATACAGTTTTTGTATTGTGAACCCTTATAATTAAATTAATTAAACCACCGACAGTGACTTATACAATTTAATATGCTTTATTATGGAATATATGCTTTATTATGGAATATATCACATTAACAAACAAGTAGACAATGTATTGTTTTAAACTTTCATGGTCACTAACATTATAGTAATATAAGTTATTTGCGGGATTGCTACCATGTACCTTGGTAATAAACTCAATAACAAGGTACATGGTAGCAATCCCGCAAATAACTTATATTACTATAAGTAGACAATGTATATTATAGCCCATATTAGGCCCTTCGAGTCCGTCTGGATTCAAAGGAACTCGAAGTTAAGGAATATTATGATTGATGTCTATCAATCATAGCACGGCCCTAAGCGGTGATGCCGCTGACATGCAGTACCTAAACGTGCATGACTCGTAGATGTGTAGACAATACATACATACGCATGCATACACGTCATTTATAGCTAGCATGGTGAAAAATAAAGGTATCCGTCAATCCATTGCCAGCATATTGTTTGCATGTCATTCGTATCTATCAATAAAATAAACGATATTGCATGCATAACAGCACGTAAAGCATGTCTATGAGTGCTGCATTGCCGTCTAGAAATCACAGATTCATCCAACAGTATGATGACAGATTTTATTCGATATACGTGCAATGTGATTCTTCTATGATCATAGATGTATGCTAGTGTATTAGGGGTCTTATAAAGAAGTTAGTAGATATATCTGCTATTTTAATGCTCTGAAAACGAATATATTTAATAAAACATAATATCAACGCACAGATATTTAAGTTA
Organism: Calamotropha paludella; assembly: GCA_927399485.1. Lineage (NCBI taxonomy): Eukaryota > Metazoa > Arthropoda > Insecta > Lepidoptera > Crambidae > Calamotropha > Calamotropha paludella. Next base: position 16,684,960 of record OV656803.1, on the reverse strand, counting down.
TTCATATAAACTTGCATTTGGCAATCATAATCGATACAAAATTGTTAATAATTTAGAAGACTGGCAACAATGGGAAAATCTGGTAGGATGAACGAACTGTCAAATTGGTATAGTCAATTGAGTGTTGTGATGAAAACCTTAATAGTCTGAAATATTATATCTAAATTAGTATTATTCAAACTAAAGCATTAAAATACTCGCACCCAGCTCACATCCAACCATTGTATTGATAGATAAAACTTCAAATGTAAATAAAAACACAAATGAAGACCGGGAAAAATGTTAATTTGATGAGTTTTGTTATATTTTTTTTTTCATTATATGCGTCGAACTACGGAAAAACTTTTTTTAATAATTTAATCTACACTTAGCAACCTAAAAATATAGTAAAAATCATCATGGCACAAAATTATTCAAAGCGATACCAAAGTCCATACTACGATGGGCATTGTCCTTTATATGATAGCAGATTACAACAAATAAGCGCAAGATCTTTCTTGAGTAAAAAAGATACCATCACAAGCATCATTAGGCGAAATCCTTAAAATCTGATTCGATAATACATCTACTTTATGTGTTAGAGATGCGGTTAAGTTCATCACTTAGTGTCCAATTTAAAAAAATAGAGATATTTGATCTGCCATTATTTTTCTCGATCAACTTATTGTAAGAGAGTTTCCTCAAAAGCAACAACGATAAATATCGAGGACCACTCGCTGAAATTACTTAAGGTCAAAACGATATTTGCTATATTATGAAGATTAGATAATTACCTATCTTGGTAAAAATTATCCTGAACATTTGGAATTTATCTAGCTTAGTCTAAAAGTGGAACACTCTAATTACCAAATCGTAAATAATAATGATAGTTGGCTAAAAAGATGCTACATTATTCTACTTTTACATCATAAATGAACTTAATTTAAACATTTGCTACCAAGTGAAAAGTGAAGCTGAATTGTTTGAAATAGTATGTACATTCAATAAATTTAAGAATATTTGTTTCGAAACAAATTTCGCGCATCATTCTTAATGGGACCTACAATAGAAGAGAAACTAATACTAATAGCCATTAGAGCAGACGGCATCGAATCTCCTAGTTAACGGCAGTTATTATTACTCTAATAGAAGCGTCGCAGCGGTTTATTGACGGTACGTGAGGTGCGTGTGTCCACATTGTGCGGAACTTCAGGGCTGGTTACGTCAAATAAATTTATTTGTATTGGTTAAAGCTAATTTGACTAACGTGGCATGCAGCAGTCCAAAAGAAAGTGAAAAATATTGTTTTTCTATTGTTTAATAATACCGCTTGTAGAAATCCTTTGGAGTTATTTTGAAATGTTTAAAGTTATGTGCCTCTTTGACCTTCGTTTACACATTATCTTATGCTACAAGAATAGAATACAAAAACATGTTGCTAATTTTCAAATTGAATTGATAAAGAAACGAATTTTCTTATAAATTATTAAGCTGGTTATAACTACATATTTTTAATGTGATGCACTTTATTATAGCGTACATCACAATGGCAACGCAATTGTTAGAGAAAGTAAGCATGAAAAATCCGTAAGAAAAGTTTAGTCTGCAATGCAATTGTTATGAAATTTCGCATATAAAACTCAGTAAAAGCTCGTCATTTCATAGGGCAATACAATTCCTGGTTGTGCCAGTATTAAATTTAAAATCTGCGGCGTTATTTATTTCTATGATTTTGTAATTTTTATTAGTTTGGCCGACACTCCTAGCCTCATCTCCATTTATTCTATTTCCCTTTTGCTGTTACCTGCCGAAACGTCAGGATTAAATATAAAATAAATTATGCGCAAAATGCATAAAGAAGTGTTTTATTCAAATGTGTAATGTGCGTGGAAGTATAATAACTAAATAGAAAATAAATAATTTATAAATATGACGTTCAATGTTGCAATACATAGTCTAAGTTAATTTATATTTCTCTTTATGTTCTTTAATTTACTATTAAGGTATTTTGTATTAAATGATATAGTCTGTTATCTGTCTATTAGCCCTGAAAATACATAGAAATAACCCGGTCGCCATCCGCATTACGACTGCGGGCGACCGAGGCCAGTATTTATAGGTATATACCTGAGGCGGGGGCGAGGTAACATAAAATAGGCTCCGTAGCAATTGCCGCCACTCGCTTTCCGCTCTACGCTCGATGTACGAGAGAAAACGAATACGAGCGGCCGAAATTCAAGACGCCGCCTTGAAAAAACAGACGCCACGACCCCACAAGCCCAACGCTTTAACCACTTCACGTATGCGTCACAACTATGTCGTATTACTAGAAGCGCAATATTTACTTACGGCCGAAAGGCTGTGGATACGCGCCGTTCAAGAGCACAGCTATAGCAACGAGACAGAACGCCTACGATGCAACCAAGAACCGAACAGGAGCGACCGACTCCCCGCGCTATGCGTCTACGTCGATGATGATAAAATAATACGAATTCGAAGCAGAATAGCAGAGGCCAGCGGCGTCGAAGAGGAAACCGTCTGCCCGGCAGTTCACCAAGCAAGGAGATCACCAAGGCGGTCTGGCAGGCAGCCGCCGCGCGTCTCATCAACATTATTTCGAAGCTGTTAAAATAACAGATCCCTTGACATTTAATTATTCAGTACTGCCATGGGTTAAATATACATATAACCAGGTGAGGCAGCCCTAACAGGACATCGTAAAATCGAACCTAGTACCAAGTTTCATCTTACTGCCGAACTTTCGCTTTCCTCTGCTCGGAATTGGTTAAGTAAAGTTTCCTTAATGCGAGCTCGTCTCCTAAGATGGACGTGTCAACGATCTTTGTCAAATTAAAGAGGGCTTAAGGAACATTTACCTGGAGGAGGTTCTCTAAAAAATGGGACCGCTACAAGAAATTTCACATCTAATATGTCGTCGACAAATTGTTTAATGATGAAGAGTTGAAATACAATACATTAATTCAATATAATATGTTTACTATACTGAGAGTAAATAGTAACCTGTGATAAAATGTCTTATCTGGCGGCAGCCGGCGGTCTTGATTGCAATTATGAACACGACTCACTCGATATCTCAAGATGATATAACTTTAAGTTTATAAAGCAATATTTAACCGATAAATGGTAATATTCCTTGCGTAACTACTCGACCTCTTTAAAAATTAGGGTTAGTAATAAAATCTGATACATTGTTTCGATCTTAGTATCAATACAGAAAGCAAAATACATGTATAATGTGATGTTTCTGTTGGTACGGCCAATATTTATCTGGTCCGATAATTCAAACATAAACCATTTGAAATGACATGGCAATTTCCGGCACATAGCGCACAATAAAAGTCACGATTAAAATTTAATTACATAACTTGAAATATAAATTATGGCATAAATTTTATCATCCCTGAACTAAGGAGTTTTTATTTCAAATTAATTAGTAATTATATTTCCATTAGTTATCTTCTTCAGTACCAACGTTTCTAGCCATACAAATTGTAAAAATAATAATGTGATAAAAACATACAATACTAACATATTTCGGTTTTTAATCAATAAATTAAACCTTTTGTATTAGTCATTTATCTTTTTGAATCCCCATTAGTTTTAAATTTACAACTATGATCTTTCAATATTATCAGAAAATAACTGACAATACGGATAGGAACGGGATTGTGCAATTGACAACAACTAATATCATGTACGTTAAAATGGCAGCCAATGTAATCCTAATTATATTATGTCAATACTTTGTGTGTGTGTTTGTTACCATATTATCGGTTAAAGCCTAAGAATAACATTCAAGAAGGCTAAGAACGGTTAGTTATATGTGTAGTCGTAGAACCGAAACGTTTTATTCATTTCGGTACAGCGACATCTAGTATAGAATAAAATTAAGATACCTACAACATTAGGATAAAAAGTTAACTATTACTATATAAATGAATAAGGTGAGTTAGCTAAATAAAACAATGATTCCTTTGGCGTAGTTTCTTTGATGTCGTCAATACAAAATGATGGGGCGGACTGTGAAGCAAAAGGCGACCCAAGAGGCACATAACTAAAATCTAAGCGTTTCCGAAGGATTTCTATTCAAGCGATATCATTGAATCACCAACTATGAATCTGAATCAAGGATTGATAAAAACAGAAAAAATCTTTAAATAGATTTTCCTGGAATATAATTTTAAGAAATTGGGCATAGTTCAGAGTCAACACAACTTGAATTTTGACATTCCATCTGCTTGGAATTCATGTCTTATTTTGACAGTATCACGAAGCAATTGCGTTAAGTCTTTGAGATGGGAAATCTCGTAAATAAAAATTACACAATCTGCATTAAGGGGGACTCTTGGCCGCTGTAACAAAACGATATCACCAGATCATGAGAAGGCGTTGTAGTCTTTAAGTCTCTTCATTAATAATCGGTGACAAACAGCTTTACCAAGCTTTTTATAAATTAATAGATTCTTTGTTAATACTTTGCCACTCTGTGCCATCTTATGAACTTCATTCCAAGTTTTGTCATATACTATGGTTTTCGTAAGTTAAACTTCAGGGATGGACTTCCATGGACGTCCAATATATACTTTTTTTTATTATAAAACAGCAAAATATTGCTACTTATTGTAATTTGTTAGATTGCAGTCTAATAATGTGGTATTTATAATGGTGAGTATTGGTACAACAGCTCTTAGAACAAAGAAATTTGCAAGGATAGCAACGTACATAATAAATTGATTTTCAACCTTTAAGTACAAGACACTGAATTCAATATTCATTAAGAAAAACATTAATTAGTTTTTGATTGCAACGATATCTTAAAGGCCTTAGGGAGTTAGGTTTAGATAGCCATAGCGTTTTGGCGAAGGGTTAAATTATTAATAACATTTAAACTTGAGGGTAGTTAGGGATCAAGTGGATTCGTTGGCCTTTATTAGTTATTCATAATAAATAGGGGTGGGCGTAGAATTTCTCTTTTAGAAATATTGTCAAAAATCTATTTCTATCTATTTCAAGCCTCAGTATTTATGCGACATTGGGTTCCATACCTGGTTTAGATTCCTAAAAAATACAGACGTTGTTCTAAAGTTTTTTAGGATTAAAACGTGGCATTTTTTAAGCTCACAGCCAAGGAATGGAATTCCTGGTCTGCCTCTATTTTTCCGAGAGCATATAACTCAAAGACGTTTAAAGATCGAGTGAAAAGGGTGCTTCTTGGCAAGCTCGTTACTTCATCGGCCTCCTGTTATCACTAGGGTTCAAAATATGGCCAGGAGTTATTCCATTTATTATAAAAATGATTTAAAACTTTTGGGCCAACTCATATAGCTCAACATAAAGTTTTTTTTCTGTTAAATATGCTTTTGTTCAAACTAGATTTAACTTACAAGATTTAGAAAAAGTAAAGCATAGGCAACCACTCCAGAACCTCATTACATTAAATTATTATGAATTATTGTGACGTGTAATTTGATTATTTTAATTCCATTTTGTTTACGGTGGTCCAGGAGTTGCATGATTGTAAAAGATGTTTTCGATAATATAAATACTATACAACTTTAAATGGCCGAAAGGAGCATTTGACTATTTGTATATTCATTATCTACTAACACTTTATTATAAAAATATACCTTTTTATGCTATTTTTTAATACCGGGGTAGTCAGCCTAACGTTGTAATATTCTCTTAATGAAGTTAATTTGTCATTTCAAGATAACACTTTGCTCGATTCCTTTTGAATTCTTTTCTTCTTATTGGTAAAAAGGAAAAGACGCTTTGTAATAATTATTGTGCTTAACAAGAAAAAAATTAAATTGAATGCATTTATTTTTAATGAAAATAATTTATGGCTAAGTACTTGTCGAAATTATGCTCAGACGATGCGCGTAATGCCACCTTCTATCCAATCACAATTGTATAAAGAAAAACATATGTCAATTCAACGATAACACAAACTTTATTTGTTATTTAAAACGAGCCGAAAATATATCTAAAACCAGAGGATTTTTCTAGATTCTATGATAAAAATAAAAAATAAAACATAGATGTGACTAGTGACTATCTCAAATAGCAAAACGTAGCAGTATATTGATTTTTTTTTCATTGCTTTAATTCCACACGCCCTGCCATATTGCAGCTCTTACATTCTTGATAAGACGTGTCGAAATTAGTGTTCACAATTCTTACTATAAGGTACATACAAACGTTTTACGAGGGAATGGCCCTGTATTGCAGCTATTTAATGATAAAGTGATAGTGATATTGAGGCCGCGGCTATCTTTCTTTATAGATTTGGTGTTAATCAATTATTCATATCACATTAACGCCGATAAGACCTATATAATTCGAAAGTGGCGAAAGTGATGCTTTACTATGTTACAATGATTGGTGCATTGAAATATTTCATGATTCATAAATAGTATAACAGAAAGTGATTAGACAAGTAGTAGTATGTTAATGTTATATTTCATCGTCATTATAACTGATACGAATCCACATCTGGAAATATGAGGGGAGGTCAAAAAGTTCGCGAAATAGAGTGGTTGTGAGGGGTGAGGTAACTCATCCAAAAAGTCGCTAAATGAGTGATTCATTATTACTATATTATTATTTCAGCTTAATCGGGTCATTAGTTCTCGTGTTATCAACGAACAAGCTAGTAAATCGGGAAGAAACTACTTCTATGGAGAAAATTGATTATCGCGCCGTCATAAAGTCTGCACCAAGCAGGGAAAATCACCTGAAATCTGCTGTGTTTATGGGGACTCCACTCCTGGTAAAACCATGATTTACAAATGGCACAGTATTTTCAAGCAAGGCAGTGAGTCCATTGAAGACGTTGACGAATGAAATTTATAGGTCTTATCTCAATCCAAAGCTTTTGTCATGATCGCCAAATTCCACTTTCGCTTGTAACTTTATTGATATGTAAATTAGTGTTATACTATTATTAGCCAGACGTAGCCCATCAGCTTAGATGTCAGCTTTAAATTAAGCGGAACGAGTTCAATCCTTACACATGTACTCCGGACATGGACTCGTAACATAAGCATAAATATATATTTTAAATACTGTTATTTGGATGTCGCTAGAGTTGATCTTTTTTGCACGGTTCCATTTACAACTGATTTAATAGTTCAGTACACGAAGTTACACATAGCTATACTGCTGCGTCATATCAGTCATACAAAATGGTCACAAACATTTGCACAATAATTATAAATTTGTACTTTGCTTAAAAATTTATTACGTAATTATTTGCGCAATTACTTAATTGCAATATGTTTTAGTTAATGCTGTTTATTGTTAAAAGTTTGTTCCTTTTTTTACAATTTGGGAAGTATATAATTAGCTAGCTAACTCACTAGTTAAGTATTCTCTTTCCCGTGTGGTGTCCGGCAGAGTTGAATAGTACAAACCCTTCATAGTTTAAGGTGTCGTAAAAGGCGACTAATGATATTGGAGGTAATCAACGTACACCTTCCGAAGACCACAAAATAGGCAGCGGCGTTTTCCGAATTTTGGTCATCTTTTTTAACGTTATGAGAAGAGAGTTACTGTAATATTCAGTGTATTTAGTCGTGGGTTGATGATGGAATTTGATCCTGTGTGTGTACAGAACATCACTTGTTATTTTACTCACCTGTGACTTAATTTCTCTTCTCCAGAAATGTATCCGATGGATCTTGCTTTAACATGAAACAAAAGAAAAAGATTATTAGTTTACAAAAAACTATTACTATTAATAAACTTTGTATAGTATAATATAAGCTACGATAACGACAAGGTATACCGTATAGTACAATCATTCTCAAAAGTAGATTAAAACCTGAGTACTATTTCCACATTTTAATTTTGTTTATATAGCACGTGATTTCTATTTTACGTGTCTTTTTATTTTAACGGGTTGATATATAACCTTTATCCATCTTGAATGTTACATTCTAAATATAAAGTAACTTTGAAATAGGGCGCGTTGTTTCGGAGATTTCCTCTTACAAACAAACATTACCTCTTGATAATATTAGTATATATTAAAATAATATCATAAAATAATATGACTTAATATATTTACATATTTAATCATATTATTTTTTATGTCTAATCGACAAAATAAGTTAAACGTTTTGACTAGCATACTTATTCATGTCATTGTATATGATTGTATTAAAAGAGTAAATATTTTTTATTTAATTATTATTTATAATAATTCATTCATTGCTTTCTTTCGAAATTAAATAGCAATAAATCGCTAGAAATTTCCTAATCCTTGCAAAGTAGATCTGTTTTGGTTGCGTGCTAGAATGCAATAGGACTAAACTGCATTACGCGTGGACAGGGGTTGCCCGAGGGGGCATACAATAGACAAATTCTTGGGCACGGCTTAGACAAGCGGCTGACACCGAGACAGTCTGAACTACTCACCCTTAATTGCTGTATAGTAAAACTACTTTTAGCATAAGCAATCGGTAATTTTACGGCCGTCTATGATAGATATCAAATACTTATATAAATATGTGTGAAGTAACGAATATGGCAATCCTTTATATATGGGTTCAAAGGTAGCGGTGAAATCATGCGTTTGTTTCTTTAAGCGACTGTATCTCTCAAAAGCCTTTTTGCGATGTATAACGCTAGCGACAGTTCCTTCTAGGTTCCGAAATATCTAATGTAATAAAAAAATCAAAACAAAAAAATGGTCAGAATAGTAGTGTGCTTTGCTTCTGTTGTTCCCAAATAACAAGATCGAATATAACACCGTTTGGAATATATGTCATACCTTTTCAATTTATAAAAATTGGGACTAATGTCAAATATAGCACTTAATACTATATTAATTTTAATTGGCACTGTTTTCGATATTCCAAAAGTACATCTACTGCGTTCGCTACGGTGTGACTATCCGCCTTCGATGGCGGGGATAGTATGCATGGGGCACCGAGGGGATGAAAGGCTAAAATAAAAGGGATTATGGGGGAATTACGTTGCCGTGGCAACGGCGTACTCCGGCAAGGAATAACGAGACTCCTTGCATAAAACAGTTTACGAAGTCTATTGCGCAGGAAATTCTGTTATCGCTCCTTTTTTTCCATAGGAAAACAAAATATTAAAGGCGAATTTGTTCATAACAAATAAATTTAGCTACTAATATGTGTGTACTAGTAGGACACGCGACTGTTTTTATATTAATGAAAAATATATATATACGTTTGTGTACCACTCTTTTATTTTCCGAAATAGTAATATTCTGACGAAGAAGAGGCGAGAAAAAAAACCGCAGTGGCATTAGTTCTAGTAAATAAGTGAGATATAACATTCAATATAATGTACTGCAATAAGTAAGTTAAGGTCCTTCGTAGTTTCTTTCTTTGTAGGAGATAACTTAAGATAAGACATATTTGAAGTTCTTTCCGAGGCATTTGAAGTTATGATTTTGGAATATCCATTCTATCTCTGCCAGAAGCATTGTTAGCACAGAACTTATAATAAGAAGTTCTGTGATTGTTAGAGAATAGAGACGAGCCTGGCCACGTTTCCACTTAAATGATAAAAACTGAAAGTCTGGGGAAGTAGTACAGTCAACATCAGCATTATTTGAACTTTTAGAGTGACAAAATATCTATACTGTATGTGTAAACAATATTCTATTACTACAATAATTATTCGTTTATTGTTATTTGTACTTGTATTGTATTGTTATTTGTAAGATTCTTACAATGTGTTAATACGATTGTTTATATCTCAGATAAAATAATTAATTAAATTGCAGATAAAATAAAACTATCTTTACACGATCTTTATTACTAAAAAAATATAGCTAAATTAGTAAAGAGAAGAATGTCGTACAAAGCATCCCATGCTTTTATTAAAATGACATTAATTATCTTGTTGATTACTTAATTGTTATATTGAAATATACTTTATACTTTTTAATTTAGTTTATCTTAATAGCGTGATTTATTGTACTATAATTTATATTTCATTTTATAGTTCCATCTACTCTTGAAACGTTTTTTTTTGTCATTTGTTATATTTTTTTATTTTTTCATATCCCGTTTTTTTCCAAATTTCTCTGTTTTTTTTTAAATATTGTATTGTCATCTTAAAATTTCTAATAGGCAAATTATGAAGTCGTCTTATCTTTAATCTATTTATTCAATAATAGATAATTGTCGCTATTCCCGATGTTATTTTTATGTTTGCTAGAAAAAAATACCATACTATTAAAGTGTAGGTAGGTGTAGTGTGGTGTGCTTCAAAAACAGCATATTTCGAAAACCATTATTGCGAGTAGCTTTGGTTCCTCCTAAACTGGGTAACGAAACATAATTAATACATAAAAATGAAGCAGTAAATGAGAATCAGCATAATCAATGTTCAATAATATAATACGAACTATTGTTACATCATATAAAAGTTTATGTCGGGATGTGGAAAATTAGAGCGTTAAAGACCCCTTACATAGACAAATTTGTAATACGGCTCTTAAGAACTTTAGTTCTTAATCCAAGCTATTGGGTAGCCATTACAAACCTCCTCGGTCAGCATTTCTGCGCAGGAGAGAATTTATGATATTACTTAGCTTTTAACAACGTTTATTGATCGCAAAACCCTGAATAGTTAATGTCGAGTTAGCATAGTCAAAGACTTGCCTGCTAGATAGCGTTGGGGACATAAATTATTTTGTTTGAATAGCTGATTAGCAAATATTAGCTTGAGAGGTAAGCTGGATACTGGATTTAAATTTGGTAGATGTTGATGTTATTTATACAGGCTATCCCAATGTACCTGCACTGGCCAAGACAACAAATCAAAATAGGATTAACAAAGGATATGGTCTTAGTACCTAGTAAGTGATCGTCGTAGCCCAACATTGGCAAAAGTGTGATAGCCGCTCTGTGATACTGCGAAAAACACTTTTTACCAACTCTTTTCTGATATCACAGCTTTATTAAAATTCTGTTCGGTTTTGAAACTGTAGAATTTTAAGAAAAAGCTACTTCATTTATAGAAATTTGAGAGTAAGTAACATTTGTTCTGGATGTCAATCATTTGCACTAGCTCATCCGTCGTCAAAGGTTTTTACATAAGGAAGTATAATGATCCAGTAGTGGCGACCTTAATATGCGACTATGCTGGTATAGGAATATACCGTCATTTATATGCTATGCTATAGTATGCCGCATGTAGTAATACAATATATTAAATATATTAAAATAACTATTCTATAGAAATATACACAAAACAGATATAATAGCTTTCTTCGATTCGACGCACTAATGACGGAAATCCTACAAGTTTGAAAAGGCACCTGATATAATCCGATCCCAAGTTTAAGTAATAGTGTTAAGTAAATCGAAAGCTACGACAACTACCCAGACCCGATGGGATTTCTTGTCACATAACCCCGCCTTTTAGTCAAGTGAAAACCATTTTATTCGTTCAAACGATTTAGCGACGACACGAAACCGACTTGTACGCCACTTAACTAAGGGAGCCAAATATAAAGAACCTTAGGCAAATTCTAAAGAATAATAAACCTTTCGAGCCTTTCCTAGTCAATTTAAATTAGTGCTGAACCTTTGACAATTCTCACAGATATAATTAGATGTGGTGATAATGATAAGAACAGTTTCTAGTTTAGCTTTTATAAATGTTAATATCAGTTTAATATGTACGTTTACATAAAAAATCTCACATGATCAAATGTCATGAACGCCAATTTTTCTCCCTACAAAGAGAATTAAAAACACACGTTTAATGTACCAGAATATTTGCTCTCGCATTAAACGCCTTGGTGTCGGAATTTCGGTTGCTGCTAACATACGAGCTTTGCGCTACTGGTTTGAAATTTGTTATTTCTTTTATTGATATGAAAATAAAATTAAGCTTTTATTCTATAATTATCTTATATATCTTATATTATATATATCTTTTAATTTGAATGGGCTCGCTCTTGATCCCAATCAAGCCCAGGGGCCAAGACAGGATCCAAGATGAAAAGAGCTATTTACAGTGGCTTGGAAAACGGACGAGTTATAAGAACTCGGAAATACAGACGCAGGAAGGGAATTCCACTCCTTTGCTGTGCGCATTATAAAAGAAGTTGAGAAGCGCTTGGTGCGACAGGTGAGAACCAAAAAAGGGTGGTAGCCCGCAGTGTGTCTGGATGTCCGATGGAAAAAGGGAGAAGTTGAATGTTAACAGCTAAACTTGAACCTAAACTGAAAGTTCTTATAAAAGTATAAGTTTTAATATAAACTTTACTGCTGCTGTTACCGAAACCGAAATATTATGGAAAAGTTCCGTCGTGAAAAGGTTATTCGAAAACGTTGACCGCAAAAGCTGCTCGTGTTTTTCGTGACATTTTATGAATATTTTTTAAGCCACTTTTTTACCCCTTACATATTTTAAAAAAGATTTCACGGACTGGTTTTACAGTTGATTACAGGCGATATGAAAAATAATTACCAGCCGATACTGAAATCATCAGTTACGGCAATACTAATTGTCATCCTTAGGCAATTAAACTTAATTCACTTATTCGTGTGTGTGTTGAGTTTATTGAAAATTTAATGTTTCCTGACAAATACAATTTAGGGGACTTCAAGCCATGAGTGAATAGATATCTTCTAGGCAAGCGCGTCACATCCTAGATCGCATCGACGTTTACAATGAGGCGAGATAGTGGTCAAGCGCATGACTATTTCCTATACAAAAAAAATGTGCAGTGTTAACTGCAGAATATGTCATGAAGTTTTAATGAATATTCTGAGAAATCACAATCCAGGTAGATATGTTTTAAACAATTCTTAAAACTAATCATATAATGAATTTTACAGCTTCAGATCAGCTTATTACGCATGCCTGTAACGCCAAAACTTCCCGAGTTCTTAAGCAATTTTATTTTTTTTTGGGTAGAGTCGAAACATTTAGGATCAGATTGCGGCAGAGCCCGAATTTTGAAATCCGAAAATTTATCACCAAAATATATTGGTTCTATGGGTTTTCCTATTGAAACGCGCGCGCTTTTTGAAAGATTTCATTCTTATAGATTTTTTTTTTCGTTTAACTACGCTCCGCTCCAATATATGGTGCTAGCGAAGCTTTATGCTTAGCGACTACATCGACCTAGTATTCTGAACTTAAGATTACCTACTTACATTAAGAAGCTTCTGGCATCAAGAATGCACCCCATAACGAGCCAACTTCCTTATCAAAGTTCAGTAGTTACACTAATTCGCTACTTTAGAGGGTAGGTACTATTAGCAAGTATTATTCGACTACAAAAATAAAAGTATTGCGAACGTAACGGAAACTAACAGAGAAAATGTGGACAAACACTACGTAAGAGCAGTGTGTCAGTACCTATTTGACGACCATGAGCTTGGCTTCCGGTTTTCGTGATAACGCCACACCGAGGTTCCGGATTTGATCCCCGACGGATTGGCTCGTGTCAGAGTGTTGTGTTACCGTCAATTTTTCTGATATCCTATAGCACAAGTACTTAAGCTATTGAAAGTACTTTGCTTCAGAATAATATATATAATGTTATCTAATATTATTTTATTTATTGAGTGCGTTCACGACAGTAGTAACTGTGCGTGCGCTCTTGTAAGCTATTCGCGTTAGGTGAACCAGCTTTTGTACGCGTTACGTTCTTCTTCACTAACTATAAAATTTGTTGTATTTTGACCGAGACCTATTTGATATTGCACAACTTAATTACTTACCTATCATACTACTGCTAGGAAGTAACTTGAACATAATACCTGTAAAGAAACTTTATCAAACAATTACTTTTTTTCGCCCCTGGCAACTTGGACACCCTCCGGACGCGGGAGAGGGAGATGGTGAATCCTGCATGGATACTTCGGCCCGGCTTCGAAGTTATGTCAGACTCGTACTGACTAAACACCACCTGCTGTTAGCTTGTACCCGGGAAGGGTAAGAAGCCTTCATTTGAAGCGACCGCCCCTCTAGAGAGGGACGGTGCGAAAAACAATCACAGAAGTTAGGTTGTATTAATACTCGTAACAATTCACAAGGTTTCCAGTTTCACTAAGAAGTAGTTGTCCCTTTGAACAGTACTTTCGAAACTTTTTCATACGAACAAAGTTTTCAAGAATGCTATTATTAAATTGTTGAAGTCATTAGTGATTCAATAAATGAGTTCCTTTGTAAGGCGAATATTATAACATCTAAATAAGGTATTACATGCAAATTTGTTACATGATATTTATTTATTATTTTATTATTGGTATTGTGTAATGCTTTGTAAAAAAACTTGTATATATTCAAACACTTTACTCTTTTAGTAGAACTACACAGTCATTCTGAAAATCGGCAACGGCGCGGCGATCGTTCTTTTTGTATACACATATAGGTTACACGTGAAGACTCGATTGCTTCAAACGCGTGGCATTTACCTGTACCATAACAATTTTCGTTTCACTTTTTTATAATAACCAACTACAAAGGATTGGTCGTTATTGAGTGAAAATATTTCCTTTTACATACATTACCCAGTTTCACAAAATTAATATAATTTAGTAGAACTATGTTCACAGGATTCGAGTAATTCAATCAATAGCCTAGTATGTATTTTCTATTGTCTGAAAACTTGGCATCTTGGTTTAGTTGTCAAATAATAAAAGCAAGTTTATAGTTATAGTAATAAAATAATATTGTTCTGTGATACACACATAACCTTGTTTTGGCTCAGTTTTGACCGTAATTACAGTATTTGCACGGTCTTTTATAACCATATGGGTTATAACTTAATAAAAATACTAAAAGTTAAATAAAAATTAGGTATGGAAAGTAGGGAAGTAATCTTAAATACCGTTTTATACGGGTATCAATGAATCACTTTTCTTTAGACAACATAATTAATAACACATCACGTCACTCCATGAGTTGCTGCTAGTCTACTGATTTTCGCAACATTTTCACCTTATCCTTTCTCTTCAGAATAAACAGTATTCTTTTAAGAAATGCGCAATGGTTGATTGTAGACTGCTTTATTTTTTTATTGATTTCTTTTGTAAAAAATTAAAATTATAATCTAATGTATATCTATAACAATTTTTATAATTCTATAATTATTTATAAATCGATTTGTATCATTTGTAGGTTCACTTTTTATTAAACTAATAATTTTAGTTAAATATTATTTTCTGTGACTATATTTTGTATGACTTCCGCTTAGTCCGACGTGTTTATCAGTTCCCTTCGATTTCAATATAAGCGGCTTTTAGTGTACATCTTAACTCTGTGAATTTGTGATACCAATGTATGTGTAATTTTGCCATGTCTTACATGGTTAATGTGAGTATGACGCTTGAGGATGTCGTCATATTAGTGTATTGAACGATCTGCAATGTACTTAAGTCGGATCGGTGGAAAGGGGTGATCTGTGGTATAATCCTGTATGAGGCATAATCCTGAGGTATGTTGTGGTTAATATCAATTTATTGGCAAATTGGACATTGCTTTGTCTGACGGTGTGCGGCTAGCTGCATAGTAATTGTTAAATATATCATACTTTTCAGGTGAGTACCCACATGTTATCCCATTGTTCCTGTAAACCCATTCAACATAATAATTCTTATCTTTTTGTGTGGCATACATGTCAAGCGATGGTAAATTCAAATGTAATATTACTTTAGTCCAAAGGTTGTCACTTTATTCAATTATAGTTTATTTAGTACGAGTTTACACTACAATCTAGTTTCGTTATCTAAAACTATCGTAAATACTATTTAAACCAATTAAGGGAATGCTAGTTTTTGTAAATAGACCCCTAGTTACTATCTCTCGACCTCAGTTGTTATATTTATTTTGATCGCTTGCACATGTTATAGTTATTTAGTTTAACAATGTTTTAATTTCCGTCGAATCTAAGTTCGGTAAATATAAATACTGGATTTTCCCCATTTGTATAACGTACCCAAGGCTTGGATAGCGCGTCAAACAAAGCTTAGTTAAGCACAAAATCACATTTAGAAAAATCGTCTAGCTTACAAATAGGAGATTAGCATCATCTCAAAAGCCAATTTGTCTGTTGACTTTTACTACTTACCCGAGCTGATAAGCATCTAATACTTTTCTTTCGCGTCGTATCAATGCGAAATACCCTATTTGTTTGATGAAGCAATATTTTTCCAGTAACTACACTGGAAAAATGTCAATTGAAGCGATGGCAATGCCTTATTATTTATTACAATTATGTTCTCACAGTATATTAAAAACGATCAGCGCGTAAATACATTTTGTAAACTTATATTTATATCATATTTATAATAATCCTACAAATATTATAAATGTGAATGTAAGTTTGTTTGTTACGCTTTCACGCAAAAACTTTTACACCGATCATCATGAAACTTCGTAAGTACATGTATTCTTGGAGGTATTAGAAATAACATAGGATAGTTTTTATTGAAAAAAAAAAATTGTGGGCTAAGCCGCGGGTATAAGCTAGTATAAATATATTTGTAAATGTATGAGTTTATGTTTAAGTGTATGTATGTATATAATATATAGTACCTAATAGGTATTTTTTAAGTAAAGGTGTAGATATAAGTATAGGTTAGTTGAGCCAGCACAAACAATCAATGGCGAGCGTAGGTACCGCTGGCTACCCAGTTTCTCGACTTATTAACGATCTACCTACTGAATTAAAAATTAAAATAAATCCTAATAGGTACTATCAAAACTGTAACAATATTTTCTATAACAAAATTGTTTGTACTTTCTTAAATTTGAAATAAATAAAAAAAACTGGCCATTTCCCGGTTTTACCGATTACTTATTAGTTCAAATCCTAAAACAGATGTATTTAAATAGGTATATATACAGACAGCCACAGAACAGTAAAAAAGAGTAGATGTTGCATGACGCGATCTTTGCAAGGAAACCTGCGTAACCTTACTCATACATCTTTAAATCGCGTTAATATTCCGATTGGTTAGAATAACCGAAAACGTTAGAGCATATATTACAAAATGAATTATATCATATTCTATCCTTTTTGGCGTTACAAATATGTTATCAGCAGCATTATTTGCCACTGCTACCACTACTAGGGTTGCAAACAATATTAGTATTGATATTATCGATATAGTTTCAAGTTTTATTGAAAATAACGTAGGCCATAATATAAGACAAAGATAAAATGATTTTTTATTAATATGACCATTTACTATGCGTGTCTTGAACGTCAAAGCTACGCCATGGCTTTTTCCCTCGTTTTTCTCTACTTGTATTGGTGTCTGTTTGACTGTCTGTAACGTACAAATCTTGAAACTCAATTTTCACCCATTTTCCGACTAGCTAGAGCTCTGAAACTTTAAACATAGCTCAGAACTCGATGACAATATATGATTATATACTTTTCGAGATGGTTATATCACAATTTCAGAGAATATTTACAAAATTTAATTCCAATTGGAAAAAATTTAGTTCCGAATAAATCCACAGATGGCGCTAATATCGAGGCAACAAATGTAGCATAATGACATACTAACTGCTACTTGACATTTTAAATCGAGCAATTGGAAATCATACACACAAAACTAAAGTGAAGAAAATAATTTACATTAAAAAAACCCTCGTTTTTCAGGCCAACTAAAAAGAAAAAATAATTCTCTGCCATGTGTCCAATACGAAAACCGGAGGGCGCATAAAACATTACATTTGGTATTTATAGTATTAACTTACTAATTTACAAGAACCTTTATCTAGCTTACGAACTTACACAATTTTTTAATGCACGTGTGTCAAAAATGTCACAACTTTACTTTGTGGCAAATGCAATAAACCCATTATGGTGTACCTAAAAATATTTATTTTTATAAAACTCCAAAATAAAATCCAAAATAAAAGTTCTCAAGGTTTTTGAATGTCATTTAATGGGCACTCTTGATTACCTGACAGTCTAAGGGGTCTAAAATTAATTCCTTTATCTTTTCAAGTTGCCATTACAGCTTAATGGCCTTTCTTCTTCAAGCACATTTTTCATCGATACCTCATTTATGAGAAGCTATTAAATAAATAGGTCACCGAATCTGTAATGGATTGAATTGAGTACTGCCATTGACGCGTCAAAAGTAACTCTTTGGCTTTATATTTGGTTAGGATTCGATTGAAATAGGACAGGACCGGATATAATGTCAAGGACAAGAACTTTTGACACTTTTGACAGGGAAATAGTTATGGGAACAATGTAGGTAGGAACTTGACGATATTCCTAAGTGGATGTTCCTGTAAGTGTATGTAATATTGTAATTGGAGAAGTTTGTCAACATAAAGAACTTCGAATTCTGCATTAAAATTTCTTACATCTTAGGAATATCTAAAATATTCATAAATATTCATAATATGAAAATTCATAAACACTCAAAAGCTTTTATTCACAAAGTTGCGTAGATAACGCAAAAACATTATTTTAGGTAATTGTTAAACTAACATATATTGACGCTATACCAAATCTAAACTGAGGTCTGGAACTAACTTTTGTTTAGCTCAAAAATACCTATCCAGCAATGTATTTCACATATGTAGCTATTGGAAAGTCAGATCAGAGTTCATAACATCATCCTAGCATCATCCTTTCTCAAATTTTTTAATTTTCAGCTTAAAAACGAACATGTAGAATTTAATATAAATTGATAAAATTTGACAGTTTGTGGTAGATTGTCCCTATAATTCAGTAGTTTAGTTCACCTAGTATATATAATAAAAATTGATTAGACTCTATAACTAAACCTCAGTCGAGAAACAGCATTCTCAGTTTAGTAGTAAAGGACATTGTTAGGCCATTACACCCAGTTTTTTTCTGTACGAAACAATCCTAATAATTGAATAACTATATTGAAAACGAGAAAATGTCACCCCTGTTTCACTGAAACGACCTTGTTAAAATATAGACCAGTAGAAATTAGAAGTAACCGTCAAGTTCTAACAACCGATTGAAAACAGGGCGTTTTATTCATAAAGCTACATAAGCAGAAAGGTACAAACGTAAAACATGACTCGTAGATTTGACGCGATATGTGATATGAAGGCAATACCTGTGAAAAACTAATATTGAAAGTCTAGCAAAATTATTACTAACTGTTCCAAATTACAAAATGTCTTTTTCGTAACAAGTGTTAATTCGAAGTAAATAATATATAAGCCGGATACCATACGCCTACAAATGTATGTACGACAACATTTGTAGCCGCATGGTATCCCGCAGAGTAGCATAAAAAGGTGACTAATTATACTCCAGGTAATTACCATGTATCTTTCTTAAACCACATAATGAAAAGTACCGTTTTTCGAATTACGGTATTATACTGCGATATATACATACCCGCTTGTCAAGTATGGATATTATGACAAAACCCGCCGATTTTGGGAGACGCTTTTATTCAGCAATGGAGATGATGCTGAAACCTTTTGAAGTCTATACAGCTTTATTTTATAAACACCATCCAAATTTTTTATAGGCATAAGATTTCATTCTAACACTTCATTTTTGAAAAAAAAATAGATAAAATATTCACAACAAAATATTTTATCCGTGCGAATTATGACAACAGCTGGTTACAGGTCAAATATACCTACAGTTCATCAATCGGCCGAAATCTTTTGAATAAAACAGCGCCCCACCCTGCTGCGCGCGCATGGTGCGTGCGAAGTTGCGCGATTAATTAGTCACCGCAATTGAACAACATTGAATTTATTTATACTGTTGGATAAAGTGGTTTATAATAAACGCTTTCTATTCCTGTTATTTTATCCCTTTGTTTCAATTTTGGAAATTTTCCAAATATTAAAATGTCGTATAATTGAATTTATTGCTTAATTATACCGATTTTCGAATTGCCTAAATATCCGTGTTTTTTTAGTTTTTGTGGTTAAAAACACCCTTTGCGATACTCCAACCAATTATTGTATTGTAAAGTTATGGTTTACTTTTATGTTCAATTTTTTTATCTTTTATTAAAAGTGTTATCGATTATTAACATTTTAATCAAAGAACAAAACGACTCATACCTTCTGCAATTTGACGGTCCTAACTAAGCCCGTAAAATATGAAGGGAAAATTTGCAACTTATGAAAATCATTGTTAGGTTTATGTATCAATGAAATACGGGAGGGCGGGTAGGAGGTCATGTAATCATGTGCTACAATACCGTGATTGTGACAACAGCCGTAGTTTCATTTTGGACAATTTTGTATAGCCTTAACTTAATACTTTAGTACTGGGTGATATTAAAAGAAAAATAACTTTTTTCGTTATTTTCTTCAAAGAATAAAATAATATATCAATTTGGATGCTGTTTTCAAAATCGCCTGTATATATAAAGATCTATCTTTGTCTCTTTAATACTAGCTGTGTTTTTGTCTATAGATAGATTCATTTCTTGAAGTTACATTTCCATCTTTTAAAGGTCTTCTTAAATTTTCAGTGATAGAAGATAGATAGCTTCTGCTGTCTTTACTATTACAATACATTTGTTATATGAATGATACTGCATCGGCATGAAGCGCGCCCTAAGATTTTACTGGTTACAATTTACTTATCTTAAACTAATAAATTACATTTAGTTTTGTAGAGTTTAGTTATTATGATATCTAAAATTTATTTCTAACTTTTAGATCAAAAGGTAGTGTGGTGGAACTTGATTTGGGCGAAATGTATCCTTAGCAACAGATATTTATCCATTTATACTTTAATAATAAATAAACTGTAGAAAATGTGTCACATCTGGAATCAAATAATTTGTGTGATTAATCCTTAATTTTTTATTTAACAAAGCCATTTAACAAACAATTACTACAAATGGTGTTTCAGAAACGATCGGTTGCAAGGCCAGAGAGTTTCCATGAAGTCGCGTGACTACTACAATCGGGCTGTGGAAAAATATTTATGGCATACAGCTGTTCGATAACCCCGACAAAATATTAAATAGCGGAACTATTGTTTGACGAAAAAAATGCGTCATAATTACCATAGGCTGTAGCTTTTACGGGCGATGAAAATTACCATCATTGTTTAATCATTCATGAAAATGTCCAAACAAAGAAAAAAATAATACGCCGTTCAAATCGATGATGAGAACATTTATACGTGTGAAAAGTTTAAATACAATCCATATTTACACGTGTAAATGTTCTCATAATTTTTTTAACGATTTGAAAGGCTAATTACATTCACCACAATTGAACGTTTTTGAGCAGGATCGAAATACTAAAAGGTGAAGTTATCATAATAATAATAATTACTAAAAATAAATAATTAAAGCTAATGTAAATATCAAAGTCACCATAATTACTAAGGTTTCAAGGTCATCTAGGTCCCCTTTGTTTTTTTAATTTTAACCTCAATAATTTTATTTTGTAACAAGTAACACTATAATAATGAAAAATTCCGTCACAGTCTGACAAAATTAGCCAGTAAGATTTCAGTTATTAGTTATTAAGAGTTCAAATATCGTTGCAAAAATAATTATTTTGCTCATTTTGCCAGACATGGATGGACGGTATAAAGTTGAATCAATTCAGATAATGCTGAAGACCTAATAACTTATTAAGATATCTAAAATAGGAAAATCGCTTTACTTTTAGCTTCTGACACATACAAACCATATTTCCATCATACAAATGGTCCAAACGACGAACGGTTTGGCAACATTAAGATTAATCGAAAGAAAACAAGTAAAACGTTTGCACATACGAACAATGAAACGTTCACGCTTCCACTTTCCGGTCTAATGTTCCAATTTTGAGGAAAATTCCGCATAAATGAGTTACTCTGCAGTTGCTTCTGAAGGAACCATTAACTCAGAATTTCCCTTTATATCCTTCAATATATTGAAGCATAACACAAATTACATGTATGTACACCGTTCTTGATAAATCGAACTGTTATTCTATTTCTAAAAATTTCATATTGCGCATAAGGTAGGGTTCTGAAAATGGAATTACGTTATCACATAATCGGAATCGCGTAACTTTCTAATCTTTACACATTTTTCAAGACGATGACAAATAAATTTTGTCTATTTCTATTTACAATGCTGATACTTGTTAAAAATGACAAAGATGGACATAACGCATATAAGACAATAGGAAATTTCCTCCGTTAAAGCAAATAGGATTCAAACCAGTTAAAGTCGAGAAATTCAAGTGCGGTAACTACCTATAATACCTATAGTCAGAAAGTTCCAAAAGCTGAACTCGCAGGCTACAACTTGTTACAGTCGGCTCCCACTAGTCCGACATTGAAGATATTACTGCAAACCGGATTCTTGGAGAAACCGAGTAATTCAGATGGGAGGGATTTTAGTTAAAAGTTATAGAATCAACTGCTTTGTAATTAATTATTTAGCACAAGCCTAATTTTATTAGATCTATCTAACAAGAACTTATTCGTAAGTAAAGGTCGATTTAAAAAGGTGATATTTGTTAGGCACGATCTAAATAATGATGTATCTAATTGCTTCTGAAATTCATGCATGGTGAAATCTAAATAAGTATCAGAGCGTTTTAAATTGTATGATAATTTAATATATTTATTTTCAGCGGAATAAACAAATAAATAACATACTTCAATCATGTATTGTATTTTATGTTATTCTCCAAAACTTCCCCTGCCTTTTTTTACCTATAAGTACACAACAATTTCCATGTCATTATAGGAATATAAATTCTATTCTATTTGTAACTAGTATAAGATTTTACTTTAGTTCCACACTGATTAACAAATCTAATTTCTCTTAAACTTTTAGTCTGTCTCAATACCTTAAATGCATCTAGACACTTTCACCGACCGTTGCCAAGGCTAGACCTACAAAAATGTGTTTTAAAATTATATTTCGCACACACGATCCAAATACTATACGAAATATTACCATTTTGCTTGATCATGAATTGGCACAGTTCTTTTGTGTTATGTGGGGTCATGAACAATTTTGTTATGTTCAACTTAGTTAGAAGTCAACGTAAAGTTGATCGGAAACTACCTTTTTCTGGGTAAGTTATGGTAAAATAAACGTCTCACATCTCTGCAGTAGTAACCTTGTATAATTGAACAATAAAACCTCTTTATAATTTCGAATTCAATTTTCAATAAATTAAGTTTTTGGTTTGAAAGCCAGCCGCATAGAAAAGATTTGGATGATCTTTTGGTCAGGTTGCTAACGTATTAGGAAGTTACTGTTATAAATAAAAAACATCTATATAATTGCTTTGTACAGTACACCATATCAACCTACGCTAAAAATTACTTAATCTTTCGGGCAGAAGATTATAAGAACTAAAAATTTTGACTTAATATGCCTACTAGATGTTTCGAGAGGTGTTATGCTAGTAATATGCAGCACGTTGTTCCAAAATAGAAAATATTGAACACCAGTCTTGGAATCCTCTATAAAACTAGTTTAACCATAATCATTATGAACGGGGTAATTTTGTTTGTAGAATTAAAAAAAAAGCTTATATTTTAATACTTTGGTTTATAAATAGTTTTTCGACTGTTCGTCAAGGTCCCGTTTCACAGAATTAAATATTTTACATTTTGTTAAAAGACAGGTAACAGGTAAATGACTGACATAAAATAAAAACTAGATTTTATAAATATATTTTTAATAAGTTAAAAAAACCTCATAGTTTAGAACATGATAAGAGCATTATGGTTGAGATATAAAAAAAACAAACATTCGATGAAACACATTATCAGTTAATATTGAAAAATTGCTTGGTAGGTATATTTGATAAGGATATAGGATAAGAGTGACATTTATAAAAAAGTAAATGTTTACCTTTCAAAGAATGCATTCTAACAGTATAATAGGATTACTAATTCCAAATAATTTATTATAGCTAGAGTAAGGTATGAAGTAACTAAATTCTAGTAAACGAGCTTAAGCCAAGTAATTTTATTGTCTCCACACTGGTAAAGATATTAATTAACCACATTACTTCGTTATTTTAAAAACACATATTTTTTGTTCCAGAACATTCCTCGCACCTCTGTTATCCCTAACAGATGGTTAATCGCCAGACGAGACGTTAATTTGTATTCACCCCTCTCCGTGATTTATCGGGCATGACGTGAAAATCCTCGTCTATCTGTTGTATTATGTATTAATTCGGGAATTTAAACAATAATTTTGCATATTTTCCATCAAAGCCTTCATTACGATGTTATTAAAACCGTTTCACCGTTTTAAACTTGATATTTTATCGAAATTAAATTATTTGGTTCATAGGAACTGTGTTGTTTTACACACGCTTCAGAAAGAAAAAAAGGATTTATTAACCAGTATTTCCAGTCTTAAAAGTTAAGATATAACTTATGCAACTTTTGCGTTAAGCATTAATAAAATCACTGAGGCGAGAAAAACTTTTCCACTAGACATTAAAAATAACGAGTGAATTACTGAGGGGAATTTAGAAAATGCTTTTGTCGCTTGTTGTCTTTTCTTTTCTATTTTGTTGTTTTGGAACAACTCACTGACATTTTCCGACCAATTGCGCGAAACCAATGTGGAAAGGTCTCGCATGGCGGGTTATGCTCCTGCTTTCACTGTGGTATTTCCGTCTATAAGAAAGGGCTGCGCCCCAGTATTAGCCCGAATAAGGACAATACGTTGGATTATTACTTGCTGGAAGCATGGGTCATACCAACAGAAATTGTTTAAGTGGCCGTACGCAACTTTAAAAAAACACTAGATATTTGTAGTACAATATCGTTTTACTCCGGTTCTGTGTTAGGTACTATCAAATTGTTACTTGATATTAAATAGCCTAGCCTAAATTCAGCAGTGTAACGCTTGTGTTTTGAACACCAAGGAACGTCTCGACATAGGCGTTTTATTTTACGCAAATAATTAATATATTTTTTTAGCACTAATTGCTTTAAGTATAAATGCTAGCAATGAAATGCTTATATAACAAAAAATATATTAAATAGTATTTACCTTAGAAAAAGGTAAAAGAAATCGAATTTACCATAGTAACAATTACGTAAACACAAAAAAAGAAAACCACCGGTCTTTGCTCTTGCATTACAACCGCTCTGTCTGCAAAACTAGATCCTTTGCGTACTATTTGCAATTCATATTGACATTCGTACATAAATGATGATTTTAATACATTTTAGATAACTTAAGTAAGTTGAAATTTCAAATTAAAGATATTGTCCTATTATCTGTGCCATGAGTTCCTATTAATAATTACAAACACTTGAAAATACCTTATTGAAAAAATAAGTTTTGATAAGCAGAGATTTATCTTTATAAAACACACTATTTTTTCTATTTCTACAAATAGTTTTTATATTTTTTCGTTAAGAAATTTGTTAGACAAATGGACGTCTACAGTCAAGTGATAAAATCAAGATGTCGTCGCAAGTATAACAATCTTAGGACCCGTCCGCCCCGCCACAATGATTTGCATACAACCACCCTTCGCGTGATTTATCGCGTGGACGAGTCATAAGACGAGTGTCGCGAAACCTTACAGGCGGAATGTACACGCCTTTTTCGCAATTTGTCAAGCATTTCAGTAAGTAGGAATATGATTTATACGTAGAAAACGTTAAATATTAATGGTTATGTTGCTAATTAAATATTATTGTATTAGATATCTAATAGGAAATGGTTACATGACATCGTAATAAAAATGATTCTTTTGTCATTCTTGACAATAAAACAAAAAATATAACGCATGCGATGGCTAAAATAAAGAAGCATAGTATAAAATAGCAAAAAAGTAATGGAGTAAACGTTTTTGGAGCGGAGCGAGTGAAGCGAGCTAAGCTGTCGTGGTTCAGTTACAATGACGCTATGTCTGTTACGCCATAACTTCCCGAGTTCTTAATCGATTTTAATATTTTGTGTGGAATCGAATAAACAGGTTAAGGACTAGATCGTGACGGAGAATTTAGAAATTCGCCAAAAACCAAAAAATATTGGCTCTATGGGATTTCCCATTAAAATTTACTAAACATTTTTTTTTATTCATTTTGTTTTAGTATTCTCCGCTACAATATATGGTGCTAGCGAAGCTTTATACTTAGCGACTGCAACGACATAGTATTTTATTACATTCACATCGACAAATCGTCAGAAGTAAATACCTATGTTTCCCCAGACAAATGTTAATTTGGATTCTCCATGAGTCAGTGTAATATCGTGACAACATGAAACACTAGCAGTCATTAAGACAGATAAGACAAAAGTTAAAAAGAGGGATTTCGACTTTTAAGTTCCTGCAGCTGCCGTGTTAACATTATATTTTCTATTATTTTCACTTATACTTATATTGTTATAAGCCTTTAATGATTCAAACAATAATAGTGTTGAATTTAACTTTAAAATTGTTATGGGAATTTTAACTACTGTAATATTTAGTAGCTTTTCAGTTTTATAGCATTGAATAAACACAGGTCTTTTGCAAAATTAATTTAATCAGGGAGTATAAGTATTCACCAGTTTTACAATAAACAATTTCTCATTTCCCAACTGGTGAAAGACATGTAAATATTTATAGTTTATAGTGAACTAAAACTAAATATAATAAGGAAACAATATCATTTCAGATATTTTTTTTAAATAAGTTTAAAATATAAAAAATCGCGGTTTGTAAGCGACGCTTTAAGGGGTAAGATTAAATAAGTTTCTTTTATACCCGATAGAATAATTAAAGGCAGTTTAGGTAAACGATAACCTTAGTTTAACTGTGATGCGATTAAAAATTATTTTTTAACCAGTAGTGTCTCATTTCAAGAGATAAAATATTCCTTAGCGAAGAGACAACCAATGTGAAGTATAAAAGGGCAATGTGGAGATGTCAAATCAATTGAACCTAATTGGCATTTCTCAAGTGGAAATTACGCTCTACTATAACAGGGCCCATTATTGAAGCAAAACGGAAGCCATTGCATTATTTAAATTCTTCTAGAAAAATCTAAAGGTGTTTTAATAGAATAAATCATTCTGGTTTACCATGGTAAACATGATAACAAAATAGAAACGAAATGATATACAATATAATATAACACGAGTAAATATAATACGAGTAAATGCCCCTTTCCGGGACTCGAACCCAGGACCGTCAGTGCGAAAGGCTGGTTCGCTACCGTTGCGTCAAACGGTCGTCTCGGTTATATTAAAATAAATTATTTGCATTATAAACTATTATGTTAAGTTTTAAAAAACGTTCTCAAGACAGAATATATAGTCCTTAAGCAATCCCTTCGCTGACATGACACTAATTTGCTATGTAGGCGGCCATGCCCGTGACGTGATATGCTTTGTTGACGTAACACACCCTTATTAATGTACGAAGACTAGCTGACAGTTAGTTAGTGGATCTAAAACTAAGGTAAACAGTTTATTAATAAGTAAAAAGTAGTGTAGTCATTGAGATTGATATAAATTTTAACGTTTAGATGTTCCGCGTGCTACATGGGGAAATAAGTTTTCAAACATTTCCATGCTTTTAGTTACATCGTCTTTAACATTTCGATACTTGATTAGGTGGACTCTAAAGAAAAAGCTTTTCCTATATTGTAGACTTTCGTTATTATTTCTGATTTAACTGTCGTCATTTCTAAGTTTCCCCAATGTTGCGTTGCAGCTACGTATCATTAAGAGCAAATCTCCAAAGTAAAGTCCAGTATTAGAAAGTTTAGTTAATAAACTAGACCGGTATAGTACATCAATACACAATAAGAAATAAACATACCAAGATAGACATCGTGCCGCCGCGCCTGCATAATCAACTCAACTCAATTAGAAATAGATTATTATCATAGCATTGACGTGATCTATACTTTTAAAAGGCTAGGCATGTGCCTGGTAATTTTTTATACCAAGAACAGCATATCCATACCAGCCTTTTTTATTTTATGAGGAAAATGTCAAAATGTCTCTAACGATATCGTACCACCATACATTCCTATAGAATTTGAATCGATATATGCTACATATCGATAGGGAAAATTTGTCATTCTTGTGTAAGTTGAACATCATAAAAGACAGCTATAACGAACTTTAACGAAAATTGCTTTCGACTGATGGTTGCTAAACGCATTTGAATAAAAATACCTTAAATAGGCGAAAAATACTACTTAATTATCTAGTGCAGTGCCATAACACAACACAGTTAACAATAAGTAACGAAAACGTTATCGCAACGTCAGTTTAGCAGTCGCTTCTAGCCTTCGATATAGCTCAGGTTTGGGAACCACGGAGCAGAACGGAGTATTTCAAGGATTGGGGCAATACTACTAGCCAGTCGTAAATATTTTTAGAGGCTACGAAGACTACTTACTCATTTAGTATTTTATGCTCATTAGCAAACCATGACATGCCATACCCAAGCCGAGATAATGAAAAATGAGCAGTCTATTTAGCAATCGCTTCTAGTCGCCGTTATATCACTCCGTGGATTCCAAACCCCATTGCGCAGATTAACTGTCAAATTCTAATTTAGAAACGGGTGGAATTATTGTCGAAAAGACGCTCCTACATCTCCGCAACTCTATTAAGCGTCTTCAACTTCATGTGTTGAGTTTGAGTCTGTACCAAATTGGGTGAATCGCTACGTGTTAGAATTTATCACTTTCAGTTTTAAATGGTGTGTTTACGAAAATGGTTTATTGAATGGAGAATGAGTTTGTACAAAAAGTGCAATAAAAAATAAGTTGATATCGTGTTTCTTTAACCATAAAGCAGATGTCATAAAGGGATAGTGACTTTTCCTTACTATTAATAAATTTATAGCAAACAGTATTGCTAACCAAGTAAAAAATATTTGTATTAGCTTCTTTTTGATACTTTTTATGCTAATTTGGCGTAATTTAAAGAGTAATTTTATTAATATTTTGTAAGTTCTCTCACCATCGTTTTATTGAAATAATAACTAAATTCTAAGTACTTACTTATTCAAAAAACAGACATCAACAGACTGACAGAATAAATTAAATATTCCACATTTATAAGTAAATTAATTCATGGGAGCTTGTTTTTTCTAAAAATTATTTCTTTTTCCCTATTGCTGTAACGATGAGATCTTTTTGTGAGAAGCCCTTGAAGATGCCATTCTTTGACGCCCCAATTATTGGCTGGGCAAGTTCTTCAATAAAAACAACAATTTGGGTAGCATTTCTTGGTAACTTTTAGTGAGTATTTCGAGAGGATATTTCTTTAGAGACATTGAAGTTACTACTGAGAACGCTGTAATATTTTATTGCACAATGTTGTTTGCTATTTCTGTTACTTTATTAGATTTTGATATTGTCAACATAATCCAGAGCGTAATTATACTATAGTAGTTGTTTGAATGTATCAATCGAACTGACTTAATGTGAATTTATTTTTACGTACTTGGTTTCACATTAATATTATTCAAAATCTCATGCTTTAAATGTCATACACCAAAACCTATTTTAAGCAATAATTGCAGCATGTACACAATACATATTATAGAAGTGCAATAGAATACTTTACAACGTGTACCTTGTAGCAAACCCATAACAGTTGTGAGCAATTTGTTATACGATCTTAAAGTTTCTCGGGAATCGATCACCCAGTCGTGGTGCTTCCAAGTTGAGTGTATTCGATCAAATGTGTTCAAAGCCATGAAAGTGATACAGGGGGTTTTTAAGGTTTGAAATATACGGGGAGTTCTTGAAAGTTTTGGGGTGTGAAAGAGGGACAATTTTTTTGTGCAAATGGTTTATTTTTGTCGGGTTCATTTAAAATTGAGCCCCTGATTGAATGGGTGAGTCACAAATATAAAAAAACCTTATTAAGCTGTGTGTAATAAATATAATACAGAAAGTCTTAAAATGTGGAAAGTAGTAGTAGTATATGCCTTGATAACAGCGTAGATGTTTTATTATATGATCTATTTTTAGTAACTCAAATTACTCAAACCATAATCTGCTCTATGTTAAATTGGCGTATAATTGGCGGATAAGAAAACAAAACGTGTCCTTACTTTTGTTTGTTTATCGAAGTTTTAAGTTTATTATCCAAACTGTTGGTTCTTAAATTTCTTTGTCATCAGCAATAGTGAATAATTCTTATTTGCTTATTAGTTATATTTCATCGTAGCAAATTTAGTTGTATTATGATTTTGAAGACTCTCTTGTAAATACAATAACAAACGCTTCTACCTAATTTGATTTATTTTCTGAAGTTAGTAAATAAATTATATTCATAATCGAAGTTCCTGGTAAAACAAAGAAGAAAATATAAATTACAAATACCTAGTAGAGAAACATTTAATAAACAGAGTAATTAAGGTGAGACGGAGACATTTTCGAATTAAGAAGTGGTTATCCGAGAACCAGGGCGTTGGAAACGCGATTCTGACGTCTTAAATTATGTTGTTAGGAGGAAATGTTAAGTAAAAAATGTTTGGTAATTTAAAATATTTATTACAATCACATATTTTTTTGTGTTTGTTATGCTATAGAAATGCTCGTAAATTACTACGATTGTGTCAAGAGGACGATAGGTACTATTTTATAGAGACTGTACTTTAATTTCATTACATTTTGTTTTCCCCGTACAAAATAGACATCTTGCGACCATAATATACTATTTTTAATCCTATAGTAATTGGGTCTATCATTATTATTAGAGCTTTAATAGGACGTTATACAAGCAAGTTATTATTATTTGTTGCTTCTACTCATAGTAAATACAAATAGTAACGACAAATGTAATTGCGGCTATCACAACATCAAAAGAAACCATTGCCTTAGTATCTAGCATCAATAAATAAATTATTCTACTAATAAATAACAAGTGGTAAAAGCCTCCATAAATATTTATAAACAAATCCTAATACTAAACAATGGCATTGTATTCCAAGTGGCCAAGTTATATCATAAATAAATTGGACTTAGTCTATGGTAGCCTGCTTCGTTAGGTACATACTCGTACAAAAGTGCTATAAATGAAATTTAAAGTCGTGAAATTTTATCTCTATTTATTATAATTAAATGAGAGGACGAAACAAAAGTCACGACATAAAAAGGGCAAGGTGTTGAGATTCACTCATTAAATAAAATTTTATGTCATCACATTTTATGCGTATCGAATATTAAATAGTTATGAAATTTTTTGATACGTACCGAATAATTCAATATTTAAACTTAACTGAATAATTGGGCCGGATAATTGCAACACAGAGTCAAGCATCTCCGCAAATTGCTTTTTGATCCAAACGTTGGATATATTACCTGTAACAAAAAAATTAGTCAACTCGTGATCGAAGATATATTATTAGGAATATTAATAATTTGTCTATTGCCTAAGCTAATTACAATAATTTTGTTGATATATTCAACAACCTAGCAGCTATGACAACAACAAACTAGCTTTCAATGAATAAAGGATATTCCAAAAACTCTAGGCAACTTACAGAATATATTCACACTGATATCCAGCCGCATAGTGCAAAAAGCCAACTTCCAATAACAAATACGACGATACCATATGCTGGCATAGTTTAAAGTTAAGCATTATGATTTTCATGAAGAGAAAATTGTTGTTATCTGTGTATGGGCTATTTAATGCAGCCTTTTCAGAGGCGCCCCAATTTTAGGATGGTCCACGTAATAGTAGCCAAATGTACCAAAACTTGAGGATAATAATCCTATTCACTTAACTATCAAATGATAATTGTTATTGTTACGTCAGATTTAGTGTTAATTTTTAATTCCATGAATTTCTTTGTGGACTAAACATATTTCGCAGTAGCAACATTTGCAGCATCATAGTTAGAAGGACTTATTATGGATCAACTATTTTTCTTAGTTTCGTATGGTAAGCTTGTTAGAGATTTTTATATGATTTGGATAACCATTTCTTTTTCATAATATTGAATGTAAATGTAGGGAAATATCGCCAAACATCATTCAGGAAATGGGCTCGCTATAGTCCATGCCAAACCAATTCTTTCCACCAAAGTAAAGGGTTATTCACCAGCAGTGAGGATATTCATGATCACCTCAGCCGAATGGGATTCATTGCTGGTCATAAAAATGGGGCATTTTGTTATAATTTCGACATTTGACAGGCGGTTGGTGCTATTCCACTCTGACAGACACCATGCAGCTTCTGATGACGTCATTAGAAAGGCAAGGCAAATTTTTAAAAATGGTGTTGTTTTAGGCGTGTATCGATAATAAATTTAAAAACCGTGTCAAAGATAACAAGAAATATATTATATACGGGAATAATAGCGTACACGACGGACGGTCTATATAAGTGACTAGTTATTTTTGCTCATCAGTGTACGACCGGTCTTCTTCTATAGACATTTCCTTTCATAACTTACACTTTTTGTTTCACAGTTTTACAATTGCAATACACAAAAAGTTTTCATGGTTTTCATCATTCGTATAATATTGTTGAAAAATTAATTAACTTGTCAAGATAGAAGTTACCATAAACAGCTGAATGTGTTCCTAATTACTTTCAGTGAGTGATTGACACGTTTTATGGAACCCGGTTTGTTTTCATTTTCTCTTAGTTAGATTTTATCCGGATATGCACAAAACACTTAAAGATATCGTATGTGTTTTTAAGATAAGAAAAATTTATACACTTACTATTTTACAAATGAGAGCATTATTAGCATTCAGTTAAAAAGAACATTGAAGGAAGAGTGCCGTCTTGGTTCAAGGAAGAAAGATGATACAATAAAATTTATGGTATGCAGGCTATTTCAAGAGGCAATAGCACAAAGTTTCAGTTGAAATTCTCTTTTTAAACTACTCAACCATTCCATAGTATTCAAATAATAATGGAAACACTAGTACTAGTCCAGGACGTTGGCTGAGGTCCAAAATAAGACACATGCAAATGACTACTAATAAAATTCTAAAATATTACCTTGCTGCGTTAGATTGTAATTACAGTTGAATCCAAAGTAAAAATAAAATTACCGTTTGCAAATAATTTCATACAAAGATTTCTTCTAAAGAAGCATCAGTGAATTAAATCTTTGTCAGAACTAGCAGCCCGTCCCGGCTTCGCACGGGTGGACAAAATTCTTTAATTTTTTTCTATTATAAATATTTTTCTGTTATCGCCATCTAGCGTCCGGTAGACGAACTACTTGCGGTTAACGCGTTGCTATGATAATGTTATTGATACAATGAAAAAAGAGCGGGAAAAAAGAGCGGACAGACAAACACACAGTATGCGTTTGTTTTTACGCTTCATACCGAGAAGAGCCTATGCCCCAACAAACAGATGCAAATGGGGTTAATGATTATCATTTATGTATGGTGCTTACCGTTAACGGACTGGTAACGGACCAATTACTCATTTAAAACGTTCCCGCACGCGGCCTATTATCGGACGGATTTTATCACAGATTTTATAATCCACACATCTGAATTTTGTCTTCTAAATCAACCCACAGACCTATTTATACATAATATGAAGAAAAAGGAAATATCAACCAATAAAATACGTCATTCACGATAACTATCTGATCGTTAAAAGCTGGGGTATTCCAATTAAGTGACGCTACGAGCTCGTGGTAGACTAATGATCTATCATTTTTTTATTAATTAACAGAAGGAAAAAGGAATAGTTAGGAAGGATATTGTACAAGATAAGTATATTCTTTATATATTATTTTAGATTAGTGTTCAAATACTTTGCGAACTTGAAATTTATGACATTATGATCAAAAACAAAAATAGTGACTGCAATATTCATTAGTCAACGCTTTTATCACAACTTTACCTTGATAACCATTATAAAGTATTGGAAGTTATCTAAATGAACCAAAAATAAGTAGACGAATAGTAGAGAATCAACATTTTCTGAGAAAAACAAACAAAGATTATCCGAGGCAAAGCCGCAACAAGATTCTTAGACAAAGCGAAATATCTTCACAAGATAATATTAGGAATTTCTGGCATTCAATTAGGGCAGGGTGTCGATGGAGACGATTCACTTTCCTCCTAAGCCTCATTGAGCTTCTAGCCGCATTCCACTAAATCGCATGGGAAGGAAATCCAGGGCTACTTGTAAGCTGCCTCAATTTGGAACTGTTATCTGGTCCACGAAGACGGAAAAACGATACAGAGGAATAATATTTGCTACTTTCACAACAACTAGTCCAGCGCAAAGTTATCACTTTGGCTTAAGTTATGGATAGCGGGTAAACATACAGATAGGGAGTATTCATCGATATAGTCAAGTATCCATGAATCAGGCAAAATTGCTCGTATTCATCATACAAACGTTTGCTCCTTCCGGGACTCGAAACTGAGGTCATTTGTCTTCTAAAGTAGGATTACTACCACTCAGCCAAACAGTAAGTAACCGTCATCGTTATCATTATGATGGTTCAAATATACGAGTACAGGAGAGAGTACAGCCACTACGAGGCCCCAGCTGATTGGTGGCTGCTAACGACCGTCGACGGTCTCTAGGTCGAGACCAAAGGCGCTTACATGTCTTCAGAAGAAAGAGTGGAGATATGTTTTTAGGATCACACACCCGAATAAATAATTGTCATTAAAACGATAAATATCATTCGATTTTTATGCTTTCTAGTCGCATAACAATAGAGTTTAATGTTTGCATATGTGTATGGAATAGTAAGAAAACAACGAAAGGATGTCAGGAAATCTCTATCTAGTCGCACGACGGTGTTATTATAAAATGTTGTGTGCACATTTCTATTGAGTTACAATTTTTACAAATACATCTACTTCTACTATACTACTGCCAATGAAAAATCACTTCCAATTTATTTTTCCCTTATGGACAAGGGTTTCACTTTTAAAACTTTCAAGAGTTTTTACGACCAAAAATCTTAAGTTTATTTTAGTGATTAACATCAAACTCACTGTGGCATCCCTAAGGGTAAGGTGTAAGAGTAGTAGAATTTGCTTCAACATCCCTTTACATAATTAAGAAGGATAAATGCCGTGTGACACATTATCCCCGTTTTCAGAGGCTTAGTGTTACTCCGAGGGAGATTTGTGCCAAGTAATCTGAATACGTATTCAGAGTATTAATTTGAGTGATAATACGTGTGTTTATTATTGAAAGAATTCCTGAAGAGTTTCTAGAAAGTGAACGAAACGCTGTTAAATTGTATATCGTCAAGTTTAATTTTATAAAATTAATGTTTCATATCGATGGGAAAGAGAAACCACTATACTGCCTAAACTGCCGTTGGGTTTAGAAATTCTTATGTTACCGACGATGTATTCCTATTTTATAATTTTAAGTGTCGAAACAAAGCCTTTAAACGATTCGAGGCATTCTAAATAATTAACCTTTAAAAGAGAGTACCCATTATAAACTTTAATAATCATGTGCTAAAAATAAACAATCGTAACGACCGTTGAAACAGCTTTTTATAGGAGCAGACAAAATCCAATGAAGTAAGAACAAGAAAAATGTTCTGAATTAATTATAATAAAAGTGTATCATGTCCAATTTTTTATATTTTCACTGAGAATCGTAACTCTGATTATAAATAAACGACAAAAATATAAAAAGATTTCTAAATAAAAATGATTAAACTATCATATGATTTTGTTATATGGTCTCAGGTCTTGGTGGTTGTAGTATAGCTGTTAATTCGGATTCCCATAATAATATGTACTATTCAATTTGAGAAGTACTCAGTCAGGTTAAAATCGAAGGTGTTTACGACGTCTTTCTTATATTTTTATCTCAATCATTTAGTTATGTACTTAACCATAATTAAATTAATCTCTAAAATATTGAAGCCAGTACCGTGAAAATGAATTTACATGTAATAATGCCAACAGATCGCTTTCAGTTGGTTCCTATTTATTGCGTATTTATTATTTGCTGTTTTCATCCGAGGTTCTATGTGTGAGAAGAATGCTAACATCAACAATTTAGTGACCCGTTAAAATCTTACCCCTTTATATATTTTTGATAGACAACACATAGTTAAAGAGTTACAGCAGGCCATCTATATTGATAGGCGTCAAAAAAATTATACGTCATTAGATATAAAAAATATCAAAAAAGAAATAAACCCTCGATCAAAAATTATTGTAAACGTATAAACGTGTATTAACGTGACGTGTTTTACGTTTCATTACGTTATGTTACACTCAACTAGTTCCGGTTCCAGTAATAATCCACATCCACTTAGAGATCAATAATACTTTGAACAAGTTGGGCGAAATTTTCTATGATCGTGTCAAATTTCCCAGTTAGAATCTACAGATGTTTGTCTTCTTGTGGCCGCCTACGGGCTTCTAGTTATTCCTTTTCCTGAAGTCGTCGGGCTTTTGTTACGTTGCGTGTTTTTTGTCTTTATTTTTTAACGCTTTCGGATTAAAATTCGATGAAAACGGGGACATTCGGTCGTTATCTACCCGCCGTATTGATCGGGTTCTAAACGAACCCTAGTACAAATTAAATCTTCTGTATCAACAGGAAATGCATAAATAATAAGGCATGTTACCAAAATCGTTAAAACAGGTAAGCGTTTTAAAAAAATATATCCATAACTCCTTTACAGATGCCGTGATCACAGGATGACTAAGGCAATGGTCGTCATATATTTTCTACTACCAGCAGAATATTTAAATCGGAAACGTTCCTAACTGTTATTTTTTAACTAAATCAAATTGTTTTATTTTGCTTTTCATTTAGTTTTTAATTCTCATTATAAAATTAAGCGTAATAAATATTAATTTCAACAAAGAACCGCCCAGTCAAATGCCAGGTCAAAAGTACCCTGAACCGACGAGTTTATATGAAAGGTCTGATGAGAGTTGAAGAAGCGAGAGATGTATGTCAGGATCGCGGAAAGTGGAAATAAACTCGGCGTCAAAAAAATCGCACCTTATAAAAATCTTATTCAAAAATTCCTAAACCTTATATAGAGGATAGTGTTAGGTATCATTAGAAAGGTAACAAAAAGGAGCATCAAACAACAATTAAGTGCAATCTTTTTTTTAATTAAAATTATACAAAAAGCATAAAAATTTGAAAAATAATAAAAAATCTTAATTAAGTCCTAATTAATAATCAATAATTTACAAAAAAAATTTACAAAAAGTGTCTTAAAATTAACTCAAAATCTAGTGTTACCCCCCCTTGCCCTGATGACGGCTTCCATACGGTCCCTCATAGACCTCACCAACTTCAGGAGCTCTTCTTGAGGGATAAGACCCCATTCTTCAATCACCGCGGTTTGGAGTTCCTCTAGAGTCGAAGGAGCCGGATCCCGAGATCGAACCTTACGTTTAAGATGGTCCCAGAGGTGCTCTATCGGATTCAGATCAGGACTTCTCGCTGGCCACTGCATCACAGGAATTTGGGACCTCCGCAGGAAGTCGTTCACGATGGCTGCAGTGTGTGCGCGAGCGTTGTCGTGCATTAATGTGAACCCCTCGCCAAAAGATTCGGCAAAAGGGACCACATGCACATCCAGGATCTCTGTGATATAGCGGCGCGCAGTCAGCGACCCTTGTCCGCGAGCACCTCCGGTCCGGGAGACGCAGACCAGGTCGGTTTTGCCGGCAGCCGACATACCGCCCCAGAACATGCAGGATCCGCCTCCATATTCCACCGTCTCCTGGATGCAGGCTTGAGCGAAACGTTCACCCTGCCTCCGGTATACTCTTCTTCGTCGGTCGTTGCAGAAAAGACACACTCGTGTCTCGTCTGAGAAGAGAACAGCTCCCCACTGCTCAATGGTCCAATCGACGTGGTCGCGAGCAAACTGCAAGCGGGCTCGTCGGTGCGCTGCAGTCAATTTTGGACCTGTAGCAGCTCTGCGGGCTGCTATGTTCTTCTCCTTCAGTCTTCTTCTAACCGTGGATACACTCACGGTGCGTCTGCGAACTGCCTGGAGCTCCTGTTGCAGCTGAACAGCGTTTGAGAAGCGATTTCTCAAAGAGTACGACACAACGAACCGGTCGTCTCTTTCCGAAGTGCAGCGACGTCTACCGGACCCATGTCGCCGGATATAGCCACCGGTCTCTAAAAAGCGCTGGTAGACTCTACGAACCGAAAAACGGCTCAGATTCAGTTGCCGGGCGACATCACACTGCCGCACCCCTGCTTGCAGTAGTGCAACCACTTGAGCGGCCTCATCAGCTGTAGTGTCCATTTTCCAGATGTTCTTTCTTCAGTAAAATCAGTGCGTGTGTCCCCTTCAACGGTTTAATAGCGAATGACCCACATTGAACCCGTGTTGACCTCTTTATACCCACAAAGTTAGCGCAACTCGCGACTCTCCCGAGCAGCAAAATTTCCTTAGAATTTTTGTGACCCTTTATTTGTTGCTTTAGGTTTTATTTGATAATGAAAAATAATGTTTTTTTATTAAGTTAATTAAGTAACCTTTTAAATAAAATTATAATTAATACGACTGCATGTGCATATCCAGAGTTAATGCCATTTGAACGTGATTTTCTTAGAGGTGCGATTTTTTTGACGCCGAGTGTATGTGATCACTGCCTACCTCTGCGGGAAAAAGGCGTGATTATACATATGTAAGTTTAACTAAACCTTAACTTGGTTTTAGTACCTACTTAGATACGAAAGCTGGTGAGAAAATTGAAAATGCATTTGCTTTTCACTATTTTAATGTTATATTAAGTATTACTCAGTTATAGCAATTTAATTTTTGTCAAAATTTTTTTATACTACAATCCTTATTGTGTCATTATACCTACCTTCTCTAAATGATCTCTCTAAGCGTCTTTGTAACTCTGAGAAATTTCCTATGCGTTCATAAATTGAAACTTCACAATATGTTATAAAATTATACTGAGCAACTAAACTTGGAAGTTATCTTAATCGGCTCAGACTATTTATATTCCATTAAGGCGAAGCAACATCCCTGAGCAGCGTCTAAGCTAATAGAACAAGTTAGTTGACAAAACTTGCAGATCTGTTGGGATCTTCAGCCATTTTGATTCCTAAGAAAAAGTTTCACAGTTATTTATTGGCATGGTAACATTAAGTATTAATAAGTGCCAGCATAAATAGTCAAAATACATTAAAATAAAATTACATCAAGGGTCTCGCCAGTTTTTTTTTTAATTATCATAGAACATTTATTTTTTATTCCAAATTTTATAAATAAACTTTCACTTACTATATTAATTATTTGATTTATTTTCGATTAAAATTTTAAAACTTACATGAATGGTAAGGCACTCGTAAGAACTATGTAGTAGCATAAGAACTTTTTCTTTTCTATTTTAAATATGCGAGCAGAATTCCCCGAAGTCAATTCTCAATCCACTTTATGTAAAAAACCAATTTGAAGATTACATACATATTTAGATTTGATATAGCTATAAAGGAAATCAGTACGATATGCGTTAGAGGTGACATCCTCCGTCCGTTAATGTTTATAGCACTCTGATATAAAGGTTTTGTTTTGGTTAATATTTTTCTTTATAATTAGTCTGGTCGTAAATACTGTTACATAAAACTTCGTGATTGAAGAGCACTACAATAAGCAAAATGATAAAGTGTACGCTCACAGTTCTTAAGAAGCTTCTCAAGTGGTCGGAAAGGTACAACGTGATCATCATCCTGCGTCAGTGATGGTTTGGTGGGGCGTGTCTTATCAAAGCGTCACTACATTTTTGTGAAAAAGGAGTGAAAACTTCAGCCAAAGTGTATCAAGAGACAGTCTTGGATCGTGTTGTGAAACCTCGCAGCAATCCATTTTTTTAAATGTACCGTGAACTTTCCAGCAGTATACTGCACTTGGTCACAAGGCACGAACTAACCAAGCCTGCCTTGAAACCAACGTTCCGGACTTCATAAGAACCTAACTTTATAAGACTAGCACTCATCTAGCCCAGATCTCAACCCTTTAGACTACAAATTATGGTCAGTTTTTGAGGATCTGGCCTGCTCTAAACGACACGCCGACATCGAGTATCTTAAAAATCACTGGAGCAAGCAGTGGAGAAATTTCCCATGGAAATAGTGCGTGAATTCATAGATTCATGGTCAGACAGATTAAAGGCCTGTATAAAAGCCAAAGGTGGCCATTTCGGAAAGATATTTTTTTTGCTGAGACTAATAAATATGTACATATAAGTTTAAGTAATGTTACATTATTTCATAAAAAAATTGCATTGTCATTTGTAACAGAGCTTATGGCCAGACTAGGTCAAAGTTTAATTAATTTTTATTGAAAGTATCAGAAAATGACTGGGGGTTCTTCTCGAATATGTAAAATGGAAAAGCCAACGGTTTTATGCTATAAAGTCATGCCACTTTTTCACACTTTGCCACACGGCATATGCAAAATCTAGTTATTTCAATAAAAAATTCTCAAATTGTAAAAAGCTTGACTCATAAACTGAACTTACGTGAGGTATTGAGTATTCCAGGTTTCAAAAAAAGATTTTGCCTTTACCTTTTGGATCACCCTATACACATTGTTATAAGACCATTGTAAACATGTTAACTTTACAATGAAGGAAATAATGCTTAAGGCGATTAACCCAATTTGCAAGAGCTAGGTGCAGATAGCTGAAATCAAATTCTTTCAGACCCAACTCACAAGTTGCAGCAGTTGGCATAACTAAGAAGGCATCCGATGAGTTTAGTGGAGTATACAGACGAACGACTTTTAAAGCTATTAATGAATGTTGTTAAATTTAAGAAATATTTTTTTAGCTAAATAACAATAACATTTCTTTAATTCAAACCACTAAGCCCGGTCCAACGTAAGTAATGTTACAAAACTAAAAAATAATTAGTTAAATTACAATTTAATTAATTATACCATATCAAATGGCTAATTTACAGTAATAATTTAAGAAAATGATTAAACATGTTTCTTTACACAATTACAACAATCATTAGGGTTGTTTGATTCGGAAAGACAGATCATAATATTGCCCAATCATTGGTAATACGGTTTATTTATAGTACATAAGTAGATGTTAGTCAAACACAAACTTACTTTGGAATCTGAAACCGTCCTTATAACAAATAAAAAATTCAAAGAAATCACACCAAATTAGTTCACAGTGAAAATCTGTTATCAGTTTTCACTGTCATAATATACAAGCTATTTCGAATAACTTTTAGATAAATTTATTAATTTAATCTCACTCAGTTTAGATTAGATTCCCGCCTCTTCAAATTAAGTTTGTTTTTAGAATGGGTTCGCTTTTGATCGCAATCAAGCCCGGAGGCTAAGGTAGGATCCACGATGGAACGAGCTAACCCAGAAGGTGCCTATTCACCCTGGCATTAAAAATAAACGGGTTATAACTTCTCGTAAATACAGACTCCTTTGCTGTGCGTATTATGAAGGATGTTGAGAAGCGCTTGGTGCGACAAAAAAAGAGTGGTTACCCGCAGTGCGTCAGGATGTGCGATGGAAAAAAGGAGATTGCGGTA
Source organism: Calamotropha paludella (assembly GCA_927399485.1). Classification (NCBI taxonomy): domain Eukaryota; kingdom Metazoa; phylum Arthropoda; class Insecta; order Lepidoptera; family Crambidae; genus Calamotropha; species Calamotropha paludella. The sequence continues at coordinate 16,643,531 of OV656803.1, read as the reverse complement.
TGAGCAAATGCATCTCCTGAGCACACTCTCCAAAGACACAGTCTGTAGAAGGCCACAGAGAGGCAACTTTGCGGCGATAAACTAAGGTGTGAAGTTTGTTCTTCACCAATTTGCAGTCACCGATGAAACTCTCAGCTCTACGCTGAATAGTGCAGGAAGCTGGTATTTTGCTGAGCCGTCCCAGAGGTGGTTGCAATATTCCATGAGCTTTATAGAGAGGTAAAAGCGGTCCCGGCGTGAAATACTGTTTGATCTTATTTCAAAACATAGACTCAGCTCACAAGTGTGGCTTACAGTATAAAAAAAAATAATATGTACTAGAAAATTAAAACGGGTGCTTACAAGGCTCGGTAGCTCAATTGCTAAAGCATTGGACCAGACATCCAAAAGTTACAGTTCATGTCACGTTTGGGAATAATTTGTATATCTCGTTTTTATCTATTAATATATACTCTAAGAACACAAATTTGTTGTTTGTGTGTTTGTCTGTCCGCTCTTTTTCCATTGTATCAATAACGTTACCATAGCAACGCGTTACCATAGCAACGCGTTACCGGGTCAGCTAGTATAATTTAACATTATAATTTGTCAGTAAAAATTATAATATAATGAAAAAATTGCTCAATAAGGATGATCATGAAACATGATTTTGTATCATTATACATCACTATTTTCTCATTATGGCAAAAACTTTTATATATGTGTAATAATAAATTATTGATATCTATTAGACATTATTACGATATTTTGATTCAAAACTAGAAGACGAAAATCAAGAAACGGATATTAAATGTTACCAAACGGAATATAAGAATTTCCGAATAAGGTGCTGTCACTTTTTTCTAAAATTCTTACATTCCGTTTATATTCAATTCTTGTACCGTTCATACTTTGTACTTTCCGTACAAAAAATTATCAAAAAACAAAGAACGTATACTGAAAAATTAGGTAATTTTGGTGTATTTAAAAAGTTAGAATCAGCAAACGAATATTTACAATGTTTTAGCTCTTAAAAAAACAAACAATTCTACCAGATATTCTATTTCTCTTTCAAAGTATCCAACTCCATTATCAATACAAACACATGTACGTTTAATTAAATTATTTCAAAGCAAGGCTATCATGCGCTGTTTTAATCGTTCTGAACTATTTCGATCACTTTTGAATACTCCAGAACATATTACGCCAAGTTCTGTGCGTACACTGGTCTTGCGCACGTGATGGTGAGTGAAAAGAACGATGCTATATGATAAGCATTGAAGGCAGTTTGAAAGCTCAGTTATTGAGCATCACATCAGTAATGTGACACTCACGTTTTCCCGAATAAAAGAAGTACAAACGTACCATAGCCAAGTACTCCCTAGACAAAAACTGATAAGTCAACGCAATAATAATAATAATACAAAACAAACACTAATCGCAATGACACGGCGCCGCGGCGCCGGCGCGCGAATAGTCGTTTATGCCTGACGATATTTTCGTTAATTATCTTTTCGCTCCCGCTTACACATAGCCCTTTCGCTACACTCACGGTCTATCTATGGTGCACGGGAGGGGTTAGCTACCAATCGTGAGCATCTATGCAAGATTGCCGCAATTTATCAATGGAAATCGATTCTGTACTTGACCGCGCGTAGAAACTATACTCAAGCACATAGTATTATTATATTTTTATCAATTATTACGACTTTTTCGATTTTTATGTCTCAGCTATTTAGATGTATTCTGTAACAATTACTGGTAGCCCCCATTTTGTCCCTAATAAAAAGCTGGTGTATTTTTATATTAAGTTTGGTGTCATATTTTATGAGGCCCATCTTGTTCTCGTCTACCAGTTCAGACCGGCGTCGTTTAACAAGTTAAATTATGCAAAGTCAGGAGGCGAGTAAGTGCCGGCGATAGGGTAGGACAGTCGCACAAGGATCATCCATATTCATGTGCCGTTGGTACCTAAATCTTTTTAATCCACATAATGTATTAAATATTTGTGTTTGCAATAGCATAAAAACGAGTCTAAAGAAAAAATTGACAAAGAATTTGACGTAATTATCTAATTTAAGTCAATAATATTGTTTGGAATGTGATTATAACAGGTATATTGACGTGATTAATAACACTGTGTGACAATTTTTTTTTTGTGCTCTAACATTTAATGAAACGGCTATTTTTTATCAAAATAAACCTGCTGAACACAAAAACTTAAATAGATTTTTTGTAACACGTATCATTTTAAAGTTATGATAAATTAATGTACTGTAAATAAATAAAGACAGTATTAAAATAGTATATCATATTTTTTATTTAAATTATTAATTTCACACAAAAAAAATGTTATATATATTTACAAGTGACAACGAATCAAAATAGCTGAGGTTTAAGTGGTCAATATAAAAAATGAGCCAAATATTCCAAAAGAAACAAACAAAACTTGTCCGGATGATTTAAACACTTGCGGTGGTTACTTTTCTTCATGACTTTCGAAAAAAATGTTATGATTACCCAAATAAACTGTTAGAATTATCTTAAGACCACTAAAACTTTTAATTTATAGCCGTACAGAGTTCAGTATTAAAAGAAATCTGCAATTAACAACGTTTGATCTTTTGTTTTTTACGAGGGTACACGTAAATAGTATTGACACTATAACTTAGAAACGTGACGTGTTAGACAACCATATCAATTGACAATGTTTTCAACAATGGAATAAGGAATTCAAAACACGTAATCTTATTTATGTTAGAAAAATCGTGTCACACAGTGTAATTATTAAAACGGTATAATCTTCAATTTATTATTACCATTATACAAAATAAAACATAAAAATATAAACTCATTTGCAAAAAAAACGGGCACCTAAGCAATGAACCATTTTAAATGTTAATATTGCTTTGTTTGATAGTTATAAGTAGTTTTATCCTCACAATTTGGTAAATTAATATGAAAATAATCGTTTTCATCAGTATTTCATAAAATTTTAATACAATTAATGGGTAATAATGCTAAACCTCACTAGTAGTGTATGTTCGCTAGTAGTGCATATGCTCATGAAGTAAAAATAAAAAAGCTTTTTTTGTTTGTTTTTCTTTAATAAAGTAAAAGCAGATAAATGTTTAGTATCGAGTGTGACCCCCTCTAGCTAAAATCACAGCTTGAATTCGTCTGGGCACGCTAGCGAGTATATCCCGGATACTTGCTTGCGGAATACGTTCCCACTCCGCAGTAATCACATTCTTCAGCTCTCTGATGGTCTGCGGAGCCGGTTGTACTGATCTCACACGCCGTTTCAGAACGTCCCAGACATGCTCTTTGGGATTGAGGTCGGGACTTCGAGCTGGCCAATCCAAACGACGAATGCCGACCTCTAGCACATACGCTTTAACATCGCGAGATCGGTGGGCGCGAGCATTGTCGTCCATAAAAATCGAGTCTTCACCTAGAGCGGCCAATGCGGGTTGTGCATGAGGAATTAGAACTTCCGTTATGTATCGATGCCCAGTCAGTGAGCCGTTTTCAATGAAGACTAACTCTGTACGATCCATTGAATTTATTCCTGCCCAAATCATAACAGAGCCCCCACCATAAGGTGTGATTTCTTCGAAACATGCCTCTGCAAAGCGTTCTCCTTGTCTTCTTAGCACTCGCCGACGTCGATCTTCACCGAACAGTGATATCCTGGCTTCATCAGAGAACAAAACCCTATTCCAATCTTCTTGAGTCCATGATTCACATTTTCTAGCGAACCTAAGCCTGCGAACTCGGTGCTCACGGAGTAATTTTGGGCCGTGGGCCGGGCGGTGACTGCGTATATTGGCAGCGAGAAGCCTCCTCCTGACCGTCCATAGACTAAAATGCACATTTCTTACTTCTTGGAGGTTGTTCTTAAGATCCACATACGAAGATTTGCGATTTCTCAATGCGCGACTCACAAGAAAACGATCATCCTGTGGTTGGGTACATGGTTTTCTTCCAGAACCAGGCCTTCTCTCGACGGAACCAGTCTCCTGATATCGCTGCCAGGTCCTTTGGACCGTCGAGCGACTAACATTTAGCCTCCTAGCCACGAAGCATTGGCTGAAACCCTCTTCAAGCAGCGCGATAATTTTGGTAGCTTTTACCACTTTATCTACCATTTTTGATACAGCCAAACAGCAATAAATAAAGCTTTGACTGTCAAGGATATGAAATTAATCGATGAAAATTAAATAAAAGTTATAAAAGTCGATGTTAACTTCTGGAACTTCGCGCCAAAAATGTAGGATAAAAAGGGGTTTCCTGTAAAAATAAGCATCAAATGAAAATTTGAATTTAGAACGTACTTTTTTAAATACCACGGCATTTTTAAAACCGGCCAGTAACGTGTACAAACGATTGAAACCTTTTTTGTATTGTATCTTTTTAAAGATGAATGAAAATCAAAACCGCCCGTTTTTTTTGCAAATGAGTGTATATATACGAAAGTGTAGTGCACACTAACGAATATTTCTGATTATTTTCAGTTCTAATTTAATGTGTTTAATTTTCATAGATGCAAAATTAAATTAAAGCACATTTGACTAACTAAAAGTTCATTATAATTTTTTTTATTATTTTCTTCTCCACAAAATTAATTGAAATAATAAAATAACCAACGCAAAAAAATCAGCAAGAATTCAGAAATTAGATGCGCCATCTATACTAATATTATAAATTTGTGTGTTTGTATATTTGTTAAATTGTAAGGGGTAATCTCGGGATCTACTGAACCGATTTTAAAAATTCTTTCACCAATAGAAAGACACATTATTGCTGAGTGTCATAGGCTATATTGAATGCTAGAAAAAATTTAAAGAATTTTGTCCACCCGTGCGAAGCCGGGATGGGCCGCTAGGTTAAAAATAAAACGAAAAATAAATTGCGTGATAATAAAAGCATAAAAACAATCGTGGTATACATTATTTAGAATATTTTTAAAGTTGCTTATTAAAAAAGCACTCAAGTTAGGATAGTAAACAATTAACCTAGAATTACTGTATAAACGTTACAAAACCAACCTATACTGTAATTGAATGATCAGAATTATGATTACCTTGTGATTGGTATTAGTGAAGAGACAATGATAGGCATTGAATATTTATCGTGTACTTCTAACACAGACGGTGTCAACAGTAAGTAAGAGAGAAGTACTTAAAATTCAGCAGACGATCCTTATTCTAAAGAGATGCGGTTGGCGTGTTCAACTCAAAAGGAGTCTAATTTAAGAATCGCTGAGCTGGCTGACTTTGCAAGCTTAAAGTTTGAGGTATTTGAAAACGGATATTACAGAGAAAAAACGGGACACGAATTGTTGTATAAACATTAGTTGAACTTGCGTGACTAAAGTATTTTTTACAATTTTTATTATAGTTGCTAACCTTCAATTGTGAGACAAAATTATGTCTTTGGACATATTGTTCTTTAGCATAATAATACGAGGAGAGGTCCAAAAGTTCGCGAAATGAAGGGACAGGTGCGGATTCAAAAATTCTCACTGTACACCTCGATAGTTACGAATTCAGTACTGGTATAAAAGTGAATTTTCAAGTCTATGACGTCATTCGTTTACGAGTTATCACCCTTCAAACAAATCAAAACAGAAAAAATCGCAACAATGGAAAAAAATGAACTTCGCGCTGTCATAAAGCTCCTGACAAAACAAGGAAAGTCAGCTCAGACTATAATGAGCGAAATGGAAGCCGTTTATATTGATCAGTGATCTAGTATAACTATGATTTACAAGTGGCATGGTCTGTTTAAACACGGTCGTGAGTCGATTGAAGACGATCCTCGCCCTGGACGGCCGATTGAGGCCACCACGTCAAACATCATCGAAAAAGTAGAAAAACTAATATTAAAGGATGCTCGTTAAAAAAGAAACAGTTATCTCCATTAGTTGGAGTTTCAGTCACCACAATTTTGAGATTTTTACACGATCATCTTGGTATGACTCAAGTCAGTGCAAGATGGATACCAAGAATGCCCACGCCGCTTCAAAAGCAACAGCGAGTGGACGCGTGTAAGGATTTTTGGAACTGTGTGGCTACTAACCTAGCCCAATGTTGGAGAAGATTGAGACCGGAAATTAAACCTGGGCTCATCACTTCGAACCTGAGTCCAAACAGGAATCGATGCAAAGGCATAAAAAGGGTACATAATCCCCTAAGAAGTTTAAGAGTCGGCTGGAAAGGTGATGGCTACATTTTTTTGGGACTGGGAAGTAATTTTGCTGGTAGATTACAAAGGAAAATGTACTAACAATTACTGGAGACTACTATGCTTCAATACTGGGAAAGTTAAAATTTGCCACCAAGGATAAAAGAAGACGAAAATCGACTTTATTGTGTATTACGACGAGCACATAGTATCAAGACATTTTGCCATTTGATATGAACTGGAATCTCTATTCTCGGTACTGCAGCAAAAAATTATGTACAATATAAGTTAAGGTTTAATACTATGTCGGAGGAGTGACAAGCAAATAATAAAACAGTGCACAGTTATCGGTTATCAGTTTACAGACGCATTGAGTACTTTAGCCAGCGTTGTTATCTATGTGAAGAGTCTAATCTAATTGAACCAATGTTAATCTCTCGCCATATAAAAAACATAGCAAAACATATAGAATTGAAGCTCGCCATAACTAGCATTTATTTATTATTTTGTAACATGGCACTAAATTCGTTATCCAAGGTTCGTTTAAATTAAACCAATACAGCAAAGTATTTATGAAAATTTTCCTATTTTTAATCACGTTATTAATTATGTGCCCACCTCTGACCTACTATAATAAGTTTTCTTGTCAGCAAGTAAACTGGTGGTCGTAAATATTGGTTGGTGTTGTGCCACTTACATTTTATAATGATAATAGACTGTTATCGAAAATGTACGAGTATGATAATTTAGTAGGTTTTAAATATAGTCAGTCTCATAGATTTGATCACTCCCTACAGCTAAGTATTTAAGCAGACGTATTCTCTAAGTAAGGACCCTGGTTTTTTGATTGTCATTTATAAAAGAAGTTTCCACTATTTTCATAAATGATGAATTACTCATAATGTTGTTGAGGGGAACAGTTTCTCGTGTAAATATAATTGAAATGTATTTAATATTTCCAGCACAGAGGCGTTAGACGACCTGTTGGCATTGCATGCAAATTCGTTTGTCGAAATAAGACCCCGCATTACGCAGTTTATTATATAATATCTTTCTTCAAGCTAATAAATTAATGGTATAAAAAAGCGCTTCTGGCGAATATCTCGCCTTTTCTTGACACAAGGTCTTTTTTGTACGGTGGGACCATGGGGAAGTTGTTAGCATTCAATAAACTAACTGTTAATGCCCATATTGAACAGAAAGTAAAGAGAAAAAGAGATCTTCTGATACCAACATTTTAGAAGAGATTAAACCCTACAGTTTAATGTAGCCTTATTCCATAACTAAGTAGCCATTAATACTAATCAATCTATATAATTATTTATGAAATTACATTGACTCGTCGTTACACGATACCGCGCTACAAATACCCATCACTTTGTTTGCAGGTGGGGAATTAAACATTATTAACCAGATCAGCCAATTACTGAACACGGTAACAGAAGCATTTGCTCATTAACTGAAATTCAATAGGTTAATCTACTGACTCTGATTTTACATAGTGTCAGTATTTTGTAGTATTAAATTAAAGCATATAACTATAGAGTATCATAAATCTTTACTGTAATTAGAAATGTGACAGCTTCTAATATCATTAGGAATATTCTTGCTATTTTCACTAATTTGAATTACGATTGTGATTTTATTAACTTGTTTATTGTGCAATTATCAAAAAGGAATTTCACGAAGTCGCTATATTTATGCAGCCAAGTAAGATTACCGAAAGTATTGGATACGGAATGATTGGGAGTAATTAGGAAATGAGTAAATTTACATAAAAATGCATATAAAACGCTTCAGACGGTTATTCACGTGGTAATTAATTGTGTGTGTGTGTGTGTGTGTGTGTGTGAACCGTAGAGTAAGTACGCGTGTATGTTTATTGTCGACTGTATTTAAAGTTAATAAATAAAATATTTACAAACAAATACAATTCATTAATTTAAATAGAATCAAAAGTTTATTAACAAATTTATTTTGATTAGTCATTTGCCAACCCTAACAACAACCTATTTCTCATTACTATCGTAATCTCTCGCCACATTTTATTAATAGCTTTTTAATAGAGTGCTTACTGATCGACGTCAAACTGTTTGGCTATTTTTGAATATGTATTTGTTTATCAAGTGTTAACAACAAATAAGATTGTTAAATATTAATTAATGACTTGTAAAAAGCAACTGAGTTTACGATTAACTAATGGCTGTTGTGTTTATCTTGGTCATACTTATTTACCGTTGACTATTACGATTAAAAGGGAAACCAATCTACTAACGTAGTTCAATAGTACTTAGAACAACAAAAGTTACCATATCAACAAGTGTCAAAAGCACAGTACTGCTAATGTGTCATAATTTACTACAGTGATATATCTGATATCTATAAATGAACATGGGGAGCACGATTCACGTGCCAGTCATTGTAAGCTAGTAATATGAAATGCCGAATCAAAACAAGGTTTTCAGTCAAAATTTAATCGGTAAATCTTTTTTCCACATTTCGCATCATACTTAGGTTCGCATACAATGTACGCATATTCATAAGAATATAACATTTTTTTCTGCTCACAAAGCTGCTACAATCAGTAACAGATTTGCACGAATAATATAGGTGGTATGTGAAGAGCTGGTGTTTGATTTGGGAATTACCTGTATCAAAAATCACCAGGTCCATGCCCCACAGATATGTTCAGACAAAAAAAAACATTTACCCTATTAAAATGTGTGTTTTTGTGAATGTAGATTATTCACAATAAAATCAGTTTTCTGAGTCTTCAAGTTATTTCACTAATCTACTGTTTATATGCGCTCTGGAATTATAGATAAAGTTGGCAGAATTGAGATTGGTCTATAGTTATTGTTATTGTCTCTGGGACCGTTCTTATGAATCGAGATTATTTTTGATCTGTTCATAGATAGGGGAAAAACTCCAGTTGAAATGGCTAAATTACACATGTCTGTAATAGGGGCGTTAAAATAACGTTTAAAGTCCTAAGGATGTTAGCTGAGATTAAATGCAATCCCTGTTTCCATCGGACATCCAGATCCACTGAGGGCTATCAACTTTGTCACACCAAGCGTTTCTCAACATCTTTCATAATGCGCACAGCAAAGGAGTGGAACTCCCTCCCTGCGTCTGTATTTCCGAGTACTTATAACCTGTCCATTTTAAAAGCCAGCGTGGATCCTGTCTTGGCTCCTGGGCTTGATGAGGATCAAGAGCGATTGTTACCTGTTATGATAACATTTTGAATATATGAGTATTTTTGTAAAGTATCATTCAGTGAATGAATAAATTATCTGTATTTTTATAACCTGGGAGTCGATACATCACTAAAATTATGGTGTTGGAGTTGATTTTTACATTCTACATTACATTTATTTATCTTCAAGAACTATGTTTAAAGTAGCCTTGAAAAAAACAACTATTCCCTCATTTTGTGTGCGATTGTAAGCGGTTGCAACTTGGTTGTAGCCTTCTATGGTAGGTATATTTGGGGTATATGGTAGCGAACATTCTGATAGCACGATACAGCCCCATTTTACGTTACAACTACACAAAAAAGAAAGAGTTCATCCAGATTGCTTATGATATTCTGATGAAATAATATTAAGCATTCGCCCGAATGTAGTAGAGAGACTGACTCATCCATATCGCACTTCAAAGATTCTGCAACAGAGTACAAATCAAGGTCGCCTTGTATTTCACTTATCTTATACAGTAATGCCATTAGACTACATGTTCTTAGGCAAAACATATCAATATCACTTAATATAGCTTCATAATTAATATAGCTCCACTCTTTAGCGGATCACAAAATTTGAAACTAAACGCTTAGTGTGGCTCTTTGGTAATCAACTTTATAATGGTGGCGTCTACTTGTAAGTCTGGTTGCCCGATGGAACAATGGGGACGGCGCGCCGCGGCAGAACAAGGCTGCACAATTCTGCAACACACACTTCGAAATGTATCTCATAAAAACTTTACACATTTTTTTTTTAAATCTTACCTAACCTAACAGCAATCGATATGAATAAAATCATATACATTCTGATAATTGAAAGCAAGACATGGCCAAAAACTGTATAGAGCTAAGCATGCATTAAATTTAAATGAACACTAATGATTTTTAGGGACTTATTTTCGTCAAGGTTTTAATTACGATGAATAAAAAACGTGAAAATCTCGGGTGCAAAGTTAGATCGCCGCCTATTTCGCTTTCAAACTCTTTGATTAAGCAATTGACATAAATGTTATTGTTTTATGATACTGCTATATAAAACTATAAGGATTTTAATATCTATCATTGTTAATAGCATTAGGCGCATGGCAAAATATTATTTACTTTTATGGAATACCTACTTAACATCGAAACCAAGTTCAAATAATCTGAACTAAGAGTTGACTTGAATAATTCGTAGAAATAATAACTTATAATTGCATTCATCAAAACATTAGTTTTATTCAAAACTTAATAGGCACTAAAACCAAACTAAAAAGAATCTGATTTAAAAATTTTGCTTCCATTAAGTCATGTTTCCAGTAGACAGCTTACCTTATATAAAATATAGAATAGTGGCATTAAGTGCATGCAAAGTAATTAATATAGTTCTATTTCATATTTACACGGACCCACCAACTAAAACTAAAACTAATCCATGATTTGGGTAAACTACCAGCTATCAAATTAACCTGAACAAAAAGCAATATCATAAAATAAGCGCATAGTAAAACAACGAATGCAAGCCATACCGCTTGCATTCGTTGTTGGAAGCTGCAAGTATAACATTGGCGGCCATTTTGACGTACATGACATTAGTTGTTGTCAATTACTTCTAAACGTTCTGTATCGTGTTTTTTTTATATAAATTGAGACAATGTTGCTGAATTTCAAAAAAATATGACACATAGTAAAAGAAAAATTAATAATAGTCTTTAAAACAGATTAATTTATTGATTAAAAACCTACTTATGTTAGTATTGTGTTATGATGGTATGTTTCAATCACCTTACTTGACTATGCAATTTGTATGGCTAGGAACGTTGAAGGCTGAAGAAGATAACTAACGGAAATATACTTATTAATTAGAATTAAAAACTCCCAAATTGAGAGCTAAAATACGAGCTTCACAAATTTAAAACGTGGCAATAATCCCGTTTAACTTAATACTAACGTGAGTGACTTCAGTTTTAATTTCAACTTTCACACAAACTATCTCATATTTTCGTTTACGTTTAAGTGTTAATGTTTTTTGTTTTTAAAACATAATTTGTTTTGTGTTATAATGCCGGTTATGTCATAGATAATGACTAATCAATTGTGTTACAACAAATCAAAAATAGTAATATGTTAACCATTTCCAAGTATTATATTTAGTCACAAGGACGGAATTTATTCTTGTTTGATTTTTTGGAGAAACTCTTTCTATACAATAATACAAAATCTCGTCACTTGGTCTTAATAAATTAAGTAAATGGTAGGAAAGCATGAAATTAATAATGCATATTTTCTCCGGTTGTTTTGGAAGAGGTGTTCTACCATCAATAAAACGCATCGCCACAGTAATTTCTTCCACTGACGGGATTCTGTGGTACAGAACACTCGTAAAGTTCCCTCTACTCTACAGGGAAGCCCCTTTGATTATTATTTTGCGGTATAGAACACAAAATATCTTGGTTTATGGCGCTACGGTTTGGACAGATTCTGCGATATTTCTCGGGTTACAAGTAAACATATTACAATGTAACAGTAATACAATGGAATTAGGCTGCTTGTTTAAGAATCATTCCTATTTATATGTGTAATTTTTTTGTGTTATACTAATCGAGTGGATTGGACAACGATAAGGCACCTTAAAGTATCTGGTCCAGTGACCAACCGACAATGTAGAACAGAGTAATTATGTGTAAAAATGTCTTTGCCTTAAATGACGAATTAAAGACAAGCATAAATTCTATCGCGTGATCTTTAAATCATCTACGTGCGCCTTCGTTATATTAAAACATACAACATGTTTTAAAATTGACAATAAAACACTTGTTGCAACTTTGTGTTGGTTTTAAAAACTTATTACACGAAGAAGGTAAGATTCAATACTATTAGGGATAAAGAAATACTTAAAGGGGTAAAGGAATATTCAGAAGTAAAAAATACACCAAGGAATTTCGAATATGTTCTACCTACTAGTTCGACATACTGGGATCAAAATGTTTTACCTAATTAATTAAAATTCTCGACAAACTAGAACGCGTTTCACGTCACAAGAGATTCTAAAACCGCACGGTACTGAATTAATCAAATTGAAAGACTACCAACCAACCCCACCAACAACGATGCGATGCTACGGCGTTTCTTGTCTGCGTTAAGAGAAAACGAAAGGTTTCAATACAAACGTAGACCTCTGTTCCCTCCCTGGATTAGAGCTGTGACGGGGTGCAGCCGGAGAAATAAAAGCTCACACAAAAGGTCACTTGTTTTTATATTTAAGGAATTAAGGCACAACTGAAACAATCATATAAAAAAAAGGTAAATTACACTGAATACAAAAACAATTTCACATTTATCACTAAAATATATTATAAAAGGTAGGGCTACTTACAATAGTGCCTTAAAGAAACTTATATACTTATAAACAGGAACTGGTGGTACAGAATATATATACAGGAAAACTTGTGAATTATGCTTATGAGCTTATTATACGTGTGAGCTTATTATAACTGCTCAGCACTATAAATATATTTAAATAATTTGTTATCGGTGAGTCAACCACTCTACGCGCTGACTCTGGTAAGAATAAACTTCGAACAAAACAAATAAAAAGAGACAGACAGTAAATTTAAAATAGGAAACAGAGACAGACAGTAAATTTAAAACAGGAAACGAAGAGAAAAGAAAATATGAAAAATGGCCAGAGAAGAGCGCAATGAAAGCAACGAGTCGCCAATATAGCTATGGCGCCTCGTTACAGAGCATTAGATTTTTTTTTTTTTAATTAAATCAATGGCCACTTATGATGATGAATGATTGATTATATAAAGAAAGCAAAACATAAGGATACGGCCAAAACCTATCATTAATTTTTGATGAAAAAAGCAAATAGATCGTTCCGGTTTCCGGTATGCTGATTTTGTCTACTTTTCATAGGTCTTTTCGATCCGTGCTGCATTTGTAAGGATAACTGCGTCTCGTGCTCCACGGGAGGTCGGGACGAGGAATAATACGTAAACACTTTGTGACGTGACTCGTATGGTATTGTTTTATCGATTTTATAGTGTTGTTCATCTTAATCGGTAGCTTAGTGTTTTTGCGTGAACTACAACTACAACGGTACTAATGTTACACTAAAAATTATTGGCGACTTTATGATGACAATTTATAATACTGAACTACAGTCTTATTAAGTTATGTTTGCGAGCAGTATTCCGTGTCACGTTATCACAGATTATTAGTTACTAAAAAAAGACAAAATCATATTTTTTGACGTATTGCTTCCATTTCCCTATGTTTAAGGATATTTTTAAGGAAACAATACTCAACATTAAGTATATATCGTTATACGGTATCCCGCAAAGGGCAACCGGTAAAAGACACCCTTTTCTAAAACTGCGAAGGAATCGAAATCCTCAGGATTAAATATAAAATTCAAGAATAAGCGGGTCGTTTTTTCCGGTAAAGGTGGTTTTATTTAAATGTTTGCGATAGGCGCGAAAGTGCAAGAACTAAAAAAAATAATCCAGTGACTCACAATGAGATTCGTTGATCCTATTTATAATTTTAATAAATAATATGATAAGACCTATGATAAAAATAACCTACCTATGAAACAGGTAATCTTTGCTAATTAATACGACCTGCTCGACGACGTCGTCAACAGAGTGTCGTTCGTCTGTCCCCAGTCTTAAGCACTTACCATTTGTGTGATATCAATTTGTAAGAGCAAATGTTATAAGTCCATTGTTTATAAATTCTTTCTTAACAATAACTTTAACAAAACAATTTTGTTCTTTTGCAAAAAAGCATGCCCACGATGGCTTTTTGAGTAAGAAATCCATGATGCGTCATTTACGCGATGTGACAACAGATATGAGAACAAAATGACTCGTGAAAGTATATTCAGTACTGTCATTAATTACCACATATTTTCAGTAAAAGATAAAAGGTTTATCTTCTTTCCTTGTTTTATTGACCAAAAATCTCTTATTTGTAATGATTCCTCACAAAACAAAGAAATAATTTATCTTAATAATTATGGACTCATTTTCAACTATAGTCCCCGGCATATAATTTGAACCTGGTTTTGAAATCACGTGACATGCGCAGTAGCAAGTTTAGGTACATTATTCACTACTGCACATGTCACGTGATTTCAAAACCAGGTTCAAATTATATGCCGGGAGCTATACGCAATGTCATGATTTTGTCAATTTGAATCACCAACAAATTCGAAAATTTATTTATAGCAGGTGCAAAGGCTAAGCAAAGCTCGTCTATGGTTTTCTAAGAGTTAAACGAACAACGTAAATGAAAAAAGGTTAAATGACCAATAAACTGTTGCCACCACGCAAAGAAGTAGTGAAGCAATAGAGAGTTTCAAAAAAAATTAAGGTAATATCCAATTTAATTTTACAAAAAATCAGGTAACCTTTTATCTGATTTTTTTCTATCAAAAAATAACAAAACATAGCCAAGCGTAAGGATTGATGATATGACAGTATTCATAACAAAATAAAAAGCGACAGTGTTTCAATTAGTAGGTATTGACTATTTAATAATGTTTAGAATATTAAAAGCACTGGTTTGTGCGTAATTCACCATACATTCTTCCAGTCTGAATCTATCTTTACGGCGTCTTAAATCGTGCTGAAGTGTAAGAAAACCCGTGGGAAATTAAGTTCAAAAAGTGCTTGCTCGTCCAATTCTGTCAGTGCAATTTGCATAGCAAAATTCGAGAATGAATAACCCAATGAAGACTTTAATCAACCAACAGTTTATATTTACACTATGTGTTAAACAAATATCACAGCGAATATGGCGACTCAATGAAGTAAATTAATAAACTTAAAATATACATTATAAAAATATTTAAATTATTTCTTTAGTATAAACCAATGAATTAACTTTTATAGTCTCAAAAAGTACAAAATATACAATATATATATATATATATATATATATATACATATGTATATTGCACATACATGCAAAATATAACTAGATTATTAAATTATATAATTACCATAATAACACAACTATTTACTTGCTGTATAAAAGGTTTTACAAAAAAGTAATATGATAGCAAAAAAAGTTAAAAAAGATTTGTAAATCTTACTTATAGCCATATTTTTAATCAGTCGATGGAACGGATCCTTAATTCAATAATTTCTTTAAATTTTATAATCCACAATTAACTGTGTTTTCTGTTATATCAGTTGTAGGTAGGGTTGTCAGAAAAATATGTCTATGTAAATATACAAACCACGGGGAAGTTTTAGACAAAATATTACATCATACGACGATCAACTTTTACAAAGTTGTTACTTTTAAAGTTTTTCCATACTATTCAACACTAATCTAAATATACATTTATTTAAATGGCAATCCTGTTAATACCAGTGCACACATTCAAACCAGTGATCATTGCAAGTCATTAAATGCATGCGAGATTGTACTTCAGAACTACTGTCATCATAACAAAATGAAGGTGGCTGTTAGAGATGGGTCGTCGACGTATTAGTACGAAACAAGACCGTCCATTGCCCTCCATCGACTAGTCGATCGACTAGTTAAATTTGTCGATTAGTTAACGCAATAACGACAGACGTTCAATCGACTAGGCGCGGTATTTACGGGCGTGACGCAACGACGCCGACGCGACGGTTCAAGTCTAGATCTACTATTGATTTGACTGTTAAATAAACTGCAAAGTTGCTTTAAAATTTAAAGAAATTTTATGGAATTAGTGCTTCAGTCAGTGTACAGTCAAGAAATTTGAACTTCCTTTCATATTTTTCCAGGCTAAGGGCTAGCGTTATAGGTTTTGAAAAGATTATAATATTATCGTAATAAAAGCGTATTAAGAATATCAACTGATTTGTGTATCTGTACATTTTTAATCTTTTATGAATATTTTTATTTGCTTTCTTTTATGGATTTTTTGTTTGTTTTTTATCAGAATGCTTTTGCCTTTTCACTCTACAAGTCTATTTACAAAAATAACAAATATCAGCTTCTATCTGATACACTTAAGGTTAAAATTGATTTGCTCGATGATATTATTTCAACGGACGCATGAACTTGTATTAGGCGGCTACGTTTACGCGTCGTCGTCACGTTGTCTTTAGGTAAGAACGCTGGACTCCCAGTTGTAACGTAACGTAGTATCGTCGACTGATCGTAGAACGTCTATTTAAACCGTTTGTTAATTCAACTCCCATCGTTAAATACAGTTTTTTTAAATAAATTGTAAATGATACTACTACTACAAGACGAATAAAAATAAGAAAAAGATTATGTACAGGTACTAAACAAAACATTTCTATGAAAGAGTTTTGTTTTGGTGGAGAAGAAGACGGGAAAACGTTCGTGTCTCGTGGTCGACGTAAATTACGTATTAGTTATTTAATTTTTTTATTAACATACTTAGTGATTTTTTATTAATTATAGTTGCCAAAATACAAAAAACCCAAACGATAGTATATAGGTAAATGTAAAAAAAACACTTAGGCTATATAGGGTAAGCGGGATGTTTAATACTAAGTATTATCGTCAATGTGTTTACAGACAGTGCCGTAAGGTCAAAACTGTTATTTAATACGTTAACAACATTTTTTAACTTTTTTTTACAGAGTGTTTGGTAATACCCATATAATCCCGAATGGATTTTAGTTCAAGAATTATCTTAAGGCTTTATTATATTTTTCGGAGTTGTATGCATAGTTCCCTATGTAATATAATATAATATTCGGGATCATACAGTTATTACTAAACACTCTGTATAAGCTTCGACCTCACCAATACATTGCAATCAAAACGATAGGTACAATTTAATACTACGGTACGATTACCCGATGGTAAATGATGGGCGTAATGATTGTTTGCATTTTATCCGTAAATGAAATAGTTATTTCATTAAACGTGAAAATTTAATATTTTCTTTTGTGGCCCAACTTAAGTAGCTCTCCTAAGCTGTCTCTCGAATGAACCTACCCAAGACACAAATACAGGAACAAGTATACCTACATACAGGTACATTAAGAGACGCACTGAATACACGATAAAAGACATACGATACGACTATAAAAAATTATGCTTTAGCTACTACTATTTGATAGCTCCCTATCGGAAATATCCTTACAAACTGGCGATCAAAACAGTGATCAGTACCCCAAATTCGCCCATACGAGAGAATTCATTCTTTTATATTACACAACTAGAAAGGGAGGGTAGTCCCCTCATCTTTGTTCAGGACTTGACTTGTTATGAGGGGTCTAAGTAGGGTTTCTACAAAACTGAGGGCAGATTCAAATTTATAGGCGGCGTGTGGGTATTTATTTGGCTCTTAAGTGAGTAGGTAGATTACAAAGGGACAAGAAAAGAAAGTAATGATTGCATATTCGAATCACGTTTTTCTAAATACTGAGATGTTTTCGCAAGTTTTGGTTGTGCTTTTATTTCACTTGTTGTTTGACTTTGCAATGTAAAGTCAACTGAATTGAGAATTCGGTATTCAGTCCAGTTTTTTTTATTAAAAAAGTGAGTTAGGAAATGATTTTAATAATTTAGAGAAGGTAGTGACTTATACTAGTGGTCCCTATTTTGGCGGTAGTTTTTATATAAACATTAATTTAATTCATGAATTTGATCAAGTATCATTCTTAGTTTATTTAGTATCAAAAAAATTTGACAGGCACTATGTAGAATTTGATAATTTTATTCGTAATGGATGCAAATATGGGGTCATGTCGATTGTACCTATATTTTTTTTTACTAAATGAACATTTCTCATTTATTATTCATTGTTGTTCTATATAAAACAGCAAAACTTGTTGTGGAAATTACAAATAAACAAGGATGAGCCTATGAGTGAAGAAAATCTTACTTTCTTGACGTGGGATTTGAATGATATAGTTTTTATATAAGGCACATATAGAAATCCGTTGCGTATTATGCATTTCAGATATCCACCAGCATTTGTAAGTTAATTTTGAAAAAAAACAATGATCATAGGTAAGCTTTAAATAATCGCTTTATAGTGTAATTAATAAAGAAAAAACAATAATAGATATAAAACTTGGTTACAATAAAAGACAAAAGGCTATTTAAAGAAATTATCACGACGTCGAGAAACCGAGTAAGCTCCGAACTCATGACATCCGTTGTTAACAATAATAAAAATAAGGCTCACGATTATAATTAAACAATTACACACGAAGACGTTGTTGGAGAGTGGTCACGAGCTACAAGCATGCTTGTTGCAAGTAAATGAGAATACTTGATAACACTGGTTTTGAAGAATTACTAAAAGTTTAAAATTGTTATTTTTAAAATTAAACAGGTTTGGTAACTGCCTTACCACGCTTAAAAGTTTGATCATGTCTATTTTTAAAATAAACTGATTAATTAACTAATACGTGAAAAAACCATTTTCATTACACAATAAACATCACACAATTTCTTTTTAAAACTTTTTAATCGATAATACAACGTAAAGCTTATAAACTTTTGACAAAATTTATTTCTTGGGATTGATGAAGACTTAGGTCGATTGAACCGAAATTGCTGATGGTTAAGTAAAAAGAATAGTGCCAAAGGGGATTGGTCAGTTGCTTAGAACCGTTCTTGATATCTTGTTAATACTGTACTAGGTAAGTCATTCTGGAGGGTCACGTAATCCAAAACACGTTTCAGCCGTTGGCCGACTGCAGTTAGTAGGGGCCTAACCAACGCGCTAGCGGCGCGTGAAAGGCTGCCCTGCCATTTCGGAGGGCTCGGGCGTCCCCGCATTCTCCAGGTAAGTTCGCCATTTTGCTTAGCTTAGCCTAAGAGAACTTTCATTGCCGTCTAAGTATCATCTCGATTAAAAATTCTACCCCCTGACGCTCACCATCATGATCAGAAAGCACAAGAAGAATTTTAAACAACGGCAACACTTCCTCCTATTAAAAGTGCACCTCAAACATAAGAGGACTGCACTCAGATTTCAATCCGGTTCATCACCACCTGGAAACTAACTACCCCATTGGAAGAAGCGTGCACTGGTTACACACTTAAGAATAAGATTTTCCTGTTGCACATTAATGACCTGTTTGTTTATATCAGAAATTGTTGCAGACGACAATACAAGGACATCGCATCGCATGGCATGTTTATGTGCGCAGCGCAGAGCTGAGAAGGAGTGGAACTCCCTCCCTGCTTCTGTATTTCCGAATACTTATACCCGTCCGTTTTAAAGCCATGGTGAATGGACAATTTCTGCGATAGCTAGCTTAATTGTGGCTTGATTTATATCACGAGCAAACCCATTAAAAAAAACAGAGACCACAACGCCAAAACCGAAATTCCACAATGTATCTACCCTTATTTTGTGAAATCGCAAATTTTTGAAAGGCATCACAAAGTCTAACATTTTTGAAATTATATTTTGAAGTTAGAAATATTTGCACAGGAAAACATTTGTGAAATCTGTATTTTATCATGTTTATTTATAAAGTTGTTACCTTTAAAACGGGAGGGTAAAAGATACTCAAACTAATGGATCGATAATTTATAAATTAATATTTTAGGCATATCATATTTTTTTACATTTTGAGAAGCCCCCTCGGGGGGGGGACGTTTGGGTGACCCGAGATATATGATTAAATGCATTATAGGTATAAAGGATAAGTCAATAATGTAGTATTTATCTAAAAGGGCGCCACCGCTGGTTTACCACCAAGCATACACGTAGCTTCACAGAGGAAACTAGGACTTCCCATAAAAGAGAACCACCTGCCGAGAACCCGGACTTCCTGCAGACGGCACCACCAAATTAAGGGGGTTATTAATGGCGCCAACTAGGCCTCCTTCAAAAGGAGGGCAACATCGCCGCTTAATCAAAAAATCGACGATTTCAACTCCTTGTTTCTAATGAAGGGTGTAAGTAGCCTGACAAAACCCCAAAGGGCGGCACATGCGCCAGACAACTAGGCAACATGCCGAGGTTATTCAATAAAGAGATGAAAATAAATTTATTTTAGAATTAAATGGCGAGATCGCCGCCGGCACCTACACCGGTTTCCGATAAGTCTCAAAGTGACATCAGAGATTACCGAGTAGATTCTCCGAAATTTCCATGTATCAAAGTAATATTTTTGGGAAAATAAATGTTTATCAAAGGATAAGCTTTTATATAATGTTATTTTTAAAATGATCATTTGAATGATAAAGTTTTTGCCAAATGTTAGTGAACCGTGGAGCTTGATACTACTCAAAAACATTGACTTTTTGGCAAGGTTTTGGTTATATAATTTTAAGGCGAATATAATATATAAATGAATTTGAGTTTGAAAATTTGATATTAGCTCATAAAGTTGAGTGATTGTAATTCAAATATCATGTCTGTCAACGTCAAAAAATTTCATTTAAAATATATCTTAAGCAATTTCCCAACTTAAATTTTAAACTTCAAGTAGCTTTTAATTTAAAATAAATTCTAATAATTATAACTTTTATTTTCTGATAGAACCTTTGTGATGATGAAAAGATACTAAGAAAAACGCAATTTTACAACAAAAAATGTGTTCTAACCTCGGTTTCTGTTTTAAAGAACTGTTCATTTGCTAGGCAAACTTTTGTTATTTTCCGTCATTTAAATCGCGAATCTCAGTCGCCCAGGTACTGAAAACCTAACGAACAAAAGCATTTGTGGTTCTTTTATCATTTCTTACTAAAGGAAATTGTTCAATTACGGCTTTTGTTCTTCTGTAAAAAGTATTTTTTCAGAAAAATATAATTAAATTGAAAATGAATATTTTTGTAACCTTTTTCGCCGGAATTTAAATACAAAAATAATTCATCGAACAAGTATCACCAGTGATGGTGTCGAAATATAACCACTGAGTAGAATTTTCAATTTTGGGTTGCCATATCTATGAATGTGATTATAGAATTTTATTCAATATGGATTTTTTCGTTGTTTCTTTGTGGCAAGACTAACCCACTATCAATAATGATGACATATTCTGAAATGGCTCCGTGTACTGTGATTGTTGTTTATCTTGGACTCTGAACCGGCTATAACTGACAAACCCGGCGTGACTTTGAATCTTCCTTCGATCTCACATCATCCTATTCCTTTGAGTGGGAGTGTAGGACCGATGCAATGCATAAATTGCGGCTAAGATCTTATGCATCGCGAAGACGCAGTCTTGAGCCCGTTGAAGTACTTATAGTAATTCGTCAATGGACAGTTCCGCCAGTTGTAAGCATATTTGATGTTTTTAATCCGTTATAAAACAAACACGACGCGACTTGACTTATTAAAACAACTGTTTGATGTCTGTCCATGACTAAAAATCTTTACTTTACTTGCCCACGAATCGGGACGTTTTTCTTGTTGGATGTTCGCATTCGATACTACATCACATCAGGAAAACACACAAAGTTGTGGAAGCCTATTCCGCGTACTAGATCACATCTTCTACAATCAATTTCAGGACGAGAAAATAAATAGAAGAAAAATAGTGAATGGATATCGCCGCAACAGGAAACACCAGAGTTATTTTTATTTATTTGTTAGTTTTTGGAATTTATGTATAATAAAACCCAATGACAAAAGTTTTACATATTATATCAGAAAAAATCATTAATTTTATTTCATTTTGTTTTAATTTTGTGGATCAGATCGCATCTGTCACCCATGTTAGCAATGAGCAGAGCCCATGTTAGCGTCCCATTTCCTGCAGATATACCAGGGTCAACATATTTACTTATTTTAAATGATTTTACCAGATTACCTGATTCACAAGCATATAATTTTTGCCTAGATTGTGTTTCACCACAGAGACTGACATGGCTTAGGGTAAAGCTGTTCGTTGATTTTGATTCTTAAGTTCCAAAAAACAGTAGAATTTGTAGGTTTCATTTTCATAATGTTAATTGGGCTGAATCTTTGTCCATCATGGAAACCATTTATTTACTTCAGAATATATACAGGTTTTTGCATCATTTGTAAAAAAAAGAAACCAAACAATGGATTTAAATAATATTCATGAATAAGGAAAGAAAAGACTAGGTCTGTCTAAACAAACATTTCTACATTAAAAACTGGATCTTTCAGCGTTATCTCAGTTGCATAAAGGAGAGTTAGCACTTGTTGCATTTTTAGTCAAACTTAGAACAGGAAACAGTGATCAAAGAATTACATCGTTGTTGAATATGCTTCGGTCAACATTAACAAAACTTTTCGGCACAGCTCGCAAGTTATTAGATCAGGAATTTATTCCACATTATTTGGGAATTAATCATATTAGTAGGGCTGAAATATGAGAAAGAAATCTTATTATACACAATACTCTTTTTGATGGAGAAGATCTATTATTATCATTGATGCAACATATTTATAAAAACAAAAAAGTTCAAATTATCTGTATTAAATAACACTTACTTCTTGCACAAGTACAGGAACTTAATGAAGCCACTCCTGATGGTATGCTCTGATGGATGCATTACCGATGTATTAGGCCCCTATCCAGAAACAACGTTAAGCCAATATTATGTTACAAGAATTGCAAAATAAGGGCAAACAGATTGAGTCAATATTTTCAGCCAGGAGATGTTTCTATGTTTACATTATGATTATATAAATATAATAATTATCTGCAGGGCCGAGACTCTATCATTGCAATTGCCTTGTAGGACAAAGAACAGAGGATTGCTGTGCCCACGTAATGATCATAATATAGTTTTTAAGCTGGGCAAAGCATGAAGACACCATCAGACCACCGCACTATGTGGAGATCGAGTCGGTTTCGGGTCATAAATCTATAACTTCCATGTTTTTATAGATATACAGCTGATTTTTTTTTAGGTAATCTGAGATAAACGTACTTTAAAATAATATACAGTCTATGCATATAAAAATATATTTAATAATTGTAAAAAAATACAAAACATGAAATATTGAAAAATTATCATAAATTTAAGACTAATTTTAAACAATGTGACCTAAATGTTATAATTAATACAAAATAAACACATAAAATTACTCTTATAAATTAAATATAATAAGAAAAAGAAAATAACATAGAATTATATTATTCTACCAGCTCTACAGCTTCATCTATAAGTTCCATAGACTTTTTATTGGAAGGTTTTCTTAAACTTGTTATGTAAGGGTCTGAAGTGTACAAAAGTGTATGTAAAACGTCTTCATTTGTAGCTACTCTAGAGCATTTTCTAGCATGATGAAGTCTGAATCGTTTATAGTCTTTGTTCCTTGATTTCGGGGCATCTTCGGAGAGCTGTCCAAGAGGTAACACTGAATAATGCCGAATTACACTTTCCCCATGAATTAGGACTTTATGGACAGATGATGGCATATAATACCACATATATTTACTAACATATCGTTGTGCTGTATCGAAAGCATACTGTCCAAATTTCGTAGCATTAATTACTTTTCCGCTAGAAATAACTTGAAGTAAAACATAAAATCGTTTTATCAATTCCTCATCCACACCGGTAATTTCTGCAGTGCACTGATAATTTTGAAAAAATCGTCTAGCTGTATTACTGTCATTACTGTTACCAGAACCTTGCTTGGGTTTATCTATATTTAAACCAAGTTCTTCTCTGAACCTTCTTTGTACATATGTCTTCTTTTGTTTTTTCAAATCTTTATTTTCTGTCGTTGTAGCAGACCATTTTTCAAAGCCTACATTATAAGATATATGTAAAATTAGTTCCATAAATCTAATCCAGCAATGTAAAGTCGAAAGCCCATATTGATAAGAATTTTCGTCAACAGGTTTATTTTGTACTTTTTCTAAATTGTTCATCTCTGTAGGTCTTGCACCACAAATAGTACATACAGCACCTGATGAAGTTTCTGACAAAACTTGAGCCACTTTCCCGTCAACCATTGTCAAAAATAATGTGTGTTTGATTTCAATACTTTCACCATTTTTATTGATTAAGCTTGTTGTGAGAGCGTTTCTTTGAGCTATAATTTCATTAACTACACTTGTAGTTTTCTCTGGTGTCTCTTTTGAAAATTCTATTAAAATGGGCCTACAAAATCTTACTGATGATGGAACAGGGTTTTCCCACAAAGTTTCATTTGTATTAATATCAACAAGTTTCAGAGGTACTAATGAAGATATAAATAAATTTGTGTCAGAAATTAACTCATCCTCTTCAGTTAAGACTTGCTTGTATTCACTTTGTCCGCTTGAGCCATCACAGCCCCATTTCGAATACAGCATTAAATGTTTTTGCCAGCTTTGTATACACCATTGATTTTCAAAATTCTTGCAATAGTGTGATCCAGCAGATCTTGCAGTTTTATTTTTGCTGTAATATTATTAATTTCTATGCTTGATCTTGGTGGGTAGCACATTCCTTTAGCTTCCTGAATTGATTTATATGACGGAAATAATACGCAGTTCTTCGCAATTAAGCAATTTCTCATGTTTTCATATTGTGCCATGTTAAGGTCCAACTCTATAAAAATACTGAGAGCTTCATTTTTAGAGTACGCTGTTAAATGTGCCGGTTCATTTAAAAGATTTTGACGTATTTCACTTTTTTTATCTATGGGTAATACTCGTAAAATTTCGACAATGAATGCTTCTTCCGTTTCCCCTTGAGATCTCAATCCTTGAAGATATGAATTCAGTATAAAATCAAGGCCACATGTTTCAAGCAACTCCTTGTTTTTTCGTCTTTGTGTTCTATCGGAACTGCCTTCGTAGGTTTTAGAAGGGCGTCCTCGCTTCCCCGTTGATGTCGAAGGTTCAGATTCACAAGTAGGATCTTCCAGATTTACTGTGAATGTGGCATTCAACCACATGCTATTCTGATTTAAAAAATTTTCTTTATTTCTGCCAGATTTAGTGTAGCGTTGACGAAAGTTCGTAATAAGATTTTTTTGTACACTCGCGACAATTTTAGCGATATTTGCCTCAGAAAAGTTGATAAAATTATTCCGTATATAACTTGTTAAAGCAACAACATAATTCCCGTCACTTTCAATCAAAACAAGACATAGGTCGCGTCTGGTACATTGGAATTCACTCATTGCGAGAGAGTAGGTGGTTAGATACACTTTTAATAACGACAATAACGAACGAAAAACAGTATGTAATTATTCAGTATGCAGATGCTCTATTTTATATTAAATAACTGATTTGAAACGTGTGCAAAGTATGGGAATAAAAACTATTTATCATTATGTGGTTACTCGGTTTCCTATGTGTTTTATTGATAATTTATTTTGTAGGCGAACTAAAAATGGTGAGAAATACTCGATACATTATCAAAACATAAACCGCAATTAATAATATATCACAAGTGTAACCTATATCAACTAATAAAACAAATAGATTCGCCCACGTATTTTTAAGAAATTATTACTATTTCATGTTATGATAGATAGCATTATGTTGTGCAATGAAGTTGCAACTTTTTTTTTCTTCCTGTATAAAAATATTAAATTTCCTATCAAATAACATCATTTACAGACCTTCGGCAAATTTCGGCAACTGTCAAAACTCTAATTGAAAGTTTCAGATACGCAAAAATGATATGTCATGAGATAAATATTTCTAGTAAATATATTTATAAATATATAGCATATTTGTGTATACCAAAAAAAAGTATATATTATAAGCTTTCTAAAATGGTATAATACTTGTATAATTTTCATTGCTAGCTTACTAGAAAATCATCCTGAAAAAAATACAAATTATGATGTTTTCGTGATAATTTTTCAATCATCGTATTTAGATGCTCTTTACTATAAAAAAGTACTAGTTACATACATAATTTATACATAATATAGTAGATCAACTTCTTAGCTATAGTTTGAGGTATAATACAAGTACCTGCGCCGATTTTTACAAAATGTATTTATGGCCAAGCTCTCTTAGGCACCTCCACATAGTGCACCGGCCCAATTATCAAACAATAATTAATAATTTATGATTCTGACTAAAATAATGAAACAAATATCTTTTTTATTTTATATCTATTAATGTATCAAAAATACGAAAAAAACATTTATTTTGGAATAAAACAAATTTATAGTTAACTTCTTTAGGCCACACGATTACACATGCGTATTGTGTCACGTTTTTAGATTTTGCAGTAATTTTATTACTATAATTCATGTGTTTTACAGTGATAAAGTAATCAAGATGAGAATCATTTATGGTCATATTTAACGTCCATGTAAAGCCAAAGCGCCCTAACAAACTGAACAATTCCCTGTAAAATTATTTATTCGGAGGTTCATATGTACCAACTAATTCTTGGTTAGATTTGCAAAACAATTGGGGCACAGCAAAATGTTTACTAATAGGGGTCTTCCTACGCCCCGTTTGCCCGTTTGTTCGTCTGTGTGTAATGTTTGCGATCGAGTTCCAAAGCCCCTATTTTGAGAACTGTTTTATTTACTGGCTTTATTACTCTTAACAAAGTTAACATCAACTATATGCCATCTGATGTATGTTTGAGTTCTGTCTTTTACGAGCAAATATAGTTTATCGTGCAAAACATTTCCCGACGTGCTTACTACTTGCCTTTTTATTTGTTTTTCCTTGTTAGCTTGAGGATATTATTGTAATTTTCAATTGAATTTGATTAATTCACAACTGTTTAACCTCTATAGTTAATTGAATACATTGTTACTTGATTTCGTTAATAAAGACAAATAACGATAAAACTTTCTACTAGAATTTAATAATATTAAATGTTCATACTATGACAATTTTGACATCAATAAATTGTTTGATAAACTAAACATCTATGAAATCATCCTGAAAGTGAAATGGCATACGATATATTCAATAACGTGATATACTCGTACAACTGCGGCACGGATATTTCGTTTCATTGCAGATGCGAATCTGCAATAGTGTATTTTTTAAATGGTATGATTTATTCAAAATCAACTGAAAAACGTAGAGCTCTAGTTATTTTTATCGAGCCGATATTATGGTTTATTTGTAAAATATGTAAAAATAAACTGATTAAAAACTTGGCTTGTGTGAGAAAATTGAATTTCATTTGCCTACTAATGTGTGAGTGCTAAGAGCACTGATAATGTTATTTTGTATACGCACTTAAGTAGTATTTCTGATAGTGGCTTAGATTAAATTACAATTAAAATAAATAAAATAATCACGAACGACGAACAGTGCAACTCAGTATGTAATTAATTAGACTCACTCAAGTATATTTCGGTAGTTCTTAAAATTACAGGTTTTCATAAGAGTTTTGGCAACGATGAGTAGTCATCGTGAAAAGGTCGTCCTTCGAAAACGAAAACTTTCGGCAAAAATAAAAAACAAATATTTTTGCAACCAGTCCCGAATTCGCTATATTTATTATTTAAAAACCCGAGCTAACGGCAATCATACATTGTATCAGTATATCTACCTATATGTCGCATCCCATTTAAATCGTTCATTCATTTTGACGTGATTATATTACAAACATGATAATAATCTATCTTTTGGTTATGTTATGACCAAATGGAAATGCCATCCCGACATTAATCTATTTTACCAAACAATTGCTTGCTGATTTTTCTTATAATTCAGAACAGCCTGTCTGTTGACCTCAGGATAATAATGGGCATATTTTTCAGTAGCTGCCCGATTCATCTCGACATGATCATGGGCATTATTTTTTGTAGCTGTCCGGATCATTTCGGGATGATTTTGTGTATTCTTTTAACACCTGTCCGATTCTGGAATAATTTTTAGCTCAAGTTTTTATATGTTTCCCACTAATATTGTCTATGAACCTCTTTCTGCGTTTTTAATCTTTCTTGTCGGAACCATTCACGCCAGATTCTGTAGAACTATTCGTACACTTATATTAGTTACAAATCAATCACTTTAAAAAATAAATTTCTTCCAGTATCTTTCGGTGCATAATTAAAATCGTAATCTTCTGATTCGGGAACAGGTTGCACAAAGTTGTCTCACTCGCCACAGGAATATACACGCCAAAATATCCTTCATTAAAATGTCTTAATTGCAAGACATTGGCTCCCCAAATTTTGTAATAAGTCTGTCTGCCTTCTAAAAACAGTTGGAATTAAAATGGTCATATTTATTCATTCATCTGCTTTAATTTCGCAGTTTGTGCCACAAGAACGCAACTTACCCATATCGGCTAGATAAAGGCGTTCCGTACTATAAGGGGTCCAAGATTGTTTCATTGTAAAATACGTAATAAAATCAAATAATCTAAGTCATTGCCAATTGTTAGTCACGTGGCTTATATGTTTGAACTTGAGGAGCCATTGAAATATTGTCATAATAAGCAAATAAGACACAG
This sequence comes from Calamotropha paludella, assembly GCA_927399485.1. Lineage (NCBI taxonomy): Eukaryota > Metazoa > Arthropoda > Insecta > Lepidoptera > Crambidae > Calamotropha > Calamotropha paludella. The sequence goes on along the minus strand of OV656803.1, from coordinate 16,614,817 downwards.
ACGAAAATAAACATGCTCCATCGCCAGGTATTTCGTCCACTCTGCATCGGATTTGTAATCCTTCGACGACGGCTGTTGTAATTTTTCCGCTATTTTACATACAAAAGTAAATTTAATCAAAAAATTAAAAATAAAACTAAGTAATTAAAATGAAACTTTGTAATTAATTTGGAAAGTGTCTAAATGAATTATAGGCATTTTGATATTTACTTGGTATCAGAATTTCTAACAAAAAAAAACGAATGAATATTTTAATGCACATGAATAAATAATCTGAGAAAGTTAACATCAATCAAGCAGTATAAAGCGCTCTGCATCTTCGAAACAAATTATGGTTGCATCGTTTTTCGTTTGTTTAATCTGAAATACTTTCTTTCTTTTCCAGTAGTATTTAAAACTATAGCATATGTTATTATGTTAGTAATAATGATTTTGTATGGGGCTTTTAGAGAAAACTTCGTAAAATCCCGTCCTAGTGAGTACCTACGACCTAAAAGGAACTCGCATGCAAAATATAAGACTCCTAGCACTTGTAGTTTCTGAGATTTCGTGACAAGTGAGTGACCTTTCGCTTTTACATATATAGATTAAACATTGCTTAATCACCTTTTATAAAGTTTGAGCTTAATAAATTATTCAATGTTTATATATGGTATCGACATAGCAATTTATTCTTCCGCTATCAACGACCGCAGGTTTTATCAAAAAACACTCTATTATTTGACTTAGTCGCCGAGACCACTAAATCACTATTCCACAGACAACCTCTGGTATTTTCTTCCTAGTAATATTCCCGTCCATAAATTCCCACCTTTTATTATTATGGCTTATATTTCCCAACTCCGCTTATTGTTGGAAAATAAGGACTGTAATTAACTATATAAAAGATGTACTGGGAATTAAAGGATGATGGAAAATTATATGGCGATATTGGAATATTTAAAAAAATGCATCATTTAAAAATGTATTTATTAGAGACGTAGTTGGCATTTCTATTATTTTCTGTTATACTTTACTGAGACAGCAGTGAAATAATTTCTTTTTTCTCTAATTAATAAGCTAAGTTAAATTATTAGGTCTGACTATAGATAACAACATGGAAACCTCACATTGGCAATTTAATAAAGAAATTAACCAATTTTCCTATGCTCTCCACAAATTGAGGAAAGTTGCCAGTGCTAAGACGCTCTTGACAGCCTATCACGGATATGTCGCATCAGCTTTGCGATATGAGATAATGTTCTGGGCCTATACTACTGATAAACAAAAGAAATGTCTCAGATCCATGTTTGGTCTAATGCAAGATTATTCATGTGAACCCTACTTTCGTAAACATAAAATTCTTACACTGCCTTCTATGTACATATCTGAGATAGCAAAATTTGTCTGTAAAAACCCAAACAATTTTAAACTGAATACTATTGCTAGTCGTCGTGAAGGCACACTGAAAGTAGCTCATAGGTGCAAAACTCTTCTCAGAAGAATAAGTGTCAATTGCATGGCACCAATAAACTATAATAAAATTCCATTAGCTATTAGAGCGATCAATAACAATAGAAGATTAAAAACTGTACTCAATCGCTTCTTTGCTGAAACAGTTTATCATGACATTCAAACATTTTTAAACGATAAAATAGAATATAAGGCATGGGTTGACATGATCTGCTAATAATAGATATTTATTATATTGACATTTATTTAATCAATTTTATATCTGCATTGAAAATAATGATAATGAAATAATTACAAAATTCTATATTACCCATAATAAATGTAATATGATAAGATAATGCATGTTCATATACCTGTAAAGTGAATCATGGCTGTACTTTACTATACTCTGTATCTAAAAGCTTGTCATACCCATGTTTAAGAACCAATCAATAATTGAATTTAATTGAATAAGTATTTTTTCAATAATACGTATTCGTTACAAACAATTGTTACACCTGGGAGTTGCTACGTTTTTGCTAACCGCTAACCCAATTATTTATTTATAATTGGAATGAAACCAACGAACTATTAAAAAAAATGATATTTTCATTTACATGAGCAGCATGCCTCAGAGTACATTGCATCAACCTGATCGACTCGCATAGCATCGCCTCGAGCGACCAATTCACACATCGGTGCACGCACATTTACTGAAATTGTCTGTCCCGCACCCAGGCCCGCCTGGTAACCGTAGCAATGTGTTCTCACGTAATTCCACAATTTTAAAAGAGGGAGCGCAGATACATGTAGTTTTACCAGTTTGGTATTAATAATGTTCATCAGTGTAACCTTTGTCATATTATTTTTGTATGTACAAAAACTACTAAAACAAACGAGGCTAATATTAACTCTTTACTAAAATCTTATTATTTTCTTATTGTAGTAATTATTAAATTCGGTATTGTGAAAACAATCGTATTTTAAAACTGACAAGTAGTGAGTCGTTTAAAGTGAAGTGGTCTAAATTATAAATATTTCCACATGTTTCTGAAGAAGTTGTTTGAAGAAGTCAAATAACAATATTTTGGTCATGTTGTGTATGTCGTAAGATGGTGTCTTTGGAAACTTATTAGGATTGACCAGGTGTTGCCATTGCACATTTTCTGCTGTCGCCCTCCCAATGAGTCACTAACATATAAAAAATAATTTACTGAGTTTTTCATGTAGTAAACATACTTCTGATATTCATGTCATCTCTCTAGACAGAGGAACTATCCATAAAAATGGAAGTAGTATGATTACAGAAAGTTCCTAAACTGTGTCAGTAAGGTTAGTGTACTCTTAACGTGATTCAATCATCGGCGTCGGAAATGTCTGGTGGTCACTAATATACATAGAATAGTATATGTAAGTTGTACACTGAGATGGACAATGTAGACTAAGCATAAGATGGCAACGCGCTTCACCCAGAATACTTAACAACGGATGAAGTGGAACAACTCCAATATCATAATAATCAAGATGACATCCTTACCGAGGAAAAAAATGGAATTCACGTACAATTTTCAGATACAAATTACATACATGTACATAACATTAAGAAAACTTTGTCAAATATATAAAATAAACTATTAATATTACTCAATTTAAATTAATATTATAGATATACTATTCAAAGCTATGACATTTCAATTATAACTATTCATAATGATTTATTCAATAAATATGTAGCACTTTAATCAGTAATCACATTTGGCTCAGGCTATCTTTATTATTGACAATTTATCTCAATAATAAAGGTAGCCTAATAGGGTAAATTTTTCCATCAAATAATCTTAGTTTTATCTGAAGACAGATAATTACAACTCTTGTTTTTTAAAAGAAACAAAAATAATCTGCCCTTCATCTCCAATGTTGAAGGTATAATGCGAGATAATATTCTCTATTTTCTAATGTTTGAATGATCTTAAAGGGCACTCTATGTGTAAGAAAAAGTAAGTCATCAAAAACAACATCTTTGTTATGTATACATAGATGTTGTGTTAACCTAGAAAATCTAACTGATTTAAAAACTATGTGATGAAACTGTATAACATGAAATATCTGGACAACATTTAATGTTACTGCCCAACGACCGCGTCACGCACGAGTATAAACATAAAGACTGTAATTTTGTTCAATTTCTAAAATGGTTTGGTCGGTGTTTTGCGGGTCCTTAAAATGTTTCCAATCAAATTTGATAATTGCTAGTATGAACCAGTATTTAGCCAGTAAATAGTATTTTGCCGTAGGTGGGTTCACTTCTTCGACTTTATTAAAGTTAAGACTCAATAACAAGACACATGTGCCTCATACCGAAGGCTGTGGCAGTAATGTCAAAGTATACCGGTTCACATCGCTCTTTAATTTTACCACTCTTTAATTTATTCATTGGTATACCTGTATATATTTTATAATTTTACTATGAAACGAGGTAACTAAGGAATACCAAATAAATATTTTTTAATAGAATTACTGGTTACAGAACAAAATAATCAGACAATATTTTTTCCGAAACATATTCACCGAATGTCTTAATTTACGTATAGTTTGCAGTAAAAAAATTCCCAATAGCTTTTCATGAAGATAATAGCTAAAAGTAAGTGTATTGATAGTATGTCACTGTCATAGTATTGATGTCGTTAAAGTCAAACAATTACTAAACCACTTTTATGTACGCTCCTTTAAAACGAAATGTGTACCTTTAACATAATTATTAAATGCATAAAATCGGATGTGTACGTTCTGGTCTCTATGAAGTGTAACTAATGGTTACCTAATTTGCTACTTTTTTGTCTCGTAACCACCTGTTACATTTAAAACCGCCGCCCGTCATAACATTATTACAACGATGTTATTCAACAAAGTGAACTTAAGGCGGAATAATCTGTGCCCATTTAAGTAGTGTAGTGGTTGAATAGCATGCTACTCATCTCTTGTTCAGTAATTTTATTTGGCCTTAAGTACACATTAATCCATTATTTTTCTATTATTCAGCCTATGTGTGTCACTTCAGTCAGTCATTCATAAATTTCATTTTTGTTTTTTTTTTCGTTGTTTTTTGCTACGATACAATTGGGATACTAAATATAAATTTTAAAAAAATGTAAATGACCAATATATTAGCACATGGTTACCAACATAGATTAAGATGACTTTTAAACTTTTATTTTTATGCTTTCCTTGGCAACCTTTAAGTAAGGCAACACTTAGTTTATGGTTTTCACAGGTATAGTGCATGACCTTGTTGGTTGTTCTTATGAATAAAAAAGAAATAAACACATGATGTCTTATATAGATTTAAAGTACATACCTATATCTAAGATATGGCCTATCCAATAGAGATAGTAAATATGTATATGTGAAATTGGGGTAAGTATATTCAAATTCCCTTACTCGAAAAGAATGAAACACAAAATTTGATACATTCGGCTTAATAGATGTTACTAACGACTTGCGCTCAACTTTTTCAATTCAACGAAATTACGACTTTTGTTGTGAAATATAAGGAGAAACAAACCCAACTCTTCTCTTCATTGCCGCTCATTGGAATAATTTTTATTCGTAAAAAAATTATGAATATATTTTTTTTCTTTGATGTTTTATTATAAACATAAAATTATTTATTAATTTGCAAACACATTTTCCACAGTTATCCTTTTTTATGATACAGTTTATGAGTAATTTTCTTAACTAACTTCAGAACTTTTACTTAAACTTAAACTTAAACCCCACGTTGGGCGCCAGTGTGGCGGGTGCAGCCGGAGAAATAAAAGCACTCAAGGTAACTTTTTTATATTTAAGGAATTAAGGCACAAAATAATGCCTTAAAGAAACTTATAGACTTATAAACAGGAACTGGTGGTACAGAATATATATAGAGGAAAACTTGTGAATTATGCTTATGAGCTTATTATACTTGTGAGCTTATTATAACTGCTCAGCACTATAAATATAATTAAATAATTTGTTATCGGTGAGTCAACCACTCTACGCGCTGACTCTGGTAAGAATAAACTTCGAACAAAAAAAATAAAAAGAGACAGACAGTAAATTTAAAATAGGAAACAGAGACAGACAGTAAATTTAAAATAGCAAACGAAGAGAAAAGAAAATATGAAAAATGGCCAGAGAAGAGCGCAATGAAAGCAACGAGTCGCCAATATAGCTATGGCGCCTCGTTACAATCTGTTACTTAACTCATTTTCGTTTCGATATCAAATAACCATGAACCATGATAACTGTTCTTTCGTGACGATTGGGCATGAATATCCGAGCCTCAAAAAATTCATAGTAATAATCCCATTTTCATTAATACTATGTGGACAGCTGGGACCATCAGTTTACTTTATCAGTGGTGGGCCCAAAATAATTTAATCTTATAGAAAAAAGGACGGTTTTATATATAATAATATCTTTGATTAAAATTGAATTCGTAAATATCCCACCTTTTTGTCATTTTCAGAGTGGCGACAATGTTCTGGATCCTTAAATCGTATTCAATTTGGCTTCTGATTATTCTGTTATTTGTTTAGGACGGAAAAAAGGAAGTTTCAATGTATTAACCATAATTTTACGGTTTTCAATAGTCACTAGCAGAGCATAAACGGCATCTCATGCATGTCCATTCTAACACCGCAACAAGCGTGTGATGTTTTCCTCGTAGATTATGAGGTGTTAGAAAAGGGGCCCAAGTCTTTGGTACTGATCTGTTGGGTCAGAACTTGATAAGCGTGCGCTGATGCGGAGAAGACAGTGATAAGCCATTATTAAAGTGTCAGTAGTGAGATAATAGTGGTTTGGGCTTATTAAAAAGAGACGTACGAGACCGCTCTTACGGTGATATAACAGTGATATAAATATACAACATAAAATAATAATATTAACCTGGTAAAATCTGCCCAATTCTTAGTTATAACCCTTGATGAACACTGTAACTGGAAATTGCAAATTAACAGTGTTTGTAAGAAGATTAATAAATTTGTCTATGCTCTGAGCAGGATCAGAAAGGTCAAAACATTTCAGATTGCTTTAATAACCTATTTTGCATTTGTATTTTCACATCGCGCTATGGTTTGATAATTTGGGGCAACAGTGTGGATATTGAAAGGCCAAAAAAAATGTATTCGGGCAATATGTGGAAAAAGTAGCAGAGTATCTTGTAAGCCTTTGTTTCAACAGCACAAAATAATGACACTCCCTAGTATTTATATTGCTGAATTATGTTAGTTAGTAAAAAAACATCCTGAATATATCGTAAAAAATAAGGTTATTAAAGTTAATGTCAGAAATTACAGAAAAAATAAAATAGTAATACCAAAATGCAACTTAACATTATTTAAAAAAAAATATACTTTATGGCCATAACAATATTAAACAAGCTTCTACAGGACCTTCAAGATCTACCATAAGAAAAAAACAAATTTAAAAAATTGCTTTTAAAGTGGCATTTAGAAAAAAACTTCCACTCTGTAAGAGTATTTCTGGTTATGTAGGTTGAAATACGAGAATAGTGACATCTTTTATTTATTGGACAGGAAACGGACATTGTATATTTTTTTTATTGTAATTGTTTGAGATGTCAATTTTAATTTCAATAACCACAATAATTATTTGCATGCCGGAAATTGGCAAAACATGCTGAACATTATTATAAACACTGTATCTGTTAATATTTTTACAATTCTTCTGAGCAAAATAAACATCATCATCATCAACGAAAGCCTAATAAGAAGTAATATGAAAATTATTGCCATTTGAAATAGAATCTAAATTGTGTTTCCCTTTGTAATTTTTTTTAAATACAGCTTTTTTGCAATTTTTTTATTTATAACTTCAAAGTGAAAACGTAAGTTATATGTTTTGAGAATTTTGGTGATTGTCTTTTATGTTATCGCCAAGATGAAATATAAATACAACACGAGTTTTTGTTTCCTTTAGGATTCACATGCATTTAAAACGTTGCCCTTTGTATTGAGTATGGGTTTGTTTCATTACTCTTATTTTACTTTTAACTACTAAGATAAAAAGTTCTTTATAATAGTATAATATGACGCATAAGCATATGTCAATACGTAACTTAAGTTTTTTTAAGAAATATTTTGAAAATTTTTTGAATATTTCATGAAATCTGAACAACTGGCAAACCAGGCTAGGTAGCGGTCAGGAGACTTGTACACCTAATGCCCTAATTTTGACCGCCAGTCCTATAGTTTACCTAGTTTATTTTTTGCAAATCAATTAATCCGCATATATATTTTGGCACTGCTGGAGCGCAGGCTTTCCCTTTGGATAAAAATATCATAGGAAGATTTGTCTACATCCTACCGCGCTGGTTCAGTGGGAATCGGTGAATGCCTGCATATGCATTTGGGATAAACAGATTCAATTATTTCCTCTATTATATACCTTGATCAGATTTTGGTAATATAGATATTGGTAATATATTTGACAAAATCCCCGAACAGAAGAGACTAAGGTGTTCTAATTGCTGTTTTGCTAATAACTTGCATGATTATAAACATCGTTTATACATGATTGTGTTTTGGTGAGCGACGATTAATAAGAGATACGTGACTTTGAACGATTTATAAAAAGGAAGACGCTCTTTTCTCGCCATCTTTTGTCTACAAATAAGAAAGAATAAAAAACATTCAACCTCTTTTTGTTCGACCGGCCGCAGGTTGACAGCAAACCCAAAAATTAAAACCTCTGGGATGTACCTTCTACTCCCACAAAGTACAGTTGTTGCCATGGTTACTTAAAGTTATGATGATTCTTTGTTATTTTCAAAGTAACTTACAGACACGTAAGACTAATGAGTAAGATAACATTCGTAAACGAAGAATGCAAAATAAGGCGCATAATTGCATTTGGTTTTGACAATATTAAATAAATATCACAAACAGCATACAGAAAAAGAGTACAACAAAGAAAAGTATACAAATAGCCTGTCTTATTCCTAAACAGCAATGACTAAGAACGAGCAACCTTGGGTGAAAATGATAAATAAAGAAAAAAGATAACAGACCAGCGGGTGCACATATTTAGAGAACCAATGTGAATATACACCTATAAATTTTAATTACCATAAAAAATGGAATGCCAAATTTAAGAAAGCATCAATATTATAAATATGCGAAGAATTTTTTTTTTTTAGTAATAATAGTAAAGTTATTCAGTTTTTAAAATTGCGGAAAATATCGCCAAATTTACAGACACAATACATTGTATTCAATGAACTTCCGTCAATGAAAACGTATCACACCATCTCAAGTGAAAATGAACTTACTGTACATGGCAATAAGGTAGAATATATGCTAGCAAGCCGCCCCACTCCCGCTCAAGAACCAAAAAGCACCGATAGGTAAATACTCAATTAATAAATCAAACTTATCTTTCATACTTTATTGGGCGTAGAACCGACAAAATTACGTTTAGATAGGTATTAAGTTAACAAAATAACATACAAATTTTTTTAACCAAAATGCAAATAGGTCATTAAATTATTCACGAGTAATTTTGGCGTATTAACATAGTTAGAATTAGCATATGTAGAAAGATTATTGTTATGTACATTACCTGTTCACATTAAAGTCACTGTCTTACAAATATTTCATTAATTGTTCAAAGTGTCCTCCTCCATTTTCAACACACACACGAGCCCGTTTTAACAAATTTCCTTTTAAAGAAATTAATACGTTTCTTTGCATTTTCACTTCATTAAAAGCGTCTATTATTCGCTGTTTTAGCACTTCAATAGTGTCAGGTTCACTTACATACACTCTACGCTTTATTTCACTCCATAGGAAAAAGTCTAAAGGTGTAAGGTCTGGTGAGCGCGCGGGCCACGGCACCGGGCCGCCGCGGCCGATCCATCGGTCACCGAACTCTTCGGTGAGGTACTCTCTCACAGCACGATGGTAATGTGGAGGTGCACCGTCTTGTTGAAACCACAACCCTCTCAAGTTCGCCAGTGGAATGTCATCCAACATAGTCGAAACCATCGTGCGGAGTAGATTTAAATAGGTTTCGCCCGTGAGTCGGCTCTCAATAAAATATGGACCGATGATTTCATCGTTCAATATGCCGGCCCAAACGTTTACACTAAACCTATGTTGAAACGAATGCTCTCGCGTGAGCATAGGATTCCTGTATGACCACCAATGTTCATTATGATGGTTAAACAATCCTATTCTGGTGAAAAGGCACTCGTCGGAGAAAAGCACGTTGGCGTTTGGATTACTTATTACCCAACGACAAAAAGTAATCCTCGGCTCTCGGTCAACGGTCGTAAGTTCTTGAACTTTACGATAATGGTACGGATGCATACCAGCCGAGTTTATTATCTTCCAAGCCGAATATTGATTAATACCAAATCGTCGAGCAGCATCATGGGTGCTTCTTCGTGGATCTTCCTCAAAGTACGTCACCACGTCGTCATACAAGTTCTGAGAGATCGGTGGTCTCCCTCTTCCTTGCGCGTGCGATGGCACGTAAAATGAGCCATGGTCTAGGAGCCGTTGATAAGCACTTAACACTGTACTGTAGTTTGGCTGTCGAGCATTCGGGTACAGCTCTCGGTACATCCGTAAAGCCGCCGACACGTTTTCACCGCTCAAAAAATAAGCACGAACCATCATGACATATTCACGAGATGTAAACTGATAAGCCATGATTTTATTATGTACTTAACGAGTGTAACTGATCGATCACAAAAGCGTATGCGCACAGGCCGACTGACGAGTGGTAACTAAGTAATTAGGTCAAGGTGAAAGAAATGGTTATGTTCCCGGCATTTACGTCATCAAATCACGTGACATGCGCAGTAGCAAGTTTAGGTACATTATTTACTACTGCGCATGTCACGTGATTTCAAAATGCCGGGATTATACACGTGCAGAGTGGTGCGGGTTAGGGATATTCGATATACATCGATGCATTGAAAACATCGATGTTTACAATGCGATGCATCGAATCGATCCAATGTTTTGAAATGCTTTCGATATACTCGATGTATCGATGTTTTTTGCATTCACAATGCAATATTTCTATAAGATATAAAATACGTGTGTAAAAAACAACTACGCCTCTGAGCCCTCAGATGGGATACGAACCCACGACCTTTCGCTATCCGGGTGACTGCTCTGACCGCTGAGCTACCGAGACGCTGGCAAACGTGTCGAATTTTACAAATGTATTTCAACTTCTACTCTGAGCTAGTATCGTTCCACCAATGTTGAATGCTAACTACCTTCAACATCGAAAGGAATATTTTTTACAAATATTTAACAATCGATTAAGATGGAACCAGCTATAATTATGTTTTTAATTTATTTTTTTGCATTCACAATGCAATATTTCTATAAGATATAAATTCAAATCCCATCTGAGGGCTTGGAGGCGTAGTTGTTGTTTACACACGTATTTTTTATCTTACCAATGAATTTCATAAAAACTCAAGTTTAACCACTAAAATTCTGCCTAATATTTTTTTCCCTATTTGTTTAATTAAAAAAGAAAAGTTGATGATTCAATAGTGGACTGGCATGAGATACAGGCTGGTGACAATCGGACAGCGAAATCTTAGTAATAGGGTTCCATTTTTCCACTTGTCAGTCCGTTACCGCGCCTTACCCCTCTCAACAGTCCCAGTACAGTGCGAATTATGAAAACGATGTCGGATTCTTAGATAAAAATGCCTATTTCTCGCTTAATAATTAAGCCAGGACCAATCAAAAAATACTACCATAAAGCTGATTAATACAGAATCCACCACAGAATATTAAGATCTGTGTATCTTTAGGACGGTTCCGTCCAATATCAACTCCAGACGCTGGAGTCGAAGGCGAAGAAACTCATCGGCAATAACGAACTTTTTAATAATAAGCTGAAGGGCCTTGAACATTGACGGAAGTTAGCTAGCCTATCCGTTTTTTATAGGATACATTTCCGAGGGTGTGCAGCAGAATTGCACAGCCTTGTTCCGCCGTCCCCATTTTTTCATCGGACAACCAGACTTACGAATTGGCTTTATTTGTTTGATATACCAAAGAGTCGCACTAAGATTTTTGGTTCCAATTTTGTAATACGTACCGCTAAAGAGCGGAACTCTTTGCCTGATAAATACAATTTAGGATCTTCAAGTCACTAGTGAATAGGTTTCTTCTAGGCAAGCGCGTTACATCCTAGATCGCATCGTCACTTACCATCAGGCGTGATGGCGGTCAAGCGCTTTCCTAATCACGATAAATAAAAACTCAAAAATAAATCGTAATTTAAAGCCACACGGTAATTTGAATATGGTAGCAATTGCTACCAGGACTGATGAGGGATGTTGACTGGCAATTACTACCGTGGCTTGACAAGTAGTTATACCCTTTGGGTATGGAACCCTAAAAAAGTACTCGATGCGTACAAAATATCGCTATTTACACCTGATACATCGAAAGACATCGATGTACAGTTCTGATTTATCGAATCGAGAAAAACATCGATGTTTTTCCAAAACGGACACCCCTAGTGCGGGGGAAGGGAGCAGCGGGGGAGGGGCGCAGCGGGGAAGGGCGCGGCGGCGGGGGTTTTATGTTTGCACGCGCCAGGATTGGGTCATTGCGCACCGATACATACCTATGTGTAAGTTACGTATTCAATAAGATAGTAAAGTCGTAGTAAATATTTGAGATAGACCATTTTTTAAGTTTTTTAAGGATAAATTAGTTCATGTTTTTTTTTTGCGCTTAAACCTAGGTCTATAGTATCAGTAGTCGATACTGATAACGCAGTTTAATTTTTTATGGTAATTATATTTTAATCGTGTATAACTTGTTATAGCTAATGGTGGATTAAAAATTATTAGATAAAAGAGAAATAAAGATACCATAGCGTTAATAAGGAAATAACTTCTAACTCTGTTGCGAAAAGATTCAAGAGTTTCAGCCTTTCTGATATCCTTTCATTTCTGACACTCGCCACAAGTTACATAAACGGATAGTGTGAACAGTAATGGAATAGGGAAAGAACTTTTAGAAAATGTTTGGTTTTAATACAATTTTACGTCGGGATCAAATGAAGAATATACATTATATTAAATTATTTAATTACTAGTTAAAACATTTTTGTTTTGATTTTATTTATTATGTTAATATTTCATTTTATAGTAGTTTCAGATGTTTTTGTGGTTTTCTGTGTAAGTATGTATTGACATAAACAATTATGCGTTTAGTAGAATGTCAGTGCAGCAAGCTTGTTGTTTAACACTCAGCGACACAAGTTTTTTCATCGTATGTAGTTACAGGATTACTGTGCTTATATGTTTGGTTTTTCGTGTTGCTTGTGGTTTAATTGATGTTATTGTGTACTTTTCGCTTAATTTAAAAAATAAGAATTATTTATATTTCTTCTTTCTATTTCTACTATGCACTTTACAAAAAGACCAAAAAGTATGCAACAGATAAGATAAAGAGTGGATACGAAACTTAAATTGTATTTGTCTCAGAGCTTATTTCTCGTTACATGCAAAGCTTGAAATATTTGGAACAAAGCTTCTTTGCTGAAAGGTATCCATGAGGCCATAAGCTGCTCAACTGAATGAATTACAACAGTTCTCACAAAAAGGGATTCCTCCGTAACCATTTTCCAACCCAAATGTGATACTGTATAGAGTACAGTAATATGGTCAATAAATGGATGCCTCCATTTATTGACCTAAATAAGTGAATAAATAAATTATGGAATGATGGGATTGACAAGAAACCGCAAAAAAAGCGGTCATATTAGCAGTGCCAGTCAAATAGTAAATATGTTTTGAAAGTTCTTCTTTACGAATAACACATAGTTACAAAGATTTTTTTCCAGACGGTTATTTAGCTTTTATGTAGACATATGACATGCTGACTCTGAAAATAAAAATCGTTTTTATCTATCAGCTTTAGTTTTTGAGATACGGCATATGTGTGATTTTGTAGAAAAACAAAAAATGAATACGATAAAAAATATTTAATTTTTGGAAGCCGCCAAAAATGATTTTCTTGCATGTGACATATCAACACTGTGTTAAATTCGTAAATGTGCGCCTACCCTCACACAAAATACCAAAAAGCTCTGTACGAAAAATAAAAGCTGATGGATAGAAACGGCTGGTAGATTTAAATTTACTGTATCAAAAGATGAAGGAAAAGTAAAAAAATATTCCGGAAAATTTTGATAAGTAAAATTTTGTAACTATGTGTAATCTTTATTTAAACCGCTACTCTAGTTGAATGTCTGGGTCACAGTCTCAGTCAAGAGATTATTTCAAAGATAACATTTGGTAGTCGTGCTTGTTTAAATTTTCCCTGGGTACCTGCTATTTGTCCTCATACAGGTAATTGTCGCAACAAGTGTGCAGTCAGTCAAAAAAGTAGATGTTTTGTATTTTGCCCGACCAATTAATGCGTTGGAACCATACTAATTTTACACAATAGTTAATGTGCGACAGAGCAGTAGTCAAATTCTTAAGCAGATCGCGTAATGCGTATTTCAAATCACATCTCCTAAACAGTAATCACGAATTAAACACAGAAGTTCTTACTCTTCTTGATGAGGAAGGAAAATATCATTAAAAACAATTTATTTTATTCAACTTTTCAATCCGTTTGCAAACTTCAAAACTTTATTTTTGTGTCAAAGTACTAGGCGTTAAATTAAATCATGTTATTTTTTTGTACTATTCTAGGGTTATTCATCACTTTTAAATGTAATGTTTTATACCTTTCATATTGAAAGATCAGCAAATGGTTTTCATCGCAGCAGCAGTTCAGTTGTCAGCGAGGTATCCTTTCAAATAATTTAGTCTTCTAGATACGAAGGTTAAATTGACTAACGTGTAAAACAAATTGGTAAATGTAAATAACATAAATATTTACCATAAATGTAGGATTACGTTCAATGGTTGAATTTTTACCTTTTATTTGGTTGATATATTTGAAAGGATCCCTTCTTACTGGTATTAATGACAGTCGCAGTAGCAATATTCGCCAGCACATAGCTTTCAGGATGCCACTTTGGTATATCCATGTACAAATTATTTGTAGAACTGCAATCATGAAATATACTATACATTTGGTCAAGACCGGTTGCTCTGCCTTGTATGTATACGAAGATTAAGATATATTTCTGGTGGTTAAAAACATTAACCATTTTTTGACCTTTTATAAATAAGTTATATTTTGGACATTTGATTAAATTTATTGGTTTGAACTTTAATGGTCAGGAACATTTTTTTTTTCGAAACGGGATTTTGTTATGTTTTTGATGAAATTAATTTTAGTTTATTATATTCGCACAGCCAATTCAGTTTTCATTTTGTAAGTTCGCAATGTTCTTGGAAAATTTACTCACCGTTGTATTTTCAACGGCATGGCACAATTTTGACAGTTTTAGCCGCGTGTTTAACACTTTTCCTCCTCCAGCAGACAGTTATGTCTCTTAAGGTCCTGCCGGCAAAAGAAGAAAGTTATTCTATCAGATCGTAGTCCTACTAACTTGCAGGGGCTGTTGCATGATTGGCAGCAATCTTGACTCACTCTTTCTAATAAATTATTTCATCTTGTATTCGTAAATATCTGCACATTTTGATAACAACTTTTTCTTCAAATACAAGATTTAACGACAACTCTCACAGAGCTTACCTTGGTAAATTCTAAGCCCACATTGGACAAGATAATGATTTTGTACTTAAATTTTGTCATTTAAAGTTATGAATTTTACGTATATTTAAACAGGTGCCACTGCAATAAACTATATTTCTATAATAAAAAGGATTTTTGTTAATAAAATGTTGCCAGTTAAATTATATTTTAGCTTTAATTTCACATTAAATCGTATAGAACAAAATCGATTGTGATTAAATACATTCAACTGGATAAATAAATTAAAATTGTGCATAAACAAAATAGTTCATAAACCAAATACTAGAAAATATAAATGAAAATAAAGCTAAGGGTTTTAGTTCTAAAAAACAAAAAACTTTTAAAATAAGTCGATTAAACGATTTAGTGTTTTTATTTTTATACTTTTGGATTTACTTTAATGGCAACACTTGTTTGTGAATCAATAATTAAAAATTATTGTCAGCTGTCGTTTGAGCTGGCACTTGTTGCATACGCTCAAGATGATGTGTTTTTAGCAATTTAGATTTCTTTAACTACAACCTGGCTGCTCTATACGGGCTTAATTCTGATCTTTACCGACGACTTGGGCTTGGTTTTACGAACTCAGTGGTTACTATCAACGACGACTTTAGCTTTGTTTTATTGAATCTCTGCTTACTATTAACGACGACTTTGGTTATGGAATTAAGTATCACTGCTGCATGACAGTTTTGGTATATTGGTTGGGCTAGATAAGAGTCGAATTTATTACTAGATGATATGTTGGTTACATGTGATAATGAAGAAAATATAGATGCTTAATGGAAAAAAAGTTATTTTCTTATATACCCCAATAACTACAAATATATAAAATGACATGAGAATTTATATATAATATATGCCTTGAGTATAGAACCTAGAGAATTTCTTAATTTTCCTCACAGTAGGTCAAAGGACATCACCCATTTTGGGCTATTTTTTTTTTAGCCGGCCAACAAAAAATAACTAAATTTTATCATAGGCATAATTATAATGAACGTTTTGTATTATGACAGTAAAGCTCGAAACCTATTGGTTAAGATGATAATCAGTCTCAAAGTAATTATTTTATTACCTACGGTTTGCGGGGTGAGCTCGTGATTTCCAGGTAAACAGTTATTGTTAATGGTGTGCGAGCGAGAGGACGTTGCAAGTACATTTACCTGCCGAGTTACAAGTGTTAACAAGAGGCAAAATACACCCACTTAATCCTTTTCGTAGGTACTTTCGTTCGTTAGTTCTCCATGCATAATGTACAGGTTTTTTATTAATTATAATGCATATTATTTTCATTTCATATATTTTTATTCAATATTTACAACTCTCCTGGCCTTACAATAATATCTTCTAAACCTTCGGCGGGAATGTGTATCGTTGGCTCGTGCCTGGCAAACCCCATGTACCACACAATGCACATGACGTGTGAGCAGCAGCCAATGGTTCTTCGGCCAATGTTACATGTACAGTAATAGTGTTTTATAGCCTGTCGCCCTTCGAGAGCCCTATCTATGCCAATATAAACGTTATACGAACGTGAACGGACATGTCGGGACTGGATTCTACCGCGCAATACGTAAAGGTCTGTTCCTTCTAGCTCTCGTATGTGTTCTGTGGGTAATTGGTCGCCAAGTTCAACGATGAACATACCATTTGGCTGCAAATGCTCCGCATAGTAACTCCTAGCTTGCTTTATTTGGTATACACCAAGTGCAAAAAGGATAAGATCTTCTTGTGTCAATGTGGGGAATTGAACCTCAAGCGCATCAACGTTAATTGAACGAAACGGAGCACGTCTTCGGTTATAATTGTATCTGTTCACCAGATCCGCCAATGTATTCGGTACATTAACCCTTTCCCGTATTATTTCTAAATACATTGGAGCCCTTACATTGTCCACAATCAACACATGATAGGCATTTAATAAAGCTGCACTGATTTTAAAATATCCCATCATATGATGCAAGGCGCGATTCTTAACAAGATTCTTAAAATTCTTAACAAGCGAAAATCTCTTTTGAATCGTCCATTGATTATTTCTACTACCAAGCGGCATATAGTCACAAGTCTGGATTTATTCGCTTGTTCCGTCGTAAGTTGCGTTTCGTTTGCATTTTTCGTTTCTGGCATATGTACTGTATATCCATGTGATTGTAAAGGATAGGCGGCGTCTCTAAAGCCACGATCTAAGATAAATACGTCACCCGGTCTGAAAAACCAATGAAATATGCTCTCCTCATTTTCAATAATTGCATTCATTATTGTTGCATCGGAAGTTGAAGCGGCGTGCGGGCCTGTTACGTCAATTATATGACCGTCACAGCAAACAAACAAGAACGGCTTGGTCAGATTTCGATATTTGTGAAGACTATATGTTTGTCGTTGAAAAAAATAGTTCGAGCTCTTTTGGTTGTATATATATGTACCATCGACTATTATTATAGCATTTCTTTGTGGCAAAGGGCTTTCTGGATTGCCAAATAGAGTTTCAGGTACTAATAAATTCCTTTGAGCCACTTGTTCCCTGTTTATGTGGTCAAACCCAACATGCAAGGGAACAAAATCACGCAACAATGCATCACGACCTAGAGCTAACATTCGTTGAAAACGGGATTCGCTCGTTCTAAACACAAAAGCAAGTCTGGCATTAGAGTATCCTGTTCTTAGTTTTGCCAATACAGCGGCCAGTATTGTCTTCTTTTGACGACTATTATTTAGGCTGGATGTGTTTACGAGTAGATCGGAAAACTGTTCGTGAGTAAGTCCCGTCCAAGTATGAAACTCGTTTGTATTAATGACTTCGTATGTCTCGAAGTTTAACACGTCTGTTGTAATATGATTTCTCATAATCGTCAGAGCATTCACTATTTCAGATGCAGTAAAATCTTCTATGAGATTGTCTTGTAAAGGTAGAGTATACCAAAGGTTCTGGGCTAAGTGTTCTTCGCAAACGCGAGCATTTTCTGGTATTAGTAGATTGTACCGCCCAATCATACGAATTATGATATCGTTAGGTATTCTAAGCCTGGTAATATTTTGACAATGCTCAAAAATGCAGTGCACTGTTGAGTTTGGAGTACGTACAAATCCTGCTAAGGTCATTGTTGGATGATTACGGCTTTGTTGCTGAATAGACTCATCGGGCAACACGTCATCATCTTGACGCGCCTCGCGTATACGCCGATGAAACGTCCTCTCAGCTCTTTGCCAGCAAGGTCGGCAAATGACGTCGGTAGGTTCGTTCTGATAAAAAAAAACAATTTTTGTAAACCCACCTTCTACAAGTTAAATACAAACGAATCTTTCCCAAAGGACTTCTTAACAAAAATAATAACATGTTCGTGCCCGTACTCACACAAAACTAACTATTTCAAAACTTTTGAAATAGTTTTGAGTGTAGGCAAGAGCCAATGCCTACATTTAAACCGGCTATAACTTAGACGGGCACTATACCATATTGAAGTGGTACTTAAGATCTGTACAGAGCGCCGATAAAAATACTAACAAATAAATAAGAACAACAAATAGTTAATTCGTGGCAGTAACAGAGAGTCGATGAAATACTAATAAACACTAGTAAGTAGAAATCTTACTTAAAAATAATAATAATAATAAAAATCTTTCCCTATACCTTCAAAGGTTCTTGTCTACATTTCTATCACTGATGTAAGCCTATGTACTTTATAAAAAAAACCCTTTCATAGTACTAACTAAAGAACTTAAGTATACATTTTACTTTATTTAAGGAAGGTAGGTACTTCAGCAAAATAATTCAACGCGACACCTAGTCCTGATCATGATGTCATATCGACGATCTGTTATAATCACAGAGTAGGTACCTAGTTATGACTTAAATGTAAAAAAGGTTGCATTACATACCTGTCTCGCGATTAGCTCCTCCATAATAATCTGAGCTATGTCGATGTGCTGTTCTTCCCGAGAAATCCACGTGTAAGTCCTTCGACCTTCACATGGTTCACGACAGTTAATACACAACATATGTGCCATGATTAACAAAAACAGTATAACAAAAACAAAAACTCAACGATAATTAAAACAACAAACAAAACAAAATCAATGTTAAAAACCACGAAAACAGTGAAAGTAGCCGTCCGATGTAACGAGAGTTGCATGGAAAACTAACGAACGAAAGTACGAAAAGGACTAAGTAGGTGTATTTTGCCTCTTGCTCACACTTGCAGCTCGGCAGGTAAATGTAGGTACTTGTAACGTCTTCTCGCTCGCATACCTATTATGCCTCTTGCTCACACTTCTCGGCAGGTAAATGTACTTGTAACGTATTCTCGCTCGCACACCATTAACAATAACTGATTACCTGGAAATCACGAGCTCACCCCGCAAGCCGGGTGCAAGCCGTAGGTAATAAAATAAATACTTTGAGACCGATTATCATCTCAACCAATAGGTTTCGAGCTTGACTGTCATAATACGAAATGTTTATTATAATTATGCCTATGATAAAATTTAATTATTTTTTGTTGGCCGGCTAAAAAAAAATTAGCCCAAATTTGTATGAAGCCTGAATGATGTCCTTTCCTACATAAAAATCTTTAAGATTTTACTCTTTCCAAAAACAATTGCGTACTTTTAAATATTTCATTTAGATATCTGATACTCTTAAGATTATAAAACACTCAACTATTATTCTATATTTTGCTGTCCATCCTGGGCCTAAAACACTATGGAGCGTGGGCATTCCCCTTTAACTTATATGCTTAGAACGCAGAAAATGTAAAAGAGGGAACTACTGTTATTATTATATTGAGTCTAAGCTTATCTTATTAAGTGCTCATGGATCTCTACCAATAAAGGAAGCATTCTTTTATTTAGTAAAAGAAACTTTCTCAAAACAAGAACATTCTTAATTCCTTGGAATATACAAAGGATTACTAGGAATATACCTCATTAAGAGATATTATAAATATTGTGAGTGAGTAATAAACTCAGTCACAATAGATAGATATTTTGGATCACAGGGCACAGAATATTCATCATCATCATCATCAGCCTATTAATGTCTTCACAGGAGAGGCACGGGCTGTCTCTACGGATGAGAACACTGTAGGAAATATGGAACTTGAGACGATAACGACTACAAATGCACCTAGTTACCAACGGCTTAAAGTGCTTTTCCGAACGAACAGACGAAGTTCGAGATAATATTTTTTAATCACTCATTCAATGACCGAATGGCACTTAACTTACCCAATTATATGACCAATCATGTACGTACTACGCAGAGAATGACCACTGCTCATTCCTCGCTAAACACAACACACTATGAACTAGCACACAAGCACATTCAGTACATGTTATATCGACGGAAATCATTTGCTTTCTAATTTTATCAAGTGACTACAAAAAGTAAAAATATAATAACACCATTTTTCACCTCCCAAAAGGTTCATCGTGTTCAGCTTTCGAAAATACTCCGATGATAGATTTTTGAAGCAATAAAATTGTAACAAAGAGAGCAGATGATTCACTATTTAACATTTTGACAATTCAAAGTTAGAACTAGAATATGAAAACTGTGTTGCTGTGGCTAAAATTCTTAGGATGATGTAATTTTAAATCTCAGAGTAAACAGGACTGGAGTAGCCATTAGTCAATATCTCGTACATATTTTTCTGCCATTTTTTGCGGGGGGTGAGGTTACTACTACATTCAATGCCAGCACACAGGAACAAAAACTCTTTGCGTGTTTACAAACGCACACATGCATAATACGACAAACATATTTAAAATACACGCACACGTGCTTAAAATAGTGTGTTAACGTTCTATTCAAACACACGAATGTCATTGTGTGAGAAGTGACATGACATAGCACGAGAATATCGATATCGATAAAATCAGTTTCGTTCAATGAATGAATTTAATAACTTTGCGTTAGTATTCCTACAAATACAAATTGAAACTTGATAGTTTATTGCATTTAAAAGATATTTACAATAGGTGTTATTATATATATAGAATTCACTGTGGACCCTTTTGCGTATACGCATAATGGAAAGGAGGAACTCTGAAACATTATTTTTAACAAAGCGATAGTGAATATAGTTATATTTCTCAGATTTTTACTTTGACCGATTGCTTATTTGTATTTTTTTGCGATTTGCTTACATCACTTTTTGCAGGTATTTCCTTTTCAACTTATTTTTTAACCTAAAATTAATACATTTAAATGTAATAAACTAAAACTGTTATAATATTACATGTTAATATCTATTTGAAGCATAACTAGTTATATAATAAACTAAGAGGATCATTCAAGAATAACGTTGGCACAGCATGGGCAACTAATCTTCTTCTATTGTTAGATAATTTTTGAAACTGAGACGGCTCAATATGTATGGAACATATAGTACTTGTTCTTGAAGATGCCCAAGATGCCCTATTACCTATTACAAGCATGAATCCATTTTTTTCGTATGCTGTATTCTTTAGGAAAACTGAATATGAAAAATTAGATGTTTCCGGGCATATCAAAGCTTAAAGTATAAATACCAACAATTAGTATACCGCCTAGGGGCAGAGTATATTTGCCTGAACTACACATACCGATCATTTCTAATTTTAATACTGCAATACTATCTTCCAATAGCTTTCATTTATGTACAAATGACTTTTGGTACCACATACCTTACTCCTAGTATCTTGAAGTATTGCAGTTGGACAAGCCGGTTTTTAAAAGGAGCTATAAATGCTACAATATTAATAAAAAACTTAACTTAAATGTTGACGATGACATTTAGCTATTACCATACTAAAATGTCATCAAAATCCGTCGCGTAGTTTTTGGGTGATGCGTGCTCAAACATACATACAGACAGACAAAATGTTCAAAAATTAGTGATTTCGCTTCCTCTACTCTCATTACTAGCCATTTGGTTTAAGGTGGACTTGACCTGTTTTATTCTATATCTTTACAGTTTTATTCTCGTATGTATAATATCGCAGGTAAATAGTATAATTCCGCACTTTACATACGGCGTCATCAGTTCAAAATCACATACCTTATTCTTATTTGAAATCATCATTAATACCTGGTAATAATTACTGAAACAAACTGTAATTTATCTAAGCTGTGTTTTATTATCGTTAAGAAAAAGAACTAAGAAAAGGGTATGTGTTTTTTAAACTGATGACGCCGAATGTAAACTGCGGAATTATACAATTTCCCTGCGACATACAGATTTAAATTAAAAATACATATTTCCAATTTAAGTATGTTACTTGCATTCATTCATTCATTACTCACTCGTAAAATCACAATATCGATGAAGTTGACATCACTATTGTGCAAATTAATATTGTACAAATTAATAAGGGTTGCTGATTACAAAATAAAAACAATTTGTCCTGTGGCTCGAAAAAAAATTTTGGTTTCTCGGAAATGATCGGGTGTGCTGGTTAGACGATGGTACCCTTTTAACCGTGTCTTTTTTATGAAGTCAGGGACACTGGAAGTATATACAGCATAAGTACTCTTAATGTTTATGAGCGCCGCCCAGCATGAATAAAAGGACAAATAGTTTGATTATTATTTTAATTAATTATTTTATTTATTATTTTATATTTCCATGTTGTGTGGCAAAGAATAGGCTTCAAGTAGCCGCAAAAGTGTAGGTATGTACTTAATACTAAACTAAAAATAAACACGCAACGTACATTGTTAAAACGAAATTATAATTGGTAATTAATTAATACAAAATTACAGTTATTTATTACCAACAAACTTTTTCTAATTTTTGTCTTAATTAATTGAAATGCGATAATGGTCAACCCTAGGTAGTCTCGTGGGGAGTGCAGCCGTGACGTCATCAAACGAACTTTGAGCGCGAAATTTGAAATTGTAGTCTGCTAAAACATGAAATTATGAATTAAATAATAATCAAAACCTAAAAATTATGCTTACAAATGAAAGGTGACACCATCTTTTTGCATACTAGATATTTTCGAATTTTTTTTACAGTAGAAAACAGCACAGGCAGGCATTTTCGTGGGAGCTCTGCACGGTAAGACGTTCTGATTATTGTGGTTTTAAAATGGCGGCTCAACTAGTTTTATATAACGCACAGGATTCCGACGCTTGTGCATTTGGCAGAGGGGTAATGTTAGGCAAAGGCTACTCCAGTCCTGTTTACTCTGAGTTTTAAATATATTATGTGTTGTTATCTAAGTACGTTAAGCAGAATCAATTTAATATTTTACAAATTCCGTAGATGAAAAAATTATGAAGAACAAGAATTATGAAGACAAGGGTACAAATTTAGGCAAATAAAATAAAAGTTGTATGAACGGTTTACTGGCCTCCATATGACTAAACAATACAATCATGGTCGTCTTTATGCAACACTGCTGTACAATATTACTATAGATACGTTACCGTTATTTACACAATAACTAACAAATGGTTACTATTACTATGGAATTCCACAATCGTATTGCTCTCTCTTTCTAACGACAGATGTTCGTTCGATGGGAACACCTGGCGTGTTTGTTTGACGATATCTTCCGAACTCTTATGGAGTTAATGTATAAGCAAATATACAATTTTATCCATATTTAAAATTAAGTTTTAGTTTGTCTGTTCTGTCAACTGCAGTAAGTATTGTACGATGTCGAATGCGCTGATTCTTCATTCTGCTAATTTCATTGCAGACAAGCAAATAACTTTGTACATTGCTTTTTGTGTTTACCTGCAACTACAACTGTAATGTAACCTTGGTCGCAAAGGAAGCCATTCCAAAATTACCACGCGCACCATTGGGTGCCGCTAGGAATGCATTGGAATTCCCACCGCTATGCATCTACATGCATTTAAGTATCGTGCACATAACGCCTAGAAAGGCCTTGCCCGTATCGTCTACTTTGTCTTGTCTTACGCCTTCTTGACGTCGTTCCTAATCAGCTACTTGAGTGCATGTAAAAACAATAAGTTTTTGGCAACATCCCAAGTTGTAAAAAATTATCGTTTTCATTGATAAGAAGTATCGTAGACCCCAACAATAGAAAATGGTTGATTCTTTGTAGGTATTAAGTAAAATAAGTTTATTACGCCAAAGGTTATAATTTTGAGTGTATGGGATGCGACATATAACAACTTTGAAATTTTATATAGTTTTTTTTTATTAAATATTTAGTCCGTACGCTTCACTTCGGAACTCAGATACTGTTAAAATATTGTGGGATATAAACTAGTCGAAAGTAGTGCTACAGAATAAGAAGAGAAAAAGAGCCTGCACCATGAATGAATGTACCCCAAAAAATCACTTTACTATGTACCCTATACGATAGAACAATTTCGTGCCTGGCGTGAAGAACTTGACAACTCGACTTACATGATTTTTTTAAATCATCGCAATGGCTTCCTGCGGCGTCGGCATTGGTTTTGTAGGGAAAAATTGGCAACTAGATATCTACGTTACTTTTATAGATATTGCCTGTGATATTATATTCATATTTAAAAATAACTACTACACAACACATATCTTCCTATTTTGCCTTTTTTTTAACGAAACGAGATATTCACGCGTTGAGTCACAAAAAAAGTAGAATATACATACATACAATACATACTTATATCAACTTTACTTAAAAATCGAATTAGCGTATATAAATTGACAAAACAAGATATCAAATCGATTTATGAATATATATCGTTTTATCTACTTATACATATCCAAGTTAAAGGCATTATCTACTGTGTTACTGAAGATCAGCCAATAATAGATTTCGAAAAGTTCACAAGTTTTTCTCATATATAAGAAAGTCGTATTACGCTAAACAACATACGATAAACGTGTATTATTAATACCCAATTCTATGGTGTATAAGTTGATTAGTCATCGGTGAACATGTTGATAAGTTGACAATTATTATGAATAATAAGATAATGAGAAAGAAAAGCATAACCTTATTTGAAAAATCACCTTAACATACTCTGAAATCAATTTAAACATTTCAATAATACTGAAAAACTGATTTTTAGGAATTAAATTAAACAATGTTGCAATTTTGAACCTTTTGGGGAGATGTTTGTATGATGAATACTAGCATTTGTACCTGAGTCATGTATACTTCTATGAATATTACATATCTATGTATCATATATGTATATGTATCCGTTACCCTAGTATCCATGACGCAAGCCTTACAGTGCTTACTTTGGGCTAGGCTAATTGGTGTGAATTTAAGAAATATAATTTGAGGTTTGTGCACTAATTATGGGAAATAGTAATATAACATATTATAACATACTGCCTAGATAAGTCTCTAGGCAGTATGTTTAATATCAGTCTAACCTAACAAATAAGCAGGTTTTACGAGAATACTTAAAATAATTTAAAAATTTCACTTAAAATTATCCATAAATCAATTCATAAAGATGAATTCAAGAAAACGGGTTTTGGAGAAAATTTCAGAATTTAAAATAGCTGCCCTGTAAAATTGCTATTTTGGACTTATCAAGTTCTTCACGCCATGCACGGAATTATTCCTTAAACTTATCATTGAGACCAGCGACGTATCTTTGCATTAAGGTATCTAGTCACCTAACTAGGTTCATCTAAATGTTAGGGCAAAAGACACGTGATAAGTTCATATCCTCGGCAATGACAAATTTTAAACATTTTGCTAGACTGTAATAAGTAATATTATAAGCGCCATAATAGCGGCGTGTGTAGGGGCACGCTCAGTAATTACAGTGTGAGGTGTCACGGCTATCATTTTTACAATTTGCTCTCAAATATATATGTTGAATTTAAATTTAACAAAATATCAACTTTACGCAAAATGATAAAGGTTTATCATAATATATCTTATCTGACAAATTATAGCCAAAAGAAAAAACGTATTCAGAAAAGATAGGATATGTTTTAATTTTTGTGGTTTTAAGTTTGCCCTGCATACGAATAACCAATTGAAACGCAGAGCATCCAGTATCTTTTAATCAACCATAAATTGTTATCAGCCTTGAAGTCTGTCGAGTCTATTAAATAATTGGCCGTAAACAAGTGCCTTGTGGGACTGTGGTTTTTCCCGACAGCGAGACATCCATAAACTTTCAGAAATGAACAGTCTTTGTAAGTAAATGCTTTTCTTACTCCCTCAGGACTTCTTCGCCATAAATGTCAAATAGATTTCTGAAACTTCGGAGTTATATATAGGTTATAGTTTCTGCCAATAAATGTTAAAATAAATTCATGGCTGCTATTCAGAAATGGGGCATTCAATGAATGATTTGGTAATGTCACTAAAGTTAACCAATCGGTTTTCTTTTTAAATGTGGTAAGTGCTTTTACAACAAACTTTAAAAAAAATTAACTATCTCTTTATCAAAAAAAATTCTCAGGTGGCAGGCGGGAAGTTGAATTTTTATAGTAATAATTTCTTTAGATACAAATAATTGTGTACTTTTTTAAAAATAAAGTAGCAGTTAGATGCTTAACTAACAAAAATATAAATTTTCCTATGTTTTTCTTGTACACAATATTTTTCCTTTTGTATCATAAGCATAGAAAGACAATAGTAGCTCGAAATAATTAATTAACTCATTAATTTAATTAAAGTCTTTCGTAATCAAATTTATTACCTCATAATATCGGGAGAACCATATTTATACGAGATATAAGTGTGGTAGATGTAATGTATATAGACGTGCGTATAATGCACAAAGGTTAGTGCGCTTGTGAGCGTGCCTATGAGTGTAAATGCACAAAAGTTTTGCATTGTCCCTCTTCACAACAAATTTGAAGACAACCTCCCTCCTTGAACTCGATATAAAACAAATGTATAATAAAATCATTACCAAGTAAGGGTTGGCTATAATCATCTTTCATGATTACCAGTGACGTTAACTAGAAGTATGTAAACAATATTTATTACAAACTGCGGAAACAATGACTTGTCACTTATTGTTCGCTCGTCTTATAACATGGTTATTGACAGAGAAGGTTATTGTATATCACATGAAAATGTAGGAAATTTCCACGACAGTGCGCGCAATAAATCTAAAGATAAAACTGATCCGGAAAATAAGAAACCAAATTATATTTTTTATGAGTATTGATTTGGAATGTTAGTCTAAAAACATCGACCAAATGTGTGTAAGGTCACAAGTAATGTAGGATTCGATAGACGTTCGTCTCGATGCGTTGGTTCTTCTTAGAAGAGAGCTTTAACCCCACAACACAATGCAATAGGTATCAGCGAAAAAAAACTCTGCTTTATGGACATTATGTCAATCGACTATTACAAATAAAACGTTAAAACAAGCTTAAAAGGTAATAAATGTTACAAGTAAGGAACTTTATTTTAGACAAATACTAAATTTAATTTCAGTCAGTAGCGCTAAATATTCAACGGCATTACGAAGTTTTGCTCTAATATTACATTATTATTTGAGCTAAGCTTATAAATATGTTCGAAATCGTTTTTAATTTGAGCTTACCACATTCCAATACAGTTCAAAAGTGATATCAGTCTATTGATGGTGAAACCGGCTTTACCACTGAAGCTGTAGAAGCTTTACGATTGATAGTAAATTAAACTAATGGCCCAGTATATTATATTGCTGCTTCGTAATAGATGAAATAGCAATTAAACGGAAAATTGAATGGGATGGAAAAGTATTCCATGGATATGTAGATTTTCGTGGATGTTTAGATAATGATCAAATATGTGAAACTAAAGAGGCATTGGTATTAGTCACTGGAGTAAACGCAAATTGGATGACAAATACTGTTATTTTTTAACTGTTTTATTTTGAACCTTGAAATGGAAACTAATTAATCATATAATTATATTTGCAGGTTCCCGTTGGCTATTTTTTAATCGAAGGTGCAACTCGACAACAAAAAGCTAATCTGGTTCTCCAATGCCTGAGACATTTAAATGATACTTACGTTTCTGTGATTGGTGTCACTTTTGACGGATATCCTTCCAAGTTAATTGTGGCAAGAATATGGGGCTGTAATGTAGAACCAAACGGAATGAAAAAAATGTTTGAGCATCCTATTACATAAAATCCGGTGGCAATCTTTTTAGACGCTTGTCATATGATCAAATTAGTGCGAAATTCTCTTCAGGCTTATGGAAAGCTTGTTCATAATAATGGCAAATCTATTCTTTGGTCATATTTCGAAAAACTGAACACTCTTCAACAGATTGAATTTTTCATTTAGGTAATGAACTTTAAAAACAACATATTAATTTTCACAATCAGAAGACGAAGGTTAAGTTGGGTACGAAACTTTATAGCAATAGCGTTGCAGCTGCTTTGGATTTCTGCAGATATAATTTAAAAATTTGTGGTTTTCGAGAATCCGCTGCTATGGTAGTAATTGGGCGTACCTACTTTTAATGTTTTTGAAGCTTTTAACACAATGATTCCAAAAATAAAATATTGAATATTTTAATGATGTAGAAAACTATATTAATGTACTAAAAACTTCCGTAGAACAGTCATTGATTAAAAGTGGAAGGAAAACTGGATTCTTCGGCATATTAGTTTGTATGGCAAGCACAAAAGAACTGATTCATCACTTAATAGAAGAGAATAAAAATAAATTCTTGACAATGTACCGCTTTAGTCAAGATTATCTTGAAATATTCTTCTGAATGTACCTACGGGCACACGAAGAATGTAATATAAATAAAATGAGAGTGTTTGTTTGTAATATTGAAATAACCGCTTTTTACTACATGCGTATGAATATATATACGGTACATACACCAAAATAACATTTTTCACAATTTTTGTCTGTCTGTCTGTTTGTTCCGGTTAATCTCTGAAATGGCTGGACCGATTTTGACGGGACTTTTATTGGCAAGTAGCTGATGTAATAAGGAGTAACAAAGGCTACTTTTATTTTAGAAAAAATCTTTTATTCAAAAAAAATGGGGTAATGTTGCAAAGTTCAAGTATTGTCCAGTACCGCGCGCAGCTCACGCGCATGCCACTACTGTGCCGTCACGTCGGGCACCTCCCACCACTTCTACCACCAACGAATCAATATCACAAAGGGCAGCCTTTATCGCGCGAGCGGGCTATTGCTGATTTTTAATAAAAAATATATTGCTAATTATAATACTGAGCCACGGCAACGTGAGGCCGGGTCAGCTATTTATTAATAAGATCATGCGAGCACTTGACAACAGTAATATTTTAAACTGCATTGCTTTTCATCAGTTTGATCAATCACCTACAGCAAATCATTTATTTAACCTAATAAAAGCGATTGAAACATATTTTAATGATCGTTTCCATTATTTGACAAAGCAGTGGAGATCAGTTGCAACAAAAAACAAATATTAAACAAATTGATCCTATTTCAAGGATTGGATCAGTAGTTGGATCAGAAGGAGGGATCAGTATTGATTTAAAACAGTAGAAAAACTGTTTATATCAGTGTATCAAGCGCACAAATATTCAGTAACGTTTATTCGTTCTTCTTCTATCAAGATGATAGAAGAAGAATGAATAAATTACTATCAAATAACTAATGATTTATTATTTATTGAACTAATCAGACTTATTTGTTTGAGTAATAAAATAAAAAAAATAAACTTTATTAAACTTTTATTAGTACCAAAAATACATTGCACTTAACAATAAATACAATAGAAATATACTATATTAAATTTTAGCTTTAGCCATTTATTGAAATTAATATTAATGATTAATAATCATGAATATTAATTTCAATAAATGACTTAAGCTCTTATTTACTTTTTTAATATTTTTCTTTATGGCGAAGACATGAAACGGAGAATAAGATGGCATGTTTGCCTTATCTTATCCTTACTAATATTTTAAATCGGAAAGTGAGTTTGTTTGTTTGTTTGTTTGTTCCACTTTCACGCCGTAACTACTGAACCGATTGCTTTGAAATTTTGCAGACGTAAAGATAAAAGGCCGGATTAAATAATAGGGTACTTTTTATCCTGGAAAAAATTGATATTCCCGAGGAAAAACAAAAAAATTGTTTGCTTGATAGATGGATTGTAGATGGCGCTGTGTGTCGTTTAAAACAAGGTAAAATATTGCAAACGAATATAAACATGTAAATTTAGAAGCTAAATGATACGATAATGAATCCCCGAAAATGAGGAATTCCCGAGGGAAGACGTACAATTTGTTTTATCGTCTAAACTGTTTTTTTTACATCTACTTATATGTTGCAAACGCATATGAACATGTTAATTTTGAAGCTAAATGATACGAAAATGAATCCTCGAAAATGAGGAATTCTCGAGGGATGACGTACAATTTGTTTTATCGTCTAAATTGTTTTTTTTTACATCTACTTATCCTGAAATCACTAAAGTCAACGAATTAATAATTGGTATAAGTATTAGTTACGTTATTTAGTTCTTGAGGTATGCGATAGATGTCGCTGGGTGTTTTTTAAAACATAGTGCCGATGTGTTTTTTAAAATACATAAGAAGTGTAATGATAGCTTACGCTATTTAGTTCTTGAGGTATGCGATAGATGGCGCTGGGTGTTTTTTAAAACATGGTAACGATGTGTTTTTTAAAATACGTAAGAAGTGGAATGATAGCTTACGCTATTGCTTTATACCGCAATATAACCGAATTCCACGCGGGCGAAGCCGCGGGCGGAAAGCTAGTGTTTATAATAAATAATCAAGTAAAAAAAATAACAGACCAATAATGATTAATTTACTGTCAAAACTCTAATATTAATTATTTGGTTCGTTTCAAATAGATACTTAATTTTTACTATTTAATGATAAATAAAATGGTGCCACTTCTACTATAACTAAATGCCTTATAAATCAGGAACTTTAGTCATTCATGATGACGTATTATTTACAAACACACCGGTTTTAAGTATAATTAATAATTTTCGAATTCTATGAAATTTTTGGCAATGTCTTATGAAGAGCAGTTATATTTCCAATTGCTTGTTTTGCTTGATACTAACAGCTTCTTTAAATCATAGTTAACCTAGAGTTTTGTCATCGCACACATTTACATGTTGTACTTCTTTCTGCTTCTTCTTACGTAAGTAATATGCTCTGGAATTCTAACGCCATTTTCCTCGCTGTTTGTTGTTCGGTTGCGCTATTCTTCCTCATGTCCATAATCT
Organism: Calamotropha paludella; assembly: GCA_927399485.1. Taxonomy (NCBI): domain Eukaryota; kingdom Metazoa; phylum Arthropoda; class Insecta; order Lepidoptera; family Crambidae; genus Calamotropha; species Calamotropha paludella. The sequence continues at coordinate 16,583,534 of OV656803.1, read as the reverse complement.
TCTTATTTTTCTTTTTTTTCAAGTAATTTTCTCTATTCTTTTCTTTTCTAAGTCGACTTAGTTCTGGATCGGATTTTATTTTACCATAGCCTATTTTACTAGCTTTTTTGCAGATAAAATTTCTTCTTCTTTTTTTTATTTGTGATAGACATAACTTACGAAAGCGAAAACTGCAATATATATTTCCTAGATGGGGCATATATTAATGCCAGTCACAATGTGAGCAAATGTTGGCAATCTGTGTCAGAACCTGGAATTCACAATGACATCATGAAATGACGACGTGTGGTAATTTTTCACGTTGGGTGACGAAATGGCTTGATTCAAGGTGCGTTAACTATATTTCAATCAGATGCTAAGACCGGCGACTACCATGGAGACATGAACGGGCCTACTTTTTATAAGTGGGTGGATGAAAAGCTAAAAGATAAATTGCAGCCGAACTCTGTAGTTATCATGGACAACGCATCGTCCCGCAGCGTTCAAGTTGAGAAAAAACCGGCCATTGCAAGCCTCAAAAGTTAAATGCAGAACTGGTTGCGGCGCCAAAACGTTGAATTTCTCGAAAATATGAAAAAACCTCAACTGCAAAATCTTATCAATAACACACAAAAAGAGTCCGTTTACAGAATTGATGAACTCTTAAAAGCGCATGGACCTTAATCGCCTTATCATCCAGATCTGAACCCATCGAGTTGGTCTGCGAAGATGTCAAAATACAATATAGCGCAAAACCATATTAATTATTCTCAAGACGAAAAGATAAAAGCACTGAATTTATTGTTTTCGGAGAACACGGCAGAAAATTGGCAGAGATGTGATTACCATGTCCAAAAAAATAAAAACGATTACTGGAATCGCAACCATAGGTTCGATGATATTACTGAGCCAATAATAATAAATCTGGAGGATGACTTTGATTCAAGCTCCGATAGCGAAATGGAATGTAATTTATTTACCTAATAAACAGTTTTTATTTTTTAGTTTGAATTGGCAATCACTTTTTCTTTTTCGTGTAAAATGATTTTATATTTCCAAGGATTAAAGATTAATTTCATTTTATTGGTTCTTAATAGTAGTTTGGCACATTTGACAAAAACAGGGATTGGATATAATTATACTCGTAAATACAGTTTATAAAATTGTGCTTCGATATCGTAAGATCTGTCTGACACTAAGAATCTCATGTGCGTTCATGAGATTCTTAGTGTCAGACAGTTCTTACGATATCCACCACCCCTCCTCCCCCTAATTCCTAAGCCGCAGTACAGCGGTTGCAGTCAGACTATAGGGCATTTTTGAACTACCCTGCTATGACTATAAAATTGGTGTCTTATGACAATAAGCAGCCTGGTTCCGCAGTGTTCATTTGCAGTGTAATAGATCACTGTCATTTCAATTATTCACGATATACATATCCTTGCCTTCTCTCGCCTGTCTTATAATTACCTTTAAAGTCTCGAAATATCTGCAGTTTCTGAACATTCAACGTGTTATAGAGATCACGAGAACCAAACCAGCTGCTCGGAAAGGATGCTGCCAGCCGGGCAGCCTTTTAAAAATCATTAATAACAGCTAAGCATCGTTGTTTTCTCTATAAATAATTTTTTGCAACTTATATTTACTTATTTACTTTGTGTATTTACTATTTAGTTACTCTGTTATATTTACTTTGTGTCAGAATATTTTTTTTCTTTAAAGTCTCTCGTGCACAAAATTCAATGGTTTCGGAGTCTAAGACTAATAATCGTCCTGGGACATATCGGACACAGTACTGGCGGTCGTTTAAATGTACGTGGCAACATTACCTCAGGGACAAACCTGACACGTCCTAACATCCAAGTTCTCATAAAGACGATATGTTCAGCTTAAATTCAATGAATTGCAAACAAAGGTTTCACAGTACACACATTGCTATAAATGCCGGTGTTTCTCAGATGTCTGTTCTCTCTGCGATACTTTTCCTGTTGAACATTAAATGACCTATCGATACCAGGAATTGTTGGGTATGCAGACGACAGTACCGTCGTAGAGAGATACCTGTCTAACGCAAAAGCCAGCGGTGACGACGTGATGTTGATGAGAGAGGCCATGGTTGAGCGAACGAACCTGAGGTTAAGTCCTGTTTCCCAGTGGGGCGACAGTAACCTCGTTTATTTCAACGCATCCAAAACGCAAGCGTCTTTTCACGGCAAAGAGGGGTTCCTTCAACCTCATTCCTACTTTCCGAGGTACATCTGTACCTACTACCGGCACCTTCCCAACTTCATTTATAATGCACAAAGGCACCTTCTGGGTTAGCTCGTTCCATCGTAGATCCTTGTCTTGGCCCTCGAGCTTGATTGGGATCAAGAGCGAACCCATTCAAAACAATATATATATATATATATATATATATATATATATATATATATATACTTTAAGCTCTTCTGACGAACGAGTCACAATCATATTTAGGCTATTTAGAACAATTTAACAATTTATTACTATATTTTTATATCTTATTACAATTTTAATACATTATCAGGGGACTATTTAATACATTTTGAAACGTTAAAATCTTTGATCTTTAAGTACTCTTAAATCAGCGTATTTGAGCTCTGTTAAATTTAAAAAAATATTTAACTTATTAATAGCTGAATATACATCTGTGTTTTTGATAGAAATTATATTATTTAGTAAATGCTTCTGTTGAGTATTGCTAGTTATTTACAGTATTTGTTTGGAAACAGAAATTAAATAATAGTTCATATCTATCTACATCTATTAAACTCAAATAAAAAAGGAAGACGCTACAAGATCCCTTGAGGATAAGCCATTCTTTGGCCATTCCATAGAGATATCGAAAACTTGGTATATCTTTACGCGGACTCTCGAAGCTGAATAATATTTTTTGATGAAAGACAATACCTTGTTTACTTTCACAGTTATAGGCATAAATTGATACACACGTGTAGAACTATGGGTCAAATAATCCAATAACACATTTGAAAGAGTTCAAGAAAATATTGTTGGTATATATTTGTACTGTAGGTACAAATAACAAAGATAAATATAAAACCGGGTAACACATATTATCTCGCACTAAATATTAATTTGTTTATTAATTCAATATTGTTAATGGTATGTGCATGCAAAAAACGCGTCACTTATTAATACTTCAATTTCAATTACGATAGCAAGTTTGGTAAGATTTTTTTTCAGTCAAGACCATGGAAAATGAAATTAATTTTGAAACAATGTTGTGTTAAATAATTAGTAAATTAATTGGTTTAAATTAGTTTAATGTCACTTTTAATACTGGGTGCATTAATGTTTTTCAATTAGATAATATTTTTTACAATTATTCATTTTATGTTAGCAATGATATTATTGACATAAGGATAAATTTCACTATTTCAGGATGACGATACCAATTCGTCGACAAATTTCTGCACTAAGTGTTAAAAAAACATTTGCAATATTGAGACAAAAGAACATAGCTAAGAAATCCAAAGATATTAAAATCTAACTGAATCGCAAGCTATTTCTTTCAAAGCTGATTTAAATCAGTCTCGTCAGCAGAAAGACTTTAGTGGGGCTTTGTATTAAACCTGTTTACAAGAGAATTTAGGTCTCCGAATGGCTGCAGCCTTCCTTTGTCTGTGACGAAGACAAAAAAGATTTGTAAGCGTAAAACCCAGACATTTATTAAATATTAAAAACGATTGTGCTATAGCATAATATTTTCTCTTTCGATTATGAATTAATGCATGGATACATTTTTTTATTGTAAGCCAATACAATAAAAAGTACCTAAGTAGAAAACTGCCTTACCAATACAGTACAGCAACGCTGGTCTAGTTGGAGCACATACCTGAAACAATATATAAAAATACGTATAATACATTGAAATTTTATTAAGTTAAACAAAATCACTTTGATTCGGGTATCGGACGGGACATTCCTGATAAATGTAGATATTTTACTGGAGTAATTGTTTTAGATATAAAATCTAGGAGTTAAGTAATAATTTTATTAGAATTAAAACACTTAAAATATACGCCTATTGATAGAAAGCTTTTTTATTATGATTAATCGTGTGTGGAATTATCTTGTGTGGAACTTGACAAAATGATTGTATGTGTGTGTAATATTAGGGGTTAAAGTATGAAATTGCCGATTTGTACTGAAAATCTATATTGTTTATTTTTTAAATTTTTAACAAATTTATTTAATCAAAATAGTTGCCATTATTATCTATACATTGCTGCCATCTAATGGGAAGGTCATTAATGCCTTTGCGATAGAATTCCGACGATCTAGACTGCACAAACTGTGTGAAAGCATTTTGTACTGCCTCCTGGGAAGAAAACTTCTTGTCACGTAGATAATTGTCCAAATCACGAAAAAAATGGTAGTCCGTTGGAGCAAGGTCTGGTGAATACGGAGGATGACGAATGGTTTCTAACTGCAGTTCCTGAAGGGTCAAAATGGTTTCTCGTGCTGTGTGAGGTCTCGCGTTGTCGTGGAGCAATAATGGTGAAGATCGATTCATGAGTCGGGGCTGTTTTACTGCTAGTTTTGTCAACATGGTTCGGAGTTCGGCACAATAGACATCTGCCGTTATTGCTTGACCAGATCGGAGAAAACTATAGTGAATAACACCATGCTGAGACCACCAAACAGTTACCATTACCTTTTTATTGGTAAGTTTTGCTTTAGGACACTGTTGTGGCATTTGACCTGGGGTCAGCCATTGCATTTTTCTTTTCCGGTTATCATAAAGAATCCACTTTTCATCACATGTTACAATTCGATCCAATATTCCTTCATTTCTGTACCGGTTCAACAAGGCAACACAAGTTTCAACACGCGTTTCTTTCTGCAGATCAGTCAAATCATGAGGCACCCATTTTTCGTATTTTTTTATTTTATTGATTTGACGCAAGTGAGTCAATATTGTGGGTAAGGTAACGTTAAACCATGCCGCTAATTCCTGGGTACTTTGACTAGGATCGGCTTCCACTATCTCTCTTAATTCATCGTTATTTACCTGTGTGGGCGGTCTTCCTCGTGGCTCGTTCTTTAAGTCGAAATTTCCATCACGAAAGCGTTTAAACCAAAATCGCACGGTGCGTTCATTAGTAGACCCCTCTCCAAACGCAGCATTGATATTGCGGGCTGTTTCTGCCGCGTTAGTTCCGCGTCGGAACTCGTATTCAAAAATAACTCGAATTTTCGCAGTATCCATCTTTCTTGTCTAAATTGAATAACAAAAACAATTGAAAGTCGATATTCAAATGTTTTACATTTTTTAAAAAAAGAACATCATAGAAACCATTTAAAAAAAGTTTCATTCGAAAACCTCAAACCATGAAGATTCTATGTCAATTCAAAGAACCTATTGCAATAAAACGGCAATTTCATACTTTAACCCCTATTATGTGTGTACAGGCCCCCTAAGAGAAACAACTCATAGTTTGAGTCCGCTATAGATGATGTATTAAAATCAGTCCTTAAGAAGAACATGGTTGTGTGTGGTGATTTTAATGTTAACATTTTAGAAAAATACTGAACAAGTAGGTTTTGACGTAGGCTGCGACGATGTAAACGATACTCTCTCCAAGGTCTTACTTTTAGGTTTACTAGGTTACTAAGGTTTACTAGTGATAATCTAATACTTAACTCGAGTAAAAACAAATGTGTAAAGTTCTCTCTACCAAACGTAAGACAGGTAAATACGCCAATAAACGTAAATAGCGAAGCGGTGGAATTCATGGGATCTACAAAATTCTTGGGTATCACTTCAGACGCGAGATTACAGTGGAATCCCCATATTAATGCCTTGTCAAAAAGATTTAGTTTCGCCTGTTACGCCGTTGAGAAAATAAGGCTCATATCTGATGTTGAAACAGCAAGAATAGTTTACTTCAGCTACTTTCACAGTGTGTCTTACGGACTTTTGCCGTGAGGGTCAGCAGCTAATAGTAACACAATTCAAAAATTGTGTTACTAGAAGTTAAAAATTGTGTTACACAATTCAAAAAATTTTGAAGCTATTTATAACTTAAGATCTAAAATCTTTATAACTTAAGATATATATTATGTATGTAAAAAATGAGAGGGTAATTTTTAGCAATATTTATTGCGATTCATAATTAGGTGCTACACAGGCCTTTAGAGAAATTTAAAATGTTGTTACAAAAACCCTTGTTTGTGGGACAAAACGGCGTGGAGTTATTGGCCTTTGCTTTAAGAATTATATGTTTAATTAATATTTCGTAAAGTTAATTAATTTTCTAATACATTTTTACAAGCGCTAGAAGAGTGTCCATTATTTACAAATATCTGTAACACATAAAGGGAGAACCAAATAGTTAGCCTTGCTATGTTTCTTGCAGCTTCTACTCGGTACAAAATCTCCCGTCGTAGAACTTACGAACCTATGGCATAGTTGACTTTCAATAAATTCATTGTAAATTCACATTGAATAAAAAGCATTTTATCTTATGTTTGAGAAAAGACATTTAACTATCCCAATATAATCTTTAAAATGAAGTAAGTACTTAATTACAATCTGTTTTATATACAGAAACGAATGCTTTCAATATAATATGATAACATATTATTTTGTATGTATATAATATTGTATGATAACATACGGCGTCTATATATATAATGAAGCGATTATTATATTATACACTAGCTGAGACGATCACGCGTTGCTGTGTTATAAATTTAAATGAAACCAATCCTGTGTCCGAAGTGGCAACAAATCCAGCAAAATGAAAAAAATCATCAAAATCGGTTGAGTAGTTTCGGAGTTCAGCGCGGTCAAATACTGTGGCAGGGAATTTTTATATTATACCTATAATAATCTATACATATATAGAAACCGTATATCTGTACATAAAATAAAATTATTAGAAAGAGAGTAATACAATCTCCAAAACTACTAAGCGGATTTTATGATGATTTTCACAGGAAGATTAAGCTTAGCTTGGATCAATATTTTGTTTCGTTGAAGTCTCATGACAGAGTTAAAAGATTCCAGCGTTTGAGATAATTGTACACGCTATATCCATTTTAACGGTTTTCATATATAGATTAAGCTCTACTTTGAACAATATTGGCTATTTTTCACTAAACTCCGAGAATTCTTCAGTCACAGGCATCAGCTTGTGAAAGATAAAGGAAACATCTAGAAAAGATTACCAATAAGAATGCAAATAAGCAACATAAATCGAAAGCGCAATCATATTGAAACGGGCAATAAATTGGATTAAGTGTTACATGACTTGTAAAAAGGGTGGTATGTACAGAATTATAATAGATCGACTCCATTTCTCACATGTCCTATTCCATTGACGTCTCACCAAATAGGCTCCTGTATTTCATATTTATGAAGGGTGAGTCACCCAATTTTTTTATGTTGAATGGTTTCATCACAATTACGTACATCATCTGTTTCTGTTAAGACTTTTTAAAGACTTTCGATCTACTCGTAGCTTTATCTTAAGCTAGTAACTTAAAGCACATCAGTATTGAATTATCAGAACCGGAACTAACTTCGATCTACTTTCACCATAAACTACAATCCATATAAAATCCATCATCCACTAAAAAAATTTTAAGCTAATAGATAGAACTCGAAAGTTTGATTTTAATTGTTATTTGGAAAGTGCATCTATATATAGAGTCATACCAAAAAACTTTTAACTAAAACGTATAATCTTCGAATATGTAACGTAAAACTCGCATTTTAAATTCATAATAAAAAAATTAACAACATTATTTTAACTGTCAAAATTATTATTGCTCCAAAATGTGCAGCTTAATTCCTTGCTTAATTTCCTGCACAAAATGGACGAACATTTCTGAAGCTGGAACGAATTGCAACAATACAATAGATTGTATAATAGCTACTCATTTTCCCTTCAAAACGAAAATAACAAAGCCGCAATTTGCAAGTTCTCTTTATTAACTACCTACCTGTTTTTTACTCGATAGTTAGTATACCACGCGGCGGTCGGAGAACAGCCTACGGGCAGCAATCACATCGCACTATGGATAGCTGCAAGTCCTGCTTTAGAAAAGGAAACCTTATATGCTGGATTTAAAAGTTAATATGGCATTCAGTTTCCCCATGTTCGGGAAACGAGGATATAGCAACTACATTATCATCCTTATACAAACGACATGAGAACCACTTTAAAAGAACGTGAGTGTCAGTTAAAACCTTTTTAAACTGACTCACGGGAACCGGTGAGACCAGTGTCTGTCCAGTCTATACCAAAGCTCTGCATAGCAAAAAAATATCTATAGAACAGTTTGAACTTATCATCGGTTTAAGTTGCTGGGTTTTGATTTATGCTTCGAACGGTTTCTATTTTAACTTTGCATTGGATCTATTATTGCTTTTGGTAGATATTATACGGAAACAAACTTTAGCTTTTGTTAGGCTAAGCTATTTCTTTGAGCAGAATTAAGAATAATCGATTCATTTCTATCAAGGAATATATTTCGTCTCTCTGATTTCATTAGAATATTCTCATTGAATCTTGGAATAAAGATCGTGAGTATCAGAAAGAGTAATAGGGGTTGGGATAGATTAAAATATATGGGGACTGTAACGGAAAGCTTTCTTGTTCTCACCTCCTTGTGCCTTCCCATAGAAGGAAGGAAAACGGAAACATTTATTTAATGCTCTCTTCTGTTTTTGCAGAGCAAGCGAACGTGAATTCGGCCATTAAATATATTGTTATTTCTCGGAAACAGTGACAAATTATTTTTGTGTATATGCAACTACATAATAATATTTGTTTTTGTTTTTTCGTTAAATCACTACTGATCATTAATGATTGCAAATCAGAAAGTAACTCATCTAATCTATTTTGATTTTATTCCAGTTTAGTTCAGCTTTTGAATAATACAGAACAACTTCTTAGTACGCGAACAAGGAATTAAGACCACGTAGTCGGACTAAAATCTTCTTTGTCTCATTTTAACAAAAGGGTGGAGGTTAATAACATTATGCACGGGATCTATTGAATACTGTGAGATCTGACGTATTGGTGAAGTTAGCAAATAACTCGCAGACGACGCGAAGAAATTTATTCACGCTAAGCAATTAATATCTAGGAGATGTGAGAACAAAGGTTCGTATTAATTAAATAAGATATTCACTCTTTGATAGGCTGAAATTTCTAAGATAAAATTATACAGAAATACATTTCGGCGATGAAAGGCTGAGTGATATTTAATGATATTGTGTAATAAAATCAATTTCAAAAAAAATTGCACTATACATGAACTCTATCTCCAATAGTTTAATAATAATATTTACTTTCTCATTGATAAGAATTAATTAACTGCACATTTCTTGCGTGATGTATAATGATTAACATCCTTTTAAATACAAATAATCCTTGTTTGTTTCTTTCGACTCTCCCTAATATTGATCTTGATTTTTTTTTTAATAATTTGTAAGATTGCAGAATGCTATAACAAAGAATAAGCTTACAAGAATTATTTGAAAAGAAACCACGTGTAAATGGATTTGATCATAAACGAATCCATTCAGCAAATATAAAACGTAAGTATAAGAAGTTCACGTATTCATTGAATTCCAAATGAAACTTGATGAGACCGGGGGTTCTCCTAATAATATTAAACTGTGCTGGAACAGGTGTGTTTCGATATTGAACGCATAGCTTAGTAGTTTTTACGAAGCGAAGTCTGAGAAAAAGGTTCGCATCTGCACCACGCTCAGTGAATATTGAGTGTGAGCAAAAAAAAAGGCAAAACAAATGAACTACTGAGATAGAGCGAAAATAAAGTTAAGTACGCTTTGTAGTATTACTACCAGTACTTTCTGCAGGTGAAGTTCTGGGTTACTTGGAATAGAATAAATTGACCAGCGAAATTTTTTATAATCAGTCATAATATAAGTTTTTGTTGATTATTTTTTATTGTTATTATATTTCAAGGTCACTTACATTATTATTAATATAAACTTATTTATTACCATGTTTTTAATTTATTTCGGCGCAGTTGCATGCGCCATCGTCACAGAAGAACTGAAGTTTTTTACGGGTGAATTTATGGACAGAAGTATGGGTCTACCCTCCGCGTCAGTCTTTTATTACACTCGATATCGGGTACGTAAACTCAGTATTTAATCGAAACTATTCACGATACACGACGATTACACTACCAGTTCGCTAAACGGCTCTTTTTTGTGCTGCATTGTTTTTACACTAACCGAACTACTGGATTCCAAACACTAGTCAATTTAAACGCGTCTTCACGAATGATGTAAGTCGCTCCCCTGATCCTTCTTGGTATGTATTGGCGTTTTGTTGGGGTAATCTGAGAGTCATGACCAAACATCCAGACTAATCTCAAAAATAAAAACCCATGGTAATTCATATTATAATTAATACTATTACCTACGATTTAGATGATTATCATAGATAATTCTGTAATAAATCATAATGTCTTTGTGTCCTCTATTTTCTTTTTTTTTTAATAGTAGGTATTAAAATTGTAAGAATTTAACGCAAACACTTATAGTGAGGATTTCCTGCCCTTAAAGTTTAATTATAAATAAAAGAGTTATTTAAATGCTTTTTCTTTATGAAGCAAATGTGTCAAAAATAATATTTTACGACAACTAGAATGCTGTCATTAGAACCGCACAAATTTTCACAGAAACATTTAATAAGTCTTTTCACATAAAACACAAACATAGAAAATGAACTAATTATTTGTCCATGTCATACTAGACTGAACTTTTGTCGACTGAACTTTTTAGTCTCTTATTGGCCCTGTCTAAAACTTGTATAACTTTAGTGATAGGTATTTATACTGTCAGAATTTTAAATAAAAAGTCTAACTGTACGCAATTCCTTTGGGACATTGTATAATTAACTTATAGAATTATACAATGTTCCAATTTCAATAAGGCTTTCAAATTTAGTAAATAAATAAGTTTTATTGTTTAAAAGTATCACATAATATATACAATATACCAAAATAAAATCTATTTTTATGTTTTAGTTTAGTTGAAAATAAAGTCATAAATACTTTCATTTTTGGTATAAAAAATTATTTAGATTTTAAGTGAAACGCATAATAATTTTGTTGATACACTTAACGTGTTTAATGATTGTTTTTGAAACGCAACCATTATAATTCATTAGTTTGAACATTATATTATTATTAACTTTTGTTTATGTTAGAAATTTTTGATAAAAGCAATCAATAGTTTAAAAGCAGCATGTGGAAGTATGTGATGTGATGTGATGTGATGAGCATCACTCCTGCTAATATTATAAAGGTACTGCCCAAAGGACATTGTCCACTTTGTATAGGTGGATTGGCTTAACATGGACATTTTTGGCAGTAAAACTATATTAGTTTAGAAGTATAAACTACCAAGAAACTACTTATCGTATTTGTTTTGTATCAATATTCCGAAACCAAATTCGGTATATTTAGGATAGGGACATTTCAAACAAAAAACCAACTATTTTTATTCTGTTGCCTTGGCCTACATAAAAACCATATAATTGTTATTATATGTGCACAGCAACTACTGTCCTTCGCCTTACCAAAAAATTACAATAATAGGACGAAACAATATATTATATTATATTTATAAATACTATTCAAATTATTTGTTATCACTTAATCTCCTTACATGTTGTTTTCATGCTTTTTTCATTTATTATTTGAAGGTTTTGACCTGAGTCCTCTCTACCACTAATTTTCTGGTGTAACCTGTTTGTCAAAGCAAAAGCTAACACTATCTCGCACGCACACAAGCACAAGCACGAACACACACACACACACACACAAAATCTAGAACTAATAGGTACGGTACTACTTTAAATCTAATATGACATTGAACATGTCATATCTATCTTTGTTGGCATATTCCATGAAAATTATTTAAAATATCAATATCCTTTGTCAATTTATTACTAAGAACTTTATAAAGAGTATGTTCCGATAAATCAATTAAGTTTTTTACTTTTTTTCGGAGTCCTCCGTCTACGAGATTGCAATCTTCCTGTTTATTTTCTCCCACGGAGTAAGGAGAAAAATCCTTTTCCAATTAAAGTTATAATTAATTAGGAGCTGAATCTATAATACCTTAGCAAAGTTATTCCATCTTAATTCCACAGGGGATTGCACTACGTGAGCAGGAATTTTCCAACTAAAATTAAACTGTGTTAACTTTCAAGATTTAAGCATTTCTTCTATAGGTATCGGTAAGAAATATCTTGATAATAAAGTCTCATAGAAAAGTAACTAACAAATATTAAAATTGTATTGACAACCCACGTATTCAACTCACTCGCTTAAGTATTAATACAATACAGGATCACAAATCGTCTGGACAAGAAAGGACAAGCAGTAAAGACGAAAATACGTGCGTTATCGTACCTCGGCAGGGGTAGGCTATGAAAAACGCAGAGGACTCGGCAATGGTCCCATTATTCCAGATTATATCTCAGACAGTTCCACAAAAGGTACTTTACAGTTTTCGTGTTAACCTAACTAGATTCGAACAGCATGGGAGAGATAAAATTGAGTTCTTGAATAGCGCGTTTTGTAAGTAAAGTAGTTACGAACTATATGGGAAACAATAAAAAAAATATATATCGTAGATATCTTTACCTCATCTTTATCTTATACTAAATAATACCAATTTTTCTACGCTGATCAAAATTTCATAACTTTATTTTCATATTGACTCACCATTGATTTAATTTAACATTGTTATTAGATTACTTTTCTCCAACAATTTTTCGTCACTTGCTTTCGAGATGAATTTTCGGTGAGCCCAGCTACTTGTAAATAAAGTCTAGACTTACCATGAATAATAAACAGCTCATTCCATTTTTGCACGGCTTGAAAAATGTTCTGTGTTTATTTCAGTGAGCAATGTTCCAATCTGTTTAAAAGTCTTTACTATAGTTTACAAGCGTAAACATACTAAAAAACGAACAGTTTAGCTTTTTTAAGCAAAAAATCTAAGTTTACGAAAAAAGAAAACTGAAACAGCTTTGAAATCTCTTTGAGTTTTAGCCCTCTTAAGCTATCGTTTTTCCTTTTTTAATCGCAAGTAATCACTGTTTGAAATGCTGATACAACACAAAATCCTATAACATAGGTATTACTGAAAATGTCTGAAATACATAAAATACTATCTTCCTTTCTCTTTCCATGGTTTAAATGTTACAAGGATAAAAGTGGCTAATTAACACCATGTCAGAACTTAATTAATCGCATTTATCTGAACGCTCTCTGCGAATATAATACTGGCATTAGTTAGGAATCATTGAATATTATATTTATCATAGTCATTAAGTATAAAATTTACTAACCGTATGACTAAAAAACTGCCACGGTATCGGATGAGGATTTTTTTTTAAAGCTAGTTGGGCCAAAGGAAAATGTTTAATATTTAAACCCACTTTCTTTGCTCATTCTTGGAGAATCTTTCATAATCATATTTCGGTATATATAAAAACGTAATGCGTTTATTTGATGCTTATCATGTACTATATGATTAACTCGCTACGAGTCCCTCCATATTTTCAGAAACATTTTTCATAAAAAGAACTTTAAACATTTTTTATGTGGTGCGTGTGATGTTTTGTGAATAACACAACATCTCTACACTTGAGTAATAAAATAGTCTTTAAAAAGATAATAAATATTTTAACTGGATCGGATATTGATAATTTAATCGGAAAAATATCCCCTGAACACCAATTTATTTATTATTACAAATAACATAGATTACATAAGTGGTTCTAAGATTTTAATGTGTAATAAAGAAGATTAATTAGGTTACAAAGTTAAAAGACTTGTTCAGCGTTGCTGCAAAAAAAAACATTTTAAATGTAGCGTAGTTCATAGAAATTCACTTAAGTTCGATCGAAGTGGTTAATTGACGGCAACCTGGTATACTACTTCTAAAATCGTGTACATTTAACAACTTCTTTTGCTTCGAAGATCTCAAACGAAACGAACATTTACCATGTTCACGCAATAAAAACTATTGTTAACAAAATTATCATCAAGTCAATAAGTAATAATGTTTCAGAAATTACTGTAGAGCAGAATAAAACACTACAAAAAGACATACTTACACTACTGCCTATTGTGTGTAAAAGCATCACCTTGTCATTGTACGCGGTCTTTTGTGTACCGATATTGGACCAATAATTCACTTTGGTGCGGGATTTAATATGTTTTTGTCTGGGAGGAAAGTGCTTTCAAATGTGGCCGAGGATTGCGGAGGATCAATTGATTCGAAATTCAACGGTATACCGTCGTTGAATTTCGAATCAATTTATGTGTTTATGTGTGTATAGGCTATACATACACCTACCCTTTCAACTGTATAAGTAAATAACCTGAGTCCTCACAAATACAAAGATATTGGAGGGAAGACGTAATCCATCACATACATATATCTGTGATGTGAGATGATAAAACTAACATAAGGATTAAGTCTAAGCCCTTTTCCGTCCCAAATTACGGTCATTAGAAGTCTTAGTGAAACGCGGGTATCATCTATAGTATTGCCACTACATAAATGGCGAACTCTCATGAAACCCTGACTGAGTCAAGATCAAATCCTACTTAAACTGAAAAAAGCGCTTGCCTCAATTTTTTTTACCTTGCCGCATAATCAGTTTACACATAGCAAAATTTCCCGTTGGGAATCGACGCAGTATGTTATTCTTGCAAATTTTGGCATATTAAATTAGCCCATAAACGACTTGCGCTATATTTGAAATAAAAATGATATGCTTTAATTTGTAAATAATGCTGAAACGGAACTATGTAAAAAAAGAATCAATCTATTAATACTGTTCCCAGTAAAGGAATGAAATTTCTATTAAGACTAGGAAGGAAGAGATATTTAGCTGTAGGGGTATATCAAAATAGAAGTTTGTAGAGATATTTATGAATACCTATGGATATGTATGTACAAATTACAAACGCGTAAACGTGATGTTCTAATTGATTACTGTAATTATCAAATTTAGATACACTGTTTACTTTAACATCAAAAAAACGTATATAATTCTTTATACCTTCGAATTCAATTCGTCATTAACGTTATATGCACAAAATAATGATAACTTTATTTGTACATATAACGTTCACGACGAATTGAATAAATCTAATTCTTTAAGAGCTGCGAAATAATTCATTTAACACCATTTCTTAAATTGTACCATATAGCCATTTCACTACCTCGTCTTTTAAGTTACAAACAATAGCAAAGAAGAGAATAAAATATTAGGAATAATTGAGTTATTATTATTTGAATGCACGTAATCTAGCATGGTGTTTCATAACTTCGATACCTAACAAATTGCCGAGAAATCTTACTTTATTCTATTGTTACGCGAAATGAATATAAGCTTCATGAAAGCAAGCTAATGAAATAGAGAAAAGCATTCACTGAGATGTTAATGGATGAAGCGGCAACATTTGACAAAACACTTGCGATTGCGATTGCAGGACTTTTGAAACTTATAATATTCAGGAAATTTTTAGAATATAAGCCAAGCGAAAATTAAATTTCGACTAGGTTTAATAGACTAAAGAACTTGAACTTAAATTCAATGTGAAGTAATACATGTAATGTTAAAAAAATAATGAATTAATTAATTCATCATTGTGTTATGATTTAAAAAGCATTCCTTTTCTAATAATTATTTTAGATTTAATTTAATTTTGGAAGAAGTTACGCGTAAAAGGGCTGATTTCATCATAGAAAATAAACGCAATCAATTTGAGCTAAACTCAGTTTATGCGCTAAACTGAGTTCATAGCATGTTTTTGGTTTTCCCCTATATACTTTAACTACATTTAATATATTATGTTAAATGTAGTTCAAGTTGAACCTCATTTACATTCTGAATGATCGATTTTCGAGGCTTAAGGTTAAGCGAGTTCAAGAGCTGTCACTGTCATAACAGCTATTTACTAACGTAGAATTTCATTGTATAATAATCAAAAGAGCGTTAGCTAGTGCTAAAGCGAACTAGTGCTTTGAACGGAAGTTTCGATGATTAGTATTCTTTATTCGTCGTCCAAGATTGCCCATTTTGGACCAATCCCAGTTTTTGTAAACGCGATCAAAATGTGGCTGGTGAAATCGATGTGAACACGGAGATTAAAATTGCCTCTTGAACTTGGTTATGCAAAACTTAGTTTTATTTAACTTGGTTTTTATAACCAAATGGAGAAATTAACCATTGTATTAGAATGCACGTTTGTGTGCAGTTTACAAAATAACAAAGAACCTGTCTTTGCGCGCCATTTAAAGGAATATTTTAACATTTGCCTTTATATATGTAGATATTAAGGCACTTCCAAGAGGAAAATTCCACTTAAACGCTTTATTACAAAAAGATAACGAATCGATTCGAACATGTTAGGGTCTGCAATTCAACACAAGATTCAAAAGTAAGTAGTAGGTATATGTCACAAAAGATAAAGAATTAATTCGCTCTTTAATCTGATTTGTAACTCTGTCCAACTGCCCTCCAAGAAACAAATTGAAATTTAAACTTTCCAGTAATTCGTCTATTTCCAAAGAGTTTGAATTTTACATCTTCAAAGTTAAACTGTAACGTTATTTGAGTTCTGATTTATCTAAATGAATTGTACTTAACTCAACTATTCTTGCGGAAAAACGAAATATTATTGTGGATCTTAATTAAATTTAACCTTCAGTAGGTATTTTATTTCCTTTATTTCATTCAGTGTTAGAAGTATTACAAAATGTATAAAGTCACACCATTCATTCTAGCTAGATGAACAAACGAGAAAGCTATTTAAAGGACAACCGTAAAACCATTGGCCAAGGAAGATAACTTACTTAGCCCACAAGCAAAATTCTGATTCACTTGGGCAAAAATCGTTTACTTGCACGTCGACGTTTAAAGGGCGTCAGTTAAAAAATATATTACGAATCAAGAGTGATAATTTCATCGTTTTTACTAGTGAGTTCATCATCCAAAATAAATTAAAACAATATTTCAAAACAATGTGTTTTTAAATATTCTATAAATATTTACTCTTGCTTAAGATTATTTATATAAAAAAATCATTTGAAAATAAAAATAAATAGCTATTCATTGAGTGAAAGTTTCCAATTACTGGAATAGCTTCTATTATCAGGGACCAGATGTAGGGTAGATGACACTATTATCTCGGGTTCGCGTGAGCAAAATGAAGGTTAGTTAATTATGTCAAATTAGTTCTCTTTGAGAGTAAATATTCTCTACTGTATAAATGTTTAAGAAAATGCTGCGACAAACTTATGAGACGATATGTAAATATGTTGATCATTACATTCGATTTAGTACAGTAATTACCATATTATCTAGTGTTTTGATAATAAATAAATAAATATTTCTGTTAATAGATTTTCCTAAGAAACGAACTAAAATTCTTGTGAAAAGCTATTATTGTTGACTATGTTATTCATATCAAAAAATATTGTGTCAAGTTATTTAAATTCTTAGTTTGAATATTTGTTTTAAACAATAGTAATATGAATTTCAGAACATGATGTGAACCCTTTGAATTCAGAAAAAGCACGTCCCAAATTTTTCTTCTATTTAATATCTCATTCTGCTTTAATGCTACCCAATGCAGTTAAAAAAAAAAGTTAACAATAATTTTAACAATAAAATATTTGTACATTAAATTTGGTGGAAGAAGTATTTTCCTAAATGTTTTCACAAAATTGGATGGTCGAGCGTCGTCTTGTCACAATATGCAATATTTTTTCTTTAAAAAGTATTTTATGAGATGGATTTATTTTGTAGACAAATGAACAAGATGACCTTTTTGGATAGTTGTTCCCATTATATATTTCTACAAAGATCTAAAATCAAAAATGTAGTTTTTAACTTCTCAAATAGACCATTTACATGGCGTTCTAAAAAGTGTTACCAACAACAAAGTGAATTAACAATAATGGCATCGTGTCCGTCTCACAGATACGGTAACGGTTACGATAATGCGATAATATCGATAAAACAAGTTTGAAAAGTACACACGCCGATAGTCAGGTTTACTCTAACAGATATGAGAATCGGGAGTGGCCCGATGTCTTTTTAGCCACTAAAGTATTTATTCCTCTTTTAACAAAACCTAATAGCATATAACTGTAAGAAGCTAAACACTATGAAATTCTAAAATAAAAACGGATGAACTAACTAGGTAATTAGATGAAATTGACGCTACTAAATTATAAATTTGACTTTTGAACATTATTGTTATGTCTCCTTATGCTTATGGAGATATATATGTTTTATGGAAACAAATGTTTTTCTGAAAGATCTGTCTAAAGGACTACTTATATTTAGCAAAAATATTTTTTGCGCTGTGCAAAGTTTAAAGAGAAGAGGGTCTCTTTCGAACGGTTTCATCGCGTCGGTATTATCCCGCTGAAACCATTCTATTATATCTCTTTAACATCCCTCACATAATGTTAATTCCGTTCTTGAATAAATAAATATCAGAGTAGTATACATTTTCACTAAAATCGATTTAATCATCACAATCTAGAAATTATTTTGTACTTACTCTACTGTAACTTACCAAACAAGCAAAAGAACATTATTATGTTAACGGGGTAAGCGTGTTCTTGTCACTTGACAAGAACACGCTTACCCCGTTAACGTTAACATTTTTTGAATAGTGGGGGTCCAAGTTTACTAGCGTCCATAGGATTTAGCCCTCGTGGCCTCTAGGTGCTAAAAGAGTAAACTCCTTTCAGCTGGTAGGCTTCGGCCGCGGCATGCTACCACTTACCGTTGTCTTAGTCTGGTGGGTGGTACCATGCCGCATGCAAAGGCAGTGTTGCCAAACGGTCCCAACCGATCGGGTTTCAGTATTGAAGTCTGGTGAAGCATACGGAAGGACGGGTCAGAACAGTTGTGCTGATTGCAATGGCCGGTTTTTTGAGATGCGTAAGGGCAATGCATTGCCAAATTCGGAGAGCAGCGGGATCCGAGGCAGGCTGGATCTTCTGCTGGCCGACCGCAGATAGTTGGTGGCCCAAGTAGTGAGCTAGTCACTGACGAAATGCTGCTCCTCCATTTCGTGAAAAATCCTGGGGTTCACCATCGTGCCGATCCCCGCCCGGACGAGAAGATCCGATGGACGCCCTTGGGAGGGCTCGAGCGTCCCCGCGAGTGAATAGGTATCATATCACATCCTAGATCGCATCATCGCTTACCATCGGGCGAGATAGCGGTCAAGCGCTGACTTAGCTACAACAACAAAAAGTAATTAAAAAGCCGTAATTTAATATAAATTACTCTATAAATATCACTACGGTATCTGCAGTTTACCCACTTACACCATCGCGGAATCGCTTATATTATTTTTTTATTACTATTTTTCGACGTACTATTCTTTTGTTGATATTTCTTTGTTGTTTTGTCCTTATTGTTTACTTTATTGAATCCAGCTAATGTATTGTATTTTTGGAATTCTGCGAAGGAATCGAAGACATTGTAAAGGTTGCGGTTAACTTTGTGTATTCATATAAAGTTTTTTTAGTTTAACATAAGTAAGTAACATATGAGACCATTATTATTACATAAAAATCATTTATCATTGTAATTTCATCAAAATTTTCTAAAGATCATTATATTTAAGGTACATAATTACGTACATCTCACTCAGCTCCGAACAACGTTGTTCAAACAAAACATTAATCTTGTCGAGTATACAATTATAGACCGCGAAACCAATAATGATTACGCAGAAGACCTTAAGATTAATTACAGTTAAACTCCACTATACTAAATTAGAGAAGTGAATCACAGCTGTATTACCGCAGTATACATGCACAGCCTGTTGTTTAAACTCGGATCATGTTGGGTAATAATATCAAGCAATAGTTCATATAACCACCAGAAGTGCAGAGCCCAATAGAAGAACATCAGTGCTCAGATCTTAAAACGGTTAGGTTGCGTCGCCGTCGCAAAAATGAGAAATAAGCCACACACGCAAGTTATGTTTTGAACAAACACCGACCTTTTTTTCTGGACTTTTATATTTTTCGTTACGTCAAATAAAAAATAAAAAACTAAACAATGGTAATAATTCTATTGGAATCGTAGAATCGCCAGTCTATTTGCAGAATACAAAAAAATATTGAGGCCTCTTTTGCGTACTTTAGGAATACAGATATTTTTTATTTAAGTCCTGAGCCCCGAATGTTGTTTAGTGCTAGCAAAAAATATCAGCTTCTATTTTATTATATTTAGAAAATCTTTAAATACACAATATGAAAGATAGTGTTACAACTAATATTGGTTAATACAGAATATAAACATGTATCGATCTTTGTTAAGTAGGTTCAAACAGTAAATTCTTTTTCATTATTCAGTAAATTTATAAAAAAAATATATATTGTTATGGCAATTATTTAGTAATTATCTTCTAATAGTTTTAAAATTTCCCACCATCATTAACATAAATTATTAATATAATTTATTAGAAACGTTAGGAAAAAAAAACAAAGCAGGTTTGATAATAGCGCGCCACGCTGTCCCTATGCGAATTGTAAAGTTGTTTTAATTTCTATGGCACTGTCTTTCATCGGGTAATGTGTTTGACAGATCCGTGGGACTATGAAACAAAGAAGTCAAAATCCTTTGTAGGTAATTTAAATTTTGGGTATGTATATTTTTCCCATTAATTACTTCTTACATAGCCACACACATTATATCGAAAATTAGTGATTATGTGAATATTTATTAATAAACAAAGATATTGTACACACTAGATTTTTTATAACAGGTTACCCTTTGTAACTTTTTTCACAGTTACTTAGTTTGTACCTAAGAAAATGCCATTAACTTTTTTAAATGATCATGTTATACTTTCAAAAGTTCACGGTGAACCGTGACAAAAAGAATTTTACGCACCTTGTAGTAGGACAGCCTCTGAATGAAGATACATTTTACTCACGCGATTAAATTGTGTCATATTACGTAATGACACACGCGACGGGTAAACCTGTTAAATGAATACTAATTTTAATTTACTGATTTAGCTAAAGCCTTTACAAAAAACAAAAAATTACAAAAAGCTGTAAAACAGTAAGTGCAGAAAATTTCTTAACTTACGACGAATACTGATGATGTCAGACCACCCTACATCAACTCGGTTGGTTAGCTGATATAGACAAAATCAGTTCATGCAATATACATACACCTTAAACTCGCTGTCACAATCGCGTACTTATTACTAAACATTGTTGTCGTAATTGTTGGTAATAATACCCAATTTAATCATCAAATATGTCCCATATACTCGATGGAAGTCGCTTCAAAGAAGATTCCTTTCGAACCCCGATAATAGTACGACACTACAATAAAATTTTAGGAAGTGTTATGTTAAACAAAAATATTTATTTAAAGAAGGGCTTCCGATGAAACCTCAACTATAATAACAAAAAAAATCACAGATCATCATTAGACGATGCAGACTGAGAAGCCACACAATATTTTTATTTCTTAAAATACATAAATATTGTTTATTTTTAATATGTTGATATTTTATGATATAAACCTACAACTGTAAGTTTAATACACTTTTAGTTTACTTTAACTTTTCTTAGTTGTCAAACGTTGTCAGATGGCAATACAACCAAAATTCATTGACCCAACTAAAAACCGAAATTGTGATTTAATCTATCAGTATTATAATAACATACGGCCTTAAAATATTTAATATATGTTTATGATGTTTTATAATGAGTACGATCACGGCATAGCTAGATTACGGATAGTTGTTAAATCACACTTCGAAGTTTATTTATTATATTGTTTATTTAATTATTATTTTCTTTTCATTACATTTTTATAGTTAAAATACTTCATTTAAATATATGAAGCACAACCTGAATCTTGTCAATAAAGAAAGAATAACCTTTCAGAACCACAAATGAATTGTCAGAAGCAGTCGTAATTATTTTTCTACGTTAAACGGAACTTAGTTCGGACTGTATATGAGGTTTTAATTGCAAAAGAATATCTTTTGTTTCTAGTATGTAACCCTACAAAGTTTTTAAATTGCTTTAAGCTTAAAGTCTTTGCATTCACACAACAAAAATTAGGTTACACAACAGTTATGTATGGCACAATCTTTCAATACAAAGGATACACAAGAGAGAGGCAATATTGTGCAGAGAACCTCAAACATTTAATTAATAGAAGTACAATGTGGCACTGATGTTTACTTTAGGCATGCTCCATAATTATCCGGTTCCATTGAACAATGTGCGTTATTTGAATACTAGCGAGCTTTCAAAGGTAAACTTTTCTAATTATGAAACCCCAACATTTTGAAAGAGATTTATGTGCCGGTTGTTGGTAACAAATACCTGGAAACCGTTTTAATTTTATTGAAAATTAAAAGAATCGCTATAGCCCTTTTCACATAGCATGGGTTCTATATACAGAGGTAATATTAATTTCAAATAAATTGACAAGGAGAATCCATAAGCAGGTTTTTTTTTAAATATGCAAGTGACAAAAAACAAGTCATTCTACTCTTCATCGCAATTTGATTAATTATATGACAAATAACCTTTTCTTATTAATTTTTAATATATAATTTTCACACTAATTAGACTAGCACTGTGCAATCACTCTAAGGGTTGTGTTGTTGATACTAGGGTGACGGATAGTCCTTCGTATATGATACATAATTAACTAACATTCATAGAAATATGACAAATGCACGTATTCATAACACAGACGGGTGCCCCTTTCAGGACGCGAATTTGGCAGAGTTTTGGTTATAAAGGTAAAAAATTCATGATTACCTAATTTCTAGTTAATATTAATTGTTGCCATTTATGTATGGCAAATGACATCGCTCAAATGTTAACCATTAAACAACCAGTCAAAATTTTCGATGACTTATTCCAATTAAATCGTTTCTATGGCATTGATCACGGTAATGTTGTTTTTCAGATCTTGAATAGTGGCTGGCTTATCAACGTACACTTTGCTTTTCAAGAATCCCCATAAACAGAAATCCAATAGTGTTAAATCGCATGATTTTGCAGACCAATTCACATTCCCTCTACGCGAAATTAAGCGATTTTCGAAAAATTTTTGCTATTTGTCGATATTTTCATGCGTAGTGTGGCAAGTTGCAACGTTTTGTTGTAAAGTGGGGGCAACAAATGATCGGTTATCAATGACTGACTTTCAAATAACTATAAAAAATTTTTATGATTTCTATAATAATTACTCGATTGTAAATCTTAGGTATTTGTTGTCTGAAAGATAGCAACTCCTCATCATGAGCTCAAAATTAATGAATAATAAAAAATACTAACTTGAATCAATCAAATCTGATATTTAGATATTTTTGATAAAATTATAAAAACGACTTATTTAATACAAATATTTGTTTATTTTAAAACGATAGAATATATTTTAACCAAACTTTTATAAAAGTTTCTTTTATTAATATACAATGCTGAGAATTTTAAATATTGGAGTTAAATTACTTGTTACTTTTCCCAATAATACACCACGACGAATCACGCCGCCACACCCTCTCATTTCCTGGCCCTTTCGTCCTGATTATGCATAAACATATGAATTGAGCTGTACGCTCATCCACAATCTTTAATAACCCACGGGTTCTGATTTGGTCCCGGTCAACCGTGATCTTTTCTCTTACGGGCTATGTATTGCCTAGGCCAAGTTCATAGTGATACATTCCCCCTAACTACAATTTAGTCGGTAAAGAGACTACTTAACCGTTGGATATTTTATGAATACACTGGCATTATAAATAACTATTGCGTCAAAGTAAAGGGGTATACCTTTTTAGTAATTTAAAGGTCCCTGGGTGACTGTACTTTAAGTAAACATTCGCGAAGTGTGTCCCTTCCCAATTATGTTACAAGCTTAAAAAAGAATCGTTGGGAATTCTTTTTTTTTTTTACAACATTGATTTCGACATTTTCGTATATACATAGGCGTATTTACTTCTGAGTTTTTACATTGCAATGAAACGTTTTTGACCCGTTAATATTATATTAAAACACGCGTTGCTGTGGCTCATTTATTATAATTTGCATTTTTTTTCACTATTAATTATAATGAAACCTATGTCGGAAGAAATCCTGCAAAATAAAAATAAATGATCAAAGTCGGTTGAATAGTTTCGGAGTTCATCGCGGTCAAACACTGTGACACGGAATTTTTATTTAATTAGATAGTTATGTCCACGTCTTCATTCGAGATTTTTTATTTGATTATGACGATTAATATCTTATTTTTATAACCTATAAAATTTTTATATTCTTATAATAATTTGGTTACAATTTCTATAGTAATAAGAAATTCCAAACAGAAACGTAACTTATCTACAGTTAGGTAATTAGGTAGCACATCTACTGATTTATGAAATGAAAATAACGCTATTCTAATGCACTTAAAATAAGTTCCTTTGAAATACATATTATTTTTCCTTCCACCTTGTCAAGTAACCATTTAATACATTACAAGCTGAAGTAGCTCTGGTGACGACTATTTAGTGCAGAGCAATATGAATCACCTGTCTCATCGGTATAACAATAGAGAAAAGTCACTATAGTTTTGTATATAATTTGATTTCATTCTCTCTTTGTAGTTACATCTTTTATATCTACGTCAATTAATCCATTAAAGCAGACTTAAGTAGGTGAAAGCAAAACAAAGCTTAAATGACGAACTTCATAAACCCAGGTCAATAAATAAATGTTTAAGCGACGTTGCTAATATATTTTTAATGCAAAGGCAAAATGGTTTAACCATCGCTTCAAGAACTTTATTTTAAGAATAAGCCTAAAAGAATAAAGTGAATAAAACTTATCCTATTGAGTATAAACTCGGGTCGTCGGAACAAAATAAAACGCTGAATCAGGCAGAACTCAGTATCGCCCCAAGTGTCGCTTAACTCGTTTCGCTTGTTAACCATAGATCATTATCGACCAAAAATTATTTTTACGGCAATTGTGAATTTCTATTTATTCAACCATCTCGACATCAAACACTACCATCGTAATAAAGAAACCGGCCGACGTATTCCTCAAATCATTGCAGTCAAATGTTAAAACAATAATAAGAATAACTTATCGTTCAATTATAGCACAAAAACAACTATCTTAAAAAAACATTTTTACAGTACAATGCAGAATTTAAGCAATATTGCTCTGCCCCTTGGTTAGGTCAACCTCCATACTAGGAGAAAGATATTTCCCTTTTATTTATTAAAATACAATACATTAGCACATAAAATAAACTAAAAATATCATTAGACAAATTAATGTATGTGTGAATGTGTGTAAACAATGTAAGTGCGTAACAATTATGGTGTAGATCGATATACCTAAATTAATAAAAGACTAAAGTTTCTTTAAGATACGGACTATGGACATGTATTTTCAATACATTGAATTCGGTAGTTTTGTTTTGATGCTATTCCAAATAAACAGACAAACGGACAGACACATAAGTATAGATTAAAAAGTTTTTTCTGTTTGATTGGGTGTTTAAACATACTGAACGCATACAGCTCAGCTCTGCAATAGAAATATTTTTATTTTTATGTTTACTTTTATTGTTATACTTTTTTGAATTTTTATTTTTATCTCTACACTCATTTTCGTTTAGGTCCTGACAATGCGACCTTTGCGTACCATCGTTAGGACAAGGATGGTTTGGACTATATTAGGAGTACACGTCGCGATAATATAGTCCATATCGAAGTACCGGCGCGCCGAGGCGTTATTTGTAAATGGCGGCCGGTGGCGAGCGAAGGGCGTGGAGCAAAGCAGCGTGTGCGCTGCTCATTCGTTCATGGATTGCTTACTTAGCAATTCCAGTGTGCAAGTGCTATATAAAACTTAATGCTTCATAATCTATATTAAGATATTTAAGCAGGTTTAAAATTCACAGGACGTTCTTACTTTTGAATTGTACAAAATTATGTTAAATTGAAAAAGGTACTCACCGCATTTGTACGGGTTAATATTAAATGTTTTATGACTCGCCCCCATTACTGAATTTCGTAGGTGTGTTTATTCAGGAAAATTTTCCCGACTGTCGAAGTTGTTAATTTTAATTAGGTAGTTAATCTGGCGTTACAAGTTACCTCCAACTTTGTCGTTACCAACTTATAATTAGGACACTTTCAAGTTAAGCAAACATTGGTTAAAATTTGAAGTTTGCCACTGATGAGGCGTGCAGTGCATTTAGACAGTTTTGTTGAAGGATTAATATTTAACTATTTAAATCTTCCTTTTCAATTAGTATAGCACTTGGGGATGCTGTTTTGAGACATGATATATGTTCTATAACACTTTAAAAATCACTAATATATGCAGCAGCATGATAAGAAAAAGGAATATGTACATTGATAATTTTTTTTTATTATTATTTCTGTCTATCTTTCGAGGCCTGTTATAATGTGTTTTATTGAATATCACTCGTTCATTGAAAATCATCAACCATGCCATGGCTTCGTAAGTTCTGCGACGGGAGAGCTTGTAGTATAGCGAATAAGCCGCAAGAAACTCGGCAAAGGCTGGTTTTTTCTCCCATTAATTTGTTAGTAGGTACGCTAGTAAAAATACATTAGAAAAATTAACCTTACAAAATATTATTCAGCAGCAGGATTATTTCAGTAAAGGTCTTTAACTCTACGACTTTTTGTATTCTAAATAATCATCAATTCTCTAATTAACGTTGCTTATAAGATTTTTTTATTTCACTTCTTGAAATGTCTCCTATTCTTAAATTTAAACTGGGTGACCGAAGTATAAATCGGTGTAACCTGAACTCTGTTCTCATGGTTCGATAACTACATTCTCAGGCGATAGTTTTCGGCCATCTTGAATATCATCACTTATTGTGTATTGAGCCAGTATATTCTAAGTTTGTGCTTGTGGACAACACAACTATAGGTTCCCAATACAAGTTGAGCTGGTCAACAATAGCGGGCGCGGTGAGGAAAGTTATGTCAGGATTAAGTTAGTTAAGTTACCATTGGGTATCGTAGGCTCTGAGGACTTGAAGGATTACAATCATTTAAGATTTAATTATTGACTGGATGACAGTGTTGGTTACGGCTCCCTAAGTATTGCCGCCGTCAAACGAGCTACTATTGCAGTGCTAAGTATTATTTACTGCAGCTGACCTCATACGAGAGCTTGTCATAAGAGAGGTAAGCAAACTCAAGATAATGTTCAATTAATTGCTTTAGATATTTCATCTGTTGGCTGATATTTGCTACAGTCAGTCGTATTTATCAGTATCATATCATAGGAAATGTGGATTAGGGCAAAGGTTTTAAGTCCATGACGAGTAAAAATAACTACTCACTTATAAAGACGACGATATTTTCTAAATAACTCTTGATAGCTTTATGAAATGAAAGAAACATTGAAGTGTATTTAATCCAAACAAAAAGTTTTAACTGTATATAAATTTTTAAAATAAATTTTTTTTTATATACATTTTGTTCTGTGAAGCTATCTTTACTAAGTAGAGAGTATTATTTTTTTTCTAAGTGACTAGTTTTTTATGCTCGTCAGTGTGTAACATACATCTGGGCTCTTTTTTGCTACAAATATACCTAGACAAACTGTACAGAAACTATCGTAATTCAACCGAAAACCAATTGTGAACAGATCAAAGGGCAAAAACAACATAAATGAGTGCAATCTGACAAATGTCACATTCTAGCCACACTTCCGTGACTTCCAAATAAAAAAAGCGCTGACCCAAATTTCGCTTACAAAAAGGGGCTACTCTACCACAAGAAATTACCTGGAAATTTTTTGCGATGCAAATTTTGCCCCGTATTCAAACTTTAGAAGTTAGAACACACGACGTGAGAGGGAGGAAGTGACACCAATGTATCGACACTTGTGCACGTCTGTAGTGTCTCTCTGAATCTCTTGACAAACACTCGGCTGATATGGAAACAAGGGAGACTTACTGTGCCCTCCTTGATAGGTCCTTGATCTTTTTTATCTGACTAATAATGCATAATCTTTAATGCGTATTTTTTTAAATAGAGATGTTCTTGTATATTTTCATAATCAAACCACTGCTACTGTACATAATATCGCGTCAATACTTTCAGTTCTGTTTAGTAAACGCTCAGATAACATGTTACCTTGCTAGATATGTATATATACTGAATGGGATAATTTAATATGACTTAAATGTAACGTAAACATGTGGAGTGCATGTTCCACATGTTTACGGCAATATTAAAACATTCATTCGTCTGCTGCGGGGTTATGTAGCCGAAAAAGATCTGTCTTAAAGGATAATTATAAGACATTCAGTATCTGTCTACGACATTTTTGTTAAACGTTTTTTGTACTAAGTATTGCAGTAACACTGAGTACTTTTTGTTATTGTAATAGAACAGAAAATCAAAGAGAGTAATTTCTCTATCATAAGATATTATCATTTTATAATTTTGAAATGGACAGTAAAAAACACCGTTGCAATCATATTCGTGTGTTCCTTTCCTTTATGTTCTATATAAATATAAACCAATATTTCTATGTTTGTTCCAAAACCAATGATCAGGTTGTGATGAAACTTTGTTAAGTTGTTGTATGCATGCCAGAGAAGGTTTATATGTATAGTCAGCAAAAAAGATCAGTGAAAAAGAGCGTCGCAAAGCATGCCGGGTGAATCTAGTATTATATACAATTAAAAACATTATACTTTATGTCAGAATTGACTCTGAATTATTTTAAATTGATTTCTTTTTTTTCTAGGCAGTGAATAAGCTTACGGCGAGCCTGATGGATGAAGCAAAGCCACCGTTAGGCTATGAACGCAAACAAAACTGGGCTGTGTAAAACGCTAAGCAGCTATAAGTAGATTATCCCGCATGATTTCCTGCTTGAATAAAGTCTTATTTAAAAAAGTGTTGACTAGACTGTTGTTTCAAAGACTGAATAAAAAAAATATAAATTATTCGCCAATTTAATTAGTATCCTATGAAATCAAAATATTAACTTCCATAATAACAGGAAATGTAAATCATTGAGGCATATTTAAGAATTATGAGTGTCCAATAAGCTGTTATATCAACTTTGTTTTTAATATTAAATAATCACCAATAAATATTTGATATTAAACCAACCACTTGTTAATTTAATATCCAATACTGATATGAGCGACCATGACGATTGTTTGTTTAACACCCACATTGCACCTGCATGTACAATCTTAAATTAGTTCTTAATAATATAACCTATAAAGATAAAAATAAGTTTAATTTAAAGCGGGCCACATCACATCCAAATTACTATCAATATTTTTGAGTACGTCGTGAAGATAAGCGCATTGTATCTTATGTAGCTACGCAACGACAATACCGAATTTATAATTTCAGATACTATTTTACCGATATCGGTCGACTGTGGTATACCTTAATTGTTAGGCCATGCTAAAATTAGACAGATATGCGCACCATTGAACAACCACCAAGAAGCAAATTGACACATTTGCTTGGTAAGTGAAGTGAAACTCAATAATTAAATCCACGTAGGTACTTTATATCAGAGTACACTATAGAAACATTTTACTTCTAGTTTGAAATAAAACACAAACCCGCAATCGTACAGATTTCACAATCAAAACACAATGGGTGCCACTAATATGAAAATCATATTTATTATATTGCCATATATATCTACTGAGTTAAATTTTATTATTTGATTTTTGACTTCTTTCTTGCTTTAATATATATTTATCTAACGTCAATGAAGTTAGAAAGAATCAGAATTTTGAATTACTACTACTATATGCCATCTTAGAGCCATTAACAAATACGTTTAGCTAGCTACAAAATGGCTATAGCTACGAGCTTTTAGCTAGATATTATCTGTGACAGACAGTCAATACCCTAATTCTTTTTCTATAAACTTTTCACATCACTGCCTTTGATGTAATTAAAAATACCGTTTATGTAATTATCGGTTTCGTTACAGGGGTTTTCAATTATTTTCAAGAGGTACGAAAAAATTTAAGTTACAAATAGCTCTTTTAATGAAAATCTGGAGAGCGGAACCCGCACCGAACAGGCAACAATTTTATTCAACTAATAGACACTCTTACTAGTGCTTCATAGTGGTTAAAAATTCGAATCAAGTCAATTTTTTAACCCCATTTCGATTTTTGCCATTAGCATTGCCATCTGGCGCACGGATGTATTAGTTAAACCTAATAAATATCTCCCGATCAATCATAATTCCGATTCTCACTTAATATTACGCGACATTGGCGATATTTCTTCATGAAAATATGGATGATAAGCCAAAAACCAACAAAGAGTACCATTTCTTTGTCGTTAACACGTAAAAAGGGTCTTACCCACTCTATATTGTAACATATTATACCAGGACTGTAACCATACTGAAACCTGTAAGAAAAATATATTTGTATAAATTACTACCAAGGCGCACCGTTTGGTTTCGTCACCAACTAAACCACCGTAGCGGGCCATACGCGGACCGTCACCAAATGCACGACAGGAATACCGGCGGCTGGCGGCAGGACTATCACATTGTTCTTGCCCAGTATTGTTACTTTTTTGTCTTTAACGGTTGTAATCAATGTCAATCAACTAAAATAGTGTTTTATATAGCTTATTTTGTGATTTTGAATAAATTGACAAGTCATTCACACGTCTATAATAGAAAATTCACAACTAAGATGGGGGAACCTTAACGGGTTCAAAACATAGATAATTCGGGTCTCCTATAATAGAGAATAGAACGTTTAGGTCCTCAAATTGTATGCAAGCACTGCGTGTTCAGAACGCTCTTTTTCGTTCATGGTTTCTTTTCTTGCCTTGCTTAACACTTATGGCATAATGTGCTGTAGTGGCCAGTCCTTAATATAAAAGTGATGACGTGTAGGTTGGCATAATATTCGAACAAAATAAGTAGGTAACTAAACAAACAGGCATTTTAATACATGAAATGAAAATTACTAAATGAGCCATCGACATACCTACATATTCACGTGACATTGCCATCATCATATTAGCAACAAGTTAAATTGCGATGATTCAGCTTTTGACGGTCAAAAGTGTTAAATTCTGTGAAAATAGTTAATCATTACATAACTAGGTATACAGTTTTTTATTTATACGAAAGGTATATTTTAACTTATTAATTAGTTGCAGATTTTAAAATCGAGTATAAAGACAACAGACTTTAAATGCTGCAAACACGCGAATTTATTTAGTCACTTCCCATAAAAAAATTAAAATCTACCGGTATGTAAACGTATGCAACAATAGTCAATAAGTTTTAAGGCTGAAATTATTACACTAAATGTGGTCTTAGCAAAAACCATATTGTGCCTTGTATTATAATCAAATGAGTAGAATAGGCTAGTTGACAAAATTTGGATATTCGTTTAAAACTATAGTTTAGTACCTATTTTACCCCAAATATATATTATTTTTAGAAAAATAGGCCTTTTTCATAAGTATTTTGCTTTTTTAGAAATGAACTTATAATTGACTTCGAAAAAGACCAAGACTGTCATGGCGTCTTGAATGACGTCACTCCTCGCGAAACAATTAGATAAAACAGCACAGATTAGATAGATGATGTACAGCTACGACCGGTGTTTTGCGAGGCGTGACGTCACACTTAAAGTAAAGTAAAGTAAAGTAAAGTTTATTTGAGTTCAATTTACAACACAGAACATAAATAGGTAACTGTTACAATCAAAGGTTCAATGAGTGTTATCGTAAGAATAATATTTAAATTGCTAACAGTTTCACTGGACTTCACACTAGGATTCCCTGTGTCGTGAAGACCAGTATATCTATTTGAATTAAGCATGTATTCATGTGCTTGTGAATTGTTGTGTGTATGTGTGTGTGTGTGTGTGTGTGTTTGTGTGCGCATGTGTTTATCTGTGCGTGTTTGTGTGTGTGTGTGTGTTGTAATGATCTATTTATTAATGTATTTATATACATACATATCCTAATATGCATACATACATACACAATCCAATATATGTGAGATTTAGCATCCACATCACACCTTCACCTATTTCACGAACATAATCAAGTCAAGCCAGTTGTAGTATTACCGTTACGTTATAATTTGTAGTAGGGTTTCTGTTTCATTATAACTCTTCGTTTGTATCCATTTGTGTACCGTTACTCTGCAGCCTGTTCTAGTCATGTTAAGGATGTTATTGTTCATTTTAAATACTTTAGCATACAAATAGGGGCCAATAAATCTAAAGGATCTACAAGCAAAGGCAGTTTTGGATAAAGGCAGATCCCATTTAAGTGTTCTGTGGGAGGATCGTGCCCTTTGCCTAGCTTGTCTGTGAAAGAGCACTATTGTCGCAGATATATACAGTTGACGAACATTGAGAAGCTGACAGTCGGAGTAGAGATCAATAGTAGGATATCGCCTAGGTCGGCGGTAGGCTATTTTTAAAATGGCTCGTTGGATACGCTCAAGTTTGAGTAAATTTGTTTTGCAGGCTACACCCCATACCACTATACAATAGTTTATTATCGACTGGCATAAACTAAGGTAAATCATCCTAACCAGGTCCAGATCCGCGACACGGCTAAGTTTCTTAAAAATATACATGAGTTTTTTAAGTCTTTTTGAGACTGCCTCCACTTGTGCTAGCCACGTAAATTTTTGATCAATAACTACGCCTAAGTATTTAAAAGTTTGGACTTGTTCAAGTTGTTCACAGCTGCATATTGAGTGATCTGTATTTTGGCAGGAGTGAAGTTTAAGTTGAAGAGCTTCTTTAGGTGCTGTCTTATTGCTGATCCTGAATGAAATAAATTTAGTTTTACTAACATTAGCGGTTAATAAATTGTTTTGTAACCATAAGCTAATAGTATTTATTCCTTTTTGAGCCATATGACCAACCTGGCTCCAAGAGTTTGCATGGAAAATTATAGCAGTGTCATCCGCAAAGGTAAAGATTCTTGCATTATCTATATTCATGGAACACAGGTCATTCATGTATGTCAAGAACAGCGTTGGACCTAATACACTTCCTTGTGGCACACCAAATTTGATCTCTGCGTAATCACTATGTTGATCTCCAATAGATACTCTTTGTTTTCGATCAGTAAGATAAGAGCGAAACCAATCCAGAGCAATTCCTCTAATTCCAAGCACCTCAAGCTTTTTTAAGAGTATCGGCCGGGAAACAGTATCAAAAGCCTTGGCAAGATCCAAAAAGACACCAGCACATTTCTGTCCTTCGTTTATTTTACTGATGGTGAAATTAACGAGATCATTTACGGCGTCCTCAGTGGATCTGCCCGAGCGAAAACCATACTGATTTTCGGCCAGCAGTCCCTTCGACTCGAGGTACTTTTGCAACCTAGTATTAACTACTTTCTCAATAATCTTTGAAAGAGTGCTCATTAATGAGATTGGCCTGTAGTTAGCCGGTTCATGTGTCTGTCCTGATTTGAAAATTGGAATTACGTTTGCCACTTTTAGCTCGGGGGGAACAGTACCAGAGGACATACTAAGGTTGCAAATGTGAGCAATAGGGCTAGCTATCGCAAATTTAGTCTTCTTTAAGATATTGTTGCTTATGAAATCATGACCCGCAGCATTACTGGATTTAAGTGTACCAATCAACCTTATGATTTCTGTTTCATCTGTTGGACTAAGAAAGAAAGAAGAGGATGGTGTCAATACACATTGGGGGCTGCACTTATCTGCTAGTGATGATTCCGTTTGATTAAATTTTTCAAGCGTGGAATTAGCGAGTTTCTCACCCAGAGAACTAAAGTAGTTATTCACAGCGTTTAGGGATTCTAAAGGACATGATCCAATCTTAAGTAGTTCCTCGTTTGTATTTTTTGAACATTTAATATTGCATATTTTTTTGACAGATGCCCAAGTTTTTTTAATATCATTTTTATTTTCTAGTAACATTTTTTTTTCGTAATCGTTTTTTACTTTTTGCAATATATTTCCACAGTAATTCCTATACAACCTGTATTCTTTTTGAATGCTAGTATCATGAGAAAACTTTCTGGCTTTAGCATGAAGAGCGTCCCGTCGTCTTATACACTTCAGCAATCCCGGTGTTATCCATGTTTTGCAAATAACATCACGACTTCGTACTTTGCGTTCAGTTTTATGTTTATCTATTGCAGAGTTTAAGATGCGCAGAAAACAATTAATTGACTCTTTTGTCTCAGTAATCTGGTAAAGTTGAGTCCAGCTAGTTTCTTCTAAGGTCTTAACAAGGGCGTCATAATCTATTTTTGTGCTTTTGACATTTATATTATTCTTTTGTAAATATATCCCCAGGCTGCATAATACTGAACTGTGGTCAGTTATTTCAGAGTGACATACGACTGTAGTAGAGGAGAGAGTTGATTTTATCATACAGTGGTCAAGATTATTTGGTCCCCTTGTTGGAAGGTTGTGACTAGGTATGTATCCATAATACGCCAAGATGCTCAGGTACTCATCGGTGGCTTCATCCGATGTATCTTTTAGTAAATTAATGTTAATATCACCCAGAAGTATAGAGTGAGGTTTGGTGTAAGAAATTAAAGTAGACTCTAGTGACGTTAAGAAGTTACTAATGTTAGCAAATGATGGGGGGCGGTAGATGGCGATTACAGAGTGTGTCTGTTCTAATTGTAATACCAGACAATTTGCATCTTGAAACGGTGGTTCCACTATACAGATGTTAAGATTTGATCGTGAGTAAATTACCATTCCATCGTTTTGATTTAAGAAAGACTTGGAGTGGTAACACATATAGTCATCTAGAGACATTTCACTTGAAAATTCATGAATCCAACACTCTGTTAGCACAATAATGTCAGGTTTAAATTGTAAGCGACTCAAGAAAATCACTAAACTGTCAAAATTTTTATTTATGCTGCGTATGTTTTGCGTCAGTATAGTAAGTTTGTTATTGTTTGTTCCTAATAAATGCAACTTACATAATTCGGGGTCGTGTATCTTAACACTAGTCGAGAGGCTAGTGTTGTCAATGTCATTTATAACATTAGTTCTACTATCCATTTTGGTTGATCAGTAATAAACTAGTACTTTTCATGACAACAAAGGACACAAATGATATATGTTTGATTGTGGTGTCATATTGTACATATAAATTATATTGAAAACGATTTTTCTTTTCAATCAAACAAATGTCAAAAATTGTAGTAAAGTCCTGCAGAGAAACGGAGATATGGTATGGCCAGCGGTTAACCAAAATATTTGGATCAAGTAATCCTGAAGTGTGGCATTGATAGCATTGAAGAACATGAACGCATTTATACAAGAGTGATATATTCAGCGACACATGTGAAAAAGTGATTATATAAAGAGCAGTTTTATCTGTAGATATGAAAATATGTGTATTAAGTATGAAATTGATATTTGTGTGCAATGTGTAGAAGTATTTTGTTACAAATGTATAAAGAAACTTATAATTAGGATTGCAAGGTGCACAGCTGGGATTCATCTTTAACCAGGATATACGGGGATCCTTCTTGTTTTTTAAGATAAATATTTCCGTTTGATGTCCAGCAGAATTGATATTTTTTTTGTCTCGCAAATTCTCGAGCGAGAAAGTGCAGTCTTCTTGATTTTGCCGTGAGAGTTTCTGAGAGAAATAATGGCGAGGTGTTATTTTTAATGCCTAAATGGCTTACATTCAGTTTTCTAGTCTTATTAAATTTTCTTGCTGAATTAATAAACCTATTCTTTATCAGTGTGTTATATAACTCCACAACGATAGTCGATTTGGAAGAATCTTTTCTATTCGGTATACGATACACATCGCGTAAGTCAGAGGGCTGCAAAGCAATTTCCAGATTTGACAATGGACATATCCAAAAAGATTATCTTTGTTTTCATTTTCGGGTTTAGGAATAAACTTCATTTCAATGCTTGTCTTTTTAAGAGATCTTTCCAGTAAATCACACTTTTCCTCTACTTTAGCGATTTGAGATAACACCTCTTTCCTTTGACCCTCCAATCCGTCTATTTTTGTCTGTAGGTTATTTAGTTGATTCGCCATAAAGTCGAGAGACTTTTCAATGTCTTGGTTGGTATTGTTTATATTTGATGTTTGAAGCCTAATTTCTTGTATACTGTTTCTCAAGGAGTCAAATCGTTTCATTTGGGATTCTTGGAATGTCTCTAGTAGACTACGTATCTCCATCTTAAAAGCTGTAAGTTCATCGTAACTTTCCTCTGACAGTCGTCGCCTTTTGTCCCTGTTCGTAATGTTGGTTTGTTTAAGATCAACGTTACCCACCGTATCATAGATATTGGGTTCCGAGGTAGATATTGACTTGTTAAGTGGTGGTGAGCGATACATCGCAATGTAGATAGAACTATGTTTTCAATGGTTTAATTATAATTAATATGATAATTATTGTATCTCGGCTTATGCAGGCTGCCTTCAACTATTAAGTTACACTCAAAACACGACTAATCTGTACGACGCTCCGAGCGGAAGGTTGGGCTCAAATGTGTTTTCTCCAATATAGTTGTCCACTAGTTAACTGGTAACACCCAGTATCCATAAAGCCTTGAAGTTAGTCCACCTATGCTGGCGAGAGTTATCCGTGTATAGTGGACTTTTACTCTCAGAGAATAATGCTGACGTAAACTGCGCCGTGTCGATTCTACGTTAATTTATCAATGGCAAACTACGCACCGGTATCCGCTAATGACGTCGCATACAGCACGCAAGCAGCAATCGCACGTGTGCAATTGGACGTAGTGTCGAGAGTAGCACGACGCACTCCACTCAATGAGATATCACTTGCAACAGCTGATTGTTGGTGTACCGCCAGTAGATTATTGTTTTTATGTGTTTTCTTGATACACAGGCACCCAAAACTGATTTTAAATTAGCAATCCACATTAACACCACTAGATATACCACAATTTACAGATTTAGTTGATAAGTTATGATATAAGTATATTTTAAATTAATTTTTTGGTGGAGTAACTATT
Source organism: Calamotropha paludella (assembly GCA_927399485.1). Lineage (NCBI taxonomy): Eukaryota > Metazoa > Arthropoda > Insecta > Lepidoptera > Crambidae > Calamotropha > Calamotropha paludella. The sequence continues at coordinate 16,546,429 of OV656803.1, read as the reverse complement.
ACAAAGATGTTAATCGTACGTTGTCTTATCTGATTGGTATTTAATGTCACGTGATTAAATAAGTAATTTTGCTGATTTCAATTTCCAAAAATATTAGTAATCTTATATTATTTTAATAAAAAAGTTGTTTTTTTGTTTACTACAAATCATGATTAATCATTAGAAACTCTAAGCCATCCGATTCATTCTTAGTAGAAACAAGCCTATTAGACAATTTCGCGGTCATCTCAACTCCTTCAACAAGAACAAGAGAAAAGTAACAGCAAGAGTAAACACACATAAAAAAAATATGAGACATAATGAGTTCTCATTATCTATAGTCGACAACAGTCAGATTTAATAAACAGCTAATGTAAAAGGACGCCAGTGTGATTCCTTTAAATAAATAAAATATCAACCGTTAGATTTAGCTAATTTAGACTAATTTCGTTTTAATGACCATTTTGTATGGCGTAAGTAGGTATTTGAATTGAACTGACATGGCAAAAATATAATTTTTTTTTACATTAAAGTTGACCGTCCTGTAAGAAACCGGTTAGGTGCATGTTGTGTCGAAACGTTGAACGAGCTGCTAGTGGTTAAGCCAGATTTTGTTATAGTAATATAATATATAATATTTCTTACATTCACACCAATTAGCCTAGCCCAAAGTAAGCACTATAAGGCTTGTGTGATAGATACTACGGTAAAGGAAATATCATACAAATATGATAAATTGATATTTAATATTGATAGAAATATATATAGGTAAATACTCATGACTAAGGTACAAATGCTCGTATTCGTCACACAAACATCTGTCCCTTCCGGTACTTGAACACAGGAACGGCGGTGCGAAAGGCAGGATGGCTACCGTTGCACCAAACGGTGCAGAGATGTCTAAGATGAAAAAAATATACATGAATGGTATACCATGATACGACTTGATTTTATTAAAGCAGGTCGCAACGTTGTATTATATATTACACTAGTAAAGTGTTCGATGACCCGTACATATATAAAAGTACCAACTACGAGTTTTAAATTGGTTATATTAACATTCAATAAGGTATTCGTCCACCCACTTTATAAACTTGTCACACGCAATGTGGGGTGAATTTTACCTCCAAATTCACACTAACGAAAGCACTTTTATTCCGTAGATCATACCGCGCATAGTTTTAAAAAAAATTCGACGTTAGTTGACACCTATGTTGAATGACGATGGTGAGATGAGAGAGAGATGAATTTTGCTAATGGCATTATCTTCCTAAAATTTTTTATTACTTTCCAAAAACCACGAATATATGTTTATTAAAAACCCTGGAAATTAGTTACTTAGCCAATCCCATCACATATGATGACGTCATAAAACAGATATGTTGCCACCTGTGTGAACTTGGCACCCGACTTTGGAAAATTTCGTTTTTTTTATTTTTTTTCGAAAGATTTTCATTAGTAGTGGATAGTAGTGGTTATTTTCGTTAGTAGTAATGCCAAAAAAATAAAAAAAAATAGTAAAAAAATGTCATCCCCCGAAATTAGAAAAATTTGTTTTTTCCGACTGTTTCTCATAGATAGACGTTAGTAGTGGATTGTAGTGCAATTTTATGCGTTAGTAGTAAAATAGAAAAAAAAAAAAATGTTTCGGAGCATTTTTAAAAAAGATTTGTATGACGTTAATACTGTTTCAAGGCTTATATGATTACTATAAACGTTGGAATTGAGTAAGGGAGGTTCGTAGAGGTAAGTAGTGTAAGAAATTTGATAGTAGTCAAAAAAAAATACTAGGAGCACTTGAATTAAGTCAAACCTGTTTCGGAGCAATATTTTCTGGATAAAGTCTGATTGAAGATGAATACGATTACTACAAACGTTTAATTTGACTAAGGGGGGTTCGTAGAGGTTAGTAGTGAAAGAAATTTGATAGTAGTCAAGAAAAAAAATACTAGGAGCACTTGAATTAAGTCAAACCTGTTTCGGAGCAATATTTTCTGGATAAAGTCTGATTGAAGATGAATACGATTACTACAAACGTTTAATTTGACTAAGACGGGATCGTAGAGGTAAGTAGTGAAAGAAATTTGAAAGTAGTCAAGAAAAAAAATACTAGGAGCACTTGAATTAAGTCAAACCTGTTTCGGAGCAATATTCATTGAATAAAGCACTTACTGAATTCCAACGTTTGTAGTAATCGTATTTATCTTCAAACAGATTTTATCCAGAAAATATTGCTCCGAAACAGGTTTGACTTAATTCAAGTGCTCCTAGTATTTTTTTTTCTTGACTACTATCAAATTTCTTTCACTACTAACCTCTACGAACCCCCCTTACTCAATTCCAACGTTTATAGTAATCATATAAGCCTTGAAACAGTATTAACGTCATACAAATCTTTTTTAAAAATGCTCCGAAACATTTTTATTTTTTTTTATTTTTTCTATTTTACTACTAACGAATAAAATTGCACTACAATCCACTACTAACGTCTATCTATGAGAAACAGTCGGAAAAAACAATTTTTTCTAATTTCGGGGTATGACATTTTTTTGTATTTTTTTTTATTTTTTTGGCATTACTACTAACGAAAATAACCACTACTATCCACTACTAATGAAAATCTTTCGAAAAAAAATAAAAAAAACGAAATTTTCCAAAGTCGGGTGCCAAGTTCACACAGGTGGCAACATATCTGTTTTATGACGTAATTTAGTAATAGTAATTTTTTTTCTTTACTACTAACAAAAATTCTTAACAAACAAACCTCTACGAACCCTTCTTACTCAATTCCAACGTTTGTAGTAATCGTATTTATCTTCAAACAGATTTTATTCAATGAATATTGCTGCGAAACAGGTTAGACTCAATTCAAGTGCTCATAGTTATTTTTTTTTCTTTACTACTATCAAAAATTCTTTCACTACAAACCTCTACGAACCCTTCTCACTCAATTCCAACGTTTGTAGTAATCGTATTTATATTCAAACAGATTTTATTCAATGAATATTGCTGCGAAACAGGTTAGACTCAATTCAAGTGCTCCTGGTAATTTTTTTTCTTTACTACTATCAAAAATTCTTTCACTACAAACCTCTACGAACCCTTCTTACTCAATTCCAACGTTTGTAGTAATCGTATTTATCTTCAAACAGATTATATTCAATGAATATTGCTCCGAAACAGGTTTGACTCAATTCAAGTGCTCCTAGTAATTTTTTTTCTTTACTACTATCAAAAATTCTTTCACAACAAACCTCTACGAACCCTTCTTACTCAATTCCAACGTTTGTAGTAATCGTATTTATCTTCAAACAGATTTTATTCAATGAATATTGCTCCGAAACAGGTTTGACTCAATTCAAGTGCTCCTAGTAATTTTTTTTCTTTACTACTATCAAAAATTCTTTCACTACAAACCTCTACGAACCCCCCTTACGCAATTCCAACGTTTGTAGTAATCGTATTTATCTTCAAACAGATTTTATTCAATGAATATTGCTGCGAAACAGGTTTGACTCAATTCAAGTGCTCCTAGTAATTTTTTTTCTTTACTACTATCAAAAATTCTTTCACTACAAACCTCTACGAACCCTTCTTACTCAATTCCAACGTTTGTAGTAATCGTATTTATCTTCAAACAGATTTTATTCAATGAATATTGCTGCGAAACAGGTTTGACTCAATTCAAGTGCTCCTAGTAATTTTTTGTCTTTACTACTATCAATAATTCTTTCACTACAAACCTCTACGAACCCCCCTTACGCAATTCCAACGTTTGTAGTAATCGTATTTATCTTCAAACAGATTTTATTCAATGAATATTGCTCCGAAACAGGTTTGACTCAATTTAAGTGCTCCTAGTAATTTTTTTTCTTTACTACTATCAAAAATTATTTCACTACAAACCTCTACGAACCCTTCTTACTCAATTCCAACGTTTGTAGTAATCGTATTTATCTTAAAACAGATTTTATTCAATGAATATTGCTGCGAAACAGGTCTGACTCAATTCAAGTGCTCCTAGTAATTTTTTTTCTTTACTACTATCAAAAATTCTTTCACTACAAACCTCTACGAACCCTTCTTACTCAATTCCAACGTTTGTAGTAATCGTATTTATCTTCAAACAGATTTTATTCAATGAATATTGCTGCGAAACAGGTTTGTCTCAATTCAAGTGCTCCTAGTAATTTTTTTTCTTTACTACTATCAAAAATTATTTTACTACAAACCTCTATGAACCCCCCTTACGCAATTCCAACGTTTGTAGTAATCGTATTTATCTTCAAACAGATTTTATTCAATGAATATTGCTGCGAAACAGGTTTGACTCAATTCAAGTGCTCCTAGTAATTTTTTTTCTTGACTACTATCAAATTTCTTTCACTACTAACCTCTACGAACCCCCCTTACTCAATTCCAACGTTTGTAGTAATCGTATTTATCTTCAAACAGATTTTAGTCAATGAATATTGCTGCGAAACAGGTTCGACTCAATTCAAGTGCTCCTAGTAATTTTTTTTCTTTACTACTATCAAAAATTCTTTTACTACAAACCTCTACGAACCCCCCTTACGCAATTCCAACGTTTGTAGTAATCGTATTTATCTTCAAACAGATTTTATTCAATGAATATTGCTGCGAAACAGGTTTGACTCAATTCAAGTGCTCCTAGTAATTTTTTTTCTTTACTACTATCAAAAATTCTTTCACTACAAACCTCTACGAACCCTTCTTACTCAATTCCAACGTTTGCAGTAATCGTATTTATCTTCAAACAGATTTTATTCAATGAATATTGCTGCGAAACAGGTTTGACTCAATTCAAGTGCTCCTAGTAATTTTTTTTCTTTACTACTATCAAAAATTCTTTCACAACAAACCTCTACGAACCCTTCTTACTCAATTCCAACGTTTGTAGTAATCATATTTATCTTCAAACAGATTTTATTCAATGAATATTGCTGCGAAACAGGTTTGACTCAATTCAAGTGCTCCTAGTAATTTTTTTTCTTTACTACTATCAAAAATTCTTTCACTACAAACCTCTACGAACCCCCCTTACGCAATTCCAACGTTTGTAGTAATCATATTTATCTTCAAACAGGTTTTATTCAATGAATATTGCTGCGAAACAGGTTTGACTCAATTCAAGTGCTCCTAGTAATTTTTTTTCTTTACTACTATCAAAAATTCTTTCACTACAAACCTCTACGAACCCCCCTTACGCAATTCCAACGTTTGTAGTAATCGTATTTATCTTCAAACAGATTTTATTCAATGAATATTGCTGCGAAACGGGTTTGACTCAATTCAAGTGCTCCAAGTAATTTTTTTTCTTTACTACTATCAAAAATTCTTTCACTACAAACCTCTACGAACCCTTCTTACTCAATTCCAACGTTTGTAGTAATCGTATTTATCTTCAAACAGATTTTATTCAATGAATATTGCTCCAAAACAGGTTTGACTCAATTCAAGTGCTCCTAGTAATTTTTTTTCTTTACTACTATCAATAATTCTTTCACTATAAACGTCTACGAACCCCCCTTACGCAATTCCAACGTTTGTAGTAATCGTATTTATCTTCAAACAGATTTTATTCAATCAATATTGCTGCGAAACAGGTTTGACTCAATTCAAGTGCTCCTAGTGTTTTTTTTTCTTTACTACTTTCAAAAATTCCTTCACTACTAACCTCTACGAACCCCCCTTACTCAATTCCAACGTTTGTAGTAATCATATAAGCCTTGAAACAGTATTTACGCCATAATTTTTTTTTTTTAAATGCTCCGAAACATTTTTATTTTTTTTTATTTTTTCTATGTTACTACTAACGAATAAAATTGCACTACAATCCACTACTAACTATCTGTCTATCTATGAGAAACAGTCGGAAAAAACAAATTTTTCTAATTTCGGGGGATGACATTTTTTTACTATTTTTTTTTATTTTTTTGGCATTACTACTAACGAAAATAACTTCACTACTATCCACTACTAATCAAAATCTTTCGAAAAAAAATAAAAAAAACGAAATTTTCCAAAGTCGGGTGCCAAGTTCACACAGCCTATGATTTTTTTTTTTTCTTTTTTTTTCCTTTATTCGTGGCAGCAAACAGTCATACATTATAACGTAGCTCTTTACAAACATATATATATCTAAAGACCTACAGCGCCAGCAACTATGTCAACTATGTTGCCAAACTTTTGATGTTTGTTCCTAGTGCGACATATCTAAAGTCAGTGCTTATTTATTATAAATATAGGTAGGCAATTTAAATGATGCATTTTTATTTATATTTTTTGAAATAAATAAATAAAATGTAATTAAATTACAAAGAACCATCTCTTGTCAGCTCTGTAGACGTCGCTATGTAATCAAAGATCAATTCCAGACACTACTAAATAAGTCTTTTGTAATGAAAAAAATAATACTTTCCTACTTCTCTTTGATATGTTTGTTACTTGTTTAGTTAATTTATGTATCATTTTTGTTAAAGAAAAGCTAAAAGCTCATTAGTGGAAAGTGATAAAACTTGGCAGTTTTCTAAATGCTCTTGGAAGAAAATTCTTATTATTGTGTATGCAAGGTATTGTATTCTACTAATGGAAGAAAATCAAATACTTAAACTAAAAATAATAAAAAATAATATTAAAAAATTTAATAGCACACAATTTTTAATTAAATGTCAATCCATATTATTATCTCTATTTTTCCTTTGACATAAACCTAACACTTACCGGCTTTAAAGTAAACTACTTTAAATTTTATCATGAAAGTTTTTACAAGTAACATAATGTCTTATTTTACCTCTTCCGCGCCATTCACTCGGGTAAAAAATTAAAAAGCCTAACAATAGCTGTCAAATTTTTGGTCGGACAATAGGTCAAAAACCTTAAAATGTCCGGACAGATGACAACGGTAGTTCTGACTGTAGGATTGATACTCAGGAACTCGATCAAAAAGTTTTATTATTTACCGTTATACAGTGAAGTGCAAACAAGGGTTTGGGGCAACGAAAAACTTATTCGAACCTAAAGCCGAGAATAGGCGGTCCACTGTCCGTTGTGATTTACAAATCCAAATATATTATTTGCGTTAATTACGGATTCACATTAGTGTTACGTAATAAATATATGAATCTAAAAATGTATAAAAGCATTCTGCACACCCACGACGCAAACTTCTCTACGGGGCACTCCTGCAAAAGAGATAGGGAAACACGGTCATAGTCGATAGTACTATCGGACGAAGACTATATAGTACGGTTTCACATAGAAGGAAAGGCGCCGATAGTTTTTAAGACTGGCACATGTTGAACTAACACCTTTAAAAGATAGGTAGACCATGAAGAGCCGCACTGATGTCGTACGAGAGGAACCAGGCACTTACAAAGTCTTGCATCTCTCCTCGTACCTATTTCTATACTACGAACATTGGTACAACGAATACTTTTTAGAAAAACCTTGTAATGACGGATGAAGCTAACATTCTTTCTATCCTGATGCATATAAAAAAAAACTACTTCACAAATGATCAAAGAGTTACTATTCACATATTAGCGCTGCAGTAGTGAGATACTTAAAATTTAAATTAACCTTTCCCCAGTAATAATTAGGAATACTATAGTTTGTTGCTTAAATATTTCTGTTAAATGATGCAACATTCCTAACAAAGGTTGCTTAGCAACTAAACCCAAGTAAGGCAAACTCTTAATGAGGATAGATTATTAGGAATTCGGTGTGTAGAGTAAGATTTTGTTTTGTACAGTGTTCTGTTTAAATTATTCCTTTTAATTAGCCGCATGTTTAGAATGGGATCTGTGATTGCTATACTATTTTTAAGGCTTTAATTGTTCTTTATAAGTAGGTTAGGTACATAGATTATAGTTGTACAGTGGGCATATTAATATAGACAGACAATAATGATGAAGATATCGGTAGGTTAATAATATTTCTCATATTAGCAACGATTAGCGTCGCCTGAGGTGAGCACTGTATAGTTTTTGTTTGGTTACTAGAGTATTGGTTAGACATATCTATATGATACTTAAATAGGTAATATACTTTGAAATAAGTATATATAAATAACCATGACTTGGATACAATGCTCATATCCATTACACAAACATCTGCCCCTTCCGGGACCCGAAACCGGAACAGTTTGGCTTCAAAGTAAGGGGCAATCCCGCTAGTCCAAACCGGTCTTTTTATTGTGCCATTAGTAATAAATAACGTTTATGTGGTCTGCCTTTTGTCTCAAATATTCTTATATATCGCCCATAGACTTTATTATAGTGTTCTGTGGCCTATTCCCGGTTGGTTTGTTGCGGAATCAATGGTGAATCTCTTTTGTGTTGTTTTGTTGTTAAAACTAAATAACTACGTATTAACAGCAGCGAAAGCGATGCACAGAGTTCTAGGTTAGGAACTCCGCCACGAAAAGCTAGAAAAAGGCACTATGACCAAAAATATTCGAAATTATGGGAGAATGACAAGGAATTTGCAGGTTGGCTTCAAGAAAGTACCAAGGGTGAAGGATATTTGTATTGCAAATCATGTAGATGTGATCTTAAGTGTGCTGGTGGAAGATTTAAAGTTTTTCAATAAAAATACGTATAATTTCCAAAAATAAACATTTTAAGAACAGTTCATGCATTTTTAATCTTGAAAAATCTTCTAAATTGAGGTGGTAGATCTACCAATTTTGCATTTTACATTCTACCAACTTCTACCAACATTTGGCACATAGTCTACCAATTTTCTAAAATTCGGGTTGGCAACACTGGCGCACTGTTTTTCGCCTACTTATCGGACTTTGAGTTACTTAAACAAAATACTTACCTTATCAACACAATCGCCAAGCAATGATTTTAAATAGGACACTAAATTGGACAACAGTAAAATGTTTGCATAGTACACGATCCAGTAAGATGATCTAGAAAATAACATGAAATCTATTATGGACACAACATGAAACACGTCGCTACACTCGCCAAGCAATGTATTTAAATCGGACACTGCGTAATCAGAAGTGTAAGGCCCGCTTACATTTACTTTTAGGTAGATAGATTTAAACCAAGCGTATCTTGTCTTTACGTTGATATCGGGGCCAATAAGGCTATAGTTTAAATCATATACCCGCTTGCACCACGCATCTTGTATTAATATTGGCTTTTATTGATCCTTAATTTACCACTCTTTTCTTCTAGGTGCGTTAAAAAGGTCCTATTACGAGTAAATTTATGAACACATTACTCTATAGATCTAGCAGACGATACGCGGTACCACTGACCGAACATAGGGACTAAGAAACACAAAGAATCATTGTAAAAGCAATCGCCAAACAAGATATTTTAATGATACACCAAATTGGATAGTGTAATGCCAATCTTTACTACACATAAACAAAATAAGTACTTTACCTTTTACTGCAACTGCCTTGAATCAAAACGTGTTGTATCTGTTCAAAACAGTGTTCATAAAATATTTTCGTCGTTACACATAACTTTACAACTTACTGCCTCTATGCCAGATACAGAATTTCTTGTTCAGAGATGAATCACCAAAAGAATGCACACTACTTACGGACATCCACTAAAAATCACTTAAACACATCGTCACTCCACTTGTCGGTAACTGATCGAGTATCGCATAATTTTTGTAACATTTATCGATAAAATTCCACGCAAGGTAAAAGTTTTCGTGCGAGAACGCGACGCGACGCGAACACACCTCCAAGTCCGGCGGCTGACTGGCTGTGCCACAATGAAGTATAACCTTACAAAATCGAAGAAGCACACGCTTACGGTTAAGGCGCAACAAACTGTTGCGCTATCTAACTTGGCCAGGTTGTCTCGACTTGAACTATAAACAGACCAAAACTTTGTTACCACTTAACAACACAATTCAGTATTATGCACGTTTGTTTTGGGTTAGCTGTGGAATTATAGCAGTGAGCGTGTTCGAAAGTTAGTTGTTCAACGTCAATAAACTCGTTTGTTTTTGTTAAAATCACGGACGCCCCAACCCAACGCTTTGCTCGCGCGAACGTAACGATTGTTAACATGGCACAGCCACAGCATGCCAGCCACTCCACTTCGCTCTTTCAACAATTTTTTTCGTTGCTAACTTCACTTTACTTGCGATAGGGGGACTGGAGTTCTGAGCCAAATATTACTTTGATATCTGCCTGCTTGCAAATGCCCCATTTATTATTATTTTGAATCCAATATTATTAGGTGGTATGTAAGTAAGAATTAAAATTATTATAACTGCACGTCCTTGAAAAATAATAGTTACGTGATTTCCAACTGATTTGTTAAATACTAGTAACCAATAGTACCTATACATTTCCACAAGATAAATCATAAACTTGTTAGCCATGATATTAATACCCTAGGTACCTAGGTAGGTAACCTGTAAAACTCCTAGTAATCAAAGTTATACAAAAACATCCACGCATTTATTATAACATTTAATCATTATAATATTACATTATACATTTAAAATATTTATTATCATTAGATAAGACCTGAATTCTATTCATTTCTATTACATAATCTAAATCTGAGGGTGAAATTTGTAAACCACAAAACAGAAAATGGTCTTACTCAAAAGGCCCTTTTATGGGTTGCACTCTACCTAGGCACCTACCTAATACACCTTCAGTTAGACATATAGGTAAGTACCTATCAGTGTTGGATCAAAGTTAATCTGATTTACGATTAAACATTAATGATACGTACGCGTTAACAGAGCAGAGTAATTAAAATTTTTGAAGTTTTATTTTAGAGTATGCATCAAAGTTTAATTAAGAGTCTGGGATATTTTTATACAATAAAGCACGTAATACTACTAATTAGGTACTGTGAAAGTTCCCAAAGATTCCGGAGCGCGCGTAGGGCGCTACATCTGTGGCTACATGGTGGAGGCGCCGGGTTAAAAACAGTTAAAAATATATTTTTTAGACAATAATAACAGCTATTTACATTTGCAAAAAGATAGTTGCCATTATTAAATATACTTTCTACAGTATACATACATAATTTAATCCGTATTAGTACTTACCTACTCATTCTGTGAAAACTAAAGTAAATAATGCGTGTTCAATCCCAATTAGCTGATTTCGTTGTGAAGGGTGTCAATTTATTCGCATCTTTAAAAGTAATAAAAGGATTGAAAATAAATTTTGACTGCTATCTTTTATTTATTTCTTTTATTTTTATATTAATTAAAATGATCTATTAGTTAATTTTTCTCGCTCAATTAACATGTTGTTAAATTTTTAATTATTCCTTGATGACGTTTCAGTAGCTATGTGTGTTCACAGGAAGACTACTATTATAAATAAGGAATGAATCGCTATTTAGATATATTTTGAATGAGCTCTAAGCTGATCAAGTAAAAACTAATTAACACTGATGAAAATTTAGAGCTTTTGGCGTTAAAACTAGCTAAAGAGTCTATGCATATTACTTTTTATTTAAATCTGAGCCCAGATATATATAGAGATATTTCAGGTGTAAATTTAATTGACACCTGAATCCCAATTCAGCCTTTTTCTAATACTAGGATCCACTAGGATGTAAACTTGGATCAAAATCTTGGCCACGTACTGAATATCAATTTAATAAAACAACAAGGTTTGCTACTGGCATAACACTTCTTTCTATTGGTTAAACTTATATAAATGTTATGTCAGGTCCAAGGAAATAAGTGTTGATTAATAAAAATTATTAGTGTTATATACAAGTTTTTTATTTAGCGCTTTATTTAAAAGCTCATACTCAATTAGCACTTCTGTCAACATAGCATTTTGACAGTTGACACGTATATAGAGGGTATAAAGTTGCTATTGCAATGTCAAGCCAAACATAAGGAAACAAACGTTACCTTAGTACGTAGCAATAACGAAGTGACAACTGTCAAAAGTATCATCCTACATTGGACAAAGTAAAGACAGCGTTGACAACACTGGTCATTAGAGTTAGTAGAAAGCCTGTTCTAAAAATAGGGGTTTTGCCATAATCTTCACGATTTACAGAGGAGTTGAAAATTGCAGTAAAAGTCCATAATTCGGAAAACACTGCTGCCCGTTGTTTTTCTATGGGAAGTGTATGGTGATTACCAGTATCATTACATTCCTTCGACACCTTTAAGTGCAAACAAAGGGTTGGTTGGTGCTATTCTAGTCTGGCGGACATCACACGGCTTAATAGGTAACATAAATCTTTTATATCAAATAAAGAGACGGTTAAATGATAACTAGGTGAGACAATTTTAGAAAAACGCAATTCTGAGTGTAAGCCTCTATTTTTATGTGTATATCAGAAAGCTAAATGTGAGATCATTTTTTTGAGAAATAATAAAAAAATACAAGAAACTACGTTACATTAAAGGAATATGAAAAACAAAGAAAATCACAACAAAAGGTTCTAACAATAATCAATCCATAAACTAAAAATAACACGAGGAGAATAAGTAGCCCACTGTACATAGTTTATCTCTTAACACAATGGATAATTCTTAACAATGAAGTCTTATCTCAAAATATTAACCATTTCCAACCATTGTTAAAAAAGCTGATATGGGCACCCCATGACTACCCCACCCCATTAAAATTACCTCATTTATCAAATTTGGTTGGTATTATTTGTGAATTCAACAGTTTTTTACAATAAACCTAAACTAGGTATTTTTATTTTATAAATTTATTTTCCCTTTGATTATACATCTATGGACATTGTAATGAAAGACAGTCACTTATTTAAGGGTTATTAACATAGTATTTATTATATTAAAAACTGACTACAACAAAGAAAAAAATGATTTTGAAATTACGCAAATTTTTTTATGCCGAAAAGTAAAAAACTGAATAAGAAATTTAATTTAAAATTGAACCACTCATGTCTTTACCCAAACAATGAAATTATTTTTAAATCTGGTTTTTTTTTTGAGGCGATACCTACGTCACTTAAATTCATCAAATGTAAACAAATCGTAGCGCAGTGTTTTGTTTATTGTATACACTGATTCATATATACTTAACTTACGCTAGTACCTAAGTTTGCTTACATAAATTAATGACAATGGTTAAAAAATAAATTGGCTGGATTAGGCCGAGACCACAGTGAAACTTCCAAAAATGAAATAAAAAAGGCAGTATTTTAATTATTGTGCTTTAGGCAGTGTTGTCACGTTGTATTGGTGGATGTCCCTAGACTGCCATTCGAAAGTCCCTAGATATAGGTAAACTTAGTAACATAAAAAGTCTCCAGATGTCGCTAATTTTTTTTAAAGAAAGAAACAGTAAAACGAAGAATCAAATTTATTTATTGAGTAAAAATATTAAAAACAAAACTTAAAAGTCTAACTCAACATCAAATAATGTAGGAAACTCTTCATCTTCACTATCTTCATCAGTTCGGATGGTTTGCGACGTAGACGGCTGTTGCAATTCCGTGTTTGTTTGGCCTCTGAATGAATATTTCCCATCTTTACGGATTTGGTTTACTACTTCATCCGGTAGTTGATAGCTAAAACAATTAGTCTTACGGATTTTTAGCTGGTTTCGCAAAAACATAATGCTATTCAACGTTGACACCGTCATTCTATTCCTCAGTTTCGATTTGACAATATTCATCATGCTGAAAATTCTTTCTACTTCAGCGTTCGAATGGGGCAACGATAACACTGAAAATGCTAAATTAGACAGTTCTTCAAATCGAATAGCTCCAGAGGCATCTTTATATTTTTTAACTTCTGCCCAAAATTTGATCACGTCATTCGTCTTGTCCCACTTGACAAAATTAATACTGTGCCATTGTTGAAGAATTTTATCGATTTGGTTATCTTCGTATCCCATCTCTAGAGCCAATTCAGACATAGAAATGTTATTGCCTTTGCCTTGGCACAACGTACTTTCCACACTTAAAAGAGTCATTTTTTCTAACGTTGTATAGTTTGATGGAAGCCTTGCTTGCAACTCCTTAGCCAATTTAACGTTGAAATCTATGCAACGTTTTTTCACATAATTTATTGTGGTTGGGGGTAATGACATCCGACTTAATTGGGATTCAAAAAGGTATCCGAGATATGGACAGGGGTTCAAATGGCGTTCAAAATTGATAGTAAGATAGTCCTTATCGGTAACGGCTGCATTTGGCAATATTATTCTGTTACAAATTGATTTAAAAACTGCCATCAATTCGTTAAGTAAGTAAAGGGGATTTGATCTCTCGCTTTCGAAATTTTTTATGTCAGTTTGTACTTCATTCAGTATACTCCTTAAAAAACAAATATATAATTTGTTTATTTCATCAGAATACATTGCACTCAGTAAGTTTGCGGTGTAACACTTGTCTTTGGTTACAGAGAAATGCAATTTTAATTCATCCCATTGAGAAAGAATCCTTGCAACGGCCGGTTCCACTGAGAGCCATCGAGTATCACACGATCTCAAGATTTTCAGCGGTTGTTCACCAGCATTTATCGTTTCGTATAATAATTTGTATTCTTCGTATCTTTTTGGAGAATGGGAAAACCAATTGTAGGTTTCCCGTATGAGAAATTCGATATTTCTCGGTAGTGTTTCCTCTGAAGCGTGGCTTACAGCTAGTTGAAGCGAGTGGCAAACACATCGCACTAATATTAAATTTGGTAACCCATGTTCAGTCTTGAGAATGGTATGGACACCATTATTTACGCCCGTCATAACGGATGCGTTGTCAGTTCCTAGTCCAACCATGTTCTTTACGTTCAATCCATACGTGTCTGAACATTTTAATAAAGCAGACACGATTCCACGAGCATCACTACTTTTTAATGGCTCTAAAGCCAGAAACGAAGATACGACTGAATCTTGCTCTGAGCTGAAATATCTTATCACTATCCCTAGCAGTTTAGAAATGCTAAGATCAGTAGACTCATCGATAATGAGACTGAATTTTTTAGAACCAATATCTTCTGTTAATTTATGCTTAAAATGTGGTGTTAAAACATGTTTGATAACTTCAGTGCATTTTGTTCTATGCATTTTTAAATCTGTGGCGGCCGGCGAATCTTTAAAACATGTTTTTAAAACTTCGGTTAAGTGGTCTATGTGTGATAGAGCACTGTGTTCGGCAATATATAAGGCTAACGTACCTTCTGCTCTTGATGACTTTTTGGTAGTTTTCATATCTGTAGTGGTTGTAAAAAAATCTATCTGTTTATTTTTCGAAAGAAATTTGCACTTTTCTATGTGCTTCTTTGTAGCAGCGTGTTTTTTCAAGTCATTTATTTTTGCGTACATTTCAGTACTACATATTGTACAAAATGCCTTAGTATCGTCAGTCATCACTGGTTTTAGCCATTTAAATTCGCCTTCCCATTCCTTTCTGTATTTTTGACTATAGGCTTTTTTCTTCAGCGGTACATCCATCTTATATATTGTTCATCAGTTAATTTAAGTCAGTAACAGTTAACAGTCACTATAAATCTGAACAAACAAAATTAAACACTCGAGGAACATTAAAACTTAACACATGGAGCGCAAGAAGTAACAAGACTGAGTGGTACGAAGTATTAACTACACAAAGTACCTACACGAACATAAAATACGAATTGAACTATTGGGGAAGTCCCGATCTTAGCTTGCACGTTCGCCGTACTATTATCTGTTCATGCAAGCTTTGATCGGGACTTCCCCAGTAGTTTATTAGTTAAGTAGGTATTGTCATGGTTTGAAGGCCGGTGCCTATGTAAAATGTTGCTAGCTGGTTACAAAAATTCAAGTGAATGTAGATTGTTATTATTAAATTATTGTTATTATTTCATTAAATGTTTTTTCGATTGTTATTATTAAATTATAGTTATTATTAAATTTCGATTGTTATTATTAAATTCCGAAAAAAAAAAAAAAATTGCGTAGTGGGACTCGAACCCAAAATGTTAGTCACCGCAGCTTAGCGCTTTACCTCGAAGCCACCGTACCATTCTATATTTGTATTACAGGTTATATTTAAGCTGCGTAAGGGGCTTCGCTTGCCCATGAAAGCAAAGGAAATTCGCTTTTTATTTGAAAATCTCCTGTCAGGGGTCTTTTTATAGTGAAGATTTATTGATATTTTAAAATAAATAAATTTATCTACAACTATGTTCATCGTTGGATACAATATTTTAAATACCCGGGCGTACGCCATCTTTTTTGACCCATGTGCTCGGCACTCAATAACTACTAGCGCCGCGTATCGGAAGAGAGTCAATAACAGAGTAAAAATAAAAGAGAGTTGGACAGGGCTGATGTAGATTATGCAAAACTCGCCAGAAGTCGCCAGAATATATTTTCCCGCTAAGCTTTAAATTTAACTCCCTAAATTAACAAAAATCTCGCTAGATCTAGCGACAAAGTCGCTAAAGTGGCAACACTGGCTTTAGGAAGTAGCAGGAAGATCGAAATGGCTTTACAACAGCAACGAAAACAAAATGGTCTGGGCGAGGGCGAATTCGATTGACAAGATGAGATGTTATTATTATGCTTGTAGCGCCATCTAGTAACACATTTTACAAAATATCGCAAAGGACAGGGTTTTATTTATGGGTGTTGCATATAAAATAAGAATCTAACAGACATGTAAATGACATGTAAGACATTTTTTTTATACAAACCCGTTCATAGTATCTCCTACTAATTTTCCGATGCCTGTTTTAAGTTTCTTTTCAGTCTAATGTATATATAACAACTATATGGCTTCTGTTTAAATGCGTTTTACCCATTACTAATTGTCTATTTGTGTAGGTATCTCTTATTATGATATTAAGTGTATAAAATGTTTACTCCAATATTTATTTTATTTTATTAGAAAAGCCAACAATAAGTACACTGAAATAAGACAATAATAAAAAAATAAAAACAGGATTCACAATTAAGTGCCTTATCCATTACAGGCAATCACATCATAGATTAGCACTATCTTAACTACCTAACGAATTTCAAACAATATAAACTTTTATATTAATATTTTCTAAAATTATTACTGACATATATAACAAAAAATAAAAACAAAAAAAAGCTTTTTCCAATGAAAAGGAGATAGTGCTTGCTATTTCATTAACAACAATGCTTTTTATGTTTGTTACGTAAAAAGCATTAAAGACAGTGCATGTTCGATAAACAAAACGCAGCATCAATATTGAAACTTTGGAATAGATAGATGCAATGTCAAACGACAGGTCACGATTATCATAGAACACAAAAAAATATACTTTTGAAGTGAAAACTTCTTTAGCATCGTTGTGATTTAAAGTCAAGGAAACGAAAAGGCGACAGTAAAAAGAGACAGACGCATGAATTCATAAGTAGGAGAAAATGAGATAGGAAGCATTATACAGTGTCTCTTTGAAACGAAAAAGCGACAGCTAAAGGAGATAGACACATAAATTCGTAATATATAACGAAGGAGAAAATGAGATAATATAATAATTTCTGCTAAACCTATTTTGCATAAAATAATATTTTTTAAATACTATTGACGATCTTTTGTAGTCAAATCAAATCATGTAAAATCAACCCTGTTTAGTATAAATATATTTTTAAACTATAAAACTGTCGTTTTTTTTAATTAATTGTTCAGTGGTGATCGTCACAGCAGTCAGAAAATGTCAATATTTACCATTTGAGTGTATGAGATAATTAGATTTACCATTGTGAAAACGTTACTGCAGCCAGAAGTTTTGTTTTTATATAGGTCTATAAGCTGCTAGACGATGTAAGTATTGCGATAAAATTTACATTTTTATTTATTATAGTAATGTATACCTATGTAAATAGTACAAATAATGGATGTGATGTCTTTTAAGACATATATAAAACGAAACTTTAAAACCAATCGTACGCGTCTGTAAGTTTTCTAAGTTTTTAGATTTTATTTGATAAGCAAAGTGCGGCAAATATTATGCAGCCGCTATATTTTAACCAACTTTTGGTTGGGTTACCACTAAATTAAATGATGGTTAAAAACGATACTGCATATCGTAGCCGTAAATTTCATCATAATGTTTACAGATATATCTGTAGATAGTTAGTTATAGTTTACAAAATAATGTTTTAAGTAAGTCCTTGGAGATTTAATGACTGGGGCCGATTATGTGATATAAATCGCTCCTAGTAACGAAAACTTCTAGTAACAAATGGTGGTCGACCCACTACTGGTTGATGCCAGGTATGTGGGATTCTTCTACACCTAAGCTCAGGCAGCGTAGGCGGGGAATGCCTGAATTAAAAAGTGTGCCAGAGTTCTGTTATTTAACCTTTCTCAACAATAGATAGGTTGATATGTTATATAAAAAAACAAACTTAATAAAACAGTAAATTTAATAACAAACACAAGAAACAAATTAACAAAACAAACTTAACAAAAAACAACATCAAAAATTAACAACGGCAACAAAAAAAATTTAGAACGCTACTGTACACTGGAAGTGCGCAGGGCGTCATATCAGTACGGGAGACGGAGTACGGCTGGAGAGCCAATCGGCGCAACCAATGCCCGCCCTTCACCTCTGCATCCCCCAAAACATCTTATTTTTTACTTTTGTGCAATAACGGTCTGTGCTACAGTTTTGTGCCGCAACGTATACCACCTGACTGCCTTGGCTCTGCGTTTGCGGCACTCGTCGTTGTTTTGTAGTAAGGGAACTGCTGTAATAATATGAAATTCAATAGTATTTTTATTACGAACTTTTCGAAATGGATCTGTCTATTACATAGAAACAACCTACGATACTAAAATTTAATTTTCCAAAACAGATACATATTCATTAAATTTCAACCTTAAAGCTCTAAAATAGTATTTATTCCAGATTATTTGCAATTATGGTAGAAAAAACGTAAACCTACCAAAATTAAGCGCGCGCCGCCCTATTTGATACAGTATGTTGCCGACATACAGATTTTTTAGTTACATTTTTAATACGTTTGAAAATATTGGCACTAAAATAATCTCTGCAATCATAAGGTGAATAATAATATAACCCATTGCAGCGTAATTGTATTCTAAAATAACATACTATTTTCGTGTTAGAAAATATATCGTTTATTTTAAAAATGATAAGTTAACCAAACTGACTAGGCAAAATATTCATCATATGCGACTGATAGTTTGGGAACGAAACGCAAGGATCGACTCCGTGGGGCCTGGCAATAATTCACTCCGAGTCTATAGCTGGACTTTTTGGCGGGAGCAGGAAGCATCACTTTGGTGATTTTGTTTCTTTTGTTGAAATTTGTGTTGTTGTGGATATTAGTGCGTAACAATGGTGGATTATTAACCACTAAGTGTTTGTGAACATACAAGAGTGTTGGCAAGTATAACAAAGCAGCGGAAGTTGTCTTTTCCTGCTCTCTCAAGAAGTCCACGGGGAGGTTTCAGTTAAACCCCAAACATTTACTGAAACCTAGGAAAAAATATATTTAACTGTTCATTCATCATTAAATTAAGAAATTACTCAATAACTGGTAATTATATTTACTTGATAGGCTAAATGCACAAATCGTGCAAGCCACAAATAAAGAAAAAGAAAATAGGGTTCATAGTTGATCTATACTTTATGGTTACTCTGTGGTTTTTGTTTTCAGATCTGTTCGTCTACTCGGCGGCTAGATTTTTATTTTATTGCAAATTTCCCCTTAGTACTGTGTTAATTAAGAAATTCTTCTCTTCATAATTGTCTGCACGAGATTCAAAGATCAACCAGTGGATTACAGGGTATTAGCCGGTCTAAAACATAGGAAAATAGCTACCTATTGATTTGGAGAACCTATCACTCCCCGAACATAAATATATACTTTATTTTCAACCCCGAAAGGTAATTAGAACATTATTCTATTATTAATTCGATGCTCAAAGTGTTTTTCTTTAGATTCGTAGGAATTTTATCTAGAATCTTTCAGAAACTTTTGAGACATCATCACTTTTATTTTGTAGTTTAAAATTTCAATTATTTTTGTTTTCGCGTTAATGAATCGCTAATTAAACCATTCTACATCCTTAAAAGCATCTTTTGATTAATCTACTTCAGTTATAACCCGAGAAATCTATAGAATTATTGCTAAAGTACATAAAAATGGAGTTAAATTAGATGAATTCTTTGTTGCCTTCATCGGTGATTTAAACGTTAAATATCGATTTTTTCTAGTCTTCTGCTAGTATTTTTAATAGTATTAGCCATTTCAAGCTAAGTTACAAGTTATATTTTTAAATAGATTCATAAATAACCCTCTCCAAACTAGGAATATTATAAATGAACTTAAACTAATCAGATGTAGTTTATGCTAACTTCAGGGAATTAAGTATGGACCCTGAGGTATCCAGATTTTCTTTTGGGGGCTATTGTGTCCAGTCTGCCCTTAAAAATCTACACAACTAACGCAGGCCAATAAAGACCTTTCCCCGGGCAGGCCTTAAATGTGTTGAATTTACTGTTGGTGATTCCAAAAGAGGTACAAATACCAACCACTGTAGACCAAGCCCAAGCACCACGTCCAAGAGCACTTGGACATTCCAGATACCCTGGACCAAGCACCCACAACTAATTTCTCTTTGGTGGTTATAATTAGTATTACCAATATTGATAAAACATACCTACAGTAAACTCACCGTATAACCTCAATTAAATGTTTAAAGTATCCTTTCTGTTTGTAATTAAAGTTAGCCACTTAGTTGTTTTTTTTTTCTTCTTAAGTATATCACAACTTGTGATGTGCCTAATCATTTTTGTTTTGGATCGAGTTGTCTCAAGTCAGTTTGTACAGTATTTGAATCATGCCAAAATTCAAAGATTCAAGCCCAGTACTTGAGTTCAATGTTTGGTATTCGAATACTGACTCGAGTCCAGGACTCGAGTCTAGAACCCTAGTTTGGAAATTCGAGTCCATAACTCGAGTCTGTTACCAATTAAAGTACAAAAGGAAAAACGAAAAGGAGTAAACTTCAAACAGTATCTAGCAAAATGACACTAAGAATATTTTAAAACATTAAACATAATAAATAAACAGAATACTAAGGAGATATCTAGGAACCAGAAAATTTCTGTTAATGAGATCAAGTTCTATTTGTTTTATTTACAAGAAGAGATCATTTTAGAAGCTAGGTATTTAAGAACTTCAGGTATTTGTTCTATTAGGTAGTATGTACTATTATTTTAGGCGTCACTTCATTGCTTAATTTAGTAAACAGAAATCGTGTACGAGCGAGTCAACCTAATTCAATACTAGACTCGAGTCAGTTGGACTCGCATAATCGTTTCTTCCTGACTTGAGTACCGGAATCGAGTCCGGCCTACTCGAATCAAAATAAATTGGTATTTGAATAGGCAAGTCCAAAGCCTATTCTATTCCTAGTCTGACTCGAGTCAAGCCATACTTGGCACATTGCTAATCACAAATACTGCTATAAGCCAGTAAAGACAGCAATATTTTTGTAAAAATGGATGCAATTATTCCTAACTCGGTGTTTATTTGAAATAATTAGAAAGAAGTGTAGTGCACTTCTTACTTAGGTGGACTAAGGTTGGTCTTCCTTGCTGCCTCCCACACTTAATGCCCTATAATTAATAACTAGTTGTGTCCATAAATTTGTTTCAATGCGCTTCACCCTCTCAGAGATTCAACAAACATGCGAAACGTCCCCGTATCAGGAACTGCTTTTGTCAAATAATTAAAGAATGTCGGTACCATAACTTGAAAAATTTGCTTCCAATTACAGAAGCCAAAGAACTAATTGTCACACTCAAATAGTGAAAGCATGAAACGACCGTTTGGTGGAACGGTAGCGATCCTGCCTTTCACACCGACGATCCTGGGTTCGATCCCGGTACCCTAGTATCCATAACACAAGCCTTATAGTGCTTACTTTGGGCTAAGCTAATTGGTGTGAATGTAGGAAATATTTATTTTTTATATATTTGTGTTATTCTCCATGCTTTCATAGTTTTGCCTATTTATCGCGTATTAATAAGGTAATTCCGTAATTTTGAAAGATAGGTGTTTAATATTTTAGTTTTTAAAAATATGTATGATCGACTTGAAAGCAGTAGCAGTGATTATCTTGTATACCTGGCCATTTAAATATCTATGAAATAGCTTTGACCTTGTTATCAGAGTTATGATCATGAGTTGATGATAATGTGTCTGAAGTCTGTAATCTTACTCTTGGTAATTTTAATGTTATAAGATTTAATCTTGCTGTTTATAGCCTGTTTTCGAGGCTTTGAACACACGGCCCTGTCCTTAGAGACGACACATCCCAATTTACATAACACCCGAAAAATGTAGATTTTCCGCAAATATATCCCTTTGTCTACGTAATCCGAGCAATTTCTTTGACAAACATGAAAAGGCATTGTATTTCTGTTTACGATGAAGCAATTCATGAAAAAGAAACAATTCCCTATGGTTTAATTAAAACATCCACTGTTATTAATTAGGGGCATCTTATTTCTTTGTATTTTTTTAGTATTAAGTGGTTATTAATGTACATTTTAATGTTTATTTGACGACCTGCCTTTCGCACTGGAGGTCCTGGGTTCGAGTCCCGGAAGGGTCAGATGTTTGTGTGATGAATACGAGCATTTGTGCCTGAGTTATGGGTATTTATATTTCTATAAATATTTAATATACACTCGAGAGCAATGAATCCGGGTCACTTAAAGAATGTTAAAAATCTCGGAAACTAAAAATGTAATGTAATACTCCTTAAATGAAAGAAAAAAAAATATGAGTCACCATACATTTTATTAACACAAAATTACATTAAGAAAAAAACTGCTGATCTCTCCTTAAAACAAAAATAGGAAACATGAAATGTTTGAACTTTATTACGATTTTCTTGAATTTTAATACTTCGTATTGCCTCCTCGTGCTTCCATTACTGCGTTTACGCGGTTTGGCATGCTGTACACCAAGTTCCTTATACGATTTTGGGGAATATTCTCCCATTCAGCCCATTCAGCACTGCAACCATTAAGCGTACTGTGAGTTTGGATTTTTTTTGTAGCTTCAACAACAAATCATAATTGGATGTTGATTTGTTGACATTGTATTGTTTAGTAGTATTTAGTCAGCTTGTAATTTTTAATATTTGTGTTTTTGGTTTTCTGATTTTATTATAATTTGTCTTTGTAAGTTTTGATTTTTCTCTGTATAAGCCTGATTTTTTGTTTGTATTTTTTGTTATTTGCTTGTTTTCTTTCTTTGTAACTTCATCATAATTTGTTACTAACTGTAGAGGTTTGTAATTGGCTTATAGTAGCTACATTTCCTATCAGTTTTTTATATGTGCTGTTAACCTCTTAAAACAAATAAATAAATAAATTCCTCTGTGAGAGCAATTTTGAGCTCACGAAGCGTGATTGGGGGAGGGTTTCGTTGTTTTACGCATCTGCCTAGCTCGTCCCAAGCATGCTCGATCGGGTTGATATCCGGGCTGCGCGCTGGCCACTCCATACGAGTAATGTTCATCTCTTGAAGGTAGTCATTCACAATCCTACCTGTATGAGGTCGGGCATTGTCATGCATAAATATAGCATCCTCACCTAAATTGACCATAAATGGACCAACGTGATCATTGAGGATTTCTTCCACATATCTTACGCTAGTTAAAGAGCCGTTTTCTATGATCACCAGCTCTGTGCGACTTTCAGAAGAAATTCCGGCCCACACAAGTACAGACCCACCACCGTAGGCTACTTTTTCTTCGATGCATGCTTGCTTGAATCTTTCCCCTGGTCTTCGATACACTCTGTGTCTTCCATCGTGCTTGTAGAGCATAAATTTTGATTCGTCGGAGAACATAACTTTTGACCAATCTTCAATACTCCAATTTACGTGGCTCTGGGCATATCTTAGTCTTGAAATACGATGCCCACGCTCCAGTTTCGGGCCGTTTGCAGGTCTAAGGGGTTTTAAGTTAGATTCAGCAAGCCGACGTCTTACTGTCCATGCACTTGGGTTACTTCCTCCGAGGCGTCGAAACTGATTGGTGAGTTCAGTTCCTGTGAGAAAGCGATTTCGAAGCATGGTGTTCACCAAGTATCGGTCTTCTCGTGCTGTGGTACACCTGGTTCTGCCCGTTCCTGTTCTGCGTAGGTTAGAACCAGTTTCTTCGTAACGTCGGAGAACTCTTTGTACTGTTGACAGCGACACACCGACAGTCCTGGCTGTATCGCGCTGACTCCGGCCGGTTTCCAGCATTGTAAGTATTCTGGTGCATTCTTCAGGCGTAAGCGACATAATTTCAGCTTGAATAATGAATATAGAGCACTATCAACATGGTTTATGTACCCACATAAATGACAGATTACAAACAAAAGCAAAACCAAATGCTGTAATTTCGTAATTCCATCTTCGAAAGTGGCCCTTTTTCAAATTTGATTTTTTTATGATATAACTTTACAATAACTAAGAAGTTTTAATACCTTCATTTAAGGAGTATTACATTGTCTATTAAATACAATTTATTGCATTAACCTAGCATTTTTAGTTTCCGAGATTTTTAGGATTCTTTAAGTGACCCGGATTCATTGCTCTCGAGTGTATATGTAGCGTATATGGGTCGATCAACTTTTTTTTTCTTATCTTTTTAATTGTCCCGATTGTAATATGTTATACTTTTTTGTTAATATTTAAAATTACTTATAAAATTGTCTAAAATTGTAGAATATGAATTTAATTTTTTATTCCGATATTAAGCAGTGCACTTTTTAATTATTTAAGTTAAGTTTTGATCAAAAATGTTAAATCTGACAAGAAAGGGGTGCAAGGTCGGATAGAACCTCCTAGTGTGTCCGGCCCATTGTAGGTCCCACTTTACACGTGCGGTGGGAACGACAATGGGTTCGGGCCGGTGCATTCTGGGCGCCTTCGTATATAATAATTAATTATAAACATCGACTTAAGCTATAATTATATTTAATAATAAGACAAATAAATCAATATTTAGACGAGTTAAAAATATTAACAAGTATATAAAAATGGTAAAGAGTAATTATCAGTATTTTGTTACATTTCCTTTAGCGTTTATGAGTGCTTCAATCCGCCTCGGTATGCTTTCAATACACTGTTTGGCACTTTATTTTAGGGTTGTGATGCCATACATTTATCAACTTTTCAATTAGTTTTACCTTGGTAGTTATCATTTCCTTGGCAATTTCCGCCTTGGTAATTTCTCCATAAGTTTCCTGATTCATATCAGGAGAATTGCCAGACCAAGCTTACACTGGAATGTTATGGTCTGCCAAAAATTTGGTTACACTCCTCGCTTTATGGCATGGTGCTGAATAGTGCATAAACACTAATTCCTCCCCATCTGGGAACCATTCCTGAAGTTGCGGCAACAGGCGAGTTTCTAGGACTTGCTTGTATTGGTCCTGTTTCATGGTTCCCTGGACAATATAGAGGCGCCCAACCCCTTTAGCGTTTATGACAGACCATACCATTATTTTAATAGGGTGTTAAACAAGTTCCACTATGCAGTCAGGGTGAAATTTCCAACCTGACAAAGTTGCTTTTGTCGGCTAGAATCTCAAATGTTGACTCGTCTGAGAAACACACCTAAAAAAGAAAATTATTTATAATTATTATTAATATGGTTTTATATAACACAAAATAAAATTGACATTAGAACTGACCCTGGTCCAGTCTTCAATAGTCTTCAGGCGGTGCTCACGATCCCAAGCAAGCCGTGTCTTCTTCATCGCCTCTGTCAACCGCGGTTTCATAACTGGGCGATGACCTGTTAGGCCGTCTGTTGTGTCCGAGCTTGACTGTAGGTCGAGGTGCTTGTAATATAGTTTGAATTTTATCTTCACATTTCTCTAGTCCTTTTTCAGAAATTATGTGTCCAAGATATTTTATTGAAGTCAAAAAGAACTTGCATTTGCTTTTATTAACATGTAGATCATAGTTCCTTAACTCATTGAGACATGTAATAAGTCTTTGTTGGCATTCTTCCTTAGTTCTTCCTTGAATCAAAATATCGTCGTAGTATAGCACAGATCTTCCTAATTTATATATAATTTGGTCGATAATTTTATGAAATATATTTGGTGCTATTTTGATTCCCATGAATAAACTCTTCACAAGGTAAGTACCCCATGGTGTAGAAATTGTAGCAATTTTCTGGCAATTTTCTGGCTGTATGGTTCTAATCTCAAATGTAGGTACGCTTTATATAAATCCAAAACAAAAGTACTTGCCATTACTGAGTTTGTTGAATATATCTTCGATGCGAGGAATAGGGTATCTGGTATCAGGTAGCTGCTGGTTGAGTGTAACTTTATAGTCGGCACAGATTCTTACTGAGTTGTCACTTTTAGGTACTGTCACTGATGGTGTTCCCCATTCAGCCTGCTCGGTTTTTTCAATTATATTTTGTGAAACTAGGCTGTCTTATATATAATGATGTACCAAACAGTTATCTATAAGAAACATTTATACCTTAAATATTAAACAAATAAGATGATATATAAAAGACCCGACAAGAAAAATTCGTCCCTTGGACAACTACTTTGTAATTTTTTTCATTGAGTAAATTTTGATGAAAATGATACGCACTCATTACATGTTATTAAACATATAAAAAACCTCAGTTGGCATTCTTTATATTATTGTTTACCGTAATAATAGGGGTTAAAGTATGAAATTGCCGTTTTATTGCAATAGGTTCTTTGAATTGACATAGAATCTTCATGGTTTGAGGTTTTCGAATGAAACTTTTTTTAAATGGTTTCTATGATGTTCTTTTTTTAAAAAATGTAAAACATTTGAATATCGACTTTCAATTGTTTTTGTTATTCAATTTAGACAAGAAAGATGGATACTGCGAAAATTCGAGTTATTTTTGAATACGAGTTCCGACGCGGAACTAACGCGGCAGAAACAGCCCGCAATATCAATGCTGCGTTTGGAGAGGGGTCTACTAATGAACGCACCGTGCGATTTTGGTTTAAACGCTTTCGTGATGGAAATTTCGACTTAAAGAACGAGCCACGAGGAAGACCGCCCACACAGGTAAATAACGATGAATTAAGAGAGATAGTGGAAGCCGATCCTAGTCAAAGTACCCAGGAATTAGCGGCATGGTTTAACGTTACCTTACCCACAATATTGACTCACTTGCGTCAAATCAATAAAATAAAAAAATACGAAAAATGGGTGCCTCATGATTTGACTGATCTGCAGAAAGAAACGCGTGTTGAAACTTGTGTTGCCTTGTTGAACCGGTACAGAAATGAAGGAATATTGGATCGAATTGTAACATGTGATGAAAAGTGGATTCTTTATGATAACCGGAAAAGAAAAATGCAATGGCTGACCCCAGGTCAAATGCCACAACAGTGTCCTAAAGCAAAACTTACCAATAAAAAGGTAATGGTAACTGTTTGGTGGTCTCAGCATGGTGTTATTCACTATAGTTTTCTCCGATCTGGTCAAGCAATAACGGCAGATGTCTATTGTGCCGAACTCCGAACCATGTTGACAAAACTAGCAGTAAAACAGCCCCGACTCATGAATCGATCTTCACCATTATTGCTCCACGACAACGCGAGACCTCACACAGCACGAGAAACCATTTTGACCCTTCAGGAACTGCAGTTAGAAACCATTCGTCATCCTCCGTATTCACCAGACCTTGCTCCAACGGACTACCATTTTTTTCGTGATTTGGACAATTATCTACGTGACAAGAAGTTTTCTTCCCAGGAGGCAGTACAAAATGCTTTCACACAGTTTGTGCAGTCTAGATCGTCGGAATTCTATCGCAAAGGCATTAATGACCTTCCCATTAGATGGCAGCAATGTATAGATAATAATGGCAACTATTTTGATTAAATAAATTTGTTAAAAATTTAAAAAATAAACAATATAGATTTTCAGTACAAATCGGCAATTTCATACTTTAACCCCTAATATTTCAAAAGATATTTCCATTTAAAGGGTCTGTCGGAGAACCATTGGCCTAAAACTTAGAGAATATCAAAATTAAACCACAACTTCAGATTTATCGTTTATAGAAACTACAAAGATTGGAATACATTTCCGTGATAATAGTTAACTATTTAAATTAAACAACATTATTATTCATCAACAAAACAGCGATCTTGGGGACAGTTGTCCCACAGACAAAACTGGTTGTCTCAAGGACGCGGTGAAATTTCAACTTCATCAAAATCAAATATAAAACAAAAAACATTTCTTTTCCAGAATCTCAACATAAAAGTAACTTAAACCTTATAGTCAACTATAACAGGAAATGGAAAAATATCAATTTTGTATTATTTAACAACTTATTATTATACTCAATCACACCTATAACAATCTCGAATCATTCTTGACTTCTTGAAAATTAAGATATCTATCTCTTTCCTTGTAAAGAGATATTTTTTTATAAACGGCAATTATAAAAATAATATAAATAATACCTCTTTTAATCTAAGTTATTCAATTGGCTTTCGTAGTTTTTTGATAATGTTTTCATTTGCTGCATAAGACATGTATTTTTAAATAAATATATTTTTATTAATTGTTTAATAAAACAAACTGGATTTTTGTCTAAACTGTATTTCCACAATTATTAATCTTTGATACATAAAAACGGTGATGTACACATGCACATTTCTAAAAGAGAAGTGAGGTTGATATTGCCAGTACTCTTTATTAGTTTTACTTAAATAAGGGATACCAAAGCCAAATATAAATAACCACATAGTAAATAAATTTATGTACAACATTAAATTGTACATTAATTATATTTAAGAGATATGATGAATAGATGATGAATATGATCTTTTCATCATCTTCAATGTCGCTTTGAGCTATGTATATATGCATATATATACGATTTGCCTTTTGTTAAAGTGAAAAGTCTCCTAGTTACGGAAGTTCATTGTTTTGCCCCATGTTGGCGGTTATGGTCCTTTTGTGTTATTTTCTTCTTCAAAATCATCAGAAGAACCATAAACATTTATGAAATGTATCCTTCGAAATCGCTGTAAATAAATGAGTTATTTATTTTTATATGATGATATGGGTGGCTCAATATATTTTTCGTTATAATAAACAGGCTAACGCTAATTGTACCTTGTTAATGCTAGTTCCTGTATTTTTATTTCATTTGGCCAACCTTCTTAGCCTAAACTCCTTACGCACAAATTATTTCTTAACTTGATCGCGTATTCGCACCATTAATAGTTGACCTAAAAACTGAAAGCCCATAATTAATTGTTTATAAAATTTCCTTTCATAAGTATGTCTAAGTATTTTAAACTCTAATATTGTCTTTTATACAGTTTCGGTGACTGGAAATAATCGCTGAAAAACCAACACTAATTAATCTTATAAAGAAAACCGGTATTACCGAATAAACAACGCGATTTATATATTTTTTTATATTTAATTTTAACGATTAAACTACTTTTTAGGAGCCGTGATGATACCTTCCGATCGGGCACGTTCCTAAATACTAAATTGATACACATAAATTTGTTTTATGTTGTAATTTATTTAGTCATTTAAATATATTGGGTTGGGGAATAAGTTCGTTCGGTTTTTTCAAAGTGCTTTCTTTTAACAAAAACCAATAATTATAACAATAAATTGATCAATAATGTATTCGCCGTTACTGTTTACAACCTCCTCCCACCTCTCGACTAATTTGTTGATGCCGTTCCGCCAAAAATCGTCCGGTCTGGTGTCGAAGAAGTTGATGACCCAGTTTTTGAGGTCCTCTTCGCCGTCGAAGATAACACCCCTCATTTGATTCGACAAGGAATGGAAAAGCTGATAATCTGTTGGCGCAAGGTTCGGAAAGTACGGTGGATGCTGAAGAACCTCCCATTCGAGCTCTTGGAGTGCGGTTTTGACGACTTGTGCAACATGGGGTCTGGCGTTGTCGTGGAGCAAGATGACTTGGCCTTGTCGGTCAGGTCTTTTCAGTCGCATAGCCTCATTTACACGGCGTAGAGCTCCTTGTTGACTGTTGCGTTCCGTTCAAGCATTTCCCCGTGTATCGCACCTCAAGGCGATGAGGACATCGAATTCTGCAGGTCGTCCACTGCGAGGCATGTCTTCGAGATCAAAGTCACCATTTTTGAACTTTGCAAATCATTTCTGTGCTGCGCGCTCACCTATGACACATTCTCCATACACGTTGCATATGTCACGAGCGGCTTCAGCTGCTTTTTGACCCCGATGAAAAGCGAAGAAACGTAGATGTCGAAAATGCTGATTTTTGTCACCTGGGTATTCCATTTCGAAGCCCAGAAAATAGGAAAAACTAAAAATATTCGAAAAACAAATAACACAGTTCTGTAGAGCAGAAAAGGCACTGTCTAATAAATACAAACACTTTGCTCAACAACAAACAAATACTTTAAATAATCCTCTTCGAAAAAAACCGAACGAACTTATTCCCCAACCTAATATATACATTAACTGTGAACTGCTGAGTTTACCCCTAGTTCGGAAATAGGGAGGCTCTCACGATGTGCATCTGCACCGAGTGTTCTTTTTTCCAACTTTTAGTAAAAGAAGAGAGATTTATAGGAAATTTAGTAAACAATAGTAAAAACTTATAGCATGGGGTCACAAATTTCTAAAACTTGAGTTAAATTTGTTATGACCAAAAAACTGGAACACTCCATCCAGACATGTCAAAAAATGTGCATAGTCTAAATCTCAGAAAGTACTAACTCTGTGATAAAAAGTCGGTTTTTTTTTTTTTTTTTTTTTTTTTTGCCTGTAAAGTCGGTTTTACGGGCGAAGATTTTACGTGACAACGTCTTTTTCTCGGTAGAATATTTATTGATATGAATATAATTAAATTGCACAATGCGCGCGGCAGACCGATCATAGTTGAGTGGGAGAGAGACGCAAGGCATTCGGCGGGCCTCTCTCTCGTTCGGTGACTCATCGTAACGTTACCGAGCGTTACACTTTTTCATAAGTGACTCCCAGCCGCAACCAATTTATAAGACGTTATCACGTCAAAAATATTATTTTAGAATTTAATAAAGAATTTCTTAAATCTTTTAAGAAATTACCAATTCGCTAGGATGTCATATTTTACAGATTAATGGCGGTTTAAACGGATCACTCAATTCATTACTTGTCTGAACGGAGTGGTCTACAAAATGTGCGTATGATCGAAGAATGACTTAAATATAACATTTTTATCTTGTAGTTTGACTCTTTCGCGAATTCGTAAAATAGAAATAACGGCTCAAAAAGCTTAACCTTGAAAAATAAACGAAAGGAGATTTTTTTGAAACGTTTGAACTGAGTGTTCCTTATATGCGGCTTTACAGATTGATATAAACCTCTTCCTTTGAAGCAATTTAGATCAATGTTTTTTACATTTTTTTTATTAAAACATGAAATATCGTCCGTTGCTATAAACTATATACTTTAAGAGAAAATCCATTTATATTTTTTTAAAGGAGGTAGTGTTGTAGGGTAGACATGATTATTTTTATTTATGGGACATTTTATTTAACTACCCTCTTATACGGCATTTATTATAAAGCTACTATTGTATTTGGTGCTAATGTCGAATGCAGTTTTCTATGCATGTGCAATACAATCGTTTGATAGTGCAGTGATCATTAATGCAGTATTAAGTATTATCATCAGTGTTTTCGTTTTGTGATATCCATGTAAGTATCACATATCCTTTAACTATCACATTAGTGATTATGTTTATGAAAAAAAACATTATTTGACGGCCGCGGTTCGTTTAACGTTCGGTTAAATTATTGCGTGAAAATAAATAACACTTAACTCGATTTTGAAACATAATATAAGGTAATAATAAGTAGGTATCAAAAAGGAAATAAAAAAATATTTTTGTCAGTAAAAAATGTAAACTGAATATAAGTTTAGAAGAGTATTGACTATTTTACAGGAAGCGCCAAGCTATAAAACAGCGGGGTCGCAAGCCCAAAATGGATAGAAAAACACGAAAAAAAGGTATTTGAAAAATATGCTGAGGCGTTACATGGGCCTAATATCAAGTATGATTATCCCATCTTCTCAAATATGGCCATAGAAATAGGTGCCAAAATGAGGCCAATGGCTTTATATATGGCATTTAAAAATTTAATACATATCCGGCAGCTTACAATGATGAAGAATCGCAGCAAAAAAAATCAGGTGATACGAGTCGCAGTTCAACTATTTCAACCCCAGTTATTAATCCTCCCAAAGATGAAAATATAATTGCAAGCGGAGAAAGCAAAATGTTCACCTTTGATATAGATATACAGGGTGTAAATGAAAGTAGAACACCTGCTTTAATGGGTTATCATGTATCGCAAATGTAACAGATTTGTTGTATCAGTTTTTCAATTAACTAATAAATAACAGAGTTTTGAAAATAAGAAAGAAATTGAATCCCTAACGTCCACGTCACCTATAGCACCGGAATCCACGTTGAGATTGGAAAAACTGCCACGATCTCTTAAACGCTGAACTACGTTCACAATATTCTACCATGGGAGGGCACATAGTTATTATTGCGGTGTCCGAAATAGTCCAGATACAAACGCAATGCTTCACCAGAGTTCCCAACGCCCATTCCATAAGCCAAAACCATATCCGTGTATTGGATATTACTGTACTGATAAAATTAGGCATAATTATCCGTAAATAAACACCACACTAATCACAAAATAGGTAGTACTTATCCAGAAAAGTACACACGAAAAAACTAGCACATACGACACTATAAGCAAAACACGTCCGCGAATTGTGGTTAGTTTCCGTCAGTGTTACCAACTCTTGAAAATATTTAGCCTAAATTAAATTCAAATAACCCCTAAATTTGCCCTAATTACTTGGAAATCCCCCTAAAAATAAATTGTATGATATAATTTTGTAAATTTTGCATTTATAAAAATAAATTACATTTATTACGTCAAATATTATTTCATTTTCTTCTGGCGAATCACATTTTATAAAGTCATACATGTTGACTTTGAATAAGCCTAATATTTTAGGAGATGGGTTGAATATTGTACAAGACTATTCATCAACCATTTCGTTTGAAAATTCCAAGTACTGTACTTGGATTTTAAGTACACTAGATTTCACTAAGTCCGAGGTCGCTAGGTAAAAAATTAATTTGATTAGCTAGTTAAGGCTGTCCCAGGGCCTATACTTTAAATCTTTAATTTTCTCGATAATTAAAATATTAAAAAATATGAAGGTTCACAAAAACCATAAAAATAACCCTAAACATATAACACCCCCAAAAATCCTATCTCACTTATTTAAACCCTAAATTTAGGGGGAAAACTTCTAAGTTGGGAACCCTGGTTTCTGTACACACACTAGCGTGAAATTTTAAACAAAGGTAGGGACTTTCCTAAAGGTGTGCACACATTGGACAAATATTTAACAAAAAAAAAATTAATAACGTTTACTACAAACATTAACAATAAATGACTTGTTCCATCAATGTTATAATAATGCAATATTGTTATTTGTAGAATGTAATACATGTTTTTATATTATTTTCTGAGAAAATAAATTTCAAAACAAAAATTAAAAGTATGACCCTTAGGTACCATCAACTTACATCTGTTCTGCTATACTCTCGTATAGCAGAACATATTTTAGTAGTGGTTAATTTCAACAAAAAATCCAGATATTTTCAGAAAAAGGATCTTGTTATCATAAGGGTCCGTTTGTTTTTACTTTTGATGTACGGAATTCTAATAAAAAGTAAAAACTCTTTAATTTCAGGCTCACTTCAACGCGAACTAATACCAGAAACGTTAAATAAATTGATTGAGTCGATTTATTAATAATAAGGACATACCTAGGCACCCGAGTAGCGAAATCAAAACTATAAATAGTAGTTAAAAACAACGTCAAATGATATTATTTCTAATATCCGAATCCAAAAAACTACGTTAAAAACGCGCCTAGATACCTATCCACTATCAACAAAATATTTTTCCGATAAAAAAATAATGTATCCACAGCCTAATTTTAACGACCACTGCAAGCTCGCCTTTCGGCAAGATAAAAGGTACCTACGACCGCCTTACACGTGCCACTCATTTCGCGGGCTGAACTTAGGAATTAATTTCAAAAGTATGATGTTTTAATTGGGGTAGATTGTTTAAATGTTTTTGTTTATTGCGTTGCTACTGTTTTTGAATTTATTATGTTACGTTTAATGTATTGTAAAGATTTGTGATTTAGAGTATTTTCTGTTGTTATTAGAAACTTATCTAGGAAATCTACTTTTTAAAAACGATAAAGATGAAGATGTGTACATGCTGGTCGTTATGGTAAATTGAATACCATCACGTGTATGGACAAAACAGTCAATAAAATGGTCATAAGGATTTTTATGACATTTCAAAAGTATGTATTTAATAATATTCCAGTTAAGTTCGGCCCTGGATGGAGCTCGGTCCTGTGTAGAGTTGGGAAAAATTACTCGTAAAATGTGAATCAAATCACTAATTCAGACATTGGTATCAGAATCGACTTTTTGATTCGTATGAATATTAGAGCTGTAGCAAATCGTATATGTATTCGGTACTGAGTAACGGCTGGGCCATTTAGTACCGAGTAACGAAACGTTACACACAAATGCATTTCGTTACTCGCATTTTTCGTAGTATGGGTACCTACACTATTTCAGTTTACGCAACGTCCGTTGATGCGTGTATTTGTACGTTTGCTGATCGTATATTTTACGCATGCGCGCGCTTATTCAGTGAATTTATAAACGTACGTTACAAAGAACGATGTTTGTTTATTAAGTAAAGTATAATTTGGAAATTCGTCGTCCAAGTTTTTTACTGTTTATAAAATTGTATTGTGTAAGTAGACAAAGTTTGAAATTGTAACAGAAACAAGGTAAGGAAGTATTTTTTACAAATAAGAAATATGTATTTTTTTGTTTTTTATTATCGCGAATATAACGGTTTTTTGTTGTTATCTTAAAAGAGATGTGTCTAAATGAGTCTAATGATATTAAATTGTTTCTTCGATAACAGAAGCTGTTTATCAAAAGTCTGGTTCAAAATACAGAAAACTGAAAAAAAAATACCTGACTCAGCTTGGTATGTAACGTATAAGTATGTTTTCTATAAATCACGAATGTTGCGACGCCGCGACGTCATACTGCACTCGTACGCAATACGATTCGATTCGTTGCTCTAACTTACACATAACATAGCATGTTATAAGGTAACTGAAGTAACGATACGATAGTAATAATTGTTATAGTAACGAATACATACGGGTACACTTTTTTTCGTTACTTTTACAGCTCTAATGAATATCATTGTTGTCAGATCGATTTCGATTTAAGATCAAAATGTGATTCTGACCTTAGTATCTTTCGGACTGACTAAAATTATTAACTCTGCGGACTTGATAAAATTTGAAGGAGTCGATTAGAGAGTCAAGAAATCGAAACATTTCAATTGTTCACTATGCATTTACCCGTCACTAGTTCTTTTAGGTCAGCGATTGTGTGAGTGACACACACACTGAACATCTTGAGGTAGGTAAGTATAGGGTCAAGCTGAGGGGTCAAGCACCAGCTGATTTAAGGCGCAGTTTAATTCGGTTTGTCAATAACAAGGAATCGTTTTGGACGTTTATTTTCATAATTATACGAGCAATTAAAAAAATACCAATTACTGATTGTTAAATATCATTGATTCTATAGGATTTTAATAATTTTATTTTAATTACTGCAACTTAATTATGAAACTTTGAACTGCAATAATTCCGAAACGGAGAGTGATATCGCGAAAATTCTTTTTGTGTTTGAACACTGGAAGCCCATGGTTTTCACCATTTTAACAGGTGTTCTATTTTCATTGACTAGCGGTATATGATATGAAAAAAATTACACCTTTGTGTCTCTTGCAATTCTAATCAGGAAGTCATTAGTTACGAGCTTTCTATGCTTATCTCATTCGATCTAAATGGGACAGCAGAACTTAATTTAAGGGAACTTAATTTACCCGAAACAATTAATTTAAAAAACAAATGTTACAAATTGTTGGGTGTCACTAAATTTGTTCCAGCGAAGTTGCCAGGTAATCTCGGTCATTATAGGGGGCATGGTTTTATAAACAACCGTATGAATTGCTATGACGATATGATGCAAAAAATTTATTATAATAGAGAAGAACCCATTAATATCCATACCTTGTCATATGGAATTAGTAATTCTTATTTTGAAAATAGACAATCGTAAAATCATTTTTAACAAAAAAAATCTAATGTAATAATAAAATTATAAGCAAAATACAAACATATTTTCATATTATTATTACTTTTCATTTATTTTAATGTAAGTACTTGAATAAAATGTGTTTGTCTTATGATTATCTATCTATCTATCTAAAACACATTTTCTAATTTAAATAACGGTCTTTTATTAAACATGATAAATTCTGGTCACCCTACAACATTACCTCCCTTAAAAAAATATAAATGGATTTTCTCTTAAAGTATATAGTTTATAGCAACGGACGATATTTCATGTTTTAATAATAAAAATGTAAAAAACATTGATCTAAATTGCTTCAAAGGAAGAGGTTTATATCAATCTGTAAAGCCGCATATAAGGAACACTCAGTTCAAACGTTTCAAAAAAATCTCCTTTCGCTTATTTTTCAAGGTTAAGCTTTTTGAGCCGTTATTTCTATTTTACGAATTCGCGAAAGAGTCAAACTACAAGATACAAATGTTATATTTAAGTCATTCTTCGATCATACGCACATTTAGTAGACCACTCCGTTCAGACAAGTAATGAATTGAGTGATCCGTTTAAACCGCCATTAATCTGTAAAATATGACATCCTAGCGAATTGGTAATTTCTTAAAAGATTTAAGAAATTCTTTATTAAATTCTAAAATAATAATTTTTATCACAGAGTTAGTACTTTCTGAGATTTAGACTATGCACATTTTTTGACATGTCTGGATGGAGTGTTCCAGTTTTTTGGTCATAACAAATTCAACTCAAGTTTAAGAAATTTGTGACCCCATGCTATAAGTTTTTACTATTGTTTACTTAATTTCCTATAAATCTCTCTTCTTTTACTAAAAGTTGGAAAAAAGAACACTCGGTGCAGATGCACATGCTCTCACGACATGAAATGACGAAAGAAAGTCGGACAAGGGGACCGACCTCCATCTTTTATTTATTTGCTTGTAGGAAGATTAACAAAAAATATCAATTATAATAAAATTTGAGTTATCCAATGCTGTTAAAAATCTCGACATATAGGTTGTGTAAGTTTTTAGCATTTTCAATGACCACCCGTCTAATTTTCTACTATTTTTAGTATTTTTACGCTGTAGGTCAGCGTTGCCTCGACAATAAGAGGAATATCATTTCGCATTCGAATTCGAAAGTTTAATCTTAATTGATTTGGATAATCAATTAAGATTAAACAGTACAATCTACTGCACATAAAATAGACCATGGGAACCTTATTACAAAACATAAAAGCTATTCGACATTAGGTACTTTTTTATACCTATATATACTCGTTATTGCACTTATAAAGTAATTAAACTCTATAAAGCTATTATACTATGTCAATAGAAATATAAATAGGAACTTACTATATACTACATAAATACAATAAAGAAATAAAATTACACATTGAGTAAATAGATATAGTAGATAACTATAGTAAAGGTTGTAGTTTGGTTATGTTCAGACTATGATAACTGTGCTAGAAAGTGATGTCTAAGTTTGATTTTAAAGGAAGCGATGGACGGACAGTCTTGGATACCTAAAGGAAGTTTGTACCAGAGTTGTGCTGCTCGGAAAGAGAAGGAGTTGTGAAAAAATTTAGTGTTCGCTTTAGGCAATTCTAGCATCTTAGTAATGCAGGCCCGCCTAGGTTAAGAAGGAAAGAGTCCCGCAGAGTCTGGAACCGGGATCGGAGATAGGGAGGACAGTTGGGTTTTTTAAGATTTTAAACAAGGTGGTAAGAATGTGCATGTCTCGGCGCATGCGAATTGGCAGCTATTTTAATCGAGTTCTAAACTCTGACACCCGGTCATATTTTCGCAACCCAAATATAAACCGGATGGCTAGATTCTGGAGACGGTCAAGCTTATTCAGCTGATCTTCAGTAACGTCCAGATAACAGACGTCGGCGTAGTCGGGAATGGAGAGCAGGATAGATTGCGCAAGCGCTTAAAGGGAAGAAAGTATTACCTATAGTCTTTATTAGAAGAAATAGTTGTTACCTCTTTAATAACTAGATGTGTTTAATTATGGATTTTATAAACTAAACTAGAAAATGGGATAAATATGTACGATAAATTATAGCTTTTGATCATCCCAAAATGGCCTCTTTTGGTGTAAATAAATTATATAATGTTTCCATGCCTTTCATGGAAGCAATTCAACATAGTTGTTAAATAGCTATAAAAAAGACGTAGGCGTTTGTTACTCTAGTAACATTAATCAGTAATTTGTGGATGAAGGCAACGTAATATTCTAGCACAGCAAACTCTCTACTCTCTCCATTTTTCATACAATATTCATTGCGGTACTGTGCTGCGACACAAGTTCTACGCGTTCAATGAAAATTGGTAGGTATGTCACCTGCCGCGCCACAGTAGTGCCAATGTGGCGACCGATAATTTTTAAACATTTAGGGTGTTAACAGACGATCGACACTTAATCGACTACTAATACATTTGGTAAGCAGACTGTTTATGGGCCTCAGCACGAGCACGGGCCGCATTATACCAAGCTCGGGTCTTGTAACCGAGAGGGATGTCGGAGAATGGAATAATATTCCATTCCCTGCCTGGATAAGCACAAGCTGCCTCTTCTGAAGATGGCCAATACGGATTTCACCACACAATGGTGGTATGATCCTAGTGGAGCCGAGAGCAATACCGAATGTTTGTGTGGATCAGTTGTCAGCAGTCAGTCAAGACAATTGGGTGTGTGGCCAGCAATATCTGGTAATATTGGGTTTGTGGCAATGTCGCGCAGCTAGAGCAAATCGTCATGGACATGGACAGTTTTCTGGTATGGGAATAACCACTATTTGTGGTGAGCGTTGAAGTCTCTCAGAGAAACAAGCTTCGCCGTTGGATATCGCTGAGTTGCCAAGTCTGCCGTAATCTATGAGCCGAGTAGTTGCTTGGTCACTGCTTTGCGATCGATAGAGAAAGACATAGAGCAACATCTCTACCCCGGTGTTCACTAGCAGCCAAATAACGGAATATAACTCAAAGTTTTCATATCCTCGGAGACGTTTACAGCAAATGACATCGCGGATGAACACACAGACCCCTGCACACTTTTTTGATTGTTTACCCATTGAATTTTCATCTTCAGTTTCGTCGGTTCATTTATTTGCTGAAAAGTAGTTATTATTAATTTTCACATCATAGAATAAAAAAATACATAAATCATGTTTATTTTGCTCAGAAACATGATAAAATATTAAGAAATATAGCGCATACAATATTGTTCATCATGTTTTGCCAATTTCTGGCATCCAATGATAAAAAAAAGCTCATAATCAGTTTAGTTATCTATTAATGATTAATATCTACATATTACTTATCAAGTATATTTAATAATTATTAATTACCATTTAATAATTAAGTCAACGCCCACAGCTAAGAAGAGTAGAGAAGTAGGTAGAGATTGGAGATTCATATTTAAATACTCGTACATTATTTTGTATCTGCTTTTTTGAAATTATAAAATATATACCTATAAGACATTTTCCCGAACCCCCGGTAAGTAACTAAAGCACTTGTGTTATGGAGATCAGAAACAACCACGATACCACAACACCCAGACCCTAGTCAATATAGAATAGATCGTTTTCTACATTGACCTGTCCGAGTATCGAACCCGGAGCTTCGGAGTGGCTTTAGTGTGAAAACCAGTATGCGAGCCATTAACCACGGAGGTCGTCAAATTTAATTAGTTGTTAATTAATAAAGCAATTGATAAACCATTATTATTATTGTTTCTTTTTTGTTTTAAATATTTTTTCCGGAAGATATCACACTTAAGTGCCTAAGTAAAATCCTAGATCCTCGCCCGATCGTATACAATTTTACACATTATATAGGTACGAACCAATATGCAACATTAGTACTGTGGCAGTACAAAACAACTGATGTAATTTGCGAAGTTGTCTACAATAGTTTTGCATTCGTAAACAAAATATGTGCTTTATCTAACAGAAGCAGTTTATACCTAAAAAACTAAATACGTGTCCATTAAATATTAATAAATCATGATTAGCGAAAAAATAATTAATGGCTTTTGATGATATTAAAAAATGTTCCTATATTTTCTTTCACAAAATGTGGGTAATATGATTAAATTTAAGGGTAAATGTTGCCATTCTCTCTTTCCCGGGAAGACACTTATGGGTAAGTACTTAGCTATGGTAGAGGGAATAAGGAAAATAATTTCACTAAGGCTGTTTATACCCCTTACCTAACTACGATGATACAACAGCTCGTTGTAAGACCCCAAAACAATTAGGTCAAGGAATATAATCCATTCCTCCGCTGCTGTGGTCAATTTGACTGACATACAAACGCCTTACAGTTTCTTAGCAGCAATACACATATTTTCGGTTAAATTATTAGGGTTTAAAAGCTTTAATCACAAACTTCTTTTTATTGTATAAAGCAAGTATTGGGAAACAAATTCAATAGGTAGGAAACTTATTAAATTAAAACATTGTTTTACGATCCTATAATCATAGAGTTTACAACTATAAGGAGTTTTATATAATTGCTTTTCATTGCTTGAAAATTTTGATTTAATAATAAAGTACTTGTGGAGGAATTTATATTGGTACCCATGTACGCTTAAATAACAATTATGTATAAATATATATTTTTTTAAATTAATTGATATAAATAACTTGATTGCTTTTTTGGTGGCAAAATTAAATCAGTTGCAATTGCAATATTTTTTTTGCATTCACAACATGTGAAAATATATGACAGACGTCAAATATATTTTCGGCAACCAGACAATAATACCAGACTGGTAGACTACAATTTATTTAAGTTTTAATTAAAGTGTGTACAAGATTAAGTCTCTTATGTCAAGCCTATACCCCTATATAAAGGTCACACAACTATATTTTGTCGATCTTTTTCAAACAAATTATATCAAATCTATAAAAAACACACACACAAACACACAATATATATGTTTTTATGTACTCCATTTGTAACGCATCGTAAAATTAAGGTTTTGTGCTTACCGTAGAAAATGATGACTTTTATTTACAAATATCTTGTAAATAAATTTTTGACTTACTTTTTATTTAAGATTCATATCTAATAAGTCCATTATACAATTACATAGTTAGAATATTAATTTTCACTTAATTTAACGTTTATGACGACAAAACGCATGAAAATAACGGTAATTAACAACTAGAACGAAAGATTGTTGACATACAGAAAGACTAAATTAACCTCTTCTCAGTTTGAGCATTCAAACTTTATATGATTAATTAAGTCTTACTGTATTTCAAATCACTCGTCATCGTTGTTTCTTTCCGTTATTAACAAAGTAAATAAGTGTAAATATTAAAAAAGTCCATGTGTGCGTGTTGTGTCATACGCGCGGCAGTGTGTGTAGTGTTTATTTTAGTTATATTAATGCACATCCTATGCACATTATTTAAAATATTGGCTTTCTCCATATAAATCTTAAGTGTGAAACACCCACAGATATTCTTACCGAGTTTTCTTAAAAGGGTACAAAGTTTTTGCTTCACTTTAAAGAATGAAAAACCATTATATCGGATTTCTAAAGATTTGTTATCATCCAAAAGGAACCAAATATTTAAATGATGCTAAAAACTCGTATGTAGGTATTAAAATATTTTAAAAGAATTTGTAGGCCTCTATTTTAATGTGGCTTATCCGGACATCAGCGGTTGACAATGGCTGTGTACAATAACCGAAGTGTGACAAGGGTGCCCATTATGGCGTCACGCGAACCTCCATCACACGTTGAGTATTAGCCTTTCAAAGGAAACACAGACTTTTCAGTGAATATCATAAATCTGGAGTGATTAGACAATGTAAGATGGCGCCTAAACTTTAGATTATACCTAAGTGTTAAAAAACACTAAATTGATAATGTTGGACAAGTTAACGATGGCTCATAAGAAAAGCGTTGAAGCTTTAAATAGACATGGATTCTACCAGTAGTGCCTAAAAGAACCAGTGCCGATGAAGATCGTGCTTAAAGAGATCTATTTTGTGGCCATGAGTTAACATTCTCAAGCTTTTAAAAATATGAGGGTTCACGTGAGAGGGGAAGATATTGCTGGTTTTTCATATGACGGTAACACCGGCAACGGTAATTATTCGAACGTTGACGGAAAAATAACTGTCCCAAGCAATTTGTGCACGGTGGTAACTACGTTTCAGGAGTTAATAACAACGCCCCTGTTAAGTTGTTCCGAAATTTAAAACCCCCTAAATTATGCAATGGAACTAGGCTAATAGAATTTTTTTTTTATAGAAACATAGTGGAAGCCACAATTTTAAATGGGTGTGCGCAAGGGGAAACTGTATTTATACCACGATTTCCTTTGATTATAAGTTTCAGAGAAAGTTTTCTTCATAAGCAGTTGATCTCTGCTTCAGAATAAATCAAATCCTCATAATGATCTTTTGTTATGTTTGTACAATGTACAATGTGTAATGTAGTGAATCATGTAGATATTTTTTTATTAATTTGGATAAAGTTTAATTATTTTCTAAACACAGTAAAGCAACGTTTCAACTCATCAGAGTTAAGAAAATGTTATTGCAAAGTAATTTATTATCAACTAATCAGAGTCGAAATAATATTGTCGATAGGCCCTTAAGTGTTAAAAAAGCATATTTCGAATTTTGGTACGACGATGATCTGCATGAATATTCTGAATTCTAAAGTAAGCAAGGAAAGGAAGGATCTTCCATTGCCAAGAAACTTGTCTGTTTTCATCAAGTAACCACTTAATAATAAGCCAGTTACTAAGTAATAATTATTGGAAGAAGACAAACAACTTGTAAGAAATACAGTCATCGTATGTGATTTCTAATTTTGTTTACAACTTAATACGCCATGTCTGTAGACCTGGAAGACCCGCATATATTCATTACGGCCGCCCATGATTTGATATACAAAACAAAAAAGTGTAAGTAAACTATTTTATTAGTGTAAAAAACATTTATCACAGTTTTATACGCTACTTTTGTTCTTATTAACATTTTATTCTATACTAGGTGTAATACGTATCATGGCAATAATTACACCATGTGATAATCTTGATTCAAAATTTCCAACAGTTTTCAAATGTTATACATTTTAAGGCTTTCCTCATTCATTCAGAAAATATTATTTTAATACACTGTAAAATATACTTTAATGAACATAAAGCAAACGAACTCGTTACTTATGTGATAAATCTATATAAACAAAAAAAAGTTCCTTTTGTAAGTCTAAAATCTCAATGACTTAACAGAATTAAAATTCATTAACAAAGCAGCGACGTAAGTAGGTAAACAGCGGTGTTCATTTAATCCGACTTGGATTAGAATTACGTATGTTTTTGAAACCAGTTGGATTAAATAAACATTACAGCCACATTTTCGAGGATTTACTACTGAAACAATTTATCTGAAGTGCAGAATAGCAACAGCACAACAGATCAGGATTATTATAAAAGAAAATTAGTGAACTAAGTGTCCATTGAATTTGTTAACGTACTAAAAGCAGGCTGTATGCGATTTGTTGTTTATAACACTGATTCTATTTTCAAGCTAAAATGTTGTGGTAAGTTTTGGGAGCACTACCCAACGTGTTACAAAAAACCCCGTAAAAATGTAATAAATTATCAAAGTGAAAATATTGTCGACCTTAGTAAGCTGTCACCGTATAGAACTGAAGTTATCATAGATTATTTAACAGAGCGTACTCTTTAACGAATTTTATGTTTTTCTTTAAAAAAAGATTTGCAAACTCAAAACAAACACAAAGTCGTCGAAAAAAAAAACTTTATGTTGTCAATTTCATATCTAATCTATATCTTACAATTATTTCGTGTTTTAACCAACATTATTTCTCAAGTGAAAAAGTGGCTATATTTTCTAACCCTGAATATTACGATATGATGTTATGCGTAGACCATGAAGAGGGCAACATATTGTGCTTGCGAACTGTATCGTACGATTTATTGATGG
The DNA here is from genome assembly GCA_927399485.1 of Calamotropha paludella. Classification (NCBI taxonomy): domain Eukaryota; kingdom Metazoa; phylum Arthropoda; class Insecta; order Lepidoptera; family Crambidae; genus Calamotropha; species Calamotropha paludella. The sequence continues at coordinate 16,502,163 of OV656803.1, read as the reverse complement.
TAGACCCCCGTTAAACAGCGACGGCTACCTTCGTACCAATGCTTTTTCAACATGTCAAGACACCTATTTTCCACAGGTCCTTACTTTCGAATTCCTCCTCACCCTTATCACTATCGCCGTACGCAGGAGTTAGCTCCTGCTGTAGGTACCACTCACAGAAGTTCCTTTTGGGTGCAAGATCGGATTGCATTAGTGCAATCCGATCTTGCACCCAAAAGGAACTTCTGTGAGTGGTACCTACAGCAGTTAAGGGAGAACCCTAATTACGCAAACAATGTTCTTTGGATGGATGAGGCAACATTCACGAGGTGAGGATTTCCATATGTTCATAACAATCACGTTTGGTCTCGTGAGAACCCACACGCTTCTAGGCAGAGCAGATTTCAACATCAGTGGAAGCTGAATGTGTGGGGTGGTATTTATAAAGGGCATCTATCTCATAGTTCCCGTCATTTTGCCATCACATCTGAATAAAGGCAATTACCTAACGTTTTTACAAACGGAATTAAAATAATATAAGTACGATTTTACCGCCCGTCAGCCAAGAGCAAAAACAATGTATCTTAAATCTAAGAACAATGCATATAAACTAAAGTTCAGTTTTTATGTTACAAATACTATAGAAATCGCTCTCTGGTAAAAGGTAATCTTTTGTGATATCCTGGAACTTAGTAAAGCTGCAGAACGTATTCAATTCGCATCCATGGAAGTGTAGGGTCTTTGCAGTAGACTCGCCAGCTTGCGGTAAGTATAGAGGCTGTAAAAAAGAAACGTAATTTGAATAAACTATACCTTAAATAAATAATAAAAAATGACATATATCAGTGATCATAGTGATACAGTTTTTGATCACTTCCTCAGTTTAAAATATTTTTATTAGTAATTAGTAGAAAAAATCACGCTCACAAGACCCGCATGAGAGTAACTTGCGAGCCGAGTCGATTTTTAAAGAACTTTTCTATTAAAATGTTTCTCACACTAAGGAAATGATCAAAACTGTATCTGGCTCCTACACTTCCGCCCACATTACACATTTGAATAAAACAACTTTATTTTATTTTAAAATTTATAGTCGAAACGTCAGGATTAAATTTTGCGCAAAATCCGTAAAAAAGTTGTTTTATTAAAAAACTGTATCATTATTGGAAGCGACTAAAATATATTGTACACGGTATTGTTCTATTTATGTAGGCCGAAGATACGCTTCGACGCTGGAAGCATATTTCTGGACCGTTCTCCACCCAATGTCCAGGTATTGTCAAAATGCTAACTAAAACGTAAAGAAAACACAGTTCATTTTATCATAATTTGTAAAGCACCAACTGGAGCGAAAGGGCTACAACAGCACCCGCCACGGTTTATATACTTATTGAAAAGTTAAAAACAATACAACACAACACTCTAGCCTAAAATTCAGTATTTATGCACTTATGACCGTTATACTTCTTACAAGCAAACATTTATCTTACGTTATGAAGATTAATCCGAAAAATGAGATCAATAATTAAACTATTAGTAAAATTTTCTCTATTAGCTTTTACGATAGCTTTTCGTAATTGCAAATGAAAATTATTAATAAGTATTTGTTTTATAATCTGAGCTAAAATGAATATAAAATCTTAAACCAATTTGATTTTGGCTGAAAAGTATTAAATACTAAAAGATTTAAATTCTCACCATAACACTTAATTTGCCTGTTGACCTTGATTTGTATAACTCTAATGCGAAGACTGCCCCATACTCCGGTATACTCTGGTCGCTTTTGACTTTTGCAACTTCCATCAAAGCTCCTATGTTGAAGTCGTGAGCTGAGAATAGCCGTAGTCTCTTGGTAATTGGTTTGCCAGCTCCTATGTCTGATGCTAAATTGATAAACTGACTTAGTAGAACACCTGCAATGAAATGAAAAAAAAATGTAGTGATACCTTTTGACACACTTTTCTGCCAAACTGTAGGTTCGTCTCTATTGTTCTGTATTGACGTTAGCATAACAAAATGATATGTAATGGGTTTTTTACCCAATTCTATTATTTTTAGCATAATATATATAAAATGTATCTTTAATTCAATCAATAACATCATATAGAAGTGACGCCTAAGTCTTTATTCCTAAATTTGAATACTCTCCAATCTTTTATACTTGTGAATCATTACAAACCTCCACCAATCTTCTTCATTTCATCAGTTCTGAAGTACAACCGGTAGGCTAGTCTGGCAGCCTCTCCTAGTTTAGGAAGTAGAGGCTTAGCCCACTCTGGTATGTCTAAACCTAAACCGACCTGAAAACGACCAAAATACCATTGACCTTGTGTTTGGTGAAAAGTTATCTGTGTCGGCTAACTGTGTCAGATTTGTTTGAAATCAAAATCTATTAACTAATAGTTAAGTAGGGCCATAAAATATGTTTACTATCGTGAATTTATTTAAAAGTTAGTTTCATGTTTTTATCGTTGTTTTACAAGAATATAAGGCACAAAATTCCAAATTGAAGGAAACTAAATTGATAGAATTCTCCTGGGGTTCTGTAGCTGATGTTTCTTTGGTGGGCACTACAAAGACTTTAATTTAATTATTACCTATAAACATAAAAGGTTTAGGTAAATAGTAGAGAAAGCGGCGCGTGCGACAGATGTTTTTATTATTTTCAACAATTCACCTGCAACTGCCTGTATTTTTGCCAAGTCTGTCTTTTTAAACTATTTTATTAGATGAACCGGTAAGTGAAGGGGAGCGGGCTAGGTACGTAATAGGAATGAGGGAGATGGGCATATTTGTCACTGTGCGCCTTATAGTAGTATATAGCTTAAACGTGCTTCCAGCTTGACAGGGCCTAGTCCTTCAATAAAGTACTATTGAATCAATTATTGCTAATGAAATTGAATATGCGGTAAGTAATTAATGACAGTTAATATGACAATATTACAATCATTAATAAAGTTAATATGGATGGATGCAATGTTACAATGGAAGAACGATAATAACGTACTTAGTTCTATTCGATAACGGTATTAAAGTGAAGTTATTTAATATTAAAGCGAAATTATACTAAAATAAATTATAATGTTAAGTGGAAACGATACAACTATAAGAAACAAAAAAAGTTAAGGGTTGGCAGTGGTCTGCGTTAATTGCCTGACGTACTACGGACATTCACTACACGTATTAACGTTAAAGTTTTTTTCAGAAAAACGTAGTTTTAACTACACCAAAGGCCAATCAAACAGAGCACTGTTTTCACATTTTAGCAAAACAACAGCACCTGTTTCTATAGGTTTAATTAAAGTTGACCGAATCCACGTGCTTGCAGTTCGTTTTGTTTATTGTGAGATTTCGTGTGATTTATTTTGAATTCGGTAAGTTTTATCATGCGATATAGCATAAGAGTAGGTAGTAAACATCAATATAAAACGAATAGAAAATGAATACGAATATTACAGTAGAATCAAGTTTAACCAATCTCAATATTTTTTGGTTAATTTAACTCTCGCTAATACTATACCTAAACAAAACAAACAGTTTTCGTGCCGGACGTTCTGTAACGACGAATCTAGTTTGCTTTGTATCTGAATTATTTAAAGAACTGAACCTGACTTTAACAATGCTTTTGACAAGGTTAACGATTCCATTCTTACCCACAAGTTAGAAATTATGAGCATTATTCCTTGAAGAGCTACTTCAGATTATACTTGGAGAAAAGTTCTCAATGCGTATGTGTTAATGACTTTAGTTATAAACTTTTTTGAAACTTCCGGTGTTCCACTAGGTTCTATACTGGGACCCTCGTTATTTAAGTTTAATTCGGGCAAGAGAAACAACACGTTTAGGCGCTACGAGGGAGTTTACGCACACGAGATTTATAACAAAGCGGTTTTCACTTGGAAAATAAACATGTAAGTACACTACACCTCCATATGCACTTATAGAGGCATCAGCAAATCCTAACACAGAAACACTGCAATTATTATTTGCATCTACATGACGAGTTAATTTTAAATTTGAAATAGTGGTAATTCTGTTTCAAACTGACGCCACAGTGTTCCTATATTTTGAGGCGGAGACTCATCCCAATCAAAACTTTTTTCCCATAGGTATTTTACTTCAAGTTTAGCCAGTAATGTGACTGGCATTTACATGAAATGTGAACATGTCTTCAGCGGGTAGCCAGAGCAAGCCCAGAATTTTTAATTGAGTGAGCGGGAGGAATGCTGCCTATCAGGTCAGGACAGTTGCTAGAACATTTTACTAACTCGGAACTACCAGCCAAAAATAAATTTATCAGTTGATGGTATAACTCTGTACCCTTTAGGAGGCCAAGGCGCTATTTTTCAATGTGAATGGACAGCTGAGGTTCAATTCTAATTGCAATCCAACTTTTGACATAATCTGTATCGCGTTAATTTTTACTCGATAGTTGAAATACAAACGAAGTTGGATCGTAGACGCATTAGAAACAAAAAAGATGTCACCTATTATTGTGGGTAGTACTTTAGTTCGGAAACACCACAGAGATTATAATGATTCCCCCCAGCGGTTCAACTTGAATCGGGTTACGTCTCCACCATTTGTCAAATTATTACCACGCTACGAAATGTCAAAGTAGAAGTTCAGCAGTGGTTCAATTTCAATTCAACAGCATATTTTTATGGCAGTTGCCCCCCAGAACTGTAAGACAGCTAATGGCCAAGTCGTCCGTGTATATATCACGTTCTACCACAGAAGCAGTTATATGGTAGCGGTCGTGCCCATTAGCGAAGTGTTGCCGAATGGCTAAGAATGTACTACAGCGCAAGCCGAAAGGTACGCGGGTCATTTCTTAAGTCTGAACAGGACAGCATATAATCTTTCTCTAATATTCTTTGAAAACGTTTTCATATTGTTGTTTGATTGCGGGGTTGGAAAGTAATTTGCGTTCATACGACAAATAGACATGTTGCGCAACTGCCATTTATTCGCCCAGTAATATCGAGTCCTTTTCAAATGGTAGGGTAACAATGTATCGTTTACGTCACGTCGTGTAGTGTTAACGTAACACTGCTTGCAAGCGCCTTCCTCGGAAGTCAATAGTTTATTTTTTGGCTCCGGGATTTCTTCTACAGTCGAACCTCTATAAGTCGAACATCAAGGGAGACGCCAAAAATTTCGAGTTATAGAGTTTTCAACTTATGGAGGATTTCGACTTAGGCGGATTTTGATTCGACATAAAGAGTTTGAGGTTTATTCTTATAAATTTTGAGTTAGAGAGGTAAAATAAATAAAAATTCAACTTGCAGAGGTGACAAACATACATATTTTTATTTATTATTTTACTCGGACTTTCTCGTACTTAGATTGAAAGCATTAAGGAATTGAGCTTCAAGACAAGGCATTAATAGACATTTTGGTATACATATTTGTTAACGCCATTTTGACACTGCTTTCTTTCATTGGCAAAAGTACATACCTACTAAATGAATAATGTAAACAAACGGTTCGCGACAAAATTGTAATATTTGTTTGCTGAGCGTTTTGATTTTGTTTTGTTTTAAGAATAGTTTATTGAGATAATCAAAATTGAACACCTGACACCAAGCAAGCAAACACGTGTGCGTGAGTCATAAATTTATTATCGTATACTCCTAAAATGTTTTCAAGTGTACACAATAGTGTACACTCACATTGTCGGCAAGTTCTTAAAGTCGGTAACTTATTTTTGTTCGAACAATAGAGGTAATAAATTCCAAATGATCAAGTTGTAAAGGTTGTAAAATAAAACGTTGCTATGTTCGAGATACAGAGGTCAAATTTAATTTTTCGAGTTATAGAGTGAAAATATGTACCAAAATGGCTTGGAGGGACTCGGTGATTATTTCGACTAACAAAGGGTCAAGATTTCAAGTAATGGAGGTTTTGGTGTTTGAAGGGAAGGGAACAAAACATTTTTTCGAGATTTGGAGGTTTTTGACTTATCGAGGTTCGACTTATAGAGGTTCGACTGTATTTCGAAAATTCGATTCATCGAGTTTTCGAGGGATCTCTCGAATGTACAGTATGTACATATATTCTTATTAGCGGGTAATGCGACCGGGGCCTGTCTTATGATAATGTGACCTAATGTGGTTTCTATAGCGACAGGTTCGCCAATATTGCTAGAGATAGTATTAGGCCGTAAGATGCGAGCGTATAAATCTGATCCTAAAATCATTGATAATAAGGACTATCAGCGAGCGGAATATTTATTATGTATTCTAAGCGTTGCGTATCAATATTTGCGGTAGGTAATTCATTAGTGATTCGATCGACTACTATCGGTTGTATTGTGAATTGGACCGAATCGTTGCATCGTGAGCGGATGGTAAGGCACGTCACACCAACAATAGTATTTGTGACGTCATTGATACCAGAAACGTGATTATTTTGAGGGGAAAAAATAGGTATATTTAATATTTTACAACATTTGTTTGTAATCAAATTGTTTTGCGAAGCATTGTCTAACAATGAGAGTAACACGACAACATTTCAATCTTTGTCAAGAACGTGTCACTATGCAGTCCCAAGTGGATTGTAACTGCTGCTGAAGTCGATAGCGCGACGCAATCGCCAACTGCGCACAGCGTGTGGATGGTCGAATTCTGACTCGCTTGTTTCTTCATTTGTAATAGAGGCAGGCATAACTGATGTATCTAAATTACTAGAGCTATTCACAGACGGGACATTATTATTTTGAAAATGCAATAAAATTATTTTGAAAATGACTTCGGGAACAATAGCGGCACCGAATGTCGGATTTACATATCCGTATTGTATATTAAGTACTTGAACAATTCACCACATATGTTTCGATTTTATAAAGTTAAAACGAGCATTAGTATCCATAGAATTACATTGATATATATGAGCGTGATCATACTTGTCGCAACAAACACATTTAATTTTGCTGTCATTAACATACATAAAGGTTTTAGTGCTATTAGAGTGAGAGGTGGGTCTGATTGATAAATTCTGAGCTTCAATCTTACGTTGCATACGGTCTATTTTTGTACTTGAAATATTATAAGCGCGTTGTAAAATATGCGATTGATTACGTACGAATTCAATTAAGTCATTACATATGGTAGTTTTGAGCTATTATTATTTACTGACATCTTAAATGATTTTATAATTTCTACGCCCACCTTTTTGAAACCTAAATGAATAAAAATAAATTCTTATAAATAATCTAATTTTAATTGTCTTAATGCGAAAATAAAGGAAGAAAATTTATCCATCAAATTTTCTAAATTAGCGGGTGTATTGTCACTCACTAAGTAGTTTATCTCAACAATTGACTGTAACAAAATGTTGTATTTATTTAATGAAGCGTTCCATATTATATGGTTATTATCTCCGGTAGGCAGAATACCTTGACAAATGGTCAATGCTTTACCTGTTAATTTACATACCAAGAATTGTTTTTTTGCAGTGTCAGTTAAATCAGTATTTTCGTGAATAACTGTTCTTCATGTTTCATAAAAAACAGGCCAACATTCACTTTCACTATTAAAAGAAGAAAGTTCTAAGGTAAGGTTCTTCAAGGTAATTTAGAAACACATTTCATGTGAAACATTTGGCCTCTGTATTTTCGAGTTCAAATGTTCGATGGTATACTTAAATTCAGTATACATATAATTGTTCAAAGGCAATCAGCGAATTATAATTAGGTATTGGACCATCAGATAACGCGGCTAAGTACTCATGACGTTCTTCAATACGTAGTTCAATAATAGTATTGAAGAATTTTTTTTTATATCAACAGTTAGACAATCGTGTAACTGTTGATATAAAAAAAAAAATGTTAATTTTATCATCATTTAACAATGAAATTAAGTCGTAAACGCTTTGCGGGCGTCCAAAATATGCATTTAATTTATTTTGTAATTTACGGTCATCACTATCCGTCGCCATTTTGAATTTACGATTGCTAATTAATATCTAGTAAAGAATAAATATGGTGGTGAAATGTAACTGTAACAAGATTATTTAATAATTTATATAAACTAATGGTATTATGATACTTAATATATTTTTAAAGATTTTTTTACATCCTTTGAGAAGTGACCATACAGAATAATACAAAAATATAAGGCACATAGTTCCAAATTGAAGGAAATTGATGGGACTCACCTGGGATTCTGCAACTGATGTTTCTTTGGTGGCCATCACTCTGACTTTAATTTAATTATTCTAAAGATAAAAGATTTAAGTAAATATAAGAGAAAGTGGCGCATCCGACAGACGTTTGTATTATTTTTAACAATTCACTTGCAACTGCCTGTATTTATGGCAAGTCTGTCCTTTTAAATTATTTGTTTAGATGATCCAGGTGAGAGAGGAGGATAGCGGACTAGGTACGTAATAGGAATGATAGAGATGGGCAGATTTGTTTGTAGTAGCTTAAGCAATCGGTATATTTTAATTATTTTCTTTACGTTTTAAGTAACAAATCCTAATAAAAAATTCGTTAACATGACATCACGAAAGATTATCTGAAAGAATTTAGGGTAAATAATTATTATTTGTAGGTATCATAAACAGTGTCACATGTATCAAACAATGTGATGTACATAGCAATATGTTTCTTTTACACCTTGTATATAAAAAAGGAAGTTATTTTAATGTAACACAATATTTAAACACTCATACCTATTCACCCATGTACCCTGTTGAAGCTGTGAAGCAATGTCCGAGCGCGAAATATTTTCGTAACAAAGTTGTATGAAAGAGCGACAACGCTATGTTGTCATTTCTACCTTATAATGTTGGTTGAACAAACCAGAATCAATTTTCATTATCAAAATTACCTGACTCCTAAGAAGATCAAATAGAGTCTCAAACAAAAGCGGGTCTTCTGTGAAATTTCTGCCTGTAAGCACTTTCAGCTTCGGAATAAGATGGTCAAACTGCTTGAACTCTTCGTTGATAGACTCCTGTTTTGCGGATGCCATTAAGGCTTTAAAATGCTGGCAGTTGGAGTAATAACGCAGCTGAAAAAGAAAAAGAAAAATAAAGTGAACCATATTAATCCAAACAAAGAAAACGAAGTATCTCAGTCCCATAACGTGGTTTCATGTGAAGCAATAGGTATTTTTTAAGAAAACTAATCGATAGAATGTTCAAGTTTGTATGCAATCAAGAAAGTTTGCAATAACAAATTATATAAGTTCATTTGATAACAGGTCAATAAATTTTAGCTTCAATCTCTAATCTGTTGCGTAGCAGATGCTCCAGCGCGTGATATATACAATGGTGGAGATTGAATGAAAGAGGTTTTTTATAGATTTTTTAGGCTTAATAACCTGCTATACCTATATTATGCTAAAAATTGCGTAGGTACAATACCTACGACATTGACTTTGATCAATATTTAGCCTTGTTCATTATTTACAATGTTGGTTATTAAACGTTCATCATCAGATTTTATCGAAACCAATAAATCGAAGATGAATTATACGTAAACAATTGTTATCGTCATCAAAGTTCAAGATGTTGCGTAATTTTAAAGCGTAATCCCGGTTCCGACGGCCATTTTGCATCCTCATGTTGTTTATGTAATTGTTATCAGATTGTTATCCGGTTGATTGGTTATTAAAGTCCGCACGAGCTTAATATATTAGTATCTTAGTTAGCCTATCGCTCAAATATGGTTAAGATTGTCAGATCTTTTTCCTGACATCCGTAATATTTATTTATATTCAGTTCTTACACTTCTGTCTCTTTTTATTTATGTTAGAATAAGGTATGTATAAAAAAAATAGTCTTCAGAATCTTAAGGATACCCCCATGAAAAGGCACATTTAGACAACAAATGCCATCAAGTTTGTGACTGCAGTTGTATCATTCAATGTGTGCACGTGTTGATTGATAATCATCGTCCTTTGACACGGGTAAGTGTTTACCGACTGAAAGAGTAGGTCGTTATAGCTGAAGATAAGGAAATATTGTCTATTACTATAGCGCAAAGTTATAATATTTAGTATTGATTGGAAAACCGATTAATAACGAGTTAAGGAAATAATTATCTTTATTTTTCCTCTGTCTCGTAATATGTTTGCTGCTATCTGGCGATGTCGCTGTTTGTGGCAAGTATGTAGTTGTTTTGAAGCAAGTCAAATAAAATGTACATTTTACTATCCACTAGCTAGTACTCGGCATGCTTCGCTACTTTCTTTTTAGCTGGCCATACATACTTCCTTCCTTCTCTATCATAAGTACAGCAACTTACCAGTTCTATCAACCTTGCATTTACAAGGTTTCAGGTTGGTTCGAGTTACTTTATTTTTATTTTTTGTAGAGCAAATTCTTCTTCTTCTTCTAGTCTTCGAAATGGGTTAATATAACAAAAATTGATTGAGTCTTTATGGCACGAAGGTTGTCTCAAGAAAAAAAGTGCTTGAACTTCGTGTAGCTATATTTTTATATTAAAATATCTGACATTCAGTTTAAAAAGCAAAGTCATACTTACATAATCCTCAGTTAAAGGCACAGCCGTGTAAGGTACAGGCTGCCAAATCCGTCCCACTCCTTCGTCCCACTGTTGCTCTACTTCTGGGGGGTATAAAGCTGCCATCGCAACCTGCAGAAATATCCTTGTAGAGATATCAAAATTTCACCATAACGATTATTCAACAGTTATTTAATTATAATAAGATCATCACAATTTCCACAAAAAGTTCATAGACACTGTTAGTGTTACACAAACGGGGTTTTTTCTATGTTTTTACTAATATTGTCCTTCCATGACGATGGCGCATGCATCTGCATCAAAATATCGGGAACTCAAAGTAGTCAGTTTAAAGGCAAGTTAAATATGGCTAAAACCTAAGAAAGTAATAATTACAGATTTGTCAAGTTTTTATGCAATCTTATATGTTTAAATCTTTTCTTAGGGAAAGTAGCATTTAGCTCGATAGACCACTGCAGTTACATTGAAGCTTTCTTCAGAGATAGAACTTCTGCTGCTTATAAATAAATCATATAAAAAAATATAGGATCACATACATTGATCTGAATCCAAATAAAGTAGCTAAAACTTGTGTTATGGAATTCAGTAACAATGACGGTACCACAACACTCAGACCTGAGCCAAAAGGTATGCTAGCCACTCGACCACGGAGGCCGTCAAAGAAGATAAATATCCTCATCTAAGTCGCAGTATTATTTATATTCATGGCAATAGTTAAGCGTTTCAAGCGTTGGTTGTTTGCTTACTTTAAATAAATTATATTTTCCTTCACGCAACAGGTTAATGTATTTAAGAGAATGTTTTGAAGAACACTTACTTGTACGGTCATTTTAGTCCGGTCTTTGTCAGTACTTCTGATGGCAATTTCATCTTGAAGGTACAGGTTTGATAGAAGGTTTTGGCCTTGGGATCCATACCTTTGGCGTAGAAACTTCCCGATTTGATATGCGCGGCGTTTACCAACCTGGAAGAAATATTACATATCAAGAAAGTTGAAATGTTGGAGCAAAAGCATACGAGTAAAACACTAACGTTTGTAAGTCCTTCCAGGCCGTCTAAGGCGCTTAAATTCTTCAGTTTTTCTTGTTCATTTGATAACGATAGTTCATCTGCGTCTGGTGTTCTTTCTCCGTGTCTGTTAACCTGTGTATATAAAAAATGTCAGAATTAAGTTATTATTTGCTACTTCAGTTGAGTACTATTTAAGTTAACCAAAGAGCTATACTTTAAAGATGAATGTTTTTATAGGGTTAAATTAGTACTGCCAAATGAAAATTGGCCAAAAAATGTTTATGGGTGCTTCATGTGGACCTTCCGCTTGCGTGGATCCTTATCCGACACAAGATTGGCCTTTACATGAGTTGTCGAACTTCTATAACTAACTTTATCAACTTTTTCTTTCAGACCAATTTTTTAGTTATAAAGCAAATTGATTCACTTGACTGGCCATCCCAGTCAAGGCGTGCAATGCATATTTAAGGAATTTGTCTGCCGCATGAAGCATGTGCTTAGATTTAGATATACAGACAAAACTCCCATGACAAACTTTGCCCTAAACACATGACAGCATGAAATTATAAAATGTGCGTCAAAGTTTTTTTACCAACTGTTTGATCATATATTTGAATGATACGTAATTAATGACAAAAATGTACTTTTAGGTAAATTTTCCAGTATTTATTATTCACTGAAACTAAACTAAAACTGAAAACATTAACATAAAACTTTGTTACTCTATCTTTTTTAATTTTAATGTGAATATAACTCTTAGACATGAGAAAAAGGCGAATGTTTTTTATTTTCTTTTAATCACTTCACCACTATTTTTGACTGAAACTACTTCAATATTTCGTATAGAATATTTGTATGATCTCTAGTTGGTCATTATACTTTTCCGATCTTAATAAAATAGTCAAAAGTCTATGTCAAGCCATATACTTCCCTACCTTTTATTTGAGCTTGACTTGTGGTAGCCATTCCGACAAAAGATGCCCCTTGTCTGCTTTGATTATGACAAATAACCACATTTAACATTGTCCCATTGAACACTGTACACCCGTTGTTCTCTGAACTAATTTACATAATGTTCGTTGCTAATTGGAAGTGATCTGATATGTTTCCTACATCGCTATCAAAACAAAGGTCAGAAATTCTTTTAAAATTATTGTATTCCTAACTCTTGATGTTGAGAATGACGTTAAAACAATTTCACCTTCACTAATTTTGAACTTTACCTCCTTATACTTTGCTGATACCTGTTAACATCAGTCATATTTTTTCCTCGTCTTTAAAACTCACCAACTATCAAAGATATGACCGTTGCTCAGGAAGCTCTTTGCTGACGTAAGTATTCTTTTTACATATTGTCACGTTATGTTATGATTTTAATGATCAATCTAAATTTGATATTTGAATTTATAATAGTTGACCGTAATTGCAACAAAACATGCTAATAGTGAACCATCTTAAGAAAAAAAAGCTTTGTGTGGACATAAAGCTAGATATATATGTATTTATTTCGGGACTCTGTAGAACTTATACTGTGGTCGTGTCACCAAGATAGTTTCACTAGTGTATCACAAGCTATAATCTACTGTTATTATATTTGAGTTTTGTGGTTACGCAGCTCCAATAGAACAGTAGCAGTGCTATCTGTAAGGTCTGTTGAAATTTGTTTCCAAGTTATAGTAACTCTTACAGCCTGGTAGCTTAGCTTTAAGAGGTTTTAGTTCCTCTGGGTGTTAATTAATTAATTACCATTATTATTATTACAATTGAGATAATTACCTCGCTAATTATCTCAATTGTTAGCGAGCTAATACGACAGTAAGACTCCTAAATTACTGTTATTGGATTGTTAATTAATTTATAGCAGTTGCTTTAGGAACATGTCCTATCAGGGAGTTTAAAGATCATTGCATTTTAAAGCTGATTTTGTTTTAATCAAAGATTAGCATTGGATAATTCAGTATAACCAACAATGACAAAATTTAGACGCATCATATGGTCAAGAAAATAAGTAGGCAAGAAGAAAATTGGGGGTATGGATATATTGGTCTTTATCACACGTTTCTTGCGGTTTCTTCTTTCTTCTTTGTGTCCAGACGTAGTTCGTGCGAAGCCATGGCATAGTTATTTCCTTTTTTGAACAAATTATAAACTTTTTAACTTAATCATAATTTTACGATAAATGTTAGATTCACATTCTGAATGGATTTATTATAACTACATTTATCTACATAGTATTAACAATAACTATAATAAATGTTTGTCGGCAACTGTCAAATGACAGGAAATGACAAAAATTACCGAGAAACTGAACCAAGGTATTTTGATAGAGTTGTTATGTTATTGGGAATGAACGTTAATTGATAGGAAAGCTTGTCATTTTGCATCATTTAACACAAATATCTAGACAACAACTTTACGAATAGTAGCCCTATCTGTTATTAGGGATAGGTTATTGAAAGCGGTTTAATATGAAAGATCTTTGCAAAAAAGCTCCGATACGACTTAACGGTATTAATTTTTGTAGTGTTTATAACTGTCATCTAGCGGCCACCGTTAGCCCGTATCAAAGCAGTAGTTTCATAGTATTAGTCTCAGGAACTGACATTTTAAGTTTTATTTGAACATATTCAGCTTTTACTGTCTGAAATTTTATGTTATGTTTTCGTCATTCCAAATATTCTTCCAAAGGTTCTATTTGGTCACAGGGAAAAAGAACCGGGAACTTCGAGTAAAACTAAAAGTGTTTTTCTATTACGAGATATTTGTACTCAAAATTTAAGATCATAGCTTGATTTGGACAGGAAAAATTCTGTTGAATCGGTTCGTAGTTAATAGAATATAAGATACAAATCTCGATTGCCTCTTTTCATGTGACTTAGCAAGTTGTATTCTATATTTATAAATATGGTATATTTACCTTTTCATTAATGTGAAGAAAAAAAGTAACTAAGTGGGTTTTAATATTTATGTTTTATTTATTTATTCTATTTTCGGAAGATTAACAGCTAAATAAATAATAATAATATCAAAAACTATAACCATAACAGGTTTATATTATTTAAATGTTTTCTATTACCTTCGCATAATTATATTAAAACTTAGACTTACTAGTGTTAAAAAATTCTCTAATAATGCATATATTAATCTTAATAATAATGTTATCATTTCGTATTAGTTGTAAACAAGGTTTAAGGAAAACAATGCATAGATTGCATATAACGAAGGCACATTCGTCATTAATCTTGAACTTTATGATAGCATATTGCTTCTGTAAGAGTAAGATAATTTTGATGCTATTAACAAGAATTGCTTTATCACAAGACGTGGATCGCCATTCTGCTTTGATTTCAAAAGAGCAAGGGTTATAAATATGTATTATGTATGGATTATGTATGTATTAAATTAAGATCATAGCAAAGAAAACTGATAGGTACTTGGTTTTTTCGAATACTTAACTATTATTTCAAAATTGACTCACATTGAAATTTCTACATTTTTCAATGCTTGATTATTTCTATCATCTTTTTTTTCCCTAATTTGATGCTTTGTTTCAAATCATATCATATAATTTAAAATATTATCTAACAGATCATTTTATAATAAATGGCAATTTATCCTAATAAAGTAAAACCAACATACAGTTCTTTAGGTTTATCCTAATTGTGATTAGATCTAATTTGAATCAAGTGTCACATGAAAATCTAGGCAGGTTTTTCTAATGCCGGCTTCTTTAACACCTAGTATTTTAATTGTAGCTGATTTTGTTAATTACATAGTTATTAAAAAGTTGGTAATAGTATCTAAGACTATAAAAGTAGTCTAATCACATAAAGATAATTTGCGTCTTTTTAACAAAACAATCTGCCATGATATTAAAATATGCGAATTTTCATTTACGTGACAATTAACTTACATGACGCAATGTGTGTTATTTTTTGTTCTGCTGTAAAAAACATCTGAAATCTTTAATTTTCAGGAAGCGAACCCAGCCACCGTAAACAGTAAAATTAATATGAATTTATTTATAATTTATTTAATTATTTAACAGTTTTCCAATGGCAAAGTATAGTTTGTCCCTTGTCAGATGTTTGTATGAAATGCTCAGTGCGCGAATCCGTACCGCACTTTGCCGAGTTTTTTTTAAATATACTTTTTTATTTTAATTCACGATAGACACCCGTAAATTAGACTCGGCAAAATCTATATCAAACTTTTTTTATATATGTACAACAAATGGGCGGTTCTATTCTTAATGATTTTTTATTATGCTTTCTTATGGAATCGATAGGCTTATTGTATGATATCAAGGCACTTTCAGGTTCCTTATTAATATAAGCAAGTAATATATGTACTTACAACAAATGCTAAGACTAATTCCTGGTCCGGAAGTACCTCATTGCTCGTGGGGATAGCTTGGGATAGGTTTGCATGGGCGAAGAAACAAATTATTGCCAAATATCGCAACATGGTTCTGCAACAAAAATTAAATTATATCAGTGGAAAAGTCTTTTATTCTTTTAGTAATTTAGATCATCTAAGGTTAGACAAATCAATTACAGACACGGCTGCGTTGGGAATGTAGTAAGGCATCCCGAGATCAGAAAATTGTCTTTCAAACCCCGGCGCAACGGTAGCGATCTTGCCTTTTGCACCGAAGGTTCTGGGTTCGAGTTCCGGAAGGGGCAGATATTTGTATGATGAAGACGAACATTCGTACCTGAGTCATGGATATTAATATATATTTCTATAATTATTACATATCTATGTATCGTTATGTTTGTCTATACGTTATAGCATCCTAGCATCTTTGGGCTAGTCTAACTGGTGTGATTGCAAGCAATATTATATTACTATTTTACGTCAACAAGAAAAATATCAGAAGCGATCATTGTCCGAAAACTTACATATTTCAAAGTAACTAGGAGTTATAAAACTTAGAAAATGATAAATTCCAAGTTTGAGAAAGGTGATGACTAAATGACTGCTAACTCAAGGCAGCCTTAGCCAATCAGCTGAGACGCCAGGTTCTATCAAAGAGGACAGAGTTTTTGCCCATGCACTACGGACGTAGGTATACTTCTATCACAAGAATATTAAACATACCAGAAGCGGTTTTGCGAAGATAATAATAATGCAGCTCACGCATTGTTATTATTTAAAACAAAAGAAATGTGGGAGCCATTTTTAAATAACGTTAATTTAATCTTGTGTAGTATCATAAGTAAAAAGGTCATGCTTATAATAAGCCTTTAAAATCCTTTTTTTTCTTTATCGGAGAAAAAATACTTCCTGGTAAATTTAAAAAGTTTATCAGGAAGTTCTAATTCTCCTATGGGTGGTAGGATTACAAATAGACACTGAAAGCTATTTTTGTCGTAAATAAATACACGGAAAATCACTAAACCGACTTAAAAATATTTAATGTAGAAATGGGTGATCTAATCTAGTCATTAAAAATCGGTTAATGAGATCGGTCAGTATTTGTACAATTGTCTAACTTGTGTTCTGTTGTGATTCGCCATTAACCGGTTATTTCAACTATTTCTTATCACATATTAGGAATAGTTAAAATAATTTATCTTTATCGGGAAGTTTATTTTAAGAATGACATACAAAACTTTATCACAGTTATTATCATAAAGTTAACGTTAAACCGGGTATAGCAGGAAATGAACAGATTTTATTAGATTGAGGTTTAATATGTTGTTTTTTAATGTTAAATGTGTAACAAGATTATAAAGTTTTTTTTTTTCTATAAGTAATTACTCAAAATTTTATTATATTTTTCTAACTCGACCTCACAAGCTCGCGTGGTTCGGTAAAGTGTCATAGTTTGTATCAAGTATTCAATTAAAATTAGCTTTCTTTCTTTCCCAGCACAAATCAAATACAAAAGTCTACTTTATATTGCAGTATTTATATTATTAAATTCAGAAATGAGAAATGTAACTAATTCTTAATTCATCATTCATTCATTACCTCACCCAAAAGTCGCTGCTGGATTGAAGCTTTCCCCAAAAAGGGGGGGTTCTGTCACAATCTCCACGTTTTGTAGAAGTTGGAGGTTACAGTTTAGAAATTTTAATTATTTTTTGTATAATTCAGAAAACGCAGTCTACGTGGAAACACCTTTCTTAATATTGCTAATACATGGTGATTACCCTCAGTAGCTTTGTAGTAGCTACCTTTTACGGTATCTTTAAGTGTGTCTAAAAGTTAGTGCTATTCTACTCTGCTGGATACAACAGGGCTAACGTACTAACTAACAAGCTATTAAGATTTATAATCTTACATAGTATAAATGTTCACACTCTTACAGACCCCTTTATGCTTACCGCAGTTCCAATTTACCATGCTATTTATATTACAAATGTATGACTAAACTATGAATCAATTGACATTTTAATCAATTTATTGCATCATCAGATGCTACCAAATTTTATGACTATCCAGTACAGATAACCTGTGAATGATTATTATTGAAGTTTCGTAACAATAATTGTAGGTTTATTGTAGGTTAACATTATCAGTATTACATTAATATTATTAAGTACCTATCACATTTTCATTACTTTTTGTAGATCATTCAAGACGATGTCGATGGCGAAAAAAATCCTCATAGGTAGCGAAATTGACTGGTGATTTTGAGATTGTTCATGCACTTAGTATAATTAAAAATAATGACACGGAAAATACGTTACATAGAGCTTTGTATTTGTATTCTCCCTTTTATCGTAGAACAGTATCTTCCAGATAAAATAAATATTACAGGATGACTTCACATACATTGTTTTGAACCCAAGCTATGAAGCACTTGTCAACATTAAAGCCGGTATACGAGACACTCAACCACGGAAGTCGTTGTTGTTATGATGTTGTAGTCGAAGAGACCAAAAGAATTGATTTCCTTTACATTATAAAGTTATCGGCAGTACCGGCTCATTAACATACTCGTACAAAGTGTAATTTTCCATTGACTGCATTGGCTTCTATGTGTCAAGGAGAAAAGGGATCCAGTTGAAAATCACCCTCGGAGCTGACATAAAACTGAGTTGGATACCCGTTTTGTAAAGACATGTGACAAAGGTAAGTAAAATGTTGTTAGTGTAAATGTTAAATCTTTTTTCTTATTGTTTTGCGTTTCTGAATAGATTGTTTCTCCTATGTCTGTAAGCCAACAAATCATATTGTATTTCGCTCTTAAACCATTGTGTTATTCGTCCATTGAAATGAAAAAAATCATCATGTGAAATCCATTGTTCCGGAAAGGGAGTAAAACGTTTAAGTATCCGTGAAAATTGTTTCATTAATATTCTATCGCGTTGAGTAGGATTTTAAGGAGAAAATGAAAATTTGTGGGTATTTCGTTGTATACTATTCACACAACGACACCATGATTTTGTTATGGAATCGATACCAAATACTTCGTCAAAGTGAAAAAACTTGCGGTCAAGATTTTCTCATAGCTTCACTTGGTAAGTGTTGGTTTATTTGGAATAGCCAAACTGCCGACTGAAGCCATATTTTTGGATCATATTGATAAATCCAGGATTTCTCACTTGTCACAATGTCATAAGCACGCCGCACGCTTCAAATGTATTAATCACGTCACCGCTCCTTTCCACACGGGACTGTTTCCGAGCTTTGGTGCGGTTGTGAGGTATCCAGCACAAAATTATCCCTCACACGGAAAGGTACTCGAATGGAATCTTTGGAACGCTTCCAGATCCGATTTGCAATATGTGCTAAATCTCTGCGTGAGTAAGTGGCCTTTTTTATTAAATTATTTTTCTAGTTCTAGCACGTTTGCTCGTTTGCACACTTGAGCAAACTCGGCTGGCAAGCCTTTTTTCATGCCCCAAAGTTAGACAAAAGCAACTTGATTTTGTTATATCTACGATGGAAGCACCTTCATCCATAAATGCCATTTAAAGTCGATCTAACGATTCATCAGGTTTAAGATCATAAAAAATCATCGCACGGAAATATTCCCGACACAGATCCATTTTTCAATGAGACACGAAAATTTTTATTTCTTACTCAAAAAATGTTGAGGTAATTTCGTAATTCGAAGGATAGTACTTTGCTCGTGAATGAAACTGCCTGAAATTTAACGTTTCCAACTAATTCATTTTTTTTTTTTTCATAGTTGTTTTTTATTTGTCTTATTGAGTTACTTGTTGAGTTATTATTGAGTCTACTTACGCTACGGAAATTGGGAGGGCCTGCAAAGAACTAGTCAATGAAACTTAGACTGACTGATTGTCCATCTTATATTTGTATTATTATTTCTATTTATCTATCTCTATTTTTATTATACAAAAAAAAACTAACTACAATACTAAATCTCGCAGAGTGGTTTTTGGTTTGTAATATCTTAATATATATAAATTACGGGTCACGTTGTTTGTCCGCGATGGACTCCTAAACTACTTAACCGATTTTGATTAAACTGCGTGCGTCTGTTATTTGATCTAAATTAAAAGATAGGATAGGTTTTATTTCAATATATAACACAGCAACGCGTGGCTGAGTCAGCTAGTAATGTTATAAAATATGAGATGCCTAACAGGTGAAATGCCCTTACTTTTTGAATTTTTGAAATTAGAATTTTTGCTGGTCTCAATAATCTCGCGTAGCATTTAGTGTCTGTTTTATTTAAAGCGCTTATAATAGGCATGCATATATTACTTGGTTTTACTTTTGAATCAGTACAAAGTCTTTGTAACCGCGACCTCTATTTTTGCATGACGGACAGACTCACGCTATGTTTAAGATAACCAACACGAGACAACCACGTGATAGACTAGTATGGTCAGTAAGATCTGGTAAAACAACTTTATTGCAGTTTGGTTCGATAAGGTTGAGCTTAGAATAAAAGTTACAGATTAAATATATTAAAAAGCTCTTAGTAATTATGATCATAAATTTATAATGTGTTCAGAAATTGGATTACGGACTATTGGATTATCAAACTCATAGATCAATAAGCACGTATTGGTAGGCGGTTTTTTACTTCAATTATGTTCTGCGTTGCGAAATAATATTATCTATTTTCTGATTTTATATATAAATAATTCTACTGTACGTGTGTATGTCACTGAACTCCTCCTAAACGGCTGGACCGATTTGAATGAATTTTTTTGTATGCGTTTGGGTGGCGCCCTGGATGGTTTAGATTCGCAAATCAGCCCGGTATATGGTGCTGTAGACAGCAAAGCTACGCGTGGCCGGGTTAGCTATATAAAAGAAGTTTTATCTTGTTTCTTTTTTGCAACTTTTATGAGAATTTTATATATAATAAGATGTTAATCATTTATTTTAAAGTTTCCCATGCAATACTGTCAACAGTTACTGTAAGAGTACTTATATTTTATGACTTTATGCTACTATATTGATTTGGCAGGTTGACCAACAGCGATCCAAACCTTATTTTGCATCACAATCCGATTATCAGCGTTTACAAATATAGTTTCCTCACCTCAATCATATAACGAATACTGCACCATCGAGCTCTTAATTTAATAGTAATCAAATATCTATATAATGTACCAACCGCTTATCTGTGTACCTAATAGAAACGTGACTTTCAATCATTCATATTTATGCATTTTTGCTTTAAAATGAAATTATCAAAAGAACTAGGTTCAACTCATATGTAAATAAGGTCACGTATAGTAATTACTGTTATATCATGATTGGATAAATTTAATCTTTGCATATCAGCATGCGAGCACGAAGTGAATATTAGACGATTAAATAAATATGGAAATAATAGAAGCAAAACAACATTAGGTATGAGAACTGCAAAGTTTAGGTAGGTCGGTAGGTCATGCCATATGCCATAATATCCTATGCGCTCCTGCCTTTTGCGCTATGTTGTTATTTATACAAGGTTTTACAAAAATACCCATAAAGCGGAAACAGGGTTAAATGGTCCCTTATAAAGGGTTAATTTACAATATTTGAAAATCGTGGTATTACAGTTTAACTTGCCGCCAGAATTAATAAAAAAAAATCAATTATGTGCCAACCCTATTTCCATATAATTAAAGAATAAATAACAGTTTATGTACATTTTTACGTAATACCTGAACGACATAGAGTCAATAACAAAATGTACAGACGCCGCTCAGATCGTTATTACAAGTCAAAGAAAATGTTAAAAGACCTGACATAGGTACTTTATATTAGGTCTCTTTCAACCTCTACTAATACTTACTTTTTCGTAACGAACAACAAATTTACAGCCATTTTTTCACTTAAGAAAAAATGTTGGTTAAAACACTAAATAATTGTAAGATATAAGATTTGAAATTGACAACATAACCTTTTTTTTTCAATTTGACACTTTTCGAAGCCGTTAATTCCACTAAGTGAGCTTGCAAACCTTTTTAAATGAAAAACTTAAAATCCGTTAAAGATTACACTCTGTTAAATAATCTATGATAACTTCAGTTCTATGCAGTGACAGCTTACTAAGGTTGACAATATTGTCAGCTGTCATAATTTATTACATTTTTAGGGTTTTTTTTGTAACACGTTGTATACGTGTATTTCTGTGAATATTACTTATCTATGTATAAATGTATATAAAAAACAACATAACGCAAAAGGCAGGATCGCTATTATTGCGCCAAAAGGTCGTCGTGTGTTTGTTTTTATCCATGGTTTTTTCATGCCTGTCATGCGAGTCCACGCACGTAGGTCATGCCATATACCATAATATGACCGGCTAGCGTGCTAGTTCCTCATAAGAATAATTTCTAAAAATCATTGAACAAATGAAACTGTTAGGTAAAGTTTTGTATACTGTTTTGTTAAATTTTATAATTTAGTTAAATACAGAATATTGAATCCAGTTTTTTTGAAAATCAAAATCTATGCATCTATAAAACTACCAACTCGATATAATCCAAGTACCTAATCACAATAAATTATTGTAGGTTCCACCCCCAACGAATACAAATTATTAACTAATGATGGATTAGTAAATTTTGTCGATTTGTAACAACTGTTTACTTTTATACTTATAGAATTGTTTTTTGTATGTATACATTCTTCTTCCATCATTTTTGTTTTGTATATATACTAATAATAAAACTGCAGAAAATGTGTAAATAAAAAAAAAAGTGTGAGCGATATAAAAAGGACACCTAACAGTACACATTTGTTTTTGTAAATTTCAAGGTATTCAAGTTCATTTTAATTTTATTTAAATTTGATTTACTTAAGTAAAGAAGTGTCACCTTACTTGAATAATTTAAATGAATAAATTGGTTTTTATTCTTTTGTAATCACTGCTGCGGAAACCTTTCCGGGCTTATCATTGGTGTGTACTGAAATGGAGGTGCATCCGGGATCAACGGTTTAATGTGCCATCTGAAGTTCTAAAGCACGCAAGAGCTCGAGAAAATATTTTTTTTATACCAACCATCTTATCGAATTCTCTTGCGAATGTTGCTAGCCATTACAAAGACTTACGCTGACCATCTTGCTTTTTAAAGGAATTAATTAAAATCTATTATGTTTTTAAAGTTAGTCGTGAAATACACAACACATTTTAAAATATTTGTATTTGGATAAAAATATTATATAATCCTAGAAGCAAATATATTAAAGCAAAAAAATTTGGGTTATTTATATTGTTATATGATGATAATATAACTTACTCAACTTACTAACTTAACGTCACCGAGTCGACACAGTAAAAAGTGACTTTGACTGTCCGTAACGTAAAATTAAAAAAAATCAGATACGTAGTTATATATAAAAATTCCCTGTCACAATGTTTGACCGCGATGAACTCCGAAACTATCCAACCGATTTTGATTTTTTTTCATTTTGCTTGATTTGTTACGACTTAGGACATAGGATAGGTTTCACTTTAAGTTTTAATTAAGAAATATAGTATATTACTATTAGCCTCCCTGTTAATATGTTATGTTTCGAAATGGATGGGAATATACACGAGTGTTCAATCTATGTATTAGTATATATACTAATTTTAGTGAGTAGACTTTAACCAGAATTTTTTTACAGATAGTCGAAAATATATGCATTTAAAGAATATAGTCTTTCAAACATATTCATTGCAGTTAGGCTAAACGCTTGTGCTATGAGTCAACGTTCGCAGAACTTCGCCATCTTGGATTGAATCACATCTCAAGCGAAGCGATATACCACAGCCGCCTTAGTGTTATACAGTAAAATTTCGGAGCGTATGTTCCGGAAATATGCAGCGGATACAGAAACCGTGAATGTGAAATGGTAATAAGTATGGAATCATGGATGCGTTCCAAGATTCCAAAATGAAACATATATAAAAAGCAATTTATTCAGAAATTCGCAATTAAAATTATTCGCCATTTGAGGGTTTAAAGAATAAGATTTTTTTAAATTAAATTGATATTAAGCTGTAGCGTTAATAATTTGCCTTTTAAAAATAAGGCTTCTTCCCATACACCCATCATTGCATCCGAGAATAACGAAATTTTATGCCGCGAATACAGAAACTGCGATGCAATATTTTTCCCGCGAATAATAAAACGGGAATGAGGAAACCGTGAATAAGAAACAATAACTGTATTGTAAATAGAGTGTTCATATGAATTTTAATACTAGACCACAACTTTAATAATTAATATAAAACATTCAACACAAAAGAAATAAAGTTGTAATTATTATATATTTTTATTATTGAAGCAAACAACTGCATGATTTTTATATTGCTTCAGACATGAAATTGAAGTCTATTTGCCATGTCAAAATAACTGCTTTTTACTAAACGTACATGTCGTATCTCCTATATTTTGTACAAATTTTGACTTGACTTTCACTGCTCACAGCTGTTGTTATAAAGAGCAACTCAGGCCATTTTTTTTTATCGTCAATAAAAGAATTGGTTATCAAAAAAGTGTGTTGCAAACAATGTCGAACACTGAAAGTAGTTTGTAACTTGACAAATACACGACATTGAGATATATATTGCTTCAGACATGAAATTGAAGTCTGCAATGTCAAAACAATTACTTTTTACTAAATGTTTATGTAGGTATATACCGTGACTATGTACTACATAATATGTCTATCTCCTAAATTTTGTACAAATTTTGACTTGACTTTCACTGGTACACAGCTGGTGTTATTATAAGAAGCAACTCAAGCTATTTTTTTGTACCGTCAATAAAAGAATTGATTATCAAAAATCTTAACAAATACATGACATTAAGATATGACATCATCCTAAAACAAAACGTAGTATTTTACATCCTTTGAACAGGACTCTTTGTTAAAGTTTTGTCCATGGAAAAACGGAAATTAAAATTAAACAATTAAAAAGATCAAAATTACGCAAATAACAAACTTGTCCTTCCCTCTAGCATTTAAAATTCTGACTTCAGATTACCTTAACACTCATCAGACATCAAATATATTTTCGCTTAAAAAAATTGCGCACCGCGTTCTCAGTACCGGGTAGCTCCGGATCCGTTATAAAATTTTGAATGTGCGTAACTGTTAGTGATTGACTTTTAAATTAATATTAACTGTAAAAAATATTAGTGATAATAATCGTAAAACTAGATTTAATGCGTTGGCCGAACTTGTGAATATGAGTTCATTGATCTATAATATGTTTGCAAACAAATATTTTATTAGAATTGCCTTAATTAAACTTTTAAATAACTAAGTTGGTAATCGGGTTAATTATTTCAATCGCTCAATATTGAATATATGTTTATTACTAAAATGATTTTAACTTATTTATAATAACGATAAAAAAGTACTCGTTAGTCAGTTGTTTTTGTTGTACAACTGTTATTGTAATCATAAAAAATTAAATATACCTGCTCTGTAACGTCGATAGATATGGAGGAGCTTGCTGGCTTTTTGCTGGCAGAAGGTTATGTTTCTTTAGCAGGAGCCAGTTATCGCATTGGTGGCCAAAAATATTATATTGCAATATTATATTCCGAATACTATTTGGACGGCACGTTAAACCTTCAGTCCCGGCATCTGCGTGTTTTACAGGACACGTTTTTAACTAGTACTGGGAATTTTCACAGCTGGGGTAAAATATTAACTTTAATATATTGATGGTGACAACACGCTAATGACACCTCTAGTATTTATAGGCTACGATGATCGTTTACCAAAATCTTGCCATATATTCCTTTCCGGAATATTTTTCTTTTGCTGGACAAATTATATATGTTATCGTCACTTTGGTATTTTAATATTTTGTTTTAACATTATCTTTTCATAAGTACCTATAGGTTCTTGAACGAAATGCGCGATAACTACAACTACTACTAAAAATTAGTATTTTGTTTTAATTTTGTTCAGAAAACGAATACAAAAAGCGATATATCTACACTAATATTATAAAGGGGAAAGATTTGTATTTTTGTATGTTTGCAATAAATAAACTCCAAAACTACTAAGCCGATTTCAAAAATTCTTTTACCAATGGAAAGCTATATTCACGCTGAGTAACAAAGGCTATATTTAATGCTAGAAAAATATTAAAGAATTTTGTCCACCCGTGCGAAGCCGGGACGGGCCGCTAGTCGTATGTACGACAGAGTGCAGGAGTTATAAATTAAACTTTTGTCGCAGGCATTGTTTCGAATATGCTAGTTGAATATGTCTTTGAATTCAACAGAGAGATAAGTAATAGAAGATCTGTATGTTAAAGTGGATATATTCCAAACTGTAATAGTGTGTAAATTAAGCGTTTGATGTATTTACTGCAGTTACCGTTACCATGTGGTGTGAGATGACCCATTCTTTTTATGATATTTTCATATAAAGATCTGTATACTTAAAGTGAGGAGATCAATAGGCTGTTAATGATAAGGATAGTTATTTATGAGACATTAATATACATGACTCTTGTGATTGGCATGATGGTAATACGTGATATTCTTATAATATTTGAAGGGATCTTTCAGTATCATATCATGTTGAAAATAAACGCAAAATAAATATAGATACCAACACAAATTAACTTTGGATGTAGCTAAAACCACTTTTCTTTACTTATTATTATTTGAAATCGATGTTACATAAACGATACAATTACTATGAATAGGTTAGCAGTAAAAAACGGTGACATCACATCGTGAGTTGTTGTGATACAAAATAAAAAAGAGGTTAAACTCAAACTATAACATCGAGCTGTTTTTAATACATCTTTGTATAGGGTTATTGTACTAAATATAAGATTATAAAATGCTATATGGAATTAGTCTTGCTTTTAAGGAAAATTTGTAAATGGTTATTCGTAGTGCAAAATTACTGACAAGTATTAACTATTTTAGTAAAGTGTCAAACGTCAACTTGAAAGTAAAACACAGTGAGTAAGTATCCCCTTGAGTGCATGCAAACTTTAATCAGATACCTGATTCGCCAGCATCCAATTTCTAATTAGCGTTTTCAAGGTAGTGTTTTATGATCAGTGTTCGTGAAAAATCTAAATAAAATAACTTATATGAAATAAAAATAGAGGTTTTAAGATAAGATGCTTTTTCATAATCATTGGTTATTAAACTATAACTATACTAATTTATATTAAACTATAACATATATTATGTATAGATGATATACCCTTATTTATAACCGTATCATCTATACATAATATATGTTATAGTTTAATATATGGTAGATCTCTATTGTATGATCGATATCGATAGCATATTGCGATTAACGACTAGCGATTGTGCAGGTTATGCTAGTCTAGTCTTGGGTTTTGAGATCCATCGCGCTTTTAAAGCCATTGGTCATCTTCAGTCGTTAGCACTCATTAATTCATAATGTGCTTGTGTTGTGGTTTATGGGTAATTAACTCATGTTTTTATACCTTAGTAAGGTCATGAATACATTGATGATGCCGCTAGAAATATTGTATTTAATTCTATGTCCATTTACTCAAATTGTTATGCAAATTTATTTCATTAATACCTATGTCAATAACATGTTCAGTTCAGTTGTGTAGTTTCTACTACTTTAAAATATCTGAACATATTATTATTTATATAAATAATAATTGAATTGAGAAGTACACTCTCTATGATTTTATTACGTAGAACGTTTAGAATAACACGAGAGCCGAATCATGAAGTTTGTTGCCGTCAATGTTGTTTTACCTTGACTATAAGTGTGTAATCAACAATTACTATTACGAATACAATAGCATAGCATATTTCTTTGCAAGCAGCACTAAGGGCAATTCAAGTTTTTTTTCAAAAATTTGTTCCATAAACAAAAACCAGATTTTGTCAGTAACATATATAAAATATGATTTTAATTTCATCAATACTGTATTCATTTTATAAGCAAACAAGTATTATCGTATTATTTATATGTAATATTAAAAAAATCTACTATTAATATTATTAAAGACAAAACAATTTTCAATCATTTTCTCCTTTGTTTCTTAACCACTTTTTTTTCATTATTTTGTAACTGTTGATGAATTTTTATGTTGTTAGTAAAAAAAGTTTATAACAGTTAATTTCTCTACCTTCTTCAAATTAAATGAATTGCTGTCGAACATTTACCTCTATGAGACCTCTAATTAAATAAGTCTGATATTTCGATTTATTAGAGTGCCTGTACAAGTCTACAAATAGGCTGCTGTAATTTGAGTAGACCTAATTAAAATGACAAATTTGCTATAATAATACCTAAATGATTCTATTTGTTAGACTAAGCTAAAGATTTATTTAGAAAATTTCTCGTATTTGATCAGCTGTTGACTGTAACATTTTATTTTATTAAAATTAATATTACGTAAATACATTACGAGTAATATTTTCATTCATGAGTACTTACTTGAAAAATATAAAATCAGAATGATGAATGCATTTTAACTATACGATTAGCTCGCATCGCTTTTAATTTATATGAATTTCTTAGACCTTTATCAGTCGAATTTATTTTAATTATAAATGAGACAAGACTGATTTACAAACTTATTCTAGTTACGAATCAATTAACTGTTGATTTTATCAATATTACCTATGTTTAAATAAAGTCACAAAAAATAAAAGAAGAACGGAAACTTACATGTAGCTAAATATTCCTTATAAATACACTAATTTAATTTATGTATTAATTTAAAATAACTCGCCAGCTGTTTCCTTTACGCTGTCTGCGTTACTACTAAGATGTAGAGACTGGGTAACCTCTATTAAAGTTTGTACCTTGATTCTCGACGTAATATTTGAGGCGATTCAAATTGTATGTTAATGAAGTAGGAATAAAAAATGTTACGGGTTTGTCCTGAACTAGTGTAGAAAAGAAAACTTTTTTGTAGTGTCTTATTTAAAAAGGTTTCTTTCGTAACGACTATATATTAGCTTTCTGTCTAGTATATACAACAAATTTATTATGTTCTTCTATTAAGTGTAACAAATTCTTAGTACTGAAAGTTAATTCTAAAACAAAACACGTCTAGTCTTTATCAAAAGGTGCTTTTATAAAGTTACTGAGGTAAGTATAAAATTTAAAATGTTTAAGTTATAACAATAATATTTTTTAGCTATTTCATTGAAATTTACTTTAACAGCGTACAGTAGTTCAGAAAATTGTATGAACTGGTTTCACAAATTTTGCAAAGACTTGTTTAACGTTAAACACAGAAAATATTTATTTGTTATGCTAGGCTGCAAAGTTGAGTTTTGGACGCGAATTACCTCTATTGAAATCTGAGCAAACGAAGGATTCTAGGATTGAAACACGAGCGTAGCAAGAGGTTCAAAGATAGAATCCTAAGCGTAGCGAGGGTTCCAAAGGTACGAGACGCTAAAAACTTTGCTGCCGCGCGAAACACAATTTTTCACCTCACTATAGTGAGGAAAATTATAAGTGCAAGAAAAGCAGCTTAAATTGGTTATGTTATAAATGTAAATTGACTGAAATCCAATCATTTTATGAAATCTCATAGGAACGTACTATGTGTGTTTTATTTGGATAGAAAGGTTAGAATTATAAAACACTTTTCCATGCTAGCAGATAAAACGCAATTTTCCACGTAGAAATTGAATGACAAAACAAACTTTTCCGCGCGTGTGAGGTGAAAAGATAATTTATACACTTAACCCAAACTCGAACAACTAAGTTTAGAATATATATATATAAGTTTAGAATAATCATGTTTTATTTAACTACCAAATACTAAATCTATAAAACAAGATATTGTATGCCTCACAAAGCCAAAATACAGTGAAATTGTGTCATATCATTAAAATTTTAATATATTAAATTTTACAAGTAAATATCTTTGATTTTGATTATTTTATTTGTAGATTCTACAATACCAACTGACCAATTGTAAATAACTTAAGAAGTGAGTGAAGTAGTTGTATTTTAAGTTTGGATTTCTATTATTTTAAAATCAGTTGGGAACACCCTCTAGGAATGGTTCCTTTACGATGAATGTTAGTTATATAAACATATATAAAATGTTTGAAAAAGGATAAAAAGAGAGACAAGGAAGAAAAATATAAAATAAAAACAGAGAGCTGTCGATACGAAATAATGTTTCTTTTTATGACTTTTCTGCTAGTACTAGCATGGCATTGATTTGGCTGTTTATATGACATTATTTAGAATAAAGGATATATTTTTTGACATTCCGTTGTTTCTATTTGTAACATGACAAGGTCGAAAAAATATTCTTGATTCAAACAAAGCTGCTCCTATGAATAATGTCGAAAAGTCCTAATGTTATGCGAAGGTGCTATAACGCAAGGCACGCTGAAGTAAAAAGAAAACCGCCAGTCAAGTTAACTGACATAATAGCCGCTTAGATTCAGAAACTTTCAATGCTGGTCCAGTTTACACCTGTAACAATTTGTTTGCTAGATATACGCTACGGATACAAAAACAAGCATACTATTTTCTTACTTCATCGTAATAAAAAACAACGCTTAATTCATCGGTATATCGGTAATAAATAATAAAGAAAAAGACTTGAAATTAATAGTCCTATATTTTTCTTTTTACAAAAACGTTCAAGCGGCGTTGCTGCTGAAAAGGTTCCAGTTTCGTGTAGATAAGTTATGCTTGTTACTGACAATGTTACTAGTTCTACGAATTTTCAATAGATGGCGCTGAAATAAAAATAGAAGACTAGCAAGGAATTAATGAAAATAAAATATCTAATATAAGAAGGGAGGTTTGTCTACCTTCTTTATAATAATAATTATACAAAAAAGAGTTTACATATTCAAAAAACTCAATAATTGAATTCTAATTATTCACTCATGCAAGTACTGATGATAGTTTACTTTGAAATGAATACATTATTTTATGCGTATATACTCTGAAAAAATATTTATCATAACAAAAGATTTGAATTTCGGGCATCGAACTCATAAATAACTGCTGTTCAAAGTTACATCATCGATTTTAATTACGCTTTATATAAATATAATTTGACGTTTGTTGTTATAGTAAGGTTACTATAAAGATAAGAAAAGAAAACAAATGCTCGGATAAATTCATAATATCTGATAAAACTAATTATGTTTCATCAATATTACGTTTTAAGTTAGTTATCATGTAATATATTTAGAGACCATAGATATTAAATTATTTTTATAACCACAGCGTCAGTCAAAGAAAAAACTTTTAATAAACTATAGACACAGACTATCTTAATATATATAAATTACGTGTCACGTTGTTTGTTCGCGGTGGACTCCTAAACTACTTAACCGATTTTGATCAAACTTCGTAACTATCTGTTATTTGATCTAACTTAAAAGATAGGATAGGTTTTATTTTAATTTATAACACAGCAACGCGTGGCTGGGTCAGCTAGCAGAATATATAACGTTATTTTAAAGTTAATTCTTATCGTATGATTTAGAAGTATGCTGCTAAACCAACATTAATTCTATAAAATTCTAGAATTTACTTATAATTTTCAATCAAACAATACAATTTCTTGGAGAGATAGTTTATTTAAAAAAAAGAGTACCTATATGAAAAGCATGGTGGCGCTGTTGCGCGTTTGGCTTATCATTGTGGAGGTAAAATTAACATCTGTTTCAGTTTATTTGAAAATAATTACTCAAGAATGATTCCTACTTCTTATTAAAATATCAAAAGTGAATACTGTTCCGCTTACCTATAACTTTTGTTTAATAAAAAAAATATTCCCGTATTATAATTTTGCTCATTAATCTAGTTAATAGTAAAGTAAGAAAAGTGAATAATAGTATGTCGAAATTGTATCATTTTTGTCATCAATACTTACAAATATTAATAATGATTGCGAAACATTTTTTTAAATCTATACATATAAATAAAATTGGAGTGTCTGTTTTTAATGTTGAAATAACCGTTTTTAACTATATGCATGTGAATATATGTACGGTACATACACCAAAATAACATTTTTTTTACAATTTTTGTCTGTCTGTCTGTCTGTTTGTTCCGGCTAATCTCTGAAATGGCTGGACCGATTTTGACGGGACTTTTACTGGCAGGTAGCTGATGTAATAAGGAGTAACTTAGGCTACTTTTATTTTAGAAAAAAATTTAGTTTCTCTGTCTGTTTGTCTGTTTATCTGTTTGTACGGACTAATCTACGAAATGGCTGGACCGATTTCAATGAAATTTTGCATGGTAATACCTTATATCCCTGGTCAACATCTGAGATACTTTTTATTCCGGAAAATTAAAGGGTTCCCGTGGGATAGTTAAAAAACCACAGTAACTGGACATTTTAGTACACACAACTTACATGTACTCACCCTATGCTGATACTTTATATTTCCGCTCGAATTAAGTATAAATCCAATGAAAGTGACGGGATTCAGCGGGAAAAGAAATTGCTATGAATCCCTATTCAATGCTTGACCTGACATTCACTTGGCCGGCTGAACTTGAACAACCCGACATTAACTCGACGATGACCAGTATTGGGATGACGCCCTAGCATATGCATGTGTGAGATTAAGTTAAAAAAAATTGAGAAAAAAAGAAAAGGCAGAATACTAAAAAAGTATTTTAATCTCATTTAATAAATAATCATAGAATGATTTAAGCAAATAAATAGAATTTCATGGCATAACATTTATTTTAACATTTTTCAACATAATGTGGAACTATCCAAAATAACTTATTAGAAAATTTTGAATTACCAAACAACAAAGCAAGGTATACAATTTATTAATTTAATTCTGGGTTCGATAATATAAAAAATCATATTATATATACAAACACACAAGCGGTACATATGTCTTTCTAACAGGTACTGAATAATTGGATACTTAGCTTAGGTCCGTGCGGTGCGGCTGCTGCGAAGCAAGTGGGCCGAGAACGATTTTTTTTGATTTATCAAAATGCACCCTCCGGACACGGGGGAGGGAGGTGGTGAATCCTCTATGGATACTTCGGGCCGGCCCGATAGTTATGTCAGACTCGTACTGACTAAACACCACCTGGGATTGGCTTGCACCCGGAGAAGGTCATAAGCCGTCATCTGAGGCGACCACCCCTCTAGAGAGGGGTGGCGCAAGCCGAGTACGACCGGAGCACAGTCTTTTATAGGCGGTGACAAACAAGTGACGTCACATCGGACGATATTCTCTGACTTTATTAATTTGGCTCTATTTAACAATTTCTTTCAAATTGACTATGATTTAATTATATAAAAATAGATTTAAAGGAGGTTAACTAGGATATTAAGTTTTTAATTGAAAATATAACTTAATTGGAACAAATTGCAAGGTTATTTATACAACACACAAAATTGGAAATATTAATGTATATGTGAAAACAGAGTTTAGATTGCTTAAAGGGTTGTTTTTGTATTGGTAAATCAAATGATTCTTATTGAA
Organism: Calamotropha paludella; assembly: GCA_927399485.1. Classification (NCBI taxonomy): domain Eukaryota; kingdom Metazoa; phylum Arthropoda; class Insecta; order Lepidoptera; family Crambidae; genus Calamotropha; species Calamotropha paludella. The sequence goes on along the minus strand of OV656803.1, from coordinate 16,468,818 downwards.
AACAATTTGTCATTTACATACAAGAAAATTACACTTACTATCAAGCGAAAGATGCTTTTCTTTAAGTTAAACAAGAAAACATATGTAAAATACTTAATTATCATACTTTATAGTTAGTAAATCTAACACATGCGTCAGTGATAGTCCACACCGCTTGCGTCATTTATTTGCTGTATTACTGGTATTTTGTGGTCTTTCAAGTGCTGAGAAATTGTGGCAAAAATATCATGACAGATTAGTGGAAGACTTTTTTAGGAATACAAGACAAAATATTGACGGTGACCTTTAACCACAGATTACGAAATATAGCTTTCAATCAATGTTTGTAGCTTTACAAGATTTACTTCTATCTATGGGTGGTGATTCTCTTCCTCAGTATGGTTTGCCAGCGCCGACCATAAAAGGGGAACGTATTAATAGAGAATACGCTGCGAAAATAAATTATGATCCAGCTGAACTAGCTGAAACTTTACGAACCGGAGTCCTCAGTCTTACTGTAGAACAGCGCACTGTATTTGACCGTGTATGTCACAGTATTGACAATGCTATAGCAGAAATTATATTTCTAGATGCACCCGGTGGTACGGGAAAAACCTTTGTCACTAAAATAATCTTACCACAATTACGAGCTCAAGCCAAAATAGCTTTTGCTGTAGCGTCGTCTGGAATAGCAGCCACTTTGTTACACAGCGGTAAAACTGCTCATATGATGTTTAAAATCCCCATGGATTTGGATTTAAGTGAATATTCCGTAAGTGGTATCTCTAGAAGCAGTGATAAAGCGAAGGTTTTACGTGATTGCTGTTTAATTATCTGGGACGAGTGCACTATGGCACACCGAAAAACAGTAGAAGAAGTTGATGGAACTCTCAGAGATATCTGTCAAAATGACCAACCTGTGGGTGGCATAATGATGCTGTTTTGTGGGGATATTAGACAAACTTTGCCAGTAGTACCACGGGGAACAAAAACCGACGAGATAAGAGCATGCTTAAAGAGCTCAAGCCTTTGGCGACACGTCACAAGGATGAACTTAACAGTGAACATGAGGGTGCGAATAGGAGGCAACACAAATGCGCAGGAATTTACTGATTTATTGCTAAAAATTGGCGAAGGGACATATCCGAAGGAAGAAGGGCAAATTGTTTTATTTGAAAATCTATGCCACACTGTTAATTCAATTGAAGAACTTATCTCTTCCGTATATGGTGAACAAAATCAAATAACAAATCATGAGAACTCATGGCTTTGCGAAAGTGAAATTTGACTCTGCGAAATGACCAAGAAGCAAGAATCAACTTGGATATACTCAACAATGTAGAAGGAGAAGTAGTTGAGTATACTTCTATCAACAAAGTAATGGAGCAAGATGACGTTACCAATTATCCTGTTGAATTTCTTGATTCTCTGAGCGCTCCTGGACTTCCACCACACAAGATTTATTAAAAAACTGGCGTCCTATTTTGTTGAGAAATTTAAGTCCCCCAAAATTATGCAACGGGACAAGACTGAAAGTTACTTCTCTGCAGCGTAACATAATAGAGTGGCGTCGGTGAAAGAGTTTTTATACCACGAATTCCACTGATTCCCAATAATTACCCATTCCATTTCAAACGTGTACAGTTCTCAGTGAGTTTGTGTTATGCAATGACTATAAAAAAAGCCCAAGGGCAGACGCTATGTGTTGCCGGCGTGGACCTCAGCGTCGGATGTTTCTCACACGGTCAGCTCTATGTGGCTTTCTCCCGTGTAAGTCAACCAAACAAACTGTTTGGTTATGTTCCGAACCAAACCACATCGAATGTTGTCTATAAAAAGGCATTATGAGGTACTAGCTAGATATGGTACATAACCGTTCCTGTGCCAGTCCGACTCGCACTTGGCCGGTTTCATTTTTGCTGATCGTGTCAATCAAACGACCTCTGTGGCACAGTGGTCATTTACGGTACTGCAAGTGCCTTTGGCCTGCAGGGATCCGGGTGCAATCACCAGCCAGATTAAGTGGGAAAATAATCTGTGTCCAATTATATTTTTATTATTTATTTGCCTTCACAATGCAATATTTGTATGAGGTATAAAATAAGTGTGTAAAAAAATGTCCAATTGTTCACATTTGCTTTTTATTTATTTTTGCTGTATAAGAGTGAACCGCGTGATAAAATCAAATACGCGCGGACGAAGTCGCGGGCAACAGCTAGTTTAATATAAATAAATATGTGGTTAGTTCTCTACTTATTTTTATATATTACACGTTTTACTTATATTTGGGTATATCATATATAGTTTTTAGTACAAAGTATATTATATTTTTATAATATAAGCGAATTTGTATGAATATTATCTAAAAAGATTTGAATTTCACAATAACATTAATTTGAATTGAATTCTCTCTTTAATAACTTCATTATGAATTTGAATATTTTATTATCCTTATTTAGGCATGTATAGCGAAAGGAAATAAAATATGTATTTGATAGAATCAGGCGTTACTTGGCGAAAGTCTATATCCATTAGTAAAATAAAAGTATGTAGCTCACTTTTGCAAAACTCAGGCAGTGTGCACCACAAATGAATGCAGGAACCACAGACACCGGCACCTTCACCTACTCTACACGTCTCTCGCTAACAACTCCTGATGATGCTCCGTGTGGGGGCGAAACACGCAAAAACAAATTAAGTTAGCCTGGGAAAATATCCTTTCTGTTGTTGCGTTTGATACTGGAATTGAAGCCATAAAATAAAATATTTTTTGAAGATTTACTTAGTTTTGATTGTCTGCCATTTTTTTTTGATTTTTTGATTTATCGGGACATTTAACGTCACGATCAGGTACGAATCGGTATGGGTCCCCAGACCCCTGAAAATCGGGACGTCCTGCGCAAATCGGGAAACCCGGCAACACTAGTTATAGCTAATATCTCAACTGATGGGCCTTAAACTATTTTGGTATTATTAAATAATTTTGGTGACATATACGATCATTAGTATGTATTTTTAACAACCGATTTTAATAACGCTTTTATACCTTAATTGATTTAATGATAACATTTAAAAAATTAAGAACATTACAATAATGTATTTGTTTATTTAGTTTGTTGTAGTGATTGTTATCTTTGGCATGTTATAATAATGATTTGATTCATCAACTAAAACTCAAAAACTATGTACCTACAATATATAGGTAGTAGTATATACCTACATACAATACTCGCAACTACGATGTGTATTAATCGCTATGTCATAGAAATGAAACTATATGATTGTTGTTCTTACAAACAAAGCACACGAGAATTTAATGAAACATGAAATACCGTTGATTTTAATTATGTTTTATTAATGTATGCACACAGTATGAGGACATTAATATAAGGATTAAATAAAATATCATCTCAGCCCAAAGAAGTCTCCTGCTTGGCTTTGCTAAAAAGAAATGGCATATGTAAGAAATTTTGTGAAATTGAGTTGTTTTTAAAATTAGCAAATTAACTATCTTTAAATATTCGCGATAGTATGATAGATTTAGGTCAGTTCACGCACATTAAGTTTAGGTGTTTAATGTTCAAATGGCAAGAAAAACTATTATCAGTACACCGGATACAGAAAAATTTTGGGCTATATCCGATAACGTTTATTAGAGAAGTAGTGCTTTTTTAGAGGGTAGTGTTGAATCGAGATGTTGCCCCAAAATGGGGGATGATAGATACCATAATCTCCACACTCCAGGCTGGTTCGATATGACATAATTTGAAAAACGCCGCTTTCCACTTCGCGATATCCGGGAGATGTATGGTGGTTAAGCAACAATTGCCTTTATGTAAGTGTAACTTGCCTTTTATGACACCCTTAATTGTGACGGATTGGTGCAATTCTACTATGATATAAATAAGTACATGAAATTGAACGCATTTTGTAATCTCATCAAAAATTGTTCAGTTCAATGAGTGGCATAAGCTAAATATACAGGTCCAATGGCGGGACCATTATCATCATTAAAGCATTCGCTACTTTTGGCTTAAATAACATAAATTTGGTCCTCCTTCTACAACCATGTTTAATTATATTATATTTATATATCATCTTACTGCCATTGCGAGACGACGCAAAACTTAAGGGTTTAATGTCTGACAACGTTAGTCCCGGTATCGGTACCAGACGGTCAGTCATCGGCTTAAAACAGTTTAAAGCTCTATTTGCCTAAGTTCCGTTTCTTGTTTTTCAGGAAGCAAATATGATACTTAAATAATTAAAAATAAAATGGATTACTGAATGATGGCATTTTTATATTTTCTGAAATCTATTATCTATGGTAATAAGTACGATGCCAACACAAAATCTTAAATTTTATTTTCCTACATGATGTTTCGCGGTGGTATTAGGCACTGAAAATCGGACCATCCAACAACAATAAGGGTGTCAAAAAAGGCAATTTTCTCGTAGTAATTACCTTTACTGATATGTCCAACCCACATGCTAAGCGGGAGATTATGCCAAAACCCCTTTTCTTTTCTTTTCCGATTTAGAGACTGAGTGAAAAATGTTAAAATTAAGATTACAGCTGAATATTTTTGAATCAAGAACCGTAATGCACGGGTGACATTTTTTAATATCGCCATGTCATAAAATATTGATATTTTGTGATATTTATCAGCAGTAATCCTTGTATGATCCGGGATTTGAAAGTTTTGCTTGTTATCACGATTTGATTATTTCTTCCTATAACTATCAAATATCAACAAAGTTTGTCAAAATATTATTCTATAAATATACAAAAGAATCTGTTATAAAAAATCAGGTCAGGCATGTTTCTAACCTTCCCCTTAAGGCTGAGACAGATGTCATAACTGCTAAGTCACTGAAGCTCCACCTTAACAAATGGTGTCTAAACTATTATTAAATAGTGTCTAAAATAAAAATATTTAAATATTTTTTTTTTAAGTAAGTACCATAATATACTTCGTTTATTAGAACTATATAATAAAAGTGTTCAAGTCAGCTGCTGCGAAAAGTCATTAGTGGCAGCGTTGACAAGACAAAGAAGGTAGACAGTTGTGAATAAATTCGCTCAGGAGGGAGAAGCTTCAACGACGGGTTTTACGGTGTTTGGCCCGCTTGTTAGGAGACATGTATCTGACTATATATTTTATCCTCATCGTTCACATCTATTTGTATTGACTGGAAATTTGTGGGATAAGTAGGAAATGGCCGATAAATTTGCTTATTTATCATCCCGGAAATTAAATAGTACTTCCTTGTTAGTTGATCACTAGGCATCCACCCATTGACAAGGTAACTTGAGCGATTGTTTACGTGCATCAGTTATTATCATCATGATCCATTAACCCAGAGAGTTCATTGCTGAACATATGCGTCTCTCATGGCAATCAATGCTATAACGAGAAGCACTCCTTCCAGTTTTATCAAATTATCTTTTATTGTTACGGGAAAAAGCAGACGGAAGGCAAAAGAAACCCTATATTATTCTCGGTACCGCTGATAAAGTGTATACAAAATATGATGATGATCGCTTAGGTAAACTGAAAACGGAATAAACAAAACAAATTTACTTTTTATATTTATGTTATAGTAAGGATCATCGGTGAGGCGACATCGTGTTGTTAATGAGTGGTTGACAAGCGGCCAACTAATTGACAAGTGAGCAAAGCCTGGGACAGACATTATTAATTAAATTATGTACTAATTATAGACTGATTAATTAACTATTTGCTGTAAATTATGAGTTCATATTGCTAAGTTGGTTTAGACCAAATTTTCAATTTGGTCTGAAGTTAACGTTTGTGAATATAAATAGAGAAAATATACGCTTAAAATCATTTCAATGTAAGTCTACATTAATATTATAAAGAGGAAAGATTTGTATTTTTGCAATGAATAAACTCAAAAACTACTAAGCCGATTTCAAAATTCTTTCACCATTGAAAAGCTACACTCACGCTGAGTAACATAGGCTATATTTAATGCTAGAAAAAAAATTAAAGAATTTTGTCTACCCGTGCGAAGCCGGGACGGGCCGCTAGTATTTAATAAAACAATAATAGTAATAACATTATTCCAAGTTTGCGATGATGTGTGCACATTGATATTGATTATTTTAAAGTAGAGTGAGGTTAACCATATGTTTTAGGAATAAGTGATTCATGGTGAGTGTAATCTTTAGCCTATACAAATCAATAGCGGATGTATTTCATTATATTTAGCAATGTTGCGAGAATATAAGAAATACTTTATAGCTTAATCGTCGTCTTAGTTGATCAAATAGCAAATCGCCCAAACGTTTATTCTGGAGAAGCTCTATCCGGTAGTTACGGTATATTAGGAAAACTTAGATAATTTACTGTTTCCCTGCATTATTTTTACGCAAATTTTGTAATTTGGAAGTTTGTGTATTTGTAACTTTGAACTATGAGTATGTATATCCTCCTCTGTTACTTTTCCTTGTTTAATATTAATAAACTAAATTAAACTTTACTTATTCAATTTCAGATTAAGCGGAGCTTGTACTAAGAATACGAAATAATTAGTAAAATAGATAAATATGTATTTAAATAACCAGGACTCAGGTACTGGCAGAGTAATTTCAGGCAGAATATGCAAATAGTATTGTATAAACTAACTTGTAGAATAAAGATAAGCAGTGCTGATCAGTTGATTGGTAGTTCTTCAAATAACCAAGAGGTGGCGCTTATTTTGATAATTAATATCATTTTGTCTTTTACGAGGTAACGTAGGAGTTTTATTGTCATGTTATATACATATATAATATAATAATTATTTACTGTTAAATATACAGATTTCAGCGTAGTTGATTAACTTTTTACCTGACTATGGCAGAGCCAATAAAACTTAATAAAGTTGTTAGTCTAATTTTTATGTTTGTTCGATAGTAGTTCAAATACTACTAGGCTGATTTCGGCTAATGATATATCGTGTGTGTCTTGGTTGCACAATGTTCATTGCACAGGTAGTGAATAAAGAAATATTAGGGCTAAATTAACTTTTAACGGAAAAAAGTTTGTCCAATATTTCGCTAACAAATCTTTATTAGTTTCCGAGCCGTTTAAATATGACTATGAAATAGATAGAAAATAGAAAAATTATTAATTAGATGGTTTTCATTTTTCTTTTGAATTAGAGGATATTCCTTTTGATTTGTTAAATATTGATGAAGCAATATTGGCCTACAGTGTAATAAAGTAAAAAAATTGGTACCTACTATGTAAATTAAAAATATTTTTAATTAAAAATACAAGGAGCTATTGTTCTTTAATTTACTTACCCCTATTAGTCGAGTGCCCGTTTGCACCAAACTTCTTAAAGCGCCTAAAGACCTAAATTGAAATTTTTGTATGGATTTAACGCTCATAAGCATCGCTTTAGCAACTTTGGTGATTCTTAAGTGCAATCGGGTATGACGACTTTCTTGTTTTAGGATTTATTCATTTCCAAATTACACAGAATCGCAGTCGGGTTTTTAAGTTTTTAAAATGAACCTTTTTTAGTTTCATTATTGAATGAGTTGGTATAGTAACCTATATACACATAACACACAAATACATTAAGATTATTGCCAGGCGGTAACCCGCCTTTACCGCGTGAAGGTACTCCATGTGTTGGTTTTGTGGTTTCAAAGTTAATTTCCTAATGGCGATCTAGTCAGGTTTTTTAGCTTATATTTAAAGGAATGTTTGCTAATATCTGTATTATCTCAATGGAAAAATGCTATAATATAAAGCCTGAAAACTACTTGAAATATAAGGAAAAGAAAAATCATTAACATGAAAAATTATAGAGTGTATGTCCTAGACGCACATGGACCATTATTTTTGACAATCCAATAATGGATAATCGCAATACACCTATCTTGCCAGACAGGGTTGCCATTATGCAGATCTTCCTAAAAAGAAACAGTATTTTTCAGTCGAGTGATGGTTTTGATTTTTTAAACTAATTTTCCTATTTTATATGCATGGTACCCTATTCACTACATTCGTGACATTATCAAGTTATTATCCAACAGCCTCTATACTCTATGCTGTTGTCTACTATCTGAGATCTATCAGTATAAAAGTTATCCCAGTTCTACAGCATAATTTTCTCCTTTGGATGAAAACCCGTAGGGAGAATGTGCTATCACTTGGGCCCTATAAAGAAAGGTGGGTGTTAACATCTGCAGATGACCGGTACTGACTGCTTAAATCACCTTCTGATATGCAAGACAGAATTTAAGATAATGTATTTTGTGAGCACCCTTTTAATGACAGGAATTTTAACCTACGCAATCGCAGCTCCTCCTAGCTCTAGCTCGCTCCTTAGTTAAGGTCTATTTAACGAATATTTTATTTTATATTAAATTGGTAGCGTATTTGTTGTAATAATATTATTTGATAAAGATAACTTATAAATGCGTGTGTACAAGAATATATTTGGTAACCAAGTCAATAAACCTTAATGTCTATAGTGACATAGAACATCGTAAGAATTTTGATTAACATGTAGTTTTACATATATGCCAGCCAGTATACAACATACGCCCCCATAATCTAAATTCGCAAAAGCAATAAACAAGGTAGTAGCACATTCGCAATAAAAAGAAACAACATAATAGCATAGACAAATTAAAATAAAACTAACGACGACTTACGAGCGGCTAACGTAAGTGCACTTTGACTGTCAGAATACAAAACAACTTTGTGAAGCTCACCTGATAGTTCAGCGTATAAACGCCTCAAGAAACAAGCCTCCTTGACAGCGCTGGCAAGGGCCATGTATTCTGCTTCAGCAGATGATAGAGCTACGGTCGGCTGCTTACGCGCTTCCCATGTAACTGGTCCCCCCGCGATACTAAAATAATATCCCGTATATGACCGTCTATCTTCGGTACAATTTGCCCAGTCAGCATCAGAATACCCACGAAGTATCCAATCCGTATTCTTTCTGTAAGTTATACCTAAGTCTTTAGTTGCTATCAAATACTTTAAGCATTGTTTAGCACATTTCCAATGACTTTCATCATACTTGGTGTTAAACTGACTTAAGTAACTCACCGTGAATGCAATATCTGGCCTAGTGCTTACAGCAAGAAACATCAGACATCCTATCAACTCTTGGTAAGGACAGTCGTAAGAGTATTCTTCCTTTGATTTCTCTAATCTTTTGTTGAGCGGCACAGATACACTTTTCACATCACTCATATTAAATCGTTTTGCTATTTTCTCGATGTATGTCTTCTGATAAATTTTTAGGCAATTATTTTCATATTTTACATTCATACCTAAGCAAAATTCAATTTGTCCTAAATCTTTAATAGAGAAGCATTTTTGTATGTCACTTTTGAAATTGTCAAAGGTGACATCTTCTTTATATAGACAAATTATGTCATCGACATACACGGCCAACAAAAGAGTTTCATTTTCATTTATTGTTTTTCTAAATATACATGCCTCCGAGGGAGCCTGCGTGAAACCAATAGCTGACAATGTTTGTTTTAATTTAATGTTCCAAGACCTCGGCGCCTGCTTGAGGCCATAAATGGAACGTTTTAATAAACAAACTTTGTCACAATGCAATTCATCAATGAAGCCTTCTGGTTGTAACATGTAGACTTCCTCATCCAAGTCTCCATTAAGGAAAGCCGTATCGACATCCATATGGCGAATTTTGTAACCTTCTTGAACAGCGAATGCTAACAGTGTTCGAAGAGAAGAATTACGTACAACAGGCGCATAAGTTTCAAAATAATCTACGCCATACACTTGCGTAAAATCTTTGGCCACTAAGCGCGCCTTATATTTTAAAATATTACCTGAAGCATCTCTTTTTATTTTATATATCCATTTGGATTTGATACACGATTTATTTTTAGGTTTATCAACTAATGTCCATGTACTTTTCTTTGTTAACGCGTTATATTCGTCCCGCATAGCAGAGATCCAATAATGTTTATCCTCACTGTTTATAGCATCATAATAACATTTTGGCTCTTCATCTAAAAAATTAGACACCAAAATATTATAAGAAAAGAAATCAGGAGGCTTACGATCTCTTTTTGGGTAACGATCTATAGCGTTATCTATGTTGTCATGAGATGGTTCAGTTGAAGAAACAACATCTTCCTGACTACGTCCGCTGGTGTCTTCTATTAAAGAATTTTCACTGCTATTCTCAGTTACTTCAACACCAGATGAATGCATTAAAATATCACTATTTATCAAAGGAGTACATTGTTCGGACATGAGATTTTCAGATAAAGCATTTAAATGTTGATTGTCAAATGCTTTTAAATCAGTAAAAATATTTTCAAAAAATGTAGCGCCTCTCTCTTTGATTAATTTTCTCGGGTATCGCGTATCCCTGAAAAAATAGCTCCTTGGATCGTCAGAATAACCCACAAAAATAAATTCTGCGGCTTTCAAATCTAACTTAGAGCGTTGACATGAAGGGATATGCACAAGAGCCCTACACCCGAATACTTTTAAGTAAGAAATATTAGGTTTCTCACTGTACCATTTTTCATATGGAGTTTCATTGACTAAAGCTCGGTGTGGAGACCTATTTTTGATGTACACTGCAGTTTCCATAGCGTCCTGCCAGTATGCTTTAGAAAGATTGCTTTGAGCTAGCATAGCACGAGCTTTTTCAACAATACACCTTATACCTCGCTCGCTAACTCCATTTTGTTGCGGGCTATAAGGTACTGTTGTCTCGTGTTTAATACCACAATTGCTAAGATAATTGGACATTTGTTTGTTAACGAACTCAGCCCCATTATCTGTACGCAAACATTTCATTTTTGTATCTGATTGTCGTTCAACAAAAGAATGAAATGTCTTAAAAATCTCAAAAACATCAGACTTCAAAGCAAAACAATAAATAAACATCATACGTGTAAAGTCGTCAATAAATAAAATAAAATAATTATTGCCCTTAAAAGATGTAGTAGAAAATGGTCCACAAACGTCAGCGTGAATTAGTTCTAAGGGAGAACTTGCACGTTTGTATTTAACTTTCAAAAACGGTTTTCTGGCTTGCTTACCTTCTATACATGGTATACAGGGATCCTTATCTACATCAGCATAAGTCATACCAGTTGCTTGGCCTCTTTTTAGTTTGTCCATCCCGATACGACAGAGGTGACCCAGACGCCTATGCCAAAGTTGATATTCAGTCAACTCAAAGTGCACTTTACGTTCCGTATTGTCAACCACATCTAATGCTGCAAATTTTTGTGCTTTGTTTGGATTTAAGTTCAAACTATACAAACCACCACTATAAGTACCCTGTAAAAAAGAATTGCCAGTAAAAGTTACATCAATGTTATTATAAAAATTACAACCACGCTTATCAAAAATAACTGTGTAGCCTTTGTCAACAGCTTTCTTAACAGAAATTAGGTTACAATGTAAATCTGGTACAAAAACAACATCTTTTATTTTCGTAATGCTTGGAATACCTGTAACAACTATATCACCTGTTCCAACAGCTGGCAATTTGTCTCCATTCGCAATAGTGACAGAACCGGCATCATGACTCAACGGCTTATAGTTTTCAAAAAATTCCAAACTAGGACTCATATGACTAGTTGCTCCAGAATCAATGTACCATCGTTGACATTTCTTATGATTATTTTCGGCAACAAATGCAGTGAGTAACGTGGAATCTTCTTGAGTAACTCTTTCTACTACACTGCCAATATTGGCTTTCTTCTTTCCCTTTTTGTGTGGGCATTGAGGACTCTTATGTCCTGGCTCATGACATTTATAACAAACAATAGGCTTTTTAGTTTTGTTTTTGATGTCCTCGAACTTAACGCTAAGACGTCATTTTGAGGTACGTCTTTGGCCATTTCGTTCAATAATTTAGATTTTACTAAATCACTTGTTACCTTTACATTGGAGTTTTCAAGTGCCATTATGAGAGGTTCGTATTTAACTGACAGACCTCCTAACAAAATAGCGGCGACAGACTCGTCGTCTATGACTTTACCAATGTCTGCTAAATCTTGTACTGTACACATAATAGCATTTATATACGACTCAATATTTACAAAGTCATTCAGAGCATACCTGTATAAGCGGCGTTCGAGTGATAGCCTGCGGCCCATCCCTTTGTCTTCGTAAGCATTTGCTAGTGCGTCCCAAGCTTGTTTTGCTGATTTTGCTGATCTGACATGAGTAATGGCTGAACCATCTAACGTGAGCGAAATCTTAGACAAGGCCTTCTGATCCTTTCTAATTCTCACATCTTCAGAGGTAGGATCACCATCAGCGTAGCCTTCAATGGACTTCCACAATTCTTCATGAATAAGCAGCGCTCGAATTTTAAATTTCCAGATGCTGTACCCATCTCGATTAGACAATAATTTAATGCCACTGAATTGATCACTCATTATACTAGAGCTTCGTGCTGATAACGAATGTTGTAATAATATTATTTGATAAAGATAACTTATAAATGCGTGTGTACAAGAATATATTTGGTAACCAAGTCAATAAACCTTAATGTCTATAGTGACATAGAACATCGTAAGAATTTTGATTAACATGTAGTTTTACATATATGCCAGCCAGTATACAACAGTATTTGTTTCGGATAGTACTCTACTGAGTTTAAAGTTCGCTCGATTGCTGACGAACATACATAGAATATGTATCTTTACAGCTTGATAACTCACTGTTATTTCTCTGTTTACCATGAAAATAACAGGTTTTTTTAGCTGCAACTTTTATTCGATTTAGTCTCGTATTCGTTTGCATGAGCAAACGATATATTTTATTAAAACAATACCGTTTACATTTCCAGGTGGCTACGTATTTCACGAAAGTTAGAAAAGCCTTAAATATTATAGCGGCATCGTTTTGCATGCACAGGTTTTTAGCTTTAACTCCAAATCATAGTGTATATCATCAAAGAAAACCACTGGTAACGTGATAAATTACTGTCCATAGTTCTGCAATTAACAAAAAATACAGACATATACTAAGGGCCCACTATAGCGTTCCTATAACTGTATGAGGTCTAAAATTTACTTGTCGAGCTGAGTACGTCAGTTCAACGTCTCATTTCAACTGTGGAGTTGTGTCGCGATGAGAAGTCATGGTAAGACTTGCTCTTCCAACTTAGTTATGGGTTATGGCTATTTCTTCATGTTGTCTTTCTATTCAAAAAGGATAATTCATAATAATCCATAAATCTGTACTTTGCGATCAATGGAAAATTTATTACTGGAAATGCCAATGCATGGCACAAAATTCCTAGATAAATCGTTTATGGTACATGCTAATGTGGAATGCGTTACTGGCACATAGAAGAGCTACTAAGTCTGATGACAGAATATAACTTGACTGTGTAGTCCTTTATTCAACTGATTAGTGTTAGTATTAATAAATGTATTATGTAAATGTTATTAGAATATATGATTGTATTTTAATTCCTGATTTTTTATAGGCCATATACAGCTATCATAGTCGTTTACTTCTTTTTTTTCCATCCTTAGCTCGCCTGGAAGAAATCATTCATGGCGATAAAGCCACCATTTGTACGTCTCCTTGTGTTTCTATAATCATTTATTCATTTCTTTATAAACAATAAAGAATATTCATTCATCTACATTCAATTTAAATGCGTATCGGAAAAATGTATTTAATTCAATTAAGTGAACGCATACGTTTATACCTATACTTAATATCTAGTAATAATAGTATCTTTGTATGTACTAGCGGCCCGTCCCGCCTACGCACAGGTGGACAAAATTCTTTATTTTTTTTTATTATTATATATTTTTTCGTTAGCGCCATCTAGCGTCCGGTAGACGAAATACTTGCGGTTAATGCGTTGCAATGGTAACGTTATTGATACAATGGAAAAAGAGCGGTAAAAAAGAGCGGACAGACAAACACACAAACCGCTGTGATCTTAGATTATAGACTAGCGGCCCGTCCCTGCTTCGCACGGGTGGACAAAATTCTTAATTTTTTTTCTATTATTAAATATTTTTCCGTTAGCGCCATCTAGCGTCTGGTAGACGAACTACTTGCGGTTAACGCGTTGCTATGGTGACGTTAATTGATACAATGGAAAAAGAGCGGGAAAAAGAGCGCACAGACAAACACACAAACCACTGTAATCGTGGATTAAAGATTAAATAGAGTAAACAAATGGTAGCGTTTAAAGAAGGTACAAAAATCAGGCTAAGCTTGTTTTTGCTATATTATATAGCATGCAAACATTTTAAACATAATTAATTTGGTTTCATACATTCGTATATTAAATGAGAAAAAGGTTTTATCCAATAACCATTTACAATAAAATAAACATTTAAAACGACTAAAAGGAACATATTTTGGTAGTTTTAGATCTTAATAGCCACTTAATGAAATTATAAAAATAGTAGACTTATGTAACGTATGTGGCGGTCCTCGAAGCCTATTAATATTTTGTTATATCACAAATAATTTCAATAATTATTTTATCTACTCTAATACTATAATACAAAGATTCTAAAACTGAAAACAAAATGCTTATGACAAACATTACGTACAGGCCAAAAATAATAAAAAAAAAGTTTCATTACGATACAGGTCTTGTATGGACACTTGTAACATAATATAACTTTTTTATCATAACGATACACCTATACAACCTCCATCTGGACCAAGGAGGTTGAACCTCTACTTTAAAAAGGTTTCAATGAACGAGTCCGTGACGACGCAACACGCATGCGCAATCGATATTTGCACCTTGGCGCCAACATTTGACATTTAAAAATTTGTTGTTATATTCAGCGTTTTATTTGCAATATTGTTTTACGTATTATAGTATGAAAGTAGATAAAGTAGTGTATGACACTATACATAACTTGGTCTTATAACACTCGTGTGATACTATAAAAAAACTCGCCTACGGCTCGTTTTTTTAAAACACACTCGTGTTATAAGAACCCTTATTATGCAACAGTATCATAAACTACTATTATCTACTCTGATACTATAATACAAAGATTCTAAAACTGAAAACAAAATGCTTATGACAAACATTACGTACAGGCCAAAAATAATAAAAAAAAAAGTTTAATTACGATACAGGTCTTGTATGGACACCTGTATCATAATATAACTTTTTAATCATAACGATACACCTATACAACCTCCAGCTGGACCAAGGAGGTTGAACCTCTACTTTAAAAAGGTTTCAATGAACGAGTCCGCGACGACGCAACACGCATTCACAATCGATGTTTGCACCTTGGCGCCAACATTTGACATTTAAAAAATCTTTTCAATATTTAAACAAAGTTTGGTTTTGTTTGCAACATTGTTTTACGTAATATAGTATGAGAGTAGATAAAGTAGTGTATGACACTGTACATAACTTGGTCTTATAACACTCGTGTGATACTATAAAAAAACTCGCCTACGGCTCGTTTTTTTAAAACACACTCATGTTATAAGAACCCTTATTATGCAACAGTATCATAAACTACTATAACACTGCACTGTATTAAAATGGCTTGCAATTTCAGTAAATGTTTGTTGAAAACTTTGCTTGCAAATTCAGTGGCATCTTTACAACAAATTGGAAAGCAGACTAGTTTGTTTTGTTTGGTACTGACATCCATAGTAAGTGAAAGCGAATTCAACTCCTTATAATGTTTTTATCATTTTTTTATTAAAAGAGAGAAACATATGATATATTACCGAATCGAGAAGCATTACCGAGTACGGGTACTTTGTTAGATTTTATGATAGTGATCGTACTAGTTTATTCTATAAGTATATATGTTACTGTAAAACCCCGAACCACGGCAAATCCTAAGATTTTCCTATGAAACCTAAGATTTACTAATTCTTAATGGCAAGAGTTCGAAATGAACAATAATCATAGAACTTTTCGGCAAAAATCACTTGGCAAATCTTAGCATATCTAACCTAACCTAACCTAAACTTAGCATGTACTATACCTACTCTAATAGTAAAAGTCCGACCAAAATTGTCTCTTTTGTAAATCCATACCATTACCATTTCATGTCGGTAAATTCTAAGATTTACCGGTAAAACCTAAGATAAACCAATAAACGGGCTTTTACAGTAACATTTATATAAAAGAGAAAGTTTATTCACTCATCACGAAATCTCAGAAACTACAAGTGCTAGAAGTCTCATAATTTGCGTGGGAGTGCCTTTTAGAATTTAGGTGCTCACTAAGACGGGATTTTGCGAAGTTCAAATTTCTAAACTGGGTAGCAAAGTTTGTATGAAACTTCTATAATATTTATAGTAGAGTTACCAAATTATTAGAAAATACTCATTATTTAAAGAACATAAGATGTAGTTAATTATTAATCGATTTCAAAAAGAAGGAGATTATCAAATCGGATTTTTTTTTTTTATGTATTTTTGGGCACAGCTCCGTCATATGAAGACAGATATCAATTTAAATTTAATTTAGATCTGATGATAAGTTTCGGAGACAGACTACGGAACTCTTCAAAAAATGACAGCAAATCGACCGCGATAGCTGCTATCGCATAAATATGCATTGTTTACGCATTCACATAACATAACATCATGCCTGTACCTTCAAAAGAGGTATAAAGATCAGTATTGAAGTCGGTTTAGTTGTTAAACATTTTAATACGTATATTTTTTTTCCTCTATTTATCATAGTTTTCTATAAAACTATATATTGAATTTTGTGTTTATTTATTATTGGAGCGGAGCGAGTGAAGCGAGCGAAGCTCCCATGGATCAGCTTCAATGGCGCAATGTCTGTTACACCATAACTTCCAGAGTTTTTTTTTTTAATTTTTTGTGTGGAATCGATATGTGTTTACCTAAAAGGACTGACAGTTCGATCGTTTATCAAATTGTTAAAGGTAGAGTATTTTTATGTCCTCAAATATGTGAGCCTTTTTGAATACATTATAGCGTTTCAATGACATTACTACCCCTAGTTTTTCAAGATTTCTATGTAAAAAGTAATATAAGAAAAAAAACTTAATATTAAACTGTAGCAAAATTTGTGTTTTTATTACTTCTGACAAATATTTATACTAAGTATGTTTAATAATAAATATGGAACTTTATTTAAAAAAACACTTTTCGTATAATTCAAGAATTTGATATCAGTGCATTTGTAACTGATAAACGTTGGTGACATTTATATCATGGGAATGATAATTCCGTCTACGATGTTGTTGTTGCACCACGTTGCCTGAAGGTGAAGGATAACCATTTTACTGGTATTTGTATGTTAATCAAATAAACATACAAATAATAGTATGTATGTATTATTTGTCGTTTTAGGATTTTCTGTGGAGACTAGCAATTTTTATATAACTATTAAAAATAGTTCAACAAGCTCGGGATGGGTTAAGATAACATGTATTACATCACAACATATATTAAAATAACTGTGGATATTGCTAATAAGTCGTAAATATAGAAATGAAAAACATAATTTCTTGTTTTATTACTGAATAGCTAGTTCATAAAGTGCTTTTAAAAATTGTCAATAAAGTTTTCAAAAACCAAGTTTGACATTTATGATAAAAAATGCACACCATGTATTTGTTTAGATTTCTATGTCAGTTTTGTAGTTTTTGAGACACTTTTTCTTAAAATATTTAATAACGACTAGTGCAGTTTATTTTTTGTTGGTTTCTTTATCAAGTTGTTGTTGAAATAAAGTTCTTTACAAAGCATACTATAGCATAAATAGGTGCAATAAATTTCGTTAACCTAAATATTTGATTCGAAAAGAATTTAATTAAAAAACTTAGTTTACCGCTCTGCTCATGAGCTAAACCTTAAGCTAAAGAAATAAGTTTACGTATGCGCTGGGAGCAGGTTGAACAAACGTTTCCCGAAGATGGTTTGTTCAAGATTCTTGTGGAACTACAAAATAATAAAAAAGCTGCTTCTGAAAACAACGAGTGGAATATTAAGTAGCCAATGTTTGTTTCTATATTTTGCATGTTTTTAGTGTCTTCTTCTAGATACGGTTATTCGCCGGAGAATAGGTGAATAGGTGGCACATATTTCTAAAATAGCCACCAGGTTACTTACAAGGAACGTATAAACATTAATATATTTTAGGTTTATTTGAAATGGCCGCTTTCCATCGTGCGGCATGTGATAGGTCGTTTGAGAAAAACGAAATAAATGAAGTTAGATTTGTTTTGCAGTCGATTTCCTGTTGTCCCTGTGTTACGTCTAGTAGTCTGGTATATCTAGTTACAGTCAAGGGTATAGGAGATGAATGAAAATAAATTGTGTTTTAATAATGATTATTTTTGTTATAAAAACTTACAAAATAAAGTAGCCTTTCACTAAGTTAAGTTTAGGAATAGAAGAGAGTATTAAGAAATCATATATAAGTAAGGAAAAGCTAAAAATAATTAAGTTTACGTTGTGTACATGATAACGCTAACTTATAGAAAATTATTCTTTTTGATTTCAAGTCACACTTTCGCGTTATTCGATCATTAAAATGACACAACTTTAAACGGATCACTATTTTTTGTTTAAAATACAGTGCTGATATTTCTACTCCTTTTCAGGATACATTTTCACAGGATGGCGTCACTTACATGAAGTTTGATAGATCTAGTATTTCTTATCCATATTCTAACCTCTATGAAGAAGTAGAAAGATGAATAAAAAGGTATAGGACTTTAATTTTACTCTAGTAATTTAGACCTAAATCAGGTGGTCAGTAAGTCGGGTTTTGGAAAATATTTTTAGGTAAGTTAAACTTACATGAAACTTTTGTGCTTAATTTTTTTATTTTTCAATTAACTTTAATACTTTTATCGAAATTGAAATTGTATTTGAAACTATGCGGAATGTTATTATTTATTATTATATAAAATAGCATTTATATTATTTAGAGGATTGATCACCACTTTATAGACTTGTAAACTTATTAACATAAGTAATAAATAAAAATATTCTATCATCACTTAGAGCTATAAACTTATTATTTTTAATACAGTTAATAGAATAATAAAAAACTGGTTGGTTGCCTGTAAAGTCGGTATACGGGCGAAAGTTTTACGTGACAACGACTTTGAGTGGTAAAATAATTTTAATGTGAATATTCATTCGTATAGTAGGAAGAAGGATGAAATAATAGTAACAATTTAAAACATTTATTTATACAAAGAATTATATTTAAAACATTAATTTATAGGCACGCGTCCCTTCCACTTTTTATGTCTGTCTCTCTCGCTCTTAGGCGGGCTAACCATGCCCGAGTGGAAGGGACGCGTGCCTCTCACTCGCTCTCATTGTAAGCGCATAACGTGAGCGGAGCGTAACGCAGTTTCTTGAAGTGTCACCCGGCAAACCAATTTATACGACGTTGTCACGTCAAAAAGAAAAGTAAATATACTTTTCGTAATATAATTTTTTAGTAAATATATTTAATTTTCAATATTGATCAATTTTATCAAAAATATGTCGTTGGATTTCAATCATTTACTATTGCATCATCGTTGCAAGTCCGATACTTTGGTGTGTAAGAAAACCCAACAGTTTAAAATTTTAAGACAAATAGCGCCATCTGTATTTTGTTAAAAAACTATACTTAAAAGCAATGCCTACATTGTGTTGTGCGTTTAAAAGCAGACACTACGATTACCCTTTGTTATAGGATTAAGAGTAAATTGAGTGGGAGAGAGACGCAAGGCATTCGGCGGGCCTCTCTCTCGTTCGGTGACTCATCGTAACGTTACCGAGCGTTACACTTTTTCATAAGTGACTCCCAGCCGCAACCTAATTTAAGACGTTGTCACGTCAAAAAATAAAATAAATACTTTACAGCTCTAAGACTACTTGTCTAAGACGTTCCTTCGCCGTGCATGGACAGAATCGGTTTTCGCAATTCAATTTATTCGATGCCGATTTGAGTGATGTCTATTTCCTTCAGAGTTCTTTGGAATATCCATTTTGAAAAATAAATTTCTAGTTGTGAGACGTCTTTTGTATTACTACTATTTAATTTGTATTACTGATATAAGGTACTTACCTTTTTTTATTTAGTTAAACACAAAGAAAATATTCGTAATTTACTAATTACGAATCGGGTAATAGTTACCACAGTCAGCCTTTAAAACATAAACTACAACACCTCGTACGTATAGACGCCCGATGGGACAGCGGTTACCGAGTTCAACATATGATTGCGGAGGTTAAGCAACTTTTATAAGGGTCGGTTCTCGTATGGGTGATCATAAATTTCATATAACAATCTCCTTGTATATTAATGACGATTGTAGTGAATACTGATGTATATTATATATGGAATGCACTTTAATGTATCAAATGTTGAAATAGTAATGTAACGATAAATTAAAACTATAACTTTACTACTATGAATAATAGAAATAAGATATTCCTGCCCAGGACTTCCTTAGTCGGTCTATTTTTATATTCCTGATCAGGCGAAACAAACGCCTGACGCTACAAGCACAAAACTGTTGAGTGACGCACATCCACCATTTTCATATATTTTTTGAGTAGGGCATCTCATCATAAATCAAGTTAAGCAAATCATGTTAGTATAAATTACAAACCTTCACGAATAATTGGCTGCATTCAAACTTCAAAAATTTAATTTAGTTCATACCTTACATACCTTGTTAAATAGCGACTTTATGATCTGTAGATTGTAGAACCTTAAGAAGAAATGCGGAGAAATTATCCGGCTCAGTTGGAAGATACCACCCAAAGAAAAACCAGACTCATTAGGTGTCTGTACCTAATGAGCCTGGTTGTTCTAATAATTCCGTAATAAAAAAGACAAACAATAATAACAGAAACTCAAACTCCCATAGCTGCGCGAAAATGAAAAAGGGTTCTTTTCCTTGTGTTTTTAAGTAAAATGTGGAACAGAAAATTACGCGTCTAACAAAGAGCACCAAAGCATCTATTGTGCTAAGAACAAAACATACGATTCTAAGAACAAATGAGAATTTCATACATTTAAAGAAAGTTCTAAATATAGGTACCGCTCAGGATTTATTCTGCAATAGAAGTATAAATTCCGTGTGACACTGTTTGACCGCGATGAACTCTGAAACTACTCAACCGATTTGCTGGATTTGTTACAAATTAGGACATAGGCTAGGTTTTATTTTAATTTATAACACAGCAACGCATGGCCGGGTCAGCTAGTTACAGCATATGTTCTCAAACAAGTTATACCTAATTGATCTATTTAAAAATAAACAGTTATTATTAAAATTAGTAACAATAACTGTTATTAGGCCCTCTGAACATACTTTAATAATAACTTTTAAGATCGGATCTACATATGGCGAGACTAGATACTAAAAAAATACAGCTAAGTTCCGTCAGGCGTTTTTAAATACAAATTTAAAATAATATACCTTATTTTTGATGAATACTTTAATATAAAAATATATTTAAGTAAAGAAGAAATACTTATAAATTTTCAAAAAGAAACCCATTCACAGTATTTTCAATGTAATCTCTAAATATCTACCAGATGTGTGTCACTTCAGTCATAATGTGAGACAGAGTTCCGGTCGGTTAAAGTAGCAAAAGCAATCAAACTTTTCTTCCAAATCTCCGATTTTTCGTGACGATTTGACGCCCCCCTGCCATAGATTGAAAATTGTACAGAGGATTTTTTATTATATTTTTTTGTACACGTTATTGATTGTATATATTTATATATATATACTTTTATATACTAAACTAAACATCTGGTTCGTCAGCCCAATTGGGCTTTTCAATAAAGTGTTCCCAAAAGATCCCAGTTACGAAATCAAATGAATATATCTGTACACAAAACTAGTTTGAAAACATTAATTTTTAAGTTAATAATTTTATTTGTATATAATATAAAAAAATATTTTGTTAAAACACAAAAGAAGCTTGTTTACCGTTTCAACCTCTGATAGAAATGGACTACAAATATTGAAGATGAAGAAGATTAGAGTAAGTTTTTTAGAAGTGTGCTATAAGTTTGTTTATAACTCTCTGGAGAGGCTTTGAAATTATATGCCTACGCTGCCGAAGACGTTTATTTTGAAAGTTTACTCGATCTGTGCTCTTTGTGCGTTGGAGGAGACCTCTTTAAAAACTTATCAAAACAGATTGAATTATACAGTGAGAGAAAAACTGCTACTTCAGTAGTTGTTAGTTTGGGGAAACTCACTTACCTATACTACCTATAGTAATAGATAATATTATTAAATTATTATAGTATCGAAAGTTTGCGTATTATGCTTGAAACTAAAGAAAAACTTAGCTAGCGTATTTATTGCAACTATTAGTTGGGTAATGAGTAATACTCAGTTATTACTCATTACCCGACTAATAGTTGTAAACGCTTTAATTTTAGGACGTCCAAAATAAGTGAGTGATTCATACAGATTATTAACACTGCAGTACTCTTTGATACTGTGTGCTGTCCAACAGAATAGTGCTATTACTCTGTTTTTTCACTTAAAGGTGTAAAAGGCGACTTATGATAGTAGAGGCAAACACCATACAACTTCCGTAGATCACAAAATGGGCAGCAGCGTGTTTGACTGCTATCTCCAACCCGTCCGCTAAGTTTTTTGCGGAGGTTTCCGTCAAAGAGTGGATATATAGTGAAACTTAGTCGAAGAAAAACATCATAACAATCGGCTATATGTCAATTTTAACAACTGCTGATATAGCCGCGACTGACTATTGATTTAATAGGGCAGATGGGCTAAATTAAAATGCAGAATTACGGTAAAAAAAATTATTCTGTTAAATTATTTTTTACTAGGAAGCCATACGACTAACTCTTAGGACAGCAGAATACAAAGAGATAAACATGAAAGTATTTAAATGGAACGTGTGATTGATAGATTGAGTGGTGATTAAAAGAACCGATTTGCTTTAGCATTTACTAGTCACAAGATATAATATGTGCCTGTAGACAAATGGCAATGTGAAAGCAAAAAATAAAATCAAATACATTTACTAGTCATGATAATTTCCGTTGATGGAAATTCAATTCAAATAATTAAAATGATAAGATAAATTTTTGATTAAGAAATTTTACTTTAAATTCAACATCAATAGCTTAAGGTACCTCCCAAAGCACGAAAGAACTCGTGATGATGTTATTTTTGATCACTAATGCAATAATCCTTGTGTTATTTGATTTACCTCCGTAATTGTAAATCTGAGCAGCCTTTAGGATATGTGTCTCGTGGCCCCATAGGTCGTTACACAAAGTATGAACAGAATTAATCAATATTATATTAAACGCTTAAAGCTTTTAGACAATATATTAGTTAATTTGCTCGAAATATTTTAAATTATGTATTTATTATATTGTGTATTTACTTTAATTGCTAATAGAAACTAAGTATGCTACTCAATAACTTTAATATAAAACTGGTTGGTTGCCTGTAAAGTCGGTATACGGGCGAAAGTTTTACGTGACAACGACTTTGAGTGGTAAAATAATTTTAATGTGAATATTCATTCGTATAGTAGGAAGAAGGATGAAATAATAGTAACAATTTAAAACATTTATTTATACAAAGAATTATATTTAAAACATTAATTTATAGGCACGCGTCCCTTCCACTTTTTATGTCTGTCTCTCTCGCTCTTAGGCGGGCTAACCATGCCCGAGTGGAAGGGACGCGTGCCTCTCACTCGCTCTCATTGTAAGCGCATAACGTGAGCGGAGCGTAACGCAGTTTCTTGAAGTGTCACCCGGCAAACCAATTTATACGACGTTGTCACGTCAAAAAGAAAAGTAAATATACTTTTCGTAATATAATTTTTTAGTAAATATATTTAATTTTCAATATTGATCAATTTTATCAAAAATATGTCGTTGGATTTCAATCATTTACTATTGCATCATCGTTGCAAGTCCGATACTTTGGTGTGTAAGAAAACCCAACAGTTTAAAATTTTAAGACAAATAGCGCCATCTGTATTTTGTTAAAAAACTATACTTAAAAGCAATGCCTACATTGTGTTGTGCGTTTAAAAGCAGACACTACGATTACCCTTTGTTATAGGATTAAGAGTAAATTGAGTGGGAGAGAGACGCAAGGCATTCGGCGGGCCTCTCTCTCGTTCGGTGACTCATCGTAACGTTACCGAGCGTTACACTTTTTCATAAGTGACTCCCAGCCGCAACCTAATTTAAGACGTTGTCACGTCAAAATTTAATATTAGTTGGTTGCATCCGAGCTTTATTCCTTACACGGAGATATATTTTGCTTCGATATTCTCGCATGTCCTTGTCCCGAGTCTACGAGTGTAGTAGACAACGACCATCGATATCGATGTCCATTTTAAAAGTGTCTAGCCTTCAAACAAACATGAATACTGAATAGAACACTGCTTTACATAGACGTTGTTGTCACCGACTTTATAAATAAGTATTTTCTTCCTTTTATGAAACTTTGTCTTCGAATTAGATGATCATAGGTAAAACGAGACGCGCTTACTCGGTCTGTGATACGATTTTCCGATTCAGGGTTAAAATTAGTACATAGTAATTAATTGTAAACACAACGTTTCAGATAACATTATATAAGTGCTTTATGAAATAAGCTGAGAACTAATATAGATACGAACAGATATGTTCACTATAACACTATGTTCACTTTCCCTTGTAGAACCTCGATTGTTAAAATATTAATAAACACGCATACATATTGACTTCGATGTCGATACTTTATTTACTTTTATTGGCTCGTGAACATCACTATGGACTTTGTAAGGCAATCTCCCTATTTACGAGCATGCATTGCAGACTCTATTAAATCGACGTGGGACTCGATGTCACCTGAATTAATATTGATTATCGGCACAACACTGTGCTATTATACTGTAAGGTAATTATTTATAGAGGACTTAAACCGTTGAAACGAGAAGGTAAATAAGAGTTTATAGTTTTCAATAAAAATTCCGTGAAGTGTAATAAGTATTTCCATTATTTTGAAACATAGTATCACTTTACCTTTTAGGCCTCAGCATGGCTTCGTCTTTACATGAATTCGATTTTACTTAGTACTAGATTAAGTACTAGATTATGGCTCTTATATGATTTATTCTACGGAAAGTGAAAATTGTGGCTTTATTAGTAGGTTAGTGACGTGTACCTGAATGTAAAAAAACACTTAAGTAACTAATTTTTATTTTTTATTTTTAAAAGTGAATAGTTATTTAATGTGTTTTGTTATAAAATTATATTTTAAATTACCTGCCATAAAATTAATAAATGCTCTGTTTTAAGACACAATTATTCATCGCTACAAGACGCTCCGCAACCTTCAAGTGACCCCATAAAACAGTCGAGAAATCTTTGTCACAACGATTCTGAATCGAGTTCAAAAGTTCCCATTGTCATAAATTGACTTAAATAGTCCTAAGTTTTTGGAGTAATTGTGAGAGATGGCATCTGATTTTAGGGGTATCAACAGTTTTATTAAAGATTAGTTTTTAACCGCGACTTCGTTCGGTTGAAAATTTAAATGTGTGCTTAATGCAATAAGAAATTTGCCCACACGATCTTAAGGCAATCGCACATTGTATCAGTATAATTAAAACCGTTTGTGATTATGTAACAAACATAATAATAATCTATTTTTGATCATAGTGGCATCCGGATATAAATTTATTTTTTAAAACCATTACTTGCTGCTTTTCCTTATAATTCACAACTGCCTGTCTATTGACCGCAAGATAAAAATGGGCATATTTTTCAGAAGTTGCCCGATACACTTCGATATGATTATGGGCATATTTTTTAGGAGCTGCCCGGTTCACTTCGGGATGATTTTTGGAATTATTTTTAGCTGCAGTTTTTATTTGTTTCCTACGAATATTGTCTGTGAACCTCTTTATGCGTTTATTATCTTTCTTGGCGGAACCTTTTATATTCTTATTCTTATTAATTTTGAATAAAATAACATTTTTTATAACAATAAATGTTCAAATTGTTTACCATCAGCTTGCGTGAACGAAATTCTCAAGCTGCTGAGGATATCAACTGTCGAGGATATGTCCAGCTAATAAGAAGATTTTTTTTAAGAAGATGTAGGACGTGTTTTGAGGCTGATGGTAAACAATTTGAACATTTATGTATTAAAAAATGTTATTTCCCTATCTGACTTTAATTCCAATAAACCTAAACTAAACTAGGTCAAGATTTTTCATTATTTTATTAATTTTACTTACTTTTGTTGACTTTGGTAAAAGTGGCGTCACTATCTGTGCCATGGCAAACATTTCCACTCCATCCATTTCTCTCATCATTTTGCCGTAAAATTAAGAACCTACAAAGAGCTTGTGCGAATAAAAAACATTTGAACTGAGTAAAATGGGTAAGCAAACATCGGGTTACTTGAGGTTTTTATTGTTTTTACTAATTTTTTTTAGTATGAAACTAACAAGTATTGTGCCATTTTACAATCCTGATTAAATGCGCGAACTTTTAATGACACTTGCCAAGGTACTTGAGTACATTTTTTTAAAGGAGGGCCTTTCAAAGTCGACAAATTTTAAATTCATAGTTTAACAAATAGTCTTAATTCTAGAAAACTTAGAGCAATTGTGTCATTATTTTTGACTGTGGTTCTAGACATGTTATTTAGGGTTACGGTTCCAAAGTTTAAATGAACTAAAATAATAAAAAATAACCACAATAACCAAAAAATGGTTACAGTTTGACCAAATTTCTAGGTTTTTCTTAAATGCCCATAATTTTCAAACTGAATGGGATAGATTTCTTTCCATTTTTTTTTTCATGATGGTTACAATCAATCCTGTCACCCCGTTTCGGCTTGACATTGAGTTCTGGGACACCTTGTATGGTTTACAGAAAACGATGATGAATGTGAGATAAAAATGATTCGCATTAAAAATTAAATCAAAAATTCGGACTACCTTCTTTTGAAGGCGTGCTGTTAATAATTTGGAAACCCTACTATTAAACCTACAGAAACTTTGCCACCCCGTTTAACCCCCCTTAGGGGTTGAATTTCACAAAAGCCCGGAGACAGACGTCTTAAAAGACACTCCCATGTTAAATATAAGGCCCCTAGCACATGTACTTTCTGAGATTTCGTAATGAGTGGGTGACCTTTCGCTTTAATATATATAGATTCAGCATTCAGCAAAAAATCATATTTAATACCAGTTCATAAATAAAATATCTATAACTATAACTACAAATTCCATTTTGTTTACTTCTGCTATAACAGTTTTATTAGTTATGTTTTTCATTTCTTAAGTTTCTTGGATAATTATTTACAACATTACATTTTATTTTTATCCTGTTAGGAATTCTGTGAACAGAACACAATCAGTACAAATATCACTTTCGTTAAATGTTATGGTTGTATAGTTATTGGCAACCCTAGAGCAATTAGTAATTTGTGCAATTAAAAGCAGCTACAGAATTACGACAGCATGTAGGTTGTTTCAGTGAAGGACTGTGGAACATTCAAACAGGCGAGTGTACTTGCCCGTCTGTAGAACTAACGGCGTTATATAACGATTGTTTTTTTTTATTTCAAACACTCATTAGTTTGCGATGCTAAGCGTAGGAACGTGATAATATTTACACTGTGGTGAAGTTAAAATATCGTTCACGTATCGATACACGTGATACTGATTACGTCCCTAATCGTTTAGGCATCTCAAGTACTTTAACATCAATTTCATTATGTTTAATGAACATTCCTACATATTTTCTACTTGGAAAGAGAGAGCAAAGAGTAAATGCTTGATGTAACAATTAATTTAATTAAATGTAATTCAATTAAGTTTATTTAATTAATTTAATTTAATTTAATTAAGTAAAAAATGAACAATTAATTTTTATTTATGAATAACTAGCACAAAATGACTCTTCGTAAGATATTGTGCAGCACTTTTATCTTAAATATTATGATCATAATAGGATACTATTAAAAATTATTTTTATCAATTTAAATTTCACAAGTGTTATAAAATTCAAGTCACCTTTGATATGAAGGTCCGTCGCGTCTCAAACCAAAACTTTAACTAATGCCCCATTTATTTTTTCTTTAATGAGACTAATTAATCTATTCTAAGTAATATTGAGCTTCTGCAAGAGTCATTTATAAATTCTATGAGAGACGAACACCTTTAGACTGCTTACAGAAGAGTGGTAATTTCTCAGCGAATGCTTACTGACTCGGCTAACATTAAGGTGCTTTGGCGATCGTCGCGAGCACATTAATGCGTGTCGTCAGCTATTAGTTGGTGTCAACATTTTTTGTTGAGAACATGTTGCAATACTTAATACTAAAGACGATAACAAGGAGAGAATAAATATAATTGTGATTTCAATTGCAATAGTGGGAAAAGTTCGATAAAATTAACAAAATAAATATATTTTATTCTTCGAGAGAAGTAGTTTTTTTACCAAAACTTGATATTGATGGCACTGTATTTAATGCTTTGGAAGGGGTATCATTTATATCGAAGCCTCTAGCAAGTGGCTAGTTATTATGACAATACTTACAATTTGAACAATTTAAACCGTAAAAAGTAATTTTCTCAAATGAAAATATATTTATGTAGTTGAAACCATGTGTCGATACATTGATACATCTTCCAATATCTTTCTATACACGAAATCATCTTAAAACTAGGCTGTTCAATAATCTTAATTTGTGGATGGAACTCGATAGAAAGTTGTTTTTTTTACAAAGGAACATCACTGAAGCTGAAATTCTCACTGGATGTGGTTTAGGCAAAACTGTGTTTGCCACTGTGAAATACTACAGTTTCCTAACAATATCTCATTCCAGGTTAAGTGCATTTCAGGTAGTCATTTGCTTTGCGTGGACCTATAAATAAATCTCAGGGGCAAACCCTGTAAGCTGCCTATGTTTATCAAATTTCTATCTGTGTTTACCATGGCCAACTGAACCTTGCCTTCCTTACAGGTCTGTAATGCTAACAATCCACAATTATATTTTTTGTTATTATAGCAGTCAACGGCTAGATTTTAGTATTTAATTAAATTATTACTAGAAACAATTCAATTTGTCGCAGATATCAGGTGGAACTAGAACGCACATTCTCTCGTAATCCTTCTTACTCTTCCAATTGAGCTACCGAGACTTTGACAGAGCCGTCGTCATTTTCTAAAGTATTTTAAGCTATTCCCAGCGCTATATCTTTATGTTCTAGGCAATAGCTATCTATCTAAAACATAGAAAGAAATACTTATACAAGTATCCAACCATCGATAAAGGAGAAACAGCAGTGCCTCTCGCATGTGAGGAGGTGGGTTCGAGTGCCGCCGGATGAAAGTTTTCTAGTAATAATTTCGTTAATGCTTACAAACAAAAGGTACAATAATTACATTGCTGTTACAATCAACACCTGACATAAGTTGAGTTTTGTTTTAGTTTGACTATTTCCGACAACTTACAAGAAAAATAATTAATGTTGCATTTTAAGTATATACTTAATAAAACTGAATTTCACCCAGACGAAGTCGTGGCTATCTAAGCATAATGTAATAATTGTAGCTAGTTTTAGAAGATTAGGGATATCATTGTTGTTTTATATTTGTTTTTTTTATACTTGGCCACGGGTAAGTTCACTTGCTCGCGTAAATAAGGCACATGTAAATTTCAGAACAACTTTCAGCTCGTGACCGGATCTCTCGCCGGCAGCTGCGTAAACCATTATCAGGCTTTATTGCAGCCTCTGAACCCTAAAAATGTATTTATTTCCATTAAACCGTGTGCGGAACCGGAAAATAGATGTATGGAATATTAAAATTGTATTTGGCATGCCTTATGTGGCATACGTTAATGACGTAAACGGTTTTTGGAATTTATGGTTAAAAGCCATCGTGCGACCGTTTGGTGGAAATTCTGCTTTTCGCTTTGACGCAACTGTCATGAGTTCGAGTCCTGTGAGGGGCAGATGTTTGTGTGATGAGGTATGGGTATTGAAGTGTTATTTTCAAATAATCATTCTAGTTAGGGGTAATAAGAAAAAAACAATTTTTATCAAAATATTACGATGATTACGAAAAAATGGGAAATTTTTTTAACTTAGTGGCTAGGTTTAATACAAACAGAAAATAAACTTTTCAGTTTTAATTGAGGTTATATAAAGATATAAAATAATTTAAGAAGGTTACTGTAGGTCCGTTTGATCGATATTGGTAATACTAATTGTAACGAGAAATTAGTTGGGAGGTGCTTGGTCCGGGGTATCTGGGATGTCCAAGGGCTCTTGGACTTGATGCTTGGACTCGTTCGATGGTGGCTAGTATGGTTTAATTTTCTACTTACAGTAAATTCAACGCACCTAAAGCTCGCGCGGGGAAAAGTCTCTTTATTAGCCTGCGTTAGTTGTGTGGATTCTTATGGAAAGACTGGACACAATAGCCTCCAAAGGCAAAATCTCGATAACTCAGATTTATAATATTCCTAGGTCGGGGAGGTCAAGTCAAAGTCGATATTTAACATTTAAATCACCGATGAAGGTGACAAAGAATTCATTTAATTTAATTCCATTTTTATGTCTTTTTAGCAATAATTCTATGGATTTATAAGGTTGTGAACTGAAGTAGGTTGATCAAAAGGTGCTTTTAAGGATGTAGAATGATTTATTTAGCGATTCATTAACGAGAAAATAAGAGGAATTAAAATTTCAAAATACCTTCATCTACAAAATAAAAGTCATGATGTCTTACAAGTTTCTGGAAGATTCTCGATAAAATTCCTACGAATCTAAAGAAAACCAAAGTGGTTTTCTTTAAATTAATTATAAAATAATGTTCAAATTTACTTTCGGGGTTGAAAATATAGTATATATTTTATGTTCGCGGAGTGATTGGTTCTCGAAATTAATAGGTAGCTATTTTCCTATGTTTCCGACCAGTTAATAGGCTGTAATACGCTGATTGAACTTTGAATATCGAGTAGACAATAATGAAGTGAAGGGTTTCTTTATCAACACAGTATGAAGAGGAAATTCGTAATAAAATCAAAGAAATAGTCACCGGCTTGATGAACAGATCAGAAAACGAAAACCATAGAACACCCAAAGAGTATAGATCAGCTATAGAATCGGAGTGAATTGTTGCCAGGCCCTATGGAGTCGGGCCCTGCGATTCGCTCCCAAACGGTCAGTCCCATATGAATCATGAATATGTTGCCTTGTCTGTTTGGTTATCTTGGCATTTTTTAAATAAACAATATATTTTCTAATACGATAATAGTATGTTATTGTTAATCACCTTATAATTGCAGAAAGCATTTATATTTTCAAACGTATCAAAATACTGTATGAAATCTAACCAGTCGGTGACATCAATACTACATCAGATAGGCTTGCGCATGTTAGATTTATCCTTACTAATATTATAAATCGGAAAGTGAGTTTGTTTGTTTGTTTGTTTGTTTGTTTGTTCCGCTTTCACGCCGTAACTACCGAACCGATTGCTTTGAAATTTTGCAGATGTAAAGATAAAAGTCCGGATTAAATAATAGGGTACTTTTTATCCTGGAAAAATTGATATTCCCGAGGAAAAACAAAAATATTGTTTGCTTGATGGATGTATTGTAGATGGCGCTGTGTGTCGTTTAAAACAAGGTAAAATATTGCAAACGAATATAAAAATGTAAATTTAGAAGCTAAATGATACGATAATGAATCCCCGAAAATGAGGAATTCCCGAGGGATGACGTACAATTTGTTTTATCGTCTAAACTGTTTTTTCACATCTAGGTACTTATATGTTGCAAACGAATATGAACATGAAAATTTTGAAGCTAAATGATACGAAAATGAATCCTCGAAATTGAGGAATTCTCGAGGGATGACGTGCAATTTGTTTTATCGACTAAATTGTTTTTTTTTTACATCTACTTATCCTGAAATCACTAAAGTCAACGAATTACTAATTGGTATAAGTATTAGTTACGTTATTTAGTTCTTGAGGTATGCGATAGATGGCGCTGGGTGTTTTTTTAAACATGGTAACGATGTGTTTTTTAAAATACGTAAGAAGTGGAATGATAGCTTACGCTATTGCTTTATACCGCAATATAACCGAATTCCACGCGGGCGAAGCCGCGGGCGGAAAGCTAGTTAACTATAAAGTATGATAATTAAGTATTTTACACATGTTTTCTTGTTTACCTTAAAGAAAAGCATCTTTTGCTTGATAGTTTGAGTGATTTTCTTGTATGTAAATGACAAATTGTTTTCAATAAGAATCATATAATTTACCAAAGCAAAAACCAACCTTTGAGTAATCTTAACTCTGTTTTCATATATCCATTAATATCTCCAATTTAATCAATGTGTGTTGTATAAATAACCTTTACAATTTATTCCTATTAAGTTATTTTTGCAATTAAAAGATTAATATCCTAGTTAACCTCCTTAAACCTCTTTTGATATAATTAATTCATAGTCAATTTGAAAGAAATTGTTAAATAGAGCCAAATGAATGACGTCAGAGAATATCGTCCGATGTGACGTCACTTGTTTGTCACCGCCTATAAAAGACTGTGATCCGGTCTTACTCGGCTTGCTTCTTGCTTCGCAGCAGCCGCACCGCACGGACCTAAGCTAAGTATACAATTATTTAGTACATGTTAGGAAGACATAATATGTACCGCTTGTGTGTTGGTATATAGGTACAATATGTTCTTATTATCGAACCCAGAATTAAATTAGTAAAGTGTATACTTTGCTTTGTTACTTGATATTTAAAAGTGTTTTAATAAGGTTATTTTGGATAGCTCCACACCATTTTACTAAATGTTTAAGTAAATGAAGTTATTTTGGATAGTTTTATGTTCAACTAAATTATGTTTTGACATTCTTCTTATTTGCTTAAATCATTCTATGATTATTTGTTAAATGAGATTAAAATACTTTTTTAGTATTCTACCTTTTCTTTTTTACTATATTTTTTTTAACTTAATCTCACACGCGCGTTTAACTTTGTTAGTTTTAAGTTTTTTCTACCATAATTGGAAATAATATGGAAAAATAATTATTTTATAGTTTTAAGGTTGAAATTAAATGAATAATTAGTGTTGGAAAATTTAATGTTAGGTTTAATGTCGTAGGTTGTTTCTATTTAATAGACCGATACATTTTCAAAAGTTCGTAATAAAAATAATATTGAAGTATTATATAATCTCCTAATTATAATAATATATTATATTATATATCTATGAATTAATTATGTATATCTACCGTAGTATTTATAACACAAGTATTACAGTGCTTAAAGTTAATGTGGGAAATAATAAGGTAATTGATGACGTAGTAGTTCGGCTTACGATCGCAAGGTGAAGCACCTTCCGCAAGGGTTGGTCATGGGATGGGTGACTAGAAAATTATTATTCACAGCTCTATTGTTTCAAAAGTAAAGATTAATCGTTGGTTTCGGTCACATTTCCATTAATAATAATTATACAAACAGTTAGGAACGTGCACGACGAAATTATTGGAAAGTAGTAGTGTATCAGATAGACAAACATAATTTAAACATAGATATATGCTATTCATAGAAATTGGCTCTAATATGGACTTTCAGCTGTTAAATTCTCTAACTGTTGTTATAGATTTAGCTGTTGGTGTTCTGTTAACAAAACAAATAAATAAATAAATATATATTACCAATTACTCAGGTATAAATTCATCACACAAACATCTTCCTCTTCCAGGATTCGATTCCAGGACCGTCGGTGGGAAAGGCAGGATCTCTGCCACTGCACCAAGCGGAAGACAAATAGTTTTCACCCAATGTTTTCTTTGCATTTTCTAAATTGCCAGTGAATTACAATGAGAGTTTTAGTATTTATGTTTTCGATGTATGTTAAGAGTGGCAGCTAATATACATCCCGTATCACAAATGGTATGCCTCGTATGTCTTTTAGGCAAATAAAATATATTTACTTACCCAAGTCAAGTAAAAAATGTTGATATTATAAAGCAGTAGCACCAACATTGGACAAGAGGGTCCTTTGGGTTTCATACATTTTCAGCCCTTTGAAATAACCAAATTAATGTAATCAACCTTCTGTTATATCACACGGCAGCAAAGACAGTACAGTTGTCTGTTTTTGATACAAAAAAAAATTCAGACAACTGCTGAGTTTCAGTTATCAGTTTCTACATTACGTACCATTTTAGAACTAGATAAGAAATTAAAAAAATAGATTGGTAGCTTTATTTAGTAAGTAGGTATAAGATAGCAGTGCATGATAAATTTAAGAAAGTTTTTGTTAATTGGTGTAACGTATTTTAAATTATATAAATACGTAATATAGCAATACCTTCCGAAGAACTTTTTGAATAAATATGTATATTGATTCTATACCTTATATACTTCTATTTTCCCAATACCGTATAATGCATTTTCTCGCTTAAGATGCATTGTTTGAGTCCCGTCTTAAACGAGTTTTACTGTATTTACTTCATCCTTACGTTTTGGTCTTTTGTCTTAAACGGGTTTTACTGTGTTTACTTAATCCGTAGGTTTTGATTTTTCAAGGTGACCGTGATTCCATACACACGGACACTGAAAAGTCGGAATTTTATTAAAAGAAAAAATACACCCAAGTTTGGTATACTTTAAAGAATTTAACATCAGTGAGTAAATTTGAAAAATTATTGAAACAAAAATATTGTTTTCATTTTATAATTATTTTCTTGAACTATGGATATAAAACAATGGATAGATTTACTTGCATAACAACCATGAATTGGGAAGAAGGTTTATGCTCCGTATACTTTTATTATGCCTGAATTGTATAAAAAAAGATTAACTACAGATTAACTTCAGAAATACGTGCTTTTATGTATCGACATTTATAATTTCAAATATGGTTTATCCTGTTTAACACAGTGATGATTGTTGCATAAGTTATTTAAAAAATAATTTGTTTAAGACGCACAATATGATTTTGCTTTCGAGGAAAGATATAGTATCGTTTAAAAATAACGTCGTTATAATCTTACAACTACAATGTAATTGAAGTCACGGGGAAGGAAACTGGTCCCTAGTGTATCTGCAGCCTTTAGCAGCCACCAAATCGCACTATTCTTTCTAAGTAATTTCCATCCATACGGAAGGCCTTCTAAAATTCACAAAGAAATATTTTAATCGTTACGATTTTTTGCAGTGTTTTAAGTAACTAGTGACTTAAAATCCATAATTAATAATGGATGACAAATGCAATCATATTTTGGCGAAAATTTTGCTCTAGAAATAGAACTTTAATAAAAAAAAACGTATTATATATGTATACGTATGTCTAAAGTTTATTATCCTTAGTTTTAATCTATCAATATATTTAATAAGAAATTGCTGTCCTATATATGTAGCCAGGGAGATATCTAATATATGTAAAGAAGATGGCATATAATATCCATTTTTAGTAATGGGTTTTCCTACACATGTTAGTCCAAAAAAATCACCTTGCTAAAAGACGTAAATAAAGAATCAAAATGTTTATATAAAAATATTTTTTATGGGATATGTGCGCTTACTATAGTATATTTAAAGCTGACGTTTCGACTTCTTTACAAGAGAAGTAAGAGTGAAAAGAAAGGTATATATATCTATTACTAGATTTTTATAGTGGACTTCAGGGGAGATATGACCTCCTGATGATGATTTTCTAACTATCATTGACTTCCCATGGACCTACGAATATTTCCGACTCCTATATTTTTCGTTATCAAAAACAGATCCGTGACTGTGGACACCGTTCAAGACAACTGCCTCATAATAAATTACTATTCGTAATGTAATGTATAATTAGTTGAATAAACCGTCTGAAAAGTGAACCATATTTGAGTAAACAGTTTATAACCAGATATTTAATACAGCGGCGGCGTAGCGGTTAGTTAGTCGTAAAGTCATCCACAGACGTGACTTCAGTGCAAATTATTGAATTTGAAATAGTTCACAACGTTCAGGGTTACTGCTCACTATTGAACACTAATAAAATTTGCCATTTTATGAGATTCAATAAAATATGAATTTTATTCATATTGTGTAAGTAGAGTTACACGATGGGTATTTTCAATGAAATAATAATAACCTACCTTATTGCACACATTACAAAATAATTAAAGAGAAGAACAATACACAAAGAAGAAAGCGTGTTCGATGGTTTTATTGCCTAATAGCAATTCAGGATCCATCCAGGCTATCTTGGGTGAAGTGTAAAATAAAAAGCAGCATATTTTTTTTATTTCATCCCGAAGTTTCGAATCCTTTTTAAGAACCGTGTTCATAGGGTAACTGGTTGATTATCCTGTGAACACGACTCCTGAATATAAATCTGATCTTTTAATATAAGATCACGAACATTATAGCTGCTTCCTTTGGGAGTCAAATTTTATGCCCACGACAAAAAATATATCGCGTTTCGGATTTACTCACATAAATTTTTAAAAGTTGAAATTTGCATCTCTGTAATGTAATTTTCGTCCTTTTTTAGAAGTTTAATCGCACTGAAAATCAATGAATAAAACTTCGAGTAAGTACAAACCGATTCAGGATTAATAATTTATATATATATATATATATATAATTATTATATTGATCTTCTAGGCTATGCGATATAAAAATATATATAATATAAAAACATTATTATCATATTTGCTATATGACGAATACAGTAACCGGTTTGCGTGATATTCAGGAGGGAATGTAAATTATTCCCTTCATTGGGTTTTTGTACGAGTAACGAACACTCTTTTACTCACGTAGTGTGGCAGTCCTTTATCGATATCATAATATACCTTAATTTTAAGATAATATTTATAAATATTTGACAGGTTCATAATGTTGCCATTTCCAGCGAATATAGTCTTTAGAGACATGAATATTTTCATAAAAAATTATAACTATCTAGATTATATAGCTCAATGTAGATATAAAGTATTTTAGTACATACCGGGTCACTGAGGCAGTTGTGAATATTTTTTTTTATTTATGAGACCCTAGTCATTTATAGAAAAATAAAATGTATAATGACAAGAAAAAGTATCATCGTTCGAATTTGTGAGACGATTAAAGTGAGACCATAAAAGTAGTGTTTTTAAAAAGGCCTTATTCAGGTAGCTTTAAATTGTATGCAATATAAAATCCGATTAAAGGAAATATGAACCAAATATCGGTCGTTGACCTTAGATGAAAATATTATATTTATATATAATAAAGATGAATGTGTTACTAATTACTTTTAGTGTGAGGTTGGGTTATAATTTGGTTAGTGGTTTTGGCAACAATTTGAAGAGGTATCGAACAGTTTCAGGTTACTCTCTAATACACACTGTTAAAAACTACATTTTCATAAACTTTTGTATGTTTTGATGTTAACGTTTTTTCTTAAAAGTAATAACTGTTATTTTTCAATCGATAACTCAATATATCGAAATCACACCACTAACTCCTACAGAATAGTTAATCGTTGTATGCGTTTCAGCCTTTTGTAGCCTTTTTCCGACATTCAAAAATGTAAATTATCAGAATGAGATTTTTACGGCCTTCATGAATTATTTGATACTTTTTTACTTTAAAAAATATTGGGAATGAGCGTGATATGAGCGTTGTAGTATTAATTATGTGGACGTTAAGAAACTTTGGCTCAGTTTGAAAATTTAAATAATTTAATATTATACAATATTAACTACATTGTTCTGAACGTAAGTAGCTAAAGCGCTTATGTTATAGAATTCAGAAAGAACAACGATACCAAAACATACAAAAACAACACAGCCCCGAGCTAACGTAATCAAGTTCGTTTTCTACATTGATCTGACTGGGGATCGAACCCGGGACCACGGAGTGGCATCATCATGAAAAGCAGTATGCAAGCTACTAGACTTGGGAGGTCATCACGGAATATATCATATAATATATAAATATATATATATATAAATTTTGTGTCACAGTCTTTGACCGCAATGAACTAGGAAAGTAGTCAACCGATTTTATTGATTTTTTCATTTTGTTGTATTTGTTTCAACTTAGGACATAGGATAGATTTCGTTTTAATTCATAACAAAAGAATGTTTTTAATGCAATTTATAATGCTGGGCCATAGCTAACTACGTATAAGCGTTATCTACACTAATATAATAAAGAGGAAAGATTTATATTTTTGTATGTTTGCAATGAATAAACTCAAAAACTACTAAGCCGATTTCAAAAAATTTTTCACCATTGGAAAGCTACATTCACGCTGAGTAACATAGGCTATATTTAATGCTAGAAAAAATTTAAAGAATTTTGTCCACGCGTGCGTAGCCGGGACGGGCCGCTAGTAATATATATGAACATGGTCAATATGTCAATGAGGTATCAAATCAAAAATATTGAACCAACTAGAGTTTTTAATTTATGACCACTTACTACATTTAAAAGCATTTTGTCATACCGAACAGTCTTGACCGTCCCCGTCCGGGGAATGCCAAGGGACCGGCGATTGTACTTGGCATTCTTAAGTTATCGTTAAGTATTCATGAGTGACATTGAAATATTCATTCTTTGTATATGTGTAAGCGTGTTCCTACTAAAACTTAATATTTCAACAATTTGTTTATTTAGCTATAAAATCATAAAATGAGCGTACACTGGGTAAATACTCCTTTTTAAACCATGTATAAAAAACAAAACTTAAGAAAATATCAATACGAACGGCAAATTAACAATTAATCACCTTAATACTCATAATGCTTGAAGCATCGTCACAAAATCTCATAAACTAAAAGTGCTAGGACTCTCATATTTTGCATGGGAGTTCTTTTTAGGACGTCGGCGTCAGTGCTCATTAAAACGGGATTTTGATAAATTCAACCCCAGAGGGGGTAAAACGGAGTGGCAATGTTTGTATGATCTTTATGTAGTTTTAATAGTAGGGCTTCCAAATTATTAATATACACGTCTTCGAAAGAAGGTAGTCGGATTTTTTGTTAAAAAATTTAATGTTTATTATTTTTATCCCTCATTCATCATCGTTTTCAAAAATTTCCTTACAAAATTTAACATAATCACAAATGGATTTTTTTAAATAGGACTGGAAAAGATAGCTAGAATTTCAGATTTAATAAACGAAAAACGATGGAACCATAATTTATGGCTACCCGAAAAGGACAGTCACGTGAGGGCAGTCATCGTTGTCGCACGTATCGAATGTACGAATTTTTCTGCGCTTTGTGTTGCTTGATTGATGTTCACTTTCTCAGATTATTTATTTCTGTGCATTTAAATATTAATTTGATTTTTTTGTTAGAGATCCTGACGCCAAAAAATATCAAACTACCTATTTCTTTATTTAGATATTTTTAAATTTATTTCAACGTGTCATTTAATCACAGAGTTTTATTTTTGTTTGTTGATTAAATATAAGTTTATTTGAAAAAAAATACGGAAAAATTATAACTGTCATCGGCGAAGGATTACAAATCCAGTGCAGAGTGGTAGAAATACCTGGCAATGGATCTGATGGAGTCTGTGTCTTATTGTGAATGTATGTGAACCGTAAGCTTATTTAACTTAGTGTCATTATTGCACCGTTCACATACACTCACAGTAAGCTAAAGTATCTTACGCTCGTTATTGCACGGTCTAACAGCTCCTGATGATGCTCCGTGTGGGCGCGCAACACGTTATAGAGTAGTTGGTGAATGTGCCGGTGTCTGCGGTTTCTGCATTTATTTGCGGGCGGGCGGGCGGTGCACACTGATTGTTTTTTGCGGAAGTAAGCTACATATTTTTATTTTATTTTACTAATGGATATGGACTTCCGCCAAGTAACGCCTGATTCTATCAAATAGGCAAACAGTTGTGAATTATAAGAAAAAGCAGCAAGTCATTGTTCGGAAAAAATAATTATGATCGCATTGCCACCTACTAGATCCAAAAATAATTTCTAGAAACGACGAAATACATTAATATATGTATTTGTGAAAAGCTTTATTTATTTATTTTATGCTTCTCACTTCGTAGCTGTTGGTCTTTTTATAAAATATATTATCGTCACGTTATCACTCTCATAAGGATTCAATTTTATAAAACGTTTAAGACCCGCGTAGGGGTTGTTTTCGTATGTATTACCAGAATAAAAGACCTGCAAGTACGTTTTAAATTTTTTATCAAAACCTTCGGAATAAAGTTTCACGATTATGTCTTTGAAATGAAATGAAATAAAATAGTGGAATGTTCATACAAAGTCACCTCCTTATTCGTCTATTTAAGTGCAGAATGCTCGAAAATGCTGATAATCATGTATGTGTATTTTTTCCAGAAGCACAAGCATTAAATGAATTTTTCTTACTTTGAAAATAACAGATTTCTATGCAACACTTTATTCTCTGTATCGCCCCATTAGGTGTTGAATTTTCTAAACCTTTCTCTGCAAGCGTTTTCACCCCGTCTCTAGGTTCAGCGGTTTAGGCATTTGTTAGAAAAGAGAAATTATACGATTATATCATTATTTGGAAAAATTGAAAGTGCTTTTTCCATGACATATGGATACTAGAGCATCGTATAGAAACATATGTATATAATACTTAAATAGGTAGACTCAGGTACAAATGCTCGTATTAATCACACAAACATATACCCTTGCCGGGTTCGAATCATCAGTGCGAAATGCGGGCTCACTACCGTTGCCCAAACGGTCGTCATTCAAATTTAAATAATTATATGTTGGTAATATATTATTTTAGAAATATCTTGAAATATTTTTATTATATCATTATTTGTAGGCAATACTCTACTATTAGGTATTATATTTGTAGAAGTAGATAACAGAAAACCAATTACTGATCTTCCGCTGATAAAAGTAACAATACATATTTGATTATGTTAAGTTTATTACAATTTAATTATTTAAGTTATAGAACCAATATAAGGAAGGATTTAAATCTGCAGTTCAAATACCCGGCGTTTATTTTAGATTAACACATTAAATTGATGATGAGTGATGAGTAACAATTAAATATGAAATTCGTTACATACCTAAGCATTGAATCCTTTTTGTTTAATTCTTTACGTTCCTGTGAAGTCATTACTTAATTGCATCTATTGAATTAAAAAAAACAATCCGTAGAAAAACCTAAATAAAATTTCCTATATTTCTTTTTGTTTTTTTTAGTCACGCAATCTTTGAAATAATACCTTATATTTTATTCAAACCAACCATACACCAATTTACAAATAATTGAAGAACACAGTATCGGGTCAGCTAAATTTGATTTATTCATATAAAAAATTAAATTAATTCATTATTAAGTTTACTCTTTGAAACCGTCTCACTGTACGTTGATCGTAAACATAATGACACGTGTAAATAAATCTTTAAATACGTAGTCAAGTCTTAATAAACTATCAGGACACGAATTATTTTTTCATAAAATGTTGCGTGTGTTTACCTTGCTCTCAATTTGCCACACAATCAGGGCCGTCTACCTGATTTCTGTCTACGGCGATGTCTTTAAAGATAGAGAATTCTTCACCACCACATTTCCTTGGATAGTAGATAATATTGGGGGTGAACTCGATGTAGAATACCAGCTATTGGGAAGTGGGCGTTATTCTGTGCCGCAAATGTGTGCTCTGAAGGAGCTAAGAAGAAATGTCTTTCTTCAAGCTCAATATTTGAAGTGTGAAGCTGAGGGTAAGTATTATAACATATTTTTCCAAGATGGAGAATATTATTTCGGTATTAAATATTGTAAGCTGGTTGGGATGTTGCATTGATAAGTGTTCGGTCTAGGAGGTGGAGCAACTTTCACAATCGCCAGTCATTGGATGGATAATTTAAAAAATAATTACCTGAGGCTGCTTTGTGTGTTGGAAGGCACGTTAATCCTTTAGCCCTGAATGGTATATATGAAATAAATTATTCTCATGAGTTGTTTTGTGATAACAAGTATTTTAAAAAACATGGACTTTTTCTCATGTCGGCGTGTAGTTCTGTAACTGTAACTATGATGGTATAATCAGTGTTGAGATTCAAAGCAACAAATTATTTTTAAATGGTATCTATTTGTTTAGATATAGAAATTTCAAAATATTTGACAAGTTGAACGATGATAAAACTCAAATAACATTAAAAAGTGTCATTTTTCTTTTATAGGCAGACCCAGCAAATACTGCCTCTGCGAAACAGGAATTGATCCAACAGATTTCACTGAGTGCGTCCAAAATCAAGGGTACTTAGCTTCACAAGCTGCAGC
The DNA here is from genome assembly GCA_927399485.1 of Calamotropha paludella. Taxonomy (NCBI): domain Eukaryota; kingdom Metazoa; phylum Arthropoda; class Insecta; order Lepidoptera; family Crambidae; genus Calamotropha; species Calamotropha paludella. The sequence continues at coordinate 16,426,543 of OV656803.1, read as the reverse complement.
CGAGTTCATGAGACTTAATGTTGGGGTGTCCCCATTAATAGAACTTGGTTTTGGCAGTGGAAGCACCGTTTTTGGAGTTCCCGACATGTTTTATTTGAAAAAGATATGTACAATTTTTGGAGAGTACAAGCCATTCGGATGTGTAAAGACTTGCAATAATACTGAAAGCTGGGTGGATAAGAAAGCTATAGCTCAGTTCGATAAAGACTGTGGGTCTGACTACATAATGCACAGTAAGTACTTTCCCCAAAACATATAGCAAAATACCTATTTCGTGCACTCCAAAAACCTCTAAGAGGTTTTATAAATAAACCTTATACGGATATCATAACATATAATATATCACAAAATGAAAGTTATGATTATATCGTTTTGGGTCTCATTAAACACCTAATTTATTTCAGTACCAATAATAGTTTGTCACTTGCGTTAGTGTCGGTCTTGTAAAATGAAAGATATATATCGGTAATAAGGCAGTAAAAATCTATGCCTGCTCAGTAGTACAAGTAGGAAAACATTTTTAAATGTCCTTTATTTTAGAGGCCTTTACTGTTTTATCAACAGGTTTAATTGCAATCCCCTGGTTTTCCTGATTCGCTTGTGTGATCTTGCTTCGAGTTTTTCTAGTAGCTACTTCTTAGGTTAGACTCGTATTATCTCTATGATGTGGTTTATAACACTCAAATAAGTTATTCCACTTTGTGTCGACCAGGTAACGAATCAAAAGATTAATATCTACAGCAGCAGCAGTCGTTGAGGAATAATCTGAGGCATCACTTGATGACGTTGCAAAAATCACATTTGCAATCATAGGTACAGTTTTCGTGACTTACTTCGTGTGTCCTCGTGGTAAATTTCATACGCAGTGTGACCATGGTTGGTTCATGCTCCGCACCTTTCTAAGACTCACCTCAATATGGGACTATTTAATGACAAGCGTGGGAGATTTATTACTTTCAATGACAACGCAAACCGTACTAGTTTTACGTAATGCCATTGGTTCTTCTTGGCAAATTCGCGGTCATCAAGCGTCACTCAGCACATCACAGCATGCATATTTCCTGACTCTGACAGACAGACATGACTTCTTTTTTGTTTTTATTTTATTATCCTGCACCGACCCTGCTAGTGAGGTTGGGTATTCATTTTTATGCAGGCTTGTGTTTTTATGTTTACTTTATGTTCATCTTCTTTTTGTACTATGTTTTGTTTTGTTCTTTTTGTGTTATGTAAGACTTCTGTGTGTTATTCGTTGTTTTTAATTTATATTATTATTTGTTTTATTTGCTTATTCGTACATGTATATATTCTTTAATTTTCCGCCTTCCGCGCACCAAACAGGCCCCGTCAGAATACCAGCGTTGCTACGACACGCATTCGTGTCGTAACAACACAAGCTGAGGCGGGGACCTGATTGACCTTGTGCTTTTACACTGTAACTTCTATTTGTAAAATTTATTACTATTTTGTGTTGTTCAATAAGTGTTTCTCTCTCTCTCTCTCTCTCTCTAGATCTTAGCTCTCCATAAAGAGCGGAAAATTTAGATTACTTGATTCTTGATGACGTGAGATAACTTATGGTTCAAGGTCTAATGTGCTTTTTTGCTAGAATTACAGTTGTTTTTTTTTTCAACAGATCCGACAACAATGAATACTGCTGTGTTTACAACACCTTCCACCAACATCCTCTCCTCTAGAGGAATAGATTCCTAGTGAATATTTTTTTACTATTCCTCAAAAACATGTATTAGTTTCTTTGGAATCAATAAACGCCTTTTTAAAAGTGATTTTCGATTATTTTTACTCCTAATTTTGTCAATTTCAACTTCAGTTTCAATTTTTTATTTGCAAATTAAGTGTACATATTTTCACGATCGTCTCATTTAAAGTCAACCATTTCTTTATTCATCATATTATTAATGGAGACAAATTTCTTGCGATTCGTTAAATAAGAATTCTGCTATTTGAGTGCAATACCTCTAAACTTAAATGAATCCAGTTTTTTTAGAGGATATCATGCGAGACATAGTCGAAAGCCTTATTGAGATTAAATAACAATCCCGTAGTCAAGCGGTTATCATTTAAATTGGTCAGGACAGTATTTACAAGGTTACACATAGCTAATTCATCGATTTGTTTTTAGGAATCCATATTGTTCATTATTTATGATATTAAGTTTTTGATGAAAATCTATTTCCCTCTTGTTGTACATGCATTTCTCAAACACTTTAGAGAAGATTGATGCAAGACTAATTGTGCGATAATTACTCATATTGTCTTCTCTATTACCTTTTTTAAAAAGAGGTTTAACTACATTCAATTTTAGTGTCGTTGCAAAAGTTCCATTTGAAAACGACATATTGATCAAATATGTTAATAAACACAGTATTTCCATAATATAACCCTTTAATACTGTCGTACTTATGCCATCATAACCCTCGGAAAGCCTATTATTCAGTCTCATTACTTCTTTTTTTCAAAACATTGGATTAATCAACATAGAAGTTCTGATAATATTATATCACTTTGGCAGTGTAGTTATTATTAGAAATATCTAAGAAATAATTCTTGAAAGCGGTAGTTCGAATGAGTCTGTTAAAAGATTGTCATTAATTTGAATAGTCGAAAAAGTATTACTTTTGTGGGACTTTCATTTACCTCTCTAATAATGATTGACCATGTTGCTTTACATTTATTTTGCTATTAGTTATAAATTTTATATTGCAATTTCTTTTCGATTTTATTACGTTTTTTTTTTAATATATGCATATGTCAAGTATTGTTGTTTATGTAGTGTTGATTAACTTTTATAATATTAAAAGTGCAATAGCCTTTTAGTTTAACAACACATTTTTAAACCTCTACTTATCTACGTATGCTGAAACACTGCTTTACTCTGTATTTATCTGTGACACATTTGTGGCTTCATATCTGAGCGAAAGGCTAGCTACGAGCTTAAGCAGCACTTGATGCGGGCATTTCCAAACCTACAACGATCGCTATAGAGCTGTTACATAAAAAAGTTAAGGACCTTAAATTGTCGAAAGAGATAGGATTTGTACTATATACTATTTGCAAATTTAACCAATTCATATAGTAAAAACAAATATTTTTAATATTATTAAACACGCTGTAAGACTAAAACCGTATATTCATAATATTCATAATGAGGGTAAATGAAAATGGTAATATTACCATGTTTGTTTTGAAGTTGCGACATTTTGCCGCAGTTGCATGCGCCATCATCATAGTCTGAAGTTTTTTGCGTGAGGATATTATATGCAATCGTATCGATCTACCCTCCGTCTCTTTAATTACTCAAAACTGTCATCGACACACACTGGCGAAACGGCACTTTAACCGACTTCAAAACAAGGATTTAGGATTATCAATTCGATCGGTGTGTTTGTAATATCATCAAAATTGTAGTTTTTGTATATGCTAGTCTATACCAGCTTCTGAACATGGGTGCCTTTTGTAAGTGTATGTATGTATATTTGTCCTAACATATTTAAAAAAATATTAATCGGAAGTGGATATATGTATGTATATTTCCCACATATTTCAAAAACTATAAGTCGTAATACATATACTTATTTTTTGTTGGACTAGGTATAGTTTAACTTAAGTAACTGCAAGTTTAATTAAAATTGGTTTAGTAATTTTTGAGATAGAGATTTTAAGTGAGTATTAGTCAGTTACTAAGAAAACGTATATTTGGCTTAACATCGTAATTTTAAAACATATCTTTATGCATGTTGTTTCTATGGTTGCATGCAGAGTGAGGCTATAGCTTTATAATCTCGATGAAAAATTTAATAAGTGACTTAATTTAAATAACCACCAAAACTAAAATAAATTAGAAATAAAAAGGTTATAAAAGAAATATAAATATACTTTAAAACGATATTTTTTTTTTGAAATAGGGAGTAATAATAGTTTTATGTTTTAAATAATCTAAAGATAAAAATTATTTTTTTGAGATTAGTGCCAGCCCGAGATTTTTGGAATAAATGTCGTCACTTGATCCTACTATCAAGTATCAGTATCAGCCTACGAGGCTGGCAAATATATGTTATTTATATTCTTCTGAAATTGAGTCAGTTTTATATGACTTTATTTTTCAAGCTAAAACTGGATTACGGGATTCATATTCAACTTAAAATTATGTCAGAAAAAAGAAACACTGTAATAACAGTGTATGAAAATTTAAACCAACAATTTAAAAGGACCTTTAATCAGTATCAAGTTTTTTTTAATAGTCCATTTAAATATACCGTACCAGAAATAAAATGTCGATTGAGGAAAGAAGGAAAAGAAATAATACCATTTCCGATTACACCCTTATTGTGTTGTTTTAGTTCCAAATTGTGCTATTGTAACAACATAACAAACATTTATTAAACGGCAATAACAACAGTTTTTGTACTACTTTTTAGAGGCGATATAAGATAATTTTATTAGTGATTTCTATCAATATTAAGTATTTTTTCGATTATAATTTATAAAGTACACCGTCATAATAACTAGGTCTGCAATGCTGCTGCTGTTTGCAAATACTGAGCGGAGCACTACCTTACCTAACCTCTCCTAAATTTCATCAATGTAGTCTCAGCGGTTTGGCTGTGATCAGCTTTTGAATTTTTCTTTCAGTGATTATTCCTCCATGGTAAAGTCTATTTATTTTTATATAGCCTATGTCCGTCAAGTTATAATAATGTATGTTCATGCCAAAATTCGTTCGAATCGGTTGATCCGTTAAGTAGCAGGAGGGAGACAAGCGAAATTTGTGAGTTGCCTAAAAGAGAGCTTCGCTCAATAAAACAAATGTCGTCACGTTAAGTGACAATACTTATTTAATAAAAATAAAAATCCTTAGAACAGATTTTTATAAGGTAAACTAACAAAAAGATAATTAATCCAACCTCCTTTGTTTAACCGGGTATTGACTGCATGAAGTTATGAATCAGCAATACAGGGTGGGGCATGTCTAAGCCCATGGGCTTAGTTTGCAGGGTTAAGGTGCGCCTTTGACATATAGGAGTTTGTGGACTAAAAAAATTTGAAAAATGTCAGTCTTCGGATCACTACCACCTATTGTATCACTCAAACCTTCATTAGATATCCTGTAGAAAACAGCGCTAGTCTCCATCCGGATCCAACAAGATTATAAGATATTTAACTCAACCCTCGCTTTAAGAGTATAAAATGATCTATATATATGATTTCACGTCGTTGTCTGTGTAGCCCAAGACCCTTTTTCTCAGGAGGAGGTATTGAGTTTGAAGTAATATAATTGTTCACTTTATTAAATTATCATACCAGTCACCAATTAAGAGACTAATGATTATGCTACCTTTGTGTACAGTCAATATACTGCAGCCCTTTAATATCAGTGGAAAGATAAGACTTTAAATTATTTCAAAAAGACATGTTTTTGTTAAACAACAAATTTTTGCCGAATTCTTCTTTACTAATTTTAAAATAATTTACTTTTAATTTAAATATTATATTAATTTTATTATTATAATAATTTTTACGATCTTTACAAAAATTATAAGATATTACAAAAAATAGTGCGGAGTATTCGGTTGCAGGTAAATGTAAAGAGCTCTTATGCCGTAGTTGTTAGTTCGGCCTGCGATTGAGGAGGTTAGGTACTTTCTTATGAGCCGGTCATCGGATGGGTAACCATAAATTTATTTCGTCGAGCTCCTTTTTGCTGCAGAGGTACGTAAAGCTAGTGTTCTTGGCTATATGAACTGAACAGTCATATAACATATAGTGGGTAATGACCCATACTCCTTACAATGTTTTAATAAAGGTAATAATAGTAAATAGTTAAGCTTTTCATAGCAGGATAATAACATAAATTTCAATGATGTCTATTCGTATAATTTTCAATATATTTATTACGGTTGTAGTTTAGTTGATTACACGTTTAAATTCGATTCATGAGATAAGATCTATAAGATTTCATGCAATTTATTTTTACGATTCACTTCATAGGTAAGCGGATTTCTTTCAGGTACCTACTGTATAGATTCACACTCTGCTTGTATATTAATTTAAATATATCGCCTACTCAACTCTTCTGAGGAGCAACAGATTTATTTTATTGTCACGACAGAGCTTTCGAATTAAGTGGAATGCTTCTTAGATTTTCTATTCGATAAATTCATAATAGAATCTCACAAACAAGTAAGAACAATAGAAGCACAGTCTCTTGTAAATCTAAATGACGCTGTCAGATATTGGTCATTGCATCACTTGTGAACAGCTGAACCAAATTGGCTGTTTTATTAAATTAAATAGTTGAGTTTTGATTTAAAAATAACTATAGAGAAGGCAGTAATCTCGTAGTTGAATCCATAATCTAAGATCACAGTGGTTTGTGTGTTTGTCTGTCCGCTCTTACTCCCCGCTCTTTTCCATTGTATACGCGTTACCATAATACCTAAGAATATCATTCAAGAAGGCTAAGAAGACTAAGCTATATGTGTAGTCGTAGAACCGAAACGTTAGCGCGATTCATTTCGGTACAGCAACATCTATAACTGAGACACAACAACGCGTGGCCGGGTCAGCAGCAACGCATTAACCGCAAGTAGTTCGTCTACCGGACGCTAGATGGCGCTAACGGAAAAATATTTATAATAGAAAAAAATTAAACAATTTTGTCCACCCGTGCGAACCCGGTACGGGCCGCTAGTATTTATAAAGTACATTGACTGAATAAATACAATTTACACTAGCTTTTAATTTAATTGATAAAAGCGAGTAAGAGTTTCGGTGGCTTAGGGGTTATGGCGTCTGATTTGCTATATCAGAAGTCGGCGAAGAAATGTCAACCTATTTTTTATATAAAATTACTTTATAACGACAAAAACTAAAATACTCAAGTAATTAGTCTGTTATTACTATAATCATAAGTGTCCAGATATAGAACAAGGAGAATTTAAAAAGAGGCATGTAAAACTGCTTAACTCAGGAAAAAATACACGTTTATTTTTAATGATTTAATGAAAGGATATAATGTCTGTCTGGTATATATAATGTCTGGCATATAAATACAGCTTTCATAGTGTGTTTGGATTAAAAAGGAGATGTATTAAAAAATATTAAACAACTTTTAACTTATATGTAAGAGTTCTTATATGTTTTCAACCATGATATCCTATAAAAACGGGTATTTCTCTAGTAATTAATGTCAGAGTGACCCACAGCAATACCCGTTTGTGATTGTTTAGACTAATATTCTTGTTTTTATATTATTTTATGTGTAATTTTTTTCTTGTTTGTGGTAGTGGCCACATTTATCTGAAATACCTCCTCTTTGGTTAAGAATTCCAAATTCAAATTTATAAATCCATTTAGCTGGTAACTATATTGTTTTGTTTCGAAAACAGTCATTAATTTGGTTTTTCTGGGGGTCCAGGCCTCCCCATACCTTGCTCCAACAGATTACCATTTATTCCGGAATTCTGATAACTTCTTACTAGGAAAAAATTCAACTCCGATGTGGCAGTCCTAACCGCCTTTAGAAAATTTATCGATTCTCGCCCCCATGTTTTTTCTAGTAAAGTGATCAATGAACTGCCTATTAGATGGCGAAAGTGCAAAGATAAGTATGGTGCATATTTTGATGGGTGAAATATATTTAACAAAAAACAAATCGATTTTATATTACTCCCTTACAACACGCCAATTGCATATGCAAGGACTTAATATTTAATAATATAGTAATTTTATTGTATAGTAAAAGTAATAATTTGCTAATAATGAAGTTACCTACAACTTGTTAGGTAAAGTTTAGGTCAACAATAAATTGACTTTATAATGTAGGCAATATTTACATATATAGCAAAATGGTAAATTACATAAAAAGTAGAAACAGACTCATTTAAATGAATATAATAATAAGGGTTATTTCATTTTTAATGATAAGCTAAATTGTCATGACTTAAATAATAACAAAAACAATGCTTGACTGGAATAATAACTTTATTACGAAATTATCGTTATTATTATTATGATTACAAGTCAGAGTCAAATAAACTAAAAAGACAATAATAAAAAATTTATTATCTGGTCAAGTATCTCCGAATTCCTTTTATTTATTTTAAAAACTAATAGTTAAACTGATTAATAATACGAGGGTGGATATAACAACTCTCTGATTATACCATCACTGCAGTGCCAGTGGCAGTAGTGTGCAAATTGCATTACGTTCGCCACAGCAATCATGTCAGGCACAGTAGCGTCCTAACTCACGGCCTTTACATGGTGCACAGTTTAAGCAATCGTAAGTTCCTTTTGACGTCTGTTTATCGCCATTTAATGAAAACAATATAGTTCACTACTTTTAGTTACCGACACTAAATAATCCTAGTTGTATCTAGTTCTAGTTCTGGCCAACACATTTGGATTCTGATTGAGTACCGAAGTGCCACAATCGTGCTGATTAATACCACATTCAATACCAGACATAGGGTACTAATCTGTAAGAAAGGACAAAGATAAATATTAAATAAATAAATAAATATTTCCTTCACTCACAGCAATTAGCCTAGCCCCAAGTAAACACTGTAAAGCTTGTGTTATGAATACTAGGCTACGGATAGACATACATATATATTACATAGATATGTGATATTCATAAACACCCAAGACTCTGGTATAAATGCTCGTACTTATTATACAAAGATCTGCCCCTTCCGCAATTCGAACCTAGGATCGTCGGTGTCGGTGTCGGCGCCAAACGGTCCTCTATAATTGAACAAAACATTTTTAGAAATGTTTTTTTTAGAAAAGCTATCCCACAATCACATAACTTTACCTTCTAGAGAATCACGACGGTAAAATTGGTACACAGGGTTAGTACTCCTATTTCCTGAAACAACGAAATTCACGCAGGTTTATGTTTTTATTAAACAAGACCAAGACTAAGTTTCACGCATCTTACTTTTAATATTGTGGAGGTTTTCATACAAAATATTAACCTTTTTTCACTATCGTAAAAGAAGAATATTCGAAAATGCAGATAACCAATCATTTCTTTTTTAACCAAAACCACGTGTAATTCTGTGCTTATTACTTTGATAATAATAGATGTCATTAGTTCCTGTTCGGGAATATACATAAGATTAGTATATATAATTTGTTGCCTGCCCATAAAGAGTTTGTGTATCTCTTTACAAGAGATGTGAAATAGGAAACTGATATTGAAAGAAAAGTGTATGCAGGAAATCGAGTGAATGGGTTTTTGTACGCATTTATGAGTAGTTTGAAGGTGTCAAAAGAGGCCCAACTAGCTGTGCATAGAGGTGTGTTAGTACCGCCTCTAATGTATGTAAGTGAACCTTGAGTTTGGCAGAAGAAGTCCGAAGGAATCATTAATACAGTGGAAATGAGAGCTTTAAGAAGTTGAGCTGGAGTGAATTTAAGGGACACAATAAGAAATGAAGTGATAAGAGAGTGGTGTGGTGGGGAAGAAGATATAACGACAACGATAGAAAAAGAGATGCTTAGCTTGTTTGAATATGTAGAGAGGAAGGATGAAAGAAAATGACATGACAAGTATATGAGGCTAACATGCATGGAAAAGTTGATAAAGGCTGACCGATGCGAATTTCAAGGATCAAATAGAAGATGTCCTTAAAAAGGGCCGGGTTAAAAGTACGTTTTACCGACGATCTTATATAAAAGGTCTGAATAATGTTGAAGAAGCGTGATGTATGTCAGGATCGTATATAGTGAAAATCTATGATCTCTTCCTGAAAGGGCGTGATTATATGTATATATTTACAGATATTTACGTTTTGTTTGTAAATAACATATTTTAAACTACTTTAAGTAGTTCTCCCTCAAATTTAAGAATGCTTAAATGCGATCAATGTATCGCAACGTATGGCGAGTTTTTGTATCCCAGCTTCACATTCATGAGCTGCCAATGTATTGAGATATATAGTTACACCTTTTTTTAGTTCTTCATCTGTTTCAAATTTCTTTTCTGTCATAAAATCTTTTAATTTTGTAAACAGATGGTAATCAGACGAAGGCAAGTCTGGATTATATATGGTTCAAAGTTCGGTTAAAATTGTGAAATTTAATCACCACTCTAATGTCACAACTGGCAGCGTTTACTATTTTCTTGAACATTATTAACACTCACGGGAACAACACAGTTAATACCAGTGAGACGTAACCTTCTACACAGACAGCTAACATACAACTATACATGTTAGAAATTTTCCGCCGGCTACTCAATTCCAGCGCTCCGCACCGCGCAAACGGGTATTACCTATCTTCGATGACCCTCGTATTATTACAAAAAAGAAAATATAACGTTATGGGTAAATCTGTAATAACACAAATATTGCGGTAATTGCTGTTTTAATTACAAACACTAATAAACTCATAAAGATAACAGATTAGTAAAGTTTTAATTCCTGAAATATGTATTAAAATGACCGTGGTGAGGTAATGATAACATTTTTGAACACACTATTAAAAGAAAATAAAGAATTGCTTTTTAAGAGAATACCTAAAGAGAGTTGTGATTTATTAATTTCGTTGGGTTACTTATCTCGGAATTAGATACATGAACGTGATGTCTGATATCATAGTAAAATATTTATAAATTAGATTAAATAAACAGATAAGTATTGATAGCGTGCCAACAACCGCACTTCAACCTGTCACTAACTGTGAAATTTTCTCAACTGTGCCTGTGTGACTAAAGTGTTAAATAGAATATAGCAATTTAAAGTTTTGTATAGTTTGATGTATGATTGGCTGCAGTAGAAAATAAACACAAAATATTTGTTAATTGAAGAGCTCACCTTCGCTAATAAACTGTATGCAGTTTGGAAAATATTTATTTTTACGCCTGTATAATGAATAAAAAATAAATAAATGGACGACTTTGTGAAACAACACTAATGTTGCCCTATATAGCATGAGAATTAACCTTGTTGTGATAGCCATAAAGCACAACGGTAATTTAATGCATGCAAGTTTGAGTAACGAATAAAGTTATCGAGCGTGGATGTCACAGCTTCATATATTATTTGAAATAGCAGCTTTTTATAGTAGCTTTTTATAGTAGCAGTTAGTTAGTAGTTTGGAACACTTTAGTGATTGGCAGTTCGCTTAACGCTGGACGTCGATGTTACAGTCTATAATTATAAACGTACACGATGGTACAAATTAGATTTTCACCAATTATAATGTGTTTGAGAAGATAAAATGGGGCCGTTGTAGATAGTTGTTTGAAATATATTTGGTTTAATCGATAGAACAGACGTAAGCAGGCCAATTCTCTTTAGACTTAGATCTTACAGGCTTGGGCCTGTAAGAACACGATATCACTTGCGATAGCTTGAGAACTCCGGATTATCGACATTGCTTTCAGAAAAATTTATACGGTTGACCATTATTTTATACAGTTTGAAAATAAAACAATCTCTTTTATTCTTAAGGTAGGTAAAAAAAGTGTAACAAGCACGTGCCGAGTGTAAACGCAATCCAATTACCTATATGATTTTATTACACATTACTTCTCTATCATGATGTAGCATAAGTGGTACTATATATATGGTAAATATGGTAGTAAAGAATATAAGTCATTATATTTTTATTTTATTTGGTAAATAATTTTCAACACAACGTTATTGTGGTTGGGATTTTGATTAATTATAGCGAAACAGATGATACCATTTTTATTTTCTAAAAACCGGAAATTCACGCTGTTTTCTAAATAAGTACGATCCCTGTTCTATTATAAGCCTGTGTGACCATTTTAAAAGCGCAAGGCAATTTTTCTTTAGTAATATGCATGTAGCTATGTCTGTGTTGTTATTCCCGTGAACAACAACACGGGAAGTATTTTCTAATTCAAACAGTATATGTAAGTGCAATGTCGTCTTCAATATAGCTTCGGCAAAGATGTCAAAACATTAGTATTTTAAATCAGTAAAAACATGAGAATAAACTCGTTATCGGTATCAGGTAAACATATTTTCTTATTAGTTATAAACGAACTAATTTTATCAATAAAAACATTTTTAAAATTTTATTTACCTTCTTGCAGTTGGATATCAAACTCAGGAAAGCATTGCTTGTGTAATAAATATATGATATGTTAAATTCAAGACGTGAATGATTCTTTATCTAAGAGTACAATATTCAGGTTTCACTCTTCTTATAGTTTTAATCAACATTTACATTTTCTTGTTAACCTGGTTACCCTAAAAACGGTGAATCTCATCAGGCATTCTTCTTCAATCAGTAAACAAACCACTGTGCCATCGATCAAACTAATGAGCTCTGCCAATTTCAGACGGGAGGCGTGATAGCCGCGAGATGGTGTGTATATCGATCCATTTCGCGCAAATAAAGGACCCGGACGCTCTCGATTCAAATCATGGAAAACACGCCTTATCTAATGAAACCTGATATCTGCTAGTACGTAGATTTATTTTGAGATAGTGAATGTGCCATACTCAGGTATTACTAGTATGAATAAATAAATAGCATAAACATCAAAGGCGGCTACAGTTCATTGGTTTGTACTTGCCGCCGATGTACTGCAAACATGGCTGAGTCATTAATGTATTTAAGATATAAATGCATATAAATGCAGGCGATGCAGTCGCTAAGCATAAAGCTACGCTAGCACCATATATTGAAGCGGAGCGTAACACTTTAAAAATTTTTTTTTGTTCAATGGAAATTTTTGCGAATTTCAAAATTCGGGCTGTCACAATCTGGTCCTAAACCTGTTGATTCGATTCCGCACAAAAATATTGAAATCGGTTAAGAACTCGCCATTGAAGCTGGTCCATGGGAGCTTCGCTCGCTTTGCTCGCTCCGCTCCAAACATGTTTTTCATTTTTTCACAAGAGTACAAATAACGATATATGGTGATGGTCAAGATGCTAGTATATTCAGAAATATCCGGTTCAAGGCATTAAGACAAAATAAAGAAACTTTACTTATGAATTGATGTATTAACTTATATTGAAACGTGGGTAATAGAAAGTGAGGAGCTCGATGGTGCATTAGTTAGCGTATTCGGACTAAAACTGCTGTAGTTAAGCAACATTTGCAAGGCCGGCCATTGGATGGGTGACCAAAATATTAGCTTGAGCTCTTCCATGTTTCGGAAGGCACTGTTGGATCTACGGTCGTTAGAATCCAGCAATCCTAACTAGGTTCTCGTGGTGAGTTTTGGGCTGTTCTTTCAACGATTAAAAATACCGTATAGTTTATAGGTGACCCATCAGCGGGGACATTAACAAGCTGATCAAATTAGAGCGTTAATAACTCCTCGTAGTCGTAGAATTTTTTGCCACACTTTGGTAAAGGTAAATACCTATCTAATTATTTTAGTAATATATGAATGTCTTTGACCTGTTCAATGAAAGTAAATTTTTGATTATTTTTGTTTATAAATACTTAGCCATTGCCGACTATAAGGAAAGGTGTTATAGAAGTAATAAATTGAGAATAATTATGCTGTCAATACCATTAATGTTAAACCAACATGAGATAAAAAAATGCGAAATTTGCTTTATTTCCTAAAGTTTAAAAACCTTTTGTTCTGAGATTTGTATATAGGTATATTTAAAACCGCCGGAAGGTGGTTTATTCTTAGTTCAATATCGTGGCCGTCTGTATCCCCAGTTTTGATTTATTAGTCACATTAAATCTTTGAGAAATGGTGGCTTTAACTACTACTTAAAATGTGAAGTTAAGAAAATTGTGAGGATTTCTTTTCATTATTTGACACAGTCAACAGGAGAGTCACTTCAACCGATTTTAAACTTTAAATCTCACATCTCATATAGGTTTCAATATTTATTGAGAAAATAGATACAATAATAATAAGCCCAAGTAGGTTAGGCTTGTGTTATGGATAATAGGGAAACGGACAGACATACAAATCTATAATCTAAGAACACAAATTTGTTGTTTGTGTGTTTGTCTGTCCGCTTTTCCCCCCGCTCTTATAACGTTACCATAGCAACGCGTTACCGGGTCAGCTAGTATAATATTAAAATCATCTTCAACAGCGTATTAACGTTTTCTTAGGCTTAATTACAACTTAATGCGCCTTTCAAAATGCTTATCTTTATAATTTTTGATCATCAATCGACCGGCTCTCCCAATGTAGCATAACCTCAATCATCTTATTAGTCACACAAATACCTGCTTCCAACCAGGACATTTAGCTTCGCACGTAGAATCACTTCCTTTCAGCCAAGATGTTCAAAAAATATTTTATAATATAGTGTTGTTGGTTTATGTAGTTTTAGTTTATTGAATAATCAAAGTTAATCAGGGTAATGGAATAGTGAAACTTTCCCGGCTATTAAACCCGGTAAGTAAGCTTCGAATGGCGTTCACCCATACCCTTCAATATACCTAAAATGTTAATTGGTATGTCGTATCATATTATGTCACTGTCGAGCGTCGCTAGTTTTAATGTTTGAGAAGAGTGATTTTACTCTTCTACATTACGAGAATTTAGTTCTGCAACTTTGCACTGAATATGTCACAAATGTAAAACGTTCGAACTATCGAAGCTCGATAGTGAAATTATCAATTAAAGAATCGACATGCTGTTCTTCTTCACTCTGTGCTTCCCAATTTTATAAAGGCTTCAATAATTCCTTTAGAGCACCTTCATCTAAGTTAGTGACTCTTCCTAACTTATCGTATTTGTTCATTTAGTTTATTGTCATTTTATGTAGCAAATTACTTTATATAGCAAATCAAGATTTATTTACATCTTATATCGTTCTTGAAAATAGTAGAGTTTATATTGCTAAATAAAATGAATATTAAACAAATCTAAAATATCTTTTCGTCGGAAGTCCTCTTTATAGTGGTTTCATCCAAGAACTTTGCCTTTTGAATCATTAATTTTATTTAGTGCTGCACCGTCCCTTTGCTTCGATGATTGATCGCGGATATTTCCAAAAATATCACTATTCACTTTATATGTGATTTCATCGCATTTTTATTATGTATCTGTAGGTAATGTTAAGAAGGTAACTTAATCGCTCAGCTATCACAACTATCATCACCCCCAAAGGAGGTTTCTTTAATTAAACTTAAGTTAATATTTGTTTAGCTGTAACTTAAATGGAGATATCAAACCGTAACCAAGCTGTTAATAATATTAATTCAAGTAAATGTTAACTATCTATCTATGTACATAAAATCAATTGCTTTGCGTTTGTCTCGCAATAAGTCAAAAGTAGTCGCCAGATAGCTATGGTAAGTTGTTGTACGCACGCTAGAAAAGGTTTTATGGTTATATGGTTTATATGATTACAGCTCACGTTTACTTATTGATTCTTACTTAATACCAAATGCCAATTAATCCTGACGTTTCGCTCCTATTCAGCATTCAAATTATATCAAGAAGAAAATAACGTAGTAGACCTTTTTAGTGAAATTTCAGTGGCATTAGAAAGTTTGTAAAGCTATAAGAAAAAGATTTCAATAGATTTAATGTGCTATAACTGTCATGTATGTATATGTGTATTATACATGATATACGACGTGTTACAAAAAACACCGTAATAAATGTAATAAATTATCAAAACGAAAAATATTACGAACACAAGTAAGCTGTCACTGCATAGAATTGAAGTTATCATATAATATTTAACAGATTTTGAGTTTTTCATTCAGAAATATCTGCAAACTTAATAAGAGGAATTAATGGCTTCAAAAAACGTCAAGTTGAAAAAAAACGTTATGTTGTCAATTTTAAATCTTCTAATTGATATCTTACAATTATTTCGTGTTTAAACTAACATTATTTCTGAAGTGAAAAAATGGCTATGTTTTCTAACTCTGAATATCACGATACGATGTTATGTGTAGGCCATGAAGAAGACAACTTAAATCGTGCTCGCGAACAGTATCGGCAACGATTTATTGATGGTTAGCCCCCGTTGAACAACGACGGCTACCTTCGTCCCAATGCTTTCTCAACATGTCAAGACGCCTACATTCCACCGGGTCCTTTCATCGGTCCACTGGAAGTGGGCATCCAAGCACAATCGATCTCAGACAGGCTGAATCAGTAGGTATTGCAGCATTTTGTAGA
This sequence comes from Calamotropha paludella, assembly GCA_927399485.1. Classification (NCBI taxonomy): domain Eukaryota; kingdom Metazoa; phylum Arthropoda; class Insecta; order Lepidoptera; family Crambidae; genus Calamotropha; species Calamotropha paludella. The sequence goes on along the minus strand of OV656803.1, from coordinate 16,410,414 downwards.
AAAGTCAACCACGAGTAAGAAGCGAGCCGCAGCAAGACTCCATTTTGCAGTTTGGCCAATTCGTCGTGACAACAATCATCACCCTTATCACTATCGCCGTACGCAGGAGCTGATGCAACCCGATCTTAATATGTTCGTAAACATTCTGTGTTATTTACTCTTTAATTAGGTATATGGAAATAGGGTTAGCACATAAATGATTTTTTTAATTAATTTTGGCGATAAGTCATACTGCGATTCTACGGTTTTCAAATATTGTATTATTGCATTAAACCCCGTTTCCGCTTTACTGGTATTTTTGAAACACGTTATATTTAAAACTGATACAACCTTAGAATTCCTCCTAAGCTCATACCAAGTTTAAGGATGTCAAGTATTAGAAAAAATATTTTCAGGTTCGTCCGAAAAGTAATCGGAGTATCATGATTAAATGAAAATATGAAATTTAATGCGTTTCCGCTATCCGTAAAAAAAAATGATTACATCATAATTTTATAAGCATTTTATAACTTTATAAGTATTTTTAAGATTATGAGTTATTATCTATTAATCTTTACTTTATCCAATTTGAAGTTATAGTTAATCAAAAACCTATTTTGTTGATTATAACTCAACTACAAGTCAATTTTTAACCAAATCTTAAATTATATTCTTTGTAAATTCACTTGAAAGCTATTAAATTTTAAAACGCAGTGTTACGGTTTTTCTGAATAAATTTCTATATAAGTCTTGATTGCGCTGATTAAATACTATAAGAAACTTTATAACGATCTCTTTCTATTCATAATTGTCGAATTATTAGTTATTCATTTAACTTACTTACGGTCTTTTGCTTTTCAATTTGGATTTTCTTTAGATTTCGTTTTTTGCCTTTACCGAACTTTTAAATCCGTACTTTGTTGTTTGTTTTGTGAATTCCGTGTGTTCTTTAACTAATTTAGATTCACTTTTATTTTGTTGTTTTCTCTTTATTCCAATTTATTAGAGGTGTGCTGAAGCGAGTAACCTACTTGTTCCGGCTGTTCCTCTTCTTCTTCCTGGCCTTTTATCCCGTTACATTTGGGGTTGGCCCTCCTGGTCACTTTTTTGTAAGGCCTAGGACCTTAGTATCATTTGATATGGCCCTACCCAGGTCACAGGTGGTCTACCCTGGCCCCTCTTTCCACCTTCAATATCCAGCACCTGTCTTGTCATGTGGTCAGGTTCTCTTCGTATCACGTGACCGTACCACCTTAAACGGTTTCCCCTAGTTTTGTCTCTTATACCCGCTATTTTAAAAGTTCCCCTAACGAAATTATTTCTAATTCTATCATGTCTCGTGACCCCAGCCGACCACTTCAGCTTTTTCATTTCCGTTACATGGAGTCGTTGTTCATCTACTTTCGATTCATGCCCAACACTTCGATCCATTGAGAAGAACTGGTCTGACTGCCCTTTTGTATATATTTCACTTTATTTTTATGGCCATTCTAGGATCGCATAGGAGTCCTGGTAGAGCTCTCCATTCTAGCCAGGCTCTGAAACCACATTGGTTCGGTGTAATAAGTGTAATCAAAGAAAGACGTGCCGTTCAAACTGGTTCCCAAATTTTAATTGTGTGTGATGTCAGCTTTATTCCTCTTTATTTAATAAAATTTGCGACATCCTCTTTATTATTGTAAGGTATTTTATCGTCTCGTACGTTTCCTCCTCAGATGCCACCTTCCATAGCTCAACGAGTAATTCATCTGGGTCTGTAGCTTTACTATTTTTCATCTTCGATAGTGCGGTTTTTACCTCTTGGGTTGTTTTCATAGGTCCGCTTTTATAGGTCCATATACCGACGGTGCATCTATAAAATTATGCCTAAGGCTATAGGAAAATCTTCGTTTATAAGCTGCTTGCAATATTCAGGAATCTGGAATTAATGGATTTATCGGATGTTAATAGTTTTCCCGAATTACCCTTTATATATTCGTTGATCTTTCAATCTTTAGATTGATTATTACTGCGTTTGGCCAAAGCAAAGATTAAATTGTTTCTCCGATTCAGCCTTGCTCTGAGCTACACATCGCCTCGCCTCTCTTAGATAAGTTGTAAATTTAACTATCCGTTACTAATTTAGATTTTTGTCATATTTTGAATTTCTGCTTTCTTTTCTTTAAGTATTTTCTTAGCACTCTCACTTCACCGTTTGAGGTCTTTGTTTATGTTAAGTTGATCTTGACACTTTCAATATCTGTTTGGCTGCCTCAACACATTCTGCGTAGACTCCACTTCATATTTCGTTTGTAGACGACTGTTCGATAATATAGGTGGATCTCAGAATCTCCTTAATTCTGTTGCTTAGTGTCTGTCCTTCAGGACCCTAACAGAGCTTGTACCACTTTATACGAAGTTGCCGGTTTGTTCTGGTCTTGGTGTCTGTCGCCAGTAGTGAGTAGTGAGTGGTTCGCCCGGAATAACTTTGTAGTCACTGAAGTTCCTTCTGGTATTTTTGTCGCTAAGACAGTAGTCGATTTGGGTGCCTCCGCTTTTGTATGTCTAGTCGCGCACCCTCTAAAGTTCTTAGTTTTAGTTCGTCTTAGTTAGTCTTAGTTCTTAGTAAAGTGCAATAATTGTAATATTGTGTGTGTAGAATTGCTATGTTATATACAAAATAAGATATCGATTGCTGACCAAGAAAGCTGAGTGAGAATATGTGCCTCTGCTTTTTCGGATGAAGAAAATGAAAAGTCAAACAAATTATTGTTTGACTCTATTTCGTACTATGTACGAAAAACTATTCGCAAAGGAAGGAGAAAAGAGAATCGTATTCTTCTGGATATCGTCAGCTTCTTCAAGGTTACTTACTAATCCTGACGTGATATCAGTGTTTGTGGCCTGAGATCTAGATAAACTGACACCGATAACATTCGATCACCTGGATGTCTCCAAGTTGTTGAAAGATCTAGTGATATTACAAGATAAAGTAAAGACAATCAAATCATCCTACGTTACTACTGGTCAAGTCGATTTTTCATCTGGCGTATCAGCAGTAGACACTACGGCAGGCATACTTCGCGGATTACCGTTCGGAGGAGTAGCATTGTTATGGAGGCGTAGTGTTTTTTATGATGTGGTGGTTATTCAATGTAATAAATCTTGTATATGTGCCGTAAAAGGAGTATTAAAAGATAAGTACTTGTTAGTGATGAGTGTGTACATGCCTACGGATTCAGTGGTAAACTTGGGGGAGTTCACGGATGTTCTGAGCTCGGAAAGTGCAATAATAGACAGCTGTAGTGTAGACTGTGCAAATATTTTGGGGGATTTTAATGCGCACTCGAGAAAGCTTTTCTATAACGAGTTGTCACACTTTTTTTTTAGATCAAGAATGGCGATGTATGGACATTGAGATATTAGGCTTGTCTTCATAGACATAAACCTTTATTAGTGAAGCAAACGGATCGAGGCGTTGGCTAGATCACTACTTAACTACTAAAACTGTAGCATACTCTGTACATACAGTCTATATTTTATATGATGTTTTATGGTCAGACCATTTTTCAGTAGTTAAAGAATATAATTTAAATGTTATTTTACCTAAGAAATTGCAAAATCGAAATTTAAGACAAAGCTCTGTCGTATGGGGCGAAAGAAACCAGAAGGAAATAGAAACTTATTTAAACGAATGTCATAAAAGATTAATCTTAATTGATATTCCGGACGAACTTCGTAATAGTGGTGATTATTCATATGTGTAGTAATCCTAAGCACAAAACTGTTATTGAAAAGTTGTATGATCAAATTGTAAATACTTTGTGGAAATAAGCTATGATAGGTCGAAAAATAAGCCGCGGGCGAAAAAAGAAGTAATAGGTTGGAATAAAGACGTAACTGTAACACATAGGGAGACCAGGTTAAAGTATCGTTCGTGGGTATGGCATGGTAAGGTAACATCTAATCGTATTTATAAAGAAACCAGCGACCCGCCTCGGCTTCGCACGGATGCAATGCTCTACTACATTATGCGTGAATTATACATATAAACCTCCTCTCCTCTTGAATTACTCTATCTATAAAAAAACCATATCAAAATCCGTTGCGTAGTTTTAAAGATTTAAGCATACATATGGATATAGGAACAGAGAAAGCGACTTTGTTTTATACTATGTAGTGATATATATAAAAAGCCAGATGGAAATTCAAATCAAGATTAAAATGGTGTCAAGACCACGAGCAATAATTTAATGTAGATATACTGGCCTCACATCATTCGAAAATTGACTTTCGCTCGTTTTGGGAGAACACGAACAAGTTGCAATCTAAGCCAAACCTTCCCCTTTGCGTTAATGGAGAAGGTGAACCTGAAAAATTGCGGATATGTTCAGGGATCACTTTTATGTTAAATCTCCTTTAACCACTTGTCAATCCACTGTAGCAATTGTTAACGATAGCCAACATATCTCGTCAGTCCCCAGTAGCAATTGCTACCATATTCAATTTCCGCGTGGCCTGCTGTTTTATATTACGATTAATTTTTGAGTAACAGAGAATCAAATATTCTGTTGATAAAATGGCATTTTTATCTAAGAGTCTGACATATTTTTTTTCACATTTCGCACAGCATCCGGTCTGTTAAGAGGAGTGGGGTGCGCGATAGCGGACTAACAAGTGGTTAGGGCCCTCGCAGACTTTGCTGGATGCTGAGTTCGACGTGGAAATGAAAATTAAACTTAATGTTAAGGATTCTCGTATGTCTAATATTATAACATCTATGTCTAGAGGGAAATGTCTTGGTCACGACGGACTCAGTATAGAGCATTTAAGGTGTACTGGCCCCCATCTTTCTAGAGTCCTATATATGTTGTACAACTTGTGTTTGGGGCATAGTTGTACGCCTAAGAAAACGATACATACTATATGGGTACCAATAGTGAAAAGTAAAACGGGGGATATAGCGGATAAGAATAACTATCAAACTATCTCATTGGCAACTATTGTAGCAAAAGTATTTGATAGTGTGCTGAATACACAGCTAAATAAGTATATAACACACCACGATAACTAGTTTGGTATTCGACCGGGGCTGTCGACGGAAATGGCTATTCTGTCTGTTAAGCACACTGTCACTTACTATACGGAGCGCAAAACACCAGTCATTTCTCGACCTCTATAAGGCGTTCGACCTGGTTTCATATGATATATTGTCACATAAAAATATAATGTTTACAAAAAAGTTGCAAGTAAATATACTATTGCCAAACTCTTTTGTTTCACTGAGTAACACCTTTTGTGATATTGATGAATGGTCAAATGACTCAATCAACAGTCATATCAATAGAATTTGTTCAGAATTGGAAACAATGTTAATTAGAATAAATTTTTATGGATTTTTGCGAATATTTTATTTTATATTTATTCCTGACGTTTCGACTCCTTTACAGGAGCCGTGATCACAGGGTGACTAAGATAATGGCTGTCATGTATTTTCTAATACCTTCACAATATTTTAATAGGTCAAGTTCATAATTATTAAAATTGATTTATATATATCTAATTGTTTTATTTTTAAATTTTATTTAGTTATTAAATTCTCACTACGATTACATTGTATATTACTGAGTCTACTACCAGTTCGGAAATTGGGAGGCTTTTATGCGCAAATATACGTAAAAAGGGTTTTATTCTAATGTGTAATGTGCGCGGAAGTGTAAGAACTAAACAATGATAATGGGAAGAAATAAAGATATAAAAAGGATTATAAGTTCTTTTCAAGAAAAGCTACTTGAAGCGGAATGCAAAATTGATAATTTGTTAGAAGAAAGTATAAAACTAAATAAACAAGTAAATGATCATAAAAAAAGATCCGAACTCCAAAATATATTAATGGAATACCTTTATCAAGAAAAAGTAGTAGCAGTGAACAGCAGTTACTTCCTTGTATACAGTCAGCGACATCTAGTAATAGAAATGAGAAAATACGACGTGTTCCATTTCATTCAAGAAAAATATCTCATTTAAGGAAATAACACAATAATAAAATTGTTATTATTGGTGATCAACAGGGCATTAATAATTCTTCATTATTAACCCAAATATGATCTCTTATGAGACTCCAATAGAATATGAAATTGTATAAATATTTACCCAATGCACCCACGCGCTATATAATTGAAAAGCCTAATTTAATTCATCTTGATCTCAAAGTTGTTTACTAAATCCTACTAAGTTATTTACAGAAATAAATGTTGTTCTCAAACTTGTTAATACTCCTAAAACTATTGTTTTAAATGTTTTGTACAACTCAAATTTTAAATTCATAGTTAAAATGAATGAATGAATAAAATAAAGTTGCGTCCAAAATTAATTTCAATATTGACAAAAAGCATTATGAGACCCATTACTACCACATAACCAAAAAAAGTAAAAATAACTACTTTTACCAAAACCTGATACCATACCATATTTTTCAATATAATGAACTCTAAATAAGATTTTGTCTTCTTACATTTCATGTAACCTTACTGAGCAAGGCAACATAGGGACAACTTCAATGTTGAAAAATGGAACAATACCCTATTACTTTCCTTAAAAATTCCCAAGAGGGGATAATATTACAAAGTAGGTATTTTTTCTCGATGATTAATAATAATCACTCATTAAATATTTTACATCAAAATACAAAGTCCAATCAAAACTAGGTCAAATAGAAGTAATTGTAAATACAAAAAAATATTATTTATTATGTTTTAGTGAATCTTTTTCCTAAACTAGACAAAATTAATATTTTGCAGATACCAGGTTATAACTTAGCTGTATCTTCATCGTGTGACAAGTCAAGAGGTGGTGTGTTTATATATATTAGAAATAGCATTAACCAGAGGAAAATTGATTGTGTAATCTTTTTAACAATAGAACTAAATTTTGAATGTTGCGGTATTTTACCCTCAGAATGGAATCTTACTGTTATATCTATATATAGAATTCCTAAGTTAAACTTTGATATTTTCATAAAGACACTTAAATTATTATTTCAGAGGCAAACGCTAACGCTAACGTACGTACCTATAAGAAAAAAAATTGCAAAAAAAAAAACAAAAATTGTTTTGGTTGGTGACTTTAACATTGACACTTTAGAAGTTGAGAGAAAATGTGTATTTAAAAAAAATACTCTGTTCAAATATAATGTGAAATCAACGATTTACGAACCTACTAGAATAACAACAACTTCGAAAACCTGTTTAGAGAATATCATAACTAACTTTAAGTTAAATATAAGTCGAAAGTTGAGCACATTGGCCTCTCTGTCCATTCAGCTCAATCAATAGAAATACCTTGTAGTAAAAGTTTTCAATTGAAATACTGGTATATATACAAAAGTAATATTGAAAAGTACTTAAATCTATTATCTATAATTATAATATATCCAGCTTAAGTTATGCTGAAGTTTATTTACATAATGATGTTAATAAGGTATGTGAATCTTTCATAAACTTCTTTAAAACAATATAAGATTTATGCATTCCTATTGAAAGAATAAAAGTAACACATAAAAGAATAACGAACTGTCAAAGTAATATAAAAATAAAAGGGCAATATATAAAAAAAAATCATAAAAACAGATTGTTTTATTTTATAAAAATATACAAAAATATGGAAATCTGTTCCTTTAAAGTGTTTCTTAAAACATTACGAACTTTTTGAAATGTCTTTTTTATTTTTATATTTGTAATGAGGTGAAACTTAAGAATACTTGGTTGTGTTACTGTTTTTTTTTGATCGAGTAGGAAGACACTTATAATTGTTAGCAACTATTGATACATTATAATATCAGTAATATTGCAAAAGCCTATGTGTTGGTATTCATTAACAGTGTAACATCTTTCGATACCATACCATACCATATCGAATATCCTGCAATAATGGTGCGATATGTGTTGTACAAACAAACTTACTGACTTTATATATGAAAACGAGATTCCGTTGTAGGCTACGGTAATGCCTTCAAATAAGATTGTATGACGTGATTGAAATAAAATCAGATGGAGTGAAATTTTCATATATCGCTGGGAGACCTGCTTAGGTTGGTTGTCTTACTAAAACATAGGTACTCCATATTAAATTGAAATCAGTTCGTGCTAAGAATATTTTTGGCAAATAAATAGCACTTGAGATGTTATCATTATATGCTTAGCGTTTGTAATGAGAGGAAACAAAGAGTAACTACTGTACACATAAATTTTGTAATTTTTCCGCGCTTACGTGTTATTTTGCCTTTGTTGATCTTTCAGGAAGTATCTAAACATTATTTTATCTACCTGTTTGCTAAATTTTATTCAAATAAAAATAGCTGAGTAGGTTTGAAAGTAAAACGAAAATTTTCCACAGTTTTTCAATTTAACAGTTATTAGTTGTGATCTTCCTCAATTTTACTTGAAATTGTGCAACTCAACCATAATCACTCATTAATCTGTAATGTGGTATTATTAAGAGGTCTTCGTCTAGTTCGGACGGTAGCAAGAAAATAAGTTCGTCTCCTAGAAATCTTGTTCCAAACAATAACGGGGTTGTTAACTGACACTGACTGACTGACTTGACTCCACTGTAAACTTAAACATCGAAATGACCAACTGACAGATCACAAAAAAGTTGAGTCGTCCTCTTTGTTATCTTTTGTATTAAAACCTTAATACAGTTCATCGTTTCGGTAAACCTCACTGACCTATGAAAATATTTGCTCTACACTTTCCAGCTCACATAAACTAGCATTTGTAAAAGAACAACACATATCGATGCAATATTTAGCGCCACTCGAGTAATTGACCCCATTACTATTTTAGGACACAAACTTTTTTTAGTTGGCCACTACATGGTTAACGATTTTCTCAAGCACCTCAGCTATACACGTATGATGTGCCCGAAACAGACGAGTTCCCTTCAGTTTAATTTTTAAGTATAGAAAAAACCAAAGATTAAATAAAATGCTATGGAATGCTTTCCATAGCATAACTATGCTCAGTTTTTCAAATTAATCCAATTTTATCGTAAATTATATTTACGCTTGCGCCAGCCGTGCTATCGAAACAAATGTTTCATGCATGCTTTGCAAAATATCGGTTGCTTTGTAGCAGGGCAGGAATGTAAGGTCACACTTAGGCGAAATGCACACAAGAAGTGACTACTAGCACCCAAAAAGGGAGTCGAACGTGACTATCATTTAATTCAACTCGGTTGAGTTGGTTGACGTTGAGTTGGGGTTTGGTTAGGTTTTTTTATTAGTTCTGTGACAACAAACAAATTCCATTACTGAAAACAGGGTTATCTTTGTTCAATATTTCTCGGACTAAAAATACGGTCTATCAAAAACTACTGGGACAAAAATAATTCAAATGTTGTATTACCCCACGGGTATAGGAAACCCAAAGCTTCATAAAAGTCGCAATTTATAAGAGTAAACAAGCATCCTGTTTTCGATATTTTAATACTTTGAAAAGGCACACTTCAGTCGTACCTTCTGTTCTCGGCTACCTACTTAATTTAACTTAAAACTGGCACTGTATCGCTTTCACATCGCTATACTGCCGCACTGGGCCGTGACACGGCTATTAAAAACGCAATAATGTGCTGGGTAGACGAGGTGCAAACAGAAAAAATCTACTAACCGATTTCATAGTATAAAATCCAAATATTTTAGTTTATAAAAAACATATTGACTTGTCATTATACTTAAATATTTGACATAATACGAGTATGATATACGAGTCGAATGATAGCCACTGGACCTAGAAAATGGCTGAAAAGTCCATTCCAGTTCATTCATAAAAAGTTTAAAGTTACCTAATTATATTATAAAGTTTATAGAAAACGATATAGTATTTAGAAATTATTTATTTCTCAATAAAAACGTTGTGATTTATGTCTTCTTTATTTCTCTAAATAATTAATATTTCATTAATATTTTTTCTTACATTAACTGCAATCAACCTAGCCGAGGTAAGTGCTCAAAAAACTATTCTATACATACTAGGGTATAATAAGGTATTCATAAATAAGTTGTATTCATAGAGTTATTTATTCGAGCATTTGTACCCGTTTCATAGGTACGGGTATAGCCAAAATACTTGTATGCTCGTCACACAAACATCTGCCTCTTTCGAACTCGCTTCCACTCGAACCCAGAACCAGTCGTTGATTTATCTCGTATCTGGTTATCGTTTCGATAAGCAAGATGTTACTTCAGATAAAAGTAATTTAAAATAATGCCAAATTTTGGCGCGCACTGTAGCTGTACGACACGACAAGATCGCCAAATAACTAGGTTAAACCATTGTTATGAAAATATCAGAACAGTTGCAGTTCTTAAGCCACTTTAAATAAATATATATATTATTAATTTACTTCTTTAATTACAAAGATGAATAAGAAGAATAAAAAATACTATTCTCCTATGGGAATTATTAATTATATTATTTTATTATTAAATATAATGTAAATGAAGGCCATCGTTTTAACATATAACTTTTTCTCTCATACGGTTTGCGTTACAGAATACAGAATGCTGTAAGTGATCAATCTCAAAACTTACTTTTTCTGTAAAGTTCAGTAATGTTTCTTACGGTCCAACTCAAGTTCAAGCGTAATGATGAGTAGTGATTAAATGTAAAACTTAAACGTACAGCAAAAATCATACAGTTCAGCAGGGCGAAGAGCATCAGTGCTATTGTTAGCCAGTGCAGGTGCTTAGAAAATTCTAGATTTCCAAAAAGCTCCCAGGCAATGACAGATTCTATCTTGGAGGGAAGTCACATTAGAAAATAGAACAGATTACTATAATTTAAATATTTACAGTAGATTAATCACTGAGGAGTTACCTTAATAATTGTTAATTGCTTATATTTTTATATACATTTCTTAATGCCATCAAAACTACTCGACTACTTCTCCGTTATTCTTAACTAGATGCAGAAAAAACGATTTGAGGAAAAATATTTGAAGTCGCTTTATCGGGTTGCTCGTCTGTCGACACCCTAATTAACGCCTAGTAGGGCATAGCTTGACTTTGATAAATTACCTTCCAATACACAAATACGTAAGAACTAGCGCGGACAAGCCTTCAATTAATGTGAGTCAATAATGATATTAATTTTGTTTTCCTTAAGAAATGACAATTGTTTTTTATTCGCCCATTTCTGGAATTCCAATGGCTGGGCACTTTGATATGTACGTTTGCAACAAGCATATTTAACAAAATAACATTAGTTTTTATAATTTTTTTTAGTTGTTCTATAGTTAGGAACATAAAACAAAATTTTTCTTGTTTTTAATGTAAATGATATTTTATCGTAATCTTAAATATTAAATAGAGTCTTATCCACGTTACTATAGCCCAGATTAAGCCTACTACGTGTGGCTGAAAGTTATATACAAACTTTAATATGGAGAAGTCATGTTCAGTTGCAATTTAGTTATATATTCCTTAATTTAGATATGTTTCATTGTTTAAGAACATGTTTTTTTAATGTAATATCAAGAGTGGAATATTATAAAACAACCCTGAGTTACACTCGAGGAGATAAGATAATTTCAGAATGAATATGTAGACCAATATTAGGATTCATCTATAAAAGATAATATTCTTTAATTAATTAAAAGTTAGTTTCAGCCTTATAGCCATGCTTATAGCCTATGATCAGTTTGGTGTTTCAGTTTAATGTCTAATTTTTTAATTTAAAACATTGGCTAAAAAGAAATTGTGTGCTTTTATTATAATTTAATGTTTTATGACCATATTGGTCAATATAAATTGTTTTAGATAGTCAAATATAAGAAAGTTAAATGTATATGTTTTTGTAATTGAGACAGGAAAAAATGGTATTATTTAGTCGTGGTGATAAATTTGACAGCTCTGTAACAGGAGAGTTCTAATTGTCCATCTGTTTTCGGTACCTGGTGGTATATATAAGTATATTTGCCGCTAAAATTCACAAATAAAAAAACACTTGGATCAAACGGTGCGCCGTTAAACATTTTTCTAGAAAAAGGTTATTCAATTCTTGTTAAAAGCTTCATAACCCAGAATATGTTTGCATCGTTTGAGTATAACATAAATCAAAATTTTAATAAATTAATTTTATTACCGACTTGAATTATAATATTATTTCGCGTTATTTTCGAAGACCTTCTTCAAAGAGTAGGAAATATAGAGCAAAATTAATCTAGGTGTGCCTTCATCTTATGAATCCCAATGAATCCATCTCGGCTACTGAGATAAGGTATTCCGACGAACTCCTTATCCTGTTCTTACGGCACAAAGATAAATAAACTCCCCGAAAAGCTATTAAAATTTATCATATCTATTACCACAGGAGTTTTCGCTTAGGCTTGTGATAATTAACGAGCGATAATAGGACAGCTGTCCATATCATCAGATGAAGCGTTTTACGCTTTAATTGAAACGCGATGTTGGTTAAATATCTTTGCATTAATCATTCAAAATATTTTAAAGACAAGGACTCTTTGCTTTAAGGCAGTCAGGTTAAGCTCTTTATTCCGGTGGCATCGGAGTTTGTCAGGACGCACTAAACGGTATAGGACGCGTTGGATTATGACTTGCGCCCCATTAATGAGGACATTAATAGATCTGAGTGATGAATATTGGCAAAGGAAAAAACCGGAATAAACAAGTTTTAGTCTGTAGATCGTTTTGTTGTAAGGAAAAAGTAGAGAAAATCGGATGAAACGAAACTAAAATGAATATCATAAAAAATCCCTTGGATAAAGAAGGATGTTGGGAATTACAGTCAAGCAATTCAATTGATTTTTTGAATGAATTGTCTACTATGTTCTCGACAAAGTTTTTTTAGTAAAAGAAGTTGTTTCTAATAGGCAATTCATAATTCTGTAGGTGACTTAAATAGCGAGCCAAGCGTATAAACACCATTATGAATTTATCAAATTTTGTTATTTTTATTTATATCAAGTTATTAAATTTCTTAGTCGTTGTTGTGGCTCAAAGATTAGGCCAGCTTTTATACATTTCTAAAATATTAATAATAGGCGACTGATTCTGTATTTTGATACTGTCATAGATTTTTTCATTAATTTAACATGTGATAACATGTATAAAATGTAGCTCCTTAGATAAAATGTATAGAGTAAATGCGTCGCAATTTCTGTCTGCTGTCTATATTGTATTGTACTCTTATTAAGGCGTGTGTGTTTGTGTTCAGCTAGCAATGACTTTGCATTCGCAGAGGGTGGCGGAACGTGTAGACGGTTGCACAGTAACGGTCTGAAAAACCACTAACAAATACCGATATATAATACTAATATCGTATCGAAATTATATATATTAGTTATATATTAATTATATATATTATTATGCTCATCACTATCACGGTTGAAGGCTCTATTGACTTGATGTAGAAGTTACTGTAACTAAAATAATAAATAAACGTATTTGTTGAAAAAAAAAGTTATTTTTTTTTATCGACGAGTGCAGACAAAGAACCATTGAACTTTATTGTCATTTTACTTAAGAAGATCTTATAAACGGCTTCACATCATGAGCAACATCGAAGATCTATTAGCATACCAAAATCAAATAATTGAGGCGATGCAGCAACAACTTCGGAACTTTAAGAAAGACCCAGCTGATCGCAAAGCTTCAACATACTTAAAAAACGACCGCAAACGCTTAATTCATATAGGACTGAATTTCAAGCAAACCATGTACAACTGTGTTCGTTTGAGGAGCAGAACTATACCTATTTTTCCGAAAACTATTATAAAAGAACTAAAAACTTTTACAACGAAGCGCTAACAATTATGCAACAAACAAAATTAGACAAACTACAGCTACTAAGAGGAAGATCACCCCTGGGTCCAAATAATCAAACAACTGAACCTGCAGCGTCCGGTGAATATTCTCCCTCTTAACAAAAACAATCAAATATCGAAAAATCTACCTTATTTCTCAGGGTAGTGCTAGCAAGGCGGAAGAGTTATAACGGTGACATCGTAGTAATTTTAAGGCGTTTTCTAGGACACTCGCTGTGATCGACTTGGAAGAAATTAACGAAAAGTGGGAATTTGAAGATATTTTTAGGGATATAGAGTCAATGTGGAAAACGATCGATTCCATGCATTGGGAGCTTGACCGTGAAACAATAGGAGAACCACAAAAGTATGAAAAATTGTTTGAACATTATGAAACACCGTATAATTCAATAAAGGAGGCCCTCGTCAAAAAGTCAACAACCGTAATGGAGTTACCGGTTTTCAGTGGTACCTATCAGCACTAGACCTCCTTCGATTCATCGAAACTATTCACACAAACCCATTATTATCAAAAGCACAGAAAATGCAGTTCTTGAAGTCAAAGGTCAAGGGTGAAGCTGAAAAACTTATTCAACATTTAGCGATCAGTTCAGATAATTACAATCTTTGCTGGGACATACTAAATAATAGATACAAAAACAAAAAGATTATAGTCTCTTCTCATCTCAATACTATGTTTAACTTGCCAACTATACAGTACCAAACAGCTAAGTCTATCAAAAGATTACATGACAGAACAAACGAACATCTCAACGCCGTTAAAAACCTTGGGGTTGATATTTCCACTTGGGATCCAATTCTAGTGCATATTTTATCACAAACATTGGACTCAGATACATACAACGATTATACTGAGAAAACCTTAAGCAACCAAGAGAGCTCCCAAGTCTTACGGAATATTTTCAATTTTTAGAAACAAAAATTATATCTTTGGAGTCCGCACGGCGTAAACAAGAGCGACCCACAGCTGATCAGCAACAACGGGTTCATCAAACTACTAAAAACATTCAGCGCTAACCAAAATTTTAACTCAAACCAAAAACTTTTAATAAGCCAATAAGAAATAGTTATTTAAGATTGAACAAAACGACGTTGAAAAACATTCCAAGTCACGTAAAGTGCCCACTCTTTAATGAACTTGGACTATTTCACTGCAAAGAGTTTATCAAATTTCGGTTATAGGATCGCAGGAGATTGATTGAAAAATGTAAAAATTGTTGGTTCGACCACAAGGGCAAGCAATGCAAATCGGAGAAAAGATGTAGGCATTGTAATAACCAACATCATACACTACTTCACCTATATACTACTACACCTATATACTACTACAAACACAATGTCAAAAAACAACATTGAGAAAACTTACAATGAAAGCGCTATGACTTCAAGCAGTCATGCTTCGATGGAAGACATATCAGAAACACTTTGGCTAGAGCACAGGTCAAGGTCAAGACTAGCAAGGCTTGGAGATCGTTTCACAAGCGTTGATTGACCAAGGCTCTCAAGTTTCCCTAATTATGAAAACATACAACATACAACAATATTGTATGAACAATTGTTGGAACATGAACAATGTTGGAACAAAAATTCAGAAAATTGGAAAACTTAGACATAAATAGATTATAAATTATTTTTAAAATAGTATGAAAAACTAAACCACATGTAATGAACCTTGTAATGAGTAGTCAAACCTAAGCTATTATTTATCACATCACTATGTACAACGCGCTGACTCATCAAGCACGTGTCATTTTTAACGCATCTGCTAAGACAACTACCGGAAAAGGTCCCAACTTACAGACGGACTTATTATTAAAATGGGGATTCTACAGAATTGCATTTACTGCGGATATCGAAAAAATGTTTCAACAAGTTTTAGTAATCAGAATAAAACACTTTTAACGGTTTTTTGCGCATGTTTTATTTTATATTTAATTCACACATTGCAAGACCTGATGATGTAGTTAGCTCTTTTTGCAAATAATTAAACAGTAAGATGGAGGTCGGTCTCCCTGACCGAGTTTCTTTCGCCAGTTCTTCTCGGAAGGCCCTCCCAATTTCCGAACTGGTAGTAGACTCAGTAGTATACAATGTAATCGTAGTGAGAATTCATTTAATTACTTAATTAAATGTAAAAATAAAACAATTTGATTTATATAAAATAATTTAATAATTAGGAACTTGCCCGATTAAAATATTGTGAAGGTAGTAGAAAATACATGACAACCATCATCTTAGTCATCCTGTGATCACGGCTCCTGTAAAGGAGTCGAAACGTCAGGATTAAATATAAAATAAAACATGCGCAAAAAACCGTAAAACGTGTTTTATTCTGATGTGTAATGTGCGCGGAAGTGTAAGAACTAAATAAGTTTTAGTAAACAAAGAAGACCAAAAGTATCAAAAAACTAAACTCAAAATGGTGGGAATCACCTGATCAGCAAATTAGGAGTACGCGTTGACAACCGTTACATATGGCACTAAATCAGTTCCGTGTTTAGCAATGATGGCTATTAAACAACTAGCAAATGACGAGAGAACTAACTACCCTGAAGCTGCAGCCATCATAGAGTCGTCATTTTATATGGATTACCTTCTATATTCTTGCGATGACCTTGATACTACAATACGCTTTAAAATGACATGAATATATTAGATAGCCGACATTTGATTGATTAAAGAAAGTGAGAAACACATAGTCCAACTCTGGAAAAACCAAACCTCGCTTGTGGAAGCTGAAAACCGCCTATTGAAAAGAGTAAAACAAACTATAGAACAAAAACATAAAATGTATTACCAAAACACTGTCGAGCAAGATAAGGCTGTGAACACAATTGCATCTGAAATGCAGGATATGAAGAAAATTAGTGAAATTTCCCTGACATCGATTATCGCTAACAACATTTTAGAAAATTTTAAAGGACTTCAGGAAACACTTTTGCATATGATAACAGAAATTCCCAAACAATTAGCAAAGGCAAACATTATTTCAGGACATCTTTCGAGCGATCTAACCTTGTCAATAGAAAATATATAAACTGATTTGAGAACACTCTACCATTTGTTAAAAGTAAAAGCTAGAATGACTTGGAATTACTTAATTTTAGAGATTTTTAATTCCGTTCATATCTCGCCATAATACGAGATATACCGCTTAATAGCTATTCCCCAAGAACTTCAGGATAATATGATAAAGATACGGCCGCTCGCTGATTATATCGCCATTAACCTAAAGAAAGATGCTTACGTACCATTATCAGAACCGGAATTACAACAATGTATACCATATAATTTACAAAACACTGATGAGTCCTTTACAACAGCCAATTGATCATCTAAACTTAGATGAAAATCTATTCATCAAATTAAAAGCTACATATCATTGTGAAACTTCGCATACAATGTGTACTGATATGTGGATACAGCTTAATAAAATAAATAATTTTCTGTTATGGACAACAAATAATGAGAATCATAGGCGAGCATCGTGTTGCAGCCGAGCGTGTCAGCAAGACCGGTGTTATAGCACTTGGGGAAGGATGCGTTATCAAAGGCGTAACCTTCACGATATATTCTCATAGGCAGCATTCTGACATTATGACCATACAATCACCTGTTCTCAAGGTTAATATACTCGTACCATACATATCATACTATGCAGATATACCATACATAAGACATAACAACACAGAACAATATTGTTCTATTCAAAACAATAGCAGTGTTATGATTATATTACATGTTGATTGCAACAAACTCACCAAGTATCTGTGTTAAATAAGAATACTTAAACATTGCTTAATAATTCTTAATGAGGTTACTTCTTAATAATAGAAAATTTTCTATAGTACTGGTAGTATAAAGCAGGCCCATCTTTATGTCTACATGCAGCTCTAGTCGAGTTATATTTAGTGTTATACTTCTACGACTTCTTGTAGGGCTCTTTTTTCTTTTTTGTAGTTTGTGAATGTGATGTGTGACAGCTATGCTTTACAAATGTATTAGAGGACTTTCGTATATGGATTATGTTTTCATTATTCTCCTATCCCGGCACGGTAAATAATTTCTTTAAAAAATACTAATATAATCTCTAAGCCGTAGGTTGTATATGGCGCAAGCAGTTATTATCTGTCGCTTTCAATCCAATCAGGTGAGCCCTACAATAATCAATATGTCATTATACTATGAAAATAGCTAATAACAAATTAACCGTAGATCAGAGATGACTCTACTTGACAAGTCCTTAATATGAGGGTTCCATTGTAGTCGGGAATCTAAAGTGATGCCCAAAAAAAGTATTTTCAACCAATTCGATTACTTCATTATTCAAATTTATATGAAGCTCAATATGCCTAACATTACGCAATATTTACTATATGCATTTAAGTGATTTTTATGTATTATTTATGTGTTCTTTGCATTTAGGTGGTGAATTTAGAAAAGCAAATTAAACAGATTTTGTTTTAGCTGTATATTTTATATACGTAACTGTATAATCCACGTTGCACATAAAATACACTCGAGAGCAATGAATCCGGGTCACTTAAAGAATCCTAAAAATCTCGGAAACTAAAAATGCTAGGTTAATGCAATAAATTGTATTTAATAGACAATGTAATACTCCTTAAATGAAGGTATTAAAACTTCTTAGTTATTGTAAAGTTATATCATAAAAAAATCAAATTTGAAAAAGGGCCACTTTCGAAGATGGAACTACGAAATTACAGCATTTGGTTTTGCTTTTGTTTGTAATCTGTCATTTATGTGGGTACATAAACCATGTTGATAGTGCTCTATATTCATTATTCAAGCTGAAATTATGTCGCTTACGCCTGAAGAATGCACCAGAATACTTACAATGCTGGAAACCGGCCGGAGTCAGCGCGATACAGCCAGGACTGTCGGTGTGTCGCTGTCAACAGTACAAAGAGTTCTCCGACGTTACGAAGAAACTGGTTCTAACCTACGCAGACCAGGAACGGGCAGAACCAGGTGTACCACAGCACGAGAAGACCGATACTTGGTGAACACCATGCTTCGAAATCCCTTTCTCACAGGAACTGAACTCACCAATCAGTTTCGACGCCTCGGAGGAAGTAACCCAAGTGCATGGACAGTAAGACGTCGGCTTGCTGAATCTAACTTAAAACGCCTTAGACCTGCAAACGGCCCTAAACTGGAGCGTGGGCATCGTATTTCAAGACTAAGATATGCCCAGAGCCACGTAAATTGGAGTATTGAAGATTGGTCAAAAGTTATGTTCTCCGACGAATCAAAATTTATGCTCTACAAGCACGATGGAAGACACAGAGTGTATCGAAGACCAGGGGAAAGATTCAAGCAAGCATGCATCGAAGAAAAAGTAGCCTACGGTGGTGGGTCTGTACTTGTGTGGGCCGGAATTTCTTCTGAAAGTCGCACAGAGCTGGTGATCATAGAAAACGGCTCTTTAACTAGCGTAAGATATGTGGAAGAAATCCTCAATGATCACGTTGGTCCATTTATGGTCAATTTAGGTGAGGATGCTATATTTATGCATGACAATGCCCGACCTCATACAGGTAGGATTGTGAATGACTACCTTCAAGAGATGAACATTACTCGTATGGAGTGGCCAGCGCGCAGCCCGGATATCAACCCGATCGAGCATGCTTGGGACGAGCTAGGCAGATGCGTAAAACAACGAAACCCTCCCCCAATCACGCTTCGTGAGCTCAAAATTGCTCTCACAGAGGAATGGGAGAATATTCCCCAAAATCGTATAAGGAACTTGGTGTACAGCATGCCAAACCGCGTAAACGCAGTAATGGAAGCACGAGGAGGCAATACGAAGTATTAAAATTCAAGAAAATCGTAATAAAGTTCAAACATTTCATGTTTCCTATTTTTGTTTTAAGGAGAGATCAGCAGTTTTTTTCTTTATGTAATTTTGTGTTAATAAAATGTATGGTGACTCATATTTTTTTTAACTTTCATTTAAGGAGTATTACATTGTCTATTAAATACAATTTATTGCATTAACCTATCATTTTTAGTTTCTAAGATTTTTAACATTCTTTAAGTGACCCGGATTCATTGCTCTCGAGTGTATATAAGTATAAAAATATATAATTTTTTTAATTTTTATTTTTTAGCTAGCAGTATAAAACATGCTCAACGCGGCATCTGCTTCAAGGGAATGCTTAGCCCAACTTCGGTCTCGTTTTGCATGTTAATTACTGAATCTGTAATAATATGCTAATTATTATCCACTAAAACCTCGCGTCTAACGGGGAAAATATACAGCAGACTTTAATACCAATTTGGTTTGATAATTATAACGTCTATTTTACTTAGGCCAGAATGTTTCTGATATGTCAGTACATATCTTTACATTTCAGCAGTCTTAAATATCTAATATACGGTTCTTAAGTAATTAGCAAATATGTTGATATTATTTTGAACCCACATCGCTATCAGGGCGACTACTCTTTCAAAGGAGCTATCAAGTTTCTTACAGACTCGTTGTTTGTTCCGAGTGTTTCTTAAGCTGATGCCAACGCCACCTCTTCATGTTCTAGGTACTAACCACCTACAACGTGGAATGTAATAATCGAACACTGTATTGTACGCGATAATTAAAATTATTACGGATTTGATAGTGTTTCTATATTCTCAAAATTATTGAAGGGTACAAGTCTTTAATTTTTAATTGTCTGTTTTTGCACTCCATGACACTTTAGTAATGCATTATAGGATACATATTAAATCATCAAGACATTTGTACGTTTCATTTTTTTTAGATTCAAATAAATTTTTGTTTGAATATAAATAAAAGCTGATAAGTACATAAAAACTCTAATAAAATTGTCCTTTATGCTAATGTCAAGCACATTTTCATTTTCAAAGTTTCTTAGGTGTAGTGGCGTCCAAAAAAATTTGCCACTATCCTTCACTATTTTCTCCTTAAATGTACAGAATATTAACCCAGAAGATCTAGAATCACTAAATTGCACCAAACCCAGAATATTATTTCAAAAGAAAAAAAAGGGAGTCACATTTTTTTCACATGCTGTAGAAATACTTGATATGGTTTCTTTTACAACCTAACATGTCTTCAATATAGAGAAGAAACACACTAGAAAACAGTAACAAGGGCAATATTACTCACGTTTAAATTTATATTGATTAAAATTTCAACTCCGATACGTGGTTGTCAAGGTGCAGTACCGATTGAACGTGTAATTCAGCAAAGTGCAAGAGCGAACAACATTCTCTAAATTCGTCCAGAAAAAGCAAAACTATTTTCAAAGTTATAGTGTGGGTGTGTGTGTGTGTGTGATTTTAAATTATAAACGGTAGTTAAAAGTAATTTATATAAAATTATAATAACAATTTTATATCATATAATAACAATATAACAATTTTATTTAAAAGTGGTTTTTATTTTATAAACTTTTTTAAGTGCGTTTATTGATTTGAGGTTAACTGTCGGTATGTATTCTTTTTATTTGTTTGTAATATAAATTACATTACTATTGGTAAAACAGTTTATTTTAATGGTTTTTGATATATTACTTGATTCTGTATACAGATATCTAGGAAATCTGTTAATCTTTTGACGCTTCTATCACTATATAATTTATAAATTTATCTTTCTTTTCACATACAAAGAATACGAGCACACGAGCAGTTAAATGCTATCGCACATTCCTTCGATGTACTCGTAAACTAATTTGTACTTTATTGCCATATTACACGCAGTTTGATTCGTGAAGCTACTAGATTTTGAAATAAATCTAGAGATCCAAAAACGCTTGATTGTAAATACGAACAAAAATCATCAGAATAAGGTGCTTCCAGAAAAAAAATGCTTCTAGTCCGACTGTTAGCTTTGCAATTTGACTGACTCAGCTGGTACTTTGTAACTTGCATCACATACCCGGTTTTTGATACATGATAACTGCTTGGTGGACTACCTCCTATAAATGCTATAATCTCCATCTTCGCCATTCTGCCAAAGGTGGAAATTTTGACGTCTACGGGAGAGGTGTATGGTAAAAACCCCCAGTTTTATCACGACCTTTAAGGACACCTTTAGGGGTTAGTGCTATTAGACTGTCGGACACCACACGAGATACAAAACAATTTGGATTGTACAACGTTATTCTATAAACACCAACCAAATATTAAAATATTTTTGCAAAAAATATTTTACCCCAGCGAATGATGACAACAGCTGGTTACTGGTCAAATATACAGGTCAAATATCGCCCGAAATATTTTGAATGAAACAGCACCCCACCCCGCTGCGCGCACATAGTGCGCGCGTAGTTGTGCAATGAAATCAATCATCTAGGGACCTCCCGCGACGCAAAAACTTGCGCACCCGCGTTTAGTCGCATAAGTATCTATCTAACGAAATGTGTTCAAACTTGCAATTAAAATCAAGGGCGAGATTAAATGGCGGGTTTATGTGAAAGAGGCCCAAAGACTCGAAAACTAAAAAAATAAATTTAATCCGTGCGTTTGACGAAGAGACGAAGTGAAAGAAAGTAATAAAATTAAAGAAGATGTTCGTAAACGTGGAAAACACTGTTTAGAGAGAAATCGCCTACAATTTGAAGTAAAGTTGTCAAAGATTGTCAAACTTCATGTAAGTGCATTTTGATTGGGATTTTAATTAAATTTCGAATTGGAGTGTAGCAAAGTGTGTGCAGAGCGACTAAGACTATTTTTTTTTCACAAACATATAATATTCTATTAATTATACATACATTTCTTTATCCTATCGTGTAAGATGGACAAAAATAACAGCATTTTACCATTGTTATTTCCTTCCTCCTCCGACTTCAATTTTGGAAAATTTCCAAATTTTGTAATGATTGATAATTGATTTTCGAATTGCTTATGCGATCCCTCTGTTTTTTTAGTTTCTGTGGTTAAAAACAGTCTTTGCTATACTACAATCAATTTTATAGTTCATAAATTGATTCAATTTTTTTAAATGCGCCTTTTTGCAAAAGGTATGGTTTACTTTTATGTTATTTTTTTATCTTTTATTAAAAGTGTCTTACCTTTGTCATACCTTTTGCAATTTGACGGTCCTATGCCCGTAAAAATATAAAAGGAAAAATTTTCAACTTATGAAAATCGTTGTTATGTTTAAGTATCAATGAATTACTGGTAGTGTAATTACTGCTACAATATTGTGCGTGGCGTAATTGCGACAATAACCGTAGTTAAACTTTGGATTACTTTCTATAGCCTTAACTTAATATTTTAGCACTGTTTCATGTTTAAAGGAAAATACATGTTTTGTTATTATTCAAAATTTGCATGATGTTTTTAAAACTATCCTGTATATATTTATAAATAATATTATAATATCAACAGCATTTGTATCATGAGTAACCCTGCTATGAACATAGTGTCTGTGTGTTTCGCTTTACGCTAACTTCGAATTAGTAGATTACCTCTGTTCACTGCAGTGTGAAGTAGAAACGGCGTTCGGCTTTGTAGAAATTGCACTGTGTCTTGTAAGAATTTAAAGCAGAGTTTAAATACTTTCACCTTGGAATGAATTTTAAGTAAAGTGTTAATCAAATAAATAATGTCTCTTTGTATTACTTTTAGGTAAAAGTAAGCAAGTGGGAATCTCGACCGCGGTGAAGCCCTCGATTGTAATGATTTTACATCGTCCAATTTACGTATTTTTAGCGTTCTAAGCGCAATAAAAGCAAAAAATTAACAATATCAATAACGTTCACTGTCATTTTTACGATTTATCAGTTCGTAGCGGTGCATGCGATGGTATGTATGCATATAAACGCTCGTATAGAAATACACTCACACGTGCGCATATATATGGACAAATAAATATATTCCTTAATTCTATTTTGCTGCGTAACATTAATTTTAGAAATACATTTCAAGAGCTTATTTTCTCTCAGATTAGCATTAAATTTTCTTAAAAAAATGTTGATATAAATAACTAGGTCTGCAATACATGCTGCTGTTTGCAAATACTGAGCGAAGCAATTAGATTTTTGAAGGGTGATTATTCCTCTATGGTATGTCCGATTTCAAAACTTTTTTTTGCACATTAGTCACGACCACGATGTGTATTTTGGCGCCAAATTTCATCAATGTAGTCTCAGCGGTTTGGCTGTGATCAGCTTTTGAATTTTTCTTTCGATGATAATTGCTCCATGGGACAGTCTATATTTTTTTTTACATGACCTGTGTCCGTCAGGTTATAATCATGAATGTTCATGCCAAAATTCGTTTGAATCGATTGAACCGTTAAGTAGCAGGAGGGAGCCAAGCGAAATTTGTGAGTTGCCTAAAGGAGAGCTTCGCTCAATAAAAAAAATATAATTCAGGGAATGAAACACTGTAGACTGCAGCATGCGAAAGCCTTGCCCTCACGAGGCCCTTTCCGTCATCTTAATGCTCGCGTACGACTAAGACCAGTTTAAATGTTTATTTTTATTTTTGCACATCCATATACATCTCCATTACCCATCGATAACCCACTCTGCCCTTCCGGTTGGATGGATACAGCCTATCTTTCAGGACTCTGTGCCTTCTATTTATGAATATATTTGAGCTAAAGGTTAATATATTTGTCGGAGTGAAATTCGCCAAGTGTCTGAGGTGGCCTTTATGTTCCAACATTTCATGTAAGTAGGACTGTAACTGTTAATTTTTTTAATAAATTGAATTAACTATTTTTATCAATAAGGATCGCACCCAATTAAAATATTGTGAAGGTAGTAGTAAATATATGACGACCATTATCTTAGTCATTCTGTGATCACGAATCGATCGATCGAAACGTCAGGATTAAATACAAAATAAATAATGCGCAAAATCAGTAAAAAAAAATGTTTTATTCAAATGTGTAATGTGTGCGGAAGTGTAAGAACTAAATCTTAATATATATAAATTACGTGTCACATTGTTTGTCCGCGATGGACTCCTAAACTACCTAACCGATTTTGATCAAACTTCGTAACTATCTGTTTTTTGTTCTAACTTAACAGATAGGATAGGTTTTATTTTAATTTATAACACAGCAACGCGTGGCTGGGTCAGCTAGTATGTATATATTTTGTTCTTTGCCAAAAACAAATTTACAGTAATTTTTATTTTATAAGTAAATGTTTTTCTATCTGAATATTTGTCGTCTGAGCGCTTTTATGTCCTTATATTATTACATAAACTTCAATTATCTGTCAGGTAATTCGAAAGGTAATATCTGCAATCCCATTTACATGTGATCGTTTTTATTCTTCAAAGTTTTGAAGTGCCTACTTGGATTCAAAAGAATTTTGAATCCAAGTATTTAACTGCTTTTATTATAGATTCTTATATGAATTTGTTTTAATGTTGCTAGTAATGTTTAAAAAATATCGAATATTTACTTTTGCTATTGAAATATACTTTATCACTAAGTTTTCACCTTCGCTACCAAAACCTCATAAGTAACGAGGTTCGTAAAAACTAAATTATCGTAGGCTGTTTGTGTTGGGAAAATAATGAAGTTTTTATGCGGTCGTAAAGTGACCCAGTACGTGACTAGGGAAAGGATGTCTGCAGTTTTCTTGGGACTTTCGATTGACAGTCATCAGCCTAAATAATGAGCCTATGATGCCCATGAAGAACAAAAGTTTGAGAAGTAGAATAGTAGAGCTATCAAACAAGAATGGCTTTAATCAACATTAAAGTAATGATAAGGAAAACCAATATATGCACCTTATATCATTAAAGTAAATGCTGTTATCTAACTAAAATACACCCATTTCACTAATGCTTTTATCCATAATGTTGCCATGTTGATTTTATTCAGTTATAAAAATATTGTTATTCATTTTGAAATAAAGTCTATGTATTTTACACAGAATGTATATTCCATATGCGTCCACGTGGGCTCAGTACTATACCAAGAGATGAGCATGAGACGGCGGGATAAGGTACTACAACTAAATAATAATATTCAATCAGCACTGCGACGGTGTAGCGTACCTTCTTTAATGAAAATGCAGCAAAATCAGAAACATGCATTGTTATTACAGAAAACTATGCCGATTACTAATTAAACTTCGTTAGTAAAAAGAAATCTCACATAACACGACCTTATCACGCTATAAGTACAAATCAGCATAACATAATATACTGTGTGTGTAAGTTCGACTTACGATTGCGGATGTTAAGCCACTTTCCCATGGACCCATTGTCGTTTTATTAACTAATATTATCTTGGCCTCCTCCGTAGTTCAAATAACTCAAATAATAATAATTATTATTTAAACGTTAAATTAAAACAGTTTCCCGTTCCTTGGCTAACGGGCGAGATACGGACGTTTCAGGCGAAAAGAAATACTGCAAAAGCGAGATATAAACGCGATCCCTCGAAGCGTAATGAAAAAAGATAAAATCAAGCTAGAAACCGGTGCAATAGGATGGTTAGGGACACTATAAGATGCCACATTCATAATTCTGTAGAAAATTAAGATCCCGTAAATGTATGGAAATTCCTAAATAAAAATTTTGGTGTTGGAAAGCTCGCTTAAATAATATCCCCAACAATATTGATTTCAACCAATTGAGTCTTTCACTTCGACCATACCTATTGACGGCAATCTGAAAGCCGATACGCTGCAATTTTTTTTAAATTTGCCAACTCAAGACTCTGCTCCTCTAGTGGTTCATCAAGTTACAAACTGTGATGTAAAATGAACAATTCTGTCAACTAAATCCGATGCTGTAGGTACTGATGCAATTAGCCGCTAAATGATCCTTTTCATCCTCGACGTCCTCGTTTTTGTTATCACCACATCCTTAATATATCCATTAAAACGAGCACCTTTCCTAATTCCTGAAAAAACACACATGTAATTCCTCTTCCTAAAAAATCTAAACCTACGATGCTGACAGACTTCCGACCTATTTCCATCCTCCCTTTTCTCTCCTAAGTCCTGGAAAAGTTGATCCACCGCCAGCTTACTGATCATATGGACTGGAATCAGCTCCTCCACCCCTATCAGTCTGGTTTTCACAAAGGCCATAGTACTTCTACTGCATTAGTGAAGATTACGGATGACATAGCCGGGGGATAGATAATCGACAGCTCACAGTACTAACATTACTAGATTTTAGTTACGCATTTAACGCTGTTTATTTTGACTATCTTCTTGGTGTTTTACGTTATCTAAACATATCTCCAGTTGCAGTTGATTGGTTTTGAAGTTACCTGCTAGGGTGATGGCAGCGAGATTGGAGAATCCTTCTTTGAGTGGAGCGATATCAATGCCAGTGTTCCTCAGGGTGGTGTCTAATCTCCACTTCATTTTTCGATTTTCATTAATTATATCACACAATCGATTTCTAGTTCCTACCACCACTACGCGGATGATTTACATATATATACACAGGCGCCTCTTACAGAGCTATTACACGCGATAGCAGTCACCCACTCAGATTTAGCTCAAATCTGGAGTAAATCCTTTGGTCTGGTGGTTAATCCAGCTAAAACTCAGTGCATAATAATGGGTAGTCCTCATTACGTTTCAAGGATAGATTTTGGGCAACTTCCCGCAGTGTGTTTTGGCGGTGCTTTTAACCATTACTCGAAAACTGTCAAGAACACCGATATTAGTTTTGACCAGCATTGGTCCTGGAGACCACAGGTACCACAGGCTGCGTACGGCTCGCTTAATTGGCTCCCTAATTTTCTGCCTATTAGGACAAAAACAAATCTCGCACAATTTCTCCTTCTATCTATTATTGACTACGCTGATGTCTGTTACCCTGATCTGTCGGAAGAGTAACTCAATAAACTTAAGCGACTGCAGAATGTCTGCAGTCTTAATTACAAGTTCCACTTTTTATGAAAATGTTTCTGCTCTGTTGCGTGTTTTAAATAAGCTGTGGGACGCAAATATCATGGTAAATTTTAAAAAATGTATTTTTTTTCTAAACACTACTCAAATACCTTGGTATTTAGTTGACGTTCGTGGTTTGCGAACCAATCCTGAACAAGTGGGGGCGATTCTGAATTTTCCAACCCCCATGAATAAAAA
The DNA here is from genome assembly GCA_927399485.1 of Calamotropha paludella. Lineage (NCBI taxonomy): Eukaryota > Metazoa > Arthropoda > Insecta > Lepidoptera > Crambidae > Calamotropha > Calamotropha paludella. The sequence continues at coordinate 16,382,545 of OV656803.1, read as the reverse complement.
GGAACTGAAGCATTTTCTTGGATATGCTACTGGTATAGGCGTTTTGTTCCAAATACGGTGGGTGCTGCCACCGTATCTATTATAAGTTGACTTCCCATAACAAGCGTTCTCCTCCTTTTGAATGGACACCGGAAGCTGATAATTTTTATAATGCCCTGAGGGAGTGCTAGGTATCTGCGCCTATTCTCGCTTGTCATTATTATGTTTTACCTTTTGAGGTTCATACGGACGTGAGTAATTACGGGATAGGCGGGATGTTACCTCAGAATATCGATGGTAAAGAGCATCGCATAGCTATAGATCTCTTAGTTAACCTGAACGAAATTACAGCATTGCAGAAAGAGAGGCATTACCCGTATTGACTGCACTAGAAAGTTGGCGGTGTTATGTAGACAATGGACAAACAATCACAATCTATAATGTCCACTCTGCATTGAAATGGTTTTTGTCGTTAGAGATTCCTACTGGCAGGCTGGCTCGTTAGGGTATGACACTGCCCGCTTTTAATTTCGTCATCAAGCATAGAAAAGGAGTAGATAATGTCATCTCTGATGTTCTGTCGCTTTCCGTTCCTATTGCTGCCATATCGCTTTCAAATTCGATAATGAGGACGGAAGATTCTTGGTATGAAAAAATTTACAATTATTGTTTGAGCTCACTAAGTAAATACCTGAATTTTATGATAACATATAACTCGTTGTATCGGCTCTCTTAAAAAATAATCACAGGTGGTTTCTGAGTTTTCAGGGAAAAGGTGGTTCCCAAAGAGTTCCGTGAAAGGGTTATTTCAGAAAATCAATCCGAACCCACAGCTGAATACCTTGTTATTTTTAAAATCTGCAAGCACTTCTCACTGACCTATTACTGGCCTGGTATGCACAAAGATATCGTGAAAGCAGTGGGATCTCGTTCCACTTCTTTGCCCTATAAAACCCGAAATTACAATACATTGGGCTAGATGGGAAGTTCAAATCAGTGCTCAAGACCTTTTCAAATGATATCAGTTAATTTTGTCGGTCTTCTCCCTGTCACCCGTAAGCAGAATAGTTTCATGATCGTCATCTCTTATTATTTCTCGAAATATTGTATTATTTCTCCACTACGTCGTGCAACTTCAGACTCGTTGGTGAAGATTTTGAAAAGACTCTATTTTTCTAGTTTCAGCGTTCCTCAAACCGTTTTCTTAGACAATGATACCCAATTTATTAGTTCTGTTACTTATATCTAGTTTGAGAAATATAATACCTTATATTTCTCAAACTAGGTATTAGTAGACATTGGGTACCCCCAATATTTACTTCACCCCTAGTTATACGCCTCAAGTCAATACATACTGTGGAACGTTACAATAAAACAATTGTAACAAGTTTGGCTACATTTTTTGAGAGGGATCATCGCTCTTGAGACACTTTAGTTCTCAAGGTGCAGTTTGCCCTTAACAATTCCGTTAATGAAGCCACCGGTTATACCCCATCATTCCTGGTATATGGTAGGGAACTGGTTCGTTGTGGTTCACATTATGAAGATATTGACTTGGGTGACAAAGTTTTATTCCTTCCACGTGATATTTACACTGAGAAACTAGGTTTTCTTTCTGCTGTTTTCAATGAATTGCAATCATCCTTATGACAAGCTCATGTTAAAAGTACTAGTCATTATAACTTGCGTAGGAAACTTTTTGTCTTCATTGTTCTCTGAGTGAAGCGTTCGGATCAACGCCAGCCTGTCACTTCTTTAATTTTTTCCAACACTCCGATGCACGCAGTCATCCTGACTGTACGCTGCCTTGTGACGTTAATTACTGGGATAAATATTGCAACCGTTATCTATCCGTCGGTGTAAAAATAGAATAAAATTTATCTATACAGATTGCTTAACTTACGTAGAAGTGACTGTTTTAAGCCCCAAGCTGGGGTCCGAGGTCGCCGAGGACCATAGTGTCGGTGCTGATTGCCGAGAGATCCCTGTTTAATCCCTACGGCCGATCACCATCACCACGGCAACAAAAGGGGAGGTACCAGCTACGAGCAGGAACGCAGCTACTCGCCATTTTTCTTAGTGCCTTACCCACCGTATGGGCTTAAATTTTTTTAAAATTCTTAGTTCGCATTTCATTCCCCTCCGTACTTTAAAAAAAAGTGGAGGAGGTAGAACGTAACAACCGTTACCAGACAAAATTAAAAAAAAATCATAAACTATTAAATGTTATTGAGATTATTACAACACATTTTTATAATAATAATATAATTTTAATAGTTATTTCGTCTACAGAAATAATCCCCAAAATATGAGAAATCTCCTTTGAAAGTTGTGTACTCCAAGAATATTTTTCCATTACCTACCCTTCAAAGGGCACCGATACCAGATATCTGTTTATCAGTCCGTAGATTCCTGAACCCCTTTACTGTAATCAACAAGCAACTATTCACAGTAGTAAGGTAAATTCACTTGTTAAAAACGTGTGAATGTACTTATAAAAAGAATCGGCATTGTTGTGAAGACCAAAATAATAATAATGATGATTTTAATAATCATATTTATAATAGTAATATAAATTATATACTTAGCCTAGCTAATTCATTACGTAGAAAAATGAATGAATACCCACGAGAAAGATTTTACTAAAGAGTTGCGGTGTTCTATCAGGGTTTATGTGTTGGAACTTAAGGAACAGGACGATTTGCAATCTAGCTTGTGACTTGACTTGATAACCTTTAGGTGTTTTTGATGATGTGTGTGTTTATAGCTTAAAAGTGGACCGTAATAAAAATAATAATTATATTTCTTACAATTAAAACAATTAGCTTAGCTTAATGTAAGCACTGTGAATATTTGGAGTCTCTGAACCCTGAACCAAGAAACCGTCATATAGAATCATTAAAAAATAATTAAAAATGAAATGCGATAGCGATTAAAGAGGCAGGAATACTTTATGAGTTATAAGGTAGTATATATATTATATAAGTATTTTTTTAATGAACTACTAGGCAATATTCATGTCCTATATCTGGATCAATATCATGGCTACCGTTCAAGTATGGAGATAATACATTTGGGGTCACAGTAACGACGGGAAACAACTATCGCCATGATTTATGTATGCCAACAGATTCTCCTTAAGTCGCCACTCTAAGCTTTATTGATTTTGGAGAACGTCTCATAAAAATAGAAGTTTGGTAGTAAATAAGAAAAAGATACATAACGTGCCCTAGTATTGAAATTCCAAAAGACTAACTACTTACCTTATCAACAGACAAGGTAAGTAGTTAGTCTTTTGGAATTTCTGCAATACGTCTTTTGCAATATTTTAAAATCCAGTACGGAGTACGGAGTACCAGAACCAAGTACGGAGGGGAATAAAAATGCCATAATACAGGTGTAACGAAACATATGTAATTCCATCTTTAATACTTTTTCTATAACGTATTCGATTCTTATTATTCTGAGGCTCAGTGGAACATTCTTTAGTCTATGTCATCGTAAAACGTCAAAGTGCTGTCAGTTGGCTGTCATTCGTGACATCATTGTGATTCGCGCGCTTTCAGTCAGTCTAGAACGAGCCTCCTTGGAGTAGCGATCAAGGTCAGTAATGGTGTTGAATTATTATGTAACTTAATAAGTGATTTGATAATAAACCATGTCTTAACATTAATTAAATTGTTTGAATTTGACTCCCTTCTGAGATCGGCTTACACAGGAAATATATTTGCCAGAATAAAGTTAACTAAATGGTCTATATATGGAATAGGATAATGACGTGTATTTACTGTCTAAGCAGGTTATGTTGCAAATGTTAAGTCAGTTGGTATCTCAGTAGTGGTATCTTATCTGTCATATAAAAATATAACGAACTCACGTTTGACCTGGTTTAGTCTGCTGATATGTATAAGGGACTCCTGTTTTGTGTGAAAACTTAAGTATGTAAATTTTTAATGTGCTTGGCTTTTTAAATTGTCTTTTAATTAATTAACTATAATTAATTACTAAATTTTAAAGGTTTTTCAACAACAGCGTCAATGATGTCAAATGAAAGTTTTTCATCCGTGACGATACCGAGGTCTTGGATAGTATTGGCTTGGCTCAGAATATTATTATTGATTGAATATGGGTAAATAAAAGATTTTTTCGATTTCTCGTGTAAATGAAACAGAAAATTTCTATAGGTTGATTGAATCTGATTGAATACTATAGTAATCACTATTTGATTTTAATACTGCCAGTATTGTTGTACAGTAAAATAATTTATCAGTGTTTGTTTGCTGTGTAGTGATGGCAGATAATAGTTAATAAACGTAGTCCGAGTCCGAGATGGGAGCCCTGTGGAAATCTAGACATGATTGTTGATACAAACGCTTGATTTTTTTATGTAATAATCTATCCATCGCAGGCAGCTGATTAATTCTCACGAAGGATTTGGAGAAATTGGTCTTTATGACGTTCAACTGAAGGTTTTTTTAACTGAACTGAACTGAAGGAAGGTATTTTCATGAGTAAAAATTTTAAAATTATTCTAACCAATTAAAAAAATACCTGTATTCTGTTACATGATCGTTATACATTTTCAAAATCGTTGTGATAAGGAGCTAACAGAAAATTAATACTTTTTATCACAACAATAAATTTGTCATTCTACTTTTTAAGGACTTGAGAATTTCGTGCCAGGTGAGCAGTTATAAAGAACGGAGCTATCACCTTTCTTAAATATTTGTCGAAATATGGACACCTTTGAAACATTTAGTAGTAAAGGATATTGCCGTAATGTGCTCCAACATAGACAAATAAATATATTGCATTATAATACCTTTTATTATTTTTACATTGTTTGCTATCACCCATAGGAAACAGCTTTGGTTTGAAAGGAATAATGAAAAGATTTGTAACTACAATACAATTGTATGTTATATATATTGTTGCCATGTTAAAACCTTTAAAGACGTGCCACTTGTTCTTAACGAAATTAATATTTTAATATATACACTAAGAACACAAATTTGTTGTTTGTGAGTTTGTCTATCCGCTTTTTTTCCATTGTATACGCGTTACCATAGCAACGCGTTACTGGGTCAGCTAGTGTATAATCAAAGAACACAAATTTGTTGTTTGTGTGTTTGTTTGTCCGCTCCTTTTCCCGCTCTTTTCCATTGTATCAATAACGTTACCATAGCAACGCGTTACCGGATCAGCTAGTATATACTCTAAAAACACAAATTTGTTGTTTGTATGTTTGACTGTCCGGTCTTTTTCCCGCTCTTTTAACATTAACGTAGAAACACGTTACCATAGCAACGCGTTACCGGGTCAGCTAGTTATAATCAAGGTTCGTTTATGTTTTATTCAATCATGTATTTTTTATATGTTAGTATGTAAACATTTTTTATCAAAATACATTACAACTAGCACTTTCTTATTGCTGTCCGTTCTGGAACATTCAATGTTTGAAATCTGGGAAGTGTCCTTTTATTTTTCCAAATAAAAAAATTGGTTTGTCTGGAAAGTCTTTTACGGACGATAGTTTTAAGAAAACATTGATGAAAAATTACATAATTTTATGAAATGAATTGAATTATTATCACTGATTTGTCATTATTTTGTATAATACAAAGAATGAGTTAGTTGAAAATTACAATTGTTTTTCGATAAATTAACATTTAGTTGTTGGTACAAATAATGGAAACAACATTAACTTTTTATTTCACTTTATAAACAGTTGACAAAACAGATCTGAGGTAGGCCCTACCATCACGTCTTATAGCGATCCAAGTTTAGCTGTTAAAAAGAGACATCACTATAGACCGCGTATAGCGGTGTCTCACTTTGACAATCGAACTTGCATAGCGCTAAAAGATGATGGTACCTTTTTTGCCGCAGTTATTTGACAAAGCAAGTACCGCGCTCTCACTTGCACGCTCGGTTCAGGCGGAACGTGACAATGAGTCATATTTTTTCAGGCGTGCAGCCGACATTCATCGATTTATAAGACGTTATTACGTCAAAAATATAATTCTATTTATACTCACTTATTTTTTTATACTAATATAATACAGTAATATTTTTTTACATATTCAAATTTCCATATTCAAAAAAAAATGGCTTAATATATAACAGCTGGATAGATTTTCATAAAATGTTGTAAGCGTACCTATTTGATTTAATTCCCCGGTAGGAGGTTATTTATATATATGAACAAACTGACACCAGAGCGGTATCACAACTTATTGTGGAACTCTAAAAATGTGCTCAATACAACTTTCACAAAAGCTTGGACAACATAGCCGCGAGCAAGTTCACTTTAGCAAAAGTTTTATTAAAATCGGTCCGCTGACACTTCTTTTAAATTTGGTTCGATTATTGAATTGCTTGAACTTCCTTTTAATATAAAAAATCGCTCAAGATTCTGAAACATGAATGGATATTAAGTTGAGAATATTTTTTCGTAGGAATCTTGATTTTCGTTTTTTTAGTTAATGTAATGTTTTAAACTAATTTGTTCTACTGTTCTACTACTTTCATTTACATTAATTGTTGAAGAAAAGACTACTAACTTTAAATTACAAATTGACTAAAAAACTATCACATCATATTAGCTTTGTTTCTTCGGTGCGAGGGCCTTTTCTTCTATAAAAAAGTAGGTGAACAGTATAAATAGAAAATTATTTATCCTTGACAGGAAAGGAGTATTTTGTGAGCTTTTATTATCACTTCAATATATAACTCTTTAGCTCACCGCCGCAAAGTTCCTTGTCTGTCAGTCTTCTACCGAACATAGTTTGGAGACTATACCTCATACCGCTCATACCGCCACCTCGCTTTTTCCATCGGACATCCCACACCTCATTTTTATAGAGGTCTTTCCGAATCTAATGAGCTATTGCTCAACGTTATCTTTATTTTTCACATTTTTCAACTTGTTGACCGGCTATTACGCTATTAAGAATGGAATTCAGTATATTTCGCTTCAATCTCAGATTTTACTAAGTTTTTTAATAAAGTCTTGATACTTGCGCGGAAACTTTCGCCTTATTGGCTCTCCATATCGGTAAATTGGTTTCCTTGTTTATATTTCCGTCTTTGATATCTGTTATGAATTGTTTCATAACTTTATCATATAATCGCACGACAACTTTTTATTAAGAAAAAATCCTCCATATTTAAGATTCTATATTATATAATATAAATGGCTTCTTATTACTAACATATATATTTATGGACAGAAAATACAAGATTGTATAGATTGCGATTAACATAATGGTGTGTCATTAGGAAACTGGTCTCCGTATGTGCAAATAAATATAAAAAATTGGCAATTCACACGAATTGTCAGGTAAAAACGAAGAGTTGAATACATCGTGAATGGATATAAAAGGTAATCAAAGAAGCAATATTGGGCTTCGTACATATTTGTTTGCTCAAAACAGAATTTTAAAAGAACAAAATATCTGATGTAATGTAAATAAAAATCACCTCTTAAATGCATTGGAAACAGTGACTACCCTAGTAGTAAACAGTCGATTTGTATTCTTGAGGTAAATCGAAGAGTACTTTTGTCAGGGGTGCATAGAAAACGATTGTTGTGTTCCAGTTTTACAACAGCAGTGTGCCGACAGCGTTTTGAAACTACATTTACAACTTCTGCCTAGCTGAATAAGAATCTTTGAGTAGCATACTTAATACCTAGTATTGTATTGGCATAGTTTAGTTACTGCTTTTGTAGTACGGCCAATAGCGTCAAAAGTCACAATAGTTGTTATAACTCTAAATTGTGAGCTGTCGCTATTATACTTACATTTGATTGGCCACAGTCGTTATACGGGCATACTAGTCGTTATACCAAGCCAGTCGTCGGGTGTTGCGTTTTATAGTATGTACGATGCACCTTGTGGTTTGACGAACAGTCTGTTGTCTCACAAATACAATGTTTACATTATTGTATTCAGTCAGTAGGAAGTAACACAGCATAGCTTGATTTCCAGAGCGGTAGTAGATCTAAATAAAGGAAGTTGATTTCAAAGTTCGTCCTTATTACTAATCAATATTTGCTGAAATTAAATCGCAGAAAAATTTAACTTCCTACTGCTGAACCGACTATTCCTTACACGACCTTTTGGAGCTGGTACAGATGCTGTTTCAGGATAAGGTTAAAGTTATTGCATTTTTTTACATTATGCAGACAAGAGGCTGATTTTCGCCTACGTGGGACCATTGGGACAGTCACTAAATTTTGGTTTTTGAAATTCCTTTAAGAAGTCTTTTATCATATCGTATTTTCCTCTTTTATAGCCTCTTTTATTTATTTTTTACTTCTATTTCATGTTCATGCAGTTTCTTCTAGTTCATGCAGTTTATCCCGTGATGACCTCTTGCAAAGACATCAGGATTAAATATAAACTACGCGAAAATGTCCATGCAAAGATGTTTTATTTTAATTATGCAGTTTATTCAACAAACACCATATATATTGTTTATTGTTATATATATATTATATTATATATATATATATATATATAAATAAACACCATAAATAATATAGACCAGACACAAAAACAGTTAAATTCATTGGTCTCTGGATGGGAAGTAGGTTTAACTGGAAAGTGAAAATTAAGAAATTTTCGAAATAGTTTAGCAGCGCTGCTTAAGCACTGCTTTAACTTTCTGCGGTCTTGAACACTGCCGCTCTGTTAACTGCATGCATATTATGGTTTAGTAGTTTAAATACTGAGATTTGGCGTAATATTCTGGGGATACTCTGGCAGTAGTCTGGATAGTAATGGCAATAGTGTATTTAATATGCAAAAACTACACACAGCTGATAGTTACAAACTTTATTTCATAAAATATAACATCGTTTCAGTTGTCACTTAATATATTCGCAGTAGTCTCGTTAACAAAACGTAATCTCCACTTATTTGATATAACAACAGATTGTTTAATTTAAATTTTTTCAAAAGGGTGTATAGGAACTGTTTAAATTTCATCAATTTAATATAGTCATGATAATGTAGTCTTTTAAAATGTCAAGGTCTAACTAAAGAGAAAAATCCAGCTCAGGCAAAAATTACTAAAAGTCTTTATTGATGCAAATTGGAGAGTACTTCGTCAATCTACACATACAAAAACATTATTATTAAAAAAAAGGCGACTAATAATACTGAAAGTGATCAACCATACACCTCTTGTAGATTTGTATAGATAGATGTAGTACAGCAGGATTTTCGGATTATGGTCTCGTACTGCGATTTCCAATCAGTCTACTGCTAGAGATTTTAGCCAAACCCCTCTTTTTGAGGAAGGCCTTTGTCCGACAGTGGATGTTTTTCGGCTGGAGTGCTGAAGTATTACTCTAAAACATTTTGCTTTAAATCCAGTAAATAGTTTATAGACACTAAATTATTTTATAAAATATCGTCAGATAAAAACTATAGAGTTTTTATTTGACGATATTTTATAATGTCATTCCATTGTCATTGCTCCTTTGTTTTCTTTCTTATACAGCAATTAAAGATTATGATGAAAATATATTACTACGTATGCTTTGTTAAGAAAGTTTTTTTATTTTCAAATAGTTGATACTCGGCTCTTTGTTGCCGCCGTATATATAATCTCGTATATATTATTTGAAAAAGCTATATTGTTTAAAAAATAAAATAATGATGCAACTTTCATCGTCGAAAATAATCAATGCACTCATTGAAATTAAATGTTAAAGGAGAAGCATAACTAATATTAATTCTATTTTCCCACGTTTTTCTTAGGTCGCTTTCTTGTCTGTAGTCTTGTCTGTCCGGTTGGAATCTTGTATTTCAATTTTGAGGCACTTCCCGACCACCTAGTGAGTTGAAACTTTCAGGGTAGCTCAGAACCCGATGACAATGCACGCTTTCAACTTTCTAGGTGCACTTTCAGGTCAACTTTCGGCTACTTTCACTTTTGTATTTAGCTTATCCGATTGTTGCGTAACACATGGTTACTTCGTTGAGTTAATAATTAAAAAGAATAAAATAATAATACTAGATTTAAAAATCCAAAAATCCCACGTTTTTCAGTGACCAAAAAAGAATAAAATAGTATTTTTTACTTTATTTATGAAGTGCTTTAGGGTAGTCAATGTGTTTCGTTTCATATATGTGCAATTAACTGAGAATGATATGTACCGTTTGCTTGTTGAATCAGAGGAATCTTCATTCGCCCTGATGTTAGGTGGGCAAATAGAGATAAAAAAGATAATTACTTCTAACTAACGAGCAGAAGCTAACATTTACTATACCGGCTTTTGGGTGTTCAAAAATACTTATAAGTACTATGCCTATAAACTTATCACAAATGCAAGCAATAAGTTGGCAAAGTTTTATCATACTGTGTGAAACAGTACGATAATGCATAAACCACAAACAAACGTGATTTTATATTTTATCTAAATGAAGTATTTAGATAAAATATAAAATCACGAAACAACGAAACTAATCAATTCATATCAAATTTAATAAAAGGTGTAGAGAACACTCCGTCAAACTGGAAACACTACGAAGTATAAATTGTATGTAAACTGTCATTTATTTCTTTATATATTGTCATATACAAAAGTATATAAAAACTAACAAGATCCAAAACTATCTTTACAAATAGTAGCTCATTTTTGCAAAGTGGAAGATGGCATGACAGTATATTAAAATTTCTCATTTCAAAGAATTACGCGACTCATCATTGACTCGGGTTCTTTATATATAACGAGCTGTCTTCTATAACTATTACGTTAAGGAGACGACAAATCAAGGAACAAACCTATCTTTCATCTCCATTAATTATTGCTTTTGGATCGTCAAGGGCAGCTCCCTATCAGGGTTTTCCTTTGAAAACAATTTCCGGGGCTTTATATCTAAACATGAATAGCAATGAAGCTGTTTTTGACGTCTCTGTAAACATACTGTTAAGATGGAGGGCTATTGCGTTGTATGCATTTGGTGTTTGTTTAAACTTTGAAACAACGAGAGAGATTTATTTAGGTGCGACTCAGATAGGAGAGAATACCACACATACTACTGCAATGTATACGGTATGGGGACGTTCTTGTTATCGACCGACACCGGTGAGCTTACATCTAAAATACTTTGAAAGGGTTAGATTATTGGATTATAAGGTAAATATTGTAACTGTTTTTATTTTATACCTTTGATATAAAATAAGGAAAGCGGATTCATGTCCGCGTCTTCTTAGTTCTGTATAATTGATTGAAAACTAAGTTGTGTTGTTTCCTTAAGACATATTTGATGCAGTAACCTTATCAGATGTTTGTCACCCTGTAATTTTTTAAACTTTAAATTCTATAACTTCGTTAGGATTTTTTTTATCATGAAAGCGAATTCGTTAATTATAAATTAAAAATCAAAAAAGTGTTACGTGATCATTTTTTCGTCGATTTTTAGTTTACCGGAATTTTAAAATAATTGATATACCTACATATTTGACAGATATTTAATTTACCAAGGTTCCTACATTGTAATTATAATATTGATTTTATTTGATATATATAGATATAGATAATAGACTTAAATAAACATATTTATTTTTAGTCTAATGAAATAAAATTCTCTTCTTTTTCTAGTTTTAAATTTCATAGCTTTTGATTAAGCAGAAATCTGCGCTGAGATTCTTAAATAACTGAAGTTGAGGGTAAGCATAATCTACTTCAGACGACATAAAAGCTTATTTACTAGAAGTTAGGAAAACTATATTCTAAATTTGTTTCTATAATGTATCCGTTGTTCTAGACGCATTATTGCAGGTGTGCACTTATATTACCGATGCTTAGAATTATTATCTGCTTCTGCCCGGTATTTTAGGATACGTAGATAACAGCACTGTTGTAGAGAGCTATATTTCTGATCCACGAGCCAGTACTGGTCAGATCCAGCATCATAGGGAGGCAATGGTCAGTCTGTAGGCACTCTCCAAATGGGACGATGCTAATCTGGTTAGGTTCAATACATCTAAGACTAAGGTGTGCCTTTTTAAAAAAGGAGCGTTAAAAGGAGTCTTTTCAACTTGACTCCTACTTTTCGAGGTGTCTCATTGCCGATCACTGACCATCTCGAGTTTCTCGGCATTTGACAATGAAATGCCTGACTCTGAATTATGACCCTTTCATTGACAGTAAGGCTTAATTAGCCTTCGACAAAACTTAGCATTCTGGCGAAGGTGAGAAGTTACTTCAAGCCGGAACAGTTGCTCAATCTTTACCAAGCGCGAGTTCAATGGAGTACTGTTCTCATCTTTGAGCCGGTTCCACCCTATACCAGCTCCAGACTCTAGAGTCCATTGAGAGAAACGTCTAGAAACTCATCAGCAATGACACTCTTTTTTATAAAAAGCTCTAAAACCGGAAGGTAGCTGGCCTATTCGTTTTTTATAGGATACATTTCGAAGAGTGTGCAGCAGAATTGCACAACTCTATTCCACCGTTCACAGATATTATTTGTTTTAGAATAGTTTTCTTTTATAACGTATAAGTTAACTAAAGATAGACTTATAGAGATGATAGAATAGAACAATGAAAGAAAATAAATGGAAAGTTAGCAATGCGGTAAAATATTGCTACATTGTTTCTTGAAAATGTTTCCGTAATTCTACTACTCTACTTTTACAGGAAATGGTAAAATCGTGATATTTATTTTTAACTTTCTCAAAAACGCTGGAATAGCTTTGGGGGTCTATGCAAAAGATTATTATTTTTAATTAGATATACTATAATCCACAATTGATAAGTTATTACATGCTGATGGGTAATTATTGAACATTATTGAATAAACAAATTTCAAATTAATCAGTCTTCAATTCATACTTAAATTAAGATGAAGGGACATATAAATCACCTGATCTTGTAACGCCCACTATGATCCCTTCCCAGGTCTCACGGCATACTTGTTCAATATAACTGGGGTCTAAGTTGAAGCCATCGAAACCTGAGGAGAGACCAGGAAGTTCATATGTGTATGTAAGTGGAACACCAAGATAGTGAGCGTAGTCTTCAGATGCACCAGACGTACCGTATCCTAATACGAGAAGAGAATTTCCAACGACGTAACTAGGAAAATCAGGAAGTGCAACTTTTTGTATTGCTTCGGCCATTTCAATTCCCACGGTGTGAAGATTTAAGGTGTTATTAGACAGAGAACCATCATGTCCCCAAGGATACAGAATCATGTTGCCGAAGCTATGCATGGTGAGATATAAAGCTATTCTGTTAAGGTGTTCTTTCAAAATGTCTCGAACAACTCTTGTTTCGATTTCTGAGAAAGGTTTGTCACCAGCGTAGTTATCGTCGCACGGGTTTTTATTAGTTCCAATTGTTTTCCAGACAAAATCATAATTTCTGTTTCCATCAACTCCAGGGCAAACATTGCTAAGTGTTGAAGAGTCAGTGGAACGCGTTTTTCTCCAAAAGCGACTCTGAAATAAATTAGGGACCAAACTTTATTGTAGATAATTAACACAGTCACATACAATTCAGGGTTACATTTGGATCTATCGTCAATTTTTTAAACACAACATGTAATCATATTATTTACTTTCACACCAATTAAAATAAACAGCGTAAGGCTTGTGTTATGGATACTAGGGTTACGGATATACATACGACACATAGATATGTAATATTCATATAAATATGTATAAGTATCCATGGCTAAAGTACAAAAGGAACCGTTGCACCCAGCAATCGTGAAAAGTTATGAAATAAAATAATTCATTTTACAATTTTGATTTTAACTTTTCCACATATAAATGAACATTTCTGTCAGTTGAGTGCACCGCCTAATATGAGACCATTTATTAGTATCGTCCATGCATTTTAGCCTCTAACACCATTTAGAAAGTCATGTCGTAAACATCGGTGAGGCTTAACATAAGCGACCAGAAACTCACGATTTCAAAAGTGGCTACGAAATGTGACTTTATAAAGCGAAAAGGCAATTTTGTACCGACATTCATCTACCTCTTTATTTTAGCGGGAGGCCAAAAAGTATCTCTGTATATTAATTTTATGGTTGTAGTATTATGTAAATAATAATCACTCACGTACATTGGTATGACTGAATTCATATCCATCGGGATTGACAATTGGCAACAAAATCCAATCGAAATTTTCAAGTAGGTCAGGCTCAGTAATGTTTTCGACCAGTTTATGGATTGCCCAAGTCACAGTGGGTGGTGAGATCCACTCTCGGGCATGGATGCCACCATCAATTATGATAACTGGTTTGCTTAAGTCTTGGAAGTTCGTTGTCGAAATTTTAAGATATTTTATGGGACGTCCCTCGAAGGAATTTGCAGGGTTAACTAGTGTAACCGTGTTTGGGTACATTTTCGCAACACCTTCGAGGTAGTCATCGAACTGAAACAAAGAAAAGAATCTTATTGAAACCAATTTAAGTTTTTATAAATTTATAATTACTAAATATTATATTGGCATGCCCATATTTCACTAGGAAATTGAAAATTTATAATTTACAATAATTTTTACACTTACCACTGCTAATCTCTGGTAATTATCATATGGCATTCTTTCATTACTACGAGTTTTAAGATGCTTTTGTCTTGATTCAATTACCATGTCGTCGTATCTGAGGGCTCTGGAATAAATATTATTTTTGTTCATCATGTGGAAATATAATGAACTCACGGCATCATTAGAACATGGTAGCGCTAAATGTGTAGCTTATTTCTTCAACGTTAATTATTTCAAGTGATAATTGTTTACTATTGTGAGAGATCTTGAATTTTATTAATGTTTAATAATTGATTTTATTAGTGCTCGATTATACCATATATGGTATTAATTTTTGGTATAAATAACTGTTACAGAAACAAAGTCAATTATATTTTTATCAATTATATATAAAAAGCTTTCATATTATCGTAAAATCATTCGATCTAAAACATTCATTCCAATTTAGATAATTATTTATATCGTCATAATTAGCTGACTTAAACCACTTAACAGACTTGGTGTTTTGGCTAAACGATTTCTAGTTCTTACACTTCCACGCACATTACACATTTGAATAAAACACTTTTTTACAGATTTTGCGCATAATTTATTTTATATTTAATCCTGACGTTTCGACTCCTTTGCAGGAGCCGTGATCACAGGATGATGGTTGTCATGTATTTTCTACTACCTTCACAATATTATAATCGACACGTTCTTAATTGATAAAATTGTTTTATATAAATCAAATTGTTTTATTTTTACATTTTATTTAGTTATTTAATTCTCACTACAAAAACATTGTATACTACTGAGTCTACTACAGGCAAAAACTCGGGCAGGGGGACGGACCTCCATCTTAGTTTTATTATTTGCAAAAAGAGCTAACTACATCATCACCTGATGATTTAGTTAGCGCTTGCAATGTGTGTTTTTGTAGGTATTTATTAATTAATTATTGGATTCCAAGCAGGTGGAACGCTCCAACTTTCGTCCCTATTGAAATTAGGATGTTTTCTGATTTCAATAGCCTCGCGTAGCATCCTAGGAACAAATCTTTGTTCTCTAGCGAGAAATTATCTGAAACGAATGTAGTCATTATCTTAGTCATCCTGTAATCACGGCTCCTATAAAGGAGTCGAAACGTGAAGATTAAATATAAAATAAAATATGAGCAAAATCCGTAAAAAGTGTTTTATTCAAATGAGTGATTTCTGTTCAGAAATCGAAACTTTACAACAAAGGACTGTGTGTTGCTTATCCTCAGGTTCAAGAGGCTCAAGCAGATACACTACAAGCCGAGTGTGCAATAACCAAGTCAAGCACTCTATTATTACTATTGCAAATTGTACAGTTTGAAGTCATTAATTGATATAAAGTTAGATAAATCATTTACACAGTCTACATTAAAATTACAAGCAAGTATAGCAAATGGAACATTGTGAACAGGTAACCATTCAGCACAAGGGATGTTAAGGTCGTCAATAATAATACAATGTTTACCCTGGTCTTTATTGTTAGATAAATGTTCATAAAAAATACGGAAAACTATTTTTTATAAGATTTTGGAAAATAGTACGAATTTGTGATAAATGTCTTTTGCGTTTACATTATATTTCAATAAGAACAGGAGACAGAAATAATTTCAGCAGCCCAATTTTGAACAGGGAGAAGTAAACAATTATATATACCACACAGAGAGGTACAATTGGCGTTCTTCATCTAACGTTATGTTGAATATGATTTTATGATTATTATGCGATTTTTAAGTTATCAAGGTTTTGCATAAGTATAGTAACTTACTCTGCAATATCTTCTATGTGGACTTTATTCGGGATATCCCATTGATGAAGCATATTAATAAATTTTTCTTGGTGCTGAGGCTTGACAAGGACAACAGCTTTTTTGTTGACTGCAGGATGACTAAGGAAGTCTAGCTTAATGCCATCCTTTATTGACACGAGGAACTGTAGTTGGTCGTGTGTCTGAGGCTGAACGTAAAACGATTTCCACCTAAAAAAAAACAAATATTAAACGGGTAGTACTGAATTTTTCTGTGGAAGAATTTTCAATTCATGATTTTTATATTACGCATTGCCATCTCATATAATGAATATTAAAAAAAAATACCAGAAAAAAAGCGACTCGGCTTACAAGTTATTTTAAGGCGGGACTTAAACCTTTGGATGTCCAATACACTGATATCCCAATTGAGTTACCGAACCTTGTCCCGTCGAATATTTTTTACGCTGTAGGCCAGCCTTGTTTCATCAATGAGAGGAATATCCTCGAATCGCATTCGATTTTTTTTACAAATGTCTTGATAATCGGTTAAGATGAAACAGCCTTTTCATTTTTGATTATTATATTTTGCCTTTACAATTCCATTTTAAATAATAAATTTTAAAAGGAAAATGCTAGAAAAATATACCTTAATTGGGAGAGCGATCAAATCAATGGTTGCGGCTTTGAGTTCCGCCTGAGAATATCTTGTGAGCCGAATCGATTTTTTCTAGTACATTTCTATAACCTACAATTTATGATACAAAATATACCTAAGTATTTTGTTAGCCGCGTATACAGCTCCCAGTCCAATTGCAATCCGATAGATTGGATTGTAGCATAAAATGAATTTTGACAACTCAACACCAGTTATTTCGTCAAAAACTAAGCAGAGCTTGTACTATGGATACGAAATAACAGATAAAATATTCGTTTATAAATAAGTATTTAATACCATGACTTGCCGTTTCCTGTGGTGCCTTGATTAAATTTACCGTGTGATGTCTGGTAGAAAAGAATAGCACCAATCGTTCACATTTAAGGGTGACGTAAAAGGTGACAATTGATATTGGAGGTTATTACCATACATCAAGTATAAACCACAAAATAGGCAGCGGCATCTTAAAATAACGGTACTTTATTGTCACATCCAAGTGTGAAGATTATGGCAAAACACTCCATTTTTTTGAAGGAGGGTTTTATCCGTCAGTTGGTAGTTTCGGCTAAGATGCGAATAAACCATGACTCAGAAACAATTGCTTATGATCATCACACAAATATATGCCTATGAAAATATGAACCCAAGACAGTTGAGGCAACAGATGTTTTCGTGGCACCAACAGGACTTCTATGTAAATCAGTGATGTGAATAAGGTTTGAAATCGCGGTTGAATTCTTAAGACTTTTGACCCGTATTCAGGGTTATATAAATATTGGTCATTTATAAACGTAACTATATCAAATATTATAAAGGAGTTATTTCGCTCGCTCTATTCTAACAAAACTCTTTACGATAAATTTAAATATATTAATCTAAGGATAAGTCTAAGTTATAGATCTCAGTGATTTTAGTGGATTGCAACATCACTAGGTTGAGTTCCGGCCGTTGTAGTTAATTTAAGTGCAGTTTATCTATTTAATTCGTAAGTTAATAATCATTCGTAAATTATTCGCAAAATTTTCATATATTCAATGATCTTGCATAAATTTTCTATCAATTTTTTTTATTAATTTGCTTACAACCGGCCTTTTTTAATATAAACATTTCGCCAAGTCGAAAACGCCAATAATTGCATAAATTTCACAAGCTTATGTACACAATTTAAATTATAAAATATTTATCTTATTATTCTTGTCGCAAAAGAAAGTGTGTAAAATTTAAAAGATTTTTTTTATTTAAAAAGAAAGTTTTTAATTTAAAGAAAACATATTTAAAACCACAAACCCAGCATATTCCTCGTGCTTCGCCTTAGCAACACTTAAAATAAGCAATACTACTAAAACCTTCATATTTTATAACTCGCTCAGATTCTGTTAGCACAGCTGCCTTATGTCAATACTGTTTCATTTATCTCTGGAACCACTGATATGTAGGCAAAAATTATCAACATTTATATCATATCAATAAGTAACAGTTTTTCAGATCATACGAAGATAACTTTAGGATGTCTGTAAGATAAATATTATTCTTTTGTCATATTTGTAATGTTTACTTAATTTTCGTGACTTTTATCATTAGTAAAACCTATATTCATGGGTACTCATATTTATCATTTGATAAATTTTTTATAGAAAAATGGTAGAAAATTTGATTCAGCTCACAAATTGTTCTCAGGTGAGACCGGAACTTTCGACCTACCGAGTCTTGCGAGTATCCGTCGAAATTTTCTAGTACTTTTTACTTAAATAATAGAATTCTTATCATAGACTTTAAATATTAATTTATCTGTTTATACTGTCTAATATTAACGTTATTAATATTTAAATAGATTTGAAAGTAATATTCTTCTTATATCATTTCCATTAAATGGTCCGCTAAGAATGTTTTTGATGTTCGACACATTATATCATGGCGTAGGCGTGCCGGCTTTTGACGTTTAATATACTCATTATTATTGCATAATGAATAAAAAACCTTTTATCATTACTTTCATCTTCTTATATTAATATCTAACCTATAAACGCCGAAACTACTCAACCAATTTTGATATTTTCTTTTTATTTTGCTGAATTTGTTTCGACTAAGGGCATAGGATAGGTTTCATTTTAATCTATAACACAGCAACGCTTGGCAAGGTCAGCTAGTATACTATATAATTTAAGTCAACTGGTTTTAATTTTTTCTTAATTTGACCGAAAAAAATATCGAAAACAATGTTAAAATATCTTGGAAGTTGGGCTAATACGTGAGCTATGCTACAATTGTCTTGATATATTGCTTTTACTTCTTACTGAAGGACTATTTGATTCAACCGCTAGAAATTCTGTATAGTCGGAAACTAAAGGGAAGAGCATTTTAAAGAATGTAATTTCAGAAAAAGCAAAAAAATACCTTTTATCAAAAATGTATAATATACAGATAATGTTGTTAATTTATTCCTCACAAATTGATATAATTTTGACAAAAATGAATGTCCTCTGATACAAAAAGTTCTTAGACTTTTTTTTATAAAAATCTAGAAAAAAGCTTAATGTGTGAAGTTACAATAATTAGGAAATCGTGCAAAGTCAAAGAGACTGAACTAAAAAAACATTTTTTATTGCTTTATTCCATTTAATTAACTTGTTTTATTTATTTGTCTAAGGCTCATAACATAACATAAGCTGAAGGAGAAATTATTATATTTAATTAATAGTAAGAAAAATATTTCACCCAGAAATCTAGATTATAACAGCCATTAATACAACACAAACTTACTTTTAGCCTATTCCTAAATACTATTTATTTCTGCATCAAATTTGGTGCTATAGTGTTAATATACACTCCATAAATATTCAAAACTATTGTATAATAAACCACTACGATATGAAATTTATAAAAACTTTGATCATGTTTCTATTAAAGTTATTTTATGATAAAATAAAATAAGATCAATTAACAATCAATGAAAAACAGTACTACAAACGTTTTAATACAGTTTTATGGCTGACTGACTGAAAAATTCAATTAATTTAATAATAGCGTTCACCTGTGATGTTGTTAAACACGTTTGCGTTTTATTGCGTTACCTATGTCTTTTTCCTAAATACAATTTATTTCTGCATCAAATTTGGTGCTGTAGTGTAAATATACACTCCATAAATGAATATTTATGGCGATTATAAAATCAAACGATGCTTCAGGTATGTTGGGGCTACCGTAGGTGCAGATAATGAAAACTTCGAGATATACTGATGGTATAAAACTTATATTTCTTGCACTTTAATCACAATAATTCACAACTAGTTTACCGCACAGGCGCTAAGACTAGAATGGCCGCTCCCGCGTCTCTCATCATCGACTCACTTCCCTAGCTCGTTGGCGGGAAAAAGCCAGCGCTGCCATTGGTTTACGTATTAAGGCGTCAACCAATCACAGCGCAGCAGAACCACGCCACTGGGTTACAATGTTGCCATATTCAAAAATAATTTAATTATAGAATCGAATATACAAAAATCTAATAAATTTATACTTAGAAATTATGAACCCTAACAATCGTCCATCCTGATGCCGTGTGCGTCCCCGCATACGATACCCGGTGGAACCCTAACAATCTTGGCCGGTTGAAGAAACTTATGAAAATAATTATGGATACATGCATGGATGCTAGCATAACAATACCTAACAGTACATTCTGCAATAGTGACGATATCCTATATTATAATTATCTAAACGTGACATGAGCACATATATTCTTCAAAAAAGGAAAAAAGAAATCTATGTTATATTTATATATTTTTTTAAATAACATGAATAAATAATAAATAAAAATCAGTAAATCATGGTAAATTAATAAATACTTTCATTGAATACGACTATATGTCCATCGACAGTTTGTTCAAAATTTAAATTATTACATATTTAGCAAACAAAAAATACAAATAAAAATATCTACGTAATATGATTTATATTTGATTATTAATAATACATTTTAGTATCAAGATACATAGCAACCTACTGTATAAAACAATATAAGCATAATCTATTTAAGGAAAACTATCTTTCAGGAGCCTTTTCGAATCAATCAATACTTATCAATCGATTGCAAGGGTGGCCTCGCGAGGTCGATCGTCACTTACACACTCGAATCATGCTTTACAATTTTATGAGTATCCTGGACGATCGATTACCAGGATCTCATCATGGCAGATTACTTGCGACTTCAGTTTGGTGTCGAGTCATATCACAAGACGATCGATTACTTGTGACGAACTCAAATTAGGAGCTGGCTGGACCACAAGACGATCGATTACTTGTGGCAGCCTTGGAGACTTCACAGGACACGAACCGACCGATTCTCGTGCCTGATCTGAAACCACAAGAAACTGTTCTGTAGCTAATTGCCTTCTAAAAACAGACGATAAACAAAGGAAGCATTCAAATTTCACATTTGTCTTAGAGCATTGACTTGGAGCCGTTTAAATGTTTATGCTTCCCTCTTTCTTCATTTTCAGAACATGAGTTATCATTGTCGGAATCTCCGTCTAGCTCTAAGGCAGCAATGTGGATCCATGGCGACATTCGATCGGCGGCGACAACCATCGCTCGTTTATTTTGTGTCCCTATTACACCTGGTATCGGTGCTACCCTATATCGGTCGTTGCCTAAGATTTTGGTTACACGGTAAGGACCAACATATGATGGCATAAGCTTTTTACTTTGTCCGTCATTCTTAAAACAAGTTTTCGTGATTTTAACGAGTTCACCTTCTTTATACACCTGAGTCGGTCTCCTTCTACGATCATAGCGTAATTTTTGCTTTTTCTGCTCCTTATCTATCCTATCCTTAACCTCACTACGTATGGTGGAAAGGTCGTCATTTTTGCGTATCTCTTCAGATATTTCATTTAGCGTGGGATTGGCTTCAGTACACATTCGGCTACCAAACAATACCTCCGAAGGCATTTTACCTGTGGTTTTCTGTACGGTATTATTAAACCCCCACTGAACTTTCCCCACATGACTATCCCAATCTTTCTCACTGCATTTCACGTTAAGTGCTTTTAAAGAGTCTAAAATTGTACGGTTGTATCGCTCAACCTGACCATTAGATCTTGGGCTGGCCACAGCGTTGAGCACATGCTTAACACCTCTGTCCAGACAAAAATGCTTAAAAGCATGTGCGGTGAAGCAGCTGCCACGATCGCTCACAAGTCTGTCAGGTGTCCTAAAGGTATTAAAAATGTCATCTAGTACTCTTACAACATTTGACGTATTAGTATTTCGTACGGGCTTAATAAGACAGAACTTTGTGAAGGCATCTACTACTACTAGTAAGTACATAAAACCTTTATTGGATTTAACAAAGGGCCCCAGATGGTCAATGTGTAACGTATGAAACGGGACTTCAATTTTTTGGATTGGGTGAAGTAAGCCCTCGCGAGTATTAGCCTTACTCTTTGCGTAAGCACACTGCACACACGCATTGACGTATTTTTTTACGAATCGAGACATTTTAGCAAACCAATAGTTACGCCGCAACCGGTTTAAGGTCTTTTCGTAGCCAAAATGCCCAATATCGTCATGGTTCATGCGACACAATTGCCACCGAGCCCCTTTAGGCACCACCCAACGACAATTATCGTTATCACCACCAACTATTCCGTTTTATGGTGTAATTTTTGTATAAATATTGTAAGCCTTTTTCGTTAAGACCACTACTCAAGATGTCCTTGATCCTACAAAGTTCGGAATCTCCAAGCTGGAGAGTATGAAGCCAATCCTCACTAGTAATTGACATAACTAAAGGAAACTGATCGGAGACTTCTGAAAGAGCATGTGGTGGCTCGACGAGGGGATTTCGTGACAATGCGTCTACATGACTCATCTTTGTGCCTGGTCTATAATCGATCGAACAGTTAAACTCTTGTAACACGAGCCACCAACGGGCTATTCTCGGAATAAGATCGCGTTTAGAAAAAGTTGACCGTAATGCACTGCAATCTGTGACAATTTTGAACTCCTTACCTAGAAGAGACTCTAAATTTTTGGAGGGAAGTAACAACTGCAAGAGTCTCTAGCTCATAAGAATGAAAATTTTTCTCTTCAGGAGATGTTTGTCTGCTATAGTAAGCAATTGGGTGCAGATCATTTTCACTTGCCTGATGCTGAAGAAGAATGCCTCCGACACCTATTTTACTTGCGCCAGTATGCAACTCTAATTCCGAGTTCGGGTCATAAATCGCAAGGACCGGTCTCTTGATTAACATGGCCTTTAAGGTTTCAAATGCTTCCTGCTGAACATCGCCCCACTCCCATAGAGCATCTTTTTTTAGAAGTTTACTTAGAGGAAAGGCGATTTGAGCGAAATTTTTTGTAAATTTCCGAAAGTAACTTGCTAAACCGAGAAACTGCCTCACATTGTGTACATTTACTGGCTTTGGAAAATTTTGCACACTCAGAATCTTTTTTTCCCCTGGCCTTACCCAATTAGCACTGATTTCATACCCCAAATAATCTATTTTGTCACGCAGAAAGTTACACTTTGATAAGTTTAGAGTAAGATTGGCTCTTTCGATTACTTTGAGAATTTCTTCAAGACGTTCTAGACATTCTGCACAGTTTCTTCCAAAGATGAGTACGTCATCCATATATGCGGTAGCCTTATTAAAACGAGCAGAACCAAGTATTGCATTAATCGTGCGCTGGAATACCGCTGGTGCATTTGCCAGGCCAAATGGCATACGATTGAACTCGTATTGTCCATCTGGCGTGACAAACGACGTAAAGTGTCTACTTTGCTCCGCAATTGGCACTTGGTAGTACCCTGAAGCCAGATCAAGTGTGATAAAACAAGCCTGGCCACTAAGGCGAGCTATCTCATCCTCAATGATTGGCATAGGGTACCTCTCCTTAATTGTGATAGAGTTTAGCATCCGGTAATCGACACATAATCTAAGAGTACCATCCTTTTTTCGGACAAGCAAGATTGGACTGGCATACTCCGAAGTCGATTCTCTCACGATTCCTGCTTCCAGCATTTCATCAACCATAGAACGTACTTTTTCCCTTTCGTAATGAGACAGTCTATAAGGGCGGTACACTACAGGACGCTGACTATTTAACTCTATTTTCATTTCGGAGATATTAGTACATCCTAACTCTCTAAGAGATGAGGCAAAGCAGTGTTCGTACTTTTCTAATAATCCTAACAACCGTACTTTTTCCTCACCTGTCACGTTATCACCAATCTGAACCTTACTCTGATCTATGCTATCAGCACCTACTCCTAAAACCGACGGAATTTCTATAATTTTCTTAATAAAATGCACCCTCTCTGCACGGCAAAGCAGAAAACCTTTAGAAAATTCACAAAAATCTGAGCTTGGAGCTATTACAACATTAACATAATTATTTTCAGATTGGTAAAGGCCCCCGATAACAAAATATTGTCTGCTAGGTTTGCCAGCAAAACTATCTTTCACTAAAACGCTACCATTATACCCAGGTTCAATCTTAGCCTTCAAGCATGCCATACCGTGAAGTTTCACCGGTGCTACCGTTGAGACTTTTAATAGGCCTTCCTCGTCGACGTCCGGTTCTAGAAGGGGCATTTCCTCACCGATATCAAAGAATTTCAACGTGGATGCACTTTTATAAACAATTATGTGCGGTTGTTCTGTATAAGACTGACCTATCAACACAGGTTTGTTAAGAAAATGGTCTGCAACTACCTTGCACAGAACGACAGCATTCACACCATCAAGTGACTTGACGAAATGATTGCCAAAACCTTTCAACAATGATTGAAGCCGCTGGAATTCTAAACCTAACTCCTCAACAGCGGATTTCCTAATCAAAGTGACGTCTCTTCCGAAATCGACAAATGCTTTCAATACGATGCCATTGATCGTTACGTTCTTTATAAACTTCGAATTCGAGTCATCATCAGTCAGTTTGTCATCAGAATCAATGCACATAGTCTTTGGTATACTGCCATTGGGAATTTTGTCGTCGTTTTTAGCACAATTTTCGGAGCTATGCCCTATCCTTGAGCAACGTGTACACTTTACTAGTGGTTTGGGACAATACAAAAAACTATGACCCCTTTCCTTACAATTATAGCAACCCAGCCCTTGACTTGACCTTGGTGTTGTCCTTTGATTCGTATTGTTATTGTTAGCTAAGTTGTCAATAATTTTATTTCTAAAATGTGTTCGATCAATTGCGGGCTGATAGGAATCCCTATGACTAACTAGGTATTGTAAGAGCTGATCGGGGTGAGAACAGCGCAAGGCCAAAGCACCCGACCTCAAAGTCCTGTCCGTAATACCGTGGATAATACAATCCACTGCCCGTTTGCCTAATATGTCACACTGGTTGAGAAGAGCTAACTTTTCATAATAATCATTTTCTATAGGCTCATGTAACTTAGTTTTCCTTTTAAGCATATCCTCCAGGGCCTGGCCATAGTTTTGCTCGTAAGGAAAGGCGCTTAATAATTTTTCCTGCCATTCTTTCCAAGTAAAGAGAATGGAATTTAAACCTTCGTACCACGTTTTGGCTAGACCCTGAAGTTTCTGCATCGCAAAATGAGTTGTGGTTTTGTCGTCTCAACCGTACACTGAGGAGCACACGTTAACCTTTTTTAGCCATACGTCAATTCGTTGATTTTTATTGGAAGGATCAAAATCTGGCAGTATAATTTTATGATCTGTGACCTTTAAAGAAGATTGTGAACCCTCAATGTCAGTTCGCGAAACAAAACCTTCTTTGAAACACTTGAAGATATCCATAAGATCTTTCTTAGTAAAAGAAGGGCTACGTGACCTTGTAAGTTGTCCCGCGGCGTTTGGATGCTCGGCGTATCTGGCATCGACTGGTGAGGCGCGTCGACTGCGTTGTTCACCCCGACGTCCACTGGACTGCTCCCGAAGTCGGTTCTCAGTTGCACGGATCCGTTCTTGTTCTCGTTGTAGCTCGTTCTCCAACAAGCCGAGCCGCTCGCGGCTCGTCTCCAACTCTTGGTGGTCACCTCGGTGGCTGGACCTTCGATGTCTGTGGTGACTCCTGCTTCGTTGTCGACTCCTGCTTCTAGTGGCGGCACGTGACTGCCCTCCATGAGGAGTCGCAAGCAGACGATGGAGTCGATGCTGCCTCGCGTCGTCCATCGCAACTGTGAACTTACAGACGAATATGTTACCTATGACCGCTACATGAACAGCTTCTTATTTATTAATTAGTTGTAATATCGAGAGCGAAGTGACTAAATATCTCGAAAACGGCTAAACCTAGCTCAAAAATAAGCAAAATTTCATCACCCTTTTAGAAACCCTACGTTAACCACCTGCCTTTTCATTCAAAGGTAAAATAAAACTAAATAAATAAACAAAATAAAGTGAAAATAAAAAATAAAAAATTAAATTTAAAGGGTAACTTGCAAATAGGTGATTATAACGATTTGTGTAAGGATTCAAGTTCATAGCACAATTTATAAAAAGTAACGTTATAATTCGTAAATCATTAACCTCACAAAAATTATAAAACGACATCATGATTTCGATATAATCCCACATCAAAATCTAGGAGGGTATTCCGAAACTTTATATAGAAAAAAAACAATTTATTTCATTAGCCTTACTAAAACAAGTATCAACTTTATAAAAGGCGTACTTACGTTTATCCCACTTCTGAAGTATAAAATCAAACGATGCTTCAGGTATGTTGGGGCTACCGTAGGTGCAGATAATGAAAACTTCGAGATATACTGATGGTATAAAACTTATATTTCTTGCACTTTAATCACAATAATTCACAACTAGTTTACCGCACAGGCGCTAAGACTAGAATGGCCGCTCCCGCGTCTCTCATCATCGACTCACTTCCCTAGCTCGTTGGCGGGAAAAAGCCAGCGCTGCCATTGGTTTACGTATTAAGGCGTCAACCAATCACAGCGCAGCAGAACCACGCCACTGGGTTACAATGTTGCCATATTCAAAAATAATTTAATTATAGAATCGAATATACAAAAATCTAATAAATTTATACTTAGAAATTATGAACCCTAACACGATAGTATATAAAACTATTGTTTATTAAACCACTAATATGGTAAATATTTCAAGAGCTTGTTCTCCAAAAATAAGTCATAAAAATTAAAGTAGTGACTTGAAGCCAACCTATGTTTCGCTTACTAGAATTGAGTAGATGCCGGTATCGCGGCTAAGTGATATTAAATAACTAAAAAGCAAAACCAACCAAAAACTATTATTACAAGTTAGTATAAAAGTAAAACACAAAAATAATTATACCAGCATTTAATTAACCTATTTGTTTTTAAAATTGTAATTAATGTAATAAATTAAATAAAAAATGACAAAACTAATTTAAATTGTCGTGTGGGACCCTAAACACGTTTACATTTATTTCTTCGTGCACTATTTTCAAGAATACAATATAATCTCTGTGAGCGGAACTATAAGTTGCTTGCAACCACTGCAACTCAGACAGGTGGGTGCACCGCTAGCCCGGTGATATGGGCACTGGGCAATATATGGCCATATAGTAGCTGTGCAATTGATTGCCTTCAAATTTATTTGTTTAAAGTCGTCACATAAATTTGTATATCAGTTATGAGTATTTATTTATTCATCTTTGATTATTGATTAACTATATTTTATATACAGGGCGATCCAAACAGTGACGTTATTTTTTTTTAGATTCTTGATATCTGGGTGTACCCAGGTGTACCATGAGGTATCCTATGTATGTTCCGCGCATTGTCGCAGCTTTTCAGTTATATTTTTTTACATTTTGAGAATTTTATACTTGTTTGTTGTCCTAAGGTTATATTAATGTCCAAATGTTTAATTGTCCAATTACGTTTTTTGCCAGATAGTATGACTTCGTATTATGGCCCCATAGGCTTTTTTAAATGTATATCATAAACTGAATATACTGTTAAATGTTGGGATATTTTTACAGTGATTACGAATATTTTATCAATTTCAAGTGAAGCGATTGCCTATTTATGATGGCCTCTCTGTTATGTTACTGTGAAGGTCGAACTTTAAACATTTCTAATATTATTACATTTGTAATATCTAAGATTTATTAAATCTTAATAGTAAGGATAACGACTGTTCTATAACGATATACTCAGTAAATATTAGTTTTTGCATCTGAAACTCAATTTATGTCACGAAGTGCGAATATCTTTATAATTTCTTATATCCGACGGTATTTAAATTTGAATGTAAGATTAACTATTTTTACATGTCTATAAAACTATTATTGATGACGGAGATTAATAAATGACGACTAGAGATTTTTTTTTCACTTTTCCGTAAGACCGAGTAGAACATCATGATTTGGCAATTTGAAAGGCAACTTTTTTTAAGAAAAATTAATAGTCTGTTTTCGTTGAAAGGCTTTTAATCAAAGTTCATAATATACAGATTTTAGACAATTTTTTTTTAATTAATAATAGAATGGTTTTTATTTTGAAAGTATATTGTGATTATTAATTTGAGAATGTTAAACAAATTTATCTGGTAATACAGATTTATATGAAATTACTTAGTAAAATTTACTTTTTAGCATGTCATTGAAATCTGTAGTTTTAAACCCAGACAGAGAACAGATTTTCCTATGAAATATCGCAATTGTACTTTTGATCGAATAAATATAAATCAACTGTTCACCCGATATTATATAGATGAACCCCGTAAATGAGGGGAATTGTTATTTCTGTCTAACCAAACAATCATTACCTGCCCAATTTTTATCGGTTAGGTTAAAAATTCCCACCCTTGTGGTGATTTTACTAGCGTACAAACAGCGGTACTGATTTGCTCATACAAAATTTAGTGTTCCAACTCCAAGTAGTTAACATTTCTTTCTGAAAATTAATATTAGAGCAGTCAAATGCTATTCTAAATTATGTTTAAATTTGATTAAGTCATATGGTAGTTTCAAAAAATATAAAAATTCTTTAACCTGTAAATAATAGTATTTCTTACACTCTCACTAATTTCCCTAGGCCAAAATAACCATACCATACCATACCATTAGTAACTGTTTTATTTATTATGAATAATGATCCTAGTAATAGTCTAAATAACTATTAACAATGTTGTCGATGTTACCACTGTAATTAACATACTTTTAAAGTTTGTTTCTCATTTTTTGCTGAAAATACGGTATCTTTGTAATGATTATTTTGTACACTCGAAATCAGATTTCGGCTAAAAAAGACCTATTGAGCATCACTTTTTTATAGTATAATTTAGAGTTAGGGTCTTGCGAAGTTTATAAAATGACTTTTTTATTTTTTATTTACATTTCAAAAATTGAAGTGTGACTAACTTTAACCATATATTTTTGGTGTCGATCGATATTTTTATTTCTTATATTAATGGCAGGAAGCTGAATATTTCATGTGTGTTAGTACAAGAATTGAGGACATTGTTTTTAACCTATTGTTTGTTTTACTTGTGTGTTACACACGTGTGTGATAACGGCAACATAAGAGTCATCTTCAAGAACCTTATTTAGAAAAGCGTTTGGGTACGGCATAACAAATAAATGATTATGTAAATTTATTAATAATAAAATATAAGCGGTGTAAATTAATTTCTATTAAGTTTTGTTTTTTTAAGTACAAAACTAGTCGACTTTTTACTTAAATAAAATTTTTGTTTTATATAAAACAAAAATTTTCCAATGCTCGTCGCCGTTGCCGGGCCAATGCTCTCCCAATTGAGCATTGGACCGGATTACCAAAGGTTGCGGGTTCGATTCCCGCCTGAAAATTCACTTGTGACCCGAGTCGATTTTTTCTAGTATTTTTCTATTATAATTATTTATCTTAAATAAAATGTTATCAGAATTAATTCAACTCGTATCAACGGCCCGCCCGGCTCAAACCCATAGGTAATCCTTTATAAAAATTCAACTATTAAACATTCGGTACAAGCAAGCAAGTCCTTAAAATCGAATTTAATCACATAGGTAGGTATGCCAATTTTACAGTTTAGGAAGGCACATTTTATCAATTTAATGCTTTTATTATGATATAATTAAAAAAGTAAACAGAAAAAGCAATTTTTTACCAAAAATTAAAATTGGTTTAGTTTATTCACCGTGAAAGCTTAGCAAAGTCACAATAGATTTAAAATATTAGTGCAAATTTGTATGCGTTTGTAAAAAAACAAAGGTCATAATAATCATTATTCAGAGACATTACAAAGAAAATATTACAAAAATAAAAAAGAAATGATGGGAAGCATGACAAATGTAAACTTACAATATACTTTCCTACTACAGGTATCTTATAGAATACAAAAATAATTATAAAACTCAGTTCAAATGATAAAGAATTATTTTGTCAAATGTCGCACAAGTTAAACAATCATTTAACTATTACAGAAAAGTGAATTCTTATTTTCCGATCTTGACCAATTAGATATTAATGCGATTGGGTTACGCGGTAAATAAAATCGCTTTATGATCGGAAGTATTGACTTAATTGTTAAATAAAACAACGGAACATTCTTCATCAGTGTATTTGAATTTAAATGAGTATTAACATGAGTTATTTGGCATTTCTCATTCTAGAATTATCAATAACAAATATAGCACCTGCTTTGATTCCTTCCCAAGTTTCAAAACCTGCTTGTTCGATAAAATCTGGATCTACTAGAAAACCATTTACGGTGCCTTGAACACTTCGATAGGCCGGTAATTCATAGGTAAAGGACAGAGGTACACCAATACCCTGGACGTAATCGCTAGAGATACCTGAGGCCGCATACAGAACATGGTAAACATTGCCAACTATGTAATTTGGTTTCCAGCTCCATTTCACTCTATCAATAGCTTGAGCCATGACAACTCCAGCAAAATTCAAAGCTAAGGCATTAGCAGGCAGTTCTCCAGTACCAAAACCGAATAAAATCATGCTTCCGAAGCTGTGTATATCAATGTAAAGCTCGATACGGTTCGAATATTCATCCAAGATATTTTTGATAGCTTGAGTTTCGGGTTCGGAGAAGGGATTTCTGCCCTGGAAGACTTCGCTGCAAACGTTGGTACTGGAAGCAGTTCCCCAAAATATGTCAAAGTTCCTGTTTAAGTCGACCCCCATGCAAATATCGTTGACCACGAAACCAGTGGCACGGTTTTTTCTCCAAAACCGATTCTGAAAACATAATAGTTTTTTATATATATTTTTGTTATTTATTTATAGATTTAAAACGACGTTTTGTGTCACAACAAGCAAACGTAAACTCTTAAATGAAAAAACTATTCTTTCTGGTTATAGAGCGGTGATTGTCGTGATTTGCATAAAGCCTAGATGAATTTGACTAACCCTGTTAATTCAACTGAATTATTTTAAACCTATCACACTTTGTAAGTGTACAATAAAATAAAATGATAACATTTAATTTGATATAAATAATTTTACAATGAAATAAATGCAGTAAAATTATTTGTAAATAGAGAAAATGCAAATAGTAATAACTGGATAGACGAAAATCTACATCAGGTCGTACATACGAACAACACAGCTTGTTGACCTACAACAAACTGTCACATTTTATCATTTGATATTAACCATGATTTGGACGATATGCTGCAAATCAATTGGAGAAAAATAACTTTAAAAAAAAAAGTTAATATTTTGTTGATTGTTGAGTACAATTTTATGAATTGAAAATGTGTCCACAGTTACTTTGAACAAACTCAAAAATACCTACGTTTGTGTGAGAGAACTCATAACCGTCAGGGTTTGCTATTGGCATAATAATCCAGTCAATATCGTTCTGGAGGTTACTGTCAGTCACCTCCGTAACTAAACTCTTGATAGCGTACAAAGTAGCTGGTAAAGTCACCCATTCACGAGCATGTAGTAAAGACTGTAAGAAGACTACAGGCTTTCTTCTATCCTAAAAAAATAATATTAATTATTAACGTATTATACGAGAGTTGCGATGGTATGAACATGTTAAAGTTTAAAATAAAGTTAAAACTTTCCTAATGATATTTCAGTTAAAGTTGCAATAACAATGATTTTATCAGTAGTTATAGTTCATGTTTTATTAGTTTATGAAGTCCGAAAAATATTTGTATAAATATAATAAATTACGTTTTCATAAATAATGAAATAAGAACCTGAAAGTTTGTTGTAGATATCTTTAAGTATTTAATGGGTCTGCCTTCGAAACTCAGACCGGCAATATCAACGGCTACAAGGTTGGGGTAGGCTGCAGCTAGCTGGTCCAAGTAGTCGTCAACCTAAAAATACATAGAACACAAATCGTATACTTCGGTATCAGCTTCTGCATAAACGCCTATTGCTGATCCAGTTTTGCTGATATTTAAGTCGAGAAGAATGTAGGCGATGAGGTTATTAAATTAAAGATACTATGTGAAAAACATCATTTCAGTTGAGATAAGTCCTCTACTGGACGAAAAGTTTTCTCGAAAATTGGGGTTTTTTTTGCCATAATCTCCATGTTTGGCAGGCGGCTTGTAAATCGTGATAAAATATCATAAATCGGAAAACGCTGCTACCCATTTCTACGACGGTGATCACCGTCAGTATTATTTTTCGCCTTTTACGATACTTCACACTAAATGGTAGTGTGAAGAAATGGTGCTATTCTACTCGGCCATTTTTTTTATTTAATATCTATTTTAATATAGAAACTTATAGAAATCGGATATAATGGACAAACAGACACGTTAAAAATAGTAAAAAAGATATATAGAAATAGTTATACATTTGAGGTAGATAATAAAATATAAAATAATCAAATGGCTTTTGCTTATTGATCAGCAGTAGCTGATGAACAGGCCACCTTATGTTAACATCATTACCATTGTTTAATGAGCAATAAAGAGAGGTAAAGTAACACTTACGACTTGAAGTCTGTGAATCTGATTAAAGTCGAGTCCGGGAATAGACCTGTTACTCCGTTTAGATGCTGCTGCATCTAATAATTGCTCTTCCTTGTCTAATTCTCTGAAAGTTATCACAATGTTTGAATTAATTTTGAACTACATTTAATATTTCTTGAGTTCATATACTACAATAGCAAAGCAATTTAAAGGGAAATGTGTATGAATAGTGTACACGATTTTTTTATATATCAGTGGAACTGCAAACTGATTAATTTTTTCAAGCGTAATTGTATCAACGAACCAAGAATAAGAGAATGTAATTAAACTGACAAAGGGACCGGCTAAATGATCAACACAGCCGAAATCATCGCATACGGGCACATTGCGGATAGGTGAGTGCTAAATATTGCAGATACAGTTCAAATCAATGGCTTAGCGTATGTCTCGAAAAATCATCTACACTATTGGCTTTTGTGAATGTTGCTTTACTTTCACAATTGGAAACATTTAAGTGACTATAATGATTAATGCGATTGCTTCGCTTTTCAATCAGTATTGAGAGTTTTCAGTTCACTAAAACAATTAAGGCTATAATAACTATTATGACTATTGTTGTGAGCAAAACCTATACCTTGATTTTCTGACCCTAATAGCGTATGTCTCGAAAAATTTCCAGGCCATCTTTTTTGTCATGCATGATTTCATCCTAAGATTACAAAGGAAAAGCATGCAAAAGATCGGTTATCTGGATATAGTTTTGATCATCTACACTATTGGCTTTTGTGAATGTTGCTTTACTTTCACAATTGGAAACATTTCAGTGACTATAATGATTAATGCGATTGCTTCGCTTTTCAATCAGTATTGAGAGTTTTCAGTTCACTAAAACAATTATGAGTATTAAGGCTATAATAACTATTATGACTATTGTTGTGAGCAAAACCTATACCTTGATTTTCTGACCCTAATAGCGTATGTCTCGAAAAATTTCCAGGCCATCTTTTTTGTCATGCATGCTTTCATCCTAAGATTACAAAGGACAAGCATGCAAAAGATCGGTTATCTGGATATAGTTTTGATCATCCACACTATTGGCTTTTGTAATTGTTGCTTTACTTTCACAATTGGAAACATTCTAGTGAAAGCTAACTTAAATTATTGAAAACAAAAGCAATATTATACCGAAAATACAGATATCAAGACACAAACACAGATATAAAAATGCGGTGTTAAAGTTATATTTTCTATAATCAGCTCGACGAACCTTGATCCCTATGACAGTTCATGTTAGTGACGGGTCGTGTCGATATATCGTTTATAGGCAAGGGCGTGACTTGCATTCAGCCACATCAATAAACATGTTTTTAAAAATATAATCTACATTTCTAATGCTTATTATATATACGAATATCCGTGTATTTGTATGCGGGGTTGCCAAAATTCCGATGCAGAGTTAACATGGTCGAACTCTATAATTTTAGTTTTGAAAATCCATGTAAATTAAATTTTTAGTATAGTAACACTATCTGATCTGTCACTAGGTACGCCGTGATCGCTTATTCGCTACACCAGTACGAGTGCTAACGCCTTGTATGCGCCACGTGTTTTTTGTGTCATCGGAGTCCTTTGTTTGTTACTACTGTTGTTTTCTGTTTTTGTTATTGTTGTTTTCTGTTTTTGTTATTGTTGGTGTTTCAAAATGCCGAAAAGACTGAGAAAAACTGTACTCAACAGTGAAACGCGGGAGTTTGTTGTACGCTTGCGTGATTATTTTGCTCGCGAACAACAAAATGGCGGACCTTTGTTGCCACTTGACAACGTACGCGACCGTGTTGCTGATGCTCTGGGAATTGGCAAAGCTACCGTTTCCCGAATTACAAAGGAGAAGTTCGGTGAATCGTCGATGGAGGAGAACAAGCTATCAACTCCAAAGAAGAAAAAACATAATAGGGCACATTCCGTAACTAACCCCGATGATTTCGACATGGCAGCAATACGAAACCACATTTACGGCTACTATTTTCGAGGTGAACTGCCAACTTGCAAAAAATTATTGGCGTCGCTGAAATCGGCTGATTTATTTAAAGGTGGGCTCACTTCTCTCTGAGTGGTTATAAAAAAATGTGGATTTCGTTATGGGAAGTGTGACAAAAGAAAAGTAATAATGGAGCGGAAGGACATTGGATTGATGAGGTGTGATTTTCTAAGACAAATAAAAAACATCGAGAACTGGGACAAGGTGGTTTATCTGGACGAAACGTGGCTCAACGCCAATCACTCAGTGTCCAAAACATGGACAGACGACACAGAGAAATCCTGTACCAAAGCTCCAGAAGGCAAGGGCCAGCGTTTGATTATCTGCCACGCTGGCACAGCCAAAGGTTTTGTACCTAACTGCTTGTGGGCCTTCAAATCCGTGAAAACATCAGATTATCACGAAGAGATGAATTTTGAGAATTTCGAGAAATGGTTCACAAATCTATTGGACAATTTAAATGAGCCCCACTATATTTTAATGGACAACGCCCCATACCACTCTGTGCAAGTTAATAAAGCACCTACCGCGAATAATAATAAAGGCGAAATCATAGAGTGGCTGCAACACAATGGTGTGGCAGCTAATAGTCAAATGCTGAAAAAGGAATTAGTCAGACTGATGAACCTGCATAAACTGTAAACAAAGAAGAAGTATGTTTTGGATGAGATGGCAAAATCAAAAGGGCACACCGTGATTCGGCTACCGCCCTACTACTGCCAATATAATGCAATCGGGATGATATGGGCGCAGATCAAAGGTGGGTTGATTTGTATTTATTTTAACATGTTTTTATTTAGGTGACTGGTGACTAGAGAGCTAGCACTATTTAAAGCTATTTTATTTTACTAAATAGCTATAGCATTTTTATTTTTAACCATGTACGTAATTTCTGATATAAATTACACACTTTTAACATACCTAATTATGTACTTATAATGTACTTACTCCGATCTCGCTCTTTGACTTTGCATCATATTCAATCTAAACCATTATTGTTTCAGGTTGTGCAGCCAGGCTGAACACCACTCCGCCATTCACAGCTAATAAAATGCTGACGTTACTAGAAGAGGCATGTAGTCTAGTGACTCCGGACAATTGGAGGAAAGTGGTTGAGAAGACCAAAAAACTGTGCTTAGATGATTGGGATCGAGACGTGCGATACGACAACGTAGTAGACCAGCCGTTTTTAATAAACGTAGGAGAAAGCAGCTGCAGTTCAGATTCCGAGTCTGAGACGCAAGCCGTGATGTCATTGTCAGATTCCGATTAATATATATTAAAAATCATTGCTGAACCGCTTTTGTTTTATTTGGTTTTGTCATATAGTAGGTATATATAATAAATTAATTAAATCTCCTTTATTTTATTATCGCAGACAACTTAAATGATTATAAATCTGACACTAAGAGCGTAGGTACTATGTTAATGTATTTTGTACACTCGTTTCCATTTTCGATATTTGTTTATCGATACTTTCCGCGCTAGTCGATATCTTCCAAACGAAGTAACTTTTGCAGGACGTCAACGTAAAGTCTGATTGAGATAATTTCTTGTAAATGTTAATAATTATTATTATTCCGACGGAATATTATTTTAATGGCATATATCTGCCTAAAATTAATAAATATCATTTTTAGACTCCGCCAATTCGATTATAATGTAACGGTGACGCTACTACAAGGTTGTGTCGAGGGAATAACTGTCAGTGTCATAGGGATCAAGGTTCGTCGAGCTGATTATAGTATAAGCCTATTAAAATTGGAATAATAAATATTACATATTTATTATTCGGGGCATTGATGAAATATTAATTAAGCTTGTTGTAAATACATAAGTATTAAGAGATAAATTTAAATACTTTGTTCTGAAAAAGTATTATCTGATAAAGTAATAAAAGGTAAGACTTATCATAATCAACGTAAATTTAGTTGGATTTATGGTAAAAACATAATTCTGTTATAATTTTACCTAGATAATCTAGTAAGGATTTTTTTTTGCAAGTTAATTACAGACTTGTCAGTCATAGGGAATCTTAGGTTAGATGTGTCACATTATATACTATATTCCAAGAGAATTACAGAAAAAAGTTACGAAATCTGATTTCATAATGTAAAGAGTTTCACTATGCTTAAGCATCCCTATAATTGAATAACGACGTTTAATGCGCTAATTCAGTAGATAGAAAGCTTGAATGACAGGGGATGATAAATTTCTTGAAAATTATGATCTCTCTTAATTCTAATTCAATTATTTCTTAAAATTCTTGTCTTTAATTAAATTTTAATAGTTGCTACTGCCATACTTTTTGACACAATGATATTTAGCAATAAAAAGTCAATAAAACTAAAATTCGAAACTTTTAGAGGATTAAGTGATTCTTAAACAATATCTAACTAACTCTCTCTATTGATCTTTCTCTATTGATTTAAGCTATTAACAATTAGTACATGAAGCAAATGCGTACCGAATGGTGTACGGTAAAGTAACACCAACCCTTTACACTTAAAGGTATCACAAAGGTGACTAATGATACTGGATTTACACCTTCCATAGACAACGAAATGGACAGTAGGGTTTTCTAAATTATGGTATTTTACTGCGATCTACATGCTGCCTGCCAAGCATGAAGATTATGACTAGACCATCCTACTTTTTGGAGAAGTTTTCTATCCAGTAGTGAACGTTCTTCGGCTGAGATGATGATGATAACACAAAGGAATATGAATTTATTTTTTAAAGTTGTCGAAGCGTTAAGCATGAAGAATTCGTCAGAAATATCATAAATTTAAATTCTGTGGTTGCTAATTGTCAAGCTTGTGAAAAGTCAGACACGTGGATAAATGGTTAAGTTCACATACCGGATATTACTTCATATATTTTTAGACGTAAATTAGTATTATGAATATTATTTGTTATTGATGTATTATTATACTTAAATATTATTACAAATTTCTAATATGCCTACTATATTAATTTGGCTAAACATGTTCGGTGCTTATCACTGTTACATTGAACTCTTATTTTTTTATAGAAAATAGGCATGCGCTTGACCACTATCTCACCTGATGGTAAGAGACGGTGCGATCTAGGATGTGACGCGTTTGCCTAGAAGATACCTATTCACTCGTGACTTGAAGACCCTTAGCGGTACGTATCATAAATTGGAACTAAAACGCTTAGTGCGACTCTTTGGTATATTTACCATATAATGGTGTCGCCTATTTGTAAGCCTGGTTGTCTGATGAAAGAAAGGGGACGGCGGAACAAGGTTGTGCAATTCTTCTGCACACATTGTAATGTTAGTTGCATTTGCCGAGGTTAGAAATAGCTTTTTGAAGTAGCTATCACCTTTTATTTTTTTTGTTTTCGCAGTAAATGCTTTACGCATTCGCTTGTGCCGGGAGAGCACGAGACGATATGTGGGACTCTCCTCCATGCCCCTACCCGGCCTAGTGCCCGGTAAAGGCTTGGAGGCCTACCCACTAAAACCCTGCGGCGTCCCGCAACACAGTTGTGGGGGTCGCGTGGCCCCTTACGGCTTCTTCCGCGACCCGAACCAGTGTGGGTCCGCGCTCGTGGGCGGACCTCGCCTATGCTCCGTGAGGGACGGAGCAACGGGGTGAACCGTGACGCCCTGAACACCCCGCACGCCTGAGGGCCAAGTGCAATGCAGCTGCCGGTCTCCCGCTCCGGCAACCGCTGGCCCTCTTTTGGTGGGGAGAAGAACTGCCGCACCACTCGACCGACCCTAGTGGCGGCCGAGGTGTGCAGTCAATTCCCCTCTCCACCTCAATCGCGACGTGCGTCCTCGGAAGTCCTCTGGGAACAATAGTTCCCGGGGGGCTTCCGCAGCCGCCGTCCCGCCGAGCACCCCTCTCGACCCCCCCACGCGGCCTCGGAGAAAAGCTCCGATGCCACAGTACCGAGGGTCCTCCTCAAGCGCTCCACGTGCGACCCCCGCTCGCGCCCGCGCTTCCGGCATCTTCACGCCCCTCCCGCGAGGGAGGGGTGGAAGAGGCTCTCTCCCCCCGAGCGTTTTTAAGGGGGGGGGGGGGGTTGGGCACCCGACGGGCTGGGTGCCCCTTCCTGCATGGGGTCCACCGGTGGTGGAGGGGAGGTCCCTTCACCACCCGTGGGTCGCACCTGCGACTGCCCATCACATGATCGGCCGGTCGCCCGAAGGCGGCGCACACCGAGCATGCTGGCTGCCTCTTACAGGAGGCGGCCATGTGACCAGGCGCCCCGCACCTGAAACATAGGCCCCTCCTGTCCGTCGCCTCAGGGCACTTCGGTTTTGTGTGCCCGAGGGATAGACACTTAAAGCATCGCAGAGGGAGGGCGGTTAACACCTTCACCTCTGCCGTGCTCCAGCCAACGCGGAGTCTCCCGTCTGCACTGATCGCTTTGGCGGCTGCGATTGGTAAGTTCGCGATCAACCATCCGAGACCGTCGGATCCAGGTCTCATCCCCTTCGTTTTTATTGCCGATCTTTGGCATCCTGCCTTCAACAATATGGCCTCGACCACGTCCGCCTCTTCGACCGAGTCATCCAGGCCGGAGATCCGCAGGTTTGCGGTCCTCTCCGGCCTGGATACCACTGCCACGTCCCCGACAGCTTTGCGCAGCTGTTCTGCCAGTCGATCTGCTTGTGCGCCGCTCCCATCCGACACCTCGATGATGCGCG
Source organism: Calamotropha paludella (assembly GCA_927399485.1). Taxonomy (NCBI): domain Eukaryota; kingdom Metazoa; phylum Arthropoda; class Insecta; order Lepidoptera; family Crambidae; genus Calamotropha; species Calamotropha paludella. The sequence continues at coordinate 16,343,016 of OV656803.1, read as the reverse complement.
CACCCGTCTGGGTTTCCCTTGTCCTGACTTCGGCTGTGATGCCTATGTCAGGAAGGGAAACTGCTGTTCTGGCCCGTCTTAGCATGTGGGAGTATGTCTCACCACACGCTAGCGCCTCCGGCTTCAGTGTCAGCGACTTCGGTGGGTTTAGGTCGACCCTCCATTTGGACCTCTTCTTTGTAGCTGCCACCTTTGGTTCCGCGTTCTGAGTGGCCTCTGCCGCCACGCGCTTTACCTCCTTCCTTCGTCGTTTGCGGCCAACCGCCTCTGACCAAAGTTCTCCCTGTTTAGGCGGGGAGATTCCACCACCACCTCCTTGTGTGCTGGTCCGGTCACTCTGGCCTCCGGCACCGGTTACCCAGTTACTGGCTTCGGTTGGGGAGCGGTCCGCCTCCCCCACGCCGCCAGTCGTTCTTCCACCACCTGCTTCACAGCCTGGAGCAGCTTGCCGTCATTTGCCGCGAGCCGCTCATCCACAGCCTTGGTTACTGCGTGCATTATGCCGTCTTTGCTCAGCGGTGTCTCTTCAGCAGGCTTCAAGGGCTTGGCCGCCTCCGCCTTCAGGTTCTCGACATCCTGGCTCAGCTGCTGTACCGTAGCAATAAGCTGACGGTTTGTCTTGAGCAGCTGTTCCATTCTCCTCGCCTCGCGGGTGAGGACCATCCTGGCAAGCTCCGACATGCCCTTCATGGCTTTTGAAACCGCGCCCAGCCGGATCTTGAGGTACTTCCGGGTCTCAGGTTCCAGACCGTTTCCCTGGTTGTACAGCTCCCGACCGACCTCCCGCAATTTAGTGGTGCCTCATTCCTAAACCACACATACCTCTTCCGTTCTTCCTCGTCGACAGATCTGAGGTTCGAGAACCTGTCCTCCGCCGTCTACGTCGACACCGACCCGTCAGACTGCTGCGATTGGTCCGTCTGCTCCGTAAGCTCTGACTCCTCCTCCGAGCAACTTTCAGGTTCGTCTTCTGACATGGCCTCCTGAGGTGGTTGTTCCTTCCGGGTGGGATGGGGGAATCTAAGAACCACCTTTTTTTTTCCGCCGCCCTTTGGTGCGGATAATACGGGAGAGCGCTCCCTCTCCGCACTACCCTCTTTCGGGGGTGTTATCTTCTGTTGCGCACTGTTTTGCCCCGGACACTGTGCTCTGTCCAAACGTTCTTCACCGGAAACCGGCTTCAAACTTCGTCCTTACGTCTGTTTTTTATTATTTTTGGCTGAATTCATAACTAAACCCACGAGAATGGGAGAAATACGACGTCCACCCGGGCAGAGATCCCTGTACCCGGGTAACCCTACTTACGCCTGGGGGGTCGGGAGGTACCCCAGGGCGACCGCTAATGGTCTGCGCTGCTGCGCTCCGCCGGCCACCTCCGAGAGGCGCCCCGACACCACGAATCCCAGTGCCGGGACTTTGACGATTTTTTATAGTGGTTTTCTCCACGCGGACCCACCGAAGTGGCGGCCCCCGCTCCCGCACCAAGTATGAGGTTACGGTTGGGCCGGAACCGATCCTCGGATCGGAACACGCCCCGACTTGCCCGCTGACGCGAGCTGGGCCCGAAGGCCCCCTCGGGTGGTTTTTTAGAGGGGTGGTCTTCCCCGCGGCCCCCACCAGAAGGTGGCGGCCCTCGGCCCTGCACTACATACAGGGTTACGAGTTCCTTCGACGACACCAGGCAGAACTGGCATCGCCTAAGACTCCCCATGCTCGGCTACCGCTACCCGGGATGCCCAGGACGCCAGCCGAGCTCCCCCTTCTTGGCCCGAAGGCCCCCCGCGGGTGATTTTTTAGAGGGGTTGTCTTCCCCGCGGCCCCCACCAGAAGGTGGCGGCCCTCGGCCCTGCACTACGTACAGGGTTACGAGCTCCTTCGGCGACACCAAGACTGGCATCGCCTAAAACTCCCCTAGCTCGACTACCGCTACCCGGGATACCCAGGACGCCAGCCGAGCTCCCCCCCTGCTGGTTTTGGTCCGCGCCGGCTAAGCCGGTTGCCCCCATATCTGGAGGCCCCCCAATCCGCCACCCGGGGGACGCGCCCGATGGCAGTTCCAGCAACTGCACACGGGGAAGTAGCTATCACCTAAATGTGTATATGGTATTGTACAAATAATTGGTTATTATGTTTTACGGTTATTGCTTTTAGTTTTAACCCTACAAATAAAGTACTCACTCTTTGAAGTTGATTATTATACGTTTGTATTCTACTTCGGTCGCCGTCAACATCGTCTCGAATTGTTGCTTGTACTCTTTTGCCACGAAGAACTGCCCTGGACGATATGGGTGAGAAGGGACCCATATCGATACCTCCCACGTAAGTTGTTGTATCTCCAAAACTGCAAATTTACAGTAGAGCGTTTCAAAGATTCATAGTGAACCAAAATCTGCATTTATTGTTGTATCTTTTTGAAATTTGGTATTTAAATGTAATATCATAGTCGTCTTAACTTCGTTACAAGATATTTTAAGTAATATATTTATTTTCGGAGATATTGTTCATAGAACATTTTACTCCGGAGTACAAGCTATGCCAGTTGTTGCATCGGATACTAACAACATTATACCGCGGCGCCCAGATAACGCCACTTGTGGTATATGATAGTTACAACTGTATACATTGAAAAACATAAGTCTCACTCTGTTGTATGTGGTAACAATATTTATAATAGTTACAAAATTCAATTGTACAAATTGAACGTGATTAATTTTTTAGATTTAATAAATAAAAAAGAAATTTTATTAAGGTTAAATTTATTTATTAGAAACAACATAAGTGCTTTAAGATAATCAGAAAATCTTTAAAAAATAAAATAATCATCTTTTAAAACATAATTAAATAACTTCTTCTATTGCTGAGTAATCAAAAACGTTTCAACATAAAACAATCATTCTAATACAATATTATAGAATCAAAGCATGACCAATGCTTATAATAATATTTTTGTATGTAACGTTAGAAACTTTCCTTAAGAACTAATCAAATAGAATTACAAAAATCAAAATCATTATAAAAAAATAAAATTATGAACTTACTTAATCATTTATATGAGATCAGCTTAAAATCAAAGTAGTAATTTGGTATCCATTTATAATTTTTGGCATTGGCATGTTATTGGTTTAATACGATAATATTGTTAATGTATGCATAATAATGATAAAAAAATTGAAAAATAAAAACAATGGTGTTATTGTCAACCTTACAAACCTCAAATTAAGGGAGCCTTATAACAATATAAATCAAAAAATAATATAGATCAATAATAAAACCTGAAATGCTTAATCAAAAGCAATATAAAAAAAAGAAAAATTAAACAGAATATTTGGACAAGACTAATGTCTATTCTGAATCAGAAAATTCAGCGTCATTATTAACGCCAGCAGCAAAAGATAAATGCCTGAAAAAGTCGTGATATGTAGCTGGAATAATTCCACTAGGACACAGGCTCATTAAGTCTTCATATTTTGCCTTAGTTATAGGAAGACGGTTAGAATACAAGGGGCAAGCTCAGCCATACTATTCCTTTAGCGTCTACGGGTATTGGTATTGAGAGCGATTGTCATAGCATTACTGACTGCCAAATCGTACCGATACATAATTTTAAAAGGATATTCTGCATATACACTTACTTCTTTTATTTTATTCCATCTAACTGCGTTCCCATTTACATTTTTTGACCAATTACGTCCATTCAAAAGTGTTTTATAGTTTAAAAAATCTGTATGCTTCATTTCGATGACGTTATATGGTTTGCCCTCCTGTTTAGCCCATCTAACTAAGCTAAACCATTCAAAGGGTGTATAAATAAGTTTATATTTAGACGAACGTTCTATCAGAGCATGTACGCTATCACCTTCTGCCTGGGTGTGACCTTTTTCTAGAAATGTATGTTTGATACTAATGTTAAGCTTATTAGCAGTATAAACATAAAACACAAACACGATACGATTGCGATTCTGACCGGCACAATTGTCAGACCAGAATCGAAATTCTTTTGCACCCTGTTCATGCATTTTATGTATGAAATGAGAAAGACAGCCTGATACCTCATTAGAACCACGTTTGGCTTCTCCCTCGTGCCACATATAACAATAACCCTCTTTATTTGCTTGGTCAAATATAGTAAAATTAAAGACGGACAGCTTCCGTTTGTAATATATAATACTCAATTGGCCATGGGGTGCATTAAGAATCTTTTGAAAATCAAAAGTACCAGCAATTATTTTCCCTTGAGAAGATTTGCTTTCCTCTTTGTCAGACTTCATAAGCTGTCGGGATAACTTCTTGTTAGTGACGTGAATTTCATGATCCATGACTTGCTGCTCTGATGGACTGTTAATATTTCTAAAGATGTGGCACTGATCGGACTGATCTTTCTTAGGAATATAAAAACTGAGCTTAAAGTTTTTATTTACAATGTCTCGATATAGACGTTCAGATTTAGCTTTCTCTTCATATGAAGAGATAGCTAAATCCGAACGAGAGAGAGAGAGATCAGAAAGATATAGTATTAGACTGAAGCATTCATTATACATTTCAAATAATTTATGTAAATTTAAATCTCCATCCAAATATAACTTATTTGACCTTTGCCTAGTAAAATGTGACTCAACAGGCTGCAAACTCTTAATATGGTCACACATACTAGTTATAACAGACTCTGTCTTTCTTAAAGGGTGATTTGAGTGTTTTCCTCTTTGATCTGGAATTAGTACTCCAGTAGTCATATCCATCTTTTCTAAGGCCTTATTAATAACCTGATCACTGACGGAAATAGTGCTCAAAAAATGTTTTTTGCATACATCCACATAATTGTCTTCACCATGATTTAGTGGCAATGAGTACTTTAACGTGTACTTACGCCTTGAAGTGGTATATGTGTAGACTCTGCGTTTAATTTTTTTTTTACTAAGATGGCTATATACATCCATTGTTTTTCTCGATTTCCAAAACTCCAAAAACTCTCAAATATCTTCTGTCTTTTTCCTTCACTAAATTTATCAAAACACTTCTTGCGGCAGTGACATGGCGGGCCTATCTTTCTCTTTGCTTGAATTTTACCATTTCTTAACATGTACTCTTTTCCCATATTACGTAAATTTTTCTCTTAGTGTCTATCCATTCATTAAAATGTCTTTTTCTTATATAACCTTTATCTTTCCTTGGTTGACGACGGCGACCGCTTGTCCTAGGACTGTTATTCAAAATATCTGACAGCGGACTATAGTTGTTTATTGTTGTATATGTTGAGCAGCTAGACAGATAACCTGGTGAGGGTACAGGTATAATATCAAAAGTTGATAAGTTTTCCTTTTGTATATAATGAGGGCAAAAATCATTATCACAGTCGTAGTCTTAATGGTTGGTATTACAAGAAGGTGAAGGGTGCGGTGTTTCGAGATTTGCAATATCAGAATCTGAAGCAACTTCTGGGTTATTATCAAAGAAATCTGTATCAATTATGTTTGCTAGCTCATTAATTTCCGACTCATTAAAGCTTATCGGTAATGGAGACTCTGAAACAATAATAATGTTTTGTATAATAAATGATCAGCAGATTCGGGGAATCGAACCTGAGACCTCGGCGTGCTAATACAATGCACTAGGTAAGCATCTAGCTATTGAGGCAGTCGTACTTACAATTTAAAGATCGACTTTTCAATTGACGCTTGACTTACAACGTAAATTTTAAGTAAAAAAAAAGTAAATCCAACGTTAAATATAGCATTTCACTATACAACAACATTTTAATGAATGATTTCCGAAGTAAAATGTTGTATTTATTACATACAACAAAATGTTTAACTTCAACGAAAACGTAAAATATTGTATGTATTACATACATGAACGCTCACCGGCGAATATTGTCGTAAGTAATCTATACAATATTTTAGGTTGGTGCCACCATAAAAAATGTTAGTAACCTAATTCATTCTACTGAAATAATACTAAAATAAACTTACCATTTATAATTATAAGCACTTGCAACGTGCATGCGGCCGGTTGAAAGTCCGGCGTAGTCTGTTGTTTGTAACCAATACGAGGCGCGAGCGTGTGATTCTACCCGCCCCGCGCCCCGCGTACACAAATGTATAGGCATATACAATGGTGTAATCCGTTCGCGTTTCAAAATTACAACATTATGCGTCTGACAAATCCTTTAAAAATTGTGGTTTTGTTGTTTTTTCACATTGAATGGATGTAATGATTCATATTAGGACATTTTTCAACAAAAAAGCAAAATAGCAATTTTGTGGCATACAACAATTTACGTGGGAGGTATCGATATGTCAATTGGGATCTCATTCTCAAGCTGGTTCACATAGATGGCCTGGTCAACATCTTTTACTTTCACTTCGTATAGCGTATAGTTGAAAAAAAAGGATTTTGTTTCTGATACTCGTATGTGAAGTATATTTGGTGAATCTTATTATATACTACGATAAAATTGAGCAATTGCCAGGACGATTAAGATGCATCATTATGATATCAATATGTTTTGTTACTTTAAAGAGTATTCACAATAATTTAAACTTTCGCATTCAAAATATTAATTGAATTATGAACCGTTTGAGTGCGATATAATTTTCTATTCGAGAAAGACAAGTCTTTTTTAGTTTTTTTTAGACAATAGTTTTTTTTTTAAGATTGTGGTTAAATGCATCTGCCGTTAAGTAAAATGTCCTATAATTAATACTCAATTGATACTTCTAAAAACACAATCAATAATTAAATATCATAAAGTAATACATTAAACTTGACTCTGATATACACGAATTTATACACGAAACGTATTTGAACTCATTTAGTTTTGTATTCAACATCATTAAAAGTGAAGAAACACATCATCACATTCGCCAAGCATATTCTAAATAAAAAAAATTGACTTTGTTATTTCTCTGTTTAACTTGTTAGAAAACATCTATGGTTTTCATCATAGGACAAATAAAAATGCATTTTTTAGTTGTGTAGATTTTCTGTATGTAAAAAAATGGAAACATTTTTATAATAAAACATAAAAAGACTGAGAAAAAGATAAAATAATCGTCAAAGTTATGATTTGCCCATTTTGATTGTAAGTTATGTTCTTACTTCATTACTTCTAATGTTTCAATCTATCTTATTCAATAGTAATATATTTTATTTCAAGAGTGTAAGGCTTTATATTTTATCGACCATATAAGTGCAAATAATAGGCGCAAGAAATATATTTAACAATTGATAGTTCGCTTCAGCAGAAAATTTGTAACAACCAAAACCTTGACTTTAGTTTTTATTTTCAAGTTTACTTGTAGCATGAAAGTAGCCTCATTTAGAGTATGTGATATATACAAACTGTTTCAGATAAATAAACATATTTATTTTCAATTTTACCCTTCATATTCCTCATGTTTGGCTAGCACCACACAAATGGAGAAGCAAATAATTATAACACGTTTTGTAATATTTGTCATTTTCTACACGTGTTTGGCTAATTTCACAAACACAATGAGCTAATGATAATCAGATAATGGGTATGTTTTTCTTATAAATGTGTTTATTTTATTACTTGATATAAGCATTATCTGTTAAGTTAATCAAATGCATTCGGGCGATAAAATTAAAGTAAGCCATTAAAAAGTCTGATTGTAATTACCCAATGAAAGAATCAGTTCATTTATGGCATACCTTCTAATTCCAGCTATTTAGATCTTACTTTTAATAAAGGACTAACACATACACTAATGATATTATTCAGTACATATCCAACATTCAACATTTCATCAACCAATCCAACATTTCATTAAAAACAAAAATATATTTTTGTTAAGATTACTTGCAAACACACTGTTTCCCCAGATTATTAAGCCATAGCGAAGTACGCAGGAAACATATCCATGCTTGCAATGCACTTTGTATTGATGCAACTCTTTTGATTCTATTCAAGGCGAAAACAAATTCATTAATTTTTGTACATATATCATCAATGTGGGTTTTCCAACTTAAGTTTTCGTTTATAATGATACCTAAAAATTGTGTAGAGTTTACTATTTCAACATTTTCATTTTCATGCTTTATGTCGAGATTCAGTTTTTTAGCCTTTTGAGTACGAAATTGTATAGCCTTAGTTTTATTAATATTTAGGTATTTGTAGATTATTTTTATTCATCCAATTGTGAATGTCATTAATAGTATTATTTATGTCAATTTCTAGTTTGTCTACATTTTTGTTTTTAAATAACAAGGTACAGTCATCAGCGAACAAGATACAACAAAAATTTTTTGTTACATCTGGCAAGCCATTTATGTATATTAGGAATAGCAGTGGACCTAATATGCTCCCCTGTGGAATGCCAGTTGTTGTATGCCTAAATTACGATCTAGCCCTGATTTTTATATTATTTTCTATTCTTGTTATCTCTGTACATTGTTGACGATTCTCAAGATAGCTGGAAAGCCAACTATGCGCTATTCCTCTCAGGCCATAATCAAAAGCTTTTTTTAACAAAATATTATGATTTACACAGTCAAATGCCTTTGACATATCTAAAAAAAGAGCCAGATTAGGTATTCCATCATTTATAGCTTCAGAATTTTTTTCAATAAGAGTAAAACATGCTAGTGTAGTAGATTTACCCTCTTGAAACCTAAATTGTTCATGTTTTATTTTATTATTTTGTTTCATAAATGTCATCATAATTTTAGCAAAAACCTTTTCAAATGTTTTTGCGAAAATAGAATTAAGTGTAATTGGTCTATAATTATTCATATCACAGTCATCTCCTTTTTTATGTAATGGTTTTACTAGAGACAGTTTTAATCTGTCCGGAAATATGCCATTTTTCAGTAAATTAAGTTGCCACCAGTGGGTGGCAACTTAACAACCTAGCAAATAGTTCACGGAACAAATTTTCTAAAAAGAATTACCAAAAAGTGAAATTTCATTTTGGTATATTACATATTATTCTTGTTTTTATTCCTTTCCATAGTTGCAAAAAATCTATTTGGTACAAATGTAATTAAGTGAAACGTAAAAAAGAAGAAGTCTAATATTAAGATTATATTCTACAAACGTAAAGTTAACTGAACTTAGTATTTGGCGTTCACATATAGGAGCACTATGGCGAAGTTGGTCTTTAGAGGACGGTTGAAAGACGGGTGAACGAGATTTTTACGAGTCAAAAGGCTTATTCTTTTTATGTGTCTATTCAATAGGCCAGTAGCCTAGGTGGAAGAACGTTGCCTGATGACTAAGTTGATGTAACAAAATTTACAAGTGAAATCACAACATTAAAAGGTTTGAGAGTTTTTTTGTATTTTTGTGTATTTTTGTGTACTGACTCCATGACTTCACAATGACTGTATTATTAACTTTAATAAATCATCTGTTAAAAAAAAATGCTTAAATTTTGTGCTATTTTCATAATTTGTTACGATTTCTGAATATCAAATCAAGACAGTAATTAAGACATATTTTACGATTGAATTTCACTACTCTTCAAAAAAATATTCTTGAGGCTAATCGTTTAGTAATCCAGTTTTTTATCAGAATATCAGGAAAAAGAACTCAATGTAATCCGCTTCTATATCAATTTGATATTGTTTTCGTCGTCTTTTTTATCAGCCATAACCACTTTATTACGCTTATGGCAATGGGCAAATACAGAAAAATATTTTCTGTCTTTCCATACTTCGATTTGCCTAAAGCTGATGTTGTTATTTGAAATAGAGCTACATATCATCCCGAATGAAGAATAAACTCGATATATTAATCTACGACCTAAAATTTGCTAGCTATGAATATATATATATGAATGAGTTGATAGATCATGAAGTTACTAGGATTTTAAGTAAACATCTTGGAATCTGAGTAATCTATCTGCATTATTTTTTTTTGCTCTATTAATAAAATATCCTAGTACTCGTTTATACATTATAAACCAACCAACATTATTGTTTATGAGAGTACTAAAAATTTTCTTTAAAAATATTACTGAAATTGAACTGCAATATGTTATTAATGTTAAATACTATACATTAAGGCAACTACCTACAGCTGTATTTATCAACATTATGTTTCTGATATTGGGTTTTTTTTAAGACGTGAATCATAAATTAGTTATCAATTAATTCAACTTAAACGCTAGCTTTACGTTAGGTTAAACCTATCCGCTGATAATGAGAGTCAATAAAAATAATTACAGCACGTAAAGAGCTCATTTATAATTAGGAGATTAGCCAGATAAAATCAAAATGGCTAATATTTTCAAAAGTGTTTTTGTATTTTGTGTTTTTATTTACATTGTGATAGCAAAACACGAAGAATACCAGGGGTAATATAACAAGCATTAATTAAAGTTTAAAAATCGTTATAGTTTTCGTGATAAATTTACGGTATTCACATTCTAATACGACATCTGACTAGAAAGTTTTAAACTCTCTCTCTGTCTCTCAGAGAAAATTATCTATTTGTTAACGGTCAAATCATTAATGTCGTAAGGTTTTCAACTTGCTCGTATATCGGTTTACATGGTAACGCCACTCCTAGGTCCTGGGTCTATCCCCGGATTGGTCAGTGCAGAAAATGAGCTCTTAATATTGGCTCAGGGTGTTTGGTGCCGTCGCTGCTTGTGAATTCTAAACTACAAGTATTTTAGGTACTTCAGTTTGGTTCAAAATAACATATATGATGTTGTCTAATATTCGCTCTAAGAAGCTCCCATGGATCAGCTTCAATGGCGCAATATCTGTTATGCCATAACATTCCAAGTTCTTAACCGATTTTAATAATAATGCGTAGAATCGAATCAACAGGTTTAGGACCAGATTGTGACGCAGATTTTGAAATTCGCAAAAATTACCATCGAAACAAAATTTTTTTTTTTCGTTTTTTGGGTATTAAGCTCCACTCCAATATATGGTGCCAGCATAGCTTTATGCTTTACGACTGCATCGCCTAGTATATTTATTTTTGTATTATTTTATGTGGAAGACAGTAATGAACTCTTATCTTTATACAAGCAATACAAGTAACAGGGTGTTCCGCAAAGTAGAATAGCACTCACCACACAAAAGGGTGCCGTAAAAGGTGTTTCCGTGGTTAACCACCATATATCATCAAACGGGCAGCAGTGTTTTACAACTGGCAGCGGTCTTTTACCGTAATCTTCAACCCACCTCCCAAGCGTGGAGGCTATGGCCATAATGGAGAGTCAGTCCAGCAGTCGACGTCTTACTTTTGAGGTGTTGAAAATCATTTACCAATTTTGTGTTCATTTCAATTTTTAATAACTGAATCTAGATGAAGCTGTGGTCTATTATCTCACTGCATCATTCTTAGTGTTAGTTGCATTTCTTAGAATATTAGAAATCTGGATTGGTACATATTCTACAAAGTAGTTCTTAATCTATGATTGATCGAATTGAGTGGGAAGTTTTCATTAATTACTCAATCTTTATACTTAAGCTGTTAAGACAGTTTACGCGGCTGAACTGGCTAGACTTTTATTTGTAAAGCATTTTCTCACATCTGTAGAGTTTCCTTACTTGAAGACTAAGATCAAGATAGTATATTGAATTTTACTATACACATTTCAGTTATACACTTTACGACGTGATTGTGAAGGATGAAGACCAGGCCAACTTTGTTAATCAGCTGGAGAACCAGATCCCAATCGACATGTGGATCTCATCACAACCTGGACGTCGAGGACAGTTCTTCGTGTCAAAAGACTATAAACAGCAGTTCGAATCCATTTTAATGGCAAATAAAATAGAATATAAAGATACAAACACTAACATCATAGAGTGAGTAAACATATTATTATCGGCTTAAATAAAATTTAGATTAATAAATTACTAGGTAATTAGATAGATTACTAGATTATGGTTGATCTCTATTGACAAAACGATATAGAAGTTCTGTGCAAAACATAAATATTGATTTTTAATAACTTAGGATAATAAATTAGTAAAATAAAAATATGTAGCTTACTTCCGCAAAACTCAAGCAGTGTGCAATAACGAGCACTAGCTTACTTCCGCTCATTTGGTGCTCGTTATTGCACGCTCTAACAACTCCTGATGATGCTCCGTGTGGGGGCGAAATACGTGTAGAGTAGTTGGTGAAGGTGCCGGTGTCTGCGGTTCCTGCATTTATTTGCGGGCGGGCGGGTGGTGCACACTGCTTGAGTTTTGCGGAAGTGAGCTACATATTTTTATTTTACTAATGGATATGGACTTTCGCCAAGTAACGCCTGATTCTATCAAAAAGGATAATAAATTTACTAATATTTCAAATGCAGACAGACTGTCAAATAACATAAGTCAACAAAATTTGACAAAGTTTCTTACCCAGACACCTGAGTATATTTTCCCGAAGGATTTTGGTGTGCTGAATCCAAATCCGGTCGCAGAATTGCTCTATCACGTCAAGTTTATGAGATCTGAATCTAATCTAAACTAAACTAATGACAGTATAGGTAGTATGAAGAAAAAAAGAATTTGTAAGCAAACGTGATAGAGCAATTCTGCTACTGGATTTGGGTTCAGCACACCAAAATCCTTCGGAAAAGTATACTCACGTCTCTGGGTAAAATTTTTGTTGACCTGTGTAATTTACAGGACTTAATAAATTAATCTCATTAATTGTAATTCGGTAATGGCGCAACCCAAAAGAAACAAATTAACATATGTACCTATAAAAACCTAAGGTATCCACAACCTACTTCTAGCCACTTTTCGCTAGTGCAGATACCAAGTATTTACTGTGTATTGTTCGGCAAAGTTAAATAGCATTTGCTCTTTACACAAAAGCTTTCGTAATAGGCAATAATTTAAGTAATTAATAGAGTTATCACTTGCCGTAGACCACTAAATGGGCAGCAGCGTATTTCGAATGATGATATTTTAATGCCATCTCCTACCCTAAAATCCTCCTCATTATTAGGGGAGAGATCAGCTGAGATGAAAATACTAAGCATAAATACTAAGCAAAATATAACAAAATCCCAAAAGAAGTTTTAACTTCCCGTTTAATGCGTAATTTATAATATTAGTTAAGGCCATTTTATATAATTGTGGAGCTTTTAGTTAGTCTGTCAGTCATTTATTCAGGGTAAAGCCATTAAGCAAAAATATTAAATTTCCAAAAAAAACGAGAGTTATTTAAAAATAAATGAAACGGAATTAAAAAGCAATGATAAAGTCCATATTAACTAGTCTAAGAGTCTTAGTTTCACAAACCATCAATTAATCAATAGCGGTGATTAATGAAACATCACACTTATTTGACAATTCCCCGCGGCACCGTGATTTTCAATCTAATCATTTTACGCAACACGATGCTAGTGTTGAAATTGTAACTAATTTTATTATGCCAACTTATCCGTAATTGTTTTGGTTTAACCATCATATGATGTTTACCTTATTAACTTATGGCGTGACCAATAATTTCTTGATAAAATTTATCAAAAATGGAAAAAAAATAGTAACACTCAGGAACTGCTTGAAAAGATAGCTTAGATTAAATTAGTCGATAGATAGATAGATCTTGTGACTAGACCCTATTTCATTGTCATGTATCAAACATTTTACCTATTTAATAATAGCGACATTGTGTTAATTTCTTATTTTGTTAATTACTGTGCTTGCTTAAAAAATTCTGGAATCTTTTATTTTATTTTTAATATGATTGAGGTGACGGAAGCAATGATATTTTCAAATATGTATGAAACGAATCAGCGATGAAAAAGTAAATCACACACTCTCGCTGATAATTTTTTAATTTTTTGTCTGTCAGCATAAATTTCAAAGTCCATAGCGATGCAATATCCACTAACACTATACAAGGTATACGCTGATTACAACCAGCCTAGGCCTTATTTATTTTAAGACATAAAATTAGTGGTTTATATAATTATTGCCGTTCAGGGAACTAGAGAAGGAAGAACAGCTTCTGGCCGCATCAGCAAATCAACGCAGTAACATCTCTACTCTGGGCCTTGATTTTAACCAAATTCATAGACTTCAAGTTGTAAGTTTGTTATTAAAACAAATAACTTATTTATTTTTAAGTATTCTAAATATTAGTATAATAATTTAGTATATAATTTAGTATTATTCCTCTTAAAAGGTTTGATCAATATCTTAATAAATTTTAAGGTTCTCTTATTTATAAATCTTTTAGATCTGGTTCATTTCGATTTGCAGGAAACTAAAATCTTCAACCAGAGATTTTACACTAATCTCAATGAAATAAAGTCTGTGCTTAGTTTTTAAAGAATTTCACTTTCAGAGGTTTAGCCGGATAAGTATAACGAGCCAGCCCCCAAAGGGGAACCTATATCAAAACTTATGTTTTTATATTGCCCTGATGTACAAACACAATTTATGGACTTTTCGCGGCCAGCTTTCGCTTTGAACTTGAGATATAATCAAAAATTAATTACGCAAGAGAGTTGATAATAATGCGAGTCTGGAGATAACATTGCAGAGAATATCATATTTTTTATGTAACTTTTATATAAAAAATAAGTAAATCATAATTTTTTTTTTGTTCTCTGAGACTTACAAACACGAAAATAATATATGTTATGCCCCTTTACGTGCTCCATTACTCATAAAAATTGCCTGAGAAAAAAATTGTTGCAACACATCGAAAAAAAAATGTGATTAGCACCTTCTACTATATCCTTGTACCTTACGGCCTACATCACATTTTTTTTGTTCACAAGTGTTGTACCAACTTGATAAATGTTGGAATAATTGTTCAAAAAGAAAAGAAAAAACAACCAATGTCCAATATTTATCACCACTTTTATTACTTTTCATGTAAATCAAAATAATAAAAAAAATATATCAAAACTTATTTCGATTTCGGTTCCTATTTGGGGGCCGGCTCGTCATACTTATCCGGCTAAACCCTTTATTGATATCTCATATAAAGTGAAAATTTGAGAATTGATCTTTTCATATGTTTTCAGGTTGACGATTATTTAGACAGTTTGGCTAGTGCTTACCCTGACCTCGTTACAGTAGATACAGCTGGTTACAGTTTTGAAGGCAGGCCTATTAAATACTTGAAAATATCGACGAGTAACTTCCAGGTAAATTAGTTTTTATGTGTTAAAAGAGCATGTGTCATAATTATCAATCAGCGCTAATATTCCGTCAACGTCTCATGATATTTTTATAATATCTTATAATGTCTATATATAATATTATAATGTTTTATTATATGACATCGGTAAACTACTGCCCTTAACGTGTATTTAATTTTCATTATTTTCATTATCACGTATTCTAAACACTCCTTAAACTTTCGTTAACAAATAAATGAAATAAAAGTTTTTAGTTTGTTGTTCATGTTTTAGTTTGACATTTGATCATAATGATGTAATAAATCAATATTATGTTCATACCAATAAATTTATTTCTTGAATTTTTATATTTATTGTTATTTAGAAAGATCTATTAGAATATAAAAAAAAATTGCCCCTTGAATGGGGGTGCCATTAAATGTAATAATCGATAACTTTAAACTACACTTGATTCGTATAGATAAAAAAAAAACATGTGAAAATAACCGAATCACGATATATATTTAACAATTTCATTTCAGTAATCGTGTTCAAATAATTATTGACATAGTTTTATTGATTCTACTACACTTCAGTCCCAGTACAGTTCAGTCCCATTCCTTTTCTACAAAAAAACATGAGTCATATTTTTTATGTAGGAGTATCTATGGTTTCAGGAGTGTAACGATATGAAAAGCTCCTGATTTTTTTTTCATACGTTATTCTAATAATCAGTTGCCTAGCATTACATATTACAAGTTTAAACTGTTTTAATATTGTAAGGGCGGTCGCCCATACTTCGTTAAGCCTTAAATATTGGGGTTAAAGTATGAAATTGCCGATTTGTACTGAAAATCTATATTGTTTATTTTTTAAATTTTTAACAAATTTATTTAATCAAAATAGTTGCCATTATTATCTATACATTGCTGCCATCTAATGGGAAGGTCATTAATGCCTTTGCGATAGAATTCCGACGATCTAGACTGCACAAACTGTGTGAAAGCATTTTGTACTGCCTCCTGGGAAGAAAACTTCTTGTCACGTAGATAATTGTCCAAATCACGAAAAAAATGGTAGTCCGTTGGAGCAAGGTCTGGTGAATACGGAGGATGACGAATGGTTTCTAACTGCAGTTCCTGAAGGGTCAAAATGGTTTCTCGTGCTGTGTGAGGTCTCGCGTTGTCGTGGAGCAATAATGGTGAAGATCGATTCATGAGTCGGGGCTGTTTTACTGCTAGTTTTGTCAACATGGTTCGGAGTTCGGCACAATAGACATCTGCCGTTATTGCTTGACCAGATCGGAGAAAACTATAGTGAATAACACCATGCTGAGACCACCAAACAGTTACCATTACCTTTTTATTGGTAAGTTTTGCTTTAGGACACTGTTGTGGCATTTGACCTGGGGTCAGCCATTGCATTTTTCTTTTCCGGTTATCATAAAGAATCCACTTTTCATCACATGTTACAATTCGATCCAATATTCCTTCATTTCTGTACCGGTTCAACAAGGCAACACAAGTTTCAACACGCGTTTCTTTCTGCAGATCAGTCAAATCATGAGGCACCCATTTTTCGTATTTTTTTATTTTATTGATTTGACGCAAGTGAGTCAATATTGTGGGTAAGGTAACGTTAAACCATGCCGCTAATTCCTGGGTACTTTGACTAGGATCGGCTTCCACTATCTCTCTTAATTCATCGTTATTTACCTGTGTGGGCGGTCTTCCTCGTGGCTCGTTCTTTAAGTCGAAATTTCCATCACGAAAGCGTTTAAACCAAAATCGCACGGTGCGTTCATTAGTAGACCCCTCTCCAAACGCAGCATTGATATTGCGGGCTGTTTCTGCCGCGTTAGTTCCGCGTCGGAACTCGTATTCAAAAATAACTCGAATTTTCGCAGTATCCATCTTTCTTGTCTAAATTGAATAACAAAAACAATTGAAAGTCGATATTCAAATGTTTTACATTTTTTAAAAAAAGAACATCATAGAAACCATTTAAAAAAAGTTTCATTCGAAAACCTCAAACCATGAAGATTCTATGTCAATTCAAAGAACCTATTGCAATAAAACGGCAATTTCATACTTTAACCCCTATTATATCAAAATTAAATATTAGCTGTTTCACACCTCAACATTAAGCCTGTCTTCACTGCTGAGTATATTTAATGGATGAAAACGACAACGGGATAAGATTCACCATAGATAATGTTTAGAAAGAAATATATTTAGATTCAGACTAACTTGTAACAAACAGAGTGATTTCTTACACCTTTCTTTCTGTTTTCTCAGGATAGAACCAAGCCTGTAGTCTTCTTGCAGTCTCTGCTGCATGCCCGTGAGTGGGTGACTTTACCTGCTACTTTATACAGCATCAAGAAGTTGATTTTGGATGTCACTGATGAAGATCTTCAGAATGACATTGATTGGATCATTATGCCAGTAGCTAATCCTGATGGCTATGAGTTCTCTCACACCAATGTAAGTTTACAAGAGTTCTAGGATATAGAGTTCTCGTTGATAAAAACAAGAAAAAGTTTCTTATTATTTTCTATTAATTAACGTTTATCGTTTTATTATTTACAGAATCGTTTTTGGAGAAAAAACCGTGCCACCGGCTTCATGATTGCCAACATTTGCATGGGAGTGGACTTGAACAGAAACTTTGACATTTTTTGGGGAACCGCCTCTAGTAGCAGTGTTTGTAGCGAAGTTTTCCATGGACTATCTGCCTTCTCGGAACCTGAAACACAAGCTATCAGAAATGTTTTGCAAGAACATGCTAATCGCATCGAACTTTATATAGACTTACACAGCTTTGGCAGTATGATCTTGTTCGGTTATGGTAATGGTCAACTCCCTCAGAATGCCTTAGCTCTGAATTATGTTGGCGTCACCATGGCTCAGGCCATCGATAGAGTGAAATGGGCCTGGAAGCCCAACTACATAGTCGGCAATGTTTATCATATTCTTTATGCTGCTTCCGGTGGTTCCAGTGATTACGTTCTAGGTATTGGTGTACCTTTAGCTTACACATATGAGCTACCAGCTTTTAATAATATTCAAGGACAATTGAATGGTTTTTTGGTTGATCCCGATTTCATCGAACAAGCAGGTTATGAAACATGGGAGGGAATAAAGGCTGGTGCTAGATTTGCAATCACTGCTTTTAGGAAGAAGAATGCCAAATAAAATGTAAAAAAGCCTTTTTTACTAAGTACTACATCGTGGATATTTTAGTAAATTACTTATAATGAATACCCGTGGTTTGATGATCATTATTCCTTAACATTGAAATATATTTAGTTTAATTTTAATTCGAAGATTAAATATGAAAATTTAAAAATACATATCTTTTATTGGCTAGTTACATTGTCTTTATCCTCTATAAGGCTTTGAACGTTTAGGCTTGAGGGAATATACAAAAAAGTACCAAATCGTTAAAAATTACATTTGCATCAATAGACAGAGACTAGTAAGTAACGGCCGTCATGACAAGTAAGGCTTATCTGTTCAATGCTGAATCCACCGTTAATAATAACAAATTATTTATAGATAAAAGTTCTCTTAGTTCTCTTCTCCTTGGTACAAAATACATGGATGTCATATTGCGTAAAGACATTAAAAGGGTAAGACTTAATACATTGAGGCGTTAAAGATGTCAAAAGAAGACCTATAACAAATTTTAAATTTTGTTTAGTTTTGTTAAAATGTGAGTCTAGGGTTGACTGACATTTTAAAAACTAAATAATTAGATGCTTTATTATTGCAAAAATATTTTCCAATCATGCTTCAAGATAAATATTTTGACGACTAATTTAACATCCTGCCGAGAGACGATGAAAGAGCAAGAAAGTATTATGGCAATTTCTTTAATCATTGTATGAATTTGGTTTGATTAGTCCAGAATCTAAACAAAATTTAATTTATAGCTCTTGTTAAAAGATTCATAATCTAGTATCGAAATAGAGATACTTATAATGAGCTGTATATTGTATATTAAGTAATATTATAAATGCGGATCGATTTGTAGATTTATGTTATAAATTATTCGAATGGGACTATCCATACAAAAGATGCCAGGAATTTAAGATTACATATATAAACAAATCCCCTGACTCACTCATCAACACCAAGCTCAAACCCTTGGGCATAAAAGAACTGTACAGGACTATGATAGATAGAAGTGAGTCGAATTTGGCACAAGATGGACCTTAGATCATAGAAATTAATCCAAAAGCCTTCAAAATGTGTTTTGTTATGTGAACTATGTGTTCGTCAAACAATACCTTGGGACAATTGTATACTGGCGTTACTCTTAATCATAGCAAGTTTAATTAGAATAACCTAATAATCAGTTTATTAAGTTTGAGAGTGATAATAATTGTAAAAAACTATAATAACTTTATATATAAAAATCTGGTTTTCGAGACGGAAATAATGCACACTCTTTACCTACCTGCTAACATTCACAATTACGAAAAAAATGGTGTATCGATTTATATAATATGGAAACCTTTACTGCAGATCTCAAGGTACATTGAAAGAGATACGCAGAGCCCTGTCAGTAAGGGCGATATGTTGTATCGCGTCATAGGTTTGTACGAGTCAGGCTGTGATTCGTACTCGTAACTAGTACTAGGGGAGTACTGTAACTCGAATTAGAATGCTTATAAAACTATTCCCCATCAAAACCTTTTTTCATCTATGTGCATACAATAAATCAATAAATATAACAATGGAAGAGTTATGTCTCTATACTTTGTATAAAAACAAAAAAATAAAATGTAGGAAGAATTTTGTTTTAAGTTTTATGTCTATAGTTTCACATGAATCATGTAGCGTGTACGTGAATCTGCTAAACGGATATTTTGGCGGTTTTTATAGCTATGTTAAATTAATTTTTAGCAATACGAAAGCTATTTCGTCGAAATAGGATGACAGTGAAAAAGTTATCATCAATTAAGGGTGACTGGACACCCAATCTCTTGGTCGGGCGCGAGGATACGTCTACAAAGGTAGGGTACGAAAAGAGGGGTGAGGAGGCACACTATCTGCGCCTGCCGCCTGCTCCTCACTCGATCCCCTTTGTCGCTGTACCCCCGCGCCCCTGTATAGCGCGGGCGAAAACTCATTTAAGCGGTTGACCACTGAATATTTGAAATTTGATACGAGGTTATGAAAGTAAGGCATTCCTGAAATTGCTTTATGTATTAGTTAGGTATTTCAATAAGTAAAAATATACCTAGGATCTTAACACGGTCCCGCCAGACTCTAATGAAAATGGTGGTGGGGCGCCCCAGGGGTTTTTGTGGGGTATACCCCGTCTAGATAATAGCGGGGGGAGTCCTAACATATCCTAAAAGACATAAAGCTTTACTCTGGAGCAAAAAAATGATCTTCAGAACACATTATATTTGTATGCAAACGGTCTTTCTGCATACAAATTTGCGCTTTAGCTCGGCGTTTCGATAATATTGCTTAGAAAGATTCATCATCATCATCAGATATGAAAGATGACCATTGTTGTAAGGAGGCCTCCCCAAAAGTCGAAGGTGGCATAATCTCCAAGCTTATTAGATGGGTAAGAGAACGCCATAAAATACCATAATTTGGCAAACGGCGCTGCCCATTTTGTGGTCTACGAAAGGTGCATGATGATTACCTCATTAGCACACAATTGCATCTAAAGTTTTCACTGGATGTGGTTAACGAGAAATTGGGTTCATATCGCATATATCAATTCAACAATTTCCCATCCCAGTTTACGAGTACTTTAATGTTCTATAGCCTTTTACTTAAAAATATGCCTATGAGTCTTCTCAAAGGTTGACCGTATTGCCTGTTGGCTGCAGAAAAAAATCTTAATATCTATTATTTACCTAGTCCGACCATAAGTTCTGTTACACAAAAACTTATATATACATATTAATAACGTTTAAGCAAAAAATAAAAAATATTATTTTCGAAATAGCCACCTTTAGCTTTTATATAGGCCTTTGATCTGTCTGGCCACGACTCTATAGGTTTCGCACTGTTTCCATGGGAAATTTCGTCACTGCTTGCTCCAGAGATTCTTAAGAGACTCGATGTCACCGTGTTGTTTACCGCAGGCCATGTCCTCTAAAACTGACCACAATTTGTAGTCTAAAAGGTTGAGGTCTAGGCTAATTAAGGGCCAGTTTTCAGCTCTTATAAAGTCCCAAACGTTGGTTTCAAGCCAGGCTTGTTTAGTTCGTGCCTTTTGACCAGGTGCAGAGTCCTGCTGGATAGTCCACGGTACATTTTTAAAAAGTGTATTGTGAGAGGATTCGCAACACGATCCAAGACTGTCTCTTGATACACTTTGGTTGAAGTTTTCACGCCTTTTTCACAAAAATGTAGCTTTGTGACGCCTTGATAAGACACGCCCCACCAAACCATCACTGACTCAGGATGACAACCACATTTCAATCGATCCACTTTCTTTAATTGTAAAGATTAATTTAGGGCATGTCCTGTTTATTGACGATAAGCACTGAGCTTCAGGTCTTCTTTTATAATACGCGAAAGAGTCCTAGCGGGAATCTTCATTTCTTGCGATACGATTTTTGCTTCCTGATGGGGTTTCACGTTTAAAGTATGGCTCTAACAGTATTAATAGCCTTTGTAGTTCTAACAGCACGCAGGCCGCCTCGATCTTTTATGGACTTCGACAGAGGAAGTGTTTTTGTATCTGTTGATAGTACCATATATGAACATACCTGTGTCTGTCATCTGTGACCAACAACATCTGTTAAGCGAGTACTACAAGATAACAAGTTGAGAGTACCAAGACTACGTCACAGAGGCCGCGCCAGTCTAGAAACAATAGAACGGCAACCTGCTGTCCTTCCCTACATGAAGGGGGTCACTGACAAGATTGGGAACATTCTGAAACGGGTTTCCATTAAAACTTACTTTAAACCAGCCGATTCGGTTAATACTTACTTGTAACAGATTCTTACGACCAGTCAAGTGCAATATACCCCTCCAGGCAGCAGGTGTCAACAAAATTGATTGTGACTGTGTTATCTCTTGCTTCGGACAAACAAAGAGAAGTATAGGGACGCGCATTAAAGAACACGTAGCCGACATAAAAATAGGCTCGATACTAGGTCTGCAGTGTGTGAGCATGCTTTTGAGTGAGCCAAACCACTACATTCGCTTCGATAAACCTCAACTTCTCGCTAGAGAACAAAGATTTGTTCCTAGGATGCTACGCGAGGCTATTGAAATCAGGAAACATCTTAATTTCAATAGAGACGGAGGTTACACCTTCTGGGGATCCAATCTCTACTAATATTATACATGTGAATGTAAGTTTATTGAACCGATTATCATGAAACTTCGTACATATATTCTTGGAGGTATAAGAAGTAACATAGGATACTTTTTATTGAAAAAAAAACATAAAAAAATGCGGGCGAAGCCGCTGAATACCTCCAAAACACACATTGCAAGACCTGACGATGTAGTTAGCTCTTTTTGCAAATAATAACAGTAAAATGGAGGTCAGTCAACCTGCCCGAGTTTCTTTCGCCAGTTCTTTTCGGAAGGGTCTCCCAATTTCCGAACTGGTAGTAGACTTAGTAGTATACAATGTAATCGGAGTGAGAATTTTATAACTAAATAAAATGTAAAAATAAAACAACTCGATTTAAAAAAAAAATAACAATTAGAAACGTGCCCGATTAAAATATCGTGAAGGTAGTAGAAAACAAAACAATTATCTTAGTCATCTTGTGATCACGACTCCTGTAAAGGAGTCGAAACGTCAGGATTAAATATAAAATAAAATATGAGCAAAATCCGCAAAAACGTGTTTAATTCAAATTTGGAATTTTATTTCTTTCGATCTGAACTTTAACTTTAATTTGTGTTGTGTGATTAATAAAAAATATGTCAGCTGTGGAATCTTGAAATTCATTATCAAGACGATTTATGTACAAGAATATCTAAAGCTAAAATTAATTCTCAAAATTGCCTTAAGAGCTCTCACCAGATTACATAGATAACAGACTAGATGCTTTGAAAGAGGTGTGGGCCGAATTTAGACAAGGTCATAAATAATTATTACAACAATCAAATCCTAAATATTAATTAATGGAGCAACTTATGTAGTACACGATGTGTATGATAAAACAGAAGAAGTGTTTTTGGACCATCAATGTGAACTAAAGAAATGTTTTTCAAATATACCAAAAGAGTTAGTAGATACTAATCCGAATTATCCCTCCCATCCCAGGTAAAGTTATCCGCAATTCAAATTCCAAAGTGTATGTAAAACCTGAACTAAAATACAATACAATAAAATTTTAATAATAACATAGTTTATGTGAAAATACTTGATACCAATATATCTCAAGGGCATATCTGTTCAAACTATAGCGCTTTATTAAAATTTGATCGATGGATGCTAATAATATAATCTCAATAGATTTTAGATATAGGAAATTTAGAATCAACAGAGATAATTAATAAATGAGCGAGTACTTATTTTTCTTGCTATCATTCTATTGGAGAAAACTTAAGAAATAATGCCTGCATATGGAATATTAAAATGTTTGAGTGTGACATTTAATGTCGCAAAAATATCCAGCGTCATAGGGAAGCAATGGTCAGACGCATGAACCTATCTCTGCGTGGAGTCTCCAAATGGGGTGATGCGGCAGCAAAGAACCAGGCGTGTCTTTTCTGCGCTAAAAGGAGTTTTATAGACTTGACTCCTACTTTCCGAGGTGTGTCCGTGCCGATCACAGACCATCTTGAGCGTCTCAGCATGTCATTGTTACCAACTCTCAATTTTGGTTCTTACATTAAGAGTAAGGCTCAATTAGCTTCAAAAGAACTTGGCATTCTGGCGAAGGTGAGAAGGTACTTCACGCCAAACACGGTTGCTCAATCGTGTATGGAGTACTGTTCTCATCTTTGGGACGGTTCCGGCCAATATCAACTCTAGACGCTTGAGTCCATTGAAAGGAGGGCAAAGAAAGTCATCGGAAAGGACTATCTTTTAAATAAAAAGCCTTGAACAGAGACGGAAAGTACACAGCCTGTTTTTTATAGGATACATTTCGCAGAGTGTGCAACAGAATTGCACAGCCTTGTTCCGCTGTCCCCATTACGCTGTTATTACTTATATTATTAATATATATATATATATATATATATATATATATATATATATATATATACTGTTATATGATTGATATCCTAGATCGCATCGTTGATTACCAGCAGGTGAGATAGCGGTCAAGCGCTCTCCTATTCACAATAAAAAAATCACGACACACACAAACACGTTAAAACGCAAGAAAGACCATTTAAGGATTACAAGTCAAATAAACTCTCACTGCATTTTGTTCACGAAATTGCTTTCTTAGTTGATTATAATAATGCATTCAATAAACATCAATCCACACACCAATTAATACTGAGTGCTGAAAGATAATGCCTCGTTTGATTTTACGCTTGCCTATGTTAACGCCTATATATTTCTACAGTTGCGTCTTTGTGCTTTTACAGAATGCATAATTATATATGCATTCTGTATGCGTATATAAAATATATAAATATAAATATTTCCTACATTCACACCAATGGGGACCAGTCACGTTTTATGATATGAATGCAGTTCTATAGAAATTGAGAAACTAAAACATAAAGTGTAAAAATTTTTGTTCTACGACCAAAATTGACAAAGTTATGAGCAAAATACCGAACGAGGTTCACAAACCGCGCGAACGCAAGCGATGACGTCACAATGACCCAACGCATGCCGCCGAACCACTGCGCGGTTTTATTCTGTTTGCGATATTCGTCCAACAGGGAGCGTAACGTCACCAGTTTATACCCAATCGATTAATAACTGATTTTATTTGTTTAATATTAGAAGGTTGTTATTATAATATAACAAATGAGTGAAATAAGGTAGATATCGGTTTTGAGCAAGCGCAATCCGATAATCTACCTTAAGTGGATACCTTGATGGTATTTGATTATCTTAGTAATCATTTAAACTAGACAAGCTCTGAAATTCGTGGTTGGAAACTCAGAGGTAGGCAAATCTCATTATCAACCTAATTAGAACTGCTGGATAATAAGTAGGTAGGTACACGTACTTGGACTAGCCTATAAAATACCCAAAAGGTTTAGGTTAGTCAGCCAGGGCAGTTGTGTTTGTTGTTGTAACTACCTACGCCGTTATTTTAACATTATTATGTAGATGAGTATGTAGAAACTTTACTGTTCAAAAATATTATGTATACAATAAATAAAATTAGACTTAAATACTTCATTTGACAGGAATGTACCTACGTTCTTTGGACACGTAATTTTGAGCTATGAATAAACGAAATCGCTTTCTTAAGTCCTAGTATTGTTTCTAGGTAGGTAGGTAGGTACTACTTTGTTAAATCCGGTTTATTTATTATAATCTTAGTACCTACTATATTTACAGCAAGTTTCGTGGTGATAGCAGCAAGAAAACTTACTTCTCCATACAAACTTCACTTGTGGTCTTCCTAGTCCCTTGGGGGCAAGGCGTGATTATTGTACAAAATTATGTTTAATAGGCAGAAGGACACTCGAATGCAAAAAGTTTTATTTAAATACGTCTAACTGTTTTCACATGGAAAGCGTACAACAGACAGACAGACAAGAAATTCAATAACAATGTTTTTGGTTTCTATTGCGTGTATGGAGCCCTCCTAACGCGATTATTCAAAAAAATATTCAATGTACAGAATTCACTTTGGCTACAGTTTAATTACATGTATAGATAGATATATATATTCCCCAAGGCGGGAATATTCCCCTATGTTCCGGGGAACTTCGAGGAATATTCCCGGGAACGGCACATTTTATTGTAGTTAGACCTGAGTAAGACCCTGGTTTTAACCCGAGGAAGGGTTATTAGAAACTTCACTACTTACACTTTTTATCATTCATTTACTCATTGAAATATACATAATACGACCCTGTATTTTTTAACATTCGTAAACAAGTTTTACTAAGTTACCTACCCACTTGTTTACCACACGAGTAATGATGATAAAAGTTGGTATACAATTGTTGTATTGTATACAAGGTAATGGTTGGTGGTATTTACATAAAAAAGGATCCTCGCAACAAAATCTTGAAGCTTGGCACGAAAGCGGAATTTTGTCATCCCTCTTCATAACAGTACACCATTTTTTGCGCACTTTTGAGTCCTTTGGCACATTGAAAAACAGTTTTTCAGGTGTACTAATTGAAGTATTAGTTCCTACATTTTGGTATTATACAGTACTTATAATCCGGCATATTTTCACTTAAAAACTGCAAAACCACAACACCACCCACACAAATCGAGGAAATCTTAATAAATGAATGGCGGAGAGCGCGCGCGCTGGTGGAAAGGTAATCGTGACGTCACATAAGCTATTCGGCCGCCCCACGGTTGGCTTGTACAAAATGTGTAATATCTTCACAACCAATGGACCGATTTCAATGATTTAAAAAGTATCGTACCTAAACGAGTTAAAGGAACAGCATTATATAGATAATATATGCATTTTCCGACTTGATACGGGGACCCATTAGCCTAGCCCAAAGTAAGCACTATAAGGCTTGTGTTATGGATACTAGGGTAACGGATAGACATACATTTATGATACATAGATATGTAATATTCATAGAAATATATATAAACACCCATGACTCAGGTACAAATGCTCGTATTCATCATAAAAACATCTGCCCCTACCGGGATTCGAACCCAGGACCGTCGGTGCGAAAGGCAGGATCGCTACCGTTGCACCAAACGGTCGTCATATATGCAGATCCAATTTCCACATTCCCTAAATCATTTAAAGTTAATACTCATTATATATTCTGGCATTCATTTGTGCTATTCATAATATATCCTTTTTATATCCTTAATTCTGGAATTAAGACTTTCTTTAAGGAAGGACTGAATGCACAGTTCTTCTTACTTCAATAAAATTCGTGAGCAACAGACTTAAATTTTAATTTGATATCCAACGTCTTTCCTGCGAGGCGCTCAGACCTAAATAATCACTGCAGAGATTTATTTTGAATAAGAAAAAGAATCGAAGTAACGTGGGATAAAATCTGCTTTAAATAGATTTTAATCAAACATATTAGGTACTTTTTTCAATTGAAAAATAACTAATTAATTTTCAGACATTCTTTATTCGTCGTGACCGTAGAAAATGAGGAACGAGGGATTTTTATTAGAAGACTTCAGAACAAAATCCAGTTTTTACCTGGAATTACCCACAACCATTACCAGCAGAAATCTTGGTGCCGACGGAGCTCAAAGAGCCGTCTAAGGAACTTTTGAAAACTGATGGAATCAAGAATAAAATGGTTGTTGGAAATATTAGAGAGTAAATTTGTATTTCATTAAGTTAAAGTATAATTTTTAAAGCAGTTGCTTTGATTTGAAAATGGTTGAAACCGTATGTTTAAATAATCATAAATAATCATATTTTGATTATTTAGTGAGTATGTGGTGTATTGTGCTGTTTTCCCTACGATGGAATGTGAAAAATATATATACACCACAAACTGACAAATTTTTACACAATACAGCACAATATACCACAATACACCAACTGTCAATTTTTTTCAATGTTATCTAACCTTAAGCTGATAATCGAATGGTGAACTTTGACAGCATTTTATAAGTTAACGTGCTGGTAATTATATATTTTGCTACTTCTTTAATAATAGTATATTTCTTACATTCACCCCGATTAGCCTCCGCTAAAGCAAACACTGAAAGACTTGTGTTATTGATTCTAGGGTAACGGATATACAAACATATTACATAAACATGTAATATTTATAAATAGTTAGGTCTCGGGTACATCTCTCATATTTATCACATAAATAACGACCGTTTGATGCAACGGTAGCGATCCTGCTTTCTCACTGATGGTTCTGGGTTTGAGTCCCGGAAGGAGCAAATGTTTGTGTGCTGAATACGAGATCACCAATCTGTACCTGAGTCATGGGTATTTATATATGTTTCTATAAAAATTACATATTTATGTGTCATATATGTAAGCTTATTCGTTACCCTAGTATCCATCATACAAGTCTTACAGTGCTTACTTTGGGCTAAGCCAATTGGTGTGATTGTAATAAATATTATTATTAATATCTGCCCCTTATGGGACTCGAATCCGGGACCGTTTGGCTTTGAAGGTAGTAAAAGTATAATATTTTAGGGCGTGTGTTATTGAAATTGCATTGAGCCAGTTTGCTGTATTACCATTATTATTATTATTGTTAGGTGTATTTATTCATATGGTAGGTCTAGGGCCCGCCAGGGTAACATTACTAAACTGAGGATAAAGATACAATGAAAAGACATATTATATTTCTTGGGAAATTCGTTGATACATAGTTGTGCAAGAACGGATCAGAAATTACGTCTTTATTGTCATATAAAAGTTGTATGAAAACTCATTATTGCCCTGCTAGTAAAGTCAAGTGTTAATGCTTTACTTACCTGATGCTTTTTGTGCCACTAACTAAATTCTAAAAGTAAATACTAATATTATACGATAAACTAATATTCGATTATACGATTTCATGTGAATAATGGGAATTCCTATTTATATGAACTTTTATCTAAAACAAATAATTATATTCCTCTTTTATTTAGTATGGAGTACTATGTATCACTCGAGAGAAAGTGTGATTACCGACGAAGGCGCGCTTTAAAGCCCCATTGTAGGCGGGGGCACTTGTTTTCTTCGGTAAACAATTTTCTATTGTAAATGAACCTTGAATGTTTCTGTTGCAATTTTTTATTTTTCATAAGACAGGATCATTATGGCCTTGTGTCTAGAGCGTTCAGCCCGCGATTGTAGAGGTTACCATCATTCGCAAAGGTCATGAGATACATGACAAGAATATTGTTTATGTCGAGTTTCTTTAATGTATATCCATAGGGAAGGCCTGTAGTTAATAAATGGTTCACCATGATGATAAGAACAAGGCATAGACCACCTCTAATGTTTATTGCACCTGTGAACAACGGTAAGCCGTTTATGCTTGACCATAATGCTAAATAAGTACAGGAAATTTACTCCTTTGGCCACTAAACTAACTAAACCTTAGTATTCCTTGCCTACCATTACTATTAACTGAACACTTTTCCATTTTATCATATAACATTTAGACAACTAGATCTTGAATCAAAATCATGAAATCAAAATATAAAAGGTCTTGATCAGCTCTTTCTTTTGGTGAAATACATACGCTACCTGTGGTATGTAATAGGTGCAAATATAGAATACGTATGTATATATACAGTACAGCGTAAAAGATACTATATACCTTGATTTAGTTTTAAAGTTATCTTTTCTATTTGTTACATTTAATACTAATTTTTACATTGCAAAACAGAATATTATATTTTAACATTGCAGGTTGATGAATATTTAGCTAGATTAGCATATGATTGCCCTAATTTAGTTACTCTTGCTACTGCTGGAAAAAGTTTTGAAGGTAGGGATAAAAAATTCAATAACCAATTTTCAGGTAACTTTTTAAAATATACAATAGTAGTAAATATAACATAGTAAAGAACACTAACATGTGAAGTTATATGCGTATAAGTGATTGCACAGATTCAATGCCAAAGGCGAGAAAATGTAAAAAAAAATCTTATGTACAACTAATGTTGGAATTATTTTTATGGAATGTTCTTAATTAATTAATTAGCTTACTCTTACTTTGCATGTGCAGAGTTTTAGTTTTCGACTTTCTTTATTTTTTCTCGTCGCTATTCGCAGAAGGAATTGGATAAAGAAATAGGAAGGACATATGGACGACGTCGATAAAGCTTACATTATCATTATTACAAGCGCAAGCGTCCCCTATAGGATGAAACTCTGCCCCAAATTTTTTCACGATTGACAGGAAAGACAGGCAATAGTAATAGAATATTATACGACTAAATTTGCTGCCCATTTTCTGGTCTAAAGGTGATGATAATCCGCAGTATAATTTTAGTAGCCTTTAACGATACCACTGAGTATTGAGAGGTGGTGTTATTCTACCTATGCAAGCGCGTTTTAACACGTTCAATGCCACTGACTCGCTAGGCGAGTTCACTGACATAGATCCTGCGAGTCGGTTGCATTAAACGTGTTAAAAACAGTTTTACCTTACAGCAGCAAATGTTCACATCTTTAATAGTATATCGTTTTAAGCATCCCGCTTACCAATAGCCGCATGTGTGTTAATCTGACTTCTAGCTTCAAGGACTGCAATGACCTGTGCTGGTTTTGTATGTAACTAAACAAAATTTTACTGTAAATTTTAATCAAAAAATTTAAATCAGTATTCCGTTACAAAATTTACCAAGATTCACTCTCCTTACAGCAAACGCTGTTCGGAAGTAAGAAGTTGAGAAACTTCACATAGATCGTTTGATCATTATTCAAAATAAATTAAGGATAGTTTTCTTTTCAACAAATTGCCAATGTCGATTTTATATTGCCGAATACGAGCATCCCTCAAGTACGATAATTTTTTTTATGACGTGCTTGGAAGATGATACGGTGGAAATTAAAAAGACTTCCGATCAATGACAAGTTTTTTTAAATATTTCTAAGACATTCAAGTTAGCCTGTATAATTATTATAATGTAAATACATTGACTATTTTAATAAGATTCGGTTAAGTATCACTAATAAGCTTTATAGCTCAACTGCAATATATTTATTGCAGTATGTAATAGGATTATTGCTGTATGTAATAGGATTATTCTAAACAACTAAGGATTTTTTTAACTTATAAGTTTTAAACATAAAAATGCTTCTGCATAATAAGTCTTTCAAATAACTAGTATTTTCGATCTACCTTATTGATGTATTTTTTTTGTATGCACGGTGCTTTCTTACTAAACAAGAATGCTTTGAGAGTATATTATACAATACATTCAACTATATAGGTATTAGACATGACAATTGCCTATTACGTTGGTATCGTTCGTATTACGTTCCGTTGACCAAAGTCATTAATATCAAAAGACCATCTTCAAAACGAAGTCAATTCAATGGCTCTTCTTACACAATAGTTCGAACTGTCCTTTCATTATTATCGTAGTTCTTCGAAATTGAGAGTGATAAAACGAATATAACTCGTTTTACCAATCTTATAGTTTCTTGATTTTTACTTATTTTTTTAATATATCTTTTTCTTTAGGATAGAAGAAAAACTATAGACTTTCTGCAGTCTGATTGGACTCAGAGAATGGATTAATTTACCTGCTTCATTATATGCCATCGAAAAGTTGGTGATCAATGTTACGAAGACGGATTTAGTAAACAATATAGAATTGATCAATTATGATCCAATCTGTATTGATTACTAAATCTGTCTTGGCGATAGGCATAAGCCTCTCGACAACCCAGACGGTTGTGTTTACTTATATGGAAAATGGTGTAAGTAAGGGATTTTGATGATAAATAGAATAAGTTAGTCCAATAAGTAACGTATCAAAATTGTAAGTATAACCATGACCCATTTCCCATTATTTTTATTTTAAAAGAAGAGATAGAAATTTATTATAACTGATAAATAAGCTTCAGTAGTAGACCTCACAAATAAATGTCATTTACGAATTTAAATTATAAAACTCACATCAATAATTTAGTCCCAAAATTGTACTACGGATACTACATAAAGATACACATATAAATATGTAAGAAAAGTTTCTGGGAATCATATGCTTATGAGCGTACAAACTTATGTCACTACAAGAATTCGAACCCTCTCGGCGGGACCGTCGTCGAATTAGTAAAAAAAATCCTGTTTTTATCATAACTTTTGCTTTGCTAGGTCAGCATACTAATCTCATTCGTGATTCTGCTAAGTTTGTCGCTCTAAGTTTTATTTAAGCAATTAATAAGTAACATCACTTCGTTAATTACTTATTTTCATTTTTGTTTTTGAAATATAAGGAACGTGCCACCGGCTATATGATCGGAGATTTCTGTATGTGGACTTGACTAGGAACTTCGACATATTCTGGGGCACTTATACCACCGACATTCCTTTCAGTTACTTTTTCCACGAGCCTTTATCCGAACCAGAAACCAGAAATATAAGGATGTTTTACATCTATATTCTGATAGACTAGGAATTTTTATAGACATACAAATTTGGGGTAGCTTCATTTTATATAGTTTTGCAAATGGTCAACTTACTCTAATCGCCTTGTCTTTACACGTTACTGGAGTCAATATGGCACAAACTATAGACAGAGTAAAATGAGATTGGAAGAGGGATTACATCGTAGGAAATATCTTTCTAGCTCATAATCCCATATCAGGTATACCTAGTGCTTACGCTCAGGATATTGGAATACCTTTATCTTATACTTACAAACTACCAACGTTTTATAATATACTCAATAATGGTATGGTTGTGACTCTCGTAGATCCAGATTTTATAAAACAAGTCGGATTTAAGACATGGGAAGGAATCAAAGTGGGAGCAGTCCTAGACTGCTCGCAGGAATTTCATTAGAGCTTTTAATGCAAATGTGAATAGCAACATATTCAATACCTACTACTTTCACAAAGAAATTAACTTTATTCTTCTGCAGTGTTTGCTTTTCTTATCCTGCTATGCATGTTATTAATTCATGGTATGGTAACCACGATTAGTATTCGTTTATTTTTTTCTTATTTCAAAAAATTCATAAGTTTATAAATATAAATATTTAAATTGTTTCTTACATTACGTTGCATATAAGTTTACTAAAAATATTATCATAAATAGACACCAAAATATCTCTCCTGTATCGTACATAAATTGGTAGTCAAATGTCTATGTACCTGTACGGTTTTACAACCGCACAATTGCGACATCGCCGATTCAGCATTTACTGCATTATATTGTAATTTTAATGTCATAGCATTTAGTACGCATTCGATCGCCCCGGTGTCTACTCATATCATTTAGCATAAATTATCAAAAAATTAAATTCGTGGTTTCATCAAACTTCTTATCATTTCTTATCAAATTAAACATTGTACGGTAGCAACTCGTACATGTTTATGGTCCTTCGAGCAATTTTGATCTAGCGCCGGAAGGTCAAAAAGCGGGACCACGTGTATCGACAACGTGACATCGTGAACAGTGCACGTGTAACCTGTGCCAGTGACTTTCCGTTCGTGCATTAAACTTTATATCAAGAATCAAGAATCAATCAGCAATTAGCAGTGCCTTAGTGTTTTGAGTCCAAAGTGTGGTAGCGAATCGGTCAAACCGGCCTCCCACCAGCGGGTCTCACCGGTGAGATTGAGACACGGCGCACATACCGCACCGCGGACGCTCAAGCGCGTGGCACGAAAACGTGACTCACAATCGCGTAGCAACAGTCACTTTAAATCAATTTTATCAAGCTCCAACTCTTCAACCATGGAAGATCTTCTATCAGTTCAGCATCAGCTCATGGATGCCATGCGGCAACTTATCACTAACTTCAAGAAGGACGGTTCAGAGCGAAAAACCCCTTCTTATATAAAGCGACGCTTAGAAACTCTGGAACAGTATTGGAGGGAATTCCAAGAAAACCACATAAAGTTGTGTGAAAGTGAGAACCGCGACTATACGTATTTCTCTGAAAAGCACTACGAAAAGGCGTCGGACTTTTATACGGAGAGCCGACGAATCATTCAAAAGCATATGGATCAAGACCCTAAAGTACTGCTTAGAGCGGCTACTCCCTTAGGTGGCATGGACTGGCAGCAAACAGAGAGACGTCAATCGCCTTTACCTGCTGGAACCTCAACAGAACAGCAGCCATCTCGAAATGAAAATCAAAGCAGAATTTTACCATCATCTATCAAGGTCGACAGAGGAAACCCTAGCAAACTTGACGAGATGTACCGCAAGCAGAAAAGTAACATCAAAGCCCTTGAAAGAGCTTTGAACAACATCAATCTAGAATCCCTTACCGAGAAGTGGGAACTCGAAGACGCCTTGCGCACCGTTCAAGGTCGTTGGAATGCTGTGGATGTCTTACATTGGGAGATCGACAGTGAACTCGCCACGGAAGACGTAGATTACGAAAATACCTACTACACTTTTGAGGATCGGTACAATCAAGTTAAAAAGTCCATCAACAGCAAGATGTGGGCTGTTTCTCATCAAGAGCAGTCTACACCAAAAATGGATATACCGGTATTTAGTGGGAGCTATCAGCAATGGATATGTTTTAAAGACTTATTTACAGAGTCAATTCATAAAAGCAGAACAATATCAGACGCACAAAAAATGCAATATTTAAAAAGTAAGGTCAGAGGAGAAGCGGAGAGGTTAATCCAGCACCTATCAATTAGTTCTGAAAATTATAGAACATGTTGGGACATCCTAAACCACCGCTATAACAACAAGCGCATGATTTTTAGCTCTCACTTAAACGTCCTTCTCGGTTTACCGGTCATTCATCAGCAATCAGCATTCGCACTCAAAAAACTTCACGACACCGCTAAAGAATGCCTACACGCTATCAAGAACTTAGATGTCAATATTTCCACTTGGGATCCGCTCATAGTTCATCTTTTAATCCAAAAGGTCGACACTGAAACACACAACGAAATGAGATTTACAGCATTAGAGTCATCTCGACGCAAGCAGGAGGCGCCTAAAACCAATCAGCAAAATCAGTTTTATGACTCTAAAAAATCAATGAATATCAAAACAACTCCAGGAACATCAAATAAAGCATTTATTAATCATACAAATTCAAAGACATTCCAATCAATGTCACGTAACAAGACACCATGTCCCTTGTGCAATGAACAACACGGTATTTACCATTGTAAAAAATTTCTAGAACAATCTCCAGAAGCAAAACGAAAGACAGTATCAAAGCTGTGTTTATGCGAAAACTGCCTTTATGATCACAACGGTAAGGAATGTATTTCAGAGAAAAGATGCGTTCAGTGCAAAAGGAACCATAATACTTTATTACATGAAGCATACATATCAAATAACCGAGCAAACCAGCAAGCAAGTAATGGAAAGCTTAGTTTACAAAAACATGTTTCACATGTTTCGCAAGAATGTGTTGCCGAAATTCTATTGGCAACAGCACAAATTAAGGTCCGGGCAGCGGGTGGAAATCCCATCACTATGCGTGCTTTGATCGATCAAGGGTCACAGACATCGCTTATCACAGAAAACGCTGCTCAGAGACTCGGCCTACCAAGACACCGCTGCAAAGGAGTTATTTTCGGAATAGGTACAACAGAAAATAACTGTAAGGGAGTTATCAATATCACAGCATCTTCCATTCATACCGATTATAGTTTTAGTACTGACGTCATCATCATGAAAAGCCTAGTAAACAACTTACCGAATCACACTTTCAGCAAACCGACCTGGGATCACCTAGACAGCATTCAATTAGCAGACCCCGAATTCAATATCAGCCGTCCTGTAGATATACTGCTAGGTGCAGATATCTACTCAAACATCATTTTAAGTGGAATCATAAGACAAGACGAAAATCAACCGATAGCGCAGCAGTCTCGCCTTGGTTGGATCATATGCGGAAACATGAAACCATCATATCAATGTAATGTTGTACTACACAATTTGGAGGACATTTCGAGGTTTTGGGCCATAGAAGATATCGCAGACAGCTATATAGATATGTCATCAGAAGACTATTACTGTCTACAGCAATATGAAACGGAAACCAAACGACTAAGTGATGGTCGATATGTCGTTCGGTTACCACTAAAACCCGAGATCGAGCAAAATTTGGGTGAATCTAAACAGAAAGCCGTAGCTCAATTATATCAATTAGAGCGTAAATTCGCCAAAAATGAATATATTTCTCAATCTTACAAATCATTTATGAAAGAATATAGTGATTTAGGTCACATGCAACAATGTAATCGTAACAGCAACACGACACCCAGTTATTATCTACCGCATCACTGTGTGCTACGGGACGACTCTACAACCACTAAGCTACGAGTCGTATTTAATGCGTCATCAAGGACGTCGACTGGCTATAGCTTAAACGACTTGATGTACAGTGGGCCGAATCTTCAGAGCGACATCATGACACTTATAATTAAATGGCGGCAATACAAAATCGCCTTTACTGCAGATATTGAGAAGTTTTTCAGAGCTATTCTTTGTTGTGAACAGGATCAAATTTATCAAAAAATACTGTGGCGCGAAAACCCTAATAAGCCATTACGTGAATATCAGTTAACAACAGTAACGTATGGCACAAAAGCCGCGCCATTCCTAGCAATGAATACATTAAAGCGATTAGCCCACGATGAAGGTCACCGATTCCCTGAAGCTTTTAGAGCAAGGAATTTACATGGACGATATTTTGAGTGGTACACACAGCATCACGGCAGCCATAAAAATTCAACAAGATCTTATCAATCTACTAAAAGCAGGAGGGTTTAATCTACGAAAGTGGAACTCGAATTGCAAGGAATTTTTAGAAAAAGTTAGCACAGATAGCAATAATCAGAATGGATATGAATTCAAGCAAAGAGAATCAACAAAGGCTTTAGGACTACACTGGAATGCAGAAAAGGATGTATTCTCGTTTAATTTGAAAATGGACACATCATCAACAAAACCAGCCACAAAGCGTTCACTTTTATCAGAGATCTCCAGCATTTTCGATCCGTTAGGTTGGCTTTGTCCTATCACAACAAAACTTAAGTTGCTATTTCAATTAGTATGGCAACACGAACTAAAATGGGACGACCAACTTCCTCAAAACATCGCTCAAGAGTGGTCAACTATCAAACTTGATCTTGAAGATATCAATAAAATACAAATACCAAGATGGTTGAAAAATCAAGGACACGATAACATCGAACTTCACGGGTTCTGTGATTCATCGGAGCGCGCGTACGCTTGTGTCATTTACTGCAAGGTCGAAAGCAAAGAGCAAGAACAATCAGCATCAATAGTGATGGTAGCTGCCAAATCAAGATTAGTGCCATCCTCCAAATGCGTATCACTACCCAGGCTGGAGCTTTGTGCTGCACTTTTATTATCAAATTTAATGAAAACTGTTCAACGCAGCTTATCAGATCAAAACATAAAAATCTTCGGATGGTCCGATTCCACGGCCGTCCTTGGTTGGATACAAGGAGATATTCAACGTTGGAAACCATTCGTCACAAACAGAGTACAAAAAATCAAGGACATCATTCCGGCTAGCAGTTGGCGCCATGTTAAATCAGCAGATAATCCGGCGGACTGTGCTAGTCGTGGAATTACAGCAAACTGTTTATTAAATCACACAATGTGGTGGAAAGGACCAGCATGGCTACCTACGTACAAAAAAGAAAACACCATAGTAAGCTATAGTACCGATGAAGAGCTTAGAAAACCATCTCAGATAAACGTCACCATTCGACGTCACGATCGTGACGTAATCGGCGAGTTGATAAGCACACACAGCTGTCTGACCCGAGTGACGCGCATACTTACATGGATATTGCGCGCTGTATCACGTTGCAATAACAAACCGCGACACCTGACCGCACCTGAAATCAGAAAAGCAAAAAATATTATTATAAAATATATACAGCAAAAGGAATATCAGAAGGAAATACTCACCATCAAACAAAAAGGAATTGTTCAGCATGACAGCACACTTCTATCACTTAATCCATTTCTCGACGAAAGTGATCTCCTGAGAGTGGGTGGAAGAATACAACACGCCAACATTGATAAAAACATGAAGCATCCTCTTATATTGCCCCATAGTGGACATTTCATTAATATCCTCATAGATCACGCACACAAGACGACTTTCCACGGAGGCGCCAGAGTAACTCTAGCAAAGCTAAGACAGCATTACTGGATTATAGGCGGCAACAGGGCTGTCAAAAAACGTATTCGAGAGTGTGTTATCTGTCGAAAGCACAACCCTATCAAGCAAACGCAAATAATGGGTGACTTACCTTCGGCGCGATGTAATCCGACCCGACCGTTTCATCATACCGGAGTTGATTACACCGGCTTCATTCAAGTAAAATCAAGCAAGGGTCGTGGCATCAGAACGACTAAGGGCTACGTCGCCGTCTTCGTGTGCATGGTCACAAAGGCCGTGCACTTAGAGTTGGTATCCGACCTCAGCTCCTCATAATTTTTAGCAGCAGTACGTCGACTAGCAGCCCGGCGAGGAGCCCCACGTCACATGTACAGTGATAACGGTACGAACTTTGTCGGGGCCAGCAAACTTCTGAAAAATGAATTTGGAGGTCTACAAAGCACTCTAGACAGCGAGTTCTTCGCAGCAATAGCCGACCTAGAGATAGAATGGCACTTTAACGCCCCCTCGTGGCCTAGTGCAGGAGGTTTATGGGAGGCAGCGGTGAAGAGTCTGAAGTTTCATCTGCGTAGAGTTATAGGAGATCAAAAGCTCACTTATGAAGAACTATCAACATTATTATCACAATTGGAAGCGGTACTTAACTCAAGGCCACTCTGTGCTCTCAGTGAAGATATTAACGACATCAACTACCTCACTCCATCACACTTTTTAGCAAGCGGTCCTACTTTAACCATTGTAGAAACTGAAAGAGATGAGCGCACAAGATGGCAATTAGTACAAAAAATATTTGCTGACGTATGGAAGAGATGGCAGACAGAATATCTGTGTCAGCTGTCAACCCGAAGCAAATGGCAGCGAAAGCAAGAAAACCCGAAAATCAATGACATAATTATCATTAATGATGCCAATTTACCTCCCGGTAAATGGGCTCTCGGACGAATTATCGAGCTTCACCCTGGCAAGGATGGCTTTGTGCGAGTTGTATCAATCAAAACAAAGAATGGGCTTATCAAAAGACCTATCACAAAAATATCAACATTAGTACCAAGTACGAACATAAATCAACCAAATATCACCAACAACCCGGATGCCGCAGATAGATTCGAAACTAGAAAAAGAAGAGGAAAGACAGCATGTAACTTTCTCACTTTAGCTATCATGCTCCTGCTCACCATCTTATCACCTGCTCAGTGTGCTTACAACCTACTTAATCTAAAAAACAATCAAACCCTTTATTTGGACAAATTATCAAATATGCACCTTATCAGGGACCAAT
The DNA here is from genome assembly GCA_927399485.1 of Calamotropha paludella. Taxonomy (NCBI): domain Eukaryota; kingdom Metazoa; phylum Arthropoda; class Insecta; order Lepidoptera; family Crambidae; genus Calamotropha; species Calamotropha paludella. Next base: position 16,303,785 of record OV656803.1, on the reverse strand, counting down.
GGAAATTAATAGTATATTACGATATGGACCCATATTGGCAAGGAATGACCTTAGTGGATAAATACTATAAAAACCTTGAGACCATATGTTCGTCCGCAGCAAAACAAACAAAGTGTGACATTTTATTACATCATATACGTCACCAGGCTACCGAACTCGAGTACTACAACAACATTTTACTCGGTCAGCAAAATACACGTGCGGAGCGTAAGCGACGAGGCCTTATCAACGGGGTCAGGTATCTTGCGCGAAGCTTGTTCGGAATACTTGACGAGGAATTTGCACTACAATATCAAAGGGATATCGATCAGATTAGAGAAAATCAAAAACACCTTGCCGTCCTATGGAAAAATCAAACGTCCGTAGTCGAGGCCGAGGACAACTTGTTAAAAAGAGTAGAAGAATCAATGTCCAAACAGCAAGAAGTATTTAATCAGCACATTACAGATTTAGAAAAAGCAAGCTTTACATTAGCCAAGGAAGTGAGAGATGTGGAAATCATCAACGAATTTATGTTATCAACTTTAATCACAAACAGCATTTTAGCAAACCTGAAAAATATACAAGAAACATTATTAGATACGATAAGCAATATACAATACGAGAAATTTAACATTCACATTTTGACACCGGATCAACTACGTCAAGAGTTAAACATTATTACCGGTCAGCTAAGGAAACAGTTGTCCCTGCCGATAGACAACATTCAAACAAATTTACCCAGCATATATCATTTACTCCAGGTCAAGGCAAGAATGACAAACAAATACTTCATTTTTGAAATAAAAATCCCTTTAGTCGGCAGGGATAATTACGAGATGTACAGACTTATCGCAGTGCCACAACAAATTGGGAGAGAAATGATTACCATCAAACCCACAGCAGATCACATAGCAATCAGCATACTCAAGGATTCATATATTCCTTTGTCCGAATCTGAAGTACAAAAATGCACATCATACGATTCAGATACTCACCTTTGTCCACTTCAAAAACCTATTTATCACATGAAATCAGACGATCACTTATGTATCAAAAATCAAAATACAAATGAATGCGAAGTGGAGACTCGACCTTGTAAAAATAATTGGGTTGAACTTAATAAGATAAACACTTACTTGTATTTTTGTTGCGAGCAATGTACGATAAGAATAATATGCGAGCATCAAGTTACAGCGAAGCAACTCAGCAAGGCCGGCATCATTACTCTCGGTGACGGCTGTACTATCAAGGACGAAAATATTACTATACTGGCACATAAACAACAGACGACTAACCTTAAACTGAAACCCGACCTTGAAGAAATTAACATTGCTCCAATCAATGACGTCATAAACATAACCATTCCTCTTAAATTAATTAATAACACGGACAAAACTGAACATTACCGTTATCAAGAACGTCTTATCCACATAGGTCAATAAATCGATCAGATAAAAAACAGTGATCCCACTATTGGACTTTCGGAATCAATCTCACCACATGACATTCATCAGTATGCAGTCTTATATACTATTTTGGGAGCCGCTATTCTGGTGGCCGTTCTGTACGCGGGACGGCGTCTGCGACGAAGGTGTTCAGCAAAACTACCTCCAGCACCTTTAAGCGCTCATTTTGCAAACAACGAATCAAGAATCGAACTGGCGAGAGCTAATCAAACGCAGGAGCCCACTCGCAACAAAGCAGACGCTACGCCGAGCGTTTCGAGTGCGCGAGCACTCGATAAGGCGACGTCACCGCACACATGCAAACGTTTCAGTGAATGTGAATAGTGTTTGTGTGATATATTTAAGTCATTAGTGTGAAAATATATTTAGAGACTCTAAGCATGAAATTTTTAAGTTTTTATATTTTATTAATCATTTACACATTTTATATTTTTTATATTTATATGTTTTCTTCTCGCGCCCGCAACATGTACGGTTTTACAACCGCACAATTGCGACATCGCCGATTCAGCATTTACTGCATTATATTGTAATTTTAATGTCATAGCATTTAGTACGCATTCGATCGCCCCGGTGTCTACTCATATCATTTAGCATAAATTATCAAAAAATTAAATTCGTGGTTTCATCAAACTTGTTATCATTTCTTATCAAATTAAACATTGTACGGCAGCAACTCGTACAGTACCTAAAATACTTGCAATTCAATATTGGCTTATCTAGTAAAACCACCCCCAACATATTACACGATTTAAAAACTTGTGATTAAAGAACTAAAAATTAGGCAGATACAAATAATTAACTATATAAATGCAGATATTATATCACCGAGTACAGAAATAGTCTGAACGAGATGCATAAAAAATACTAGTGAGTAGGTTATGTCAATGACGATGAAGCTTCTTTATGTCCTTAGTTTAAAGGATGAGGACTATTATTCAGAAAGATTATTTACACAGTACGATATAAATGTTATGTTATATCGATTATTCTTTTCTGATCTGCAGAAAGTCACGTGGCTTACGTATTATCTCTATCACCTGATTTAAATCTAGGGTCTTACTAGTCAAAATGTTTCGAACCGAACTTAAAGAAGAAAAATGTTAAGAGCATTTTCACCAATCTTAATTTCATCTGTAAATAAATAAAATAAGATAAATGTTATAACAGCTGGGCTAAACAAGATGTTTTTATTTGCGACTAAAGATTTACGTTTGTTTTTAAATTATATTAGTCGTTATTCCGACCCATGTCTCGTGTATTTAAATTTGCCTTAAACTGTTTAATTTAGCTTACCTTAACACCCAGAGGTGTAAAGAACTGTCAGCTAAAATATGAAATTACTCAACAAAATTTAGTCAGAAAATCTTAGTGTTTTGCCGTTATCAGAACAGTGAATGATTTTAAAACATTAAATATGATGATTTCCGGAACGAAAGGTCCCGGAAATTTATTTTTACTTTTTAATCATTTATTTAATATGTATAATAAATAATATTGCACAGTATTTGTGTTAAAAAATAGGTACATAACCACTTAAGAGACTTACTTCAATGACATATTGTTTACTTGAACCATATGTGATCGACCTCTGTAAGTATGATTCTGCGGGAGATAGTTAAAGATTAGTTGCAATTTTTTTGAGCTTTACTTTTTTGCACTATCAGACAATAAACGATTTGCTGTTGGACAAAGAACCATCGCAGTCCTTAAAATGGTGTAAGTTAACGTTTCTAAAAAGTTGATTGATATAAACCATGATTTCAGATGCTATTGCGAAATTAAATAATTTTGAAGTTTCCCATTATTCTTACCAGAGAGAAAAGAATACAGTCAATAGAATTGATATTAATAAATTATAGTTAAAATATAATAAAATGTAAAATTATAACAAGTTATTATTATTACTTTTTAGGGTTAGGGTGCTTTAAGTCAGGGACAGCATTGTGGTCGTTGTGGCCTGAAAGATCTATGATGAATTTTTATCAATGTTAGCAAAGTAGATTCCCAGAAATATAGAATATAGTATTACATAGTCCCAAACTAAGCAGAGTGTGTACTTTGGGTATTAAAAAAGTAAAGAATACCAAATAAATATTTATCGTCGTTGCGACTTTAAGACCTCTTATGTGTAAAATTCATTTTTACGAGGTAATCGATAAAAAGTGTCTACTGAAAAAATGTGAAGAAACTAACAATAACATATTTGTTGGAGTTAGTTTCTTCACATTTTTTCAAACTAACTCCAACAAATATATTATCGTAAGTTTCTTCACATTTTTTTTAGTAGAGACATTCACTTTTTATTGATTATCTCGTAAAATGAATTTTACACATAGGAGGTCTTAAAGTCGCAACGACGAATTCAGGAACAAATGAAGTGTGTTCATTACACAAAGATATGCCCCTTTTAGAGCCCCTTAGAAATCGAAGACGAGACGAGACACAGGAGACAGTACTGGTTACTGTTTCTGGTTACTAAATACTATGTTTAGCTAAGCCTTATTAATTTGGGAAGTGGATCAGATGGGCTTATTTCCTATTCAAAAAACAACTTTTTATATCGACGTGTCATGAATCAAGGTGAGAACAATAGCTTTCAGCATTTTTTAGGCACGTCTTGACAAAAGAATAAAACGTTGGAAAACTGGTTCAATTCACCAATACCAAATGTTATATCTGATATTAAATCCAAAAGTAACAGAAAGAAGCCTCAAAACTCTTTTAATTTACTTTGTTTGTAAACTTCACGAATTTTTAGCCCAGCGCGCGGAATCGTAAAGTGGCTGCATTCCTTAACGGAAATCCGCCATTGTTTTTCCACTTCGGATAGGTAATAAGTGAAGTATTCGCTGGATGCCTTCGCGTGTCCATTGGGGGGAAAGGGGGGGTAATATTGCAGCGAGGTGAGACGTGACAGCTAGTGGACACTGGTGATGTAACCTGAATTATCGATGATAAACTAATTATTATAAACTTCCTAAATTTAATTTAAGCGCACAATGTTGCTTGGATAACAATTTTGGATATTGGATGACCGCATTTATAATTTAATTTTTATTACTGTTTCTTTGTTATCGTTACAAATTAAAATTTAAAATTACAACATTTCACTCCCATTGGGCCCAAATGAGTTTGAGTCAGAAGAAAATGTAGTTCCTTACATTATTCTAAATCGTTTATATTTGTATCAGCATATTGCTATTGCCTCTATTATCTTGCTCAATAAATCTGGGAATCCCGTTCATTCTCTAATGTTAAAACGTAAAAAACAAACCTAACACCTAAAATATTTATCACCTTCACCAATTTTGTACTCATCACTGAAGCCAATGCATTTAATTTAGTAGGATTAAATCCCGGAAAATTTTGTCGTACATGCAGAGTCACTGCCATAGTACCAACAAGTTGTCGAAGTAAGTCTATTTTGTTCACAATACCCCGAACGAATATTAAAATATACTGTAAAAATTAATCCATAGCACTGAAATAAGGTATCGACAAAGTCTAAGCTCTAGTCAATACGTAACAATAAAAGCGCTGAAGAAACATAGTAGTTGTGTACTCGAGGCACGAGCCCGAGAAAATGTCTCACCTACTGCTACTAGAAACGCCTAGGCATTCGAAAACCAAGCAACGCGATTGTTTTGTAAGGAGATGTTCGTGTTTTTCTTAAGGAACAGGAACAACCATTTGTAGATAGTCACGTACATGTTTTCGGTAACCGTTCTAACGAAAAGTCCTATAAAAAAATTGGGAATTCACTTGTGCCCCGAGTCGATTTTTTCTAGTATTTTTCTATTATAATAGTTTATCTTATAACATAGCATTGAAAAATGCATAAAATATATAATTTAAAAAAAAACCTTGTTGTTTTAAATTATGTTTAATTGATATTTTATACATTACTGCTGCTGTGTGCTGTGCTGTGTGTTACCACTGCGAGTCGCTAAGTTTCCCTTTACTGTTACCCCTATCTTTCACTTTAGCTTAACGTTCGAACCTTTCGCTGTTTTGACCTGTTATATAGCGTGACAAAGTATGTTCATTAATTTCTATCCATTGTTTTTATGGCAGTAAATTAGGTTAAAATATATTTCTATAATATCTAGAATATACCGATGGGCCAGGAATATATATTCTCCTCTCTTTTTATAAAAACTAGCTAAACGGCTACGCGTTGCTATGGTAACGTTAATTGATAATAAAAACTGTTATTCTTAGGCTTATGGGAACTATATATGGTAACAAATCCACGAAGTCCTTCTTTTATATAGTAGAGATATGAATACTTAACTTGATTTATGAATTTAATGTCTTGTGACAGGAATGTGTTTTTCTCATCTTAAATTTCCTGTTGCATTATTAGTTATTTATTTAATTTACTATAACTTTAATATCTACACTGCTTTTTTATTTTATTTGAATAATTACCTATTGGTATCTAAAGCATTGGACCTAATTAATGTATTTCTATCTTACTATTTGACGGATTTTTTATTGTGTTGTTTGATATTATTATTACGCTAGTAGTGACAGTAACACGCACACAGGCACATACTTTTTACCTAAGAAAAAAAATGATGCAGATGCTAGCTTTCTCAAGGTAGCTAGAGCTTGGCATATCTGAGAGTGAATTTTTGGCCAGTTGTTTGAGAATAGCATTACAATACTTGCCAAATACTGGTTCAGTCTGTTACAAATCCTATCGTATTCATCAGTTCTGAAGCAGATGGGTCGCGGTTGTCAAACACGAATATTCCATTTGTGTCGCATTCGTTGCTGCGTCGTTCGATTATAACTGTTTCATTGAAATATTTACAACATAATTTCAGATGCATCACTCACATCTTCACAAATCATAGCTTAAAAATATTTTGCAGCGTGTACCTGAACATTTTTTATCATAATAATATTACAAATCTGAAATTTTACGTTTGGATGAATGTTTTTTACTTCATGACACAACAATGGCTGAACTGATTTGAATAAAATTTAACTCACTCTTAGTTTTCAGATCGGTTTATATATATTTTATCTTGGAAAATAAAAGTATTCCTCTGAGAGGAATGACGTGCACTTTCTATTTTAAATTGAACACCACGTAGGTGAAACTACGGGATGAAGTTCGTACTATACAGTGTGTCTGGTCATGGACTAGCGATATTCTAAAGTCTGTTAGAACAACTATTCTAATACACAAATACACTACATAGTTAAGTCCAAACTACTTATCAGCCATGTGGCAGCCATTTTGTTTTTTTTCTTGAAATATTCTCTACTTGGACACAAAAAAATTCATAATCTCCCAAAGTGTAGGCGTTAATGGTATAAAAATGTAATACGAGCATTTGTACTTTTTTATATTTTTATAATAACTTATTATTGTATGTTATATGTATGTCTATCCATTACGATACGAACGAGCTTTACAGATACTACTTTGGGCTAGGCTTTATATAATTGAAATACAATAACATAAATGAAATTATCAAAAAATTATTATTTTGCCAACCGAATTATTGTCGAGTGATAAGTGATCAAAGCTCATAATCATAGCTCGATTTTCGCGCCAAAATCTTGACTGTAACATAAAGACGTTTATTTTAAAAACTGCAGTTTGAAGTTACCATTTCTAGTAAAAATGTTATTAATAATTACTAATGTTTGGAAAGATCGACAGTAAATAGTACCTAACGATAAGTGATAATTGCTTCGAGTTTGCAAGCTTTTTTTAAGCGCAGTAATTCAGAACAATTGAAATATTTTCTGGTATATTGAACTAGCTGTGTCCGCGTTTATAAGTTTTTGGCTAATTATTTTCTAATATAACACACACATACATAAAAAAGTACATTATATTATATTATACACGAAGTTTATAGTTTTTCCATCTTTTGCAAAAATAAAAAGATTTTGCGGGTTTGATACACTTGAGCATACTATACAGAGTTGCCCATGAAAAAAAAACATTTTTTTTAAATAAAAACCTGCAACTTTAAACGTCTGTCCTTGAGATTTATTTATTGTAATTGCAAATACTGCTTTCAGGGGAAACTGCACTATTTTAAACTTAATTAATTAAATTAATTATACACGACGTTTTTAGTTTTTCCATCTTTTGCAAAAATAAAAAGATTTTGCGGGTTTGATACACTTGAGCATACTATACAGAGTTGCCCATGGAAAAAAACATTTTTTTTTAAATAAAAACCTGCAACTTTAAACGTCTGTCCTTAAGATTTATTTATTGTTATTGCAAATACTGCTTTCAGGGGAAACTGCACTATTTTAAACTTAATCAAGCAAATCAGTCGGAATTAGCCTTTCCAGTCATGATTATAGCTTTATATAAAGTTGTGTCCTAGATGTGTAATTTGTAGCCGTTTACCATTACATAGTCTTGGTGCGTCTAGATTTCTCATTAATACGAGTAAGACTGGAATACCAACTTTTAGCCTCAACTTATGGGGCACTCCTAATAATTCTAAAGAGTTGAGAAACTATAGGGTATGATATGATATTCTATACCAGTGAATATGAATTGTTCGTTTATATGGTTAACTATCTCATTAGTCGGCGCTAAAATTGCACTTTCACACAGTCATTCCCAATAGCTTATATTTATTTGAAGACCTGATCTTCAGACATTATTTTTTAGGTCATCTGTAGTATCGACAGTTTGATGAAACTCACGTCTCAGTGTTATCATCTCGTTACTGTCTGTTGGCATACAAGCAGCTGTTGCTCTGCTTGAGAATCATTGTGACGTTGTATTCGCATATTTATAGTGAGACAAAATTACCACCATCCCTCCCATGATACCTTGGTTGCCTTTAATATCTTCTATTGTGAGATCTAGTGTTTTGATTGCTCTTTTGTGGGATATTGTACATTCAGCCCAAATCAACAGCTTACACCTTTGTAACATTCTTCCGCACTTTTTTGCCGATGTTGTCACACAAAAACTTTTGTCCCTTATTTCAACTGCTAACAGCCCCTTTCGTATTAAAATGTAGCATATGTCCTTTCTTAGGCTCAAGACTATCTTTATAGCAAATTTCAGTTTATGCTTGATTGCGTAGCACAAAGACAGAGTTACTTTTGCATTTATAATATTAGTAAGGATGAACGCACATATTATCAGCATGGCACTTGAGGTATTTCTATTTGTCTTAAAACAATCGTGGTCGTGGTGTTTGTATGTGTTAAGATAATTCTGTAATACTTTTTAAAATATTTATTTACTTCACCTTTACATATAATGTTCATATGTTAAAACAAAATCATGTTTCTCCATCGTTATAAGCGTTTAAAAGGTTTCTTACATACCTACTGAGTTACGGAAAGTTTACTAGAAATCAATTTTGTAGACGCAAACGAATTTAGTGCCCTCGGGGTCTCGCAGATTGTTAGGAAGATTAAATATCGCTAAGGTATCAGATAACAATCTTTTATATTTTGAGAGATTGGATTTTTTGAGCATATAAGTGTATGGTATTATAATTGATCTCTTAAGACTGTTAAAAAATAATTTTAAATAGCATTCGTATTGACTGAAAAAATACGATCTGTCAAATGCTTATTGCTTACAAGTGTAAATAGCTATTTGACAAGCTTTGTATACTCCTTACGAATAAAAGTAATTGCTACCATGAAGTAATGTTAACAAATATAAGATTTGTAATGGGTTCGCTCTTAAACCCAATCAAGCCCGGGGGGCAAAGATTGAATTCACGATGGAACGAGACCAGAAGGTGTATATTCACCCTGGCCTTGAAAATAGACGGGTCATAAGTACTCGGAAATACAGAGGCAGGGAGGGAGTTTCACTCCTTTGCTGTGCGCATTATGAAAGATGTTGAGAACCGCTTGGTACAACATGGAGAAATAGCAACCAAGATAGGGTAGTACCCCGCAGTGCGTCTGAATATCCGATTGAAAAAGGATATGGCGGGGAGCACATGCACCTCCTGAGCACACTCTGCAAAGTACATTCTGTAGAAGACCGACAGACAGGCAACTTTACGGTGGTGAGCTTAGGTGTGAAGCTTGCTCTTCACCAATTTGCCGTCACTAATGGGCCTCTCATCTCTGCGCTGAATCATGTCCAGAGCAGCAAGTTTGTATTTTGTTGAGCCATCCCAGAGGTGGCTGTAATAATCCATGCAAGATTATATTTGTGCTTTGTAGAGATTTAAAAGCTGTCCCGGCGTGAAATATCACAGCATACATACATGTCGCCTTTGTATAATTTTATATTATTTTCTCAAACTTCACAGTGTGAAAAGTACCCAATTTGAAAAGGAAAACTACCCAATTTGAAAAGGAAAAAAAGATCGATAAATTCTAGGCTATTAAAATTCACAAGGTTAAGGCGTTATTAAATACGCTCTATAATCTCTAATAAGCTCGAGGCTGACGGTAACAGGTACAGATGTACCTCGGAAAATAGGAGTGAGGTGGAAGGGACTTCTTTTTGCCGTGAATAGACATGCTTGTGTTTTGGAGGCGTTGAAATTAACGAGGTTACTGTCACCTCACTGGGTAACTTAGGTTGACTATCTCAGAAAAACCAGTACTCTCCCCCTCTTAAATAATCTTAAATCTGAATAAAAATGGGTCTCAACCCCGGACCGCTGCACTGTGGGACATCCATAGGTCATAAATCTTAAAAACCTGCTTTCTAGTTTTACATTTTATTCCTTGTCGTTACATTGGATAGTTGCGGTACCTTCTGAAACTATAAATAGGTCAGTAATTAGAGTGCGCCTCCCTCTTTCCGCTTCGAGCCGCCGTGCGCACCAGTCGTCCCCGTACACAGGTGCCCCCTAGCGGCGCTCGCCTCACTTCGCTCGCCTCCCGCGTGAAACGCTCCTGTTGAAGCCGAAGCGCTCCTGAGTCCCCGATCCGGGCGGATAGGCAGCCGCTTGTTGCGAGCCTTCTCGCGACCAGCGGCCCTCGCGTCGGATCGCGTCTCTCTCTCTCTCTCTTTTGCGCACCGCGGTAGTCGTTAGGGCAGCCGCTAGTTGCGGAACCTTCCGCAATTAACGGTTTTTACTTCCGATTTCTCGGTTGTAATCGTTCCGGGTTAGCTGGAACCCTTTGTTTGTACTAAAATAAAGGGTTCCTCTTCCCGCCCGCGTCTTGCGTCGACGGATACCTTGCGGTGTTAACGAAGTCGGCGGAGCAATCCCGGTTTGCTCTCTAGGGCCCTTCAGGCTCTAGGAAAACCGAAGGCCAAGTCCCATTGCACTTGGGCTTAGCCCAAGGGGTTTGGCAGGCGGCTATCCGTTTAGGGATACCTGCCCTCGGTCGCGTCACCCCCTCCCCCCTGCCACCCGGCAGGGGGTGTCTCTTGCATTAGTTTTATTTCTTGTTTTCTCTCTTTAATTTTATTTTCCAGCTCACGAAATGGAGTCTTCGGACCCAAGTGAGCTCATCAACGAGCTTTCGGGTGTCGACCCGCTACTCTCGCAGCTTCCTGCGAGTAGCGTGGCGGCACTCCTCGCCTTTTTTGAGGCGCGGTTCGGGCCCCAGCCCGTGGCCGCGCAAACCCAAACCCAGATAGGAACCCAACGATCCCTTCCTATCATCCTCTCCTCCCCGGCGTCTCCAGACGCGCAGGGGATTCAACGGTCACCCATCCCGACCGTGACCAGACCCAACTTTAGCGACATGGATTGCGAATTCCTCGCATCCAAGCGCTCGGCCCCGAGGCACACGCCTCCCTTCTCGTCCGACTCTGCCGACGAGTCTTCCTCTACGCTCACCGATGGTTTTACCACGGTAGAGGGAAAACGTTTGAAGCGCATCAAGCGCAGAAAGAACGTTTCTCCGCCCGCCACTCCAGTGGCTTCCACCACCACCTCAGCCGCCCCGGTTAAGGCAGCCCCTACGGCCCCGAGCAGGTCCACCGGGGACCTGCCCCGCGCCGCCCCGACTGCACGCCCATCCACCTCGCGTCCACTATCAAGGTGCGACGCGCAACCTACAAAGGTTGCTGCCCCCCCGCCGATCCAACTTCAGGACAAGGCCAAGTGGGGCTTAGTGTCCGCCTTATGTGTACAGGAGAAAATCCAGTACACAAAGGCCGTCAACAAGGGTTTGACCATCGAGGTCAACACCCCCACGATCGCGGACTTTAGGTCTCTGACCCGACTTCTTGCCAACAAAGGCATTTCTTACTACACCTTTGCGCTCCCCGAGGAGCGCAAAGTCAAGGCCGTTCTTAGGGGCATCCCCGAAGAACTTCCGAACGAGGACATCCTAAATGACCTCGTTCGACAGGGCTACCCTGTTGTCGGCGTGCACAAGTTGCACGCGAGCAATGGGAGGTCCTGGCCCCTCGCTTTGGTCATAATGACCAACAACGAAAAGGCCAAACCCATCTTCCGCGCCAAAGACCTCGTGGTCTGCGGCCTTTCTGGCATTCGAGCCGAGCCCCCCAACAAGCGTGGGTATCCTGGGCAGTGTCACCGCTGCCAGCTTTACGGCCATGCAGCGGCGAACTGCAACGCTTCACCGAGGTGCGTCAAGTGCCTCATTCCACACCTGACCAAGGAGTGCTCTCGCACGAGAGACTCCCCCACCCCTCCCGACTGTGTGCTGTGTGGCCAATCCGGCCACCCAGCTAACTATAGGGGTTGCTCTCGCGCCCCTCGCCCAAAGCCTCCCAAGGCTAAAAAGCCTAACCGGGGACCAAAGGCATCTTCTTCTCAGAAGAAGAGGCCTTCTGGCCCCCCGGCCCCTCCTAAGCCTTCGCTGGCAAATTTCCCACCCCTACCTAAAGGGGCGGGACAGCCGGCTACCACCACTCCAGCCCCCCCCATGCCGGCCTCCGGACCGGCCTGGGGACCAGCCCCTCCGGCACCGGCCCCTGGGCCGGCCTGGGGCCCAGCTCCCAAGGCGACGCCGCCTAAGGCGACACCGCCTAAGGCGGCTCCCGCCTCCCAAGCCCCGAAGTCATCCCTTATGGATGACTTCTCCATCATCTTCACCACGATGCAAGGCATCAATATCAATGAGATATCGGCCTTGGCATCCAAACTCAGGATGGCCCAAAACGCCCAACAACGGCTTCTAGCTCTCTGTGAGCACGAAGCCCTTCTCCGGTCCCTTAACTAAGGTCCGCAATGCCAGGAAGGATCCCATCTTCTTCTTCTTCTTCTCCGACTGTACCAGTCGCTCCCCTCACCGGTCGAGTGAAACCTAGAGGTGTTTCGCTTATCTCTTTCAATACCCGCTCCCTGCGCAAAAACATTCCCGAGCTTAGGGTGTTTCTGCGCGAAAGGGACCCCGACCTTGTCCTACTTCAGGAAACATGGCTCAAACCGTCCATACGGAAAGGGCTATCGATTCCTTCATACTCCCTAGTCAGAAATGACAACTTCACCCCAGCGGACCAGAACCGCAGGGAAATTGTCTCTGGTGGCACGGCGATCTACTACAAAAGATCGCTTCACTGCTCACCAATCCCCACTCCTGCTCTCTCTAACATGGAAGCCACGGTATGCAGACTGGCTATGTCGGGTCACAGAACACTGATCATAGCTTCTGTCTACATACACGCTGGCACCACTCCATTGCGGAGCGACTTCGAGTCCCTTCTGTCTTTGGGCGACTCAGTCATTCTGTTTGGAGACTTTAACTCCAAGCACACTGACTGGACCTGCCGCAAGACAAACACCGGCGGGCGGCGTCTGCTTCAGATCACACATGATCTCGAATTAGACGTCTTCAGCCCGTACGAACCCACCCACTACCCAGACAACCCACAGAATGATCCCGACGTACTAGACTTCGCTCTAGTCAAGGGAGTCTCCCTCCCATTTAGGACGATTGAGACCCTCCAAGACCTCGGGTCCGATCACAGGCCGGTTTCCCTCATTATGGGAAACAAAGAGCCAACCCCTCCCTCCTTCAAAACCATTACTGACTGGGATCGGTTCAGATCGTCCCTCAAGTCGGCAATGGAAGTAGGCAACCCTTCGCTCTCTATGGACCCCGACTATTACGATAGTTCGGAGAAAATAGATGCAGCCATTTCCGAATTTACTCTTTTGGTCCAAAGAAAGACTGCGGACAGTGCGAGGAAGGTACCTGTGAAAAATCACAATGCCATTCCTCCCACCCTCCGCAACCTGATGAGGGCCAAAAACGCAGCTCTCCGGAGAGCTGCTAGGTACCCGACCCCTGAGTACAGAGCCAGAGCCAACCGTCTTCAACGGTTAGTAAGATCTCAGTTGAACGACCTGAGGAATAACCAATTTGGTGACCTCATGGCGGACATCACTCCCTCCCATGTAGCCTACTACCGAGTGGCCAGAGCCCTCCGTAGTGACACCTCAAACTTCACACCCCCTCTCCTCCGTCCCGATGGCTCCACAGCCTTCGACGACGAGGAGAAGGCGGAGTGTTTCGCTGACAGCATTGCTTCACAATGCTCAGTCAGCACTCAGACTTGCGACCCATCCCACCTTCAGTCGATTGAGAAGGAGCTCAGCGAGCTGAACTCCAAACCTCTAGACTCTGATCCCATCACAGTGTCCCCTGATGAAGTCCATTCCTTCATCAAGGGCCTCAAGACCAAAAAGGCCCCTGGCGCCGACGGCGTCTCCAACATGGCCCTAAAGCACCTACCATCTCAAGTGCTGGTCTTACTGTCCCTTTTATTCAACGCCTGCTTCGATCTCTGCTACTTTCCAGCAGCCTGGAAGGAAGCAATCGTAATAGGCATCCCCAAGCCGGGGAAACCCTTAAACCTCCCTGCGAGCCACCGCCCCATCAGCCTCCTCAAGGCAATGGGGAAACTCTTTGAAAGGTGTATCCTCGCCCGCCTAAAAGACCATCTCTATACCAATGACCTTATCATACCCCATCAGTTTGGCTTTCGAACCAAACACTCATGCCCCCAACAGGTTCACCGCATAGTCGAGTACATCTCGAGCGGCTTTTTCCCTAGGAAATATAAGACCGTGGCGGTTTTCTTTGATGTAGCCAAGGCCTTCGATAAGGTCTGGCACGCTGGACTAACTGTCAAGCTGTACAGACTTAATCTGTCAGTGAGACTGGTCCGGCTAGTAGCATCATTTCTCCAGCATCGTACCTTCCGTTTCAGATACGAAGGTACTCTCTCAACTCCGCGTAACATAACAGCGGGCGTGCCTCAGGGCTCTGTCCTGGCTCCTCTGCTGTATGTTATATACACAAATGACATTCCCGTCCCAACAAACGGGGTACAACTGTCCCTGTTTGCAGACGATACTGCTCTGTATCTCAAGGGCTCATCACTTAGGAATATCCTCCCGAGGCTTCAGACCTCCATCAACTCCTTAGGCGACTGGTTCCGCGAGTGGCGTATCGATGTAAACCCGGATAAGTCATCCGCTGTTTGCTTCGACGCAAAACGCACGCGTGTACCGGCCCGCCACAACCCACCCCGACTCCAGGGGAAGCCCATTCCATGGCAAACCACTGCCAAATTTCTAGGCGTCACCCTTGACCAAAAACTGACATTCTCTCCTCACGTCAAGAGAGTGTCTCGTAACGCGCGGTTTTACTTGGGGCGTCTCAACCCTATGTTGGGGCGTCACAGCCGCATGTCACTTCGAAACAAGCGAACACTTTATAAGGTTTGCATACGACCGGTGATGACCTACGCGTCCCCGATCTTCTCACATGCAAAGGCATCAGTCCTTAATAAATTGCAGGTGATTCAAAACCTATTCATACGTAGGGCCTCAAATTCTCCCTGGTATGTCCGCAACGCGGACTTGCACAGGGACTTTGAACTCCCTACTCTCCAACAATACTTCATAAAGGCCTCTGAACGTTTCTTCGAAACAGCAGAGAGCCACTCTAACCCACTTATCCGGGGCGCATCCAACTACACTCCTTCCTCATCCACGAACCCTCTGTCTAGGCGACCTAGGTCTATCCTGACAGACCAACCCAGTCAATTGTCAGCTGACCTGAACCTCCTCTTAGAGGCACAGGAATCAGCCAAACGTAGAGTCAATACAGACCCATCAGGTCTACCCCAGTCCTCTCAGATGCCGACTGGCCCCCCTTCTGGGAGCCAGCCGACTTAACTTCATTCACGACTGACCCCCCTTCTGGGAGTCAATCGTTTTTTCTATGCGCTCTCTCACCTAGGTGAGTAGCGCTTGCGCCACCCCTCTCTAGAGGGGTGGTCGCCTCAGATGACGGCTTATGACCTTCTCCGGGTGCAAGCCAATCCCAGGTGGTGTTTAGTCAGTACAAGTCTGACATAACTATCGGGCCGGCCCAAAGTATCCATAGAGGATTCACCACCTCCCTCCCCCGTGTCCGGAGGGTGCACTTTGCATAAAAAAAAAAAAAAAAAAAAAAAAAAAAAAAGAGTGCGCCTTCATTATCTATTGTGCATTCAAAGAGAGCGCATCGCCAATCGTAAATACTGTTATCAGTGAGTCATTAAAAAGCGTGACGTCATTTGTTGTCATTGCGGGACCTGTGAGTGCTGTGTGTTTTTTCTGAAATGGATATCCAAGAACAGGGTATGTAATAATTAATATTTTTATTTTAATTGTATCTTAGTATATATTTTCTTTAGTATGTCATTGCTACGAGGCGACTTTTCTTGGAGTATTATATTTTAATATTCAAAGTTTGAATAAACTTTTAAATATGTTCCCACTCGCTCCGACTATGGAGGTATATTGCACCATAATCTTTAGACTTTCTTATCTTAGGAAAATTAAAACTTGGCTGCCCTTATCTGCCCTTTTGGCGATGACAAGGGTGCTACGGTTGCCAGATTATCTCGTAGCATTTGCTACGAAATTAGTTTATTTAGTCTTAGTGCTTTGTGTAGGTTTTGTGACTGAATTTTAACCGTTTTTTTTTGTTTTAGGTAATTTATATATATGCTCGTTTTCAAGAATGCATATTCTTGAAATATGGCTAACTGTCAATACCGATAATGACTTGGAAAAGTGTCGTCAAGTCCTACAAAGTTTGTTGACTACTCTGAACGATGCTGAGAACATTGATATTCATTATTTAGAGAAAATTGTTAATAATTTATGTAAAGCTATTGCTCGATTCTGGAAAAAATGTAATAGGGATAAAACCAAGCTTTTATATAAGAATTCCGATTGGTTTAATGTTATTGAAAAAATTCAACTTGTGAAAAACAATAAGCAATGTACTCCGTCTGAAACGTCGCCGTGTCATTCACGTGGTCGTCCTCGAAAACCTTTTACGCAATGTAGTAAAAGGACTAAACGTTGGAGAGTAGCTGATTTGTCAAAGTCTGATGATTCTACTGTGAGTGCATTGCTTGATGTTTCAGACTGTTCATTCGATTCGTGTATATCTAGAGTTAGCACTGATGATGTCTTGTCACTTGTGACTGATGCTCAGTTGACAAAACATCAGTATTTATTAATTAAAAACTTTGTTAATAGTAAGATTTCTCCTAATGTATTACCATGTTACCAACAAATTACTAAAGCGAAACAGAGATGTTACCCTTCTAATATAACTGTTTCCGAGTCTTCAGCTGAAGTTGAATTTTGATTGATCACACAGCTTCTCGAATCCTTGAATCTCAAACAGAGGTCTTAGATCAGATTCCTGATGATTGTTTGTCTAATATCTCTTTACTTGGGAAATGGGGATTCGATGGCAGCACTGGACATAGTGAATACAAACAATTTTTTTCAGATTCAACTTTAGAAGATAGTAGTTTGTTTCTAACATCTTATGTACCCCTTCAAATTATTGTAAAATTAGCTGAAGATAATTGTAAAATTTTATGGAAAAATCCTCGACCCTCTTCCACTAGGTACTGCCGTCCTATTCGATTTCAATTTTTGAAAGAAAGCACAGCAGTGTCTTTGCAAGAGGAAGCTTATTTTAAGGATAAAATTGAAAGTTTGCAACCTACTTTTATTCAGATCGACAATCGTGAATTGGTCGTTTCTCATAAGTTGCAGCTTTCAATGGTAGATGGTAAAATTTGTGGTGCTTTAAGTGAAACATCTACAAGTAGATGTTATATATGTAATGCTACCCCTAAAGAGATGAATAAAATAGACGAATGTTTACAAAAACCTGTAATAGAGAGTAGATACCAATTTGGATTATCACCACTACATTCTTGGATACGTTTCTTCGAATATTTTATTCATCTTTCATATAGATTAGACATAAAAAAATGGCAAGTTAGGCTAGATAGTGATAAACAATTGTTATCAAATAAAAAACAATATGTACAGTCCCAGTTTAGGGAACGATTAGGTTTAATAGTTGACAAGCCGCGTAGTGGTGGAAGCGGGACGTCTAACGACGGAAACACGGCCAGGAAGTTTTTTTTGGAATCAGCTGTATCTGCTGAAATTACAGGTTTGAATAAGGATCTCATAGATCGTTGTTGTGTAATATTACAAACGTTATCTTCTGGACATAAAATTAATGAATGCAAGTTTAAAGACTATGCATTACAAACAGCATACAGCCTGGTCGAGGAATATCCGTGGTATAGTCTTCCTGCTTCTGTCCACAAGGTGCTCGTACATGGATCAGATATTATAAGTTATGCATTGTTATCTATAGGAGAACTTTCCGAAGAAGCTGCTGAAGCGACAAATAAGTATATCAAAATTTATAGACGAAGTCACACTCGAAAAATGTCACGTGAAGTTACCAATCAAGATTTAATACAACGACTATTATTACATTCAGATCCTTATATTACAAGTCTTCGGAAACTTCCCCCTAAAAAGAAAAATACTCTGTCACAAAGTGTAATAGAATTGTTACATGTTTAATATTGTTAGAATAAGAATAATTTATTTGTATTTTGTTAGTTGTTTTGTTTTTTTTTGTATTTAATTAATTTTAATTTATTTATTTCTATTATTTTATTATAATTAAATAATGTTATCAATGTTTTGACTCTTATTTTATTTAAAATATATGTTTTACATTCCAATTTTTAAGTGTTTGTTCATGATAAATTTAGGTAAAAGTATGTTATTGTTTATATTTGTTTTTTACTGAAGTAAACGTTTTTTATTCCGTAAATACATGTACTTCTTTCATTTTAATGTTCCTATAACACTTTTACAACTATAAGTCACTAAAATAATACAATGTATTGATAGTAACAGGACTTTAACTATTTATGACCGCCCTTGTATGGAGCGTGTCCCTCCGTGCGCTGGTGCGAAAGGCAGGATCGCTACCGTTGAACGAAACGGTCGGTCAAAGAGTATGATTTTTTTTTTAAATACTGTGACATTAAGGTTTCCGGTCTCGTTTTAATTTTATTTATTGAAGTACGAGTATTTGTTAATTTCTCTTATGTATAAGATATCTCTCTATCTCTTTGTTTGTTGCAGTATATTGAGTTGTCCTTGCATTTTATTATATAAATAAAGATCTCAAAAAAAAAACAAACGTTGTCCCAAAGAGGATTTACACTGAGTAAGCGGAACTACAAATCGGTTTCGACGTAAACAGCACTTAGGATCTGCGGTCTTGTGTTGTTTTAAGGCAGTGTTGAGTATAAACACTTTTCGGACCATTAGGACTTCACAGTATTTTTAAAGATTGTATGTGGGATATTACATAGACTTAAAAGTAAGAATTTTAAGCACAGCTTTCTGAGCTCACTCAAGTGTGATTAAGAAATTTGTGCAAGCACTACCCCAAGAAGTGATGCAGTAACACAAATTGGATTCACAGAGCGCAATTTCAATATTTTTAACAAGGTTGGAATCAGCTACATAGTGAATGTTTCTAAAAATATGAATGAGTTTAAACGGACTGTGGAAGAGGTTAAATCAATATGGGGCCTAAAGCAAGTACTTAAAGATGTCATCACAATCATAATAAACAATTTAATCACTTTCACAGTCATCACAATAAACAATTTAATCTTTCATTTTCACTCAATCCCTCAATAAATAATCTAGCGGTGGTAAATCACATGAACGAGCCGGTCACCCAATAGCTGAATTTTGCAAAATTAAGCGTTGGGGAAATTTGATTTCATATTAATTGTTTCGATGGCTGTGTGACTTAAGACATTGTCTTCTTGAAATCACATGTTCGTCATATATATATATATATATATATAATCAATAATAGACCAAAATTAAGTGATTGTCAACTCTCAATAACGTATTACGTTGACCGTAACCGCATTTCCAGCCAAAGATCACAAAGAGTCACATGTTCAGTATGCAAGGGCACCTCAACAAACTTTCTTGGATTTTCAGAAGTCTAAGTACGGAAATTTTGCTTTCTTGACATCGCCAGATAAATGAAAAAAATGCTTCGTCTGAAAAAATAATAATTTTACAAAAACCATAGTGATTTTCATGGTGGCCATTTTCCAATATCATTATTCATTAATAATTGTCAAACCTTACTTTTCCTTATATAATAAAAAGAAGACTGGTTAACTTCTATGTATTTTCAGATCTCTATTTTAAGAGCACGTCTATGGAAGCATTCGAATAATACTTGAAGAACTGCGCCACACAAACAAAAACTTACTTTTTCAAGTTGGGGTTGCAGAGATATGCAATGACCAATAATCTTAAAATATTGAAGTTTGGATTTGAGTTGCTGGTTTTTAAAACCTGTTAATCGTTGGTTTTTAGAAAATGAAATGTTAATAGATACCTGCCAATTAAGAATGACCAGATGAATAAACTATAATACATAAGTCTAAACATTTCAAGGCGACATAAAGATATATTAAGTAGATTAGAAAAAAAAATACATTATCAAAGACAAATTTTATACACCTACTCAGAGGGTTACGGGGAGTATGGATAGTTTATTTTTTGACGAATTCGGTTGCATTTGTCAGTGTCATTTAAAAATCACCATTAGCCGTCATTGCCGTTATCATTTTTTCTTGTATTTGTATTAGAAAATTCAATTAAAACAAGATAATTACATATCACCTCATTTGCTCAACGTATGAAAAATTCAAATGCTTGACTTTATATACTTCTTCGATGCTTCTGCGTTATCGAAATGTATCTAATCTTGAATTTCAACATTTAGTTTAAACACTGCATAAAGCGTTACGTTCTGTCAACTATTTGCTATTTGAAAATATATTTTCTTTTTTTTTCGGTCTTTAACAATATTTTCGATAATTAATGACTTTGTAAAATATAAGGGCCGCCGGTTCTCTTTCAACGATTGCCATCTAAACTTTGTTTAATTTTATTAAAAAAACAAAGTTCTTGTTGAATAACCCTTTATAAACTCGGTTTGTAGATGAAGTGTGTACCAGATTTTAAGTTATATCTCTAGCAATACAATTGTGTAAACTGTATCCAATTTTGTGTATTTTTTGCTTGACAAACATACAGGTAAAGAGGTATAACAAACAAAGAAAAAAAAGAGGTATTTTTTTTAGCTTCTCAAATAAAGTACCTATTAATTTTTAGTAAATATCTGCTATGTACAGAGATCAACCAGATAAAATTTAATTATATGTCTGGATTTAATAGATAACTTTTATCTGATGCTATTTTAATGCATTTAGGGGAACTTATTCGCGAGCAAGCCCCATAATGCGGACCTGTAATAAATCGTCTTCCCTTAAATGAAGTCCAATATATTTCAAAGTTTGCCTTTTTGTCATCATTGCAAAAACAAACTTTGAATGAAAATTTGAACCTTTTAAATTCATAAGGCGATTCGCTGGGATTCAATATGCGGAACAGACACTGCCCTACTCTGAGTATATCCAGTCAAAATGTTGGCCTCTACCAAAGTATTAGGTAGAGATTTAACTTGTAATCTGGTGTCTTAGTTTTTATTAGATTTAAAAAATTAGAATTAAAGAATTCCACAAATTAATTATTTTTTTTTACTGGAGTCTGTGTACATTGTACGTCATTCATCGTGTTTAAAAGGAAAGGAATCACTAACATTACTACTAACTAACAATTTTATCCTCCATAACACACTCTTAGGGGTAATATTTACAGAATCAATGTTATACGTCTTTTTTCAATTGATAGACTAGTCTCTGTACTCACTGGGAGTTGAGGGTACATCTCAAGTGTTAAATACATAAATAAATGTAGTAAATTTTAATTCATTTATATCCTATTCCTGTAATTTCTTTGTAATGATTTCAATTTATTAGCATTAAAGAGTATTGATTGGTATATTGTAATTTTGGCAAGTGTTTTAAATTTTATTCCATAGTTTATTAAATACATAAATCAATGTAGTAAATATTAATTAATTTATATCATATACCTGTAATTTATTTGTAACGATTTCAATTTATTAGCATTAATGAGTATTGATTGGTATATTGTAATTTTAGCCAAAGTCGTTTGAATCCTATTCTATAGTATATTAACTCAAATTCAATTGGATCTTAATTTAATATTGTATAATTAATAACTCTAAAATTTAAGGACTATAATGATAATATATAACATGATATTCTTAATAATGTAATAACGACTTAAAACTAGAACTTCCGGTGGCGGCATTTTGTCGCCATCTTGGTGTTAATAAAAAGCAGATGTTTTAGCAATTATGTCTCTTTTGCTTTTGGAATTTTGGAGAGTGAACAACTACTGTATTCTTTGGTCAATAAACGCAAAATTAGTGAAAAAGGGAGTTTAATTTCCACGAGTTCCTGCATCAGTCTACACAAGGGTTTAGTTGGGGTTTTATTTAGGGACCACCAACCCTTGGCGGGTCCAATGCATAAGGGATTTTGCTTGACTAAAAACATATCATAACAGTGACATTAACAAAGCTCGAGTCAAGCGAGCGAAGTGAGTTTGCTGTGGTTGCTACCGGGGAAGCGCCAGATCTCATTTTTATATTTATAAACCTATATAAACTCATGTTTATATTTGAAAATAAACATTCAATTTCATGTTGGTTTGGTTAGGATAATATATACCATAGATACCGGATCATATCCGTTAGAAATAAATGGTATTGTTATTGACAAAAGGCGTATATTAAATAGTTTTGGTCGTACAAAAATTACTTTAAAGGCTTATGTTCTCTACTTAAATACATATTTTTAATTAAATGAAGTTAATTATGTGTGGAAATAATATTGACAGGCTTGAATTTTTAGAATGAATTTTATACTTATTACTTATTTTTGGTACGGAACCTCAGTTTCAAGCTGATTTAATTTTGAATCGCAATAGTGTCAATATCTCCAATGATCTGGGAGAAAGGATTAATGTTTTAAATAGTTTAACTCAAAGAGCGATAGCAAATATTGTGTATCAAATGTAATTATGTTAATTGTAGTTATATCAAATGTATTTTATTTTATTAGAGAGCTATGATCGTTGAAATTAAATGAATATCACCTAATCGTTAGTTCATATAAATTTATGTCATCGATTACACACATGTCCAATATATCATGTCTTTTGTATATACAGGATGTCCCATAAAGGGTATACCAGCGGGCGCCAGGTCATAGAGGGCACAAATGTGATCGATTTAATCCCCACGTATGTTCAGCGAAATCTAATAGTTTACGAGTTATTTATTTCCAAACGAATTTTGTCATGATTGCGAATTTATCCAGAAAAACACGTGTAACTATGAAACGGTTAGTGCTAGAGTCATGTTTTACTAAAGTAATATTATTATGTACCTTTCTAAAAAAAACATTATTTTAATGTTAGTACAAAACAGTTTGGATATAAAAATTCTTCTTTTATAATTTTCAACAATGTACATGCTTTTAACCAGCTCTGGTTTAAAATTATATCATAATTTTTCAATTCAATAAATTTTCTATAAAATACTCATCTCGACTTGTTTTTCAGGAATATATTCTAAGCGGTCTTCTTGAGTTGTATATAAGCAGTTCTAATTTTTTTCTTACTCAAAGTTTTTTAATAAGTTTGGTCCATCCTACCGTAGACGAAAATGAACTATCTTGCTCGGAAATAAGCTTCTCATGGCGCAGTCAGTTGGATCGAATCAGTGTTAACGTAAAACCATTGTTGTGATGGTACTATAGATGTAATTTTTTCTACTCTATTGGCAACATAACGTTCCCATTTGCTGCTGTTCATGCTAAGACAACTTTAGAGTCACACCAGACAAAAATATTGATGAATTGCCATGCAAAATGAAATGATGATTGAAATATTCCGGCGGTTATTTCTTGATTTTATCAATCAGTTGAGTTAGTAGTGACGCCATTCTCGCCAGTATTACAGCTGTATATGACGCTAGCGTACGCTTGATCGCTTGCGTTGCAAAATCCTATTTGACTGGACACTGACGACAACTGGACGCTCGTATCAATGCTACCGGGATATCTTTTTATTTTTATTTTTTTAAATAATTGTAGCTCACCGTTAAGTTTAATCCATTGTTGTTAAATCTCGTCCGACAATTCTTCATCCCAGCTACTTTTGTTCATCCATACATTTTGAAAAAGTTGTTTGCAGAAATAGTAATAGGGGACAGCCACCCCAATGGATCGAAAACTTTTAAAATCTGAGAGAGGAGTTTTCTTTGAGAAAGTTTTTCTTTGTTTTCTTCCAAGTTTCAGCTGAAGGTGAATATATCCTCTCTAGGGTTCCATGTCAATCCCAAAGTTATCATGGTTTCTTCGATATTTTATCTTTATTTAAGTGATTCAATAATTCTGGGTCGTTACTACACCACTTGCGTAAGTTCATTCCGCGTTATTTTAATAAGTCAATAAGTGATAATTGAATAGGTTTGGCAGCGTACAGAGAGCTATGACCTCCGATAAAATCATCTACGAAAAAATTGAGTCTTCAGTACTTCCGTCGCTGCTGGATATTTTTGACCTTCATCTTTTGCCAATTGTTGCAACGTTCGCATTGCCAATCAGGGCGCTTTTGGTTGTTCACGTAACAGTACATTGTTGAAATTCTTGTAAGTTTTGTTTAGGATGATTTCGCCAGATTATTTAAAAAAAAAATTGTTGATCTTCGTGTAGCTGAATAGAGCGATACCTCAATATCTGCTGTATAAACGTATTTGTATGTTTGTCACAATAATACAACCGCTTGTATATCTTTCTGGAGGTTAGAGCCTTTCTCCATGACCTCATTAAGAGTGCAGCCACCGATCGTTTTTTGAGAAGCATTAAAAACCGTTCTTAGATTTGTTGTTGTTGATTGCTCCCGCAATACACCGTGATGCAGGACATGATTATATTGTTGACTACACTTGTTGTTGTGGTTCGAAATTTTCATGTGCCCCATATCGATGTACTCTTGAATAAAGTCTCTGTACATTTTAGCAAGTTTAGTTTGTCTTTCGAACCTTCGCTCTAGTAGTAAAAATTGCGAAACAACAATCGGTCGTGACTCTTTATACGTTGTATTCTGGATCAGCTAATTGTAACCCCTTCATGTGACTTCAGCTGGCCTTTGCAAATGTCGCGCTTGGTACGTTTTGAGTTATTTGTTTTACTATCATTTCGTCAAACTTTAAAGTAAAATCAGTGCAATGAATCTTACATTCTAATTCTAACAGCCCCTTGCAATCACCGGGGATGGACCCCACCCCGGTTATAACTGCGTTGACCTTGATTTTATTTAATCTTAAAGGTTGAGCAGAACTCTCAGTAATCAGACTTACTTGTGAACCTTAATCAAATAAAGCTCGTAGTGAAATAAAGCTTCATGATATTGTTGGAGTTGAAGGCTGAGATCTCAAGATATTAGTGCAATTGCCTGAATTGTTCGGATAGTTCTTCTGTGCATTGAACTTTTTCGTTGTATAATGCAATTACGTATGATTTGGTTTATTGCAGTCTTTGCATCTTTTGCTCGAAGCGCATTGTTCGTTGCCATGACTGTACAAACAATTTTTGCAAAGTTTCAGTTTTGTAATTGTATTATTTCTATTATAGGTATTATACAGAGGACATCTTCCAAAGTCCTCTGTGAAATGGCAATCTTGATAATATAAGTATTATTTTTTTTTACTAAGGTAAAAAACTCCTTTGTCGGTTTCAACTTGCCGTTTGTAAAATTAGTTTGGAGGGTTATTGTTTCCAAATGATGTTATATGTTGATGTGATTCCTTTTGATGAGCTCTTGCACCTTCAATAGCCATGAACTTGTTTTCCAGGAACACTAAAAAATCATTTAAATTTGGAACTTTGTGTGGATAACGTAAATCTCTTGTATATTCAGAGTAAGATACTGAATCAAGCTTCTGAGACATAAGTTAGACAATTACAGGGTCCAAAGATGACGTAATTAGGCCAATATTCTGCAAACCATTGAGACATTTGTTGATTACGTCATAACAGAAGAGTATGGTTGTTGAATAGTCAGTAGCTGCATCATAGTGTTTATGAGATAAGTGAAAAGTAATCTTTGATTATCATAACGCTGACTCAGGATCTCCCAGCATGCGTCATAATTGTCACACCTGATTATTAGGTGTTCCACTAGTTTCTGAGGTTCATCCCTTAATTTTGCTTTTAGGTACTGCATTTTTCATACTTTGGATAAAACTGGATTTTTATGAAATTTTCCATAAATAAGTCACAGAATAAAACCCACTAGCTAAAATTCCCAGTAAATTCCGGCAAATAATTCTTGGTGTTATAGTATGGAAGTAAGTAGTGGAATGTAACTTTTTATTCAGAGCTTTTCTTATAAAATCATACCTAATCTCTTTCACATTGAATAAATTAGAATAGGCTTCGTTTGTCCCTTTTAATATAGTTTTAGCTCCTAGTGCGTTTTGTCCACAATTAACGACTTGCTTTTTAGTATGCTTATCTGATCTTCCATCTTCCACGTCTCAGTTATAGCATCGAGATCATGTTTCGTTCCAGCGCCTTTAATTAACCTTCTTGACGATCTAGTAGCTCTTTGGTTTTTCCGTTGGCAGTCGGGCCGTGTTCAATAGAAACTTCCGTGGACCTTCATGTGATATTTGCAGTCGTTGCAAAAAATCAGTCCTCGTTAGGTTATACATCACTTTCGTTTTCTCAAAGATGTTATCTTGAAAGTAGCAGGCAGGTCTTCAATATTCTTTTCTTAGAAGATATTATTATGGTGAAGCTGATTAAAATTCTTCCCAAAGTTTTTCTAAAGGCAGTAAACGTTTCGTTTAATAATCAATAGTTTTATGTGATGTTCCATCCTTTTTGTAGTCAGCACAAAGTTGTTTGATGTCTTCAAAAGCTTTTATTTGTTGGTTGATGTCCATCTTGACTGTTTCGTTTGTAGTAGTTGAATGTATTGATGTTATTCGTTTCTTGAAGATGGTCGCTTGACCATTTGATGTATAATGTAAATAAGAATTTAAGTAATTGTAGTTAGTCTGAGTATATTAAACAAACCCAATATGTGAGATTTCTCTTTATTATACAATGTTTACAGTGGTACAGTTACTTAGACACTAATTAAAATATAAGTAAAAATAGATTACTACGCAAGTATTATTTAATATTGAGTACATTAAACTTATGCTGACGCCGCGGTGTGTGCTGTGTAAACTGTAAAGCCACCTTGCGTGGTATATATAGCAGCGGCGTATAACTGAACCAGCTAATGGCTAGTTTAGTTATGGAGGCCTTCACCAAGCAGACTGACTTAGAGACGAAGCGGATGCCCCTTCTATAGAGGCGTGCGTTGGACGCGTGGCCCAGGATTACGCGCAGTCGCTTGAAGTGCGCGGACCAGTTAGTTGAGAAGAACTTGACCGGGGCCGGAGCCTTAGGCGACTAGGCTACATTGTCAGGCTTCTGGGTGGACGTAGGCGAGTGTTGTGCTGCAATTGATGCCTACGTATTCGCAGAGGGTTAGAGGGAGCCCTGGGGAGGGCCCACGAGCCTTGCAATCTCAGACTCATCGTCCGTAGCGTCGTCTGAGTCTAGGTTAGAAGTTAGGTTAGGTTAAGTTAGACAAGATTTGTTGATAGAATAGAATAGTTAATAGAATAGTTGAAGAATAGTTGGTACAATAATTAAGTAAACTACCAATTATCAGTTTTCTATGATGCAAATAGCTTGCATAGTTTATTTGGTTATTTCTTTGATGTCGACTAAATGGCAAACAATCATTTTTGATTTCTTTGGTGACTCTAGTCTTAACTTTTTAAGATTATTCTAGTATTTGTAAAGACTATAATATTAAATTAACTAGTTTTGCAGTTATAACAACTCAATACAAATTACTACCTACTTCAAAGTCTTTGTAATCCTTCTTGTCATCAATACAAACTTTATTCAACATAAGTAAAAATGTATCCATCGGGGTTGGCGATAGACAGAATATTCCAGGCGATATCTTATGAGAAATCTTGTTCATAGGTCTTAAATTATCTATAATTTAATCTGCCACCAATTTGTGTATAGCATAAAGGATAGCTGGTAACTGGAATCCTAAAATTTTAATAACCCATAAGAAGTAATAAAAATATCATTACAATTATAAACTATGTTAAGGATATGCATGCATGCATATCGGTTATTTTAATACTATCATGTTTTTCTTTTTTGTTGTTCTTTGAACTGTTCTCTAGTATATTTAAATTTTCACTATCAATTTCTAATGTGTTTTTTATTTAATTTTTTTGGATTTACAATGCAATATTTCTATAAGATATAAAATACGTGTGTAAAAAACAACTACGCCTCCGAGCCCTCAGGTGGCATAAATCATTAATTTCTAATTCAAAATATATCTTTTCTAATGCAATAATAACAAAGTTTCTGTGACCTGGTTACATGTGATACATCCATTGGTTATTTGTGATTTATAAGCCAGTTCTCCCATACAGTCCAATTTATTATACTTGCTATTTCTAAAAGCAATTATCTAAAAATTCATGGTGGATATCGTTAGGTACTAAATATCCCTGCTTTCAAAACTCTTACCAGCACTTTCTAAAGTGACAATTTCCGGATGTGCTCTTGCTATCTCTTGAAGATTTACTTCAAACCTAAACAATAAAGGGCCAATATTATTCAATAAAATCTGTTCCAGACGCAGATAGAAACAGTATATCTGCAGGATCCGATCTATGACGGTACTATAAGTTCAATAGCTTTAACAGCTATAGATCCAAACCCAAGCGCAACGTAGCGCCTCCACCAGCCCCCACGGCTGAGAACTTCCCCGCCCTTCCGGCAAGGAAGCCTCACACCGTGGCTCCCGCCTGGGGACCCCCAAGGGCCCCGGCAGTCCCAATCCGAGCGATGGCAGCCCCTCAGGCCCCCACCGCTGTCCCAAAGCCAACCCGGGCCCCCGCAAGGGCCCCGGCACCAGTTCCCAACTCTGCGTGGGGCCCCATCAGGGCCCCCGCAGCCCAACCTACACCTCGCCCAAGGGCATCCCCAGCGAGCGCCGCCGCTCCGACTATCGCGGATGACCTCCTGACCGTCCGTACGGCCATAGAGGGCATCAACATCCGAGAAATTTCCATACTCGCAGGGAAACTGCGATTAGCGAATTCCCCGCAAGCAAAGCTCCTAGCGCTTTGCGAGCACTCGTCGTTATTAAGCGCGTTATAAGTATAGATACAATAGGTATCTATAGCAGAGCCCGACCCATTCCTAAGTCGATTAGTCCCACAATAGGCAGTCTCCCTCTGAGACTACTATTGCTATCCCTTTCGCACAGTGCCCGGTTACGCCTCCGAGGCGAACCGAGGCAATACCGTAGAGAGCGCGCGGCTCTATTTAATAAAAAGGGTATGCCGCCGAGGCTATACCATAAAGAGAGCCCCGAGGCTTTAAGTAAATTATCTTGTATTTTCCGTTCTGTAATTAATAGAGTAAGCAACGTCAATGGCTACTCCTAATAATAATATTAACCTAACTTCGCGAATCGCGGGTCGTATAAAACCCAGAGGGATATCGCTCCTTTCATTTAATACATGTAGTGTTAGGCAACATCTACCTGAAATAAAACTATTCGTCAAGAATAGACAGGTAGACCTACTCCTACTTCAGGAAACTTGGCTGAAACCAAGCGTACTGAGGGGATTAAACATCCCAAAGTACAAATTAATTAGGAATGACAGACCCGACCGCAATGGCGGGGGCACTGCCATTTACTACAGGAGCGATTTCCATTGTTGCCCCCTTCCCACCCCTCCACTTATCAATATGGAGGCTTCAATTTGCAAACTAGCAATGACAGGACACCCGTCCATAGTCATTGTCTCAGTTTACTTACCCTCAGGTTCTCTCCCTCTCCGTAGTGACGTAGACGCACTACTGTCCCTGGGAGACTCGGTCATACTATTTGGCGACTTTAACGCCAAACACACCGACTGGACTTGTAGGGAAACTAACCCAAGTGGTCCCTACCTTTTGAAAATAACACAAGACCTAGGTCTTGATGTTATATGTCCACTACGTCCGACATATTTCCCTCGGAACGTAAATTCTCTTCCGGACGTGCTCGATTTTGCCTTGTTTAAGAATATATTTCTTAAGCTCGACGCGATTGAATCGCTAGACGATTTAGGGTCAGACCATCGGCCCGTATCGCTCGTTTTAGGCCCTCTCGAACCTCCGAACAATCAAAAGAAAACTTGTACTAACTGGAAAGGCTATCAAACCTCGCTCGCGTCCGCGTTAAAGGAGCCATCCTCCAATCTAGTCCTCTCGCCCGGTCAACTAGATGACCCGGGTAAGATCGATGCCGCCATCGATTCCTTCACCAGTCTGGTTCAATCAACAGTCACTGAACAGTCGCGTGAAGTCGTACTACCTAATAGGCCACTTCCGCCAGAGGTTCGTGACCTGATTAGAACCAAAAACAAAGCACTTAGAGATGCTAAGTACTATCCCACCCCTTCAAATAGGGCTGCTGCAAACCGTTTGCAGCGCCAAGTTAGGGACGCAGTTTCCGAGCTGAGACACTCCCGATGGAATGATCTCATGGCGGACATCTGCCCTTCGCACGTAGCTTACTACCAAGTGGCCAGAGCACTTCGTAGTGATGCTATCACCCACACTCCACCGCTAGCCCGCCCCGATGGCACTCGAGCCTTCGAGGACGACGAAAAAGCCGAATGCTTCGCGGACAGCATTGCTTCTCAATGCTCGCCCAGCACCCAAGCGACCGACCCGGATCACATCCGGACGGTAGAGGAAGAGGTCCGAAGCAGGACCTCCCTCCCGCTTTCCCCAGATGACCCTCCGATCACCACTTCGGTGGACGAGGTCCAATCTCTTATAAGGGGCCTTAAGCCCCGTAAAGCACCGGGCGCCGACGGTATTTCTAATAAGGCGCTCAAACACTTCCCCGAAAAGGCTCTCCTTTTACTCTCAGTTATTATCAACGCTTGTTTCGATCTGTGCTACTTTCCAGCCGCCTGGAAAGAGGCAATCGTTATAGGCATACCCAAGCCCGGTAAGGCTCTAGACCAACCGGCAAATCATCGCCCCATAAGCCTCCTAAAGGCTATGGGTAAAATTTTCGAAAAGATAATACTTTCACGCATGAAAGCACATCTGTTTGAAAATGATCTAATAATTCCCCACCAATTCGGCTTTCGCGCAAAACACAGCTGCCCGCAGCAAGTCCACCGAATTGTTGAGTACATTCTCAGCGGTTTTATTCCTCGTAAACAAAAAACCGTAGCTGTGTTCTTTGACGTCGCCAAAGCTTTCGATAAAGTTTGGCACGACGGTCTCATTTATAAACTATACGAGTTAGATACGCCTGACCGGTTAGTAAAACTCTTAAACTCCTTCATTCGCGATCGCGCTTTCCGCTTCCGCTATGAAGGCACCCTCTCGTCCCCGCGACCGCTCCGAGCGGGCGTGCCGCAGGGGTCGGCCCTCTCGCCGCTGCTCTACAGTGTCTATACTAATGACATACCAGTGCCAACTAACGGCACAGAGTTAGCGTTATTCGCCGATGACACCGCCCTTTATCTTAAAGGGTCGTCACATAAGGCTTAATAATAATAACTCCCTAATAATACTAGGGAGACTTCAATGCTCTATCTCACAACTTGGCGACTGGTTTCGCAAGTGGAGAATAGACGTCAACCCCGACAAAAGCGTGGCTGTCGGCTTTGACGTAAAACGTAGGTCCCGCGTGGTCCCAGAAGGGACCCGACCCTTAAGGTTACAAGGTGCCCCGATACCGTGGCACCGCTCCACCAAATACTTAGGAGTTACTCTCGACAAAGGCCTCACGTTCGGCCCGCATGTCCACAGAGTAACTAAACGCGCTCGCTTCTATTTAAGCCGTCTTAACTGTATGTTAGGTCGGAAGAGCAAAATGTCCGTTAGGAATAAACTCACTCTTTATAAGGTTTGCATACGACCCGTAATGACGTACGCGGCGCCGGTATTCGCGCACAGTAATTCAAGAAAAATTAAAGCGATCCAGACGGTCCAAAATCTCTTCTGTCGTAGGGCAACCGACGCACCCTGGTACGTCCGCAACGCGGACCTACACAGGGACCTGTCCCTTCCCACGATACAATCCCATTTTAAACAATGCTCCGAGCGGTTTTTCAAAGCCGCGGAGGAGCATACTAGTCCACTCATCAGCGGGGCCGCGGCTTACGAGCCACCCCGCCCGTCCACTCATTACTATCGCAGACCCAAACACGTACTGACAGACGCCCCTGACGCACTAACGCTCGCTGTGGAAAGCCTCTCTACGGCTCACACGAACGCTAGAACTTAGGTCCAAACGTAGCTAGCTTAGTTTAGACTATAATAAGGAGCGGCATTATGCAGCTCGATTCCTTTTACACGGTCTCCACCCACTCGGGGTGGGGGACGCTTCTCGCGCATGCGCTAGTTTGTAACTAGTGCGGCGCTGCGCCGCCGGAGCCTCGCCGAGGCGGTCGCTAGGATGAAACCTTTTACAGCCTCTCCGGCTAAAGGTACTTGCATACTACCTAGGTAGGGCGTGGTTTTAGTCAGTATAGCCTGTCATAACACCTTAGATGTGCAGCTAGCCATAGAAGGGTTTCCACGTTAAAAAAAAAAAAAAAAAAAAAAAAAAAAAAATGACGGTACTGGTTGTTCGAGTCTCCAGATAAACTGCATACCTGGTTAACCTCTTTTTACTTATTGAGGGTTATTAGTTTGGAGGGTTTTTCATTGATTTCTTTTTTTCTTCTTCGTTAGTGTTTTCTCAAGTTGTCCTGTTATTGTATTGTTTAATGTATTATTGTATTGTTTATTGTATTGTCTAATTTAATTGTAATTAAATTTGAAAAGTGCCGTGGACAATTGTAATTGGGCCAGACACGCTCGATGTTAATCGTAAGTGTTTTTATTGTGCATTTTTTCTGTTGTCTGTTATTGTGCCTAAATAAATAAATATACTCTAGGATGATACCATAAATTGGCATAGGTAATGTTGATTTTCTTATGTTTAGAGTGGTTTATGCTTGATTAATAAATAATGATTACTGAGGTACGAAATCATACCAAAATCGTTTAAATAGTTTTGGTTTATTATTTATTTATTTAAATTGTTATACACGAAATGTGATGTGGCCAGAATCTTATTTTTGACCCTTACTGCAAATGGCCATAACATTAGCGAAGTGATTACAAGGACTGTTAGTGGTTTAAAAATCCCCGACAATTAATATTTGTCATTTCAATTCTTGACGTTAAATTTATAATTTCAATTACAGCGTTAGGATAACGATTCAACAGTTGTCTAAATTAAAAGACGGCCCTAATATGGTTAAAGCAAAACTTCGTTAAGACAATTCTATCCTATCTAGCCTATCAAAACTTAGTAATATCTGCAAATTGTTTCACTCCTTCGTCATGATTAGTGATTCAACGGCTATTTAAATATTCAAAGGAGACTGAGCAACTTCTATACGATCTTGAGCCTAATCTACAACAGATTAAAAGGAGTATTTTTAATAGGAAGTACGACACCAAATTACATACGATATGTAAGCTGATTTTGGTAATCTGAAAAATAAGAAACCAAGAATTATAAAAGAGTGAGATTTGTGCGTAATCTTATGCTGAATCGGTTTATTAATTTTAAAGATCAATCAAAAACTTTTGAGGAAATAACACATAAACACACTCAACACGCAAAATTGCACGAAATGGAGCAAGCGAAAGTAAGTGATGTTTTTATCCAAACTGTCGAAGTCTTGTTTGTTTTTTATGGCTCTGGCATCCAAGTAAAAGCATTAAAGTGTCAGCACTGTCAAGCAATCAGTAGATTTTTCATCAAAATTACAATAAAACTATGAAAATAAATTAAAAATCATAAATTATAATACATAGAGTGATATTACAACTAACTACCAATAAAGCAGAGTAAGCCCATTATATTATTATGTAATAATCAATGTTATCGATTATCCTACTTTTTCTCACATTGCGAGTAAAACCTATTCTTTGGATTTAACAAAACCATGAGATAAGCTTTTAAATAAAATACGTAACATCTTGTTTTATCTTTGCCCAAAATTCTCGTTAGAAGTTAAAAGCTATAAAATAAACAAATTTAAATAATTGCCTTAAATTTTTTAGGCGTAACAGAATAAACATTTTGTGACGACTAAACAGTCGTCAATTATTAATCCGTCCCGGTCGTCAATTTATAATTAATTGAAATAGAATAAAGTAAGACAAGTTAAGTAATATTTACTATACCTCGCTGTATGATAAGATTTTAGTAAAACTAAGATCGATTCTTGTGTTGTTGTAATGGACAGTTTCTGATAATAGTATATCCTCAAGTTCAAGAGCACTGAAAAAATAGAATTTATTGTTGTAGATACGGACAGTACCCCTTTATTCAACCATAAACTGTCACATATTTTTAATTGATATTAAACACTATATGTTTGATATTAGACTGACAAGCGATTCTAAAAGATTGTCATTTTTTTATAAGATGATGTGCTGTTGATTGAATTGTAGAAATTGCATGAAAGAAAAGTGTAGTCTATCCTACGTAGCGGTATTGGTAGCGCCACGCCAGTGCGGTTGCTCACATTATATGCGAAAGACGTGCTCACGTAGATTATTACCATCATAGCAACGTTTTTATGCAACTACTATCAAAAACATGATAGTGTAGTGATGAGATAAATAGATAGAGTAGATGATATGCGTAGCTCAGTGTAGTTATTTTTTTTATGTTTTGCTTTCATTTATGTGCAATGTTAATTTCTTTTTTCTTTGATAGTACCTTTTCAAACTTTAAAATAAGTATGATTATTCTAAAAACATGGCATTAGAATCGTAGCTGCAGTGGCTTTTCACTCCCAATTACAGGTGAATTTAAAATAATTCACTCTAAAAAATATTTTAGAGTGGATCATTTTAAAATAATGTAGTATTCCATTGTTGGGAGAGGGACATTATTTAAAAATATGGTAAGAATTTCTAAATATAGTCCTATTATTTCATAAGTAAAATCCAAATATGCGACTGCTTATTAACTTTTTTGAATTGTCGTCAAATAAGAAGATTTGAATTAGTCTGAAATGCGTAGTTTATTGTAGTTTCGATTTCATTTTATTTTAATGGTTGGTTGGTGTGATACACATAACTCCAAAACTACTGATTTAATAGCTTTGCAATTTTAAGATGCATATTGAGTAACATTCCATTTAAATAAAATGCCCAATACCTAAGACACAAGATTTTTTTTTATAAAAGAAAATTAGTAAATTCATGACAATATCTAATTAATATTACTAAAACACTTTTAAAAGAACGAAGTTGTCTATGAAAAATAATTAAAACAATAGGTTGGATTCGACGATTTATACAAGGGAGAACAAAATTAAGAATTTTACTGTTCAGGGAAAATAAAGAAGTAAGATTAGCAATAATAAATCAAGTTCAAGTAAAAAGAGTTTTGTAAAGAAATAAAGCAATTAAAGTAAAACAAAAGTATAAGTAAATATAGTAAATTAAGCAGGTTAAACCGCAATATCAATGAAAGTGGGGTATTGAAGCTTGCAGGAAAGTTGCGACATTCCAATTGACAGCAAGCATTCTATCATCATTCAGAATAATACTTAAAACATAACCCAGATCAACAATATCAATTGATGAGGGACTTGCCATTCTGCAGGGTTAACCAATCACGATCCTTCTCTCATACAAGGCTAGATTACACAGAACACGTGTTGGTTAAAACTAACAAAAGTCGAGATATAAAGGCCACCAAAGGCGTTACCTTGAAAGCTTAATCCGGAGTTATCAAACCCCCGGTTGTCAAAATCTTAGTTTAATCAATGATGGGCGAAAATCAAGAGTTTGAAATTAACCAGTCGCTCCTTCCCGGAAAAGAAAAGAAAATCATGCCATTCAACAATCATATCAAGAAAACCTAAACAGTTTTCATTTTCATCAATAGCTATGTCATTTTTATGACAATTATTACGACCACCCAAGTCACTTACAATATAATTCCACTTTAAAATAAAAAACAAATATATTTCGATAGTACAACATATATGCATTCGATTCGAGATGAGTGGCGCCTCATAGGCTACCAAGACAAAAAACCTTATGACCTTATGTTCTGGTAAAATATATTAAATACTTAGACTGTTTATTCATCAATGTCGAGGAGCGATCACATTGCGACGGCATCTGTTGCAGTTGCAACACGATTATGCCCGACAACAATATTGTAATAATATGTTATCATTCGATAATCCGCACCAAACGGCACGCGCCGGCGACGGCACGGACTAATCGACGGTGTGAGTTACATAGCTAATTGTTTCTTTGGAGTTCTCGATGCGTGATTTGTTGAGAAGTAAACCCAGGACATTCAATTAATAAGAAATAACAAAAACATTTTGCATTATTATGGCGAAACCAAACTGGAGCTTCACCTTCTAAAACGTACACAAGACATCATAAATAAACACCACATAAACGTTATTTAAGATTTTAGTTTATTAGAAAATAATTTTAATCAATTCAAGACCGAAATACAGAACGTTACTATTATCAACGAGTTTCTAGTTACAGCTATGTTGACAGACAATATATTATAAAATCTGAAAAGTATACAACAAATATTGATTAACACTCTTACTAACCTATACCTCGGCAAGTTCAACTTCCATTTATTAACACCGAATCAGTTAAAAGACGAACTCACTACAATATCAAGACAACTTCTAAAAGACTTATCTTTATCAGAAGACAGCTAAGACTTTTACGAGATTTGTAACCTCTTAGAAATTCGAGTTGAAATTAAAATACCTTTAATCGGCAGGGACATGTTTGAAATATTAAGACCTTTCCGATTCCGTACTTAGCGGCTAGCGATAAACAAACAACTGTAGAACTTATATCTCAGTATGTTGCTATAAACATCAAGAAAGGAAAGAAAAGGCGTCCTTTGTACCATTAATGGAGAGGAATTTGAAGTCGTGTATACAAAAGGACTGTAATTTGTCCCTATGTCGTCTCAAAAATCCGATTTTTGCCTTTAAAGATAATCAGAGGTTATGTAAAAAGTTACCAAATATAAGAAAATGTATAACTATTTCTAAATGATTAGGTAGAATAAAATAAAACAAATATTTTTATTTTCTTGTTGCGATCGGTGTCAGTTGAATCTATTGTGTAAGGATCGGGTTGCCAGCGTGCAAATTATTCGTGCTGATCCATTTAATGTAAATCAAGGTTGCATTATGAAAACAGCTGATTTTTTCGTCTACTCACATAGACAAGCGATAAATGAAATGAGTATAAGTGCGGACGCATTACCCGGCTTCGAGATATCGCCGATAAATGAAACACATATATATATATACCAAGCTCATATACCAATGACTCTGACAGCTTGATAAATAACATCGAGCTACAAAAAAATCAAGCGATAGGTGCCTTATCATGACATACACCATTATGAGGCCATAGAAGTCATGTTTGTGGTGGCAGCAGTCGGCGTGGCCACAGCCGGCGCCTGCACGTCGTTGACGAATTGCTCAGTGTAGTAATAGTGTGTTTGTGAAACAATGAAGCGCGTAAACCAAAGTGCGCGATTACCAAACTACATAAAGACACCTCGCCGGTACTTCAACCATTTTTTGGTATATCGAACTGAAATATTTAGCTAAAGTATTAATTTAAGACATTTTGCACTTACCATTGATACCCTATACATACCTTTTAATTACTTCTAAGTGATAGTGTTTATTCACCTTGTATGTTATATACCACTCTTTGAAACATCTAACTAACTTTTTCCCCACTCGGGAATATGTACGCGCTAGCTATGTACAATGCATTTTTCCTCTATCATCACTTTATAAGTTGACTGTATTTTCAACCATTGCACAAGCAGTCTGCATTCATCAACCATACCAAGCGCGTCCACTCTTACCATATTAATTTAAAATCAATAGTTATGTTAAGACTTTTATATAATATACCATTAATTCAGTCGATCCAAATCAATCTTCCAAAATAAAATACCTGAAAATTTGTGTGGTGAATCTTTACTATGGATAACATTATTTATAATCAAATACATGGCAAATAAGGTAATTTATTATAAAATTATGTCAATTAATTGCTTATCACCACTGAAATGAGTGAAAATGATTTTATATCATTGTTTAGTAATGGCAAATGATAGTATCTGTGATAAACGGAATTATTGAAACTAAAATTGGGTAAAATATAGTAAAGTGATTAATTAATCCCAATATATGACTGAAAATCGAAAGTATTGCTTTCTTTGGATTTCTATGGGAGGCGTATAATGATTAACTCCTGTATCTGTATAATCTGTTGATTCTAGTCTACTCTTCCAGACATCACATAACAAACGTTTGGTGTGTGAAATGCCGAACTACTAATGATGTTGCTATAAAATGCGTCCTTTTTTCTGTTCATATGTCTGCGCCGAAGATTGGCGTTAATGCAGTTAAAACATTTTAACTGTGTTTTCTATTCAGGATAAATTAATTAGCATAATTTGGAATTAATATACAATTAAAATCTATGTTCAACCTCTTATCCGCTTAACAGTTATACTGAATGAGAGTTCCGCCCTATTTTGTACCAAGTACATTTTCAAAAAGGCACTGAGGTATGTTCGGGTCATAATTACTGAAACAATGACTTTCCAAGGCTTAACTGCAATTAAAGAGCCACAATAGCACAACTTCAGGTACAATAATGATTAAATTTTGCCAAAGGCTACTAGCACACGTGTTGGAGATTTATTTATATTACATTTACTAATAAAATAAGAGGGTGAAGTTTTAATGAATGTGAGTTCGATATATCAGTTTATAATTTACAACAGTTCTTACCGATTAGAACAATTCTTTCACGAATATTATGAGCAGACTTTCAGAGTGGAAACATCTTATTTAGAAGTTGTGCTTAGTCAGGAAGTAGGTATATATTTGATTGATTTAATTGTTTTGTTTTATATCTATTTCACTGAATTAAATTATACTTATAGCTTTTACTTACACGTGCTGTAGAAGCTGTTCATTTTCTATAATTGGTTTTACTTTTTAAATTGGAAATCAACATGAATTTACATATTTATGTTATTGGAATATATTGAATTTATATATCCTAATTAGAAACCATATTTAAGTTACAGGCTGATTAGAATAGTACTTCAATTTATTCCACTACTTGTGCACCGCATTATACCTACTGCAGTGCAGAAATCGGACAGGTCATGGATTCAGCAGAAATTATTAATTTACAGCAGCTTATATAGCCCAAGTACACTTGCAAATATGTGTTGTTCCAAACTCTGAGGTTATTAATAACAAAAAGGGAAAGGTTTTTTTACGTTAAACTTACGTTCTTATTGCAACTAGCTCTTGCCCATGGCTCTTTATCTCCATAAATTTTAGTATTCGTCCGTGCGAAACGTCGTGCCAAGACGAAAATTACAATTTAGTATACAATACTTCAACATTCCCCCTCCACATAACAATATCAATAAGCTAAGATATTCCACTACCACTTTAAAAAAAATAATTTCTTGTGGTAACATATTTGTAGCCAAATTTATATTTAAATTTATATTTATATTTTTAAAGAATAAATCAACAAATGCAATCAATCGAATTTTACCAATGACTGGCAGGATCTTTTAAAACGCAAGGTACAAACAAACTGTCTAACCTACTAACTTTATATCGCATTTCTCACAACTGTACGAAAAAGAACTTTAGGGAAAAGAGAAAAGAAAAGTGAATTAGAACTAGAGTAAATAAAGCCACGATAATGTTAGCAATGCACACAAATATATTGTTTTCTAATGTAAAATGTGTCATCAATTTGCTCACGAATAGGACCATATCTGTGAACGTTTATGTGAGTAAATAAAATACCTTTTCTAAAGATATTCCTGTAGGATATTTTGTCCAGTGCAACAGTCGTTGACTTTAGACTAATTACTTTGATCCAGAGCGTTTTGCCAGTAATGTCGTACGGAACGGAGACGTCAAGGTCAGCCAAAGGGCGATGATGATCATGATGATCGAATCAAAAATGAGGAAATCTGTAGGAGAACCAAATTAACCCACATACCCCGTAGAATTGCCAAACTTAAGTGGCAGTGGGCGGGGACAAAGCTAGTAGAACTGATGGCTGTTTGGGCAGATAAGTTCTCGAGTGGCGACTACGCACGGGAAGACAAAGTGTAGGCAAACTGACGATCTGGTGAAGGTCGCGGGAAGCACCTGGATGTAGGCTGCGCAGGACCGGTCATTCTGGAGATCCTTGGAGGAGGCTTTTGTCTAGTAGTGGAAGTCATTCGGTTCAGACGAACATTGTTGATATTAATTCTGTCCTCGTGTTTCCTTGAGTCCTTAGGATCAAGGAGCGAGGGACCTCCTAAGAGTTGATGTTATTACCTCCATTTCAGTAGATAGGGCACTATTCATTCAATATATATATATATATATGGATATATATATGTATATATATTTTTTATAAATTTTATATATATATTCGCTGTCACAGTGTTTGACAGTTATAAACTCTGAATTTCTACAGCCGACATTGATGTTTTTTTTTTAATTTTGCTGGATATGTTCTAACTTAGGATATAGGATAAGTTTTATTTTAATTTATAGTATAGTAACGCATGGCCGGGTATAAATTTGAAAGTAAATAAGTGAAAGACTCACTTTTTCACAATGAAAAAATTGAATCAATTATGATGAAATTGGCCTCTTTTTACGAGAAGAATTGAACATTTTAATAAGTAGGTACGTTGAAACCTAATACCAAAAGATTAAGTGTTAATTAAATGTCTAGTATTTAATGGTTGCTTACTACTGCATACAATTTTTAGTGAAAATTTAACACCAGGCTTCGGTAAATTAAAATTGATCGATGAGCCCTTCTTGTTCTGAGCCCGACAGACTTCATCTCTAGCTCTAACACACGATGCAAATATAACACTTTTCATCGAAATATCGTATCACCGATTTAACACAACATTATCAAAGCACTGTTAATCTAAGGTCTTTAGCAAAGTAACAAAAGCCCCAAGTAACAGCGCAAATGAAAGCCAGCTATGCCTATTTTATGCACTACGTAGTTCTACAGCCAAATTTTATATCCCGATCACGAGTAACGAATGGGGAAGCCACCATTGATTTATTTCCAATTAATTGCTAGTTGTATATAACGGTTAAAAGACGTAGCACAAAGGTGATAATTACGAAGCAAATAAGCTTTGTGGGTTTTACCGAAACACGACCACAGTAACCACATCCAATTTATTGTAGCCCTAGATCTAATTAATATTTGGATAAATATGCGAGCAACGCGACTTTAAATTTCACCTTTAATTGTGTAAAAGATGTTATTTGTGAATTGATCAAAAATTATTGTTAAACCTTAACATTTTAGGTACCTACTTTTGAATCAAAAAAATATTCGTTCTCAAACCAGTAAGACTTTTTACAACTTGCTAAGACAAGTATGACCTTTTTTACCACATTATCATATATGGATATAAAACTTAACGATTGATCACAATGTTGAAAACATATCATTTGCGTGAAAGGCGTTTTTTGTTAAATATAAGTTACATTGTAGAGTAATTATTTTGACACGGTTGGCAACGACCTTTGGTAGATGATTAAACATCTAATTTTCGCCATACCTCTTCTCATCAACAGGTCTAGTTAAAAATAGTTTTCTTATTTTCTCTTAAGGTCCTGGAGCATCTCAAGTTTCCACCGTTTCATTCACCGCTAAAGTTTAAATTTTTATGGAACCAAGGCGCAATATCGCTGATACAAAAACCAATCATTATTAATATATCTAATACATGAGCAAAATACCCACATACTATCTCCTAGTTTTTAGTTCAATCCACACATTTTTTCTATGTTAAAAAGTTATGAAATTTTCATTTATGGCATTAAGCAAAATATTAATATTTTATATTATAATGAAATTAATAATTAAAGTAATAGAAAATCACTATACTAAATTAGCAAAATGCCTGATCCAACAAATCTTGAACTAAAATCCTTGGAAGATTTGTAGTTTCAGAGTGTTTACACAGAATCGAACATAAAACACTCCGGACTACAATAAAAGTACACTCAATGAATTCAATGATTCGTGCACCGGGCCTGAGTAAATAACAAATAGCTCGTAATGTTTCAGAAACACGGGTGAAATTTGAACAGAGTGGTATACAAACGTTAAGCTATTATGTTTAGGTAATAAAAGTTTATTTAGTAAACAAATATTGGACGTTATGATGTCGAAAAATTTATGCTAAAGCTTCTGTAAAGAAATTATTATTGAGAACTGGCTGTTTTAGGTTTTTAGATACCTACTCAATGCTTTTAAACGTACGTCAATATGACATAAAAAAAAGAAAAAAACTTACATCAATGTT
Organism: Calamotropha paludella; assembly: GCA_927399485.1. NCBI lineage: Eukaryota > Metazoa > Arthropoda > Insecta > Lepidoptera > Crambidae > Calamotropha > Calamotropha paludella. The sequence goes on along the minus strand of OV656803.1, from coordinate 16,261,457 downwards.
GTCTTTAAAAAAAATTACGTTTGTACCGAGTATATATATATATTTTATTAAACTTCTTTATATTTAATACTGTTATTTCACTGTGAATAGCTTCCAACGACTCTACAGCACTCTACAATGGTTATGGGCTATTAAAAACAGAGAAGTACGGATTATATACGGAAGAAAAATATATATTGTTCGGGAGAGTAATTGTAAGTTACATAGTTTTGTTGATTGCGTGAACGAAAATGAGTTCAGGAATGGCGGTAAGAATAGAACCGTTGGGCAAGGAAAACTATGATAGTTGGCGAATTCAGGTACAAGCCCTTTTGACCAAAAATGATACGTGGAAGTATGTAAGTGGTAGATTAATGAAACCCGTAGATGCTGGAGAATCCGAGAAATGGGAAATTGAGGATGAAAAAGCGAAGGCTGATCTCATACTGTCCATAAATGGTAGTGAATTGAGGCACGTAAGAGGGTGTAACTCATCACGTGAGGTTTGGCTCAAACTTGAATCCGTTTTTGCATCTCGCGGACCAGCGAAAAAGGCTACCTTGTTGAAGAGATTGATGTTGCACAGAATGACAGAAACGGGTGATATACAAGCACATATTAACGAATTTTTCGACACCGTCGATAAGTTGGCTGATATGAATATAAACATTCATGAGGACTTATTGTCCATTATGTTGCTGTATAGTTTGCCAGAGCGCTTCGAAAACTTCAGGTGTGCGATAGAATCGAGGGACGAGTTGCCGAAACCGGAAAGTTTAAAAATAAAGATTTTGGAAGAGTACGAATCGAGATTAAACACGAACACGAATATAGGCCAAATGCAAGAAAATGTTATGCATACATATCGGAAAAATAATGATGGACGGAAAATTAATACGAATACCGTGAATTTCAACCGGAGTAGGAATACGGCGGCTAATAAAGATAAGTTTAGGTTTAAGTGTTTCAAATGTCATGAACACGGACATAAGGCTTCTGAATGTCGAAATAAAGTTAAAAGAGAACATGTTCATAATATTGATTCTGTAATTTCAAATTTTTCAGATAATGAGATTTGCAATGCTGTATATATGTTCAAAAATGAATGGATATTGGACAGTGGGTGTACGTCTCATCTATGTAACAATGTGGATATGTTTGGTAAAAATTTGGAACACGTAATCGCAAAAATTAATTTGGCAACAAATGTAAGTACAGATATAAAAGGTAAGGGTATCGTTAGATTATCGGCATATAATGATAACTCTAGTAGTACAATTCAGTTGAACGATACATTTTACGTTCCTGATTTGAGGAGCAATTTGATTTCCGTAGCTAAATTGACTGATGATGGATATATTGTCAATTTTAGTAATGATCATGCAGATATCGTTGATCAGAAAGGGGAGATAAAATTTGTTGCTTATAGAAAGGGTAACTTGTATTGTTTTCGTAAAACTGAATTTCTAAATAGTGTAAATAATGTCGATATATGTAATTGGCACGAACGCTTAGGACATGTAAATGCTAAGGATGTACTAAAGCTTTTGAATAAAGTAGGTGCTAATGTAAATAAAAATGAGATACAAAAATTATCGAACTGTAATATTTGTGCCAAAGGAAAATTATGTGCAATGCCGTTTAATGAGTCGAAAAGTCCATGTAATGAAAAGCTTAAAATTATTTACACCGATATTGTAGGTCCAATGAAGTGTGAATCGTTAGTAGGTGCGAAATATTTTATAACGTTTATCGATGACTGCACTAGATGGTGTGACGTATATTTCCTCAACTCCAAAGATAAAGCTCTAGAGGCATTCAAACGTTATAAGTTGAAAGCAGAAAATCTTATGGGGACGAAAATTAAATATATTCAGTCGGACAACGGCGGAGAATATTGTAACAAGGATTTTGATGACTACTTGAGACGTGAAGGGATGTTAAGAAGATTGACAGTACCAAGGACACCTCAGCAAAATGGAGTAGCTGAGAGGATGAATCGTACGTTGGTCGAAATGGCAAGATGTATGATGTTCGGATCTGAACTATCAAAGGGATTTTGGATGAACGCCATAGATACAGCTTGTTATATCCGTAATCGATGTCCAACTAGGAGTCTAGATGGAGGTATTCCGTATGAGAAGTGGTATGGAACACCTGTGAAAATTGACTATTTTCGAACATTTGGGGCAAAGGTGTATGTTCTAGATAAAAACCCCGGAAAAGATAAGTTTGCTGCAAGAGGTATTGTCGGTATTTTTGTCGGCTATCCAGAAACTGCAAAAGCCTATAAAGTTTGGATTCCTGAACAGAGGAAGTTTGTAGTAGCGCGAGATGTTAAGTTTCATGAAGATGAAAGAATATCAGATGAAGCTAGTAAGCAAACTTGTAAATCTGTAAATAGTAGTTCGTTAGATAGGATTAAGAGTTTTCTTGATGTAGAATTTTTTGCATTACCTAGCTGTAATGTGTATTCTGAGGAGGTAAGTAGACTTACGCCAGAAACTTGCCAAGATTCAGTAGAGGTACCAGAAACTACTGAAGTGAGGCATCCTGTCAGTGAAGACAGTGATTTTCACCAAAATAGAGAGCGCCAAGTTACACACAAGAGAGCTCCTGGTCTTCCAACTTTTCTACGATCTGGTGGTAAAGGCAGACCTCGAAAATTATATAAAACTGTCGAAGTGCAAAATCCTGAGGGAGATGAAGAAGAGAGTGAAAGTTCTCATGAACCCGAGTTGGATTATGCAGATTTCATTGGTGCAGCTCAAATATCCTTGAATGAGGCTTTGTCAAGTGATGAAAGAGCCGAATGGGAGAGTGCGATACTATCTGAGATAAAAAGTTTACTAGTCAAAGGTACGTGGGAAATAGTTCAAAAACCAAGAAATAGAAATGTGGTTGGTTGCCGATATGTATTGACATCGAAGTTCAACGTAAATAAGACAGTAACGAAGAAAGCGCGGTTAGTAGCACAGGGTTTTAGTCAGCGTTACGGAATAGACTATAACGAAACTTTTGCTCCCGTAGTAAGGTTGGATACTGTACGACTGCTAGCAGCTCTTTCTATAGAGTTGAACATGAAGATTCATCAAATCGATATAAATACTGCATATTTGAATGGTTTTTTAGATGAAGAAATCTACATGAAGGTTCCAGAACGTTTGTCTGAGTGGTTGACGAAGCTTATAAATCAAGAGGAAGACATTTCTGTCGTGAATAGGGCGAAAGAAATGTTAAACAAACTGAAGTCTGGATATGATACTTGTTTATTGAAAAAGTCGTTGTACGGGTTGAAACAAGCTGGACGGCAGTGGAATAAAAGACTTGATAAGAAACTGAAAGATATGAACCTGAAACCAAGTAAAAAGGAACCTTGTTTGTATTTCAAGAATGTAGGTGAAAATCATTTATTCGTGTTAGTATATACTGACGATTTGCTTATAGCGTCCGAAAAAGAGGATTTAATAATAAGTTTCAAAAGTCAATTGTCAAAAGAGTTTGACTTGAAAGATTATGGTCTAGGAAAGTATATTTTAGGCATAGAAGTTCAACAAAAAGATAATGTCATTTGTCTGTCACAACAAAAATATGTCAAAGATATTTTACGAAAATTTAATATGGAAAAATGTAATGAAAGTGTTACGCCTATGGAATTGAATTCATCTAAAATTCAAAATGAAAAGAATGATGAAGAGAAACAAGAGGTAAGATTTCCTTATCGTGAAATTATAGGATCGCTAATGTACTTGAGTGTGGGCACTAGGCCTGATATAACGAACTCTGTGGCAAAATTAGCACAATATCTGGAGTGTCCGGAGCCTAGTCACTGGAAAGCAGCAAAACGAATATTACGCTACTTGAAGAAAACTGTGGCATACGGCCTTATATATAATAAAACCGAAAAACATGTAGAGGGTTTTTCAGATGCAGATTGGGGAAACTGTCCTATAAGTCGGAAGTCTTATAGTGGATATTCTTTCATTTTAGGCGGTGCATGTATATCGTGGTCATCGCGTAAACAATGTTGTGTCGCTACATCGAGTTGTGAGGCGGAATATGTTAGCTTATCGGAGGCAATGAAAGAAGGTATTTATTTAAATAGCTTATTGAAAGAGATTGGTTTTCCAATGTATGCTAGAGTTACCTTGTATGCCGATAATCAGGGGGCGATCCAAATAGCTGAAAATCCGATCTATCATGCTAGAACCAAGCATATAGACATAAAATATCATTTTATTAGGGATGTTCTATCAACTAATAAAGAAATAATGCTGAGACATGTACCCACTGATTCAATGCTGGCGGATGTTCTAACTAAGCCGCTTTGTAAAATAAAACACTATAAATGTATAGAAGGTTTAGGTGTTGGCATTGTTAGTGTATAGTTTATGTTGCTCTAAAGTTTAATAGCTTGTGTAGTGTATATTAAATATGGGATTATCTAAAAAAGGGGGCGTATTGAGAACTGGCTGTTTTAGGTTTTTAGATACCTACTCAATGCTTTTAAACGTACGTCAATATGACATAAAAAAAAGAAAAAAACTTACATCAATGTTGTCTTTAAAAAAAATTACGTTTGTACCGAGTATATATATATATTTTATTAAACTTCTTTATATTTAATACTGTTATTTCACTGTGAATAGCTTCCAACGACTCTACAGCACTCTACAATTATGTGTCTAAAATACAATAAATATTTAAAAACCATTATTTGTTTATCTAAAGAAATAAACAAATAATGGTTTTTAAATTTATATCTTCGAAATCCTATAATTCAATATTGTCTAGGATTAAGTGTGAAACTTTATTTTCACTTAGAACCAGAATAAAAATGTAGTACATGATACAATATTTATATTTTCAATACAATATTTTCCAGAGACTTTAATGAACTAACTACAGGGACTGCTTAAGAAAACTGAACATGCTGACCATAAATCAATGTCTCGCTGGCAATGTAGCGAGAGTAGCTGTTTGAATATTGCAAGATGATTGGTTTAAATCCCGTTTGAGGTACCTAGGTCTTTTACTGTGATCTCAAAACTACCTATCAAGAGTGAATATTTCACATGGGGATACAAAGCTTCTCCTTTTTAGGGTTTCCGTACCTAAGTAGAAGTTTTTCGGCTGAGATGATGATTGCTATTTTAACGCCTTCGCAAGTTCTAAAGCTATGTTTCTGAATTATATATTTTCTAAATCAGATGAACACTTATTTCATAAATAGGGTAATACACATTCTAAATTACTTTTATTTCAGTTACACAGGAAGCAAATGAATACAAACAAATAAAATTTAAGTTTTTAATATTTTTAATATTAAATTAACAGTTTCTTACTAAATGCATATGAAAATACTATGAAGAAAATATAACTAAAAATAATTTTATTATTGTCTTAGCTGTTTGTTGTGGCTTAAATTCGAAACGGACAAACTAAGACTGATTTTATTGTTTTGTTCGCACAATAAACTCTTCATATAATCAGTATTTTCGTGAACTGAGGTATACATCAGAAAAACAAGTGGTTTGCAAGATTTAAGCCATTAGCGGCTAACACAAGTTGTGTGTTTGTAAAGAAAACGTGCCCGGTGGCCGTTAATTCTGCCTCAAGTTTCATCGTGTTGTACATTTAAAGGGGATTAAGGAAGTTTTATAGATTATATACACAAAACAAATTGTTGTTGAAGGCAGTAAATCAACACAGCAGTGAAAATATTGGAAACGATTGTTTTTTATATTTAAAACAATTAATACCGATTCCCAAAATGATTCTCTAAAATTTTTAAATATATGGATTTTTCTCTTTTGTTTTTGGTTCATAATGTAATGGTAACATTATGTTTAATGGAAATCTTAGCTGAAACTTGTCCATTGCTGGACTCAAGCATTCCCAAATTAAAGGAAGTTTATTTTAGTCTCACCCCTTGGAGACTGGTTGGAGATCCAGTTAAAGACTAAATTTTAGCAAGTGCTGAATTAATTTTGTATGAAATTCTCATCATCTTATCTTTGATGAAAAGCTTCCACTGCTGGACGGAGTGTACATATTTACACATATAAATATACTATTAGTTTACTGCTATAATAGTTTACTGCTATTCTACTCAACTGGATGAAACGGGGTATAATAATGAAAATATAATACGTTTCAAAAAATTAAAAAATCACATAGTTTACTTAAGGGTTTTCTAAGCACAAAGGATGATGAATTTTTAAACAATATTGATTGACACATAGAGACGCAGAGCTCACAATAATCTCTAAGGTGTGTATTTTACACACATGGAAGAAAGTCTCATGTAAAAAGAAGAAACTCCACGATTTTTGTGAAGATATTATAGTTAGTTTTTCTTTCATTCACTGACATATTCGTGTAAATGAATAATACCCCTGAAAATGTACCATTAAACATATACCGAATCTATAACAAAGGAATATAAATTAGGCATCTATGTAAATTATGCACTATTTTATTCAAAACTCGTTCCTTGCTTCCTGTGAAACGACATATTCATATTTAAATTTATGGCTAAACTTGGAATAGTTAAGGCTGAGCAGCAATATAAGTTGCCTCTTTGTTACTAGTTCGTAAGTTTATACTTTTAACTTGCCAAGTTTACGGTCTTGATGCATCGTAATAAATAATCTGTAGTTTTAATCCGTAGTTATTGTTCTAGGAGTTCTTAGTTGCTTCAAGATGTTGAGGATAATGAAATACGAAAGTACTTTTTATGTAACTACGCGACTAGCACCGGATTTGAGCTGCAATTACTAAGAAGACTTTACTTAGGTACTATTAAAACTACAAACGTAGAAATTCATATGATAGGAGGTACTAATACTTGACGTGCTGTTTAATAACGATAACAATTCAGTCCAAATGCCTTAGATAAATACTTTCATAATTGTCCGGCTAAAAACCCATTTCATAAAGACGACATTTGCTAGATTTTTATCTGTCAAATCTAATAAAATATTTGTTCACTTTTTTGTCATTGTCATTTTGTGACATATTAGTCAAACCACAATATCTAGGCATTCGTATGAGAGAACATGTCACTGTATCTACTCCACACATACCGTCACTTTATTTACTCCATAAGCATCTGCAACCTTATAATATGGTGTACATCCTATTTCAAGTAAAAATCGTAAAATTTTTGTTCAATTGATGTAACAGGTATATTCTTCCTGGCTGAAGTTGTCAACCCACATCCAGAAGTTCTCCAATTTTGTTTAATCTACGTTAGTTTTAGACAATGGAAACCGTTCTATGAATATTTAATTAATCACATTAAAAGAAAAGTTTATTCGTGGTTTAAATGTGCGACGTTTTGTTAATTGGCGAATGTGTTCATTAACGACATTAACACCCATTTTTTAAACTTTCTTACTAGTGTAATTGCCTTCACATATGTTACATTTCGACTAATATCCACATAGATGACTACTAATCACGACAATTTAGTGTTTAATAAAACGAATTTGACAAGTTTTTCCGTAAAATTTGTCACCTGATGCCTGACAAGACTTAACTTAAAAAAACGACTTTTACTGGATTAGTTGCGCATTTAATTGTGTTTTGACTCTTTTACCAGAGCCGTGATCACAGGAACACGGGTCCACGGCTTGTGATGACGGCTCATGTAAAGGAGTTGAAACATCAGGATTTGAATAACTATTGGTACATTTTGAGTAGCAATTATGTTAGTGAGGACTTTGGCAGGACGCACAATTTTGGACAAATATCGTCCATATGATAGATAATGAATAATAGCTACTGTATGTGAACAGTACCCCACTGCACGGTTGCCATTGGGGCAATCACAGCAATAACGGCGAAAATTATTGTGATCATTATCGTCGGAAACATAGCGTTAATACGATAGACTTTTTTCTTTATATGCCATTATTTTACTTCTGCTTTAATGATATTAGATATTGATTCATGTATATTACTAAAAGAATATTTTGATTGTCCATTATTTCGGCTAAGTAAGAAAGAGCCTGTGAAAATTGATACGCGCCTGTGAATAACATCTTTAGCTGATCTTCAGTTAGGCATGGAAAATCAAGTACTTCAGATGCTGTTAGAGGTTTAAGCATAGTTTTTTCTGTTCCAACGCTGATCTTGCACTTCTTGTCCATATATTGTTCATATATTGTTCTATTATTTCATCAGAAAATCAAGTTTTTTACAAAGCAGTTGCCAACATTGTTTTTACAAAGCAATTTTGGCAACGTTTTATTATCGAAAGAATGGTGTAAAAGGTTTTACTTCTGGGCAATGTTACCATGAACTTCTACCACCCACTTGATTTTTGTTGGCTTTATCGATAAATTGGCTTCTTCCGTACTTACTCGTAATTGTGGTTTATTACCTTTAAAAACTGGCATCATTATAAAATTCTACGACATCGCTTAATCCGCGGTCTACAATGAATATATCATTTGGTAACATAAGCTTTTGCAAGGCTGAAGGATCTTCTAAAATATTTTTTATAATTGCAGCATCATTTAGGGTACCATAAAAAGGTCCAGCAAAATCAACGACAAAACCATTTGTGGTACATATTGTAAAAGGTTTACAAAGTTGTGACTTTTTTGTTCTGAGTATGATTTCCTTTGATAATAGCTATTTTTACTATTTTGGTGTCATATATACGTGCCATCTTGAATCAACACAAGCTGATTTAAATCAACATTTAATTTTTTGCGATAAAACAGGTGTTCGCGATAAGTTGTCGTCGAGAAACAGCGTTATATCCAAAGCCTTACGGTAAAATGTCTTTTTCAAAACCTGTTAATATTTGTGTAAAAAGTTCTAAGACTTGCTGTTCGTAAGGTAAACCATAATACTTGCGATTGTTTGGTTTGAGTTTCCGGTCTTCAGCTTAAGCAAAAATATCATTAAGGCTTGAATGAAAGAACGTTTGCTTGTATTTTGCATAGATGTGAGAAATGACCTAAGATTTAATATATTCCCCCATGATAATCCAGTTAAAGTTTTTACTTGATCTTCAGACATGTGGCTGTGATTTATTTGTCAGTTCATTGAAAAATTGTGTGAAATCTGTTTTTTTCTATTGTACTTGTATTAGAAACTATGCGTAGATCTGATATATACTCTTCATAAAAATATTTTCCAATTAATTGCATAAAACAGCAACGACCTTCTTTATAATCCTCCGTATAAATATTTGTTTTTTTATGAATATTTGTAATCTTCTTTCTAAACATATTGTCTGAAGATCAGCTTTTTGACCTATAATGTAATACTTATAGTAACTTTAGTAGATACAACACGTTGAAATGGAATTTCATTAAAATCATCACATGAAATATCACTGTCACTACTGGTGTCAGAATTTTTAGAGTTGACATAAGTTTTTCGTCTTGTAGTCGTTGATATTTCACCGCATACTTCCAGGCTTGAAGACACCACGTCAGATGCTGTTTAGAATAGAAGCTTCTTTGTTAATATATGTGATAAGACGACACTTTTTACAGAATATATCATTAACTGTTACTGTTTTATCCAAACAATCACTTAACACTTTAACTTTTTCTTCAGTTTTTATAAACTTTTTTATAACCAACAATCTTACGAAGATATTTGTTACAGTTATTCCACTTGTGAGACATTATTACCTTATAAAAATAATAAGTTGGTTTAACAATAACTAATCAAAACAAAATCCCACAAAGACTCAAGTCAAAAGCTTCCTTTTAAAGCAATACCAATGCATGACTAGCGATGTTAGTAAGTCATAAAATATAATAGACAGCATGATAACAAGTCTAAACTTGTTTATGTACAATTCCCTCCTCGAGCGTTAAAACTTTGTACGTGTTATGTTTACACCTCAAAATTACAAGGTGCGATACACTTTTTTTTTCAATATGTTGCACTAACTTTTTTCTTGCGCAAAATTCACGAATATTTGAAAAAGATATAAAATATACTCTGCCATGCAATCTCATGACTTGCATTGATATCAACTCTTTTGAGTTATTAATTTTTGAGATATATGACATTGAATAAAAGTCATGTGTGCAGTTATTTTATTTTTTTCATATACACAGTACATAAATCGTTTTTGTGCATCAAGGCGATATTAAAACATAAATATATCAAAACTTATTTCGATTTCGGTTCCTATTTGGGGGCCGGCTCGTCATACTTATCCGGCTAAACCCTTTATTGATATCTCATATGAAGTGACAATTTGAGTATTGATCGTTACATATGTTTTCAGGTTGACGATTATTTAGACAGTTTGGCTAGTGCTTACCCTGACCTCGTTACAGTATATACAGCTGGTTACAGTTTTGAAGGCAGGCCTATTAAATACTTGAAAATATCGACGAGTAACTTTGAGGTAAATTAATTTTTATGTGTTAAAAGAGCATGTGTCATAATTATCAATGACCGCTTATATTCCGTCAATGTTTCATGATATTTTTATAATATCTTATTATGTCTATATATAATATTATAATGTTTTATTTTATGACATGGTTAACTACTGCCCTTAACGTGTATTTCATTTTCATTTTTTCATTATCACGTATTCTAAACACTCCTTAAACTTTCGTTAACTAATAAATGAAATAAAAGTTTTTAGTTTGTTGTTCATGTTTTAGTTTGACATTTGATCATAATGAAGTAATAAATTAATATTGTGTTCATACCAATAAATTTATTTCTTGAATTTTTATATTTATTGTTATCTAGAAAGATCTATTGGAATATAAAAAAATATGCCACTTGAATAGGGGTGTCATTAAATGTGATAATCGATAACTTTTAACTACACTTGATTCGTATAGATAAAAAAAAACCATGTGAAAATAACCGAATCACGATATATTTAACAATTTTATTTCAGTTATCGTGTTCAAATAATTATTGACATAGTTTTATTGATTCTACTACACTTCAGTCCCAGTACAGTTCAGTCCCATTTCTTTCTACGAAAAACACAAGAGTCATATTTTTTTATGTAGGAGTATCTATGGTTTCAGGAGTGTAAAGATATAAAAAGCTCCTGATTTTTTTTTCATACGTTATTCTAATAATCAGTTGCCTAGCATTACATATTACAAGTTTAAACTGTTTTAATATTGTAAGGGCGGTCGCCCATACTTCGTTAAGCCTTAAATATATCAAAATGAAATATTAGCTGTTTCACACCTCAACATTAAGCCTGTCTTCACTGCTACTCAGCAGTGAAGACAACTTCCATTAAAGATACTCATCTTTAATGGATGAAAACAACAACGAGATAAGATTCACCATAGATAATGTTTAGAAAGAAATATATTTAGATTCAGACTAACTTGTAACAAACAGAGTGATTTCTTACACCTTTCTTTCTGTTTTCTCAGGATAGAACCAAGCCTGTAGTCTTGGGTGACTTTACCTGCTACTTTATACATTTATAATATGACTAAATATACAATATACAGCTCCTTGTAAGTATCTAAAATTAAATATAAATTAAATTTTGTTTAGATTCTGGATTTATCAAACCAAATTCATACAATTGCTCTTTCATCGTCTCTCGGCGGGATGTTAAATTATTCGTCAAAATATTTATCTTGAAGCATGATTGAAATATATTTTTGCAATAATTAAGCATCTAATTATTTAGTTTTTAAAATGTCAGTCAACCCTAGACTCACATTTTAACAAAACTAAACAAAATTTAAAATTTGTTGTAGGTCTTCTTTTGACATCTTTAACGCGTCAATGTATTAAGTCTTACCCTATTAATGTCTTTACGCAATATGACATCCATGTATCTTGTACCAAGGAGAAGAGAACTAAGAGAACTTTTATCAATAATTTGTTATTATTAACGGTGGATTCAGCATTGAACAGATAAGCCTTATTTGTCATGACGGCCGTTACTTACTAGTCTCTGTCTATTGATCCAAATGTAATTTTATAATGATTTGGTACTTTTTTGTATTTTCCCTCAAGCCTAAACGTTCAAAGCCTTATAGAGGATAAAAACAATTTAACGATCCAATAAAAGATATGTATTATTACATTTTCATATTTAATCTTCGAATTAAAATTGAACTAAATATATTTTAATGTTAAGTGTTTCATCAAACCACGGGCATTCATTATAAGTAATTTACTAAAATATCCACGATGTAGTACTTAGTAAAAAAGGCTTTTTAACATTTTATTTGGCATTCTTCTTCCTAAAAGCAGTGATTGCAAATCTAGCACCAGCCTTTATTCCTTCCCATGTTTCATAACCTGCTTGTTCGATGAAATCGGGATCAACCAAAAAACCATTCAATTGTCCTTCAATATTATTAAAAGCTGGTAGCTCATATGTGTAAGCTAAAGGAACACCAATACCTAGAACGTAATCACTGGAACCACCGGAAGCAGCATAAAGAATATGATAAACATTGCCGACTATGTAGTTGGGCTTCAAGGCCCATTTCACTCTATTGATGGATTGAGCCATGGTGACGCCAACATAATTCAGAGCTAAGGCGTTCTGAGGGAGTTGACTAATAAAATAAAAAAGAAGAGAATAATTAAATAAAAAACAAAATAGAACGCGCAAATAATCCGGTAAAACTGTGAAGTTATAATGAGTGAAGTACATGTAACAACTAAATGCATTTGTAAATTTTTCTAACATGAAAAATTTGTTAGTGATATACTTTTTCAAACAAATAATTTTCAAATTTTCGGATTCTCCCCTATCGGCTGTCACCTGTCATTGTCACGTTAATAAATAGGTCCTAGTAAAAAGATAAAATTCGAAAAGGAGTGATAAAAATACTGATACTGGGAGCTACTAACCAAGGTAAGAAGTAAATGGAGGGTCTTGAAGGAGGACTACACAAAACTTGTAGAAGTATGTTAGAAGTATGTTATGTATATGCTTGAGATGATAATAATTATTTCTTTCAAGATCAAACTTTATTTTCAATAATGTTTTAACGCGTTTTTATACTTATGAGAGACACGAATAAGATGAGTTTTTAGTAGGTATTGATCAATTTACGTTACGCACTCTGAGAATGGAAACCATTACAACATTTATTGCCTTGGTCGTGCCAAGGTACTTATAAAATCAAACTGATTTAAATGCTTCATAATAAGTCGTCGCCTTAAAGCACAAAACATGATAACACTACAATTACTCATATTTTGGTAGTAGTTTTTCCAACATAATTTTAACAAGAAATGTATTAAAGGAAGAGGATAAACTAAAACTAAATTTCTGAAACGGCTATTTAATAGTTTTCGGAAAAATATTGTAATAATTACGTGGTTTTGTTTTATAGGGATGGTTGGGATCTACTTTCTAGCGGTCCACTGCGACGGTATCACGGACTAACTCGGGCCATGGTGTCGGTTGATGGTCCCAGCGGCGGTGGGCACGAGGGGCCGCCTGGCTCGCGATCACGATCTGATCTGAAATTCATCGCCTAGCAGCTTTGCTGCGTTCTATCAGAAGGCGGCAGTGCCAGCGCAAATGGGTGTTGATAATAAGTCAGCAGTTTAGGACCGGTCTTGGTATTTGGGCAATGCCTTACCAGGTAATTTATTTTGGAGGGTAGCGGGATCCGAAGCACAGTTTTAACCATTGGCCAACCGCAGCTAGTAGGAGGCACAACTAGCGCGTGAAAGGCTAACCCGTCAACTCGCGACTGGATGGAAGGACCCGGTGGCCATTTCGGAGGGGGGGGCATTTCAGGCCAAGACAGCTTTTAACTCTCTTTAAAGTTCAAGTCCGATCCTGCATGGAACATTACAGCCACCTATTACAGAACGGCTTAGTAAAATACCAACTTGATACACTGGACACGATTCAGCTCAGGGTTGAGAGTCTCAACAGTGACAGCAAATCGGTGCAGATCGATCTTCACACCTCAGCTCACCGCCGCAAAGACTGTCTGCTGATCTTCTACAGTACCGAGAATGGGCTCAAGAGCTACATATGCTTATACCGCCATCTCCCTTTTTCCATTGGATATCCGGACGCACTGTGGACTACCATCCTTTCTTGGTTGCTTTTCATACTTGTCGCATAAAGTGCTTTTCAAGATTTTTTATAATGCGCACAGCCAAGGAGTGGAACTCTCTCCCTCGGTCTCTATTTTCGAGTATTTATAACCCGTCCGTTTTCAAAGCCAGGATGAATAGGCACCTTATGGGTTACCTCGTTCCATCGTGAATCCTGTCTTGGCTTGATACGGAAATATATCAGTTATGAAAAGCACATGTGTTCTAAGCAATTTTCCTTATTTATTTAATTGGTGTAGTCTTGATTAATTATTTTAAGCATTTAAATATTTTATCATGTTATCCACAACACCTAAAATCGGCTAAGTTACACCTACCATCAAATTAATATTGCGCGCTACGTAACTATGTAACTGTAAAATTAGTCACAAAACTCATCCTAGATTGTTGGTTCAGGTACGATGGAGAGTCAAGTGGGAGGAGTTATTGCGTAGTTGAAGCTTACTTTACAGCCGCATAGTTTAGGAATGTCTATTTTAAGTTAACACGTATTTAAAAACGCCTTAGCCTAGTGGGTTCAATAGTCTATAGTCTATCGGTTTTTTTTTCCTTCTCAAATTGAGTAAGTGATCGTGGCAGAGATTTTGTCTTATATGCTTTACGCTCACTGAGGAGCTTAAGAAAATAAATATTAAATTATATGAAGACGACCTGTATGTATGTTGCTTGATTTTTGTTTTTTACACATTTTTAATACCGGCGTTTCAGCTTTCTCGACTTCCCTAAACTAAATATTACCAAGTTGTTATAATATTTCCTTAAAGTATTACATTCCGTATTACCTCATAACTGTATTATGAAAAATTGTATAAAAGAACATAAAAAAACACTGCACAATGAGCACAGAGCTCGTATAATGCAACTATAGTCCAAAAGAATCTTCAGTGCCTCAAGAATCCTTTGTAATGAAGAAATATTAAAGTAGTTGAAAGAAATAAAGTTGCGCTAAACTGATCTTGTTTCATTTTCCGTATTTTAAGAATAAAAACTATGTTCATGGCGGTGACCGTGTATATATGCTTTTCTATAAGGCAAAGTAAATTTGTCTCTGAAGTAAGTAAATAGTTCTATCTCTGAAATACTGCACTGGTTCACACTATAACAACTTAATGTTTAACTCGTATACATTTTGCAAAGCGTGCACATTATGGCAAAACTCTGAAATTTCGTGGAGATTTCTGTGCAGCAGAGGACGTGTTTCGGTTAAGAGGTCAGTACGACCTCTATATATATATTGAAATATATAAGGGAAAGGTCACTCACTCATCACGAAATCTCACAAACCACAAATGCTAGGAGTCTCATATTTTGCATGGCTGTTCCTTTTAGGACGTAGATGTCCACTAAGAAGGGTTTTTCGAAATTCAACCCTTAAGGGAGTAAAACAGGGTAGCAAAATATGTATAAAATTTCCTTAGTTTCCATAGTAGGGTTTCCAAATTATAAATAAATACTCACTATTAAAAGAACTTAAAATGTTGTTAATTATTAAGCGACTTGAAAAGGGATGAGGTTATTAATTCGGATATTTATTATTTTAATGTATGTTCGGGCATAACTCAGTCATATATAGACGTATTTGCAAAATTATAATTTTTTGTTTGAAACAGGATTATCCGAAATGGTCCTATTTAAATGTCATTCAGATCTGATCATTAGTTTCTTTCGTTTCTTAACTCTTTAAAAAGTGACAACAAATTAGCCGCATAAATATGCATCACATAACATAACATCAAGCCATCCCAGATAGTCGGATTGTTTGTTAAAAATATTGCAAATTATTTTAATACAACATTAATTATCGTTTTCTGTAAAACTATAGATTGAATTTCCGAAAACCGACACAATAAAACTATATCATCTCACATAATCACTATCTTTGCTAATTTTATCATAACGCTATCTTATTAATTACGACTGGAAAAGAAAGGAAGATTTCAGATGAAACAAACGAAAAACGATGATACCATAATTTGTTTCAAAAATACAGCGCGGGATTGTCCGTCATCATTAGGTATGGCTAACCGAACGCACAGTAGTCGTTGTCGCACGTATCGATTGTACAAATTTTTCTACGTTTTAAGCTGCTCGATTGATGTTAACTTTCTCGGATTATTTATTACTGTGCATTTAAATATTCATTTGATTATTTGTTACAAATTCTGACATCAAATAAATATCAAAATACCTATATTCATTTAGATACGTTTTAAATTTATTTCAAAGTTTCATTTTAATTACTTAGTTATAATTTGGAATATGATCCAGCTCTGCCCTGAAAGATATTGAAATAAATTTAGCTTTTAAGGTAATTGGTTCGCAAGTAATGTAAGTATGAATAGTTCTGCAGAATCTGGCGTGAGTGTTTCCGAAAACAAAGGTAAAAAACGCAGAAAGGGGTTCACAGACAATATTCGTAGGAAACAAATAAAAACTGAAGCTAAAAATTATTCACAAAAATTATCCTTAAGCGAATCGGGCATGTGTTAAAAATATACCCATGATC
Organism: Calamotropha paludella; assembly: GCA_927399485.1. Lineage (NCBI taxonomy): Eukaryota > Metazoa > Arthropoda > Insecta > Lepidoptera > Crambidae > Calamotropha > Calamotropha paludella. The sequence continues at coordinate 16,244,896 of OV656803.1, read as the reverse complement.
ATCCCGAAATGAACTGGCCAGCAGGTAAAAAATAATTCCCTAATAATGACGAGGTGAATCGGGCAGCTTCCATTGCACCCATTATTATCCTGAGGTCGACAGACAGGGTGTTGTTAATTATAAAAATATCAGCAAGCGATTGTTTGGTAAATAGATTTATGTCGGTAAACCACTATGACCACTTTATATTACCACTATAACCACAGATAATACAACAACAACAGTTTCTCTCTTTATACTATTTATATTTTTAGTCTATTGTAAGAGTCAGTAGGCTGAATTAATTTAAAGAACTAAATAAATTTGTAAAAGGGACACAGAACAGAAGCATCTGTGCGCGGTGGGTGCCGATCTGGACTGACTTCCGTCTCTTCCCTCGCGGTTTTCCTTGCACAGCCGTATCCATGCGGTAGCATAAATGCAGTGCTTCCGTTCTGTCTATTAAGTATCATCTTTTCCGACTTGGCCATCATGATATACCCATCATCGGGGTAATCGGCTGAAATAGAAAAGGCAACACCCTCTGCTCATTTCACGAGACTCTAGGGAGTAACATAATTCAAAACAACAGATTTACACATCGACTTCAAACCAAACGATCTAACTACCACTTTGTTTACGGAATATTTCTTAATTTTACATGAATTAAACCATATCATAATTATGATCATTAGATTGAATGCCTATCCCTATACCGCACCAACAGTGTGGCATCCCGCATCAACGACCCCCCTTTCACATCACCACACCAACAGTGTGCTATACCATACGTGTGACTACCCTTTTACATCACTTCTCCAACGGTCCCCTCATAATTCTACCGTGTCAACGATGAACAAACGTTAGCAAACCCGAACAGCGAAGTGTTCATAAATAAGGATAACTTCATTTTTATTGCTTAACTTCATTGTTACTATGTACACTAAGCTCCGAGGGTACGTGATGGTTAGGCAGTTTTGTAAGTCGATCATGAGGAACTTGTAATGACGTTTAGGGGTAAAGGACTTTAACAATTACTGATTACTATCTTAGACATCAACGACTTTGAATGGTTCTTTGAATTTTAAGTCAAGTTTGGTTTGGTTTCCCTTTTCATTTTGAATTAAAGCATAATCATTAACATTAAATGAACGAAAATGAGCTTTATTTTTATCAAACCTTATTTTATCATAGGAAGCGTGAGACTATATTCTGGGCTGCTTGCTCTTTAATTTCTCCTAGATTTATTTCAATATTATCATCTTTTACTGTCATTAAACTATTGAATTAATAAGAATTTATAACAAGAACATTACTCAGTGCACCTTGCCAAAAACGATCGCTTCTAGTTTCCACTGCAGTAAGCATATTTTTAAAGTAACCATTACTATTTCCACCTGACCATTCGCTCGACTTTCTCCTGTTGCTATGAGTTGTAATTGAATGTTTGACGAACTACAAAAGGTCCTAAATTCTTTACTCGAAAAGTAACATCTTAAGCTTAAGCTTAACATCAGTCACAATTCTGCTAAGTGTTCCGAACAAGTTAATAGAGTACTGTAATGCCTTAAAATTGATATTAGTGTCAATATTTAGAAAATGGTACTTTTAGCACATATTTCGTTAAAACATCAATAGTAATAAATATTTATTTCTATATCGTTTTTTTCTGCTCAATTTTTCAGACGCATCCATATGGACTGTATGCCATGGTACAGAGACTTTTATTTTTTTTTTCACGCGGGGAATGCGTTACGCATACGGCGCCGTTTGGGAGAACGGCGGACACGTTATGTGGGACTCTCCCCTGCGGATCTACCTGACGATAAAAGCTCGTCAGGTTGGTGCGCAAGAGCCTACCCACTAAACCACCGCGGTGTCCCTCTAACACCTTGGTGGGGATTATGTGATCGTGTTAGGATGCTTTCCACGATCCCCACCAGTGTGCGTCCGCACTAGGCGGACCCTCCTCTGTGCTGCGGAGCACCCCGTGACACCCTGAGTGCTCCGCATCGCCTGAAGACCAGTGCAATGCAAGGCGCCGGTCTCCCAAACCCGGCACCCGCTGGCCTCCACCGGTGGAGATGGGGGAAAACCTCCCCCATAGCCACCCGTCATGGGACCTTTGCGCCTGTGGGAGTCCTCCAAGAAATAAGTTCCCGGGGGGCTCCCGCAGCCGCACTCCCGATTCTGAGCGCATCCCGTCTCCCTCTCAGCTGAGAGGGAAGAGAGAGCGCTCCCTACCTTTGGGGATGCCAACTACTCGGACATCCCCTCCCCCTCTGGCGTTCGGACTCGCGCCTCCTGCGCTTGCGCCCGCGCCCTATCTGAATCGCAAGTGTGGACCTCCGGTTCAGGGGACCTCCCCTTCACTACCGGCGGATCGCACCTGCGACTGCCCATTATGTGGTCGGCCGACCTCCCGTTAGCAGCGCAGACCGAGCACCGTGGTGCCGCCTTGCAGGATGCGGCAATGTGTCCAGGTATGCCACACCTGAAGCACAAGCCGCTTCTGTCAACACCTTCCGGGCATCTGGGCCTCGCATGTCCTAGCCCCATGCAGCATCGTAGGGGGCGGGGGCCAAGGACCCTGATTTCTGCGTTACTCCAGCCAATCCGCAGTCTTTCTCCGTCTTCCACCAACTTCCTCGCTGTCATTACCGGGAGTCTGACGAATGTGTGCCCCATCCCGTTCCGCCCCGTCCTTATTTCCTGCACCCTTACTTGGGTGTTTAGGCAATCCGTCTTGGCCGTTATGGCCTCCATGACGTCTCCCGTCTCGATAGAGTCGTCTAGGCCCGAGATCCGTAAGCCTACAGTTCTCTCGGGCCTGCCTATTTGCGCCATATCGCCAATCACCTCCTCGAGCTTTTTCGCCAGCTCGTCGGCTTTGGTCCCGCTCACTTCTGGGACGTGAAGAACCCGGGCTCCGGTCTGGGTTTCCCTCATCTTGATGCCAGCCTCCAAACCCAATTCGGGGAGGGATAGTGCGGCTCTGGCTCTTTTCAAAATGTGGGCATACGTTGCGCCACTTTTTACAGCGTCCTCTGTGAGCTTGATGCTGACAGCTGTTGTCTTCACGGTGGCCAGCTTGACCTTCTTGCTCCTCCGCGGTTTTCTTCCGGTAGTAGACTTTGCTGGGGCCGCTATCTCCGTCTCAGTAGCGACTTGCCTCGCCGCTCTCAGTCTCTTCTTCCTTCCTATTGCCTCTCTCCAGGGGATTTCCTGCTGAGAGGCAGCAGGGAAGGAGTCGTCTGTCGGCTTTTCTCTTTCGGATGAAGAGGTCGGGGGATCTCTTGGAGCCTCCTTTGAACTTGTTGTGGTGACTTGTGGCTCGATCTCCTTCCTCCTATCACTGAGCACACATTCCACCACCTCTTCTACAAGTTGCCTCAGCTCCGAGGCTCTAAACTCCGGTCTCGGCGAGGGATGTACGGTGGCCCTCCGTATTGCGAGCACCTCGTCTTGAAGTTTGCGGACCTTCACCTTTACATCATTGAGCTCGCTTCGGAGACTGCGGTTTTCCTCTTCCTGGGCCAGGAACTCTTTGTCTTCGGCGAAGAGCCTCTTTGTACAGTCAAACATGTTCTGGGCCACTTCGAACATTTTGTCAAGGGGCTCCATGATGCCTTGCTCATCCTTCTCGTCCCTCTCGTACTCGCTTTTTATGTACTTGCGGATCTTCTTTCTCTGGCCATACATTTGGTGGAGGCAGGAGTGGAAGAATATGCGACTGCGCTCTTCCACCCTCCTAACTCTGTTCGGGTACTCCGGCCTCGGAGACGTCCTCTCGTAATACACTTCATGACGCTTGTCCATCGATGCTTCGTCAAGGCCTTGTAGCTTGTATCCTGGGGGTGCCCAGAATCTGAGCGTTACGGCTTTCTTCAGCTCAAGTGAGTCCGGCGTAGACTCGCTCCCCTCCATTTCTACTTCCTGCGACGTTTCCGCCACAGTTTCAAATGTGTTTAAATAAATAAATTAATGTTTATGATAAAAGAAGTGTGCAACAGTTGTTTATCACTAAATAGATCCTCAGTTTGCACCCAACCTATGAATAGCTGTAAAGGAACTAAGAAAGAGAAAGTCCTTTAATTCACATACAATTATTAAGCATTTTTATTTTTTTTTAACTACAGTTTTAATCGATTTCAGATATTACCAATTCACAAAGCAAAATGATTAAAAAATGTTTACAAAGTATAAGGCATAAACTGCTCATTTTTTTCCAATTTTCGTGGTGCAAATAACTACGAGATTGGAAAATAATATAAAATCTTTGTACATTACCTTGTTGAAAACGTAAGTCCCCAATTGTGACAAAACTGAAAAAAAAATTGCACATTTTGGATTGTCACATGTCGCAATAAATAATTTTAAATGATATGTTTTGTTGTTTCAGGGAACAAACAACTTTATGGAAGGCCAAAGCCAGGCGCTACCTGTGATGGATGTGTCACTCTTGTGCAGCAGTGTCGCCACCACGTTATTATTCGCTTAACTCTTGGAGTAGCTTGTGAACAAATTTTTAGATCCACGCCATTTTTCAAGATATATCCATAAACAATACCCAATTATTTGAAACTGCTTAAAGGAATACGTTTGCTTTTTTGATTGAATATCTTAGAATAGAAGTTTTGATGCTTTGTAGATTTAGAATTAGCTTTAAAGTTTTTTTCCACTGTTTCCTTGCTATACGTGTACAAACTAAACTGTATTATCAAAGAGAGAGAAAGAAACAGTCAGTGTGATGGATGAACCTGGTGACTATCTACCAATCTAGATACATCCGGTTCAATATTGGTGAGTTGCAGAGTTAAATCTCCACGTTCGTTGATTTTCAAACGGTTTCTTTGTTTATTTCCTACAAAAATATTAATTATTCTTAGTACACGTAACACAACATAAACAATAGAGTACCTACCTATCTTAAGGGTTTTAAATAAGAACTTGTGTTAATTTAATAGGGGTCGATTTTTAGACCTCGTCGACCCCCAAAATCAGTTTTCGTTTATGTCGACCCCTAAGAAAACCGTCGATCGCTTTGGGAATCCCTGCTTTAAATACTGCATGAAAAACATGAAAGATACCTACGTTCTTAATTTCTTTAATTATTTTTGTGGTTAGACCCAATGGTTCGAGTAGTCTCGTCAATGTGATTTTTATTCAGATTAATTTGATAGCTGGTGGTTCACCAACCCAAAATATGGTCATCTTTCTACTGGAAATATGACTTAATTTACGTAAAACACTTTATTTAGATTATTTTTAGTTTGTTTTCGGGGTCTAGTAAATAGTAATATAATTAAATTAATTTTTTCGATGCACTAAATGCGCCTATTCTATATTTTATGTAAGGTAAGCTATCTACTGGACACATTTGGTTGGTTTTGGTGCTTATTAAGTATTTCATAATAATACATATTTTGCAATGCACTTAATGCTATTGATAATAAGAAGTTGATGAGAAGAAGTTTTAAAAAGCAATATCATATTTTATTAATATAAATATCATATTTGATAAATTGCTTAATCAAAGAGTTTGAATGCGAAGCAGGCGGTGATTTTACTTTACTCCCGATATTTTCATATTTTTTATTCATCATAATTAAAAATGCTCACCTTGACGAAAATAAATCCCTAAAAATCATTGGTGTGTCTTAAAATTAAATACTATGCTAAGCTCTATACAGTTTTTGGCCACGTCCTTTACGGATGCTGTTGGATAAAATGGTTTTAAATAAACACTTTTTACTCTTGCTCCTTGTTGCTCCAGCTTCAGTTTTAGTAGTAAATGAGCGGTGTTAATGTTTTAGATTAGGAAAAATATGGAAATGTGGTATCGTTGAATTTATTTCTTTGTATAAGCGATTTTTAATTACTTAAGGGATCCCTGTGTTTTTTTAGTTTCTCAGGTTAAAAACACCCTTTGCTATACTCCAATCAATTATCGTACATAAGTTGATTTAAAGTTTAAAATACGCGAAATATTGCGAAAGGTATGATTTACTTTAAGGATCAAATTTTTTTATCTGTTACTAAAAGTATGATCGATAAATAACGTTCCAATCAAAGAACAAAACAACTCGTACCTTCTGCAATTTGAGGGTCCTAAGACCGTAAAAGTATGAAGGGAAAATTTGCAACTTATAAAAATCATTGTTATGTATCAATGAAATACACGAGGGCGGGGCGGTAGTCGCGTAATCATCTGCTACGACACTGTGCGTAAATTGATTGTGTCATTTTAGATAAATTTGCATATCCTTAACTTAATATTTAAGTACTGGGTCATTTTAATAAAATATACTCGTTTCTAATTTGGATAGTGTTTATAAAATTACCTTGTTATACCACAAACTTTATCATATCAAATATAGATATTCCTTATTTTGCCTACCGGCATATTTTATGATTTCTATAGCACAAGTATATGAGTTTCACAATATTTATAATTTTATTCATTTCGAGAAGGTTAAATTTTAGAATAACTCAACTTCACCAGTCATGATTTCAAGTATGTTTTCTGTGATTTCATACTTTTACTTTTGATTGGGTCAGTACTTATGCAACTTAAAAGTACTACAGAGTAGAGTTTACAAATCAGTTTGGAATTTTATTTAAAAGAAAAAACATAAGTCCTTAAATTTTATTTCATTAAATGTTATACCTACCGAACCATAGGTACGCAAAATATGACTCACACTTGATAGATTTTTGTATGAGTAAGCCAATGGACCTATTTTGATCCCACCAATGTTGCACATCCATCAAGATACAATGAAACCAACACATTTCATTCCACAATTACGCCAACCGCACATCCATCAAGTTGAAATGTGTTGGACTCAATATGCTTTATTGGTTTCTTTAAAAGACATTTCTAAAAGATATTTTACCCTCATGAAAAATGGGGCACTCTGTACAAATACTGGGGTCCGTTAATTTTCATAATTAATGCAGAAGTTGTGACTTCTTTTTCAGGAGTCATTTTCATCGAATGACTAATGTAACTGTTATCATATGTGAGCTACTTTCGCCCAATTATTCATCATCAGTCGCGTTACTAACTTATCTACTTAATTTATCTAATGCCTATATTAATATTAAATGAGGATTACAGAGATCTGCTGTCATAGATCTTCATCCATGGCTAATGACAACTAATGATATAACTGCCTTGGAAAGAAAAACAATTTTGTATTTAATTTTATTTTTTGCGTTCACAATAAATAAAATTAATATTGCCATATTTCTATAACACATAAAATACGCCTTTAAAAATATCCCACCTAAAGTCTCGAAGGCGTGGTTGTTCTTTTATATGCGTATTTAATATCATAAAAAATAATTTTAATTTACGGCCTGTGTTTCCGGCGGTTAAGGAACTTCCGCATGAGCAAGTCATCGGATGGGTGATCAAAAAGATTTTGTCTATATTATAACAGTGCTTCGGAAGACGTTGGTTAAGGCTATGATATAAGGCTTGAAGACTGAACTTGAATAAACGATAACTGCAATGCCAAACAAGAAACTAATATATACTACAAGAACACAAATTTGTTGTTTGTGTGTTTGTCTGTCCGCTCTTTTCCCCGCTCTTTTTCCATTGTATCAATTAACGTTACCATAGCAACGCGTTACCGGGTCAGCTAGTACTATATTAAATCATACGAACATAATTAACTTTTTAATTAATATTTTTCTGCTATTTATGTATTTTTGTTCTAATTAATTTTAGCAGATTCTTACTTGCTGGACTGTACACTAAACTCATATCTCGTTCTATATTTGTCACTTCCTTTGATATTTCATATACCATTTTATAACTTTGTACCTTACTGAATTTACAACCAGTTCTGATATAAGAAGGCCTTTAGGCAGGGCCCGATCTAGCTATTTTGCCGCTCAGGGCAAAGATCATTTTCGCCGCCCTTTACATACAGAAAATCATATAAGTCATGAGCTAGTTTTGTTGGGGGATGCAAAGTATACAAGTACCTACATAAAATACGTCATACTGTTAGGATTATACCTACTTACAATATTCACGTCAGTATTTTGGGCCTTCTGAAGAAGTAACCTATACGAAAGTTGATAAGTGTTTCTATGTTACTATAAGTATACGATGTATGTCTTTTGAAAAATTTTACAGAAACTATTGAATGGATGGAGTGATATATTTTTTTATCGACATAGTTATGTACCTTTCAACTTTATCATCATCATCGACCTATTGCGATTCACTGCTGCGTATGGGCCTTTTTTCCTTGTGCTATATTAGCAAAAGCAAGAGCAACAGTAAAAAAGTAAATTTAGGATTAAACTGTATTAAATCATTTTTTAGTTAATTGATCAAAATAAATCTACTAAATAGGAGAATAGGTACCAATCACGAAAAACTGGCAACACACGCTCTAAACATAAACCATTGTCTATAGAAGGGTAATCCGTTACGACCCAAATCTAATGATGTGACTTAAATTTTGTTAAAAATATAGAGTACTTATAAAAGTATCGATACCTCAAAAATATCGGAACAAAGTATCGTATCAAAATATACTTAGTATCGATATGAAAGTATCGATAGATAAATAAATATATAATAAATATTAGACAACATCACATACATTACTCTGATCCCAATGTAAGTAGCTAAAGCACTCGTGTTATGGAAAATCAGAAGTAATGACGGTATCACAAACACCCAGACCCAAGACAACATAGAAAACTAATGAACTTTTTCTACATCGACTCGGCCGGGAATCAAACCCGGGGCCTCGGAGTGGCGTGCCCATGAAAACCGGTGTACACACTACTCGACCACGGAGGTCGTCGATACTTGTATAAAAGAGGTTGTAGGTCCATAACCTGTAGAAGATACCCGGATTTAAGTAGATTGTTTATATTGAACGAGGTTTATTAGAATGTAAATTTTAGACAGACAAATGACGAAATCATACAATACTTTTTATAAATAAAATCTATCAAAACACAAAAGAGGTTGTGTTTATTCCAGCAGTACTACTCAGGTTTCGGTACTTTTTGCGGATCCCTACTCTTTCTTTCTTTCTTTCGAACTAGAATAATTCAGTTACGTAAAATACTTAAATATTTCCACTATTCAACCTGAAGTAGGTTGGAAGGTGGCGCATAAAATTCTCAAATTGATGATAAAAAACTTGGGTGGTAAATGGCTAAGTTGGAAGATAGGAATAAGTCAATTTTGCCGCCCTGCTTTTTTGCCGCTCTGGGCAAATGCCCGGCTTGCCCCCCCTTAGATCGGGCCCTGCCTTTAGGAATAAATGATGCTGGAGTGAGATCATTTTGAATTTAAAAATGATCTTGCAGTATATTCACTGGGTTGTTTTAATTTTTTTGTTTTAAAAACTTTTTTTGATCGAATTAGGCAACGAATATAAATATCTGCGACTATCACAACATATTAGCGATGAAATCGTCTTTGCTTTACATGGTAATTTTTCGCAGACCATTGCTTGTACTTTGCTTTTGTGTCAGGTGTGAAATGATGACTCCATGTTTTATCAAGTGATGCAAAAATCCGACTTATTTCACTTGAATCGCTGTTAAAGAGCTTTAAAATTGATAATTTAAATTCGCTTTTGATGTGAACTTAGCAGACGCCGTACCCAACGTGCAGCTCGCATATCAAATTCTACGATCAATATGTGATATATCCGTTCTTTCAATATGCCTACAGCTTCTGCCATCTGTCTGACCTCGACTTCACATTAGTGTTACTTTTACATGTTAAGTCGTTCAAGATGATAATCATTATTTAATTCTTTTAGTGCCATACATATATACCAATATATGCTAAAAATGCCAGTAAAAAAGTGCATTTTTATAGATAATTTATATGAACAAGAGTTATATGAACGATGTTTATATAAAAAATATGCGATCGAAGATAGTTAGAATGCAATATAATTAATAAAAATACGAACACGGTAACACGGCCGTCACATGCGAGTGCGCGCCCCGAATGTGAACTGTCAAAAGGAGCGCTATCGCGACGCTGGCATTTTTCACAAATAGCGAGAGCTGCGCGACGGCGTTCCTTGGCACTAAAAGGGTTAATCTGGTATGACCATATTTTGATACAGCTACTCAAATTTACTCACCGTAAACAAAATCAACAAAAAATATTTAAGAAGAGGTATTTGCCTTTCACATACTATTATATATATTTTAGACACAATTATTATTAAGTTACCAAATCGGATAGAAAGGCAAAAATAAGCCGACATAAATTATATGTAACACCCAAAGAAGACGATTGTAATATAAAAGAAATTGTATTAAAAATATTTATCATAAGACATTTTAATAAGTTTATTATAATTTGTATGTCAAATGATGGTTCCAGGCATTAGCTCCTGTGACAATTATTTTTTTTATTTTACATTAGTTACGTTGGTACTAATTGTTTCCTTTTAATACTTTTGGAGGTCAGCTTAAACATCAATGCTTAACAATATTTCGTGTATATTAAACATTTTGTTATAAGGGCAGAATGAATTATAAATCATATTGATAAATTCAAATGAGACTTTATTATACCCATTCATTAAGAAAGGTCTTTACGAATAATTGAGATGTGGAGCGGATTGAAAACTACAAACAGAAGACGGGAAAATCACGTGCTGTTCGCTCTAACTGCATTCTAACCGAGCACCGGCACCCATGAAAATATTCTCTGCGTTTTTACTCTACGATAAACAACAATCAATTTGGGACAAACGTCATTGAAAATTTTATTAGTATAGCTACATATACTAATTGCAGTTCAATGAAATTTGTTTCAATCTATACAATAAATGAACTATTCGCTGTTGTCATTAACATTGAGGGAGACATGATAGCGTGGGGAATTAAATAATAATGGAGCGTGTCACACACGTAGCAATTACGGGAAACTCACCTACGTCAAGAAAAATGGTTCTGCAACTAGAAATAGAAAATGTAAAATCCAGTAGCAGGGCCACGCATTGTTGTACTTAGTTTTGATATTTTTCGTGTTTTACTACTTATTATTAGTAATGCAGGTAAACTTGCTTGCACGAGCTGATGTATCTATATACCAATAATTTACATCAACAATTTCTGAAACAGGAACAGTTTTTCCGGGATAACTGATTTTTTTGGTAAAAGAAATAAAATCGTTTTGATGAATTCATTCTATACGTTGCTTTTGTAGCAGGGTAATGCAAATGCAAAGCAATGTAAATAAAAGTAAGAAATGAGATTTGTCATTTTTAAAAGATTTACCTGTCTTCCACTGTACGTAGAGATCAACGGTGTTGTTTGGTATCTGACAGTGTAAAATAGCACCATCACTTTACACTTAACGGTGTAGTAAAAGGCGAAAGAAATGAAAAGAAAATGAAATGAAAATAACTTTATTCAAATGCACTTAAAAATAAGTAGTTTTGAATCGTCCAACATTTTACCTTCCACCCATTCAGGACGTCTTTTAACTGACAAGAAGAATGGGCGCAAGAAACTCGTCAGCTTTAACAGAAGTAACGACATTTACAATAAAATATGTCGTCACCATACACAATCCAAAAAAAAAAACACAATTATTTTGTTATGACAGTACCTACTAATAGTGTTATGATATCATTATTTAGTTGATTACAACAAAGTCAACAAGTTTTTGTACTTACTTAAAGTAAGTATCCCTGAACATTGCAATAACATACAGGAAATAAACGACAAAAAGAACAAGATGCATGTTAAGCATTAGTCAATAATACTGAAGGTTAAAGCAGACCCATTTCCCAAGGCAGCACCCGTTCACGAGTATAAAAGGCTAATGATACCGGTGGTTATACTTCGTCTAGAACACAAAATTGGTAACGGTGTTTTCCAAATTATTATCTTTTACTGTGATCTCCAAATCGCCTGCTAAGCAGAGAGATAATGGCTAAAGTCTTCATTTTCGGGAGAGTCTTCCGTCTTGCTGTAAACGTCTCTTAGCTAAAAAGGTCACGAAGAACAGTTGCTTCACATCATATCTATGAAAATATGTATGTCAGAATATATTAAGAAACTTGCTTAACAGAGTCTCATACAAAGTTGTGTATTTTTTTTATAATAAAAAAACGGAAAAAAACTATTTCTCAGACATACAGGTTTTTTGAGCGTTGTATAAGCAAATATTCCCAATTAAAAAACTAATTAGATTGATAAAGCAGGATCATAAGTATTTGCGTGTGCTAAATTAAATACGCGTAACAATGCCAAATTACAATAGAGCGACGTTTTACTACGGAACTCTTTGATTTGAGTCCGAAACACATTAAACGGTTTTAATTCACAGTTTCATGTCACTCAGTGATTGAAATGGTCGGAAGGGAAACATTGCCGTGGAATATATTTTTAATTTGCATTTAATTGGTTCAATTTTATTCAATATTGTTGCATTGGAGATTGACTCTATAATTTAATTATTTTTTCGTAGAATAATGGTCACTTTTTTTCTAAATAAAGCGTTATTATCATTTACTTACATATGCGTTAGCTATTTGAAATTATATATAATGGATAGTTTATATTTCGTGGAAATAATTCATAGCCGTGATTTATGTATAAAATTACTAAAATAAAATATCTAACCGATAGAAAACACAAAATTAAAAAGCAATGTAAAATGTAGTATCATAAAACAAAATTAAATGCTTGATTTTAGTACCTACCAAATCAAAGATAACAACAACAAATCCATTAGCCAATAAGGTCAGCAAATCGACTATCGGATCGTAAGAATAATTACTTAAGGGATGAGAAGTAATAAACCGTATATAATGAATATTGGCGGAGAAGGATTAACACATTTCTGTAAATACTGAACTTATATCCCAAGTAACCACTTTACATTATTATAAAGTAATTTATAGTAAAAAATACAACCAATGCAAAAAAAATATTAAACAAAAATAAAAATAAAATTGCTTTGATTAATTTGCCATTGTATATACAACAAACCAAATATTTTGTTACGCCAATAGTTTATATCACTAATTAAAGCTCCCGATGAAATTGACGATAGTTTCCCAGTAATTATAAACTATTCATGTTTCTCAACATGAATAGTGAATGAATAGAAACACCAAGTGTATGTAAACTTTTGTCAATTCATATTACATACACTCACCTGGAATTTAAGTTGAAAATAGATTGAGAGTAATTTATAGTGTGGGATAGGTGGGTGAACTGTATTTGGAATACAAAATGACGTTTGTAGAATTCCGTACCCAAACCGCTGTAGGATTTAATCACTTCGTCGTCCGGTCTTGTCTGTTAAAGCGTGAAAGTATAAAATTCACAGTGAAGTATATAAAATATAAAATTTCCTATTAAAGGCTTTGAGAAAGAGAAGTCGATTAATTCAACACAAATAGATCTAAACGATAAGGTACTTCCCCTTTGATATAGAATTAAATTCGAGAATTAACGGAAAAAATCTGTGAATATTATTTTTTACATATCACCCCACAAATTGGTAATAAACTAATATTTCCTAAGAATAATTCTTATAATAATTATTAATTTAATAGGTTATTTCAAAACTACATTTGTTACAATTTAAGTAACCAAGATAAGTATACAATGTTTTAAGAATAATAATAATACTGTTTATGTGTAAAGTTCAATTTGTAACTGAAACGAATTTATCTTTTCGTCAGATGAATAATGAACTACAGTAATGTTAAACTATTTTCGGCAAAGCTTCCATACGCCTTTTTTATAAATCGAATACTTGTGTGAACTTTATAGTATACTAGCGGCCTGTCCCGGCTTCGCACGGGTGGACAAAATTCTTTAAATTCTTTCTATTATTAAATATTTTTCCGTTAGCGCCATCGAGTCCGGTAGACGAACGACTTGCGTTTAACGCGTTGCTATGGTAACGTTATTTATACAATGGATAAAGAGCGCGAAAAAGAGCGGACAGACAAACACACAAACAACTGTGATCTTAGATTATAGATTTAGTTCTATATAATTATTAGATTTTTGTAAAACAGGTTTTGTTTTTAATCTTATAAAATAATACATATAATATTACAAAATTCACATATATGTAGATTTTAATATATTCTAATAAGCGTTTACATTAACTGATATTAATCACTTCGAAATTTGTATTACGTCGGTATTATGTGTTTGCATATTGTATACGTTGATTAATACCTATCTACTGGTTCAACATTTTCCAAGTAAACACGGTTGGTATTCTCATATCGGCTGTGCTAGTATTGTTATTTCAGCGTTTTATCATTGTTGTTATAAGAAAACTTGTATTAAAGAAGTTTTTATACTGATCTGCAGTACAATTACGTAGTATTATTTATTCCATAAACAATAGTGAAGATAAAGGCACAACTAAGGCAATGCAAACCGCAGCTTATTGCCGTTCCTCACTGTAGGCACGTGCATTAAATACGGGTGCGACTTTTACGATATATACTTATGATATCATTTCATATGATTACCTTTGCCACTCTTGAGAATATAATGTGCAGGGTGAAGTTTAAAAATCTAATTAAAGACTAATGCTTTAATTATTTTAGGGTAAAAGGAAAGTAGAGATATCATAATTTTTATACTAAGGCTTACTATTAATTGTTTAATAAGGAGAATACTGCACATATAAACTACGGGAAAGTTAGATAGGAATTGCAACTTGCGTATATAATGAAATATTTTTGATAGGTACCTGAGATACTCAACCTCGAATAACGAGGAAAAATACTGAAAAATCAACATAGCTGCGAGAAAATGGAACGGGTTAACAATGTGCTAATCACTACTGATATTGCTGTTAACCAGACAGAAAATTAATCGCTTGTGCTACTTGGACAGGAGTCGCATATCAGCGATATTTAAAATTTCTCGTAGAGGAAGAAATGCAAACGAATCCAACATCGGTTGTTTGGTAGTCAGTAACATATTGTGAAATCTACAGTACTTAAACTTAGAAAGCGTTTTCATATAGTCGATTGTTATAAGCAAACTTAAGGAAGTCTAGAAAATAGTGTTAAATAAATTCTCTATAGCTGTAATTTAGAACCACGAATTTCTGGTAAACCTTTCCAGTTATCCTAAAATCATAATCTTCTCTATATTTGTTGCTTTAATTTTTTATCATTAAAATAAAAGTACCTTTTATAATAAAAAAAAACACAATTAATAAATATGCACTGGAAATCGATTTTACCAAGTGTCTAGTAGAAGCTCAATCTGATATTATTGTGAACTATTAATTGTTATATGCACTTAGATGGCTATTATTAGTAAACCAACTTATGCATTAAGGAGGAACTATAGAAACTAACTCAGTAACACGAAAATAGGAAAACTGCTGATGACGATGATAGAGACACTCTACTAAGAATAATAATGGTTATGATTGGTAGAAGAATGTCATAATTATATTATGATATTCTAATGCAATTCCAGTAATTTCCTTGTTAAAGTCGCTTTCTTTTGTTAAATGGCGTTTTACATTGTAATTGGTAGATAAATAAGGATTCAGTTTTCTAATATCAAATAGGAATCAACGTTATTTAAAAAAGCATCCCCATCTTAATTAAATTAGCGGATACATTTTAGGTGACACCACTGAAACAACGATATTTTTATTTTAAAATATCAAAAAAATAGTGTCAAAATTAATGAAACTTACCCATTCTGAAATAAACTCACAAGAAGGGTATAACACGTAGATTAATTGTGTAGATAAAACAAAAAAAAACTCCACTATACATCTGTAAGATCATGGATTATTGTTCTTCAATATGGTGCCCTATATACGAAGTGCATATTAATAGACTTGAAGCTATTCAACGCTGGTTCGTAAGAGAGTTATGTACGAAATATGGCCTGCGTAGAAAAATATCTGATTATTCAGATCGTCTGAAGTATTTTAATATGATAACCCTGGAAAGGCGTAGATGGATGAGTGAATTACCCACACTTCTCCAGATTGCCAAAGGATTGTCTGATGGAAGATTGTTGGAAATGTTATCATTTAAGGTAGGTACCAATTCGGTCAGTGCGTTATCCGCAATTATTTTGTACACCGTTTTGTAAAAACAATGTTCCAAAAAATTATCCATTGCATAGAATGTGCTATTATTACAATGAGATTTGCTCTTATTTTGATATATTTACTTGTTCTATTATTTCATTCAAGAGATCATTTCTAGAATTACTGTAAAAACATTAAGAAACGATATGTGCACATAATTTTAAACACAGTAATACAGTGTTTAAGATTTTTACTAATTATTGTACTAATTATTGTACAATAATTAGTAAAAATTGATAAGTTTTATAAAAATGTTATGTAATATAACCCAATTATAATTGTGTAATTGGGCACAGATATACACTTTTTATTGAATTTATTTGTATATGTATAATTTCTATCTCATGTCGATATTGGGCCATTGGAAAAATAAAATAAAATAATGAAATTATCACGGCGTACTATAATTTAGCGTCAAGCCAATACAAATCCCAATGGTACAGAGGACTCGATCCTGTCACCTGTCACTCGCAAGATTGGGAGATTATAGCTGTTGAGCCTTCTTAGCATAGCCATGAATTCACATACAGACAGATTGTATAGACGGATTACGGAATAAACGGTGCAATCGCATTTGACTGGATTTTAAGCCTCCTATTATGTTGCTCTAATTTTAGTATACAGGTGGTTTGAAGTTGCAGATATTGTTCAAACATGTGAGGAATGGGGGGGGGGGGGGGGCATGGGCATTATTCGCAGTTATGATAATAACATTCCTTACTATCAAACCCATAATAACCATAGTGAGGCTTGTATTATAAATCCCATCAAAAACATAAATGTGAAATGAGAGATAAGTTCAATATAATGATATATATCTTGGTTGTTGACTTCAACAACAAAAGAAGTGAGATCTAAATGGGTGCCAACTTTCATTGTTCAGTCCTGAAATTTATTTATAACAACATAAAATATCATTTTTCTTATAATTTAGGATAATATTTTGTAGCCTAAGGTCTAACTATATAATATAATATTTCATTATTTACCTATAATGTCGGGAAATGTATGACGATTTCAGTCATCCTCTGGTTACGGCTCTACTAAAGGTGTCAAAACGGCAGGGCTAAATATAAAAAACCAGAAAAATCACGCACCTAGTAAATCCGCAAAGTGGTTTTATTCAAGTTGAATGCTCGTATTTATCACACAAACATTTACCGCCATCGGGATTAAACTTGGGTTCCATTTGGCATGCAGTTGCGGTCACTCTTTCTAGACAATCAGCTTGATTGTTACAGCAGGTAGAATGAATTAAACAAATTAAATTTCTAAGCAATATTATACTTTATTGGGGACCCTTATGTTTCTTGATTAAATATTATAGTCCACATGTCAAAACTTCAAAAATTTTATTAATAGCATCTAGCTGTGGATTATTAAGAGGGGCAATATTAGGCGTATAATAGGTTTGCTTCTTCTTCTTTATGTTTCTCTTCAATCACTGAAGGTTGGACATCAGCTTAGAAAACTCTTTCTTGTCCAGCGCGAGGTGAATCAATTCAGCTGCACTCGTGACTTCAGTCCATTTCCCGAACGTTATGCAACCAAGATTTTTTACGGCAGCCAACTCCACGTTTTCCCGCGATATTTCCCATCATAATTAATGCAGCAGATTTTGTCTCTCGTGTCTAAAGCCGTGACCGAGGTATGCAACTTTTCATGTTTTGATGGTTTGCATTTATTTGCGGTTCTGGTCAACCCGTTTCTAAACTTCGTCAAAGGAGAGTTTTTTGAGGCCAGTTTATAGAGAACATACGTCGATAAGTTCACATTTAAAAAGCCCCTATCCATTTTCGGAATTCTTCTTTAATGGTCTTCAGAGATCTTTACTTTATGGCTTATTTCTTTCTTAATTAAGTCATCATTATCATCATCACCATCAAATTTCTCTTACGACACTCACGGCTGGGCAAAGGTGCCCTTCGAGGATCTCCACAAAGACAGGACATTATACTTATTTTATATTACTCATTATCTGACTTATAACCTTTTTGACATTACCCTGACAATACAAAGTTGTTATTTTTTATTGTCCTTTGTTAGCCTTAATATTTTGCTTTTACTACTGGTAAGTTCTATTTTAAATTCATTACAAACTGTAAACTATTTCCGAAAGTTATGTAATATTTCACAATATCAAGAAAGTATTGCGCAATTTCCGGTATCATTGCATAAATTGCGCAATATTGCATAATATTACAAAAATGTTATGCAACATTTCACAATACTGCATAAAATTTTGTAAAATTGTGAAAATGTATTATTAAGCTGATTAATCATATTTTTTTATAACGTGGCTTAAGTGAAATAATTGCGTATATAGAGCATGTGCCTTATTTGTGTAGGTGACTTTTGATTTATTTTTTATATTATTTTATTGGTTAAATGACTGTTGATAGAAAAATGGTAAAGAGTGTTATGTTAGACTTTTGCTATGAAATCCTTTGTTCATTCCCTTGTCTCTTAAAAGTCTTTTAATTTATGATAGCAATCTCACATTTTTTAACTCCGATAACCATTCTTGTGTCATTTTATTTTACTGTTTGTTGCACTTACAAAGTATTAAAATAATACAGTAAAATATATTTGTGAGAAATCGGCTTTTCTAAAAATCTTAGTTAGTAGTAATCTTAGTTATCTTAGTAAAAGTTTCTTCCAGCCAACCAAGGGTATGTGGGTGCCTTAAAAAAGTAAGCGCGAGAACTTATACCGTACTTCAGGTTAAAATGCATATTTAAAACACTCATTATTAATTAACTTATCATGAAAAACTATCATAGCACATAATATGAATATATACTACATAAATGCACAAATAAACAAACTTACATAATGAGATGGTAAATAAAAAAAACATAAATTAATATAAGTATAAGATTGTATCAAAACACAATACTAAATTCCATATTTTGTTTCATTTTTGTCTAACTGTGAAATTGAATCTGTTAAATTGAGTCAGAAAAATGACAAACTGTTATCAAAATCACAATCATATCTCTCTACGATTACATCTCAAATATTTATCACTTCATTTTGCTCCTAAATTGACGCAGATGATTTTGATTTAATTTGAAGAGACGATGAATGTATTCTTCTCAAAATTGATTCTTGAAATTGAATTATAATATAGGACTAATGGCTTAGAGCAATTTGTCGACAGGATCCATGATCATTTTGCATAAATGTAACTGAATTTCATTGGTATAGCTTTGACTTCATAAAACCTATAAAAAGAAATGCAATGGTGGTAAATCATAACCTGGGGGAACTCTTATTACTGAAACGTGATTATACGTTCAGGAAATATCTCATTCAGTTTTACGGGTTGATGTGGAACCGTCTTGTCGAATCCACATATTATCCACATTAATGTATTTCAATTTAGTTATAAAGAACTATGTTATCATGTTGTGATATCGAGTACCTGCAACATTCACTGCTTCATGAGAAAATTCATTACCGTATACTCTGTGATTCAGGCTCTGTGTTTTTCTATATGCAAACCTTTGTCGACTTCTTTACAGTACAATGAAAAAAAAAATTAAGAAATTAAACATGCTTTTTATTTAATTCAAATCATCCCTTTATTCGGAGGACACCTCAGAAATCAATTAGTAGATGTGGAAAAAAGGTGGTCCAGCTCTGTTTATTTCTACAACAAAATAAAATGTCATCAAAATAATAGCTAATTTTATCATTATTGTGCTCACGAAGCTATGAATTTTTTTTTCTATTTCAGTAATAACTCCATAGTGCCGTGAATTGTAGTGATTTAGATAAGGTTCCGTCCTTGAAATTAGTTAATATGTGCTCAGAAAAATTAATAGCATAAGCAAAAATTTAATTGAAAGAAATCTCGTGTAATATTTGAAAATTGTGGTCGACCTCCGTGGTCGAGTGGCTCGTATACCGGTTTTAATGAGAAATCTACTCCGGGGTTCCGGGTTCGAACCCCGGTCAGGTCAATGTAGAAAACTGCCTTTTCTATATTTTTTTAGGTCTGGGTGTTGTGGTACCGTCGTTGTTCCTGAAATCCATAACACAAGTGCTTCAGCTTATATAGTAGCTGACCCGGCCAAGCAATGCTGTAGTTGCAATATTTTTTATTATAAATTAAAATGAAACCTATCCAGCAAAATGAAAAAAAAAATAAAATCGTTTGGGAGTCCATCGCGGTTAAACACTGTGACAGAGATTTCTTATATTGTGTAGATTTATTGTACTTAAATTACTTGAATGAAATCAGAACAAATATAAATAAATATATTGTAATTTTAATTTAAAATTGCTTACTTCTTGAAATGTAAATATAAGAATGAATATAGTATACATGATTATATTATTTCCGTCCTAAATCAATGAGTCAAATTGTGATGGTATGTAGTGTAAGTAACTATATTCCAGTTTTGTTAATTATATTATTTTTTCATCGGTATTACATTTATGAAGAGAAAACTTCACCCCAGTGAATAAACAAACAATCAATTCGTTATTTTTGTGCAATGTTTCTTATGCATTTTTATTATAGCATTGCTTTAGTATGTACCATGTGGCCTGTACTTATATAATAGTAGTTTATGATACTGTTGCATAATAAGGGTTCTTATAACACGAGTGTGTTTTAAAAAAACGAGCCGTAGGCGAGTTTTTTTATAGTATCACACGAGTGTTATAAGACCAAGTTATGTATAGTGTCATACACTACTTTATCTACTTTCATACTATAATACGTAAAACAATATTGCAAATAAAACGCTGAATATAACAACAAATTTTTAAATGTCAAATGTTGGCGCCAAGGTGCAAATATCGATTGCGCATGCGTGTTGCGTCGTCACGGACTCGTTCATTGAAACCTTTTTAAAGTAGAGGTTCAACCTCCTTGGTCCAGATGGAGGTTGTATAGGTGTATCGTTATGATAAAAAAGTTATATTATGTTACAGGTGTCCATACAAGACCTGTATCGTAATAAAACTTTTTTTTTATTATTTTTGGCCTGTACGTAATGTTTGTCATAAGCATTTTGTTTTCAGTTTTAGAATCTTTGTATTATAGTATTAGAGTAGATAAATAAATAAATGATTCCCCAGGCGACACCTCAAAAACCTTCTAGATCTAATTAATCGGTATATTAGGTACTGAATATAATCCTACTCGAACTCCGAATCTCTAAAAATGCATGACTCACCACCTTTATACCTACCGCTTCTATTCAATTGCATGACTAGCTATTTCGCAACGTCATGCAATATTGACTATTTATACGCCTTACATGACAAATAAGCATCAGTCCTGCTTCGGCAATCGGATGAGCTTTACGTATTGTGCGTCTCACCTATCTAACAATATTCCCTGAAGTCATAAAAATAATTAAATATGTGTGGTCATTGTGATAATTTCTGTCAACCGAATTCACCTGACGTGACCTACGAAGGACCCTGTGATCGAAGGAGCCATGGTGCACATGGATTTGGTCCTCGTCGTCATCAGTGGAACCACGAGCATCGAGGTGGACCTTTTGGACATTTCAGACATCATGAGCATGGCCCAATGTGGCATGGTCCTGAACACCATTTCCATGAATATCATGGACACAAATTTGGACACGGTCATCATGGGCATGGCTTTGGGCACCACGGTGGATTTGGCCACCATGGTAGATTTGGACACCATCACAGACCTCCACCACCTGGATTTGGCGATTACCCACCTCCACCACCCGGTCCACCTGGTCCGTTTGTCGGTTTCAGACAATTTGGCCCATGTGATTGTAGACGTGAAAGATCATGTGGCAGCACTGATGTGAGAAGATGTAAATGCAAGGATAAGTCAACGGAAAGGAGACCATGCTGCTCCAAAGATAAGGAACAAAATGATTCTGAAACTTTGCTGGTACAAAGAATTGTGGTGGAAAAACCGGCCCGTTGTAATACTGTTTGAAGCGATTAAGCTATAAATAGGTATCGTATATATTTATTTATATATTGTTATTATCACATCAATGAGTCAAAAAAGAAAATAAAAAAGTAGATGATAACCAAATATTCTTTATAGCCGTTATATATACATGTAAACTTAAAACTAAAGGACAAAAATTACATAAATCCTTGCCATATTTATTTAGCAATTTCACATTTAGACATTTTATTCATAAATTTAATTTAGTTATTACTTTTTTCAATTTTACGATTATTCGGTAGGCGAAGTTAATATACGTGTTTCACTGTAACTCTAAGACTATTTATTTTTATCTTTAAATATGTTCATATAGTGATTATATTAAGAGTTCATGAGACCAATTCAAGTGATATTTAATTATTTTATTTATTTTCATCGTTTTTTTATATATTTATTATTTTATTTTATTTGTAGAGGTAATCGCTTTGAAATAGACTATAATAATAGTACAATTGATTCTCACGGAGATCATTACCTTGCCATGAAAAGAACTCAAGATGAAGAAACAAGGACAAAGGCAATGGAACAAGAAGATGTCAATATTAATCGTTGAATACATTCAAGAACATGAAGAATCTAAAAGGAATTCTACGTGTAACTACAATCTTCAAAAGAATGTACTTTCGAAACAAAACACTCGCAGTATTATTAGTGAATATTCTTAAATAAATATTGTTCAAATATCAAGTCGTGATTATTTATTAACACTAATACCCTTCTTCCGAATACTAATAATCGTTTACCATATCGTTTGTTCTCAACTGAACTGAAAGTAAATGAATAAAAGTGGAATACACATAATCTTAATATATATAAATTACGTGTCACGTTGTTTGTCCGCGTTGGACTCCTAAACTACTTAACCGATTTTAATCTTTGTACACCGTGTGCAGTTTGATCCAACTTGAAAGATAGGATTTATTCTATCTTATAAATTAAAATGATATGATATTTATATCATTTTAATTTATAACACAGCAACGCGTGGCCGGGTCAGCTAGTATTATATAGGTTTTTATATTTTTTATGACCCATGCCCGCGTAAATATAAAGAGCCTCTTTATAAAATTGTCAATTTTTTTACCGTGCAATTAGATTATATTATGTCATTATTATGTGCTCTACCCCTTCAGACAGCAAATGTGTTCTATAGACCGTATTCAACAATCGTCTTGGGAAAAATATATTCTTCTTATCTTTTAAAAGGATATTTTCCACAAGTTCTATTAGAAATTTGGCTGTTCCTGATTTCTGACACAATCTTTATTGCTTATGTATGTATGTAAGTTTACTTGTGGGTCACAGTTTATTTGCAAAAGTAACATTTTAACACTAATAAAATACTACAAAACTTAAACTTTATTAAGTAGTTTTTACACTTCCGCGACTATGAATCATTCAAAAGAAACCTTTTTTACAGGATTTAGGCCTTTTTTATTTTTAATATTAGACTTGTAGACTCCTCTACAGGAGCCGTTATTGCAGCATCCTGAGGAAAGAACTGTGACCAATAAGTAAAAAGACGATTTGTCATTGCCAATATTCACGCTATTTTGAACATTTCTGAAAGGCAATAGTGACTTCAGTTTATGTAATTACGATGAGATCAGACCATATCTTTAAGGTTTTTCTACAAACAAAATCAAAATACGCACCTAAAGATAATATATAAAATACTAGCTGTTGCCCGCGACTTCGTCCGCGTGTATTTGATTTTATACAGTTAAACAGACTTGTTAACTGTTATACAGCAAAAATATATATATATAAATTTTGGATTAATGCGTGAATAAAAAGAAAATGTAAACAATTGGACACAGATTATTTTCCAACTTAACCTGGCCGGTGATTGAATCCGGATCCCTGCAGGCCTAAGGCACTTGCGGTATCATAAATGACCACTGTGCCGCAGAGGTCATTTGATCGACACGATCAGCAAAAATAAAACCGGCCAAGTGCGAGTCAGACTCGCGCACTAAGGGTTCCGTACCATATCTAGCTAGTACCTTATAATGCCTCTTTATAGACAACGTTCGATGTGGTTTGGTTCGGAACACAAAAATAAACAGTTTGTTTGGTTGACTTACACGGAAGAAAGCGACATAGAGCTGACCGTGTGAGAAACAGCCGACGCTGAGGTCGACGCTGGCAACACGTAGCGTCTGCCCTTGGGCTTTGTTTATAGTCATTGCATAACACAAACTCACCGGGAGCTGTACACGTTTGAAATGGAATGGGTAATTATTGCGAATCAGTGGAATTCGTGGTATAAAAACTCTTTCACCGATGCCACATCCCGCCAAAATCTCCGCTTCTATTGTGTTACGCTGCAAAGAAGTAACTTTCAGTCTTGTCCCGTTGTATAATTTTGGGGGACTTAAATTTCCCAAGAAAATAATTGGGACGTCAGTTTTTAAATAAATCTTGTGTGCTGGAAGTTCAGGAACGCTCAAAGAATTAAGAAATTCAACGGGATAATTGGTAGCGTCATCTTGCTCCATTACTCTGTAAATGGAAGTACATATACTCAACTACTTCTCCTTCAACTTTGTTGAGTATATCCAAGTTGATTCTTGCGGCTTGGTCATTTCGCGGAGTCAAAATGGCTCTTTCGCAAAGCCATGATTTGTTATTTGATTTTGTTCACCATGCACGGAAGAGAAAAGTTTTTCAATTGAATTATCAGTATGGCAGAGATTTTCAGATAAAACTATTTGCCCTTCTTCTTCCCGATATGTCCATTCGTCAATAGCAATAAATCAGAAAATTCCTGCGCATTTGTGTTGGCTCCTGTTCGCGCCCTCATGTTCACTGTTAAGTGCGTCTTTGTGACGTGTCGCCAAAAGCTTGAGCTCTTTAAGCATGCTCTTATCTCGTCGGTTTTTGTTCCCAGTGGTACTACTGGCAACGGTAGTCTAAAATCCCCACAAAACAGCATCATTGCGCCACCGATAGGTTGGTCATTTTGCCGGATATCACTCAGAGTTCTATCAACTGCTTCTACTGCTTTTCGGTGTGCCATAGTGTACTCGTCCCAGGTACTTCTAGAGATTCGCTTTATCACTGCTTCTAGAGATACCACATACAGAATGTTCACTTATGTCCAAATTTATGGGGAATTTAAACATTGTATGAGCAATTTTACCGCCGGTTAACAAAGTAGCTGCTATACCAGACGACGCCACAGCAAGAGCTATTTTGGCTATTTTTGGGATCCGTAGTAAATTTTTTTCCCGCTTAATCCCGGTCCTTTTATAGGATTTATGCTCAATTCGAGCGGTAATATAAAGTATCAGCATAAGGTAAGTACATAAGTTGTGTGTATTAAGGTGTCCAAGTTACTATGGTTTGTTAACTATCCCACGGGAACCCTTTAATTTTCCGGGATAAAAAGTATCTAAGATGTTGACCAGGGATATAAGGTATTACCATGCAAAATTTCATTGAAATCGGTTTAGCCATTTCGGAGATTAGCCCGTACAAACAGAGAAACAGAGAAACAGACAGAGAAACAAAAAAATTAAAAAAATCATTTTTTGGTATTATCCCTCTTTTTACACCCCCCTGAATTGGTTTTAAGCATTTTTTTTCTATGTACAGAAATTCGACCTCTACAGTTTTATTATAAGTATAGATATAATGTATTCGGTCGAGATTTTTATATAGACTTTACTTTTAATTTTTTTAATTTCTTTTAGAACGTAGGTGCTCACTAAAACGGGATTTTGCAAAATACAACCTAAAAACCTAAATTCAACCTAAAGGGGGTAAACGGGGTGGCAAAGTTTGTATGATACTTCTCTTTAATTTTAATAGTAGGGTTTCCAAATTATTAGAAAATACTCATTATTTATAGAAATTAATATGTAATTAATTATCAACCGACTTCAAAAGGAGGAAGTTATCAATTCTGATGTTAATTTTTTAGGTACATATTTTCGGGCATAACTCCGTCATTTATATAGAGGAATTTGCAAAATTAATTGTTTGTTTGAAAGGAGGTTATTTCGAGAGTTTAGAGGAACTCTCCAAAAAAAGTGACAGCAAAGCAACTCTCAAAAATATGCATTGTTAACGCAATCACATACGAGTAATATAACACCACACCTGTACCTTTGAAATAATTTTAAAGATTAGTATTAAAGGCGGTTTTTTTGTTGAAAATTTTAATACGAGCTGATTTTATCCCACATTCATCATCTGTTTTCTGTAAAACTATAGATTGAAGTTTTGAAAACCACCATACAAAATCTTTATTATCTATCACAATTACCAATGCCATCATTTTAAATAGGACTGGAAAAGAAAGAAAAGAGTGACATTTCAGATTAAACAAACGAAAGACGATGAAACCATAATTTGTTTGAAAGTCGCAGCGCGGGATGGCCCGTCATTAGGTATGGCTAGTTGAACGGGCAGTTACGTGAGGGCAGTCGTTTCTTATTAAAATTTATTTTCAAATAACAGCATGGTTAGAGATAATAAAAAACAATTTATATGAGAACATTACAATGTCTCTATTTAAACTGGTTTATAGCGTTTTGATCCACTTTAAAATGGAAAAAAGCAAATTAGTGGCTAAATTAAATCACAAACAGAAATGATACTTTTCAGATTTAAGCGGGATTATATAAAAATATAAAATAATTTAAGAAGGTTACTGTAGGTCCGTTTGATCGATGTTTATAATACTCATGGTAACCGATAAAGAGAAACTAGTTGGGTAGTTCCTTGGTCCGGGGTATCTGGTATGTCCAGTAGTTCTTGGACTTGACGTTTGAACTCGTGCGATGGTGCTTAGAAATACACCTAGAAATCAGTAAATTCAACGCACCTAAGGCCCGCATGGGGAAAGGTCTGTTATAAGCCTGTGTTATTGGTGTGGATTCTTATGGGCAGCCAGGACACAATAGCTTCCAAAAGCAAGGTCTGAAAAGCGCAGGGCCCGTACTAAATTCCCTCAAGTTAGCATAAATTACATCTAATTGGAGCGGAGCGAGCGAAGCTCCCATGGATCAGCTTCATTGGCGCAATGTCTGTTACGCCATAACTTCCCGAGTTTTTAACCGATTTTAATATTTTTTGTGTGGAATCGAATCAACAGGTTTAGGACCAGCCCGAATTTTAAAATTCACAAAAATTTCCATCTAAAAAAAATTAAATAACACATGATAGCTCTATGAATCCAAAGGAACATAGAAATGATAAGAAACAGCGATTAATAAATATAATAAAAGAAATAATCTGATAAAAAAAAGAAAATACATAAACAAATAAATTATACATAATTTAAATTATACACAAAATCCGTAAAAAAGTAATAATTTCAAATGTGTAATGTGCGTGGAAGTGTAAGAACTAAATATTTAAAAACAGTGTTCATTGATTTTCAATGAGATATCGTCGAATATGTAAGTGACCAGTTATTTTTCTTCGTCACTTTAATTAATCAAATATGAATGAAAAAAGTATGGATTTAAGTATGGACTAAGGAACTCCTGCACACTGTAGTAAATTCTATTTCTTGGAAATTCATTTTGATGCTTTAAGAAAATTTAGTATTGTTTTATTGACGTGACAACGTCTTATAAATTGGTTTGCCGGGTGACACTTCAAGAAACTGCGTTACGCTCCGCTCACGTTATGCGCTTACAATGAGAGCGAGTGAGAGGCACGCGTCCCTTCCACTCGGGCATGGTTAGCCCGCCTAAGAGCGAGAGAGACAGACATAAAAAGTGGAAGGGACGCGTGCCTATAAATTAATGTTTTAAATATAATTCTTTGTATAAATAAATATTTTAAATTGTTACTATTATTTCATCCTTCTTCCTACTATACGAATGAATATTCACATTAAAATTATTTTACCACTCAAAGTCGTTGTCACGTAAAACTTTCGCCCGTATACCGACTTTACAGGCAACCAACCAGTTTTTTTTTAAGGGTCAAGAGGTTATTGATTAGAATTTTTTATAACATGAGTTAACGAATTTGGTGCTTGATATATATTCTAATATAACAGTTCTTAACGGTATATGAAACACACTGGCACAATAAATAAAAAAGGCTTCAATAACACTTCAATAACACATTAACACTTGTAAAAGAAACTATTAAATATTGCTTTCCTTAAGTGACACTAGTTCTTATTTATATCCGTTTATATTTTAGTATACACTCACTGTATACATGATTATACATAAACGACTGATATATATTTTTTCTTTTTTTAGGTATTACGCTCCGCTCCAATATATGGTGCAAGCGTAGCTTTATGCTTAGCGACTGCATCGCCTAGTTAGTTTATATTAATTTTATAATATTCCTAGGTCGGGGAGAGTTATTTATGAATCTATATAACAATTACTTAACTGTAACTTGCCTTAAGAAGGCCAAAACTATTACAGAAAAGTAGGAAAATCGATATTTAATGGTTAAAACATCGCTGAAAGGGACAATTCATCTAATTTAATTCCATTTTATGTCTTTGAACAATGATTCTATCAAATTATAAGGTTATAAACTGAAGTAGATTGATCAAAAGGTACGTTTAAGGGCGAAGAATGGTTTAATTAATTAGCGATTTATTAACGAGCAAATAAGTGAAATTTATATTTCAAAATACCTTCGAGTACAAAAAAATCATGATGTCTTATAAGTTTCTGGAAGATGCTCGACAAAAGCATTTTTAACGCTGAATAAATGGAAAATAATGTTATTTGTTTGTTAATGTTTCGGGGTTGAAAATAAAGTTCCTATAATATTTTATGTTTTGGGAGTAAAAAGAGTAAGAAGAGAAGGAGTAGAGGAAAATAGAGAGCCGATTCTCTATTTTCCTTTGTTTCCGACCTGTGTTATCGCTGTCTGAATTCGGAGACTTGTGCAGACAATAATGAAGAAAAACATTTCTTGATAAACACCGTATTAACAGCAAATTGGCAATAAAATCAAAATTCAGAAAACGAAAAACCACGGAGCATAACTTAACTCAGAGTATAGACCCACGGAGTCGGTCCTTGCGATTCGTTTCCAAGTGATCGGTCCCATATGATGAATATGTTGCCTTATCCGTTAGGTCAGCTTGGCATTTTAAAAACTAAGTCGATTCAGTTGATAAGCATAAAGCACCATATACTAGAGTGGAGCGTAACACTAAAAAAATGTTTAGTAAATTTTAAAATTCCATAAGAATGAATACTTTCAAAAAGCCCGCGCTCTTTGTTTCACTGGGAAATCCCATAGAGCTAATGTTTTTTGGTCATAAAAATTTAATTTTGTGAATTTTAAAATTCGGACTCGACACAATCTTGTCCCTAATGTCAACATTTACACACATACTGTGATTCCACACAAGAATGATTAAAATCGGTTAAGAACTCTGGATGTTTTGTATGACTTAACAGACATTGCGTCATTGGAGCTGATCTATGGGAGCTCCTCTCCAATAAACGACATATTTTCTAACACGGAAATAATAACTTATTTTAGAACACAAATACGCAGCAATGTGTTATATCCTCAACACGTTATGGTTGCACTATTTAAGTGCCAATAGTTTCAAACGTATCAAAATTTTATCACATAAAAACTGTATGAAATTTTACCATTCGGAAACACATTAATAATAGGGGTTAAAGTATGAAATTGCCGTTTTATTGCAATAGGTTCTTTGAATTGACATAGAATCTTCATGGTTTGAGGTTTTCGAATGAAACTTTTTTTAAATGGTTTCTATGATGTTCTTTTTTTAAAAAATGTAAAACATTTGAATATCGACTTTCAATTGTTTTTGTTATTCAATTTAGACAAGAAAGATGGATACTGCGAAAATTCGAGTTATTTTTGAATACGAGTTCCGACGCGGAACTAACGCGGCAGAAACAGCCCGCAATATCAATGCTGCGTTTGGAGAGGGGTCTACTAATGAACGCACCGTGCGATTTTGGTTTAAACGCTTTCGTGATGGAAATTTCGACTTAAAGAACGAGCCACGAGGAAGACCGCCCACACAGGTAAATAACGATGAATTAAGAGAGATAGTGGAAGCCGATCCTAGTCAAAGTACCCAGGAATTAGCGGCATGGTTTAACGTTACCTTACCCACAATATTGACTCACTTGCGTCAAATCAATAAAATAAAAAAATACGAAAAATGGGTGCCTCATGATTTGACTGATCTGCAGAAAGAAACGCGTGTTGAAACTTGTGTTGCCTTGTTGAACCGGTACAGAAATGAAGGAATATTGGATCGAATTGTAACATGTGATGAAAAGTGGATTCTTTATGATAACCGGAAAAGAAAAATGCAATGGCTGACCCCAGGTCAAATGCCACAACAGTGTCCTAAAGCAAAACTTACCAATAAAAAGGTAATGGTAACTGTTTGGTGGTCTCAGCATGGTGTTATTCACTATAGTTTTCTCCGATCTGGTCAAGCAATAACGGCAGATGTCTATTGTGCCGAACTCCGAACCATGTTGACAAAACTAGCAGTAAAACAGCCCCGACTCATGAATCGATCTTCACCATTATTGCTCCACGACAACGCGAGACCTCACACAGCACGAGAAACCATTTTGACCCTTCAGGAACTGCAGTTAGAAACCATTCGTCATCCTCCGTATTCACCAGACCTTGCTCCAACGGACTACCATTTTTTTCGTGATTTGGACAATTATCTACGTGACAAGAAGTTTTCTTCCCAGGAGGCAGTACAAAATGCTTTCACACAGTTTGTGCAGTCTAGATCGTCGGAATTCTATCGCAAAGGCATTAATGACCTTCCCATTAGATGGCAGCAATGTATAGATAATAATGGCAACTATTTTGATTAAATAAATTTGTTAAAAATTTAAAAAATAAACAATATAGATTTTCAGTACAAATCGGCAATTTCATACTTTAACCCCTAATACTTAATCAAATAGACTGGCGCGCGCCTAATTTTGGTAGTTTTATTTGTGGAAAAACGATTATTTTAGAGTTTTAAGGTTAAAATTTATTTAATATGTATTTTTGTTAGAAAATTCTATTGTACTATTGTAGGTTGTTTCTATTTAAAAGACCGATCCTTTTCGAAAATTTCATAAAAAAATAATATTACAACAGTTCCCTAGCTACAAAACAACAGTTTTTATAAGGCCTAACAATACCCCATTTTCAAATTTTAATTACCCATTTTCAGGGCAAAACGCCCCATTTAAATACCTTTAAAAATGTATAAAGTTAGAAAACACGCGTTACAATTGGTGATTGACTAAAATTGCTTATTTTCTGTTGACTGAAAAAATACCTATAAATTAAA
The DNA here is from genome assembly GCA_927399485.1 of Calamotropha paludella. Taxonomy (NCBI): domain Eukaryota; kingdom Metazoa; phylum Arthropoda; class Insecta; order Lepidoptera; family Crambidae; genus Calamotropha; species Calamotropha paludella. The sequence continues at coordinate 16,213,528 of OV656803.1, read as the reverse complement.
AGTAAAAAAGCTTTTCGTAATCTTGAATTTAAAAAAAGTTTATTTAAATGCACTTTAAAGAAAAAGATATACTTTTGCTACCAACGTATAATGTCATTAAACAATTTATATGATATAAAAGCTTGTCGTGAGATTTAAGTACTCGTATTTACTTAGTTTGAGTAATACTTAAAAGCAATCACATCAAGTCACTTAATTTACTTGTATATCTACACAAGTAAATCTCGCGACAAGCTTTTATATCATACTAGCTTTCCGCCCGCGGCTTCGCCCGCGTGGAATTCGGTTATATTGTGGTATAAAGCACAACTATAAGAAAACTTCTCTTTCCCACGGAAAATGTAACGCTGGATACAATTAGTTGTTAAACCAAAACTGAATGGTACACTATATTATATGTTTTCCCTTGTGGAGCAAAAACATGCAGATTTTGGGCACTGGAAACCCGGGAACACGCTACATAGAGCTGACCATGCGAAAAACAATGTTTTTCCAAGTGTACTCCAGCAACCCTTAGAGTTTGGCCTTGTGCTTTATTAATGGTCATTGCAAATGAACCCTTATAGGAAATTGTAGTATTTTAAATTGAAATGGGAGGTCTGTTGGAATAATCGGAATCCGAGGAATGAGTCATTTAGTGAATCATTTAGCTTCAAAATTTACATGTTCATATTCGTTTGCAACATATAAGTAGATGTTAAAAAAAACAGTTTAGACGATAAAACAAATTGTACGTCATCCCTCGGGAATTCCTCATTTTCGGGGATTCATTATCGTATCATTTAGCTTCTAAATTTACATGTTTATATTCGTTTGCAATATTTTACCTTGTTTGAAACGACACACAGCGCCATCTACAATCCATCCATCAAGCTAACAATATTTTTGTTTTTCCTCGGGAATATCAATTTTTTTCCAGGATAAAAAGTACCCTATTATTTAATCCGGACTTTTATCTTTACGTCTGCAAAATTTCAAAGCAATCGGTTTAGTAGTTACGGCGTGAAAGCGGAACAAACAAACAAACAAACAAACAAACTCACTTTCCGATTTATAATATTAGTAAGGATAAATTGTGTAATGACATTATACGTTGATAGTAAAAATTTTGAAGTATAAAATTGATTTGTCTGTCGTCGTTGTTGCAAGATCTTTTGTTGGTTAATTTTGAACAGTCTAGCTCTTCAATAAGGAGAACTTCTCATGACATTACCCTACTTAAAGCCATGCATGCTTGACTAGCTGCAAGGAGCCTCGAGCCTAAGTAGACAACAGTATGGTCGAGGGTACTACCCTGCATTTTGTGTGCTGTGCAAGCCCAACATAATATATTTGGCAGCATTCTTCATTCTGCAGTGCCGTGACTATATTTTGCTGAAAATGGCGCAGTCTTGGGTTGAATGAGGTGAACGCCGTTTTTGCCAGTCTTTACGGATGGATGGTATATCAGATTCAAAAATTTGTGCTCTTTGAAAACAGGGTCCTATGTTTGTGTAATATGTCCAATGACACCATTTACTAGACTTTTGCCCTTTAGGCATTATAACGCAACATCACCTTGACCCTAACGAACTCCTTAGTATCCTTCTCTATATTTCTATGGTATAGTAGTATTCTATGGCGGAGTCTCGATATTTCTAACTTCTCAAGTAGCACTCCTGTCTTGTTTGTGTCGAACGGTATAATATTATTTAAATCTATGATATCATTTTTTCGAGTACAATCCACTTAAACTGTCCTGTGCTATTATTTTGTTAATAGTTACACCACAAGCTCGGAAATATCTGAGAACAGTTTTGTTGTGATTGTATACATGTTGATTAGTGGGATAAATTCGCAGAGCCTTTTCAATCGCGAATTAACCAATTTGTTTTTTGTTTAGTTGATTTATTAACAGAGTAAAATGTTCTGATTGAAGTTCACCAATTCGTAATGCATTCAAGAGCTCTTTAAAAGCAGCCTTTTTGTCTCATATTTTCATTCAATTATTTTTAGCTTTCTCGTCAATAATTGAATTTTATTTTGATGCTAGTACAAATCTAGAGGGTTGTTCAAACACTTGATTTCCTCGCACATGAGGTAACTACATTAATACACAAGTATTTATACCACTTACCCAAAGAGTAATTCATTGTTTTTGAGTTGGTTAAATCAATAATACACTGTACAAAGCATTTCATATGGACCACAGAGATTTTAACAATAATTAAAAAAATAATGTATGGCCCCTGTTGCAGCCTCAAACGCTAGTAGTTACCAGTAAAAATAGGCATTTGCACTATTCTACCATCTTTTTGTAAGGCAGTTTTAGTGTAGAATATAATGTGGATCCTCTCCCTAAGTGCGCTGCCATCCCCGTAAGCGCACAAACTTTAACAACTTGCTTGCCGTAACACCAATTTACTTGATTTTTCAATAAGTTAAAGAGGAAAGTTTTCCCAGTCGAAGCGTTACCCGTTATAAGTTATGGCGTTACCCGTTAAGCGTCTTAGGTTATTTTCCTTAGACGCTCATCGCTTTAATTATTTAGCTGTTCTGAATTACTCTTTGGTATGAATAAAAATGCATCCTTTGTCCAACATTCATTGCTCTTCTAGCATTTAGGAATTAGTCATCGGTCATGTTCTTACATCGCCCACTCTTTTTTAATGATTTCTAATGATTTAACTCTGAAGTATGAAAGAAAATATATATGAAAGACAGAAGACTTTTATCTTTTGACTGGTTAAAAACAATTTCTTTTTCAAATGACCAAATTTACTAAAATATAAATATATCCATAGAAGTTAAAAAAAAAATAATTCATACAACCTGTAATTAATTAATAGCAAAAGCTTGATACGTAGACACTTTGGATATGTGTGAGAGCGATTGTATACTACCTTTGCATTTTAAATTGTGACTGTTTTATAGCATGATTAATTTGTGGGCTCAGTTACATAGTAATATTATTATACTAAAATATAACTATAAAATTAACCATACTACTAGAACTTAAATTAACATTATGGATAATTTTTACAAGTTTCGACATGGATGCTGAAGTGCTTATGAACTGATTTAATGGCATTATTTACTAGGGTTCTGATTTTAACCACTGAACTTTTTATTAAGAGACATGATTAAAAGAACTAGTATTATAATAAAAATTTATGGCATAATAGTAGTTTATGATACTGTTGCATAATAAGGGTTCTTATAACATGAGTGTGTTTTAAAAAAACGAGCCGTAGGCGAGTTTTTTTATAGTATCACACGAGTGTTATAAGACCAAGTTATGTACAGTGTCATACACTACTTTATCTACTCTCATACTATATTACGTAAAACAATGTTGCAAACAAAACCAAACTTTGTTTAAATATTGAAAAGATTTTTTAAATGTCAAATGTTGGCGCCAAGGTGCAAACATCGATTGTGAATGCGTGTTGCGTCGTCGCGGACTCGTTCATTGAAACCTTTTTAAAGTAGAGGTTCAACCTCCTTGGTCCAGCTGGAGGTTGTATAGGTGTATCGTTATGATTAAAAAGTTATATTATGATACAGGTGTCCATACAAGACCTGTATCGTAATTAAACTTTTTTTTTTATTATTTTTGGCCTGTACGTAATGTTTGTCATAAGCTTTTGTTTTCAGTTTTAGAATCTTTGTATTATAGTATCAGAGTAGGTAGATAAAATAATATTATGCAGACATAATTTTGACAATAGACATTTACAGCAGTAAGTCTTTGACACGCTACCAAGAATACCGCCGCGAGAGCTATCTCCTTACGTCAAACAACGTTCAGTAACATAAGTCTCAACGCTTTGAATATTCTAATTCGAATAATAATGCTCTCATCAGAAGAGCCTGATGGGACAATTGTTAGTCTTTTTGACATTTGACTGCCGAAATTAAGCAATACTTGTAAGAGCAGATGAATGAGCGTCCAATAAATTTTTATCTCAAATAGATCCGTACTTTGGAAGATACGTTAGTCCGTTTTTATCAGCTCCATTTGCAAAATAGTATATACATATAGGTATATAAAATATATATATTACAAATACAATCACACCAGCTAGGGCTAGGCTAGCTCAAATAAGTACTGTTAAGCTTCTGGTTTGTTTACTAGAGTATAGGATAGACATACATACTATGATGCAAAGATATTAAATGTAATATATATAAATACCGACGACTCAGGTACAAATATTCGTACTTATCACACAAACATCTGCCCCATCCGAAACTGGAACTCACCAAACGATGCACCAAACGGCCGTTACTACCTCGAGTAGTTACCTGCATAAAACTCTATTATAATGAGTTAATATTCTAATAACTTTTAATTTAAAGAGCGTTCTGGACTAAAATCACGATGTTTTTGTTAGAGTATAAAATGTTAATTATCAAAATTCCTTTATCCGGGCTTTTTTGTTTAGTAAAAGCGTTAATGATATCATCAAAGTTAAAATTCCTGACCATGGAATGTTCAATGTTGCGTAACCGCTGATTTTAACCTTAACATGAATATTATTATTTTTATTACAATTGGATAACAACCGTTTTATAATTAATAATTTGTTAGATTAGTTACTATAAGATATATATATATATCTATGTTTTTTTCATTTTCACTAAAAAAATAACTTTTATCAGGAATCAGGCGGGACTTCAACCCACAGCCTCTCGCTAGTCAGTCCGAGTCAGTACTCTTGTAATTGGACTACGGAGACGTTAAAAGACTCGCTGAATTTTTTAGTGTTTTTTGGTAGAATACTAGCGCCAATACTTGTTCATAGTATTTTGGCTAGTAAGCGATTTTCACAATAAAGTACATTGTGAAATATGTCCACCTTTCTCACAAACAACAACAACAAAACCACCTTTACAAAAATCAAATGATATAAGCCTAAGCGGAATGATGTATGCGTGGTGTTTTTCCTATATGGCAGAAAATTAAATATAGATTCCCCGAGAGCCAAGACCATGACAGAAGTTGCGAGGATACTTTTACCTGGAACTGTCTCGGCGATGTTTTTTGCAACAGATACATTTGATATACAATGGTGGTCGTATAATTAGAAACAGTACCAACCGTCCTTGACATTTTGTAAGAAACTTCACCGCAAACGTTTTTATTTTAAAATAAAACAATAAATAGGACAACAATATGTTCAACGATTTATACGTTTTAACGTTTAGGAAAACAATATAAATCCCATTACACAAGTGTGTGTGAACTTAGCAGATCATTGTCCAGCAGATCAAAATTAAATGAGAGTTCTTTTCGCATGCAGCTGAGTTCTATAGTTCCTGATACTTTTTAGAAATAGTTCTGGCGTTTTTACCTCGAAAAATGTCAATTAAAAAAATGATCTGCTAACTTCCCGTAGCAGATCATTTTGCAGAAGATCAAAAACAAATGCGATTAATTTACGTATGCAGCTGAGTTCTATAGTTCCTGATACTTTTTAAAAATAGGTCTGGCGTTTTTACCTCGAAAAATGTCAATTAAAAAAATGATCTGCTAACTTCCCGTAGCAGATGGTTGCTATCGTAAATTGTTAATTTTTTAAGTAAAAACGCCAGAACTATTTCTAAAAAGCAAATCAAAAACAAATGCGATTTATTAACGTATGCAGCTGAGTTCTATAGTTCCTGATACTTTTTAGAAATAGTTCAGGCGTTTTTACCAAGAAAAATAACAATTTACGAAATGATCGGCTAACTTCCCATTTACCGTAGCAGATCAATTTGCAGCAGATCGAAAACAAATGTGATTTATTTACGCATGCAGCTGAGTTCTATAGTTTCTGATACTTTTTAGAAATAGTTCTGGCGTTTTTACTTAAAAAATTAACAATTTACGATAGCAACCATCTGCTACGGGAAGTTAGCAGATAATTTTTTTAATTGACATTTTTCGAGGTAAAAACGCCAGACCTATTTTTAAAAAGTATCAGGATCTATAGAACTCAGCTGCATGCGAAAAGAACTCACATTTGTTTTCTGATCTGCTGCAAATTGATCTGCTACGGTAAATGGGAAGTTAGCAGATCATTTCGTAAATTGTCATTTTTCTAGGTAAAAACGCCAGAACTATTTCTAAAAAGTATCAGGAACTATAGAACTCAGCTGCATGCGAAAAGAACTCTAATTTAATTTTGATCTGCTGGACAATGATCTGCTAAGTTCACGCACACATTACACAAGTGCAATTTCAATATTACAAAACGGACATACATTTAAATTATTTGATAGAATCAGGAGTTAAGTCCATATCAATTAGTAAAACAAAAAGCTTACTTTCGCGTTATTGCTCGGTGTTGCACGGTCTAACAGCTCCTGATGATGCTCCGTGTGGGGGCGAAACACGTGTAGAGTAGTTGGTGAGGGTACCTGTGTCTGCGGTTTCTGCATTTATTTGCGGGCGGGCGGACGGTGCACACTGCTTGAGTTCTGCGGAAGTAAGCTAAATAATTTTGTTTTACTAATAAACATTTTAATCAGTTTTAAGGTATGAACAATAATGGACAACTAATTAGAAACAACAACAAAAAAGAAAAAAAAAGCATTTTTTTTAAGTATTAGTAATTAGTATTGTTATATACGAAACTAGCTGTCCCGGCCACGCGTTGCTGTGCCGACTCCAGTGCCATCTGCCGGACTGATTTGTGAATCTAAACCATTCTCAGATCCCCTTGAACACACACAAAAAAATTCATTCAAATCGGTCCAGCCATTTAGGAGGAGTTCAGTGACATACACACTCACAGAAGAATTATATATATAAAGATAGCTACTGTCCACAGCCTACCAATAGTTATAATTAATATTTAGTGGTGTATCCCTTATATTCAATAATAGCACTGCAATGACGTGGCATTGATTCAATCAATTTCAAACATTTTTCTAGGGGGATTGAATTCCATGCTTCAACAAATGCTTAATATAGTTCGTTTTGACTGGTGTTACATTTGTTTGAGACTTTCTTTTTAACAATATACCAGACTTTCTCCCGCGTTTAAATCCGAACTATTTGCTGGCCAGTCTAAAACGGATATACGCTGTTCGCTTAGGAAATATTTGACGCTATTGGCCGTGTGATTAGGGTCATTGCCATGCTGTAAGATCCAGGTTACAGGCAAATGATCGTCCGAGTAGGAAATCATTGTGTGCTCTAAGATATTTTTGTATTGCCATTGATCCATTGCACCTTCAAACTTTCGAACGGGTTCAACTCCACATCCGGAAAAACACCCCAAACTTTAAAGATACCGCCACCGTACTTGACTATACTCCTTGTGTATTAATAATTAAAAGCATTGTTTACAGGACGTCTAACATATCGCTTTCCATCCGAATTTACCATATTTATTTTTATTTCATCTGAAAATAACACTTTTACCATTCTCCTACCGTCCAATTAACATATTTTTTAGCGAATAATAATCGCTTCTCTCGGTGTTGTTTGGTAAGAAGGGGGACCTTTCGAGAAATTCTTCCAAACAATTTAGCTTCCACTAATCTTCGGCGTATCAGTCGACATGTTTCTCGGGTCATCAGGCGAAAAAACTTCATTTTTAATCTGGTTGGAGCCTTTACTTGGGTCTTTTTTAGCAACACGAACTATAAGCGTATCTTCTCTGGGAGAAGTTTTTCTTGGCCGAGCCTTTCTAAGAACATCTTCAACATTTCTATGTGTTTTATAATGATCAATTGCATTAAAAACTTTCTTAACAGAACAATTTAAATGCTCAGCTATTCTTTTGTACACCCACTCATGATCTATATGTAAGTTAACAATTATTTGCCTAGTTGATGCGTCACAATTGCCATTTTGAACAAAATAAAATTCAGATTAAATTTTGAATTGCCGCCAAAATAATAGAAAAAGCCAAGAAAGAAATGTTATTCTACATTTTCAAAAAAAGAACGAGCTATGGGTGCTTTATTAATAGGTTTCTAATTAGGCATCCAAGCGGCCAGTAACAGAAAATAAACTCCTGCATGTGTAAGACTCATTTTGTAATTGAAAGTAAGATATGTTTGATATTTTATGCATTTAATGAGTTTTTTATTAGAGTGGCTATATTATTGCATGATTATTAATTATTTAATGTGTATATTTTATAGGAACATTTGTACGTTGAACGTAAACTTTCTTTGTCATAAGAAGTGTTTCTTATTATATATATTTAACTTTTGTATGCAAGAAGGTAACTTAATGATACAAAAATTTATAATAATTTATAACAAAGTGTAATAATAATTGTTAGGACTCCCTGTGTTTTCTCTGGCCAAGGGTTCCTTCCGGCTGGGGGGGCTATGGCATTTAGGCTGTCCTGCGATCTTATTCTTACGCTACTCCGTATGAAAAAACGAAGAAATCTCAGAAAGAATTCCTTTTTTATGTATTAATGAAAATCTAATGGATAATAACCACAACCGCCTAATGACAGCAATGTCTGTCCTGGTTAGCTAGAATATTTTGGGTTCAAGTCCTAAGTGAAGGAAGTTCTATTTTCAGAAAATTATGCAAACATCAGAAGTTTTAGTGTAAATCATTTTTGGTGTATTGATTCTATATGACCCAATCAAAAGTCTAGCAACTTGTAATTAAACAGAGATTAAAGAACATGAATTTATACAAAAAAATGTTGAAGAAGAAATATTTAAATCTTTATCTTCCCGTACTATTTAAATTTTCGTATCCATTTTCGCCTACGTATTTTGGTTTGAACCGATCTGAAATATCCCTTGTGGATGCTCCGCCCGCTTAGCTCCGCAGCTCTTACAGCTTAGCTTTGAATACTGTAGCGATGCTAAATTCACTTTGGTAACGGTATATTTCATAAGATTTTCAGAAGTTTACTTATACTTCTTGTAATTTTTGCTTTCATATTAATGGCAGTTCATAGTTCAAACTGATATGAGGATAGGTATATTCCGCGTCTAAGTCTTTATATTTTAAATATTCTCCATGTTTTGTTTCAGTCTATTTCTTAGTTTACGGTTGTATAACTAAATTGAAATACGTAAAAATACACCAGTGGGGCTGCAGAACTACCTTAGCTACCTTAGAAACCAGTCACACAGGAATAATAACCACGCCTGCAGAGATCACTACGCCACCAAGCCACATTTTTGTATATCTGTCTTTACAGCAAATAATTTGGCGACAATAAGAAATCCTAAAAGTCCAAATTAATATCAGATTTTCTTGTTTTTTTATTATCTGAACCAACAAACGTTATCCTGTCCAAAGTCCGAGTTATGAACTCAGTTTTGAAGAAAAATCACTAAAACTATATAATGTTTTAATATTTTCCCAAACTTATTCCAACTTTTATGAAGATTTGGACATTAAAATGGCTAATATTGCGACTATAATAACTTTCAGAAGTCTTATGAATTTAAGAATTTTCTTTTTTTCTTATTACTTGAACGAACAGTCGTGATTCTGTCCAAATTGAACCTTACAAAATCATAAATAGCGTTCTAACTTTCATCTAAACTGCACTCCAACTCTTATCAAGAATTTAAAATAAAATATAAAATTGGTTCAGCCGTTCTCAAGCCACTGCGCTGACTTACGAACGACTTTATTATCTAATTTATTTCAATTCCCGAAATAATAATAAAAAATACTGTGAAAATTCATAATTTTACGCTATCTCTTATATTATATCCCACAATCGTCGCTTATTCGAATCCTGATTACTTCCGGTAGCACGTTACTCACTCGCGGTGAACAGAAATAGGAACGATACTGCTAATTCGTGGTCACTCGCTTGTACTATGTACAGTCAACTGCATCAATATATATTTTTATTTTAAATTAAAAATCGAAAATGATAATGCACTTTATTCTTTAAGCACAAAACGGAATTGGTTTGGAAACATTAGTTAATGTTTATTACATAAACATATTTGGAAAGAAAGAAAGAAATGGCAAGGTCTCTAGGATGCTAATGATTGCGGAAAAGAACATAAATGGATTATTTTCGTAACCTATTATAATTTTGTTTTTATTTTTTTCTATTAGACGCTATATGCTCGCTTGCACATGCTACGTTCTGTTCTGTTTAAAAAAATTAAAGAAAACAATAAACAGCAAACCAGCATAGAAAACAATTAAATTCTTTTCAAAATGTAACAGAAATTATGATAGGTGACTGCTCATTTCACTTATTTGTTTCATTACACATTTGGTTACTTTAAAAGATACCAAGCAACAAATTTAGTGAGTTGCTAACTGTTCCGTAGCAAATAGGTTTAGTTTCTGCAACTCGCAATCCGATAATCCTATTTGAATCACGTTGGTGGGTTTGGTGATTACTTTCGGATACTGATATATTATGATCCGCTTGAGAATTTTTAATACATGCCAGTCATAAGCTGTCCAAGGAACGGCACGTCAACTTGCACAAAAATATTATATGTCGTCAATCTACTTTCATTTTAAAAGTTTGTTTTAAAATTAATTAAGAACATTTTTGAATTTGTTATCAGTTGTTGAACTGTTATCTGTACTTTTTGTGGTTTATATTATGAAAGCGTGAACGTAAGTTCCTACTTAGCTATCGATTAGCTAATACGCGCATTCGCTTAGCAAGCAAGGGTGGAAATTATTGGAAGATGCAGTGTACGAGAAAAAAAGGGTCGTTAAATAAAAACAGTTATTTTTTATTTTTTGACGAGCGTTTGGTGCAACGGTAGCGATCCTGCCTTTCGCACCGACGGTCCTGGGTTCGAATCCCGGAAGGGGCAGATGTTTGTATGATGAATACGAGCATTTGTACCCGAGTCATGGATGTTTGTATATATTGCTATAAATATTACTTATTTATGTATGATATATGTATGTCTATCCGTTACCCTAGTATCCATAACACAAGCCTTAAAGTGCTTACTTTGGGCTAGGTTAATTGGTGTGAATGTAGGAAATATTTATTTATTTATTATTTATTTAGAAATTATAAATAGGACAATTTTATTTTCGTTTTTTGCTTTTACTATAAAAGTAGTCGTTTATCGATCCTTTTTAAGTCACTTTCTGAATCGTTAACAGAAAGTAACATATCCTACTCGTAAAATCATAGGAGAGAAAGAATTTTACCATAATTATTAATCGACAAATATTAATACAAACACACTACAGACGATAACACATGAAATTCGTCACCTGAGACAATGATTTCCACCGACTAAATAAATTGAGTAGGTACATAATAAAGCTAGGCTATGATGTTTTGTAATACTTTTTCAGTGGCTAGCTCATACGCATCGAGCTACCTTTTGGTATTGCAATAAAGATCATTTTATTTTCTGAGTGTAGAGCTCCGTGTGCTGTCGATGTTTCTTATCGCATAGTATAAGAGATAGATGATCTTGTTTTCCATTTGTTAAAGAGATATATTATTGATATAATACGCTTGATTTGGGAATAAATTATTTTTAAAACAAGACGAAGACTGAAGAGGAGAGGATATTATTCTACTGTTGTGGTCCGGGAACTATTATGCTGTACACCTAGTACAATGTATAAATCTAATAACCCACCGGACCTGCGCCTGTGACGTCCCTTAATTGGTATCAGTTCTATGCAATGTTCAATATTTCTCACACTCGATTATAACCGAATGTTACCAAACAGTAAAAAATCGTAAAGAAAACTTTATATGCAGAATTGAAAAAAAAAACTAAAGAAAATATGTAGGAAATGTACTTACTCAATAATTTATTATGTGGAATGTCTCTTGTACATATATATATATATATATATATATATATACACGATTTATAAAATGAATAACGATGATGAGATTACATTGTTATCTTCTTGGAATCTTTAATTAAATTCCACATAAAGACATATTTTCGGACGTGAACAACAACAATGAAAAAAACTCAATTAACTCATATATCAATATAGCAGAAAAAATATATTAGAATAGAATTAATTATACTAGTAGACTGACACAAAATGGAAATTGTTCTGCCACTGACGAATACCTGACACTATAACAAATTGGGCAATAAGTAAAACTACTATCAGTTTTTAATGGATATCCAGTAGACTTTAATATAAAATTTCTAACTGTCTCTAAAGACCTTGAAATTTGGGATCAGGTAGGATATATACTAGCTATGCTACAATAGTTTTAGCATCATCACGGGTTTTATTTGACTCATAACTCATAGAATGGGATGGAAACGTAATGTGCTAAAGGAATCGAACACATGATTCTCGTTCTGAGACTATTTGTTTCCATTATTTTTTGAAGTTTCACTTCTTTAGCGGCGCTGTGTACTTTTTTTGGAATGGGTAAAAATTTCTAAACTCGCGTCAGGACACGTGACCTGATCGAAAATTCGTACGACGGCGTAGGGCGCTTGCGCGATGTGCGTATAGTCGTGTCATTTTTAAACTTCATAGTGACAGTTACATTATTATTTTTTTTTAAACTGTCATTATGAAATTTTAAAATGGCAGGTAATGTCATGAGAACGCTTGCGTTCAACTGATTTTATTCATTGCACAAAAAAATGCAACGAACACGACTTTGTGTGTTTGTTGACATGTTTGTATACGATAGCGCAATAAATGAATATTGTATTTTACCACATAAATGATAGCACTTTTATACGATCATTGAAGCAATTGGTGCGAAATTATTCCTTAACCATTTTAAAATATCAAAAGTGCACAACGTTAATATTCAAGTTTTCACTTCTGCCGGCACTCCCGGAGTGCAACCCGTCGTTTTTTTTTGAAGTGAAAACTTCTTTAGCGGCGCTGTGTACTTTTTTTGGAATGGGTAAAAATTTCTAAACTCGCGTCAGGACACGTGACCTGATCGAAAATTCGTAAGACGGCGTAGGGCGCTTGCACGATGTGCGTATAGTCGTGTCATTATTAAACTTCATAGTGACAGTTACATTATTATTTTTTTTTTAAACTTTCATTATGAAATTTTAAAATGGCAGGTAATGTCATGAGAACGCATGCGTTCAACTGATTTTGCACATGGTTGCAATGGTTAAGGAATAATTTCGTGCGAAATTATTCCTTAACCATTTCAAAATATCAAAAATGCACAACGTTAATATTCAAATTTTTACTTCTGCCGGCACTCCCGGAGTGCAACCCGTCGTTTTTTTTTATTAATAAATTTAGTTAAAATAATGTAGTCATGTTAACGACACGCTAAAGCTATTTAAAAACAACAATTAATTGCATATCATCAGATCGTGGCCGAGCTACATGCCGCTAATATGAAACGGTAGGGTTTAATTATTGCTCCTACCGCTGGGAGCAGAGCAGGCCTTACAAATTAATGAAAACATTGTAAAGAGAATGGATGGACATCAGCCTAGCTTCTGTAGTTTAAACATTCTGTTCAAGGCACGAAAAAAATCTTGAGATACTTAAGTTTTGGTCATCTGATGATCAGCTTTTGTGTAGTTACGTGCTGAAAGCCACAAACGGCCCCATGGAGGCAATGGCAGGGTGAAGGTGTATACTTAGTTTTTTAGTGGGTATGCCTCCATCACTGCATTGGACACTTAGGCGGATAGGAAGATTGAGGAGTCCCACATAACAGTACTGCTCGCCCGCCAACGCAATATGCATAATGCAATTTAAAAAAACCCTTGTGTAGTTGCTTGGGCTCTGCTTTCGGGAGCTAAACATCTATTTAATTAAAAGATAAAAGATTCTGCTCCCGGGTAACGATCTTGAGTTAGAAATTTTTTAGGATCACTAGTGCACGAGTAAAGGATGATGTTTATTTTCCAGAATTTATCAAAATACTAATTTTTTATACGTTTTCTGTCTCAATATTAACGAAGAGATTATCAACCACCTCTTACTAACTGCAATTAAATTAATGAGATCATATAAGTTTTAGTCTAGTCTGAATTGCTATCTAAATTAAAAAAGCTGTGGGGTTCTATGGATGGATTGGCTGAGCAGTTTTGGTTTTGAATGAAGCCGATTTTTAAGCAATCGAACATAACTAAGTACCGTTTTGTGACCAATTTCATGAGACAACCAAGAATCCTGATAATTATATCTTTATGAATATGAAAGTTAGTATACTTATTGTCAGCGGTGGATGCATTTATTCAGTCAAATAAATGCATCCACCCCTTTTTTCTAAGTCGTTTTGATCGACCATCTGGTCGTTAATATTTAAACGACCGACTATAAGAAAATTCTTAACAGGAAATCCAGAAAGATTTATCCCGAAATATTTTTCTTCGGTCACCCATCACAAGACGATCCTTTGAAAAAGGTGATTCATCTTTGCGAACGATAACCATCCTCAATGTAACAATATACCGGAATGGCTTGGAGTAACTTAGGTATGTTAAGCGATCTCCGATGAAGCGGATCAAATACTCCTTGAATACCAAGTCACTTGGAGCTAAGTTGAAAGCTCTTACGAATATTAGGCAAGTGGACCATCACTTAAATCAAATTATACGATTGATAAAATTCTTAAGCGTTGATGTAAAATAAAATGGTGCTGTAAAAAGTAGATGAAGTAATTTTACTGCCTAATTTTTTTTTTGGCAGATATGGCAATCATATTATGAAATTATTGTGTTTTTATATAAAATTTAAATGAACAAGCAAAGGACTATACTACATGCTTACTTTTTTTTGTCTGATCTTTTTGCAAAATTACACCCTGTTAAATTAAAATTATGCTGTGTATATGGAAATTCTTTTACCTTTGTTTTTTTATGGATAAAGTTATTTATAACTTATAAACAATTCTTGACTCTAATTATCTCCTCCATAAACAGAGATAGCTGTAACCAATTTACTACAGTAAACTAACTTCAAAGTGTTAATTGTTACTTTATGGTTTCATGTGATTGTTAAGGAATGTTTCATTATTATTATAAAATTTGTTGCTTACTTCTGGTTTGGACTATTTGGTTTCTAGCTAACAATATTAAATCGGGTGGTGTGGTACCACTTGTAAAACTCATATAGAGGGAAATTTATATACTAAGTATCAATAAACATAAAATGTTGGAAACAAAAGATACATTTTAATAGGATCTTTTACAATGAAATAAATCTACCCATTTAATCTGTATAGGCCTAATGTTCAAACATAAGTCTCTCTAAATGAAACTATTATCTTTGATATTCACAAATATTTAGATGACATAGTAATTCAGAATAAGGGTCGATTTATTCGTAGGATCAAAATTTACTCCATGATTAAGTTCGTGTAGGATACGTGTAGGATAAGCGGAGTTTAATATTGAAAGGTAAATTTATACGAGGTCTTGATGACTATTGTTAAAAAGAAAAGGACTAATACAAGAGGTAGAGTAGAATTTGAGACTAATCGTTCTAACTAAAATGGAAATGGTGGCGGTAATTATAAAATTTGCAGTAGTCCGCAGATTTGCATATAATTTATTTGCATTTACATGGTATTAAATACGTCAGAACTCTTTATATTTTCGAGTCACAAATAGTAATTTGTTCACCTAGGGAAAATGTGACCGATTACCGAACTGGTATTTATTTTATAGTCTAAGAGCCCGTGAGAGCCAGACCTTCGTATTATAATAAAGGCTGAAAGTTTTTCCATGTGTGCCTCTAGTACGGGTAAGAATGATCCCCACCCATAAAACCTAGGTAGTGGTTGCTTTTGCAGGTAACAGGTAACAACGGTGTTCAAAATTTCACATTAAATTTATTAATTTATAAAACTCAATTAAAAGCTCGCGTTACTCATTGCCAGACACTTCTTATGGTTTCAACCCCCTGCCAGACACCCCTAAACTATAATATTTAGTAATTCTACTTACGTTATTTTATAAAAGCTAAATTTAATATATATTTTTGGGACACTATTAAATGATGTTTCCGTAGTAGCCAGACATTTTCGAGGGTTGTATCATACTGCCAGACGAATTGAAGTGAGTGAAAGTTGGGAGAGCGTGGAGCATACGTAGTAGTTGGTGCGCATCAGCTATCGTTTATTCTGCTTTTACTCGTGATCCTTTTTTTCTAATTTATTAAGTAAAATTATAACAGTCTGACTACACAATTTTTAAAACAATATTCATTAAAAATTTTATTATAAAATGTCAATCATGTGAGAAACGAGTATCCTAATTCATATTATTTATAAGTTTTATTAAATTTATTGTATTTAATGACAATTGGAGAGTATACATATTTTGAGAACCAGAAATTGACAGAAAAACAAATTAATCTCTAACAAATATTTAATAATTTTCCTCATTCTCATCTTTGTCGTCTTCATCTTCGTCGTCGCTACTCCCCTTGTCGGATTGTTGATCGTCGACATCATCTTCGTTAGCTTCTGCAATAGTAAAATAAAACCTAGTTAATTATGAACAGTTAATATTTTTTTTAAATATTTCTATTTAATTATAACATACTGACATAGTTTTCAGAGAATCACTAACATAATTCGGTAATTGATCTCCTTCAAACCATTTTAAATGGTATTGGCCATTTTCCAGAATCCAACCATTATTTACTGGTTTATATGTTGTTGGGTTTTTTAAATGAGCATTGTAAAATAATATCTTTATATTTGAGGTTATGTATTTTTCTGAATTTCAAAATTGACTGACATTTTTGAAAAGTCTCCTTGGAAAATATTATGAGATCTTCACCACTTTTATTACACACAAAACAAACTAGTTCTACTTTTTCCTCACTCATGATAACACTTTATTAAAACTGGATTAAATTTATTTTACATATAGCACAAATTGACATGACAACGTTTACTATAAATATATAAACGTTCACCGAATAATACAAAATAAGTAGCAGCTGATGCGCAGTAAAAAATCGCAGTAAACCGAATGCTCTGTTTCACTCGCACTAGTTACTACATATGCACCGCGCTCTCCCAACTTTCATCCAATTCAATGCGTCTGGCAGTATGATACAAACCTCGAAAATGTCTGGCTACTACGAAATAGTTATTTATTATACAAGAGTGGAAAGTTCCTTTTTAACCGCGTGCTCGATTTGGATGACCGAGCAAGCGAAGGATTCTAAAGTTGAATCACGAGCGCAGCGAGTGATTCTAAATTAGAATCCTGAGCGTCAGCGAGGGAAACAAACGAGCACAAGGTGAAAAATCTTTCCACTCGAGTGCAATACGTAACTTTTCATCCCACCTCAGCGAGGAAATGACAAAATGAAAAAGAAAACAATTTATAATGACAAAATATTTTTATTTCAATTAAAACACATTAAGATAATCTATAAATTGAAGAAAATAATAAGAAGTAGAAAATAATTAGGAAATATTAAATGTAACGTTGCTACAGTTACTTATGTTAAGTTTAATATTTTTGTTAGGTAATGTTATGTTGGTGTTTGTGAATTGTGCGCTGTTTTGTGGTAAACTATCAGTAATTTTAAATAGTTGTGCCGATTCATTGGATTCTATTGGCGTAAATGTTGGCGAGAGAGGGCTATTGTTTCCAATCTTATGGGGGCTCATTTTAGATGTAGAAGGGCGAGACCAAGAATCTGACAGAGGTTCTTTCAGCGTTATGGCCTCCACGATACTATTACAAATTTTTGATTTACTTTGGATTGAATCCTCTATGTATCCCTCTACAACCGAATTAGACTTCCAGCCTCCATGGCGCTTAAGCGATAGAAGATCAGCCCCTGATTCGGCCAAAAGTGTGGCTGAGGTTCTTCTAAAACAGTGACCGGTGTATAACGGGGGTTCTAAAAGTCCGAGAAAAGTTGCTATTTCTCGTGGAATACTGCCAATTTTATTCTGACCCATAGGTTGTCGGATACACTTTCCGTTGCGATATTGTAGAAAAAATCGTTCAATTGGGGTGTTAGAAGGACGTAAAGCTTGATATTTCTGAACAATGTTTACATATTCCTTGCGAATAACGAAGTTGCGGTCTTTTTTTGTCTTGGTATTTAGTACATTAATTAATAGCAATTCATCAGAATTATGAGAATATTTTGATACGTTATTGACATTAAGTAGTGTAAGTTCATTTGTTCGACATGCTCCGGTTATACCAATAATAAGAACAACCTGTAACAAAAGAAGTATTTATAATCGTAAATAAATTAATCAAATTAAAAATATTGTAAGTACTATGTACAATTTTATCAACAACAAAAAATTACACGTATTGACTTACTTTTGCCGCTAAATATACGGAATCAGGTGCTTTATTAATAAACTTTGCAATTTCAGATGCTGTGAAAACCTTCGATTTTTTTGGCTTATAACCAGATGAGGCTCTTTTTAAAAATGCCACTAATTTATGATAGGTGTCGATATGAACGTCTTTCTTCATCTTAATTGTTAATTTTAGCATTGAATACGTACTCCATAGCGTGCTTGCTTTCTTGGTCTCAGATAATTCTATAAAATATGCCAGCAAAACGTTTTCGGAGAAAGTTTTTGCTCCTTTAGCTAGTCGCCACATGTTAAATATATCGTACTGTTTCAAATACTTCTCTCGTGATTGCTGAGGGAGAAGGCTCATTTGCGCATTATTAACTGTTTCAGTTAACTCAGTTGGCGTTAGATAAACTTCATCGTCGCTAATGTCACTCATTTTAGTTGATTTTTTTGTACAGTTTTTAGGTTATGTTAATTATATTAAGCAATAAAACGTGAAAAACTAGAATGGCGCGAAGCACGCAAATAAAACAAAGAAACCAAGAAGGTTCCAAATTTAAATTTTTTCACAATTTAAAAAGTTCTTATCATAAATTTGGCACCATAGAGGTTACATTAAATAGGTTTAATGACGTTTTGAATTTACAATTATATTGAGTACTCATTATATGTGATGTTCTAAATTCAAATCTACTTTGCCGCTCAAGCGAATAAAATAGAATTTTCCAGCCAGATTTCGAAGCGCAAAATTACACTTTCCGAGGTGGTGGGATGAAAACATCATTTAATGGTGTCCCAAAAAATATATATTAAATTTAGCTTTTATAAAATAACGTAAGAAGAATTACTAAATATTATAGTTTAGGGGTGTCTGGCAGGGGGTTGAAACCATAAAAAGTGTCTGGCAATGAGTAACGCGAGCTTTGATATAGTGAAGAATGAAATATCTAGAAATTGAGTTTTATAAATTAATAAATTTAATGTGAAATTTTGAACACCGTTGTTACCTGTTACCTGCTAAAGCAACCACTACCTAGGTTTCATGGGTGGGGATCATTCTTACCTGTACTAGAGGCACACATGGAAAAACTTTCAGCCTTTATTATAATACGAAGGTCTGGCTCTCACGGGCTCTTGCTCTATTATTATAATTACTTTGTCATGTTTACTTCTAAGCTAAACATAAGCTCTCAATGACTGCTTATATTTTAGTTTTGGCGATATCATTACAAAATAATAGTCACAGTCGTTACTAGTTAAAATCTTGCATATTAATTTAAGTATGCACTGCAGTTACATGCTACAAACAGCTGATTGAACTAACAAGAATTGATTTGTTTCAATATCGATCGAAACGCTATTTTACAGATTTTGATATACCTAAATATGTATTTGTATAATATTGTCATAAAATATCTATAAATACCTACTCTTAGTATTATTAATGATTGGTATGTAGTTCTATGTATGTTTTTGCAAGAAATCGAGTCTCGTCTACATATTGACTTAAAATTAACACGAATCAATAAAAGTTGAACGAGCTTAAATTATAATAGAACTAGCTTTCCGCCCGCGGCTTCGCCCGCGCGGAATTCGGTTATATTGCGGTATAAAGCACAACTATAAGAAAATTTCTCATTCGCACGGAAAAATCTAAGAAGCGCGATGTAACGCTGGATACAATTAGTTGTTAAACCAAAACTGAATGGTACACTAAATTATTTGTTTTCCCTTGTAGAGCAAAACCATGCAGATTTTGGACAACCAGCGCCATCTATCGCATACCTAAAGAACTAAATAGCGTAAGCTATCATTCCACTTCTTATGTATTTTAAAAAACACATCGTTACCATGTTTTAAAAAAGACATCGTTACCATGTTTTAAAAAACACCCAGCGCCATCTATCGCATACCTCAAGAACTAAATAACGTAACTAATACTTATACCAATTAGTTATTCGTTGACTTTAGTGATTTCAGGATAAGTAGATGTAAAAAAAACAATTTAGACGATAAAACAAATTGTACGTCATCCCTCGGGAATTCCTCATTTTCGGGGATTCATTATCGTATCATTTAGCTTCTAAATTTACATGTTTATATTCGTTTGCAATATTTTACCTTGTTTTAAACGACACACAGCGCCATCTACAATCCATTCATCAAGCAAACAATATTTTTGTTTTTCCTCGGGAATATCAATTTTTCCAGGATAAAAAGTACCCTATTATTTAATCCGGACTTTTATCTTTACGTCTGCAAAATTTCAAAGCAATCGGTTCAGTAGTTACGGCGTGAAAGCGGAACAAACAAACAAACAAACTCACTTTCCGATTTATAATATTAGTAAGGATAACCGATTTCGTAAAAGCAAGTGGCACGTCTCTAAAACTTTAGACACGGAAGCAAAATATATGACAGACCAATTATGTAGTAATACTGTAGTAGTTACAAAGCTTTTAATTTATTTATTTCAAACCAAGGCTTGTCCCTTTACTACGGATAATTGCAAACAATTCAAAAATATAAAATAAAAATTATAATGCAAATAAACTGTCTATGTTGGGTTATATTTTGTTTTGTCTTTGCATATAACATTAGTCTGAAATAAGTGTACGGTGCAAGCGACCGTGCTTTCAGTGCGGTCAGCATTTCACACCCACAGTGAATATATCGTATTAATTATTAAGGCGTTTATACAGCAATGTATATTGCGATCGGTTACTTCGAGTCGAATGGCTGGGGAGTCCAGGTTACTTTCAGCACCAAGCCCCAACAGGCCGGGCATTTCATCATTAAAGGTAGGAAATTCTGAAAAAAGTCTCAGGCTACCGATAGCAGACAAAGAACTGCTTCAAAAGCAAGCAAAGAACTGCTTTTAGTGGCAATTACTATCAATGGGTCAAGATTTGTTCACAGAAGCGATTCACGAAAACCAATCGCTTAACAATGCACAGTAAATGCAAATTATAAAAAGAGCAGGGCTAAAGGGGAGACAGAGAAATTGATACAGCATCTGTCAATCAACTGAGACATTTATCATGTTTGCTGGGAATTATTAAATAACCGGTATCATTCATTTTAATTTGCCAATTATGCAACACCCGAACGTCACACAGATCAGTCGTATTCATGAGTGTCTGAATTCTATCAAAAACCTCAGGGTTAACGTAAGCAGTTGGGACCCGTTGTTAGTTTAAATTATATCACTGAAATTGGACACTGACACTTTTATGATTATATAGAGTCGTTAAAACGAATCACCATCTTTAAGGCAGTTCCGTCAGTTCCTAGAAACCAAGCGTACGACCATGGAGACATCAGTGACTCGTAGAAAGAAAGTAAATATGTATAAATTGAGCAATGCTTTTCCCATGGCAATTCAAAGATCAACGAAAGTACCTAATTATAAAGCATATTTTATTAATATAGTTCCATAAAAAGTAGGTGATCACATCAGTAAGAAGATGAACCATCCGAAATATAATAAATCATGTTCAATTTGCAATGAGTAACGTAGAATTTACTATTGTCAAGAATTTCTAAGTATGTCAGCTGATGCTAAGAGAAAAGCAATTACGAAACACAATTTATGTATAAACTACTTATATGATCAACCTGAAAATAGTTGCTATTCTAGCAAAATGTGTCGAGAATGCAATGGCTCGCACAGTATGATTCCTGGACCGTCATTGGCAAGTTCGTATGATTCGCAAAAAAGGGATAGCAAGGAGATTCTTATCACTAAAGCGGATATTAACGTACAGGCACGGGATGGAACTTATCATTTGTTGCGTGCTTTATTGGATCAATGTTCAGAGATGTCTTTAATAACGGAATAAGCTGCGCAACTCTTTCAGCTTCCTAGGCATAGTTGTATCAGGTGAAGGACAGAAAGAAAGTATTTGTAAGGGAATTATGAAACTATCTTGTTCTTTTTTATATAACAAGAATTTTATATTAAAGCCTATATAAAGGATTAGATAGTCAAGCATTTGTTTAGTTAAACAATTTATCTTTAAAATAAAAACGGTCACCTTTTCTTCAATTTTTTCAGTTTAATCTTACTATTTTTAAGCTTTACGAAGAAAACTCTAAGAGCAATATAAATAGTTGCATGATTATTAAGTTAATATGTGTGTTTTTAAAAACAATCAATATGAGATGGCTAAATTTTTTTTTTTTCAATTTGAAAACGAGTTCGTTATCTTCATCAAACAGAATTTAAAACTATCCCACATAACAATTTCAAATAAAAAACCATAGAAATGCGTTCAGGCATTTACGAGACATTACAGACAAAGAAGTCAAACTCGTAGCGACTAATCTAGCTGGCTCCAATACAGCGCGTTAGTTTGAGGGCCTGCATCGCCCAATAAAGGTTTTTAAGGCATAGGTATCTACTATTTAAACAGAGTTCGGCCTGAAACTGTTAGACCGCAATACCCAGGAACAAACTAAGTAGCCCGGTGCAAGATCTTCCCCTTTGTCTATCATATGTTGTTCTTTACGAACCAGCAAGACCTTAGTATAGCATAAAATCAGAATAAATTTATTCTGATTTTTATTGCTGGTAAGTAAGATCAAAATATTATTGTAATACGCACTTTTTCTATATTTTACCACTTACTATCATCTATTGGGTTTGATTTCTAAAGACTATGTTTTTAGAGGTGAAAATTATACACCACTAATAAGAGGTTATATCAGCGTTAAGTAAAATGATGTCTTAAAGATCACTTACGAAAAGTTACTTCTATATATGGATAAAGTTTCAAGCGCTGAACATATAAACGTCCGTTTTCTATATTACATTAGAAAAAGTGCCGGCGTTCCGTCACTCAATCACGGAAGTCATCTTCTTCCATCGTTGTCGCCGTTGTTTTTGGTCTTTGTACTTGTTATTCCTCGATAAAATCCACTAACGTGCAGTTTTCTTTTAATTCAACTTTTTTAATTATTTGCTTTACTACTTTTTGATCACCTATCATATGACTAACCGTCCTAAATATTGCTTGCCGGGGGGCCGAGAACGCTGGTCACCCCATCGAATACATCACATCGTTGATTGGAAGACAATTGATTAGACAGTAGGATAGTTCTTATTACATATGCTTATTAGCAACCATACTTACTATTTTTTTTTGATGATGTATGAACTCGGTAAACTCCTGATTTAAGGCACAGTTCAGACATTCGTGTACTGTAACAGTGTACATTTGTAACGTTATTTGAGAAGTAATATTCTTTTATTACATCATCAATAACCGTGGTCTAAGCCGATTAGCTTTAATTAGGTGTTATGTTTTGTAAAGTTTGCATTTAAGGCATGTTTGCAATTTATTATGCTAATGAATCCAGATGTTATAGGTGGCGGCGGGTTAGTTATAATGACACACACAGCTCTGTAGAATATTTAGCTTGTTCTTAAGAATAATAACTTATTAAGAATCAACAGAACTTATTATCAATAGTAAAAGAAAGTTTTTTACGTTGAATCATATAATGTGAAAAAATACAAAATTTAAAATATACATCGAGAAATTTCAAAAATTGAGCGCCCTCGTCTTTGTTACTGTCCTTTTAAGTACGGTCATATTTATACTTTATTTACGCACAAATAATTTTGTTGACATATACCCGTTTTCTTTTATGTATTAAGCTTCAGTGTGATATTAACCAAGTTTGTATAGCACATTATTCTTTAACTGTTTCATTCATCAATGGTACTGGTGAACTGAGATATAATCTTATTCTGAATATGTTCTTGTATTAGTAACTTAATCTAAATAGTTAAATCGGTTATATGTAAAAAAATATAATTCACATTGGCAAACGCACTTCATTTCTAGTCTTTGGTAAAAAGAGTATATGGAACAAGGTGCTAGATAAAACTTGTTATTCGTTTTAAATTACGACACGTAAAATTTGCACAGAATTCTTACACTGTTTATTAATGGTTGCTTTTTAAATTATTTGAAAAATAATTACTATTGTCTATAGAGCCTCCCATCTATCTAATTTAATCGTTTTAAATCCATATGGAAAGAGAATTTGTTCGTGCCACGAGTAATTTCCACCTACTTGCGTGATGTTGAGCTTGTTATAACAAATCACGCTAAGGATTCCTGGCGGATAACGTGGCCAGGTACAACTACTGTTTTCTTTCATCTAAGTGTTCCATTTGACATGCAATGACAGACTTCGTAGGAATAAAGATAAGTTACTGCAACTACTTTTACAAATGAGTTTTACTTACATTATATATTGTTTTAAATATTACATAGTAGCTACTACAGGTCTACTGGTTTTAAGCTTTTAATGTAAAAATGTTTCGATTTAAATAGAAGTCGCACCCAGGTTTTCTTTGTTATATACAGAAATATGTCAAAGGGAGTCGAAACGTCAGGATTAAAGTTTTTACTCTTTTTTAGTATTGTTTTATTATACTATCTTGTTTTTATAACTTTTTGAGATGGTTATAGATGAACTACGCTCCATAAACTGATATCACTGTTATCTGTGAAATGAAATCATTGCTTTTCAAGAAATACACGAAAGCGAAAGAACCAAATACATATATATAATTTTTCTTATATAGCTATTACTACTACTGCTATATAAGAAAAATTATATATATAGACAAGGTAACCATCATGAAGGATTTGCTCTCATCCGCCACCGCAACAGACCTTAGAGCATCTTTGAGAGCATGTTGGATTGCGTAAAAACCTGTATGTCCCTGTTAATAGCCTGTTTGCTCTCGTTATCTCTGGCGAACACACGTAGAGTTACGACACGTAACTAGCATATTACGAGCCGTGTAACTCCGGAACTGTAATGAGTGGTTTCGTGGAATCGCGTAACTTATTCCACAAATATTGATAGTATTGACTGCGTGATTGTGTTTATAAGCCGTCGGTAGCGTCAAGTAAATATACTCAGTAGAAATGATAATAACTGCATTTCTGTTTGACCTTTGATAAATGATTCATGGCAATTTAGAATTTAATTTGAGCCAATATTGATATTGTACTGAATATCTGTACAATACAAATGTGAAAATTCCATAATAATATCTTACTCTAACATTTGGCAATTACTATCGTAGAATCTATGGAATAAACTGGCAGTAGGAATGATCAAAGCCTTCAGCGACTTTGTTACCCTATATTCTTAAAACGCTCTCTGCTTACAAATATATATACGAATTGATTGAAATGGATTGTTAATGTAATACTAATAAATCACAAGGTTCAATCAATACATCAATCAATATTTAATAATTTGCATAGCCAAAAAAAATACAAATAAAACAAACTTTCTAATTTTAATTTAAGAAATAAGATTTCAATCACTTAGTTATAAAAAAGGTTATCTTCTTTTAAAGATAACTGTGCACGTTAAGCTCCGAAATTATTAAACAGATTATCTGGCTGACTTGTCAAACAGCATTTTTAGTACAATAACTTTATTTAAATATAAATTTTCATTCGCCATTCATCTAATAAAAGTGTGAATTAAATAAAGAAGATGAATCGAAAGTTTAACTGCCGTAAACGATTAACTTTTGTATAAATTAGCAGTAAGAATAGAATTGGAATATTTTTTTCCGTCAAAAAGTTTCATTTTACTTTAACAAGTGGCAGGACTCTCCTTTTAAGCATAAAATGCTAGTTCCAGAAAAACTCTGCTCCTCCAATACATTCATTTAAGAATAAAATTATCAATCTCGCTAAATTAATTATACATACTAACATAAACTTAATACATTTAATACTCATAAGTGTGTTTTCTATGGGCATATATTGTACACTTTATAATTACTTACAATATACAGTGTTTTTTCTTTTACTTGTATTACTTCTTTATTTAGTTCCAACCTAAACAGATCTTGTCCTTAATATAGAAAATAACGTTAAAACTACTATGTCTAAACTTAAAAACTAAAACCCTAAAAAAATATAATATAATATCTAAAATATATTACTAAAAGGAGTCCCTTTAGTGTTTTATATTATTTCTTAACTACTTAGGCCTGCTGCCTCTACCCATGGTAACACTCTATATCATACTGTTCAATTTGCTTCAATATCTTACTAACTTTTATATATATATATATATATATATATATATATATATATATATAAATTACGAACTGCGTATTTCAGGGCGTTACTTACATGAATGAAATAATTATTTTCTGACTGACATCGTTATTTGACTATTAATTACTAATATGGAAAAATTAAGAATATATTTGATTAGTTTTGTGATGTGATTAGTGGTTATTTATAGTTAAAAGAAGGAATATTTCCATTTTGAGACTTTTTTAAAAATTCGTAATAGCTAGACTGCATAATTTCTTCCTCAAAATTTCCGGAAATATTTCTTTGGTCAGGGACTGTTAAATATTATATTACTTAGTCGTTGTAAAATTCAATAATGCTGAAAAACATTGGTAAAACCACAGCTTATTTTAGTAGCCATTTAAATTTCAAGGAATTCATCTGAATAATGAATAATAAAAGTAGCGGTTCCCTTGTTAAAAAATTGTTTTTTCTCTCCAAATACATGCTTACCTTAACTATAAACAGATTATTTTTCATCAGATTTTCTGAATGAAGCACTAAAGTTCGTTAAATTACAAATAATAAGCTTCTAAATATACAATTTTAGTATATTTGGTATAAATGCAATTTGCCACAAGTTTAATATCAAAGGATTAATTGTCCGAACAATATATTAGCGGGAACAGCACTCGTTTCGTATCGTAAATTATGACATGTCAGCTAAATGAAGCGATTAGGCTCTGGGGATTCCGCGTTCCAGAGCTTATTGAAGCCGAATAACCTTGATACTTTAATGTTGTTGAATCATGACACAGAATATCTAATACAGAATGGTCACTCATCTTCTCTCAATATTAACATTAACTTCACCTCAGTTTGATTATTGACTGTTTTTTTACTGGAGCTAAGCAAACGAACTCCAGCATCTCGTAAAGTTTTTCAATTCTGATGTTTAGAATGTTTTAGATCTCTTGGACCAGTTGCGTGTATAGGTTTAAGTTATGTTTACTTAGTGAAAGAAAGATCGACAAACACATGAGATGGTTTTGCTATTTCACGTTCTCGGTTTGGGAATCTAATAAAGGTAAATCAGTATCACTCGTTTTTATATATAAGGTGTGTATTTTAACCGGACATGACCCTCTTGGTATGTTCAAATATTGTGTTTATAAGGAGTAAGCTAGATACGAAGATGTTTTAAGGCTTTTGTAACAAGGTTTTTCTTAGGAAGTTGCATACAGCATGGTTCTTTGTAATTCGGAAGAAAACTTACTTAAGCGATTTTTTTACCTGATCATTTATTTTACAAATACTAAGCGGCATCATGCATAAAATACAAAGTTTAAATATGGGGTTACCCTTCGAAGCTGAACCCTGTAAAGACCCTTAATTCAATATCTAACTATATTAAGACCTATTTGTAGTACCTATAGTAATAATAAAACAATTATAAATATTAAGTATGAGACGATTAATAAATATATTATATACTAAAAAAATTAAACATGTGTTAGTTCTTATACTTTCGCTTACATTACACATTTAAATAAAACAACTTTTTTACGGATGTTGCGCATAAGTTAAGTTATTTTTAATCCTGACGTGATCACAGGATGACTGAGGCAATGGTCGTCATATTTCTACTACCTTCACAATATTCTAATCGGGCACGTTCCTAACTGTAAAATTTTTATATAAATCAAATTGTTGTAGCTACTTTACATTTTATTTAGTTATTAAATTCTCACTACGATTACATTGTATACTACTGAGTCTATCACCAGTTCGGAAATTGGGTGGCCCTTCAAAGAAGAACTGGCGAAAGAAACTTGGATCCCCCTGGGATTGATCTCCATCTTAGTTTTATTATTTGCAAAAAGAGCTAATAACATCGTTAGGTCTTGCAGTGTGTGTCTTTGGAGATATTATATTTTTTACTATTGGAACACAAGCAGGTGGAACGCTCCAACCTTTATCTCTATTGAAATTCGATTGTTTTTTAATTTCAATAGCCTCGCATAGCATCCTAGGAACAAATCTTTGTTTTCTAGCGAGAACTTGAGGTTTTTCAAATCGAATGTAGTGGTTTGGCCATTCAAAAGCATGCTCACACACTGCAGACCTATTATCGCACCTTTGTATTATGTCGGCTACATATTTTTTACTGCGCGTCCCTATACTTCTCTTTGTTTGCCCGATGTATGATGCCGCCTAGAGGGATATATTATATTAAAATAGGGATATATTATATTATATTACAATATTCGTGCTAATACGCTGCAGTTCTATGCAGGCCCAGGTCTTTCAGCAGACTGTAGAGAGTTTTTGTTAGTATGACTCCTAAAGCGCTCGTACCGTACTTCTACAGCATGTAGATTAACTACATATCAAATCTCTAAGAAATCGTTGTCTTTGACATAATATTCTGTAATAATAATAGTATCAAGAACTGTGGGTCAGCTACACTAAATAGCAAGCTTGCACTAGGACGCGTTTGGCGTGACATGCAGCAAACGTCCTTCAGGAATTAATTATGGCTGAATAACTATGTTTCATTGGCACGCCCCAACTGAACCACATGACAATAGTATCACTATATTAGGAAATGTCATTCATACTGGTTAAAAGTAATATGCTAAAGTAATTTGACTATTGTGAAACTTCAGAACTTAGCACAATTTATTATTATTCAATTAGAACGTAGTGAAATTGGTTATAATTTAATTATTAAGTACGTGGAACTAATTGTTCGGGAAGACTTTGGTGCTTTAGGAGCCGCAACCGCGTCAGGATATGTAGGGTTAAAACATTAATAGCAAACAGTGGGCGGTAAGAAAGCTGGCCTTTGAATGTCACTCTTATGTGTGTCACCGATTTTGTGACTGAATCGAAATTTGTCGGAAGATCTCGAAGGAAGGCCATGTCATGAATTTATAGAGAAGGATGGAAGGTCGGGCATGTGCGTTGAATCGATTACAAAATTGGTTGATATACTTCGGCTAAAAACTTAGTAAATAGAAGGCAAACACCAATACGTCGCGCACTTTTTACTTGTATGCACTTTCTAAAAACTTCAAGCTCTCTGCCAGCTAGAAGCGTGTAGACGTAAACTTTCTGCTATATACTTTTTGTACAATACTTTTATAATACACACAGAGGGTCAAAGACAATCTATTAGACAATGCTATTATAAGAATAACAATTTTCTTAATAGTTATTGCACCGTTCCAAGGTAAGAGGAACAATATGTTTTTTAATGATAACAACAAAACTCAAAAAAAATGGTAGACAAACAGACAAAAAAGTACGTATAACTATTTTGTTTTTACTTATTCATATACAGAGACTCTTAAAAAGTTACATTTATTGCATTTATTTATATATATATATATATATATATATATATATATATATACAGGGTTACCGGAAAAGTCGTGCTAGATCCGTTAAGGGCGTGGAGGGCCCATCATTTCTGACTTATTTTACTATGAAACACCCTACCCTAAACTTAACCCTTTTCGAGATATTCGACTTATAATTTTTTTATTGAAAATTACCGATTTTTAGGCTACTAAATCTAATTTTGTTTATTTCGTATGTCTTTTTATTATTATTATTATTGCATTTCTACATGTGTGATAAGATGTTTTAGGACTTCAATCATTAAAATAGTGCATACGTTAATTGAATAGGCCACAGTAGACAAGTGAGAGTTAAGAAATTAAAAATAATATAAGAAAGCTTATTTTTCTCTAAGCGATATCTAAAAAAAAACAATGTGGCAATTGTTCGGCAGATGTGTTTTAAAATATCTACGTTTCATCAGCTATCTAACGAGGTATAACAATATAGGATTTGTATTACATTTCGTGGAAAAAAGTAGTTAAAACTCTCCAGGTAGCAGTTCTAACGGACCCGCGCCTATTGTACTTTAAGTTAAGACGCACCGTGCGAGCGAGACAAGTGACGTTTTATGTCGGTGCAAATGAAAGAAAACATATGTAGATCCCGGTTAAGGCTGGTAATACAACACGGGATATTGTTTTGGTTGTCAGTCTGCTTTTGTGCTTCGTACATAGTAGATGTGATATCGGTTTGCTAATACGTCCAGTCTGTCCAGTGGTCTTAGGGACTGGACGTATAAAGACAGAAATTCGCTTAAGTAGGGACTGAATAAATTAATAACCGACTTTGTATTACATGGATCTCACAACTTTTTAACGTAGAACAACTTAGTTGCGAGACTTGGTTTTTTTGACAAGTATTGTTTTGATGGGATCTTATTGCTTTTTGTATTTTGTAGACAGTCTACTTTTTTCCTTTTCGGTACCTTCTACTTATTGTATATCTACCAGCAACGAATTTTCTTAAAACCCTCTCTCTGACTTTTGAACTTTTCTTATTTTTGTAGGTTTTTTTAGTTTTTCCTTGATTCATACACCAAACACTATTTATATTCCAAATTTGAAGCTTCTAGGTCTGCTAGAAGTGTCTTAGAATTTTGATGATCGGTGAGTCAGTGAGTGACAAAATTTGACCCGTTATAATTCTTAAACTACTAGTTCAAATTGAATGTAATTTGAAATATACCGTGTCTTTACGATGCCTGCATGGTTGCTGAAAATTCAGTCTTCTAGTGTTATCCACAACGAAGTTACAGGGGGTCGAAAATGGCCTGAATTGCTTCGAGAAAAGGATGGTACGTCCGTGCCGCTTTTTGCTTGATTTGGCGGGGGCACTGCCGTGCCCCCAGAGATATGTATGAGCACTCATAACTTTTCAGAGCATCCAATTTTGATAACTATTTTTTTATAAATTTCGAAAAGAAATCCTACCTCATGGATGGGAAAATAGGGGCGATTTATTGTTCACTTACAGATTTTAATGCTATATTATGTATTATAAATGCAATAGATTATAGCCACAACAAATATAAAATAAAAACATTTAACTAAAACATTAAGCCGCCTTAAATACTGAAAAGCAAAAAATAATAAACCTTTTTTATTTAACCTTGATCTATTATCTAAGATCACAGTGGTTTGTGTGTTTGTCTGTCCGCGCTTATTCCCGCTCTTTTTCTATTGTAGATGCGTTACCACAGCAACGCGTTAATCGTAAGTAGTTCGTCTACCGGAAGCTAGATGACTTCAACGGAAAAATATTTAATATTAGAAAAAAATTAAAGAATTTTGTCCACCCGTGCGAAGCCGGGCCGGGCCGCTAGTAATAACTAAGTACTAAAGCAAATGAATAACGTAAGAGCGAGGCCACACGATGCGTTAACGGTGCGATACGGTGCCTGAGCACTGCCGCTGCGTCATCCTACTTACAAATCACTATACCATGTCAAACAACGCTTTAGCTCGTCGTGCGACGTCGTACCGCAAGCGCGCCGGCCTTGCGACCTGAGAGATGAAGCGGAGAGGGGGGGGGGGGCACTCCAGCGCTGTAGCATATATCTACAACGCGCCGCCACCACTGCAGTAAAAATTCGTTCCATCGTCGTTAACAGACTGAAGTGACCCTACACACTGAGTCATTGACGTTGTGGCGCCGCACCACCCGAGTGGCACCCTATACCTCGAATTCATTACGATGCAGTGCCGCACCGCACCCTTAACGCATCATGTGGCCTCGCTCTAAAGCGTGATGCGCTGCGTCGCGGCGGCGCTGCGGGAGACGCCCCTTCGCCGGAAAATGCCAATCGTTCACGAAGTTAATGTCAGCGAGACAGCAACTAAAACACGTAAGGGCACACGTTGTTGCAAGTGGTCATGCTGAGAGCGCATTTTTTGGAACGTTAATTTATGACTGGAGATTACATGGTTAATTTGATTTGGTTATTTCATTAAATTTAGTGAACTGGCGTTAATACTTTTCTCCATTTCAAATAACCAACATGTCAACAGATTATAACTGAAAGAGAAGAAGATATATTACAATTTAATCTTTGTTTACGAAATACTACATTGCAAGTTGCAGTGACGTTTTAACATCATCAATCTGATCAATTGCCAATTGCATTTGCGATAAAATTGTCATGTGAAGAACCACATTCTGAGAAATGTCACAGTATAAATTATACCCAACCATATCGAGACCTTTTTCGCTGAGCTTGATACAAAATTAATTTTACAAATGTGGCACTGGAGTTGATGAGAATACATTGAACTTACGGGACACAGATCTTAACATGAAAATTTGATATTAAATAGACATATCAATAGAAAAGTACACAGGCCCTTTTTAAAAAATTTTTCTAGCTTGCATTTGCTATTCAAATAATATGCAATCATTATTTCGTTACCTCAGTTGTGTTATTCCTCTGTGAATTCTCTAAAATAAGTAGTATCAATAACCAGCCAAGTGATGAGTTATAGTCGTTTAGCTAATCTATTACTTAGGTATAAGTTATAAATTTTTTATCATAACTTATCTTTGAATGACACGATAGTAAGTGAATTTTTTAGTCATCATAATATAACTGCAGCTGTAATTATTGCCACATTAGATGGGGCAGGATAGGCACTACTCATATCAGCGGAAAAAACCTCCATCGTTAGTGCTTTGATAAAACTTCAAATCAGAATCTGACATTACAATGTAAGCCTAACTATATTTTAAAACTCGACATAATGAAACCCATTTGACATAAAATAAAAAATATTTCAATCTCTAAATCCCCTCTTACAAGTCTTGTCTCAAACTAATTATAAATTTTGAAACACCGCAAAAAATGCTACAAAACATTTCAAATTCTTCTACACTAATGACCACAAGATGGGGAAGTCTAAACTGGGAAGCTTCGTCATTTTAGAGGGTGTGAGTAAATGAGCTCATCTGGGGAATAAGGGGCGATCGGCAGAATGATCGGACATTAAATAAGTGTCTGCGGCTACGCTCAGAGATCTTCTTGAAGATATTCCTCGCCACGAGTTACTGCTGTATCGCCACAATCATGCGATTTTCAAAATCAATTAGAATTGTTAGTTTACCCAAGGAGACAGTTAATATTCCAATTTATATAAAACAGGAAGATAAGATTATGGATAATGCATAGATTAAATTTATTCTAGACTAAGACAACTATTGGCCTCTCGGAAAAAGTACATTCGTTTTTTCCTGGGGGACTTATAAAATCAAACTTATCGCCGTAAGCCCAAAATCTAGGATTTTCTAATTATTTGTTAGCCATAGAAATGTTACGTGACTTTAAAGGAATCAGTGATTGCCTGGACAGTGTATTTTTGACCTGGCATTTTAACGTAGTCTTATTGTTATGTCACGTCTTTCATAAACAATTCTTTGTTTTAGAGAGTAAGTAAGTACTCTCTATTACTGCCACTTGACTTATTTGTCTAAAACTTTTTAGTTTTTAGTTTATGGGCTAGTGTAAGGTATGATGACATTTCAACTCTTACTAGATTCACTTTAAGCTTTTAATTATACACTCTACAATTACATAAATATACTGAAAATTAAAAGTCTCCTCAGTCAATTGCTATACTTGTCGCATCCTCATGGCGATTCAACCCATGACCGAGCGCTTATTCCGATTTCTCCATTGAGCAGAGCTTTTGTTCAAATGAATTAGGAATAATCGACGCTCTTTGTACAATGGGGTTTCTGGCTATCTTTGTTTGTTTTGATTCCTTTCACCCCGAGTACGGCTAATGGACGCGATGACTGATTAAGCACTAATTTTCTGAATTTAAATAACATGATTTGTACATTTTAAATCTTTTAGTCGTCTATCTAAACCACGCGTAGGCGCGTGCACTAGCTCTTGGTTCCTTACTGTTACTTTCTCATATTCCCATTGCCTACTAACATAGGAAATTAAACCCTTGTTAGTTTAGACTTATATTATATGCAATTTATGGACGCCGTCGACAAAGCTTATGTAATCATCTCAGCCGTATAACGTCCACTGCTGGGCTGAAACCTCCCCGCTTATCTCCAATTTTATCAGTTACCTTTAAGTGTGGAGGGTTGTTGAAATTCTATTTTATACCCACCCGGCATACAAAGTGTAATTTACCTTATTGCTCTTGCTCTTGTTAGCCTATTTTAGATTGAAACAGTATCGAGGCGCTATCTGTTGATAAATTTTTGATAGTCCATAGTTTTTCAAAAACCGTTTTCCCCATATATCCTATATATGATTGTGACGACTGTAAGGACCTATAGGTGAATGGCTGTATACCGTTATCTTTTTTGCTGATCTGTAAAGTAAGTAATTGGTCTTCCATGGAACTAAATAAATAAATAAATATTAATGTAAAGTTTCATTCACAACAGTTCTTTATTTTTTGCATGAAAGAGTGACAAAAATCCAAAGAGCCATCATACCCACAAACTTTTGTCTTTATAATTTTAATAGCATAATTAATCACCAAAATGATATTAATCCGTTTAAATTACTTAATTTTATTTAAAATCAGTTAATTCCTTTTGGCTAACCTGAAAAACTTAAATTTAAAATATTTTGGGAGTACTCAAATGCTGCTCATGCAATGAGTAAATATTCTCTAGACAGTAAATGTTAATATTTACAATATAATATGATATAAACTTTATATATATAATATAAACTTTGTTTTCTAAATTGACCCGGCTGGGACCTCGGAGGTATGCAAACCACTCGATTACGATCTCTGCGTTAAACCACGACCTATTTTTTCATACAGATCTTTGAACACAAAAGTAAACAAAGTTTATGAAATTTTGGGTAGTAATTACCTATTATTAAAATTAGAACTTATTAAATAACTATGAAAAATCTACCTAGAGGTTCATAAATGTGAATAATCAAATACATTTGTTTATATCTAAAGAAATTTGTACTAGATACAATCTCTCTTCTTCTTTTGCTCATGTCTCAGAAGTCAAATGGGTGTCAAACCCACAGATCTTCCGCTATCTGCAAATCCGTTTTTCGCAATGCGGCCTGAAACAACTTGAATTTTTTCTAGTAAAAGTTACGGTGGTATAAAATTGCCAGCTAAATGCCTGAATAAAAAAAATAGATTATTTGCATTTCATTGGTATAATACAAAACCTATTTCAATTAACTATGAATAATATACAATATATTTGCCCGTATATAAAAAATATCATTCCATTTTTCTGAAGAAAATGCCATTTTATTTTGTGCACAACGTTCCATCGCATCGACAGACGATTTCACATGTACACTTCAGAATCTAGATGATAAAGGTCGTGCCACACAGGACGGTATCCAGCGCTGGTATATGCCGGGCAAGAGATAAGTGATATCAAGAGCACATTTGCCGCGTAGCTGATAATTTCCGCCGCAAAATGACGTCGTTTGCTCAAAGAACGTTAGAGGTGTGGCGCTACTGCAAGCGGATAAGCATGAATTATATATTCAAGTTAAATAATAAGTATAGTCTAAAGTTCAATTTGTTTTAAATAAATCGATAATCGACCCATGGCATTACATGCTTTTCGAAACACAAAGGTTCTCAAGATATAGATTTTTGGCCAACCATCCCATGGCCGGCTTCGCGGCTTTACTTTCGCCGAATACCCTAACATGCGTCAGTGTACGCTTTCATTAAATAAAATAATATTTTGTTTAATAATAGCTTTGTTAATACTAATCTTTCACGAGGCTTTCCACGATTTTATTAGGAACTGTGAAAACGTTTTGACTAAGCATCCGGATCAAGTTACTTGCATTCTGGGGGATTTTAATCAAACTGATCTTAAATGGTCATCAGAGGTTGGTACTCCATTAAATCCTTCGTGTTTAAAGTCT
The DNA here is from genome assembly GCA_927399485.1 of Calamotropha paludella. Lineage (NCBI taxonomy): Eukaryota > Metazoa > Arthropoda > Insecta > Lepidoptera > Crambidae > Calamotropha > Calamotropha paludella. Next base: position 16,177,490 of record OV656803.1, on the reverse strand, counting down.
CAGCTTTTGTATGATTTATTTCATAATACATCATTATATCAATTAAATTTTAATTCTAATTATAATGACCGAATACTGGATTTGGCTATAACTAACAGTGCCGATTGGTTCTCATTGTCCGATACGATTCCTATTAGTCGTCTGGATAAACGTCACCCCCCTTTCCAGTTGTCTGTGAAGGGACCATCAGATCCATTAGACGTTAATAATACCATCGAAAAACTGAATTTTTATAAATCGGACTATCAAAACATTATTTATAAATTACAGCGGATTGATTGGGACTATCATGCACGCTTGCTTGAATGTGATGATTTTATACAGTTTTTTTATAATAGGTTATACATAATTGTTGAAGAGTTTACACCAAAGATGAAAAAGCGAAATGGTTATCCTGTGTGGTTCTCTAGAAGTTTAATAAGGTTGCTTAAGGAGAAATCAAAATACCAGAGTAGGTTTCATAAATATAACAATCCCCGAGATTACGACACCTTTTCTTTACTAAGAACAAGATCCAAAAAATTGGCAAACGAATGTTTTAGGAGGTACATTAACGGAATCGAGAAGGACTTAGTTCTTAACTTAAAATCTTTTTGGAGATATACAAAGAATAAGCGAGTTACTAATGATACGCCTAAATATATGTATTTAAATAAAGAAACCGCTAATAATGGCACACAAATTGTTGATCTGTTTGCAAAGTATTTCTCTTCAGTTTATAGTCCTGAATCAACACCTCATTATCATCCTGAATTTGAAACCATAGGGTTTTTACTTAGTGATATATACATAAGCGAGGAATTAGTCTTAAAAATTTTAAAGGGAGTTAATCTTTCTAAAGGTGCAGGACCTGATGGAATTCCTCCTATATTTATCCGATTCTGTGCACAGGCGTTAGCAAGGCCACTAGCTCTTTTGTACAATATGTCTCTCAATAGTGGTACTTTTCCATCTCCATGGAAAATAGCTAATGTAACTCCAATATATAAAACTGGTGACAAGGGTAATGTTACAAACTACCGTCCTGTCTGTGTGCTTAGCTGGTTTGCAAAGTTTTTTGAAAGTTTAATTTACGACCATCTTTATAATCACATACGACATGCCTTAAGTCTATCTCAACATGGATTTGTTGCAGGAAGATCAACTGCTTCCAATTTATTGGTTTACACATCATTTCTTTGTCATTCTTTCAATGATAAAGTTCAAGTTGATTCAGTGTATATTGATTTCTCCAAGGCATTTGATCGCGTTACCCATCACATTCTTTTAATTAAATTGTATCACTTAGGAATACATGGAAGTCTTCATCGTTGGTTCACTTCATATCTACTCAATCGTTCACAACTGGTGACGCTAAATGGTTACAATTCGGTGACATATTCAGCTACGTCTGGCATTCCTCAGGGATCTAATTTGGGCCCTTTATTGTTTTTGATTTTTATCAATGATTTATTAAATTTATTTAGTGATAATTGTTTAGCCTATGCTGATGATATAAAGTTTTATCGACGGGTCAATAATGTTAATGACTGTAAGTCTTTGCAAGATGATATCGATATTTTGTTAAATTGGTGTACTGAAAATCATATGTCGCTCAACAGAGAAAAATGTCAAACAATTAGTTTCACAAAAAATAGACATCAAATAGTGTATAATTACGCTATTAATGGAGTAGTCTTGGATCGCGTAAACGTTGTTCGAGATCTGGGTGTATTTTTTGATTCAGTTTTATCGTTTAGGCAACACTACGATCATATTTGTAGTAAGGCTAAACGAATGCTTGCTTTTATAACAAGACAATCCAAACCATTTAAAAACCCAAATTCAGTAGTAATACTTTATACATCCTTGGTTAGGAGTATTTTAGAATATTGTTCGAGTGTTTGGTCACCTTTCTATAGTAATCACATTGACAGAATCGAATCTATCCAGCGCCAGTTTCTGAGAAACCTCTGTACAAGGCTTGGTTTAAGACGTAAATTGCCGGATTATACTGACCGCCTAGCAAAGTTTTCACTTTTCAGTTTAGAGAAGCGTAGATTGGCAAATGATTTATGCATTTTGTATAAAATAGTTAATTGTGGATATTGCGATGATCTCTTGAGACAGATAAACTTTAAAGTACCTACTCGTTCAATGCGATATTTTCAATTGTTCAGTATAACAGGTACGAACGATTGTATAATGGCAATGTATTATGTGTGTAAAACCGGAATAAACTATTTATCTATCTATCTATCTATCTATAATAATGTGTCGAAAAATGCACCACTTTTACGTATGTGTCATGCATATAATAACTTATCTCCTCAAATAGACATTTTTAATTGTAGTTTTAGTTTATTTAAAGTGTCACTGCTGCGTGATATTTAATATTTAACAGTGTGGTTCTTTTTTTTATGTTAAGAATTTGGCTCAACGATGACAAATATGCATATTTTTTTTTCTTTATGTATATTTTTTTCTTTGTTATAAATTCATAGGTACTTAAATAATTTCTTTTGTAACTTCTTTTTTTAATAATTGGCTTTTTTAATGTTTGGTAATTAGGTTCTTTTTTGTATTTTAATTTTTGATTTAATTTTTGTTTTCTTATTAACAATGATTCAACAAAGCTTGTTAACTTTTTAAATAAAATAAATTAAATATTTGTTTACTGTTATTTTGTGACAATGCTGTGTACAATTATTATTGGAATATAAATTTAAAAAGTGTTATGTTATTTATACCTGCAATGTAATAATTTGTATTCTGTTATTGTACCTTTAACAATAAAAAAAAAAAAAAAATATTATAAATACAAAAGCAAGTTTGTATGTTATATTTTTCGCCTTATTTACTCAATTGATCTTCATGAAATTCTGTATATTTTCATATTATAGCTTACCAAACGCGTTCTAAGAACAACTAATGTAAACACACACTAAACAAATAAAGGCTCCCTCAGAAATTTATTGAAAAAAATTCTCAAAGACATTTCATGAGAAATAAATTTGTTTCGTTCCTTGTGTTTCTCTGGGAAATGTTGGACACATTTGTTGCAAAGATTAAAGAACCCCTGAAAAACCTAATCAGACCATCGAAACAAAATCACAACAACATTAAATAAAAAAAAAGTAACAACATTTTTTTTAATTTAATTTTTTGAATTCACAATGCTATATTTCTATAAAATATAAAATACGTGTGTAAAACCAACTACGCCTCCGAGCCCTCAGGTAGGATTCGAACCCACGACCTTTCGCTATCCGGACGAGTGCTCTGACTGCTGAGCTACCGAGACATTGTTACAGTAAATATATACTCTAAGAACACAAATTTGTTATATGTGTGTTTGTCTGTCCGCTCTTTTTCCATTGTATCAATTAACGTTACCATAGCAACGCGTTACCGGGTCAGCTAGTATATACTCTAAGAACACAAATTTGTTGTTTGTGTCATATCAGCCAAGTGAGCACCAGTGGGAATGTACGAGTATTTCAATTTTATCACATTTTCCTCAATGGGCCCCTTAATTTCTCTTAAAAATGGTATTTTATATAAATATGCTTAGATCTCTTATGAGACGTAGGATTATTAGCTCAAGTGTGCCCTTTTCGTTGCATATATAAAGCTTCCATTCTTTGCCACAGTTATTTTCATTGGCGTCTGAAGTTCAGTAAAGTTCTCAGCGAGGTCAGCTCTATTTATAATATGATCCGAAGCTCCAGAGTCAATAAGAACAGTAATTTTGTTTTTATTTTCAGCTGCAGATTTATAGCCTCCAAGCATACAGGCAAAACCAGAAGTATAACTTACTGACGTTGATGGTTTAATCATTTGCACAGTTTGAATATTTATGTTCTTTGTAGTATTGATTGCCTGATCTTGAACATTTTTTATGACAAAACAGCATTTTTTCTTGTAATGGCTTTTTCTTCCGCAATGATGGCATTTAGTCTAAAGGACCTTTGTGATTTTATGAAATGGTCTTTTGTATTGCCCTTGGTATTTGATTTTCAATGATCTTTGTGTCTCAAAAGTATATGTATTTTGTTGTGTCACTTTCATTTAAATAAATTGAGGTAATTTTGCATTTGTATCTTGATTATTTTTAATTAATTTTATTTCATGATCAAGAAGCCTAGTCTTGACAAAAGATGATGAAGTTAAGTTATCCTCTGATAATATTTCAATTGCGGTGATTATGCCATTGTAGGTTTTTGGTTAGGTCAGTAGTAAGTTACATATCTTCTCAGGTTCTTCTAATTTAGCATCCGCAGCTAAGTCCGTAATCAAGTCATCAAAAGTTGTAAAATGTTATATCAATGATGAGTCTACTTGCAATTTTAAACCCAAAAGTTTTTCGTAAAGCTAGTTGAATGGCAACACTTTTGCGTAGATAGTTTTAATCTAAACTGTGTAATATTTCCTTTGCAGTACATTCCTCTTTTGTAAAATAAATAAATATTCTATAATTATACTTTTAGCAATTTGCTTACACTTTATCAATTCTTTAGTTTTATCGGCTGGTTCTTCGGTGATAACTTTAATTACATCTAATTCAGTCAATAAATAATTTATTCGCATTTTCCATACACTATATTTCTTACCATCGAAAAGTTCAATTTCCGTATTACTTTAAGATTGTCCATTAGGTTAATTATATAACTTGCACTTGTTAACTACAATTTATTAGTTTGTTACGAAACCAACTTCTATATAGTTATCACAAGAGACGTTGTAAGTTCGCTACAGGAATCACTCCCAATAGGTTCTTACTATAAAAGATTTTAATAAAGGAACAACAGAATTTAAATTTCAATAACATGTTATACTTCATGAACATTACCTAATTAATGTAACCAAATCAACAATAAGTGCCCAGATTGTGCCTGGGCTTTGGGCAAAGTCTTTTCGTACCAGAAGGGGTCCCAGATCGGTCCATTGTAAAACACTTAAATCATTGCCAATTGTTAGTCACATGGCTTACTATATTGGTTTGAACTTGAGCAGCCATTGAAATATTGTCATAAAGCAAATAAGATGGAGATGAAAATAGTGATGCTTTATTGCCAGGTATTTCTACCACTCTGCATCGGATTTGTATACCGTAATTTTTCCGTCGATTTTTCAAGCAAACATAGATAGAAACGAATATAAAACTTAATAATAAAAATGGAACTTTAATAAATGCAAATTGTAAATAAAATAAAAGTAGTCTCTTTCAATAGACTAAATACTAATTTGATTAGACACAATAGAAAACAGAATGAAAATATATAAAAAACCGTTATGTGTGCTTATATACGCACGTAAGAAGTTATACTTCTCTATCGTTATTAAACAAAGATAACTTAAATTTCTTCCCGTGTGCTCGTATTCTTTGTATGTGAAAAGAAAAGTAAATTTATAAATTATACAGTGATCAGTAAGAAGCATCAAATTATTAACAGATTTTCTATATATCTATATACAGAATCAAGAAATATATCAAAAACCATTAAAATAAACTGTTCAACCAATAGTAATGTAAAAATATTAAAAATTTATATTATAAACAAATAAAAATAATATATACCGACAGTTAACCTCCAATCAATGAACGCACTCAAAAAAGTTTATAAAAAGAAAACCACTTTACCTTTACCACCTTTAAATAAAATTGTTATTATAATTTTATATAAATTATTGTTAACTACCATATATAATTTTGTGTCACAGTTTGCGGCCAACTTCAACATGATAATTTTGTCTCACAGTGATGCGCGCGCATCTTAAAATTTCACACTCATCATTTTTTCATAACGCGCCTAAAGAAGTATAACTTCAAAAAGATACAACGCAAGTGAATCTGAATTGTTGTTAGATGAGACCGGAGTGCCACAGGATCGCATGCTTGTCCATTTTTGCGTCCTAAATTTATTAATAATTTCCTAAGGAATGAATTTATTAATCAACAGTTGACTGCACACTTTTTTTCGCTGATAGCGTCACTATAATTATAAAATATGACTAAAAACCATTTTTTTTTTTTTTTTTTTTTTTTTTTTTTTTTTGCCTGTAAAGTCGGTTTTACGGGCGAAGATTTTACGTGACAACGTCTTTTTCTCTGTAGAATATTTATTGATATGAATATAATTAAATTACACAATGCGCGCGGCAGACCGATCATAGTTGAGTGGGAGAGAGACGCAAGGCATTCGGCGGGCCTCTCTCTCGTTCGGTGACTCATCGTAACGTTACCGAGCGTTACACTTTTTCATAAGTGACTCCCAGCCGCAACCTAATTTAAGACGTTGTCACGTCAAAAATAATAGCCAAAATATAATTTATTAAAACATTGAAATAGAAAAAATCGTTTCTGCCTTAAAAAAGATTAAGACAAACTAGAGATTCAGCACTAATGGCTCACCACGGGTATGTTTCTGCCATTTTAACTATCGATTACTACTTTTGAATTATACGGTTGATATAGTTGACCTTTTAGGATACAATCCAAACGGTGGATGGTGCTGGGTTTCTGGAAAGCTGAAAAACTAGAGAATGAGACAACTGTTGAAAAACTTATATATTATTATTATGTTAAGGAAGTCTGCAACTTTGTTAAGGACCATATGAGCTATTAAAATTAAATATTTTTTAAGTTTCTTTTAGTTGTAACAATTTATTTATTTATTTTGGCTCAAAACTTTCGCGAAATTCATAAAAAGAATGAAAGATTATATTACATTGTTCAAATTTAAACATCTACTTTTGTCGACATACTTAGTTGAAGTATTGTAAACGAATTGCTAATTTGTAAATGTATTACTTGTAATGTATACTCTTTGCGCGATTTCCGTGAGTATCTGAAAAGGATATTAGCAGACAGCAATTTATCTCACTTACATTGTATTTACAATAAAATAGTCTGTATAATTCTTTTATTACGATGGTTAATTTAATAAAAATAGTTCAATTTTAAGTAATCCTCCAGCACTAGAGCTCTACAATACTTCTTAACTACACTATACGAAATGCTTTTGGCAAAATCAATTTTCAACCTAAATGACTACCTTTAGCTTCAATATAGTGATTTCTTGACTGCACTGAATAACTTTGCTAAGGGTGTGAACTGTTCACCCATTATTGACTCCTGATGTCATCTCCGCTGCAATTTGATATTTGGTAACGAGATGGAAGGCTAGATTTTGGCTTAAAGTGAATTTTATACGTGGCTTAAGATTTTTGTAAATCATAGAAGTCATCTTCATTTAGATTGCTATAGTAAGATTACCTAAACTGCTACAATATCGATATATCAGACTTTCTAGATCAAAATGTATATGAATGTTAATTCTTATTTATTTTATTAGTTATGTAGAATGATCGATAAATATATAGGGCAGCCATAACACAGACAATATTAGAAACGCTGCCCCATGAAAGAAGCTTCATTTATCCTACTTAAAATATGGAAAACATTTCGGAAATCTTCGTTTATGCGATTGTTTAGATAGCATGGCTTTAATCACTGAATGAAAAAATATATATCATCGTCTTATTGAATGAAACAACTCATTTAATATGTGAGATATACCTATTTACTTAGTGCTTTTGAAATCCTCTGCCTCTTCCACGCTAACAACATCATAATTAAATTTAAATGTGATAGTTGACCATTGTCAAACAAAAAAAGCAACAAACGAATCGATTGATACCTTTTTCAATCAAAGTCGATTAGGCGTAATCTCCGTAGGCGCTACGAGTTTGTACGTGTATGGGATTGTAGGGGATTAGATTATTTTCTTTTACTCCAGCCATCCTAGCGCATCCCAGAAGGCGAGAAGTCTTTTCAGGTTTCTGCAAGCTTCCGCTAGTGATGTTGGAGACCAGACAATTTGTGCCTGTTGATCTGCCATGCTCCTGCACTCCATGAACATGTGCTGTGACGTTTCTTCTGCTTCCATGCAACCTCTGCAAAGAGGGCTGTCTGTCGCACCTATTGTAAATAGATGTTTGTTCAGAGGCCATTTTCCGGTTTTTATTCCTAGTACTTCACGGATTGTGTCCCTGTTTAGCCTAGTGAGGTTGCGGCAAGCTTTTCCGAAACCACCGCATTCTTTGTTACATCTACACTGTTGTTCCATTATTTTTGGTGGTTTTCTTCTGTTTTTTACGCAGCGATGTTCTGATTTGTGCCAGGTGTATTGGTATTAATGATTCCATACACCGTCATTCTTGAAACCCTTTTGGCCAGTTCATCAGCTGCGTCGTTACCTAGTGAGTTGCTATGTCCTTTGACCGATTGAAGAGTTACAATGTTTGTGTTTGCAATGGACTGGAGTGTGTTATGACATTCAAGTACTAGGACAGAGGTTATGGTATTGTTTTGTAGAGCTGGAAGTACAGATACACTGTCGGAGACAATTTAGATGTTATGATCTCTGACATCTCAGGCTGCAATCGCCTGTGCTACTTTGGTGATACCTATACATTCTGCTTGGATTATAGTGTTGAGTTAAGGTTGTCTAAATTTTAACGTTTAGATCATTCGAGAAGACACCGGCTCTAGTGTATCCGGTGTGGTTTTAGAGCCATCTGTGTATTGTCACTTCATTGATGCCAGAGTTATCCTCCTTTTCTGATGTAAGTTGGATATTGTATCTCCGATCGAAAATATAATGACACTGTATTATGTCCATAGGTGCCTTAAGAAATGGGTTTTCTTTAAGATTTCCTTTAGGACAGTTGAGTGTAGTGTTTCTATATTTTGTTTTGATAGTTCGTTTGTTCTTAATCTTAGTGACCCCGCCTGTACTTCTTCTTGAATAGCAAGGTGTAGGGGTCTGAGAGTAATCAGGTATTTGAGAGCGGCTGATTAATTGAGTGGTTCTCATGCATCCAGTTGCTGCAATTTTTGCTAAGCGTTGTAGGCCTTTTAGTTTCCAAGTTTCTTACCAATTACTCTTTACAATGATAAAAACTATACAGGCCTTCTTAGTCTTATTTTCGATATGACTCGCCCAATTCGATTTGTTACTACTATCTTCTACACCTAAATAATGTAAAGGATATGGACTTAACTAACAGATTTACAAAGGAACGTCATTAAAGTAAGTCTCAGGGACAGATCCTAAAGGCTGCTGGAGTCCACCTAAGGTCTAACTGATTTTTCCACGGCCAACACTAAGTGGCCTGTTCGCGGTTCATACTGACAGTGACAGATCAATGCTGATAATCTATTTATGTTAGTCTGAATATCAAAGCATTTATTTAAATATCTGTCCCAATTAATTTTTTACATTTCCTCGTTATAGAAATTCACAAACCAAAGTAATAAGACCGAGTTTCACACAGAGGAAGTGGCGCTCATCATCTCGTGTAATAAAAAAACCAAATTCAACATAAATTCCTTCTAATTCTATCAAAGAAGCTCGTAAAAGTAAATGGATCATTTCCGTAATCCGTTCGGGAATCAGGTAAAACTTTTCCTATGCAATTCACACTAGTTAAAAATGATCGCTGCTATTACTGCTATACTTGCAATATGGTCAATTTTTTCAATCACTAAATAAATAAGAGTACTGCTGACTTTTTGTCGAATCTTGAATAGAACAGAATAAAATTTTGCTCGATATATTGAGACGTTTTAAATGTATGTATTGAGTTGGTTGGTTGTTAATGGTAAATGTCGCACGAAACGCCACTTAACACCTTTTATAATGCGCTCTCCTTCCTGGAACTTCCCCCTGCGTCTGTATTTCCGAGTATTTTCGTTTTCAAAGCCAGTGTGAATCGACGCCTTCTCGCTTCATCGTAGGCCCCTGGGATCAAGAGCGAACCCGATAAAAAATGAATTAGTTTAATAATAATCCATTGTCCCAGCATACGGTAAAAAAAACGTGTATTCCTAATGCTTTATAGTTCTGCATAAGTTATTGAAGTTTAGAATTAGGATCTTTTTAAAATTGTATGAGTGTGTATGTGTGTGTGCACTTCATAACACTCAACCTCTCAATTTGTTTTCACCATAACAAGCTAAATGAGTAATTTATCAAAAGATTGTAAAACCTGATTGACGTTTTTGTTTTTGTAAAAGAAAACATTTACTGTTTTCTTTCAGTACAATTTCTACTTTCTAATAAACATTCAGACTGAATTTTCCCAAACACGGTTTTCAATTTAAATAAAAAATGATGATGTGTTTGTTTTTACGCAATGGCCTTTCGCAAAAATTACAAAGTTATGAGATTTGTTTGACCCACATCCCCATAGAACTATTTATCCACTGCGAACTACCGTACAGCTATAGATCTAAGAACTATTAAACCGCGACTTTTATTTCTCGAATCATATTTGTTTCTCGTGCAATGTTTAAAACTATGGATATGGCTAATGGCTGAAACGTGACATTCTCCTAATTTAAAAAAAAAAAAATTCTTTGTGCATGACCAATCGGAAATCGCATGATTCAAGACATTATTAATTTAAAAAAAAGCTTTTACGTGTTAGGTACGAAATTAAACAATGTGACTATACTACAAAAACACAACAATAAAATCATTACTGTGACAGGAGAAATGGTAGAAGGCGAGAAATTTGGAAGCGCAACGCAAAAACATTTGCAAATGCTATTATAGTAACGCAATCAAAAATAAAAATCTTATTGAATTTATGTGTAACGAAATTTAATAATAAGGATAAATTTATTTCAATTTACATATTATTGACTTGCTGTGTTTCTTTTTATAAGCAATACCCGCATAATACATTGCGTTTCAACGCTAAAGGTTGCCGAGATATAATTACAATTATTCATCATAAATAGTTGGATTTCCAAGGAAACATTTAGATTTGTCTAAGCCGCAGAACTATACCTCAAGAAAAGAAAACCTATCACTACCATTTCTAATCACCTATCATTTCTAATATATATTATATAAGTATATTATTTATTGCGTGACGAGGTAACACAGAATAGTCGTTTTTTCTTTAGTAAACAGGAGTTGGAAACAACACCCAAAACAGAATTTTAATAGCCATAAATAATGGTTGAATATCTTACTGCAAATATAATTTTCAAACGAATGAAGAATAATAGGTCCATGTTAGCTACTTTGTTAAAAATATATTGATAGTGTTAAAATGTATCTACAGAAAATTATCATTTTATAACTTTACAATTTAAAACCCCAATGTAGCTAAGGTACTTTAAACCAATACCAGTAGGATATTCAATCGACTCCCCATCTATTTGAGAGGGAATAAAAAATGTACCATCAACCGAATTCACTGCAAAGTCTAAGTTACGAGTGAAAAGCGTTTTTCATTGAACTATGATAATTAATAAAGTTAAAGATATAAATGTTCTATCCTTCTGGATTTTTTCATAAGTAAGTGAATTTAGTGATTAACAAATTCGAAAAAACAACATATTTCGTAAAAAAGATTACTTAACAATCAATAATAATATTTCTCATATTCATTATAATTAACCTAGCCCAAAATCGGCTTTGTGAGGCTTGCATTATCGATACCAGGGTAAAGGATATACAAACATAATATTTGATACGTATGTATAACTTATCTTATATATTCAGAGAAGCATAAAGAAACGCCCACGGCTCGTGCAAATGCTCGTTTTCATGACACAAACACCTGCCCCTTCTGGGACTCGAATATCCGATACCGTCAGCACAGGATCACTCCCGCACACTCAAATTTAATTATCAAATTAGAGAAAGTAAAAAAGGTTAAAATTTAGAAATATATTGTGGCCTTTAAAAAACCCTCACCTGGTTTAATCTTAATCTTCTTTTTGTATTGTATATAACCGTTATTGACTGACTGATCTATCAACGCACAGCTCAAACCACTGAACCAATTAAACTGAAATTTAGCACACATATAGCTATTATGATGAAGGCGTGAACTAAGAAAGGATTTTTCAAAACTCCAAAACTCATCCCCTCAAGGGGTAAAACAAGGGTCCAAAGTTTTGTATGGAGCATCAAGATCGCGAGGTTAATCCTTGGACTAAAAAGGCAAATACCTGTTTAAGTGCTTTTCTAAAATCAAACCTTAAAGGGGTAAATAGTACCAAAGTTACCAGTTAGTACCAAATAAAAAAGTGTTTATGTTTATGTTTAAATAGGTTAACAAAGTCTTAAAAATAATACCCATATTGTTTTCAAGATTTTTGGGACACTGGTTACAAAAATGATATCGGTTTTAAAATTTATTGTAATAAATTAGTAGTATGCCCGCGGTCCACGGTTTTTTTGCAAAAAGCATTACTGTCTTTATGCAGTTGGATAAAAAAGTACCCAAGATAACACCTAATTAAGGCCAGAATAAGGTTCTGGCCTTAAGCTACAAACTAAACAAGTTTCATCGAGCCGTTTTCCCGTGATGCAAAAAAACATACAAACAAACAAACAGGCAAACAACACTATTTAAAGATTTTTTTATTATTGTCAAGGTTTACATAATTTAGAAAATCTTATATTTCAAATTAACTTCAAATGATTCAGTCTCAGTACAGGGAAAGTGTTTGCGTCTATAGAAAAGCAAGCATCTTTCAGGTATGGAGTATGACCCAAATATTGCTTATAGAACTGATACCAGTGTCGCTTTGGGTTCTATGAGATACAATTGTCAGTGGTGCAACGCCCTGAAATGGAAAGATGACACACCAAATATGTGTTGCAGCTCTGGAAAAGTACAACTTGATCGATTTCAACACAGCCTCAGTTATATTGAGTTTATTTAACGATTTACATTTAGATCATGAGCGCTTCATTGGTAATGTTTGAAAATATAACGCCTGTTTTGAGATGACCTTTTTTGGCGAAAAACAGATAAGAGCAGATGATTTTTAACCGACTTAAAGTTCAAGGCCAGGTCTACCATTTAATTGGAAATTTACATTTTTCATTACATTTCGTATGTGAAGATGATCGAGAACCGAAGATTCGATGTTCTAAATTTCTTGAAACTTAATTATTCAATTAACTTAAAACTAAATATATCCTAGTACTAAAACAATTGCAGAATATGCTTCATCAAGTGAACCCAAATATAAAAGAACTGAAATTTGCCATTAATAAAATCCCTCCTTCAGAGTTATTCCAAATTATCATCCTTGCGGATAAACAGGTATAATGCACCAACGGCAAATGAAGTGGCTTTAGAACACTAAATGTGATCTACTAACAAGTAGATCAGCAATTTGACCGAAGGGACATTCCAACCAGAGCCCGAAGTTATTTGCTTCAGCATGATACATCGTGCATTTAATGCGCTACAGTACCCCATGATGTTTTGCGGATGGTGTGATGGATATTAAATCAACGTACCACAACGTGATCGCAGAACCAAGTTACCGCATAATAAAACTGTTTTTGCTGCAAGTTTTTAATCAAACAAATCAATCAATCATTTTAATCAATCATCAAACATGAGTTGATACTCAGAGAAGGAGAATACAACTATTTCGTGAATTATCGTGCCCTGTTCAGTCAATATTTGGTGGAAGAATTCATCAAAACAAAGACGGAAAGATCAAATTATATCAAATATAATCTTGCCAAATTACGTGCAGATTGCTACATTCATTTTAAAGATGCTATTGGGCGCTAAGACGCAGAAGCTTACTAGTTAGGTCAAATGATAGTACTGCCATCATTTACAGGTGAGTCTAGTTATATGCACGAAAGAACATAGGATGCTAAGACCTACGTCAGAAAATTCGGTCATCCAGATCTTTTTATCACTTTTACATGAAATCCTCGCTAGGACGAAATAAAAGAGCTCTTGTTTCAAGAGCAAAAACTTCGTGATCGACACGATATCATTTCAAGAGATTTTTTAAGTATAGGTGAAAAATTTGGCCAAGTGAGGTACTATGTGTATTCAACCGATGGCAAAAAAGTGGTCTTTCTCACATTCATACTTTTTATGGCCTGAAAATCGCATTACTCTGGGTCAAATTGACAATATTATTTGCGCTGAAATACCAGATTCCAAACGAGACCCAGAGTTTTACATTTTTTTTTAAATCTAATATGAGACAAAAACCTTGCCATGTATGAAGGATAGCTCGTGCATCAAAGGTTCCGAAGCTCACATAAGAGAAACTCAAACTGGCAATAACGGTTATCTTCGATACAGAAGATGTTCACCAGATTAAGGTGGATTCTCTGTCTATATTAAAGGTGTAATCATAGATATTCGCTGGGTAATCCCTTATAATCCAGTGTTATTAAGAACATTCAACGCTCACTTGAATGTGGAATATTGCCATTCGGTAAAAATTATTAAAGACATCTGTAAATACGTTAATATGGGTTCGGATCAGGCTTCAGGTGGAACGGGAAATAGCCATTACTGATCAATTTGCTTTTAGCAAAACTAGGAGTACTCGTGGCATAGCTTTGACCGTGGCTTCCTCTGGAATAGCAGCATAAAGGAAGACTAACTGCTCATGCAACTTTCAGGTTACTACTTAATCTAAAAACAATTAACCAAACAAAGTATTTTTGTCTGAGTGTTAAAAAACACTAAATTGATAGTGTGGGACGAGATAACTATGGCTCATAAGGGTGGCGTTGAAGCTTTAAATAGATCTCTTCAAGATATACGGGGAAATAAAAAGTTAATGGGTGGGGTAAAGTTTTACGGCTGGCGAATTTAGGCAGACTCTACCAGTAGTGCCAAAAGGAACCAGAGCCGATGAAGTAAAATCGTGCTTTATAGTAAACAGATCTCGTAAAGAGATCTATTTTGTAACTATAAGTTATCATTCTTAAGATTAGTACTTACACTTCCGCGCACATACCACATTTAATTAAAACATAATATATGTTTAATCCTTACGATTCGACTCCTTTACAGGAGCCGTGATCACAGGATGACAAAGGCAATGGTCGTCATATATTTTCTACTACTTTCATCTGAACGTTGACGGAAAGATAACTATCCTCAGCAATTCGTGCACGGTGGTAGCTACGGTTCAGGTGTTAATATAAAGAATTTATTAGGATATTCCTCAAATTCAGGATCAGTATATGGAATGGTTGGATAAATATGCCGTACTTACTCCGAAAAACTATCAAGCGGCAGCTATTAATGATATGCTGTTAAAATCTTTCGAGGGGTAAGAAATGGTATACACTTCTACAGACACGGTGGTCAACATAGACGACGCTACAAATTACCCTGTAGATTTTCTAAATACGCTGAAACCACCGGGTCTACCGTACCATAGGCTTATTCTATGCGTGGGCACCCCTGTTATGTTGTTGCGAAATTTAAAATCCCCCAAATAATGCAATGGAACCAAGCTAATAGACAAAGCTTCACATAAAAATATAGTGGAAGCCACAATTTTAAGTGGATGTACGCAAGGGGAAACTGTATTTATACTACGGATTCCTTTGATTCCAAACGATCATCCATTTCAATTTAAACGATTGCAGTTTCCTCTCAAAGTCTGCTTCGCGATGACAATAAACAAGTCTCAAGGACAAACATTAAAATTTGCTGGGATAGATTTAAGAGAAAACTTCTTCCCTCATGGCCAGTTCTATGTAGCTTGCTCACGAGTAAGTTCGCCCAGTAGTGTAGTGGTTGTGGCACCTGTTTAAGTGAAGAATATTGTCTTTACAGTTGTAGTTTTTATTTACTGAGTTTCTCTCAAAATTAAATCGAAGCTAGCTTTCTCCCGAGCGAGGCGCGGGAGAAATATAGTGTAAATATAAAAGTCAAAGTATATTAAATATTGTTTGTTCTTTCTAGTCTATTAAATAGTTACAACATTAAACCTTTTTCATAATTTGTCAAATATTAAAATCTTTCTATATTCGCTACTGTACTCCAAATTACTATTTGGAAAGTCATTTATTTCTTTTTTAACTTCTTAGTATTAGATAAATCAGCAAAATTAATGGAAAAAGACTATTGACCTTATCCTTCATTTCTTGAGTTTGTCCAAGTATACTTATGTGATATTTCTTATTTTCTTCAATTATTTTGAAAGACATCTGCTCTTATTTTATGCCACACCCAAAGAATTATTAAAGAATTTGAACGACTGGCCTCACTCTAATGTAATTCAGGCTATATTCCTCAAAATCCTTATAGAAATGAAAAGGTGAGAATATTGGATCGTCGAATGTAATTGAATGATTCTTATCAAAATATTATTATTCCTTTACCAAGTGGCGAGACAATGTCTAAAGGTTTCTTCATAATCCTAAATTATCACTACTTCTTTGTTTTCACATCAAAATCAACTTGTAAAGACTATATTTTCTTAAGTTCATACAAGCGTTGTCCTCCAAAATCTGAACACCTGTCTAAGTTGTCTAACCATAAAGAATAATCATATTATCTGTTTAAATCTACTAATGTCCTGGATACTGAAACATACAACACAGATCAGGAGAAAATACAAAAGTTGGATCGTAACGTTAGCCTAGTTAGGATTGGTAGGTGGCAAAGAATGCCTTTTGCTTCACAAAAAACAAAACTTTATTTAATATGCAACAATACTTAAAAAGACTCTAATATTTTATTTGTAAAAATATAGCATTAGTAAATACTTCAGAACTTAAGTCAAGAGTTTCGTTATTGTTTAACACAAATAGCATTCAAACCCATTTATCATTGGAGTGACCATCAACGTCGCGTCTGATGATTCTGTGCTACGCAAATGCGCCCGACGCACATAACTCACGTGCAGACTGTCCAGTGTCACTAACAGATGATACCAGCTTTAATTAAACAAGTTAACTGGCTTATTAATAAATGATGATTATTATATGAGTGTAGAGCTCGGCTCGAGTAAGCACTAGTATAATTTATGTGATACCTACGTTCTACACAGTACGCTTAAACTACTTAGAAAGATAGAGAAATACGTTGTAAGTGCTAATTTTTATAACCATAAACTTGCAAGTTTTGGTTTGCCACGGCATTCCTACGCCACTACCTCCACTCTTCACTTTCGTAAGGATATATTTTTTGCAAAATTTCATTAGTCAATTGGTTTCTTAGAACTTTATAATAAAATTTATAAAGTCTTATGTAACTTAATAAATATTAAAAAAAGTTGTCATTTTATCAGAAACGATGGGGAGTTTTATCTCAATTGTCCAGTAAGCGAAGCTTTTAATCCTCCTAAACTCCGTAAAGTAATGATAAGAAATCTACAACCCTCGTAGATTTTATTTTACTTTACTTTGTTACACGTTTTCTAGTAAAATATTATAAAGTATGCAGGTAATATATATTTTAAAGTACCCGACATAGTACATGGTAACCACCATCGCAACCTTTACAATTATGTTATTTTATCAAGCCACATTTATACTAACAAAAATTACGTCACCTTTATGTCAAATTTGGCAAAAATACGGCTTTATTCACCTGCGGCTCGAATATCTATGGCAGATATGTTATCCAACAAGTCCTATTTAAAAAGTACGCGCTGTATATGATATATGTTATTCACCTGAATTCAATTAGTACTAATGATAACTTGATAAAATTTGAAGTATTTAAGTTACTTTCGCCAATTGTAAGTTCTATCGCTTGTGACAATATATAGCATTCCTACGGTATCAAAACGTCTTTCTGGAGAGAGCTGTGGCTGTGTTGACTCGCATACCGCATAAGTACTTTATCATTCTCGAGATGTTTGCTTACTGAATATAATACAAAAATGTAAAATAAATTGATCATTTTTTTCTTCATTTCAAAAAATAACTATGAATCATGTGTTCTATAACAATATTCATTCATCAGCATATTGATCCATTTCATATGGAACTTTATTGATAGCAAGTCTTAAAATACAAGAAAATTAACTATCAACTCAAAGTAAATACATTTCCAAGGCTTTCCTAAACTTTACCAACAGTAGCTATATGTTCATTAAACACGTTATCATCATTATATTGTTTTCATTTATCAACTAATCTTTAATACTAATATTATTGTTTTAGAAACTTACAAAAATAATGTTTCTTTTTACACTAGTCAAAAGCCAGTCTTGCAGCCGTTTCAGGAGGACTATATTTCAAGATGTTACCAATAAATAAGCATTGGTTGATAAACTTATGAGGTTAATTAAATACTATAATGATATGATGTCAAAAATTTGTACATTTAATCATATAAAACTTGTTCAATTTAAATCCATGAAAAAAAGTTTATTTGAAATTATGTAATATGTTGTTTTAATGTCTTTATAACTCAAACTCAATGGACTTTATAGCATGCACAAATACTCTTTGATTTCTTAGAATAAAATTCAAAAGGTTAAAATAATTATTTGTTAAACGTAAAATGGAGATTTTTATTAAACTTTTAACAAATTATTTACGCAATATAAAATCATGTATGAGAACAATTTGGTAATATTCCTTTAAATACTCTCTTTTGATTTTATAAAAAAAAAATAACAACAACTGACAACACGAAGAATAATGTCTCTCACTTGCTTCTTTTCTTGTGTTTGTGAATTTTAAGTGGCATTTAGATAGATGGTTTTCAGTTTATAATAATATGAAAGTTCATTTGTTTTTGTTCATAAAATAATGATACGATTTTTTGAATGTATTCTCATTAGGTTGGTTTTTAAATTCTTTTCTGGTATTTTTTTGGGAAAATATAACAGCTTGCTATCAAACTAAACTTCATTTCGTTCAATTTTCTCAGAAATTCTGGTGTATTTGTTATAATAATCACCTTCTCAGCCGAAAAAATGTATACTCATGGGCGGAAGTCTCTATTTTCCGCAGGTCGGGATTTGTGCCATAATCTCCACGCTTGGCAGGTGGTTTGGAGGTAGCGTTAATGGACCACTATTAGAAAAATGCTGCAGCCTATTTTGTGGTCTACGGGATATGTAGTTAAGTCACATTTTATGGCACCATTGAGTGTGAAGGGTGAGCGCTATTCCACTTTGTCAGACAGGACACGGAAAATTACAATTTCACAAATATCTTATTCTATTACTAACCTGTTTTCCATGTTCGTTCAGTGAATAAATATTTTTAAATTTATTTAATAGATTTAAACATTTAAAATAAAAATGAATACAATAAAGTCGTTTATTTATATATAAAACTTTATTGACCACAATGTAACATCAGTTCAATAAGAGGCCTTATGCTAAACGCATTCTCTATCAGGTACAGGTTTTTGGGAAAACGAAATTAATATAGAAGACGAGAGATAACAAATCTTTATCTACACAAATTTATTGCATCTTCTAAATATGGAATAAATATAAATAAACATACATTAATTATAAAATACACACACTAGTAAAAACGTTATGAATAACCATTAACGCCATTACAAGCTTTCTATGAGATACGCTCGTACTTGTCTTTTGAAGGCGAATTCATTTGGAGATTTTATAGCACGAAAAGTAAAGGAATTACCAATGAAGCCAGAATGAAATAGGTGACTGGAGAGTGCTAATAAATTGATAAATTGAACTTGACGGGTATTAACGTTACAGAGATAAGAATACTTAAGTTTTATCCTCCTATTATCCTCCTGGATACTTTAAATTTAAA
The DNA here is from genome assembly GCA_927399485.1 of Calamotropha paludella. Lineage (NCBI taxonomy): Eukaryota > Metazoa > Arthropoda > Insecta > Lepidoptera > Crambidae > Calamotropha > Calamotropha paludella. The sequence continues at coordinate 16,157,934 of OV656803.1, read as the reverse complement.
GTATCCAGGAGAGTGGGGGTTGAAAAAGATAGAGAAGAGTGTGTAAAGCAGTCATAAATTGATAGACAACTAAGCTGGGACCATACGAAGAGACACGATCAAATTAACGAAGTTATAATACAAAAAGAATACAATTTTATACTAGTCACTCAAACTAATTAAAAAAGTCTACATTCATAATATGATAATAGATATCAGCATAATCAATAAGTGGAAATATCAGAAGAGTGACAAGTAAAACCTTAGTTTTAAAAGGCAGGAAGTTTCTGTAGCGATTTAAGAATCGCAACTCGACGAAACATTGGCGGTCCGACTTAATATAAAATCAAGTCAAATAAGATGAAATAATAGTTATAGTCTTATGGGCGTGTAAAAAGGAAACATAAGTACATTTAATCCTGCAATTGAATAAAAAGAAACATAAACGAAGTTAAACACTAAAAATATTATCTTCCAGTTTCCTAACAAAATCAATATGATTTGGATTTTGATTAGATTAAATCATAATTCAGTTTCATTAATGACAATTTGTAATTAATGTCCTTCAATCCTAAATACTCATTTAAGCTGTAAATTCTTCTGTAACAAAAAAAGGTCAGAGTTTTATTCGTCAGACTTACTAAAGGCTTACTTAAGCCACAGTAAAATGCTTCCAGTATAATCAAAATTAAGCAATTTACAGTGAAATTATGGAGCAAATAAATAGATTACTGTACATTCGAAACATCGTGCAAGGTATAGGTGTATACGATAGATATACTCGTATATGTGAACTAATTTTATCTTTCAACTTTGTATAGTTAAACACTTCAAGTAGGTGCAAGCCCACGAATATTGATCTTGATTCTTCTACTTTAGGCTTCAATCGTCTTTTATTTACTTTAAGAAAAAACGTAATATTTTCTTCTAGATATTATAATATACTACGGCGTTTGTAAATTGTTTTTAAAGAATATTTACAATGCGATGAACGCGTTATTAATGTTGCCGTTGAGCTCTTGTGGTAAGCTTAATGCTTGCGTTAGGATGGGTCTACCCTCGTAATACATCGGCGAGGATTAAATTAGGTCCGCATAAACAACCAAGATAGGCCTATGTTCATCATCCAAACAGCTCCAATCAGGATTAGAACGTAAGACCTTGGGCGCTTATTTAAGACTACTGTTGCGCCCACCAACCATCGATTGACCAATCAAAGAATCTGATCTAAAAATGTCACATTCGTAACTAAAGTAAATAACATTTATAGTGAAGAGTACTGGCGGAAACATTTTCACAGACACTAGCTAATGAGTATAGCAACTGAGAAACCAATCGTTTTTCTCACTTACGATTATAGAGAAAGTAAAAACACAACTCTGCAGAAATATAAAGGAGATAATAACAAACTCTAGCTACTACTAGTTAGTTTAAACTATCACATATTATGAAACAAAATCGTCCGCCGCGTCTCTCTGTCTTTCTGTTCATAATAAAGTCAAATACTACTGAACTGATTTTCATGCGATTTTCACCAATAAATAGAGTGTTTCGTAAGGAAGGTCCAAATCTTCCTCATGTATATAATATGTTAAGGTTTTATGAAAATCGGTTAAAATATAACGATAATTGTTAGAAGAGTCGGAAAAAATTAAGCAACCTGGGGGCTTTCATCGAAAGCACTGCCTTATCCCTTTAAGATATAACAAAACAATGAATGATGGGATATTGGTCTTTTAAAGGTCTATAAAAAATCCACGATGGCATATATGTATCTATCTTTTAAGTAGAGCTATAGCCCATTCTATCTTTTAAAAATGGTTATGAACAATGCGGATACAGTATGAATAATTATCAAATTAAATACCATACCTTAAGCATTAATGCGCATTATTATAATCATTTACATCATATAAATCGCAAAAAAATAACGCGCGAAAAACTAAATTCAACGCAATTCTCACTCCGATGACAGGACTCATTTAGTGCGTCCGCCCGCCGTCCACTGTGGCCCACTGTTTCTATATAAGCTTTCTGAAAGGCCAAAATACGTTCTAATAAATCCATCCAATCAGCTTTTGACCGACCTGGAGGCTCAGAACTCCGCCAACAAACGCACCATTTCGGACCCTTTAGATCATACTCAATTCTCTTCTTTGTCGACTGACCCCCTTTCTGGGCGCCCCCCGCTTAGGCGAGTAGCGCTCAGCCATCCCTCTATCGGGGAGCGGTCGTAACTGATGAAGGCTTCTGACCCTTTCCGGGTAGTAGCCAACCGCAGGTAGACAGACTTTTGGAGGGAATAGAGGTAACGATTGTTATTTGTTTTCCTTTTAGGTGTTGTTGGAAGGTTGCAACTGAGCTCGCTCCCTACACCAACGGGAGTCTGCGCACTCGAGGCCAGTACTGCGCGAGTAGTAACGAAAGCGAAACGGGTCTGTTATCAATAGGCTGGCCCTGGTGCAGGTACTCACTGAGCACGGGTGGTTTGGTGAGTACCTGCACCGGATTCGTAGGGAACCAACCGCGTCGTAATATGAATGCGGTGCTTTATTTTATTTATACGGAGAACACAGTTGTGGATAGAGAAGAGGCAGAACATTATCGAACTGAATTTTTGAATTTTTTGACGCCTCCCGGAATTCCACTGCACAAATTAATATTAAAAGTGCTTTTAATAAAAATTATGATCCATCAAAACTATGCAATGGTAAAAACTTAAAATAGACAATAAAAAAAAATACTTGTATGTTCTGGTGATATTGTTTTATACCAAGAATTCCTATGATACTATCAGATTCATCTTTTGAGTTCAAACGGCTTCAATTTCCAATAAAATTACTTTAATTAATAAATCACAAGGTCAAACTTTAAAAGTTGTTGTAAGTTACAATTATAATATTGCTCTGTCACGTGTAACTTCTAAATACAATATGTTCGTTCTTACACGTAATTATTTAAAGTGATCAATGTTGTATGTAAAGAAATAATATTTGACGACCTTTATGGTCATGTGGCTCGCATACCGGTTTTCATAATAACGTCACGTCAATGCCCTGGATTCGATTCCTGACCGTGTCTATGTAGGTAGAAAACGAACATTTCTATATTAGCTCTGTTCTGGGTGTTGTGATATTTTCGTTATTTCTGAATTCTAACACACAAGCTTTACCTATTTAATTTGGGTTCAACGCTACAATTCACTACGCGCAAAGAGAACAATTTTCGTATCAATTGTAACACTCAAGGGAGTCACAGAAGATGAAGACACGTTTAATATTTTAGTTTCTTTTTATTTATATAATATCTACATAATAAAATACTCCAAGTCACGTAGAAATGATATTACATAAAGAACTAATTCAAATATTCGTCATATTAAGCAGATGTGATCCTGCGACACACAAAACATGTAGGCATAATATGCTTTACAATTATCCGTGTGAAGCCGGAGCGGGTAGCTAGTATATAGTAATGTAACGTTTTTATTTTAATAATCACTTACAAGGCAATTTGCAAAACGCTTGTACAGTATTTTTTACTCTGAAACCTAAACTACCTTTATATAAATTATATATATACTCTATCTAACTATTGTATGTTAGTATTATCATATATTATAGTAATAAACCAAATTATTATTATTATTAGGTGCTTTGTATTTTCACAAAATTCATATTTAATGAAGTTTGAAATGTTTCAAAACTTAAATTCAATGCACCCCCTTAAATAACATTATTAACACCACAAAGACTTGCGAAGCTAACAGCAACTCCTAAGGCAAATTGACATCCACTACCGAGTATGTTTTGATTCAATTCTCTACCACTGCCAGCTCATGCATTTTCGAGGACTTCTCATCAATCACTTGTTTTCGGTCTCTTTTCAATTGACATTGCCATCCTTTTTTTCCCTTCCCATCTGATAGACAGTCAATTGATAATGTTTTCTTTTAGGTTTTCTGTATATACCTGTTTTTGGTAACGAAACATTTTCTTTTGTGCCGACCTATAATTGAAACTGAAAAAGAAATGAAACAGAGATAGGGACCTAAGTATATTGAAAAATTAGCTGAAACTTCTAACCTTTTCTCTTTGTTCGGGAATAGTGCAATCTACGGTGAGTATCACAAAAACGTGAAGCAACTTCGTACCCTTTTGAAGAAAACTAGGAGAGTGAAATTTGGCACAATTAAAATTTATATGTAGATTGAATTCAATAAACTAATATTTATATAGTTACAATACTTTAAATAAGTTAAAATAAACATTACACACACCATCGCGTATCTGTCATACACAAATATCTATGAAATATTTGCTTATGGTTAAACTCTGTAAATTCTGTGGTCAAACTGAGAAGAGAGAGTCATACTGAATGTTACCATGTTTAAATGGTAATCGTGATTTATTACCTTCATTCTGTCCATGACAGAACAGCATTCATTTTATGTTGTTATGGGTAAAGTATAGTTAAGTCAAGATGAATATTTTGAATAATTGTAATTTACATTACATTACATTTGCTACACTAATCTTACAAGTTAAATTTTTCCATGCAGTTATAAATGGAGTGTTGATATAAAAAGGTTTTCTTTATTTCCCTTATGAATAAATTGGTCTCACTGTTTGGTACGATCGAACGGTCCAAGTGAACTTTTTTTACGATTATCGACTATCGACCCATCTTATTTAGAACAACTCGTCCGATATACTGGACTAAGCCGTCGGACCAAGTATTCGTATGTGATATTTTTGTGATTAATTTTATTTATCTGCTTGGAAAACATAAGAAAATTAACAGAGTAGCTTTTATTAATTTTTCTGTTATCAACCTTTCATCAAACTTATACCCTCTATTTCCTTTAGATTAATATATGTATATTTTCAAACGAGTGAGAAAACGTTTTCATATACATTTTTGAACCTCGAACAACAGATTACTTCGAAGTATTGTCGAAGTTTGTGTTCCTTTTCTTCTCTCACCAACTCGACCTTCACTCTAGAAGCCAACTTATTCTTTAAAGCCTCATCTTTTGCGCTCAATGTAATTTGACTCTGGGGGCGTTCAAGTATTATATAACGCAATTTGGGGGGAGTGGGTGTCTTGTAAAACGTTACGATGCGTTATAGGGGCGTGCGGTAGGTTCTAACGCGTTACATTATATATTTTTTTATTAAATAAAAAAACTATGTCATTATAATCGTCCAAGTTGGCAACCCTTATTAATTATGTTTCACGGAAAATCCTTCAATTGTATTTTGTTCTCCAAAGTTGGCCACCCTTTTCGTATATGTTTTAAGGGGCATCCCTCGACTGTATTGTACATAGTTTTTATTTTGTTTTCGTTGTCAGTATTCGTTAACAGCACATTGCTGAAGGCGGTGTTGTTAAAGTACGTTTATAGTGTAGCGACTTCCCGATACTTTGCGCTACATAATTGTGACTTTTAGGTAAAAATGGTCATTTGGGTGTTACGTAACGTTATGAGTAAAGGTTAAGGCGCGTTACAAGGGGGGAGGAAGGTTCAAAAATCTTTAAAAATGCGTTCATAATACTTGAACGCATCCATTATACTTTCTACTTTCGAATATGTAATAAGCTTTTAACAGATTTTCTTTTTAGAGACTGTGACGTGACGTATGTCTGTATGAGTTTATATTTTTTGTATCATGCTTTGTATTTCACAATTTAAAATATAGGACAAGATTATATATTCTTATGCTATTCTTTAAATTGGCTACTAAATCCAGAACTGTTGTTCTAAATTTAGGTGGATTCCTGTAAAAATATAATCCCATCAAAAACATAAATGTGAAATGAGAGCCAAGTTTAATATTATGATATATGCATTGGTTGTTGACTTCAACGACCTTAGGCTTCAATTTGTATTTTTAAGTTATAAGAAGAAATTATATTTTAAATTGTAATAAAATATTTAATGTTGTAATAAATAAATTTCAGAACTGACCATTGAACTTGGCACCCATTTAAATCTCACTTTATTCGTCGTTATAGGTTATTTCTCGTCTACAAACAGAAATATAACGCTTCAATTGATAGCAATGCAAGCCTTAAAAAGGCTTGTATCAAATGGTGGGGGAGAAAACTTCACTTTGACTAACAGCCAATCACAGATTGCGGCCAATAACAGTAATCATCTAATTACACGTAATCGTTTAGTGACCTTCAAAAACCATGATGCTCATTTAATAATAGTAAAATTTAATTTAATATATGCGTAAATTAAATTTAAGTCAACCTACAATATTCATAATTTTGTTATGATAATAATAATTACTAAACGATCTGTTTGCTGAAACCCTGGGGATAAATATTTATGAAACACATAAATTTACTTTATTGTGTGATTGTATAAATTTTATTGTAATTGTAGGTAAAAATATTGTACTCAGTTTTTGTTGGTTTTGTGGATTATCTTAAGTAGTAACCTATAAACTGTTAATATAAGTACTTATTTGGTAATCATGTAACTATATAATAACACTGAAATATATTTTAAATTTATTATTTAAACTTGAATAAGTTCACGTTTTGTAAATCTAGCTTGTTTGCATATACCGTAATTGTTTCGCTAAGTTGACCAGTGAATAAAGAGCCATAGACAGTATATAGTTCCGTTACAGATAAGTATCAACAATGGTCGGTTATTAAAGACAGTGGTACTAACTTGCAGCAATACAATTTTTTAAATTAGTGCGGAGGGTAGTCTTGTCGTTGTTTTCTTACTGTACTAGAAATGATATGTTTTCTTTAAAAAACGAAGAGTGGTATTCCACTCCTTATATATTCTACGCGAAGAGCTAAAAATTCACATAAATAGCGGCTGTCATCAATTTTGATTGCTCATTCTTACATTACAGCCACGATATTGTTCCCAATAGAATCAATTAATTGAAAAATATAATATAATGATAAAAAATTACTAGTTTCTGATTTATTCCTTTGTACTCACTTAAATACCTATCTGAATGCCAAATTTGAACTGTCCTGATTATGTGGGAATGGATTAAAGATTTGATCTATTTTGATCTAGTTTTGATTTTTGGACGTTAATATCTAAATAACCGTTTCAGATGTGTTTATGGAATTAGAAGTACATATGTGTCTTGCATGTCTCAATATAAGAGCCAAACTTGACATGTTTATGTGAAATAGGTTTTAGTTATCAAAGAATCTAAAAATCTATATAAATTCAAAAAACAGTTAAAAAAATATATAACCGATGAATAAAGAGTAAAATATTAACTAAATTTATAATTAGGTAGGGTAAAAAAAAAAAATACAACAACTTTAGTAACCATTTTCATCTTGACACTTATACTATTGGAAAAGCAAACGTAAAAAATACTTAATAGTAAAAAATCTATTTATACTAAACTAAAATATATAAAAAAACATAAAAAGTAGTTATAAATAATATTAAAAATAGTTATAAATAAAATAAATATAAATAAATTCCAATGGTCTACTCCATAGTTTTAATTAGTCTTCGTCCCAACATTGCGCGATGACTTTTGTGTCGGATGGACGGGTACATAGAAAATTTCATGTCTGTCGTGATGCTCGCATTGCGTTTGAGAGTGTGTTTGTGCAAGTAGTTCTTATTTTGTTTTAAGTTTCATAATGTATTGAATGTGTTGTTTTCTGTTTGTATCTTTGTTAATGTTTAGTTGTATGTGCGCTGCGCCAAATTATTGTTATAATTGTATTTTTTTCCTAATCTCATTTTAAGCGAACATTATGTTTTTATGAGAATAAATGTCTTTAAACCTTAAACCTTAGTTATGAGGGGTCCAAGTGGCTCCAAATGTTACGTGTAATATTACACATTTTCACTAAAGATGCTTATCTATGAAATGGTTAACTATATTAGTTAAAAAGAAGCCCAAACTGCTATAGAGTTCACTTCCTTGAAAGTGTTTGCATACACAGAAAACAAACGTATCGTTTATACATATTCCTTGACGACAAATGATAGCTCAGGAGTATTATTCTGAAATACGCCATAAATAAATTGATGGTTAAATAAGAAGAAAAATTAGTATAACTTTTATTGTAACACACGTAGCAAAACACTACGTATAAAATGATGAGTGCCTATGTGTGTGTAAAATATTTTTCACGTTATTCACGTAAACAACACCATAGAGATTGGTGCCAACCCTCACACTTAATAGTGTCTTAAAAGGCAACTAATTATATTAAAGATATTTATTACACACTCGCCGTAGACATCAAAAATAGCAGCAGCATTTTCCGAATTATATAAAGTCTTTTACCGCGATTTACAACCTAGGCGGATTGGCATTAAGATTATGGCAATTCCCACAATTTTTGGGAGAGGCTTTCGCATAGCCACGGACGTTTCGCGACAGAGAAAAAAAACGTAAACTAATCGATTTTATCTGAATCCTCCGTAACTACATGACTAACCTAGGTATGACCACATACCTAAAATGTTTTCATTACGATAGAAAGAATACTTAATGACACACTTACTTAACCGCTTTACAGAACAGATTCCGTTTACAGTTACAGCAGTAAGTTTACAGCGATAAGTTTCGGTAGAAACAAATAGCAGAGTTGGCAACTTTCATTTTAAAAATATTACAATTTCTATCTTAAGTAGAAACATTTACTCACTCCGTTGCGTCGTAGTTAAATTCCAAGCTAAAGATTATCCCTTAAAAGCTTATCTCAAGTACTTTGCTGGCATTAAACAGCTAGTCGAATACGCTGTTTTATACTCTCTCTAAATGGAAATTCTGATGAAACGTTTGATATTAAGAATAACAATACTTATATAAATAATATAACTTAAGTGTTAATACAACTTTTTACCACATTTTTAGTAAATTGCTTCTGTTCGTATCTGTCCTTCTGTCTGACCGCAAAATTTTCTAATCTTATAACTCAAAATTAGACCACTTCTGATGCTCCTAAAGAGCTCAAAACACCACGTGGTTTACCACACGTAGATCATGGATGAGAGTTCATTATTCAGTCATCACCAACATAAACTTTATAGGTAGAAAAGTCACAGTAAATTAATAAAAACACATATAGAATCCTTGAAGAAATTTAATAAAGGAATGAAATTTTATCAATTTGCTGTTATCATTTTACACTAAGACTTGAAAGAGAAAAATAAATAGAAGTAAAATAAGATTTTTAAAAACCGCGTTTTAAAAAATCTAAATCTAAGACTAAAAACGTGGGGCGGGCGGTTTTCAGGCTTAACTATTTTAATTCACTAATTTTCTAACTCGTTATTTGTAAATACTAAACATCTCAGCCAAATGCCTGAAAATGAATTCACCAAGTGAATTTGAATTAGTTAAGCCTGAAAACCGCCCGCCTCACGTTTTTAGTCATATGACAGTCCGCTTATAAAAACGTAGTTTTTAAAAATCTTTTTTTTTCCATAACGAAGACAAATCATGCATAGAGCAGCTGAAGAATCTAAAGAACTGGACTTTTGTTTCACATGTGGCAGCAGACTGAGCATGTGTTCTGTTGTCGAGTATGTGTTTTAATTACGTACCTATGTAAGTGATGATTTTGATCACTATATATGTTCATAAAAAGCACATAAAAATAGACAATTTCCAATTATAACTATTTATTAAAAAGATGTGAGCTTTAAACAAAATTGATCGTAATAATGGGAAATTATACGATGCTATTGACTTTCACACTGCAATTTTAGATACTTTTTCCTATAAAATTAAAGTAACGTCTACCAACTTATGGTTATAAAAATATTTCAGTCTATTCTCTGCATAAATCTTTTTTTACTAAATATAAAATGATGAAAAAGCAGCACTTATTTTTTACTCACTGTGATAAGATCCACTCTGTTGAGGAAGAAAGAGAAACAGCGCCGAGTTATCGTTTTTAATCGAACAATACGAAGGTTTAGCACCTTTCGCACGAGCTAGTCATCGGATGGGTTACGTGAATATTTTAGCTATTCTCGCTTTGCTGTTTTTTTCATTAGGAACAACAATTCTACGCTGCCAAGGATAATAGTTTATTCTTTCTCAATAATTAATCGTTTGACGACGCGTACATACATATGATTCCATACGAAATCGAACATGTTTCAAAGTTATATAAGCGACGTAAGATGGCAGGCATCCACATGGAAAAATGTTTCTGCAGGTGGTTAAATCAAAGTCGTTTTCTTATTTTTGCTCTCAAAAATTTGCAACTTAGCTCTTGAAACTTGCCTTTACATTCCGTCAGTATAAAGTAATTATTCATAAGAAAACGCAATATTATCACTTTATCAAATTTCTCATATAATAATAATGGAGATGGCTACACTAAGTAAATATCGTATCTTCTGTTATTTAAGGTGGTGCTGATATTTTGTTTCCTTGTTCTTAAGTGACGAATTTATTATTTTTATAGAGCTTTTATATATTTTTTCAGAAGGGTAGAAAATAATAATATCAGAGGTGAAACTAACAGATTGACCACATAATACTCAGTGTTTACTCTCGCACGTCCGACTATACTTGTTTCAGTTATCTTCTTAATAAACATACAAACAGCGTTTGGCTTTAATATCTTCTATCTGCAATTTCATTTGTTTTTTCATAATAAATAGCATAATATGTCATGAAATTGGTATATTTTTACCATTATCCATTTGCACATATAGTCTACGAAAAGCAACAAATATGTAATAACATATCCATTAAGGTTTATTATAAATAAAAATATATTATCTTAAGCTGTTCCGTGTTACGGAAGAAACTAGAAATGGAACTGTCGTTAATACCCATTAATTAATATAATACGTGTGATAGGTTATAACCTATTCTCTATATTTTTATTTTATCCACCGCTCCCTAGCATTGAAGGCATAAATAGCATAGTTATGAAAAGGTAGATAAATAATTAAATATAATGTAAATAATAAACTTAAGATTATAAAGGTCAATTACAATGTCTTTGTTGGTTTAGTGCTAAACTCATTATTTTTACAATTTACAAGGAAATCATACCTCTGACTTGTGTCAATAATTTGTACTTTAAAACAAGTATTTTTCTGATATAAGAAAATGGACATGAAAATTGTAGAACTTATCCTTCATGAATTTTTCACTGGTTTCATTTTTCAGGCTACTTCAAACAAACATTTATTTTGAAACATCGCTGAGGCAGCTTTATGCAGATGCCCTGGAGATCAAATAAACCTTTGAATTCAAGTTGGACTCATTAAATCATGGTTATTATTTAATTTCGTCCTTAAACACTTATCATATCATCCGAGCCGAAAAACCTTCACTGCTGGACATAAGCTTCCCTCGACATGGTTTTTCATGATTTTCACGCCTAGCGGACAGGTAGGACATCGCAGTACAAGAACATAATTCAGGAAACTTACCATTAGTCGCCTTTTATAGCCTTGCGTATCTTGTGGAGTTGATGCTATTTAACATTTTCAGTAAATCATATACGAGGGTGTTCACTACACTGATAATCATTTACAATACCAAATTTCAATTTAGGTAGAGTAGTCTAAATGCTTGTAGTACTATATACATCTTTCAGATGATTTGTGATGGATCTGCGGGATTATAAATAGGTATCCGCACCCAAAAGAGCTGATATATTTTTAAGATGACTACGGATAACCTAGTTATTAAACTTATGCCCCTAGGCTTATTCATAGGATTCATAACTTTATTTAATATTTAATAATTATGCATCGTGATAATTAATATTAAACTCATTAACTTGCACTCACACACATATTAATATTTATTCCCAATCATCAACCTCAACTGATGTTCTGGTTGATGATAATAAATCACAACCTGTACTGATGATGAGTGATTGAGTATATCATCAACCTCAACTGATGTTGTGGTTGATGATATACTCAATCATCAACGACTATTATTTATTTCAAGTAACGAAACGAATATGTTCACACAATCAAGTTAAAAAAAAAAAAATTTACTAAAATCTTCTATTTTCGCAGCAGAAATGCATTTTGTCATTTAAATCCGTGGGTTAGTGAGATTAGTAAATGAGAGAAAAATAAAGTACCTAGCACTCTATATACCCTGATATACATATATTCTATAGGTATTAGAGACAAAAGCCGAAACGATGGGGGAACGACTCATGAAATCAAACGTTAACGAAAATATTGTAAGAGCTTTTAAGCTGTCTTTTACGTGATGCCTTACTGCTAGACTGTCATGAATGTTTCCGGAGGTGATATGTACCGAGCGAGAAACATTTGCTCCCCTGAGAACACACTTCAGTTGCTCGGTGCTTCTCACTGCCATCTACAGGTTGTGATTTTTTTTTCGATTTTCAATAGTTTGCTGTCCTATATTTTTATATTCACATGTGAATGTCTCTAGTTTTGGAGTATCACTAATATGATAACAAAGTTAATTATAACGGTAATTAATGGATTCAAAGTGTCAACTCACTTAAATAAAAAAAAGACCATCATTCACCTTCTTTTCAACAAAATGTATTACATTGATTGATTGATTTGAAAAAACACACGTTATACTTTTGTGTATCTGAAGGAAAGGAGAAATGTTTACAATTGACCGAAATACTGGTTAGAACTCGATAGCGTAGTCATTATGGCGTTCGACCTATGATTACGGAGGATAAGCATCAAATGGGTGGCTAAATCACTAACTCTTCCTTGCTTCGGAAAGAAGGAAAGCTTTTTATATTCATTGCATCTGCAGTGTTCAGAACCTAATTTTCTAGGTTCGCGTGGTGGGATAAGGCGCATTATCTCTACGCTATTAAGAGGCGTATACATTTCGGGGGAGACTTTAGTACGAACACAGGCTGAGATAATGATGACATAACAAACTAACTTTTTTTTTTTAAGATTTAACTAAATCATGGACATTGTTACTAATATTCTTCACAGGTATATACAATGTTTTTTTTATCGAATTTAAAGTTAAATTTAAATAACGATGTCTTTTATCAATTGCAGTAAAACTAAACCTTTGTTAATTATCTAAAAAAATTACCTTAATGAAACGAACAGTAATTGTTTTTGTTTAATTATTTGTAAAACAAAATAAAACTTGGAGTATAAATAGACTTTTTCACTAAAAATATCCAAGACGGCAAAAGTTGCTCCTATAAGCTTAAATTTTCAACTAAACTCACTGAACATTAACACAATGAATCGTTAACTCGTTATATTTTTGATGATTTCTTTGGAACGGAAGTGAAACGATTGGGAAATTCTTAAAAAGAATGGCTAAAGTATAGTACTCAACGGCATCAAAAGTTGCCTTTTTTGTAATTGATTAAAACAAAGTCAATAAGTATTTGTTTTAAAAAAATAATAACTAATGCGTCTGTTACAAATATAAACATGATTTTTAGGCAATATAGATGGCCAAAAAACAGTTATGCTATTTTGTGTATCTGGCAGATACATACATATAGCAGACGTTTACTTATCGCATGGTGGAATTGCGCGTTAAAAAGAAAAACCTGGATTTAGATAATCATAGCTACACCTAGTAAAAGTAGCATTAAAACTAAAGCCTGACTACAAAAATAAAAAACCTTTCCATATTGCGGATTTTTTAAGAACTAATTTTCGTCATACAATTTGATAGAAGATTGACAGTTAAAACACGAAAGCGACCTCCTGACAGGTTTTTTATATTTCTGGTCAGGCTTTACAACGAAACATATTTCTGTCAAAAGTCCTAATGGTATAGAATTTCAAAAAAGTACTTATTTTCTTTTTCATTTATTTCTTTTGATAACGTGTATCTTATTTCATAACTTAGAAAACTTTATTTATTTACACGTTTTTTGTGAGATATTTAATTTCCCATTATACAATCCACGTACTCGGTTTAATATTTGACTAATATTCTTCCCCTATCTGTAATTTCATTGGTTTCACATTATTCCTAAAGGGTTAAAAACAACCCTTCTTAACTAGATTTTGAGTAAGATCTCAAATGAGGTCATCCCACCATCTGTCTTGAGTCAAGAGAGCCTAAAACGCGCAAAAAATATTTTACATTCGTGCTAATTGAGCTTTATATTAATTAATGATTAATTAGTAAATATTCATGTAAAATTTCTTATCACACCGTTCCTAAAACAGATAAATAAAAATTACAACGATACGAAAGCTTGATATATGTATGTTCATGTTTTATGGTAAGCTTTATCATACAGCGCAATAAATTAAAATAAAAATATTTATAAAAATATGAGAAAGTCAAAGCAATACATAGTCAACTGCATCCTTAAATATTTAACAAGTTGAAAACTCTTGTCAATTTCAAAATGGAATTTTAAAAAATCATGAAATTATTTTCAATAATTCGAAACTGGATCATGCTTTATCTACATTGCATTGCTCATGAAAGGAAACTTCAAGAATATTCTCCTATAAAGATACCTTGCGTACTTTTTCAAATTCCCGACAAGAAAATACAAATAAAATCTTTAAATTTGCATCGCATGAATTGAAAACAGTTCGCTTGAAAAATAAGTGTTATTTCTTGAAATTACTTTTAGTTGGTTTCTCGCCGAGTTTCAAGCGACGTTTCCATAATGTAGCAGTTCCATAGCCACAATGTTGAAGTTCCAAAATAAAATCATTTTGTGATAAGAAAAAACCTGTAAAACTAAATTTGATAGAAAAATTCCAGGTATCCTAGACAAGGCTATCGATCATGATGTCAACGTCATCATCACCGATCTATTAATGCTTAAAGCGGAGTACATGCCTTCCTTATGGTTGAAAACATCTTAACAAACCATAATAAATCATGGCGATTGGTAGGACAAAATGCAGATTGACCGGCGCCCGCATTGCACTGGTCTTCAGGCGATGCGGAGCACTCAGGGTGTCACGGGGTGATCCGTAGCACAGAGGAGGGTCCGCCTAGAGCACACTGGTGGGGATCGTGGAAAGCATCCTAACACGATCACATAATCCCCACCAAGGTGTTAGAGGGACACCGCGGTG
Organism: Calamotropha paludella; assembly: GCA_927399485.1. Lineage (NCBI taxonomy): Eukaryota > Metazoa > Arthropoda > Insecta > Lepidoptera > Crambidae > Calamotropha > Calamotropha paludella. The sequence continues at coordinate 16,142,921 of OV656803.1, read as the reverse complement.
GTTTAGTGGGTAGGCCCCTGCGCACCAACCTGACGAGCTTTTATCGTCAAGTAGGTCCGCAGGGGAGAGTCTCACATAACGTGTCCGCCGTTCTCCCAAACGGCGGCGTATGCGTAACGCATTCGCCGCGTGAAAAAAAAAAAAAAGGACAAAATGCAGATTGAAAAAAGCTAAAAGATATTTATTGCCCCAAATTCAGACCAGTTACCACAAATTGGGATAAATAAAATAAATTTATTTTTATAATAATTTTTGATGATTTTCCTCCCCGAGTATAAAGGACTTTTTAGGAACCTCAGTCAAAATAGGAGTTAATAAATGGGATTAAGATTTGTGACCACATCATTAATCTTCATCATACGATCCGCCGATTCGAGTAAGTTCCATTATAAATAATTACACACCTGCTATGCGTAGTAGTACAGAACGTACATAATTTTGTAATATGATTCTAGGCTTAAGTAAAGATTTACATCATTTACATACACATTCAGTTAGCTTAATCACAATTACAAATTCCATTTTATAAAAGAGATACAATTTAATTGGGATCGATTATACACGAAAGTAAATGGTTTTTTCCTGTTGATGCTTATATAAAAAAATAAATCAGCATTAATAAACTGCGAAGAGACTGCCTGCATAACTAAATAATTATGTTTATAGATATTGGGATTCTAAAATCGTAAGGTTTTTAATATCGGAAACCTAGGTAAATTACAAAGTTAATAAAATATATCTTCATTTTAACCGTATTCTCACTAATCGGTAATCGAACAGCGTTGTCAGTCAGAAAATTCGTTTTGTATACATACATGAGTGTGCACTGTATTATTAATCCACTAAAAGAAACTTTTAAAATGCTTTTGTTAACGCGTTCTACAAATCTAGTATTGATAAAATACACAAAGGTTTTTTTAATGTTTTTTTCTTGCCACCTTATACGTTTTTATCGCCCACAAATTTTTATTTAAACTTCTTAACTTATAAATACACATTTCATTTGCTTTATATTATTGTTTAATCTCTTCAATATCTTTTTCAATTTTAACATAAGCAGACTTCCCCTTCAAAGTCAGCACAAAGCATCAAACGCATTGTCGGTCTTAAGCCTACTCACCGCATTGTCTGTGTGAGTATTCTTAAAGGCGACCTGTCTATTTCCTTTGACGCAAAGAATGGAGCCACAAGTCACTTAAAGCTGCATATAAGTTGTAGTTATAAATGTAAGCTGAGCAAAAAGTAATTGTTAGTTTCTCCTTTCCTACAGTTTTGTGCTCAAAGTTATTTCTGTGTCTTTTAAGGAAATGAATTCAGTTTTAGAGAAAATCTAAATATTTTGACAAACTGACGGTAGTTGCAGTTAGAGAAATACAATACGTACTATCACATTAATTTATAACATTTATTTATTTTATATAAGAAGTTATACCTTTGTTTTTTGACACAGAGGAGGAGGACAGGATATATGGACGCTGTTAAGCATTCGTGTGTTAACCCACAGAAAATCGGGTTTTGAGTTATGAATGCAGTTTTATTCTTTAGATCATAAGGTTTACGATAGTGAAATCCATTTTATTGAAAAAAAATCGCAGAATATTCAAGAGTACAAAAATCGTTATTGCTTATTTTCTAAATTAAGATTTGTATTTAGCGTTTATGTCATAAGTGCCTTACATTATTAATGCCAAAATCTAATGAGACCACAACAAAAAGCAATAATGTGTTATACTGCAGTTAACATAAAAATACGTATGTCGGATTGTGGTTTTAAACATAAATCCAAAATTGTTCGAGCGCGGGTAGCTGAGGGCGGTAAGGATTGCGCGGACTTGTTGACCACACCAACACAAGTTTTTTATTAATTTTTGACATAAACCTAATTAGATGTGTTAAGAAATTCATTAAATTCTTATTATAATGACGAAATGATGTAGTGGAAAGAAAAGTTTTGATCATTTCAGCTCTAAATTCAACGAAAAACAGTTTCGGCTAATCTCACCTGAAAACCTGTTAATTTCTAAGTGTTTTTTTTACAGTAGGCAATTTCAATTCGTAAGTGCTTGGATGCACTTACGAATTTCAATTCGTAAGTGCGTGCATTTTTACATTTGCTTTTAGTTGGTGGACGCCAACGTCGGAGGTTATGGGTTCGACTCCCACACGACAAATATGAATTATATGAACGTATTAAATATTTAAAATTTAAACTATTAAATATTTAAAATTTAACCTATTAAATATTTAAAATTTAACCTATTAAATATTTAAAATTTCTCCATTTCTTTTCTTCATTATACCTATATTATACCTTTATAATGAAGAAAAGAAATGGAAAAGTTTTATTTTGTTTTTTTTTTATTTAAGTAGAACGTAATGTTCTTAGGAGAAGTTTTAAGTTATAAAAGTAAGCAATAGAGCAAGAGAATAAGACTCACAGTTACTAATTATAATAGATTTGTACCATCTGATGTATATCCCGTGTAGTGCCGGCCTAGAATAGCACTACTCCCCTCTCATCCCGTGGGTGTCGTAAGAGCCGACTTAGGGAAACCTCACCTAAGGAGATGGGCAGCAGCATCTCTTTATGCGTACGGGTTATACTGCGATCGCCAACCCGCCTGCCAAGCGTGGCGATTATGGCAAAACCCCTTTATGGATAGGCACACCAAAAAACGGCCCCTAGTCCCCGGCAGCCAAACCATTCCTAGCTACGGTAGCGGCTACGGTAACGGTGCGGCAGGGGGTGCGAAGAATCCCCGGGAAGGTTGCGGCTACCAACACCGACGACTGGACCTGGCAACATTTAACACGCGCACATTGAGGACCGACGCGAAAATTACAGAGTTGGAAGAAGTTATCGGCAAGTTACACTGGGACGTTATCGGGTTGTCTGAAGTCCGATGAGAGGGAGAGGACACGATAATTTTGGACTCCGGTAACTTGCTGTACTTCCGGGAGGGCGACCAACTGTCCGTGGGTGGTGTCGGGTCTATCGTCCACAGGTCCCTCGTCAACAACGTGCTATCCATCGGTAGTGTTTCCAGCAGAGTGGCATACTTGGTACTCAGAATATCATCACGGTATTCGTTGACGGTCATCCAGGTATACGCCCCAACCTCGAAACACGACGATGACGAAGTGGAGGCTATGTATGAGGAGATTTCTAGGGCCATACATAGTCACAAATCCCACTACACGGTTGTGATGGGGGACTTCAATGCAAAGTTGGGGAAGCGCTGCGGTGACGAGTTGAGAGTGGGGCAATTTGGATTTGGGGAACGGAACGACAGAGGCCAGATGCTGGCGGACTTTATGGAGAGGGAGAATCTCTATATGATGAACTCCTTCTTCAGAAAGCCCGTAACTCGCAAATGGATATAAGTTGAGCTGACATTGAAGACAGACACAATAGAATATAGTTATTTGTGCATGACAGTTAATGACTTAACAAATGTCTGGGTGGCGTTGTCGTCTGTGTATCCGCCCTTATTGAGCGAAGCTCTCTTTTAGGCAACTCACAAATTTCGCTTGTCTCCCTCCTGTTACTTAACGGTTCAACCGATTCGAACGAATTTTGGCATGAACATACATGATTATAACCTGACGGACATAGACTATGTAAAAACTTTACCATGGAGGAATAATCACCGAAAGAAAAATTCAAAAGCTGATCACAGCCAAACCGATGAGACTACATTGATAAAATTTGGCACCAAAACTCACAAACGAAGGTAAGGTAGTGCTTCGCTCAGTATTTGCAAACAGCAGCAGCATTGCAGACCTAGTTTATTTATGACCAAAAGGTTTAATTTCAATGCCTAAGATAAACGAATTTTCCTTTTCCACTCAGTTATAAACATATACGTATGTGAAACTAGCGCTAGTCCGTTCCTTAGGTCTACGAATGCATAATTAAAATATGCACGTATACTATCGCATCTCTTCATTACTTATTAAGCCAAAAGTTAAGACTGCATTAGCAATAATTAATCCATTTTGAGTCCAGTTTCTTAATGGAATTTTCTTAGTAGTATTTTCATCTATAAAGCCCGTGTACTAGCAGTAAACCGTGACCATATTGTATGTACACTATATTTCTTACATTCACACCAATTAACCTATCTCAAAGTTGGCACCGAGAGATTTGTGTTATGGACACACTAGGGTAACGAATATTCATAGAAATATATATGTTACCGGAAATGTATGAAATCAAGAAATTGTATACAAATCTTAGGAAATGTGTACAATTCCGATATTATTTAGGAAACGTATGAAATATTGTTTGTAAAACTAAATATATGCACAGATATCCTTGGCAATGTGTAAATTACCTCGGAATTGTTTATAATTCCAATATTGTATTAGGAAATTTATAAAATAAATGATTTCTGTAATAAAACACGTTGTTAAAATGATAATAATAATTTTTATTATAGCACTCATTGAGACAATCGGGTAACAGTAATAACGTAAAATATAATATGTTCATATTTTCTTACTAATAAATGCTTCAAAAATCAACGATCTATTAACTTTAAACGCATCACAAAATCAACTTATATTATTGTTGTAACCTAACCTAACCTTTTTTTTTTTACCAAACCTAACCTAACCTAAGGCAATACCCTCCCCTTGTCCTGCTGTCCCCGCGTAGCCATCAATATCTCAAATGTTTTACATTTCCGATTGCTATTTAGGAAATATGTAGATTTCCTAGGCAATGTGTATAATATAATTTATTTCACATATTTCCGTGCGATTTTAGGAATTACATACATTTCCCAGGAATTTTACACAATGACGGATTACATACATTTCCGTTAACATATATGTATAAATACTTATGGCTCAGGCACAAATGCTTGTATTCACCACACAAAATCTGCTCCTTCTATAGTCCATTTTTTTAGCATTAGAAATTATGTAAACAAAGAAGCAGTGGTGGCTAACCTTATGCTGTAGTCCACTTTGACCGGCTTTAGGCTCGTCCATTGTTGAACAGATTAAATAACAAATAACAACAAAAACTTTCAACAAAAACAATAGAAACTTAACAATAAACCGAAAATAAGTCCCGACGGCAAGCGTCGGGACTTATCCAAAAATGAGATCAAGTACTCAAAAATGAGATCGATTTTATCATGTCAACGAGGAAGCAAATATTCAATGACATCTCTGTGATCAACGCTGTTCAGACAGGGAGCGATCACCGACTGGTAAGAGGCACATTGAATATCAACGTGAAGCTTGAAAGATCGCGACTGATAAAATCTACGTTCCGACCGGTGCCGACCCAGATTCAAAACTCCGAGCGCTTTCAGCTCTAGCTCCAGAACCGCTTCGAGACCCTTAATAACAGCATAGATGTGGACGATCTGAACGACCTGGTGGTGGATACTGTCCGTACGGTAGGGTCAAAATACTTCAAAACCCACCGTCCCAAATTGAAGAAACTCTCCGCACATACACTCGAACTCATGGATAAGAGACATGAAATGAGACTGCAAGACTCAGAGGATGCCCTACGTTATAGACAGCTTAATAGACAGATCTCGAAGTCGCTGACGAGCGACCTTCGCCAATTTAATACCGAGCGTATTAAAGAGGCCATAGAGCGGAACAAAGGCTCCAAAGTGTTCGCTAGAGATCTGTCTATAGGGCAAAGTCAACTGACGAAAACTGAAGACGGCAGTATCATTTCATCGACTCCTGAAATCCTGAGAGAGATTGAGAGTTTCTATAGGCAGCTGTATTCCAGTATCACACCAGGCCAAAGCAGAGCTCGAGATCCTAGCCGGATCCTCCTCCGAGAAGAGCCAAGCTTACCCGACACTATACCGAAGATATCCCGGACGTCAGCCTGTACGAAATTAGAATGGCCCTCAAACAGCTAAAGAATAACAAGGCGGCGGGAGATGACGGAACTACAACCGAGCTTCTGAGAGCGGGCGGCACGCCGGTACTTAAAGTCCTCCAGAAGCTCTTCAATTCTGTCATCGTCCAAGGCAAAACGCCGAAGGCATGGAGCAGAAGCGAGGTGATTTTGTTCTTCAAAAGGGCGATAAAACCCTACTGAAGAACTACAGACCCATCTCGCTTCTGAGCCATGTCTACAAGCTGTTTTCGAGGGTCATTACGAATCGTCTTGCTCGCAGGTGTGACGACTTCCAACCTCCCGAACAAGCCGGTTTCCGAAAAGGCTTTAGCACCATAGACCACATCCATACGCTGCGGCAGGTTATACAGAAGACCGAAGAGTATAATCGGCCACTCTGCTTGGCGTTTGTGGACTATGAGAAGGCCTTTGATTCGATCGAGACTTGGGCGGTGCTGCAGTCTCTCCAGAGGTGCCAAGTGGACTACAGGTATATCGAAGTGTTAAGGTGCCTGTACCAAAACGCCACTATGTCGGTCCGAGTACAGAGCCAGAGCTCTAATCCTATCCAACTACAGCGAGGAGTGAGACAGGGAGACGTTATCTCTCCGAAACTGTTCACTGCTGCGTTGGAGGATATTTTTAAGCTTCTGGACTGGAATTGACTTGGCATCAACATCAACGGCGAGTACCTGACGCATCTTCGGTTTGCCGATGATGTGGTCCTAATGGCTGAGACCTTGGAAGACCTGAGCACCATGCTCAAAGATCTCAGTAACGCATCCCAACGAGTGGGTCTTAAGATGAACATGGACAAGACGAAAATTATGTCCAACGCCCATGTTACACCCGCTCCAGTAAATGTTGGGAACTTTACACTCGAAGTTGTTGACCACTATGTTTACCTAGGACATACAGTTAGGTAAGTCCAACTTCGAGAAAGAGATCTCTCGTCGAATCCAACTCGGGTGGGCAGCGTTCGGGAAGCTGCGATACATTTTCGCGTCCAAAAAACCTCAGTGCCTTAAGACGAAAGTCTTTAACCAGTGTGTGTTGCCAGTGATGACTTATGGCAGTGAAACGTGATCGTTCACTATGGGTCTTGTAAGAAGGCTCAAGGTCACCCAGCGGGCAATGGAGAGAGCTATGCTTGGTGTTTCCCTACGCGATCGAATCAAAAATGAGGAGAGCCGTAGGAGAACAAAAACCGCCGACATAGCTCAAAGAATTGCGAAGCTGAAGTGACAATGGGCAGGACACATAGCAAGGAGAACTGATGGCCGTTGGGGCAGAAAGGTTCTCGAATGGCGACCGCGTGCCGGACGTCAAGGCGTCAAGGTCGCGGGAAAACGCTGGATGCGGGCAGCACAGGACCGATCGTTGTGGAGATCCTTGGGGGAGGCCTATGTCCAGCAGTGGGCGTCGTACGGCTGATATGATGACGATGATGATCTGATGTATACAAAAAAAGTATAATTATATTGATTTTATTTAATATAATTGAAATAATAATAAAAAATAAGTTAAATATATAATATTTCAAAATTTTAAAGAAATATTTAAAATTTTGAAATAATTGAAATAATATAAGTGTTTACTTATTGTATTTCTCATTTTAAGCAGTACTTATAATGTAAATCAAAGCATATTATAGCAATAAAACTTTAAATAAATAAGTACATTAAAATTTTAATATGCTAGAAGTTTATTTTATGGCATTTTCTAAAAATGAGTACACTTATTCATTTTAAAACAACAAATCAGAATTTTGCATTAATGTGTTAAGGCAGATAACACATGAATGCTAAATATAATAAACCCTTCAGCAATTTAAGCATCAACCATTTTTAAGCTCTTTTTATTTCAAAATGAATTTATTATAATATATACATTTATTTTATTAATCTATGCATTTTAACAAAAAAAATGATGCCGCATAACAATATTTTTTTGCTTAACATAAGCGGAAAAAGAAGATTGTTCTCAAAAAAATTTAACAGCTGATTACTCAAAACTAGCTCGGTGTGGGTTAACACACGAATGCTTAACAGCGTCTATATAGGAATCACGTGGCATTCTTCTTGTCAGTTGAAAGACGTCCTGAATGGGTGGTAGGTAAAAATGTTGGACGATTCAAAACTACTTATTTTTAAGAGCATTTGAATAAAGTTATTTTCACTTTCATTGCGCACGGAACGTTGCCTACGTTCCGTGCGCTTCCGTTGCATACACAATAACTAAAATTTCTGCGATGTAGCTATTTTCTACTCCATGAAAACCCACGGAGATGGTTGTGGTATTAACCATTACGTAGTAAGCCATGGCATAAAAGTCATAACCCTAGAAATATCGATCGTCAGGTTGACGCTGAAGGCTTGGTGTAATCAAATGATCTCATCTCGACTAATCCGAATCAACACACAACCAATTCTCAACCTTTGTTAATGTTACTAAACTGCCACCACCGATGGCTAACGAGGCGAATACACTAGCGATTGATTCTTTTCACCATTAAGAAAAAACTATATTTGATCCAAATGAAAACCTAAATCCACCACAAACATAAACGTTGCAAAAGATAAAGTACGTACTTAACAAAAGGTCTCAAGGTAATGACGTCGTAGAGATTTTAAGATTTTCCTTTCAAACATGTTTCTGTCCCTATACCGGATACTTCCCATCAAACACATCTCGACTCCATTACCGAACAGGAAACACGATCATTTTTCCCAACTCTCACTTCCTGTCGCCTAAGTAGGTTGAGATATAACAGACTCAAATTTTTGGTTAATTTATGTGTCACACGCAGTGTATCGTACGGATATTATATATTTTTTCCTCTGAAATATTTTTGATGACGGTACAGGAGTCATGCCGAACAAAACATGATTCTTTCACTCCTCGTATGCCTTATCTTCCACATAAGTATCCATCTCCGACGCTAATTATTTATATATTTCATTGTTTACGCATTGCTACTTAAGAAGTATTTTTATTGACTACCGGTTGGTGCAACGGTAGCGATCCTTCCTAATTAACCGAACTTATTTATTGTCACACATTTTATTTACTTGTTGTACATAAAGTATCAATTACATGTAAAGTTACTGCGAGATTCCTAATTTGATTCTAATTGTATACAAATGCCCACAACCTGGATTTGGCCCTGGCAGATACGTATACTAAATAGCTGATAAAATATACTAGTAAGCATGTAATAATCATAATTCAGGAATAATAAAAAAAAGTTATGTACATGCGTAACATAATTATGTTACATGCGTGTTAGTATATTTTATCAGCTATTTAGTATACATATCTGCTTAGTTTAGAATTAAATAATTGGTGTAAATAGCCCTAAATATTTTTATGTTAAAATAAAATTTTGAGGTTATTGTGTCGATCCTGAAAATTTTAACTACAAGCAAATGTTTCTAGGCGAAGTTTTATTTGCATACAAATAATTATAAGTTATTTGATTTTGTGGTCTACAGAATGTGTAGTTTATTGCCTCCAGTAGCACTAGTTACTTTTTACAACACTCTTTAGTTTAAAGGTTATTTTTCTATTCTACTCTGTCTTTTTTACATATATTTTACATGTGGTAGCCAGAGCTCTCCTTTGTCAACTTAACTGATAAATTGATATAATTACAAGTAATATAAAATTCCATCAAACATTATTTCATTGATACTTATTACGTAACCTCATTGGCTTAATCACTTTATGCACGATTAAATTTTGACATAAACGATGCTTTCGCACTGATATTGCTTAGCTTAAATACGGAAAGCCCTTATATAATTTAAGTGTATATTTAGTGACAACAGACAAAGCATACATCATGCCATTGACATTGATTATTTACAATACATTATTTGATGCTGCCCAAATAAATGGCTTCTACATTATGCACAGACAAAAATAATGTAAAAATTATTATGTGATATGATAAGCGATCAACATAGCAACTCAATTGAGTAGTACATCTTAGCCTAAATAACATAAATTGATCGTAATATGGTTTTAACGGACGAAAGACATAATGTAAAATAGACTCAAATCTAATGAATGAATACGACACATCAATAATACTAACAGTTGACGTGTATAACAGTTGGTTATATTGTATTCTGTTTATTCCTAAGTGGCCTAAATTAACTTTAAAACCCATATTACGAAATAGCTTGTATCGAGGACGAAATAACTTTTAAGCTACCTTAAGTCTATATGATTCACGTTCTTTAACCTATCCTCTTTAATATATAAGAGCTATGAGAAACAATTTTAAATGGATTCCAGACGTTAGTTATGCGATTCATAGTATGGAATCCAAATGTTACAGCTATATTTATAAATGTTATTAATATGTAATGTATGTAACAGCCAGGTAATAACAAGATAACATATTTAAATAAAAATATACTGTTTTTGCTCTTAAACCTCTATGGTTTTGGGAAATAACATATTTATTTGAGAAAATATAGAAACGTGTTTAATTTCCATCACGAATCTAACAAATATAAATAATGAATTTATTATTAAAAAACTTTATTACTACTTAATCTTTGGACTTAAGTTTATCCAACGCTTCCATCTTTCTTACGGTCGATTTATGCACGTACACAACCGCTGTGAACCCAAATATATTTATAATTCAGTTGTTTCGCACGAATTTAAGCCGCATCCTAAAAGTTTTTATTTTCAATGGTCACGTTTTAATCGACAAATACCGACCGACGTCTTCTTTTCATCAATGCCCAGGGCGCATGTATTCGGTTTCTCGTTAGGTTGATTTTTATTTTATTGAATAACAGCCGCTAGTAAAGAGTCCTAAGGGCGAATCGATAAGCATCGATCGAATAAAAACATTTTGTTGGTGCTAATTTAGTACCTACCTATATTTTACAGTTCCCAATAGTGATTTATTTCTAAACTTTTGAGAAACAAAATAAATTAGAATCTATTGTGGACAAACGATTTCTTTACTAACAGTAATTCTAAGAACAACAAGATCCATCAAGAAATATCAAATTCCTCCTTTAGATATAGATATTATAGCAATTTCTTCTTTATCGTTTGTTTGTTTTGATGACATATTCGATGGTTTAGGTATGCACTTATAGCATGAAGAGATTTTGCTGATATTTGGCTTAAGCAACACTTGGAAAATTTAACATTTGTCCCGAGGTTTCGGTACTTCAATTGCAAAAGCTCTTGCCCGGATAGCAAGAGACTGTAGGTTTGACCCTTATTCCTGAGATAAGATACTTTGCTAGCGGATTATTTTTATTGTTCTTCATTACCTCAACCCTATTCAAAAGTAGTCTTGATTGAAAGAAACTAGTCATGATTCACCTCTCAATATTTGATTTTCGGTCATAAACATTCGATATTTATAAGAAACACTTAATGTCTTCAATACGTTGACTTTTATGTCATTAATTAAATATGGGATTACTGTTTACTAGTGGCTGTGATGACAGAGATAATACGCCCGCAGCGATAAATCGTGTACTTTATTCTACTTTAGAACAATTTTAAAATATGGTAAACGTTTGTGAACACTCTCTTACATTATAAACAATCTGTAAGCATTTAAATTAATGAATAAAACAATAGCCAAAGTCAAACCTCTCGCGGAATTTTATACTTTTGAATTATATATTTCTTTACAGATTAATAATTATAAGTGTTTTATGCGCTTTCTTTACATGCACTCGTAATTTTTAATCAAATAAGATTTCGTGGTTATAACTGTCAGCTTATATTTTTGGTATAAAATATGCCAATGGACTTGTAATTGTATATATTGAATTCGAAAATATCCACTGATTAATACAAGATCTCACAATTTTATCTAGTATGATGCTGACAACTTGTAAACGAATACTAATATGATAATAAATCAGTGCAGCCCCTCATATTATCGCTGAAATGGAACAAACTAAACTTCCTTATACATTGCGTTTTGGGTATTCACGGTTTGAAATGCACTAGTGCCAAAATAACTGTTATATATGCAACATTATGGCCTGTATAACAAAGCAAATTTAAGAAACGGTACTTGTTAGATTAAATCTGATCTTCCCACAAGTTGAGTAGTGGGACGATTATAGTTATTTACCAACTTATTACTCTAAAATCCAATAATTCTCCGGAAAAAAAAATTTATTATTTGCAATTTGATATAAGTATAGACTTAAATCTAATAAATACTACCTCTCCGTTCTGTGTAAATATCTAATATGTTGTAACACATTTGATACCTAGTTCATATCGATATAGGTATTGTAGTGACTCAGAAGTCAATAAAACACATACTTTCTGTCGCTCAGGTAGATGTATAGTATGCGCAATACAGAAAACTTGCACACTCGCCTACGACGGCTGGAACTTTCTTTCTTTATTTTAACTGAAATAAACGTTTCAAAATTAAAAGTAATAAAAATACATCTTTAATATAGCGGATAACTAATCACATATTTTAAATATTATTTCTACAGATTTTCCACAAAACTTGACCAGTCTTGATTTCACTAAACTTATAATATGTATAGAAATCATATAAATGTACTTGATAACAGTAAACAATTAATTAATGAATCAATCAATCAACAAAGAATTACGCTAGTTCATCATTTCTTCCTAAATCATCATTACTATGATTTTGATTAACAATAATCCATGAATCGTTAACATTATTTTAAGTGAACTACATTCAACGATATTTTTTCCAGTTTCATTTTCCGACCACCACTCATTTCCGTCACTGTAAGAGGTTCAAATTGTACGTCCACTTATTATTTTTGATTACAATTTTCACCAATACCTTTTCCCTTACTCTTAGTTTCTATCTATCGCTTTCTTTTTAATATTTCTACACTCATTCCCTTTTTTCTTTATTTGCAGATCACTGCACTTCTTCCTTCATTGTTTTGTTTTCCATTTAGAATATAAAAGTCATAATTTAAATGACATACAACAATGCATATATTAACAAAAGTCACAAAAATAAAAGAACATAAGATTTAAATTACGTCTATAAAAACAACCATATCTTCGCTAACGAGGCGCTGGCAGACATGTGGAAACTTATTTCAACTTCTGCTATAAGTATAGTTCCATCAATAATGAACGTTAAATATCTTCAACATCGAAAGTAATATTTATACAAATATCTAACAATCGATTCGGATGGAACCAGCTATAATAATACACCACGATATTGCTGTTTTTAGCTGAAAGCTAATTGAGTGACACCACAGAGTGACACGCTCATTTAAACTAGATTTGATTTTTTGTGCATATTAAATAAAAACAAAGCAAGGGAAATCAGGTAATTTCGATAATGTCGTATGATATGATTAATAGATATGGACAATACAGATTTATCATAAATACTTGACAGCAGATTATATGAATTAAAAAATAACAAATAGATAGGTATAATATCATATCTGGTGCAGGCATGATCTTGTCTTGAAACTGTCTTTGCTGTCTTGCACGATGATCTTGCGACTATATTCATATCGGGCTTGTACTCAGGCAAATTTTTGTTTGAAAATAACACGCATACGGTCACTATCAGCGATTTCATTAGAAGCCAAATTGATACCACATCTAATTTTGTCGATGGTAATTCTTGATCGTTATTCTCGGCCATAGTTATTTAGAATTAGTTTTTATAGTTTCTAGACGCGCGTTGACAGTTTAGCCGCTGCAACAACACTGAGCTTCATTCAGCTTCAGACCGTCACGTCATATGATCCGTCGAGCGCCGACAGGTAGCGCTGGCGTCCGATTAGACGTAACTGCCGAAATGGCCATCGTGCTTATTCACGTCCTAGTGTATTAACCTGTAACCAAATAATATCCAGAAGAATTCGTTCTCTATAGTCCATCTCACCATTTTTTTTTGCGAAGTCTTGAAAATACTGAAGCCTCGAAAACTATCTAGCATTTTCTTTTACAAAACTGTACTAAACTCAATCACCTTTAACAATGATTTTGATTTTTAACTTTCTAATCTAGTACGGACAACCTACTTGAAATACTATATTTTAAAACACTAAGCTGTTAAATTTTCTGAATAATGAACATTAGTAAAGAAAATAACTCAAATACAGAAAATTATATTAAGATATCGTCAATAGCATCATTATCTAAGTACACAGAAGAAGCCAGGACCATGTATCAGGATCGTTCACGTCGACACTTCATTAATTAATCCGAAAGCTTACTTATATAGATTAAGGTACTTACTAACATTTTTCTGGGCCATTTAGTTTACGTGTGACTTGATTTTAATAATATAATAATAATGTATTTATTTATTCAAGTAACAAGACTCATTTTGTTAGTTATAATTTTACTTATCCTATGTTAGTATCAGTGACAAAGATGAGAAAATAAAAAAATAAAAATCTGCCCGCATCCAGTTCATTTCCGCACAACGCCGGCAGACGTTGTGCATCCATGAGCCATATACCGGCAGTCTAGTCTGCTAGCGATCATTCTCAAGATGTTGTTGGTGCTGCCCCGCACCCTGCACACCAGAGAGGCGCAGTGTTTCCGCATAGTCGCGTAGAAGCAGTCTACCCGCGCCTCTGCAAACATTCCCGAAGCGCTACAGTATCGGGACAACCCCAACAGCACCCTGAACGCGTTGTTAAATTGTACTCGAAGAGCGCTGCGAGCCGCGCGATTACATTTGGCCCACAGACTACACGTGTAAAAATTTGTACAGTATGCTCTAAAGAGAGTAATTTTTACATTATTGGTGCAACGTGCAAATCTGCGAGCCAACATGTTCGCCCTCACTGACAACGCCCTTCGCTCCCTCTCAATCCATGTCGTCCTTGAGGTCGGGAGTTAATATATGACCCAAATATTGAAACTTATGCACCCTTAGTAGCGCGCAATCGTTCAAGATGATTGCAGGCAGTCTAACTGTATGCTTGCTCCTCGCCTCGAAGACCATGACTTGGCTCTTTTTTACATTGTAAGCAAGTCCATGAGCCTTGGCGTACCTCTCACATATAGCCACCAAATTTCTCAATTCACACACCGATGCACTAAGCAGCACCATGTCATCCGCGTAACTAATATTATTGACGCTGACTCGGTCTATATAACAGCCTGATCTGGCGCTGCTTAGCTCACCTATGAGGTCATTTACATACAGGTTGAAGAGCGTAAGATTTTAGCCATCGAAAGATTTTTACTATAAAAATTATCTAGTCCAAAGCCGTATGGACCTTGCTCTCCCGCATTCGAGCTCTATCATCAGCCGTACCATATTATTATATTGGTATCTAAATTACACATATATGCCAAGTTTAATGATAATATAAAACTAGAAGGTGGCGAATTTTATATTGTTAGATTTTATGACATAGTTTCTTAGTAACAGGTCGATCTAATAGAACTGCATTTATATACAAAATTGAGAAGTTAGAGTTATTTTTCCAACTACAACTCTATAAATATACTCAATCTTCTCGTGAACGCAACTCGTCGACACTGTAGTGGGTCGACACCGATTTAGTAAGTTTACATTTAATTTTAGGGAATTTAGTGAAGCATCAATAATAAGGTTTCGCTTATCAAATGGCATATCTCCTTACCCCGCAGACTAGATTCGATATAGAAATGTCATGTTAAAAATATCGGCCAATATTCATTCGTATCGATTTTGCTTGAGCATTGTCAGGAGATTAAATAGCTAACGTCTTCATGAGATAATCTTTAATATAAAAGTGAAAGGTCACTCACTCATCATCTCATCTCAGAAACTACAAGTTTTAGAAGTCTCATAGTTTGCATGGGAGTTCCTTTTAGCTCACCAAGACGGGATTTTGCGGAATTTAACCACTAAGGGGGTAAAACGGGGTGGCAGTTTGTATGAAACTCCTATAATTTTAATAGTAGGGTTTCCAAATTATTAGAAAATATTCATAGTTTAAAGAACTTACAATGTATTATTAACCGACTTCCAAAAGGAGGAGGTTATCAATTTAGATGTTTCTTTTTTTATGTTTGTTCTCTTATGTCATATAAAGACGGATTTACAAAATTATTTTTTTTTGTGAGGCGGGTAATTTAAATTTCATTTAGATCTGATCATTACTTTCGGAGAAGGACAACAGAACTCTTCGAAAAATGATAGCAAATCAACCGCTATTGCTGCTATCGCATAAAAATATACATCGTTTACGCTTTAATAACATAACGTCACGCCTGTACCATTGCAAGAGGTACAATGATCGGCATTGAAGTCGGTTTTTATGTTACAAATTTTAATAGGAATTACTTTTATCCAACATTAATCATCGTTTTGTGTAAAAGAATAGATTGGATTTTTGAAAACCCCCATACAAAATTTTTATGATCTATAATAAACACAAAAGTTTAATGATGCTTAGTCAGATCGGAGTCTGGTTTCAAAAGCTACACATAAAAGCAAAAGTTTAGATGTATGATATCATAGACGTATGGTTGGAGCGGAGCGAAGCGAAGCTCCCATGGATCAGCTTTAATGGCGCAATGTCTGTTACGCCAACTTCCCGAGTTCTTAACCAATTTTAATATTTTTTGTGTGGAATCAAATCAACACGCTTAGGACCAGATTGTGACGGAGCCCAAATTTTGAAATTCGCAAAAAATCCCATCGAGAATTTTTTTTGTTTTCTTTTTTAAGTATTACGCTCCGCTCCACTATATGGTGCTAGCGTGGCTTTATGCTTAGCGCCTGCATCGCCTAGTTTTAATGGGATTTAGTATAAAGGTAGATCATACTGATACAATGTACGATTGCCGTAAGAGCGGGTGAGCAATTTTCTCGTATGCATATATGATAAAATTGGCAACACATCAAAATTTTCACATGAACTAAATCGCGGGTAACAACTAGTACTTCAAATCAATCGCCAATGACTGTTCTAAGAGATTTTTTCTGTCCGATTAAAAGTTTTGTCCCCGAGATGGTACAATATCTTGCGGGATTTAGAATATACAAATATATATAGTCGTTACATGACAGTAATTGCTTTTTTAAATATTAAAATCCTCTAGCGACTATCACACAAACAATATGCCGCCACGCTGCGCCAAAGCTTGCCAGGGAAAAAATGTCGCAGAAAATGACAGCGTAGTTTCATTTCACTTATTTGGTGCTGTTACTGTATGGAGCCATTATAGTCTGAGTTTTGAGGATTGTCTATGTCATTCTCTACTTCTTAGACTTTCATCATTTCAATCATGGGTGAGCTCGTTAGTCGCTACGCCATCAATCTAACTCCTCCATTTAATGGAGCACGCCTATTTAATATTTCGTAGTGTACTTACCAATATTGAATGGCTCTTAAAATTTTAGTTTAGCAACTAAGAAAAGCTTAAATATAGTTTGAAGACTTGACTAAAATTTACAGGAGCCAAACACTCCATCAACCTTTATACTAAGCGGCTTTACAAGCTCAACTCTATCTTAGACGAGATACTCGAGTAATAGCGAGCGCTGTAACAAATTCAAATAAAAACCGTTTCTTTTGGAATATAAGGAAAAACAAACATTCAATATTTCATAGATTACCTCCATGACTTTTTATACAACTTTTTTGATACAATGGGAGACGTTATTACTCGATTTTCTTCTATCCCTTATAGAAAAGTAACAGACATGAAATAGAATATGTCTTTAAATAAATATTATTTAAACAGATATTTATCTTTTAACCTCAAAAGGCGCAGATTTTGTGACACAGTTTCATGTGCTATAATTACACGGAAGAACAAGAGTTTTTTGCGGATGGGCGTTTTGGCCAAACGTATCGATCTACCTTCGTTGCAGTCACTCCTTTTACATTTGGCAAAAATACTGGTCGTGCCCTTCATATGGGGATATCAATAAGGGAATGTTGATAAATGCACATAGGTAAATGACATTGCCTAATACTTGAATAAGTTTTGAGCTATATAAAGTCCTATATTTCGATCAGTGAACCAATAATTAACCAAAAAACAAAGCAGGTTCACTATATTGTACGCTATTGTACGATCCGTATTAAACATTTTATACTTTAAGAAATTAATCCTCACATAAGGGTTGGGTAAGCCTAAGTAACATAAAGCGAAGATTACGTGTATAGTTGTCACTTAATCATTCTACTAATACAGGTTCCCCACGTCGACTTTGACGTGAATAATTTATTTGTTCCACGAGTAGCTTTGTTGAACGTGGTCGTTCACTATGGGTCTTGTAAGAAGGCTCAAGGTCGCCCAGCGGGCAATGGAGAGAGCTATGCTTGGTGTTTCCCTACGCGATTGAATCAGAAATGAGGAGATCCGTAGGAGAACAAAAACCGCCGACATAGCTCAAAGAATTGCGAAGCTGAAGTGGCAATGGGCAGGACACATAGCAAGGAGAACTGATGGCCGTGGGGCGGAAAGGTTCTCGAATGGCGACCGCGTGCCGGACGACGCTCAGTGGGTAGGCCCGCTACGAGGTGGACCGACGATCTGGTCAAGGTCGCGGGAAAACGCTGAATGCGGGCAGCACAGGACCGATCGTTGTGGAGATCCCTTGGGGGAGGCCTATGTTCAGCAGTGGGCGTCGTACGGCTGATATGATGATGATGATGAGTAGATTTGAGCAAATACATCTTGTAATATAAATAACTTAAAAATCAAGGACTCGCAGAGCTTTGACTGCGAAAGATCAAAAAGGTGGCTCATAGGATTGGTAAGCTTGTTTTACCACTTATCTTTGTTACGTATACGTAATCTTTATTATGATTGACGATTAAGATAGTCAAATTAATTTTATTAATCTTTAAATTATTTTTTATTATGACGAAGAATTACTACTTTTAAGTACGAGTACGTATTTTTAAGTTTTAATGAATATTATCCATGATTTTTATTTTTTGAGGAATATTCATGTTAATAAAAATAAAAAAAAATACGGTGTTATTGAGCAAGCAATCCGCACATGATTCTTCTATATTGTCATAGGAAAGGCTTGTGTCGATGGATACATTTACAGGATATATTAAATTAATAAAAAAATTGGGTAACTCTATTTACACTTTCTATATAATGAAGTTTGTCATTGCGGTCCCTAGTAGCTAGTGAGCTGGTGGCAATAATTTTTATATGATTTCATCGTCTGACAGAGGTTGATAATATGAGACTACCAAGTAAAATAATTATATTAAACAATTTCTGCCATAACAAAAAGGCGTTTGAAAAAATGTTAATAAAAATAAGTGCCTAAAATGATTTTTTCGCTTTTGTCGAGTCTTAATAAATTTTATTTTATATAAAAAAAAGTATTAATGCTAGTTGCAGTAGTTTTTTCCTGCTGAGTTTTAGAGTAACTATTTTTTTCGAATTATTATGATTTATAAAAAAATAAATTACTTCATCGCCAGGCAGATTAGAATAATTATTGCAGTTATATTATAAGAGAAAAAAATTACATCTGCCTCTATGATGATGTTGCATTAATAAACTATATTGTTAAAAAAAAAATTAAAACAAAAAAATGATAACATCGTTTCTGCCTTTATGTCTTATATATATATATATATATATATATATATATATATATATATATATATATTTTACTATAGTATAATCCTCAGGTGTACCTGTGGACAGCTGCAAGGAAATACAAATATACATTCATTGATATTATTTATGTAGATTATTTTTGTTCGCATGGAAAGGAAAGTAAGAAAGAATAGGTGGTTTAAAAGCTTAAATGAAGGTCACATAAATAAAGACACAAAAACGAAAACGTACAAAAACGAAGATCAATAACTTGAAATAAATCTAAGTATGAACATTTACATATTAAGATACTAGGCATCATACACAACGCAATGAATTGGGGCGAATATATATGACATAGTTTTTTATAAGATATAAAATAGGTGTGTAAAAAACAACTACGTCTCCGAGCCAGCCTCCATCCAACCTGTGGGCTATCCTATAGAAATATTGCATCGTGAATGCAAAAAAATAAATAAAAAACACAATTTTTATATAAGATTTAAAATCAGAGTTATAGGTGTTTGCCACTTTTTCTTATATTTACAAATATTTTACAAAACATAAAAATAAAATTGAAAAGACGACGGTATAATATAGCATTAATTATTTTTTCTACAGTTTAACAATTATTTTTATAAAATCTCCCACCATGCTGACTTCTGCCAGCTTTTAATCTATCAAATGTATTTAATGGATATAATTGATGACAGAAACGAGAATTAAATTTTTGACAGTTTCTCTTTTTAATTTTTGAAATTTTTTATATAAAAATCAGAGCTACCTGAGTTCGCCAATTATTTTTTCAAGTTAACATATATCCAAACTACATTACGTGTTGGTATCAATGACGATAGAATCATATAGCTAAATTGCCAGCGGCTCCCTTATTATAGCCGCAAAAGATACAGAAAAAGGGATAATGAAGACATGACATTTATCAGACTGTAAAAGAATTTAGTTGTAGAAAAATTTCGTTATTGAAATGCTCATTATAATGCCGAACATTCCAATAATCTTTTGGAGAGTCCAGAGAAGGTTTAAGATTTAATGTCTTTTTTACACGGTCGTTGAAAGAAAAAGGAATGGCAAAGAGTGAATCGACCAGATCCATTTTAAAAATATTGCAAATTCTTATAAAAGAATTCTCTAATATATTGATACCAAGTGAATAATTTTTTGTATATAATAATACAATAATAATATTAAATACAATAATAATATTTTAATTACGCATCGTCTTTGATATGTTCTGGTGGGCGTTGTCTATGATAATTAAAATCCAATCTTTGAAAACAACAGCGTGCAGACAATTTTAAACTTAGAATATTTTTTTAAGCTTATGTTTAGTGGTAAACGGTTTCTGAATGCGTCCGTACCGCTATAAAAATTTACACTACCTTTAATAATCCAATAATACAAAAATCATGCGTACAAATGTTAACAACATACTGAAACGATATTCTTTTTTGCCATATGACTAACTTTTAAGGCTCAATGCATCAGGTTTTATAACTCGTTAAACTTTCAAGACCGTGTTTCTAGACGACGTTCACATATGTACATTATAAAAGTTTCAAGGTTGAGTCTTTTAGCGGAAATTGGGATCTATCTGTCTTTCAATATAGAGAGCGGTGATAATTCAAGAATCGGTAGGCAGAAAAATATTGGAAGAGTAAAGAGAAAGCGACTAGCGAATACTAATTTTATAAACATATGATGTTAGCATAAATTTTATCTTTATTGTAGTTAGAAGTCTTCAGCTCAAAAACAACTTTGCTTGAGTAAATTTAGTTTATTCTCCTCCCCTTATAAGGGAGCTGTAGTATTTACAATTTCTAGTTCATGTTCCATATTACTTACTTACTTACTATGCTGGCACAGCGACCCGAAGTGGGTTTTAGCCTCCGATACAAGATTTCGCCATTCTGCTTTATCCATAGCCACCTGTCGCCATGCCGGTCATTGCATCGACTGATGTCTTTCTCGATCTGGTCTAACCAGCGATACTTGGGGCATCCTACCGGGCGCCATATTAGACAGGTACAATCAGTATGTGAATCGTTTTAACATCTGCTTTGTTGGGATTCGCTGTTGTGACTGCTTAGCTGGTTTAACAACATTAAATAATGTTAGATCTCAAATACGTCAAATTATTTTAATATTTATAATAATCTTTAACAAGTGTTTGTAAGATATTATTAAGAAGCTTAGTTTTATTACTAGTTTTAATGTATTTTCTTTCTTTCCTACAAATTTTACGAAAGGTATTTGTAATAGAAGTTGGTAGATCCAATATTTACAAATAATTCGTCATATTATATTCACGTGGATTAAGATAGATCTTAAGAGCTTGTTACGAGTGCAAAGCATCTTACAACACAATAAAAAATAAATCTATGTACACATACATCTACAACATACAAGATTTTTTCCCGAATGAGTTGTGAAGATGCTAAATCTACATTATTTAGATCACACTTGGAATGTTCGGAGAGGTTTTCGGCGCTTTTGACGCTTCAATCGCGGAAACTACAGGATGGATCATTAAAGATCATTAGACATAGGTCCATATTTTATTTTCGTGAGTAAATTACTTAAATCAATTTTACTAAATACTCTTATTTTTTATATAAAAAAAAAAACGCCTACGGACGGTTTATAATCGTAATTGGCGCAGTCAGTAGGATAGTCGAGTTATTTAACTTCAGTTCCGCCTGATAGTTGCTTCATCGATGTGTTGACTATCTCTACAATCGGAAGCCGTCGCGTAAAAGGCGTGAAGAATCATCTTAGCCATACCGACATCGATGGGTCAACCATTTCTCAATATGCAGGCTACTTTGCTTATGTGAGTAATAGAATAAGGCACAGATCCCATTGGTTGCAAGTCCTTGCAAAATCCCGTAGGATTATACCCCACATCAGAATTCATATTAGGTCCTAATATATTTACATAACAACAACTTTCGTTTCCGGAAATGATAATTAGAAGCAGTAGGATTCTGTTAAAATAATTTGGAAGGCACTAAGATTAGTACCAGGGTTTGATGGAAATTCCCATGTATTAATAAGCATTTTGGATATTTGAGGTCAATTGGTTTTAACCGACTATGTAAGCCCAGCCCCTGGTAATGAATCAAATAATCCGCTGTGTATAATGAGATATTTATTAAAATTACAGGGCATGCAGCAAAAATGCTGGCTGCTAATGGCATTACCAACTACTTTAATTAATACATTTTCCGATCGAATCTGCCCTTTACACGGATTTTTCTACGCTTTTTTAGGGTTCCGACATACCACACATATTTTACAAACGCATATAACATATGTTTACTACGGTAATCACCTATATGCCACAACTATAGAAGCAAAAGAAACACTATAAAAATAGCATTACAAACTTATACCCTAGGCCTAAACAAGCCCCTCAGTTTCAGAATCAGATGCATGCGACTAGAATCACTAGAGAAAGCTTTGCCATTCGCATAAGAAGAATTAGATGTTCTTTATTTGCAAGGAAAAAATTCACAACGGAGTAGAAAATTTAACATCTCGCCATTTAATGCATCGCGAGTAGGTATTACCTAGGTCATCATTAATTTAAGATTCAATTCTCCTAATTTTAATTCAAATAGGCCTCAAGGTCAAATTTTAACTAAAACACAGCAAATGATGCGAGCTTTACCTCGTTCTAACATGAGTACTGGATTTAAAATCCAGCCCCGTACTTATCAAAATCATCCCCAACCTAGGAGTGGCATTAGCCATCTGATAGCAAGAGTTGCCATCCACGCCGCAACAGCAGAATATTAATCTACACGAGACATTGAACCCCTTTTCTTCGGAATACTATGAATACACAGCCGACTTGACCTATGACGAGTGTAATGACCATTACAACACTAAAACGATGTTTAACGTAAATGAAATGCAAAAATTTTTACAGCAAAGTGAAAATCCGATCAAACCAAACGGTACATTTTTATACTGAGCCTCAAGTTGCCCCAGAATAGAATTAAACTTGCAGGATATAAACGTCAACTGCCTTAAATAAATATTAGTAACCCGCCTTTAAATTTATTAATTGATACTGATACAAACAAATCATTTATCAGTCCCTAATCTAATTTAAAACACTATTTATATAAAGATTCCATGAATATTTTGATGGGTTAATTTGATTAGATCTTTTACAACAGTGGCAGTTGAAAATCGACCTTAGTACATACGTACTACGTACACAGTTTGCCTGTAACCCGTTTCATATGTATGAATCACGGTAAAGTAATAACTTAGTCGAGGCAATTATCCTTGCATAATCCAATAAATTAGTTCAGATACCAACGGATATTAAAAAGGCGATATATTTATTCACGAACAGTTAATATATAATCGTAATAATATAATAAATAAAATGCAAGAATTAATTATCTTTTTCGCCGCAATAGTTGTAGTAATAAAGAATGGAAACCACATAACATTAAAACTGTTTTTCAGTTCACTCTATATAAAGAGTTGACAAAACAGTATTCACGTATAGGTTGTATTGCTGTCGCTGTCTCTCTTCCACTTGGAATCATCGGCCGATGGAGTGGAAGGTAGACATATACGTCACAAGCCGAACGTTTAAGCCGATCGTGCCTCTCTATCATTTATTCCGCACTCTTGCTTGCACGCTCGGCTCAGGCGGAACGTGACAATGAGTCATGCTTTTTCGGGTGTGCAGCCGGCGTTCATCGATTTATTAGACGTTTACGCGTCAAAAACATTGGACGATAAATACTCCATACCTAATATGAAGGGTATATTAGGTACAAATTATTTAATGTCAATATTTTTGCACGTTAGACTTAGCCTGTGAATTAACCAAGTGGAAATGCACCTTGACGATATACATAAGACAGGTTTTAGCGTATCCGATGGAAATGGGCACTTTGAATTTCTTCGCATGCCTATGGGTCTGAAAAATAGTCCATCTACGTTTCAAAGGGTTATACACAGCATCCGAAGAGGTCTTCAAAACGTAATTTTTTGAATGCAACATTCAAAAATTCATTTTGACGATATACACATTACAGGAACATATAGTAAATTTACGCAAATATTTTGACAGACTTAGAGATACAAGTTTCAAAATTCAAATGGATAAGTCAGAATTTTTAAAGCACGAGACCCGTTACCTTGGCCATATAATAACACCTGATAGAGTTAAACCCAATTCCGACAAAATTTCTGCTATGATGAAATATCCCATCCTTAAATCAACAAAACTTTAATAACATAAAGCATTATAAACATGATTATTTTACTTGAAGATAAAAACTGGCCTATAGAATTTAAAGGTGGCTGTTGGAACTCTTTGCTTTTAAATACAGTTAAGAGCAGATAAAAGTGTGTTATTAAGTTTGTCCTATCTTTCAGCCTGTTTTCAGAAATACCGCTACCCTTTTTGTTGTCTACTGGAGGTACGACAATTACTTTCAGTATATTTACTTAAGGGTGTTCCCTTTGCAACACCCTTAAGTTTGAAGGGTTGGAGTTTTGTTACTCTACCATAAACCATGCAGTATCATAACAAAAAAAGTTAGTTCTAAAGTTATTATATCACTTAATAAAGACTTACAGAATAACCTATTTATAACTATGACTAAGCCAGAATTCACAAAAAACCACACAAATAAATAATGTGCAAGAGTTATAAAGTACTTTTTGTTCCTTCATAGCATTTGCTTTCATCCCCTCGTTTCCTTATCTGAATATATGGGGTAATATTGCCAAAGCACATTTGCGCAATTGTAATAACAATAAATATTATAGCCAATGTTATTGGTCAGTAATTTTTTATGCTATTTTCGTATTCTTCAAAAAATATTGGTGTTTTTTTTGTAAGAAAAACATTTAGGATAACAGATCTATCGTTGAAAAAATACAAGGGAGAAAAAAAAAAGAAAACAAACAACTCAGTAGTTTGGAATATCTATATATTGCAAATTTATATAAAACTAGCACGCCCAGTAGACGGTGGCCTACCCTGTTACCACCTACCGTATCCAATTGCAAACCAAAAACGTCCAGGGACCCACTTAAACTCACACGAACAGTTTCATTAAAACCGTTCTAGCTGTTTAGGTGAAGTAAAGTGACACAGGTACGGGAGAATTACATATACAATGACTAGCGGACCCGGCAGGCGTTGTTCACTTACCGAGTCTATTTATGAATCTTAACCATCCGAGGAACTTTCTTAAATACACACTTTTATTAAAATAGTTGTTAAGGAGAAGTTTATATTTCAAGGTATGATAATATGAACAGTAAAATGTCATGCAGACATAGCTCAATAGCAGACAATTTGGAGCATGTATTCTTTTATACAGATAGGCTGACAGACTAGCTTTGAATCTCGATTACGAGTAGATTAGACATGTAGATTACACAAATATGTTTTAATTGTGTGTTCAACAAGTTCAAACATTTATATTTCAACTTAGAACTTATATTAAGTAAGTATTTTAGACAAGAAATACATGTCACAGGTTTATAATAGAGCAATAAAATAGAGCGCGACCGTTTTTAAGACAAAGATAACCTTTTTATGCTTTTCATTGCGTGTACAGGGCGGCAGAATCACCAATTTTTAATTAATCATAAAATGATTGGTAATATCTGGTGATATCATCTCTACGGACAAGCGTCCCAACTGTACACGATTGTATTTATACAATCTAATAATTCTGTTGAGCCCTGATATTTGTTACACACATGATAAGGGTTCATTCCAAACATTATATTAGAAAACTAAACTTCATTATCAGTCATTACTTGTAAATGTCGCTTTTGTAGGAGCACTGGTCTTTTTATTAATTCGCTGTAGCGAGTAGATCGTAAGGAGTTCGAAATTTTTGTTTACCCTTACGATGATTGGCGTTTGTAAAAGTTGCTTATCATTTACAAACATGCTAACCACTGCATAATCGAGCACATTAATATAGCACCCATATTCTAACTAATACACTAAATACACCCGAGCAAAATAAAAGACTGTTTTAACATTTATAGGACTACAATACAGACGAAGTAACACATTTCCAGATCTAAGAATACGTTCTGAAAGGCGATATCTCCGAAATTTCCCACAAAGTTACAATTGCCCTCGATAAAGCCGCTTGACGTGAGTTATGGTTCTAAAGAATTATGGGCTATCTTTATTGACATACCATTCTCGACCGATGCTAATTTCGTGTTTTTGCGCGTAGGGCTTTTGCAAAATCTGACTAAGACTGTTTTAAAAATCGTTTGCTCGTCAAGATAAATAAGATAAAGTTAAAGTGAAATTTAAAGACATGCTTTTGCAAAGGAATTGCATTGAAATAGTTTTTAGGTAAGGTATTTTGTTAACCACCATAGGTATGAGACTATACATTGAGACTTTCTAAAAGTACTACTAATAGAGTATCTAAAGTATTCCCACTTTTGTATAAAGATAATTTATTTTTATTTTTTAATTTTACTTAATTCATTTTATACTCTATTTTATTAATTACCAAAGAGTTCCCAAAAGCGCATGGGCTCTATATTGCCAATATATAAAATGTTTTTCAGCTAGTTAAAAATAAAGTTGCTTCTTAGATGATTTGATGTGCATTTTAGAAATTAAGAGAAAATACTTCAAGGTAAACTTTGATTTTTCACAAATTAACAAAGGAATTTAAACACTAAAATAGTACTCATCTATATAACAATGGTATCAGTGCAATGACACCAATTTGAAACGAACGAAAGAATGACTTCATTTGGCGAGGGCGTGCGAAATTGAATTTATGTGACGGGCTGTCTGCGGAGGATTCCCCAGCCATTCTTAGCCAGCTGTATTTATTGCGCGGCTTAAATCGTTTAATGATCCGTTACAAAATTTGTGTGTTGCATTGCTTATTGTACTCGAATGTTTGTGTAGATATTGATTGACTGGAGTCAAATTATCATAATTTTAAAACTACGTTGTAGAAATTACTGTACAAGGTCATGGGTGACACTTCGTAAATTCTTCTTAGGTGGTAGGAGAATATGTAATGTTCTATTATTTCAGAAATGAGAATTACCTAAGTTGTGAACATTAGTACAATAGGGTATCTAAATTTGCTTAAAATATATTTTTTTAAGAGTTTTAAATATTCAAATAAAATATTTTCACGAGAATAAACTCTGAAATTTATATCTACAACAGCTTACCTATCAATCAACAAAACTATTATATATACTGAAGAAGAACAACTAATAAATTGTTGACGGATAATACGGATGTTTCATACGGAAAACAGTTAAAAAATCTATTCAATCTATATCTCAAATATAGAATTAAAAATGTATTAAATTAAGGGGATTAATTTAGTAACTGAAATGCCATACTTTAGCAGCATCGTGCATTCATTGCATTATATGAGGAGTAAAGCGGCCTTCTGTTGGGTGACGAAAAAAGATTTGTTTAAAAATATAGAGTATGTCGAAAAACTTATTATTTTTCAAGATTTTATATAAAGCGATTGTAATTGTGACGGTAGAGATTTTAGTTTTTTGTACAAATTAATCATATAATTTAATTTCTTGACTTATTAAGACCATTCAAACAATGTTATAATATTAGGGGAGAAATATGTAGCAAGTAGTTCAAGGAACACAGATGCAAAATCGTTAATTTGTGGTCCTATGTCCTACATTCCGTTTAATTGCGTCTCAGGTTCCAGAATGGGGTCCAAAGAAACTAATAAGGATCGGCATTGATTAATCTGATACCAGAAATATTCATCTTTGTATCATTGAAGGGCTGTTAATGCTATTGGTTTCAAAATATTTGGAAGGTGGCATAGTCAAAAATTAAAACATAAAGGTAAAAGTCGGGTTAGCTGTAGCAGCCCACCCTCTTATTCTAGTAGAATTTATATTCAGGAACATAAAAAACGGATTCCATAATAACGAAATTCATAAATTATATACATAAATTACATTTATATATACGGCAACGGTTTTAGTACTTACAATCCTCCCAATACATCATAATATTATGACCGCGTTAAATAGTTCTATTTCTTTTCCTTCGACCCTACCGTGTTCTGTATGACAGTTTAAATGAAATCATTGTCACTACCGCTTGTTCTTTGGACATCTAGTACCCACATGAGACCGTAAATTTTTGTTACCATCGCTGATACACATAATTTCAAAGCGAAAGTTTAGAATAAAGTGGAAAGTCTAACATGCCCGCTCCGTTAAACCTTGTAAAGTAGTAAGTACAGTGTATTAAACATGATTAACGATCCTGAAGTCATGGGACTTCATTATAGGACAATGAAAATATAGATCAAACTGTTGTTAACTTAGTAGTATACTTTTTTTTTAAAACCAATTTAGCCACCATATAACCCAAAGAAGTATAAGATTTTAATAGTAAATCATTAATAAATAAATTAAATGTTCGACCACGTTATTGATAATGCACGGCATTGGCTGAATGTGGGATTGACGTCATCTACTTGTTTACAATAAATGGCAGCTCCAAACGAATAAAGCCGTAAAGATTTTTAAATGACTTTTAATATTTATGCAGAAACGCTATCTAAAGGTGTTATTACGTTATGTAAATTTTATTTCACAAATTTATTGCTGTTAATTTTATGTCATGAGGGAAGATTTCTTTATACTTCCGAAAAAGTACGATCTATATAATGCTGAGTAAAACCGTAAGCAAATATTACTTTATTTGTTCTTAGATAATAATATATTAGTAGAATAACGGCGTTGAAATAAGTTTCGTTTTATTTCTGGTAATTTTTTTTTTTTGTGAAATGCAATTTTCTTTTTTTATAATAACTTTAAACTTTTATATACAAAAAAAAAATAATAACAGAGACCGATTTCTAAAAAGGAGAATTCTTGATTATATTTGTAATTTTTTGTATGTGTGTTACGTGATATCTCCGTCAATTTGAACTGTTTTTCAATTTTGTTTTATTTAATTCGGTTTACCGTCAGGGTCACTATAAAATTTGGTTAGGATCTCATGATGGATTGGGATAATATAAACAGGAACTCTTCCACGCATGATGGAATGTGCAGCAACTATTAATATCATAATATGGTATAGGTACCGACCGACGGTCAAATTATAATGGAATTTGAAGGTACCTACGTGACTGCTAAACGGCATAGAAATACGTTTTTCGAAAGGTAAAATAAAATATAATTAAAACCGATTAGAACCGACCAACAATCAACTTAAGATCATAACAGTTAAGTAATAAAAATAATTTAAAAATGTTTAGTAAATCGTTCTGAATATTTACAAATTAAAATAATAAAAACAATTCGACTTATATATTTAATATTTACAATTACCAATTATTTGTGCAGTCGGGGAAACCCGTGAATTTTATACTATACCTAGTTATTAGTTTATTATCCTTCTATTTACGGAGCCTCTTTTATACACAATCCAAGCTAAAACTAGTAACTTGAATTAAAAAAGAAAATATCCCATATATAATTTTATAATTAATAAGTTACTCATAAAACAGAGATATTTTTTACTGAGGATCATCAGCTTGCCAAGAGAGGGGCCAATGATATTATTGCCATTTGTCTTTCTCAATATACTCAGAAGAAGAAGGAGTCGGCTACTGAAGTACAAACTGTTCCCTTCTATTGTGATTTCTGCACTGTGAAGAACACAAAACATATAGGTAGATTTTGACCTATTTCAGTTTGCAAGTAAAATGTTTTCTCTAGATAATTTTTGTTAAAGGATAAGTCAATCTGAAGTTAATATGATGCACTCGTGTATTGTATTAGTGTTATTTTACGTCTTAAGATTTAACAACCAAATTATCTTCCTGAAATATACCCGACCGAGTTGGATTTGATGTGTCACCTCTTTATCTAAATTAGACTTACTTGAACGACTATTTGTACTAGATAAACAAATCATTTGCGTCGAATTTGATTTACGTTTTGTGTATAAAGTAAGGATAACCTGATGATGCTTTGTCGATTGATTTAAAAAATACCTAAACATTCATGTATGTAAACTTTTTTTCTGCACAATAATGACGCTCAATAAAATTTTCGATAAATCTTCGTAGGAATCATATTTTCATCGAATTTGTGCAATTGAACTCTACCTAAAATAACAGATTCGTTAAGAAATGAAAAATATCGAAACACTTCACACTGGATGTGATTTAAATGAAACTGTATTCATACTGCAAATACCACTTATTCCCAACAATATCCCATTCCAATTTTGAGACACACAATATCCCGTAGCCACTTGAATCACGATGACCAGTAATAAGTATCAAAAGCAGCCCCCTTAAGGTAACTGGTGGCAATCTAAGGTCTAATTGTTTTTCCCAAGGCCAAACCAACGTGACCTGCTCGCGAGTAAGTAGAATTAACAATCTGTTTACATTGCCTTAGCTAAAAATATTCTTTAGTTAATGTGTCGCATTAGAATCAGACGAAATTAAAAGATTCATCTTTTTTAGTTACTAAAATGATTACTCTACATATTGTCTATTTAATGATAGTTTCAATTTTTGGAACGAGACGACAAATACGAGGGAATATAGTAGTTCAAATAAGTTTTTACGCAGAGTTTTTTTAATTCCAAATGTCTCACGCTTTCTCTATCTCCCTATCACGAAATATCAGACTAAAATCAAATTAGTTTATTACTTTTTGTGTTTGATTTATGATAAATTATGAATTTTTCTATTTACACAGTATTTAGTAGTGCTTTTCACTAAGATATTAGAAGCTTTTGATGACGCTAGAAATAGGAAAGATTTTTTTATTAATATTTTTAAGTGAATATTTCTTTCAGAGAGAAAATCCTAATGCATTTATTTTGATATGATCAAAGAATTCTGGGCTCCTTTAAAATACGCTGGCTGATATCTTGCGTCAGGGTTGCCAGAGGGCCATGAAGTTCGTTATTTTTTTTACATAATCTAAAATATTTCTTTTTGTTAATTACTTAGTATTACATTTTAATTAACCAGTATTTTCGACTTAGTTTACATATCCTAGATATCGTTGGTGCGTTACCAAGTGTCTGAACTTATTTAACTTAAAGCTCATCTTATTAGGACAATGTTTGGTAGCTTAATGTAATTTCATTAGTGACACTGTTTTAATACTAAGTTTTTATGTAGAGGTTTTAAAAAAGCCATTTAGACTAACAATATTTCAATCATAAAAGTTTTAAATCAAAATGTAATTGATAGGACATAAAGTTGGCTAGCACAGCTTGAAACCTTGAAACCTTAAGTGGTAAGCCTGGTATCACACAACCCTCGGCGTGAGACTTTTGAAACAGTCTATGTCAGTAGCACGCCGGTTTGATAAATGTGACTTAACGGTTGGTACGTTGCTAGGCTAAATGAGATCGAAGCAGTTTCCTGTAAATTAATTAATCAAAATAATTTATCAGATGAAAGGTTTTACAAATAAAAAGTAACATTACTTTTTACGGAAAATGAACACGAATGAGTATCATACTCATAAAATTATAATAACATAAGAGTATCTCAGCTTCCCAGCACCTACTTACTTAGCACCTCAGTCTTATCCCGCACCGAGTTACTAACCTAACCCAAATTATCCTTAACCCCTATAGCTGGGGCTCAGGCCTCGAGCCATCACCATCTCAGCCGAAAACGTCCATTGCTGGATGGAAGACTTTCACAAAAATGTGCCATAATTTTCACACTTGGCAGGATTTCGCAGCTTGGTTGGATATCGCAGTAAAAGAGCATATTCCGAAAATGTTTCGGTCCGTTTTGTGGAAATCTTGCGGAAATCTATGTGGTAAGATACTAACATTTTAACATTTTTTTAAAGAACTATTTGGTATCTTATGATAAATTTTGTCGTAGTTGATAACCGTGAAAGAAACCATTATACCAATCTTGGCCTGCCGAGAATTCTAGAAAAGGTTTACATGATATGCAATAAAGGTCAGCCAAAAATTGGCATCACAAAGAATGCCCGGTACTGCGAGTTTAAAAACAAAAATATGCTATAAAGAAATATCTACAGGCTTCATAGGAATTTTCTTCGGGAAGCTATAAAATCCGTTTCGAATTATACTCTATAATAGAAAAAACAAGAAACAAACAATTCGTCGTTTGTAGAGAAAAAGGAACCAATGAAAAATGTTTGTTCCTTCTTACATAAATCACGTGAAACTTAAAGCAGCTGTAATCAGTAAGTCACCTTCAAAAGATAATAACACATTTGCTTCTATAACACTATCTCTTCAATATTAAATTCATAATAAAAAACTGAACCACGTTTTATCTTACTGCTACTTTTGCTCTTGTTGAATAGTTAATTTTCAAATTTCCTTTTTTCTCAGTAGTAGTAGTTGCTGATCCCATTGACCGGACTGCTGGAACTGATAAACTCAAAAGACGAATTCGTTTGATCGTAATATTAAGAAATGTACGGCGAAAATACAAGTAAATATTTATTTATTTATATTCAGTGTGTGCTACAAAGTCAGTTTTGTTTATTTTGATGTTTATCTTTGACATAAACACAAAAACGCATGTAGGAATATTCAATTCGTGTTACGTTTTACTATTGCTACGAAAAATAAATAAATAGAAATTTGGCAATATTTAATAGTTAACGTAATACCTAGCGTTGACATAATAATAAAATAATTCGGTATCATTCGTATAAAACCTGATTATATTGATTTAGGTATATATTATTTTTGAAAGGCTTCATCTAACAAATAACATTGTTAAGGGACGAAATTTGAGACTTCTTACTTGTTTAGATGGGTATTTAATTTAATTTAATTCCCATATATTTATTGGGCAGCCTCTGATACAGTGCTACCTAAGAGCGGCCATAGTGGCATGACGTGCCTATTCGGTTCCTGCCGCAAGGTTCACTGTTCGTTTTACTATTTCCTGTCTTAATATTTCCAAAACTTCATGTTGTAATTGCCTAGAGTTTCTATAGTATTTGCTATCACTCATTTTTATAAACATCCTTGTCGCACTTTATTATCCGACAGCTGATATTCATAGTTAAAGTGATGTGCGAGATGATGGGTTATTCTATAATTTAAAAAGGATATAAAACACATAAAATGCTGAATTAAAATAACTACAAGATTTATTAGATATGTGTTTATTAATCTGCTAATCTTGCAAGAATATTATCTTAAAAGAAAGCCGGAGCTGACAACAAGTTCTGATGTCTTACCTACCCCAAATAACTGTCATCTAAGTGTTGTCCAAACCCACGACCATTAAACACGGTATGTCGAGGCGTTTGCAGTCAACTTGTAGTTCGGCAGAATTATTTCAGATTCTGGAACCCATCCAGATCTTGGTTCAGGTCCAGATAGTTTTACCTCATTTCAATTATAATATATCTGCCGTTGATACCTCATTAAACAAGGATGACATGCATATTTCATATTCTAAATTAAAAAAAAAAACAGTTTATGATATTTACAGACAGTACAGATAGTGGTGCAATAGATGGTATACTTTCAGGCTGTAAATGTAATCGAACAATAGAGCTACCTGATGGAAGGATGTGATCTTAGTAACATTGAAATATTGAATTGTAGCTCTCAACTGTATGATATTGGGAACTTCTGACAGAACGGCAACAAGTAATGCACACCACTATATGCCTCAATGAACGTCTATCCCGAGTTCTAGTAGAACTAAAAAGTTCAAAACATGGGTGACCAAAATCGGCATCCAAAAATACAGATGTAGAAAAAACAGTACAATAAAAAACAAACACCTACACCTTATATAATTAAAGATATCAAAAAAAAATCATTTTTCATTTGATTTATATCATTGTATTTTAATTACTTAAATAAATTATTTATTATAAGATAATTAATAACTTCCCTAGATAGTCATTCAACAAAAAACGAGGAAAAGAAGAATATGCCGCCGCAGTCTCTGCGTGGTTATACCACGGTTAATGCATCTCATAATCGAATCGCAAGTCCTCGTAGCGTAGTGATTAGCAGTCAGTAGATAGGCAAGCTCAGTCAGAGTCCGGTAACGAACGAGAATAAAAAAAAAATCCAGTATTAGTACAACAAATAAACAATAAAGTGCACACAGGATATCTGTAGCGTTTTATTTTGTTCTCCTACGTTATTTGCAAAAGCAACAAAAGGAGCAAAGGATTAATGCTCAAAAAGCTTTGTCTCATATTAGATCAGCAAAATTAAATCAGTTATTTCAAGCCTTCAGTGATGGGTTTAAAAAAAACATGGTTAGCGTTTTGTAGTTTTAAGGAGTTTAGAATTAATACTGTTTATTTCGGTTTGTACAAATAACTTTATGAGTAGATTTCTCGTCCACATTTTTTGTAATACCGAACATTTTACCTTTTCAGATTTGATTATTTTACGCAACTGTTGAGAGAACAATAAACAGAATATTTAATAAACGAATATTTGAATGTTATGTGTTAGTGAGAAGTTAATATACATGTTTGAGTCAGTTTTTTTTAGCCATGTCCTTTAAAAATAAATACTGCTTGATAATTAGTACCTACTAATATCACTAATATATTTTATTGTGACTTAGACCAATAAACCTGCTATTATGAAGATCAAATATTTTAGAGGAAATAGTCTGCAACCAACTGAATAAAGTATTTAGAAGAATAGAATATCATGTCACAGTATCAGACAGAGTTTCGGAGTCTTATAGCAGTGCTTACGGATGTGGTAGATACTCACTGTTCAGGATCACGGGAATGGGTCTGTGCGTTGTTGCTGCTGGACTATTCTCGCACCTTAGACAGCAGAAACATAAGTGTGAATTGGTTCCAAACCGACAGCAAAATGTCCATCAAATGGAACCCAAACATGTTCTCAATTACACTCAGTAACCAGAAGCGAGCCGCAGGAACATACCTATCTGGGATCATTTACTTTATTATAGGCATCACAAATGTAAAATAACGGGGTTTTACACTTATAATTTGTGTGCAGACGATATCAGGCTCCACTTTTTCTTAAAATATGTAGTTATTAAATTTTTGTATTTAATAATTTTATATCAAAAAATATAACTATATTTTATATCAAAAGAAATTATAAAAAAAAAACAAATTGTGTCAGGTGTCGAAAGGAACACGAACTCACATCTTCTCGCTATTCGGTCTTTTACAGTTGAGCTAGCGAGACCTTGGCGGTCCCATCGATATTTTATAAACAATCCTCAAACTAACGACAGCACTGTCTCTCCATGTTCTAGATACTAAAAGTTAGTCTGTTTCTTTTTTATTGATTTTCAAATTCAATCAAAACAGATTTTTATTTTTTTTATCAAGGCATTTAATTGCGACATTTATACATATATCTAAAGAAATTATTACGTGGAAAAATATCAACTTGTCTCAGGTTTCAGGCACGACTCGAACTCGAACTATGAGAGTTGTGTTATGTATAATAGGTTTACGGGCAGACATATAAATAGGTATAGATATATTAGTAATTTTTTCTTTACTTGTCTTTATAACACAAATAGGCACTGCGTGCTACCACCCTTTCTTGGTTGCTATTCCTATTTGTCGCACTAAGCGCTTCTCAACATCATTAATAATGCACACAGCAAAGGAGTGGAACTCCCTTTCTGCGTCTGTATTTCCGAATACTTATAATCCGTCCCTTTTTAAAGCACCTTTTGTGTTAGCGCGTTACATGGTGGATTCGGTCTTGGCCCCCGGGCTTGATTGGGATCAAGTGCGAACCCATTAAAAAAAATAAAAATAATCTTCTGCTTCCGGGGACTCAGATCCGGGACCGTTGGGTTTTGAAGGTCGGGTCAATCCCGCGAGACTTAAGCGGTCATTAGGTATGTTACTAGTTCCTATTTTAAAAGTTGCTTGCTTTCAAAAGTTTTGAAGGAATCATTTAATAAAACATAGCTGCACTGGAAACCAAAGATTCTGTTTTATTATTATTTATTCAGTTAACTTTTTACTAGGGTCTCACCCCAGGTGATTTCAGTTCACGGACAAAACTGATTGATAGGAGACAATTTTGGGACGAGCCTTTTTATTTATTTTGCACAAAGCTGAGTGGTTTAGTTGATAGCTCTTTTAATTTTATGTTCACATAAGTATTGTATTATTCTGTATACTGGTAGATTAGCTAGTATTAAGGAAAACATCATAATTGTGGCTTTTATAGTGGTGTAGTTTAATCTTCGTTACTTCGTGTTTTACTTTTAGAAATTTAATTTAATTTTATGTATTGGTTCACCAAGAACTCAAGTTTAGTAATTTAGAAAGCTTTTACTACTTAAAAGAATTATGATGAAATGGAGAGTAAAGAGGTGAGGAAGATATCGTGAAAGATGAAGAGAAGCCCTAAATCAAACAAATTTTTCCTAGCAACTCCAAACAGTTAACATTATTATGCAGTAGTTTATATATAAACATCTCTCTTCGTAGCTTAAACATATCGAAATAGTTTAAAAGGGTTAACGATAGTTCAATTTGTTTCCAGAAAAGTTGCTGTGTAAAAATTCGAATTTAGAACGATGGTATTTCTACTTATAAACAACAAAATTAATAATTATAATCGGTCAGAGCCTCACACGTAAAACAGTTTTATGCAAATACTCTCTGGGTGCCCACTTATAATATATGCAAGGTAAAATAATTTTACTTAATAAATAATTACAATAAGTATATTTTGAGACAAAAGAAAAATTGTTTTATAAAGAGAAGAGCTATGATAGGCTAAATCTGGGGTTAGATGAGTTGTAGCACATAGCAATCTTAGTAGTCGTAACATAATAGACAATGAAACTAAACGAAAGCGATACAGTGATTCAACCATAAAATAATATTTCAAAGGTGAACTGACATCCAACTATGATGGTAGAGTTTGTGGTTCTAAATCTATAATCTAAGATCACAGTGGTTTGTGTGTTTGTCTGTCCACTCTTTTTCCATTGTATCAATAACGTTACCATAGCAACGCGTTAACCGCAAGTAGTTCGTCTCGCGGACGCTAGATGGCGCTAACGGAAAAATATTTAATAATAGAAAATTTTTAAAGAATTTTGTCCTCCCGTGCGAAGCCGGGACGGGCCCTTAGTTAATGATCTAAAATCACAACTTCTCTAGCATATTTGTCACTATACCAGCACTTCTGGCAAAAATTCTAATGCCACTGCCAACTACTCAGAAAAAGTTGTAACATCGCGTAAGATGATTATTATGTCATACGATCATTATCACACACCATAACGACATTGCTACTTTCAGCAATTTCACTTTTTAGTATAAATTATGGCAGCCACACAGTAACAGACAGCTTTACGGACGTGTTAGAGTTAACAAATCTTCAGATTCAAAGTGACGTTTTAGCATTAAACAACTACAATAATTAACATACCTTTTTATATTCTATTAATAGTAGTTAAATAAGAGGTTGTGGACAGAATTGTGATGAAACATGCTTTTTCTGCCTAATACTTATATTTATATCGTGAAATAAAATTTCATTGATCTTATAAGATATTAAGTAAACATTCGAATCAGATTTTTAATAATGTAACTTTATTATAGAAAAAACATCAGAAAAAGTAAGCAATTATAACTAAAATATGGGTATTGTTTATAAAACCATAATAATTAAAAACGTCTCCGCACTGTAGGAAATGCAGCCACAGTATATTTTTTAACTCTAGCGCTAAAACTATCCATAATCACCTGTATTTTCTCACTCCACTGAATCGCAAACAAAATCATGTCCATGGTTTTACCTTTATTTTTTCTTCTCTTTACTTTGTTGAGGCTGTGCGTGAAGTCGCATAACTTTCCTGTTTAAGTACCGATTAAATAAAAATTAAGCCGGGTTGAATTTAAACTGTCGCAACTTGCCTCCTCATTACGGAATACTAATTGAACAAGTTGGGCTCCAAACTCTACCCGGTAGCAACAGTAGCATCTTCACGGCTTAAAAAAATTTTTGGATATCCCTTACACTGCTTTATTTTAAAACTACCTAAAGTTGATATTCTGTTAGAAGTTTACGTTGCTTGACAAATGATTATAAATATTAAAAAAAATGTGGTAGCGACGTGTTTAGTTGTGGTCATTTATAGTGTAACCAAATTTAGAACTATTAGGAGATAAGCAACACTTCATAGATCTTCTTCGGTATTCCGCTCGGGTAAGTTATCAAGGATATAATATGCCGCTTTGGATATTACACAACAATCATCTTTGCGAACTGTACTGATGAAATTGGAGTTGTACATTTATATGTGCGCAGATATATTAGTAAGCTAAATAAACGCTGATGAGGAACGGTCTAGCTGTTTATATATAATTTTTATAATGTTGCTCATTTCTTGCACTTCTAGCATAATATATCTACGATATATGTATATATAGGAATTACCTATCACAGTGTTTGACCGCGATGATCTCCCTAACGACTCAACTGATTTTGTGATATATTTTTTCATTTTGCTTGATTTGTTCCAACTTAGGACATATGATAGGTTTATTTTAATTTAAAACACAGCAACCCGTGGATGGGTGAGATAGTATATTATATATTATCGCGATGACAAATGCATGCATTGCAAGATGATGCAGCTCAAAAGTAGGACATAGAACCATGGGAACTAGGAAACCTTTCGAGGTTTGGTAGCTGGTGGAACCCCGGGATGCCTATTTTGCTATTTAGTACAGTTAAGTACACATAAAAATATTACTATACTTTCTTAATCTATTACTTATTATTATAATAAACAGTTGACTGTATCAGTGGTAAATGTTACCTACTGTGGCTTAATTACGTTCGCAAAGTGTCTCTGACTGTGCCCAAACTTCGATATATCGTACCTCACTATATTTTGTTCAAAACGACTTAAAGTAGTTATTTCAGAGAAGGTTTCAGTTTCATCTTCTAGACCTTATTTTAAACGAACATCTAAACGTCAGTTACGCCTTTAAATCATATTCAGTGTTTCTTTTGCTCTCCGAGCTGTCCTCCCCCTAAATTACTGTTCCAATTAAATCAATGATGTGATAATTCCTATCTATTATAGTGATTTGTTTCTACAGCTTCGCTGTCTATTCATTTAACATAAATGATAATGTTGATATGCTTATATTTGTATTCCATACATTTTAAAACAAGCTTACCAAGTATTTAAAAAATCACTGGACATAAATTCTAATATAATTTTTCTGCTAAATTCCACGCCCTGTTTTGATAACCATGCCCGCGGTATTTGAAATTATTAAAAATGTTTCTGATAGTAATGTAAGCGATGAGGTTTTATTAATAGTTAAGATAGCTCAACTATTAAAATCTTATTTGAATTAATAGTATCACACTAAGGTATCCGTATTTTTTTAACTATATTTAGTTCTTGTACTTCCGCGCATCAGAATAAAACACTTTTTTACGGAGTTTTGCGCATGTTTTATTTTATTTTATATTTAATCCTGACGTTTCGACTCCTTTACAGGAGCCGTGATCCGTGAGCCATGAGCCGTGATCACGTGATCCATCCTGTGATCACGGCTCCTGTAAAGGAGTCGAAACGTCAGGATTAAATATAAAATAAAATAAAACATGCGCAAAAATCCGTAAAAAAGTGTTTTATTCTTTTTTTTAACTATGTTAGTAATACATATATAAGCCAATGACTCCAGCGAAGCGTAAGAGAAGATTGCAGTATTATTTTAATTCTATAAAAAGCCTCTGAAATGGTACTAATTTATTTTACTTTAATATGTTAAAATAAAATACAAGGATAATAAATAAAACCTTATTTTGAAAATTGTCTAATATCCTACAAATAATAAGAAAAAATAATTTCGTGAAATAACCAGGCCATAACTAATTATGATAAATAAGAATTGTTTTGCATGATACGCTAAAAGGTATCAAATGAAAACTGATAGAAATAGTTTTGTTTGCAAAAATAAACTATTTTTATCAGTTTTCATTTCCCAATAAATAGGAACCTAAATAAGCCATGCTTTTAACTTACTTTTCAATAAAGTAAGATGTTACACATCTTCAAGTGGCATTTTTGCTAAACCAGGCTTTGTCTTCATCATTTTCTAGGTTTCAGAAATAGATATGTTAATAGGCCATTACTTTATGTTTTGCCTGTTGCGTTTGTTATATAAAGCCCCATGATTAATTCAGGTTAGAGTAGGGTCTCGTATATAAAACAGCATGAAATAAGCAAAAATCACAATTATGGGGAAATAGAAAATTTTTCTTCTGTCATCTCCATTGGTTTCGCCGCTTCTAGGTAAGAAAGGAAGCCATGAATTTTAGGGTGAGATAACAACGAATCATCCCTTCTTAAATTCAACTTTAAGTCTTAAGTAATTAAATCTGGCTCTGTAAACATTGGTCGCCATTTACAATGCGAATCTTTTTTTAATCGCAATGATGCTGAATATTTTATTATAGTACAGACATTTTGTGAATTTGGCAACATTAATATATCTATACATATAAATAAAATTGGAGTGTCTGTTTTAAATGTTGAAATAACCGTTTTTAACTATATGCATGTGAATATATGTACGGTACATACACCAAAATTACATTTTTTTTACAATTTTTGTCTGTCTGTCTGTCTGTTTGTTCCGGCTAATCTCTGAAATGGCTGGACCGATTTTGACGGGACTTTTAATGGCAGGTAGCTGATGTAATAAGGAGTAACTTAGGCTACTTTTATTTTAGAAAAAAAAATTTGTTTCTCTGTCTGTTTGTCTGTTTATCTGTTTGTACGGACTAATCTACGAAATAGCTGGACCGATTTCAATGAAATTTTGCATGGTAATACCTTATATCCCTGGTCAACATCTGAGATACTTTTTATTCCGGAAAATTTAAGGGTTCCCGTGGGATAGTTAAAAAAACATAGTAACTTGGACATTTTAGTACACACAACTTACATGTACTCACCCTATGCTGATACTTTATATAACCGCTCGAATTAAGTATAAATCCAATAAAAGTGGCGGGATTCAGCGGGAAAAAAAATTGCTATGAATCCCTATTCAATGCTTGACCTGACATACACTTGGCCGGCATTAACTCGACGATGACCAGTATTGGGATGACGCCCTAGCCTATGCATGCGTCAGGGATAGTCCACACCAATTGCGTCATTTATTTGCTGTATTACTGGTATTTTGTGGTCTTTCGAGTGCTGAAAAATTGTGGCAAAAATATCATGACAGATTAGTGGAAGACTTTTTTAGGAATACAAGACAAAATATTGACGGTGACCTTAACCACAGATTACGAAATATAGCTTTCAATCAATGTTTGTAGCTTTACAAGATTTACTTATATCTATGGGTGGTGATTCTCTTCCTCAGTATGGTTTGCCAGCGCCGACCATAAAAGGGGAACGTATTAACGCTGCGAAAATAAATTATGATCCAGCTGAACTAGCTGAAACTTTACGAACCGGAGTCCACAGTCTTACTGTAGAACAGCGCACTGTATTTGACCGTGTATGTCACAGTATTGACAATGCTATAGGAGATATTATATTTCTAGATGCACCCGGTGGTACGGGAAAAACCTTTGCCACTAAAATAATCTTACCACAATTACGAGCTCAAGCCAAAATAGCTCTTGCTGTAGCGTCGTATGGAATAGCAGCCACTTTGTTACACAGCGGTAAAACTGCTCATATGATGTTTAAAATCCCCATAGATTTGGACTTAAGTGAATATTCTGTATGTGGTATCTCTAGAAGCAGTGATAAAGCGAAGGTTTTACGTGATTGCTGTTTAATTATCTGGGACGAGTGCACTATGGCACACCGCAAAACAGTAGAAGAAGTTGATGGAACTCTCAGAGATATCTGTCAAAATGATCAACCTGTGGGTGGCATAATGATGCTGTTTTGTGGGGATATTAGACAAACATTGCCAGTAGTACCACGGGGAACAAAAACCGACGAGATAAGAGCATGCTTAAAGAGCTCAAGCCTTTGGCGACACGTCACAAGGATGAACTTAACAGTGAACATGAGGGTGCGAATAGGAGGCAACACAAATGCGCAGGAATTTTCTGATTTTTTGCAAAAAATTGGCGAAGGGACATACCCGAAAGAAGAAGGGCAAATTGTTTTATTTGAAAATCTATGCCACACTGTTAATTCAATTGAAGAACTTATCTCTTCCGTATATGGTGAACAAAATCAAATAACAAATCATGAGAACTCATGGCTTTGCGAAAGTGAAATTTTGACTCCGCGAAATGACCAAGAAGCAAGAATCAACTTGGATATACTCAACAATGTAGAAGGAGAAGTAGTTGAGTATACTTCTATCAACAGAGTAATGGAGCAAGATGAAGTTACCAATTATCCTGTTGAATTTCTCAATTCTCTGAGCGCTCCTGGACTTCCACCACACAAGATTAATTTAAAAACTGGCGTCCTATTTTGTTGAGAAATTTAAGTGCCCCAAAATTATGCAACGGGACAAGACTGAAAGTTACTTCTCTGCAGCGTAACATAATAGAGTGGCGTCGGTGAAAGAGTTTTTATACCACGAATTCCACTGATTCCCAATAATTACCCATTCCATTTCAAACGTGTACAGTTCCTAGTGAGTTTGTGTTATGCAATGACTATAAACAAAGCCCAAGTGCAGACGCTATGTGTTGCCGGCGTGGACCTCAGCGTCGGGTGTTTCTCACACGGTCAGCTCTATGTGGCTTTCTCCCGTGTAAGTCAACCAAACAAACTGTTTGGTTATGTTCCGAACCAAACCTCATCGAATGTTGTCTACAAAAAGGCATTATGAGGTACTAGCTAGATATGGTACGTAACCGTTCCTGTGCCAGTCGACTCGCACTTGGCCGGTTTCATTTTTGCTGATCGTGTCAATCAAACGACCTCTGTGGCACAGTGGTCATTTATGGTACTGCAAGTGCCTTTGGCCTGCAGGGATCCGGGTGCAATCACCAGCCAGGTTAAGTGGGAAAATAATCTGTGTCCAATTATATTTTTATTATTTTTTTGCATTCACAATGCAATATTTGTATGAGGTTTAAAATAAGTGTGTAAAAAAATGTCCAATTGTTCACGTTTTTTTTTATTTATTTTTACTGTATAAGAGTGAACCGCGTGATAAAATCAAATACACGCGG
This sequence comes from Calamotropha paludella, assembly GCA_927399485.1. NCBI lineage: Eukaryota > Metazoa > Arthropoda > Insecta > Lepidoptera > Crambidae > Calamotropha > Calamotropha paludella. Next base: position 16,099,254 of record OV656803.1, on the reverse strand, counting down.
GCGAAGTCGCGGGCAACAGCTAGTATGTATATATAAATGTTGTCAAATTGAGATGGCAAACCTCGGATGAGCAAACAAGTTGCATTTCATATAAAATAATAATTCAAAATTATTGAGGCTTGTTCCCAATTAATAACATCAAAAAGCTGATGATAATTAGTCTTCCATTTTATTCAATAAATATATCTCTAAAGCTTCTTCCAAATTTCCCTCTTTATAATACTGATAGGAAATTCATTTTATTCCTATTAGTAAAAAGAACAAAATTAAATCATTCTTCTTAAGTAAGCTTTTTTATTTCAATCACTTAAAATTTAATCGCGTTTTCATTTACATGAAAACAGATTTTATTGTGGTTTTTTTGTATATCTGCGCTACAAATATTTGTTAAGTCACGCCTTCCACGCAACCTCATCAAGCGGCTACATCTGCAGTACAAAAACTCAGCTTGCCTCTATACTTTCTCGCCGCCAAGGCACAAATATCAAATCTAAACTACTTTTCCAAACAATATTGTTTACAAGGCAATTTATATCTACATAAAAAAAAAACTGGTTGGTTGCCTGTAAAGTCGGTATACGGGCGAAAGTTTTACGTGACAACGACTTTGAGTGGTAAAATAATTTTAATGTGAATATTCATTCGTATAGTAGGAAGAAGGATGAAATAATAGTAACAATTTAAAACATTTATTTATACAAAGAATTATATTTAAAACATTAATTTATAGGCACGCGTCCCTTCCACTTTTTATGTCTGTCTCTCTCGCTCTTAGGCGGGCTAACCATGCCCGAGTGGAAGGGACGCGTGCCTCTCACTCGCTCTCATTGTAAGCGCATAACGTGAGCGGAGCGTAACGCAGTTTCTTGAAGTGTCACCCGGCAAACCAATTTATAAGACGTTGTCACGTCAAAAGTTTTAGTTACTTTTGAAGCTAATTTTCAATCTTGTATGATACATATAGCGAGACTGATATATATAACTAGCTCACATAGCAAATGTTTTGCAAGCGTCTTTATCGAGAACCGTGATAACTGCTCTGGATGTAAACAGCACCACGACTATCTTAAAATACACCAAAATATAATACAAGTTAAAATTTAGTACATTTTTAGACCATCATATTTTTTTTTTTTCATTAAAACAAAACAAATATTTATGTAACCGTTTGGAGAAAATCTCAAATCAGTGGGTAGATTGCTTTTGTAGCCGATATTTAGATACCCAGTAACATATAAAAAGGTTGTTTAAATATATGCATGCAAACAACTTTTTAATTTCAAAAGTAGGTACGAAGAAGCAAGCAGTAGGTACTTAGTACGAAACGTTAAAGTTATAATATCTATAATATTCATGCTTTACATGAATATCAATAATATTCATGCTTTACAACAATTATATTACATTATCAACATTTAGAAATATATTCAAACTAGCTGTTACCCGCGACTTCGTTCGCGTGAAAATTTAGATGTTCGCCTATTTGAGTAAATTGTCAACTCGATCTTTCGGCAATCGTACATTGTATCAGTATAATCTACCTATAGTTATGTCCGAACATACATAAAAAAATAAACATCTTAAATCGATAACTACGTCTGTTTTGAAGTCGGTCAATAATAAACTACATTTTATTTAATTAAATATTGAGTATTTTCTAACAATTTGGAAACCCCACTATTAAAACTATAGAAGTTTCATGCAAACTTTGCCACTCCATTAGGTGTTAAATTTCACAAAATCCCGTCTTAGTGAGCACCTACGTCCTAAAAGGAAATCCCATGCAAAATATGAGACTCCTAGCACCTGTGGTTTTTGAGATTTCGTGATGAGTGAGTTAATCTTTCGCTTTTTTATACATATGTAGATTAGTAACAAACATAAGATTGTTTTAAAATAATAGGTAAATAAAGACCTCATCTCATAAATCTATAACATTAATTAAAAATGACTTTAATATGGTCATCATTACATTTAATTATCAAAAGGTATCACCTTTGATTTTATTTTACTCGATATTAATAAAGTTCTGCTGCTATTGTACTGGCGTATCAGACAACAAAATACTCGCTTCGCTCGCTGCACAAATATTTTACTTCCCCTAGATCCGGAGTCTCGATCAAGCGCTCTGCAAGCGACGCCGGGGCCCAATCGTTTACTCACTCTGGCGTTAGTTTCATTATAAAGTTATCTAGAAATTAGTTGGAATGGCTACAATGGCATACCTAAAAGATTAATTAAATACTTTACGGCTCAATTTTGACGGCTAACTAAAATAAAATCTCTTATTTACAGTTTTAATATGACAATACACGATAAAGTACAGGTATAATGTTATTGTACTAGGAGGTTTATACAAAAACTAAGTCTTGATCGAATGGCGGTGATTCCTGTTTAGTTTTAAATCTTAATGACATGGTTTATGAGTAATAACCAAGATTACGACACTACAGTTGGAGACTAACGTATTGATCTTCGAATTTAACAAAAAATATTATGATTTGGATTGTAAATAAAAATGCGACTAGGTTAAAAAAAAATTGCAAATCGAAAAATATAAACAAGACTGCCGAGAGTAGAAGAGGAACAGTTTGACATCTCTTACTTTATTTAAAGTTGCTGCTACTTGGTTGCGATTTTATGGTTTCACCTGCATATTCTCGCATTTAATGTAACGTCTTGGTACAAGTTTGCATCGGAGATTTTATTTGGTACCAAACACTTTTTATTTTTTTGGTATCTGATTAAAATTAAACACTTTCTGAAATAAATTTCAATTAAGTTATTTGGATTCAACTACTCCTTCAGAGACACAAGAAATTTATTAAATATTAAAGAAACTAATGACCTATTTTAAAAATATAATATGTTTATTATACCTCAGATAGTCAAAAGACAATAAAATAAAAAAAAATAATACTAGATTTAAAAATCTAAAAATCCCACGTTTTCAGTGTTCAAAAAAAAAAAAATAACCCGGCGGGGCCAAGCGAGGGGCCACTCAAAACGTGGGGGCGCATGTTACTTATGGAGATGTAATGAGATGTATGATATGCATAGATGTTGAGAGTATATGTAAAGATGCGTTTGAGTTTGAGTGTTTTGAGTGGCCCCTCGCTTGGCCCCGCCGGGTTATTTTATTCTTTTTTGGTCACTGAAAAACGTGGGATTTTTAGATTTTTAAATCTAGTATTATTATTTTATTATTTTTAATTATTAACTCAACGAAGTAACCATGTGTTACGCAACAATCGGATAAGCCCCATACAAAAGTGAAAGTTGCCGAAAGTTGACTTGAAAGTGCACTTAGAAAGTTGTTTTAGCATGCATTGTCATCGGGTTCAGACTTGCTCCAAAAATTTCAGCTCGCTAGGTGGCCGGGAAGTGCCTCAAAATTGAGTTGCAAGAATCCAACTGCACAGACAGACAGACAGACAAACAAGAAAGCGACCTGAGAAAAACGTGGGAAAAAAGGATAATATGGTAAGACATTTGGACATGAAGACGCCAAGATATAAATCTAAATTCAATATACGATGGCATGACTGGTAGACAAGAAGATCTCACATCATCTCGTAATTCGATAAATTTATTCAAATGCACTTAAAAATAAGTTGTTTTGTATCGTCCAACAATTTTACCTACCACCCAGTTAGGACGGCTTTTTGCTGACAAGAAGAATGGGCGCCAGAATCTCGTCAGCTTTAACAGAAGTAACGACATTTACAATATTATACGTTGTCACCATACATAAGACACAAAAAGAAACAAAATTATTCTTTTATCACAATTATAATAGTGTTATGGTTTCATTAAATCGTTATTACATCGTTGTTATTATCGCATTAGGTATTGATTTATATTTTTGGAATAATATTATAGTTAGAAATTCAACTCATGACCTTTTGATAACAAATTTGAAATCATATTTGTATATGAAGAGTTCGGAACAGCCTTTTTAATAAAGGCAAGTTAAACTGATATTCAATGCACTTGTCCAAAATGCAAAGGCGATTACAATAGTGTTGCGTAGCGAGTAATTATTTTGAAGTTTAAGTAGGGAAAGCAGATTTTTGTTTAAACAAACTAGAAGGCTTAGGGATTTGAAATTTGGCTCATTAAATGGAAACTCTAACTTATGTAATTTGGAAAAATCAACATGTGTCAGCCATTGTTAGGTGTCACCAACTTATACTCGTACATACTTGTCGGTTTGTAGCTAGAAAAGTAATGAGCTAATCAAAAAATAATGTAAGATAAAAAATGCAATCAAAAATAATAATTACGTGTTCTTGTGTTTACAACTTACAGTCGACTATTTTTTTCTACTCAAGGTACTTTATATACCTATGTTAACCAGGCCAAGAATATAAGTACCCACTTAAACATTACATCTAACTCAACATATACCAATGAATAACAAACAATTATCAAAGGTTTGATTGCTACAAAAATGCTTTAAAACCCAACATGCAATTCTTCTGCCTCAAATAAATAGCTGAAGTACCACACATTTCCTCAATTTCTTGGCGAATTTAAATTTAAAATACCACATCCGAATTTTAGACCAGTTAATTTCAACCCAAAAAAATGGTTTATAGCGTAAAAGTTAAAAAATATTCATTAAAAATATTATTCAATAAATTTATTTCTGGCTAGATTCGAACCCAAGTCTTTCTCAAAACAGATAAGAAAGTAATACGTGTTACTATATTGACGCAATTGAAATAAGAAACCAATGTATTTAGTTATTTGAGATTTTATATAAGACATGAATGACGACAAATACGACCCTTATCTCTTGTGCACAGAAGTGGTGAAAAAGATTCCCCCTCCAGCCAAAATATAAACTATTTTCGTATGTAACGATTTTAATTCAAAATTTCCAAATTATTAAAATTTGAGCAACTATTTACTAGAAACAACTTACCGAATGCTGGGACCTTTGAACTCGTTATCTTTGAAGATTACTATTTATATAAGCAATCTTTGACCTATTTAATGAACGGGCTGTGTTATTTGATAGACTTTTATGTTTCGAATGACTGATCGATTTACGTTTATAAATTAAACACGTATAAAACTATTTACAAGTTATAATCTAGAAACACTAATCCATAAAAAACCGGGAATTCTATATACGTAATAACAACTATCAGTGGTATCAATAATATACCCAATGTAATTAGTATGTTAATATAATTAGCTAGGTATCAAAAGATATTATTACATAGGTTTATAATTGCAAAATTCCTTATATTAAAAAAAATACTATTTTAACTATTAAGACATGTCGATAATACGTAAGCAATGAATGCCCTCTGCTCTAAATCGTATTATCGATTTAATGCGACATTAGTGGCACATTTGAAATTATGTTATACAATTTAAATGCAATTCATTGTTAGAAAGTTATATTTGCAAACAATTAATACAAATTATACGCTGATAATTTTTATAAAGTTGGCTCTATAATACTATACCGTTTCGATACACTCGTATTTATGTGCTTACTTGAACAAGTTTACTTTGAGAAATTTAACGTTTGTGCACCTTAGAAGAGCTCACGTATGACACAGTGCGAAACATGTTCTTTCTATAATTGTAATGCAAGTAACTTTCATCAGTAATTGGATGAGTGGCGAAAAAAATAATTATTTTCATTTGTTCCTGGTTATATCTGTAGTCAGCTAAAAATCCCCATTGATTTTCGTTCGTTTACCGTTTTGCTATCTTATATAAAAATATATAATGTTGAAATTAAAATTCAGAATTTTTACAAGTTAAACTAAGCATATAGCATACGAATTGCTTATAAATAAACTACGAGTATAAACTTTATTGACTACAAATTATAGAGTAAATATAGTACCTAAAGTATAGAAATAGAGTAAATATAAATCATGTTACGTATAAAGATAGACCAAATTTTACACACTCACATATTACATAGATAACTCCACGATTGAAACATTGTGATCCAATATTGATTTTCAATTATTCTAGGTTAAAATTTGGGATGCTTATTTTATCATTAATAATTATAGAAATAACAGTGTGTACATATCTAATTAAGTAAAAGCGACTAAAAGTCATCTTTACATAAAGTAAAATATAACCCTTATTTTTATTTTATTTATAGACACTTAATTATAAATAAACACATTACGGACAAATCGCAACAATTATTTGCGCCCAAATTAAGCAGAGGTTGAGGTCTAAATAATGTATAGAGTACATAAATAAGTATATAGTGCGATGATGACACGCAGACATGACTGCTCACTAATAGGTTATTTTTAAATATTTAAGGAAACAATGAAAAATTATCACATTTTTAATAATCATAATCATTTACAAAGCAAAAGCTACCGACTCTTGTATATCCGTATGAACATAAATTTGTTTCAATAAAATTTCTGGGTTGAATTTTCACAGTCACTGCTTGATTGTTCATGTTTTTGTTAAAATATTCGTTGCGGTCACTGCTTCTACCGTTAATTTCCGATGGCTTTATTCGGACTCTTTTAGTATAAGATTTGACGATGTTATCAAGAGCGTCATCACTGAATATAATATCCGGATTTCCTTTTAACGATTTACTTGATACCATATTACAAATCACCGTAACACATATTACTAACACTGTTATTTTCCTCATCACTGACTTGTTTATCCCCGTTTATAAACACATGTACTTACAATCTCCTCTCATTACAAACTGCTGGATTGTACTAATTAATTGTGATAATATAACCTTGTGGGAATTTATAATAATTTGTTCAAAACATTGTATTATAACATTAAAATTTTTGACAAAACACACTTAGATGACGAAAACACTACTCTAATAGCTCAAGGTTATTATCATTAATGTTTACTAGAGCACCGTCCCGGCTTCGCTCGGGTGGACAAAATTCTTTAAATTTTTCATATTATTAAATATTTTTCCGTTAGCGCCATCTAGCGTCCGGTAGACGAACTACTTGCGGTTAACGCGTTGCTGCTGACCCGGCCACGCGTTGTTGTCTCAGTTATAGATGTCGCTGTACTGAAATGAATTGCGCTAATGTTTCGGTTCTACGACTATACATATAGCTAACCGTTCTTAGCTTTCTTCGAAACCTTCACAGCCTCAACGGCTAAAGGTACTCACTATGAGGTGTTTAGACAGTCTAGCCTGACATAACAACTGAGCTTAGCCATGAAGGATTCACCACTATAAAAAAAAAGCCTTCTTGAATGTTATTCTTAGGCACTATGGTAACGAGTATACAATGGAAAAAGAACGGACAGACAAACTCACAATCCCCTGTGATCTTAGATTATAGATTAACACATATTGATAATTCTAATTTATTATCATATTGGTACATCAACTATGTACTTTCTCAGATGAAGTTACTACTAGTAACTCATTTTCAATCATCACGCAAACAGTAAGAGTACATTGATAATCAAAAACTAATTTGTTATCGTTTTAACACCTCTCAATTCAATATTCATAGATCTATCCAGTAACATATTTCAAAATCCATTTACTATGATTCCTGGAGTGTTTCATGCTCAAGCGAGCAAGGAAAATAGCTGCTGTTTCGTCCAAAATTGTGGCCATAAAATATTTTCCAACTAAATACCTGAAGATAAGTGTCACATTCTTGTGGCTCCATCAAAAGCGGAAAATTTGAACTTAGAGCAAATTTTCTATTCGAAGGTAGACAAGGTATGAGAAGCTAAGTCGCTCGTTCGTCTTTTTATTAAAATTTAGAAAACAGGTAGTGGAAAGTTAGTAATTTTACATAGGAGATATACGGTACATGTTCAGTAAAACTAAAAAATACGCTCGTTAAAGCGATGGATTATTCTGCTATCATTATTTATTTCAAAAACCCTTGGATAATCAGACCCTTGGAGAATCAGAATTTAATACCTTATACTTTAATTGTATTAAATCACTTAATTTTTACCGAATATTTCCCACATTGTTTCCAAAAAAACATATACACAGGTCTAAAACTCATGCTGACTACTGATAAAAGCAATTGTGTAAGATATATTTTTTTTATAAAATTAGAGATAATATCAGCGTAACCCTTAATATATATATTTTTTAAATTAGGTTAAATTTTAGTGTAATCACTGAAGAAAAATATTCATGCACTTTAAAATACCTTCAGAAAATCGTGCGTCTTGAGCATAAAACCACATTCCAGCATGACTGCATACTCTATCTAAATTATTGCATCGCATTGAAATTTATACTCTGAAATTATTTTAATAAAGGCGATAGTTTATTTCTAAGAACTATCTATTATGACATAAAATATTCAATACTGGTATTTATGTATTTTAACGATATACCTACGTAACTAAATATGACTTCGGAAACGTTATGTATGATATATATGTATACAATGACATACTCAATAACACATATTATGGCAGTTCTACGGCTATAAGTTTAATAATTGATTGTAGCACTTCTTAAATTGAAAATATCAATATAAATAAGCCAAAACACAAATCACCAAAGTTTTTGTAAGTTAACCTCACCTTTGGGACATTAAAACACAATTGTAGCGCAATTTGAACTGTTTCTATTAGCATAGGATTCGAACTAATTGTCCAAATGTAAACAAAGCAACAGAATAAAGTTTGGATCACTTGCCGGATTCTAATTCCTTGTGAACTCCACTATACACCATAGGCCTTTAACTCGACATAAAGAGACTCTTTTTTTACTAGATAAATCGCTTTATTTATACTGGAATGTGCATTTCGTTATTTCCTGGGAAGTAGTAGTGAAATCAGTCTTACAGCCATGTAATATTAGCACTTTGCTATCATACACGTTGAAAACGTTCGTCACAGGTGTTTACAGTAGCACTTCGACTGCGTGGCCTCTCCCACTCGAATATTTAGTAAAGCGCAAACGCGAAAACGCAATCGAAGTGATTTGGAAATAAACTTTGAAACGAATTAGGGAGCTATTTAAAAACTTACCTCAGCGATAGTGGATTATTGGATTGGTGGGTTTATGTGACCTAGATTTGAGCACGAGATTAGCATATTCTTCAAGAGTTAATTTGTGACAACTACAGCAAGTTCAAAGTATGATTGAGTAGTTAACAGACTTTTTCTATTATATATACGTTTTGAGGCAGCTCCAGTAGAACTGTAATCACTGCCTGGAAGATCTATTGAGACTTGTCTGCGAGTAAGAGTAACTCTTTTAGTCTCGAAGCTCTCAGGAAATTTAGAATTTTCTTAGCCTTGAGAGATTTTAGTTCCTCCGGTCTGATATATATTGTCTCAGGTACAATTTCCACCTGTGTTTGTGGATTAGGCATTCACAATTACTTAAGTTCACAATCACGGAAGTGTGTAGACGTCTCTTACTTCTGTGTACAATATTTGCAAACATCAGTGACACTCAATTTGATGTGAACTTGGTGTCTGTTTAGCCTGTTGTGTCTAGTTAAAGCTTTAACATTCACCAGTGTTCTCCCTATGAACTGTATGAATTCTGTAGTACGTTTTTGCAAGTACCTTTTATTAGAGACTGGATTTATACTTATCCAGGTTTATTTTAACCAATATATTTATAGTTTACCGAAGAACCAGACTATGAAACCCCTTTAGAATGAGCTTCTCGTTCCGAACGAAGTTTCATAGTCAAGTTCTTCGGGAAAGCGTACAAAGACCTCACGCCTATTATTTACCCTGAATTCTAGCTCGTGTAAGTTCACGGCTTTTGTTGTCGATGATTCCCGAATGGGCATTCGGGAATCCTATTCGGTGCCAACTTTGTTTATTTGTTTGTTTATTCGTGCTGTTATACCTCGGAGATGGCAGGCCCTAACCCTTGCTCAGCGCTGCTGTGCTGAATCAGCATATTATATATATATATATATATATCCTAAGCACTAATCCTTAAATATTAAATAATAAAGTTTCATGTGTTAGTGAAAATATCTATTTTTACAACGCCTTCCATATCGTCCCCTATAACATTTTGATGGCAGCGGTGGGATAAGGAAATCCCAGTACCCAGGTGAACTGCTCTAATACAGACTCATCCGTGTACCAAGTGTATTCCTACCTGGTGTGTGTACCACTTATCCGTCACGAAGACATCTTCGAGTCCGGAAAAGGATTTACTTGATCTGTCCATCCATCACGACTACACCTGCGAAATCTGAGAGACAATTACGTAGTCACCCTGTAAAGAAGTTTCCGACTTACATCGTGACAGTTCGTCGTGCCATTCAACATCCGAAATCACATCAAGAATTAAACTCGTCCAGAATTTAATCAAGTTCGACGACAAAGTATCTTATCACTGTATAATGCATCGGATGCCGTGCTTATCTCCGTCGCCCATGCGTTGCTCACATTGTAAGTCCTTGGTCATTGTTTAGTTTAAGCTGAGATTTTAAGGTGTCTTTACTTATGTGGAGGTCTTATTTTTTCCATATTTATCCATTCTTGCTAGAGAATACATAATTATTAGTTTGACTTAAGGATCCAAACCTCAAACTAACTGATGATCGTAATACATCAAATTCACCTCTTTGTTCCCCGCAGATTACAAGCCGCTGCGTAATACCGCGTGGCTATTGCCACGTTTCCGGTATCAGTCGAAATGGAATTAAATACCTAGTTGATGTTTGTTAAATCATATGACGGTAACCGCGAAACTGTTAATTATTTTATTGTAAACTGCAATAATACTTATGAACTTGCCTAGAATCTCAAAAGCCTATATTATTTAAACATATAATGAGTCAATTAAATAATGAAACTGCATGTTCTTTAAAAGCATTTACATCATGGGTCCAACTAAAAGACTTTTTAAAAACACAATTAAGTGTGAAAAAACACTATTCACATCTCTCCACCGATCTTCAAGAGAGCAAGCAAACGTCAGCCCATACGCGTTACGCGTGGAAACCTAACTCTCACAATTACTTTTAGAAATGTCTCTTTTCATTACAAAAACCAAAGAATTACCTGACCGCATCCCGGCTATGGAAGATCTTACCCTCAACGATAATTTGTAGTTTAATTTTGCGTAGTCAGCGGTGTAATAATTCTTTCATCGGGAAGTTACAACGCATTAGCGCGTGTGACAGTACATATCAAGTTAGAAGAAATCACAATATCAAGACATCTTTTATTAATATTAGTCATAATATTATGTTATGACCAACCCGTAAAGCATAAAAACATATTTAAGTTTCAAACCAGATTATTAAAATATGTGTTGCTTAAAGTAATGCCCAATGAGTCAACACCGAAAGTGCAATACCAACACAACATTGAAATCACCCATTAGAAAAAAATGTGATCAGGAAATTTGATGTAATAAATTTTGGGGATTCACACAATTTAGTTATTAGAATTTTGATTTTCTGACACCCACAGCACGTATCAATAATTATGAAATGTGATTTATGCAGAAGTTTAATTAATGCGTTTTCAAACAATATTCTACATTAAAGTTTTATTTCAATTGATAATATAAATTTGGTTTTAACTGTTGTTCATATCTCTACGCTTCAAACTCAATAACAGACGGTTTAAGAACTAATACGGTGAAAATGAACTTTGCAGTTAGTTTCAACTTCGTTTCAGTCTCAGTACCGCTTCTGGGAAACTGATTTAGTAGCATCACTATTCCATTTATTTTCAGTTGTTTGCCATTATCGTCATCCACATGTACACATTATTATAGTTTTATAATTTTTATATATTTTATGCATTTCTCAATGCGATCTTATAAGATAAATTATATAATAGAAAATTATTAGAAAAAATCGACTCGGGTCACAAGTGAATTCTCAGGCGGGAATCGAACCCGTAACCTTTGGAAATCCGGTCCAATGCTCTCCCAATTGAGCTACCGAGCCTCGTGAACACTAGTCGAAATTTTTCTATTATATAATTTACATTATTATAGGTTTTTACCTTTTGTTATAAATGTTAAAATGTCTGTTTAACAGTCTATCATGTGATAAAGAATATCAATAATAGACAATGCCGATTTATGACCGGAAATATACACGAATTAAATTATTACAAATTAAATTTAAAAATTAAAATACAATTTTTACGGTTAGAACTTATTTAAAAGCAGATTACGAATCTAAAACTAATAAAAAGTTGTGTGTTTACTAAGCACTTCCTTGTAATATTGCTTTACTGCGCCATAGCTTTGGATATCAGCATTTTGGCCGTCCTTTATTTTTGATCAATATATTTACATACCTAAATAAACATTTCAATAAATATATGTGAAATATATACCTATGTATATTAATAGCCTAAACATATTTTGTTCTAACACTTCCGCGCACATTACACATTAGAATAAAACACTTTTTACGGATTTTGGCGCATGTTTTATTTTTTATTTAATCCTGACGTTTCGACTCCTTTACAGGAGCCGTGATCACGGGATGATGATGACTAAGATGATGGTTGTCATGTATTTTCTACTATCTTCACAATATTTTAAACGGACACGTTCCTAATTATTAAAATTATTTTATATAAATCTAATTGTTTTATTTTTATTTTTATATTTAATTTAGTTATTAAATTCTCACTACGATTACATTGTGTTCGGAAATTGGGAGGCCCTTCCGAGAAGAACTGGCGAAAAAAACTCGGGCAGGGGGACCGACCTCCATCTTACTGTTATTTGCAAAAAGAGCTAACTACATCATCAGGTCTTGCAATGTGTGTTTTTGTAGGTATTAATTTATTAATTATTGGGTCCCAAGCAGGTGAAACGCTCCAACCTTCGTCTCTATTGAAATTAGGATGTTTCCTGATTTCAATAGCCTCGAGTAGCATCCTAGGAACAAATCTTTGTTCTCTAGCGAGAATTTGTGGTTTATCGAAACGAATGTAGTGGTTTGGCCCCTCAAAAGCATGCTCACACACTGCAGACCTATTATCGCGCCTATGTTTTATGTCGTCTACGTGTTCTTTAATGCGTGTCCCTTTACTTCTCTTTGTCTGTCCGATGTATGAGAGACCACAGTCACAATCGATTTTGTAGACACCTGCTACCTGAAGGGGTATATTGCACTTGACCAGTCGTAAGAATTGGTCAATCTTTCTGGCTGGTTTAAAGTAAGTTTTAATAGATACCCGCTTCAGAATATTCCGAATCTTGTCAGCGACCCCTTCATGTAGGGATTGACAGTAGGTTGACCCTCTGGCAGGTTGACCGGCTGGTTTGGCGAGGCCTCTGTGACGCAATCTTGGTACTCGCAACTTGTTATCTTGTAGTACTCGCTTGACATGCTGAAGCTCAGTAGTCAGATGTTGTTGGTCACAGATGCCGCGAGCTCTCTGACACAAAGATTTCCCTACGGTAGCCAACTGTATAGGATGGTTGTGAGAGTCACCATTTAAATATCTATCTGTATGAGTTGCCTTTCTGTATACTCTATGACTAAGGGTTTGAGTTGGATTCCTGCTGGTTTGGATATCTATGAAGGCTATTTTATTGTCGGTCTCTAATTCCATAGTAAATTGTATGTTGGGATGAATGGAATTTTAGGTGACCTAAAAAGACAAAAACCATATCTGTTGGTAGTACAGCAAATGTGTCATCTACGTACCTTTTGTAAAAGCGTGGATACACCGGTGCCGTCGCTAGGGCCGTTTCCTATATATTATCATTTCACCGTTTGAGACCAAAAGCGCTATGAGCCAAACGACATTGTTTATATAAAAAAATGACGTATGGTTAGCGTCGTTGAAAGTATATTATTATGCTATTGTATAATTGTACTATTCTTTAGAAATAGAGAAATTGTCTATCTGTTACTAGTATAGCTCGCGAGTGTTTAGACTTACAGTATGTGGAAAATAGACCAAATAATGTCTTGTATTAACTGTATTATCTGTATTAACATTCCATATCAACAATATCTCAATAATATGATTTCTCTTCTGGCCGAATGGTCAACATTTCAGGTAAATTATCAACGGATTAGCTACAGATGCTTGCATACACACACACTATTTAGATATAAATATTAAATATATTTCTGTATGTCCTCAAAAATAAAATGTTGTGTATACTTTGTAAACAGATATCGGATTTGATTTGTAGTACCTGTCATGATTCCACTGAAGGATTAATTGCAACCAACTCAAGAGAAAGACAATATGGGCAAGCCAGTGTTTATTTTGGTTGTGGAAGATATGTTGGTTGTGCTAAAAGACATATTAGAAATCAGTCCACAAACATCCGTTGTTTCATACTGGCGTCATCGCAGAAATGTAAGTGCTGCCTGTATCTGCCACTATTATTATTACCTAATCTGATAATTATTGTCATAGTTTCTTAAACAGTTGCCATGTGTGAAGTGTTGCATCTGAACGGAAATTCCCTTATGAATTGTTTCAATACATTTTTTATTATTATTAACCTGTTTCCTATTTAGTTGTTTTTGACACCTTTCTATAAATGTTCACATATGTATAATTTACATTTTATTAATCATATTATATGGAATGTAATTATTAAAAGTACACAAAATATTGCTACAATTTTAAATAAAGCACTTTCATTATTTTACAGGTTAGACCGGGCAACTTTCTTTGTCATGCTTGCTTTGTGAGAGCTGATAGAGAAATAGCACGAATATAACTGATTTAAATATTGTGATGGTAGAACATATATCACAACCATCATCTTAATCATCCTGTCATGGCTCCTCTAAAGAAGTATAAACATAACGGCTCCTGTTAAGAAATGGAAACGTCTTGATTAAATATAAATTATGCGCTTAAAACTAAGAAAAAGTTGTTTTATTTACCCAGGTGTTTTATTTTAAGAACTGCCTTATTTGATTATATCCAGTGTGTTGAACCATTTATTCCTAATTGAATATTGGAAACTTAACAACATATAGAACTAATAACATGCAATGTATTATTAAAAACAATGAATAATATCAATTTCCTCTTTCCTTTTGCAATTTAAAGCTAAGTTCATAAAAATGAGATATGTGATACATCTGATTTTTATTAACTTAGTTTAAAGTGAAAACAAGTGCCTACCCCTCCTTCAGGACGGGCGTGAGCTGTATGTATACATGTAACAAGTCTTTCAAGAATGTACCCACGCAAAACCATTACATTGCACAATGAATAATTAATGATTAAACGAACTTACCTTAAGTGAAGTTCTATCATAATTATACGAAGCGCTTCGTCCGAAGAGATTAGTATTATTATATTTTATTCACAACATGTAGTAACGCATAAGTGACACCGCTTTACACTATGGTTGAGATTTTTTAATTCTTTTTATCTTTTTATTTGAGGGTAGTTAGTTATACTTACAAACCTTCTTCGTTGCATTTTGAATTTCACTTCTCATTTGTTTAGAGCACCTACCTTATTTTTATTTATTATAATTATTATTACAGACATATTATTCTTGCAATATTTGCCGCATTGATAGTGGTAACTATGGGTGGGCAGGGAAAGCCTACTAATCTTTTCGGAAGAAGCGCTTCGTATAATTATGATAGAACTTCACTTAAGGTAAGTTCGTTTAATCATTAATTATACTGCGCGCTTCGTCCTCGAGATTAGTATTATTATATTTTATTCACAACATATAGATATTGAGAGTAATATCGGGAAATATTGCCAATAGTTTTAAGTATTTCATATATAAATAAATAGTTTATATATATTAGACACTTAAATCACAATTCGTGACACATAGCTGATCATAGAACTTGCCATAATTCATTTATGTAGTAAGTGTATTCTGTAATTAATCAATAATATTATTATATATTGTTGCTTTTCCAAATGTTTGATAGCTTTAATGAGTAACCTGTTACAAAACACCTTATTATAATCCTTACTAATATTATAAATCGGAAAGTGAGTTTGTTTGTTTGTTCCGCTTTCACGCCGTAACTACTGAACCGATTGCTTTGAAATTTTGCAGACGTAAATATAAGAGTCCGGATTAAATAATAGGGAACTTTTTATCCTGGAAAAAATTGATATTCTCGAGGAATAACAAAAATATTGTTTGCTTAATGGATGGATTGTAGATGGCGCTGTGTGTCGTTTAAAACAAGGTAAAATATTGCAAACGAATATAAACATGTAAATTTAGAAGCTAAATGATACTATAATGAATCCCCGAAAATGAGGAATTCCCGAGGGATGACGTACAATTTGTTTTTTCGTCTGAATTGTTTTTTTTACATCTACTTATCCTGAAATCACTAAAGTCAACGAATTACTAATTGGTATAAGTATTAGTTACGTTATTTAGTATGCGATAGATGGCGCTGGGTGTTTTTAAAAACATGGTAACGATGTGTTTTTAAAATACATAAGAAGTGGAATGATAGCTTGGAAAAACATTGTTTTTCGCATGGTCAGCTCTATGTAGCATGTTCCCGGGTTTCCAGTGCCCAAAATCTGCATGTTTTTGCTCCACAAGGGAAAACATAAAATATAGTGTACCATTCAGTTTTGGTTTAACAACTAATTGTATCCAGCGTTACACCGCGCTTCTTAGATTTTTCCGTGGGAATGTGAAGTTTTCTTATAGTTGTGCTTTATACCGCAATATAACCGAATTCCACGCGGGCGAAGCCGCGGGCGGAAAGCTAGTGTTTTTAAATGTGTGGGAGTTAACCCTACAGTCTGCAAAGTTTCTGATGACATGTACAATGTCGCCCATTGAGTGCGCGTGCGACGTGGCAGCGGTTCGCGTGTTATATGCAGAGACAATATAACTGTCGATCCACTTGATCCAGCAACTTTGTGTCGCTGTGCCAACTGTTTTATGAGCCTCTTATTTCCTAGTTGAGTTTTATTTACATATCATACTACTGTTTTAACATGGCACAACAATGGCTTATTAGTAAAATATGTTAGAACAAGAATAGGTTGTTTATTACCTGGACGAGAAATTTTTAATAATGCTGGGAACTTTTATTATAATTTGTTCGGAAACTCTATATTAGCCGTACTAATTTTAGAGTTTGTAATCTATGTGCAGATGGAAGAGGTAATAAAATAAACTAAGTCTTTTTTGAAAGTGTGTCGAATGTGAAGATAACATTAAAATAACAAGCGCTATCTAAGGTGGTCTCATTTGGTATATGCCCTTCAAAAATTTTAACGCGGACTTATATGAAATCAGTGTGCTATATTGGCATCTCTCATTAAATGTTTCAGTGGGAAAAGAAATTTGTTTTAGTGCTGAAGCTTGATAGATATTAGGTACAAGAATTCATTTGGCAAAAGTTCCACCATTTGCGTAAATTTTCCAATAAGTAAATTTTGCAATCATAATCTCGAGTGATTTTTTTTTTATTTTTTACTTGCTTTATAAAACTTTTGCAAACAGGGTAAAGGAGGATATAGTTGAAGAGAGTTGAAATAAGACGAAAAGAACATTGTCGTTTGGTGAAAACGTCACAACTTCAGAAACTAAGAGAGATTTGATCAATGGTTTCCAGTCCTGTATTTGCCAAACAAGGCGCAACTATTATGCCTCGAGCCTTGTCCGATATTTTTTTTTTATAATTTAATAATATTTTTTTTTTAAGAAAGTAAAATCTAGACAAAGGTACATTTAATTCATTAAGAGCCAAAATGTGGGGGTCCCTATGTCAGAATATATACCAATATATATATTTATTATTTTTGCCGGTTGCAAAAAGGTCTATTTCGGGCTTTTGAATGCCATGTCCGCCAGTTCCCATTCTATGTCTGGATATGTTTTTCTGGACATAGTATCTGTGACTATGTTTTCATAAAATCGAATATTTAAAGCGAACACAACATTTTATCAAGCTTTGCATTACTGCATCTTTGATTACTTGTGATAAATGGAAGAATTGGGACCCCACATATCTTATTAATATAGGAGTGATGATATACAGGCAAGAGAATCTGGCAATTCTTGAAATATATTTTAAGAGCTATGAAGGCTGCGAACAATTCCAAATAGTCTACATGCTGCCGTCGTTTCTATATGTGACCATTGAACACTGGCAGAATATTATTACAATAATCACCACTTATTCCAATATACACCCCACCCCGTTGTTGAGGCGTCAGAGTATATCGACAACATATTTTTTATCTATTATGTAATGAAACGATTTGTCAGCCTCCGATTAGAATCGGAAATAATAGAGTTGGAAATTACAATGGGCTTAAATGACTGTGATTTTTTTTTTAAGCTTAAGAACTTGGCACGTTACATTTCTTTGGTCATAAAGTCATCCGTAATCGACAGCCGGGCAGGCGGATATAAGCAAACTTGTAAGCATTTACCTGTGCATTTTTTAGTTTTATTTTAAAAGGGTTTCTAATTCTTTCTCAATGAGCAATCTTTTTACATTGGGCAAACTGAGTATCATTTTATATGAATTTATAATCATCTCTAACAATTGACATGGCAGCGATGGCTTAAGAATGCGTGAAATCAGTATATTTCTAGTCACATTAAACGATAAAAATCACCAATAAAAAAAAAACTATAGTTACTTAAAAACAGTTTTTTTTTTTTGTAAAATTGTGAGGCGCTGTACAAGTACCACACGGAAGAACGTAGTAAGAGAAAATAGCGAAATAATAGGCAGAATACTTATTCAAGTATTATAAAATAGGTATTGAAATATTAGGTTATATTTTCAGAAAAGTTCGTTTTTCTCCATTACAAATCTGAAAATTAAACTGAAACCAACGAATTCTTAATCTAGAAGGCTTTAGCTGCTTACATATATATTTGTTTGTATTGTCTCTGTACATTCCGGTCACAAGTCCATACAAAAATCGGCATTGTCCTTTGGGCAGGGAATTAACATCCGCTTTGGCTCACTAATGTCTTGAATGCTTATATAAATTAACTTCATAATTATCAAATTAAGATTTTTATGTTTGTTAACATTAATTTAAAATTTATCAAGGATAAATAAATGAAAAAAAAAACTACGAATATAAACAGTCACCTTGCATTGACTCCTCAAATTTTGCAATAAACCTACCCTCTAAAAACAATTGGAACTCAAATTGAAATATTTCTTCAGATGCTTTAAGTTCACAGGTTGTGCCATAAGTATGCAGCCTACAATATCGATTAGATAAAGGCGTTTTGTACCATGAGGGGTAAAACATTTAAATCACGTGGCTTACTATATTGGATTGAAATTATTGGGTGTTATATTTTTTCGTACATTTTTTAAATAAACATAACCTTAATTAACGAAGAAAAATAAAACTAAGTAATTGAAATGAAACTTTGAAATAAATTAAAAAAGTGTCTGGTTGTGCGGGCGATTCAATATTAGTGGACTGTATTGCGGTATGAGAAAATTAATGTCTACAAAAAATATGAAAAGTAGGTGAAGGGTCACGATACCTTGACGAATTAAATTTAATTTCTTTAACTAATGAGTATTTTCAAATAATTAAGAAACCCTTCTATTAAAACTATAGAAGTTTTATACAAATTGTGCCACTCCTTCTTACCCTCTTAGGGGTTTATTCCTCAAAATCCCGTCTAAGTGAGCATCTATATCCAAAAAGGAACTTATATGCAAAATATGGGAATGCTAGCAATTGTATTTTTTGAGATTTTGTGATGATAAGTGAATCACCTTTCGCATATATGTTTATATATATACTAATTGAACCGGCCACGAAGTTTAATATATATATAAAGATAGATTAGACGTTTAATTTTACAGACTCAGTGATAATAAAGTATCATCATATCAGCCGAAAATCGTCTATTGCTGGACGGAAACCTCTATAAAAAATATGGGATTTTTGTGATAGACTTCACGTTTAGCAGGTGGGTTGAAGATCATAGTAAAATATCGACACCCATAAGTGTAAACGGTTAGTGCTATTTTTATTTTTAGCGAACCGCTAAATCTAGCTAATTCATTATTATTATTTTAAACACTTCTATTAATAACACAGACTCTAGAAGCGTTTAGACTGGAAGCATTTATTTATCCTGAAGATTAAAGAGAAGCTTGTATTGCGTCGGATTTGTGTGTAACATACGTACGTTGTATTGGAACAACTTGTATTTTTTATTTTCCGTTTCTATAAAATCTGTGAAATAATTTAGAAAATGCGTATTACTAAGACACATGTACTGTTTACAGTCATACAATAATCAAATCAATAGTCGTAAAATTAAGAAAATGTTCTAGTCAACCACGTTATACATCATTTGTTAATAAGTATTTCAACCATGTTTGCTTGAATATTTTAGAGGTAGAGGAAGTTTGAGTTTGTTATTACAGCAAATCTTGTAAAGTTTGCATATTCTGCACATGGGATCAAATGTGTGCTCAGCAAACTATCAAGAAATAGAGAGCAAAGACGTGTACTTCTATTTCATTGCAGCATAAATGGCATTTCCAAATATTTTTACCCATACATTACCTGACTTTATAAGACAGACCTTTCTTTCGCGAGGAGAAATGCTTTGCGCATACCCCACTGCTGGGTGGGCAGTAGGGTTATGTGAGAGAGTGTGAGTCTGGCGGGCCTACTCACTAAAACCCCTCGGTGCACCTCTCCGCAGCCGTTGGGTTCCGTGGGTCCGTTGTGGCACTCACCATGTGGAACCCCAGCAGGCAGCTTGACGGTGCCCTTTCAAATAGCGGATGCCCGGGTACCCAATGGGCAACCCCCCAGGCTCGCTAGGCTGTGTAGTACCGACGGTCGGATTCCCAGTCCTCCGTCGGCTAGCCTTCCCCGGGGGCAAAAGGCTACTTGCATTACCGCAAGGCGCCCCTGTCCGCTTTCGACCGCTCTGGTTCGGTGTGAAACCTCACCTATCCCTGGCCCTGGCCGCCTCTAAGCACTCTCTTCTCCTGGAAGAGAGAGAAGAGCGGCCCACACCCCCTGCAGTTCGTTCAGGGTGGCTGGGGTGTACAGCTGGTGTCAAGCAACCCTCTCACCTCTTAGCACGGCTTGCTGCCCATGCTATGGTGGGATTTGCTCTCTTACCACCCCGCCTTCGCGCTCTTTCTTCGCGCTCTCTCTCTCCGCAGCTTACTTCTGCGAGATAATCTCCTCGCAGAAGGAGACCACCGCCTCCCACGATCTCTCGGTTGTCACCGTGGCCTCGGCCATATATAAAATTTAATATCTGTTCCACCGAAACAAAACTTTTTTCTGGATAAAAAGTACTCTATGTAGGTACTTTTGTATACCCCGGGCGAATGGATGCAAAATTTCATGATGATCGATTGAGTGGTTAATAGCGTAAAAGTGAAACAAAGTTATTTTGATATAAAGCCTATCATTTGCGCAACCACATGTTCTTTTCATATACCAAACTTCATCGAAATCGGCCTACCCGTTCTTGACTTATAGAAGGAAATTCAGATAAATAGATAGATAGACAGACAAACAAGCAGACAATTTTTTTTTTAATAGTTGAAGTCAGTGATATAACCAAATTTTATCATAAAACATTTTCAAAAATATAAAGTTTCAGACAGAACCTATAGCTTCTTATAGTAGTATAGATACTTCCAATATATTATAGAATCAATTAAAATGTTTCAACATAGCGTGAAAGTGAGAAACGATTGAAGTAAGGAAACCTATCAAGCATTTTTTCTGATTTCAATATAAATATAAAAGCTCTTTTGGCATCACAACAATCGCTATCAGAAATGCAAAAAAGTTTAGATAAGCTAGAAATAAATATTGTTTCGACGTGCCACTGTTATTTTAACTGATTTATGATTTCTATAACTATGATCGTATAAACAACTACATACGGTATAATAAACAAGATTGATAGGCTAGAAATATGGCAGAAAAAAATAAAAAATGTGTAAATTAATTTGATTCTAGCTATGGGAAGACCAAAGTCTATCTCTATTAAAATGTTATATCTTGATTCTCAAGATCAAATTTATTTTGATATAAAAACTATTCAGGAAAGGAAAATAAGAAATTACGACTGAGTTTCTGTTGATGACAAGATGATTACAAGCAAAACTATCTTACATTTGATCAAACTAAATTTCAATCTGAATCTCGTTCCCAACCAAAACTTTCTGCAGACTAGACGCTGGGAATTGTTTGCCAAAGTTTTGCTTTTCATTCCTAATATTTACCACCTTCTTCCCCGTTTATTCGGCAAACAAAGGCATAGTACTGAAGTTAACAGCAATAACTTTGCAAATGAGGGACCTTTGGATCCATTTATTTTGACTAACAGAAATATTGGCTATTCATGAGCAGAAGCGTTTGTTTAATGATAGTATTACGTAAAATAGTCAATTAAATCGTATTTTATAGATTTCTTTAGTAAGAAACATTATACAATTTGTTATTTTCATAATATAAACATCGTCATATGTTCATCAACTTGAGTTATATTAAATATAAAATGTTATCAATTGTCTACGTATACTAGGGTAAAGGCACCAGTGGCCAGCCAGGCACCAGTGCTCAGCCTTTTACATCGTTTATTGGCCATAAATATCGCTATAATCAAAATAAACAAATCACTTGCACTTAAATAGACGCTTTGATTCCTCATTGGTTAATGTGTCACGCGACAGGAGTGGCAGGGGATCAGGGGGTAGAAATAAACACGTTCATATCGGTGCTGTCCAACGACAAGAGCAATAGTGTCAAGTCCGCCATATTTTTTATTACACGTAGTGTTCTCTTAACAGGTAAGAAAGAACCTATTTTATTATGAAATGTGATTGTGTTTTCTACATGGTATCTTTATAAATTAGTTCATGTATTAAATTATATTAAATTTTAATAAATTATCGCTTTTTTACGTATAAATTGAGGGGGCTGACCATTGGATACCACTTTTTCACAAAAGATCCAATGGACAGCCACGGGGCTGATAACTAAGTTTTCCGATTATTTTTGAAATAACAAGACGACCATTAGAACCGATAAATATAAATTTCCAAATTTAGTACGACAAACATTTCCTAATGGTTGAAAAACCCAGTGATCAGCCACATTTTAAATTATTTTTTCATACGGCTGATCATTGGGTGTTGAAGATCCAGTACTCAGCCACGATCTTATTTAAATAGTATTTTTAGGGACGAATGTGGCTATTTGTATGAGAATCCATAAGCAATACTTAAGTTTTACCTGAAATAGTTATAAAATGTATATTTATAATCAATGATTATAAATATACATTTTACAACTATTTCATACTTACAAGGGCTGAGCACTGGATTTATCGAGGCTGTTTACTGGTTTTTAGAGGCTGTCCACTGGCACAAAGTGCCATTTTTTGTTTAAACGTAATTATATATTTTATAAGGAAATTATTGTTTTTGACATATATTTTGTTTAAAACTATAATAAACAATAAATCCAATCATGTTGTAGATTTCATTATCCGACATGTGCTGTAGAAACGGCAACTGTTCAAACTTCAAAAAGTCGTTATGAGGCTGACCACTGGTGCCTTTACCCTATATCGTAAAGTTTTTAATTCATTCTCGAATCCGTTATTTTTCCTGATGGTATGTTTAAGAACGTCAAAGTTATTAATCGTCTTTGTTTTCTGGAAGCTTTGCAATCGCTTCCGCTTCTGCTTAAAATTAATCCGTCTCCAAGTAATATTCGGAGGGACACGTCCAAACTTCTGTGAAGACAAATTCCTGTCTCAAAAACTTCTGACCGCGAGTGCCGCGCCTACAATGCATCGACTTAACAATTTGAAGACTTTTCATATTAATTTACGAATCTTTCATTGTTTGCCGAATGCGATCTTTTATCTTTGAATTGCCCCAATTATGACCGTTAACGATGTTTTGAAGAGTCTAATTAATTCTGTTAAAACTGATTTCTGAAGTGCTTTTCTCAAAATTGAATAAGATAACCGTAAATTATCCTATTATAAATGTTAGGAAAATGTATTCAGAATTAATATCGAACACTTAAATCCATATAAAAATTTTGAAGTTACTTTTGTATAAATATGTTAATTCCTTTCAGCAAGTCTAAAGTATTTTTACAGATATCTGTAATTTGTTTATGTTAAACCATTTTGTGAAAAAACGACCAATTCTAATTTCCGAAAAAAGGAAATGGGTTGTGTCGATGCAGACAGGTTTGACATTTTCATCAACAATCCGTTCAAGGCATTCAAACAATAATATTTTTGGGTCACCGATCTGATGATGTAAAAGTAGATCGAATGCAATTAAATATGAACCACATGACATGACCAATTTCCGGCATATCTTGCACAAGAGAGTTACAATTAAAATAAGATTACATAAATTGAAAAATAAATGTTCGCACATATCATACGCTCTCTGAACTTGGGAGTTTTTATTAATTATTTAATTAATAAGTATACATTATTATAGCTGGTTCAATCTAAATGGAAATGGGAACGCTCATTCTGGGCCCATCGTGGACATAATAAAAGAAGGAAATGATTTAGTACATAAGTTTTGTCATTTAAAGTTATGAATTTTACATATAGTTAAACAGGCGCCACTGCAATAAACTATATTTCGACAAATAAAAGTATTTTTGTTTATAAATTGTCATGTTATGTAGCAAATTGTTGCCACGTAAATTACATTTTAGATATTATTTCACTTTTAATATAAATACGAATAGATAGTAACAGAAATAAATTCTACTGAATAAATAACTTAAGATTTTGCATCAACAACGTAGTTTAGTAACCAAATTACAGAAAATATAATGAAAATAAAGATAAGGTTTTAATTCTATATCTGACACACTAAAGATTTTAAAACACTCAATTATTATTCTAATATTTGCTACCCATCCTGGGCCCAAGACACTATGGAGCATGGGCATTCCCCTTTAATATTTGTAAAAATATTTCTCTCGATGTCGAGGTCAGTTAACGTTCAACATTAGTGGAACGATACTTGCTCATAGTAGAAGTTAAAATACGTTTGTAAATTTCGACGCGGATTATAAAGGATATAATCAATGCAAATATAAATACAAACTATATTTTGTAACTAGTCTGGTCATAAATATTGTTTTACATAAAACCTTTTCTTTTTTACAACTTCTTAATTATTTTGATATTGGAACGCGTTTATTATTTTTAAACTTCTTTCGATTTGGCGCCATTTCACACATTTTTCGTGTTCATTATCAAATAACGAAACGAACATGGGTGCCAAAGAAAATTGGATTGCAGTGATCGCCCTGCACAAAGTGGGTATGGAGCCGTCGGTCATATTCCGGGCACTTCAAACGCTTCTACTTTTTTCCTTTATTGTTCAATACATTGAATGACAATTAATTTTATAGAACCTATTTGCAAAAATCTCAAGGGTTTATATGCTAATTTGAGTTCGCAATAATAAATAAAGTATAATAGATTATACTTTATTAAAGGATAAACAATAATGTAACTATACATTACATAGGTACATATTATAGTTTAAATAAATATAGGTACTCAATATTAAGAACATGCACTATACGGGTACAGAACGGTACCCCTCCGTATAGTGCATGTTCTTAATTAGTTTTTCCTTAAGTTATTAGTGGGATGACAATAAAGCCGATAAATATGAAAAATTAATTAATAAAGACTTAGAATTTTGGTTAAAAGAATAATTTTAAAGTTATCAACTATTACCGTTTAGTGCAAGAAGGGACAGGTTTTTGTGTTATGAATACGGCAATTGTCAACCTAGAGGATGGTAATTCTATGAGATTTTATAACGAAATATTATAATGAAGAAACCTTTTTATATAATTAATGAAATTTGTAATATTGTTACGATATCAGAATTGTTGTAGATGGTCAATATTCACGATAACTCAGAGCAATAAAAATAGTGAAATTATCAATACGTACACTCTCTTATATTGTGGTATTATTATTTTATTTAGTTATTAACTTAATGTAAACTTTAATTGAGATAACTTAAACTATTGTTACGTCCTACTTTATACACACATAGTACAGTTAAAAGAGTAAACAAGTCACAAGTGGGCTGTACCCGCATAATCTCAAATATATGTTACTGTTTACACTTAGACCTTCCGCTTACTCATCGGGATTACAAACTGCGCGAAACAGTATAGCAAAAATAGAAAAATGCCATATTATGCAGTTTGGTGGCATAACGTTATTTCATTAAAATTATAAATTAGAAAACTTTAAATAAACCTTATTTTTTAAATATTAAAGTATAGATTTAAATGTGTAGTTCTGCTTCTCTCCAAGTGTCTAAAACACCTCAAAATTATTGATATCATGTTTTCTGCCATAACTTGCCCGCTACTCAATTAGTGCCTGATCATCGTATAAATAATAGAAGAGCAGATCGATACGTAATATATTGAGGAGATGGATATTGGTTACAACTAATTTCATAGATTCGACATTTAAACCAAACCATTCTGAGTGTAATAAAATTCTCATATTATACTCTTTTTACTGATCTATGTTTAAACATATTGGAATGTTATTTATTTGTAAAAAATAAAACAAAAACTCATTTTTAAATGGTGTGACTATTATAAACTTAATGCTAAGAATTAGGGATGTTGCGAATATTCGCATCCAATTTAAAGATCCGCATCCGCATCCGCATCCGCATAAATCGATCCGGAGCTGATGCGGATGCAGATGTGTAGCAGGTCGCGACAAGAAAGAAAGGAGAGGGGCCGGCGAGTGGCGCGTGTCGACTGAGTAAAAGATTAAAGATGATATATTTAAGATTAGGAGAAACACCGAAGATATCTTGGGTTCTCGAACAATATCTCCGAGTATCGAAAGAGCGAAGAAAATGAGAATGAGAGATTCCATGAAAACAGATAAGGGACGACCAGGGACCTCAGGTACAGGACGTCAGTCCTGTTTAATTAGTGATCTTGCCATGATGATCGATTCTTCAAGTGACGATGAGGAGATTTAGGAAACACCAGAAAATGTCAGCCAATTCGCCAAAAATGAGTTACATACTTTCCGCAATAAAAAGTGAATTAATTTAAATGAGAGTCCTTTTAAATGGTGGTGTGTTAATCAAAACGAGTTCAAACTGTTATCTAAAATAGCACGCAAATTCTTATCAGCGCCACCAGCCAGTGTTCCATGTGAACAGTTATTTAGTAGCGCAAGATTAATATACGAACCCTTGCGAAACAGACTAGAGTCCGAAAAGGCGGCCATTCAACTTTTCATTTTTTATAATGCTCCAATATCATATGATTAATAAAGAAAGAATAAATATTACTGTGTTTTTTTACCCTACCAAACCAACACTTTAAGTTTTTTTTACAGATCCGCATCCACATCCGCGGATGTGAGCCTCTTCAAATCCACATCCGAATCCACATCCGCGGATGTGAGAAAAAATACATCCGCAACATCCCTACTAAGAATATCAACCAATTATTTCTGTCAAAGATTAAAGCTACTTTAAACTCTCACAACTATTATCCAATGGTGATATAATTATATATATAATTAGCCTAATAGATATGAAAACGTACTTTTTATTGCTGTTAAACACAAATTAACGTCATGGGTTATGAAAAATAATTACCTTTTTTAATTTTAAAAATGGAGGCACAATTTTTAAATGTCTAATGGAGACACTTTTTTTAATTAGAAAATTTCTGTATTTTAAAATGTATAACAGGACGTTTTTTTATGGAAATAATCGATTTGTTTTAGGTGTAAAACGATACTTGAAACTGCAACTATTCGCTATATAGACGACCTACCACTCTTTCAATTAAGCTTCAAAGGTCTCAGTCGCTCAGTTTGAAGAATTCCGTTTGGCTTCTTAGTTTGACTTAGTAGAGCCATAATATCAAAGCACAAAATTTAATAAGTTTTAACAATTTAACAAACCTGAAGCCAAACCTCAAGGCGTTTAAATCGTACAATGTGCCTTTCAAACTCCATTAGGCAACCATCTCGGCATCCGGTGATGTTGGCTTGATCTAATGAACCAATTCATCTGCGATTCAGGCTTTCGAGCTCCCGGGTATAGATATAACTAGGTTTTGTATAATATAAACTTAATACTGTTTCTCATAGCTCCACACTTTATTACATCTGTCATATCTGTCCTGTAGACAGGCTGTCTGTCATCAAATCTCGCAAGTTGAATTTGATTCGTTCCCGATTTTTGATTAGGCTGCAATTTTGAATGATTATGTAAATCGGATGACAATGAAATATTATTAAGACATGCGCTGCTCTGATGATAGACAGTGACCGTGAAGTTCCGTAGTAAAACGCAACCCAATTGGAGCTTGGGCTCGTGTGATTCTACTTGATAAGTACTCTGGTCCTAGATGATTTTCCGGGTCTGGTGATGGAACCGGGTGGTAGCCATGTCTGTATAAGGCGACGCAAGACTTAGTTTGGACTCATATGTTTCGTCTTGATAAGTTCGCTGATCTAGAATCAGTATTATGAGTCTAAACTTTTAAGTTTTTTCATGTAAAATTAATAAAAAATGTATTATGAAGGATGTGTGTAAAATTTGTATTTTTTAAATAATTTTTTGATCCCGCCTGCCACCTGAGAAAAGTTGAATTTATTCTTGTAATAATTGTAATAGTATAATACTAAATTAAAAAAATATTAACAATGTGTTAAACATTTCGTTAATTATCCTATTTACCCCTTGTAGTAAACTAAATACCTCTGTTACGAGGATGTCCACGTCCGTAGTACATCGGCGAGGAAATCGGTCAGCTTGAGTTAAACCAGTAGGTTACGCCCGCCTGAGAGGCGGAGGGAGGAGGACCTCAACTCCTCCCTAATAAGGCGCAGGCGTCGGGGGGGCAGGTGGCGGCGTTACGCCACCCGCATCCCTATCTAGGGTGGGACCGTTCCCCCCTCCCTAGTCGACGCCATGGTGGAAGGGGCACCCAAGGAGGGTGTCCACCCCCCACGCGAAAACGCGCGAATGGGGGGAGAGGGTCTCTTCCCACCCTTCCCCGCTGGGAAGAGTTGGGTCAAGAGAACAGTAGCGCGGGCGCTCGCGGGGGTTGCGAGCGGAGCGCTTGAGGAGGACCCTCGGGAACAGCATCCCCCGAGGGTAGGACCCTCACTCGGAAACTACGGGTGATAACGGAGTTTTCTCCTTTATCGCCCGGCGTGGCCGAGGGGGGGTCCGATGGGATGGCGACCGCGGAAGCCTTCCGGGAACTTTTGTTTCCGGGGGACTTCCGCGGACGCACATCCCGATGAGGTGGGGGGGGGGAAGGCCGTTAGCACACCTCGGCCGCCTCCGGCCTGCACGGGGCGGGGCAACCGCGCCGCCTGCGGTGGCGCCCGGGAACCTGTCCTTGAGACTTGTTCTTGGGTGATCATCGCGGGCGCGGAAGTCTCGTCCCGTGTGGGTCGGGGTCGGTCGGGGGGTGTGGTTTATTCCTTCCCTCACCGAAAGGGGGCCAGCGGCTGTCAGGACGGGAGACCGGCAGTCGCATTGCACTTGGCCCTCAGGCGTGCGGGGTGTTCAGGGCGTCACGGTTCACCCCGTTGCTCCGTCTCTCACGGAGCATAGGAGAGGTCCGCCCACGAGCGCGGACCCACACTGGAGCGGGTTGCGGTCGATTCCGGCCAAGGGCCCCGCGACCCGCTCCAATGTGTATTGGGACGCCGCAGTTTTTAGTGGGTAGGCCTCCAAGCCTTTACCGGGCACTAGGCCGGGTAGAGGCATGGAGGAGAGCCCCACATATCCACCGTGTTCTCCCGACACGGTGTGAATGCGTAAGGCATTTTCTGCGAAAACAAAAAAAAAAAAAAAAAAGGTTACGCCCGCCTCAAGTTAGAGTATATTTTTTTTTTATTTGGACCATATTTTAATGGACTTCTACAAATGAGACCCAGTAATTTCAACTCGTTATTGCTAAATTTTGTTTTGCAGAAATGTCGTTTTGATAATTTGTAAGTTTTTAAATAAACAGCCTTTTTTAATTTTTTTAAGGATGAAGGAGGAAAAAAATCATAACATAGCCATACGAATCAGCAAAATTATAGATGAACTCGTATTATTCCATTCACAATATGTATTAAATAAAAGCTCAGTATTATTCTGAGATGTGACTTTATAAACGGTTTAATTTTTTTATATTGCTAAAAGTGATAAGACACGACTTTACATAAAACTTTTCTCTACCTACTACAAAAATTTAATTTAATTTAGTAAGCTAGCTTTTAGCATATTTTATTAAAATAAAGTTCATAAATATTTATTATATTTTCTTATTCATATATATTATTATTTTCAAAGACCATTTGTAGCAAAGTTTTTTCAGTCAGTCTTGGGTTCGAGTCCCGGACGGGGCAGATGTTTGTGTGATGAATACGACTATTTGTACCGGAGTGATAGGTATTTATATATTAATTTTATGAATATTGCTTTTTATGTATCATATAATGTAGGTTTGTCTATCCGTTACCTTAGTATCCACGACACAAGCCTTACAGGGCTTACTTTGGGTTAGGGTAATTGGTGTAAATGTAATACTTAATAATATAAATGAATAGGTATCTTATAGGCAGGCGTGTCACAACCTAGATCGCATCGTCACTTACCATCAAGCGTATACCAATTTTCTAATATAATAGGCTACATAGTTTAGATATCGAGTCTATATTAGATTTTTTTCAAGACTATTATCCATATTAAGCCCTACCAAATAAAAAAAACTGGCAAGCTTCCCATTTAATACCAGGTTATTATTATAGCCGAATAGCCTTAAATAAAATTATAAAACAATATTAAGAGCAAATTTTACAGTATCTTACTTGGAGTTGACGGTTTTTATATGTATTTGTCTTCCTTTTCATAACAAAAATGTTACATTAAACTCGTGGAATTAATTTTGGTATGGAATAGTTAAAATGGAATAGTTATCGTTGTTTTTGATTTCCATAACACAAGTGCATTAGCTATTTGATTTGAGTTCCGACCAATATATGCGATGTTATCTCAAAGTTATTCATTTGCTTAACATCTATCACGATTCAAATCGGAAAATAGAGCTACTATTACTGCTGCACCAGCAAATCAAAAACTAATCATTTACGTTAATGATAACTGTATAATGTTGTTATAGTTTTTAAGGGATAAGTAAAGAAATTGTAATCCAGACATGATCCCTACCATTTGATTGAACCAAAAACATCTTTCAATTCTCGCAAAATCTAAGAAACTTTAACAGGGGGGTAAACATCACATTGTCGCTACCGGCTAATCTCAAATACCGATAAGATAAAAAGGATGCTAATGTACTTTCACTGATATTAAAATAATCTTAAAGGGTGCCGCTGGTCGACCACTAAGCGGGTATGAGTTTGAATAACTACCCGAGTTCAGGAACGGTTGACTGAAATTTCCGCTCACTACCCCACCTCCGGGACAAAGGGTATCAATATACCCTACCCGAAACGTACATAATACATCAGCGAACATTATTCCTAAGCCTAAGTCTAGCGTGAGGGGTCGGCTCATCAGACAAACCATACTATGCAATAATCCTTTCCTAGAAAGATTGGTCTCGTTTCCAATAATGGGTATCTTTAGCTATCGTCAATCCGTCAGAAAGAGTCGAATTATATTACGGATCCGAATCTCTGAACACTAGGTTCGACAAAATATCGAGTTAAGACTTGAGTTGGATAGTCCTCTTATTTAGGATTCGAAGTCGTTAGTAAGACTCTACTCTTTCTGACGGATTAACGTTAATTGCGAACTTAAGTAAGCCTCGGAGCGTGACATTAAAGTTATTATCTTTTTCTGGGCCCGTGTCTTATTTCTGCGCTGAGGTCTTTTTCTGCGCTTGGGTCTTTTTGCACTTGAGATTTTTCTGCGCTAGAGTCTTTTTTGCGCTTTTTCTAACTGTTCTTTGTTATAACGTATCGCTCGGCATCTAACATTGTTAGATGCTCCTCACTAATCGCTGATGGAGATGTCAATAGATTAGTTTGAAAGCTTTGGGCGATCGACGGTTGCTAGTCAATGAAAGGGTCGGTCAGTCGAACCAAAAACTAGACGCTAGAAAATTGCTTAGAAATTTTAAAAAGAAAAATAATGAAGAAATAGATGATGACTGTATAGAGAGGCTGTGGGTACAAACGTATTTATTTAAAAAGCTATTATGATTTTTTTATCAAACAATTTTATTTTGTATATTAGAAATAAACACGACTCATTACAATAGTAGAATACAGAATATTTGCTTGCATACCTTAGATAACTC
Source organism: Calamotropha paludella (assembly GCA_927399485.1). NCBI lineage: Eukaryota > Metazoa > Arthropoda > Insecta > Lepidoptera > Crambidae > Calamotropha > Calamotropha paludella. Next base: position 16,066,968 of record OV656803.1, on the reverse strand, counting down.
ATATTTATTTAAATCTTGCCTCAAGGCCTTGTTGAGCATCGTGCATATTTTTTTAAACTAAAGAGGTTTTATTGAAGGCTCAAGTAAATTTTAAAACCAGAGTTCTTTTGAAGGTTAAATGCTCAACTAGAAGTAAAATTCCAAGCCAATTGAGCTCATAGAGCCCTGCAAATCCAACTTGAGACTCCAAAATTTAAATTTAAAGGCTAGTCTTGTACATCACTTGTATCTCCTAACGATAATTCATCTGACCCCACACTCGTCTACCGAATTGGCAATATTACCTGTAATGATGACTAAAACTTGACACATCCTAGGTAAAATTATCGCAAATGTTCATCCACCTAATTTACTTACATTTCTTCTCCAATAAATTAAAAGTAAAAAGTAAAATAATTATATTTTATATTTTTTTTTGGGATCGCGCTCTTTAAATGTGTCAAAGTGATATCACGGATTATCACGACACACGTTCTACAGATAGATTAGACCTAGTCGACCATACATAACTTACGATACGGATACTATTGAACAAAATATTTAACAATGTAATGGTTTTTATGTTTGACTTATCAAAATAATATAGTATGTACATTTTTTATAATAAAGGAAAAGACAAAATAATTTTAAATCTTATATCTATTATTAACAGATTAAATAAGGTTTATTTTTAAATGGGCAACTACCAAGTTTATAATATAAAATCTGTTCAAAACATGTCTCCATTGTCAAAGTAAAAAAGCAACGAAAAGGTAACCATGTTCTGAAACAGTACATATAACAAAACTCTCGGGACCTAATTATGTCATGTTTTGGGATTTCATACTAAAAGCCAGAAAACATAATATACGGGATGTGTAGAAACTTTCTACTGTGACGTTACGCTTTGGCGCGCAGACTGCTAAAGTTGGAAACTATTAAATTCGGTCGCAAAGCGAAATAGAATGAAAATTATATATTTCAAATTGTCTGTTGAAATATATACTTAGTTATAAAGTATCAGTAAGTAAATTGACTATATAGTGTAGAGTTGACCAACAAAGAAATCAAGCACTCGCTCACACAGTCAGTCATAGACTTTACTTGTAACGCCATCACGAAAAGCCTTTTATCTAATAGAATTACACAGATTGATATTTTCCTTATAAATTTAGAGAATTTCCATTTTTAAATATACGAACTTAGAGAATTTCCATTTTTCCATTATAAAATATTGAATTTTATTTGTAGTAAAAAGTTAACATTTAATCCGATAAAAGAAAAATTCTAACTTTCTAGTTCTAAGGATTTAAGCAAGATGTTAATGAGTAAATGAGGACGTTCTTTTATACATACGGTCATATTAATTCACATTTTCTATTAAATATAGAAAGTAATTATTTCACATTTACCGCACATGTGATATAAGGTAAGTTATTTACACCTTGAGTTAAATAATTTAAATTTTCGTTTAGATTTTTCAATATTGGATGAACTGTTTTGGGGATTCTCTTCTATATCGAAACTTACAAATATAATATTATTACAAATAATGTTAAAATGAAAATAGTTATGTTTAAAATACTAGTAAATAGAATTTTACTTATTTTGATCATACAAATGGCTAATATAAGAATTAACCGATCGGTTAACAGCAAGTGAAAAAAGGTCTAATTAACTTCGGACTTAACCGACATAAAGCAATGACCAAAGCTACCAATAAAGGTATAATTAACAAAAATCACAATGAGACAAGAACGAGACCACACTCTTTTTGTTTTACACAAGACAGGGCTATACTCCAAAAGCTAACACCATCAACGTGATATAGACGTTAATGCATTAGGCATGTATGACCCTAGGGAAATAGAAGAAAAAGGATGTGAATGGTTAGTCAATAAAACTAGTTTTCATCTTGCAGTTTCGTATTATTATTACTATTATTCGTAGTATTATTTATTTAAATGGGTCATGAATTTAATTATGAGGAAAATAGTTGTAAGGTCATAGCTATTTCATCATTATTGTCATATCTGACCATCTCTAAGCTCTGAACGACGCCAAATTATTGTAGTGAAAAGATTGACTGATTTACTACTAACGTCTAATACAAGTAAGCTGTACTAAATATCAATAACCTCAAAATAACGAGGACTAATAAGATATAAAATGATAAAATCAGAAATTTATATAATGAGTACACATTTTCATATGCTTCTACTTACTGGCTTAGACACAGAATAGTAAAAAAGAGCAGAAGTCGCAAATGGGCGGTACCAGCGTAAGCTTAAGTATACGTTACTCCGCGTACTTAGACCTTCTGCTTACTCTGTCCGGCTCGCTAAATCTACGCGAAACAATGCCGTAAAAAAAAAGAAAGATGCCATTTTTGTGCAGTTTTGGGGTGCAAAAATAATAGTTAAAGGACTTATTTATCAAAAGGAGACACACCGAAACAAAACGCACTAGTTTTTTATATTTACTGTTATTTTCATTAAAATTGTAAATTGATTACATTGAGATCTTGGATAATAAAAAAAACAAATTTCGACCTTATTTTTGAGATGTTAACGTATAGATTTCAATGAGCAGTATTCTTCTTCTTGAAGATTCCAAAACACCTTAAAATAAGTTAAAGCATGCTTTCTGTCATACATATAACTTGCCCGCTACTCAATTAATCACCTGATGCACTACCAGTGTGAAAAACACTCAAGGGTGGGTGAAAAGCCGAATAATGATACTATATACCTACCTTAGATCACAAAATAAGCAGCAGTTTCTTACTAATTATTGTCCTTTACTGTGATCTTAAACCCGTCTGCCAAGGGCGAAAAAAACATCGCGAAGCGAATCGTGCAGCGGTTTGAAAATATACCCATTATCATCCTGTGTGGTCAACAGATAGGCAGTTTTGAATTATATGAAAAAGCAGCAAGCAATTGTTTGGAAAAATAAATTTATGTCCAGATACAGCAACTATGACCAAAAGTTAGATTATTAGTAAATTAATTATGATAAACGGTTTTATTGAGATTCGGCACATAGGTAGATAATACTGATGCAATCTACGATTGCCATAAGATCGGATGGAAAACTTTCTCATATAGGCACACATCTTCATTTTCAAACGAATGAAGTCGCGGGCAGCAGTTAGTTATAAACAAAATGTTATGCAGGTAATACGTAAAGTACGTAATGTAACGCATGAAACAACTAACTTTGTGTGTTTATTGATTGGAATATACAAAAATGACATTTTGAATGTGATTGTGATAAATATCTATAACCTCCAAATCTTGACCCTGTTATATTGAACATGAATCACCTTAATATTGTCACAATGAATATTACATACACGAAAATGTATGGTGATTACCTCCAGTACCACCACTCGCATTTTACGACCCCATTAAGTAATAGGAGTTGGGAATATTTCGTTCTGCCAAAAACCACACGGCTGAGGATTCCTGTACTTTTTTTCTTTAGTATTTCAAAACCTTAGTTAATTATCCAGAATATCAGAATATTATTGTTTATTTTATTAACTTTCAAATTACACCATAAACAACAAAGACTTCACAAATGTGCATAAAGTTTTCTAGGTTCATTTACAATTACAGTTCATTCAAATTCCCGCCGCGGCTAGAAAAACCATATTTCTATTTAATTAAATTAAGTGTTCACGATTGTATTAATCGGTTAAAACTAATAAATTGTTATAATTACTTTCATAATCAATGAATACGGTTTAATTTATTCATTAATATTTTCAAGTCGAAAAATGAAATTTGAAAAGGGCGAAGACAATTCTTGTTCTACGTGATTTATCATCAGCCTATTGATGTCTCATATGCTGGGACTGTGCCCCATGGATTTCTTATAAAAGAAAGCCCCGTAGCGAAAATGGGCCATAATACACCACACCGATGAATGTGGATGGATGTGGATGTAGGTGCTAACTACTGCAGGTGCGCTCAGCATCAAGGGTTTAACACGTCTTACGAAGAACTGAAGATCTCCCCATCGGAGCCCATCCGACGATCAGTCCTTATCACCAGCACTGAAAGCTGATCAGACCAGCCGAAACTTTCTATATCTTAACAATGTTAGATGCAATTACTGAAGAAAAATAACCTTATATTTATTTATTTATTCATTTGCAAGTGAACGTGGTATAAAGGATGTTTAAAATTGCATTATGTTTACTTGTTGCACTAGGTACTGGCACGAAAACGTTAAAATGAAAGAAGCTATATAATGTTAAATAATTGAGCATGCAATTACAACTAGTAATATATTTGAATAAGTTATGTCACAATGAAATTCTAATAAAAATATGTTCACAAATTTTCACAATTAAATAATAATTATAATTATAAGCAATGTGACAATAAAGTGTTAACAAAGTTAATGCATAACATTAAGGGAAATTCGTACGAATTACGGATAGTAATTTATTCAAATCAGTAATTTTACTGTTGGCCGGAAAGAACAATTACTAATCTTAATATTTGTGTAGTTAGTTCAATAAAAAATAAAAATCTAAATTGATTTATCCGTTTAAGAGCGATGACTACACCAATCATAGATGCAAACGTTAAACTTACTACACCCCTATTTTGGTTCGGGTGTTAACTTAGAAATCAAGTTCATATCTTTCTTAGTACTTTTAGTAAAATAAGATGTCAATGCAATTTTTTCTATTTAATGGTGGATAATAGATAACACACTATAATTTCCTCAAATGCAAAACGCATTCTTTAGAAAAGGTCTTTTTTAAACCAGAAACTTGTATTCCAAGTGCAATTGTAACAATAAGCTCTGTTATATTCCAATTATCGGACTAACTTTACTTCTTATTCATCTAAATTGACGTTTTGACGGTACTTAAATTGATTAAGAATTATGTTTATTTAATAAGAATAGAACAGCCACCTTACCAATTAAATTCTTTCTTTTCAGACGTTTCCAACTCAAGGCTTATCTTTAACCATTCTTCACTTTGTTTGTTCTAGATTCAACCCGTTATGACGGGTTGATCCATAAATCATAAAAGTTGAACCCTTCTACGACTAGCCGTTAGGCCGTTGTTCCAATTTGCTCGGGTCAGCTTGTTGAATGTTAATGAGGACTGGAGGTTAAGAAAAGAGATTTAAAAAGAAATATGCACATTTTTCATATTCACTAAGAATTATACATTACCTTACATAGCGGTAATTTTTGCAATTAATACTTATTTTCTGACGACGATGACAAACTCTATGACAGTAAACAATTGATTTTTGACGTCTCGCTAAAATATAAAATGTAAATAGTTTATTTTATTACTATTAGTTACCAGCGTTCTTTTTTTAATGAAAGTGATACGTAGTTGTGGTAAATAATTAAATATAATTTAATTAGAAAGAAAATACTTTTTTACGACTTCGAAAACTTGGCTACAACCCGACAGTAGAGTGACAGAAAGAACATCTACAGTGCCACTAGCGCGTAAAAACGGGAAACAAATTTGGTTGCGTTCCATTTCATCGTCACTCTCCCTTGCGACGCAACCCAATTTTTATTACAAATACAAATGTTTATTGGCAGAAGTGCCCTTAGTTAAAATATCTGCAATCATTTCCTCGCCCTTTACAACAAAACTTAATCTCTAAATTATAGCGAATGTCAATGTGTCTTGACCTAACTAAATAACAATCATTATTAGAAAATTTTATTGCATTGACATTTGACATTTTATCGCTAAATATGACGAGTGGATTGCTCTGCACTTCAACGAGTTCAGCGTGCAGTTGTTGGAGCCACAACGCCTCCTGTGTCACTGAGGACATCGACATGTATTCGGCTTCAGCGGTTGATAGTGCTACAGTCTGCTGCTTTTGTAACCGTCAAGATATAGCACTCTAGTCACAAAAAAACGTAACCCGTGTACGATTTTCTATCGCGCACATCGCTCGCCCAGTGGGAATCACAATATCCTGTGATTTTCTCATTACTATCTTTGGTGTATTGTAACTTCAAGTCAGAATTAATATGTTTTGATGAACTAAAACTAAATTTAACCTTATTATCATTAATGTTTACCGTATTGAGATCTTCTCTTTCTTTTTAAAATATATAAAAAATATGTTTGTGTGTACCTATTTCATGGATTTCATGCAGTGTGATCTGTGTCGCTGCCATAAAACTTTGTCAACTTAAGTTTTACAATGATTATAAGTTAATTTCCTTCATCATCATCATCATCATATCAGCCGTACGACGCCCACTGCTGGACATAGGCCTCCCCCAAGGATCTCCACAACGATCGGTCCTGTGCTGCCCGCATCCAGCGTTTTCCCGCGACCTTGACCAGATCGTCGGTCCACCTCGTAGCGGGCCTACCCACTGAGCGTCGTCCGGCACGCGGTCGCCATTCGAGAACCTTTCCGCCCCAACGGCCATCAGTTCTCCTTGCTATGTGTCCTGCCCATTGCCACTTCAGCTTCGCAATTCTTTGAGCTATGTCGGCGGTTTTTGTTCTCCTACGGATCTCCTCATTTCTGATTCGATCGCGTAGGGAAACACCAAGCATAGCTCTCTCCATTGCCCGCTGGGCGACCTTGAGCCTTCTTACAAGACCCATAGTGAACGACCACGTTTCACTGCCATAAGTCATCACTGGTAACACACACTGGTTAAATACTTTCGTCTTAAGGCACTGAGGTAATTTGGTAATTTGGACGCGAAAATGTATCGCAGCTTCCCGAACGCTGCCCACCCGAGTTGGATTCGAAGTTGGACTTACCTAACTGTATTATATGTCCTAGGTAAACATAGTGGTCAACAACTTCGAGTGTAACGTTCCCAACATTTACTGGAGCGGGTGTAACATGGGCGTTGGACATAATTTTCGTCTTGTCCATGTTCATCTTAAGACCCACTCGTTGGGATGCGTTACTGAGATCTTCGAGCATGGTGCTCAGGTCTTCCAAGGTCTCAGCCATTAGGACCACATCATCGGCAAACCGAAGATGCGTCAGGTACTCGCCGTTGATGTTGATGCCAAGTCCATTCCAGTCCAGAAGCTTAAAAATATCCTCCAACGCAGCAGTGAACAGTTTCGGAGAGTTAATTTCCTTACAATCATATTATGTTGCTGTATATGACTTTGTTTTGGCTGTAAACAAAAAACGATTTATAATTAGTTTTTCATATCTTGAGTTGTCTAAAGTGTCAACTGCGATCGACACCAATTACTACTACTACTGACTACCACGACAAAGGTCGAATATGTTTATTTAAATAAAATTATTTCCCTATAAATATTATTAATTTATTACTTGACAAATATAAAGAAAATGAAATGTTCAATATAAAAAATAATAAGATATAAAATACGTGTGTAAAAAACAACCACGCCTCCGAGCCCTCAGATGGGATTCGAACCCACGACCTTTCGCAATCCGGGCGACTGCTCTGACCGCTGAGCTACCGAGACGCTGGCAAACGTGTCGAATTTTACAAACGTATTCCAACTTCTACTATGAGCTAGTATCGTTCCACCAATGTTGAACGCTAACTACCTTCAACATTGAAAGTAATATTTTTACAAATATTAAACAATCAATTAAGATCGAGCGAATCCCATCTGAGGGCTCGGAGGCGTGGTTGTTTTTTTTACACACGTATTTTATATCTTATAGAAATATTGCATTGTGAATGCAAAAAAATTAAATAAAAAAAATAAAAGATAATGTCAAAAAATTAAATTATATATAATAATAATTAATACTCTACCCATACATGTATTACTATACCATAGGGTATGTAATGTCATAAAAGTGCCGATACTATACTAAAGAAAAGTTTGTATTGTTAATTGAAAAAATATTTAGTATGGATTTAAGTACTCTTATTAATTAGGAGATTTAATGCAAAGGCCTCTCAAAGAAAACGCAATGCTTTGAAATTTTTCTAAAAAATATCAGCCAAAGCGTCATAAAAATAACGAGCCAACAAACGTATCAACGCCGCTCTCAAATTCTTCGTTTCTTTGATAGACATGAAACATAATGATTTGACTTTTATTCAAATATAACGCAATAACTACAGCTAGTCTTGGTTATTATAATTGAATATTTCACACAACCATACCTGTCAGCCAAGCTTAAAATAAGTACTGTCGGGCTTATTTTTATAGATTGGTACTAAGGGCATCGTTCCCGGAGATTAAAAAGATAACTGATGTAATAACGTGATTACAAAGGCAGAACGATTCTGTATTCTTGTCATTTACTTCTTATGTAACAGGGGTAAATTGATGATTCTTAGATTGAAAAATTTGAACTTTTTATAATTTTCAAGAGTTTTATGAAAGAATCATAAATAATCAATAAATTATTGTATTTTTAATCTTTGAGATCTCACGTTAAAATTAAATAATATTATAAAAAATATTCTCTGTACCCCATAAACCGATGTTTATGGAGCTTTTACTAACTGCCCTTCTAATTAAAAAATCAGAATACAAGCCCGATATTAAATTGAGTGTTACCTTAAATGCCTCCCCCTACCTACGTGTTTCAAGTATGCTTAACAATTTGCGATAAAGGATTGCAGGCCAAATTATTCATTATTTTCCTGATCAACATGGAAGTAGTCGTTTATATTAGATTCTAATAAATATCATGTTACAGATCCAAGGCATCATTCGTCTCGATTTCAAGTCGTAAATTGGATCCTAGTCTAGGTTTCAGTTGATCCTCAGGGGACTTCATTATAGTTGCTCTGTGAATAATGATTTGTGATACCCATCAGGCGATCAGTAGATTGGGAAATTGAGTAGTTATATTATGGCAATATTGCTGGATTACTAATTTTAAAGACTTCGTGAAGTTGCTAAAAGGTGCACAACAGTGATTAGAGAGTTTTGCCTATGATTGGATAGGTTAAGCAACTTTTTCGTCCGCACATATCCCCGTCATCCCTTCTCGGTGGGTCGAAGTCATAAACCTTCCCCTGGGTCAAAAAAAAAAGAGTATAAGCAACATTAGGCGAATACTGTCAAAGGTGTTGACGTTCATAGGGAAAGCCTGAGCCTTATCAGTGAGGATCTCAATAGGCTGTTAATGTTGAAAGTATGCTTAAAATATATTTACAAAAATCTGGTGGCGAAAATAAATTAGCAGAATAACTTTATATAAACTATTTTTATTTAAATTCATCATTAAAGCATAGTTACAGCTTATGTTATAATAATTTACCGTAAGTTTTATAATAAGTAAAAGTAAAGATCAGTCAGTGTTTAATTTAGTATGGAGATGTGAGAATTTATGCTATTTATTTTTACTTGAGTATAGATTTGAAACTCACTTAAGAAATGGATTCCAATTGATGGTTGCATGTTCGAGCCCCACCCGAGAAAATAACATGTGAGCCGAATTTCGTTTTTTTTTTTTAGTTTTATTTTCTATAAACAATTTATCATTTACAACAGCATTGAAAATGTCAAATTATTAAAAACACTGTAGTGACTCGGAAGCCAATAAAACAGATACTCTCTGTCGCTGAGGTAGATGCATAGTAGGTATGCATAACACATGTAGCTTGTGCACTCGCCTACGGTCAATAAGCGACTCACACGTCGATGCGTTTCGCATACACTACATCTCTTCTTTGTTTTAATTGAACAAAAAGGTTTCAAATTTACAATTAATAACATATACATCTATAATATAGCGCATAACTAATCACATATTTTAAATATTATTTTTACAGGTTTCCCACACAATTTAACCAGTCTTGATTTCACTTATTTTATAATATGTATAAAAATTGTATGAGTGTACTTGATAACAGTAAACAATTAATTATTGAATCAATCAACAAGGAATTACGCTAGTTCATCAATTGTTCCTGAATCATCATTACCATTATTTTGATCAACCACAGTCCATGATTCGTTAACTTTATTTTAAAAATATAAATATATATAATAATTTATTTATTTATTCATTCCGCACCCACAACGCCACTGGGAATGCAAAACAAGGAAACAAACACGATGAAGAAAATAGCTAAGACATATTAGTATGCTGCACTGCTGTGGTGAAAGTCTCCGACTCAGCATAATGACTCGGCATGGCGACACCACGACACGCTATACTAACTAAACGGGATTTGATTCTTTGTTCATCTTAAATAAAAACGAAATTATGGCAATCAAGCAATTTCGATAATGTCGTATGATATGGTTAATAGATATAAACAATACAAATTTATAATAAATACTTAAAAGCAGATTATATGAATTGAATAAATAATGAAGAGATAGATATAATATCATACCTGGTGCAGCCAGGATCGAAACTGTCTTTTTTAAAATAATTCTATTTAGAATGCGCATCATGATCTTGCGGATATATTTATGTCAGAGTTGTACTCAGACAAATTGTTGTTTGAAAATAATACGCCAACGGTCTTTATCAGCGTTTTCATTAGAAACCAAAATTGATCCGACTTCTAATTTCGTCGATGGTAATTCTTGACCGTTATTCTCGGCCATAGTTATTTGGAATCAGGAGGACGTACATTATACTTCACGTGTACGAGTTGGTTGAAATCACGAGTTTCGATATGTTTGAGGAAAGTGCACTTGTTATTATAAATCGGTAACACAGAAGTGTAATATGACGCGCGGCAGTTTTTAGACGCATGTTGAAAGTTCAGCCGCTGAAACAACAATGAGCTCCATTCAGCTGACCGTCATGTCATAGGATCCGTCGAGTGCCGACAGGTAGCGCTGGTGTCCGATTGGACGTAACTTCCGAAACGGCCATTGTGCTTGTACACGTCCTCGTGTAATAACCTGCAACGTAATAATATCCAGAAGAATCCGTTCTCTATGGTCCACATGACCATTTTTTGAGAAGTTTTAAAAATAATGAAGCCTCAAGAACTATCTAGCATTTTCTTTTATTGAAACTGAACTAAACTCAATCAACTTAAACAATGATTTTGGTTTTTAACTTTCTAATGTAGTCGCCTACTACAACCTCAAATTCAAATAGAATTACTATGTGGTACAACACTAAGCTGATAAAACTTCTAAATTATGAACATTAGTAAAGAAAATAACTCAAGTACAGAAAATAAAGATTTCATCAATGGCGTCATCATCTGAGCACACAGAAGTAATGAGGATGATGCAAAAGTCATTTTGGACTCACTTTTGCCAGCTTTTTTTTTTTCTAAAAATCAGTCACAGTATTACAATTGCATAGCCCTATTATATTGTAGTACTCATTGCGTGGACTTATATTTTTATAATCATGTTATATAATACATATACAGTTTAAATTTAAATTGATACTATATTATTCTGCGTGGCCCTTTGTTGTTTACTTATTACGTGGCGTTTAGGTGAATCTGAATTATAACTATGAGTCTGTCATAATAATTTAAATGTTATAATGATATTTTTGTCAACATAAAATTGTAATAAATTTCCTCCTCATCTTTGACATCAGTTAAACAACATCTATTTGTCGTGGTCCATTAAAAATATATATTTTAAAAATAGATTGAAAGTGCATAAGTCATTAATACTACAATATTTCGGCTATTACCGGGCTATAATACAATCTGGTGATACGAAGCATACTGCTAATCACATCTAAAAGTAATAATATTAAAATTAAGATATAAATTTCTACAATTGTGTGAGGTGGTGCGGTAGTGGAATAATCGTGAGCAACGGTCTGCAGTGAGTGTCGCCGAGCGATTCACGCATCTACGCGGTGTGCGGAGTCGTCACATTTGTGTGTACGGCTTTTTCGTGACGTGCACTACTCTGTGTGCCATTGATAAAGTAACGCAGACAGAACATCGGCGCTGCTCGGTGCGTATTTGCATCTGAGAAGACGGCACAACCACAAAACAATCATCTGAGTTTATAATATAGGGAGTTGGATTTTTATATCCATAAGAACCCTCTTCCCCCTCACCGCCGTTTGGTGAAGATAGAAATTAATAGCAGAAGAAGAGTTACTACACGCATAATTTGGAAACCTCTTCGTTTCTCCTGCTTCCGAGGTACTATAAAACAAGTCCACCACACACGAGGTACTGTGAACTCTTTTATTATCACTTATAAATTGGCGCATCTGCAGTGAGTGCAGAATCCACGATTCCCTACCTCTTACCTCTCTTCAAAGAATTTTATTATCTTTTAGTATATAAAATGGAAAATTATGACAGATCGTTATCGGAATCTAATATTTGCGAACAACTAAAGTCTACACCTCCGAACTTTGCTATTAAACGTAATAAGCGAGTCAGAGAACATGACTGGGAGCAAGAGTTTGCTACTTTTCGAAACGATATAAAATCAATGATTTCCCAATTGTTGTCAGAACAACAAGCGGAAATAAATAAAATCCATCCAACTTTAATTGAAATTAAAAATACAAATAATTGCATAGAAGGTTCTATAGCGAATCTTACTTTACAAAATGAGGAATTGAAAAGAAAAATTGAACAACTTGAACTTCAAACGAAACAGGACAAAGACTATATTCTTATATTACAAGACAAAATAGAGGACTTGCAACGTGAAAACAGAAAGACAGGTATTGAGATTAAGAATGTTCCGAAAGTCACTAAAGAGTCCAAAGAAGATCTGATACAAAACGTTTTACACTTATCTAAAACTATTGGTTGCAATATTGAAAAAACTGACATTAAGGACATTTATAGAGTCCAAAGCAAACGTGACATTAATAAAAGTCCCGTTGTAGTAGAATTATCATCAACAATGCAAAAAGTAGAGGTTCTAAAATTGAGTAAACAATTTAATATAAAACACAAAGAAAAACTGTGTGCCAAACATCTAGGCTTTAAAGCCGATGAATACTCTCCTATCTATGTAGGTGAACATCTAACAGCAAAAGCAGTACGCCTGCACTTTCTCGCACGGGATCTTGCTAAATCTAGAGAGTACAAGTTTTGTTGGACGGCCTATGGAAGAATTTATATAAGGAAGAATGAGAACTCTCCCATTATTGTCATTAAGAATGAGTCACAAGTTCATAACCTCATGCAAAAAATATGACTATTGATGTTACGTAAAAATGTTATTTGGATTTTATTTTGTTTAGATTATTGCTCTTTTAGATTAATATGTCATGCTATATTTAAACTAATAATGTATGTTTTTTTATTACCATTAGTAAACTTACACACTTACAAGAGAAGCACACGCATAAACTCAAGCATAGACACAACTAACCTATATCATAAAAACACATTTATTCACTTTATAATAAAACCTACAATTATACACATAAAAATTAAACACGTATTATTTAACTTAAAAATAGAAACCAAATTGACTGACAGTGACTATGGATAGTACGCTAAATACTTTGCATGAATTAGATAATATAAACATTGCTAAATCTAGTAAATGTCAGGCACAAAACTTTGCGAATCAATATATAATAAATAAGTCTGATATTAGTATTATATCGCAAAATATCCGGAGTGTATATAGGAATTTGGATGACTTGAAATTAAACCTTATTCAACTTAAATTGCAGCCAGATTTTATTATTCTTGGCGAATGTCGGTTGGTCAATGACAAGCCGGTACCTGTCATCAGTAACTATACCTCCTATGTTACAACAGAACATATTAATCAATGTGATGGCGTGACTGCATATATAAGTGATAAACACTCAGTAAGTGTTAATGAGATTTACTTATCACAGGCGTCCTGTTTGCAAATTACTTTTAATAGCTGTATTGTCGTTGGTATTTACCGCTCACCATCTAATATTAATGCTGAAAGTTTTATTAACTCATTAAGTACCTACTTGGAGTCAATCAAAGCTTATAAACAGATAGTCTTGATTGGGGATATTAACATTAATTTAATACACAAAGATGTTGAAAAGTCACATGAAAGAACAAACAGACTTAACTATCTAAATATGCTGTCTACGCATGGTCTACTTCCAGGGCATTCAATACCTACGAGAGGAAATAACTGTCTCGATCACATTATGTTAAAAATGGACATAAACCAATCTAATGCTGAAATCGCAGTGATAGGCACAACAATCACTGATCACTCAATGGTTTTTCTTAAATTTAGTGACACATACAATAAAATTAAGTTCAATAACAAGTTTAAAAGTTCTTTGAATTATGAGAACGCTTTTAATAGTTTAGAAAATTCGAACTTAAAAGAACTGCTATCATTCACCGATCCTAACATTTTAATTGAAACATTAATTAATAAACTCCAAACAGCAATATTAGAAAACACTATTATTAAAAAAATACCAAAAACAAAACGAATAATTAAACCATGGATGACCCCAGGTTTACTTAAATGTATACACAATCGGAATAACATGCAATTGAAGCTGAAGTCTGATCCAGATAATATAGTCTTGAAAATCACATATAAGCGTTATAGGAATTACTGTAATGGACTCATAAAAAAACTTAGGCGCAAATATGAGAGAGAACAGATTTTAAGTGCTACCGGTAATACTAAAGCACTTTGGAAGGCAATCAATCATATTATTCAGCGCAAACAACCACCGGACAAAAGTGTAGAGTTGTTAAATATAAAATCAACCCCTCTTGATTCTTTAAATCATGTAAGCGATTACTTTGCCACTGTTGGAAAGTCCTTGGCCGAAAACATTTTATCACACTTCAATGTTAGTGGCACTGGGGACGCGACGGAGATTTCACATGCCTCATCATTTGTATTATTGGAAACAGATGAATCAGAGGTTAGGACTGTTTTGATGAATCTTAAAACTAAAAGTGCCCCTGGATATGACCATGTACCCACAAAGTTGCTTAAACTGGCTCATATATTACTCGTTCCCATAATATCACACCTTACTAACCTTTGTTTCAACAATGGTGTTTTTCCTTCTGCTTTGAAGATGGCGTTAATTACACCTGTATACAAGAGTGGTGACAGAGACGACCCGAATAATTATAGGCCTATATCAGTCCTATCCGCATTATCGAAAATTTTGGAAAAATTGATAAATAACCGTCTAACTGATTATTTAAAGAAATATAATATACTCTCTGGATCACAATTTGGATTCAGACGAGGAATTAGCACAGAAGACGCGGTCTCAGCACTGACGTCACTTATCATTGACCAGGTGGATAAAGGAAACAAATGTTTAACAGTTTTTCTTGATATAAAAAAGGCCTTTGATAGCGTCTCTGTCCCCAAACTTGTAAAGAAACTGGAACATATCGGTATACGTGGTGGCCCCTTACTTATTTTCCAGGATTATTTAACAAATCGTAAGCAAAAAGTTAAAATAGGTGAGCATACTAGTCGCGACTATACCATCACTTACGGAGTCCCACAAGGAAGCGTGTTGGGGCCGACTCTATTCTTAATATATGTTAATACCCTTTGCAATATGACACTATATAATGGGCAAGTATTTTCTTACGCAGATGACACTGCTTTGGTTTTTTATGGGAAAAGTTGGGAATGTGTTCGTCGCAGCGCTGAATTAGGTCTATCCAAAATTGCACAGTGGTTAAAAATCCATCTTTTAACTCTAAATACAGCTAAGACAAATTTTGTATGTTTTACCAATTACGATAGAACTCAGCCTCAACTTAATATCAAAATTCATTCTTGTGAATTGGTTGATTCCTGTTGCTCATGTCCTCAAATAAATAAAGTGTCCAGTACAAAGTATCTAGGTATTCTGTTGGATCAGCGCTTATCCTGGCACTCACATATAGAACTCTTGATGACAAGGGTAAGAAAATTTATATGGTTTTTTAAAATGTTAAGACATCTTTCAACACCAGAGATACTAAAACAGATATACATCTCTCTAGTCCAATCAATTTTGATATATTGTATTAGTGTATGGGGAGGCGCTACTAAGACAAAATTTTTAGACTTAGAGAGAGCGCAAAGATCGTTACTTAAAGTTATGTATTTTAAGCCCTACAGATTTCCTACGCAAGATTTATACTACTTATGTGATCTTCTTACAGTTCGCAAGTTGTATATATTAAGAATCATTCTTAAAGTACACAAAACTCTGTTATATAATCCAGAGTTTGAAAATAGAAGGAGGAAAACAAATGTGGCTCCATTTGTAACTGTAAAGACAGCATATGCTAGGCGGCAGCATACTAAACAATCCTCGCATTTATACAATCATATAAACAAACAATTAAATATTTATTCTAAAACCAGTAGAAAATGCAAATTACTCTTAACGGAATGGCTTAAGTGTAGAGATTACCAAGAAATAGAAAAAATATTACAATAACAAGAGGCGAACACACATACAATCTCGCGCGCGCACACACATACACACACACACACACACACACACACACATTCACGAACACACACATAACCATCCACACACACGCAGACATAAAACTCATACAATAATCTATGTTATTACATACAAATTATAAAATTAGGAAAAATGTATTTAAATGTGAATGTGAATTCAATTTATATATGAATAAGGAGGAGCGGGGTCTCCTGGTACAAGTATGTAAATACTTAAAAGGAGATCCCTATGAACAATTGTCAATGTAATATTAAGTTAATGAATAAAATTTTTTTTTTTTTTTTCTTTTTATAAAATAATTAATCATTTAATTTATTAATGCTTGTAAAACCACAGTAAAATTGTTGTTTTTATGTTAATAATACATGTAATCATTGATCTAACAGCCAATAATAGATTTTAAATACATTGACTTTAGATTTTTTTACTTATCGTCAAGGTGTGACGTAAAAATCTCGTACGCAGGTTCTGATAACAACAACAATTAAAAAAAAACGCAGAACACTTATTTTTATCTTGTCTTAACTCATTTTAATTATTATTCAAACTATCATAGTGAAGGGCGTGCCCAAGATTGCAGATGCAGTGACTTACACTTTACCTTACCATCCGAAGCACAAACAAGCTCGAGATAGTAATTTAAAAAAGGAGTCTAGTGGGAGCTCGCGATTAATCCTATTCTTTGATCAATTGTTACAGCATACTGGGGCTATGAGAGGAATGGGGAAAGAATAAATAAATATGATTTATCATTCTACCACATTATAATAAAATTGAGGCTCTCGCTAGCGCAGCAGTTCACGCATTCGACCTACGTAGACGCAAAGCAACTTTTGCAAATACCGGTCATCGGAAGAGTGGCCCAAAAATTATTATCTTGAGCTACTTTATGCTTCAAGGCACGTTAAAATGTTGGCTTTGGTTGCATTATAGTTACTGTTGTTAGCAATATCCAATCAACAAAAGCTCCGAGTGATGGTTAATGACCCATTCTAATTACGATGTTTCCAAGCGCAGAGAAGGGCTGTGCCTTGTATTTTTAACGGCTTCAATTTTTTTAACCTTATGCTTTAAAGGCAGACTACTGTTATTGATGAAAATGGCGCTCTCGAGGTCTCTAGACTCGTCAGTTTCCTTGCAAATGGGATGCAGACGTCTAGGTTTCACTTCATCCCCCGGGAAGCTCTGAGTTTATTTCTGTTCCCCTTAAGACGAAATATGTGTTGTTGATTTTTAACAGTACTTTTTAACGAATAATAGCATAAATATAGTAAGTGATTTTCGAATTTTATCTTCCAACATAATAAAATGTTAAAATTTGGTGCTTGGGATATGGTCAGGCACTTTCTATGACAAAATATCGGTGTTAAGAAAAGTGTTTTAAAAGACGTGAGTCTATAGTCCTCTTTAAAAATAAGACAGAAGTTCTTATAGAAGAATCAGGTCTAAAAAAATTGCTGCTAAAAGTTATTAGCTGCGAGCGGTTGATATACCTTCTTGTCTCTTGTCTTTTGATCAGATTGCCGTCCTCTAGATGTAGAAGTTTAAATGGCGGTGATTGAAATCAAAACGGAGCATATGAAACAGCAAAAAGAAAATAAACTAATCTTAATCCTTACTTTAAATATTAAAAGATTTTATGGAATAATTAAATGGAAATATTTTAACAATATAGCAAACTAATAGCGACTTAATAAAATATGTCAAGCAACCAATTTATTATCAATATTCTTAATAAGTAACAATTTCATGAGGTTTATTTAACAGATATACATTTCTTATAAAAAAACTGCAACAGGAAATTTAAGCCCAGAAAAACGTTAAAAAACCACTAAGGAATTCTTTAAAATAAAGAGAAATTATAATATTTTCATTTAATAACAAAACTACCTATTAAGAAATAATGGTTTATCGTGATTGGGGAAAGAAGCACTAAGAACTGCACTAAGATTTATATCGTTATATAGTATATAATAGGTTGGGGAAAAAGAAATCCATTATTTTTATATAAGCTTCAGGACTTTATGTAATATGCTTCGGATTGTCCGATTTGGTTCAAATATGCACCGTTTTGTTGTATGATTTGTTGCCATTTTAAAGGTAACTTCATAATGCCTCTCTCATAGAAGTCCTGGTCTCTATTTGCAAAAAACTCTATTAGTCGATTTTCACAATCCTCCCTAGATGCCAATTTTTTATCATTAAAGAAATTTTGCAATGCAAGAAAAAGATGATAATCGCTTGGTGCCAAGTCCGGACTGTATGGCGGATGCATTAAAACTTCCCAACCAAGCTCCCAAAGTTTCTGGCGAGTCACTGTAGATGTGTGTGCCCTAGCGTTGTCCTGGTGGAACACGACACCTCTCCTGTTGGTCAATTCTGGCCGTTTCTGGTCAATCGCTATCTTCAAACGGTCCAGTCGTTTACAGTAGAGATCAGAATTTAGCGTTTGGCCATATGAAAGCAACTCATAATAAATAATCCTCTTCCAGTCCCGCCAAATAGATAGCAGAACCTTCCTGGCCGTTAGTCCTGGTTTGGCCACCGTTTGAGGTGCTTCACCGCTCTTTGACCACGATCGTTTTCGCACAGGGTTATCGTATGTGATACATTTCTCATCTCCAGTCACCATCCGTTTAAAAAATGGGTCTATCTCATTCCGTTTGGCCAAGGCTTCGAAGATGGAAATTCGATCCATCATGTTTTTTTCTGTTAATTGGTGTGGCACCCAAACATCGAACTTCTTTTGAATCCAGCTTTGTGTAAATGGTTTAAAACTGTTTTATGGTCGATTTTTAGCTCTTGGGCGATGTTACGACTGCTAACATGCCGGTCAACTTCGATTATTTCTCCGATTTTATCGACATTTTCGACGACCGGCCTGCCTGTGCGAGGTGCATCTTTAACATCAAAAATTCCTGAACGGAATCTACGAAACCAAAATTGCACATAATTGGCTGTTACAGTATCGGATTCATAAACACCATTCGCAATTTTAGCCGCCTGGCTTGCATTTTCGCCTTTGTCAAAGAAAAACTGTAAAATGTACCGAATTTTCTCTTTTTGTTCACTTCCATTTTTAACACCCTGTAACTCACAACTGAATGCACCAAACAAAAAACAGCAAAAGAATTTTTTTTACTGCGTAATGTCACCTTTCCAACGAGCATAAATCTGAAATTATTTGATCGATACTTTACGAGAAATCTTTCAGTCATCTACCGAAAAAATAATGTATTTCTTTTTCCCCAACCTATTATATAGCTATAAGAGCATTAATTTTAAAAATATTTCGCTTATAATAAAATTAAGACACTGATAATCTATTTAATTAAGCTATAAGCCTAAGATATGGTCCGATTATGTCTGTGAGGAGAAAATGGTCACCTGGTGTTGGTGCACCGGTCAAGAGCAGGTTTTAGCTCCACCCACAGAGATCATCAAGTAATCCCTCTGGTAAAGACTACAGCAGCCGTTACAGCAGAGACATACAAATACTGGTGGTTATAAAGAAGAAAAACGACCTCAGCCTTACCGACTTATGTTAAGGAAACCCAACTACAACCGCTGCAGCCATTACTACGTGCCTCATCAGCAGATGTTGAAGAACCTTAGCAACAACCGATTCAGCTGTCGGTGCGCCTTTCACTTAGGGGGGAGGAGTTATATTGGTGTAACCACCTACTAATCACCTAATACGCAATTAATGCAATAAGCATTAGCTTCTTGTAACTTGTTATAGGATCATCATAATGAGAGCAGATAGAATAACACCAGTAATTAAGTTGTTTTAAACTTTCATGGTCACTATCATTATAGTAATATATTCCGATATTTCGCCACTGTTGCAAGTGCCATGATCCGTGCTCCGTGATCATTTCACTTGCAACAGTGCCGAAATATCGGAAATTCAATAAACACAAAAACAAGGTACATGGTGAAAATCCCGAATATAACTTATATTACTATAGTAATTAAGTTCTTATGAAATCTTCCTTAATTAAATGTAACAAACCAGATACAATAAACTAAGATTTTTATGATGTTCATGTCTAGAATTAATAATAATACGATATAGTATATAAGGGAATACTTAATAAACTTTAGTATCTCTCAGGTCTTCAAGCGAGCAACATACAAATTGATTTTTTTTAAAAGCTTATTGCCCTCGACCGCATCCTAACATGGTTGGTCATTTCAAATCTACAACTGTCACTTTGACATATACAACAGTCATATAATATAATGTATAATACTTATTTATGTTTATTTATGGCTTGCAGGATTTGTGCATTTAGCCAGTGTCAAGTAAGTATAATTGTTAGTTATATATTTATATATTTTTGCTAGGTTTCAGTAAATGTGTGGAGTTTTACTGAAACCTCCCCGTGGACTTCTTGATAGAGCATGAAAAGAGAACTTCCGCTGCTTTGTTACACATGCCAACACTCTTGTTTAGTGGTTTATAATCCACCATTATTAAACACTAATATCCAGCGCAACACAAATTTCAACAAGAGAAACAAAACCACCAACGTGACGCTTCCCGCTCCCGCCAATGTATAATACTTATGTTATTATTCATCCATTTATTATCCTCCCTGCATTAATAATATAATAAGAAAGTAATAAAAAGGTTGACTGACCATCGGTAGTTCTATAATATTGTTGGCTGTCTTTTTTATTTATTTTTGTTATACAATGAATAAACGCCTAAAAAGATTAAGTTTAATAAATAAATTGCACCGTATTTATTTTTTATAGACACATTGGAGCAGAATGACCAGCTCCGTCCTCACATCTAAGTGACTGACTGACATAACTGTTTCTAACTGTAAAACAATTTTCACCTTTAGAAAGCTCATTTAAATGCCACAGTAATCAAAACACGTTAGAATGCATATATTTTGACGCCTGTGTGACGCCTTAAGTTCATAACTTAAGGTTCTTGTCAGTCAAAATATAGGGACAGTGGGCATATCTGTTATATTGTAGTATTTTTTTTTGTTTTCGTTTCACATACGATTTCAAATAAAAAGGGCTAAAAGGAGGTTTGATATAATAAATTACTACCAAGGGCTTCAAGAGGTATTAGAAAATATTTTCAGATTTAATTGTTCTCGCGGATGAAGAAGGGTTTGATAAAGACAATATCCAACACAGTACATGACTGAGAGACATTCCCGGAAGAGTGGAAGTTTTTACGTATAGGAATGATGATGATTAGGATAATAGCGATGACGAATCCTTACAAAACTGGCTGGGAAAATATAGAAGCTGAACTTAAAGATTAAGGTCCAGAGGAGATGTTAGGGAAGTATTTTATGAAGAAGTCGTACACATGATATGAGCGAACAGTATACTTTATGTTACCTGCATGACTTTGACGTGACCGTTGAAGAAATCGAAAAATTCTTTGGAATACTGTTTTTCTCACCGGGTGTCATATGCTGCCCAGAGAACGTACTGGTTTCTTAATGACTGTTGGTTTCTTGAGACTGTAACGTACCCATTATTTCCAAAACTATATCGAAAAGAACATGTTTTGTAATAAAGTCACTTTCTCATTTCTTTGAAAAATAAGGTGAAAAAACGATGATAAAAGTTGTTCGCCAATTTTTTTTTAGCTTTTGCTAATGTCTGACGTCTACACATTCTAACCAATGAATACAAAATGAACCAGCTTCATTTCCGTTACGCATCGCGCAAATTTACTTAAAATCTGGTGGAAGTTGATAATAAAGACATAAACCGTCCTTCACAGTACCAAGAAGAACAGGTGATCAAGTGGGACACTTTATCAGAAAGTGCCAAAATAGTTAAGTACGATGTGTTATTTGCCATAAAATAGAACGATAAGAATATATCGACGGTTCAAAACGAATAAAGCCGTAAAGATTTTAACATGGCTTTTAATATTATTGCAGAAAATCTAAGTCACATCAGTCAGCTAATGATCGAATCAGTAGATAAATATTTTTTATTACGAACTCCTTCTTTCGTCAAAAGACATGATAACATGTCTTCAACTCTGCATATGCAGTCGTTACAACCCACTTAACGGCACATGGTGCCTGCATGGTAAGTTACGGCCTATCCTTCACGATCAGAACGGTTTGTTTCTATTAATAATTTTAAACGATCAAGTTATAATCAACATTTTTCTTAAACGTTACTAAAAATGTTAAACGTTATTACTAAAACACTTCTTTACAAAACCGCGCTTTTCTCAGGTTTCTAACATTTCCGCAACATTTATACTGGCACTCAATCAAGCCTTAGGTCAGCTGCTCATCTCAAGAAGTCACTTAACTCACGCAATTACCAAGGGATACATGACGAAGGTTGTTCGCAATAAGACAGGCCATTTTCAACCTTATTTACAAGGGTGTAACTTAGTACTAGTGTTGTGACTAAACAGCATGGAATATCGATGTCAATGTTCAATAGTCGAAAAAATATATGCAGATTTGACTTGCGCCTAATAACATCGATAGATCTAGTGGCGACACTTACATATCGAAATCATCATTATATTTTGTTTGATATATGCTATTGTTATGCTCGTGCATAAGTTGATCTGTTCTCTCTCATTTGGTAAATTTTAAATACTGTTCTTTGATTTTACACCAGTCATTGCGTATTGCACAGCGTAGTCGTCACTTTTTTGACTGCTTCTGATTGCATGTCTGAATGAAGGTGATATCAATAAAACGATAAAGCAACGTATGAGTTACTTTTATCACCTAATATTTTTTGATTTCACTCTCATGCTTAGTTTCTTATTTATTTTGTATAAAATGTGTAATTGTTTCAGCAGAACATTCCAAGGCCGATTACTGAATAATAATCATTTATTTTTATCGATGAAAGTTTCAAATCCAGTTTAGAAGTTTTAACACCGTTTCTAAAGATTCAAAACAAAAAGTTTAAGTCTGCAGAATTTCTTCTTCTTCGAAATTCTTAGAATAATTATTTATTTCAATTTAAAAGTGTAATAGTAAATTCTATGAATAATACAAATATAATGATAGTAAAATACAAAAAAAACATAACTATAAACACTTTCAACCTTGAACAGCTAAACGAATTTAAGTAAAACGTTTGTCAAACCGATAGAAATGACTACACGGAATATTTTTATTCTGATGAGCAGAAATAACTAGTCAAGTCAACTGATTATTTTTGCTTCTCAGTGTATTTCAGCAAAATGTACTTATCCTGAGGGACCAATAAAAGTTTAAAGCAAGCGAAGCCACGCGCAAAACTAGAATATAATTATTGTAAATTATTAAGATACAAAGAACATTAACACTATCGCAGATATTTTGATTACCAGTCTAGCTTTCGAGATTAACCAACGCGATTACGCTCAACACTATTAAGTACTTTTGATTATATTAGGGCTCAAGGTAGTAGTGAACAACTAAACATATTTTATGTAAAGCCATTTCGCGATACCTTTGAATAATAAATCTGTTTGACTAGTTTGGGATTGGACGGGCATATTTTCCGTCTTTCTGTTGATTTTATATAGTCGACGACATCTGTCTTTTTGAAGTAATAATTTTATTTATTTCTGAATTTTATAAACATAAGAAGATCTCATGAAGAAATGATTTACATTAAAAGATTTGTCAGGGGGCATAGTCTGTTTCGGATTGAAATTTGTTCCAGTTGGCCTACGAAAGGGAAAACTCAAAAGAAAATCTAGTGCTTTAAATTTTTCTTTCTAACCAAATCCATAGTGAGGTAAATTAAATACTTATGTAGCTTATTATTGTGCTAGGATAGATTTAAAGACAAAAGTTTGGTCTTTCTAAGTAATAACACTGCATTTTTTATTAGTATAGCTTTATAGTGTGAAATGTACACACATGCGGTGGGTACAATATTAAGTTTAAGCTATTTGGAGTATTAATATTTGAAAAGTTGTCTTAACTATTTGAGTTCATCGAATTTCACAAGAATGTAGACATGTGCTTATCATAATATTATAGTAAAAAAGAATATGTGTTGGATTCCACTTTTATTACTTTGTTAAATTCCTAACATTCTGAAAAATGTTGTGGTGTCGTACTTCAATCAAGCATTGATGTGACGAAATTTTTTGAAGAAAATTTATAATTTTACGTATAATATCAACATTATTAACAGCATTGTTAAGTTAACCTCTCGTAGAAAGATTGAAAGATTATGTGGGTCTAGAAATCTCAACCGAAGGGCTACGTCCAAAACTCAGGCTGTACTTAGGGCATGGATTATTATTCTCGTTGCTTTTCTTAATTTAAGGTGAATACACATTACACTAGCCATTACTTCTCAAAATGGGATCAGACTAATAAGATGCCCGTTCACACTTACATAAATTACCATAGACATTATATAAGTATATGAAGCAGTAACTAATTACAATATTATCTACATCAGCACAAACAATGCACACATATACACGAGGAGAGGGTATACCAAAACTTCCAAAACAATTTGAGTATCAGTATCAGCTTTGCGTTGAACGAAGTTTACGCTACTTGGTTAGGAGTGAAACTAATGCTTGTCAGAACTTTGCTTCAGATTTTTTTTTCTATATTACTATTATAGGCAATGGGCATTTACTTACAAACGTCGGAAACTATGCGTGTCAAATTCGTCCCAACTTTGTTTATGAACAAAATAACGCAATAAAATAGTAGAAAATGGAACACTTCGGTGAAAGTGGCAAGAGTAGTAAAATACGTATTTCATTGCAATAGCAATGTATTTCACTAAAATGTTTCATAAAAAAGTGCAATATAAGTGTATTGCATAATTGATTTTATTGCACTTAAATTATAATCGTATAATTGAAGACGAACAGACAGCAAAAGAACCTTGATACCATCTTTATTTATTTTATTTATTTATTTATTTATTATCTTGTAAATATATCAGTATCTTAACCACACTTTTAAATTCATTGCATGGTCGTTTTCGTTCTTTGGTATTTTTTTACTTTGTTTTATTTAAAGTTATTATTGATTTATTTGTTTATACAGCAAATGCAGCAAGCATCTTATCCATCAACGTTTTTTAAATATTCCTTGGCTATAAATTATATGTTTATGCCTTCTATTATAAATGTCCTCGCCAGCAAATACCTATAGGTAATGAATTTGAAATAAAAAGTGTCATTCCGAATTATTACCGTCAAAAGTTTCTGGTGTCCAATTTATAAATACGTATTTCAATAAGAAGGAGTTATTTTGGTATCCAGATACATAAAGGTTCTAAAGTTCTAGATGTTTGCAAACAAGAATAAAAACCACCTTCTGTTGTTTATATTTAAATATTTTTCACTTTTAAAAAATATAATTCTCGTGAATAATGATGATAATCATGAACAGAACATTATTATTGGTTTATCCTGCTATTATCATTCTTATGTTAACCACTAGCCGCGTGCTCTCAGGCAAATAGAAAAGCACCAACGTTTCACAGTTAACGTTGACACAGAAAATGATTAATTATAATAACGGTAATCACCATACATCTTCTATAGACGTCAAGATGAGCAACATCGTTTCCAATCGTGGTCGCGTATTGCGATTTGTAACCCATATGCCAAGCATGAAGTTTATGACATTTTTTTTCTTATTTTGGCGTTGCCCCAGAAATAGGCTTTTCAGTTTGAGAAGACAATTATGGCAGTTCTCATGTGTGATGTCTATACCTTATCAGTTTACTTTTATATTCTTTAGGGGGCACGATTTGGTCATAACATCTTCCTGAATATTTATATCTCTCCAAATTTGATTTGTGAATTCGATACATTTGACGTAGTTGAAATTTCCAATTGTAACGAAAATCGGTAGCACTTGTTTTATCGTTTTCATGTGGAGCTGCCAATTTTCCTCCTCAATATATTTTTTTCAAATACTTAATTCACCTATTTGAAAAATAGCACGTAGCATCTTACCCGTTTTCAATTTCGGGCAATAAATATTTCAATTATTTTATTGCATTTCTTCACTCATAAGTAACATTATCTTCATTGAGAGGAAAACACTATCTTGGTACTTTACAATATTTAAAAAACTCCTCTATTTCAAAAAGGCTCATGGAGTAGCTAATGCTCTAAATAATAAAATATTTTAGATAATAAAATACATCGTACAAAAGCGTATGTATGTTTGTCATCAATGTACATATAATTAAAATAATTTATAAACCAAAATAATGTGCAAGTTCTCTTGACGAAGGACTTAATAAGCCTTGGTATAGTATGTATGTATGGCACTTATATACTTGTATAAATAAGTATAATATAATATATATAAGTATATCATATAGTATAAGGAATCTCTTTAAATTTAGAAAAGCCAGTAGTAATGGTTAGCGGGGTCGTCTACTTTTGATGTGCCAATGTATGCCCAACATACAGGCATCGATATCCCCTAATCTGTTGTCAAATCCCTAAGCTGTTGAAAACCAGTCAAGTGTATGTCAAAAGTGGTAATTCTAAAATATAATTTGTAAAGGCAGCGAATGAATAAAAACAATATTTACTCATTTATAAAATCAAAATATTTTAGCATGAAAGGTTGTTACATTTTTTGAAACAATTTTACAATTCTCTTTTATAATATATACGACCGTTTGGTGCAACGGTAGCGATCCTGCCCTTCGCACCGGTCCTGGGTTCAAATTCCGGAAGGGGCAGATGTTTGTATGATGAATACGAGCATTTGTACCCGAGTCATGGGTGTTTATATATATTTCTATGAATATTATGTATGTATCATATATGTATGTATGTTTATCCATTACCCTAGTACCCATAACACAAGCCTTACAGCGCTTACTTTGGGCTAGGCTAATTGGTGTAAATGTAAGAAATATTTGTTTATTTTATTATTTATAATGTATCTTTATAAAAAAATAAAACAATATCTGTCCTTCTGTCTTAAATACCAAAGATTTATTGGGTAGTATCTCTTTTTAAATAAATAATCATCACATTGGCCTCTGCTTAATGTGCTTAATGCTGGGGCATAGATCTTTCATAAGGATATAAACACCGTAAGGAAATTTGTACTTATTTCGAAGTAGATGTATAAACGTTGAAAGATAATAAAATAGAACAACATTTATCAGCAACACGCAATTGTTTTAAATTACATAAAGCATAAATAGAACATGGGAATTAAAAAAAAATATAGTGGATGCAAACAAATTCAAAAGAAACAATAAATGTAATATACTCAATATACAAATTAATAAATCCATTACTATGTAGTTATGTGTCGCTTCATCGTTGCTAAGTGACCTATCTTTATTATTTAACTGAATTCATCAATTAACGACGTTTACATGTGACCCAAAAGTAATCATAGCCGCTTATTTCCAGTCTGCATATAAACCAAAAACACTATTTCAGCATAAAACTCATATAAAAAACTGGGAGGTACCTTAATTTTAATACGAACCGTCGAAGAAAAGAAATTAAATTAGTGCATGGAAAAATTAAGGCAGTAATCAAGTAACTGTGCTTGCAAAAATTATACCAAAGAAATACACCGCGACTGTTGTATACTGGCTGGCATATATGTAAAACTACATGTTAATCTAAATTCTTACGATGTTCTGTGTCACTATAGACATTTAAGTTTATTGACTTGGTTACCAAATATATTCTTGTACACACGCATTTATAAGTTATCTTTATCAAATAATATTATTACAACATTCGTTATCAGCACGAGGCTCTAGTATAATGAGTGATCAATTCAGTGGCATTAAATTATTGTCTAGTCGAGATGGGTACAGCATCTGGAAATTTAAAATTCGAGCGCTGCTTATTCATGAAGAATTGTGGAAGTCCATAGAAGGCTACGCTGATGGTGATCCTACCTCTGAAGATGTGAGAATTAGAAAGGATCAGAAGGCCTTGTCTAAGATTTCGCTCACGTTAGATGGTTCAGCCATTACTCACGTCAGATCGGCAAAATCAGCAAAACAAGCTTGGGACGCACTAGCAAATGCTTACGAAGACAAAGGGATGGGCCGCCGGCTATCACTCGAACGCCGCTTATACAAGTATGCTCTGAATGACTTTGTAAATATTGAGTCGTATATAAATGCTATTATGTGTACAGTACAAGATTTAGCAGACATTGGTAAAGTCATAGACGACGAGTCAGTCGCCGCTATTTTGTTAGGAGGTCTGTCAGTTAAATACGAACCTCTCATAATGGCACTTAAAAACTCCAATGTAAAGGTAACAAGTGATTTACTAAAATCTAAATTATTGAACGAAATGGCAAAAGATGTACCTCAAAATGACGTCTTAGCATTAAGTTCGAAGACATCAAAAAACAAAACTAAAAAACCTGTTGTTTGTTATAAATGTCATGAGCCAGGACATAATAGTCCTCAATGCCCACACAAAAAAGGAAAGAAGAAAGCCAATATTGGCAGTGTAGTAGAAAGAGTTACTCAAGAAGATTCCACGTTACTCACTGCATTTGTTGCCGAAAATAATGATAAGAAATGTCAACGATGGTACATTGATTCTGGAGCAACTAGTCATATGAGTCCTTGTTTGGAATTTATGGAAAACTATAAGCCGTTGAGTCATGATGCCGGTTCTGTCACTATTGCGAATAGAGACAAATTGCCAGCTGTTGGAACAGGTGATATAGTTGTTACAGGTATTCCAAGCATTACGAAAATAAAAGATGTTGTTTTTGTACCAGATTTACATTGTAACCTAATTTCTGTTAAGAAAGCTGTTGACAAAGGCTACACAGTTATTTTTGATAAGCGTGGTTGTAATTTTTATAATAACATTGATGTAACTTTTACTGGCAATTCTATTTTACAGGGTACTTATAGTGGTGGTTTGTATAGTTTAAACTTAAATCCAAACAAAGCACAAAAATTTGCAGCATTAGATGTGGTTGACAATACGGAACGTAAAGTGCACTTTGAGTTGACTGAATATCAACTTTGGCATAGGCGTCTGGGTCACCTCTGTCGTATCGGGATGGACAAACTAAAAAGAGGCCAAGCGACTGGTATGACTTATGCTGATGTAGATAGGGATCCCTGTATACCATGTATAGAAGGTAAGCAAGCCAGAAAACCGTTTTTGAAAGTTAAATACAAACGTGCAAGTTCTCCCTTAGAACTAATTCACGCTGACGTTTGTGGACCATTTTCTACTACATCTTTTAAGGGCAATAATTATTTTATTTTATTTATTGACGACTTTACACGTATGATGTTTATTTATTGTTTTGCTTTGAAGTCTGATGTTTTTGAGATTTTTAAGACATTTCATTCTTTTGTTGAACGACAATCAGATACAAAAATGAAATGTTTGCGTACAGATAATGGGACTGAGTTCGTTAACAAACAAATGTCCAATTATCTTAACAATTGTGGTATTAAACACGAGACAACAGTACCTTATAGCCCACAACAAAATGGAGTTAGCGAGCGAAGTATAAGGTGTATTGTAGAAAAAGCTCGTGCTATGCTAGCTCAAAGCAATCTTTCTAAAGCATACTGGCAGGACGCAATGGAAACTGCGGTGTACATCAAAAATAGGTCTCCACACCGAGCTTTAGTCAATGAAACTCCTTATGAAAAATGGTACAGTGAGAAACCTAATATTTCTTACTTAAAAGTATTCGGGTGTAGGGCTCTTGTGCATATCCCTTCATGTCAACGCTCTAAGTTAGATTTGAAAGCCGCAGAATTTATCTTTGTGGGTTATTCTGACGATCCAAGGAGCTATTTTTTTAGGGATACGCGATACCCGAGAAAATTAATCAAAGAGAGAGACGCTACATTTTTTGAAAATATTTTTACTGATTTAAAAGCATTTGATAATCAACATTTAAATGCTTTATCTGAAACTCTCATGTCTGAACAATGTACTCCTTTAATAAATAGTGATAATTTAATGCATTCATCTGGTGATGAAGTAACAGAGAATAGCAGTGAAAATTCTTTAATAGAAGACACCAGCGGACGTAGTCAGGAAGATGTTGTTTCTTCAACTGAACCATCTCATGACAACATAGATAACGCTATAGATCGTTACCCAAAAAGAGATCGTAAGCCTCCTGATTTCTTTTCTTATAATATTTTGGTGTCTAATTTTTTAGATGAATAGCCAAAATGTTATTATGATGCTATAAACAGTGAGGATAAACATTATTGGATCTCTGCTATGTGGGACGAATATAACGCGTTAACAAAGAAAAGTACATGGACATTAGTTGATAAACCTAAAAATAAGTCGTGTATCAAATCCAAATGGGTATATAAAATAAAAAGAGATGCATCAGGTAATAT
Source organism: Calamotropha paludella (assembly GCA_927399485.1). NCBI lineage: Eukaryota > Metazoa > Arthropoda > Insecta > Lepidoptera > Crambidae > Calamotropha > Calamotropha paludella. Next base: position 16,036,285 of record OV656803.1, on the reverse strand, counting down.
TTTAAAATATAAGGCGCGCTTAGTGGCCAAAGGTTTCACGCAAGTGTATGGCGTAGATTATTTTGAAACTTATGCGCCTGTTGTACGTAATTCTTCTCTTCGAACACTGTTAGCATTCGCTGTTCAAGAAGGCTACAAAATTCGCCATATGGATGTCGATACAGCTTTCCTTAATGGAGACTTAGATGAGGAAGTTTACATGTTACAACCAGAAGGCTTCATTGATGAATTGCATTGTGACAAAGTTTGTTTATTAAAACGTTCCATTTACGGCCTCAAGCAGGCGCCGAGGTCTTGGAACATTAAATTAAAACAAACATTGTCAGCTATTGGTTTCACGCAGGCTCCCTCCCAAAACAATAAATGACAATGAAACTCTTTTGTTGGCCGTGTATGTCGATGACATAATTTGTCTATATAAAGAAGACGTAACTTTTGACAATTTCAAAAGTGACATACAAAAATGCTTCTCTATTAAAGATTTAGGACAAATTGAATTTTGCTTAGGTATGAATGTAAAATATGAAAATAATTGCCTAAAAATTTATCAGAAGACATACATCGAGAAAATAGCAAAACGATTTAATATGAGTGATGTGAAAAGTGTATCTGTGCCGCTCAACAAAAGATTAGAGAAATCAAAGGAAGAATACTCTTACGACTGTCCTTACCAAGAGTTGATAGGATGTCTGATGTTTCTTGCTGTAAGCACTAGGCCAGATATTGCATTCACGGTGAGTTACTTAAGTCAGTTTAACACCAAGTATGATGAAAGTCATTGGAAATGTGCTAAACAATGCTTAAAGTATTTGATAGCAACTAAAGACTTAGGTATAACTTACAGAAAGAATACGGATTGGATACTTCGTGGGTATTCTGATGCTGACTGGGCAAATTGTACCGAAGATAGACGGTCATATACGGGATATTATTTTAGTATCGCGGGGGGACCAGTTACATGGGAAGCGCGTAAGCAGCCGACCGTAGCTCTATCATCTGCTGAAGCAGAATACATGGCCCTTGCCAGCGCTGTCAAGGAGGCTTGTTACTTGAGGCGTTTATACGCTGAACTATCAGGTGAGCTTCACAAAGTTGTTTTGTATTCGGACAGTCAAAGTGCACTTACGTTAGCCGCCAATCCTGTCCACCACAATCGCACAAAACATATTGATGTTAAGTTTCACTTTATTCGTGAAAAGGTCAATGATGGAACGGTAACGTTACGTTTCTTATCGACGGATAAATTACCTGCTGACATACTGACCAAGCCTTTAGGGCGCATCAAAAATAAAACCTGCCTAATTGGCATGGGCATCACATAAATTGATATCGACTGCAATTGTAACTTTTAAGTTTTGTTGTATTGTAGTGTAATTTATGTTTTAGTTTTATTTTAATTTGTCTATGCTATTATGTTGTTTCTTTTTATTGCGAATGTGCTACTACCTTGTTTATTGCTTTTGCGAATTTAGATTATGGGGGCGTATGTTGTATACTGGCTGGCATATATGTAAAACTACATGTTAATCTAAATTCTTACGATGTTCTGTGTCACTATAGACATTTAAGTTTATTGACTTGGTTACCAAATATATTCTTGTACACACGCATTTATAAGTTATCTTTATCAAATAATATTATTACAACAGCGACTTGGTGCATACGTTGGGGGATACTACTCCTCTATAATCCATAGTTACACGCTGGGACAAAGAGCTTAACCTGGTCAAAATACCCACTATTAATCAACTATGGTCGTGTTGGTTGTCAGATCGAAGAGTGACAAGCATATAGTTAAGGTCACAGGGACTTCATACGGTAGCGTTTAAAACCCACAAGCTCATTATTCTGATTCTAAAAATGAGAAACCATTTTTCAGTTCAGTTGAACTCAGTTGAATCGAGATTCAGGAAAGCCACGCTCTCTTGAAATGCAACCTCTAGTAAACTCACAAATCCGAGTGACAAAATAATTTAAAGGAGTCGTATTTTCAAGTGTCTAAGCAGCACTCATGCGAAATTGCGACTGGTCACTAGAAAATTATAAAAGTAAAGATTTTTTAACGATACCACGGAACCCTAATACCTACAAACTCTTAATTGACATCATTCAAACTGACATCCAATAAAATTAGTAAGCGGATTTGGAAGTAATTGCTTTTTTACTAGAAATTGAATTTGACAAATTCATTTTGACATCTTTGTCTGTACATGAAGATGAAGCTTTTTTTGAAAAAAGGCGTGTAAGTTCATGTCATAAAATTCAGATTAACGTTATATTTTATGGTAAAGCTTTAACTTTAGAATAAGAGTATTACCGTGTTATTATATCCAAGATATTTTTTAGAAATAATACGGTTATCTTTTAGTATAACATTCATTTGATAGATTCATTCATTTTACAAAAATCTTCTTTTTATAAATATGGACATTCTACTGATAAATTAAAAAAATATGGTAGTAAAAACTTACTTTATTATCAGTATTCTGTTTTTTCTCTTGTTAAATTAAAAGTTGAAATTTTATTTCTGACAGGAAATTATAATTTGTAGCTTTTTTATTAATTCCATTGACTTGACTTTTCGTTGGTCTGTGAGCACACTGCGTTGAAAAGCCGCTGACTTTAACATCAGGTGAATAAACGGAATATGTAATACAGAGAATAATTCTCTGTTTCTCTTTAAATTATTGAAGGGGAATTATTTACGAGTACAAGATAGTACGAATGTTTTATTATATGTTTACTTAAAAGTAAACATATAATGTCCAGCAGTGGGCGTCGTACGGCTGATATGATGAAAATATAAATTCACAGAATAATAAACAACTAAGCGTGTATTGCATATTATGCTAAATTTGAGAGACGAGATAACAAGCAAACTATAAAACTTGTCGTAAAAAGAAAAGATATTTATTAATGTTTGTAGAGCCTAAGGATCACGACAATAAAGCATTGTTGACAAAGTCCTTTTCTTGGATAGGTAAGCTCTCATCGACGAGGTTAATGAGATTCTTTCTATTTTGCAATATTGCAGTTTTATCTTGAATATTAAATTTTTGTTCAGTTGTATATGATATTTGGTTATTATGTCGTGAATCAAATTAAACGAAAAGGGGATATTATTCTTGGGCACTGTTACGTATCTTATAAATGGAATTAATTAAGAATTATGACGGAAACTTTTAAACAACTGTGACTAATGTCACCTTTTCTATGTACTTTATAAAGAAAATAAAACATCTTCACGGTAACAATTACAGAAAAGGCACCTTTCCTTATAAACTAGTGTGAATCCCTAGAAGTAAATCAGTTAGATGTATTGTGCTTATTGAGTCATTTTTGATTTAAGATTAATAAATACCTCAATATAAAATTATTTGATTTGTAATCAAACATGATTATGTAGCTTCCATAATAATCGCACATTTTTTTTTTATATATATTTGCCATAGACCAAGTACGCAAACGAACTAAGACGTTGAGATGAGTAAATGTGAAGATGAACCACGCCTTAGCAATTTTGAAACACCTTAGAGTTAAAAGTATTTTTTGGTTGCCCTTCTCTCTACAAAACATCGGAAAATTACTTTTTAATAATAAGTGATTTACCACGACAATAAGTGTTGTTACCTCATTGAAATTATAATTTCTATGATCTCATGTTTATTAAAATCTCCTCAATAAAACAAGATCCATGCTTTCAGGGAATAAGGTGGCTGACAAAAGGCTTCTTCACAATACCTGTCGTACTCAGAGGTACAATTTTTTGCATTCATTCTTTAATCCAACTAACTTAATGCCAGCCTCTCGAGGTCGATGTTTTTTGCAATTATTATTTCAATTAATTAAAAAATAATAATATTGTTAACTTTTTAAAAATATATGCATAAAAAAAAATTGTATTAACATGTCAATAAAGAAGTCAAAAAGCCTTTAATCTGATTTGAATCACAAAGATGCTTACTCAAAGTACAGACCTAATTCCGAAGCCGGCATTCACACTGGAACCGAAGTTGTTCATGAATTTGAAACTACCCTTATAATCCCCGTCCTTCATATGAAATGTTAAATTAATAGCGAACACTCCGGCCGAGGGTGTGAAAAAAATCGCTCGAATGTGTAAAATTACTACTTAAATACTAATGAAAATGTCAACTTATTGAAGTGCAAAGAAGTTTTTAAAATGTTAATAATTAAAATTTAATTTCATATTCAATACTACTAAGAGGGTCAGTGTTGATTGGTAGCAACTCTGGATACAGCCGGGCGGGTCCGACTAAACGTTGCTTTCCAATGCACGATGGGATGAAAAACTTACAAATCAAGGCAATTTTTTTTGCTTTTTTCCTGTGATAGGTTATAGCAAAAGTTATTGTCACAGATGAAATTATTTTTTTGTTTTCTCGCAATAGCAAAATCTATACGTTCTCTACGAAATCAGGTAACGAATAGTATAGTATATGCAAAAGTGAGACAGGCCTCACCGGTCCTTACTGGTTACTCTCTCAACTAAAAGCCCTTATGGCACTTTGCAAAGTGCCAAATAAACACAACTGCTTCGATCAGGTCTTCATCCATTACATTTCTATCGTTTACGATTAAAACAATTGCCTAGGTTTGTTAATTTCTTTCCATTCCAAAAATGCACGCTTTGATTATTTTACCTATAGATTTATAACTATAGGCTTGATATTTTGTTAAAAAAGACCATTTCTCTAGTGTCTAGTTGACACTGCATTTACTTTATCAAAATCACAACTGAGGCTTAAGTGCAAGTTTTAAAATGTGCAAACTTTTATCTCGTTTGAATTAATATTCGTACAATACACCATAATACAATGAAAATAATGCTGAATTTCAAATTTAACTCAAACGTGATACTAAAGTTTCTATATTTAAAAACTCACACTCGTTCCTTAGTTTAAAATTTCATAGTTATTAAGAGTATTATAAATTCAGTGTTGTTTTAATTTTTAAGTGGCAGCTGAATAGCTATTCTTATAATATACTAAGGGTGAAGTATAAAATACTTCTTACAAAAAAGAACTTATATTTCTAGCTTCTATAACGAGTGTTAGGAGTGTGACTAGATGCGGTTCGTAGCAGTATTAATAAAAAACAACAGCACCAATATTATATAGCCACCGCGAGCTTTATAATGCTTTCGATGCATAGAGATTTTAGTAAGAAAAATATTATATATTTCGAAAAAAATATCGTTTTCACGTTCTCCGTTACAATGTATACGAGTGTCTGATTATGTGAAATGATTTGACATAATCAGATGATTTGACATAATGCTTATTAAAATCTAAGTTATTAAAGCATCAAACAAATAAACCACGTATTTAATAGTCTTTAAGCGTGATCAATTATTTAAAAACCTAAAATAACTTTCTTCGCTGTTCCATAATATGTCCGATGTTAATCCAAATTTTAAACCCCGACACAAGAAGACGGATGTTATAAGTTTGACCGCTGTCAGTGTCTCTGTAGCGCCGTCGTAGCTCTAAAACGATTAAACTAATTTAAATTCAGTTTTAATATTCAAAAGCTGGTTTTCTAACAGTGATTCTCGGACTTGTTACATCGAAATCGGTTTACCTATTTCAGGTTCATCAGCTCTTTTGTTAGCTGTGTCAGGTATCTTAGACGCATAATTTAATAAATTTTCTCACTTATGCACGACTACAAAGTATTTACGATTGTTGTTTATTTAATGAACATTATAAAACATAACACGTAATAATACGTTGTTATGACAGCGTATGTTTTTCTATGGAAAAACAATGAAATATACAACTTCTAATAGATTTTTAATATTTAGACTTTTTAAATGTCCGCTTTTCCTTTTTGTGTGTAGGGCAATTTTTTAATGTAATTTTACTTGAAATGGTAACCACCATAAAAGTAAAGCGTGATTTATCTGTAAAAACAAAACCAGCCTGACAAAGAAGTGTATTTTTACTTTTTTTAATTGCCTTTATTCATTATCGATGAATTTATTCAATGTACAGGAATTCGGTTTCTACTGCTTATTTTATTTGTAGATTTCATCATATAAACACTCGAAACAACGCTGACTATGTACTTAACTATCTCTATTAATTTTACTCTATTCATATAGTTTTACAGTTCTAGCACGTTATGGAATTTATTTTCCGTAGTATACATAGTTTACTTGCAGATTTATTAAATTATCAAGAGTCAAGTGTTTCCACGCGTTATAATTAAAAAAAACAATTAAAATGCAGTTCGACGGTTTCAGGGATAAGAACTCATCAAAAGCTATAAGCACCCTTCATATGCGAATTCTCGGATCATAGCTGCTTAGTAATTTAATTGATAATCCAGGCTGTAAACTGAACCACTTTTTATATTACTATGTGTGGTAGGTAGTTTGTATATAACCTATTAAAAAAATTGAAATATTAATTTATCGTATAAAAATCTCTATTTTTAATTAATTTTATCAGTCTAAGTAAGAAGGATGTTACTGTTAACGGGTCACTAACTCCCATTTATCTTTTGGCGTTCAGCCAACATGCTAAGTAAACAATGCTTGAAAATGGCAAGATTACTCTTTAAGGCTGATAACGATGATGCCATTTCAGTACTTACCACTATTGTTTATCTTTTTTGTTTTAAATATCTTTACCGTGTTATTCATACAAGAGTCAACTGTCAAATCTAATGTTACTACTAAGAAACAAAAAGACGTTTCAAAGCCTTTAAAAACTCATATAAACACAGCATTTATGGAGAACGTTTTAAATCACACCTGTCATTATATAGCGAATAAAAAAATGCGTATAGTTTGAACTTGGGTTTGTGTTTGGGAGTGTTAGCGTCAGATGGGTCAGTGTAGAAAAACTTTTGAACATTGTCTCATGGCTGTCTATTTGTTATGATACCACTGAAATTGTTACAGCTCCGCATTTATAAATTGTAGTTTAGAAATGTAAGTGAGGTTGTCTTATATGTGGAAACCAATTTGTATAACAGGCCGTGTTGCGTTACTGTTAATCTGTTCGCAAAATGGCAATGTATCCAAATACGACTTTGTTGTGATTAGATGGATGATCGTAAAATAAGAGTGATCGTAAGGAAATAAAAAAAAAACTTAGCATAAAATTATAAATGATTATCATTCTTTCCTTAAGGTTGCATTTTCATTATTTCCACTACTAAATTCACGAATTGAACTTTGTTGTGCTACAGTTACTGTTTGCAACATCATTCTTTGTAATCATAATGCAGTGCTACTGGTGCGATATTTGGAACTAAGAATTCCAGGCGAATTGTAATCCATTTAAACATAAGATAGTCGTCTTAGAAAACAACGTCATTTTGTAAATCATCTGTAACTTATAAATGGATTTGTACACTGTTTAACAGCCTTTCGAGACGTAGACAATGTATATACCTAAGTATCTTCCGTAGCTATACTCACTGTTGATATATTTTTCATGGTTGATGGTTGCTGATTTCTCTCTGTCATTGAAAAATGTTCTCTAGCATGGCTCCTCTGCAAACATTCACAAGTTGGCAATAAACGCTCATAAATGGTATTGCCAACTGAGGAGAATGCAATCAAGATTTTGTACCAACATATTATTCGGGTGCCAACAAAATTATTGCAAAAACGTGCCACGATAAACTTCGGCGATCTAGGTTTGGCAACTTACAACGTGGGTATTGCCAAAGTGAATTTACTTCTCGGTCCCTAGCTTAAAGATTATCATTGAAAGAAATTCGTATGTAGTCGATTCTTTGGATGAATATAAGAAAAAAATAAAGGACAAACATTTTATTCAAGATATTTATTTATCTTTTTATATGAAAGCGAAAAGTCACTCACTCATCGTGAAATCTCAGAAACTACAGGTGCTAGGAGTCTCATATTTTGCGTGGGAGCGCTTTTTAGGACTTAGGTGCTCTCAAAGACGGGATTTTGCGAAATTCAACCCCTAAAGGTCTGGCAAAGCGTTATACTTTTAATAGTAGCGTTTACAAATTATTAGAATATACTTATTATTAAAAGAACTTAATAGATAGTTAAATAAAATGAAGTCAATCAATTCCGATGTTTATTTTCTTTACGTATGTTCGGGCATAGCTCTATATTATATAGATGGATTCGCAAAATGCTTTTTTTGTTTAAAGGGTTATTTCCAAAATGAACCCATTTAAATTTAATTTAGATCTGATGATAAGTTTTGGAGAGAGACAACGGAAGTTTTCAAAAAAATGACAGCAAATCAACCGCGGTTGCTACTATCGCATAAATATGCATTGTATACGAAATTACATAACTTAACATCACCCCTGTACCTACAAAAGAGGTACAACGATCGGCAATGAAGTCGGTTTTTATGTTTATAAATTTAATACGAATTAGTTTCATCCCACATTCATAATCTTTTTCTGTAAAGCTATTGATTGAATTTTCGAAAACCTCCATACAAAATCTTTATTGTCTATGATAATCACAAATGCTTCCTTTTTTTATAGGACTGGAAACAAAGAATAACAGATTTAACAATCGAGATACGAAATAAGCGTAATTTGTTTTCAAGACGCAGCACGGGATAGCCCGTCATTAGGAATACCCGAACGGTCAGTCATGCGAGGGCAGTCGTTGTTGTCGCACACAAGAATTTCTGCGCTTTATGCTGCTTTATTGATGTTAACATTCATGGATTATTTATTTTGTGCATTTAATTTTGTTAGAATTTGTTACATGGGATTCAGCACATAAGTAGATTATACTGATACAATCTACGATTGCCGTAAGATCAGGTGGGCAATTTTTTCATATAAGCACATCTCTAAATTTTCACGCGAACGAAGTCGCAGGGAATAGCTAATTTCAAGTAAACAAGGCCTGTTAATAAGTAAAAAATGTCTTTACCCAGTAAATCTTATAATTTCGATGACTTAAATTCTATAATGAATATCCATTTTAATAAACATTTAAGAACTTGAAATCCATTAAACAAGCCTCACGGTGCTTACTTTGGACTAGGTGTGAATGTAAGAATTATTTATTGGAACGGAGCGAAGCGAAGCTCCCATGGATCAGCTTCAATGGCGCAATGTCTGTTACGCCATAACTTCCAGAGTTCTTAACGGATTTTAATATTTTTGGTGTGGAATCGAATCAACAGGTTTAGGACCTGATTGTAACAGAGCCTGAATTTTGAAACTCACAAAAATTCCCATCGAAACAAAAAAAAAACTTTTTTTAGGTATTACGCTCCGCTCCAATATATGGTGCTAGCGTAGCTTTATGATTAGCGACTGCATCGCCTAGTTATTTATTGGAGCTCCCATGGGTCAGTTTCAATGGTGCAATGTCTGTTACGCCATAGCTTCCCGAGTTCTTACCCAATTTTAATATTTTTTGTGTGGAATCAAATCTACACATTTAGGACCAGATTGTGACGGAGTCCGAATTTTGAAACTCGCAAAAATTCCCAACGAAACAAAAAAAAAATTTTTTAGGTATTACGTTCCGCTCTCATATATGGTGCTTTATGCTTAGCGGCTGCAAATCTCCTAGTAATTATGATAAAATGTAGTTTTAAAATATCAAACTTTTTCTTATAACTCAAACCTACCTATATCCATGTAATTGTTCGTCACATTTTATAATGATCTTTAATATATAACACGATGTTCAATGCACAGTTTCTGACTGTAAACTGGAAAAAACAACAATGACAGTCTGTATGTCCGTGAATCGTGCCCCGTTTGATGATATTACAAAAGTAATTGCACCTTAACTAACCAATTAGCTATTTATTTATCAAAACCCGTGATTAAATAATTTCATTGATATTCACATATAACTACATTACATTGGAAATAATATTACTTACTTGTGTTTGTATCTACCCGTTCTCACTGTAACCAATCGCTATAGAGGTCCTTGATCTACAATCATCATTATTTAATGGAACACCAAATTTTATTTACTACTAAATAAAAAACATTTCGAATAAAAGATTTTTATCGGACCTACGACATGGAATATGATGAGCTAGTTTTAATGATGAACTGTTTTTATAATAATTATTATGATAGTAAACATAACGTAATAAAATAGCACCAACCATCTGGGGATGCAGGCGGGTTGGAGATCGCAGTAAGGAACTGAAATACAGAAAATATTGTTGTCCAATATGACTTCTAACTCCGGTAGATTACATACTATCTGAATATTAAAATAAATTAAATTCAAATTTGGTGTTTGCTGCAATTTGTTCTGTAAGTACAATAGATACAAATAGATGGCGAATTTATTAAATACCTCTGAACTAGGGATCGCCGAGTTTATCGATTGCTATTCATTAGCAGATATACGTTTGACATGAACAGTTCTGTATGATTGTCAAGTCATCAGGTGCTCCAAAGGTATGTTAAATGTAAATTTTAAAGTACACTTGTATTAGTATTTTAAGCTACGAAGGGGAGCACAGCTAGCGGTATTTTTACTAACGTCAGCTTATTGCTGGCACGTGTCCCTCTACGCTAGAGCTTAACTAAAGTATCGTAGTAATGGCACTTTACTTGTCTACTGTTTTACAATTTTTTTGTCCACTTTAATTTTGAAAATTCTTGTTGTAATATTAAGTTAAAAAAGTTGCGATAAATTGTATTATAACGTATAAACAAACTATATACAACACTGATAAAATTAGCAGTGTTTCTGCAACGAACGTAACATACTATACATTTTAAATTAAAAGTTTAGGTAGAAGAAATAAGTTTGGTAGCTAACTATAGACATATAACCAGAGACAATGAACAAATATTGATGATGATTGTAAAAAAGTCAAGGATTTTTCATTTCAATCGCTATTATCTCAACTGATCTCAACCAATTTAAGTGTAATTCCCTTTATATAAAGAATAGTAATCGTTATATTGTTTTCAACCTTCATGGTCACTAGCATTATAGTAATATGAGTTATATACGGGATTGTTACCATGTAACTTGTTTTTATGTACTATTAATTAAGTATTCATAAGTGCGCTAATGTATGATTTGTATAGTATTTATTGCTTCTTTTTTTGTTTTCGTGTTTTGCTGATTTTGATTCATAAATGTGAGTGTTATGAATGTAAGTATATAATTTATATTTTGCAGATTAATTACGATTAATTTGTCTGTCATTAAAGCCCGGCAAGTAAATTTGAAACGTAAACCCAACATCCGTGTTTATGTGTGGTAGACAGATAGAAATATATATGAAATAAAGCATTATTCAAACAATATTATATAACTAGCCTCTATGTAGATTTTGACAGGGGATTTTTATTTCAGTGGATAATATATAGTTTTTGCACTTTCACACCTACTTAATAAAACATATTAAAATAAAACCACTTTTGCCAGTTGCAAAGTTTTTCCCATAAATATCTTAAATTTCGCTGGAGATTTTTTATTTATTTTGGTAATTAGATAACAGTATATCGATAAGCAATAAATATGACCATAAATGATATTAAGAAGTAGATAACTACAATACCTATGTACCACAGATTAAATAAGAAAATGTTTAATAAAAAAACACTTCGTTGAAATTCATTCTTATTTATTTTTTTAGATAAGTAAGAATATTTTTTCTTGAAAGGAAATATATATAAGTAGTTCACAACTAGGAAGTTATAGGCCAATGAATTTCACTTAGTACGATAAATAATACAGCATTTTATACTGCGAAGAAATTAAACTAAGATTCAACTAAGTTATGCAACGATGAGAGGTTAAAGGATTTGGCATCTCGCTTACTGAATATTGAATTTCAAATCATAACTGTAGCAACAATACCGCAGTCAACTTTAGGTAATAGTTCTCTTCTCATACATCCTTATCATAAAAATTTACTTACCTATGTTTGCAATGCTGGCCTTATGGATGAAAAATGTACAGGAGAGTGCAGTACTCTGCACCCTACTCACGGGCTTGATGTGGCTTGGTTGTCAATAACGATAACATATCCAAACAAGATCAATGGCTTAACGTATCTTCCGAAACAACGAGAAATTTCTCACTTTCCTATTCGATGACTGACATTTTAAATATTATTTTCAAATTCGCAGAGCGGGCTTTTTTAACAATACACTATAATGGCTTATTAATATGATCAGGTTTAATTTAAAGGCTACGCGGCTACCGTTGAACTACGTTATTTTCCCCATTGCTTTAGTTAGTCGTCATAACAGGGTGATGGTACACAACCAATGGGGAAAACTATCGAATAGAACGACAGTCCTCTAGGAAGGCACACAATAACTCTGTAACAGAACTAATAACTTTATCGTGTTTAGGTTAATTTATTTGCAAGGCAAAGTTTGAAGCAATTCTTTGTTTATATTGGGTTGGGATTGCAAATCCCTAGTGTCCCTTCAGGGGCACCAGAGTATAATATTAAGTACAATATGATGTTACATCTTACTTATTTATCTTACATATTACTCAGACCTACGAAAATTTTTATAGGCTCTGGCAATGGGAACATGAATAACATCGATAAAACCCCAATATCATAACATACGGCGAATAACTCGATAACTTAATGGTACACTTGTTATTTACTGTTGCTTCAGTGTAATATATAAGCTTTTCACACGTTACAGCTGTATTAAGAATATGAAATTGTCATACTCTTTTAAAAATATATCTGTGGTGATGGTTAGTGGAGCAAATCTATACATTCACTAAAATATGGTTTAGCGTAACCATATGGACTGCTTTTTCCTTTGGACTATAAATACTTCAATTGTAATACAGTAAGCACACACTGACAAAGCACGTGAGGGTCCAGATGTAATTTTAAAACCCACAGTAAAACAGCTGCTTTTAATGAAGTTTGCTTGAACGCTGGCAAGGTACATAGGTGTTACCTGTACTTTGCCGGTAGAATCATACCTTCCATCAAAATTTGAAGTAAGCGCTTTATAACCTTATTCCACGTGCACTAAATCACAGGTAACTGAAGTTGCATTAACAGCTTTCTAAAGCTAGTGCACGAAATCCCCCAGATAAAGTCAACTACTGTTTCTAGTAAATTAACTTAATCTAAAAATACATTAACTGAAATAAAATTAATTTAAATTAAATTAAAGTATAACCTTTACGGTTTTCAAAAGCGATTTAGGTTTGGTCGCAGTAACAATAAGAGATAAAAAAGATGTCTTAAAATGATCATTATACTCATAACTTATAAGAAACAAGTGATTTGTAAAAAAAAAATATTCCTGTAGAAACAAGACGTTAGAAAAAAAGAACGCATTTTTGTAGAACATGAAATATATTTTTTTCATTTTCGATATTTAAACTATAGATTAGAACTATTGACGGTAAGAAACCGTCACCTAATACTGTACTGTACTGTACATACTGCTGTGACTGTACATACTGCTTTTGTTCCAAATTCTGATGTACTCAACTCAATAATCAAAATATCTACACTTATATTGTACACGTATTGGCAATGGCGGAGTGAGAAAAGGGCCACAATTTTTTTGTATAATGACTTTAAAATTGATTTATTGAAGCCATTGTATACGTTATTAGTTATAGATATACGTTTGCACATAATCTATTTATAATCCAGATACACATTAATGATTAATAATGCTCTCTTTTGGCAATGTTTTACACTTTAAATGTAATAACACTACAATAAATTTTAGAGTCAAGTGAATAAAAATTAAACCCATGACTTCCTTACATCGCGGGCAGCACCTGGTTCGATAAGGGAGCAGCCAGCCACGCCGAACGGGAGGTTTTGATGGTCTCCGCTCGCAGGCCCCACGCCATTTACAACGTGCAACTTAATGTTGTTGAGTATTAGATAAGGCTTGAACTCCATAAATCACCCGTCGCATAACTAAAAAGTTGAATCTTCCACGTAAATCTTTAAACAAGCACAGTCGACAGCTCATCAAATTATACACTCTGCATTTCCACCTACCTTATGCCATTTAAAAGGGGGACATTCCAATTACAGAGCGTATAGTTTGAAAGCGCCAAAGAATATAATCGGTAGTTCTACCAAAGCACAGTTTCTCAACCTTATTTAGCCCATTCAAAAATTTGTTTTTTCTAGACCCCGATCCCACTTAATGTCATCTTAGTTTTATGATTGTCATTTCTCATAAGTGTAATTATTTTCTTAAGACATTTTTTTATCTGATATTGTTACTGCGATCAAACCTTAATCGCTATTAAACATGATATGATCATTAAAAATATTTTTTTTAAATGGTAAGGAGCTTTAACAGTTTTAAAAAGAAAAGCTTAGGACCATCTTGAGAAAGCTTTTTGCATGAAAACTGGCTGCGAAAATCCTTTGTAAAATAGCAAAAGTGGTTAAAATGTAACTCCTTTATTCAAATTTTAAACCATCAAAACTTTACGAGCGTTAAAAGTGAAGGATAAAAATTTTGTTGCAGAAATTTTAATGAATTTTCATAATTATGTTGCCGTTCTTCTGATTTAAGATCATGTGAATTGTCTTTAATGTAAAAAATAGTCCTTAAAATCGTGTGACGATGTATCCTCGCTTTTTATATGTGGACTCGAATAGAATACATCTGAAAAAAGCGTAGGAAAATATATGTGCACATTTCGTAATCTGAATCGTATATTATGGAATAATTTTCCGCACATATTGTTAAAGGTTTAGATTGCGAGTGTCGTTGTTATCAAGGCCCATCAAGTGGTATGTCAAACCGAGTTAAGAAATAATATGTTACTACGAATCGTTAAAACTTTGATGTGGGTTCCAGTTCCGCCTGACATCGGAGAGTTGAATTTTTTCTAGTACCTAATAATCTCTTTACATAAAAAAAATCTAGCCATTAAATGCTTAATAAATAAAAAACATAATAATTAAATAGCTGCTTTTTCGTAAACGATCGTTATTTACTTATAAAAGTATTAAATTCGTTTGTAGGTTGTACTTGAATATGAAGAGATGGCGCTGACATGAGCTCACGAAATATTTTGTAAAATTTGACAGGTCTGTTAAGGTCTCGATAAACTTCATAGAATGAGTACTTACCCAGACAACGAGTAGATGAGGGTTTGAGTTACGCTTGAATTCTAAGACAAGTTTATAATATAAGTTTATAATAATATATTTAGATATAAAAATCTAGCAGTTTAATGGCCTTATAACAAAAATATGATGAGGTTTCATTCCTGTAAATCTAATATTTAATAATATTACTAACATGTGATTGTATTCATTTATCCGTTCTCGCTGTAACCACTGCGCTATATAGGTCCTTGATCTACAATCATCATTATTTAATGGAATAGGTTTTCCATTGTATTTACTACTAAATAAAAATCATTTCGAATAAAAGATTTTTATCGGACCTACAACATGAATTATGATGAACTAGAATAACTGTATAAAAATCTTAAATTGACATCCTACTTCATGACATCTATTGTTTTTATAATAATTATTATGATAGTAGAGTAATAAAATAGCAACAACCATCTGGGGATGCAGGCGGGTTGGAGATCGCAGTAAGGAACTACAATACAGAAAATATTGCTATCCAATATGTAGTCTATCTTCGGTAGACTACATACTGGATAGACAGACAGAAAATATTGCTATCCAATATGTAGTCTATCTTCAGTAGACTACATACTGGATAGACAGACAGAAAATATTGCTATCCAATATGTAGTCTATCTTGGGTAGACTACATACTGGATAGACAGACAGAAGATATTGCTATCCAATATGTAGTCTATCTTCGGTAGACTACATACTGGATAGACAGACAGAAGATATTGCTATCCAATATGTAGTCTATCTTCGGTAGACTACATACTGGATAGACAGACAGAAAATATTGCTATCCAATATGTAGTCTATCTTGGGTAGACTACATACTGGATAGACAGACAGAAGATATTGCTATCCAATATGTAGTCTATCTTCGGTAGACTACATACTGGATAGACAGACAGAAAATATTGCTATCTAATATGTAGTCTATCTTCGGTAGACTACATACTGGATAGACAGACAGAAGATATTGCTATCCAATATGTAGTCTATCTTCGGTAGACTACATACTGGATAGACAGACAGAAAATATTGCTATCCAATATGTAGTCTATCTTCGGTAGACTACATACTGGATAGACAGACAGAAAATATTGCTATCCAATATGTAGTCTATCTTCGGTAGACTACATACTGGATAGCAATATTTTCTGTATTGTCCTCTCAAGTGAGTTGAAGGTTTTGTCAAACGATACTGGAGCTACTAATGATACTGGAGCTAATCATCATACTATCTCCGGTAGACTATAAATTGGACAGTAATATTTTCTGTATTGTGGTCCCTTACTGCGATCCAACCCGCCTGCGTGGAGATAATGGCAGAATGCTTATTTTTGAGGCAATTTCCCTCGCATTCTGACACATAAAAAAATAGAGTTCATAATAATTAAGCTGATTAATATACTCTTAACAACAAAGTTTGTTTATATAATCTGTCAAAATTCACCTCATTTAATATAACTAAAGATGCAATGAAATAAACCGTATGAATAAGAGTTTCATTCTCTATTTTATTAGTGACTCTTATTGCACACGATGATTATGGAAGACTAAAACAAAACAGTATAAACAAGTATTTTAGGAGAATAATAACATTTAAACAAACTATATAAACTGGTTTATGACGGTCTCTACTCTAAAGCTCTGTGTTTGACATTAATTAAACCAGTCGGCCAGGAATGACGGCACTTTTGACAGCCTAAACTAGTATTGCAAAATACTGAAATACACTCGAGAGCAATGAATCCGGGTCACTTAAAGAATCCTAAAAATGTCGGAAACTAAAAATGCTAGGTTAATGCAATAAATTGTATTTAATAGACAATGTAATACTCCTTAAATGAAGGTATTAAAACTTCTTAGTTATTGTAAAGTTATATCATAAAAAAATCAAATTTGAAAAAGGGCCACTTTCGAAGATGGAACTACGAAATTACAGCATTTGGTTTTGCTTTTGTTTGTAATCTGTCATTTATGTGGGTACATAAACCATGTTGATAGTGCTCTATATTCATTATTCAAGCTGAAATTATGTCGCTTACGCCTGAAGAATGCACCAGAATACTTACAATGCTGGAAACCGGCCGGAGTCAGCGCGATACAGCCAGGACTGTCGGTGTGTCGCTGTCAACAGTACAAAGAGTTCTCCGACGTTACGAAGAAACTGGTTCTAACCTACGCAGACCAGGAACGGGCAAAACCAGGTGTACCACAGCACGAGAAGACCGATACTTGGTGAACACCATGCTTCGAAATCGCTTTCTCACAGGAACTGAACTCACCAATCAGTTTCGACGCCTCGGAGGAAGTAACCCAAGTGCATGGACAGTAAGACGTCGGCTTGCTGAATCTAACTTAAAACCCCTTAGACCTGCAAATGGCCCTAAACTGGAGCGTGGGCATCGTATTTCAAGACTAAGATATGCCCAGAGCCACGTAAATTGGAGTATTGAAGATTGGTCAAAAGTTATGTTCTCCGACGAATCAAAATTTATGCTCTACAAGCACGATGGAAGACACAGAGTGTATCGAAGACTAGGGGAAAGATTCAAGCAAGCATGCATCGAAGAAAAAGTAGCCTACGGTGGTGGGTCTGTACTTGTGTGGGCCGGAATTTCTTCTGAAAGTCGCACAGAGCTGGTGATCATAGAAAACGGCTCTTTAACTAGCGTAAGATATGTGGAAGAAATCCTCAATGATCACGTTGGTCCATTTATGGTCAATTTAGGTGAGGATGCTATATTTATGCATGACAATGCCCGACCTCATACAGGTAGGATTGTGAATGACTACCTTCAAGAGATGAACATTACTCGTATGGAGTGGCCAGCGCGCAGCCCGGATATCAACCCGATCGAGCATGCTTGGGACGAGCTAGGCAGATGCGTAAAACAACGAAACCCTCCCCCAATCACGCTTCGTGAGCTCAAAATTGCTCTCACAGAGGAATGGGAGAATATTCCCCAAAATCGTATAAGGAACTTGGTGTACAGCATGCCAAACCGCGTAAACGCAGTAATGGAAGCACGAGGAGGCAATACGAAGTATTAAAATTCAAGAAAATCGTAATAAAGTTCAAACATTTCATGTTTCCTATTTTTGTTTTAAGGAGAGATCAGCAGTTTTTTTCTTTATGTAATTTTGTGTTAATAAAATGTATGGTGACTCATATTTTTTTTACTTTCATTTAAGGAGTATTACATTGTCTATTAAATACAATTTATTGCATTAACCTATCATTTTTAGTTTCCGAGATTTTTAACATACTTTAAGTGACCCGGATTCATTGCTCTCGAGTGTAGTAGAGACAATAACTATCGGTACTAAATCCGCCATTTATGCCTTTTTGTGTGCAATAAAGTCAATAACAATAAATCAATCAGTTGATTGAATAACTATTAATAAGGAATTTTACAATAAGGTTCCACTTTAAGTTTATAATAAGAACGCACCCATACCATTTAAATCTAGTTAAGTAGTTATATAATATAGTACAATTTATAGAGATTTTTTTTCAAAGATTTAATTGAAAAGGATTTTGAGTGCGTTAATTTAGTATTGACTGACGTTGTATTAATTTAAGATTAATTTTCATTATCATCTTATTTCATAGATATTTTAATAATCAGTTCTTTTGTCTCAAATATTACGTTCTTATGAATTGTTCTTCGAAATAGAAATTATATTTTACATATGAAAGAAACATTATTTTTATTTCATACAACAAATATTTACCATCTTAAATATCAGATAACTGTTTGTGAATCTTCTCTAATGTATATTTGTTTTATTATTGTCGCTTGAACAAAACAGTATTGTTTTCATATCGCTAGTACTCAAAAAGAGCCACTTTCAATAAAAGTACGATTTTACGAGTGTAAAGATGAATATTTCATAGTAATTTTATGTAAGGTTGACTTAAAATTATATTTATAATTATTTTGGATACAGAGAGGATTTTTAAAATATTTCTTTTGTAAAGGCAAATAGTAGTGAGTGAAATCATTATGAGCGGTGTATTAACTTCATGAAGTGGGCTTTTCTACTTTTGATTAATAACTCAAAAGAAGAAATTCTCACTGAATAGAGTTATTTAAAAGATTTCAAAGATGTTTAAAATTAAATTTTTCCAAAAAAAATTCTGAGCTTAAGTCAATTAAAAGTTTTTTACAATGACATATCATTTGCCAGTATATGCCTAATTTTGAAATACTTACTTGCTTGAGATGATCATAATATGCATTTAAGAATCTCTGTTTTTTAAATATTATTCATCAATCTAACCTCATTTTAATAATTATGAGGAAACCAAGTGCATAATATAATAAAGTTCAAACATTTCATGTTTCCTATTTTTGTTTTAAGGAGAGATCAGCAGTTTTTTTCTTTATGTAATTTTGTGTTAATAAAATGTATGGTGACTCATATTTTTTTTACTTTCATTTAAGGAGTATTACATTGTCTATTAAATACAATTTATTGCATTAACCTATCATTTTTAGTTTCCGAGATTTTTAACATTCTTTAAGTGACCCGGATTCATTGCTCTCGAGTGTAGCTTTCGACAGAACGCTTCGAATTGTTGTAGATTTAATATTTAGTAGGAAAATATTTTTAGGAAAACTGGATATGTCAGTTGTACATTAACATCAAACAAATCAAGCACGGGTTTTATTTTAAACTAATCACAATTAAACCCGTCTTCGCAATTTAAAACATTTAATTTCATATCTATTGATCAATCAATTAATTGGTTAAGAAAATTGATTTCAATTCACATATATTTAAGCCATTTGTAATTATTTAATTAAAGAATTAGTAAGAACATTTGATTTCGATTTTCGTCTGGAGCAACTTAAACTTCATCATCTAAGACGCTAATTTAAACAGCCGAGAATTCGTGTTATACCCACACAAGTCTTTGTAAGCTTTTTCTTGGATATTTTAAAGTGTATTAATTTCTTTCTGTTTAATTTCATAATAGCTTCCTTGGCAATCAATATATTTGTTGTTAACAACTTATCAAAGTTTCGCCACAATCCATCCATTAATTACTCTGTTTATATATAGATACATTTTCCAAAATATCTCGCAACTTCTTTAAACCGAAACCACGAACTCAACGACCTCGGATAGCAAATCATAATTATAGGAAATACCAGTTGATAAAAGTATTTTACATCTTTGCAAATAAAACCTTATTAGTAAATCAAAGGTTGTCACAAAGGTTGTCTGGAAGAGATCGCTCTGAGCGATAAGACCGCCCATTACAACACTATTTTAAGTTTTCTCTTGTTATCTTATTATTTCAATGTGGTGTTATCAATAAAGTGTTTTGTATTGTATTGTATTGTATTGTAAATCGTTGATACCGATGGTAATTTTTTACCAATATTAACAGATTTGTAATAAGTTTTTGAGTAGAGTAGAATTATCTATAATATCAGTGTTTTATTTCTGCAATCATACTTAGAACCCTCTATTCACAGATACGTACAGAGCGCATTAATCTGCGTGTCTAAACAAAAACGTTGTACTAATTTAATCTCGCTTTCACCAAACACAAAACGCTCGCAGCAAATTAGTGCCA
This sequence comes from Calamotropha paludella, assembly GCA_927399485.1. Taxonomy (NCBI): domain Eukaryota; kingdom Metazoa; phylum Arthropoda; class Insecta; order Lepidoptera; family Crambidae; genus Calamotropha; species Calamotropha paludella. Next base: position 16,015,588 of record OV656803.1, on the reverse strand, counting down.
ACCTAAATTTGTCCTTTTGTCCCGCAAAATACCGTTAAGATAATCGCACCTTTTATACGTCACTTAATTTATATTCCCCTAGACTCTATTATGGTGTACACCCTGATCAAAACTGTCGTAAAGCAAACAATAATATTTCTGTCAATCTGATCCATAATAACGATAACTTATATGTAGCATAACAAAGATGTGGTAAAAATTCTTTGAAACAGTTACTTTTAGTAATATCTTTGCAATATAGCAAGATTTGACACATATTCTAATACTAGCGGCCGCTCGCGACTGCGTCCGCGTAGAACATTACTTTATTTTTCTAAAATGAAATAATTTATCTAAAATAAAAGTAGCCTAAGTTACTTCTTATTACATCAGCTACTTGCCAATAAAAATCCCGTCAAAATCGGTCCAGCCATTTCAGAGATTAGCCGGAACAAACAGACAGACAGACAAAAGTTGTAAAAAAATGTTATTTTGGTGTATGTACCGTATATATATTCATATGCATGTAGTAAAAAACGGTTATTTTAATATTTCAAACAGACACTCCAATTTTATTTATATTATGTGTATGTATTTATAAGATGTATACGTATATTGCAGTTTAAAAGTACTGTTTTACACAATTTTATTGTTTTACAAAATTTGTTGCTATTATTTTAGATAACAGAATTTTAATTATTTCCTCAATTTTTATTAAATTTTTAACACCCTAGAATAATAAGGCCAATACTAAATTTACTTTTCTGAGAGACTGCAACAACTTAGGTGGGTCGTTCTTCTTTTTTACCGACAATGGCCTGTCCTTCGTCTTATTATGGCATCTCGTTGGAGTATTGATATTTACGGTTTTTTAATTCGGTTCGAATAAACGTCCATATTTTTCTTATCTATTGATATTATGTAATTTTTCATTTATTCCAACCAACATATTATTTCGGTAGTTTGCCGTAGAATGCCGTGACAGAGTGGTAAACCGAAATGTGGTCTCCACAGAAAAAGGCCACTCTGTCACATATTTTTTTTAAAAGCCAATATTAAAAAAGAATTAATATTTGCCGCAAAGGAAACTTTAATTAGTCCTAATGACAACACAGATGCAACTTCTTTTAAATTTCACACAGAAACCACAATTATGGATAATTCAAAAACCAAAAAAACAAAAACGTTGTTTCACTGTCGGTAAAAAAGAAGAACGACCCAGGTATGTTACTTCAAAAGTTTTATTTTTAATTAATAAAGAGTAATTTAAAACATGTTTTTTTGGGTTATGAGATTTACTTACAAGGGGCTGTATTGTTGAAACGTTTACGCCTGACAACGCAATTTTGCTTTTATTAAAATTTTCTTTCATTAATTTTTTTCATGACTTTCTTGATGTCGTCTTTCAGCTTATTCGTTTTTGTTGTGACGATGTTATTTGGTTACATGACTTTTCTCACAATGTGTAATTTTAATATACGAAAAATTGAAAATGAAGAAATTCTTCGCAAGGAGATAAAACTGCCTTGGTTAGAAACAAATAAAAGTAATTTAATACATTAACCTTTTTTATAAAAAATAATGAAAACCTAATACGTCAATAACAAGATTAAACCATTTCTTTTGGGATTTTAAAACCATTTATGTTGCCGGTATAAGATTTCATAGAGTTCAAATGATATAACTAGAGTAGATTTTAAACGATCCCATTACGACGTTGGTTTACCAGAGTCTAATAATAAAACACATCATGGTATATACGGTTATTTATCTTAACTTTTACAATAGATGGCGTCTTTGTTGTAATAAAATCACTATACTTTTAAAGCATTGTAACCGCAGTCTTAACTTTTATTTTTAATAGATCTAATTTCGCGAAATTTTCGCTTTCTAATTTCTTCAACAGACCATTAAGATACCACTTTTAGGTTAAGTATTTAGTAATTAAGTCAACAATAGCTTCAAGTACTTACCGAGGGGACAAAAGGAAACTCATAAAAGAAAATTTCTTGTTTTCAATTCTTGAAAATAGCAGCTACGTGGAGGTGGAATCTATTTTCAGTGTTTATTTAGTTTTTAGTACTTAAATACCCTTAAGGTATTAATTTATATTGATGTTATTGTGTGTATTTAGACTGATATTCCTGAAATATGCGAGAAATATATTCTTAAGTATTTCTGTGAAATTATTTTCACGGCACACTTACATCGATCGACTGATGTTTATAAAGACGACTTCGGGAACTAGTCCGGCGGATTTTTGGTTCATTGTAACGATGAAACTTATGTCACGGTTGTTGAAACGTTTATTTTTATATTATTTATATAAACTTTATTTCCAAAAAATCGTTTACAAATCTCGGACTTGTAGTGTTCATGTGTACATGGAATGAAAGCATACCTGCAAAGTTAGTTAGACGGCTGATTCTCATGTGAGAAAGGTAAGTAAAAAACTTACCTTTTTTTAAGGAATTTTATTTCTGATCATTTTTATATATATTCCATAAAATATTATTACAAAATAATATTCATCACTGCCAGACACTTTCATAACTTCTGTTAGACGCTTTAAATTTATTAAAAAAATAACTGAACTTTACTTTCACTCCTAAACAAATATGTGTTCAGCCAGACAAATCATAAGGGCTAAACATCCCCACCGTAAGTAAGAGCGCGAGGATGCTATGCTCGTGGTTTAGAGCGAGTGAGATATCTACTTATGCGATATTACACTCATTACAATTAATTCAGTCTTACACTGAATAATTTGTACTTGATAATATATTCAAATATACAATTTCAGATTTATAAAAGTAACTTTAAATTATATTAAAATTTTCTGCAAGTGGAATTTAAATACTTACCGATTTCCATCCTCATTTTAATGTAATTTAACTTATGGTTGAGGTTATATTTACAATTATTTATTTAATACCGATCGTTTATTCACAATATATATTCAGAAAATTAATATATTTGATAAATTTTTTAATAGACTTTTTTTTCAGTCAGGAATCGAAACCACAGTTACGGAACACGTCCACCACGGGTTTTATCGCATGGTTTTCTGTTTGTTATAGAGGCTTTTTACGCTTCCCCAGCGCACACTTAATTTGAAGGAGCTCGATGGTGCAATGATTAACGCTTTTGAAAACCGGTGATTGGATGGTGACCATAAATTTTCTCAAACTAGAACGTAACAAACACTAGTTCCTTCGTGTTTTATAGCCCTAAGATAACCCATTTTCCCCAAAACTGTTTTACATTCATTGGCGGGTCCTCTGTTCCATGTATGGGGCAGAGGTCCTGCAGTGTATGCATTAAAAGACTGAAACTAATGATCATTAGCGCCTATTATTTATAAAAAAAATTACGAACAACATACCACTAGACATCAATATAGAAAAATACCTATTTAGGTAGCCTAGTCATGTGACTAGGCTAAATGATATGTCTTTTTTAATTACTTGTCGACTTTACATTATTGTTAAGTTAAAGACATTTGCATAGTTGAAAATAGATAAAATATTTAAGTCAGTTGGGCCTTACGTTTGAAGTTTGGGCCTTACGATTTATGGCTTATATGTGCTTTGACGCAAACAGTAAACACCTAGTTGAAGTTCTAAAGGTTTCTCTGAATTGGTGTAATTTAAATGATATCGTTTTCCAGTGTATACTATATGTTAACTACTCATTTGGGTCAATGCTATTGTACTCTGCCGGATTGGTATGCGGCGGAGTAGAATAGCTACACTTAAGGATATCATAGAAAGCAATCAATCATAATGGGGATCAACCTTCACCTCTCACCACAAAATTATGAGTAGACAAAATGGGCAGAACAGTTTTATGAACTCTGATTTTTTGTTGTGATCTTCAACTAGGCGCCTGAAAAGCGTTTTTGCAATTCAATTCAGTTACTTATTAATCAGAATTAATAACTTCTGATTTCAGATCCTTGATCTCGAATTTATCAAGCAACGCAAATTAATTAATCCTTCACGCAAAAGGTCGCCCAATCTGGCATTGATTTCAATTCGAAGCGATTGTTTACTAATCAAATTGCCAAAATTGATTTTTTGTTTTAATTTATATTGAAATAAATCTATTGCATGACAATGGTTACTCAAAGTTAGCAGAGGAAAAAATTAAAATTTTTACTCAAAGGCAAACTATATACATAGTTATGTGTTTTAAAAACAGTAGATGCTCAACCTAAACAGTCGAAAATAACATTTTTTCTTCAAAGAAATTGTAAACATAAACTTCTTATTACAAAACTTAAACCAGGCCTTGGCCAACCAATCTATCACATGTATTACTTAAAAGGCAGACAAAGAAACATTAAGCAGCACTTGTTATAAGAGGGTTAATTTTTGACGTAAATTATCTGACATTTTGCATTTCGCTGGTCTATAAAAAGCGATCTCCTTCTTTAAGATCATCATTCAAGTGCAAACTCCTGCTAATTTCATGAAGCCTATATTGCTGTTAAAACATACATTTAAATAGATTATCTTAGCTATAACATAAATTTCGATAGAGTTGCTTTTGAAGGCTTATAGGCGGTATAATGGTTTGCGTAGCCACAAGAAAAGTGAAAGGAGCAGGTTCGACTCACCGGCGATAGATGATCTTCTTTAACATTATTGTCACTTTCACTATTTGAAGTATCTACATAAATGTAATGTATTTATTTTTTTTAATTTTTGCATTCACAATGTCATATTTCTATAAGATATAAAACATCTCCGAGCTCTCAGGTGGGATTCGAACCCGATTCTTTCGCTATCAGGGTGAGTGCTTTGACCGCTTATCTACCAAGATGCTGGCAGACTCGTCGAAATTCGTAACCGTATTTTGACTTCTACTATGAGCTAATATCGTTCCACCAACGTTGAACGTTAAATACCTTCAACATCGAAAGTATTATTATAAAATATTAAACTTTCGATTAAAATGGCTATCATAATGTATTTATTTTTAATTTTTGCATTCACAATACCATATTTCTGAAAGATATAAAATACGCCTGTGCTCTGCAAATGCTCTGACCTTTGAGCTACCGAGACGCTTGCAGATGCGTCGAAATTAACAAACGCATTTCAACTTTTACTATGAGCTAGTAGCGTTCCACCAATGTTATTTATTATCTCTGCCGTAAAACGTCTAATTGGTTGTGTCTATTACTATGTTTCTAAACCCAGTGGAACCAACGTTCCAGTGGGTTTAGAAGCACAGTAATAGACCATAATTCAGAAAACATTGACGCTGGGTTTCAGAAGTTGAATGGATTACCACCAGTATCTTTAGTCGCCTTACACGACATTCTTAAGTGCAAAAGGCTAGTAAGTTACATTCTACTCTGCCGGACACCACACAGACTTCAAAATGTGATCTTTCATTACTTATCTTAAATTCATTAAATCTTATATTTTCAATAATTCTTTTATAAGGTATTATTTCTATAAGGCAATTCACCTTCACAAACAGTCGATTTCAGCTCTTTAATTACCATCCTCATTAGCAATATATAACGTTATAATCTCTTTACATTTAAACCCATTTGTGGCCAGTAAAACGTTTTTAATCTTCTACAGGTGTACTAACGGATTGAAGGATGGCCCAAAAGATAAGTTAATTACTGTACCTGTGTACAAGTTAATTATGTGACATACATGTTAATGGGGCAGTAATTCGAAAAGGTCTGCCGTAATTTCCCACAATAGATGTAGCAGATACACCTTTTACAAATGCTCGCCCTTCTGAAAAAAGACAACGACCTTTTGCAATTCTCAAATCTAATTCACCATGTTATAATGAGGTTATATGACTGTTAAACAATAATAGTTAAGTGCGCGCAGATCATTATGGCTGATCTAAACATCATCGCTATGCGCATAGTATAAGAATATATGAAACTTGAGCATAGATGCACGAGTTTTTATGCAAAGTTTTGTTGCAACGGATCAAACTGTTAACAATTCTCTAATGTCCTGACTTGGACCCAATCGTAACACGAGTACTTAGATTTTATTAAATGTAAGTGCTTGGACTAGGTTGTTCAAATATAACTGTAGTCACTGCGCCCTGGCTCATCTTCAAGTAAGAGTAATTGTTTTAGCCTGGAACCCCAGATGTATACTATGTTTACGGATTCACAATCACACAGAGTTTTTTAAGAGATGCTACTAAAATCATATTCTCAGATAGCTAATATCTGATAATATGATTTTAGTAGTTTCATTGTTTATTGGTCTCTGCATATTCTATAACGCTGGATTCCTCTACGTATAGTGGCGTATTTATCATCATTATTGTTTACATTTGGACTGACGCCTTATATTCCGCATTACACGTTCTGGTCTATTTAGTACTCATCTGTAAACCTGACTAGGATTCCAGCCTTGTAGGAATTGTGATCTTCTGACCCGCTTCTTTGATAAGTATTTCCACCAAATAATATGTCTTATCTAAAATAAATAATGGAAACATGACATTTGTTGTTATTTTTGACGGTATAAGTTCAAGCACTTATTCATGTAGTGACTGATTCATGTAGTCTTTTTACTTCTTTCACATTAAATAAATGAAGGTGCGATACAGATAGCAATGCATTAAGTTCGCCTTCAAATATTAAAGACATGGCTTGATGACTGCCGTTTGTGGAGCTGTTTTCACCATACTATGCAAGCATACGTACATAAACTTTAGAATGGTGTAAACCTCGCCCTATCACGAGTCTTCTGGCTAAGCTCAGTAAATGATTGGGTTTGGGTGACCCCACATATGCGATTAAAAGGTTGCTGCGGTGCTTTCACATATTGCATTAATAGAATAATACTTATCTAAATGGGTGCCACCGCTGTATCAATACAAGGATTTACTAATACCACCTTTAAAATCGGCATCACGTATAGCATATCTTTATCAAAAAGCGGACTACTCTTTCATAAATAATTACTTAGCGGACGTTGATTAGTCAATTTTGGTAATATTAAAGATACTATAAAGTACTTTTATACAAAATTATTTGAGGATATTGAAAAATATATCCCACAGGTGACCATATCAAACATGCGCACCGATCCAGTTTGGTATACCAGAGAATTAATAAAATTAATTAAAGAAAAATCTAGGGCTCATACCAACTGGAAGAAATAAGAAGGGCACTAAGTCTGCTATTAAAAAGTTTCGACCAATCTCAATATTTAACAAATTAATGGAAAGGGTAACAGAATATCATCTCTATCCAGTTTTTTACCGGCATATTCCTCCTCAACAGCATGGTTTTATAAGGGATCGGTGTACAAATACAAACCTGACTATTTTACAAATGACGTCCTCGGTGGAATGGATGGATGTGATTTAAATCGACTTCGACCGCCTTTGACCGCGTGGATCACAATATTCTGCTACGCAAATTGTATGAGCTCGGAGTGTGTGGAGGTTTGTTCAGATGTGTGAAGTCCTATCTTCGTAATCGCTGTCAAGTCGTAGCGGTTGGTGGACATCGATCAGATATTGTAGAAATACCCTTGGGTGTTCCGCAGGGGTCGATACTCTCGCCATTGCTATACGCAGCATATCTGTACGATATCGGAGATTGTTTTCATTTTGCCATCTATCTCATGTAAGCAGATGACACTAAAATCTATCATATAGTAAAAAATGAAGCGGACTGTAATACGCTGCATCAGTACTTAGACCGTTTAAGTTAAGAGAAAAAAATAACCTTAAGTGCAGATAAATGTAGATCTATAATAAATGTAAATCTGTCATACAGTTAAAAATGAAGCGGACTGTAATACGCTGCAGCAGGACTTAGACCATTTAAGTTAAGAGAACAAAATAACCGTAAGTGCAGATAAATGTATATGCATATACTCGTATATAAAGAACTAATTGAACCAACAAATCAAGGACGACTGTTTTGTGCAAAGGCGATCCTGCCTTTCGCACCTACGGTCCTGGGTTCAAATTATGGAAGGGAGACTGATTGTGTGATTTATATGAACATTTGTGCCGGAGTCATGGGTATTCATATATCTTTCATATTTATGTATCATATATGTCTGCCTATCCGTTACCCTACTTTATCCATAAAAAGCTTTGTAGTGCTTACTTTGGGTCAATCGATGTATATGTAAGAAAAGAATATTAATTAATAAAATGAAATATTAAATTCAATCAAACTATTTCATTAAAACTGTAGCGCTATAATAAAGTCAATAGGAAAAATAGTATCTAGTTATCATCTCGTCCAAAATAAAGATACTATACTAAATATAAAGCAAGTGGTTATACATACATTTCTGTTTTTCCACTATAGTTCTTTTACCCGATTGATTGTAATGCAACAGAAACAGAAATCGTTTTATATAGTACACTTGGTTTCCGATTGAAGATTGAACGATTGACGTAGAAAATTTTTAGAAACCAGGTATTTCATAAATAATCGATTTAAAGAAGTAAGATATTCTTTTAGTAATTATACTATTATCAATAATAATCAAATTTATAACGCAGGCATGTAAAAAGCCTATTGTATTTTAACCAATTGATAAAGAAATCGAAGTTCCTTAATTTATTCAGTTTATATCTTTTCTCGTTTAGTCATTTACTATGTCTTTCTAAAACTCAGGTTATCTTCAATTATGTGCAGTGTCTCCTTTATAATGCAAGAATATTATTATATATTAGGAAACGAAACTTTGCAATAAAAGTACAGTAAATATTTTGAATCGTATTTATTATTACATCCTCTATCACCCAAATAGCATTCTTCCTTTTTGGTCCTTCTTACACGCTCTCATATCTTAAGATTAATGTTTTTAATATTATCATTTGGTTTACATAATTAATATTATCAGATATTTACATTTTCATACTGGAAAATAAATAAGATATAAACTTTTAATATTTTATAGAATCGTCAACTGTATGGAATTAATTAAAAATTAATCTAATTATAATATTACTTTTTATATAACAGTAACTACTTTCTGCAAACGAGATCATAAATTGTGTCCAAATTAATTTCTTATATTTACATGTAAACATTGTTAACTAATTTTCTATTTCAATTGAAATGAAGCATGGAAGATTATTACCGATGCATTTTATTATTAATTTTAAAAGCACCAATATTTTTGAATATGTAATAAAACATCTCGGATAGTTACATAGGAGGAGGGTCAATAAGGCGGGTGTTCGACCCCTTTCACTTTTGACCTAAAAATTAAAAAAAAAAATTATCTACTATATGGACTAACAAATAGATTCCACCCCAAACGGAACCACCCACAACCCCCCAAGAAGCAGAATAATCATATATGACTTAATACATAAAAACCTCATTTTTTAGCTCAATCATTTTCAAAACTCTGTACTCTAAGTAGCTTCGCAAATGAAATATTTTTTTATGTATTAAGTCATATATGATTATTCTGCTTCTTGGGGGGTGGGTCTCGAGAGGGGGTTCGGGGTACCGTTCCGTTCCGTTTGGGGTGGAATCGATTTGTTAGTCCATATAGTAGATAACAAATTTTTTTTTGGAATTTTTGGGTCAAAAATGAAAGCGGCTTTAAACCCGCCCTATTGATCCTCCTCCTTTATTACGAATAACGCAAATATAAAGCAGAAAATGTTATGCAAATATAATATGATTTTTTTACAAAACGATACACACAGGGTGAGTAAATCGATGTGCCGTGTGGCTAAACATTTTATATAAAACATTCGTAAAATTGTATGGAAGTTTTACATAATTATTAACGTAACGGGTAAGACGATTAAATGAATTCTTATAAAATATAAATTACTTAATCTAAAATCAGTAAGCAATAAAAGTACGTAAGTGTAGACCAAATCTTTAAACCTTCCACAACTAAACTTTTTAGAACAATAACGGGACAACCCAAGGCTCTTTCGTATAATAATGTTAGTTATTATTTAACAAATGGCCACCTTTCGTTGAGTTTAGAATAGCAAAATTCCCTTATAGTCATTAGCGGTTAGCAGTAATCATAGCCGATTGCTTCTACATAACAGTAACATCAGAGAATTGTGAAAGAATGTGCGAAAATTTAACCGGCCTTTTCGTTGGAAACGTCCCGAAGTTAAAGTACTATTTCAAAATCCAGCTAACAATATGTGTTATTAAAATCATAACATACATACTATACTAAAAGACGGTATTTTTTTCTTTATTATACTTGAGTTGCATTTTCGCCAGCGTTCAAAAGGAAAGGCTCTTTTACTTCACAAGAATTTCTATTCCTTGCTTTTATTGGGGGTATGTGAACCGCTTTTGTCCTACCCAAAGTACCGCTTACGACATTAACACTGTATGCAACCCTTAAATCCAAAGGATTTTTAATAAGACTTTCGCTTTCCGACAGCATTACCTTTAAGGGTCTTTGGTCAGAAGTTTTAAAAAGCCGGGGTTGGGCGGTCATGGACATTGCTTGCAACATCAACAATTGATTATGAATATTCGGAGAGCTTAAACTGTTCCTTGGTATTGTCGTATGGGGAGTGCCAGGAGCCGGAGATGGAGCAAGTTCTATCTCTTCAGAATCATGGAAACTAGAACTCAACTTTCCGCTTGGACCTATATCCATTTCGCTTTTATTGAGACTGTAGTAATGTCCACCGTAGTTGAAGAATTTAGAATTAAAGCTGTCATAGTAAGGGATTGATCCGTTCGGCGTGGAATAGACTTGAGGTCTTACACTGTTGTCTATTATGTTTCCTCTTGGTCTTCTTGGCAATGTTACATATCCTCCCTTGCTATTAATTAAAGAGATAGAACCAGAAGCTGGCGATTGAAATCTAGAGTATGATGAATTATGGGAATTCATTCCATATATGGGGGATTTTATAGGACTGTCTATGTTAATGTGGCCGAGTCTCTCTTGACCTATCGAACTACCACCAGCGGGAGAGATTTGAGTACTACCTCTGAGAGGGAAGGATAAAAGGTCAGGAGGATATGCTTGGTGATCCTGACTGAGTCTGTCCATCAGTAACGTCTCTTGAGAAATTCTCGGTAGCTCCACTTCTGGATGCCGGCTTTCTTCAGAAGTAGCTGTTGACAAATTTTTTATTTTAATTTAAATAAATAATAAGTGGAAATGTATTTTATTTAGACTAGAACACTAAGATGACTTTCAATATATATACGTTATAATAATACGATCTGATCTGATTAAACAAGCTTTAAAATAAAACCTATCAGAGCGACTGTTGTTTCTTCCATAAGGAAGAAGTAAAATGTATTAAAAAGGTTAAATTGTTTCGCTGTTATAATTCTAAAATTCGTATTTAGTTGTTTTGTTGTGTTAAAATTTCACATGAGATAACTTACAATTATTATAGTTTTATTTTATTTGAGTCAAAATCACTGAACCGGCTAGTTTAATTAATTTTTGAGTTTAGAAATTGTCGTGAAAACATTACTAGTAAACGGAGCGTAGTCTTGGCACAGAGTGTAAAATTTTATTAAATGTGAGGCTTGGAATTCAGTCGAGTGGAGAAGCTTAAGTATTCAGAATATTATCTTTTTGGGTATATAAAGTCTTAAAGTAATATTTAATTACAATACACTATTTTTGTGAATACGAAATTGTGCGATATAACAAAATATTCATTATGCGAGAAACCTTTTAGTAGGATAGCATCCCGGAAGTTCCCCGTGTGGTCACTGTTTGCGTAAAGTCAACCTTATTAAAAAGACCAACGTCAAAGATAAATGCTTGGCCAATTAATGATTGGAGTAGTTTATATAATGTTTAAGATTTAGTTAAGGTTTATCAAAAATATCGTATTTAATTCATATGTGTTTGTATATAAAATTTTATATATAATTACATATTAATGTCCATTTAAGAAGTATTTTTTAGAATTTAATAGTGCAATTAATAAGCTAGTTGTGCTAAGAATACATAATAAAAAAATGTTTGTTCAATCAGTCCATCAAGAATGAATACCTAATACCTAATATATTCATGCTTTCATTCTGTCATGGAGGGCGGTCTTTTGTATTAAATGTCATGTTGGAGTACTTTTCGTTACTGAATGTCCTTTGTGGGCGGAATGTTTAAGATACAATGTACATATATTATAAGTTCATAAATAGAAAACGAGATGGCGCCAGTAGTTGCCTGAATCACGTTACTATTGTTATGCATGGAAACCAGGTTATTTCTTTTAGACTAAAAAATAAGTTTTTACCCAAATTAGTAGAATTTTATTTGGTTTGATTTTCAGCCTTATGAAACCCCATAGAGCAAGGTAACCCCTTAACAATTATAAAAGCCTTTTTTTAATTAGAAATTTATTTATGAACTAAATTACTCACCTTTTAATTACACTCTTTTTAGCCGAAATATTAACAAGCTCTTAATAAATGTAGTCGTAATTGGTCGACCTTACGAAAAGTTTTTTATCTAAACATTTTCGGCCAGTTTTAGAGCGTCAAAGGAATTTAAAATATCAAATTTAAAAATAAAAAAAACTTGTTTTTAGCAAACAATACAATGTAATTGATTTTTATTTCAGTATTCCATCTAAAAAAATGTAAACTCATATAATTTACATTAATCTCATGAGGATAGTAGTGGTATTTATAGTAACCACAAAAAAATTCAATGCAATATATAATACTAGCTTTTACCCGCGGCTTCGCCCGCAATTTTTTTTTTCAATAATTGGTTATTCTATGTTATTTCAATTGTTACTTCTAATACCTCTAAGAATATGTGTACAAAATTTCATGATGATCAGTTTAGTAGTTTTTGCGTGAAAGCATAACAAACAAACTTTCATTTACATTTATAATATTAGTAGGGATTGCAATAGTGAACAATACAGATTTTATTCTTCAGCGAGTCTTTTTGCTGAGTTTGTATCAAGTCTGATGAACAAAATAACGAACGGTACACTTTAAACCGCGAAGGAGATTTAGCAAAAATTCAAAATAAGTTTTTGTATTAAGGACGCGCGAACCCAAACATACAAATATTATTTACCACCATATAAACTGGATATTACTTTTCTTAATATGTAGGAATCGAAAGAACTATTCCAAAAAGGAGCTAATTACTTTTTCAATCATCACAATAATCGATGTCAATTTAGTTGTTTTACCCCAAATTGATGGACGTGGTAAATCCTTCATTCCTCTTAGTGTTACCATAAAATTATTGCTGCCGGTCTACCAGTGTACAGTTTCGAGTTCCTCTGAAATATGAGTCTTGATAAACGTATTTAACCTCTCTGTGCTTGGCAGAATTTCAAAACTAAGTCTAATTTACTTCCTATTGATTAAGAGACACGAAATAAATGTTTGAATGAACATAGTGTTTTCTCAAGTTAGTCTTTTTATAACAGAATAATGATTAAAACGAAGAGGAATATTTGGTTTCTTAGTAAAATCTTTTTACGCATTATTTGAAAATTATTTAGACTTTTCAGAACTAAAATACTATCACATATTGCGTTTAGATAATTGTTACCTAGTGATTTTTCTGCATTAGCAGATGGACGTGCCTTCTGCAATTATTTAGTAATTATATTAAAAATAACAATAGTGTCGCATTTGTGTCAATATTGTTTCCAAGTGAAACTTTGTCAACGCATGATGGTCATGTACGATTTTTGTTTTGTAATTTAGTTAATAGTTTTATATAACCTGGTTTTAATTAAACCCAGAACGCAACTATCCACGGTGAAAACATGACTGCAAAGTCAGCAGCGCTGAGCAAGCGTAGCAGCAACTGGATGCATGAGAACTACTCCATCAACCGCACTCGAGAATCTCCTGAACCTAAGACCTTTAGATCTAGTCATTCAGGAAGAGGAAAAGGCAGCTGCACTAAGACTAAAAGCTAACGGCTTATGGAAACAAAACATGAGTCACTGAGACCAGTAAGTACTTCGAGAGTAGTGCGGAAAGCGACATGGGTCGATAACCTTTAGGCTGGCGCAGGTATTTACCGGTCATGGATGCTTCGGTAAATCCTGTACTGGATTCGAATGGGACCAACCCCGTCGTCCCACGGTTGCGGCGGAGGACACTGCCCAGCACACTCTCGAGGTGTATCGGGCGCGGTTTCCTCTGGGAAGGATTGCGTGAAGAGACTAGGAGCGTGGGCGCGACAGGTTTGTCACGAGTGGTGTGCTTGGGGACGATACCGGAGTTTTTCTCCTTTATTGCCCGGGCGGGGGGAAGGGGTCGAGAAGGATGGTCGACGCCAAGGAAGCATCCCAGTAACTACTGTCTTCTGTCTACTGGAACTGCATTGCACTTGGCCCTCAGGCGTGCGGAGTGTTCAGGGCGTCACGGCTCACTCCATTGCTCCGTTCCCTACGGACCCATACTGGTTAGGGTCGCGGCTGCATCCGAATTGGCGCCTTTGACCCCCACCGATGTGTTGTGGGACGCCGAAGGCTTAAGTAGGAAGGCCTCCAAGCCTTCACCGGGCACAGGCCGGATAAGGACATGGAGGAGAGTCCCACATATCGTCTCGTGCTCTTCCGGCATTTCCTTTGATAACAAAACAAAAAGGTGCTTATTAGGTGTGTCTAAAATATCTGTTTAATTCCAGACATTGAAACAAAAATAGATTTCTGCACAGACCACAAAAGAAAGAACCTTAACGAACAAAAAGAGATCAGTACTCAACTTGAAGACCTGAAAGCGTACATTCGTTTTATTCCGAAAGCCACAATCCAGTCGACATCCTTCGCTGACGTTGTTAGGAAGGGAAACAGCACAAATATTCACCTACCCAATATCAGTAGCGTCGCAAATTACCCACAGCAACGGGACAAATCGAGTGAGGATACGAAGAAGTTTGTACAGGCTATTATTAAGCCAGACGAGCTGAAACTACATGTCCGCGGCATGAAAAAGATGAAGGGTGGAGGTATTATTACAAGTGCCCATGGGAAGGATGACTTTAAAGAGCTGAAACAAAAATGGCCAAAAACATCGGGGCTCAAGGTTAAAGATACAATAATTATTAAACCAAAACTAATAATATTAGGAGTGCCCAGCAACATAGTAGAAAAATATTTCTTTGAAAAAGAGTCTTCATAAACTGGACTTCGTGCACAGTTAGAGACTTTACACTTGTAATAAGATGTTATCAGTTTTATTGAATATTGCCCACTCCGCGAAATTTTGTCGCAAGACTGACTGTACATGTCGTCACTGTAGATGCATCGGTCATGTTATCAAAGACTGCTCGAGACGACAGGAACCACCTAAGTGCACGTCCTGTAAGCAGTTCAACAAATCAAGTGATCATAAAACAGAAGATGATCAGTGCCCAGGTAAAAAAAAGTGCCGAGGTTAAATAAATGAGTTCCATTGACTGTTAGGGCGCCTAGAGCGCAGCATAGCCAACGTCTCCGAGCGCAACATAATAATGACGGGTAATATAACAAGAGACTTTTTTAAAAGATATAGACTTCTCATACGAACATGAATCAGTGATGTGCGACCCAATAAGTTATTCCTCACTTATTAATAGTACTAAGCCTACAAATAATATAGACATATTAGTACTAACTGAATGCTGGTTACCCTCAACATCCACAATACCTTAATTACCTGGTTATAACTCCCACATTTATAACAAAACTAACTTTTTCTAAATTATGGAGTAGCATTTTTATATACCAACAAACATAATCCACGTCATTATAGAGGAACCTAACATCATAAACTCGGCGTCAAAAAAATCGCACCTTATAAAAATCTTATTCAAAAATTCCTAAACCTTATATAGAGGATAGTGTTAGGTATCATTAGAAAGGTAACAAAAAGGAGCATCAAACAACAATTAAGTGCAATCTTTTTTTTAATTAAAATTATACAAAAAGCATAAAAATTTGAAAAATAATAAAAAATCTTAATTAAGTCCTAATTAATAATCGATAATTTACAAAAAAAATGTACAAAAAGTGTCTTAAAATTAACTCAAAATCTAGTGTTACCCCCCCTTGCCCTGATGACGGCTTCCATACGGTCCCTCATAGACCTCACCAACTTCAGGAGCTCTTCTTGAGGGATAAGACCCCATTCTTCAATCACCGCGGTTTGGAGTTCCTCTAGAGTCGAAGGAGCCGGATCCCGAGATCGAACCTTACGTTTAAGATGGTCCCAGAGGTGCTCTATCGGATTCAGATCAGGACTTCTCGCTGGCCACTGCATCACAGGAATTTGGGACCTCCGCAGGAAGTCGTTCACGATGGCTGCAGTGTGTGCGCGAGCGTTGTCGTGCATTAATGTGAACCCCTCGCCAAAAGATTCGGCAAAAGGGACCACATGCACATCCAGGATCTCTGTGATATAGCGGCGCGCAGTCAGCGACCCTTGTCCGCGAGCACCTCCGGTCCGGGAGACGCAGACCAGGTCGGTTTTGCCGGCAGCCGACATACCGCCCCAGAACATGCAGGATCCGCCTCCATATTCCACCGTCTCCTGGATGCAGGCTTGAGCGAAACGTTCACCCTGCCTCCGGTATACTCTTCTTCGTCGGTCGTTGCAGAAAAGACACACTCGTGTCTCGTCTGAGAAGAGAACAGCTCCCCACTGCTCAATGGTCCAATCGACGTGGTCGCGAGCAAACTGCAAGCGGGCTCGTCGGTGCGCTGCAGTCAATTTTGGACCTGTAGCAGCTCTGCGGGCTGCTATGTTCTTCTCCTTCAGTCTTCTTCTAACCGTGGATACACTCACGGTGCGTCTGCGAACTGCCTGGAGCTCCTGTTGCAGCTGAACAGCGTTTGAGAAGCGATTTCTCAAAGAGTACGACACAACGAACCGGTCGTCTCTTTCCGAAGTGCAGCGACGTCTACCGGACCCATGTCGCCGGATATAGCCACCGGTCTCTAAAAAGCGCTGGTAGACTCTACGAACCGAAAAACGGCTCAGATTCAGTTGCCGGGCGACATCACACTGCCGCACCCCTGCTTGCAGTAGTGCAACCACTTGAGCGGCCTCATCAGCTGTAGTGTCCATTTTCCAGATGTTCTTTCTTCAGTAAAATCAGTGCGTGTGTCCCCTTCAACGGTTTAATAGCGAATGACCCACATTGAACCCGTGTTGACCTCTTTATACCCACAAAGTTAGCGCAACTCGCGACTCTCCCGAGCAGCAAAATTTCCTTAGAATTTTTGTGACCCTTTATTTGTTGCTTTAGGTTTTATTTGATAATGAAAAATAATGTTTTTTTATTAAGTTAATTAAGTAACCTTTTAAATAAAATTATAATTAATACGACTGCATGTGCATATCCAGAGTTAATGCCATTTGAACGTGATTTTCTTAGAGGTGCGATTTTTTTGACGCCGAGTGTAGATGCAAATTGTCCCATCGTAAGAAATTGTGATGACTATGCAATTGTTGCTATTTATTGGTCACCATCTTACCGCAATATAACAAAATTTCTACAATTACTGGAGGTAATATTAACAAAACATCTGTCCTCATTTGAAAATGTGTTTTTAATTGGCGTCTTTAATGTCGACATTAAGCCCGGAAACACAGATCATAATTCATAGGAATATCTTACGCACGCCGCTTGTTTAGGGTTCCTTCCCACTTATCTTCTACCAACACGGGGCGAAAATTGTTAAGATCATATTCTAGGTAAAGTTAACATACCTTTAAGAACTTTATTATTTAATTCATTTGTGACAGACTATAACTCAGTTTTGCTATGTTTGCAAAAGTACCTTGAAAAAGGTTACGCGGTTACCAAATACACTAAGTTGAATTACGAGGCCATAAAACATAATCTAGACAACTTAGACTTAACACCTTTTTATAACACAGAGTACGTGAATGAGTCGACCGATTATCTTATTACAGGACTATCGAATATCATTGAGGTGAATATAAGAATCGTTTCATTATCACGTCATTAAAAAATTATGGATCTGTGGATCACACCAGGACTTTAACGTTGTATGAGTCATCGTGATAAACTACATAAAAAAGTTTACTAAAGCTCCCGAGAATGAGGTACTCAAAGTAACGTACTTAAGGTCCCGTAAATTTTGTAATAAATTATTAAAGAAATAAAAATGTCAATACGAACGTACAAAAATACAAAAAGCAGGTCAGAATAAGCAAAACTTATGGAAAGTCATAAAAAGTATCACTAACACGACTAACATAAAATCATCGGCGTATCGTCTATTTGCAAACTCTGAAACAAGTGCAGACCAATTATTTAACCTAGAAAATAGTTTCTTCGTAAATGTTGGGAAAAAGTTGTCAAAATAGCACAACATCAGTAAACTTATTTACCTTCAAGTAACTCGCACTTCTCATCATTACCAACATTGGATTAATTTGCCCTTTTCGATACAGACGAATACAAAGTTGATAAAATAATCATGAATTTGAGACATGACTGTGCCACTGGCCTTGACATAATTCCTTGTTCCTTAATTAAGGAATTTAAATACTTCCTAATTCACTAACTCACTTAACAATTCAATCAATACCTTTCACAAAGTATCTTTCCTCGATCACTAAAAAAAGCCCTCATTCATCGGATCCACAAAAATAAAAACAGTATGAATAACTATCGCCCTATTGCTATACTATTCTTCATTTTTAAAATCCTAGAAAGAATAATTTATAACAGACTTGTAAAATCTTTGGAGGAAAACAGACTTTTTTAATAAAAAGTTTTAATAAAGAGTGGTAATCCACTCAACACGGTTTTAGATCAGACAAATCGACCGACGTGCTGAGTAATATTACTTGACCTTGCAAAAGCATTTGTCAGCCTTTCCGTTTCTATTCTCCTTGAAAAATTATATATTTTAAATAGTAGAGAACTTCCGCACAATCTTTTTAAAAAGTTACTTGTCCAATAGGAACCCAAGGGTTAAAATAGACAATATAATAAGTTACGAACTTGCTATTGAATATGGTGTGCCCAAGGGTAGTATAATAGGACCCTTTCTATTTCTCGTCTATATTAATGAATTGTGCCTTCTCACTCTCCCCAGAAAAAGGAGGATATCTTACGCTGATAACACCGCACTGCTCTTATATGCTGAAAACTGGAATGACGTATTCGGACAAGACGGTTTCGACCAAGTGACTACGTAGCTAAGACATTGCAGACGCTAAACATTGACAAAACTAAGTATGTACTTAAAGTCATGTGACTTTCTCTTATAACTTAGTATCACAGCCAACCAAAAATTCGCTCTCAATATCAGCTCATAAGTGCACTAACACACAAAATATCACATTTAAGTGTCCAAAACTGCGCAGTTCCCCCTACTATTAAATATTTTGGTATAATTGTAAATAGATATTTCAACTTCAAAGCACACGTGGAAGCCCTTAGTGCAAGAGTCAGAAAATTTACGTTTTTAAGAACTTAAGACATCCCATAAAATATGTCTATTTAGTGCTTTGCCAATCACTGTTTGTAAACTGCATAACATTCTGGGGTCGTACCCACAAAATTGCAATGCGGAGTTTAGAAGTAGCTCAGATAGCTATTCTGAGCAAGCACTTTTCGACCCTTCCGCTTCCCACAACAGACTCACTCAATGTGACGATCTTTATGTCCGTCTAAACCTTTCCGAACTATTTCGAAAAGCTTTCTCCCATAGATTCATTTGCTTTCTTGGGAGCCGTTTAATTCTTTGCTCTGTATTCATTCCATAAAATATAATTGTAAGAAAACCATACAATAATAATATAATCATATTTTTTACTTAGTTTAGGTAGCGAACATTTATATGCACTGCTAACCCAAATTTGTTCAAACACCACCCCATGTGATGAAACATTTAACAAATAAAACTCTAATAAAAATGCTGAAATGGCTCGCCTTCTGCAGCGTGATTAACGACGTACCAACTGAAATTAAATTCGATGAATTAAAACAAATAACAATATCCCAAAATACCCCCATTTAAACAGTACACCAAAACCAAAATGCAATACTAGCCGCTTACCTCGCTAAGAGGACTAAGAATACAAAATCTATACAACACGATCTTCCGCGCAAACCCAGATGTGTGGAAGAGCGCAATAGCACTCTAAAGAATAAACATCGATCACCGATGAATACACATATATGAACACGCCCCGCTCTTACAGTGTTTTAAGTGCCAGAAATTTGGACACACTGGCAAAAACTGCAACAATAACGAAACTTACTGCAGCCACTGCTCTTTCAGTGGTCATACATACTAAGACAAAAGTTCAAAAAAAGCAAATGTAAACTGCTTAATGCATTAACTGTATAAATAATAATAAAAATAAGGAGCATAAAACATGCACTAAACACTCCTCCAATTCAAACCTTTGCCCCAATAGAAACGGATATCTGGCTAAACTAGCCGACAGAATCGACTATGGCATAAAACAAACTTTACATTATGTCAAAACAACAATCACATACCACATAAAAAACAACACCCAAAAAACTAGAATTAATATACCGTTAACTAAAAAACACCAAATAAAATACAAATAATGCATCTGAGAATATAAAAAGCATACCAAATGCAAATAACAGACAAACAATACAAATAGAAGCTACTCAAATATACAAATACGGAGAAGTCAGCCCGTATACCATAAGCGGGTTCCATTCGTAACTTTAAACGGATCTTAAAAAAAACCCTTGTTTGTGATGTTAATTTACCAACTTGTTTAAAATAGAATAATAATGCAATGTTCAGTAATTATTTTACATTACTAAGTGGTTATTAAATAAGATGTAAAATGTATCCAGGCTTATCTTATTTGAGAATAAATTTATTATTATGATTAATTTTACTCACACTCCCATTCCTCGTAAACATTTGTTTAACTATAAATATAGCCTCATTTCGTATTACTATTTGAATAATTATATCGTTACTTAATTATTTTAAATAGCGACGATCCTTTAGCTATTAAAAACAAAAAAGACTATAAAAATACTACTTCATCATAGGCTTACCTAGCATAGAGTCGCTGTCTAACAAAGTTTTGTTAAGTTCTGCCATCTCTGTCACCTTATTGGATAGGGATGAAGGAGCATCACTCTTCCTTGGAGGCTTCATTATAGGGTTCACTTCCACCTTAAAACCCTTCTCTGTCTCAGTAGCTACGGAACCATCAATCAAAGCTTCACCATTTGAAGAACGAGTATCAGTTTTAATCAGTCTTTTGATTTCGTTATTCTGTGTCGTATGATAACAGACCATTAGCGCTGCTCCAAAGATTATTACTATAGCTACAAGACAACCTACTAATATAGCAAAGGAATCAGCATCCATCCCTGCTATTGTTCCTGCTCCGGTATATCTAGATAAGACTAATGTTAAAGTCTTTTCATCTCGCCCTCCAGGGTTTTCTGACATGCAAGTGTAATTCCCTCTATCGCTGTATCTTGCATGAAGTATCGTCAAATTTACCCAACGAATTAAATCTACAGTGTTTTCCGAGATGACATATCTAATTTCACCAAATGCTCTCGTTTCGATCGTCTTCCCGTTGAATCGCCACACAACATCAGGCGTCGGGTTTCCGACAACTTTGCAAGTCAAAGTCACGTTTTCCTCGTAACTTTTCACTGTTGCATCGGGCTGAGGTTCGAGTATAGTAGGCCGGCAGGCGAAGTTCGTGGAGTCTAATTCGTTCCAAAGTTTATCTTGGACGGAGGCCGGCTCCGCACATGAAGTCGGTGGAGTGTACAAATTATGACTGATCACCCAGTCCCTGAATGTTTGCAAATTGCAGTCACATCGCCACGGATTATTATGCAAATCCAAGCCAGACAAGTTTCTCAGCCCCATTAATGTTTCAGGTTTCATATGATTCAAATTGTTGCCATCAAACCTGAGAATCTTTAATTGAGGCAAGTTTTGAAATGCTTTAGTTCCAATCCTCACTATCCTGTTATTGCTCATCTCAACCTTCTGTAAATATTTCAAATTGCGAAATACCCCGTCTTCTAACTTATCGATGAAGTTGTTGCTCAAGTTTATTAACCTAAGTTTCTCGGTGCCTTTGAATGTGTCAGGATGAAGGTATCGTATTCTGTTTTTAGATAGATCTAGTTCGATCATTATTGCTAGAGTGATGAAAGCTGATTTATGTACCACCTCTATGTTACATTCTTTTAGAAATAACTTTTTGAGATTACTGAGCCCTACTTTATTGAATGCTTCTTGATATAGTTGTTGTAAGTTATTGTTTGAGAGATCTAATATCTGTATATCGCTACTTAAATTTGCTGGTATGACTTTTAAGCTTGAGTTTGAGCAAATAGCTGCTTTGTTTCCGGACTGCCATCGGCAGTCACAAGGTCTTTGACATTCTGTTGTAAAATCAGCGAATGTAGTAGTCAGTAGTACAAAAGGTATGAATGTAAAACTTATCCATGTTTTCCTATATTGTTCAGCCATTTTGCTGTGGTGGTTGTCATTTCCTTATTTTTGGGCATTCCCGTTCGTCACACACCGAACGCATTTGTGTTCTGAAACAAAAGAAAGCAATGCTGGGGTAAAAAAGGAATATAACTTATGCCAGTTTGGATTACAAAGTTGAGAGGAATTCTTAAGAGTAAAACCAGACTGTAGCAGAATAGCTCAAAAGAAAATGCATACTACAAATCTGTGTTATATCATGACATCATTCATATTAAAAGAGGTAGCGATTATTGATAAAAGCAATTAATTGATTATAACTTTTTATTTTTATTTATTTTTTAGTTATCTTTCTATTAATTGTTTGTTTTATACAATAATAAAATATGTTAGCATCGTTACTTAAAATAACTGATTTGTATTTATCATAGATATAGGTACAATCAACAACTATATTAGAAAACAATAAAAACGTCCATATATTTAGAAACATTTATATTGGATCGGCCAACGTTGAATTCATGAAAAGCTCATCTAAGGTACTTGTAAATTTAAAAACTTAAATTTCTATAATATGTCTGATCATTTTGCTTATAACTTATTATTAGGGCTTCATACAATCGTTACAGGTACACTTAGGTAAGAAAAGAATAATAATCTTTCATAACATGGAACAGTATTACGTTATCGCTTTGTTGCTGTACACTTTGTGACGATATAATTACATAAATGAAATATAAAGAATCGCTCTTTCTTATATATTGGGCGTTTTGAACAGGTGAGCGGTAGAATAACGAGCTGAGTACGTGACGACGACGTCTCGGCGCTTTAGAGCCAAGATAAATGTAACAATGAATAACTTTATGCGTTTGAGAGTTTGAGTGCGCTTGGCGACGGAATTTCAGCCATTTTGATTTGATAATACGAAGGAAGTATCTCATTATATGCTATTACTACATGACAGCCTTAAAACATATGTAATACAAATTATACTTCGCATGAAACGATGTAATGAGGATGATGATGAGATAGTGATAAGTGAATACGGCCTCCTATGATTGCCGAAGTATAATAGCAAAATTTTTGATTGCCAGTCACCGTATGCGTGACCAGAAATGTATTATTTGAAGCACCTCTATGCTTTTGAAGGCACGACTTGCTGTTAGTCCCAGTTGCATTTTCAGTTCTTAGCATCCAGTAACACGCACTCTGCCCGTGTGTTGGTCTAAGGCTCATTCTCCCAACGGGGTTATTATCCATAGGAAAAATCTGTGCCCAACAGTGGAAATATGATTAGCAGATGAGTGATCACGGGATAGAGATAAGTTATATAATACTCGTATTAGTCAAAATTAAACATATCTTCCCACAAAATGATTAGCTCGCGTCCATCACTGAGTCGAATACTAGAAAAAACTATAAAAGCTACGATTTATTTTTATATTTTAACATAATAATACTATATTCTCATATTAACAAAAGTCTACACGATTAATGATAAAGACGATTATTATTACCGAAGATAATCACAATACACTTCCTGTTGAATGTCAAATGGATAGTAGTATTTTCTGAATTACATATAGTCTTTTACAGCATTAGCTACTCGTCACATTTTTGATAAAACGACATTTACGCAATGATAAAAGAAACATTATATAATTTTTAATATAAAAGTTTAAAAAATATTATTTTACTAAAAAGTTTTTATCATTTATAAAATACATGATATTGTTTAAGATTTTACAATACAAAACTATTTTTTCATATTAATATTCATTGCTGATAGAAACTATCTATTTATTTAAAAATCATTAATAAGTAATAAAACAACAATATTAACATCAATAGTCTCGTCTCTGTCAAAAGTATACCAAAACATACTAAAAATTATGGAAATAAAACAAATTATTTGTGAGCTCAAGCCATTTAAGACAGCAAGTAACTATCATTTTAACACTTGGAGCTTCTTGAAAATGACGTTTGTATAGTTAAAGAAATTCCAAGGTATAATTATAAAATTGCTTTATAAGTTAGAGAATCCTTTAGGATACATAAAGTGGTTCTCGAGTCGAAGAGAAATGATATTGTTAAATGTACGCGAGTTGTTAGAAACTCAGATTCACGTAAACACACACGTTGGTTTTATAAATTTGGGGTAAAATATGGTTTGTACCTATTTTTAGGGAAAAATACACAGATTGTGGGGAAAAGGCGTGATTGTATGTAAGTGTGTAAGTACTATACAATTTTTTAAATTATTTTAATATTATTATTAATACTTAGCTTATAAAAAATATTACATATAAGCATTTCTACAACGAATAAAAAACACTGACTATGATTGATTAAAAAAAGTTCCTACGTAAATCCACATTTTCATACAAATAAACTGATTTCAAAACATTTATGTTACTCATTCATGGTGTCCTCCGAAACATGTGTTCTTCTGATGACTAACCACATAATTTTTTCTTATTTTGTGGGAGCAAAAAGTAGCAGTGTGCCTAAATGTTGCCTTTAAATTATGTTAAAATAGTTTATTCATTGAAAAGCTAAACGTGCAAAATAGATAGCCCGTTTCTTCTATCGCGTCAATTAAGCTCCTTTTCAAAAGCTCGTTATCGATGAACTAGAGTTCTTGATCTCTTCCGTGATAGATTCCTCACTGCATTACCATTTATACCCAATCTACAAGGGCGGCATGTTGTTTTGTGGCTGGTTTTCCCAGTGATATTATAAATTCACAAAGAAAGCCTGTGCCCAATTAAGGAGCATTAATATGTGGGATCATTTTTAAGCTAATAACGCTATAATGGGATGTCAAAAATAGGTTTTTATTAGAAAAAAATACCTAATGGATACACCATCATCTTCCTTTATTTTATCTATATTCATATTGTATTAGCGAAATAAATAAGGTCTTTTTATTGTCCAAATTCACGCGGTCATTGTATGTTGTTATAGTGATACAATTTAATCATGAAGATAGCTTTATTTATTTTATATTCTGACTTTTCCTTCTTTATAAAAAAAATATAATTAATAGTCAGTAAGTTCAATTTATGACATAAATGCATGAAAATGCAACATCGAAGTAATCATTATTGTTTAGTAATGGAGAAACGTACTCATAATAATACCTCACTCAAGAATTATTTTTAAACCTATTTATAGTGCGATATTTTTATGCTTTTCCTCAATAATTTCTTATTTGCCTCGTATTAAATAGTGAGTCTTGAAACTGATTAAATAAACGTAACCCTTCAGCGTTGTGTTCGTTCATATGTATTATTGTAGTTTTATTTTCTGTATTTTAAATGAAATAATTTAGACACACCACTTATTTTTATTAACAAACATAAACATACAATTACATCAACTCTTAGTCCTTACAACTTATAATGAAAAGATCTGTGCTTTGCAAACTAATGTTACAACACTAATTAACTCGGAATCTTAAATCAGTATTGTATCAGCAAAACTTAAGTAAAACAGAACAACTAGAAATTGTACTGCAGAACCTCTTTGAAAAAAGCATCTATTTAGATATTCTATTTCTATCTGAAACATTTATCAAAGTTGAGTGTGAGTCAAATATTATGGTCAAGGGCTTTAAATTAGCAGATTGGCACTCCAGAAAAAAAAGACATGGAGGTAGGTACGTGCATTTCAATTAGAAGTTATATCGACTATAACAAATTTCATTTTTCGACGATTTAAAATATGACCTAGAATTCATAAAATACCAAACAGTAATCCTTTGTCTTTCAACGTAAATTAGAACAACGCAAATTTTGCGCAATAAACGTAACAGGAATATTATTATTACAAAGATTTTAATATCGATCTACTAAAGAATTCTAAAGTTTTGAATGAGTACTACTGAACAAAAGAATTTTATAATTTTTATATATTTTATGCATTTTCAATGCGATCTTATAAGATAAATTATTATAATAGAAAAAATACTAGAAAAAACCGAGGTCAAGAAAACCATGCCCCCCCCATGGTTTTCTTTAATTACCTCAGACTTGTCCGAACAAATAAATCAAATAACTTATGATGCAATACTTATAATAAACCAAACGACATATGTGAAATACTGAATAATTATTTTGTAAAGTTTTCTAATGACATTGTCAAGAATTAAAGTAATCAAATAATATTAAATAAAATTGAATCCACTATGTATTAACCTACTAACTCTGAAGAAATTAATAAACAAAGAAAAAAATAAAATACTAAACCCCAACGAACATGGTTTTCAATAAGGTTAATCCACCGGAAGGGCAACTTTCAATTTAGTAAATAAAATTTCAAAAAGTGTTAACCGAAAAGCAAAACCATACATATTATTTGACTTGACGAAAACATTTGACTATGTTTCGCACCACATACTCTTGATCATGTGCGAAACTTATGGAATACGTGGAATTTATCTTGAATGAATAAAAAACTATCTGGAAAACAGATAACAATGTGTCGCAACCATTTTTGTCAACTCAAATTCACACATAGAGTCTATTGTCTCTAGTATGAAATATAATAGAGTGGGCGTTCCGCGAAGAAGTGTTTTAGGACCCTTGTTGTTCTTGCTTTACCTAAAAGACCTTCATAAAATTACAAACTTCCCCATTATACTTTAAGCTGATGACATAGCTGTAGTTACTGCTAATTCAAATTAACCTCTTAAAGACATAATTAGTAAAACAATAGCTGACATATCAAATTTGCTAAAATTAAATAATGTAGTAATAAATAGTGGTAAGACTTATGGAATACGTGGAATTTATCTTGAATGAATAAAAAACTATCTGGAAAACAGATAACAATGTGTCGCAACCATTTTTGTCAACTCTAATTCACACATAGAGTCTATTGTCTCTAGTATGAAATATAATAGAGTGGGCGTTCCGCGAAGAAGTGTTTTAGGACCCTTGTTGTTCTTGCTTTACCTAAAAGACCTTCATAAAATTACAAACTTCCCCATTATACTTTAAGCTGATGACATAGCTGTAGTTACTGCTAATTCAAATTAACCTCTTAAAGACATAATTAGTAAAACAATAGCTGACATATCAAATTTGCTAAAATTAAATAATGTAGTAATAAATAGTGGTAAGACAAAATATGTACAGTTTAAAAATAAAAGGACTATAAAAATGATTTGAATATTACTTGCAATGACATAAAATTATAAGTTGGCTGTGTAATTTTTTAGGATTAGAAATTGACTACAAGTGCTCTTGGAAACTCCACATTGACAAACTATGTGCTCCGTTATATAGATTATTTTATGTATTATGGCGACTAGCGAAAGTAAGCAATATGCAAACAGCCTTAAGAGCCTAACCCGGCTACAGAGTTTCAATTCTTAGATACGGAATAGTAATATGGAAAAACTCAGTCAAAGTTGAAAAAGTTTTCATTGCTCAGAAGCAATGTATTAGAGTGATTGTCGATGCGAGTTCTTGGACTTCTTGTAGGTCTTTATTTAGGTATATAAAGTAACTGACTTTGTTGAGCTTTGACGAAAATACAGATTTCGAGAATATACAAATTCTCGAAATTTGTGATTTTGTAAAAACAAACTGGAAACTTTATATAACAATAAAAGATGTATGTCATTTCAATACAAGATATGTTTGGTATTTATACGAAGCGAAATTTACAATAGAAACTCATACGTATTATTAATAAAAAATTATAATAATATAACAGTTGAACTTAAGATTTTGCAACTAAATTTATTTAAGTTCCGATTGAAAAAATAGCTACATGACAGATGGTTTTACTCAGTATATGAAACTTTAACAAAGAAATATATTTAAGATTTATTTTAATTGTCAATTTTAATATGTGAAAAATAAAGATTATCATAAATGTGTTGCTAAATCGATTGAATTAGTACTATGTATTATATTTTAATGTATTTAAAATGATAACTGTATTTAGAAATGATTTAAGTATTTCATGCTGTCTGACAGTAAAATATGTGTTTTAACATGTATAAATAACATCCCTATGTGTAACGTATTTTATGCAATAAATAATTCGAATTTAACACATATTTAAAATATTTTTACAGAATACTATGTATTAATCAAAAAAGGCTTTGCTTTTAAACAGTGCCCTCTTCGGTTATCGGCTACTATTTCCCCTCATTTTTTCATTGTCAGGAAAGCCTTGATCCCCAGCATGGTGATGAATTTGTTTGATAAGTACATGTCAATGCGTATCACCCTAAATTGGATCGGAGGAATATCTATGACCTCAGCCTTTCAAACATTATGGTGGAGCAAATACTAAACTTATAAGTACTTTCGGCACAGCATGAAGCGAAGCATCACGACTTCAAATAGGCTTAGAACCTATTTTGAACCGATTTCAAAAAAGGAGTTTTCTCAATTTCACCATATATATGTTTTTTTATGTTTGTTCGCGGATAACTTCGTCGTTTATGGACCATTTTGATGATTATTTTTTTGTTATAATATAAATATAATAAGAAAATTAGAGTTTGATGATGGCAGACCAGAGAAGTTTAGGGGAAGTTTCAAAAATCACAGGTGCGACTAGTGCGTTTTTTTGTCATTAATAATAAGTATTTTTTATTTTATTTATTAATTTAAAGCACTACTATTTAATAAAGGTTTGAAGTAGATCTGATGATGGAGTCGAAAAACAGTCGAGGGAACTTTATTTTTGAGCTTGACGTTCTTTATGTTCGAGCTTGATTAATATTTCCATCTCAAGTAACCGTCGTCTCCTCATTCGAGATGCATTCTTGCTCGGTTTACCCATCACAATTAAAATCGTAAAATACAATATTTATTAACAAAAACAAAACCGACTTCCAGAAGTAAACAAAAAAGCAGAAAATAAATTTACTGCGCAAAAAGTAATATGTATTTTCATTTAATTAAATAGAAATGATTAAATTGTTATTTTATAATTTTGAAGTCAGTGCCAAGTAAATGCTACAACAACCCTACTACAATATCAAATTACTAAGTACACACAATATTATTAAATATATCAAAACAATTACAAAACAGTAACAGTATTAGAAAAATATATGAATCGGTACCTACTAACTATCAAACTACTGACTTACAACATACTAGTTAGTAGGATTGATAACAGTTATTATTTTACTTTGCACTGACTTCAAAACTATAAAATAATAATTTAATCATTTCTATTTAATTAAATAAAAATACGTATTACTTTGTGCGAAGCAAATTTATTTTCTGCTTTTTAGTTTACTTTTTGAAGTCGGTTTTGTTTTTGTTAACAATTATGTTTGTAGGAATTTTAGTCATCTTCCATTTACAAAAATGTATTTTCTCGCATTTTGGCTTCAGATAATATATTACTGGGCTTAATAATGCCTAATAACCGGCCATGTCTCCCGAAGGAAATGAGATACACTAAATGGTGGTTAATTTATCAGAAAAATCCCTTAATATATAACGGTTAATCCCTACTGGGCAATAACAAGTTATCACATTAGTTAGAAAAGCTGAAAGATAGCGATTGTGAAAGTAAAGCAAATTTTGATAAGGCCTGTTATGAGATTGACGAGTTATTTTTGATTAAAATATCCATTTGATATCAAACGTCTTATCAAAGTGTAATTAGCTTAGTTTCTATTAAAAAGGGCAGAGAATTATGATAAAAATGGGATTTTTAGTGTTGATTTGGCAATGACCATATTTGTCACAATAGTGAAAGGTCTTGTATGGTAAAACACTTTTGCTTGTTTTTTTCTGTAAATAACTTTTTCATGGATTATTTAAAAAAAAAACAATTTAATAGGTACTTCACTTTTTACTTTCAAGTTCTAGAATGAAAATTCTAAAGTTAACAAATCATTCAGTTCCTTCTGGCAGCTTTGGGATCTTGCTAAATAAAAGTCAAGTCAAACTCAATAAAGTGTAATGTGAAAGGAAATACCTTTGAAATTAATTTTGTTTCCAACCTTCACCTCTCTTGTACTATTTCAAAATTCAACATCAAAGGTTTCAGTGTCATTACAAATTCCTTGGGACGTGGCCACGCATTCCTTAGGCAACGTTCACGGTAAGGCAAAAGTAATGGAGAATTCTCCAGTTGTTACTAATGGATTACAAGATTTATAAACTCGCGATATATAAACATCCAGATATAATTTGGCATCTACAATTGTAGACCTAGCCTGTTACAAAATCTTAATCTACCTAAAACAAAATAAAAGTGCAGAAAGACTAGGGCAGTTTATTGATTGTCTAATTATTTTGTTTCGGAACAACTTTCTGCTAAATTTGTGACAATAATAAACATAGATTTGTTTTATCAAAGCTACAGTCTTTACACTTTGGCGGCTGTAGCCAATCGATCGGTGGGATTTCAGCTTTAACCCAGGTGGAACGAGATCCACCGTAGATCCATCGTAACATGTTCATTTACCTGTAAATATTATGATAAATGCTTTGAAAATATTCTTCAAAAAATCTCCTATATCCGCTAGTATTTTTAGCAGCGTTAATAATATAAACATATTCTTCTATTCTGCAGGATAGTCGTGTATAGGATACTGTGTAATGTTCAATTAGCCCACAACGCTCCGGTGCGATACGCATAAGGAAAAGGCATAAAATATCTAAATGCTTGTTTATCGTCTGAAATCGTCTCACTTGCCCCTAGTCTGACGTACTCACAATGAACGGAAAGGTTTCTTAGTTGATATTAAACTTTTAATGTTTAACTTAAGTTTGGAACCGTTTGACAAAAATTTAACTCTTAGCACATGTTTAAGGTCGGTCAATAGGGATCGAATTTGAGTTAGAATAATCCAAAGTTGGAAAATTTTAATATTGACGAAATTTTGTTTTATTTCGCAACAGTTATAAGTACTAGAAGTGGTTCCTTTTAAAATAATGCAAAATATGTGTATTTGGTAAATTGACTATATTGTTTCAACATCATACTTTTGACCCGTTTAACAACTATTTTTTACTTTCTTCCAGTACAGACGCAGCTTAGGTGTGGAAAATTAAAGATGTTATCGTATCAACCACTCCTTAATCACCATTGGTGCAGAAAATTAGATCAACATGGTTTAGAACAAAGGTTTTTTTGCTTATTTTGCTTTATTCTAGTTGTGTATTAAATTTAAGTAGTAACTGTTTATGAAAATAAAGTTGCTTCTAGACTATATTTGATAGTCGTGTTATTATATGTCCAATCATCAAAGAAACTCGTTTTACCTAAAAGCGTAGATTTAGAGCCCGACGATGCCATTAGGTATATGATAATAACTACGTAGGAAGTTATTTATTTAGAAACACGTCGAGACACTCGATGACATAGCAGTTAACGCTATCCAACTATACGATAATGCGTATGTCGTATAGGTGGAAAACGTTTAAGCTATTTCGTATTGTTTAAGATGTTAGTCTCCGTAAGCTTGCTGTAACTTTGTAACAAATCCTACCGACAATAGAATGATTATATTAATATAAATAATAGGCTAGTTACTTAAATTTCAAAAAGTGGTTAATAATATGCCTTAATGTGTATTTTATCCCAAAAAATATTATTTTCAATAAAATCGAACATTAATCAAATGTATTTTGTCTCAAAAACGCTCAAAACTGTCATGGCCTTTTGAATGACGTCATTGCATTGCAAAAAAAACCATACTCTGTCCGATAATTGTTAGAATTATTGAATTAAAAATGAATCCCGCGACTACAAGTACAATGTATCCCAGTGTGAAAGCACAAGCTTATAAACGCTAGACAAGTTATTAATATATGTTCCAAGCAATCTATAAATGCGGAAAAAATGAAATACTTGCAAGTAGGAATGGTATTCATTGTTTATCAATAAATACAGGAATGTGATTTTGTGAAGATCATTTTAATGTAAGTATTTTTCATGTGTTTAACCTCTAAATATGTCAAAACAATAAAAATACATATGTACAAGAGAATAAGTAATAAACACAACTGAAATACTGCTTAGTTTATAATAAATATTTTATACTTGTGTATCCCTACGTCAAAGTTTTAACATTGCGGAATCCCGATAAGCAAAAGTCGTTGATTGACACGACATATCTCCCAACAATAACGACGTCAGTTTTGAATAAATCATAATATGCTTGCTGTCATTTAATAACTATAATAATAATAATATTTCCTACTTTCACACCAATTAGCCTAGCCCAAAGTAAGCATTGTAAGGCTTGTGTTATGGATACTAGGGTAAGAGATAGCCATACATATATGATACATAGATATTTAATATTTATAGAAATATTTATAATTTCCCATGAGTCAGGTACAAATGGTCATATTCATAACACAAACATCTGACCCATCCAGGACTCCAACCTAGGATCATCCTTTAAACGGTCACCTAATTAACAATACAATTTGTTACTTTGATAAAATTTAACAAACTGTTAAATTGTATCAAAGTGACAATGACAAATCTATGAAAACGTCAACCACAACAGTAATGTTTTGCACGGCGTGACGTAACTCTCTCTGATTGGTGTTTTCTGTCACGTGACGTAATGCCTATTTATTCGAATTTATTTTCTAAAAATAATCTTTAAATATTATAATAAATAGTTTTTATTGTTATCTCTATATCATTATTCATAATTAGAAACTGAAACCCATCCGGTTTGTTGTTAGTGGACACATGCCTATTATAATGAACGTAGACGTGTTTTTGGATAAATTTTTCATGAAAATGCCATTTACACTACCTAAAAACAATGCAATACTACAGTTCAAATTACTTAACATTGTTAATTCCAATTTATCTCAAGAATACTGAAGCTTATATTTCTTTGCCTTGACAAGGGTCTGGCACGGTTCCCTTATCTTATTATATTGACTATGAAACTAGTTAAACCCCACAATGCAAGTTACAAGAAATTATATTTAGTGAAATAGACTAAGATTTTATCATCATGACAATATCGTTTGTTACAAGTTTAGTAAGCTTTGTAAAGGTGCTTTCACATGATTATCGGAGTAGAAAGAATGAATGACATTGTCGAAATATGTTTGATAGTCGCGGTAAAAAACATTTCATTTAAAACCAACAATCTAGGTATGCGATCCAACTTCATATAATTTGCAGTGGTTGCCGATTTGCATTATGATGACCAGAAGTACTGTGACTGTGAGCGCTAAGACATCCTACCTACTAACAATGTCAACAACACGGATTAAACATCCCAGTTTGGGTGTAGTGTTGGTCTTGATATTATCTATATGTATAAGGTTGCCTTCAAGTACATTAGAATAGGGATCGGGCCGTGACGTAGTCACACAGGAATGTACATGATTTAACCTCATTTAATAATATTACAAAAATATATATTCATTTTAGTAACTGCTGTCTGCCACGCAACACAATACGACACGACGAGTTATAATTAAGTTACAATTTCATCTATACCGTTGTCGTTCACTCTGTATTCTCTATAATTGGCCACATCTAAAAATTAAGTTATGAATAAAAATCAGAGTTGCAGCGCAACTGTATCTTTACAGGGATTTTTAACGCACTAAATACCGTATGTTCAAAGCAGTAAAAGACAAGGAAGAATAATAACATACATTTATCAACGATTGGATATCGGATATCGAGTCCTTAGTGGATTCTTACATCCGTGTCTATTTAAAGACTCCAATCTGCTCTGGGCCTTAGCACTTATGGAGGGCGTACACCATGCTGCCCCTCGTCCAATCAACAAGACACCGCAGTATTAATCCATATCATCATGACATGATCAATATAAATTGTAAGTCAATCATCATAATCATAATCAATATAATTGTTAAATCGGTAGCGACTTCATTCTCGTTTAATTTAAGTCGTTTTGGGCATGATAAAAATAAACAATAAAAAATGTGTGGCAATAGTGGTTAATAAAATAGAATTAGTTTTCTCGTACAATTTTTAAAAAAGACTAGAAAGGAAGGAAAGAGAGAATTTCGCTAACGCTCTTTATTTGTGTGAACCTAGCGCACCATGTCTACCACTGACAAAAATCTTGGCTGATCTGCTGACAGCGCTATCACCATACACGGTGCAATCAGCATGATCCAATCGACTTGGGCAGTCTTAAAGAACTGAAATTCAATTGTAGCAGCTTCAATTGTAACAAGTGTCACGCAAATTCTAAATAATAGTTGGTCATTTAAATCGGAACTTTAAAAGCATACATTTTGAATTATCGAATGATACGGTAATTATTTATGGTCAAAGGTAAAAAATATATGCAATATGTGATACCTAGTTGCACAGAAAAAGTATGAAAAATATAAAATCGTAAAATGTTTACTGAACTTCCTATAAATTATTATCTATTATATACAGTATTCTCGTAAAGTGTAACATTAAAGACTCATAATTTTATTGAATAAGACTTCGTTTATTTATGATAAATTCTCATTAGAGTTTGAAAAACTCCTCGTGAAGTTATTTGAAAATTTAGTCAGCAAATGATTCCTTACGTTTATACCGATCATAATGTGGCTATATATATGGCGAGAGATAAAATAATCTTTTGAGTTATCAAAAGAATAACTGGATAGATCAAGCTGTGAAGGGGCTAAGTTGGCAATGTTTATTTTTATGTTTGTGATACTTATACCTGGTCCTGCCCACCTCCACTTCTGTCGCTCTATTGTAACAACAACATCTTTAGCACAAGTCTTTTCTCGGATCCATTCGTTTCTTTTATGATCCACTAACGATATGCCGAGCATAGCTCGCTCTATTGCTCTCTGTGCAACTCTTTTTGGCCAATCTCTGCGTTAGAGTTGCCGTTTCCATCCCATAGGTGAACACTGGCAGGACACATTGATCGAAAGTCCTAGTCTTAAGGTGTTGCGGAATCTTCTTCGAGCGAAGTATTGCTTTGTTCGCACCGAAGGCAGACCATGCTTTTTCAATTCTTCTGTCGATCTCTGCTGTTTGGTTTCTGTAGCCAAGAGATATTTTTTGGCCTAAGTATACATACTCGTCGACGACTTCCATAGGCATGTCATATCTACGAGAGTCAGGTAAGTTCGTCATAATCTTCGTCTTTCCAACGTTCAATTTTAGACCTATGATTGATGATTATCTGCGCAGATCTTTCAACATTTCGAGCATGTCATCGACGTTGTCGGACATTAGGACGATGTCATCGGCGAATCGCAAGTTGGTCAGTCTTTCTTCATCTATGTTGATACCTTTATCATTCCAGTCTAGTTTATTAAAAACATTTTTAACGCGGCGGTAAATAGTTTCGGAGATAAAGTATCACCCTGCCGACGGCACGTCCCAGTGGAAATGTTGTGGTCAGCTTGTGGAGCCTGATGCAGGAGGTGCCATGGGTTTGGATGTATTTGATTATTTCTATATATCTCTCATCAATTCTGCAGTCAGCGAGAGCCTTTTCCACCGCCCAAAATTCGACAGAGTAAAAACGCCTTCTCGTAGTCTACAAAAGTTGATATTAAACCTTTCAGGTACTCATGACACTTTTCGAGAAGCATTTTTAACGTTTGCAAGTGGTCATTTGTCCCATACCCCAAGCGAAACCCAGCTTGTTCTCGTGGATGATATTTATCGAGCTTTCCACACAGCCGGTTAACAATGATTCTTGTAAACAGCTTGTAAATGTGTGACAATATCTATCAGCCTCTTGTCACACATTTACAAAACCTATCAGCCTCTTGTCACATATTTACAAGTCTTTCCTTTTAGTGCACCACAAATAGTGGTCACCATCTCTTACAATCCCTCAGCCGATGATGCGATTGTAACTTGATCATTAGCATAGAGAAAGTATTTGATGACCAAATCACCCATTCTTAAACCCGTAGTTTTTCAAATCCTTCAGGCAATTATTTATTAACAGATTCAACAGCTACGGTGAAGCTATACAGCCGTGTCTATCACTCTGCTAGATATAAATTCAGTCCATGTATGTTCTGTTCACACTAAAGCAAGTACTGAAACCCTCATGGAGCAATCTCAGCGCTTGAATGAGATTGCTGCTCCCCCATACACTGACAATGCTGACTTAAATTCATTCCTTCTTATTTTGGCGTGGGACTTTTCCTAGTCCACGAAAGCACAATAGACCTTTTGGTTTTTGCTAAAAACTTGTCTTCTATGGTTCCCAACGAAAAGATCTGGTCCATGCATCCTATTCCTTTTTTAAATTTCCGCTTGTACATCCCGTATTGTAACCGCAGTTTCATTCCTCACCCTCTGAATAAGTATCTATTCTTAGTTATTTAAATAACTAAATACATTCATTACACATGGCACAATATAATATTATATTATAATTTACACACCCGTAACCCGTTGAGCTTCAAAGTAAGCTAACGGAGTTTGAACCTCGTCAAATTGAATGGACGTAGATCCACTCGAAATACTAATATTTTAGCTTACCACGAAGGATAACACAGGAACAGTTAGTTCCAGTATTTTTGGTATCGTTACAATAAAATAATGGTATATTTTTGTGAATATGGAAAATGTCTTCAATAATATACTAATCTTCTGACTAATAAGATTAAAAAGGGGTTAAAGCCACCAAAAATAGCTAAAACTCAGTACACATAAATAATACATAATTGCTATTTCACTGCGCTCTATTAAGTTCTTCGAGTTGAAGTAAAAGAAACTGTCATTAAGAGTAGTTACTTAACTATCATGGAAGACTGGTTGCCCTTTGACCAACTGAGCCAATTATGTTCTTACTCACCGCCCTAGGGTTATCAATAATGTAAACATTAGTTTGATTATATTCAAAGTACAATACCCATTATCAAACTTTAAGAATTGAATCTTAAAATTTTACGTAAAGAATTATATGGTCAGCATCGTCAAGTATCGTCATTTATTAATCAATGACTTCTATTTCTTATTTTATTTTGAATGGTATTGAAAATCCATAATCCCGACTTAATCGGATATGATAAAGTCAGACAATGCTTAAATTTACGTATTTTTAGTTATATTAAATATTTAACTTTATGCTGTTGCAAAATACGTTACACAATTGTAAAAGTTTACAAAATTAAATGGTTTAACCATTTAATTGTGTGACATTAGTGGCCTTCCGTATTACGTAATATTTATTTACTCAATGTTAAAAGCATCAATCAAACATTTTTTAAAACATAAAAATAGAAATGGACAACCCTAACCACACTCCATTGGAGCTAACAAAGTTACACGATCTAGCGCTTGTGCGTCCCTTGAGGGCGCAACTGTCTGCTGACAATGGCATAGTATGAACATAGTGTCGAGTATAGCAAACTGTGTGATTACAAGAACTATAGTATAATGCCATAATTTCTATAGTTTTAGTGTATGGTAGGTAATTTGAGAATATGTTAACTTCGTAGCTAAGACCAATTGTTAGGGTTTCAGAAAAGAGCAACAGTAGAGCGTCGATTATCCAAACGTCGATCAACCGAACGACCGATGATCCGAGCTACTACACTTGTCCGTGTTAATTGTACTCGTATGTCACTTCCGCGTTAAATTTTGCCGCGTGAAAGTAAACTCACGATTTCGAAATGCCCTAACGTAAATGTGTTGTCCTTTCTATGAAAGATAAAAACGAGATGAATAGGTGGTTAGCGGAAGGCGAATCTGCAGCCAAGTTTTCCAATCAATACCAAGTTTCTAAGTCTACCATTACGGATATAAAAAAACAAACGACGAGCATAAGTAACTTTATATTCCAGCTTGTCTCTTCTGACGGATCTACGAGTCGTAAATCGATGAAATTTGCCTAAAACACGGATTTAGATGATGCTGTATATACTTTACGAGTATTAATTTGATTTACTTAAAAAAGATTCCAAGAAGTATGTAAGGGCCAAATGTCTCAATTCTGTGTGAAAAAGCAGTTCAATTTAACGAAAAACTTGGAGGTCCGTCAAATTTTCAAGTAAGCATGGGCTGGTGAAAACAATTTAAGTCAAGACATGGCATTTGTGTGCTTCAAATACAAGTAGAAAAACTATCTGCTGATTAATCAGCAACTGATTCATTCAAAATCAAACTTAGGGATATACTGAAGGAAGAAAA
This sequence comes from Calamotropha paludella, assembly GCA_927399485.1. Classification (NCBI taxonomy): domain Eukaryota; kingdom Metazoa; phylum Arthropoda; class Insecta; order Lepidoptera; family Crambidae; genus Calamotropha; species Calamotropha paludella. The sequence continues at coordinate 15,977,080 of OV656803.1, read as the reverse complement.
TTACGCTCTCGAAAATATTTACAATGCAGACAAAACAGGGCCATATTGAAAAGCATTGCCACCAAAAACTTTTGCTTCACGTCGTGAAGTAGCAGCATCTGGTCCTGAAATAAGCAAGGATCGTATCACTGTCTTAGTATGTGCTAATGCTACTGCGAGGCACCGATTGCCCATGCTTGTAACATGTAAAAGCAAGAAACCACGTTGTTTCAAACACGTTAATATGTCTGCGATGCCCGTTGCTGCTGCGTTTACACTTCGCAAAAGAGTGCTTGGATGGATAGTACAATTTCCATGAAATGGTTTACAGAAACTTTTATACACGCTGTAAAAGCCCACCAATCAAACAATGGTTTAAGAGAGAAAACATTATTTCTTCTTTATAATGCTCCAATTAATCTATTTTGTGACATCCTTAATGAAAAAGACGAGTTTATAAAAGTAATGTTTCTTCCATCTAAAGTGACTTCGTTATTACAGCCCATGAATCAAGGTGTTATTTAGACTTTCAAACGGTATTGTAAACAAAATTTTTACGTAAGTTACTTTTGGAAAAAAGGTGAAAAGGGAGAAGAAAACCTCATAAGAAATAACAAAAAGATTGATTTGAAAGACGCGACCTATATGATCAGAGCAGCATGGGATATCACTTGAAAATATGTGGAATAAAATTTTGTGTATAGTGGAAAATCCTCAAAGTGGAAGTGTAAATGAGAAACAGGAAAATATGTCTGAAATGATTGATATGCTAAAAAAGCTCAACTGCCACCAATGTGATAAAGAAGATATTCAAGAATGGGTGGATATCGACGAGGTACCAAATTATGCATAAGTACATTTTAAATTTTATTATACAAGTTTAAATAATGAAGGTAAAAGCAAATTATTCTGAAGCGGTTATTTGCGTTAGTTTGAAACACAAGCTGAAAGTGTCCAGTATCAAATATCTGTCCTTTAAAAAGTACGTGACTTAGCTGATCGTCAACGGGTAAGTAGACGAAGATTGAAGATTTTTGTAAGCGTTAATTGTATTTTGTACAAGATTATCCGCTTGTTTTTTGTTGAATTCCTATTTGTCATTAAAGATATAATTGGAGCGGAGCGAGCGAAGCTCCCATGGATCAGCTTCAATGGCGCAATGTCTGTTATGCCATAACTGCCCGATTTCTGACCCGAATTTTAAAATTTGCAAAAATTCCCATCGGTACAAATTTTTTTTTTCTTTTTTTTGGTAATACACTCTGCTCCAATTTATGGTGCTAGCGTAGCTTTATGCTTAGCGGCTGCATCGCCTAGTGTTAATATGGTTTTCAATCACCTGTACTTCTTCTTCTTCTTCAGCCTTTCGCCACCCAATGCTGAGTGTAGGCATCCTGCATTGCCCGCCATTCTTCCCTGTTTTGCGCCTTCCTCTGCCAGAATTTTCCGGCAACCTTGACCAGATCGTCGGTCCACTTCATCGGCTGTCTGCCCACACTTCGACGACCAGTTCTTGGCGTTCTACGTCCGTTCTACGTCCTATGTGCCCCACCCATTTCCACTTTCTTTTGGCGATTTCTACCGCTATGTAGGTAAGTTTAGTTCGTATCCTTATCATTTTGTGTAATGTCTGCTGGGTGAGAGTCCATGTTTCCGAGCCATAAATCAGTGTTGGGAGAACACACTGCTCAAAGTCTCTGCGCTATAGGTTCATAGGTATGTCCCCCTTGAACACCTCGAACAGTATACCAAACGCTCCCCCACCCTAACCGAATGCGTCGTTGAATGTGAATTTTAATGAAAGTTTTCTTGGTGATATTTTGAAACGAATAGCCGATCTGCATGTTATTTTTGCTGCTGCTGCTTTGGTCAAAGATAAAAAACACAGACTGGTCTTAAAACTATCCATAAAAGGATGATGTAGTTAGAGGTAAGATTGGCAATTATTCAGTTAATAAGACGAAAAAAGATATTGAAAATGTTTATTTATTCGTACGATCCCTTGAAATGGAGTGTAAATCATGACTTTTATTTTTGTATAATGACACTTTAAAAGTCTATACATCTTCTAGAAATCGCAATAGGCGTAAATTATGCAACTATTCTGATGTGTGCCGGCTTTAATGGAATAACAATATAAAAAGCTTTTCCAGAGGCAGATACAGGTTTTCGATACAGCTTTTAATTAATTTTAGATTGATTTTATTTTCCCCTTTTAAAGTAAGTGTGATGTAAAAAAATAATTATTTACATAAAAATACCTTAAATACCAAAACGCATATGGGACTAAATATGGCAACTACGAATTTATTTTATTGTGATATTAAAGAGGTCTTATATTCATAGAGTATGGCTTATTTAAAAGAGAATGTTATTTTAGTTATAAAATAGATGTTTAAGTTTTGTAGGGGTCGTGGATCTCGACATATAGCATCAAATGATCCGTAAAACTAAAAAAATGAAATGATTCATAGCAGCGGTTTTCAATTCTGAATTTTCGTGCAAACTACAAATACCAAAGGAATAGCGAAAACTTTTTTGTTAAATTTTCCCACAAGAGAAGGCAGAGGGTGCAAAACTCATAGAGCATTGTCATTAGTAACTTCTTTTCTTATTAACATCATGATGAATAAAGATGAAAACTGATTTACGAATGATGGACGATCAAGCAACCAAAATTTAATGCTATATAAATTAGGTATCAATAACCAACAATTCTCATAAACTTTTTTTACTGTCCTTGATTTATAATGTTATTTCAGTCACAGTGTATTTTTATAAATTATGTATGGAAACGGTGTAAAATATTGAAAATTTCTTTATTTCTGATAAAGCCGACAAATTTCCTGCGCCCTTTCTTCTCGCCATAAAAAAACATTTGAACAAAATCATTTTTATTCAAAAACACTTATTTATTTTTGCATGCATTTTATTATTATTTAAATATTACGGAAGTATAGTTATATGTTTATGCAAAAATATTATTATTTCTATGCTGTCTATAATCTTACCTACAAAAATAAAACTTTCGAACTTTCGTTTTTCAAAGTATTGTCACTTCTTTACCGAGCTGTCATTTAGTCTTTATATCGTGACTGCGCGCCGTTTCCAGTTGGCGTGATGGCGCCGCTCCCCACATGTGTCTACTTATGTATTTTTATTATTAGCAGTAGTAGTACTACTGCATTTAACACCTTTGTTGTGAACTTCAAATTATTGTAAATTCAATTTGGAATTCTAATTAGCAAGTTGAAAGTAGAGGAAGGTCGTTAGCGATTGAAAAATTGTATTTAACTTAAGATATGATGATGAAATTAAAAATAAATTTAAACCGTCTGACTTATGATCAACCCAATCCTGAAAAACGTTTATTTAAAAGGTCTTTCAGTTGCTGTCTTTAGATCAGTATCTGAAAACAGAAAAATAAAAAGATAAACGACTCTGAGTCAATAACAGTTGCTGCCATTTTGTCGTGAAAGCATAAACTTCGTTTCATAACGGGTTGAGATGGTATTCTTTTTTTTTTAATAAGCAAAGTTTTGTAATGGCGGCGGCGAAGAAGGCTGCGGGTATTGATACAGATATTTATTATTTGTGACAATATATTTAGATATGAGTTTTTATGCCAATTCAATATAGCGAAATATACACGTCGGCCAAACCATTCATATAATTATAGTATTTTACAATTTTTTATGTTGTACTAATCTTTCGACAATATTTTCAAATGGCAACTTTTATTTACTTTGTCGATAGGAAAAATATCGGTGTATGTGTTACAGTCAAAACTCATAACCAGTCAAAACCACTTTTGACTGCAAACAATAGGCAAAAGTACTTTTGACCAACGACCTTAGTTAAAAACATTTTTGACTGATTTTCGCAGTCAAAAGTGGTTTTAACTAAGGGCATCCGTCAATGGTACTTTTAACTGCAAAAAACAGTCAAAAGTGGTTTTGCCTGAATTAAAATTTAGATTGTCAGTCAAAACTTATAAATAGTTGAGGTGGTTAGGTTAGGTTATGTTATTCTCTTTTTATTATTGATCTAAATCAAAATCTCAATTTAATGAAAATATGTTATTTGGAAATATTAATGCTAGTCCTTAAAAAAGTTATTTAACACATAAAATACAACCCCTTAATGGTTGATGCATGAATTTTGCAACACGTACAAAAGTGACTAATACGTTACACTGTAACCTAAAATATTGTAGCAGAAATTGAAATTCAAAGAAAATGAGTGGAAACGAAAAGAATGAACGCTTTTATTAAGGCTTCAAACGTTAGAAGAAATAAAGAATAGTCATAAGAATGTAATGGCAAAGGAAGAAATTGAAAAATTTGTAATTGAGGTGGAAGACGCAAAATTTGCGGAAAAAAAGAAATAATCAAAAATTCCCACTCCAAGAAGTTTTGACTAACATTCTTAGTCAGAACCACTTTCAACTAAAATAGTTTGGTCACAAACACTATTACCCAATATTTTGCAGTTAAAAGTACTTTTGACCAACGTCCTCAGTTAAAACCACTTTTGGCTGCGAAAATCAGTCAAAAGTGGTTTTAACGAAGGTCGTTGGTCCAAAGTACTTTTGCCTAATTTTTGCAGTCAAAAGTGGTTTTAACTGGTTATGAGTTTTGACTGTAACATATGAATAGATTTAGGTTACGGGCTTACTATATGAGCACCTTGTCATTGGTACAATATCAACAGCAGATCACTAGATAATAGACATTACGTCCCTTTTTTAGTGATTTGTCTTAAAGCAATAAGATTTTTTACAAAAATCTCTATCAAAAATATCATGGTGTTACTACCTCACCTCACTTACCACTGAGAAGGAAGCGCTTTATTTCTTTTTTCAGAACTTTTATTGTGCTGCCGGTCTCTTGGACCCTATATTAAGGTGTATGATTTCCTATCTCGTCAGTAAGGTTGTCGGGAAAAAATCTTGACTATTTATCAAGTGCTCACAAGTCGGGAAAAATAGTTTCTTTGAAATTCTGGACCAAACTTTCGCCGCATGGTTGCAAACTTATGACGAAAACGCCAAACTTTAAGTGTTTGGCAGTTCGGTTTATAATAGGGGTTAAAGTATGAAATTGCCGTTTTATTGCAATAGGTTCTTTGAATTGACATAGAATCTTCATGGTTTGAGGTTTTCGAATGAAACTTTTTTTAAATGGTTTCTATGATGTTCTTTTTTTAAAAAATGTAAAACATTTGAATATCGACTTTCAATTGTTTTTGTTATTCAATTTAGACAAGAAAGATGGATACTGCGAAAATTCGAGTTATTTTTGAATACGAGTTCCGACGCGGAACTAACGCGGCAGAAACAGCCCGCAATATCAATGCTGCGTTTGGAGAGGGGTCTACTAATGAACGCACCGTGCGATTTTGGTTTAAACGCTTTCGTGATGGAAATTTCGACTTAAAGAACGAGCCACGAGGAAGACCGCCCACACAGGTAAATAACGATGAATTAAGAGAGATAGTGGAAGCCGATCCTAGTCAAAGTACCCAGGAATTAGCGGCATGGTTTAACGTTACCTTACCCACAATATTGACTCACTTGCGTCAAATCAATAAAATAAAAAAATACGAAAAATGGGTGCCTCATGATTTGACTGATCTGCAGAAAGAAACGCGTGTTGAAACTTGTGTTGCCTTGTTGAACCGGTACAGAAATGAAGGAATATCGGATCGAATTGTAACATGTGATGAAAAGTGGATTCTTTATGATAACCGGAAAAGAAAAATGCAATGGCTGACCCCAGGTCAAATGCCACAACAGTGTCCTAAAGCAAAACTTACCAATAAAAAGGTAATGGTAACTGTTTGGTGGTCTCAGCATGGTGTTATTCACTATAGTTTTCTCCGATCTGGTCAAGCAATAACGGCAGATGTCTATTGTGCCGAACTCCGAACCATGTTGACAAAACTAGCAGTAAAACAGCCCCGACTCATGAATCGATCTTCACCATTATTGCTCCACGACAACGCGAGACCTCACACAGCACGAGAAACCATTTTGACCCTTCAGGAACTGCAGTTAGAAACCATTCGTCATCCTCCGTATTCACCAGACCTTGCTCCAACGGACTACCATTTTTTTCGTGATTTGGACAATTATCTACGTGACAAGAAGTTTTCTTCCCAGGAGGCAGTACAAAATGCTTTCACACAGTTTGTGCAGTCTAGATCGTCGGAATTCTATCGCAAAGGCATTAATGACCTTCCCATTAGATGGCAGCAATGTATAGATAATAATGGCAACTATTTTGATTAAATAAATTTGTTAAAAATTTAAAAAATAAACAATATAGATTTTCAGTACAAATCGGCAATTTCATACTTTAACCCCTAATACTATATAGGTTTTCACATACTATTACAGTTTTTATTTTATTTATTTAAGAAGAACTTTCGGAAAGTTCATTTGATTACAAACAAAATGTCTCATGGTGTAGATTATCTTCCACAATTTATTATTATAAGAATGTGATTTTTTTATATATGTTCATATTTTTAAAATGTTATTTTTTACTAACACGTAATATATACTTATGGAGTGATTATTAATTATGGTCAATATAAAACAATTAGTGCTGAGTATAATTAAACACTGAGAAAGTTTCGCAAACAAATATATTTATGTATCAGGACCTGTCCGATAATAATGATTTTATTTATTATTTGCAAGTACCACCGTTCAACTTTTCCTCTTTATTTTTGAGAGCTTAATTGTTGTGTCTTATTAAAAAATGAGTTTGTGACGGAAACATTATCGTGCAATTATGTTTTATGATTCCGAAGGTAGTCTAAAACCGGATGAGTCAATGGATTGGCTTCAAATAGCATTTATGATGTAGGCTCTTCTAAAGCAGTTATCTTTTGCCAATATTTGTGCCAATATATCGTAAAAGTTCCGATATTTGCGGCCGGCGATTATTGTTCCCCAATGGGATCAGTAAAAATTTCAGTAATCTTGAAATAAATTGATCTGAATTTTTTTTTTACATCACTCTTTGACTTTCTCAAAATTAATGTTTATAATTAAACTTACTTTCTAACTTTTTAATATAAATGTTTTCTCTTTATTTTTTTTTATTTACGAAACTAGATGATATCTTCCGGCGATAAAACCTGTTCATCTTTCAGTTAATTTTTAGTTAATCGATTACAAAGAAGTCACACTGTACTTGATCATTACCCAAAACTTTGACCGGTTTAGTGTCCAGCCCGACCAGCACACGCAACACGACAAAATTTTGTCGAACCGTTTTCTCGCGTTTTAGTCATTTTTAGTCAATCGTCTCTAATAAGGTTGCGTTTAGAAGCAGACTCCTTATGTCGAAAGAGTAGTTTTACTTAGCCGCGGATTTTTGTCTACTAACTCTGACATAGCAATAACGTTTTGTCGACATTTTACCCGACATTTTCGACACATTTCTCATCCATGCGTTAGTACGTAGAGAAGGAGACGACAAATGTTTTGTGTGCTATTTCTATTACAATATAGTATATTATTACAATTATTAATACCTATATGTTATATAAATATATTTGTTTAAGTATATTTCTATAATTATATATGTATTCCTATAATTATAAGTATTGTTATATGTATATGTATCGGTATAAGTATAGGAATATTTACAAATCTTAATGCTTTAGTGCTTTTTGCTTAATGGTTTAGTATAATGCGCTGACTAAATGTACTGGTTTTTTTTTATCTTATAGTATGAAAAATCGGTCCCATTTCCCGTTGTTTTTTACGATATATTGGCACAAATATTTAATTTGTACCTTATTACTTCGAATCCTTCGAATCCTTCGAATCGAATCTAATCCAGATGTGATTAAATAGGTATATAAATATTTTACTGTGACATTCGTTATTTGGTTTGTATCCGTTTGGTTTTCCATTATTATTTTAAAGTGATTTATTTAATTCTCTTTATTTAGTTAAAAGGTAGACTAGGCTTAGGAGAAACGATTAACCACAGATCATGTAAGATCACTAAAAGGCGCGGGAGTTATCATGTTGCTATACTACGCTTAGTTTAGTCTCGCGCTCGCACTTGCAAAGAGCAGAGGTGTGACTGTGTGTAGCATTTAGGTACCCGATATAACGTGAGTTACTTATAGACTTTGATATCTTCGGTGGTGTTTGATGTTATGAAAATATGACTTTATTTAACATCTTTCCTACAGAAATTTAGCTCATTTGCATAAGTTATTGATCTTTTGGGTCTATTTTAAATACATTTCTCTGACTCAAACATGAATTTATCTAAACTCAATAAATATTATTAAAGATATATTATTTAAGATCTATTTTTAAACTAAATATTGTTGTAAAGGTTTCAGAACTTTTAATATATAACCAGTTATGCCAAATAATCAATGAGTTCCAACCAGCAATGGTTTTAAGAGTTCATCTTTCTCAAATCTTGTACTTTTCAATCTATCACAGAAACGCTGTATGATGTTGATTATACAGATTATTTTGGCCAGTCTTTTTAAGCTTTTAGGGGCCTAGCTTTCTGCAATTCTAATCAGCGGAGTCCTGCTTAGACGGTTCACTTCCTACATTAATAACCGTTGTTCAAGTTGTGGTTATCACTAACTACTCTTTTATTTCGATAAACACACCCAGTGGTATTTCTCAAGGATCCCTGCTTGGGATTTTGATGTTTTTTATCTTTTATAACAACATCGACCAAAGCTTTCATACTTCTAATATTTTATCCTTTGCAGATGATATAAAGATCTTCCTTAGGCTGATCTCTGTAGACACGAACACTGTTTGGATGGAACATTTAATGCCTACAAATGTTGTCTTGTGAGCTTTAGTAGGAAGCGAGATGCTGTTCCTTTTGATTATGTACTAAACAAATTATGTGTAACACTTTGCGAAACGCAAACCTTTTGAGATCTTTTAGTATACCATGACTCAGGACTTTTGTTTAATGTGCCCATTAATAGAATGATTACAAGGGCGTACAAATTGTTAAACTATATAAATGTCTCAAAACTTCAAGCAGGCTATGTTAGAAGCCGCAAATAAGACGCGTCACAAATTGAATTGAAAAAAATTCAGACTATCTTTATACGATCCTTGAGATTAAGATTAATGAGCCTTTACTCCACTGACTACCTAAATCAGAGTAAGAAATAGCATCTTTTTCATTGGAGCTTTGCAATCTTTTTTTATAGAAGAAAGCTAAAAAATGACAATGACGTTTATTGCCCTCAATTGGAAGCATTAACTTCTATAACAGCGCCGCGGAAGAGTGTTTAGATCTGATACACTTATTTATATATTATTGGATAGTACTACCAACTACAGGTTAAATAAATTTATGTAACTTTGAAAGCAACTTAAAAAACTTATGTGATGAATTTGAAATTCGACTAAATCCACAATGGTTTTGAGAAGGATTTACTTTACAAAGTTAAGTATTTTTCTTAGTTAGATTGATAGGTAGGTTACGCTGATGAATGTGTGTGTATTGTACATTGTGTAGTAAGAATTATATTCATGTTTTTGCTTTACTTTAATATTATATTATCGGTGGTTAACAGTATTTTTAAGTAAATATCGCTCCACCACTTTAACAGTTTTGTAACATCATTATTTTATTTATATTTGAGGACCTGTTAATGGCTTTCTGCTGATAATACTAGTCATAATTATGTTAAACTGTTGGACTTCACTTATAAAAATTACATTAATTTATACTAACATTACCCAGTACACGAATAATCTTGTTTCTTTTTAAACGAGTCCACCCGTAATGGGAGAAGCTTTCATGTTATTAAATTATTACGCATAACAAAGATTGTCACATACTTAATTTCGCAGAAATTTCCATGGCGTTCACTGATTTCTTATGTATTCATAACGTATAATTTTAGAAGTCACCATTTAGGCACACATTTTATATTTATAATATTTAAAAAGCAAAACAATCGTATCACAGATATTTCATCATCAGATACATCTATGCCTTACCACATTTTCATAATAAATACAAAAACAATGTCTTTTATTCCTTGTATGCTAGCAAAGACTAAAATATGCATGTAATATGCTAAAAGGAAACAAGCATTTGTGTACCAAACAAGCAAGCAAATATGCATGCAAAGTATGCAAGTTGTTTAAATAGATAACAGAATGTAACTGGCACTATTTAGCGAAATGTCTTGTAAGCTGCTTCCGTAGTATTGGTAGTTATCAAATTTTATTAAATTTTGGCTGTGATTTTAAAGTGTACAATTAATAAATATTTGAAAAATATTCAATTAACGTACCCATATTAAAAACCACGCAAAGATCACGAGGATTACCAATCCTGAGGATGTCCATTGATCTACCACTTTATGTTCATATTAAAGCAAACGCACAAAAATAGACATAGAAATTAGACATAATTTTCTTTTTCATAGAGAAAAAGTGTACAATAATTGAGGATAACGTATGTGTTGGTCTAACTTAAGTCTAATATGCCTGTTGATTTATTATATAAGCTAAGAAATATGATGTCCACATCTAAGATTTAAGTTTGTATTGAAAATAGTGATGGTATATATATTATTCGGCACAGTGTTTATTACAATGATATGTTCAAATAGATAACAAAATGTAACAAGTACCATCTAGCAAAATATTTTGTAAGAGGTGCCCGTATTTTTTTATTTATTTTGTGAATACAAATCAAATATTATTTTTATTTCATGCAAGCGTGCAAGCAAGCCTAAATGCAAGCTAGCGGGCGTGCAGCAGGTATGTATTCTGTCACGGCTCCGACGCTGCAGACCTTCGGTATACAAATTTGATAAGCGCGCTTGAGTCCTACATACCCCACCAAGCATACGCCTGGAAAGCCCTATAAAATGATGATGCAGATGATGGGGACACATTATTTTATTGTTAAGTGTAAATCTAAGTAAGTACCTTACATTTCATCAAGTCTGCTTAAGATTTCTTTAGATCTAACACAAATGAGATGTTATCTAATTTCTATTGTCTAAATTTTGTTAAAAATGTAGGTTTAGTTTAATTTGAAGAGAATGTATAAAGTTTGTTAATTTTTTATATGGTTTTATTATTATCTCTTGTTTACTTTTTGGATATAATTGTTAAAGCCGTAAAACATCCTATATAATAAGATTTATGGAAAATAAAACAAATTGAAAATCTGGGTCTGACAGGCCCACCAGGCATAGCGTGTATATTTTAGCCACCAGGCATGCCAAGGGTTAAAACTCATAAAATTGGGCCCAGCCGTTTAGGAGGGAATGTAACATACACGAGTACAAAAGAATTTTAAGCATATACGTAGTTTATTTATAAATAGTATTTATTTATACTAAACATAAAAAATAAATGGAATATTTAACTACCTTCCAAGATTGTTGCAATTGCCACAATCAAAATTGATTTCTGTTATCTGTAACAAAAGAAAAGAGCATTTTAAATCCTATTAGTTAAATTGCAAACTCTTTAAGAAATAAAATAATGAAGATTGAACGACTCGTCTTACTTAAACATCCGGAATGTAACGGCATTGAAAAGTCCTGTGCATTGTGTTTCAGTCTTCAAATGACTCAAGACTTAAGAGTAAGAACAAAATAGCGACTCGCGACAAAACGCAAAGTCTAAAGAAATCTTACAATATTTTTCGCTTTAATTTTACTTATTTCATTGAAGATAAAAACCACCTCCAATAATGGACTCTTTAGATACCCCTAGGGAGTAATCAATCGCAGCGGCTCCAGCAAATAAAATTATTCCCCTGTTTGAAAACAAAAAGTATTCGCCTTTTGAAAAATAAGCTCGTCCCGTTGAAAATGGATCACTCTGTGTCGTCAGTCGTTATCACATTAAAGAACTTTATAAAAAGTGGAATTATTGAAATGCAATATTTCCAATATGCCTCCAATATACTCCCTTAACATTTCGACATAGACATTAAATAGAGAAGCTATTCAGCGTAGTAGAATGTGTTCCTTTTTAAATGGCCTTTAATGGAAAAGCAGTAGAGGCCCTATAAGGTGCGTAATGCGAAGCATGACCCGTTTTTTCAGGTCAAGCTCGGTCGTTATCCGTGGCGTATCACGCAGTATTACTAGCGTTTCGCGCGACATCACACGCATAAATAAAAATGTACACTAATAAAACGTTTCTTAGCGCGCAGTTAATTACAATGCGGAATTAGATTTAATTAGGTTAAATAATACATATAGATTAGCTTATAAAGTCAACGGAATATCAATCTTACCAAAATACAAACTTCTTTAACCAATTTCCAATTTTTACTCTCATTTATAGAAGTCAATGAATTTGATAAACTGTGGTAGGTAAAAAGGGCGACTCACAGAAAAGACAGAATCCTTTCATGTTAATAAAATTGATAATTTTAATGTTTGGATCAATCATGGAAATACGGCTGAACGAATTTGGTTGAAATCAGTACGCAGATAATTGGATTGAAATATAAAATAAAAATTAAAGTGTTACAACTTTTCCAAATTGAAGTATTGTGACATACCAAACACCACGCGAGTAAAACATCGAGCGGGAGCTAATCATAAAAGTTATCACTTATCACGTATGATTGCCTTATTTTAAACCCTTTTAGGAATAGGATATTTCGTCTCTAATGACCAAAAGGACAATTCTGCAAACATAATTGACCCAGCTCAGGTTGGACTGGTGTTGATTTTTGCAATACATAATTCTTGTGATATAATTTTGAGTATTATGATTATTACTTGAGTGTTAGTTACATTACGCATGACGCGACACACACAGAATTACATAGATTGCCGAGAACAGTCAGATATCGCATAATCGTAACAGGGTCAATTTAAAATTGGTTGCAGAAAATGTCGTCCTTAAACTAAAGTTTTTTTTTCACAGATATGAATGAATTGTCATAATGTTAGTTAAAAGCCCGATTATTTAATAACTTAACATTTAATAGAACTTAACAGAATAATAGAACTTAACAGGTCTATTATTGATTAATAACCACTTTTTCATGTAACAGAATGGTTGTGCACGGTAACAGAGATGTTTTTTTACATACAAGATATATCTGTCTCTGATCTCAGTGCAGTATTTTCATATGAATGCTTTGTTTAAAATATATTGTAAATAATCAAATACAAAATTTTCGAAAACACTTTCCACACCTCGTAAATAAATCATCTTTGAATATTCCAAATTTAGTCCCACGGTCTTTATAATAATAAGCGCACCTTCTGTCAACATGTTAATTCCATAAATACCAAGAGATGGTGCCACCATTTCATTGGTGATATCTGCATAATGATGTTTACTGTTGTATCGACGCTGTATGAGACGGGTGATGCGCGAGGTACACGTTTCTGTCGACCGTTGCTTGCGATGTGAGGCGCGTGGTTTTATTCTGTGTTTGCTCTGTTACCGCTCTTTTATATAATTATTTTGATATTTCCGTACAATTTTACAATTTTAAAGTAGCCCTAAAGGAATAATTTGCTGATGTGCTATTATGTCGTCATAATAAACTTTCGTTTAAAGATTAAATGACATTAAGCGTTAAAAATATTACTCTGTTAGTGCATAGCTATATTACTAGATAAAGGTAACATAGTTGTAGAATGGTAACAGGGTTGTTATTATTTACCTGTTATTTACTATGGTCGTCATTGTTATGTTTGTATTAGTGCTTGTATGTAATTAGGAGATTAATTTAATGTTATATTCCATATTACATTAAATTAATCTGAAAAAGTACATAATTTGTTCTAGAAGGCTCTTAGGGCTGCTGAAAAGCAGCGACGCTATAGAGAAAAGCGCAAACTAAATTGAGAAAAAGTAGTAGAAGCCTAAAGAATAGATTTAGACCGATATCATGCAAAGAAACGTAAAGACACGATCCCAGGTGAGTATCGATTACTTAAAAAGTGGCGATTTGCGGATGCAAAAGAAGAGATCACCTAAGAGCACTTTGAATAATTATGGATACTCCAAAATCTGGAGCTGAGACACCACCACTTTCAGATAGGTTTCCACGTACTGTTTCACTAAGATTTGTCACAGTTCGTCAACGATCTACTCCTCAATCATCCACTCCAAGACACCGTATTCCAAGTCTAAATATATCTACAAAAGCTCGAGATATAAAAAAAGAAAAACAGAAAGTTTTATGATAAACGTAATAGTACGTAAATTCCTTAAAAAAGTACAACTATTTTACTGTTCCTACGACTGTTACTTCTATGTCCCTCAATATATAAAAGTAAGATTTAAAATAACATGAAAAGCTGATACTTGACTCTACATTTTATATATCTGATTAATACTATTCTTAATAATGCACAATATCATGGTTATATTGTGCATTATTAAGATTATTTTTATAACTTTAGTCAATTTAATTATTTTATGGAGAAAAATTGATATACAAAACATAGAAAGTAATGGAGCAAGTACTTAAAATTAAATACTGTGACTTTACATGTACCAAAATGAGAAAAAACACTTTATTAATGTTGCTTCCAAAGAATGTTTATAAAAATAATTGTTTGTTGTTTGGGAATATATAAATATATGATGGTAACATGGTTGCTATTTTTTTACTAGTTTTGCACTAGTTCATTACCTGAAAATCATAAAATAGAGGCTAGTTATAGCGGCCAACCACGAAATTGTATTTGACAGGGTACCTATACTTTTAAGTTTATTTTTTTTATAAATTTGAAATCTAAATTTACTGTCACGTTTTTCTGCAACAAAAATGTCTAAGACCGTCGCTAGTATTTACTTATAAATAAAATAGAACTGCTCAATGTCTTCACGATGTCCAATTGCGTATACGTTCTCATGGCCTCTGATATCTTTTCTAATGTATTCTGGGGGCGCAACTGCTCAAGCACATTGCCGTCTGCAGGATATTCCTGGTTCGGCGGATCGATATGAGACTTCAGTTTTGTAATTACGAATCTATGAGCCGGAAATAAACGTGTGACTGAGCGACATACGAGAGCGGATTAAATAGTTCGGGATCTAGTCAAGAAAAATAAACGAGCAGAAACATTTATTTTAAAAATATTAACACCTTCTACCTGCATTGCACCTACTTAGAAAATGATCAAATTGTTTCATTCAATTTTCAGCTTAAAGACAAACTGTTCTTAAATTTATTTTAGGCACATTCGACATTGTGGCAGATGGGACATTCTACGAAAAGTACAGTTGCGAATTGAACATTTGCGCCTAAACTTCTGCTAATGGTGCGAAATGACCATAATTTACAACAAAAAAACTTTTTTCCAAACCGCTTTGTTTATCCCTTTTGATCTATACTGTATGAATAAATATTACTATTTTGTAAGTACTTTGGCATTTTGTCATTGCTCTTGAGGCACTTGCAGCTTTGTTTTTCCGTCAGATATGGAAGCATAATAATTTTGTCCTCAAATTTTTATTATGTATTTCCCTTTGGATAAATTTTGTGAATTGAAACAAAGCATTAAGAAGTTTTATACAAACCGGTAATGGCTCTCGGAAAGCTTTCTCTGCCATTTTCATGAAAATGCAGCCAGAAACGGTCTAGATGCTATGGACGGACGTTAAGACTTTCAAGTATGTAAGAAGTTTTCAGATTTTTGTTATTCAAGATCATTGAATGAATGGTAATTGAAAGGAAGCTAACGACGTCACAAAAAAGGTTATTACAATTTTTTTGCCTAATCCTTTATATGGTAGATTTATTTTTACTGTTGCTTTTTTAAAAAAGAGATAGAGACAATTTCTAAAAATAATTCTTATGAATTTACTAAGGTCAGACTTTGGAGTGTAATTACGAACTAAGCATTAAAAGATTTTTTTTTACTATGTATGAAAAATATTTATTTTCTATTTATATAAAATATTTTCTTTCACCGGAGTACGAACCTCCAGTAATGTATTTCGTAGACAGGGTTTTACTTACCGACCTAGCATAATAAGCAAAAAATGATAAGATTTAAGTTATTAAATGTATACATGAATTACAAATAATTTGTTTTGGTATTTACAATCCTAATATTTGGATATTTATCACGTCATAGTATATACATTATACCCGATTTTATTGTTTAAATTTACACTGAATTACTCCCTATTACTGAACCTCGTTTTAATGAGGTACATATTTGGGGACCATAAGCCAAAATATAAGCTTATATATGCATAAGCAACAACAAACCATAATCATTATTGCGTTGTCAATACTGAACATTGAAAACACTACCAGCAATGTAATCACATCACAACACTATAGTAATAACAGAAAAAATAATATAATAGGAGAATGATTACTATTCCCTCGTAAATTCTGTTTGTTCACTTATAAGACACCATTTCTATAGTCTCACCATACTACATACATATGTATATCACTGAGTTCGCGACACACTTGACCCCTTCACATTATTTTTTTCTAATTATTATTTTTATTTTACAAATTACAATATTTTTACCATTTAAATTTCACTTTGATCTGATGATAACTTTTGGAGACAGACAAAAGAACACTTTAAAAAAATGGCAGTGCAAATCAACCGCGATTACTGCTATCGCATAAATATGCATTTTTTACGCAATCGCATAACATAACATCACGTCTGTGCCTTTGAAAGAGGTGAAAAGATCAGCAATGAAGTTGGTTTTTTGTTAAAAAATATAATACGAATTAATTACATCCCACGTTCATAATCATATTCTGTAAATCTATACATTTAATTTTCAAAAACCCCTATATATAATCTTTATTATCAATCGTAAACACAAATGCTTTCTTTTTAAATAGGACTGGAAAGAAAGATTTAACGAACGAAAAACGATGAAATCATAATTTGTTTCGAAGACGCAGCGCTGGTTGGCCCGTCATTAGTTATGGCTACTCAAACGAGCAGTAACGTAAGTGCAGTCGTCCTTCTCGCACGTAGCGAATATAATTTTTTTTTGCGCTTTGTGCTGCTTGATTGATGTTTACTTTTTCAGATTATTTATTTCTGTGCATTTAAATAGTCATTTGATTTTTGTTAGCAACTCTGACACCAAATAAATATTAAAATGCAAACTTATTCATATAGGTACTTTTCAAATTAATTTCAAAGTTTCATTTCATTTATATAGTTTAAATTTTGTTTGTTATTTAAATTTACGTTTGTTTGACAAATGTACAGAAAAATTATAACAGTCGAAGGATTACAAATCCGATGCAGAGTGGTAGTCTCTGTCTTATTTGCCATGATAATATTTCAATGGCTGCTTAAGTTTGAACCAATATTTAATAATAGTTTTACAATGGATCGATCTTGAAACCCTAATGGTACGAAACGCCTCTATCTAGCCGATAGGGGTAAAAGCAGCTGGTGAAATATTTCCATTCCATTTGAATTCAAACTGTTTCAAGAGGGCAGACTTATTGCAAAATTTGGGGAGCCAATGCAAGGTACTAAAAAATGCGTTTTAATGGACATTTTAATAAAGGACATTTTATAGTGTTGATTCCTGGCCTAATTTACAGAATGATGATGCAATAGCGAGTGTGACAACTTTGAGCCCCTACACGGCTTTATTGCCGCAGGCTGTTCCTGATTAACCAATTTTCGTACATAAGCACACATCTAAATATTCACGACGACGTCGCGGGTAACAGCTAGTTACTCTATATTTGTTGCTGCCCACAAAGTTCAATTTCTAAGTGTAGGTATCAAGTTAGCACAAACACAGATATGATATTCCCATTTAGAATACATGATAACACATCTGAGAAATCTTTTATGCACCTTGAACCATTGCGACATGCATGCATATATAAATAGAATCAAAAATAAAATCAATGTTACTTTAGCTCTTACGATTTTGAACTATTGCATTTTAATATAAGGTGACACAGCTATGACTAGATTTTTAGAGCTCACAGATTAACAATAGCATTAAAACATATAAAAACTTTCAACCACATTTAGTTTGTAGACGAGGAAATAATAAAATATTATATATGATGGTAAAATATCTAATGAAATAATATGACCGTAAAGTAACAGTACATACTTAGTTTCATAACGCACTAAACTTATGAGATTGAACTTCTTTTTGAACCAGTTATTAAATACTCTACATTTCTACATACATACATTTTTGTTACGTTTCTCTTCTTAAATATACTTACAGTCAAATGTTAAACTTAGAATTATTAAATAGGCCTATTTTTTTAACTGCCTGTATCTAATTATTGATAAATGTTTACCATATCTAATTTTGTTGATAAGTTTAGTCAGTTGTTTTCTGAAAAGTCTAAGTACACAATTTCTTAAGTTCACAACCTGAATTTCTAAACAGTAAAAATAGTCACAAAAATGATTACCTGGGCCTTGATTGCCTGCAATCTTGAAGCTTTCCACGTATAATTTCAATTTCTTAGATTTTAATATCAGATAAAATTCATAGTTGTGGTCACAAATTACAAATTGTATTACTGCAGCTGTAAGATGATTTTGATTATTGCAAAATTGTAAAGCTATTGTTCTGTTTCCATTCCACAAAACCCATTTGGATAACGCAGTCCTAACATGATTTCATATTCAAGGTTGGCTAATTTACAAGTACATAAATCACAGAGTACTCTTAATTTAATTAAAAAATATTGCTTATAATCCTTTGATACGTATTCATAGCGAGCATAGTAGAATAAAATTACTGTGGTATTACAAACACCATGGTATCTTAAAACTATATAATGATATATACCGTACTACCAAATACAATGGTGACTACAGTTTGACATACAGCTAATATGATGTTAGATAGTGGAGTTAATATTAGAGAACGTAATAAAAAATTACTATAGCTAAACAGTTTGTTTATTGTAATCTCACACGTAAAAAAATTAAAACAAAGTTATAGTTTTCTCGACTATTAATTAAGTGCAAGCGTTTTTGCGTACTAAGTAAATTACGAACATCCCCCTTACAAACATAAAAAGAATTTTACAAATCCGTCTATTTATGACGGATTATTCCCGAATATACATAAAAAATAATCACAAGAAATGATAACCTTCTCTTTTTTGAAGTCGGTTAAAAATCACATACATTTCAATTTCTTTAAATAATGAGTATTTTCTAATAATTTAAAACTATAGAAGTTTCATACAACCTTTGCCACCCCGTTTTACCCCGATTTAGGGGTTAAATTTAGACGTAATGTTCTACTCTCCTTCGTGGTTTTTTATTGCACTCGATACCGATACCATTTTCTGTAAACACACTATTCACTCGAAAATATTCACGACACATGACACCCACAGGATTACATGGCTAAACGGCACTTCCAGATTTTGAATTGTTTTTACAGAAATGTCCCATTTAATACGGATACTTGGCAATTTAAGCGATGGATAATAATTTTGTGTTTAATAAATTTAATCGTTTCCTTGACCATGTTCGGTATATGTTACAGTTCTATTGATATAATCTGTGGATTATGAAATTCGATCCTGTGGGCCTGATTGGATTAAATGTTTCGCGAAGGCAGACTTCCATGTATCCTTGTTTTTGACCTCATAACAATAACTAAAGCTTTTGACCGCTGCTATGTGCTCCGTTATTCGACCTGTTTTCTCTGTCAAGCGGATGTGTGAAGTACCACAACTGCAGTTGATCTTATAAACGCTCGGTTTATCCCAAGTAAAACTATCTATCGGCTACCATAGACACCGAGGTACTATTTTCAAATGAGTGTATTTAGTTTTAATTGTAACGAGGTAATTTTTGAAACCTCCGGTCAGGTTTGAAAAAATACTTTTTGGATTATAGTTCAATCACTGTTATAGTTAGAAAGAACGTAAACCGAACAAATGGTGGCTCGGGGCCGATTATTGTGTAACATAATCAAATTAATTTAGTTCCGTCAGCGGCTTTTTATCTTCAAAGTACGCAACGCAGGCTTGCCTATCACCCACACATCATTTATATACCTCCCATCCGTGCCGAACCTTTTTCTTCTTTCTTCCTTATGCGGATCGCTAAGGTAAGGAATGTACTTGCCAAAATGTTCACTGAATGATACGACTTGGGCATCTTAGAAGCTCGAATCAATTGATTCTTTATAGACAAGCATGCTTCATATTTGCCCTAGCTTACCTTCCATTGAGTCAATTGGTAGCCAATCCATTAATAAAAAAATCCAAGCAAGTTAGGTTGCAATGTTGCCTGCAACCTGCTCGTAATTAATAAAATTCTTCCAAATAATATAATTTTTGTTTAGTGTGAGATTAAATCTGACTAAACATTATTTAAAATTAATTGTCTTCATCATCTGATTTGAAATATAATACAGTCAATAGCATGTCATCATCAGCCTATTAATATCCTCACTTCAGGTGCACAGCCCCCCCATCGATAGGAATAACGTAAGAAGAATAGGTCATAAACCAACACGCTTGACTCATGCCGATTGATGAGTGTTAACGACTGCAGAACATGCCGGCACCAATGGCATAAGAGACCTTCCGAAGCATTCCTTTGTTAATTATAAATATTATTAATCTTTGGGCAACTAATTCGGTAATCGGACCTTCCGAATGTTGCTTAATTAGTACAACCACAGATCAAACACGCTAACTACTGCGCCATCCATGTTCTTAACATCAACTATACCTTATTGTCAACCATCCTAAAATTAACAAATTTTCATATTCCATTTTCAACTTAAAGTCCGACAGATGTTGAATTATTACATTCGATATATTTTTTTTTTAAATGTTAATCAAATTTATAAAACACCTTTACAGCTAAAGTGACGAAAACGCACTCGCCAAAAGAAATAAAATAAACTGTGTTGTGATATGTGACCTAAGAATCCGAGAAATATATAATTTTTGTTTTTACTAATGCTATTACATTTTTAGTTAATTCTAAACTTTCAATTGTAATTAACTAAAGCAAACCATTAATTAACCTCGTTGTAAAGTCTTGAATGGAATACCAAGAGATTCGGTGCTGTCATTTTGTATAAAGCCTTTTGTTTGATGTTCACCAGGAAATGAGGATTTCAGAGGGAGTATTCTTTCAATGACAGCTGTCAGATTGATTTTGCCAGATGTTTCAATAAGTATTGATAATATTATTTTGATATGAGTAGCCGTGAGAGGAAATCTTACGATTAAATTGAACTAATATTAATACTTCTGAGTGGCTAAATTGCATTTTTGTAGTTTTCTTGCTTCATAAGCAAGCTAAACCACATTATTCTGATAAGCTTAATCATCACCCGATAAAATATTTTGGTAGTTAATGAACAATCAACTGCATGTCAAACAAGCCAAAAGTCATATATTTCTAACATGCTTTTTTTAACTTCACCTGTATGCTTGTATGTTTGTTTGTAATGAAATCTTTTTTTTCCCACCATGAAACGTCAGAATTATTTCAAATTTTGCACACATATCAGAGACCCATGATAATATAATGATTAAAAATATACATAAGAAAGATTTATTCATCGGGAAAAAATCGAAAAAAATTTTTTAAATACGAATCACTCAAAAAAATTAATAAATGATACGAAATATGAAAAATCACGCTTCTACCATAGATCAAACTACAAAGTAAGAAATAAAAATAGCTAAAAAAAAAAAAAAACACAGGCTTTTATGGTAAACCGAACGAATAGGTTAAAAATAAATTTTAATATAACAATCAAGTTATTACCCAGAAAATTAATGTCATTGTAAAAAAAGCATGGGTTGCTTTGTACGACATTTTTCTCACAGTAATTCTGTAAGGTATCTTGGCAGTAAAGGAATAAATAAATATGTAAGGTCAACTCGGGGAAGACCGTCTGTCGCCTAAGACCGTACAACTAGAATTATGTCTAGTTCTAAATAGATAGGTAGATGTCACTATAATCAACGGAATTATATCACTATTTTCGCTCCAATTAACCGGCATAGGTGGCGTTTTATGAAGCATAGTCACAGAAATCGACATTTTAAATTTTGTCAGGTTAGAACTTAGCATTTGGTGTGCATCATGTTTACGAAAAAAAGAATAAAAAGTGTTTTTTTGACAATGCTTCGCAGTTTCATGCAGGTAAGTTAATTATTTAATCATTTATTTACCTGGTATTGTTATTAGAAAGGCTTAAAACACATTTTCTATGAAACTGTTTCTGTTCAAAAATTTTAAACTCGAAGTGTAATAATGGCGAGGTACATCTACTGTTTAGAGGCTAAGACCGTCGTATGCCGGTCTTAGCCGACTGCAGATACTGTAAACCTTTTTTAAAAATGTAAAGAAATAATTGGTTCAATTTGTAATAATACAATATAAACCAGTTATGTCTATGTCTTACTTACTCATTTCTAAATATTGTACTTACATTATAATCAGTAATGAAATGAAGGTAACTTCCTTCAAGTTACCTTCATTTCAATATTGTTATAAATAGTTTATTTGTAAAATGTTAATTTAATGTATTAAAATAAAAACTTTTTGTTTAGGAATTTATTCAACCATGGGGAAATATTATCGAAAATCCAAAAGAGCATCGTACTCTAAAGAAAAGTTAAACGAAGCTGTACGTGAGGTTGAAAATGGTCGTATGAGTGAGATGTTATTAATTTATAATACACTTGAATCGTGGTAGTGTAATTTTTCTATTAAAGTTATTCTAACTAATAAGATTTTTGCATATTCTTATTTAGCATTTTAGATATAAGGTTTCAATAATTTTTAGAGAAACTTTTAATGACTTTTTGATCTCAATTATCCAAATGTTGTAATCTTCTTCGAATTAATATATTTTATTAGTATTGTTTAGCACCTAATTGTTAATTTTGACGGTATTTGCAAATTATATTATAAAATAAATAATAAAATCCAGCACCGACTTTTTTATGTTTTCTACCCCTGAAAGGCAAAGTATGCCGGACTTACCCGACAAACACAAATTTAGCTATATTGACTTGTACGCCTCTCGTATTAAAAATTGTTTTACACTCATCTAGCTATTATGGAAATCCGCACACATATGCGATATTAATAATCGTGTAAACACTTTGTATGTAGGAATATTCGCTGTAAGACGGTCTTATCCGACGTGGCGGAAAAGATCGTCTAGTGCCCCGTTTTGCATAACTAATCCCTAGTTCATAAGGCAAAAGGTTTTGAGTAAATTTTCATCTTTAATTTTGTAGTCAATTAACTATTCAATCATGTAAATTAATGAAACAAGACTCAAATATAACAGAGATACCGAAATTTCGACAATTTATTAAATTTAAAATGAAATATGCCGGTCTTCCCCGAGTTGACCTTACAACATTCGATATGGAGCACCCCACGCTTTTCTTACAATGATATTAATTTGCTCGTCAATTACTAATTTTTTTATATTGAAATTAACTTATTACCTTTTAGTTCGGTTTGCTATAAAACCATGTTTTTTAGTTTTTATTTCACTACTATTTTTTAATTATAATTTTCTCACATATTTTACACTATAAAGTTAATTTATATATTTCAATACAGATTAACAGAATATACATGTATGTATATAAAAAACGGAACACTAATTTTACTAAGAAATAAATAACAATTTATAAAATTTTCATTGTTTTACCCGTTTCTTTATACATACAGACAGACATACAAAAATTTAGACAGCTCTCACATCATTTCAACGTTTATACATTAATAGCCTTGTTCACGTAAACATCAATATGATAAGAAAGTTATTAATATTAATTTCTTTTACCCTTAAGTGTATCAAACTTGCCCTACATTCGCCTACGTTTAGTTACGAAAAAAAACTGCACCTTACGAGTAGTATATAAAGTTATATAATATTATATGAAATAGTAATGGTATCAATCATGATTATTTAAAGCAGCTGTGTTTAATACTCCTTTACTTATACTTTGTTCTCAGAACAGGATTCTTATCTTTGCATAAAATAACAGAACCTCATCAATAAATCATGCCAGACAGAATATATTTTTTCCAGCTGAGATCTTCTGTGGAATTCTAGTTACCTACTTCACATTTGTCAGACATATTTACTTAATGACTACGTTTTCCTTCATATTCCTCAGAATATATGTTAGCCAAACCAATACTGTGGCTGAACCATCAATCTCTCCGTTCACCATGCACCATAAATTCCGAAGGCACGAGACTCAGATTTCGGCAAACACTTAATCATTGGACCACTAAAACAGTTTTTCCTTGAAAAGGTGCGAAAAACAATACCATTTGAGATGCAATTCTTTTAGTAAGTCCTTTTTGCCAGGATCCTCTTATAAATCACGCTAACCCCAAACCGTAAATACTTCACCTGACAATTACTGGATTTAGTAACGTAAATATTTCTCCATTCACTTATGGGTTTTAGGTCTTCTGTGTTTATTCCACGCATGTTAGTGAATGTTTTTGCTGTATGATACAGATAAAGCTGTTGTTTAAAACTTTTGTCACGTTTCTGGTATTTGATTTAGATGTTTATTCGTAATTTATGTCCCATGTTTTGTGTAATTTGATAAAATTTTAATACGTTGTACAGTTGACTACTTAGCATGCTGTTATGTATGTGTACAGTTACAGTAGACTTATAGAAGATGTATCAGATGTGTATTTTACCGTTACCCTGTTACATAAGATTTGCCTAACAGTGCTTACATAGGTTAGGCTTATTGGCGTGAATGTAAGTATTGAATTATTATTATTACGTATATTATTATTCATGATGTTAGTTTATAACGCAAAGTTTGAATAATATAATACAGAGCGCACACGAAGTCAATTTATACATAGTTACATGCTACATATCCTATTACAGTGAATGCTGGGATGTCACTGCAATCGGTTACATGACAGTAGATGAAGCTTTACATAATTTTATTTCCCTTGATTGACAGAGCTGTCGCTGAAAAATATACGCCATATAGACGCTTCGTATTGGATGAAGTAAAATACAAATATACTAGTAGTCTAAAAAAGTACTAATACATGTGTCAGAAAAATAAAGTCGTTTTCAACCGAAGGCAATATCATGAACAACAAAAAATTTGATCTTCTGCCCATCGTAATAGCTTATTGCGTGGATCATATCTATGACATGGTTTGTAGGGTATTTGAATAAAGAAATCTCCAAGTAACTTATGACAGCGCAGAACTTCAAATCCATGCTACTAAAAAGAAGGATCCTTTATAAATATTAACGAACTGAGGTACTAGATAGATACTAAATAGATTCGAATACAGAGTAAACATTACTACTAAATAGATTCGAATATATAGTCGAATGTATATATGTATGTACAGATGAAAATCAACCTTACAAAAATATCGCTCTTTGCTAGAGAAAAATGACATTAAATCGGTGGACATTGTAATAAATAATTCCATTGTAATAAGCGTCCCACATGGGACAAATAAGAAAATTATTTTTTGGTAAATATCCTTATTACCCAACTTCAATATGCTTCTTAACATAAACAGTTTCAAAAGTATTTAAGAAATATTTGTAATTAATTTACATGCCTTTCGAATTCATCTTCAAAGGATTTTTTTATCAGTCAACCCTGATTGCTAAAACCTCTTATATCTCGAGAAAACTTTTTGGAAGATTTAAAGCTATTATTACCTTGATTACAATCACAATAACTTCAGATAATTCGAAATGGACTAGACACTAAATACAGAGAGACTCTACTCTCGGTTAGCACAGGGCTTTATCGTAAGTACCACCGATAAAATACGCTAGTTCAATCCAGCTTAATGCTCGTCGATCTATCTATTACTGTGAGATTGTTAAAGTTATTCTTCCACGTCAATTAAGTAGCTTTATATGATTGTTTCTGACCTCCAGTTTTGCTATCGTTCAGTTTTTTTATATTAATAAAAGAAAGCACAGAAAGTTACAAAAAATAATTAATTGATCCCAAAGGGTGTATAGCCAAAAATTTCTCCATTTTGAAGTAATGATTTGCTTCCAAATGTACATTTGGAGATGGGTAATACATTCATCATCATATATTATTGTTAATATATATAAGGGGTTTTGGCTTGGTTACAAAGACCTTTGAGCCATTATTATTGTTAACTATAAAAGTAAACACAGAGTAAAAAGTTTTTTAATATTCGAATATAACTTCAACTCTTTCTTGTTATCTTTTATGTCCGCAATTACAACTTTTCGAAGCACTAAAAGTCATTTTTACAAAAATTGGTCCTTCGACCTCTCCACATGCGTCAGAAAATTTTAAAGCATAATATAGAGCCCGTTAAAAGTTTTTAATCACTCACTGTATTATTCTATATATTTATGTCATTTATTTTGTTCAAATATCACTTTAAGTATATAAAAACTAATTTCAAATATTTCTTATAATTTTTGCTCACTTTAATTTCAAGTACAATTATTAAGAAACAAATGAAATTGCGGCTAAATAAATTTAAAATTACAATCGGGGTAATATAAAACCACTATGTAAATTCTGTAAAGATAACGTGCTTGTTATCCAAAAGTTGTTTTACATTTTTGACAATGAATATGCATCTTATATGGCAAATAAGATTTACAATCACATGTAAATTGTAGTTCTTTCAACAAAATGAATGGAATTACTCCGAGGTATTAAAATTCTATGCATATTGTTGTGATATACAATCTTTTTTTATAATCAAAACTTATTTTATGACTTAAGGTACATATTTAAACATAGAATATTATTTGTTACTTCAAAATATACTGTTGACAATGTTTACACGTTTTTAAATTTTTCCTATAAAAAATATTTCCAACACGTTATCAGCACGAAAATAAGTATTTTTGAAGTCTTTAGTGAGATATAATAATGGCAAATGGTAGTGGTGATGTTTCTGGAAAAGGATTTTCTTCGTCACTTCCATCATTTTCTCTTCGTAACAGAGATGGCTACAGTCTTTGGAAGTTCAAGATGCGTAATTATTTGATGCATGAAGATCTATGGGATGCAATAGATGGTTATCCAAGTGGTGATAAAACTTCCGATCCGATCAAGGTAAGGAACGACCGAAAGGCTCTCACTAAAATATGTCTAACATTAGAAGACTCCGCTATAACGCATGTTAGAAATTCTAAAACTGCTTCTGAAGCATGGAAGTCCCTTCAAAATGCCTATGAAGACAAAGGCATGGGACGTAGATTAGCATTAGAGAGGAAACTGTACCGATATATACGTTAAATAGCTTCAATGATATTGAGTCATATATTAATGCCGTTGTAAGTACTGCTCAGGACTTGGCTGATATAGGCAAAAATATTGAAGATGCTTCACTTGCTGCTATTTTATTGGGAGGCTTATCATCTAAATATGATCCTCTAATAATGGCATTAGAAAATAGCAATATTCAAGTAACTACTGAATTAGTGAAGTCGAAGTTGTTAAATGAAATGTCAAAGAGTACTACACAATCTGAGTCAGCTTTGCGGACAGATCAGAGTCACAAAAGTCAAACTAAAAAACCAAAGAAAAAGAAGCCCATCATATGTTATGATTGTAAGGAGCCTGGACATAAGAGGCCGGATTGCCCATTGAAGAAAAGGAAATCCACAGAGGAGAAGTCCTTGGTTGCATTAGGCATCGGTAATGGAAATTCGATGAACGATTGGTTTATTGACTCCGGGGCGACAAAACACATGACATCGCGGCAAGATTGGTTCGTAAATTTGAAACGTTTTGATATGGGTTCTGTAACTGTTGCAAATGGAGATAAAGTAGATTGTATAGGTGTAGGTGATATTTCTTTATGTACGAATTCCTCTGTAAATAGTATTTCTAATGTTGTATGTGTCCCTAATTTAAAAACTAATTTAATATCTGTATATAAGGCTGTACAAAATGGTTTCACAGTATTATTCGATAAGCAAGGCTGTAAATTTTTTGGATCTGATACTTTTTCTTTTTCAGGTAGTCCTATTCTGTTTGGTTCTGTTGTGGACGGGCTGTACAAGTTAAACTGTACTGCAAATACACCATGCGATAGAACTCGAGATGTGGCTATGGCTGAATCACTGTCTAATAAATACCAGTTATGGCATAGACGTCTAGGCCATTTATGCCGTATTGGGATGAATCTGCTAAGAAATAGTAAAGTAGGTATAGAATATAGCATTGTAGATAAAACTAGTTGTGTTGCTTGTGTAGAGGGAAAGCAAGCACGTAAGCCCTTTAAAAGTGTTGCGTTCAAAAAGGCAACATCATCACTTGAGTTGATTCATTGTGATGTATGTGGGCCAATGTCTGGCAATTCTTTTCAAGGCAATAGATATGCTTTATTACTAATCGATGATTATACGCGCAAAATATTTGTATATTTTTTGAATGCGAAATCTGAAGTAAAAGAGAAATTTAAGATTTTTCATTTACTTGTAGAGAAGCAAACTGGTCAAAAAATTAAAACTGTCAGATCTGACAATGGGACTGAGTTTATTAACGATGACTTGCAAAACTATTTTGCGATGAATGGAATCGTTCATGAAACATCAGTGCCGTACTCTCCTCAGCAAAATGGGGTAGCAGAGCGTACCATTCGGTCTATAGTTGAGAAAGCTCGCTCTATGTTAGCAGGTAGTTTTCTTTCGATATCTTTTTGGGAAGATGCTATTCAAACTGCTGTTTACTTAAAAAATCGGTCTCCACACCGTGCTTTAGTTGGATCTGATACACCTTTTGAAAGATGGTTTGGGCACAAACCGAATTTATCACACCTCAAGGTATTTGGTTGTCGTGCACTAGTACATATACCATCATGTCAAAGGAAGAAATTTGATCTTAAAGCCGAAGAATATATTTTTGTTGGGTACACTGATAATCCGAATAGTTATATTTTCAGAAATGCTCATTACCCAAGAAAAATGATTAAAGCACGAGACGTTACATTTTTTGAGACCTGTTTTAAAAGTCTAAAGGAAACCGGGAATTCGGAGCAGGTGAATATTTTCAATCCTATTTTGACATTGACAAACAATGTAGAAATAGAAAATGAGCCTTCTGCTAGTACCTCTAGGGGCCAAACTACCGAATCCTGTTCTCCTTCTGAAAATGTGGATCAGTCTGTGTTGTGTCCACTAAGGGGGGATAGTAATAGGGATATTGAAGCTGTTGCTTCGTCAGATATTCAATCGCCAGATATTGAAACTGTCGCTTCATCGGATATTCCACCGCCGAATGAACCTGAGACAAGTTCTCAAACTGAAGGCCGTTATCCTTCTAGAGTTCGTAAGCCGCCTGACTATTTTTCGTACAGTGTCGCGCTGAACGATATGTTGGAGCCTCAGACATACACACAAGCCATTACATCTGATGATGTAGATAAATGGCAGATGGCGATGGAAAGTGAATATCAGTCTCTTATGAAATTAAAAACATGGAGGCTAGTGGACAAACCAGACAAGAAAGTTATTCCGTGCAGATGGCTTTATAAGGTCAAGACGGATGCACATAACAATATTATCAAGTACAAAGCGAGACTTGTCATTAAGGGTTATAGTCAAATAGAAGGCGTTGACTATCATGAAACGTTTGCTCCTGTTGTAAGGAATTCATCGCTTCGAACCCTCTTTGCTCTTGCTGCCGAATACGATTTAAAGATGCAACATCTGGATGTTGACACTGCATTTTTAAATGGTGATCTTTCGGAAGAAGTGTACATGGAACAGCCCAAAGGATTTGTTGTTAAAGGGCAAGAAAGAAAAGTTTGCTTATTACAAAAAAGTTTGTATGGTTTGAAGCAAGCTCCGCGTGCATGGTATACAAAACTGAATGAAACATTATGTAGTATTGGTTTCACAAAATTACCTTCAGAGCCGTGTATCTATAAAAAACTTTTTGGTTCTGATATAATAATTTTGGCAATTTTCGTTGATGACATTATTGTCTTTCATAAGAATGACAGCATTTTTGACATTGTGAAATCTGATCTACAAAAACATTTCACTTTGAAAGACCTCGGTAATTTGACATATTATTTAGGTATAAATGTTAATAAAAATTGTGATGAGATACGTATAAATCAAAAGACATATATTGAAAAAATACTTAAAAGGTTTAATATGGAATCGTGTAAAGGCTATTCTACACCTTTGGTAAACAATAAGTTAGATGATGGAACCGCAGGTGAGTGCAATTATCCATACCAAAATCTCATAGGATCTTTGATGTTTTTAGCTGTTAATACCCGTCCCGATATAGCATATGCTACGAGCTATTTAAGTCAGTTTAACACTTGTTTCAATAAAACTCATTGGGAAGCTGCAAAACGTATATTACAATACTTAAAACAGACTATAGACTACTCTATTGTTTATAGGAAAACTGAAAGTCCTTTGATTGGATATACGGATGCAGATTGGGCCAATTGTAAGCGTGATCGACGCTCATACACGGGGTATTATTTTAAGCTGGGAAATGGACCTGTAGCGTGGGCCTCACGAAAGCAGCCAACGGTTGCTCTGTCTTCAGCGGAAGCAGAGTATATGGCACTTACAGACGCCGCTAAAGAAGCCATATACTTGCGTCGTTTGATTTATGAGGTATGTGGTAAATTATACGATTGTGTTACGATTTACAGTGACAGCCAAAGTGCACAAAATATCGCAAATAATCCCGTGTACCACAACAGAACTAAACATATTGATACCAAGTATCAGTTTATTAGAGAGAAGGTATTAGAAAATATTATTGGCTTAAAATATCTTAAGAGTACAGAAATGTCAGCTGATGTGTTAACAAAGCCATTGACCTACGTTAACCATCATAAATGTATATCTTGTATGGGAATAACGTAATGTTGTAAGCCTTTATATTTTTGTCCTTTTTGTTCCTAAATTATACTTAGTTTTTATGTTCTGTAATTTTTTGTGGTCAGATGTTGTATGTACTTACATATAGGTTTTGATTAAGGGGAGGTGTTGTGATATACAATCTTTTTTTATAATCAAAACTTATTTTATGACTTAAGGTACATATTTAAACATAGAATATTATTTGTTACTTCAAAATATACTGTTGACAATGTTTACACGTTTTTAATATTTTTCCTATAAAAAATATTTCCAACACATATCCCCATAACATTTTTTCTTTTATAATGTAAGTATGGTATGTAAGCATTTGCGGCTAAAAGTGTACCATAGATAAGAAAAAGCAGATTGCTTTGGGTCCCGATTTTCTTAATTAACATTCATTAAATATTTTTGTTGATTAATCGGACAATTCGTTTATATAGACGATATTTTCACCCGAACAGCTAAGAAGCTCAGTTGTGTTTTTAACAAACCGCTTTGCGTTTTAATTAAATAATTAACTAATTTCATCACTGTAACAACGAACGCGATATTAGGAACGCATAACTTAAAGGAGATCGTGCTGAACGCGCTGCCGGTTAATATTGAGTGACATTATGAGATTGAGTGACGGACTCCGTCCACTGTAGCCCGCTATCCGAGTGTAAGGACGTTTTCGCCGCCACTGCTCGATAACCGGAGGAGGTAACTATAAAAGACCGTGCGCCTGGTACTTACTGCATAAAATCGCCTAAGAAAGTGACGTTAAGTTTAAAACGCTTGCAATTTTTTATTATTAAACCCTTAAACGCCACTCAAGCGCACCCCGCCAAAGAAAACGATTTATATGTCAGAGACCGACTCTGAAACTATTACTGGATTTGCATCTGACCCGCAAAGGAATACTACTGGGCGTATTAAATGAGAGCGTGAAAATGAATTGCAATTCATTTTCACATTATGCATAATGTTATGGATGAAATGCGTGGATTGTTTGATAATTTTGTTTTAAAACAGAGTAATCAATTTAAAAGTTTCTAATGCACACTAAAATATATAAAGATACATAATAGGCAAATTAAGAGCACAATATGATAACATCCAAAAGCAATTAGAGTTTATGAATCAGGAAAGCAATGACCAGGAAACCTATATTGAACTTCTTGAACGTAAATTAGAAAATTTTGAAATGCAGTCCTGTTCAACGAGGCACTATGTGAACTGCTTAAAACTTTATGCAAACCTTTGAATATACAAGTCCAAAACTCGGAAATAAAGGATATTTAACGGACCAGCCCCAAAACTGGAGCCAAACAGGACGAGAGCTCAACAATAGTGGTTAACTTTAGGTCAGTCATTACAAAGGAAAATATACTAATTAAGTTTAAAAGACTCAGCTTTAAAGCGAAAGTAGACAATAATTATTATAATTGAAATAGAGAGCCCCACAAACCGATTTATATCTATGAATGCCTCACTCCAAAAGGAAGGCGCTTGTTTTTCTCAGCACGTGACTTTGCAAAATCCTTTGGATATACCTTCTGCTGGACATCAAGTGGGAAAATATTTTTGCGGAAGAGTGAAGGTTCGCCGTATATCAAGAAGCTCAAGAAGCAAGGGACTCCTGCAAGACTATTTTTGGTTATTTTGTATTGTTACTCATTTTTCTATTTATTTATGACCACAATGTTAAAACTTTCATATTACCAAATTAACAAACATACTCGCATGCTGTTAAGTTTTCCTTAATTTAAATGTTATCAGTTAGGTGGTAATTTTTACGATATTTTATTAATCACATACTTACGATTGTTCACTTTTTAATTAATAATATCCGTTTTTATGGTTCATGCAAATATCGTAGTAGCTATATAATTTAAAGAGGTATTAACATATATTTTTAATTTGATTGAAAACTTATACTTCTACTCAGGAACATGTAGTATATTTAAAGGGTATCACGGGATAAGATTAGTGAAATACAAAGCGACCTTGATTTGTACACTGTTGCAGATTTTTTGAAGTGCGATATAGATGACAGTCAGTCTC
Organism: Calamotropha paludella; assembly: GCA_927399485.1. Taxonomy (NCBI): domain Eukaryota; kingdom Metazoa; phylum Arthropoda; class Insecta; order Lepidoptera; family Crambidae; genus Calamotropha; species Calamotropha paludella. The sequence continues at coordinate 15,944,169 of OV656803.1, read as the reverse complement.
TTCTACTACATTCGGGCGAATGCTTAAAATGTTATCAGAAGTATTAAGTTTAATCTGGATGGTTTCTTTTCTTTGTGGTTTTAACGTAAACTGGGACTGTATTGTGCTAATGGAATGTTGGTTACCGTGTAACCCAAATATATCAACCATAGAAGGTTACAACCAAGTTAACACTCGCACACATAATGAGGGTGTAGTTGTTTTCTTCAAGGATATTTTAAAAATAGTTCAACAAGAAGAAATTGTTTTGGATTCTAATTGTTTATGTATAAAAATCAACTGCAACACTATAATTTTAGCGTTATATCGGATATACTAAAATACTGATAATTTTATTAATTCATCGATTGATACCTTACAAAGATACTCATATAAACAAAATATTAACGTAACAGGTGATATAAGTAAAGACATTTCAAAAGATAGTTTAGATAATAGAAATAAAATCTTGATATGTTAGATTTTCATGGAGTCTTGTCTGGTCATACTAATAAAACATATTTGGGTTATGTCATGTTGAAGTCGAGGTCATCAGATTGATGTTGTGTACTTCAAACCGTTACTGATCCTGAAAGTATTGCACTCTATTTAACAACTAAGTCTAAAATAAAATCGCCTAAATCAAAAAATATTCTGGACAAAATCAAATTAGGTAATGCTTTGAGAGAGACGGATTTTACCCCTTTGTATTTATTAACAGATGCCAATACTTCAACTAACTTCTTCATTGGGACTCTGCGCAAACTAATTATTTCTTGTACAAAATCAGTTACAGTCTCGAAATCTAAAAGAATTATCAAACCCTGGATTACACCAGGGCTGTTAAGGTGTTTGCGTAACCGGAATAACGTCTATAAAAAGTAAAAAAAGACTTATAGTATAAAGTATTATGAGTCACCGATATGCAATATAGAAATTTCTGCTCCAATATCCTGAAAAAAGTGAAATCAGAATATGATAAACAACAGATACAAAATGCAAAAATAATAACAAAAATCTTTGACACATTATGAAAGATATCACATATTATTATATGAAAAAGAATACAGAAGGTTCATCCGAATTACTTTCTCAAAGTGATCCATTGCAATCAATCAATGACGTCAACTTTTTTTCGTCAATATGGGAAAACAATTAGCTGAAAAAAATATATTTAGTTCTAGTGCAAATATTCCAAAACACTGTAGTAGTAACCCTAACTCGTTTATGTTATTACCCACTGCTTATAGTGAAGCTGATTCTCTCATCAATAATGTTAAAATTGACTGTACTGTGGGATTGGATTTATCTCAGCTGACATCCTTAGGACTTTTAACGTTATTTTAACGCCCCCTATCACATAAATTTGTAATTTAGCCATTTTAACTAGATTTTTCCATCATCACTGAAGAGATCAAGAATAATCCCGATTCATAAGAATGGTGAGAAGAAGACTGGTAAAATATCTAGAAGAAAAAAAATTGCTAGATCAGGCTCAATTTGGTTTTTGTGCTGGAAAATCAACAGTTGATGCAGTCCATCAGGTAACTGATTATATTTTGAATAATTTAGATAATAATGAACAAACTGTGGCATTTTTTCTGGATATAGCAAAAGCTTCTGACAAGGTCTCTGCAGATATTCTGATGAGTAAACTTTTCGGGGATTATGTTTTTAATCGTACACAGTTTGTCCAAATTGACAGGTACATTAGTGCGGAGCTTCCTGTGTGTAATGGAGTACCACGGGGCACCATCTTAGGACTAACCCTATGTTTGATTCGTTCAATTCAATTTCAATCAATGTGGTTCAATCTTGTACCAAAACGGTTAAGAGCTAATATCCTAAGTCTTAATGTTGAGAAGACTTACTTCATGACCTTTTCCCTGAGAGACAATCATTCTTACACCTCTAAATATGGCACTTACTTACGGTACTTACTTCATGACCATTTCCCTGAGAGACAATCATTCTTACACCCCTAACTACGGTATTATATCTCATAAGTGCAAAAGTGACAATGACAAATCCTGCTCATGCCCTAGATTACAGAGGTTGACGTGTTTAAAGTACCTTGGTATGATTGATGTCAAACATAATTGTCACTTACATATCGATACGGTCACATCAAGGGTCCGTAAGTTAATAGACATATTTAAAAACCTAAGGTAATTGCAAGATTATATTTTGAATAATTTAGATAATAATAAACAAACTGTGGCAGTTTTTCTGGATAAAGCAAAAGCTTCTGACAAGGTCTCTGCAGATATTCTGATGAGTAAACTTTTCGGGGATTATGTTTTTAATCGTACACAGTTTGTCCAAATTGACAGGTGCATTAGTAAGGAGCTTCCTGTGTGTAATGGAGTACCACGGGGCATCATCTTAGGACTAACCCTATGTTTGATTCATATCAATGAATTGTGTCAGCAGGTTTCTCTAATGCTAAGGTGATTACCTTTGCTGATGATACAGCCTTACTTTTTAGTGTGGATACTTGGGAAGAAGTTTTTTCATACGCTCAAAAGGGGTTCAATCTTGTAGCAAAACGGTTGAGAGCTAATATCCTAAGTCTTAATGTTGGGAGACTTACTTTATGACCTTTTCCCTGAGAGACAATCATTCTTACACCTCTAAATATGGCACTTACTTACGGTACTTACTTCATGACCATTTCCCTGAGAGACAATCATTCTTACACCCCTAACTACGGTATTATATCTCATAAGTGCAAAAGTCACAATGACAAATTCTGCACATGCCCTAGATTACAGAGGTTGACGTGTTTAAAGTACCTTGGTATGATTGATGTCAAACTTAATTGTCACTTACATATCGATACGGTCACGTCAAGGGTCCGTAAGTTAATAGTCATATTTAAAAACCTTAGGTAATTGCAAGTTAATAAGATCCGTTTATTATGCACTCTGTCAGTCTGTATTTTCAGGTTGGGGTGCTGCCGGTAAATCAGCTCTCTTGAAACTTGAAAGAGCTCAAAGAGTAATTTTGAAAGAAGGCTTAGATTTTTTGACACAAAGCAGTTCAGAATACTGTTACAGAACGGGTGTAAAAATAGTACAATACTGTAGCAGCTGGCAAGACAGGTATTGGTATATGATGATGACAATATGGGCCTAAGAGAAGTTGTATCATACATACTTTAAATCTTGTAATGCCTTATATAGCGTAGGCTTGCATTTTTTTTAAACTTGCAAATATTCAATAGCAACTTATTATCCTATGATAAATAGTAATTGTTTTGTATTTTTAACTAATGACAAATGAATAGGTATTAAAACCAATTACCTCAGCCACAACAGGTCCACTGCTGGTAGAGGTAGAGGGAAGCCTTTCTAGAACTTCCTTGTTAACATAATTTGCCACGCTTGACAGGTGGGTTATAGAACGCAGTGATAAACGATATTCGGAAAATGCTGGTACCGTTTTGTGGTCTAATATGAAGGTGAAGTACATGGTGAATACCTCCATCATAAAGGATTGTTGCTATTCTACTCTACCGGACACCACACGGCAGTTCTTAATTACACAAACAATATCCAATTTTAATGACAAACCATTAATGCGTCACGACGCTATTTTTGAAGATACACAGATTTTTATTTGCAAGGCAGTTCAATATTTAAATAAAAACTATTCACGAGATATCCCCTTGGTTGCCTAGTTTTGGTGAAATAGCTCTTTCTACTTTTTAAATAACAGAATAAATATGAGTTTTAGTTACTACTAACGGTTATTATTACTCGACGACCGTTTGGTGCAACGGTAGCCATCCTGTCTTTCGCACCGACGGTCCTGGGTTCGAATCCCGGAAGGGGCAGATGTTTGTATAATGAGTACGAGCATTTATACCTGAGTCATGGGTGTATATATATATTTCTATGAATATTACATATCTATGTGTCATATATGCATGTTTATCCGCTACCCTAGTATTCATAACACAAGCCTTACAGTGCTTACTTGGGCTAGGCTAATCGGTGTGAGTGTAAGCAATATTTATTTATATTTATTAACGGTATAAAATCCGCTTACTAAGACATATGGATTTTTACACTAACTTGCCACTGCTTTATGTATTTGATCTGCATCACTAATCAATTTATATGAAATTATGTCAAAATAATGCCCGTGTTTGTAAACCTGTTTGAGAAACCACAATTAATAAATAAAGTGTTGTTACTATGTGAGAATATCTATCAGTATAATTTGAACTAATATTGTAAAAGCTTTAAGTGTAACAATAAGTTAATTTCTGGGAAGCGCGTTTATAGAGGTGCTTTATATGCCGCTAGGGGTCGTAGCAGTTACATTTTACTGTTGCAGGTTTCGTACACATAATTTTGCCATTTAGGTATTTTACGATCACAACGGAAACGAAAATATTATGATAACCGCCTTTAAGATGAATTTAGATGATGGAAGGGATAAAGGCAGGAATCGGGGAATTATTTTCCAAATATGTTGCCTGTAACATGATAATCATAACATACCACAGGTTATACGAATAAGGGAGAGTTATTCTAAATAAACCACTTTTACAGAATTCGCGACGAGATTATTCTTAATTTATTTATATTTAATCCTGACGTTTTGACTCCTAAGAATTTTACGCAAGGCTATTGAGATCAGGACACATCCTAATTTCAAAAGACATAGAGAAAGCTAGAGTACTCTTCACAGTAAAAGTCAACAGTTAACTCAGTAAAACAATAATAAAATGTAATTTCAATGAGCTTAAAAATATGTATACTGTTTTGATATTGACTCTTATTAGAAGAGCATACGCATTATATTACCTTCTAATTCAAAACTTTCCTTGGGTGTCAAGTTTTAATATATTTAAGAATCTTGCTGATTTAATTAATTTTAGTAAATTGTTCGTTTACTGCTCTTGAAATATAAAATTTATTATTTGTGAAAAAAATTTTACCAACAAAGTTAGTAAAATATCAATGTTTCCGAAACGTGTTGACATTAAAAGCCCATAAAATATGTTAGCAGACTAATTATTCCGCAACAGATTTATTGCTGACAAAGGGTTGGAATAATTTATACCCACTGTCACTCCAAATAGGTTAATGTTAAATTGCTGGGAGCTGAAAGAAACGTCATTCCCTAAAGAATATAATAGGTTTGCCTAGAAGCTACATTCACAGTATTGTTTTATTCCCTTGCTTATTAAAATAATTTTACATCAGCAAACATCACATATTTTTCTGCGTTCTTAACCTCAGCATCTGAAACACCGGCATTTAAAATGCTCAGATATATTATACGACGTTTTTGACTACCGTATAGTGCAACGGTAGCGATTCTGCCTTTCGCACCGATGGTCCTGGGTTCGAGGCTCAGAAGTGACAGATGTTTGCGAAGTGAATACATACATATATATTTCCATGAAATATATGAATTTTTATTAATATTATTTATCTATGTATCACATTTGTATGTATGTCTATCCGCTATCCTAGAATCCAATATAAAAGACTTACAGCTTACAGCACAGCTTACCTATTATTATGTTTTTATATTTTTATACAGGCTGATCCCATTCTGACGTTTAAAGCCGTAAGAAAAAGAGAGTATAGAAATCAGTTCAAATTGTTTTGATGTCAAATGGTCTAGAATGTCAAACAGTTGAATTCCCAATGCTGGACACAGCTTTTTAAAACGATGGCCTAACCTATTTTGCGAGGCAGAGTGGCTCTTGTCTCGCCACTCCAGTTCTTCCAGAAAGCTCGTCAGTCTCCTAATGTCGATGCAGGTCTTTACTTGTGTCGTCAAGACACGTAGGTCACCCGGTGTGATACCGCTGTTGTAAAGGTGTTTGTTTTAAATTTCCATATCCTGTTTATATATTTATTGTTTATCTTAGTATATGTTTGGGTAATTTACGTAGTTTTTGGGCAAGTTGAGGTTTGTGGGAACGGCATGATCACGACATAGCGCTGGGCTTACTACTGGTTGGCTGGACCCTGCCCTCGCAAGACGGCTTTGATCTTGCACGTAGTATAGCCCTTAATTCGACGAATTACCCTTTTTAGTTACAAAATTTAGGTACTAAGCTTGTAGGGACCCTAGAAAAAATAAATAAAAAAACCTACCTATTTCAGTTTCCTGAAAATCCATTATACTGGACATAACCAACTTCATAAAAACCGATACACTTTTAAAATGTGCAGTATACCTCCTACTGTTAAAGAGAAAGAATAAAAGAAACAAGTGATTCCGTAATAAAATAATAAATATTTTTTAGAAAATTAGCCTGATAATTACACTGGTTTACGCTTAAAATACTTATAGGAACTCTGAAAACTAACAAGTCTTAGAACTCACCGTTTGATCGTCATAATTAAAATTCTAAAAAATCTTTATAACAATAGGGACCTTCTTAACTTGTTCCATCATGGATTCTGTCTTGGCTTGATTGAGATCAAGATCAAACCCATTCTAAATAAAAAAAACAAACAACATTTAGCGTTTTCAAAAATAAATCAGCCTTCTAGTTATTTAGTTCTTTCATTTCCACGTACATTACACATTTAAGAGTTGTTTATTTTTTTATTGAATACTGGCGCATACTTTAAATTTTTAATAGTGACGTTTCGACTCCTTTACAGGAGACTTGATCACAGGATGAATAAAATGATGGTGGTCATACATGTGCCTTCCTTCAAAATATTTTAATCGGGCACATTCCTTACTGTTAAAATTTTATACAAAGCATAATTTTTTGATTTTGCATTTTATTAAGATATAATAAAATCAATTACTTGTATATTTTTTTCTATAAATAGTCGTATCTTGTAATATCGGTTGTCATCCAAATTGGCCTTGGCGACTAAGTAAAGGTTACGTCGAATCTGCTCAAAATTTTATTTGGTTTTAATGACATGATGTCAGCTACTTGAGTATGGCTTCTGTGGCATTCTGTAGACCAATAGTCTAGTTGTGAAGGCATTTACACTATACACACGGTAAGAAGAATCATGAGAAAAGTGAAGAATCTTTCAAATGCTCGATGGTTAATTATATTGATATATATGTATTTGCCAGTTCTTTGGGTTAAGTACAAGTTCGTGTTATCGTGTATATCAACGAGTATATTTGGGGGAAGAACCGATGAAAAAATTCCAACAGAGAGTAATCCGTTAAGTCAAATACGAAATCATTTGAGGGAAAGTCAACCTTGTTTCTGAATTATCCTTTGTCTGTTTGTAGGTCACTATGAGTGATTTCTTGGTCATTTTTTGGCCAGATGTCTAGATATCCATTTTCATCCGAATTGGCGTTGTCGAAGAAGGTTGCGTTGTCGAAGAATTTGATGACAAAATAGACAATAATGAAGGCAAACTTGGTGAAGCATTATAGTTTACTTCACCAGTCAGTGGTAGCACGTTGTTAATAACAGGAGTCAACGGAGGGCGCTCATCATAATCCCGAAATTCCCGCATGGGCTCCTCTACTATAACGAATTACTTAAATCTAGTAATTGCATAATTGAAATCTAGAATTGTTAGTAGCTGTGTATAAGTCACCTATTATTTATAAAGTTAACACAATTCTACGGCACCGAACTTAACACCCTCTCGCATTTTTCAAGCACTCTATTATTTCATATCTTGCCTTTTAGCAGTCCAAACCACTTCAAACTTTAATGGTAGGTAAAGCATAGCGGACTTTTCTGTTCGAGTAGGACTCGTTTAAATTGGATGAGGACTTATTAAAGCATTAAGTAGCTTTGTATTTCTCTCGCTGGTACTAAGTTTAAGTGGTAAAAGCTACTCGTTTCCATGAGCTAGCATTACAATCAATTAGCTAGTTGATCTTCTTCACTTTTAGTGATGATCCACTGACGGTGATTCACTAATACCTTTTCCTTACTTTATGTTTTTTGCTAATGCACTTACTATTTTTTTTAATTTACTACCAATATTTAAACGCTTGTGAAAGCAACTAAGTAATACTTTATGATTATAATGTACTTGCATCTAATTTCTATTTCGACATTAGACATTTTCAAGGTCCACGATTTCGTCTATATTGACATTAGACATTTTCAAGGATGCATCATTTTTAATAATCCCACAGAAACCCACAGAATTTTATTGGGAATAACGAGTGTGCTAATGAAGTTAATTGATAATAATCTAAAGTTTAAATTGTTTTAAACTCTAGCTTTCATTTAAATGTTCTACTAATTGTTATATATATCTCGTTAAACTATTTAAATAATAAAGGTAAACGCAATCACTAGTATAGGTAAATGATAATAATACGAATAATTAAAATAAACACAAATAAACAGAAATATTTTGATGGTATTTTACAAACGCTTTAATGAAAGTAATCTAGGCAAATGTCGCTCGCTCCAAAGTGTGACAAATATAAAAACCGTTGTAAAAGGTTCGGTCTTTCAAAAAATATTTGAAGGACCGGACAGCCAAATACATACTCTGTGTTTTAAGAATTAGACTCAAATTCTGATAAACAACGAGACAGTGCGGGGACATAATTATGCGAGGCAGTTTCGGACGGCTACTTACCCTTTGAAAGATTACGCAAATTTTAAGGATTGTCACCTTCTCAGTACAAATGTTTATCTATACTTATTCCCTGAAAATACAGTGCTAAGTAAATTATTTTCTTTTGCAGTGACTTACTATTATGTTTATTACATAAATCTTTATATTCTAACTATAAAATCAAAAATACAAGCGAAGAGTGCGATAAGGTCTCCCCCGCATGTCTGGCCGTAGCAAAACTATAAACAACTTGTAACTTTCAAAAATATATATAAGCAAATCATCTGACGTCATCTTGACACTCGTGGCAATGCACAGGTACTGTTTAGAAATATATAAATATCTCATCTAGTCCTCGTTCCTTGATATTCCATTGGCAGCCTCTTTCGTAATGCGAACGAGCAAGAGAGAATTTTCCCACCAACAAGATTGGAATTTTCAAAACAAAAAAAATATCAGTTTCTGTATCCAGGTAAGGCAGTCACAGTTTTGAATATAAGTTTCCATAAAAGGTCAAATACATCGGTTACTTTCCTGTACAATGCCATAGTGTGAAAAAGCATTTATTTTTCAACGAAGTCAATTAAAATTACCTGGAAACCTAACGTGCCAAATGGCGCAATGCGGGCGAGTGGTAACGACTACAATCTTACCATATCCTTTAATAATGGTTTAACTTGCTTTGTTACTGGAATGTAATTGTACACCTCTAACTAAACAACTAGTTGTTAAATAAACGAGCCACAGAACATGGTTTATACAGTTTATTTACTAATACATGTATAAACTCAGCTGAAAGACGATATCTGCTGGACGGAGGCCTTCCCTAAAACTGGAAGAGGGGATACCATGATCGCCACGATTTGCAGGCGGATTGAAGAACATAATTCAGAAAATGCTGTTACCTATTTTGTAGTTTACAGGAGACATATGGTAATTACCTCATAAGTCGCCTTTTACGATATCCTTAAAAGTGAAGGATTAATGTAATTGTACTCTGCCGACAAGGCATATATGAATAAGAACGAGTTCAATATCTGTGCTATGGTAGTTTGAAAACTACTAGCAGTTTCAGCGTCCAAATAACAATAAATAATATTGTGTTTATTTTGTAGTTAGTTTAAGTATTATCAGAATAAAAACGATAAGTAGGAATATTTATAAAAACAAAGTTGGCGTTTCTATCTTCTATTTCTTAATATATTATAATGACGTCTTCATTTTATTAAGATTTTATTTGTATTTCCTACAAAACAACACTAAGCTTGGTATGGTAAATAATTTGTAAATATTTTAGTAAATAATTTGTTACAGATTTATAAAATCTGATTTTTCTTAAACATATTCCACATACAGTATATTAGATATATATATTTTCATATAAAAATAATGATAAATAGAGTTGTTAATGAGTAAAGAAATTGCATGAAAAAAACAATTCAGTAAACTTGTTTTACCCAAGTTTTTAAAATAAGAGGTTAATATAATTAAAACTGAGCCGTAGAACTTTTCCCTAGCAAGTTCTAAAGCATCCTTTTAAGTTAAAACCAATGTACCTTGGCGCTTTAAATTTGGGATAAAAGGCAAAATAATATTTTATTACATAACGATTTCGTTACTATTGTTTGTTCTAACTGAATATTAAAAAGTGGGTGTCTTGAAATAGTGGTATATAACTCTAATAACGGATAAAAACCTTGCTTTTTTTAAGTTCATTAGTGTCCTACCTTTGCCAGATACATAATAAGGATCTCTATCTGTTGGCGTCACACCAGCATGTTCCAAACTATCTCTTATAAACGCAATCTCTCTTATATACAAAATTTATTGAATATACTAAAAATATAATAGTAAAATCGACCCGTATTTTTTGAATTTTCTTGGTGATTTTTTTAAGAAAAGATCATGTCATCATGTCAATAATATAATAACACTATTCTAAGACTTACGTCGAAGCGTCATTGGATTTTTATGTCATTGCTGAATAGGAACTTTTTATATTGTTTGAAATCCCGGTGGTTGTGATACCGTCTTTAAATCTAACTTCCATAACACGAATGCTGTGGTGAAGTGACTTTATACTACGCATTGTAACATCATTTACTCAGGCTAGAACACAAATTTTGATATGTTGGCGTTGATTTCTATAGTTTTATTGGTTTGTTTATATATATATATATATTTATTATATTATGCACTTGGTTTCCTCATAATTATTAAAATGAGGTTAGATTGATGAATAATATTTAAAAAACAGAGATTCTTAAATGCATATTATGATCATCTCAAGCAAGTAAGTATTTCAAAATTAGGCATATACTGGCAAATGATATGTCATTGTAAAAAACTTTTAATTGACTTAAGCTCAGAATTTTTTTTGGAAAAATTTAATTTTAAACATCTTTGAAATCTTTTAAATAACTCTATTCAGTGAGAATTTCTTCTTTTGAGTTATTAATCAAAAGTAGAAAAGCCCACTTCATGAAGTTAATACACCGCTCATAATGATTTCACTCACTACTATTTGCCTTTACAAAAGAAATATTTTAAAAATCCTCTCTGTATCCAAAATAATTATAAATATAATTTTAAGTCAACCTTACATAAAATTACTATGAAATATTCATCTTTACACTCGTAAAATCGTACTTTTATTGAAAGTGGCTCTTTTTGAGTACTAGCGATATGAAAACAATACTGTTTTGTTCAAGCGACAATAATAAAACAAATATACATTAGAGAAGATTCACAAACAGTTATCTGATATTTAAGATGGTAAATATTTGTTGTATGAAATAAAAATAATGTTTCTTTCATATGTAAAATATAATTTCTATTTCGAAGAACAATTCATAAGAACGTAATATTTGAGACAAAAGAACTGATTATTAAAATATCTATGAAATAAGATGATAATGAAAATTAATCTTAAATTAATACAACGTCAGTCAATACTAAATTAACGCACTCAAAATCCTTTTCAATTAAATCTTTGAAAAAAAATCTCTATAAATTGTACTATATTATATAACTACTTAACTAGATTTAAATGGTATGGGTGCGTTCTTATTATAAACTTAAAGTGGAACCTTATTGTAAAATTCCTTATTAATAGTTATTCAATCAACTGATTGATTTATTGTTATTGACTTTATTGCACACAAAAAGGCATAAATGGCGGATTTAGTACCGATAGTTATTGTCTCTACTACACTCGAGAGCAATGAATCCGGGTCACTTAAAGTATGTTAAAAATCTCGGAAACTAAAAATGATAGGTTAATGCAATAAATTGTATTTAATAGACAATGTAATACTCCTTAAATGAAAGTAAAAAAAATATGAGTCACCATACATTTTATTAACACAAAATTACATAAAGAAAAAAACTGCTGATCTCTCCTTAAAACAAAAATAGGAAACATGAAATGTTTGAACTTTATTACGATTTTCTTGAATTTTAATACTTCGTATTGCCTCCTCGTGCTTCCATTACTGCGTTTACGCGGTTTGGCATGCTGTACACCAAGTTCCTTATAAGATTTTGGGGAATATTCTACCATTCCTCTGTGAGAGCAATTTTGAGCTCACGAAGCGTGATTGGGGGATGGTTTCGTTGTTTTACGCATCTGCCTAGCTCGTCCCAAGCATGCTCGATCGGGTTGATATCCGGGCTGCGCGCTGGCCACTCCATACGAGTAATGTTCATCTCTTGAAGGTAGTCATTCACAATCCTACCTGTATGAGGTCGGGCATTGTCATGCATAAATATAGCATCCTCACCTAAATTGACCATAAATGGACCAACGTGATCATTGAGGATTTCTTCCACATATCTTACGCTAGTTAAAGAGCCGTTTTCTATGATCACCAGCTCTGTGCGACTTTCAGAAGAAATTCCGGCCCACACAAGTACAGATACACCACCGTAGGCTACTTTTTCTTCGATGCATGCTTGCTTGAATCTTTCCCCTGGTCTTCGATACACTCTGTGTCTTCCATCGTGCTTGTAGAGCATAAATTTTGATTCGTCGGAGAACATAACTTTTGACCAATCTTCAATACTCCAATTTACGTGGCTCTGGGCATATCTTAGTCTTGAAATACGATGCCCACGTTCCAGTTTAGGGCCGTTTGCAGGTCTAAGGGGTTTTAAGTTAGATTCAGCAAGCCGACGTCTTACTGTCCATGCACTTGGGTTACTTCCTCCGAGGCGTCGAAACTGATTGGTGAGTTCAGTTCCTGTGAGAAAGCGATTTCGAAGCATGGTGTTCACCAAGTATCGGTCTTCTCGTGCTGTGGTACACCTGGTTCTGCCCGTTCCTGGTCTGCGTAGGTTAGAACCAGTTTCTTCGTAACGTCGGAGAACTCTTTGTACTGTTGACAGCGACACACCGACAGTCCTGGCTGTATCATGCTGACTCCGGCCAGTTTCCAGCATTGTAAGTATTCTGGTGCATTCTTCAGGCGTAAGCGACATAATTTCAGCTTGAATAATGAATATAGAGCACTATCAACATGGTTTATGTACCCACATAAATGACAGATTACAAACAAAAGCAAAACCAAATGCTGTAATTTCGTAGTTCCATCTTCGAAAATAGCCCTTTTTCAAATTTGATTTTTTTATGATATAACTTTACAATAACTAAGAAGTTTTAATACCTTCATTTAAGGAGTATTACATTGTCTATTAAATACAATTTATTGCATTAACCTAGCATTTTTAGTTTCCGAGATTTTTAGGATTCTTTAAGTGACCCGGATTCATTGCTCTCGAGTGTAGTTAACCGGAAAAATAAGGAGATTACAAGTATAGTAATTTATTACCTATTAATTAATTTCACTGTGACAGCTGATAAAAATTATCTCGGTTGACATCATAGTCACGTTCCCTATTACTACTACCATATTGTCATCCAGAATGGAGGATAGACATTGTTCATGTGTGTTTTCTCAGCATAAAATCGCAAACATACGTGTCTTAAAATATTAAAATATACAATAGCTTACTCGCAAAACAAATGTAAAAGATTAATCAAAACTATAAAAATATTAAATCACAAAATCTTTGAGAATGTCGATACTTTTTCAATAACAAGGGATTGTTTTTTTATTCCATTAAGAATTATCTTTTTAATATACATTAATTACGATTATTGGCATTGGCAAAACATTTTATCTGAAAATTAACGAAAATAACTTTCTTTTTATATTACAAAAAGCACTTAGCTCCCTCGACATAGTTTATTAAAAGTTTTTCACTTTATTTCGCTTTGTTTTCGCTAACAAAGGCACGGCTCTGCTTTGCAAATACTGCGCAGTTTTGCAATAAACCTTGTGTATTTATTTCTACTTATGATGGCTTATTCTTATTTTGTACCTGAATAAGAAATACACAATCAAAATAAATATTATCCACGAACATAATTAAGAACATAAAATACTGCAATGACAAATATTTGATACGTCGACCTTTAGTTATTTGGTCAGTTGGTAAATTGTAACAGAGGAAGCAACAACGAAATACCGAGAATGCCTAGCCAACAAAACTCATTTAACTTATATAATGGAAAGTAAAATGGTTTCCTACTTAGATTTTTTACAATGTTGGAGTTACTGTATTGGAGTAATAGTAGTAGTATCGTACTCGTAGTTACAGAGCAAATAATTTTAAGAACACAAATAATTTAAAAAATAAAAGAAACAATATACATTTTAATATTAGTATTAACCTAATTTGTATTTGTGGTTGAAACAAAAACAACATTTTCTCGGGCAAAACAGCTGCAGCAAAACTCTGTTTTATTTCAGAAAGTCCGCAAATAATAAAAAGGCAGATGTGTTGTGTCATTACGGGCGGGATACAAAATGTTTCATTTCATAACAGCTGTGTAAAGCCTTGTACAAACCAATGCTGTCATGATATATCTCATATAAGCCGAACGCAATCTTTAATATAATTTAAAAATATCGTTACCAATAACACAAGAGTAATACTTTTTTACAATAAAAGTATTACTTTTACCGATAATTTTATGTTAATATTTTATTCACTGCTAATTCCACCAGTACTTTACCATATGATATCCTAGTGGTCAATTTGCTTATCCGATAATGTTATATAATAAATAAACATTTATTATTACTACACCAGAAGTACTTTTAATTTAGTCATCAATCACTATTTAAGACTGTTTTATCACAAGTTGATTGGTGTTCAGTAAACGTTCCTAAAGACAATGCTTTTTCGTGACCGGAAGCGGTTTTGTATTCGGGCGTTTCATAAATATAATGGTTTGAACAAGGCTTTATCTTTTATATTTTGTATAGAAACATTACGTCGTCCATCAAAGAGAAGGTGGAATCCATACGCGGTCGCCTGGTCTGGGATATCTAGCAATACTGTTTATCAAAATACTAGGAGTAAATTAAACTAGAAATTACAGGATCATTTAGAAATGCCTGATCCTTGACCTCGTAATCAGAGCTTACAAGTTGAAATAAAATAATCCGTTATTATGTTTGTCGTTTTAAACTGACAATGTTGAAATGTGGAAATGTATACATACTCGATTTCCCTTTTTTCGCTATTAAGATGCCGCCGTATTTACTAACATGTTTTAGTTTCATACCAGTTTCGGACGTTTAAGCTGTGCTTAAACGCTGTTGTGTCGTTTTAGCAAAATGTTTAGCAAGGCTTTGAACTCTTTTGAGGCGAGATTAAATGTTAACTAGAAGTCTCATATGTCAAACTGGGTTTGACAGTTCCATCGCTTTGATTCTTTGCGTACTCATTCGTTTCGATGAACTGTCCTATCCAAAAGCTTTGTTTGTTGTGGCACATTTATGTTGGATGGAAGATGTGGATCAAATTTACGTTTAACAAATTTTGGGAAATTGACATTTTGTAATGTAGGATTCGTTGGTTTCTATTAAAGGTATTATTAATATTGGAGCTATAATTAATATTAAACACGCGACTTCATTGTTCACATACGCAACTAGTAATAAACTAAAGCATGGGCATTTTTAACTTTGAATGGTGTTAAAAAGCTGCTAGGACTCTAGTACAATATACAAACTATTTAAGATATTGAAAACTATTGGGAATATTGCTTATTGTCAATACTAGCAAGAGTGAATGAGTGATATTTTTTGAATGGTTTGAATGAATTCAAACTAGTCTCACATTACATTTCAATGAAACCTGAAAGAGTCCTAATTTGTTCCTTTCATACGTTGCTGAACTGTGTAGGGTAGGGTGGGTCTAGTTGCGTATCAAAAAATGCGACATTGTTTTTTTCTACGCAACATTCATTTGGATGCACTAATATCACGTAAGTACTAACTAATGTGGTCATTATTCTAGTTACAGTAACTAACAAGAATTTATGTTCCATTCGTATCGTCTTTATTAAATCTTAAATTTTATTTTATTCAGTGGGTATGGGGCTATACCCCGTCATAGTAACTGATTAAAAGTGTGGTGACCTATT
The DNA here is from genome assembly GCA_927399485.1 of Calamotropha paludella. NCBI lineage: Eukaryota > Metazoa > Arthropoda > Insecta > Lepidoptera > Crambidae > Calamotropha > Calamotropha paludella. Next base: position 15,928,146 of record OV656803.1, on the reverse strand, counting down.
CTTATTTTTATATTTCTAGGACGAGAACTTATAAGATAAACACTCAACGGGGTTGGCAACAAGTCACAACTTACACGATGCAAAAGCCGTTATGGGCGAGGGTAAAAGTGTAAATGCCGCTTCTAAAGCATTTTACTTGAAAGTATTGACGCTAACGAGGTATATCGATAAGTTTAATGCTCAAAGCAACAATGAAAATCATAATCGGCCATAAATGGGTTATAAAACACCCAGGATAATAACCGCTGCAAAAAACGTTGGAGTGACATATGTTCTTCTTAACTGCAATAATTTTGATAATTAATTATTTTAATGCACTAACTTATATTGCAATATTACGAGCCATTCTATAATTTGTTAATTTTTTTACTTATCTTATACTCTATCTAACACTATCTTATACTCTTTATTAAGGGAGGTTTATGAGACTTGAAACTGATTTTTATTCCGATTTAAATTTAATATGGATGTAAATCTGATTATTATTGTGTGAAACATGCAAACAAATATATTAATAACATTAATGTTATTTAATTCAATCATATTCATGTCATGAAGTCACGAAAACTTATTGTTGCTCAACGTGCCCCATACCAATGTTCAGCTTACCCTACCGTAGGGGCATGTTGAGCAATGTTGACATGTATTACAAAATTCGAAATATCTTTAAGTCTACAAATAGCTGATTAGTATTAAAACATTTCTTTAAAACTAGCATAAATACTCGATAAAACTGTGGAAGAATTATATCTGTTAAAAAAAATATTTCCAACTATGACACATTTAGGCAAAGATTGCTCAACTAGACCCACTCGACCCTACTTTTAGAGCGTTATTAATAGACACCAGCACACAACCACTGGCTATATGAGCGGTTATGAATAGCGTATAAAAATATTCTTTATAATAAGAATCCCTAAAGCGTGATCCCGTCTCGCGCAAGTCCGATTTTTCCACATTACCAGTAACACGGGTAGAAGGTGCCCGAGTGAATTGAACCGGACGACCCGGCCTGTCGCGTGTTATCCCTAATAAATCGTCAAGAGGCTTATAGTGACAAGTTCATCCCGTGAACAAATAGATATTTCCGATGATACCGACTAGAATAATGGTAATTCCGCTTAAAAGGTTAAAAGATATTGTTAAAAGTTTCTATACAAATATTTATAAAATAATAGGTATAAGACATAATTAGTAATTAAACACAATTGTTGCTTTGTTATTACCACAAAGACTGACTAACTGCACGGTTTTAGTACTAATATACGAAAGACCTCTTGTCACCCATAACAAACACAATAGAGCAGGTATTTTAAACTTGGAACAAACGATAACCGTATGCCATGTGATATGTGTAGCTTATTAATATTAACAAATAGTTTTTCTTCATTGACACTCTTTAAAGTGAATTGATTAAATGACATCTTATAATTTATGACAGTTTAAATATTGCAATTTATAAGAGCGCTCCTATTGGCTTATGCAAATCTATAATATAAGATCACAAATTTGTTGTTTGTCTGTCCGCTCTTTTTCCATTGTATATGCGTTACCATAGCAACGCGTTAACCGCAAGTAGTTCGTCTACCGGACGCTAGATGGCGCTAATGGAAAAAATATTTAATAATAGAAAAAAATTAAAGAATTTTGTCCGCTCATGCGAAGCCGAGACGGGCCGCTAGTGTTAAATCCAGTTAAACAACACAATGCCAAAGGGCATACGGAAAAAAGTACCAAGACGACTTACTAAAACTTTTATTTAAAACAAGCAATGGAGATAAAAAGCTTGATTTTACATTCCATTCAGTCATAAAAGCCGTTTGATATCATATTTCTGTAACCTCCTCCGATTTCATGTACACAATCCATTTATGCTGGCTTTCTTCAGTGATTATTTATTACACTTAAACCTTACACAATTTTTAAGAGTTCAAAATCACATGTTTTTCTTTTGATATGAGTTTCAATCTAAGAAAGTGACCCATATCAAAGAAGACTGAAATAAATGTTATTTGACCGAAGACTGAAGTCAAACTTTTCATGTTGTGAGTTGCCCAAGCGTAAGTTAGAATGATTATTAAAAAACAAGTACTACTTATAGTACTACTATACTTTTTTGATAATAGATATTAAATGAAAGACATAGTATTTTCAAGAGAAATTCTCTAACTAAGCGTTACGATACTAACAATAAAACCTTATCATTTTAGGAGTCAACTACATATAATTATCGCATGTGTTAGTGAGCTACTCTGAATGAACTCGTAATGATTTTACATTCTACTGCCATATAGCATTGTATTTACAAAGATCATACTAAGTTCACGACAGAGAGTAGATCAGATATTATCAGTTTCTAGTACCCTTAAACATGGTTAAACATTTTTATGGATCAATAACTAACTATAAGAAAGCATACACCCATTTATCAAGAAGATCAGAAATGCTTTTAAGTTATTTCAATTATCGATATTAAAATATGAAATATTCGTACATCAAACAACAGGTAAGTTCAAGTTATAGTAACAGCTAAATACTAATAATATTGATTTGGTTGAAAAAGAGCTCCACCCTCAAAAGAATATAGGCTGATTTTTTACGTAGTAAAGTAGTAGTTCATGAGAGAAAAAAATCTATAGTCACCGTTACCAACTAGACAAAAACTTTATCTCGGAACATTACTTTAACACTATGTCAAAAAAAATATCATCATTAAAATCAGGTCCATGGTTATTTCACGGAAATCTCTCCATGAGTGAGACACACTATTAAGCCCATAATATGGGCTAATACTCCCAAAGGTCGAAAGAGTTATGACACTTACGTGAGGTACAAATGGTAAATTTTCCGATGTTTTTTGAAGACGAATTCATTGTACAACTTCTTGCATATGGTCTATTTGTTAACACCGGAACTTTATAATTGTTTTTGTACTTAAATCTTCATTCAAATTTATTTACTTCAAACTTTTAATAATTTAAATTAAAACTTATAATAACCAAAGTTTCCACACCTATTAACCGTAAAGCCTTCGGGCAAGTAATGAATAAGTAAAAATATCATTATAAAAAGTCCAAGTAGCCAATTTACGTAAGTCAAGAGTTTTTTGTCATTTCAGATTTGCAGACAAGATTTAGTTAACACCATAATACATATTTTTATGGCACAATAGACGTTGCATTGACAAAATAAGCTATGAGATTGAGTCAATGCAAAAAAATCATAAACTTCAACATTCAGAAACAGCTTTCCGTTTTTTATGTTATGATAAACTATTTTTATTGTTTTTCCTATAACCTTTACTTTGATTCACACTATTATAAAAACCTAAAATGAAAAGGCGAAGGGACCTAGCCGTTCTACATGCGAAATTTACTTAGAAAGAGTATTTAATGTAAATAAGACCAGTTTAAAATCGTTCAAAAAATACTTAGAATTTGTTCTCAGTCATCGCGAAAATACGCTTGTATAATATCACCGGAAATTTTACTTTAAATTTGAATTCCTAATATTATCTTCCTTTCTGTGACTTTATTATCTAAAGAGAATAATTTTGTACTACAGTTTAGGACAAAGTTGGTGCTACTAAAAAGGACAATATATTATGTCAAAATGTTTTGTCCCTGTCGCAGACCTTTCAATCAATTAATCACGGTACCGATATTATTTCATCTTAGAGGTCTCTCATAGATGTAGTGAGGGTTTATTTTTGTCCCTTTTCAGCGAAGCAATATTTTATGATTTTGCCAATATGTTATGCGCTGACAGTTTTTTCTCGAAAATATTTATAGTGCTTGGATTTTGATGGTCCATGCCCAATACTGGAATTTGGTAATATCAAACAGTAAATATTCAGATAAATGTCGAAGCTAGCGTTACTGATGCCAAGTCGAGGTATGTACCATGGTATTGTATGATAAATTGAATTGAGGATTATCAAATAACTGCATTTTATCTACAAAAAATTCATATATTTGTCGTTGCTAGAGGTACTCAGCTCAGGTCGAAGTTTGCAGCAATGACTAACCTTTTTAAAAAATTAAATGTGAAGATTGGGGATTTAAATCTGAATGACTTGAACATTTCGTTTCAATACCCCAAACAAGAGGATAATTTTTTCCACAAGCAAAAAGAAATTCAGATTTTATATCACAAATCAAAAAGTATTTCAATTCACACGAATTGAGTAATGAGAAAAGTCATAGTATTGAAATTGTTATTATTCATCATATCAGCAAATTGATGTGCTCACTGCTACGGCACGTGCCTTCACTATGGTCGAAAACACCCTAGCCAGGTTGTACAAACACAGATTCAGTAAGTAAGTTAAATTTTGTGGTCATCTGTAAGCTAACCGACCGAATGTATTAATCACAACATCTTATTGATTATATGTTTAGTCTATTCTATTGCATAATATTACGTGCTTTTGTTACGCTTAACATGTCGTAGTAAGTAAGATTATCTCTTCTATACGAGTGGATTTTTTGGCCCAATATTTTCGTGACGTTTGAACATGATAGTTCTGGTTTTAATGCGTGCAAAGCCTAACAAAAAATAAGATTTTTCACAAAAATTGTAAACATAGGTATTCCAATGAGCCATAATTCATGACTTTTTAGTTTATTTATGTTATCTTCTATGTTTTTGTCCTTTGTAGCCAAAAATATGACCGTCATCTGAATAAAATTTCCTTCCTGTGACAACTCTGATTTAATAGCATAGTGTCTTCATTGTTTTGCTACCGTTTCTTACTTATTAAGGTTTTGTTATGCAAAATAACGAATTTGTGAGCCACCTTATATCTTTTACTTGTGAAGAATACTTAAAACCTTTTTAATTATACAATTCAATTTCCATTAAACGAAAAAAGGTACAGTAATTAATACAGACTCTATCATAAGCACAGCCACTGAGAGACTTATGGACTTGTGTGAAACAACGACAGAGGCTTAAACTGATTCTCAATCGAACCCGAGCCTTAAAGATGGTATTTATTGAGCTAGAAAGCATTGAAATTCAGTAAATAAACTATTATAAACTTTTGTATGTTAAGTAAAAGAAAAACTATCCATATCTGTCGCAGACACCTCTTCAATGACCTCTTCAGACGCTATTAGTACATCTTCTGGCATTCTGACCTTCCAGATAATCTTTTATTTTATGAAATAAGCTTGTTTAAAAAGATGATAGGAGGGTGACCCAAGACTATTACCGGTGTGGTATCCACCTAGACCATGTTCTGAACTTTGAGTGCATGAGCGCATGATTGTGGTGAAGCTATGTCCCGGGAAACCCGCTATTCGGTCGCTTGTGAATACTTTCACTGAATCCCTCTGGTAAGCAATTCGTAGTATATTTGATTAGTCAATAATACCATACGGCGTTGATACTGCTTTGATTTTGAAAGAAGTGAAGAAACTAGCGATCAAAACTTTACCTACACTTCTCGATCGCTCCACTTTAGGTGACGTTTTGAAACTCGATTACTTCTCTTATATCTATCTTCTCTATTATCTTTCTCACGCGAATGCATTTTTGTAAACACTTCTCGTTCCAATCTGCAATATAGTCGTATACTGTATTTCCTGTCTGTTCTGTTGACAAAAATTTTCCAGCCGTCGAAGAACTACTTTTTTCTTCATCTCCTAAAGTTAGACGACTGCACTTGAATTAGTTATACCAACGTTTAAAAGTTGCTTAATCTAACGAGTAGCATTTATCCATAGATGCCACTTAATCTATCAACCAGTGACACAGAAAATCATCGCATAAAAATCCCGACTTATCCATACTTAACTTAACACACTCTAATTCAATTGTGCTCTTAAAATATGTGGTGGGAAATTCGAAATTCTATTAATGGTTATTGTTACTAATCTTTTCATAAATAAAAGTTAATCAATTTTATCTTATGCCTTATAACTATTATTCTGAGTAGTCCGGTACAAATAGATTGTTAGTTTAGCTGAACCATGATCAGGCCGCGTATTAGTGGTCGTGCGTCTGTTTACAGTTAGACCTCACGTCGGTACCAGCAACTTTTAGGGTCTACCCCTGAGATCTGTATATAGTCATCGCGAAGCAAGCTGTTATGAGAAATTGCATGCGCTCACACTGAGACTGAAAGACCAGTGGTAGGAGTTCGTATTTTGAAAATAGTTTTGTTTTAGTTTTCGTTTGAACCACAACCAATTAGAATCTTTGCTTCGGTGATGTTATTTTGTGGAGCACTTATTTTAAGTCGAGTTTCTTTGCACTATGGAATATTAGAGTTAACGGGCTAAAATGGAACTAAGAAGCACTATCTCAACGCTGAGTTCAAGTGCGGCTTTGTATATATTAATACCACTTAGATAAATATGTTAAAAATTCCTAAGTTTTTTTCTACTCCAATACCTCACCAATCAACAAAGCAAAATCAAGATATACAAATTTTCAAACAAATTCAAATATAATTCATATATACTGCATAATTCAAATATTATTTATTTAACTTAAAAACGATAAGTATATATTCCTATAAGTAAATAATTAAATATTGATTCTTGTACCTACTCGGATCATTCGTATTTATACAGCACTATTCTATACTTACAGCAATAACTTTAGGGACTTATTATATCAAGCCTTACCTTGTAATTATTACGGAATTTTGATTTGAAACTAAGATTAAAAATCTAACACCTTTTTCAAATTTAACTTTCCCTTTATCTGCGCTTAGGACCGACAAAACTACTTTCCCTACTGATAAAGTCTAAAAAATAAGCACAGAACAAACACATAAACAAACAATAAATCTAATTTCCGAAATAAGTTAAAAAAAATAATTTAGGGATATTTAAAAAGCAAGAAACAGCTGATTGAAATTAACAATAATTTACAAAATACTTAAAAATCTAATTACAAATATTTTAGTTGCCACTTAAAGTGTCCACCTCTATTATCGTCACACAGACGAACACTTTTAATTAGATTTTTGCATAAGCAAAGCTATTATTTAGTTTGCATTATCGAGTAAACTATAAATTTTAAATTTTCGCACGTTTTCAAAGCTTCTCTTGACAGGCGAAAGCACTACAACTTCCTTTTTGAATTACGATCGTACGCAAGAGCGAAAGCTTGCCGGTTCCTTAAACTTTGTTCAATGATTCTATACTATGGAGTATAGTATATATCTTTTTAATAAGTTGCACTATTGACTGATAACAATGAATGTACCCTTGACAAGTTTCATGAACATTATTCGGGTATTAAAAAATATGTTTTGCATTTTGAAGATGCTCATGAAGATATCTATTTAAATAAAATAACTTAAAGGATATTTTTTCATACTTTATATTTGATCCTGACGGACGTTTCGACTCCTTTTTTTCGAACCGTGGTCACGGGATGACTAAGATTATGGTCATCATATATGTGTTACTTACCTTCACAATATTTTAATAGGGCACGTTCATAATTGTTTAAATTTATACAAACCTAAATCAAAGTGGCTTCAAACTTGAATTCAATCTATTTATAGTGTCTTAAAATTAATTTTACCTCTTTTTATCGCGAAATTCAAATAATATTTTGCGATTTAACTTTAACTAGTAATTATCAATTTACTGGTGCTTACAATTAATATGCTTTAATTTTGAGATTAGGATTAGGACTGAATTAACTAATACTTTCGATTTAACTTTAATAAGTAATTAAAAAATATTCTTTAATTTTGAGATCCATAAATAAACGTGAACTTTTTTTCGCTTGTTGGAACGAAATAGTTAACGTTAACATTAAATGATCAACGCCTCCTGATTTGCAGGTATTTCGTAGTGAAAATTTATCTATTTTAAAACGTCAAGGTCTACTGGGATTTCCTTTTATGTTATCACATTCTTTTCAAATTACATTCCAAATTGCGGTGTTTCTTTGAACAGGAACATTCAAACGATTATTTTTTTTCCATTTTTAATGATTTCATTAAATTCCTTTTAAATCGGTGCGAGACACTCGTGCGTCACGTTTTTGTTTTATGAGCGTGATCGACAGATATCTGAAAAACAAAAAGGTCACAACCTTTACTTTTCGAATGCGAATTTTAGTAATCGTTCTAATATATCTGCATTTTTATCTAATAAGATAAACCCGGTTGAAGAGTTGTCTTTACATCTTCTGGTATACATTCAACGTAGCCTTTCTTAGCATCCCCGCGGCGAAAGCCAACAACGACCCCGCGAGCCCAACGGCAATGTGAGGATGCATACTTAGGTTTTTAGTGGGTAAGCCTCTAATCCCCCATCGGGCACTAGGCCGGCTGGGGGAATGGAGGACGCTCGCCCGGCGACGCAGTATGCGTAACGCATTTTCCTAAGCAGAAATAAAAAAGCCTTTCTTAGCACACGCAGATCGAAACGTATAGTCTGTGCAGATGAGTATTCAATTCATTTTTGAGAACAATTTATTACCAAAGCTCTCTTAAATCTTAGAAACTGTCATAGAAACCAAAACACGCTAATTCACGAAGAATCTGTAGATCGTTCAGAAGACGTTACTTCCACAACTAGTAATGAAAGTGCCCCTTCTGTTACTTCTCAATCTATTGTTTCGCAAATAAACATCTTTACAAATATTCGTGATAATTCACTTATCAGGCTTTTCACAGCTAATGTAGGGATCCTAACGGATCAGGCAACATACATATTCCGTGCTCTAATTGATACCAGTAATTAGGTGCACATCATAATCAATCATCTGGTTAATCGTTTGGTTATCTTTAAAGTTTATTTGTGATAACTTTGGCAAGTTTAATGGATGACTGAATAAATAATCAGAATTGTTTAGGAACTGTGTTTGAAAAAATGATACTGTATGTTATCATTTTATTTAAAGGAATCTCAGATTATACTTTATATTAAAATCTGTTAAAAATATTTAATTAAAACTAATAACTATAACCTATAGATAATAAAAAAGGAAATTTTAAACAACTTTAAATTCTTTTTTTAAATATATATGTTCCGAATATGTTTGCCTTTTACACAAAAATATCAATAACGGTATAAGTATACTATTATATTACATTTATACGAGTACTAATCAAAACTAAGAGCATGCAATTTTAAGCCTGACTTTCTGCGCCGCTCAGCGACTTCATTGCCAGTGAAAACTGTTACCCAACGACTTCATTATCATTAAGCTCGTAAAATATGAAGACAAAGTTAGAACTAGAGATGATGCGACGTGCCACCGGTGCTGGCACCTCGTTTATTATTTTTGCATCTGCAATGCTGACACACTGTTCTATGAGTGCAAAGTTGGCGGAAAATTTTCGACGAGGTGTTTCTATTGGTCGAAATTGTTTTCACAACATTTTCTAAAATAACTCTGTAAAGCCGCATATACTTCAAATGCATTTTATTCTATACAATATGTGTTGACTTCTGGTAACAAGCGTGAGGGTGTTGCCATAATATCTTTGGTGCTATCCTAATCTCATGAACTTTTATTTTAGATTACTACGGCAGCATTTGCTACATTTGAATTGATATTAAAATTTTTGTAAACCTAGTGACAGAAAGGAAATTGATCATAATGTAAAAATATAAATGTAATTAATTGACTTATTCTACCGATACAGCCCACCATCAACCATCATCAACGTGAACATTAGTATTGTATGAGAGTCATTATTTTATGATTTTGGTAGATGTTATAATTTTTAGTAAACTGTTACTCTTGATCGAATTCTTGCGTAATAAGCATATTGCCTTTTCTTCCCTTAAGTGAGTTATAGCAAATAAAATCAGTTATTAATCACAAAAAAAACTCAAATAAGTGAGCAATGCCCTTATGGTCGTGATGAGAAAACGAAGTAATATTGTATAGAAAACTATTATCTACTTGCCTCAGTAGGTATGTCCAATTCAGAAGGCTCTAGCTTGATAAATGTAATACTCCGAAGGTGATTCTTCTGTTCGATTCCTCTTCGCATGCTTAACAGATTTTGAAATAGTTGTTATTGTGCGTGTATTATTATTATTTATATAGAAAAGCTAAATCTGAGAATTACTTTTTTTAAGCCATGTAATCATACCTTGATCTTTTTTCGTACAGCCTCTGTGTGTATCAGTGAAAAGTTTCGTCCACACATTTCGCTGTTGTCGCATGCCGAAATGATATTTACACAAAATACACTTGGTGTTACAGTCACATGAAAATGTTGAACGAATGCTTTTAGCTGTCGCAATATTGCTCGCACAGATTTTAATGCATTTTCGTGTGTTTGGACTTTTTTATTTTCATTTGTGAACAAACTTCAAGCGTTGCGGTATGTTCCGGAAACTATGTTGCGGCTCTGATTTTATTACCTTCAGGTTTTTATTTTTATTTTTAGGTACATATCGTCACTCCAGACATTGCATGGCTGCTTTGAGTAGGAACATAGTAGTCTGAGTTGCAGAATGGAGAACTTGATGTCGTAGAGAAAGGCGGCGGTTTATAGATGGGCAATAATATGAAGCCTATATTGGTACAAGAAATACTCACCAGGTTCATACTTTAACAACATATGAACTGTAAGCAATAACCCATCTAATTTAATATTTTCATAAATTTGGTGGGTGAAATGAAATGAAATGAAAATAACTTTATTCAAATGCACTTAAAAATAATTAGTTTTGAATCGTCCAACATTTTTACCTACCACCCATTCAGGACGTCTTTTAACTGAGCAGAAGAATGGGCGCAACAAACTCGTCAGCTCTAACAGAAGTAACGACATTTACAATATTATACGTCCTCACCATACATAATCCACAAAAAAAAAACAAAATTATTTAGTTATGACAGTGACAGGTGTATGAAATAATAAGGGTGAATACCAGAGTAAGAACGGATTTTGGAAAATCCTACATCCAAAGATATGAATTAAGGATAAACTGCTAAAATTTGTTCACTTAATGGGTTAAAAAAGAAGTTGAACTTTCTAACGAAACCCACACGGTGTAAGTAGTTTCTAGAAATACTACTTGATCCTGGTAGGTAACGCTGTGATCGGGTTTCAGGTAGAAAAATCACCTTCGAAGAAATTATTTGGTTCAATTCATATTTATGTGTTAAAACTCAACTCGTCTCTGGTGTCAAGTAAACTGGACACCATATATGCGGGCAAGTGATCTTTTATTTGAACTACAGAGAACCTTATAAAATACAATTATTATATAACAGCTCCTTCTTCGCCTATTGTTTGATACTTATAAAATACTAATGTAAGATATTTGTTCATTCGATGTCTATGTGAATAATATGAAGAAATGACGCTGATGGTCTGTTTCGGTCTCTCAATTAGAAGAGTAAGCATCCAGATACCGAGAGATTGTGGGCTCGAGTTCAGAAGACTAATTTATTTCTTCTTTAAAAATGCTTTGTCATAGTACGTAGCAGTATATTAATTACTAATGTTTAAGTGTTCACAATGCCTTATTTCTATAAAATTAAATAGGACTATAAATAGACAACTAGATTTGGCCCTCTAGTGGGATATTTATATTTATCTCACATGAGGGTTCGGCGATGAGGTTGTTTGTTTTTTAGGTGTCTTCAATCTTTTAGAATTTAGTTGTTAAATGTTAAAATAACAAATAAATGTAATATATTTTTATGTGAGTTGCTCTCCTTTAAGAGAGATCTCTAAAATTGCATGTTAATTAATTAACATGCTATTTCAACACGAGCATTGAAATATCGTTTAACACGAACAGTGCGAAGATTCACAAAAATCCAAATAATATTTAATAAATTTTAAATTTTCTAGTATTTTTCTATAAAAATAATTTATTTTATAAGATCGCATTGAAAATGCATAAAATTATTAAACTAAACATTTAAAAAAATTTATAAAAATAACATTTGTAAAAATGTTTCTTTCGAATACGAGAGGACGTTCCTCTCATTGATGAAACAACGCTGACCTACAGCGTAAAATCAGGAAGGTATTAGAAAATTTCGACGAGTGTTCGCAAGGCTCGGTAGCTCAATTGGGAGAGCATTGGACCGGATTTCCAAAGGTTGCGGGTTCGATTCCCGCCTGAGAATTCACTTGTGACCCGAGTCGATTTTTTCTAGTATTTTTCTATAAGATCGCATAGAAAATGCATAAAATATATAAAAATTATAAAAATATTAACTATAATTTAATATTTTTATAATATATAATTTAATAATTATAATAAACGTTCATCTGTGTAAATGATTTAAATATTTTGTTAAAACAAGTGTTGTCCAAATTGATAAATAGATGCCAAAACGCACGTCATGCTGGTAGTTTACAACTTAATTGCTTATTAGGGCCACTTCATATACTCCCAAATGAATCAACATTATATATCATAACCTTAGGGTTATAATAATACCAGCTCATTCCAAACAGGGTTCACGGTTTCTTCTCTTTGTAAGATTAATGATAAGAGGTAGGCGATAATACAAGACAATGCCATTATGTCTACTCTGAGAGAAATGAAATTGAGTTCTTTGCGGCAGAATTTCGGGTTACAGATTATCTATTACAAAAGGTAATGAAATACCGATTTTCTTTTGTTTTTTGGTCTTCCAACCTATCAATTTATGAAAGAAAATATATTTTTTGGTGCTATAATTTTCTATCTCCTAATTTTTCATTGTTATCCAATAATATGTTTATGAAGAGAACAAGAGAAAAGACACAACAAGATTTGTTTTCTTTTGTCGTTGTGTACTGTATTTTCCCCTTTTATACTTACATAGGTATATCCGTACCTATGACAGATGTTATATTCGTTAAGCCAATTAATGTTCTTTTTCTTATAACTCGATGAATAAAGGTGGGGTTGTTAACGAAATTTATAATAGACATCATACGATATTAAAGGAAATTTCAATACATATTATTTACAATAACATTGATGTCTTAATTCATTTTATTATTTTAAAGAGAGACAGTGGATTTTGTAAATGTCACGGAATCTCGAAGTAATCTTATTACTTATTATTCGCCAATATTCAAAATAGACATATAAGTGTCTATAATATATTACTAGCTGACCCGGTAACGCGTTGCTATGGTAACGTTAATTTGATACAATGGAAAAAGAGCGGGGGAAAAAGCGGACAGACAAACACAGAAACAACAAATTTGTGTTCTTAGATTTAGATATACGTTGCAGTTGGATTGCATAAATAGCCGCTTTACATAACTGCAATTTTATATAAGGCTCCCTTTTGACAAGCAGGTGGATGATGTTTAAGGGTTTTTATAAACAAAAATTTTTTGTATTTATCAATGAAGCGAGTCAATTATTAAAGGGTTTTGTAAAATAACAGAAAAGAAGCCAGATTGTAGACGTTAGTTTTAAATTTGGTTGTTATTGGCTCATATAGTTATCCGACTATCAACAACAATAATTATCCGACTTCTCATTCTAATACTTTTTTAAAGTAATTTTAGCCTAAATTTTTTTATTATATCAAATTGTTGATTTATTTAGGGGTATAGAATAGTTAATCTTTTTGAACTGTATTGTGATTTATAGGTAAGTTTGTGTCAGGAAGGTTTACTTAAAATAACAATGTCTAGACTCACGTTTGCAGCTGTATTATCACAAAAACACAATCCTCATATAATAGAATCAGAAGGAATGAACAAAAGAAGAATAGATAGCTAAGCATTCACAAACACGGCACTTAATAACAATAGTAATTTACAGCACTAAAAGCGTCTAGATCTAAGCGAATTTTAGGCAAGCGTTTTAGCATCGAGCGACATAAGCTCTGCGAGGCGTATAGGTCTCGACTAGGGTGCGCAGTCGGTGTGCGCCCGCGCTTGTAAGATACTACGATACCGACTTGACGACTACGACGACGAAGACCGACTTCCGATTAGACGATACTTGAATTGTGTGTTCCCAATCGCCGCGACAAGTAGGCATGCCATGCAGTCCGGAATATTACGAGTATTCAGATATAAAATGTGTAGATGCTAAGGATAATTAATTTATTAATTTAAATAATGTGATTGTGTAAATATCTATAAAATGTTTTATGTAAAGTTTAGTAATATACATATAAGTTTAGATATAAGAATTTTATAAAGTATTTAAACTGTATAAATATTAGGTAAATTATAATAATTTATAATATAACTGAAATCAAGATTTATCTACGATACGAAAAAGACTGACGTCATTCCGTTAATTTATAGAGAGATTTTTCATGGTCAAAGTCGTTAAAAGTACCTATATTTTATTGTTATTTAATAAGTAATGATTAAGTTTAACAAGTAAGATGACTTAGTATTAAAATGCATTTTTAATGCTGTTCAGTTTTCAATAAATGTTTCCCCAGCTGCTCAGATAAAACTGTTGGCGATATATGTAAATCAATTTATTATACTTCATTGTTTGCCAGAACTAAACAGGGGCACTTCAACCATTTCCATTTCAAAACGTCAACAGTTTGAAACAACTTTGATACCTGCAGAAGCTGCAACTACAAATCAAAGTTCATCAGTTAGGGGATCTGTGCAAGGAAACATTTTGTCTCGAATTTCAAAATTATGGCGGCTAAATCTCCATTTTGGTAAAGGAATTGATGTGTTTATGTGATAAACCTATAACTACAAAAAACATTTACACGCATTCATTATTTTTTGTTTTCTTTAAAGGACATAATAGTCAATTTACACAATGGGTAAACCGATGATTTGTGCATATTCCATTTTATTTTATTCCTACTGACTTAAAAATATAATTTTATAATATATGTATATGATCAAAGAGACTAAAAAGGGATCAATGGAATATGTTAAACTGACAAGAACGGTTATCGATTCTACAGTCTACTTAACAAAATTAAAGATTTAGAGATTTTATGTGATTTGCTTTACTTAGTCTCGTATTCAAACGTTGTGTTCACATAAGATGTGCCCAAAAAAGGTCTTCGCGCAGTCTTTGAACGCCTAATCCGTTACGCTCGTTTTGATAAAATCAATGATGTAGACCCGTGACAAAATAGTTTCACATCCCCTCCGAAGCCTTTGTAAAAGTTCTACCAAAGCAGACAGTATGTGAATTTGGTTTGAAATTTGAGGATAAAATATAAGTCAATCGCGAACGAATCAATGATAGAACGAGATTGTGGGCTTTACGGCTTAGAAAAAATCCTCTTCGTAATACAACCGAAATAAAATACTTAGGTATGCAAATTATATCATCAGGTTTAGGAACTCAACGCTTTTGTTATGATTGTATTGTGTATTATCTTCCTGTTTGTAACCCGAGTCGATTAATAAGGTCAACCACAAGGTTTCTGTAATCTACACTTGATTGAACTTCGTATTAATATTGATTTGTGTTACGCTTGTGTGGGTTATTAATACTATGTTTCAATAATATTCAAGCCTCAGCCTACTATTTTTTTTACTTACTGCGTGACTAAAATATTGGAGGGTTAAGCCTAATGTTGGTTTTTTGTTTGTCACTAATATTCCCGTTAGCCCTTTGTAGTAAGCTAAATGCCTGTGTTACGAGTTAGTCTACGTCCATAGTACATCGGCTACAGTCGCAGTTAATATTTCAGGATAGTCAATATAGTTAAGTAAACAAGATCGTTGATTATACAAATTTAATAGTAGTGAAAATAAAATAATAACAGCACAATAAATTAAAACTCAAGCTTCACACAAAGGCTTCCCTTTTTTTGTTTTCGCAGGACATGCATTAGGCATTCGCTCGTGCAGGGAGCGCACGAGGCGATATGTGGGACTCTTCTCCATGCCCAGGCTTGGAGGCCTACCCACTAAAACCTGCGGCGTCCCACAACACATTGGCGGGGATCGTGTGGTGTACTTTCGGATGCAGTCACGATCCTGACACAGACGGTTCCCAGAGGCCCCGGCAGGCAGTGCGGCCGCCCCGCCACCGGCACACCGGAGGCAGCCGGGGAAGTGCTGTAGGCATTCTACCCTTCACATCCTCCGGGATGCCTGCGTCCGCAGAACTTTTGTTTCCGGAGGGCTTCCGTAGCCGCCGTCACGCCGAACACCCCTCTCGACCCCCCGGGTGATAACGAACAAAACTTCGGTATCGCCCAATGGTGACGAGAGGGGGCTCTACCCTCGCGGAAGTCATTCCCGAGCTCGCGACATCGGGCCCGCGCTCCCAGCCTCTTCACCTATCCCTTCCCAGCTAGTAAGGGTGGGAAGAGACCCTCTCCCCCCCGAGTGTTTTTACGGTGGGGGTTGGGCACCAAGGCAGAATGGGTGCCCCTTCCGCTATTGGGGCGTCTGCTAGAGGAGGGGTGAGGTTCCCTCCCCTAGATGGGGATGCAGGTGGCAAAACGCTGCCACCTTCTCCTCTGACACCTGACTCCCTACTGATGAGGGAGTTTATGTCCTCCTCCCTTCGCCTCTCGGGGGCATCCTTCTATGAGGTCGTCCTCTCGCCGCCTCCTAGGACCTCCCGCTCGTCACCATGGCTCGCGCCACGGCGGCGAGCGAGAGATCTCCCACGATAAGATTGCCGCGCTGAGGACAGCATGCTGTACACACCTCTAGGGTATCCTGGGCGGTGTCTTTCGCAGCGCCGCAATGATGGCACGACGGGGTTGGCTCCATTCAAATCCAGTTCAGATATTTACCGAAGCACCCGTGTCCGGTAAAGACCTACGCCAACCTAAAGGTCACCGACCCATGCCGCCTTCCGCACCACTCTCGAAGCACGGGCCAATTAGTGGAAAAGAAAATAAAGAGTAACTATGGACATTAACTTCACCATATGTGCCTTCCAATGCACAGACGAGCCGAAGCAAAATAACATATTTTGCCACATACGATAATCAGTTTTGCAAAACTTGCTTAAGCTTCGTATCCTTAAGCCAAAACGTACTAATTTTCTTTATTCAGGATGGATTCGCTCTTGATCCCAATCAGGCCCGGGGCCATCGAGCTTCTGTATGGTCAGATATGGGCTATAATGTTATTTGTTATATAGAATTAAAACAAATCTTTTCTCTTATTTCATAATTTTCCCTTTTGCGTTTTACTAAACATGCTCAATGCCACTTAGCTAATTAAGTATAAATCAAATAAAGATAAAAAATGTTACCGGCATTTAACTTGATAAACGATGAAAAAACTGAAAACACAGTTTTACCTTTAGCTGAAGTTGCAGACGTGGGTAGATAGCGGCAATAAATTCTCAACCACCAGGTAAACTTTGTGATTTTTTCTTACTTTAATTGTATTAAGTATTCAAAGAGTTGGTTTTAAGAATAATGTTACAAAAAATTTTCAAATCAAAATCTTTAACATAAAAAACATTTATTTTCTTAAACTTTGAATCCGCGGGTTACAGCCACCCGTATACAAGGCCATACTCCGTAACCACTTACTGAGTCCCCCACTAGACCACTTTCTTTTACCAATTTAGAACAATTAACTTCTTAAAGTTCCATATATAAGATACCTTATGTAATACTATCACATTTTTGTAGTAGCTTGTTTGATTAAGAATCAGGTGGCTCAATATTCCCTATAAGGATTATTCACTATTCCTGTACATCCATATTAAATTTTTTTGGAAATTACTTTTCCTTGGTGGGTCGTAAAGGACAAAGTCCAAGCTGTAAAGCGAATACGCTATGAATACATAAAATATTAGTTTTTGTTACCACATGGAACAATGCGCATTGCCGTGGTTAACGATATTGCTGCGAGGTTGCTTTGCTCGAGCTTATTCTAACACTAGACAAGGAAGTATTTATTGGCTGTTGTTATTCCTTTTTTCAATGAATTGTTTTAAACTTTTATGGTTACTAACATTAGTATTCATTGAAAAGTTTTTTTTACCATTTCAAATAAGAAATACGACGGAGAGAAGACCGTTATGTCTGTCCATAACACCCAGCCACAAAAAATAAAGTTCTTCTGTGATATCTCAAACATAAAATGAATCGTTGTAAAAATCCAGTTTTTATTAATACTAAAGGAAGTATTTAACTGTAAACATTTATCACTAAATTTCAAGCGAATGTTTAATCACAAAAATAATGATTTGCCGAAATAAAATGGATCTGCTTGTGTTAACTTTCATTAATAAATCGTTAGGGCTAAAAAAGTTCAATGACAGACGTTTTCTTTCTTTTCTATAGTATTAATAGAATATACAGCCAACGATAGTTTTATGGATTGCCACTGAGTGTTTACTCTACATGCAGCAGACTCAATCATCCATTAATTTACGCATCGTCCATCACAACGCAACGCCACCGTTGGTCCGTGTGCCTTCTCTCTTAGTCTCAACTTTATATTTACCCCTCATTCGACCTAATATATGTGTATTCATTAATCCTATGTCGTTGGTAAAATAACAATAAAACTTTGACCGTTGTTACGATTCCTATTACAAAGGAATTGTTTAGGTAAACAACTTTTTGACATTTCTATTTAACAAGTTTTTCACACGACAAAACAAAAGCAGAAATGTGAAAACAACTTTTATCTCGACAATTGAATTGAATTTAATTATATCCACTTCAGACTGAAAGATTTCAATTCGTAATCCCATGAAATATATAAAAGAAAATCTCAGTTTGTGACAATTGATAGATAGGTGAAGTAGAAAGTATTATTACAAAGTGTTATATTTCCCTGACGAATAGCAACTATCTGTACCTTAGAGATAAGTTACAGGAGACGGCAGTTAATTAACATTTAGTAAGTTTAACTTTGTTGTCGTTAAAATAAAGTTTGTATTAGAATTATCTTAGGTTGAGTTAGTTTGCAATGCGTGACTTAACCCGCATTAATCGGGCTTGGACACGATGGAGACGATATGAGTTGCACAACGTAGCGTAAATAATTATTTGCTTTGTGAAAACAATAAAAAAAACCTCAATAATAAAAAAGATCGATATACAATTACTAAATTAGTGTTCGTTTTACTTTTTCTTGTGTTAAGTTAATCAATTAAGATTAAATAAGTAGTGTTCCAAAATTTCTTTATGATATCTCTCTATTTAAGTGATACTAGTGATCTGCCCCGGCTGCGCACGGGTATTATAGCATATTATGTATACATGTTTTCTGCCGTAGAATCGCATTAGCTTAATGCGTCGAATATGTGAAATAGTTTTAAATGTAATACAATGTCTACACTTCTTGCAGTATTTTAATGTATTTTAATATGTACCTAGATGTTAGATATAAACGAACATATTTTTTGATAAGTTATCATGTTTAGTACTTCAATATATTAATTAAACCTAAACAATCTGGAAGAAAGATAAATCAGTTCTAAGAATTAATAAACTCCGACAAACACTCAAATACCTACTTATCCACTTACATCAATCGATTCTGCCAAATGATATCACGAAACAAATAAAAAATACGACCATTACATTAACTTTGACGCTTGAATTTATTTCACGCGCGATAATTTTTTGCGATTATTTCTAAGATATTCATTGAAATTTAAATTGCGTAAAAGATTATAATGATGTGCATGAAATGCTTAAGGTAACTAACGTATTTAAGTTGATAAGGATCAATACTGTATCCGTCTAAATAGCATTGTGTCCATTTTTTAAAGCTAGAATGACTATAGTAAGCTATCCTTAACAGAATAAGAGGAGTATCTCACTATGCTTTGTTTTGATATATCTCAAAAGTATTAGTCTACATTTTCGATGAATGTTTCTACAGGGCTTGATTTTTTCCAACATCAATATATTATAGTTATATTTCAACCAATTTACACAAAACCATGACAAGTAATATACCTAAACCTTAATCATGAATCACTTTATCTATAGATGAAAACTTCATGACAATCCATTGAGTGCGTTATGAATTCATTTTGAACAGAAAGACAGACAGACTTAAGGTTTTAAAAAATAAACGTAACATACTCTTATTCATAAGTTCTACGTAAGCCAATCATAATTGCAAATGATGAAAGCGATACCAAGAAATAAGTTTCACCGTTACAACTAATTAATGCGGATAGCTTAACATTGTGAATAAATGTTATTTAATAAATATTATTTAATATAAAATGTTATGTAATTTGACAAGAAGCAACATTCCATAGCTTCACTTTTCATTTTATACTTATTCAAAGAAGAGTTTTGAAATCACTCACTAAATTTACAGCTGGAGAAGTAATAGTCTCTCAGGTCAGATCAAGGAACAATACTTGGATTAATGTTTACATTCACACTAACTAAGAACGGTGAGGCTTTTATTACAAATAATATTCATAGGTATATGTATATATAGCGAGGACTAGCTATGAATGCTCGTATTCATCACACAAACATTTGCCGGGCCTCGAACCTGTACAAATTTAGATTCACAGATAGGGTTACCCCGGTTTGGTCAACCCTTGCCACCAGTCTTGGTGTTAGTAAAAGAAAATAAAGCCTTATGTATGTTTAAATATTAAATTTCATTAAAACGCCTTTGACCTTTTGAGGTGGCGATTTTGCCTTTCGTACCGACGTTCTGTAATGTATACTAATATGTACCTTTATAGTTTCGATTTTCATTCATAACATTCGTTAAATTGTATATTTTATCATTCCATTTTATATCGTCATTTGTAAACGTATTAATCTCTGTAAATATATATATATATATATATACAATAATATTTTACTCAATTGCTGAAAAGAAACACTGGATTTTCATATAGAGCTTCCCAACCACTCAAAACTTCTATTCAGAATGCTACACACTTACCGGCATTGCTTGTTATTTTAACCTGTCTATTTGTTTAATCTATTTCGTTATTATTTCTTCATTTTATTACTAAAAATGTATTTATTTAATTTATTGACATATAAGTTTTTCTCCGTTGCCATGGCTACCCATGACACGATCTTTCATTTATGGTATTCAACCTCCAAAGAAAACCAGATTTTATTCTTTTTATGTCTTCTCGAAGACAATCTAAATTTAAATGGCTCTGGGCCTATAAAAGACCGAGCTGACCTGCCAAGTGATTCAGTTCTTCGGCAAAAGTTGCCACGTTAACATCTATAGCTCGCTACCGAGCTCTCCAAAATTATTAAAGGCCTTATCCCGGGGCCGGCTGCCCTGGGACTCAAGAAAAGTCCTCAACGCCGTAAGGCAAACTTTTGGCTCAAGAACCTACACTAAACTTAGCCACTCTCTACCACTAACGTTGCCTGACCACCAGCGGTGCAGGCTATCCATCTGCAGCGCCGCCCTACCTACCTGCTACGCCGCCCTACCTACCTGCTACGCCGCCCGACCTACCAGCAGCGCCGCACGTCTACCAGCAGCGCCGGCAGTAAATCGGTGCAGGTCGTCCACCAGCAGCGCCGCCCTATCTACCTGTCACGCCGCACGTCTACCAGCAGCGCCGGCAGTAAATCGGTGCAGGCCGTCCACCAGCAGCGCCGCCCTACCTACCTGTCACGCCTCCCGACCTACCAGCAGCGCTGCCCGTCTACCAGCAGCTCCGGCCGACGTCTGCCCCGCCTCCTGTCTACCGGTAGCGCCACCCTTCATCCGACGGTGTCACTGCATCTGGGCCCTAAAGCCCCGGGCCTCAAGCCGCCTACATAGAAGATCGCCGACGACCCACAATCACCTACTCATATTTTCACTGTACACTACACATACTCGCCCTCACTCTTCTTACCTCTTTTTTTTTTTGTTCTTTAAATTGTTTTGTAAATATATAAACTGTAACTTTACCCTGATCTTCCGTCTTTATATTTTGTCCCTTCATGACAGTTCCTGGGTTTAAATCCCGGAAAGGGCAGATGTTTGTATGCTGAATAAGAGCATTTGTACCTGAATCATGGGTGTTTATATATATATATTTCTATGAATATAACCCTAGTATCCACAACACAAGCCTTACAGTGCTTACTTTGGGCTAGGTTGATTGATGTGAATATAAGAAATATAAATTACAATAAACAGTCAAGTTACTAATTTTAAAAGCAGTATTATCGGGGAATATTCATAAATTAGATAGTAACAGTTCGCAAAATAATTGTCCATAAACAATATGGACATGATATTTTGTTCGAATCTTTCAAGATTAGGGGTTTATTTTCCACAATTCTTTAAAACGGATTACTTTTTAATAATCACATCAAAAATGACAAATGACACGTTCTGCGTGGGAGAGCTGCGAACAAAAAAAACACCTGACGACATTTTAAATATTAAACATCAAAACGAAATGGGGCATCTGAGTTGCGTTCTCTGTTATAGCTGTTACGATTTTAGCTATGTTACTATTACTAGATTTCAATGAGATTACATCTAGATCTGTACTATCGACAATTTGACAGAACTCACGTCTCAGTGTAATCATGTCGTTACTGTCGGTTGGCATACAATCTTCTCCGATTAAAAAAAAATCAGCTGCATATTGCCATGCTTGAGAATCATTGTGAAGTTGTACTCTCATAATTGAAGTAAAACAAAACTTTTTACGTGTACCCATAATACAAATGCATTCAAACAGGCATTTATTTAATTTGCAGTACCCCTAGACACAATCGAGAGGGACTGTATAAAGTCACTAGCTAAAAGTGCCACCACGATAACGTGGTTGCCTTTTTATATTGTGCGATCTAGTGCTTCGATTGCTCTTTTGTGGGACATTGATCGTTCATCTGAAACCAACAGCTTACACTACTGTAACGTTCTTTCGCGCTCACTGCTTTTGCTAATGTAACATATTGACATTTTCTCATGAACTAAATTCAATGGTAGTTTTAGAACTGAGTATGCTGTTCTTCCCCTGCTAAGTAGCATAGCAGCTATTCCACTGGAAGCTTCTGCAACAGCAACTAATTTATCTTTCCAGATTTGGGCTAATAGTAAAATTTAAAGATAAGTTTTACCAGTACCTCCTGGATCATCCAAAAAGAACAAACCCTCCACGCCAGGGTAATATTTTTACAAAACTGGAATGTCGTAATTATTTATATTTAATCAAAAGCCTAGAAAATAAGTTTCAAGCTTCTAGATTTAAAAATGACGTAATTTCCATACAAACTTTCACCCCCTATTTTAACCCTATTTCTCCTATTTTAGGATAGTAAAGCTATCCTTTTTTCGCATTAAAAACCTGAGAAACGTCTCAGGCTCTAGACTATTTCTGTACCAAATTTCATTTTAATCGGTTCAGTAGTTTAAACGTGATTGCGTAGCATTCAGACAGAGTTACTTTCTCATTTATAATATTATTAAGGATTGAGACAGCCATTCTTTTTATTATATCCCTTTTCTACTTAGGCAGTTTTTGAATTAGGAACTACTCGCTTAAATCATAATTTCATTCAATTTATCAAAAATAGCATCAGAGCATGTCAATACGTACATACATATTTCACTTAATATGTCGAGTTGAGACAAGTGCACAGTTCAATGTACCCAGCGTAGCAATGACACGTATTGAAGAGCCGAGTATATAACGAGTGTACCTACTTATTTTTGGTTCTCCAGCAATAATAAAGAGTCACAATCAGTATTACAGCTTATATGAAATACTATAAATTAAACATTAAAGCAAGTATTTCTCTAACAATTAAAGATTCCATATATATATATATATCGTACAGGTTCGGCAAAATTAATAATTTTTGCATGTGCTTATGTTTTATGGTGACTGCTATCTGAGAAGCGATTAAGTTTGTCTGTTACGCTTCTGTAAAAAAATAAAACATTGTTAGGTCCAATACTCATCAAATTTTTACATCAGCTGTCGCGTCATGACAAAGTAGAATTATCGTTCGTACTCATGACGTTTATTTTCAATTATCCTTCGCCAACGGCTGACATTGTCGCAAAGATTCCGGGATCACAATACACAATGAAAAAAGATTTGTTATATAATATAACGTTTCGATTTGAATACAGCTCTCTTTGATATGAGAAAGTTAAAATATATATACGTAGAACCTGCAGTAGACCGTTTTATTATGATTTTCAACATATAAAAATATGAATACATTTAAATATTATCTCCAGCTTTTCCGTACTTTTTCTTTGGTCCCAGCTGCAATCCATAGTAGGCTTGCATGGTGGGTTATGGCCCATACTCGCTACTGTCCCTACTTGTTGTGAATATCAGCAATAAAATAGTTTACATAGTACGATATGGTATATTCGAATGTTTTACAAGACAATAAGTGACATATAAAAAGAATATAATTTAGAATTATAAATATATGTCATACAATAGTAGCCAGGGTATTATTTTGAAATACTATAAAAAAAGATAAGGCCTAAAATCTCTCCGTAATATTTACAATCTGTATATATATACAGAACTATATACGTACAAATATTTGCAATACCAAAAAAATTGCAGTATATATAATATACATCTTAAGTCTATACACTCGTTAACACTAATTATTTTAAACTAAGCCTAAACTTTTAACATATATTAAACATGCTAAATGTTCAATATTAGATAAATACTTAGTACGGACATCGGTGATCATGTTGCCAGTAGGAACGTATTTAACTACTATTTCATTACTAGCAATCGAATAGCAAATAAAATGATGCCTAACGTCGATGTGTTTGGTGCGTGAGTGATGCGTATTGTTTTTGGTGAGTTGAAGTGCACTTTGACTATTGCAATACAGTCTGATTGGATTGCTGTATTCAAAAACTTCCTTAAACAAATATTTTAAATATATGGCTTCTTAGCATGCTATGCTAAGAGCCATGTATTCTGATTGTAGTTGAGGGTGCGCCAGTGCGTTATTAACGTGACTCCCAGGATATGGCAGAGCCACTGAGCATAAACACAAATCCAGTGTAGGATCTGCGATCCATGAGTTTAGATCCATAGTCTGCGTCAGTATGTCCCACAATGCTATCTGTTGATTTTGTGTAAAGCAACCTTTTATTTTTTGTTCTCCAGTATACCTCTCCATAATGTGCATTGAATTGGCTGAGAACAGACACTGCATGTGAAATGTCCGGTCTAGTGCCAATGACACTAGCACTAGTACATTAAAGATTCAACTAGCTGCTTATACGGCAAAACTGGTTGCTAATCATCTTTATTGGGTTAAATCAATTTGCCGCGCTAGCATGGCAGACAGCTATAGCTCCCTCATATTTATATTACGGTATAGACGTACTTTCTAAGCAATTTTTTTACAAGTTACGAACGGGTGTAGATATTGCGGTTTTGTTATATTAATAGACTAGTGCGTCTCGTGTGCTACACAAAGGTAAGGCTTCATAGGCCGGTTCTACTTGGAGCATGTCCCATACAGGATGAAATTAAATTTCAAATTAATATTGCACCATTCATATTGTGTTATCCGTGTCGATTTGGAGGTTATTATATAAAATTAAGAGTACGCAGAGAAAGACATAACGTATTCCATGGTTCGAGTAAGCAACTGTATCCGCACCCGTCATTTACAGTGTAACCTCATCGATAAATATTGCCTACACATCGACCTACCTTGGTCTTAAGTCTTTTCGAAGATTCGCAAGTAATTCACTTATAACATAGGGGCTAACTTTCTGCGACAGTTACTTGTGTTGAAGTGATCGTCTGTTCTTCTCGAGATTGAAAAGAGATTCGACATACATGTAAAGTGACAGTCGAAGAATATTCCAATAGCAACGGCCACAGTATTCTCAGATGCTACAAAGCCCAACAATAATAGTATTTACATACTTATAACATACCGAATGTAAAATAAAGAAGAATTTTAATCACGTTGGCATCTTGACAGCCTTACCTAACGAATTCGTGGATAATTCCCATTACATAAACAATTTGTGACATGTTGCCAACTGTAACTTCGCTGTTACGAAATAATTACACCATAACATGAAACATGGAACATCACTCGTACGCTGTTGACATTTCATTTGTGCACATTGAATATTTCGCTTTCGTTATATATGCAGTTTGTATCACAGGCCCATACAGTAGAAGAAGTATCGCCATTAACTATAAAGGTACATATTTGTGAGCATTAATATACATAACCCAATTAAAACTGGAAACCAAGTGATTTTTTTTACTTTTGTAGCTTATTAAAATGTTTAATAAATAATAATAATAAATAAATATTTCTTACGTTCACACCAATTAGCCTAGCCCAAAGTAAGCACAGTAAGGCTTGTGTTATGGATACTAGGGTAACGGATAGACATACATATATGATACATAAATATGTAATATTCATAGAAATATATATAAACACCCATGACTTAGGTACAAATGCTCGTATTCATCATACAAACATCTGCCCCTTCCGGGATTCGAACCCAGGACCGTCGGTGCGAAAGGCAGGATCGCTACCGTTGCACCAAACGGTCGTCAAATGTTTATTTACAAGCTTAATCTTATATATGTCTTTTAAAAAAATTGTAACATTGAATTTAAAATAAAGAAAAATCTTTCAATTGTACATAATATTTTTCTAAAAACTATATAACTATCTTTATAACAAATTTAAACAAGCTTTCTATACTAGAATAAAATTTTGTAAACAATATTTAACTATAAACAAGCAACGGAAACAAAATGTAATAATATTTGGTTTTCTTAATATTATTACAATATTGTTTCCGTTTAGCTCTAGGTAAATATTATGTGGCGTAAACTTCAAAAACGTATCTTCTATTGCTAAAATTCAATATTATTTAGCACTTCAAAATCATAAAACTGTTTATTACTTGTACAAGTATGAAGCGAAGGCAAGGTAAGGCAAAGTGTAAGGTTAGTACTGTTCATTCCATATTTTATATTGAGTTATCATTTAATTAGCTAAAAATCGTCTTTCGTTTAGTAAGGTAATATGACGTATTATTTTTAAACATATATAAAGAACTCACACAAGAATTCGTTATATTCATAATCTCGTGACGATATTTTGACAAACTTGATAGGAATTCGAGCGTTTATGAAGCTCGAGCACAATTTTTACGCTAAAAGTATGTTGTACCCATAAATACGCCCATTATGAATACAAAAGAATTCTATTACCCTGGGCGTCTGCTGGGAAGTAATGAGAAATTACAAAACATTACCCTATGTCCTTACCGTAAATCAGTTGATACTAGATGACTGCAGACTGGATGTTAGACTATAGGTAAATACTAGACCCTTAGTGCTTTATGCTTACCTCAAATAATGTCCGGCTGGGAAGTCGGCTCGAACTCTGTTCTTTCTTAATGAACGGTAACCGTTTTTCCAACCTCCAAATTTAACGCCTTAATGAAGGTGTGTAAACGGATATTATTTTTATATAAAATGCTCATGTGTAAAATGACATCCCTACAAATGTCATATTCTTCGCTACACGAAATAATAATTTGGGTGAATAGCAAGTGACAATTGTTGGGAAAAAAACGTACTTGATCGTTCTATGTTAAAGTCTTATTGCATCGTATTCTCCCCACTTTCCTAATAAGGGTGCCCACGATGTTGTCAATAGCAATTATGCTACTCCCTTAATATAGCTAGCTCTTAAGGTTTAATTTTGTTCTGATATATTAAACCTTAAGAGGGTTCCAAATACATGTTCGTGGCTGTATTTATATAACATAAATATACACATATCAAAAATCTAATATTAATATTTTTTTACATCGTAAACTTATGCAAAGAATTACTAGCAAAGGCTAAGTAATGAATATGTCATTATGTCGCACGAGAATAGTGGTGGGCATCAGTCAATACCTCCTTAAAATTTGGAAAACGAGATCTAAATAAACTATATTAAAACAAACAAAAAGTTAAACAAATAGAAATATAAAATAATAAATAATGATAAAAAATAATTTATATTTACGTCTTATTTCAAACTATTAATGGTTGTTTTACTGTCTTCTAGCTTTGATAAATTATATTGGAATTAAGGATGTCATAGCCCCTGCAAATATTTTTTTTGGGCATAATAATTTGAGACGGTCTAGGTGAAAAATCCGCTCAAAATTTTTTCAAATTGGATTATTAATTTCAACTCCTATATTGGTCAAGCAAAGCAAAAAAAAATCTTATAGATAAGGTAACGAATGACCTCAAAAGTCACTTTCCCAGAGAAAAGTTCACATTCCTAGTCAACTTTACGGCACCTTATAAACCAAAATAGTAATGCATAAAAAAAACTTGTTAGTAAAATCAAGTGAAGAAATAGAGAAAAAAATAATTTATGTTACTTTTTCAATGTGATTTACCGTTGGAAATTGAAATTGGGAATAAAATTAACAATGTAACTAAAAATTTAATTAAAACTCGTCGATGGAGCTGTAAAAATACTACAATATGGATAAGTCGAACAATATCGCGAACTCATAACCGCCGTCGTTCCATTTTGTTACACTTTTTCAGCACTTAGTTTTTACAGCACTTTTCTTGCGAAAACATTTAAAGTCGTCCGGTGCTGCCAACAATAAGAAAAGAATTACGGCACAAGTTGCTTATACTTTTACCGTGAAAAGCGTTAATGGTAGAACATGAATAATTTGTTATTCACATATCTTTGACTACTGCAATGCAAAATCTACTGCAATGCAATCATATTATCATGCTAGGCGTTGTTGCATGTTCATCTTTATTTTCATTCACAGATATTTTTTGTGTGTCATTAGAGGTCATGATGGTTTAATAAACTTAGCAAAAGTCATGCCATCAAGTGTATGCCATAAACTCAAACACCATCGGCACGGCCAACTTCTTCATACACTAAACCCATAGATTGCATATACTTAAATAATATTTGGTAGCCGGCTCTCAGAACTTGGTTAAAAATTCAATTAGGTCCTGTGTCCTATTAGATAAAGCGTACATAGTAATTTGTTGTGATCTATTATGAGTTTTGAGCGATAGGGAGATTATTTCGCGATGCTTATCTTCGTTTATGGCAAACATTATTTCATCCAGCTTCTAAGAAGAGTGATAAGTAATCATCTCATTTCTCATGAAAGTGACAGTTTTTACACCAACTGTAGTAAAAGAAATTATTTTATCCCTTCAACAGACTGTACTTTTATTTCTAAAATCAACAAGTGTAAAACAGGGCAGTATTTCCAAAAACCCTAAAAATTAATGGATGACTTATTCACTGTCAAAGGCTCAAAGTTGACTTAAAAATTCAAACTTTGCGAACTTAAATTTTATTTATGTACATCTTGCTTCCGGTCTCTTTAAACTCCCTGAAGGTTCTACTCGCTTTCAGGAATTAAGTTGTACAGATTAAAGTAATTAAGAGTTCGTTTTCATGAAAATGGCTGGCGACTTGAAAATGCAGTTTACTTTTTCAATTTAATTACTTTGGATAATTTTCGCTGTAAGTAATACTCGTTTTAAATTGTTCACCTTTTAAATTACAGTATTTGCAGCTGTTTAACATGGGTAACAAAAAGAAAAAAATGTAATCTCCCAATGGTATATTAAAATTAACTAGCAAGCAGAAATACCCGTTATAAACTAGGGTATGTAAACTTATATATCTTATTTCTTTTCAAAAATACTAAAACACTAAATCTATAACATAATTATGGTTAAATTTAATAGCCATGCCAAGAAAGTTTTAACTGGCAATTTTCAAAACGTATTTTAATCCTCCTTCTTGTTTCGAGATGTACGTCAAACGATTGTTCCCTCTTCATTTGCAGTCATTCATTCCCGCCTACCCGCAATGGGCCCACGTGGCTATAGTACATCGTTCTACAATGTCTTCATCCATAAGGAAGACCCTATTTCCAATAGTTATATCATTCATATAATAAACTATGACCTAAATATGATAAAAGAAAAAATATCTCTTATTGTAAAATTCGCCCTTTTTCATGACTTGCAGCCACGACTTTACTAGTATAGTCGATTGTTCCACAACTAGGTCAAGCAGAGTAGAGCCGATTTTTGCCATTTAATTAAAGCGACGCCGACGGGAATACTCGTTCCTTTTGCCCGTGTTTCGGTTGGTGTAATTTCGTTACGCCTATATAAAAATGTTTGTAGCCCTGTTTCTTTTAAATTTTTTCCTCCAGTTTTGTGACGAATCTCAATTATTGATAAGGATTCGTTAAAGTCTTTTGTGTGCTATGTGAGTTTAAAATTAAATTAAGAAAACCGATAGACACAAAAGGCGAATCTGGTTATGATATTCGAAAACAAATTTGTTCAGGCAATTCTTTATAAGATGTGAACCATTTACCAAATCGTGGTTGTTCGAGTTTTTGTTACCTAATATTCATAGCAGGTACATGTACATGTTTCCCTTTTATTTAAAAAAATAAAGGGTTTATTATGATTTTTTGTTATTAAAGGATTTACTTTTGCTCATGCAATAGTCACGCTGTTTTTATTCAAAGAAATGGTGTTGTTTTCTTCTGATATTAGATTTTGTTGTATAGTTATTGACTATTAAATATCGTTTATTTATTTCTATTTTATTTTTGTAACTTATTGAATTCACTCAGGTTTCACATTTTTCTTAAGAGCATCAAACTAAAATAGATTATGTTATATACGAAAATACATAATATAATGTAAGGAAAAAATTTGCACCAATAACAAATAAATGTAGTTTTAATAAATTTATAATAATATAATAAAGATCTTAAAAGGTTTTTCATTGTTTAAAATCACTCGTGCACACATTCGCATTATGTAGCATACAACGCACAGGAACTAACTAACAGTCAGGTTTGAAAAAATATTTTTAAATGTGAAATTTTAAATTTTAAATGTGAAATTTTAAATTTTAAATGTGAAATTTTAAATGTGAATCGTAGGGAACCTTAGAAAAAATATGAAAAACAGAAATACAAGAAAGAAAAAGCAAAAATGAATTCAGAGTTTTTTTCAGCGGTGCGACCGACCAAGCATAAACGTGAAAAGCCGAACTCTTATTGTGTGATAAAACCGAATTCCATACGGAAAAAGTCACGAGCAACCGCCAGCAATAAGTATAAATAAAATAAAATTTAAAACCGTATTAATTCACTTCTAAATCTCTTTTACATATAATATTTTTGGTAATGTACGTTCGTTTATAAACATTAATGAAACATGTAATTCGCCCTGCCTTACACATTCACATTGAAACCATATTTTTAACGTATGTGACTTGCTAATAAAAAAGGCATTATTTTCGTACCCAACCTAGCTTCCAAAGCCCCAGTATATATTGAGAGTCCGACACCTAACATTCTCACGTACCGGACCTGACCTAAACAATACACAATTGAGTTGTTTATACCTATGCTCGCGATTTCCCGGGAGCAACAGTAATGGAAGATCGGCTTTTCTTTTCGTGACTGGAATGGGGTAGCGACTGTAATCTGTTGAGAGCCTAATTTTTGCGGCTACATCGGTTTTCTGATGGTATTATGGGGATGTGATATGTAATTATTTTGCAAAGTTATTGGCTGTAACTTATGGCCCTCTTACATCGCATTCTAGAAGCTAACTAGGCGATGCAGTCGCTAAGCATAAAGCTACGCTGGCACCATATATTGGAGCGGAGCGTAATACCTAAAAAAAGATTATTTTATTTTGTTTCGATGGGAATTTTCGCGAATTTCAAAATTCGGGCCCTCCGTCACGATCTGGCCCTTAACCTGTTGATTTGATTCCACACAAAAAATATTAAAATTGCTTAAGAACTCGGGAAGTTATGGCTAAACAGACATTGCGTCATTAAAGCTGATCCATCCAAAAAGGCGTTGGTTCGTAACAATAACATATAAAAGTTCTAAAAAAAAATGCTAAAAAATTACAACAATGAAAACATTAACCATAACACCACTAAGAATAAAATTTAAAGCATTACTGTTGATTATCTTTCTATCCAGATAAATTTGCCTCAATTTGTGTAAAGATAAATTCAAAGTTTTTTTATTATACATATTGTGACTTCCTAGGAAGAAGAAAAAATGAATTTAGGAAAATTTGTTCCGCTAAATTTCGAAGCCACATTTTAGTAATTAATCCACACTTATTTCTTTGACTTATCAAACTGTGTTATTATATGTTAGATTTATTTTTATATATTGATGGATAATTATAGAGATAATATTATAAGTAAGTTTAATTGTGCTCCTTTGTGCCTAAGAAATACTATTAACAGAATTTATTACTTTTATATAAACCATAGAAAACATTAGAATAGATAAATTAGATTAGAATAAAGTTCATTAAAAACAAATGGTCAATTTATAACACCTTGTTATAAGATAAATTATTATAATAGAAAAATACTAGAAAAAATCGACTCGGGTCGATAATAATTTATCTTATAAGATCGCATTGAAAATGCATAAAATATATAAAAATTATAAACCTTGTTATAAATTAGCCATTTGATCAGAACTTGTATTATTACCTTGGAAAATACACGTAATATTAAAAACATTCATAGTAAGTGGTTTTTCGGGGTGGATTTAGTGTTTTACTTGTCATGGTAGGACCATTTTGCCCCCTTTACAACATCTAACAGATGTAGTAGATATGCAAGCAGTAACACCTATGTATTTTTAAATATTAAAGGATTGTACTAAATTGCCTAGACTCTTAAAGATATGAATTTTAAAACAATCATAATTTTATATAGTTCTTACTCCTCTGCGTACATTACACATTTGAATTAAATACTTTTTTATGGATGTTGCGCATATTTTATTTTATATTTAATCCTGATGTCTCGACTCGTTAACAGGAGTCCAAATATGCGCAATATCCGTAAAAAAGTGTTTTATTCAAACTCATAATTTTATTTATTATAATTAATTTAGTACAACGTCTCATGCTATCTATAGGCGTACAAATTGAAAGACTATGCACTGTGATGTACTTTTATAAAATGTTGCCACTTTTTCATCACATAATATCCAACAAAATTTTTTTTATATTTAATTTTTACTGCTCGGTTGTCGTGCATTAACTACATAATTAAATATGTCGGCCCTTACAAATTCAACGGTGATTGGTAGAGGTCGGAATCAGGTAGAGTTATATATGTACTTACACTGATTTCATACAGCGAAAGAATATAGTGGAGATGCCTCATATCCCGAGGTTAAATTTCAAGAGCAGAAAAAAATTCCCGTGATTAATTAAATAAAAAAATTATTTACTTTTACACAATTTAAATCACTGCACGCGCGACGTTACCAAACTTACATCAACGACATCGGATGTCCGAAGTTGCAAAATTCAAATGCTTGTGAGAACAAAAGAAAACAATAACGGAAATTCGGAGTCCTCCCCGCTTAACGGAATGTACTAGATTTCGTCTCTTTCTACCGCATTCAAACTTTCTATTAGCGATGAGTCGGTTAACTCGTTCACACAGCTCATTCACTTACGTCGGTTCGTAGAATGGGCTCGCTTGCTCCCTGTTGTCTTTTGTGAGTCCTGTTTGACCCTGGCTTGTTTATTGGATTCTAGACTCTACTTAGTACTATTATTTCGGCACGCATTAACGGACTTTGATTTGCCCTTACTGTATTGGATGATTGGACATTTGAAGTTGGTGATATACTTGCTAAGTTTCTTGTTCATATTTTTATGAAATTTCCTTTAAATTAGATTCTCCCAATGTAGAATATTTTCTTGTATTGTTATGAAAATCGGTATTATTTTATTTAAGAAGTTTTTTGATACAATCACAATATAGTAGCATTAATTTCAAATGCATCTGAAGAAGTTTAACATACAAAACGCTTTTTTTCAGGGGTTTAATTGACTATATACGAGTATTTTTCTATTGGAAATAGTTTTTCCGATAATCTTTTAGTGATTTCTTTTTTAGCTTTAAACTGATTCATTAATAATTAAAGTGTTTATGTTATTGTTACAGAAGAAACAATACATTGTTGGAAGCCTCGAGCAATGTGTTGTTCCTTCTGTAACAGTCTTCGGTTTCCAAAAATACAATCAGTTGGAAACCTCGAGCGTTCTTGTACTTCTGGAACAAGCATTTCTGATAATTATATTAAATTATGTCAATTACTAGTTAAGAAATGAAAAAAAAACGTTTATAATAAGACGTATACCCCTTTAATCACTTACATACAAAGTGAACGGTAAGTAGAAATAGCGCCACCAATTTAATTCTTTACGAAACTTATAATCAGATCAATATTCACTAACTGAAAGCCCAGGGGCACCAGAAAACACATCTAAAGTTTATTAAATCTCTATATACCATTTTTAGTTTTGTAGTTGACCCACAACACATGTTTACGCCCAAAGTAGTTACTTTGACCGAAGACTAAGCGAAAAGGAGTGTAAAGTGAAACAATAAGTATTATCGGTGTTTTTTAGTACCCTTGCGCTTATTCAGCAATAGGCAGATACTTCAAATTTATACAGAATGTGTATTACTATAGTTGGTATAACAATAAATCTATACATAGTATAAAACAAAGTTCGCTTACCGCCGTCTGTCCTTTTTGTATGAATGTATGCACGTTAAGATCTTTTAAACTACGCAACTGTTGTGCCCTGTCTCTCTTATACTTTCAAACACACTCATACGGTTTTCTATAATTCACAATTTTTTTGCTCCAGATTAATCCTTTGATTAAAAGTATTACCAAGGCGCAGAGTTCAATCAAAGAAACCATCATCAAAAAGTGGATCAAAGATAATCCGGATCTTCTTTACGATCATGCAAGTGGATTAATTTACTGCTCTTAATGCGAAGCAAATTGGAGTTCAACTCGTCAGAGTAATGTCAGAAGACATGTAGAAGAAGCAGTACGTAAAGGCATGAAGAAAGAACACCTCACTCCTTTAAAAGTATACTCCGAATTAATCGAATTTATGATTCTCTGTAACATACCATAGTCCTAACTGTGCGACAATGCATTTAAAATAATTTTAAAAGTACATATGTTGCAATTGCAAAAGTATTATATATAATTATTATTATATTAGGGGTTAAAGTATGAAATTGCCGATTTGTACTGAAAATCTATATTGTTTATTTTTTAAATTTTTAACAAATTTATTTAATCAAAATAGTTGCCATTATTATCTATACATTGCTGCCATCTAATGGGAAGGTCATTAATGCCTTTGCGATAGAATTCCGACGATCTAGACTGCACAAACTGTGTGAAAGCATTTTGTACTGCCTCCTGGGAAGAAAACTTCTTGTCACGTAGATAATTGTCCAAATCACGAAAAAAATGGTAGTCCGTTGGAGCAAGGTCTGGTGAATACGGAGGATGACGAATGGTTTCTAACTGCAGTTCCTGAAGGGTCAAAATGGTTTCTCGTGCTGTGTGAGGTCTCGCGTTGTCGTGGAGCAATAATGGTGAAGATCGATTCATGAGTCGGGGCTGTTTTACTGCTAGTTTTGTCAACATGGTTCGGAGTTCGGCACAATAGACATCTGCCGTTATTGCTTGACCAGATCGGAGAAAACTATAGTGAATAACACCATGCTGAGACCACCAAACAGTTACCATTACCTTTTTATTGGTAAGTTTTGCTTTAGGACACTGTTGTGGCTTTTGACCTGGGGTCAGCCATTGCATTTTTCTTTTCCGGTTATCATAAAGAATCCACTTTTCATCACATGTTACAATTCGATCCAATATTCCTTCATTTCTGTACCGGTTCAACAAGGCAACACAAGTTTCAACACGCGTTTCTTTCTGCAGATCAGTCAAATCATGAGGCACCCATTTTTCGTATTTTTTTATTTTATTGATTTGACGCAAGTGAGTCAATATTGTGGGTAAGGTAACGTTAAACCATGCCGCTAATTCCTGGGTACTTTGACTAGGATCGGCTTCCACTATCTCTCTTAATTCATCGTTATTTACCTGTGTGGGCGGTCTTCCTCGTGGCTCGTTCTTTAAGTCGAAATTTCCATCACGAAAGCGTTTAAACCAAAATCGCACGGTGCGTTCATTAGTAGACCCCTCTCCAAACGCAGCATTGATATTGCGGGCTGTTTCTGCCGCGTTAGTTCCGCGTCGGAACTCGTATTCAAAAATAACTCGAATTTTCGCAGTATCCATCTTTCTTGTCTAAATTGAATAACAAAAACAATTGAAAGTCGATATTCAAATGTTTTACATTTTTTAAAAAAAGAACATCATAGAAACCATTTAAAAAAAGTTTCATTCGAAAACCTCAAACCATGAAGATTCTATGTCAATTCAAAGAACCTATTGCAATAAAACGGCAATTTCATACTTTAACCCCTATTATTACCTAGTGAATCTTTATTGAAAACAGTTAACCTAGTCCAGCTTTTCTAAATAAAGTACAAGAGATGCAAAGTAAAAATATATGGCTTTCAGTACACGAAATTCTTAGGAAGAGCTGTCTTACATTTATTGGTGACCATTAATACCTAGTAGGTGCCATCGGCCTAACTTAGTGGTAGATACTGTAAATAGAACAACTATATCACAATTTGCTCAAGATTCTTTAAAAAATATGTGGGAAAGTTTTTTTAAGAGCAAAGTCAAAGTTTTCAGAACAATAACGTTGGTGCCAAAAACGTAGCGTGTTTTCTCTTGCGACCCCACTGTGATACACATTGTTAATCCTTCGAGCTATTTCTGCAGCACTGGTGCCACGGTAGAACTCGTACTCGTTTCATGATTTTCATTGTGCGATATGAGCAAGGCCAAAGTAAAAACTAATCAGGAAAAAACAAATGAATGACTGTTTTCGAAACTCAAATATATTAGCTAAACGTTCTAGATTATTCGAGAATAGGCCACTAAGATTTTTCGCACGTTCAAACTTTCTGAGTTCTATAAGAGGCTTATGACCTTCCACTCAATATACCCGCACATGTCACCAAAGTCGATTTGTGTAATACATCTTCGTGTGGAATTTATGCCTTAATATCGAAGTGGAAGCGTTTGGGAAATTCTGAGTTTCGTTCCAGCTCATGGCCGTGTGTATTTTATTTCTAGAGGTAAAATGTGATTGGTGCATACTATAAGCTTTAAGTTTAAATTACTTTGACAGACGTAAGAAACTAGATTACGTAAATCTGAATTTAAAAGAAAAAAATAACTTTTTACAAACGTATTGACGGTTCGGCTGGAATATATAATCTGAAGTTTGGTGTAAGATAAGTGTAGTAGCGGTATTAAATATGTTAATTAGTTTATTATTACGCACGTTTCTATATTTGGTCATCAACGACTCTATTCAACTGAAAGCGTGATCAAAAACGATATCAAAGGATAATTGAAACCGCTAACATAAGAAGCGTATCCATAATACAACAGAATGTTTACCAAGTTTTTTATTCCTAGATCAAAGCATTTTTTTATAAAACAGCATAATGGTTCTTTTAATATTTGTATAAGTTTAGCGGGTTATTTCAATATTTAAGGTGAAAGTAAAATAAGTTCAATATTAAAAACAATAAATAGCTGACATCTGTATCTAAGTGCAGAATTGCACTCGCTTACTGACATTAAGCATTCTTAGTACTTTCTTATTAATTTTCATTTATAGGTTTCAATAAATAATTGCCCTAATTATTTAAATACTTTTTATCCATATTGTTGAAAATCTTTGAATATTTTCTCAACGTGGTAATAATAACAGCATTTAATCAAATGACTTAAAATATGACTCGCTTCCTTTTACAACTTGTGGTATGACGATTTACAAAGCCAAGTAGGTGCGGTATGAAATTGAAAATTTATGAAACAACAAGATTTGTTGGTACGGGCTCCGTTTATCTTCTTGGCTTCGGACGAGCTTTCTCACGGATTTGTTGTTCGCTTCTGGAAAAAAAAGCTTAAAAAATTTGTTAAAGCATTCGTTTCCTTTAAGATCCGATTTATTTTCACTTCTCTGGAAGCCTAACTGTGCTTTGTTAAACGTATGTTAAGCCTTTAATATAAAATTTTATAAATTATGAATTTTGAATACCTTCTAATGTTTCGAAGATAAGAATTAAGTAAATATAAAAATCTAACGGTTGCTTACTGGTGAATAAAATGAAATACTCAAATGTAATATTTTGTAGTGATCGTATATCGCAATTGCTAATTTTGGCAACTCTATGTTAAGCAGTGGCGCCGTGCTTTCAGAAAGAGAAAGGGTCATGAAATAAGACTAGGATATAAACAGCCCCTTAACGTTGTCCCACAATATATACACTGTACTGAGAACTGAGTTCAACTACCAAGAAATATGGACACGAAACGACATACTTGTAAAAAAACACAGACAAATTATATGTGGTATGTGTGTTTTAAAAAGGAGAGCACCCACGCCAATTATAAAATTTTATGTTCAGTAACGTGATAAGTTTTGAACGTAAATTCATTAAAAAATACACAAAGGCCGATTTTACCTCTGTGCATTGTCAATATACACTTTATTTTTCGTACTTACATGATATTTTAACACCTCCAATAATAATATAACGGATATCAAACAGAATACATAAGCCGTAATAAAATATCCACTGACGTATTTCCAGTTTTCAAGCGACATTGGTCTCATCAGACCTAACTTAATATTTATTTATGGAATCGAAAAGTAAGTATACTTCCATAGAAAAACTTTATTGCACTACTGAGTGACTTGGCTTTTGATGTTACTACTTAAGGGGATCGCAATGTATTGAAAATATATTTAATATAAGTAGTATCATATAGAAGAACCATAAGGAACGTATAGAGAATATTTACGATACGTATGAGCATTATATACGTATAATGTAATGTATGAGCGTTTTTAATATAATCGGAATATGTCTAAAGCATTTATACAATGCCTAATCACAAAATACCGTTTTCATTTAAATTTTTAGATTTCATATGTCATTCCAAATGTTTATTTCGAATACACTAAAAATGTATGACCTCTTTTACAAATGTCCACAGGCCTTTGTGTACAGAATATTTGAAAATAGCTATAATCATAAGTCTGTCTGATTTTTCAAATAAATGTCAAAACCGCACGTTTTATAAAAACAGTACTTTTTGAACAAATATCCCTACATATTATTTTGCAAAAATAAAATATTTTATCATTAAAGTTTTATCATTATTTATCAAGAAAATGGTGAAAATCCTGATTAGATTAGGCAGCAAACCGAAATTTGAAATTGCTTATTTCATCAAAAGAAAAAGGTACACGCAAAACCAGCTTTCCTGCCCGCCCAGCATACGCAACACAACAACAAACGACAAAATTTTGTCGACCCGTTTTCTAGTTTTAGTAATTTATCGTCAATCGTCTCTAACATGGTTGCGCTTAGAAGTCGACTTCTTATGTCAAAAGAGTAGTTTTACTTAGCCGCGGATTTTTGTCTTCAAACTCTAACATTACAATTATGTACTCAAAGTATAATAAGGGCGAACGATACATAAATATATATGTTTTATATATGTACTAATATATATATACTTGTATAAGTAAACTAATGAAATAAAGGATAACGGTGTCGCTATGTAATATAATAAAGTAGTTTATAATAATATATCAAAAGGCAAAATCAGTTTTTCTACTTGTTTGGGAAAACGAGACATATGTCGATATCGACAAACTTCTCTACAATCGTATGAGAGATATCTCAAGTAGCGCATGCAAGGCCGGCTGGTTGCTATTATGTTCATAAGCTAAAAAAATGTAACTTGACTATTTCTCTATAAATTAAAAAGGAAAGGTCTGCTGGTATAACCACCGCCTGATTGGAATCGAAATGCATCTA
Organism: Calamotropha paludella; assembly: GCA_927399485.1. Lineage (NCBI taxonomy): Eukaryota > Metazoa > Arthropoda > Insecta > Lepidoptera > Crambidae > Calamotropha > Calamotropha paludella. The sequence continues at coordinate 15,888,426 of OV656803.1, read as the reverse complement.
GTACGCCATGTATATAAAATAGCTAGCCTTTCGCTTATCTTTAAAAAAGTAGAAATTGACTTACATAAATGATAAGCTTAGTCAGGTTAATTTACTTTGGTTCTGTTCACAAATTTAAGGAGCATTATTACAGCAACCGATTAAGCGTGATCTATTTCTGTATCTTTCAAATGCCTCTTGATTATTTAAGGGCGCATTTTAATTAGAAGTATTGGGCTCTTAGTTTGAGAAAGGTCAAATATAATCGTTTTCCTTTTCGAGTTGACGTGTTAAAACATCAGGAGTAATGTAAAAGTGTAAATTGGTATCGAATTACATATGATTTCAATAAAGAATCGAAAAAAAACGTAAAAAATCAATACTGTTGTTTGCATATACCCTGTAACCTGTATTGCATGCCGTGGCAACTTGTAATTGAAACTGCACTATTGCTCGAGCCACATAATAAGAAACTGTACCATTCTGTTCTTTGTGTATATTTTGTAAGTTGTCCTATTAATAAATAAATAATTGGCAATTGTTGTTTTTTCCTTCATACTATTATGCGCAAATTTATTGATATTTAAATGCATTTAATATGCATGGCTGATATATGGTTACGTAGAATTTTTGATTAGACACTTTAATTACACACTTTTCTCTTTTTTTTTAATTTTGAATGTGTTTGCTCTTGATATCTTGATAGATTTCTTGACGAGGGATCATGTAGTTACTAATGAAATTAAATAAAATTTGTAATAAACACAATACTGAATAAATATGTCAAATATTAATAACATTTCTTACTTTCATACTATTTAGCCTAGCTCAAAGTAAGCACTGCAAGGCTTGTATTATAGATACTAAGGCTCGTTACGCTACAGATAGATTAAATACATACCTACATATTTGTCGTTGATCACACAAACATCTGCCTGTTCTGGAATCCTGAACCGTCAATGCGAAAGTTACCACTACAACAAGCGCTCGTCATATCCATGCGAATTAACAATTTTATTAGTAAGCTAATCTAATTAAGTTATGTCGATTGTACAAACTATATCTTTTATGGTACATTGACTAAAGTTTATCGTATTTTGGGTTAATCCGTTCAAAGCTGAACCCGCCAGCGTGTAGCGCAATGCAGTGACCCCGACCGCATTTCACCGCGTTTATGTCAGCGTGAGAATATAATTAGGCAATATATTTTTTATGCCAGAAAACCACAGAGATCTTCTTAGTTTCTCCTTACTGTTATAATTAGTCTACTTTAAGGGTTTTGTAAAATAGAATTCTGTTATGTATAAAATAAATGTCAAACACGTGTGTTCACCGAAACGCACTACTTGTATAATTATACTATACTTACATATCAAGTAGCAATGTTATTCAGCAATTTTTTAAATTTGTTAGTAAAGAAACTTAATAAGTTTGACTCATCACCAGCCCGTATATTTTTGAGCCATGAGTTTGTTAATAATAATCATACATTATAATATGGTAAGGAAGGCAAAAAATGTTAATCAAAGTTTGAAAATCAGTAATATTCAATGATTTATTTGTCTTAATAGATATTTTATTCCAATCCTAGAATGGAAACAAATACAAACTTCTTTTTATCTTTAGTGAGAAAGCGGCTATGAGTGGTAAACGTTTTTATTTTCTTTTCAAATAGTGCCTATTTGTATTACGATCACATTTCACACCTCGAAAGAGAAAAGAAATTCACTATTCCATTACGTTTTGGGTTTCAATAACACAAAACTCTTGAAGTAGAAACTGTACACAATAGCTTATTTAGTAAACTGACGATGCACGCAAGAAATTAGAATTTTCCATGTCGCGCACCAAAGTAACACGTATGATGTTATATGTGAATAATATATATTATGACTCCGCCGCCGCGTACCAGACCGTTCATTATTTCACAAGTTCGTTTTTGTTGGTAAATTGGGTTTACAGAAGCGTTAGATGATGTTTCACCGTTTTCTTTTTTCATAAGGTGTAAGGTTTACAAAACGAATCTTTGATTATACGAAACAACGTAGCTTTATGATTGTTCTAACTAAGAGTTAATGACTTATGGTTGATGATAATTATACTTCATGATTCGTACTTAATATAAGTAATACCGGTAAAAAAGAAGAAATACTTATATTGACTCATGTAGTTATGCTTACATGATGCCACTCTCTGCACTAAGTTGAGGGCAGGTAGATAATACAAATAAAAAACCGACCAAGTGCGAGTCGGACTCGCGCACCGAGGGTTTCGTACAAACCTGTAGGTATATAAGTAAAAGTTCACCCATCACGACAATTGAGTCATAGTTATGGTATTTTTATTGCAAAATGAAGATATAACAAAAAATTTAAGGTTTTCGGATTTTTTTTTATATGTGCTGTTAAACATTGCTTCATGCCAAATTTCAAGATTCTAGATCGACTGGAAGTATCCTTTAGGTTTTGATTAACTCGCGAGTAGTTGCGAGTTCGAAAATATGCGGCTTAAATTGCTATTTCTTTTAATTGCGTCGATATAAAAGTTTGATTTTGTTACATCTCAAAGGTATTATAGACCTGAGTATTTGATATGAATTTCAATTTAATACCTCTACGCGTTCATGAGAAAAGAGATAGTAACTTTAAAATTTCCAAAAATATTTATTTTATGATGTAACTAAAAATTTACGGTTTTTGCGATTTTTCCTGTATCTGTACTATAAGACGTTACTTCGTACCACAAGGTTCTAAGTCTACGAGAAGTACCCTGTAGGTTTTGATTCCCGTGCGAGTTTCGAAAATTTGCGGCATAAACGTCTGTATCTTTTGTTTGCTTTGGCTTAGAGTTTGATTTTTCCACAGCTCCAAGGGACAGTAAGCTTGAGTATTGGATATAAATTTTAGTTTGATACCTCCACGCGTTCCTGAGAAAAACGGTCTTGACAGACGGACGGACGGACATCAAAGTGATCCTATAAGGGTTCCGTTTTGTCCTTTTGAGGTACGGAACCCTAAAAATTGAAGGTAAATCGAATACAGCTCCGTCCGCTATCGCGTTCATTTTTATTACAGGCTGACATCGGATGAAACAGTGTCAGCTAAATCAATACTCCTCTTAAAATTATAATGTGATTTCAATTTGTTATTGTAAATAAACATAAAAAAAAACTGATTGTGAAAGCATGAACAACAAGTCTTGTTATTTTCTTGGTAATTCCTAAATAACTTTCCATCTCTCAACATCTACATGAGTCAATATAAGGTCCTTGAACTTGATTACAGTTTTATCTTAATGAGAAATAGTTAACACAATGTTAACGTTATAATTGATGATTAAACGAACATTCCTGAAATTGAAGTCCTATCACAATTATACGAGTGATTCGTATGAAAAGATTAAACGTTTAGGCTCTCTCCCCCGGAAGGCTTCAGACCGAACCAGAGCGGGCGAAAGCGGATAGGGGCGGCTTGCAGTAATGCAAGTAGCCTCCTGCCCCTGGGCAAAGCTATTTGACGGAGAACTAGGAATTCGACCGTTTGCAGTGCTCTGCTTTGCGGTTACCCGATGCACCAGTTTGTACCCGGGCATTCCCCATTCGAAAGGGGGCCGTTAAGCTGCCTGCCGGGGTTCCACGTGGTGACTGCCACAATGGACCCACGGAACCCAACGGCTGCGGAGAGGGTGCATCGAGGGGATTAAGTGAGTGGGTGAGAGTCTCACACAAATGCGCAAAGCATTTCCCCTTGCGAAAAATACTCAAGGGTGCAAGGACGGATAGAAGTTCCTCGTGAGCCCGGCCCATTGTAGGTCCCACTTCATATGTGCGGTGGGAACGACAATGGATTTTGGGCCGGTGCATCCTGGGCGCCTTGGTATATAATCCCTTCGGGGATTGTATACGAAGATGGCTAATAATCCGACGACTGGAGGGGGGGCTCGGCTGGCTGACCTGGGTAGCCTGGGTAAGGGCAGTGGAGTAGGGATATACCGTAACCCCGTAAGTAGTGCGGAGCCGGCGGCCGCCATTCTTCGTGGTGGGAGCTGCGAGGAAAACAACTCTATAAAAATCACAAGAGGGGCACCTCACGGTCCGGTCCGCAAGCGCGGACTCATCGGAGCGTGTACTGGTCCGAGGACTAGTTCCGCCCCACCTGAAACCCTGTACGTGGTGCAGGAAGTGGGTTCCACGTGGAGACTACCACTCTAAAAAACCTTAAAGTCCTGGCGTTCAGAAACGCGGCATCGGTAAGCCCGTGGCTGGTAGGGAGTATCAGTCCACTAGTGACACCCAGAGATACCGCCCACCCTCCCTGGCGTATGTAGGGTTACCCGGGAGCAGGGGGCATCGCCCGGATTGACCACGTAAATCCCCCACTCTCGTGGGAACAATATGGATAAGTAAAATTATAAAAAATATTTGGTCTGGAAGAAATGGATGAGAAATCCAAAACACATGGTGAGAGGGTATTGGGCTTTAAAACGCCGATAGAGAAAGCAAAGCCTGTTCTCAGGCTGACGCGAACCTCAATACCGGGACCTAGTAAAGAACGCGAAGAAATTTTTCAATAGCGGTTTTGGAGGGTCTATAAGCGGTGGATGTAAGAGACGGGAGCTTGTGCAAAGCACACACTGGCGTAAGTCATGATAGGGTGGATACACTCTTTGTAAATGGTCAACTTATATCTATGTGACATTTTACTACGTTTCCCTATGAGATAATAAAGCCTACTGTGTACTGCGGTTTCGAACGACTTTGAGATGCGGCACAAACGATAACCTGTTGACCAGAATCCTAAATATTTGACCTGTTCCTCCCTAGGGGTGATTTGGTCAAAAAGGTGGATTTTGGGGAGAGAACTAGGATCGCAGTGCTGGCGAGTGAAGAGGATAGCAGCGCTTTTGTCGGGATCGACCTCGATACACCATTTACGGAACCATTCGTCTAAGGTCGTAGCGGCTGATTGAAGTCTAGCTATGACATCATTGATGTGTCTGTCGGAGGTATAAAATGCGGTGTCATTCGCAAATAGGGCTAGCGCCACTTTAGGAGTCCTTTAAATGTCATTAACGTAAAGCGCTATTAAAATGGGGGATAATACCGAGCCTTGAGGGACTCCGGCGCGGATTTGGTGGAGATGGGAGAGGGTTCCGTCGACGCGGAAACGAGAGGTACGATTCGACAAATAGTCTCGTAAGATGTGCACGAGTCTGTCTGGCACTCCTAGTCGGTGTAGCTTATAAATTTAGCCGTTGTACCAGACTTTGTCGAATGCCTTAATATCGTCGAAAAAGATGGTTCCCGTGGGAACGAATTTATGGAAAAGGTCCCTACAATGTAAGATGTGCTCCGTTAGACGGTGCACTTGATGGATGCACTAGTGTTTTGGGTGGAACCCGAATTGTTGGTCTATCATAAGGTGGTTTGAAAAGATATAGTCTTTGAGACGATTGGCGAAGATGCGTTCGTACAGTTTCCCTTTAGGGGCTTTGATATCTGAGATAGGATTTTATAGTAGTATGCCTTGACAATAAGGGGGTTCGGGTGGTGGGGGTCCTGTGTAAGCTGCTGCGCGCCTATTTTATACCACTTCCGTGGGGGTGGGGATGGTGAGGAAACCGGATGAATCACTTGGTGTGTTTGTGTGTGTTGCACTGCCGACTGTAAGTATAGTGTAAAGGTTATTGCGGATTAAGTAACTGTTAAACTAAATTTAGTCTAGTACTGTTTTAAGTTACTATAATCATATATAGATCTGTCGCCACTACAGTATTGTTGTTCGTTTTAGCAATCAGATATTATTGTCTGTATAATATCATATATAATATAATCAGATATTTTTTCTACCATCAGTCCTTTACATCACTTTGTTAAAGTAATAAGTCGTCTTTACAATCTCACAATGTAAATTTCTTTATATGTTAAACTTTTTATCAAGGAATAAATAGATAAAACATAAAAACATTAGGTCAAATTATCTCACATTTAATTATGAATTAGTTTATTGATGTAGTCTCTTCCATTATACAAATTTAGAGAACTTAAGGAATTATATTTGTAAAAAATCAACCATAAACAAACCTCAAAACAACGAACTAAAATTAATATTTTTTGTGTCATTTGTTACTTGAATATATTAATCTATATAATATATAAACTTAAGTTGTAATGTTTTTGATAATAATCAATAAATACGTTCGGAAAATATAAAGGAAAGAATTACAATTTAGTTGCAGTAGTAGTTAATGCAATACCTCTGTGTGTTAAGTTTATCATTTAGTTTACGCATCTCTTTCAAACAAAACTACATATTCAACAGAGAAATATGCAACTAAAGAAAATACTGCTTATTAATAAATATAACCCTAACAGATAATCGAGGTGGATAAAAATATTTATTTTACGGTATACAACAAAAAGTACTACTCTCACCTTTAGCCACACAAAGAACCCTTCTTCTTACTTAAGTGTCCGTTCGTTCTGATATGATTTATATCGTATCGTTTCAGAGCTTTGTAGCTACAATATGTAGGGAAGCTTAAAGGGTAAAAACATATACAAACTATATCTAGCGACCTTTTGAAATCCTTTGTACTGGAGGTTTCCTTCTTTACTCTGAGTAAACTTTCGTAGATATTAAACGGAATGAGACTATCTTATAAGAAGTTATTAAAATTGACATTTTTCTTGTATTAACCTAAAGATAGTTTTTGTAGTAACTAGATTTTTACGTTTAGTTGATTTTAACAAGTCCCACCAACATCTATTTTATTATACCTCAATTTAATAGTTGATAGAAATATAATAATGTATTATATTATAGAACACTCTCCAAAGGATTTTTTATCCATAGGTTAAGTCTTAGCCTCAATATTAAAGCAACTTAAAAAAAAAACTTATTGTTTTCCTAAAGGACATCTGTTAATATGTGTTTTTTATCGAGGATGCATAATAAAGTAGGATGTATGATAATAAAATAGATAGAGTAACTAGAAATGTACCTTGACCGTCAAGCACAAAGTATAAATAAAACATAAAATGTCAAGGCACAGGCTTATGCCTTGGAGCGTAGGCAAACCATACATTGCAAATCAAAGATTTTAACGTTCCTATCAGAGCAATATTAAAATAAGATAGAGTTGGATACCCATACCCAATAACCAGCCTATGGATATCTGTATGATGTTGTATTCCTTAAACAAATACAATTGTATTGGAAATTGATATACATTACTTGATATTAGTTTTAATTTGATAACGGTATAATAAACTTGGCAATAGTATTAAAATTATAAATAATTTAATGTAAATAAAAAATATGTTAAATTAGCTTAAAATTAAGTCGATAAAATTTCTAAAATACCATTCATATACTAATTATTCGTTGTTTTAATAAAGCCAATAAATTCTTTTATATCATAGAGAAATTAACATTATGTAAAGATTTCAGATGGTTGGGAAGACAATTACACATTCTCTTAGCCTGATATCTGACACTGTGCTCATTGACTTTAAAATTAAGAATAATAGTTGACTGAATGTCCTTTCGCCGAATTTTTTGTCTTATTACTCAGCTCTGAAGCTTCATACTGATCTGGCCATTTTACAAGGTGAACAAGCACTACGTGAATATATAAGCATGGGACTGTTAATATGGGTATATTAACAGTCCCAGCTTACTGAAGTGTTCTTTTCACGATTCCCATTAAGGAATGCGGATCATAGTCCATGTTGCCCTTTTCTGCAAAATAAAGGCTTATCTGATATTATAAGCATAACTATTCCCCCAAAATATTATACTATACCGAAGGTGTAATTCGACCAGTGCAAATTATACAGTCTTAAGTTGATGCAGAGTAATTTCCTCACGCAATCTTCGTAGGGCATAACAGGCTGAACTAATTCTCCCATCAATTATCTTAAACTCTTCTTTCCAATTTAAATAGGAGTCAATATGAATTCCGAAGATTTTGTGGATTCCACTGAGGCGAGTTTTGAATTATGTAAATTTATTTTCAGAGGTTTCTTTGCTCTAGCTGTAAGTCTAAATAGCATTAATTTTGACGATTCTTCTAGCTTTCAGGATTAGATTGTTAGTGTCAAACCATTTGTGGAAGTCTGTAAGTGCACTACTGGTTTTAATCGACAATTTCTTTGTGTTATCAGCCGTAATAATAGCGTTCGTATCATCTGCAAAAACTGTTAATTTAATATCCTGCACATTTTTATTCAGGTCTAAGAATATTCCTACAACTTTATATTTATTATTTAAATTTGTCAATACATCGTCAATAACAGTAATAAATGCTTTACTAGTACCTATATTTGGTTGGTATCCAAACTGTCTCGCGTTTATAACATTATTGGAATTTAAATGTGCCATTAGTCTCTTTTTCATCAGTTTTACCAGTATTTTTGACAAAATGGTAAAAGAGAGATGGACCTGTAATTTGTTGGATCTGTCATTTCTCCGTTTTTAAATACTTGTATAATCTTTGATATCTTAAGTTGATTTGAGAATACAGCACTATCGCAAAATGCGACACAAAATGCTGATAATGGTATGGCTAAGATATAAATATTTTCCTTTATTACTAACATAGGCTTTTCATCATAACCACACAACTACTTATTATTCATTTTTTAAATGTATTTTTAATTTTATAAATGGGTTATACTTTTCCATTGAATGTTATTGTAAATAGATTGTTTATTCTCTTCCAAAAACAACACAGCCTCTTCTTTATTATTTTCATCTACATTTCTCTTCTCCGCTTACATATGTGACTGAGGAAATTAGCGGTCTGAAGTTGTAATGCGTTAATGGATTTAAAAATTGAATTTTATATTTATCATCGTTCAGTATGTCCCATTAAAATCACCTCATATCAAGCACTTCTTTTCAAAAAAGTATTCCAATAACCTTTCCAATTGTATTATAAAATCGTCAAAAAATTCCTTTTTCAATATCAATATCAAGGTCTTTCAGACCACATATCTCAAAGATTTATTTTTTGTACAATTTATTCAAATCAATAAAGGCTTACTTTTACACCCATCTGAACTAAGTATAAGACTTCCACCTCTTTTCATATTTTTTTTGGTATTATGAGTAACTAATTTATAATTAGTCAAGGTCAACAAATCGAAATTTATACTGTTTAGAAAGTGTTTTGTGAAGCAAACACAGTGTGGTCTAATATTAACATTTTCGTCCAAATAAAAATCTTTCTTAGTGCCAATACCACACACTTTCTGGTGAAAGTTAACCAAATATTTAGAAAACCCACTGTTATTGGTCTCATTATAAGTTGTCATTAAAACATCGTTCTTCTTCTGCGTTTGTCGAGGCATAAAAAAAGCCACATTCAGTCTGTACATGACTATCTGTGAAATTCTTGTCGTTATTTACTTTACACTCTATTTTTATAACTTAACAAAATTATGTCCAATATCAGAGTTCTGCATGCATTGTTCTTATCTAATTTATTATTTCATTTTATTTAACTTACTGTGTACTGTACTTATATAGCACAATTTAGAATAAAATTAATTATTAATATTTGAACCTGTCAGCCGTAACATTTCATTTAAATTTATTTAATTACAATATACATTTCTACGAGTATTTATACGTTCAAATAGCATGTTAGTATTCTTTAATATATTTAAATAATGGAATCAGGCAGGTTGGAATATGATTAAATTATTATCAAGTACGACTATATTACAACCAGCTAATATAATCATATAATCTTGTTTAGTATAACCTTTACACTGTAAAAGAGAGCCTGACAGAATCTGCTCTAAATTTACGTATGGTTTTAACACAGAAGTCACATCGTAAGTAGAGCCAATAAAGCGTTGCTAACTCGTTTTATAAACCCCTTCTCGTTTCGTAGCCAGTAGTATATGATGTTTTGCAAGCCGCTTCACTTTCTTTGATCCTGCTTGCTGTTTGTCTAAAATATGTAAGTCGTTAATTTTTTTAGGTATTAAAGATAAATCATTCTTTTTCTTGGTCACACGTTTCAATATACATATTTCGAGGTACAGTTTTATGTAAAACAGATGCCTTATTATTTTGTGCAGCATGTGATGACATGGTGCTGGTTAAAATTCTTCGGGTTTTTTTTGTATTACTCCTCGTCGGTGTTTTACATATATAGTTTAGTTTTTTTATCATCCTTCATAATCACGAATCATTTCTTTTAAAGTAAAATTTTCTGAAACTAATTTTTCTATCTCATTTTCCGCTATGTCAAGTTTACTTTTAAAAAAATCTCTGTTTACCATTATCTCTTCTACTTCATTACTCGTAGGCAAATTTTTTTCTGAGCAGTTCCTATTTAAATTTTTATGGTCATGCGAAGTTGTATCATCAGAAAGCTCTTCGTCTGTTAATGATTGAAAAGAATTCTCGGTAGAAACATTTATCATATATTTTTCGTTGTGGTTATGTTGTCATTTATATTGAAATGCCATCCTATAAGTAATGGCACACTTGATATATAAGTCACATAATTACTATTGTTACTATTTTTTTGTTTAGTTTACATACACCATACATGTGAGAAGTATGAAAATCACAAAAATATTTATTTCATCAATTACCAGAATATTTCGACTAAGAAAATCACTAGACAGTCTCAGCTTCAAATCTCCATAACTAGGTATTTTGTTTCCTATGGTATACAAATAGCCCATTCCAGGTTATCAAGGTCTATTAATTAACTAATTATTCATGGTTCCGTTATAAACGACCCCTATTTGTTAGTACCCGTTTGGGACTTCACGTTTCGCCCACGGAATTTTGTCAGTGGAGGGTACGTTCATATCTTGATTTACTTGCTTAATTACTGAGGACTATTCCTTTTCACATAGCATAGGCATGATGACGTTTTGGTTATGATGTTTCCAAAGATATGTTAAAAATAACAAATAATGAAACGAAAATTGATCGAGATAGTTTAATGATAGAACGAAGAGTCCAGTTTGCAGAAAATAATTTAGTCGGAATGACAAATAACTTAATTAAGAGGATTTAATTTTTATATCATCATACATTTAATATTTTTCCGATACAGAGTCATACAATTGTTTCAACTCATGTGCCATGTGGTAATAATATTTAAAAGTTAAATTTTACCATCGATTTATCAAAACTAATTTGATTTTTAAAATGTATAAATATTAGTTAATACTTAGAAATAATATTATTTAAATATATATTTCATTTTATTATTCTCTTCTTTTATTTTTTTTAAATATGTTTATCTGTAAGAATCGTTTCAGCGCAAGAGACTTTAACATGTATAAATAAATAAGTTTGGTTAGTGATTAGTTATGTCCAATGACAATGGAGATTTATCTTTTTAATATATAAACCATGTGTCTATTGTATAACAATTTTATGAATAGAACTAGCTTTAACCTACGGCTTCGCTCACGTTAATGTAAACTAACAAATAAAAGTTATATTTCTATCCCTCGGGAACAGTACTAAAAGTATGCACTTTTCTGTACCCCTGGCAAAGTGTATTCAAAATTTTATAATGATCAGTTTGAGTCAATAAGGCGTGAAAGTGTAACAAACAAACTCACTTTCGTATTTATAATATTAGTTACGATTATAAGGTTTTTACCGATTCCATATTGAACCATAGCCTATAATTTACGCAATTTAATTATACTGGAAATAATAACCGCGAACCTCCTGAATGTCATAAAATGGGATGCAGCGTTTTCCGACTTATGGCTTTTACTGCTATCTCCAACCCGCCTGCCAAGCGTGGAGATTATGACAAAGCTCCCTATTTTGGGGAAGACTTCCGTCTAACAGTGAATATGTTTCAGTTGAATCACAGCTTTGACAAGCCATTCACGCGAATATGCCAAGTATCATTGTGCCACTTCAGTGACCCATCTATTCAGTCAGTTTAGTTACCTGCATTGACGCTGAACTGTAACTCTTCACAATATTTAAAACTAACGGAAACATTTCAACAATATAAGTTAGCAAGAGGTATATTATAGAAAAGGATTTTAATACAGTTCTGACAATATGTCATTACTCTTACTATTACACGTTAATGATCTTATATTTAAGGTATAAGTGTTATTTTAGTGTGCAATGAACGATAAATAGTTAGATAAGCAAATTAAAAAAAACATCGGTAACTCCAAACATTATAAAAATGACTAAAACGGATTAAGCTGTTTTTCAAAACGGTTTTCAGCCAGCCAACTGCGGATATGTAGGGCTCCCACCGCAATTTGGTACAGCGAACTTTTAAATAGCGCCAACGTGTTTTCAGATAAATGTAAATTATGACCCGTTGCAGTCACATGCACAGGAGTGTAAAGTTAAAAATATGTACTCTGGCCTAGACAGTGATATAGAATGCTCTAGATAAGGTCATATATCACAGACTACATAAAAGTATATGTTCAGAACAAACATACTCTAAGAACGCTTAAATGTATGGCCACTTACATAGGCTAGTAACTTATAATACCTATAATACTCTATCAGGAAGTCATGGAGTGAAATTAGAATGCACTAAATTCGTAACTACTTCCTCTACTAGCATCAACATATTTTACAAAATTTCCAAAAAAAAAATCAAACAGCCCGATACACGCCTCTTAGCCATTTTTCCTGTGCTTTAAATTAAACGTGTCCTTTTTGTAAGCTGCATTCATTCCAAATAATAAACGCAAACTCGAGCTAAGCAGGCAGTATATAAAATTCACTCTTGCTTAACTAACACAAAGCACTTTCCGACAAAAAAGCGCGCTCTTTAACGCGCGGTATTAAATCACAACTAAAGGATCCATTAAGAATTTATGTTCCTCTAACGCAGTGTTTATTTTATACGAACCAGTTTTTAGAGTTCTGCAAAAGAAAATTTAAAAATATTTTTGCAGTTTACCAACTTGGAAATGTTCCTTTGATAACAGTCAACAACTAGCTATAAATTATTTGTATATTTATCGTTACTAACCATTTATCTGCATGATTTTCATATCAACAGAAGTCAATTCAATCTGTTGAAAGAGCACTCGCCCTGATGGCAGAAGGGCTCGAGTTCCGCCTGACTCCTGAAAGAAATGGTTTTCCTTTTTAACTAAAAATTTTCTATCTCAATTTAAAACTTCTTCTATGGTTAAATACAAACAAAAATGTTAAATGCAAATGGTTAAATACAGATTACAGGATTATGTTTTCGATAAAATTGTTATGCTCGGTTCATTTTGAGATCAGATTTGTTTTAAGTCCGATTTAAGCTACTGGCTTTGTAGCTTCAAAATCCAAACCTTTTTAGCACCCAGTTATAGAAAAGAAAATGCATTTCTACAATTTAGTCGACCACAGCCGTATTGAGAACATATCGCTAGTTGAAATCCTAGACGTTATTCCAGAATTACATAATACAAGTGCTTAAGCTACTTCACTTGAATTCAGAACGTTGCAGTTGCAGAATTCAGAATGTAGCTTCCAATAATATTAGAATGTTGTCTAATATTATTAGAAGCTGCCTGGCTGTGGGACGAGTTTAATCATTGCTTCCTATGTAATGTGTGTTTACACATTTCTCAGTGTTGTCTAGAAGGTAGTTATGTACTTATGTTACAATATGTACTTATTAATTTTAGAGAAAAGTCAAAATTTGTTCTTTATTTAACTTGAAGTGTAAGTAGTCTGAATAATCATGTATGTTTAATTGGCATGATTGGGTTTGTTTATTATCTGACTGTTCTGTCATGTCGTTAATTTGTGGTGTGGCACTAGAATAGCACCACCATCTCTTCCCGTGGGTGCCGTAAAAGGCGAGCAAGAGGTAAGGTGGAGCATGGGCTGCGATGAATCCACGGCAGATGCCAGGCTACCAACCCCTACTACCTTTGGCCCTAGTAACATATAACACGCGCGGATTGCGGACCCACAAGAAGCTCACTTAACTCGAGGAAGAATTGAGGAGGTTACAGTGAGATATTGTAATATTACTTGTAAAGAGCGAAAAGGACATTATGATCCTAAAATCCAGAAACCTGCTCTATTTCAAGAAGAGCGACCAGCTACTCCAACGTGGTATCAGGTGTATTGCCCACAGGTCCTTTATCAACAACGTGTTCCAGATCAAGAGTGTTTCGACGAAGGTAGCGTACCTTATAGTACCTTTAGCCTTATTAGCGAATACCGTACGAAACGGTATTCGCTAAGGGTCAAACAGATATAAGCACCGACCGCGGAACAGCTCGACGACAAAGTGGAGGCTATGTATGAGGATATTTCCAGAGCTATACATAGCTCCCGGACCCATTTCACCGTTGTGATGGGGAACTTTAACGCGAAACTGGGAAACAAACGAAGCGACAATGACCAGAAAAAGGGGCAATTTGGATATGGTAAGAGAAATGCTGTAACACTTAATTCTATTATTAACTAAAAATTCAATAGAAATGCAAAATACAACATTTTTAACCAAAACTGTGTACTCGTGGTTACTAGAAATTCCGTAAATTGCGTTCACACTGATTTTACGATACTGATTGCAACACGAGATCGAATTTCTATTATCTCGAGCAGGTTACCTCGTACCCCTTCACTACAAAAATCTATTCTATACACTTTCCAAAAGGCTTGCGTTTCTTTAGTATGGGTTTCTCTGTTAAGCGGCAGTACTGTAAATTTTTGTACGGTCTTATTTTGGGTTACCATTTTTTCCATTTTAGATTCCCTTAAATACAAACCTTCTTTATACAAACCAGTCTTTTTTATGAAACGGAATGCAACGAAATGGAACAAAAAATGAGGGTCGTTTGGCAAGCTTAGCCTTTAGCTAGGGTAGATCTATCTTTAATCTCGGTTTATATAGTCTCAATAAATTGTTCTGTTGGGAGATTTACTGCCATCAAATAAATGTTCCTGTATTCTGAATTAATTTAATTACATAATTATACTAAACGAGATCGTAATCCCTTAATTATTTAATTGAGATAATTGAAAATCCTTTTGTATGTTTTTGTAGTTAAAAGTTTGATCATATTTGTATAGCATTTGGGCAACGTAATTTTACTGGTTTTTCTTTACAAACGAATCCAGCGAATTTTATATTATATATAATAATTTCAGATACTGTTTACTTCTTCATCTCTAAGAACGTACACGCCAATATTCTCTATTATTCTTATTAGAAACAAATAAAATTAGAACTTTTTTACATTTACAGTGCTATAATTAATTATATATTTAGGTTTTACCAACCACTGTTATCTATCTAAGTTAACTCTAAAATGATTATCTATAAAACCTTTGTAATAACTAAAATTTTAACTAATGCTGTAAGGTAATTAGGTCGATTCTTTACTTTTTTAATTTTACTACCTCCCATATTGTCGAGTTACACACGTGTGAGTACACACGGGCGTATTCTCTGTCAGATTTTTTTTCGTTTTTATTTTATATTGATCTAGACGGTTTATGATTTATTTAATATTATTTAATGTGAAAAACTGATAGTTATAGACATAATAACATTTTTATCCAAAAAAATTACAGTTGTGACGCGTGTTATCTAACTTTAAACATTTTTAACAGTTTCATAATTTTTATATATTTTATGCATTTTTCAATGCGATCTTATAAGATAACTTATTATAATAGAAAAATACACGAAAAAATCAACTCGGGAATAATTTATTTTTAACAGCCTTCAAATGGGGAATTTTGCCCTGAAAATAAGAGAATAAAACTTAAAAAAGGGGTATGTTAGGCCCTATAAAAAAACAAACAAAAAAGCTAGTATAGATGTTGTTGTTTTGTAACCAGGGAACTGCTGTAACAATATGAAATTAAATAAGACTTTAATATTATTTTTATTACGAACTCTACGAACTGGATTGGTCTTTATATAGAAACAACCTACGATAATAAGATTTAATTTAATTTTTTACCAAAACAAGTCATCAAATTATAAAATGATCATTTTTCGATATTTTTACCAATTATGGTAGAAAAAACTACCAAAATTAAAAGCGCGCCTACCTGATGTAGTTTTTATGTGTTACAGACTATTAACCTCAATTAAATCTGAAAAGTATCCTTCCTGTTTGTAATTAAACTTTATAGAGTTGTACAAAAGAAAATATGAAAATATTACACTGTCTTTATTTAGTGGCTTATAGCGGTAGTTTTGATACACTTAAAAAATATAATTTAACTAAATTGTACTTTTTTCTTGTTTTGATACACTTTTGTAAGTGTATCAAAATACTATAAGCCACCTAATAAAGACAGTGTATTACTTTCATATTTTTATTTTTACACTTTAAGAAAAAAAATCTAATTTAAAGAAATTGTATTATTTTTCTGGTTTTGATACACTTTTGTAAGTATATCAAAACTAACGCTATAAGCCACTTAAGGAAAACAGTGTAAAATTTTCATTTTTTTTTTATTATCCCTAACTGGGATGTTCATTTGAAATGACACTACAAAGTGTCTAAATCGAGATAGGAGAACGAGACGCATCTAACAAAATAAGCGACAAAGATACATCCATCTATTTACGTGACGATTGTTATCAATATTTACTTCACGCTCCAAATATTATTTACATTAGAGCCATCAGTCGTCGTATAATAGTCAACAGTTATTTTAAATATTGTTTGTGTATTAAAAGCTTTAAAATATCTAACATAATGTTTAAATATTTCATTCAAATCTTTAGGAGAACTAACTTCTTACCATTTGATGATATAATTTTGATATAAAAACATGACTATAAGCGTTGACAAATGTCATAGATTTAACCAAAGTGACGGTGACATAGTGGCCGCTCAGATTCCCGGATAACCAAAGCTGTGTGTGTTTCTATTTTTCTATGTTTCTATTTCCCGCTTGGCAATAACGTTTATATTTTAAGTTTATTTCTCTATTATTATAATTTATTTTAATAATTTATTACTCGAATAAATATAAGCTTAAAAAATTGGTTGTTTCACTTTTATCTTAAAGTCTACCATATAGCAAGCTTATAATATATTCCTGAAGTTATAAAAGAAGGCAAGATTATGGTGAATGTTAAAAACGTTGCCTGGTTCTTCGTTTTAGTTTTTCATTTTTATAAGTTGTATTTAGTCATTGAGGCGTAGTTATAAAGTACCTAAAACCGTACGAGTATGCTGGCAATGGACTTGATGGAAATTCTGTAGAGATTTAACCGTCTATTATCAAGCATGCCATAACTACGCTTGCTTTCCAGTTCGGCGGCGTTTCACTCCAGCTCAAAGTTGCGAGTAACATTTTGAAACACACACAAAGTAAATAATATTATTTTAACAGTAATAATTATACAGCTACCAAACTTTCAACATCAGCTAATAATATTCTTCCCACAAGGCATTTCTAAGGCCTTCTCCAAGAATGAAAACATGTATTTTATTCCTTTTTTAACATAGCCCTACCAACAAAAATCGCTACTAAAGTTTATTTGGTACAAAATGACTTAATGTATATTACTAGCTTGTTATTTTATAAGTCAATGTGTTGGTTAGATATTCCTGTTAAATCACTGGAATTAAAAATGGTGTCCTAGCAAGTAAATCACAGTAAGACTATTACTGATGATTCACAAATGACAATCGGTCGGGTGATCGAAGGTTATAAGGTAGAGAAAGAAAATTTCGTTTAATTCCAGCAATCCATGTTAAGTCTGTGTATTGATTTATATGGCCAATTTAGGCTACAACGTTTTAACTTTATGAAACATCCGTGCATAAGAAGTATTAAGAACTAAGTAAGAAGAATGCAATGACATTGCATGAAAGCAATGCTGATGTTTATAGAATTTACAAAAAGTAAACTTTAAATAACTAAATTGATAATCGTTTAAAAATTATAGTCTTTGCCAAAAAGATAAATTCTTATGGTTTTGCATTTTCATAAATCTGTTCTTTATTTGTTTAAATTGTTATATGATGTCATATACCTAATTTTAGTTCATCTCCATATTTCTAATTACATTAACGACGCCGACTGATGAGTCAACTATCAGATATATATCGTGAGCGTTCGCTAATTTATGTTTCAAGTTAGTTATTACTCAGCTAAGTTGAACCAAAGTTAACCTTCAACTTAGCTGAGAGATACCGCTAGAGCAGTGATAAAGCAAATATTGGGTATCAAGTTACTGCTACTGTGACAAATTAATTATGAACTTGCTACTGAAAATTAGCCTATGCTGATTTCGTGTCTACGAAACTCGACTTATGAATCGCTATGATTAGTTAACTTAACGACGACATTTGTAATAGTATTTAAACTAACAAATTTCGAAATTCAGTGTATGAAAAGATTGCCATAATAACCAAATAATGTTTTTATTCAATAAAATGCAATTGTTTTAATGAAATTCAGATCGGATGAAGAATGCAAATAAAGTTATTCTGGATGTGAATAACTGTTATTTGTATTCTTTATCCGTATACTGTACAAACAAAGAGAGAAAACTCAAATTAAAGCCATATTACATCCATTTCTGATGTCTTTTTAATTTAATTTTGTTGTTATTATATTATGACTTTAATATTTAATCAATAAAATCAGCTGATTTGGAACTTTAATATTCATATACGGTGACAACAAAAGGCAGGATAATTAAAGCGAATCAAAAATAAATAAAATAATAGTGAAACTGGTGATTTGAAGTTTAAAAATAAATAATTGACACTTTTTGAGTACAGGCAGTCCTCGTACTTACGGCAGGTTAGGTTCTCAAAATACGCGACGTTAATCGAAACGACGTAAGTCGAGACATATTTTTTCATATGTTTACATGTAAAACACAAGGGTCAGGATCCACACGGACTCAATTTAAAAAAAAACTGCATTTATAACAAAGGATATACATACTTTATTATCAAAAGTAAGTTCTTAAAATAATTAGATATGTACTTATGAAATTTCTAGTTCTTTTTGGTATTTGTGTTATTAATTCTAATACATATTACGTCTTGATTGTCCGTTGTCCCTGAACTAACTAAACAAAATCAGCAGCATGTGCGGGGTAATCCCCGCTCGCCGACACCGTGCCCCGCCAGCCCCACTGAATTCCCACTGAATTCCCCCAGTGAATTCTCCGATGCCGGAAATCGAAACAAATGACGCATGCTTGAGGAATAGTGTCAAAACATTGGTCGACGTAAATTGAAACGACTTAAATCGAAACGACGTAAGTCGAGGACTGCCTGTAAATGAAAAGTTTTATTTGAAATTTATAACGAAATTACTATGGTAATATTGGTTATGGTAAAAAGATTTATTAACCACATTTTGGTAAAAAAAACTAAGAGAACTCTCTTACTTTTGGCAGCCTAACCACCTTCACCACGGAGAGTGTTAAAGTCTTAACAAACTTATTCTAGCATATAATCCTGGCGAAAAATGGTCAGCTCTATTAAAATCAGCTCTATTGGATTTTATTGTACTGTCAATTATCCTTTTATCCGACACGATGGTCCCTAATGTATAATCGAATTAAATTAGTTTTATTTTTTCAATAAATTTACACAAATCGAAAGTTCGAACCCAATTCCACTTTAACCTATTTTAGTAATAGCATGACGATATACAAAAGAAATAAAAAAAGTTTAAACCGAAATAACCACTTACACCTCCAGCAGACAAAAACGGCAATTGTTATTGTATTTATAGTCCAATCTACTTACAATTATGCTTATAATGCTATTGATATAGCCCCGTACCTCGCGGACCGGAAAGACACGACAGTTCTGCATGTTGCACAAAACAATCAATCCGTGCTTCCTCAAACATCCCTAAAGCCCCACGGTAGTTGATGAATAATAATAGACCAAAATTTAACAATCTTTCTAGTTAACGATTTCTTTATTTAGGTTACTTATTCCTTTTCTAAACTATTATAGACTTAAAAGAAGATTCAAATAATTTTCTATTTAACAGTTTCAAAAGAAACTCAATAATGATATTTTTTGTCCATAACAGGACCATTATTTGTTGAAGAAGTTTAAATAGTAATTTAATTTGATTAATAAAAGTCGTCTGACGTTATTATTAAACTTAATTAATCGAGGATTACAACATTTCACTCTTTGTAAAGTAAAAAAAAAACATATTTTTCATCACTACCAAAACCACCAGCGCATATCTAGAACTGTTTATTCGTAAACACAGACGTCTCAATGTTTGCATGACGTTCCAAGAGCTTAGAATTACAAGTGGCTTCATATTAGCATTGACTGACATTAGGCGAAGACATTGCAATCTGTTAGATTGCAGAATACACGTGTAAACAAGACGTATGCAACTAGCAGTCTTGATCTAGGCTACGAATACCATGTCAAAAATAAGCGCCTCTGTGTTTATGTGATTAACTGTAAACGACACAGGCAAAATGTCGAGGGAATTTATTTGCCCCACACAGTAGCTTTGTCGTTTTATCGATATCTCTGGACTTAAATGTCGTATAAGACAAAATGCAACTTTACAGGAGAAGCAAAAAACAAAACAAAGATTTACCTATAACTTTTTTATTTAATGTTATTGAAATGGAACTTAGGCAGATAGTGCTTCGAATTTCTTATATGTCCTATAGCTGAATTGAAAAACTGACCCGGATCTATTTACGGATCAATCACCTTAGGGTGTAAATCTATATTATTGCACAAAAGTCTAGAATACATGAAAGTGTGATATTTAATTTGGTCTTAAAGGATCATCTTCTGAAATATTTCCTAAGAGTATAGGAATTAAGCTCACACAAATATTCAAAGAAATGTACTTTTGTTTGTTATAGTTAGTTTGCTATTGTATTTATCAACAAAAATTAACATTACTACACGTTATACATATAAAGTATTTTTTATGGTTAACATCGATATATAATCGTGTATTTAAAATAAAGAGATATCCATCTTAAAGATATAACAATACATCATAATATTTGGTGCTAAATCTAAACTTGAAGATTTTCTATAATATTTGCTGTTTACCGTGATGTTTCAATTACGCTTCTCAATTTTATTTATGCCTCATAGTCAGTTCATTTAATGTTTCGTCAAGCTAAGAGTTGAAGGAAACTTTTCTATAATAATGTTATTAAGAAATAAATTAAAGGATCATTTGGGACCCAGACACAAAACTGCTTTACAAAAAAGGACGCTCATAAAACTAACTAAATAAAGCACTTGATGTATTGACAACCACCAATGATAATGTTGCAAGCACTTGTCAAAATAGATCGACACAACAATAAAGAGAAACTATTAAAGTATCTTTTCATTAGTGATATAGTTTCTAATTTACGTTATTGCTAAGTTTCATAGCAGCATCGCGCACACGAAACTATCCACTATGAATTTATTATTTCGCTCCATCTATTACCAGACATATTAGTATTATGGTAAAAAATAATTTAATTCATACGTATTGTTAACAGTATAATGCCCACAATAATTTAAAGTGCCCAAAATTTGGAGCTATTCATTTTTATAAGTCTTTTTATTTCGGAATGTGTAATGTGCGCGGAAGTGTAAGAACTAAATATTTTAGTTCGTTTCCAAGAACATTTATTTTATTTTCAGCATATCCCAATTCACACACCCAAGTCTATTAATATTGCAGCGCACTGCAGTGCTAATATTTTTCTATGATTTCGGCATTGTTAACCGACATAATTATTCAATAATTATTGTCAATTTCTATTGCGAATGGGAACTGGCAAATTAGCTCAAGTGATATTCATAATTTTTATTTAAATATATAACTGTTATCATAGTATGATACGTTCCTGTATTATTTTTTTTTCATTTATTGAGGTCAACAAACTGTTTCACAATATATTTTTACAAAAAATCGTACTAGCTCCTATCGTACAAGGTGTACTGATAGTGAAACCAACACCATTAACCACAAGTAACTTAAATGCCAAAAGTTGAGGTGTTAACTTTAATCTATAAAGTGTTGATTCTCGGAGTTTAAATTTTAATTTCCTGGAATCATTTATTTTAGTGTTTGTTTAATTTAGTTTTAGTTTGTTTTATTATTAGTATTGATTTCATACAGCTTTATCTTAATTCTTTTTTTGAAAATTCAAATTTTTGTTGAAAGCATATCTACATCATTGAAATAGTTCTTATAAGTGTCAGTCAGCCGTGATATAGGAGAACGTTTGCCTGCGTTAGTTCTACATCTTGGCGTAGCGAATAAATTCTTAGTACGACATGCTCGCATTCTTGGTCTGACAGGCACTTGATAACTTATATTGTTGATTATATCTATACAGTCATAGTTATTACGGCATCAATCGTAAAGCAATTTGGCTTGTACTTGTAACCTTCGATATGTAAGTTGTAGCAATTCATAATATTTTAGTAATAGCGAGTATGACAATCGAGCACGGCAACACTTAAAATGCATGTAATGCAATTTTTTTTTGCACTCGTTCAAGCTGATCTGAATATATGCCATACATGAGATCTCATATGGAAGTGGCATATTTTAATTGCGATCTCATGCTCTAATGATTTGTACAAATGTATGTATGTAGAGTTTAAAGTGCTTTGTATCCCGAATCACAGAACCATACAGCTTGAAAGCTTTATTACAGATATTATCTATGTGCAAATCTAGAGTCAGTTTTACGTCCAGTGTTACAACTAGGTCCTAGTTAAATTTCATGGGTGACTTTTTTGTGGAAGTTATACATTAAACATTTTTCTAAGCTAAGGCAAAGTTTATTATTATGGCAATAGCCAGTTAATCAGTTTAGGTCGTCTTGAAATTTTTTATGGTCATCGACACTATTAATTATTATTAATAGAATATAATATAATAGAAAATCACTATTTCTAAAACAATTATTTATGTAATTCATGTAGAGAATGAATAAAAGCGGATGTTACCACCACGGTTTCGGATTTATAACCATTCATGACTACTTTTTAGCTCCAATTGCTTATATAAGACTTGAACCATTTCCACAGATTCTCACGGATGCCATTGAAGGCAATATTTTGTAGCAAGATTTTATGATCTACTCGATCAAAGACTTTCCTAAAGTCTGTATAAACAGCATCTGTTTGTTTATTTGCATCCATGGTTTTAAATAAATGAGATTTATACACCATGAGATTAGTGATCGTTGATTGTCTGGTGACAAAACCATGATACTGCGGGAGTATATGTCTGTGGATAAAAAGGTACAGAACACTGTATACGAGCCTTTCAAGTAACTTTGCTAGGATACACAAAATAGAAATTGGCCGATAGTTATTTATGTTTGTTTTCGAGCCCCCCTTGTACCGGCGTAATCCTGGTAGACTTCCATACTTTAGAACATACGCCTTCTTTGGTTTTCTGTATTTAGGGGTTTAAAGCGAGGGTTTCTGGTACTTTCTCCGCTTACGTCAATTAACATAGTCAGTGAATGGCCATAGTTTAAACTAAATAAGGTAGTTAACGACAATTATTTTTCTGGTTTAAATTTACACCGCTATCTGTAGGACATTTCTTACTGACGATGGCCACACAAGTATATTTACCTACAAAAATGATTTAATTATTATTAAGAAGCTAGGGTCGTAAAGGACAATTTGAAATTTATATATCATTTAAGCCCAACAGTTTGTTTAAACATTTGCTATACAGACAAGGTGACTACATTCTTATAATTAAATGTCAGATACATCTGAACTTTTACAACAAATTATGTTTCCCAGAAATCAGGGGTCGTAAAGACATATTTTTAGCGAATTTCGAGAAACGAATTACACTGTTCGATAGAATTAAATTCTGATTAAAACAGAGTAAAAAACTCATACTCACCGAAATGTCCTTTACGACAATTGAGCCCAGAGGTATCGATATTATCAAAGTAATTTTTATATTCCTGACGACCCCTGAATTCATGTATCTTATTTTCTCTTAATATTCTTGTTTTCTGTCTGAATAGATTAATAAAATTAATTACGAATTATCATAACAATCAGCTCATTATGTCCCACTGTAGAAGAAAAAACCTACAATTAGGCATGCCATAGGGTTGAATAGACCGAAATAAGAGTGAGCCTTAATCCACTACACGGATCCAGTGCGGATTGGTGGGTGCTTACGACTTTAGTTGCAACCAATGGTGTCCATTTCTTATCAACATCCTACGAGTAAAACTTTTCCATATTATTTGTAGATGATTTTTCAACATGACATAATATTGTTTTTGTATAATTGGTCGATATAATACCTATGTAATATGAACTTAATAGTGTTTTGGATCTCTCATTAAATGCCTCATACTCAAAGCCCGTTTTGTGATGTGAAATGAAATCTATACATTGAAATAAGAACTTCAAGAGGTAAAGTATTCAATAGTCTTCGGGTCTATTTTATCTACGCAGAGCACGTAAAGTTGATAAACAGTTGATATTGATTATTACTTTTAATATAGTTATTATAAATTTTAATTATGTTACACATAACCAAAGTAAGAAAAAAATCGTTCTTTTCGGTTCGGTACGTCTAAATATGACTAAGGCATTGGCGTTTAATAGACGACTCATAAATACTCATATTTAATCTAAAAAAAAACTAATTCATCTTATCTGAGGTAAGTTCTTAATAAATTAATCTGATAATTACTCAAAAATTTTATGTTATGAAAATTTTTATTCCAACTATTATAACAAACATATATACTCTTAATCCAGGATTAATAATAATTAGCGTATTATTATTATAGATTAAATGTCTTTTCATAGTAACAGTACTCCTGCACTAAATAAAAACATTTTGATGACCGGCCGTCGTGTGAGTGGCTTAACTAACACAACATTTACCGCTGCGCCCCACCGAAATTTTGAATTACGAATTATACTGAATATATGACATAATTTATGGAGCCATCCATTATTTACATCACACATTCAGGGGGTGGGGGAACAACAAACCATGACATCGTGTAACCAGGGAGTGAGGTCATAAGCTTCGTGACGTCACCTGTGAAATTCTAAAGTATTAAAGCCCGAAACTTCAGCTGGAAACGTGAAAACTTAAAAAAATATAAAAGTGTCAAATTGGTTTGCAATTGAAAATATGTGACTTTACACCAAGGGAAGGATAGATAATTGTGACCAACTATAACTCGAGAACAAATGCTTAATTACCTTACATGCTCCAAAAGGAGGTTTTGGCGCATCAACGTTCCCGTACACACCCAATAAAATCTAACCAGTTACTTCATCGACTTCTACCACCGATTTTGTAAACGACTTATCGCATACGTCCGATTGTCTTATCCATAATCCACTGTTAATTAAAGATGTGCATAGCGTTTTCCCACGAGAGTTACATACATATATGTACTTCAAAGTGACAAATTGTGTTTTTGAATGGGTTATCCATAAGGGTTGCTCTACACAAATCAGATTAAGCTCGTTCCCAAAACCATGATAATAAAAATAGTTTAACAAAAAGTTGCAGTAATCAAAACACAAATGATGTTTCGTTTATGTAAAACATATTCCTATATCAATGCCCCTTTTCCAATAGCTCTGGAACACCAGTTGTTTTTAATATTATTGTATAGCTGGCACATCTGCAGCTGCTCAACATGCTAACAACATGTATTGCGTTATGAACGATCATGTGCTCAATGATCAGGGCTTAACTACGAGCTTATGTAATCATTCGGCACGGCACAACTATTCAATCAATTTTGTTTGATAAGAATAGAACTTTCTAACAATACCCTTCTGAACCTACTTTTATATTAACTTATTTAGTCGCACTAAAAATACAACGACGGAAATAGAATAATTGAAATGTTCTTCGTTCAATTGATCGGTAATTATTTTTGTTACATCACTTGGTTTCTTGTATTTCGTGCAAATGTAATGGATTCATATGTGACTTTTTATGCTTTGACAATTGAGGTATCATATTTACGATTTTTATTTTGTCCATTATTTATTTGCTCCGAAATACGAAGATTTTTTAGGTTTATAAAAATGTCGGTAGAAATAAAAATATCATTAACATTAATGTTTACGATAAAAAACTTCTCATACTGAAAAATAAGCCATCAAAACGGATATAAGTGTTAATGTTTTTTGATGTTTCGAATATAAATAACTAGATAGGTACTTATCTCATATTAAGTACATATCGGGCATATAAGATATGTATGTATAAGGAACATAGTCACCCACAGTTAAATATTTATACTCATGATCCATGTACGAGTATATATTATGCTACGGATTTTTTCTTAAAACCATGACTATGAAAATACCCGTTGACGAGTCTATAACATTTGCGTCTATATTTTAAAAGCAAAATAAATTTGGGTCGTTCTACTTTTCTATCGACAATGGTCTGTCCTTCGTCTTATCATGGCATCTCGTTGGAGTATTGATATTTACGGTTTTTTAATTCGGTTCGAATAAAGGTCCATATTTTTCTTATCTATTAATATTATGTAATTTTTCATTTTCTCCAACCAACATATTTTTTCGTTTTCCGTAGAATATCGTGACAGAGTGGTAAACCGAGATGTGGTCCCCTCCAGTGGGTCGACACTGCCTTTAAACGAATCCTCGGGAAATTAGTTTATTTAAAATACTATCTTATTGTTTTGTAGTTAAGGTCTCTATTTCATTGAAGAGGTTTCGTCAAGACCTGAAACATGATTAATACCAACCTAAAATAACGAACATTTTAACATTTTAATGATGGCGGTACTGGAAAAAATGGCCGATATCTCATTATCTGACGTTTGGTTTTGAGATAACTTATTCAAAAATTCAAACTGATGAATATTCGCTATTTCACTTTATGTGTGATTTAGAGACCATTGCACCTATTTTATTTTGTGCTTTTCCTGTTACATTGTCTTGTGTTGTGCAGAGATTGTTGTGTAAATATTATTTTCTCCGTCTCTGTTAATATCATACCGGTAATCTCGCTTTTCTTGCGTGTAAATTGGTGAGAAACTGAAGGTAACATGGAAGTTAAGCGTTACAGAAAGTGTACGATTTGTGGTATGCAACAGTTACCCAAGTCGGGCATACTTTTTGCAAGTTTTCCTCTCGACCCTGATCGGTAAGTCTAAACTGGGTAGTAACTATCTATCTTAACTTTCTTAAATTACTGTTGTTCAGTCATATTTGACGACTGTTTGGTGCAACGGTAGCGATCCTGCCTTTCGCACGGACGGTCCTGGGTTCGAATCCCGGAAGGGGCAAATGTTTGTATGATGAATACTAGCATTTGTACCTGAGTCATGGATGTTTGTATATATTTCTATGAATATTACTTATTTATGTATGATATATGTATGTCTATCCGTTACCCCAGTATCCAAAACACAAGCCTTAAAAGTGCTTACTTTGGGCTAGGTTAATTAGTGTAAATGTTGGAAATATTTATTTATTTATTATTTATTATATCATATATATTTTTAGTAACAAGTTACCCATTCAACCCACATGATTGACAAATTATTGATTTGAAAGCAAGCTTTATATTTGTCTAATATTATTGTCATTCTAACTTTCATGTAAATAAAGAACAATTATTTTCATCTAAGTCATATTCTTTATAGAAAGAACGTAATAGAAATTGACGAACTTTTTTTCAGATGCCGATTGTGGGTTAAGGCATCAGGCATTGAAGACTTTGCTTATGTGCCAATTGAGAAATTACACCAAAATAAGTTTATTTGTGGTACTCACTTTGCCAGTGAATGCTTCAACGAAAAAGGAAATCGGTTGCTTAACTCTGCTGTGCCAACTGAAAAACTTACTAGACCATATTTATCTGATGACATTTTAACCGAGTTTCCTTTGCATGTGAAAACATATTATGAAAAGAAGTCAGGTTAGTAACAATTGAAAAATTCAGTATATATATATATATATATATATATATATATATATATATATATCACATTTTTTTTTACATGTATACATATACAGTATATGACATAGAATAATCACAGAAATCTGATCATTATAAATCACAATGGTGCTAAAGAAGTTCCACTCCAAAAACTAAATAATCATTTTTTAAGATTATCCCCATTGTCTTCACATTTTTTATAAAAAATGTAATGTGAATGTAATAACTGTTATTAGAGTTATTAATAATAAGTTATTGTTATCCATATTTAGTAGGTGTGCTAGCATAAAAGTATCTATAAAAATTATTCTAAATTTAATTTTTCAGGTGAACTAATTGGTAGTTCCAAGTTGGCAGTTAAAACTATCACTGCAGAAAATGAAGAAAAGGATAAAACATTACAAGGTATATATAAATAATTATTTCAAATCTGTATGTCCTTCTATAAGTTAAGAACGGGTTCATTGATTGCAATTAATGAAATTGGGTATATTGTAAGAACATGTGATTGTGCAAATGATAGCCCATATATCGACGGCGAAGTACCAATAACTCCTAATTGCTAAATTCAAAATAATACACAAGCTAAATAAAATGTTTAATTTCTTGACAAGTTAAAAATTGTTTGTTAAATTTGTTTATTTATTTTTTAACTTGAAGCGCTTGCAACTGAAACTATGCTTAGGAAATTTCATTAAAACATGCAAATAACGAATTTTAATTCAAAATGACAAAAAAGTGAATTTCTCGATGAATTTCAGTAAGGAGGTACTGGCACTTCGCCGTCGATATCATATTGCTAAAAATCTTTTAGTCCTAACTAATATTATAAACCCAAAGTGAGTTTTTTACACTTTCACGCCTTAACTACTTAATTCATAATCATTAAATTTTGCATACACTTTGCCAGGGGTACATATGGTACCTTTTATCCAGATAAAAAAGTACTGTTCAAGAGATAGAAATAAAACTTTTAATTGGTAGTCTATATTAACATGAGCCAAATCAAGTAATAAATATCCACCAACAGCCACCAAATATAATGGGGAAATCAATACTGGTAGCCTAATTAATGTTTAATGCAGACCACCTGGAAAGCGAAAGTTATGTTATTTGATTTTGGTCTAAAAGCCCTTTGTTCAGTTTTTTTCTACAGTTTTTTTTTATAAATAATGTTTTTACCTTTATTATAACATACCAAAAAGTATCTCGGTTGAGTATTTTAGGTAACAATAACAATCATGTCACTGTATTATAAATTATATAGTTATGTTGGTGCATTTAATGAATAATACATTTATAAACTTTCAGGGGAATCAGTCCGGTCAACTGATCACAATCCATGCAGTGTTATTGAAGTAATACCAATGCCATCAACTTCTAAAGCTCTCTCACATCTGACATATAAAATAAAAGAAGGTAAAAGAAACTATGTAATTCAATTAGCTCCAACATTTAATACATAATGGCTATTTGGAATGCTGTTGTTAGCACTGGGAAAACTGTGTTATAAAAACAGTATATACTCTGTGGAATGATCTGACTATTTAGCTAGGTACAGCAAAGAATTTGTAATCCCCTGTTTTTGCGTCGAGGGGGTTAAAATAGCTAATACTCAATTGAAAATGCTATAAACCCCTGTTTTTGGTTCAAGGGGGTAAAAATAGCAATTAATCAAAATGCTATACTGCTGGCGACCCCTGCAATAGTCACGAGTCAAACCCTGAGACAAATGACATGTTACAGCATAAAATAGTGTACCTATGCATAATGGTTATTGATAATTATAGCATATATGCAGTTGACTTTAACAGAAAACACCACAGAAATAATATTTCTTTAATCATAATGTA
Source organism: Calamotropha paludella (assembly GCA_927399485.1). NCBI lineage: Eukaryota > Metazoa > Arthropoda > Insecta > Lepidoptera > Crambidae > Calamotropha > Calamotropha paludella. The sequence goes on along the minus strand of OV656803.1, from coordinate 15,858,656 downwards.
TGTTGAAGGAATTTATTGGATGGAACAGTAATTTATATTATTATGATGAGATCTAAAATAAATATCTATATTAAGCTTAGATTTAATTTTGCAGAGAAAAGATCTAGGCCAGATGCTGATGAAGTATTTGTTCAGAGCTATAAGAGATTTAAAAAAACAAATAATGCAATTGGTAAGTAAATTGAAATTTAAGTAACCTTGTGACAAAGAAAGTACTTTAGAATGCAATTGTAACACTTATCTGTGCTATTTTGCCATTTGGGCTCACTTTTTCTATTGAAATTTTGTCAACACTTGGTGCTTGCATTCCTGAATAACATTTTTTCTTTGTATTTTAGATTCACATAGCACTTCAACATTTTCTCAAATAATTGGTTTTAATGATCTGAGATTGTTATATATTAATTCTTTTGTATATTTATTGTCTTTATTTTTATTTTTTTTTCAAATATATTGTTTGCTTCTTTTACTACTATTTGTAAATAATGTGAGCACCAAGAACTGGCAAATACGATAGACGAAGCAATACTGGTAGCCCATATTATACTTAAGACCATCCTGATAGTGAAAGAGCACTTCGATTCAGTCTGAAGTACTAGCTTTTTTTTCAGTGTGATTCATGAGATATATATGTAGGTATATATATACCTGAGATCTTGTAGACTAGCGAGATAGCCACTTTAAATTATTATACTACTTATTAAGTAGAATTACATTATAAATGGATTATATTTTTTCAGATTTAAGGCCTTTAACAAAGAGGGAAGAAAAATTAGTAAAACGACTAGAGGAGTCTAAAGTCACTTTAAGGAGGATGGCAAATTTAAAGTTAGATTTTGACAAGTTAGACTCCAAAGTCCTCAAATCAATTGTAGAAAATGCAGTGAAAAACTTAAAAAAAGCACCTCGTGGCAATCGTTGGGATCTAAGAAACAAAATCTATGCTCTCTCGATTTTCAAGCGCTCTCCTAAGGCATACCGCTACATGCAACAAATGTTACCATTGCCTAGCACGAGAACACTTCAAAGGATGTTAAAAGAAATTCCTATGGAACCAGGTATTCATGCCACGGTAATAGATGTTTTAAGGAAGAAAGCTCAAGAAATGGATGATAAAGATCAGTATTGTGTCTTATTATTTGATGAGATTGCCTTGAAAAAACGGTTGATATATAATGAATCACTGGATAAAGTTGAAGGATTTGTTGATCTTGGCTCTGAAGAAAGTATGGGCAGAAAAAATAAAATTGCTGGACATGCTTTAGTTTTTATGATCCAAGGTTTAAAACAAAAATTCAAACAGCCAGTGGCTCATTATTTTGTTGAAGGTACTATAGAAAGTGAAAAATTAGTAGTACTGATAAAAAACATTGTGAGAAGTATATATGAAGCTGGATTTATTGTTGTTTCAACCGTTTGTGACCAAGGACCTACTAACATAGGTGCCCTGAATTTATTAAAAAAGTTTGATGGTCTGTCTATAGAAGCAAACTACTTTTTTGTTGAGGAGAAAAAAGTTTTTATAATGTTTGATATTCCTCATCTTTTTAAATCAGTCCGAAATAATTTTTTTCAAGCTGGTGTTTGGAATATAAAGGGAAAAAGGCCAAATGGCAATATTTAAAAGAAGCGGAGGAAAGAAATAGGAACTTTTTAAACTTTAAGAAAATCAATCAAACAGTTGTTAACCCAACATATAAAACTAAAATGCGTGTTAAATTTGCAGCTCACGCATTAAGCAACACGATGGCTGCAGTCTTGAAGATGATGGCGTGGAACAATTCTCATTCAGAAGAAATCATGGAAACAGCTTTTGTTGTTGAAGAAATGGACAAACTTTTCGACTGCACTAATGGACCAGCGTCACCAAAAGATGTAAAAAAAGGAATCCGAGAAAATGTATCAAAAAAGACTAAACATGAGGAATCTTGGAATTATTATTTAAAGTATATTCCCACAATAAAATTTTTGAAGTCAGATTCCCAATTACGTTTAAAAAATGTACGTTGCATTAAGGGTATGGAAATATCTTTGAAATCATTAAAAAGTATTTGGAATCTTTTGAATGAAAAACCAAATTTTAAATATTTGAATTTACGCCAACTTAACCAAGATTCCTTAGAAAATCTATTCGGGAACATTAGACAGCACAGCGCAACAAACAGAAATCCAACATGTACTCATTTTAATGCAGCTTTAAAATCTAGTATAATATCTGGTTTAACAGACCCACACATCCGTGGCTCGAATTGTGAAACTGATTATAATAAGTTGCTCATAAGTCATCAAGAATTAAATAAAAATGCGAAGTGTGCATCTGAACAGAAAGCTATACAACAGAAACAGAATTCCAACATTGACACTGATGTTTGTTACCCTGTGCTGTCTTTGCCTGACGAATCGGAAATTGAATATATTGAAAGTTCTTTTTGTAACTTTGAACAACAACCAATTGTATATGTTAGTGGATATTTAGCTGCAAGAGTTCTTGATAAATTTAACTGAGAAGATTGTAAGCTTTCTTTAAAAGAAGAAAATCCAAATCTAGATGATCCATTATATAAATTTATTTCTCTTAAAGAATGGTGGCAAGATAAGATATCATTAACTTATCCCAAGAAAGAATTGTGTGTTGTAGTTAATGAAGCAAAGCAAATGTACGAAACTAAAATTTTGCCTGAGTTACACCAACAGCATATTGCTCAATATTGTACCTTGCAACTAAGCATCTGCTGCAATATGAAGTGGTTTAAATGCAATATTCATTCGAAATTAGTAAATGAGTATTTATTTAACTTTTTAAGTAAATTGTTCATTAGAAAATCATGTAAAGTTATCAATGATGACTTTGTTAAATCTGAGAGCGATACTACAGATAAAATTAAAAAAGCACAACAACAAAATAAAGAAAAGTAATTATATTATACATAGTATTATTTTTTGTACACAATATGGCAGACGGAAGATCGATCATAGATTTTAGAATAATTATATTATGTACAATATCCTTATTCGTATCTTTCTGTCTTCCATGTTCTTACCTTACCTCTTATCTGAAATTATTTTCTAAAGCCGGTCCACGAAATGGAGGTTATCGATATGGAGCTACAACACTATTTTCGATAATTAGTCGATAAATCTGCCATCACTAAGGTGCCAAATAGTCAAGTTGGCCAAACTGGCTCAGAGGCTGGCAAGTTAGTGTTATGATATTGGTATTAGTTCCGGTACAGTTCGAGTGAGCTCAGCCTGAAGTACTGGAGTGCCGTCTCTTAAAACGTAGTGATTACATACTCTTTGGTCCCCTCAGAAATAGGCCACACTTTATCACATTTTTTTTAAACCAACATTAAAAAAGAACGAATATTTGCCGCAAAGGAAACTTTAATTAGTCCTAATGACAACACAGATGCAATGTCTTTTAAATTCCACACAGAAACCACAATAATGGGTAGTTCAAAGACCAAAAAAACAGAAAAACGTCGTTTCACTGTCGGTAGAAGAGAAGAACTACCCAATCACCAATTAATAAATTGGTGGGTTTAAATTGTGGTACAATTTTATGATAATTTACTATTTAAGCATAACTTTATTATTTAGCTTTTTGTGTGTATGTGTCATGTGTCAATATACCTTTATATAATTGAAAGTCTCTTTAATGGCACGAAATAGAACGAAGATGTTTTAATTTATACAAGTTAATTCCATATTGAATGAGACTGTTCGTTAAAAAGACATGGAAAAAAAATTGTAGCACGTTGTGTAATATACGTAGCATCGTATGTTCATTCACTATTCAAACTATTTTAAACTATGAAATATTTCCAAAAATTGTTTAACAAATCTTTATAATAATGGGATGGATGGAGTGGTATACATAATATTTATAAAATAACTTATGAAAAATAGACTTTATAAATATCTCGTTCTAAAATGGCATTATTCTTGAAATAATGAATATAAAAGAAATACGAAAAAACAATTATTATTTCATAATCTATTAACATTAAAAATTTCAAAAATGGACAGAATGTTTGTTTTTATGAGTGTAAACAATATGTTTAATATTTTTTTAAATAAACGTTAATTTTATTTTTTATTTATATTTTTGTGATTTTTCGGACCCGGATATAGGGAAACTTTGAATTTTTTTTTATCGAAATTAAAGGTCGTATCGATGCCAGATTTTCACTGTAGTGCTAAGAATCATATAAACTAACTGTAGTGCTTAGAACAATAAAAAGGGCATGAGACAACATCGGGGCTTGTAAAACACTGTTCGTTGTCATTCGATCACTAAATTTTACTTTTATTTTTTTCTTTATATTTTTTTTCTTTAAAATCTATTCTTAAGGAGTAAACTCCAAAAACTAGGTGTAATAAAAGTAGTTATACCTATTAGATGACAGAGATAGCGAGCACGCGCGGTGCCTGGAGTCAGCGGGAGGATTACCGAAGATTGTTCGAGAGTTATGTCGACTCTACGCGATGATTATAGAACGTTCCTGACATTTAAAGCCGAGCCGGAAGGTTTTTGAACTGTGTGTAAGTACGTTGAATAATTAAATCTTGGAATATATTTGTTATTTTATAAACTATCTAATACTTACATGCATAATTTTAGGGATCGTAAATAGTGCATCTCTATATCTTTATAATAAATAATCTATGGGACACGTAGCTTTAATTATCTCTGGTTTAAATATATCCCAAATTTACTTAATAAAGAAAAAAGTAAAAAACCAAATCCCAAACCATTGATAATTATGAAAGTGATATTGCCTTGGTGAGATGATGCAGATGATTAACCCTGTTTAAGCATAAAGTTCCTTAGCAGTAACCAACTGAATAAAACGTTAAAGGTAGATCGTTTGTAATAAACAGAGTAAAAAAACAGCATAATTAACAACAGCCCAAATATAATCGCGTCTAAATTTACTGTAAATGTTGCTCCGAAAGCACTGAGACAAGGATTAAGCGCCAAAAGCGTAAAAAGGACGAGTGTAAGTCTGATTTGTGTCCCAACGGAGACCCGTACAAAATAAGGTATAGATAGAATGTATAAATATAACGCATCGAAGATATTTGCTCGTTACATTTGACTAAATTTAAATTGGCGCTTATTGGTTTAGGTCGTACAACAAAATACTCGTTTGAGTTTGTATCCCAAAAAATATTTCCTTTTATTTTTAACTACTATTTATTAGTTTTATTAGAACTTGTTTTAAGCATTTTCAGTTATTATATTCATTGAGTGAATTTTACACTAAGAAACCGTAGGATAAATATCTAATAAAAATAGTTGACATCGAGCAGAGAGATAGCCATGGAGGAGAATAGGTACTCGTAGGCAGGCCAAGTGTAGGCAAACGTCGTCGTTATTCTAAAAATTTATTTACTGTATAAGCTTTATTGGCCAAAAATACAAATTAATACAATACGCAAACTTAATGCTAAAAGTATTTTTATGAGTCTATCTTTGGAAAAAGCAATAGACTTAAACGTGATACACAACGGTTAGTAAAGAATATAATTCCTTTCAAGTTATTCAAACAAATATACTACAATTTAGCTTTTAAACGAATATATTTTTATTAGATTATGAATGGAGTGACAAACTTTTGAAAATATATTAATGAGTGAATTGGTTATTGAAATTGCATCTTCCGTATTTGTTGAGATACTTTTTGTTAAGCATTTCGTCTTAACAAAAAAGTATCTCAACAAACAGTTCTCGAGTTAAGGGCCCGTAACATTGAAAGTTGTCACTTGTTCTGTATGCCAAGCTAACAAGACTTCGCTCTACTATGTGTGGTTTCACATGACTCAGACCAGATTTATAGGGACTTACACCTGTCGATAAATGGTGACGATGCCAAAACCAGAGTATTTAGGTATAGGCAGAATAGTATATAGGCAAATATCTGTTTATTTGCTGCAATTATAAAAAGTTTTTCGTTAGATGATCCACTACAACGATATATCGATAATTTTTTCAATATAAATTAAACGCACATTCAATGTCTAATTTGTTTGTGCGTGGACTGCATATTATGCAGTCCACGCACAGTTACATTAGGTTTGAACGCTGTGTTAGTAATTGAATCGACGCTTATTATTAGACTGCGCTTATTAATACAATGTTTGAAGGCTGACTGAACTTCACGTGATGGGCTTATTAGCTACTTCATATGATAGGATGATTAAAGAATAAAAAGCTACCATTTTCGACTATTTTCAATAAACTGATGCATTTAAAACTTAAAGTACTACTGTTTTTCTATATTATTTATCGACAAAGTATATTATTGTCACCTCTAGAAGCCCGACACTAATCGTCTGTTATAATTATAGGTTATAGTTGCGCATGATTTCACAGGCTTCTTGCCACTTCCTTCTTTTGAGGCGTGTTAGTTAATTAGAATCAGTTTACACGGAAAATGGAATCTTTTGTAGCAGACATAAAGTCGATATTGTAGTGCGTCTAAACGCAAACACTTTTCGTCGACACTTCGACAGTGAAGAACTATTCACATAGCCAGTTCTGATATTGAAGGAGCAGCTTTTTTCTTTTCGGTTTCATTTTTCGTTGGGATTGAAAAAAGTTGCGTTCCATTTCGTGATCCCAAAACTGCTTATTAATAGAATAAAGCTATTGAAATATTTTCCCCTGTTGTAGATCCACGAACTTTTAGCACCAAGTTTTATGATATGTAGTTATTACATTTTGTCCTTGTCTTAATATAGTCATATCATAATAATATGAGTATAGCCTGCCATAAAATCTACACCGCTTTTTTATTGTATACAACTTCTCAGACTATCGACCCGATTAATATCTTCAATTTAATTTTATAAGTTATCCATAGTAAGTAATTGAAGATAAGTTTAATTTATTGACGGTTATCTAATGTGAACTAACGAAAATATGAAACCGGTTTGAGTTTCTGTAACTACAATCAACCTAGAATTTTGTATTTATAGAGATAGCTGCTGTTTAGTTTTTTTTTTAGTTTGAAACAATTTTCTCTTGATCCCAATCAAGACAGAATGGATGTGATGAAGTCTGGATGTCCGATGGAAAAAGATGGAGATGGCGGTATAAGCACATGCAGTTCCCGAGCACACTCTCCAAAGTACAGTCTGTAGAAGACCAATAGACTGGCAACTTTGCGGCGCTGAGCTAAGGTCTGAAACTTGCTCTTCACCAATTTGCTGGCACTAATGAGCCTCTTAGCTGTGCGCTGAATCGTGTCCAGTGCAGCAAGTTGGCATTTTGCTGAGCCGTCCCAGAGGTGGCTGCAATATTCCATGCATGTACGGATTTGAGATTTATAGATAGTTAAAAGCTTTCCCGGCGTGACATATCGCTAGTCCTTATTTAGGACGCCCTAAGCTACAATTTGAACCTTGGACTTGATGGTGATGCCGAAGTTCAGGTCTGAAGACAACTCTTTGACAAGAAGCTCGAGGTTGCCGGTAACAGGTACAGATGTACCCCTAAAAGTAGGACTCAGGTTGAAGAAACTCCTTTTAGCCGTGAAAAGAAACGCTTGTACTTTGGAGGCGTTGAAATTAACCAGTTTACTGTCATCCCACTGGGAAACGTAGCTTAACCTCTGGTTCGTTCGCTGAATCATAGCCTCTCTCATCAACATCACGCCGTCACCACTGGCTTTTGAGTTAGACAAGACTCTCTACGACAGTACTGTTGTCTACATACCCAACAATTCCTGGTATCAGCAGATCATTGATGTGCAGCAGGAAAAGCGTCGCAGAGGAGAAACTCCCGTATCAATAGCCACTGATATTTTCTATTCTCTTAATAATTATATTAATGGATACCTACCTCTAGAGCCTGACTTTTTACTGATGATGATAAATCTGAAACAAGAAAAGAATACATTTCACCATTACGTATATGTATATTAGTGATATTGTCTGATAATAATATTATTAGTAGTAAGTATTTATTAGAAAGTAAAATCTGTTATTATTTGTTAGAAGTATATCAAATCCTTTAAAAAATAAGTAATATAACTCAAACCAATTTTCACAGCACAAGTGGCACAAATTATTAAACTTACAGATTTATCTATAGTGATAAAACTAATTAAATATTACAAAACTAAACCTAATTGGTCAGTCTAAGTTAGAACTCTAACCAGCGATTAATAAATTCACCCTACTTTTACTGTTGTCTCTTTTTTCGCTAAATTCGTAGAGAATGTTGCTAAGACCCCACCGAACCTTGGCGGAACTAAGAGTAAATGAATGGATTTTAGTAGGTAAGGTAGGGGTCCCTAAGATGGCGCAGGAGTTAAGACTGCGCAATCTTGGTAAGTCGGAACACTTATGACATCAGCGGTTAACTTCAGTCGTGTTTTGGTGTGCGAACGTCAGGGTCTATACTGCGAGAAAAAATTAAAAACCGCTTAGAAAACGGAGGCGCTAGGTAAGTTTGTTGAGTAATATCTATTTTTGTTATTTTTAACATTTTAAAACCATGTTTATTCAATTTAGTGATGTACTTTTAATAAACAAACCATGGCTTTTGCCAGCTTTATTATTCTAAATTGTCGCTAGAGGTAATTTTAGTGAACTGAGAGCGAAACGGTAAGACTGCACAGAGTTGGGGCGGGTAACATTGCGCACACAGTGTTATTTTTTTTGTATTTGCACTGAACATTATTTCAGGTTTATTATAAAAGAGGCATCAATAATATATTTTTATTTTTATTACAAGATGACGAGCCAAAGAACAAGGTTCTCAGTGTCCTCAACATTTATATAAAGCAAGAAGACGAATAGGAGGAATAATATACGATAGTAGTGAAAGTAAGAGGAAGGTAGCATCATCATATTTTGCGATTTATTATCATTATTTACTAAAACTCGATGACATGTTCCAAAGAATGCTGACAAAAACCAAATTCACCACCGTTTTAAAAATGAAAAAAAAGATAGCAAATAAACTTCGACTCCGCGTGTTTCTAAACAGACATCCAAATCTTTCATTTAGAAACCCAAATTCAATAGGCGTTGCCAGAGCCTATTTAACAAGTCCCATTGCGACAGATTCTACAAAAACCTTGCAGAGTTAATGTAAAACTATAAATATCCTCCCACATCCATTTATAACACGGATGAAACTGGAATGTCTACTGTGCCTAACAATCCTCCAAGAGTACTTTTCACAATAGGTAAACGAGCCATCGATAAAATATCTAGCACTGAACGGGGCACCAACGTAACAGTCATTAATGCAATGAGTGCTACTGGCCAATTCATTGCTCCGGCATTTATATTCGGTCGCAAAAGGATGAAAGCAGAATTGCTTGATTGTGCTCCACCAACATCTATTGTGATGTTATCTGACTCCAGTATTATTAATGGTGATCTATTTTTGGAATGGTTAGTACATTTCAGAGACCATTTAAGAACAACGAAAAAAAAAAACAATTTTACTGGTGCTTGATAATCATGTTTCGCATTGCCCAATTATGGCCGTTGATTTTTATCGGCATAACAACATAGTAGCTCTGACCTTGTCACCTCAAAACGACCACAAAATGCAGCTCTTGGACAAAGATTTTCATAACACGTTAAAATATAATTTTCAAGCGAATGTGAGAAGTGAATGAGAAATTATCGTGGCAGAGCTATAACCATATCTCAAATAACTTATTTATTCACCCAAGCATATAACAAATCAGTGACCCTTGCCTGCGCTGCTGAATATTTCAAAGTCTTTGAGATATACCCCTATAATTTACTAGATCTATTACATCTATTTACTGAAGCGGACTTTCTGCCTTACTCTGTCACTGAAATAGAAATGGACGAAAACCGTTTTTTGTCTAATGTAACAGAGGCTCACGAATTGCAGCCTGTGTCGACTCCAGAGGCCAATAACGAAGAAACTTATCAAGCTCTTGCGCCTGTTTCATCCTGTAGCTATACACAACAGGATCCAAAGATGTTTAAAATAACAGATTTTTCTCCCTTTCCTAAATCAGATATAAAACAAGTAAGAAATAATAAGAGAAAACACAAGTAGTCAGAAATACTTCGCCCTACAAACTACAAGTTTGAAAAGAGAATAAAGACAAAAATAGTCAAAAGATATAAAGAAAGAAAATAACCAAAAAATAAGAATGAAAGCAGTAATCCCAAAAAACCTGCAAAGAAACCAGCAAAATATCCTAAGAAAAAGAAAAATTGGTCATGTGTTGGTTGCAATGAAATATACAGAGCGCCAATTACTGAGGATCGGATAGGTTGTTCTGATTGTGGTAAATGCTGGTATGAAGATTGTACAGCGTATACTGGCACTGGATTTTTCACATGTGACATTTGTTTGTTTATGTATATGACTTAAAAAGCCCTTGATGGTTAAGTATGCGCAATCTTAACCGATTCGTTGCGGATGGTACGTCTGCCGTGCCATTACTTTTTTGCGTGTGGCGTTAGGCACGGGATTCATGTCCCACCCAGAATAAAACTATCTTCATTTTTCGCGTAAATAAAGCCAATATAGCCGTTCGTATTTCGTTCGTTCGTACCAGGGATGTTGCGAATATTCGCATCCGCATCCGCATATGCGGAACATCCGCATCGATTTAGACATCCGCATCTGCATCCGCATCCGCATATAAATCGATGCGGAGCTGATGCGGATGCGGATGCGACAAGAAAGAAAGAGAAGGGGCCGGCAAGTGGCGAGTGTCGACCGTAAAGTAAAGATTAGCAGAAACACCGAAGACATATTGGCTTCTCGAACAATATCTCCAAGTACCGAAAGAGTGAAGAAAATGAGAATGACAGATTTCATGGAAACAGAACGGAACGACTAGAGACCTCAGGTACAGGACGTCAGTCCTGTTTAATAAGTGATCTTACCATGATGCTACACCAGAAATTGTCAGCCCTGACACAATTCACAAGAAGCAGTTACTTACTTTCCGTAATAAAAAGTGAATTAATTTAAATGAGAGTCCTCTTTAATGGTGGAGTGTTAATCAAAGTGAGTTCCAACTGTTACCTAAAAAAGCACGCAAATTCTTATCAGCGCCACCAGCCAGTGTTCCAAGTGAACAGTTATTTAGTAGCGCAGGATTAATACACGAACCCTTGCGAAACAGACTGGAGTCCGAAAAGGCGGTCATTCTACTTTAAATATAATCATTAAATATAATGCTCCAATATTTAAATTTCATTACTAAAACAATTAATCAGTAATAGTTATTCACTCACTACTTTATTATTAAAGTAGCTGACCCGGCCACACGTTGCCGTGGATCAGTTATTATAATTTGCAAAAAAATTTTTTATTAAAAACCAGCAATAGCCCGCTGGCGCGTTCTGAGCCCGCGCAATAGGCAGCCTTTGTGATATTGATTCGTTGGTGGGAAAAGTGGTGTGCGGCGCCCGACGTGACGGCATAGACAGTGGTGGCATGCGCGTGAGCTGCGCGCTGTACTGAACAGTACCTTGACAAAGCTACATTACTTTATTTTTCTAAGGTAAAATATTTTTTAAAAATAAAAGTAGCCTTAGTTACTCGTTATTACATCAGCTATCTGCCAATAAAAGTCCTGCAAAATCGGTCCAGCTATTTCAGCGTTTAGCCCGAACAAACAGAGAGACAGACAGACAAAAATTGTAAAAAATGTGGTTTTGGTGTGTGTACCGTATATATATTCATATGGATGTAGTAAAAAACGGTTATTACAAACGCACACTCCAATTTTATTTATATGTATAGATAAAGAAAGGATTAATATTACTGCTTTTTTACCCTACCAAACCAACACTTAAGTTTTCTGTACAGATCCGCATCCGCATCCGCTTCCGCGGATGTGAGCCTCTTAAAATCCGCATCCGCATCCGCATCCGCGGATGTGAAAAAAAACGCATCCGCAACATCCCTAGTTCGTACACCAGTATCCCTCCCTTTGGCCAAAATATTTTTCGTCAAAGTTCACTTCCAAAAAAAACTTATCGCCTAAGTTTCATTTTTCAGTTTTGTAAATAAACCTTTTGCAATTTTACATTTCACACATTATTCATTTGGTCCAATTACCATTCGGCAAACTTAGTCAAATTTATTAAGACAAATGTTAATATATCAATTTTTTTATTTTGGAAAATATTATATTCTAAAAAAGTATGTGCTCAAATTGTCACTTTAAATACTTAGGTACTTAAATTAAAGCGTAAGCAATTGTTTTTTTTTTGCTAATACGAGTCAATACAATGTAATAGCCTATTAAAATAAACAGGTATTTCTTCTTCAGGCAAATAGCTGAGTGCTAACAAACACTTCACTTGATTATTAAAGTCATGTCTGATGCGTACCTTTTTTTCAACACCCCTGGGCTTGAATTTTTTTGAAACAAAAAGTTTATCTCTGTTAACTCATCTGGGCTGGGTTAAGTTAGAACAGTGACCATTAACGCCCGAAGGCGAGTGAGGTAAGCGTGCAGCGGCAGCGGCCGCCGACCGCTAGATCGTCTCTGTTAATGAATCATTTGGAAAATGCACCACGCAAATTGTTTTGTAAATCGTATGCCACGTAATAATTTGGGAAAGTAAGTTGTACCAAATGAAATATTTCATTAAATAATATTTGGTTAAATGAAACATAATCAAACAATTATTAGTTAAACAATAATATACCAAAAAAATTCTTGAATCAGAACTTACAGAACAGCTAATCGATATAATTACTATTTAATTAAGAAATTAAATTAATGCACAGTTAATTTGAGCTCATAAATAAGTTTAAATTCTCATACTTATTATAGTCCCCGGCGTATAAATTGAACCTGGTTTTGAAATCACGTGACATGCGCAGTAGCAAGTTTAGGTACATTATTCACTACTGCGCATGTCACGTGATTTCAAATCCAGGTTCAACTGATATATACCAAGTATATCAATTTTACCGAGTTATATTTATTGATTGCCGTACACGTATATAAATATTTCTTAATATAAGAATTTTGCCTTCTATCTAATCACTTACATGCTAACACTTGAAAGTTTACATCATTAGATAATGCTACTGTCCCTTGTAGTACTGGTAAACTGTTAAATGCTTTCTTAAAAAATTTAATATATATATATATATATATATATATATATATATTAAACCACACTTTAAAAAATAATGATCGAATCGATAAAACCGGGTGATTAAATAAACATACTGCTATCATTTTTCTTAAGCAGTTTAATAAATTATATTAAAATATTTTAAGTTGTTAGACTACTAAATTAAACGGCGATAATTTTGCGCTTTCAAAATTCAGCTGCCAGCGCTAACATTAAAAAAATGCACATCAAAAACATTTTCCGTGTCAATTCTGACGTGTTTTATGATGATTTTTTGTGCTTTCGCTAGCGATGGAATTTCCGGAAGGCACGAACGTTCTAAGAGTTCACCCGGCCATCATATTGAGTCTTTTACTATCGTTTGATTGATTAAGCTGCGATGACTCAGTAACAATAAAATGTAGTGCATTAATACTCCTTAGAGTTAGTTCCCTTTATTATTTATTTTTATCAAAATATATTTTGATAGATAGTGATAAACGGACGTGCGTTCCCATAACACGATAATTTATTACAAAATATTGATCCAGCGTTATAAGTCGTAGCTTCTTTTAAACGTAGTCGGATACAATGGATTTTTCTACTGAGTCCAGAGAACGGAGTGCAATTATTTCAAACCTTTTGATAGCCTGCAATCAAATAACATTACATTTAAAATAACATTGTTTTTTTTATTTATTAGGATAAGACACGACTTTCATAGAGGCTATTGTAGAGTAGCAATGAAATATGTTGTAACTTTGAGAATAGGTGTCTTTATGAACTTATTTTAATAACTGCAAGAAGTATTAAATTCATTTATTCATACCATGCTTCCTTATATTAAATTATGAATTATAGAGAAAAGAAGTCCAAAGAAAGTTTGATTAAGATACAGCCTATACGTTAGGCTGTATACATATTTGTTTCTTAATAAAAAGTAATAAAAAGGTAAGAAATATACATTATACAATTAATATACAAAATTATATCAATGAAATAACGTTGAAACAATTCTGAAACATCAACTTCAATCGTATAACAAACGACCTGTGCTTTCAAATCACTTGATTTCACATCGTATTTTGAACACGCTATTCCAATCCAGATACGTTAAAGCACAGTTTCAGATTACCGGACGATATCACAACCCATTTGTTCCCTCACAGTGAGAAATATTTCTCCCTTTGTTTCCATCTGGCGTTATTTGATAGCCCACTTTCAAACCTCCGTCCGTCGATTCTAGCCCATTTCAAACTGCTAATCCTTTGAGCCATGTCAGAGGGACAGATTTTTCTGCAAATTATTTGACAGGAGGTTTTATATTTTAAATTCGTGCCAGTTATCGTTCTTGTTTGCACTGATACGAACGTTAAGTGAAGTTCACCTTTAAAAATATTAATTATATTATATTAGTACACAGTTGACCACTAAGTCTTTAAAGTAAAGGAAAGTAAGAATGCTAGTAATGTTTTCTGTATTTAGAATTAAGTGACAGGCAAGACGATATTTATTAAACACTTATTTATCATTACTTTTACTACTAGCTCATTACACTTATACCACTTACTATTATTGTGATTACTTCTAACAAAGTAGTTAACTCATCTCATGCTCTCTTTCCTGGTAGATAGGTATAATTCAAAAATTACTGGAGGTTTGCCTGTTTGTAGCAATTAACCAACCTGTTTTGTAATGTATATATCTGTATAATGTGAACTATTTACTTATTGAACGAGTCATTGTTGTCTATCAAAAAAGCAAGAAAATAAGACTTCCCCTTTTATCCAATTAAACTTACTTCCTACAAACAACTCTTGTTTTAACAGATCCTTCAGTATTGCAAAAGCATAAAATAGCTGATGATAGGAAGAAACGGGACAGTTATCCAAATCTCAGACAAGATATTTTATACCGATATCTTCCAAGTAACCAGTAAAAGTACTTTTGAAATACGTTGATATATTTCAATTCAAAAAAGATAATTTCATTTTTGATTGCGTTATATGTTACCTTCTGGGTTAGGTCGTTCCATCATGGATCTGATATTGGCCCCCGGACTTGATTGGGATCAAGCGTAAACCTATTCTTAATAATTATAAAAAAAAGTTTCCTTACTACACAGTTAATAGTCGTAGTAAATCTACATAACCCTGGAAAGTATTAAGTTTTTGAAGCTCAAATATGAAAAACTCTAATTACGCCTATAGGGTTTGCTAAGCAAATTTAGTATTGGTTTAAACCCATTATTTTTCTTTATAGGTTAACGAAAACTGGTTTTAATTTTGTTTTTCTTAACAAATAGAAGAATAAATTCATATCATCATTAACTTAGTATTTATCTAATTCGGTGCAGGTTTTTTTGACATGGAAATGGCTTACATTTTTTGTAATTTTCATTTTACAATCTTATTAGGTATAAACACTATTAATAAACATATAATTATAAAGCCTATCAGGCACAACAGCGAGGAGAGAAAAAAAAAACTTTTAGAAATATTTATATTTCTAAAAGTTTTTAGAATGTTTTAATCTACTGTTTTATAATAATCTAGCAAATAGTTTTACTGTAGTTATTAATTATTGAGATATTTCAGTATTTTGTTCTAGTAGGTATTTCATATATTATTTAAGAGGCATTACATAAGTATGTGTTAGTATGTACGTACATTTAATAATATGAGAAAAACAACCAATAAATATTCTTAGTATTATTAGGTTATTTGATTGATGACAAATTTTCTTTATTTCACTTATATTCGGCAAAGAATTATAACTACAATATGGCGACATAACGCAGCCTATCGATAAAATCACCACAATATATTTCAACCAATTATTCTGCTTTTCTTATTGCAGGGTGAAATTGGATGGTGATTGGATATAATAGGTGTCTTACACTGATAACTTAAATCAGGAGTACTGGCTATTTAAAATCATCAGTTAATCACTATTTCATAAAAATCTTTATAGCAAAAATATAATTCTATGTATACATGCCTATACATACGTATGTATTTTGTTTGAATGCAAGACATTCTTTATCGTACTGACCTCATGAGAAAACTGCATGTGTAAGCCGGTATTTAGTATGTCCAGTGACCATCGGGGTAACATGTCCGGATTACTCGGATTGCATTGTGTCATGTCACTACTGCCTTGCTGTCTCATACGATTTGTCCATTTGGATTTACGGTGGCATCTTTTGTATATTATAATTAAAACAGACCAGGTTAATACAGAATATTTGTTATTTTTTTATTTATCGTTACATTTTTTAAATAAAGGACATAGAATATTGCCTAATACAATAATTTTAATTTGTAGTATATCAGATAGTGTTTTTGTAATTGAATGAAAATCGTAGGTACGTAATGTTAATATTTTCTAAAGCTGAAGAAAATTAAGTCTAATAATATATAATATAATTACGGCACTAATTATATAAAATAAGAAATAAATAAACATTTTTGGAACATTAGAATGGTTATCACATGGCTATTTATATTTTCTCTGAAAACACTTGCCAGTCCTAATTAAAATTCAAACAGCTGCCTTCTTGGGCCTGAGTCAAACAGAACCACAATCTGTTTGGGCAGGCGGGCTGGTAACAAATTTGTGCTCTCAAACAAATTAATGTTGGTTCTCACAAACATTGCGAGTCGGCACTATGCTTAAGTGCACTTTGGTTTATCGCACTGACAACCAATATATATAAAATACGTGTTTGATACCGAAATGATACCTTTAAGATAGAAATGTGTCGTTAATAATCACTGATCGGCGTAGATAGAGCTATTTAGGTTCATTAATCGCAAACATTGATGTTAATATGGATATTCCGACTGATACTCCGGGATTTTAATGAATATAATTATTTTTATCAATAAGTATAAAAAATGGTTTATGTAAGCCAAATTACGCAGGAGCGACGTTGTAAATTTTACACCAGCAACACGTTGCCAAACTTTTTTGTCAAACGCGCTACGCTGCCGAAGTGGCGGGGACAGGGCCCTTTTGTATGAAGCAGCGTGATTCATGTTACGTCCGGGCCCTATCTATCACTACATAGTATAAAACAAAGTCGCTTCCCGCGTCTGTTTGTCCCTATATATGCGTAGATCTTTAAAACTATGCAACAGATTTTAATGCGGTTTTCAGCAATAGATAGAGTGATTCAAGAGGATGGTTTATATGTATAATATAAACATATTATACCCGTGCGAAGCCGGGGCGGGTCGTTAGTGTAATATAAACTGCTTCATCTCAAATCCGTGGCCCATCCCCGCACTGGCCTCGGCCCGGCCCGGACACGGCCAGGTCTAATATAAATCATCTCTTAAGTGCAGGAGTTATACACTAGCATATTTGCAGTTCGTGAATATACTTACGAACTATTTTTGAACTGCAGTGAGTGTACTAGTTGCATTCAATTAACCGTACCTTCTGTTAGCGTAAGTTAAAAACTTTTAATTGCCTTTGCATCTCCAAAATTGCACTAGGAATACATATTTTTACTAGTTTTGTTTTTAGACCAGATCAGTGAGTTTTTACCACTTAGTGTTGATGTGACTACTGAGCATTTGTAATTTATCGATATTCTGATTCAGGTGATGTATTTCGTTAAGGCGTCAAGTTTTGTCAGGTCTAAAACAGTTCAAAAGTAGATACGTAGTCACGTATCAGGATAGTCATCCTGGGCTGATTTTTGACGCTTCTAGCAGAAACTAATGTCAATCGACATATTGAAGGTGCCCACAATCGAGAAACATACAAACGGAAACAAGAAGAATTTTATTTTGACCTTGTGACGTATTAATAAAGTGTAAGTGACACACGCCCGTACGCATCGGCCGGTGCGGACGTGCGTGTGCTGCTTGGTGAAACTACTGACTGCTTTCATTTGATGGATACCCTGACAGTAATAGAGGACACCACACGTGGCGACGAGCCTTCAAGTAAGTGGTGTATAGAAAAATTAGCTCGTGAAAATCAAATTAAAAGGATAACGAACCCATCTGCAAAAAAGGCTGTCTCATAGTATTGAGACAAAAAAATGTTAAATAGTTTATCCACCTGATTCTAAGAAGAGTTGAAAAATCATTGACTATAGCAATGTAAATATAATATCAACTTGAATAACGGCAGTGTTAATTGCAATTCTAAAGAACTTGTGTAATTATTGATAGCTATTTTATTTTAAGAAAAGAAAATATATGAAGTCATCTTATTTTGCTATGAAGAAAATCCTTATAACCTTGTAATAAGCACTCGATTGAATAATGTATGTGTTGAGATTATTATTACCTTCACGGTTAATTCTGCAATATTATTCTAGTAATGAATGTCTTGTTCTTGCTTTTAATAATTCTGGCTTGTGCTACCTACCCACACCAAACCTAATCTTACTTACGATTTAAATCGATCGAGATTTTAACTTAGTTAATAGTAACCCTGTACGGGTTAAATATTACATTGCATTATACGGGTTAAATAGACATACTATGATACTAAAGAAAAATAGATTTTTAAGTAGTTTCTTATATTCCTGAAACAACGATTTGAATTTCAATGGTTATTACGTCAAAACTTATATAAAGGTTATACAGACAAGTGGATATACTACAATACATTAATTTGAAAAGACATGTACCAAGGGGTACAAGAATATATTGCCAAGGAGCAACAATAGTGCCAAGGTGCACAAAGGTGTGATTTTGCCAAGGTGCGACAATGGTAACAAGGTGCACAAAGGTGTGACTTTGCTAAGGGGCATCGATTTAGAATTAAATCGTTGTAAAGACATTCAAACATATAATTACCTTCGATAACTATCTCATCTTTTATAGTGATATTAAAAGACATTAGTATTTTATACTTATGACTGAAATAAACAAATAATAAATTCGGAATTATACGTAATGTTATTTCTGAATTTGATATTCATTGGATAATAGGTTAG
Source organism: Calamotropha paludella (assembly GCA_927399485.1). Taxonomy (NCBI): domain Eukaryota; kingdom Metazoa; phylum Arthropoda; class Insecta; order Lepidoptera; family Crambidae; genus Calamotropha; species Calamotropha paludella. The sequence continues at coordinate 15,839,596 of OV656803.1, read as the reverse complement.
GTTAGTAATATTATATATGATGAAGCATTCGATTATTTCAATTAGATGAAAATTAACTCTAGAGGTTAAGCTTAAAATAATGTTTGTCAGTATGGATTTTTATACAAGGTACGATTTTATCAAATGGAAAACGTCAGGTTAGTACCTGGGTCTAATCCTAGATGATAGATCCTAGATCCTTAAAGAGGCGTTGCAAGTTGGCAACACTAAACGTTTCTGAGATGACTTGAGAAGCAGACTGTCAGCGTGCTATAAGTGTAAACGTTTAGTTAGCATGAAATAAGCGTGAAACGGTTAGTTTATAGTGACCGTTAGCACGCTATAAGGGTATAACTTTTACTTCATAGCTTATACCGAGCGAGAACGTTACTTTTCGTTGGACCGCCACGCAGGGAGGTTGTCACGCCGTCTCGGGGATCACCACGTTTTTCATCCATTGAAATCTCGTGCATCATTTGCGATTTCAGACTGCAAGTGGTTTTAAATAATAAAGAAGTCTATCCTACAACCATACACGTTATTATTTTGAAGATCGCTGCAACTCTTTTTGGACAATAAAGAGCATTCTGATGACCGGCGTGAGGCCTCGCCGTCATATATGTAAAAAAATATTGTATACAAGTTAAAAGTTATCGAATTACAGTCAATCTAGATGATTTAATGTTATCAGCAAAGTATGTAATTTGGAAATGGTATAAAATGAATATTCGCTGGTTAATTTATTTCTGAATACACTCTTAACCGTACGGGGTAAGGGACTGCACATGCGTAAGGTGACTCCGGAAATAGATCGGAGTTATCCTATATTCTTCCTAAAAAAGATATAGATCCAGTGATTATCCATGTCCATAAATATATCCGGACTAGTAGTTTAATTCTTTGAAACCATATCAAATCATACCATATATCCAACTAAGGTGTTATTATATATATTTATCAATATCCGCATCTGTTTATTAAATCCGGACTAATGAGATTTCGCATAAGAGCACATGAAGCGCTTCAAATTTGCTACCGTTTTATAGAAACAAAACTTTACGCAGCGCTTGTTTCGCTTATAATGACGCTTGCCACCTCAGTCAGAGCGAACGCAGCATCAGCAGTATTGCGTTTTTAAGAATTTTACCGTTCATCGGAAAACACAGAAAACACAAAGCGTTTTCGGCGCTTTAAGTCTTTCGATTGACGCTTTCGCTGTCGATATCTGTTATGTAGTTAGCCAGACGGTATCTGACCAAATGATTTGGAATTGACCCATGTGATTGGATTGGATATACTGGATATGCTAAGAATTTGGAACGAATAGATTAGTTATATATCCGGAGTGGCATATAGCTCCAGGATATAACTGAGTTACACAAGTCTATAAAAGAAAATAAATCACCAAAAATACCAATACATTTTATTTATTAGCATCAGACATTATTATTAATAAATAATTTCCAGTAGGAAAACACATATAAAATAAAGGCAACTTTTACCAAACATTGTTTTTATGTGGCTTCAAAAATATGTTAATGTAATGAAAAAATTACATATAAGGTGTATTTATACACTATACAAATTTTGGAATTTATAAGAAGTAGGTACAAGAAGGAAAAAGTTATTGGTGTTAGATGACATCTATTATAGTAAAATAGGTCTCTTGTTGTGAAACACAGAACCAAACAATAAATAATAGAATACCAGTATGCATAGAAGTCAAGTTACAAGTACAGACTGCTGATAACATGTTAAAAAGAAACTTGGGCGTGTTACCGTTAAATTTTTTATAATGCATAGGTATAAATGCGACACACCATATTCAATGGCGCCAAGGGCGCAAAATAAAGGCGTACAGACATTGTTCTGGGTCGCCTAAAATGTTCAGCCTTCCATCGTAGAACCATTGCAAGGCGATGACAATTCGATGTCACTGGGGTTACGCTGGGACAAATGGATGACGACCCTGGGAATATATCTTTTGACAACGGGGGTAGATACAACAGTCAAGAAAAGAGCTACTCTTCTCTTTATGGGATGATAATGAGTAACAGCTACTTTTGATGTTTATAAAATAGTAAGCAATAAGCTTGACGAGTTTCTGTTATCGAAACAAAGTAAGGCACCATACCTACCATTTTGTTAGTGAAATACAACACCTACATCTCACTGATGATGAATCTATGGTTAGCTTCGATGTTCAATCTCTATTCACAAGCTTACCTGTACTAGATTGCATTGATGTCACTATGGAATTAATGACAGACAATAAAATAGCCTTCCTTAATGTTTAAATCAGCAGCAATCTAAATCAAACCCTTAGTCATATAGTGTATAGAAAGGCAACGCATACAGATAGATATTTAAATGGTGACTCTCACCACCATCCTATACAGTTGGCTACCGTTGGAAAATCTTTGTTTCAGAGAACTCACGGCATCTGTGCCTAACAATATCTGACTGCTGAGCTTCAGCATGACAAACGAGTACTACAAGATAAAAAGTTGCGAGTACCAAAACTACGACACAGAAGCCGCACCAACCAGCCACATTAGAACGTCAACCTGCTGTCCTTCCCTACATGAAGGGGGTTACTGACAAGATTGGAAACATTCTGAAGCGGGTTTCCATTAATACTTACTTTAAACCAGCCAGGAAGATTAACCAATTCTTACGACCGGTCAAATGCAATATACCCCTCCAGGCAGCAGGTGTCTACAAAATCGATTGTGACTGTGTTCTCCCATACTTCGGACAACCAAAGAGAAGTATAGGGACGCGCATTATAGAACACGCAGCTGACATAAAACATAGGCGCGATATTAGGTCTGCAGTGTGTGAGTGTGAGCATGCTTTTGAGGGGCCAAACTACTACATTCGTATCGATAAACCTTAAATTCTCGCTAGAGAACAAAGACTTGTTCCTAGGACACTACGCGAGGCTTTGAAATCAGGAAACATCCAAATTTCAATAGAGACGATGGTTGGAGCGTTCCACCTGCTTGGGATCCAATAATTAATAAATTAATACCTACAAAAACACATTGCAAGACCTGATGATGTAGTTAGCTCTCTTTGCAAATAATAACAGTAAGATGGAGGTCGGTCCCCTGCCCGAGTTTCTTCCGCCAGTTCTTCTCGGAAGGGCCTCCCAATTTCCGAACTGGTAGTAGACTCAGTAGTGTACAAAGTAATCGTAGTTAATATTTAATAACTAAATAAAAATATAGAAGTGACGGTTTTGATGAACTACGCTCACATTTGATTGTGAATGTGCGGTCGAACTTACCTTCTCTTTCACTGTCTATCAATCTTTGCAAGTAGAAGTTTATCCTGACTCATTAAAAAACAACAGTGATTACCATTACATGAGAATAACCAAAAAAGTGACCTAAATAATTACAGTCAGTCAACTTTATTAGCTTTTCTCAAATACATTCAAAAGATAATAAGTAATTGGACATTAAAAATATACTATTCAAATATTGCTACATATGTATGTACAAGGCGTATGACCGTGTGCAACATAAAATATTAATAAACTGGTTGTATCCCAAATACAGCTCACAAATGGTTTATCTCTTATTTAAAAGATAGACAGCAATATGTTCTAATCGAATATTATAATCATATGAGTAGAAAAGTTTATAGAGTTCGATTTGATATTAAAAATTATAATGCCTCAACATCACAAGGGAGTGCCTAAGACTCTCTTGTTTTTAGTTTACATAATAGACCTGCCGAAGGTTATGAATGAACCGTGTATTTTGTTCGTTGATGACGTAACAATAGATTGAATAAAACCCTTAATTGGTTAATTGAACATAACTTGAGAGAAACTTAAATAAAACAAAATTGTAATCTCCTGCATATGCACTGCATGATGCTATAAATATATAATTATATATATTGTTTCATTAATTTGTGACTCCCTAATTAGGAGATAGCCGAATAAAACGACATTTTATCATTCACAATCATTTATCTTAATAGGGTAGTTGGCATTTAGATACTACAAAAGGGGTTCGTGGGTTCACACGCTGAGTGAGCTCACTTTAGTAATACGTAGACCAATTTTTCCGTGTGAATCCTTTGTTAGCTTTTTAAGTTATATAGCTTGTAATTAAACAATATTGTAAGCTGATGATTCGTCGAAAACGAAATAAATTAATATAAATAAAAAACTGATACACCTAAATAAAGGTAAAAGGAGAGTGGCGTATTCAAAGAAAAATAGAGGACACGTAAGATTAGAGTATTTGGCTGCAAGTCATAAAACATAATTTAAAAAAAAAAAACTTCTTAATTAAATAACAATTCAAAATATACTATTTAAGAATATTAATTACATTAACGTATTTTAATTATTTTTCATTGTCTCAAATTATTCGAATCAATTGAAAAGGAAGAGGTGTGACGTATTAATAAAGTGCAAGTGACACACGCCCGTACGCACGGCCTACAGCGGTAGTGGGGCATTGCTCACTCGACCATCGGCCGGTGCGGACGTGCGTGTGCTGCTTGGTGAAACTACTGACTGCTTTCATTTGATGGATACCCTGACAGTAATAGAGGACACCACAGACCTTATAAAGGTTTAAATGTTTTATAACATCCCCTGGTCGTAAAAGAAAAATAATGCCTTCAAATATTTTTTAAAATATATATGTGTTGTGTTTGTTGTTGTAATTGTAATAACAATAAAGTGTCTGACGAGTCACAGTTACGAAGAGTATATTAGGATAAATTTTATAAAAATAAAATTAAAGATGTGATACTTTGGATATCGTGCGATGAGACAACAGACTTTTTAGGTTATACTGTGCATTGGTAAAGCCATTAAATGAAAACTTTTATGATCGACCTTATTTTATCGCCTGTAAAATGCTCGAGGCCGTTGGCCATTGACCAAAACATTTAAATTTTATAATCGAATGTTTAATAATATTTGACAAGACAATTTGGAACGAAAAGTTGATAATATTTTAGCTGGATATGTGCTGGAAGTGTAGCATACATGTTGTCTGCGGGACGACATTTGAATTGTTTTTACCTCAATTAAAACATGTTACTTGTTTGGCACACGCTCTTCATCGCGTATCAGAACAAATACGGTTAAAGTACCATGATGTAGATATGTTAATATCAAATGTGAAGTTGAAAAAGTTTATAAATAAAAATTGTCGAAAAATGAAATAAATGACGTTATATAAATTTGCTCCACTAACATCCACAGATATCGAACGCTCCTATTCTACATATAAATGGGTGTGAGATGTTAGACTAAAATTAGAAAATTTAGAAAAGTCATTATATCATACTAGGTCTTCTAGTGAAGCTAAAGACGAACCAGACCAAGAAATAGACCAATGAAATTTCTTGTTTAAAAAAGTAAATTATTGTTTAAACTTGTTGATCATTTTAATTAAAATTTTGTGATAAATACAAATAGTTTGTCCAGTTTAATCATATTTTGATTTATCACTAATTTGAATTGTAATATGTTCTTGTACAACTTCAGAACAAAAATGTTAAATGATTGTTGATTCTTGTATGAGTATAAGAAATTGTTACATGTAAAAAATATATGTAGTTTAATGAATCAAGTTTCTGTCCATTTATTATACTATCTTTAAACCCGTCCTTAGTATTACCCGTCGGAGACGAAGTGTATTTTTTCATTACTCCCTACTATACTATAGTTTTTACCATTTTTAACATTTTCGTGCCCTATTTTACTATCTTATGGAATGACACCTGAAGTATTTTATGAATTTTATAAATGAAGAAGTGGTGCAATAAATTCTCTTTTATAGGGTTCACTAGGGTAGAGGACTAGGATACCTGAAGTTATTATTATTTTTGAGAACATGTACTATGGAAAACAGAATCACTGACGGTACCTCACATTCAGACTCAACAAGAATTATAAAATTGACCACGGAAAAACAGAGACGGAACTAAAATCGGGTTGAGTTAGTCATCCGAGCATATAGTGAATTGCCGTTCAGCTACAATTGCATTTTTCAATATTATTCTCCTGCAAGTTGGAAAGTCGTATTTACTCTTCCTCTTACTTACAATAAAGTTTTCAGACCTAATTGTCTTATTACGATTCTCTTTGAAGACGTTCTGTAATCAAGTTAATATTAATTTTCCAGCTCGCCGGCCCGCTATGGATTGCGGACAGTTTGTTCGTTCGGAACATTTGTACCGATTATTTGTATCTCCTTCGTTTCCTGTGACAAGCTCGTTTTTATCGTAATAGTAGTCCCTATTGTCTTTAGTGAAATAAGAACGCTTAGTTTAACGAGTAATATGGCTTGCTGAGCTCTGATAATAAACTATTTTACTTCTATTAATTTACAACTATATATCTATGTCACATATCACGCAATAGTTAAGCTAAATAATCAAGAATCAGCAAATAATCACGGACTAACTAGGATCTGACGTAATTTTCTCTATGCAAGTTTTGAGAAGTTTTGCTTATACATTGCATGCCATTTAAGGTAGATTTTTTTAGAATCATTTGAAATTTAAATAACAGCTTATCTTTATTTTTGTGTCATGGTACGGTATATCATTTATCAACCTAACTGGTAAGGTCCACAAACCTCATAGAGCCCATAGCCACTCAACAGGAACTGTTTCCTTAATCGCGACTTCCTAAATTCAATGGTCTCGTACAAAAATTGTTCGTTCCCGTTAATGCCTGCGCAATCGGCCGGAAGTTGTTCCCAAAGAAATAAAATCCACATGTGCGCGGAACCCATAATGAGGTTAATGGCCACTTTGTCGATTCTCCTTTCAAACGGCGTTAAGGCGGAAACTCGTTTATTAATGGGTCAAGTTGCAAGATAAAAATACAAAAAATAAATCTGCTACAAAAATAAATATTGTAAACATTGACCTTTTTATGCATTGCTGAAGGACAAATCTTCCCTATATACCAAAATAACGTAGAAAGTTAAAGCTGTAACCCATTTCGTGGGCCTAGCACTAATCGGGAGATAACGGCTGCAGATGCTAGAGATAATTTTGTTTTATCCAATGATTGGTTATTGAAAAGTCCATTAGGTAATTTTTAAACCTTCGCAATGGTAGGCCATATATGTAACATATATGTAACGAAATAATATGACGTCAAGGAATTTTTAATATTTATATAAAAATACGAGATGCTTGAGTACCTGCCTTGAAAAAGTTTTTTTCCGGTGATAAGTTCCTCATTTCATTTTTAATTATATAAAGTAAATTTTGAACCGTCATCTCTTTTAAGTGTCCAAAAATCAGAAGGTCATACATGAAATTAAATACCTTTTTTAAATGATTATCTGAGATTTTACTTCTAAAACCAATTCTATCAATTGACTGTGATAAAATTCTGGTATGATCTCCTGTTGATCACATTTTATTTATTTTATTTCAAAAAGTATAGCTTTAATCATAAATAATTTAGCAGTGTTCTAATTTGAGAAAGCAAAGCTATTATTAAAACTTTTATAATTACTACGGCGAAATAATTTTACTGCTTTCTCTTCTAACTTGGCCCTCCTTTGTTATAAGACACGACAGCAACCGAATTAGGTATTTATTTATCTTCTATTTTATCCCTTCAAAGATTAATGGTAAAGTGTTCTATAAAATATAAACTTAATTCACAATATAGTTAATTTAGAAAACTTGAAGCCGAAATTTGAATAATGTGAGGGTAATTCGATTTTTATGGGGTGTATTCGAACAACAATAACAATTTGGTAAAAAAATATCAATTAATTTGCCTCTTAGTTAAAGTTTAGACACCGAACGGTCAATGGTTTATACTTTGATAAAATACTCCAATTTGTTTGACTCACATATCCCACAAAGAATCTGCCAGTACTCACTCATCTAAAACGGGACTCAGTCACCCAATAAATTCGCTGTAGTTGTCAGAAATTAACTTAAAACCGACGCAAAATATCCTAATCGGGTACATTAAACACGGTCAAAGTAGTCCAACAACTCGCTAAGGTCGCTCCTTAAACTTCTGTTTAATTCGCTCTGAAGATTACTTCCAAATCGTTTCGGTCGTTGTCCAAAATTAGAACTATGAGTTTACGCGGTCGCACTCCGCTTTATTCATTATCCACTTGTGTATGCTTGTCTTGTCTTATATATTTCTTGCATGCGCTACTCGTATATACCTACGCACCTGTTTCTCAAAAAATGAAAAGAGGCTATTTTTCGTAGGTTTTGGTAAACAAACGATAGTGCGTTATACGTCATGGCCCTCCGTTCTATTGTATTGTATGGTGTCATACATGTCTTACCTTAGCCTTCTTGTGATCACAGCTCCTGTAAAGGACTCCAAATGTAAGGGTTAAGATAAGAAACAAAATAAACTCGTCGTGAGAGTGGTTTTATTTAAAAGAGCGTTAAGCGCGGAAGTCTATGAATTTAATAATGTTATTATATTTATTTTGTTAATTATTGCTATTTTTCTAACGTTTATTATCTTAGCCTTCTTCAAAATCTAGTCATCTAAAGTGTGTTTCTAGAGAACGTTTAAGTTGGACTTATTTACTAGCTTTTTAGTTATTTTATTTTATAGAGGATCGTCTAATAGGTATTATCACAATTATAATGTAAACGTGTGTTAAAATTTTCTTATTGATTACCTTTCAATTTGACTATTAATGTAACTATAAATAGCAAAAAGTGTTTTTTTTTATGAAATGAATCGTCATCAGTAAGCAGTCAATTATTTAATGCAGGTAAAGCTTATAGAGCGCATTATCACAAAATAAGACAACAAGACTAACACTTTCTCAAAAATGCACTGCAGAACAAGGCTGCATTATTTCTCAATGTCATCTCTTATTTCTAAACTACATTACTCAGGAAATTCCATTTATAATCACATTTTGTTCAACATCACAAGAACAAACGATGCCTCATAGTCGTATTAGAACCTTGAAAAAAATGTATCTAATAAAAGTTTGAGCAGTCGAGAAGTTGGTGAAAACAACCCGAGTTTGTGAGCAAAGAAAAAGTTAAGTTTGTATTAACATTTCCAGATTTGTTGGAATATCATTTCTGTTAACGTTTCCCTCGATATCCAAAACTAGGGTTGCCCAAAAAGTTTCCATTGAATTTACTACGACTTCGTTTCTTTCAAACTGTTATAAGTTCAGATAAAGCTTCTATTGTTCCTTTTTTTGTTCAGTGTCTCCCATGGTTATGTTACGCTGCGGAAAAGTAATATAAAAAATAATTTTCAAATAAGTGAAAGAAGACTTATTTACATTTAAAAACCTAGGAGCAGATTGTTAAACCTTGCTCGCCAAGTTATTTTATTTTATTTTTCTGCAATTAGAATGAAAATTTTGTGGTCGAAATATACTGTTAGTCCGGTGATATAAAGCCCTATAGAAATGAAATATGTATGATTTCCGTTTGGTGCAACGGTAGCGATCCTGCGTTTCACACTTCCGGAAATCAAACCTAAGACGGTCTTAGGTTCGATTTCCGGAAGGGGCAGAAGTTTTTGTGATAAATTCAAACATTTGTACTTAAATCATGGTTATTTATTTGAATATTACATATCTATGTATAATTAAAGTATTTATTAATTTATTTGCAAACTTAGAATTACCTAACACATAATAGGTGAATAATATTGAAAACAAAAAAGAGAGCTTTACAACATTACTATAAATTATATTTAACATATTGTTTTATACACTTAAATTATTATTTATCTTAGTAAAAATTTATATAAATCCATAATCACTAAAATAATATGTACGCAGCATATTAATGTCATATTGCAATTATTATTATTTAGTTGGGTCATTATTGAACTTTTTTCGTCATTATTTTAGGTTCACTCTTGATCACAATCAAGTCCGACGGCCAAGACAGGATCAACAATGGAACGAGCTAACCCAGAAGCTGCCTATTCACCCTGACTTTAAAAACGGATGGGTTATAAGAACTCGAAAATACGGACGCAGTGGGGAGAGTTCCACTCCTCTGCTGTGCGCATTAAAAAGATTTTGAGAAGGTTGGTGCGACAGGTAGGAATAGCAACAAAGAAAGAAGGTAGGCAGCAGTGCGTCTGGATGTTCGATTGAAAAAGGGAGATGGCTTATGAGCATATCTAGCTCCTGAGCACACTCTCCAATCACCAGCAGGTGAGCTTAGGTGGGAAGCTTGCTCTTCACCAATTTGCTGTCACTAATGAGTTTCTCAACTCTGCGCTAAATCGTGTCCAGTTGGTATTTTGCTGAGCCGTCCCAGAGGTGACTGCAATATTCCATGCAAGATCGGACTTGAGCTTTATAGAGAGTTAAAAGTTGATAAGGCTGAAATATCGCTTGACCTTATTTCGGACGCCCAGATTTTTAACTGCAGTTTGGACTCGATGTTGAGGTCTGAAGACTCCATGCCAAGAAGATCGAGGCTGTCGGTCACAGTTACAAATGTACCTCGGAAAGTAGAAGTGAGGTGGATGGAACTCCATTTGGCCATGAAAAGACACGCTTGTGTTTAGGGGCATTGAAATTAACGAGGTTACTGTCACCCCACTGGGAAACGTAGCTTAAACTCGGGTTCGTTCGCTCAACCGTGGCCTCTCTCTAATGTAAGAGGCCATGTTGATACGTCACGTCGTCAGCGCTAGCTTTTGCGTTAAACAGTTTGCAATAAGGATTTTTTTTAGTTTTGCTTGTTAATGTATTTCTATTAGTTACTCTAATATCCATAACACAAGCCTTACAGTGCTTACTTTGGACAAGGTTAAGTGAGTTTATAAAATATCATATCTTATAACATTAAATGTTTATTATAATTTCGCATAATATTAAATTTTCTTACATCGCATTTTGTATTCTACTAATGTTTCTACGTTACTAGGAAACTTTCTGTATAAAATTATTTTAAGTCTCTTCCTGTCGTGTTCATAGTCGTGGAACGAGATTCAATATTTCACAAACTATTTGCAAAAAATCGATTGCTGGATCATAATTTTCAATCCAAACCACAACTCAGGGAAATTAACAAAAGACATTAAGATTTGATTATAATACAAAGTTTATACAAATACGTTACATTCGTCATTTCATACAGAATCGCTTTTCTTTCCTCCCAATGATCTAGTTTTCCTCATACAAAGCACGACCAATTATTGAAGAGATAAATAATTTACTGTAACTACAAGGATGCTGGTCATCCCTCCATGTCCAACCACATTAATTATTTAGGGCGAGTAGGAAATCACAATTGTGTGTTCCATTTTTTGTTTTTTTACATATAAAATGTGGTCCACCATTTTTAGTCAAAAGATATGTCTGTGTGTTAAAATAATTAAAACACATAGGCATCTATTTATGTATATAAAATGTTTTTTTTATTTACGTGTTTTTTGCTTATAAGCGTTTACACATGTAAGTCCTTCTTTCCAGCTGTTTTCAAACGAAAAGGGAAATAAGAAAAAGCAATACATTTCAGTATATTTTAATAATTGTTTAAACTAAAGATTAAAGTTTTTCTAGAGAGTTATGAACACACAAAGTATTATTAACATTGTCTATAATGTCCGTATTAACATTGTTAAACAATAGCAAAAAATATCATAACATTCGACAACATTACGGTTTCAAACAAGGATATTACCAGACCCATAAATATTTAAATATGGCTCCCGGTGCTTATTAAAACATTTTAGGGAAGTTTTTCGTAATCCCCGCATGTTTTCCCTTAACCCTTGAAAAACAAAGATCGTGATTGTGACGCATTCAGCTGTAAACAATTGGGACCGCATCGGGTTGACCTCGCTCAACAAGCAACGAGGGAAGAGTGACCATGAAAGTCAAGTCGTATAACAACCCTTATTTCTAATAATCACACCAATTTCTGTTTATTAAATTTGTATTATTTAATATTCGTTTAATTCTAATAGACACGATAAAGGCACCAAATTTAAAATGAAATCGGTCGGAATTAAATTTTGCCTAAAATAGACGATATTTTTTAGTTATGATTAGCCTATTAAATTAATAGGATTATGACAATTACTAAAAATATCGTTAAAAGTATTATTTCATAACTACTGGAATATAGGTCTTACCTTCAAGACCGTAGGAAGAATGAGCCTTGCATAAATGTATGTACATTATAGGCATTGAGAAACAATAAAAAAATAAAACAATCAGATTAAAATTATTGAATTACTATTTTCTTACACATTTTTATGAAATAAACAACACCACGAAAAGGAGTTCAATGTAGGTATTTAATTAAATCGCTGAAAGTGAATTTCTAAACCCAAGTTCTTTACTGCTTAAAAACAATAATATTAATTTATTTTATATATGATAGTTCGAATCTCGTTCTGAAATGTTAAGAGAATACACTTAAATAAGAGATAGTAAAATGAAATTGTTAATCTGAGGCAACAAATAAACTCCATACCTCCACTAGCCTGAAACTCTTGTATAAATAGACAACTAAGCTACCGTGATACTGGTTAAACCAGAGGTAATTATCAGCTCGTGATCCTTGAGCAATACAGTCAGCGAAAGTTGTTAGTCACATTCATTGACTTGAGTACATTTTGAAATTTTTCCATTATATAGAGCTAAATTATTACAGGTACTAATAATAAAAAATAAATACATATTTTAAGGAACATAGGGTTATTTATATATGGTTTCCGTCTTCAATTTCTAGCAGTCAGGGCATGCAAGCCTGTTTCAATTGAAATTTCGATTGTGTTATCTACACATGAAAATCGATTGTCGCTTAAATTTATAATTTTGTTTTCTTTAGAAATTAAAGGATATTTATAAATTAAAAAATTTGGGGGTCAGTATGGGAGGGAAAAAACCATATGGAAAATTGTTATTTTTAAAATAAAAGAAATGAGCACATAATATGCATAACACATGTTTCTGTAAAAATAAATGTTCGTAAAAATTCTACCTATTGAGTGAAAAAGGGGTGAAAGATATACCATTTTTTAAGTTTTTTTTAGGTATAGTGAATAGGAAAGCGCTTGGCCGCTATCTTGCATGATGGTTAGCGACGATGCGATCTAGGATGTGACGCGCCTTCCTAGAAGATATCTATCCACTCGTGATTTCAAGACCCCTAAATTGTATTTATCAGGGACCACAGGCTCAGGCAAAGAGTTCCTCTCTTTAGCTATACTGATTACAAAATAGGAACCAACACGCTTAGTGACTCGTTGGTGTATCAACCATATAACGGTGGCGCCTGCATTAAGTAAGGCTGTGCAATTCTGCTGCACATTCTTCGAAATATATCCTCTGAAACACGACTCAAGCGTCTGGAGTTGATATTGGGTGAACCTAACGAAAACTGAGAACACTACTCCTTATACGATCGAACTTGCGCATTATAAAGATTGAGCAACTGTTCCGGTGTGAAGTACCTTCTCACCTTTGCCAGAATGCCAAGCTTTTTGTAGCCAATTGAGCCTTACTCTCGATGAAAGAGCAAAAATTGAGAATTAGTGACAATGACATGCTGAGAAGCTCAAGGTAGTCTGTAATCGGCACGGATACACATTGGAAAGTAGGACTCAAGTAGAACGGACTCCTTGTAGCGGGGAAAAGATACGCCTGGGTCTTTGTAGGATTGAACTTTAACGAACTTATATGGCCGATATATTAACATGTCAACAAGAAAATCTGCGAGTTTCGTTTTAAAATCAAGTAGGGTTTATTATTAACATTTTATAAACTTTCTTGTTTTCAACACGTTTTTATTAGCTCAAGCTGTAACTAAAAAACTATATTATAAAATAATTTTGCCCACTTCTACTAACTTTATTATCACGAGACAGGACATTTTTATGTACTTAAGACTTATGATGGAGCTTAAAGCCCCGGGATGCTCAATAGAAAACCTATCGAGTTTGAGTTCGTTAGATTTGTCTTTTATTTTAGTATTACTTTTTGATAGAGATAGAAAGGCTATATTTGAGTTTGAAAGGTTTTTATTTAATTTAATCGTTTCAACTTCTTTTCAGTAGCATTATTCATAGGATGACTAAGGTATAAAATTGATTATTTTTATTGAGTGAACACTATCGCTATAGCTAATAATATCAAACCATCTTCCTGGTTATTTCTGTTATATGTATATAAGAAACTAGGTTAATAAATTTTGACGACCGTTTGGTGCAACGGTAGCGATCCTGCCTTTCGCACCGACGGTCCTGGGTTCGAATCCCGGTAGGGGCAGATGTTTGTATGATGAATACGTGCATTTGTACCTGAGTCATGGGTGTTTATATATTTCTATGAATATTATATATCTATTTATCATATATGTATGTCTATCCGTTACCCTAGTATCCATAATACAAGCCTTACGGTGCTTACTTTGGGCTAGGCTAATTGGTGTGAATGTAGGAAATATTTATTTATTTATTTATTTAAAAACTGGAACGCTCCTCTTCTATCTATCAAATGTTGTTTCTTGTAACTTTGAAAGTGCTATTTTAGTCAGCTTCAGGAGTAAAGTTGAAAATCTGATAGTGACCACGGCATATATGATATTTTGTTTTTCATATGTATTACAAAAGGTACCTGAAATCGTGATGCTCATATAACTCCACGAAAATACTATTTTCATTGTGTTGACTAAGAAGCTTCTTTTACAGCTCTAAGGGACCGCAGGGGGTTAGTATCTGATATTAATTTCAACTCGTTCCTTAGAAAAAGGGTCTTGACAGATAGACAGATTGACGAAGAACGACGCGATCCTTTCTTTCTTTGAAGTAAGGGTTCCCTTTATGTCTTCTGAAAAACTCTAAAAATACTATGTGCAATACATTTATGACCTTCATATATTTTAAGCCTCGACATCAAGCCGTAACAATTATGTACATTATTAAATAACAATGCATAACAAAACTCAAAATTCAATAAAAAAAATACCTAGAAAACAATAAATCTTAGTTTTGTCTCTTAGCGAATGTATAGTAAAATAAACAATAAAATGGGTATAAGAAAATTAACGATTTTAGTTTGCGAACTATGCATCTACTGAACTACTGATAGTTTTGACTTTACATTTAATTGATTTAAATAAAAAAAATCTATATAAAGAATATTTTTATCAGTTACTTATATATCGCCACAAAATAGAACACCAGTTTGAAAATAAATAATTAACAAGTATTTAATCGATGTAGGATTTTTAATTTCTCCTATAGAATCCCTGAATGTTGGCTATCCTTGGAGGGACGGAAAACGCTGTAATTACCTCCCTCCGACAGATCGTAATTGGCTCAAACAATGTGTGGACTCGATAACTGTTCCAGTGATGAGGTTTTCATAAGGCGATACTCAAACAAAATTATGTATTCAAATCGGCCTAAACGGTAACATAACTTTTCGAAACTAGAGATAGATTTTAATTAACATGTCTTTGCGTATTGTATTTGACTCTTTCTCTCTGTATCTCGTATTAAATCTGTATAGGTATCATAATATCATGGCACTTTCATTTATAAAACTCTCACTTCTCAAAGTCTAAGCTTGGGTGTCTCAGAATTTCCTTTTTAATTTTTTCCCTTTTTCATCAATTTTTTTCCCACAAAATTGATGTGATTAATAACTCTTATGAACCAAAGTTTAGGACTGCAAATCCTTCTTTACGTTCCTTATATTCCCCTAAAAGTCATAAATTCTTAGACAGATGGCCTTTGTTCCAAAAGTGCTTCCAAAACATCGCAGATTCACTTTTTGTTCCGTTTGGAAGGATATCCGCGTACTGGGAGCCCCTATAAGCTCGCCTATGGTACTTGTCACGGAAGAGAAAAGCGCCCAAGTATCCGATGGAGTGAGCAATGTGTGAACGGGGTCTTTGCTTTTGTTTCTGTAGTTGAGTACTATTAACGGAACTTTAAGGGCTGGCCGCTTATTAGTGGAGTTGGTAACGCGCTAGTAATAACACTCAGCACACTCTTCGGTAACATATTTACTTCTTCATTTCAAAATAAAATTTAAATAACCTGTGTTACCTGTAAATATATAACAGAAAATTTATTTACATGTCCTTCCTGTGTTCATTAGTATTCGTTTTATCTGCACAAAGCGGTACGTAAATTCTTTTAAACATGAGAAGCTCTGGTATTAGATGTCGTCATTTTTTCACGTCCTTGCTACGATTTACAGAAGAAAAATTTAATTTGATAGCTGACGTTACAAGCCGATAACTTTTCCGTACGCAGCTTACATTATTAGTAGGTAAGTGTCTTTGTAGATATCATATAATAGAAATAAAGCTATATATTTCCTGAGCATACCATAAAAGAATGCTTCGCAAAATCCGATCAGCACCGATTAAAATACATTTAATTAATAGGCATTCACAAGCAAACACAACCCTTATTGAATAAAGTGTGCTATTTCTCTGTTCCACAAAAGAGAAAGTAGATGACGCTATTCGCATAGCCCAAAGCAATTTTTCACTTTACACAGCAGGTTAAATAGCTACGAATGTAAATTACTCCTAGGTTTTCAGAGATCCGCATGTTTCTAAAAGAAACGAACTAGTTTTGTTCTCATCATAATAATGACCCTGGAGACAATATTAACCGGATGAGCTTTTCATCCTTAGTAACAAATAGGGCTGATATTATTTTGTTACTTAGATTTTTCTGTCTAGTGATGTGAAATAACAAGGGCAAATGTGAAACAACAAGCCACTATAGCAAAGTTGGCGTTGCAAATACATAGCTCTTCACTACGTAAATTGGTAAAATATTGAAGTTACAGGACAAAGGGGGCCAAATTGAATATATATAATGGTAGGATTTTACCAAGCTCGATACATAAATGCATTGTCTAGAACAATTATCCCAAAAATCACAATAAAATTTATAAAATAATCTTTAATCAGTACTTGGTTACGGATTGGCCTTTCAATCTGATTGCGACAAATAGATTTATTTAAAAAAAATCTTATAGTCCTTTTTTAAATCGTTTATTTTTATGATTTTTTATCAATATACGTAAATAGTAAACTCGCGGATTTACACGGCCGATATTATTTATTTTAAATAAATACGTCATATAAAATACAATCTCAACTATTTACCTAATTTATGAAGATTAATGTGGTTAGTATAAAATAAGGCAATATACCTAGTTGAATAAAATACAATCAATTCTCATTTAAATTTAGGAGTAAAAACAATTTATAGCTATCTTCATCGTTTACTTTAAGTTGTTTGAAGTCAGAGAACTGTCTGCGGATTATTAAGAAAGATGCAAGTCATTATTTAAAGCATTAAATATATTACCTCTACTCTATATATTTGAAATTGGATTTTTGTTAAGAAACATAGCAATTTGTTTATAACAAAAGCCAATAGGGGTTGAAAAGGAGGTGATTTGTTGATACCACAGAATAGTAAAAAAGAGGTTGATACTATTTCAAAGGTTGAAATTTGTTTAACAAAAGCGTTTATTGCACGGCTATTACAATATATTATAATAAATTACTTCATGATCTCAAAGCATTGCCACTAAATAGATTTAAATCAGAATTGTTCAAAATATTAATAGAAAAATGTATTATAAAATTTATGATTATTAAATGGTAAATTATGAATTTTTTAACATAAAATTTAGTGTAATAATGTTTGATATAATTTTATTGTATTATAAATTATTAATGTTAAAATATTAGGTAGGTACTGTGTTTATTAATTATTATGTTTATTATTATATTTACTAATATTATACAACTTAATAATTTATTATTATTTATTTCTAACAAAGAGCTAAGTGTAAGTTTTCAAATATACAAATTTAGTTATCACGTTTGAGTTTTGAGGATTTCATATTCAGAATATCTTTTTTTAATATGGGGGTCTATTAAAAACAATAACTGAAATGCAACAATTAAATATGATCTGCATCATTCCGTAAAGTCAGATTCATGCTTGTCCACTTTTTGTGAATAATATTTAAATTTTGAAGTTGGCAAACGTTGGCTGTGGTAATATTCTCTTTGGAGAGCAATAATTAATAGTGTGAAAACGATGAAAAATTTATTTAACGATAGTTGTTCACCTTCACGCCTCATATACTCTCGTTATCCGCCTCGTTTTCTAGTCGTTCTAACATAATTGCTTGTTAACACATTAATCTTAATTTGCTTAACTCTTATTTATAAAAATTAAAGTATTATCGGTAGACATAACAGTCTGAAACAAGAAACCGTAAAATTTTGCATACTCTTTTTGTCCTAGGCAAATCAAAAGTTAAGCTGTTAATTAATGGTTTCTAGAGCTGTAAAAGTAACGAAAAAAAGCGTACCCATATGTATTCGTTACTATGATAATTAGTACGCGTTACTATCGTATCGTTACTCGTTACTTCAGTTACCTTATAACATGCTATGTTATGTATATTAGAAAACGTACTGCATACGCGTACAGTATGACGTCGCGGCATCGCAACATTCGTGATTTGTAGAAAACATACTTATATATTACATACCAAGCTGCATCAGATACTTTTTTTCACTTTTCTGTATTTTGAACCAGACTTTTGGTAACAGCTTTTGTTAACCAAGAAACAATTAAATCTCATAAGAGCTCATTTAGACACATCTCTTTAAAGATAAGAACAAAAAAAACGTGAAAATACGCGATAATAAAAAAATACATATTTCTAATTTGTAAAAAATACTTTCCTACCTTGTTACTGTTACAATCTCAAACTTTGTATACACACACAATACCTTTAATAAACAGTAAAAAACTTGGACTACGAATTTCCAAATTATACTTTACT
The DNA here is from genome assembly GCA_927399485.1 of Calamotropha paludella. NCBI lineage: Eukaryota > Metazoa > Arthropoda > Insecta > Lepidoptera > Crambidae > Calamotropha > Calamotropha paludella. The sequence goes on along the minus strand of OV656803.1, from coordinate 15,820,787 downwards.
TAATAAACAAACATCGTTCTTTGTAACGTACGTTTATAAATTCACTGAATAAGCGCGCGCATACGTAAAACATACGATCAGCAAAGTTTAACTATACGCATCAACGGCGCTAGTGTAAACTGAAATAGTGCAGGTACTCATAATACGAAACATGCGAGTAACGAAATGTATTCGTATCTAACGTTTCGTTACTCGGTACTAAATGGCGCACCCGTTACTCAGTAACGAATACATACGGTTTGTTACAGCTCTAATGTTTTCAGTCTATTTCAAAATGTACCGCAAACATAAATTCGTTCTAGAACCAGATCTCTCAGATCTCAGCTTATAGCCCAGATAACTTTTGATTTTTAATAAGTTGTCGATGGTCTGCTAAAGATTTTGGTTCCAGATGGGTTGGGATGGGATGAATGGGTTATGGTTGGTGATTTTCTGAATCTATTATAAACTTTGACATCGTTGGTATTTATATCGCTAAAAGTTTTCAAATGTTACCTTTTAAACTGGCCAATCATATCGCTTGTATTACCTGATATATGTATTAGCTCTGAAGAAACATTAACCGTGACATAAGGTTTCGGTTGCAAGATAAATCTTCGTTTCTTTCGTTTTACCAAACGTGCTAAGAGCAAATTCGATGGGAATTATGAATTCCAATAAATAACAATTTAATTGTAATAAATATGCAGACATATCCTATTTAATTAATAAGAAAAGTAACCTTTCAAGTATGCAATGTAAGAATGTATTTCAATTATAATAATCGAAAATTAATTATTTTAATATTAAATTTTTTCGCAGTAAAGTCCCTTTTTGGGAAAATTTTGCAACTACTTTCTGGCTAAAACTAAATTAGCTAAAAAACTATTCGAATTTCACTAGTACAAAATTAAATAACGTGACTTTTATAAATGATAATCAGTTTAAATTGGGAGACTAGCTAAAAGCTTTCACACTCATCTGGGGGAAGTGGTCTCTATAAGATCAATATAAAAAATAAGGTTACCTTCAACATAATTATATAAGGCGGAGGGGCAACTAAGAAACTATGTTAAGCTGATTTTGTTAACCTACTTCTAGTTTCATAGGAATTTGTATGTAGCTCAGATGACAATACAATAGCAAAATACTATTGATGATGAAACTAAAAAGTGGGAGATGTAATCCTAGAAATTTGATGATGCAACTGGAATGTGAAACCTGATTAAACATATTTTTTATCTCATTTGACGTTATTACTATCGTTTTAAGAATAAATTACTTTTGCTATAGCTGTATGTCAGACTTGAATGTCTTAATAAGAAACATTACAAAATCTTTTTTGTTTTTTTTTACTCGAAAATCACGATTCGCAAACGTGATTGCTGGCATCCTACCAATCCCTATTTCATGACTGTGTCTCTAAAGTGTAGAGAGCCGGAAAAATCCGATGAATAAATTCTATGGCACATATTTCTCTCCTCCAGTGCTTTCACACCTTTATTGTTGGACTTCGTAAAACAACTCCAGGTCGACGAAAAACCATTCATGGATATAAAAAAATGTTGGTTATTCAGTTTTGTAGCTTTTGTTTTACGAATTTAATGTACGCCGATAACAAAACCAAATCAGAAATTTTATCATTAAATATATATACCAATTCCTAACATGTCCTTTTTCTTTATCTTTTGTGTAACCTCCGACTCAAAGTTTCACGGTGATCAATCATTTCATGGTGAGTAGATCAGGCGTGAAAGCGAATTTGCATTTATAATATTGATTTTATTTAATTATTATTTATTGCAAAATTGACATAAAAAGGCGAACTTAAAGCTAAGCAATATTCTCTACCAGTCAACCGATAAGAGTATATCAACAAAGAGCGATGTAATAAAAACCAATACAAAATTAACTTAAAAATAATTTGTCTTACATACTTATGCGAAGTTAATACCCAGTGATCGAATGAAAATAGAAACAAGATATTATATTTATACTACACATGCCCAAAAACTACTTTGATACTTGTGCAAGAACGAGTCAGAAAGTGGTATGAAAGTCGATTCCATCCCTACAAGCGCGGGCATTTAATATAAAAAGAAATCTTAATTACTTCAAAACAAAATTTTTTTCTGTATATTTATTAGTGACAGTGATAAATACTTCGTCAAAACTAAGAAAGAAATGATGCCGCCCAAATAGTCATTAAGAACTTTTGTTTTCTGTAAGTTAATAAATGCTATAAAAAGTACGTAAGTATATCTAGTTTTCATGTCATGGAAAAATAATAAAAATGGCCCTTTATTTTTATATACTAAACATTAATTTGAACCAACTTGTTTTCTACTTAGGTAGACTATTAAGTTATTTGTATCATTTGAGAGAAATAGATGTTCTAGATCTCGGGTGCCTTTGCTTAACAGCACTTTCGTTAGTAATCGGTCTCTTGCTGCCCTCGTGTATCGACATATTAATATATGATTTAGTAATGATATATTTTTGTCAACGCTAACGCAACATATTAAAGCGTTAATAAATGAGCAATCATCATCACCCTGAATGGGGCTGGGGCCTTCACTGTGGATGGAAACACGGTAGACAGAAGGGATTATAACCCACGCGAGCTTAATGCGGATAGGTGCGTGTCATCAATCGCAGATTAATTATTACGTGACTTCTGAAATACAAGTTAACAATGAACGAAATTTTTAGGAGAATAAAAGAACTTGTCTCGTATCAGACTTTTACAGGTATGAAATAATCGAATGTAAGACTTCATCAAATGTAAGACGATTATAAGTATCACATAATTAATAAGGACGAAACTAAACTAAACATTAAACTGAAAGATTTATAAACCTTTAGATTTTTTATAACAAAACTTTAACATATCCTAAAAGCCAGGCGGAACTCGAACGCTATCACGTCTCTACCAATTCCATATAAATGTGTGTGGGAGTGCGTGTAAATATTTTGGACTGGGCGTATTAACGTCCTACATAATACAATCCAAGACCAGGATGACGTTATTTATCTGCAAAGTTCGGTGACGTGTGGTATGGCGTGTTCGCTTAGGTAGGTAAATAAGTAAATAATTTATTTCTGAACAGGGTTCTCAAAAGAGATAATAAAAAGAAAAATCGATACGCAAATATTTTTTTTGTACTAAAGTCCAAATCATCAAAAATTCGTGTGCTCTAGTGACACAAATAAATTTTTGCTAATAATTCTTAAAACCAGCATTGGCGCAGCCACAGTGACTTAGTATTTACCTTAATATCTATTCGAGATGATGAATTTTGAAATGTTCAGTGCATGTCTATGAAATTCCCAATCTGTATGAATAAATAATTTCAAAAAATAGTTGTTGTTTTGACAAAGATTTATTCGAAATTTTCTTAGTAACTAAGTATATTACGATTTATCGTTACAGTATTTTGTGTTTTATTAGTCGTTGTTTAGACAAATATTTATAGAAGATACTAACTAAATCGTTATAAATGGATTTTCTTTGGCAAATATGGGGTGGATTTTAAATTAATAATTCTCACTCGTGTGACTCCTGTCTTATTTTATAGGTAAACAACCTAATTACTGTTTTCCTATTGTCGTTCTAAGATTAGCATAGAACGACCACGTTTTCAATTTTGTTAGTCTGTAAGTCATTATTTTAATATTTTTTACATAATGGTAACACATTTATATAGGTTTAGGGATACATCCCGTTGGATACAAACATGTCTTTCCGACGACCGTATGTTATGCTAATGTAATCTAGCATGAAGTTACAGTAATGTCGGCTAACCCATATAAAAAACCCCCGAAACTGCCTTTGCGAGACTTTATTTCGGAAAAAAATTGTAATTTGCTACCGGTCGGAAATATTGGAGTCGTTTTTTTATATCAAACGAAATTAGAGCTCTAAACAAAAGTGACAAAGTGCAAATACGATAACAAGCATTTTTGTTTTTTTTGGTTGGAAGCAAAATTTTACTTGCTGGAAATAGCAATATATTTTATTTTGTTATTTTTTGTTCTTCAGCATATCTTTTTCTCTTCACTGATATATTTCGTCTTTATATACAGCAATAATTGCCTGGAAGAGAATTTTAACCAAAGCGCAGCCATATTAGTTATATTCTGCATTAAGGTTAGGTCCTTGTTCCTTTATATGTGAATTGTTGTGTGGCCACTAGGAGAATGATCAGCTAAGTTACTAGTGCTCTGGTACTTCTGTAAAGCGGTTGCGATATTAGGTTGAAAGAAAGAGACCTCAATGTGAGCTTAATATTTTTTGTAGAGTAACCTTCGTCACTCAATGTTTTTATTCTGGCTTTACGAGCCTGCCAATAATCCATTACAATTTGGAATTTGCGAAACTATGTAACGGCCATTGATTTTAATATATAAGAGAAGATGAAATCAAGAAAAGTTTTAAAATGTATTTTTTTAAAAGAATATATTTTAAAACAAAGGACAAATGATAAAAACTCTTTTCATAAAATTTTAATATCAATTTGCTTGTGTGAACGCAATCTTTTTTTGATGTAAAGTAATATTTTAAAAGTTTTTCTATTACTACAAAAGAAACAATAACTCTGTTAACTCAAATAAACATTAACTACACAAACCGTGCTAAAAACAGTCGGGTCGATACTTGGCCGACTTTTTTACTATGCGTAACCTCGAATCTTATGAAATCGTTATCAAACTATTTGGTTGATTGGTAAGATATGCGAACTATGCCACAATACCACATCCAATGGTATTCATTTGGTCCACAAGAAATCGTTATTATGGAATATCACTTCTCATAATGTGAAATGTGTCCGGAATAAACATCACTACATAGTATAAAACAAAGTCGCTTTCTCCGTCCCTATATCCCTTTGTATGCTTAAATCTTTAAAACCACGCAACGGATTTTGATGCGGTTTTTTTTAATAGATAGAGTAATTCAAGAGGAAGGTTTATATGTATAATACATGCATAATATAGTAGAGCATTGCATCCGTGCGAAGCCGGGGCGGGTCGCTAGTATAAAACTAAAGCACAATATTTCAAATTCCTTTCCTGCTTATATTAAATCATTTTTTTGTGTTAATATTGTTTTATTGTATTGAAATTGGAACAATAATAACCACAAAGTACCAATAGGATTATATTATGGCATATGAATGTTTATTTTATTCAATGAACACAAACTTTACATACATTGAAAACTGATGTTAAATAATTCAGTATCGTTAATTCCGAAATACACGCATTTGTGCTCTCTTATTACGATATATACAAGATAAAACATCAACTTTCTACGTAAATCGATCGAATTGATCAATTTACTTTACTAAAGAAATTAACTAAACAACTTTCAATTACTTTGATAGTGCTTCGACGTTAGGTCTATAACGAAGTTTTAAAACAGGAAAATTGTTATGAACTCATTTATTTATAGAAATACATGAAAAATGAATTGTCTAAACCCTTTGTTTAAAAATTAGAGAACTGCAAATTAACCTCAAGAGTTATTGATGCCACCATAAAAAGCTGATTGACGCAATCATTTGAACGGCACAAACCAAATAGTTTCCTGCGGGGACTGACATTGTGAGCCCAAACCACAAATCACGGGGGGCCTCAAGTTTATCTAGAGCCTAAATTACATCACTGTGAATGTTGTTTATCCCAAAACTCATTTACAAAGTCGGTCCGCTACAGTTAACTATGTGACTAGATGAAAGTGAATTTTGACATCTTCTTTGTAACGCGTATTAACATGTGGCGACTTGTAATCGAAGATAAAAATGAAACATGGACATCTTTAAAATATATTTGGTTACTGAGATATACTTTTAATCATTAGAATATTCGGCAATTATTCATAATAAATCTTAATTGGTTATATTTTCATATAATTGGAAATTAAGAGTTTCCTCTACATTTGAATATGAACATGTTTGCGATGTTTTTTACCAATTTGCCCCAAAATTTTAGATTCAATTTAAAGAAATAATTGCTATTTTTTGCAAATTTTCACTACACGATAAGATGTTCATAAAATATAACACAACAGTTTTTCAAATCTCCTTAATCGTGCGAATATTTTTATAATAAATCATTACTTTGTTAACAATATATTTCCATATTTAAGCTATTTATTGATATTATTGTTAAAATATGTCTGATAGTAGGTACCAAAAAAGAGGAAATCGCCAAAATAATTATTTTCTAATTCAATTCTGAGTAAAAGCAGTATTCATTAAGCTAATAACGCAAGATCCTTTTAAATATAAGTCTAACTCACTGTCTTTTAATAATCTGGGGGATGGTAAAATCATTTTATAGTCAGTCATTGAGCAAACATTATTATGTGTCAAACTAAGTTTATATAAAATAAAAATTTATAACTGAGTGTTTGACATAGGTACCTACTTATAATTTTAAATAGTTTTCGGAATTTCAATTAAATATATTAATTACTTTATAATCCTCTTGCACATCTGAAAGTAAGTTTTTTTTTTACTCAAAGTAATATATGTTTTGCGACCTGTTACTGCATTTTTTATTTCTGTTCTGAGAGAATCTATCGATAAATAAATATCAATACTTTCCATAGTATCAATTATATTATATAAATTAAATACTTCTTCCTAGTCAGACGGATCTCCTGGCAGAATTTTATTACCTTAATTAGTTAAGGTGCTTTGGGAAAATACCCGAATCTGACCCAAGAAGATCTTTCGTAATCCATTTAGAATATAATAATTTTATAACAGTATTATTATTACCCTATCCATTACAATAATAAATTCAAGACAACCCACAACAGTTATTAATTCCCAGATTAACTAGAGTATATAGGTAATACTGAACTCTAGTTAGTCTGGGTATCGGATACATAAAGAAGTATATAGAATTAGCTTATAAATGCTTTAATCATCACACAAACATATGCCCACCACTGGGATGTAAACCCAGAACCAATGACACATAAGTTAAGATCGCTTCTGTTGCAACAAGCACCCACCAACATTCATATCCCCATTAGACAGACAGAACAATAACCTATTACCTATGTGGCTCTAAGGCAAATTAGTTTGCGCTATCGAATGGGAATACAACTGGAACGGATGGATTAACGTGCCTTTTGAGCACGGAAGAGCAAACATAACAAATTTTATTCAACCCATTCGATTACCGGGAGATGTAAAAGTTTTAAATTCCGTTGTCATTAGCCGAACTGGCAACCCATTACGCCGATGAGCTCCTCGGTATACGCGTAACAATTCAACTACCATTTTACCAACAAATTGTCACATATAAGAAAAGCCTAAAAAGGAGTGAAAACACGCACGAAATTCTGACACGTTAAAATTATAAAAGTAGAAACTATAAAGCAAACGACACAAACAAAATATATTGTGTTTACTGAAGCACTTAAATAATGAAGTCATAAAAAATATTTTTAACACTTCAAAATCTCTCTTATTCAAAATTAAAATGACATTTGTATGACGTACACAAAAACAAAATATACGCTGATTGTAAAAAAGTGCTTAAAACTTTCAATAAACTAAAATGTATATATTTATATATGACAGGCTTGATGTCGCACTGCATTCCTCGTCCTGCCTACGATTTCGGAGGATGAGTGACTTTCACAAAATCTGATGAAGCAGAGATGTTTTAAGAGGTATCAATATACGCACCCTATCCTGGGCTCTCATTCATCCACAGGATAGGCCCTGTCACAGAAGTGGGGACAACAATAGGCTGTTTTTATTATGTTTTTAAATGTTGAATTCACTTTTGATTCGAGTGGATTTTTTCTATTGAAATAATTTATTTTATGTTTTGCAAACATTTACCTCAGGCTGAACTAGAACTTTCCTCTTCTATTAAAGCTACACGCAAACTAGTATGACACAACTAATGCCACAATTCACTTGAAGCGCACTTTTTATTGTAAAACAAAATTGGTAAAAAAGAATATAAGGTATACATCTCTAGGGTTTCTTTTATTTTCATACAATATTTGAGAAAATGCTCAGTCATTATTTAAAAACTCACGTTTTTGCTTACAAACTTAAAGCACAAGGTCTTCATTTCACACTTTTGTGACTGTTGTTCTGCTCAACCATAACTGTAAGGGTGAAACTTTTTGTTTCTCGATTGCATTTCGTTGGATTCGCATTCACTGTTTTAGATTATATACATTTTTTGAGTAGTTTAAATACGCGTGACTTTTAAATAACACTTTATATTGTTTACAAAATTTATTTTTGTCTATGATAAAGTTATTGTAAACGTAAAAATGTCATAATGCTTATTAGCATTATTGCTCTATCTATATATAAAAATTCGCTGTCGGCGATGAACTCCATAGCTACTTAACTGATTCTGATGTTTTTTATTTTGCTGGATTTGTTCCCACTTAGGGCATAGGATGGGTTTCATTTTAATTTAGGTATAATAAAAAAATGCAAATTATAATAACTGAACCACAACATCACGTGGCCGGGTGAGCTAGTAGAATATATAAATATACAAATAAAAAAGTATTCTTTTTTATTTTTGGAACAGAATATTTACTTAAAAAAACAGTTGAATTATCAAATTATCATCTAAATGTTGAACGGGCGAAGAAAGTACATTTTCTGTAGTTTTAGGCACATACCACTAGGCCGCGGCATAAATCACAGCGATCAGCGGACCAAGCGATAGAAGACGGACGTCCTACGATCTGTACCTGCAAAACTCGATTTGATAAACATAAAATGACTACCTATACCAATACAACTTGTGTACTTATGTTGTTATGTTTAGTCAAAAAAAAATAAAAATGGGTGCAAAGACCTTTATGCCAACCTAATTATATGGTCTTCTTAAGTTCGTTCGAAAAAGTTCGAATATAATTCGACTATCACATGATCCCAGGATAAATATCCAACTAAAGCATTTAAGATATTCCAATAAGAAACATTAATGGAACCTTTATCGTCCAGACCATAGACAAAGAACTAAATGAGAATATAAACTGATCGGCTTTGAGAGTTTTAGTATAAACAATGTAATATATCGTATACAGTATATATTGGAACCGCTGTCACAAAAACCATCACCCACATGTCTTTTCTCGTTACACTTGCGGCCGTGGTCATTGCAAAACGATACTTATGTGAAAGGAATAGGAAGACGTCTTCTCTCTAAGATATTATATTGAATGGGTTGGTCATAAGACCCTTCTAATCTACATAAGAGGCTATTCGTAAGGCACAGAAATGATAGCAATAACCTTAATGTTTTACAAAAGTATTTCTGGATGTTACGATGAAATTTCCTCACCCACCGATATTTTATTAAAGTTTTGACAAGAATTTCACCATCAAATATTTCCAGCTGCAAAGGCTTTTGAAGATATTCTCCGTCGAAATGAATTACTTTTACTGATGAAAAGACTTGTAGATTTGATACAAGAGTGAGTATCTCACTGAATAATAATATCTATCTGTTCGTAAGAAATTCTAACAAGAAAAGTTCGGTGTGGTGTAATGATTTAGTTTATATTTCAACTCGGAGTATAGCTTTATGATGCATATAACAAAATCAGAGAGAATCTTATTGTCTCGCTTACAACGGTTGCAATTATACTCGTGCTTCGTCCGAAGAGATTCTGAAATAGAATATAGGTAATAATTTCACTTGTAGTAGCACGTTTAGTTGCCACCACTATCGCACTGTAGTTGAGGGTAAATGTGAATAGAAAAAAAAAAATAATCACGTCTCACCGCCGTGGCGCCGCCTCTCGTCGCCTGCGTTCGTCATTCACGATTTAAGTGTCGAACCACTTCGCACGCTATTCAATATTTTTAAAATTTTTCAAGATTTAAGCAAGTTTCTTTTAGCAATATGCCAAAAAGAAAGCATGGTGATTCGGATTTAAGTAATATATCGAAAAAATTGCGGAAAATCGAGAAACAACTGATGCGGAGCAAGTCTCGTAAAAAACGAATCGTGTCATCAACATCTGAAGAATCTATACATTTAACAAACAAACGGTACGTACATTTTAATTACATATTTAAATTTTTAATAACTAGTGGTATGCTCCCAATTACATATGTATGTACCAGGACAGTTTTAGGACTGCTTCGACGCATAACTACTTACATACTACATGTATGAATAATGTGCAACAGGATAGCTTTTGGGGCTACTTCGCCGCACATAGTTTATGAAAATGCTACCAGGATGGCTCGTGGGCCTTTCGCGGCATATTCACATGTACTTGCAAACAAATTATGCTTAGTAATCCGTAAATAGACAGTTTTTATAAGGCTGCTATTAAACACAAGATTTAGATTCGCCGATAAAACTAAAGTATTATACAAATATATACTTATACCTATTTATTTTTAATTGTCTATTTTACCATAACTACATTTTTTTTTTAATGCTATAAAAGCTTAATGTTATTAACGATGGTCAAACTCATTTTAGTTTAAACTTACAACAAGATTATCCAATTAGCTAAAGAATAAAAATCAACTTTGCAGTTGGAGAAAATTGGGATTCGAACACGACACAAGTACATGATGACAATATCGATTCAATGCCATTGAATATGATGTCGGAGGGTATCACAACGGCCCTGCCGCCCGTAGCCACTACCTCGGGTGCCGAAGTTGATAATATCATCACGGAAATCGTAGAAGACCCGGGAATAGAAGGATTACAAGACAGCCTCACCCTGGACAGTGACCTGCTCGATATACTAGGGGACGATCCTACAACGGTAGTTGAATTCGGCAAAGACGTACGTTGTGAGCTAGCAAATTGCTTCGAATACATATCTACATGTGGTTTAAATAAAGAAAATCGCAAAGAACTCTGCGATAAATACCTTCTGCCAGGAAATTGTACGAAAATCGGAGCTCCAACATTGAACCCTGAAATTAAAGTGGCCCTCTCTGAGACAGTCATTAAACGAGATAAATTTTTAAAAGGTCGACAAAAAAGAATAGGTGCTGCTATATCTTGCCTGGCATCGGCCCTCTCTATGGAGCTCGAAGTCAAGGAAAAGAACAGTGGCCTATTAAAACAACTCATGGACGCGGGCCGACTTCTATGTGACGTACAACATGACGAATCTCTAGTACGACGTAATTTTGCAATCTCTTCTCTTAAAAGAGATATCAAAGATTCCCTATACAACACAAAAATAGACAAGTTTCTCTTCGGGGAAGCCCTAGCAGAGTCATTGAAGGCGGCAAAAGCAGTCAATAAATCAGGATCAGAGCTGAAAGGGATAAATAACAGAAATTTCACCCCAAAAACACAGAATAATTTAAACTGGAAAGCTCCAGTCGCAGCGCGCAGGCATCTGACGACACCGAGGAGGAGGGGGCCTGCAGCGGCAACAGCGCCGGCACCGTACCCATACCCATACCCAACCCTGCCGCCGCCACCGCCGCCGCCGCCGCTGCCGCCGCCGCCGCCGCCACGCGGCTCACGCGCCGGACCGTCGAGGCCGCCGCAGCCGCCGCAGAGGTCGACGCGCAGGCGCTAGATCCGGTAAGATACGCTGGCAGACTAATTTTATTTAAACGAGCATGGTCTTTAATAACTAATGACCACACCATACTCTCTTGGATTGACGGTTATAAACTATGTTCTTCTAAGCCGATCAAACAAAAGCATATCCCTCCTATACGTAGGTACTCAGATAACGAGAGATACAATTTTCTTGAAGCTATACGTTCCCTAGAATAAATTGGAGCTATTTCTGCTTGCGAGCCGTGTGAAAATCAATATATTTCGAGTATATTTTTACGTCCTAAACCAAATGGTAAGATGAGATTTATTTTAAATTTAAAAAACTTAAACAAATTTTTAAACACGCAACATTTTAAAATTGAAGATTTTCGCACGGCTCTAAAGATGATATCACGTAATTTTTATATGGCTACGATCGATATCAAAGACGCTTATTACTTCATCCCTATACATACAGATAGCAGAAAATATTTAAGATTTTATTTTGAGAAAACATTATACGAATTTAATGTATTACCTTTTGGTTTATGCACAGCCCCATACATATTCACTAAAATTATAAAACCAGTGGTAAAATTGCTAAGATCGGGAGGATTTATGTCAACCATTTACTTAGATGACATTCATTTAGTTGGTAATTCATTTAAAGAATGCATGGACAATATTCTAATAACGAAAAAACTACTGTTGTCGCTCGGCTTCATAATTAATGAAGAAAAGAGCAGTTTAACACCATCCATGACCAGCAAATTTCTAGGATATGTTATTGACTCTGAAAGATATGAAATTTCCTTACCCGCTGATAAAAGAATATATATAAAATCAGAATTACAATATTTCATGAACATCAAAAGATGTAAAATTAGGCAATTCGCTCATCTCGTTGGGTTGTTGGTATCTGCCTGCCCCGCAATTGAATATGGTTGGCTTTATACTAAAGAGTTCGAAAGATGTAAATATCTTAATTTATACAATAACGATTATGAGAAATACATGTACATTCCAGAATCATTGCAAACTGATTTCTACTGGTGGTTAAACAAAATAGACAACAACGTTCATAGAATTCTCGAAGACAACTATTCTTTAGAAATAATCTGACGCCTCAACTACGGGGTGGGGCGCAGCGTGCAACGGTGAGGTAGCTAGCGGCCAATGGTCCAACGATGAACACCAGCATCATATCAATTACCTTGAGTTACTCGCGGCATACTTTGCTCTTAAAATATTCGGTAAAAATTACTTTAAGTGTCAAATATTGCTTAGAATTGACAATGTTACGGCCGTATCCTATATAAACCGTATGGGTGGCATACAGTTTCCTCACCTTACCAAAGTGACAAAAGACATTTGGCAATGGTGTGAATCTCGCGAAATTATGATTTACGCCTCATATATTAGGTCGAGAGATAACAACATAGCTGATGCTGAATCTCGACGCGTCCACCCTGACATCGAATGGGAATTAAATAATCATGCATATCAGCTAATAACTGCTAAATTTAATGTACCCAATATCGACTTGTTTGCCAGTCGTATTAATAAAAAATGCCCCAAGTACGTTTCATGGCAAAGAGACCCAGACGCTTTTGCAACTAATGCATTTACACTCAACTGGTCACAACATTACTTTTACGCTTTTCCTCCTTTTTCGGTTATCCTGAAATGTCTAAAAAAGATTATTTTAGATAAAGCTATAGGCATAGTAGTTGTACCACAATGGGAATCTCAACCATGGTACCCTATTTTTCAGCGGTTGCTGGTGACCGACATGATAACTTTTACACCATCTGACAACGCGAATATATCTCATTCCAGTCGCGGCAACATCCAGTCGAATCTTACCCTGGTTGCCGGTGTGTTATGCGGGAGGCGCTACGGCGACGCGGCGCCCCTTCCGACGCTCTAGACATCATGGTAGCATCACTGGCGCCCAACTCCCTCAAACAGTATGACGTTTGCCTAAAACGCTGGTTCATTTACAGCAAAGAACCAACACAGATATGTATGAAGGTGATGTTTCCTCTATTCTTTCATTTCTTACTAGTCTTTTCCACGACGGGTCTCAATATGGATCATTAAACAGTTATAGAGCTGCATTATCGCTAGTTCTTGGCCCTACAATATCTAATGACGATAGAGTGAAACGATTTTTTAAAGGCCTTTACCGGTTAAGACCTCCATTGCCAAAGTATGATGTCACCTGGGATCCATCAGTTGTTCTAGAAACAATTGCTACATGGTATCCTAACGAAACTCTAACACTTGAGCACTTATCTAAAAAATGTGTAACTTTACTGGCACTAACAACAGCACAGCGGGTGCAAACAATATCAAAAATAAATATATTGAATATTGAAATATCAGAACAAGACATAAAAATTAAGATACCGGATCTAATAAAAACATCCAGATTGCATACTCATCAACCAATGCTTTGTTTACCGTTTTTTAGACTCAAGCCGGAAATATGCCCGGCCCAAACACTAATTTCTTACATAGAGAAAACGAAATCATTACGCAAATTACAGAACAATAATCTCCTTATTAGTTATAGAAAACCACATGGCATAGTAAGTGGTCAGACAATCAGTCGGTGGATTAAAGATACCCTGGCGGCTTCTGGTCTAGACGTGTCAATATTTAGTGCACACAGCACATGCCACGCAAGTACATCTCATGCACGCCGCCTCGGTCTGAACCTAGATATTATTCGGAAGACCGCTGGCTGGAGCGGATCTTCCACAACTTTTGCCAGGTTTTATAACCGAACCATTATAAGCAATGATGTTAACGGATCTTTAGCTAGACTTGTTATAGATGATTAACATAATTAAAATCCTACACTACTAATTGTATACTTAATCTTATTGATTGTATATTTTTAACTTATTTATGTTTGATTTGTTGATTGTTACGAGGAAAATTAATGTTAGTAATAATAATATGAATACCTAAATAAATGATTAAATAATTACTGGCTTGTTGATATTTACTCGCCTCTCTAACTCTCAAACTCTACAAGTGAAATTATTACCTATATTCTATTTCAGAATCTCTTCGGACGAAGCACGAGTATAATTTATGATTAAACGAACTTACCTGTACGTGAAGTTCTATCATAATTATACGAAGTGCTTCGTCCGAAGAGATTAATAATAAACACCCACCCAACCCTAACAGACCCCGATCGTCTCGCAAATATCTAAGTAAATTCTATTGGACACTCTAAACTAAATGACGAACGCAGGCGACGAGAGGCGGCGCCACGGCGGTGAGACGTGATTTTTTTTTTTTTTCTATTCACATTTACCCTCAACTACAGTGCGATAGTGGTGGCAACTAAACGTGCTACTACAAGTGAAATTATTACCTATATTCTATTTCAGAATCTCTTCGGACGAAGCACTTCGTATAATTATGATAGAACTTCACGTACAGGTAAGTTCGTTTAATCATAAATTATTCCAATTGCAAAATTATTTTCCAAGTGTTATTTAAAACTGTAACATTTTCTATTAGTTATATTTATTTTATTAAATAACAATCCATGAACTAACACTACATAAAAACTGTTCTTTTATAGCCTGGAAATTAGATAAACTAACGAAAGTAAATTATACATTTTGTCAAATTTATACACAAACCACAAGCGGCAGCGGTTTAAAAAAAAGATAACATTCAGCGGCGTACAGCCGGAAGAACGATGCTACAGAAGACTCACGAGTGGGAAATATCTTCTTTCGTGTATTCATCTAAATACAAGTGATAGTTGAACATTAAATATGTATCATAATAAAACATTCTTCTAATGCGTATTGTGTCGTCGATACGATGAACTCGTCAAACAAAATGCTGACCTAGATATATTTAACTGTAGCTTAAGTCTCTATGTTAACAAAGTTATCAAGTGGCTAGGCTACCCTAGTGATAATTATTTTATTAAATATTCAGTCTCCATGTTTGTGTTTAATATTTCAATAATTCCATTTTTAATATCTCTTTTGATATTTGTACTTAAATATATTATGTTATTATTAAATATTGTTAAAACTATTATCAATAGTTTCGTTTTACAATGCTTACACATTTTATCTGGTTATAATCTGCGTTATATGTTTTTATGTCACAATTTATTTAATGTTTTTTGTTTGTTAACTGTTATATGTTGTATATAAAATACTCGACTGGGTAACCCTTATCTTATGAATAGCCTTTAAATGACCTAAAGATTAAAGTCAATCAGTAATCAATTAACAACGTATTTTTAATCAAACTGTAAGAATAAACACCCAAAATGTTATCAAGCCCAAGGTTAAGTCTATTGAGCCATTTTAGTTAAACATAAAAAACTAATATGAAAAGCAAATAACATTTATAGTATTCTACAGCATGCGTCAAACAAACGTTCCGCTATTACTGTAAACGTTGTCATTTCTGAATTCGTTTCATTTCACACACCAAAGGATCTGCCTTTGATTCGCTTCATTATGCGGAATATAGCACGGTTGCAAAGGCTATCCGGATGTTCATGGAATATAAAACGCTATACTTTTGTGACAAAAGTTCTTTTTGCTGCGTAAGAAATTATAAGGGTAAATCCTTGAAATTGTTTTTTCGAGTACGTAACAATGAATCGTGAATCGCAGCGATCCTTTAGATTTAGGTAGAAGTATTTTTACATTTTTGTATTAAAAAGAGTTTTAAATACTTATCTTAGTATACATATAAATAAAATTGGAGTGTCTGTTTGTAATATTGAAATAACCGTTTTTTACTACATGCATATGTTATATATACGGTAGGTACATAAACCAAAATAATATTTTTTACAATTTTTGTCTGTCATTTGTTCCGGCAAATCTCTGAAATGGCTGAACGAATGCTGACGGGACTTTTTTTGGCAGGTAGCTGATGTAATGAGGAGTAAATTAGGCTACTTTTATTTTCGAAAAATTATTTTATTTTAGAAAAATAAAATAATGTTGCAATGTTAAACGCGGACGAAGTCGCGGGCGGCCGCTAGTTTGAATATAAGGAGTGAATGAATTTCTTCTATCATTTTCATTTTCCATTATATATAACACCGCCTTGGGTAAAAATAAAATTTTTCGTTAAAGCAATACTCGTATATTAATCGTAACAAATAAAGTTAGTATTCTATTACGATTATTTTTGAGAGATTATTAAGAGGACCACGCTACGAAGACTTTCGATTCAATAAAGGCAGGCAATAAGAGTATTTATGTGTGATATGACACTGCTGTCTTATCAGATGTGATCAGTAATATGTAAATCAGGCTAAATAACAGCTGTTTTTAAGTATCAACTGTTCTAAATCCTAAATGCATTCGGAGTATGATAAAGTTATTCATATTTTATTTATACTCCAATTCACATACAAATACAAGTAGGATAGCACTAATATAAACACAAGTATTTAAGATTATATTAACTATTAAATATTGTATTTTGTAAATATTAGCATAATAAAATCACAGAGGCTAGACAAAACTTTCCTGATTTACTTTCTAGCTTATTGATAATAGTAACTCAAACAATTTAATTATCACAAAACAAAGTGTGTAAAGGTTCATTTTATTGTGTATAAAGCAAGCCGCGTAACATTTTCTATTTTATTTTCGCGCCACTGCTATTATATGGATATTTGTCTGCGTTTGTAACACATAGACGGCGCTGTGCTCTGCTGACTCGCGATAGTTTTCGTTTTGGTTGCCAAGTAACAAATAAGAGGCTTTGTTATTATTTTTTGAAATATATCATGTATATTCTTGATGTTGTTTTCATTACGAGACACAATATTTCATAAGGTCCTCGACCTTAAACATAGTCCTTCGTTAAGACGGGAGTCAGTAACACTATAAACAACAGTGGATTGCTGTTAAGGTGCTTGGCCAAAATACACGTATTTGCGTCCAGAGTGGGAAATTTCCCTTCTTCGAGACAATCACGTTGACCGCCCAAAGCTGACTTATTGACCGCCCTAAGTTGACTAGTTGGTTGCCCACGATCACACGTTGTTGGCCGTCACAGACCGATGCTACCCGCTCAACACATAAGACAGTGCGTGATGTGTTATCTAAGTGAAAAAGTTTTCGTTCTTCTTGATGGATTAAACCGTAAGTATTTTGATCATTATTTCACTAAAAATAAATAAAGAAATAGCTTTATTATATTAGTTGAGGTAGGTATTATTTAGATAACATTGTAATAATAATATTCAACCACAGTGATAAAATTATCAAGTACTAACATTTACTATTACTATTTAACTTAAATAACGCCAAAGAATCCGGGTCACAAAGATACCTGAACGTTGTGGAAACTAAGAATGCTAAGTGAGAAAAATTGTGTTAATTAGACAATTAAATACTGCTTGCATTGATAAAAAATACACAAACAAAATAAATATCACTGTATAGATAATAATTCAGGTTACCTAAGAATCACTAGATGGCATTGTACCGTGTTAAATGGCACTAATTAAATTTCTACCCCCTTAGAGATATATATCTCTCACATATGTGCGATTGCGCTTAAATAAATATTGAATCCAGATCGACGAAGATCTTTATCAGCCAGCCCATATCTGGTCGGCAATACAGCCGTGTCGGTGCAGCAGGCTGCATCGATCCCCAACCACGTCGCGCACGGAGGCCTACCTTGTGGTCAGCAGGCTAGACGTCCAACCCAGGGCCCATCCGGTGCCCCCCACTGCGCACCCCCGTTGCCCACTAGGAGACAGCGAAAAACGTCCACGACGGGGCCCGTCGCCTACCAAGAAGTGTAGTATTTTGAAAACAAGACCTGAAGCTCGGTGCTTATTGTCGATATGCAGGATATGTTCTAAACCAATCTTTAAAATTAAAGAGAGTGGATCGATCAGAATGTCTTCTGTCACGATACGCAGGTAAAGGGCACAGAAATATCCTCTTTAGACGTCTCTTTAAATTAGACGTCTAATAAAGATAATTGAAAATATTGGAAACTAAGAATGCTAGCTTCAGGGAATAAATTGTGTTTAATATATAATTAAATATTTTAACGTAAAAACGTCAAGAAACTTCTTTATTGTTATAAAGCAATGCCATAAAAAATATCGAAACAAAAAATGGGACTATAGTAAAATGAACTGAAAATTTATTACATCTTCATGCATACGCGCAAGTATGAATAAAAGAAAAAAATACATTATAGCGGGTAATCTTAAACTAACGACAGATAACTGAATTAATTCTTAAACTAAAATTTTGGCAAGCTACTTTTGGCAAATTTGGGTAAGGATGCTGTCTTTGTGTATGACTATGTCCGCGCTAATACTGTTCATATTGCAGTACGGTCAATATGAAGTGGCCAGCACTCTGTCCAGACTTCAATGCGATCGATGATGCTAAATAAATGCTCGCATACTGCGAAAGATAACGAAAGCTCCTCGCAATCGCGTTTCAACAGACTTTAAAACTCTAGTTTTACTAATTGTTAATAAAATACCGTACCAAAACTCTGGAAGCTTGCCAACGTACAGCCAGTACCCAAAAAGGTTAGTCGTACTAACCGTTGCAATTACCGATCGACCGCCATCACTTCCATACTCTGTAAGGTTATGGAAAGAGTATTGAACAGCAAGTTGTTCACATACAAGACCGTGGCTTTCGCTGTGGACTTCAACTGGGGATCTTCTAGTTTATGTAACGCACTGCTGAGGCGAGGCCCTCGAGTTGCACGGCGAAGGACCTGCACGTAAGTCTGCTGCGTAAGAAACGTGCTTATTGTATCCCCGCTGACTTTTGTAATTGGATAGCCGATTTTCTCCTATCGTAGGACCGTAGTAGTTATCGTGATCGTGGTAGTTATCCATCCTACTTTCCGAGATACACCTGTACCTGTTACCGGCAGCCTCGAGCTTCTTAGCATGGAGTTGACTTCAGACCTTAACTTGTGACGGGGTGCAGTCGGGAGAAATAAAAACACTCAAGGTCACTTGTTTTTGTATTTAAGGAATTAAGGCACAACTGAAACAATTATATAAAAAAAGGTAAATTACACTGAATACAAAAACAACTTCACATTTATCACTAAAAACATATTATAAAAGGTAGGGCTACTAACAATAGTGCCTTAAAGAAACTTATAGACATATAAACAGGAACTGGTGGTACAGAATACATATACAGGAAAACTTGTGAATTATGCTTGTGAGCTTATTATACTTGTGCGCTTATTATAACTGCTCAACACTATAAATATATTTAAATAATTGTTATCGGTGAGTCAACCGCTCTACGCGCTGACTCTGGTAAGAATAAACGTCGAGAACAAAACAAATAAAAAGAGACAGACAGTAAATTTAAAATAGGAAACCAAGAGAAAAGAAGATATGAGAAATGGCCAGAGAAGAGCGCAATGAAAGCAACGAGTCGCCAATATAGCTGTGACGCCTCGTTACAAACTTTCTCGTTAGCATCGAGTCCAAGGCTCCAACGGCAGCTAAAATGCCGGGCATCTTAAATAAGGTCAAGCAGTATTTCACGCAGGGACAGCTTTTAACTCTCTATAAAGTTCAAGTCCGATCTTGCATGGAATATTGCAGCTACCTCTGGGACGGCTCAGCAAAATACTAACTTGCGGTTCAGCGCAGGGCTGAGAGGCTCATTGATGACAGCAAATTGGTGAAGAACAAGCTTCACACCTTAGCTTACCGCCGCAAATTTGCCTGTCTGTCAGTCTTCTGCTGATTGTATTTTGGAGAGTGTGCTCAGGAGCTGCATATGCTCATATCGCTATCAAATTGTTTCCATTGGACATCCAGACGCACTGCTAGCAACCACCCTTTCTTGGTTGCTATTTCTACCTGACGCTCCTATAGATCCTATCTTGGCCCCCGGACATGATTGGTATCAAGAGCGAACCCATACAAAAAAAAAAAAATCATGAGGTCACTACAAATATGTCACGCAAATGTTTGCAAGAGAGTTGTCAATCTAGACCATATCAGATCTGTTTGGTCAAGTATTGTATGAAGAGGAGGTTAACAATGTATTTGCCAATATCAAGCTTTATACATGATCAAAATAGATATTTAACGATAACGCAGATATCCTTACTAATATTATAAATCGTAAAGTGAGTTTGTTTGATTGTGCCGCTTTCACGCCGTAACTACTGAACCGATTGCTTTGAAATTTTGCAGACAAAAAGATAAATGTCCGGATTAAATAAATAGGGTTTTTATCCTAGAAAAAATGATATTCCCGAAAAAAAACAAAAATATTGTTTGCTTGATGGATGGATTGCAGATGGCGCTGTGTGTCGTTTAAAACAAGGTAAAATATTGCAAACGAATATAAACATGTAAATTTAGAAGCTAAATAATACGATAATGAATCCCCGAAAATGAGGAGTTCCCGAGGGATGACGTACAATTTGTTTTATCGTCTAAATAGTTTTTTTTACATCTACTTATCCTGAAATCACTAAAGTCAACGAATTACTAATTGGTATAAGTATTAGTTACGGTATTTAGTCCTTGAGATATGCGAAAGATGGGTGTTTTTTAAAACATGGTAGCGATGTGTTTTTTCTGCATCATACTGCAAAATCTGCATGTTTTTGCTCCATAAGGGAAAACATATAATATCGTGTACCATTCAGTTTTGGTTTAACAACCAATTGTATCCAGCATTACATCGCGCTTCTTAGATTTTTCCGTGGGAATGAGAAGTTTTCTTATAGTTGTGCTTTATACCGCAATATAACCGAATTCCAAAGCGGCGGAAAGCTAGTTTAAAAAATAAAACAAAAATATTTATCAATCAAAACGAATTCATATGAACATCTTCAAATTATCGAAAATAGATAAATTGTTACTTTTTGATTCGTATGTTTGAAAAACGAACGAGACAAAAAAACCAATGACTTAATAAAATTAAAGTCGAATTATATAATTTGATTTGAAAATGTTTCGTTTATTACACCAACTGTCTAACTTATAAACGCTGATTTGTCATTTATTAGTTAAGAAGTGTTTTGTTTCCATTATATTAAAGTAATTTTGAATTCTAGGAAATGGGACAAAACACTTCTTGACTAATTAAAGCCTTATTAGCCTTTAGAAATGTGCGTGGCTCATCCACAGAAATAGCGCACGGTTAAGTATATTTAATTTTATCTCGTGTCTTTAAAACTAACTGTTATTATTTCTAATACAATTATGAAATACCTTTCTCGTCTTTGGTAAATAAAAAAATATCTTGCAATTCAATTAAATCTTCGTTTCATCTTTATTTACCATTTATATCTTAATATATCTTAATATGGATCGTGACATTAGCTAACTAAAGATCTTCAATCTTTTAATATGTACTGATTTAAATAACTTTAAATGTTGTAGTACAATCCTTTACAGTCACTGAAATTATAAATGCCAATTAAATACCTAACTAAATCATTAACATCCATTGATAGCAACTTTCAATACACATAACCCTATCGTTATAAAGATTTTTATGTCAGGTTTAATAAGGAACTACAATTTTTTTAAAGGAAACTGTTCATAATTGGTAACAATTACGAAATTTCTTTCCAGCCTGGCAATAATTCATCTATCATCCAAATCTATAAATATATATATATATCTATATATACTAGCTTTTAACCGCGGCTTCACCCACAATTTTTTTTTCAATAAAACGTATCCTATGTTACTTGTAATACCTGCAAGAATATATGTACGAAGTTTCATGATGAACGGCTTTGTAGTTTTTGCGTGAAAGCATAACAAACAAACTTACATTCACATTTATAATATTAGTAGGGATATATATGTCTTTAAATATGGATGTCTTAATTAATTTTTTTAACTGTCAATACTGTTTGTATAATATTGTATTTTACCTTACCTCACACTGTCCTAGATTCATGTGAATAGAATTCCAGGAAGGAGACCAACATTTCGAGAATTCAATATTTATTCGAAATATCAAATAAATCTTTACAAAGAAAAGTGATTTTAATATAGGGTTCTTTTCTAGCCTTACAAACAACTGAAATGTGAGCCACATTTCCGCGGATAGAAATATAAATCTATTGTATAAAAAATTTAGACGAAGTGTTTTGTGATATACCTAATATAAAATAAATTATATAATTATATAGATATACTGAAGAAATAAAATTTTCATGCAAATAATATGCTTAATGTAAATTATTACGTTTACCATCAACGGCATCTATGGGTTTTTAGTCATAGATTTTGATAAACATACTCTCTAACGAATATTTTAAGATTGCATCGATACTACGAGTATATCGCAATTTGCCAATATGTTGCATTAGGTACCGTTCACCTTACAAAGATCAATTACCAATGGTAAATTAATTTAGTTTTTGAGCTTCACGTCGTAAACGTGAAAATATTTATTTTAACAACATTTGAGAATATTTCTCCTCGTCCTGTTTTACTCTCTTTGTGGTTACACTACACAGTACTTTATTTCGCGTCATGCCGGTATCTATTTCTCGACGCTGAAGTGTTTTATATGAGTTCAATATTTCTCTTGTAGCACTTATACGTTCAGTTCAATTGAAACATTTTGACACAGTTTAAGGCAATGTTATAATTTTATGAATTCTGTTCCACACTTTCGATTAAATGTAAGACCTGGTACTTCATTAATTACGTAAATGCTTTTAATATCTGTATATGTAGAGAGAGTCGTTGGAAACAATTTAACTCGTTTTATTGAACGGTTTAACAAAAGTTAAGTTATTCGGGTCTATGGGAAGATTGGAGCAACTATTCTGTGCGTAGTTAATCTTACTAAGTGTTTTCTGCATGTTCCATGTAAACTTTCCAATATACTCAACCTTTGAGATGAAATTTTACGAATATCAATGGATTTCTTTGACAAATTTGTTTGCTTTGCACATCAAGAGGACTGATAATATTATTAAATCATATTATAGAACGTTCACAAAATCTGATTTGTAACCGATAGGAGTTAGAGTGTTCTAGAATCCAGTCACCGCGTACTCATACACTAATACACATATAGTTTGAACTTGAAACCCTAGTATACAAGTGGGCACTAGAGCAAAATAGTAAGATATTAATAATTATTGCGTTCAATATTTAAATACTCCATCCAGAACCGAAATGCACTTAAAAATTGTACGTCCATTGGTGAAACAAGTGGATTTGGGCTCTTGAGCAAAACCTTCAGCCAGGCTTGTCCGTTTGCTTTCTCTTTTAATAGTTTCCGACGTAAACTCGTATTACTACTTCAAGTACTCCCTGTCACTAAATTAATCGCCGCAATTTTGCAGTCGTGTAGTCTCAGATAGGTTTTTTATTCAGATAGAACGTGTTTTTGTTAACATAATTAAATCCCCGTAACAATGGTAAGTGAGTTCGGCTCAAAATTCACCACGTTGACCAAATTTAAAGAGGGACTATCATCAGATGGCTTTCGGAAGGCATATTTTATCCTTGCTCCCAGCTATATTTGTACAATTTAATACCCGCTAAATGCATTGAACCCACGTCGTAGGTCATGGCCCATACTTTCTATGGCGTTTTCATTTATAAAAGAGATCTATGCAAGAGCAATGAGGACATGAATTAGATCAATGTAGATATTAAAAATTCTCATCTATAAAACCTACTATTCAGTTATTGAATAGTTTTCTTACATGATACATCTCATATACGAATTAAATCACGCACGCATATCAAATATAGAAGTATCCGCAACATTTTAATTCCAAATGGCAAAATTATGGTTTGTCACTCAGCTAGTATTTCAATTTCACATTTAGTTCATTTTACCTACTTCAGATCGATCCATTATGCGCACTTTAAAATTCAGATCGATCCATTATGCGCACTTTAAAATTAGGAAGAATAGTTACTTCTATAAGAAACCAAAAATTGAAATGGCATTTATTTGTTATTAGCTAACAATTTCATATATATATATATAAAATGAAAACGACGCCAATGGGCGCTCTTATCACATTAAGGGATTCCTACGAGTTCTTTAGATGGGGACATGAATTTTCGTATTTTGGCGCTTTGGCTTAACTTACAGAAAATTCAATACTTGATAAAACAAATACATCTGAAAGTATTGACTCACATTTCCAATAAACTGATCCTTGTTACCAAATTATGTAAGTGGCACCGAGTTGAAACTAGCTACAGTGATCATTCAAAAATTTTATTGACAAATATCACCCATTTCGTTATTGGTCAAAAGTACAAGTTAATACAACTGTTTGTCTATTAAGTGTCCGGAAAAGTAGAACAGTACTGACGTTTCAGGCTTAAGGGTGACTCATAATCCTGGAAATAATCACCATACCTCTCACATAACCTTTAGAAAGTCACGATTATACGAATTACGGTATTTTTAAACGATCAACAACCATGTCAAGCGTTGAGATAAAGGAACACCCCTCTTATTTTTGGAGAGGCTTCCGTCTAGCAGTGGACGTATTTTGGCTGGAAGGATGATGACGCAATTTGAAATCGCAATATACGCTGTATAAATAGACCTTTAAAATTTACAATAATACGAATATGGACTTCATCGGATACAACAACTTTGGGAGAGAGGAGAACTTATTATAACGAAATTATTTATCATTCTCAGAAATTATTAATCATAGACACAGAACTTAATGATGTATTATTAGATAAGAATATATCCTTTGGCTCATTAGTTATAAAAGTTGATAGTATTTTTTTAATGCTGCGTAATATAAGTGATTAAGAATTAACTACACATTGATAAAAGTATATTTCAGTGGCTTTTGTTGTACTGCGATGTTTGTAAAATAATGTTTGTTTCTATACATTTTCCTTGTATAGCAAGTGCAATTACACAATAAAGTTATCGTCTGTCAAATTCCTTTTATATTTCATTTATTTTGAAGATGCAATCTCTTCTCTTTCTAGAAGTCTTAATGAACTATCTGTAGGCTTATATTTAGATGTATTCAGTAAAATAGTTTACTGAAATACTGTTTACAAATTTCGCAAGTCTAGAAAATAGTACGAGAAGGGAACGCAAGAAGGCGTAGTTCTAAATAGTTTCGCCTGCCTATCACTTCAAGCGGCTCAAACCTCCATTCTATTTAAAGTCAGACCTTGCACAGTTCATTATTGCATGTCTGCCACCATACCTAATGCCTCCCAGTCACGGCAATTGAGTTATAACACCAAATCGGTTTATT
The DNA here is from genome assembly GCA_927399485.1 of Calamotropha paludella. Classification (NCBI taxonomy): domain Eukaryota; kingdom Metazoa; phylum Arthropoda; class Insecta; order Lepidoptera; family Crambidae; genus Calamotropha; species Calamotropha paludella. Next base: position 15,794,996 of record OV656803.1, on the reverse strand, counting down.
TTACCGGAATACGCATATAATGGCTGAAGTGTTATTGAAATATGAAAATGGGAAGTCGGTTGTTTGAATATTTTATGGCGTAGCAGTCTCGAAATTTATGGTGCCCGCTTTTGCACGTTTTTGTAAGCATAGATATTTCTCGCAAATTCGACTTCATAATTTTATTTGAAAGCTATATTGGAATGTATATCCGCGTAATCATCGGTCACAATTGATATTATTCTTCATAATGTTAAGTTGGATAGAAATTAGCTGGCAAGCTCGAAGGCTTTGATATAAGTTATTTTCCTTATAATAAACTCTAAGCGTGCTAAGTCCAAGAAATGAACTCTCGAGGCAAGGCCATTCTAAAGGAAAAAAAACGACTGAACTTAAATAAAAAATACACTTAAATAGAAAGTGACTTTTGGCTGCAAACATAATGAAAGCCGAATTACACGGTGCGGTTAGGACATGTTTATTGCACAGCGGACTAAACGTATGTATCATGCCTAATCTTAACGTAACAATGCATATTTACTCATTACTTAATATTTAGTCTACATTCGAAATAGCTTTGCTTTTTCTATCATTAGCTCTAAAATAGAGCAAATAAATGAGATACTTAATTACGTTTCGCGTGCCATCTTGGTAATTAATTTATTAAACATAGCGAGAAAAGACAATTTATAATTCAAAGTCAAATATAAATTAAAATATACTGAAAAGACAGTAGCACCTGCCGTACCAAAAGGAATCTGAATTCATGGGGCAAGTTAACTGATGGATTAAATATTAGAACAATCTGTTTCCTTAAACAGAAGGCTTTAAATCTAAGCGACATGTTGTATTATTAATGAACTATATATTGATTTAGTTTATTAAAATTATTATACTTAATCAGCGCCACATAATCAATAAGTTTAGCAAGTAGCCTTTCATTCTTCATATTTGCATTAGTTCAAATCAGAGATGCAGTATGATTAGAGTCACCAACACTTAGACTATTTAAAATATTTGGCGTGATAATAAATCTGTGGTATGTTAACATGCTTCCCAAGTAGCTACCGAACCATGACAAGATATGAGAATCTACAAATCTTTGTTCGAAAATAAGATTAGTCCCCAAGTAAAGCAAGATTATCGATAGACATTTTAATCTCAACAGATATGATGTATGGGGTGAAACACTTACATAGGATCCAATTCATCCAATAAAATCTCACACAACACATCGCAAAACTTAAAGATATTTTTAGTTTTTTTTGTAAAGATAATAAATGTAAGATAGAGGTTCCTTTTCCGAGTTTTATTAGCTAGTTCTTCTTCATAGGCCTCCCAAACTATGAACTTATGATGAACACAATACGTTCCTGTTTCAACTAAAAGTAAATATAGATCATTTGACCGGAATAATAGAATGTGCGATCTGGTCGATAGTGGGTATATTCCATAATATTTGTCGACCACTTTTGTTGAATTGGGTAGAGCAAACTATGACTTAGGATACGAAGTTTTATGTTGACGTAAGACACAGGTCGTATAGTTTAAGTACAAACACAGGCTATGGGTCTTAGAAAGGTTTCGGTAAGTATTACGATATTTTAATAAGTAAATTTCTTTGTTTTTTGTTAAAATAAACTAATTTTCCTTAAACAGTGACTTTAAGACTACTTAAAAATTAAACAATATACGAAATAAGTATAAGCATATGCACTTTTAATTTCTTATAATTCGTCTAACATTTTAAACCTTTTCATTATTGTTTTGCGAAGTCAAAATATAATAATAGTTGTATATTTCACTTTTAGAATAGCATCAGAGTTCAAGAAACGATGAGTTCACATAAACGTTATATATATCTTTATATATATAATTCTTCTGTGAGTGTGTATGTCACTGAACTCCTCCTAAACGGCTGGACCGATTTGAATGAATTTTTTTGTGTGTGTTCAAGGGGATCTGAGAATGGTTTAGATTCACAAATCAGTCCGGCAGATGGCACTGCAGTCGGCACAGCATGGTGTGAGATTAAGTTAAAAAAATTAGAGAAAAGAAAAAGGCAGAATACTAAAAAAGTATTTTAATCTCATTTAAATCATCATAATCATAGAATGATTTAAGCAAATAAGAAGAATGTCATGGAATAACATTTATTATAACATTTATCAACATAATTTAGTTGAACTTAAAACTACCCACAATAACTTCATTTACTTAAACATTTAGTAAAATAGTGTGGAGCTATCCAAAATAACCTTATTAAAATATTTTTAAATATCAAGTAACAAAGCAAGGTATATACCTTACTAATTTAATTCTAGGTTCGATAATAAGAACATATTGTACCTATATACCAACACACAAGCGGTACATAATATGTCTTCCTAACATGTACTAAATAATTGTATACTTAGCTTAGGTCCGTGCCGTGCGGCTGCTGCGAAGCAAGTGGGCCGAATACGACCGGATCACAGTCTTTTATAGGCGGTGTCAAACAAGTGACGTCACATCGGACGATATTCTCTGACGTCATTCATTTGGCTCTATTTAACAATTTCTTTCAAATTGACTATGAATTAATTATATCAAAAGAGGTTTAAGGAGGTTAACTAGGATATTAATCTTTTAATTGCAAAAATAACTTAATAGGAAAAAATTGTAAAGGTTATTTATACAACACACATTGATTAAATTGGAGATATTAATGGATATATGAAAACAGAGTTAAGATTACTTAAAGGTTGGTTTTTGCTTTGGTAAATTATATGATTCTTATTGAAAACAATTTGTCATTTACATACAAGAAAATCACTCAAACTATCAAGCAAAAGATGCTTTTCTTTAAGGTAAACAAGAAAACATGTGTAAAATACTTAATTATCATACTTTATAGTTAATAAATGTAACAAACGCGTGGCCGGGACAGCTGGTATATATATATATATATATATATATATATATATATAACGTATTTTGGGTTAAACCCAAAAACACTCACTCACGATTTTTGTTTGTCAATACTATAATTTTGTAAAAATCAAAGCATAATTTTGTACGAAATTAAATTAATTGCTTATTAATTTACTGTTAAGCTCTCTGTCTCTGTTTGTTTTAAGAGCATCAACTTGCGTCTTCATTAGATTGGATATCTATAATTGCAAGTTTTTAGGAAGTTTAAAGCGTATCTCAACATATTTTACAACTTTTTATAACAAAAATATCAAACAGTAATTGCCAAAGTTCCTAATTCACGTTTTATTTGAATCATTGCATTTTTATCTCAAATGAAACTTTATCTAGAATGGAATTATGGAAGGTTAATTTGATAATTTTTCACCTTTTCTTTCACAAAAACACTTTTTCGATTTTATATCTCAATATATTGCGTGTCATACATTATACCTTTAACTTAAATACATAAAAATAATACTTTTACCATTATTTGTATTTATTTATAAAAATTTGTATCATGTGCACGCAAATATTGATTTCTTTAATTGATTTCTGCGTCTTTTGTATTAAATGCGAATAACCTAAGGCCGAAAATCAAAAATATGACATTCTACTCGCAGAACAAGTGACAACAAGTGAAATTAGTTAGAAAAGTGTATTACCGCAACATGCAACCGGAAAGTGAAACAAATCAGTGGACTAGAGAGAGACAGAGCGAGATCTTTGCGTATTTTCTTAAGAAAAAGTAAAAAAAGTATTTCTTTTGTGTATACTAATTTAAATTAATGTTATGAAAATGAATTTTATTTAAATGCACATAAAATGTAGTTTTATGCATCTTTAATTGTTTTCTTTACCTATAACTTCAGGACAACACAACATGAAATATAGAGGAAAAGAAAAAAAAGTTAAAATCCATATAGTAGTATTATTTAAAGAAAATAAAGTTACATGGCAAATAATATACTCACTGACTATTTGTTGACCAAATGTGCAGGCCCAGTCCTGGGCTGAAAAGAGGACTGATTATATATTGTTATATTAATACATTGGAGTGAAAAAGAAATATTATAAGAGCTTTAAAAAAATAAATATTTATTTTGTAGACTTTAACTGACCTTTATCAAGAATAGTTTTAAATTTACTTGCAGACAAAAACTGTCTAGACAGTCTTAGACACGACAGGTCACGTCCTACATACGTGCTAAAACAGAACGTACGACCTTCGCTTGTGGTTTTTCTTTACAGTTATCGGATAGCAGCTGCCTTCATCCCAACAATTTTATTTAGTACTCACTGTCGCCCGTGACTTATTATGCTGACCATAAAAATCTTTACTGTACAACAATCGCAATAGTTCTTATTTGAGTCTGTTACATAACTCAAAAGTCCAAAATTTTTAGGTGATACAGTATGAAAGAGCTCGAAGACGCAATAACGTTACCATGATCGACCAATGATTACAGAGGTTAAGTTCCTTTGGCATTGGCCAGTTGTGGGATGGATGACCCTAAAATTATTATGTCAAGCTCCCCCGTGCTATCTGCAGTTGTTTGCATTCACCAATCCGAAGTTCCGCTTGGTGTCTTATAGCCCATCGTAGATACAGTTTTTTCATTTATAAGAATGTATCCAATCAGATCATGCTCCAATCAACTGTTAAAAATGCTTCGAGTTATCTGCTGTTAATATGCCGGTCTTCATTCAACAGCGAGTAATTTTCACAAAAGTTCATAGTTTAATAGGCACTCGAAACATCTTTTAGCTATCTGGGCGAGTAATTTTTCAATTGAACAACCGATACCTTGCCATACCTATTGAATATTTGAAATGTCTCTAAAGCTTAATACTAACACAATCTCTTAATATTCTCGGTAAGTATATCAGTATGATATCGAATATAATAATTAAACATGTACCAAACAGATCTCGATATAGAAATCTATCGATCAATTTATATACTTTAAATCTAAGACGTCTCAGTAGAATTGCTTATCGATTAAGGAAAGTAGAGATATTGTTTTATTTGCAATAGTTGATCCCTGTGACTGGAAAACGATTTTAATCATATCAATATGATAGGTTCAAAGAGTTCTCAGTAAAACTTAGTTTGCCACAACGACAAGAATAAACTTGCTTGCACACATCCAAACTCAACGACAAAACTATTCGAACTACATACCCCCTTTTCTATGCCAACTTGTTACTAGTTCTATCTGACTCAACTTCCTCATCGTTAATTATTAGAGTTAACTAGTAGCTGCTGCACAAAAAAAATCATCAAAGACGTTTTGAGTTAAGTAGCGTACACACATATAGAAAAACTACATACATAAATATATTTATATATTTTTGAATTGGCGTTCATAGAGCAAGCTCTGTTTCGTGACTGACAAATCGTTATAATTCGTCTAAACCTTTGTTTTTTCATAGTAACATCGATGGCTTACTATCTAAACCAACATTTATTTAATGATCGTAATAACTTTAAAGTAATCTGTTTTATAGTGAACACATATATATTTAAACTGACATATTTGAACTATAACGCTTCAGTTATTATATACCATTAAATAATTCAAAATAATATTATGTAGAGACTAACGATTTACAATCTATGTGCTTTTCTACGCCCCACACAGAGTATCATGCAAATGACATTGGATACGCTAATTTGCTCTACGTGTTTATTTGCTCAATGTGTTAATTATCTCGTACCTTCATTTGCTTTATACATATAAATACTACGATATTGTGTTCAAGTACATACAATTAACATACCACTCGTACCTAAAACTATAAGACAAATTGTTTTAGGTGTAATCAATGCTGTTTAACTACGTACATTAATAATAAAATTATATGTGACATATTTTAATGAAGGAAAATAAATGTGATACCTATTTCTTAAATTTTTTGATAAACTATGTTTAAAGCGACTACTCGCAATTAAACTAAAACACATCACCGCAAACATATTTATATTAAACTAATATACCAAAGCCGACAATTTAAAGTAAGTATTTTTAACATATAAACTCTTTAATTTATGTGTCTAATAAATTTCATAAAACGATTACATTTAATATCTACAGAACGTAATGAATTTATATTTTGATATCAAACAATTTGTTTAACAACTTTTATATATACTTACGTAAGAGAATTGGAGCAAAAAGAAAACAATCTGCAAAGAGGAATGTTTTCATTACATGCGATCACACGTATAAGGCATTACAACTAGATTACAACGGTTTTCCGATATGTTTAAATTAAAATAGCAGCGGCGTATGAAATCACTAACATGTTAAGTAGCTAGAAAATAAAAGGGAACACTTTGCCTATCGTAACCTGACAGTGCATCCGTTATTAATAATTGACTCAACGTTGTATATGAGACCGTACAAAGAAAATTGATAGTTATGAAATTTTACAAATTTTTTCCCATTTTTAAGCAAACACGCTAAAAACGTCATCGTCAAAAAAAATCACATTCGTGGTCTACAATATATAAGTAAAAATGAGTAATACAAGAAAATCATTTAGAAAGATTAAAAAACTTGATCACTTTGACTTTTAAAGTTAAATAAAAGCGATTCTTATATTTTATTTGGTTACCGATATAGTTTTGAATTCACTGTTCATAAGTCGTGCCTTCGTACATCCAGTATTAATGATTTTATATTTTTGTACATATTACAATAGTGCTCAAAAATTTTTGAAGCCCTGCTATTATTGTAAGTACAATATTAATATCATAGTTTCATTTATTTATTTAGTAAAAAGATCGATAACAAATTACTAACATACTCGTGATACGAAAACGTGGTAACTTTGGAACACGTATTTCCTTACTTATTGTTGAAGAATTATTTGTAACATGAATATGCATTATTATAACATTCACTGAGAGTTCACCTTAAATACCGCAAATACTCAAAATGTTCGCAAATTAATTAATATGCCTAAACTTGAATATACTTAGCAAAACGAGCAAAACGAGCCGTATCATGTAAATCAAGTCGTGCTTTGGTTGTACTCATAAGTTTGACATGATTAAGACATGGTATATTCTTACGAGTATTTATTGTATTTGTACTGTTTAAATTGATGATAATATATTGTGAACAAAGTACTGACTTAATGTGACCATTTTTACATTAACTTCGCACCCGCTTTCCAGGTAATATTGACTTATTTCAAACTAATAACTCTATAAAAAATTACGGACGCATACTTTAGCCTACCACGTGAATTAACGTGATTATACTCACTATAGAAATGCAACAGAGCGTCAACATTACAGTCACACCGTATGACTGACCAAGTTGCACACACCCTCATCAAAATGTAAGTCACAAATGACAGATCTACGTGAATCGGACACGGATATTCTATGAGAATGTGGGTGTCAGTGAATCAGCGAGTAGCGACGGAAAATAAATAAAAAAGAGAGACAAAAATATGGAAACAACTTGACACTAAATTATATCAAATATATTAAATATATACATTACATGCCAGATATTTAGAGATTCCATGACTAGTTTTTAGTCTATAATAATATATTCTATTACGGAATACAATATATAGGCTCTACTTCCTCACTTCTCATTAGTGTGCCCAAATATCCGCAAAGGAGAATGCCAGATTGTCATTGAAAGTTAGGCCATGATTGCGCTTTTTTGGAGTTTAAACCAAACAATCGGGAAAAAGCTATAAATTATGAAGGGAAAATATAATTAAATTTTGCTGTAAAAGTTTAGAGAAATCATATCATAAAGTAGTAAATTGGGATTGTCAGTATTTGACAGATGATTGACTGCTGTCAAATAAAGGTTTTAGGTAAACAACTTCTTTCAGGGCTGAAGTTTAAGCTCATATTTTGCTCATGTAGGAGTGTGAGATTTTTCTTAACATATGAAGGAGTTTGTAAAACTAATATTTTTATATGATGTATTAGAAATACCTACATGAAGTCTACTCTATTTCTGAAGGTAGGATTCTGAGTCAAAGTGTGTTGGACAGAAAATTTAATTGAAGAACGTAATTAGCGGAGTAACAATTTTAGCAGGAAATATTTGAGGGGGAAAGAAAACGAGAGATTTTTTTACATTGTTTATTTTAAACATCTTCATCAAAATATACATCGTCCAGAAATGTAGCTTGTGCATTAAATATCGTAAAATGAGGTCGATCAATGAACTTGAAACATTTAGTATTGGGTTGGAGAGCTCATCCAAAGATTGAAATGTCCGTGTATGCTTTACAATAGCAATACAACGGCTACTATTAGATGCCACTGCATACATTTTCTCAAAAAAAAGTTTTTCAATGTCCAAACACTGTTCTCGTATAGCTTTAACGGACGATTTCTCAATTCAACGCTAATGACTATAGGTAACTTAATGCAACAAAAACAGAGGTGTGACAATCTGAATCACCATACAAAAACAAACAAACGAACAGACTTTTTTATACATTTCTTCCATATGTTAAGGCAAAGGGTACAAAGCCCATCCAGCCTAATGTTTTCAATGTTTACACCATGGACCAAATAACATTGAAATCCTATACAGATCACTAATACTGAGTTACTGATTTAGCAAAAAATAGGAAATACTCTTAGCGAACTGCACTCGATGTTGAGTTATCGATATTTACTATTAAAGGTGGTTCACTAAATAAATATTAGTAGAACATATTGGATCACAGTTAATGATCATATTATAACAATTTCGCTGTAATTACTATTACTGTTAAATTTATACTGTTTTTTAATAATATTAAATAATAAAACTTTTATAAGAAAATATGTTGTGATATTATTATTATATTATTATATATATATAAAAGTCACAATTCTCCACAATTCTCTCGGCAGTAGTTATTACTACTGCCGAGAGAATTATGGCGTTCAATAGAGCGTGAATATGAACAGCACAAATAAGTATTTTTCTTTAAAAAAGCAAGTCTTTATAAAAATGAGATGAAAAAGAAAAGTATTTTTCAGCAGTCACCAACTGGTTTACATATTTTTTTATTTAAGTAGCAAAAACTATTAAAACTCATTATATTCGTGGCTATAGTCGAGTCAATGAAGCTTTTTGCCTGGAAACCCGGTGGAACAGCTTCGATTTTGATGATTTTTGTTTTAAAATTTTTGTTTTTATTTATATTATTTGAAATCAGAAACCACTGGAGAGGGGAAATAAATTTTTATATTGTTTAAACAATTTTTATGAGATTTTAGGATTTTTTTTTAAATATCAATTGAAAACTCACAATAAAAATTGTTTATGTTATTGTTTTCATATTGTTATCACAAATAATTTTAATTTACATGTTATTATATCAAAAACGTTTAAAAACAATTAATTATAAGATCTTTCATCTAATATAATGACATGACGCTGATATACATAAAAAAGTTAGGATATATTTCATGAAATATAAGAAATTAATAGTTTCATTATTAACATAAATATTTTTTTAATAATTATTAACAACTACTTATATGTGGAAATAGGTTCAAGTAGGTTCAAACTAAGTATACAACAATATGAAAATATATTATAAAATGTATAAAATGTATTGTAACATATACCTATACATGAAAAAGGGAAACTTAATCTTCATTATTATCATCTTCTTCGGGGGGTGGGTGATTATCACAGTCGCTTCCACTGCAAATGCAGGCATGTGATCTTCGGCTTTACACTTTTTTTTAAATAAAAATGAATGTTTTTTAGATAATTTTGACTAATATTTATCACTTTGAATCACTTTAAATAATAAAAATTAGCACTGATCACTTAATAAAACGTGTATGAACTCCAAAAAGCAAACGATGAAAATGAATGTTTGTTATATAATTTTTACTTATATTTATCACTTTCAACCAATTTAAATAACAAAAAATTGCACTGAGCACTTAATAAAACGTGTATGAGCTCCAAAAAGCAACAAATACTGAGTGATGTGAGCAGTAGAAATATAAAACTAGTTGAACACCTGAGAAACAAAAGGTCAATTTCTATTGTGCGTAAAATTCTACAACTCAGTCAACTTTTTACTACAACGTTAAATATTCATATAAATATAACATATATATGTATATGAAGTAACTAAAATATAACGTAAGTGCTCAACGTATTCGTATTATTGACCAATACATCGTATTTTAATGGTTTAAATATTAAATTATTATTAAAAGCCTCATTTTAACAACTATTTTTTATACTTATAATTTTTTTCCAAAACAAAAAGCGATAAAACTGAGTTTTTTATAAAAATGTCATAAATATTGTTTAAACAATAAAAAAAAATATTTCCAAAAGGTTTCTGATTTTGAATAATATAAAAAAAAAACAAATTTTAAAAAGAAAAATGATCAAAATGAAGCTGTTCCACCGGGTTTCCAAGTTTTGCCTGTTTCATGTCTTTATTGACTCGACTAATATACATAGATTATTTTCCTTCCAATTAATGTGTTGTGTGTAATAGAAAAAAAGAAAGACCTAAAAACATGAGCAGGAAGTCAGTGCAGCATTTGCAAATATTATTATATAAATTACATTGTGCTTTTACATAAAAAATCACAATACGAAGCCTTAATTCAAAAGCATTGTGAGGCAAATTTCATTATTGCACAATATAGGCAAATTGTGTCATTCTCCTTTGTACCCTAATAGCGAAGATTTGACATTACATGTTGGATTAGACTTATTGAGTGCACTTATCACCTTTTTCTTTCCTTTTTTCCCTTTTTATCTATGAATAGTTTTATTTATGTGCTTTACTGTTCAGTTACGATGTGAAGTCTGCAACACGCAACATGTTCTTTTGACACGCAATTTGGATATATAGGATACTAGCGACCTGCCCTGGCTTCACACGGGTGCAATGCTCTACTATATTATGAATGAATTATACATATAAACTTTTCTCTTGAGTCACTCTATCTATTAAAAAAACCGCATCAAAATCCGTTGCGTAGTTTTAAAGAAAGGTATACATAGGTATAGACAGCAGGAAGCGACTTTGTTTTATACTATGTGTGTACTTGATATATAAAATAAAATAATAAAATCTTGGAAGAAATGGAACATAAAATGAAATGTTTCGTTAATTTTGTTAATTAACATAATACATTAGTTAAGATATTAATAGGTGGCACAGGTTTTCCACATGGCTGTAAACACAATAGGGAGAGAATAACATGAAACACCACACAGATTCAGACTAAATCAATGGGCGCAATCATCTGTAAGTTCAGCCAGGACCAAAAACTTAATGTGCCTATCGAAATAAGCTTGACATAGTTAGTCATTTTGGGGCACCCATTACTTGACTGGTCCTTGTAAAAGTTGCTTTATCTTACGGATACATACTGCTCATGTTGTTAAGCCTTTCTTTTCTTCTTTCGGCCAATGGGCCGAAAGTGCAAACCGCTACGCTTCCTTGGTGGTTAAACGATCACGAATAGTCATATAATCATTTAAAAAACATTGACAAATAACATCATATCGAATAAAGTTTTAAGTAAAACCATGGATTGCAGACGAGCTTACGACTAGCCCAACTCATGGTGAATATAATGCCAGTTTTTATCGTTTTTACTAATAGGTGAGCGTCGATGACTATCTAATACACAAAACACAATGTGAGATATCTTAATCGGTTAAGACAGTTTTTACTTGAGCGGCAAAATTCCTCTGTATTCTAACTTCAAATTATATGTCCGTTTCAACCGCGCGGCCACCTCATAATATTTGATGAAACTTTGCCAGGAATTAGTGCTAATTTGGTACTTTACACACCTCTTTTCGTGAATTTGTTACAAAAAAAACTAAGACGCTATCACAAAAAATAGGTGGCCGCTAGAACCGCCACTTGCCGTAGTCATCGTCCGTGATTACACAGAAACTATATAATGCAGATAGACGAATGATGCATCAAAAGAAAGGTCTTAATTTGTTCAATTTGTTACAAAAATAAAAAACGTGAAAACGTACATAAACAAAAAGTTATGCAATATTTAGTTTTCAGGTTATGAGTAGGTAGGTATGTCACCATAAATATCAAATTAATAGAGGCTAATGTGTATGGATAATTAGTTACTAATTTGTTACAGCGAATAAACGTAAAAAAATACTAGAAAGTGGGTTCAATAATTTGTTAGAGTCGATTTTAGTTGGCCGCTCGGACGGCAATATGCCTAAAATACAATGGCATTTATCTCGTTATTAAAAGTAGGTTTAAGCTTAGTTAGAGTACTAGTCGACGGGTAACGTAACCTAGTTTAGATAAATATGGCGAATATAACTGCAGCATTCATATTTTAGAAAATATTTGCAAAAAACCGTAATATGAAACCGTATGAGAGTAGGGTGACTATAATTATTGGAATTTTCGATATTCATATCTTATTTTTTTAGGGAGAGTGCTTATATAAATACATTTTAAGTTAAGACATACTTTATATTACCATTTTTGATATTTGCTTTAAAATATGCTTATAGTATTTCTGTTAATAATGTTAGTGTGAGTGGAGTAAGAAATTAAGCTATTATCTATCTATCCTATGTATACAATGTGTCCCGTCACCAGTGTCGGAGCCTTTAATGATGTGAAATATTTGGCATTTTTGGCTCTGACGGCCGCCATTTTGTTTTCTTGATAACCAAGACCTGGGCTCTCAAAATAATTCGACCACCACTACCCATGTAAATAATCAGCATTAAAAAGGTGTCATTTGATAGCTCAACATGTAGACAACAGTTACACAGCCATCATGTTTCAATTGTCATGGAATAAAAAATAGAAAAAAATAATGAAAGAAAAACAAATATGTATATGCAACCAACGTTTAAATAACGCGGGCGTTTACGGCCGGCTGGTATTGAAGGAGAAATATTACGATTAGTTGCATCCAAAGGAATAGAACTCCACACACAATCACATAGAGCGCGTGGGGGCACGGGCCAGTTGCGGCGCAACGGCATCGGCTTGGATCGCATGGCTACTGTAAAATTTTCTTTTATTAAGGCACCAATATGTTAACAAGAACATATAATTGGACGTATTTACATGGTAAAGATCCAACCCACAACTTCACTTAAATTGACGTAAGTATGACAAAATGGCCTTAATGTCATATACTTACACGTCACGAAAACAGCTGTCGCAATAAAGTAATAACTTTATTCACGTCATCATAAAATTGTAAAAATCAAACTTACCGTAGTCAATTTGGATCCCTCTGCAATACACTTTTTGGTGGTGACTTCTATATTAACAAATCATATAAGTGGGCACAACTCATAGCTAAGCACTTTTAGACACTTCTGGATTTACTGATAATTGTAACTTAGTAGTATGAAAATCACGGGAATTAAATACGTACGAGCACACACTTCAAAATCCAGCACAATAATGACAGACAATATTCACAACGGACAATAATCGCTTTTTAAACCCCTTCCGACAAATATTTTTAACAATAATTTGGAAACAAAAGAGATCCTTTTTCGGGAATCGTGGCCATCATAAAACACCTGCGGAATGTCAATGAAACGAAAATCTTATCAGTAAATACTTTAAAGAAATAAGAACAATAGACATCAATATGGCTGCAAAACTGCATATTCCTTCAAACAGAGTACAACATTAAAAACATGCCTTTGTACTAATATATTCATAGTCACCCTACTCTCATACGGTTTCATATTACGGTTTTTTGCAAATATTTTCTAAAATATGAATGCTGCAGTTATATTCGCCATATTTATCTAAACTAGGTTACGTTACCCGTCGACTAGTACTCTAACTAAGCTTAAACCTACTTTTAATAACGAGATAAATGCCATTGTATTTTAGGCATATTGCCGTCCGAGCGGCCAACTAAAATCGACTCTAACAAATTATTGAACCCACTTTCTAGTATTTTTTTACGTTTATTCGCTGTAACAAATTAGTAACTAATTATCCATACACATTAGCCTCTATTAATTTGATATTTATGGTGACATACCTACCTACTCATAACCTGAAAACTAAATATTGCATAACTTTTTGTTTATGTACGTTTTCACGTTTTTTATTTTTGTAACAAATTGAACAAATTAAGACCTTTCTTTTGATGCATCATTCGTCTATCTGCATTATATAGTTTCTGTGTAATCACGGACGATGACTACGGCAAGTGGCGGTTCTAGCGGCCACCTATTTTTTGTGATAGCGTCTTAGTTTTTTTTGTAACAAATTCACGAAAAGAGGTGTGTAAAGTACCAAATTAGCACTAATTCCTGGCAAAGTTTCATCAAATATTATGAGGTGGCCGCGCGGTTGAAACGGACATCAAATTATGATAACCATCACGAAACCTGACGACAACACTCTTTTACGATACAGCTTCCTGGAGCTATGGAAATTCTACTGTATTCTCATCATGACTTCGAAATCCAAACTAAGGTTTACTCTAAATTTGAAGTATAGATCTGGTCCGGTCAAATACTGACTGGAAGGTATTTAACCGGATGAGAGTATTTTATTTGAGAAGATAGCATCGCTGTTAGCATGGCATTTAACTTTCGATGCGGCTGTAATTGCATTCGTATAAACTTAGAATATTTTTTAAAATCTTAAAAAAGAATGTCTAATCGAAGGTCACAAAATTATTATTATAAAGGCTAACGAGATGACATTTTTTATACTTTCTTATTTTTTTTTATTTTTACATTTTTATTTTAGTTTTAGAGATCTTGCTACACACGAAATGCCATAACATTGAGTATCGTCGTTCGTTTGTCGTTTTAGCCAAATGTCGTCCACTGCTGGAAAAAGGCCTCAACGGTCTCCCCAATGATCGGTCCTGGGCTGCCCACATCCAACGCCTACACTGCGTTTTCCGTTTCTTACTTGCCACTTGAGAACTTTTCTACGAACGGCCACCAGTTCTATGAGCTATACACCCCGCCCACTGCCAGTTTGGCAATTCTGTAGGCTATGTCGATTACTTTGGTTCTCCTACGGATCTCCTCATTTCTGATTCGACCACGTAGGGACGATTCGACACGACAACATTGAGTATCCTATAAAAGTAAGTAGGTGTGTTTATTATTTATAATATTATTGAAAATGTTAGTTTTAGATCGATGTCCAATTTACTACAATCCGAAAAAAATGACCAACTTGTAAGAGATTTTTCGAACCCAACAAATTCGATCGACTTGTAGGCACTTGTTTGTCTACCAAGTTACATTATAGGCTATAGCAGTTTTGTTGGGCTCATTAAAACTTTGTCGATTTCGTCAACCTCCGCATGTTAGAATAGTCTAACTATTGTTCGAAAATAGTTTCACACAATAGCCAAAATAATGCACACAACACACTACAACTGACACTACATCACTAAAAGTCGGCTATACGATACGACAAAATTTCACAGTTTATCGATTAAATGAATTATTAACACATTTCTATGACCACCTTAATATTAAATATTTGATATATACTAGGTTTCTATTGATTGAGTACAATGAATGTAATAATTTGTGAGCCTGCCATGAGCTGCAATCTTTTCCCCTACATTGTTATCATCTTCATTATAATGTACCAACTCTGTAATAAGGCTCCCGTTAGTTAAATCGAGTCATACCACCAAGTAGGTTCAGTATATCAAAGGGCAAAAATCACAGTTACAAAAGTAGGTAGTCTTGTAAAGCACTAAATATTTTAAGAGACAAAAGTGAGAAACCCATCCAATAACTAGACTTTATGAAAGTTGTTAAACATAAACAATCGCAGTGAAATACGCTTATTTAATCGGATAAATTTAGTATATTAGTAACAGTCCGATCAATATATTAAGCAATATTATTAACACACAGATTCCATTTCATAGTCTTCCTGTGGACACGGCTCTTGAATGAAGTCGAAGGGATTAAATAAAAACATGAAAATAAACTCGTATTCGTAATACATTAAAAGTATTAATTTCAATGAATAGATACACTTTTGCCAAGTCTGCGAACACATTAATGTATAAATGGTATATTGTTATCCGAAGGATAAGATCCGATAGGCCAGGGTTCTAAAAGGGCCCGAGATCGGGAAGCGCACTTTCTCTTAGATAATACATAGTGCAGTTGCCAGTGTCGCGGTTACTAATCAGATGATAAATAAGTAACACTGCGTACCATGTAAATATTATTTAATTATTTTTTTGAAATAAGAAAGGCGGGTAGTCATTGCCCAACCAATGGTCTGCCGCCGTGTCCCGAACTTCCCAGTGCGAACGTGGATTGTGTGTGGATGCCGCAATCAGGAGCCGGTATAGGCGGAACGTGGAATGGCCTCCCCAAAATATAAAAAAAATGTATCCAGTTCTGAGGTATTCGTTTCTGTTTCACTAGTATTTGTAGGAATTATCAAATTATGTCCTTCTGTGGGATCTAGATCGAAATCGGAAATCAAATACCCTGAAGAAATATCAGGGGACACACTGATGTAACTAACATTTAAACAATATTTATATCAGTTAACAAAGGAACAGCAAAATATACGTAAATATAAACTATTTACATTATTTAGATATTAATGCTCCACAACTCAAGTAAAAAAATTATGATAAAAAGAAAATGGAAAAGGAAAGTATTCTGTCGAGTCTTCCGCGATTTTTTAAAGAACTGAACAATACAATTATCATCTCCTCTCACACTCATATATCCTCCGTTATCCTCCGAAACCTTTCCTTTACGCTGGAAAATGGCCTTAATCATGCCTTTACACAAATCAGGTGATGTACATTTAGCTAAAAACTACAGACGTATTTTTATTTTATCGGTCTTTGCTAAAATATTAGAAATTATCTTATGTCCCATCATAAACTGGCATGTTAGATGCCTACTCATAGATGATCAGCATGGTTTTATTAATTCACGATCTACTAGCACTGATCTAGTAAATTTTCTTGATGACATGGTTCGGTCTGTTAATGCTTGAGTGCCTGTTGATGTGGTTTATACAGACATGTCAAAGGCGTTTGACAGAGTTAGTCATAAAAACCTATTAAGGAAATTATCCAGATATGGTTTTGCTGGTAATATCCTCTTATTTGTCCAACCGTTTCTCAAGAGTGGTAGTTGATTGTTTTACATCTGATCCATTCTCAAACCCTATCGATATCACTTACTGTGTTGAACTTTGTCAATCATACTTATAAACTGATGACCTACAATTACTTCTAAGTAATAGAAAATAAAAACGACGTGTTCTTATTGCAAAGCGATATAAATAGAGTCGATCAATGATGCATCAGATATTAAATGGTTCTAATTCTCGAAAATGCTATAATATTAGTTTCACCCGAAATCGTAATACATTCGATAGAAATTATTATATATCCAACCAGTTACTACAAGAGGTTAATGAGATCCGAGATTCAGGAGTTACGTTGTGCTTTACGAGTCATTACAATAATATTGTGAATAAAGCTTTAAAGTGCTAAGGGTTCGGTATCAGAAAAGAAAAGACTTCAAGAATTCTAAAACTAAAATCAGCTTATTTGATGGCATTGTTAGATCAAGGCTTGAATATGGTAGCGTCGTATGGTCTCCGTTCCATGAATTCCATTCAAATAATATTAAAAGAGTGCAAAAGAGATTTTGTATCACTTGGCTTATCAATGTAGGGTGGAAAAATACTTAACCTCATTATGCTCATATGCTATTACAAAATGACAAGTCTATACTGCAAACGGAAATGAAATAATCAAATTTTTCTCTATTAGATAGTTAATGGATTTTTACACTGTCCGCAATTATTATGTAAATTAAAATTTAACATTCCATTTATCCTCCCGCGTTTCTCGAGATATATCTTATTTTCCCCCAAAATTTCAAAAAGTTATTTAAGTTACCACTCTCAACTGAATAGATTACAATTTCAGCATAATGCAATATCAAAAAACAACAATGATCCTGACATTTTGCGGTTAAAATTACCACGTTTTAGAAAAATGCTCACGAATATATAATATTTTTTTAATGTACTTTTTAATGTCTCGCTGGGAATTCTGAGTCCTTCTTTATAAATTTCATTTAAGTTTGTTTTTTGTTTGTTTCGATTTACTTAAATTTGAAAAAGTATTAGCTCATGGTCACTAACATAGATTAAAATGGCTCCTGTTTTGTAGACTTTTATTTTATGCTTTCCGTGGCAACTTTTAATTAAGGCAACACTTAGATTAAGCGGTTCATATCATTAAATTTTTCACATGTATAGTGTATGAGGTTGTTGGTTGTTCTAATAAATAAATAAATAATACTATAAACTACACTGACGATGCAAATAAGATAAAATATTTATACAATGCTTTTTGTATAAAAATCAGCGCCCAATTTTATCACATTTATAATTTTGAACTTACGATAAATACTTCATTACATTTACTTGTAATCTCTTCTTCAGTTAAAGTCTGTTCTCAATGTTTGCTGAAGCAACATCATTTCATTATTAAATCGTCACTCTACTAAATAACATCTTGGATATTTATTTAACTATGTATTGCAATTATATAGGCGTTATGGAATAGTAAATTCTACCAACAAATGGGAGAGCATTTGTCGTTTGTTTTTTAATTTATAAAGGACCTTTTAGAAAAAACGCAGCTCCTACAATTTCCTTCTTTTAAGATTCAAAATAAGGTCTTTTAGATTTTAGGGTTCAAGTTTTTTTGTAATATTCAAACTTAAACTTTACCGGCCTCATTCTTGTTTGATATTTATAGTCTTACTTTCCGAGAAGGTGTAGTCTAAAGGAAATTTTCTGTATTATATCGCGTCTGGTTGGTTACTGACGTTGTTACCTATTTTCGTAACACTCACTTAGTATTGAAACAAATGTGTATGATGTTGTATAAAAATAACAAATTTATTTTATTTGTTTCTTTTATTGAGTTCTACATATTGATATTAAACTGACTATTAATAGACAGTTTACGTGAACTCCATATTCTCTCAATATAATCGTTGTAAAACCTTCATACAGAAATCCATACACAATCTTGGTTGCTAATAAACAATTTCCTAACAGATTTATCATTAATTGCCCTGACAAGGTCATCTCACCTAAAGTTGAAAACCGCATATCAACCTCTTAAAGTTTATTTCAGACTAATACTGTTTCAGACGTCGTTCACAGTATAAATAATGTTTTACGGAATCGTTAGTAAATCTGGTTGGATTAGAACACATAATCACTTGGAGAGGAAGCTCGTGTTTTAATGTCAATTTAATCTGGTAAATCCTAAATAATGCTTGACCTTTAGAAAATATCTACACAAAGAATGAGCGGTTATCTAAAAGATTTCCTCAGAGTAAAATCTCTATTTGTTTCTCCTTAACTGAAAAACTGCCGCCACTTCCATAAACCACATCTTTTGGTAATAAAATATTTTTGTGTGTATCATTGCCTGGATTAAAAGGGGTAAAGAGATCAAAAGCCGGTTATTAGTGTACCGCAGTTGAAAATTTACTGTTTATTATGAAATTTCACTTTACCATACTTACACTCTTCGTCATAAAAGTTTGTTATAGAATTAACAAGATTTTTATAACTTTTTGCAATAGAGAGCTGCATGCGTTCCAAAAAATATCTAGGTTATTCACACGCGCAAGCCTATCATTGTTCACTGTTCTGATTCAGAAACGGCACAAAGTTCAATATTGATTTAGCTTCAGAAATTAATTATCGATTTCTGGATAAGTGCTATCAATAAATTGACTCAATTTAACAATTCACATTTTATGGTATAGTAAGAAGGAACATTTGAGTTAAATTGATGCCATAGAAAAAAATGTTTGCTTCAGAATCAAATTGGTTACTGTATAATTATAATTAAAATTAAATTTAATTTCCATAAAGCATGTATTCATTTTGAAATCAAAGTTATCATAAGTTGCATTCAAAAATTGTTTTCTGTAATTAAGGTAAAACAAAAATATTAACAACAAAAATGTTTTTCGTCACAATACATAAAAAAATTGAATGAAAAAGGAGTAAATTCAATATTTTTTCTTTAATCAAACGATGTATTTATCGTATATTTCATTACGAGTGCGGAAAGCCTGTCATTGTAAAGAGTCTGCCGACAAATGTCTACCCGAGCCGAGGTGCAGCCGAAGTTGAGGGTTGACAATCGGAACAAGTTGCAATGACAGTTCCGCACGTGTACTGAACAACTATTTTTAATACAGTTGCGAAAAAATGTAGCGAATTAATAAATTAATTCTAATAATTTTTTAAAACTATATAAGCAGAGATTTTTTTTTGTTTTTTCACCTATTCTGTGTAGGAAAAGGGAACTATGCCCATACAGCCAAGTCTTCAGTAGAATTTTTTATTGATATGAAATGAAAATGAAATTTAAT
Organism: Calamotropha paludella; assembly: GCA_927399485.1. Taxonomy (NCBI): domain Eukaryota; kingdom Metazoa; phylum Arthropoda; class Insecta; order Lepidoptera; family Crambidae; genus Calamotropha; species Calamotropha paludella. The sequence goes on along the minus strand of OV656803.1, from coordinate 15,774,627 downwards.
GACATGAAATGAAATGAAACCTAAGCTAACTAATGGAATCAAATCATTAAATCTGATATTGAAACAAATTAGTAGCTTCTTTATAGAAATGTTTGCAGGAATCACAAAAACTTCTATGTTTTTTAGTAAAAACTGGTTGGTTTTTTCTTTTTAGTAGACATTATTTTGACAGTTGGGAAAGAGAACGCACGAGTTCGGAAAAGGTAAAAAAAGAGCTCGAGTATGTAATAGCCCACATTCCGAACGCTACACGTCCCTGCAATACGCCTCTTTTTGAGCAACTGTATTAAAAAAATCATTATTAATATGCCCACCAACCCCTCGTGGTAAGCTATATGCTTGTTTTGCACAGTTGCATCAAATTTAAAACAACGTAAATTAACAAAAAATGTCATTTCAATCGATATCAAAACATTATTATATCAATATACTGAAATGCTGCGTCTGCGATGATATATTTCCGTTTCCGACGCAGAATTAGAACTAACGTTACGGTATTCGTATTTGCAAAAGTTCCTAAAGTTTAAATAGATTCGTTTTACTTTATAAACAACATAACTTTTAGCCTTCACCGCGTTTCTTTAACGTTTATTGTCACTGATGAGCCATGACGATTACGTTTTTGATTAAAATTAAGTCAATCCTGTCGCGCTAATGATTTGACTTGGGGCGTAAGCAGAGGTATACCCTTAAACTAAAACCACTGGGATATAACTAACGAGTCCACCGTAGGCCTTATTGTGCCCTATTATAAGTCCCCACACTGTTCTTAATTTTATTTCTAATCGGTAATTATTTGTAATCACGGTGTTATCATTAAACCTTATTACTGTCTTTATAAAACATACGTATTTGTTAAAGCAGCTCATTATTATATCATTTAGGTCATTTCAAATATCTACATCGTTCTTACCGTAAATTATCTACATTAATATTTTTGACAGTGATGACTGTGAGCCATACAAATAAACAACACCCTTTTATATCTAGAGAAATTATTACAAAAAAAATCAGCATATGTCAGAAATCAGGTATGACTCGAACTCTCTCTCGTAGTCCATTACATAAATATTAGGGGTTAAAGTATGAAATTGCCGATTTGTACTGAAAATCTATATTGTTTATTTTTTAAATTTTTAACAAATTTATTTAATCAAAATAGTTGCCATTATTATCTATACATTGCTGCCATCTAATGGGAAGGTCATTAATGCCTTTGCGATAGAATTCCGACGATCTAGACTGCACAAACTGTGTGAAAGCATTTTGTACTGCCTCCTGGGAAGAAAACTTCTTGTCACGTAGATAATTGTCCAAATCACGAAAAAAATGGTAGTCCGTTGGAGCAAGGTCTGGTGAATACGGAGGATGACGAATGGTTTCTAACTGCAGTTCCTGAAGGGTCAAAATGGTTTCTCGTGCTGTGTGAGGTCTCGCGTTGTCGTGGAGCAATAATGGTGAAGATCGATTCATGAGTCGGGGCTGTTTTACTGCTAGTTTTGTCAACATGGTTCGGAGTTCGGCACAATAGACATCTGCCGTTATTGCTTGACCAGATCGGAGAAAACTATAGTGAATAACACCATGCTGAGACCACCAAACAGTTACCATTACCTTTTTATTGGTAAGTTTTGCTTTAGGACACTGTTGTGGCATTTGACCTGGGGTCAGCCATTGCATTTTTCTTTTCCGGTTATCATAAAGAATCCACTTTTCATCACATGTTACAATTCGATCCAATATTCCTTCATTTCTGTACCGGTTCAACAAGGCAACACAAGTTTCAACACGCGTTTCTTTCTGCAGATCAGTCAAATCATGAGGCACCCATTTTTCGTATTTTTTTATTTTATTGATTTGACGCAAGTGAGTCAATATTGTGGGTAAGGTAACGTTAAACCATGCCGCTAATTCCTGGGTACTTTGACTAGGATCGGCTTCCACTATCTCTCTTAATTCATCGTTATTTACCTGTGTGGGCGGTCTTCCTCGTGGCTCGTTCTTTAAGTCGAAATTTCCATCACGAAAGCGTTTAAACCAAAATCGCACGGTGCGTTCATTAGTAGACCCCTCTCCAAACGCAGCATTGATATTGCGGGCTGTTTCTGCCGCGTTAGTTCCGCGTCGGAACTCGTATTCAAAAATAACTCGAATTTTCGCAGTATCCATCTTTCTTGTCTAAATTGAATAACAAAAACAATTGAAAGTCGATATTCAAATGTTTTACATTTTTTAAAAAAAGAACATCATAGAAACCATTTAAAAAAAGTTTCATTCGAAAACCTCAAACCATGAAGATTCTATGTCAATTCAAAGAACCTATTGCAATAAAACGGCAATTTCATACTTTAACCCCTATTACATTACTGTTTCTTCGAACCGTGGCTGTTCGATACTTGTAAAAGTATTGCATTCGATGTTAAACTCAGTTAAACCGACGCATGGAAAAAGTTCTCTCCTTATGAATGACCACCTGTTTCACCCGCCCAGTTGGTAACTAGTACAGTAGCACAATCCAGTAACTGCTGCAAGTTGGCGGGGTTGTTTTATGCAAGTTGCTCGCTTACTTTTTAGCCCCTACTAATTGAGGTAGGTCAACGACAGGACCGTGCTTCAGATACCGTAACCCTCCAAGATAGGACCAGCACCGCTCAAAAGAAACGCATCTGATCCATAATTATTTTCTATTAGCTTTCCAGGCAGGCATTTGCGAAGCCTTCCACCTCAGAGCGATCTTTCAGCTAGCACCATTGGCAGTAAATCACTGGTGCCATAGGGCAGGGTTAACCACTAAAAGTCAATTTCCAAATCACCCTACTCTCTCCTTTTCTTATTTGGTGCTAGGGATAGACTATTGATGTTAATTCTGCTAAATTCAAAATCTTAAAGATTTACCATCGTCAAAGAAAATTGACAGGTTCAGGATAAGTGAAATGCATTTCAGTAATTCCACGTAACCAACCCATTACCGCCCTCTGTACTCATGTGTGTAAACCTTTATAAATGCGATTTCTGAACGCAATATTAAGTGTCAATCAAATTTTTTTTTTATTTAAAATTAGATGTCGCTAGTAGTCAAGAAATATTAAAATGTTGGCGGCAAAAGCAAAAATAAATGTCATTTAGCGTATCGACTTCCTCATAATTCTTAAAATGCTAAACATTTATGTTTGGAGAAGATTTAATTTAGTAATTTGACGCTATAATTGTATTTCAATCATACGTATTGAAATTGTATTTTAATCAACTATAGCGTCAAGTATATTTGGTATATTTGGGAGTAAAAATATTGAGAAACTGAAAGTGTACACGCTTGTGTACAGTGGGCATATGTATGTGACGGAGTGAGGCTAGGAAATAATGAAAGGCTGGGTCGTCACTTATGTTTTTATAATATTGAAATTAAGGCACAACTGAAACAATTATATAAAAAAGGTAAATTTCACTGAACACAAAAACAATTTCACATTTAACACTAAAACATATTATAAAAGGTAGGGGTACTTACAATAGTGCTTTAAAGAAACTTATAGATTGTTATTATCAGGAACTGGTGACACAGAATCTTGTGAATTATACAGAAAGTTAGTGTGAGCTTATTATAACTGATCAGCACTATAAATATATTTAAATAATTGTTAGCGGTGAGTCAACCGCTCTACGCACTGACTCTGGTAAGAATGAACTTCGAGAACAAAACAAATAAAAAGTGACACAGTAAATTTAAAAACGGAAACCAAGAGAAAATGGCCAGAGAAGAGCGCAATGAAAGCAACGAGTCGCCAATATAGCTATGGCGCCTCATTACGTGTATACTAGGCGATGCAGTCGCTTAGCATTAAGCTTCGCTAGCACCATATATTGGAGCGAAGCGTAATATAGGGTAAAGGCGGGATAGATGCCCCACTTTTTAAAATAACCTCCTAATTTTGAAAATATTAGTTTTATATAAATAATGTCTATGAATTCATCTACTTTAATCCTTTATGTTTAACTGTGATTTGTTTTTTTGGACCTATCAGTTCCAGATTTTGCAGATTTTAGCTTTTTATAGAACTCCTTTGTTGAGGATAGATGCCTACCGGTATGGATAGTTGCCCCACCTTGAAAATACTATGAAGGATAGATGCCTGCGGCGTGGGATAGAAGCCCTTCATACTGTATAAACGAAAAAATCAACCAAATTTAATTGTTTTGAGGACAATTGGTGTTTTAGCAGTAGAAGGCTACTCCTAAAATAGAAATTGTCGCCCAGAAACACGGTCATAATAATAAAAAGCATTTTGCAGATTCTTAAATCTTTTAATTGTCATCGTTAGAATAGAATTATCATATGAGATCAAATAAAATAATAACAATAAAATTCTAAAAATATTTGTTGAACAACATTGGAATTCTAAATACTTAGTTGGTATAAAATATTAATTATTAAGTTTAAAAAAATCAAAAACAACAATATAATCTTCCAACATGCATAATCATAAAAGTAATTCTTTTTTAAAAACTAAGATAACACAATAAAGTTTATCATTATTTAATCCTACTTAAATGATTCTTAGCCGCATAGTGCTTTCAGTTTACCACATTTTGAGCAATAATTTCTGAAAAGTGTACAGGTTTCATGTAGCCAATTCTGGCACATTATACATTGAATCCAGTCTGATTTAGATTTCGTTCTTTTATAGTTTTCAAAACATTCTGTACAGTTATCCTTAGGCTTATCCTGTCCATCTATCTTAGTGCTCTTTACCGGCAAACATTGCGTAATAAAAAAAATCCAAGCATTGCGTATAAGCTTTCCTGCGTTGTGACGACTAATCTTTTTATTTGGATTAAGGCGCATAAATTGATTAGTTTCTTGATTAAAATAGGTTTTAAGTGGCCCAAATACTGCTCTATCTAATGGCTGTAAAGCTGAAGTTGTGTGACTTGGTAAACACAATAAAATTATGTCGTTATCTGCAGCAGCCTGCAGCATATTTGGTGCGGTTGAGTGTGATGAGTGGCCGTCTAAAATAAGCAGAACTTTACCATGCGGCTTCAGAGGTATGAAATGTTCTGTTAGCCATTTATAGAAAAGCACAGCATTTATGTACGCAGATTTTTTGTTCATATATACTTTTGAGCCCATTGGAAGTCCCTCTTCAAATTCTGGTTTCTTATTTACACCTTTTATTATAAGAACTGGTGGAAGAAAATTACCAATTGCATTGCAACAGCCAACGATTGTCATTGTTTCACCTTTCTCGGCAGATGTGACTGAATTGACGACTTTGGCACCTTTTTTCGCTATAACTTTTCCGGGTTTATTATTCAATTGAATGCCGGATTCATCCATATTGTATAATCTTTCCGGTTTATCCAACAAATCATTTTCGGTTAAGACTTTGATCAAAAGATCATAGAAGTTATATACTTCTTCTCTACTCAAACCCTTGGCTCTAGCCACAGATAAGCCTTCAGCTTGTCTTAAAGACAGTTTTGGATTTCGTTCAATAAAACTTTTGAACCATGCAGCTCCAGCCATTTCGTTTTCATGGTCAAAATTATGTTTTAGCTCTAGCTTTTCAGCAAATTGATAAGCTAACATGCGGATGGATTGTCTATTTGGGGGAAATCCTGCATCTCCAAGCTTTAGAATGTGCTTTACTAGCCTTTCTTCGTTGTCAAAATCTAAGCAAGGATGTTTTCCTACAAAAAATAATATCTACGTTCATAAATCTATTAGAAATGTACAGCAATTATTTTAAAAATCAAAGAGAGGTTTGGAACCCTAAAAATGTAATATCTTGTATAACATGACCCTTAATACAATACCTAGTGTTTGCTTCGTTGTATTTTTAGCAGCATAACGTCTTCGCAATGTGCTTGACGGAATTCCAAACTGTCGGGATATTTCGTTTATCCCCATGGTATTTCTGTCCATTTCCTCAAAAGCCGACTGCAATTGTTCTGAAGTCCAAGAACATACTCGAGCTCGCACTCCTTCCTTTCTTTTATACTTTCGTGGCATGATTCTGCTACAACCAGTAAAAATATAAATATACGTCAACACACAATATAACAGAACACAGAATATGTTCAAAATATATCTACACTGAAACCTCACATATACATGGTGTACGGAAGGATAGATGCCCCAAGGGGCACCTATACCTCGAAAAATCAGGGCAACTATCCTTTTTGATAGGGATAGATGCCCAAGTATTTTTTTTAATAAATAAAAAACAAATGAGCAACCTTTTTCATCTAGATGCATACTTGACGAATCAGTATATTGACATAATAAAAAATATAACAGAATTAATAACTAATTATAAAGTTATACAACAGCAAATACTAACCTTTAAAACTTTGACGTGTTTGTAAAGTTCGCAGCGGAGATGAATTCACACACGAACGAAACGCGTCCTCACGCCACGACGGCCCATGGCTAACTGAAGTGCGGGGTGACTGCGGCTTTTAGTTATGCTATTGTTTCTTAGTTGCGAGTTTGGGAAGTTAGGTTTTTTGAAAATGAGGCATCTATCCCACTGGGGCATCTATCCCGCCTTTACCCTAAAAAAAAAGGTTTAGTAAATTTTAAAAATTCCATAAGAATGAAAAATTTCAAGAAGCGCGCGCTTTTTGTTTCTTTGGGAAATCCTATAGAGCCAATGTTTTTTGGTCAAAACTTTTTTATTTTTGTGAATTTCAAAATTCGGACTCCGTCACAATCTGGTCCTAAATGTGTTGATTCGATTCCACACAAAACTATTAAAATCGGTTAAGAACTCGGGAACTTATGGCGTAACAGACATTGTGCGTCATTGAAGCTGATCCATGGGAGCCAAGAAATTACCCGTTTTTTTTCAGAAATTTGATTATCATTGAAAATGCCGCGAAATTTCCATTTATCTTCTCACAATGAATTTTTAGGGCTAGAAGAAGCAGTGGAATCCATGATGGCTGACGAAAACAGCGACACGATAGGATTGGTTGTGGTGCCGCCCGATCTTAGCTTCTTCGCTTCTTCGATGATTCCTCGTGACATACCAGGTGCTGTATAATTATTTAGCCGCCAAACAGCAGCTGAAGAATCACAGTGGAACAATAGTGATGACGAACCGCTTTCCAGCCATCCACCCGCGAAACGTCATCGAAGTAATGCTGATGAAAATGCCACTTTGAGAAATAAAAATCCAAATCACTGTTTTTGAAGCCATACATGTTATTCAAGAACAACAAAACATCATTGTCGATTCCTTGGAAAGCTGTACGCTTACAATGTTATTCGAAAAAAAATTCAACGATGAAATTGACTTGATTATAACCAACAGCATATTGTACGCTGGTCAGAATAACAGACATGGTTTTGAGCTGACTAAAGAGGTATTTAGAAGCTTCCTTGGCATATTATTACTTTCTGGCTATCACAAATTACCAACAGAAAGAGTTAACTGGAGCCTAGATGAAGATCTTGGTGTTGAAAAAGTAAGCAACTACATGTCTAGGAATCGCTTTCTTGAAATAAAAAGAAAATTACATATTGCTGATAACACGTTAGTTCAAGTTCGTAACAGGCAAGATAACAGTGTCTGTACTATTAGAACAAAATTTGATAATATAAAACCACTTGGCTAAGTGAAGCGTTGGTGTTTATCAACAAAACAAAAAGTGGATGTAAATATCCCACAGCTATTTCAAAATTATAACAAAGGAGTGGGTGGTGTAAATCAAATGCATCAGTTAATAAGACTTTACCGTATTGCTATTAGGGACAAAAAACTTATTTAGTCAATATGGCAGTGGCAAATAAAACTTATCTCAACAAACTAGCTTTCAGGCGATCTATAGCACGTGCATATTTACCTACCAATAAAACCAAGACTCGGCCGTCTTCTTCAACATCTTTGGGTTCAAGCGATGATGGACATAACCAAGAGCGAATAGTCAAACCACTCAGATGCGTAATTTGTCATAACAAAGGCTGTTGCCGCTGCAGTAAGTGCCTCAAAACTCTTTGCGTGGAGAGACCATGTTTTGGGTAATTTCCAACTTTTTTCTATTTGAAATACTTCTTTATCTTAATTTCATAAAATTAATAATAAATAAAATGTATAAATAAATAGCCCTGTCCTCCTTCATTTACAAAATTAGAGAGATATTGTTCCAAAATAATAAAGCCGAGTAAATTGTTCTACCAATCAGGTCAATCTAACAAGGACATTACTAATTGTACATAAACGCTATTTGTTTTCAATTTGAAAACAATCAGCGTAGTAAGATCGATTCAATTTTTTTTAGTTCGATTTAAAATCGCCACATGTCGCAGGCATATTTTATTTGGAATTTGTTTTTGATTCGAAGAATATGTGTAGTAGAGAAAGACTTAGTAAAACATAATCGTCATTTAATGTTTCATCGCGAACAAACCGTAGGGAGAAAAAAGGGTGAAAGATGATCAACCTGTATATTATTTAACTAAGGTTATATACATTTTGGTATTTAAACCTTAAAATGTTTAGATATAACCGCTTTTAATATTTATTTTTTTTAATATAGTTACGCTATTAATTACAAACCTTTAAAAGTTTCTACAAAAATTTCTTCAGTTTTTTCTTCTTTACTTAATATTTTATGTTCTGATGGTTCTCTGACACAAACATCCGGAACCATACTGGATTTGTGTTAATTGGGTGTAGTAAACTCTACATACTACTTTTTATTTGGTTTTGAGTAAAATAAAAGAATGAATAAGAAAGTCATGAAAGGTTGTTTCACCTTGAATTCATGTAATTGAATTTTGTGATATTATAAATTTATCCATTACTAGCGACCCGCCCCGGCTTCGCACGGATGCAATGCTCTACTATATTATGCCTGTATTATACATATAAACCTTTCTCTTGAATTACTCTATCTATTAAAAAAAAACCGCATCAAAATCCATTGCGTAGTTTTAAAGATTTAAGCATACATAGGGATATAGGGACAGAGAAAGCGACTTTGTTTTATACTATGTAGTGATGTTACCTTTTTTGTTTTATAATAACAAAGCACGTGAACTCTACATTAACCGTTTCGCGAGCTGCATTAGGAAGCACATTATGTCCACATTACAGGCCTAACTGCCTAGGTTAATTCGGGGACATGAGTGACCTCAGCACATTTAACCTATATTCGATGTGAGTAATTATACAGCCGAATATATATAACAGCCACAGTAATTTCACCATAGTTTTCTTTCATGAAGATTATACATAGGCTAATGTTCAATAGGAGCAATTTTAAATCAATACTAATGTTGATGAGATAAATAAGTCATCATTGAATTAATTTAAATTGTGGTTAAGATAATTAATTATAAATTGATAGCCGTTGTGTAAGAAGGCAATGACAATAAAGGAAATTGCCTTTTGTATGCCAAAAACAGGCTACAAACTGGTTAGTATTGTTTTAGGAAGATAGGGCATTAGATTTCTTAAAACATATTTGTTCCTTAATTCGCTTTGGGTATCTGCTATCAAAGATCTCATGCTAAGGCATGCTAAGGCATGAGATCTTCTGATATCTTTGAATCTGAGTCATTTAAACAAAGTACAGGATGACATATATAAGGACCATTGGCTCAATGCTATGAAGATGGGATATGATTCTTTAATGAATCATGGTACTTGGATACTAGTTGACACGCCTAGATATAGAAAAATACAGATGGAAATATTGAAAAATATAAAGCTAGACTTGTAGCGAAACGGTTTATCCAATTCTATGGTGTAGATTTCAGAGAAACTTTTTCTCCAGTAACAAAATGCTTCTTCATTTAAATGTGCAGTTATTTTAGCTATCGCCGCTAGATTAAATCTTCGAACGATTATCTGGATTTAGAAACAGCGTTTCTGAATGGCGATCTTGAAGGAGAAATTTATATAGAACAACCTAAAGGTTTCACAAAAGAAATAGGAAAAGTATTTTTTCTTAAAAAATCGCTTTATGGTCTCAAACAAGCTCCGAGACAGTGGAATAAAAAGGTCTGCGAAGAAATGCAATAATTGTCTCTAACTCGCGCAAAAAACTGAACACTGTATTTATTATAAACGAGAATGTGAAAATCTTCTTGTCGTAGCTATTTTCGTAGACGATTTTTACTTATTAAGCAATAGTGACCAAAAGAAAGATATGTTTCATCAGTGCTAACGCCTTTAGAACCTGGTCTCAAATTGATTTTATTCAATAAAGATGATGAGCAATCAGATTTGCCGTATCAGAAGCTCGTTAAATCTTTAATGTACCTCTTCATTGGCACTAGACCGGACATATCACATGCAGTGTCCGTTCTTAGCCAATTCAATGCACATAACGGGGAGGTACATTGGAGAACTGCTACAAGGGTACTTCGGTACCTTAAGGCAACAAAACATAAAGGGTTGCCTTACACAAAATCAACAGATAGCATTGTGGGATATGCTGATGCGAACTATGGATCTAATCTCATGGATCGCAGATCCTACACTGGTTTTGTGTTAATGCTCAGTGGCCAGAGCCACTATGCCAGATATGCCAGAGCATATCCTGGGAGTCACGTAAACGCACTGTTACACTCTCAACTACAGAAGCAGAATACATGGCTCTTAGCGAAGTATGCAAAGATGGCATATATTTAAAATATTTGCTTAAGGATGTTTTTGAATACAACAATCCAATCACACTGTATTGCGATAGTCAAAGAGCACTTCAACTCACCAAAAACAAGACGCATCACTCACGCACCAAACACATCGACGTTAGGTATCATTTTATTACAAATTGAATTGCTAGTAATAACACAGTGGTTAAATACGTTCCTATTGGCAATATGATCGCCGATATCCTTACTAAGTGCTTATCTTATATTAAACATGCTAAATTTATAAAAAGTTTAGGGTTAAGTTAAAATAGTTAGTGTTAAGGTGTGTATAGACTTAAGATGTAAAAAATAACATTATATATACGCTAATATATAAAATAACATTACATATTCATATAATTATATATAGTGTTATTTTTTTGTAAGGAAAGTTTAATTACTTTCATTGTAACTGTTGTAAATGTTCTGATGGGATTTTTTTTAAAGTAGAGAGTAGTCTGTCATCCTACGATATGATGTGTAAGATGTTTAATATTTATTAATTTTCTTACAGTTAAAATAAAATAACAGAAGATAATTCTGGAACATTTCACTGCCACCCATGCCACAAATATATATGTGTGTGTGTAAATAAAAGAATAACAGTAATTTATCAAGTAGGCGTGTTAAATACGTCGTTAAAGGAACGTTAGTAAAACATTGCTATAGTATGATGTTTCCTTTCGATGTTCTTTACAATTAATACCTTTTATTCGTTACTTTCGAAAATAAATTGTTATGGTCAAGAAACGAGATCGAAATGATTTTTAAAAACTTAAAATACACTCAAAATTAAAACATAACTTACGAATCCCCGTGAATGTAATCAAGAGTATAAACTAACTTTCTTTACTTTCTCAAAATGAACCTAATGCCGCCATTGAGCGACTTCATAAGCAGCCGATTCGAACACTTCTATGGATTCCGGAAATCACGTTAACACACCCTCTTGATAAATTACTTTTTTTCAACATTCATCAGGTTATGCCTATTTATCAGCAAAGCTAGCTGTCTTATTTAATAAAATCAACGTGGAACTGAATGTTTAACCTTCAACTTACTCCAAGTAAAAAATGAAATCTTAATGAATGGCCGAATAAGAAAGTATTGGTACTTTGAAGATATTGAATTATTCACAAAATATGACGTCCGTTTGGTGCAATAATATCGTACCTACCTTTCCCACGGCGTATATTTATATGATTTAGACGAGCAATTGCACCTCATATCCTGTTATAGGTTATACATATATTAACATGAATATTATCTAAGTATCTATGTATATGTATGTCTATCAATTAACCTAGTATCCACAGCACAAGTCTTATAGTGCCTACTTCGGGCGAAGCTTATTAGCTTAGCTCGAAACTCACACCGATTCACCTACCTCACACCGATTGGTGTGACTGTGAGAATTATTATTATTTAATTATTATTCATCTAATTCAACCTGACTCTTGTAAAAAATAATTCGTTTTTAACACATTTATATCTAAATATTTAAAAAGTTAAATCTTGTTTCACTTTAAATCATATATTACTCATTAAATACAATTGGCTTACTTATGTATTTAAAATTGCCTCCTGTCCATTCATTTAAATTTTTAAAACGTAAAGCGTTCGATCAAAAGACAATATCTTAAGGCAACATTATACTATTGGTACTTCCTTCCTTCCATGCTAGTGCTGCATCAGTCGATGGAAAATCCCGATCTTCCAGTCGGGCTTGCCTCCCAGAAGATATCGCTCAATAAGGGCTTACATTATCTCACACATATAAACGCATACAACCCAACAACGCACACACAAACTTTTTACTCGTCTTCTCTTATTTGAGTAAAATTCGTTCTTTTTACCTACTATGGGCATACATACGCATACAAAGTAAGAATGCTTCATAGCACAAGTAAAAGCAAAATTAGTATATTATTTTAAAACATTAATATAATATTTAAACTAACATTTAAATAATAAGAAAGCTTATATAAAAGATTAGGTTTCCATAATAAAAATAAACATTTTAGCAATATTTCGCAGATAAAGTAACACCGAATAACCTTAAAATTTATAAACTCATTTGCAAAAAAAACGGGCACCTAAGCAATGAACCATTTTAAATGTTAATATTGCTTTGTTTGATAATTATAAGTAGTTTTATCCTCACAGTTTGGTAAATTAATAAGAAAAAAATCGGTTTCATCAGTATTTCATAAAATTTTGATACAATTTATGGGAAATAATGCTAAACCTCACTAGTAGTGTATGTTCGCTAGTAGTGCATATGCTCATGAAGTAAAAATAAAAAGGTTTTTTTTGTTTGTTTTTCTTTAATAAAGTAAAAGCAGATAAATGTTTAGTATCGAGTGTGACCCCCTCTAGCTAAAATCACAGCTTGAATTCCTCTGGGCATGCTAGCAAGTATATCCCGGATACTTGCTTGCGGAATACGTTCCCACTTCGCAGTAATCACATTCTTCAGCTCTCTGATGGTCTGCGGAGCCGGTTGTACTGATCTCACACGCCGTTTCAGAACGTCCCAGACATGCTCTTTGGGATTGAGGTCGGGACTTCGAGCTGGCCAATTCCAAACGACGAATGCCGACCTCTTGCACATACGCTTTAACATCGCGAGATCGGTGGGCGCGAGCATTGTTGTCCATAAAAATCGAGTCTTCACCTAGAGCGGATAATGCGGGTTGTGCATGAGGAATTAGAACTTCCGTTATGTATCGATGCCCAGTCTTGAGCCGTTTTCAATGAAGACTAACTCTGTACGATCCATTGAAATTATTCCTGCCCAAAACATAACAGAGTCCCCACCATAAGGTGTGATTTCTTCGAAACATGCCTCTGCAAAGCATTCTCCTTGTCTTCTTAGCACTCTCCGACGTCGATCTTCACCGAACAGAGATATCCTGGCTTCATCAGAGAACAAAACCCTATTCCAATCTTCTTGAGTCCATGATTCACATTTTCTAGCGAACCTAAGCCTGCGAACTCGGTGCTCACGGAGTAATTTTGGGCCGTGGGCCGGGCGGTGACTGCGTATATTGGCAGCGAGAAGCCTTTTCCTGACCGTCCATAGACTAATATGCACATTTCTTACTTCTTGGAGGTTGTTCTTAAGATCCACATTCGAAGATTTGCGATTTCTCAATGCGCGACTCACAAGAAAACGATCATCCTGTGGTTGGGTACATGGTTTTCTTCCAGAACCACGCCTTCTCTCGACGGAACCATTCTCCTGATATCGCTGCCAGGTCCTTTGGACCGTCGAGTGACTAACATTTAGCCTCCTAGCCACGAAGCATTGGCTGAAACCCTCTTCAAGCAGCGCGATAATTTTGGTAGCTTTTACCACTTTATCTACCATTTTTGATACAGCCAAACAGCAATAAATAAAGCTTTGACAGTCAAGGATATGAAATTAATCGATGAAAATTGAATAAAAGTTATAAAAGTCGATGTTAACTGCTGGAACTTCGCGCTAAAAATGTAGGATAAAAAGGGGTTTTCTGTAAAAATGAGCATCAAATGAAAATTTGAATTTATAACGTATTTTTTTAAATACCACGGCATTTTTAAAACCGGCCAGTAACGTGTACAAACGATTGAAACCTTTTTTGTATTGTATCTTTTTAAAGATGAATGAAAATCAAAACCGCCCGTTTTTTTTGCAAATGAGTGTATATACTTACCAAGCTTATAATTACTTTCTAAGTAATTAAAAAACTCTAAGGAAGCCAACACATAGTAAATAGATAATGGAGACTGTTAATAGATATCTGCTCGTTAAAGTGACTGACTTATTCGACAGTAATGGGAGAGTCACACTACCGTTAATCGATCCGAATAGAGAAATTGAAAGGTATCGATTTGGTGGAGTCTAATCGCCTAACATCGGGTATGGTTTAAATAAAAAGTCCAGCGACTGTTAACGTCATTAAAATTGAATATTTATTAGATACTATTTACAAATATGCGAATCGATTTTTTAAACCTACGTTAAAATTAAATTAATTAGAAATAAACTTTGAAATTTAGTCTATATGTAATATCCAGAAGTCTTTTATAAACAACCCATTCAGAACGTCTTTTGAGAACAACGACAATAAGATAGTCATCCTACTATCTCTATAATAACAATGTTCTGGTACTATTACATTATTCAATATAACAAATCCGACAAGATATTTCACCACCTCATATGACACCAGCTAAAATATATTTTTGAAATAAAGAAATACTTATAAGCTATTTGACACAGCTTGTAATAATCATACGTCACTCGTCACCTTTGTTATTTACTCTAAGCCATGTGCGATTTTTTTACAGGAATATTAATTATAAGTTAAGGCAAATCAACTTTGTGCATGTTTTTCGAATACCTGTTGTTTTCAGCAAGTTACCAGTAAAAAACCAGGGATAAAAAAATAATTTAAGTTTCTAATTTAATAGTCTGTATATTCCATGTATGACACTATGATTCTATAATGTATCAAAATACTTTCGTACATGAATAAATATATTCATCTTTTATAAATATAAAATTTAATTTTAATATTAGTAGGTCATTGTGTATTATTAATACCAATATTGCTAAGAAGAGCGGAGTTGAAATTTGTTTTTGTAATACCAGAGTCCAGATATCTTAATTTAATTCCTTGTAAGAATTTTTAACACGAAATAATGTAAACGTAAATTTAATTGTTTGTGATACAGCAAAAAGTGTTATACTTCTTTATAATACTCCTCCGCTATGCTTATGCTTTGCGTCGTATCTCTAAATGGTAATGTTTGCTAAACATCACACAGTCTGCGGCGCTCCTCGCATTGATTGAATTTCATGAAGGACTCAAACGTTCCGCAAGTGAAATATGTATGTACAATAATAACCTTTGGTTAACAAGATTCGTGTCGGAGATTCCTTATTTATTCCACTACTTCAGTGGCTTAGGATTTTCTCGAATATATTTCTTGCAGTTTTTAGGTATATTTCACGTAGCAAAGATTTGAAATAAATTGTAATTTGGTATTATTCACACAGAAATAAAATTTCACCTCAGTAGAAATTCGGGATCCAAATATTCAGAAGTATTTTGTGGTTGTTAAAGTTATAATTTATGGCTCTTTGATATTAACGTAAATATCAAAGGAAATAGTATTAACATAATTTTCATTTAAAACAAACCAGTCATATTTATATTCAGAAAACAAAATTCAGTCAACATCAACTAAAGTCACCGCGTCATCGTGATTTTTAAAAAGCTGCGATACTTTATTGTACCCCAAATTTCAAAAAGTAAAATAAAGTAGGCCTTCAAAAGGACATCCGCATATCATGTTCAAACGACTGTCATAATTTTTATTCTAATTACAATGATCATTTCGTAATACTGAAAAATACTGCTGTAAAACATGAAAAAGAAAATAGCTCGATTTATAGGCTCCCAAGTGTAGATAGAATTTATTTGCGTTTGGACGGCAGAAATTTACAATGTACAAGTTTTGTTCTTGTTCCGAAGTTACAGCTTTCTAGATGTTTGCATTTATAATCTCTCAAAAAGTTTTCTTCAGTTGTAAATTATATATTTAGATATGAATGAAGTAAAATAGTTCATTAACTTTTAGCCTAAATTCAAAAATTAATTCTTAAGATAGATATTTTATAAAGAAGAATACCTTTAAAAGTATGCGAATATTGCGAACCTATGTGAGAGGTTTCAGTGAGTATGTAACGAGGCGCCATAGCTATATTGGCGACTCGTTGCTTTCATTGCGCTCTTCTCTGGCCATTTTTCATATTTTCTTTTCTCTTCGTTTCCTATTTTAAATTTACTGTCTGTCTCTGTTTCCTATTTTAAATTTACTGTCTGTCTCTGTTTATTTGTTTTGTTCGAAGTTTATTCTTACCAGAGTCAGCGCGTAGAGCGGTTGACTCACCGAAAATAAATTATTTAAATATATTTATAGTGCTGAGCAGTTATAATAAGCTCACAAGTATATAATAAGCTCATAAGCATAATTCACAAGTTTCCTGTATATATGTATATTCTGTACCACCAGTTTCTGTTTATAAGTCTATAAGTTTCTTTAAGGCACTATTGTAAGTAGCCCTACCTTTTATAATATGTTTTTAGTGATAAATGTGAAATTGTTTTTGTATTCAGTGTAATTTACCTTTTTTTTATATAATTGTTTCAGTTGTGCCTTAATTACTTAAATATAAAACAAGTGACCTAAACGAGCTTTTATTTCTCCGGCTGCACCCGTCACACTGGCGCCTCAACGTGTATAGAACACCACCATCCAGTCAACTAGTACCGGCGAACCGAACTACTATTTTTGAAGATCGTTGTATGTTGTGTGTGTTTTTTTTTTATTTTTTTTCCAAATTCTAAAAGGCTTAGTCGCCCCCCAGTATTTTATCGGCCATATTATTAACTTAATCATCTCATCTCATCTCATCCCAATCCTCATTTTATTTAATTTATAGTAGTTGACAATACAACTACATCACTACACACAACACTTACAAGACACTTTACCCAACATTTACTACATTTTACAGACAAGAAACTATACGCGGTTTCGAAAGAAACCGACACAAAATTGTTGCTGATTCTGAGCGTCAATATATCACTCAGATCAGTGAAATTAACACTTACGGGCAGTGCTGAGAGGGAGTACCTCCAGTGTATCCCACATACAAGTCTTAGATTTGGCTAGGCACTTTCCTGGAGGCAATCCATGCCGACTATCCAGAGGTTCCTACCAGTCTAAACTTGAACATTACACCTACCTCACACTAGTTTTATTAAATTTATCTTAGTCTTACTTAACCAGTCTTTGTATAATAGATTAGTTAGGAAAAAATTAAACAATTTTAGTTTCACTCTCCTTTCAACTCATCACATATCATCCTATCACTTAGACTATTATAATTTATAGTAGTGACATAACAAGCACGCAACTACACATTACACTTACAGTACACTTACCTACCACATTTACTACACCCATCAGACAGTAAAACTATACGCGGTTTTGAAAGAAACCGACACAAAATTGTTGCTGATTCTGAGCGTCAATATATCACTCAGATCAGTGCAATTAATACTTACGGGCAGTGCTGAGAGGGAGTACCTCCAGTGTATCCCACACACAAGTCTTAGATTTGGCTAGGCACTTTCCTGGGGGCAATCCGTTCCGACTATCCAGAGGTTCCTACCAGTCTAAGCTTGAACACAATACCTACCTAGCACTAGTATTATTAAATTTATTTTAAACCATAACTGTTTTTAAGTAGTTTTTAAATAGCTAGAAAAACACCTCGTTTTGAAACACAATCATTTATTTTTAATAACACTATGAATCCATCACTTATAAATAAACCTGAGCTTGCTTATGAACTTGTCTCCGCTCAATTGAATTTCCATCTGTCGCAACCGCTGAGGAATTACGAGAATTACTAAATCCAATAATAGACTCAGATTGTTCAGTTCTTTCCCAGTCCTTACTCCATTGAACGTGATCTTGATAAAATCAAAAACATTCTTTGTATGGTTTCTTCACGATTAATTTATCAATACGTTTAAATAGATTAGAGATTACTACATAACATAAACGAGACATTTGCAAAACTTCAAACAAATTTTTCATCCATGACAGCCTGTCAATCAAATTTTAAACCTCTTCTGTCCAGCAATAACATAACTACGAACTCCTGGCACAAAATTTACTCAAAACTCTTTAGACCTAAAAAAATTCTTTTATTCCTTACTTTTTCTTTATTACTTTTATTTACGTTTATACTATATATTACTTTTATTACTTTTTCTCCCAACTATATTTCTCTATCGTTATTACTTTTCCAAAAGTTTTTTTATATATTACTTTTATACATACTACTATTTACAACTCATTCATTCACTCATTCTATTACAACACATAATAATTACTATACATTAACTTTCTTCATAGAAGACATACTTAATTATACAGTCTTACAGTCTTCATAGAGGGCATTAATTTTTCAGTCTTCATAGAAGGCATATTTAATTTCTCAACCGAGAATAGAACCTCTTAGTCTATTGTTAAAGCCTCATTATACATCTTGAGGGAATTTTTTCTTCCAGCGGGTTGTGACTGGTTAAATAAGCCTACACTAATTTATATTTTTCATCCAGCGGGTTGTGACTGGATAAATAAGCCTACACTAATTTTTATTTTTCATCCAGCGGGTTGTGACTGGTTAAACAAGCCTACACTAATTTTTATTTTTCATCCAGCGGGTTGTGACTGGTTAAACAAGCCTACACTAATTTTTATTTTTCATCCAGCGGGTTGTGACTGGTTAAGCAAGCCTACACTGTTTTATTTTTTTCACCCAGCGGGTTGTGACTGGTTAAATAAGCCTTCACTAATTTAGGGAGCCAGTTGAGTATTCAATAAATTTTGGATACTCTACCGCGTGGAGTCTGGTTGTCTCGTTAAATCAACCATGACCGTTGACTGAAGTATGTTCTGGAAGTATGAAAGTGATGCATGTAAGGAAAGTGATGCATGTAAGGAAGCTGGTCTCCTTATTTTCTCATTTCACAATTCTCATCTCATCCATTTTTATTAAAGATATGTTTTTTTTTTATATAAAATGGTCACATTTTTACATAGTTTTATGAAAAAATCCTTTTTATACTCAGGATTTTTTCTTCCAGGGGGGAGCGGGTATTGTAACGAGGCGCCATAGCTATATTGGCGACTCGTTGCTTTCATTGCGCTCTTCTCTGGCCATTTTTCATATTTTCTTTTCTCTTCGTTTCCTATTTTAAATTTACTGTCTGTCTCTGTTTCCTATTTTAAATTTACTGTCTGTCTCTGTTTATTTGTTTTGTTCGAAGTTTATTCTTACCAGAGTCAGCGCGTAGAGCGGTTGACTCACCGAAAATAAATTATTTAAATATATTTATAGTGCTGAGCAGTTATAATAAGCTCACAAGTATATAATAAGCTCATAAGCATAATTCACAAGTTTCCTGTATCACCAGTTTCTGTTTATAAGTCTATAAGTTTCTTTAAGGCACTATTGTAAGTAGCCCTACCTTTTATAATATGTTTTTAGTGATAAATGTGAAATTGTTTTTGTATTCAGTGTAATTTACCTTTTTTTTATATAATTGTTTCAGTTGTGCCTTAATTCCTTAAATATAAAACAAGTGACCTAAACGAGCTTTTATTTCTCCGGCTGCACCCCGTCACAAGTATTTGTATTATATACCTGTACAAACTTACCATTTAATTATCTCCTGATAAAAATAAGAAAATATAAAAAATGTGATATTATTAATATATTTTAATATCAGTACTACGAACCACCGCCAGAGGCACAAAAACATACAAGGTACGATATCTTTTTACCACCTCATTAGTTATGCAAAAACGTCATATCAAAATTTCAAACATTTCTAATTAGTGACTTGAATACGTGTGATTATTGAACGCTGCCCCGATGTTTGTGTGATTCGAGTGTAAATATGCCAAAATTTCCACACGTTCTGTGTGATACTTAGTGTCGGATACTAAATGCGTGATAGGTCTCTGTCGGAAACATTGCCATAAACTTATCTGTAAAGTCAAAGCCACATTCTTCAAACTCAAAAATAAATCGTGTTTTGAGCACTATCTGTCTAAATGCAACATAATTTGTTGGCCGTCACTATAAGTAGAATATATAGCCTTTTTTTAATTAACACCGTAAATCATTTCACATGCCTTGGGTTATAGTTGATGTGATACAAATTCAGCATACAAAAAAAACTATTCATTGTAACATATCTAAAAATAAATTTAGTGATTGGGCTACTCCTGGCCTCTAAATAGTCAAAAGTGTATTTCTAAGGATACTAAAATTGTTGATTGTGTTAAAAACACTGGAAGACATTTAAATAAGTTTGCTCTTTAGCAGAAACCAAGTACATACCCAATTAAATTTGTGTAAATGAAATTAAAAGTAATAACTAGAAATATAAAAATCTAGCAGTTAAATTCTAAAGCAACAAATCCCTACTAATATTATAAATGTGAATATAAGTTTGTTTGTGAAGCTTTCACGCAAAAAGTACTAAACCGATCATCATCAAACTTCGTACATATATTTTTGGAGGTATTAGAAGAAACATAGGATACTTTTTATTGAAAAAAAAAATGCGGGTGAAGCCGCTGGTAAAAACTAAGTATATAATAATTAAAGAGCGGTTTCTTCATTATCTATTACTGAATACTTGTGAAAGTAGTAGGTATGTACTTAACTACAACACATAGAGATATTGCCAATATCTGGCTTAAGAAACATTTAGAAAACTTAGTATTGGTAGCTCACTAGGATGAGCATCAGGATATGGCTTCAAAATGCAATTTTATCTTTTATACATCTAAAGTTTAGAAAATCTATGTCCAAGTATTCGCTAATTTCTTTATTAACAAATAATCTATTGAAATGTTACATTTTATTGAGCTTAGCGTGCGTTTGTCAGAGGACGCAATTTTATTTTTTAGTTATGAAGGGGGGTTAGTGTAAAGTTAAATCCAAGTTTTAGGGGTTGCAACCCTTGTCCCACGGCCGCCATCTTGGTAAAAGAGATTGAAATGGATTTTACGATTTATCTGCCAAAATAGTTCTCACAAAAAAAATTTAGCGTTTTTTGTTGCAAATAAAATTATCTAAATCTTTTGTTCAGTAACTTTTAGTCGTAGTACCATAAATAAAACAATTATAAGCGAAAATCCTTAAAAATTTGAGAAAAAGATCTATTTTTCGAAATAACTTTCTTTTCTAATAATTTTACAAAAAAAATATATGAGACCATTTTTATAGATGTTGTTTTAAGGAACAATTTTTTAGTAAAAACGTTTTTAAATGTATTCATTAGAAAGTGTTTTTCAGTTTTTCAGCGTTTTCTACCATTAGGTGTTCCAAATCGATCCATTGTAAAACAATTAATAAATATTGACTCGAACTTGAGCAGCCATTGAAATATTGATATAAAGCAAATAAGACAGAGACGAAAATAAACATGCTCCATGGGCGGATATTTCTATTACTCAGCATTGGATTTGTAATCGTTCGACTGTTTAAATCCATTTTTCAAATACACGTAAATTTAATTAACAAACAAAATAAAAACTTAGTAATTCAAATGACACTTGGAAATAAATTTGAAAAGGACCTAAACGAATAAGCAGGCATTATATTTTTATATATTTTATGCATTTTTCAATGCGATCTTATAAGATAAATTATTATAATAGAAAAATACTAGATAAAATCGACTCGGGTCACAAGTGAATTCTCAGGTACAAGAATAACTAGGCATTTTAATATTATTATATAGTAGTAATTTCAAACAAAAAAGTCAAATAAATCTTTAAATGCACAGGAATAAACAATCTGAAAAAAAAAATTGGCCAAGTGCGAGTCGGACTGGCGCACCGAGGGTTCCGTACAAACCTGTAGGTATATAAGTAAAAGTTCACCCATCACGACAATCGAGTCATAGCTATGGTATTTTTATTGCAAAATGAAGATATAACAAAAAATAACAAAAATATAACAAAACAAAAAACTAACGTGACTGCCCATTCGAGTAGCCATAACTAACGGCGGGCCATCCGTCCACAATAAAAAATATGGTTTCTTCGT
Source organism: Calamotropha paludella (assembly GCA_927399485.1). Lineage (NCBI taxonomy): Eukaryota > Metazoa > Arthropoda > Insecta > Lepidoptera > Crambidae > Calamotropha > Calamotropha paludella. The sequence continues at coordinate 15,752,281 of OV656803.1, read as the reverse complement.
TTTTTCGTTTGTTAAACCTGAAAGTCTTTTTTCCAGTCCTATTTAAAAATATAGTATTTGTGATTATATGCTATCTTTTATTTGATTGAAATGCCTACTTATTAAAGTTTTTATGGGGTTTTCGAAAATTCAAAATAAATAAATAAATAAATTACGCTTTATTGCACACACAGATAGAATACAGGGAAATAAAAATAACAAAGAAAAGTATACAGACAGGCGGCGTTATTGCTAAACAGCAATCTCTTCCAGGCAACCTTGAATCAATTTATAGTTTTACAGAAAAAGGTTGTGAAACCGAGATAGAAATAATGCGTATTAATTTAAAAAAATAAAACACCAACTTCCTTGCTGATCTTTGTACCTCTTTCGAAGATACAGGCGTGATGTTATGTTATGCAATTGAGTAGACAATGGATATTTATGTAATAGCAGCAATTGCGGTCGATTTTCTGCCATTTTTTGAAGTGTTCCATTATCTGTCTGCGAAACTTATTCTTTTTTTAGAAAAACACACATCTAAATATGCACGCGAACGCGAAGTCGCGGGTAACAGCTAGTTACATATAAATGGTTATACCAAAAAAGGCATATACATGTTGTTCGTCGTTTCTGGAAATGCTAATTGAGCCCAGTGGGTGGCGCTTCAATAGGTTTTTCTTATTTTGACATAATATATGTAATAGGTATGCTGTCGTTCGAGAAGGAGGATTAAGCTTGTGACATTGTGGTCTGCATTTAACTTAATTTATTCACTTAATCTTTTCGTGAAAACTGCCATATAATTCGTTTAGAATTTCAGAGATTAGCAAGTTCAATTTTTCTTTAAATACCGATAACTTTATAACAGATTCAATTTTTTTTCGTTGTCCACTTCATTACTGATAAAATAAATATTGTTTAACCTTACGAGAACTGCACCATCTAGATCCTCTTTTATAGGATATTTTTTAATTTGACATATTTACTCATATCATGCATATTTCCCCAACCGTACAGATCACTAAAATCAGTCTGAGATATTCTCATGAAGCTTACCCATGTTTGTAATGTAGCATTTCGGGACATGTTCTGTTTGTAGAGTTAATGAATTGCCATCTGACGGCACCAACTCATATGTTCAGAAGCACTGAAGCGAATATGAGCGTAACTTTAACAAAGGAAATTGAAATTTGCCATATGCTGATTAAGGGTATAATTTCCATTTCCTGCTATTAGTAAGAATAAACTATTCTATAACTTCGCTTCAAATTTTGTAGTTGTTGTCAAGAAAAGATAATTGATGTTGTTAAATAATGTATAATTTTGCTATAGCAGATGTTAGACTTACAAACAAAATCATGAATTTTGACAGCTCTATATTATTTTATTATCTTCACAAAAGGAATGTTGTTCAACAACATCATTAAAGTAACGAAAAATTTGGCTTGTCCTTAACTCTATTTCAAAAGATAATTATTTAACCTGATTTGAGTTCCAATTTCTGCCAGACACCGCAAAATTTATACTCACGATGGCAATGTTGCTGTCAATTTTATAAAAGCGAAGTCGTGTTTAGTCTAAATGAAACTTTATTTGTTAAATCATAAAGTATACTTAATAGTTTTTCAAAGGGACGCTCAATGTAGCTTGAGAGGACTTCGAGACAATTTTACAGTAGCTGACGGCTGTCAAATTAGCTACTTTGAGGGCCATTAAGAAAACAAATAAATAGTGAAGAAAAAAATGATGAATAAGTCATGCAAATGTCGGCAATGATTTTATTTTTTATTTTCACTTTATAACTAAAGTGTTCCCATTTTATGTTCGGTGGTGCCAAGTCATTTTGTCTGGCTTATTATTGCAGCAAGAACTACATTGAGTCTAGGCCAAGTGAAAGATTTCATAGCAAAATATTAATCTTAGCGGAAGTTCATTTTGAAAAAACTTTCCTTTCGTATAAGCTATGGAACTTTATAATCGGCTATCCAAAAGCAGTAAGACGTTTTTAAATCCAGCAGTGTGGTCTTTTATATAGTTCCACAATTAGGCAGGCATAGCTGTTTGGTGCAACGGTCGCCATCCTGCCTTTAGCACCGACGGTATTTGTGTGATGAATACGAGCATTTGTAGCTGAGTTTTAGGTATTTACATATATTTCTATTAATATTACTTATTATGTATCCGTTACCCTAGTATGAATAACACAAGTCTTAGTTATACGTATTCAATAATGTCAAAAAAATTAATACTATGTCTATTAAAAAGTTGAAAGTTAGTTAATCTTATTGTAATTGATAATTTACTTCAGCCCAGTGTGGCAAAAGCGTAAAAAGCGTTCCAAATAAAAAATAATTAAAAGTGAAAAATCTTCTATTTTTTAAGACTAGCTTTCCGCCCGCTGCTTAGTTCACGTGGATTATGTCTAGACCCAGTGATTTCTGCTCCGCATCGAATAGGTAGAGGCTGTCGGTTCGACCAAAACCTAAGACTGAATTTTTTCGAGTAAAAATTTCTTTAGATTTTGGAAGCAAGCAGTTAAATGCTTCAATTACAAAAAAAAAATATCTTCTATTACGATATTTTTCCCTAGAGCTAATATAAATAGGTGGTTATCATAACAGATCCACGAGCAGGCCACGTTTAGTTTACTATGGCAACAGTAAAACCATAAATAAAAATAAGTAACTTTTGGGATTCTGCCCCTGTTAACAAGCAAGCAATCGTTTATAGGAAATTGTGTGCCCTTGTTTGTACTGGAGTGGTTTTGAAACTGATAAAAAACATTGGTATTCGTGGAATGAACACAGAACCTTAGCCTCGATGACGTTGCTTTACGAAGCACTTACTATCTGAGTCTAATTCCTTGCCACATCTTATCTTATCAAAACACTGAGTTTAAATAATGTTTACAAAATCCTTCTTACTCATTGAATCATAACTCATTGAACGCTAATACATTCTTATTCTATAATTATTTCTGGGAATCAATAATTAAAGATATTCCAGAAAATATGCATTTATTTATATAAGTTTCGCGCTGCATGTCATAATTGGAACTTTCGTATCCTTGTGTGTATCGTATAGTACGAATATGTTTGTGTGAAAAACAAAATCATTTGTACCCTATGAATTATTATTTATGTTACAATTATAATCCATTTAATTCCCATACTTGACTTTAGTTTACATTGAATTAAAACATGTACTCGATTTTAATTTGTCCAAATTTTATTCTGACAAATGCTAAAAAAAGATGTACAAACGGAAACATAAAGATTAGGAAATTCTAAAATACGAGTATAACGAGCTGATCCAGTCACGCGTCGCTGTGGCAGTTATTATAATATGCATATTTTTTTTTGTTATGAATTAAAATACAACCTATCCTCTGTCTCAAGTTGGAACAAATCCAGTAAAATGAAAAAAAAAAACATCAAAATTGGTTAAGTGGCTATGGAATTTCATATTTTGAAAATTGAAAGCTTTCATTAGATAAAAATACACTTGAAGTTAGCTCATTAATAACAAGTAAATATGAAAGTACTCAAAATATACTAAAAGTATTTTGCCACGCTCTCTAATCTCTTTAAAATATAATATATAAAAATAATATATTTATATATAATGATTACGTTACGAAAGCTTAAATTAACTTTACGGTTGTAAAATTCTTTAAAACAATTTTAAACCACGATTAACATATTCAATCGTTTAACATTCAGCTTCAAACAGTTGAATATTTGTCTACAGAACAAAAGAGCAGCGACATTATTTTGATAAGACTACTATGTATAAAAATACGTTTCATTACTTACTTTAAAAAGCAGTATATGTCTGGGTACAATTGTTAGATGTTTTTATTTTATTTTAAATTTAATTGTTTAATTAATTTGAAATCGCATTTAAATCTCTATTCTTATCTTTCATCTCCATGTAACATTCAAGTTTCTTTGGAGTATTAACATACGGTAGGGAGACAAATTTACTAATTATTATTGATCTCAATAAGGCTATCCAATGGTTAATGGAGAGAACGATACTTGGTGTTTCCTTGCGCGATTTCAGAAATGAGGAGAAATAAAATAACCGATATTACTCAAAGGATTGCTCAGCTAATGGGGCAATAGATGGGACATTTAGCAAAAATAACCGATGGCTGTTGGATCCGGAGTCTTGGCGGTGACTGTGAACTGGTTAGCTCGAGTAGGGGCTACCCCAAAAGGTGGAGTGACATTTTGTTGACGACAATAAAATTCCGTAACTTACGATAGTGCAAGACCTATCGTTCTGATATCGATTGGGACACCTTAGGGTACCTATGCTATCTTCACTCAGCAATAGGCATCGTTTGAGAATATAAGATTATGACAACATTTTCAGGAAAAAGGCGCCATATAAATATGTTGGATATTATTGGCGAGTAAGAGCAAAACACATGTAGTTCAGTGTAGATTTTATATTGAAATAAGTAAGTGACGGGTAAACATGTCAAAAATATAAAATTAAATTTGATTACACAGTTATTTATAAAAAGAACCTTATAGGTAGCTAGTATTATTTCAACACGGCCCCTTAATCAAATATAATTTAGACCTCATAATAATGTCTACACATGCTACCCGTTATCACTATAACATAATGTGCAAAAAAAAACTTAAGTAAGGCCTAACCCAGCTATACATCGAGCATGCGCTGTGTGCCCCAGAGCTTTGGTTAAGACATCAGCCGGCATTTGGCTAGATTCTAAGAATTTTAAAGTAACTGCCCTATCTGACACCTTTTCTCTTACAAAATGATACCTGGTGTCTATATGTTTCGTCCTACTGTGATGGACAGGATTTTGAGCTAAGTTGAGTGCACTCTGACTGTCACTATATATATTTACAGAACCAGAAACTAATTTACACTCACTTACATTAACGAATACTTCGGATACAAATCTTTTCAGATATATTGCCTCCTTGACGGCATCTGTTAAGGCCATATATTCAGCTTCGGCAGAAGAAAGGGCCACTGTCGGTTGCTTCCTAGCCGCCCACGACACTGGACCTCCTGCCAATTTGAAGCAATAGCCTGTATAAGATCGCCGATCAATTTTGCAATTCGCCCAATCAGCGTCAGCACACCCTTTTAAGACGGCACCAGTACGCGAATATTTGATGGCAAGATCCAAAGTGCCCTTTAAATATTGTAAAACACGCTTCGCAGCTAACCAATGCGTTTTATCGTGACATGTATTAAATTGACTCAGGTAGCTGACTGTAAATGCTATATCAGGGCGTGTATTTACGGCAAGGAACATTAAGCTACCGATTAACTGTTGGTCGGGATAAGACTGGTCACCTAAAACTTTACTCACCTCTAACTTCGTATTTGATAATGGTGTGTAACAAGTCTTACAATTATCCATGCCGAATTTCTTTAATAAATTTTCAATATACGGTTTTTGTTCACATATAACATCATTGTTACTATTTCTCTTTATATTCAATCCTAGATAACATTTCAATTCACCCAAATCTTTTAGTGAGAAATGTTTTTGTAAGTTTGACATGACACTGTCAAAAGCTTTGTCATTTTTATAAAATAACATCAAATCATCGACAAAAACTGCCAAGATAATTAACTCATTTTCAAAAAGTTTAGTATATACACAAGGCTCGGAAGGAGTTTGTTTGAAACCAATTTTATTTAAAGTATCATTTAACTTTATATTCCAGGCCCTAGGAGCTTGCTTTAAACCATACAGGGATTTTTGTAGCAGGCAGACCTTCTGTGCAGTTTCTTTTTGAACAAATCCAAGAGGTTGCTCCATGAATACCTCTTCTTCGAGTTCTCCATTCAGGAATGCAGTGTCGACGTCCATATGTCTCATTTTAAAACCCAATTCAGCAGCCAAAGCAAATAACACTCGCAATGAAGAATGTCGCACTACTGGGGCAAATGTCTCGTCATAATCGACGCCTAGAACTTGACTAAACCCTTTAGCCTTGCTTTGTATTTAATAATATTGCCCTCGGAGTCTCTTTTCACCTTGTAGACCCACTTGCAAGGTACAATTTTCTTATTAGGTCTATCGACAAGTTGCCACGTTTTCAGTTTCTTTAGTGACTTATATTCTTGATTCATAGCTTCCTGCCACAATGAACAATCTGCCGACTTCATGGCTTCTGCATATGTCTTTGGTTCATTTGAGTCCTCTGCTGCAGCTATGTAGGTGAAGAAATCGGGTGGCTTCCTATTTCTCTGAGGATAGCGACGTTCAGGATTTGAAGAACCTGACGTTTGTTCCTCCACAGTTTCTTCAGCTGTCTCCGAGTTCTTAATTTCAGGCCGAGATTCAACATTGATGGTCGCTACAGTACCATCAGCAACATCAGCATTTGCCTCGTTCAGTCCAGGATCAACAATAATACTAGTACTAGGTAAAGAGTCATTAGAAAAAGATAAGACCGGAGCAAAAGGAGAAAAAGGATCAGTCAATACATTTTCTGAACAATTCTTTAAAGGTTTAAAAGTACTCTCAAAAAAATGTACATCCCTAGACCTTTTTAGTTTTCGAGGACAAGTAGGATCCCTAAAGTAATAACTATTTGGATCATCACTATATCCAACAAATATTACTTCCTCTGCTTTATCATCCAGCTTTTTCCTTTGACAACCCGGAATCTGTATGAGAGCCCTACAACCGAATACCCTAAAATTACATAGATCAGGTTTTGTGCCGTACCATCTCTCAAAAGGTGTAGTATTCCTACCTAAAGCACGATGAGGTGACCTATTTTTAAGGTAAGCCGCAGTTTGCACTGCATCCTCCCAATATGACTTAGGGTGGTTACCATCGGCCATCATCGATTTGGCTTTCTCAATGAGAGAACGATTAGTTAGTTCCGCAACTCCATTTTGTTGAGGACTATACGGCGTCGTCGTCTGATGTTCGATACCCAAAGAAGTCAAATAATCTGACAAATCTTTATTTACAAATTCAGTACCATTATCAGTTCTGAACTTTTTAATAACTAAACCAGTTTGTCTTTCAACATACTTTTGGAAAGAACAAAACTTACTTTTAACTTCTGACTTAGAAGAAATAAAATAAATAAAAATCATTCTAGAAAAATCATCTATAAATAATAACATATATCTATTGCCATTAAATGACTCATTAGTAAATGGTCCACAGAGATCCGAATGGATTAACTCCCAATTTACTAGTTGCTCTGGCAAAAGCAATAGTTTTAAAACTTTTACGTGACTGTTTCCCTTTTATACATGAAACACAAGGTTTTCTATCTACGTCCTTAAAATCTATACCTATACTACAATTCTTAAGACTACTCATACCTATACGACACAGATGTCCTAACCTCTTATGCCATAACTCGTACCTACTAATTGAGTCAGAGTGCACATCATAAGCCGCAATTTGAGGTAATTTAGCAGAACAGTCCAAAGAGTAAAGTCCATCACAGAGCGAACCATGTAAGACAGAATCACCTGTAAAAGGAAAAGTGTTAGCATTGTAAATATTACAACCACTTTTATTAAAAAGGACACAAACCCCTTTCCTTATAAGCTCCTTTACAGAAACTAGGTTAGATTGTAGACCAGGAACATAGAAAACATCTTGTAAAGTATTTTCAGAATTACAACTACTATTTACAGAATTGGTATATAAATTAATGTCACCAATACCATAAATACAAAGTTCAGTGCCATTTGCAACTGTGACCTTACAAGGGAAAGACATAGGTTTCATATTTGTAAACAATTCTCTACGTGATGTCATATGTCGCGTAGCACCAGAGTCAACATACCATTTGTCTGCGTCTTCTTGAACTATAGTTCCAAAGGCTTTCAAAGAAGAAGATGGCTCCTTATTCTTTGTTGACTTCCTTGTTTTCTTTTTACGTAAAGGACAGTCTGGACGCTTATGACCAGGAACACTACAGTCGTAGCATATTATAGGTTTACTGGACTTACGAACGGGAATATCATTTTTAGCTTGGGCAATAATAGCAGTCTCCGCTTCTATTTTCTCCTTATTCATTTCATTAAGAAGTTTTGCTTTGACTAATTTAGTGGTTACTTCAACATTTGAATTTTCTAATGCCATGATTAAGGGCTCAAATTTTGAAGAAAGTCCACCAAGCACTATAGCTGCCGCAGATGTATCCTCTATAGTTTTCCCGATGTCAGCCAACTGCTGTACAGTACTAAGTATAGCTTTTATATATGCCTCTATGCTAGGGAAATCAAGAAGATTAAGTCTATATAACCTTCTCTCTAAACTTAACCTGCGCCCCATACCTTTATCTTCAAAGGTTTCCTGCAGTAACTGCCAGGCTTCAGCTGCAGTATTTGCATTTCTGGCATGTATGATAGCTGAACTACCAAGAGTTAAGCATATTTTAGCAAGAGCTTTCCTGTCACACCTCGAACGAATATGTATAGGAGTAGTATCCCCGTCTGGGTATCCTTCTATTGTTTCCCATAAATCTACGTCAATGAGGTAACTTTTCATTTTAAATTTCCATAAAGGATAACTTTCCCGACCTTGAAGAAAGAATGACGGAATAGAGGATGAGTTTGATCTTGAATGTAAATTCTCAGACATACCCATGTTTATAGTTTCTCCCATGTTTATAGTTTCTCCATCCATTTTGCTGACTTCCCTACACTATTTTTATTGACTATGCGTATTTAAATTCGTGCTGATAACGAATGTTGGATATTATTGGCGAGTAAGAGCAAAACACATGTAGTTCAGTGTAGATTTTATATTGAAGTAAGTAAGTGACGGGTAAACATGTCAAAAATATAAAATTAAATTTGATTACACAGTTATTTACAAAAAGAACCTTATAGGTGGCTAGTATTATTTCAACAAAATACGACGCCAAGGATTAGAATACAAACAAAAATACGGCTCTCCTTCATTCATACTTTATAAAAAAAACTGTTCGATATCATCTTGAGAAGTAAATTAATCGACCTGTATGACAGTTTGCGTGTTTGCCGAAGCCACGTTTTACCCTTCGCACCAGAAAAACTATGCGGATATAGCTATTTGATTTGTTACAGAAATGTCAAGGGTAGATGTCAGGAAAAGAAATAAATTATGCTAATAATATATCGAATATACGCACATGTTACGTTGCACGACACCTAGTAAAGCATTCTGGCATTAACTATGTTTCCATTGTAAAAGTAGTAGTATAAATTTAGAAATTTGAAGAGCGGTTTGGCCGAGCTGGAATGGTTGAAGTCAAACAGTCTCGAATTCGAGCCCCTGAAAGAACAGCTGTTTGTGTAATTAATACGAACATATGCTCTTGACAGGCTATTTATGTGTGTGTTTGTCTGTATGTGTGCAACCACACACATTAACTAACTCCCTTAGTAAGCTCTGTAAGTCTGTGCTATGAATACTAGGATAACGGATAGATATACATATATCACACATATATGTATAGGTAACATTAATGCCCATGACTGGTACAAATGCGTATTCATTACACAAACATCTGCACTTTCAGGGGCTCGAACCCAGGACCGTCGGTACGAAAGGCAGGATCGCTACCGTTGCGTCAAACAGTCGCGAGCCTAAAACAAAAATATTAAAATAATTTTATAAAGTGAATTGTGATTTTCAGTTTTTAGAACACTTTTTACACTATGGTGTTTTTTGTTGCCTTTTTGTCATATACTTATACTCCCACTTATTGAACCAGACAAATGTGATCAAGCATCGTCGTCGGCCGTATTAATATGGCCACTTGCATACTCAAAATGTCATCAGTCAGTTGAAAGGCGCTTCGCCGGCTGTCTTATTTCTATTTAATAAATTGCATTTTGTGTCTTATTACAAATAATGCTTTGTTTTTAAATAATTCTTATGTAAATGTCAGTTTTTAAAAAGAACGGCGCATATATGACCATCTGTTATATGACTATTTCTCCTTAATTGTTACGACTTATGTACACATTAATTCTGTAAGTAAAATATTTATCTTATATGTATCGATATGTATGTATCGATACTATTACATATTATATTTTTATATGAAAAAGTGTTTGTTTTTTTTGTTAAACAAAATTCTGACTACCTTATATTATTCTGAAATGAATAGGTATATTTTTATAGTCATTTTTGTTTTATTAAAAATATTTTAGTTAATAATGTTTAGTACGTTCAAGAAAATTTAATTTATAGACAAACTACTAAATGATAGTTGACTCGATTAGTATTTTTTAAATCAATGTAGATATAATCAATAATAAAGTCTCGGAAAATAACAACAAATTATCTATACTAATTTACTAATAATATTGGTAATTAAACATGTCATTATAAATGTATTGAAAAAGGTACTGTTTAATAAAGAAACACAATTCGTTCTCCGCCCTCCTTTGTATAGTTACTAATTTGTAGATACTTCTCACCCGTCGAACCATCAATGTTTAAAAGACGGTTGCTATGATAGAACCCAGACAGTAGAAAGGGTGGATGAAATTTAGCAATATTGGTAAGTTTTCGTAATCTAATGGTAGAGGCATATGTTTCTGATGAAAGCATAGGCATTTGTTCCGAAGTCATTATTTTCAAATACTTATGAACGTATTTTATCCAGTATTTAGTATTCATATTACAACTTAGGCTTGGTTTGAAACTTAATTATTGGTGTAAGTTGTCTGAAACTTATTTACCTATTTATAATATGGTGCTTTCTTATACGATGCTCTGGGAAACAGGTAACATAAATAAAAGTAGCTCTTGTAAAATCTTTTCGCCTCTTCGAAATATAAATATTTCCACTTTATATTATTAAAAGCGTATATCTTATTTATTACATATGTCAACAGACAAGAGCAGATGCTCGTAGCAGCCTTTATTAAATAAACGTTTAAACTTATATTCATTTGAATATTTCTTGACATTGTAACTGATACACGTAAAGAATTATTAAATTAACATTAAATACATTATAACAAACTCACATCAGCCAAAAAGTATAATAAAAAGCAATAAAGTCTTAATTGCTTTTACCAGGTGCGGCACATTACGACGTAATACACTATCCAAATGGAGGGATGCATGGCTGTCACCAGTTAATTAGTGGATAAAGGCTCTAATTAGGATAGCAGTCAGGTTTCAAATGAATATACTAAATATGCTGGTGTAAACATTTCCCATTCGCTTGCCGATTAAAGTTCGTGAACAGTCACGTACATGGACATGTCCACACAAATAGAAAATTATACACATATTTAGAGATATGTGAGATTTTTTAGTATGAAAATTAAAAAATGACTGCTCTATCTGACTAGTGTCAAGTAGGAGCAAAGTCCAGATGCAAAAATAACTAGAAAAGTTGGCCATGCTGTACTAGATTTCTGCTTCTTCGCGCCGTGCTTAAAGGATACTAAGTAAAGAGTAGTAGATACTATAGGAGACGTATCATATGCTCTGGATCTTTTGATTTTTTTTTGTGTTTTGTTAACTTTATTAGAAATGTGTATATGAACAAAGCAGCATACATGCGTATTGATAAATAATGTAAATAAAGTACAGTTTCTTTGTCGCCTTTAAAGTTACGGATTGTAACAGGCTCTCTTATAAGATCCAAGCTACCTTCTTTCTAGGTTTCTTAAGTTCTCGACGATCCTGCATTACTATAGTTTTTTAAGAGGCAAATCTTATTTTACATTACTCTTTACAGCATTATATCCTCAGTTAAGTACCTACTCCTTTTCTTTCCTTCGCAATACATGATACGGTCATTAGTACATCACCCTATCCAGAACCGTCAAATTCCTCCATTCTGTTTTCAAATTAATGTCCAAAGTTTGTATCAGGTCGATGTTGGTTGTTCGTACGGAAGGTCCCCTTTTCCATTTGTTTTAAATTAAAATACTTTAGTAATATAACTAGTAAAAATTGTCAACTGATTAAGATTGCCAATTTCATATGGCTTTGAATTGAAATATTTAAGGTGCTTTTGAAATCAGTACAAAAGATTATATGTATATATTCTTGTGTCAATACTTTTAAACTAATTTTACGCATAGTTCTATACTACTGCTACTGTTTTTATACACATATTATAATGTATATTAACGGCACACTCTATGAACTTAGCATCAGAGAAAACTCAACCTTATTCTATAAAACAATAGCCGCATAATAGAAATTTACAAAATTTCAGCTCCAACCACGAACCGGGATGAAATTCCTTAAATTTTCAATGCGAAGTCCTGTGTAATTCCGCTACAAGAATAGGTTTAATAAAGTTCAAAAAACGTGAAGCATGAGCTGATTTCCTAGTAAAATGTAGTCTGTAGTGATTTTTTTAATCAATTTGTTACATTAGAGTAAGAATTGGTTAAAAATTAATTTTATTTAAAAACTTTTTAACCCCATTGAAGCCTAGCATTGTGTTAAATGCGTTATTTCTCTCTCCGTCGCGCTATAGAGCATTATATAATGTGTCGCGGATTTTAGGTATCGTTGTCGCGCGCATGATTTAATGCTCTCGGCTTTTGAGGGTTTAATGCAAAACTAATAAACTTAAATATTTAAATATATTGGTACTTTTAGTCTTGTATTTTTCAAAGAATAAATTATTTTTTTGTATTGATTCTTATGACGAAAGTTAAATATTTTTTTAAGACACAGTTTAAAAACTTTTGATGTCAGTCGCGGTAGATTGTATCAACATACATATATTTAATAGCAAAGTTTGTATAATTTATTTATACTAAGTGCGCTCTTGTGATGATAACCATAAACTTCATCATGCAGAGAATAAAATACTCGTAATAATAAATCAGAGATAATCGAGAATACATTGGACAATTATATACGAGTATTTAAACTAACTCACATAACTAACAAATATGTAGTTGGTATTTGTTGCGTAAGACCTTGTCAGCATTAGTTTTATACGTTGTACAATTTATTTATTGACATAAATAATAATTATCCCCACCCACATCTTTTAGCTTCAAATAGAACTTCTTACAAATTAATAATGTTGGTTACCGTAAAAGAATAAGGAATGGCGAAATTTTTAAAATAAACCTAATGCTTATATATTTCAATTACCTACATTATTTCCCAATTCCCTAATTTAAAAAGTTTTCATAAAATATTTTTAGTAGAGGTAATACGACAGGCAGGCCTTAGGAATTACAACTGAGGGACCTCAAAACTTGATTGCTTGTAACCCATGGGAGTGTTCTGCTTTCATTACTGTATTAAAATAAAAAGGTTCGTTATTGAAGTTACTACGCTCTCAATATAAAATGAAGTAACAAGATTTTAGAATTATGTTTTCCAAAATAATGAACTCCGCATATTGTGAATGTGTCCCAAGGAATTATAATCTATTGCATAGGGTTACTGAAAATATGAGGTAATTTTATCACACGCGTGAGAAACAAAGTGAGAGTGAAAAACCAGGATTGTGTAAGGAGGATATAATACAAATGAAGAAAAAATAAAGTTTTTTAAAAAGCTAGCTAGCTCAGTTTTTTTTTTTTGCATTAATTTTGTTTTTATATACTGATACTTCAATATTTTAACTGGTGTGTATATCCTTTAGGACTAGTATATTAATTCTCAAACCTCTTGGAACATCTGTTAAATTTCGCTTGCATAATCTCGTTTTGTTAAGTAAATACTAGAAAATCAAGAATATTCTTGGTTTTGTAACATATTACTTTCTCGGGTCTATCGGGTGTCAGCGAACTAGATACTTGATACAGTTTGTGAGGCAATCTGAAGTTACATAAGGAGGCCTGGAGAACATAAACATACTTGTATCACAAATCCTGTTAACAAGGCCAATTTTTAGGTTTCCGAAATAAACAAGGAACTCTTATAGTTTTGTAGTTTTGATTAGACATGGTGATACATTTTGATCACGCTGACAAAACCATAGAATAATATCTTAAAAAAGCTAAGCTTGAAAGTGTTATTTTGTATAAGGTTCAAGTGCTTATTTATTTATTCTTTTCTCCCAGGGTTGCCTGGAAGAGATTGCTGTTTAGCAATAAGGCCGCATGTCTGTATACTTTTCTTTTTTATTTTTATTTCTCTGTTTTTGTAATTTCTTTATTTTAAATCTTATAGAGAAAACTATGGTCAGTGTACGACCTCTTTATAATAGTTGTATGTAGTACAACAGAGGCTATCCTCTTAACATCCCCTGGACTTTTATGAATTGATGCAGTTCAAATCTTGGAGTCCAATTCTCTTGCTCAGTTCTCGAAGTCTTAGTCCAAACAGAGGTTTGGTAAACATATCGGCGAGCTGCTTCTTTGAGCTGACCTGTTTAACTGAGAGTTCACCATTGTTTTCACATTCTCTAATGAAGAAGTGCTTTAGCTTTATATGTTTCGTTCTTTTATGATGTTCGTAGGGAGGATTTTCTGATAACTTTATAGCGGACTCATTATCTCGGATTCGGATTCGGATTTTCAATTTCTGTAATTTCTTTCAAATTTTCTTTTAGCCATATAGTTTCCCGAGCAGTTTCGGTGCGGGCTATTAAATCGGCTTCTGTGAAAGAAATTGCTACAGAAGGCTGTTTTTGAATCTTCCAGAAAATTGGACCTGAAAATAGGAACACCATTCTCGTAGTGGAGTGTCCAGAAACAGAGTGTCTTCGCCATGATCTGCGTCGCTATAGCAGATTAGGTTTTTGTCTTTCTGATTTCTAAAGACTAGTCCCGTGTCCATTGTTCCCTTTAAATATCTGAGTATCCTTTTTACTTTGAAGATGTCTATCTGTGTTGGATTTTCCAAGTGTCTCGAACCCATACTCACTGCATAGTTAGTCGTCAGGGGGTATGGGTCCGCTACCAACTAAATGGATCGTTTTAAAATCACAGAGTAGTATATACTAGTTTTGTCTTAATTCCACATTACTCAAGATCCAAACGATCCGTCATTCTTCATTATCATACATATCTTCTATTTTAATTTTTAAGAGTTCCAAAGTAAACAAGGAACCTTTATAGTTTCACCGTGCCTGTCTGTCTCTTTGTTTGTTTTTTTTTAAGTCTATTACGTTAAAGTGTCGTTGAATAGGTCGTTCAAGAATATTGCGGGTTTGTGAACACCATTTCATAAATTCAGTTATTCGTATGCCATGATTGATTGTATTTTTCCATCAAGTGATCAAATTGACTATCGAAGTTGTGGTTATCTTTTATCAATTAGCAATATCTGTTTTTTATAATAAATAGGTACTGTAATTATAATTTCAAAAGAACCATTATTGCTATGTTTATAAGTTAAAATACCAAATTAAAAAAAGTCAACAGCAATTCTAAATTTGTTGTACCTACGTTGTTATGTGTTTTATCTTTAAAATATGATTATGGTTATTATAGTAGTCACAAACTAGTATATAACTAATTTAAAAGTGAAAACTATCACAGCTTTACGAGAAATAGTCGACCAACGTCGTAGAGTAAACATTTCGTAAATCATGGAACATTACATTAATGAAGTTTGTTAACTATCTAAAGCAGATAAAAATTGTTAGCATAGAATCGATGTAAAACTGTCTTCTAAGTACACTTTTTGGACTTTATTGCAACCCTACATTGGGAGTGGCCCGACGCACTTAGCCGGTTTTTTTTTTATTTTTAGGCTAATTTACATACAACTAGACTACACTAACAAAAGCTTACATATAAAATAGTTATTTAATTTTAGATATTAACCTAAAGCTGTAAAAATAACTCGCCACTTGTGTATCTAACACATTTATTTACCAATTTAAATAAGTCGTGTACCACTTTCAATTCTATTCTAGTTAATTCAATTCTCGTCGAAAAGTCTATTCCTTTGCTCGACAGAAACAGGATTAACACAAAAACAAAATAGGTGGTTCCCACCCAAGGTCGTTTCATATTCACCTTTTTATGTTTTCTTGGTACGTTACTTCAGTATTTTATGATGTGAAAAGTTGCCTTCGCGTGACTCCCTTACTCAGATTTACGGCACACGTGGATTTTTATACAAACGTAGATACACACACATGCGTTAAGGTGAGGCACGCTATATGTATATTATTGTGGCAAACTAAACAATTCAAAATTTAATCACATAAATTATTATTATTCATTTAGTGAAGAGTACCTTGTGCACGTCATTGTTATATTTATTGTATTTCAGTGTTTTTAATATACACATATCTAAACTAAATAACTTTTCTATGATTAAAAACACACGTTGAGATAAGTCTTCAATGAATAAAAAATTAAATAATGTATCGAAAAAATAAAGGAAACAGAAAATTTCGTAAGCAAATCCGTGATTCGATCCGCATGATTTTGCTGCCAAAGAAAACATTTAAATTACTAAGGAAACTTCCTACGCTCAAATGAAAAACTCATGTAATATTTACATAGGGCACAGTATCCACAAAATTATTCGGGCGCATAATTTTTTCCACATTCCGTTCATATATTCGTGCCAAGTCCCCTTTAGTCAAAAAATCCCTACAAAAATACATTTTTGCTAACCCCGCTGGCGCTACCGACCCTCCAATGCAGTGTAAGGTGGTTTAAATGTGAGCGATAACACAAACACGTAAAGTCGTGGTTTGTTATTGTGCAATTAAAAGAGTAAAAAAAATATTTCAAGCACTGTTTGAGTTACTGACTAGGTGTCAGAAACCAATAACGAAGATTTTTTATTATTTCCTTCACTTTTTTATTTACTATTTAGTAATTTAACCATGACAATGATCACGCACTCCAAACTCCAGGCAGCAATCAAAAGAGCGGAAAACCGGCTGACATGGTGGACACTCATCGGAGAGATTGCTCGTGGAAGAACTTCGAAGAATTCAACAATGAGCTATAATATATTGTATGGATTCGCTTTCTGACATATAGCTCAATATCGCACTGCGGTTTTATGCACCAAGGGTTCGAGTCCCGGAATAAAAAGATATTGGTGTAATGAATACGAGTATTTGTATATGAATATTACATATTTTTAAATTATATTATTATGTCTATTCGTTATCCAAGTATCCATAACATTAAACTTACAGTGCTTATTTTGGGCAAGGCTTATGGTGTGAATGTAAGAAATATTATAACTAATCAAAGTGCACCGGTTAATTGTATTGTATTATATTTTTTCTCGTGGATGCCCGCGTCTTAAAATTCTTTGCGCGGTTATAGAAGGTTAATATAATTCCTCAGGGTTTATGTTATACATTCCGAATACCGAATACAAAATTGTTTCAGCTATTTCATTCTAAAGATATTACAGACAAAGAGTTGCTTTCGCAGTTATTATATAACTTGATTTTGTTTATTGATATTTTGATTAAGTTTTAATATTTTGAATATTGTTTAGCTTCTAATTAAAATTAAAAAAAATATTAATGATTTTCTAACAATATAAATTTATTATAAGTTGTGTCTTATAAGGGTCCATCTTTTGGTATCTGAAATATATACCATTACATAGATTAATGTATACATAAACCTACGATTGCAGAGATTAACAAACGTTGGTAAAAACCGGCCATCGGATGGGTGAATAAAAGAAATATATCCTCGAATCCCCTCGTACTTATTATACTCCTGACTGCAGCTGCAGTTGTTATTACTGAATTCGCTTGACTCATATTAACTTTTACTGTCTGACCCTACATGAGATATTTGTGGCAAACAGATTCTCAGTAAACTAATATTTGTGGGACAGATCCAAAGATAATAGGTGTTTTCGGCGAATAGTTCATCGTTGACCTGAAACGGAAAAAGTGATACAGCGGCCCACCATACTTTTAATTTTATTATTTCGGCCTTCAATTCAGAACTCAGAAAAATATTCAAGTTGTCTCAGGCGATAGTAAAGAGATTCAAACCCGTAACTAATCGCTATCTTGGAGATTTTTCTACTGATCGTTATCTGGGTATGTTATAGTAAGAGGAAATACATAAAATGCATTTGAAAAATAACAGAATCAGAGCATCAATTTCGCCAATTATTATTTCGCGAAAGCAGCCACTTAAACGTTTTGCCCGATACAAATGTTATAGAAATACTTTAAGATATGTACTGAATTCCGAGTTATTTGAACAAACTGAAGTTATTATTGCCTTATAAGAATTATGAGCGCGCGTTGGACTTAATAATGACTAATTCATAAGGTTTATTTCACACTGTTATGTCTATCACAAATATTAATTTATTATTTGGTGTGTAATTTCGCAAGATACAATGTAGGCATGGGATTTTCATTTGGCTAGTCCCTCTAGCTCTTTAACATTATCTATATCCTATCATTTTCTGTAGCCTATCTGTATGTGCAATATAGCGCGAGTTATTATTATTTTTAGCATATGGGTCGTTCTTCTTTTTTACCGACCGACAGTGAAACGACGTTTTTCTGTTTTTTTTGCTTTTTGAACTATCCATAATTGTGGTTTCTGTGTGGAATTTAAAAGAAATTGCATCTGTGTTGTCATAAGGACTAATTAAAGTTTCCTTTGTAGCAAATATAAATTCTTTTTTTATGTTGGTTTTTAAAAAAAATATGTGACAGAGTGGCCTTTTTCTGTGGAGACCACATTTCGGTTTACCAATCTGTCACGGCATTCTACGGAGAACAAACGAAAAAATATGTTGGTTGGAGAAAATGAAAAATGATATAATATTAATAGATAAGAAATATATGGACGTTTATTCGAATCGAATTAAAAAACCGTAAATATCAATACTCCAACGAGATGCCATAATAAGACGAAGGACAGAATATTGTCGCTCAAAAATAAGAACGACCCATTTGCAAACCTAGAAACCATACTTTTTATAGAAGTTTAATGCCATCAAAGTGTTTTTAAGCTACTGGTTAACATAGAGCCGTTTTTCGAGAAACTTCAATTATAATCGTTTTCCATTTTTCTTTTTCTAGTATTCATTTTTAGTATAATTAATGTAGAACATTTTTTCCACTTACCATTAACGTTCCACGACACTCAAACCTGCAACAAAAATATATAAAAATAGGAATATTGTCACAACTTAAAGAAATTATGTATTTAAGACTGTTTAAAGACTCTATTTTAAGATATGCCATCTCTTTACGTTATAGTAAAGTTCCCGGCTTATAAGTTGAACCTGGTTTTGAAATCACGTGACATGCGCAGTAGTGAATAATGTACCTAAACTTGACTAGAAATAGCTCACTATTCTCTACTTAGAATTCATTTAATTATTCCTACGCCCCAAACACCATTGCGCTATACTGTAACGGTCGCCTAGGATAGACTATGAATAGCATAAAAATAGCCGGCTTTTAAATCTGCCTTTAAGGTGTTCCTATTTTGTATAGAAAAGTAAGTTTTTCTTTTTTGGGCGGATTATAAGCCGGTCATACGTCTTTTGACATATAAAATATATTGAAGCACACATCTATTAAAAATTGATACCTTATAGAGCTCCGTCTTATCGAAACGATCGCTATTTTATAACATCTAAAAAATAGGTTGAAAATCTTTATTGCGTATCGAAGAACCATAAACTGTAAGAACGGCAGTCAACAGACAATTTGAGATCGCCTCTATCATGATAACAAGTTTAAGTGCCCGGTGATAAGGGGAAAATAAGTTTTACGCTTTGTTAAAGAATATTGTCATAAATAAAATTATTATTCATTTAATAAATAAAGGAACTCAGAAAAACATGTAAATCTTGTAACGGAGATAAGATATCTTCTGCTTATTATAGATACGCTAAGAAGACAAGTAAATGTTTTCGTTTTAAACTTTCAAAATATTACGTGGGTATGCAACTTTCTTCTTCTTAACCGTAAGACGTCTACTAATCGAATCTTAAGACGGAAGCCGCCAACTAAAATGGAGGATTTCCACTCCACGCTTGGCAGGTGAGGATCAGCACAAGTTGGATATCGTAGTAAAATATCATGGTTCTTAAAAAGGTGCTGCCTTTACACTTTTAATTGTAATGGGTTGGTGCTTTTTCTTATTCCTTTTCCTTCTGTTGAAGCACACGCCTCCCTTTTGAGCACCATATAGGAAAAACAGCCTATCCAACAAAATTTATTAGAGAATTAGTTTAACGTGTTTTTATATATTATTTTAATAGAAATTCCTCTCATTGATGAGACAACGCTGGCCGACAACGTAAAAAGTAGAAAGATGCTCACTAGAAAATTTCGGTGGCTGTTTACAATGCTCGGTAGCTCAATTGAGAGAGCATTGGACAGTACAACTAAAGGTTGCGGGTTCGATTCCCGCCTGAGAATTTTCTTGCGAGCCGAATCAATGTTTTATAGTATTTTTCTAATAAAAAAAATTATCATCTATATAGCATAGAAAAATCCAAAATATAAAAAAATTATAACAATTAATGTGACATAAAAACTGCCCTTAAATGGTATCTGTACATTGGATCACCTGTCAAATGAAAGAAAACAGAAAAAATCCGTTGCTTTTGGCTACGTTTACAAGTAAAGCTACTTACATTAGACAGACATTGCTACAACCCATACTTAATTTTTCTACATGAACCCGAACAGCAAATCAAATATGGACCTAGAAATTGCAGAGCCTACAAACCGGAACGCGATCTCCATTTTTGTGTCATTCATTATTCCCATACAAAGTTAACAAAATAAGATTTTAGGCTTACAATTTTTCTATTTCTTGAGTTTTTCCACTTCTTGAATCCGATCTTTTATATACTGTTTCTATTTGATTCCTTGTGTATTTTATTCTTGAGTTTCAAACAGAAGACACTCTGTAGAAGGTCAAATGACTAGGAAAAATGGTATCCGACAAGCGTCGAATTCTGTCAGAAAGCTAATGCCATCCTACGCCTTTATTGGATCTAGACAACTTCGTAAATACTCGATCTATATTGAATCCTGATTCCGGTCGTATATTTTTATCAAAGGAGGAACTCGCAGAATCCCTTTTAGAACTTTCAGTATACAAAATTTCTGATATAAGAATTTAACATGATTTGTGCATTTATAACTTTTTATCCCGTTAATCATCTCTGACGCTAGGTTTGATTAAAACAATAAAAACATAAAATATTGATACTCATTTATATGACACCCATATGAAAGTGTACATTCGATCTGAATGAGTGGCATAAAAATTCCTTTACCTTTATTTGTGTGTGTCTTCCATTAATCATCTTATAAAGACCTTTAATCAATTTCCTTCGCAATTCACTTGTTAAATGGTAGTACCTTTTGACATTGTCATTTGGGCCATTCTGTTTCTTCTAATAATTGAGGCCACCCAATTATCCGCCTAAGGGCCACGTGGAGGATTATGGGCCATTCTCGTTATAGTGTTATTATCCATTAAGCGGGTTGTGTGTGCTTCAGTGGTGAGGACATTAATAGGCTCAATAACAATAGCCACTTTAATTAACAATTCAATTTTTAGTAACCAACTTAGCTAACTAAACTAGTTCTAAGCTGAGAATTGTCATTATTATTATTATTATATCGGACAACTTACATTAATTATTGAGTCCACGTCTGAATAGAACTGGCACTGTGGATACTAAATGACGGATAGAATACGTGTACTTATGCTTATCACCTGATCATGACATGATCGCTACCCTCGCACCAAACTGTCGGCAAACTTCTGCGAAAGTCGAGTTGCTTTTGATTGAGTATTGATTGAGCATATACATCACAGTGGAAACAATATTACACAATGTTTGATTCCGAAGCGACTTTATCGGCATCCATTTTTGTGAAATATTTACGTTACTTATTTATTATTAAATTATTATATATTTATTATTTTAGTATGGAAGCTTTATTCATGAAAAGCGATGTATTATAAAAGGCGTTTACAATGCATTCATGTTACAAACTGTTCAGGTTACAAAATATACCGATGTCGTCCTGCTTTTCCTCCCAAGCATAAAAAATGTATCTCAAAAGTCTCAACTCCAGCCCTCCGTGGTTCATCGAACTCTTGTAACACTGATTTTTTTATTATTGATAAGTTTTTTAAAACAGTTATAAGCTAGGCTAATCCGTGTGATTGTAAGAAATATTATTATTATTACAGTAATTGATCTAATATTATTACAGTTAGATTTTCCCCAGACTTTAAAAAAAGGAATAATTTCGGCATATTCCATTAATTTTAAGAACTTCCTCATCTATTAAAAATAAAGGTAAATTGTGAAGCCATGGATGGTCCAAACATTATATAAGATGAATCGAGTGTGGATTGGTATAAAAAAACAGGGTTTACAATTAAAACAAGCTGAACTAGTTTTTTAAAGTACCAGAAAATATTAGACAAAATAGGTCAGGCGTATAGCTAAATTTGACATCTGTAAACCACAGTGTTATTAACCATCGATTATAGTATTTTTGCGTCTCAATTTGCTGAATTGTTTAGGTTAAAGTAATATTAACTCAAATTATTTAATAATATCCTAGACAAAGATTTAAAAATAGAATTACTGTGTTAAAGTTGCAAATTGATAACTTGAAAATCATGAACAAATATAAATGATGCTGTTTTTTACTTAGAGCGGGGAAGTTAGTTTCATTTGATGTATGTGATAGTATGACTAAAAGATGGCAGCGCCCCGGACCCGGAATCGAAAACCGCGGACGAACTGGCTATCTCATCTCTAGTTTATATATAATTTTACACGAATCAACCTGTATTCATAATATTATACGAATCATCAATTAATGTACATGTGCAAACAATATAATATTTTTCAAAATCACTTCGTTCATTATGATCAAACAAGGCCATCAATTTAAAACAAAGCAATATGTTAATAATTTTTATGTGCCCTTTGCGATACGAATATGATTCGATCATGCGGGTTTCTTTCATCATTGGCTTTATGTGAAAATGATTTATCAATATTTTTGCTTTTGCTAATTACAATAGGATTACGAGTAACTTTTAACATTTTATTACAAAAATGCAAATCTCATACAATATAAACCGCTAGTTTGAAACTATCCAGATTGTAACACACAATAATATCATTTTGTTGTTTGGAAAATAAGGTACAGAAAAAAACTTCAACCTACTCCAAACTGTGAAATTTCCTTACCTTTCCTTAACCAATATTATGAGTGTGGCATTATTTATCTTTATTATAAAAAATAGAACCAAACTAGTGATAGAAAAGCACTTTATATATGTAGTACTTAACTAATTAATTTTGTGAGGGATGCTTCCAGCACACCCAACCGTAAATTTATAAGTATAAACATTAAGACCACAGATTAACAATCATTAGTTTACCCAAAAAAAGGTAACTCTTTGGAAAAACAACGTACAATACGTGTCGCATGTTACACTGCTTACAACACGACTTTCTAATAATCTTGCTGCACGAAAAACTGCCACTTATGGGGAACGATTACATAAACACTCATGCTGAGACATTACTAATGTTTAGTAAACAATCAATAAATGCTTCATTATTAATAGCCATTGATTATACCCATTTTCCGCCTTGTGGTATTGCCATCAAACCTTCGTCAGCATGTGTAATGTATTGGACTCGTCAATCCACACCCAATAAGCCCAAACTCAAGAGATTATCTCTAGTAGATACTAGTAGCCATTGAATCAGAGGTGAAATCCTTCTGAAACATTGAAAATAAGGTTATTTTCTTATAAACATAAAATCGCATAAAGTCCTATTTACTCACAACCCAATAACTTATGAATAAGAGCTTGTAACTTGAGTTACATTTGTGAAATATAAACTTTTTTTGTTATATTATACTTTTAAATTAAATACTATAAATAAAAACGCTTCATAACAACGGCGTAAGGTGGGGATAGTATGGGATTTTTTCATATAACTTTCTGCTGAAATATGTATAACAAAAAACCAGCTTAAAGCTATCATTAGAATTCAAAGTATACTTAAACTTTCGAAGTATTTAATAAAATCAGCCATTACTTGGTGGAAGTCCATATCCATTAGTTAAACTTAAATATGTAGCTTACTTGCGTAAAATTCAAGCAGTGTGCACCTTCACCAAGTGTTTCAAGTGTGTGAAACACCTACACGTGTTTCGCCCCCACACGGAGCATCATCAGGAGCTGTTAGACCGTGCAATACCGAAAACTCAGTAAGTGGCCGCGCCCTCCAACGCCGTTTCCATAGCTTCCTACTCCCCACTGGGAGGAGGAATGTTGTTAAAATAATAATTATAATTAAAATAAACCCCTGATATTATTAAAGTGTTGTAAGATTGAATTAAAATGAAATGAATAATATTAATATTGAATATTTTATGAATTATTATTATGAGTATGGCTCCATCAATGTTATGTTTAATAATTTTTAAATGTTCCAACTCGTTTAGTCTTAAACCTTTACTACAAGTATGTAAAACCTCATAAGAATGCCCATCGGACAATGGGTGACCTGTATCTAATAAATGTTCCGCGGAGTGAGATCGCTCCCGGTCGGGCATTTCTATAAGCCGAAATATGTTATTTGTATCAAAACTTCGATTAGTTTGGTCCCGACTTCCTGACAACCTCCGTTTTTCTTTACCGTTGCAAATGGCACGTCGAACGATATAAGCATTACGAAAAGCCACGTGAATGTCATTATCCTTTAGGATTATTGATATTTTTTCGGGTAATGTGCCTAAATAACTCGTAATCGATCAATAATTATGAATAACTCGTAACTTGGCACCGCGTATAAAATCCCAGCCACCTGTTTGTTAATTTTATTCCTTACCATATTATCTATCATCCGTCGATCATAACCACTTGTAACGGCAATATTATAAATTGTATTGATTTCTTTTTTATATGCTTTATTTGATAAAGGTACAGTCATTAATCGATTTTTATAATAATGAAAAGCAGCTAGTTTGTGTTGCCAAGGGTGACAGGCAGCCGAGGGTATAACTACATCGGTATGTGTAGATTTTCTATATATTTGAAAAATATGGCGGCAATGTTCCCGTGGAATAGTTAAATCCAAGAAGTTAATTGAATTATTTACTTCAACCTCTAGTTTGAATTTAATTTTAGTGTGTATATTATTTTCATATTGTGCAAAAAGTTCTAGTTCTTGTCTAATACCGGTCCAGCATATAAATACCTATATCATCTACATAACGATTATAACAAATGTTACCTACAATATACCTATATATTGTTTTAAACTTTCATGGTCACTAACATTATAGTAACACAAGTTATATACGGGATTTTTACCATGTACCTTGTCTTTGTTTTTATTGAGTTTCTGATATTTCAGCTACTGCTCCGTGATCATGGCGCTTGCAACAGTGCCGAAATATCAGAAACTCAATAAAAACAAAGACAAGGTACATGGTAAAAATCCCGTATATAACTTATATTACTATACAATATACCTTTTCTCAAAGTAGTACGTGAAATCTTTCCCATCTTAATAGATTTGTAATTTATTATTTTTTTTTTTTTAGAACATGGACGTTTACATCCAAGGGCGACTGATGAAATACTTAATTTATCAAATATATACATACATGCAACAAAACTATCTAAGTTTAATGGTAGGTTAAACAAAGGGAGGGATTGGCCATGGGTTCTCCTTTATCACCTTTGATGGCGGAGAATATGCTGGCTCGATTGTGCGTTGCACGAGGCCAGTTAAGATAACGCTGTTCAAGTCTTATTGCCTAGCATTCACACATGCAGCCTTTGGGTAAGTTATAACCAGCAGACAAACAGCGTTCTGTGAGTTAAGTACAACAATACCTTGTGAATGTTTTGGGGTTGCCGTGGAGGTGTAGTGCTTCTGGAATGTTCGCAGAAACGCGAACCGATGGCTTTGCCACTACCATGAGAAAACGGTGCGCTTCAGCAATGGCGTAAGCGAGCAACACCAACACTATTGTAAGGCTCCAGGGTTATTATATTATAATTTTTCCATATAAACAGTAATTTTACTTACATTTTTTCTGTCTCGAAAATCTGAATTGTAATAAGATTGAGCAAGCAATAATTGCACTTAATAATTGTTATAAGATTAGCCTTTAAGTCAGTTTGTAAAAGCCAAAATCACTCCTACGGAAAGGCAGCCAAAAATTAATCTGTAGACCAATTAACCTTAAACTTCTGGAAATTCGGCACTAAAACAACTTTTGTTATTAAGGTCTGTTGCCGTCTTCCCATCCCGTAGGCCGTAACTTCCAAACTTTGAGAGTTCCTTTGAAGGGACCTCGATATTAGACTCTTGTAAAAATACTTCAATGGCTACGCTAATTGCAAGCCAAGCAAAAGTCAACCTTATTACTTTTGCGGAATAAATAACTCACTGTGCTGTTAGAACACTTCAAGATTCTCTGATGATGTTACGTCCACTAGTTATGATCCCGGCTAGGGTACATCCAGTCCAAATAAAAGTGGTCCACTATTTTGATTTTTTTATACTAGTCAAGTTCTAACATAACCTTACCAATTGATTTTAATTTTGTAGCTTTTTATTTGTTTATACATGTAGATTTGAGATGGTTTACATAAGATATATTCGTGTAGGAAAGAAAGATTTGTAAATTACATTTAAAAGATAAGTTAGGTTTAAACTGTTACCAATATAAATTAAATCAAAATTATGGATTTGAGCGAGATGTAATCTAACCGTGAGGACTTTAGAGCAAAACTACTAATAGTAATGAAATTAGATCGTACAAAATTGTAATCATATTCACTTATTTCTTCAATTTGTGAAATGTCGACATTTTCTGTAAAAGTTGTAGCTTGTGCTTCTAGTAAGTGAGAAATTGAAGTTGGTTCAGATATTGGTAATAAAGATTCTGTAGCAAACGATATGCCTGAAGATAATTTTTCCTTGGATGTACTCATTGAGGTTATTTTGATATCTGCTTTTTGTGAACTTGTAGATGCAGTAAAATATTTTGTCATGAGTGCTATAATTGATTTGTGACATTCTCGGTGATAACTACCATCATCCGTATACCTATTCTGTACTGTTATAAAATAACGCCGTGAGATTTGAGGTTATGTTCCTTTCTAAATTTTAAAATTGTTTGACATTTTTTAAATATCTCCTCAGATAATAATAATATGTTGTCACTACTTTTCTTACAGAAAACACAAATTAAAACGTCACCCAGGACGATATTTTATTATACTTGAATTTTATTTCTTTCTCACAAATACACAAATAAATATTAAAATGTATCGATGCTGTACGATGAATGACTGAACATATATTGAGAAAACATTTGTTACGGTACAAGCCAGGTAGTAAACCTAACTAGCTGTCTCATTCGCACTCGCTTATGTCTCCTCGTTTTCCCCTACAGCTGACCATAGACTATGTCTGGGAGAGTGTTAGAACTTTTTAAACTGTCTAGCCGTTTGAAAAACATTTTTAAATAGTTGACCAAGTAACATATATAAAACTCAGATTTTATAATAAGCGTAATTTTTTACATACTAAAAAAATACGCTTTATACTAAAATGTTTTTTGGGCAGCAATTATGCACACCTTTGCTACCTGTTAACTGTCAAAGCTACCACGATTCGAGATTCATAATATCCAAACTTTCTTACCTGCTGTAGGGTACTTGCTTACATGAGGTAGGTCTGACGATCACGGGCTCTTAGTATATTGGCATGTTATGATCATGTATGTAAACTTAATATCTACATATTAAAATAAAAAAATAGTATTTCGGGACCGTCTCTTGAAGTAACTGAGCGCTGTACGCGCATTTTGCTTCTGTCTCATTCACTCGTGTAGTTCCGTTCGTCGTTGCGTCGAGTAAAAAGTTAAATTGTGATTAAATTATATTGTGATAATAACATTAAATTGTTACAAATTTATCTCCCTTAGATTGAAAACAATTAGTACAAAAGTGCTCCCATTAAATTGGAAGTATTTGGTACAAAGGTACCCCCATTAAATTGGAAATGTTTGGTACAAAGTACCCTCATTAAATTGGAAATATTTAATACAAAACTACCTTCATTAAATTGGGTACATTTGGCACAAAGGTACACGCATTAAACTGGAAATATTTGGTACAAATCATCTATATTAATTTGAAAAGATACAGTCGCAAAAAGTTTTATCATTTTCAGGTCACACAAATTGACTTATAGTTCGAATTTACCCTTTGATTATAATGTTTATAATCAAAGAATTTACCATAGTTAGAAAATCAAGTTTTTCAAAGTGTGTCCTTAGGCCAGCAATAGAAAAAATGGAAACGTAATTAGCGTAATATTTACCTGGAAGCAACACAAATTACAATACCAGTGAAAAAAGAGCTATACTTTTGTTAGTTGGTGGGGTTGTGATGCTGCAAGATTTTTTTACTATTTACCGGGTGCTAATGCCGCTTCTAGTTTCGACAACGATGTTCTTGAGATAGCAATTAAAATATTTAATGATTATTTCACACCTGAACAGACTTTAAGTATAATGAACATTTTGTAATTATTAGAAGTTTAGAATTAATATTGTTTAATTCATTCATAGAAACATCTTTATGAGTAGTTTTATCATCCACATTTTTTGTAAAACGGGACATTCATCATGTGGAACAGCAACATGAAGTCAACATTTCAAGATTTTATTAATTTTACGCAACTTTTAGGAGAACAATAAACATGGAATAATTTAATTAATAAACGAATATTTGAATGTTACGGGCTAGTGCAAAATTAATATACATGTTTAGGGCTGTTCTTTAACCATATGCTTTGAAAAATTCTTAGTAAAACTTAGAAATCAAGCAGAAAAACGTCATTTTGCTGAAGATCATTTAAAATATCAAATAACAGAAACATGCCTATTAGTTCATTTGAGAACGAAAATTTTAACAATAGGGGAGACTGTAACGTTAGACAAAACAATTACGGAAGCAAATACGTTATAAATGTAACACACCAAATGAAGAAACAGAACAAATATTAAGGAGGAACATAATACATTAGAAATAAAAAGAGAATGGAAAGCTATTGAGGAAGATCAAGAGTATGAAACTAGGAACTACTATTCTAACCAAGAATAAATTATATAAAGAATAAATTTACTTGTGATTAATTATTATATTAAAATATTAATAAAGTTTTTAATAAAAACATGTAGCATTGACGGTCAGTTTTTCGCGTCAGTCGAACTGACGTCCATCCAAAATTTGATCGTGAGTGTCGAATCATATCTTCAGAGTTTTAACTGACGACGCGCCACGATATTTTCCGTGACTACCATAGTACCGCGTCGCGCCTAACTGCCTGTGAGTGTGTGATCATCATTCCAATGGCATCAGTTCGCTCGCAGCGCCCGCGGTAATTGAACGTGTTGTTGTATACATATAGTATTCTCTGGTATCATCTGGATGTGCCGTTACGACAGAATTTATTGAAAAATATTAATAAATTCAGAATGTTTGTGGAAAGTAACGTACAAACTTTATAAAAATAAACAAAATCGTCAAAAAGGTCCAAAAGAATTGCTTCCTGTTTCAAAAAAAAGTTACAGTAATGCAGTTGGAAATATTAATTCTTCGTTACTCATTCCCGATTCTAAGAAATGAAGAGTGGCAGTTAATCTCTCATGAGGGCTAATAAGTTCCCTCATATTAGTATACTATTTATCAATATATGGAGTTGCCTATTCTAAAAGCTTCAAATATGTCGTTTCTCCAGTCACTTGGTTCTAGCGATTACTCATTTCACAAATTGACAGTAAATTGATTCCTTTTTTAAGCTTTTCTTTCATACATTGCTTTCTTTCTTGTTTTTTGGTGAGCATAAGGCAACAAACAATAGCCGCAGTTAGAATTATTGTTTCTTTTTTTGGATTAAGAATTCCTTTTTTTTCGACACAAACAGGTAGTACTCCTCCCAACAGCCCGGCCGATCGAAAACTGAAGAACCGGATTGACGCCAGTGAGTGTAGAAATCTAGTTTTTTTTTTTTTGCATCTTGTTTGTTAAGTTTCGTGTGTATAACTTGTTCACAATGTTTAAAAGTTAGATACAAGAGGTAAATAAGATTTGTTTTTATTTGTCGTAGTCACACTGGGGTTGAAGCAAGGGATACTTCTCGCCCGAGAGCGAAAACGGGTGGAGAGAAAGAGGGTAGACAGATAGAGTGATAGAGAGACAGGAAAGTAGAAATCTAGTTGGCCTAAACCATTTGAAGTGGCGTCACAGTTTTACGTCTAGACTGAAACGAAAAACTGAACGTAAATGCCCAGCTTTGAAGTGGCGCCATAGTTTTACGTCTAGACTGACGCGAAAAACTAACCGTCAATGCCTAGCTTTACACTGTCTCGTGCTCACTTTGGCGTGGGGTACGCAGCCCTTTCCACGTGAGCCACGGGCGAGAGCGGACATGCAGGCGCACATACAGATCATTGCCGAGCCAGTGATATGTGTGATAATGTTATATTAAATATATATAATAGTTAATATTTAAAATATTTTAGTGTGGGAGTAATTATGAAATATTTACAAACAGTTCCATTAGTCTATATGCATTTCAAATAAAACTCCAAGACATTTAGAAATGTTTATAAATTCCAATATCTTATACTAGCAAAGTAGTAAACAGATAAGAAATCACAAATATTCTTCAATAAAACTGTTGGCAACCTTTGGTTAGAAAACGAAACTGGTGTATTATTTTTTAAGTTGTCGTATTATCTTAGGTTGGCAGGTAATTAAAGGTGTTATTGAATGGTAAATCGACAGTTTTAGCAATTTTGTGATTTACTATCACATGAACATGTAAAAACTCCAATTATAAAATACACATCGAGACTATGCAATACCCACAATTTATGGCCTTGTGCGTTAATATGCGTGTATGCAATAATATAAATTTCATGTAACTAATTAAGTCATAGACCAAAAAAGTAGTTTAAA
This sequence comes from Calamotropha paludella, assembly GCA_927399485.1. Lineage (NCBI taxonomy): Eukaryota > Metazoa > Arthropoda > Insecta > Lepidoptera > Crambidae > Calamotropha > Calamotropha paludella. The sequence continues at coordinate 15,721,357 of OV656803.1, read as the reverse complement.
AAAGAACACTTGTCAAAGAAAAGATCATAATAATAGTAGCAATTTAAAGTTTTATTTGTCGAAAGCAACTACTGAGATTTTGAATTTAATGACAGAAACTTTCAAGATAACTTAAATTAATTAACGAAGTTCTTGAAGCCGAAATGATACACATTTTAGTTCCTAACTAAAATAATATTAACAGTTTAAATCAACAGTTTTAAAAAAGTGTTATAGATTTTGATGATTGCTAATTAAAAATACTAAAATAATAATCAATCGATAATTTAAAAATAAATATTTTTGCAATAAATATAAAGAAATATTATCACCTGCAAGATCTTATTTATTATTGGAGCGGAGCGAAGGCGAAGCTCCCATGGATCAGCTTCAATGGCGCAATGTCTGTTACGGCATAACTTCCAGAGTTCTTAACCGATTTTTATATTTTTGTGGTGAATCAAATCAACAGGTTTAGGACCAGATGGTGACGGAGCCAGAATTTTGAAATTTGCAAAAAATTCCATCGAAAAAATTTTTTTATCCAATATATGGTGCTAGCGTAGCTTTATGCTTAGCGACTGCATTGCCTAGTTTATTCTAAGCTGTCATTGAAACGACATGATTATTGAACTTGTCTGAACTAAACTGAGAAAAAGATTTTATGCAAAAATTAGCTGTTAAAGATGCAACTGCATACAGAGCTAATTACTAATGAATTAACTGACTTCTCATCTCATTACTTAATTAGTTATACTTAATTAATTATAAACAATTATATAGTTAATTAAAATAGCTTAATTTGATATCCTGATGTGTTTTAAAACTAGTTATATGTGCATACCATCAATGTTTAGACATTTTAAAACCTATTTTTTTATGCGTATTTCACAAATTAAGCGTTTTGATTAGATTTTCTCTCTCCCTATATTCGTGGACATGCATTCTATTTTTTTTCTCTAACTATAACTTTCCGACATGGTCGGTATCTTTTATTTAAAGAATGAAACAGAAATACTTTCAATATTTCTTTGCCGTTCTTCTTTCCCTTTTTTGAAATTTGGTGTACAGTTCTTCTTTTTTCTATTTTTTTCTTCGTAGTTTTTTCTTTCCCTAGGCTTTAGTCTTCGCATATTAAAACTTATTGAACTGAAACAATAAATGTACGCTTATACGTACAAATATTCATCCATCTGTCCATAAACACATAAGGTTCCTTTCCATTGGGGTGAACACAGAGAATCTGAAAATAACAACATTATAATATCATTTATTCTATCCCTTACGTATCGAAAAATTTCATTACTATATAATATATTTTGAAATACAGTCGCTTAAAAAAGTTACGTACCACCCTTAGATTGCGTTTAATTTGAAAGCTCCAGAGCAATTAAGACACCTTTCGCTTGAAGACCGTTATGACGAATACTGTTGTTTTTGATATACATATTGTAATGAGTTTTTGACATTTGACCAAAACTAAATATGAACCTAAGAAAAAGGTGTAAAGTGAGCCTGACAGATGAAATAAGTTTTTTTAAGGCAGATTGTTTGGAGTAAGCAACTAAGGCTTAAATGCTATTGTGTTCGTAACGCGAGACAGAACTGGATGTCAATAGGGCATACTAACACACTGCGGTTTAAAGCAAAGATGACTGCAATTCTCTGATAGCTTTGAGTGTCTCAGTGTTGTTAATATAACAATATTAATTTTATTAACAACTCAAAACAAGGAATCAATTTTTGTTTTTCAGGAAGACAGTGATATGCCAACTTTTGAAAGTCACAGTAATTGACATTGCTTTGAACGGCATGTTAACGATAATTTTACTTATGCGTAATAAAGATAATCATGTATTTCATTCAAAGAAAATAAATTGCTATAGAAAAAAATTACGATACATCCGTTATTAATTTTCTTTTTCAAACAGAAATTGTTCCATTTTATTACATTTTGGCAACATATGAAATTACATTTGTTGAAAACAATGTCTTATAACTTGATCAGTAAATAAGATGTATAATAATTTCACAACCTCACAATGAAGTGTCCCAGGTTTATCTCATATTTTGCAAAACTTTCCTAAATCTAAACAAGTAACCATACTTCAAATATTTATAAAAAATGTAAGGCAGTAATCCTACCAAGCATAGAGATGATGGCAAATCCCTCCTGCCCCCATTTTGTCGGGGAGACCGTACCGCAGTGAACGATTTTCGTCTGAATGACCGGAGAAGATTGAACCTACATTTTTTTCTTTCCCTTATACATCTATATAGATGTCATTATTTTCTACAGTCATGCTAAAGAAGACTGGCATAACTTCTAGAGTCTGGCTAACGAAAGTTGGCCCCAGAATATTGGCGGCAAATTTAAAAAATACATGCATGACAACACTAAAATTATACTATGAAAATTGGAATAACCTTCTTTGATACTTGGTAATTCATTATTAGAAATATCATATATATAGACTGTATAAGAACATTATGTTAGGGCAATAAAGAAACAGATTTTATTTATTTTTATTAATTTTTGATATGTACCAGGTTTGTAACGGGATTTTAAGGATTTATTGATCTGGTATAGGTGTTGGTATATGAGGTAAATATGGGCGGAATCCGAAAATAAATAGAGAAATAAAATACGATAATATTCCATATATAATAACTTCGTTTTATTCATCATAATCAAAATCAGATTCTAACACTTCCATGCCAAAAGATTCATCACTGTCACTAGTATCGCTGTCTCTAACATTTATAATAAAACTCTCTAAATTTTCTTCTGTTATTTTATCACGTTCTTTATATTTATTTTCAACGTGTATTACATGATCAGTCATTTTCTTCCAATCCTGTGAATTTACGTTTTCAAATGAATCTTTAATTATTTCTTCTAATGCAGCTGTAGTAACTGCAATATTTTTGCTACCCACTTTACGTTTTGCCAAACTCCACACAAGCTCAATCGCATTTAAATCACAATGGTAGGGTGGAAGTCTCAACACCTCATGACCACATTGATTTAAAATTTCATCAGCTTCATATAATGGATCAGGCGTATTTCGTTTTACAATACACAACAGCTCTGCTTTCGTGTGGTAGTCCTCATATTGAATTCCATTATCACGAAGCCACTCTCTTATATTACTTTTACGTGTTTGTGTGTTAGGAACCTTATTTATAATTACCGAATGGTAACTAGCATTATCCATTATGATTACACTTGGTTCTTCCAAATTTGGTATAAGTTTTTCTTTAAGCCATTTATTAAAATTTTCAGCATTCATGTCATGGTGATAATCTGCATTTTTTGATTTAGTACTAAACACTAACAAAGAGTTTGGTACGGGGCCTTTCTCTGATCCTGCATGAACTATAATGTACCTTTTCCCGGTCGAAACATTTTCAATTGCACCACTAGTTGAAGGACCTTGCCATGACTTCTTAGGCTTGTAGTTTCTATGGACATAAGTCTCATCTAAATAAATGATTGGCTTGCCTTCTGCACGTTTTCCTGCTATAGTTCTTAAAAATCTATGTCTCCAAGCAGATATGTCATAGCGTTCTATTAAAACAGAACGCTCATTTTTATTCTTTTTAAATTCATAGCCATTGGCTAATAACAAGCGGCGCAGAGTTTCTCTGCATCCGTTAAAATCAATACTTTCTTTTAACTCCACCAACAGTGTCGTCAGTGTAGGAACTTGTTTTTTAACAATATAAAATTCGTTTATCTTGTTACGCATAGCATCTATGTCAAAGTTATCTAGGTTAGACACAGTAGGTTTCCATGGGCGTTTCTTCCCCGGGGTACTCCAGACACCTTCATTTACTGCACCTTCCCTTTTTACTCTCTTTAGTGTTCTGACACTCACTTCTGCAAAGAAGAAATACAAAATATGTAATTAATTCTTGGTATTAGTATGTAAAAATGCAAAGGCTTTTCCCGGCATAATTTCAAAACATCAGTGTATAGTAAAAACTTACCAGTCATTGAAGCTATTTGTTCTAAGTACTGATTCTGGGTTATTATCCTATCTTTCTGCTCTAATTCAGTGAGATTTTCAATAGTTCTTACTATTTCATCAACTCCTTCAACATCTTGCAGATTCTCTGTTAAAGAAAGTTAAACGTTTTAAAATTACCAACAACAATCTATACATATAAATAAAATTGGAGTGTCTGTTTGTAATGTTAAAATAACCGTGTTTTACTACATGCATATGAATATATATACGGTACATACACCAAAATAACATTTTTTTAAATTTTTGTCTGTCTGTCTGTTTGTTTCGGCTAATCTTCGAAACGGCTGGACGGCGATGTACGAATGAATATAATTAGTTTTATTCAATACGAAGAAGCGTAAGTAACTTATTTGTAAGGATACGTAAATTATAAATCAAAATTTTATTATGACGACTGGATAGGTAGGTGTTCAAAGTATCAAAATAATATTGTCTACTAACCTATGAAATTCAACACCACACGTAGACAATCTTGTTTTTGTTTGAACGCGGCATCACGCTGTTGTTGTTTTTCGTTGAACTTGCCAATCATGCAAAACAACATCTTTCGTACACCACTTTTGATAGATTTGTTCATTTTAAACCGTAATTAGAATCACAATTTACACAAACTCATACAATTTGTCACCAGAGATACCGAACGACAAGCTTGTCAAATTGACGTTGACGTTCATACAGAGTTGCTATATAAAAAGTTCGCAAATAATTCCAGGGCCTACTTTCGTTAGCCAGACTCTATGTATTTTCAGACCTTTATCTAAAGAGCACGTGCATGGAAGAGCTCTGTAAGATTATCAAATAAGTCACTTGTTTTTACTTAGGTTAGGTTTTAGTTAGATTACAAAGATATGTAATGATAAATAACCTCAAAATATTGAAGGTTAGAATTTGATTCCTTAGTTTATTGTACCAGTTATTGGAAAAATGTGTAAATAGATACCTGTCAATTAATAGTGACCAAATAAATGAATAGGTACTTAGGTTTGAATATTTCAAAGCGAATTGAAGATATATCAAGATGGCCAGGAAAATAAAATAAAAAACTTCTCATTACCAAAATCGAACTTTATACATATATTTAAAGGGCTAGGCGAAGTATTGATACTCTTATTTTTGACGAATTTGGTTGCCTTTGTTAGTGTCATACAAAAAAAACATAAGTCGTCATCATCGTGATAATTTATATTGTCTATGACACTGACACCATCTGACACTTTGAACCATTAATTCGATCTGAAATATAGAGTACAGTCAGTGATAATAATAAAGTATAATATAGCAATAATAGGAAAATATAGTACGGACTGCCCCAGACTTGTCGATTATTTTGTGAATTTCTTTTTAAGTTTATTTTTATAAATTCTGTCATTTAAAGCTATTGTTTGTTTTATTGTCACTTGTTACTTTGGTATGTAGTTGGCAGTAGGTTTTTCTTTGTTTCTTTTGCTATTAAACCTATTTTCCTCCACCAGCCTTTTCTTTGATAAATCAGTCCGCAACAGTTATGTTTAGAAAAGAAAAAGCAGGTATCTATTATTATATTCTTTATTGCACACAAATAATACAATAATAGGTAACTACAGTAGCATTATCATTCTTAGATTTGCATTAGATTATTTAAAATACGAGCTAATCACATTCTGTGATCCTAAAAGTTTCTCAATATGGATTTATTAAATACTTATGATTTCGGCTGATTTCTTTAATCTTTTTTTTTGCGTTATCGAAACGTGTATCATACTAAGTAATAACGTTTAATTTTACACTACAGAAAGCGGCTTGTTCACAGAATTATTTGAGTTTTGAATAGAAATTATCTTTTATTTCCTGTCTTTAAAGAATGATGCGTTTGTACAAGTAAATAATAGGAATGTTACATTGTTTTTATCATATTTCCGATACTGAACGACTTTGTAAAACATAAGGGCAGATTTCGTCGGGCTATTTACTACTAAGATTTTGCCAGTTCAACCATACTGGCAAAAAAAGTTGAAAAAAGTATAAGAGTTCGTTATTGTTTTACCACATAATCCTTAAAACTGATCTTGCAGAATGTCGACAGCAGACAAAAGGACTTACGAAGTCATGACGTAGTTGTTGACATTTAAGAATAAAATTGTGAATGTTTTTGTTATGATTTTTAAAACAAAAACAATTTCGGAAAGCCCATATTGATAGATAAAATACATTATTTATGAGTAACACAAATGCTAAGATTAACAAATCTATTCAATAATATTCAAACATTTAAAGCACAGATCTAATTGTTGTTAGGTCGTTTCGGCATTCTAAGGATCAGGTATGCCACCCTGGTCGACACAATTCCGATGACAAGATATAAAAGGGAAAACAACCACGGCTGGTTTGTAAAGTTATATTTTGTTGAAATCGAATAAGTAAGACATCACAGTCACAGATATTTTTTCTTGTGATTAACGAATTTGATGTTAGTTAATAATATAAAGGCATGAACTAAACAACTTTTATCTATTGTGCCCTCAGTATGAATAAAGCTAGCGCTTCTATCTTTCTTTACAATAATTAAGCATTATGCTCTATCTGTGCCTAAAAAATTAGAGTACCGATTCAGTTGAGTTAATATACACCTGGACAGAAACGTTGCGAATAGTTTTTGAAACACAGTAAAATATTCAAGGCCTTTAAAGGGGCATACTTGAGTAGATATAAATAAAACAAAGCCTACTGACCGTCCCTTAAAAAGGTAAGCGACTATAAATATCTCAACAAACACCATGTGATAGCTATTCAGTAAGGCTCTGGTATTCGAGGCAGCTAAACACCCAGAATCACAAAACACAGTAATGAAATATAGACATGAGACTAAAAACATTTAATCGTACAAATATTTTAGCTGACTTGTCCTTCAATACTTGTAGAATCAAATATAATTATTATTTAATTTATTAATTTCAAGGTTCATACCACAATCACGAAAAAGTGCTTAAAATAAACAGATCTTTACTATGTAACTACATAATAAACTTAAAATAATAATAGTCTAGTTAAATTTTTTTATTTACTTTTAATATTGTGCCTCATACACCTTAGGTCTAAACTATAGGCTTGAACCATTGAAATCCCTACATCATACCCTATATAATATAGAAGACATATATCGGGCGTTACACACGAGACATGCGCCTCGGCACAAATGGGAAATGTTTCTGAGAGTACAAATGACCAATGGTGATTAGTTTTTAAAACACGAAAAGGAAATCATTAAGTTATGTCATGAAAACGGTACTGAGATTTCGGTTTTGTTATGTTTTGGCTAAGTATGGTTTCTTCAAGTTATGCTTGTGCTTATATAACACTAACGAGATTTTGCAAACAGCAAAATTAAACTGAATTTTAAATTCTAAAAGATTATTGCATAAACTGTTTATTTTTTAACGAAAATATTCAGTAAAATCAATTTTAAATACTGGACTAATTAACAATATCAAATTTGCTGCAATTTTTTTAATAACAGGTTTTTCACATGGGATGTGTTGTGGATTAAATTGTTAATGTTTTTTTATACAGACGCTAGTAAATTGTTTTTTTTTTAAGAGTTAAATCCATTTATTTAATAATTAAATAGCAAAATTTGTGGCCACGGCGGATATAACAACCCAGCCAAAACTGTATTATCCAATGTAATAAAATTTTAAATATAAATCCAACAAATAAATATATTCGAACGACCGCTCAATAGTACAAATGTTTCGCGCATTCGGCCTATTATTGCAGAAATTAAGCAAAAAATCAGCTGGGTGAGCAAAATATTATTATTTCCAGTTTCGGCTGCGTCTCCTGTCATGAGCGCCGAACGAGGGCCCAACTTGGACTGGTACGTTGGGCCCTCATTCGGCCCTCATCCATATGCCTGCCCCAATAAAGGGTGCCCCCATTTAAAATGCTGATGATGATCTAAAAGTAGAGGGTTTTGGTGTCTCAATGTTTATTTTTTGTTTTTCTTGTCTATTGTATAAGTAGGTTACTTACTTTCTTATAGAAAGTTTCTTAGCTCATCTTGATTTGAATAAGCGTTTAAATTGTGGACGTTTTAAAATCGCATTTAATGTGATGGGGTTTTAAGAAGTATAATGTCACAACTCTGTAGGCGTTATGCAAATTTAACAGGCTCTCGCCACAAAGTCACCTCGTTGCATCTGTTTAGTGGACTTGGTTCGTGGGATGATGATGGCGGGTTACTTAAGTAATTGGTTACTATTTATATTTAAATATATATTATCATTTGCTAAGAGTTTTCTTTTAGTTGGCAAACGAATTATTTCAAGAAGCACTTTATTTAACATAATAAAGTGTATGTTTACTATAAAAAAAATCAACTTGTCTCAAGAATCTGTCATGATCTCTGTAGCTTAAATAAAAGGGCACTTGCCCGTATAGCGTGGGGATATGGTTTCGTGAACAGTCTGACTCCTGAAATAAGTAATTTTTTTTCTACTTATTTTTTTTAAGGTGAAAAAAAGTTACAGTTAAATGTTTCAATATTAAAATATGTATTTTTTCATTTGCTCTGTGATTTCCGATATCGTGAAACGCTGCCAACTGTCATAAAATGGGACTAATGCATTTATTAAATATTTTTACTTTATAGCTTTATAATTATATACCGTAGACTTCAAAACAGGCAGCCACATTTTATGAACTATGGTCTTTCACTGCGATCTCCAAACCTCCTGTTTAGCGTCGAGATTATGGCATTCTCCCATGGGAGACTCTCGTATTGCAGTAGACGTAATTCGGCTAGTATAAGGTATTCTATGATTAATAAATTTAATGCATTATGAATAGATCTCATAAAAAAATTAAAAACATCTTTCTTATAAACGCTTGTCAGTTTTGTGTTGTCATAACAAACTTCTACTTTGATTAGTCGATTATCACGAGAAAATTTACTAATTTTGTATTGTAGTATTTGAAAATTAGGATCATGGTATTGATTATAAAATGTATTATTGTTTAAATACCCATTAATCACAATCTTTTGATGAATTTTAATAACTATTTAGCACTTGAGTACTACACGTTTCAATTTATTAATTATAGCGACCCGCCCCGGCTTCGCACGGATACAATGCTTTACTATATTATGCATGTATTATACATATAAACCTTTCTCTTAAATTACTCTATTTATTAAAAACAACCGCATCAAAATCCGTTGCGTAGTTTTCAAGATTTAAGCATACATAGGGATATAGGGACAGAGAGAGCGACTTTGTTTTATACTATGTAGTGATGTTTTACATACTAAAATGAAACAGTCAGACTCGGATCAGGGTGTTTTGTGTTTTTCTAAATCCCAAAACACAAATGTTTCAGCTACTTAGCTTGGTTTCAGAACTACGTATGTGATAAAAAATGTAAGAACATTTTTTTATTGTCTTTTTATTAAAATATAATACAAATTATAATTCGCATAAAACAAAAATGTCATTGCATTTCTGTCAATTACTCATTTGTAAATAACAGCACGGTATTTTGAATATGTTCGGCACTATCTTATTTATTGCTTATTTTGTTAATATTCTAAAATAGTATCGAATACTTAAATAATAATAATAAAATAAACAAGATATTGAAGTCACACATTTTGAAAATATATTTATGTAAAACATTCATACAATTGCCGTTTTTGTTGTAAATCTGTCTAATGGAATTGAATGACCGTGTCCCGTAGTGAACTAAAAAGTCAAACTGAAGTCTAACTAAAAAAAAATACGATGTCCATTGTGCCAACTGAAAGTAGGAAAACAAAGCTCAATCCCTTTAGACCCAAACGTAGGGCTTTATAATAGCATAATTCATGGCTTATGGAGATTTGGACCAATGTGACAACGCTTTATGAATATTCAAGGGTTATAAAAACATATGTGAGTCTATTGTGGTAAATCCGTTGAGATTTAAAGCAAGAGTTAGCTTGTCGGTAGCAAAAAATTCGGCTGTAATAGTACGGTGATAGACAAAGGTATCGAGATTTTATAAAATTCCAAGGATAGAATTGATACAACGGATCAACATGTACGAGGTGTTATTTTGATGCATTAATAGGCATAACAGAAAACCTAAAATAACATTGAATTACGAAAGAATAAGAATCTTATTCTTTCTTATTTCAATTCTTAACCAACAGTTTTGCCGAATTTGTACTAATATTGACATAGGTTAGCACAGGTTACTGTGTTCTCGCTAATTGCTTAACGATTGGATTCTAAGTATCGTTTAAAAACGCTAGATGCTTATTATAACCAAATAAAAAATATTTTAAATAATCCAACTCATTATGCAAACGTCTTCTTAGTTTGTCAACCTTTTGACTTATCAAATAGACAAAATGAATTTTCTCAATTGTGCACCCTTACAACATAGAACAATAAATTTTAATTAATTTTAGAACAACAAATAAATTCAAAAGTACACATGCAATAATCTCTTAGTTTCTCGAAATTAAATAACCACTTGAACGTTTAGTTATTTACTCCATGGTTTTCAAATAAATTATTATTATAATATTTCGTCCCCCGAGTAGTATAAAATGTTCATCACACAAACACAGTGTCTTATCATTAATCGCATCATTTTCAGGACCTCAGGCGTACATCCATGATTGCTACTATTGGGCTAACATCAACATAATCAAAATATTATTTATGCTATAAGATATGCAAATAAACTTATAAATATCCGATATGTTAAATTTTAAAAACTTAACGCGAAAATATAATAACTTAAATTAGATATTTTAATAAGTAACAATTTTATATCTTACGTCCTTCATGTTATTATACGATTAATTATTTGAACTAATAAATATATACTAATGTATTTAATAATTGTTTCAATTAATTATTTATTACTTCAAATAAACGCATATTTACCTAAAACATTAGCAAATAAACATTTTTTCAGTACGTACTCGTAATATCAAATTATGGAGATTTCTTCTCGATATGATGTAAAGTTCCTGATATAATGTAATCTAACACGCTATGGGTTCGAGTTTCTGAGTTAAATTTCTCTACCATAGTTATCTCGAAAGTTTTCCTTCCGCTATTCCGCTATCTGTCAAATCAGTCTCTAGATGATATTAAATGAAATAAATACAACTCGTACGATGATATAGTAAGAAATTAAATGTACATAAATATATTTAAGGTGTATTGTAGAATGTATATTACAGTCGATAGTTTACAAAGGACGTCACTACCTCCTGTCGTTGTCAGGGCTGCGAGATGTGTCGATACGATCCATTAGGCTTATTTAGGGACGTCACTCGCAGGGTTATGTTTTAACCATTTAATCCTTCCGGATCGACGGGGCGTTTTGATCCGCAGTAATCCCTAGGGTACTTGAGGCCAGTGTGAACTCCAAAAGTCTGCAACTTGGAGTTAGTTTGTAATGTGGACTTAGAAGCTATCCCAGTCGCTTTTGTCAAGATGAATTTGTGGAGTATGTGGGTTCTTAGGATTTAGGAACAGATTTCTATTTGGAGCTTCTCAGGACTTTAACTATATTGTATATAGGATTTCTTTTACTACGTGTTTTCTTTCATAAGGCTCTTATAGTTTGTACTTCGAATCGTATTGGTGTTAACTAATAATTTTTTATTTAATTTTGAAAGGCAAAATTTGTTGCTTCTTCATAAAACGGGCTCTACGCGTTTTTTATTATTTTTATATTGACTAAATTGCGGTGGCAATGAGGTAATATCTGGTTTTATGAAAAAAGCTAGTCTTTAACTAACATTAATGAATGTGTAACGACGGTGTTAGATCATGATAGCGGGATTTGAAATTAAAACTTCGTTATGGCGAATACGCTATGCACTAGGCACTGGTTACTTGGAAATGCAACGAACAAGTGGGACAATATAGTATATTGTTACTTTGCGTGCTTTTATTAAGTCTACATTAAGTCAGTTGCTAATTTTAACTTATCAAAAAAGTATTGGACACGTTATTTTTAACACTAAAATTGGTAAAATTATATTTCAGTAAGGTTTATATTACACAATTAACATTAGATATAACAACTATTAACATAATTTTATTTAACTAAACTAAATTATATGAAATTACCCATGAAAAAACACAAATCAAAATTGTCTCGTAATCAATAAATGAATATGTAATGAATGATATGAACAATACTTCATTCAAGTGCACTTAAATAAGTTGTTTTCAATCGTCTGACACTTTTACCTACCACCCATTCAGGACGTCTTTTAAGTGACAAGAAGAATGGGCGCAAGACACCCGTCAGCTTTAACAGAAGTAACGACATTTATAATATTATACGTCGTCACTATACATAATCCACAAAAAAAAACAAAAATTATCCTGTGATCAAAATAATAGTAGTGTTATGATATCATTATTTCGTTGATTGCAACGAATTCAACAAGTATCTGTTTTAAGTAAGTATCCCTCAACATTTCAATAACATACAGGGAATAAACGATAGTCAAGAAAAAAACAAACATGTATGTTTAGTATTATTCAATAATACTAAAGGTTAAAGCTGACCAATCTCCCAAGGCAGCACCCGTTCACGAGCATGACGCGTGATGCAGCCATCGCTTCGCTCAACCGTATCTTAGGGAACGTAACGACCCGCACCACATGCCACCACCCAAGAGATATTTTAGGAGAGCGTGTCATACTCCAACCACCAATAATAAATTTATGTTAAAATTAACAAATACTAATAGCTGTATGAAACAACCTGTAATAAATAGAGTTATATTGAAACGATACATATTACTTCCAACACTGCTACTTCCATGCATCGCGATCTATTAAATAGTCGTTGACCTTGTTATTACCGTTTACGTTTACGTTTTAAATAAATGCAAAGGCAAAGCAACTATACTTTGTGGAACTTTATTAAAAGTGCTATACATTTCCTCATAAATGAGCCTGCCTTTTGAAATCTAAAACTTGGAACGGCAAGTCTGTTTTTATTTCTTGTGTTAAAGCAATGTACAAACAGCAACAATCTTAACTGCCCCTGTCACGTAACTACCAACTTTTTGAAAGAAAGTGAGAATAGATGTATGACGTCTTCTTAATGTCATTTTTATTGTAGATGTGTGTGTAACGTTACAAAGTTTAAAAAATTAACTATAATAACTGAAACTAATACTTTTTCTAAGACCCTAATGAGTTTCGCATCAAAAAGGTGGGATTATTTCAATTCAATAATAAGAGTAATGTCAGAACAATCATTGTCAAATTTTTCCGGTCGCTCGTTTGGAATTATTGGTTTTATCTTTTTGTTTTAGTTCTTTCCTTTCTTTTAATTTAAATTCTTTAAAAAAATGCCAGCCCGTCTATCTTACTTTAAGAGGGTCAGAATTGTAACTTTAAGACTAACTGGTATGGGAGTTGTGGAGATCTCGCGGCAGTTAGGTATTCATGTAAATAAATTTTACATCACGTAAAACACTTTTCCGTACACAGAAATAACGTTTGTAAACACCAGCTTTTTCTATTTGTACAGAAGGTCGGTAAGCCAGTGGATCCAGCGGTTCGAAGAAGGTGGTGACGAAGCTCTTTGAGACCGTCCTCGCGGGGTGAGAGCCCGGGTGACTACGGAGGCGGAGGATGCAACCATTATAGCCACCCACTCTGAAGATCCCTTCCACCGTACTCGCGATTCAGCGGTTCAGTACCGTGTATGTTTGACACGGTCAAAATGTGATGTATTTTAAATTTTAGTATAAAATACGACGGATTCAGCACAAAAGTATTATTTTATCTTTAATTGCAGATATCAATGCAAACAGTGCGGTGTAGGCTAAATGAAGGTGGCCTACACCATCACATACGAGGGCTGCACTAAAAGTATCGGGAATGGAATATTTCCACTGTTCCTGTCATATTAAAATCTTATTAATTGAAAACTCCTTGGTTTCAAAATTCGAATACCATTTATTTATTTAAAAAAAAGATTCTCGGTCTAGTCACAAGGTCTTGTCAAACTTGTTTAGTCGTTGAGAAAATGAAATTGACTCGAGAAAAATCAAGAGCGATGATTTATTATGACTTTCGAAGTGGTTTAACACAAAAACAGTGTGTTGATCGGATGCTTTCTGCATTAGGTGATGACCAAAATTTATCGCTGGTTTGCTGAATTTTAACGTGGACGTGTCAAGCTCAGTGATGTTCCCCGTCAAGGTCGTCCAAAAACTGCAGTTACCCAAGAAAACGTTGATGCTATGCGTACGCTGATTGAGGAAGATCGACATGTGACATACCGCGAAATTCAGGCAACTTTAAACATTGGCATGAGTCAAATACAAACACAAATACATACAATCTTGCATGAACAATTAGGTGTAAAAAAGTTGTTTTCCCGATGGATACCGCATTCGCTCTGTGAAGAGAAAAAAGCGGCTCGCATTACTTGGTGCGTCAGAACTCTCGAAAAATTCCACGCAGGATCCTCAAATGCTGTATACAACATCGTATCAGGTGACGAATCCTGGATATACGCGTACGAACCCGAAACAAAAAACCAATCACGAATTTGGGTGTTCGAAAATGAGTTAAAGCCAACAAAAATTGTTCGTTCACGGAGTGTTGCAAAAAAAAATTATGGCCACGTTTGTCTCCAAAACCGGCCATGTTGTGACTATTCCTCTTGAGGGACAAAGAACGGTAAATGCAGAATGGTATGCTAGCATTTGTTTGCCACAGGTCTTTTCTGAACTCCGTAAAGAGAACTGCAACCGCCGGATCATCCTCCATCACGACAATGCGAGTTCTCACACCGCGCACAGAACAAAAGAGTTTTTGTTCACATGAAGAAGCTGTGGACGCCTATAAAACGGCCATTTTGGAGACCCCAACTCCCGATGGAATGGTTGCTTCAATTATTGGTTCCATCGTATGGAAAAATGTGTCAAATTTCGCGGAGAATACTTCGAAAAGCAATAAATACATTTTTAAATAGTAATGTTGTGTCAGTTCCTTGATTCCCGAATTTTTCAGTGCCGCCCTCGTACCAGCCCAAAAACTGCCACTTACACAACAACAGTTTTTTATTACTGTTGGTCCCAGTTGTCTTCGAATGATAGCGATTTTTAAAAGGCAGAAGGCACAAACGGTTGGTCCTTCATAAAAATGTTTGAATATTGTTATGAAGTGGTAATAATATATTTTTACTGAAAAGCGTATTGGTTTTTAAAATTACCAGGACTAATACTAAGCAAATATTCTGCCTAATAAGGAAGAATGTTTGATTCGGCATATCGTTCATTTTTGCGGCGATATAATTTTTTTTTGCCGTTCTTGTCCGACTTAACAGGTTTTTCGTCGACAAATATTACGATATTATCCGTCCAATCAAAATTATAATATTGAAGATAAAAGGCGATTCTATCTTATACTTTGTGCTTTTGTGTAAGTAAGGTTTTTAAAGTTTATAATAATATATTGCTACAAAAAAAGTGTTGGTTTTTTTTTTACTTTTAGTCAGACTGGCGAACAAATTATTTACGCGCTTTGCGCTCAGACATTATAGGAAAAGAATAGGTATAATTAATAAAATATTATTTCATATTGCACTACAAAAATTGCAATTTTTACTTTCTTTACTTCACTCGTTAACCTGAAATTTAAAAGCAAGACACATTTTGAACCATAAAATCATTCTAATCTGTTCTATCATTCTAATTTCGAACACCGAGGTTTTTGAACAGAAAAAGACACGCTGTCACAGATATAAAATTCGAGTAGAATTGAATAGATTACCGCATGTCTGAAAAATTATTACTTTATATTTTAAATAGGAGGCAACCATATGCGTGGTGGAATAAGAGCTAAGGACAAACTACATAATGAGGTCGAGTTTGGCAATGATCCTACTAACATAATCAGAAAAGATTTTGAGTTAGAGTCCCGGTAAGGACAAATGTTTGTGTAATAAAAAATCACAATGTTTATGCGCTATTTCGATTTGTTTATTTGTTAAGTTAGTATATGTTTTATTTGAGTAATATAATATTAATAATATTTTTTTATAATGCAAGTGTAAGAAATCTTTATTATTATTTGCTTGCTGCATCTATACCTTTCTAAGTCTATGGATGCAGGATAAGTAAAATTAAATTTTATCATTATTTCATCCAAAGCATGCGACGTTGCCGTTGCTCTTTGTTTTGGAAGAGCGGCAACAACTGAAAGCACGTCATGTCAAGACTCTGCGTCAAGCAGTGACAGTTCTCTGGCGCCAAGAGACACACACCACACACACAAAGATATTATGTCATAAAAACTTTATTTTATGTTGTGAAGTTGTCATGAGAAAAATAATTTCATCTCTTTCTACCTTTCTGTCTGTTGGGTCTTCAACGGGCAGTTAAGGTTGTTGCTGTTTGTACGTCGCTATGTTTGACAAGAGAATTGTTGTTTTTTCGTACATAGATTATATTCTCATAAATATACTGCCCCGCCACAATAAGAATATCAATTTCCTTAAACAAGTCTCTGAGAAAATATCTAGGCCGAAGGCTGTATATTGTGCGGACAGCTCTTTTCTGTAATACAAACATGCTTTCAATATCAGCAGTTGAGTCCCACAACAACGACCTATAAGATATTACACTATGAAAATAACTACCATAAAATAAATGAAACTTGCCGTTTCAATATCAGTTAAAAGCCTCATTTTTACAGCATATAGGGCAAAACTGAGTCTACTTAACAAGAACTCGATATGAGGGTCCCGTTATAGTAGTGAATCTAGTGTAATATCCAAAAATATTGTCCTTTTAACTAATTCGACTACTTCATCATTCAGCTTTATGTGTAGGTCAACCAGCCTTATGTTGTATGCACTTTGTTTTCTTTCAATTTAGTGATAAATTATTACTGGTAAACCAATGTATAACTTTTGGTAGCGTACTATAATATTTACATCTTCAGAGCAATCTTTGCTTCGAGAGACTTTAAAAACTATCTCACATAGATTTTTAAAATACTAAATAAGGTCATTAATATCGATAAAAAAGTACAGGCCCTAATATTAATCATTGGGGCACGCCCATAACTATAGTTATGGAGGCTCCAGCAGACACACTCTTATTAATGCCAACTTTATGAATTCTATTCATTATTTCATATAAAGTTAATGCTGGCATACAATAGTTAATAATGCTTTCCCGGGATTGGTTCTTAATTAATTGACCCAGATTCTTTCCCATTTCGTTACAGTATATAACAGTTCTATAACATTTGTTATTAGAAAAGGAATTATTTTCATTTGTGCCTGTCACATCATTAGAGTAACTGGAGATTAAAGGCTCACATGCTGGTTGGGTTATATATTCTTTCGAGGCAGCTATGCCTGAAGCCTCGGAGTTTTTAATATTGTTTTCCTGATCTGAAATTCAGGCATTTGTTAGATGTTGAAAGGCAAGTGTGTATTCCCTTATCTCCGTTTTTGAGGCCTCATAGCAGCGAGTCATTCTATTTAAAGGTTCCTGCAAATTATGTAATAATTTTGCTATTTAGTCTCTCGACATTACTTTCATAAATAATTCTATTTTCTTCAATAATGCAGGCGGAAACGTTCGGTTTTTCTAATAACTGAAGTCAGTCTTTAGCTCTTTTTGAGTTGTTAGAAGTTTCTTTTTGTTTCTTAACCAATTTATTAGTTTTCTAAATATATTTTTTAATTTTAATATATTTTTTCAACTTCCTTCTACTTTATTTAATAAATCCCTTTACACTTTTGCAGTAAGAAATCATTTGATAGGTCTATTGATATAGCAAATTGATATTAAATGAAGCAGATACCATGTCAGGGGCGCTACAGACCAATTCATCAAATTGATTTTGGTAAATATAAACTAACACTAAACCCTAAGCCGGATGTAAGCTAACCCCGAGAACACGGGACCGTAAGTCTGTCACAACTGAACGGCCTAGAACGTATTCACATACGCAACTATTACTAGTTCTTAACCGCGCACAGTTTTACTGTCCTCTATTAAATCGCGCCGGGTTTTATCTTAGAATAATTTGATAAGTAAGTAAGAGGTTGAATATTAAAATAAACAAGTGGGTCATTTATTTTATAAAATAAAAAGGTTTAAGAAACAAGTTTTTATTGTGACGTCTCTCGGTAGTAGAAATAAATCCATTCAAGTTAAACTTTAATGTTAGGATGCTTCGAAGGAAAGTATATCTTTTATTACTTGTCCTATTAGAAGATCTTCAAATGCTTCATAACTACCAAATGTAAGTTAAACTTATTTAGATTTAGTCATTCTATTAATGTTTCTTCTGCACTAATTCAAGTTTACTTATCTACATATCTCTGGTAAATTGGGTTCCAAATACTAACTACATATTCTACTTGTAACCTGCCGATTGATTTATATAAACAAAGATATGTTAAAGGCTGTTTAAACTTGATACTAGAAAGCATTACAATATGAAGGCCTTGTTATTACACTCTGAATATGTATATTGAAATACAATGTAGAGTTAAGAGTGATCCCAAGGTCTTTAACACAAGTAACTCTTTCAAGGGTCGCTCTGCAGAGACAGTATGGATATTCTCTTACTTTTTTCTCTTCGAAAAGGTTATCGATGTACTAAGATTAAGTTTATTTTCATGTTAATATACCAATCAGCGATAAAGATCCTCTTGAAACTTTATATGATTATATAATAATTATTATTATGTAATTATTTATATTATACGCATAATTATTTATAGGTCCATACATTTTTAAGTCATCTACATGTAATAGAAAATTGCAATACTGAAAGCATTTATTAATATCATTTATAAATAAAATAAATAATAATGGACCGATAATTGACCCCCGCGGCACGCCTGAGCTTATTATTACACTTTCAGATTCGTAACCCTTTTGACGATTTTTTGGGTTCTGTTCGATATGATTTGAACTAGGGTCATAGGCTACCCCTTATACCATTGAAGGCAATTTTCTCTAAAAAAATAATGTTGTCCACCCTATCAAACGCCTTTCCAAAATCAGTGTAGACTGCGTCAATATGCCTGTCATTGTCTTAACCTTTCAAAAATAATGAGGGCTACACCAAAATGTTAGTGACTGTGGATTTTTCTGTCACTAAGCCATGTTGTTTTGCTACAATGACACAAAAGCAGGAATACAACACATACCAGATGTTCGCAGACTCTCGAAAATATTGATGTGAGCTGGTAATTCTCTACATCTTTCTTTGAACTTCCTTTGTAAACCGAAACACAAGGGCTCACTTATAAAATCAGCTGTAGCCTTTAAGAATTACGCATTGATATTGTCGACTCTAGTACCCTTTGATGTATCAATGATTTTAATGCTTTATTCACATCATTGCATCGTTTGATACTACTATGTTGTTAATTACAGTATTGGGGGACTCAGACTCGTTTATGTTTATAATATAAACTCCGAAATCATGCCAGACCGTGGAAGGTCCAAAAAGTGACCGAAAGTTATCAGAGAAAAGAGAGCAGATATCATTTGGTTTTTGCAACCTTATTCTTATAGCTAACAGTGGAAGACAAATCTGAACCCTTCGATTTAATCTTTATGTGAATCTAGAAAAATTTTTGATTACTCCTAATGCTTCCTTCAATGTTTCTTTACATAATTATTGTAACAACGCGCTGATATAGTTTTAAATTAATGTCTGTACATTGGAAAGACGCTACTTACTATTATCTCTAAGTACTTATTGAAATAATTTAAATATAATTGTTTTTTTTTATTTTAGCTCAATGTGAAAGAGTATTATTTACCAACTAATCATTACTTGAAGATGGTGCATATCCTCTGAAGCTTTACCTTTTCCACCCCTATTAAACCCGCAAACAACATTTTTTTTATAATGAAACCCATATCCGAACAAGAAATTGCATTGAAAGGAGTTTCAAAACAGCGATTTCCTGTTGCGGCTTTGACTTTGCGTCTAAGTTTCTTACGAGCCAATGCTATAATAATAGCTACAGTAATACGCCACAATATTTGTCGATCAATACCACCACCTATACCACCATAAATGAATATTCCTGATGCAGTGACCCTGCCTATAGCCAATAATGCTGAAGAAATAAAAAATATTTTGGAAAGAGAAAGATTGACTAGAAAATATTTTATTTAGTGAATACTGCTTACACGCGTTATCATTAGATAATGAGTTATCATCCAATGATATACGAGTATACATGAACTATCCTAAGACCTATCCTTATGAGACCATTTACTTTTAGTCTAGAAATTCTAGTAGGAAAACATTCTCAGTTGTGACCAGGGATAACAATTCGTCCCATCCGTCGCCTTTAGACGTGTACTTGAGGGGATAGCTGGGAAGCTAGATGGTACGAATAAGATTATTTGGTCAAAGCAAATATAATTTATTTTCAGTTTACACCGATGAACAACCACTCAATTCACTCAATTCAGTTTCTTTATGGTTTTACATCAAGTATAGGAGAAAAAATTGCATGCATAAAAAAATTACAACAAAGTCTTAGTTAAGTTTATTGTAAAAAACATATGGATAAACAAAACGACGAATTACTTTTAAAACTATGTTTTACTTTACAGTAACTGTAAGAAGCTCAAACTAATATGGTACTAGTTTTTTTGTTGCAGAGTAGGTCACTCTTGTTGTAATCAAAGAGATGCTTTGTATGAGAGCAGGGCACAGGCCCCACAAGGAGAGCAACTTCATCCTTATTCATAGCCTTCTTTGTTTTCTATAATAAAAATATCCCTGACTGAAGATTTGCCAATGCAATATCGTTGCAATATTTTAAGCGGTAGATACATAGGTACAGTTTGTTAGAAATAAATCAAATAGATGTTATCTGTACGTAGGTACTTACCGGCGTAATTTCCATTTCAAAAGAAATTACGCCGGTGTAAAGTGAATGAACGGTGCTAATGGGATACGACATGTCGGTAGATTATACTTATACAATGTACGATTGCCGTAAGATCGGGTGGGCAATTTTCTCATATAGGCACACATATAAATTTTCACGTGAACGAAGTCGTGGGTAACAGCTAGTATAAAATAAATCCGAATGTACGACATTGTTATTACAGTAAGTTATGTAAAGAGATACATAATTTTGGTTAATTGAATTATAGTTGAGACATACCACAATTGAAAAATTGTTAGTAATCACACCATTCACCCTTCGATGACATCCAGGGGTTACAAATCCACGGCATACTTATATCTATATTCTTTGATAACCACATTGCCCAGAGCAGTAATATGGGTAACAAAATAATTATAACTTATATAATTCTACTAGCTGTTTCCCGTGACTTCGTTTGCCCGATTTTACGACAATCGTACATTGTATCAGTATAATCTACCTATGTGCCGAATCCCATTAAAACCGTTTACCGTTTACCGTGATTAAGTTACAAATATAATAGTAATCTAACTTTGGGTCATAGAGGCATCCGGAGATAAATTATTTTGTTCAAACAATTGATTGCTTGCTGATTTTTCTTATATTTTCAAACCCAGTTCACTGAACCCAATTCACGAACTTCCGAATTCACTTCGGGATGATTTTTGGAATAATTTATAGCTGCAGTTTTTATTTGTTTTCTTCGAGTATTGTCTGTCAACCTCTTTCTGCGTTTTTTACATTTCTTAAAATAAAAATAAATAAAAATTAATTTTATTTCTTTCAAAATACTTAATGACTAAAAACATAGGGGTTGGGGCCTTCTTTTAAGTATAACAATACTTGTGCCAGAGGGCCCCGCTCTTCCATATCTTACATTATGTTAAAGAAAATAAAATTAACATTGAAATTAAATTGACAGGTAAATTAATCTTAAATCAAGTATGTTAATTATGTATAGTGTGTGTGCATGTAAGTGTGTGTGTATGTGTTGTGTGTGTGTGTGTGTGTGTATGTGTGTAAAGATATAATATAATACATATTTATATAAGGATTAACATTTTAAGGTATTCAGCATTTCTTCGGTCCTCTCATAATTTAGCCCTCTCCAAAAATCCGCTACTGCCACAACACAATTGCAATAGGTCTCTGGATAAATATTCAATATTTTATTTGTGTTGTTATACAAGTGTCCTGACATTGTATAATATTGTCTACTAGCAAAGTACGTTTTACATGTTTTTTGGGGAATAACAATATGTGCTCGTCTTCTGATTAGCAAGCCTGGATCATAGTTTAAGTATCTGTGTCTTCTGAGTACAGTAGACAAAATATACAGTTTCCTCACTGTTAGTAAATCGTTCAATTGATAAAGTTGCCCAGTGGGTAATCTAATTTTCTTAAAGGACATAACCTTTAGTAGTAGCCGCTGTGCTCTTTCAACTTCCAAAAATTTTTCTTTAGATGCTCCACCCCAGATAGGGATACAATAGGTAATTATAGATTGTACTAAGGCACAATATATGTATTTAAGTAGTTTTTGGGGGGCAACGTGTCTTAAATTCCTAAAAATCCAGGTGAGTTTCCTGATCTTATTTGATAAATTTTCTATGTGTGGATGCCAAGACAGTCTCTGGTCAATAACTACACCTAAGTATCTTGTTGATAACACTCGAGAAAGGAAAGGGCAAGTGCATTCATTCAGCCCATCTAAAGCCTGATTCAGACAACCATGTATTTGGATTGCAAAGTTTTCATTTGGTTGGGTACGGTTATTAATTGTAAAACAGATGTAATTTGTCTTAAGAATGTAAGTGTAAGTAAGTTAGTTTTAAGCCAGTCCGCAACCAAAGCTAAACCAATCTCTGCATCTCGCCTAACCCCCTCCCAAGTTGCAGCATTAAACACTATGGCAGTATCATCAGCGTAGGAAAAGATTCGTGCACCAAACGTGATAGGTTGAGTTTGCTTAGCTCGTTTATGTAAATTAGGAATAAGGTAGGCCCAAGCACACTGCCCTGTGGGACTCCATAAGAAATATTCAAGTCTGAACTTACATATTGTTCTATCTTGACAGACTGTTTTCTATCAGAAAGATAGTCCCTAAAGATGGACAGCGGGTGTCCCCTAATACCAATGTTTTCCAGTTTATTCGTCAGCATAGAAATAGAAACGGTATCAAAAGCTTTTTTATGTCTAGAAATATAGTTATTCATTTATATCCTTTGTCTAAGTTATCTGTGATTAGAGATGTTAAAGCTGTCACAGCATCTTCTGTTGATAAGCCACGTCTGAATCCAAATTGAGAGCTTGATAAAATTTTAAATTTATTTAAATAGTTACCAGTCTATTGTTTAAAAGCTTTTCTATAATTTTTGCAATTGATGTAAGAACAGATATTGGCCTGTAATTATTGATATCATCTCTCTTCCCAGCCTTGTGCACTGGTGTAATAATGGATTTCTTAAGAAGTGCGGGAAAGACACTTTTCTGAAAAGATAAATTAGCAAGGTGACAAATGATAGGGGCAACCTCACTCCCAACATACTTTAAGAAACTTGTTGAAATGTTGTCCCACCCAGGTGCGCTATCTGACTTTAGACCCATTAGTACGTTATATACCTCGTCGTTGTCAGTATCCAATAAGACAAAGCTTGATTGACTAGAGTCATTTCTAAAAACATTTTCTTGCGACTTAATCACATTAAAAGATGAATTTATTTCAGTATCTTTCGAGGTATCCAACTTCTTTATAGGTAGGTTGCATAGCCTGAAAGATACTGAAGCACAAGGGGTCCAAGATAAGTCCATTGTAAAACACTTATCTGTTCCAATCGTTAGTCTCGTGGCTTACTATATTGACTAGAACTTGAGCAGTCATTAAAATATTGTCATAAAGCAAATAAGATACAGAGGAAAATAAAATGTTCCATCGCCACGTATTTCTACCACTCAGCATCGGATTTGTAATCCTTCGACGATAACTGTTATAATTTTTCCGGCTTGTTTTCAAACTTACTTAAATTTTATTAATAGACATAAATAAAACTAAGTAATTGAAACGTACTTTGAAACAAATTTGAAAAGTATCTTAATGAATAAGTAGGTATTTTGATACTTATTTGGTGTCAGGAATTCTAACAGAACATTAAAATGAATATTATAAATAAATAATCTGAAAAAGTTAACATCAATAAATCAGCGTAAGCATTTGAAGACCGTTTGATGCAACGGTAGCGTTTTATAAATAATACATAGTATATTAATGTACCATATATTTAGTTAAGTGAGTTCTATAAATATTACATATCATTTATCATATATGTAAGTCTATCTGTTACCCTAGTATCTATAACACAAGTTTTCAGTGTTTACTTTGGGCTAAGCTAATTGATGTTAATGTAAGAAATATCATTATTATAAAAGGCAAAAGAATTCGTACATTCGATACGTGCGACAATGATGACTGCCTTCACATGACTACAGACGGGCTATCCCGTTCTGCGTCTTGGAAACAAATTACGGTTTCATCGTTTTTCGTTTGTTAAATCTGAAATGTCACTCATTTCTTTCTTTCCAGAGGGCCTACCATCATTTTTAGCGCGATTTAAGTTCGATTGTCAAAGTGAGACACCGCTATACGCGGTCTATAGTGGCGTCTCTTTTTAACAGCTAAACTTGGATCGCTTTAAGACGTGATAGTAGGGCCTCTGTTCTATTAAATAAGCATACGGATTATGATAGATAATGAAGATTTAGTATAGGGGTTTTCGAAAAATTCAATCTACCTGTAGTTTTATAAAAAAGATAGCAAATGTAGGAAAATATAATTCATATTATTTTTTTAACAAATGAACCGACTTCATCACTGATCTCTAAACCTCTTTCGAAGGTACAGGCGTGATGTTATATGAATGCGTAAACAATGCATATTTATGCGATAGCAGCAATCACGGTTGATATGCTGTAATTTTTTAATTCCGTTGTCGGTCTCCTAAACTTATCGTCAGATCTAAATGAAATTGAAATGGGACCATTTCGGAATAAACTCCTTTTAAACAAAAAAAGAATTTTGGAAATCCGTGTATATATGATGGAGCTATGCCCGAACATACATAAAAAAATAGACATCCGTTTTTTTTTAAATACAACATATTATTGAAGTCACTAAATAATTAACTACGTCATAAGTTCTTCAAATAATAATTACATTCTTATATATGAAACTATATATATATATATATATAGTTTCATACAAATTTTGCCACCCCATTTAACTCCTTAAGGAGTTTAATTTCGCAAAATCTCATCTTAGTGAGCACCAAAATCCTAAAAGGCACTCCCATGTAAAATATGAAAATCCTAACTATCATTTTCTAAGGTGTCTTAATGAGTAAGTGACATTTCGCCTTTATACATATACTAGCGGTTCGTCCCGGCTTCGCACAGGTGGACAAAATTCTTTAAATTTGTTTTGGCATTCAATATAGCCTATGACACTCAGCAATAATGTGCTATTCTATTGGTGAAAGAATTTTTAAAATCGATTACTATTTCAATTGACGAAAGCTTTTTCTAATATTGTAATGCGTATAATCTGTTTTATAGTAACTTTCCTTAACACCATGATGAGGTTTTATTGTCTTCATAAGTGTGTCACAGACCTTCCATATGATTGATTATAAACTTAACTGATAAACAGGTCGATTTTTACTGATTGGCTTATGCTTATCCACCACTTATTCGGTGATCAACCCCAGAAATCATTATCATATCATTATCAACCCTTTATCACCATCTTCATCATAATAATATCGAACGCGATAACGAGGTTAAACTACATAATCACACAGATGATTGCAACAAGTTTTATGTCAAGACATATGTCAACGAATAGGCATACACAAAGGAACGTTATTTTTAATATCAACCGAATGTGAAGCGAAAAATAGCAAGCCTTTAATACAAGATCGCTAGAGAAATGTATGGGGATTATGCAAATATCACATATTGCATACCGCGCCTTAGTAATTCTTATTATGTAAATAAGAATCTTAACAATTTAATAACATTATATTGTTCCATCAAATGGAAATATAAATTATAAAATGCATGGTTAAAAGTATTTTGGTTTAAAGTGAATGTTTATTTCATTGGTATATATATCACTATAAGAAACTTAAATAAAACAAGTAAGATATAAATTATGCGCAAAATACCCTAAAAAGTTCTTTCATTAAAATTAATAAAGTGCGCGAATGTGTAAAATCTAAACAAGCAAATATTTATGAAATATATTTTGAGATCTTTGGGTAAGATTAGGTTTTTTTTTTAATGTAAAGAAACTAAAATAGGAAATTTCTTATATACGCTTTTGGTCAACTCTTTGAAAGAAACTACTGTAGCTGGTACAGTAAATAGAAAACGGCAAGATAAAATAAAGAAAAATTTGAAAATAAACGCTATTTTGGTATTCAGAAAAAATATTTATATCAGTGTTATCAACTAATATGTAATTAAAAATTAATTATCCAAGGAAAGGAAAGTCATTATTTTTCTTTTATAAAATCTCAATCGGTACCTTCAACTGTATACTACTTCAAATACTCCAAAACTATTTTCGCAAAATACGGTCGCAGATTTTATACAACACAACCAAATCATTATCAAAATGGACCAAGAGTCTACTATACTCTCACACCTCTCCACTTCTCTGAAAAGTTTCTTATGGATCGTAATGCTGTCGGAGGTTCAGTCAGTCTAGGTTTCTTTCGTTCTTGAACTCTGAGTTTGTGAGAGTGAGTTTATTTTCTCTAAGGTTAGAAAACGTTAATAAAACGCGGTACCAAATAAAAAAATCTCCCGTATTCATACATTATATTGTACCATAAAACCCTAAAGTAACAAGCCTTTGTAATCTCTTGTAAATATTTTATTCTCCACTGTGCTGGGTGGCCAAAGACTAAGGAACAGATATATAAATTCGTATAGACTGCCATTCCTTTCCTCAATTGCTTGCTTTTGGTTGTAGGCAGGTTACAGATGAGCGATAGTTTTCAAGCTCTTAGAGATCTTATTGTCGTAAGGTGTCGCTGGAAACTGTTGCTTGTTTAGAAACTCACGTAGGCGAGATAAATACAGGTCAGTTATATGTGAATAACACATGCCCTGTCTTAGGCTGTTACAACTAATGTGCCCTGTGAGCACTTGCGATATGGTACGTACAATAATACAGTTTAAAAATACTTATCTGATAAAAACAAGTTATAACTTGCGAGCTAAGCTGTATTTTTCTATTATAATTTATCATATAATAAGTCATTAGAAAGCAAAAAATTTAAATCATATAATTACTTTATCACTATAAGTATTATCAAAATTTGATTTAAATTAAATATAAAGAATTAGACAATTTAATATAAATTGAAGCAACTGATCTTTTAGTTTACCTGTAATGTACTTATTGTGAGAAAATTATGTAACAGAGGATTCCTGATTAAATCTGGCATCTCCCAAAGAAGTATTTATATCTATTGGTATTTGTTACTATCTTTGATTAAACCAGATTTAAGAAGCAGATTTGCTTTGCATGTCAGCACATAATAAACAGGCAATACTGGCCTGAATTTGAATCATAACATAGCAGACGGTTTCATTTAGTACTCTTTATTTCGATTCTTAAAACTAAACTCGCTCATATAAATAGCTGAGAATATACAAGTACTAGTGAATAATTGAACAATGTATTTGCTGAATTCACACGTCATATTTTGAATACTAGGAAGTAACCTACTGCGGGAGCAGCAGTCTAAGAGAGTCTCGGTGCTAAAATTGTTGAAATCATTGGTGCGCTCTACATATTCTGTGACCCTTAATGTTACCGAAAATTTCTTTTCAGTGGAACTTTTTTAACATTAATGGTTGATGTTGTTAATTTAAATAAACCAGACAAAAAATTTAATGCACTTAATTTTGTGAAACTTAATGTTCCACAATGACTTTTAAAATTCCTTAATTATTAGACTATTAATCATTTAATGTTCTTTCATCGTACCATTAATTTACACTTTAGCTGGTAGATGACAGGCCCATCCCAATATTATGACGACACTATCGTGACAGCATTATTTTGGACATAATCCATTTCATCACTACGTCATTCTCTATGATCAAATTAACATTTGTAAATTTTAAGTCTTTGTAATATTTTTTTGGTGCCTTGTGTACTTAAATAACTTTTTTACTTAATAAACTAACTAATAAAATAACTTAATAAACTTTTTTACCAGTTCTGAAGACTTGTATTTTAAAACAATATTTTTTATCTACTCTAATACTATAATAAAAAGATTCTAAAACTGAAAACAAAATGCTTATGACAAACATTACGTACAGGCCAAAAATAATAAAAAAAAAGTTTCATTACGATACAGGTCTTGTATGGACACCTGTAACATAATATAACTTTTTTATCATAACGATACACCTATACAACCTCCAGCTGGACCAAGGAGGTTGAACCTCTACTTTAAAAAGGTTTCAATGAACGAGTCCTCGACGACCGACGCAACACGCATGCGCAATTGATGTTTGCACCTTGGCGCCAACATTTGACATTTAAATAAATTTGTTGTTATATTCAGCGTTTTATTTGCAATATTGTTTTACATATTATAGTATGAGAGTAGATAAAGTAGTGTATGACACTGTACATAACTTGGTCTTATAACACTCGTGTGATACTATAAAAAAACTCGCCTACGGCTCGTTTTTTTAAAACACACTCATGTTATAAGAACCCTTATTATGCAACAGTATCATAAACTACTATTAATTAACAGTTTTACGTTTTTACATAGCCTTACAATGAACATATATTTTATTTTAATAAAAACAGATAATTTGAAAGTAAAAAGATTAAGTGCCTACCCAAGATGCTAATTTTTTTTTGGTCTTGATCATCAGAATTATTGCAATGTCACTATAAAACTGTGGACTTCTTTCTTGGTGATCTCCACTCTATAAATGCAATCTAATAATCGTAGCTTATGCCGGCTTTGAACTTTTGACCCTTGGACGAAGATGAGCGCCAAAGTGCCAACATATATAGCGTTTAACCTTCTTCCCATAAGGGTAATAAAACATGTTTTCAGGTCTTTCACCGATATCACGTATTTGTCCTTTGGCTTTAATACGGACACGCAACCTATCTCATAATCATAGCAAAAGTATTATCCAAGCGATATGTTATTCCTTGCTGAATGAAAAGAAGAACTAATATACCCATTCTTGCAAATGATTGCAAAGAAATACATGACACATCTTATAGGAGTACTTTAGGGGTAATTTTTATAGCAAGCCATCCTAAATTTACACTCCTCCTGTAATCTTAAATCATCAAAAGTAATTCTACTATAAATAAAACTTAAAGACTTTGGCGATTTTTTTTTACGGACATTTTCTCCGAGAGTATTTTTCCTTGTAGGTACTAAACTTTTGTTTGCCATTATTATTTATTCGTAGCGAGTTCCTTTTACTGTCCACACAGTAAAGTTTACACTCCTGCGTCCGCGTTTATCTTAATTTCCCATTGTGCTCTTAATACCACCTGCTTTCAGTGAATTTTTAAATTCACGAGTGGGAGAGACCCGTTTTTGATAAAGATAATTGCATGGCTTTACCTCGCGAAAATAAATGATTTCATTAAACCGTTTTTCTTTGTATAAACATAGCAATCTGTTTCATCATTTGGAATTATGAAACTTGATTTACCAATATTATTATCTTTAATCATGATGAAGTGATAAAATGTTGTCACAAATATATTTCAATTATTTTGTCTAATGCAGATTATTTATCTACGCCATTTTACATACATTAACTGAAATAGGTTGTCTTTTCTTTTCATTAATGTATATTAATAATTTTTGTCTTTACTTTTAAGCTAAACTAGATTAAATTGAATATGATCTTAAAATATAAGATAATATCACTATGACCACTGCTGGACACAAATAAGATCTTTATTTTAAACAGATTAATGACCTTCAGTGTATAATACTGACCTATTTATTAATGGATGCTGACAGAGAGGAAATTGATATTGCTGAATTTATATATTTCATCATAATATCCATTCTGATGCAAAGATAAAAAAATAATATAATGACAATGAATTTTTTTAGTTTTCTGAAAACGGGCGGTCAGTAGCATCTACTAATAGTGAGTAATCAAAAACACTTGCGATATCAGAACACTACCAAAGTGCCAACTTTAATCTGACTTTCCTGATCTTTAGCATTTTGTGAGAAAGTAAATGAGATTTACTTCTGTACTTATTGGGAAATCACACAAAGAATTATTTGACTGCGGTTTTCTATGAAGAAAATTTCCCAGTTTAAGTAGTGCTAAATTGAACAGAACAATCCATTACATTTTGCTTCCCTATAAATATTATTTTAAAACATTTAACATCAAATTCGATTACGTATCGCACAACTGAAATATCCTCATTCAATGATAAAGTGTGTTAAGAGAATTACTTCCAGTTGCTTCCCAGCTTTACACTCACATCGGTAGCTTAAATCGATTACTAAATATATGAAAATAAACCCCCCTACGCAAATTTTGAGTCGTATCTATTAGCTGATGTTTAATGTTTAAATCCCAGTTATTACCTATATTTACTTTGAGGCAGACAAATCGGGGGTAAGTTGAATTGATTCTTGTAATGAGAAAAATCTAATCATAATTCTTAAATAAAAACATAATATAATAGAACATAGTTTGAGGCAAACGGCATCAATTACTTAACATGTTATACCAAAATGGTGTCTCAGCAATTGGACTTTTTTTATTCGTTAATGGTGCGAATAAAACAAATCTCTTGACGCATATCACTTAGATGATATTCTTTTGAGTGCATGATTAAAGATTCAATAAAACGTTTTGAGTAGTAATCAATCAAATAAAATTTAAATAACGACACAGTACATGATTCATTGATTGGTTTAGAAATATACAGTCATCCAGATCAATTAATCACTTTTAATCCAATAATATCTAGATTTGAAATGTCTAGAAGTATCGCCCATTATTTGATACAGTTTTGACTTAGAATGTTCAGCATTTTATCTTAATACTAGAATTTTAGTGCCTCAGTTACCCAGTAATTCGATATAAGATAAAACAAAAGTTAATGTGAGTTGTTTGCCTTGTATGATCCTTAGATCACATGAAAAATTTACATTATATTGAAATATGTAGTAACAGCTAAAAGATTATTCTATCGCCTTTATTGTTCATTATCGGTAGGTTTGATTGGTATGTGAATAATAAATATCTAAGAAGAATTTCCTAATATTGTATTTATTTTGCGTTAAGTAAACTAATTACTGAAACCTCGGGAACCTCGACATAGAATAAACAACAAACAAACTAAAACACATAACTAAGCCTCAATGGATAAAGTTATAGCAATATCTGAAGTAAACTGCCCTGAGACCGTTTCCGACCATAAGTTACTTATGGTAAGGAACCTAAGATAGTTTGTTTGATACTTAACCTACATATTTACCTTTTGTAACCTCAGGTACTTCTTCTTACCCTCGGCTTGTTTATAACAGTGAAGTTGTTACAGTGATAGTATTAAGTTGTAAACATTAATAAAATTATTTTTGTTTATTGTGCATACACATGCCAACTGTCGTTCACTAAGTCTCAATTTACTTACAATTTTGTTTTTATTCAGTTACTTTCATGATTTTTTTACAAAACTACATATAAATCCATTTGAATAAATATATTTTAAGAGTATGATTTATATGAGTAAAACTGCAGACTCAATATAAGATAATATAAGAGGATTTATGTATGAGATTTGCACTCCAATCTCGACCCAGTCCATCACCACCTGGAGACTAGAAAATCGCACCTGTCCTTTTTCACGGAGACGCTTTGTCCCACTGACGCAACCTATCTTACATATCCAGGTTACGTGCGTTTTAGGGCTCATGTACATTGTTTTAGGGCTCATGCGGATATTTTCATGTATGCACGCTATGACATTTCTTATTTGCGTCTCCGTGATTTTTAAGACCCCACCCATTCTAAAATCTGGGTTCTTGTGGACACCAGTTTAGAGAAAATTCTCTATGCTTGTATCTACCGCTCGCACAGTGGAGACGCGGAGACTACCAGGCTTACCAACGCGCTCATTGAGAAGACAGACGTTGCCCTTCAGCGGTACCCTTTCGCTCAACTAGTGGTTCTCAGTGACTTCAAGCACACCACGAGGACTAACTGTTACCTTATGAGAAACCCGACCACGCTGGTTGCGAAACACGACGGCTAGCCGTGACGCTAGACCTCACCCAGCTGGTTCAGGAAGTGGTGTGTGGGGGAATCGGTGCGATGTATTCTCCGCTTGACCCAAGCCCAAAAGGCTCCCGGATTTGGCGTTACAAACCAACAGATTGGGACAAGATGCGTTGCTTTTTTGCATCTTTTCCTTGGCGGCGGTTTTAAGTTTCTTCTAGTGATCCCTCAGCTTGCGCGGATGCTGTGACTAATGTGCTTCGTCAGGGTATGGGAGTACTTTATTCCTTTCTCTGACCTGCCACTGGCCAGCAAAGTTCACCCATGGTATTATGCCAAATGTCGTGATGCGGTAGCGTCAAAAGATAAGACATACTTGCCTGCGTTGAAGCTCGATCCCCCAAAGCTTGTAATAAACACGAAAAGAAGAAAGCTTTTAACAAAGCCGCCAAGGTCTGCCAAAAGTTTGTTAAGAGAGCTCGCTTCGATCTCATAAACCGGATGGGGAAAAGACTTGTTTCTTAAGCGTTATAGTCCCTGGCTCAGTCAATCGAGGGTAACTTCTCATTGCCTCCTTTGCTTAAATCTGACGGATCGCTGGCATACACCGCTAAGGAAATGGCTGATTTATTTGCCAAACTGTTTTCGGAATTTTCGCGTTTAGATCTCGACAATGTTGTAACCTTCCGGATTGACAAATACATGTCAGACAAACTGAAGTTAGATAGGCGATGCTTGACCTGGACGTGGATAAGGCCAGTGATGCGGACATACTAGTTCTTAGGACTTGCGCTCCTGAGTTAGCTCCGGTGTTGACACGCCTATATCGTTTGCTTATGACTAAAGGTCATACATACTAAAGGTCATAAAGTACCTAAGTCCTGGAAGTCGGTCAACGTGCAACCAGTGCCTAAAAGGGGTAGTCGCGCCGACCCTGCCAACTACAGACCAATCTCGGTCACTTCGGTAAGATAATGGAACGTGTACTCAACCATAAGCTCCTGTCGTATATAGAAGAAAATGATCTCTGTATCTAGAAGATAGTGACCGACAATATGGGTCTACTGTAAATCTTCTAGCGTACGCCACTTACATGGAGCGAAGCCATCGAGAAGCATGGTGAGGCGCTCGCCATCTCTCTCGATTTTTAGAAGGCTTTTGACAGGGTGTAGCTTAAAAGCCTCATAATATGGATATCTCACTAGTTTTTATATCTGAGTAACAGACTTCCTGAGGGATTGGTCAATACGAGTTGTCATTAATGGTAGCTCGTTGGACCATTCAGCTGTCTATGCCGGTGTCCCTCATGGTAATGTTCTCTCTGCAACACTTTTCTGCTTCATATCTATGACTTGCTTTTGCCCGGTTATTTTGGGGTACGCAGATGACAGCGCGGTTAGAGAGCTAAACTATATCTCATGCACAAGCCAGTACTGAACAGATCCAGCGTCATAGGGAGGCGATGGTCAACCACATAAACCTATCACTGCAGGCAGTCTCCGAATGGGGTGAATCTGGTAAGGTTCAATCCAACAAAGATCCAGACATATCTTTTCTCCGCAAAGACGAGTCCTCTCGACTTGACTCCTACTTTCTGAGGTGTATCCGTGGCGATCACAGGCCATCTTGAGTCTCTGCATATCATTGTCACCAATTCAACAATTTTAGCTCTTTTATTTAAAGTAACGCTCAATTAGCTTCAAAAAACTTACTTCACGCCGGAACGGTTGCCCAGTCTTTACCAAGCGCAAGTTTGATTGTGTATAGAGTACTGTTCTCATCTTTGGGACGGTTCCAATACCAGCTTCAAACACTTGAGTCCATTGCAAGGAGGGCCAAGAAGCTCATCGGCAATGACGATCTTTTTAATAGCAAGCTGAAAAGCCTTATATATAATCGAAAGGTGGCAAGCCTATCCGTTTTTATAAGATACATTTCGGAGAATATGCCGCAGAACTACACAGCTTTGTACCGCCGTTCCCTTTTTTTTATCCCACAACCAGACTTACAAATAGGCGCCACCGTTATATGGTTAATAACAACGAGTCGCACTGAGCGTTTTGGTTCCAATTTTGTAATACGTACCGCTAAAGAGTGGAACTCTTTGCCCGAGTCTGTGTTTCCTGATAAATACAATTAAGGATTTTCAAGTCGCGAGTGAATAGGTATCTTCTAAGCAAGCGCGATATTAGACGAGATAGCGATCAAGCGCTTTCCAATTACAATAAAAAAAGATTTTGTCTTTAATTTAATAGTAAAAACCTAAATGAAATATATATGAAACATCGTGGAAATAAAATAAACAAATAATAATGGCAAAAAATTTAAAATTAATGTGTTTTAAAACTAAAGAAAAAGAAAGACTTTGACATCGCGTGAAATATAAAAATTACTACGAAATGAAAAACAGGCGAACCAAGAAGGCTTTTATTTTGCGCTGGTAAGGACAGATATTAAAAGAAAAATTGAGATGTACTCACTGGTAGGGAAAACTGGCACGTTTATTTAAATATTAGATTAATATCAGCAACATAGCTTTTTTAGGTGGTACTAAATGTCGATATGATTTCAAAAACTATTATAATAGGGAAAACTGATGTGAAATGAACCTTTAAGAAGCTCCAGATCCATAAGGTTGACATCATTGTCTAGGTAAGGTTAATCTGAAATAATGACCGTCTATGAGTACTCTAATGGATTGTTTACCCATTAAGTCTATATCCTAGCTATAAAGGTAGCTGCACTGGACTTGCTTGATAAACAAACGTGCCAAACCCAGTAAAAAGCTTTCAAAATGAAAAGTGACATTTTAGGCTAATCGATAACAGAAACTGTCATAATATAAAAAAAATAACTAAGCATTTGATTATAACAAAAAAACTATGTTTATTTTTTTGACAACGTTAATATAGCCTATACCAAGAATTGGTTAGTTGTGCCCCGCAGTTGGTTTCTCCTGCAATTTCTAACTTGACCATTGAAGACCCCACCAAAGAGGAGTCAGTACATGAAAAGTCGAGAATAGCATTTTGCAGTAGGAATAAACAAAAAAAATATATAAAAATAAATAAGTTCATAAAAAAATCAAAGAGAGCTATGAAATACTTTAAATCATCAACTAAAAATATTAAAACAATAAAGAAAAATCTTGAGTTAAGAAATCAACTTCAATCATGTACTTTTAAACTAGAAAATAACTTGAAAAAACATGAAACTGACACACAACACTTAGAGTCAAAAATACAAATTTTACAAAATGAATTAAAAAATCTTACAAAGAAATATGAATTGTCTGAAAAGTCTATGAAGGAGTATTCTATGACAGTGAATGACACTTTAAAGTTATCTAAAGATAATTCTAAGCGCTGTGACTCACTGGTTAATAATCAGTGTTGTATTTGTAACAACGGCAGTCTTCCACAGTCACCAGATAGGCAAGGCACTCCGGTAATCTCGGAGTCCCAGGTCTCTCCTTTACTTCCATCATCGTTGTGTGACAGTATACATGACATCAGTTCCTCTCAAAATATAATAATGTTAAGCGATAATATTGGTAAGGATATGGGCTCAAATTTGCGCTTAAAGTTAAATTCACCGGAGCAGTCGATTATAAATAATTGTTTTCCTTGTGCTAGTTTACATGAAATTATGCACAAAATATTCAACTACACATTTAGTAAGAATGATGAATTAATTATATTTATCGGAAATAGGGGTAATGTCAACAAAAAAAAGTTAACCTCTTACTTTGAAAAATTAAAACAATTAGAGCTTAAAAAAATTGTAATGTTTACATTCCCCTACATAAAAAATTTGTCAGATGCGGAAAATAATTATAGATTTAATTTAAATATGACTCTGAATTTATTCAGTCAGTATAATAATAATTTTAATGTAATTGACTCTAACAGTATTGTTAGTAAAAATGTATATACTTTTACTAATGGTAGATATTACCTGCCTCAGTATTATAAGAGACAGATAGTAAATTCACTATCATATTTTTTATTAACTTCAGCCAAGAACTTGACTAAACAAACTGACTCTATTGAGCAGTATAATAATATTATGACATTGGAATCCGTTCCAAGCTATTTAAATTAGATATAGAGACAAAAGAGGTATCCTCTTGCAAATATAAATACATAAATAATGATTTTAACATGCCTCTTATAACATTACCATTAGAGTCAAATAAAAAAAATTGTGTTCAGAAATACCCTCAAAATAAATGTAATTTAAATAAATTAAAACATATTAACCTGGTGCATTAAAATAGTAATGGACTATCAAAGGGCAAACAATTAGAGATGGAATTATTCATGAATTCAAAACAAATTGACATTTTGTGTATTACAGAACATTGGCTTGAGGGATGTGAACTCATGTTTAGTTTCAATAATCACCAGGTTGGTAGTTCATTCTGCAGAGTCAACACAGTACATGGGGGGTCACTGATTCTTTTAAATAAAAGTTTAAAATTTAAAGAACGGAAACATATTGTGTCTCTCTCTGTAGAATGCTAGAATAATAGAACTATCATGTATAGAACTTGAGCAACTCATTGTGGTATGTGTATACAAACCTGGTTCCTCAGCTTATGATAGATTTGAGGAAATCATGGATGAAGCCTTGAACAAATTGAGTAGGTCAAAAAAATACTTGATTGTGTGTGGAGATATTAATATTGATCTTCTTACAAAGAACAGTGAAACTTATAGAATCTTAAATTTATTTAAATCACACAATCTTTTCAACTTATTTATGGAGCCTACTAGATTCTGTAAAACAACGTCAACCTGTTTAGACAATATATATAGTAATCTGGTACCTGTAAGTAAGAAAGTTATTGCAAACTTAGATTCAGACCATTGCGGGCAAATAGCTTGCTTCAAAATTGTCACAGAACAAGTCAGTAAACGTAAAATTATATGTCGACCAGTAACTGCTGACAGATTGAAACGTATAGGTATTGAATTATGTTGTAAACTTCCTTTTTTATCACCGGATATGCCACCAAATGATATGTATAATTTATTTTTTGAGTCATTTTGTAACCAATTTAAC
This sequence comes from Calamotropha paludella, assembly GCA_927399485.1. Classification (NCBI taxonomy): domain Eukaryota; kingdom Metazoa; phylum Arthropoda; class Insecta; order Lepidoptera; family Crambidae; genus Calamotropha; species Calamotropha paludella. Next base: position 15,684,014 of record OV656803.1, on the reverse strand, counting down.
AAAATTTTTAAAACCAAAGAGATCACCGTAACTGTTAATCCAATGTTTAGCGAATGGGCCACTGCAGGAATACACAAAAGTAGGCAAAAATTGTATGAGCTGTACTCAGAAAGACAGTTTAATAGAACGGAATATTTTCAAAATTATGTCAAGTCATACTCAAAAATTTTTAAGCAGGTTTGTCAAACTGCAAAAATTAAATATATTAGCTTTCTCAAATTTATAACAGTACTGACAAAGTCAAATCTACTTGGAAAATTATAAATGCAGAGACTGGCCGAACAAAAGCTTCAGCAAATAATTATAAACTTAAAATTGGTGATAAATTTATTAGCTCGGACTCAGATGTTGCCAATGAATTTGAAAAATTTTTTACTCGAATTCCAGTAGATTTGACAAGCACTTTAGGCTCTTCCACCCCCATTGCAGAATCCTTGTTGAAAGAAAATGTTCCTTGTTGTAATACTGTATTTAAATTTAATTATATTACTAAACGGGACATCATAGACACTTTTAAATCGTTGAACATTAAAAAAACCGATCTTTGGGGAATATCTGTATATATGGTAAAGAATGTTATTGAAATAGTTGCTACACATTTAGCCTTAGTTTTCAACAACTGTATTGATAGTGGTGTGTTTCCTGATTTGATGAAACTTAGCAAAATAACTCCATTGTTTAAATCTGGTAGTACTTCAGATCCCTCTAACTTTCGTCCAATATCCGTACTATCAACATTCAGTAAAATTTTTGAAAAAACCGCGCTTAAGCAATTACAGAAATATTTTAGTAATAATAACTTACTACACATTAAACAATTTGGTTTTACGCGCGGACGGTCCACGACTGATGCTGGAATAAAATTGTTAGAATGCATTTATGAGGCCTGGGAGGAGTCGCAGGATGCCTATGTTGTTTTTTGTGACTTATCAAAGGCTTTTGACTGTGTCCAACATCAGACGTTAATCAGGAAATTACACTATTACGGTATCCGTGGTACCGCTTTGGATTTTCTCACTTCTTACCTAAGTGACAGGATTCAAAAGGTGGTCATCAGTGGAGAGCAGTCGCCTGGATCATTTGTAACAATGGGGGTGCCGCAGGGCTCAATATTGGGTCCATTTCTATTTCTGGTATATATTAATGACCTCCCTCACCTTGTAAGACGCGACCATGAGATAGTCTTGTTTGCAGATGACACGTCTTTAATATTTAAAGTTAAACGTGGACAAATTAATATTGACGAAGTAAACATTGCACTCTCCAAGGTCGTTCACTGGTTTGGCGCCAATAACACTGGTTAACAATGGTTTTGCCCATGAATGATGAAATACAAAAATAGGCAGTACTTGGTAAATACTAATTATCAGTTATAATATTAGAAGTGTCTTAGCTCGAGTTATCGAGCTATGCAAGTTTAATCTTGTATTGCGTTCGCCGCACTCTCGCAAGTTTCAACTTGTTCGTTATTACAGCATGGCTTTACTTTACTAGATTTAATACATCATAAAGAACGTTCAGATTGCGCTGGTATTCGCTATCAAATACCGTAAAAATACAATTAGTGTATGACGTGGTAATAGCACTGCAACCTACAGCAACGTCTTAAGTGTATCAAACAAATTTTGTTTTTAGTTTTTATTGTGAAATTTAAATTAAATCTTTGTGAATTTATATTTTTGATTATGCCTCGTTCCTGTCAAAACAATCCTAACAATTTTTGTTACGTGTGTGGTAAATTCACTCCAAAAATTACGAGCGAAAACTTCAGTCCCAGAATCTGTCGTGCTTACGAACTTTATTTCGGAATACCAGTGAAAAATCAAGACAAGCCCTGGGTTCCGCATGTAATATGCTCGAGTTGTGGTAAATACTTGCGAGATTGGCTAACCGGCCGCTGATCATGTTTGCCTTTTGCAACACTGATGCTGTGGAGAGAACAAAAGGATCACATTGAAATATGGGAGATGTTAGCGACGAATATGGTGAACGTTTTCACCAGGATATTTCAGGCATGGAACGGCGATCCCACGGCAAATGGGGTCCTGCTATGTTAGCAGACTACTGCTGGACGTTGAAGAGAGAGGCTGTAGATATTATTTATAAACGGAAAAGCAATATATTAACTCATTTTTAAATTTTATAATATGTGATTTATGAATATAATGTTATCTTAAGTCAAAAGATTTTTATTTAATTCCACAAAAAACGCGAGCTAACTCGACCTTAAAACTTACATCAAAATGTATGTTTAGAGGTATGCTTTCGCAATTAGCACAACTCAGTTCATGGATTAACAAAACCTTAAAGTTTGTTAACCAGTGTTATTTGTTGTTAAATGAAAATAAAACAAAATGCATTAGATTCACTATGCCAAATGTTCAATTAGCTAAAGTCAAAGTCAGGGTTAGGGATGAGGAAATAGAGCTGGCCAATCAAACTGTATTTCTGGGTATAACTTTAGATTCTAAGTTACAATGGGGTCCTCATATTGAATGCCTATCGAGCAGACTCAGTTCTGCAGCATACGCCGTAAAAATGATTCGTCAGTTAACAGACGTAAAAACTGCGCGCTTAGTCTATTTTAGCTACTTCCACAGTATTATGTCGTACAGGATACTACTGTGGGGAAATGCCGCCGATATTGGCTGCATTTTTGTGCTGCAGAAGAGGGCTGTTCGGGCGATCTATAGGATGTGCTTCCGAGAGTCTTTAAGAGAAAAAATTAAAGAAATTGGTATTATGACTGTACATTCACAATATATTTATGAAAACCTACTGTATGCGCACAAGTGTAAAGATATTAAATTCAGAAAAAATAGTGACTATCATAATTACAATTTAAGAAATAAAGACAAGCTAGCAATGCCCAGGTATAGGCTCCATAAAATAAGCAACTCCTTTGCAGGTCACTGTATACGAATGTACAACACGCTGCCATGTAACATGCATGACTTGTCAATTAATAAATTTAAATTTTTAATTAAAACTCAGTTATGCAAAAAGGCTTATTATAGTGTTAAAGATTTTTTGAATGATAAGGCAGCGTGGACCTAAAAGAAATGAATTGCTCGTTCTCTGAATCGTTTTGTAATATACACAATTTGTAAGACATTTGGCGATTTTATAAGAGTTTTGGCACATGAGTTTCTTGCCCGATTCTTCTCATGTTAGCCCCTACGTTCGGAATCGGGTCGCTCGTGGCGATTACATGCGCGGCATCAACTCCGCGGATGTACTTGCCGCTAGCGCACGGGCTATCTTTATTATAAAAGAATATTATCTTGATTCTGTAAAATTGACGATTTTAAGTGCCCGCAAGGGCCTATGAAATAAAGTTATTTTTGATTTTGATTTTTGATTTTTATATTATAAAAAATTATAACGTTCTTATTTGATACTTTATATATCTCTGTTTATTTTCCACTAGCGGCCCGTCCCGGCTTCGCACGGGTGGGCAAATTTTTTTAAAAAAAATTTAACAATAAATATAGTCTTTGTTACTCAGCGTGAATGTAGCTTTCCAATGGTGAAAGAATTTTTGAAATCGGCTTAGTAGTTTTTGAGTTTATTCATTGCAATCATACAAAAATACAAATCTTTCCTCTTTCTAATATTAGTATAGACTGAATGTGGAATTGTAAATAGTGTTAGTCAATTCTTTTTTGCTCCTTTTTTATATAAAATAATATATAGGTATATTAAGAAAAAACGAAATTTCTATTCAATTAAAAGTAATATTATGCTATAAATAACTTAGCTAATTTCTGACATATCGTGCACAAAAAAGTCACAAAAAATTAAATTACATAAAATTAAAAATAAATTATGGCATATATTTTATCCTCCCTAATCTTGGGAGTTTTTATTTTAAATTAATTAGTAATTATATTTCCGTTAATTATCTTCTTCAGTACCAACATTTCTAGCCATACAAAATGCAAAGACAAGTAAACATCATATGTCGGTTTTTAATCAATAAATTAAACTTCTGGTAAGATTACTATTCATTTATCTTTTTAAATCACTCATAGTTTTTTTTTTTAATTTGCAGCCATGCTGTTTTTATATTATCAGAAAATAACGGAGGATACGAAATGTTTTTAATGCAATTGACAACAACTAATGTCGTGTACGTCAAGATGGCGGCCAATGTTATACTTGCAATCTCCTCTTTCCGATTGCATTCGTTGTTGTCTCAGAACAATAACTAAATACTGTGCGATTATTTTCTGATATTGTTTTACTGGCCCCTGCTTTATCTCCACATACTGATAGCTTACTCAATTATTAGCTAATACTGTACTGATTTGCATGACGTTTTAGTTGTGTTGTGATATCTGACTCAACATTAGATTCATCAAGTGCGGAATAGCCATGCAAAGATTGCAAAGGCATATGATATCCTCGCTTTCTGAGCACCAAGTAACAAGAATTTCACGTTAGTTATCAATTCAGATATGAATAGTAATATTCTTGACAATTATTCAGTTTAAACGGTGATTATAATGATAATTATATCTTAACTTTCAGTTGTCTCTGGATACATATATTTGTAACCCATGCTCCTAATTATTAAATACTGACGCTGCCGAATACAAAAGACTTCTAGGACATACGATGGGTTGCCTTGGATGTGGAAAATCTCTGTTTAGAATAAAGCATTATCATTTATATATTATGCAGGCAATTCTGTTATCTCAAAACAGTCATTATGAGTTAAGTGTTGAAGTTGTAAGTTTTGTTCAATCTATTCTCAATTAGTATAGTGAACAGGAATATTTGATTGTTATATTATTTATACTAATGTTATAAAGAGGAAAGATTTGATTGTTTGTTTATTTGTTGGCATCGAATCGGTTCTGAAACTACTGAATCAGTTTGAATAATTCTTTCGCATTAAGAATTCTAAATTATTTCTGATGCTATAGAAGATTTTCAAAAAAGTTAGAGATCCGTTTCAAAACTTCTATTGTTTGTTTATATTGAATAAGATCCGAAACTAATAGGCTGATTTGAAAACTTCTTTTACACTTAGAACTCTAAATAATCCCTGATGAATGTTGTCGATAAAATATTTACAACAAATGTGTGACCAAATATACCAAAAAAAATCTTATGCGTACGCTGTGGAAATTATTGACAAAAGCGAAGTGATGTACAACATTTTTATAGAGGACATTAATATCTACAAAAATTCTGGGATACCATATTATGTCAAACTTTTACAATTATGTTACAATAACTACTTTTTTATGATTAAATATGCAATAGTAACGCCTGAACATACTAGGCCACATTGTTTTTACCTGGGTATTAATCCTTATTCAAATAAATCACTTCGTATCAAGGCTGTATCAGTACCTGTAAAATACTTTTTGAATTATACAATTCCCAAGTTCCATACCATTCAAAAGTTATCATTTGTTTTATAATTATCAAAATCATCAATTACATTAACCATGTAACTTACGTAACATTTTTGACTTTTAAAATTGTTGTTAATTCAGCAGTGGCCCGTCGTGATATCTCTCTTGAAGTTCGCGCTCCCCACCGCCGCCCACGACTGCCGGCCGTGTCAATGTCAAAAAATAAAGGGCCACGCGGCTCACTGGCATGGAAATTATCGTCAGGAATTGCTGCTCTCTTAATGGATGGAAAAACTGCTACTTCTACTTATAAACTTCCACTATCCATAAATCTTGAGAGCACATATAGAGGCCGTGGACATTAAAATATCTCAGAAACTCCTTTGCTGCCATGGGTGGGATTACTTCTGTATTTGCTGAAGATTTCCGACAGACTCATTCCGTTATTAACAGAGTTACGTGAGCAGATATCATCAAAGCATGCTTGAAATCGTCTTCCATATAAACTTCGATTGAAAATTTTAAATTATGGACAATTATGAGAGATCTTCTTCATGGAAATACAGATAGTAATATCCCGCAACAACTGCTAAAACTTGGGGAAGGAATTTTGCACACTCCAAATTTAATCAGAAGTTGTGACACTGGCCCAGCAGTGCCGAGGATACCTATGATCTGATCAGCCAATTCCATTTAAACGGCTTCAATTTCTGGTTAAAACATTTTTCGCGTTAACTATTAACAAGTCCCAACAACAAACCTTCGAATTAGTAGCGATCGACCTACAAAAATAATGTTTTACTCATGGCCAACTGTATGTTGGCCTATCGCTGGTCGGAGCTCCTAAAAAACAATTTATTTTGCTGCCACAAAGTAAAACAACATCAAATATCGTATACAGGGAAACTCAGACCCAATAATAAAATGGCTTATGTTTTGTACACATGATCTTTTTACAAACATTTGAAATAAAAATAAATGAACCAAATATTGAATAATAACAAAAAGTCATTAAAATAACAATATCCAAACTTTCTTTATAATGCACTCATTTTTAGTAACCCCCGACGCAAAAAGAAGGGTATATGGGTGTGTGTTAAAATTTATAATTTTTGAAATTTTTGTCAAGTAGGCACCCGTCCGAAACCGTGGAGGGCCGCTTCGTTATCTAATTGATTTGATTGATTTATTTTTGATGTCACATAATGTTAAGTTAGATTAAACAGCTATCAATATCTTCCGTGTTTTAAAGTACTGACCTATGCCTTCAACTATATTTCCTAGACGTTCTCCTCTACATATTGTGATGTTCTTTACAAAACGAGTTCAGAACGTGCGTTAGCCTGTCTCGCGTAACATGCTTCAGTAATTGGCGAAGCGCCCGCCGTCGTTTCAAATGACGTTACGGCAACTTACATATCTGTAGCTCTTTTTGTGAGTAAGTTTTCATACGGATCCCTAACTTTTTGAAAATATTCTATAGCCTATGTTCATCAAAAATAATGTAGAATTCTAAATGTGAAATGATTTTTCAAATCGGTCCAGTAGTTTTAGAACCTACTCAATGCAATCAAACAATCAAATATTTCCTCTTAATGATATGAAGCAGAAATAATGTAGAATTCTAAATAAGAAAGAATTTTTCAAATCGGTCCAGTAGTTTTGGAACCTATTCAATGCAAACAAACAAACAATCCATTTTTTACTCTTTATAATATATGTATGAATAACGTTTAAAAAAAACAAACATTTTAACTAGTATTGCGTCCTAAAGTACCTACTTTGGGACGCAATACTAGTTGAAATGTTTGTTTTTTTTAAATAGAAATAGAAGAAGAAGTAGAAGAATAGAATTCTTTATATATTACTAGGTAGTAATAGTAGTTTTTAGTTTGCTGTATAGAGAAACTTAATGAAATTACCAACAGAGTATAGGTTTTCTCGATAAAACCGTTCATACTGGGAAAAATGTCTCACTGACGTTACTATGTAAACACAAGGTTTATATAAAAATATCGAATAGCTATATAAAGTAATTACTTTTCTGCAGTTAACCTTCACTGTTTTAAGTGTAACTTAACCACTTCCTTAGACTCTTAGCACGATATTCTGTTAAAGTAGTTTGAGTGCTTGTAGCGTTCACTCAGGGTGGGATTACGAATTTACTGGTTGGATTACAAACTGATGCACCTGTTCAAGCGCTAGTGGCACTGGATCAAATCACACGATCAGAAACATTTATAAGTGTTTTTTACTCTAATTACTTTTCGCAAACACAAGACACGTTCACTTGCAATCAAGGGGGAAAACGGAATAAGTTTTATAGAATCCATAGACCTCGCTCAGTTTGGAAGTAAATAATTGATATTTGTTGTGTAGAATTTATTTATTTTGTTGTTCTCCGACAACAACGATGCATTAAACGCTCGTGTGAATTTCAAGTGTGTTTTTAAGGAAAACCTGAAAGGCTTAACATATCTCTGTGCAAGTCCCGATGATTTGGTCACTATAGGGCAGGAGGGATGGCCTCTCTACTTTCTTCTTCAATTTAAATTCATTTCTTTTTCGAGACCTTTCAAAAATATTACTTTAATATAATTTCGCTATACAATTTTCTTCGACAAGTGGCTTTTCATATAGAAATCATATGCAAGAAGCGACAGTTGTATTAATACACAACTTGAACACACCGTCAACTGTAGGTGTTTATCTATAAAACCTGTTTTTGTTGGACTTCGGACTTTAAAATTTAACCTGGTTATAGACACAGTCTGAAATTTATGAAATCTTAGTTTTACACGTGTAAACTCTATATTTAAACTCTACATACAGCCATACATGTGAGGGTACGTTGTTGTCAAATGTTGTCACAGTCTAAATGATTGGGAGGGGCAAGTCAAGCATTAAGTATTAATAAAATGAATCTTCGCATGAAGAATGACACTCATCTAGTTGTTTCTTAACCTGCAATGATCATGTTGAGTTCAAATAGTTTGATAGATAATATTGTCCTATCATCGTGTCGTGAAAAATGATTTGGTTGGCCGGTTTCGGTCGAAGTGTGGATAAGTTTACGGTGTGGATTTTTTTATACTTCTCAAGTATTTTATTCAGCTGAATGAATAAAATTCTTACGGCTCCCGTTGGCGATACGAATGACTAATCCGACGATACTTCCTCTTGTTATTTTCATTTTTGTACATGATATACTTTATTATAAGTCAACAATAGTGCCCTTCCTTAGAGATTTAAGGCAGACACTACAGATAATAAATACACAGAGAAAGGAAAGCCAGTTTGTACGCAAGGTAAAATTTAGGTCTCGACATCCACCGATCCAAATAGGGCCTTCGTGGAGGATTATTTCTAATCCTTCTTTCGGTTTTCTCTTCCAATGCAGACGATATGCTGATAATAATAATGAAAATTCTGAATTTTTGCTTTAAAGCGTTGGGTAACTGTTCTAGTACAACAATCTTTACAATTTACGACTCTTATCGTGTATTTAGTACTTATTTAACGAATTTTATTATATTCTCGTATATACGATATCAGACTTGTGACAATAATCTATTTAACTCTTCCTTTTAGTACACAAATCCAATAACTCTGTGTTCAATAGAATTACCTAAATGTTTGGCAGACAGGATAATATAACATGAGTCTACACTCGAGCTTTCATTAAGCTATCCTCAAACGTTTTGAGTAAGTATACGTCTTTAACAAAAGATATTTAATTAGGATACACCCCTGCACAAGGCATTTGGCTCCAAGCCAGCGATAACGTAAAGAGCAATCTAATTATGTGAAAGTATTGATTTAATTAATAATATAGCCAGCTTATTTTAACTATCGGAGTGCCTTGACGAAGGTTGCGAAAAATTAAAAACGGTTTTTTCATTAAATAGCGGTAATTATTTTATTAATACGCGCTTCGATGTAGCTCCGTTTAGTATTAATTATCAGAGAAATACCGGTTTCCATGCGAATTTCTATAAAAATCAAGAAAAAAGTGTTCTGTAGAATTAAAAAACTTTCATTACAAATTTCCATTGACTATTTTTCTAGTTCGATGGATACGGATTTAGGGAAGCTACATCTTATAAAAAAACTAATGTTTCATTGTAATACTTTTTAATACTTTAGTTGAATGTATATGCGTTTCTAAACCAACTTTACTCGCCATAAGACAAAATAGCATCATATAAACTTCAATACTGTTCAACTAAACGGCATGAAAATTAGTATTCACAGGTGTATGAGCACGGAGAATATTTTTCAGTAATGAAAATTGTTGTAACTCCTCTTCAAACAATAATATAATAATAATGAAATAAGACTTACTTGATTTGTATGTTTTTAATTGAGCGAAGCTCTGAAAGAGTGAAGCTCTCTTTTAGGCAACTCACAAATTTCGCTTGTCTCCCTCCTGCTACTTAACGGTTCAATCGATTCGAACGAATTTTGGCATGAACATACATGATTATAACCTAACGGACATAAACTATGTAAAAAATATAGACTTTACCATGGAGGAATAATCACCGAAAAAAAAAATCAAAAGCTGATCACAGACAAACCGCTAAGACTACATTGATCAAATTTGGCGCCAAAACTCACATCATGGTCGTGACTAATGTGCAAAAAAAGTTTTGAAATCGGACATACCATCGAGGAATAATCACCCTTCAAAAATCTAATTCGAGCCATTGAAAAAAGTTCACTAGCAAAATAGAATTTTTCAATTTCAAATGTGAAAAGTCCGGCAAAACCCTTTTCGGTTCATCTTGAGACACCTGTATTTTCAGTCATCGATTTAGTACATATCTAGAACATTTTTGGATAATTTTTGTGATTAGACATATTTTTGAACCTCGGGGCTACAGTTTGGTGCGCGATATTTTCGAGGCAATTGTTAATGATTAAGGTGAGGTTAGGTTTACAGGGAGCCCGTAAGCGGCCGAATTTGCTTTGCAGCAGTTTCAGTGTTAGTATTTACTGTATCAATATAACTTGGTTATATATGTTTTTCTATAATAAATATTTAATGTTTAAGTTATGTATTTTATTTTATCGACTGTTTTAGAATATTAAGAAAACTACGAACGGAGTGCTAAGAATTTACACTTCCACCACCAGTTGAAATGTTAGGTTAGGTAAAGTCAGGTGGCGAGATTAGGTAAGGTAGTGCTTCGCTTAGTATTTACAAACAGCAGCATGCATTGCAGACCTATTAAACATATAGTTGACTAGCGGCCCGTCCCGGCTTCGCACGGGTGGACAAACTTCTTTAAATTTTTCTAGCATTCAATATAGCCTATGACACTCAGCAATAATGTGCCTTTCTATTGGTGAAAGAATTTTTAAAATCGGGTCAGTAGATCCCGCTATTACCCCTTACAATTTAACAAATATACAAACACACAAACTTTACTTCTTTATAATATTAGTATAGATATATGCAAAAACATACTGTAATTCCATTTTCAAATATTTGGATTTGTTTGGACAATATTTTTTGTAATAATAAAATACTTAAAAAATCAATAATTAACTGTATTAAATCCGACCACAGCGGCCAATTTGCCTCTATTGAGTACCATCACGTTCCTTCGAAACGCGAAATAACTTGTAGACCATTATCTAAACATTGTATAGATAAATTCAGATACAATGTAAGCAACAAACTTGCAACTCTACCGGTCTCCAACTTTGAAACTAATAGTCTTTATAATCATTTGTTTAATATAATTAATAATGAATTTAGCAATATATTTAGACAAAGGGTATTTAAAAAAGATAATGTAAAAAAGAAATTTAGTGATTGGGCTACACCTGGAATTTATAAAAGCAGAAGGAAATTATATGAACTTTATGCTTTAAAATCTACCTCCAGTGATACTAGCTTTATTGAATACGTTAAGACATATTCTAAAACATTCAAAAAAGTATGTTCTCTTGCTAAATCTATGTACATAGCTAACAAAATTAAGTTATCAGAGAACAAAATGAAGACTACGTGGAATATAATTAATAAAGAAACAGGCAAAAGCAAATCTCAAATACAATCTTTTTCACTAGAAATTAACAAAAATATTGTAAATTCTGACAAAGTTGTTGCTGGTGTTTTTGAGGATTTTTTTTCTAGATTACCATTAGAAACTACAAGTTCCCTACGTTCGTGTCCTAATGTTGCTGCTGCCCTCCTAGAATCGAGTGTTGATAGGTGCAATGTAAAATTTAATTTTACACATATTAATAGAGAAGATATTATTAAAGCATTCAAAACTATTCGTATTAAAAAAACAGAAGATTTATGGGGTATGTCAACTAATAATATTAAATCAATAATTGACATAATTGCGCCTTACTTAGCTTATATTTTTAATAATAGTGTTGACGAGGGGGTATTCCCACACTTAATGAAACATAGTAAATTAGTTCCCCTTTTCAAATCTGGAGAAAAAAATGATCCCGCTAACTTTCGACCTATATCTATATTACCAGTGTTCAGTAAAATTTTTGAAAAAATTATCTATATGCAGTTATTGGCCCACTTTACCGATACAAAAATTTTTCATAAAAATCAATTCGGTTTTTCTAAAGGTAAAAGTACTACTGATGCTGGAGTTGCACTTATTCAACACATACTTGATGCTTGGGAGGGCAAGCAAGATGTAATTGGCATCTTTTGCGACCTTTCTAAGGCGTTCGATTGCGTTGATTACCGCACGCTATTAAAAAAGTTGGAACATTATGGTGTCTCTGATATGTCAAAAAGCCTATTACAGTCGTATTTGTCAAATAGAATTCATAAAGTTATCATTAATAAGAGTGAGTCTGCTGGAGCCCCCATAACTATGGGCGTGCCCCAAGGATCAATATTAGGACCTTTACTTTTTTTGATCTATATTAATGACCTTCCTTACTATGTTAAAAATCTATGTGAGACAGTGCTATTTGCAGATGACACTTCCCTAGTTTTTAAAGTCTCTCGACACGATGATTGCTCTGACGATGTAAATAGTACGCTATCAAAAGTTTTACAATGGTTCACCAGTAACAATTTATCACTAAATTCAAAGAAAACAAAGTGCATACAATTTACGTTACCGAATGTAAGGAGGGTTGACCTACATATAAAGTTGAATGATGAAGTAGTCGAATTTGTTGAAAAGACAAAATTTCTGGGTATTACATTAGATTCACGACTACAATGGGACCCTCACATTGAGGCCTTGTCAAGTAAACTCAGTTCTGCGGCATATGCTGTAAAAAATAAGGCTCTTAACTAATATTGAAACGGCAAGGTTAATTTATTTTAGTTATTTTCATAGTGTAATGTCTTATGGGTTGTTGTTGTGGGGCTCAGCTGCTAATATTGAAAGCATTTTTGTATTACAGAAAAGAGCTGTCCGCGCAATATACAGCCTTCGGCCTCGGTATTCTCTCAGAGATTTTTTTAAGTAAATTAATATTCTTACTGTGGCGGGACAGTACATTTATGAGAATATAATTTATGTACGAAAACACTACAATACTTTTGTCAAAAATAGCGACGTACATTGCTTTAATACCAGAAATAAGAATAGACTTGCCGTTCCAAGATTTAGACTTCAAGAGACAGGAGGCTCTTTCTTGGGGAGAGGTATAGCACTGTTTAATAAAGTTCCACAAAGTATAGTAGATTTGCCTTATCATAAGTTAAAAATGTATGTTATTACAAGGTCAACGACTATTTAATAGATCGCGATGCATGGAAGTAATATGTGTCATTTCAACATGACACTATTTATTACAGGTTGTATCATACAGCATTAGCATTTGTTAATTTTTTGAAACTAATTTATTACTGATAGTTAAGAGTATGACATGCTCTCTTAATACATTTCTTGGGTGTTGGCATGTGGTGCGGATCGTTACGTTCCCTAAGATATGGTTGTGACGGGGTGCAGCCGGAGAAATAAAAGCTCACACAAAAAGGTCACTTGTTTTTATATTTAAGGAATTAAGGCACAACTGAAACAATTGTATAAAAAAAGGTAAATTACACTGAATACAAAAACAATTTCATATTTATCACTAAAAACATATTCTAAAAGGTAGGGCTACTTACAATAGTGCCTTAAAGAAACTTATAGACTTATAAACAGGAACTGGTGGTACAGAATATATATACAGGAAACTTGTGAATTATGCTTATGAGCTTATTATACTTGTGAGCTTATTATAACTGCTCAGCACTATAAATATATTTAAATAATTTGTTATCGGTGAGTCAACCACTCTACGCGCTGACTCTGGTAAGAATAAACAAATAAAAAGAGACAGACAGTAAATTTAAAATAGGAAACAGAGACAGACAGTAAATTTAAAACAGGAAACGAAGAGAAAAGAAAATATGAAAAATGGCCAGAGAAGAGCGCAATGAAAGCAACGAGTCGCCAATATAGCTATGGCGCCTCGTTACATGGTTGAGCGAAGCGATGGCTGTATCATGCGTCATGCTCGTGAACGGGTGCTGCCTTGGGAAATGGGTCTGCTTTAACCTTCAGTATTCAGTATTGACTAATATTAAACATAAATCTTGTTGTTTTCTTAAATTTGTCGTTTATTCCCTGTATGTTATTGCAATGTTCAGGGGTACTTACTTTAAGTAAGCACAGCTACTTGTTGACTTTGTTGTAATCAACGAATCAACGAAATAATGATATCATAACACTATTAGTATTGTCATAACAAAATAATTTTGTTTTTTTTTTTTGTGGATTGTGTATGGTGACGACGTATTATATTGTAAATGTCGTTACTTCTGTTAAAGCTGACGAGTTTCTTGCGCCCATTCTTCTTGTCAGTTAAAAGACGTCCTGAATGGGTGGTAGGAAAAAATGTTGGACGATTCAAAACTACTTATTTTGTGCATTTGAATAAAGTTATTTTCATTTTCATTTTTCATTTTCAAATAAGTTTATTAGTTTGAAAAATAGTTACAACTATGTACTTAACCAACACGGTTTTTTATTTCTTGCAGATGACAGATCACAACACAAATATGAACCTAACAAATTGCCACATATACATCAAAAGATAATGCCGTGTAAGGTGTAAACATCCATTAGATATCTGATCCTCAATTAATTTTCTGGTGAATTTCATTATACTACACCAGCTAGAAAAGTACGTCGATGCTTGTGCAAAAAAGGGTACATAAAGTCTTTATTATCCTGCAAAGATGCTAAATGATAATGCATACTCCGAAATTCACACAATTCTTATCAAAAATTTCAAAGTTTTATTAATTTAGATATAGATTATAGCCGCATAGATTCGATTATAAATTTATAAAGAAAGCAATGCGCGATAATTTGTTTTTCGAATTTTTCATTTTATTTCCATCTATATTAGTATAGCATAGACATATTTAAATATATCTTCAAGATAGATAAGCTTGGACATTAAGACTAAAAAATACCGCCTAAACAGTCACTGAGAACTTACATAGTTCCTGTGAAATCAAGATGGATATCATGACTTTAAGCAATGAAAAAGTGAGAATGTTTTGTATTTTGCAGGGGTCCTGGTCATAGAATTGTAAATTATTTACCAAATTTTAATAATAAATAAGTAACCAATAATTTAAAAATTCATATCGTATACGACTGCTGAATTTATAGATATCCACATCTGTTAATACAGAAGCATAAAATTTCGGTAACCTATCCAGTAACCAGCTGAAGATATAGTTGTCTAACCAAACGTGACAGCTGCCGCATTTACTATTCTTACATTTCATTGAACACATGCAAGGCCTTGTTCATACATATAAGAGAGGCCTCATATAAAATAATTCGGTTCGTTGGCTCCGTGCCCTCGCTCCTTCACGATAATGCGCAATTGGTTCTTGAGGTCTGTATCGATAAATTGCCTCTTTTAAGCTTCCGTAGACACCGAAATTATGACCCCTAATGACGAGTCATGTGACGACTTCGTTAAATACTTATCGATTTAGATCCTTACGAACAAAAAAAGTGGGCTATAGACAGAAGAAATTAACGGTGAAAATTATTTTGATCCTTCGAATGTCGTTGACAACTGATGGACTTTAATTTCCGTTGAATGTTACTAAGTTTTATTATTCCTTTTAATACAAAATAAAGCTACAGAAGGTTCTGTCAGTAGGGACTATAGATCAGTCACCTGTAACAGAACTATATATATATAGATAATATTATCGAACCTTTATAACCAATTTTTACATCTTTATACTAAAATTTGCGCAATATTTTTAGTAACAAGTGAAAATTAGTACTTAATGTTATTAAAAACAGAGGCATACATTATTTCGCTTACTTAATTAATGTATTACCATTCATTTTATAACTCGGACGACTCAACTAGTTTCTAATAAAAAGTTCCTTTTTTGTGTTAAATTAACATTAATACGAGTATATAATAACTAAACACAGCATGTAGTGTTCCTTTGAGTTCAGTTAAATCTACACTTAAGTCTATTCTACATAATACACAGAATTCTGATGTGGAATTTCATTTACAAAATCGAATCCACTTACAGTAAGAATTCTTCTTGCTTATTTAAATATACCTCACTTAAAATATTTTAGCGCGGATCGTTAAAAGCTTTACCAAGAACAGCGACTGTAACTCTACACATCTTGTATTTCAGTATAATTTCCATTTCAACGGCATACAAGTAATTTTAAATCTACATCTAACAAAATGTGTACGTTTTACGTGATATCTTGTGGGAATCTTGCACGGTTCTCAAAAGGATTTTTTGTGGTTTCAACGTTTATAAGATGTTATATGTATCGTAGGCCGATCGTTGGATTGGCCTCATCGTGATATGCCTGGGCACATCGTGATATGCCGGCGCTTCATGATCTGGCCGGACATCAGGGCCGTCTTGAACCTATTGGGGGCCCTGGGCGTATAATAATAATGGAGCCCCTATGACTTTGACAGAATACTTTTTCATTACTAGAATAGACAATGACAATGAATGAATGGAGCGATTCTCACATATTATAAATTATTAAAGCATGCTGAAATTCGATAGCCTTACTTTAGGCGAGAATAGAGTAGCTTCGCGCATGCAAAAGCTAATAAGCAAGTCGATAATATAGTCCCTAATTGAGGTTCGATTTACTTTTATTATATAAGATGTTCAGTAATAAATGTCGGATTAGTTTAGTGATGTGGCAGGAACTAGGGAGCCCATGGGGCGCATGTTACTTATGGAGATGTAATGAGATGTATGATATGCATCTATGTTGAGAGTATTTGTAAAGATGCGCCCCCACGTTTTGAGTGGCCCCTCGCTTGGCCCCGCCGGGTTATTTTATTCTTTTTTGGTCACTGAAAAACGTAGGATTTTTAGATTTTTAAATCTAGTATTATTTTTAGGTTATTTAACAAACCAAAGTAAGTAGGCTGTCTATGCAGCGGGAGTCTTAGGATTATTCTTGGATTTCAAATATGATGTTATAATCTAATATGATGTGATTGTGCGCAGTGTATGAAATGAAACATTTCATGTCGAAAAAAGGTATTGTGATAAAACTAATTATATCACCAGATTTCAACTCTCGAGGCCAAGTAGACTTTATTTCGAGATACCCACTCGGGTGTGTTCGCTCAATTCAGTAAATTCCTCCCTTTCTCCATAACTACCCCCCTCCCCCTTTACACAGCTGATTTACAAATCTCTCTCTCTCACACACACACACACACACGACTAAGAAATCTTTATATCTTTATTATATCGAACAAAGTAACTAAATAAAAATCGGTTCATCCGTTCGAGAGCTACGATTGCATGTATGCAGACATACAGACACACACATAAAACTTATAACTCCCGTCGTTTTTGCATCGGGGTTAAAAACTAAATACCACTTAGTAATCATGAAATCTCAGCAATTACAAAGTATAAGGACTTGAGATTGACACGTATGGAGGGCTTTTCTCTGGTATAGGATTTCGCGGAATTCCGACGGGTAATATTATTCTACTCGGATCGAACTGAGCTACTGAGTATCATGATATTTCAGTAGTTATAGAGAAATTAAAACTTATTATAGTGACCCCTAATAGGAAGTGGGTGTCTGTGAAGAAAACAAATATAGAATGCTGTTTCTCTCTAGTTGTTAACAATATGATTATTACAATAGTGTGTTCGTAGTAAACTTTGTATTGTAACCAAAGTTTGACTCACGGGATCAAATCCTTTATTGTCAACATAAAAGTACATAATACATTAATAAATGTCCCCAGCGTACTATTGCCCCCTGCCCAGGCCCATGCGTTCCCCATGAATGAAAAATCGTCGGAAAGAAGGCAAGTCTAATACAGATTAATGGATGATGTATTAACAACAATTGCCGATGCATCATGAAAAAGGATTAACTGGACCATTCAAAACTCGAAGGAGCTCAACACAATAAATTTTTTGGTCACACATTCGATGACCAACCCTTACGAATGTTGATTAACGAACGCACTGACTACGGCGCTATCAAGCTCCTTCTGTATTGTAATATTTCGATATGTCAAAAATATGTCTTTGTCTGACCTCAACATATCAGTTTTAGAGTCGGTAAAAGGTGTATTTACCATTTATTTGTAAAAAAAAATATACGTTGTGTAAAAAAATACAGAACTTTGTAAAATTTGCTAGTAGTCGTTTAAGCGCCTTCGCTCGCCCGACTTTATTAATACCAAGAACTTGTAACAAAATTCCAAGAAAATATGCCGTCTTGTTTTCCATAATGTCATTATGTTTGTTTCTCTTCAAGTCCCTTTTTTGTCACCGGATCCGAGGGCAGAATCTCGACGGGAAGTCGTGCGGATTTGTTATTTAGAATAATAAAGATAAATTCATCTGAACTACTAAAATGGAGACGTATTAACGGGCGCGTTAGTTATGACCTAATTGTGTCATAAGAATGAGCATGAATTCACACAAACAGTATTTTTTTAAATATCAACAATAGTTTAGAAAGAAAGAAGAAAAGAAAGAAAGAAAGAAACACCTTTATTGGCCTCAACAACATATTATAGTACCTTACATTAATACAAAAACAATTACAAACAAAAAAAAATATAATAACTAACATAACATAAAATACAGCGAGGCCAATTCGGACTCTGCCTCAGCATATGCGTCTGCGTCACTCTAAGATGGACAGAGTGACGCAGAAGCGCTGGTATTCTGGCAGGCCCTGAGGACGTACGGACGTACACGCACAAAAACAACAAATAATAAACATACAAGTACACAGTACATGAAAAATAATACATAAAAAATTAATAAATATTAAAATAAAAGTAGTTATAATAATAATACATCTAAATAAAATAAACAAAAGCAAAAATTAAAAGAAATAAAGATCGGCTGTATTGGCTTCATTGTCTTTGCTTTCCGAATTATGGTAAATTACTATAAAACGTTAGAACTAGGCTGTATTTGCTACGTCACCTTTGCCTTCCGAACTATAGCAATTTACTATCAACTATCTAACACTGGTAAAAAAAAAAAAAAAAAAAAAGCTGTTTTTTATACATCACTGAAACTGTTTGTAATAACACGAAAATGTAACAAATTGCCTTGTTCGTTCGTCACGTAACGCAACGCAGCCATATACCTCAAAAATTTCAAGTTGAAATTGAAATTTGCTATAAGTTGTGTGCCTGAAATTAGTAAATGCATCTATTAAAAGTAAGAACTGCTTGCCTGTTCAGTTTGTTGACAATCGGATGTGATCCCAAACCCACGCAAAACGCGCCGTGAAAACCCCAAAGGTAAATACATTGAGTAAATTACGACAAACTTTTTTGCAACATTACTAAATAGTTTTTAAACTGTGTTTTGAATGTATGTTTTGTTTTCAGGTCACGCATAGGTGGAGGCAGATCGTTCCAACATCGAGAGGCAGCATATCTAAACGATCCACGAAAAGCCATAGTGCGGTGCTTGGGAGTAGAGAAGATGTTACTACAGGCTCTTTTCAGATATCTACTATGTTCCTGCGCCCATACTAGCTTGCTATAGAGATACTGCGGCATCCCAGTACCAACTATATCAAACATTAATGTAGCGAGATGAAGCCTTCTACGAGCCTCCATCTTGAGCAAATTCTTCGAATTAAAGAAAGGAGTAACATGAGTTCGTGGCGGCACGTGAAAACAAAACCTGGCACAGGCATTCTGAACGCGCTGTATAAGTCTTGCAGTCCTGGAGAGCAGACATGGTCCATACACTGTATCACAATAATTAAACCTAGATAGAATCAGTGACTCGCATAACCGGATTCTAAGCTCTTCACTCAAGTAAGATCTGATTTTATATAATAACTTAAGGCGGAAGAAACAGTTGCGTGCACATTCAATTATATGACTCTCAAAGTTAAGGTGGCCATCCAGTACTAGCCCCAGATTTCTGGCTTTTTCTACACGTTCAATGATTTCTCCATCTATAGTAATATCGAAGGAGGGGCAATCGTTATTGAATTTTTTAAGTTTATGTTTAGCACCGAATAATATAAGTTTAGACTTTTTAGGATTCAAGGTTAAACAGTTTTTCTTACACCAGTCAACCACTTGGGTTAAGTCATTATTCATTTTCGTCTTAGCTAAAGCATGTTCTGAAGGTGGGAAAGAGAGATACAGTTGCAGATCATCAGCATATAAGTGATGTTGACATTGTGTAATACTTTTTGTGATATCTGCACTATATAATACATAGAGTAGTGGCCCTAAAATAGACCCCTGGGGCACGCCGCGTGTCACAGGGAGTGGGGTTGATTTCATTTTGTAACCATCTTCTGTAGTTAACTCTACATACTGTTGCCTGTGAGAGAGGTAACTATCAAACCATTTGAGTGCATTTGCATTGATTCCATAGAAGGACAGCTTTGACAACAAAAGCGTTGTATTTATTGCATCAAATGCACGCGAGAAATCAAGTAAAAGCATTGCGCAGATCATACCCTGGTCCTGGCCAGTAAGAAGGTTGTCCACCACGTCTGCTAGAGCGGTAGCAGTACTGTGACCCTTGCGAAATCCAGACTGATAATAGGGAAGTATATTGTGCTCTTCTAGATATTTGGTCAGTTGATCACAGACCACTTTCTCTAAAACCTTGGAGATACATGGTAGTAAACTAATGGGTCGCAGGTCCTGCACTGAATCTGGATGGTTAATTTTAGGAAGTGGTCTTACAACTGCAACTTTCCAGCTTTTAGGGAAGCTGCATTTTTCTATTGAAACATTCACGAGGCCAGTGATAGCACACAAAGATTGGGGCAGAGTTAGATGCAACATTTCCATAGTTATGCCATCACTGCCCTGAGCATTTGATTTGAAACCTCTAATAATTTTGAGAACCGTGTCCTCAGTAACTGGTTGCAGGGAGAAAGTAGCAGCACCATGCCTATGGTGTTCTAAAAATGTTAGCTGTGATATCGACACCTCATTGCCACCAGGTACATTTAAAAAATGTGCATTTATTGTATTTGGGTTGTTAAAGAATGGTGGAAGATCCATTGCACACTTCTTATTTGGTATCACATTATTCTTCAGATTTTGACATAGTTTTTTTGTGTTATTTATGTGTTTATTAATATGACTATTAAAAAAACTTCTTTTTTCATTTTCTATTGCAGCAATCACTATATGTTTCATTGTTTTATATCCTTCTTTTAAAACTGCTGTATTATGAGTTTTAAATTTATTGTGATACTTATCTCTGATTTGCATCATCATTCTTATTGTGTCAGTTATCCAGGGGTGAGGTGGATGCTTAAATTTGTTTTTTTTTATAGGGGCATGGAGATCAAAAAGCATGCTCACACATCGACTAAATTCATTGGCCATGGTGTCCATATCCTTCAACTGACTAAAGCCGTTCCATTGAATAGAGTTAAGATCTGCTTGGAATTGATCCTCCAGGATGTCCTTCATTGGCCTGTAAGTGACCCAGCGAGGCTTTGGCTTATCCTTCTTAATTTTAAATTCTGCCGCTATCATGGCATGTCCTCCCAAGTCTGGACAATAGTTGACTTGAACATTAAGTGCCTGTATGTCAGTGCAAATGACATCTATGAGGCTTTCGCTGTGGCTTGTGAAATGGGTTGGCTCATTTACTAATTGGGTTAGGTTTATACTTTGTAAGAATTGTCTAAACAACTTTGTTTTACTGCAATTTGGGTCAAGAAGATTAATATTAAAGTCACCAACAAGAATCACTCTATCAAATTTAGCCAGAGAAATGACAGAACAAGTGATAGCATCCATAAAAGTGTTTACATCCTGCCTGGGTGGTCTATAGGCGGTCCCGACAGCTATATCCTGATTGTTTATGTGTACACACAACCACATCTGCTCCACAGTCGCTGCTATGGGGTAATGACAGGTGCGAACGTTTATACCCCTACGGATATAAAATCCTACTCCTCCACCACGACCATCACTTCTTGGAACGTGCCGCAAACGATAACCGGGTAGCCTGGGTGCTTTGTCCTCCTGACTTGACTCCAACCAGGTCTCATTTATTGCCATAATATCAGGGGCCATTTTCTGCATGGCCACTATTAACTCCTCGTGCTTTGTGCCCAATGACCCAGCATTAAAAATACCAACTTTAAGATTCCTAGAGCTCATCATACAGAATTAATTTTTATTTTTATGAAACAGACCGCAATGACTTACACAGTTGACCATTATTACATTGTAAGGATATTTCATATGCATTTCTATCAAGGTATTGAGTGTATTAATGAGAATTTCTATCAAAAAAATTGTTAAATAAATTATATAAATTCTGGTATATATTGTTACTTTTAAAACTTTGAAGATATATAAATATAGTTTGTAAGTTAGTAAACTATAAAGTAGAATAGAATAGTGATGTGAGAATCTATGGGTCATATCATTTGTATTGATTATTCTAATACAGATTCTACACATCCAACATGTCATTGTATTATTTGATCGCCCCATACATATATACTTATATACAGTATTGATAAACAGTATTGATAATTGGTTAATATTAAATAAATAGATTAATACATTAATCAGATTATATGCTTGAGTATATTTATAGAGAAAATAACAGAATTCAGTAAAATATAGATTCAGACTCAGCACATAAGTAATAAAAGAGATAGAGGCAGGACACTGGTGACTATTATATGTTATTAATATGTTTGCTTTATGATTTGTTAAATAACTAACATAATAAAACTGTATTAAGACTAATTCTAAATGGATGGATATTGATATCTTGAAAAAAATCAACCCTAAGTAAATTAATAACTTATTTAAATCTAATGTGGTTTTTTTTCTACAGTGACAAACACTGGCTTCCTGTCCCCCTATCCCGCCCCGATAAGAGTCAATCTTTTTGGACGCCGAATACACGATCAATGTCCGCGAACGATCGAAACTGGAATACCACTGAGCCCTCCGCCTGACGAGCGAAAACGCGACCCCGCCTCGTCCACGAGTACCTCCACTGATGCCGGCGACACACCTCGCGGACACGGTGAAAGAGTTGGCGATTTTGCCGGGTTAGTCGCTCGTTAAGGAAGACACGGGCACTCCCTGCGGAGGCGCCAGCACGGCGCACGCGCGCGGCGCGCAGCAGCTCGTCGCGCAGGTGACGGCGCGCCAGGCGCACCACGACGCGGCGCGGACGACCCCCCGCCTCGGAGGGCGGCGCGCCCACTCGCTCCGCGAACACCACGTCGCGCTCCTCCAGCGCGACGCCCAGGCGCGCGGCCAGCACAGTCACAGACTGCACGACGCTCACGCCCGGCTCCTCCGGCAGCTGTCCTATGTCCAGGTCGGAAAGGAGCGCCTCCTGGTCGCGGTCATTGAGCTCCTGCTTTAGGCCCTCGATGGTCCGTTCCAGCTCATCGGTGGCACACGACACGCCCCCCGAGACCTGCTTCTCTAACGCATTCAGACGGCGCTCATAATCCTCCATCCGATGCATGAGGGACTCGCGTAGCAGGTTCATTTCACTCCTAAAATCGCGCATCTCGGCCATGAAGATGGCGAGCTCATGGTCCCGCTGGTCGCGCTCGCGCTGTAAAGGCTCTGAAATAATTTCGCTTTGAGGCATGTCACATATTCCCTTTATAGGCGTCTGACTGTTGTCGCCCTTCTTAAGATTTTTTTTGCAGCTAGGGCACACCCAGTCTCTGCTGATCTGTGCCCTATCCGGCAAAGCTAGGCACCCTTTATGATACCTTACCGGACACGACGAGCACGCAGCGCCACCTGCCGCCGAAAGAAATTTGCCGCACGCTCCGCAATTCACCATATCGTAGTGTAACTGATGAGTTCGAGGTAGTCCCAGAGTATCACGCTAGATGGCGTTAGCGATGGGTCGATTAGCAGAAACAATATGCGCGTGCTTTTAAAACCGGGCACCAGATGTCGCTCTTCTGGTAACAAATTTGGGGGTAGGAACAAGAATATTTAAAAACCAATACCTTTCACATAAATGTTAAAGCAATTTTTCGAATCTTATTTTGGGAAGAAACACATAAAATGTTCTTCCACCAAGACACCAACACTTTCACAGCCTCACTGGTATCACTTTCGGCCGCGTATCAAGAATTTGTTGGGTAAACTTGCGTAAAAGATTTTTTTTTTGCTATTAAATTGGACACAGTGACTTCGCGCAATCACGTCCGTGACGTCACTCACGTCACGTCACGTTTATTGCTATAGTATGTATTCTTTATAAAATCACGGTTAATATTTCAGATTTTCAGTATAATAAGCTACATCTGGTGAAATGGATTTTGGTAGCGCATAAAAAATAGTACTCAATACTTTTCATTACACTAAAAACAATATAACTTATTTAATTTTAATTTTTTAGTTATATTTGTTTTACTTATTACTAAATTGCTCTTACATTCCATTATATATTTTTAACGACTTCATCGCAGTGCCATTATAATTTTTTTAGAATGCGTTCGCTCTTAATCCCAATCAAGCCTGGAGGCCAAGATAACATCCACAATGGAACGAGCTAACCCAGAAGGTGTCTATTCACCCTGGCTTTGAAAATGGACGGGTTATAAGTTCCCGGAAATACAGAGACAGGGAGGGAGTTCCACTCTTTTACTGTGCTCATTATGTAGGATTTGCGTAGCGCTTGGTGGTGGTAGCCCGCAGTGCGTCTAGATGTCCGATGGAAGAAAAAGAGATGGCGGTATGAGCAAATGCAACTCCTGAGCACACTCTCCAAAGAACTCTGTAGAAAACCAATAGACTGGCAACGTTGCGGCGATGAGCTAAGGTGTGAAGCTTGCTCTACACCAATTTGCTGTCACTAATGAGCCTCTCAACTCTCCACTGAATCGTGCCCAGTGCAGCAAGTTGGTATTTTGCTGAGCCGTCCCAGAGGTGGCTGCAATATTCCATGCAAATCGGACTTGAGCTTTATAGAGAGTTAAAAGCTGTTCCGGCCTGAAATATCGCTTTACCTTATTAAGAACGCCCAGCTTTTAGCTGCAGTTTGAGCCTTGGACTCAATTTTGGCATCGAAGTTGAGGTCTGTAGACAACTCCATGCCAAGTAGCTCGAGGCTGTCAGTCACAGGTACAGATGTACCTCGGAAAGTAGGAGTGAGGTGGAAGGAACTTCTTTTTTCCGTGAAAAGACTACTTGTGTTTTGGAGGCTTTATTATTTAGTTAAAATATATTTTTGTACTGCTATTTTATTATTATATTTGTATTGTAATTATATTTTTGTAATTTTTTTTCTCCGAAATCACTCGACAGTTTATTAATTCCCTTTTTTCATACATCGCAGGCAAAAACTGCAATGTTTCAATTAATAAATAGAAGAATAATATGTAAATTCAAAACAACGTATAATATACCGTATCTTTATATGGTTTCGTTACCAAGTATAGCCTTCTAAATGTTGTTATATGAATGTTGAACAAATGTCCTAAATCACAATCGTCATACACCGTATTTATTTTTGAAGGAACGCATACTAGTCGCAGCATTAAAACTTATCATAACGAATCTCTTTGTAGCACGATTGTAGAATAACTGAACGGCAGGCGAGCTTTGATTTTTTATATACTTCGTGTCACGCTAACAATTACACAGCTATATAAATTAATACACAATAAGGTTGCTTTGAATATAATTCCTGATAATGGTCACTAAATTTGTATATGAGAAAGTATGTATTATGAATATTACATTCCGACAAAGACACACCAATTATTTAGTCCTAAACTAAGCTATAACGATTACATAAATAACAATATAAACAACCATAACTCAGAAACAAATGTTTATGTTTATCACACAAATACATGCATCTACCCATTTTAACATAAGGATAAAAATAAGGGTAAGAATTTGCTTCTTAAGTATAAATTTTATTTACATACAAAGGATTTATTTTACACTGCAGAAATGAGTGCCAATAATCTTACTTTTATGCTGATTAGAAAATATTACTAAACTAAATAATTTATGAAATTTCTGTTATGTATCATTTTCATTTATTTTACAGTTTACAGAACAGATTTACAGAAGTTCACAGTACAATACAGGAGGGTACCGAAACAAATGGTGATTCAATCTAGCTAAAAAAACCGAAATAAACTTTAATATTTCATTAAATTAAAAAAATTGTGCCCTGGACGTTAAGTAAGAGTTTAAAAGTAATCAGTACTTACGCATTTAAGTAGATGTAAGTACGCATTGAATATGTGATATCGTTATTATCCTTATCGTTATAGTTAAGTATTAGTTTAGACCATATTGGGAATTTAAAGCAGTATAATAACTATTTGTAATTGTGGATCTTCGTACAAAAGCTTCAAATGAATAGGGTTTCACGCTTCCACCGCATCTTTATTAGCAGACGTAGATTAGAAAATCAAGTTCTTTAAACTACTTCATACTTATAAGCATATATACCTATAAACCATAACGTAAACAACATAACGTGATCAAGATTAAAGCCTTGACAGTTCCTAATTTGCCCAAGTGCTTCCACATACATCGTTCGTATTTAAGGCTATTAAAATGACCCATAAATGTATAGAAATAAGGCTCGTGGGCAATTATACTCAGGAAACTAATGGTTGTTAATGTAATAAGGTTTACGAGGAAATAACACTGCGACAAATAAAATTTCACAACGCAAAAATAAACTTATAGAAAATGAGAGCGGATTCATTGAGCGAAAGACAACAAATAGCCGAAATACCAATAAGATAACTTTTCTTAGGTTTATTCTAATTATATTGTAACTATATAAGTAAAGCTTTAACTGTAATCTGATTAAGCTGATGGAAATCGAAACATACCTTTCTCAAAAGCCTAACAATTACGTTATACTGTTTTCCAGACCTGACCTAATATAATAACATATGCTATTTTACCAAATTCTGTTTTCATAGCAACGATGTCATTTTCCTCTGAGACTAATTACGTGGGATACAAAATTGTATAACATATTCCCCATGGACCCATGGTTACACTGTTCCGTTTGCCTAGTGTAATTGTTAAATGTACAAACAAATATTTCAGATGTTAATGCAATCGACAATGGACGCAAAAATTGAAAGCAAACCGAATTCTTTTATAGAAGTATGCATTATGTATTCATTGCTGCCTATGATTGACATGAGCAATAATAGACAGTAATAGCCCCTCAAAAGTCCCATAAATATTATTATTTTTGGATACTGTATTATTAGAGCGACAAGGTTTTTGACAATATTGCTTAAAATTGGGAAGTAAAGTTGAGGGTAAAAAAATTTCATAATCAGGAATCTTTAAAATAGTTTATATTCTATAAGTACTATTTTAGTATTTTAAGATTGTATATCCGCAAACGAACTTATCAAGGTTAATCAAGTCGTAAAAGACGTATGGGAGTATAACTTATTAGAAAAAAAATGTAATGTAATAGACATGTAATTTTTATACATTTATATTTTGGCGTTCAGTTTTAAGATCCGTATCTCAGTTTACCCGCTTTTGCCGTAATTCACGGTTAATATAACTAAGAATTAAATTTGGTTACTTGCTACCCATTTTTTATATCTAAAACGATGCTTGGCTTTTAATTTTTATTTCTAACGGTCGGAAGACACTTTCTTCTTACAAAAGATATTATATTTCAGTTATATATCACTTAATATTAGGTTCTTTATGATAAAATGTCCATTTATAGTGCTATTTTTTATTTTTTTGTTTTTTTTTTTTTTCCTTCATACATGATCCATCGTGACTATTTTGAACAGTCGGAACCAATAATATTTATACAATGCATACTATAGAACCATGATACATTATGATGACAGTAAACCAACAATAAGCGATAAGGAAGTTATGAAATAACATAATTTGACATAGTTTTATTGTGTACACATATTATTGGTCCTGACTGTTTGTTTTAATGATCATAATGTAGGCATTAATAGTAAAAAAAACTGTTTATTTAAAATATAAAAAAGCAATGTGCATGTATGTATTTTTCAATACATAGGTTACTGAATTATGTTTGAACAGATTCTTTAACAGTATGGTCAAGATTTCAAATTAATAAATAAAAAATTAAGTTAATGTTCCCTTTCAAGAGTTTTACGTATAATGGTGTGTAGGACAAATATGGAGACTTAATAGGTAAGGACTTCATATATAACATAAAACGCCCTCAACAAAGAACTTAATGAAACCGATATTGTTTGGTTAGGTTCGATTAGAACTGTGTCCGACACAAGGAGCGTATAGATCGAGCGAAGTGCCGTTCTGTAGCAGAAAACTCACACTTAAAACTCACGAGATTTCTTTGATACATTTGGCTGGTCGGTAAATTGAAATATCAATTAACCACGATATCATAATTAATTTTAATTTGTATGAGAAAGTCAAAAATATTCAGTCAGATAGTACATTGTTCGCTGAGGTAAGAAGATTACAGACGAGGGCTTTAAAATCATTCGAGATCGGGAATCGCATTTTACATATCTCCAGTGATACGTACATATCTCCAGTGATACGTCGTGATGGGTGAGTAAAATTAAAGAAATTATAAAAACATTATTTATTTTTTTTTGTCAATTTAACTGGCACATTTATCTCGCTTTTCTATTGTATGAAATCACTTTAATTAATTTACCGCATTTCTATCCCATATTTCGCAAGAAGTAAGTTCTCACTGATTGCTTGGGCGACATCACTAAGTTTAAAAGGCGCCATTACAAAATAAAAGTCACATCGCTGCTACAGTTTACATCTCGGATATTCATTAAAGTATGTACTGAAGTTACACATACAATATGAAATGAAAAATTCAATCATCTCAGCAGGAGCAAATATCACTGTTTTATTTTGACTAAAACTATGCAAAAAAACGTACACGCGATTATGATTTATTAGTGTTTATCAATAAGATCGTTTAAGGAGATTTTGGTATTTAAATTTATTTTAAAGTTTTTAGTTTTAGTTCCCATGGAGCAGCTTCAATGTCGAAATGTATGTGATGTCATAACTCTATGAGTTCTTAGCCAATTTTCTTATTTTTTGTAATGAATCCCATTAACAGGTTTGGGACTAGATCGTGACGGAATTTGAAGATTCCCAAATACCTATTACCATAAATCATTGGCTCTATGGGATTTCCCATTGAAACAAAAAGCGCTCCGCTCCAATATATGATGTTAGCGAAGCTTTAAGCTTTGCTACTGTATCGATCTAGTATTATGTAAATAACAACCAGCAGGATTTTAGTCTGTTCAGAAAGATATATTTTCTGACTCGTGCATGCACAAGTATCAGGGTACTTTTCGAGCAAGTGTAAAGGTAACTTTTGGTTAACAAATAAGCAATAACTTTATCAAGTGCTGGTTGATAAGTTTTCTATTCAAAACTTTGCAAAACATAAAATATAGGAGTCCCTTAGGTGATAACCTCAAATATTAAAGGGAAGCTAAGGCTATTTGATACCCTTGCCCAATAACGCTGAGATCCTGTATATTTTTTATGCCTTCATTTACTTTTTATCGAAAAGTCAGCTTGTTTCTCATAAAAAGTTCGTCAAATTCTCTGTTTGTGTGTCTCAGAATAGTCGTTACGGGAATAAAACTTGTTATATGAAAACCTTTTTATAAACTACAGTATAGAATTGAGTACGGCACGAAAATAATTATTTTTAATAAAAAGTCATGTTTTACAGTACTGTAACATGTACAACGTAAGACGTTCTTCACAAAAGTTTTTCAGGAGCAACGACACAAGGCTCATCATTACAGATGTTTCGTTTCCAAGTTTCGAATGTCATCAATCGAAGCGTTTATCCAATTGTCGCAGCAATATCGCGCTTTTAAAGAACGGAAACAGTATTCAAAATGAAATTACATTTATGGAGCATAAGACGCACACTTTGTCGAAAATTAAACACATTTGTCCAACGTCTATGCCGTAAGATTAAATTTTCAAAGTCTATTTTTCTCAGAAGTTTTTTTAAAATGATCTTAAATGAATTTAAATACTAAATTAAAATAAAAAGTATTATTGCCTCTAAAGATAAAAAAACAAACGGAGAAAGCAATATATATGTATATATATATAGCGACTTTAAATTGTCGGTCACTGGAAACCACAGAAAAAAAACAGCAAGAATAGCGTTGAATGAAATAAAATGGTACATAATTGCTATTAGTGAAGTGAGAAAATAGAGGACCATGAAAAATACATACTACACCATATTGGAGAAATGCCTGGATTATACGGAGTCGGATTCCTGGTCAAAAGAAACGTTGCCAAAAACAAACAAGAACTAAGGGATTTCAGAACGCATAGCACTTCTTAATATTAAATTACCTGTAGATGGAGAGGAAGAACAATTATTATTATGGTCTATAAGCCAGGCGTATTCACCTACCGAATCAAAAAGAAAAGAATTTATAACGAAAATCAAGAAATTTTACGAAGACCTACAATCCACCACCAAAAATATAATACTTAGTCTGGCCATAAATACTGTTACACTTAAAAATAAAAAAATATTACATTTGAATTTCGAATCTGTCATTTTTATACGGTTGTTCATTGTGTTTTCTCATTTTGGCGCCAATACATTTTATAATATTTTGCGATATTAAAATGGAGTGGGGTGATAAAGAGAACCGAATCGCTGTGATTGCATTACACAAAGTAGGTATGGAGCCAAATGCAATTTTTAAAACTCTCCATACCCTTGGTATTAGTAAAATGTTTGTGTACCGGGCTATTAGTAGGTACAGTGAGACTTCCTCTGTTTGTGATAGAAAAAGATCTGGCCGTCCACGTAGTGTTCGTACGAAAAAGGTGGTCAAAGCAGTAAGGGAAAGAATTCGAAGAAATCCTGTCCGAAAGCAAAAGATTTTATCTCGGGAAATGAAGATAGCACCTAGAACCATGTCACGTATTTTAAAAGATGACTTAGGACTTGCAGCCTGTAAGAGACGCACTGGTCACTTCTTAACTGATAATTTAAAGAAGAATAGGGTGGTAAAATCGAAATAACTACTGAAGCGGTACGCAAAGGGAGGTCACAGAAAAATTTTGTTTACGGATGAGAAAATTTTTACAATAGAGCAACATTTTAACAAACAAAATGACCGTATTTATGCTCAAAGCTCTAAGGAAGCTTCCCAATTAGTCGACAGAGTGCAACGTGGACATTATCCGAGTTCAGTGGGTTGGTTTGGTAATGGTAATGGTTTGGTGGGGTGTTAGCTATGAAGGAGTGACTGAGCCATATTTTTGTGAAAAAGGTATCAAAACATCGGCACAAGTATATCAAGATACCATTCTTGAGAAGGTAGTTAAGCCCCTTAACATCACCATGTTCAATAACCAAGTATGGTCCTTCCAGCAAGACTCGGCGCCGGGTCATAAAGCTCGTTCCACGCAGTCTTGGTTAGAAGCGAACGTTTCGGACTTCATCAGAGCTGAAGACTGGCCGTCGTCTAGTCCCGATCTTAATCCACTACACTATGATTTATGGTCAATTTTAGAGAGTACAGCTTGCTCTAAACGCCATGATAGTTTGGAGCCGGGTCTGCAGGATGGGGTGCGAACTGTTTCTCTAGGTGAGTCGCAAGAGGGGCTGCCCTATCGTGAGCCGCATATAATAATCCATACAAATTTTTGCTCCATACAAACCCCCGTTTTACCCCCTTAGGGAGCGAGTTTTGGAAAATCCTTTCTTAGTGCACGCCTTCATCATAATAGCTATTCATGTGCCTAATTTTAGCGCAAACGGTTCAGCGGTCGAAGCTGTGCGTTGATAGATCAGTCAGTCAGTAACGGTTGCCTTTTATATGCACAGAAGATAATGTATTGTTTTACTCACCAAACTTCTGCTTTTGAGTATCAAATACCTGAAAAATGAAATATATATAACTGTCATGAATGTCAACAGTAAGTTTTACCAGATCGTATATTTTATACGTATTTGGATATAAATGCAACAATATAAGACACAAGAATATGCGTCATAATATAAAGTGGATTTGGAAATTGGTACAGTAATCCTACGTACTCACAATGCAAGTTTAGTATAGAATACATTTATCTTTACGTTTTAGGTGACTTTCTGCAGAGGTTAGGTAACTTTGCAATTGCATCTTCGGATGTGATGATGGACCTTTGTGACCAAAACTTTGTTAAAACGATTTGCTTCGTGCTTCGGACGCAATCCAAACGCAGCCGACATAGTACGTTCTGCAATACGTTAAGGCATTTTCAAATAAGTGTGTTCATTGTATGAGAAGATATGTGGCCACAGCATTAGTAGGCATTAGAGATAATTTACTAAATTTGATAAAATCCTGATTTCAAAACACTATTATATATGTGTTTACTTTTGCACTGCTAGATATAGTTTCCCTTTTTTAATACTGAATCACTTTCTTTCGAAAAGGAGCGATGTTTGTAAGGTCTTCATATAACAACGTTCAACATTTCGTTAAAATAATGCCTATCTGACTGGCTCTTAAAGGGTATTCAATTCTTTCCATTTATTTCTGTAAATGGGTTAAATGGACACTTTTACAGATCATAAATTTATCTAATGACCGTAACAACTCTTGGCAATGTCATCCGCTGAAAAAAATCTGCGGTAGATGAAACATTTATGAAAAATGGACAAAAATAGCACATGCAAGAGTACACGCTTACTGTAACATTTATATACTGTTAAAATTAGTCAACTTTGTGTGATATTTATGCATAAGATTTTCGTACGTTTATCTTATCGCTGCTTTAAATTTAATAACATTCAATTTAAATTAAGTACTTCGTTCTTTTCTTACTAACTATATCAAATATAAATATATGGCCAATCTTCCATAATAATATTTTATGATTTGGATATTATCAACGCGTTCTTAATAAGTACCACGGGTAGGTTATGATAATATTAGGGGTTAAAGTATGAAATTGCCGATTTGTACTGAAAATCTATATTGTTTATTTTTTAAATTTTTAACAAATTTATTTAATCAAAATAGTTGCCATTATTATCTATACATTGCTGCCATCTAATGGGAAGGTCATTAATGCCTTTGCGATAGAATTCCGACGATCTAGACTGCACAAACTGTGTGAAAGCATTTTGTACTGCCTCCTGGGAAGAAAACTTCTTGTCACGTAGATAATTGTCCAAATCACGAAAAAAATGGTAGTCCGTTGGAGCAAGGTCTGGTGAATACGGAGGATGACGAATGGTTTCTAACTGCAGTTCCTGAAGGGTCAAAATGGTTTCTCGTGCTGTGTGAGGTCTCGCGTTGTCGTGGAGCAATAATGGTGAAGATCGATTCATGAGTCGGGGCTGTTTTACTGCTAGTTTTGTCAACATGGTTCGGAGTTCGGCACAATAGACATCTGCCGTTATTGCTTGACCAGATCGGAGAAAACTATAGTGAATAACACCATGCTGAGACCACCAAACAGTTACCATTACCTTTTTATTGGTAAGTTTTGCTTTAGGACACTGTTGTGGCATTTGACCTGGGGTCAGCCATTGCATTTTTCTTTTCCGGTTATCATAAAGAATCCACTTTTCATCACATGTTACAATTCGATCCAATATTCCTTCATTTCTGTACCGGTTCAACAAGGCAACACAAGTTTCAACACGCGTTTCTTTCTGCAGATCAGTCAAATCATGAGGCACCCATTTTTCGTATTTTTTTATTTTATTGATTTGACGCAAGTGAGTCAATATTGTGGGTAAGGTAACGTTAAACCATGCCGCTAATTCCTGGGTACTTTGACTAGGATCGGCTTCCACTATCTCTCTTAATTCATCGTTATTTACCTGTGTGGGCGGTCTTCCTCGTGGCTCGTTCTTCAAGTCGAAATTTCCATCACGAAAGCGTTTAAACCAAAATCGCACGGTGCGTTCATTAGTAGACCCCTCTCCAAACGCAGCATTGATATTGCGGGCTGTTTCTGCCGCGTTAGTTCCGCGTCGGAACTCGTATTCAAAAATAACTCGAATTTTCGCAGTATCCATCTTTCTTGTCTAAATTGAATAACAAAAACAATTGAAAGTCGATATTCAAATGTTTTACATTTTTTAAAAAAAGAACATCATAGAAACCATTTAAAAAAAGTTTCATTCGAAAACCTCAAACCATGAAGATTCTATGTCAATTCAAAGAACCTATTGCAATAAAACGGCAATTTCATACTTTAACCCCTATTATATGAAACGCTTTTTGGTAAAATGCAATCTAAGTATTTTAATAATATAGACAGTTGTTTTATAAGGTAAGGAATTTATTCTTCTTTAAGATAAATTATTCAGTAAAATTTATGTTATTAAGAAAACCATAGTTTTAATTGCAGTATACCACACTTCACTCGATAAATCTATGCAAACTTCATAATATATTCTAGTGACAATTAAATTAAAGGAATTATTTTAAAATTATACAAGGCCTTTCGTTCTGCCAATATTCACTTACTCAATATTATATTCGGCAAATATTGGGTATATATTTCCGCTCTATACTTAATACATTTAGGTGTGTTAAATGTACTTTCATCTCATTAGAGATTTCTACGCAGTATGCAAAAACGGCAAATATTTTATTAAGCAAATAAAGAAAACTAAATGTTATTGTAAATTAAACAGTGAAACAAATATTTGTATAAATATGACAATGTCACGAAAACACTTTGCTAGCTATTGTTTTATAGAAACAAGTACTCTATTTCGTAACAAAAGTTTTATCGAGAAAGCCACTATTAAGCTTGGAGCTTTTACCTCATAAATCACGAGAGGGTAAGAGCTTGTCTGCCAATCAAAAAAGGACCTTAACACTATGATTTAGAACGGAGCACTTACGATATATTAAGTTGTGCGTTAAACGCTGTGTTATCACGTTTGTTCGTCGAAATAGCGGTTAGCTCTCAGAACAAAAGCGTTTGATATGAATTATAATGATTGTGAGACACTATTATATAAAAATTATGGCCTTTATTTATCAAATATCGGAGTTTAAGAATTATTTCGTTTAAAACAATTGGCATCGATAAATTATACACGATATATCGTGGTCCAAGTATGTGACACGTATGTATTTCTGTATATTTGTTTTTATAGGGGTAAAAATAACATTAATTGTAGAAAAGGGTAAGTAAAGGGTTAAGATTACAGAACAGTAAAAAAGAGTATAAGTCACAAGACGCGACCTTTTTAAGAAAACCAGCGTAACCTTACTTACACATTTTTATATCACGATAATACGCTGATTGGTTAGAAAAACTGAGAACGTTAGAATGAATTGTGTCATATTCTACCCTTTTCGTATACCTATATAGTAGTTATGGTCCATAATAAATAACAGCTTACTTCTTTTTTCTAGTACCGCTTTTGGGTACAAGATGGCGTTATAGTTATGCTATTAACAGCACTGCTTTAGCATGCCGTACCTGCAATCACACGCTAGAAGGCGCTACAAGCTAAACAAATTACCAGGGTGGCAAACAATATTAATATAGATATTATTGATATAGTTTTAAGTTTTAATGAAAATATCGTAGAGAATAATATAATTTAAAGATACAATGATTTTTATTCAATATGACTTTTTAAAATGCGTGTATTGAACGTCAAAGCTACGCCAGGTTTTCTATAT
This sequence comes from Calamotropha paludella, assembly GCA_927399485.1. Classification (NCBI taxonomy): domain Eukaryota; kingdom Metazoa; phylum Arthropoda; class Insecta; order Lepidoptera; family Crambidae; genus Calamotropha; species Calamotropha paludella. Next base: position 15,648,430 of record OV656803.1, on the reverse strand, counting down.
ACGGATCTTTACAATATTTTTCTAGCTACCATTGCAGCCGTATTAGGCTAAGAGTATTTGTATTTATCTGGAATGTAAGACAAAATATCCTGCATGCTGAAGTATTGATTGCAACGGTCTTGAGGTAAACTTGGCTCCTATCCAGGATTATAATTCCTGTTTGACCTGTAGACTAAATTAGGATTGTCAGAAATGTCATATCCAAATTATTTAACAATCTTTTGGAGAATTAGATTTGTTAATGTAAAATACATCAGCGTTATTATATATATGTGTCGGATCTAGACGATGGCGCCACTGAATGACAACTCAACTCAACAAATATATCATCTGTTATTTTTTTCTATTAAGATATAAAATACGTGTGTAAAAAACAACTACGCCTCCGAGACGCTGGTAAACTTGTCGAATTTTACAAACGTATTTCAACTTCTACTATGAGCTAGTATCTTTTCACCAATGTTTAACGCTGACTGCCTTCAACATCGAAAGTAATATTTTTACAAATATTAAACAATCGATAATATGGAACCATCTATAATTATGTGTTTTTATATTGTATTTTTATATTGTATTTTTTATCTTAAAGAAATATTGCATTGTGAATGCAAAAAAATAAATAAATACACATGCTCTTCTATTATTTATTTATACCTCAAAAGTTCATTATACCAATCAATCAATATTTATTTATTTAAGTTATTTATACCTCTAAAAGACAGTCGAAATCACAGAGCCGCGGTCTTGAGTAAAGTATTTCATTCCTTGAATTTAAAGTAATTTTCTCATCGTCACTTTACACATTGAACAATTAGAGGTTGTATACTGACAGTAATGCTCAATTATTACAAAACGAAAATTGCGACGAAATATTTTCTCACCCAACAAAAACAATTGAATGTGCGTAATGTAATGACGTAATTTCGTACAAATCTCCAGTCAGCAGTCAAAATTCGTCGCTACAGAAGAATCATGTAAATCTCATCCAAATGTTATATCCTTTCTCTTTGTAAACAAGACAAAAGGGTTTTTTATTCAGCAAAGTATCATCCTGATAGGGGGTTTTGTTATAGCCAGACCGAGACGGAGGTTGGCATCCTATTGCCTTAATGGCAAAGAAGTTACCATGAATCTCCTTATATGGAGCTTTGAATATAAGGTAGATATTTGTTTAGATTTTTTTAATTTTCCCTATTTTTTTTCAAAAGATTTTCATTAGTCATTTTACGTTAGTGTGACATTTACATGATCGACTGTTTGAACACAACATTGTAAATGTTCAAAGAAGAATGAGTTCATCGTATCGTTACTCATAAGTTATGAACTTATTTTAAATTATACTCCCATCAAATAAATAGATATTTCCTATGCGTAGAATAATACAACTATTTCAGATTCATCTTATCGTTAGGTCTTGCCTAAAATTTCTTTGGGTTGATTATATTTTATAAAACGAAATTTTCTCTAAATATATTATTACACAATTTTTTACTGTTCAATGTCTGTTTTAAACTCTTGTTGGGTTTAAATTGAAGCGATGATATAAATTCTCGACTACATTCTCTCCCGACTTCCTTCAATTTCAGTATAATTAACCCTAAAAATGGTGCTTATCTATGAAATTGCTAATTTATATGGACACTTTCTGAAATGTTTTGTTTTTTTACATTTTTTTTATTTTCTTAGTAACCCTTATCTTTCACTACGGAATTTTGTGTTTTATCGGTCTTCATCCAGCCAGGTTATTAAAAAAAATCTTTATCAAAAATGTCATAAAATTTAACAGCATTAATTCTATTAAATAATTCTATGGAACTAAGAATTACCTATATACGTTGCTGATTCCAAGTTAATAACAATAACTGAATTTATTATTGCCTCATAGGAGTTACGCGCATGATAATGTGTAAGAAAATAGACAGATTTATAGGGAAACCCCGAATATTGTATCTCCATATAATTTTATTTATAGTCACTTAATAGTCATTCAAATGATTAGTGACTATTATTTGATAACATTCGTCACAAATGAAATCACTTCCACAAGTTAGACGCTAATGAAAGATGGTAGCATCAAAAAAGCGAATATGTATATCGTGCTTTGGCAGCTTTTATGGCATGCCAATAATATACGAGTACACATGGAACCACCTTATATAACGTGGAAAACTTGACGAACGAAGTCTACTATAGACAAAAATTTGAAAGGACTATTTCAATGACCTAAAATTTACATTAGCAGGTTGGTTAATAATCTTCCGGTCTTCCACTTCGCGTAGTATCAAATATGAAATAGTCGTGTTAGTGATATTAAGTTAATACATTTTATTAGGCAGGTGCACTGGGTTAATTCTACTATTTATTTGTAAAATCTTATTACATATGGGAAAGGACTTTACACTACTTAAATTTCTATGTTTAATTTTGTTATTAAAAATTCACTTAAATTGGTAATCCCTAGTCACAATATTTTATTTCCTTTTTAAATTAATTCAACCCTGCTTTAATAATTTACAAACGTTGATAAAAAATATTTTAGGAACTACATTTTTCCTGAATGTATAGTATAATGAAGGTATAACTTAACTGTATCAATTAAACATCTAAATTGTTCAAAACTACAGCTCAGAGCTGAGAGACTCATCCGTGACAGCAAATTGGTGAAGAGCAAGCTTCATACCTTAGTACATCGTCGCAAAGTTGCCTTTCTTGCTGTCTTCTACTTTGTAAAGTGTGCTTAAGAGCTGCATTTGCTCATACCGCCATCTCCTTTCTTCCATCGGACAGCCAGACGCACTGCGGGCTACCACCCATTCCTGGTTGCTATTCCTACCTGTCGCACCAAGCGCTTCTCAACATCCTACATAATGCGCACAGTAAAGGAGTGGAACTCCCTCCCTGCGTCTGTATTTCCGACGCAACTTTTACGTCCATTTTCAAAGCCAGGGTGAATAGGCACCTTCTGGATTAGCTTGTTCCATCGTAAATTCTGTCTTGGCCCCCGGGCTTGATTGGAATCAAGAGCTAACCCATCCTAAATTAAAAAAATGTGAAGTAATTAGTAAGTTTAGTATCATTTTATTTCATTCTGTTTTATTTATTATTTTTTGCCTCCTTTTCCACCAACTAATATGACTTTACCTCGTTGTCATTATTATTATTGTCATTCATGAAATGATACAAAAAAAACAATGCAATAGTAAAATCGATAACAAACGAAATAATTGAAATGCATTATGTTATCTCTCTAAAATCACATTCATAACATAATTAACGGAATATATTATAACACTTCACTGAAGACTGTTCTTTTGTACTACATAATTCTCTAGCAATGTCTCTTTCTCAAAGCTCTCATAATGAATGCTGGTTAGCTTTTTATGCCTAATCTTATTATAAACGAAAAGAGCTCCATTATAGATGGTATTGAATCTGAATATTACAAGCGATTTTCTTTATTGTTATATTGGATAAAGCTATGTTATAATAATTCTTGTCCAGTTTTATTTTAATAACGTTCAATGACAAAGTACATAATAGATTTTGGATTTTTTATTTCGCTCATTAAACTTAATATTTCGTTAAGAGTTAATATTAAAATTAAATAAATAAATGTCTTTAACGATTCCTTGGCTTAAATATGAAATAACAACCTCAAGGCGTGAAACGATTCCGACGAAAATAGTAATTTTTCAAAACAATACTAACGACTCGTGGGACAAAGAGGCTGATTGTTTACAAAATGGCTTCGCGTTCAAAAGGATCGTTTTTTACAAGAAAGTAATTTAATCGGTTTCCTTTATCATCTATTGGATGGCAGTGACCCTTTGAAGACACAAATTGGGGAATCAACAAACCAAATAGTGTACTTTATAGCAGTATGAAATCAAAACAGTGCTAGGTTATAATCCATGAGAATGTTTTTCTATCAGAAAGTAATAAACAAACGATATTGTATGCATACATACAGCCAGAACCTACACCAGCACCTACAGACATAACTTTATCGCATTAATTCATATTTCAACTAAAATAGTAATATTGCAAATGATTTTTTATACCTTTTGGACACACTACCGAAAAGTTTTGTAAAAATGTGGCCAAAATTGGATTTTGTAAGTATGTCAATTTTTCAAAAATATGATTGCAGGGGTGACAATTATTTCGAAAGTTTAAATTAGTACTAAAAATTTGAACAAGAGTATTGTTAATTATATATCACATTTGGTAAAATAAATGAAAAAGTAATCTGTATTTACACGTTCTTATCTCGCGGATTTTTTTGTAAGGTTTATTTGTAATGAAATAAGATTGGTGTATAATAACCGAATCAATTCATGACAGGAGAACATGCCATAAACTTCACTTAACAAAAACGAACAAAAAACGAAAATTTCCCGCAGATAACATGATGTCCGTTTTGAACTAACGTCTTCAAACTTGTAGAGTAACTCATTCGCAATTTCGACCTATGAGAATATCCGGAAATATTCTCCAAGTGTACATGTAAACCACGTGCAGTGTGCCCCGCTGAATTAACAAACTTTGTTAATATCATCGTATAGAGCGAAATCCTGATATACATATGTACTTTGAATGTTGTCACAAGAGTCGAATAGCAAATTTCTCAATAATAAACATAAGGGATATTATGTTAACATACCTAACACTGAAATATATGTTGTTTTATATAGTTTTAAGTAATTTAGGGCTTGTGAAATGAAAACTTATAGCCTTAAAAAGTAAACTTTCGTTCGTGCTTTTTCAATTATTTCCAGTGCAAGAAAATACTACCAGGTCATCTTATCTTTTGGATAATAATCACCAAAATTTATGTTTGTTGATCCAATCTTCGATAAAATAACATAGATAGTATCCACATTATTATGCCAATGTATGCCTTCCTGTGAACACGGCTCCTGAAAAGGGCCCCTTTGCTATAAGAGATAGAACTTAGACCAAGTTTTTGATCTAGACAGTAGATACGGACAAACTAAGTTCGCGATCGTGGCTTGAAAGCAACTGCCGCGGGAGGGCGCGTCATTCCTTCGTTAGAAAATGAATGCAAAAGTACCCGATACAATAAATATAAAATTGCAGCCGGCTTCTTCTCATATAACCCTTATATTTAAAAAAAAAACAATAGTACCTACACAGACAATTTCTTTTTTCTAAAATAATACGTCAAATTTAGTAATAGATAAGTTTAAAAAAGGCAAACAACTTACTTATATAGATAAATAAATATATTTGTATGCCTGCGTACGTCACCTACAGACCCTTAAGGATTAAAGAAAAGTGTATAGGTTGAGAATAACTTTGACAACATAGAGAAACTGAATGTTAGCCAATCAAATAGACGAAATAAAATTCCACATGGTTGGCTCGAAGCTTGATAATCCGGTTCGTCTGACCCTAAATATCTACAAAACATTTATCTATTTGTAAGTAAAACTTATTTTTATTGCTAAAAATATCATTATTAAAGTTATGTTCAACGTATATTATAAAAGCATAGACTTGTACCTATAAAGGGATCATGTGAACAAATGTGTTGTATTCCAACAGGAATTCTTCTAGAAACAGCTTTCCTTCTGTGTGAAGCCCAAGCGATGTCAACAAAACAAATCTCTTTTGACAAGAACCTTATTACTTTGTTTTTTTTGTTATTCTATTATTAAAATAAACACCAATTCAAGGTTTGAGCTGCTTTAAAACCCTAGATAGATATTAAAGACGTCTCCAATGTATAGTTTATTCACCTATAGTGATTTTGAACTTTCGAACGCGATATTGATTAGGACGCTCGACCGAAGGCTCGTCTACATGACCATAGTAGGCTCGAAGAAAACCAGCTAGAGCACATGAGCTGGTCTTTTTCTGACAAATTTTCCAACATGCAAAATTTCTAATAGATGAATTTTAATTAACACAATCTAAGTGACTTATTTATCTGAAAAAGTAGCTCATTTAATATGCTTTAAGAATATTTTGTGAATCTCGACTCGTTGGTCAAAATAGATACCTTGGTTTCTGAGATAAACATACAGATCAAACATAGGTGATGGTAAACTTGTATGTGTAATTGACTTAGAGTATTACCTCTTCACAGTATTCGTAATACCTATTAGCTAGCTTTTTCAGCTCTCGCGAATAAATTGTTGCATTTTAAGCGAGAGTACTCTTCAGTTAAGTATATGCTATATTCACAAAATAAAAGAGAAACATTATTTTAGTACTCCTTCAGAATCTACATCTTCCAACAGGATTGCGTCATACATCGCAAACATTAATTTCCTTAAAATGCGCCACAGACAACCCTCAACATTTCGACTTTCCGACAACCTTAAAACCCTTGCTTACCTTTCTCGTTTTGTGACATTATTGCACCTCAAAAAGGTTTTCCGAGTGGCTTTAAGTAAACCTAATAGGACCCTGCTCTGATTCGTGCTGGTTCAATAGAAAATTTATTCGAGGTTTCGCCTCGGATTAAAGGGTTATTTCTTGAAAGCTTCACTTCGTCGATAGTTTGAGTCTAAAAGTACTTGATCTGAAATCTGTCATAAATGTAAATACGGATGTATTATTACTATTTCAACTTTTCTTTTTTATTTAAAACTAGAAGCTTGAAATGAAGCTCTTTACTTTGTTACCTTTAAAACGGTAGGGTAAAAGAAAACTCTAGATCATAGACCAATCATTTGTTACTAAAACTGATTTCAAACGAAATTTTTACACGGGGAGATGCCTCTATTTAAGGTTTGCCGGCCTAGCACATACTAAGTTGGGTTTGGGTGACCCGATATATGCGATTATGGGTTGCATTTGTAAGGTGTAAGCTATTAAGTTAGTACTTATCAATAAGCTTCCAACCACCTATCACCAAGCTAATACTCAGCTTCACACAGGAAATTAGGACTCATCGTAGGAAGGAGCCGTCTGCCAAGGATCCGGACTTCCGGCAGACGAGCACCACCAGAACAAGGGGATATTAAGGACCCCAACCAGAAACCTCCTGTAACGTACACAACGCCACACCACACAGAGTAAGTGAGCGGGGCTTTGAGGTGAAATAAACCACATTCTAAACGACTATGATAAAAGGTCACAATCCTTTTAGAATAGTCGTTTAGAATGTGGTTTATAAGCCAAACCCGTCGGAGGACAACACCGTCGCTTGATCAAAGAATCGTTGATTTCAACTACTTGTATCTAATTATTATAATTCCAGTGGGCTGCACATGCGCCAGACAACTCGGCAATATTTCAAGGTTATTCTAAAAATTAACACGCCACTGATACACTAATCGCCAATGCGACACACAATTACACCAATTCACTTAGAATTACTTACCAATAAAAGGGATGAAAATAGATATTTTATAATTCAATGGCGAGATCGCCACCGGCGCCCACACAGGCTCTCAATAAGTGCTAAAGTGACATTAAACATTACCGAGTAGGGCTGCGACATACGTCTGACAGACCAAATAGACGGCGCATTATAGCTGACCACAAACAATTTAAGGCTGGGGTACGACCTCCGAAATTTCTACGTAAAAACTTATTGCAGTTTAGAATATCACAAGAATTTTAAAATTAAATGACTTCGGATGTTTTCATTGCCTTTCTGGAGTCATAAATTTTTTTGTCATAAAACAATACCTAACCACCACTATTGGCGACACTCCGATCATCAAACAACATTAGTGTTCACCATAATCAGCATTATAACGTCATCTATAGCCAAATAACGTCCACTGTTGGACAGAAGCATCAACAGAAGTTTTTCCCAAACTTTCCACAGTTGTCAGGTGGCTTGGCGATCACAGTAAACTACTATATTACGATAACACAAATCGTTTTGTAGTCTACGAGAGGGTATATTGGTGATTATCTATTTTACAACACCGTTAATTGTAAAAAGTTGGTACTACTCTTCTCTGTCGGACATCAATCAGCGACCTCACCTCATATGAGATAAGCAAAAAGTGATAAAGACACTTTGAAGTGAAACCCAAAGTTTTTGTAATGTGACAGTACACATAGAAATCCCTTATTATTAGAATAAAGGATAAGCATACTTTTAGCCTGTTCTATTTCTATTACCTTTTTATTAAAGTTTCTTTTGTTAAGATGTGGTAAAAGATTTAAGCAAATGCGATTTAATCTTAACCATGGTCGCCAGATAAGATCAGATGAAGGTGGGAAGGCTCTAATTAACACAACTTATTAAGATTTGCGATGTATGGGCAAAAAGAGACAGGATAGTTCCTTTACGGGCTAGGATTTTGAATGCGGAAACCCTTCAACTTTAGCCTAATCGGTATCTTTCATCTTGATATTATTGGCAAAGGAGACACAGGTATTGGTAAACTTCCATGAAAGCCTCCTTCGATATACCAACAAAAGTTTGTTGGCCATACTTATGAAACTCTAAATTAAATTAAAATCTTACATAAAGCTTATACTATAGATAAGGTTTCTTTTTGCTTTCAACAAAATATTTATTATTTTATGATTGAAGAGAAGTTTGTCGATATCGACGTATATCTCGTTGTGCTTAACATGTAGACAAACGGATGATGCCTCTTAATATATTATTGTAAACTACTTTTTTATCTAACATAGCCACGTCGGTATGGATCATTCAATTAATGTTGTGGTTTATTTACTTTTAGGAAATGTAGATTACAACAATTTTGACGTTGACTGACGCCTTACATATTGGCCTAGCATACGCTACTTGAGATATCTCGCGCACGATTGAAGAGAACTTTGTTGATAGCTATATATGGCGAAAAACTATTTTTACCTTTTGATATATGATTTTAAACTACTTTATTATCTAACATAGCCACACAGTTGTCGTTTATTTAATTAGTATTGTGTGTTTCACCCTTTTATTTACTTTTTGGAAATGTGATGAAACCAAACGGATAAAAACGAAATAACAACACAGTAAATATATATTTATATACCTATTTCGTTATTTCCGTTATATGATTCAAAGTAATAAGGTACAAATTAAATATCTGTGCCAATATATCGTAAAAAAACAACCGGAATTGGGACCGATTTTTTTACAGTAAACGTTAAAAAAACAAACGAGTACATTTAGCCAGCGTATTATATAAAACCACTAAGATTTGTAAATACCTATACGTATACCGATACCTATACATATAACTATACTTATAATTGTAGGAATATTTTTATTATTATAGAAATATACTCATACAAATATTTTTATATAAATATTAAATATATAAGTATAAAACATATATTTACGTGTCGTTCGACGTTAATATACTTTGAGTACATAATTGCAATATTTACACTATTATTTACATACACACATCACCATCGCTTCACTCGAAATATCACACAAGTCACTTGTCGTCTCCTTCTCTACGTACTAACGCTTGGACGAGAAATATGTCGAAAATATCGGTTAAAATGTCGACAAGAGGCTATTGCTATGTTAGAGTTTGTAGACAAATATCCGCGGCTAAGTAAAACTACTCTTTTGACATAAGAAATCGACTTCTAAGCGCAACCATGTTAGAGACGATTGACGACGAATGACTAAAACACGAGAAAACGGGTCGACAAAATTTTGTCGTATTGCGTATGCTAGGCGGGCTGGATAAGGAGAGGATATGGTCTCTAGTCCCGCCTGACCCCTGAGGCAAGTATTTTTTTTGTGTAACACCTTTTTATTTTCAACGTGCTTTGGACCTAATAAACATTTACAAAAACCATTTTAACCGGATTCTTGATTGGTTAAATTTTGTTTTTTATCTATTCCTGACGTTCCGACACGAACCGTGACTGCAGGACAACTAAGGTGATTCTCATCATGCATTGAATGTTTTAATGTGACATTTTCTTTACTGTTAAATTCATATAAATAAAATTGTTTACATTTAATTTAGTCTAAGAACACGCGAAAGAAACTCGGAAATGGGATCGATCTCTATCTTATTAGTAATGCAAGTGGATAACCGGACGTCCATTTTACCTACTACTAATCAAAACATTTCTTCATTTATGTAAGGATTGGGATAAGGTGCACAAGTAAATCAAATCGGTTGTACTGTAATGTGTCATTAATCCATTATTTTGAGATTACTCTCAACATTAATTCATTCACGGACACTCCGCCTATAGCTGTAAATCTAAGTGCTTACAATATGACACAACACCTTATAACGCCCACGACTATGTGTAAATAACTGAGTGCATATCATTGTAGTATGATCCATCAACATTGCATTGCCGCTTCTTATTTTATTTACAGAGCTTCTTATTTTTCTGTAGTTTTCTTGCTATCATATTATTTTTTTAAGTCAATTATTTGATAATTGTATAATGTACAGTAATGCTATCACAATTATTCATGATTAAATAATTTATCATTTCCAAGAGTTACTTTTAAGAAATGGCGTACTATTTTTAATTTCAATTCATAAGAAATTAAATTTATAGCAAGATCTTCAGACTCATTTACGTTAAAAATGAATTGCAATCACTACATAGTATAAAACAAAGTCGCTTTCTCTGTCCCTATATCCCTATGTATGCTTAAATCTTTAAAACTACGCAACGGATTTTGATGCGGTGTTTTTTAATGGATAGAGTAATTCAAGAGGAAGGTTTATATGTATAATACATGGATAATAAAGTAGAGCATTGCATCATTAAGGTATTCATTTTATGAACGCCATTTTTCCTTCACAAATTGGAAAAATACTATTAAGCAATTGCGTGTTTTTGGTAATTCGATATGATAAAAATCGCCTCGCATTTTTCTAGCTCGAATTAAATTTAGATCAGTTAATATTTTCCTGATTATTACAAAGCACGATCTTAACAATTGAATCTTGGTTCCTGACATTAATAATTAAATCTTTTCATTTTATTTTATTCCTTTAGTCAAATGTATTCTACGTGTGTGGTATTTTCTGGTAATAAATTGAAGGTGGGTTAGTGTTGCGGTTTTATTTACTACGCTTAATCATTATCATAAGCTTGGTTAAGCCATTGGGCTATGGCGGCGATATGACGGAGGAACACAATATAGTATTATTTTGCTAAGTATAACATCCTATGACCGACCCTTGCAAAATTTACTTAACCTGCATAAACATAGGCGGAACGAGGTTACCGCGGTAACATTGAACATAAGACAGCTTTTGATTACTAACGTTAATAAATCTCGCTTCACAACAAAGTAGTATCTTTTAAGAATTTAATTAAAGGGTTCTCGTTAAATCTTTTCACACCGACGGCCAGCGCCCATTGTGCCAAGAAAATGAACACTTCTCTTATTAGTCACAGTGGAAGTTTTATATAATATTTTAATTGAGATTGCCGTCCAGTACATTAAGTGTAATGATACTTTACTTTACGGCTCCGTGTCTCTTCTTTTTTGGACATAAATGAAAAATATTTAATATATAAACATATTATGCTTAAGATCAAAAAAATTTAGAAAACAATGCAAGTTATAAAAAATAGCTTACGTTGCTTCTTAAAGCCGGTATGAAATTGATTTATTATCACCCTTGTTTTGTTAATTTTGATCAGTTTGAGAAGCTGTCCAATATCCACTAAAGATAAATATCTTTTTTCTCTGAAATAATATGAAAATAAAACAATTGAAAATATTAGTATGAGAATTAATGCAAAGTTAATGAAATACAGTTGAAAAGTTAACCTTTGTGATTAATCTAATATGGTTTTGTAAAACAACCTTAAAATTATGTTTTATAGTTAGTTATATCACCTAATGTAGGACTTGTCTTAGTAAAACATAAAACTAGTAACTTAAAATGAATCTGCAAATACTATTAAGTCATGAGAAAAACATTTGCCATTTTTCAATGAAAATTAGTGTTGGAATAATAAACCAACTTATTTAATTTGATTTATCTTTCGTATAAATAGTTCATGTGTCCACAATTAGATGGAGTTTGAAAGGAAATATTTGTAACGAAGTCTGGAAAATAAATTCTAGAAACAATATAGAAGGTCACTTAGCTGTATTGGCCTGGCTGCGGCGTGAAGAATATAAATGAATATCCAATATAGCTTGTACACCGGCGTGGCTGCAGTGGCCTTTTTGTCCATCAGTGTGTATTTTATTCCAAAATGACGATGTAAATTTTTGAAAATAGAATTGTATTTGTTTCCTGTCACGGTCGCCAAATTTAATGTCCCTTCTTTTTGTGATAAATGAAAAATATTATAGTTCTAATAATTTTAATCGTGATCAATGTCGACCCGTTTCGTATTTAAAAAGGAAGTGTAAAATGCTTAAAGGTAGTCAATAAAATATAAAATATCCCTGCAGAGTCGATAGGGTTCTTGATCTTATCGCGATAAATAATGACGTCACTTTTATAAAATGCATAGTCGCAAACACTCCGAGTGCGGTAAAATGTACAATCAAAACGTAGTTCAGTTACAAGCTATCCAATTACAACTTATATAAACAACGATACATCAATATTCTGCTTTTTATTTTTGCTTTGTACATTAACAAATAATTTGACTCTTTTACATTAATTTCATAAAGCATCGCTGAACTTTATTTTAAAAAGGTAGGACAGGAAGACAAATTACTCTGGATTTGACACCTGCCAAGTTGTCAGTATTAACATAAGCAAAGAAGGGAACCCGGATCGGGAAATTTCAATAATTTGATGAGTTATTCAAATAGTGTTCTAAGAAGGAGTAAGGGTTAGATAATAGGGAAATGGTAATGAACTATGCTAACTGAAAGTACTTTTTGACGCCCTAAGTTACCGCTTGACCGCTTAATGATGGCTAAATTCTGTACACCTGATTCTGTACTGTTTTTTAATTTGCATTAAATAGGGAAATTATGAATGTTTATTATAATTCAGAGCTTATAACCTATTTAACCATACCAGAATAGCATGTAAATAAGAACATTATAATTTACATAATTCTAATTACTACAAAAAAATAAAAAATAAATGTCAGTCATATAAATTATTATAATACAAAATATACTTAAATGTCAATTAAATTAACATGTATATAAAAAACAATTCTCGAAACCTGATCATGATAATATGAATTAATGCATCAATATTTTAAGTATCTTTATGTTCTAAGAAGTCATGAATGAGTAAAACGCGTACTCTAACAGCCAATTACGAAATAAAGATTTGAACCGATTTATAGGGAGGTCCTTAAAAGGATTTGGTATTTTATTATAAATGAACGTACACATTGCGTAGCTATTATTTAGGAATCTCTTAGTTTTAGGGACCAAGTACAAGTCTGTGTGGATTTCGCCTAGTTCTTTGAGATATATCTATCACCTGTCCTTACAAACTTATCACTGTTTTGTTTGACAAACAACGCAACCTGTAATATATATAAACAGAAGAGTGAATACAAGATATATCTAGTGCTATATTAGAGATAGCCCTGATGCATCTCTTTTGAGCTAAGAATAATTTCGCAATATTAGTGCCGTTCCCCCAAACCACCAATTCATATCTTAAGATGAATTCTAAGTAAGCGCAATTGCCATGAGCGCGGCTTTAACACTGGCAACCTCTGTTTATGTATAAGAAGCAAATCCATTTACTTCACAATAAACTTTATCTATTTACCTTTCTACCAAAATTTTGAGTCAATTATTAAGCCTAAAATGTCACATATAAAGTATTCTTTATAATTTGACCATTAAAGGTAATGTCAATGGTATAATTTGTAAAAATATTGTTTTTTTTTTTATATGTCTTTGTTTAATTAATTTGAAGATGATTTACATTAAGCCATTCGATGTTTTTGTTCATTATATTTGTTAAAATGAAATTTACTGTCAGTAGTCACTAAAATAGAAATATAATCTGCAAAAAGAATTGTATTATAGTTTACTATATCTGATAAATCATTTATGTATAAAACGAATAACAAGGATCCAAGAACACTTCCTTGAGGAACTCCAGGTTCTATACGTAGATATGACCGTAAAATGTTATCTCAATCTAATTCTGATATTTCAACACATTGAGCTTTTAACGTGTCGAGCAATATCGCAATGGTTCTTGTTGTTAACACTTTGCATAACTATATTAACCAAGTCGTAGATTTATTTTTTTGAAACCCATACTAGTTTCGTTTAATTATTTAGTTTAGTTTAAACTTGCTTATAAAATCAGTTATTAGACTATGCATCACTTTTTCAAAAACCTTCGATAGTGCTATTTGCCTATAGTTATTTATATCACCTTTGTCTCCTTTTGTGAAGACGATTAACTGAAGAAATTGCCCTGTTTGTAGAGATAAATTAATTAAGAATGCTAGTATTTCAGCAAGTTATATTACATAATTTTAATACCTTTGTACGTAATGAGTCATCATAACCTTCTAACTGTGAGTTTTTATGTGATATTTTTTTTATAGGAAATAGGCATGCGCTTGACCACTATCTCGCCTGATGGTAAGCGTCGATGCGATCTAGGATGTGATGCGCTTGCCAAGACGATACCTATTCACTCGTGACTTGAAGACCCCTAAATTGTATTTGTCAAGAAACACAGACTCAGGCAAAGAGTTCCACTCCTTATAATCTTTCCCGCATCAGTTGCATCTACAGGTTACAAAAATACTCTATTAGGTATTTTGTTGCTTATTGTATAATGAGCTTTATTGTCCTTAGCTGTACTACTTGGATTTAATAAAAATTGTCATTAGTTGTCGAATCTATGGTCACAGGATCAGTCACTTGTTGATTATTGATTTTATTTTAATACAATTCATATTATGGTTATCAATGTACATATCATTTGTTTCATATTTGCTCATATTTTTGATTATTTAAACGTATTTTACTTTAGCTGACCTTTTCGATAAAATTTATATATTTTTTTTAAGTTATTATAGTCATAATAGGTAAACCGATTAGCATTGCTCTTATTGACATTATATTTATGACAAAGCAGTTTTTTAGTGACACTGCTTTACTTTAGCCCTTTTGACATCCATTTAATTTAATTTGATGTGCGAATTTTAATCCTGATTTTGAAGCATAGTCTATATAAAAGAACTATTCATGGAAATTCATGGAATTCATTATAGGCGATATTTAAATTATTCTGCTTATACATGGCCATTTTATAAATTACCATCCAAATTTATATATTATATTCTTTGAAGAAAGTAACGAAACAAGATTTTTTTCTTTTAATATCACTCAGTACTAAAATATTAAGTTAAGCCTACACAAAGTTATCCGAGGAAAACTACCGATTGCTGTCACAGTCACGCTACGCACGGTGTTGTAGCAGATGATAACATGACCCCCGCCCCGCCCTCCCGTATTTCATTGATACATTACAATGATTTTCATAAGTTGCAAATTTAAACGAAAAAAAATAGGAACGTCAAATTGAAGAAGAGATAAGTTTTTTTGTTCTTTGATTTTAACAATATTAATCGATAACACTTTTAATAAATAAAAAATGAACATAAAAGTAAGCCACACCTTTTGCACTTACGTCGCATTTTTTAAAATTTAATCAACTTATGTACAATAATTGGTTGGAGTAAAGCAAAGGTTGTTTCTTAACCACAGAATCTAAAAAAACACAGGGATCGCAAAGGCAATTCGAAAATCGCAAAAAAAATGCAGTGCCAAAACCTTAGTACCTACCTACCTAAGTTATTTTTGTCTATTTTTCACGATAGGATAAAGAAATGTATAATTAATAGTTCTAAAAATATTTTTGTGAAAAATTTCACAAGCCGCCCTGAACACATTTTGCTTTATTCCAACAAAATAATTAA
The DNA here is from genome assembly GCA_927399485.1 of Calamotropha paludella. Lineage (NCBI taxonomy): Eukaryota > Metazoa > Arthropoda > Insecta > Lepidoptera > Crambidae > Calamotropha > Calamotropha paludella. Next base: position 15,632,596 of record OV656803.1, on the reverse strand, counting down.
TTAAAAATCCAAACAAAATACACTTACATGAAGTTTGAAAACAATCACTTTACCTTAAAGTGTAGGTAATTTCTCTCTAAACAGTCTTGCACGTTTATGAACATTGTCTTTAATTGTATTACTTGTTTTTTCACTTTGTCCCTTCGTTAAATGCACGGATTATATTCATATTTAAGTTTTCGAGGCTTTGGGCCTTCTTCACATAAACCCGTCGTTCAATTTCGCCCTCGATTTCAATTGCAAGTGTGAAAACATTTCGTTAGGTAGATAATTATGCGACGTAAATGCGTGAACGCAACATTGTACATCGCGGAAAGTCCGCGGGTGACTGATTTCATTGCGCCGATGTCGTTACAACTTGCGCGCGCAGCTCGGTGGGGCGCTTCGGGCGATCGGTCGTTCAACTTTAAGTACCTATTTTGCCAGTAACCAGCTGTTGTAATAATTCGCTCGGACAAAATTTTTTTTTGCGGAAATTTTACCTCCCAATTTTTTTTCATAAATGAAGTGTTTGAATGATATCTTATGCCTAGAAAAAATTTGGATGGTGTTTATATAATAACCCTGTAAATTACCAAAACGTGAGACACTTAAGGTATTTTTTAAATTTATCAATATTTTCCTCTAAATTACATCTCCTATACATAAATACAGAGGATTTGATTACTTTTTGTGCAAAATCTTAAATTACAATACTTGTGCAGTGTCATGCACGGAAAGCCATAGAGGTAAGGTGTATCCGATTGCATTCTTTACATTGCTAACTATCAAATCTAGGCATGCTGTTCCCCTTGTGGGTTCATTTGTATGCGAATTCATATTATATATATTTTTTAAAATATCCCTTAACCTTGTAACGTTTTGCTTATTTTCGACTTAGTTTATTTTGAAGTCTCCAAATATTGTTATATTTTTTGGAAAGCTTTGCAAATATTTATGTAACAGCAGGTTAATTTTATTAATAAAATAATCTTAATGTCTATTCAATGAGGACGGAACACGATAAATACATATTACTATAATATTATTACTTGTCAAGTTAATTGCAAAACATTCAAAATGATAATCCACAGAAAGATCATTAATAAAGGCCATTTTTTTGAATTCCAATTCTCTCTTTACTACATGAACCCTCACGCTTCTTACTCCTTGAATAATTTGTCACCAGCAAATAGTTCCGTATATTGACATTTTTTAGATCACCTCGTTTAATAAATGTTTCTGTAAGATAATTTACATCAGGGTTTATTTACTTTTAATATCAGAGAGTGGTCTCAAAGTTTTTTTTCTTTGAGATCAGTTCCTGTATGTTTTGATGAAAAATCACAAATTCAATTTAGGACAGAGATCGAAAAAAATGTTTTTGTTTTGGCCCTTTGAATCATTATTAGAAGCAGAATTTTCCGAACGCCTACATTGTAATCTCTTAAAATAATATGGTATTATGCCTTCTGTAGGCATTGAATACGTTTTATGTGCCAATAATAAGATTGAGTTTCTTATGTGATTTTTAATGTTTTTATAAGACAAGTACTTCTCCTTATATTCAAAGTAATCGATGCAAAAAAATATCCTACCGAGTAAATATTTTCTATTTGTAAAAGCATTATAATAACAGAGATTCATGTCAAGATGTGAGCAATTTCTCAAATGTTTCGTCTATAATTTATTATTATAATTTAAATTAATTTCATTTATATATTGATTAAAATAAATAAGTCAAAAATTGTTGAAGCCTTGTCCCATATACTTTATAAGACACATATATGTAATCTATGTATATCTGTATAATAACTTCCGAATCCTAATATGACTATATCATTTTAGGAAAAAATATTTTGTAAACAATGGTTTAAAAATTCAATACTATTGACTTTAGGTATTTTATGAGCAAATATTTGATAGTCCGAATACTACTACAGTGTCCCAATTATACAATTACTGTTTTCTTTATGACAACATGAAGTAGTGTAATAACAATAAAAGTAGAGTTGTATTTTAGTTTACATAATAGGCTTACTTTCATTTAACAGTCCTGCTATTCAAAAACCCTATCCCAATTGTGAACGTGGTTACTAGAATTTGACGTAGTGACTTTTAGAAACAAAGGGGTAATGGCGAAAATAATTTGTTTAAGTTATTAAAATGTTTCCACTGACAACTCCTTAATAGTTACTGAATAAAATAAGAATATCGCTTTACAAACAGAGGAGAAAAATGGATTCAACGATTATATTTATAAATTAAATAAATATAACAGATTTTTTCCGTTGAAAACTCATATTTAAAATAACAATACCGAAAGCATTCTGTTTCCCCAACTCCATATGTAACAAACAACAACAAACATTTGATTAATTGCATTTTCATGTTTTAATTACGTACTCTGTATTTAAATAAAGCTAATTGGAATAAAAAAAATAAAGTTCGGTAACAAATGTAGAAATCTCGGAGCATGTATCTGATAATATTTCAAGTTGGGACATACATTCCATAAATTGGCACCCTAGTATGAGAGTTAGGTACCTGGTAGACGGCCTTTAATAAGATATAGACTTTTTATCGGAAAGAGTTTTAAGATTTATTAATTAAATCAGAACTTCATCATTATTCATGTAATAATTTATGAGGTATGTTCTTTAGGACGGCTCAACAAGATACAAACCTGCTGCGCTTGACACTATTACACTCAAAGCTAAGAGGCTCATTGGTGACAGCAAATTGGTGAAGAGCAAGCTTGCCTAACTGTCGATAATTATGTATATTATGTAAAAGATACTCTGGAGAGTGTGCTCAGAAGCTGCAAGTGCTCATACCGCCATCTCCCTTCTTTCATCGGACTTTCAAATGCGCTGCTAGCCGCCACCCTTTTTTTATTGCTATTCCTACCTGACGCACCAAGCGCTTCCCAACATGTTTAAAAATGCGCACTGCAAAGGAATGGAATTCCTTCCCTGCGTCTGTATTTCCTAGTACCTAGTCCTCCATTTTCAAAGACAAAGTGAATAAGCACCTTCTGGAATAGCTCGCTCCATCGTGGATCCTGACTTGCCATGTCAGTGGGATCGAGAGCCAACCCTTTAAAAAAAATAAAGACTTGAAAGCACTCTCAAGTCTTTTTTTCTATTATGTTGTAAACAGTGCCAGTAGAATAACACCTACCCATCACTTAAGGGTGTTGTAAAAGGTGACTAATGATACTAGTGATATAAATTGTTCAATTTCTTAATAGTCGTGGTAGATAACTTGAAAAAAAATCTAACTTGTTTCACCAGTTAGCCTTAAAAATAGATTAACACCTGAGTGACATGGTACTATGTTAGTTAATTTACACAATAGTTAGCGACATAATAATAAGTTCTTCTTATATGCATAAGTTATCTTTACTAAAAAACTCGAATCCAGTAATTATAAGTACTGCTGAAAGTACTTACTCATTAGTGAGTGTACCATTGCTTAGTCGAGCGTGAAACTAGAAAGTACTCCAGTTATAAAATTAGCTCGAGTTTAAAACAATTTTGAATTTAATTATTCGACTCGAAGCGACATATTATAATCAAATTTTACTAACATTATTTTAATCTTCAGTCAGCTGGATATCTTAACATAATGGTTCTTATAAATGAAAAAAAATCTAAGACACCACACCAAACTTTACTACAGTTTACCAGATTCACGACGGGATTAATCATATTTTTTTATTTAATCCTGATCTTTTGACTAGACCTGACTAAAGTTTTCACGACGTCAATAAACTCGTGAGCATATAAAATTTAATGTGTAAACGTCATCTATAGAGATACTTTGTAGAGTCTATTAGACACTTGTAATATATGAATCTGTAGTCCCTGTCTTTATGAGTCGAGTCCTGTGATTAGGGTAGAGTCCAAAAATCGATATTCATGGATTCAAGTTTCATAGAACAATAGTATATTGACTCGCTTTATGATTGATAGCAACTTGACTATATCGTGGAAACGTGAAATATCATGATGCCGCTGCTGAGTTTTCAAACCAAAATAATCTTACCATATCAATGCGATGTATCACTCCGTATGTATTATCCGTTGAATAGTATCAAACTACTATTCAACGGATTATTAAGCGTTAATACTAGTTATTTTTCAAATTTAAATCGTTGAAATTAAAAATGCGTCTATTTACCAACGACGTCTCGAGCAATTTTAAATATGGTTCAATAAAATCATTAGTCAGTGTAAGTCAAATTATTCGCATTTTTAATTAAACATACTAATTTAAATAATTAAAAAGTTTATCGTTATTTGTGTCTGTAAAGAGGTAAGCGCTTGACCGCTATCTTGCCTGGTGCTAAGCGACGATGCGATCTAGGATGTGCCACGCCTGCCTAGAAGATTTAAAGACCCCTAAATTATATTTATCAGGAAACACAGACTCAGACAAAGAGTTCCATTCTTTAGTGGTACGATAATAAAATTGGAACGAAAACGCTTAGTGCGACTCGTTGGTATATCAACCATATAGCGGAGGCGCCTATTTGTAAGTCTGGTTGTCGGATGAAAAAATGGGGACGGCGCAACAAGGTTGTGCAATTCTGCTGCACACTCTACGAACTGCTCAAGGCTTTTCAGCTTATAATGCCGATGAGTTTCTTGGCCCTCCCCTCAATGGACTCAAGCGTCTAATATCACGCCTAGAATCACCGAGAACCACTATTTGAGTGGATGGGTACCGCTATAGGGCAACGTGTGCCTTCTCAATAAGCAAATTGGTGAGCCTAGTAGTCTCTACATCTCCGCTTTGCGAGCGGTAGATACAAGCATAGATAAATTTATCTCAACATGTGTCCACTAAAACCTAGATATTTGAAAGGGTGAGGTTTTTAAGATCACGTAGACGCAAATAACAAATGTCATCGCGTGCATATATGCAGACATGCATACACACGCATGAGCCCTAAGACAGTGTTCTAGGACGTAACCCGGATAAGTAAGATACGCTGCCTCAGTTGGACATTTTATCTGCGTCTCCGTGAGAAAGAACAGGTGCGGTTTTCAAGACTAAAGGTGCTGATGGACGGAGTCGATATTTGAGTGCAACTCCTATATTACATACATGCACTAGGAAAAAGAGGACGTGCGACCGCTGTTTCACTTCTTTCCTGTTCTTACTTTTCATATTACTGTGAGGGTAAGTAGCGAAGCATGCAAGAAGAACGAGATGCTGATTGCAAGCCAAATGAGATGAGTCAGATGAGAAGCCCGGGCTCCCCCAAGGACCCTCTCGTCCAAACGCCAACCGGCACGATGGCGCACCCCCAGTTTATTCACGAGATGGAGGGGCAGCCTTTCTTGAATAGCTTGCAACTGTCTGCAGTTGGCCAGCGGAAAAAACGTGCCTCGGATCTCGCTTCTCTCCAATTTTGGGCATCCGATGCATTGTCCCTACGCATTTTATAAAACCAGCCGTTGCAATCAGCACAACGGTTCTGACCCGTAAGCACTTACTCAGCTGTGTGATTATTAATTTGAATTTTATAGTGATCAATAGCCAGAAATAGAAATGTTACATCAGACTTAGTATGAAGAAACATACTTATTATTTAATGTTTTAAATCACTCATAACAATTTTTTTGTAATACATTACAGATTTAAATATATATAATTGATGTCAAAACCGAATCTTATAAAATCGAACATCGAACCCTTATTTCTTTAACAAAACTACGTAGTTACAACAAAACCATCTAAAGTTGTAACTCACCATAATGATATATAACTTTAGGAAAATCTATAACACTCTGTTTCCAGCAGAGAGACGAATTTGCATAAAGAGCTTGGAAAAAAGTGAAACACATGGCTGAAGTTGCGCTTCATATAAAGGAACGATAATCTTCGCATAATGCAAAGGAAAGGCTTAAGCGTTTTGACGTGTAAGCGACTTACTCCTGAAACCTTCCTATAGTGATTCAAACTGTTGTGCACGATATAGATATTTCTCCCTTTTTTTCCCAGGAAATGCGTTAGGCATACGCCGCCGTTTGGGAGAACAGCGGACACGTTATGTGGGACTCTCCTCCATGTTCCCAACCCGGCCTGTGCCCGGTGAAGGCTCGGAGGCCTCCCCACTAAAACCTGCGGCGTCCCATAGCACATTGGTGGGGGTCGCGTGGCCAGTGTGGTTGAGGTCTATGCTCCGTGGGGGACGGAGCAACGGAGTGAGCCGTGGCGCCCTGAACACCTCGCACGCCTGAGGGCCAAGTGCAATGCTGCTGCCGGTCTCCCACCCGACACCCGCTGGCCCCCATAGATTTTTCTCCCTAGTGAACTCCATCCCACACCTGGATATACTCCACTTCACCCAAGTGATATCACTTTGGTTGTCACAATGAAATAAAGCCGGTCTGAAAGTTAAACGTGACCATATGAGTTGCTGATATGCTGATATGCCATAGGGGTGTAAAAAATTACACTTATTTAGCGTTATCATAAAACCTTCGATTTGCTTAGTAATTAAGATAGGAGATAACTTTTGCATTCCACCTTTAGTAAAGCTATGTCCTTAGTGAGCTATACATTGAAAGTAGAAGAATGGAGATGTCGGTATGAATTGAACAAAAGTCGTCATAACAAAATGTATTAATAATACAAAGTTAACAAACGCTTTCAAAATGTACTATATGAGTATATTTACAAAATAAAAATGTGTAAATTTATTATACACATTTTTATTTTGTAAGTATACTCATATTATTTATATGCAGAATTGATTTATTAGAACCCCCGAATGACCTTATATTAATTATTTTAACACCATGCTCAATATTTACACGATAAACATAAAGAATAAACAAGAATTCAACGAAATAATATTTTAAATCACAGCACAGCTTTTAATGTTCTGTGCTCTGGTACATTTTCTTAACATTTCAACAAAATAAGTAAAAAATATTTGACCGTCGGATCAGTGTTTTGGGATTATGAATTTTATCTAATTTAATTCAGCCAATTCTAAAAAGTAGTTTAAAAAAAATTAATAGGGTTCTAAATTTAGTTTGGAAAAGCGTTTATTTTATGAACGTTCGCATTTAGAAACAATATAGGGGACACATACCTTCATCCTTTAATGATCTATCATACTTAACTTATTGATACTAATATAACAAAACATAACAGTGGACAAGCTTGAAACTAAGGCCGCTTATCGCTAAAACCGAACCCTAACAAAGTTCTGCAGACCTACGCGGTGGCGAAACCGCATCTGCTCCCGGCAACTTTTGTTTGAAATACGATACAGCCGGTTATTTTTCACGGTAAAAACAGACGATTATATAAAACAGCTTTTTTTACAGTGCAACACTCGTCGACTGGTTCAAAAAAGTTTACAAAGCTTTTAAACGCCGTTTTTGTTGTAACCGAGTTAGACCGCTAGGACAATAATCTAAATTACACTCTTAAACCTACTCAACCCTACGTAAGTATGCAAATTTTTACAAAGCTAGAGTAAATTGCTGTTGTTTTGTAACTAGATGCATTAACTATTGTTGATGTAAATGTAAATGAACCTGACAAATTAAACAATTGCATTGGAAAATGTAGCTAGTAGTTACTTGGAACATGAAGAGACAAAGTTGGTAGTCGCGGTAGCTTAGAAAGTACTTAGACAAAACTTAACGAGTTTGTCATTTTCTCGGTATCTCAAATGGAAGAACATTGGACGAGATCGCGAAAGGTTGTGAGTTCATGTTCCGCCTGCCTCCTAAGATAAATAGATTTATTATAGTAACTCTTTCTTTAGATCTAATAAAAGCTAATTGTCGGTCCCTGTTTGACGGCCTGCTCTGTTATCTCCAGATCGTAAATCTATCTCGAACATAAACATGCCATAGGTAGCATGACGAACTTGGCTATGGTGTGTGTTGCGACAGCGGGAGCTGCTGTGTCAAGTAAAAATTTAATGGCAGCGGCCGATTGCATCTATTCATAGTGACGCGAAGAAACGACACGCGACCCCTGGCGGCTCTTTCGAGCCTTACAGCTTTTATTATTACGAATGATGAGCATGATATATGTGAGTATAAACAAAGAAATAGAATATAGAATACTTGTTTCCCACAAGTATTAATTAACAATAAATTAGATGCGTAAACCTCAATCTCCTAATCATAATAAAAGCAGGTTAAGCAGAACTATTAAAAGTACATTCTGGAATAAATTCGCGGTCGAAGAGCTGTAAGTAATTATCTCGAGAACCTCTCTGCTGCAGCCTTTAAGGATCTCCTAATAAAAAGGAAGCCCGGTAATGAGCCCAACAACCTTTATAGTAGCTAGCTTCAGATGACCTTGAAACTGCTTATTCGAAAATGAAAATCATTATAATTCGTCTTCTAATTATATATATAGAAATTAAAAATATAATAATATAAATTACTAGCTGTTGCCCGCGACTTCGTCCGCGTGTATTTGATTTTATACAGTTAAACAGACTTGATAACTGTTATACAGCAAAAAAAAAATATATATATAAATTTTGGATTAATGCGTGAATAAAAAGAAAATGTAAACAATTGCACACAGATTATTTTCCAACTTAACCTGGCCGGTGATTGAATCCGGATCCCTGCAGGCCTAAGGCACTTGCGGTATCATAAATGACCACTGTGCCGCAGAGGTCGTTTGATCGACACGATCAGCAAAAATAAAACCGGCCAAGTGCGAGTCAGACTCGCGCACGAAGGCTTCCGTACCATATCTAGCTAGTACCTTATAATGCCTCTTTATAGACAACGTTCGATGTGGTTTGGTTCGGAACACAAAAATAAACAGTTTTTTTGGTTGACTTACACGGAAGAAAGCGACATAGAGCTGACCGTGTGAAAAACAGCCGACGCTGAGGTCGACGCCGGCAACACGTAGCGTCTGCCCTTGGGCTTTGTTTATAGTCATTGCATAACACAAACTGACCGGGAGCTGTACACGTTTGAAATGGAATGGGTAATTCTTGCGAATCAGTGGAATTCGTGGTATAAAAACTCTTTCACCGACGCCACATCCCGCCAAAATCTCCGCTTCTATTATGTTACGCTGCAAAGAAGTAACTTTCAGTCTTGTCCCGTTGTATAATTTTGGGGGACTTAAATTTCCCAAGAAAATAATTGGGACATCAGTTTTCAAATAAATCTTGTGTGCTGGAAGTTCAGGAACGCTCAGAGAATTAAGAAATTCAACGGGATAATTGGTAGCGTCATCTTGCTCCATTACTCTGTTAACGGAAGTACATATACTCAACTACTTCTCCTTCAACATTGTTGAGTATATCCAAGTTGATTCTTGCGGCTTGGTCATTTCGCGGAGTCAAAATGGCTATTTCGCAAAGCCATGATTTGTTATTTGATTTTGTTCACCATACACGGAAGAGAAAAGTTCTTCAATTGAATTATCAGTATGGCAGAGATTTTCAGATAAAACTATTTGCCCTTCTTCTTCCGGATATGTCCGTTCGTCAATTTTTAGCAATAAATCAGAAAATTCCTGCGCATTTGTATTGGCCCCTGTTCGCGCCCTCATGTTCACTGTTAAGTGCGTCTTTGTGACGTGTCGCCAAAGGCTTGAGCTCTTTAAGCATGCTCTTATCTCGTCGGTTTTTGTTCCCAGTGGTACTACTGGCAACGGTTGTCTAAAATCCCCACAAAACAGCATCATTACGCCACGCATAGGTTGGTCATTTTGACGGATATCACTCAGAGTTCTATCAACTGCTTCTACTGCTTTTTGGTGTGCCATAGTGTACTCGTCCCAGGTACTTCTAGAGATTCGCTTTATCACTGCTTCTAGAGATACCACATACAGAATGTTCACTTATGTCCAAATTTATGGGGAATTTAAACATTGTATGAGCAATTTTACCGCCGGTTAACAAAGTGGCTGCTATTCCAGACGACGCCACAGCAAGAGCTATTTTGGCTATTTTTGGGATCCGTAGTAATTTTTTTCCCGCTAAATCCCGTTCCTTTTATAGGATTTATGCTCAATTCGAGCGGTAATATAAAGTATCAGCATAAGGTAAGTACATAAGTTGTGTGTATTAAGGTGTCCAAGTTACTATGGTTTGTTAACTATCCCACGGGAACCCTTTAATTTTCCGGGATAAAAAGTATCTAAGATGTTGACCAGGCATATAAGGTATTACCATGCAAAATTTCATTGAAATCGGTCTAGCCATTTCGGAGATTAGCCCGTACAAACAGAGGAACAGACAAACAGACAGAGAAACAAAAAGTTTAAATTAATCATTTTTTGGTATTATCCCTCTTTTTACACCCCCCTGACTTGGTTTTAAAGATTTTTTTTCTATGTACAGAAATTCGACCTCTACAGTTTTATTATAAGTATAGATAATAATAAGCACTATAAGGTTTGTGTAATGGACAAATAGGGTAACGAATAAACATACACATATAATACTCAGATATGTAATATTTATAGAACTATAAATATAAACCCATGACTCAAGTAAAAATGGCTCGTATTCATCACACAAACATCTGCCCGTTCCAGGATTCGACACCAGGATTGTCGTATTGTCTGTTGCACCAAACGGTCGTAAAATAAATATAAGAGTTACTTATTGCAATAGTAATATATTGTTAATAGGCACTTTCTGGGTTAGCTCGTTTCTCTGTTCCTTTGGTCATTCAAAATAAAAAAATGGCAACATGGCAACTAACAGTTAAATAAAGAAACATTCTAACAGCAAACACATTACTTAAGGTGAACTCTTGCAGGCGACAAGAAGAATTTAATAAGCATTGGAATAAATCTGTAACCTTCCCGAAATGCTGGCGGCTCAATTCGTTTCTAAATCTCGGCTATGAACCTTTAGTGGTAAAGACAAGTGAATTTTTTAAAAATGTGTGAACAATTAAAATATTTGTAAATACCGCTTATGTTTAAGTGTAACCGCTTTTATTATGGCCTTAAATAGTAAACCAATATACCTAAACATTATTTTTATTTATTGGAATTTCTGAATTATTTACTTATGATGGTTCTTCTTGACCAATGTGACACATATTACCATCGCCAACATTTACTTATACAATTCCGAAAGCTTATAATAACTATAATTTGAGTTATTGTAACAAGTCTTTTTATTTGTCAGGAAAATTTTTCAATTTTGTATTCACATATTTTTTTATTCCTCGTCATTTTTACTTTCGTTATTCTTCCTCACAACGCAAACTTTTTAACTTGGAATCAGCACATTTACTGCGTGTCTGCTATTTGCTTTTTTTACTAAAATAAGAACAGCATATCAAATTTAAATAGCGTGGTACACTTAGAGTAATTTAAACAAGCTAATCCCATTGCAGACTATAAATTAGAATGTGAACAAACCCCATCAACTTCCATCTAAATTAGCCAGCACAGAAATGTGCTGCATAAATAGTAAATGGTGTTTGTATTTCCTTACCTCCGCACAAACGTTACGCGCGTTAATTAGGACGGTGTACATACAGGATAGTATGTGAGAAAATGATGTTGTTACAACTCGTAAGTGAACTTTGTTTATTTTATTTCATCCTTATCCAGTATTAATAAGTTATGTTTTCTTTAGTCGATGTTGAATAAATAAAACGTTTTTTTTTATTAAAATCTGCTTTCTTATTGTACGTAGTAATAACATCTAATTTTACCACTTACTTAAACTGATAAAATTAGATGTATAATAATAACGGTCACTGTCTTTGTTGATTACAAAATTTAATATAATTTGTTAAAAATTTAAAAAACAACAAACATTTTTTAAACCTTACGTGAAGGGTTATTAACCCTTTATTAACCCCAATTACTTATCTTACAGGAAACACACCGCACGTACTGCAATATGTTCCATATGTAGTTCGATTCCGTTCCTTTATTAAGTAACACATGTCTTGTTTTCATATGTATGTACGAACATATACATTTATCTTCTATACACTAATCAAGCGTTATACATTATACACGTTACCTCAAATCCCAAATGTCGATGCTAGTTAAAATGGATGCTAATATGTAATAGTAGTAATACCAAGCAATATTATGTCAGAGAACATTTTTACTCATTCTAAGATGTTATCTATAAAATCATTATGTTGAAAATAATCCATGTTAAGCGGAACTGCTTAAATTGGTTATTGTGTAAGTATAAATGCAAATTTTAATGAGGAATAAAACCGAGCAGCGAGATTAAATTCGTATATTTTGACTCATTAATTCAACTGAGTTCAGTTAAAAATCAACAGAACATGCGTTTTTAATCGTATATGAAAATCGACAAGTAAATTATTAACGAAATCTGCTGACTATTGGAACTCATTTAAACGCTTTTATAAATACCATCCATGCCAAAATTAAACTTAAATAGAAGTTTCTTATTTTATTAATATATTTTATTTACCTACTTACGTAATCTTTTACATATTCAGATGCAAAACAAAATTAAAACCACAGTGTACATCCTGCTAGACAGGATATGCTCGCACTGAGGTTAAGATAAAAACCAAAACTGTCGAAGTTACTAAGTTCGAAGTTACTATCACAATAAACTTTTGTAGCTGTTTAAGTGTAATTAACAAGATATTTCTTACTTTCGGTGTGTCCTTATATAATTGATTAATTTATGCTTTAGTGTTTTTAAATAATACTGATTCGTGATTATTATTCTACGTGCCCAAAGTTGTAGCATAAATCACACTATGAATGAGATATTCACATGTACAAAATCATTACTGGTTTAGTGAAAGCCTAACAAATTAACGAAAGCTAATTAAACTTTATAGATAAAAATACAAAGAGATAAGAACCGATCCTCCATAGTTGAGAAAGTCGTCAGTGTAGTAGCTTTCTTTGAGGATCGATCATCTTATATTCAATGCTTCAATAGGGTAAAGATATTACTAACGATTTTATGTTAGTAGTCGACATAGCGACTGTTATTACTAGAATACCACCATCTGACGGTTTTTATATTTTTGTTATGCTTATACAGTAAAATACATATAGAATTTTAGTTATTAACGTAATATTTTGATACTTGTGCCAAGTCAGCCCTGCTATGTGATGTCATATTTTGTTGGATTTTAATTACTAAGATATCCAAACAGAATCTAATTCTCTTTGTTGAGTGTCTTCATATACGATTTTTGCCAAAGCAAATATCAAGACGACAAGCAAACAGTAAGTCCGCGGTCAAACAATCGCCGTTCGTACTTAAAGTTAACGATTCGAAAACACCCTTAGCTGGGCTTATTGCGAATATAGCAGCTACAGATTTTAATGTAATTGCTTAAAGACAAACAGATCAACATATGAAAGTGAAATCAAACTGATTTAGAATTTTTAGAGAACTAGCTGACCTGAACGCGTTGCTGTGGTAACGTTATTGATACAATGGAAACAGAGCGGACAGACAAACACACAAACAAGAAATTTATGTTCTTAGATTATAGACTAGCTGACCTGGTAACGCGTTGCTATGGTAACGTTAAAAGAGTGGGAAAAGGAGCGGACAGACAAACACACAAACAACAAATTTATGTTCTTAGATTATAGTCTAGCGGCCCGTCCGAGCTTCGCTCGGGTGGACAAAATTCTTTAAATTTTTTCTATTCTTAAATATTTTTCCGTTAGTGCTATCTAGCATCCGGTAGACGAACTAGTTGCGGTTAACGCGTTGCTATGGTAACGTTAAAAGAGCGGGAAAAGAGCGGACTGACAAACACACAAACCACTGCGATCTTAGATTATAGATTAACTGATTCAATGAATATATTACATGAACATAAAGTGGTGTGGTATCCGGTAGAGTAGGTAGAAGAGCTTAACTTAAGGGTATGGTAAAAGGTATTCAATGATAGGAGATAATCAACAAGCACTTCCCGTAGACCACAAAATGGTCAGCAGGGTTCTCTCTCAGCGTTTTGGTCTTATGCTGCGATCACCAACTTCTTCTGTCCAGCAATAACCGTATTTTAGGTCAGATTATGTACTTATGTACAATATTATTATTGTAGCTACCAAATACAACACAAAATAAGGTATACTAGGTATGCGCTATACTTACAGTGTTTTCACTATGCACCCGTATTTTCTCAGCACTAAAAATACTTTTGTTTTAACTCTGTGAGGGTCTTCGTAGGTCATTATCGGCCTTTGTGTGAAATGGGGACGAATCCCGAAACGGCAAAAGCTGTATTCAAATGTCATTTGGGAAATTTAAAAAGGAAACGAGAAACTCGCCAGAAAGAGGAAAGCTTTAGATGGCATTGTTTAAAGCTACCTTGTCCGTTTCAAAGTGGCCTTTTTTATAACAGTATTATGACAGATATTCACATCGCTCACCTGAATACCAGTTTTTATGATAACGCCACTCCGAGGACCCGGGTTTGATCCCCGGTCGGCCCGGCAAATGTTGAAAACGAACTTTTCTATATTGACTCGAGTCTGGGATTTGTGGTACAGTCGATAATACTAGAAGTAGCTGTGTTTGGAATCAGAACAATGTCTCTGATATAGTCTTACATTACTTAAAAAATATTGGCATCATTGTAACCTGCTGGTGGGACCATGGCAACTGAATAGAGAAAGGATTGTCCAAAGGTAGTCTTGAGGTAAAGATATATGCGACTTCGTTCGTTTTATTTATTTTATTATTTGCTACAAACACAATAAGTAAGACGGTAGGTAATAATAAACTGTACGTCATGTTTCGCCTATAACTAAGCATGCAAATTCATAATTTTATTAAAATTACATTGTTGTGTGAGAATTATTAAATGTAATATATATGAAATTACATTTTTAATGTTAGATGATATTATTATATTACATTAAATTTTAAATACATATAATGGCAAATAACGTCCGCACACTTAAAATTACAATTTATTTAAGTAAACCTCTTAGTCATAAAATCCTTAATGTCATAAAAGTCATTTCCGTGAAGGAAAAATAAAAAAAATGTATGATCAAAATAAATAAAAAAGGAAAATGCAAGTACAAGGATATAATTTTGGTAAAGAACGATAATTAATAAACGTTATGTATATTTTTTTCACCATAGGCAATCGTCGCTTACCATCAGGCGAGATAGTGGTCAAGAGCCCAGCTATTTACATTAAAAAAAGTTGCTATCGGTATACTTCATCAGCATACAACTAACACTTCGGTTCCTACAATGAAGACAACTGTTTGGTACTGTTAAGTGTCTTGGCAATAGTTGGAGAATATGACTGAAAAGGTTCGAAAAGCTATTTTAGTAGAAACTCTAGAACTGTAACTTAACACTGTTTTAACATAAAAATAATAAACAAAAGCATTTAGTTTTTACTACAAGTAATTTCACTTTCTCTCATATTACAATAAACCAATGACGAAAAATTACCATCATTCTGGAACAAGGTATCCTAATTATTGGGTAGTCCCATTAGAAACCCCAACTATATGTTACCGTATATTAAACCAACTATTTAACAATTGTTTTTATTGTTATATAGTTATCCTAACTCCCGACAGTACATGGCAACACTACCAGTAAATTGAGCCATCCTTAATATATTGTCTGGTCTTCCTATACATATATTGTCGTATATTGATATATGTTTTATCATAATTTGTTACTTAAATTTAAACCACTGACGCTGTATGTGAAAGAGCAATTACATAGTTAGAAAATCTTTCAAAATAATTCGCTAAACAGTAATTCACAAGAAAAACTTTTTTACCTCACATGCTCGGAAAAGTTACGTGGAAAATTGCGCTTTATCTGCTAGCGTGGAAAAGTGTTGTAAAATTAGAACCATTCTATTCAAAGAAAAACTCACATGGTACGTTCCGAATCGTCATAATAGGTTTTTTTTAAGGTACCTACATTATATTCTTATTTAAATTAATACTATAATACTCCGTTTTGGTTATTATATATTTCAGTTCATTTTATTATAAAATCAACAAGTATAAATAGTATTTAGGATATAATATTTTATTATGAGAATTTAATATGTATGGTGGATGAGATTTTATAACTTATGATTGGATTTCGGGCAGCACCCTAAAAGAACTGTCCAAGTGATGTTGGTATTCTTAGTCAAATCACATTTAATAGAAACCAATTAAAAAATAGGTCTTTAACATTACTAATTGTAGCAATTTCATTTTTAATTTAATTCAAGAATCGTTCGCTGGCTCAGGTTTTAATAGAGGTAACTCGCGCCAAATCTCAACTTTCCAGCCTTGCATAACAAATAACTATCAACAGCAATTAATATCTGGGGCGGACCAGCCATACATCGGAAAAGAGTAATATTCTTATTGTATTGCTACTATTCTGGACATTGTGGTTTATCTTTAATAGGATTTACAAAAAGAGCCATGATAAATTGAAGCGATGCGAAGTCAATGCATTTGCATACTAGTTAAAAGAGATATGTCAATTTTCTATGTCGTCAGCGGCACCAGGCGGTAAGAAGGAAAAATCTTGTAAAGAAAGTGTAAAAGCACAAAAAGTGCGGTATCAATGTGTATTTAAACTGACTATTGGTAAGGACACTTATACTGACTATTCCGAAAAATGGGTTCAAACGGAAGTCCAGAAGTAAAGCATCACTAGGGCTACCCGAATCACCCCCGTGCAGTATTTGACATAATAGTTTATATTTAAAAAACCTTAATATATAAGGAATTATTGGTCAATCATTCATTCATTAAGGTATGTTTCTAATTTTTGTTTTCAATTAGATGAAATAACATACCTTCCGCCACGCGCCACAAAAAATGTTGGTTCTCATGCTAAGCATAAATTCTGAATTAACAAAATTTTGTGAGCAATTCAAAAAGACGATGGCGCTCCATGCTTTTTTACCGAGATCGCCAGAAAACATTTCAAAAAACGTTTGGACACGAGTGGGTCGGTTATGGTGTGCCCATAGCGTGACCACCACATTCCCCTGACAAATCAATCTGTATACCTCTTCGTCCGTGTTTATTGAATTGGTCAAAGAATTGGTTTATGTTCAAAAAAGGGGCAGATGTCGGTGTGATAAATACGAGTATTGTATGTATCTGATTCATATCACATTAGGCTAGGCTAATCGGTTTAAATATAAGGAATATCTGGGGGCACGGCAGTGCCCCCGCCAAGTCGAGCAAATAGCGGCACGGACCACCATCCTTTTCTCGAAGCACTTCAGGCCATTTTCGACCCCCTGTAACTTCGTAGCGGATAAAACTAGAAGACTGAATTTTCAGTAACCATGCAGGCATTGTAAAGACACGGTATATTTCAATTATTATTTGAACAAAATAAGGACAGTCCGAAGAAACAAAAAATAACATAAGAAATGCATTTATGAAACTTAAAAAAACTTTTTTAAAAAGATATGGACTTTAAAGACACAAAAAAAAATAAAGACAATAATTTCGTTTTATTTTACTTTAGGCAAATTATTAGTATGATACCTTAAGTTTGGCTCTGATAACTTTACAGAGCAAAACACTGATACCATTTGAAAAAGTTTTGCAAAATTTCAGCTCAATCAGGTACCAAGTAGCTGTCGAAAATGGTTTACAAGCCTGAAGCAAACAACTTATATACATAAGAACAGTGTAATTTAAATATAAGCTTAACAAAACAATACAGAATTTCCAGAACATAATACGGCCACTTCTCCGCAT
Source organism: Calamotropha paludella (assembly GCA_927399485.1). Taxonomy (NCBI): domain Eukaryota; kingdom Metazoa; phylum Arthropoda; class Insecta; order Lepidoptera; family Crambidae; genus Calamotropha; species Calamotropha paludella. The sequence goes on along the minus strand of OV656803.1, from coordinate 15,614,902 downwards.
TCCGTAAGTAGCTAAAATAGCTCACTATTACTGGCGTAAGAACTTGCGAGTTGTTAATGCTATAACATTCTATTTGACTCTTGAACCCCGTACACCTGAAGTCTATATTTCAGTTTCTAGGTAACTTACACTTACATGATCTTCACTCTAGTAGCCACTTTATTCATCAAACGCCTTTGTCTCCAAATCTTTCACACTCACTGAAATTATACTTTAGAGCTCTTAACCTTTGAATAAGCAAAAAGATAACAGTAAGTTGTGTTTAAATGGTATGGATGTATGACTTTCTAGACAATAAGCCGATTACAGTAATCATAAGACACAATAAAATAACTAAATAAAATGCAAAATTAATCAATATTGAGTTGAATCAATATCAGCATTTAGGAACGTGCGCGATTGAAATATTGTGAAGGTATTAAGTAGCACATGTACGACGAGTATAAGTCATCCTGTAATCACGGCTTCTGTAAAGGAATCGAAACGTTAGGATTGAATATAAAGTATGCGCCAGTATCAGATAAAAAGCTTTTTGACGTGATAACGGCTTATAAATCTATGAACGCCGGCCTATTTGTAAGTCTGGTTGTCCATTTTAATTATTTAAAAAAAAAACAATCAAATATAAAATAATGATTTTAGGTGATAATACACTCGAGAGCAATGAATCCGGGTCACTTAAAGAATGTTAAAAATCTCGGAAACTAAAAATGATAGGTTAATTGTCTATTAAATTGTATTTAATAGACAATGTAATACTCCTTAAATGAAAGTAAAAAAAATATGAGTCACCATACATTTTATTAATCTGATCTCTCCTTAAAACAAAAATAGGAAACATGAAATGTTTGAACTTTATTACGATTTTCTTAAATTTTAATACTTCGTATTGCCTCCTCGTGCTTCCATTACTGCGTTTACGCGGTTTGGCATGCTGTACACCAAGTTCCTTATACGATTTTGGGGAATATTCTCCCATTCCTCTGTGAGAGCAATTTTGAGCTCACGAAGCGTGATTGGGGGAGGGTTTCGTTGTTTTACGCATCTGCCTAGCTCGTCCCAAGCATGCTCGATCGGGTTGATATCCGGGCTGCGCGCTGGCCACTCCATGCGAGTAATGTTCATCTCTTGAAGGTAGTCATTCACAATCCTACCTGTATGAGGTCGGGCATTGTCATGCATAAATATAGCATCCTCACCTAAATTGACCATAAATGGACCAACGTGATCATTGAGGATTTCTTCCACATATCTTACGCTAGTTAAAGAGCCGTTTTCTATGATCACCACCTCTGTGCGACTTTCAGAAGAAATTCCGGCCCACACAAGTACAGACCCACCACCGTAGGCTACTTTTTCTTCGATGCATGCTTGCTTGAATCTTTCCCCTGGTCTTCGATACACTCTGTGTCTTCCATTGTGCTTGTAGAGCATAAATTTTGATTCGTCGGAGAACATAACTTTTGACCAATCTTCAATACTCCAATTTACGTGGCTCTGGGCATATCTTAGTCTTGAAATACGATGCCCACGCTCCAGTTTAGGGCCGTTTGCAGGTCTAAGGGGTTTTAAGTTAGATTCAGCAAGCCGACGTCTTACTGTCCATGCACTTGGGTTACTTCCTCCGAGGCGTCGAAACTGATTGGTGAGTTCAGGTCCTGTGAGAAAGCGATTTCGAAGCATGGTGTTCACCAAGTATCGGTCTTCTCGTGCTGTGGTACACCTGGTTCTGCCCGTTCCTGGTCTGCGTAGGTTAGAACCAGTTTCTTCGTAACGTCGGAGAACTCTTTGTACTGTTGACAGCGACACACCGACAGTCCTGGCTGTATCGCGCTGACTCCGGCCGGTTTCCAGCATTGTAAGTATTCTGGTGCATTCTTCAGGCGTAAGCGACATAATTTCAGCTTGAATAATGAATATAGAGCACTATCAACATGGTTTATGTACCCACATAAATGACAGATTACAAACAAAAGCAAAACCAAATGCTGTAATTTCGTAGTTCCATCTTCGAATGTGGCCCTTTTTCAAATTTGGTTTTTTTATGATATAACTTTACAATAACTAAGAAGTTTTAATACCTTCATTTAAGGAGTATTACATTGTCTATTAAATACAATTTATTGCATTAACCTAGCATTTTTAGTTTCCGAGATTTTTCGGATTCTTTAAGTGACCCGGATTCATTGCTCTCGAGTGCAATTGAATTCAATTCATAAAAGCTGCATTGCAAAATTGCATAATTTTGCATCAATGTTTTCTTATGACGTTATCCCTTAAAATTTATCGTCCGTAAATCGACTTTACAGACAACCATTTTTTCTTTAAATGTGTTAATAAAAGTCCAGAAGTAGTAAGAGTACCTGTTTATTATTGCCTTATGTTAATCTTAATTTACAATACACCGATCACAATCACTGCCACGCCACGCCACTGCTTCCAACCTCGTAGTCGGCACCAATATGGCGTCTTATACCAAAAAGATCATAATAACAACTTATAATTGACAAGTTAGTTTAAAATATGATTTATTGCGGAATTAAATATTGTTATATTTTACAATTAGATAAAACAGATTTCTAACAGTCGGCCATCCTGACATATGCCTGACCACAGGCATGCATTGAAATTTGCATTTAACAATGATTTACAGTAAACTCTATATTCAATGATACAAAAATAGTTTTGTCAACAATTAAATTCAGAATCAACAATTAAATTTAACGAAAAAAATGCCATACAAACAAGTGGCGATTAGTGAAAAGTTTTCAACGATATATAAATTTTAAGTAAGCCTCTTCGGCCATCCTCAGTAGTTGAATGACCTCATTCAAACTTAAAACCCTTGACAATTGATTGTAAATATACATTAAAGTAATAAGTAAAGAACGGAACACATCTAAGCGGGAAAATCTTATTATCATTTTGTTACTGACATATTGTCTGGCAATTACTGGCATTTGGCAATGACAATTACTGACAATTTAAATAATTTCAAAGAACCAATCAACACGTAAGTTACTAAACATTAACCTAATTAATTCATTATTATTTAACTCATTAAACTCATCAATTCATCAAATTACATTATTATTCAACGACAAATCGTAGCGTTACACTTCAAACCATCACACCATTGCACTTAATATTTTCATCCGAAACAATAGAACTCCCAATGGTTTGTCAGTTCGTAGTTGATGGTATCGATGGACATATTTTGTCACCATGTACACTCACACGGTGCGTCAGCATCAGTCCAAGATCTTGTTGAATTACCGAGTGCACTCACAGGGTGCATCGGTCTCACGCCAGCAACACAATGTTGGATTGAATTCACTGTTGTATGGATATTACCGCGTACACTCACCGGGTGCATCGGCCTTATCTTAGATTGTTGCATTACCGCGTACACTCACAGGGTGCATCGGCCTTATCTTACGAATAGATGTTTGGGCTACCGCGTACACTCACAGGGTGCATCGGACTTATCTTAGATTGTTGCGTTACCGCGTACACTCACAGGGTGCATCGGCCTTATCTTACGAATAGATGTTTGGGTTACCGCGTACACTCACAGGGTGCATCGGCCTTATCTTAGGTTATTGTGTTACCGCGTACACTCACAGGGTGCATCGGCCTTGTTCCGATTTGAGTTTCCTTAGTTAAAGATTACCATCGCAGCTTGCAGTATATTTTGACCTCGGATATCTTCTTCTGCTTATTCGGTTAATTTTAAGGGGTACAGGATGTAGGAATACTAACTTAGACTCGGAATAGGAAGACTGGGATTGCAACTTAAATTATGATTATATTAAAGAAGTAAATTATTCATATTCAGATGTTTCATTATCATCTTCTGATTCTGACTGAGAGTTAACTTTTGTACCGATTTGTATCCATCGCTTCATTTTATCCGCTGAATATACGTTTTTATATTTCCTAGAGGAAAACCCATGAATACTACACACTTCGTAACGATCATTACCCAAAACAGCGGAAATTTTGTAAGGTCCGCTATAAGGCGGTACCAACTTATTACTATCACCAACATTGCGGTTGTGTTTTAACACCATTACCAACTCCCCTAACTTATATGTATCTGCGACCCGTCTCTTTTTATCGAACCTCGTCTTCATTGTCTGTTGTTGTTTTTCTATGCTAGCTGAAGCTTCTTTACGTACTTCGTCAATATTAGCGGTCGTCATGAGGTTATTAGAAATATCATGCAAATGACTTTCAGACAAATTTACCGTTTCTTTACCGAAAACGACCTGCACTGGGGTCTTGCCTATTGCTTTGTTTATTGTATTATTCAAACTCCATTGAACTTTAGTCAAAACAACATCCCAATTACGATCGTCTTTATTAATGGTCAAGGCCGTAAGAGAACTAAGTACTGAGCGATTGTATCGCTCTATTTGGCCGTTACCTGATATAATGTAAGCATTTTATCGGTTTTGTATGCTCGAACGGTCGGAATTTCTGTAAGGGTTTGTCCAATTTAAATATCAGTGGGAAGAAGTTCTGCCAATACAGCATATGCTTCAAGATTAACATCAACTAAATCTACTACAATGCGAATTTTAGCTTTACCAATAGGACTTATAGCTTTATTGCCAAACCCGCGCAAAGAAGGTAAACCATGTGTCTCTAACTGTATACCTAGGTTTTTGCATTGTTCTACACTAATGAGTTTTCATTCGCTTCCAAAGTCGATGTATCCAGTCATTTCAATATTTGCTGTTATAATTCTTGTTTTGGTCTATACTGAGAATCTTTTTTGTGACTGGTTCCACGCTGCCTAAGTTATTTCTTTCACTTGTTCTCTTGTTAGAATTAAAGTTGCAATTTGCCTCTGAGTGACCGTGACGCCTACACTTTACGCACTTAATTATTTCTTTAGTACATCTAGCTACAGTGTGACCTGGTTCCTGACAGTTATAACAAATAATATTGTTTGACGTTTTTCTATTCGCGATCGGAACTGATCTTTTAAATCATTTTAAATGAGAATCATAATTTCGTTGTTCACGTATATCAGATAATTGACGTCGAGTTGCGAAAGATTCGTTAGTTGACTTTGATGGAATATTTCTTAAATAATTTAAAACGGATTCAGGATCGTCATATTGAGCCGCTTGTATATTCATCTTTATGTGGTAATCATAAATTCCGTGTATAAGGCAATCAACAGCCGGTTTCCCTTGCAATTTACAACGATTAATTAGCATAATTTTATCGTAATAATACTCAACTAATGTTTCATTTCTCCTCCTTTTACGGTTTAACATTTCGGATAATAGATCCCCATAGTTAACATCAGAAGGGAAGGCCTTTAACAATTTATCTTGCCACTCAATCCAAGTGAATTTAACACTAGTTAGCCCCTCATACCATTTTTTGGCAAGACCCGATAGTTTAGGCAAAGCATAAAAGATGGTTTGTCTCTCGTTCCAGCCATAAATTGCTGCGGATTCATTAATATTCACTAGCCAGTCTCTCATAGTCAGAGATTTACAACTTGGATCAAAATCAGTTATAATGTTCTGCGCACCCTGAATATGTGTGCCTACTGTAGCCGATGTACTATCTCTTTTCAACGCTGTAACTAATGCTTGTAACAGGGATTGATCAGAATTCGTATGAATAGTAGAATTCGCTGTATTTCCAATAAACTCATGACGATTTTGGTGTAAATTATTTGTCCCAGATAAAGATACGTCTAGGGTTCGACTACGATGCCGGTGCTTACGCTTCTTAACTGACGAACGAGATGCAGAAAGTTTAGATTTATTCTAACCGTGACTATCACTCTTACTCATGTGTGAATATCCGCTTCGTTCTGAACTACTTGTGACCGTACTGCTTGAGTACGTCCGCCGACGGCGACGGCATCGAGAGCGCTTGCGTGCGTATCGCCGCTGCCTTGAATGGGACCGTTTTCGACTCCCAGACAGTGAGCTGTCACTTACTTCCCGAGCACGGCATCTCCTTTTACTGCTACGAAAGCTGTTAGAAGCCATAGTACTAGTTCTCCCTCTATTATGACATTGTATTCGGTCAGCTACTATATTATTATAATTAGTTTCATTAGGTAAGGGCGGTGTGATACAATGTTCGGACATTATGTATAGTTGCAATCCGTTGAATAGGTTCACGACTTACTTTTACGTAATCACAGATAGGTAGGGTAGAATAAGGATTAAACAAAAGGAATAAAATGGTGAAAACCGATATAAGCTTTTAATCTGCAAAAAAAATACTATTATTAAAAACGTTAGTTTTGTAAGAACCTAGAAAAGTTTGCGTATTTATAAAGTTGTATGTCATCAGTCACAACTAGTAAATGTACGGAGTCATAAAATTCGTAAACCGATATTAAAAATAGTAACACAATAATTGCAACTCAGGACTGACATTATGCAACCTTATTTCCTTTAAGAAGTTGCATAACAATGTCATGGATAAATTTCGCTGAATTTCCAACAACGTAAATTTTATAATACCAATACCAAACAAGGGATTGAATAACTAATAGAACAACTATAATCTATAATCATCAACAACGGGACTTAACACCCTGAACTTTCAGTACAGTAATAATAAGAATCAGTAAGTCACGCCAACAGTCGTCAATAAAAACCATATCACCTTAGCATTCCGAAAGCGGTTTTTTTTTTCTTTTTTTTTTTACAAAAAAGTTTTTTTTTTTTATAACGTGATATATCAGGTGAACCCAGATATAAATGGCTTTAAAGTTGAGTTTTATTTACTCCAATAAAACTCAATCACCACTGATAGTTCCTAACCAGGTGCTTATCATTTATTTCCAAAAGTCTTTTTATTTTATCTTCAGTACTTATCCATAAAACATTTCGTAAATATTTAAAATATTTAAATATATATAATGAGTGATACAAAACGACCCTTCGAACTGGTCCAAAGGAACAAAAATTATAAAAGAAAACTATAGTGTAATGCGTCCCTACATATTAATAACCTCAAGTCATTTATATATAAACCAGTAATATAATTAATCTATGTCGTACAAGTTTTCATAAAACTAAGTGCAAAAGTTTAGAGACCTTGTAATTCTGTGGTATGTATCTTATGTCACCTTAATCTTCATCTGTTGTTCTTTAAAGGAAATGAATGAACTAAACTTAAATTTTTATTATTCGCAACGCCAACCATTATGTAACATTGACCTAAAGATACTGCCCTATATTGCCCTATTATTAATTCGCCTTGTTATTACTGTCCACAAATATGTGTGGATAGATATCTATCTATCCATTTAATTCAGATAACCGTAAATATGGTCAGGACTGGTTAAATTTCAACTTCGATATAGATTCAAAAGAAAGATAAAAAGTGCACCTTACCTTTGGTTGTTTTCGCAAACCTGTGTGGGCATTTAGCGGCCAATCCCACTTCCGAACTAATAAAAGTCCAGAAGTAGTAAGAGTACCTGTTTATTATTGCCTTATGTTAATCTTAATTTACAATACACCGATCACAATCACTGCCACGCCACGCCACTGCTTTCAACCTCGTAGTCGGCACCAATATGGCGTCTTATACCAAAAAGATCATAATAACAACTTATAATTGACAAGTTAGTTTAAAATATGATTTATTGCGGAATTAAATATTGTTATATTTTACAATTAAATAAAACAGATTTCTAACAGTGTGATGTGCGCGGAATTATAGGAACTAAATATCGTTAATCCATTTTAGTAATATTATAAACGAGATTTTTTAAAACATGGTAATATACCCTTTTTTATAAACGACAGTTAAGGTTTAAAGCAAATGATTTTATCGCACACCACTTATTTCGACGAGCTCTGGAATTACAAGCGATACCTAATATGAAATATGATAGCGTTGACCATTTTTAGCCACTTCACACGACTTCGAAGAAAAAGGTGAGTATTTAAATAATCACAGTAGATACATATATATCTCGTATATGTCGTATCCGGTCATGAGTAAGGACACTAAACGAAACGCAAGCGCGCCCTCTAGCATAAGAAACCACGATTTCCCGCGCTTCGACAGAGTCGTGATGTGGTCAACGTGCGAGCTCCGATTCACTTTCGATCGAGTCGCCATCAAGTATAGACGTCGTCATGGAACTGTCCTACGTTTCGCGAAGTGCCTTATTATAACAAGTTTGTTACGTGCTACGTAGTTCTTAATACTGTGTCCAAAAATTACATCTTCTCAGTGCACGATTTCTAACTCTGCCCATATGATATCGGAAGGTTCAACCAAAATCCTGACGTTCACCCCGACATATATATGAGATTTTGATTAGCGATATCCATACTCTCTAACATGAATGTATACTTTTATATTGTAGGAAAAACTAGTTGGCTAAAAATATACTTGATCATTATATAAAAGAAATGGTTTAATGCTTAACCTCTACATAATACGTAAACCTTTCCGTTCCTAAACCATTTATTTTATCATATTAAAACTTCAGTGAGTTGTTCATCCGATCGCCATGAAAATGTGTTAACGGGGGTATTAGAGCATGTAAAATATATTTAATTTATTTAAGTTGCAACTGTCCAGAACATGAAACGTTATTTTTTATACTGTTGAACCGATCGACGGAGAATCAATATATGTATACCGATTCTGTCTTAGCTCGCCACCAAACAAGGGCAGTGCAAAGTCTGTTGGGTTTCGTTATTGGGTAGGAAATATGTAAAACTAAATATTATATTGGTAATTGCTAACAACTGGAGATTCCGTCAGGTTCAACGACTTAATTTGCCTTGCGAAGCACGAAGGAGCTCGATTTTCCCCGTCAAATATCCAAAGATCAGTCATTGCGAGAGTAGGCTTATGTTCGCAGTCGCAAGGCGTATTACTATAAAAATCGAGCATCATGTTCAATGCTCCAATTTTTATTTATCTTAATAGTTTCCAATTTAATTCTTATGACAAAAATAGTACAACGCAGCTCCTGTAGCGTGAATATTCACAGTCATATTGTATTTTGAACTTCATCTACATTTTAACACAGTACGCATTTTCCGTCGGCAAACGGAACCTTAATAACAAGCGTTTAAGATCCACTGGGAAACGAAACTGAATCGAAGGTATGTATCGAGTCACTTTGGACCGTGATACATCAGAGTAAATTGTTTATATTAGGAAAGGGTAAGGTTCACCTCTTTTACAAAAGTTTTGGAACACTAATAATAGGCTTTCAAAACAACGATATAGGTATTCGATATCCGTAAATAGGATGCTAATGCCGAAACGTAGTATCGCTAGCAATTTATCAAAGTCGCACACCAAGTACTTTGTATGTAAAATTCACGAGATTAATGAATGTAGATTCTACTTTATTGTGGAAAATAACGTTTGAGTAAATGTTTGTATTAGAAATTGAAGTTTTCATATAGTAAATAAGGCTCTATTTATTTGTATAGCAATTTATATCTTGACTTATAATTCACTGTAGTTAAAAAGAATATGAACATTACTTAAACACATTAAGAATTCCCGTCAATCCCTCATGATAAGTTAAATACCTTTGTTGCGAGTGATGCCACTTTTGTAATTCGTCTGCAAGGATCAAAATAGGTCCAGTTAAATTAAAGGACTCATCTCAACTGTTGGCAACGACCGCGTAAACTGTAAACTAAAAACTAAAAAATCGACATTAAGGGTTTGCATGCCATAGTATGAACACCCCACATGACTATGTGGGGGTGTTCAAATCTAGAAAAGATTTTTTCTATAGGTCCTTCAGTGAAACTTCACATTTGTAAATCCAATAGAAACTTCTTTATCTCTAAAACCCATGATCAGTTTCCGTCCGTTTAAAACTACACGATGTTTTCTGTCTTTAAGGAAAACGTCTTTATCGCCGCATATGAACACATTACTCCTTATACCGTTTTTTCACTAAACTTTGCCTTGAGATACAACATTATGTTATAGTCATCTATTATAACCGCTACGATGATTAGTGATAAAAAGCGTTTTCGGCGATGTTAATAGCGAAGTGTTTTCCCCTTGAACGGATATTTGCTGACCAGTGGTTATAAGCAATTTTATATTACCACTCCTCTGCAGGTGGCTCCTAAAGTGGCTTTCAAAAGCTTGGGATTGAATATAGAGGTGCGTATCCAACGTTGACTCGCAAGAAATTATATTAATATTTCTTCCGATGACTATAGTGTTACTGTCATGAGCTTGAGAAACCAGGACTTTCCCAACAGTACCAGCCAGCACCCGCCCCACAGTCACGGATGATCTTTATTTATTTCAATGACCTAGTCTCTCTTAGTACCGCTTTAATCTCTAAATCGTGCGATAGTGGCTTCTTGATGGTCTTGAGGTGTCCCAGACTTATCTGCTCTAACTTTTAAATCTTTAATGCTGGAGTATATTTGTAAGCCATGTAAACTAGTTTTATCCGGGCCTCAATGTTAAACTGCCATTACTGTTGCGGCCGATTCGCTATTTGAGTTGAGACCTATTCACGTGTTTAAAATGAGTTTCCCCGTATCGCTTCAAGGCTTCCATCATTTGCTGATATGACGCATTCTCGCCTACAGCTCAAATGACGGTTTTAACATCGTCCATTGGGGTACAGCATCCAGAATCTAGTCTACACGATACATTCGACATTATTGTCTTCTCGATTTTGAAGCGTGTTTTTTATACTTGTCCAAACGAACATCGTGAACTTCTATATACACTTACAGATCTTTGTGTAGGGCATTAATCTTTGTGTAGGGCAAAGTTTCATTGATCTTGTCAAAATCCCCAGTCAAAATATGGAAAGTTCCTGTTTTTCTTGCTGCTTTTAAAAACTTAGACTATCGCAGTATATCTCAATCGCAAGTGTAAATCACGGTTAGAGTAGTCCCATATCTCTATTAAGTCGGTTTTTTTTTCAAAATCGCTTTAATCGCTGTCCAAAATGAGAACAATTTGTACAACCTGTAAATACAATACAATATAATCTTTGAAATGGCAGATTATAATAATAACATCTTACATTCTAGCTTCTTTACCTATCCCGAAGTAAATACTGTAAGGCTTATGTTATGAATACTATGGTAACGGATATACATGCTATTTATGATAAATAAATAAGTAATATTAATTATTGGTAAAAATATGTAATATATTAATACCCATAACTCAGGCACAAATTCATCAAACAAATATCTGCCCCTTTCGGGACTTAAACCCAGCACTATCAGTGCTAAGGGCAGTATCGCTACCGTTGCATCAAACAGCAGAGCGTAGGAAAATTGTCACATGAAATGAAAACCATCACATGACCGAATAATTAACTACGGTTATGTTATTTCAAAGCAGCAGAGTGACAAGCGTTTAATAGCGGATTGCGGTCGACTATGCATTTTTAGCAACGATTAAACTCATGTGTACAGCCAGGTCAAGCATAAAAAGACTTACACCGATATAAGATTTCACTGCTTTTAGTGGGTTGTACTATTTCTTTGTTACTAAAATTATTTCTTGGTTAAGCCAAATACGCAACAGCACCAAAAACATTCTTCGCAAAAGTGGCTGACGTATTGATTGTCCTGTTTTGAGACACTATGTAGTGGTCCATAGTGCTAATACTAATTGTTATCATTATTACGACCAAGATATCGATTATTACATTTACATCTATGACCTAAATTAAAGAGCACCACCTATTACTAAATATAGATTATAGAAAACATGTTGCATAAAACATAGAATACATTTTGGTCAAAAGTAAATCAATGTAATTGAAAACTCCGGCTAATCAGCAGCAACATTATGAAAATGTAAAACTTGATGAAAATTCAAATTAAAAATTATTAAAACTGCTGTTACATGAATAAGTTTGCAAACGGTATGCTTTTCTATATTAAAGTCATATAATGACAGCAAACTTATTCTATTTCAATTTAGTTTATTATATTCTAATATAGGTGTCATCACCAAAGTTTACTATTTTGCATATTACACCTATACTTTTTATTTAAGTTAATTAAATATAATTTACGAAACTCTATGGCGCTTCTTTCAATAATCGTTTTCTATTCTACAGTCAGTACAACTTCGCAACGTAAAATAAGTAATTCCAACTTTCCGTATAAAAGAATAACGATTTTCTTTTGTCGACCTAGTGTCTGGTAGTGCCTGCCCAATTCAAAGCTTTTCAAAACTATACAGAGGAGGAATACAGGAAATATCTTTTATTTTTCATTCAAGGATAAACTTTAAGTTCAAAGGTTTTATTCGACTTCGCGTTCTTCGTATTAAATGTTGCCATAAAGTATTAGTAAGAATCACATTAATTAAGCATGGGGTTGTCCGTATATCCAAAGGCGAAAAATATGTTTCATGCACACAAGAGTAGTCAGATTGTGATTGAAATTTGTAAATCTTGAAATGTTATCTTTAATTGATACATTTAAGCACAAAAAGCATTATTATTACTATGAGAATTTAAAATTAAACCGAATTAAGTATTGTAATAAAAAGACATACTTTTTTTTCTTGCCATAAGTGAGATGATAATAATAAGGTTTTGGACGATGCACAATATCTGACTTATTAGCAAGCATCGTTTCTACGACGCTTGCTAATAATTCAGATATTGCATGTTTGTTGACAACAAAAACTATAATAATAATAATATTTCTTTCATTCCTACCAATTAACCTACTATCACAATGAGTCGAATTTTAATAAAATGTTGTTGTTATTAATTACTGAATAATACTCACATATCTATATATCAATATTTAGCGTTTTGTGTATACACTTTAAGCGTAAATGCATAAAAATATACACTAACATGTTAAAGAGTTGATGCTTGGTAATTTTGTATGTTTGTGAATTTGGGTGTAGGAGGTAATCTACTCTGACCCGATTTCTAAAATTCTTTCAACAATATTAAGAAAGGACTTACAAGACAGGCCAATACTTTATATATACAGGCAATACAGGCTATACAGGCAATTACTTTGTTAACACAAAAGAATTTTTGTTTTTTATAAATAATGTCAACGAAAAAATTGTCGAGTGATGCTTTTTTGTCTTCAATGACGCAATGTTTGTTACGCCATAACTACTAGTTCTTAACCGATTTTAATAATTTTTGTGTGGAATCAAAACAACACAATTAGTACCAGATAGTGACAGATCCTGAATTTTGAAATTCGCAAAACAAAAACCGCGCTCTTTTTGAAAGTTTTCATTCTTATGGAATTTTAAAATTTACTAAACATTATTGAATTTTGTTTCTGTATTTTCTTTTTTTAATGTTACGCACCGCTCCAATATATGGTGCTAGCAAAGCTTTATGCTTAGCGACTGCATCGATCTACGCTAGCTTTCCGATAAGAGTCATTATCTGATATATCTTATGATTTAAATTCTATATAAAAATCCGAAATGACATATATCAGACATAAGATTTAAACAGAAATTGATAAATTATGACTAGAAGTTGTTAAATATATTTCAATATATTTTTAACTTATCACGCGCAATTTAAGTATAAATCTTCAAAACTTCAAAACTTTAAGCAAACTTTGATAAAGATAAATATTACATTTTACACATAGTTTTTACTGCCTGGTCGAATAATTTTGATATTCACTCACTTCGTCCGTTTTGTTCGATCTTTGTATTAATCGCTAAATTGATGGAATTTGTCTCGACAACACTACCTATGCTGATGACATGGTGCTGTTGTGCCCATTGATCAACGAGTTGTGAGTTCTGCTGTCGATATGTGTGTCTTACGCGGAAACTCATGGCCTAAAGTAAAATTTTAATAAAAGCCAAGTACTTATATTCAAATCCGTTAAATAGCAACTTAAACATGTGCCCTCAGTGATGATAAAAGGCAGAGCTCTATAACTTGTCGACAGATTTTTGGGGTTAAAGATGTTGACGATATTGAGAGAAAGCGTAGGGCGATGGCGGAATGAAGCAGCATTATAGCAAGCAGGTTGGCTCGTTCTACGACCGATATTAAGATTATGCTTTTAAAAGCCCATTGTACTTTTTTTTACTCGAGCGGCCTGTGGATGAGCTATAGGTGGCGATCCTATAGTTCTGTGCGCATCCAGTACAATAATGCATTTAGGATGTTGCTTGGGTTCAAAACAGGTGGTTTTAAAGCAACAATGCGCTAAAAACTGTCATTTCAGAGTTTTCAGGTGCATTCGGTAATTAAATTCATAGGTGAGGAAACTACTTTTTCTGTACTGTTTGGAGTAATGTGTAATACATTAATAGGCAATATTAATAGAAATACAGATCAATACCCATGATTCAGCTGAATCCGAGAATCCACAAGTAGGCCACCAATATCTGCTCCTTCCGGGACTCAATCCCGGGACCGTTAAGCTTCGTAGGTAGGGTAACTAGCGTTTGGCCAAACCAATTGCCAAATAATAAATTGTATATTGACATACTTAAATCGTTTTTCTCTCATTCCGTAAAAATATTATACGGTTATACATTACGAGCTCATTTCTCTGAGTTATTGTAAGCTAAACTGGATATTGTATATTACACAAGAAGAATAAACACCCGAGTTTCTCGCCCTGCATGAAACAATACATTCTTACATACATTAGCGGGTATTTTCTCCATAAATTCTGAGTATTTCACCGTTACGCCTCATTAAGCTGAGAACATGGGTGTAAGCGTTAGCTCCAGCTTAAAGGAGTAGAACCTTCAATTTAATCCGGGCAAGTTCGGGACAAGGGACCCTCATATTTCCTTTATTTGAAACACCCAATATTACGATCACGAATCTTTATACTTTTCTTTGGTTATAGTCAGCGTGAAGACTTAGAACATCTACCTTGTATGTATTAATGCAGTCGCAGAGATGATGTTACAACTTGTGCAAGATGCCTTCGGCCCCTATCTGTCTCTCTTCCAATACACGAGCTGACGTGCTCGTTGATACTAGTGAAGGACTTTGTGATAAATTAAAAATACTGAAACTGCGTTTTTAATTCCTTAGCAGATAGCTTATCGATTTAATGTCATTTGGATAAAAAAGAATCATAGGAATTCTAACAACTATCCTCCGATCGGAGTAACAAAAATTTTGAGACTTTATCTTCTTTTTTAGAAGTAGCACCAAGATTGTATGAAGATATTTAAAATAGACGCGTATCCGGTTTCAATAAAAAGTGTTGTGTGGACGCAAAAGTGTAAGAACATTATAAAAAGAAGCAGTCAAAACATCTGTCTTGAAAATAGCCTGTTTTATACGGATTATTTTGAGATATATGTTGATTTGTTTATATTCCCATATTGGTATATTATGTTATGCATGTATGCTATAAGGCTTCAATTACTACTTCATTAAGACAGTGTGTTGAAGCAATAAAATTTATTTATTTATAATGTAAATTCGGTAATAAGACAGCAACTACGTGAATTAGAAATATCTTCACAAAAAGCCATTTTGCAATTGTTGTTGCATCCTTGGTTCTATGTGACAATTTACTAATCAAAAGTGACCTAAAATTTGTTATAAACATTTTATAATCCTGTTAGTAGATTTGAGCTTTAGTAAATCTAATCTTACTTCCCTTTTTTTGCATGACGATAATTTTAGTCTAATTTCAGTCTAATTGCTTTATCATTGTCTCACATCTATAATTTTTTCAATAATTTATTCGCTGTAACACGATGGCAGGTTAATTTTGCTATAAAAAATTCCGAATTTTAAATCTAATAGACTTGGGGAAATTTCAAATTTAAATTGGCCTGGGCTGAGGTTTACGTTCCAAGTAATTAAGCTAAAAAAGTGGAACAAGACGCTCCGTTCCACCGACTTAAGGCGATGGATCTTACCAGACGGTTTTGCTGAAACATTGAATTTAAAGAAGAGTATTATATTTTGTTAGTTTGACTTATAATTACTCAGGCGTACCTGTCTTTTTAAGTACTTTTATTTTTTTTTACTTTGTTCATAGATAACGATATCTACCTTTTTGCTAAATTGCGTTAATACACAGAAAATGAAGAAGAAAGAAATAAATACCACAATATGAACTAATTGAAAAATTATTTACATTTATAAATTTGTGTATATAAAAAAGAAACCAGATTTTCTTCGATCTATAATTTATAATTTTCTATGCAAATTAATAATGTTTTTGGTACTCATAAAGCTTCAGATACATTTATAATACAATATTGACTGTTAACGAAGACTGATGATAGATAAAGAGTGTATTCAATAAAGAATTATCTCGGCAAATTCAATAACTGAAATATGATGGCTGCGCAACATTTATTATTACTACCTTTGGTATAATTTCATATAAAAAACGTTCATTTCACTCAAGCAATATTAGAGATAATTGATAATGTATTTTTTATCGTTATCTATTTATATCACCCCTATATTCAAATTATTACACAAAAACAATTAAGGTGTAATGATCTTTTAAATTTGTTTAATAAGTAATAAAAAAAAGATTTATTCAAATATAATCTTTCGTTTGATATAAGTAACAGTTTATAATTCATAAACGATATTTTCTTATTATTTATGACAATGAAAATAGTGCTATGCACCTGCAGTGAGAAAAGTAATAAATAGATGATGTTGGCTGCAATGTCAGCTGGATTGCATGCATACTGTATACTAATTTGTGAGCATGGAAGAATGCACGCTACATGTATTTGAACAAGCACGGAAATAAGAAAACTACAAATTGACGGGTTAGGTAAGGTAGATGAGATCAGATGCGCTGAACTCGTCCAAAAAGGTCCTGTTGCAGCCACAGACAGCAATAGCCATACGGGTTATTAGGGGGCTACCGGATGGTCTCCTGGACGGTGCCCTGCCCCATCTGGGGGGATGCCCAAATGCACCCGGGCATCCCCCATTGTGGTGGGACGCTCGGTCAGCCTGCCAGAAACCCCGCGGTGAAAGCCAATAACATCGAGCACGTATGTGCTCGATGAGAAATAATTATATATCTAATTTCACTGGGGGAAATATTTTGGTAGAAATAAATGAAAACCGTCCGTTTTTTTGTAAATACTGATTTAGATAAAACCATAAAGATTTTATTCACGTCACCTAAACAGATATCTAGTAAGTTATCAAAATAGGTATTTAAACGGAAATATAGCCTTAACTTTAAAAAAATGTTTTGTCATAATAATATAAACTTAAGGGAAGAAAAATATCAGTCGTTTAACTGGTATGATGTTAAATGAAAGATCCTTTGCACTCCATTGCTTCATAAAACTTCTATTATTTTACTGGTAAAGTTTAAGCGCCCATTTTCCAAGGGGTTTCTATTGTTTTTTTCTTACTTTATACCTTTTAACGTATAGTCTGGTCTTGCTACAGGTTTTGTTGCACATTACGGTTTTTTTAACATTTCCAAGTGATCTCGCAGCCTGATTGGCTGATTCCTATCTGCCCTTGGACATATACAATAATCTATGCCTGCCATTTCGCTCGGGTCTTGTTGGAGGTTGGTTGGAAGCTCCAGGCTCCCAGTTGTGGTGATTTGTGGTGTGGTGTCTGTGTCTGGTTACCATTCTCCCGTCGGGTAGTTAGTTATCGATTGAGATTATTACGCATTGAAATCTTTTTTCTATTATAAGGGAGTGTATTCTTTTACAGGATAAATACATATCTAGAAGCATAGCAGTAGATCTTTTGGAATCCTGATTGAGATTCTGTATCATTGTGTGTGGATCCTGATAGTATGATAAATAACGAATTGCATTTTTACAGTATTGTTATTTGGTTTTAACCATAGTGTTCTCTAACAGGCCGCGTGTCCGAGGTCACCTCGTGGTTTTTTTGTAGTTGAACCGCTACTAATTAGTGACTGGCTCATTCTTATACTACATTCACCTCCATAAAGGGTATGTAAAAATATATTTTCTCTACAGTGCTCACCTCAACTCCCTCAGAGTTTAGGTTAAATATCTAATTAGATTACAATTATTCATCATGGTGATTAAAGTTGTATAAGTGAAGCTTAAGTCTAGTATTAGTGAAGCCTAGTGAAGTCTCGAGTTGATATTTTGTGAGAATACCTTAAATATTTATAGTAGTTTGAAGCTTAACCTTATACTTTTATTTGGTTGATTACAAGTTGTCTTATTGATATTAACCCCTGCCAGTTGTTATTAAGTAGCAACACTGTAAGTAGCTCGGACAATGTGAAACTTATGTATTGTGTTGCAAGCTATTTAGTGAGCTTTTGTCAATTAGGATGAAAATGTAAACCGGTAGCGGTGCCCGGCGTTATAATCGCTGGAGGCGTCCGCCTCGCCTAGTGAAACTTCGCCCTTATCCGTAAGATATTTCTTTTGAGAAGTAGAACTAGTTAGATATTATTTTTATTACTAGTTATGCTTCAACCATCTTTATCCCGGTAGTGACCGTAGTATTGTGTAGAATTTGTGTTATTCCTAATGAAATTGTAGATCCTTATACTGTACTCCTTAGTCATGTTATGCATGTTTAGTGCTGCTGGTTCCAGACTTCAGCTTTAAATATTATTAAATTTTAATTATGTAACTACAAGAGGTGTTTTACTTAGGGACTAGCCGTGGCATTCGAGCACTGTGGCTGGGTTGGCTGGCAAGTTGATATGGGTTTCAAGTGAACTGATATGGGTTTGAAGTGAACATTTATTTTTTAGTAAAAGCAGTATTTTTGTTGAATGAGGTTAAGTGTTACCTTCCTTAAGATCTAGCCTTTTTTTGTTTATTGAACTTTATTAATTTAGAAATAAATTTAAACCTATTAAAAGATTGTGATCAGCCAAGCAAGCCAGCGTCCCACCTTTTATTTTTTTATTTGACGTCCCTTTATTTATACTATTGAGTTATTTACTTTACCTACTCGACTGGTAAAATACTAGATGGCATTTAATAATTTACTTTTAATTCAAATTCATTTGGTTTGCTAACCCGAACCTTTTTAGTTAGTTAGTTGGTTTCTTTTCAATTAAATTTAACTGAGTTCGCTCACCCAACTTACTATGTGCCCATCGGTATTTGTAAATGAACTATAGTGTATAAGTGTCATTTTTGGGACTTCGATCATACGAAGTGTTGGGGTTATCAGTGTTTAATAAAAAGTAGTTAGTTCTGACAAGATGTTCGAGGGGAGCAGTTTGATGAATTGATTTCGTGCTGAGTTGAGCTGTTATACTGTGTAATTTTTTATCATCATACATCATTTCTTACGTAACTCAAAAATAATAATAAACATGTTAATAATCCCGTTGTATATAATATTAAATGAAAAATAGTAACCTAAAAAATTTAAAGCAATAAACGTCTGTTACTGTCGAGGAAAAGCAAGCATTTAACAATATTAATGTATCAAATGACTGCATTTCAATACAAAACAAAATGTAAACATAAAGAACGGTATTCGAAGTTTAGGGCTCGTTTTTCCCAAAACTGACACAGAACATTACAAAGATAAATAAAGCGATTTTTTATCCAAATTGCACAATTCCCGCAGTAATAATGCCGTTGGTAATTGAATTCACGAATTACCATAGAATAACGCATAATGTATGATTACCATACAAACAAGGTACATAATGATAGTTTTAGATAGCGTGACTTAACGCAGTTTCCTTACTACGAATTTATTTATGCAGCCACTATATAACCAATATTATTGTACACATAACGTAAAATATAATTTAGTATCTGCTTATTTTGATATCACAACGTGATTCAAGTATAATTTTTGCATTAAATATTATTCAAAATATTTTACCTTTGTTCACATTTTCTTGTGAAGTTACCACCATGAAACAAATTATTGCGCGTATTTTAGTGCGTGTATGTAATTGGTGTCATTATAATGTTTCCCCATTAAATGAAGATATCGAACAAATGAACTTTGTACTCGAATCCGGCTAGGGTAAGCGTAAGTTGGATTATTGGATGATTGAAGCGGGCATTACTCGAAATAGTATTAACTAGTACTACTACTACTAGTACTAGTACTACTAGTATTAACTATTTTGATGTTATAGCACAAGCGTGCACCGGCTATCAACTAATAGACTTATCGTAAAGTTGTAACTAAGAGCAATTTACTGGAAATTTTATTTAACTCAAATGTGTATAGTCAGCTTTAACCCAAGCGGATCTAGTTCCTCGTCGATGTTCCTACTACAAACACCTACGCATAACACAAGCGTATAGTTTACCACGACAATTTACTAGGAATATTAACTTAAAAAAAACTCAAATATTTCCCAAACTCACAATGCCCCTTTATGTAAAGAATAGCTATGCAATTAATTCTCCAACTAAGGTGGATCAGATTCGGACATAAAAAATATATCGTTTGTTTTAAACCATCTGGATTAATTGTCTAAAACATTATTTCTAAGTGCCTAATAACACTTTTTACAAAAGCGTAATTCAATATCCGATACATATAGTTCGCAAAGATATAGCGTCGATTATCTGTATCAAACGCCGTGTCAGCATTTCAACTAACAAAGGCCCACTGATAGAAGAGAGCCTTTCTAAAAAAATTAAGGTTTTGCGATAATCTACACGCGTTTCAGGCGGGATGGAGACCACAATAATATACTAATAATCAGAAACACTGCTTCCAGTTTTACTGGTTGCGGAAGGTATATGGTGATTACCTCCAGTATCATTAGTCGCCTTTTATGATACCTGTAAGTGAAGGGTTGACGCTATTCTACTCAACCGGATTCATCACAGCTAAAACGCTATAAACATGGCCTCAAACTGAGAAAGCTGACATATTCCAGCCAAAAGTTACAAGCGTTTACATACGTAGTCGCTAATGTTTGCTCGTAAACGTTTGTATGCCAAACGCTATTGGAATGGAATACATTACTATTCATATCGAATATAAATGATTTTTTTATTGCAGGTCAGAGAAGAATTAGTGTTGGTGTGGTAAGCAAATATAATTTTATTACACTTTATATTGATTTAACGAGAATATGTTTGTGACTATAAATATAGTTGATATAATCAGGCGTTACTTGACGTAAATTCATATCCATTAGTAAAATAAAAATATGTAGCTTAGTGTCTAAGAGCTCAATGATGCTCCGTGTGGGCGCGAATCGCCTGTAGAGTAATCCGTGAAGGTGACTGATGGTGTTTGCGATTTCTGCATTTATTTGAGGGCGGGCTGACGGTGCACCTTGCTTGAATTTTTTTCGAAAGTACCTAAGCTACATATTTTGGTTTCACTAATATTAGTCTTGTAATGGTAACGACGAAAAGTAAACATATTTAAATAGGAATAAAGCTTTTATGTGCGTAGAATTCGTAGCACATATATTCCTTTGTTTAACTTATGTTATTAACTTGTCGGCATGGTAGTCGAGTTATATTTAAGGATGTTTTAATGGTTTACTACTTGTTCATAATATCCAAATGTACGAGTTCCAAACATCACTTTGTAACCGAAAATATCTTATAAAATATATTGGAGACGTGTCGATTAATGAATTTGAATACCTAATTTTGGTAATTGCGCATAATTGATTGGATGAAAATTGTAAACTGTGCAGAAAAAGACTTGAGTTTTTTATAGTTTCTCCGTGTTCCATCCAGGATCATGGACATTCAAATACGTTTGGGATCGTGACATTCCAAAAAGCACTCGTATAAACACGATCCTTGGACGCCGTGTGATAGTAGACGTATATGTACCCGATAAACGTGCATTATATAGCGTCTTATACAGCTTATAAACTACTGTAAAAGCAGATAATTCTCCCGTTGACGACCATGATTGTTTTCAACTCCACACGCCATTATGCTCTTATATCATTTAATCTACAAAATATTACTCAATACTTTTTTTTTTAATGGGTTCGCTCTTGATCCCAATCAAGCCCGGGGGCCAAGATAGGATCCACGATAGAACAAACCTACCCAGAAGGTGCCTATTTACTCTATACATGATTTGGTAGAAGTTTTCTGTAAAACGCACTTCCAAATTCCAGATTTATCCAATTTTTAACAGGCTATACGGCAATAATGTCTTAAATTCATAACAGTAATAATTCGAGTTAACTAAATCAGCAGTTGGATCTTAAAATAACATGGCCGTCGCCGTAAAGACGTGGCTGTTAATTTTAACTCTGTTAATATTAAAAGATCTGCTAATAGATAGACCACAATCGAACGATGTAGTTTAGAATATTTAAAAAGTTTGCGGTATCTACCAGAAACCCTAGTGGCTACTACTTGGTATCAAACTAGGGTAAGTATAATAAGTTTAAAAGCTTTCAAATTTCAACTCATAATTTTTATTAATTTCTTTTAAAATTAATCAGTAAACTGCATTATTTTTATAATTTAAAAATCATCTGCAATAGTTATAACAACTGATCCTATCAAAATGGCATGGCAATATTAAAAAATAACATAACACTTTTCCAGCTCAATTTTACAACCTCAGAGTATATTTTCTCTAATAACAGATTTCTGATAATTTAATTCCGTTTCAATATTTATGCAAATGGATACTTCGTCCACAAATTAAAGGAATCCGACGACTGACAAAATGGAAGATCTACACTAAAATTATCAATAATTACTTACCGTTAAATCCACTTCCTGAAGTTTATACGCCACTTACGCGGACTGGATTAACGGTTGTGCCTAAAACAAAACAGAAGCCTCTGTCATATTTAAATCTATATCTATTGTGATATCTTTTTTAATATAAGCCGTAGCTGGTGAATAATAGTCACTAAGTTGAAGCTGAATAATAGTCACACATTATATTCTGAGATTATACTAGCGGCCCGTCTCGGCTAAGCACGGGTGGACAAAATTCTTTAATTTTTTTTTATTTTTAAAAATTTTTCGTTAGCGCCATCTAGCGTCCCGTAGAGTAACTACTTGCAGTTAACGCGTTGCTATGATATAGCATATACAATGGAAAAAGAGCGGACAGACAAACAACAAATTTGTTATCTTAGATTATAGATAATGACAATACTTTGTGTGTTTGTTACCATATATAGTTGCCACAGTTACCATAAACCTAATAATAACAGTTTTTACAATCAATTAACGTTACCATAGCAACGCGTGGGCGGGTCAGCTAGTATATATAAAAGAATGTATTTTGAGTAGACAAGTTTGATATTTTCGACTCTAATTGAGTTAAAATAATTCCACCAGTATTGATTTCTGCAATTCAACATAGCTGGTCTTTCACATACAAACACAGTTATAAACATGATTTAAAGTAATCAAAATCAAAAATAGATCGATAAAAATAGAGCGATATCTCGTGTTACACCTCTCCCTATTTTGAAGTAAATTATAACAACTGACTGGATACAATTAATTCGAGAAGAAATAGAATCAAATAAATGTATTTTTTTAAGCATGAATATTTACATGAACAGTTTTACTGTAATAAATCTGATATGCTTATATTTTATATTTTACTAGAAAATAATTTAGCTTATCTCAGGTTTGACTTTCAACTTAACCCTTCACTGCCCGAGCGTGTACTCATAAAATTTTCCTAGTAATAATAATTTGTTGAGATATTAAAATCCAGCAGTTAAGTGTTTTCATTACAAAATATATAACAATTACAAAGCTGTTTCTTCTTTATCTATTTTTCGATACAAGTAAAAGTGTTACAGCAGATGTTGTAGGTAGCAGTACCTAAAGTGAGGTGGCACACATTAAGCAATGGGTGAACTACATGAATTATTAGCAATTAATTGGTTTCTGTTCCTTCAAAATGACACGTATGGCTATAATGCACATTAAGCAGGCTGGTTATTCCAGTTTGTGAAACAGAAAAGTCAAGAAACGTAACAATAACAAAGTCACAGGCATCAGATACTGTTTGAATTAATAAGTATAAGACAATTCATACATTATCTTGCCACTATATTAAGTAGCTAAGGCGAGTACCTTAATAAATTCACAAACAATGATGTTATCACTGTTCATAAAACTCTGGATTACAGAAATATGTATTTACTTTCATGATTCTTTCACTATTTGATCAAAACCCATTCGACATATTTAAAACCTCATTTCAACGGACACTTAATGTAAGGGTAGATTGGTTGATCGAATTATTTGACATTTTCAGTATATAACAGTAAAAGATTTTCTTAGCAACTTCTTAACCCCTTAAAACCCGAGAGCATTATATCATGCGCGTGACCACGATGCCTAAAATCCGCGAACATTATATAATGCTCTATAGCTCGCAGTCTGATTTGTTCCTTATTACGGCTTTGATAATGGTTTATTTTTTATTGAATGATATTTTTTCCCCAATAGAGAGAGAAATAACGTTTTTAACACAAAGATGGGCTTCAAGGGGTTAAGAAAGGCTTTTTTTTACTTATAACGATAATAAGTCAATTTTAATTGTCCAGTGTAAAGATTTATAGAAATAAAAAGAAAGACAACTATTTCTTTTACAATTCTTAAACAATTACTTGCCTCACAACAATGAATATGAGGATAAGCACAATAAGTAAATAGTGCAAAATTTCCTAAATAGGTTATTTAACTCAAAATTGTCAACATAAATATATATATATATATATATATATATATATATATATATATATATATATATATATATATATATATATATATAGGTGTATGTAGGTACACATTTCACATATTATTTATTAACTCTGTGATACAACTACGTCTTAGTTTAAGTTAAATTTTCATTAAGAAATAATAAGTTAATTTCAAATTCTCCCCACTTCGGTCTAGGATTTTGTTGTGATACCTTTTTTGTTATCTCAGGAAATGCTTTACGCATTCCCCCGTAAACCATTCACAAACGGAAAACTGGATAATTACTACTCATAACTTCACCCTTAAGAACTTAAATCAAGCGGAACTTCAACACGCCAACGTGTAATTAATAGTGTTAATAATATCAGAATAAAACACTTTTTTACGGATTTTTGCGCATATTTTATTTTATTTTATATGACGTTTCGACTCCTTTACAGGAGCCGTGATCACAGGATGACTAAGATGATGGTTGTCATGTATTTTTCTACTACCTTCACAATATTTTAATCGGGCACGTTCCTAATTATTAAATTATTTTATATAAATCAAGTTGTTTTATTTTATTTTAAAAACATTATTTAGTTATTTAATTAATTCTCACTACGATTACATTGTATACTACTATTAGATACCGTGAAATAATACAAAAATTATCTTCTTGACAACGTTTATTTTACATCGCTTTCATGTTTTATAAGAATAGTTACTAGTCCTAACCCTTTTCAAGCTCTACACTTACTCAGAGTAATAAAATAATCAGCCAATGCTACTTACTTCAGCAGTTTGGTATTCCATTAGCTTTTCGAAGATTGTAACCGTTAAGTAAATGGCCAGACAACCGTACAATACCGCGTTGCCCGAGTGAATGCCGCCAGCGACCAAAAAGGTATGAAAAGTCAGACTATTAATTGACAGCCACAGACTAGCCACTTTAATAGTTACTACTAACGTCAATAATCGATTGAACAATCGATTATTAAACCAACGATAACTACGAAACTTAGTAGTAGTTACTTTAATATATAATTAATGTGCTAAAATAAATCATTTAAATATCAATTCCTTACAGCTCGGCCATCCTGCTGAAGCAAGTCCCTTTGCTTTTAAATTATAAAACCTAAACATTATTAATTAATGGTACCTAGGATGACCAAAAGATCAATTCTAAATGACGTCCCAATGTCTAAGGTTGGTTTAGTAAACTATAAATAAATAACTTATTTCCAAATTTTCTATTATAATCAATCACATTATTATTTTTTGAATGAACAGTTAAATTCTGGATTTTATTTTAATTAATGACAAAATTTAATGATAAATCAAATATGTAGTTATCAAATAACTACACACTCAAAGAATTTCACTAAACGAAATGATTCTATAAGATATAAAATAAAAATATGAAATGATTCTACTTACGTCATAGAACATTATCATGCAATCTCAATGGAGATAGATAACAAATTATAAAAATAAACAAGTGTTACTTATTTTGTTACAATAACTTTGACAGTAAAAATAAACAGATTAATAGCATAGGGTAAAGTAACGGTCATACTAGCTATAAAGAACCAAAGACTTCATGAGTACTTTCGTCGCTATCTGATTGTGAACTACCGTAATTATTATCAAAACTAAGCCATGGTTTTAGTTTATCTACCGTTATCACGTTTTCATAATGACGTTTACCCTTTTTTGTGTAAGAGTTGTATCTACAACTAAATACCGGTCATTTGGCAGGACTTTCCTAATTCTGTAGGGTCCCTGGAATTTTACTACCAATTTCTTAGACCTAGCGTCACTTGGCGTTTTTCGTTTAACGCTTACTAAGTCTCCTACTGAAAAAGCTACGTCTTTTCGTAGGGGTTAGTTAATTAGACGTTTCGCATAGAAATTAGTTTTATCTTTAGCTTGTTCAATACGGATTCGATCCCCCGCTTCATGTCTAATATTATCAAGCTCCCCAGTTTACTGTTTTATCAATAACTTCATTGAGAATATTCTCGGAACTACTTTTAATCCTACAACTAATGTCGTTTCTACAACCTGTGGTTTCGTGTTTCGTTGTATTTAACCCGATCTGTATGTCTGGTATATGCTCATCCCAGCCTTTTTCATCTTAACCATGACTCTTAGTAGACAAAGCGTCCATTTGAATCTTCCTACATGGCTATTGGCCCGCGGAGTGGATACTGCGTTAAAAATGTGTTTGACACCTTAAGGTTTCAAGAACGAACGGAAATCATTACTTGTGAATGAAATGCCTTGATCAGTGATGAGCCTAACCAGTGTACCAAAATAACTCAGGTGTTCCTTGAGAACTCTTATTGACGTGGCCGATTTAGTATTTTTAAAGGCCGTAATATTAATGAGTTTGGTAAATCCACAAATTATAACGAGAAGATATACGTTGCCCCGCTTACTACGTATGGAGGGGCCTAGATGATCAGCGTGGATCGTGTGAAAAGGAATCTCGACTTTTGGGATAGGATAGACGAATTACAATTCGCCTGGCTGTTCGCACTCAAAACACGCCCGCATATACATCTTTACAAAACGTCTCATTTTAGGAAACCAGAAGGACTGTTGGATCCTACCCAAAGTGGTTTACCTCTGCTACTTGCCATCGGGCTACCTTCGGCACAACCTATCGTAAACCATCATCCCCACTAAGACCAGTTATACGATATACCTTACCGTTCTTTATAATTTTTTTTTTACAATTTCGACAACCTTCTCTGACTCTGATCAGCATAATATTCGCTTAATACGGGATAATACATCGCCACTGGATTGCACGGTCGCAATCCAATCTTCAATCTCAGTGGTAAGTACGTCTAGAATACGATTGTCTATATTTGCTTTACTTACTGGATTTCGACTTAAGAGCATCAACATGGGTCATGCCGGTTCCGGGCCGATACTCTATGTCGCAATCAAACTCAGTAAATTGTATCCACCAACGGGCGATACGAGGAATTAAATCACGTTTCGTTAAGGTAGTCCGTAACGCGTTACAATCAGTTAATATTTTAAATGGTATACCTATTAAATACGCGCGAAATCTATCGAAAGAAGCTACCGCAGCAAGAGTTTCTAGTTCGAACGAATGTAACCGTTGTTCATCGGATGTAGTCTTACGGCCAAAATACGAGACCGCTTTGTACAGACCCTCATCGCCTTTTTGCAATAAGATTACTGCTACCCATATTTACACGCGTCTGTATGAAGTTGCGATTCGCGTTTAGGGTCATAAAGGACTGAAATCGGCCTGGTAACAAGAGCATCTTTTAATGATTTGAATGCTTGCTCTTGATCTTCCAGCCATTTCCACGTGCCATCTTTCTTTAAAAGGTCCGTCAATAGTTTGCAGATAACAGTAAAATCACGAACAAACCTTCTGAAAAAAAAATCGGCCAGGCCGATAAATTGCCTTACTTCGTGCTGATTCCGTGGGGTTGGGAACATAGATACTGCCTCAGTTTTTCGGGCGCCGGGCCTATTACCACTAGAATCAAAGTGAGACCCCCATTTTGTAGAAGAATTAGGTCTTCTTCGAGCCTACTAAGACCTTCTTCAAACGTACGAGATGGAATCAATATGTCATTCATATATATAAGCGCATAATTTATTTTTGATTATGCTAATATTTGATTCATAGTTTTTTGAAATACGGAAGGTGCGTTCACTAAACCGAATGGCATTCGAGGAAACTCATACACTCCATCCGGCGTAATGAACGCAGTCTTCTCTTGAGACACGGAAAAGATAGTGATTTCGTAATATCCTGATGCCAAATGTAAACAAGTAAACAATATGTTACCGGCGTGCCTATCCGGCTGGTCTTTAACCCGGGGTGGAGGATAATGATCTTTCTTTGTCCGTCTGTTCAAGGCGCGGTAACTTTTTAACGAGCGCAATAGGGCTCGTATGGTGAGGAAGATTCTCGAATAATACCAGCAACTAACATTTCACTAACTATATCGTTAGAAACATTGCGCTCGGCAATGGACATTCTATATGGTCTGTATACAACCGGCTCACTATTCTCTACCTCTATCACCATCTCCCCCGCGTTCGTTAAACCTAGATCTTTAAGTCCTGATTAATAGCAACAGTTATATTTTAACACTAGCGACCGTAATAAGGCCCGTTCTGCACTAGTAATGTTGTGCCCGAAAACTAAAGTGTCTTCTGAGTAAGCGTTATCTAAAGTCACAGCATATACTTTACAGTTACCAGTCACCCGATTGGCTCGCCTAACTAACGTATCTTTAGCAAAAATTAAATCTTGATCGCACGCGTTCTAAACGATAACAACACCTAATCCAGACTTAAATGAATATTCCCTGGGAAAAGGTAATATTCTTGGTTATTACATCCTCTCAAAGGACCACTAACATACACACCACCTTCATATCCATCATGTGAGTCGACTTTTATTAAACTTATTTCACGCGAAGTCAATGTCACTGTCTCCCAGACACGTAAAATTAATTTATTAGGATTGTGCTTTTGAAAACCAGTTGTTCAGGTGTTTTAATGATCAAGATATTAGGTAACTCAGTAAACGTATGTATGTCCCAACAAATCAAGATATTTTAAAACATGATCTTCAACTACAAGTATTTCAACGTTTTCCCGTTTTCCCTGTACGGATATCTTAGCCCTAGACCTACCTTACGGTTTCACATGATAACCTCCAATAGCTCTCATTAAAGGTAAATCTATGGTATCTATTAACGGATTAAATTTTTTTTTGTTTCATATACTCTTATTAGCGTGCATTGGCTACCTAAATCAATATGATACAATATTTGTATATCATTGACTAAAATGTCAAAAAATATATTTAGAATTAAACTCCCCTGATGACCCTAGTTCAAAAACTTGTTTTTTCATCCTGCTTGTTTACAATGTCATTGCTACGCCCTAATCTACAATACTTACTCATGTGGCCTACTTTTTTACAGTTGTTGCATTTAGATGATGGTTTGGCACGTTGATAACTCTTATGATCACTACACTTGTAACATATAAATTTCTTGGTTGAAACGTTCGAAGAACTGAGGGCAGGATTGTACCCCTGATTCTTTTATCCTGTCTTTGCCTATCCCCGCATCCCTAAGAATACCTATTTTAACCGTTTTTAAATGCATTAGCAAATGTTCGGGTTCACAAAATTGAGCAGCCTGCGCGCCAACGCGAACAGCACTATCCTCTATTCCATTTAAAATACAATCGCCCGCTTTTCTACCTTTAATACTACATCGATTCAATAAATTCATCTTAGCATAAAAATACTGTGCGAGCGACTCCCCATAGCGTGCCTTTTTTGCCAGCGTAACCGTCAACAACTCTGCATAACCATCGCGACAAGGAAAGGACTCTACTAATTTTCTCTTCCACTCAGACCAAGAGTAGAGGACTGTGCTGAGCCCCTGGTACCAGGATTTTGCTACGCCAGTTAGCTTTGGAAGAGTAAAGAAAATAATTTATTTTTCACTCCAACCATAATGTCAGCACACTCCTCCACTTTTGTCAGCCACATTAACACAGTTTGACCCTGAGACATTGGGTCAAATTCTAATAGAACGTTATTCAAGGGCAACTTTGGGGAAGTATGACCCTTCATACTCTTTAAAATGTCTAAAAAGTTATCTAAAATATTATTTGGTATATCTATGTTACTATTTCTTTCAAGCTCTTGTCTAATCGTACTAACGTCAGGGTAACGAGAATTCATTTTTTTTTTCATTTATTATCTGAATAACGATCATTACTTGAACTGCTACTAGGATGGCGTTTCTTGTTACGTTGGCGTCCATACGGACTGCTACGAAATTTATTCTGTGAGCATTCCTCAGAACTGCTACGTGAATGACTTATGCTTTGATCCTCTACGTAATCTACGATACGTTCGTCCTTTTACATCATCAACTCGACTACATTGCGATATACACTCAATAGATATAGATCAACTCTAGAGCATTGCCATCGAGACTCCCCGCCATTAAGACGTTGCCTCGATGACTCCCTGCTCGGTACGCATGAGAAAGTTTCACCAAAACATAACTAAAAACCGTTTTGAATTTCATACCAAAACGTAACCTTACCGCAAAACATAAAACCGTTTTTCTCATAACCAACGCAATACAACCAAAATTGAAAACCGCGCTGCCATGATCGGTTAAATACGCAAAAATAGTTATAAACGCAATAATAAAACAAATAATTTTGTAATTTTATCAGAAATGTTATCAAAAAATTCGAAATAAAAATTATTGTAAATAGGACTATTTTTAAATGCGCCAAAAAAAAAGCTTTAATTTTCTCGTCTTTTCACATTACATTAAAAATTAATAGTTCATACATTTTAATTTTAACAAACTAGTCCTTAACCTAGTAAAAGCACGAAGAGATAACGTCATAACCATAATTACGTAATACTAAAACAAAAACTTGCGTTACGTTAGCTAACAGCGTTTTAGTTTTCATTCGTTTTGAAGTAGCCTCGTCAACCGCGGTAGTGATAACCAAAACTGAAAACGGCTTTTAATAACGTTATGGAAACTTCAAAACCTTTACGTAACGGTTTTCAAAAAAACGCCCATACTGCTTGGGTCTCTCAACTGACGCCCTCATAAAAGCGATGGCCTCCCGCTTAACGGGATTACGGGGCTAGATTTATCATTATATAAGTATATTAATCTATTGTATAAGTGCTTGCGGCTTTGCCTACCTTTCAGGCTCCCTTCCGCTCCCTCACTTATCAAGCCAGTCGACCGCAGCCGAGAACGTCCACGGGTACTGCACCTAGCAGTGGCGTTCTCCGTCTCCGTGTTGGTATGCACACCTTCGCCATCATGATCGATAGTTTATATTTCTTTAGCACCGTACTCCATATCTAGAACTCGCAACCGTAAGGGTAACCATGAGATCAAATTCTATTTCGATAAATTCTGTATATTTGTCTCAAACATTTGACATTAAAACTATACGGGTGAATGAAAAGGAGAAAAAACGCAAAAGAATTTGATTTCAAAGAGCATAACATTATTATATTTCTAACTAAAATGGCTAATATCTCAAAAAGTAAGCATCGTAGCGTAAAAATAATGAAATTTTGACCCCCTTAGAAACCCCAGTGGTACACTAAAGATATATAATATAGGTCCAAAAACGGTCAAGTCTGAGTTGGACCCTCACATCACATATATTACAAAAATATAAATCTTACACTTTTTTTTTTTACTTTAACATTATCTTAGTAAATGCGTAACAAAACTGATACAGGGGTAAAAAAAAACTTTGATACGTTCTGTTAAACTGAAGTATAAAACATGAAAACCAATGGCGAACACGATACCTATTGCTAGATTTAAAGTAAAAAGGAACGAACATTTGCTTGGTCTGTAAAATCACGTGGGCAGGATAAGCAAGTGATTCGGAAGAATACCTGCCTATCCCACTTCTGAATTATTAGAGACCGTGAAATAATACAAAAATTATCTTCTTGACAACGTTTATTTTACATCGCTTTCATGTTTTATAAGAATAGTTACTAGTCCTAACCCTTTTCAAGCTCTACACTTACTCAGAGTAATAAAATAATCAGCCAATGCTACTTACTTCAGCAGTTTGGTATTCCATTAGCTTTTCGAAGATTGTAACCGTTAAGTAAATGGCCAGACAACCGTACAATACCGCGTTGCCCGAGTGAATGCCGCCAGCGACCAAAAAGGTATGAAAAGTCAGACTATTAATTGACAGCCACAGACTAGCCACTTTAATAGTTACTACTAACGTCAATAATCGATTGAACAATCGATTATTAAACCAACGATAACTACGAAACTTAGTAGTAGTTACTTTAATATATAATTAATGTGCTAAAATAAATCATTTAAATATCAATTCCTTACACTACTGAGTCTACTACCAGTTCGGAAATTGGGAGGGCCTTCCGAGAAGAACTGGCGAAAGAAACTTGGGCAGGGGGGACCGACCTCCATCTTACTGTTTAATTTCGCCAGTTCTTCTCGGAAGGCCCTCCCAATTTCCGAACTGGTAGTAAACTCAGTAGTATACAATGTAATCGTAGTGAGAATTAATTAAATAACTAAATAATGTTTTTAAAATAAAATAAAACAACTTGATTTATATAAAATAATTTAATGATTAGGAACGTGCCCGATTAAAATATTGTGAAGGTAGTAGAAAAATAAATGACAACCATCATCTTAGTCATCCTGTGATCACGGCTCCTGTAAAGGAGTCGAAACGTCATATAAAATAAAATAAAATATGCGCAAAAATCCGTAAAAAAGTGTTTTATTCTGATGTGTAATGTGCGCGGAAGTGTAAGAACTAAAAAAAGTGTTAATAATAGTAAAACCAATAGTACCTTTAAATGTATTGACAACAAAGAGGTATAGTTATCACCTGAACTGTATAAAATGGAAATGGTTAAAAAATGGATAAATACGAATATTTTCATATATCATATCTTCGGTAGAAAACACAATGTCTATAGAAGGACTTGTCTGACACATTGGCTTACTGTGCATCTAACATATTTACACAAAGTCTAATATAAAATTAAATGTACACAAAAACAGCATTTTAAAGGCTTAAATAAGGCAACCATGAGTCTGCGTAATGGTTTGATGATAATTGTTCGTGTCATGGTTTCATCATTTAATCGGTAGTTTATGCTGCAGTGATAAGACAAGACTAACCCGTTTGCATCCATATTTCTTAGACGTAACGGCTCTTGGGAAACAAAAGAACTCTCTTGCAGAAAAATAAAGTAAAATGGAACATAAATATTAACAGGTGTTTAGTAGGTAATAGCTTATTTATATTTTTTGACTTTAACAACTAAATTAAAAGATCAGAAAGGATACAAAGTAAATTAAAATTGTTTAATACCACCTCCATATCAGTCAGAATAACCAACCATACTGACGATGATGATGATCAATTTTTAATAAAAATTATGAATGAGTTGTCATCCTAGCGTAGACTATACACCTGAGATAACCACGGTGCGGCTAACTTATACAAGTTACTGTAACCGTCATCACCACGCAGACCAAATCCTTGATAGGCGCCTGAGTAATATAAAGTGAGATATTATAAGCTATATCAATGTTCGTAATCCTAAACCGGCCTATGTAGTTGGCTTAAGTAAAATATTAATGCCAAGCCGCCCGCAATGCGGGCCGGCTTCCAAGGCCGTCGGAGTCTTCGGACAATGCCTTCTATACGTGATACGCGTAAAACTCACTTTTGCAACAGTCCACAATATTGGAAGTAAGGCTAGTTACAGACTTGAATTTAACATCATGTTATTATAAATTATTATAATAGAAAAATATTAGAAAAAATCGACTCGGGTCACAAGTGAATTCTCAGGCGGTAATCGAACCCGCAACCTATAATTTATCTTATAAGATAGCATTGACAGAAGCATAAAATATAAAAAAAAAAAAGATTTTGAAATATAGTTTATAAATATATTTTATTTATTTAGATATTTAGGAACATTCAGGTATTTCTTGACAAAGTGGGTTCATAAGTCAGTAACAAGTCAAAAAGCCATATGTAGTCAACACATTTAGAGTAGACAAAGTACACGGTACACTGACTTTTCAACCACCACCCGAGCGCCACTGTCTGTGCCAAATAGACCGGTAACCAAAAACTGGCAAAGATTAGTCTCTGTGTCTGTCCCCTTGACAAACCCTTGTTAATTTAATCGACCATTTTTTAGGGAACTTACCGACCAGCATCACATACTACCACCCAAAAGATATTTTGGGTGAGCATGTCAAACTCCCACTACCAGTAATAAATTAGTGTTATTGTCCCCATCAAATAAGTTGAACATAATTTTTTAAATCACGTGACATGCGCAGTAGTGAATAGTGTACCTAAACTTGCGACTGCGCATGTCACGTGATTTCAAAATCATGTTCAACTTATTTGCCGGGGACTATAGAATTAACAAATGCCATAACCTGTGACACAACCTGTAATAAATAGTGTATGTTAAAACGATACATATTAGTTTCCACATTGTTCATA
Organism: Calamotropha paludella; assembly: GCA_927399485.1. Taxonomy (NCBI): domain Eukaryota; kingdom Metazoa; phylum Arthropoda; class Insecta; order Lepidoptera; family Crambidae; genus Calamotropha; species Calamotropha paludella. Next base: position 15,580,198 of record OV656803.1, on the reverse strand, counting down.
CATCGCGATCTATTGAAAAGTCTTTAACCTTTGGACATTAGCTTATTTTTCACATACGTAGTACGCAACATCTCGCTTATCATATTTTTTATGTACTGAAGAATTAAATTAATATCCGACGCAAATTGATTGTATAAAATAATGTTTAAGAAAATGTGCGTGTACATTTCCATATATTCTCAACGTTTAAAAATCATATCAAAATTATTTAGTTTTTGAATACATACCAACTCATAATAAATGAAACACATACACTATTTTATAAAAAAGTAATTATTTTTTTTACGTGTATTATATTATTTTTGTTATTGTCCGTGCTTTGACATATTTGCAAATAGGAAAGTCTTAATTATTTGGTTATTTATGTAGTAATTATATCTTCCAGATACAATTTTCGCTTTCACAAGGTGTAATTTCATAAAAGGAATTGAATGAATTTTTGGCAGTCACCAATAATGATAGTTTTAAAGTAGCAGAGAAAAAGTTTGAATCCAGCTCTTTCTATCTGACCCTATCATGATATAATAATTCTCATTAGCTAATGAAGGAAATAACAGATTTCATTGAAATGAGTGCCATAAAGTCGGTTACTTATTATTAATTTATCAAGGCGCTATTTAATACAATTTCCCCGTTTGTTATCAGCCTTATGAAACCCTTGTAGATCCAGATTTTACTGCACGAATAGTTTTTCCGAAGAAAATACTATGGATTTGGGGCATCCATACGAGGTACTATATTTCTATTATTCTAATTTTTTCTATAGATTATACTGAAGAGTGAAAATATAAACGTCTTCAAACATGTTCAATGAAAAAAAGCTTGGTTCATATCCTTTTATGTCGCAGGTGGAATATTTAATCAGTCATTTTACAAAATCACTCGTTGTTTTTCAGAACAGTACGTTATGTAAAACAACTGAAAAACTTTCAGCTGAATTTGCCATTGCGCTATGTGAAACAAGACTGCTTTTTGCAAACTTAGACTTCATGCATAATAGCTTCACTGAAGTCAACACAAGTGTTTGGTGTAGGGCGATCAGAAAGAGATAAAAATATGAACAAATAAAATTAATGTTAGAAATGAATGTAAAGTAAGATCAATAAAAGTAGATCTTTACTTATGTACATATATCATTACAGTACTACCATAAAATAGTAATCAAATAGTTTACAAGAATAGCAGTTAGTAAATCAACAGTCTTATAATTTTTATATATTTTATGCATTTTCAATGCGATCTTATAGGATAAATTATTATAATAGAAAAATACTCCAATGGTTGCGGGTTCGTTTCCCGCCTGAGATTCACTTGTGACCCGAGTCGATTTTTTCTAGTATTTTTCTATTATAATAATTTAAATCAACAGTCTTTTATAAACGAAAACAGAATTTTAAAAGAAACGCTATTGTTGTTGTTATGTGATAGACCCAATAGCAACAATATTAAGAACTAAATTTTACAATCTGATGATTCTTTTCACCCTATGGCGTGAGTAGCGTGCATATTTATTCATGTGCAATAAAATAAGTGCCTATTTTATAGCGATTCCGTTTAATTGACAAATTAAAATGCCATCAGTATTAAATTAATAATTTGATATCATTAGTATCAAAATTATATAGTTTAATTTGGTCACGTTATTTTATAACTATATTTTATAATTATAGCTAGTCTTCTGCGCAAGCTTCCTGCGTATGGTATCCCCGCTGACTTTTGTAAGTAGTTATAGTATAGTATAGAGAGTAGTTATCGATGGCTGCTCCTCTGACTCATTGGCTATTGATGCCAGAGTTCCTCAGGGGTCTGTTCTCTCTGTGACACTTTTCCTGCTCCACATCAATGACCTGTTGATACCAGGAATTGTTGGGTATGCAGACGACAGAACTGTCGTAGAGAGATACCTGTCTAATTCTAAAGCCAGCGGTGACAACGTGATATTGATGAGAGAAGCCATGGTTGAGCGAACGAATCAGAGGTTGAGCCACGTTTCCCAGTGGGGTGAAAGTAACCTCGTCCATTTCAACGCCTCCAAAACGCAAGCGCGTATTTTCACTGCAAAAAGGAGTTCCTTCAACCTCACTGCTACTTTCCGAGGTACATCTGTACCTATGACCGACAGCCTAGAGCTCCTTGGCATGGAGTTCAACTTCGGCGCCAACATCGAGTCCAAGGCTCAGACTGCAGCTAAAAAGCTGGGCGTCCTAAATAAGGTCAAGCAATATTTCACGCCAGGAAAGCTTTCTTCTCTCTATAAAGCTCAAGTCCGATCTTGCATGGAATATTGCAGCCACCTCTGGGATGGCTCAGCAAAATACCAACTTGCTGCACTGGACACGATTCAGCACAGAGCTGAGAGGCTCATTAGTGACAACAAATTGGCGAAGAGCAAGCTTCACACCTTAGCTCACCGCCGCAAAGTTGCCTGTCTGTCGGTCTTATACAGATTGCATTTTGGAGAGTGTGCTCAGGAGCTACATATGCTCATACCGCCATCACCTTTCTTCCATCGGACATCCAGACACACTGCGGGCTACCATCCTTTCTTGGTCGCTATTCCTGCCTGTCGCACCAAGCGCTTCTCGACTTATTTTATAATGCGCACAGCAAGGGAGTGGAACTCTCTCCCTGCGTCTGTATTTCCGAGTACATATAATCCGTCTGTTTTCAGGGCCAGGGTGAATAGGCACCTTCTGGTTTAGCTCGTTCCATCGTGGATTCTGTCTTTGCCCCCGGGCTTGATTGGGATCAAGAGCGAACCCATTCTAAATAAAAAAATAAAAAAAAAACAAATTTATATTGATAAAACAGTAAGTAAATTTACCTTACGCCAAATACCTTGAGTAGGCCATCTTCAGAAAACATGATAGAAGTTGGCAGCATTTTATGCGACTTAATTATAGAAAACATTTGTCAAAGTTTTACGACTACAGAAAGAAATACGCTGTATGTACAGGTACATATAACGATTTACAACATGACCTTCGCAAATAAATCCATACAAGCTCACTCGCCGAAAGATATAACCTGAGATTAACCGACAGGGTGAGAACTTGTCCCACTCGCTTCTGTACACAATAAATTTGATCTGTTTCTTTTCCCTATATCAAATTCATATTTGTCTGTGGAAGAAAACAATATTATTACGTTGCAACATACAAGTTTGTTAGTTTGTAAGATCCAGATTTTTGTCTTCTTGACATCAAGCGCGTGTGAGATTAAGTTAAAAAAATTTAGAAAAAGAAAAGAAAAAGAAGAATAGGCCGAATACTAAAAAGTGTTTTTAATCTCTTTTAAACAAATAATCATAGAATGATTTAAAGCATATAAGAAGAATGTCATGGAATAACATTTATTATAACATTTATCAACATAATTTAGTAGAAACATAAAACTACCCACAATAACTTCATTTACTTAAACATTTAGTAAAATAGTGTGGAGCTATCCAAAATAACCTTATTAAAACATTTTTAAATATCAAGTAACAAAGCAAGGTATATAATTTATTAATTTAATTCTGGGTTCGATAATAAGAACATATTGTACCTATATACCAACACACAAGCGGTACATACATGTACCAAATAATTGTATACTTAGCTTAGGTCCGTGCGGTGCGGCTGCTGCGAAGCAAGTGGGCGAGTACGACCGGAGCACAGTCTTTTATAGGCGGTGACAAACAAGTGAGTCACATCGGACGATATTCTCTGACGTCATTCATTTGTCTGTATTTAACAATATCTTTCAAATTGACTATGAATTAATTATATCAAAAGAGATTTTAAGGAGGTTAACTAGGATATTAAGCTTTTAATTGCAAAAATAACTTAATAGGAACAAATTGTAAGGTTATGTATACAACACACATTGATTAAATTGGAGATATTAATGGATATATGAAAACAGAGTTTAGATTACTTAAAGGTTGGTTTTTGCTTTGGTAAATTATATGATTCCTATTGAAAACAATTTGTCATTTACATACAAGAAAATCACTCAAGCTATCAAGCAAAAGATGCTTTTCTTTAAGGTAAACAAGAAAACATGTGTAAAATACTTAATTATCATACTTTATAGTTAATAAATCTAACACGCGCATGTCTGTGACCTCTATGTTAAGCTATAACATCTTTGTGGTTTTATAAATTTCGTTTGATGTTAGTTATCTGAATAAAATGATGTATATTTTATGTTTATAATACTAATTGGCGTACTTATCATTTAATTTAGAAAATTTGAGTATTCCGTATCTTTGAAGAAATTACCTATATCTCTTCCTGCAGTTATTTAGATAAACTTAAAATTCATTAAACGCAGCAGACAAGTGAATGTATAAAACATTTTAATATCAAGTATTACGGTAAAGAATCATTCATACCAAGGAACTCTAGTTAGGAAATTTACAGTGTAAAGAAAACAATCAAATTATGCGATTTTACACTCATATTGAGTAACAAAATAAAACTTTTAAAAAAGTTTTTGTCCGTCGTAATTTTCTCGATGCACGATGTGACTTTTATAGATTTTGAACTAAGGAGTTTTTTTAATGTGTAATTGCTGTTGGCCGCAGATGACCGCAACCACGCCACCGGGTGTTGGGACGGCGAGATCCTTAGATTGACCTTAAGCCAAAAATAGCGAGCCATCGTAGTAGTTTTCCAGATGGATGGCATCTCCCATGAGGCAATTTCCGAACCAGTATAGATTCACTACCATGCTCTAACCGGAAAACTAGTACGGGGCGTCTCTAAAGACTCGGATCTCGGCTATGGCATATGGCATGACTATGGCATACTGTAAAACCCAGCGAGAGATGTATTCTTTGCGGGGCTCATGGCTCGTTGGCTGCGGGAGGTATCTTGTGTTCGTGGACTCAAATGATAACTTTTATTCTTGAACACTCCGTTTATTGGAATCTCGTGTATAATAAAAATACAACTACACGCGACAGGTTTGACACGACGACTACTAACACAAATCTATTAAAAAAAACTTCTCGTTTTGAATAATTTTAAATATTAAATATACTGTACTATTATCTTAAACGTTCTTTTAAGAATTTACCAAAAAGTTCTTAATAGCATACGGGTGGTACACTCATCGCGTGCCGGTATTTTCTTTCCTTTCGCTTGTGTGCCTTTTGTGCCTTACAGACCACACTTAACAGGCCTTATGCCATATGCGGGGACGATATGACAAACAAACGTGACCGCCTTTTAGACAGACTAGTTTTACAAAGACACGCTAAACCTCAGAACAATAACTAAAGCTATAGAAGCCATACTAAAATAAAAATTGTATAACAGCTCTCGTATTCACTTAAAGAATTCTAACATACATGGGTAAGAGCAAAATAGACAACATTTGCAAGTTTTTATTATTTTAGTCTTTCTCGTCATTGTCACAAACTCTCAAAGTACAAATGTCAAATGGTTCCAATTTGATTGTAATTTAATAGTACAAAATTAAAAATCCTTTTTTCATGAACGTTGTTTCTGAAGTAAGACCAAATTTAATGTGATCGTATTACAGTGGCCGAACAGCTTTGTTAACGGCTAGCGTGAAATATATATTATTTTACAAGAAATTTGGTGATAAAACGACAGGAGAGTGTGCATACAGACGCTTTAGACATCTTGGAGTCCGCGTCCAGGATGTCTTATGTTGTTCCAGACTGCAAGTCTAATACATCACGGAAAGAAAAAACGGATGAGGTGTTATCATTTCATCGGTGAGTTTTGTTTCGAAATTCTCATATTTTTGTCAATATAACAACGGTATTTTCAGAAAATTGTAGTAAATTAATATTACAAATAGATTTCTCCATGAGTTTTGGTTTAAATTGTTTTATTTTCATGCCTTTTGTTTTGTATATGATAGTGATGTGTTTTTTCTTATCGTTGTCAACCTTTTTGGTTTTTACTTTTTGCTTTAGATTTCCCAAAGATGAAACTATTAAAAATGAATGAATATACCGATAATACGCCTTCGCACAAGGCCATCATTGTGAACGAATTTTTGACCAAACACTCAACAAATACCATCGAACAACCTTCATATTCACCAGATATGGCTCTATATAAATTCAAATAACCACATCGTGGCACCCGTTTTCAATCGGTAGAAGACGCAAAGGAGAATTCGCGTCGACAACTGAACTAAAAAATGTTTTGATCATTGTATTATTCGTTGGCGTAAGTGTATCGTTTCGTTTCATTATATTACAGGTCATTAGGCTCCGATCACCTCGAAACGCTAGAATATCTAAGTATCAGTCTAAATAATTAATTATGATGTAACATAGAAATAGCTTACTTAGAGCTTACCATAATTATGTTATTATAATAATGCTTACCTAGTGTGTGTGAGCGTGCTTGTGTGTGTATGTATGTGCGAGTTAGTGAGTTAGTGCGTAGCCGCATGCCAGCAAGCACGACTGCATGCATAAGTACGTGCGTGCGTGTGTGGGAGCGGTCGTGTATGCTTGAGTAATATTTACTATCATATTAAGTATCATCTATCTATTAATTTATTTATTTGATGACTGTTAAAAACTTTTCTGTTTCAGCATAGTTCAGTTCCAGAAGCTATTCTAATACTTTCATCTTACAACAGTGAGTTGCAAGGGGGTAAATGTTAAGGACGCTGTTTATTTTGTTGTATAGTCGGAAGCCTAAGAAGCAATGAAACCTTTGAGCGAATCTTGTGTGGAAACAACGAGTGGTGCATACAGAACCTCTTTCTGCGCTTGTCTGCTTTTTACTGCGGATCATAGTCGACAAACAGTTAAAACTTCCCAGTATTTATAAACATCGATAGTTGTATAAGTAATGGGTAGGAATGCACCAACCTTTAAGACAGCTCTTTGTGCCCGTTCAACTCTTAGAAAATAAGTCTTTGCGACCCCACCCAAAAATGAGATACAGTACCCCAAAATGGATTGACTTAGTGAAAGATAGACTATCCTCAATACCGACCGAATCGCTACATGGTGCAGGGTTTTAAATTTATATATTAGTCTTCTAAATCTCGGGGCAAGAAGATTCAGGTGGGGCTGGACGTTAAGATGATAGTCAATCATGACACCTAAATATCTTATGGAGTTAGCGGAAACCAGATCAGAGCATTCACAATTTGGGAGTTTCAAATATAAAACCAAAGGCAATCTGGTCAGCGGAAAGACCACGTCTGGAGATGGCAAATGTCAGGTATTTTTTCTTGTCAACATTAAGTGACAGCAACACCCAACCAGTGCGAGACTAGATCAAATCCCACCTGGGCATATTGGAAGGCAATAAGATCGGAAGAAGGGCTATTCGGTTCTTTGTACTGCGTAATAGTAGCCAAAGCTTCTTACTACTATTACCTGAGTTCAGTATTAGTTGCCTCTGCATTTGAAAAGTACCTATAGAACAATCTATCTTTTATAGATTAATGAAAAATTTGGGTCCTCAGGATTATATAGAAATTTTTTGTGTAGTTTGTATCTATGTTTCATGCACCTGAGGAGGCTCAGGGGTTAGTCAGAGCTAAATTAATCTCTTACGCTTAGCAATAGGGATGGCTTTTGTGTTGCTTTTGATAGCATTCGTTAATTGGTCAGATAGGAACCTTGAGGAGTCGTTAACATCTAATATTTCATATAAAGCCTTAAAGTCAATGTTCCTAATTGCCATGTAATATACAACATCAATGTTTATATCGCCTATTATGAAAATATAAATGTAGGTTTTTTACGCTTACATAGCTACAACAACTGTAGATGGGTCCATTCGAATCGTTAGACATTTGGCGTCAATAAAGTGTGGTTCATCAATTACTGAGCAAATAGCCGCTTTGAAATAAACAACGACACTTTCATTCGCTGATGGTAGCCAACATTCCGCCAAGACTATAAGATCCGAAGATATCGCAGTTCTCGCCAGTATAGTATAAAAATTGACAAAATTGCAAGTCATGCTCCTAATATTTTGTGTTAAACCTGTGAGTGGATGAGGATCACAAGTGGCTTCATTAGCGTGTTTATAGATATGACTTTCTAGATTTGACTTTAAAGTGTTTTCGTTAGTTAGCTTATTTACTATTACTGGAATTCGTGTTAAGTACCTAAGTATGTGTGCGTGGGGTGACTCGATCAGCTACTGTTCGTTATGTAGACTTTATGTATGTTTTGTTGGGACTTGAATTATATAAACAGTTGTTTTCATAATTTACAATAAAGCAAGTATTTACTATCAAACAAAGTTTCAGTGATACATTCCGGTACGTTATTGCTAACGTTGTGTAAGAAATAGGGATGTGTAGTGGTGTGTATTCTGTTGTTATCAGAAGCACAATGAAATAAACAAATAGTGAATATCTAATATAATGGAGTATCTATATTTGACAATATTATTTGTAAGAATTCACTGTTTCAAGATTGACTATTTTATGAAGTAAGAATACTATAATTAGATAGAGTACTATAAATCGTAAGTGGTTATAAAAATATGTATTTGACAGGTTTAATTTTATAATAAAACAGACGGATATTGTATGTCAAAATTTCAGGTCTATCTAGTCAGGGCCTGAATAGACCTGAGGGAAAGAAAATCATTTCTAAAAATTTATACCATCTAATAACGAGATTTTTGTTTTAGAATCAGCTATTATTTGAGTAAATGGAAGTCTCGGCCAGTCTATAGGTCGTGATAAATAGTTTTATACTGAAATTACATTTCCACATTACGAACAAAATTATGGAATACCACATTTGCTTTTTAACACACAGTTATTTCTGTGCATTTTAAATATTCATTTGATTCTTTGTTAGAATTTCTGACACCAAGTAAATATTAAAATGCCTACTTATTAATTAATATACTCTTCAAATTTATTTCAAAGCTCCATTTCAATTATTTAGTTTTATTTCTGTTTATTAAATTGAAGTTAGTTTGAAACATGTCAAATGACAAATCCGGTGCAGAGTGGTAGAAATACCTGGTGATGGAAAAAAATTTTTTTTTCTTCTACGACAATATTTTTAAAGCTGTTCAAGATTTAGCCAATACGAGACTAACAATTGGCAAAGATTATGGTACCAAACGCCTTTATGGGTAGGTTGCATACCCCTGAAGAAATACAGTCTAAATATTCAGAGATATGACTTTAGTCAAACGATAATCAAAATAATCTTAAGGGGTCCAGACGCAATTTTTAAGATAGTATATTCAAATTTTCTTAATCAATATGCAACTACCACCTCTACTTTCATTCTGCCTGCAAAAAGAATAGATTAGTTTGTAATTTTTAAGATTCAAGACGCTCTCACAATCACGTTTCATAAGATGTTCTGTTAAACAAACTATATTAATAGGTCCGTTATCTTCTTCTAGTTCACAAAGAGCTGTTTCAATATCATTCCTTTCATTTAAAATACCAGTTATGTTTTCATGCAATAGTCTTAAATCACGAAATAGATTATTATCCTGAGTCGTATTAGCGTTATTAATTATCCCAACATAAGTCACATATACATGATAACTTATATCAGTATTAATATTCTATCTATCTATCTATTGTCTAGATAATTTATTTGAATATCTTTAATTATAAAATAAATGTCATTAAATGTAGTCCGAATACCAAATTTATTTAAATTACCAGGACGCCTATATTTTGTAGTCACAGGTTAAATCTAGAGTTTAATAAATATGCATACTTGTACGTCATTAAGTCTCGATATAATAGATTATTAAAATACTCAGCTCTACCGTTAAAGGCAAAATAATTATTAGTTACATCAAAATCATCAGGTCCCACAAAAATAATACAATAGTCTTTCATTGTGTAATTTGTAAGTTTGATATGCATATCTTTTAAAAGCTGGATTGTACTCCTGTAATGAAACATTTCCAAGTTTTGCCCTAGTAACCCTCTATAATGTTTCGTACTTTGTTTTTAGTGTCAGTACATATTGCACATAGTTTTCTTAGTTCTTTGTGCGGCTTGTTGATATCCTTTTGTAGTGTAATTTGTCGTATATTCTTCACTATTTTAATGGAAGTCGATGATTTTTATTAATCATAAAATGAAGTTTAGACTTCTTATTAATATTTGGGTTTCTTTGTTTTTTCCTTGTCATAGAGTTTTCTTTTTTGCATTATTTGTATTCGATTTTTCATTGGTATGTTTTGTGATGTTACTTGAGACTTTTTAGAAGAACTGCTATTAGATATTTTCTTTCATAAATCATATTTTTTTCACAACTCTTCACTTAGTTTTTAAGAGTTCTATTTTATGAAGATAATGTTTCTTTTTACTTTTCAGTTCCAATAGCAAACTTTCAATTCTCTCATTAAAACATTTAACTAAGCCATCTCTATCAGTCATTTCAGGTAAACTTTTTACAGTGCAATCTTTACTTTTGTAAATACATATACTTTGGTTTATAATGTCAGTGTCGGACTGAGTGCGCTTCCTACTAAACGCAATATTTCAAGAAAATTCATGATAAAGATTTCTTCTTTTTTATATAACGTTAAAAAGGCCAAATAATAAATAAAAATTTTGGTCAAGATTATTTAAAAAATCTACTTCAAAATTTATAATAAAACAAGTACACATACTGTTTGCGAGATCGAAACAATGATCCGCACATCAAGCACTTATAATTCCAACCCAGTTGAGTGGTTATGCTTTCCGACGACCAAGCAGAGCGGCAAAATTTTGATAGTGAATAGTTTATCGAGTTAGAGAGCCGGTCACTATAATTTGGCGCTGGGTGAAAATAAAAAATTGTTCAGAAAATTGTTGTCTTAAAATTATTAACAAAAACGCAAATGTTATGGTTAATTAAGTTCTTATATTTTTTGTAATTTATGTCGTAATCTTATTATTTAAGTCTCTTAAGCTATATTGTTTTAATCACTGATTTTTACTTCATTGATTAATATTTGTGCACTAAATGTTTTGCAATTATGATTCACTTCTCGATATTCTTTTTTGTTTAAGGTTTTTGACATAACACTTCTTTGATAATAATCACACTGTTTTACGTCGGATTACTACTCGGCATTAACTGTTTCTTGTTCTTTACGAGGAACAATACAAACAGCCCTCGTCGTGAAAAAAAATCTCAATTATTATTTGTTCACGTTTCTCGCCTCTCCTTATTTTGGTGGTTTGATGTCGTATTCATATAGTAGACTGTAGCTTTTTTTTGCGGTATCAAACACAGTTATACACAGCATTTTTACGTCCTTGACCGTATGTTACTTTTTTTGTACTAATCAATACGGGTCTGTTTTTGTTCTGGGGTGAGTTCACGAGGGATACAGCGTAAACAATATTTTTTACTTTGTTTTTTCTCATTTGGCGGCGTATAGATGATACCCCGGTATTCATCAATTAATCGCTTTACAGCAGCCACATTTCTTTCATTGTACCAACAAAACCTAACAGTCCTCAAATGTGCGTACCTTTTAAAAGTATTTCTAAAACGGGCAGTGTATTCATGTGGAGTAAGTGAACATTTCAAAGCATAAAATATCATCGTTCTAAATCTTTCTGCATTAAATTCATTTCTGCTAAAGACTGCGAACTTTACTAAAAATTGTGATGACAAACAATAGTAACCCCACTTTCCGCTTTACAATATTTTAATAAATAAATGAGTTCTTATGTTTCAAAAGCTATATTCGTACTACATTAGTGTTAATAAATATGAGATTATAACCAGTGTTCAGGAACGTAGAGAAAATAGAATAACTAAATTAAACTTCAAAATAAAATAAAAATGTATCTGTATTAACACAACCGATACATTAAAATTGTAGGTATCTATTAAACAAATTTTAGTTGACATAAAAATCCTGAAAAAATATTGGAATAAAGTTTATTTTCAATTCAATTCGCATATTCTTTTTTTTATGTGGACAAAAAAGACCAAAAATTTTAAACAATTAATTCTAATTTAGTTATTTTATTTAAAGGTCTTTATAACAGTTATTCAGATCAATCAGACATCGTCAAATATACATTTGAGTAAATATAGCAGAGACTGAACAGTGTTTTAATTAAGTCGTAATCAGATTCAAAGTTAAATACACATAAATGTAAAAGCAACGATATTTTCTTCAGTTCAAAGAAAATTTTATGAAACGGGACACCTGATCGTTTCAGTTTGTATTTATAGTGCTTATACATTATAGTGACCTACTTCGAGCTATGGTGGTACATGGTGGTACCAACGATAGTAAACATACTCGCTTAAGACAAAAACAATACAAATTTATTTTTTAAAGATATTTTACTAGTTTCAAATTTGTATTTTCAAAGTGAGTATTACAAGCAAAACTTGTTACTATTAACAAAAATATTTAATATTACTTACATTTACACCGAAAGAGAAACCGTTTAAGCAAAAGGTCACTCACTCATCAGGAAATCTCAGAAACTACAAGTGCTAAGAGTCTTATATTTTGCATGGGAATGGCTTTTAGGACTTAAGTATTCACTAAGAGGGGATTTTGCGAAATTCAACCCCTAAAGGGGGTAAAACGAGGTGGCAAATTTTGTATGAAACTTCTATACTTTTAATAGTAGAATGTCAAAATTATTAGAAAATACTAATTATTTAAAGAACTTAAAATGTAGTTAATTATTAACCAATTTCAAAAAGAAGGACCTTATCAATTCCGATGTTTATTTTTTTGTGTTTTTTCGGGCATAGCAAAGGATTTGCAAAATTATTTTTTTGTTTCAAAGGGAATTATTCCGAAATGGTCCCGTTTAAATTTCATTTAATTCTGATGATCAGTTTCGGAGTAAAAACAAGTAAAAATGAATGTTTGAAAATATGCCCATAATCATCCCGAGGCGAGTCGGGCAGCTACTGAAAAATATGGCCATTATCATTCAGGTCAATAGAAAGGCAGTTGTGAATTATAAAAAAAAGCAGCAAGCAATTGTTTGGAAAAATAAATTTATGTCCGGAGGCCTCTATGACCAAAAGTTAGATTACTATCATGTTTGTAATTTAATCATGGTAAACGGTATACTGTTTTAATGGGATTCGGCACATAGGTAGATTATAGTGATACAATCTAATCAGTATAATCTACCTATATGCCGAATCCCATTAAAACCGTCGAAAAATCGATTACCGTAAGATCGGGTGGGTAATTTTCTCATAAAAGCTCATATCTAAATTTTCACACAAACGAAGTCGCGGGCAACAGCTAGTATTTAATATTTATAGAAAAAATACCCATGACTCAGGTATAAATACTCAAGTTCTTCACATAAATATCTACCCCTTCTATCCCGTCTTGTAAATATCTTACATCTCGTTTGTGAATAGCTTTAAGGATATTACATCTCCCTATCTCATACCTCGTACTATACTGGATGACCCTCTTGGTCCTGTAATTGGAAAATGATCATCGCGGTGTCATACAGATATCTTTACTTGACTTGACATGACTTGGCATCGTATAAGGTTTTCAGAACTGCCCTGGTTTCGATGAAATCAAAAGGTATTTTGTATGATACAGATGTTAGACATAGCAGTTGATTATTCTCTTTCGCCTTCTGTATAATCTGCCACACTGTGTGTATGACTGTGGTCGACGGTACTGCAACCTTTCCAAAACAAGCTGGGTTTTGGAAAAGTTGCAGTAAGTTCTGTAAAAAGTGTAGATTTTCTATGATTCCCTGGTATTGAGATTTAATGTCAGCCATCCACAGTAGTAAATCGATTAGGTGAGTTATTGCAAACCGCTGGTTAAACACTTTCCACCATCTGTTGCGCTAGATCGATTCTGTCATGGTGCCGGGTGAGGCTATTGGGGTGCCGGCGTCGCGTCTTATCAGTGAGATCCGACAATTCACCACTCGATAATTTGCTGAAATCGATTGGTTGAAATATATTAATAGAAATTAAAATATAATGGCTAAATAACGATTTTTAGCAAGTATAGGAATGATTCATTGAGCTGTATATATTAAAAGAATAGTCGTAGTATTTACCATTAGATAATACTTTTTTAAGGTTGCCATAACTACAGCATTACACCATGAAGTGTTGTCTTAAATAAATTTTGAGAAAAGATCGATTCCCAAAAATTATTAGGCAAGTTTATCGAACGGGAAAGAAAGTTATATCATCTTTAATGATTAAAAAAATATGTAAGTATTTTAATTTTTAACAAATTATTCTGAAAAGTTCGCGTTTCAGAATATTTATTTTTCAGGACAGACATTCGCCGAGGGTTGGGCGTGATTTTGGTAACACCGCTGTTAATTATGCACTCCTTTCTGACTCAGCTCCTTACTGAGTATTGTCATGTGCCGCAATTTATTACTTGGCAACGACATGTCACTATTATAAGTTCAAGTTTTAAAAGTTTACTTTCGTCAGAAGAGTACATAAAAATTTATTTTTACGACTTATTATTGTTAACGAGTTTAATATATTAATATGTGCCATATTATAAAAAGCACTAAATACTGAATCTATCAAAATAGACGATAACCATAAAGTAAAACTTATAAAAAATGCACTATTTATTTTGAATTACAGTTGCATTGTAAGAAATTGGAAATATTTTATACGTAGGTATATGTGATTTATACACAAAAAGAAAAAACGTTTGAACTTTATTATAGTTGATTATATAGTTTTCTCTTACGGGCTTTTATCCAATATACGTCAATTTCCTCCACCTTTCGGTTGATAGTATTTCCTAAGCCCATAAATAGAATACATCAAAGAAACGAGGGTTTTATATAGATTGTGGAAGAGTTCACAAAATCATATTTGAGAACAAATTGTGTCGACAGCCTTAAGCCGACCTTAAATAAAAATGTTTAAGTATTTTTTTTTTTTGTATCTAATCTATTTAATTTAAAATTTTTAAAGTTTTACTTAGCGTCAAGTGAAAAAGTTATTTTCTTCAGTCAATAAACAGTTAATTTCTAGCTTTTATACAAAAAAGATATTAACGCCTAGTGCGCTAGGTGAATTCAACTAATGATTTTTAACCAAACTTTCATTTTCATATAGAATATAATAATTGGTGGTTTATACCAATTATTTAAAGTGTAATAAATTATATAAGCAGTTAATTAAACCATAAAAAGTCTGAGCTTCTAGAGGAAAACCCCAGCCAAATATTCAAAGGGAAAACAATAACAAACTATGTCTAAAAATACGCTTACTATTACTTGTTATCATTCGACGAATTTTTCGTATCCACACTAACACACTAATCATTTTCATAAGTCACACTCTTCTTGGTAAAGTTATTATCATTTTATTCAAGTAGGGTTAATAAAGTTAACAATGAGGCCAATGAGCGATTTAATATAAAGCTGATTATATAAGTAATGGTTTCTTTCAAATTATATAATATTTGAACTGCGTACGTATATAAATACAATGTAGCAGAAACAGTTAACAAATCAAATAGACTTACTACGCTCAGGTCATAGCACCAAAAAGGACATGACTACAATTTGTCTAGAGCTTAGCATAGTATTAAATTTTATTGCCCACCAATGATTTTAAGTGAATTATTTTCGTCAAAGTGAGCACTTTTAGTTACGATGAATAAAAAACCGGAAAATCTCGGGAGTAAAGTAAAATCACCACCTGTTTCGCTTTCAAACTCCCTGATTAAACAATTGGCAAAAACGTCGAAATATGATATTACTATTTAAAACTGTAATGAGTTTTATTCCGAATGAAGCACACGGCAAAAATTACTATATACTTTTATGAAATACTTTATTTGTACCAAAACCAAAATTGAAATTATCTGAATTAAGGAATTTGCTTGAATAAGTCATGTTTCCAGTAGATAGCTTTCCTTACAAAAAATATATAAAAGTGGCATTAACGGCATCGAAAATAATTTACATAGTTCTGTTTAACATTTACCAGGCTACCAAACTAAAAATATTTTAAATAAAGGGTTTTACTTAAATTTAGTCATGTTTCCAGTATAACTAGTCAGGCCATAAGTCCTGTTACAAATGCATTTTTTTATGAAGTAATGTTATATTACTAAAACTTATACGTACATATTAATTAAAGTCAAAATGTTTTGTAGTCTAAAGGGTTGAGGTCTAGGCTAGATGTGGGCCAGTATTCAGCTCTTATAAAGTCTGGGACGTCGGTTTCAAGCCAGGTTTGGGTAGTTCGTGCCTTGTGGTCAGGTGTAGAGCCCTGCTGGAAAGTGCACGGTACATTTTTAAAAAGTTTATTGCTGAGAGGTTTCACAACACGATCCAAGACTTTCTCTTGATACACTTTGACTGAAGTTTTTCACTCCTTTTTCACAAAATGGTAGCTTTGTAAGTAAACCACCTTTGTAAACCATCACCGATAATGACCACGTTGTACCGTTCCGACCACTTGAGCAGTTTCTTTAGAACTGTGAGCGTTCACTTCATTTTGCCTATTGAAGCGCTCTTCAATTGTGAAAATGTTTTCAACGGTAAAGAGGATATTTCTGTGCCTTTCACCTGCGTATCGTGACAGAAGGCATTTTGAGCGATCCACTCTCTTTAATTGTAAAGATTGATTAAGGGCATGTCCTGTATATATCGACGATAAGCACCGAGCTTTAGGTCTTGTTTTATAAAACGCGAAAGAGTCCTAGCGGGAATCTTCATTTCTCGCGATAACATTTTTTGCTCTGTATTGGGGTTTCGATGGATTCTGGCTTTAACAGTCTTTGTAGCCCTAACAGCATGCAGCCGCCCAGATCTTTTATGGTCTTCGACAGAGGAAGTGTTGTTAAAAAAATATGTGTAATGGTGTGAAATCAAAAGAAGTTTTTTTCAAAATACTTTAATAAAGAAATTCATAATAATGAAAATGCTGGAAAAAAATAGGGTTTTATGAGACAGTGTTTATGGCCAGACTAGTAATAGTTGAATATAAATTGGGTTGGTGAACCACCAGTTGTCAAATTAATCTGAACGAATATCCTTTTGGCCAGCCTAGTCTAAGCATTGAGTCTTTAACCCACTGCAAAAACAATAAAACAAACATAATAATATAACAATAAGGTAGGATCTTTCATGTTTTTTATGAAGTATTTAAAACCTATATAGGTGGTTTTTACGTTTAGTAATGGATAGAAGGGGGAAGGGCAATATAACACCTCATATAACAACAATTGGAATATTAAAGGATTTATTTATTTGTTTATAATCAGATATTCTTCTTCTTTATTCAATATGGACAAATTCAAATGCCTACGTTGCGTCTGGAGGTTGTCGTCTGATTCATTCCAGCCATCCCAGCTCAGCTAAGAATGCTGGAACCTTCATAACCTTGTGTCATAAAAATCATGCACTGCCACACTTTTTGCTTATATCCAACACAGATCACACAAAGTTGTTTCTTGAGGGCTGCAAAAAAATATAATTAGTATTTACATTTGCACTGATAATATAGGTACTTTTTTTTTTTTAAAAGCATCAAATGACTATTAAGTTGATATAGATAGACAATATAAACACTAACATTTAATATTTTAACTATTTATTTTATATGACAACCTACATTTGATCATAATTCATGGAACGTAAAGGCTGTAACTAACCAATAATATAATAATCAAGTATTCCTGTTCACTATATTAATGAAGAATACTATATAAAACATACAAGTTAACCGACGTAAGCGGAATATTACTACTATTTACCTAAATTGATATCCAACGTGAAAGTTTTACACGGGAGGCTATTACATGCCTTAGCAATTTTTGCACGGTTATTCGATAGTTAATGATCTAATGTTGAATGAGAAATCACAACACAACTTAAACGTCCTGCAAATCAGTCCAGTATCAGAAGCTGTTAAATGGCAGAGGGTATCAGTCCTGACTCCTGCTTATCTAAGCAGAAGTCAGTAAGTATTATCGGAAAATAATTGCACAATACTACAACGAATGCAAGCGGAAGGAGGAGACGTGACTGCAAGTATAACATTGGCTGCCATTTTGACATTTGTTGTTGTTGTCAATTATATCAAAACGTTCCGTATCGAAATCGTATCATTTTTTATAATATTAAAACAGCATGGTTGCATTTTAAAAAAACTAACAAATATTTTGAAAAGATAAATGAATAATAATTATTAAAACAGTTTAATTTATAGATTTAAAACCCACTTGTAATAGTATTGTGCTATGATGGAATCACATTAGTTGTCTATGCAATTTGTATGGCTAGAAACGTTGATAGGCTGAAGAACACCACTAACGGAAAATAATAACTTATTAACTTGTAATTAAAACTCCTAAGTTCCGAGAGCATAAGATATATACCATAACTCATTTTTCTACTTATGTAATTTAATTTTTATTGTGACTTTTTTGGACACAATATGCCGGAAATTGGCCACGTCATTTGAGCAGTGCTAAATAATTTCATTTAATTTATTTATGAGTAAAATTAATAGCCTTTTGCTAAAGTCATGCTTAATTGTAATAAAAAAATAACACTGAGCTGATAACAGAGTTTCCCGATACGTTATAATTTCTTACATCGAACTATGATATTTTGTCTGTAACTGAGTTTATTTAAACTTCTTTTGTAACACATCGCATATTATACTAATATGGCTATGTATGTTAAAAATAAGTTGGCTGATATAGCTGGTAAAATGATCTTTCAATATCAGTAATATAAATACGTGGCGTATTCTGTAGACCTCATACATTCAGAAACTCTCTGTCAAGTAGCATATTACGAGTAGATAGATTTTAGACTAAACAGTATTTCAAAAAGTTTACACGTCCTCGTAATTCATCCGAGACTGTATATAGATATGTTATGTTGTTACTATGTTATCTTTATGACCGGAGACAATTATTTTGGAGATGAATTTCCTTGTTTTTACGGTATGTGTCGGTTAAATTTTTTTGTTTAAATGATATGGATGGTTACCTAACATGAGTTCGAAAATTTTTGACCGAATTTCATTTAACGGAAAACTTTTCAGTTATTTACGTTCCATCTTTTATTACATCATCGAAATCACATTTGTCACTGTATTAGTTGACCTATTATCAATTCTTTTTTTTCGCTACTCTGATGTCTCATTTGGTCGGAAAAACTTTTTACCAATGTTTTGCTCGGCCTAAATTCGTTTGTTTCATTTCTTCGAAGTATTATATTGCCGAACCTTCAATACACCACAGTTTCCTTGACATATTTCTTTTTCACCAAATGCGTAGAAACATTCGAGTACACTATTTCCTAGCTCTAATCTTTGCTGCTATGTTTCATCCGGATCTTTTTCAAGCGAGATCTTTTTTGATAAAGTCTATATTTACGGTTAAACGTAGCTCGTCAAAATGTTACTTATGACAAATGATATTTTGATGATCTAAAAATATGGCAAGCAATACGTGTAGCAAAAAAGTCGTCGGTCAACCGTTTTCGGTTAAATGAAATTCGGATCGCAATCGCTGAGAGAAGCCACCCTAATACATAGATACTTTTTTCATCAATGTAGATGTAAACACGATAAAGCAAAGTTTCCCGATGAGATCTTTGAAGTACCCCCGATGGAATTAATATATAATCAGACTTGAAACCGCCAATGACGACTGCTAGTGAACGGTTAGAAAGATAAGAGGTGATCCATCTTACTAAAGCACCCCGGATTCCCGTTTATTCAGTTTGTTAAAAAGGATGACGTGATCGAAAGCTCCACGGTTTGAAACTTTTTTTAAAGTCATTATCGGTCACTTCAACCTGCCTATATTGCACTATTTTACAAAGCACATAGACACTTAACTTAGTTTAATGAATGTTTAACATAATACTCACTTCGAAGGCATGTCATTATTCCACCACCAGTATGTTTCTGTTAGTATTAGGTTACGGTCCATGCGGATAAAGTTATATCGATTATCGTCACAAAGTCATGTTTCGTTAAATAAATGAACATTATAGTTATTATTTGCAGTTTGTACAAGCATAACATTTTGTTCTTAGCTATCGCACGTTCTTATAAGATACTGACTATTTATTATTAGGACCCATTGTAATAAAAACAACCTACCGTAATAACAGAATATATTATATTACAATAAATATATTCAGTATGTTAGAATATATATATGCCTAGACATAAAAGTATATCTAATAATAGAGTTGTTTTATTAATACATAAAGAACAATCTAAAACTTTTGTCATGCTAAATAGTTTATTTTATATTAATACCAAATTTATATTTCCATGTGTTGCGTATTGATGCTATTATAAATGATATCATTTTCTATTTTATTTAAACTAACCTACTCAAAACATAATATAAAACCAAAATATCGAGTTTACTTCTGCAAAACATCCAACACCTAGGACTCACTCGGTGCTAGATATTGCACTGTCTAACTCCTAAGGACACTCCGTGTGAGGGCAAAAACGTGTAGAATGCAGTGGCGACGCGTGCATATAACACGATTCCCATCGGGTTGCCTTGGCGATCACTAATAATTTTTTTATTATTTTCAATAATAGCTTACCCCGCTTTGTAATGTAAGCCGAAGTTCAACGGCTTTCGGATTGCAAACGCCATAATTACATTGCGCGCTTTGTAAAAATATTCTTCTATATCCCGTATACAAGATACGCAATGTATTTGAAATAGCAAACGCACACAAACACAGTTTACAATCATATGACGCGACAAGTGCGACGCGCTCCTCCGCTCCGGCAACCCGATCAAAATATTGGGAATTTACAAATGCCAAATGTATGCAAATCACTCACACATACATAAACAAATACATGCAAAAGCCTCGTAATAATTGTTTATAGATAACTCGATCTCGGATAGCCTACCAATCTTTATTTGTCTCACGTTAAGGTTTCGTTTCGCTTGAGCGTCTAGTTTCGCGCGACCTCGACCTTGAGGCTGACACTCGCTTGATTGATCACAGATCACTCATTACGCGGTCACGGTCAGCACGGGTAATTTATGCTATAAATTAGCATTTATGTGAATTATTGTTTATGTGAATGAATAGATGTGAAAAATAAGTGAAATTTTACTTGCCGAGTGTTGTGTTAGTCTGTAATAAATAGTTTGTTTCGTTTCCTCGTAAAGGTTTGTCTTTATAGTTTATTCAACTTTGTTATTTGTCGTGACGCGGTTAGACGAGAAATGGCGGCATTGATACAAATTGACTGTTGTCTTACAGATTACTTATTAAATGACTTAACTTCGTTCTCCAATCAATCTTTCGAAAATAAAAAATATATCATAAAAAATGGACGGGCTTGTCCCGATATAAAAATTGATTATAGGCGTAAAGACGGATTTTTCAAACATTTTCACAGTTCTATGTATGATAAATACAATTGGTTAACGGGCAGTTGCAAATTAAATAAATTATTTTGTTTTCCATGTTTGTTGTTTTCCGATACAAACAGTGCTTGGAATAAAACGGGTTTTTCAGACATTAATAATTTGACAAATTCGGCTAGGAAACATACTCAAACTGAAAAACATTTACGCAGTTGTTTATTATTACACGATTTTGGAAATAATAGAATAGAAACATTTTTCGGTAATAGTTATGAAGCCCATAATCGAAAAGTGGAGCGTAATCGAAACTTAATGAAACGTTTAATTGACACTGTTGTTCTTCTTGGAAAACAGGAGTTATCTTTCCGCGGCCATAGTGAAAACTTAAATTCAGACAATCGTGGCAATTATGTAGAAACATTGTTTTATTTGAGTAAGTACGACAGCGTTATAGACTCTCATCTTGATCAATGTTCATCTAATTCACACTCCGTGTTTACCGGTCTCTCGGGAGACATTCAAAATGATCTTATACAATGCATCGCGGCGGTAATTTTAGACGAGATTAGGTCTGAGATTAGCCAAGTTAAATTCATTTCAGTCATGATAGACGAAAGCCCAGATGTTAGTCATAGGGAACAATTATCAGTCATATTTCGTTATTTAACCGAAAACGGTCTGGAGGAAAGATTTGTAGGTTTTTACGACGTTAGTGAAAGCCGGACAGCGGCTGTATTAGCGACTCAGTTGCTTAATATTCTTGAACAATATCGATGCAAAGACAAATTGATCGGTCAGACATACGACGGTGCGGCCGTTATGTCAGGTGAACGCGGAGGCGTTCAGTCTTTAGTACGGGGTCAATGCCCTCTCGCACGTTTCGTACCGTGTTATGCTCATATACTTAATTTGGTTTTAAGCAAATCCTTGGAAAATATTTCGGAATTAAAATCATTTTTTGGTCATATCAATGGAATTGTCAGGTTTTTCAACAAATCGTCGAAGCGGTCAAATCTTTTAAAACAGTTTTCCGACCGTCGTATGCCTGGAGTAGCTGAAACGCGATGGCATTATCATTCACGCATTATTAATGTTATATTTAATTGCAGGTTAGATATGATTGAAACGTTTAATCATATATTAGATGATCCCCAATCGTGGGATGTTGATTCTGTATCCATGTCGGAGTCGTTTGTAAGTAAATTAGAAGTTGTTTCCTTTTACATGTTTTTTCGGAGATTTTTGCCAGAACTGACATTTTATTTGCTTTGCTTCAAACCAAACAAGTCGACATCGAAACCTCAGTTAGAGAAATAAATGCATTTCAATCTTGGATGTCAGAAGAGTTTTTAAAGCAATTTGATTTTATTTTCAGTAGTATTCAGGAATATTGTGAACCACCACGACGACGCCGGCGGCTGGATACAGAAATTGACTTAAAAACACAATACAAGCGTTTATTCGTTGAAATAATAGATAACATCAAAAGCCAAGTAAACTCCCGTTATTCATCTTTTCAGAACTTAACTTTTCTTGATTTAGTCAACAAATCGAAATACGCGAGTTACCGTAGTAGTTTTCCTGAGGAAAGCGTGTCTAAATTAATATCCGAATTTCCAAATATATTTGATTTTCACGCCTTAAAAAACGAATTAAAAGTTTTATACAGTACTTCATCAATTAGTAATTTTGATGTTTACGAACTTTATTTATATCTTTTTAAATCCACGTTGAATGAAGCTTTTCCTCAGCTTTTAATTTTATGTCAAATTATTTTGACTCTTCCCGTATCGGTGGCTTCCGCGGAAAGGTCGTTTTCGGCATTGAAGCGGATTCATACTTATACACGAAACAGCCAAAGTGAGGCAAGATTATCAAATCTCGGAGTAATATCAATTGAAAAACATCTATTGTTAAAATTGCAACAAAAAAGCGACTTTTATGAAAGGATTCTGGCTCATTTCGTAAAGAAAAACCGTAGAATTATGTTAGAATACAAATAAAATAATTTATAATTTAAAATCATGTATAAATAAATAATTTATCAAAAAAAATGTTACGTAAATTTATCGGGTTATAGAATATATATATATGGCGAAGACAGACGACAAACGACAAGTAACAAAATAAAAACATCCAATATTTCTACTGATATTTATTTGCTAGCTTATGCCTGCGATTTCGTATGTGTGGAATTTAGGCCATGTTGATTGTTCTATTCCGTGTCCAAGGCTACATGCATGCCAAATTTCATCCAAATTCGTTAAGCCATTTTCGCGTAATTAAGTAAAAACATTCACCATTTGTAATAATATAGTTAGTAGAATATGTTCAGCAAGTGAAGTTTCACTTATTTTTGGTTCTTGTTTTTCTATATATTATAACCCCTGTGCGAGTGACGTGTGCTTAAAACGGCTTTTTTCAAAGCCACTTTTATCATACTCGACATGCACTGTTCATATAATACCAGTGATGTCATGTATGGTGAAGGTGGTGAACACTAACAACTGATAAATTGCATACAACGCACGCAACGCAAGCAAATCACCAAACCTAACATTTCGTCGTAGTTATGGAAAAGGTAAACTAACACAACACATGAACACACTCAGGTCAGGTATGTAATTTATTGCATATTTTTTTATAATATGATATTTTGTTTAATTACGCATTAGCCGTTTTTTGGTCCGGCTTAACCTTCCTTTTTTTTCACCCCACGCCACTGGTAGAATGGCAGGTGAAGGTACAAGTTGTGTCACTATCTTGGTATCTGTAAGCATTTGCATTCATTTGTCGTTCGAACAAGTGCAGTTATTTGAAGGCGGGCGGAAGTTTTAAAAGCTCCTCTTTTATATCTAAGCTTAATGACGCGTTGGTTACTCGTTTGGAATCTGATGCGGAATTGGATATTTTTTACGTCTATAAATGCAGTTAACGTGCTATTGCACGTTAACTGCATTTATAGACGTTAGTATACTTGCGAGCACAGAGCACCAATCTGCACTGTACTCTCAATAAGGGACATGGTACATTCTTCCTGCGGTGTTTTCACGCGTAAGGGAGTCCTATCCTAATAGATGGATAAATATCCTATCCTAAAAATATACTGCTTCAAACGAAGTATTTAGTGACATGCATATCGCATTGTTATAGTCCTTTATATATAGCCGGGGTACGGTGACGTTTAGAATATGGAACTTTTCTGACATGTGGAATAACGAAATAGAATAATAAACAATACAAACAATCTTGATACTTAAATAATCAAATAAAGAGTCTTTTTTGGAATGAAAAGGCACTGAATAGGTGTTCATTATTTATTCACTATCGTTTTCACCTTCTTCGACGTTTTCGTCACGTTTATAAATGCTTTTTATTAGTAGATGTTTTATGGTAACACTTCAAAGACACGATCATTTATTTAATATATTAAAGTTATAATGTTCCGATGAAATGAACCGCCCACTGATGTGTTACTTTTAAATGATTTTATTGATTATGAAAGTTTTATTGTAACGATCTCTATTACACAACTGTTTCAATTCACGCGTTAAGTATAATAGTAAAATGGTTAAATTTTACCGTTGAAATATTTTTGTTAATTAGCATAAGTAATTTATGACTCAAAATTAGCAATACAGCAATTCGGTAAGTGAGTCTTTTCACATGTGAAAATGTCTATAATGCTACATATATATTTTTTACGTGAAAGCATATTTCTCCACTTTGATAGACAGCAATAAAGACGATTACTTAAACCAATTCTGCGTATATTTTGCGGGAGCTGTTTGATACATATTATGAAGCTATTAAATTTGCATAAATTGTAGCTAGCTCTGTATCTTTAACAACACTTGTGAAGCGTAGGGGTTGGACCTCTTATAAATAACTTATAGAAGCGTTGACAGCAATAAAATGTAATGGAATAAACTTTAAGGGTGTTCCACGAAATCCACTTGTTATTATCCACTAGTAGACGGAAAGGCTTCTGGCTTTTAATGATTGGCAGGCAGGTCGCAATCTGCAGTAAAAGACCGTTATTAGGAACACGTTGCCACCCATTTTTTTGCTTTACGGGAGGTGTTTGGTTACTACTGCTATGTGGTTATGGTAATGGTAACGTGGGATAGGTAACCGAAAATTATTGAAGTGTTTCTTTCACGAGATAATATTCACAACTAAAAATTATCATAGTTATTGACATATTTTATTGAAGCTCTGATAAACTATAATAAATTTTACCCTGCGTAAAATATTGATCGTAACGAAAAAAAATGTCTTATAAAATTTAATAAAAAGAAAAGTAATTAAAATCCCATCGGGGCCTTAAAAATTTCTTAGAATCAAATCAGTCAGGCTCAATATTTAAGTAAGCATTTTATAAATTGGGATCCGATATCTTCAATTATATATGTATGTATATACTAGCTGTGAGATTCGCGTAACGATTATTTTGTAATTTTATTAGTTTGAAACGTGATTAGTGTGCCAACGTGGATGGAATGGATATAACTAATACTGAATTGCAGTGCGAAGTAAAACAAGGTCAGGTTGTAGAGTTAATAAGACAAGGTTTTTGCGCATGTTGTTTTTAGTTATTTGAATAATAGTAACTTGTTATTTGTATAATATATTAGATGTGATTTGCTTGCACCACCCCATACTGTAATTCCATAGGTAAGTATAGACTGTTATAATGTATAATACACATTTTATTGTAAGTTATTAAGATATCGAACTTTTTGAAATATACACATTAATTTTCTTATTCTGTTGCTTACGTTATTACTGTGATGTTCCCAGTTTTTGGAACGTATAGGTATGGAATAAAGTGGAGGTATTTTCTCGGTGATGTGCAATGATTTGAGATGGCTGTTTGTTTTGGTGGATGCTAAACGTTATATATTGAGTTTTAGCAGAATTCAATATTAAAAGATTGATGTCAAGCCCTTGAAGCACTTACCGGCAAATTTTCTTAACAGCAGACTTTTACTTCGTCCCATGTATTGCCTTAAAATAATAGCACAGTGTCATCGGCGAAAGTTAAGATTTTTGTGGTGGTAAGATCAGGAAGACCTTAGATAAATTTAATATATGGTTGGTCCAAACACTGAACCCTGGGGAACACCGAAACTAATATCCTCGAAGTCACTGCCACCATGCCAACCACTGAGGTATGATTGTATTAACTTTACGAATGCAACCGTGTTGAAGTTTGTGAATAAGTATGGGAATAGAGACAGTGTCAAACGCTTTTGATATATCTTAAAACATTGCCAAACATTTTTTTTACTGTCTAGTGCATGAGTGACTTGATGACTAAGGTTACTAACTGCATCCGTGGTTAATAGATTTACACGAAAACCATGCAGTCCAGTTAAAATAGACAAAAATAAGTCATAACTTAACCAAAATTCGCATGGAGCTAAAAATTGGTAATACACCATTATAATTAAAATATCAAAAATCCCTTTCGATCCTACTTCTACAATAAAATATCCAATGTCAAACGTACAAAATTAAGGTTTTCTTCAATTTTTCTGAAAAAACGGTAACTTTAATCGTGAAAATAGGTAAGACAGAAGTTGTACATCATTCTCTACAAAAAGTGTAAAGAATTTTTTTTTTCATACGACTTACCATTGGTGAGATGTCGCGGCGATATAGGTGGAAAATTCATATTCTATAAATATGCACACAATTCCTCACCACCGTAATGATTTAAGTGATTGCGTAGACTTCTACGCATATAAAGAATACTATATAAAGAATGACTTTTCTCCATACGATATCATTACAAATGGAATTCGTTTTCTTCTTACAATGTATGGTGCTCCAATAAAAATTGGTTCCATATGCAAGCATAGATATTTGAGGCTTGTAAAATCTGCATGGAACAATTAAACAGTACAGTTGTCATGTCTGCCTCCAACATATGCTTTTGCCTTTCAACACTTGCATCGTGTGTATTATCAAATTCAAGTGTGGCTAGGCAATGATCTGGACCCAGAAGAAAGGGGTTGGAAATTTACAGATATTTTTGGAGCTAATTCAAACTCGACTCCCGCCTGCTCTAGAAAAACTACTTAATACTATTTTTTGTAACTGCAAGTAAGAAATATGACTGTCAAAAAGTAGTCAGACTTGCTCCAATATTGAAACAAGTACAACAAATGAAAATATTTATGATATTAACGAAGAGACAATTGATGCATCCCTTTTCTTAGAACAGCATTCAGAAATTCTGCAAGGAGAAGAAAGTGAAGATGAAGAAATAATTGTGTAACGAGGCGCCATAGCTATATTGGCGACTCGTTGCTTTCATTGCGCTCTTCTCTGGCCATTTCTCATATTTTCTTTTCTCTTGGTTTCCTATTTTGAATTTACTGTCTGTCTCTTTTTATTTGTTTTGTTCTCGAAGTTTATTCTTACCAGAGTCAGCGCGTAGAGCGGTTGACTCACCGATAACAATCATTTAAATATATTTATAGTGCTGAGCAGTTAATAATAAGCTCACAAGTATAATTCACAAGTTATAGCATAGCATAATTCACAAGTTTTCCTGTATATGTATTCTGTACCACCAGTTCCTGTTTATAAGTCTATAAGTTTCTTTAAGGCACTATTGTAAGTAGCCCTACCTTTTATAATATGTTTTAGTGATAAATGTGGAATTGTTTTTGTATTCAGTGTAATTTACCTTTTTTTATATAATTGTTTCAGTTGTGCCTTAATTGCTTAAATACAAAAACAAGTGACCTTGAGTGCTTTTATTTCTGCCGACTGCACCCGTCACAATTGTAGAAGAATAATTAGACAATTATCTATTATAATAACATTCAGAGGAAAACAACCTATTCCACTTCGATCATTAGCAATAGCAACATTGATTCAAACAATAGAATACTGTCTGATCAAACTTTATTTATTACAATAGATGGTGGAGTATACCCACTGGAGAAACCACGTTAAAAATTGCGCCAAGCACATTACCTCATAGGTGGTGCGGAAATGTGTGCATATTATTTAAAATATGAATTTTCCAACTGTTAAAATCGAGATATCTCACGAATGGTGAGTCGTAAGAAAAACGACTTTTTTCTAACCTATTTTCATGATAAAACTTATTGTTTTTGAGAAAAATCCTTAATTTTGTACATTTGAATATTTTGTTTGCAGAAGTAGAATTGAGTGGACTAATACTGGTTAGGTGAAAAAGGGAGTATTTTATTTAATTATTGAATTATTTCTACTAAACATAGTAACAATAAGAGAGGTTTCAGCAAAGGTCAGATCATCAAGTAAAATAGATATAACTTCGTTACGATTTTAATAAGGTTACTTGTAAATTCGTTAATCCTTAGAAAGCTTTCTTTTGCTAACGGTCCTCAAAGAAAAAGTTATTTATTTTCTTTATTACTTCAATTTCTTATTTGATTTTCCTCTGCTATTAACTTAAGTAAGTAGCATCATAATTTTTGGGCTTTTATAAAAGGAGAGGCAAAGTTAGATAAAACTTATATTTGTTTGTTTATTTTACTTACTAGAACTTAATTGTTAGATTTTAATATTTAAATAATTTTATACTATAAAATAATTCAATGTATCTCCGGCCTCAGCCTCTTGCTACCCGGCGAGTGCTCTCCTAATTAAGCTACCGAGACCTTGACAGTCTCGCTGAATGTTTCCAAGTATTCTTTAATCTGACTACCAGTGTCGTTAAAGAGTAGTAGGGTAGTATACGGTAGCAGTAGGTACGAAGTAAGCTTGGTGTCCTCCAAAGGAGGTCCTTTCAAGTTCTGATCGGATCTGTCAAGTACACCCACAAAACTTGACGAGTGCATTATTGATCAACGGTTAACGGCACCCTTCATTCCGGTCGAGTTTATCAACTTAACACTTGCTGCCGAGTAATATTCATACAAATATTTAAATGTGAATCTTCTCACACCACTATTAGCGTGCCACCGTGTCCGTAGTTGTCCAGTAGGTGTCCAAAAGTTTTGCCATGATAAAATCTTACAAATGTATCCAAGGGTGTTTAGAAATGGAGAATATTTCCTACTGTTTTTTCGCTCACAGGGAAGGTCTATGTCTGAGCAATGAGGACATTAAAACGTAAAAGGTCTAAACAATATAAACTAGCGATTGGCCATTTTCAAATAGTATGTGTGTGATTTTGTTCTGCAGTAACTACTAGTTACAGTGATCAATTTAAATACTTTTCATTGATGAGTCAGTAATAAACGTTTGATAAAAAATTATATTATCTAATTTCATTTGCTATAACAATCAATAACTCTACAATTCATTTTATCTAATGTTTATATTTAAAAAAAAACTATTTTATATAAAATCCAATAATGTATAACTCCGGACCCAAAACAGTGCCGATTCATGGCACCACTGGGTTAATCAATTAATAGATATAAAAAAGCCTGGATTTGAAACGGAGAAGTTCTAGCAAAGAAAAAAAAAGAACGAAGAAGATTATAAACATTATGAGGAATACACGGAATATCAGTGTTTTTAAGGTTTAGCTTCAAACCTATATCTTTAAAAAAAGTTAAATTTAATATACTTTAAAATAAACAAATTTTGATTACATATAATGTTCAATTAAATTCCTAAAAATATAAGCATGTTGCATGCATTCTGCAAGCAAGCAGCATGTAAGCAAGCATGCATCAAGGTAATTTGCATACAGCATTGAAGCATCCATTAAAGCATTGCAAGCACGCATGCAGCATGCAAACATGCATCAAGGCAATTTGCAAGCACACAAGCACTTAGGATTTTGTGTGTTTTGGCGCTACGGGAAGGTAGCCCCTCCACCCTGGCGTAACAAAGTACAGGCACCCACGCTCTCCTGAACCCGGGCGCCTATACCTTGTTACAGCGGATGAGAACTGCCTCCCTTCGCGCCTCCGCCTTATTGAATTACACTCTAGGGGTATGGCAGACAAGTACCACGTGGAGTCGAGGTTGGCTGAGTCGGATACGCTCTAAAGTAGAAATAAAGTCCAAGTTTTTATGGCAAATGATTATTATATATCATAAATGTTATAACATTTAGGCATTATATAAAATGAATTTATATACTGGAAGTGTATTTAGATCAAGTCAACTGAGCGTTATATCAGATAAAATTTGTTCATTTGATTTTCTGACAAATGAAGCGCACCCACATTCAGGGTCTGCCCCTCTTTACTTATAGCCGTCGTCTCTACTCTAGAACATGCTTACCCCAACGCAGATTGGTTCTGCTGTGTGGCCGCTTCGGGAACGCAATGTCGGTGAGCTTGGTAATAAGGTAATTTGTAGACGCGAGGCTCAACTGTGACCGCCCATATTTTTCCAACGTTCCCAAATACTAGAATGGTTTCTATTTCATTCTCTAAGCACGAAGATGCGTGCATAGTATGTTATATAATTATAATTAGTACTTATAATATTTGAAGTAGTAGGTATTGGGATATTAAGCTTTTAGATTTATTTAGTAGATAGTATAGAAAATCGTTTGACTGGCATGCTAATGTAATATAATAAAAAATATTAGAAAAATAGGCTGGCTGCTACAGTGTCCAGTGTGGGTAAGTGGTAAGACAAATTTCATTATCGTTGAAAAGTTTTGATTTTAAAACTCAACACTGATTCAAGGAAACGTCAGTTATTTCATTGAGGGTTGTCTATTTCACATTTAAAGATTTTTCATAAATAAATATTATACTTATTATAATAAATCTACATAACTTTCTTGTTAAAAAAAATATGTCCAATTTTTATGGGTCTTCAAACAAAGAAATGACAGTCATTAGTAGTTACCACAGGTAGTTACATTAAAAAAAAATATTTCGTTGGAGGCGTTGTAACGAAAAAAATTTAAACATACAACATGGTACAAACATCAAATATTGCATATCTAATTATGCAATCCAGAAAGGTTTATGAATGTATGGAGAGGAAATTTAAAAAAAATAAAAACGTAATGTTATGTAAAGCGTCTCACTTGTTGGCTCATGGCCAAAACCGTGGAATGTTTCCAGAAAAGTGATCTTTTCGGAGTTGAAAACATGTAGACAATGACGAAATATGGATCTTTTAACTAAGTTTTTTTTTTAGAATGTGTTCTTTCTTGATCCCAATCAAGCCCGGGGCCAAGCCAGAATCCACGATGGAACGAGCTAACCCAGAGAAGGTGCCTTTTCACCCTGGCTATGAAAATGGACAGGTTATAAGTTCTCGGTAATGCAGACGTAGGGAGGGAGTTCCATTCCTTTACTGTGCGCATTATGAAGGATGTTGAGAAGCGCTTAGTGCGACAAGTAGGAATAGCAACCAAGATAGGGTGGTAGCCCGCAGTGCGTCAAGATGTCCGAGGGAAAAAAGAGATGGTGTTATGAGCAAATGAAGCTCTTGAGCACTTTCTCCAAATTACAGTCTCCTCATAATATTTTAAGGTAAACATGTCCTAACTTGATTGTTAGATTTTTTATTATAATATAAAAATAAACAATTACAGGATATAAGTTAAAAACATTTTGAAACACAAGCTTTTGTTCTTAGTTGTAAATAAAACGAACTAAAAATTTAAAAAGCCCAAACTCGATGGGGTTGTATCGAGTTATTACGGAGTCCCTATGGCCACCTTCCAGCTCTAACATCAGATTAGATCCATGTTATCATAATATTGCATTGTAATGCAATATACATACGCATGCAAAATTTCAGCGCAACCGGAAAATAGGAAGTGGGTCAAATTTAACTTGCAATATTTCAGACCACGAGACAGGTGAAAGTAAATAAAATCTTATAATAAGGGTAGTGGTAGAGACACATAACCCAATAATTCGTGCGGTCATATTTATTCAATCGATTAATAAAGTCATAATAATTTGTTTCTTAAGAATGTATATTAAATACATTCATAAGAATGTATTTAGGGGAAGAAATAATTAAGAGAAGAATATTTTTTCGAATTTACATAACATATAAACCCAGATTACTTTGAAAGAAAATTTGTCAAAAAGTTAATCGTAATTTGTCAATTAAAAAACAACGGCATCAATGTCTCAGTAATAATAACGTAAAGTATACTTTTGACTCTTCACATTCTATTACGTTTATAAAAACGTTACGTTTGATTTCCCATGAGAGTCATGAAGATAATTTGGGTAGTAATAATTAAATTTTAAAAAGCATGTTTTTGTTAAAAAAATAGCTCACGTAAAAGGAAATCAACGAATAAAACCTACCGTTATTTGAAATTATTAAATTTATTAATGTTATAATATTGGTAATGTGATTTATTAAATCGGAGTTGGATAATTAGTATCTTACAATCGTATAATAACCAATTGTTGAAACGGTCATAGTTCTTTTTGATTCCTTTTGAAAGACAAGTTTTGAAGGTTTTAGAATCAGTCGTTTAAATAATTTCCACGAACCTTCTATTGTAGTCATCCACATTTTCGGATTCTTCCAGGCTTTCGAAACAACTTTGTAGCTCGACCTAGAAACTTTCGGAGTTTTAGATGGGTGCTGGGTAGAATTCATCAGTCGACATATCTCTAGCTTCGTTCTTATATTCAATATGCCTCTTACCATTCGATGATCGCTTCCTGTTTTCGTTAATTTGAACATAGAGACATCTTTGAATACGTGCGTCTTCGTCGCTAAGATAAAGTTAATCTTGATGAAAAACACCATCGGGATGCTGCCATGTGCATTTTCATTGTTTTCGCTTCCTGAAGAAGAAGTTCATTATAAATAGGCCTTCGCTCTACGTAAAGGCTTTATGCCAGGCCAGCATTTGGCCACTTGCATTCCTCTTATCATAGCCCAATTCCCCATTTCCATTTGGGCAAATGGCAATGAGCTGGAAATGGTGCAATTATGTAAAGTCCCCCATCACAACGGTGAAGTGGGTTCATGTATTGTGGGTACATGTATGTATCATTCATATATATATCATTTCATATATATATATATTCTCCAACTCGTTGTCAGGGTATTCCGCCGTCGGTGCATAAGGATATAAACCGGACACCACTTTGCGACACCACTGTGCGCGCCTTAAATGTTGCCAGCGCCAAAGGTTGTTGGGATTGGTAGCCTGGCACCTGCGGGGATTATTCGCACCCCCTGCCCCAGCATGACCGTGGCCTCTACTATGTGATACCTTCTTAATTTGTTCTTTAGTATATAATAATTTATCTAAGTATAGATTAACTATTCCCTTATTCCAAGATGGTATAAAAAGGCATCAGCTAAAGTTGATAGTTTACATGAGTAGTAGTAGTGTATGTTGAATGTGTACGGTTTTCTTAATTAGCTTAGAAGTACCAAGTTGTAATCCGCTTATGTTATTAAATAAATGGAAATCTTGTAAGAATAACTATTGCTGTTTTATAACATTGTTTGTTGCAAAACAAAGTAAGAAATATAAAGAATTTAGTAAATAATATCGTCTTCGCACACTCCATTTGTAACTGCAGTGGCAGCTTCTGAGCCATAGCAAACGTTGAATTGTATTTATGAACCCGAGTAAGGTTTAGAAACGATTAGCCTCAATGTAGCTCAATTAACTTCATTGTACTTTACTAATACATTCTATGACTATTTCAGTTGCTGAATTCGAGTTTATTGGTTAGATTTTAATTGTTTTTTTTAATATGCTTTTTATGTTAAGCGAAACATTAAAAAAAACTTTTTAAAAATAAAAAATGAGGATTAAATTCAAAAGATGAGAAACGAAACCTTGTGGTACATTTATTTTGCTATATTTTAATAATCGTTATTAATTTGTTATGTTTTATGTATTAGATTGAGATGAGTCATGTCAGGCACATTTCAGCTCTATGTAGTACTTATTAGTTCTATATTGAACCATATGAATCTCTCTCTTCTCGGTTTGACCACATGCTATGTGTAGTTTGACAATAAATAAATATTAGATATGTAATTTATGTGTGTCGACACGCGGTCGTGTGTAATGATTATTTTTATTCAATTAATGTATTTTCAATGCATATTTCACCTTTGAGTACTCATTCTCTATATAAACTTTAACTATGCGTAATTTCACACTCCTCAGGGGTACAAAGTTTTTAATCACGTAATCTATAGATGTATATCTTTTAAACTATAGAGCTTGTGCACACCAAGTTTTTTAAACGCACCATCCGTCTCAACGCGCGCTTGTATCGTTGAAAGGCGATACTCACGTTAGTCAAGAATTGCTCTGAGAAATAAATAAAAACACGATGCAGTATGCAGATTTTATCATTCATAGTTATATAATTGTAAAAGATAAAATGTGAAAATGATCACTATTATACTAAACTAACTAATTATACTAAAGAGAATAATTTGAAATATTTTTATGATGTTATTGTATGACTATCATAATAGGTTTAGCTGTTGGATGCTTTTCTAGAAAAATAAAACCTATATCTGCTGCGCGCTTCCGTGTAATTTGATTATGTTAAAAAAATATGCGCAATTCCATTCACAATTGACTAGGTTTGCGGAAGATGCAAATAGTCAATGAGGCGTAAAGTAATGGTCATTCGTCATTATTCACTTAGGGGACTGGCGAGCTTTTGAAAAAAGGGCGATGGCTTTTATGTCATTGGCATTTAAACTATAAAGCCACTATTATGTAGCCGTCCACTATTGGCTGATTTAAAGACTTGTTACAACTTTTTTTTAGTAATCCTCAAACCACTGTATTTTTTAAAGAAAATTATGTAATGCTGCTTCCTTGGAATAAATCTATATCTATATGTAAAAAAAAATACCGTCACTGTGTTTGACCGCGACACTACTCAACTGTTTTTAATTATTTTTTTCTTTTATGCTTGATTTATTCCGACTTAGGACATGGATAGGTTTCATTTATAACACAGCAAAGCGTGGTAGATAATTCTATATAACTATCTTTCCTTTATTGATATCTGAAATCATTTGAAGTTGTGAAGACCGACAGTTACTATCGACAGTTTACTCAATGTCGCCCAAGGTACCCCATTACAGTCCAAGCCAAGCTATTGAGTCAATCGTTAATTTTAACAAAATTAATCATGCTATACTAGAATCAGTCAGTCAGGTTTATTTTACAACCCAACGGTGATATAATAAATAATTAAAGAATCTCATTATTGTAAAAACTTGTTTATATTCAAATACTTATTTTCATTAACTAACTCCACGATAAGTAACAGTACCGGGGTAGTAATTTCTTGTAGAAGCGCTTATTCACTCTTGTTTAATAACGAAAAGGGAGGAGAAAACATCTCATGAATGTATTAAGTTAAAATTTAGGTATACAGTGAAACATTGGATTCATTAAGAACGCCAATTTGGCTCATTCTAGGTCAGTATGCGAAGATTTGAAATTTCATTGGTATGTCTAATGCGTGTTAAACATATTACTATATTAATTAAAAAGGCCGGCGGCATACTTCGGTAATATTGAAAAATATTTATTAATACTTCATCTTTCAGAATTTCTTAATGTTTTGACTGAGAGATTCGGCCATTTGTATTATGATAAGCCTATTATAAGCTTATATAAATATTTCGAGAAGACCAATGCAATGTAAAGAAAGGCTCAAAAATTGACATACATACATACTAACTACATACTAACATCGTTTTCGCGGGTTTCCATTATACTAGGAAGAACTGTTTCAGTAACTAATAACAGTGCGTGCGCACGATCATTGTTCATTTATTTTTAAATTACGATAAATACAGGTTCCTTATTTATTTATTTTAATACATAGACATGCTAGTAACAGAAGTGCACTTCCAACACACCGGTAGATCATTTATGGTTAAAGCAAATTACAATTCAACTCATTATTTGTGATGCTAAAAAAGATTGGCAAATTGTTAGATAAAAATAATTAAATTAACGTCAATGTCATCAATGGACAACAAAATCCCTTATTTCATGCACGTAAAATTTAGTTAGTTTAATCTAGTCACTAACATGTTATTAAAAACATCTAATCAAATGTCACGCGGATGCTTAAGTAGACAATTATCAATCATTGTATTTGTAACAGCAACGATGGTAGTATTTTTACGAAACAGCAGTTTTCACCGTCATCAAATTAATTATGCCCATATCGCCGAATCTCTGAGTTCGAGAATGCATTAATACACATTCTTATTTAACGAGTTAACTTTAGAAGCAAGCATGCATGATAATCTCATCTAATATAATCTAATCTAGGTATTAACGAGAGTGTGGATTATATTTATAAAGCCACGAAGCAAAAGCTAAGCATACATACAATGCTACGGCATTGTATGAAGTTATCCGTATTGTTTCGTAAGGAGTTTCATGCGATTGTGTTATACACGTGAGTCTCATTAAAATCTTAATAGAATAGTTATGCAGTGCTTTTGTTGCTTATGTTCTAATATCTAACCAGCTGGCCATAAATAACGTAACCTAAAACCTTTTCTTTCTTTAAACTTTTTAATGATATTTAATTTAAAACGCGATTATTATTTTAAAAGCTCTTTTTCTTCTTTCGATTTCGCGCGATTTCACATAATATATTTTTTCATGTTCACTATTAAATTACAATATGTAATTGGGTATCAAAGAAAATAGGATTGCAGTAATCGCCTAGCACAAAATGGGTATGGAGCTGTCTG
Source organism: Calamotropha paludella (assembly GCA_927399485.1). Classification (NCBI taxonomy): domain Eukaryota; kingdom Metazoa; phylum Arthropoda; class Insecta; order Lepidoptera; family Crambidae; genus Calamotropha; species Calamotropha paludella. The sequence continues at coordinate 15,543,203 of OV656803.1, read as the reverse complement.
TCATATTCCAGACACTTCAAAAGCGTGGTATCAGCCGTATGTTCGTATATCGTACTTTCAACAGATACAACAACACTTTCTCTATCGAAGACCACAAAAGACCGGGGCGGACGCGTGCTGTTAGAACTACAAAGGGTGTTAATGCTTAACAGTATTAACAAGCTAGAATTCGACGAAACCCCTTTAGGAAGCAAAAAATCTTATCGCAAGAAATGAAGATTCCCGCTAGGACTCTATCGCATATCATAAAACAAGACCTGAAGCTCGGTGCTTATCGTCAATAAATAGGATATGTTGAGGTTACAAATACAAAGTTACTTCATTATATAATTAGGTCGGATACATTACGGGCATGGTGTCTGTCTGTCAATGTTTCAATATAGAATTCTATGAGACAGCCGTCAAAGTGAAAATATGGATACTGTCATTATTGGTTTTATTGTGAAAGTACAAAAATGTTTATCTGGGTTAAATAAACTTTATTAATTGTAATGCTAAACTGTGTTTTCTCATTATCTCAACACACGCGTATCTACTGCATCTAGTTTGGCATTACAATGGTTATGGGCCCAGGGCTTGAGATAGAAAAATATAGTAGTCACAAGAAGCTCGCGTAAGTAAAGTGATAAAAAGAATAAATATAAAGATAAGTGCTACTATAGGGATTTAGAAAACATGAATTCCTCTATAAGAATTGAGCCTTTGATGAAAGATAATTTTGATAGTTGGAATTTTGATAAAAAATGATGTTTGGAAGTTTGTGAGTGGAAAAGCACCAAAGCCGGATGCATCACAGGTTGAAGCATTGACAAAGTGGGAAGAAGCAGATGCAAAGGCAAGGGCGGATTTAATTCTATCTATTAGTCCTTCCGAGCTTCGACATATCAGAAGATGTACTACATCAAACGAAGTATGGGTAAGGTTGCAGTCTGTTTATGCTTCACGTGGACCGGCAAAGAAAGCTACACTATTAAAAAGGCTTTTGACACATAAAGTAGGCGATTCTGGAACTAATGATATGCGCGACGACATTGGTATTTTCTTCGATACTGTTGACAAGTTAGAGGCTATGGATGTTAAGATTCATGAAGATCTTTTATCAATTATGCTTTTATATAGCTTGCCAGAGAGCTATGACAATTTTCGCTGTGCTATCGAAAGTAGAGACGAACTTCCAAATCCAGAGATATTGAATATAAAAATATTGGAAGAATATGAGTCTAGAAAATCAAACAATACTGTGCAGTCTAATGGTGCATTAAACACCTTTCGAAATAAGAAGCTATCATCGTCAAATGTGGATTCAAATAGACAATATAGCGGGCGAAATGAATTTCATAATATGAGATATAGTAATAATGCGAATGAAACGGGACGAAGATATTATAGTAGGAGAGTATTGATTTGTTATCGTTGTAATCAACCGGGGCACAAGGCACCTGAATGTCAAATGAAATATTCTAAGCCGGATTGTAGTAATAATGTAGAAAATATATATAAGGTTGATAATAAAGGTTTAATATGTTTAAATGTTCCAGGTTCACGACCTAATAATACAATGAGTGTTTTAAAACAACAATGGGTGTTGGATTCCGGGTGTACGTCCCACTTGTGTAATGATGCACGAAAATTTTGTAATACTCTTGAGGTCACTGAAGGTAAAATTAATCTTGCCACTAATATGAGCACGGATGTCCTAGGTAAGGGTGTAGTTAGACTATCGGCTTTAGGTGAACGTTCTGTCAATTTAGTAGATTTTAAAAACACTCTTTTTGTGCCAGAGTTAAGAGCAAATTTGATTTCTGTTTCAAAAATTACTGATTCTGGCTATAATGTACATTTTACACAAAATATTGCTCGTGTTACTAATCATGACGGAGAAACTGTTTTGGCAGCTTATCGCCAAGGCGACTTATATTGGCTACAAGAATATGCTGGTTCATCAAATACTGTAACTGACTGTAATGCTGATTTATTCTCTTGGCATGAACGCTTGGGGCATCTGAATAGTAAACATGTTGCGCGATTATTAAAGTACTTAGGTAAAAATATATCAGTAAATGATATAAATGCATTGCGTAATTGTAGTATTTGTGCTCAAGGTAAAATGTCTGCACTGCCGTTTGATAAGTCAAATGGACCGTGTGATGAAAAACTACGTGTGGTCTATTCTGACATAGTTGGACCTATGAAATGTGAGTCCAAATCAGGTGCAAGATATTTTATCACATTTATAGACGACTGTACTAGGTGGTGCGAAGTTTATTTTCTGAAAACAAAAGCTAAGGCATTAGAAGCATTTAAGATTTATAAAAGATATGTTGAAAATTTGTTTGGATTTAAAATTAAATATTTTCAGTCTGATAATGGTGGGGAGTATTGTAACGCTGAATTTGACAAATTTCTACAAGAGGAAGGTATTTCGAGAAGATTAACTGTTCCTCGTACTCCGCAACAAAATGGAATAGCGGAGAGAATGAACAGGACTTTTGTTGAAATGGCTAGGTGCATGCTGTTAAGTTGTGATTTATCTGAAGGTTATTGGGCAGAAGCGATTGATACGGCATGCTACATTAGAAACCGATGCCCTAGTAATAGTTTGGGAGGAGATATTCCTTACGAAAAGTGGTATGGAAGAGATGTAAAAATTCATTATTTACAAAAATTTGGTTCACATGTATATATTTTAAATAAGAATCCGAACAAAGATAAATTTGATGCTCGTGGTATTGAGGGCGTATTCGTCGGATATTCGAAAACAAATAAAGGTTTTAGGATATGGATACCGGAGAAAAGAATGTTTACGATTTCTAGAGATGTTAGATTCAGTAACATCGTCAAGTCAAAGACTGACATAGCTATGGATAAGGACGAGTCGTCAAATGAAAATAATAAAATATTTATAGATTTTTCATTCTCAAGAGAACCTGATGATCTATTATCAGGGGTGAATTATGAACTTAATGATGAAGTGTGTAGAAATAATGAAATGAATGAAACTATTGGTGTTGATTCACAACTAGAAGAGCCGAGAGAACAAAGTAGGGCTGTAGAAGTAACCTGTAAAAGGGGAAGTGGAAGACCAAAAATTATGCGAACCGGTAGAGTTGGAAGACCAAGAAAAAGTTACAGAACTGTAGAGGAGACAGATTCAGCATCTCAACAATATATCATTGGGAATGATGAGAACCTGACAGAGGGAAGTAATCTCGATGATGTGGGTGTCGAAGATGCTGTAGAAGATGATGTGGGTGTCGAAGATGCTGTAGAAGATTTGAATTCTAGAGAAATTATAGGAATGGCAGAGATATCTTTGAAGGATGCTCTACAAAGTGATGAACGTATAGGATGGGAGGAAGCAATTCTAGCAGAAATAAAAAGTCTTGTAGAAAAGGACACATGGATGGTTGTAAAAAGACCAGAAGATAAGAATGTAGTAGGTTGTAGATATGTTTTAACTACAAAAGTGGACATAGACAAATCGCTTAAGAAGAAGGCACGTCTTGTTGCGCAAGGATTTAGCCAACGCCATGGAATTGATTATGATCAAACATTTGCACCTGTAGCGAGACTTGATTCTGTAAGACTATTAATGGCTCTTGCTGTGGAGTTAAATTTAGAAATTCACCAGTTAGATATCAATACGGCTTATTTAAATGGAACTTTAGATGAAGAGATATATATGGAAACTCCCAAATTATTAAAAGAATGTCTCTTAAAATTAATACATAACAAAGACGAGGATGTAAATGTTGTTAAGCGAGCAAAGTCTATGCTGGAGAGTATAAGAAGCGGTGGCGATACGTGCTTACTAAAGAGGTCCCTATATGGATTGAAGCAGGCCGGCCGGCAATGGAATAAGAGGTTAGATGAAAAACTTAAAAATATGGGACTGTCTCAAAGTTTAAATGAAGCATGCTTATACGTCAGACAGCAAGACAATGAGCATCTTTTTGTACTAGTTTTTGTAGATGATATTTTAGTGGCCTCTCAAAAGGCAGATCGTATAAGCCGATTTAAAGCTGAATTGAGTAAAGAGTTCTTTCTAAAAGACTATGGTCAAGCTAAATATTTTCTAGGCATTGACATATGCAAGACAGATGACAATGCCATAGTTTTGTCACAAGAAAAGTATATAAAAGATTTATTGATAAAATATGGAATGAGTAATTGTAATAAATGTTGTACTCCGATGGAAACAAATTCTTTAAATAACTGTCTCGAAATCGAAAATATTACAGGGGAGAAATGGCCATATCGTGAATTGATTGCTTCACTTATGTATTTAAGTGTAGCTACGCGGCCAGATATTACTAATTCTGTAACAAAATTAGCTCAATTCTCTAATAAACCAGAACCTAAGCATTGGAAGGCAGCGAAGCGTATTCTGCGATACCTTAGAGGTACTGTAAATTATGGACTTGTTTATAAAGCGAATGGTAAGTCGATAGAGGGATATTGCGATGCCGATTGGGGAGGTTGTGAAGTAGATAGGCGATCATTCTCAGGCTATGCATTCATTTTAGCTGGCGCCTGTATATCCTGGTGCTCACGAAAACAAAGAACTGTTGCTACATCCAGTTGTGAAGCGGAGTATGTCAGTCTAGCAGAAGCAATGAAGGAAGGTCTTTACCTACAGAGCTTATTGACAGAAATAGGATTTCAAAGGTATGCTTCTATTTCACTTAATGCCGATAGTAGATCTGCAATTTTCTTAGCGAAGGACCCGGTGTTTCATGCTAGGAGCAAGCATATCGATATAAAATATCATTTTATACGGGGAATTCTAAAAGAAAATAAGTATATACATTTGGGACATATACCTACCAACGATATGTTAGCTGATGTATTGACTAAGCCATTACCTCGGCTCAAACATTACAAATGTATAAATGGATTAGGGCTTAAAAGATGTTAGCAATGTTACCTATTATTTATGATTACGACCTGTACATAATAATGTAGTTTAATTGAATCTCTATGACTTTCCACCTTGTATTTAAAGGGGCGTTGTTACAACTTATTATTACTTTATTTGTTATTAGTTACTATTTACTCTGTATTTGAAGGGGCGTGTTGAGGTTACAAATACAAAGTTACTTCATTATATAATTAGGTCGGATACATTACGGGCATGGTGTCTGTCTGTCAATGTTTCAATATAGAATTCTATGAGACAGCCGTCAAAGTGAAAATATGGATACTGTCATTATTGGTTTTATTGTGAAAGTACAAAAATGTTTATCTGGGTTAAATAAACTTTATTAATTGTAATGCTAAACTGTGTTTTCTCATTATCTCAACACACGCGTATCTACTGCATCTAGTTTGGCATTACAGGATATGCCCTAAATCAACCTTTACAATTAAAGAAAGTGAATCGATCAAAATGCCCTCGATACGCAGGTAAAAGGCACAGAAATATCCTCTTTACCGATAAAAAAAATTGTCACGATTGAAGAGCACTACTATAAGCAAAATGATAAAGTGTACTTTCACAGTTCTAAAGAAGCTGCTCAAGTGATTGGAAAGGTACAACGTGGTCATCATCCAGCGTCGATGATGGTTTAGTGGGGAATGTCTTATCAAGGTGTCACTAGCTTTGTGACTGACATTTTTGTGAATAAGGAGTGAAAACTTCAGCCAAAGTGTATCAAGAGACAGACTTTGATCGGGTTGTGAAACCTCTCAGCAATACACTTTTTTCCGTGTACTTAGTACCGTGGACTTTCCAGCAGGACTCTGCACGTGATCATAAGCACGAACTATCCTACTTTTATCCCACATTCATCATCGTTTTCTGCGACCCTAAATCTCAATATCACAAATGCTATCTTTTTAAATATAACTAGAAAGAAAGAAAGGTGAAAAACGCAAGAAAGGTAAAAAACGCAGAAAGAGGTTCACAGATAATAGCCAAAGGAGAAAAGTAAAAACTGCAGCTAAGACTTATTTTAAAAATCATTCCGTAGTGAATTGGGCAGCGGTTTGAGGATATGCCCATCCCCAGGTAAATCGGGCATCTACTGAAAAATATGCCCATTACCATCCTGAGGTCTATAGACAGGCAGTTGTGAATTATAAGAAAAAGCAGCAAGCAATTGTTTGGAAAAATAAATATATATCCGGATGCCACTATGACCAAAGTTAGATTATTATCATGTTTGTAACTACATCAAGTTTTAACGTGATAAAGTTACATATGGGTGAACGATTTTAATGGGATTTGGCAAAAAATAGATTTTAGTGATACAATGTACGATTGCCGTAAGATCGGGTGACAAACTTTCTCATATAGGCACATATCTAAATTTTCACGCGAACGAAGTCGCGGTGAGCAGCTAGTTAATAATACTGAAATGACTTGAGCTAATATCTTATTTGCAGCTAATAACACTGGTAAAAAGAGCCTTATCGGAGAAGCTGTATATAAAAAGTTTACATGAAACTCAGTAAAATTACCAAAAATTATTAGTCATAATAAAAAAAATGAGAAATAATTCCTATTTTTGTATATTAAACAAATTCGTATGACATGTAATGTAACACACGCACAATTCTCGTGGACCGTAGAGTGTATGATATGTGTTAATTAATTGAAATATATAATAATGAGAGATTCTTTACATTATAATGAGATTCATCATTATAATCTCCGTTGTAAGACGCCCAGTGCTGGATAAAAGGCCAAGGTAGAGGAAACAAATATTATTTTTTCTCGAGACATACTAAGGTGTAGGAGAAAATTAGACCAAGTTATTTTTCCGATCCGACCGATTGCATTTTGGACATTCCTAGTTCCGATAAGTAGTTTAAGCACTTACATTGTGTAAATCAGACACGCAAACAATATTACAGCTACCGACTGTGAGGAAATATTAAAAAGGACCATTTATTTTACTAAAGAGCTTGGTAGATTTATAAATATGAAAATCGTTACTTGAGTTTAGTTTGAAACAAAACTCAACGGCGAATTGAGACCTCATTTTACGGCGTTAAATATAAGCTCTATTAGCTCGGAGTCGACTTGACCCAGAAAATGAGTTGGGTTAAATGTAAGTATTATGATCAAGATTAAAAAGATGGTGGTCACGCAACTCGCCGATATTTTTCAAGGCTTCTTCGTGTCGATTAGAAAGTGTTTATTTGAGGTTAAGAAGCAATTAGAATGGTTTAAACAAAAATGTAAGGGAAAATGGTTTTGCAAGCGTGCGGCACGTTCTGGTCTCACGGTGTGTATTAAGGTATTACGTAAATAATTAAATGTGGTCAAGTGCGAGTCATCTTTATTTTTCTATAGAAAATTATGCAAACCATAGTTTTATGAATTTTAAAATTTGAAATCGGAGTCAGAAGCTATAAAACCAGCATTTTACTTTAACATTTTGGAGCCTAAATATCACAAATAATTATAACAGTGTTATTTAGGAAACACTTCTTTAAATAATTAAGAAAATTGTATTATAAAAATTAACTCACCCATCAGATATTCTCCTGCTCATTGTCTTAACTGCGTACTACTGTTCCTTAGATAAAAACATTGTCACTGCTACGCTTATTTTATTTTTGACTTCCCCTTCATTACTAATTTAAAAACTTTATAGGACAGTAGAGTAACACAATGCAATGAAACTAAGCCTGCACTCCCAAAGAATTTTTTACTCCATACGATATTGCTGCATTATGTTGGTTATGGTTCCCACTATATGGCAGTAATAACCAATACAAATATTTATATGTTATGTTATTATAATCTTGCACCTGTAAAGTAGTGGTACATTTAAATATATAAGAGGCTTATCTTTAAAAACATCTGTTCCAACCAACCAAGGATACTCGTATGTGGGTGACTTAACAAGTAAGTAGAGTGCAGAACAGATAATATGTATTCATAAAATAAACACATATAATTTTAATAAAAATTTGCATAAACTGTTATACTATGCCAATATATTATGTGGAGTACTTGTTTTTTCTATATTTATATTTGTATTGTAATTGCAAGATATTTTTGATTAATTTAATTGCATGTGGTGTTTACCTGTTATTAATTGTACACTTAGTTAGTTCCTTAATATTTGTTTATTTTATATTTAGTGTAACAATTGTTGGTAAACCATTCTAATAAAATAAATAAATATACTACATAAATAGGAACTAAATACATACTGCGTGAATACCAAAGTTAATAAAATTACATATTGAGTACAATAAATAGATAACTAAGGCAAAGTTCGTAAGTAAGTTCGTTATCTTATAACTATGTTATTGTGCTAGACAGAGATCTTTGAGTTTGTTCTTAAAGAAAACGATGGATGGATGCTCTTGGCTGGCCAAAGGAAGTTTGTTCCAGAGCTGTGCCGCTCGGAAAGAGGAGTTGTGGAAAAATTGAGAGTTCGTTTTAGGCAATTTTAGCATCTTAGTTATCCTCTTTTAGGATTTTCAACAAGGTTTTAAGAGTGTGCATGTCGCGGCGCATACGAATGTGCATTTTAATCAAATTCTAAAGTCTGACACCCGATTGAATCTGCGCAGCCTAAATATACCTAAACATAATCATTAGGTTTAGGTATATTTAGGCTGCGCAGATACAGAATCTACTCATTAAGTCCTAATGGGGTAGATTCTGGAGACGGTCGAACTTATCCAGGTGATCCTCAGTGACGTCTAGATAACAGACATCGGCGTAGCCAAGAATAGGGTTCTCCCTATTCTCTTATTCCTAATCGATTGCGAAATGGAGTCACTCAAGAAAAAGAGAGGAGTAATACAGACGTTTACTCAGTTCACCTATGTGAGTAGAACATAGAATTATTCATGAACAGTCCAAGATTTTTATCTTGTCGTTAAAGGCAATTGGAGTTTGGCCATAATTAAGGGGAGGAATCAGATTCCAATCAAGTTTGCGTTTAAGCCTGCCACTGACAATTATTATAGCCTGAAATTTAAAGGGATTATCTAAGAGACCGAAAGACGCAGATCAACTTTTAATTGAAGCTAGGTCCCGATTTAAGGAATAAATCGCATCAGCATATACGTGAAAACAGGAAGAGATAGCAGAAAACAATCAAAATAGAAAAAAGAAGGCGCCGCCTTACGGTACACCTGCCGAAATATCCGACCAATTCGAAAAAGAGCCATTATAGACAACAAACTATTGGCGCCGAAGAAGATATGGTTTGAATAGTAGTTATGAAGACATTGATAGAACACCAAGCAGTATGTCGAAGTCTACACATTTGAAAGCACTGCTGAAGTCTAGTATTACGAAAGCATTCGATCGAATTATAAATGTCCTTCATAATGTTCAGCAGCACACTGATCGTTCTGTGAGAGGGATGGAAGCCCGACTGATGAGGGCAGTGAAGTAAATTGGAAACGATGGAAGTGCATAATTATTTCAACCATGGAGAGGATCGGGAGGATGGAGATAATACGAAACTGTGAAGAGGAATTTGGATAACGAACGTTTTTTCTTTTTTTTTGTAAAAAGTCAGGTGCTTGACCAATATCTGGCCTGATGGTAAGCGACGATGCGATCTAGGAGGTTACGCGCTTGCCTAGAATATACTTTATATATTCACTATATATTCACTCGGGACTTGAATAAGGGGGCAAGACTTCGGAGTTCAATAGCCAAAAATATTTATCGCAAAGCAAGTAACTGGCTGAATGATAAAATTACCGCGCTAACTTCAAAAAATAATCAAAGAACCAAATGCATTCCACCTACTTAATTGTTTACTCGATTCCGATTTAATACCGATGTTTTTACAAAAAATAAATAAGTACTTCTTTATCAACCAAACATACTTATCTATTAATAAACTATAAATATAATAAACTTATTTTGTCATTGAATATCACAAAAAATATTATTTTGATCCCTTGTGATACAATAGACTATTATTTGTTTGTAATAGCATTTAGTTGGCAATTGTATTTATTATATATAGGATGAAACGATGTATTATGCAGGATTGTGGTTTTATGTTGATCGATTGCTTACTAAACATAATGCCCTCTTACACACGTAAATAAGATTGGAAGTCAGGAAGTGTGTATTTATTGGTGAGTGCTTTTAGTTAGTTTGTTTCATACAGCAACTGCGTAACGCATAGACGTGGCTTTTGCGTAGAGGTAATTTATGGTCCTGAGAATGACGCTGGCAAATTTGTAACTTGGTAATTTACAATGTATGCATATGTAAGACTTATATTTTCACACAGTCGTGCTTAGAAGCTAAAGAAATTTTTGTCCTATGTCCACAACACATTAAAAAGACTCGTCTTTTAATATGTTATTGATACTGTACCAACACTTTAGTTTGCACCATAATGTTATTATTAATATTAATGTACGATGGATTTATAGTGAGCTAGTATTGGTAACTCATTTTTTTTTAATGAATTAAGAGTTCTCCATGAGCAAAATATAAAAATAAATATAAGAGGAATCGCAAACGAAAGAAATAATCAAAAATAATACTTATCGATTATACTTATCGAAAAGATTATACTTATCGTCTTATCTAATAATCGCTTTACGCTGATGATACTTTGACGACGCGGTTTCCTATATGAGGAGAAGCAGAAATTGTGTCATTAGCGTTGCCAATTTTATACAAAACTCTTAATTCCACAGTCGTTTTAGAAAATTAATTACACTAAGCAATTTCACATATTAAATTTGAGCTCGCAAAAGGGTTATTTAAGACAGAACTGACAGGCGAGTGATTAATTAGGGAACCAAAACGGAACCCGATATTTTGGCACGATTTTTTTTACCATTTAGACCAGTTTTTGATTCATATCTTTGTTTAGGATCTTGTCAGAACATTCTTTTAAAATTTTATTTAAGGTAATTAAAACATGAATTACATTTTGTAATACGTCAATAAATGCAAAAATAACGCAGTTATCTGTGGATAGACTCAGAAATATCAAATTCCTAAAGTAATTCTTAATTTCAACTATTACTATTGAACAAAATTTTAAATGAGATTGTGTGGTCGGTTGATGTGTTGTTAGCATAGAATAAATATTTTGTAACCGATTTTTTATGGATTTGATATTAAAAAGTAAAAAATATTTAGTTCACCGCTTGAAATTGTAACAGAAAGAAAAGATCTTTATCACAAGGATTTAAGTATTATCGTTATTGTACTGTATTTTGTATTTACTCAGTTCTTTAAACATTATATAATATTTGCATTATGAATTGCTCTTTACATTTATCGTTACACGTTTCTTATAGAAGAGAAATAAATTTCAATATCAATACATATAACAAATATTTAAAAACCGGTTGATATATTTATCATTCACAAATATATTCATTGTTCTGTACATATAATATATTTATTATATGTACAGAACAATGAATATATTTGTTAAAAAAATGAGCGTGGGCGTTAAAAAAGAGAGTAACGGAATACAAATAAACATTTTTTTTTTAATTCGTCTGTATGAATAATCTTTCCAAAACCACTAAACGGCTTCCTGATGAATTTTAAAAATCAATAATTAACTTTTAATATTAATTTAGTTACCTAAAAAATAAAAATTGTTAAGAATAAATAATGGATTGTTAAATTGATTTATCATAGAGTAGTAAAGTCCATCGATTTATTATGGAACTAACTAAAAAGAAACTTATTGGTTTTGTTTTTGCATTGTTTTAGTGATTTATAGATGTTGATGATTCCGTTAAATATGGAAGACCATTGAGACTCACTATATGGCGTTGTTCAATTGTGTTCATTTTATAAAAGAGGTAACACAATGGAACTTGACACAAAGTATTAAAAGTAAAGAAACATATCCCATTGCAGGCGCACACAATTTCCCGTAGCGGCGTGCTTCGTGATGATCATAAATAAGTCTCAGTGGCCGACTTCAAAGTATGCCAGTGTCGACCTGAAATCTATCAGTTTTTCCCATGGCCAAAAGTACGTTGTCTGTTCGAGAGTCTGTAATGTTGTTTATAAAGTTGACTGAAATTTTTCATAAATCGAATAAATTCTCGTAATAAAACCTAATTAATTTCTCAAGTCGCAGTTGAGCTGGTTCCACATAAGGGACAAAATATAAAGGTTTGGTTATCGATCAATCGGAGTAGTTAAACGTAATTATATTCCTAGTTCACTTGCATTACGAATAAAGCTTTATTGTAATGTAAGTCATATGTGTATAAAAAATCCCTGAAGCCACTACTACTTATCAGTAGAAAAGTTTTTGTTCGTAGCATTTTTAGGTAAACTCTAACGAAATTCCGTATAATACCTATTTGGTGTTAAGCCTGATTGATTGAAATTTAAGGAAGGCTATAAATAAGATTTAATTTCGCAGGATATAATAAACGAAATTGAACCCAAAAGCCGCTAGATTCAAAAATGAAGTAGTATATTTTCTAAACCTACCTAAAAGAATCAATAAAATTTACTAGGCTATGAATAGTATACCAAGCGTTTTAGCAGGGCATTGTTAACCCTGATTATTGAAGAGACTCATTGACAGACATATAGTACCACGCTATATGTTACATCGGGTGCTATATATTAAACATAATAACATGGGATTGATAAAGATTCCGATATTTATATCAATATTAGACCAGCCAGTGACTTTTGCTAGGTTCAAAAAAATCAAAGGGTAAAAATTTATTTTATTCGGTGGTCGTCACACTATACACTAAAACTAAAATATTTACTCAAACGATATAAGATAGGCCCAATCATCATGAGTGTAGTTTGAAGTGCTGTACACTGTAGTTTCATACAAAATTTTCTCTTCAATTATATTAGTTCAATTTAATTCAATAGCAATTAGTTCAGAATATTCTACAAGATCTGGCCCAGAATAACCTGCTTTCAGCCGGATTAAGAAGGACCTAGATAATGACACTATCCAACAAAAATATTTTTTAACACAATGACAAAACGACTAAATTAACATTCATCACAAGTATGCTCCTTCGGTATGTATGATCAATTTATGCAAAATAAAAAAATCATTTCAATGAGTGAATAACACGAAAGTGTAATAATTCAAAAAATATGTCCGTTTCTACTATAAATTGTATAGAAAAAAACAAGAAATCCAAATTTTTAATAGACGGTTAAATGCGTCGATGTGTAATATAGATTTTATCATTATATAGAAGCATGGACTTTATTTTTAAGTAATTATTATTTTTTATTGTACCTTATTTTACCTTATTATTTTTATACCTTATGCTTACCTACTCTGAAGTAATAATCTATTTGAATGAATTGCACGACGTTGTCATCAGAAACGTTTTTGCAATACTTATTAATCCGACTTAATGAGGCGCATCGGCATGGATTTTATAGATCTAACATCGATGCGATGCACCATGGGAATGAGTTTATCCGGAGTGAAGTTGACTTTCAATATCATTGGTTCATAGCAATTTTCGTATTCAACTAAGAGCTAGATTTATGCTTGCAACCCATGTGATATAAGTATGTGTAACAAGAATACTAGTAAATATTTGCATTACCAGTCAGATGCCTGGTATGGATCAGATAATAAATACAGGGCTCTGTATATAGTTTTATGTGTGGGAGGCCGATTAAAAGCAGTAAAAGCTGTTTCTTGTCCTTTATATTAATCAAACAATTCGATTTTCGAAGGTTGGTTTACAAACTACGCAAGTGAATGTTATGTTATTTAACGTAAAAAAAAATCCAGTCAGATATGGCAAAGTTACAGATGTTGATAACTAACCTTGTTTCAAAACCAAAGTGTCTCAGGTAACTTTAGACTTTATACGACATTAACAAAATCAAGTCTCGTTGTAACATTAACAAGAATTTTTGGAGATCGTCAAAGTCTAGATTTCTTTCAAAAGAGATAGCCCTTGGTACAACAGAAAAACAGAAAAAACTATGACTGAATAGTATGCAAGCTCTAAAATAAAAAAAGAACAGAGATGGAGAAAGTTGACAGGTATAAAGTGATAGTGCAAAAACAGCTGTACGTGTTAGCTTTAGCTGTGGCTTTATAAATTGAAAGCGCTCTATTTCTTCCGTAAAAGCTTTCACGTATAATAATTCCAATTCCGTGTGTCGAAATAACCCACAAAGGGAAGGCTTATAAAGAGTTTGGATGATAAATTGGCGGGTAAAACCGAGTGCTGCGTTATATTTTGTGTATGACATTTTTGGACTAACAAGGGTTAGGTTGCGAACATCGATTAAGAGCCACCCGGTTGCGTCCCACGGTCCTGAGTAGGGTGATCATGATACTGGTTGAATTGAAATCATGTTAGTTTCATGAAACAATGAAAAATCAAATTCAATACAGATATGACAGCATAACTGACTTACCGTTTTTATTAGAACTACTACAACGTAAATATGTCACTGCTTCATTGTTACGTATTGACATACAACGGTTTACAATATACCGTATCGATGATAGTTTTGGGTGCAAGCCCTAAACAAAAACAACTTTTTTCAAAAGCTTGTTCATTAATTTCCGAGCAAAACTTTAAAAATGAAAATTTAATAAAGGAACTTTTTTTATTTAATTACGTAAAATCGTGCTCCTTCATATATGATTTCTATTATACCACCTACTTACCTAGAACATGAAGAAATGGCGCTGGTATTCGGCTAAAACAATTGAAAATATCAACTAGTTTGTAAAGGTTTCGGTAGCCTATTTGGCACAGTAGAGAGTATCGCGCTTGACTACTGGGCAAGTTTTGTAAAGCAATATTTTTGTAGTAAAAAATCCCTAATTGATAAAAATCTTGCAGTCAAATGTATTCAAATAAAAATATGTACTTAAAAACTATAAATATAATATACATCTAATACAATTTGAACGCGCTCAAAGAGCAGTTATTAAAGTTCAAACCCTAGCATTAAACCCTACCGCTATTCTACTAAAGCGTTGTATCAGGAATTAGTAGTTTTAACTATACTTCAATTGTATATAAAAATATCATTCTTCGACAACATGAAATTGTGCCACCTCTGACTATATCGACTGGGCGTAGTTATGCCGTATACAAAGTTTCTTCGTTTAAAATTTATATCACCTAAAACTTCAGTAATTTTTGGGGCCTTTTTTATATAAAAAAGGTTTTGCAAAAATATCAAAACATTCGAAATAATATGTACACTCTTGCAAGAAACTCATTGAAACTCATCTACAAAAGCTTGATTATGAGGACACGAAATGTTTGCTGAAAACCTGGGGATAAATATTTAAGCAACACATACTCGTATTATTGTTATTATAAAATTCACTTTATATATATGTATACGTATGTGACTGTATAAATTTAATTTCGTGCTGATTTGCTTTTTGTTAGTTATGTTGATTAACTTAAGTAATGTAACCTATAAAATGTTAATATTAGTACTAATTTGGTAATCATGTAACTGTATAATAACACTGATTTTTTTTTGATTTGACTAAGTTCAAGTTTTGTTCATCTAGCTTGTTTGCTTACAGTGTACTTGTGTACTTGTTTCTCTACATCAACCAATGAATAAAGAACCGTAGACAGTACACAGTCCCGTTACTGATACGTATCGACATAACGAGAAATTTTAGCCTACATAATATTGTAAACGATTGACTGAATAATACAGTGTTACTTACTTTCATCTATAGATCCTTCAAAAAATGTGACTCATTATTTTAAATTCATCTATTTTTGACCAACCCATGCATGGCTAAAATGTCATCATGTGTATTGCATACATTTCTAAACAATCTAATCCCGAACGACATTTATACCTTCATATTTCCTGTGAATCAAAAAACGTCTTACTGTCCTAATTAATCGCAGGGGGAAATTTGAAAATAATTTAAATGTTTTTTTATAATTAATTCATAGCAAATCACAAATATTTTTCTTAGGAAATGGGTGGTCTAACAAACAGGATTCACAAACCTACATAGATGGTATTTAGTAATTTTTAAAGTTTACTCAGATACTTATTAATAACAATCGATAAACTGTGTTAATGTTCATTCACCAACTACCTAGTGATCTAAAGG
Source organism: Calamotropha paludella (assembly GCA_927399485.1). Taxonomy (NCBI): domain Eukaryota; kingdom Metazoa; phylum Arthropoda; class Insecta; order Lepidoptera; family Crambidae; genus Calamotropha; species Calamotropha paludella. The sequence continues at coordinate 15,527,160 of OV656803.1, read as the reverse complement.
ATCGCAGAACACTAAATTTAAGGTTATATGTTCTACTTATTTAATTTGACGCTTTTTAGCAATAAAATGTTAAAAATATTTCTTTTTAAACTACCTTTGTATGTAACGAGACACACAAATATAAACCTAGAAAAAAAATTACCCGTAACGATGATACCAGATTGTAAGAGCAAAGGTAAATTTCTCCTTTACAAAAAATTTACTTGGCAAAACCGAAGGTTTTAGTAAACAAAAAATACCGACACTATTAAGAAAGACCGAAGTTGCCACGGTGCAATTTTAGCCGGTCTAAAATCGACATCTTCCATATAAATTGGCATCACGTAATGCAGATGGCGGTACGTGAGCAGTATACACAACCCTACGTACGGTTAGTTGCCAACCGAATTTCAATCGTAAATGTATTGAAATAAATACTAGTAGTAGATGGACAATCGTAAAATATTATTGCTCTCAAATATTGACGCTATATTGAATTATGGCACGGGTTGTTAGATTGTGTGAAATTGAGCACCCAAGTTGCTTTCAATCGTAAAAATGCTGTAAACATATTATGACATAATATCAATAACGTTAACTTTTATTCCAAATCGCTTAGAGAATTTTACAAATTTATACCATTTACGCCTAAGAACTATGATCAAAAAACATAATTATAGCGTACCCATACAATAAACATTCTGAATGCCCATCTTATTTAGTATCGTTATATTATAATGGTAGTTTTTAGGGTTCCGTTCCTCGAAAGGAAAAAACGGAACCCTTATAGGATCATTTTGTTGTCCGTCCGTCCGTCCGAACGTCTGTCAAGACCCTTTTTCTCAAGAACACGTGGACGTATCAAGCTGAAATTTATATCAAATACTCAAGTCTACTGTCCCTTGGAGCTGTGAAAAACTCAAACTTCTAAGCCAACGCAATCAAAAGATACAGCCGATTATGCCGCAAAATTCCGCAAATTTTCGATACTCACAAGGGAATCAAAACCTACAGGGTACTTCCCGTGAACTCAGAATCTTGAAAATTGGTACGTAGCAACGTATTATAGCACAGATAAAGGAAAAATTGCGAAAACCGTAAATTTTTAGTTATATCATATAATAAAAAAAATTTACGGAACCCTCGGTGCGCGAGTCCGATTCGCACTTCTTCACTGTAACGCTGCGTATTGCTGTAATTATCGTCAAAAAAAACAAAATTAAAAATAATAAAATAAAATCTAGCAAGTGACAGTAAATGACGAGAAGTCTGTCCAATTTATACCTACAATTTCGCAAAAATACGACGACTCGATCTGGGAAAATACATTTTAAAAGATTTAGACTATTGCGTATTTTTCACGTATGTCACACGTTTCTGACGCATTTGTCCCGAATGTGGAGTAACATCGATCAGTGCCGTCGATTTTACGGCCGCGATTTTTCTGACAGTCTGTTTCTAACTTATTTCAGGTGGGAATTCCCAAAAAACCAATGTTATTTCACGAAAAAAAAAAGATACGAGACGAATAGCTCTTTGGTTTGACGACATTATTGGCGTAATAATGTCATTTAAATGTTATCAATTTTCAAAATTCTACTAGATTAGATAGAGAACAAAGATGTGAATAAAAAAATTGCAAATTGTGAATAGGTATTAAGGAAGGCTTATGTTACCTAAACTCTACAATGGACTACAATGGTTTCTTATTCTAGTATTAAATATTAAGTTTTTTTTAAATGAAACAGTTTTAATCTTAGATACACTTTCTTACAAACATGTTCGCATATTTTCACTCCCGGCTTTTTAACTTATTTTCAGATTTTTATAAAAAAAAAACAAAAGAAATACACGGGCTTCTTCAATCCTGTAAACAGAATTTTATGTAAATAAATGGACGCGACAGTGTTAGTACGCGACTTTTAAGTTGTATTTAATCCATTTCAGTTATTCCGTTTAAGTTATTTTGTTGTCATTACATGTACTTATAAAAACATTATAACTGTGTAACATAGAATAGAAAACAATCAACTATAGCTCTTTAGCCGACTTCTAAAGCAAAAACACTGCCCATATTTTGGAAGCTTAAGTATAATTCGTCACGCTCTGAAGCCTTATGGTATAACAGATTTTTACATATCCCATGTTTATAACATTCGTATTAATTGTGAATGTGACTTGGACTAAAGATTTTTTTATACAACGTGCAAGATAAAAAGAAGTATTTGTTGTATACTGGCTGGCATATATGTAAAACTACATGTTAATCTAAATTCTTACGATGTTCTGTGTCACTATAGACATTTAAGTTTATTGACTTGGTTACCAAATATATTCTTGTACACACGCATTTATAAGTTATCTTTATCAAATAATATTATTACAACATTCGTTATCAGCACGAGGCTCTAGTATAATGAGTGATCAATTCAGTGGCATTAAATTATTGTCTAATCGAGATGGGTACAGCATCTGGAAATTTAAAATTCGAGCGCTGCTTATTCATGAAGAATTGTGGAAGTCCATTGAAGGCTACGCTGATGGTGATCCTACCTCTGAAGATGTGAGAATTAGAAAGGATCAGAAGGCCTTGTCTAAGATTTCGCTCACGTTAGATGGTTCAGCCATTACTCACGTCAGATCAGCAAAATCAGCAAAACAAGCTTGGGACGCACTAGCAAATGCTTACGAAGACAAAGGGATGGGCCGCCGGCTATCACTCGAACGCCGCTTATACAAGTATGCTCTGAATGAATTTGTAAATATTGAGTCGTATATAAATGCTATTATGTGTACAGTACAAGATTTAGCAGACATTGGTAAAGTCATAGACGACGAGTCAGTCGCCGCTATTTTGTTAGGAGGTCTGTCAGTTAAATACGAACCTCTCATAATGGCACTTGAAAACTCCAATGTAAAGGTAACAAGTGATTTAGTAAAATCTAAATTATTGAACGAAATGGCAAAAGATGTACCTCAAAATGACGTCTTAGCATTAAGTTCGAAGACATCAAAAAACAAAACTAAAAAGCCTATTGTTTGTTATAAATGTCATGAGCCAGGACATAAGAGTCCTCAATGCCCACACAAAAAGGGAAAGAAGAAAGCCAATATTGGCAGTGTAGTAGAAAGAGTTACTCAAGAAGACTCCACGTTACTCACTGCATTTGTCGCCGAAAATAATGATAAGAAATGTCAACGATGGTACATTGATTCTGGAGCAACTAGTCATATGAGTCCTTGTTTGGAATTTTTTGAAAACTATAAGCCGTTGAGTTATGATGCCGGTTCTGTCACTATTGCGAATGGAGACAAATTGCCAGCTGTTGGAACAGGTGATATAGTTGTTACAGGTATTCCAAGTATTACGAAAATAAAAGATGTTGTTTTTGTACCAGATTTACATTGTAACCTAATTTCTGTTAAGAAAGCTGTTGACAAAGGCTTCACAGTTATTTTTGATAAGCGTGGTTGTAATTTTTATAATAACATTGATGTAACTTTTACTGGCAATTCTATTTTACAGGGTACTTATAGTGGTGGTTTGTATAGTTTGAACTTAAATCCAAACAAAGCACAAAAATTTGCAGCATTAGATGTGGTTGACAATACGGAACGTAAAGTGCACTTTGAGTTGACTGAATATCAACTTTGGCATAGGCGTCTGGGTCACCTCTGTCGTATCGGGATGGACAAACTAAAAAGAGGCCAAGCGACTGGTATGACTTATGCTGATGTAGATAAGGATCCCTGTATACCATGTATAGAAGGTAAGCAAGCCAGAAAACCGTTTTTGAAAGTTAAATACAAACGTGCAAGTTCTCCCTTAGAACTAATTCACGCTGACGTTTGTGGACCATTTTCTACTACATCTTTTAAGGGCAATAATTATTTTATTTTATTTATTGACGACTTTACACGTATGATGTTTATTTATTGTTTTGCTTTGAAGTCTGATGTTTTTGCGATTTTTAAGACATTTCATTCTTTTGTTGAACGACAATCAGATACAAAAATGAAATGTTTGCGTACAGATAATGGGGCTGAGTTCGTTAACAAACAAATGTCCAATTATCTTAGCAATTGTGGTATTAAACACGAGACAACAGTACCTTATAGCCCGCAACAAAATGGAGTTAGCGAGCGAGGTATAAGGTGTATTGTTGAAAAAGCTCGCGCTATGCTAGCTCAAAGCAATCTTTCTAAAGCATACTGGCAGGACGCTATGGAAACTGCAGTGTACATCAAAAATAGGTCTCCACACCGAGCTTTAGTCAATGAAACTCCATATGAAATTGGTACAGTGAGAAACCTAATATTTCTTACTTAAAAGTATTCGGGTGTAGGGCTCTTGTGCATATCCCTTCATGTCAACGCTCTAAGTTAGATTTGAAAGCCGCAGAATTTATTTTTGTGGGTTATTCTGACGATCCAAGGAGCTATTTTTTCAGGGATACGCGATACCCGAGAAAATTAATCAAAGAGAGAGACGCTACATTTTTTGAAAATATTTTTACTGATTTAAAAGCATTTGACAATCAACATTTAAATGCTTTATCTGAAAATCTCATGTCCGAACAATGTACTCCTTTGATAAATAGTGATATTTTAACGCATTCATCTGGTGTTGAAGTAACTGAGAATAGCAGTGAAAATTCTTTAATAGAAGACACCAGCGGACGTAGTCAGGAAGATGTTGTTTCTTCAACTGAACCATCTCATGACAACATAGATAACGCTATAGATCGTTACCCAAAAAGAGATCGTAAGCCTCCTGATTTCTTTTCTTGTAATATTTTGGTGTCTAATTTTTTAGATGAAGAGCCAAAATGTTATTATGATGCTATAAACAGGATAACGAATGTTGTACGTAATTCTTCTCTTCGAACACTGTTAGCATTCGCTGTTCAAGAAGGCTACAAAATTCGCCATATGGATGTCGATACAGCTTTCCTTAATGGAGACTTAGATGAGGAAGTTTACATGTTACAACCAGAAGGCTTCATTGATGAATTGCATTGTGACAAAGTTTGTTTATTAAAACGTTCCATTTACGGCCTCAAGCAGGCGCCGAGGTCTTGGAACATTAAATTAAAACAAACATTGTCAGCTATTGGTTTCACGCAGGCTCCCTCCCAAAACAATAAATGACAATGAAACTCTTTTGTTGGCCGTGTATGTCGATGACATAATTTGTCTATATAAAGAAGACGTAACTTTTGACAATTTCAAAAGTGACATACAAAAATGCTTCTCTATTAAAGATTTAGGACAAATTGAATTTTGCTTAGGTATGAATGTAAAATATGAAAATAATTGCCTAAAAATTTATCAGAAGACATACATCGAGAAAATAGCAAAACGATTTAATATGAGTGATGTGAAAAGTGTATCTGTGCCGCTCAACAAAAGATTAGAGAAATCAAAGGAAGAATACTCTTACGACTGTCCTTACCAAGAGTTGATAGGATGTCTGATGTTTCTTGCTGTAAGCACTAGGCCAGATATTGCATTCACGGTGAGTTACTTAAGTCAGTTTAACACCAAGTATGATGAAAGTCATTGGAAATGTGCTAAACAATGCTTAAAGTATTTGATAGCAACTAAAGACTTAGGTATAACTTACAGAAAGAATACGGATTGGATACTTCGTGGGTATTCTGATGCTGACTGGGCAAATTGTACCGAAGATAGACGGTCATATACGGGATATTATTTTAGTATCGCGGGGGGACCAGTTACATGGGAAGCGCGTAAGCAGCCGACCATAGCTCTATCATCTGCTGAAGCAGAATACATGGCCCTTGCCAGCGCTGTCAAGGAGGCTTGTTACTTGAGGCGTTTATACGCTGAACTATCAGGTGAGCTTCACAAAGTTGTTTTGTATTCTGACAGTCAAAGTGCACTTACGTTAGCCGCCAATCCTGTCCACCACAATCGCACAAAACATATTGATGTTAAGTTTCACTTTATTCGTGAAAAGGTCAATGATGGAACGGTAACGTTACGTTTCTTATCGACGGATAAATTACCTGCTGACATACTGACCAAGCCTTTAGGGCGCATCAAACATAAAACCTGCCTAGATGGCATGGGCATCACATAAATTGATATCGACTGCAATTGTAACTTTTAAGTTTTGTTGTATTGTAGTGTAATTTATGTTTTAGTTTTATTTTAATTTGTCTATGCTATTATGTTGTTTCTTTTTATTGCGAATGTGCTACTACCTTGTTTATTGCTTTTGCGAATTTAGATTATGGGGGCGTATGTTGTATACTGGCTGGCATATATGTAAAACTACATGTTAATCTAAATTCTTACGATGTTCTGTGTCACTATAGACATTTAAGTTTATTGACTTGGTTACCAAATATATTCTTGTACACACGCATTTATAAGTTATCTTTATCAAATAATATTATTACAACAGTATTTAATCCCAATATGTCTATCGATTCTGAATATTATATTTAAAATGCAACCAGAAACCCAAAAAATATTTTCTACCAATAATAATATGATTATTTGAATTTTTACTTAGGGGCCACCAATAGATCTATTAGCTTATCCTCGTCTCAAACAATGTTTCCAATAATCAAGTTATGTTAATGTCATAAACCTTTTTACTTATTTACGAGTCACCGAAGGCAAGATAATTTTGAGGCGCATTTAAATTGCTTTCATTTGTTTGTTTTTCACATTTTAGTAGATTATATATTTCAATTTTATTTAACACTTGTTCAGAAAATATTTTTCCATTTTTAATTGATATTTATAATAACTTTATTGACTCCACTTACATATGTACTTAATATATGTATTAAGTATTTCAATGTATTACAAGATCTGAGTGAACCTTCAACATATTTTTAAACTAAATTATTTAACTATGAATGAAATTCACAAGACCTAGAAATCGTATTGCAAAACATGGCCTGGCCGCTGAAACATCGAAACAAAGTAAATACTGACACATAGTGCAAATTACATAATAAGACATCCCCCCGGTTAATTCAACAAACGCCTACAGAGCAATATTGCGGGGGTTATCCTCTAATTAACCTTGTTACTTTGGTCCGAAGGTTCATTTTAAGAAAACTTTTGTAGCTTGACTTCAGTCACTCGCAAATAGAGAGCCTGCTTCATTTTCCTCATTACCGGCTAATGCAGAATATCCGTAACAGATGAAAGTCAATATCCGAAACAAAAATACTTTTCTTTCTGTTACTATCCTGTTAGCATTGTTGCGTCACAGTGAAGTGATGACTTGCCATAAGTTAAAAATAATGATGTTTACTTTAAATCGTGAATTTTTTTTTACGTACCGATAAATGTTAACTGCAATCCACTGCAGTTAACATTTAATGTAAAGCTTGAATCGATTAATTTACGAAAATCTTGTATATCAACATTTACATTTTGTTACATCAGCGTTTTATTTATCACTCACCCTATTTAATCAAAAACTAAGAAAAGCTTGTACTCTGAATATTAACCACTTGTCCGTCCACGGTAGCAATTGCTACCGATAACCAACACCCCTCATCAGTCCCTGGTAACAACTGGAATATGGTAATATTCAAAATTCCGCGTGGCTTGCTCTTTTTATTATTACTTTTATTTTTTGAGTTACAGAGATACAAATATTTTGTGGTGGATTTTTTATTCAATCAGCTTTACGGTAGTATTTTTTGTTTGGTCCTAGCTTCATTGTGTAGCGAGAAAATGGCATTTTTATCTAAAAGTTCAACTTTTTTTTACAATTTACGCAGCATTGGGACTGCTGAGAGTGGTGGGGCACGCGGTAGCGGACTGACAAGTGGTTATATAAAGATGATAAAATATATCTTAATAAATTATTACTAGAAAATATTCAACTTGTCAGGCGGGACTTGAACCTATATCGCCTCGTTATATGTGCGAGTGCTATTCCAGTTGAGCCACCGAGACATGGACAGACCCGTCTATTATATTAAGGGTATTTCTTATGCTGGCGCCACTGCCATCTCTTAATATTTTAAGCTGCAACAATGAATATAATACTTTGACAAGTATCAAACTAATCGATAAAAAAGAAACGGGTATACAATTAAACATTATATTTTTTTATATTTATTCTTTTACAGCTAGATTTTTATATGTAAAAAATATTACTAAAATCAATTTAGACTCAAACAAGCATCCCCTTGCTAGTTAATGTTACAAAACCACATCGCTTCTTCGTAAAATTGATATTGAGAACTATATTTGTCTGTTGGGTTTCGCAGAATTGATACTTGGTAACGTTATAAATACACAGTTCTCTATTTATTTTCTTTTGATATACACACCTAGTTTAATAAGACTCGCAAAAACCATGACAAACAAGCGTTAGTAAAAACATAAAGCTTTCCACATGATTATTCATATAAATGAGCAATTTCTTTGGAAGCACTAATACCTGATACTTACATATATGTACCTGATACATACCTAATATGTTTTATTCTAAGGAATCCCATTATTATACATAGCTTAGTGTTGAAACTGGATTCGACGTTACACTGCCGGCTATCTCTACAATTTGCAATGAAACAAAATATGTTGTATATACTCGTATGTTGCATTGTGACCACAATTTCATGTATTTTTTGAAAATATAAAAATTACCTGCTAACTTACTTCGAGTAGGGAAGACACTTTAAGGTAGTGCTGGCCGACTTGGAGCCATATCGTGACGTTTTAAATGTGTTTGTTGAATTGGTATACTGCATAGCATCAACACACTTTTAAATCGATTAAAAACTGCATAATAGACACTCTGATGTTCAGCCGTTACAAATTTAGCTTCTGGAAGCCTTTCGAGTTTACAGTTGATTCTAAAGCTTGCATTTGTTACGTATAGAAAAAAGTAACTTAAACAAACGTTAAAGTTTTTTTTAAATATTGAAAGGAAAAATGGCGTGTTCATCTTTTAAACAAGAATATAAATAATACACTCTAATAAATTAATTGAAACGATTGGTTCTGTATTCATAAAAGGTAACACGTTAAACTAAGCTTACTAAACAATGAAATTATACTCCGTTAAATTTTGTTATTTGCACAGAATAACAGGATTCATAGTTTTGAACAACTTTTTAACTATAACGATCCATTATTTACTTTCTGTTTGTAAAATGAAAATGAAATTTCAAACAAAAAGAAAGTTTCCATAGTAGTAAACCTCTTCTCTGATTTTATTCGTGTAATTATTAAACGAAATCTACAACTGTTTAGGGTACAATACTGAAATTTATATTTAAATAATATTTACTTTATGTATATCATTTTACATTATCATTCTTATTAACAGTTTCTCATCAGTTTGGTTGGATTTCGTGATTTGTGATATATGTGATATTATATGGAATAATATTGAAATACGAGTGCAATGTACTGGTATTTATTGTATCAACAAGCAATATTTCTTTTAATTTTAAACATTACTAGCCGTGAATAAATTTAAAAAAAAATAGTTTTTCTGTGGGAGAAATACTAAAAATGTATTCTCAACATTACTATAGACTAACAAATATTATCTTAAAATGTCGATGTCACATAATGCAAAAGCTACAGGGTTTTTATTCTATCAACAGTTTTCGCTTTTCTCGATGTCGTATGTTGACTATTGTATAATTATCTGGCAATGTTTAGGTTAGCTTTTTGTTCTTTTTTTAGTTCTAGAACAAAAAGTAACTATTCTTTTATATCTGCTTAATACTGTTTCGTTGAACGTTTAGTCAGCAATTCAATGAGTCGTACGAAATAATTTACATTTCGTACGCTAGTATTTAAATACTTTTGTGTAATAATGTCATTCAAGTAATTTAATATTGAAAAAAGAAGTTAATTTTCGATACTTCATTTAATAATAGGCCGTAGTAGTTATAGTAGGGGAATGAAGGCCAATTAACTCGATATATAAACGGCTTCTAACAGCGACTTGAGATTTAGAACTGGTCACAGTGGTGGTGAGAATTTATTTAAATATATATAATATATTATAAAATTTATAAATAACCATTGAAGCTAGAAAGAGAACTTACTTTTTGATATCGAAACTACGAACTGGGAGATACAAAATATCATACTCAAGTTTAATATAATAATACCCATATAAGTATTATCAATAAAAAAATAATTGAAGTGTTTTAAATTAAGACTTATTATAGTCGAGTCTTATTATATTTATTTTATTTGTACCCTACTATACTTTATTTCATGTAATTGTTACGAAAATAAGTTAATAACATAACTCCACAGCACACTACCTCATAAACTATACATATCACTCGACACACCACACCCTGTAATCTGCTTAGCCAAGGCCTATAGTTATACGTAAACCAGCTCTTAGTCGCGATATGTTATAATAACAAAGTTTAAAACGTAAAAACTAAGCCGTAAATATTAAGGTAAATTAATGATAAGTTAATACCAACTTGAAGAAAGAAAATAATTTTGATATAAGGGGAGTAAACTGTTTCACACCTGCTAAAAACAACACCGACCTATTTATCAAAATGGGCATTTTGATAAATAGGAACATATTATATTAGGACATATTATATAGAACATCTATCTAATATGTCATCCTGGGTTCTTTATTACAACTAACTAGACCCATGACTCCGATTGGTTACAGGCGCCCTCGCTGGTTCTGGCAATTTAACATACGTCGTTTTGACTGTCAGCTTTTTATGCAGAGGACGCATATACATGTAAATACAAAAGCTCATTTTGTGTCGTGGGTAAATTTTTCAGTTTGCCTGCTGTCTCAAAAAAATCAAAAGCAACGACAATTCACAACTGTACCATCCACACGACACTATTTTCATTCACCCCCATTAGCGTAGCTGTCTGCAGCAATATTGGTTAATATTCGTTATCTAACCTATGAAATTGCTGATTATTTTCTACAGACTATTTTGCACACAACTCCTGTAAAGCCGTTATATCTTGAGTTGGTGTAATTATTTTGAAATCCTGGCTATATATTCAAGGTGCTTCTACAGTCAAAATTCAGTTGTTTCAATTTGTTTATTTTAATAATATTTAATGCTTTAATTCCTCGTCGAGTCGAGTTGTCAGCGGACGTGTTAGTAGTTATAATTTCTTGCTATATTATCACTGAAACCCATCTTTATCACAAATTCCGATATCAGTGTTGCAGTGTCGTGCGGGGCACCCATAGACTTACTAAAGTATAGATATGTTATGATCACCTAAAGAACTCGAGCTCCACGCCGAACTTATTTAAATTTAAGCATACGGAGGCTGGTGGATCTATTAGTAAGCGAAAGCATACCGAAGATTATACAGATGCTTTAAACAAATTCGCGGACTAAATTATGGCCGCGTTGAATTGAAAATCGGAAATTGTGAGAGGTAACTGTGTCATTAACGAAACCCTTAACACACTGAAAGATAATCTCGCGGTCATCAATCAAACGTCTCAGGATCTGAAGACCGAGATGCTCAACATTCGATTAGAATATTCGGAAATTAAAAATTCTGTGCAATCACCCGACAATAAGTTTGTAGGCTTAAAGAAGGAATTTGTTAGTTTGCAGGTATTAACTTAATTCTCTGGTGACCAACAGGACGATAGTATCAAAAAATATGAAGCACTAGCTTTTCGCCCGCGGCTTCGTCCGCGTGGAATTCGGTTATATTGCGGTATAAAGCACAGCTATAAGAAAACTTCTCATTCCCACGGAAAAATCTAAGAAGCGCGATGTAACGCTGTATACAATTAGTTGTTAAACCAAAACTGAATGGTACACTATATTATATGTTTTCCCTTGTGGAGCAAAAACATGCAGATTTTGGGCACTGGAAACCCGGGAACACGCTACATAAAGCTGACCATGCGAAAAACAATGTTTTTCCAAGTGTACTCCAGCAACCCTTAGAGTTTGGCCTTGTGCTTTATTAATGGTCATTGCAAATGAAACCCTTATAGGAAATTGTAGTCTTTTAAATTGAAATGGGAGGTCTGTTGGAATAATCGGAATCCGAGGAATGAGTCATTTAGTGAATCATTTAGCTTCAAAATTTACATGTCCATATTCGTTTTCAACATATAAGTAGATGTAAAAAAACAGTTTAGACGATAAAACAAATTGTACGTCATCCCTCGGGAATTCCTCATTTTCAGGAATTCATTATCGTATCATTTAGCTTCTAAATTTACATGTTTATATTCGTTTGCAATATTTTACCTTGTTTTAAACGACACACAGCGCCATCTACAATCCATCCATCAAGCAAACAATATTTTTGTTTTTCCTCGGGAATATCAATTTTTCCAGGATAAAAAGTACCCTATTATTTAATCCTGACTTTATCTTTCCGTCTGCAAAATTTTAAAGCAATCGGTTCAGTAGTTACGGCGTGAAAGCGGAACAAACAAACAAACAAACAAACTCACTTTCCGATTCATAATATTAGTAAGGATAAGGATTTGCGGAAAATTTATCTTTTTTAAATTAACTATAACTAAAAGAGTGAGCTGTAAGAAATCAAAAAACAAAACCGGCAATTGAAGCTTGAAATGAATTCATCTAAACAGCAATATCTTTATTGCTGAATTTGCAAATTTCAGGTGTGCCAGTGGAGAAGGGTGAAGATTTAATGGCTATAATTATTTTGATGGCAAGGAAGATTATTGGAGGTCCCATGGACCAGTTCTGGTTCATGGAGGTTCAATGGCGCAATGTCTGTTACGCGAATATTGAAATTCCCAAAAATTCCCATCGAAACAATTTTTTTTTTTTTTAGGTATTTCTCTCCGCTCCAATATATGGTGTTAGCGTAGCTTTATGCTTAGCGACTGCATAGCCTAGTGTACAGAAACTAATAGCAACGGACATAGTTAAAATAAACAGAGTTACACCAAAAGTTGAGCTCCAGGGCAGACTAGGCTCATTAAGTCAAATTAAAATCCCGTTTATTACGGGACAATTTCATAGCATATGCCCGAAAATATCATCTGTCACCAGAAGACATAAATTTGCGAGGAGCCCTTATCTATTTACGTAAATGAGCACTTGATCATTTGCAATTATTATAACAGAAAAGTAATGCTGCTGGCCAAACAAAAAATATCAATACGTATGGACCAAGTATGGTAAAATCTACGTACGAAAAAACAACACAATCCCGGCGTTTTTGATCAATATGGAGAAGAAGACGACTTCAAAATTATTTGAATATCGGCTAAATGCTTTAATTTTTTCCTAATTTGTTACGTTTTCCACTGGTATGAATCTTCTTTAAAATTGTAATGTTTTTGCACCCTGTCTTCTCTTAGAGTCTATTTACATCTATGGCGTCCCGAGTAAACAATAATCATGCTGTATGTTATGCGCTCGCACAAAACACGTGAGTCAAATATAACATTGCATTTCTAATACACACAATGTACGATTAGTTATTAAACTAAGTCACTTCTACAAAGATCTCATAAGATTTTTTTCTTGGATTATAATTATAACCCTTACTCATATTTTATATATCCGTAGACAATTTATAAAGTCACGACCTTATATAAAATTGTATATGTTTTTCATTAATACTCAGAATTTAAATAGTACACTCAGCGTCAAGAAAATCACGCACCTTTGAAAAAAATAACATTGGGGACTCTTTTCTTTACTTTCTAATTATGGGTATAATTTAATAGTAATTAAAAAGGTGTATCCAAAAATAAGGCAATACATGTTCAAAATCGGTTTATTCAACAAAAAAATTAAGTTAGCAGAATAATAACAAAAATCCTTTATTTCCTCAAAATCCTTAAATAAAAGCCTCTATTAAAACAGAATGTTACTTAAAACTAACCTTAAACCTAGTGTTACCCCTTGCCCTTGCCCTGATGACCGCCTCCATATGGTATTTCATAGACCTTACCAATTTCAGGACCTCTACTTGGGGGATACTAGCCCATTCTTCAATTACCGCCTCTTCAAGATCCGGAAAAATGGTCCCATAGGTTCTCTATCGGCTTCAGGCCCGCACTTCTCGCTGGCCACTACATAACAGAGATCCCACCCTCTTGAACGTAGTCGCGCACAACACTTGCAGTGTTAGCGCGAGCGTTATCGTGCATTAATGTGGGGTTCACCTACAAAACCGGCATAGGGGACCACATGCTCTTCCAGGATCTCTGTGATGTACTGATGAGCAGTCATGACCCTTGCCCGCGAGCACTTCCAGTCCGTGAGAAGCAAACAAGTTCGGTTTTTCCGTCGGCTGACATACCGCCCCAGAACATACAGGAACCACTCCCATATTATACTATTTCCTGAATGCAAGCTTATGCATACCGCTTCCCCTGCCTTCTGTACACTCTTCTGCGCCTGTCGTTGCAGAAAAGACACACTCTCGCCTCGTCCGAGAGGAGAACAGCTCTCCATTGGTCAAGTGTCCAATTAAGGTGTTCGAGAGCAAACTGTAGGCGGGATTGTCGATGCGCTGCAGTCAGTAGCAGCAGACGTTCTGCGAGTAGCCCGGAGCTGCTGCTGCTCCTCAACAGCAATGGAGAACCGACTTCTCAAAGATGTTGACACGATGAATCGATCATCTCTCTCTGATGTGCAGCGACGTCTACCAGAACCATGTCTCCGGACGTAGCCACCGGTCTCCAGAAACCGCTGGTATACTCTTCGGACCGAAAAACGGCTCAGAATTAATTGCCGAGCGATTTTTTGACGCCGAGTGTATTATATTCATTAAAAGTCATCTTTATCTAAATACTTTACTAAAAATGATTACAGAAAGCACTAGTAATTTTATCAATAACTCGCACCTGTTTTTAAACATCAGCTGCACAACACTTGTCTACGACATGGTCAGTGCGCGATGAATCACACGATCGCTTTTGTAACTTACCCGCATGTTATTATAATAATCATGTCCCATCTCCAGTTGTTATAAATATTTTGTAACGTATTTTCCTAAATATAGTCATTAAAATTATTTTAAGGATTCATATCTACGAGTATATTACATCAGTAAACAAACCCCCTTGAAAAATGTCGGAACAATACGTTTCATATTTATTCTGTCTTACTTTGAAGTTAGTTTGCACGAACGATTGGATTGGTGGTTTTCAAAGATCAATGCTAACTTAATTGTATTCCATCAAAACGTTCGTGGTTTGAGAACAAAGTGTTCACAATTCAGACATAGTTTAAGATTTAATAATCATAATGTTGTTGTTATAACAGAGTCTTGGTTGCAAGACAGTTTCTTTGATGGAGAGGTTTGTGATAGAAGCTATGACGTTTTCTGGGGGATCGCGATCTTAGTTCATCATGGCGTTCGGGTGGCGGTGTAATGATACTAGTTAAGAGTAGTCTCGGGGCACGCCGATACAGCGACCATGAGTCACGCCCGTCCGTTGAGTGCTGATGGTCTCAGTCCCTGCGCGAGCCCTTAGTACGGCCCTGCTTGAATTCTATAAATTCACAAAATAATATTTTTAATTGTAATTCTCAGAATAATTACCTGATCATGGGGGATTTCATTCTACTATTTATACAATGGAATATGAATAATCCAACTTTCTTGAAAAGCGGACCTATTTTGGTACAGAACGTGGGCGCTTAATTACATAATAAACGATTTTTCTTTACTCGGTTTTACACAGTACAGTAACTTACTTTATTATTCAGGGAACACCTTAGATCTGGCATTTTGTAATTTACCACTCACGATCGACAGATGCACTTTATTTGTCGGGGAGGAACGCACTCACCCTTCATTTGGTGTAGAAATATTGGATTTGGCAGTGAGGCCTCTGAACGAATCGAATAGTTTAAGGCGTAATTACAGACAAGGAGATTATGACAGTTTAAATAAACACATGACTGAATTTCATGGGCAGTCTTTGCTGAGTTCCGGTACGGTTGATGACATAACACATTTATTTTACTAAATCGTCAACAATGCGATTGTAAATAACGTGCCTTTTGCTCGACAACGTCGCAAAAATCGATCATACACAATCTATTGTAGCAAATAGCTTGATCAAAATAAAAAAATAAAAAACTAAGGCACACTCCCTATGGAAAAAATATCGAAACTTACATGATTACGACGAGTTCTCTATGTTACGTAAGCTCCCTCTTACGCCACATAGAGAATTGTGTTCAAGATACATGTTATTAAAAATACATAAATAGTGTCGAACGTTCTGTGAAAACGTATCCCAAGTTATTTTGGTTATATATTAAATCACTGCGCGGGTGATCTAATTACCCTTATACTCGCTCTAGGCTCCAGCTCCTACTCAGGTAGATTTTTGATTTGCGAAGCGTTTCACGAATACTTTAAGTGTCTTTGGTGAACCCAACACCGCATCGCCATCTCCTATAGAATCCACGAGCAATGACATTTGACATTCCTTTTAAAGCGGTATGGAAATCTTGGCACCCCCACTATCCCTCATTTTTAATCGCTCTTTAGCCGAAGGTACCTTTTCCTACCATATGGAAAAAAGCTCAAAGTTTACCCTTACACAAGAAAAGTTTAACACGTGTAGAAAACTGTTGCGGTTTCTCGATATGAAATACGTTTGGCAATGTTTTTGAAAGATTCGTATGCGAAGCTATAAAGGGTCATTATATAAACACCATCCAAATTTTTTCTAGACATAAGATATCATTCAAACACTTCATTTATGAAAAAAAAATGGGAGGTAAAATTTCCGCAAAAAAAAATTTTGTCCGAGCGAATTATTACAACAGCTGGTTACTGGCATAATAGGTACTTACAGTTGAACGACCGACCGCCCGAAGCGCCCCACCGAGTTGCGCGCGCAAGTTGTAACGACATCGGCGCAATGAAATCAGTCACCCGCGGACTTTCCGCGATGTACAATGTTGCGTTCACGCATTTACGTCGCATAATTATCTACCTAACGAAATGTGTTCACACTTGCAATTGAAATCGAGGGCGAAATTGAACGACGGGTTTATGTGAAGAAGGCCCAAAGTCTCGAGAACATAAATATAATCCGTGCATTTAACGAAGTGACAAAGTGAAAAAACAAGTAATACAATTAAAGACAATGTTCATAAACGTGCAAAACTGTTTAGAGAGAAATTACCTACACTTTAAGGTAAAGTGATTGTTTTCAAACTTCATGTATGTAAGTGTATTTTGTTTGGATTTTTAATTAATTAATTATTTTGTTGGAGTAAAGCAAAATGTGTGCAGGGCGGCTAAGACTTGTGAAATTTTTCACAAAAATATAGAACTATTAATTATACATTTCTTTATCCTATCGTGTAAAATAGACATAATAACTTAGGTAGGTAGGTACTAAGGTTTTAGCACTGCATTTTTTTTGCGATTTTCGAATTGCCTTTGCGATAATTGTGTTTTTTTAGATTCTGTGGTTAAGAAACACCCTTTGCTTTACTCCAACCAATTATTGTACATAAGTTGATTAAATTTTAAAAAATGCGACGTAAGTGCATAAGGTGTGGCTTACTTTTATGTTCATTTTTTATTTATTAAAAGTGTTATCGAATAATATTGTTATAATCAAAGAACAAATCAACTTATCTCTTCTTCAATTTGACGTTCCTATTTTTTTTCGTTTAAATTTGCAACTTATGACAATAATTGTAATGTATCAATGAAATACGTGAGGGCGGGGCGGGGGTCGTGTAATCATCTGCTACAACACCGTGCGTAGCGTGACTGTGACAGCAATTGGTAGTTTTACTCGGATAACTTTGTGTAGGCTTAACTTAATATTTTAGTACTGAGTGATATTAAAAGAAAAAAATCTTGTTTCGTTACTTTTTTCAAAGAATGTAATATATAAATTTGGATGGTGTTTATAAAATGGCCCTGTATATCCTATTCCTCATAAAGGTATGTCGGAGTATCACCACGGTTTCTTTCGTTGTCGTTCTACTGTTACGAACCTCTCATATTTGACAAATTACGTTTTGATGAATATGTAAATTAGTGGGCAGGTTAACCTGGAATATAATGACTTTGAAAAAGCTCGAAAGCTTTTTTTTCGGACGTGTGTAGACCACATCATTCTCCTCCACAAGCTTTATGACCTTGGGATCTTGGGAGATTTGCTTCGCTGTATTCAATCATATTTGTTAAATCATTCTCAGGCGGTCGTGTTTGGTGGGTTTAGATCAGATATTGTAAAAATACCGACGGGAGTTCCTCAAGGCTCGCATCTCGGTCCTTTATTTTACAACGCATACCTGTATGACATTGGGCAATACGTGAAACTCTCCGAACGTTTGTAATCTGATCTGAACAGTCTTCATAGGTATTACATTAAAAATAAAATTACTATTGACGTAAGTAAGTATCAGTCTATCATATTTATCCGCAAAGTAAATCCAATTAAATATAACTATAATTTTAACAATACCTCGATCATGTTTGGCAACCAAGCTCGCGACCTTGGTGTCATTCTTCACATTAAACTGTCATTGTCTGCTCATATAGAGCGCATTGTCAATAAGGCTTTTAAAAATTTAGGATTTGTGCAGGGATCATGTTAACCTTTCAAAGATATTTCTGCAGCTTAAACAGTTTATTTCGCATAAGTTGGCAGCGTACTAGAATATGCGAGTATTGCTCACCTCAATACAATACAAAGAAAGCTAGTATTGAGTTAATTCAGAGGAAATTTATTTGTCTTAATTATCGTATGCGCATTTCTTCAGATTCTTACTTGTGTAGCTGTCGTCGGCACAATCTTCTGACAGTTGAAGAAAAGCGAGACCTGTTAGACCTTTCTTTAATAATTAAACCTATAATTAGCCTACTAGTGATAAGAACCTTATGTATCTATTTAATTATGGAAGCTGTTGACTTTCTAAACAAATCAATAAATAAAAATAAGTAAAATACTTCGTAACTCTTTAAAAATGCAGTTCCTATTATTTCTTTTATACACCCTTAAATTGCTATCAATAAAACACCCAAATTTTCGTATCAAATAATTCTGTACTTACTAAGAAATTTTAGCTATGTTGCTAAAAAAACAAACTTTCCAAAAAATATGTTTATCGGCCGCTTTAAAACGGCTATTCGGTCAACTTTTAATGATAAGGTATATTTTAGATCTCAAGTTTAATAACACAATAAGGTACCTATATATCACTTACGAAGTCTCACCGCCAGTGAAAAAGAATAATGGTCCCCAGTAAAGTCTTTACGTTACATATTGATGAATGCAAATTTCCTTCAAAGAAAATTTCTCCATTGTACGTCAAAGTACTTACAATTACGATATCGTTATTAAACTAAAACCATTAAGTCCATATAAGTTGACTACAATTATACGTGGCATAAAATCCTATAAAAATCATAATAATATTTCTTATACTTACAACAATTTACCTGGCCCAAGGTTACCACTGAGATGACCATAACTAATTTATGTTTGCACATTATATGCCTATTAATGCTGGGGCACAAGCATTCCTTGAGGATAGAAAAACACCGTGGGATAACAGGTCACGTGGCTGCTAACCACTGCAGATGTAACTGAGACCAACGTGACTTCCGAAGAGTGGAGGAACTCAAGATAATAAAACTTAGATGTGATTGCAAAAATTGCGTAACTAAATATTACGCTATCAAGTTTCCATGTCAGAATACCAGCGAACAATGCGGTTTCTTAGTATAAATTTATTTTTTTTGTAACAGAAAAATTTTAATAACTTAGTAAAGAAAAAATATTTTTACAAATTTTCCTCTGGTGAAATTTGATTCCACGTTTTTCTGGCCTCAATAGCAACGCTTAAGGATTAATATCATCCTATCTGAGATTTAAGATCTAGGTGACCTAAAGGAGTTGAATCGATTCCCGCCTGCTATTATTACTATATCGTGAGATCATTTTGTCTATTATCTAAAAAAATACGTGTTTTTTTTACTGTAATAATTAACATCCGAGAGTTAGACGACACTCAGAACTCAATTTTGGAACTTTGGACGAAAATCTCTTCAAAATCTCTGACCTCCATAAACTCAACTGCGTTGCTTGCGGTACGTTGCGTAAACCACGCTATTGGAATTGAAAATTAAACAATGTTTTGAAATTGAAAAAGTGTAATCATTTCTATTTCTTAAAAAATTGTTCAAACATTTTTCTTTATTGAAATCAATTTATCCCAAGTCTCCAGACCAAACTAAGCAATCGCACTTATTGTTAGCCCTAGAAAACATGTACTCGTAACTCGATAAAATGAATTTTATTGTCAACATTTTAATACATAACTGCTTCCCTAGATATACTAAAAATAGATATTATTTTCAAATGACATCAAATATTTTTGACGTCCAAAAAACTTTTTTCGCCGCGACCGCCTAAAACTTAAGCAACTTCATTTTGTTAGAAGGCGGGTATTCGTTTTATCGTTAGTTCCCTCCTACCAATTTCGGGGAAACTGCTTACAAACTATAAAGGGACACCAGAATTATTATTACGCGCTCGGACATTGAATACGCCACAAAGTTTAGCAGGGTTTATAGCAGAAGTAATATGTGATGATGAAGATGTTATATAGATAGGTATTGAAAGTATGAAACTTCCTTTTGTGCAATATTTCAAAGTCAAAGGGGCGCAGATAGTTTATCATTGCATTTTTAAGGAATTTTAAAACTTTTTAAACAAATTGGCGGAATATTCCTTTTTTGAATGCATGTGAGTAAGTGAATAAAGTTGTATAGATACCTATACTCTCAATGAAGAAACCATAAGAATGGAAGATTAATTGAGAATTTATCAAGAAACCGTTGAAACTAATTATTAATTAACGAATTACTTTTTAGTGCTCTTTGACATACATTGTTTATTAAAACAAAGGCGTGGATCTAATATATTTGTCAATAAAAAGTCTTTCATTTATAATGAATTACGTTTTACGTCTACAAATTTTTTTCAAGAATCATTACGAATCGTCTCAAGTTTGACGACTTTCACCCTCCCGAATAGTTTCCGAAAAGGTTTCAGTACCACAGATCACATACATACGCTGCGGCAGATTATACAGAAGACTGAAGTGTATAATCAGCCACTTTGCTTGGCGTTTTTGGACTATGAGCCTTCGAGAAAGCCTACGTGATCGAATCAGAAATGAGGAAGGAAAACCCAAGTAACTGACATAGCCCGTAAGATTGCCAAACTAAAGTGGCAGTGGGCGGGGTGTTCTCGCGTAGCGATCACTGACTGGAAGACGAAGTGTAGGTAGGCCTCCCACTCGGTGGTCCGACGATCTGATGAATGTAGCAGGAAGCACCTGGATGCGGGCAACGCAGTACCGGGACGCTTTTGTCTAGCAGTAACGTCTTTTGGCTGTGACGAGGTTTCATATTGTTAAGTTGTTTAATGATCGGCACCTAGATCCCAAGTTTTTAGGTTTGTCTTTCTACACTTTAATTTCTAAATTCGTTTCCCGTTCGTAAGTAGATGATTTGCCAACTCATTAAACGACCCAGAAACCTGAAACCTGAAAAGAAAGGCGATTCATTTCTCTTTCATTCCTTAACTTAGTTGTAATTAAACTCTTTGTTCTTGAGGCTTTAGTAGCCTCATTAACCATTACAAAGAAAAACCGACTGCCAAGTAATCAAGTTTAGTGTTGAGTTACAAGTTATATGATAAATTACTCGTAGAAACGATAATCGGTAACATAAGTATTAGTAAATGGTTTGTGCCTAAATAGATATAACAATAAACAATAATTAATTATTATTTATGAGGAGGCGCAGGCTGTTAGCGTGTTTGGCATTTAATGACGGAAGTTGAAGTATTTTATCAACGGCCGGTCATCGGAACAGTGTCCAAAACTTTACCATATCAAGATGTCTCTCATTACGAGAGGCATGTTTAGAAATTGCATTGTCCCCTGTCATATAGTCTAAACACCTTAAGGCTATTTTTATCCTTAAGGAATTCCTGTGCCCAAGCCATGGAAACAGTAATAGATAAAATTGGTGAATAGATTTTTTTAATGTTACAATTAAGGTAATTCACTGCTTAATGTAGGTACATAACATTTTACATGTTATGCTTCAAATATATTTCGATTCACATCTTTGTATTTTATTAATGTAGATGGGGCAATCTCGATAGCTTACCATTATAGCTATAGAGTACAAAGGCGAGAATCAGTCCGTGATACTCCTAGCATAAACAATAAGATCGTTAAAAATCATAATCAAATAAAAACAATACAGACATCCTGTTCTGTCATAGCCCTTGTATCCATGCATCTGCTAACCAATTTGTCGTTTTTGTGGATAAGTAGGTAATCCCAGCGTCACAATCAAAGCCCAATCGCGCTTCAAATAATTGTCAAACAAAAACGGAGCTTACAATGCGACCCTTGTCCCCACATCACACAGTATTACAAATAAGGGTACACTGTAATCATTAAGGCTTTGTATTAAACGTATGTATACAAAACGTGACATCTCTTTGGTTAGAGGATAACTTTTTTAATATTCGTTTCTGTAATAATTTAAAAAAATAAGGTATTTTACAAAAATTTCAAATTTTAAATAATCTTCTATTACGAATTATTGCATTATATAACATAACATACAATACACGTAAAAGATTTATTAATTAAAGCGTACCCTGAACGAAATTTGCTAATAAAAGGTGTACAAAAGAAATGCGTAGTGGGCGACTGACGTGACAAAACGTGACAGTGCATAATTTGACACCTACATTTTGTGGTCTAGATCGATGGCGTGGACTACGGGCCATATTGCAACCACAATGCTACCTCTACAAGTCACTGCATTTCATGATAAAAGAGTACAAGAAATAATGCTAAATGGAAAATATAAAATCTGCATTTTGTTACGTGTAAATATTTCCATAACGCATAGTCAGTAACTAACTTATGGGCAGCGCGGAATACTAATATATAAGGAGCAAACATGCAGCCGCAGCAGCATTCGAAATATAATTTAACATTAATCATCTCAGCCAAATGTGGGGACGCAACCTTCCCTCTATTATAATTCTATATTATTATTTAGTCGCCTATGACGACAGCTTTAAGTATAAAAGTATGATGCTATTCTACGCCGCCGAACACCACATGAACCCATGTGGTGACCCCTGTTGATCACACCCCTGTTGACTTCGCTTTGGGTTTGTTCATCTCGAAACGGCGTAAAAATATATGTTAAGATAGACTCCCTTTCTTAACCTCATTTATCGATAGTTTTATATTTTGATAACTTCTTAAAGATATTTATTTTCCGATTGTACTTATTAGTAAGTGTTGTTTTCATGTGTTTTCTTTGCTTGTCTTGTTAATGTTCACTGTGTCTTTTCCACTTTCCATTGTATTCATTTCAGTGTCAGGCACGGTC
This sequence comes from Calamotropha paludella, assembly GCA_927399485.1. Taxonomy (NCBI): domain Eukaryota; kingdom Metazoa; phylum Arthropoda; class Insecta; order Lepidoptera; family Crambidae; genus Calamotropha; species Calamotropha paludella. Next base: position 15,503,766 of record OV656803.1, on the reverse strand, counting down.
ATATGTTCTTTCTGTGACTTTTTATTTTCTTGTTTTTATCAAAACTATTTTAACATTATCTTATAGTTCGATCTAATTAACTCAATTCCAATTACGAGTCATTAATTCTGTCGACTCACACAAATTTTCCGATAAATGTGCGAACCATTAACAGCGTTTTTTGTTTTCTCTAATGAAGTTGAACCAAGGTCACGTCTAGTTCGTTCCGGGAGTCATCAAAAGTTAATTTATCCGAGTGTTCCTATCCAATTTGTGGAAGCAATGAAGAGGTCGTCGGTCGATAAATTAAATTAGGAGATAAAATTTACTGCGAAGTTCACATAAACGACGAATGGAGTACATGAAAAGCAGTACTTACTGCATAATGTCATACTAGTTTTAATAACAATATAATTACAGTGAAAACATGACTAATCATATGTAGATTTAACTTAATCGTAAAAAATAAGTCTTAGGGTAGTATGCCACTTATCCATTTTTTTATCAAAAGGTAGATGTAATAATTGTCCAAGTTTATGTCTAACTTCAATAACGAAGGCCCATGCCACTTATCTAATAAATTGATCCAATATTGCTTTGCATCACAGATTATGATGCTTTTACAGTTAAGAATGGTATTTATTTCAGATTCTCTTTGTAGTCTCAATCTGTTTGTTGATACTTGTAGCATTTAATTTTTATTTATTTTAAATACAAACACATTTTGTTTGAGCACTCTTCTACGAGTGGTGCCAGTAAAGTGAGCAAAACCGACACTTTTTGAGTATGAGTAATGAGTTGGTTCTTTAAAAAAAAGGCGATAACTCGAATAATACATCTCACAATACTTATCTTTGTGAATCACCCAATGTGCGTCAAAAATCTTTGTCCAATGTGAGTTGGGCCAATTTCTTGGACAAGTGTCATACCACCTAAAGTAAATACTAAAAGTAACAAAAAGAACTAACTGAAACATAAACAAAATTAAAAATCCTAGGCTCCTTCTAGAGAAATAAGCTAAACACATTTTTTTTTTTATTGCAGAAAGTTGGCAAACAAGCAAACTGCCCACCTGATGGTAAGTGCCAACAGTCACCTATAATACATGTGGCTCTTATGAGATTCGCAGCAAAACTGCAACCCCCACAAGAACCACAGTGTACGTTGCCAACTTGTGACATAAGATGTAAAGTCACTGTACCCAGTAATTTCACTGCCATATCTTACCCTTCAAACCGGAACACAGCAATGCAAGCACTGCTGCTTTGCGGCAGAAATAGGTAAGACGGAGGTACCTAAGCAGACGTCTCCCTCCAGTAAAATTATGTGATCATAATTGAAAAAACGAAACAAGACGAATAAAACGAACCGAAACAAGTAAATATAATAATGAAATGGTACACACTGTATAAAATCATCATTAAAACATAATTTTAATAAAAAAAATCAACTCTAATTCGCCTTAGTATTTTCCCCCCTTTTAAGAATAACAAAATGGTTTTACAAATAACGAGCATGTTATATACGACTTACCAAGTTTGTGTATAAAACTGAACTAAGAGACAATTATCCTGCGTCTTTACACTGGTTTCATGTCAAATAAAAAAGGAACTCTACCCAAATTCCGGACATCTCTGTGTTTAATCTTAAATTATAAGAAAAATTTGAACCATTAGTCATATCATGAATAAAATACGCAAGTTGTAATACTTTAGTGCAAAAGCAAAAGTTCCATTTTTTTTTTTACAGTGGATATAATTATCCTTGAATACAGTCAGAAATTGTTGCAAAGAGAAATACCACTCGTAACATAAAAACAATGGTAACTGACCGGATGTTTGAATTTGTTAGTATAATACGATATCTGACGAATAAGTTTTATCGGGGGTTTGAATTATCGGCCCTTAGAATGAATTGTGATTAATCAGTAATTATTTAGATTAAGTATCTAGAGGTAATATTTGACACCGGCGCCATCGTTTCAGAATTATAACTCGCCCACCAGATAAACAAACTAAACAAGAGTATTAAAAATACACATCCTCCAAAAGAGTTAATTGGAGCCATGGATCAGCTTCAATGGCGCTATGTCTGTTACGCCATAACTTCCAGAGATCTTAACCGATTTTAATATTCTTGTGTGGAATCGAATCGACAGGTTTAGGACCAGATTGTAACGGAGCCCGAATTTTGAAATTCGCAAAAATTCCCATCTAAAAAAAATTTTTTTTTTAGGTATTACGCTCCGCTCCAATATAAGGTGCTAGCGTAGCTTTATGCTTAGCGACTGCATCGCCTAGTTTAAAATAGCAATAAATATTACCTGAAACAAAACTTACAGTACAGTAAAGAATTACTTAGATGTAGCATTTAATTTAACAAGTCTGGCAATAAATACTGTTACATAACACCTTTTCTTTTTTTACAACTTTTAAATTATTTCGTATTTGGAAAGCGTTAATTATTTTAAATCATTTTGCGCATTTTCACATAATGGGTCGTTCTACTTTTTTACCGACAATGGTCTGTCCTTCATCTTATTATGGCATCTCGTTGGAGTATTGATATTTACGGTTTTTTAATAGGGTTCGAATAAACATTCATATTTTTCTTATCTATTAATATTATGTAATTTTTCATTTTCTCCAACCAACATATTTTTTCGTTTGTTTTTCCGTAAAATGCCGTGACAGAGTGGTAAACCGAATGTGGTCTCCACAGAAAAAGGTCACTCTGTCACATATTTTTTTTAAAAACCAGCATTAAAGAAGAATTCAGAAACACAGATGGAATTTCTTTTAAATTCCACACAGAAACCACAATTATGGATAGTCCAAAAACCAAAAAAAAACAGTAATACGTCGTTTCACTGTCGGTAATAAAGAAGAACGACCCATATAGACCGGACGCTGGGTGGAGTTGCGTATGCAAAATGTGAGGACCGCATTCGGTGTTTGGTTTTGAACTCTGAAAAGCATGCAGATTATGATTCTGAATGTTCCCAGGAGTCATATTGGTCCATTTTTTTTACACCCCCACCCTCTTAGATATCTAGTAAATGTACTGTAATATATGTATCATAACGATTGTTTTAGTGAGAATATCCAATTGATTTTTATGATTACAGATACTAACAGCTAGTTAAGTGAAAAAAGAACTGAAAAATTAAAAATAAAAACAATAATTATTGATAAAAAAAATTAATACAAAAAAGCAAATTTGAACATATCATAAAAGAAAAAAATATTATTACCAAGCTTTTTTATTCCGACAATCGTTATTTAAGCAATTTCAAAAATAAATACAATTGATATGTATTTTTTTTACAAGAACAAGCCATTGTCTTACAATTGGATGCACACTTACACGATTGAATTAACAATTCCGGCGGTGGTTGCTTGGTCAATTATCGTGGGTACAAATTAACATCCTTCCTTTCATAGCCTAAGAAGGTGTAATCAATAGGCTGTAGTTGAGTTTGGTCAGCATTCACCCATACATATGTTTGTGCTGAAATTCTTAATAGAGTACCTTCAGTACTAAACGACTATTTCATACTTCTACCCCTAATATGTATTTTACTCTTATTGTACCATAGCATCACAAATAAAAAGAGTTTCACTTAATCACAACACCAAAAACCCTTGCCATAATAGGGGTGAAATAAAAAAAGATCTAAAATCAAATATCGTGAACCGAAATATTCTGAAATAACAAAACTCCAAATAAGCTTTTAAAAATAAAACCAATGAACGGTTTCTAGCAAAATCCTGTATTGCCAATAAGAAAAATCGGCTTTTACAACACGAACCTTTTAATTTTGCTTCTATTTTTAGTACAACCAGCCACATGTAAGAGAAAGCACTGGCATATAAGAGTAACGCTTCTAGATCGATAGTGTTATTAGGGCACCTTCCGCTATGAAAGTGTCGTAATTTAGATAGCGCTTACTAAATAAGCAAAGAGAAAATGAAAGTAAATATAGCTTCGTTCCGATCACTATCGGTTAACCGGTTTTTATTGATTTTTTCCATGGCTGTTTAAGTGTGAATGTAATCAAATGTTTTTTAATTAATTGAGAGACAGCCAAGTCCATAGTCAAGGTGTTTTTAAATTAAAAAAAAACTATTTATATTGCAAACATTGTTTTATGAAAGTATATCAAATTCGAGTCTATACATAGAAATATATTTTATGACATTATATTTAGAAATGTTTTGTTTTCTTCCTTCTCTATTAAGACAATTGAGTCAAAGTTTAAAGAAGAAAATCTGAACTGAAATACTGAACATATATCATCAATGCATATTCAGTATCTTAATATAATTGTTATTTTTATTATTAATTATTATATAAAACAACTTGGAAGTTGTTCGGCAGAGTGGTATAGCACCCACCAGGGCCGTATTTAGATTATGGCAAAATCTTCCTATTTACCGAAGACGTACGTTTTTGGCTGATATGGAAATAAAGGCAGCAATAAGCTAACGGGCTGTTTTATAGTAAACCATATACAGATATCATATCATCTGTAGTCTAGCGTCCAAAGATGGCTAAAAGGAAACAATGATATGATTAATTTCAAAAGCTTTAACTCAGTAAATAATCCATTTTACAACTTATTTTCTTCAAGAAATTAAAGACGGCTTACGAATAAATTGATAGACTTGAACTGGTGGGAAAGTAGTACTGTAAATTGACTCGCAATAGATCTTGGAATTAACTGTATTACATTTTTGCACCTTTTCCTTTTTAAGAGACTCGATGTTGCCGTGTCATTTAGAGCAGCATGTGTCCTCTAAAACTGACCATAATTTGTAGTCTGAATTGTTGAGGTCTGGGCTAGATTATGGCCAGTTTTCAGGTCTTAAAAAATCCGAAACGTTGGTTTCTCTCGCTTGATACAGTTTGGCTGAAGCTTTCACTCCTTTTTCACAAAATGTCAGTCACAAAACTAGTGACGCCTTGATTTGTTAAGACACGCCCCACCAAATCATCACTGACACAGGATGATAACCACGTTGTACCTTCGACCACTTGAGCAGCTTCTTTAAAATTGTATTGCTCTTTATCGTGAAAAAAAAGAGAATATTTATGTGCCTTTCACCTGCGAATTGTGACAGAAGGCATTTTGATAGATCCTCTCTCTTTAATTGTAAAGATTTAGGGCATGTCCTCTATATCGATGATAAGTACCGAACTTCAGGTCTTGTTTTATAATAAGCGACAGAGTCCTAGCGGGAATCTTCATTTCTCGCGATAAGATTTTTTGCTTCCTACTGGGGTTTCATCGAATTCTGGCTAGTTAATGCCGTTAAGCATTAACAGCCTTTGCAGTTCTAACAACACGCGGCCGCTCCGATCTTTAATGGTCCTCGACAGAGGAAGTGTTGTTGTATCTGTTAAAAGTACGATATACGAAGATACGACTGATACCAAGCCTTTGAAGCTCGTATCTGGAATATGACCGACGACTCCATACCCACTTTGTGCAAGACGATCACTGCAAACCTATTTTCTTTAACACCCCATTCCATATTGTAATTTGATCATGAACACGAAAAAATATGTGAAATGGCGTGAAATAATTAACGCGTTCCAAATTCAAAATATTTAACAGTTGAGATAAAAGGTTTTTTTTACAATATCTTTGGCCAGACTAGTTATAGTTATATAGATACAAATCTCGTGTCACGATGTATGTTCGGAATAAACTCTGAAACTGCTGAACCGATTTTGATCAAACTTCGTAACTATCTGTTATTTAATCTAAGTTAGAGGATAGGATAGTTTTCATTAAATTTATAACACATCAACGCCTGGCTGGTCCAGCTAGTATATATATAAACATATACATATAAACACATAATATACTAATTTACATCCTGCAGATCAGTGTGGGTGACGTTAATAGACATAAACTTATTGCAAGAACATACTAGAATCATCCACAACATCAATCAATCACAACAATATTAGGTACAGGAAACATTTTTCGTAGCAACTTGGTGCTACATAGTGTTGTTACAGATTCGTAGCAGAACAAAACTGTGCATCACGTGGTTTTATTAAAAACATCTTATCAGTCAACCAACATTACTCATAGTCCGTTGTTTTGCTTAGATAAGTAAAACAACTTGTACTAATAAAATATAGTCATCCGCCTAATTTATTTATGTTGATTTAAAATTATCGAACTAATATTCAGTTTTTAATCGGTATAAGATAAGTATAGAACTTCACCTACTTAACTTCTTTTGCCGGTACTCTTTTTGACTAGAAATGTGATAAGAAAAATAATTTCCGGTTCACATTTTACTTTTGAATAAAACTTCAGGCAAGGTATTATTACGCTTAAAAATAAAATGGATAATATTTTTTGGTATTAAATTATTGTTTATAAGAATAAAACTTAATTTTATATCGACATAGCATCAAAAAATTTATTCTTTTTTTTATGGTTGCTAATTGTTCGTTTTAAGTTGACAGTCGTTACTAATATGTCAACGTGTCCACCAAGCCGTCTTGTCTTGGGAGACCGGTTCATATTACTTGCGAGTTTCATAGGCGCATGTATATACTCCATAGTGACTCCAGATTACCTATTCACAAGCTGTCAGAAGGTATCGAGATACCCCAACCATTAATAATTCATGAAAAGAAATATCAATGTGAGGCAATTTTCTAATAACAATTTCACTGTATTGCACTTTATTATTATTTATCTGTAAGCAAAAGCAGTTTATTATAATTATGCTAGATTGGGTAAATTTCTTGCTTTGATTTATTAAATAGTATAGTAGTTAAAATATTCTTGTAGGCTTAATTATTAGCAACAAAATAAAATAAGATAACTAGTAATCTATGTTGTGACATATATTTTTGCAAACCCATACCCTAATAAATTAGTATTATTTAGGTTCGAGTGAATTGACACATATTTACTTTTATCGATAAGTTTTATTTTTAATCAATTTTTACCCTTATATTCATTGTCATAAGACTGTTTTTACAACGTTATGCGCATCCTTTTTCGAGTGAAAGAGATAGTCACATTTTTTCTATGCGTTTCCAGCGAGACCACAATACGTCTGTTGCCTAGACGTTTCGAGAAGTAACGTATCTACACCTCACTACCTATGTACTATGTAAGTCATAAACTTATTGTCACCACCGCATTAACGAAAAAAAATCTTAATTGCGATCGGTTCTAGTTATTAGTGAATTATATAAAAAGTGGTCAAATCCATTTAATAAAATGAGTATTCGGCATAACCCACCTAAAAGGGCCAGTGGGTCACACCCTAACCTATCTCAATTGAAGGACGACGTTTTTACCCATAAGGTCGCTATGAGAAAACGTAAGATTCCAGACGATGATAACATTTCCATGAAGGATATACGCCAAGAAATATCGGAGACATTAACTGAGCATCGTAAGGAACTAAGGGAGACCTTATTCGAATTTCAAAAACAAATTACCACAACGTTCAAAAGATAATTGAATAAACAGCATCACAGTATTCAAGAACTTCATTAGGTTTTACGTAATCTGAAATTGGTGATCTGAAGCGAAACCATCAAAATATTAAAATAGGCCAAAAGAACTTCCCGAATAGTACCTATATCAAAATTTAAAAGTGCCTTTTAAAACATAAACGCCCAAACCACAACGTTGGAACGTGACCTGAAGGATGCAAAACTACAAATTTCTATATTGATTGAGCAGCAACATTTTGCAGACCAGCATGGCCGTATTGACAATTTAGAAATTTGTGGAGTTCCTCAAAGTAAAACTGAAGTAATGTGCTTATGCAATCGCCAACAATATCGGTTTTGATCTGTCAATAACTGATGTTGACTTAGTACACCGGGTGAGGCGATTCGTGAGCACCGCACAGTGGTCCGGATTTTCAAAAAGGTGGACGTAGGATCGAAAATGCATATTTAACTTAACAAAAAATTGTTTCGTATAGGAAATTTAACGCTGATTAATACTTATTACTACAACTTTTCTACAAAAAGTGCTCCTTCACGTCAAAAAAAAATATTGAAAATAAAAATGTATGGGAGAAAATCTATTTTATTTTTTTTTCTCCGTTCAGTATCAAAGTATAGCAAGCAAACCTTATATTCTGGTAAGTACCTATTGTTCTTAATACGACGACATATAAATTGCGTGCGTATCCCTGCGGCCTTGACGCCTAGGACGATTCAAAGTTTAAAATTTCAATTGGTTTTTTTTTAATTATTATCGAGTTTTTCAATTATGCTGAATTTAAAATATAATTTCTTAATTATATAAGAATTAAAACATACGCATTCCAGCATTTGTTTCATTTTATTTTAATAAAAAATAGTAATAAAAGTCTTCAACAACAGTCACGTGCTGATTCGTTGCCTATTTGTAACTGACTGAAACGACTCCTGTGATATAAGAATCATTTACCCCCACCACCGGAGACATCGACGACGCTGATTGGCTGTTGAAGATGTGGTACTAATTTTGTCAGTCACTACTTGCGCGCGTGTGTTTGTTATAAATATCTGTGCATGAAACAATTAAAGGCACTTGTTTCTCAACCCTTGAGGAAGCAACATATCTAATTATCCGTGCTGTGTGAAAGTTTAGTGAGTTTCGTTATGGCTGCATTTGTAACAAACTTGGACATCTTTATGTTCCTCCGTGTTGAAGGAGATATGAAAAATTGGGCACGACTCTATGAAGCTATTATTCTACATATCCCAGTTGAAACATGTTCACAAGATTTAGAAATAATCAAGACCTTTTTGAAGAACTACGTCAGTAATATCAATCGCAGATGGACAAGTGCTTCTAGAAATCAGAAAACTTTCATGAATAGACATGCTGCGTGGTTACAATCAAATATTAGTTGGCCAAATTGCACTACTGTTAATTTATCCGAGATTTTTCAAGCCCAAGATGAAGTTATCGAAAACATATCGTCAGACAATACTTCATTTGACATCGATACTACAACAGCTGTGATTCCGTCGACATCTAGTACAACAACTGTGGGCACATCTACCGAAGTTCAGATTAGGAAGCCTTTTGTTGACCTCAGCAACAAACAGAAGAAAAGACGTTCAGAGTCTCTTTTGGACTATTCGCCGGAAGAACTTACTTTTGCATTAGTCGAAAGACTTAGGATAGACAAGAAGAATGACTTAGCTCGTGTTATTGACCATATAACGAAGAACCCTGATAGTGTTGCTATCGTTCAAGCCACATTGTTTAAGAAAAATATGAAAAAAACTTTTGATGGAGATTATGCTCTTGGTCTTTATACATCATTGAACCTGTCAAAATGGAAATACTTGTGTTTAAGGAAAGCGCTGTTAGATTGTGAAGTTCCAGTGTTACCATCGTATCACAAACTCCTTGAAGCTAAAAATAGATGCTATCCTCATGATTTAGAAATTACTGAGAAAGGAGCCAGAGTGAAGCTTCAAGCCCTATTGGATCTGACAGTCCAGAAGATTCTTCAAATTACTGGTACCCAGATTGATTCGTCAACTGAAGGATTGAAGTTAATTAGTAAATGGGGTTTTGATGGTGCTTCTTCACAAAGTACCTACAAGCAAAGGAGTGAAGATGTAGACTTCAGTGATTCATCGGTTTTCATGTCAAGTCTTGTCCCTCTTAAATTAGTTTCTTATAATAGCACCATATGGGAAAACCCAACACCTTCTTCAACACATTATTGCAGGCCCATTAAGTTCGAGTTTTGTAAAGAGACAGCAGAATACATCAAGCAAGAAGAAGCTGCATTGAAGAAAGAAATAAAAAACATCGATTCTACAAAATGGGCAGGGCTAGAGATTAGTCACAAGCTTCATATGACAATGATCGACGGAAAAGTGGCCACTATTATAACGGATACTTCGTCTGCATCTGCCTGCAATATTTGCCTTGCTAAGTCAACTGAGATGAACAAGCTGTCAGAAGTATTTACAAGACCTGTTCGAGAAGATGTTTATAAATATGGACTTTCTACTCTTCATATGTGGATTCGTTGTATGGAGTGTATTCTACACATATCTTACAACATGGACTTTGAGATGTGGACTGCACGAGGTGCTAACAAGCAACTAAAAGCTGCGAAGAAACATTTGACACAAGAAGAATTCAAACAGCAAATGGGAATACTTGTGGATTTTGTGAAGCAAGGCTTTGGAACCACAAACGACGGAAACACAGCCAGAAGGTTTTTTAGAAATTATGAGAAATCTGCCGAAATAACCAATGTTGACAAAGACCTGCTAAAGCATTTTGCGGTTATTCTTCAAACGATTTCATCAGGATGTGCCATAGATATTGAAAAATTCAGGACTTATTGCAGAGAAACAGCTGAGATCTTTGTTCATCTATACCCATGGTTTTATATGCCCGCAAGTGTGCACAAGCTACTCATACACGGTGCAGACATTTGTCATCACTTTGGCCTCCTACCAATTGGCATTCTTTCCGAAGAAGCTGGAGAAGCAAGAAATAAAGAATTTCGAAGAGTTCGTGAGTCTCACACAAGAAAATTTAACAGGATAAAGACCAACGAGGACTTGCTTCATAATTTTTTAATTAGTTCAGACCCATATTTATCCCATATTCGACCAAAATACAGCAACTCAAAGCAATTCGATTTTTTTCCAGATGTTAAAGAGCTTTTGTTGTTGCCTGAGGTAGTAACAGAAGAAACCGAAAATATGGATCTACAGGAGTTGCAGTCTGAACATGATCCATTAATGTAAACGTGACAGATTTAGTGATGTTGTAATTGTTAGAATTGAGTTTGTTAGTAGTAGTAGTTAAGTTGTGGTCCTTTTCAGGACTACTTAAAATAGTCAAAGGGTCGTAATATTCAGCCGTATCCGGTTAGACTGGACTGGACTGGAAGACAAGAAGACGCTCGGATGATGATGATGACTTAAAATAGTCATTTTCAAGACTTCAGAAAAAGCCCTTTTCAGGGCTAAATCTATTTCTAATTGTTTCTTTCAAGATAAGTCACACTAGTAGTATAACCACCAATATCAACCATGATTTATCAATAGGAAATATCAACAGATGAAAGAATAATCAACAGAAGATTATTTAAAACAAAAATAAGCAAAAATGCTTATTTTATCATAACGTCACGCTTTATATTCCCCGAAGGCAAAGGTGTATACTACACTATAGTACACTGTAATTTCGCCAGTTATATTTAAGTCCCAAGTAATAGGGGGCGAGCCTAATAAAAGGATGGGGCACGCGGGGGGCTTGTTTTATTAAAAAATATATTTTGGATTAATTTTAATAGAAAAACTCGTTAATAATAATAAGATAATTTAACATAAAAATTTTAAACTTTATAGCATCGTAGGCGCCAAGGCCGCAGGGATACGCAAGCAATTTATATGTCGTCGTATTAAGGACAATAAGTACTTACCAGAAGATAAGGTTTGCTTGCTATACTTTGATACTGAACGGAGAAAAAAAATAAAATAGATTTTCTCCCATACATTTTTATTTTCAATATTATTTTTTGACGTGAAGGAGCAGTTTTTTTGAAAAGTTGTAGAAATAAGTATTAATCAGCGTTAAATTTCCTATACGAAACAATTTTTTGTTAAGTTAAATAAGCATTTTCGATCCTATGTCCACCTTTTTGAAAATCCGGACCACTGTGCGCCGGTCAGCTTAAGGACTCAACGAGTCACGGTATTGCTGTACCCAATATAATAGTAAAGTTTACCCAACGCAAAAGAAAAATGGAATTCCTGGCCGCCGGCGCCGTTCGGGCCCGCCGCGGATTTACAACGGCCGACATCGACAGTTGATTGTTGCAGCTTACAGTGCGTATTAAATTCACTATCAAAATAATGTGTAGAAAATTAACCTTAGCATAGATAATTGTCATATTTTAAGTTACACAAGAAAATACAAAGTGATTAATTCTATTATAAATCAAATGATATGATTTTGAATAGAGTTAAAAGTATTCGTGACTTAGGTATTATCTCACATTAAGCTCTCGTTTAAATTACTTAATAATTAGTTTTGAGTCAATTATCCAAAGATCATTTCAAAACTTAGGCTTCATCAATCGTATTTCTAAACTTTTCCAACGGAAGTTAACTCTCAAAATACTCTACTTTTGTTTTGTTCTCTCGATTTTGGATTTTGAATGTGTCGTCTGTAATCTTTATTATAAACAAGATATAGATCGCATAGAAAAGGTTCAGAATAAGTTTTTGAGAATTTTAAATTTCCGTTCTAATAATTATTATGAGCCCTATCTCGAATCATCAAAACGACACAATTAACTATCTCTAGAAGATCGTCGCAAACAGTTTGACTTGGTTTTTCTTTTTAAATTGATAAATTACCACGTTGAGTCATCTAACCTTTTAGCTGAGATAAACTTCATTACCAAGACTCGCTTGCCTAATCGTCCCTCACGTTCCTTAAGTATATTTGTACCACCTCGATCTCGCAAGAACTACACCCGTAACAATTATATTACTCTCTGTCTACGTATGTACAATTCTGAATTCCCAGACTTGGATTTATTAAATAACACTCTCGTGCACTTTAAATCAAAAATATTTGAAAGACCAAACTGATCTCATTGATCGAGTTAATTAATATCTGCCATACACTTTTGTCAGTTTATGGCTCTTAAACAATATTTTAAAGCTCTTTTAAGTATATTAATATACATACAAGAGCTTTACAACTATAGCTCTAATAGGGTCTAATAATCAAGGTTTCACAATATGTAATTTTTAGGCACTGTTTGCCTGTCGATATAATCTGGTGTAGATAATGCTTATTTAGTTGAAATTACTGTTTGTGCCAAATTAAATTTAAAAAAAAAAATTAAATTTTAGTAACCAACCCTTACACTTTTTGAGACCCTGAAGGGAGCGTATGACGAAACCGAAGACTGATCTCCTTCGCCCTTATTCGCCACGCCTTTAACCTTTGCTGAGATTATCACTTACGATAGTTTTGGGTAGTAAACCCATGACTACCGTAAGAGACGCTGTGTTTTATGGTTTTTGACCACGTGTGCTCATAAAACCTTTTTTCTACTGGGGTCGCTTAGTCTCTTAGATTTTTAATCTCGTCTTTAAATTTCATCTCCTGGTCCTGTGTTTCTAGAGACGGCGTCATCCCCGAAACTTTATCCTGGTTGGCCACATGTCCCATCACCTATGCTCAGGTCGCAACAAACAAAACATTAATTACTTAACTGCGCTGTTCATCTCACTTTAAGCATCACCTGCTCGTATGCTTAGCGACACAAACCGTGACTGTTTGGCCGCTCGTCTGACAAATGATAGACTACGAGACATAAAGATGTCAATTCATATCAATCCCATTCACTACCAACGGACGAGCGTAACAGGCACAGAGTAATATTGACCACCCATTATTTTTTCAAAAAAAGTTAATTAAACGTGACTACTTCAGTACACTTATTTATTCTACTAGTTGTATATATAATTGAAAGTGTAAATTATACATAACGTACACATTCATACATACTTGATACGTAATTCCTTAACTATCGCAATACTCTATAAGTGCAACAAAATGTGTTTTTCTAAGAAAACATAAAAGAAGCAACGCTGTTAGGTGTCTACAGTCTTTAGCGTCCGCTTATTAAGTGGGCCATATTTTTACATTACCCACCGCTACCCAAAGGTTGTATAAAACATTTTCTATAACCTTGTTGTTGTAACACGAGCGCCTTGTGCTTTTAAATAACTGTTTACTGTTGAAAAGACAGTGCAATTAAGGATTTAAATAGACGTAAATAAATTAAAATTCTTTAACAAAATTAAAACAAATCAACGTGTTTCACTACGAGAACGCGATAAGAAACATTTGTAATGATGTACCCTGCTAATAGGGACTAGATTCGGATCCAGGGGGGGTGATGGGGGCAATTGACTCACGATTCGGAACATTAAACATTGACTAATTCTAACATTAAAAAAGAGGGCTTTAAAAATAGAAGTAAAAAAATAATACATGAGGTCATAACTACCTCTTTAACAGAGTTGTTATTAACTCTTCACTTTGATTGATAATAAAAAAGTGTACTTTTTTAATAATGAGAATCACTGCCTTGGTTGAAATTTTATTCATTCAATATCTTGTTATTCGATAACACTATTTTAAGTTTAAGGAAATGAATTCGATATACACGGTGGTACCCATTTTATTAAGGTACGCTTAGAATTTACAGGCATTCAATAAAAACAGTACAAAAAAAATAATAAATACACGAAAAAACACATTTTATTTTTTTAATATTATGTAGGTAAAATTAAACCAGCAACGAGTTCTAGGCATTGTTTCGAAACATTTTAGTATTTTATACAAAATAATTTGTATTTTTATCCATTTTAACAAATATTTATTTTAACATTATAACAATCTAATAGGCCAGACTTCAATGAACGAGCAACGCCAAGACCAAGGGACCAAGGACCAAGAAAAAGGAAAGTTTTCCCATCATTAGAAAATTTTAAATACTTATTTTTTTCATTTGTTAAATAATTAAAAGTTTCTTTTGGGACTCGAACCCCGGGACCAACGGTGCGAAAGGCATCCTGCCTTTCTACGTTGCACCAAACGGTCGTCAAATATCGAAGTTTCAATTTTGTTATACGTACCGCTAAGGAGTGGTACTCTGCCTGAATCCGTGTTTCCTGACAAATATAATTTAGGTGTCTTCAAGTCACGATTGAATAGGTATCTTCTAAGCAACCGCATCACATCCTAGATCGCATCGTCGCTTACCATCTAGCGAGATGGTGGTCAAGGGCATACCTATTTTCTATAAAAAGCGGCTTCTCTATACCTATTATGCTATTGTTAAAAAACAATTTTTTGGAATGATAGAAGGATTCACATAAAATTGCCCCTCTGAATAAAATCCTGGATTAGCCCCTGAAAGGGATGATAGTTGGTTTCGAATTAACTTCTTAATGACTTACCTTGGGTTTCTAGCCTTTCCGGCTGCAGATTGACGCTTTGGATAAGCAATTACAATGCAGATATTTCTTTCGCGATAGTGTTAATAACACGAAGCAAGTCACTTAAAGACAAAACGATTTCATTACGACGACGTTAAAAAGAATTATATGTAGATTAAAAAATAACACAATTATAGGCAAGATGCATTTGTGCTGCTTTGCATCACTAATGACCACCTTCCTTCCAATCAAGTTAGAAATTATACATCTGTTTGATGCATTTATACTACTCATACGATAACTTGGATACAATAATTGTTTCTGAACTAACATACTACAAAAGTTCCACAAATACCAATGGTTTTTGCTTTTTAATCAAGACATTATAATTTTTTTTCGCTTCTAGAATAAGTTCCATAAAGAGATCCATGCCAAATGAACCAGTTCTAAATTTCAAACATAGCACATTCAAACTGAGAAAACGATACTACATTGTTTATAAAAAGAAACTTCTATCACAAAAACAGAGATGCTCGGCAAAGTAATTTGGCAAGTACAATGACGTGTAAATGTAGTTAAAAGTTGTTATAATAACTCTAGAATGTTTATAACTATGGTACTACCTAACACGCGAACAGAACATTATAGGAATATGATCAAACAGATGTAGCGCTTCGATCATATTCCTATCATCATATTTAGAGTTTATTCTTTTATTATCCCAGTTTTGTACATAAATACCTTAAAATTTGTATATAACCTCAGGGTCAAAATACCTACTATCATCCTAAAGCTTACCGGGGGTGTCATTCATGGTCGTAGTCATGACGATTGCATCTAAACTCCAAATGTGGTAAAAACTCAAAAGGCAGACTTACTTCAAACCCAACAACGATACTTCAAAAAAACCTTGAGTGTCGTTTAAAATTATCTGTACTTTTAAAAATACAAACATTTCAAAATAATTAGCTGATCAGAAAAATGCCGTACTTCTTTTAAAATGTCAGCTTTGAATTAAAAGACAAGTTTATACCATAGACGTGATCTAGTAACACAAGCGTTAAACTTTACCGTAGTGTTGCCCAAATTCAGTCTTGGTCTTGCAGTCTTGGTCTTGTTCTTGCGTTTTTGCAAGACCAAGACCAAGAACAAGACCGCGTATTTTTAGCAAGACCAAGACCAAGACTGACCGTGCAAGACTTGAGCAAGAACAAGACTAAGCCTGCAAGACTCTTGCGTCTTGCAGCTAGGACTTAGCGCTATTTCACGGAGTAGTTAGGTGTAACAGTTCGGTGTATAGGTACGCTTAGGAATTCTATGAGACGCAAAAAACTGTATCAAAGAATATGAAAAACTGGATCTATGCGCATTACGACTAATACCATAAACATACCTACATAGCGAATAAAAAAATATCCATTAAAATCAAACTGAGTGCATGCATAGTTATGTTTTAACCATCGGCACTTTGATAATGCGGCATCAAAGGTTTTGTACTTACTTCTCAAAGAAATTTGCTGCTTTTCGGAAGCACATGGTTATAATACACGCGCCGGCGGCTTCTTTTGAAATCATATACAACAATCGTTGCCGCCGCGCCGAAATCACAACATTTGACACTATTTGATTGCCGCCACAGGGCGTAGGCGTAGGTATACTCATGCAAAATAATTTCGAATTTTAAGAGTACCTACAGGTGTTCCAAAGAATAAATAAGTTTCAGAGTGCTTATAATGAAAATGAATACATTATACTGATCACGCAAGTAGTATTATGATTAGAATAAAATGGTAAGGATAGGTAGTAGATGTCATAATAATTTATTCTAGTAAGTATATATTATAATATTGATTATATGGTTTTAAACTAATTACTTAGGTACTATTATTGTACATTTAGTCATTATATTTCTTAAGTTTTTACAAGAAAAAATAGCAAAAAAGTGTTCAAATATCACCCGTTTGATAAATATTGTAGCCACTTTTAAATATACTTGAAACGTGTAAAAAAATTCTACATAATTAATAAAATAATATAAAAAGCGTAGGTACTTACCTACTAATAAAATAAAAAGCCTGCGATTTATTATTAGTAAATAATCACGGCAGCCGAGAGTGTGTCTCCACTTTTGAATACATAAATCATAACCAGATCACTAGAGCCACTTCAAAAAAGAAATTTGTAATTCCTAGGGTTCAAAATTATTTTGGTGACAGAACTTTACAGAAGCGTATACCATATCTTCTTAATTCGTTGCCCGAAACTATTAGATGTGAAACGGATAAAAATAAATTTAAAAAAATATTAAAAGATTATCTGATGACTACTATTTAACACAACAATTGTATGTTTTTATTTATTTTTTTGCATTCACAATGCAATATTTCTATAAGATATAAAATACGTGTGTAAAAAACAACCACGCCTCCGAGCCCATCTGAGGGCTCGGAGGCGTGGTTGTTTTTTACACACGTATTTTATATCTTACAACAATTGTATCTTATTATTATCACCGCTAAATTTTCCTTCAGTTTGTTGTAATTCAGTCTAAATCCAATTATTGTGCACTTAACTTTACCTGATACAGTTATAGTTGTATTATATACCTACATAATTATAATTATAAGCTAAGAGACTAAAGATCCCTCAGTCAAACCGACAAGTCGGTTTTGTGGGACTAAATTGTATCTTTGTATTTTTTTTCTTGTATATGAAATAAATAAATAAAAAAAAATAAATAAAAAAAAAAAAAAAGTATTTACAAGCAGTGCCCGCGACTTCGCCCACGAAGAATAGTAACTTTGGAGGTATAGTGACGTTCAGGATTTATTTATTTATTTTAAAACTTCTGTCATCAAACATACAAACAAACTCTTCAGCTTTATAATATTAGTATAGATTAGTATAGATGTACGCCAAAACATTCACTTATATGTAAAGAATAGTGATTGGCACTAATTCTTTACATATATTTTATTCACGCGTCGCGTCTGTACAAGTAGGTAATAATCTGTGTTTGTACGCCGCACGCGGCATCGTTTGATTTGCGGCGGCATCCTTTTAATAGAGCCGGCACGTGGCGAGGCGGCGCGGTAGAAAGCAAGGAAACGTACTATAAACAAAGGAATTATTTTAATTCCAGTCATTTCCAATTGAGCTGTGCTTCGAGTCTAACTTAATAATTGTTTTTACTAATTCTTGTTGTTTTCTAAAAACGTATCACGTGTACAATTTAATATGAGTGACGAAGATTCAAATTATTCTAGTCCGAGTAACGAGAGTTTGAGTCACAGATCTAAAAGACCCAAAAGCAAATTTGAGGAGTTTTTCGAAATAATTCATGCATCCCAAACTGCCTTGTGTAAATTGTGCCAACATAAAAAGACTGAAATAAAAATGAAAAACAGAAACACTTCAGGCTTAAGGAAACATCTAATATCTTTCCACAAAAAGGAATCACAAATATTTCTTCCTGTTAAACCAAAATTAAGTGGAGATATCACAAGCTTTTTAGTAACCGCTGGAAGAAGTGGACAGGTAAGAATATATTTTTTTTATATGAAAACTCCAGGAACTCAAAAAAGTCTTTTTTGAACAAATGACTTTAAACTGACTTCGGAATATTTTATAGATATTGATAAAATAGTAATACATAGGTACATATTTCGCGTCATTTTTAACAATGGTCGAAATTGTCGCTACGGGAATTTTAACTCCGCGTAGCTGTTCATGCGATACTTTCAAAAACGCCATTAACTTACGTAAGTATTTTTGAGTTAGTGGTGTTTTCATCTAGGGGTGCGACATATTAAGTATGTAATTATCGTCTTAAATATTTTTATAAACACCTATATTTTCATTTGTTTTCATAATCGGCCAGTAACAACTAAGTACTTTATTTTGGTAAATTACAGTACAGTGCAACCTTAATATAACAAATGTCAATTTAACGATTTTCTCGATTTAACAACAACAAACCTCCTCCTCCTAAACGCTCAAACCTAGTATGTTTTAAATAATAACACAAGATTTATTGTTTTATTTCAGTCGGAAAACAGCAGTGACAACATCACGACAGCTACAGTTGATTGGGTAGTGAAAAAATATCTTCCCTTCTCATTTTTCGATGACGAAGCTACACAAGTATATTTTCGACGTATTTGCCCTAATATGGAGTTTCCTAAAAGGTCTACACTTAGAAGGAAAGTCAAAGAGCGATTTGAAGAGCTCCAATTTAATCTCAAGGAACGACTTCAACAATTATCATCTAAAATGTCATTTACCATTGATGGGTGGACGTCAATTGCTGGTAGGAGTTACTACGGGGTTACTATGCATTATATAGACAACGAATGGAAGTATCGATCTGTAGTTCTTGATTTTATACCATCACGCGGTCGACATACTGGGGAAGATATTGCAACGATTTTCCATGAATGTTTATTGGAATATGGCATAATTGATAAAATACAAGGTATCACGGTCGACAACGCAACTGCAAATACCAAATTTATGTATGAACTGGGCAAACAGTTGCCACACTTTGATTCAGACAATCAACATTTCCGGTGCTTTGCTCACATTTTAAACCTTGGTGTACAAGATTTATTAGAGACCTTAGCATTACACTGTGAGTCTGACACTAACGCGCAAGATCAGCAGTATGAAGACTATGCAGACGAAACTGAGGAAGATGAAGAATAT
Organism: Calamotropha paludella; assembly: GCA_927399485.1. Taxonomy (NCBI): domain Eukaryota; kingdom Metazoa; phylum Arthropoda; class Insecta; order Lepidoptera; family Crambidae; genus Calamotropha; species Calamotropha paludella. The sequence continues at coordinate 15,484,089 of OV656803.1, read as the reverse complement.
GCACCAAATATTGCTGACTCGCGTACATCTGTAACAAAGTTACGCAGTATTTCCAGTAAAATAAAAAGAAGTGAGATAGTGAAGAAGAAGTTTCAGTCTGCTTGTGAAGCAGCTGGCGTGCCATCAAATCTAAATGCCATTCTTGACTGTCCAACAAGATGGAATTCCACACATGATATGATTGGATTTGGTTTAAAAGTGAGAGCGGGCATTAACATATTGTGCAGTTCTGTCACCGAATTGAATGATTTTCAAATCACAGCTAGTGAATGGCAGGTACTCGAAAAATTACATAAATTTCTAATAAACTTTAAACTTTTAAGTACAAAACTTGGTGGAGACAAATATGTTACATTACCGCTAGTCATTGTATCATTCAATCTCTTGCTAGATAAAATTGAATCCATGGTAAAACAGTTAGATGAGAAACCTAATCGATCTGAAGTGGATGAAAGGCTCATTCTAGCTTTCCAAGCAGCTCGAGACAAAATGCTTAAACATTATAAGAAGAGCAACTGGATTTATTGTACTTCTTTAATTTTAGACCCAAGGCATAAGGCTCAGACTTTTGACCTGACAATGTGGGGGAAGCAACTTAAAACAGAAAGTCTGCGCAAGTTCAATGAACTTTATGAAGAATATAAAAGTCTACACTCACTGAACAAATCTCTGGAATTGCCAAGAAAAGAAAATAAAGTATGTGATGAAGATGAAGACATTATAGACTTTGATAAACTCTATGAATGTCCCTCGACGTCATCTGGATCTTGTCTTCAAGGCTTAGTGATAGACGAGTTGGAGGAGTACCTGAGAAAACCAAGAACTGCCAGCTCGGAAGACATTTTAGATTGGTGGAGGACGCATGAGACAGAGTATCCGACTTTATCGAAGATGGCCCGTGATTTTCTCTCAATACCTGCAACTTCAGTACCTGCTGAGAGATTATTTTCTAAAGCATCATTAGTAATTAGAAAACATAGAAATAGGTTAAGTGATGAGTCAGCCAGATGGTTACTTTGTATTAATTCTTGGTCAAAAGAATTGATATAAAGTAACATAACCTAATGATAAAGCTGTTGTGTACTGTTATGTTTGATTTGTGTTGTATTTTATTTTTGATTGAAATAAATGATAAATCATAAAACTCTTTTATTAAATTTCATGCAAGTTGAGGGTTCAATCTCTTTCTAGACAGACATTGTTATTTAAAATACAGTCAAGTTATTGTAATTAATTTGTTTTTTTACATGTTTTAGCAAATGTAAGCTTATAAATCATAAATGTTTATTAAGAAACAGTTACTTCCATGGAAAACGACATATAGGTCAGTTGATTTTTCGACTTTCTTATCAAATCTTCAGTTATTTATTAATCTGATTGATCTTTACTATGGCTATGTTAATTCAAGCTCACAATGTTCCAATTCTAATACGTTTTTCTAAGATTTAAAGTAAACTTTAATAAATAGCAATAGACTAATAGGTAATTGCAAGACTTGCAAGACTCTTGCTGCAAGACCAAGACCAAGACCAAGACTGCAAGCGCAAGACCAAGACCAAGACCAAGACCAGGTGTATTGGCGCAAGACCAAGACCAAGACTGGCTAAGTCTCGTCTTGTTCTTGCATTTGGGCAACACTACTTTACCGCCATGACGAGTTAACAGAAATATGTGTTTAGTTTAATTGATAATATTCATTTTAAAAAGTGTCAATTCTCGGAAGTCAATATAACAAAGTTGTATCGGAAACAATTATTTTTGTTTTCTTAAAAATAGCCTCAGAAAAAGTTATTTTAATTTCGAATGAGCTAGAAGCATTTTGCAACCTGACCGTATGACCCTTTATGAATCCCTTAAAAGCTCTGGAACCGTACTGAAATAAAACTATATAAAGAATAACAATATTGAGAAAAAGATTAATTGGATGTGGTCTTCGAAAAGGCAAAGACAAGAGAGAGATAGAGAGCCAATTGGTGTTCTTTGCTTGAGAATGGTAATCATTATAACTGCAACTAAATTTAAAAAGGCACGATACAGTAAATACGAATATGTTATGCTAAGATCAACTGCAATTCAATTTAAATGAGTATAATTTTTTTTTTCTTGGTGACCGAGAAAATTTGAGAATACCATTTCCAAATGTATAGTCGACGACACATCAAACTATTATATAACCTACCTTATGCCTTATGTAATAAAGATCATTTTATTTTGAAGTGTACGTTGTCGATCGTACTATTTGTGGAATTTGAGGAAAACAGTCTTTCTTTGTTCAAAATACGGCCTAAGAAAAGGAGCCCTCAGCCGAAACTTGAGAGAATATTAAAAAAAACGAATATCAAACACAAAAGTGAACTGAAAATGTTTTTTGGCATTGTGGTTCCAACTGGATCCTTAAAGATATTCTTATTACATTTCTTCTTTCACGATTATTGATTGTAATGTAGCGTCGATTTATAGCGGAAATAGTTGAAAATAACGAAGAAAAGGCACGCTTGAAAGCACAGCGACAAGCTTTAAGTTCAGCGACAAGTGCAATTTTAACATGGCGCGTAGAACAGTCACGATGTATGACATGAAGGCAACAGAGGAAACCTGACGTCGCTCGCAAAGTCGAAACGGATGACTAAAATACATATTCCAAATAATAGTACGGTGGAAGTACTTTCCTTTTCCGTAAGTTAAGGGCAAGGGCTGTCCCTACAGTTAACAATAAAATGAGACGCATATTAAGTCTCATATCGGTTATCGATTCGATTGAATTAGAAGTACCACTCCCAAATAAACTTACCCGATACATTAAAAAGAGTATAGTTTTAGTGCGATAATAGGTATGCAGCCGCATTTCCTAATTACCTATTTTTATTAATGCAATAAAAAATCACATGAACAATCTTAGGCGGCTCAAACGTCAGCGACCTATTTACTGTCTCTAGCAACTTGACTGTCTAAATTTATCACCCCGTAGAAATGGCTCAGACATAATGGTAATTTAGTTTCAAAGTTATGATTATACACTTTTTACAGTTCAATTGCTTTGAGAAAAAATAATCTTTAAACGATTTCAAAGGATCAAAGTAAAATTAATTTCATGACATTCAGAACTTCGGTTGAATGTGCTAGGACTGAAATTTTATTGCGTTTAACAGGATACGTCATTGCTAAGTATTCCAGTATATTCGATACTTTTTATTACTTTAAATAGCTGAACTCTACTTATTAATAACCTAATTTTCGTGGAGAATAATTCTTGACCATTTTAAATATTTAAAAGTATGTATTGCATGTCCAGCCCTTTGTTATTTTTTATAATCGAAAGTAGTCCAATCAAAGATAACTAACTAACAGCATTTATTTTCATGGTTTAAAGTTAATCCTGACATTTTACCTACTTTATAGGAGCCGTGTTCATAGGAATAATTACAACGCCAAAGTATAAGAATAACCCATTAAAAGTTTCACGTATTATATAAATACCAGAATATACATAAAATGATAACACATTTCAATTTGTCAGCTATGCATCAGACCAATAAGTTTTAGCTAGTCATTATCGCCATTTAATCAAATGGTTATTGTTATCGGAAGCAATTACTGTAGGCCACTGATTTCTGTAAATACAAGTACTTGTATTATAATAGACGTCTGTGCTATGTGCTACCTCACCAAGTTTAAAGCCTTAGTACCGCATCACGTTTGTTACAATTTCTAAATTCTTTTAAATAAGAAAACTGATTCTTATAAACTTTCATACACTTAAGAAATTTAAATACACGCATTTTAAAAGTTAGTAGTAAAAATATAATAATAAGTAAGTCTATTATACTTTAAATTACAGCAAGTGTAAAATTTTCATATTTACAGAAGAACTATTTTATTTTTATTAATCTTGTGTGTCCTTAAGTGTATAAACAGACTAATTTGCAAACTAAAACATGTCTGTATACATGGCGATCTTCTAAGACAGCTACCTACAGAACAGAAGTCAGGCTTCTTTACTTACTTCATACCGGCGACGTCTGGTGTGCCGCAGGGCTCTCACCTCGGCCCTTTACTTTTTACTAATTTATGTAATAAAGTGCTTTTTCAACTCTATATTTTTTATTGTTTAGTGATGTTACTAAAATTTTCATTTTATAATGCCTCTTTATAGACAACGTTCGATGTGGTTTGGTCCGGAACATAAACAAACAGTTTGTTTGGTTGACTTACGCTGGAGAAAGCGACATAGAGCTGACCGTGTGAGAAACAACCGACGCTGAGGTCCACGCCGGCAACACGTAGCGTCTACCCTTGGGTTTTGTTTATAGTCATTGCATAACACATACTCACCGGGAACTGTACACGTTTGAAATGGAACGGGTCATTATTGGGAATTGGGATTAAGTGGAATTCGGGGTATAAAAACTCTTTCACCGACGCCACATCCCGCCAAAATCTTCGCTTCTATTATGTTACGCTGCAGAGAAGTAACTTTCAGTCTGGTCCCGTTGCATAATTTAAGGGGACTTAAATTTCTCAACAAAATAATTGGGACGCCAGTTTTTAATTAATCTTGTGTGCTGGAAGTCCAGGAGCTCTCAGAGAATTAAGAAATTCAACGGGATAATTTGTAGCGCCATCTTGCTCCATTACTTCTTTGATAGAAGTATACTCAACTACTTCTCCTTCAACATTGTTGAGTATATCCAAGTTGATTCTTGCAGCTTGGTCATTTCGCGGAGTCAAAATTGCTCTTTCGCAAGTTCTCATTATTTGTTATTTGATTTTGTTCACCATACACGGAAAAGATAAGTTCTTCAATTGAATCAACAGTGTGGCAGAGATTTTCAGATAAAACAATTTGCCCTTCTTCTTCCGGATATGTCCCTTCGCCAATTTTAAGCAATAAATCAGAAAATTCCTGCGCTTTTGTGTTACCTCCTGATCGCGCCCTCATGTTCACTGTTAAGTGCATTCTTGTGACGTGTCGCCAAAGTCTTGAGCTCTTTAAGCATGCTCTTATCTCGTCGGTTTTTGTTCCCCGTGGTACTACTGGCAAAGTTGGTCTAAAATCCCTACAAAACAGCATCGTTACGCCATCCATAGGTTCTGACGTCATTTTGACGGATACCTCTGAGAGTTCTATTAACTGCTTCTTCTACTTTACGGTGTGCCATAGTGCACTCGTCCTAGATAATTAAACAGCAACCGCGTAACACCTTCGCTTTATCACTGCTTCTAGAGAAACCACATACAGGATGTTCACTTATGTCCAAATGTATGGGGATTTTAAACATCGTATGAGCAATTTTACCGCCAGGTAACAAAGTGGCTGCTATTCCAGACGACGCCACAGAAAGAGCTATTTTGGCTTAAGCTCGTAATTGTGCCAAGATTTTTTAGTGAGAAAGGTTTTTCCCGTCCCACCAGGTGCATCTAGACATATAATTTCTCCTATAGCATTGTCAATACTATGACATACACGGTCGAATACAGTGCGCTGTTCTACAGTAAGACTGTGGACTCCGGTTCGTAAAATTTCAGCTCAGTTTCATTCTCTATTATTACGTTCCCCTTCTATGGTTGGCGCTAGCAAACCATACTGAGGGAGAATATCACCACCCCTAGATGTAACTAAATCTTATAAAGCTACTAAACATTGATTGAAAGCAATATCTCGTAATCTATGGTTAAAGTCACCGTCAATATTTTGTCTTATATTCCTAAAAAGTCTTCCACTGATCTTTCTTGATATTTTAACCAATATTGCTCAGCATTCGAAAGACCACATAATAATACCAATAATACAGCAAATAAATGACGAAAGCGGTGTGGACTATCACTGACGCATTCATCGGCTAAGGCGCTGAATCCCGTCACTTTTATAGGATTTATACTTAATTCAAGCGGTAATATAAAGTATCAGCATAAGGTAAGTACATAGGTTGTGTGTATTAAGATGTCCAAGGTGTTTTTACTATCCCAAGGGAACCCTATAATTTTCCGGGATAAAAAGTGTCTAAGATGTTGACCAGGGATATAAGATATCACCATGCAAAATTTCATTGAAATCGGTGTAGCCATTGCGAAGATTAAACCGTACAAACAGATAAACAGACAAACAGACAGAGAAACAAAAATTTTAAAAAAAAGCATTTCTTGGTATTTTCCCTCTTTTTACATCCCCCTGACTTGGTTTTAAGCATTTTTTTTCTATGTACAGAAATTCGACCTCTACAGTTTTATTATAAGTATAGATCACAAGTAAAGCGTATAAAATGATCGGGCTTATTTTTAGGCAGACCATTGATTTTACTGACCCTGATTCTCTTTTAATCTTTATATATATAATTCTTCTGTGAGTGTGTATGTCACTGAACTCCTCCTAAACGGCTGGACCGATTTGAATGAATTTTTTTGTGTGTGTTCAAGGGGATCTGAGAATGGTTTAGATTCACAAATCAGTCCGGCAGATGGCACTGCAGTCGGCACAGCAACGCGTGGCCGGGACAGCTAGTATTATATAATTCTCTTGTCAGATCGCACTTAGAATATGCATATACTGATTGGAACCCGCAGTATTTCGAATACAAAATGATGATTGAAAAAATACATGATAAATTAATCAGAAGCCTTAGGTATAAGTTTAACAAATTCGATAAATTATTAATATCTCTTGAATAACGCAAAGAAGTACGTGATCAAGCTTTTTTATACAAAATTTGGAATAACCGGATTGATTCTCTCTATTTTAAAAGTAAGATCTTGTTTGTCTTTTTTGGTATCACATTGCAAAACAAAATGTAAAAATCGCTACATCTTAAGAGCTGCGATAAATTATAATGTCATATAGATATATTAAACCAAAACTTTTATTTGTTAAAATAAGTTAATACCTTTATGTTTTGTTATTGTTTTTATATACAGATATTACTTTGTTATTATTAATTGCCACGAATATATGCCTAATTGGTAGAACTTTTTGGCTGTTCAACAATATAAATTAGTTAGTGATGGAAACTCTTTTGGCTTTTGTACTGAAATTCTGTTTTATTAACAATGTTCCATTTAATGCTATATATTTTTTCCAAATAAATAAATAAATAAGATTGAGATCCTCATCATTATCGACTTAAAGTGCATTCAGAAACCTGAAAAAACGCAAAGTGAAAAAATCGTCGGTCATTCGTACATTAACATGCAAACTTAGTTAACTATAATATAACAGTGGTGGGCCCTACGTTTTAACTACTCGCTATCGAGTTCATATTTTGATATATCGGCTTACGTATGTTGATGAAATGATATTAACTGATTCATTATTATTATCCATTTGCCAAAATCTACCTTTTTTTATTAAATACAATTTGAATCACTCTTATTGTTGCAAAAGTGATAGTCATGAAAGTGATGGAATCTATCATGTAGTAAAATAATGATGCCTTTAAATGCTTTTCAAATTCATAAATCATAGATAAAAAACAATCGGTAACAAAAATATAACACATAGCATACCGTGCTATACTATAGCCTTTTATATACACAGGCATAATTAATTGATTGATATTCGTAATCTCTATAGTAATCTTAATCTAGATAATCTTACCTAGAAGTCAGGTTTTAATTAAGATATATATTAAGCCATGAATACTTGTCGCTATCTAGGAGGTACAGCGATGAGTTACGCATTTCTCTTTGAGCTGTAACATTGCTGGACCAATTTGTTATCTAGTTTCATGAAAAAGAGGATAATTTGATTTGATCTTAATAAATTAGAGTTGCCATATAATAAGTGTACACACAACATTCTAATTGTTTTATTAAAACAACTTGTTAAAAACAGACTAACAGCAAATTTAAATGCAAAGACCAAATATAATTATGTATTCAGCCGAGTCGAAAAAGCAGGTCAGCCTACTCAGACATTCTACTACCTAGCAAATATGTAGAGGCATGATATTTTTTTACTTTTATGTCCGTCAAATATTTCTTTTACTTAAGCTTACATGGACTTTAATTATACGTTATAGCTCAATGCGTTTATATAAGATTTACAGAACTGCATATTTCCTGGTTATTTTTAGCAAGTAACCACATGAAAATACATTTGACCTAGGTTATAAAGGTCAATAACTGACTTTTTATACCAAACCGCAAAAATATTTTGTGTAATACATTGGTATTTTATTACTAACGTACTACAGCAGATAATGAAACTCGATAATAAGTCATTCATATTCGGCGATTTACATTTACATATGACGTGTGACAACGACATCTATACGCCACACATACCCACTAATTAAGACCAACCTCATACACTAAACTTTGTATTATAGACCTACAATGTCCAACTGCGCTCCATTTCACGGACCGCAGTTGGGCGACGTAATTCTCTATTCCCTATGGACTTGAGGAGAATTACAACAGTAAGGTCAGACAAATGTGTTGGATAAGATATATCAGTGTTTATATAAGTCAAAGACTTATAGCCAAAGTTAGGTTGATCAAAGTAACTATAAAATCATTGCCCAACTGTACAGTAGTCCTCATCAATTATTCGAAAAGAGGATAAATTCAATTCATTGTGCTTCAAATGACAGTACTTTTTCAACTAACGCTTCCTTCATGTTCTTTGCAGGCCATTAGCTTTTTCTTGAAAAAAATCAACTTGTTTCACGTGTCAGACGAAACTAAAACCCGCAGCCTTTCGAATTTAGTATAAAATATAATGAGCTGTTGTTCCAGGCAACAGCTTTCAATTGAATCACTAAGACCATAACAGTCCTGTTAAATTTCTTGAAGTAATTCTTGTGCTGAGTACTAGCATCGTTTCTTGGAAGAATTGAAAAAAGCCTTTAGATAATTAATTTTTGCTCGCAAAAATTACTTCAGATATAAAAAGTAGTATTTAAATACCGTATTAGTTCAATTTACGACAAGCTGAGCATGTACCATATCTATATTCAATTAAAGTAAATAAAACGTTTTTTATTAAAAAAAAAATACAGTTAAGAAATAGATATACAGCCTGAGAATATTGGAACAGCTATTTTTAAATCGACAGATGGAAATAAAATTCTGTATCTCATCACAGACATTTATATAGCACTGTCAAAGAAGTAATTGATTACAAAATTATTAATAAACTAGCGACCCGCCCCGGCTTCCCACGGAGGCAATGCTCTACTATATTATGCATGTTTTATACATACGAGTATAAACCTTCCTCTTGAATTACTCTATCTATTAAAAAAACCGCATCAAAATCCGTTGCGTAGTTTCAAAGATTTAAGCATACAAAGGGATATAGGGACAGAGAAAGCGACTTTGTTTTATACTATGTAGTGATATTTATTTTCTTCCTTTTCTTTTAAAACTATTTTATTGACAATCTTGTATTTATTTATCCTATGCTAAGGAGTGTTAATTAACTTTTATAAATCATTGAAAATCTTTTTAAATTTATTAATATTATAATATTTATTTATAACAACGAATTCAAAAAAGAAAAGTAATTTGCAACGAACAAAAATGCAAGTATACCGAGATAATCAGAAGGGTCATGAACTAGGTGGTAAAAATAAAGACTCGATAAGGTTCTTGCGTGACGTCACGTCATCTGCGCTACCTAATTACCATGCAAGCATGCTGGTTGTATAATTGGTCATTTCAAGCACGAAAGTCTCCAGTTTTTCGGTATTCACCAAATACTAAGATTCGAATAAAAAAAGGTTTCCATTAAAATATTACAAACTACACTAGATCTCAATCAATTTTCAGACCACTTTTTCAAGTTACCTCTTCTACGACCTTCTCGAAAGCATCTATCGTAAAACTGTATCCTTTTTAGTATTTTTTATTTTAGGGAATAAGTAATGCCACACTGTGCCATATCAGGACACAACATTTTGACCGGTGGGGTGTCCAGGCAGTCCCTTGTTACGAATGCTGAGTGCACAGACGCGCTGATGTGGTGAAGGAGTATATTGCGGATCCCAGTGTTCGGTCGCTTGCAGTTCATTACAGCAAGAACTTTTCGCAGACATTTCATAGTATACAATTCTGCATTAATGCTGCTTTTGTATATTAAAGGCAGGCGTTTGACCACTATCTCGCCTGATGGTCAGTAACGATGCGATCTAGATTAAACTGGACTGACATACCAAGAAGCTCAAGATGGTCAGTGGTCGGCATGGATACACCTCGGAAAGGAGGAGTCCAGTCGTAAATACTCCTATTAATGGAGAAAAACACGCCTGGGTCTTTGACGGATTGAATCTTACCAGATTAGCATCACTTAGATCGGAGACCGCCTGCAGAGATAGGTTCATGCGGTTGACCATCGCTTCCCTATGACGCTGGATATGTTCAGCACTGGCTCGTGCATCAGATATATAGCTCTCTATAACCGTGTTGTCATCGGCGTATTCCAAAATAGCTGCCAAGTCATTTATATGAAGCAGAAAAAGTATTGCAGAGAGTACAGAACCGTGAGGGATGCCGGCATTGATAGCCAAATGGTCCGATGAGCTACCATCAATGACAACTCGTATTGACCGATCTCTGAGGAAGTCCTATATCCAGATGCACAAACCAGAGGAACGACCATATGACGGAAGCTTGCTAATAAGGCTTTCATGCCACACCCTGTCAAAAGCCTTCGAGATATCAAGCGTAACGGCAAGCGCCTCACCATGCGGCTCGAAGGTCTTCGCTCCATATAATATAAGTGACGTATGCTAGAAGATCTCCAGCAGGCCGGTTTCGGTGAAACCCATATTGTCGATCGCTAAACAGGTCATCGTCTTTTAGATACGACAGAAGCCTATAGTTTAGTATGATGTAGTAAATTTAACCCTGTTGAACTAAATCGATTGGAATAATCAATATACATTAACTACACTATAATGCTAATCCTTTTACATCTTTCCAGCACTCACCCACATCAAGTTACATCACGGGAAAAAGTGACCCACTGTTGCTGCCGTGACCCTAACTTAAATAAAAATAAAATTTCAACCAAAGAATATGTTACGAACTCAGACTCTGAGGTTACGAATCAATACCATAATGATTGCATATTTTAATTTTTTAATTTAAAAAAGGATTTATGCAGAAAAACAGTTATTTGTTATGCAAGACTAGAAAGTTGAGTTTTGGCCGCGAGTTGGCGAGAGACCTCTATTGAAACCTGAGCAAGCAAAGGATTCTAGGATTAAAAGGTATAATCCTAAGCGTAGCAAGGGTTTCAAAGGTACGGGACGCTAAAATCTGTGCTGTCGAGCGAAACACACAATTTTTCACCTCACTACAGCGAGGAAATTTTTTGGTGCAATAAAAGCAGCTTAAAAAATATGGCTATAATAGTTATATTATAAATTAAAAGTGTAATTATTACCACTAGTAATGCCAAGTCCTGCAAAAAGGTTATTAAAAGAACTCGCTTTGACAACACAAGCCGAATAGGGAAAAAACTTGCTTCTTACGCATCGGGTCATAAAGCTAAGTCGGTCGAGGGTAGCTTCTGCCGTGCCTCAGTGCTTCAGTGCCGTACCTTAGAAAGCTGACGGATCGTTGGCACACACTGCAAAGGATAAGGCTATTTGTCGAATTAATTGTCGAATATTTACGTTTGGATCGTGGCAATGCTGTACCTTCCAGTTTGTCAAGTTATGGGACTTTTATGTCTGAAATCCGTATTATCCGTAATGCTTAAACTGGAAGTGAGTAAAGCCAGTGGTCCGGATGATATACCAGTCATAGTACTTAGGATTTGCGCGCCTGAGTAAGCTACGATATTGACACGCCTATATCGTTCATTTATGACAAAAGGACAAGTACCTAAGCCCTGGAAGCTGGAAAACGTGGTTTTATACTCCGGAGATGGCACCTTACTCAGCGCTGCTGTCCTAGATCAGCAATCTATCTATAAGAGCTTCTTATAACAGTGTTTAGTAAGCCTCAGCTCGAGCGATTACCTAAGGGTCCGTCAGATCCTCACGTATATCGCGTATATATATATATATATATATATATATATATATATATATATATATATATATCCTTAATTAATTAAAAATATACTTCCTTGTGTTAGTGAAATTGTTTTAAAAAGTCGTTTCGGGTCATTCCCTAAAACAGTGCAATCTGTATCTAAAGTCGGGCTAATCCTGCCAATTACAGACCCATCTCGGTCACGTCTATTCTCTGTAAGACAATGGAACGTGTACTAAACCAAAGGCTCCTGTCATATCTAGAACCTCTTTAGAGACCGACATTATGGGTTTCGCTGAAACCGCGTTACCGGAGATCTTCTATTATACGCTGCTTACATATGGAGCGAAGCCATCGAGCGGCATGGTGAGGCCCTTGCCATCTCTTTTGATATCTCGAAGGCTTTTGACAGGGTGTGGCATGAAAGCCTAATTAGCAAGCTTCCGTCATATTGTCTTTCCACTGGTTTGTGCGTCTGAGATATCGGACTTCCTGTCATCGGACACCATTGGGAAAATGGACTGAAAAGAACAAATCTAACCTAATATAACCTAACCTAATCCATCACGCAAACAAAGAAATCGTGTGTACTGACTACGGCAGATCCGGGACCGAGGGCTCAACGTGTTTTCTGAAGCACGTAGCTTTTGTTGCCCCATCCTATGATTGGCCCTTGCGATGTTGTTTAACCCCCTCAATCATTTGTCGTATGCACTAAGCGCTGCGCCATCGGACTCCTCATATATGTAATTATTACTTAAATATGTACTTAATTAGATAGATGTCCTTATTGTGACATCTCAAAAGTCCAATAAAATATTTTATACTACAATACTATGCTTATAATAAAGGGTGCCACGGCAGTTAATATGATTTACTTATAATAGATTATAGTTTTAGGCGCTATCGCGAGTTACTCTTAAACGCTCCAGTAAAAACAGAACTCTGTTATGACTTCGTTATTCTGATAAATTACTATAAAACTCTTTACGAACCCCAGTGATTATTATGATATATATTTAGTTTGATATGTACGTGAATTAAATATTTTATGATTAAATACGCCAATCATAAAGAATTACATCTCCGAATCCTCAGGTGGGATTCAAACCCACGACTTCTCGCTATCCAAGCTAGTGCTCTAACCGCTGAGCTACCGAGGCACTGGTAGACATCAACGTTGAAGATTCATCGAAAGTAACATTTTTACAAAAATCTAACAATCGATTAATATGAAACAGCTACAATAATGTATTATTATCCTTTTATATTATTACCTTATTACAAACTAGAAATCCTATTCTGGGTTGTATTTATTATTAGGAAAATCAAATATTTATTCCTCCCCTAAGACTGTAATGATCTCATTGAAGAATAAGGCTGGGTCCTCAAATCCCTCTTACCTGGCGTAACTTAGGTATTAAACGATTGACATAATATCCCCATAAGTACCTACAATACGGCCGGCTTAGCCGGCCATGGAGGTAAAATAAGTTTAAATTATACACTGATAACTGTGCTCTAACAACGTAGATGTTAAACATAAGTTTAGTATTTACTACGTTTTAAATAAAATTTAATTATTTGGTTATTTCTGTAACTAATATGTTTAATAAAGAAAATTAAGAAGCTATTGCAGAGTGGTCCTTTTTACACTAAAATTGGATTAAAGAAATGAGCATACAAGTGTCTATGAATTAATACTTCCTTTTTTTACAATAATTGTATTTATTTGAAACCAGAACCTCCCACGCAATGAAGTAATAAAAACAGATATTTCGTATTTTCTTTAAATATATGAACCTGACTTTTGTTTGAACAATGTTACGAGTAACTTTTCAAACATTAATCACAACAATGATGAGTTTCGTTAAGGAAAACACATAAATCACAGTTACGTAAAACAATCACAAAATAATTTTCACATAATCATTCCATTCGCTTGGCAATAAATATGATTAATTTCAAAATATTTTGGAAAAAGGTACCTTTTTCTTCGACGCTCGGAACCACACTGGTCCTGAGATGACTGGTGCTGTGGTGCTACGCCTCGGCAATCAAAAAAGTCTTCACGCACCGACGTTGGATAAGCTAAAAACACAAATAACAAAAAAATACCAAACTATTTCGCATTTGCAATCTATGAGAGATAAATTAATGCTTCGCTCATATTAAGTAGTTACATACATTAAAATTCTCAAATCGTAAGGTCTAGTACAGCAAAAATAATCAAAACTGTCAATGGGTACGTAAACTATACTCCGTCAAAATTTGATTGAAATAACACTCTAATAGATGTTTTTCCTTAACATGTTTATATACGAATTTTGTTGTTGAAAATATTAGAATATAAAAATATAAGAATTTCATAATACAGTCACGAATGTGGTGTGGAACAGATCCATATCTGTCCCTATTACAATCTATTCGTTGATTGATAGTTTTTCAGATTTATAAAATCGCTTTTCTCTTTCTTGGATTTTGATAGTTGTAAAAAACTCCTCAATTTCAAGGTCACCTGTATTGAAAGAGGTAATAAGGATATTATTTACAGGCAAGAGGGCAATTTCTTTTTGTATTTCACTTTTCGCATAATTTACCAATCTGAACATTGAAAAATTGTTCACAACGAATGAGGGACTTAAAAAAAGTATTTCATGATAATAGCATTTTATTATGTTATTTTTATATATCATGTTCCACGACAATCAACATTTGCCTAATGGTCGACGGTAATATCACATGTCACGTTAACAAAAGTATCTACGACGAGTATATAAGAGAAGATAAAATGAAAAAGCATTTAAACAAATGTTTGAATACACTAATACAGAAAATGACAACATAAACGAAGTAGGTAGTTCAAGTATAAAGATATAATGTGTATGTGATTATATTGATAATTTCGCTTTGCTTTAATTATAATCAATAATAGGTAATAGATACCTTTTTGTTGACGTTTAGGCCTGCCGTGGTCACGAGATGACTGATGCTATGGTACGCCTCCGCGCTCGAGATAGAGCCTTCATCCACGGTCACGTTATTTTCCCAACAACCGACACACACAACACTAACGATGTCCTTATTTCGTGCATCGGCACTTGCACACGATTGCAATGTTATTTAACGCAACTATGCAAAATGTATTGCTATGATATTACGTAGGTCGAAAAATGAAAAGCTAATCTTTAAAGTTATTCTATGTACTCTACAATATAAGTGTATCACCCAAATTTACAACATTAAATTTATAATTTCGCAATTCGGGAAACAAACTAACTATAAGCCTTATTCCGTTAAAAACATGAGTTAATTTAGTTACTTATCATTATCAATACGTTACCAAGTCATGAAATGTTTGATCTTTGATTGAAAAAAACCTATCTATGTTCAATTATAATTCAGAAGAAATGCCTTATTTCTGGTAAATTAAATAATAAAAAGCTCTTTCTATATTTCAATATTTTTATGATCAAAGTCACAAATGCGGTATTTACCAATAATAAGATGTCATTTACTTTTTATTTCAATAAGTCCCTGTTAGGATTCCTCTTCTAAATAATATATTTATACGTTCATATACCAATTTTTCTGTTAGGACTTTCAACCAGATTTCCAAATTTCTTTTACTTAGTCATTCGGGACGGATTCGGATTTTTAGAATTAACAATTAATAAGAATAGGATTTCAAGAATAAAACTGTATCTGTAAGTTTATTTTTTATTTTCAAATGTGAGGGAAAATAATACAGAAATTACAAAAGAATAATTACTACAAGCTATGAATGATTTAATACGCTGTAAAAATGAGGTTTCACAATTTGGGTTCGTTCTCCAACGTATTTTAACTTATATTTATTAACTCTATGCTAACGCCTAATTTTCATAGATTTTGTTTTTATCTTATCTTTAATCTGACTTGTAAACTGAATACAGAGTTTTATTCGAGGAAATTCGCTAGGAATCACATTCACTTACATCAAAAACGAAACAAATTACGAAACAGTAATTAAAAAGTTTGACCAAATTTGAAACGCAGATTTTTATTTACATAATCCCCTACAATATTAGGTCATATCGTTCTGATGAGGTTTTATTCTCGTCCACATTTAAGTAAATCTATTTCCTTACATTTTGTAACAAATCTAAGAAATAAATAGACAATAAAAATATGTTAAATGAATAAATAAAAAAAATCACTACCATTTTTTATTTAGGAAGCAACGAAATAGCCTTAATTCTTAATGTAGTAAACAATTAATTTTTGGTTTGGTTTCTTTAACTTGTTATTTTACAAATATTTTGCAAATGTCTGTATGCAAAATAGATTATTTATAATTTTTTTTTTAGCCTTTTTTTATAACATAATTTCTTATGTATGAACTGATAAATAATTAATAACAAAAACGTAGGAAATTTATTTTAAGTCAAATTTTCATTGCAAAAATAATAATAGTTTAAAATAACATAAACCTATTTTATAGTTATAAAAATCATCGTAAATCTGTAATTACCTTTTAGTGGATTTACTCCCACTATTATAGCATTAGCACATTTGACACAGTGACACCTACATAAACGCACAGTAATTGGATCACTCACCTTAGGTTAAACTAATTAATTTCAGTAGTAAGGGAAGTCAGGAATGTCTCCATTATCACACTTTTAAACTAATTCTTAAATATTTTCTTACACAAGTAACATCACTAAATATAATTCAAATAATAATTCACGTTCGAATTTTTACAGAAAAGTTTTTATCACGACCGACGCAATATTCGCGTCGCAAAAATTCGCACGTACTCAGCACGCAAGCAATCCGTCACAAGAGAGCCAGTTTATTAATCTAAAATTTTTTTGGTATAATTAATATGAATAAAGGTTTACGCGGGAGTGGAGAGGGCACGCGCGTGCTCTCCCTCCGACAAACCAAGAGTAACTGAAGTCCTATACAAATATAGTCGTAAAGGGCCTGAATTTCCGCGTTTTCACTTAACGTTTCATGAAAGAAAATAATGTTGGACGCGTGGATGGGACTTTTATCATCCATGAGACTTAAATTATTCATGTTCATCTTTAAGACACAATATTAGTCTAATAAGTATGCAACATATGTTTCATACTTAATCTCTAATAAGTAAGTAGGCGCACGTATAAACTGTCTCAAAAATACCCCAATAATATCTAAGGTAAATAGAAATACAACAATACGAGTTCTTACATCATAATTTTGTTGATTTAAACTTATTACATTTTGTTGTGAGTTCGTACGTATATCTATGAGTTAGAGGAAATTAATATTCTTATAACCATGGTAGTTATGAAGAAAATGCATTACTATGTAAGCATAATATTTACGATGAATCAGAATGATACGAATAAAAAGAAAAATTAACATACCGATTAATTACCACCATAATATTAAATATGTAAGGATGATGAAAATAAAAGATAATTATAACATGTGGTCAAGAGGTGTGAGGTCAACAAGTAGATGTCTCAGCTGCAAATGAAAGACGTTAAGTCGATTTCAGTTAAATTTTATTTGCATTTATAGACAAAAAAATAGCGGGTACAATAGTTTTTCTTTTAATATATCAAAATTTTTGTGATAAAAATATTCTTTTGATTATCTTAGATTGACTGAAACAAGCATTTATCTTTTTCATGTAAAACAACACATTTCATTTGAACAGACGAAATATAGTTTCCCGTTATAAGTTGCAAATAGGTTCGATAACTAGCTCTAAACTCGATGTATTCCCTGATGGTTATAATTCATAACATAATATTTTAACTCAAACTACGTACTTAGAATATTTAAATACCTAACTTTTAATGATGTGTTTAAAGAGCAAAGCGATTCGTTTAATAAACGAGAACGGAAAATTTTCTCTAAATAAAGTAAAAACACATTAGTCGTGAACTTAACTCTTGGCTGTGGTCAAATCAGAAATATGTCAAGTAATACTATTTTACTGTCTACAGAGACAAAAAAATAGAAAAATAGAACAAAAAAAACCGTCTTGAAATTTTTTAATTGTCTGTCTCTAGGTAAACCCTAATCTCCAAAACGAATGAACACATTTTCTGGCAGTTTTCACAGATAGATAAGTCTTTTAGCATCATTTATTAGGCTTTATTTCATTATTATTGCATGACACTGAAGAAGAGTTATCGTTATTAAAGTTAACTTAAACTTTCTATCCACTTACTATTCTAACAACATAATGTCTATAAAACAGTTATCTCGAAAGCTTACTTACAGTGAAATATTAAAAATAAAAACTTTAGTACCTAACAGATGAAAAACACTTGTTTTTTAAATTTTATTAGGTAAAACAAAAAAATATGATTGTTTCCTTTGCATTGCTTTATACTAGTGGAACGGTCCGTTGTCCTAAGCGAAGGTTAACATATTTACTACAAAGGATCAAAAAGAGAATAACCTGATCACAGCTTTACCTGGTCCAAGTCAACATATCAAATCTCAATGTCGGGTGAGAAAGTGCTATTAAAAAATTATGAATTTTAATTATTTTATTTTTTTGTTAACGTCGTCGCGAGGACTCTTGCGGACTGCAGGCCCTGCTAGAATACCAACGCGGGTTTGGCGTAATCATCACAGCTAAGCCTTCCTTTTTATTTGTCTTATTTGTCAACTGGTGTATTTATTTATTGGTCAATCATCAGTGTTTTATATATTAAAGTATCATTTATGCCCATCGCATTTTATTTTTTACCAGAAGCATCCGTGTTGAATTGTATGCATCTTACTTTGAAATAAACACTCAATCACGCCCAATAATTTCTGAAATCCTATCTTTTATAAACACATCCTCCAAATGTCAACGTCTTATCTTCAGTTCATTTACTGTTCATACAATCTATTTTCATGCAGTCAATCACTCCGAACAAAGCTTTTTCATACATAGATGGAGTCATGAAGACTTCATTCAATAATGGTATTCAATTCTTATTACAAGTCAATATAATCTTCAGTTATTTACTTCAATGGCTTGATAATGCAATGCGCAGCTTAAATAAAAAAATACTACTTTTCTGTCTTAGAACGCCATTTGACTATTGGCTACAAGAAAAACGGGTATATAAGAAATAAATATACTTTTCTTTATGTCTTACTTAATTGTTAGTCATAGTTGGTCTTCCTAAATAAAATAATATTTCAGTTATAGTGTCCTTGAAATTACAGATTTTTTATCTTGCATTGTAGTTTGGTAGGGTTTTTTAATATCAAAAAAATAATTAATTATGAATACTTACTCCACTTGGCTTCGGCTTACTTAGCGATGACCTAAAATAAATCTCAGGGACAGACCCAAAAGGTGACGACCTCAGGTCTAACTGTATTTACCATGGTCAACTGAACGTGACCTGCGTTCAGTAACGCCGACAACCTATTTATATTAACCCCAAATAGAAAACACCATTACCGTCGAATATAAAGACATTAATTTTTGGCACATTAGAATTAAATGGTTCCTTTCAATCAAGAAAGAATTAAATCCTCCCTTACTTATAGATTTTGTGACAGTAAAATACACACTAAGCTGACTATATTCTTTTGTCTAACCTGGGTATGTAATAAAACCGTACCAGGACAATGTCGCGGTCATCATCTAGTTCATAAAAATAAGAAACCTATTTGTTTTATTATTTTTTAGGAATTCCACCAAATACGCAAATAATGCAATTGAGAAGGTCACAAAAAGTTTTGTTTTGAAGAATATTTACAATGAAATAATAAACTTTATTAATATTCCCGTTAACACCTTATGTTAAGTTCAATACTTGTGTTACGAGTGGGTGCACATCCATAGATTACCAGTCAGGATGAAATTCGGTTCGCTAAGGTTAAAGCTAAGACTGACCGCACACTGGCCATCGACCAACACCACAAAACGCCGCCATCTACCTAATTCCTGTCGTTTTCATATATTTCATATGAATTCGCCTCAAACGGTTGACGCTGGTGATCGCCGCACGCTACAAATCGTCGCTTCTTGCTTTTTGAGGCCGTCATCGGCCACTAACATCGACACAAAACGCATGCTCTCCCTTCGCTTCAGTTAACCATTTCGAAACGAAGGCAACGCATGTACGTAGTCATTTCTAATGTTATTGAAATAAATATGGATATAGAAAGCAAATCCCATCCAGTGTGATAGTGCAAGCAATGGGTTAAAAAAAGTAGCAGCAACCGAGTGTAAATGTTACCACTGAACATCAGTGTCTGTCGAGCACTTCAGCTATCTTTGTAGCTGCTGCTAGTTTCAATTGGCGGCGTTTATGGATGTCGCTTGTGGCCCTAACATCTCAAGCGACTGGCTACGGACGCCGTAAAATTCAAATTCTTTAAATTCATAAATTATAATAGGCCTTGCTACTTAAAGATATAAATTATTATAGATTTATACACGGAGAGTTGTCTTTTTAACGTTTTTTCTCGAATAAAATTGTTTGAGTCCAATCCACTTGATTTGAGTTCAAGAACAAGCTGGAAGGTGTTAAATATAATCAGAAGGAACACAATCGCGTTTAATAATTGTAATAATTATTATACCGTACGTTACGTAGTAGTTTTCTTCGTTCAGGAACTTGTGCACTCGCTATAAAAAACTACATCTTTCTCAAAAACTTTTTCCACTATTCCTATTTTTACAGTTAACACCAGTTCGAGTGGCTAAAATCATTCTTAGTATTCATCATAAAATCAACTATTATCAGCGAAAGTTATTTTTACATATTTTTATCTAGAAATACGAAAAGTACAGGTTTCAAATATCTACAAATATAATAAAAGCACATCAATTTAATTCTCGAATAGAGAGTATTTTCTTAAATAAAATAGCAAGACAATTCTTGTTATCGCTGACTACAAATTGAATGATTCTGCTTCTCAGAAATAATTGCTTAACAAGTTGCGAGAATATAAATAATCCAATGATCATTAATGTAATATCATAATTTACGCAACAATAAATATAAGCACGTATATATATGTGTGTGTGTGTGTGTGAATTTCTGTCACGGTGCTACCAGTAAAATCTTATTAGTCACCAACCTAACTAGCGCTAAAACCACTTGCGCCGGATAAACGACGCGGTTTTTTTAATATTTCATCCTGACCTTTAGACTCCAGGACTCCATTTTACAGGAGCCTTGATCACAATATGATCACGGTAATCGTCCATTTCAATCCTAATCCTAATAATCTTCCTTATATTTTAATCGGGCACGTTCCTAACTACTGAATGTATACAAATAAAATTATTTGTTTTATTTTGGGTTTTATATATTTATTGTATTATATCTAAGAATACTGTAAACTACTAAGTGTACCACTGTAAATTGGAATAACCTTCCGAGAAAAAGTGGCGAAAGAAACTCGTATAGTCCGAAGATAGGGCCTGACCTCCATCTTACATTTGCTATTTAGAAAAAGAGTCAACTACATCACTTGGTCTCAATCAGTGTGTGTCTTTGTTTAAGGTATTAATTTATTTATTATGGGATCCTAAGCAATTAGAACGCTCTAATCTTCATCTCTATTTCAGATGTTTTCTACGTTTCTATGTTTTCCAGATCCACCAATAATATCCAATAATATCCACAAGAGATAATATCCACCAATTTTGTGACCATCTTAACGCAGACGTCTCATTGTTCATCGACTACTGTAAGTTCTTGAAGGGCACTTCCCTCGCAGCTACAGGCGAAGTTTCGAACGTGTGCGTTGAGTTCTTCACAGAATCCGGTGAAATTCAGCGAAAAAAAATCTGAAAATAATGGTTTCAAAGCGACATGTCTTAAAAAAAAGCAAAGATCAACAAGGAATCAATTTTTTAATGTGTCCATATATAACAAATAAAAAACATTTATTACTAAATAGTATAACATAGGTATTACATTCGCAGTCTGCTGCAGGGCCACATTTAAAAGTACAAAACAATTGAAACATCTAAATATAAAGAATAATTGAATATATTTGAATATATTCGTGTAGGATTGGTTATGCATTTTTTTGTTTTACTAATATTTTTATGTCTCATCATCTGAGCTCATCATCAATCTGCAAATATTTTCCTGTCACTTAGGTACCTATCCTATCACATTCAACTAGCAAAGTTGTAAAATAGACGAAATATTTTTTTTTTGCATTATAGGCTTTATTTCTTGATTATTTCTTAAAAGTAATGTCTTTTCATTTAACTAATTTCTGGTACCTAGATAGAAGAACAGGTATAAAATATAGGTATGTAAATATAGCTCGGTAAAATCTAAAAATGAAGAAAAATAGATATAATATTGGCTTTCAATATGTAACAGTTCCTTATAAAGATTCGTCTTACTTCTCTCTATTTTATCATGAAGGATGTGATAGTCTTCTTTTTGGCAATCATTACTAATTCTTCAGTAGAAAATTAAACATATTGGGCAAAAATTTTGTCCAGCGCTAGCACGTCTAGCGTTTAACAACGTCACTGAACATATGTTTTAAAATCATTTTCACGTTATGAACGATCCACGTCACATCTCCGTTTCGTCTGAGGAATTAACCCGTTACTTATGCTGAGACCTTTATACTTCGCAATCCAGGACCAGTCAATGAATCTGTATAAAATCTTTTGGAATCTATCCTTACTAATATTATAAATCGAAAAGTGAGCTTGTTTGTTTGTTTGTTCCGCTTTCACGTCGTAACTACTGAACCGATTGCTTTGAAATTTTGCAGAAGTAAAGATAAAAGTCCGGATTAA
Source organism: Calamotropha paludella (assembly GCA_927399485.1). Classification (NCBI taxonomy): domain Eukaryota; kingdom Metazoa; phylum Arthropoda; class Insecta; order Lepidoptera; family Crambidae; genus Calamotropha; species Calamotropha paludella. The sequence continues at coordinate 15,461,330 of OV656803.1, read as the reverse complement.
ATAATAGGGTACTTTTATCCTGGAAAAAACTCCCGAGGAAAAACAAAAATATTGTTTGCTTGATGGATGGATTGTAGATGGCGCTGTGTGTCGTTTAAAACAAGGTAAAATATTGCAAACGAATATAAACATGTAAATTTAGAAGCTAAATGATACGATAATGAATCCCCGAAAATGAGGGATTCCCGAGGGATGACGTACAATTTGTTTTGTCGTCTAAACTGTTTTTTTACATCTACTTATATGTTGCAAACGAATATGAACATGTAAATTTTGAAGCTAAATGATACGAAAATGAGGAATCCTCGAGGGATGACGTACAATTTGTTTTATCGTCTAAATTGTTTTCTTTACATCTACTTATCCTGAAATCACTAAAGTCAACGAATTACTAATTGGTATAAGTATTAGTTACGTTCGTTAGTTCCTGAGGTATGCGATAGATGGCGCTGGGTGTTTTTTAAAACATGGTAACGATGTGTTTTTTAAAATACATAAGAAGTGGAATGATATCTTATGCTATTTAGTTCTTGAGGTATGCGATAGATGGCGCTCTGTGTTTTTTAAAATATGGTAACGATGTGTTTTTTTAAAATACGTAAGAAGTGGAATGATAGCTTACGCTATTGCTTTATACCGCAATATAGCCGAATTCCACGCGGATGAAGCCGCGGGCGGAAAGCTAGTCTTTAATTATTAGTAGAAAGAAGATAACAAAAAACATATATATAGTATATAGTATAACATATATATATAGTGTAACTTATTTAATTAATAAAAGAAATAGTTATTACTTTATAGGAGCTTTCATTTGTTTCTGTGTTAAGTTATATATTGAAAAACAGAACTGTATAAAATTTATTCTTGGTGCCTCAAAACACCGCAGATACAAAAAAAGAGGTGGGGTGAATTATATAAGGGACAACAGCAACTGTTGGCACGTGGCATAAAATCGACTCGGAGGGAAAAGTTCATCCTGTAAATGACAAACAATGACACAGCTACTACAGCTCCAGAATCCTTAACACGTTCAAAGCGACACCGATTTTTCTGTTCTTTCTATTCCTGCGGTACAGGTTGTTATCAACCTAGTCCTAAAACTATCATTAAGGCGGTTTAGGGCATATTTAGAGCCCTAAATCCTTTTTATGGCTGCATGATAATAAAATATATGATTTTTGCCTTGAACATTATCAATAATGAACAGATTAATATAAATCTGAAGGCGTACGTCAACAGCATATTATGTTTAGAATCTGTAGCTTAAATAAAATACAGGGTCTTTTCCCTCCTGTGCCGCACTGAAAACGGGAATTTTTGAGTATACTTTAGGCTTGGGAAATGAAAATATGGATATCTCTAATTAAGGTTTACTACAAGAAAAAAAACAAATTATAATAAAAATTTTCATTAAAACAAATCAAATAACAACATTTTTTACATTCAGCACATTCAGTTACAATTTTTTAACTTTTTTATCAGCTTGGCAACCTCTTAAAAAGGTTTGGAGCTTTTCATAACATACTATACAATTTTTTTATCAGTATAAGGTATTGATGAGTTACCTGTTTTTGATAATTTCTATAATGCGACTGCATTTTTTTGTCATCAGTATCACTGTCATCATGAATGTTTAGGTAAGTCATTTTTTTCGGCACCGTTTTGTTGGACTTGATGTCATGGTGTTAACGCGTGCGTTTTTCTAATACAATCACAACACTGGCCGCGTGAAGCTAGCGCAGGGTGCAGTATTGTCCCCGGAAAATAAGTTGAACACGATTTTGAAATCACGTGACATGCGCAGTAGTGAATAATTTACCTCAACTTGCTACTGCGCATGTCACGTGATTTCAAAATCATGTTCAATTTGTTTGCCGGAGACTTTACAAGGTGTGCGGAGGTACCAGGGGCATTCAACCCGGTTTCGCACTGTATATAAATTTTATTTCTGCAGTGCGATTCTAGATATCAGACACCCGGTAATAAGGCGGGCCCACCATTGGACTTTAGTTTAGTAACACATCTTAGATATATTCATATCAGTCTTACACCGAAACAATCTAAAGTTATGCCTTCCGTACGACAGAGAAGTCAATATTATTCTTAGCTGCACGGCAAACGAGTTATGGACTAGGTGTTTCAGACCTGGTTTCGCACTCAACGTATATTAACACGTTTGTGCAAAATGAGTTTTTGCACAAGCAATACTGGATGCGCAGTATCTGTTAGGTGCAGGAAAAGTGGATTTAATTGCCTTGTAGCTTGCTTGGAATGTGTTAGGCAACAGCAGCAGAACGAGGTCGACTACGACGATGACAATAATGTACAAAAACGGATGATCTTTTTTGTTTTTCAATGGATTTTTTTTATCTTTTGCAAGATAATTACATTAACATTTAAGTTACTAAAAACATAATTTATTGGGTATAAAATTAAAAGCTTTACTGTAAATTTTTGTTATCACTAATTTCCTCCCATTTTATTTTATTTTATTTTATATTGAAAAAGTTGCAATCTTTACAGTATAACAATCTCTTAAGGAGGTACATTAATTGAGTCAAACATTATTATAAATCATAGTAATCATATTTAATGAGATTTTTTTTTGAGTTTACTCTTTAAAAACTGATTTAATAATAAGGCACCCGGTATGAAAAAATATTAAGAGTAAAATTTTGTGATCGAATGACAGCGTTGCGTTTTTTGTGAGCAACCTATCGTACGAACCTTTCACTTTTATTTGAGATTTTTTTATTATTTTCTATGCCTGTTCAAAGACAATCGTTCTTAAGAAGTAAACTCCAGTCGTGCTTCGAAGCTGACACACATAGACTTTTTTTATTTCATTGATATTTTAAGGTTCTTTTTTCCTTTTTAATGAGTAAGTCGTTGTCAGTCAGTCACAAATATAAATAAATATGAGTATTTGCTATATCGTTTTTTTGTAATTTATCGTGTTTTCTGTGTTATATGCAAACAAAGTTAATATTAAATAATTAATCCATGAAAATGAAAAATGAAAAGTATAGTTTACTTTCGTTTTTAGTTACTACTCTCAATAAAAAGACAAATCCGAATATACTATTCCAAGCAGATGTTATATTCGTGTTTTTTTTTCACATAAATGCAGATAATCCATATGAGTAGACAGCAATAGACAATATTAAAACTATTAAGGCATTCTGTGTGGAGCAGACAAGAGGTTGAAAGTACCACGCCGCCATCACAGGAACCGCGCCAAATCAGCCAATATAAACGTCAACCTTCCCTAAATTTCACTAATAAGAATGGTGACATTCTGAAATGGCATACACATAAAACGCATACTTCAAACATCGAATTAGATAAATCTATTTTAAGGATGCTGGAACCCAATCTTTACATAACATTTGTCAAACCGCTAAGCTAACTTGTTAGACAACAAAAATCTATTCTCATCTCTTAAACAAAACTGCAACTCTTGCTTGCAGTATGGCAAGACGTAAAGTTTTTTAAACATAAGAACCCTTTTAGCTAGTTTTTCTTTATCTGAACGTACTAGTTTTGAAAAGTTTCCATTCTACCGCTGTAAAATCGATAAATTTCAATAACGCAGTGATTTGCAAAAACAATAATTCATAATTTTAACGTAAATGCAAGAAAGAGCACTGTAATATAAAATATGGTACATTTACAATTATGATGGCTATTGAAATGAATTCTAGTTTTCAGTCATGTTCATAACATCCACAGATGTCGATGTTGATGTCGATTTAATTTACCCCACGCTAGGTTCGTAGCAGTACACATCGACCTTATAGGCCCTTTGCCACAAGGATGCCACTTAGGACGTGCGCTATTGTCTGGTTGGATTCCACGTTTCGGTTGCCCAACCAATATAGTAACTGACCGTGGACTTCAATTCGAATCCAACCTGTTTGCTTTCTTAGCAAAAATAGCAGGCCTTAAACATCGCAGAACCACGGTTTATCATCCTGCGTGTAACGGCCTAGTAGCACGGTTTCACCGCCAGCTTAAAGCTGCCATCGTATGCCACGCTGACAGTAACTGGGTTGAATCTTTACCGTTAGCCCTGCTTGGTATTCGTTCAGCATTCAAAACGGTTTCACAAGCCTCTTCTGCTGTACGGTGAACCACTGCGCCTACCTGAAGAGTTTTTCGAAAATGAGGTGGAGGCTATCGTTTATTCGCTATCGGAATCTATTCGTTCTTTCGTTCGTTCGTGCGTTTGCGCAGGCACGTAGGCAATCGAGACTCTAACACGATTTCTTTCCTATCCCTACTCGCTTTGTAAACTATACTGTGGATGTGAAATTTGTATTCTCCTTCTATATTTGTTGGTATATGTATTTTCTGATGAACAATAGACTTATTACTCAGTAAGTTGGAACTATTTATTTCTACCTACGTCATACACTCCACACCCTCTCAAAATGTCAAGCTAAACTTAATATTTCTTTCCTGTAATCCTTTTAACATCGGTGATATTTGATAGCAGTCAATTTCAAAACCATTAAAATACTATAAATAAAGTGGTATTTTAATAATACAAATTGTCTCTATGTGTACATTTTAAACCAAAGTATAATTTATCAAATTCTCAAAAATAATTGGAAGGTAATATTGTTGTGATGCGTGAATTGTAACAGCTGCATCATAAATGTTCACTCTAAAATCAATAAAATCGTTTATGGAAAAATAATAAATCGGTTGGTAAATTTGTTATTTATTCATCCTTACTTTATTACTTATTATAAATCTTTAAAAATGTGATATAGAAGTTTATTTTGTCATTATATCTCTATTATAATAAAGCTATTTTTGTGTTATAAATTCGCAAATAATTTTATTAACGCAGGTGACAAAAACGATTTATTCTAATTTATTCTTACGATAATAAGAAGATTAATAAATAATGAAATCCGATAAATATAGTGCTCTTTTTCATCCAAATTAATGCGATTAATTTACTATTATATCTTTCGACCAATATTCATTCGAATATTTTTATGCAAAGTTATTTTTATTAATATGCAAAGGACCACAGTGGAACCTGAAAATTAGAGTTTTACTTCCTAGCAGCACCATGCTATAAAACTTTCTGGTTCAAACATGTAATCTCAAATAAATGGGCATAAAATGTGCGAAATGGACAAATGCCTTTTTTTAGAAATAGAACTACTTTCTTGTGACTCTGCCAGAATGGATCTTTGCTAGCAGATTTTGAAACAATGACCACCAAATTTACATAACTATGTGTAATTCTAATAAATGGAAAATGCTCGAATACTGAAATAAAAATATTAAATATATTTTGTAATTTATTTCTTGTATCCTCCCAATTCACAAGCCTGTTTACTTGAACCACAGGTGGAGGCTTTTGCTTCAGAAATCTCCCTGAAATAGAAAATATAATTTTCAATTAACTATTTCTATATAACAATGGCCACATATCTTACATCATTGTACGTCGTTCTATATTAAAATTTTACTTATCCACTTTTTGAACCAAACATCGTTTTACTATTTTATTTTTATCAGGCTATCAACACAAATTGTATGCATTCATGGAATTTTTGACCAACAAGACGTAGTTTCTCAACCAAAGGTAGATCGTTGCAGTTGGAATTTCAAAAACAATAATGTTATGATGAATTATATATTACTATATAAATGGTAAAGGATATAAATAGTAAATTCTATATTAAAAGTAAAGAGTGCAACTAGAATATATATGTAAAGTACCCAGAATAATTAAAATGACATTGAAATGATGACTGAAATCAAGTCTACTTTCGAAAACATAAATAAAACAAATAGTAAATCAAAATCGACGTCACAATAAATTAAAGGCTTATCAAAAAAATTCAATATCTGCTAATACTGATCTAATGACCTTAAAAAATAATACAATCAGCAAAAATTTAAATGATAATATTGATTTAAACTTTCATGGTCACTACTAACGTTTGTATTATTCAAAATGGGATTTTTACCATATATTTTATCAATTTTGAAACTCCGTTTTTTATCGCAGTTCCCATGCACCATCGTCACGGAAGAACCAGACCTATACGACTGCCTATAATACCCCAAAAAACCTTCAATTCTTTGGCAATATATCGGAACCACAAAAATAAAACATGACAAAACCTATTATCTAATATATATAAATTACGAGTCCGCGATGCACTCCTAAACTACTTAACCAATTTTGATCAAACTTCGTAACTATCTGTTATTTGATCTAACTTAAAAGATAGGATAGGTTTGATTTTAATTTATAACACAGCTACGCGTGGCCGGGGCAGCTATTTATTAATTTGCCTCATATACTTGTCCTGTCAATCTTCCTCCGTCCATCCACTCTACATGTCCAAACCATCAAAGCATTCCTTTTTCTATCTTTGTTACAGAGATAAAAGATGTATGTCAGGATCGTAGAAAGTGGAAATCTGGATTTCTGCCTACTCCTACTACGCCTACGGGATAAAGGCGTGATTGTTGATATATGAGTGAATATGTATAACTTGAAACAGTACATTAATTTGCCGTTCATTTGAAATTAATTGGAAAGTTGTACAAGTAAAGCTCGAAAATGACCTATCTAGAAATAAATATTTTTGCCTGGCTTGAGATCTGCTACCAATGATAATTAAACATAACGGTTTAATGTGCGAGACGTGCCATCCGAAGCACGGAGGAGCTCAAGATAAATATTTCTTTACCCATCTTTAAGACCCTTATGAAATTTGTTCAACCTTCACAATCATAGGCCGATCAAAGAACAACAACTGTAATCGAATCTGAACTTCTGGTATGTTAATGGCTTTCGAGTCTGTCATTGATTTGTTATGAACTTATGATATATTGTTTAATTATTATTAAAAATTATTATTATCAGCCAATCTATATCATGCACACACTACGCCTTACGTAACATAACCCATGCAACGAATATTGCAGTGGTAAACCGCATGTCCGACCACAACAGGTGTCCGTAACTTAATACTCGATCCAGACAACGAGCTTTGTATCAGAAATCATTTATCAATAGTAATTTAGATATAATTAGTTGTTACACTTCCGCACTTAATTTGGTACTACTCATTGATGGAAGCTGAATATATAGCTTCCTCTGAATGAAATTGCTATTCAATAGTATTGCATTGCAAATTGATAAGCCTTTTGCCCTACCTGCATATATATTTCGGATAACCCTGCAAATCACAAAAGCTCGAAACACATCGAAATAAATTAATATATTATTAGGGGTTAAAGTATGAAATTGCCGATTTGTACTGAAAATCTATATTGTTTATTTTTTAAATTTTTAACAAATTTATTTAATCAAAATAGTTGCCATTATTATCTATACATTGCTGCCATCTAATGGGAAGGTCATTAATGCCTTTGCGATAGAATTCCGACGATCTAGACTGCACAAACTGTGTGAAAGCATTTTGTACTGCCTCCTGGGAAGAAAACTTCTTGTCACGTAGATAATTGTCCAAATCACGAAAAAAATGGTAGTCCGTTGGAGCAAGGTCTGGTGAATACGGAGGATGACGAATGGTTTCTAACTGCAGTTCCTGAAGGGTCAAAATGGTTTCTCGTGCTGTGTGAGGTCTCGCGTTGTCGTGGAGCAATAATGGTGAAGATCGATTCATGAGTCGGGGCTGTTTTACTGCTAGTTTTGTCAACATGGTTCGGAGTTCGGCACAATAGACATCTGCCGTTATTGCTTGACCAGATCGGAGAAAACTATAGTGAATAACACCATGCTGAGACCACCAAACAGTTACCATTACCTTTTTATTGGTAAGTTTTGCTTTAGGACACTGTTGTGGCATTTGACCTGGGGTCAGCCATTGCATTTTTCTTTTCCGGTTATCATAAAGAATCCACTTTTCATCACATGTTACAATTCGATCCAATATTCCTTCATTTCTGTACCGGTTCAACAAGGCAACACAAGTTTCAACACGCGTTTCTTTCTGCAGATCAGTCAAATCATGAGGCACCCATTTTTCGTATTTTTTTATTTTATTGATTTGACGCAAGTGAGTCAATATTGTGGGTAAGGTAACGTTAAACCATGCCGCTAATTCCTGGGTACTTTGACTAGGATCGGCTTCCACTATCTCTCTTAATTCATCGTTATTTACCTGTGTGGGCGGTCTTCCTCGTGGCTCGTTCTTTAAGTCGAAATTTCCATCACGAAAGCGTTTAAACCAAAATCGCACGGTGCGTTCATTAGTAGACCCCTCTCCAAACGCAGCATTGATATTGCGGGCTGTTTCTGCCGCGTTAGTTCCGCGTCGGAACTCGTATTCAAAAATAACTCGAATTTTCGCAGTATCCATCTTTCTTGTCTAAATTGAATAACAAAAACAATTGAAAGTCGATATTCAAATGTTTTACATTTTTTAAAAAAAGAACATCATAGAAACCATTTAAAAAAAGTTTCATTCGAAAACCTCAAACCATGAAGATTCTATGTCAATTCAAAGAACCTATTGCAATAAAACGGCAATTTCATACTTTAACCCCTATTATTACATAAGGGAACAAATAGCTAATAAAGTCATTAAGTTATAATATATTTCTAAGGGAAATCCACTGGCTTTGTTACAAAAGTGATAAGAAGTTTTTAGATCTAACATTAAATTCATTGCAATTCAATTTGCAATAAACTTTGCAATTGGCAATATTTTGTTGTTATTTTATCATTCAACATTCAATTCATTCAATAAATTATTATTAGAAAAAAATTAAGTTACAGAGAACTTCGTGAAAAAAAATACCGTCACTAAAAATTTACAACACCATTTTATATATTCATTTCAAGAAAACACTGCTACCTACAATATTGAATGTAATATTTTTTTAAATATCCAACAATAGATAAAGATGAAATAGCTTTATTTTTTTTTATTATTTAAATTCAACTTGTGTGAGGTGACAGGTGACTCGCGTGAATATTTTTTTATTGATATAATTAGAGTATTTCAAAACCTTGTTACAATCTATACCTATAAGTTACTTAGGTGGTAAGAAATCTAATATCATTATGACTATTTCCACTCATTCTTTCAGTAATTCATTCACACGGTCCATTTCACAGTCATTTATGAATAATAAGTTCTGTTTGAGTCTGATATTTCATCAGACTGTTGAGAAGTGAACACCTCTTTTCTTTTTCTCTTGTAGCTATACCCCGCCCCATCGAAATGCTATGTGTTAAGCTACAACAAGCAACAAGCAACAAGCAACAACAAGCCCAAGATTGATTCGGTAAAATGGAGACTATATCTCAAAGGTTTTAGCAATGGGTATAACTCTGCCTACGTTCCGTGCGCAATTGCGAAGCTAGTTCGTACATATCCTAACTGCCATGCAGCGGCCGGTTGAAACCATAATGGATTTCGTCTAGCATAAAATACTCACACCGTTAGCTCGCACTTCAAGCTCGATATTAAGCCTCGCATCTGATTGGATAATGTTGAAAGATATTCAAACCTTATTAAACTATTTATCATCAGAGTTACATTGAACTTAACTAATAATTTAAATAAAATCTGGTTAATATTTTTTACCCGATTAATTGCGTATTTAATTTTGTCTTTTATATTTTTTCTAGACCTAAGTCATCCTGCGATCACGGCTCCTGTATAAGAGTCGAAACGTCAGTATTAAATATAAAAAATATTGCGCAATTAATTATGTGGGGAAGTGTAAGAACAAATTAAATAATTATAACGGATGTTACACACATCTCCAACTTGGAAAGCATCATAATCTTGTTTGAAATCCATAAGATACGCACACTTAAGGTCCGAGATTAGGAAAACTGCCAAAAAAATAAAACTTGAAAAAAGAAAAGTGAATTATTTGTTCAAAATAAACATTAATAATTAACGTTCAAAATGTCATTATTGTACATCCCGATTCATAAATACACAAATGAACACTACTATAAATACCCAATTTTTTTTTTCGTGCGTTACATTACGTGTTACTCGTCATGTACTTTTATTATTAATTCATATAAAATCAATGTAGAATATAGACTATAGAATCCAGAAAATAACTCTATTATTGTTTCAGAAATGTAAATTTTGATGAAAGTGATGTACAATATAAAGAAATAGAGGAAAGCAAGTAGAATAAAAATATTTCAGATACACATACAAATAATCAAGAGATACCTATACTATCATCTAAATATTTGGAAGACTATGAAAATAATATATACTTATCTGTTTAATTTTATAAGTTCCCTCCTGAGAATTCACTTGTGACCCGAGTCGATTTTTTCTAGTATTTTTCTATTATAATAATTTATCTTGTTTAAGTGCTAATATACCGAACTCATTTGAAGAAACAATAAAAAATAATGCGGACTGGAAAGATATAATTAATAAAGAACTACAAGCACTTGAAAAATTAGACACTTGGGAAGGAAAAGATATACTTAGGAAAAGGAAAGACTGAAATAGGGATAAAGTGGATTTTTAAGGAGAAAGATGATGAAATTAGGAAAGCAGAATTAGTCGTTACAGGTTTTAATACAATAAAGAAGATAATTTTTACTTGTTCCTGTTGTAAGAGACACAATAGTAAGAATGCTCTTATTAAAAGCAGTACAAGAGATTTGAAGATTATTCAACTTAATATACCTTCAGTTCAGCTTTGCATAGGAAACAAAAGTCAGAACAAAAACCAAAAGTTTAATAAAGTTTTAAAATTAAAAAGATCTTTACACGGCCTAACAGAATCACCTAAAGCGTGGAATGAGGCCATGAATTTGCGAAGATTCATGGTTTCGACTGATTGGAATATGATTATTGCATGTACTACAAAAAGAAATGTTGGATTATCTTATATATTAATGATATTTTGATGGAAATGGAGTAAAATATAATAATTGCACTTAGAAGAAGTACTATGCGAAAGTTTTAAGGGAAATGAGATGATTGAGAAATGAAAATAGAAACGAATTAGGGGGATATATCTTTATATATTTTATAAAAAATACATGACACAGTTTTTGACCGCAATGAACTCCGATACTCGACCAATTTTGATTTCTTTTTCATTTCGCTGGATTTCTTCCAACTTAGGACATAGGATAGGTTTTATTTTATTAATAACCAAAAAAATATGCAAATTATAATAATATTAAGTTATTATAATTTGCCGGCCACGCGTCGCTGGGTCAGTTAGTCTATCTATATAAATAAAAGTTCCCTGTCACAGTGTTTGACCGCGATGAAAACCAAAACTACGCAACCGAATTTGATGTTCTTCTTTCGTTTTAGATTCGCTGCGACTTATGACATAAGATAAGTTTCATTTTAACTGTAATTTAGAGAATATTCTAAAGAAGTATAATATGAATGAATGCAAAGAAATCAAGAGGCCTATGGAAATAAATTACAATGTACAGATTAATGATAATGATGAATAATGGATGTGACCCTACCGTGAACTGATAGGGAATCAATTTACCTGACAGTTACTTCAAGACCGGGTCTAACAGATGTTGTTTCAAGCCTTAATAGATACTTAGATAAACCCAACGAACAACAACGAAAGCAATTAAAAGAGTGTAACGTTATTTAAAGAAATCGAACAGTAAAGGACTCATTTTAGAAAAACTACACATTAAGTTATATGGATATTCAGATGCAGGTTGGGCTGGAGACAGAAATGATCGGAAAAGTGTAAGGGGTGGAATGATTTTCCATGAAGTGAACCCTATATCGTGGTTTTTCGAAGAAACGTCTTGTGCTGGATGTAGACAACTGTCAAAAGCCAATTCTGGTATATGTAAAGGGACTTTGCAAAGATTTATTTAATAATATTATTAAACATTTTTACTTGTAGATAATTTAGTAGCTATTTCTTTGTCTACAACTTGTGATAACTCTCAAAGAAAAAAAAGAATATAGAAAATCTAGTCCATTTCTCGAAGGTCTTATACAAAAGAACGTCATTACAGCATTGGGTATGTTAATTTTAATAATTATAACTTAGCTGATTTAATGACCAGGAGCCTTTGTAAAGATGATTTTCTAAATTTTGTAAATCAATTTATGTACAATGTAATTATAATGGAGGAGATTTTTTTTATTATTGTTGTAAATTTATAGTTGTTTTAGATTTAAAAATCTACAATAAATGTGTATGAGAATTTAGTTTATGATTTATCTTTACCCGTTTCTTAATTAATTTTGGATTTGAACTCGGAGGCACTCACCTTGGAATCTGCCGGTCGTCTTCTTGGAGGTACCTCCGTATCCTTGATCCAGCTGTATTGTTCTACGATGGTCTCCTGGCCTAATTCGCGATTTTTGCACTGATTGCACTGTAGATTTAGTTTTATGAGATATATAATTTATTGGGCTGCGCGCCGCGGGGAACGGTTCGATCGGAGTGTAAAGTTCAAGTGAGAATGTTCAAGATGGCAGCACTGATGGCTGGCTTTGTTACGACTTGAGCCAAAGGGATTGTGCCTCTGATATTATAGAAAAAAAGGAAAGATTGGATGTAGTATTATTTGTGCTATGATAAACTAAATTATAACGAAATTACGGAACAAAATGTATTATAAAGTTGAATATCTTAATCAAAATTATCTTGATTGCGTCTAATATTGTTTACGGAGGCTTTTAATGATATGTTTGTAGCAAATTTAAAATTTTTGTAATTAAATTTGGTGAGGAATTTTAATGTGTTGTGCTCTCTATGATACTGAGTTTATCGTTCCTTGTTTCGTGCAAGCAAGCCGGCAACATGCAAGCAAGCCTGCATCATGCCAGAATGCAGCATTCAGCAACATTTAGTTTCATTTTTTTTTACAATGTCGTCCTCCGTAACCGAACCTTGTCGGGTGCTTTAAACTCCAGTGCCCACTTCGGTCGCACCAATTTGCCGGCAGTATCTTTTGGAAATCTACATATAACATAGTTGTGGCCAAATAATATTCGGTAAAATGTTGTTTTGATGACTAATGAAAAAAGTTCAAAAGAGACTCCGACCAATAGTATGTTTTTTTTGGCAAATGTTATTTTGATGGTCTAAAAATATGGCAATCAATACTTATACAAAAAAGAAGTCAGTCCACCGTTTAGGGTCAAATAAAATTAGGACTCGTAAAGTTCGGACAAGTAATCGGTTTCCTTTTCGTCAAAGGGATCGAGTATGGAAAATTGTGCACTCTCTATATAATCCGGAGTTCAATAGGTCAGATCTAGTCATATTTTATAAAACTAAATTAGTGATGAATGTATTAATTGTATTTATTAACACATACGTTATTTTTAAATTTAACCAACGAGGAATCTTGTCCTGATCACAAATGTTCCAAATGGGGTTAGTAAATGGCGAGTGGTCTGTGCAGCGATCAACCCTATGCTTTTTTTTGGTTAATGGTGTTGTTTTAGTAAACCAAGTTGGAATTTGACTAGCTCGCAAAAGTACCTTAGCGGCGGACCCACTGGTACGTCCCAGTGGTTTTTAGTTTTTTGCCTACACTCCGTGCGCAATGGCGGAGGGAGTCCAACATGTCATGCATCGCCGTCAACGACGCGGCGGGTTAAATCCATAAAACATTTTCAACTGGGAAACGAATAAAATATTTGCAGAAGTATCTTTTGTTTTTCTATCAGAGTAGACCTGTTATTAGTATTCTGTTATTCATTTTATAGAATTAAATCTTATTAATAAACTATTGATTCGACTTCAAATAAAAATAACAAAATTTATAATTAATTCCGACGTTTTTTTCGTGACATTAAATTTTTAATTATGCGCAAAAAACGTGAAAAAGTTGTTTTATTTCAATTGGTTATGTGCGCGAAAGTGACTCGAAGAAAACTTTAACACACAGGTTTTAATATTGACAGTTGTTAACTTAGCAACACGTTACAAGCAATAAAACAAAAATAGTTTAAATAATATATAATATAAAAAATAAATAATATATATACAGAAGCAAAAAAACTGCATCGAAAAGAATATCGTTAAAGCATCGACATATCTATATGAAAACCAACAACACAGATAACGTAACAGTATCATTTTCTCTTGCAAACAAATCACTTCACCATGTTTGTCTTGAGAACATGTCAAATAATATTTACCAGCAGTGTTTGCGTTCGTGGTGTGTTTTCTTACTAAGCAAACGCTCAATATGTAAGATATTAACCTTCAAATTAACGACAGTTTCTCGATCCAAAATATTTACTGATTTTTCACGTAAATCTTTCGATAAATATTGGAAGACCAGGTAAACCTAGGCACATCCGGATAAATCCATTGTTGGGCCGAGTTCGAGTTATAATTAACTGATATTTGTTTTGGTCTTTTGCCCTTCATTTTTTTAGCGCCGCATCTACTATTAAAAATGATTACGGTTGAGGAATCAAGCTGTGAGAGTGATATAATTTCACGACTGGTGTTTTAATTAAAGTATTTTTTAATAATAATAAGTGTGTTATGTACTAAAACAAACCCCTAAGAAACCGAGGACGAGTAAACTTTTCATACGAGGCCAGATGAGTAAAATAAATATCACAAAGGGCCAGTGTTGAAAGCAAAGAATGTTTATTTATTTAATGGTCAGCCAACAAAGCACACACCTTACACTTGTGATTTACATTATAACAAAACATTACATAGTGTTGCCTTAATTAAAGGCTGTCACGACATGCAAACATTTATACATATTTGTAAAGAAAAGACCTCAAAAATGTAAAATTTTGTGATAAGTAATCAAACTACGCGAGGCTACAATTCTCTTAATTATGAACTCTTAATAATGAGTCTAAACTTGCGTAATGAATTTGACAAATCAAGCTCAGCATTACTGCTTGACAAACGTGATTCTTCACTGTACCGCGACTGAATTCTGTTCATTGCAGAAAAATTACCTAAATTTGTTCTGGAAACAATTGCCTTAAAAGGTAGATACCTTGCTAATCGAGCCAGCTTATAAGGAACATTGTAGTTAATTTGCTTCAACAAGTCAGGGAAATCAATATGACCGTTTATGATCTTGTAAAAGAACATTAAATCCAACATTATTCTACGATTCTTTAAACTAGTCAAACTGTAGTGCCGAAGCCGAGATATGTAAGTAGGAAGTCTCCTTGCCATTCTGTCTTGAAAGGTGAAATGCCATAAGAACCTTTTGTGAATAGATTCTAATCGCTTCTTATATATCTCGTAGAAAGGAGTCCAAACGACACTGCAGTATTATAAACCTGAGCGAACTAATGAATTAAAGGCGGCTATTTTACTACTTGCGTGTTTAAAATTACGAATTATAATAAAGGAATTTTGTATGGAACATGCATACAAAATTCCTTTATTATAATTCGATTCGACAACTATTTATCATAATTTAGGTTTCTGAAAATGCCTTCTTATGGTATAACGTTAGAGAAATAAAGATCATCACGGAACAGAGCTGGCCCTGGAATGGATGACCGTACTTTGCAAATATCAGTCCTAGCCGAATTAACTAACCGACCATATCACCTGTTTTAGTAGGTACGCTTTATTACTTTCGAATCATTTCTTCAAAAGACATATTTTTAAGTTATACTTCTTTAGGCGCGTTATGAAAAAATGATGAGAGTGAAATTTTAAGATGTGACACAAAATTATCATGTTGAAGTTGGTCGCAAAAGCGACATAGAATGAACCAGCAGGATGAAGTTGGCTGCTATTTATGAATGTGTGTGTGTGTGTGTGTGTGTGTGTGTGTGTGATTTTAAATTATATATGGTAGATAACAATAATTTATATAAAATTATAATATTATTTACCTTTGTTTAGTAACGATAAAGAAGTATAACTTCTTACGTGCGTACATAAGTACACACAACGGATCTTTTTATTGTTCTATGTCACTTTAAACACATGTATCTGTGATAACCAACAAGGAGATGGCGACCTTCTTAACGACCTCTGAGGTCAAGTGACTGGAATACTGGTTTTCATGGTAACACCAGTCCGAGGTCCGGGTCCCACATTCGACCCAGAGCGACTCAAGGTAAAAAACTTTTCTATACTGACTCTGAGTCTGGATCTTGTAGTACCGTCGTTATTAAATTCCATAACATAAGGGTTATAGCTACTTAACTTGAGTTCAAAACAATGTATGTGATGATGTCTTATATTTATTTATATTATACTAGATGGCGCTATAGCACGTAGATACACGCTATCGAATTGTTTGCGGGAGTACGTAAGGGCAAGTTTAGTTTTGCAATGTTAGGATAGCGAGATAATATGGTAACAAACACACACACACACAGTATTGTCATAATATAATTAGGATATTTTTAATTTCTGTCGTGGCATTACTTATTGTCATGACGAATAATGGGGGGGCTAACGTGATTCTAACTAAATAACAGTAGAGCCTTTTAGCAATCGGTATCGCAACAAGGGGTTAACTATGCAAATGCAATTCGCCCATTCTGATGTCATCGTCAATGTGTCACATTAAGTAAAAAGTAAGTTGTTATAACACCGCATGTAGCTATCTCATTGTCACATTAAGCTGCTATCGCTTCGAGTTCTGGTTTTATGTCTTCCTCTTCCGTTTGCAAAAGCGTCCGTTATTACCATAGACTGACAAAAGAATAGAATAGAATATACTGCACGCAATAGCAAAATCATTGTAACTATTCTGTAAGTAATTTCTAACACGTATATGATGCACCATCTTATAAGTCCTATTTTATAACTTAAGTGTGAAATGAGATGCGATAATTTTTTTGGTAGATAGGTGGCAAAAGCGCTGCTTAGTCGCCAATTCAGTCAGTACGCCATAGAGCTAATCAGATTTTTTTCAATGATTGCAGAAAAACGCATTCTTCTTTATACCTGGTATAAAGATATACGATTTATTATTACTGAGCATGAAGAAGGATGATAAAACATTATACGATCTACACTGCAAGCGTGGATTTTACACACTTTAAAAAATAATGATAAATTAACTATATATATATAGTTAATTTATCATTATTTTCTACTACGTTATACCAATGATTATATGATCTAGAGCAATTCAATGTATTTTATTCACCTTCTTAATTTAATAGCTTTAATCGTCGATAATGTGAATAAAGATATGTCGTAAGAACACAGCTCAGAACATAAGTGATACCTATAAACCGATCGAATGTGATGTGTTTTTTTGTTATTTGTTGTAACTTATGCATTAATCGCGCTTCATCATATCGATTATTTGTCGTTTTACCATTAATATAATTAAAAAAAAACAAACATAGTTAGAGTTAGCAAGAGTAATAGTAATAAGGAAATAAAAATACGTTTCGTTAATACTACGAACATGCTTTTACTCTAGGATATTATGGAATGATGGATGAAACCACGTACTATACATAAAATCGTATGATGAATGTCTTAAGCATTTGCACTATTTACCTTGAAAAACTTTAATTTACTTTTTCTATTACAAATGAGTTGTTTTTTTATATGCATATACTTAATCTGAAACAGAACTACGACACACCTTATACATAATAAATACCTTATATCATAATATTTGGTGTTATTATCCCGTCCGTCTATTTAAGAATAGTCTACTAAAATATATTTTCACGTCTGTGGTCACCACTCTACATACAGCAACTGTTGATGTAGACCGCATATTTATTGCAGAGATAATTTCATAACGCATTTCAGTGTTAATCTTTCGCTTTGCCATTAAAAAGGGTTTTTCAGATATGACAACCGTTGTTTTGATAGTATCAGAGTCAGCCACTAAAATCCTTACTGCACAACAGAGCCAGCCGAAAAATAATATTCTTTTCTTTGGAACATAAATTGTATAACTTTTTCAAAGTAAAAAAGAAAACACACAAAACGGACGTTGTAAAGTTTAGTTACAACGTTGCACCATTTGCGGTAACTAGTAATTACCTAGTGGCCAAAATGTGACGGTAAATATTTTGAACTGACACCCATGCGCTTGAATGGCTTATCCATATGTAGGATAAATAAATAAATATTTCCTACATTCACACCAATTAACCTAACCAGAAGTAAGCACTTTAAGGCTTGTGTTATGGATACTAGGGTAACGGATAGACATACATATATCATACATACATAAGTAATATTCATAGAAATATATACAAACATCCATGACTCGTGAGTACAAATGCTCGTATTCATCATACAAATATCTGCCCCTTCCGGGATTCGAACCCATGACCGTGGTGCGAAAAGCAGGACA
The DNA here is from genome assembly GCA_927399485.1 of Calamotropha paludella. Classification (NCBI taxonomy): domain Eukaryota; kingdom Metazoa; phylum Arthropoda; class Insecta; order Lepidoptera; family Crambidae; genus Calamotropha; species Calamotropha paludella. Next base: position 15,443,044 of record OV656803.1, on the reverse strand, counting down.
GCTTCCGTTGCTCTTGTTACTGATGATTTACAAGACCGATGCTGACGTCGTAAAGGAACGAAGGATGCTGGCAATTAGGGCGAACATTTTAACCTGCAGGCATAGTATTAATTGACTAAACAGGCTACTTTCGTAGCCGGTGGGTTAAATGTACCCAAAACTCAGACAACGTTATTGGAATTCAATACCACAATGTGTTTAGGACTCTCTTATGACTTCCACATTTTTGGAAAGCATTCGGGGCATATGCGATTGCGCAGGTTAACAGTTTTCCGGATAATATGTTCTAATGAGCGGATTCTGTTCTAATATTATGGGTTAAACATGAGACTGTACATGATTGTCAAAATAGGTTTAGAAAATTGAGGTCAACGACATCAGCCGCGTTTAACTAAGTATATTCTGTGGGACTGCTGCTTGATATGACCAAAATATGTGAATGAGTGTCATACCTATAGTATATTATTAAGTAAACTCTACGACTCAAGTGTAAGAATAGCGTATATTTGGTTCCAATCCTATCTTAATAATAAAAAACGAGTAGTAGAGTTTCGCAATTACAATTACGCAAACATTAAGACATAAACTATACGATTAGAGGAAAGTAAATTAACGGGTTCCATTCCAAAACAAAACAAATCCCAAAGATTTGTTCTGTTCTGGTCTATATTAACGAACTACCTGAGGCCTTAATTGATCAATCGACTCTACTATTACCTACTATCAGCCAACGATTTGTCCATCCTAATAAAATGTGACTCCAAACGAGACTCTACATAAAGTAACACTTTCATTGTGAGATGTTAACCTAGACATTTATTTAAATAAAACTAGGGTCATACAGTTTCGTTCTTATTAAAAAGCTCACTGGAATATGGATGTGAGTTGCCAAAATGTCAAGCTCCAAACGGTGGAATCGTTTAGACTCCTTGATATAACCATAAACACTAACTTATATTAAAAGTCCCATTTAAAATCAAAACTTACAAAATTTATTAACGCCCTCTATCAGCTTAAGCAATGCACTAATACGGAAACCGCAATAGCAGCACACAATGCTCTTGCTTAAGGTACTGAATAATTTTGTGGGGATATAGCACGAACGCCGATGAACTTTTCATAATGCAAAAAGTTGTATACCCATTATGGCCCATATAGATAATATAAAAGCTGCAAACCATATTTCCTTAATATAGTTATTAATATAACAAAATACTAACCCTACTGTCGTGAAGGGACAAAATATAAAGACGGAAGATCAGGGTAAAGTTACAGTTTATATATTTACAAAACAATTTAAAGAACAAAAAAAAAGAGGTAAGAAGAGTGAGGGCGAGTATGTGTAGTGTACAGTGAAAATGTGAGTAGGTGATTGTGGGTCGTCGGCGATCTTCTATGTAGGCGGCTTGAGGCCCGGAGCTTTAGGGCCCAGATGCAGTGACACCCTCGGATGAAGGGTGGCGCTACCGGTAGACAGGAGGCGGGGCAGACGTCGGCCGGAGCTGCTGGTAGACGGGCAGCGCTGCTGGTAGGTCGGGAGGCGTGACAGGTAGGTAGGGCGGCGCTGCTGGTGGACGGCCTGCATCGATTTACTGCCGGCGCTGCTGGTAGACGTGCGGCGTGACAGGTAGATAGGGCGGCGCTGCTGGTGGACGGCCTGCACCGATTTACTGCCGGCGCTGCTGGTAGACGTGCGGCGCTGCTGGTAGGTCGGGCGGCGTAGCAGGTAGGTAGGGCGGCGTAGCAGGTAGGTAGGGCGGCGCTGCAGATGGATGGCCTGCACCGCTGGTGGTCAGGCAACGTTAGTGGTAGAGAGTGGCTAAGTTTAGTGTAGGTTCTTGAGCCAAAAGTTTGCCTTACGGCGTTGAGGACTTTTCTTGAGTCCCGGGGCAGCCGGCCCCGGGATAAGGCCTTTAAGAATTTTGGAGAGCTCGGTAGCGAGCTATAGATGTTAACGTGGCAACTTTTGCCGAAGAACTGAATGACTTGGCAGGTCAGCTCGGTCTTTTATAGGCCCAGAGCCATTTAAATTTAGATTGTCTTCGAGAAGACATAAAAAGAATAAAATCTGGTTTTCTTTGGAGGTTGAATACCATAAATGAAAGATCGTGTCAGGGGTAGCCATGGCAACGGAGAAAAACTTATATGTCAATAAATTAAATAAAAACATTTTTAGTAATAAAATGAAGAAATAATAACGAAATAGATTAAACAAAAAGACAGGTTAAAATAACAAGCAATGCCGGTAAGTGTGTAGCATACTGTATAGAAGTTTTGAGTGGTTGCGAAGCTCTATATGAAAATCTAGTGTATCTTTTCAGCAATTGAGTAAAATATTATTGTATATATATATATTTACAGAGATTAATACGTTTACAAATGATGATGCAAAATGGAATGATAAAATATACAATTTAACGAATGTTATGAATGAAAATCGGAGACTATAAAGGTACATATTAGTATACATTACACTACCCATAATATATATTCAAGATGCAACATTATTTGTACATAAAAACATGCACACATTCACAAAAATGGAGGATACACATAATATAAATACACACCAGAAACAAACGTTATATTATATCTTCCACATTCGCGTTTAACAATGCCGAACCAAAGACCTCTTTATACGTATGTAAAAATATATAATAAATTATCAATACATATAAAAATGAAAAAGAAATTGACCTCCTCTCGAAAAAAAAAATAGTTACTTAATATATCATTGTTTCTTTACAATAAATAATTTTTTAACGTCCAAATAATAATATTGAATTGCCGATTTAATTTAATTTGATTTAATTTAAAAGCGGTACTAATTCTCTGTTAAAAATAATAACTACCTATAAATATATATAATATAAATATTGTAATGCAAAACACAAAATAAAATGTAGAATAATGTTAAGTTGATATATTGGAATAATATCACAATACCTACCCTTGCAGGATTCATGTAAGGTACCTAAAACTAATTATCGCCATCGAGTTAACCACATGAGTGCAATAATTCATTTGATATGATTTGATTTGATTATGTTCTTTTTCGTCGTATATTTATAGCGCACATGAATTCTGTTACTCGCTCATTTATAGTTACTAACATAGGATAAAAGCTTTAGTGTACTTACTACTGATAGATCACGTTGTGTGATTAATAAACATTTTTATTTTTACTCTATTATAACAAAAAATAATACTGAAATAGACAAATGTAATTATTTGATAAATATTTTGGTATAATTCAGTGGTTAGAAACACACCCAATAAAATAATTGCTCGGCACACCTATTACTTAGCTTATTCAACCACGTGAGCACGACACCTAAAAGGGAGTCAAATCGAATAAATCAGGATTTAATAAAAAGCAACACAACATGCCAAGGTTTTAATAACATAGGTTAGAATTCATGAAATCACGGTATATCAATCGCGATTAGTTATTTTTACGGATATTATATTATGACGACCATTTGGTGCAACAGTAGCGATCTTGCCTTTCGCACCAACTCTCCCGGGTTGGAGTCCCGGAAGGGGCAGATGTTTGTTTGTGAATGAGCATCTGTACCTGATTCATAAGTATTCTGTAAATATTACATATCTATGTACCATATAATTATATTTGTCTCTCCTTTATCACAAGCCTTATAGCCTCACTTTGGGCCAGGCTTATTGATGTGAAATAAGAAATACTATTATTATTATTTTAAATTATGTGTTACGTAATAATAATTTCCATTTTTCTTTTCCAATTTGCAATTTAACACGATTTTGTAAATGTGAGCGTAAGCTATTGTTTCAAATATAATGTGTTGAAACCGTAGTATAAATCAAAAGCAAAGCAAGTCTGATTTACTTACTCTCACAAAGGCTCACGAGAAGTTAGTCCCCACACTAGTCATTAGTGTGAGCTATTGTACGTCCGGTTAATGACAAGCGAATCCGGGTCATGGGACTTATGTAACAACTCATTAACACGACGCATTGCCAAAACAATGAAAGGGTTAATAATCTTAGAAATAACCATATGTGCGCAAGCCAATAAATTTTACATCCTTCTAACCTTTGTACACTGAGAGACAGCGAAACGCTATTTAGTGCAACACCCAGAAAATAAGAAAGAAATAAATCGCCATACCAAAAACTTATACGATACATTTTTACAGAGTCAAACAGAGGTGTGAGAAACAGAGTGTAAGAATTATTCAATCTAAAGTTTTTAAATAGATATACCTAACTTCAATAAATATCAACTTTTGGTGGGTTGCGGTTTTGTGACAAACAGATTTTTAGTGAGAGTCAAAATCATGGGTGTATCACGGCGAATTGAATTATACCAAACCATTAGCCTGCTTGCCCACGTCATACTTTTTGTAGGACCGATAGTCGGGCATATTTTTCCTCCGATTTTTATCACCGATTTTGTGACCGACTCAACACTGTCATTTTGTCGGTGGCTATCGAGGGAGCAGCACGTCTCATGGACAGAGAAAACGTATACCTGAATATAAGGAGAAAGGTGGATTTACAAAGAAGGGTTTGTGTTTGGTTTTTGAGAAACAGAAGAGAAAAAAAAATCTATTGCGTAAATATTCTTTTCCATTTCGATCACTATTAATAGTTTAAAAAGTACAAAATTATGATACTATACTGAGAATTGAATAAATATGATTGAATCAACTTATCGAATCGAGTATTTTCTATTTTGCTATACGTTGCCCAACTAGAATTTAAAGAAAGGCATATTTCTTCCCATAACGTTTTCTTTTTGTTCCTATCGTGATACTCAGCCAATCCTGTGTTGTATAAAGCAGGCCGGTTTTCCTCTTCTTCTATTAAATGTTCAATATCGATTTCCATACTGACACACCGTCCCACAGTGTTTCACAAATCCCAATTTTGTCTCATGCCCTAGACAAAATTGGGATTTGTAAACATGATATAAACTAACGATTTTAACAATAAAAATATTGTTAAAATCGTTAGTTTATATCATTCTAAGCACTACAGTGAAAATCCGGCATCAATACGACCTTTAATTTCGACAAAAAAAAATCAAAGTTTCCCTATATCCGGGTCCGGGAAATCACAAAATATAAATAAAAATAAAATATACGATTATTTAAAAAAAATATTAAACGTATTGTTTACACTCATAACAACAAACATTCTGTCTATTTTTGAAATTTGTAATGTTAACGATTATGAAATAATAATTGTTTCTTTTATATTTATTATTTCAAGTATAATGCCATATATTTCATACGTTATTCTATCAATATTATGAATACCACAATCTAATTCCGCGTTATTCAAAATATATAAGCGTTTTTTAATTTTGGTCAGGGTTGTCACCTCCGAATATCCGGACTTATATGTATTTTTATCGGCGTTTAATACGTTTAATACTAGTATGGAGTTTAAAGTATCTTACCTGTTTGTTGTTGTCGTGCTTCTTTAGGTTTTATGGACTGTTCTTGTATATTCATTCGTTTTTCACACTTAAAAACTGGTACTTACATAACATGTTTTTCATTACTGTGTTAAGATGGCGTCATAAAATAATGAACATCAATTAATAGAAGACAAGTGTCATGCGTAACTCTTAACGAAATTCTTTAAATAATTTTATTTATGTCTAAAGAAAATTATTTATAATTTAGTTTGGTGACAACCCTAAGTCTAATAGAATCCGGATATCATCGGGATATAACAAGATAGAATAACGTATTAAGTATATCTATACTTATAATAAAACTGTAGAGGTCGAATTTCTGTACATAGAAAAAAAATGCTTATAACCAAGTCAAGGGGGCGTAAAAAGAGGGATAATACCAAAAAATGTTTTTTTTTATTTTTTTGTTTCTCTGTCTGTTTGTCTGTTTCTCTATTTGTACGGGCAAATCTCCGAAATGGCTAGACCGATTTCAATGAAATTTTGCATGGGTAATACCTTATATCCCTGGTCAACATCTTACTTTTATCCCGGAAAATAAAAGGGTTCCCGTGGTATAGTTAAAAAACCATAGTAACTTGGACACTTTAATACACACAACTTATGTATGTACTTACCTTATGCTGATACTTTATATTACCGCTCGAATTAAGCATAAATCCTAAAAAAGTGACGGGATTCAGCGGGAAAAAAAATTGCTATGGATCCCTTTTCAATGCGTGGCCTGACACACACTTGGCCGGCTGTACTTGAACAGCCCGACATTTACTCGACAATGACCAGCATTGGGATGACGCCTTAGCCGATGCATGCGTCAGTGATAGTCCACACCGCTGGCGTCATTTATTTGCTGTATTTCTGGTATTTTGTGGTCTTTCGAATACTGAGCAATTGTGGCAAAAATATCAAGAAAGATTAGCGGAAAACTTTTTTTATTAATATAAGACAAAATATTGACGGTGAGTTTAACCACAGGTTACGAGATATTGTTTTTAATCAATGCTTAGTAGCTTTATAAGATTTAGTTACATCTGTGGGTGGTGATTCTCTCCCTCAGTATGGTTTGCCAGCGCCGACCATAGAAGGGGAACGTATTAATAGAGAATACGCTGCGGTAATAAATTATGATCCAGCTGAACTAGCTGAAACTTTACGAACCAGAGTCCGCAGTCTTAGTGTAGAACAGCGCACTGTATTCGGCCGTGTATGTCACAGAGTTGACAATGCTAAAGGAGAAATTAACTTTAAGGTGCACCCGGTGGGACGGGAAAAACCTTTCTCACTAAAATAATCTTGGCACAATTACCAGCTCAAGCCAAAATAGCTCTTGCTGTGGCGTCTTCTGAAATAGCAGCCACTTTGTTACCCGGCGGTAAAATTGCTCATATAATGTTTAAAATCCACATAAATTTGGACATAAGTGAACATCCTGTATGTGGTATCTCTAGAAGCAGTGATAAAGCGAAGGTTTTACGCGATTGCTGTTTAATTTAAAGTGGGTTCAATAATTTGTTAGAGTCGATTTTAGTTGGCCGCTCGGACGGCAATATGCCTAAAATACAATGGCATTTATCTATGATAATGATAATTTTTATGACCGTGAGTTCGACGTAAGTTTCCATGTTTTTCGTTGTGATAGATCTCAGGAGGATAGCAGTTTCGAGCGAGGTGGGGGGGGCGGCAGTAGCCGTGCGATCCTAACCGATACCGTTGCGCCGGGACTGGCCCGTGCCCCCACGCGCTCACTGTGATTGTGTGTGGATTTCTATTCCTTTGGATGCAACTAGTCGTAATATTTCTCCTTCAATACCAGCCGGCCGTAAACGCCCGCGTTATTTAAATGTTGTTTGCATATACATATTTGTTTTTCTTTCATTATTTTTTCCTATTTTTTATTCCATGACAATTGAAACATGATGGCTGTGTAACTGTTGTCTACATGTTGAGCTATCAAATGACACCTTTTTAATGTTGATAGGACATTTACATGGGTAGTGGTGGTCGAATTATTTTGAGATCCCAGGTCTTGGTTATCAAAAAAACAAAATGGCGGCCGTAAGAGCCAAAAATGCCATAATTCACACCATTAAAGGCTCCGACACTGGTGGCGGGACACATTGTATACATAGGATATATAGATAATAGCTTAATTTCTTACTCCACTCACACTAACATTATTAACAGAAATACTATAAGCATATTTTAAAGCAAATATCAAAAATGGTAATATAAAGTATGCCTTAACTTAAAATGTATTTATATAAGCACTCTCCCTAAAAAAATAAGATATGAATATCGAACATTCCAATAATCATAGTCACCCTACTCTCATACCGTTTCATATTACGGTTTTTTGCAAATATTTTCTGAAATATGAATGCTGCAGTTATATTCGCCATATTTATCTAAACTAGGTTACGTTACCCGTCGACTAGTACTCTAACTAAGCTTAAACCTACTTTTAATAACGAGATAAATGTCATTGTATTTTAGGCATATTGCCGTCCGAGCGGCCAACTAAAATCGACTCTAACAAATTTTTGAACCCACTTTCTAGTATTTTTTTACGTTTATTCGCTGTAACAAATTAGTAACTAATTATCCATACACATTAGCCTCTATTAATTTGATATTTATGGTGACATACCTACCTACTCATAACCTGAAAACCAAATATTGCATAACTTTTTTTTTATTTACGTTTTCACGTTTTTTATTTTTGTAACAAATTGAACAAATTAAGACCTTTCTTTTGATGCATCATTCGTCTATCTGCATTATATAGTTTCTGTGTAATCACGGACGATGACTACGGCAAGTGGCGGTTCTAGCGGCCAACTATTTTTGTCATAGCGTCTTAGTTTTTTTTGTAACAAATTCACGAAAAGAGGTGTGTAAAGTAACAAATTAGCACTAATTCCTGGCAAAGTTTCATCAAATATTATGAGGTGGCCGCGCGGTTGAAATGGACATATTATCTGGGACGAGTACACTATGGCACACCGGAAAGCAGTAGAAGCAGTTGATAGAATTCTGAGAGATATCTGTCAAAATGACCAACCTATGGGTGGCGTAATGATGCTGTTTTGTGGGAATTTTAGACAAACGTTGCCAGTAGTACCACTCGGAACAAAAACCGATGAGATAAGAGCATGCTTAAAGAGCTCAAGCCTTTGGCGACACGTCACAAAGATGCACTTAAAGTGAACATGAGGGCGCGAACAGGAGCCAACACAAATGCGCAGGAGTTTTCTGATTTATTGCTAAAAATTGACGAAGGGACATATCCTGAAGAAAAAGGGCAAATAGTTTTATCTGAAAATCTCTGCCATACGGATAATTCAATTGAAGAACTTATCTCTTCCGTGTATGCTGAACAAAATCAAATAACAAATCATGGCTTTGCGAAAGAGCAATTTTGACTCCGCGAAATGACCAAGCCGCAAGAATCAACTAGGATATACTCAACAATGTTGAAGGAGAAGTAGTTGAGTATATGTACTTCTATTAACAGAGTAATGGAGCAAGATGACGCTACCAATTATCCCGTTGAATTTCTTAATTCTCTGAGCGTTCCTGGACTTCCAGCACACAAGATTTATTTAAAAACTGGCGTCATAATTATTTTGTTGGGAAATTTAAGTCCCCCAAAATTATACAACGGGACAAGACTGAAAGTTACTTCTCTGCAGCGTTACATAATAGAAGCGGGGATTTTGGCGGGATGTGGCGTCGGTGAAAGTGTTTTTATGCCACGAATTCCACTGATTCGCAATAATTACCCATTCCATTTCAAACGTGTACAGCTCCCGGTGAGTTTGTGTTATGCAATGACTATAAACAAAGCCCAAGGGCAGACGCTACGTGTTGCCGGCGTGTACCTCAGCGTCGGATGTTTCTTACACGGTCAGCTCTATGTCGCTTTCTTCCGTATAAGTCAACCAAACAAACTGTTTTTTTTTTGTGTTCCGAATCAAACAACATCGAACGTTGTCTATAAAGAGGCATTTTAAGGTACTAGCTAGATATTGTACGGAACCCTTCGTGCGCGAGTCTGACTCGCACTGGGCCGGTTTTATTTTTGCTGATCGTGTCGATCAAACGACCTCTGTGGCACAGTGGTCATTTATTGTACCGCAAGTGCCTTTGGTCTGCAGGGATCCGGATTTAATCACCGGCCAGGTTAAGTTGGAAAATAATCTGTGTCCAATTGTTTACATTTTCTTTTTATCTACTATTCACGCATTAATCCAAACTTTATATTTTTGTTTTATTAATTTTTTGCTGTATAACTGTATAAAATCAAATATACGCGGACGAAGTCGCGGGCAACAGCTAGTACTGCATAAATATCTCGTTCTAATATGGCATTATACGTGAAATAATAAATATTAAAGAAATATGAAAAAACAATTATTATTTCATAATCTATTATCATTACAAATTTCAAAAATGGACAGAATGTTTGTTCTTTTGAGTGTAAACAATACATTTAATTCTTTTTTTAAAATAATCGTTAATTTTATTTTTTATTTATATTTTTGTGATTTTTCGGATCCGGATATAGGGAAACTTTGCATTTTTTTGTTGAAACTAAAGATCGTATCGATGACGGATTTTCACTATAGTGCTTAAAATGATATTAACTAACGATTTTAACAATGAAAAAGGCATGAGACAAAATCGGGGTTAGTAAAACACTGTGCGTCCTTCCCTAGCAAGTGCATGCGGCCGACTGTCGGTGAGTAGTGTGCGTTGATACATACATTTCCGAACGTTCCATTTGTTGCCGATAATCGGATCGGTCGGGATGCACCGATTTTATTTTGACCTACTTTTTGTAGGACGAGTGCGTTGCTCCATTGCTATCAGTACGTTCAATTTTGTCCTACAAAAAATAGGTCACCGATTATCGGACGTGGGCGAGCAGCCTTAAAAGTACCTCCAGTAAAAATAAACACACTTGCTCAGATGGGTAGTTCCTGAGATATAAAACAACCTTATTTCTTTTACTGATGTTTATTATTCTCGTGAATTATTATTAGGCTTAATGTAGGTTTGTGTGTAACTAAATGTTACCTTAAGCTGTACTCAACCCCTTTGGTGTTTATTATAAGCGTAATTGTATGTGTGTAATTCTTAATAGGTATTGATTTTATTTTATATTTTAACGAAAATTATTAAATTTCAAATCATTAAATATCAGTGGGTACCATGAATATTAGTTTTCTTAAGAAAGTTGTCTATTACCTCTTTATTTTTGTCGATACATAATACTATTAGCGATATTAGCTATATTTAGATATATAAGCGATAAATGTGTTACAAAATTATTAAGATCGTCAAAACATTTCCATTCTGTTTTTCATATGATTTGTAATTCATAAAAGGTCCATAAAATATCATGAATAATATACAAGTAACAAAATTCATGATAATAATCTTGTTCACTTGAATACATGTTTTACAATGATATGATGTTCTTATTGCTCAGGAGCTACCCAAATGATTGTTTTTACTTAAGGTACTTTTTGGGTACTTATTTTTGATGCAATTATATGTTTTGTTATAGTTTAATATTTATTGAGCGAAGCTCTCTTTTAGGCAACACACAAATTTCGCTTGTCTCCCTCCTGCTACTTAACGGAATTTTGGCATGAACATACATGATTAAAACCTGACGGACATAGGCTATGTAAAAAAAATATAGACTTCACCATGGAGGATATTCAAAAGCTGATCACAGCCAAACCGCTGATACTACATTGATGAAAGGCGCCAAAACTCACATCGTGGTCGTGACTAATGTGCAAAAAAAAGTTTTGAAAATGGACATACCATGGAGGAATAATCACTGAAAGAAAAATTCAAAAGCTGAGACTACATTGATGAAATTTGGCGCCAAAACTCACAAACGAAGGTAAAGTAGTGCTTCGCTCAGTATTTGCAACCAGCGGCATGCATTGCAGACCTAGTATATATTAGAACATCCGCTATCTTGATGTCAATATGGCGGGTGTAGGTACCTTAATTTAGAAATAGTTTCTTTCTGAAGGAGGTAAAGATTTATTGGAGCTAGGTACAAAATCGTACATTTAACCCTTTATAACTCTGAGTGACATTACTGTAACAAACCAAATAATTCCTAATAATTTCCACTACACACATTTTATCTCCTTGTAAGTCAATGTGTCGTATCGGTAACATACCTGTCTATACATTTTAGTGCAATAGTCATTAACTAGACGGCTTTACTTGTGTCAAAATTCCTACGGAATTTACTTCGTGCCAATTTGTGTCATTCGGTTGTGGGTAAAATTTGCAAAAAAAAATAAACAACTGTTTTGAAAACTGTGGCGTAGCATTATGCTATAATAAGTTGAACAATTGTTTCAAGGCATTTCATGCATCCTAGGAGAATAGTATAGCACAGTGTGACATATCTGTAACACTCCCTTTTTTATGATTTTCTGCGTATCTAATTCAAAAAAAAGCGATACAAAAATACGTGTTTTTTTATTTATTTTTACCTACTATAATAACAAGTATTTAAGAAAATATATGTTGTTGAGTTATAAAGGGTTAAGGTACATTATTTTGATAATTGGTATAATTCATTTCACTGTGATATACCGTCGATTTTGACTCTCACGATTGTTTGTAAAAGAATCGTCACCTCGTGTTAGAGAGCAAATTCCACTTTGGGCCGTTGAGCCAGAAAAGTAAGTTTATTATTTAATTAATTGTCATAACTTGTAACAATTTCGATGCTTAAAGACCATAGCAAATAAAATGCATAAAATAAAGCAATAAAACTGTGTCTCAATATTGAATAAAAATGGTTGTTATGTGTCAACAACATCAATTTCAGGTCGTGATTGTGGCATACTTTTAGTTTTTGGTTCCAATTAGCAATAGTGATATTTTTAAGGGTAACGTGTTGACGTCCAATGCACTTTTCTTAATCATATTAAAAGAATAGCCCTTGTCAAGGTCCTTGCCTTATCCTCCATTTTAATATGGGACATACGTAGAATATAAATATGAATACCTACGTATAAAAGTAAATAACGATCAAAATGATAAGAAACACCGTTATCTCTTTTAATAGAAGTGGCCACATCTCATACGAATCTTCTTCAAATAGAAATCGCCCAAAACTTGGGAACAAGGCAGAATCAATAGCAAGTAAGTCAGTAAAACCTTGCTATAATAAAACGGAAGTCTCTGGTATAATGGATGGTTTTTCAAAACAATCCATTATACGAAATATAGTTTATTGCAGTGGCGCCTGTTTAAATATATGTAAAATTCATAACTTTAAATGACAAAATGCATGTGCTAAATCATTTCCTTCTTTAATGATGTCCACGGTTGGCCCAGATAGGAGATTCCCCTTTACTTGTGAAATGTTAGCGACTGAATTAACGATTCCCATCCCTAGTAGGCTACGCCCTAGGCGTATCCTATACCTTACGCAGGATAAGAAGTATTTATTTATTTAGTTGTTATTAAACCACGCTCTCAACTGCAAATAGCAATAATTATTATATCGAAATATTGACCTTGACAATGTTAATTACACAGAGGGTTACCATATCTCAGGATATGTCCTGAGATTTCAGGATTTTTTGACTTTTCTCATGATTGCGACCGGATTTTGCAAATCTCATACGGCAAAATTTTCAAAAAAACACAGCTTACATTTTAAAGATCTCTTTTATTAAAAGGTAAACTGAAAATGATCAAACAATTTATTTTATTAGAATTGTGTAAGACCTATAAGATGTAGAAAAGAATAATTAGAGCGAAGCGAGCGAAGTTTCCATGGATCAGCTTGGATTGATCAACCGCGAACGTCAGCGGTATGATAAATCGTTTCAAGTGTTCAGTAATAATGACTATGTATGTGTATAAACCGGAATGGAAAGTGACTTATTTTTATCAGGTGTTGTAACCTTTTAAACGTTTTAATATATGTGTGACTCCCTTGATTGATCGATTTTAGCTGAGCTGTCAAAATCAGCCTTAAATTTAATTAGACTATAAATTAGTGTCCTCGACCGCCTAGTGTACTCGACCGAAAGCGAACTTTCGGTCGAGTTTCGGCAAAAAAATGAGTTTCGGTTTAGTTTCGGTTTCGGCGGCAAACCCGTCGAAACTACGACTGAAATCGAAACTGCTCGGTGCTCGGTCATGTTCGGCGCGGAAAGAGCCTAATCATGTCGTGACTTGTGTTTGCAGTGCGTTTTGTTTTTTGTGAGCTTTCGTGTAATTGGTTTTGAATTCGGTAAATTTTATCGTGTGATATAGTATAAAAGTAGGTAGTAAACATCGAAACATAATTGGAGCGGAGCGAACGAAGTGAGCGCAGCTCCCATGGATCAGCTTCAATGGCGCAATGTCTGTTACGCCGTAACTTCCCGAGTTCTTAACCGATTTTAATATTTTTTTAGTGGAATCGTATCAACGGGCTTAGGACCAGATTGTGACGGAGCCCGAATTTTGAAATTCCAAAAAATACTCATCGGAACAAAAAAAAAATCTTTTTTTTAGGTAATACGCTCCGCTCCAATATATGGTGCTAGCGTAGCTTTATGCTTAGCGACTGCATCGCCTAGTATAACAAACGAATACATAGATTATAGTAGAATTAAGTAACATATGTATCTAAATATTTTGTGTATAATTAAACTCATTCGCTAATGCCATTCGTAAACAAACATTAGTTATAGTACAGTCAATCTGTAGGTTGAGTGATGAAAAAATTACCCAATGGCTGATTCTTGTTTTTTCTGTTGCCAAATGACGTCACTAAGCTACCTTGGCGATGGGCATGTTCAACTCGTAGCGGTTTTTTGAAAAACTCAAAAAAACGTCCAAAATATTTTTGAAATGCATTTTTCTCGATTTCTATGCATTTTACAAACTTTTTGTTTAGACAAAAATTGTAGAGGGCGTTGAGCACTACAATTTATGTCATTGATGCAATGTCGTACAACAAAAAGTGTGCATTGTTAAATTGTTATTAACTTATTCCCTGCTGTTAATGCGTTCTTGCAAGATTTGGAAAAAAGTTTTTATTTCAAATGTGCAAGTTGAAATTTGATATATGTATACATTTAGCAATAAACATTTCATTTATGATGTTAGTTAGAATTTGTACTAATTTACCTTATCAAAAAACCCTTTTTAAATTTAAAAGTTTTTACTATTATACTATTTGCTATTACGATTACAATTGTTTATAACAACATTTTGTTTTAAATTCACGTTCTTAGAGTTGAACTTTATTATTAAACTTTTAAGCGATTATCATTTATTAATTCAACTTGCACATTTGAAATAAAAACTTTTTTCCAAATCTTGCAAGAACGCATTAACAGCAGGGAATAAGTTAATAACAATTTAACAATGCACACTTTTTGTTGTACGACATTGCATCAATGACATAAATTGTAGTGCTCAACGCCCTCTACAATTTTTGTCTAAACAAAAAGTTTGTAAAATGCATAGAAATCGAGAAAAATGCATTTCAAAAATATTTTGGACGTTTTTTTTGAGTTTTTCTATAAACCGCTACGAGTTGAACATGCCCATCGCCAAGGTAGCTTAGTGACGTCATTTGGCAACAGAAAAAACAAGAATCAGCCATTGGGTAATTTTTTCACTGAAACGACCTTTTTTTCGACAGATTGACTGTACTATTAGGTACTTGATACTTACTATAGTGCATAAGGATTTAGTTTTAGCGTTCAATTTAATAATTATTACCAATATAATCAGGTAGCATTAGCAAGTACAGATAGATAATTGTTTTTTTGGCAAATTAACTTAAACTTAATAGACAACCTTTCTTTCATTGTAGTATTCAATCATCGATTATGAAAGGTCAATTTCGTTAAAAAACAGCATTTGGCAATATGAATATTTAGTACCTACCTATAACTATTGTGATATTAGGTAACAGCTTAAATAAGTATTTAAGTTATTATTTAACGCATTTTTAAAGGAGTGCTTTAAAGAAAAGAAATAAAATTTACCGATTATAATATTGTTTTCTTTATTTTTCCCTCAAAACATGATCCTTGTAAAGAAGTTTCGGTTTCGGCCAAAATTGAGACCGTTGCCGAAATTCGGTTTCGGTCATTAAAACCAGTTTCGGTCGGACACTACTATAATAAATAATATATTATGATTTGTTCTAGAACTTTAATCTATTTTATTATAAACTTTATTATTTATTGCATATAAATTAGCATCGATTGTAATTTATAAATTAAAAATATGTTAATCTATAGATATGTAGCTGTTATAAATAATAAATCTCCATAATTTGCAGAGATCGGTATAATAGTTTTTTTTGTTCAAGAAGAATTTATTCACAAATTGTAATACGTAAGACTTTTATTCATTTACATTTGCAGAATTATTATCTCAAACATCGTTTTATTTTTACAGAATAATTTCATATTTTATTAAAATGAGCATATAGATCATTTTAAGCCTTCTAATTACTTAAAACTCTACCTATACCTACCCTAATAATAAGTCATAAAGACACTATTAAACTTACAGAAACATTACTTAATTCTAAGTCATTTTTTATACGATTATACCTACATAAAAAAAATATTCGTGTCCGTGTGATTCATAATTAATAATTTTTCTATTGAAAAGATTTACAACTCCTGAAGTTTGCATTTTCATGCAATATCCCGAAACTGCCACTGGAAAAAGACACTTTCATTTACGGGTAGCCATTGAAAAATGTGATTTTATCAGTTTTACAGGTAAACATTTTGGCTTCTCTCGGGCGCCACAAGCCATACACAAAAAAATACCCATGGGGCGCCTCTACGGCGCCATCCGCACGGAATCGGTTAATATTCTGATTTCCAAAATATCATTTCTGATTCTTGATACCTAATAAACAAATCTAACAACAAAACGTCAAACGGCGTGACAACTGTCACTGTTTATTTATGTCAGCCCGTCCCGTCAGCGCCGCACTGATAGCATTTCGTTCTACGCAGTTGTGATTTAGTGCATAATTGTTAATGTTTTATTATGTTTCAAAAATTCTTATTTAAAGATATATTATATATTTATTTAATAAGTGTTTGTACAGATTTATAAATATTTTCAAATAACTTGTACCAAGGTACCTACATTTTTCCGAAAAGAAAGATCTTTGAATCATAAAATAATAATTTAATTTAATAAGTATTTAATATGAACGGACCTTAACAATTCCAAAACAAGAACAAAGGCGCCCCTAATAATGACCCATCTCACTCTGTCAATATCGGAAATGTACGAGACATACTCAGTACTCGGTTTGTTAAAAAAAACAGACTAGAGTGTGATTTGTAAAAATTCACCACACATATTCCAAATAGTGAAAGTCTGATTAGCTGACGTATTAGATAAAAAAAATGCGTGGCACCTACCTACCTAAAGCCTGACCAGAAATATAAAAAACCTGTCAGGAGGCCGCTTTCGTGTTTTAACTGTCAATCTTCTATCAAATTGTATGACGAAAATTAGTTCTTAAAAATTCCGCAATATGGAAAGGTTTTTTATTTTTCTGGTCAGGCTTTACACAGGACGCCTATCTGTGCAAAATTTAAAGGCAATAATAATTAACAACATTTAATAGCGCCTAAACTGTTTTTTAAATTTCTCATAATGATAATCATCAGTAGCTCTTTCGCCTTTTGCTTTCTTCACAATTTTTTCTACGTTTTCATCTATTACACTAACCTCGTTTCTAACTTCTACAACCTTTTCTACTTTTCTTTTTTTATCAGTCTCCATATTAAATCTATTATGTTGAACGAAGTTTACCGCCATATTTGTCGGTACGAAATGAGAAGGTACATCTTTCTTATTATGTCTGTCCCACAATAATTTCATTTTGGCTTCTTCTGTTGCTTCAATGTTTTTGATCTTGGCGTCAATTCCTAAGTCGACTTCCGGTATACCGCTAAGCATTTGATTTGATAACATTTCCTCAGATCTATTTGCTGACGACATCCGTAAATGTTCAGGAAGTGACAGTAATGCTGCTTCTTCCGGTGATAAATACTTCAAAGAGTCATTGTGGTCCCCGTCTTTTTTATCTTGATTACGTCCCTCTGTAAGAAAACAGATTTATTAATTTTTAGTTATCTTTGTTTAGTAACTATAAAAAGTATAACTTACGTGCGTACATAAGTACACACAACGGGTTTTTTTTATTATTCGGTAGTGACAGTGAGTGATAGATAATTTGATTGAATTTCATTCGTTAAGTATTATTTTGTTTAATTTATAATCACTCTGCAATACACTGGATCAGTATTCAGCCTGTCCTTCCAAAATGAATGTCTACATGACGAACAAAGGATTCGCTTTAGCAGTACTTCACAGAACTGCCTGCATACAGGGGGTGGTGAAAAAACCACCAAAATGTTTTAATTTCCACCTTCCTCTTACTTATCCCCATCACAAAATAATTGAATTTTTAACAGTATGAAAAACAATGTTTAAAAATGTTTTTTTAAACATTTATTAAAAGTTTGTTTTAATTTTGTCTTTTTTGTTTTTTCTTTAAACATGATGTTTCATACTTTTTAAAAAAACCTGTTTTTTCCCAAACCCTGCTGGTAACACTTCGCTCTGAGTGTGTGATTTTATTGTGAATTTTTTGTTAATCCTGCAAAGAATTCTATGTAGATAAGGGGTCTATCAAGCAAATATCAAGCGCGCGATACTTCGAGGATCACCTGTCGTTTTTACCTATTTTGCTTCCTTACTCGCACTGTCTCCTCTTCTCCACGGAAATTTTAACTTTCACGGAGTTGTGAAAATTATATTAAGCGCGCTTTTAACTCTTAAGATAACAAAGGAATATAAAAAAATATTTAAAAGAAAGAAGGTTCATTAAAAATCGATATTTTATTAAGACTAATTAACAATTTATACAATTTATTTCCATTTATTGACCTGAGAGCATGATCATTCAATTTAAACCTACAAGAAAAAACAAACAAACATAGGTTTTGCACTATTTGCAAACAGCTGGCATTTTTATTAATTAAATATTTTTTTATATAAAAAATAAAAATCTTAACACTTCTGTATTGGAGTATAATAAAGTAAATATAATGCACTCAAGCCGCCGGTAGACAGTCGGAGGAGAAATGAAGGGATAAACGTGCGAGCGAGATAACACGCTATTGTGCGAGAAGGACATCTGATCTGCCAAGTATCGCGCTAGAGCCTGAGTAGTCTTTTCTATATAAAGAACTCTTTGTAAAACTGTGTTAGTGGTAACAGGAATATTAGTATTGTGTTCAAGGAATACACTTCTTAATTATTGTCTGCACGAGTTTCGAAGTTCATACGGCGATAGTACTAACCGGAAACAAAGAAAAATAGTTACCTTTGATTTAGAGAATCAATCACTCCCAAAAAAAATATGTAACTTTATTTTTAACCCCGAAAGGTAATTTATTATTACAACATTATATTATTATTTCGATTTCTAAGAATTTTATTGAGTCTTCTAGTAACTTGTAAGACTTGATTTTTTTGTAGTCAAAGGTATTTTGAAATTTGAATTTCTCGTTAATAAATCGCTAATTAAACCATTATACGCCATTAAAAGCACCTTTTGATTAATCTATTTTAGTTTATAACTTTATAAATCCATAGAGTTATGTTTTGTTTCACAAGGATTATATTTTGTTGTCATTTGAGAACTCAACAGTTATAGCTTATTTAAAATATTATGTACTGAATTTTTTTCTGCATACCGTATTATAGTAGTTACCAAAACAGTACTTTCACATTTTTACCTTTCAACAGTTAATATGTAGTGTTGGTGTTGTTTGTGTTTGCTCATGTTCAAAGAGTGGAAAAAGTTGCTAAACCTTTGTGATATATACCAAAAAGTTTATCAGCAAGTATCTAAAATGTTGACACATATCAAGACATTTCCACATATGCGCTCTCCCATACCGGATGTTACTAAAGGTAGAGAAAATTTTTCACCTATACACATACAAAAGAATTACTTCTAACTATAATGTGGAATATGCTAACCCGGAAATGTAAAAGACACATCTATTTTAACTTAAAGATGATGAAATTTTAATAAATTATGTCATGAACATCATGGACTTACACATAGATGACTTGCAGTTTAGCTTTTTTAACTGTAGAAGGCATATATATAAAGTAGAAGAAATAACCCTAACTACTAAAACTAAATACTGCGCAATAATCCTTACATAGACTTTGCACAACCGTAAATTTGGATTGTTTTGATGAATAATATTAAAGGTTGTTTTAGGAATTTATGCTCTTAAGGACATTATAAAACAAATTAAAAAAATATCTCTAGCCATGCACCATTGTAAATAATATGGTTACCTTTTCGCTTGGCCAACTGTTCTTCTATATATTTCATCATCTCTTCGTCTTCATCCCTTTTATTGGTTTCTGCCGAAAATTGTGTACCAATCCCTGTATCGTAAGCATCGTCAACTTGCTTCACCTTGCCGCTTTTCAACGCTTGCATGTTCACCATTCCACCAGATTTGACTTTGAACGGATCTTTACATGCCACCTCATCTTCTAGACTAGATTTTTGACCAGTAGCTAAGGCTATAACGCTTACGCCATTGGGTCTTTCTCGAAGTTTCTGTATTTCTTTTGTTTCTTCTAATTTGACTAAAATGTTTTCTTCGTCATCAGACTCTTCCTGTTTTACCCTCCTTCGAAGATTTCTTTTTCTAGTTGGTTTGAAATTGAATTGTAAGGTTTCAGTATTGTTAGATTCCTCCATTATATTGTTTTTCTTGATTTATAAAATTGGAAAGAAAACGCTCGAGCTCGAGACGAGAAGCAAACATTAATATATAAACGACTTTACTTTTTTATCCCCTCCCCATTAGGGAAAGCAAAGGTAATCACCTTATACAGCCTCGCCTTCTCTTATTTCTTTCTTGTTCAGTTGGTAATTAATAAAGACCAATTAGATAATGACGAATGATGAGTAAAGTTGATTTATGAACAATAGAGATTCAATGTAAGATTAATGAATAATGAAATAATATTTATTGTTAGGGAAATCACAAATGGAGGTTATACAATAAAGTGCTTGGGACTTTATTTTATAACCTCCATATTTTAATAAAGTGTGCAAAGACACTTTCTACTCTTTTGTTTCGCTTGCCAACAGTTGTAAATGTGCAAAAACATTTGGTGGCTTATAATCCACGATTATAACTTATACAATTAATTAAAATAGTATTAGAAAAGAAGGAAAAAATCATTATAAAATAAAGATGTCAATAGGAATAGTAATAATGTAAAATAGATTCTACAATACAGTACATATTAAATAGTGGGTAGTCCAAAACACTCTCTTGATATTCTTATAGTTTTATTCAAATTCTAGACGATATCACAATTACTTTGAGTCGATTTTACTCAACATAACATTTCGATGAGGTCCTGGACGAGAAAAGTGAATTAGTATATTAAAATTTACTCTGATGTTGCTATGAAACTATTCTTGCACTAGTCTTATATTTACATGTACCGACATGAATTTCTTACCAAGAATTTTCAAGAATAAATCAACTAAATTAATAAAAAATACAATTTTATATATATATATTTTATACAAACACAGTTGTTTCATTGTAAATTTGGATAATTCAAGGTTTAGACTGTATTGTATTGACTGAGTGTCGAGTATTGTAATAATTTATTTCTTTTGGTTAATGTAAAGTTTTAGCTGATTG
Source organism: Calamotropha paludella (assembly GCA_927399485.1). Classification (NCBI taxonomy): domain Eukaryota; kingdom Metazoa; phylum Arthropoda; class Insecta; order Lepidoptera; family Crambidae; genus Calamotropha; species Calamotropha paludella. Next base: position 15,421,780 of record OV656803.1, on the reverse strand, counting down.
TCTTTGTAGCCAATGCTGTAATAAAAAATGGTTTATCTGTATAATATGTATGATAAGTTTTGATAATATGATTCCAAAGCTCTCTTGATCCCATCCAAATCCCGCTATCCTTGTTATATTTTGTAAATAATCCTTTTCCGTTTCCCTAATTTTTATTTTATAATTGACATTGGTAAAATGCACAAATCGTGCAAGCCACAAAGAAAGGAAAAAAAATTAATGACTTTTTGGCGGGAGCGACAAATGTCACGATTGTGGTTTTGATTTTCTTATTGAAATATGTGTTGTTGTAGATATAATGGTGGATTATTAACCACTAAGTGTTTGTGAACATACAAGAGTGTTGGCAAATGTAACAAAGTAGCGGAAGTTGTCTTTTCCTGCTCTCTCAAGAAATCTTTAAGTAAAACCCCTCACATTTATGGAAACCTAGAGAAAAAAATATTTTACTGTTCATTTATCAGCATCACTTTAAGAAAATAAATTACTCAAGAACTGGCAATTATACTTACTTGACATTAGCTAAATTCTCAAATGGTGCAAGCCACAAATAAAGAAAAAAGTTTTGATAAGAAGTTCAAAGTCAATCTTTATTATCGTTTACTTTGTGGTCATAGTGCAGTAGTAATCTTTCGTGTTCGTAACGTAAGTTTTGAAAACAGTTAATTTGAAATGGCTAATGTGGTTCTATTACAATCACCGCCACCAAAATTAGAAGAGGTCCAAAAGACAATATTTAGTAAAGGTGCTACAGACTTTTTAGAAACTTTACACAAGAAGTTTAGTGGTGCGGCGGAAAATTTGTATAGAGACAGGCTACGTCGTAATGTTCAGACACAAGTGAATTGTACTTTACGTTTTAGTTGCTCCGCTGAAAGAGATGATAAATCTTGGAACATCGCTCCTTTACCTTCCAGACTTCTGTAAGTACTAATTATTGCATAATATCTGGATTATTTATCATTTTCACAAGTAGTATATAAGTTAAAAGAGATATATCATAATTAACTTATCTATGTTTTTAGATAATCTTTAATAAAATAATCATTCCATGCCATTCATAAAATTATGGGATTAAAATTGTTGTCTTTTTTTATATCAAGTTATTTAAATACATTACACACAATTAGTATTATATACATGATATGTTAGTAATTACTAATTAAGTTTAAAGTTTGGACCATATTATTATATGTTTCAACCATTTTTTGAAAAACCTGACCACTTCAAATTAATCTAGGCAATTGGGTGCTATTAAACGTAGAGCTGTCTAATGACACCCTAAGACAGTGCTTTATATAACACCCTGAAATTAAATAAAAATGATTAAACATTAATCAGATCATTAGAAATCAACTTAAATACTTATAGTAGATATTAGTAATCAGTCTTATATTACTATAGAATTTAATACTTTTCATATTAATTCACAATAGGAATAAATGAAATGTTCATAAAGTTTTCATGGCCAAATCTCATTTTGGGGGACGTTAATACCTAAATAGTAACTCCTACCTTCTTCTTATATTTCCTCACATAATTGTAAACAAATCAATTAAATCATCAGTAATATATTTTAATAAAAGTGTTTAAAATAAAGGGTCACAGAATTATAAATAATATATTAAAAATAAACTAAAACTTATGAATTTTTCAGTGTATGATGTAAGATGTGATTTGCAACTAACAATATGGTGACAGTGGCATTTTACTTCTAAACTAAGAAGTTTCTAAACTTACTTGGTTAATGTGACTTACTTGGTTTGAGCCATGGTTTTGCTTGTAGAAAGAGAATATAGATTACCTAAATAATGGAATATTATTATATATGTAGTACAGTTAACAGCACCCTGTCAATAAATTTATTGAACGCAACAGAAAGAAAATGCATACTTTTTAAGTTATCTTATTTTTAGGAACCGTCATCTGGATCTTGGTGATGTTTCTGCATCAAACACTGCACATTTCGTATCAGCATTAAACGAAGATGTTCAAGGCATTCAAGTTGATTTTGATGATGGTCACTGTCCGACATGGAAGAACCAACTATTAGCTTTCCAAAATATAAATTTGGCAGTAAATGGCAAATTATCTGGAGCTCCAATGAATATTACTATGTGCCCTGTATTGATGCTACGACCCCGTGCTTGGAATATGGTTGAACACAATATTTTGGTACCTATTAAATTATTGAAACTTTATTCCTCTTGTTGAAAAACGACCGAAAAAAATAAAGACCTTAACATTACCTTTACCTGGGATAAAATAAAAACCCGGACTTGATAACCCTCTTGTCCTTTAATGAAATACGTTATAGATACAACAAAGGCGGTCATATTGATTGAGGCGCGTTCTAGCGCAACTGGATTATTCCATAGATCGGTCACCACTAGAAAAATTAAGGTTTCTCTGTTAAGATAAGAATAATATTATAAAAAGGTAGTGTTTGCATGTGTGAAAGTTTGAATTGTTCAGAGTGGATATGGAACTTTAAATAAAATTAAGGATCCCCACGAAAATTCCTATAATGTTACCCAATGTCTAAAAAAATCTATATACCTAGTCCAGCCATAAGTTCTGTTACAAATAAAAATGCATTTTTTTTTATGAAGTAATGTATTATTACTAAAACTTAAATTTACATATTTATTAAAGTCTCAGCAAAAAATATTTTATTCAAAATGGCCAGTTTTAGCTTCTAAACAGGCCTTTAATCTGTCTGGCCACGAATCTATGGATTTACGCACTGTTTCTATGAGAAATTTCGCCACTGCTTGCTTCAGAGATTTTTTAGGAGACTCTTTGTCGCCGTGTCGTTTAGAGCAGGCCATGTCCTCTAAAACGGACCATAATTTGTAGTCTAAAGGGTTGAGGTCTGAGTTAAATGAGTGCACGTCTTCAGCTCTTACAAAGTTCAAGCCAGCCTTGGGTAGTTCTCGTGCCTTGTGGCCAGGCGCAGAGTCCTGCTGGATAGTCCACGATACATTTTTAAAAAGTGTATTGCCGAGAGGTTTCACAACACGATCCAAGACTGTCTCTTGATACACTCTGGCTGAATTTTTCACAAAAATGTAGCTTTGTGACGGCTTGATAAGACAGGCCCCACCAAACCATCACTGACGCATGATGATGATCACGTTGTACATTTCCGACCACTTGAGCAGCTTTTTTAGAACTGTGAACGTACTGTTATAAGGGATGAACCGGAAGGCGTTTTAAAAAAAAAGGATAATTACACTGACACAATATAGTACTTATTTATTTAACTCAGATTAGCACTTAGGATATTTATATAATATATAGACGCGAGGATCTGTCGGATCCTTAGGCAACCGCTCCAGCCGGGAGTTGAAATCAGACTGAGGCTTATTGAACACTGCTATGAGAAGCTCTGATACATAGGTTGCTGATTCGGCACAGCAGTGCTGAGGAAGGGTCAGGGTCTAGCATCTAAGGGGTATAACACCTCCCCCTTTAAGAGGAGACTTGGGGCTGATTCCAAGTCTCCGTTAAATTCTCGTTCTGAGAAGGGCAGTAGGATTCAATTCTATTTCAGGGTCTTGTCTGTCTGTTTGTTCGGAGATCTCATCAGGGACATCATCGGGAGATGATGTTATTACTCTGAATTTAAACTTAGTGAGCGGGTTGCTGCCGGATTTACATATTTTCTTAGAAACTAGGTAAGTACAATAAAGGAAAAATACAATACAAAGTATAATAGTAAGTATAGAGTAATGTGTCCCGTATTCTAAAATATGTGGCTTTGACGGATTTCCAATTTTTTCCAAATCATTCAAAGATTTTACTAATAATTTGTTTTCTAAGTTAAGATCATCTAGGTCTATATTTTGTAAGTGGACAGGGGACACATTATTTATTAAGTTATTAATCTTATTTAAGTTACAGCAAGTATCATTGATCAAGTTAAAATCTGGAAAATGGTTAATAGGGGATGTGATATTCAAAACGTACTTTGATAGTAGTGTAGTGCTTTTACAGTACCCGATACAATCGATGGGGATTGTCACTATTCCTGTACCCAGGATATTGGTTTCATATAAACTAGAATTTAAACAGTCTATTGAGAGTTTATTCGGTTCCGATTGGACGTAGATCCACATATTGTTCGCCAGAGGTTTCCAAATGTCCAAGATCCCATAAACACTTTTTGTCTCGCACTGTGCTGGTTTAACACTTATCACTTTTGCTAGTAATTCACTTTCACAAATCGGTTTAGCATCAGCCGCGTACACATTTTCGGTATCACAAATGAAATTACCTGGCATGACAGTTTTACAATTTCCTAAATTATTAAACACACAATAATGGGATTTGTCCTTGGTCATTGCTACATACCTATTTTCTGGAACTATTAAACTAAATGAGTTTGGCTCTTTAGCATTATGCGGTGTAGGAAGGGGGATGTTGTGGTATAACATATACTCCTTAGTATTTACCAAAGGCACTCGCAGAACAAATATTATCTTATTATCTATATAATAGCATAGTAACTTAGATATACTTAAAATTAGGTGTACAGAATTAACGCTTAGAGGTACGGGCAACTCAAGGTCACTAGCCAAATGGCGGTAGTTATCGGCAAGTTCTCGATGCAGTTGACTTGGAGTTATTATTGAGGGATGTAAGGTATTTTGAGTACTAAATAATATGGAGTTGATTATATCTTCCAATTGAAATGACAAAGTGAGTATTGAGGTCTCTAATGTACTGAGAATTTCATTAACACTAGCAAGTATCTGTAGTCCGTTAGTTAATTTTGTAATATTTGTTACGCAATTCGAGAGTTTGTCGATAGCTTCCTCTAGATTAGCTTCGTTATCTTTAATCGTATTTAGGGATTTATTATAGGAAGTTATCACTGAAGTAGTTACCAAAATGTTCTCTTTCATTAGTGAGGCTAGCTGTTTATTATCGTTTTGAAGAGATTCAATCGCGTCGTTGTATCTCAAAGCGTCGTCTTCATTTAAGGTGCCAATAATTTGTTTAAGTAATGTGCCTATACCTCCTATCCAAGCTCTGCGCTTCCGTCGGTTGTCAGTCAAATGGGAAATAGAAGTGAATTCGTTGTTCATATCTTGATATCGTACTGTTAGCGGTCGTAGTCTATTGTTACATTCCGAAACGACTTCCGCTATTTGTGTTTGGCTACACAGATGCCTCGTAATCTCTAAAGCGGTTTCAATGTTAGTTATATGAGGGCCGAAGTGTGAAATGTCAACCGGTATTAGGATTTTTAGTTGAACGTTGTTAATTTTGAGTTTCCCTAAATAGTCGAAATAAAGACCTGAGCTCGAAGTAATCGGCCGGATGAAATCACGATGAGATTCGCCCCGTACGGAACTGCAAATGATAATTATAGTGATTAACCTAAGGTAAGTATCCTATCTTATCCTATTGTTATGCCTACTTATTTTATATAATTTTACTTAGGTACGATGCTATGCAATCGATGTAGCAAAAGCAGTAAGGTAAGTGTTCTTAGTTTTATTTATTTACTATTGGTAAGTTATCTAACTAGTATTTATATTTACAGGTTGTTGCCGACTTCAGCTGGCTTCACTTGATCAAAGTGATGGGTGACGTGACGGCGATTTATAAGTAACGTAAGTGTATTATTACCATTTAATTTTATGATTTTATAGGGGCCCTTCCAAAGGGGCGAAAGTGCTTTACGTAATCTCAAGTGATTCTTAAGGTATACGTAGTCACCAACCTTATAGCTCGTCGGACGGGTACGTGTATCGTAGTAAGCTTTTGACGATTCCTTAGATTTCCTAATTAATTCTAAAGCCTTTTCTCGGGAATATCTCAAACGGTTTTGGAGCATGCGGACATAGTCGGGGTAAGTTGCTCCAGGAGATTCGGTATATATGGAATTTGGTATGAACGGCTTATTTCCGAACATCAGTTCATAAGGTGTGAAATTTGTCGTGGAGTGTACTGATGTATTATAGGCAAGCATTGCCGTATATACGTAACGCGGCCAATTGGATTGATCGTCATTAATATATGACTTCAGGTATTCCTTTAGGGTAGAGTGGCTTCTCTCTAAGGCACCTTGGGTCTGGGGGTGATACGGAGAGGACCATAGGTTTTTTATTTTAAGAAATTGGCAAGTCTTTTTGAATAAGTCTGAGGTGAAGTTAGTTCCTTGATCCGTGAGTATTGTTGCTGGAATACCGAAGATGGAGATGTAATGTATAAGGCATTCACTCGTTTCTTCTGCTGTAGTACTACGAATTGGATAGGCAGAGGAGAATTTAGTAAGGTCGTCTTGTATTGTTAAAATGAATTTTAATTTTGCAGGCCCTGCTTCTGGCAGTGGACCTACAATGTCAAGAGAGATGCGTTGGCATGGTTTGGTCGAACTACTGGTTATTTGCATAGGAGCACGGTTTACTTTCCTGAGCGCCTTATTCTCTTGACAGGATTTACATTGGCTCACATAAGACTCTATGTCACTACGCATACCCTTCCAATAATACATTTGTTTAATTCGGTTATACATTCGAGTAGAGCCCAGATGGCCGGCTACTGGGATGTCATGGTTATCGAAAAGGATCTTTTTGATTTCAGTTGCGGTAGGGTAGGTTACATTGTTATGATAGATTTTGATTTTAATTTGGGTATCGTGAAACAAGTATGTTAACATATTATATATTTTTATAAATGAATGTTTTTCATATGGGTTTTTTAGATCAGATATCCCTACTTCTTTTATTTCTTGAAGGGTGACTAGTTCATTTCTTATTGTTTTAAGAGTCTGGAATAACTCGGGATAAGTTGCTTCGTCGAAGTGGTGTACCTTGTAATACAATAAGTAATAATGTTTATTGTTTGATTCGACCTTCGAGAATGAGAAAAATTCCCTTTCAGAGTCGTGTATTTGAGTATTGGTTCCTGGATAACTTAGGATTTCTTGGATATAGGGGTTAGACTCGTCTAGGTCAATGGATGTGGGGACTAGAATCACTTTAGTGGGGCACTTTAATAAACTATCGTTAAATTCCTCTATTTGTGTGTCAAAAGTCCTATCTTTGTCGGTCATGATTTTAAGGAAAGTAGGGTAGTCGTCAGCTGGTCGATCTGGACATGCACTAGAGGAAGGAATGGGACTATTAGCCGGTTGAGACACAGGATTTGATTGCGGCTCGGTCGATGGAGCAGGTGGGTCAGTCATTGCGGTTTCAGGTTCTTCTGATACGCTTTCGGGGTTATTTGAAGGTAGTGTTGTTTCAGGCAAGGGAGCAGGTGAGTTGGTAATTTCAATTCCTAGTTCATCTAATATGTTATCAAGGTTGCTGGAGGGTAAGGTGATTTCAGGAAGTGGTTGGGCGTCCTCACTTCTGTTAGGAGGATCCGGCGAAGAGAAAAACATATCATCAGGGTTAAATGATGGTGGAGTTACCAACAGGTCCATCAAGTCTCTGTCTAAGTATTGGGTAGAGTCTTCTGCATTAGGGTTAAGATCGGAATTGATTTCGGGCTGGATAGGGTTCACAGGGAAACGTGACAAGGCGTCGGCATTGGCGTTGATCTTGCCTTTTTTGTATTGGATATCATATTCAAATTCTTCTAGTTTAAGGCGCCAACGGATAAGACGGGAGCCAGGATCTTTGCAGTTAAAAAGCCATTGGAGTGGTTTGTGGTCGGTCAATATTTTGAAACGATTGCCGTAAAGGTAGGGTCGAAAGGTTTTGGTACCGAATATTATTGCGAGACATTCCTTCTCTGTCACGCTGTAATTGTTTTCTGCTTTATTCAGTGTACGCGAAGCGTATGCAATTGGACGGTCTTGTCCAATTGGACCTTGCGATAAGATTGCCGAAATAGCATAGTTTGACGCGTCACAGGTTAAAAGAAAAGGTTGTGTGAAGTCGGGATATGCCAAGATTGGCGCTGAAACGAGTTTATTTTTTAAAGATTCGAAGGCGAGTTGCTGCTCATTCCGCCATTCAAATACAACGTCCTTTTTTAACAGGGATGTGAGAGGTTTGGCCAGTTTGGCGAAATCAGATATAAATCTTCGATAATATGATACTAGGCCCAGGAAGGACTTGATATCCTTGGGAGATTGGGGAACTGGGAAATCTTTAACTGCCCTTGTTTTTTCAGGATTAGGTCTTACGCCATTTTCGCCGATAATATGGCCTAGATAGGTGACTTCTTTACGTAGGAACTCGCATTTCTCAGGCTTTAGTTTTAAGTTGAAGTTACGTAGCCTTGTAAAAACGGCTTTTAAATTAGAAATATGGGAATTCAAATCAAATGAGTAAATTACGATGTCATCCAAGTAGACGAAGCATCGTGTTCCTTGAAGGCCAGAAAGGCAGTTATTCATCAATTTTTGGAAGGTTGAAGGGGCATTCTTAAGCCCAAACGGCATTCTATTGAACTGAAAATGTCCCTGCGGCACAGAAAAAGCGGTTTTGGGTGCGTCAGCAGGGGAAATTAGAATCTGGTGGAAACCGGAAGTGAGGTCTAAAGTTGAAAAGTATTTGCTGTTCCCTAATTGGTCAAGGATTTCCGATATCTGTGGAATTGGGTAAGTTTCGCCGATAGTAATGTCATTCAATTTGCGGTAGTCTATGACTATACGCCATTTGCGCTTACCTGAGGAATCTGCTTTTTTAGGAACTACCCAAATGGGTGAGCTCCAGGGCGAGGATGACGGTTCTATAATACCTTGATCGAGCATGTCGCTGATCTGGGTTTCTACTTCTTTTTTGTGACATTCAGGGAAACGGTATGACTTCGTGTGGATAGGATTGTCGTTGCTAGTTCTAATGTCATGAGCAAGGGCAGAAGTATGTGTGAGTTGGTCGTCTGGTAGGTGAAAAATGTCCGAATATTGGGAGCAAAGTTCTAGAAGGGCTTCAGTTTCTTCTTCATTTAAGTGATCAGTCCTTAGTGAATCGATAACTTGTCGGGTTCTAGATATGCTATTTATGGTTGTATTGATCGGGAACGCGACTGCGCTTAAAGGTTCTAGGGCAAGATTTAGGTTTGAATTGATATTGATAGGTGATTCAGAGGTGTTGGCGATCGTCAAGTTAACACGGTTATTATCTTTGACCTTGACGATACAATTAGAGATTAATATATTTTCTGATAAATGTTGATCGACTATGATCCCTTCCTTTAGGTTATTATTTTTTACTGAGCATTCGATCACGGTTTCAGTGCGTGGGGGAATGATGTAGAATGGATCAAAAAAGTGTAATTTAATAATTTGGTTTCCTATTCTCAGTATATCATGAATATAATCAATTTTGCAGCCAAAGGTTGTTAAGAAGTCTGTACCTATGATTCCATCATAAGGTAGGTTAATGTTTTTAACAATGTGGAATTTGTATGAAGAAAATTTATTTCCATTTAATTTTAGCTTTAAATTAAAATGACCTTCGGTTTGGGTCGGTTCATCGCAGGGATCTATGCCTTTAAGTTTAATGGGTTCCTTAATAATTTTTTGAGATTTATGAATGCTAGATTGCTTTAGTAGACATATGGCCGAACCCGAATCAACTAGCAAGGAAAGAGGAATGTCTGATACTTGAGTTTCGAGGACAACATGCGGAAGGAGTCGTTTAGTCGTGTCTAAGTTGACTTCATATATTTTCACGTCAGTGATGTCAGTTATAGATTTATTAGGATTACGGCCTTCGGTTTGGGACTGGATACCCTGTCGGTGGGCCTGGATTTGGGAAGTGATGCGGCCTTCAGTTTGGGGCTGGATACCCTGTTGGTGGGCCTGGATTTGGAAAGTGATACGGCCTTCAGTTTGGGGCTGGATACCCTGTCGGTGGGCCTGTGATTCGAATAATGATACGGCCTTCGGTTTGGGACTGGATACCCTGTCGGTGGGCCTGGATTTGGGAAGTGATGCGGCCTTCGGTTTGGGGCTGGATACCCTGTTGGTGGGCCTGGATTTGAGAAGTGATGCGGCCTTCGGTTTGGGGCTGAATACCCTGTTGGTGGGCCTGGATTTGATTTGGGTTACGTAAGAATGGGTGTCATTTTGGGTTATTGGTATTAATGGAGGTCGATGTACTGGGCTCGCGAGACACCGCCGAGAGCCCTTTATTCGTTTAAAGCGGATTCCGAGTTATCCACCTCATCCCGACCAGCATCCTCGTCAGGTTCCATGTAGTTGACGCGTGGAGGTGGTCTATGTGTACTTTGGCTAGTCGATGTACCCTGGGGTACTCTGAAACGGCTATTGTTATATTCGCGTTTCCTACAAACGCTGATATCGTGTCCGGCAATCTTACAATACCGGCAGAAGGGTTCCGATGCTGACGGATAGGATGCTCTTTGTGTTGGTTGTGCGGTAAAATTTGGCCTAGTCGAAAGGCCAGTTCTGAATCGATTATTGTTACTATTAATGTTGCTGTTATTCGACTTTTGTTCAGGCTGTGGACGTTTGTACAGACTCTGTTGTATACGTTCTTCTGACACAGCTAGATTGATCGCTTCATTTAAGTTTTTGGGTGACCTACACCTCACAATGTTTGAGATACGAGGGTGTAATCCCATGAGAAAATGATGGAGGGCAAGATCCTCCATAGCCGCGGTGCGGCCAGGTAATTCTTTGGTTTTTGAAATGGATAAAGATATTTCGGTAAGCAATTGTGAGAGGTAGGTTTCCACGCGTAACGCGTATTGGCTAACGTTTTCTTGCGGGCTTTGCTTGCTCTCTTGAAGATCGGTTAATAGATGTGAATAATGCTTTCTCACACTAAATTGTGTTTTTAAAAAGTCTTTTAATTGATCCCAAGATGTAAACTCTTTTATAGAACATGCAATTTCCGCTTTTCCATTTAATTGGCTCAATATATATTTAAATAGTATAGACTTTTGAGATTCTGAGGCAAGTTCGTAGGCGTTGTTGCAATTTACAATAAATGAATTGAGAGTTTCACGATTACCGTCATATGATTTAACAAACTTGAACAAAGTATTCAATTCCATTTCGACTGATACCGAGAACGTGGCAGTGGCTCTTGTAATACGAGGAGAAGAAAGAGGTGAATTTGGTATATTACTATCAGTTGATTTGGGATTTGGGTTCTCAAGAAATAATTTGTCCTTCTCCTCCTTTAATCCTTTTGGCATAATTATATTTATAAAATAAAATAAAATATTATTATATATTCTCTAATAAGAATGGATAAGAATGTTTAAATGAAACGTCGATATTAATTGAGAGGCCTTAAAATCTCAGCTTAGATTAAACAATGACCAAGGACTTACAGTGTGAGCAACGCGTGGGCGACGGAGATAAGCACGGCGGCCGGATGCATTATGCAGCGATAAGACACTGTCTAGCCGGACTTGATTAAATTCTTGGAAGGGTTTAATTCTTGATATGACTTCGGATATTGAATGGCACGACGGGTCACAATATAAGTGGGAAAACGGACAGTTTTCCACAATAATTTTCTTTTACAGCGATCTTCGTGTCGTCGAAGGTAAGTGATTGCGGTTCAGGATGCAGTTGTTACTTCTTCACAGGGCGACTTGATGATTATTTTCAGGATTCGAAGGTGTCTTCGTGATGGATGGGCAGAGCAGATAAGTCCCTTCCAGGACTCGAAGGTGTATTCGTGACGGATTGTATACGCACTAGGTAGGGATATACGTTTATGCACTGGGTATGCACTTTTATGCACTGGGTATGCACTTTTATGCACTGGATATACACTTTTATTAAGCCTTCCGGTACGCAGATGAGTCTGAACTAGAGCGGTTCACCAGGCCACTGGGATTTTCGTATCCCACCGCTGCCACCAAAATGTTATAAGGGATGAACCGGAAGGCGTTTTAAAAAAAAAGGATAATTACACTGACACAATATAGTACTTATTTATTTAACTCAGATTAGCACTTAGGATATTTATATAATATATAGACGCGAGGATCTGTCGGATCCTTAGGCAACCGCTCCAGCCGGGAGTTGAAATCAGACTGAGGCTTATTGAACACTGCTATGAGAAGCTCTGATACATAGGTTGCTGATTCGGCACAGCAGTGCTGAGGAAGGGTCAGGGTCTAGCATCTAAGGGGTATAACAGTACACTTTATCATTTGGATTATTGTAGTGCTCTACAATCGTGAAATTTTTTTCATCGGTAAAGAGGATGTTTCTGTACCTTTCACCTGCGTCCTGACAGAAGACATTTTGATCGAATCACTCTCTTTAATTGTGAAGATTGATTTAGGGAATGCCCTGTATATCGACGATAAACACCGAGCTTCAGGTCATGCTTTATAATGCGCGACGGGAAAGCTAGCGGAATTTTCATTTCTCGCGATAAGATTTTTTGCTTCCTAATGGGGTTCCTTTCTGGCTTTAACAGCATTAACAGCCTTTGTAGATCTAACAGCACGCGGTCGCCCCGATCTTTTATGGTCCTCGACAGAGGAAGTGTTGTTATATTTGTTGATAGTACGATATACGAACATACGGCTGATACCAAGCTTTTGAAGTTTCTGGAATATGACCGACGGTTCCATAGCCACTTTTTGCGAGGCAATCACTGCAATTCTATTTTCTTATACACCCTATTCCATAATGTTATTTGATAATGAACACGAAAAAAAAAAGTCGGTTTTTATTTTTTTTTTTTTTTGCCTGTAAAGTCGGTTTTACGGGCGAAGATTTTACGTGACAACGTCTTTTTCTCGGTAGAATATTTATTGATATGAATATAATTAAATTGCACAATGCGCGCGGCAGACCGATCATAGTTGAGTGGGAGAGAGACGCAAGGCATTCGGCGGGCCTCTCTCTCGTTCGGTGACTCATCGTAACGTTACCGAGCGTTACACTTTTTCATAAGTGACTCCCAGCCGCAACCAATTTATAAGACGTTATCACGTCAAAAATATGTGAAATGGCGCGAAGTCGAACGAAGTTTTCAAAATAATAAACGCGTTCGAAATTCAAAATAATTAAAAAGTTGAAAAAAAGAAAAGGATTTATGTAACAGTATTTATGGCCAGACTAGTTATATCTGCCAATACTTGGGTTACATAAGAGTACCTCGATTTAAGTTCTTACACTGTTAACTAATTAAAATGAAACCATTTTAAAGGGATTTTGATGTTAATAGTCATCAATTCAAAATTTAATGTTTAAGATTGATGGAGAAGAAGCGGTCGGACCACTTGTTGATTTTGGCTTACTGATGTATCATAATGCGAGACAACTTTATGAAGCAAACAGCGGTCCTTACTTTTATCTTTCGAAGCTAGAAGGGGCTTCTGAAGCAAAGCTGTGGAATGAAATATTTATTTGGTCTCAACTTCAATTAGGCCTACCACAAGGAACAATAAAAGCTTGCGTGCTGATTGAGAATATAATTTCAAGCTTTGAGCTTGATGAAATATTGTTCGCGTTGAGAGAACATTCTTTAGGCCTCAACTGTGGCATATGGGACTATTGCGCTTCTATTATTGCAAAGTTTGGTAAACTAGTTTTCTTTTTTATTTGAAGGATATTCATTATTACAAAAAAATATTGAGTATGTAATTTTCACGAAAATTTTTTATAAAAATATTTGTATTTATTATTGCCATTAAATGGAAAGTTTCTGATTCTATCATTTAACATAAAATCATTTTTATCTTAAATGTGAAAGTATTATTGTTTGTTTTTTAGTATTTTTGAAATTAATATATTTAGTTTGTTTAAAGCTGTAGTTTTTATTTGCTTATTAATAAGTGTTAAATGAAATACCGAATAACAAGTGATTGTGTGGGCGATTAAAAAACCATTTACCCGGACTGAAACCGTGATCACAGGATCACGACTTTGACTGTTACGTTAGTTACGGTAACCGTAAATGGGTCGATCCTCGGGATTACATATATAAAAAAAACTGGTTATAGTGGTTTTATCCACTATTTGAAGTTGATTTTATATTTTAGGTCACCGTAAAGAGTTCTTACTGCCTGATAGAAATAAGTATGTGAACATGGAACAACATTTTCTGAAGAGCTACATGAGTTTAGTTGTAAGCACATGCCACGCTCGAGGTGCTCCAGCCACTGGTGGAATGGCTGCCGCTATGCTGAAACCTGGAACTGATGGCACCGACGAAGAGTAAGCAAATTAAAAACAAATTAATACTTTCCTGCTTGATATCTGGCAAATCGAAATGGAGTCACGAATACTGAAAAATCTATTTTCAAACTGTTAGCAACTCTTTTGAATATTTTGGTACTTATAGTTTCAGCTCACAAATCTTTATGTATATTTCTTTTAATATGAAAATATTAAAAAGAAAGTCCAAAAAAATTTCGCAAAAAATTAGGCTAACTTCCAAAAGTTAATAACATTGTATTAATATTTTGTCGGAACAAATACGTACAAGGCTTCAATGATATATTTTTACACGTGTTGACTAATTGGCAACAAACGTAATATGTATTAGTAATTTAAAAAGTTTAACTGAACCCTTACTTATCATCTTTAACTTTCTTAATTTTCCTTCTCAATAAAATCAACAGATATAAAAAGTAAAAATCAAAGGACCTCACAAAAGTAAACGTATTAAAATATACAACTCTTTTAAGGTGCAATTTACAACTTGGTCACTTCGTCATTCATTCATGTGTTCATCTGTCTGGGAGTCAAATATTTTGTCTCAGATACACATAGAGGTTATCACAATAACTTTTAAACAATTTCATACCTTAAGTTCTGCAATCCGTTGTGGGTGAAAAATTAAATTTTAGTAAACGTAATAAAAAAACGCCCATTTATTTATTTTGAAAATTATATTTTATTATAAATTATGCTTAATTTATGCAAATTATCTTTGCTTTGATTTAAAATGTCTTTTTCAGGTCAAAACAGATAATCAGCAAAATTCTGGACGCCAAGAGGAAGGAAATAGAAATTGGAGTTGATGGTTTTATGGTTTACGATACAAGAGCTGTACCGCATGTAAACAGGGTAAATAGTTTATCAATTATAGACAATAAGAAGCTCGATAGAGGAGCGGTAAATGCGTTCGGACCGCGATAACATATGTTACTATCGCAAGGAAGGGTCACCGGATGGATAACTAAAAAGTTAACTTGATCTCCATCGTGCTTCGAAGGTTCAGCAAATATAATAACAAATTACAATTCTATTGCGATGAGTTATCTCTTTGTGTTGCATTTTACATTGTATATGCGGTTACTATTTAAATTTATATTATCCTTTTACAAAAAAATGTTTTTTGTTCGTTTAATATGGAGTGTGATATCTAGCTAAAATTACAGCATCTATTCGTCAGTGTTTGCTAGCAAGTATTCTTGCGGAATACATTCCCAAATGATAATAATCGTTAAACTTTCTTGATCTGCGGAGCCTGAACTTATTTGACTCGGCGTTTTTATTTATGCTATCATTTTAATGTGCGAGCGTGACAGCACGCGAAAGCGGGACGACGCGTGGAACACGAGCGCAGACACGGCGCAGTTAATAGCCGTTAGTTATAAGTAGAGACCGGATTATATGCCTTTGCATATTCGCATATGCATTTGCATATTTTAGCTATTCTCAGCGGTAATAGCATATTTTACCTAAGATCTAGTTATGATGCATAGTATCGGTACATTTACAATATTCTTCACTAACCCTGCGTTCCGAAATGCGACCAAATTTAATAACAGTCACAAAATATATAGGCTTAGCTAATCTAAGTAAGCATTTAACGATTCTAAAATATAAAAAACATAGCCCTGATTTGCACTCATTTTTCCTACATACCTGAAAGTATTAAAAAGCTTGAAACTGGCTGTTTGGCATTGACTGAATCTACCCAAACAATGAATAAAATACGCCAAATGAACTCCGCGTTGCCAAAGGCATTGCAGCATAAACTTAAAGAAAAGTTTAAAAACATATTGAACAATAACCCAGGTTTTCAAAGTTTGTGTCAAATTGATAGTTTCATTAATGGGACGGCAGAACTTTTGCCAGAAACCATAAGTGCTAACATAGCCCCCAAGTTCAAATTCTGCCCAGTTACCTCAGTGGATGTGGAGCGAACCTTTTCCACTTACAAAAATATTCTAAATGATCGTAGACACAATCTTACCACTGAAAATTTAGAAAAATATTTGATTGCTTACGTTTACAAAAATTTTAAATAATTTTAATCGCATATAAGTAATGTTACTGTACCTATTATCGCCTATCAAAAAATAATTTACTAATTGTATGCTGATTTTGAAATGAAAAAAATGAATACTTACTTTTTTTTTGGTGATTCCTAAAATTCATCATTTATTTCCGCATATTCTGCCAATTTTCGTACATATTTCAAGCATTTTTCATGCATATTTGCATGCATATAACAAGCTTTTTATTTTGCATATAATCCGGTCTCTAGTTATAAGTTAGCCTTTAGTATAGGCAAGTTTGTAAATAAATTCCTTCCATTTTCTAAACTATGAGAGACAAGAAGAGAAGAAATGCCAAGAAGGCTTCAACGGATGCCTAAGAGATAGAGAAGCGACGCAAACGTGATTACGTGACCGAGAAAGACGGAGCACTGAGATTAAAGAAGAAGAAAGAAATACTCCATCTGCCTACCCAGTCGATGTTATCACATATTGGAATTTATAAGTTGAAAAGATCATTTAAAAAAGCTATAATCAAAATCAAACGCGCGCTGCCTGCTAGTCCGTCCATTTTCTACACTATAGTGGCATTTAACTACAAAACCAAGAAGCTCCTAAACTTCAATATTCTATTAACTTCTTCGAGATTATTTTTGACATCCACATATGCAAAATTTGCAAGTTTTGTTATATATTTTATTATTATTGTTTTATATTTGGTTATTTAAGCTAATTACTACAAAATTTATATATAAATTAAGTTTTACTAGTATAAATTGAACTTCTTTCAAAAGTCAGGCGGGTTTCGTACCAACAGTTGTCTCGATCTTGTAGAGATGTAGTCACTTAGAACATGAAGAGATTGCGCTGGTATTCAGCGCCATCTCTTCATGAAACGAAAACTTGGATAAGACTGTCAAGGGCACAGTAGCTCAATGGAGAAGTTTCCATTTTTTTGTTATGGATTGATCATAAAAAATTTAGGAAAATTTATAAAAAATATAAACGTTTCAATAAAAATATATCTAGAAATTAACAAGTTATGAGACTTTAAAATTGCTCTTGCAAGAATAATATACTTACACGAGGCGCTCCAACGTGTGACGCCTAGGTGACGCAGCTCGTATACGCGAAACTAGTGGTTACATACCGACTCTGCGCGGAACTTACAAATTCATTGATGGTGCGGGCGCTTGCGCCATTTGGGGCATGTTTTGTTTTTCACACGATGACTGATATTAAAAAATACACCTACAATTGTTGACACTTACGTGTGAAAGGACGACAGGTGAAACCTTATTAAAGGATTTTTTCGTGTGCAAAGTAAAATGAGCAAAATTAAGTAGTGTTGCATACACACTTTTCATGAAACTGACTTTTTCGGTGCAAATTACATCTTGGTCAGACACAAATTCCTTACATTCACACCAATCAGCTTATCCCGAAGTAAGCACTGTGATGCTTGTGTCATAGAATATATACCCATTACCCATGCTTCATGTATACGTTCTGTATTTATCACACAAACAAATGCCCATACCGGTACTCGAATTTGGTTGCAAATGTAGGTAGGTCACTACCGCTCAGCCAATCCGCTCGTCAACATTTTATTTTTCGTGACTTAACATTATACTTAAATGTAAGTTTAAAACATTTGTCACGGAATCTCATGCATAATTCACAGTGCAAATATCCTTTTTGTCGCATAATTACAGACTATTGGTCATGTCAACTAATCATCATCTCAGCTGAAAGACGGCCATAGCTGGACGGAAGCCTCCCTCTGAAACGAGATGGGTTGTAGCACAATCTCACATTTGACCGGCGGGTTGGCAATCTCTCTAAATGACCATAATTCGGAAAACGCTGCTGCCCCTTTTGTGGTCTTTGACACCCTTAAGTGTTGGTGCTGTTACTTAAAATGAACACTGATCACGTTAACATGACACATGTTATCGTCTTACGTCTCAATTTTAATTTTAAATCTGCTTTGTTATATAATATATGATATAATATATTAATGTTATACATAAAGCTCTGAAACTTTCCAGTTCCTTTAAAACCTTAGAGGCAACTCTTCATAAAATTAAACAAAACATAATAGTATTTTTTGTGTGTGTTTTTTCTTATACAAACTGTTTGTAATCTATTAATTTTTTACTAAGTTACATTGTGTGATACGCACAAAACATAACCTTCAAAGTACTGTAAAATGAGCAGCTGTGTAAAAACTAAAGAGCCACTGATTTGAACAATTTTTTACGTCAAATGAAGGCTAAGGAGAATAATTGATTTTATACAAAAAAAAAGAAATAGTTTTTTTCATCAACTTTCTACGTATATAGCTTTAATGGTGATTGATTTGGCAAGATTTGATTTTGACGAGATACAGTAAAACTATGTTTTGAGTTTATTCTATCGCTATTTTCTTAGAATCAATATTGAGTAACAATGACGTAATAGATATTTATGAAATTAAATGGCCTTTGATCTCCAACCAGACGCAGTTAAGTAAGTATCCGTGTGGTTATGGTTCTTCCTATGGCTTACATTACGCTTACTGAACTACACCAAATGACTTCCACAATGTTAACCTTAAGTTTATTTAACTAAGGTTAACCAATTGGTCATCCACATTATGTTATAACATGCGTATTATGCACATGCGTTTTAAAAATATAAAAAAGCTTGTTGTGAAAAAAAGGTAGCATTGGATATTATAATATCTAAAGACCCTCAATTGTATGATTTTCCCTACAGCTGTGGAAAAGCTATGGAGCAACACCAAACCAGATTTCTAAAAAGTTGGACGTGAATATCACCGCTACCGATCTCCTAACGATACCGAGTGGAGGCGTGACGCTCTCCGGTTTGAAGCATAATGTGGCGGTGTCTATTCTATTTGTCTACCACTGGTTAGCTGGCATCGGACACTTCTTCTATAGCGGCAATGTTGAAGATTCTGCCACTGCCGAGATATCGAGGAGTCAAGTGTGGCAGTGGATACGATTCGCAGTAAGTATTAGAGAGCCCAGAATGTTTACATCGACAGGATAGTTATATCGCGTATAGACAGTTGTTTAATACGACGACTATACCAAGTTCCTATTGCGCAGTATAAGGGGGCATTCAAGTATTACGTAACGCAATTTGGGGGGAGGGGGGGTCTCGTAAAACGTTACGGTGCGCCTTTTACGGTGTTTACGTCTTTCTTACAAAACGTTACGTAACATTTAAAATTAGGGAATTAAAACTCCCAATTTGACAACCCTTTTCGTTCATGTTTTACGGGGAATCTCTTCATTGAATTGGTCTTGTCGTCATTTTTATTTTGTTCTCGCAAGTTGGCCAACCCTTTTCGTGTATATTTTACGAGGAACCCCTCGATTGTATTGTACATCATTTAAAGTTGTTTTCATTGTCAGTATTCGTTAGTGTTTATCCAGAAGCACATTGCTGTAGTCAGTGTAATTAAAGTGAGTTCATAGTGTTCATACTATAATGTCCTCAAAAGAAGGAGATTTGTATCATCAGCTGTTCTTGGCTTATAAAGGTTCTCATATTGACTTACCAGCGCAACTGTGTCAAAAACTGACACCGAAATTTGGAAAACGGCTTAACAAAAGTTAATAGAACATATAAATGATGTTATACGAGAGTCGAAGGTGAAGGCCACGAAGAAGAAAGCAACAATACTTAGTTATTTTACACAGGTAAGTTTACTGCTAAAATGTAATAAGGACATAGCTTCAATGGCGCAATGTCTGTGACGCCATAACTTCTCGAGTTCTTAACCGATTTTAATATTTTTTGTGTGGAATTGAATCAACAGGTTTAGGACCAGATTGTGACCCGAATTTTGAAATTCACGAAAATTCCCATCGAAACAATTTTTTTTTCTTTTTTTAGGTATTACGCTCCGCTCCAATATATGGTTCCAGCGTAGTTTTATGCTTAGCGACTGCATCGCCTAGTAATATGTAATTCAAACCTAGATTGTTCATAACAGAACTGGTCATAAGTATTATATATTTTTAGCTACCTATGAAAACATCAAGTACGCCAGCAATACTAAGGCCCCATATCTCCTCGACTTCACGTGCTCTTCAACAAAACCAGGTGCATCTGCTTGTATATGTGTATATTATGTTCTTTTTTATCGCATGTCTCAATAATACCTATTCTTAATTTATTTTCACTTGGTTTATAGGATTCGGATGTTGTAGCTTCATCCAATTATTCATCTCTAATGGAATCGATTGTCGGAGTCGCTGGACGAGAAAGCACTGCTGTCAAACGAAAGATGAGCGATACCCACGATGAACGAAGTGAGAATACTGATGAGGAAACTGCAGGTATCCCGTCTACGGAACTAAACACGACTTTGATTGTTTCGGACATCACTAAAAATGTTCCAAGTAAACCGGCTCAAGAAACTCTTGTGAAAAAATTTGGCCTACTGTAACAGAAAATAAATGTTCTTACTGAAGCCAGTGATGAAAGAATCTGAGTGACTAGCAAATCCGTGGACAGAGCAGCAGTAATTTCAATCGAATAGGTTTCTTGCATGATTTTTTTATTGTATAAATTGTTAAATCGAGTCATTTTTAATAGAAAAATACTTTAAATTTTTTTTTTGTAAAATTGATTTTTGTTAAAGCAACATATTTTCTTGGGTCAGTACATTAATTGTACTTTAAACAGCCGCCATTGTCACGCGCCTTGAATGACGTCACATGACATGACTCGCCAAGTTACTATAGGTGAATCTATATACATTGTAATGATATATGTTGCCGGTAAACGCATGGCTTCATGTCATGTGACGTCACAACTAATGGGAAGGCGCTCAGTTTGTTTTGAAATTTACTTTCGTTTATAATTTGTTATCGAAAAAAAATTATTTCTTAAAGAATAATAGAAATTATCGATCTTAACGAATGCCGTTAGTTTATTACATATTTGAGGAATATTTAAAAAATTATTCGATTTTTTTAAAATTACATGTAAGAAACCTTTTTTTTTATAGACCTACTTACTTGGTTAATAGTTGTTTTTTTTTATTTTGTTAAGAAAACAATTTTAATTTTGTTTATAATACGATTTTTGTTAATTTTGTTAAGAATAAGATTTTATTTTGACTAAAATGTTTAATTTCAGTCAGGTTTCTGGTTATAATTGCATTAACAAAGGTTAAAATATTTTTTTTTATTAAGAGTTTATTAGTAAGAAAAACAATTGTGTATAAACCAACATTTTCTAAAAAATAAACAAAATACGCATGTATTGCGGGTTAAAAATTTATTGTTTTATTTAGTATTACTACCGCAAAGTCAATTAAAACTATAACAAGGATATTTTAGAGACTTTCTTGTACTTTTAGGTAAAAATGGTCACTTGAGTGTTACGTAACATTTAGAGAGGGGGGGGGGGGGGTACAGTAAAACGTTACGGCGCGTTACAAGGGGGGGAGGGAGGGTCAAAAATCTTCAAAAATTGCGTTACGTAATACTTGAACGCTCCCTAAGTGAATTAGTAAGTAGTTGTTCGGTGGTAATTTATTTGTTCTAAAAAGTTGATAAGTTACGTCACGTTTAAGTACCTAATAAATAATGTTATAAAATATAAACATAAGATCACAGCAATAAAACCGTTATAAAATAAGTAACATATATTTAGTTGTGTTCATCTCATACACGTTCTTAAAGCCTGCCTTAAGTCACCAAGTTGACACGTGGCAACGTGCTCGCACCTTAATATATCTCCTTAGAGCCAAAGAAAACAAAGTGACCAAATAGTCACGGTGACAAAAATCACCCGTGCGCGCAGTCTTTTACCAAAAAAAATTATCATACTTAAGAGTATGGGTATGTACATTCGCGACATGGGTGTATACACGCCACAAGTACACATGGTGGCAAAATAAACATTAATAACGATACCTGATTTCATTCACTGTATATCGAGTACATTTACTTCGGTGAGTTAAAGAAATCTATGAACATACACAATTTTCTTCGCACTAATTAAAAACTCTGTAGTAAGGTTATATAAATTGAAACGATCCATGTAAGAGAAGTATCTTTTATCACCCTACCCAACTGGGACCTGGTGGTTAATAGTATATTATAAAAATAAATTGCAGAAATTTTTTACTGTCTGATGTGTGTGGCTGTACGTCTGCTTATGTGCGTGAATGTAATGAACTGAATGATAAAGGCGCAACCGTCAAAGCTAAACCAAAAAATTCTGTTTGAGTATATGCCGATAGTTTGTCGACCAAGCTTCAGAGGTTGTCATCCCGCGTTGAGATGATATGTGTTGCTCAACTATAGCAACTTTACTACGGCTGAGCCACATGGATCTCTAAAACAAAACGACGTAGTGAAAATCTGGTTGCATGCAGAGTTAGTCTGTAGTTTGTCAGCTAAGTATTAGAGCTAATCGTCTCGCGTTTAAGCTCTATTTGTGACTCAGTTACGCTATCGGATTTTGAAATCGAAATGATGTGAAAATCTATTGCGTTATCCATAATTTGTCGTCGCCCCGTTCCAGGAAGATGGTATTCCTTTTATGGTGAATATTGAAGCCAGGATACACAATGAGCGAGGTTTCTTTGTGTGGTAAGAAATTATTTTTCACACAACTGTCTGACAAGAACTGTATGCGACTGTACTTAGATAGACCGATCAGAGAGATCCGATACCAATTGAATACATCAATTATTAATCGATAAATAACCATATATCTATCATATGAAAATGACACCCGACCTGACGCAGTAAGTACACAAAATATTAACTTAAAAATATAAACCTCGCGCATTTTGTATTCCCTAGAATGGGGCGTTGACAAACTCTGACTCTTATTCAGAAACCAGCAAACCCATCCTAAATAAAATAAAAAAAATACGCTTCGTCGTATCATTGCAATTATTCAGGTGGCTCAGTTGTTGCTACATATATGTCTTAAAAGTGAGAACGAAGTCTGCTTGGCCAACAAACTACCGCCCAACTCTATCAAGTTGTAGTTTTAATGTGGCTCAGCTCAGCAGTGGGGTGATAATGTTGAGACTTGTGAGGAGAAAACAAGGGTAATCAAAACAATTAGTACGCATTGTGTGATTTTTTACTAATTGCAATAAAAAATCTATTATAGACTCCCCTCGAAGATGATCCTAAGCAACGAGTGACAGTAAAATTGGTCGAGAAGACTGCGTCAAATTTCGCTACCCACGCGCATAAAAACTTGTGTCGGTCGAATGCGGAACGCAAGCGGCTCACTGCTGCTCGCTACATGTGTATGGAGATCTTTCTGAGCAGAAACCCACCAGAGTTTATCACCACGTTCTTGAACGATAACCATAAATTCAGGACTCTTCATAACAAGGCCTTGTTAAGTAACTTATGATGTGATTGGATGGTTAGCTCTGCGGTGATAGTAGTGATAGTAGAACTGCAATTGCAAAGCAGGATATAAATTTTATATAATTAAATATTTCACTATTTGTTCGTCAGTAAACTCTGTTTTATTAGTATATTCTTGTAATTCAGATATCGCAAAGTAATTTCCTTTGCTGTTGGTTCTTTGGCGAACGATGTATGGATGCAGAACACTTTCCTTCGCCTTTGTGCAATTAATATTCAACTACATACGTGTTGGAATATAAGCTCAAAATTGATTAAATTAAATCTATAGTTGACAATTTTTTTTTATAATATAAATAAAAAGCACAACGAAAACTGTAAAATTTTCAGCTATAACAACACGCTATTAACGCCATTTAGATGTGTTCAATCTATTGCTGCAATGGCAGTAACATTGTAATTATTAAGTTTGTACCTATTAAGTTCTAGGTATATTTTATTTCTTAACATAACTGGGGTCTATATATTTCATATAACTTGTTAGTGTTTGTTAAAGGTTTGAACATTATAAAATTAATCAGGATTTAAACAAATCATTTTGTGATATCCACTATTAATTGTTGACTACTTCTAAACATTTTCTAAAAAATATTTAGTTTCTAAATAAATATGTTATTTTTAAATTGGTCTTTCCTTTAGTTCCTTTCAAGCAAAAAGTTTCAACCCAACTAACTGATTTCTTACTTTTCTGATTAACTTTTAAAGCCCTCACGTTAACGAATGGGGATTTATAAAGAAGGTATTTTAAAGGTACAGTTCAAAACAATTGTAGACTCAAAACCGCAAGGGACACTAAACAATTGGGATGATGACTGAATTTTAATTTTCACGTCTCGTCATAATATATTAAAATACCGTAGAAAAAGATACAATGCTGTGAAATCAGAATTAAAATCGGCTTAGAAATACATTAGATAAAAGCATTTTAAGTTGTTCATTTGGAAGCGATTAGACAGAGGTCCGACATCAACAGTGACGTCACTCTTTAGTACGGCCATATAAACTCCATGTAAATTTCCGTTTTGCTAGAGAGAGATGGAGCAAAATATTCAATAACTTATATCTTGCTTGTTTTTTAAGTTATTCGAAAACCGATTTTTTTCTGTCTGTTTATTATAGAAATGAGCTTCTATTAAAGCAAAAAAAAATTTTTTGTCATCTAGCCTATTCTATGATTTTGTATGGCACTACTATCGCGTCTTTACGATTATAGACCGCACTACCGTTCCCGGACCAGCCTTGCGACTAACTGCACGTTTGCCCTACAACAAAGAGTACACATAACCCGAGCTACTGAACCTAGACTAGTGAAGGTTCGCTTAGAAAGAATTTTGTAAAACTACCCCGAAAAAGGTGAAATGGCGGATAAACTGTAGTATGGATTTTTTTTTTAAGAAAGGGTAATGAAATTCTGTACATATACTCCTGGTGAAAAATAAATATAAATGGACTTCAGCGTTTTAGAAAATTCATCGGTTTTATAAGAAATTATGCATAAATTTAAGTATAACGCCTTTTGAATAAAATCTAAGTATGTTTAGGCAGAATTAGGTAAAGCTTGCAGCTTTATACAAGTCTTGAATGACTTTACAACTTCGCCTGAAGTTAACGCCGGATCCGGAATCACACCATAAGATTCCCAAATGTTTGGTAAGTATTTTCCATTAATAGGTACGATATAAATAAAATGCCACACTCCTAGGCTAAATTGTAACATTTATAATTAAGTATCTCAAAAATATTGAACATTCAAAAGGATTATTCATAACATTTAGTGCACGCAACAAAGCCCCTCAGTTTTCGAAACTCCACCAGACTAAAATGTCTCTAGTGGTTGTCTTCGAATTCCCACAAGTGTTATCTCTTAATAACGTATTTAATATATTCGTTTAGATTATAAATCTTATGACTATATTTCGATATGATTATATAAGACTAAATATCACGTGGATCAATAAGCTGACTTTTATATACATGTCCCCTTATTACAATGGTATACAAGTGTCATTTAATTCAAATTTACACTAGCACAACTTCTCACAGAAGCACAGAACAATAAATAATAACACAGGGATAACTAAGTAAATACATCACAAATTGCTAAAATAAGAATTTAAGTTCTAAAAAGGGGCACTGTTTCAAATAAATATAAATCAAAACTTTTTTTACAACTAATCAGACAGAATCCACATTCATACCAAATGGAAGGAACTTCTTTTCCCAAACTTGATGGAGTTGCATACGAATATTATCTGGGACCCAAGTACTCATCTCTCATGACGACTCATGGCGAATCAAAAGAGCCCAAACTCAATACGGTTGTGTCATTTTATTGTGGAGTTACTATGGCCACCTTCCAGCTCCAGCATCAGATCAGCTCCATGTCATCATAATATTGCATTGCCTCGCGATATACATATGCATAGAAACTTTCAGCTCAATCGAATTTGCAAGATTTCATTGCAGACACCGTGACAGGTGAAAGTAAATAAAAGCTTGTAAACACAGATAAATGGAAAACATGAAAGAAATATTATAATCCAATTGATTGCTCTCATTATTTTT
The DNA here is from genome assembly GCA_927399485.1 of Calamotropha paludella. Lineage (NCBI taxonomy): Eukaryota > Metazoa > Arthropoda > Insecta > Lepidoptera > Crambidae > Calamotropha > Calamotropha paludella. Next base: position 15,395,645 of record OV656803.1, on the reverse strand, counting down.
AAATAATATATAAAAAACAACAAGTAGGTTGATAAGATGAATTGGTCCTATGACAACATTTAATAAACGCGATTTAGTCATAAAACCTCAAAGTGATTATTTTTACGTTAATGTATTGATATTCATTGACGCAATTTTTATATAACAGGTAATATACAATGGTTTAAAGAAATAAACACGAATACTTTTTCGGAAAGTTAATATTCAAAATGTTGCATTAACACATTTAGTTCTTACACTTCTGCGCACATTACACATCAGAATAAAACACTTTTTTACGGATTTTTGCGCATGTTTTATTTTATTTTATATTTAATGCTGACGTTTCGACTCCTTTACAGGAGCCGTGATCACAGGATGACTAAGTGAGCACGTGATCCCGTCTCCTGTAAAGCCGTGATCACGTGCTCACTTAGTCATGAGCACGTGATCACGGCTCATGACTAAGTGATGATCTTGTCATGACGGTCACTTGTCATCCTGTGATCACGGCTCCTGTAAAGGAGTCGAAACGTCAGGATTAAATATAAAATAAAATAAAACATGCGCAAAAATCCGTAAAAAAGTGTTTTATTCTGATGTTGCATTAACACGTTAACAGTCCCCATACAAAAGTTTCGGGTGCGCCATAATGTCCACATGCGTTTGTGTATTTTTCGTTCATTATTTGGGATAGATTTCACTAATGATGATAATGATTTATGATACGTCAGGAAATATATGGACTTGTGAAGGAAAAACACCGTGTACCCTTAGCGTGTACCACGAACTCATTAGTCTATAAGTAAACATCAGTTGAATATTTATTGACCATAAACAATGAATTAGGCCGAATAGATGTTGGCTACAGACAAAAAATTTCGTTATACCCTCAGTTGTAATAATACATCCCTAAAAACATAAAATCATTACATCGAGACTCGGATTTTGCAACACTTCAAAGAGAAAGTCATGTTTTTTATTTATGATAGTCATGGCCACAAGTCCAGAAAAGATCACTAGCCAATTTGGTAAGTCCATGAAAATACAACCTATAACATAACACAGGCCTCGTGTACCACATAGGGTATACGAACTCGGCGGAACCGCTCCGCGTGTACCACATAGGGTACACTGGATTGTTAAGGTGTTAAAGGATGGCATGTTTAGGTAAGTTTAAGACAAAATAATTATACTCCATCTTGCTTATATAATTGAAAATAAATAAAAACGCAATTATTCCATAAATTATAATGTATGATTACTAAAGCTGTTTTCGTATGGGGAGTTTGGGTGTTTGTATTCGTGCTTGCAGCTGTGAAGATTACGGCCACAAAGATGATGTATATAAATTCATTTTTATTTTTAAATGTTGTTTAGCTGCTTTATGATATTCGAAACTTAATTGATAAAATATTTGTCGTGTCTTATTCTCCCTCCTTAATATAATTCAGTCCTGGTCCATACAATTTGTCAACATTTTTGTTAGTAGCATAAAATATAAACAGATATTTTTGTGACATTTGTCTTTCATAGAGCATTATATAGGAATGTTATTATATGAGATGTTGGTTTCGTATACATGTTATTGTATTACAATTAGATAAGTGGTAAAATTTGGCCTACATAGCGTGTAGTATCGGAGATCGTGTGCACCGTAAAATAATTTACTCGATTGATATGATGAGTAGTCGATTGCATAAAAATGTATTGCACAACGCTCCAATATTTAATTTAATTAAAATTAATTTAATAGTTAATAATTAAAATCATACATAAGGAACCAATAGCCGCTCCGAGCTCTACTAACGTAAATATTTTGTATTAAAAATAAGTTAATGCTATTTTAACAGTTATTTAAACAACTCTAAATATATGCATAAAGTTTATTTGTCATTGTTTTGAAAGGTATAATTGGATTTGCTAGCTAGTAATAGATAAAAAAAATATCAAACCTTACCTGAAATGTAGGTACATCAATTTATGCCTTTTGATTAGTAAGTATCGTAACAATGGAAACTATGCTTTACAAACGGCTCCCTCTTTAAACGTATATATAATTTTAAGCAATGAGTTAAAGATAATGTAAAATATATATTTAAACAATAATAATTACCACATGCCTTAACCACACAAGTTTAAAATCACTGTAAATACAGGTTGTCCTATATAAACGATTAAACTATAATTAATATTGAAGGAGCACAAATTTATAATAATATATTTTCGAGATAAAGAATATTATAACGTTTTTAAAATATACAGGAATAAACATGCTTTGTATATTTTCACTAACCATTAACATAAATTAATACTAGGTAAGAAGAGGGTTAGTTTCATAATATCAACGATTCATTGCTGTTTTAAAGTAGAAATATCACATTAATAGCAATGGTGTCTTTTTTATATTTAAAGCTAAACTTAGCAGAAACTTGTTTTATATATCTGTCTATTTACGATGAATATACGATCACGACAAGTTATATAATTTTAGATTTATTAATAACTGAAACTACGACCAAGTGTAGGGAATAACTCAAGTTTTTATTTATAACTTCAGCATTTATAACACTATACAGTCCTCAGTAATGATGATACAAACCTAACAGAAACGACATTTATTATAAACTGCTTTGTAAGATTTGAGTTACCAGTTATTTGACTAAGGTATAACATACAAGTCTTAATTGGTCCTTAAAAATATTTTAAGACTAACATATTGCATAATAAAATATAAATAATAAAGTATATCGTTACTCTTAAAAACAAACACATTTACTACTAAGTTCATAAGCATTATTAATTAAGTAAAAACATGTATCTAATTAATAAACATAGTAAGCTTTAACAATTTGTGTAAAATGAAATCGTTGTATAAATTAAAAAGATACAAATTGATTTTTAAGAAAATGTAAAAACTGTAAAACAAATCACTGTATTTGTAAATTAAAAATATTGTTTTCGAAAACTGCATCTCACATTAATTCAACTCTCAGAACCTCATAAATTGGGTAATGTGTTTAAAATATAAATTTAATGAAAATAAATTAATGATTCCTATTATTATTTTTATTAATCCAAATTAGTGCGTTAATAGTTCTTTTTGGATTTTCTCTTTCTAAGATACAAAATTAAAAATCTAGTAATTTTTATTATAAAGCAAGTTTGTTGATTTGCTTGCTTTTCATTGTTATGCAATATAAATTACAACTAATAAATAACACAGCTACAAATAATACTTGACTAAATAGAACATTGATATAGCAAATTCATATACATACATATGACGTCACTCGACTGACTCGACGAGATATTGCTGTAGGAAACGTATGACTGCATAAAACAATCAGAAATACTCCTTATACATAACTAAATAATGTGAGATGGTTTTTAGAAACTAGTCAAGTAGCCTATAATATTTTTTAAGCTCTAAAATGGGTAAGGGATATTGTTGTCACGTCTCGCATTCCAATTTGGAGTTTTTGCGATTTGTTCTACAGCTTTTATTAAAAACGAATAGTGTTACAATTTTAAACAATAATACTTATTCTCTACGTACGACAAATGATGCAGTGTTTTGTTTAAGACACTTAATTATAATTTTAATTAATAAAAAAAAAGTCCAGGACAACTCCAGCTTTGCTGAATATAAAATGATATTCAGCAAAGCTGGAGTTGTCCAATTTTTTTATCGTGGCCTTGTTTGAGAAAGAATGCATTCAATTCTAGTTTTTCGGAATCTCTTAAATCATATTCTCTAATGTCAGCTACTACGGTCATGAGAATGAATCGAATTATAAAATGTTAGAACTAAGCCTGTGGGTTTATTTCAGGAATTTACTTATTAATAGTCTTAAAGTGATCCCAATTTTCAAGCGCCATAATGATTCACAGGGTAACTTTGAACTATTCAGTAAAACTTATATATAACAAGGTTAACATCAATTACAAGGTTTGCACATGCAACTGAATAATTTACAGGAAACTATAGTTTTATCGCCGTAGTTTTATTAGAGTAAACCTGTGTAGAATTTTCAATCATAATTTTTTTATCTTAGATTTCACATTCTTGAAATGAAAACAGCTTTTACAATTACCTAATTTTTTATAATAATATCAAAGATGGTGTTTAAAAAAGTAAATTTTAATATTGAGAAGATTTGAGATAAGAAATCGCAAATGTTATTACAGCGAAAAAAACTTAATATATCGTTTTAACAGACGCATGCAGGTGTAACATAAGCCTATAAATGTAAAAATACCATACTATACCAAATGGTTGCGTATTGTACTGATATTTATAGTTATTAACGGGATTTGTCGTGAACATTATTTATATTTTTTTCATAAATTGGTATTCTACCTGTTACCCTTTTACCAGCCTACTTCTTGATAGTTTTTTTTTGTTTTTTGATACTTGCTATGTGAAATAATTTAATTGCTTATATTAATACCAAAAACTACAGTAAAAAATGGTGTATTACTATTCTTATTTGACCAAAAAGAACAAATGTTAATATGTATTTAATAATCAATATTGTTTTAATTTTGTGGGTTCTTTGCTTTTGGAGATACTGACGATACAGCCACCTCGCTGCACAAGTAGTACAAACTGTTAAGCCACAATATTGATAAAAAATTTATATACTTTACCCACATACATTTGCTAAGCTGAGACTAAGGTTTCGAGCACCTGTTGGTTTATACACAACCACACCACACCACCACAAACATGATATAGTTTCGTAATAATAATTAAAGTTAATGTGGTTCAATACCGATCAGTGAAAAGCATATCAATGTGCTATGAAGTAATTTGGCTGTTCAAAATCGACCGTGAAGATTTGTTATATATCCCTTTTAGTTCGCTAGGATACTGTGCACCTAGAGTTTTGTTCTCCGCCGACGCGTTGCCGCGCGAGGGCGCGAGCGAGGGCGGTGTCACGTGCGTGAGGCGAATTCTGGTCTTGTAGCGACAGCGCTAGAGCGTGAGCTAGCGCTTCGTCTTCAGTCTGAAAACAAAAACCAGTCAAACCATTAAACAGCATTACAGTAATTGTTCTGACTTGGTAGTAAACAAAGGTACTTAAAGTGTTTTAGGTCTTCCTAACTTCGGCCGGTTGCGAAAAATCTTAAAGTAACTGATAATCTTTCGTGCGCTGAAATACTATTTCTAATAACTGTATCTTTTTATGTAAGTGTTCTCGTCCATTCTGAGATAGTTTTTAAAATCTACAGGTTCAAATTTTAATTCATTCAATAGGTTAACATGACTATATTTGTCTTTACAATACAACAATGCTTAAACCAATTTATCACTTATTTTTTTACTGTTTTGTCTTTTTTTTCAAAATTATCGCCAAGTCAATCAATGCCAGCGCGTAATCGTCCTCAATCGATGCCATATGATACACGATACCGACGTGCACTGCAAACCTTTCCAGTAGACCATAGCGCGTATGGCCTACTTAAATTATGACGAGACATGTAATGATTTAATCCTGCGGGTGCTGTCTTTTGATCTTTGACGTGTTGCTATCGGTAGTATTTGTTGTTTGTAACTTTTATGGGTCCTATTTAGTCGCAATTTAGTTAGTTTTTAGGCAAGTTGTGATATTAACTTTATCAGTATAAGACAATTGTTGACAACCGTTTTTCGCATATTTTTCTTATGAAAATGGCAAAGCTTAATCAAATCAACATTGAACAGTGAAGTGCTATTTTCAATCTACGTGAGGAAGGATACAGTTAACGTCAAATTGCAGCAAAGCTCGGAATTTCTTGTAAAGGTGTTCACTACACTTTTGCTAGAAAACAAGAAACTGCAACAAACGCAGTCAGAAAAAGCTCAGGCAGGCCTAAGACCACAATTATTCGAGAAGATAACTTCATCAGAGTTCTGTCTAAACGGAATCGACGCTTAACAGCATCACAAATTACCGCAATTGTGAATAGCACGCGAGAAACGCCCATCTCAGTAACAAGAACCAAGAAACCAAAACTAACAATTCGACACAAGAAAAGTAGACTAGAATGGGCAAAGACAAATAACAACTGGACTACAGATCAATGGGAAAATGTTCTTTGCAGATTTTCGGATCCAATAGACGTGTGTTTGTGGGCCGTTCAAAAGAAGAAAGGATTTCCGAAGCTTGTACTGTGCCAACTGTGAAACGTGGTGGTAATGTTATTGTTTGATGACCCCAAAGATTCGTCTAAATTGTGCCAGAACTTTTTGAAGAAAAACAGAGATGTGAATGTTTTAAAAATCATGCAATGGCCATCGCAGTCATCTGATCTTTTTCCAATAGAACTTATCTGGGATAAACTCGACAGGAGGGTGAAATTTTAAGAAATTAATTAATAGAATGCCTAAGATATTCGCGGAAACATCAATCAAAAAACTTCGACAAAGCTAAAATTAGATTATCTTTTAATATATATTTCTTTTTATTAACATATATTAATTTTCTGTTTTACCTAATTTACTTTTTGTTTAATTTTTAATTTTATATCAATAGTCTTATTTGATTTTAATTCGCCGCTTCCAAACTATGGGACGGTAGTGTAGGTGTTTTTTTTGCATATCCTTATTTCCTTATACACAAATAAAGAAATATAAATACAAATTATCCAATTATATAAAAATAACAATCATAAAAATACAAACAAATATTTTTACTTAGTACATACTCACCATATTTCCTTGTACTTCACTAAATGTAGTTACAGCGGCTGCTGGAGGGGTAACTAGGTTTTCAGCCGCTTTCATCCTAGCCATTGCTGCATTGCTGTTAATAAAATAATGGTTGGTTATTTTATTTTTAAATTATAAATAATTTAAGTTGGTGGATACGCGATACAAACGCGACACTCACGCGAGTCAAATGCAGCTTGACTATGAATTTATGTAAGTCCGACCTTTAAATACCTGTTGAATTGATACTGACGTGATAATAACGCGCATAATATGTTTGTATCGATAGAAATACAACCATATTAGACTTGCAAAAAATTGCTCTGTGGGACAAATAGAAATGCGCTTAAAAAACACAGTGTGCATATGCCCTAGGAGATAAATTTTTTCAACTAATTGTTCAGAATGCATAAAAAATAAAGATAAAAAATATACAAATGCTTTGATCAGAATTTCATATCTATCAATGTGATCATTTCAAGTTAAATATTTAATGCAATTGATTTCTCATAGTCCTATCAGTACATTATATTATGACAGTACTTTATGTGTTTGTTACCATATATAATTACCATAAGCCTAAGAATAACAATTTTTATAATCAATTAACGTTACCATAGCAACGCGTGGCCGGGTCAGCTAGTGATACATAATAGTAGATGGCACTCCTAAGTAACCTTAATTGGATTAGACAGAGCGATATGAAATATTAAAAACTTACACAGCTTGTCGTCTTCTTGCAACAATTTTCCCTTCACAAGCATGATCTGTTGCATGGCGATGTCTGAGACAGAAGTTGAGTGCGCACTCGCCACATACGAGCGGCACCATTTCCTTGGTCTTACAGCCTTTGTAGGAGCATCTGTTAGTGAACACCTGGAATAAAAATAATATGAAAAAACTGTGTTATAATGATTACACAACTACTTATTACTTTTATTTACTGTCAAAATTGATATTATCTGAGGCCGTGTCACAGCACCCTCTTTCTGTATTAAAATTAGTTTGATAGGAAGTTAATTGGCACCTAAAAACTATTCATTAAATGTAAACCCATGTGTGAAATGGGTTATCGGTATAATATGGCATATGCAAAGCTGTAAACTTTTAATGCTAAAGTTTACATGATTAACCCGCATGATTTGAATTTGTAACAAAAATGTAATAGAAAAGCAAAAAAAACATATAAACCATCATTAGTTGCCACTGATCACTGTCGCAACCCATTATTTTGCATCATCAGCTAAAGTCACAAGACAAATTTTAGGTCAATGAACCTGTGGATGTTAAACACATTCTATCATTAACCAAAACAAAGCTATCAACATTCAAACAACTGAATCGATTAAAATCTTGAATCATAGTTAACATGATTCTCAATCCAGTTTCAATTAATAACATTCAAAACCAGTGTTGCCGAAAAAAAGACACATTTTCTGTATCCATCCATTATCAGTCAGAGATCTAGACTCACATTCTTAAACAGGAATATTTAGAGATTTCTTTGCTACTCCAAATGCAAAAATATAAAAGCTGTATAATAACTACATAATAATTAAAGCCATGATGAGCACATGATGAGATCCAAAGGTCAATTTAGTTTTTTCATATGGCAAACAATTTTTGTTACTAAAAACTATCAGAAATATTGCTCATAGCAAACAAATGTGAGTGAAAATAGTGAAGCCCTAGTTTTTTGTTTTTTTACAAGCAAGAATAGATAGAAAATCCTCATACTAGAGATGTGATAGTAATCACATCAGTATTAGTTATTGGATTCCACAATTAACAAACCAACAAGTATATCTGAACATATTAAGACTTATTCCATAAAATAAATTGGTTTGGTTTAAACAGGTTAATAGATAAATTATACTAGCGAGACTTCTAGTAAAAATCGCCTTTGTTCATGCCACCAGTAAATGCGAGTAGTATGAATGTAGTAGTATGTTGCTTTAAACTACTGCCATGCTGTTGATATTGTAGTTTCTATAATACTCTTATTCAAACACTTAATATTTATCACATCAAAATCAAAACAAATACATACTTTCTTTCTCCTTTCCATTGCAGGATTGGAGGTGCACTGGTTGTCAATATGAGCTCCCACAGCTACATCTGGTGGCTCATCACGTCTACCCGGTACAGGCGCACCACACAAGGGACACACTGGCACTTGAACATCGCGCGAGTTAGGGGCTGGGCATTCATGTTTTATATATGCAAAATGTTCCGAACTACAAACAATATATTAGGAATTAAAACAGGAACTGCTACAGTTTAAAATCTCATAATAACTTTGTGTTAGGGCACTAAGTGCTGAAGAATCAGTTATTACTTTAATAAGTTTGATAAGTTCTTAGAATTATGTTGTCTAAGCCAAATGAGATCCAGTGATGGACAGAGGCCTTCCCTAAAGATCTCCACAATGACTGGTCTGAGGTTGTATAAATACGTTTTTTCATAATAACATGGTTTCACTTTTACATACTTTTACATTTTGATATCTTCATGTAAAAAATATTTTCAATGAGAATGCTTACTAAAACAAGCACATAAACAAGTATTTAAAATGTAAATTGAATTTCCTATCAAACTCTAGTCATGTTCAAAGATAGCAGTAAATGTTTCAATCAAATAAAATATGTACCAGAATACTTCTTTGCATGCTCCACATTTCATTGGGAGAAAATCTGAAACAAAATTAACATCAATAAATAAGATAAAATTACAAAACAAGTTCATTCATTGTATAAAAATTAAAAGGGAGATGATTACAACATTTCCAATTAAATAGAATATTCTAGGTCAAATTGTTAACACCCGTTTTTTTATTTTTATATCTTATTCTCGAGTTCAGAACATTTTTACTTACCCAGTTTGTTACAGGATTTATATGAACAATTTTTACCAATATGCGGAAATTCCATTGTGATTAAATTATTTAATTTGCACTTTTCAACTTCAATCTGAATTCTGATGTAAAGTTAAAGATGTTAGCGCTTAAATACCGTCAATCACAAACTTCAAAATGTATTCGTCATGCATTCATGAAACGCAAAATTCTGATTGACATTTATTTTGTTGAGTTTCCAACATAGAGACAGACAAAGGGTACAAAGTTCATACAGCCTAGTTTTTAGTTTTTTTCTCCATTAGATGATGATGAGAGCCGATCTATGAATGATACATGATCAATAAATTATGATAAACAGTGATTTTTTTCTTTCCCTAGAGCCTATTAAAGGTGTAGTGTTTTACTGAAACCCCCCGTGGGCTTCTTGAGAGAGAAATGTATTCTGATTCTGATATAAGTGAATAATTGTATTAATACCCTACTTTTCACCATACCTTATTCATCTATTATTTATAAATCAACTTTCACCAACATTCATCATAATGTAATTATGAAAAAAAAATCACTGAAAACAAAGCTCTTCTTCTTAAACTTAACAAATAAAACAACAAAAAATTGTGTTATGTTACTAATATATTGGCGTTATTCCAAAATACACATTAGTATACCGGCCAGTCGTATTGACGTCATGGAAGAAAGTGTGACGAATTATACCGGACATTTTCCTTCTCTTTCTGCTCTCACACTATTTTGAATATGGCATCGATTTCTAAAGTCAACGCGATAGCCAGCATATTGCGGAACAAATCAACAGCCTAACCCGTAGGGCACATTAGCCATAGATATTGTTGATAGCCTTGCCTCAGGTACACATGCTCATATTTTAACTCAGGACCGTCGTATCGCTTTCGTTGCACTAAACGGTCGTTTAACTAATAATGTAATGAAATTGACATAAGCTGGACCATTGCTCAATAACGAACGCCGCGCCGCGCCGTTCGAAAGAAATAATCGTGGTGCTTTGGAACACGTCTATGGCATCTTTACAGGTGACGAATCGTGAATTCACGCGGTATGAGCCCGAAAGTAAACATCAGTCGACTGTATGGGTGTTTCAAGATGAGCTAAATCCAGCAAAAGTTGTTCGTGTACGAAGCACTTCCAAGCAAATGGTCAACTGTTTTTTCGGGAAAACTGGATATGTCGCAACCGTACCACTAGAACAACACAGAATAGTCAATTCTGGGTGGTACACAACCATTTGTTTGTCAGTTGCCTTCCAAGAAATGAGGAAAACCAACCGCCGCGCCGCGCCGAAGACGGATCACTCTTCACCACGACAATGCGAGCTCTCACACATGGACTCAAACAACTGCATTTTTGAGCACTCCAAATGTCGATGTGATATGATGACTGACTTCTTTTTGTTCCCACGTAAGAAATAAACTGAGAGGTCAACGTTTTTCTACACCTGAAGAAGCGCTTGATGCGTTCAGAATGCATGTTTTAGATATCAGAGTGGTAATCGTGCTTCGACAATTGGTTCAAACGCATGCAGAAGTATGTAGATGTTATTGGGGAATGTTTTGAGAAACAGTCAAGCGATTTTTGATGAATAATATTTGTTTTTGTTTTCTAATCCCGAAATATAAAAGGCATCCCTCGTATTTTAGTAACTCAAAGTTAAGGGTAATAGACTTTCCACCTGAATTTTAAAATTGCGCAGATGAGCTGTGTAATATTGATTAAAATGTATGACACAATTATTAATTGTCTGACTGAGGCTGCGAAGGCTAGTTATTGAGTACCGAAAAGGATGATTCGTAAGAATGTGACTGGTTAGAACCGGTGTGTTAGTAACCCTCAAAGGTGGGCTCGACTTTGTTTTCAAGCGTGGATACTTAATGGTAAACCGAGTTCAGGATATGTTTACACTGAAATGTGTGAATCTAGATAAATATTTAAATCAAATTTGTTCATTGTCAGAAAAATCAAGAACAAATAAAATGTAACATTATTGCAGAAAATCATATCAATGAAGACTTTAGCCGCTTTTGGAAAAATACGAAGAAACTTAGCCCGAGGTCAAGACTTCCTACATGCGTGGGTGGTGAGCATGAGCCCCGTGACATAGCCTGTGCATTTCAGAATGGAGTTCCTGCTCGGGTGCCCTTGGGTGCCCGCTGCTAAGAATTGCCTAACAGTGATTAGCGTCCGTTTTACCGCTGGAGACGTAGCTGCGGTTATTAACAATATGGTAAGCGGCCAATCTCCCGGCCATGATAATCTCAGCATCGAGCACTTGAGGTTCGCGGGTTTGCTCTTGCCTAGGGTACTCTCGATGTTCTTCAGCCTTTGTATTAGTCACAGTTAGCTACCTGAGAGCCTGATTTTATAGCCCGAGTACACTATAGTGGTACCTGTCGTAAAAAATAAAACAGGTAACTCAGCGGATTTATCTAATTACAGACCGATATCCCTGGCTATTGTTAAAGCAAAAGTGCTGATTAGTTTGCTTGACAAGCAGTTGGAAAAGCATCTACAACTTCATGACGCCCAGTTTGGTTTTAGACGTCTGTCAACCGAGACTGCTAATTTCTGCCTCTAGCAAACTGTTAGGTATTATACTAATCGAGGCATATCTGTATACGCTTGTTATTTAGACTTATCATAAGTTTTCGATCTGGTATCTTATGACAACTAGTGGCAGAAACTGCTTTGCGAGACGGAGGTACCCCTTAAAGTCATCTCAATATTTAGGTTTTGGTACAGAAATCAACTGAATAGAGTGCGATGTACAGGTTGGAGTACGGGGCAGTGATGGATTAACGCATAGGCCCGTGAGGCCCGGGCCTAGGGCGGCACGATTTGGGGGGCGGCAAAATTTTCAGAACGTTAAAATTTAAGAGCCGAAGAAATATACCAAAAAATTATTTAAAATTGGCTCTGTTTTTTTTTAATTTATTAAAAATTGTCTATGGATTATAATATAATTAATTTTTTTTACTTTTCAATTCGAGGGTGCATTATTAATATTTTGATGAAATCAGTTATAGTCTAATTATCAAATAAGATTATTCAAAAAAACAATCAAATTGATAAGCTTCTTTGCGAATTACTAAATAACTTTTCACTTTTGTATCTTTGATGAGATAACTCTTAGGGAGCGTTCAAGTATTACGTAACGCAATTTTTAAAGATTTTTGACCCTCCCTCCCCCCCTTGTAACGCGCCGTAACGTTTTACTGTACCCCCCCTCCCCCTCTCTAAACGTTACGTAACACTCAGTGAACATTTTTACCCAAAAGTCGCAAAAGTTATGTTATGGAAAGTACATGAAAGTCGCTGAAATATCGTTTTTATATTTTTTGCTGTAATTATACTAAATAAAACAAGACATTTTTAACCCGCAACACATGCGTATTTTGTATATTTTATTAAAAATTTTTGGCTTTATACACAATTGTTTGTCTCCTTCGTTCTCCTATTATAGCTTTATTACTAATAAACTCTTAAAATAAAATAACATAATTAATTTAACCTGTGGCAATGCAATTATTAACAGAAACCTAACTGAAATTAAACATTTTAGTCGAAATAAAATCGTATTCGTAACAAAATTAAAAAAAAATAAAATCTTTTCTTAACAAATAAAAAAAAAAACAACTATTAACTAAGTAAGTAGGTCTATTAAAAAAAAACAATAAGTTTTCTTGTCTGTAATTTAAAAAAATGAATATTTTTTTAAATATTAATAATATATATAATAATTTCTATTATTTTTTAAGAAATTTTTTTTTCGGTTAAAAATTATGCGTAAGCGAAAGTAAATTTCAAAACAAACTGAGCGCCTTTCCATTGGTTGTTACGTCACATGACATGAAGCATGCATTTGCCGGCAACATATATAATTTCAATGTATGTAGATTCACCTATAGTAACTTGGCGAGTCATGTCATGTGACGTCATTCAAAGCGCGTCAAAATTGCGACTGTTTAAATTACGATTAATGTACTGACCCAAGAAAATATTTGTTTTATAAAAATTAATTCTACAAGTATTTTTCTATTAAAAATGACTTTATTTAAAGATTTATACAATATAAAAATTATGCAAGAAACCTATTTGATTGAAATTACTGCCCCTCTGTCCACGTGTTTACTAGCCACTCAGGTTCTTTCATCACTGGCTTCAGTAAGAACATTTATTCTCAGTTGCAGTAGGCCAATTTTCTTCTTAAGAGTTGCTTGAACCGCTTTACTTGGAACATTTTTGGTGATGTCCGAAACAATCAGTCATGTTTGGTTCCGTAGACGGGGTCTCCGCAGTTTCCTCATCAGTATTCTCACTTCGCTCATCGTGGGTAGCGCTCATCTTTCGTTTGACGGCATTGCTTTCTCGTCCAGCGACTCCAACAATCGATTCCATAAGAGATGAATACGTGGATGAAGCTACAATATCCGAATCCTATAAACCAAGTGAAAATAAATTAAGAATAGGTATTATTGAGAACTGCGATAAAAAGATAATATACACATACCTATACAAGCAGATGCACCTGGTTTTGTTGAAGAGCACCTGAAGTCGAGGAGACATTGAGACCTAGTATTGCTTGCGTACTTGATGTTTTCATTGGTAGCTAAAAATATATAATACTTATGACCAGTTCCGTTATGAAATATCTGGGTTTGGATTACATATTATAATACCTACTACCTATGTCATTATTACATTCCAGCAGTAAACTTACCTGTGTAAAATAAGTAAACATTGTTGCTTTTTTCTTCGTGGCCTTCACCTTCAACTCACGTATAACATCATTTATATGTTCTATAAACTTTTCTTTAGTTTTTCTTTAGCCGTTTTCCAAATTTCGGTGGCATTTTTTTGACACAGTTGCGCTGGTAAGTCAACATGAGAGCCTTTATAGGCCAAGAACAGCTGATGATACAAATCTCCTTCTTTTGAGGACATTACAGTGTAAACGTTATGAACACACTTTAATAACACAGCAATACTAGACTACAGCAATGTGCTCCTGCATAAACACTAACAAATACTGACAACGAAAACAACATTAAATGACGTACAATACAATCGAGAGATTCCCCGTAAAATACTAGACCAATTCAATCAAGGGATTCCCCGAAAACCTAAACGAAAAATTGGGAGCTTTGATTCCCTTTTTTTCTTTAAAGAAACAATGTTACGTAACGTTTTGTAAGAAAGACCCCCTCCCGCCCCTGTAACGCATCGTAACGTTTTACGAGACCCCCCCTCCCCCCAAATTGCGTGACGTAATACTTGAACGCCCCCTTAAGTGTTTTTAACATAACTTCGAAATTTTTCAACCAATAGATTTTTAACTCTCTGTATGTTTTTTTGTGTTCAAAAAAAGTGTGAAGTAAGTTTGGAATGTTATTTTAGATCGTTTTAATGCTGCAAGTAAGAAGCTTTAAGAATCTCATGCGGAATTATCATCTGTGGAACAAATTTACGGTTCTTTGGCATTATTTCTTCAAGATATGAGGGACAAACAATACTTTGAATATGAAGAAAAAGCAAAAGCACTGTCTGGAGTTCAGGTTGATTATCGTTATAATACAAGTCGCAAGAAAACCAGAAAAATTCAGGCGGATGAGTCAAGGGTAAATGAAACAATACCTTCATCTGAGGCCCTACCATCAAGTCTTATAGCGTTCAAGTTTAACTGTTGAAAAGAGACGCCACTATAGACCGTGTATAGCGGTGTCTCACTTTGACAATCGAACTTGCATCGCGCTAAGAGATCATGGTAGGCCCTCTCGTCACGAAAATTTTCGCACTAATGTGTATTACCGAATTTTAGATACTTTAAGCATACAATTGGTCGGACGTAAAAGTGCTTATCAGAAACTTTAAGAAAATTTTAATTTGTTTGATAATTTACCTGACATAGGTACGATTGAATTGAAAAATCTTGCGAATAAATTATTTCAAAAGTATCCTAATGATTTTAGACATTCATATCAGCTCAATGATTCCCCTAGCAAATACGGAAGATGTACGCTCCGCCCAAGAAATATACAATGTAATGCATTCTCGAAATCTTCGAGGTGTTTATCCGAATGTAGACATTGCTCTGCGTATTTTTGGAGTACCTATCAGTGCTGCCATTTTAGCGCGTTCGGCGCTAGATCTAGCGCTTTTTTACTATGTTCAGCGGGCTCTTGATAATTTTAGCGCCGAGCGGATAATTTAGCGCTTTATTAATTGTTAATATGGCAGCACTATTTATTCTGTGAAGAATAAAATTGTCTTTACGCAATTTTATAGTCTATGCCAGATGGGTTTTAACATGGCAATAGAGCACGGGGAATCCCCAGTAACTTAAGTACGGTTTCATGTTTGATTGATTGACTTTGCTTCTTTCATTTGTAAACGCTCTGAAGTTTAGGTGAAGAAATAACGTTTTAAGCACTGATTTTATTAGTTACTTTTGAGAGTGTTCCGTTCCATAGTGTTAGTTAACTCTTTTGAAATGGATGTACCATTATCAAAAAAAAACTGTGTACAAACAAAGATATAAAGTCGAATGGGAGAAATCACTCAATTTCAAACAATGGTTGAAACCTGTGCCTGGAGATGATACAAGGGCAATGTGTTTGTATTGTAGGAAGGACTTTCTTGCCAAATTAAGCGACATCCAGAGACATTGTGATTCAGTTCATCACAAGAAGCAGGCGAAACCTTTGTTGGACAAAAAACAAACACAAATCTCTTCAATACTGCAAAAACCCGTCGATAAGCTCTGTGTTGAGGCTAAAGGGGCTCTTTCAATGTATGTTGCGGAACACACGGTTATACAAGCAATTGATCATCTTACCGAATTGTGTAAAAATAAATTTTCTGATTCTAAGGCTACTACAGAAATGAAATTGCACCGAACGAAATGTACAGCAATAATTCAGGAAGTATTAGCACCTCATTTTAAAGATACTTTGAGAAATGATATTGGTGATATATGAGCATTATCTGTTTCCGTAATTTTAAAACCAAACAGAATTATACAAGTTTTGGAAAGTCTGGGTTACACAGAAAATATGGATAATGTTATTCAGCAGTGGCAAACTGTTATCATACAGAACTGGGAAAATACCGAAGATACGGTGAAGTTCTGGGCAGAAGTTCAACAGTCGAGGGACGCAGCTGGCTGCTGTCCATATAAAGATTTATTCAATATCGCGACAAAAATAATGAGTTTGCCACATTCAAATGCTGATATTGAACGAGTGTTCAGCTTAATGAATGTGTTTAAAAGCAAGTTACGAAATGCATTGCATATAAAAACTATTAAGGCCATCCTATAAATAAGAACAGGATTAACCGCGGTTAACAGCAACTGTTATCATTATCAACTACCAGCTGATATTTTAAGTAAGATAGGATCATCCGAAAAATATAAAGTATAAACTACTGCACCTAACGAGCCTAGACCCTCGAATTCAGCTATGATAGAAGAATATTTTTATTTTATTTTTTACTTGTTTTTTACTTAAAGTTGACTTCACTATACCCAAACTGTAGGTATAAAATAATATTATTATGTTTTCTCTTTTAAATTTTATAATTGTAATAAAAAGTTGTTTTTTATTACAATCACTTCGTGTTAAATTTTATTTATGTCGTATGTTCGACGTTTTCTCCACGATCAATGTGATTACACAATCTCCCATAATAAACACGTATAGCAATACACAGTACCTATAGCAAGCCGGCGAGATACGTTTATAACAAGTCGCAATCTGCGTCTCGTTTCCACAACTTTACACTTGTCGTCTAAAAACCACCTCAGTTAAAAGTTCGAATTTAGCGCTTTATTGACTCGTTTGTGCCGATTTAGCGCTTTATTATCTCTTGAACATATTCGATATAGCGCTTAGTGCACCGCTGTCAGCGCTGAGTAGATTTTTTCATCTGGCAGCACTAGTACCTATTCCCGCTACAAATTGTTCAGGAGAAAGATCTTTTTTCATGAAAAAATATTCAATACAAAGGTTCAATTTGAAATTGGTTAAATCTTGTTAACGCGCAAGTATGGGCCAAAAAGCCAGTCAACAAAGTAGCTTGATTGAATTAATTCAAAATTTGATTAAAAGTATTGAAATAAGTAGGTACAGGGTATAGAATTAAAATATCGACATTTTAAGTACTAGTATTCAAATCAAATCTAGTGATATAAGTAAAGTATCGGGTTCGATGTCGTGTCCCTACCGGCCGTCATTTATTATCTTTTTTGACGTGTTATCTATCCCCATGGTGGGAATCTGTGGGCGGTTTATAAAATTTCTAGCTTAGCTCACGCTCACATTCCAATTTCTTATTTCATAGCTAAAACTAATAGTGATCCTGGTCAGGGTCACTAATTAAATCTGGGCTTCATACAGAAAATTTTAGACAAGATGAGTCAAATTCTTCCGTCGGCTGCTAAACTGTTATTAGCAAATACTCTTGTGGTTGGTATTACAGTTATTATCGTATGATTTTCTGAATATTAATATTATTTGTATTTTTTGACTCTTTGATTGTTATATTTTTGCAACTAATTTACATATTTGACCATCTAACAGAAATCTGTCAGCCCAGCGATATCAACTATAAATTATAGCACAAAACAAGAAGCTACGTTTCAAATTAAGGTACCGTTTTATTATCTGTTTGAGTTTGTTCAAGTCCTTAGTCTTTATTATTCCTTCTTTTGCATCTCATAAGTTTTGTATAATCTTAAGAATTAGTGAACTGTTCATTATTATGTAACTTAACCTTCAATGTCAAATGGCATTGTTTACCTTTTAGTACTTCAATCTCATATTGATATATTTGTGGTTCTTCATTCATAAGCATGTTGTACTGTTTCTTTTGCAATATTTTCTAACTCGTGATCTTTATTTAGAGGTTTTTACTAACATTATTCTGGCCAAAACAGTATCAACTTAAATGTTTATTCTTATTTTATTTAAGCCCTTCAAACTCCACAAGCTGGAGTCTGGTCCTGCCACAACAGCTACACTGAATTCTGAAGATGCAATAAAATTGTATGAACAATTGGCTATGCTGCGCAGAATTGAAACTGCTGCAGGCAATCTTTACAAAGAGAAAATAATCCGTGGCTTTTGCCACTTGTACTCAGGTTAGTACTTAAAGATATTGACCACAGCTCTATTGATTTTGGGCTTGGGATTTTGCTTGTGCCACCACTAAAATTATTGCAAGAAATGTTTTAAAAGTGACTAACATAAATGTTATGTTTATTAAAACACTAAATAGGATAATTCATTTACTGAGACAACATGAGAAGTAAAAGTATTTGTTATTCTTCTATCCACATGTATTAATCTTATTAGAAAATGAGATCACTGTCTGGATTCATTTATACACAACAATAAGATATGGCAAGACTTGCTTAGTCTTTCAATAAAAGCAGTAACAAGAACATCCTTCTATACTAAGTTTTATCTGCAGGCTTGATTCGCTCTCATAGGAAAACAATTTATTTTCCCAAGAATGAATCTTGTTATTACCTTTTAAACCCCAACAGAAATTGTATCATGTTTCTATCATTTGCATAATTCAATCTTCAATGGAACATCCATAATGACACCTATATTGAATATCAGGATAGTACTATTTACTTCCATATCATTTAATACTATACGGACAGTTTGTTTTCAAAAGAATCAAAAATAAACTTGTGTACTGTTGCTTCTTACTAAATCAAGTAAAATTTGCATATTTTTTTTTTAAAGTGTGTTTGTATTATATATGCAATATAATGTGGAGCTTATGCAATTTGAGTTTTACAATAAATATAGGTGTAAATTACATTTAGCTACATGAAAGTGTTTGCTTTGTTACAAGCAGTGAAATTATATAAAAAAATTAACCTAAAATGTGCACTCATTCCAGTGCCAAAGGTTTTCTCACTTTACTTCTTAAAAAACAGACTGCATAAAAAAAGAAACTCAATTTTATTGACATAATCCTCTAAAATATTGTAAGCACATCTATCTTACTTTAAATCTTTATGTTAATTATACTTTAGGTCAGGAGGCCGTTGCTGTAGGCATGCACGCAGCAATGCGTAACATGGACTCAGTGATCACCGCTTATCGATGCCACGGCTGGACTTATTTGATGGGTGTGAGTACAGTTGGTGTACTCGCAGAGCTGACTGGCCGAAGCTCTGGTTGTTCGAAAGGCAAAGGAGGCTCCATGCACTTGTATGGTAAAAATTTCTACGGAGGCAACGGCATTGTTGGTGCTCAGGTAATAAAAAAGTTAATTAATTCCATAAGATATAAAATACTTACTAAAAAGACACTTCACCTCCGAGCCCTCATCATTAAATAAAAAACACAATTAAATCTCTTAAATTTAAATCGAACGCATTGACGAAGCTCTCAACTTGGGCGTCTTGTTTGATAGCAGTCTAAGGTTTGAAAAGCATGTAGCAGATACGATCAGGCAATGAGTAGTCTATAGGTAGAGAGTGTTACATCAGATGCGTAGGTACTTAAGTGTTGAACTGCGAATTCACCTCTGCAAAACGCTAAAATTGTTAAAATTAAATTACGCAGATACAGGAAACGGTGTGTCTCCTTGATCCCACTAAAAGTTTATTCAGAATGCTTGTGCAAGATATTGGTATTCGATTCCCACGATTGACGGCAGCTTGTGGTGGCTTTTTGAAAATGCAAAAAGGCCGTCATTTTGAAATGCTCGAGCACGTCAGAAAACTTTACTTTAAAAATAATAAGAAAAGAATGACCTAATTTTAAGTTTATTTTCTGTGACTGGCCTGCAAGTGAAAGAGTAACATTTGTTTTTAAGAACATTGGGTGCTCTTCGTTTTCCAATTTATTTTTTTTTTTTTTTCTCTTGTAAGTTGTGAAATGTTGTCCCTCACTGAAATTAATAATAGACATCTTTTATATATCGAGATTTAAATTTTTTTGTTATGCTTTGATGGTTCTCTGCTGCTCGCTCGTTATGCTTTGATTATGTGTTCCGAGGGTACGATGCATCTCAATAATTATCCTCCTGCCTTGCGTTATGGCACGGAACACCATAATTGTGAATTCTCATACTACGAGGTAAGTAAAAATTCATATTCTCTTAAAGCGAGGTCATCAGTCCATTAACTTTTATGAAAAAGATTCAGGGTTAACTCGCTCTTTCCATCGCATCGTTTAGCCATATCTCCTTATTTGGTAATCAGATGGTTGTAAAGCCTGTGCACGCTGCATATCACAAGTGTGTTATGTTTCCTCATTTAGTATTGCTTAAATAGAAAACCTCGGAGTATTTTTCCTACGAGTCATCTTTCCCGTACCATCGTAGAATTCTGACGTATTTTATTTAATGCGGTTTCTATTCTATTCTGGATCAATATTAGAAATAACTTCTGACCTACGGCGACCAGGTATGCAGTCATTCGTAAATGAATTATGGGTATCCATGAACAAACGATGGATGGTTCGGGCTGATGTCTCCCAGGCGTTGAAGTTGTTCTCTTTAGCATCTGGCTGCCTCACAACCATTACCCCGTGCAACACCATAGAAATAAAGTATTTCTACATATTGGCTTAATGTGAAGCTTATTACTACCACTTCTAAGTAACCATGTCAATGTTCAAAGTTCAATTAACAAGCACAGATAGTAACAGTTTAAGGCGGCGAAGTCCATGGTTGAGCGAACGGAGATGATTAATTTGTGAGACATGATTGAGTCGTTGTTTGCCGCCTACCCGCCGCTCGACTACCTGGCTTAGGGTTTGTACTGTGAGAGTAGGAGCGATAGCAAACCATAATCTATGTAAGCAACAAGTATATGCGTGAGAGCAAGTCAATGTT
The DNA here is from genome assembly GCA_927399485.1 of Calamotropha paludella. Taxonomy (NCBI): domain Eukaryota; kingdom Metazoa; phylum Arthropoda; class Insecta; order Lepidoptera; family Crambidae; genus Calamotropha; species Calamotropha paludella. The sequence goes on along the minus strand of OV656803.1, from coordinate 15,374,220 downwards.
GAATGTGCAAAAGTAATAAGCAGAGATAGCAAACTGTCATACAATAAATCTAACTCTATATTATCTATAAATAATAGTCAGTTAGGCAGTTCACTTAAAATAATACAACAAATTCCCGGTACATAATGGTCCCGGTAGTGGTTGTAGTTCTAGCTATTAGCAACAAATAGATTGGAACAATATATTTAGAATTTGTAGGCCACATCATGGTGGCAAATCATCCCCATGTAAGTTCAGCGATTTTCAGTTTTAGTTAGGACATATGATTTTATTAGCCGTCATCGGTTCTTATTTATATCTATCGAATATTTGGATGTGTATGTAATTAAAATTTATATATTTGTATGTCTATCCATTAGCTTGGGATCCGTAACAAAAAGACGATTAGTGCTTACGTTATGTAAGGCTAATTGGTGTAAATATAGTACAATATAATTATTATATTTACGATTATTAGTGGCAGTGTAATTATTGTATAAATATAGAATTTAATTCCAGGTGCCTCTTGGTGCAGGGGTAGCTTTTGCACATAAGTATAAAGGAGATGGAGGTGTTTGCTTCGCCCTCTATGGCGACGGCGCAGCCAATCAGGGTCAGCTGTTCGAGGCCTATAATATGGCCGCACTCTGGGATCTGCCTTGCGTGTTTGTTTGCGAAAACAATGGATATGGTAAGCTTTAGCTTTGTTTATGCAAGTGTATAATTTTGATGATTTATTACTATATTTAGCATATTTGTTGATCACAGAAATGTATTTAAGTTATTTTTTGAAGTGATAACTTCTTATAGGAGGGTGAACCGCTTCGTTACGTAACGCGTTACGGCGTCAGTCTGTCTGGCTTTCCTTCCTCTTAGTTTATCATAAAAAATACCTAACTAACAAAAAATAACAAACAGATTTCTGATTATTTTAAAACATCCGTGATGCTGGCGATTATTTTGTGGTAAAGTACTGATAAAGTTATATAATTAAAATTAAAAAATAAACAACGACGGTCAGTCCTTCTAATTGGATACATGGTGATTACATTTTTGTAATGGCGGATAGGTATGGGCACGAGTGTGGACCGTTCTTCGGCCAGTACAGACTATTACTCGCGCGGGGACTTCGTTCCTGGTATCTGGGTGGATGGCATGGACGTTTTGGCAACCCGTGAGGCGACAAAGTTCGCAATCAACTACTGCTCCAGTGGAAAAGGTGAGTTATTCATACTTACCAGAGTTAGGATCGACGGCGACGACTATATCCTGCCTACTTTTAGATCACCGAGGTGACATCTTCTTGGTGATTCTAGTCGAACAGTCGTAGTAATATTCCTCTTACCCAATATCTAGGCAAACATTTATTCATCTATATGTCAGCCCTGATCAAACTGGATGAAATAAGTAATATCGGAGATACAAAATAAACTGTGGTGCCGCAACAATCATAGCCTACACCTCTAACTTATTTTTAAGACATAGCCATTGTTGCAACAACTAGTTTAAAATAGAAATATTGGATTCTTGAAGTATTCATTAGTCTCATGTATTCTTCTTACCGTATAAGTGAAGTATAATTAAGATAACAAGATCCTCTCTTAGCCGTGTTAGAATTGAACGGTTATAGAAATTGTTTCTTTGTTACTGGTTGATTAGTTGTATTTTATTACTAAATAGTAACATAGTAAATCATATTTTCACATGAAATAAATTGGTACAATTGAGGAAACGCCTAAGAAACTAGGGTTTATTCTATTTTCCAAACTAATATATTTCCAATTTGTATATTAGATAATGGTCTATAATAATTGGGCTTATCCAGTGGGCAGGGGAGGCCAGCTGCAAGAAATGTTCGATTTATTGTTGCAGTCGTAAAACTCGTCGTTGGCCTATGGCAGATTTTCAAAGAATGCTGGACATAGCAGGCATAAATAGCTTTGTATTTTATCAAAGTTGTGCTGACAGTGATACTAAAAAGAGGAGAGCAACTTGTTTCATTAAATATGGCAAAAGATTTAGTGCTGAATAATTTTAACCCCCGAGTAAACAATAAAAGATTCCCAAGGGAGCTGTGCATGAGTATTACTAGGATATCCCCCCTCCACCACCAGAAGTTCGATATGTTCTACCAAGTGGCAGAAAACTATGTTCTATTATCCCAACAAATATAAAAAGACGAACTACATATTGTTACTGTAATTGTTCGGAGCCAATTTGCCTCCAAGACACTAATTGATAGTTTTCAAACAAAGCAGTGATTTTGAAAGTCTGTAATTTTGAAGTCAACCAATGAATATATCTCATTTTTCCTAGACCGCTTATCGTAATTGTTATTTTTTTTAATGTCTTATGTTAAGTTCAAAATGACGTTCATGACGTTATTTCCTTGGTATAACATACGGAAGGCCTGTTCTAGAATTGGGTATATTTAGAGCGGTTACACATTACGCCTTTTTATATAGATGCAGCTGGTGATCAAGCTGGTGGAGTATGAGGTAATTTATTTTTCTTGTACTGAGTATTATAATAGAATATCTAATCGTAATTTGGTTTTTTGTATTCTCAGGGCCTTTATTAATGGAGATGGAAACGTACCGTTACTCGGGTCATTCAATGTCGGACCCAGGCACGTCATATCGCACGCGCGAAGAGGTCCAAGAGGTGCGCCAGACCAGGGACCCCATCACTTCCTTCAAAGACAAGATACTAAACAACCAACTTGCTACAGCTGACCAACTCAAGGTAGGGTTACAGCTAGTGTTGGGAAGGACCCGAATGAAAAAGACAAGTCTCACTTTTTCTGTGTTTGACACGAAAATGAGACCTTGAATCTTATTGTAATTGATAGAACTTGAGAGCCGTCCTTATGCGATTTAACAACTCTAGTTCATTGAATGTAAAACACGACATAAAGACTTGAGTTCATAGTTAAATCTGAAGTCTTTTAGAAGTTGGTTAGATATATGCCAAAATTAAATAAGAAAAAAGATTTTAAGAGATATGTACCATTTTATTCCAAAACCATATCTCAAAGACTGCGCTTACTGCGTAGTATAAAGCTGATCCTTTGTTTTTGCTCGGCAGGTACTAAAATCGTGATCAGGGAATCCGCTTTAAACATTCTTAAATATGTGCTTGTTGTACCTGTCGATAATTGACAGCAAATATTTATTCGACATATGCCCTACTATTTGGCACTGACTTGGATTATGATTTCTCGTTATTATTATCGTCTACGCTACTAAATAGTCTTGAAGCTTGGCAGGCGGGTTGGATATTGCACCATAATTTGGAAAATATTGCTGCCCATTTAGTGGTTTACGGGTGGTGTATTGTGATTATTTCCAATATCATTAGTCGCCTTTTACACCTTTTAGTATGAAGAGTTTGCGCTATTCTACACTGCCTACACAGTAGACTTATGCTGCGGAATAATGCACTGGTTTGTTCGTTCACAACCTGCAGTTAATAAGTAAGATTACCTAACATTAACAATTGAAAAATAAAAATAAATAAAGAGGAATTAATTAGACCCTGTAATAATAGTAGATGGTAAAAAGATAAAGAGGCGCTGTCATTTATTTTACAGCACACAACACAATTACGTAGGATTTCTCCTGTACCGTAAAATAAGAATTAGATATCTATATTAAGTATAGGAAAAGATTAGTTATGGCAATGTTCAATAAGAAGCTGTTATGAATAGTTAGGTGCATTAAACTCATTTGATAATAGCCATATAATACACTCGTTTTACATACTTTTAAATGTGCTATTGTTCTCAGGCAATCGACGCAAAAGTCCGAACAGAAGTAGATGAGGCAACGAAACGCGCGAAGAGCGACCCTGAGTTAGCTCTCGAGGAACTCAGCGGTGATATCTATTACAACAACGTGGAGGAAACTATCCGAGGAATCATCCCTAACATGCCTTTAAAACATCTAGAAGTTGTGCCACGTAAATAATAAGCTTGCCCATCGGAAAATTAGGAATATTACCCCATCTTAGTAAAATATGAACGAACGAACGAAAATTAGACACACTTGTATTATGATACTAATGGAGGAACTCAAGAATATTTATCTTCGACAAGATTTAACTTTTTCATCAATATATCAACATGGTTCCCATGTTTTTAACGACCTCAAGTTGCCGTCGATCTTAGTTTATAGTGTGACTGCGTGAAAACGTAAACAACCTGTTTTGCATTTATGATAGTATTGACATATTTTTATAATGCTTTGTAAATCCTTCTTATACCCTATAGTATTAATAGTTCCAATAGATAGTTATCGTATTTATAACATGTGACCATGTTGTTTATGAACTTGTGATATGCATTTTAAAAACGTCAAGAAAATTCGTTTAATTAAAGTGATTGACGTAACTAAAATGGGATAGCAATATAAATCAATAACAAAAACTATTTATATTGCCATTTCTTTAGTAAGTTTCGAAACTTACGTAATATGAGTGCCGGTACGGTTAGTATTACAATATGGTAATAATAAAACCGAAATGCTCATATATATAAAATTATGCAGGGCTGATGTGGCTCTGGGGGTTTTTACCATTACGGAATAACATATTTTTTGATTGCGTAAATAGCAAACTTTGCATAATTTGTATGGACTTATTTTAAGCTTATTTAATGTTGTATAAATGAACATTTACCTTTATCTGAAATTTTATTTTTAGTTTTTTATTGATATAAGCTTTAACCTTTCGTATGCCGGAACGTGGATCCGCGTTATCCCGTTATACTGCCGAAACGCGGATCCACGCTAAAACGACTCCACGCGATTTTTTCCATTTTTCTATAATATTCACATGCAGACAAGGTTGCGAATCATAGAATAAAGTTCCTATTAAATGAAGTTATCGTCTCATTCAACCAAACCATTCATGTTCGTTCATAACTTGTGTCAAAAGTATTCGAAATGTTCAATCCTTTCCCTTGTTCCCTGGCGTAAGTCACTGTGCGTGTTTAAAAGGTTTTTATGAAGAAAAATAATAAGCTATTTTATTATGTATTACATACACAATATATTCAAGAATCCAATGAAACTAAAAAAGTCAAATGAAAATATCTAACTTTTTATTATCCGTGTTTTACCGCAGTACTAACAAATTTTGCCGTTTCATAAGAAATAATGGGTTGTAACCGATATTCGACTGATGATATTCTAATAAATTATGCACTAACAAAAAGGTAGATTCATGGTGTTTTAAAAACAGAAATCAGATAAAAGTTACGTTTTCTAATCTAAGTGATAATTGATGTAAAAACTTCAAGTTGCGCAGTCGCGCTACATACGATATTTCTCGGCATTTAGCGGTAGCGTCGCTGTGCCAGTCGCGGCATACGAAAGGTTAAATGGATACTGGCAAACGTAAATCCACTATATAAAATGTGTGTCAACATTCATTCGTTACTGTTAAGGGAATACAGAATTTTATTTTCTTAATAAAGCACTACCTCTATGACGCGATACTATTACTAAATACTATGCACATATAGTAATAGTTATTTCATTAGGAAACCTTCTGCTAGTTTATGCACAATTATTACACACAAAGAACATCGAAAATTTATAAAAGCCATTTATAGGAGAGAACTCAGTACCCCCCCCCCCCCCAGTTTTTACATGAGTCGACAGCTCGTCAAACACATGCTTGAGCACACCTCATGCTCTTAGTGTAGAGTTTGAAAAGTAACCAAATTATTACTTTTCTATGTGGAATCTATACATAGCATGAAGGGACTTTCCTTTGAACGAGTAATAAAACAGAAATCAATAAAATTTATTTATTTCGATAATAATCTTTACAGCTAATAAAATATCTTGCCAAACCTCCATGATCACCATATTTGAAAAGAGATTGAGATAGTGAGCGAAATCAGAATAGAAAATGTATATTTACTTAAGATTATTCAACATTATTCTTGACGGGAGGGCGCGATTAGCATTGATACAAGCGTTGAATTTTATCTCTATATACACAATAAAATACACAGATGAAATATAGTCAGGCAGCACCAGTTAGGGGTACGGGAGTTGAACTTTACGGCGACTTTACGGCTATGCGTTTCAACTCTGCGTCAGTGACAATCGAGCCGTACTATGCATCAACAATTTTTTTTCTTAATAACACTAACACTATCTGTATTTACAATATTTAACTTTGATTCTGAATACATGCCAATGTAAAAGATTGTTTTAACTAATCAATAATGAACTTATTTATAAATATAAATAATTTTGATGCTTCCTAATTCGTACCTTTATTTCTTAGCTAAGCTAATAAATAAATAAAATGTCTATAACACAGCACATGGACCTGCCAAACCGACAAATTTCCTGAATGGATTTTCTAATTAAAATCAAAGTTTACTTTCAACTGAACTAGAATGATTTGCTGTTGTTTGTATCTGACAAATATTAGAACCTTTTCGTTTAAATCTGTTCTCGTACAATAAAGAGTATAAAATCATGAACTTATGTTTTAGTCTTAAAGGATATTGCTACACTGAGATTCCAATCTCTTATTATCATTGAAATACTGATATTATAAATAAACTGCTTCGACAAGATCAATATTATTATTAGTTATGATATATAATAACCATAATATAACAATAATATCTCCTTAAAACTCTTATGGTGTCAAGAATATAGTGAACAAGTATCAAAAACGCATTAATAAATAACAATAAAAAATACGTTGACAGATGCACACCACTATAATTAAGCATTACATCTTGTGTGCAACTAAAATTGCTGTTGTCCTATCTCTAGAAATGCTAAACAAGATATTTTTACAATAATGAAGCAACGATTATTTTATAAAGTTAGTCGCTCACAGTATAATGTAGTAAGTTAATCATGATTTACATACACATGATACTATAAAAATACAAAATCTTTGGTTTAAACAAGAAAATAACCGGCGCAAATATAGGCACAGTATTAGGGCATGGAAATTTACTATTAGCTTATAAAGATTTAAAATTATAATGCTAAATTTGAAAAAAATAATTTATTTTAAGACCTAAAACAAATATGAAATGTTAACTGCTGGCTAAATTGTGAATAGATGATGCTATGTTAGCACATGATTTCTCATAAACTTATCAAATAATTATAAAATAATTCTTTGTGCAAAAAACGAATATTTTATACCTTTCGCCCCATTATTTATTCCAACATCATACACCTCTTTTTTTTAAAGCTGACAGAGAATGTTAAAACAGTGAAAGTATTACAATAATTATTAGTAATAATCGCAAAAGTGTTAGAATTTAGACAAAATTTGGTTTTTCCTTAATTGTCTTTCGGGGAATGTAGGATTTGGTATCGATAATCAACTAAAAGGTAGGGGAATGTTTAGCTAAAGGGGAATGAACGGTCTCTTACTTAAATAAAATGACTTTAGATAACTACATTTATCATGCATACTATTACCTATATCGCTCTATATTACAAAAGCGGTTGGTGTTAATATAATCAATACTGATTCGATGTCTGAATTTCGCTTTAGATATACCTTTAGATCATTAGGCAAGCTAATATTGTGAATTATTGCGCTAAGGATCTATCGAGTAAAGGATTCGATTAAGTAAAGGATGCGCGCGCTCCAAGTTTCTATAACGAGAAGATTTTAAAATCGCGCTTACCCTAATATTCTTTCAATAAACTCTGCATCAAAAATTGTTAAACTTTAGGTCTCGTGGAACTACCTGGAAGTAAGTAATGAGGTAATGTTAAGAGTATTATTTTAAAAAAGCTAATCCTGCATTATACCTTTCTAGTTACATTAAATGTGTATTTAAACAACGATTTACAATAGTCAGCAACAAAATAACAATTTCATGCAACTGGGGATGTTTTCTTAGCAGTCTTATAAGTTTTTGAAAACAACTAGCTGCCTTTTTTCGGTTAGTATAAAGTAGAAGTAATTTGCTTTACTGACGTGCCAGACTTAATATTCACAGTAATTAATACCTTTGACTAGAATACTAGGGAAGAGCAATCAACTGGATTCTGATGACAACATCAAAGTGATACTTAACATAAAGTATAATTTCGTAATTCTGGCTAACGTTACATCAGCAAAAAGTTCTTATATATACAACAACAGTATAAAAATCTGAAGCCAGAATGCTAATTGATGGAAATAGATTTTTCATAAAGATCGTCATAAAAAAGGCCAAATCCAACGATCATTATTGTTCTATCGCCACCAGGCGCTATTGAGTTTTTAGCATTCACTGCGTCCAGCAGTACAAAAAATCTTAATTGCAAATATTTTTAAAACTTCTCGTATAAATTTACGCCTTTTTCAAGTCATATCAAACGCTGCATGTATTTTAATAAAAAGGAAAAACATTCTGGCTAATTTACTGGTTGCCGGGGGGTGGGTTCTCGTCCTCTTCTATAATACCACATTGCAATTCATAGAGTTTTGCATATATTCCTCTCCTGTCTATGAGCTCTTTGTGAGTGCCTTTCTCCGCGAGAACTCCTCTGTCGATGACACATATCATGTCTGCGTTTTGTATGGTTGCGAGCCGATGCGCGATGATCAGGCAAGTGCGGCCTTCACTTGCTCTATCCAACGCTTCTTGAACGACCTGTGAGGGACGTTATTATTGGTACAGAAAATACAATATTAAAGTTGACGCGCTTAGTGTTGCTACACCTGCTATTGTTTTGTTGATTTATAAATATATTTATAGTTCTTAGAATCACACTGAAGGGAATGAGGAATAAGCGTTTGCCCAGTCTATATAATAGACTGCGGAGCCCGGCAACAATTTGAACAAGGCGAAGAAGTTAACGACTTTTCCACAGAACAATATTATTACATTTTTACATAAAATCAACTTATCCGTCGATAAATTAGTAAGATTATTTTTACGAAACTACAAGACTTACTAAACTATGCAAGTAGCGTTTAATCAGAGTATAAGAAGTATTTGCGTCCTTTACTTTCTGTTTTTACCAGATATTTTGAGTAGTAAAACGCTCAGTATCTTTTTTTAAAGACATTTTTTCTTTTACCGCAATTGAGTCGTTTAGTTTTCGTTAAACCTTGTTTTAATTAATTAGAATCCTCTGGGGTCGGTTCGCTTGTATGGTGTATTACTTACCTTCTCGCTGTGCGTGTCGAGTGCGGAAGTAGCTTCGTCGAGCAGCAGTACGCGAGGGTTGCGTACCAGAGCGCGCGCTATCGCGATCCGCTGTTTTTGCCCGCCCGACAGTTGCGAGGCGCGTGCGCCGACGCGTGTTTCGTAACCCTAGAAGCGAATGGTAAAATGTTGTTAGTCTCTGGAATACGCCAATCGGCGTTTTCAGCACCTGAGTAGAAAATTGTCCTATTCCCAAAAACGGCTCCCATGACGGGCATATAATAATAAAAAACAAACTCATATTAAAATCATTTCTTTCATTACTTTATTTGGCCTAGTTATAGGCAATTTACGCGTACGCTGGGTAACGTTGTCCGCACCTGGAAATAAGATAAAAATACGCCGACAGGTGTGAGCCGCAGCGAATAGGTCAAATGCGGTGGTGGTTACAAATGTATGTTTAAAAAATGGTCTAATGTGATATCATGACATTTTATACTCAGTTTAAAAGCAGACTTAATTGCAGACATGTAATAATGTTTTCAAGGAGATCAACAAATGATAGCATAATAAATGCTACTCACGCCTGGCAATGCAGCGATAAAAGTGTGCACATTTGCGGCCTTCGATGCGCTGACGATCTCCTCGATAGTGACATTACGAGTGTTGTCACCGTATGCTATATTGTCGGCTATGGACCGATCGAATAGTACCGGTTCCTGCGATACGATACCAAGGTTCTTGCGCAATGTCGTCAGTCGCATGTCGGTGGCAATGTTGTAATCGTCGAGGAACTGCGGTTGAGAAGGGCGAATATATCAGTATCCATTGAGCTTAATAATACTTGGTCACGACTATATTTTATCAACCTACTTGCGACGCGAACAGTATCTCTTCGTAAGTATTTACCATAATTATACTGTTTTCGTTAAATAGGTATAAATACGTGTTTATTAGTAACCAAAGTTATCCTAAAATTATCGCCTGGAAGCATCGGAGACAAAGATGTGTGTATATATATATAGGTACCCTAAAGAGCTATGTTTACCTCCCTAAACCATAACGGATTCCAGGTATTTTTGGTTGAAAATAATTGCGGTAGCTCCAGACCGACCAGATGAGAGAGGGAACTCTGTTTATGATAATAATGACCTAATAGCTTTTTGCTAGAATGAAAAACCTTATCCGATTTTTAGTCATGTAGATATATTCAAAAGGTTGTGCTTTAAATAATACCTATGACGGTGCACGTTACATTCGATGATTGTTAATCTGGTAAACTTACCACATTACCAGCGTCGGGGTCGTATAACCGTTGTAGCAATTGGATAAGAGTGGACTTGCCACAGCCGCTAGGCCCCACGAGTGCGACACGTTTGCCGCTCGGAATGGCTAACGACAACCCGCGTAGTACCTCCACCTCGCGCCGCGTCGGGTACCGGAACACCACACCGTTGTAGTCAATCTTGCCGGATGCAATCTGCCATGTCATATTATTGGCTCAAACTTGTCCATGTATACTGACATCCGTATCCGTAGACAAGTAAATTTGAGCAAAAGCAATCACTACTTTTGAAAAAAAGCTGTTGAAAGTGTGTCGCTGTCTACCAACAGCAAGGCTATAAAAAAAGATGGAAAGTAAACTGTTTGTCCTTGCCGTTATGATGTCGATAGTTTGTCGATCTCGCGTTCGAAGAAGGTAGATACGTGTGACTCTAATATGACAACGTTACTACAACTAAGCCACCTAAATCTTGAAAACGAAACGACATTGGTGGTGACATTCGTCAAAATACAACGTATTTCCTTGAACTAACCTTTCCTAAAAGTTATGCATGTTTTCAAATTACTGTTATTCATAATTATACAGTACGGTATAAACTACCTATAATTTTTAATATGAAATAAATTTGTTATAACGCAAAGGATACAACATATTTTTTGAAAATTTATTATTAATCCAAACCCGGGCAAGCCTCGGGCTAAATTTGCATCAAGTAGAAAGTTGAAAAGGTATCTCAGATCAGCAGCATCTTTCGTAAAATCACTACTATTGGCTCCGAACTTTTTCTCAGAAGATTTTGTTCTAAATGCAGATTTTATATTTTAAAAGAAGGGTTTATAATTACAATTAATATTATAGTGTGTATGTTTATTGCTTGTCTTATCATTCAATTATGTTAAGTCTCAGACATAATGAAGATAAACACAAGAAATTAATCACAAAATAATGAGGCATATCAGACTACATGACTCTCGCAAAATATCTAGGCAGGAACATTCCCGCCTAACCAGCCTGGTACTTATATACCTAATAAATATCTTTTGAATCATTTACTTTCTGATTCTATTTTGTTTTTGAAACCAGTAAATCTAGACAAAAGTCATTTCGTCAACTAACTTTTGTCTGGATTTTTTATAGACACGTAAGTATTTGTAAATATCAATAGGTATCTTCTTTTAACAAAAGTTGACAAGTTTATGAGACTGAGAAAAGTGCCTTAAAAGGTATGAACAAAAGCTCACAAAGGGTTGTAAGGCGTTTACATTTTATTTTTAAGCTAGTCTGTATTATATATCAATGTTAAATGTTATAACAAATTAGTATATTTAAAGAGATAACTGAATACTTAAAAACATCGGTTGCACCGCTATATTATGTAAGAAAACAATACTCAACACAATTACGAAACCACTTTCTCAAGAATGGTTCAAATCGTAAGTATCTACTATTATTATCATCCAAACGTAAATATCGATCATTCCTTATAGATCAGTAATCAATATAACCCTTTTCAAATCGGTCGTCGGGTTATTACCACTAGCACGGAGAAAATATTAGGGAATTCCCCGTTTTATTTAGCAGTACTGCTAACTTCGTGTAGTGCGGTGCGAAACATGATTTTTGGTATGACCAGCAGATAGAAAATAAAATTATAGTTGATCATTTCAATGCAAATATTTGTCTCTTAGTAATTGTGTGTTGTGACTAAATCTAATATATAAATAATACTTTTTTAAGGTCAGAAAACGTTGTTGCGCGGGGCCCGTAGCATTTGCTACTGTTGCTTCGTGGCTAATCCGGCACTGTTTAGCTGTAGTAACCTTTCTACATGCTTGACCGAACAACTCTATGATTCAGATCAGATTATCGATATGTCATTTCGTTTTTGAGATCCAGGTGACTCTGTAGTAATGTGTAGTAACGTTGTTACAGCTGAGTCCCACGTATCGTCTAAACGCGAGCCCGCCAAACTCCGACCAATTGTCGACATCATAGCGACACAGTCAAACAGTTTGTTTTACACCTTTTTTGTGATTCGGCTGTAGTCAGCAACACATCAAAAGTTATATTTTCTTGAAAGCAGCGTAAAATTCGGGCCTATTAAAGCACGATAGAACCCTAACTATGCTGCTGAGCTCCAGAGATTTTAATTGGTTTACACTGATAAAAATGTAAGCCAATTAAAATATCCACTGCTGGAACACAGGCTTTCCCTTTGTGATTTTATGAGGAAAACGCGCTAACCATTGCTCCATAGAGCTCTATACAGGGTGTTTCTTTAAGGGTGTCAAGCCGGTGCTGGGAGTATCATACCTATCGATTTAACCCCGATGTATGTTCCGTGATTTTTTGTAGTTTTTGGGTTATAATTTTTTTCATTATTTATTATGATTTAACGACAGAACGGCTTTAAAAATTATAACTTCTTTTGAGTAAGCTTTTCTTAGTAGTTTTTTTTATACAATGCCTATTGCTTGTAGTTTTATGAGTAAAATAATTTCCTTTCTAACTCTGATATAAAATGCAAAAATTTGATCAATAGTAAAAAGATTGGGAAGAAGCAGGAAACAGAATGAAATTTTCAACTTTAAAGATAAATTAATCAAAGATCTTCCTTAGCTTCTCACTAACTTAAAAAAAAACTGCGCAATAAATATTTCATAATACTACAAAAAATATGTACTTTATGGGGCATTATTTGCTGAAATCGATCTCTGAAAGTATTGAATCAGAAATCTCGTAAATTTCATAATTTATATTTTTTTATTATTTTCGCATATTTTTGTCATTCTTAAGATAAATTATTCATTTAACTTTAAGTTGAGCTGAGGTAATGAAAAACAGTTGTTTTATCACTACTACTGTCCTTTTAAAAAAAATTACAATTCAAAATTATATCCCGGAACATACATGGGGGTCAAATCGATAGGTATGGTAGATACTCAGTTATCACCTAGCACCGGCTTTACACCTTAAAAGAAACACCCTTTTTATACTGTTTCTTTTTATGCTATTAAAGTCTCAAAATTTATACATTCTGAAATATCGAAAACTGGAACATAGCAAATATTGTATACTACAGTGTTCCCCGAATTGCTTTGTTCTAAAGCGAGCATTAATCGAGCAACTAATGTCTCGGGTAGTAAATTGTCAAAGTTTAGTTCAGGTCAAAGGGGTGAGTGTAGATCTTAATTTGGACACTTACGAAATTCTCATTGACGGTGGGGGAAGTAGTACTCTCCACTTTGGGCTTGCGCCTTAGCTGCGTCATGATGCGCCCGGCCGCGCTCAAGGCGGCGCCGAAGTTGGGCGCGAACGCTAATGCTTGTCCCATCATCCATGCGCCAAACACTAGTGCTTCTGACACTCTGTCCACAAATAACATACAAATAGGTAAATATTTGGTATACTTAATATTCTTTGTTATGATGAATTGAAATTAGGATTTATATCACGCGAGTTATAATGCTGTTATGGGGCGGGGATGTTTTTACTCATATTTGAGGTTCGGAATGCACGGCAGTTAGCTGTCCTAACTTTGCACTTGCTTACTTACTTTTGTACTTATCATAACAGTAGTGAATATGAACTATTTTCCAAGTATCTAGCTAGGTTTAAGAGCCAATGCAAATTGTGTTTTTTCAAGTATGTACGTAGCCAACCGAAACTGTGTTCGATGTTGTCGTGTCGTGTTGTGTGTTCGAAGTGGACTAGAATACCAGCTACTATGTTTTACAAAATAAAAAATCTAATGACTCCTTGTAAATCTGTGATTTATTTTCTGCTTTTTTTATTGAGTATTTTAACTATCCACACCACGACCAACAAACTCCCAGCCCAGCGGTTTGAGTTTCGCAGATAATTCTGTAATCGTCGCTGAAATAAACATTGAGATAAGCTCCACAGAAAAAGCTTTAAAAGCCTTGGATTCTACCAAGGGGCCGGGATCCGAAAGTTTGTCCGTTTATTTCTTAAAATCAACGGCCAACGTTTTAGCGTACCCTCTATATATATTTTAGAACAAGTGTATGCATGAAGGAGTATTTCCATCAATTTGGAAACAAGCTAACATCACACCCATACATAAAAACGATGACAAGTATGACGTAGTAAACTACCGGCCCATCTCCATGATACCTGCTTTGTCATAGCTTTTTGAAAGTTTAGTGCACGATGTTATTTACCTTATTGTTTATGGGCTTATTATACCTCAGCAGCACGGGTTTGTTAGACGAATGTCAACGACAACTAATCTTATGATCTTTGTTAACTTTTTATTTGAGAATATAGATCAGCGCCAGGAAACAGATGTTGCTGGCGCTGATCCATGTCTTGGTTTTGGTACAAATATATAATGTTGCTGACACTTACTTCCGTAAATGTTTTGACAAAGTGCATCATTAATTACTCTTAGAAAAACTCGCATTTAACGGCATCCAGGGCAATTTGTTGATATGATTTACTCCGGATATCACGAGGAGACTGCAGACTGTTGTGATAAATGGTTACAGATCCGAAATTGTCTCTGTAGCATCGGGAGTGCCCCAAGGCTCTATTCTTGGGCCTTTACCATTTATTATACATGTCAACGATTATTGAGGACTGCTTTTTGCATTCTCATTTCTTCATGTACGCAGATGACTTGAAAATTTACACTATGATATGGCTTTTAGATTGTATTGCTTTGTGATGAGGTCAGCGTGCAATTTTAGACGTCCCTCTACATTCATTCATTTGTTTAAATCACTCATAAGGCCCCAATTGGAGTATGCCACACAAGTTTGGAACCCTCTCATCAGAAGTATATAGATATCTTAGAGAAGGTGCAACGTAAATTTTTACGTCACGTAGATTACAAGGCTTGTTGTGTCCGCCAGTTTTACGCTCAACTTTCAGACAAATATAATTTACTTATTTTAGAAAAGAGACGTACATTACTGAGTTTCATGATTTTGCACTGTATGTATAATAATAGGTTCGACTGTACTGAGCTAAGTAACAAATCGTGCCGCGTGGTTCATACGCCGTGCACAGGCTCGCTGTGCGTACTAGTCGTGTATTCCACACACCGCAATGCAGCCGCTCACGCGCCTTTGAGCGTGCAACTCTATGATGCTTGGTTAATACATTTAACAGCACTTTTGAAGAACTAGATTTTCTAAAAATCTTTACTCGTAATGCAAATAAATTTAAGACACTCGTTATAAATCATCTAAACAATTAATAACTTGAGATTGTATTGACAGCTTTAATTGTTACACGTTTTCTCAACCCTGAATAGACTATAGATTAGTTTAATCTAGTGATTAAAATAATAGCAATTGACTCACTTGATGACATCCTTATATGGTACTTCCCGGTTGGCGACGAGAACGCCACCATACCAAAGTGACAACGCGTAACCGGCGACGGGCGCCGTCTGCCCAAAAGCGAACACCACTCCACGCCATCGTAGACTTTTCCGAGCGGTAGCTTTAGCAGCGAGATTGGCCTTTTTGTAGCGCTCCAATACTCCTTCTTCACCGCCTACAAATTAATGCTTTTGTAAAGTTCTTCGAGCTTCAATCGAGATTTCAAATAGCAAATGATAATTTTATTGTTACATTTACAGAATACAGAAAATACGTATAGGTCTATCATTAGTGGCATATCAATTAAATTACACAGTAAAATTCCCTATAGAATAAAACAATCTGAGAATGGCACTTGGATAGTCCAACATCAGCGGGAAGACTAAGTGCGAGGCCACACGATGCGTTAACGGTGCGGTGCGGTGCCTGAGCGATGACGCTGTGTCATCCTACAAACAAATCATTATACCATGTCAGAGGACGCGTTACGCCGCCTTGCGGCGTCGCTCCGCAAGCGCGCCGGGCTTGGTATTGTCCCCGGCAAATAAGTTGAACATGATTTTGAAATCACGTGACATGTGCAGTAGTGACTAATGTACCTAAACTTGCTACTGCGCATATCACGTGATTTCAAAATCATGTGCAACTTATTTTCCGGAAACTTTACCTGAGAGACGAAGCGGGAAGGGATAATGAGCCCGCAGAGCAATGCGGCGCCGCACCACCCGTGTGGCACCCTATACCTCGAATTCATTACGATGCGGTGCCGCAACGCACCGCACCGTATCGTGTGGCCCCACTCTAAGCGGACATACCAATGGGCTAGTAAATTAAAGTTCTTTTCTCTCTTTTGAAGATCGGCGAGAGACAAAAAGTTCAAATGAGTATTGATAGTTTTAATAATATGTCAGTCACTTACAAAAAGCTGAAACTGTTCTAATGTTGGTGATCGCTTCAGTGGCGATAGTGTTTGCTCGGTCAGACGCAGTCCTGACGGCCGCAATGCCTTCCGCCAGAACGCGGCCTTCTAGGATCACAGCCGCTATCACCAGCGGCACCGATACCAGTGACACCAAAGTCATCTTCCAGGTGTAGAACATTGATAATAATACGCCGATCACGATAGTCGCCCCTGCTTGCATCAATGCGCCAATTCTTGTACCAGTTGCCTGTTTAAGATAAAACTGTATTAAAACTAGATCTGCTACTACCAACGTAATAAAGCATAGTATCCTCGTGACCATAGTTGGTCATCGTAGCGTAGCCTATAAACACTTGCTAAACCCTATATCAATATTTTTTTTTTTTTCTTGTGAATGGATGATCTATAATTTGGCACTTTAGCTCTAATGTTAATAGTAGAAAAACTGCAATTAAACTTAAGACATGAAAACATATTTATTAACAACTACATAAAACTTAATATTAACGGCATCAAACGTCTTCTACACAGTCCCGGTGACCGGGAGACGACTCGGCTTATAGATTACTTCACAGAGACGGCAGGCTTGGCAACTTAGCGATATCCAGCGGCGGAGCTTGTTTTCTGGGTGACTTCAACGCTCACCACAAAGAGTGGCTATTCCCTTAACAGAAAACTGACTATGCTGGGAGAGAAGCGCGACGATTTGCCCTAGCGCTAAATCTTACTCAGCTGGTGGAACAAGCGACGGGAATTCCAAATATTACTGGCCACACACCTAATCGCCTTGACTTATTGCTGACAACTGATCCACACACATTCAGTATCGGTCTCAGCTGCAGTATGTACATCGCCATTGTGGAGTGATGCATTAAAACTGGGGGCACCTTGAGATGCCTATATAGGGAACCAGAATGTTGAGTGAATTTTTATAATAGTTCACATAGACCTACACAAGTTTAAAGTGCCCGTTGTGCTACTTGGGGTTGAATTATTTGACTTACACCTTGCACACCAGCAGCATCAGCAGCAAGTCGCGAGCATAAAGCACCAACGCCATTCTTCGCGTCATCGAACCATCCAATCTCCTGTTTTAGCATCGTACTAAAAGCTGCCACTCTGGAAAAATGAAATATTTTACCTATGGTTTAATGTTTACTCACTTGGATATTTTAGGAGCCGAACGACAACGAGTAGTCAAGATTTCTAGACTGCTCGTTGTCTGCGCAAGTGTGAGTTTTGAGTTTAAAATGAAGAAAAAAGAAGAAGGTTTCAGCAGGGCAGTTATAATTTTTATTGATATTCAAAATACATGAATTACTACATCCAAGTTCCGCTAGGAATGTGCAAATATTATCATAATTGTTTTTGGTTTATACGTCAACATACTATGTATATATATTATCTGGCTATCGAACAAAAAAGTTATATAATTGAATCAATTTAATTTAGAAATGATGATTACCACTGGAATTAAGCCATTTTAGTGTAATAAAGATGAAATTAGTTTATTGACCGCGGGCAAAAACTACGATTCATAATTATCAATTGATGCTTTGTGTGTGATATTATTATAATTTCAATAAAAATTGAGCATCTCTTGGAAATTAAAATCTACATAATTCTTATCTACAAAGTTTGTTTTAAATCAAATCCAATCCCCGGCAGCCTGCTAAATAACGATATTGCACGAATGCATTATACGCTAAAGAGAACATTCTTTACCTTAGCCTAGCTGTCAATCTTACACCGGTGAGGTTGAAGATAAAAATTTGAAAGAAGATACCAATGCCAGTCAGTATGCCCACTAGAATGAAGTACACGGCTATCATGTTAGTCTCCCCCCGGATCCAATCTGAGTTGGGGCTTTCTAGCAGCTGAAAAATAATAATTTTATCTTTGTACTCACATAGGTATTCTTATCCAATGAGCATGAAGTTACATTTCTCAAAACTTCTGAGTATCTGTATCATCATAAGCTTTAAGGATCCGCTGATGGGACACAGATTTTCTTTATAGTATAAAACAAAGTAGGTAGAATGGCTCCAATTATGACCCCATAATTCAACAGGCGGGCCCAGTGTTGATTGCTGTGTGTTAACGATGCAGCCGCTTAGTCGCACGTCGCGGTGGAGGGAGGAGTTTATAATAAACTTTTGGTTAGTCGCCCTTATGACCGGCCCTTGCGAAAGTTGCGTAATCGCATGTCGCAAGCGGAATCGTTTTCCTAGTTCGATTCTAGATTACAATTTATCGGAATAGTTATCTTCGATAACATTATTTAGTTTTTAAGTAACGTTAATTAAGAAAGTTGTCAATGATATATCATTGACATTGAGACCGTGTGATAAACTTACACCATATGTTTCACCAAACAACACAGCGAACATTGGGAAGGAGGCACCGACTACTATAGCGGCCACAACTCCAACAATCATTAAGTATTTCTCTGGCTCACATAGCTTCATGACTTCCCAAGTGGTAGGCTTATATTCTTTGGGAGGTTCTGGCTGCACCATCACACTGTCCTCAGACACCTCACTGGTACCGCTTCTTACAGACTCTATGGATTCAATTTTTTGAAGCTTTGGCCGTTGCATTCGTGCATCTAAGAGAAAAAAAAAGAAAAAAATCTAAATTAAATCGATTCAATTATTACCTTACAGCCAATACAGCCCATCACTAGTCCAAATCACAGACATTTTGTGTAAATCCAAGCGTTGAAAGGGTATAAATTATCATATAATATGATAAATTATAATAAACATTGATATTTCTTCCCATACAATAATTTCAGTACCTAGTTTAAAAAATAAACTAAATGGCATTACATAGTTTGTTGGTAACGGATGAAAAATTAAAAGTCTGAATTTTATGAAATATTCCATTTCACTGTCCAGGTTCTATTTATTTATTATTCGAAGTGAAAGAAGAATGTGTTAAAAAATAAATTAATTCTAAATCGAAAATAAAAAAAATGTGTTTAGTCTATTATTTTTTAGGGCTTGAGCCTTAATTTTCATTGAAATTAAATTAAGTACCTACCTACTTAGTTATATAAAAATAGTTTTGGGCTAAACTCTGTTTAAAAATATAATACGTTTGGAACATTCTTTGATTCGAATAATCAATATCGAATCATAACAGAGAATCAGATTTTTATTAGTATATCGTACATATGTAATAAAAAAATTATATCCTTTTTATTAAAAAAACATCAGGAGTCAAAAAAATAGATTGAAGATTTTAAAACACTAGGGCAGAAAGAGGCAGCCCCGTTTGATTTTTTTAAGTTTCATGTAGTCTTTAGATAATAGATCGGACAGCAGCATATTAACTGAAACAAAACAGTTATATTCGATTTTCTGCTTAAATATAACAGACTGCAATAAAAATATAACGAGCACAATTTACAATTAGGACTATTTTGTGATAACGTGCTGTTGTAAATAATAAAAATAAAAGTATTCACAATTTTACTACTTGTTATATTATACTAAAAGCCAGGTAAAAAATGATCTGAATTTACTAAAGCTGATCATTTGACTTTTGGTTTTTATGGTAGTTGTGTACACACACATACTGCGGTCCGTCAGCGAACTGCTATCACACGCGTTCTGGATTACAGTTTACGCAAGCTGAAAATTGTTGTACAGGTTGCATATTCCCTATAAATAACAGTTATGTAAGTCAGTTACTTAAATGTGAGAACGAAGTTGATCAATCAACCCCAATGTATGTATTATAAACAAAATAAGGTGCAATTTAAAAAGTTCGATTATTAATATTATCCTCCCTGCATTAATAATTGTTTTTTGCGTTGGCTGACTGACGGTTGTTTTCAGGTAATAGCCAAAAATTTTCAGTAATACAGTTGGCTGAAATTTTTTGTCTGCCTTACGTCTCAAGTCAAATAAGAGCTATGTAGGCGTGCAAAATTATTGCTTACCTCTTGCCAACTCTACACTTATTTATCAGCTTTGGAGGTAATTTAAAATTGCATACCATAGAAATCGTAAACAGTTTAAAATATTTTATATTTTCGGTAAAATAATTGTGATTAATGATAACTTAATATGTGGATCACCATATTAATTGTTATTTTGGTGCAGTTTTCTCTAACAAGCTCAAGAAATGCTCACGTTTTTCTGTGTCATGTGTGGTAACGTTGTTTTCTCCGCCAGGTGCTACACTAGGTTCGTTTTGTAGCACAAGTTGGTAGTATCGGCCCTTATGTTTTAACAGCTCTTCGTGGGTGCCCTGTTCCACTACCTCGCCTTTGTCAAGGAATACAATTCTATCTGCGTTCAGGACTGTAGCTAATCTGAAAGGCAATTAATAGACTGCTGAAACTATTTCGGTAGTTACCTTGTCAGAAAAAATATAGGGCATCGCACCTAAAATTTAATACACTCTGTCTGCTTTCTTAATCAAAGTAGGTAATCCTCTAATTGAAAGTGTACTTGTTGTAACACTCAATTCGTTATAGGTATATGGCCTATGCATGAGAAGCCCTCTGTTTCAAATAAATGTTTGGCGTTTATGGTTCTTTAACGTATACCTGTGGCTCACCATGATGGTGGTTCTTCCATGTGCAGCAGCGTCCAGCGCCCTCTGCACCTTAGCTTCGCTGTGGGAGTCCAAGGCCGAAGTTGCTTCATCTAAAAGTAGGATCTTCGGCTTCCGGACTAAGGCTCGAGCAATGGCAATACGTTGCTTTTGACCCCCAGACAACTGGGCGCCACGCTCGCCGATAAGAGTGCTGTAACCCTATAATAGGAACCGACATAACCCACGTCATCGCTTTAATAGTAGCTTTCGCTAATAACTATGTGATGTGATGCCATGGCCAATGTGATATTAATTTCAATCATAACATTTAAGATCGATTATTTTATAATAATAATAAATGAAGTCGGTTGAAAATCAGGGTAACTTGTAACAATTATAAGTTTTCCTAAATATAAAACTAGAGCTTGTCAGTTGATTAATAAATACCTACTTAATGCACAAAATATATATATACAAATATAAATAAGGACTCTGATATATACGCTCATGCTTGTCACAGAAATTTAACCCCTATATTTGAAAAGACAACTGCCATAATTCGCAATGCACCCAAGCAAGATTTGTAAAAAATACAGCTTGCCAGAAATTCGTATTGCAACGTAATGTTCGCCGAAAGATTTGCGCAAGCCTTTAAACTCACCTCAGGCAACTTTTTAATAAAATCGTGGCAGTAGGCCTGTTTTGCAGCAACAATTATTTCATCATCGGTACACGAAGGATTGCTTAGTCTAAAAATAAAAAGAAAAAAAAATGAAAATGCAAGAGTCACTTAATCATCAAACAATACTTATCGCCTGCAAAGTTAATGAAGCTAGACCAAATTTAATATTATTATTATCTAGCTCTATCATTCGTTTTTTTCCTATTTTCTTGTATGGAGGAGTAAGTATTTAAAAAATAATGAGCTCTTTATTGTTTAAAAGCCTTTACGGAGACTACCCTGCTTGCGATCGTGCTCCTTTTCTCATTAACTTTCATGTTCATACCTTCTCAGCAAGCATTAGTGACATTATTAAAATGCTCGTTTATGATTTTATTCAACAGTCAAAAACAGCTAACATCTTATTTCATTTATAAACGCTCCTGATACCTTTTTATATAAATACGAATTTACAGAAAAAATCTTGGAATTTCTTCTCGAATGCACATGTGTTTGTTTTTTATGTGTCATCACATCTTTTTTTTATTTCAATTCATCATGACTGGGAATAGCATGTACAGGCGCTGTTGAGTTACGATTGCTTATGTAAAGTACCATGCACACAAGCACCCAAGGATGGGTTCCGGAAATATATTTTATAGTTGGAGCTTTGCAAGACACGAAAGCTGTTAATTCGCGGTCGCTCCATGTTAAATAACGCCATAGTGTTCCCATGAAGGACTATTGTCCAACAGTAAGGCATGAATCATCTAATTGCATCAACCGAAATATAGTAATGGTGGTTAATAGAACAGTATGGACAGTTACTTACCTCATCTATTGGACAGTGGTTCTTTCAAGAAAACTTTTTTTGGAAAATTTTAATTTTTGTTATTTCACGAATTTAGCTATTTGGGAAAAGATCGTTTAACGAAAACGGTTGAATTAGCACAAAAATGTTCCTATTACCAAATTTGTTTTGGCGCCATTCCTCACTAACTTTTTTGTGATATTTTCCACATTGTTACGTGTTTTGATGGTTTCTAAACATAGATAAGAGCCCGAAGACGATGATATGGTGGCGTCAAATGTGGTAACGTGGCCTTTTTTGTACTTAATAATGTTTAAACAATGGGATTAATTATTTTAATAGAAAAATGCTAGAAAAAATCGGCTCGACTCACAAGTGAATTCTCAGGCGGGAAAGTAGAATTTTTCTAGTATTTTTTTGTTAAAATAATAATAAAATATAAGAGCACATTGAAAAATGCAAAAAAAAAAAAGTTATAAAATGCTTAATTATTGGCAAAATCTCATTCAATAAAACAAATTAGTTTACTTGAAGGACTCACCGAATATTTTCCTTAATGGTGCCTGCAAACAAAACAGGTTCTTGACCGACGACTGCGATGTGGTTCCGTAGATGCCTGACGTTCAAATTCCGCAGGTCATTCCCAGATGCTGTGACACAACCCATGTCTGGGTCATACATCCTCTGTAAAAGTTGCAGTACTGTTGATTTGCCGCAGCCGCTAGGTCCTACTAAAGCCACGGTTTCATTTTGATTTATCTTCAATGTCAATCCATTGAGTACCTGCGGAAAAGCAAAATTTAGCACCAAAAATAGTAAAGTTAAAAAATACACGAAGTTTGAAATATTTGCAACTATCTAATGCTAAAAAACAGCAATCAGATATCTAAATAAAACGCAAATTAGATGTTATCAAGTCCAATACACCACTTCAGCTACTTTACCAGTATAAAGTGTTACTGACTTCTGCTGTGGGGGTTAGCAGCTACTATTAATAATACATATACCTATTTGTTTTCCAAAAATGAGCAGTGCGTACTTTATCTGACTTAAGATCTAGGATTCCTTTCGAGAAATTTGTACTTATAATGTGTCCAAATATATATGAAATAGTGATATTTTTATTCATTCAATTCTAGAAATAAAAATAAACTTGGTGTTTCAAGCTTCAGATTGCAAAAAACGAGTGCCACACCATGTAACTGTATTGCCTTTATATCAATAAAAAAACATGAACAAACCCTTTGTTCATAAAACTTTTTTGATTTGATAACAAAATTGATAATTATTTGAAGGCAAAAGGCGTGGGGTTAATTGCTTAATAACTATACTTCTAATTAATATTTTGTTAAGTTGATTTTTCTAATGTATTTTGCAAGCGCTAGAAAAGTTTCCATTATATAAAAAATCTGTAACACATTAAAGGAAGCAAAATATAGCCCCTGCTTGCCAAGTTTTTTGCGTATTCTTCTTGGTACAAGGTTTTCCTTGGTCATATTGAATAAAAAATGTTTTATCTTTATCCACATCTTTTCGGGAAATAGATAAACGAGGCAGAAAAATATGGAATAGAACAGCCTATTGCTTTCGCTATGTTTGTTTATCTCATTATCTTCTCTATATTCACCTTGACGTCGTCTCTGGCAGGATATGTGAAATGAACATCCTTCAAAGCCAAATCCCCTCTGATTTCTGGTTTCATGCCTTGTGTGGACAAACTATCTATATCAGGTTTGCGATCGAGGACAGCAAATATGGAACCACCAGAAGACCGCGCCGCGTTCAAAGCTTCCATGTGCGGCGCCGTTAAGCCAACATTCTGAGCCCCTTGGAGGATGCTGAAGAATATCTGATGGAATAAAATCTCTTTGTGGTGTTTTATATGTGTTGATTGATGTAGAGCCCTATCTTTTACATGGTGACAAGTGGGGTAAGGACTCCGATGAAGCTTTTCTATAGTCTATTTATTAAAAAAATTAAGTAAGGAGTTTTTAAATATAATGTTCAAATGTCCCGTTTGTTATTATAGTTTTACTCGTAACAGATTTTCTAAAGTTATTTTATTTTATTTCTCATCAATGAAATCAAGATATAAATTGTACAGAATAGTCTGTTACAATAGGCATGCATCGCATTGAAATGACTTATTGAACTGTAGAAAATCTATTAAAACTTACAATCATCAAAACAGCTGCAGTGTAGGAAGGTGTTGCTTCATGTCTACTGTCTAGAATAAGGCCGACGCCATACCAGAAAGAGAGAGCATATGTGCCGTAAATAATGAGCCACATTACACCACTTCCGATCCCTGAGTAAACTCCTCTCATGATTCCTATTTTTCTTGCTGGCTCTAATCGTGTGGCATATCTATAAATAAAAGGTTAATAACTATTATGCAGTACAAAGCTGTAATCTCGTTGGTTGTTTTTATGGCAGCTAAACTTTGTGTCACTAGCCAATAACGATAACAATTTTCATGGATACGTGAATTGAAGGCAAAAAGGTTCGTCGTGTAACATGTACCAGCACTGAAACACTGTTATACATACTAACTACAAAGTAATATTTTACCATTAATTTATCATAAAGCATAGTTATAAAAAATAAAAGTTGACCTGTTTATCTCTTTACTTTCACCGCCGAAAGCAACTACCGTTCTGATGGCAGCCAGAACTTCTTCGGCGACGACGCCGGCTATGCTATAAGCCTTCAGTTCTTTTGTAGTCAGAGATGATTGTACCTTAGGATAGAAATATAAAATCATTTATCAAACGAGTACAAGTCAAAAGAAGACAAAAACATCTATCTGATGTCTAACTATTGTGAGTAAGGCAATCGGGTATGAGCAGAGGCGCCTAAAAGGGACAGCCTGTGTTAGTATTAAGAATAATTGAAACTGTATTAATTATGTAATTAAATATTTAAGTTATTATTTATTGATTTACTTTATTAATTTATTGATTGATTTAATTATGTACACTTTTTAGTAAAATATTTTTCATAATTATCTTTGATCTAACGTATTATCTGTCATAGCAAAACACGATTGGTCCACGTCACCTCCCCGCCAGGCGGACGATTTAGTAGGGATTTGTGTTTGACAAAATTGAATGAGGTAACAACGAATGCAATTTCGCCAGTTACGGCAGAAAACTGAACAAATTTCAAAAAACATGTGCAGAAACTGGAGAATGAATACTGGGAAAAGGATATGGAATATGTAAGGGAAAATTATAACATAAAAGTAGAAGAAACTAGTAACGAATAGTCATTAAGTACTTGTAGCGATAATAGCATGAGTTCATTTGATATTGATTGTGATGAATGAAATATTATTATATATTTTTTTCCATTTTACTTATAGAAATCCTTATTTAATTAGTTTTAATCTTATTTTGTTGTGTTGCATAAAAACAACATAAACTGCTGCTGCGATGCCACATTACTAGAAAATTGCTATGACGACCTGTCGCATACTTAAAGTATCTTCGAGAGTTAGAGATCACAATACAGTGACATAGTTCGTAAGGCACTGTTGCTCATTTTGAGTTCGGGGGGAGGGTGTGTGATTATGATTACCTCCAATAACATTAGTCGCCTTAAGCACCTCTAAGTGGGAATGGTTTGTAAAATTGTACTTTGCCAAGCATCAACGGCCAAAAGTTATATGACAGGATCTCATTGTCAATACTCAGGAAATAAGATCGCAATTTGAAATATATTGAATTTTTTAACGTGATAGTAACGTCTGCATAATTGAACAGTTACACGAAAAATTTGAAAATCCTACTTACCTTGGCAACTACTGCGGTGGTTGCGATGATAACCGGTGTGCATGATAGGATGATCAACGTCAACTCCCAACCATAACAGAATGAGATAATGATTGCGAACAAGAATGACGTGACCAAGTATACCAGCATTGGCACTTTCTCCGCGATGCCTTCCCTGTACTTTTCAACATCGCTGGGAAAAAATAAATGTTTTTAAATTTTTATTGTTTATTTTTAGGACAACTTTTTATTTAGTTGGGACACTATCAACCCAACTAAATAATGAAATATTGAAAATTCTGCTTTCTTAAAAAAATATTTCAAAATAAATTTAATCACTAGGAATGTAACGAGCGATTATGGGTCATACTTACTCCGATACTTTTGTGGCAAAATTCACTGTCGTGTTTAGGTCATACCATGAAATATCTTGGCGTAGTACAGATTGAAGAAATTTCTCTTTGATTCTGTCGATCTAAAAAAATATAAATAAATTCTTAATTTTTAAGTATTTCCACTCCATTTATATAATTGTCGTTTATTTCGTACTAATCAGCTAGCACCAGGCCACGTCTTTCATATTTTGCGTTTTAAGAATGCCGTTACGAACCACTCTGTGCAGTTCACATCCACGGAGTACACATAACCCTAAAACCATTCGTAGGGTAAGGACTTACCTGTTTGAGAGCAATGTAATTGAACAGATCAACGCTGATGGCCCCCACGATAAATTGGAGTACAGAGAACACAAAGCAGCCAACGCCAAAAGCTCTGGCATCGTCATATAACGCCGCTTTGTTCTCTGCCGCAGTTGCGTTCTCTCTATAAATAAGTTGTATGAATAAGGAAGTGCAGCCTTATTGACAAAAATAAAAATAAAAAATTTGAAAAAACATTGTATGCTTTTCGTGTTTCAACACCAGTTTACTGAAGTCTATCTAAAACGTATAGGTCATAACAAAAGTGTATTTGTTTGGTCTTAAGCATATGATCACTGTTAGATGGTAATCGGTAGCATGCATTTTTTTCATGAAATCTAGTCAGTTTTACTAGAAGTAATTTTTTTACTGATACTGGAGTTGCATTTCTCAAACATATTCTTAAGGCTGGGAGGGCAAGCAGGATTTGATCGGCATATTTTGTGACATTTCTAAGGCATTCGATTGCGTTGACTGACGAACACTATTTAAAAAAAATCAAACATTATGGTGTCGCTGATACATAGCCTATTTCAATCATATTTGTCAAAAAGAATTCATAAAGTTGTAATCAATAAGATTGAGTCTGCTGCAGGTCTTAAACTAAGGATTGACGCCAAGGATCAATGTGAGGGTTTTTAGTCTTCTTGATCTTTGTTAATGACCTTCCTTACTATGTGAGAAATCTATGTGTAACAGTTCTGTTTGCAGATTACACTTCCTTTGTCTTAATAAATAATATAAGACAATAAATATCACATGCATCGTTCTGAACACAAGTTAAATAGTATCACAACACGTAGACCCGAGCCAATATAGAAAAGTACATTTTCTATATTGCCCCGTCCGGGAATCGAACCAGGGACCTCGGAGTGACATTATACGAGCCACTGGTTTGACCACAAAGACAGTCGTTTTAAGGTCTCTTAAAGTAATGATTGCTCTGACGATGTTAATAGTGCTCTATCAGAAGTTTTACATTGGTTCAGGATTAATTATAATCAAAGAAAACAAATTGTATAGGTAATTAAGTAATTTACGTCACAATGTAAAGCATATAGGCCTTCGTTGAGGAGACAAATTTTTTGGGTATAAAAGGATTAAGGCTTTTAAATATTATTGAAACGATAACGTTAATTTATATTTGTTTCTTTTACAGTGTGAAGTCCTATGGGTATTAGTTGTGGGTCTCAGTTGCTAATATTAAATATACTAAAGAAAAGAGCCTAGAGATTCTGTCAGATATTTTGCTCAAGAAAATAAATATTTCTACTAACTGTGGCGAGACAGTGCGTTAAATAATAATAGAGTATAATCCATATATGAAAGAACTACAATATATTTATCAAGCGACATACAATCGGTTTAACATAAGAAATAAAAATAGCAGTTGGAACAAAACATGCTTTTTTAAAACATCTTCCTGGTAGTGGAGTGTGGGGCGAGTCGTTACGATAGATTAGATAAAGTTGAGCGATAGATACATGCCTTGAGAGATGGGTCTGCTTTAAATTATCAGTATTTTGGATAATTACTTAAAATATGGGTACATCTGTATGTAACATTTCTAAACTTGTGTTTTATACCATTTATGTCATAGCAATGTTTAAGTATATTTATTAAAAACGTCTATTATTTACAACTTGTTGACTTTGTTGTAATGAAAGAAACCTGAATTTCATGATAATATAATAATATTGTTTCTTATAGATTATGTATGATAACGATGTATAATATTTGAAATGACGTAACTCCAGTTAAAGTTGACGAGTGTCTTACTACTTGTTAGTTAATAAACGTCCTGAATGTGTGATAGGTAAAAATGTTGGACGTTTCAAAACAGTTTAATGCACTTATTTTAAGCGCATTAAATAAAAATAATCCGGAAGTAATCCACATTTAGTGTAACTCAAATTAATTTAAATAGATGAGACAAGAGCCTTGTTATTAGGCCCATAGTAAGAGACGACGTGATGTACTCGCCGTTGATATTTATGCCGAGTCCGCTCCAGTTCAGAAGCTTGAAAACGATCTCCCAGAGTAGCGGTAAACATTTTCGAAAATATGACGTCTCCCTGTCTCACCTCTGGCTGTAATCGGATATGTTTCGAGTTCTGATCCTGGAGGCGGACCGACATGGTGGCATTTTCGTACAAGCACTACATCACCTTGATATATCGATAGTAAAGGCACCGTCGAAGAGACTACAGCACAGCCGAGATCTCGATTGAATCGAAGGCTTTCTCATAGTCCACAAATGCCAGGCAAAGTAGCTGATTATACTCCTCAGTCTCTGTATAATCCGCCGTAGGCAGCGTATGTGGTCTATGGTACTAAAATATTTTCGAAAACTAGCTTGTTCGGGAGACAGGAAGTTATGAAACCTGTGAGCGAGACGATTCGTAATAGCTTTCTAAAACAGCTTGCAAGCATGGGTCAGAGGTGAGATGGGTCTTTCATTTGTCAACAAGGTTTTTTTGCCTTTTTTAAAAGGAATACCAACACACTTCTGTGTCATGCAGTAGGAGTTTGTCCCTCGAGTGTAATGGAATCAAAATAACTTCTGAAGAGACGTAAGTACCACCGTCCCACCTGTTTTCAGAAGCTCAGTCGTGATTCTATCACCACCTTATTGTTTTTCGGCTGTTGGAGAGTCATTGTAATCTCCTCAGACTGAAGTCCGGGATATTTCGTATAGTGTCTGGTCAATCTAGGTCTTGGGTCTTTGGCTAGGTTACTGACAGGTGTATAATTATCCGTAGACCTTTTGGACCACTTCCAATATCTCAGGCTTTGACGAAATGAGTCTGCCATTCTCGACCCTCAGCTTGGTTAGTTTACGTTGGTCAAAATATAGATCGTTTTCGAATACTTTTGAGCCCTTGTTACGCTCAATGGCCTCTTTATGACAGTCTGTATTCAATGTAAATAAGGGTTATTCAAAATTACTAAATAACTAGATTTTAAACAGTTAAACGATTATTACTAATATCGTCATCTCAGCTCAGACAAGGAAGCAGGCTCTATGACGAAAACTTGTGATCTAAATGTAATTTATATTTAGAACGACAGAATGTTTGTGTGTTTTAATGTAAGTCATTTATTAGTCATTACATGTCGATCAGTCATTGATTTATACTAACGGCGATGAGAGAAGAGATGTTGCTCTCGAGTCTTTAAAACCCTGAAGGGTTTTTAGCTAGCGAGTATTCTACAGTTGTATATGATGGTTTAACTACTCGGCAATAATAAGTAGGTACTATTTCGATTGTGTCACCGTTGATAAATACATTTACCATTACCTACATCTATTTTTGAACTTCACAGATAGTGTTTAATTCGTATCCGCTATAGTCTCTTGGCAAATCGAGACAGACGCTCGTTAAGCCGCCTGTATGCTGGAGTAATATTAAGGTTTTGTATACCTACTCACAGTTTCTTTCCTCCGCCGAAAATTTTAATGGTACTAGTATCAGTAGAAGTTCCGTTCATCACAGTCCTGTCAATCAGCAGTGACGTGAACTCGCCGTAGATCATGACACCAAGCGGCACGAACAACCCATTAAGACACGCCAGTATCACACCGACTATCAACAGCAATATTTCGAACGGTTTCGCGAACCTGAGCTGAAAGTAATCATATTTATCATCTGTAGCAGAAGAGTAAATTACACTCTAAGTACTAGCCGAATACGTATTCTTACAACGGCACGGCAGTGCCACCAATAGAAAAGCTTTGGCAAAATATGTCAAAAAGACTAGTAGTGGAGTCATTCAATAAATACAAGATGTATATTGTGTGGATCGCTTCAGTTTCCTTTATATAAAAATCAATATTGGTATTGCTAAAAGGCTGGTGTCATCTCAGCATCATAAATCAACTTCCGACGTTCATATTCTGTTATAAATAAAAGAAAAGACAAAATATATTTTTTACATAAACGCCACCGGAAAAAGGTTTCGAGTTTAAATACTGTTTGGTATCCAACCATTTTGTAGAATATAAATTTGAATCAAATTGAAAGAACATATCAAAGCGATATAAAAAGTACAAAGTTGAAAAATTTAATGTGCTCAATTAAGAACTTCAGATTGCTTATCTGCTTATAAAGAACTTACTAATTTATGCCATGATACTGCAGGTGCTTGTGTCCGCAATTCTTCCTCTCTGAAATAAGAGATAAAAGACTATGAACTCATTGAACTATAAGACATATTTTATTAGTGCAGAAGTTACTGTTTGTATAGCTCTAGAACATTAGCGCCATTGCCAAAAAACCTATTACCAGAAAGAGATACTTAGGCCTACTTTGTCACAGGGGATATGTGGAAATTTGGACGTTAGAAAATAAAATATCCAAAACAAAGAAACACTTTTCTCGTGATTTTAATTTCACACACATTGTAACCTGCCACAAATGTTGTGAGACAAATTAAAGCAAGCTTAAATAACTTACTTATGCACTTTACTTGTTTTAATTTGTCACAATTCAGAAGTTAAAACTCTAATATCATACGTAGGTGTAAAACTACAGCGTTAGTAATAAATTATTTATTTATTGTTTATGCAGCAAAGGTAAAGTGTGCTACGCCAACAAGAACAAACTTTTTAATATGCTGATATGATTAACATATTCATGGCACATATGAATTGTCATTCATAATTTAGCAGAGATAATTTTGTAACTGTAAATATATCAATATTTAATCAAAATAGGGTTCATAAGTTGTTTTATAAGAAGTTTTGTTTTGACTAGTGTACTTAGTGCACTTTATTTTCTAATCTACTGAATCGTGGAATTGACATCCATTGAAGAGGATGACCAGAACACAGTTGCTATCACATATGGTAAGTGATTGAAAAAGTTGTTTGGCTTTACCCTTAAAATAGTTTAAAATACTTTAGTAAGCCCTAAGAGCCTAAGAAGCCTAAGGGCACATTAAGGGCCCTTTTCCTGTCATGCGTTTTTTCGTCCGCACGCGGATCTGGTCCGCATGCGGGTGATAGCACGCTACTGGCCACACGCAGGACAAAGATTAAACCGTTTCGCTGCAGTCTCGTGCGTGTCGCCAGTGAGTACACTCGTGTCCAAAAATGAACGTTAAAAAGTGATTACCGCTTATATCATTTAAAAAAAACAAATATAAAAAACAATTCAGAGTAGATCCATATCTTGAAACCAGACAATTTACTGGTATGTTTAATGTAAATTATCAATATATATATATATATATATATATACATATATATATATATAGGCAAATTTCTAGCCACGCAGCTGCTCCTGCATAGCGATTTTTATACAAAGCATTTTGCTTATCCCACAATGCAGGACGAAAGTGCACTTCAACTATCACTCTCTCCATATCAATTTTCATTTTTGTTGGCGTCTATAATCATGCATGCGTTCCGCGTCACAGTAAAAACAACACTGAGAGTAGAAGAACGCCGCCCGCGTCCGAGTAGAACGCACGCGGGCTGCGCGCCCGCAGCCGATCCGCGTACCGCTCGCGGGCTGCCCGCATGATAGTAAAAACATGTATGAAATGATAGATTGCGGGCGGCACGCATGCGGACCAGATCCGCGTACGGATGGAAAAACGCATGACAGGAAAAGGGCCTTAAGTCATTGATTCAAAACACTGCAACTTGCAGTTGCAGTTGTTAATACCTATTAGTCTGCGGTATGATCTATAACCAAAATAGTGATACGTAATACGTCTACGATCTGCGAACCTATATGTAATACATAAAAGAAGATCTATTTAACTGCCAAAAACATTCACACCCTTATGAGTGATAATGATGAAGAGCAGAACAAGACAAGTACTCACTGTTTATCGATCTCTATTTCAGATATTTCATTAGGCAGTCCCATTTGAGATATAAATCTTATTATGTACCTTCCTCCATGAAATTACTCTTCACATTTAAAGCTCTGTCGTGGCAAAACCAATTGAGCCAGGGATATAGAGAATGTATTTATGGAATATAACCCTGAGAAACATAACAAGTATCGACACCTGCGTTTTTGAAACAGTTCAGCAAAGATAGCGAGCGACGACAAAAAGAAAAGAAAAAAAGAAGAAGCGTATAATGCTTGACTATTAGAAGCTTTCAGAACGTAAGGATATGTGAAACTTATCTATGACAGGTGACGAAGAATATGACAAGTGCCGTTAAATAATCAAAACATCTTAGTATGTTTAATACAAAAGTAGTTGCAAAAGCGTTTTAAGCATGGTGCGCTTGAAGAAGGCATGTGAATGTCAACAAATATTTTTTGTTAATACTTACTATTTCATTCGAAAAATCACATTGACAAGAAGAATATTTCGCTTCAAGTGACCGGATGCCATTAGTTCTAGGGATTACTTGTTTGACAATATCTCAAAGCTGTAATGAAAAGGAGCTAATCCATTTGAACAAAAAAAATGGAGGCACACGGCTATTATTCATATTTGCATGCACATTTCTTACCCGCCGGTAACTGATTAGTAACTGAAATGGGGATTGCTTGTAGTTTTTAAGGGCAAGGAGTGTCAATACTTTATTGTGTTCTAGTAGCGAATCTATACTCACTGCTCTTGTCTTAGAGCCTTCTCCGCTAAGTAGGCTGAATGCTGCGCTAGCGCTTTGATAGTGATGGAATTAGACCGAAGAGGAACACTGATTGCTGGAAGTTGATCGCTGTGACGCCGGACCGGAGCCTTATTTTCTTTTTGGGAATCACCACGTTTCATTCTTGAATTAATTTCTCTGAAACAATAATTAGGTGTCATTTATCAACTCAACATATTATCGAAATATTGACGACCGTTTGGTGCAACGGTAGCGATCCTGCCTTTCGCACCGACGGTTCTGGGTTCGAATCCCGGTAGGGGCAGATGTTTGTATGATGAATACGAGCATTTGTACCTGACTCATGAGTGTTTTTATATATTTCTATGAATATTACATATCTATATATCATATATGTATGTCTATCCGTTACCCTAGTATCCATAACACAAGCCTTACAGTGCTTACTTTGGGCTAGGCTAATTGGTGTGAATGTAGGAAATATTTATTTATTTATTGGGTTGAGTTTTCTTTAATATTTGCGGTTATGCCCATTTAAATTTTCTTTACACTTACGAATAGCGTTGGTTTTCGATACTAGGGCAAGCACAGCCTAGACTCAGGTTGGAGCGCAATATCACTACCTATAAAACTACTTATGGTGGTTCTCTATCGTCACTTTGAGAGGCAATTTAAGGATTTCATGGTTCCAAACCCTGGTGACGCTGAAAAGAATCTAATTACCATCTTAAGACTCAGAGGGTTTGGCAAAGGCAAGAACAGATTATTAAAAGTAACATAATGGCTATTTAGGAATAAATTCATTATATCGAGATATTTTATACTCAAAAATGATATGCTAGCAAAAATAATTTAAAAAAAGTTGTTAATAACCCTTATGAGCAAAGGCTGTTACAGAATTGATGATTATTTGAAGGACAAAAAGGAGCCTTTGCTTTAAGAAATATACTTCTAATTAATATTTTGTGAAGTTAATTATTCTAATGCATTTTTACATGAGCTAGAAAAGTTTCAAAGTTTTAGCCTGTAACACATTAAAGGGAGATAAAAGTAACTCCTGGCGAGATTCTTGCGGCTTCGTCTCAGTACAAGGTCTCCCGTCGTAAAACTTACGAAGCCGTAGCATAACTAACTTTCAATAAATGCGTAGTAAATTCTCGTATTGAATAAAAAGCATCTTATCTTTACATTTATCTAACGGATTTATTAAAAACAAATATTTTAGTCCAAGACTAGTTCCACTGCGTATTGTTTCTACAGACAGATTTTTTCAAACAATAATGAGCAAAGTTATCCTGAGCTGAAAACATGCTACGCGCCACGAAGCTAGTTATGCGAATATCTAAATATATCTAATAATTGAGAATCAAAAGTATATAGTGATCAAAATGATGTCACTTGGATTGACTATCTGAGGGCTCGGAGCCGTAGTTGTTTTTTACACACGTATTTTATATCTTATAGAAATATTGCATTGTGAATGCAAAACATTAAATTAAAACTGGAGACTATGTTTAAAATGTTAAGTAAAAGTTTGCCATTTTTTGTCGGTGGAAAATTTTCAACTTACATGTTTTTCGATTATCCGACCGCATATTCTCACAAGATCATAATTGTTTTTAACTGTAGTAAAAATATAATAAGTCATAATTTGTAACAAAAATAATTTTTCATGTCGAATAAATAAACTGACAGCATTTCTTTGGCGGATTGTCAGGTAATATTTTTATTTTTTAGCAATGTAGATAAGTCCATATTTAAACTTCACCACAATTAAAAAGTATTGATTATATTTTATATTACATCCCTTCTTGTCTCGTAAACAATCATATCATAGGTATGTCATAATAATATCATATATGTATAGTATAGTTTGTCTGATTGCTTGGGTGTTTTGATTCGATTTATCAGAATGTGCAGTGCGTTCAGTTCCTAACGCATGATTTTGGCCAGCTGCTTTAGTTGAAAGAGGTATGACTACCGCCTACATTATAATTAGCTATTTTGTTAACATTTACCATAGTTTTAAACCGATCTAGAATCAGATTCCTAAGTTACTACAATGCGGAGTTTGCCGCTAGCTAGTGGACGCTCTAGTGGAGGTGGTCAGCTCAGTGCCGCTAAAGAAAGAAACTAGGCGATACAGTCGCTAAGCATAAAGCTACGCTAGCACCATATATTGGAGCGGAGGGTAATACCTTAAAAAAAAATTGTTTCGATAGGATTTTTTGTAAATTTGAAAATTCGCTCCGTCACAATTTGGTCCTAAACCTGTTGATTCGAATCCACACAAAAAAAATTAAAATCGGTTAAAAACTCGGAAAGTTATAGCGTAACAGACATTGCGCCATTGAAGCTGATCCATGGGAGCTTCGCTCGCTCCGCTCCAATAAAGTATTTATTAAATCTTTTTAATATGTAATTGCATTCAGAAGATACCTAAATAATTTCTTATAACTTCTAAATTACAAAACTTGTCAAAAAACCTTTGCCCAAATGACCGCCTAGAGTGGCCATTGGGATATGGGCAAATTGGTCATTTCAAAAGATTACAAGAAATGTATTTTTATTGAAAATTGTTGTGCTCAAATAAAAAAAACCTTAATTTGTTAACAATAATGAATTATATTGTTTCAAAAAAAGCAATCATTTCAGTCTTAGTATCTGTGAAAACGTGTTAATTTGTTTTATCTGGGGGCACGGCAGTGCCCCCGCCAAGTCAAGCAAAAAAGCGGCACGGACGTACCATCCTTTTCTCGAAGCAATTCAGGCCATTTTCGACCCCCTGTAACTTCGTTGTGGATAAAACTAGAAGACTGAATTTTCAGTAACCATGCAGGCATTGTAAAGACACGGTATATTTCAAATTTCATTCAATTTGAACTAGTAGTTTAGGAATTTTAACGGGTCAAATTTCTTAATTTTGTCACTTACTGACTCACCGATCATCAAAATTCTAAGACACTTCTAGCAGACCTAGAAGCTTCAAATTTGGAATATAAATAGTGTTTGGTGTATGAATCAAGGAAAAACTAAAAAAACCTACAAAAATAAGAAAAGTTCATAAGTCAGAGAGAGGGCTTTAAGAAAATTCGTTGCTGGTAGATATACATAGGTACATATATACAATAAGTAGAAGGTACCGAAAAGGAAAAAAGTAGACTGTCTACAAAATACAAAAAGCAATGAGATCCCATCAAAAACAATACTTGTCAAAAAAACCAAGTCTCGCAACTCAGTTGTTCTACGATAAAAAGTTGTGAGATCCATGTAATACCAAGTCGGTTATTAATATATTGACTCGGCCATCGCACTAAATAATTTAATTTACACGTGTTTTCATGCGATGGCCGAGTCAATATATTAATAACCGACTTGGTATTACATGGATCTCACAACTTTTTATCGTAGAACAACTGAGTTGCGAGACTTGGTTTTTTTGACAAGTATTGTTTTTGATGGGATAGATTTTTTCGTTAAGTAATAATCAATAATAAGGTCTAATTTAATAATTTATTACAATAGTTCTTCCATTTAAACTGAAATTATATTTTATAATAAAAGACCGTGCCTTTTCAGATTAAGTTTTATTCATGTTAATCACTCTTTTTTCTTTGTTACCATAAGATATACGTTTTTTGCCCGGTCCGCTTTGCCTTTGTCGATCATTTTGTTTTAAAAATGAACTTTGCTCATAATTTTTATCACATTTGTTTCTATATCGTTTTAGGAATGGTTGAACAAATGATATAGAAACAAAGCCAAATAGATCAGTAGTGATGTAAGTGCGATAAAAATATTACATTTTATAGAGATTTTATCATAATACACTGAACTAACTATATTATAAAAGACACAACTGTGAAACTAAACTAAAACATAATTTATCTTAAATTAACCTAAAACTAAAATATATATATACTATAATAACTAAAATATATTATAAAAAAGAGGCCCTATAGGCAAGGTTCCGAAGATACTGGCAGCGTTCCCCCTTTGAATAGCTAGGCTGATTCTTTGTCCGAGGTAGCTGCCAGCTCTTCAGTTGCCTGTGATGTAGACTAATCTTTTTGCTATTTCTTTAAAAAACCTTATAGCGCTAGGACCCTAGGGCCAAGGGTCTCGACACCGAATGGGACAAAATCATATTCGGAGTATTTACAAGCTTTAGCTTTTTTAGCCGCTTCACCAGCCGCACCAGCTCTGTTGTTGGTTCCATGTAGATGGAAAGGGGCCAGCGTGTCTGAACAGGT
Organism: Calamotropha paludella; assembly: GCA_927399485.1. Lineage (NCBI taxonomy): Eukaryota > Metazoa > Arthropoda > Insecta > Lepidoptera > Crambidae > Calamotropha > Calamotropha paludella. The sequence goes on along the minus strand of OV656803.1, from coordinate 15,336,217 downwards.
TGCATCCCATACCAGCACCCGGCCCATATTCCATTGAGTCAAACTCATACCGTCCGGTCTCTTGCCACCTTCTCTTGCAACACCAGTTGGCTCAAGTAGACTAGGCACGTTGACGGTGGCAAGGGACCGGCGTATGATATCGTTAAGTGCGGCATGTCTCGAGAAGCGGCCTGCACTTTTTTGGCATGACAGTCCGTGATGTCCTAGCTTATAGACATCACTGCCACAGGGACATTTATGAGGAGCGCAGACAGGTTGCGATTCAGAGCGTTCGGGCTCAAGAAATGTTCCTGTATTTGACGAAGGATAGTTGTGAAGCCAGTAGCCGGCCTCATGCGCACCCACGGCCAAAAGCCTAGCACGCGCCGAACCTGTACTACAGCTCAAAAGATTGTCAAAAGTCAATTTACACTTTATGTCATTCCAGCTCCTCTGTGAATTTGGAAAGACTGGAAAATTTTGACTTGGGCATGCAATTAAGAAAGCGTTTCTAGCTTCTTCTAAGCTAGCAATCTCAAAGTTTGAAGGGGATGCCCTTAAAACTTTACTTATGAGATTTGTTGAACTATGCACAGAAGATAGGAAGGCTGGTAAAGCGACACTGGAAATTTTGCGAATACCTAAACCACCATAACGGATGGGTAGGGACGCTTGGGTGCAAGATTGCTCATTCAGCTGCATATTAAGAATCTATTCTAAGCTAATTTTGGTTAAGTTGACTACTTTTGTCAAAAGGAGCAGCAACGGAGCACATACGTAGATTTTGGGACGAAAAGACAGAATTTTTAAGATGCAGAATTTTGAAATTTAGTAATTCATTTATTAAAATATTCAGAAATAGATTCATTAAAAATTGGAGAACCTAAACGGTAAAGGGATTTACTGTTAACTATTTGAATATTTTGAGCTAAAATATTACACTTTTGTTGTACGTCATTTAAATTTAGGTCGCAGTTATTTATAAAAAGTTCGTATTTACTAAAATTAAGCTCCAAACCAATGGCTTTCAATTTATTTTTGATTAAAAAAAGGTCCAAAAACACAGTTTCCATATCACCTCCTAGGGTTCCGTCGTCCAAATACCAAACGTTGAATTTAGAATTTAAATTTTTGATTATCATATTTATAGCCAAACTAAATAGTTGGAAATTGGAGATAGAAAAAAAATCATCTATAACCTTTACACGGTTTTAAGAAAATAAGATTATTTTTTCAAAAAAGTCAAATTTTGTTAGTATTGGCATATAGGGCTTGGCGCTGAGCGTGTTAAATTGCGATTGCACGCGTGAGCGGTGCCTTCTTCAGCAAGTTGGGTGCGCGCGCGCGGGCCTACTAGCAGCGGCAGCCGCCTTCGTCGCTCCACATTCTTATTTAGCGCATTGACACTAATATGCATCAGTAAATCTGAAATTTCAGTAATTCAATAATATTCAACACCAATGCTACATTTCTTCTTACTACAAGTTTATTATAACCAACCATTCCTAAAGTGGGAAACTTTTTTAGATGTATAATAAAAAAGATGTTTTTCTATTCTTTCCAGCATGATGATATATTTTTTTCATGCGGTGCCCAAATAAATTAATATATGTATACAAAATAATACCAAAAGACTAAGTATTGGGTTATCGGTCGTTAATTGAACGCCATACAGTGTGTAAATAGATATTTCAAGTGTATGTCTGATTCAAGTCAAATACAGGTTTCTGATTGGTAAATATTTATATGTAGCAGGACATTCAGTTTCAGTCTATAAACCTTATCTGTCAAATGAAAGGTGCAAGTCACATAATAAATAATTATTACTTATTACGACGGATTTACTTTTAGTAGACAAATTGATTTTAGATTACGACCACTATAACTTTAATGTGACGACTGAAAATTGCTGATTTAATCATGGAACTCCTCTTCCCCTACCGAGAAATAAAAAATATTTATTTACATTTACTTATATAATTGTTTTTACTTTAGACAAACAGTTAGAGATTTGTATTTTTTTATTTATAAATAAAATATATTTATTGAAAAAGAATAAAACTAACAACCCTTTTTCTATATTAAAACAATTATTGGAATTTTTGTTAGGTCAGATCTGTTATTCATAGTACAAACAAATAAAGAAAAAAATGACAGCTAGCTAAAGAAAATTATGAATAATATGACTTGTTATGTACTTATATAAATATGATTTGTGTAATAAAATATACAAATATAGAATTGTGGACATATATTAATGAATAATATATATAGTAATATAAAAGATGTGAACTTAAACAAGTTAAATATGTTACATAAAAACTTAAATATATAAAGATATTTAAGTTTTTTTAAGAATAAGAGCGTAGTTGTTTTTTACACACGTATTTTATATCTTATAGTAAATATTGCATTGTGAATGCAAAAAATTATTAAAAACATTTTTTTAAGAATGTTTATACTACAATTAAATAAATCGATGTCACTGAACAATCTATACTTATAATAAAACTGTAGAGGTCGAATTTCTGTACATGGAAAAAAAATGCTTAAAACCAAGTCAGGGGGATGTAAAAAGAGGTAAAATACCAAAAAATGTTTTTTTTAAATTTTTTGTTTCTCTGTCTGTTTGTCAGTTTATCTGTTTGTCTGCTCGAATTAAATATAAATCCTATAAAAGTGACGGGATTCAGCGCCTTAGCCAATGAATGCGTCAGTGATAGTCCACACCGCTTGCGTCATTTATTTGCTGTATTACTGGTATTTTGTGGTCTTTCAAATGCTGAGCAATAGTGGCTCAAATATCAAGAAAGGTTAGCGGAAGACTTTTTTAGGAATATAAGACAAAATATTGACGGTGACTTTAGCCATAGATTACGAGAGATTGCTTTCAATCAATGCTTAGTAGCTTTACAAGATTTAGTTCCATCTCTGGGTGGTGATTCTCTCCCACTGTATGGTTTGCCAGCGCCGACCATAGAAGGGGAACGTATTAATAAAGAATACGCTGAGGAAATAAATTATGATCCAGCTGAACTAGCTGAAACTTTACGAACCGGAGTCCACAGTCTGACTGTAGAACAGCGCACTGTATTCGACCGTATATGTCACAGTATTGACAATGATAGAGGAGAAATGATGCACCCGGTGGGACGGGAAAAACCTTTCTCACTAAGATAATCTTGGCACAATTACGAGCTTAAGCCAAACTAGCTCTTGCTGTGGCGTCGTCTGGAATAGCAGCCACTTTGTTACCCGGCGGTAAAATTGCTCATACGATGTTTAAAATCCCCATAGATTTGGACATAGGTGAACACGCTGTATGTGGTTTCACTAGAAGCAGTCATAAAGCAAAGGTTTTACGCGATTGCTGTTTAATTATCTGGGACGAATGCACTTTGCACACCTAAAAGCAGTAGAAGCATTTAATAGAACTGCCAGAGGTATCCGTCAAAATGACGCCAGAACCTATGGGTAGCGTAACGATGCTGTTTGGTGGGGATTTTAGACAAACGTTGCCAGTAGTACCACGGGGAACAAAAACCGATGAGATAAGAGCATGCTTAAAGAGCTCAAGCCTTTGGCGACACGTCACAAGAATGCACTTAACAGTGAACATGAGGGCGCGAACAGGAGGCAACACAAATGCGCAGGAATTTTCTGATTTATTGCTAAAAATTGGCGAAGGGACATACCCGAAAGAAGAAGGGCAAATTGTTTTATCTGAAAATCTCTGCCACACTGTTGATTCAATTAAAGAACTTATCTCTTCCGTGTATGGTGAACAAAATCAAATAACAAATAATGAGAACTTGCGAAAGAGCAATTTTGACTCCGCGAAATGACCAAGCCGTAAGAATCCACTTGGATATACTCAACAATGTTGAAGGAGAAGTAATTGAGTATACTTCTAGTAACGGAGTAATGGAGCAAGATGACGCTACCAAATATCCTGTTGAATTTCTTAATTCCCTGAACGCACCTGGACTTCCAGCACACAAGATTAATTAAAAAACTGGCATTCCAATTATATTGTTGAGAAATTAAGGTCGCCTAAAATTATGCAATGGACAAGACTGAAAGTTACTTCTCTGCAGCGTAACATAATAGAAGCGAAGATTTTGGCGGGATGAGGCGTCGGTGAAAGAGTTTTTTTTACCGCGAATTCCACTGATTCCCAATAATTACCCATTCCATTTCAAACGTGTACAGTTCCAGGTGAGTTTGTGTTATGCAATGACTTTAAACAAAGCCCAAGGGCAGACGCTACATGTTGTCGGCGTGGACCTCAGAGTCGGCTGTTTCTCACACGGTCACCTCTATGTCGCTTTGTCCAGTGTAAGTCAAACAAACAAACTGTTTGTTTATATTTCGAACCAAACCACATCGCACGTTGTCTATAAAGAGGCATTATGAGGTACTAGCTACATATGGTACGGAACCCTTCGTGCGCGAGTCCGACTCGCACTTGGCCGCTTTTATCAAACGACCTCTGTGGCACAGTCGTCATTTATAGTACCGCAAGTGCCTTTGGCCTGCAGAGATCCGGTTTCAATCAGCGGCCAGGTTAAGTTGGAAAATAATCTGTGTCCAATTGTTTACATTTTCTTTTTATCTACAATTTACGCATTAACAAAAACTTTGTATTTTTGTTTTATTTATTTTTTGCTGTATATCAGTTAACCGCGTGATAAGATCAAATATACGCAGACGAAGTCGCGGGCAACAGCTAGTTTATTATATTTTTTTACCTATTCTGGGCATCACAGCGTTCTGTCCATATTTACTGTTATGAGGTGGCGCGGTGGAGTACACATCATTATCTTTTCTACAAGCTTTGGACAGTCCAGGCGATTGCACATGCGTTTGCGTCCGACACCTGAGTTTTTTTTTTGTAGAAATAATGCAAAGAATTTCTTGTTAATATAGCCTAAGATCCCGTGACCGCCAGAACTTTATCATAGTATAAAAGCTGAAAATTTCCCTGCACATGTCACTAACAAGTGTAAGAACGATAAGCTAATATGAAAATTGGATCACCGTAGCTTTGGCACGCATACAATTGCCATCCAACATTGTCAAAGTATATTAAATGCATATTTTTAAATTCATTTCGGTATAATTACTTATCTCATTTATATCTTGTATATCTACTAGGCAATGCAGTATCGCTAAGCATAATGCTACGCTGGCACCATATATTGGAGTGGAGCGTAATACCTAAAAAAAGAAGAAAATAAATTTTCGATGGGAATTTTTGCGAATTCCGTCACAATCTGGTCCTAAACCTGTTGATTCGATTCCGCACAAAAAATATTAAAATCGGTTAAGAACTCTGGAAGTTATGGCGTAACAGATATTTCGCCATTGAAGCTGATCCATGGGATATCCAATTATTTCATTTATAACTTGTATTCTATAAATTTAAAAATCCCTGTCACGGTGTTTGACCGCGATGAACATTTACATTATTATTTACATGTAGGTACATTTTTTTGACATACTTATAATAAATATTCGTTTAATGGCTCACTAATATCAATACTACTATTTTCAAAATTTTCTTCTGTCTGTCTATATATATTAATTCCCTGTCACAGTGTTTGACCGTCTTGACATGATGACTTTTTTTCATTTTGCTGGACGTGTTCCAACTAAGGACATCTTTAATATCAAATGATATATCATTAATATAGCTGTATTCCTGTCAGGATCATCAGTTCATTATTCCCGTCATTGTAGGAGTAGCTGCCCTATAGAAAATAGACTATAACTAACAACGTAGGCCTAGTGCAGATTGATGCAGATACCACCAGCCGGCCTAGCATGCGCTACATATATCTCGTTTTTCCTACCATGTAGACAAACGATGTTGCCTCTTGATATATGATTATAAACTACTTTATTATCTAACATAGCCATGTGGCTAATGTTTGGTTCATTCAATTAATGCTGTGTGTTTTACCCTTTTATTTACTTTTCGGAAATATGGCTTACATCAAATTTGACGTTGACCGATGACTTACATGCTGGCCTAGCATGCGCTACTTGAGCTATCTCGCGGTCGATTGAAGAGAGTTTGTCAATATCGACATATATCTCGTTTTTCCTAACATGTAGACAAACGATGTTGCCTCTTGATATATGATTATAAACTACTTTATTATCTAACATAGCCACATCTGTACGGTTCATTCAATTAATGCTGTGTGTTTTACCCTTTTATTTACTTTTCGGAAATATGGATTACATCAAATTTGACGTTGACCGATGACTTACATGCCGGCCTAGCATGCGCTACTTGAGCTATCTCGCGGACGATTGAAGAGAGTTTGTCGATATCGACATATATCTCATTTTTCCTACCATGTAGACAAACGATGTTGCCTCTTGATATATGATTATAAACTACTTTATTATCAAACATTGCTACATCTGTATGGTTCATTCAATTAATGCTGTGTGTTTTACCCTTTTATTTTCTTTTTGGGAATGTGGATTACATCAATTTTGACGTTGACTGATGACTAACATGCCTTCCTAGCATGCGCTACTTGAGCTATCTCGCGGACGATGGAAGAGAGTTTGTCGATATCGACATATATCTCGTTTTTCCTACCATGTAGACACACTGATGTTGCCTCTTGATATATGATTATAAACTACTTTATTATCTAACATAGCCACATCTGTATGGTTTATTCAATTAATGTTGTATGTTTTACCCTTTTATTTTCTATTTGGGAATGTGGATTACATCAATTTTGACGTTGACTGATGACTTTCATGAACAGTGGTTGATCGATTCTCTTAAGTCTAAAGTGTTTGTTTCTTTTTTTAACCGCCGATACTTTAAACAAAATTAAGAAGATTAAATAAATCACTTGAAACTATAATAGAAAACCAAACGGAAAAAAACGAAATAACGAATGTCTCAGTAAATATATATTTATATACCTATTTCATTACATCTGCTTTAGGATTCAAAGTAATAAGGTACAAATTAAATATTTGTGCCAATATTTCGTAAAAAAAACAACCGGGAATGGGACCAATTTTTTATACTAAAAATTAAAAAAGAACAAACGAGTACATTTAGTCAGCGCATTATACTAAACCCATACATATAACTATGCTTATAATTAGGAATATATTTATATTTTACTTATAGAAATATTCTTACACAAATATTTTTATAAAGTAAAAAATAATATATATATATATATATATATATATATATATATATAGGTATATATATATATATAGGTATATATATATAAGGATATAACATATATTTACGTCTCGTTCGTCCTTAATATAAGACACCGCCATCGCTTCAATCGAAATAGCACACAAATCACTTGTCGTCTCCTTCTTTACGTACCAACGAATGGACGAGAAATATGTCGAAATCATCGGTAAAAATGTCGACAAACCGCTATTGCTATGTAAGAGTCAGAAGACAAAAATCTGTGGCTAAATAAAACCACTATTTTGACATAAGAAATCGACTTCTAAGCGCATCCATGTTATAGACGATTGACGACAAATGACTAAAACAAGAGAAAACGGGTGGACAAAATTATGTCGCGTTGCGTATGCTGGGCGGGCTGAACCAACAAACAGCTTAATCTGCCTTCCGAAGCAAGGAGGGGCTCGAAATAGTTCAGTTTTTGTCAACCATCCTATGACTAAAAATAAAGCTATATTAGTAGGGACGACGGACGACCCTACACATACAGCCTAATTTTCAGATTTTATAAGTAAGGTTTACGAACGAACTCTCTCTGATCTGAGCTCTGATATGTAGGTATACTTATTTAAATACTTGGAAAATAGCAAAGTTCGAGTTAGATTCGTGTTGTAGAGAAACACTACCACATGCTATATTAATAATCTTAGCAGTGTTTTATAATTAAACTTATATCCTTAGGTGCCCAATAGTGAATATGGTCGATGGAAAAATGATTAGGAAAATTCTCTTTTGTCGGTTCATATTATTGTTTTACGGATTTTTTTATTTTTTTGGGGCTCCTATGTTTACGGAATTCCGCCATAGTTACGGAAGAATTAACATCATAATTCTTTTTTGCTGGTCATCTTTTAGAAGTTTTAGTCACTGATGATTTTGTGAATTATTATAATATGTAAAATTTTGAATCTTCCAGCTTTGCTGGTTGTCTATACGAAAGAGTATGTAAATCACTGCGTGTCGATATAAGTACATGAATTTATTGACGTGGTAGATAATTGCAAACGTTATAGTATCACGTTATAATTATTAATTTATTAACGCATAATAAACACAATGTCCCATATTTTCGTTCAATTAGATTTAGATCAAGGGTCAGCCAGACAAACCTGTATAGGTTTAAAAGCGGGACACCGTCCAAGCCAGCTGCGGTTGCCAGTAGACATTGCTATTATTATAATTTCACGTGGTAATACGTACCTTATCACGTGAGGAATAAGAATAATAGTACAGTGAAAGGTGGGAGATTCATTGAGACATGTGCGTAAGCACATTCACGGCATTGCGATGTACGACGAGTTGCAGTCAGGTGTTGTTACGCAAACTCGGCGCTGAATATTATGTAACTTTTTATCACGTTATATGGTTGCTATCAAGCAGTGCCTCTAAACAAGGAGTGCCGCAGCTCAAACCACCTTGGCATTACATACTCCTTGTCAATTTACCTACGAATTATTCCGTAGGTAGGAAAAGTAGGTAATTCTTTTAAATATTGATATGTAGGAAATTAGCTAATTACTTATTTTTATTTAATCCAGACGTTGCATGTCATTTTCACTTTTTTATATTTATACCAGTTATTCAAGAAACTTGTCTATTTATTCGATTTAGCCAAAATATATTATTTTAAGTTTTAAGGGCATAAATACAAGAATTAAGAATGAATGAATAAAGCATTTTAGTTCTGTTGCGACCCTACACAGCTGGGCATTTGATAGCTTTTGTTTAAAATATAAATAAATTCAAAAACATTGAACGGAGAGTAGTAGATCCGACTCAAGTTCAAAAATTTCAAAAATATCAGTACTTTGTGAAGAGATTTTTTAAGCTTATGTTGAAAAAAAAGTGGTTTAAGTTGTAATGAGAAACTGGAATTTATTTTCAAACCTGACTGTCAGGCATTGAGCACATATCCTATATGGGGTATGGGCTCGATGCTGCCAGGTAAATTTTTGAAGGTTACCCAGACTGTCACAAGCTTTACGCTTATAAAGTATTAAGGTTATCAAGTCTGTAATATAGCCGATAGCCCTTGGGATAACCGTAGGCGTGTGCGCTTTGACTTGGTAACCTTTTAACCACTGAGATTGTCTTTTTATTGTACTGCTGGCGTGTTGCATTCAATATGGTTATGCAGTGAATTTCCAGCACGTCTTATGTCATCACAGATATGTTCTTTACCAGATTACCGGATGGATACTTTTAAAGTATTTTCTGTCGAGGTTCCTCCGAGTCAATTGATGAAGATGATATAGGACGCCAATCGTTTCTGGATTGACTTATTATTAGGGTAATAATAAGTGCGTGAAATGTATGAATTAAAGAATATGATTCTTTTAAATAGCGTGGCAAAGTAGTATACGGCTGATCAAAACGAGAGCAATTAATAAACTTGAGTTTACTCGCAAATTCTGTAGAACGTTCACTTTAGGATAGTTCAAAATCTAATCAGAAATTATATTTAAAAACAATATTAAAAAACTATTCACTGGCATGTATAGTTCATCATATTTTTTTAATGTCGTTAAACTACGTATTAGGGTTTCTGCTGGAGATTTTTGAGAAATTTGTCTTTAGTCGAGTCAAGAAATCAATTCCGTTCGCCTTGATTAGCCAGTAACAGTTATGGATCCATAGTTTTGTAGCTTAAGAGTTAAATACAGGGTAATAACATAACCTAATCTAGCTTTTACTAAGGTCAGGTTATTGAAAATGGCCTTAAGAGATAGGCCTACTTTAGTTTCGTTGCAAGGAAATATTTGTTATCGGTATCTGATGATAATGATAAAATAATAAAATTGGCAATAATAATAGAAATGACTATTCATTTATCGACAATATTGAGTTACAATTTGTTTCTGTGTTGATTATTTTGCGGGTTACTGGTTTAGTTTATAATGCTCATATTAAATTTTCATTCATGGTCTTTACCATTCTTTTTTCTTTGTCATTCAATATGCTACCTTCAAATTTTATATGTTTATGTGTTTGTTTATATGCATGTTAATTTTTTTATTTAATCTAATTTCTATATTTCTTTTGCGATATTGTTATTATATTTTTGTAAGCAGATTAGGAAAATATAATAACAAAATCCACAAGGAAAATAGCGGGTCAATACATGTATCTTGTTAATACCCACAGGGAACTCTCCGCAATGTGCTGTACATAAGATTATTACTTTTTAATAAGGGAAAAGCGATCATTTGGACACTTTGCTCGGTTCGCTTTGCCTTCTGCGATCATTTTATTTGTATATGAACCCTGCTCACAATATTCATCACATGTCCGTACAAATGTTATACAAAGAAAGCCAAGTAGATAATTAATGATGTAAGTGCAATAAAAATATTTAATAATATAGAGGTTTGTTCAAATCAGACTGAACTTGCATCGGTTTTTTTTATAACGAAATGATCATATGGGTACATGAAATCTTGACTGCTCTGTGCGCGGCGGTTGGTTTGATTTACCGTTCTGACGGCAACTTCGCTCTATCGTTTGAAGTTACCAAGAAATTGATTTACCGTTCTGACGGCAACTTCGCTCTATCTTTTGAAGTTACCAAGAAATGAGGCACGGCCGCTTTGCCTCCTATGGCCGCATTGAGCTGAACTACCCTCATTATGTTGATTTAATTTTACTGATAATTTCTTCTTCTTTGTTTCTTTCGTAGTTTATGAAATGATTATAGTTAAAGTTATTATTAGTAACTAGCTTTTGCCCGCGGCTTCGCTCGCGTTAAATTCGAGGTAGCACTGTTCCCCTTTCCTGAACACAGAAGAGAACTCGGAACAGAATTTTACACGTTATTTATTTTATTTTAACACACTACTATAGACTATATTATATGTCTTATCGCGTTGTAAAAACGAACACTGCCATCTGTTATTAATTTTTGAACTAAACAATTAAACCTATCGTGAACATAATATACAATAAACATATCAGCGCCATCTATCGGAATCCATGAGTTACACTTATTTATGTTTATAATGTGCTGATTGATTTATGGTAAGATTTAATGTTTTTAATATTGTTTCATTTAATTCGTTTTAATTAAATTATTTTATTATTCGTTTGTATTAAAGAACCTGTTCTAATTTTGCGGAGTCTCACACACATTTCCATCCCCTATTTTAGGGGCTGGGGGAGGAATTCTAAAAAATGGCAGGTATTTACGTTAGTAACAAAGAGTCTATGTGCCGATTTTAGCTTCCTGCCTTGAAAACTGCAAAAGGTCTCATATAAAATTTCATCCCCTCTTTCAAGGAGTTGGGTGCAGATTTCAAAAAAAAAATGATGGGCGATTTTTTTGGTAGTCATAAATTGAAAATACCTTGAAAATTTCAGAATGCTCCATACAAACTTCCACCCCCCATTTTTGGGAAGTAAGGGGTTAGAAAGGGGCAAAAAGTAGCCTATGTTACTCTCCATCCCTTCAACTATCTATACTTAAAAAATCACGTCAATTCGTCGCTCCGATTTGCCGTGAAAGAAAGACAAACAGACAGACACACTTTCCCATTTACAATATTAGTATGGATTACAATCACCACTCTCTCGCCGAAAAGATAACAATGTTGTCACAAACATATTTAGATTTATGTCTGTGCTTACTGTCATTTGACTATGGAATTTTATAGTTGGAACAACTTAAAAAAAGTTATTAAAAGTGTTTGAGACTTTCTTTGATGAAACTGTTAAATTTATAACGACGCGATTTAGAAATTCGTACAGAACCCTTCGATGCACGAATGTTGGACTTGTCCGGAATTTTCTTTATTTGTTATTCTAGTATGTATTGTTCCGGAATGAAAACTGGCAGAGGAAAAAGTCACGGTCCATGTTTTTTGTTGCAACAATGGTTGATTGAGACATGAATTAACAACCGGTTCTGAATGTTAATCGACAGATTTTGGTGTATTAAGGTTATTTGTATATGAATATGCTGTTGATCTTGACATATAAGACTCATTAAAAAAGCTGAGTTACAATTTGTTCAGAAATCTCATTTTTTGTAATTTTGTATTTATATTTTTATAACTTAAATCTCATTCTTTTTAACACTTATACCTTATTGATTTAGAAACTCTTTAAAGTTTGTTGTCCGCAAACGAAATTAATATCTTATTCCTATTTTTAGTGTTTTCTGACTTCACTTATGTTCGAATAAATCAATCAATTTAAGTTTATTTATTTAATAATATAATATATAAAAATTATAATTATTAGAATTAATTATATCTAACCTAAAAAATTACTAAACCCTGTCAGGGTATCACTTACATAAACAACTACAATACTTTGATTAACGATGACTTTAATCAAAACATATAGTGTCTTACAGTAAAGATATATGGATATCAATAAATCAAATGTACCTACTTGTTAAGAGTAGTATAGTGTAGCTGTTTAGCCATATACTATAGCGTGTTAACGATACAATTCCAATTTTTTAAATTACCTAACATAGGTTTAATTATTATTATTAATTATTAAAAAAACAGTTATTTAAAAAAAAAGAAGCATGGATAAGCATAATACTATAAATAGTATCATGAATAACGAGGATATAACAGAAAAAAATGTGTATCATTAATATATACCTATATCATTAAGAACTATTGCCTTTTAACAGGCATAAAAAATAATAGACCAAAACTTTAAAATAAATGTGACAAAAATGTTTCTTTTTTTATAACTATTCATGAAAATCAATAAAGTCCGAAAAATAATCAAAACAGATGTTTTCTAAGGTAACGATAACATAATTGAAGTTGATGTGATGCAATCAACGATCAGTATGAATCCTTTTAACTAGATTTGCTATTAGTTATGTCATTGTGTTTAAGTGCTATATTGATAAAAGAATAATTTGGCAGTAAATCTTGAGGATCAGGCGACGTTATGGCGGCTCCCAATAGGGATGCCAGCAATTATAAGAATTTACTTTATTAAAGTGAAAGAAAGAAAAAAGATACAAGATGCAGCAAAAAATTCAACAGATTTTCGTTATTTTGTTCAAACGTATAAGAAGAATAATAAAAATCTTGATCTTCGTGTAACTAATTAATTTTATGTATTTTTAATGATTTAGAAACATTATAATTAAAAACCTACTAGACTTATTACAGAAAAAAATCTTATAAACAAATAAGTGAAACAAACGTAAGCTTTTTATTCCATAAAAAGCATCGTTTTGCATCTCACCTCGTAGTTTAACGGTAAGCGTAGCTCTACGGAAATGTCACAAAACTTTTACCCCTGACCATCACAGCACCTATTCTATTCTTGTTGTGTCTATAGACTACGCCTTGTAATTTTTAAACAAGCCGTACCTAGAATAACAGTATATAATATGTGCATATACGTATGAATATACATTACAAATCGAATACGGCACATTTCATTTGAACTAAACTTTTTTTTGAATGGGTTCGCTCTTGGATGGAAGGATGGAACTAGATAAAGCAGTTGGTGCTTAATAATGTTTTCAACAGTATGGTGGAAACCCTTAGTCACATTTATAACCCACCCTTAAGAATAGAATATTAGGGTTGTTTATAGTAGCGTCAAAGAAAAAAAAAATACCAATGCGTTAAAGTTTGGTAATATTCCGCTAACCCCTCATGGTAAGCTAATGCTTGTGTTACAAGTGGATCTACTTACGTCTGTAGTACACTAACGAGGATCGAACGCGGTCGATACGCTACGACCGCCTTGAATGACAAAAAATACGGCTATTGTAGCATTTTGTTAACACGTTTTTTTTAACTATTAAACTGTCTATACATGTATTGTATATTAATTAGTGAAGAATTAATTGTAACTACTTCATCCTCTCTATGTCCCCACTACTGGGTCAATGGCCTCTATGGAAGAAAACACCGTAGGCAGAATGGGTCGTATCTTATTCACTATGCAGATCGGATATAAGACTTCATGTTGTACCTATGTAAATAAGAGTATATTTGGTTTATGTTTAAATAAAGTTATGGGGCAAAAGATTCTTTAACTTTATTTAATATTTATAATTTAATTATTTCACGGAATTGTTCTTAACATAAAATAATGTTTTTTTTTATTGTCTTAACGGTTCCTTCAGTAATCTAGGTGAACAGTAAGATGTTATATTATTAACTAATCATTGTTTAAAATAACTTTCTAATTCTTCTTCTTTTCTTTCGGTAACCCTTTTAGGTTACTACTTAGACTTATACTCTAAAGGTGATTGTATTTTTCTGTTTCATTATTGTTTTCGATACATATCAAAAATATCGTAGAAAAGTTTATTAGATTATTTTTTATTAAAGAGGACCTGTATGCTCGGCTTCATTTACGTCCTGCACACACCCCTACTGGGAAAACCATAGGCAGAGGCCCTTAACCTCATACTTACGTAATGTTGGAGAACTAAAACTAATGGAAATTCCGTAACAGCTCACCTAGAACTATTAATCTTAATATAGGTTTCTTAATATACTTAATACAACTTTATAAATGACTAAATGAAAATGATATTTATATGTAGCATCTTTGTAAATTTATTAAACAGTAATAAAATATCTTGGAAACATCTTTTATTAACGCAGAGTACAAGGGTATTTTTTTATTTTAGACACATTGACAGATTACATCTTTAAATTGTACTAACTGACGGTGCCACGCGTTGCTGTGTTATAAACTAAAATGAAGCCTGTCCTATGTTCTAAGTTGGAACACAACCAGCATAATGAAAAAAAATCATCAAAACCGGTTGAGTAATTTCGGAGTTCAACGCGGTCCAACATTGTGAGAAGGAATTTTATATATAAAGATAGATTTATTATAATATTAGGAAAACTATAATGCATAGCAGAAGTCTAAAAAGTTTAAACACTGCTTCTCCTTATTAATATCTTATTAAATATATAAAAATACCTTTAAGGAATTCAATCGAGTCTTTATCATTTTATTTTATTGTATAAAATTACGTGTAAAATAAAATTGTGCAATGCGAAAATAATGAGACGCAAATACACGCCAATCCAATTAATCGGTCGGAATTTTCAATATTTCGTAGTCGTGTGTCTACGAGGAATTTCGTAGACTCGTATCTACGACTTCCACGAAACTAGTTTCAATACATTTAATAGTTGTTACTCTTTTTATTTCTATCTTCATAAAGTAAATTATTATGCACTTAAACCTATAGATACTACTTGTATCGTTATTAACCATATTATCATTGTCTAGCCATTCATTTTTCTAAAACAATACAGTAATATTTGTAGGTACGCTATATACTCGTACGTAGCCATCTTGGAATAATCAACGAACTTTCTGGCGTTTGCCTCCTATTCTTTTTTATTATTTATAACACACATGTAATGTAAGTAGTAAATGTAATTTGTGACAGATATTTTGTGAGAGAGTGTATAGCAAATTCTATCTTCTTAAGAATTATATAACTTTCCTATTATCTTAAATATCAATCAAAACTATTATAGTCAAAGCATATTGTATATATACACTTCGATGTTAACTTTAAACAATTATATACTGTTTAAAAAACGTAATAAATTTGAAAATATGATTATAGTAAAAAATATATAATTTCGTTACGTTATAAGTTCTAAATATCAAAGCTCGCGTGCCTTGGTCACTTACCTAACCCTAACCTGAATAATTTTTGTGTACCACCTAGACTACGACTGTATTGGCGTAGAGCCAAATAGATAACTGCAGGCTGTGGCATCCAGTATCCAGAGGACGTTATGATGGTTTGACTTTTTTTTAGGGAAAAAGGAAATAAAGTATGTTATGATCATCTTAAATACAACAAAAAATATTCAAAAGTCAATTTAAACATTTCGTCCATTAAGTGTTATTTTTTTAAATGAAAAGTATATAAATTAACCTATCACTATTTACCTGATATTCTATAAAAGTTATTATCACGGTAACAGGTGTTATATCCAATAAGGTAGAGGCGGCAGTCTGTAAATGTAGCTTCCTTCATAGGGGCACTTAATTTATTAAAAATCAGACGTCCGAAAAATCCATTAACGCGTGAATATTGGGCCAGTGGTACCAGTTGGTTTTTCAGTGTGTCATTTCCGCGCGACGGTTGGCAGCACACTGAGTCGGTTTTGGCAGCTGCAAACTTATCAACCTAGTGCAGTATGCAATTTGCGTCGGTTCCTTCAAGGTATTTTCTTGGTGCAACAATTTTATTTCATATCATTGTTCTACGCTTGGCATAGTTTTAAGCTTAAGACCCCATGCACATTTTCAACGAAAACTGAAATAGTAATTGTTTAAAAAATTTGACAATCTAAAGGTATAATCTTTCCCCTTTTTTACATCAAACATGTTACTGACTACTTACAAATCAAAATATGTTCTATAACTTTAACATGAGCATAACTACTAAAGATTAATCAACTGCTAAAAAATAAAATAATTATCAATATTATTAAATTAATAAACTAGACTAAACTTTAATCTCTATAATTTATATATGTGCTAATTATTTTTTCCAAATGCCTTATTGTGTTTATATACCAATATACATTTAAGCTTTTAAAAGTTTAGGTTCTACATCCTCTTCATACTGTACTTTATCTTTGAAGTTAATGACAGCCTCCTCAGAGGTATCCGGTTTAATAAAAAGAGCTTTTAAATTCTGACCTTGTCAGTGAGAGAGTGGGTTTGTAAAAGAGCCCAAAAAATGTGTGTAAATATCACTTATAGGCAAGATTATGACAAATTGCAACGTGTGATATTTTCTTACGTATTATCTTACTTACATAACAATATTACTATTTTGACAGGTTTTTTGTTAAAATAAACAATGACATTGTGAAATCGATTTAACTCGAATCGATTAGCGTCGCTAGCGGGTGACTTGTGATTTTACATTTAAAAAGCTGCTGTTTCATATAGGTAGATTTTTTACACGTATAGGTACATACAAATTAACACTATATAACAATAGAATTAGTAGAAGGTCAAAAATGTAGACTGCACATACGGCGACATTGAATTTCTGAGGTCATTTCTACGATCTATCGAGTTAATCCTAATTGTTCCAGTCTCAAGTTCCCACTGCTGTATCCCACTAGTGTCCTCATGTCTGTCACTGACAGTGTTTCTTTCAGGCAAAATTTTCCAGGGATGCAAGGAAGGCGGGGTAAATAAATGAAAAAAATCAATATTTAAAAATTAATTCCCATAACTATTAATGTTTTAATGAAGGAAAGATGCTATCAGGCTACACAATAACGAAAAGATACAATTAAGCTGTACCAAAATTGACAAAGTAACATTTGTCTTTACAAAAATCTTATTCATCGTGGTTTTTTCTGGCATACAAATCAATATCTTTTTTCAGAAATTCTTCTTTTGGAGTATCTGGTCCCTCAATGCTAATCATCATACAATGCATCAAAGTTTTAGGTAGCATTTTGTATCTTGTCTTATTCAGTATTCTATTCATCGTACTAAATGACTGGAATGACAAGAAGGATTTCAGAAAGCTCTTGTAACTCGCAGTACCCTACGTCTGCTTCTAAGATTTTTGCGATTGGATTTTCATCTGTCTCCTTGTACATTCCGCTTTCTAGCATGGATATGATGTAAAAATTTAAATGATTTATGGTCTGCTATCACATTTTCCGCATTAATCGAAAGGACAATGCCGATTTTTTTATGGACGTGTGACCGAAAATGTACACAGACGATGCTAACAAATATCAGCAGCTAAAGCCTTCTAGATTATGAATTCGGAGGTTTCATCTTAATTTTCACATTTGTATTGGAGAAATACGAACTTTTCTGAAAATATAATCTAACATTTTAATACGCGTATTACAATACCTTGGCTACCTTTTCGCTCTTTTATTATATTGATCAAATAAATAGCATAATTTTATAACAGAACAGACAGCTTTCAAGCTAGTCAAGAAATAGTGTGGTTAGTATGATCTAACCGTAAACCCAAATAAGGCAGAGCTGGTAATGTTTACTAATAAACGCTACATCGGAAGCTATCATCTTCCGAAGTTGTTTGGTACCACTTTACAACTATCCGAGGAGGTAAAATATTTAGGTATAGTCTTGGACAGGAAACTTAACTGGAACAGCCACCTAGACCGCAAGATCAAAACCGCTGGCATAGTGCTGTGGCAGTGCAAGCAGATTATCGGAAAGCGATGGAGTCTGGCTCCAAAACTATTCCTGTGACTTTACAACACGGTAATAAGACCAATGGTAAGTTACGGCAGTGGGGTGTCGCTGCAGAAAACTGCCCAATCATCCTGTGTTAGTAGACTACAAGGTCTCCAACGCCAAGCTTGCTGCGCCCTCACAGGAAACATGAACACGGCATCAAGAGCAGTCCTGGAGGTAATGTTGAACATCATACCTCTCCACTTTCATATAAGGCAGGGAGAAGCCAAAACGGCGGTGCGACTGCAACTTCTTAAATTCGTAAGTTTTGCAAAGCAAAGCATCTCAAGGGCTTACTAAAGGAATGGCTACATAACTACTCCGCTTACAGAGGCAGTATGTGAAAAAATTGAACCGATCTTCATCTTCGATAAGAAGTACAAAGTACGACCTAATCATCTCCCGGGGTATTGTTGGTTTCATTCTTCTTGAAGGGCTCTCGCAAAATGTCATGGGGCTCCGTCCATTTGAACTCAGGTAGATCTGATTTTTTTCATAAATTGTAATTTCAAAATTGTAAAAAAAACTGTCTTAAATTATATTATCGTTTCTGTCATCAATTATATCCATTAAGTACATTTTATAGATAGCGAAATTAACGCTGGCAGAAGTTAGGATGGTAGTTTTTATAATAATTATTATTAAACTGTTTAAAAAATAATTAGTGCAATATCATTCCATATTATTTTCAAATATTATTTTTATGTTTTGTAAAGTATTTGTAAATATAAGAAAAAGATGGCAACTCTGATTTTAGATCTAATATGAAAAAACTATGTCATTTATATGCGTGCGCCGTATATAGGGCATTCCAATTCATTGCGTTGTGTATGATGCCTAGTATCAAAATTTATGTAACTGTTCATACTTAGATTTATTTCAAGTTAATGATCTTCGTTCTTCTAAATGTTCGTTTTTATTTCTTTATTTCTGAGACCTTCATTCCCGGTTTTAAACCACCTATTCTTTCTTACTTTCCTTTCCATGCAAACAAATATAATATACACTTTTACTATAGTATTATTTTACTATAGTAAAATACTTCTGCCTTCGTAGACATGATTGATTTTTTCTGCCTTTTTTATTTTTATGCTTCTCCTAATTAAAGAAATATTAGACTTAAAGGCAGAAACGATTTTATATATTTTTTTTTTGTTTTTGAATTTTTTTTTAACAATGCAGATTATTTATGCAGCATCATCATAGTGGCAGAAGTATTTTTTTATCTCTTATAACATAATTTCAATAATTATTCTGATCTGCCGATAAAGTAATTATTTTTTTATATATCATAATAATTAGAAAAATAATTAATTACTGTAAAACACAGCAGGAAAATCTTCTGTTACTAGCATTAATATTTTTATTATATTAAATACAATTTCTTAAGACTATCGACAGAAGCGATAATATCGTTTATGACACATATTTTTAATAACATTTTTGCAAACTCCTATTTGATATTGTAGCAATTAATGAATGGCAGAAATTGTTTACAATTATTATTTTACTTAGTACTCTACTCTAATATTATCAACCTCTGCCAGACGATGAAATTATATAAAATTACTGACACCAGCTCCCTAGCTATCAACCCGCTCGCCAATTGTGTACCAAGATTATGGCAAATCCACCTTTTTTTTTGGGGGAGGCTTCCATTTAGCAGAAGACGTCATTCGGCTGAGATGATTAAACATTTGTTTTAACGTCTCTATCAAAATTGCTACTGCCTCCTTACAGGTAGTTAGATGGCTGACAACGAACAGTTTGTCCTATGCAAGTAATTTTAATTCATCGCCTTTCATGTTTCATTTTGATTCACCTATGCAAATTATAAGGTATGTAGTCTGTAGGGAAAACACCCGCTTCAAAACATCAGATTAATTTTATATTTTGCACACTTTTTAGAGACCGATGAATATATAACAATAAATAAAATTGAAGAAAATTTTAAAAAATGTTAATACAAAGAAAGAAAGTCACTCTTATAGAGTAAATCAAACTCATATCAAACTAAACAGTTTAAATCCCTACTATAATATTATAAATGCGAAAGTAACTCTGTCTGTCTGTATGTCTGCTACGCTTTCCCGCTTAAACCTCTCAACCGATTTTGATGAAATTTGGCACAGACAAACTTTAGTCCCTGAGAAAGAACATAGGCTACCTTTTATCGCGAAAAAAAGGGATGAAGACGTTGAAATAGGGGTTGAAAGTTTGTATGGGATTTCTTAATTTTAAAAGATAAAACCATGAAACTTTATATTTAAGCACTTGATAAGATATAATTAAACATTTGTTCTAGCGTTTTTGAAATTTCGACCAGTGAGGGGGTGAAATAAGGGTTGAAAGTTTGTATGGGATTTTGTCATTTTTGGGGATAAAACTAGGAAACTTTATATTTAGGAACTTGATAAGAAATAAAAAAACAATTTCTTGTAGCGTTTTTGAAATTTCGACCTGTGAGGGGATGCAATAGGGGTTGAAAGTTTGTATGAAGTTCGTCATTTTGAAGATAAAAACATTACATTTTATATTTAGGCACTAAATAAGAAACAAAAATCGTTTGTTCTAGCATTTTGAAATTTTTACCACTGTGGGGGTGAAATCCTACAAACGGAATTCCCGAAATTCGAACGGAACGGAACGGATCAAACACTTAAAATAGCAGGTGTCCATTTAGAGAAAAACTGTT
Source organism: Calamotropha paludella (assembly GCA_927399485.1). Classification (NCBI taxonomy): domain Eukaryota; kingdom Metazoa; phylum Arthropoda; class Insecta; order Lepidoptera; family Crambidae; genus Calamotropha; species Calamotropha paludella. The sequence continues at coordinate 15,315,077 of OV656803.1, read as the reverse complement.
TTTCGCATGGCAACTGTACGTGGCCTGCTCGCGAGTGTCGAGTCCAAACAATCTCCACATTTTAACAAATAATAACAAAACAGCAAACGTTGTGTACAAAAATGTTTTAAATTAGTTCATTTTAAAATATTTTTGTACACAACGTAAAGCTGGCCCCTGTAAAGTGTCTCTTGGACATAAGGGACCAATAAATTTTCCTAGGTACTTTCTGCCACTTAATGGAGTACCTTATACCTACTGTAAACAGATATTTTTTAATTTTTTTAAACATACCTACTCTCTTTTAATAAAATGCTATACCCAAATCTATACCGTTCTTTTAATATAATCATTAATATTCAAATTAATTTACTGTAACTGTGTAAATATTTGTTTCACGGCTAATTTGCTGAGCCGTTTGTTACAAAATTGGATATGGATAGTCTGAAATCTGAAAAAGAACATAAGTTACTTTTTATCAAAACACCACGCGGGCGAAGCCGCGTGCTGAAGCTAGTAATTTATATGTAGTTTGAAAAAAGTAAAAAAATGGTAATGGTATGATACGCTTTTTTGGTAAACCGAACTTATATTGTAAAAAATAAATCTCTGACATAACAATTAAGTAATTAACGATAAAATGAATGTGATTGTAAGAAAAGCGTGATATGCTTTGTACGAAATTCTTCTTAAACTAAATCTGCGAAAAAAATTATAGTATTAAGATGTCTTAGTAATAAATGATTAAAAAAATACAACAATCAATATAGAGCACCCCACGCTTTTCTTACAATGACATTGATTTTCTCTTTAATTAAGGAGAGATTGTCAAAAGTTCTTAAAAGCTCCCGTTCGGACAACAGTACCTACTACTATCTTGCCGCTTAGCCGCTTTTATTTTTAATTCTTTAATGATGTATGTGAACTTGTATACTTACATATAAGATTTATTATTATTATTTTAAATTTGTGTGTGTATGTGTATATATGTGTATATATATGATTGCTAGTTTTATTAGTTTCGATATTCTATTATAAGGCGCTTTCTTTTTTTTCACTTGTTTGAACCCTGTCAGAATAACAGCGCCTCTGTGTCTATTCTGCTCAGCTGTGAAGGACACAGAGGCAAAAATGCTGAGGCAGGGTATTTTGTTGACCCCGCACATTTGTTTTAATCTTTTTTTTAGTTTTGTAGTTTTTTTTCCATTGTTTGTCCCTTATTTTTCTCTGTTTCTTTAACCTTCGTATACCCGCGCCAATTTTTGTAACACCTATACCCGCGCGTGGTGCCACATACCGAATATTTCGAGTCCTCTTTTATTTATTTTTTCTAAGAAAACCTACTTAGATATTATTTTATTTTTAAATTAGAGGATATAATGAAAAAGATTGTGCTTCGCAAGAACTTTATTCTTAACTAGCTGACCCAGCCACGCGTTGCTGTGGCACAGTAATTTTAAAGATTTTTTAAAAATAAAAATAGCCTAAGTTACTCCTTATTACATCAGCTACCTGCCCATAAAAGTCCCGTCAAAATCGGTCCAGCCATTTCAGAGATTAGCCGGAACAAACAGACAGACAGACACAGACAAAAATTGTAAAAAATGTTATTTTGGTGTATGTATCGTATATATATTCATATGCATGTTGTAAAAAACGGTTGTTTTGATATTAAAAACAGACACTCCAATTTTATTTATATGTATAGATTATTTAACTATCTATCAGTCTATCACAAAACAGCCTTCAAAATTGCAAGTTTTTGCTTAGGTACTTCAAAAACAGAACTTAAACATTTTTTTCTTCTAAATAAAAAAAAATAACTACATATTAAAAATCTCTTATCATACGACATATAAATCATTGGTTGACTTAATTATCAGCCATACCATAACAATCAGAGCATACCATAATAGCATGTTCCATACAAAAGTGTATATTGCAGTTGTCGCGCGTTTTAATATCCACAGTGACCAATTTTATTTCTGTTAGATGTTACTGCAGACTTGAAACCATCCAATCGACGTATTTCGGGGAGTCTCAACTTGATGGGTTAAGGCAAGAATGTGCTGAGAGCTCATTTTCGCAGTTGCGAGTTGAGGGGATCGTAGGACACAGCACTAAAAACCCTGTGACATTTTTTTTTGCTGTGGTTGTTTTACAAGTATATTACGTAGGTGTTCATACCTGCTATGTTCATCAGGCTATACCATCACCATGGGTCATCTTTTAACAGTGAACAAGCAATAATGTAGTAATTTTATACTTCCACCAAAAGTTGCGCCTATACCCGCGTCGGTCTCACGGACCAATTGGCGCCAAATACACCTAAACGTACGTTGAGCACAAACGCATGCTGTGCACTAAATTGAAGTTAGTAACAAATCCGGCAGCTAGCAAAAACCTCAACTCGCCAGCATTTCCGAAAAATTCAAGAAATTGAAATAAATGTTTTGTCGGTCTAGCAGACCAATACGCGGGTATAGGAAGGTTAAGTGCGCGTGTGTCAATAAATGTTTTTCTTTCTTTCTTTCTTTACTAGGCAGGAGGCTCATTCTTGGGGAAAAGTATAGCACTGTTTAATAAAGTTCCACAAAGTATAGTTGATTTGACTTATCATAAAATTAAAACGTATGTAAAAAATAAGCTCATGTCCAAAGGTATTTAAAAGTCATCGACTATTTAATAGATCGCGATACATGGAAGTAATGTGTCGTTTCAACATGACACCATGTAGGGGAGAGTCGGCAGTAGGTATTGTACCGCAGGATGAATCGTACCATCTCCATATTTCCTAGGAAACGTTATTATTTTATTCACTGGAAATGTTAAAACATGCGATACTCGTGCCACCTATCACATGTCATTTTATAATGGCGTACGCCAGTTAATTCTTACTCGAGTGATAAAAAAGTATTATGGTTGTTTTCTTTCGAAAATTTGCAGTGCATATGTAAAGATCTGTCCTTCATAAAAAGTGAGTGAAAATTATCATTTATTTAATATGTATCATTGTTTTAATTTACTTCAAATATATGTGTTTATACTGTCGTAAATTTTTGAAGTTATGTTTCAAAAACGCTATTTCTAATTTGATGGCTAGTTTGTTGAATTGTAGCACTAAAAGTTCTTTGTATCGTACTTGAGATAAAGACGTGATATTACTTATTACAGGTACAGACGGCAACAACTATTTAATTTTATATTATTCATATTCTATATTCGTGATACAACAAAAATATATTCTAATTTTTGTTGTTTCATGAATATGGGTATTATGTGCCATAATAAAAAACTAGATTTGAGGTAAAGTCAAATTAATTATTACTACATACGATAATGATTGCTTAATTTTGTAAATACTTTAATAAATAAATTAACCTTTTGTTGAAACTATATATTTCGAATATAATTTATTGAATTCTACCTATTTTAGAGATCTTTAACATATTCTATATGTTAGTGGTCCAATTCATCCTGCCTATGGTACAATATATCCAACTAGTTCTCTGAATCGTACTGATTGACTGCCTGTAGAAAATCGCAAATTTTTGGCAAAGTATACAGTATCGGGAATTAAATGCCACTGGTTATGATAAAGGACATACCTACTCACCTACTTGTAATTCTGTACTTTTGTAACTTTAGATAGAAAAGAGATAATTCATAAAAACTGAAAACTGGTACGACACATCGACTCTCCCCTATTACAGGTTGTGTCATAAAACTATTAGCATTTGTTAATTTTAACATTATTCATTACTGGTAGTTGGAGTAGGACATGCTCTCTTAATAAGTCTTAGGTGGTCGCATGTGATGCGGGTCGTTACGTTCCCTATGATATGGTCGAGCGAAGCGATGGCTGCATCATGCGTCATGCTCGTGAACGGATGCTGCCTTGGGAGATGGGTCCGCTTTAACCTTTAAATTATCAACTTATACTAAACTAGCGACCCGCCCCGGCTTCGCACGGATGCAATGCTCTACTATATTATGCATGTATTATACATATAAACCTTCCTCTTGAATTACTCTATCTATTAAAAAAAACCGCATCAGAATCCGTTGCGTAGTTTTAAAGATTTAAGCATACATAGGGATATAGGGACAGAGAAAGTGACTTTGTATTATACTATGTAGTGATATACATCTTTATTGCTTTCTTAAATTTGTCGTTTATGCCCCTGTGTTATTGCAATGCAGAGGGATACTTACTTAAAATACTTGTTGACTTTGTTGTAATCAACGAAATAATGATGTCATAACACTATTATTGTAATTACAGAATAATATTGTTTTTTTTCTAGATTATGTATGGTGACGACTTATTATATTGTAAATGTCGTTACTTCTGTTAAAGCTGACGAGTTTCTTGCGCCCATTCTTCTTATCAGTTAAAAGACATCCTGAGTAAAAATGTTGGGACGATTCAAAACAACTTATTTTAAGTGCAGTTGAATAAAATTATTTTCATTTTCACTAGTTCAGGTACTAGATCATGTCAGTAACCATCTGGCACAAGTAATTATTCTTCACAACAACAGATTTCTTTTACCGCTTCTCTAGTTTACGGGAATTTGATAACTTACCGTAAGATTATTTTAAAAACCAACCCTTACATCATCACAAAAGAGGTCTTCAAACTTTTCATAATCGTATAATGATCTCATAATACACTTACAGTTTTATAACCAATGCTTTTCAAAGCATAATTGATTTGTAGTCGTAATGAGGCACCTTTTAAAATTAGAATTCAATTAATCGTCTTTTGCTCCTTAATTCTTCCATATCAGATGGGATTTGTTCTAGGAAGAATTTCCAACATGGGCGGCAACAGTGACGCTCAGTCCAGCAGGCATTTAAAATTACAAACTAACAATATAAAACGAATCCCATCATAATGCAGCAAAAGAAAATATTTATTTTCCAACTGAAAATTAATGAAGGGCACTCATAGGAATAACAATTAAAGGGTGGTTAATTAAATAAAACAGCTTATATCCCGACAATATTTTACTGGCAGGATCTACATTCAACTTTTAAGGCATAAAATAGATTGAAACATTTTAAAACATATAAAATCTATAAATTGAAAGTAACACATTTATTTTATCTTAAATTCTGAACTAGATATCATTGCACTAAAAAAATAAAATATTTGTTTAAATATAAGATCTATAAATCTAATTGGAAATTTGGTGCGTAATTGGATAAAGCCCCTCATACTTATAAACGAACAACACACATTTTTCATAAATTTGAGTTATTTATAATTTACAAGCAGAAATATATTATATAACTTATACAATTCATGATGAACAGAAAAACACGTTCTTTTGTCAATAGATATATATTCCGACTATTTAGTTTAAAATTTAAGTTATTTTCAAACAATAATTACGCCCATTTTACTAACATTTGCTTATTAGAGCCAGTGTTCACGTTTTTTAAACGCGCGTTTGTATAGATACAAACGCTCTCGCCAATCAAACACAGCTGGACCATGAATTTATGTAGGTGCTCAGAGATCTACTTTTAAATACCTGCATATTTTTTTTCCGCTTAAATCGGTACACGATGCTAATGCGTATAAATACATACATATGCGTTAAACATACAAAATAGTTGCATGCATGCACACATAATTTTAAAACGCGATTCCAAAGCGCATTGGAAACTTACTAATTGAAATGACGACTGATTTGACATCGTTTCGTGTACCTACTTAACAGAAACAACTTTGCGACGAAGACGCTGGAATGGACGCTAGCATATTCGAAATACTTGCTTTTAATATTGTTTTCTTTAAAGAAAAATCGTAACATTGCCGCAAAGGGCAGCGCCACATAATTGTAAAATTATTGTGTACGCAAAGAAATTATCCATTTTTATTGTGCAAAAATAGCTTATTTTCTGAGTGGAATATAAGAGCGAAAGGAACGTGTTTTAATAAAAAGGCTTTTTTATAAAAAATAAACAGTTATTGAAATAATTCAAAACAAGCGCAGTACTAACAATCCGACAATATGAAGGTAAGAAACTTTTGTCTTTAAACTATGATTTTTATATCATATTTAGATTGTCAAATTAAACTAACAGGAGGCTTAAAAATGGAATGGTTAACAGTGAACTGTATAACCTTTATACCGAACAACCCTTATAATTTAAGGTCTAACAATTATACTAAAATAATTAAAAAAATATAGCACCAAAAAAAAACAAATGATACATTATTATGTAACATATCCATGAAACATTTTATAAAACTGGTTTTATTTAATTCAAAGCTTTTTATCCACGATATAGGACAATATAGCTAGAGCAAGATATTATTAACAGTATGATTAACATCAGTAATATTTTATTACAATTTGCTCTACTGTAGATCCCTGACCTAGGAGTTGAACTTCTAAGGTAATCCAGCTATCAACATACATGTCGTAGAATATGTACTGAAAGTGAAGTGAATCACGAACAAGACGCTTTAAAGAATTACAGATACCACTTTAATAATGCTTACTGCATTATCAAAATTTACAATCCTCTTATCGTTTTTTTTGATAAACATAAATAGAATGTAATTATAAATATGTGAACAATGTGCAAAGAAATTCAACTTTATTAGTGGAATGGCCAACTAATTTTAGACATAACCTGCAACCTACGACAAACACAAGATGACCTCTACTCATCTGAGGACTAAGTATTCGCCTACGTGACAATCGCGTTTAAGTAGCGATTTTCAATCTTTCCCTTCTTTCCTCAGTACAAAGGTCTATGATACAAATATTACTCAAACGCAACAGTAATGTTTGCAAATTTCAAAACTTACAATTAACCCTCTGACGTTGAGTGACGATAAGAGCAAAAATTGAACTAACTGCATCCAGATTCTCAAATTGGATCTCTTTTATCATTCTTGGCATACCAAAGAATGTCTCTTTGCTTAGTACGAATTGCGTACCGTAGCTGTATAGCCTTAAATGCGTTGGCCGTCGGCTCACGATAATAAATAAAAAATTAGCAGCAAAGCTGAAAATTCGTCATGATTTGTTATTTACATACTTAAAAGATATAAATTTAATAATAAAAATGACTTCCAACGATACAGAGAGTGAAATGGAGATTGATTGTATTCCACCAGATTTATAATCAGAAGGCAAATTGGCAAAACCTGCTTTCAGCGAAGTCAAACGAAAAATACATGAAAGTATATACAAAAGGTATGAGTAGGAAAAAGGAGAAAATACTCATACTGCAATTACCTATTTCACGGCCTTTGCAATAATGTACTATTTCTATAAATACCATACTTTGCAAGTCATTTACTTAATCAGGGTTTTCAAAAATTATTCTATTAATATTTCCCTTTTAGTGAAACAGTAATTGTAAGGGATATAGTAGATACTCATGGCACTGAATCTGAACTGATATTTTTTCTTAATTTTGAAACCCACTTTCTAAAGTGTAATTATCTGATACGTGTTTGAAATTACAAATTACATTGCAATTCACCATTGCTTAATGTTGGAGTGGTCAGTTACTATTGACGAATAAAGCTAAACAAATACCAATTATTATAAAAACTGTCTTTCATTTACTTCTTAGTTATAGTAAAATTTTGTTTAACATTAGTGGTTACACATTTAATGAATTACACAATATTCTAGTAGGGCTTGATTTATCATACACTAATGAAATCGAATACAACGTGTCTCGTATGTAGGAACTACACGTATAAATTATACGCTTTATAAATGTCATGCGCAACAATAAAAATATTTTTCTTGTTTGATTTGTAAAAACGCAAAGGAACATAACTATGAATCACACTGTTACTAACATTTACAGGTAACGACATAATTTTTGTCCAATCCAGTACGCAAAGCAATAGTTATTAAGAGTAGTTTAATCTTTTCTGTGTGATTTCTATATATGACCAAGCCGAAATTTACGCGCTTAGGAATATTGAGCACTAAGTCGGGCAAAAAGACTATCTTAGATACTTTTTGATAAGCTACTAAAGTGAAATAAATACTTTATCTTGGTAAACTCGAATCATTATATGTTCCATAGCTTCGATAATAACGTATTGTTTCTTTTTATCGTTTTAAGCCACGACGCGATCTAGGATGTGACGCGCCTGCCTAGAAGAAACCTATTCACTCGTGACTTGAAGACGCCCTAAATTGTATTTATCAGGAAACATAGACTCAGGCAGAGTTCCACTCTTTGCCGGTACGGATTACAAAGTTGGAACCAAAACACTTAATGCGACTCTTTAGTATATCAACCATATAACAGTGGCGCCTAATTGTAAGTCTGGTTGTCCGATGAAAAAATGGGGACGGCGGAACAAGGCTGTGCAATTCTGCTGCGAACTCTCCGAAATGTATCCTATAAGAAACGGAAAGGCTAGCTACCTTCTGTCTATGTTTGAAGCCTTTTAGCTTATTATTAAAAAGATGAGTTGCTTTAGCCCTCCTCTCAATAAACTCAAGCGTCTAGAGTTGGTATTGGGCGGAATCGTCCCGAAGTTGAGAATAGTACTCCATGCACGATCCAACTTGCGCTTGGTAAAGATTGAACTGTTCCGGTGTGAAGCACCTTGCCAAGGTAAAATGAAATGCCAAGTTTTTTTTAAAGCTAATTGTGTCTTACTCTCAATGTAAAAGCCAAAATTGAGTATTGGTGACAATGACATGCTGAGAAGCTCAAGTCTAAAGGACTCCTTTTAGCGGAGAAAAGATATGCCTGAGTTTTTATTGGATTGAACCTTACCAGATTGGCACTACGTCATTAGAGACTGCTTGCAGATTTAGATTCATGCGGTTGACCATCGTTCCCTATGACGCTGGATCTGTTCAGCACTGGCTCGTGCATCAGACATATAGCTCTCTACAACCGTGCTGTCATCTTATTATTCCAAAATACCGGACATTCATTATTAGGTCATTAATATAAAGCAGAAAAAGTGTTGCAGAGAGTACGGAACCCTGAGGGAGCTTTTAGCCAAATAGACTGAAGAGCTACATAACTGACAACTCGTAATGACTGATCCCTCAGGAAGTCTAATATCCAGACACACAATTTAGTGGGAAGTCCATGACAGAAGCTTGCTATTAAGCGAAAGCTACACCCTGTCAAAAGCCTTCGAGATATCAAGAGCGGCGGTAAGCGCCTCAACATGCCTCTCGATGGCTACGCTCTAAGTGGCATATGCTAGATCTCCAGTAGACCGTTTTCGGCGAAACCCATATTGTCGGTCACTAAGGAGGTCGTTTCCTTCTAGTTACGACTGGAGCCTACAGGTTCAGTACACGTTCCATTACCTTACAGAGAATGAACGTGACCGAGATAGGCCTGTAATTGGCAGGGTCGGGACAACTGCCCTTTGTAGGCATACTTGTCCTACAGCCATATAGGCGTGTCAATACCGTAGCTAACACAGGAGCGCAAGTCCTAAGAACTATGGCTGGTATACCATCCGGCCCACTGGCTTAATGCACGTCCAGTGCACCCAATGCTTTTCTTACTTCGGTTTGTCGAATACGAATTTCAGACAAACGACAATATGACAAACCAGGAAGTACAGCATTGCCAAGATCCAAAAGCGAATATTCGGCAAATAACTTGGCAAATAAATCCTTTGCGGTATGTGCCAACGATGCGTCAGGTTTCTGCAAAGGAGGCACTGAGGAACGGCAGAAGTTACCCTCCACCGACTTAGCCTGGAATCAAAACGCTTTACTATCAAACAGTAAACGTATCGCGCATATTACAAGCTCTGCGGTATCGAGCATCAGCTCAGGCTAAATATGCCTCATGTTTTGACGCCATCGCTTTGGCATTATATCACGGGCGAGATTTGCCGGCAAGTGGTAAGTCTGAAAAGAGGATAAAGTACTCCATACCCTAACGAAGAAGCTCATTGGTCACAGCATTCGCGCAAGCTGAGGTCGCTTGAAGAAAAGCAAACCTGCCGCCAGGGATAAGACGCAAAAAAGCAACGCATCTCATCCCAATCTGTTGATTTGTAACGCTAAATCCGTCGGGAGCCTTTTGGGCTTGGGTCGGGTGGAGAAGACACCGACACCGATTCCACCACACAATGGTCAGACACCGAGTAACTGTCGGGGTTTGTCGTCAGCAGAAGGTCCAAACAATTAGCTTTCTTAGTGTAGCTTGCTTGGTTTAACTCACTTCAAAATTAGCCGCCCTTGCGCCAATGCAGTAAAATTGTACCGCAATGTGATGTTTCTAAGTCAAAAGCAACAAAACTAAGATCAAAAACAGAATTGAGCAATGTATACTTATGTCTTTATCATAAGATATATGATAACTGTTTCCAAATAATCTTCATAAGCGACACATTTCCCCGCCCCCGATCGCCTCGTACTATTATATTTTTTGTGTTGGCGATCTCCGAGGGCTGAGTATAAGTTTTCATATATATATATAACAGAATATATAAACTCAGAACTGATTCTTAAAAACTTACATTCAGGCCTCTGTACTTAGTTGAATATAATATAGTGTCTTTATGAAGCAGTGATTTTCGAGCTTGGTTTTAGATGGTTTTAATACTTCAATCAGCCCTCTGCCTGTCTGGAGCTGTAAACGATAACCTTAAATATTCCTAAGTCAAAAAAAATATTCGATTAAAATTAAATGACAATTTACGACCGTTATTAAATATATTAGAGCAGTTTTCATGTCTTTAAAACACAACCAGATGTATTTACACCGTTATTTGAACTAAATACAGAAAGAGGGAAATTGAAACCACCAAAAAGTATCGTTATAAATTAAACGTGAAGAAACTATTCTACAGCCATCTCATGACTTCGAAGCTGGACACACCAAATATAGCCCTTAGAGCTAACAGTTTATAGCCTTTTATTCAAAGACAACATTTTTTTAAATCGATAAGCTGCGGAATTGACATTAGCAAAGGACAACAAATGACAACTAGTGCTATTTATCTACTTGATAAGTCATACACAGATCCGTCCCTTTCTCGCACGCAGTTGCGGTTTATTTATGTGAGCGAGACGCAGAGAGTTAAGAATTAGTAGAAGAAAAGAAGTCTTTCTTGAGCCGTGCCCGATAGGAGGCGCCATCCGCGCTTGATGTTCAAGTATTGTATGATGGCACGTACGCAGATTAGGATACCTGGCAAGAATTGAAATCATTAATATGTATTATAAGGAAATAGTTAGTACAAACATATTAGGCATATAATGTGCAACTTGAAGTACAATAACTTCTGACTACAACAATAGGAGTGAATTTTAATTACATTTGATAAAAACTTGCTTTTCACGAAGTTTATTGAATTGATTTATTTGTAAGATAATTCGGGCGATAAACATTGAAACTACATACTTTCAAATTTTCGCGTTACATTTTAAAACAAAATTATAATGAACCGGGCATATGTGTGTTATATATCCGGTTCAATATAGTTTTGACTGAGTCAATACAATTAGTAATAAGCTTACCACGCAGACCCTGGTCAGATGATGCCAAATATTACGATTATCATCTACATTGGGCGAGTAATAGGTCTAAACCAGCAAAGCTACCGAAACCTACCAATCAGCAAAGTGTATGTACTAGTTAATGATTATAACTCACCGAACGCCATAATGAGCCACCAGAGCCAAGAATTCTCGTGAGAGGCGAGCTCAGTGGAATGCTTTACGATAAGCGTCCACTTAGCAAGTGAAAGGCCAAACCCAGCCAACGCGCCGTAGCGGCTTGCAACGGTGTGGCAAAAGCACATCAGCAGTAGGAAGCCGATCCAGTTGAATAGGAATGCCACTACAAAACAATACACAAAATATATTTTATACCACTTTGCACATATTATGTATTGACTATCGTCAAAACTGGCATCTATCGTCGAGGTATTTAGTAATAATATAATCCAATATCATTAAAAACCCTCTTAAATGTCCATTAAAAATCTTCTTTTTACTGGTTTGAATTTAACATAATTTTATTTTTATTGACAAAATAATGCTCATAGTATTTATAATGAATAGCTTTAAACTTTAACCTTTGTACTTCAAAATTATTTAATATGTATTTCTTTCAGGAACATTTTAGTAGTAGAGATTTCATCATCATTCATATGACATTTCTAAATAACTATAATGAACCTTTCATTAAATTATTTAAAAGTAACTTATAATAAACGAGGAAAACCTCAAGGTAGTGTGCTCCAGAGCTAGTTCCTTCTTAATTAGATCTATCAAATATTAACTGCATTTTTTGTTGTGTACTATAAAATAATTTTAGTAAGTTTTTATTAGTTGAGTGAAAAATAAAAAAGACTCAAAATTAAAATGAGGTATAAAACACAAGCGTTGGGCAGACTTCTATACATTTTCCGAAATGAAGATGTCTGTTAAAAATCAGCCAATATCCAAATCAAAAATAATTTAGGCAAAATATTTATAATTGTTTTAAAGTAAAAGGTATGTTAATATTTGCAGATAACTTGTTTACATCATAATAATATGGATGAACTTCATACCAAAAAATGAAGTCAAAAACATGATATCAGTCCCGAGTAGACTATTCTCAGGATCCAGCTGCTCTGCTGTCGGGTCAGGCAATGTCACGAAAGCAGCGTATGTCGGCTGGTGGGCTGGCGCGTCTTGTACCTAAGGAAATAATTATAATTTTCAATCATACAAGTATCCTGCTAAGTATTCAGCATCATCATTTCAGCAGAAAGTTATCCTCTGTTGCTCCAAAAATGAGAGGTTTTGCCATAATCTCCATGCATAGTACACAGGTTGGAGATCGGAGTAAAGAATCATAATTTAGAAAACAGTGCTGCCTATTTTACTGAGCCAAATAGGACCCCTATTTGGCGTCAGACACACCATATTTGTATTTTATTTTCCTATTTTGTATGTATCTTTCTTTTCTTTTTTTTAATTGTTACTAATTTATATACATCTTTTGTTGTTGTGTGTTTGAGTTCCAAATAAATGTTTTTCTTTCTTTCATTCAATTTGTGGTATTCAAGTTTATGGTGATTGTCTCTAATATCATTAGTTGCCTTTTACGACAGTATTAAATGTCAACAGTTAGTGCTATTCTACTTTGTCGAAAAGCTCTGTGTTATCGTGGTGGGGTCCCGATATTATCAAGTATTATAAATATATATTAGATAAGATTTACAGGTCTAATATAAAATTATACAATTTCTCTGATTTCAGATACCAAGAATTATGATACTTTAAAGGATTTTTGGCACATGGTTTTTTAACCCATAATTAATTTCACTGTCAGTAATATTTTTAATAGTTTGATATAAAATGATAATTGATAATGTTTTGTTAGGCAGTTTAGCCAAGCATATCATATCATAACTATTATCCTATTTACTATAACAATACTAAATGCTTTTAAGTGCTTTTAAGTGGAGCAAGGAAAAGCTTGATGAAGCTCCTTATATTAAATTGGAGTCCCACAATTATTCATTACAAGTAAATTGCATATTTTCATCTTGATACATATTACGTAGGGAATATGTTACAAGATTTACTGGTAAAAATCTGAGCATATATAATCGCCTAAAATTGTCACTAAATTACATGCTAATAAGTATAAGGGAGAAGCCTCAAATAAGGACCATATTAGAGATTTGCATTCTTTTGGCATGTTGCAACAAATTTACTTATCGAACGATTAGCGTTTAATAAACATACCTGTGGCAGGTTCTCCCCTTCCATTTGCTTCTCTCGTTGCACTTCCTCATATGTCGGCAATTTGGAATTGGCTGCCACATCATATGGTGGTGGAGCTGAGAAATCTGGCTGTGGTGGTGGTATTTCTTGCAAGTTATCTGAAAATTGTGATATTAATCATGAAATCTTGTAAATAGATTTATTTTCAGTGCAGTGAATGTTAAGCATTAAGTGCTTTTAATGTGTGGATGGATCAGCTTCAATGACGCAATGTTTGTTACGCCATAACTTCCCAAGTTCTTAAGCGATTTTAATAATTTTTGTGTGGAATCGAATTAACAACTTCAGGACTAGATCATAACTGAAATTGCGAATTTCAAAAAACACCGTAAAATCTAGTAAAATAAAAAAGTTATGACCAAGAACCATTGGCGCTATGGAATTTCCTATTGAAACAAAAAGCGCGCGCTTTTTGAGTTTTTATCCTTATGGAATTTTATAATTTACTAAACATTATTGAATTTTTTTTTAGTATTAAGCTCCAGTCCAATATATGATGCTAGCAAAGCGTTATGCTTAGTTACTGCATCAACCTAGTATATTTGTCCAAGATACACATGTTTTTTTACCAATATTCTCGTTAACCCCTTTTGGCAAGCTAAAACGCTTGTGTTACGAGTGAGTAAACACAGTCCACTTGGGTTTAAGCTGACCACCAACTTTCATTTCAGTAAAATAAAATTTCAGTAAAGTAAAAATGTGACCTACATTGCAGATTAGTAGGTACAAATAGTATATCCATAGCGGGCATGCATCTTGGAAACTAGATCATAGACTAGCTAGTTATTATTATGTATTGTATAAAATAACATATTTTTAGTATTTAGATGCAAAGTGCTCATTTAAAGTGTAAGCTATATCATTGTTTGACCTTAGTCTGAAAAAAAAAAGACTATCACTGAAACTGTAACAGCTGAATTAATAACTAATTTATTTAAAATTATTCTTTCCTTGGTCGGTGCCCAATCGAGATGATCTTTTCGTGAGCACATACTCCAGGACGTCTTTGGCCAGGATTTGCTGTCAAGCAGCAACCAACCAAAATAGTTTGTAGAAGGCCAACTGTTACTGCATATGGAACCAGACTGTTGGTTGTGCAAAAATGTTTACTTTGCCAGTGATGTCAGTAACTCTTGCATGCACTCTCATGGGGGATCCAGGGAGTCCAAAAATTTCCAATGGATGGTTTTCTGATAAGAGTTGTTTATGAACTTGAGTACTCTCTCAAATAATTTTTATAGCCATTTGCTAAACCGTTATGCACTTTTATATATATAACCTAGGCTATCTTGCAATGGACACAATGGAGACTTTACCATCTCCCTCTGGTCCCTCATATATGCCTCCTGTAGCTAAAATGTGGAATGGTCTCATCATCCAAGACCTGGGTGGCATCACACTACGTTCCTTAATTTTCTGCCACATCTGTCATGTAAATTAGTTTATAGTTTTATTGTGATTTCGGGATAGTATTTTAGTCTATAACCCTATTTTTAAATTTTAATCACCACATTTTAATCATGACCCCACAGGCACATCCCTGTACATTTACATGTCTGTCCAATTTTAAAGGCAAAAGTGATATGGTGATAAAATTGTCACAGCAAAATGCTCCAGAACTTAATGATCAAGTCATATTTAATCCCTTTTCATAAATTAATAATCATTATATAAAAAATACTAAACAGTAATTTAATAGAGAAATAAAAGTGCTTAATTTCTTATACAATAGAAACTATATTTGAATCTTATCAATACTTATATGCATGCAAGTAAAGAATATTTTAGAAGTCAACTAACACAAACTCAAAAACTCACAAAATCTAACAAGAGAACATTCTCTTGTAAAATTTTATGACAGATGAAAATTTCATAGCATAGATATCTAAGTCATGTTTTCTATCATTCTGCATGTACTCTGGTAAAGAATTTGGTAAATCATTTCATGTATATGTATAATGGTGATATGACACACAAGGCTTACGCAGTCAGTGCGATAAGAAAATTATGGCTTACTAATGTCAATAAATGGTGGTGGCATATTGGGCTCTAATGATGAGGGCAGTATCACTCTAAGATGCGCTGGCGGGCATATAGTGTCACCTCGAGGATGGCTCTGTAAAAATGCACCAAATATATACAGATATCGCCAGGAAATACGCAAGCAGTTGCATAAATAAACAATCAAAAACAATGCATAAATACCATGTTAAGAGTCGAAAAAGGTTCAGTTACAACGACACACAAGATTTGATATAATACTATCAATATAACTAATTTATCTACATACAAATCAATTGTATTGGCTTTTCACACATGATTCAAGGTTTTCGGATTTACTTCTAAGGCGCACCCCCCGCAGTAGGTATATAATGACGCTGGTGACGCTTACATTACAGTGTTGTCCATAACCATAAACCTTAGATTTTGAACCATAGATCGAAATTGTTAGGATTATGAAGCAGATAGTTTGTATTATTTGCAATAATAGAAATAAATTAATTAGATAATTTATACTTGTGGATTTTACGGTCGATTGGGTTAATTAAAAACATTGTGCATATGGTGATATAAAATTAGCGGCCAAAACTGCTTGAGGTGGTTGGATCAGCCTAGTAAGAACACGTTTGTGATTGTGCAAATGATAGGCTATAATATAAACCTACTGATAATAATATCGTGTCATTAATTTAATTTTAGGGTTTAAGTGGGCCGATCCCGGCGGCAGTGCAATGCCGGGCCGACCCGTAACGGGAGTGGAGCGAGCCCCGACTATACCGTCACATACAAAAAACTATTGATGACATAATTGAAAAACAAATAATTATCATACCTGGGAAAACATAATGAAGTCATGAACACGGCAAAAATCTCTACACCGACTAGTAAGAAATTACATAAATAGCACAGTGACATCTAGTTTCGTTATGAGTAAGCGAGTGTTACATGCAAGTCCGTCAAGTGAACCTCCCATTGCGCCTCATGCGCAGATGTGGCAGATGGATGACTTACTGACCGCTATTAATTTAATTGCAAAGGTACCAGATTTTAGAAAAAGTGTTATACAGCAAAATGTATGTGATAGTCACTAAATTAAATAAACAGACAGTACAGAATATTAGAGCCATAATTTGAATATCATTCTGTAAAAGAAAGACTTTTAGCGATTTACGAGGAGTCCGAAACTTGTAAGGTACACAAATTGATTCGTAAGATGGACTTGAGCGAACAGCATCCTTCGCAACTATTTAGGCACAGGCACTAGATTTAGCGCGCTTCAAGCTTCCACATAGTACTTTGCGCAATGGGTCCCCGTATCAAGTCGGAAAATGCATATATTATCTATATAATGCTGTTCCTTTAACTCGTTTAGGTACGATACTTTTTAAATCATTGAAATCGGTCCATTGGTTGCGAAGATATTACACATTTTGTACAAGCCGACCGCGGGGCGGCCGAATAACTTATGTGACGTCACGATTACCTTTTCGCCCGCGCGCGCACTCTCCGCAATTCATTTATTAAGATTCCCTCGATCTGCGCGGGTGATGTTGTGGTTTTGCAGTTTTTAAGTGAAAATATGCCGGATTATAAGAACTGTATAATACCGAAATGTACTAATACTTCATTTAGTACACCTGAAAAACTGTTTTTCAATGTGCCAAAGGACTCAAAAGTACGCAAAAAATGGTGTACTGTCATGAAGAGGGATGACAAAATTCCGCTTTCGTGCCAAGCTTTAAGATTTTGTTGCGAGGATCATTTTGATGTAAATACCTCCCTACCAACCATTACCTTGTATACAACACAACAATTGTATACCAACTTTTATCATCATTACTCGTGTGGTAAACAAGTGGGTAGGTAACATAGTTACAACTTGTTTACGAATCTTAAAAAAAATACAGGGTTGTATTATGTATATTTTAATGAGTAAATTAATGATAAAAAGTGTAAGTAGTGAAGTTTCTAATAACCCTTCCACGGGTAAAAACCAGGGTCTTACTAAGGTCTAACTACAATAAAATTGAAGCTCCCCGGAACATAGGGGAATATTCCCGCCTTAGGGAATAAATATATATCTATCTATACATGTAATTAAACTGTAGCCAAAGTGAATTCTGTACATTGAATATTTTTTTGAATAATCGTGTTAGGAGGGCTCCATACACGCAATAGAAACCAAAAACATTGTCATTGAATTTCTTGTCTGTCTGTCTGTTGTACGCTTTCCATGTGAAAACAGTTAGACGTATTTAAATAAAACTTTTTGCATTCGAGTGTGCTTCTGCCTCTTAAAAATAATTTTGTACAATAATCACGCCTTGACCCCAAGGGACTAGGAAGACCACAAGTGAAGTTTGTATGGAGAAGTAAGTTTTCTTGCTGCTATCACCACGAAACTTGCTGTAAATATAGTAGGTACTAAGATTATAATAAAAAAACCGGATTTAAGAAAGTAGTACCTACCTAGAAACACTACTAGGACTTAACCAAGCGATTTCGTTTATTCATAGCTCAAAATTACGTGTCCAAAGAACGTAGGTACATTCCTATCAAATGAATTATTTAACTCTAATTTTATTTATTGTATACATAATATTTTTGAACAGTAAAGTTTCTACATACTCATCTACATAACAATGTTAAAATAACGGCGTAGGTAGTTACAACAACAAACACAACTGCCCTGGCAGACTAACCTAAACCTTTTGGGTATTTTATAGGCTAGTCCAAGTACGTGTACCTACCTACTTATTATCCTGCTGTTCTGATTAGGTTGATAATGAGATTTGCCTACCTCTGAGTCTCCAACCACGAATTTCAGAGCTTGTCTAGTTTAAATGATTACTAAGATAATCAAATACCATGAAGGTATCCACTTAAGGTAGATTATCGGATTGCGTTTGCTCAATACCGATATCTACCTTATTTCACTTATTTGTTACATTATAATAACAACCTTCTAATATTAAACAAATAAAATCAGTTATTAATCGATTGGGTATAAACTGGTGACGTTACGCTCCCTGTTGGACGTATATCGCAAACAGAATAAAACCGCGCAGAGGTTCGGCGGCATGCGCTGGGTCATTGTGACGTCATCGCATGCGTTCGCGCGGTCTGTGAACCTCGTTCGGTATTTTGCTCATAACTTTGTCAATTTTGGTCGTAGAACAAAAATTTTTGCACTTTATGTTTTAGTTTCTCAATGTCTATAGAACTGCATTCATAACATAAAACGTGACTGGTCCCCATTTGTGGCAAAGACACCTAACGACGTCAGTCGGTGCAGTATTGTTTATTGCAAACGCCCTTGATTTAGATGACTTAGATGGTTTAGAATTGACTGTTGTTTTTTTTGCTTAAGAGCATACACTAAGTTATTAATGCTTTTACTAAATGTTCCGTGTGTTGCTTCCTGTTCGCTATTTATAAGTTTTTTTTTAATGTGTTTAAAGTGCATAATTTTGTTTTATTTTAATTATTTACTAAATTATTATCATTAAGCTATTCAGTTGCAGATTTGGTGATATTATAAATTTCATTACGTCATCGCCTTTTATTACAATTGTGCTGTCATCAGCAAATATTACTATTGAATTATTTTATGTCAAATCATTTATATAAAGAAGGAACATAAGAGGCCCAAAATTCTACTGGAACACCAAATGAGTTTGGCCAATAATCAGAAACAAATTGTTTTTTAGTTTTTAATGGCGAATTTTAATAAGTGTGGTGTATTGTTATGTACCTACGAGACATTTAGATATTTTACAATATATACTACGTTGCACCGAACAGTTGTTTTTTTTATAGTCTTACCGATTCGAGCAGTTGTAGAGCTTAATGAATGGTTGCACCGAACAGTTGTTTTTTTTATAGTCTTACCGATTCGAGCAGTTGGAGAGCTTTTCCCAGTATTCCATGTGAGTTTAACTAATGTAACAATATATCGCAATGTAAATAATTGAAAGCTTTCGTCATGCATAAATAGGTATTATCCTATCTATACTATCAGACAATGACGTTATTAAATCAAATTAAGCAAGTTGATACTTTTATTAATTCTAAAATCTTTTTTCACCAGCTTAAATGCTGTTATTTTACATAAATCTTTTTAAACGTTCATATATAACTTTCGCCAATATTTTAACAAAAATTCCGATATGGGAAATGGACCTATAATTTGCTCTATCATATTTATCTTCTTTCTTATATATGGGTAAAACAGCTGAAATATTTAAGGCATCAGGGAATATGCCTTACGATTAAAAAATATATAATGTGATAATGACAAAACTATAATATTGGCAACACCTGTGATTGGAGCGGAGCGAGCGAAGCAAGCGAAGCCCCCATGGATCAGCTTCAATGGCGCAATGTCTGTTACGCCATAACTTCCCGAGTTCTTAACCGATTTTAATATTTTTGTGAAATCGAATCAACAGGTTTAGGACCAGATTGCAACGGAGCCCGCATTTGGAAATTCGCAAAAATTCCCATTGAAACAATTTTTTTTCTTTTTTTAGGTATTACGCTCCGCTCCAATATATGGTGCTAGGTAGCTTTATGCTTAGAGACTGCATCGCCTAGTAATTTTAGTTGCAAAATCGTCATGCCAGACACTGCCTGCTTTGCAGATTTTTTATTATGTTTATCATTTTCTGAGGTGTTGTGGGTTCAATAAAAACTATGCTATACTTCTATCAAGTGAATAGTCACATCTTTTAACATACCATGCTCATAACAAACAAATTAGCATTGACCTTATTTTGACTGCAGTCTTCTTTTTCATTTTAGAGAGTGAAAAGGATATGAAATTGCAAATTAGCCCTATTGGTCGAATAATTTAAGATTGATTGGAGCTAGATAATAATAATATGCCAAAAAAAAAGCAAAAAAGGGATTTATTAATATTTGTATATGTAAAAAAATAAATTCTCTTCTTAATAATCTTTTCACATAATCTTCTAAACTTAAAACAAGATTATGTTTAACGCAAAGGAGATAGTGACCTACCACCGACCGTTGCCAGAATATTAATTTTGTAACATTTATTTACGTTACTTTTGACCTTCTCACGTTACCTCCATGTGGCACGACTTTTAATGTTATTTTTACATAACTAGTATGAATGATTAAAAAAACATATTATACGAACTTCGACCCAAAGACAAAAACAATTTTGTAAGACCATGCTGAGTACCAGCCAACATAGCTATAGATTATTTTTGCATTATCTTCGCTACACGTTATATTTAGCGAGGTTTACACTATTAGAATTGTTGGAGCGGAGCGAAGCGAAGCTCCCATGGATCAACTTCAATGGCGCATTGTCCGTTACGCCATAACTTCCAGAGTTCTTAACCGATTTTAATATTTTCTATGGTGAATCAAATCAACAGGTTTAGGACCAGATGGTGACGGAGCCAGAATTTTGAAATTCGCAAAAAAAATTTTTTTTCTTTTTTAGGTATTACGTTCCGCTCCAATATATGGTGCTAGCGTAGCTTTATGCTTAGCGACTGCATCACCTAGTATTCAATAAAAAATAAAATAGTGTTACCGATCTTGTGAGTATTACTTTTCGATGTTACTTTTGACTATCGGCTACTGGCAACACTGCTTCAGTCAGTGAAACCAAAGAGTATATAATCAAGTTGAACTCATACTTTTTTTTTATAAGGGGTTTTGGCTTGGTTACAAAGACCTTTGAGCCATTTATTCATATTATGTCCATTCTTGTTTAAAGAGTTGATTTATGAATGATAGATTATCAATGGATGATGAATGAAAAGTGAAATAGCTTAACCTAGGTTTCAGTAAAGATGTGGGGTTTTACTGAAAATTTCTCGTGGACTTCTTGAGAGAGCGAAAAGACACCATCCATTGTTTTGTTTCACTTGCAAACACTAGTGCATATACAGAAATACTTAGTGGTTAATAACCCACCATTATTACACACTAATATCAACCACAACACAAATTTTAACAAGAAAAACAAGACCACCATAGTGACGCTTCCCGCTCCCGCCAAAAAGTCGAACTCATTTATTACTCAGAGTATTTATTAAAGATGTCCAAAATAATCGTCTATATTGATACAGCGTATCGATACGTATCGCAAACAATCGTATCGATTCAGCGATATATCACAACGTCTTGTATCGATACATACTATATTTATCCATTTTTTAAACAGGTTAAAATAAAATAAAATAAAATAAAAGTATTAGTACGAAAAGTAAAAAAGACTTTATGTCTGTTACGCCATAACTTAACCGAAAGTTCTTAACCGATTTAATATTTTTTGTGTGGAATCGAATCAACAGGTTTAGGACCAGATCGTGACGGAGCCCGAATTTTGAAATTCGCAAAAATTGCTATTGATACAAAAAAAATCTTTATTTAGGTATTACGCTCCGCTCCAATTTTTGGTGCCAGCGTAGCTTTATGCTTAGCGACTGCATCGCCTAGTTGGAGCGGAGCGAGCGAAGCGAGTGGAGCTCCTATGGATCAGCTTCAATGACGCAATGTCTGTTTCCAGTGATGTATTGGGTAAATAAAAAGTAAGGGAACGCATAGTGGGAGCAAAAAAAGTCCCATTTTCAGCAACCTTCTTTTTTCTCTGTAAGTTTTTATCTTTTCTTATTCTTACTTTACAAAATACTAACGAACACAAAAAAGAAATTAAAAAAAGAATCTACTTAAAAAGTACTGGGACGCATTCCGGTTCTGAAAAAAGGTAAGGGGACGTCGTTCCATCGCGTTCCCCCCCAATACACCACTGTCTGTAACGCCATTACTTCCCGAGTTCTTAACCGATTTTAACAACTTTTGTGTGGAATCTAATCAACACAATTAGGACCAGATTGTGACGGATTGTGTGTCCAAATTATGAAATTCACAAAAATAAAAAACTGGTTGGTTGCCTGTAAAGTCGGTATACGGGCGAAAGTTTTACGTGACAACGACTTTGAGTGGTAAAATAATTTTAATGTGAATATTCATTCGTATAGTAGGAAGAAGGATGAAATAATAGTAACAATTTAAAACATTTATTTATACAAAGAATTATATTTAAAACATTAATTTATAGGCACGCGTCCCTTCCACTTTTTATGTCTGTCTCTCTCGCTCTTAGGCGGGCTAACCATGCCCGAGTGGAAGGGACGCGTGCCTCTCACTCGCTCTCATTGTAAGCGCATAACGTGAGCGGAGCGTAACGCAGTTTCTTGAAGTGTCACCCGGCAAACCAATTTATAAGACGTTGTCACGTCAAAAACTTATTACCAAAAAACATTGTTTCTATAGGATTTCCCATGTAAACACAAAGTGCGTGCTATTAGAAAATTTTGATTTTTACGGAATTTTCAAATTTACTGAACATTATTGAATTTTATTTTATTTAATGTAACGCTCCGCTTCAATATATGGTGCTAGCGAAGCTTTATGCTAAGCCACTGCATCGCCTTGTCCGTCACCTAGTATCCATAACACAAGCGCGTAAGCTGCTTACTTTGGGCTAGTTGATAGGTGTGAATGTAAGAAGTAGATCGAGAAAAAAGATCGATCGATAAGAAGTGTATAGATCAAGATAAGATATATCGATTCGTATTGTTTGGTCGTGTATCGATACAAAATATCGATATATTGCATTGCTACGTATCGATACAGCATAATATCGATTCATATCGCGCATCTTTATCATTTAATCAATTATTCCCTAAGTGAATTTAACCACTCCGTTTAGTTGTAATCACTCTAACCACTAAATGTGACGAACGCATTTTGTATTATTTTAAAACAGTTATTATTAATGAATTTCTTTTTTTTGTCAACAACATGAAGACAGCTTTCATGGTGGCTGAAAAGCCATCTTTGGCTCAAAACCTTGCTAATATACTTAGTAATGGCAAATGTAGTACAAATAAAGGTAAAACAGTTTGTGATCCTATTTTTTTATATAGGTGTTTTAATTTATTATAATCATAAAGTTTTAGCACCTAGTTTATCATTTTAGGTTCCAATAATGCCTGTTCTGTGCATGAATGGAATGGCACTTTCAAGAATGAACCGGCAAGGTTCAAAATGACCTCAGTATGTGGACATGTAATGAGTTTGGATTTCACTGGTAAATATAATAATTGGGATAAAGTAGATCCGATTGAATTGTTCTGCTGCCCTACAGAAAAGAAGGAAGCTATGCCAAGACTAAGAATCCCGGCCTTTCTGGCGCAAGAAGCTAGAGGCTGTGATTACCTTATACTCTGGCTAGATTGTGATAAAGAAGGAGAAAACATTTGTTTTGAGGTAAGTAATAATACAGCCAGTAGACCACTAAGAAGCTTGCAGGAACCCTGCACTCAGCATTAGCATTTTACATAAAACTATTCTATTTTGAAATGTTGAGAGTATTTTTTAAAATATTTTATACAGTGGATTTATTATACAGTGTTATTTTATATAGCTTATGCAGTGAGTTATTTATACAGTGGAACTTAATTATTTGGCCCTCAGTTATATAAGATATTGGGATTATTGCACTATTAACTAATATTATGAATACCATGTATGTACAAGTCAGATCTATGAAGGAATAAGCATGTCAGGTTGGGTCAAAGTCTGCAATAAAACCACCAACTCTGTATGGTACAGTCGGCCAAGAAAGTGGTGTACCACCCTAAGGCTAAATGTCGCTTGCAGTTTACAGAGCAATAAAGATTTGTTTTGCTTGCACCTTGATCTGATAACATTGCTATCTTATGATATTGACGTTTGTCACAGTTGTCACCTTATGCAAAGATATTATTAGTCACTAGCAAAGAGTACTTTATTAGATACTGAAAGTCTCTAGGTGCTAGAAACTAAATCAAAACTAGTATGGTTGAACAAAAAAATTTCAGCAATAGTCAAGTTAGCAGGCATTGACGTAGACATTTATTATGCAGTTAAATAAAAACTAACACGGAAAATAACAGAAATTATTAAAATATATTTGACATAATGTCAAATGTCAGATTTCTTTCTATAAAGAATTTGGTTGACTCTTTAAATAGTTTGTATTATTTTTGATTAGAAACATTGAAATTTTCTTGGCAGTAATTAATGTCTTATTTCTTAAATAACAAAGGTTAAAATGGCATACACTATTATGTGACCTATGACGTATAAATATTTATCAATTAGGTTTACGTCATTACTATGCATCTCCTTCAGCTAAGTCTAATAGAACCTTGTTGTAATTTTCGATGACTAGCAAACTAAATCAAAAGTGGTACACCACTTTCTTGGCCGACCGTACTATAAAAAACCTATCTTATCAATCACTTTCCCTTTAAATCTAGTAATCTAGAATGGCAGTATACTTATGTATAGTAGCTATTATATAGGTTTATAGATAAAGTGTAAGATGTTACTTGTAGTAAGGACAACAGCCCATCTATCTCAAGGTGTTCCATTATTTTAATAGTTTTGGATTTGGCATCGCTAATATCTTACAATATTTATTTTTTCTAGGTTATGAGCTGTGTTCAACCTTACATGAAGGGAGATGTTCTCTCCCCTTTGGTCACATACCGTGCTCACTTTTCTGCCATCACTGACAAAGACATCAAAGCAGCGATGCTAAATCTAGGCAGACCAAATGAAAACCAGTCTCGAAGTGTAGATGCACGTCAGGAATTAGACTTGAGAATTGGTTGTGCGTTTACAAGATTTCAAACTAAATACTTCCAAGGTAAGCAATTATATTAAGTGATTGCTTAAATATTAAGAAGCGTTATCTTTCTGATTTTAATAAATTTGTTTTCAATCCGTTGTTGTGACTAATAACTCTTCCTATACAATTTATTTCTTCAGTATAATATTGTAGTATTAGAATGTCAACTCATATTTTAGGTCGATATGGCAATCTTGATGCATCCCTAATATCATATGGACCATGTCAAACTCCAACACTTGGCTTCTGTGTCCAGCGTCATGATGAGATACAAACATTCAAACCAGAGACATATTGGGTCCTACGTGTTACTGCATCTACAAATGAAGGGAGGGAACTACCATTAGAATGGAAGAGAGTGAGATCTTTTGAGAAAGACATTGCTAATATGTTCCTTGCTGGTATCAAAGAAATAAAAGAAGCTATGTAAGTTGTTTTTAGTGAATACTTATGGCTTGTATCACAACAAGCCATTGCATTGCTAAATTGTGCACCTCCTTTTTTACTCTTCTAAAGCTGTACACTATCATGTAAACTGTAGCTTATATTACACACTTTACCACATAGATATATTCTCATTATATCGGAAAACCCCTGATTGGTTAATAGTAGGAAATATAATCTATTATGATTGTTATTGATTCTTATTTTTCTGCAACTTCAACAAGGGTTGTGAACATTCAAGCTAAAGAGAAGGTGAAGCCTCGTCCAACGGCGCTGAACACTGTAGAATTGATGAGGGTAGCGAGTGCAGGACTGGGCATGGGGCCGCATCATGCAATGCAGGTAAAGTTTCTTATAAGGTGCTATATAAATTCTTATATATCTATAACTTGAGTCACTACCCAAAAGAATGATACTGGTTAATTGTCTATCTTTTCCAAAGATTGAAATGTTTTATTAAAATATATAGAGTACTTGAAAGCCCAGTAAAGTTAGATGCTATATGTTGTCTATATATGTATATAATTGAAAAGAAAAAATTACATTATTCAGTCTTACCTACTCTCATTTGCAGATTGCAGAGCGGCTTTATACTCAAGGTTACATATCATATCCCCGCACAGAAACTACTAGTTACCCAGAGAATTATGATTTGATGTAAGTATTATGAAGTGCTTTTTGTATAATTGTTTAACATGAAAATTCGACATGTGTGACCTTGCGCAATTTTATACTCTTTGGTACTGTTTAAGTGGAGTTTTAGGCTGGCGGATAAATATAGTTAGAGTCTTAGTTTAGTCTTAGTCGTTAGTTTTGAGATAAAATGTCTACTTGTAGGGGTACTCTACGGCAGCAACAGAACTCATCAAAATGGGGCGCCGAAGTGCGAGCCTTGATCGCCAGCGGAATCAATAAGCCTAAAAAAGGCCACGATGCAGGAGACCATCCCCCTATCACTCCAATGAGACCGGCGTGTGAGTATACAGCCGAACTGCTATATGAAACTTACACAAAGGTGTTTGAATATTTTTGTATGAAGAAAATCTCAGGTGCCAACCGCCATTTTGATTTTTATTGAGACTGCGGCCAAGCATGATACCTTCTAATCGAAAGTTTACATTAATATGAACACAAAATATAGATTGACAAAATCGTCTAAAGCGTCACATTTCTGAATTATGAGCTGTCAAAGATGTACTAGTAGACGTTACAGTATTTTGTTTATCAATCCAGTTTAAATGATTTTTTACGGCGACACTTTCGACAGGTGATGTTATTATAAGTAAAAGATAAAAGTGAATGACAAACATAGAAGACAAAAATATACTTATTTCCATTTACACATTTGTCAGTACAAAATGTGAAGCTTGTATATGGTTACGAGAAAAATGCTGTACTTAGAAAGTCAAACGGCTTTACTTTAATTGTAGGGAAGCAGTGAGTCTTTTTTAATACTCTATCAGCAGTTGACCATTCTGTCACAAAATAACGGCGGGCGGTACAAATGCATTGTAAACATAATGATATATAACAACCACTACTTAAATTCAGTTTATGATACTTTTTATTTATAAAAAGATCTAACTTCACCATTATAAGTCTAACTTATAACATGGAGAAAGACCTTTTAAGTTTTGTTAAAAGTTGATAATTATTTAAAAAGCAAAATCCTTTTGTTCCACTTTCATAAGATCGAAATTCAATATTAATTTAGAAAATTATCCCACTGTCATTTTACGAACTTTTCTTCCGTTATAGTAAAATAATAAACAAAAAACAGGGAAAAACAAGCAACTGTACTTTAATAACCAAAAGTCATAGGAAACTAATAAGTAATTTTGTAAAGCGACAATTTTGTGATGCGACGATTTTGGATTGATTGGAAATTTTTGATGGCCCAGGCCAGGCGGATACCATAAAAACAGTCGCGTTCATATACGTAAATTTAAATAATTCTCAGTCATTTATTGATGGATTTCAATATATGCTTCAATGATCTATTAGTTTTAAACAATATTTTAATTTTATTATGTTAAATATAGTGTTAAAACCATCATGAAACTTTACGATTAAAATAATTGTTTTTGCAGCAATTCATTTTATAATTATAATATGAACCAAGAATGTTTATAAAAACAATGTGGAGAATTTGATATCAACAAACAGTACTTAGCTGTTTGCTCTTAACCACTTTCCTTCTCGGTTGTTGTAAGTATAACTATTACGTGGACACTAGGACTTTATAACATTTAATAATTTGTATAATTGAACTTTGGCATTTAAAAATAAGTTAAATATTATAGATATACTAGCAGACCCGACCATGCGATGCTGTGGTATAAACTAAAATGAAACCTATCCTGTATCATTAGTCGGAACAAATCCATCAAAATCGCGGTCAAACACTGTGACAGGATTTTTTTCATATATAGATAATTCTTTGAACCTCTGGTAATAGTAATACATTTTTGTCAGCTCATAACTTGGAAACTTGTCGCTTTACCAGATTTTGTCAATTTATATTTTGTGTATTGTTTTAAACTTTCATGGTCACTAACATTATGGTAATATAAGTTATATTCGGGATTTATACCATGTACCTTGTTTTTATTGAGTTTCCGATATTTCGGCACTGTTGCAAGTGCCATGATCACGGAGCAACTTGCAACATTTCGGCACTTGCAACAGTGCCGAAATATCGGAAACTCATCCCGAATATAACTTTTATTACCATTATATTTAGTGTTTTTATTGACTGCATTGTAGACACTGTATTGTAGAAAAACGGTCTATGTTAAGGTATGGTAAAAACGTTTTTTTTTGTATGAAAACGGCGCTGGCATGCTCAAGTAGTTTTGGAGTCTGCGGAAAAGGAGAGTCAACTCGTGGCGTAAAGTGGTTTACTCAGATACTAACAAAGATTACCAGAACAAAGAACAACCATCTTGACGTTTGTTATTAAAGTACTCAGGGCCTACCAAGATCTCTAAGCGCGATGGAAGTTTGATTGTCAAAAGTGAGACACTGCTGTACACGGT
The DNA here is from genome assembly GCA_927399485.1 of Calamotropha paludella. Taxonomy (NCBI): domain Eukaryota; kingdom Metazoa; phylum Arthropoda; class Insecta; order Lepidoptera; family Crambidae; genus Calamotropha; species Calamotropha paludella. The sequence goes on along the minus strand of OV656803.1, from coordinate 15,286,122 downwards.
CTATAGGGGCGTCTCTTTTCAACAGCTCAACTTGAATCGCTAATAGACGTGATGGTAGGGCCTCTGTAATGTCGTAGTGTCTATAAGTATGATAACTGTTATTAGCATAAACTGCTTCCTTCATTTTGCATACTGCCCTAGTTTTATATATAGTTATGTATTTTGTTTCTGTTAATAAAGATATGCTGAAGATTAAATTCTTCCAAGTTTGCTTGCCCTGAAATGCACTAATTTATATCTAATGTTTCCAGCGGAGAGTGAATTAGAAGGCGACATGTGGCGTATATATGATTATGTGACACGGCATTTTATTGCTACTCTGTCGCGAGACTGCAAGTACTTGTGCACTACTACCACCTTTCAAATTGGGACGGAGACATTTTTCTATACTGGCAACACCCTTGTAGATGCTGGTTATACAGAGGTTATGCATTGGCAGGTCAGTAAATATTATCGTGACTCTTGAGTTTCTTGTTATATACAGAAGTATATATATACGAACATACATACATAAACATGTAACACGTGTGAATTCCAAAATCAGTTCACCCAAGAAGCAAAGTTAGATTTAGATATTAATCCCATTAATGTTTATCATTAGTTCAGTCACACTCTTATTTAAGTTAAAACTCAAATACTGTCCAGACAGCTTGGATTAATTGTGCATAACATCGACCGTACACTCCGTTGACATCTTATTCCAAAAGTGGGGTATCTGACTAATAGACCAGATGCCTGCTACATGATACGGTCGATCAAATTCGACCATTTCCGACTGCCATAGTAAAATAATAAAGTGTAAAATAAATATAGAAATGCCTTCTTGCACTATAAGAACGTGTGGGAAAACTTGTTTGGTATATTATAATACACCACCAGTAATAAATTAAAAAATCCTTTGTAAATAAATAAATAAAAATATTCGTTGCAGTTCATCGTCAACTAGTTATGGTTTATGAAAAGATGTCTTATTAACATGGGTTTGTAAATAACAAATATATTAAAAAGATAATTAGGTTTGGCAGCGCGATGGAAATGTTAAATTATGGTACACCATACTTTAACGTAAATGATAAATATACTGATAAATAATGACATCTGCCATGGAGATTTCGTCATGTCAATTTTCTGAAATATACAAAATGTACTTACTTTTTAATTTATTTCATGTTTTTAAATTAAATATAAAGTCACTTAGTTTTTGACCCTAATCACTTGCTATAAGTATTTTTAATAATTTTTTACAGGCTTTCGGAAAGGATGAATTCGTTCCGGTATTGCATGTTGACGAAGTGTTACGAGCCCACGATCATCGGCTGGTCGAATGCCAAACATCACCACCAGATTATCTGACCGAGTCTGAAGTATGAACAAATCCTCTTATGATTTACTTGTCCTTTCAGTAAAACTATGTATAATTTGTTTTCAATAACTTTATCTATTTTTAAAATAATCTTCTCTCTAACTTCTATCTTAATCTCTTAATTTTGGTCTCAGGTAACAAGTCTACCAAATGTAATGTTAATAGGCAATAATTAATTAGTTGATGTCAAAATTTGACTATGATCCCCTAATGATAGATAAATCAAAAAGTTTTCAAAAAGTTTTGAAGGAAAATTATCTGTGAGTTTATTTCAAAGCGAAAATTTTGAATTGTTTAACACTTTTGTAGCCGATGGTTTTATACTTGACTATAATTAAAAATAAAAACAAAACTTATCATAATACATATTAATTGATGTTTCTGTGACTAATAATTTCAAATAATTTTGTGGATCAAAATAGATATTGCCGCGTAAAGCAGTGATATGCTAGTGACAGGGAAAAAATTCTTGCGATCCATTATTATTCATCTAGACCTCGAAATTAACAGATTTTACTGTCTTCTATCAAAGTAAAAACAATATATTATCATATTCTCTTTCTATCAAAGTCATATTTATGAAGTTTTTAATTTTTGAAAGGTTATCACGCTGATGGAGAAACACGGGATTGGTACTGACGCATCGATTCCTGTTCACATAAACAACATATGTCAGCGGAATTACGTAACAGTGGGCAGTGGAAGGCGCTTAGTGCCCACTAATCTAGGCATTGTGTTGGTGCATGGCTATCAAAAGGTTAGTGCCTAATTGAATAGAAACGTAGGGTATAACCTAAATAGAACAATATATTGATAATTTTTTTATATCGTTTTTAATTATTCCATGACATTTATACCTAAAACTATACTGATGTTACACAAAAATGCACATGAGATAGATTTCAGAATATCTATCATGCACGCGGAGCTAATAGCAATTTTTGCAGCGATATCTTATATTGATTCAATCAATTATGATAACTTTGCCATTCTGACAGACTCCAAAAGCGCCGTGCAGCATTTGGCTCGATGTACCTCGAATTTTCGAGGAACACCGATTGCTTACTCAATTTTGCAAATCTATCTTGAATCTAGCCCAAAAACAAAAATATATTACTCTGCAGTGGATCCCTGCTCATGTGGGCATCATAGGTAACGATAGTCGGATTCGCTAGCGAAAGAAGCAACAATCATCGGAGTTGTAAATAGGTGTTTACCGGTAATTACGGACCTTTTAAGATTAGCTAAATTAAACTGTCTAGACAGTTGGAGAGAATTCTACAATGAGAGATCACTTTCAAAAGGTTTCTGGTATAAGACAATTCAACCAAATTTAAATGGAATCCCTTGGTTTGATGATGCTGACCTGACTAGGGAAGATCCTGTTACAGCGCTCAGGATGTGTTTTGGTTTCCATTCCATTAAACAGCTTCGCATACCTAATGGAAAAACTGAATCCCTTAATTGCAGTAAGTGTGGAATCATTTAAGATGCTTGCCATATTATGATAGAATGTGAGCGAAACGTGGCGGAGAGATCACAGCTTTTTTCCTACACCCAATTTAAAGGGGAGATAGGTTTTTGTAATAGCATTTTGGCAACCCCGCTATCAAAAACGGCCAAAATCCTGTATTTTACTGTGCAGGGTGGCCTAAAGCATAGAGATACTTCATTCATTCTTTGTGTGTTACCTATGAGGGTGGCATTTCATAAGGAAAAACTCTCGATAATATTAAAGATAAAAAAATAATGCACATCACAACACACAATAATTTAATTGTTTTATTAGATTTTTAACTTAAACCCAATAACCATAGCTCAATATTCAAAAATGCCTTGATGAAGAGTGAATTGCTTCCATTAAATTCAAACTTCTGTTATTTTAAACGATAAAACTCCGTAACAGATGTGTATATTGATTCATATTGTAGAGATAATTTAAGGTGGCAAGATAATTTTGTCCTTTTGAAAGAAATATAAAGTTCTTAAACAATAAGTGAACGTAGTTACTTTTATTGCGGTGAACGAAATGTCAAATGACGTATGTCAATTGGTCATGACCAGTGATCGGAAAAAATTGACACTAATATTTACTTTTTCACTAACCCATTAAAAAGCAACCTCAGTTTCATTACCTCCTCGTTTGTCTGGATTCTAATTTCTAAATGTAACTAAAGAAATAAATAAAATTCAACGCCGACATAAAACATAGGCACGATAATTGGTCTGCAATGTGTGAACATGCTTTCCAGGACCAAACCACTACATTCGATTCGATAAACCTCTAATTCTCGCTAGATTTGTTTCTAGGATGCTAATAGAGATGAAGTTTGGAGCATTCCACCTGCTTGGGATCCAATAATAAAAAAAATAATATATCCAAAGACACACATTGCAAGACCTAGTGATGTAGTCAGCTCTTTTTGCAAATAATAAAATAAAAATGGAGGTCGGTCCCTCTGCCCGAATTTCTTTCGCCAGTTTTTCTCGGAAGGGCCTCTCAATTTCCGAACTGGTAGTAGACTTAGTAGTATACAATGTAATCGTATTGAGAATTTAATAACTAAATAAAATGCAAAGTAATCAATTTGATCTATAAAAAAAATTAACAATTAGGAACGCGCCCGATTAAAATGTTTTGAAGGTTGTAAAAAATATATGACGACCATTGCTTTAGCCGTTTTGTGATCACGGCTTCTGTAAAGGAGTTGGATACGACTCAATCCTCAAGACTCAATACAATTTCTTTTTAAGTTAAATTCAGCGGTACTTCAAAGTTATGTCGCCTGTTTAATCACGACCTGTCAGCATCGCATTTTGTCGTTGGCTGCACTATAACTATGATAATTTTCGAGCAACTACATGCTTTTCGATTTCTATGAATACAGGTGTATCGTATTTATGCGTTTACAGATCGACCCAGAGTTAGTGTTACCGACCATGCGTTCAGCGGTGGAAGAACAGCTTAATTTAATAGCAGTTGGAAGAGCCGATTTTCACGCGGTGCTGGCGCATACTACGGAGATATTCCGGAGGAAGTTCCAGTACTTCGTGCGTTCCATCGAAGCTATGGATCAATTGTTCGAAGTAAATTTTTCATCGCTGAAAGCGAGTGGAAAAGCGCTCTCTCGCTGTGGGAAATGCAGACGATACATGAGATATATCCAAGTGAGCTACGTACTGTTGCTATATTTTTATAAAATAGATACACTTATTAACTATTTACTTCCAAGCTTATTACGCTTGTATTAAATACCGGATATAATACATAAATAAGTATATAGTAACTAATTATTAATAATAGTATAATAATATAATAAATATAATAATAAATGATGAAATGCTTATAGTCATCACGCAAATCTGACCAATATCAAAACACCAACCAGTTTTCTAAAAATCTAGGATGACTCTAGGCTGGTATAAAAAGTATAGTGATATGACTTATTTCCGTTAACGCCGTAAGGTTGTTTCGGTGATATTTCCTCAGTACAGAACCTTTTTAACTGCATTTTCATATTATTCAAAGGCATTATGACATTGAAATTGACAGAAATAAATAAATATTATTAATTTTATGATTTGCCTTCCAGGCGAAACCAGCTCGTCTGCATTGTTCACACTGCGACGACACGTACGGTCTCCCTCAAAACGGTACGGTCCGCATCTATCGCGAGCTCAAATGCCCTCTGGATGACTTCGAGCTTTTATCATGGTCTTCTGGAAACAAGGGGAAAAGCTTTCCTCTCTGTCCATACTGCTACAACCACCCGCCTTTCAGGTTTGTATGACGTATATATTTTTAATAAGACAAGCTAAATTATGCCCAACACGTATACTTGAACATTAATCTACAAAAATATGTAATTTTTATGATGATGAGTTGCAATGTAAAATATTTGTAAATTCGACATCGATACATTCGTATTACAATATAACTATATGATTATAGTAGACTATCCCCCATTGAATGGCGTTTAAATTTCTTGAATTGTTTCATGATTTGTAGTGAATTTTGTAATAAATTTTTCAATGCAGGGACATGAAAAAAGGCTTCGGTTGTAATTCATGCACGCATCCCACGTGTCCTTATGGTGTGAATTCTACTGGCGTTTCGGGCTGCGTAGAATGCGAGACTGGTGTCTTAGTGCTGGATCCTTCTGCACCCAAATGGAAACTCGCCTGCAACCGGTCAGTAAAGCTTATAGCGACATATTATATATATAAGGATATCTTTTCAACTGTAAACATTTGTGCTAATTCATTTGATATAGTCTTTATTAAAAGTTGGCAGCATTACAATAAACTTTAGTATTCTTTACAAAAATATTCGTTATTGCTAAAACAAATAAAATAATCTATTTTCTTGGCAATATTACTACACTGAATGAACCTAATTGAACGATAATCGTGCCAATTCTTCACTACTAGTATTAATTACGTTACATCAAGTCAGAATAATCCATGAATATCGCAGAACCATTACTATTATACAAGGTGTCTCAAAAGAAAGTTTACATTTGTTTAGCTTACTGCGTGAACAAATCGAGTTAGGTGGGGCACGGGGGGTATGCAAGTAGGTAACCTGACTTTTGGGAATTCAGTCGCTATAGAGCATTTCACCCGAGGGGACCCCGCGCTATGCGTGCGAGAATTTTACAAAAACTGCGATTCAGTGACTGTAGCGCTGCAGTATTCGAGGTTACTGTAACGATGTTCCAAGCATTCTTTCTCTCATTCTAAAATGGCGACCAAGGTCATCAGGAACGGCAGAAAACGTGGAGAGTGTAAACCATTCTGTTCGTGAGGATCCGAATCCTCAATTCGGAAGCGCGCAAGTTATTTATCATTACACTGCATTGCATAAAGATCTTAAACTGCACCCGTACAAAATTCTATTGGTGCAAGAATTAAAACCCCAGTATGCCAGTCATATGACTTTGTAAATCAGGCGATTGAGCGCTTTTCGACGTTCAACAACATCTTGTGTTCGGATGAAGATCATTTTCACCTTAATGGGCAAGTAAAATGCAAAACTGCCGTTACTGGGGTGCAACGAATCCGAAACAAGCATGAGAGCCCACTTCATTCACCAAAAGTTATTGAATGTGGTGCGATGTCGGCACGAGGAAATATTGGCCCTTACTATTTTGAGGATGCAAGAGGACGTGCGGTTAAAATAAATTCAGAATGCTGAATGTGGAAATGTATGACAATTTCTTGATACCAGAACTACAAAACTTTTCTGGCTATAACCAAAGAATCAGCAGGACTGGGCAACCTCACACATGACCAATACGTCTCTACCAAGAGTATGTGAAATTTTCCCTGGCAAATTGATCTCCAGGAGAGGCAACATAATCTGGCTTCCACGCAGTCGTGATTTAACTCTTATGTACTGTTTCCTGTGGGGTTATCTCAAATCTAAAGTTTATAACAATAAAATGACTGACGCATTTCTAAGAAAACATTCCCTACGAAATCGCAGCCACCACGGAGTCTATCCGCCGAGCTTTGATTGGAAAATTTTCCGTTAGATTAAATGAATGCCGTGAACGCAAAGGTTTACTTTTAGATAATATTATGCTTAAGAAATAAATTCCCAAATACTGTACTTTGATAATTATTTTTTTTTCTATAGACATCTTATTTTTCAATTTATTGACTCACAAAATATATACTATCTTTTGAGATACCTCGTATTAACACATCAGGCAATTGTTACACTAAACTTGTTGCTTATAGGGCTGCGTGGAGTATTTATCTCCCTTACACGGTCAAGTATCGGTCAGTATTTCGACAGTATTCAATACGGACGCCATGCTATTTGAGTCTACGACTGCTACTACTATTAGAACTACTCTAAGATAATATAACACTATGAAAACAATAAAGATTTTAATTTTGAATCTGGACAGCTGTTTTAAGGAAATGTGTATTTTGTGCTTTACGCCTTACACTTGTGCAAATCACTTCATAGTACATACTCCACCACAAATTGTAATACACTCACTGACGAATAAACCACTGGACTTGAAGCACTTGAAAGATGAGAATGATCAATATGGGATGGTAATACTATGCATTGGACTTTATGTTGATATTCGAATAAGAAATTAATTTATTTCACCTGATTTATTTAATAGTTTATATTCTATTAAGAATGATTCCTTCATCAAATACATATATTTATGTCGATGCTGTGCGTAGTGAATCAATATGAGGAATTTCGAAATTTTACTTGTTAAATGGACTGCCTATTTATAAGTGTTCTTTATTATAAAATTAAACAAACTTTCTATTTTTTATGATTTGACATTTAATACATATATAATAGCGCATATTTAGACTGCGACACTACAACTGCCATTTTCTTTCAGCTATGTTTCCTTATAAATCAATTTAACAGTACAGTGTTACAAATTATTGTTGAATTCTTGATGTTGTCATAGATGCTGAGCGAAGTCTGAATGTTGTTTTACTAGTTTTTGTAATACTAGCAACATTACAATTGTGTTCTATCCACACAATTTGCTTTTATTGAATAAAATTCATCATAATTTAATAAGCATAGAGCGAAGTGGACAGATAAGTTATTTGAAATTATTTAAATATTGCAAAGTAATGTACATACATTATGCGAATATTAGCGATGAACCTATTAAGGAGTAACCGATGCAGTTTCAATTTTAAAACTATTTTTATAATTTTGTCCGGTTTAGTTGGACGTAGTTACAAGTTGCTCTTAAGGTATGACAACCATTTGATGCAATGGTAGCGATCCTATATACGGTTCTGGGTTCGAGTCCTAGTAGGAGCTGTGCTGTTTGTGTGATGTCGCGAATTTGAACTTCCGTCACGGATATTTGTATATTTCTATGAATATTGCTTATCTATGAATCATATATGTATTTCTATTTATATTTATCTATATCACAAGATTTATAGTGGTTACTTTTAATTGGTGTGCATATAAGAAATATATAATTATTTAGTGCAGAACCTTAAAATACCGATTACTTAGAAGCAATCAGCGGACGCGACTTAGCTTAATTATTGTCAATGAGGCAGTAAATCAAACACTAGATTGGAAGTAAATTGAAACAACGTGGTGATGTTGTGAAGAGGTGTTTTAAGCAGGGCAAATTAATATAAGCTGCCAGTACTTGCGAATTCCCACTCTAGCAGGATTTAGCACGGCATATTTGTTACGATGGAATAGTTATATAAATATTTACTAATATTTATGTTTATTTCTCCTGAAACGTACACGATATCGCAAATCATGTCCCCACTTATTGTCCCCAATACAGGGACACAGTAGGTCTTTTCGAAGGACAAATGAAGATGGAGCTTAGTTACCAATTCGCGCCAATGCCTAATGCAGAACGGTGTGTGCTAACGACTAAGTTGCAGCCGGTAACAACGGCCTAACAGGCTTCCCAAAGCAAGGAGTAACTCGAGATTATAAATTTTTGGCCACCCATTTGATTATTGGCCCATGCGAATGTTGTTTAATCCTCGTAATCAGTCGATCTGTATGCTGAACACACTAACCACAGTGCCAAAGATCTGCTATCGTTTAAATCTCTTTAATAAATGATAGTTTTAATAAAAGAAAAATATTTCATTGAATTCCTTTCCAATTATGTTATAACCAGAGAACTCATTCCACTGTTTCTATTACAAAGCTTTTTATTTTCTTTGCGAATATTAAGCCATCCCTGCGTTTATATAGGTGCGAGATTAGGCGTAAAGCTGTTTTACTTGTCCAATCTCTTATTAGTAACACAGCATTTAGTGAGTCCAGTTAGAGTTTCGTATGTATTATGGCTCGTTCTGTCAGATCGTATTACACGTTTGTTTAACACGTTTGGTTTTTTTCTGTCTCTGTTGCTAAGCTCTCTTTATTACAACAAATAGGTTAATTGATGATGAACTCTATGTGTTGGACTTTTATTATTTTTGTTTTTTTATGCAACTAAGCACGTTTGCTTGCACATCCGACATTAGGTGGCTAACGCAGCCTGTTGACGCCAGCTGTTTTTACTGTACCACTAGGGTATTATTTAGAAATAATTTCTGTCGGGAATACAAAAACAACTTAATACAACTCACCGCTCTGCAATTTAACTACAATGCTCCGCAACTGTAAGATTTATTTGCTTTTCTTTATAATCAGCGTGTATGTTTGCAATAAGACTTGCCAGCTATGCGTCTTGCTATGCTATGCAGATTATAATTATGATTGAGGAGTAAAAAAAATATAAACCGCAAATTATGCGCGAATTCTGCACTTTTATTATGTTATCTTCTATGAAAATAAAAAAATATGTTTGTATGTTTGTTCCCTATGCATCCCGAAACCATTGATCAGCTTGTGATGAAACTTTGTGAAGTTGTTGTATCTATGCCTGGGAAGTTTTATATTTATAGTCAGCAAAAAAGATCACTAAAAAAGAGCATTGCGAATCATGACGGATGTAGCTATTGTCTTATAAATAAAATGCTTTAGGCAAAATGTTATGAACTATATACCGGAATACTGTGCGCCGAAAATATGTTTCACTACCTAATTTCAACCTACTTTAAGTGTTGTGCACTTTTTGGGATGGGTAAAAAATTTTAAACTCGCGTCAAGACACGTGACCTGATCGAAAATTCGTAAGACGGAGGGAGAGTAGACCGCCGGCGCAGCGTAGAAAAAAAAATATCCCCCTCTCTTTCTACCGCGCGGCGAAAATGAATGCCTGCTCCTGCTGTTTCGTTTAAGCGGCGCAGGGCGCTTGCGCGAGTGTGCGTGTGTCTTTGTTGTCAAGTTTGTGTCCGATAGCGCTATAAGTGAATATTGTATTTTACCACATAATTTTTATACTGATAATTAAAGCAATTCGTGCGATATTATCCCCTAACCATTCCAAAATATCAAAAATGCACAACTTTAATGTTCATGTTTTCCCTTCTGCGAGAGTGTGCAGTGTGCAACCCTTTGTTTTTTTCCTAAAAGTCGGATATATTTGTAATAAAAAATGTTAAAAAAGAATTACTAATAAAATAAACGAATAATTCAACAAAACAGGCTTTGACCGACTTTGGTAAGCAATGCGAATCATATTAAAATGCTAGAATAAGCATTTATATTGTATACTTGCTAATTTCCAAAAGATAATATAGATGATGATCGAAGTTGTTATAAGGTAACTTTATGTTAACACGGAGTTTTTATTCAAAGACTGCATATTATATTGAGTTCGTTTTTAAACCATTATGCGTTAATTTATGAATAAAAAATAACACATGTTTGACTTACATTTTCATTAAGCGAAAACTACCTTATATAGAGACATAGATTAACATAGATGCTGTGGGAAACGTCTAGAACATTACTCTTTTTAGTGCTGCTCAAATAAAATTCCATTAAACCTATTTACTAACCTTAGTGTTACTTCAGTTTTGATAATTTTTTCCCTGTTTTTATCTCCCTAAAATATGAAAAGATGTAAAAATTAACGTTCAAATCTATATAAATTCTCGGTCACAGTGCTTGACTGCGATGAACTCCGAAACTACTCAACGGATTTTGATGTTCTTTTTTTCATTTTGCTTAATTTGTCCCGACTTAGAACATGTGATAGGTTTCATTTTAATTTGTAATAAAGAAATATTGCAAATTATGATAACTGAGTCACAGCAAATAGTGGCCGGCTCAGCTATTGATTTTATAAATAGATAACACCAAAATTGTTTATTTTATTACCTTTAAAATTTTTCTTTTGTAAATCTAAACATTTAAAAATGCAGCAGCTACATACAATTTTTATTTTTTACTAAAGTAGATACGACAAAATATAAAGTATAAAGTTAAACTGGTTTAATCACTCTGTGTTATCTAATAATACGGCACGTTACATACGTTTTTGAGAATATGTATGTGTTCTAGTATTTATGTGTCTCAGGTAGACACATAAATACTAGCTAATATCTTTTAATGGACCTCGAGTACTAATTTCTTGAGAAGAGACGATATAGAAGTGCTAGTTATTTCAAGTCCAACGTTTTATTCGCCTAAAATTACACAATACATTGTTTTGACTTTCGACTTCCATCGCTATAGGGTCGATCAAAAATCACACAATACATAATCATATTATATATTAAATTTCAGACTAGCTCTATGTGAAGACTGTAAAGATTGTTGACCTTTAGGTCACAATTGGTTATAAATTAGAGTTTCACAGTATCAGTGCTCCTAGGTTGTGCGACCAGATTCGAAAGACAATTATATGGTACATCACGATGTAATTGCATCGAGTAAATGTTATCGCATTTAATACTTACCATCGACATACTTTACAGATGTGATGTGATCATCAATATATTTGAAGACGCGACTCGTGTTTCCGTTTGTGAGCAGCAGTGTTCAGCATGTGGCGCTCAGCAAGTGACGGTGGAATATAAGGCGGAGAGAACAAAACTTCCTGCCGCGTTGACCGAGATGACTGCTTGTTTATATTGCGAACCTAGCTTCAGTGTTCTGGTAAGAATATGTGAAGTAAAATTTTGAAGCTCCTTTGATTGACGCACTAAATGTACTAGATAAGTGAAATATTGATTAGAAATGAATTTGAAATAAATTCTTTTGAATGGTACGCGTTTTTAACCTAACGTCCTTTTTTGTCTTTTAACTGACAGAAGGAACTCTCTTGGAACTCGTCAGCTTACCAAAATAAATACATTTAAAGTTTAATACAACAGTACCATACATTAGCCACAAAAAATATTAATTTTGTTTTATCACAAACTTTGCAAAACTCAATCGATAGGTTAAGGATTATTATCTTAGGCTTACACACATGGCCATTGGCCGGCACTATTGCTTCTCATTCAGTTTGTACAATGATCAAAGGTTTTACTTGTACAGTTTTGACACTAAAGTAAACTCAAAATGGAATATTTTGTGACAACTTTATACTTTTTGTTGCATAAAGTTGGAGTGAAAAATGAAATCACGATAAATTCCTGTAAAAGTATGTTGGCGCAGGCGTATCGAATGGAATTAAATTGAGTGGAACGGTCAGAATTGAGAAATTCGTTACAAAAACTGATGTTTCTATTGCCTCCCACGGGTTATGCGCATTACAGTGTGTAGAAAAAACATTGTGAATTTCATATGTAACGGCTTCATATTTTCTGCGTGTAACTTTGCTGGTATTCCCATAACAGGTGGAGAAACACCGTGCGGTGGCGTCTCGCGCGCCGGCGGGTCGCGGTCGCGGCGGCCGATCACGCGCCACCAAGCATCGTAACAAGCAACCCAAGGACAAGATGGCGCAGCTAGCCGCCTACTTCGTCTAGCATACAATTCAAATAATCGTTTTCATAGGTAACGGCATTCTTTACACGGTCGTTTTAGGTTATAGGTAGCGTACTAGTAAAAGTATTTGAATCACATTATCAAAATCACCATAAATTATTAACAAGTGATTTTTTTGACAAGTAATAATGATTTTTTAAAATCAATTTACTAATTTATGTTTAAATATTATAGGAGTCTACCAGGCTGGCCTTATTAATGGGTTTTCGGAATAAAAACGAAAACTTTTACTATTGTATTAAACAATGAACTACATGTTTATAACATAATAACATTAAGTTATTTTGTATTTTTAAAATTGTGGTTTTCAAGATATTTTTTTTATTTTGATTATTTTGACAATCACACATCACTTGCACACATCACATTCACACATCAACATCATGCAGTGATCTGTAAAAATGTTAAATTTTCTAAACATTTCGCTTTACGCCGTCAAAAAGAGAGAATAAAGAAGGCAATTAATATAATTCTGTTGATATTACATTGTTACTAATAATATTGTTACCAATGTTCGTTTGTGTGTGCTTTAGCGACAGGGTTGTCATTAACGTCGCGATACCTTATTAAGTGTGTCGTCTACAGTCACAACCCTAAGCATACAATTAATACAGTTGCCTTTACAAACGCTCTGCCTTGTAACGTTAAGTTTATACTCTGATACCGTATATTTAGAGGTAAACGGCGCGAAGTTCCTGATGAAATGTATAATACGACATACGTTTTATAACATTGTTGTCAATAATTTGTTAAATATTTATATCACTGCGATTCACCATAAGCAATATGAAATATCATATGATATAATAGGTTTAGTATACAGCTGCTTTGTGTTATTTATAGTATATTTATGTGTCGTAAACTTTTGCTCGCTTTTGGTTAACCTTCTCACTAAGAGATGTGCGTTTTTCACTTTTGTATTGATTGTGATAGGTGCAATAAAGTTATTTTACTGGTAAAAGTATTTCAATCACATTATTAAAAATTTTCATATGTAACAACTAAGCTGTTGTACGGATTCTTGATGTTTTTTTTCTTTTTATATAAAAAATCAGCAAAGAAACCTGACACTTAACAATGATATTGAATAAGACAGATTAGACGAAGAACACAAATTAAATACATTATAAAAACCCAACAAAAACTAGGGGTAAAACCAGCTAATGAGGATTCGGCCTCAGTGTAAGCTGTCACGGTGTAGGTGCAGGTGTAGGTTTGTCAGATAGCAAACTGTCACAGCAATATAAATTATATCCACCTGCTATCCCATTCACCAAATATTCGTTGCCCTTGTCACATATAGGCATCGCATCAAATAGTAATAAAATAGTAGTAAAATAAATATTATGAATGGCAGTGCCTTGTATTTATCTAAGAAATAAAGTATTATTTTAGTTGAAATGGGTTAAAGTTAAGAGACACTGAGTGAGTCTGGAATATTTATTTATAGTAAAAACTGAGTGCCACTGATTGGACATCAGCGCTGGTATTATTTAAAAAATATTGTCCTAGGACTGAACTTCGTAAGGATAGAAAAAACAAATGGAAATGAGTTTTATAATTTTTATATATTTTATGCATTTTTCAATGCGATCTTATACGATGAATTATTCCGGAGTCGATTTTTTCTAGTATTTTTCTATTATAATAATTTATCTTAAATGAATATGAATTTGAATAAAACAAGAAAGTTTGAAGTCTTCATTTTATTGTGAAGTTTGTCTCCTAATATAATGTATAGGTACATACGACATAAGCTTACAATATATTACTGTATTCCTCCTTATATTAAATATTACACCACGTTTGTTCGTATTTGTTAAGGAGCATATGAGTGATTAGTAGCAAAAACAGATTGGGATTTAGTGTAGGGCCAGAAAATAGCGGCTTAGTACAGAAAGTTGTTGGTTATATAATATATAGGTAGGTACTTAGTGGGTGCAATATGAAGGCAATCGCTGTCATTTTAAAATATCGTATCAGCATTAAAACGACAAGCTTTTGTCGACGCGAAGCGACGAGTAGATTAATAATATTAAATTCGATTGTATTAAAATCAATCCTTCTTTTATATTAAAATCAATTTTGACATAGCTGCACTTTTATATAGAAAAAATATAACATCTCTACTGTACAATTCTGTACTACCACGCTAATTTGCGGGACACTCTTATCCTTTGAATTATGATACGAACAAATTAACACCATCGCTATCATATGTTTCATTATGTGGACATAATATATTGTTATAACTTAAACTGAAAAAGAAAAATAATCTGATTATTTTCAGTTGTCTAAAACTATTACAAAAGCTTTCCATAGGTGAACATTCACATATCGCATCGTAAGAATCGAACGGTTCGTATTAAAGAGATTGGAGTATTCTGTATAAAAAATCATAAGTGCATACACTGACCAATAGTATGTATGGATACGGAAGGCGGATATGTAATAACGACGGGGTATTGTCTCTGATAACAAATAACTGCAGTCTTTCTGCAACTAATCAGAGTGCTCATACTATATTATGTTCCATACGATTCGTACAGTGCGAATTTGTGGATAGTAATTACATTTTGAACATTTAGGGGAACTTGACATTTTTAGTTCTAGGATAATTGAGTTAAAATAATATCTCAACGACGATATTACGCAATAAGATTTGTTATAATACTATTTCAGAAGCTTTAAAAATTTGTGTCGATTTATTAAAATATTTAAAAGTATTTTTGAAAGTAATACTAGAAACTAATGTTAAATGGATATTGAAATCTTTTTATTTGTCCCTCTTTCATTACAAGTTGCAAGTATATATAAAATACACTAATTAACTGTGAAATATCAGATGGTTTCATGAATTAATATCACACCGACGACCTCAACATTGTACTTGATCGATGAACTGGCGTTTCTTTCACTATATTCTTTCATTCGATTGTTGTATCGATAACATTTACATTATCGACAGGTCACTGTGCTTCATTATACGAAATATAAAATTCGTTCGAGTTGTTACAACTCTTGAGACAACTTATATCAAGCGCAAGGGGTATATGTCCGATATGTTTTCTTTGGAGGAAAGTATGACTGCATAAAATATATTAAAAGAGACGAATCTGATTAGAATCAGATAAGCTGCTTCGCGGCGGTGTGGCCTGCGCGCTTGATATAAACAGTCAGTCTTTTGAAAATTTGTTATAATTTCGGACCGGTGTTATATTTCTATTACATACTTATCACAGATTAAGCCAATATAGGTTTCCG
Organism: Calamotropha paludella; assembly: GCA_927399485.1. Taxonomy (NCBI): domain Eukaryota; kingdom Metazoa; phylum Arthropoda; class Insecta; order Lepidoptera; family Crambidae; genus Calamotropha; species Calamotropha paludella. The sequence continues at coordinate 15,270,121 of OV656803.1, read as the reverse complement.
CAATATAATTATTTATTAAATATTTATAGTATTTCATAGCATGTGATTTATATTGGCAATTATGTTGTTTTGATACTACAGCGAATAAAACAATGTCATTTATTTGAGTTTAACTTTAAAATATATTAATAAATTTCGTCGATTATAGGAATGGTTATTCTTAATTTTAATCAATAATTTCTATATCTTTTTGCTTTTTAAACTAAAGCAATTACAAAAAACCAAATGAAGTAATTTCACAAATCTGAAAAATTATATAATGGCTATGCATTGTGTTGATATGCTTAGTAAAATTTCACAACTTTCAAACTGAATCTGTTTCTAGCAAATTCAGAAAGTAACGTATACCCTATAAAATGAGTTAAATCAAATAATATATACATCAATATAATTTCAAATTACTGCGTTTTGCATTACATAATTTGTGGTTTATATTATTAGTCTAACTAAATACTCAAACGTTTCTTATATGTAATCTTAGGTGAGGCCACAGGTTATAAAAATGTTGAGGCGTTCTCAATTTACAGAAGCTGTCAGATATAATCCTATGTCGTTAATATCTTATAGTTTCTGTCGAATTGAGAACGCTTTAAGTTTCAGAAACATTTGAGTTATTTTTCCATCCCTTGAGATGTATAATAGTAATCATATTTTCAAATACATGCACAAGTTAATGATGTCCTATTAATAGTGCCAAAAAACGGCTTAATGCATACACAGTTAATTGCTAACGATTATTAATTTCACTTTTAACTGTAAGGCGGGAAAGACATGTATTAAAATAAAAATAATGTAACGGTTGTGCATTTTATATGTAATTTTTCCTATCGTCTACCTTAGTTTCATACTATCAACTAATTGCGTACAATTCTAATGACAATGTAAGAACTACGCTACAACTGTACATTTGATATTTTCATTTCGATTTTGATGAGATTCATTTGGAAAATATTAAATGTACAGTCCTGAGTTCCATTTTCACTATACTATTATATTAATTTTAATCTCACTGATTTTGATAACATAATTAATGTCTAATCTAATAGCTTCATATACTTATTATAGCAATTATTTACAGTTCTAGACCACATACTTTCGATATATATTTTATCTACTGCGTAAGCAATGTTCGCCGTATATTGTTCGTTCGAATGTTAGGAAATTGTATTGATGAATGATGTACGTTTGAGTTGCACTGTAATTAGTGAATATACATAACTACTTTTTAACAATAAATACGTTAAAGAAATAAAATTTAAATATGTTATAGACATATTTTATTCATGAGAACATGATTTTTACAGACTGCATATATTCGATGCTCTTAGCTCCTTCTCCTCGTATCGGATCGAATGTCTTTCTTTTCCATCTTTTTAATAATTAAACGTTTTGTTAAATTTATTCTAAACGAAAGCAATGACTCATGAAGAGCTGAGGAGCACGGCTTATTGTTTCGTACTAGATCAGCACACTATCAGGAGCTGTGTTTACAGATTGAAAAGTAGTCGAAACGGAAGAATTAAATAAAAATACTAAAATACACCAACCTTTTGCACGTCAGTAAAAAGAATATCCTCCTTCCAAAGAGTGGTCGGAAAAGTGTTAGAAATAAATAATGACTGACGCTATTGAAGAAAAGTGATACAAATAAATAAATAATGAAAAAATACTGTAGTGTCGCGTTGTCTCGGAAAACGCAGTCTGTAAAGTACCCTTTTTGGATAGAATATACAAATCACGGGTAAAATCACTATTGTTTGTTAATTATTTCTTTAACAATGAAGTACCTTCGCATTCAAATTGATATTAAATTACAATTCGTTTGTCTCGAATAGATTTTACACATCAAAAATGTAGTTTAACATATTGCGCTTAACAAAAAATATTGTTGAACACTTAGTTCTTTCAGATACGACATACTAGGTAAGTAGCTCAACCATGAAAGCTGATGGATAAAATTGAATGCGAAGGGCTAATTTTGTATTGGATACTTTAAATTTTTTCTGTTTGAGGTGGTAATAGCGTCCCCATATATGACGAGAGTCGGGACGATCGCACATGATGCTACCAAATGTCAAGTAAGTATATTTGGTATTTTGCTGGAAGCGACCGTATAGTTTCAAAACAATAAAAATAAAATTTGAAAATGGATTTTATTATAGTATGCGTCTACCATGAGTTTACTGATAAAAGTTTTGTGAGAAAATGTTGAGGGAAACCCAAGGCTGCCAATCATTAACAGCCGCTCCTTGTGGCGCTCTAGAGTTAGACCTTTGTTCGACATTGGACTCGTAAGGGGCCGATAATGGTAATACTGAGCGAGTATTTAGACACTCGTTATATGATTTTTTTAACGCTCCTAGCGTAAACTACAAATATTGATACAAATATTGTAGAGTTTCGCTAGCGACTGTAAAATAGAATAAACTTGTGGTAGAGATACTTTAAAAATAACGTTTAATTTACACCAATACTATCTGATCTTAATGAGTATTGAATAAGTTGATTTATGTGTGTTTTTGTACTTTCAATGTATACTATAAGTAGGCAAGGAGACGCTCATTTGCTTCTACAATTAAAACCTCTACTCTCACTAAATGGTCCGAATTTAGTATGAATAATACATTACTGCGGCAATTGGGTAGTTGAAATATGGACCCATACATAATTATACGTAATCAATAGAATGAGAGGCCAGCTCATATTTATAAGTAAAAGTCAAATAAGTACCTACCTATAACGGTATGATAATTCGATAACACTTTATACCACACTCCAAAATCAAATATAATAAATAAATTTACTAATATAGACGTAAATGAAATGTGCTTATATTTTCATTATCATTATAGTCCAAAGATTTTTAAATTTAATAATAATCTTATTGTCTTCGAATAGCAATTATGCTTAACAATAAACATCTCTATTTTGATAAATTATATACATTTTATGTTAAATCGTGATATATATCTTTGATCTTGGAAAATGGTATAAATTACATTGTAATAATTAGAGTTATGTAAATTTTATTCGTAGATATACATGAATAGTAGTGAATAAGCTATGGATAGCTTATAAGTATTATATTGAGCCACTGAAGTAGGTATATAATATACTATATTTAATTTTCACTATTTAAAGCTCTTAGTTTTCATTTCTTGCAAGTACTATTCTTGCATAGAATACTAATGCCCATAGTGCAAATAGCAGATTTTAATATTATCCAATCAGGAAAAATAGTACTGAGTAAGTAACTTGGAGGGTTAATTCTAACCTTACTCATCAATATTATATACTAAATGCATATGCTGTACTAAATTTCACTGCTTGAACCTTGCACTGCGGGCAATATTTTTTTAATTTATCATAATAGAGATAATAACTAGAAAACTGGTGTAGGGACTATAATAAAGAAAAAATAAAAGCTTCGCCTTTGGCAAATAGCATTAGGGTCACCGATTACACGTTCGTTCTTATGAAAATATCCTTAACACTCTCTAGAGAGTTCGTTAGAAAGGTCACTTGGATGTATTCACTGCACTATTTGTTACAGTGTTTTATGGACTGTTATTGTTACCACTGTATCATAAGATTCAAAGTCCATCCACCTTAACGTATCGTCAGACCGTAATAGCACTTGCAACACAAATACGCAGCAACGGTTATGAAGGTACAATCGGAAAGAACCTAAATGGTCCACACTTGAACTTTCTCCGCTATGACACACCAACTTGCCTGGTCATAGTAGGAAGAAACGACATGGAGACTTTCGACATACTTTTCGATAAGTTGATCCAGTTCTCCTCTTTTAAAAACATGGTAGTATCGATGGTACGTGACTGCACCTCCTTCGGAAGGGAGACTGTCGGAGCCGTCGCTCAAGGATGGTAGAAGAGGCGCGTGTGGTATCGCACGACCGGGAATACTTGGCGGCACGTTTGCTGTGTCTTCAGATGACGATCTTGCCCCTAATAACTTCCTCTCTTTGGAACATTCACTGCATGATGGAAGCGAAGCCAGGCTAGCGCAACCTAAAGATGCTGTACTACCGGTTTTGTCTCGTCTGCTCCAATCGCTACCGGCGGATGTATCGCTGGACTCTATTGAAAAGCCAGACTTTAAAGGTGCTGTGCTTGTACTTGACCGTGACGTTATAGATTCAGGACTTATTTCCATTTTGTCCAGGTCGCTCGAATCTGTTGATTGTCCAACTTTTAACGAAGATCTCTTGTCGGTGCTCGTGCATAATGAGTCGACACTGATTTCTGATTCCAAGGAATAGCCAGTTTCAAGAGATTGACTAGTATCGTATGCACCGGAGTCTATTGTTATCTCCGGATTCCCATTGCTAGAACATATGGCGCTGTCATCGTCTGGATTTTTTATGTCAGTATCTGGTAGTTTTTCTTCAGTAGAGGTAGGTTTGACATTGTATTGAATATTGGCACAATTGTTTAGATAAATATCTTCTTCGCTCGTAACCTTCATTGACTTTTTTAATTCCCTATATTTATTTATAATAGGATCGACATCTTTCGACCTCTTTTTGCTCTTGATTTTAGAGCCGCATTTAGGAAACAGTTTGTTAATGTCAGTCTCTTGGACATCATTAGTACCTATGTTGTATTTATTCCGGTCTTGAATTTCTGTGCTTAGTTTATACAGAACTTGCATGTCGCTATTCATTTTATTAGAAAAGGGATCTTCTAAATGTTGTAAACTATTGGATAGTTCATCTAATATTTTTTGGGTATTACGGTCCTCTTCTTCTCGTTTCAATCTAAGCGAAATACTTTTTTCACTACTGCTACTGCTTGGCAAATCGAAGTCTTCTTCATTTATTCGCTTTGAATATTGATCTATTTCCTGTAACAGCTTTTCACTAAGCTTTTCCGCAAATTCTGTTAGATGTTGACTACGATCTTGTTGATCCGATACCCACTCTTCTTCTTTTGCTATCATGTCTGATTTGCAAGTTACTAGTGGTTCGTTTTGTATTCTGTTGAAGCTTTCAGACTTAGAAATAGATTTTTCTGAATCGGTACTAGAAATTGAAACTGAATCATAGGGAAATCTTGTTGGACTTCTGTGGCTTCTGCTTAAGTTTTCGTCAAGCGAACGACCTTCGGGTCTATTTGGAGAAAGTCTGTTTAGGCTCCATGTTGAATTACTTGTACTACCTTGCCTCGGAGAACGATCTTTTGATCTCCTTCCAGGCGAAAGGCGTTCTAAGCTAGAAGTACTTCCGCTAGAACTAGTATGTGATTGAGACCTTGATTTATCTTCCAATATTCTTAAATCACCCGGAGAAAGTTTATTCAAACTCCAATTACTACTGCTGCTACTGCTTGAAGCCCCTTGAATAATAGCTATAGCTTCGCCACTTTCTAATTTTTCTAAATGCCGTCTTTTGGTTCTTGGGCTCGATTGAATAACTGCTTCACAAGTTTCATCTAATGAATGTGCTACTTCAGCCGCAGCTTCTATTAAACTTTGTGAAGCCTGCAGCGTCGAGTTTGAATGAGATTTTTCTTTGTTTGAATCTGTACTTATTGCTGAAGATGTTAGTAAGTCTGCAACAACGAGAAAACATAAAACATTTTTTAGTTTTTAAATAAAAATCAGAAATGAAATAAAGTAGTAGTTGTTAAGCGGTTCTGTTTAAAGGTTACTTCTCACCCGATGGGTGGTGTGAATGACAGAAGTTTCATTGTTATGAATAGCACGTATAATCTTTACTGATAATACTGGACTACCACAGGGTTTGGTGCTAGAAATTCAAGGCCTGATTTTAAGTATCTTTGAGTAAGATAAGATTCAACTTTCCGTTTTCTTCGTAACAGGTCTTTAAATCTATACAAATAGATTGTCCAGTTACTTAACCAACTTTACAGAAGAATTTTACTTTTGTAAAGTTTGTAGGAGTTAGCAACTCTTTAGAGCGTATAAGTTCATTAATTTGGCAATAAAAATACGTCTGTTTATATATTTAACATTTGTTTTCTGTTTATTTCGTATTTTAAAGTAGAAGTTTTATTTTTCGCAAGTTTCCCAGGATATATTTAAGGTGATTAATTAAGCGTATCTTTATACACTCAGTAGCTAAACTCCTCAAGATATTTAAGCATTTTATTAACCAAATAATTATAACCAAGTCCATATACGTAATAAACTCGCAGCGCATCGTTTCAGTCATAAATTATTCAAATTTTGTCGTGTTAAAATTCTGGGGCTATAGCATTTTCATAGAGTTTGTTGTGAAAGCAATTTAGTAAGGCGATGTAATTTTAGAAGGATGTAGGGATTTATTTATTTTTATTTATTTGTCAATACATAATTAGATTATTAAATGGGTTTCATTTAATTATTTGATTTAGAGTCGATTGTGGTGTCTAGTCTTTTGTAATGCATGTTAAGGATAGTGTCATAATGCATGTGACGTGTAGTATAATGGTGCTCCATCAATATTTACAATGAATTTTGTGGGAATGTGTAACATTTAACAATATTTCCCCGAGGAAATGAACCCGTGTGACTTGCCCTCAACGGTCTTTATCCATATTGTCTACTGTTAAGTGAAAAGGTAAATTCTAAATGCTACCCACAAAGGATTTTTCTTACCTTTTCCTTGTGCTGTTTTCCGTAATTCTTCAGGTACGACACTAATTACACTATCTACTGAATCTGGCGACGAAACACCACTCGAGTCGCTATCCATGTCGTCTACAGCTGGATTGAAGAGTTCTAAAGACATTAAGGTTGGTCGACTTTTGGCAATAGGTTCTGCTTTGCTAGTGCTGCGTACGATTGGGAACGGTGGTCTTCTACTGAAATTAACGGAAGGAATACCTTTATTTAACATTTCTTTGATTTGTTTTATTCTCTCTTTTCGTTTCCGCTCGGTAGCCCTAGAATCTACACTATCTATAGATGCTCCATTTGCTTCCTTAGGCTTAAATTGTGGTATTTCTGGTAATTCCGCAACAGTCTGTAGTGTAATTTTAGGATAAGGTTTTACATCTTGAAGTACAACTCGTGGCTTGAGTTGATTTGATTCTGCTGTTAGTTTATGTATTTCTTCTATATCTTTATTTATTTCCGCTAATAATTCCTTTGTTACTTCTGTTGGAGTAGAAGATTCTTCTTCCTCTTTAATAGGTGGTATAGGATCAACATCTTCGAAAACCTCCATAGTTACGTTTTTATTCATAATCGGTAAATTTTCCGGTTTCACGGTATTGTCGTCAGACTCTGATTTCGGAGGTGAGTTCGGTTGACTTTTAGACTGAGGTTTCATTGGAACAGCGCACGAAGTAGTAGAATAATTTTTTAAACTGTATTGTGCCACTAATATCTTATTAACAGTTGTAGGTGTTTGAACAGAATTTGGCGATCCTGGTGGACGCATAAGAGGGAAAGCTTGTTTTATTCTTGGGGATGGTAACCCTGGAGAGCTTTTCATTCGAGGAGAGGTTGGTACTGATGAAACTTTTAACCTCGGCGAAGTAGGGCCAGGAGAAAGTGGTGTTGGAGAGAGAGGATCTCCGGAGCCATCAGCTTTCGGAACATATATCACAGATGCAAAGCTATCTTCTGAATCGACACTGGTGTCACTTTGGAGGCTGCTATCTTTGGAAGAATCGGAACCATCTTCTCGGGAATGTCGTCTCTCTGGGTAAGGATTATCATTTGTGTTATTATTTTCACTTGGCGTAGGAACTTCTGGCACAGGTCCGTGGCTCTTCCATCCTTGAAGCATTCGGACAAATACGGTTACTTTATCTATATTCGTTGTAGACGTTTTGAATTTACTAGTGAGGCCGTTTTTGAGAGACTGAAATTTTTTCGCAGTGGTCGCTGATGTAGAGAATATTGAGTCGCGTATCGTATCTAACGCACCCGGTCGACGATAGAGGTATTCTTCATTGAGAGACGCTTGTTTCTGTATATTTTTTCTTAGGCGTTCCTTCTCTCTTAATCTTTCTGCAGACATGAGGTCTTCGTTAAGGGAAGTTTGTTTGAATACGCCGGGTTTCTTAGATTCTAACTTATATGTATGTATTTTAAAATTAGGCATTTCATCGACCATGCTTTTCATGTCAGTGGGTTTGTCCAAATCTTCTGCATCGTCCTCGTTGATAGATTTCTTTTGTTTGACTAGCCGAGGCTTCTTTCGAGGTTCTGTAGCATCGGGTACGGGTGCGAGCGGTGGAGGTAGATCGTAATCATCGCCGCCTAGGCTGGGTAAGCTGGATCGAGACCGAACGAGAGCACGTCGTTCAATATCTGCGATATCAGTTAAGCTTCTTGATTTCATCGTTGAGGTTTCTGATGGTTGTGGAACAAGTCTCGGAGGAAGAGCTTCATCGAGCCTCCGCAGCTCAATAGGTAGATCGGCCGCGGGAGGCTCTGGGCGCGCGCATGGTCTAGGGGGCACGCGGCCTAGGCCCCATGACGGCAAGAAGGAGCGCCGGCCAGCGAGTCGCTGTAAAGCTCTTCGTACGAATGAATAGCAGGTTTCGTTAGGCGATGAAAGTGATGAAGACCCCGGGGAACCGTCACGGTTTTTCCACGATCCGATATTTCTAAAAAAGATGTAAAATTTTAGTGCCGAAACGCATTACAATTGCTAAAGCTGTAAATTTCTTAAAACAAGCAATGTCGTCATAATGTGAGACTGTTTTAATTTATAACAAGTTTTAAGGGTTACTTAATCATTTATATAAGAAACAACTTTTTCTGTTGAATATCAAACTTGAATCTGATGTTGTGTTCAAATCTTTGCATGCAGTTACATTAACAAGTAGCGAGTAGTAAGTGTGTGTATTTAAAACCCAACTTGTTTTTATTGGAATGGTTTCTTACTAAGATACTTACGGGTCATTATCTACCGATAGAAATCGTGGCGCAGGTGTCGGTGGACATAATGTTGCCGGCCGATGCCAAGGAATAAGGACATCCTGTATTAAGTAAAATAAATATATTTATAATTTTAATATAATAGCAGAGATGACAAGGTTTTCTAGGGGTATGCTTTGGAACACGTAAGCAATTTTGCAAGCGTTTTAACCAGGCGGCAATTCAGTGGACCACGTGCTTTATCAAAGGGGTTTGTGTTAAATCTATTTCTATTGAGTTTAGTTGCCAAGAGCAGTGTTTCATATCTTATCTATATATAGTCTGTCTTGTTTCATGATGAGAGTACTGAAATTTTTATTAATCGGTGGAATATCTTTTCCCCATTTGGTACAGTTATCGAGGTGTGTTTCTCCTATATATTTCTACATTTAAATATTTACCCACAAAAATGTTTTCCTCACCCACTCTTTTGCTGCTATGTAAATTGACCTTCCGAACTTCGTCTGTGCTCGTTTTTTACAGTCATTTCTTTTTAAGAAACCAAGATTGCGACACTGCTCACCTGTGAGTGAAAGTTCCTTCCTTCGTGTTCCATAGCCCAGACTGTAAGGAGCAGTCGGCCTCCAATCCTCGTGACTCGGGCAAGTTCCCTGAGCGCCATTGCACGGCGCTCCACCGTAGCGAAGTGGTGTACCACCGCGATCGATAGAACCGCATCGAATGACTCGTCGCGAAACGGCAGGCATAGATTGTCGCATACCACCACCTGAGAAAAGGACAAACATTGTACTTAAAGTAGAATATGTAACTTTTTTCAGATACCGGTATGTAACTTTTATATAATATGCTTTCCTAATGCAGTCATCGCCTTTAAATCGTGAATAAGATTTCAGATTGCTATTGTTAATTTGTTATTGCTTAAGCCATTGTAAATACATTAAAACTATTTACAACATACTATAGATATTACTAAATACTAATATACTACTTTATACACTATTATATTTTATAATACTCGATATAATGCGTTGCGAATACGAATTACTAAGATAATAAAATTAGATTGTCCTAATCATACAATTAAACATTTTGACTATTATAAGTATCACAATTATATTTGTACTCGTATTAGTCAAAATGGACAATTTAAGCTGTAAACTGTTTCAAGCAAGCTTGACACAAGTCAAAATTTTTTAAGTTTTCGTCGCGTACAACTATGTTTGTTAAGTTGGCTATTGTATAAAAAAGTTTATTCGACATAAATTGCATGAAAAATTTGACATTACACGTGAGTATTTAGTCTTGAGACCTACATTCTATGTAGTTCTCAAATATTCTATGAGCGGTACTAATAAGTACATTCTTAATGTTACTTTTCAATAATCTACGTTGGAACAATAAAAGCTTTCCATGGGTAAAAAGGAGGTCCGTTGGCCGAATGGCATGATCTTTTCATATGCTGGTTGAAAACTGTCATGGACTGTTCTTTCCTCTTATTAAATCGTAACGTAGCGTATTGCTACGATAAGTTACGAGCTTCTTCCTTAACAAGTAAAAAGTGATTGACTGACGGTGAGCGCCGAGGCATTGTTACGCTGCAATTGGATTCGCAATCGATTCCCCCAACTTTTTCAAAGACTTTGGACTTACAAAAAGTGGTGTACCACTTAGCATTGATACACCGCCATCTTTTAGTTAGACAAGTGTTGATACTAATATAATATAGTATGTATTTATAGGATATAGTAGGTACATATACTAATATAATATATACAGGGCCATTTTATAAACACCATCCAAATTTATATATTATATTCTTTGAAGAAAGTAACGAAACAAGATTTTTTTCTTTTAATATCACTCAGTACTAAAATATTAAGTTAAGCCTACACAAAGTTATCCGAGGAAAACTACCGATTGCTGTCATAGTCACGCTACGCACGGTGTTGTAGCAGATGATTACACGACCCCCGCCCCGCCCTCCCGTATTTCATTGATACGTTACAATAATTTTCATAAGTTGCAAATTTAAACGAAAAAAAATAGGAACGTCAAATTGAAGAAGAGATAAGTTGATTTGTTCTTTGATTATAACAATATTAATCGATAACACTTTTAATAAATAAAAAATGAACATAAAAGTAAGCCACACCATATGCACTTACGTCGCATTTTTTTAAATTTAATCAACTTATGTACAATAATTGGTTGGAGTAAAGCAAAGGGCGTTTCCTAACCACAGAATCTAAAAAAACACAGGGATCGCAAAGGCAATTCGAAAATAGCAAAAAAAAAATTCAGTGCCAAAACCTTAGTACCTACCTACTTAAGTTATTTTTGTCTATTTTACACGATAGGATAAAGAAATGTATATTTAATAGTTCTATATTTTTGTGAAAAATTTCACAAGTCTTAGCCGCCCTGCACACATTTTGCTTTACTCCAACAAAATAATTAATTAAAAATCCAAACAAAATACACTTACATGAAGTTTGAAAACAATCACTTTACCTTAAAGTGTAGGTAATTTCTCTCTAAACAGTCTTGCACGTTTATGAACATTGTCTTTAATTGTATTACTTGTATTTCCACTTTGTCACTTCGTTAAATGCACGGATTATATTTATATTAAAGTTCTCGAGGCTTTGGGCCTTCTTCACATAAACCCGTCGTTCAATTTCGCCCTCGATTTCAATTGCAAGTGTGAACACATTTAGTTAGGTAGATAATTATGCGACGTAAATGCGTGAACGCAACATTGTACATCGCGGAAAGTCCGCGGGTGACTGATTTCATTGCGCCGATGTCGTTACAACTTGCGCGCGCAGCTCGGTGGGGCGCTTCGGGCGGTCGGTCGTTCAACTATAAGTACCTATTTTGCCAGTAACCAGCTGTTGTAATAATTCGCTCGGATTAAAATTTTTTTTGCGGAAATTTTACCTCCCAATTTTTTTTCATAAATGAAGTGTTTGAATGATATCTTATGCCTAGAAAAAATTTGGATGGTGTTTATATAATGACCCTGTATAATAAGCACTGAATATAGCCCCAAACAATAAACTAATGTTTGAAAAATTGAACAAAAGTATTCAAAGCAGTAGAATTGATATGTGATTATATTAGGTCTAGAGTTGATCAAAACAAAGATTGCCTTTCATAATCGTAGACAGTTTTCGCAGTAGGCTAGTTCGAAAGCTAAGCTAAGATGACTTTTTTTTAATTGAAATGAATAATATTTTGAGTGTTTTTTTACAAAGTAAAGAAGACGTTATGTGATAAATATAGTTTTATATACCGGAAATTCTTTCAAACTTATCGTAACTTCTATGAATAACGTACTTGCATACCTATAAATAACAAAGCAATAACCAAACCAAGTCGATACCTAACATTTTTTAAACCCTTTGCACTCCGTTGTTGCCGTATCTGCGACATTAAAATGCTAACATCAAATCCAATTTATTATTATATTCCTGGAGATTACTGTTATATGTTAAAAACAAAAAAGGTCTATTTTTTTCGCGCAATTGATCATTCTTTATCGATGTTTTTAGCTGTGACATATAATTTCCATTTAAGACTTATTGTATTAAATCTAAGCTTCGAAATTAAATAAGATTGGGCTAGATACATCACACCCTATCATTTTAAATAACAAATTTTTCTCTGTTGTAACAGTTGTGTTACTCAATATCTCCTGTTTTTACTAAAATCTACCATAAATAAAAAAAGAATTTATTTGAAGTGACAACATTAGCCCATTGTATTTAAGAATTTCTGAACGAATTCGGCATTTTGTATTTGAGTTGTAAAACGTAGTGATTCCTTGCTCAGTGGTTAGTTGGAAAAACGTGTTGTAGCAGCGTGAGCGTCGTCAAGGAAAGGTAAGATTTATTTATTTTGTATTGTCACTCTTAATTGAAAAGTAATCATGATGTTTTGTTTTAAATCATATTAAACAACAATTCTTTCGTAAAAATATGATATTTTAAGAATTCTGTACTGAAAAACTAGTATGTCACTGATTGTGCGACGTATCACAACGGAAATTGTAAAGATTAGTGTATGCTGTTATATCTCACAATAACTGGATGAATTATCACTACCCACACATAACTTCGTTTATTTTGCTCACATACTTGCATTTTTTATTGTTTCATACTTTTTAGTATGTTTGGGGTTACTACCCCACTACTATCTACTTATTAAAGTTTTTATTTAATGTTTACATTATAAACTTTATTAAAGCGAAAGGAAACAGACTGACTGACTAAATTTAAAAAAAAAACTGGATCTATAATAATAAAATTTGTCATGTTGCCTATTTTTTTTTTTGAAGTATGTTCTTTTTTGTAAAAGATTTTTCAATAACTGTTTTACAGTTATATGATTGTCATCGTCAGTTTTACAGATTCCATTTTCGGCAGCCGAAAGGTGTCGAAGATATAGGGAATAATTAAAACAGAATAATCCTGAAAAAAATGAATAAATGAAAAAGAAGAATGCAGAAAGAACGAAAGCAAAAAGGAAAGTCGCAGAAATGAACGAAGAGGAAAAACTAGCGATAAGAAAGAAATGGCGAGATACTAAGCGTCTTAAAAAAAAGTAATGATGTTTTGCCTCAAGAACTTGACATAATTAAAAAAACCGTCGTAAATACCGTAGTAAATTGTTTCGTGATAACAAAGTTTTAAAGAAAAAGAATCAACGCTCAATGGTAAGAATGGCCAGTCTTCAAAAAGCCCTTTTAAGATACAAAGGAGGATCATTTATTTTAATAACAGAATAGATACAATCACCAAACAATGAACCAAAGAAACTAACCCCAAAATTCCTATTGCAGTTACACAAAAAACTAAATAAACTAACTCCGCATAATCAAAAGATAAAGTAATTTAATTTTTGTTTATTAATACCTGTTTATGCTTTTAGCTGATATTAGCAATACCTGCTAAGCTTTTTAATATAACTAATTTTCATTTTTTCTTTTTAGGTTAGAAGAACATTACTTGAAACTTAAGTTTTAGACGAAACTTAAAAAAAAACCTACAAAAACAGCAAACCAATTGAAAAACGAGTGTTGTAAAAACTATTTGTTGTCTGCCCAGAAACATATAATGCAGACCAAAATATAAAGAATGCTTGAGTTTTAAAAGGGGTGTACGCCAATATCATTCTGTAAAGCAGAAGAGAGTGAGGAAATCAAAAGAAATAACAAAATTCTTTGAACGGGATGACAGCAGCCTTATGACATCTGGATAAAAAGAATGCATACTCGTAATAAAAATAAGAGGCAAAAAAGAATTTTGCTAAATACTTCATTTATTTTGAATAAAGTGTACCGAATCTTATCTTTTGCAACTTTTAATCGCTGTCGCCCATTTTATGTTATTCCTCCGCACGTATCTAACCGAAACATGTGTGCTTGCATTAAACATGCTAACTTAGATTTTAAGGCACAGACTCTGAAGAAAGCTGACTTAGTCTCGTCTACTGACCAAAATGAATTGCTTTCTGAAATAGTATGCGATAAAAAATCCAAAGATTGCCTGTATTCAGAGTGATGAGAGTGTATAGGAAGAAATATCAAAAGTCTTACTACAGCTACATAAGACACACAGAACGTTGTATGGAATGAATGGACATTCAAAAATTTTGAATATGAAAAATTTGGTCTACGCAAAACTACTAAGAAAACTTGTCTTGAGGAAAAAACAGGCACATTAAAATTCCTGTTTATTAAGTTCCAACGAACGATACGAACTATTAAAATTTAAAAGTCACCTCTTAACATTTTACATCAATACCAACACTATAAACTTGCAATAGAAAACATGCCGGAAAATGAAGTTGTTATCCATTGTGATTTTTCCGAAAATTTCTCATGTAAAATGGGCGAAGAAATGCAATCTATGCACTTTGCAGGTTCAAGGCAACAAACAACATTACATACAGGTGCTTTCTAGATAAAAAACAAAAACCTATATCATTTTGTAGTGTTTCCCCGTCATTAAGGCATGATCCTCAAGCTATATGGGGTTACTTAAAACCAGTAATTGCGTTTTTAAAGGAAAAAATCCCTGATCTAAATTGTGTTCATTTTTTCGGACGGATCTCCGACACAGTATAGGCAGAAGAAGAACTTTTGGCTTTTTTCTACTAAAACTAAAGAAGCGGGTTTTGCTAAAGCAATATGGTCAATCTTTGAAGCTTCACATGGAAAAGGCGATGCAGATGGCGTTGGCGAAGGAAAGTCGCATACGGAGAGAACATAGTTGACGCACTTTCCGCATAGTTATAAATTATTGGCAAAGACAGACACAACTGTAAAACTATTGTATGTTTCTGAAAATAGCATTCAGAATATTCATGTTTCAGAAGATGTAATACCAGTCACGAATACAATGAAAATCCCTCAAATAATTGCTACTGAAGATAAACATAACATCAAGTACAGACCATTGAGTTGTTTTTGCGAAAGAGGTGACTTTCAATGTTTTTCATTTAAAACTTTTAATTTGGAATTTAAGAAACAAAGTAAATATAAGAAGACACAAGGAAAAAGCATTGTATTAAAAGGAACGTCATCAGTCTCGACATCTGAAGACACTGATTCTGATGAAATACAGTATGACGATGATAGCGCTGATGACTGTTACCCAAGTGCTGACGCAAAAGGTGAGGAAGATGAAGAAACTGAGAATACGGATAAAAACAATGCAAAGTGTCTGTTTTGTGTAAAATGTAACATATTTTGACTTAACGAAATTCGTCCTAATAAATCTGAGGCCCATCTTTCCTGATTTTGACTAGTGTTCTGGAAATGTAAAAGAAAATATATCTGAGATACCAGAAGCTACAACTGTACTACACAGCTACACAGTGTATTTTTTTAAATCAGTACAAGAAACTAATAATATAAAATTCATTATTCCAAAACAAAAAGATGTTGACGTGATTACAAATATTTCGGTTGTCAAAAAAAAAAATTGATCTTAAACAAGCAGGCGAGTATTACTTGATTGATGATGCAGTTATAATCAAAGTTTTTTTTCAATTTCGGATTATTTTAATATGTTAAGTAAAATTAGCGATAAATTTAATGTGATAACCTTTTATGTGATCAAATTTATATTTTTTTAGTTTTAAGACTGATTTGTAAGTCACTATGATATAATAAATAAGATGTGCCATAACATGCTGATCCAAATGCCATTGCTTCTGTTATTAAGATATTGTGACAAAATATTTTGAGTTTGTTGATTAAATATTGTATGTAAGTTTTGTGGGAAGTAAAAACTTGTTTTCGTGAAAACTCGTGATAATAAAAACGTACCTTTTCGGTACTTATGCCTATTTGCTGTAATTAAAATAAGTATGTACCTAATATTAAAAATATGATCGAAAGACTAAATGTGTATTTCGTTATTTTCTGATTAGGGAATTTCGTTGATTTTTCTTAGGTGTGTTTAACGAACGTTTGAAATAATTAGTGTTAAATATCAAAACAAAACAAGTATTATTTATTTGTATCTAAATTGTTCTGAAATCTGTTTTATGTACACTAAAACCTTCTCCAGAATGTAAGAAATACATTTCACACAACCGCATCAAAATCAGTTCAGCCAAACGCCATATAATTGCGGTCCAACATACATGTCAAACTGATAACCTCCTTATTTGAAGTCGGTTAAAAACTATTACGTTATAACACTCTTTTAAGTTAAATGTGTAGTGGTTTATAATTTCAGTTGTGCGATAGCGCAAAAAATATGTGCCTTACCCTTAAACTACTTTTCTAAATATAACCGGAAAAGGACATACTGATTCCATTACGCATTATTTTATTTCGATACGTTTTGTGTATCAAAAAACTTGTACCTAGAGAATCACTTAAATCACTACAGTCTTTTTGCTTTGAAAGATTTTGTATAGGTTCTGTTGTTGCCAGTCAGACTTGAATCAATATCTTTGAAGCACAATCAACGGAACCCATCCTGGCTATATAAGCTCGCTCTTTGTACCGGATATCAAACCTCAAGATCTGGAAACTCTGCCATGTAAATGTAAAAGTGTATGAGGGTGTTAACAAGATTTAGTCCAATTATACCTAGGTAGGTATTTGTTGTTTCTGACAATTGTAGTAAACATTGTTGATTTGAAAAAAGTCAAGTCTAGAATCTACTGTTAATTTATTTGTGGCTTCTTAATAAAATTGATACATTTTTGGGCTACTATATTGACGTGAAATACAAAAATATTTGTATATTTAAAAGAATTATCTTATTTATTTATTTAATTTATTTATTTATTTATTAGACTAACCAACACCTGTACACAATAATACTACGTACAAAAAACATTCTTAACAAATTGGCTAAATGTTACAGATACTTATAGGTTTACTCAACATGCACAAATGAAATTTAATTTTATTTTGACAAACTTAAAAATTTAAATACTTAAAAAGAAAAATAATTGAAATTAAATATAACACAAATCTTAAAACAATTATTTATTAGTTTGATTTCAATTTATCAGCAAATTAATAATAATAGTAATGAAGTTATACAATATTTGCGTAAAGCAATTTGCAAATAATAAAGAACACAATACGTGTTATAAAAATACATTCGCTTATGCATCTACATTTTGTTTAGCAATTCTTATAAACTGGATTTTGAACCCTTAACTTAATTCTTGAAATTACATAGTTATTGGATTTCGTGAGTAATGATGAATATTTACTTTCTCCCAGATTCTAGATCTAATTTTATAACTTCAAGTGAGTTTGTAATATTATCACATCGCATTTAATATCAATATCGTTATTTTATAGCGCAGCTAATTGTAAATAGTAATTGGAACATTGATAATTATATATTAAACATCTCTTTATTTTTTGTAACTATATAAACGTAATTGAATTTGGTGACATCAGTATTCTTTATTGACGTTCGATCGACAGCAAATAAATATGTCACTTAATATAAAATAGTCTTAACGACAATAATGATATAAGGCAGGTCTCAACGTTGAAGCGTAGACCTTAATGTGTACGTAACTTCTTTGTAAAATTAAAATTTAAAATCATCTAATAGTAGTCGTCGGCAATTGGATAGTTTCGCGTTAGCAAGTCCGCTTTGCCAGCAAAGTATCCTTTCAAATAATGACACTCGAGTGTACATCAATTACACATGGAAACCATAAAATATGGGTTATTTTAAACATTTGCTTTTTGAAATATGATAATTGTTTAGTTGATTTAGTTTATGCATAGGCTATGCAACGGTATTTGAATGGATTCCCGTTGACAGGTATGGTTATATAAGTAAGTAAACAGATATGATTATTGAAGGTCGCAGTAGCAAAATATAATCAAAACAATAATAAGGTAGAATGAATGATAGTTACCAAATAAAAATTAAACCATCTTAATATCGATGTTTATTCCTCGGGCGTGTATGCAGACGCTGCCTTCTGGCACGGCAGAAAGTTCATCTGTTTTGTTTCGGGAAAATGTAGAGCTAAACCTCCGAAAACACTGATGACACTTCTTAATATATTTTAACGACAAACGTGATTGCTGTGGAATTACCTCATTGTCATGATGTCGTGCGTGAGATGCGAGTCGCGTGCACCGGTCGCCACCAACCGAGAACACCGATGGATTCACGCTGAGGTACTTGCCATTGCCGCAACCTGCAACATGAAAAACGGTATACACACTATCTCTTCTTTAAAATTAGACTCAATCTTATGTGGCTATTAGATGGATAGATGGCCTTAACTACCATAAACACTTTCGGGCCACTCTTTGTTAATTTGAGTTAGTGACTTTGTTCGTCAATAATAGATTTTGAACTGGAAGCCGTGCACTGCGATACCGTAAGGCTTAACGTTACCGTAAGTAAACATATATGTAGAATGTGATAAAGTCGACATACAACTGTAGGTATGAAATAACGTTACCGCGACTTAGCGACAATATGTTCGTCGTATGTTAAGATTTTTCGATCACCCTCTGTCCTCTCCAATCTCTCTCACATGTATGGTACAAATACCTAAATCATCATCACCAGCCTATTAATTGCGTCAATGCAGATGCGGACGCGCTAATCACTTCTTTAAAAAGCTCGCAAAACGCAACGTGAAAAATATAATTTTCTATTCGCCAATCAACAAAGCTTGTAATGAGCAGAAACTAAATTAATAATTTTTAATTTAAACTAATATAGGGACTATTTTTTTTCAACACGTCTCGATAATTCTTTGAATGTCCTTAACCGCAAATTGTTTGTTGTGATGATCGTTTACTCAGTCGTTACGCAGAAACCGATCTAATAATAACCAGCGTGGGTGCTTATTGCTTACCGACGATAAAACAGTACAGGAGCGATCGCGATGGCTGTGGGTGGAGGGAGGAATTTTATGATTTATTGTGTTCATTTTAGTTCAGATTTCTTTTATATTTACTTGTTACAGATTGCTAGTGTATAAGCAAAGTTTGCACAAAAATCATGGTGCACATTCAATCAATCTTAACCAACAGGTTACGATTATCATTAAAAACGATGTTTCTCAATTAGTAGCCTAGTAAATTTGAATGACTGAACTTTAACAAAAGCGCGATACTGGAATTCAATCAATGGGATCACGAAACGCAATTGTGCGGTACTATGTAATCTATCATGTAGTATATAAAAGATCAATATAGCTTAGAAAATAAACGTATAAATAGGTAGGTAGATCTTGTATGTGTTCCAAAGGTTAAGTTTGAAATCAGCATGTTCGAATTGCATAACTTTGCATTAAGTTAAGGCTATGATTTCTTAGGTGTAAGCTGTATTTGAGCATGAGGTATATTTCATATTGAGAATGTAGCGTTCAAAGCAATATCAAAATTAATAAGCCATAAAACGAGAATTAGTGGTCAGTTCACTAAATCATGGGAATTTTTGTGTTAAACTTTTGTCTTTTTTAGGATTCCATAAGTCAAAACGGAATAAGAAACTCTCCTTTGTCCGTCTTTCTAACTGTGCGTGAAGAAATATAAAAAAAAATGTGTTGTTCACAATAATACGCCTTTTTCTATGAAATTGACGGTATTTTCTCATATGATTTTTTACTTTTATGCGCAAAACCCCGGTGAGGTAAAAGTAAATTCAGTTGGTGTACTTTATTTGATGTTTATACCATATATAAGGTAGTTTAACAAACAAAACCGAATTACATAAAATTAATTGATACCTATTAAAAAAAATATTAACATGACTTCGTCTTGGCTTCACTGAATGATTTGATATTTTGTAACGTTTAAATAAAGAAAAACCGTTCTTCTTTTTTTTACAATACCTATATAGACCAATAAAACACGATATTTCGTAACGGTGGGTCATATAGTTACTAAGCTAACTTAGTAACTATAGACAGAAAATACCCATACTTATTGGTAATTTACTTTGCCACAAGTCAATTATTAAAAAATAAAATCAAAACATGAGCTTCATGGATGTTTTTGTAACTATTGACGGCCATTTTATTCAGCTTTTAGATGCTCTCACGAATCGCTATAAAAGTTATTTAAATCAGACCAATTTCAAGATTTGACGCTGGTTGTGGCTTTCCGACATGGTAAAATTTGTGATGCACTCGCGATGTAGCAGTCCGATCTTAAAAGGATATTCTTTACCCATACGAGTAGATTAAGAATCGGCATAGTCTGCAACAAATCCGGGGCGTACAAAGTAGTGATATAATTTTAGACAAAATTAAATTTTACTTTTCCAGTTGTAGTTATTTATTCAAATTAGTTTATATCTAGGTACTGTGATTTTGCCGTATTGATGGTTGCGTATATATTCCTCGATAACTTCGATAGCTCGTGTAAGTTTTTACTGTGTGCATGCATGGGTGTACGCAATTTATCGTTTTAGAATCACTAGTCATTGATCTTCGTTATGCAAAAACGCATTGTTAGTAAAGACTAATCTGCAACCGACCAGGTATAAAACGATACCATAAAGTTAGTTAATAATTACTGTATCAGGTAATAATTCAGGTCTATAATTGGAGCGGAGCGAGCGCAGCTCCCATGGACCAGCTTCAATGGCCTAATGTCTGTTACGCCATAACTACCCGAGTTCTTAACCGATTTTAATATTTTTTTGTGTGGAATCGAATCAACAGGTTTAGGACCAGATTGTGACGGACCCTAATTTTAAAATTCGGAAAAATTACCATCGAACCAAAAAAATTTTTTTTTCTTATTTTAGGTATTACGCTCTGCTCCAATATATGGTGCTAGCGTAGCTTTATGCTTAGCGACTGCATCGTCTAGTATATTGCGTTATCAGAATATAAACAGCCATATATTTCGACTCCAGTAAAATAAACAAATGCCGGCAGACGTGACCAAAAATGGATTTTATAATTTGCTTTTTTAAATTATAGATAAGTATTATCGATGATATGGATATTGTCACATTGTAAAAATTTAAAACAGATGTTATGGTTCTGACGTTATGAAGTGACGTCTCGTTAAACCACAACATGTTTTGCAAGTGTAATGATGTACTTGTTTACATATTCAAAGTGGAATATTTACCTTAAGCATTGAATTATGTATCTCAAAAATGAACACATAATTGAGTGCTGATATAAAATCAGTGAACATGTCGATCCTCCCACGTATGACATTTTCTAACTCCATATTTGATTTTCTGCGGAGGTCACTAATTATGCTATTATCAACAAACTGGAGTTCACTGATGTGTGCTGAAGTATCCTAGGATGTATTTTGTTTAAATTATGTATCAGAGCGTAAATATTTGATAATTTTATAAGAGATCAGGATAAAACTACAAAAAAATGTTGAAAGTTACCAAATTCTTATAATTAATTATGTATTTAAAAAAATGTAGAAATACCGTTTTCTTTTCTAAAACCTGAAGTTAAAAATCATTATTCACTTTCCAGACAAAAGATACCTGCTATATTTTTCGACTTAGGTTATATTTTGTTATAAAATATGAATGACTTATATTTAATGTATATGTGTGAAATATATTGACAAATCAATCGATAATTATATAGCTGATAACTATAAACATGAGTCGGTTTTAGGGTGGAAAAATCCAAAGCGTAACGTAAGTTCTTTGGTAACAAGCTAATTTGACGCTTTTATTGAAATGGTCTGGATCAAACGCAGAACGGAGAAATTGCGGAATCAAATAATGGTAAAAGTCAAATTAAACAATTGTCGTGGATAGTAGAAGCCCGGAAATGGAATATATACTTTCATTGTATTATATGAGTGATTACCGCTATAGTTGAAGTGAGTATTCGTCAAACGTAGGAACGTATGCAGTCTCTAATAAAGCAACTGATCAGGTGAAGTTAGAGTAAAGTATCTAAGCCGATTACTGAATAGTTGATTACTTTCAGGTATTTCGAAAATTTTCTTGACGTAAGAAACATTCCCTTCGCTGTAATAACATAAGGTAAAACATGAACGTAAGTTTATTATAGACTCTATTAGGATGGCAGAGTGTGGAAGCAAATTGAATTTATTACGTCTAATCTTCGGTTCAGCGCAGCGGGGAGATGGAAGAAAGAATGCACTTTATGTCTTAATAGATATTTTAACTTGATCGCTGTGGCTCAGTTAGTATAATTTGCAATATTTGTTTTCATTGTAAATTTAAATTAAACCCATCCTATGTCAAAAGTCGGAACAAATGCTGCTTAAAAAAAAATATATCAGGCTTTAAATTCAAAACTACTTCATATTATCCATTACTTGCAACAGTTTTGAGCGTGCCGTGCAAAACAAACAGTGTATAACTATAGCTAGTCCGTTTCGATGGACAACTATAGTTAGATCGCTTAAATGCCTGCAGGCGGCAGGTGTCAGCCGCCTGCTCCTTGATCGACACACCCCGCGCCCCTGTTACGTCGCTAGCGAAGATTCATTTAAACGGTCTAGTAATGTAGCTGTTTTAACGAAAACGAGGCTGCCTGACTCGTTCCTGGTTGGAACGCCTTGCTAAAAATGGCGGGCACCGCATAAAGGCTTGTATAAATCAAGATAGGAAAGAAATGCCTTCAATGTTTGTACATGTTGTTTACAGTCGCTCGTTCAAGTTGTACTTATATGCCCACCAGGATATCACAATCATAGATAGTTATCTAGCTATTATGTGTAGATATTAAGTAAGTGATTAGGCTCAGGATCAGAGAAAAGGCCGTATATTAATCACGGGCGCGTTGCCCCAATCTACGTTTGCCTGTTTATAAATAGGTTTTAGCTTGTATATTATTAGGCACTCACCAACGTCACACACTAGGCTGCCCGGCTCGAGATCGGAGAGGAACGCCTGCACGCCTGGAGCGGGCGCGCGCTTTTCGTCGCCGTCTTCGCCCGCTTGCTCGTACACGTCGTGCACGTACGCCCGTTCAAGTGCGGCCCCGCGTGCCGCACACTCCCCCGCGCCCGGCTCCACCTCCGCGCCCACCCCGCCATCCGCCATCACCGCACCGCCATTGCAACGCGCTGGAGTAAACAGCAGAATAATAAATTTATGATAATCACATATATTGTTTGAAATGTCAAAGAAACCGGTAGCAGTTTCTGGAGACCCATGTACCTATTGGCGTAGAAATCTTTGTCGCTCGAATATGATTCGGCACTTTACGACAACTGCCGCCAAACAGCCCCGATTTTCTGCAAGCCTATCCTGAAAAGGCCGTCCGTCTGGACGACCTGTTCAAGAACGAGGTATGAAGCATCACCTCCTGCAGCACTGTTTTGCAAGTACCGAAAAGCAAGCAACTTTACGGGAAGTTGGGCAATGCTAAACTTTAGTTCTCAGCAGCTTATTATTCCCAATAATTTTACTAGAATTGCATTCCACCAAATCGAATAACGCCAGCTGGTATATGGCTATATCATACCAAAGCTGGCTAACGGCAGCAGTGACGATAAAAGAGTTCTAAAATATTTATTTTGGACTAATAGTGAATAGAACAAATCGCGAATTGAACTAACTGCGAAGTACCTAAACTAACTGCGAAATGGTATTTTTTTTCACTTTCAAACCAACTGCAAATGATGAAAGCATGGGGGCCATTTTTTATAGAACTCGGTAACACATTGCCTAGCTTGATGGTCTGGTTTTAGGTTGGTTTTTGCCATGATAGGTTTGAGTTGAATTGAGAGTTGAGGTTTGAGTTTTTAATTTTTCCCATAGTCAGGTTTTAGTTTTATATACTTTTGCTTTTATGTGTTGATAAAAATTGCCTTTTCCACGCTATTGTTTTAAAAGGTAGCTTTGATTTAACGATCGTATTTTAACCGCGAGGAAGGAGAGAGGTAAGGCGCATCCGTGTACAAGATAGGAATCCCCTCGACGCGGCGCAATCGCGTTGTCTTTAGACGGCTTGATTTAAGAGCTATGTGATTTTTATTAAATACTAGCAGACCTGGCTACGTGATGCTGTATTATAAATTAAAATTAAACCTATCCTTTGTCGGAACAAGTTAAAAAAAACATTAAAATCGGCTGAGTAGTTTCAGAGTTCGTCGCGTTTAAATACTGTGGGAATTTATATGTAACTATTTAATATTTTTTAATTATTATTGAATTCTTATAGTCACAAACATACGAATAGTAAGCAAAAACTATAATGTATACCGATGAAATTTTATCGTAGTTAATTTTTATTTGGTTAACGTCGGGCAGCCATATATGGCTGCCCTCGCAGATAGAGATTAAAGTAAAGTGAAAGTAGGATGTTTAAAAACTATTTATTAAACATGGTAACAGATGACACTTCTATTAAGGTAAATACTGTTTTGCAAAACACGCTAACAAGATAGTTTAAACTTTTATAAACTTTGTGGACCTAACCCTATATCGTCTTTAAAATAATAGTTAATGAAATTAAGTTGTAACTTTAATAACTTTATTCAAATGCACTTAAAATCTTTGAATCGTCCAGACTCGTTTGAGTTTTGCATACCACCTGTTCACTCACCGATTCAGTTAAGCGACTAAAGTTTAATTTCTTCTGGAAGTAGATACGGGAAAAATGCGAGGTCGCGCGGTTAAGCTCAATAAATTATTGGGTTATTTCTCTACGCCGCATGTCAATTTAGTTAAAAATCGATACAATAATTAATAAACTGAGTCGAAACTCCACTAATATTAATTGGCTTCGATGAACTTTGACCTCGGTCGAAACAGTTTTGTCTGAAACTGAGGTAGGTACTGTGTCAAAACGCGTTTTCTCTAGTTAAAACCAGTTTCAACTTAAATTCAATATTGACCAGCAGTAAACTGTAGTTTGAACAAAGGTTATTAGTATAGTTTTAACTAGCAAGAACGCTTCGTAACTGAAAACTACTCAGAACAATTATTTAGTCCTAAACTATGCGAGCTACAGGTACTAAGGTACAGTATACAAGGTTATTTTATAAACACCATCCAAATTTTTTCTAGGCATTAGATATCATTCAAACACTTCATTTATGAAAAAAAATTGGTAGGTAAAATTTCCGCAAAAAAAAATTTTGTCCGAGCGAATTATTACAACAGTTGGTTACTGGCAAAATAGGTACTTACAGTTGAACGACCGACCGCCCGAAGCGCCTCACCGAGCTGCGCGCGCAAGTTGTAACTACATCGGCGCAATGAAATCAGTCAGCCGCGGGCTTTCCGCGATGTACAATGTTGCGTTCACGCATTTACGTCGCATAATTATCTACCTAACGAAATGTGTTCACACTTGCAATTGAAATCGAGGGCGAAATTGAACGACGGGTTTATGTGAAGAAGGCCCAAAGCCTCGAGAACTTAAATATGCATTTAACGAAGTGACAAAGTGAAAAAACAAGTAATACAATTAAAGACAATGTTCATAAACGTGCAATACTGTTTAGAGAGAAATTACCTACACTTTAAGGTAAAGTGATTGTTTTCAAACTTCATGTAAGTGTATTTTGTTTGGATTTTTAATTAATTATTTTGTTGGAGTAAAGCAAAATGTGTGCAGGGCGGCTAAGACTTGTGAAATTTTTCAAAGAAATATTTTTAGAACTATTAATTATACATTTCTTTATCCTATCGTGTAAAATAGACAAAAATAACTTAGGTAGGTAGGTACTAAGGTTTTGGCACAGCATTTTTTTCTGCGAATTGCCTTTGCGATCGCTGTGTTTTTTTAGATTCTGTGGTTAAGAAACACCCTTTGCTTTACTCCAACCAATTATTGTACATAAGTTGATTAAATTTAAAAAAATGCGACGTAAGTGCATAAGGTGTGGCTTACTTTTATGTTCATTTTTTATTTATTAAAAGTGTTATCGATTAATATTGTTATAATCAAAGAACAAATCAACTTATCTCTTCTTCAATTTGACGTTCCTATTTTTTTTCGTTTAAATTTGCAACTTATGAAAATCATTGTAATGTATCAATGAAATACGGGAGGGCGGGGCGGGGGTCGTGTAATCATCTGCTACAACACCGTGCGTAGCGTGACTGTGACAGCAATCGGTAGTTTTCCTCGGATAACTTTGTGTAGGCTTAACTTAATATTTTAGTACTGAGTGATATTAAAAGAAAAAAATCTTGTTTCGTTATTTTCTTCAAAGAATATAATATATAAATTTGGATGGTGTTTATAAAATGACCTTGTATATAAGTTATACAGTATATTCACAGCCATGACTTGGGAAATGCTTGTGTTCATCATACCAACCTTTGCCACTGTACTGTTACCATTACACCAACCCATTGTCAACTTGCATAGCATTGTAGATATTATATCAAAAGTTCAATAAATCAATTCAAAAGCTGAACTAATGAGTTTTTATCACTATTTCTATTACAACAACTAATAAGAATAATATGGACATTAAGAAGAGAGTCCCACTGTGACTCCCGCAGATTCTTCATACGGGCCTTGACAGCACACTGTAAGGCACGCAGTCGGACACGGTTGTCCTCAGTGGGGTAGGAGTCGTGTGCTCTCAACAGTTGCCTAGAGTCGGCACGCAGTTTCAAGCGATGGTCAGCTTTCCCTGGAACCTGAAGGGACAGCTCGGCTCATGGCCGGAGAGATGGATGCTGAAAGCATTGATTGCATTTTGCTCTCGAGAGGCGAGTTTCTAGAAGACTCGAGTATTTTATCGAGCTTCCGTTTCAAGATAACTGGGCGGTGATCGGAATGGAGTTCATTGAAAACTTCGATGAAATATAGTCTAAGGGATGCGTTCCCAAGCAGCTCGAAATTTAAGGGGTTAGGAGAGTGATCAGCTATTCTGGAGTAGTGGGTAGGCGACCTAGGGACGATAATGTTGAATATAATAGATTCAGAGCGGCTGGACATCAAACTACCATTAGGGTTGTTTTAGTTGCAGTTCCATTGGACATGTTTGCTATTGTAGTCACCGGCTAGACTGACAGCGTCTCCTATAGCAAACGGTGCCTCTAGGACCGAATCAGTGCCGAATGAACGGGAAGTCCTTAGGACTTAAGGTCCTCCAGAATAAGTTCAGTGCTTAGTTGATGGGGCAGACCGCGGATAACGGCGCGTAGTACTTGTTCCTCGGGGAGAGAGAAGGTATAAAAACCTATGCTGGCTTGACGAAGTAAGGTCGTTAGCTTCCTTCCGGTGGTCGGAAGCGTTCGCTACCTGGACTATATGCGAGAGATTTGGTCTTTAGTTCGGCAAAGGATCATTCCCAGAGGTAAGCTCCTGGACAGAAGGGGGGGAGTGGGACTACCTTAGCAGGGTCGCGTTGTGGCTTCGGCGAAATTGATCGTGGGTTACCACTGTTGCCTTTTGCGGATTTAGTGGGGGGCTTCGCAGTATCCGGATTCGAAGGCAGGGGGCTCGCGGATTTACGCACGCGCTTATCTTAATGAATTCTGACTCGGAGACCGAACCACTGGATGCGGAACCTATTATATCCATCTCAGAATCGGATCGAACGGACAGAGGCGTGGCGGGTTGCTCAACACGTAGAGTGGAGTTAGAGGACTTGGAGGGAAGAAACGATGAAAAGTCATACTCTGGCATCAGGGAACGTAACACTCCCCCATGGGGTTGCTTCAACCAGAGCAGCCACTCTACACAGCCACGATGCCCGTGTGCATGCGTGAGTAAGATGCCTCTCTCTCCCTGCCGCGGATGACAGGGAGGGGTGAATAGAAGAGTCACCGAAGGATGGATAGCCACCCTCCTTCAATTGTGCCAAGTGAAATGGCAAAAGAACTTCGGTTTTCCTTAGGCCTTAAGGACCCTAGAGAGCGAACCGGGAGCGCTCCGACGACTTTGTTGGCACCGTAAGGTATCAACCAACGTAAGTCGCGGGCGAGGTTAGGAGGCTTTTATTTTTGTATAAACAAAAGGGTTAGCGCTTACAACGAGAGCAGTAACTAAAAGTCGTTTTGCACTAACAACTAATCCCAATAAAAATTGTAATTAGCGTGGAGCCAGTCGGACAGAGCGACCGGCACGCGGAACGAACACTGCACTGCACTGACTCTGAACACAGCGACGCGTAACACAGACGTGTGCAACTTTTTTTCTTGCGCCCCTGGCAACTTCGGTACCCTCCGGATGCGGGGGTCCCTCCCCCGGTGGTAAATCCTGCATGGATATCCAGCCCGGCTTCAAAGTTATGTCAGACTCGTACTGACTAAAAACCACCTGAAGTTAACTTGTACCCAGGAAGGGTGAGAAGCCTTCATCTGAGGCGAGCGCCCCACTAGAAGGGGCGGCGCAAGATAAGGTGAACCTTTTGGGGTGGCTTTTATAGGAAGTGGTAGTAGCACAACTCGTTAGTATTGAAGTGAGTATTTTTCTTTACGGGCATTTGAATCATGGGAATAATAAAATACAGTGAATTTTGTTCTGATATTGATGTTAATTTAAAGCTTATGTTTTGAGCTTTCAAACGATGTATAAATATTACAAATAAATTGAACATTTTTTAAATTTTAAATATTTTTATATTTTGATGTGATAGCGTATGTGTTGATTTGGTTGCTCACGAGTGAAGTAATATATATCTTAAGAGTGTTAACATTTCTTGTATTATTTTAGTACCTAATACATAGTAGTAGAAACCCTTTATAAAATAACATAGTTATAGCTTGATGTGTTGTCGATTGTGCTGTTTTACAAGTTTCTAACATGATAGTTCTTGTGAATTATTATGAGGTGATATATTTTGAATTTTTAATACAATGCTACCGCAGTATCACAAATCCAAAGTACAATAACTTTCATATAGCGACATCTGCGAAATAAATTGGATTTTTCTAGCAATTCAGTGCTAGTAGGACCGGCACGGAAGAAACAGTCGAAAGTAGCTATTACGTTCATTGCATTATTGCACATTTCTTCTATTTTGAATAGATTCCACGGCTCCCGCTGCAGGTACAATCTGTTGGCACTGCATTTTATTTTGTAATTGCAATGCACCTTTCCGTTCTCTAAGGCGTAAAAGAGTTATGCGAAAAATACATGTATTGTTGAATCCAAAAATAAAAGTTCAAATCAATTGTCTTTAAAGTGTAGCCCGTGTGTATTTTTCTCAAAATAAATGAACTTTATATAGGAAAAGAATTATTTAAGGTAAGAGTTTGGTAGAGATAACGACAGATAATACATGACATTCGAATTTGGGGAGCGTACCCGTAGTCATGGTAACTCATCTGGGGCGAATCCGGGTCGAAACTTTCACCCGCGTCTCTAGGGTTGTCAGGACCGATAGATTGAGTTTTAATTACGTTATTGTAGAGTTTAATAGTAGCGTTGTATAGACAGAGACAACAGGAATATTGGCCTACATTGAGCAACTTTGTTTTTTTTTTACTTTTAATAAAGTCGAAAAATAGTCTATTGACTGCTACGAGTCTTTTGTAAGTCGTGATACGCAAGTCAGGGAGGATTGATGTAGGGTCAGGATTAAAAACAGTTTATGAATACCACCAAGCATAGTTATAGGTATAATGGAATTTATTTTTATAGCAGTACAACTATAGAAATGTATAATGACGTTGTAGATATCGATAAATTGATTTTCTTACGGGTTTACTTAATTTGAACAGCTGTTATTATCTATCTTCAGCATTCACTTTTTTAATCCTTATGTGTAATGCTTTATTGGGTGTACTAGTGTTGAGGATATAGTCCAAAAGGGCTGCTATTTTACAGGTTATTACAGGTTAGCAATACCTTTAATACATAATACCCTTTTAAATATGAAAAAAAATTGTATTAATACATAATTTGATATAAGGCATGCTTAAGTCGTAATTGGGTTGTGATTTTTTTGCAACCAGTGTGAACAGTTGGATTATTGCATTGAATTCAACTAACATATATGATATATGTTAATATTTTTTAAGATTAATTACATAGTTTAATATAAGGTTTTATTAGTTATTGTGTAAAGTAAAAAGAGTTAAAAAATTAGTTACTTAGAAAGCTTACTTACTTTGAGTATACTTCAGTGGTCTATTATTTTAAATCGGATAAAATTTACACAGTCTTGTTAAAACAAAGTTCCTTCCTAAAACTGTATGTATACACATACTGTGCACTTAACCTATGCGTGTTAGTATATCCGGAATCTAAGAAAAAAGTTATTTTAAATTCCAGCGCGAAACAGCGCTTGCTGTCAATCAGGTACATAAAAATAGATACCGATTCCGATCTAAAGCGAGTTCACAGCTTATGATCCAATTTTAAGAAGTAACTTATAGTTTATTTACAAGCAAAACTTAATGCTGTTGTGTCTGTGTTTCTTAAATTTAATTTTATAACCGTCTACTTAAATTGTCTAAATAAAATATATGATAAAAAATAGCGAATAGTTTTGATTTTTTAAACAGTTATTATATTTAATTTAAATAAAATGTTTAATTTTCTGGATATCGTTTTCCAGATTTTTGATATTTACGGCAGAGTGACTATCAAAAATTTTCGCATAAGTTTCTTTTTTTAATTTGTATCGGCTGAACACACTATTATCATTCTCATTATTATCAGATTATGTATACTTCTGGCCTTCTCTATGGTTAAACACACCTTTATAAGAATGGGTGGAAGAACAACCCACAACGCTGATGAAGTTAAGGAATGATAACGACTACTTAACGTGTCTTTCGAAGCAGAGGTCCAGATTTTAATATATAACCTATTATAATATCGTGAACATAGTACCTATTAAGAGATCACTCGAGATATAGAACTTGTAAGCTATTGTTAATTATTGTGTACTGGTATACTTTTGTCAATTTTATATGTATGGCAACACCGCCGCCTCCCTTCCGTTTCTCGCCCTTGTACGATCTGTCTGTAGCTTGTGTTAATAAAATAATTTATAAAACAAATCCAGTTTTATTGACTATAAAATAACATGGTAGCAGTTCGGTGGTTGCCAAAGATCATTAATAAAGTATTAGTGTGATGTGTACTGTGGTTTCGACAATTTGTGAAAGAAAAGTTTATTGTAAAGGAAGCGTCTGCAAACCGGCAAAATGGCGATGAGCTATGTAAAACAAAATGATATTTTAATTCCAATATTCGATGGTACAGATTATAATAATTGGAAAATACGACTGCTGAAGTTTTTAGAATATAAAAAATGTTTAGTGGCTGTTCTGTGCGACAAACAACCCAAACAAGAAAATTTTATGGACTTGGATATACAAGCCACAAATTACATATACTCCGCCATTACTAACAAGCAACTAGAATACATTGCTCATTTGAATACGGCCTACGATATTATACAGAAGTTTGATGAGATGTACCTAAACAAATCCACATCTTTACAAATAGTTTGCCGTAATAACCTCGAAAATATTAAGTTAAAAAAACAAGCTGGAGCTTTTGTATCAGAATCAGAAAAGCTAAATTACATGCTAAAGGCTTTACCAACAAGCTATAGTTACATTGGTGATTTAATTGACATTTTACCAGAAAAGGACAGAACTGTAGAATATTTAAAAACAAAAATTAAAATGAAGAACATTGAATCTAAAAGAAGTAGCCAAACTGAATTTAACTGTGAAAAATCTAATGTTTTTAAAGTAAATACAGAAAATTATAAGATGGCCACTACATCACAGCCATGTGTCATATGTGGAAAGCTAGGTCATAACAAAACAAATTGTTGGTTTAACCCCCAAAATAGTCATCATGGTCGAGGCAGAGGAAATACTTACATGAGAGGTCGTCATGTGACAAATCGACGTGGAAATAATAACCGAAATAATTTTAGAGGTCAAAGTTCTACCCGAGGAAGTACAGGTAGTAACAGTTTCCACACAACTATACATAGCAATATGTCTATGACTAAAAACAATGAAAATAGAGACCAAATAATATGGTTACTTGACAGTGGATGCACAGATCATATAATTAATTCAGATAAATATTACAGTAAATTTGTACAACTTGAAAAACCCATAGATGTCAAAATTGGTGACGGAAGAATTCTAAAAGCTACAAAAGTGGGTAACATAGATACTGATTTCCAGATATATAATAAAAATTCAAAAATAATTCTACAAAATGTATACTATGTTAAAGAAATGAAAGCAAACTTATTAAGCTACACTAAAATAACAAATGCTCATACTATAACATCAAGAGGATACTTAACTAAAATATATAAAACTACTGGGGAACTTATTGCTATTGCTAAAAAAGAAGAAGGTTTATTAAAAATGACTAGTTACACTACAAGAGAAAATATAAAAATAAATATGGCTAAAAATGTACTTACAGAAAAGGAAAAACTGCATAGAACTCTTGGACATGTGAATTTTAAATACTTAGAAATAATGTGTAAGAAAAATTTACCGGAAGGTTTACCAAATGAAATAGAAAAAGAGTATCTTAAATGTGCTACATGTATAGAAAATAAAATGCATAACTTACCTTTCAAAAATAATAGAAGAAAAGCAGAAGATATCTTAGAAATTGTTCACACAGATTTAAATGGACCTCACAGGACAGAAGGATGTTATGGAGAAAAATACTTCTTGAGCTTTATAGATGATTATTCAAAACTAGCAAAAGTATATTGCATAAAATCAAAACAGCAAGTTTTTGAATGCTTTTTAGAATATATAAACGAAGTTCAAAATTGTACAGGAAAAGTAATTAAAGAACTAAGATGTGATAATGGAACGGAGTACATAAATTCAAGTATGTTAAATTTTGCTCGTAAAAAAGGAATAGTAATAAAACCATGCCCAGCATACGTACATGAGTTAAATGGTACTGCAGAAAGATTTAATCGAACTATAATGGACACAGCTAGATGTCTAATGAGTGAAGCAAAAATAGATAGATGCTATTGGCCAGAAGTTATAAAAACAGCAACATATTTGAAAAATAGAACCATAACTAATACTATAGAAAACAAGACTCCATATGAAATATTTTTTAACAGAAAACCATCAATACAAAATTTGAAACTATATGGAAGCAAAGTATTTGTAAGAATACCTGAAGTGAAAAGAATATCTAAATGGGACAAGAAAGCTGAACTAGGAATTTTAATTGGCTACTCTGACACAGGATATAGAATATTAATAAATAATAAAATTGTCATTGCACAACATGTTGATATTATAGAAGAAGACATTAAATGTATTGGATTTGAGGAGACAAAAGAAAGAGATGTGTCAGAAGAGAATATAGAGATAGAGAGTGAAAAAACAGAAGAAGAAAAGAAAAATGATAGTGAATCAAGTACTGGACAAGACATGAATATTGAAGAAAGAAGAACTAAGAGACAAATAAGAGCTCCAATAAGATTTGATGACGAATTTGGTTATTATTGCATAACTGCAAATTACTGTGACATTTTTATTCCAGATACTTTTCAGGAGGCGACTACATGTGATGAGGCGCAAAGCTGGAAAGGTGCTATGGATCGAGAAATAAATAGTCTAATGAAGAACAATACATGGCAATTGGTAAACAAACCTGCAAATAAACAAATACTAGATGT
Source organism: Calamotropha paludella (assembly GCA_927399485.1). NCBI lineage: Eukaryota > Metazoa > Arthropoda > Insecta > Lepidoptera > Crambidae > Calamotropha > Calamotropha paludella. The sequence continues at coordinate 15,236,214 of OV656803.1, read as the reverse complement.
AAAGTGGATTTATAAAGAAAACAGATGGATTATATAAAGCAAGGTTAGTGGTAAGAGGCTTTCAGCAACTTGAAAATGTAGAAAATACTTATTCACCCGTAGCTAATATGCAAACTTTAAAATTGTTATTATCATATTGTTGTCAAAATTCTTTACATATACATCAAATGGATATAGAAACAGCATTTTTAAATGGTAAGGTTATCTCAGAAGTTTATATATCTCAACCATTAGGTTATGAGGATGGAACTGATAAAGTGTATAAATTAAATAAGGCTTTGTATGGACTCAAGGAAAGCCCAAGAGCCTAGTATGATTGTTTTAATAATTTTATAATAACACTTGGTTTTCGTAGATGCAAATATGATAATTGTCTATATGTTAAAATATATAACAACATTGAAATATATATCTTATTATTTGTTGATGATCTGTTAATTTGTTGTAAAGATTTAAACTTATTAAAAGAAATAAAAGTACTGTTATGTAATAAATTTAAGATGAAAGATTTGGAAACGGTAAATAAATATGTAGGTATAGAAATAGAATATAATTACAATAATTGTTCAGATAAAAATACTATGACACTGTGTCAAAAGGAATACATAGAGTTACTAGCAAATAAATATAATATATTAAATTCTAAAGTGTATAAAACACCTATGGAAATGAACCTAAAACTTCAGAAAGATATTATAAATGAAAATGTAAATTATAGAAACTTAATAGGAGCACTTTTATACATAAGTTGTGGAACAAGACCTGATATTTCATTTTCTGTAAATTATTTAAGTCGTTTTCAAAATTGTTACAATGAGACACATTATAAATATGCTCTTAGAATTTTGAAGTATTTGTATGGAACTAAAGAGCTTAAGTTAACCTATAGTAAAAGTAAAAATGATATTATGGATTGTTTTGTAGATGCCGATTGGGCAGGTGACGTTGTTGATCGAAAATCAACATCAGGTTTTGTAATAAGATTTTATGGTAATGCAATATTTTGGAAAACTAAGAAACAGTTGAGTGTGACAAAATCATCTACCTTTTCAGAATATGTAGCATTGTCTGATTCTGTCACTGAAATATTATTTTTGTTGAATATAATAAATGATGTGTTTGTAAAAGTAAATAACCCAGTTAAAGTATATGAAGATAACTCTGGAGCATTGTGTATTGCTAAATATGGTAACTTCACTAAGAACTCTAAGCATATTGAAATTCAATATCATTTTGTGCATGAGAATTATGTAAATGGAAAAATAGATATAATTAAAATAGCTTCAGAACATAATTTAGCTGACATACTAACAAAGTCATTGGGTACTGAAAAATTTGTAAAATTTAGACAACTGTTAAAATTAATATAAGTATTGTTGTATAAGTAAATTTAGTAAATAATAAAATAAGTATAAGTAGATGGGAATAAAAATGTAATAGAAATAAAATTGTAAAAGTAAGGAGGCGTGTTAATTATTGTGTACTGGTATTCTTTTGTCAATTTTATATGTATGGCAATACCGCCGCCTTCCTTCCGTTTCTCGCCCCTGTACGATCTGTCTGTAGCTTGTGATAATAAAAGAATTTATAAAACAAATCCAGTTTTATTGACTATAAAATAACAGCTATTTTAACGGCGATCACTTGGTTGTATCCATTAGTATTTAGTACGTACTTATTACTTCGATAAAGTTAAGAAGTGGGACTTTCGTGAAAAAAAATCCTTCTTCCATGTTCTTAGGCTAATGCTTGTCATTCTACTTATTGTCGGTATACTTATATAGAATGCAGCCTGTCATATTGTTGACTGAGCCATTTTACTGTGAAGGTGAAAAAGACAACTACAGCAGTCACAGAATAGTTCAGTGAATCTACAGTTATGCTGACGTCATGTTCTATTTTGGGAAAATACAAGTTATGCAAATACCAATACCGAGGTCGATGGCGTAGTTCGAAGTTCCATCACAATCATTGTATTTGCTTACTTTAAATAAGGAATTGCTGTTCACGCTTTCGTACACTTATCAATAGAAACTTACTATCTTTTGTTAGTCCTCGCAAAGAGCAAAACTTAGTTTCGGTCCATAGAGGGGTTCACGAGTCTTCTTATTTCCTTGCACTAGACCCATGATGTTAACATTACTACTATTTGATTCTTGTCTATAGCGATAGACAGAAGAAGAGAACCAACAAAAATACGACAGTTGATTTCATTAAAACCAACAAATGAAGTTAAATTTGCAGGAAATAAATATTCAAGTCTATTGAAGACGGTGTTAAATTTCTAATTAAATATTTAATCAAAAAGTACAATAACGTAAATTATTATAAAATCTAGACTGAGTCATGAATAAAATATTGTATTAACTTTGATTCAGTCTGATACCTACAACTTGAGAGTGTAATGTTACACTACATGTAAACTCTATTTCATTCAAGAAAACGTATCAAGTAACATTATGTTAAGCACATTTTTCTAATGGATGGTTTTGAGAGGAAAAATAATAGTAATCTCTACTGACGAGGTCCCGATAATTGGTTGAAACGCAGGTTCACGGATAAAAGGGGGTTTCGTGTTCGAAACTTACGTATATCTAGTATTTCAGAGTGTATTTTTACATTTGGGTGTCATTAACTAAAGATTCCTCATTAGGTGCTTGTAAAGCTTATGCCTACGGCCGTTGATTATGTAACAGATGTAATCCTATAAATAAAACCGACAAGGGTTTTTCGTTAGTTTAATAAAATCGAATAGAGCTGTTTTACATTCCATCCCTGCACTGCATGTTCGGAAGGCTTTTGTGGAATTAGGCATCGTGTTAGATCATGCAATGTCGCGGGTCCCGGTATCTACTTACTTGCATCATGAATTTGTGATTTATGGACTTGCTTCCAAATAGGGTCGGAAAAGTTTGCTATAGTTTTATTGATCCACGACGATTTCGTATTAAGGAAATGTTGCACTAAAGTTTGAATCAGTAAATTATTGATTGAATTATCTCATTATTTTGAGTTAGCTTTCCGTTTTATTTTAAAATAAGAACACGTGTTAGTACCAGTTGGCCACCTTTATTATAAAACACAATACTCTGAGTGTACTTTTGAATAATATTTGATACAGAATTAGAGTATATTGCAGGTTTTATATTATACCTATAATTTTAACTGTTGGTGTTCATTGGGTTATTACTATTAATTCATTGAACGATTACAGACAATATTACAGAATAAACTGACTAAGCAAGGACAGTCAAAATAAATTTTCCCAGTTTACTAACTGACCAGTCTGCGTCCTAAAATATTTTTTCCCTATAATGGAAAAAAGAACTAATTTTAATTTAAACCACAACTATATTAATTCATCTGGACAGAGTCAGCGATGATCTATATTGAATGACGTTGATTGCAGTACAACTGCCACAAAATAGACTATATTTGGGTCGCAGCATACTGGGGCAGGGTGGGCCAGCGTGGTGCCAAATTTGAATTTTATATTGGGGCTAATGCCGGTGTATCGGCTATAACTTTATTGAAATAATAGGGTATGTATTTATAGAATTTGTTCCCATTTACAAATATAGTGTTTTCTTATAAATCACAATTAATATTCAAATTAAACTTGTAGCTGGATTATTAACGATATCAAACACAACTGTGAAATAACACCACGTTCCAGGAGTCGTGTTCACTGGACGATTAGGGCAATAGGCAGATGTACTAGAAACAATTGAATAAAAGATTAGAATTGAATAAAAATATAAATATAAATCCGTTTACTGTATCCGAAAAAAGTGTTACGTGTCATTGATGTGTAACACTGTCATTTAGTCATTCGACTGAATTCGTGGAAATCTGAGAATTGAACGGTCGATATTCATCGTCTTTAGACTATGAAACAATAATAGTTTTTGTCTTACAACCTGTTCGTATAAACTGTTGCAATACCTAGGTGGCTGAGTATAAGGTTTACCTATGAAATTAATTGAAAGATGTCCTCCGAAGAGATAATATTAAAAGAACCACTAGTAAGCCGTCTGCATTAGAATGGGGTCGGCGACCGAATGACCTACTTTACCAGTGCACGCCGGCGCAATACATGGGGATGGAGAACCTTGGATAAAGATGGCTTTTGAATTTAATAAGCATATTTGATTTTAAAATCAAATTTCCACCTGAGAATTGTGTTATGGAAATTGAAACAAATTAATTGCAATAAAAAAATCATTAGGATACCTACCGTATATCAAGCTAAAAGAATGAAGCTGCCCTTTTCAACGCGGAAGATAAAAAAAATAGCATCAGAATTTGAAATAATTTGAACTAATATCAATATTGATATATTTTGTTCAAAAAGGTCTGATATTAATACAAGCCCCATGTGAAAGATACTGTTGTCTTTAAAATAAAAACTTTTAACATTGGAATATATATAAATCTGAATAACTTAGGTATTAGTTCCATGATATTTATTACAAATTTTCTTTTCACATCCGGTGACTTTAGATTAATGATAATCTTGATAAAATCTATATAACATCAATAGCCAAGATGTGCGGAGAAACGCAAATAAAGGTTAGGAAATGTACTCAAAAATACTAACACTGTTGACTGATTTGAGTGAGACCTAATGTAGGTCCGTTACATGATCTATGAACACATAAAATAACTGCTGAACCATAATTCTACGATCGGCAATTACCTATTCGTCACCTTGCTTATTCAAAGCATTGGAGTTGGAAAAGTTAGCCATGTTCAAGTTATATGCTCCTACTCCGTAACTCTGTTACTTTTATCTTGTGGTTACGTAACCAAAATAGGAGCAACACAACATGTGATGGATTCCTTTTATTATTGTAACAATGTTAAGGTTCTTTAACTTATGTATTATTCACTTTTTAAAATTAAGAAAATAAACGTATCACTAAACGTGTTTTTATTGTCATCAGGATGACTGATATCATTTGTGCACTTGGCTCCCAAAAAGGTTTTAATTATTTTATTCCAATGTAATAACATAAATATTTTTGCAATGTGTCTAAATATTGAACGGTAGCAATCCTGCCTTTTGCACCGACGGTCCTGGGTTCGAATCCATAAAGAGGCAGATGTTTGTGTGATGAATACGAATTTGTATCTGAATCATTGATAATTATATATATTTTTATAAATATCTCATATCTATGTGTCATATATGTTTGTCTAGCCGTTACCCTAGTAGGTATCCATAACACACGCCTTTACTATGGGCTAAGCTAATTGGTGTGAATGTAAGAAATATTATTTTATTATTATTATTATTATTATTATTATTGTTGAACATATTAATGTGTACTTATTGAAACTGCATTCGTCAACGGTTTTTGTCGAGTTCGCTCGGACGCTCGAGTTCTATAAAGCGGATGTGTACTGAAAAGACAGTTTAAAGATAGCATTCACTTAATAAGCTTATTCACTAAATAGCTTAGCATTGACTCAATGGAGCATATTATTACTGGTTTAGTGTCTTTATAAGAAGATTCACTGAACACAGGAAGTTTTCTATTTAATTATTTCTGCCTTTTAAATGTATTTATTACAAACAAAATAGTACTATTGAAAATTACAGTTATATAAAAGGAACTTATCCAAATATGAGATTTCTGATTGTAAACTTTTGAGTACTTTAAACAACATCAGTAATAGGAGTAAACACAAAACTGTTTTGTACTGAGGGTAAAATAAAACTTCAAGTTAGAATCCATACTGGATTATTATTAAAAAAAAACAGTTCAGTTCCGTATCTGTTTCTCAAACTATGTTGTTTTTAGTAGCTATTGATAAGCTTTAGTATTGTCAGTACGAAATGTACAAAAAGTTTTTGAAATCCTTCACATAAATCAATTGATGTCGAATACAGACGAGTCGGTGACGAAAAGTCAGGTTATCCTTTCAAAATTGCACGCTGTTATGTGTAAATTTATTTATTTTCGCTAAACTAATTTTGATTTTTCTTTCATAATCGGATATGCCGAGTTGCTGAATGATCATGGACATTGAAAAATAGACTTAGTTACTTCTAAGCAAGGTGACACCACTGACACTGAGGCGATATCAAATGCAATATAATAGTTAATATGCAAGAATACGAGGTATTCTGGGTCATCGGCCCGTGACCCAGTTCCAGCTGATACGGGCCCGGTTAACGGACGAGTAGACTCTTTTGAACCGATAAAACGATATCAAACTGGGCTTGCATTGAAAAAAGAAATCTCCAATCATACCCGGTACTAAGACCGTATAGATTATGATTATCATCAGATCCAATGACGATGTCATGTGAAGGGGCATCATGATTTCAATTAGTATTAAACTAATAAATTTTATTTCGAAGCTTAAAACATAAATTACTTATTTAAATAAAACCCCACATATGTATAACGACCATAGCCTTAGTCACACTGTAATCACGGCTTCTGTGAAGCAGTCGGAATGTCAGGATTAAATATATAAAATCCGGTAAAAGTGGTTTATTTAAATGTGGTACAGGCACGAGAATATATGAACTTAAATCCTCTGTCTATATAAATTAAAATCAGTGTTTGTATGTTTGTTCCCTATGCGTTCTGAAAACATTGATAAGATTGTGATTCAGCAAAAAAGAGTTTAGCAAAGCATGTCGGGAGCAGCTAGTGCTTATATATTACTTAAAGTTTGATTATAGACAGTTTTAGGACAAGTATTTTTCTGTCAGCTATATTAAGAGAATAGAGAATTGTCTAGTATCCATTACAAGTTAAAAGTTATGGGCTGCAAATAATTTTAACAATATACTTATTAACTGTCTAAACAATTTATTCTAATCTCCGAAAATTCTCAGTAAATCACAAAAAATATAACCGATATTTAGAATGGACTTTCAGGGTAGACAAAGTTTTGACGTGACAACGTCTTATAAATTGGTTTGCCGGGTGACACTTCAAGAAACTGCGTTACGCTCCGCTCACGTTATGCGCTTACAATGAGAGCGAGTGAGAGGCACGCGTCCCTTCCACTCGGGCATGGTTAGCCCGCCTAAGAGCGAGAGAGACAGACATAAAAAGTGGAAGGGACGCGTGCCTATAAATTAATGTTTTAAATATAATTCTTTGTATAAATAAATGTTTTAAATTGTTACTATTATTTCATCCTTCTTCCTACTATACGAATGAATATTCACATTAAAATTATTTTACCACTCAAAGTCGTTGTCACGTAAAACTTTCGCCCGTATACCGACTTTACAGGCAACCAACCAGTTTTTTATAATATACGTTTAAAATGTAAATTCTTTTGGCGGTGATGTATTTTATGACTTAATTCTATCAAAAACTGGTCGAGCAATCCGTTTTTTTACAAACGCTACCAGAGATAAGTCATATATAGATAATTTTCATAGACAAGTTGTGGAATTTAAAGAGCGATGACATATATGTATAAAAATTGATAAATACGATTAAGAGTTATAATTATTTTTAATTTACCACAGGGAATTTGAGAAGGTAATCTTAAATTTCTATCAACTTTAATGTTTCCTTTTCATTCAATAATGTTGGTGTACATATAAGTTGCTTTTTACGCAAATAGTTTAGATTTTACGATCGTGTTTTAGTGACGAGGAAGGCGGGGGCAAGGCGCGTCCGTCTACAAGTTAGATAGGCGCCCGACGCGGCGCACATGCGCGGTCGCCCAGCGTAATTTAAAAAATTATTATTATGATTTTTTAATAGATGTACCAACTTACTGATATTTTTGATGTTATTGGTAAATGCTACATTGCGATTTTGTGATTTTAATGGAACTTTATAGTAAGGATAATTTATGTATCAAGTTTCAGGGAAAACGGATATCTTATAATTCAATAGATTTCCAAAAAAGATAATGACAAATAGTCATTTACACCTCGCAGATATACATTACAGTAATACTTGGGCTACATGGGGAAGCGGGATTTTTGAAAAATCATGCTGAAAAAAACTGCGCTGTCTATTGATATGTCAACATATCAATAGACAGCGCAGTTTGGTAAATACTATTTTCTAACACCCACCCACTAACAATAATTTGGAACTTTTATAAATGCTTTGTTGACCTCGTCCATATTCAATATATCGTCTTCAATACGAGAGTTTATTTGGGGGAAATGGGGAAGTATAGAAAAACAAAATCTACGTGTGCGTAGCTGTGTGGGTAAGCTAGTGTATATATAAAAAATTTTCGTTTTGTGATATTTCACACCAAATAGTAGGTACTTATTGGAACACAATTTTTTTATTTATTATTACAGTTTCTTTCGATTAAATCCTTATATAATGCTTGAAGTATATGGAAATCATGTGGCGTTTTATAGACAATTCAATGCAGCTCGTCGTTGCGGAACCGAGGTTGAGAAGGGACTAATTGCAATGATAATAAGATGGCACTCCAAGAAGAATTAAAACATCTCAGCACAGAAGTTAAGAACAAAAACAAGCCTAATACAATCTATATTGATATTAACCGGTACCCGGCTCGATGCAGCTTCACAGAAAAAATAAATTTTAGTAATATTGTTTAAAATAGCTATCTTGTTTTATTAAGAATGATAGATTCGATATTTTTTAGTTATTAAATACAAATTATTATTATTCATTGGATGGAATCTTCCCCGAGAAAATGGGGTCGTTATTGTTGAAATCTCTACTCCTAGCATCCTGCTAAGCTGCTAAGGGTTGGAAATCGCAGTAAAAGATCAAAAAATGCAAATTTTGCTGACCACTTTGTGATCTAATGAATGATTATGGTGATTACCTCCAGTATTATTAGTCGCCTTATACGACACACTTAACCGATTCGTAAAAAAAAATACCTACATACAAACCAGTAACGAAGGCTACGAGCTCGATTTACGTGAAAAATGAAGATAGTTTTATCCTGGGCAGATATCCCTAAAACTTAATTTGAAGGAGTTATCATCGATTTAAAAATGACACGACTCCAGTGGCTAACGCCACACGCAAAAGAAAGTGATGGCGCGCCAGACGTGCCATCCGCCACGAATCGGTTAATTGTGAGGACTGTAAAGGGTTGGTGATTTTTTACTCCGAAGAACGGACGGAAAGAAGTGTAAATAATAGTTATTCTATTCCTTTGGATCAATTGGTTTAGGATAGGCGATTTTGGTTATGAACGATTAATATTGAATGACATGTGCCGTTTCAGTCATTGCTTACACTATAGGATCGCACTAATAAATGCGAGTAATTGTACAATGCTTTGGCAGAAGTGAAAGCAATAAGCACAAAGTTTAATCGCAATGGGATGAACTTAACGGCAGCGCATAAAAACGAACAAATAACATTATTTTTTTATATATTAAATGTAAAGTATTGGTGATACCCTACTTTGCCCGAATTCACACGGCAATTTTATGAAAGAGTGCTTTAATTTTTGCACTGAATTTCCTACGGGAGCGACATTTTCCGTGATTGTCGTGGCCTTCATTCGTAAGCTAGTGTGATCTTAATGGCGAAAGAAGTATTCCTTTGAATTCGTGATTTTCAAGGATTCGGTGTAAAATAAGAACTCTGTAGTTGAATCGAGTCCAACTGCCTGTCCTTTGCTCCGCGGTTTAACTCAAAGACTCCTGATACTACAAATATGTAATTTGGTATGGTTATACACTGCAATAAATAAGTGCCTTTCTCACTAGTAAAAGAGGAATGATTTTTTTTACTTGTCTATTCCATAGGTGTAATGAAAGTTTGTAAACATCCACTCACTTGACCAGTTTACAAAGTTAGAAGATTTAGAATGGTATGAAGCTGACGTTTAACAATAAAGTTTACAATAATACTTTTTTGATGTATGCAAAATAGTCATGAAATGAAGGATAAAATAGTCGATGACAGTTTGACTTAAATTTAAATACTTTTGAAGTTATATATTTAGGAGTAGGTAAATGTTTCCCCAGGGCCAAAATCCAGAAATCTAAGCGGACGAAGTCGTGGGCGAAAGCTTTTTTTAACACAATACTAAGATAATTATGTATCTTGTCGGACACGCAATCCGAAGTATATCCGATTTCAGTTGTTAAGGTCGAGACCCTACAACAAATATTCATATTGTTCGTGGAAAAACATATTTTGTTTCATAATGTGCTAAGCGTGCCGACCGTAAACACCTCAACTTCCGTACTTATCGGTAATAAAAGTAACAGCTGAAACGAAGTTAACTAGGGGTTTGCAAGTGACGTGGTTAAGTTTATGATTCATTTTGATGTTGTAAAGGGTTTTATTTATTCATTTCAATCACTCATAATCACAAGATTACACTATACATGATCTATAACAAAAAAAACCTTTTCATTATAGACATATAATACGAGAGATGATGAACAATTCACATTTTAATTACACATTATGCATAACATAAAACAAAAACACCCTTATAGTCATTGAAAAAAATACCTTAAAAATTAAATGATATCTTTGACTCAGGCTAAGGCTGTATGATGTGCTGTCAGCTATTCGTTTTAAAAATAAACACAAACATAAAGATATAAAGTTGTGTAGGTACATAAAATATTTCTAGTATGATTATAAAGTTCCGTTTAAGGAGCAAAATTATTTTTTACTAATTAGCATTGTGAAGAAAAAGTTGTTTTTTATGACAACATTTTAAATTAGGAAACTACACTAAAATTAGAAAATGATTACAAGAATAAATAATAAATAGAGTGTTAGATTTATTTTGCACGATAAATCCTTATGGAGTGCATTTTAGTCTTTTGATAAAATAGTTACTAACGCAATCTGTGTGGTCTATGAATCGTCAATATTAAATATGGTAAAGAAATAGCCACGCTACCTTAAATCGTTAAAGGAATAAAATATTATGTAAACTGATAAATAGATGCAGATATTAAAATAAAACTTTTTTAGATTTACTGTGCTCATTTGATATCGATAATTAATGTTTGATGATTGTCGGTTATTGACTTTAAGTTTTTTGTGGAAAATAAAACATTGTAAATTTGAATCATCTGCATAGAGTTTCATAATGAAAAAAAAACTCATTCGAATGGTCGCAAAATTATTTTCTTGGCAACTTTGCAGCATTTTGCAGATTCAAAGTTGAACGAACTCAGCTGTTCCGGAACACCAATAGGGCGTCCGTACGCGCAATGCGACGACCTCATTGGACGCCGTTGTACTTAGTGTTGCCCTGCTATAACTATGCAACGCATCTATGTAACATAAGTATCTTTTATATTGTAAATTATTTGTAATAATTACAGATTCAAAAATCATATATCATGATTTTATTACTTCTATGAGATGTGCATTAAAAATATACGTTTCAATACAATAAAATAGGAGTACAATGAATAAACCTGATTTTGCTATACAATAAGTATTATAAAATACAACGTATTACAAAAATACCCGTAGCGGAAACGGGGTTTAATGGTCCCTTATAAAGAGTCAATTTGCAATATTTGAAAACCGTAGTATCACAGTATGACTTACCGTCAAAATTAACAAAAAATTTTTTTTCATTCATGTGTCAACCCTATTTCCATATAATAAAAGAGTAAATAATACAAAATATTTATATAACATCATATCGTAATATTCAGAGTTAGAAAAAAATAGCTATTTTTTCACTTTAGAAATAATGTTGGTTAAAACACGAATTCATTGTAAGATATCGATTCGAAGATTTGAAATTGACAACATAACGTTTTATTTTCGCCTTGACGTTTTTTGAATTCGAATTCCTCTTATTGAGCTTGCAAACCTTTTTGAATGAGAAACTTAATAAATAAATAATAAATAAATAAATACTTTTTACATTCACACCAATTAGCCTAGCCCAAAGTAAGCACTGTAAGGCTTGTGTTATGGATGCTAGGGTAACGGATAAACATACATATATAATACATAGATATGTAATATTCATATAAATATATATAAATATCCATGACTCAGGTACAAATGCTCGTATTCATCATACAAACATCTGCCCCTACCGGGATTCGAACCCGGACCGTCAGTGCGAAAGGCAGGATCGCTACCGTTGCACCAAACGGTCGTCAAACTTAAAATCCGTTAAAGTGTACAGTCTGTTAAATAATTTATGATAACTTCAGTTCTATGCAGTAACAGCTTACTAAGGCTGACAATATTTTTCGCTTTGATTATTTATTAAATTTTTACGGGGTTTTTTTAACACCTACATGTGATCTCAATTAGTATCAAGTACACAGTGGGGACATAAACTCCTAAATCTAGATTTTGACGAGATAGGGGTGGTAGAGTAATCACCATCTCTTATATACCAGATTCGCTTTGCAATTATATTAATGTACACAACCAAGACCTTTTAACTGCCTCTGGTCTGACTTAGCTCTGGTGTCATCGCAACTTTATGATTTGCTACACGGCTTGGAATCTGAGCTACCTCTACCAAAGTTGAGACCAAGTCTAAGAGACATTGTTTTTTATTGTAATTTATATGTGGTGCCATATTTAAGTAGAACGTAAGTTTACAATATTTAATATTCATGAATTTTAATCGCCACAATATGAAATCATTACCGTTATAGAATTCGTAGGTACAGAAAAAAACTGGTTGGTTGCCTGTAAAGTCGGTATACGGGCGAAAGTTTTACGTGACAACGACTTTGAGTGGTAAAATAATTTTAATGTGAATATTCATTCGTATAGTAGGAAGAAGGATGAAATAATAGTAACAATTTAAAACATTTATTTATACAAAGAATTATATTTAAAACATTAATTTATAGGCACGCGTCCCTTCCACTTTTTATGTCTGTCTCTCTCGCTCTTAGGCGGGCTAACCATGCCCGAGTGGAAGGGACGCGTGCCTCTCACTCGCTCTCATTGTAAGCGCATAACGTGAGCGGAGCGTAACGCAGTTTCTTGAAGTGTCACCCGGCAAACCAATTTATAAGACGTTGTCACGTCAAAAAGATGCATTTTATTCTGTTTCTTGCAGTTCATGTAAATTACTTCGCAATATTTGGGTACCACCCAGATGTCCAAAGCTCGTGTTTTGCTGTACTTTATAATATTTGGATCGCCACAAATGTTGTTTATGGCTGCTACGTTTTTAAAATTGTTAACGGCAGCAACTTCTGTTTTAAAGTACTGTTCGATTAACTGTTTTATGTGAGTCGTTTTGCGAGATAATATAGGATGTAATTTTTTTTATGTAGTGTTTTTTACTCTATGATTAAGTTACATTTATATTGAACGATAAGTTATGTATTGTCACACCAACATCCACATTCAGATAGGAGAATTCTAAATATGTGAAATTTTAAAGTATATTTTGAGTAGTCAAAGTTCTAGTCATAATTTAGGAGCAGCAATCATTTCGTTACGATAAGTGATTTTTTGTGAATAAGTTAGAAAAAACGTGTTGTTATTTGTTAGGGAGGTTTCGGAGTAGTCAATTAGCAACAAAGGCCCACAATTAGAATATATTGAATAGGTACCTGGATCACCATGAGGTCCTTAAGGTCCTTAAAGATAAATATTATTATATATTATTCAATGGTCAATGTCCCTTATTGTGAATTTTACGGCTGCGTATTCAAGGCCTGTTGGATATGTGGCAATGTCCCGCGACTTCTGTCGCACCGATTTTCAGAAAATCATAATATGTATATGCTAAAAACTAAGGACGAGAACCACTATGATTGACCGATAAGCGATTGATCGTGATGTTAAAACCTGCTTCTTAGATAATTCTAAAACTAACTATAAAGTATCAATTTAGTGTGTAGAATAAATCAGTACATTTGATCTACTTTTATTCTTGAATTATTCTTAAAACTGATACCAATTAACTCAGTTGGTCTAATATGTAATAATTGTCTGGAAGACGGTGATAAAAGGACAGTGTAAGGGTTTTTTATTCAAAATTCGTGCGGTGTCGTTAATGTGTGTAAAACCCCCATTATTTTAAAAGGGTTTTTACCTGACTACACCAAAATAAGGAAAGGGTTATTACTAGTTGTTTACATAAACTCGGCGTCAAAAAAATCGCACCTTATAAAAATCTTATTCAAAAATTCCTAAACCTTATATAGAGGATAGTGTTAGGTATCATTAGAAAGGTAACAAAAAGGAGCATCAAACAACAATTAAGTGCAATCTTTTTTTTAATTAAAATTATACAAAAAGCATAAAAATTTGAAAAATAATAAAAAATCTTAATTAAGTCCTAATTAATAATCGATAATTTACAAAAAAAATGTACAAAAAGTGTCTTAAAATTAACTCAAAATCTAGTGTTACCCCCCCTTGCCCTGATGACGGCTTCCATACGGTCCCTCATAGACCTCACCAACTTCAGGAGCTCTTCTTGAGGGATAAGACCCCATTCTTCAATCACCGCGGTTTGGAGTTCCTCTAGAGTCGAAGGAGCCGGATCCCGAGATCGAACCTTACGTTTAAGATGGTCCCAGAGGTGCTCTATCGGATTCAGATCAGGACTTCTCGCTGGCCACTGCATCACAGGAATTTGGGACCTCCGCAGGAAGTCGTTCACGATGGCTGCAGTGTGTGCGCGAGCGTTGTCGTGCATTAATGTGAACCCCTCGCCAAAAGATTCGGCAAAAGGGACCACATGCACATCCAGGATCTCTGTGATATAGCGGCGCGCAGTCAGCGACCCTTGTCCGCGAGCACCTCCGGTCCGGGAGACGCAGACCAGGTCGGTTTTGCCGGCAGCCGACATACCGCCCCAGAACATGCAGGATCCGCCTCCATATTCCACCGTCTCCTGGATGCAGGCTTGAGCGAAACGTTCACCCTGCCTCCGGTATACTCTTCTTCGTCGGTCGTTGCAGAAAAGACACACTCGTGTCTCGTCTGAGAAGAGAACAGCTCCCCACTGCTCAATGGTCCAATCGACGTGGTCGCGAGCAAACTGCAAGCGGGCTCGTCGGTGCGCTGCAGTCAATTTTGGACCTGTAGCAGCTCTGCGGGCTGCTATGTTCTTCTCCTTCAGTCTTCTTCTAACCGTGGATACACTCACGGTGCGTCTGCGAACTGCCTGGAGCTCCTGTTGCAGCTGAACAGCGTTTGAGAAGCGATTTCTCAAAGAGTACGACACAACGAACCGGTCGTCTCTTTCCGAAGTGCAGCGACGTCTACCGGACCCATGTCGCCGGATATAGCCACCGGTCTCTAAAAAGCGCTGGTAGACTCTACGAACCGAAAAACGGCTCAGATTCAGTTGCCGGGCGACATCACACTGCCGCACCCCTGCTTGCAGTAGTGCAACCACTTGAGCGGCCTCATCAGCTGTAGTGTCCATTTTCCAGATGTTCTTTCTTCAGTAAAATCAGTGCGTGTGTCCCCTTCAACGGTTTAATAGCGAATGACCCACATTGAACCCGTGTTGACCTCTTTATACCCACAAAGTTAGCGCAACTCGCGACTCTCCCGAGCAGCAAAATTTCCTTAGAATTTTTGTGACCCTTTATTTGTTGCTTTAGGTTTTATTTGATAATGAAAAATAATGTTTTTTTATTAAGTTAATTAAGTAACCTTTTAAATAAAATTATAATTAATACGACTGCATGTGCATATCCAGAGTTAATGCCATTTGAACGTGATTTTCTTAGAGGTGCGATTTTTTTGACGCCGAGTGTATATAAGAAAAGTTGTTTCATTTCGTAACAGTAGCCGGCAGTCAAAGACTTTTACAAATCAGTTTTTAAAATCTAAAATCAGACTTCAAAAGAGATAGAGTTAATAAGTATGAATTTGTCCAACAACAACAAAAACAGGTACCCTATTCCAAAAAAATCAGAAGTTTAACCGTCAACTAGGTGAGGGTAACCCATGATTACATTTGAAACTTTTCTGTTCGAAGTTTCAACACTTACCTAGTGTTTCGAAAGTCGTTAGTGGAAATAAAATATTTAACGATAGGTTAGAAAATAATGTATTGTTGTTTAAATAACAAAATTAATCAGAGTAGAGTTGCCACCTGCCAATACACAATTGAAGGGTTAACAACATTAAAAACGGGTTTCAGTCTTTTTTAAGAAGATAATTAAAAAAGTATTGTCTTATGACAATAATCTTAATTTTTTAAAATAATATTGTAAGTCGAAACATTAAAAAAAAGCTCCGTTTTGTTTAGCTACTTGATAAAAATACAGGAACTTTGGTTATCACGTATTCGATTTAACTAATCAAGGGTTCCTATAAACTTGTAGCCCAAAAAACGGGGTAACCCGTAAAATACGACATTTGGCAAGCCTTAAACAATGGCAAAAAGTTTAGGTTGGGGGAATAAGGCGAGATACGAGATGAGTAAGCAAAGTCAGAGTTCCGCGGCCGATAGCACCTGCAGAAACGCCATCATTCTGAGTGAGTTTGCACACTGTTTTGTGAGTAGCTTATTCCAAAGTTGATAGATTTCCATAAGATGTTAATTAACAGACTGCTATTGGAACCATGTCTCTGGAAAATCGAATCTAAATCATCTTGCATTTAAAGCTTCGACCAAACGTTGAGTGGGATTTGAAAACATAATTTAAATAAAATAAAAATCGTAAATTGGAATTTTTAAAGTTTGTTGGTGTTTTTCCGATATCGATTTGCTTTGCATCCTGTTTTATAGCTGTTAGTTATATGAAGTTTTATTTACTTTAATCCTTAATTTGTGAAGAAAAAAAATGGTAAGTGCAATGAATGGTAGTGGTTTGCAGCTAGTCGGCGATCGACGAGGCTGCTGGCGGCTCGCCTAACGACCGACCTACTTGCACCGCAACTTACGACTCGCAGTACACCAGCCTGTTAGCCAATTACAAAAACTTATTACTGATATTCGAGAAAACTTATACAATTAGAGAGTTTTTTTTTATTGATAAAAATGTTCACTACACCGGGATTTGAATTTCGTTGCCAGAAAAGAAATTCTACGTGACAAAATGCCACTTTATCGTAAAGTCAAAGTCTTCAGCAATGTGTCTTGCCCGTGCTACTACGGTACTGAAAACATGACGGGGTATCGAGAAAACAATGCCAGTTTCAGATATTTTTGAGTTAAAAAATAAGAGAAAATTGTCTATGCTTTAAAAACGTATCGATAACATTTCATTGTCAAAGGTATCACAATCATACAAAATAATAGTTTTATCAAACATATTTCTGTATTCTATATTTATGATTTGAATAAGTAAAGGGTAATCAAGGGTATTTAGTTCAATTTGATATTCATCTCTAATTCTCCATACAAAGTAATAATATACATATGATTTGTAAGTTACTTTTCCATAACGTATTTTAGCGACAATTTACAAAACTTTTTGTTTATATTTTAAAACGGAATGTATATTTAATAATACATTTGTTTAGGATTTAAAAACAAAAAAAAATCTTATCATTTTGTTATTTATCTTTTTCCTTATCTCTCACTCACCAATCGTATTTAAAACAAACAAAACAAAAATTTTCGCCACAAAGTATATTTTTTATGCAATTTAGAAGGTATATTTTTTGAACTACTTCATGTTAGATGTAGTTATTCGTCCTTTATTGTGCGCCATTTTGATGCCTTTTGAAGCATCTTATAAACTTATCTTCGCAGATAGAATTTTTCACACGAATAAATTTTGCTAGAAATTTATACCTAAACAATTTTCAAATTACAAACGTAATGTAAACTTAATTCATGACTATGTTATAGTACAAATGCCTATAAAATCTCGTTATTTATTATTTATTTTGTGACTTCAGTAGTTGTATTATCGTCAAACAGCTTTAACTACTGACTTCAGGCAATGTTACCAAAATTAATATCAAAACCGTTACTCAGTTGTCAGATTATGTTTTCGTTTGGTTATTCGCGGTTGGCGGCCCGCCCAATGGCCGACCCACTTGCAATGAGTACTTACGAGGTGTACAGAGTTGCCAATTGAACAGTGTTAAAAAAGATAATATAATTCTGTTATAACTGGTTAAATACGAAACAGGTTCTTTCGATATCGCATAAAGCAAATGTGACATGAAGCTTATTCAAGTGTCTAACTTCATTAGAAATTGTAGCGCAGTCGAAAGGAACATGACAGGAAAGGGAACAGATGATTTTTTAGTACAGAACAACCCCATACGACTGATGATGAGTAGTAACCGAGTAGTTCCCTCTAGACAGTTCTTACACTAGGTATACTCTTGACATAGTGGTGGCCCCCAAAAAGGGACTCACAAGGCCGCTAGTGAAGTGAAATACAGCGGGGGTTTTAGTGGGTATGCCCGTCAGCTTAAGTGACACATAACCCCACCGTCCACTCAACAGTAGGGTGCGTTTCCCCTCGAAAGTTAAGGTATATTCTTGACTCGATCCCGGTAAAAATAAAAATAGTATAAGTCTCCGTTCGTAATTTGTAAGTCATTATAATGAAAATATATTAAACTACATATTTGACCGTGACTAGTAAATGGTCCTTAACACTTATAATTTTATACAAACTATTTCACCGCTCAGGTTTGCATGGTGTTACGTAATTGAGAGCCCTATAGTGATTTAGATTTGATTTATATCTTAATAGGTACAAGTGTATTTTTTGTATTAGTGTTTCATATAATGAGCGTATATTAACTAGTTCGTTATTAATTAGCAGCCATAACACCAGTAAAGACTACGTGTTTTAAACCATGCGATAACTTTTTCACGTTTTTTGTTTGTATTGATCAAGATAAGGTAAACTTAAACTTTAACACATTTTATTAAATATGATTTTACTTGTAACATATTTTTAATCTATCTCTTTTCATTCCATATGTTTAATAAATTAAATTGTCAAATTAGATAAAATTATTTCCAACATGAAACAAACAATTTCTTAAAGATTTAACAGCAATCACTTAAAAGTTATAACCTTCTAGCTGACCAGGACACGCGTTGCTGTGTTATATATAATTTAAAATTAAACCTATTCTATTTAATAAGTCTGAACAAATGGGGCAAAATGAAAAAAAAGACATCAAAATTGGTTGAGTAGTTTTGGAATTCATCACGGTCAAACACTGGGACAGGGATTTTTTATAATATTCTATTGATTTATTTAACTCTAGTGCATTATCTTTTTATGATTTTTGCGTGGAGACCTATTTAAAAACAAATACATTATATCAGGTTTATATTTTTTTTCAGAATACAATAGTCAAAGTTATTTAAAACTGACTCTAACATATATAAAGCGATTCATTTGATTAGTTGCTAAAAGACATGTTCATAGACAATCTATCAATATCTTTCTCACCTTGTTGTCTTTTAGTAACGGTTATTTACCAAATATACAACGGTAATTAATTATCCTCTTAAATATTAAAGTAAGTCTGATGTTGTGTATTACGTGTTTCTAAAATACGTATAAATACGTAGATTCTTATATTGTCAATAAGTGATTATACACCTGTTAAGACACACGTTGAAATATGCTACGTATTTCGGTTGTCTTCCATAGAAATCTGTCCCCATGGATGACGTCAACCACCTTCCCTTAGCAGCGCTAGTCTAAACATCAAAGGTCAGACTAACACTACGTCAAAGCTGTGTTTGATCAAAACATACTGATGATAAATCGATGGAATCCTACTTTAAATCATGTCAAGTGTTTACCGACAACATTATTTTTATTATCGCAATCATAAGTAATTGAAACTACTGGTTACTGGTAAAATAAAAATAGAAATGCAGGAAAGCTCGTCGCGGTCAACCAAAAAAGAATAACCTAGTGAAAATTTATAAGAAAATCAATTCATATTAACTTATTCTTAGATAACCTTCATGCGTGCAGTTATTATCACTGATGGCTTTACACCTAGGCCCGTGAGGCCCGGGCCCATGGCGGCCTAATTATTGAAATGCCAAAATTTTAAAATCGCAAAAAGTAAAGACAATATTCATTTCAGTAATTGGTTCAGATTAGCTTTTATAAAGGAAAATTCTATGAAATATATTATAATTCAATTCATTGATTAACTTCTTAACCTGTAGGTAAGATGTTAATTTCTTAATAGATAAAATAGTCTTTATCGAGTAATGTTCTTTACTTCTGCTCCTATACTGAGATTCATCTTTTTTTGGTTTATATTTTTTATTTATATTTTTATGAAATTTCGGAGATTTTCCAAATTAAAGTATGTAAACTGATATATATTAATGCAGTCGACATATGATATAGTTACATTTTTTTTGCATATTATAAGTATAAATAAAAAGTTTCAAGATTTTTTTTATTATTTGAGTGTTTTATTCATGTGCTCGTAATCTCAATAACTTTAGTAAAGGGGGAGTTTTGTGCATTATTGAGACTTACGAGTATAATTGGATTCCCATGGATCAGCTTCAATGACACAACGACTGTTACGTCATAACTTCCCGAGTTTTCACAAAAAAAAACACAAAAATAAAAAAGTTATGACCAAAAAACATTGGCTCTATGGGATTTCCCATTGAAACAAAAAACTCGCGATTTCTGAAAGTTCTCATTATTATAGAATTTTAAAATTTACTAAACGTTATTAATTTTTTTTAGTATTACGCTTCGCTCCAAATATGGTGCCAGCGAAGCTTTATGCTTAAGCGAATGTATCGCCAAGTTTGAGCCGAACTCCCATGAATCAGCTTCAATGAAGCAATGTCTGTTACGCCATAACTTCCCGAGTTCGTGTTTCTTCTGTCAAACTGTCTGATTTGGTTAGATGCTAGTAAGTGAGGTGTAGGGGGGATGTTATTGCAAAGACAAGAGGGGGGGGGGGGGGATCTAAAACCAGTAGCATATTATAGTCGTCAAACTTCACCAGAAGAGTGCTTGCAGTGGTTTCGTCATAAGTCAAATTCGAAATCTATTTATTGGGAATGACGTTTGCAATTGTAACTGATTGTAATTCGTTACGATCAACGTTTACAAAAAGGGATATGTTACCTAGGGTTGCTCGCTGGTGGAGTCTCATTCAAGAATTTGATTGTGATGTTAAATATAATTCTGGAAAAGGAATGACCCATGTTGATGCATAGAGCAGGAACCATGTGCAAGGAGAAAGTACTATCTTGGATTTTCCCACGATTTTTATGATTACCGATCAATGGCTTCGAACTGGCCAGTCTCATGATAGTGAGGTTAAATGTATTAAAAATATATTACTAGATCCTAAAATCAACACATTTGGGGATAGAAAAAAAACTACTACTGTTTGAAAAGTAATAACATTTTTAAAATCACGGATAATGGACCCAAATGGTTAGTACCGAGAGGTCTGAAATGGCAGATTTTAAAAGTAAACGTGACGACATTGGTCATTTTTCCATTGAGAAAACCTTGAAAACGTAAGTGAAAATTATAAGTTCCCTAAGATGCGGAGATTTATAAAAAAACATGTTGGCGCTTCTTTGGAATGTGCACTTAGTAAAGCACCTTCTGGTAAATCTTATTGGTAATCTTAATCTATTGGTATCTAAATCTCCTATCGCAAAAGTGCCAAAGCCATTTCAAACTCTTCATTTGGTTCCTTTTAATTTGAGCAAATTTAAAAATAAATTTTATTTATTATCGATGCGTACACAAAATTCATTGTTTTAAAAGCGGTTAAAAGTACTAAAGCCATAAAAAATTTCAGAGAGTACTTTAGCAGTTTCGGAGTACCTAGTAGACTAATCACTGATCGCTATTCTTATTTCAAGGGAAAAAGTTCAAATTGTTTTTAAAGTCACTGGGTGTCATCCACATTATGAATGACGTTGCCACTCCTCGTGCAAACGGCCAAGTAGAACGTTACAACCGCACCATCTTAGATTCACTCACAGCCATTAATCAAGGTCGAAGTGAAGAATTATTAATGGGGACTTAATAACAAATAAATAAAGGGATAGGTAAGATTCCAGCTAAGGTATTATTTGCACTGAAATTAAAAGGGGTGAATGAAAGTAAAATTGTTAGTATTTTGCAGGATGAGGATATTGAGATGGATCTGGTGATTGATTTTGAAGGTATTATAATAACTGGTCGGACGTGAATAGACACATAACTGACTCTCAATGAAAGCAAAAAGAGAGATTTGATAAAAGGATGTCAAAACCGCACAGCTTTTCTGTTGGGGATTTGGTAAGAGTAGAAAGACATATTCTTTGCCCAGGAAAAGGTAAGAAATTAGTCACTAAGTGCTTTGGTACGCATAGAGTTATTGAAGTGTTGCATAATGACAGATATAATGTAGAGGATACATCATTGACTAAAAAGAAAGGCAAGGCGTGTTACAAAGGGGTACATCCGGTAGAAAGAATACATCAGTGGCTAAGTTTTAAAGGGATAGATGATAGCGATTCTAGCGAGGATGAGGAAGGAAAAGTAAATGTAGAAAAGTAATAACAGTTCAGATGACAATGGTATGAATAAGGGTACGAGTAAAAATATAAATGAAAACGTGTTAACATAAAATTTTTTTGCGAGTTCGAATTGTTTGATGTAATTCACAAATTGAACTCTTCATTGATAGGTAGTAAGCAAGGATTTAAAATATTATACATAGATTTTGAATAGGAGATTATACCAACGGGAGGTTATAAATCAATAGACGGATATAAATTATTGTTTTCTTCATTGTCTTGTTTTTTTTTCTTATTGTAAAACGTCTATTAAATTATTTTAATTACGGAATTTTTTTTTTGTTAAATTCGTTAATATCTAAAAAAATAGTATTCTGTGTAATAAGAATGTAATAAGTTGTTTAATTGAGACTTTAAACTGTAAAATTATACGATCGACTAAATATTTTATGTTTGACTATACTTTACTGTGCATATAATATTATATTACTAGTGTGCCTGTTTTATGTTACCATGTATGTGTATAAATTTTGTTAAATTTGATAAATATTTGATTCTATTAACATTTCTGTTAGGTATACTATATTTTTATCACCATAGAAGATTCATCAATTTAAATGTGTAATTTGCGCGGAAGTGTAAAAACAGCAACATTGGTTTAACCCAATACGCTTTTTCACTTGAGTAGAATTTGAGATCTTTTCGTTTTTAAGGTTGCGTTTCCACCAAAGCTGTGCGAAATGTACGGTACGACAGAAAATCCACTATTTTTTAATTTTAATGTCTGTGGTATAAAATGAGTTTATGAAATGGGTTCGGGCTAGCTCCACGAGGGTCTGTAGCCAGCCGAGTTAATAGACTTTATAGCTTTAATGTACAGTTACTAGTACAGCGTGATAAAAGAAAGTCTATATCTACTTACTCCTGTACGAACTAGTTTCCGTACAGCTTTTTTGTTAAATGGTATTGTAGTTCGACTATGCATCCTGGCACCACTTGTTTCTTCGCACATTTTTGGTGAAAACTAAACTACCAGTCACCATATGGTTCCTCGCACAGCATTAGTGAAAAGACTCCGATACTCGCAGCGCATAGCTTTCTAATACAGGTGTGTGGAATAAGTTGTACCGATTCATAGTTCCGTTACCTCTTCTCTCATCTCTCTGGTTCCTGTTAAAACAACTTTACTTGCCAGCAGCCTTAACAGAGATACCTGTTTATTGTAACTTATAGACGTTTATTCGCACAGCATTAATGAAAAAACACACTACGTATCCTCGTTTCGCTGAGTTTTCTCTGAAGGCGTTGATGAATAGACTCACATTCATGGATTAATGTTTACGCAACGTTTCTTCACACTTTCAACTCTTATGTACTCATTGTGGAAAAGCAGCCTTAAGTGAACTAGTCCTTGTCAAGAAACAATTCGACAATTTTTCCGACACCCAGTTTGACTCAGTAAAAATTAAGTCTTACCTCTAATTTTTTATAATGTTTGTTTTATTTTACTTGTTTAATATATATTTTTCTAGATGTATGTATAAGGCTCTCTAATGGAAATAAAAGAAAAATACCTAATCCCTTTTTTCTTTGTCTAACACAAAATACGGGTCAGTATCAAATGGTCGAAAACGCAACTTTAACTTGTAGTTAAATCTAGCTGTCCAGTTGCTCTAGTCTTAAAAATTGTCTGTGAGGCAACTCTTCATAAATCATATGGAATAATTAGCAGTTTGTTAAAAAGTAACCGGTCGCTATAGCTAATCGTCTTAACATGATCTTGACAAACATAGAGCTCGTCACCCTTATACTTTGTCCAATGTAGGATGATACTTTTGACGTACGCTACGTACTAAGGTTGCGTTTGTTTCCTTATGTTTGGCTTGACATTGCAATAGCAACTTCATACCCCCTACATAGGTGTCAACTGTCAAAAGTATCATCCTACATTGGACAAAGTATAGTAATTCATAAAGAGGTTTGTTAGTAGGCATATTTTAACATAAGCGAGTTCCTTCATAGGCGGCCTGTTTTGCTGAAAATTGATATATTTTTAAATATGAAATCGTTACGAGTTTGAGTTTGTACTTAAATATAAAAAAAAAAATCTTATTTTGTTTGTGTTGACGACTATCACATCTATACATATAAATAAAATTGGAGCGTCTGTTTGTAATGAAATAACCGTTTTTTACTACATGCATATGAATATATATACGGTACATACACCAAAATAACATGTTTTACAATTTTTGTCTGTCTGTCTGTCTGTTTGTTCCGGCTAATCCCTGAAATGGCTGGACCGATTTTGACGGGACTTTTATTGGCAGGTAGCTGATGTAATAAGGAGTAACTTAGGCTACTTTTATTTTAGAAAAAAATCTTTTTTTTTGAAAAATAATATTACTGCCACAGCAACGCGTGGCTGGGTCAGCTAGTAAAATATAAAATTTGTCGCGATTATAGCATTTAGACATTAATAAACTTATATTCAGCCCTTAGAGCTGTAAACAAAAAACAATAATGACGAGTAGTCTCAAAGATCCAACCCATTTAAGACTAGTTGCAAATTAGACAACATGGTTTTTAATACATCTGATATTAACCCAAAATAACGTGTCACTTTGTTTCTACCTCAATTCAAATAATTTAGGAAAATGGAATAACACTGATTTCTGTCTCGCACAGCATAAAAAATCTGCAACGCATGCACGATTCGCTTAGCCTGCTCATACTATTGCGATGGACAAAGTGACATCGGTCTACCAACTCTTACTTAAGTGTCTGACAAACCCAAGCAGCAAAATTATCCTATAGTGCAGATGTTATTGGCCTACAGCGCTAATAACTCCGTAAACGGTTCTACATAGTGTTTACAACAACGCTGATAATAGCAAGCATGGAGTAAGTTATAGTATATCTGATCTTATACATTAACTTATAGGTTGAAATTAAAGGGTGCTTGGGTGACCCATAAAAGTATCGTGAGGGTGTAAATGCACTCGAGAGTAGATTAACTGGTAAGCTATACTTATAACTGCTAACAAGAAGCATTATAGAACTATTATAAGTAAAGTACGCCAATAAGAGTGATAAAAGAACTAAATATACTGGAAACCATTTGCATTTATTAAATGGTTTTATATGGGTTTATAAATTCCCTTTACAGAAGAATTATAAGTAAAATGCAGCGGTTTTATTCTGGTATAAACCAATACTGTTGAAATCTTAAAATGTAAAGGTTTAGTTTAATAGACTTAGTATTCAAAACTATATCCTAGGTATCCTGTACAAGAATACATTGGTTTATAATTGTCTTGCAAATGCTGTTATAGACTCAGTACGGACATTTTGATTTTGTTGTGTCTTATTCGTTGCCGACGTGGTGTTCCATTTACTTTTCTTTCAAAAGAGGATCTGAATAGAGGGAAACGGCTAAAAAGAAGTGGTTCTTACAAACCAAGTTAAGAAAATCTATAAACAAATAATTCGGGCTTCAGGTCTGGTCAGCTTTGTATCTGACAAAGAACGTCTCGTAAATATAGGGGAAGGTTCCGTACAAAATAGTACAAGTATGTTTTGCTTCTTGAAAGACTGTTAGTATAACATTAATTTGGTCTTGATCACGATTCTGCGAGAAAATAAACATGTGTACTTTTTTATACAAATATCGATACGTATCAGTGTATGTTTTAATTATTTAATTTTTATTGGAGCGGAGCGAAGCGAAGCTCCCATGGATCAGCTTCAATGGCGCGATGTCTGTTACGCCATAACTTCCAGAGTTCTTAACCGATTTTAATATTTTTTATGGTGGATCAAATCAACAGCTTTAGGACCAGATGGTGACGGAGCCCGAATTTTGATATTCGCAAAAAAAGATAGATTTTTTAGATATTAACGTTTCGCTCCAATATATGGTGCTAGCGTAGCTTTATGCTTAGCGACTGCATCACCTAGTATACCATATAAATCATTGAATTATAATTATAGGTATAGAGAAATCACAGAAATTAACCCAAACTGGCAGAAATTAAGCAGTATTGAGTAAGTTACCAAGTTTACATTCGTCACTGGTAAAGAAGTCATAAAATGAATAGAAGCAGCAATTTTCACCACAAATTATCCTCTTTTAACAATGATATTATGTGTTCTCCATTCAGAACGAAGATTCGTGGTCGTTTTAAGATTTATTGAAACTTTACGACAACCACGACATTTGTGATACAACAAGAAGTGTGTTTCGATCCAAGGCCACCTTAAGATTTTCAAGGCTCGATAATCTATTTAATTAAAAAAAGCGATCAAGAACAATTGCCATTTTAAATGTTGACACCTAAAACAAATCACTAAAATAAGACATAGCTACCTAATAGCAATATAAAATAATCGTTTGGTTATATAAATTTTTACGGAACCCCAATTCCAAACAATATGGCCAAGCAATGGTTCTGATGTATACCATTTTTAAGCAAGGTTTGTTAATATTATTGGGAAAACCAAATCTGTCAAAATGGCGATTTGTAGTTCTATCTTTCTGGAACCAAAATTATTCAAAAATTCAATTTATTGAAAACGCTAGTTCCAAGAGGCGTGTGAATTTTTTTATAAAAAACTTATTATACTTCAGAAAAAGTATACGTGCGCCCATTCAAACACATGACACGTCTTGACTTATTGTTAACTAACACTCAAATCATAAGTAATGATATAAACAATATAATAAGAAATTGATGAATAACCTACCTTAACAAAATTTCTTTAAAAATTCAGAACACTTTGTAGGACTTTGTAAGAGATTCACTGTGTACGTTATTGTCGTGTTTGGTTCTATTAAGCGCTGATAGGTTATTGGGTATTATAAGGTCGTTATTGGTCAAAGTAGTGAACAGAGTCTGCTATAGATATTTATTTAGGTAAAATACGCCTATAAATTGGGCCCTCGTTTTTCTCTACTTCTCTTGGTGTCTGTTTGTTTGTATGTAACGTACAAATCTTGAAACTCAATTTTCACCCATTTCCCGACTAGCTAGAGTTCTGAAACTTTAAAAATAGCTCAGAACTCGAAGACAATATATGATTATGTACTTTCCGACATGAATCAATCACAATTTCAGAGAATATTTACAAAATTTAATTTCAATTGGAAAAAAAATTGTTCCGAAAAAATCCACAGATGGCGCTAAAATCGAGGCAACAAATGTTGCATAATGTCATACTAACTGCTACTAGACATTTTAGACCGAACACTTGGAAATCATATACACAAAAATAAAAAGAAGAAAATAATTTTCATTTAATTTTTTTTTAAAAACACATGGCAGGGAATTATTATTACGTACCGCTAAGGAGTGGAACTCTTTGCCTGAGTCAGTGTTTCCTGACAAATACAATTTAGGGGTCTTCAAGTCACGAGTAAATAGGTACCTTCTAGGCAAGCGTGTCACATCCTAGATCACATCGACGCTTACCATCAGGCGAGAAGGTGGTCAAGCGCATGCCTATTTTCTATAAAAAAAAAAAATCTTTTTAATTGGCCTGAAAAACGAGGGTTTTTTAATTTTTTTAAACGTAAATTATTATTGTGGTTATATTTGCTGAGTATTTCGTTATAGTACTGGTACAGTTCTGAAATGGTGGTTTCAAGACTATTACTCGACCACATTTTGCTGCTTGGGAGTCTTATGAAGGAAAGAAAGCTGTATGAAGGTCAAATGTGTTGTTTCTATTGTTTTAGTTCTAATTGGACTAATTGATTCAGATTTTTATAAAGAAAATATAAATTGCTATAGTTGCTGGAGCGCCATATATGTGTATTTATATACACATCGCGTGGCTATTCCCAGCTTGAAGTCCATCCAAAGTATTTTGCCACACCAAACCTCCAGCCAAACCTGAGCTGTAACGGTCATCTGCTACCGATAGCATTAAAAAAGCAGATTTAAACGGTTCATTATAATATAAAAAAAATTTGAAACTTTTAAGTTATGAGCTGTTGTGTACCATTCAACATACCACGTTTTATCGCTGTGTCGAAAATGTTGTGAGCTCTTGCTAACAATATGTCTATAAGAGAGCTCCCTGTCAAGGCCGTCTTTAGTACCTAGTCTTTCTATCTACAATCCTAATAATATTTAACCATTGTATGTTGATGTGATGAAATGATACTGAAATAAACAAATGAAAAGGATTCTCTGTTTGTTACTTTAAAAAACTTGACATAATTTCTAATTACGATACAGCATGGGTTTTAGAAGAAACAGTATTTATACTTTGTCCAATGTAGGATGATACTTTTGACAGGTGTCAGTTTTTTATTGCTACGTACTAAGGTTGCGTTTGTTTCCTTATATTTGGCTTGACATTGCAATAGCAACTTTATACCCTCTATATAGGTGTACACTGTCAAAAGTATCATCCTACATTGGACAAAGTATAATAGAAAAAATATTTTTACTTTGTCAGAGAGACAGATATTAGACATTTGAAAATTATGCTGTATATGCAGGTCGATAGTTTGGAAATAATGTTTATTTTAGAAAAGTTTTTTTGAATAGGGAAAGTCTTAAATATACTTGATTAATGATAGAAAAATCAGACCTAGCCGACTATCTTGTTTGTCTGACAAACAGCTTGCGGCTTATTTCAGATACCAGTCACTCCACAATCTTGTATTTATTAAGTTTCCTGCATAGTAGCAATTACTTTTATCCTGTAAAAAGATTTTGTGAGGGAGAAAAATAAATTTATTATTAATTTATTTATTATTACCCAGCATCTTTATCTTAGGTCACCCTTTGTAAGTCTTGTGAAGCATTGTTATTTTAAATTTTAATGAAATTGACAAGAAAATAAATCTATTAAAAGATATTATTTGGAGTGATCTTTGCTTATGAAATTTGTGAAACAGTAAACCAATTAAACCGTACCTGTTCCCCACTATAAATTAACTGCTCTTTTGTTAAGCATTTGTTTAAAATTATACCATTAAATAAATATTAAGAGCATTTTGATTCAATGACAAATAAAGACATATTATTCATTTGTACAAGTTAGGTAATTGTGATCCTATAGATGCGTTTTTAGTATACTGGATTTTTTAATAGTACCGCTTTTTCGGTATTCATATGTATTTGCTCTGGTTAATAAAAGATTGCATAATACAAAAATGTATACATACATTGTGACGATGTGACGATGTACGATGTGAGTACATACATGAGTATGTACTCACATCGTAGTAGTAAGGAATAACTTGACACCTTATTGTTAACAATAGCATAAAGACTATATCGAAGTACAAAAGTTAAATTGAGAATTTCAAAATAATATATAAGGAAAAGTTATAAACATTGTAAAGGAAGTGATAGGTATAGTAATGCCCGGTAATATATCAAGCGGATAAGATATGGAGATAAAGGCAGACCATTCACAAGTTCCAATTGGCAGATATCCCAGACACCGTGTCTGCAACTGCGAGGGTAATTTTGGCAAGGGATACGTTCATCATATAAAACCAATAAAATCTTAACTTCATATAAAAGTAAAAACAATTTTCTTCTCTATATAATATCATCATCATAAAAATGTAACTTATCATCATAGGATCTTTTGGTATTTGAGAGTTTGATATGGCGTCTTGATACGGAGACTGTGTTTAAAGGAGTTATCAATCCACAAGTTCCTTCTTCTTCAAGCAAAAAAGGAAGAGGTCCACTTCAGAAATTTCCATTTACAGAGATGTGACAAATAGGTACATAAAGTACCTTAGTTTCTTGTGATATTAAATAGAATGGAATAAAATAATACACAGTTTTTATAAGTTTTTCTATATGCCATGTATTCAGCAAAGTCTTGAAGTGGTAAATAATGCTTTGATTTATCGCCTAAGGCTGAACTTAATTTTAAACTGAAGCATTCTTAGTAAATCTTGGTGCTCAATAGAAGAAACACGACATCTAAATATTGTGATAGTATGTTTTTTTAATTATTTATTGGTGTAGGTATTAGTAATATAAAATAAAATACTATAAATCTATAGTTTCCTTTGCGATTTGCATAAAAGATACCTTAAATAATAAAGAAATTCTGTGGTGTAGTAACAGACAACAAATTGGCAACATTTTAGAGACCAGATTTTCATGATATTGCAAATGAGTTTCTATAAGACAACAACTAGGCATTTAAATGTAAAATAAATTCAAACCTTTATCATAGTGTGGTATCAGCGTTAGCAGCTTGTTCCTTTGCAGTCATAGCCGGCAGCGCGCGCGCATATGCCGGTCCCTCTCCATTTGCAATGGTAACACTCGATTGGCCAGATTAAGAAGAATCCACCAATTACTACTCAGATTCTTTCAAGTGTCATTTCACCTCGTTAGATCTTAACACTTATTCGTTGTACAGATTTGATAATTTTGATTGGTGTTTGCTGATTTGACAACTGTTCACCCTATGACAAAGAAATGGTAAAGTTATTATGAGATTCGTTTAGTTTCATCAGATTAGTTACCATTCATTTACATTATTAAAATAATCAAGACACCAATATAATTAAAATTGCAATAAATACACTAGGTATCATCTAAATACTATTCATAGTTATGATTTCAGTTTAAAGAATTCGATTAACAATTATACAGCCATTCTTCATTGCAAACTCTATCTACTATGTACATTACTCGCAATTTCACACAAGGTTGCAGTATCGATTTATACAAAGAATGTTTTAAAGACTCAACAGCTTCCATTTGCTATTAATTACCTGCACAATATGCTTTCAGTGTCTATGGAGACCATCCATTCATCAATCAATAACCACAATGATTACAAAGTATATTTAGAATACGTATCGCGGCATTATTCCCGCAAATCGCAGTACGATTATTCGGAGCTTATGAAATATCGACGTAAATACCGAATGCGTCTGATCTAAAAATAATAGTTGTCAAGGAGTATACTGTTATTGGATAGATAGTCGTGCAGAACGTTATCAAACAGACATTAGCCGCGGTATACCGACGTCATCGCCATTCATCCGCTTCGATCGGACGCACACACGCGCGCGCCCACGCGGTACCACACCCGCCACACTCGCCATCAGACCGGGGCACCTGGATCACCCTGCACACCCGGTCCTACCGGCCCTTACACATCCATAAAAACAGTCTAAAGAATCGCCCTTACAATCTCACTCAATCGCCCACCATCATAATTTCATTCACAAAAATCGCCATAGCAAGTCCTATTTGTTTACGGTCTTATGCCTCTTTGAACACGAGAAAACGATAATTGTGTACACTAGTACCTTCTTTATATTGAAGCACGCCTTTCCCACTATTTCCGGCAGTTAATACTGGCAATTTGCTCGTTTTTTCTTGGTGTAATGGTCGTTTGGTTGTACGTGGTTCATGACGTCAGGACACCACGGAAGGCTGTGTGCAACTGAAGAATGGTGGCAAGACTGCGGACGGCCGCGGGTCGCGCATGCGTGTTGCCTACCCGCCAAAATACACCTACGCGCATGTATGAGTAATGCAAGCTTTCCTTTAATTTTTAAAACTTTTAATTATTTACTAATTTACATCTTTTTATCAATTAGTCTCTACTACTGTGCCCTTAAGCCTTTAGAACAATTTCGAATAGCGATTGTTACGAACGACTACGGCGAAGATCGTGAGAGAGTATGGTTTTCATGATTCTGTCTTATTATTATATATAGATACATCTCTAACTCCTTGCTTTTATTTACGTTTACAGTATTGTTTCATGAACACGGTGTGAAATTACAACTAAATTCGAAATTCAATAATCTAATTTTAAAATGGTTAAATAATGATTTCAATGGGGTTGGCAGCAAAAAAGCTTGGGATTTGACAGTTATAAAATATTTCTATTTCGGAATGATATCGACTACTTGCGGTTAACTTTATTTTCATTCATGTTGATTGTAGTGGCCTCATAATTTTTATTTTCTCATCAGAGTTCAATAGTGACAGTGAATGCTAATTAACTAAGTGAAGTGAATACCTTTGTAAGGAATAGTTTCGTTTCACATTAAATATAACTAATTTTAAAGTTGCCTTTAAAAAGCAAAGAAAGAAAAACCTCTATACAAGCGTCATGTTAAAAGTATGGCAGCTCAGAATTCATATTACCTTTTTGTTTTAAATTTCTCACTTAATTTTTTAAAAGTTATTGACTTTCGCTAATTCCTTCAATATTATTTATATAAAATATACAAAACAATCTTTTGAGTACACTTTACTTTTACAACCTCGATACTAATTTCACCGTTTTTACACCCACTCCATGTTCTGTCATATCAACCTTTCCTTCCGTTTTATCTAATACTAGCGGCCCGTCCCGGCTTCGCACGGGTGGACAAAATTCTTTAAATTTTTCTAGCCTATGTTACTCAGCGTGAATGTAGCTTTCCAATGGTGAAAGAATTTTTAAAATCGGTTTAGTAGTTTTTGAGTTTATTTCAAACATACAAAAATACAAATCTTTCCTCCTTATAATATTAGTGTAGATAACAATGAGATCCCGACACTTTTGCATGCGTCTTGTCTTGCTTGCATCAAGCGCGCGTGGATTTCCTTAGCAGAGTTATTTTAGAAATGTATTTATCATACTCTTCAAAGATCTTATACTTACAATCATCAACAAATATATTTCGAAAAAGATTATTACAGGATTTTATGTTGATAAAAAACTCTATGGCCCATAACTCATTAATAGGTACCAACTCTTAACATCTTACACACAAAGAAATATCCGATTGAGATGAAACAAAAAGTATTTTACTTCTACATAAATACTCTTGATAACATAATGCTTAATTTAGATAAAGTGTTTTTTTCTCTTCAGACGATTTAATAATTATTTTGAACACAAAATCGGTTATTGTGATTAAACCATGATAGCTAGATATATGTTCTCGCGGATTTTTTTGTAGGTCTTAATGGGATCTACAAACCCGTAGTACATCATTTTGTTCTATTGTCAATAGTTTTTGCAGCGCACGCAAAAACAGGTTTTCGATTTAACACCTTGTGCTACAAAATAGCAATTTTATTACGGATCCCAAATTTTCAAAAGAAAAAAATATAGCCTATAGCCTTCCTCAATAAATGGACTACCCAACACTGAAAGAATTATTCAAAACGGACCAGTAGTTCCAGAGATCAGCGCGTTCAAATAAACAAACAAACAAACTCTGCAGCTTTATAATATTAGTATAGATTTTTTAAATCAATATATAATTTTATAATGTAAATTACATGTTATATATTTATTTAATTGTGATTTACAACTAATAAAATAAAAACTACTAATGTCGCCTGAGAGCCAGAAACGGCAAACAAATGACAGATTATTTAAAAAAAAAGTTATTTCACTTACGCGGAATAGGACATTAACACGAATAAAACATATATATAAATGCACATATGTATACACTTCGACATAAACTTTCTAAGATGAGAAAGTAGTAAAAATGTATTATAAGATATCAATATTGATATTCTATTAACATCGATAACAATACAAGAGCCAGCAAGAAAAATGAGCAGTAGGCATTCTTGTCTGGAGTCGATCCAGGCTGACCTTGTCTGGCCATGGCGCCGAAGAGTCTGCAGCCATGTCTGGCTCAACGGCATTGCGTTACCTTCCTGGAGACATCTAAAAATAAATAAGTCTTCCAAGAGGCTTTTATATTTTTTTACATTTGATACGCCAGTTACTTAGATAAATCTCTTTTCATGACTACTTTTAATGGGGGTCGGTCGGTACAAGTGTGTGATTCGTATGTCATTGATTTATGATCTTGGGTAGATCTGATTAGTATGCAATCTCTGTTAGGCACATATGAGACCACAGGGAGTAAATGTGGTTTGTATGTCATAGTAAAAGGATAAGGATAGAGCAGCTTAAAGTTTACAATCAGGACCGCGAAGACCCTTAAGCTGGCCCACCTGAAGCTGGCTGAATTTAACACAATAAAAGATACTCGTGGTATAGGTAGAGGTATACAAATAAACTGCTCAGGTATAAAGAAACACATTCACAGATGGTATTAGTATAGTTGTATCAAGTACAGATGCTTTTAACTAGTGATAGCCGTATTGTGTGTGTATATGAGCACAAGCACAACAATTTAAGGGACTTTCATTTCTCTTCCACCATTCCGCGTTAAAACACAAATAAGTAATTATATAATTTTACACGTATTATAAAATATGTCAGGGACATCCTGTAGTGGAAGGATTATATATTATAATTTATTTTTTACATTCCCATCAATTAGCCTAGCCCAAAGTAAGCGCGGTAAGGCTTGTGTTACGGATACTAGGGTAAAGGATAGACATACATATATGATACATATACAAGTAATATTTTGAGAAATATATATGAATACCCATGGGTCAGATAGAAATACTCGTATTCATCATACAAATATCTGCCAGAGTCTTCCAGGACTCAAATCCAGGACCGTCGGTGCTAAAGGCAGGATCGCTACCGTTGCACCAAACGGTCGTCATATTATACGTTATATAAACAAATTGTTAAATATGTCACATAACTATATACACGCTGTTTTTTTTGAGAAAATATCTATTCCAAATAACGACCCCCTGTGCAATGTTTGTCAGATTTTTGATCCGACACTAATTTTTCCAATAAATCATAATTTGAAGTGGAAAATGCTTTGGGACCATAGTAACATGATATTATCAGCAATTTTCTTTAAGGGTTCCGTAAAGTAAGCTCCTTTGTCTGGGATGTTTGTTTCGAGCACGAAAGGCGCTTTGTCTTGCCAAAGGTAACGTTACTGACACAATTTAATCAGGGCATGGCACACTAAGTGTCCAGTCCAACAGTCCACCTCGGAAATGCCTAGCACTCTTGACATCCTTAATCCAACAACAAAACAACAAAGGCTAACTACTACTAGGCGATGGAGTCGCTAAGCATAAAGCTACGCTAGCACCATATATTGGAGCGGAGCGTATTACTTAAAAAGAGAAATTTTTTGATGGGAATTTTTGCGAATTTCTAAATTCGGACTCCGTTACAATCAGGGTCCTAAACCTTTTGATTCGATTCCACTCAAAAAATATTAAAAGCGGTTAAGAACTTGGGAAGTTATGACGTAATAGACATTGCGCCGTTGAAGCTGATCCATGGGAGCTTCGCTCGCTTCTCTTGAAAAATAATTTATTATCAAAATATGCTCAATCAATGTACGTTACTTATTATGAACTTTAATCTTTTGAATATTAGGCGTGTGGTGTCCAGCAGACATTTAACGGTGTTGTAAGGCGATTAATGATACTGGAAGTAATCTCATTACATTTCCCGTAGCTCACAAAATAGGTAGCTGTATTTTCAAAAGTATGGTATTTTACTGCAATCCCCAATCCGTCTGTTAAGTATGGGGAATATAGTAAAACCATTTTGAGGGAGGCTTCCGTCTAGTAGTCGACGCTGAAATGATGATTTGGGGCTACGAGTCATTACGTCATTCATTAGCTTAACTCTGGAAGGGGTTTTTATAAAATGAAACCATTTATTGTAGTGTTAGTCTTAATTTATATATCTATCTAAAATATATATAAAATATCCTGTCACAGTGTATCACCGCGATAGATTCTGAAACTATGAGTAGTTATTTACCTACAATTTTGATGATTTCTTTTTTGCTGGATTTTTTTCTACTTAGGACGCCAGGCAGGGTTAGCTAGTGTGAAATAAAATAATGTTAAAACTAAGAATAAGTTGCATTATAAATTAAGATCGGGCTATGACCATATTGAACCCAGTGAACAAATATTTCTGAGACTTCGGATGAAAACCTATCTAAAATTCTCATAGAATTAACAATTTCTACTTAAACGGACTTGAGCTGAATTAAATCGAGTGAATTATTCATAAGGTTAATTTATAAATATAAGATATTAAATGGTGGTTCAATATCTTGGACTAATATAAACAAAATCATTTCTTTCCTGCTTGTCCCTAAAATTGTAAATAATTCACCCTGAAGTTATTTATCAACAAAACTTCAAAATAAACCGAAATCGTAAAGATTCCCACCTACTACATTGATACCAGAGACGAACTACGTACGAGACGCCTACGATTTTAAATTTCCTAGCATTCATATATGTGAGACTGAAACAAAAATATTTGACTCATGTGAAACACGTCCGAGAGACAAGGACAGAGCAAAACATCGATCGGATTGCGTCACAGAACACGCGTGGGTGTGATGACGTCACGTTGAATTGACCAATCGTGAGGCGTGGAAAAGGCGCCACGAATTAGTGAAAAGCGGCAGAAAAATATTTGTTTGTTCGTAATGTTTTAGCAGCGGTGATTTAAAAATGACGTCTATTTTTTCTAGGATCTAGTAAAAATAAAGTAACGATTTCAAAGGTCTTTCCCAATATTTGACTTTGATATTTACTAACATAAAGAACGAAGATATAGGGATGCGCAATAAACACAATGATCTTATTTTTTTTGTCACTCATACCTAAATATGTATAAGCTTTTTTAGGGATAATATAAAACTTCTACATAAAATATGTGTATATATAATAAAAAAGATGTATAAAGGAAATATGTCTATAAAAATGATAGAAAATTCAAGAGTAAACAGAATATGAATTACCGTTGCTTAGATAGGCAATATTAGCCTAAGCTCAACTCTCTGAAATCTAGTAGCGTTATCTTCCGAAGTGAAAGAAACTTACGACATTTGCTGCTGTACTAATGCTGGCTCGGTAGTTCTTAAAAAGCGCAAGAGATGTCGCTTTTCAAGGAACATATCCAAAACGGTATTAGTTAAGAAAACGGTGAGTATACGTGATGCAAAGGAAATTAAATGGCAAATGCTTTCGACTATTATTTGAAAAAGGCAGCTTTATTCGTTAACATTGCGTTGCATAAATACTAGGTCTGCAATACATGCTGCTGTTTGCAATTACTGAGCGAAGCAATTAGATTTTTGAAGTGTGATTATTCCTCGATGGTATGTCCGATTTCAAAACTTTTTTTGCACATTAGTCACGACCACGATGTGAGTTTTGGCGCCAAATTTCATCAATGTAGTATCAGCGGTTTGGCTGTGATCAGCTTTTGAATTTTTCTTTCGGTGATTATTGCTCCATGGTACAGTCTATATTTTTTTTACATAGCCTATGTCCGTCAGGTTATAATCATATATGTTCATGCCAAAATTCGTTCAAATCAGGAGTTAAAGTAAGTAAGTTCGTTAAGTAGCAGGAGGGAGACAGGCGAAATTTGTAAGTGAGAGCTTCGCTCAATTAATATCGTTTCAGAGATACTTTTATTACTTATTCTTTAATTCTATTACTTATTGTATACAACTAGAAATGTTATTGAGAAAACTAATGAAGAGTACGGTTTTTGTTATTTTAAATAATATAGTGTTAATTACGCCATTGTTGAAAAATACTCATAATCTACTAAATCGGCGCAATAATATTATTAAAATGAAATAAAATCCACATGTGAATAAATGGACGCCTTTTTATTGCAGAATGAAAGTTGACAGCTGACGTCTTCTATATTTAAATAGTGTGCGTCAACAGCCATAGTAGAAATAAATAATAAATAAATAAATAAATATTTCTTACATTCACACCAATTAGCCTAGCCCAAAGTAAGCACTGTAAGGCTTGTGTTATGGATACTAGGATAACGGATAGACATACATATATGATACATAAATATGTAATATTCATAGAAATATATAAAAACACCCATGACTCAGGTACAAATGCTCGTATTCATCATACAAACATTTGCCCCTTCCGGGATTTGAACCCAGGACCGTCGGTGCGAAAGGCAGGATCGCTACCGTTGCACCAAACGGTCGTCAAATGTTGTTATACTTTTTGTGCGATTGTTAAATATATCTCAATTAGAAAAATTAATGTATATTTGAAGGGAAAGCAATATAAATTATGTAAACCAATTAACTCCGAAACAAGTTTACCGATTTTGATGACTTGTTTTTCATATTGCTGGATTTGTTTTGACTTATGACATGGGGTAAATTATATATAAAAAAATCTCTGACACAGTGTTTGACCGCGATGCATTCTGAAACTACTCAACGAATTTTGTTTTTTTTTTCATTTTTGGATTTGATCCGACTTAGGACATAGGATAAGTTTCGGCGGCGCTTTGGTTATACCTATACATTCTGCTTGAAAGATAGTATTTAATTTACTAAGGTAGAAGTTATCTTGATGTCCAGCCCGCCTAGCATACGCAACACTACAAAATTTTGTCGACCCGTTTTCTCGTATTTTAGTCATTTGTCGCAATTGTCTCTAACATGGTTGCGCTTAGAAGCAGTCTTCATATGTCAAAAGAGTATTTTTACTTAGCTGCGGATTTTTGTCTACTAATTCTAACATAGCAATAGCGTTTTGTCGACATTGTAACCGATATTTTCCACATATTTCTCGTTTATGTGCTAGTACGTAGAGACGACTAGTGTTTTGGGTGCTATTTCGATTAAAGTGGTGGCGGTATCTTATTACAATTATGTATTGGAAATATATTTGGGGCGAACGACAAGTAAATATGTTTTATCCTTATATTTTTTTACTCATGTTAATATATTTGTATAAGTATATTTCTATAAGTATAAATATATTCCTATGATTATAAGTATAGTTATATGTAAAGGTATCGGTATAAGTATAGGTATATTTACAAACATTAGTGGTTTAGTAGTATAATGCACTTACTAAATGTAATCGTTTATTTATTTTTAACTTTTAGTATAAAAATATCGGTCCCATTCCCGGTTGTTTCTTATTACTTCGAATCCTAAAACTGATGTAATGAATATATATTTATTATAAATAAATATATATTTACTGAGACATTCGTTATTTCGTTTTTTTTCCGTTTGGTTTTCCCTCTGAGGGTTTTCCATTATTACTTTCAAGTGATTTATTTAATCCTCTTTATTTGGTTTAAAGTATCGGTGGTTTCCAAAAAGAAACAAACACCGTAGACTTAGGGGAAACCTCAGAACAATAACTAAAGCTATTGTGAAGGGAGAATCAATCAACCACAGATCATATAAATCATCAATCAAAGTCAAAATTAATGTAATCCACATTTTTTAAAAGTAAATAAAAGGGTGAGCCACACAATACCAACTAAATAAACGATAATGCTGTGGTTATGTTAGACAATAAAGTAGTTTATAATCATATATCAAAAGGCAAAAATAGTTTTTTTACATATCTGAGAAATCGAGATATGTGTCGATATCGACAAACTTCTCTTCAATCATGCGCGAGATATCTCAAGTAGCGCATGCTAGACCGGCAGGTCGTTCAAGAAGACTCCGTCTCCGGTACCCTTTTCGGTTTCAGAGCCGTCTATACATATCCTGACTTCATTGATGCCAGAGCAATCTACTGGTTCTGCAGTAAGTCGGATGTGATATTTCCTGTCGAACACGTGTTTGCATGGTGTTCTTTCTGGGGCCTCTAGAAGTATTTCCTTCAAGATTCCTTTTAATGCCGCGGAGTGTGTTGTTATATTTGGTTTCCATAATCCATTTGCTCTTAGTCTCAAGGCAGCTGCCTTTTCTTCCTCCTGTATAACTAGTTCTAATGGCCTCAGGTTCAGGAGGTACTCGAGTGTGGCTGATGGAATGGTTCTTATGCATTTGGTCGCTGCTATGATGCAGACTTTGGAGTTTGTTTTTTATAGTAATCATTTGTGTTTTGGGCCACCATACCACCGATCTGTAGAGTATAGCGGGTCTTATGACTGAAGTGTATAGACATAGTGTGGTTTTCAGATTGAGACCCCATCTTTTACCAACTAGTCTCTTACATTCTTCTTCTTCTTTATTTACGATATGACTCGCCCATTTCAGTTTACGATGATGATGCCCAGATACTTCACTTGTGATGTTGGTATGGTAGTTGTAGTTCTGGTAACTTCCTTTTGTTAGTGAAAAGGATGAGTTCTGTGTTTCTTGGATTTACTGACAGTTGGTGTTCATTACACCATTCTTCCATAATATGAAGAGCTGAACGCACACAAAGTACATTTTCAGCACTTCCACTTTTAAGTATTGCTATGTCGTCTGCGTAACCCATAGCAGTGTATCCCCTGCCATTTAGCTTCCTCAGGAGGCTGTCTACAACTATGTTCCATAGAAATGGTGACAGGACACCTCATTGGGGCCATCCTTTGACAAATTTTGCTCTTATTAGCTCGGTGTTCCATTTCCTCAGGACGGGTTCTACCTTAAGCCATTTTAGAGCATGATTATTGCTGTTGTGCATGGTTTTGTCAAAAGCTCCTATGTCTTTGAAAGCACCGAGTGTTGAGTTTTTGTTTGCGACAGCTGATTCTATTTTCAGTAAATCCATATGTAGTGCCGACTCTGTTGATCTATCTTTTCTATATGCGTGTTGGTGGGGGTGTAGTGGTTTATTTCTAAGTACCTATTCCATCCCTAAGTTATCTATCTTTCAGTCTTTCCAGTATTTTTAGGAGAAATAAGGTAAGATAGGACAGCTAGTACCTATATTAAATATATTTATACATATTAAATATAAAATTCTCTGTCATCATAGTATTTGACCGAGATGAACTCCGAAACTACTCCACCGAGTTTTTTTTTCATTTTACTGGATTTGTTCCGCCTTATGGCATAGAATAGTTTCATTTTAATTTACAATAAAAAAATTATTGTAAGTTATAATAAGTGACCAATAGCCTTGGGTTAGTTTGCTGCTGGCCACAAGTTGAGTGGTATAAAATAAAATAAAACCTATCGTATGTGAATCTGAATCGAAATAAATCCCGTAATATGAAAAACAAATCATCAAAATCGGTTAAGTAGTTACGGAGATCATTGCGATCTAACACTGAAGACTTAAGACAGAAATTCGCTTAAGTAGGGACTGAATAAATTAATAACCGACTTGGTATTACTTACATGGATCTCACAACTTTTTACCGTAGAACAACTGAGTTGCGAGACTTGGTTTTTTTGACAAGTATTGTTTTTGATGGGATCTCATTGCTTTTTGTATTTTGTAGACAGTCTACTTTTTTTCTTTTCGGTAACTTCTACTTATTGTATATATGTATATCTACCAGCAACGAATTTTCTTTATATATATATATATATATATATATATATATATATATAAATATTTTAGTTTTTCCTTGATTCATACACCAAACACTATTTATATTCCAAATTTGAAGCTTCTAGGTCTGCTAGAAGTGTCTTAGAATTTTGATAATCGGTGAGTCAGTGAGTGACAAAATTAAGAAATTTGACCCGTTATAATTCTTAAACTACTAGTTCAAATTGAATGAAATTTGAATACAATGCCTGCATGGTTACTGAAAATTCTGCCGTGCCCCCGCCGATATATATATATATATATAAAAATCATATATATATATATTTTTATTAAATATATATATATTACTAGCTGACCCGACCACGCGTTGCTTTGACTCATTCATTGTAATTTGCAGTTTTTTTATTATAAATTAAAATGAAACTTATCCTTTGTCCTTGTCCTTAGTCGGAACAAATCCAGCAAAATAAAAAACAGATCAAAATCCGTTGAGTAGTTTCGGAGTTCATCGCGGTTAAACAGTGACAGGGAATTTTTATATGTTTAAACTAGCTAACCCGGTCACGCGTCACTGTTGTTCAGTTATTATAATTTTCATTTTGGTTATATGTAAATAAAATTAAACCTACCCTATGTCCTATAAGTTGGAACAAATTCAGCAAAATGAAAAAAAAATACAGGAAGATTAAACTCAGTCAAAATAACTAAGATAGGAAAGTTGCGTTTATATATGGATGCATCAGCGCGGCACAAACTACTATATGATAATTAGTCAATAGGAGGATTAGGAGGACGCGACTTACAATGACTCAGGCACAAATGCTGAAAAAATAAAATAAATATACAGGAAACCATACTGCCAATATAAAAAAAGAAAATTAACGTTTAATCGAGGTCACGATTTGTGATTCTTTCCGCTCAATTATGACAATTATAAAATACAATATAATTGAGCATGTGCGGTTTTTCTTTTCAAGTCTAGCCAGGCAACTAGTTTTTCAGAAAAATACGCGGAGTAACTGGCTCTAACTCCAATGTTCCTTGGCGATCTATGATAAAGACTTTCTGTGGCAAACCGAACACCACGCGGGTGAATTCGCGTACTAGCATGAAGAAGCTAGAGTAGCATGTGATGTTTCTGACGTATTTTCTCTTAAAATTTATCCATTTATGTTAATATGTACAAAAAGATCATTTTTACCGTTCCCCCTGGATGTGATTTTCGTTGGTCCTATAATTAATGTTAAAATTTAACATTAATTTCATATTTTATTTCAATAAAATATCCACAAATTTTTATAAGCCTGTTTTACTTAAAATGGTAATACGACATAAAATAAATATAAGAGCCGCAAAATTTAATTTATAAACGTATACTTTTCACATTAAATAAATCTTCTAAAGTGTGGAAGATCTACATTTTCGAAATGCGAATATATTACTTTAGAAATATCGGCATATTTGGTAAGGTGAACCACCTTATAAGCGAAACATGTTTTAAAAGTAAATATCGATGTAAATTTTAGTTTATCAAAATAGAAATTCCATTATATAGATGAGAGTCAAGGATCTTTTTATAGCTTTAGAAGTAATTTATTGATTGTTGCCTGCGACTTAGGTTTGCCACACACTAGTTAACGATTCAAATAGATAACTATGCGGTTTTTTTTTAATTTATTATTTAACGTATTAAAAATAAATTACATTGTATTGTTCAAAAACAGCGTATAGAAATCCACAAAGGTTTATAGCAACGCTGTTTAAGGCAAGCGTTAAGATACAATAAATACACTAGAAAAAAGAAATCAAGTTGATAAACTCTTTAACAAAGAGCATAAAAAGGTCTTGAAAAAGTACTTATTCAATTCGTACCTTAAATTCAATTGAGTCAAACCATCAATTATTAGGGGTTTATAAAATTGATGCCTTTCGTACACACTATTTAACGCTTAACTTTAATAAGGCAACAGACATTTCAGTCTGTGTATGTATAATTAACTTAGTTGGATACGACGTCATATGTTAAAATGCATGAAAAGTTTTGACATACAAAACTCTTAAGAAAATATCCTTACGAATCGTTGATCGGCACATTATAGGTCACCTAAATGATACTTACCGCATCTTACAATTTTTGGCCATTTGGAACATTACTACCATCAAGCATTAGTAACATAAATTAGTACCGATACGCATTTGTCACACTAGTACCATTATAGAAAGAAACTAGAACCTAAACTCACTATGACCTAAATAAGCAATTTCATGTATGTAATTAAGAATTTGTTTCACCGCTAGCCACTGACTGAAT
Organism: Calamotropha paludella; assembly: GCA_927399485.1. Lineage (NCBI taxonomy): Eukaryota > Metazoa > Arthropoda > Insecta > Lepidoptera > Crambidae > Calamotropha > Calamotropha paludella. The sequence continues at coordinate 15,192,354 of OV656803.1, read as the reverse complement.
ATTCATTCATTTAGTTATATTTTATTTCATTCTATACTAGATTTTACCCGCGGCTTCGCCCACATTTTTAATTGTTTTTTTCAATTAAGTATCCTATGTTACTTCTAATACCTCCAAGAATATATGTGTACTAGTTGACCTGGCCACGCGTTGCTGTGCCGCCTGCAGCGTCATCTGCCGGACTGATTTGTGAATCTTAACCATTCTCAGATCCCCTTGAACACACACAAAAAATTTCATTCAAATCGGTCCAGCCGTTTAGGAGGAGTTCAGTGACATACACACTCACAGAAGAATTATATATATAAAGATATAAGTTTCACGATGAAGTTCCAAGAATATATAAGTTTCACGATGATTGGTTTGGTAGTTTTTGCGTGAAAGCAGAACAAACAAATTTACATTCACATTTAATATATTAGTAGGGATTATTACAAACATACTTCATACATGTTTGGTTTACCTCCCAGGTATTTTTCAAATCAATACTAAAAATCACTTATAAAGTTGTAATGTTTTTATTGAAAATTTGTATTTTATTACATGTTACTCATGGAATAAATAAATGCCGGTTACAATATCTAATGGTACCATTCGATGGTACAAGTAGTCTTGCTAGCCGTTAATTGTTTACTGTAGACACACAGTTTTTAATGTTCCAGTATATGTATAAAAAGCATGTTAGAGTATGTAGCACTACAAAGTGATGCTAGGATGTCCAATCCGCTAGAGTCCCGGTATCAGAAGTATAATTTGCCATCATTCTAATGAATAAATAATAATAGTGTCACCAAAATACATAGTCATACATAGACATGTTAAAAATACTGAAGTTGTTCTTCGCTACCATGATGAAGGTTTGTTTCTCTTTTGAAACTGCATGTTTTTGTCATTTGCTTCCTGAACATATTATAACTACTAACTTTTATTTTAATTCATACGTTATCATATAGTCATCTTAACTTTGTATAAAGTAACTAATTTATTAAATACCTACATCCTAACAACAGTGGAGTGAATTCGATATACATTATTAGTTTATCTGGTTTTCCCACCTATATGAATTGATCTTTGAGATATGGGAATGACCCCACACAAAGATTTTGTTCAACGCGAACATAACACCTTAAGTTTTTTTTGCTCATCTTTACCATTCAGTGGTTTGAACTTGACTGTTTTTTACGCAGATGAATTTTTATATCAATTTTACGTGTCATTGACCTCATTAGAACCATCCAAATGCTGCTTTTTATAGGACTAAAGAAATTATGTCTGTTTCATCGGCTACACCAAGATAACAAAAACAAAGACTTGTGAATCGTGACCGGGCGTTCTTTTAATGATTGTTTTACTTGTTACGTTTAGTTTTTTTTTTGTTAAAGGAAATACCGAATCGAGTTATTTACCATAATCAATGATGCATTGTCCAGTTTACAATGCCATGTGTTTTTACTGCATTGAAGGCTGTTTGGATTTTATAATGTTTGGCGTAGTTAGTCATTAGTAGGTGCCTGTTTTTCAGAAGACTGATTCATCGTACTTACTAGGTATAACCTCTGCGGAACTAACTAATCCAGACTATTTGAAGGTATCTCTTTTTGAGGTGAGATCATAGAATATGTGTTATTACCTCAGAACAATAACTAAAGCTATAGGAGCCGTGCTAAAATAAAAACTGTATAACAGCTCTCGTATTCACTTAAAGTAATATAACATACATATATTGTCAAAATAATTTTATCAAAGAAAATACAACAATGATTTTTACTTGGTCGAAATGAAATATAAAAAAGTCAGTTTGTCGTCGGGAATTGAACCTTTCCTCTGTTAAATTAAATGAAATTTGTTAAGGTTTACGGAGATAATGTAACACACTTATGTTTTTTATTTTTTAAACAATGAATTTCGGACAACTCTAATCTATTATTTAGTATAGATTATATATTTACTATAGATTCTAAAAAAGTAAAAAGCGACCACAATATACACATAAATACTTACGCTTATCACGTACACGTTTGCTTCTTGCAGATTTAAACTTACAATACAGATTTCCCTATTAGGACCATAAATCCTAGACCAACTGGTCAATTTACGGTACCTCACTATTACATAAGAATAAATCGTTGTACATTATCGTAAACGTTTTAAAAATGATCGATAGGCGATAGTTAAGAGTAACGTGCACAAAGGCAAGCTACTTTTTGTAATAAAATGAAGATATTCTACTATATATATTTAAAGTAGGTACATTAATAAACAAAATCATATCCATTCATCCAATCCATATAATTGAACAATAATAGACACGAAAATAAAATAAATTAAAAAACGTACACTATCTATGGATAGTATTTTTTTTCGTAATTAGCCTCAGCTGCAATTCAAACCTTGCCCTCTTGTATCTCAAACCATCATATTTCAATATCTATCTTACGTATTGAACCTACTATACGTTTCTAACACGTATAGACTACGGCGGAGTCAAGGAAGAATAACTTAGTTATCGTATCTGTATATTAATTTATGTTTATTTCGCTTAAAAACTATTAAACTGATTTTGGCAAATGAGGTATGGGTATAATAAATGCATTGATTGCCTGATGGTTATAGGCTATTTGGCGTCACAGTAAATTCAATATGGCACCGTTTAGAGGATACAAAACCCAATATTTTAGTGAAATATGCTGTGTTAGATATTAAATATATATTTTTGATAAATTTTACCTTTGATTTATTTCCTTAAGCGAAAGTCTTCAGAGGCATTTTATGTCTCTGCCATAGAGTCCTCTAAGTGTAGCCCCGCAACAATGTCTTTATAATTTTGTGTTTTTCTGTAAATATTTATATTCCTTCATTATTGTACCACCAAAGTCATCAAAACAACACTGCACTTACAAACATCGTTTTTACTCAATAAGACCTTGTAAGGAAGCAAGAAAAAGCCGCAAGAAATTTGAGAAGAGCAATTTTTTTCTTTCTATATTATGTATTACAAGAAATAATATATTTACCGATTTCAGGTACAATTCAGGAGAATTATATGTTGCGAGAACAGAAAAAAATATTTTGTATCTTGTTCTGTTTTGGTATCTTGATGAATCTTCTTTGCTCCAAGCCACCTAAAAATTAAACCACCATAGTCATTTTGTCATAAAAAAACAATTGAAGCGGCTCAATGCACTACTTGCTTGAGAAAGCGGAATCTTAATTAAGTAAATACAAACAGAAAACTTTATAGAAGACAATTCATAAGTTTTTTTCAGCAGGATTTCGCTTACCTTTCTGAGCCATCTGATAGTAGCCAGATTTATAATCACTTCGTAGATTTTGTTAAGTGAAAAGGTAATTTTAATTTGAAGAAATTATTACCGAATTGGATCCACTCATAAGTATCATTCTGATAAAAACTCAACCAAAATGATATTTCAACGGACAGTTGTGTGCACTTAAATTATTCTCCGATTGTCAATTCTTTTTTGTATCTTATACAGTTTTCTTTGGCTACAAAAGTGTTTTATAGAACAATGGATTGCTAAACTATTTCTTTTGATAATCACCATGGGAAGCGACAAGTGAGTTCTATTAAACCTTGCCCATTGTCTGGTTCGACTTTGTAGCCGATTGTAATTAAAGACATGTTGGTCGTTTTATTTTATAAACGGACTAGGGTAGAGATTATTTAATATTTTTTTTTAGTTAGCAAAATTGACAACACTCTTTAATAAGTCCTCTGATACAAAAACCAAAAGCTAAGTTAGTATTTAGTATTTCCTTCGTCAACTCGTATAACACAATCGCAGCTATTCGGCATACTTGCGTTGCGTAATGGCCGCCGTTGCCCTTTGTGACAGGCTAAAATTATTTTCTATTATGTGTATGACATCTTTTAAGCATATCCCATAGAAGCTCATGGGATTTAAGTCTGATGATTTAGCATATAGGACATTGATATTAACTTTGGAATGTCTGTTTGCAACAACTGGCAATGTGTGGACGTGCAGTATCATGCATGAGCAGAAATGAAGGACCAATTGGAGTCCTAAGAATACATACTTAATATCTTAATGAAATGTATATATTTATGTATGTTGTATGTATGTATGTCAATGTTGTGCTTATAAGATTCATTTTATCTATAGGTACCTAAGCAAATTCAAATGAATTAAGTCGCAAGCAAAAGTTAGTCAGGTGAATATAATTTACGGTCACTTTACACTCTACTTCATGTTGAGAGCATATAAAAAAAACCAAACTGTATCTAATTCATAATATTATTTTATATTACCTATGTGTACTTGATGAGACTATTGCAAATTTCAATTTAATCGATGCATTCTGTTTATATTTTGTATATGTAGGCTTTCAAAAAAACAAACAATTGAAAGCACGAGGTACTCGGTGAATACCAGTAAAGTAAAAACCAATAATTTACTTTACTGTTATTCACCGAGCACATCGTCTTTTCGATGTTTGTTTTTAAAGCCTACTTATTTTATTGATACTTAACTAAACTTATGTTTATTACGAGAGAATAAACATAAAATGTTTCCAGTAACAGAATGCAATGATTAAAGTAATTGCAGTAAGATTTTTTTTTCTAAAATTGAATAAATACACACGTAAAGAATATTAAACCATCGGTCGATATCCTTGCAGATCAACTACAGAGTGGTCATACTCGTAACAGGCGTTTTAGTTTACCACTAGCGTGAATATTAATATGTAATGTGTTTAACGAATTGTTAATATTCTTAAAAAAACTTTTCTGTCATACTAAGTTTATTTTTGTCTACTTTTGGAAACAAATACATCACTATTCTGTTTTTTATCCAAATGATAGTTAAAAACACTTGTTTACCTGTGTGTTGTTTGTACGTATAATGTATAATCAGATGATATTTTAACTATGGCGGTAGCCCTAACATGGGCCCTAAGAAGGAAGTGAGTGGACTGTATTAGATGTAGATAATGTCAGGTCTACAATTTGCCCTAGTTTGGCCCTGCAGAAAGGTGAAGGCGAAGTCAAAGGTTATTATACTATACTATTCCCTGCCTACCTAATGGCAACAAAACGTTTCGTTTGACCTAAACGAATTTGAGGTGACTTAAAAAAAATGCACAAATAAATTTTATCATCATTTGAGTTCAAAGTAGTTCGAGTACATTTTTGACTGTGGTATTTACCTCTTTGTCTGTTTATTTCATAGCGAAGAGATGGAAGCGGCTAGGCAAAGCAGTAGCTTCCATTCATTCTTACATTGATGATATACCATTGCAGTGGTACAAAACCACAATATATTGTAATTTCACTAAACATAAATTTATTGTCCTGTCATAAAAGTAAGACAAAGAGACATAATCATCTTTATCATAGAGTCAAAAATGTCATATTCAAACGTCTTCCTGGTTCCAACATACATTTCTGTCCCTTTATTCTGTGAATAAAACTATAAAAATCGTAATGGATTTCTTGTAATTTGTAAACTTACAGTCCAAGTCATAGTTAAAGACTAGTTATGTATTTTTACATGAAACTAAAACTGCAAAATGAGCCCAGTTGCATTTTACAAGCTAAATTTAAAACGGACAGATTTTCACTTAAGTGCGAATTTAAGTAATGGAAGCATGTTTGCTTCAAGCGATCATGACATAGTCACGCCTTGTAGTCGCCCTTTAAAGGAGGATTTAGCCACATAGCGGTGTATTATCGGTGTAACAGGTATAGGTCAAATTAAACGCTTGAAAGTACTCCATGACATTCTTTGTTTGTAACAAGGCAGGCAATTAAGAATATTATATTATTTTAATGCATACTAAGGTAATATCATAAGCTGTAACAAAGTGCTACCTACATGTGAGTCCGAGTATAACTATGGTCTCTTTCAGTAAGAGGTATATAGTTTTAAACTTTGTTATTTCTCGTAATTTTACAGAAATGTCTAGATAACAAGGCATAAAAAATTATCATGTTAATTATAAATGTTGGTTTCGACAAATTTTCAGAACCAATGAGTTGTAACAAGTTAAAACTAATTAAATAAAATAAAAAAAATATTATTAGATACATCAATAAAATTAATATGGCAACATTGTACAATGTATGAATATGTTGATTTTATCTTAGAATTGAGCACTTCATTACGTATCCGACCATTTCATAGAATGGTGGTATTTCATGTTATTGTCACGTGAATACGAAAATATCGTTGTAACGTTAACATTTGATGTAATGTTATCCACTATTCGCTATAACGTAAAACTTAGGGTCGATACATTATACATGTTTTCAAATTAAAAAGCAATTACAATTAATGCAATGCGGAGGTGGTGGACAAACTGCATCGAAACTTCATCCATCGGAAAAATATAAACGTATATTTTTCTTAAAAAAATTCGAGAATTCGTTTTACGAGTTATTTTCAAATCCAATTATAATTCTTCTATTTTTAAAGAGTGGTCTACAATTTGCCCTAGTTTGGCCCTGCAGAAAGGTGAAGGCGAAGTCAAAGGTTATTATACTATACTATTGCCTGCCTACCTAATTGTAACAAAGCGTTTTGTTTGACCTATACCTTCCCATATTAGTAGTAATTTTGTTGCATAACCTTAAAATAAAAATACGTTTAAGATTAACTGGTGTTCGCAATGCGCTTGTTTTTCGTATGGCGTTCATTAAAATCACATTGCCTAAGCTATGGCTGTAATATCGTAAAGATAATTAACTTTATTTTTATCTAACATTTGATATTATAATAAAGAATAATTATCATGAAAATGATGTAACAAGCCACTCTAGTGCTTGGATAATTTAACTGTTTTACGATATGACTATTCACATCTGGTTAAGTATACTAGGTCGATGCAGTGGCTAAGCATAAAGCTTTGCGAGCACCATATATTGGAGCAAAGCGTAATACTAAGCAATTAATAATGTTAAGTAAATTTTTAAATTCCATAAGAATGAAAACTTTCAAAAAGCGCACGCTTTTTGTTTCAATGGGAAATTCCATAGACCAACGGTTATTGGTCATAATTTTTTTTTGTGAATTTCGTTATTCCGTCACGATCTAGTCCTAAACCTGTTGAGTCGATTCCACACATAAATTATTAAAATCGGTTAAGAACTCGGGAAGTTATGGCGTAACAGACATTGCAACATTGAAGCTGATCCATGGGAGCTCCGCTAGCGGGTGCTGCTACGTAAAATGATACACGTCCAGTTCACAACAATATCGGACACATAATAAAGTGATCAACTCTAAGATCTGGCCACGACATATATTCTATTTATCAGAATTGATAATGGCCGTTATTTAGTATCACCAGTTCTTTATCTGGGGACTGTATTCTATTTCGTAGTCCCTTCATTCCAGTCATCGTAGAAAAGCTAAGATATTAATGCATTTTGTATAGATTAATATTTTTGGTATAATAATATCTTTATTTGCATGGAACATGGTAAATACAATCATTTTTAGTATTTTAAACTTCAGTCAATAAACCCAAATTTTCTGCCAAAATAATAATAAAAAAAACAATGTCAATTTTTAATAACATTAATCTATGCTGTCAAAAATAATTTCAAATTAGAATTAGTTAACTTAAAAAGATAAAATGTGATAATTAAAAATAATGTATTTATATAAACTGATGTCATTGGTCATACATACAAAAACAAAAATGACAAAAAAATTAATTATGATTATAGAAATAATATTTTAAAATGGTATCATTTTAAAGATGGTTTCAAGAAACCCAATACTAAATTTCGATACACGATCCATCTGCCTCCGTGGCGCAATCGGCTAGCGCGTTCGGCTGTTAACCGAAAGGTTGGTGGTTCGAGCCCACCCGGGGGCGTGTACTTTTGCAAAATGTTCATAGTTTTAGATTAAGTAGCAGCAGTGGAGTCATATTTTTTTTTACAGAAACAAAACTTTTTGCTGTTAATTGGCATTTAATTATAAAAAGGTCACGCACAATTTTATTACCCAATGTTCTTTTTGTTTAAACTAGCTGACCCAGTAACGCGTTGCGATGGCAACAGATATGTGTGGGGCAGCACTGGGCAGTACAGACATGTGGGGGGAGCACTGGGCAGTACAGACATGTCGGGGGCAGCACTAGGCAGTACAGACATGTGGGGGGAGCACTGGGCAGTACAGACATGTCGGGGTAGCTTTTTGTTTCAATGGGAAATCCCATCGACCAACGTTTTTTTTGGTCATAAATTTTTTATTTTTGCGAGTTTCGTAATTCCGTCACGATCTAGTCCTGAAGCTGTCGGGGTAGCACTGGGCAGTACAGACATGTCGGGGGCAGCACTGGGCAGTACAGACATCTCGGGGGTAGCACTGGGCAGTAGGCAAACAATGACTTTTTCCCATTTTCGCCCAACAATGGAAAAAACGCGTTGCTATGATAGCGCGTTGCTATGGTAACGCGTATATAATGGAAAAAGCGCGTGAAAAAGAGCGGACAGACAAACACACAAACAACTGTGATCTTAGATTATAGATTAAATATTTTTCCGTTAGCGCCATCTAGCGTCCGGTGTCTACCGTAGTTCGTCTGAACTACTTGCGGTTAACGCGTTGCTATGGTAACGTTACTGATACAATAGAAAAAGAGCGGGAAAAGGAGCGGACAGACAAACACACAAACCACTGTGACCTTAGATTATAGACTAGCGGCCCGTCCCGGCTTCGCACGGGTGGACAAAATTCTTTAAACTTTTTCTTTTTTAAAATATTTTTCTGTTAGCGCCATCTAGCGTCCGATAGACGAACTACTTGCGGTTAACGCCTTGATATGGTAACGTTATTGATACAATGGAAAAAATGGATACAATGGAGACAGACAAACACACAAACAACTGTGATCTTAGATTATAGATTAAATATATTGTTAATATTTTATTCCTATAAACTCATTATATATAAAAGAATTCATAACGTAATTTACTAGGCAGATAAATATAACTGCCATTAATAATAACCATAAACAAATCATCCATTCCCGTTACTTTTTTGACTGAATGTATATCATATTTAGTAATCATAGTTTCGCGTGGCTTTATTGTCTTTCCATCTGATGCAATGCAGGGTCATATGCAATGAAAGAAAATGATAAGTATGGATTTGTTATGAGTATCTTACAATTGATTACGTATTGTCTCAGTTCAAAAGTGATTTTGATTTAGTTATTACTTATTGTATAAAGAGCTGATGTTTATATTCTATTTTGATACCAAAAAACTTATAGGTTATTAGGAACGAAGCTATAACTGCTTAATATAACTATTTATTCCTTCCTTCATTTTTTTCTGTCTTTTGGTTGAAATTTACTCATTTTTATCCTCGTCGCCACTTATAGTGACTCGGTAGCCAATAAAATGCACACTTTCTGATGCTCAGGTAGATGTATAGTGTGCGTAACACAAAAAGCTTGGCCGGTAAGCGACTGACACTGCGCTTCGCGTTCACTACAAATCTATCGCTTTGATGTTATACTGGACACTTTTTAAGGTGCTTTGGAATTGTTTACTTTTAATCGGAAGCTCGTTTCGCATCATAAATTAGGTATAAGTTCAGTTAAATCCGGTTTAATTAGGTTAGAACATAGTGGTTAACGTTAGGGATCTTAGGATAATCATTCGACGAAAACGACTTTCAGTTCTCTTCTTTTTATGAAACTCAGAGGAAAATTGCTGGTATTACTTTCATATATATTTAACAGATCACGATTGATCGAACATCAGACATTTTGGTATAGAAACTGTATGTAAATTACCAGAGCCGCTCAGTAAACCTTTTCAGAGTAACTTTTAAAAACCGGGATTAAAAACTAAAACAAATGTTTAAGGCAATTTTAATTTGAAATATACTGTCATCGATTCATTTCTTTTATAATTTTGCAAGTAAAATGGACTAATATCAATTACCAATCAGTGTATTGTTTTCATTATTTTAGTTAAAATTATAACAATTAAATCGAACAATAATTTCGTATCGTTAGTTGTTATGAAATGTAAGGCGTAGTTCCATAGTAAAAAACTTTCAAAATTACGAAATATGCTTCACTTATTAACCTTTTATTATTATTTTTCTTTTACTCACTTATGGGTCAAGAAACAATTAAATGCACGCACTTTTATTTTTAAATTTAAGCCTGTATAGATAATTGCATAGATGTAACATAAATAATAAAATTTTCTTATGTATCGATACCCGGGTACATTTATTTTTCAGTTTTTAGTACAAGTAATCCCCTATTTCACGTTTGAGTTTTCCAAAATACTTTCTTACCAATCGTTTTGACCTTTTTATAAATACATTTTCTTATTATATCTCTATGTTCAGCTGTTTAGACTGTGCCTGTTAATCAGCCAGTCACTCAGTCACATTTCATAATATTGATGAATTATTATGCGACAAATTAATCTGCATCCGTGAGAAACAACAATCCGTATAATAATAAGGTCAAAGTTTGATTCGCGATTGTGAAAAGTTGTTGGACTTGATCTATATTTCTCACGATTCAGCGATACAAATCGATAAAAAATTTAAATACAACTTTACGTTCTATATCCGTGTAGTATATTGCGCTATTTTAACTCACCTTGAGCTCACTTTCTGCAACAAAGGAATGTATCGTTTTGGTCACTTTATAAAATTGATAAACATAGTAGTACTTATGTCATTGTCAGTACTTTAATTTTTTTTCTTTTTAACATGCTTTAATTAGGTCCAACTGTAAACAAAAATCTACAAGTATTTATTTAAACGTAAGAATCTGAATTTGTACTATCATCACGAAACTTGAAATTTATATGTAACTAGCTGCCCCGGTCACGCGTTGCTGTTTTATAAATTGAAATCAAATCTATCCTATCTTTTAAGTCAGATCAAATAACAGATAGTTACGAAGTTTGATCAAAATTGGTTAAGTAGTTTAGGAGTCCATCGCGGACAAACAACGTGACACGCAATTTATATATATTAAGATTAAGATGACAAAACAATAATATGCTACTTATGAGTTGGTTTAATGTTGGAACCGGGAGATGGCTGGTGGAATACCTGAGATGACTGCTAGGAAACCCGTCGAGTTTAAGTTAATTAGATTCGTCGTAACAGGGCTTCTTCATTGCCTTGCAGTTTAGTGCAGGTACGTTTACAAAAAAGCTTGGTTTTTTAATTCCTATAACCATTTTTTTGTTATTGTTATACCATCAAGGTTATGGTCACGTGGTCGTAACCCTACTTAAAATGCAAAAATGAGCAGAAAAAAGTATGAAAACTACTTTAATAATAGTGGTATCATGGCAACATAGAATGTTATAATAATAATAATTTACCTGAGTATGATTTTTGCTATGCTCAGCATCAAATGTATACATTATCATTAGCTTCCAGTTTTCGCTGCTGTCCATATCTATCTGTCCTTGGTTTTAAGTAGACGTCCATTCCTTATTCGGTGTATATAGGACGAATGTTAAAAATTACCAAATTGCTAATATTTATGTATTTATCTATTCAATTATCGATCGTACAGTTTTTTAGAAAAGGTTTGCTTTTAAAAAAATCGGGTATTCATAATTACAAAGTGATTCTTTTTACGTAATTATGATTTTTATTGATCATTATTTAGTATTGCAAAAAGTAACAATGTGTAAAACAGAAGTCATAATAGATCTAATCATTGGTCGTATCAATAGATCAATCGACCAAAATAGATAGAAAGTATCAAAGATACTTTGAGTTTAATAAATACACAGTTTTAATTATAGTGCTTCAAATTCTGTGCCACTGAGAAGTGAATTTTTTTCTTTCTTATCCAAAGTAATACAACACATACTTGACATGGAATTGACTCCAAATAATTAACATTATATCTTTTTTGAAGTAACTTTAAAGAAATGTCGTTTTTTTTCTATTTCACCCGATATATTACCTGTTTATCTATAAATGGCGGATCTTTTTCCTACGCACTATATAGATAACACGTAATAGGAATAAGATTATGATTTTGCCTTAATGATATTTTGCCCTATTCACATGCCAATTAGAGCATATGAAGACTAATATCCGCTAAACTTAACTGCCTTGAATTCTATCCTGCGCCTTTCTAATGTTTTGCATGAGTCTGAGAAAATTATGAATGAACGCGGTTCTAAGTACATTAACCAAAAATAACTTACAAAAGTACATATGGAATTCTCAGAGTCTGTTTACTCTGAGATGGAATTTGATCGAATAGGTACGTTTGTCCAGAAAGAATAAAGTAAATAAAAAGTACTTTTATACTATGTTTACGTTGTCTCATTAAAACAACTGCACAAAAGTTCAAAGCATTGGCTAGAAAATGGACAATTATGAGAATGATATTCTCTTTTCTTAAAGTAAAATAAAATTATTTTTGCCATAAAACAAATTGATGTCCATATCCTTTTACATACTTAAAATATATTATTTATTACCAATTAGTATTTTGTATTACTGAGAATCTAAGAGAGACTGAGAAAGATTCTTTCAGATATCGTCTTGATCAGTTTCAATACGTGATCTAATAAATTATAGGTAACCTAATGAAACGCTAATCAGATATTAGCATCCTGTTTTTTTTTTAGAATGGATTCGCTCTTGATTCGTCATAGCCGAAACATTAATTAAATGTAAATTTTATAGAAATAATATGTTACAGTATCAAAAGAATCTATAGTTTTGAATCATCTGTCTGTTTTTTTTTATTTTGTGTTAAATACTAGTTTCGTAAAGAATAAAATTTTGATTTGACCTAAATAGATACAAGCGAATGGTAAGAAAGTTCATATAATCGCTAATTAATATAAATCTTGCTTTTATTAATGCGCTCTTAGTGGTATCTATTACAGATCGTCGCGTAAATACGTAGATACTTAAACATCCGAAGGTTTTTTGATTAGAAAGTAAGCGCCCGCATTCTAACCAACTTACAAAATACTAATGTGTGAATCAAGTTTAAATGTAGTAATTCTCTTAATCTATATTTAGAGTCGGAGTTCAAGCGAATAACAGCTGGTGTTTAAAATCATGATTCAAGATCTACGCAACAAAAAAATATCAATGAGGCTAACAATTATAATAATTATCATTTTCCAGATATTCAGTTGTTGCTCATCTATTTTTACATTATTTTATATTAAAAATATATGAATGTTGAAAAAGGAGATAAAGTAAATGATAGAAGGCTCGTGGTTTCACGAGTGGTGTACAGTTTACCACAGAAAGTATTTATCGTACTTCCCCAGAGGACACTAATATTTTAGGCAGTTTACATTGTTCCTGAATACCAGTATACCAGGAGGGTATAATCGTGATAAGGGTAATCTTTACCCGTAATGACCATTTTAAATGACATCCTCACGAAGGAGAGATCAAGTTGTATCTATGGTTCTACCCTCCCGAATGAGATAAAACATCATTTAAATATTAAGTTAAATCACAAGCTACTAAACTGTGAAAACCGAATCAAAATCTGTTACTCGGTTTCTTGCGTAATGCGTGCACAGACAAACAATTAAAAATAAAAATTTATGTTTACCTGCCAGTACCCTATCCTAATATACAGATACAATATTTAATGTAAAGACTCGGATTTATTTCAGTTTTATTTAAAATTAAATAAAAAAAATTCCTAAGAATAATATAAGCCCTAAAACCAATTCAATGGCAGAATAAAGTTTCTTTAATAAATCTTATAATTTATATATTGTAGTTTTGAAGTAAAATCTTGTTAAATATAATACTATATGTGCTTTCAAAGTATTAGTTTCGTACTAGAGGTATAGATAGGAGTTTGAATACTGTTTCAGCAAAGTGATTCATGTTTCTTTACTTTCTAACGTCTTTACAGCTTTAAATAGCCTCAGCATAGCCAACCGGTATTCGAGGAATTTATATGATTACCATGATAATGTATACATTTATACTAACAGAAAAGTAAAGGTATACTAACAGAACTGTAATAAGATTTAAGTATTCATAACTACAGGTACAAATTTTTATTAAGTAGTTTTAATGTTTATCCAATCAAAAAATCTGTTAATAGCGTCTACTTATTACTTACTAGCGGCTCGCTTCGCACGAGTAGACAAAATTCTTTAAATTTTTTCTAGCATTAAATATAACCTATGTTACTCAGCGTGAATGTAACTTTCCAATGGTGAAAGAATTTTTAAAATCGGCTTAGTAGGTTTTGAGTTTATTCATTTCAAACATACAAAAATACAAATCTTTCCTCTTTATAATATTAATGTAGATTATCAAAATGGTAAATAATGAATTCATTTAATTAGATAAAATCCAAGAAATTTTTGCAACTAAATTGAATTTAATGCTGCTCTACAGGATTATTGGCTTACGACTAAAACCGAAGCGTGTAGCGTGGTGAAATTTAATTATATTATTGTTAATGTAAAGGCTAGTGTTGTCCACATAGCCAGTTAAAAACTCTAAACTTTCCATAGATATGCTAGTGTAACTTAAAAATGACAATAAGAGATGGTCCTTATGAGTTTAATACGTGTGTGCTTATTTAAAAAGGAAAGACTATTATTATTTTCACGAACACCATGAAATTAAAATATCTACCATGTTCATATTAGTTAATTAAAATAAAATGCCAATATCGTCCTCTATTTACGTTTATATGTTTGTAGGAGGTATATTTCCTCTCGTTTGGCTGTAATAAATAGGTATTTTAAAAAATCTGTCAGATTTTCTTTGCACAGCGAAACTGGTCACTACCACTACCGCTTTCTATTTATTCAAATTAGACTTTGATTAAAAGGATCTTTACCCTTTGCAGAGGGTAAAGACCTTATATAAAATATACCAAAAAATATGCTTAGTATGAAAAGTGGTCACTCTTCGTAATAAAATAACACATGGCCACATTTTTTGTTTTACTTTGCTGGTTTTACAATTCTATTCAAACCTAACTTTGGTTTTAAAGTGACACAAAACAAAAACGTGTCATATTTTGCACTTTTGTATTTTTCATTAATAATATCACATCACTTCACCTTCAATATCACTTCTTTGAATATATTTTGGTTAACTCTCGTCTTGTAAATGGATGCTGCTTACAGCTCCTGTGTTTTTGTTAGCTCTCAAATCAAAATATTTATATTGTTGCTCGACCACGATCTACTCCAAGGTTGGTCGGCTTCATCCGGCAAAGCATAAAAGCTATAATTACACGCTGCAAAATTAAAGTCTATGCTCGTTAACTATGGTAAGATGTTTAATAAGTAGTCAAAATGCTAAGGACCTTTTACGAAAAGGTTTTCTTTTCCACAAGTACCTAATTAATATTAATAAATATTTTAAAAAATACATTGATATCGATTTATAAAGAATTTTTACAACAGTTATAGTTTTTAAAGTTGGGAATAAGTTCCTTTTTATATAAAAAAAGTTCGATAAATCGTTGTTGTCATTTTGTAAGTAGTACAAGCAACAGTTGCTTAGCTTTGTCTCTTCAGGTTTTGACAGTAGAGATTTAGTCAGGTAACTTGCAAATAATGATATCTGTTTAATCCCCGGTATAATCCCCGAATACATGGTGTGCAAACATGTTCACAGACTAAAATTTTCTCGTAACTTTAATTTCTTTTGTTGTGATAGAGATATTAAAAAGAAAAAATATTTCAGTGCATTTGTTTGACAGAAAAACTCCGACTCTTTTTGTATATCCACGATTTTTAAAACGAGTCAAAGTTGCTTTGCTATTTTATTACCAATTCTCCAGCCATATCGTTACTACCAATATACCGATTCTGTTTTTATTTTTCACAAACGGCACAGTTTTAGGCGATCATATCACATTGTATCTTTGACATTTAATTTTTGTGACGGAAAATTGTTAAAACCCCTTTGCGGTGCAACACATTGTTGGAATTGATTTAATATTTTTAACTTGTACAAAGAAATTATTTAATATTTAATTTATAATCGTCATGATCTACAAAATACCATATTGGTCTTGCTTTGTGTTTTAATGCAATTATTAAATAACTAGACGTCTCCCGCGGCTTAGTTCATGTGAAGTTCGATTATATTTGTATATATTATTATTTCCTTAGGAACCGTACTATATTTCTGAATGAAATGCGCTCTTTTTCGTGACCTTGAAAATGGTATGAAAAATTTCAAGATGATCAGTTAAGTAGGTAAGGCGTGAAAGCGTAACTAACAAACTCACTTTCGCGTTTATAACATTAATTAGATTATATTTGATAGTCATTGATGTCGTCTATGATACAGTTTAAATAGTATGTAACGGTTACAATAACGTGAGGTTTTTTATTTCATTTACGATGAAAAAATATTGCAACTGCTTGTTTTTTGGGTTTGTGGTCAAGTTTTATATGAATGCATATTCGACACCGTTTATATGTGTATAGTTGTTGCGTAACGATCGGGCGGGCAAGGTCAGATATTTAAGATTCACTTTCATGTCTGTTGAAATGGAAACACGCGTATGTTTATTTGTTTTGTGATATATTTGGAGCGTGATCTTGATTCTGAACTTCTACTTGTAAATCGGTTAAAGGTGGGTGTCTGGAATTTATTAAATACTCATTGTTTTTTTTGTTTTCAACCGAAACAAATAAATTTAAAACTATAAATATTACTAAATAACAAAAGATTCAATGTTAGAAATAAGGCGAAAAAAAATTTATCTATTATGATTTTTATATGTTTGTTTGTATTTTTGATGATTTTAAATGAGAAAAACTGAGAAAAACTTGTGAGCCGAGTCGATATGTTTTAGTATTCTCTTATTTAAATGAGATAAAATAAGATTATAAGATAACATTGAAAAATGAAAAAAAATCATATAACTAAATAGCTGTTTCATCTTAATCGATTGTTTTTTTAAAAATGAGTCTCGAACACGTCAATAAATTTAACTCCAATAATAAAAAGCCACCCTTTATTATAACATTAATACTTTTTATGGAATTATTAATTATATTAAAAATATGGAGAAATTTTAAATTATAAATTAGGTTAAAGATAGATTTTTTCATTATGCAAATGCGACACTAAACAAAATTTAATAATAAACGCAATGAAAAACAACTGAAAATTTTCATCTACATAAAAAGAATAATTCAAAAAATGTATTGTAGAAGTGGGTGCGAATGTAGCCAGTGATTTATCAAAATAACAGTATTTAATTCTTGCTTGGACACAACACAACACAGTAGCGCCACCTAAGTGCGTTTGATCTAGGTAGAAGAGTTGCAACAATCCTTATATAGAGTAAGAAAGCACATAACTTGTTGAAAGAAATCAAATCACTTTAATGTACGCGCTACATTTTTCATAGAATAACTCTACCTAACGGTCTATAGAGCGACCCTGCTCTTACTTTTACTCCTTGCGCTTTTTATATACACGGACTAGCGACCCACCCTGGCTTCGCACAGGTGCAATGCTGATACTAAATATACTGCAGTATTTCTTGATATACAACGTTCACAGCTTTTTTGTCATTAGACAATACAAACATATCATTATGTACCGGTACCGCCGCTACCGCTATGTCTTTGCATTTTAAATCTGTAATATCTTCGAAAATATACATTTTCTGTAAAGGGCCGTATAAAGGGTCGTATAAGGTACTTAACTGGATCAGGATTAATGCTGTATTGCTTAAAATCGCTTCGTAAATAAGCCATTATTTTTGGTAAAAAGTAGAGGATAAAAAATGGTAATTGTGGGTTATCCCTAAGAGATAGATATATACTATCATGAACTTTTTTGTAGACCTTTTTAAGGTGTACCATACTGTAGTACATGATTTTGATCTATCCCGTAGGGTTCAGCCAGCGTTTGCAGAGAAAACGCAAAAAAGGGTTTATTTACGACATCACATTAGAAACCTCTAAAATTATCACAGGTTAACAAAAATTTTTCCCAGAGACGTGAGTAAACTACAGTGGTCATATTAAAGTACAAGTCTTGAACTTTTAAATGGCGTTGAGTTTGTTTACAAATTCTTTTGCTGAGATATCGTATTTTGAAGTTCATTTTTCTCAATTTTGTTTCATGCTACCTATACTGTCATTAGTTTAGTTTAGATCAGTTTCAAATCTCATAAACCTGACGTGATAGAGCAATTCTGCGGATTTGGATTTTGCACACCAAAATCCTTCAGGAAAATATAATCAGGTGTCTGGGTAAGAAACTTTGTCAAATTTTGTTGGTTTGATATATCAGTGTTTCTCTACTATTTTATGTATGTATTACAGATATAAGCCTTCCTTTTGAATCACTCTATCTATTAAAAAAACTGCATCAAAACTTGTTTGACAGACAGCAGAAGTGACTACGAGTATGTAGTGATAAAACAATTATACTAAGTTTTCAAAAATGAGGTAGCCTTTACAAAAATATTTTTAAGTGTCAACATGCCAGAGTTACAAGTTAATAAGCGGTCAACTACATTCAGTATTTTACGTATACCTTTTAAATATCTATATAAAAGTATATCGACCTTTTTAGTTTTTTGGATGTTAGTCCCGATTAACTTTGACATTACTATTAAACTTGTAAGAAGTAAAAAACTGTACATTTAGATTATAATCTCACCAAAGGTCCTAAAAGTAGGTATAATAGCTTAATAAGATGTTATAAGTTGCTTTGGGTCAGCACGGTGCTAGATTACGGGCTTATATTTGGGATCCCTCTCTCACTCACTCTCAATGCATGAGGCCGTTCAATTATTCATATATAAATATTATGTCCAGTCTTGCAGGGTAGTTTTTCAGTGCCCATTTACATCGCAGAAGACGTTTGCCTTGATAAAGGTGGGATCACCTACCGCTTCTCTTGTGAGTCCAGTCCCGCAGGGTAATGAACGCCAGGTGACTCGGCAGCTAGGTTCAACTCAGTCGCCTGCCCGCTCCGATCGCGGCCAGACGCTCCATAGAAGCCCGCATCGCGAGACGAAAGTGATTCGTGAACGGTGCTTTTAAAAATCGAAAGTTGGTCGGATTTTATTATATTTAATCGTCCCCCTTACGGTGAGTTTGTAGCCATAAACCTTCTTATAATAAAAAAAAATATAAAATTACTATTATGCGAATTATAACGGTTGATTTATCAAAACAGGACATGAAGTTTAATTAAGACTGCTACATTAAAATGTGAAAAGAAAGTAGAAATACAAGTTCCTTAAGAATTTATAAGTTAAAAAAATGAGAAGAGCTTTTATAAATTAATTAATATAATTTTCTTAATCCGATTTTAGACAAAGATCACTAATATGCTCATGTCGCGATATAGCGTGTCAACATAATGATATCTGTTGAGTTTCGATTTCTATTGGTCCACTATCAAAGTTTTTAGCTGTTAATGTTTGACATTAAAATTTATATATGATCTGCATTAATTGCATTTACGTGTGCAATCCATTGGTCTGGTCTACCAATTATATAATGACACCAATTATTTCAGAATTAGCTGAAACTATATTTAACTTGTTTGATGATTTAGTTTAATAGTTGTTGTAATTTTTATTTCGTATGTTTAATCGTATGTTAAATTCTGTTAAATTACAGTCCATAGGCATAGGAAAACCGCTATGAACGGAAAGATTATTAAAAAAAATTAAAAAAAAAACTGATTCAAAAATAATGTTGTGTATAATACAAGTACATATTTACACCACTTCACTACAACTGTAAGTACTTATCTCTCATATCAAATTTTATTAAATGGAGAATCAAAATAAATTCAAATAATATTTATGGAATAAAAATAAAAGAGAAACCATTCAAAATAAAGCTGTCACAATTATGCACACGAATTTTTTATTCATTTAATGTCCTACTTGAATGAAATTAAAACATATAGCATACTATGTTTTTACATAATGCATATAACGTAAAATATAATTAAAAACTGAATATTAACATAATTAACAGTTTTTTCTTCGTAAGTTACGCGGTTATCGATCGCATAACTGCTCAAAAAGATTTCAACGCGTTAACAGTTATATAACTACAAACTTATACAAACATTATAACTACATCTAATAACATAACAGTGCGTTATTTTTTTGTTCCTCATTTACAGGCATAATTGATAGGCTGTGATTTTCATTGCGTAACTTTAAAAATTACAATATACGAAATATTTTTGATCAGTCATCGATAAATTTGTTAGAAAACATGCTCTGAACGCTAACTTTAGTTATTTAAAAGTATGGAAAGTAGGTAGTATTAGTATGTATATATGTCTATGTTAAAGTGTGTATGTATGTATGTCTAAATTAACATATATTAAATAAGAACTATTGATGCTTTTTGAAATAATTCTTTTTTATCCGTTTGATGATGATATCAGATTATTTTGTGCCATTCATCTGAGAAAGATAGCATCAATCAAGCAGCATTAAAGCGCAGGAAAATTCGTACATTTGATGCGTGCGATAACAACGACGATCACATGACTGCCCGTTCGGGAGCTATACCAAATGACGGGCCATCCCGTTCTGCGTCTTGGAAACAAATTACGGTTTCATCGTTTTTCGCTTGTTAAATCTGAAATGTTACTTATATCTTTCTTTCCAGCATTAGCCTTTGGGATTATGATAGATAATAAAGATTTAATAAGGGGGTTTTTGAAAAAAATAATATATAGTTTTAGAAAACGGTGATGAATGTAGGAAAAAATAATTCGTATTAAAATTGTTAACAAAAACCGACTTCAATACTGATTTTCATACTCTTTCGAATGTACAGGCAAAATGTTTTGTTATGTGAATTCGTAAACAATGAATATTTATGTGATAGCAGCAATCGTGATTGATTTGCTGTAATTTTTTGAAGAGTTCCGTCATCTGTCTCCGAAACTTATCATCAGATCTTAACGAAATTTAAATGGGACCATTTCGGATAAACCTCTTTTATACATAAAAGAATTTTGCAAATCTTTCTATATCTGGAGGTTATGCCCTCCTTTTTTTGAAGTCAGTTAATATTAACTACATTTTAATTTTTTAAAATAATGAGTATTTTCTAATTATTTGGAAACTCTACTATTAGAAGTATAGAAGTTTAATACAAATTTTGCCACCCCGTTTTCGCATCCCGTTTGAGTGAGCACCTAAGTTCTATCGCATACAAAATATAAGACTCCTGGCACTTGAAGTTTCTGAGTTTTTGTGATGAGTAAGTGATCTTTCGCATTCCATGGATTTACCGTGCGGGTGCCGGGTCCATCCTGTGACAAAAAACTGGTTGGTTGCCTGTAAAGTCGGTATACGGGCGAAAGTTTTACGTGACAACGACTTTGAGTGGTAAAATAATTTTAATGTGAATATTCATTCGTATAGTAGGAAGAAGGATGAAATAATAGTAACAATTTAAAACATTTATTTATACAAAGAATTATATTTAAAACATTAATTTATAGCCACGCGTCCCTTCCACTTTTTATGTCTGTCTCTCTCGCTCTTAGGCGGGCTAACGACCCGAGTGGAAGGGACGCGTGCCTCTCACTCGCTCTCATTGTAAGCGCATAACGTGAGCGGAGCGTAACGCAGTTTCTTGAAGTGTCACCCGGCAAACCAATTTATAAGACGTTGTCACGTCAAAAGAAAAGATTCTTATTTTTTTTGTATTCCACCAAGATATATTTTATATTCTATAATCAACTATTACTCAGCGTTTATTAAACTTTAAATTTAATGAGCTCTATGCCGCTGTGGTTAGCGCGATTCGGCTTATGATTCATAGGTTAGTCAAATGACGACTGGTTTGGCCACGCGGGAGTGTACCTACCTTCG
Source organism: Calamotropha paludella (assembly GCA_927399485.1). Classification (NCBI taxonomy): domain Eukaryota; kingdom Metazoa; phylum Arthropoda; class Insecta; order Lepidoptera; family Crambidae; genus Calamotropha; species Calamotropha paludella. The sequence goes on along the minus strand of OV656803.1, from coordinate 15,170,502 downwards.
AAAACAAACGGCCCTAGGTTCTCCTGGACGGCAGTTAGTATGAGATCTATAATTATTACTTATTTATGTATTACGTTAGCTGTATGCAGTGTTGAATAGCACTAACACGAAAATGATTAATTTATCTTGAAATTCACCATTTATCTTGCGTAAACCACGAAATGGGTAGGAGCGTTTTCTGAGCCCTACCCATTCAGTCTTTTACTACGTTTCAAAACCGTTTGCCAATAGTGTAAATTATAGCAGAATCCTCCATTTTCAGAGTAGGCTCCATACATTCAGCTTTGGATGCCTTTCGTCTGAGATGACACATGTATCACATATTAGTATTTAGCCGTTACCCTAGTATCCATAACACAAACCTTAGAATTTTGTTTATTTAATTTAATTTATTTAGAATATCGTAATTTGGTCTAGGTTAATTAGCTTTAATGTAAGAAATATGTTCACTTTTATATTTTTGTCGCTGTTGAATGGACACGTTATTCTGGTACGATTATTAATCAGGGGCACTTAAGTAGAATATCTTTTTACAAGTAAGGTTTACGTCGAAGTGCGTAAATTATGCTGAAACTATAGGAGACGGTCCTAACTGTTCAATTTGCAAAAATAAATACCATTTTACCTGCGGAGGAAAATCTGAACGAGGCAAGTCAAGACTAGGTGCTAATAGATCTTCTTGAAAGTGTAATAGTTGCAGAGATAGTTCGCTGGCTGGACTTGAGATTTCGAGAGTAGATAACTAGGCGAGTGTAGTTGAGCCATCCGGCAGTGGAAGACTTTTATTTGGACTGGCACTTAAAACGGGAGTTTCTCTTTCATCGATTCGTGTTAATGCTGCGTGTCAGGCAGGATCTAGTCCAAATTTCCTGGCAATGCTGAGTGAAATATCGTCTAAAATTTTAATTGGAATCAATTCAGACTATACAACAGGACCTACGTTCAGATAAATCTGATATGCAGAGTTGAAAACTACAATGAATACTAGAATGGATCAGCTATCAATTCGAATTGAAGTTATCGAGGTGAGGTAATCGATCGTGGAATCATGTAGGACTGAAGTGGATGAATTGAAAGCCCTAATGATGGACCTCTTTGATACCAGCCACAGGAACGAGCAATGGGTGCGTCGGGTTAACATTCAGATCAACGGAATTCCACAGAAAAACGGGGAAATCCTGGGCGGACAGTTTGGTGGACCGCTGTAGTTTTTTCGATTAACACCGATACCGATATTAATTTTGTTACTCGTATAGCAGTGAAAAATGACGTCCAGGGCAAGAAATCGAAGCCGATCATATTGAAAATTCACTCAAGGTATTAAAAAGATGATATTATTGCGTCGCTGAGAAATTTGAAAATCAACGCGAGTGACATTGGCTTTGAATGACAATCGTGTTTATGTTAACAATCACTTAGCTCAAAATAATCATTTGTTTTAGAATGCAAAAATGAGAGCTAAAAGAAAAAATATGCATTTTGCTGGGTGCGCAATTGTACTGTTATAGTTCCAAAAACAACCACTCACCCGTCTTACACATAACAATAATCTCTAAACAATATTATATAAATATAATTGAATATTGTGACACATTTTGGTGAAATATGTCGATGTAGATTTATAGTTGATTAAAGCGCGCATGCGAACCTGCAGTTGGAAGCGTCTGCTGTGTTATTTACTCGAGTGCGAAAGCGCGCCTACCATTGTTGTAAACAGATTGAGACTGCACAGTTTAATCTTATTTCCATTTCGCACCGAGACCCGATACTTGTGAAGTTGTGCTCTATTAATTACGCAGTTGTTGGTGTGGCTTAATCACATTGTAGCAAAGTTTATTTTACTAACTCTCTCTAGCCTTTCTTTGAGGTATTGTGATGAGTTACTCTTTTATTGACTTTTGTGAGGTATTTGTGAATAATTTGATTCTGCGTATGAGTTATTCGGTAGATACGTCCGAATGTTGTTATCTTGTAAGTTTTGATGCTTACTTAAAGGTGTGCTTTGTTTGTGGGCATTCAAAAATGATATTACTATATTATTACCTCACAGTCGTTTATTATGGTTACTCTAAATACTATGGTTTTAATAATATAATTAACTATGCTCTGAATGTTTTAATGGGAGTTTTTGACTTAACACAATATAGAATTTACATTCATATAATACGAGTAATAATTAAGGAACTTCGCGATGTTTATAATTATGATCTTAAAATATATTTCTTTTTACGGTGTTTAATAACTTAAATTGTTTTTATCAGAACGTTCGCAGACTACGTACGAAAACTAGATAATTTTATTATATTAATGAACGTTTTAAATTATATTAATGATGTTTTTTGCCTTAGCGAAACTTGGCTATTGCCAGGTATATTTGATGCGGAACTTTTTATTCTCGTTATAGTGGTTATCGTTGCAACCGTGATCATGAATGTCGGAGTATGACTAAAGGCGGTGGTATATTGATCCTGTTGGACGTGATATTATGGTGGATTCGAGATGATCTGGGGCTCTTCCCGAGTTTCCTGAGGCGGACGTTACTCATGTGGATATTTTCTCGACACGTGGTCCGGATTCTAAACGACTTCAGTTATATATTTTGTTACTTCCCTGAGACTAGTGATCAACTATCTTCACAGATTTATTTTTGAATTCGTTTTTGACCTGAGTATCAACAGGCCAAATGATGAGTTTCTTATTATCGGTGATTTTAATGTTAGGAATACAATTTTTTACATGCTAGGGTTTTACAGCTAGCTTCATACCAATTTCGTCCGGGGTTCCCCAAGGCTCCCATCTATGCCCTTTATTGTTTAACATTTTTATGAATGATGTAAAAATTCAAAATTATTATTATACGCTGACAATATTTCTTTATTTATGGTAGTGAAATCCCTTTCTGACTGTGAAGTTTTCAAAGTCGCTTAAACCGTCTATATAAATATTGTTATCATAATAAATTACACTTAAAAGTGCCATGTAATTACATTTACTAGAGAAAAAGCTAAAAATTTCTTTTAACTACAAAATTATCGACAAAGCTTTGGATAGGGTAAGTGAAGTGAGGGACCTGGTAGTAATTTTGGATAGAAGTTTGTATTTGAATTTGCACTTTAGTAAAATTACGGATAAGGTATATAAATTATTAGTATTTATTCCACTTGAGAGTGTAGATTTCAGAAATTTAAAGACACTAATATTACTATATAATTTTTATGTAAAGTTTCAATTGGAATATGCCTCGACTGTTTGGAAGTCGTTATATTCAAATATATCAATTTATTAGAGAATATCCAAAAGAAATTCAAAAGACTTTTGAAGTATAGGTTTAGGTATATTGATTCAGGTGTGATGAAGTCTTTTACTGCCCGACGAGTTTATAGAGACCAAATGATGTTGAATAAAATTATTAATAACTTGGTTGATTCCAAAGTGCTGAAAAATTAACGCGCGTAATAAAGATATTTTTGCTTCACCTTTGTGAAGGGTTAATTATAGGAAAAATAGTTTTATAATAAGAGCCGCAAACGAGTTCAATGTTACATTTAATAATATAGACGTATTTCACGAAAAAGTTAGGTGTGTTCGAAGCGTTTTGTGGGGCATTGATTAGTGTCATTAAATAACTAGTTTTAGATTTCGTTTATATAAATATATATTTGTTGTTTTTATTATTTAATCAAATGCATAAAATAGTTTTCACTAAATACTTTATAGTTTATTCGCACTTATGCCACACAATATAATTTTATTTGTATCAACTAGAGGTGGAAATTGTTAGGCTAATGTGCCAACTCTTTTTTCTTAATTAGGTAGTTATGTTTTATGTAAAAGCTGTTGTTTCCTGAATAAATAAATAAATAAGTTTAACTGCAAGATTTGCATATCTAAGCAAATTTTTGCAAGGGCTGGTCATTGGATATTGTTTCAAATTCCTTCTTGCTTTGGGAGGCACTTAAGTCGTTGACCCCATCGGCCCGCTCCAATCCGCACGCGTGGTTATGGTCGTGAAAATGAGAAAAATATGTCTTTGTTATTATTGCCTTTAATTTCAAAGTAGTTATAATGAAAGTTGTTATATTCAATGTTTTTAAGTTGACTCAGTGTAGTATAAATAATTTTTTAAAACATCAATTAAGGGATTTAATGACGTCAGTTACTTTGTTTGTTGCTGAAAAATATTATTCACCTAATTCTCTAATAATGTTTCAACTACTTAAGAGAGTTTTGCTTCTTTAATAAAAAACCTGGTTTTCTAGAGGGACATTTTTTGATATGTTTAGAGCATATGCGGGTAGACAAAGCATATGGGTGCTGTTATGAATCTAATAAAATTTTATACCCTAAATAATATCAGGTTTTTTATTAACAGTAAAAAATGATATATTACAATAATACTTACGTATATATTTATATTAAATTTTGGTAAATTGGTATACGGTTCACTGTATAACTGTAAACAGTAAAGACGAAAATTAGTGTCCAATCAGAACCCATGCATTATGGCATTGATGGCATATGCAATAATAAATAGCTGAAATAAAAATTAATGACTGAAATTGTTAATATTTTTCTTCATACATAGAATATGAATTATGTATCTCTGCTAGAGTTTGTGCTATTATTAGTAAACGTTCCATTATGTCTAAATAATGGTTAAGGGTTGTACGAATATAATAAAAGATAAGTGGATTTTAAGAGATCGTGAAATCCGTTTCCATTGTCATATTATAAAATATAATACTTACTAACAATAACTGATTATAATACAGTAATTTTACTTTGCAATAATAAGCTAAAAACTAACTTATTATGTTGCTTTTGGAATACTGTTTACACAGGCGTGACAAGTATTTAGCATTCTATTTTTAATTGTATGTAGTGTAATCAGTTAAGTTTATTATTTATTTGTCTAATACATAATTAATATCAATATCATTAAACATAAATGGGTGCAGTTTAAATAAATGTTATGTATATTTATTACATATGACATATATACATTATTATTTACTGCTGATATTCCCCATGCCCATACAAATTATAGACACTGTTGCTCTATAATAACAGTATTTTGGCTAAAGGGTGACCCTTTAGCCGCTATTATGTTTATATATTTATATATTCCAATTTTGAACTGAAGTGTAAAAAATATTATACTAATTGTCGCACACAACCTCTTTCGCGTGGATATCAGTTCGGCTCTTCTTGGTAATGCTCTGTTTTCTGCGACTTCGTCCCGGCCATCGATCTAACACATCGCTTTGCTTACTTCTTCGCTTAGCATTGGTTCTGATTTTTCCTTTTAGCTTAACGTAATGTTTGAAACCTACCTGAAGAACTGGGCTATCATAAAGATTTGCTTCAAATACAGATAAGTTCTATGTTGGCGATTTTAAGCAAAAAAAATCTTGTGGTTTATGTAAATTTATTACACTTAATACATTTACACCCAATATACTTTTTAATTATCTAGGCGTTCTGAATCGGTATATTTTCATACTGCGACACCGCTTTCCAGAAATTTTAAACCAAATGGTGATTATCCAATACACTTACAACCCCTTTTATAATAACTTTTATTGTCAATCTCGTATGAATGTTATAACTAATTTTATTTATATATAATAATTATTATTAAAGATAGGTGGTAACTATAAATACCGGAACTTTTTCCGTCCTAAGTTCATTTCATATTGCAAAAGGTGTAACCAATACGCTTGAATTGATCCGCGATTATGTCGGGATCTTATGGAGAAAGTGCCTCAACCAGTTCGCTTAATAACTGGATGCTGCTCTAATAAACGAGTCAACAATTTTTAAATCTATGCACTCGCTCATAAATTGTGTTACAATATATGAAAGACCATTCAATATACGATTTAAGATTAAATTGTATTGTCAAATGTATAATATAATAATATCTCTTACATTCACACTAACCAAGCCCTAAGTAAGCACTGTAAGGCTTCGGTTTTGGATACTAGAGTAATGGATAGACATACGTATTTGATACGTGGATATGTAGAATTCAATCAATTTTTGGAGGAATTTTTGCTCCCATGGATCAGCTTCAATGGCGCAATATCTGTTACGCCATAACTTCCCGAGTTCTTAACCGATTTTAATAATTTGTGTGAAATCGAATCAACAGGTTTAGGACCAGATTGTAACGGAGCCCGAATTTTGAAATTCGCAAAAATTCCCATCAAACCAAAAAATAAATATTTTTATAGGTATTAAGCTCCTCTCCAATATGTGGTGTTAGCGTAGCTTTATGCTAAGCGACTGCATCGCCTAGTATGACCCATGACTAACTTATCACACACACTCGCTTCAAATCCGGGACCGTTGGTGCTAAAGGCAGGTTCGCTACCGTTGCACCAAACGGTCTTCAATATTATAATTTAACTTCAATATTCAATAATAAGACAACGATTGTCTTGGCTTTGACTAGAAATATGCTGCGTACACGACGACCATCTACGATTTGTCAGTCAAGTCTAGTGTTGCAGTCTTCGGGCAATTATAAGTATAATGGCTTTTGCTTCCAACTCAATAATTTCATATAAGTTGACCTATTAAGTAGTAGTTCGTTATGTAAAGTTTAAAACCAAATGCAAACTGTTTGTAATCATACCAAAAAGCAAAAAATAACTTTTTACATTAGTCATATGAAAAATGAATTAGTCTGGTGTCAAAAAAGATGTATGCCAAGTTACTAATAATTTTTACACTTGCTTATTTTTGTATATCACAGAGATATAAGAGAATTTTTAAAAAAGTTACTTTGTTACTAGTTTTAGTAAATATGAAGATGTAGCTAAGTTACTGAACGGGGTACATAAAAAATAGCACAACTCCATACAAATTGGGTTTGAGTACACATTTTTTATGTTAATAATAATAATCATTATTGCACATATGCGTAATCACTATATCTGTTATATAGACTTTAACGACGAATTTTGGTCACCAATTTAACAGGTAATTATTGTTCAGTCATGCAACTTAACAATTCCCTTGTTTAGTTATTTTGATACCTATTCGAACTGTATTGAAAATACGGGCATATCAAAGGTAGGTACCTGAATTTGTTCATTTGATTTGCTTTATTTTCTGTGTGTTGTTCGCTATGCTATAACAGCGCAAATCTTGTTTGTTTCTCACTAAAAAATACAGACAGTATTTAAAGTACAAGAGACGCTAGATAGATAAAAGATTTATTTCCTACTTAACACACACACATATATATTAACAAAAATAAGAAAATAATTATATCTTAGGTAGAATAAAACAAAGTCATCCTTAACAAAAATGTGTGTGTGTGCCGCAGCAGTACGCAAGGGTCGCAAAGGTCATCATTGTGGTCACAATCGTTTTTTTTATATATATAAAACATTTGCCGATCGTTAGTCTCGCAAAAACTTGAAAAGTAGTCGACGGATTACAAGGAACTTTGTTAAGTTGTTGTCCGCATGCCTGAGAAGGTTTCAATGCATAGTAGCATAAAAAACTTCATCACATACATTTTTATGTTACGTGAAGATATGAATATAATATTAATTGTAAGTTTGCATTAAAATATCTTATCAAGAGTATGTTTATAGTAAATTTTAGTATTTGGTGGTCCCAAAATTCTTTAGAAAATAACAGTACTTAAATAAACATTGGACCGGTATGTTACTTGCCACACATATTATAAGGATAGCTTTGTTTAAATTTCTGATGCAGGGTGATTTAGTCATGTCACATTTAGTCTTACTTGATTCCTCTTGTGAATGTGAAGCCTAAACTAATTAAATTGAAAAAGAAAATAAATTTTAAAGAAATAACTCCCGTTTACAAGAAACACAGCAGTTAAATACTTATTTGGACGCAATAGTGCGAAATTATTAATGTAAATGCAAATTACATCACTGCCAGTCACGCTCGGAATGTAACCACAATGTTGCTATTGAATTAATTTGTTTTAAGTCCATCGAACGTTGATAGTGGTAAATCTTTTCTGATCGATACATCCGACGGTCTTTGGATAACAAAAAATAGTTTGAACCATTAGGAACCGAAACTTTCACGAGGTAAAAACTCGTTTACGGAACTATAGTTCGGAAGCGGCTTACACGAGCGGATCGCAACGTAAATATATCGAGTAGTAGATACATAAAATTTTCACTTAGCGAGTTGGGCAATTAATCATATTTTATTAGTTTCCTACTCATTTTGCAGAGTGATACTAAGATAATGCAGTAGTTCTAGAAGATTTATGTAAAGATTTCATTCGTCTCCATCAGCCTATTTACATCCTCACAGCTAGAAAACTATCGTTAGGATGAATATGCTGCAAGAAAACTGGACCACAATCTACCGAATGCAAAGTTGTGAATTGGTAGTTACTAACGACTCTCGATGTAGGATCAATTTAACTCACCACAGTTAAAACATTACTCAATTAAGATACAATCGTAGTAGATATACAATTTCCAGGAAGAAACACTTTTAATATTATTTCATAAGTAGTAAGTAGGTATTACCTATACTAATAACTTTTTCAGCAAAGGCCTTGATTTTATAAATCAATGCGGAAACTTCAAAATTATCTCCTTACAAATGACAAATACTATTTGTGCATAACTATATATTTTTTCTTGCGTGTTAGTCAGATTTACTTTTCTCATAGCACCGTTTTATTTACTCTAAAGTTACCGACTGAACTTCTTTTTATTTGATAAAAAGCAACTAAGTAGATCGAATGGGCAAATCAAGGTCATGATTTTTTTTAAGACCATACAATATATTAAACCTAAATTACCTGTATCGAAAATTCTGTTCAATATATTTAAACTTAGTAAAAACCCCTTCGCTATTGGGAATATCTAGTATTAAAAAACCTTTGCACTAAATGCAACAGCATAATATAACTGCCAAGACTAGAACTTGAATCCACAACCTACTGCAATCGGATCAAGGACTTTAACTGACTAAAGTGGCGTTATTAAAAGTTACCAAACGCTCTATTTGCTCGATATATCGTCGTAAAATTCTTCGTATAGGAATTAATAATAGTCACATTAAATAATAATAATTCTATCACTTCGTTGACTACAGCAAAGTCAACAAGTATCTGTTTTAAATAACTATATTCAAACGTTTCTTTAACATACAGGAGAAAAAAAACAAGTTAGGAATAGCAACTTAAAGATCTTCGTGTCATCTTAACACATTGTTTGCGGGTCCCGAGTTAACTCGTCATTCGCTTTTTATACCAATGCGCGGGAAACAAGTTAACTCGTTTTGTTTCGCTAAGCGGTGGGGCGCGGAAACTTGCAATCAAGGGCGCCAAACGGGTGACGGACTACGCACTTTCTATTGTCAGCGGTACCCTATGCGTCTACCTGTCGATACAATTATTTTGGGACCGGAGCGATTTGGCGAGAAAATGCCCGCTTACAAAGTGTTAAGCAAAGGTAGTTAAATAAATAAATAAATAAATATTTCCTACATTCACACCAATTAGCCTAGCCCAAAGTAAGCACTATAAGGCTTGTGTTATGGATACTAGAGTAACGGACAGACATACATATATGATACATAGATATGTAATAATTTCATAAGAATATATATAAACACCCATGACTCAGGTACAAATGCTCGTATTCATCATAAAAACATCTGCCCCTACCGGGATTCGAACCCAGGACCGTCGGTGCGAAAGGCAGGATCGCTACCGTTGCACCAAACGGTCGTCAAAAAAATATTATAGTTGTCGATAATATTAGTAAAAGTACCTTAGTTTTAACCAGACCGATGGATCTGTTTAAAACTGAGCATTAACCAGATATCCTTTTGCTCAGCTATATTTTAGGACACGTAACTACGCACCTCAGACACCACCTAATAGATATGTTAAGAAATCATGTCATACTCCAATTACCATTATAATTAGGTAGTGTTATGACCAGTCGATACGTATTACTTTCATGCATCGCGATTTATTAAATAGTGGTTGACTTTGTAACTTTTTGACATGAGCGTGTTTTCAATATACATATATTATAAAGGTCAATGTTGTTTTGATTTGGACCGTGTCATGGTATAAAATGACATAATAGTATCGTTGTAAAAACGCCATAGTCATCCCGTTTCATCCAGTAAATCTGTAACGATGAACTCGCACTCACGACTTCGACCTCAATTTGATAAACAATTGTAACTCTTAATAACCTTTAAAGTTCAAATATATACCTCCGTATATTGACTTGGTAATTTAGTTGCTTTCATTAGTTGAAGTAGCGGTGCGTGCATTAGCCGTTTGCAAGAAATGCATGTAGATTGCAAAAGGGTTCGTTGCGTACACTGAAATTCTGGTTTATAGTTACACTTTTTAATATGGATGATCGTGACTGTAAACAAACGTACTGGGATTTAGTACAAACTACTATAGTTCTTAATTCAATTGCTTAATCAAAGCTTAACTTGATTCACGATGGCAATCCCACGACCTCCATTGCCGAGGGATAGGTCTGGCGTTCTAATTCTTTTGGCATAGATATATCTCTTATGTGACCTCAGAGATAACTGATACAAAGAAAAAATATTTGCTGGAAACGCCTACATCAATCCAACTTCAATTTTATTAATTTAGTATAAAATCAAAACCTTTCCTTTATAAACATTACTGTAATTTCTACACATTGATTTATATACTTTACGCCATGAATTATAAATCGATGTAGAAATTTTCAGTTTTAAGATTTAAACTCATTTAAAAAATAACCGGGTCTCTATGTTTTTAACAGGCGTATTTTAAATTTTATAGAAATACATCATTATTAAAAAGTGAAAAATAAATACAATCTTTCAGTTGGTAATCTTGCATTCAAATTCATATGCGTTCATGAATGATGATAACACGAGAGATAACTCTAATGAGGTATAATATGAAGTCTAGGTCATATCAATATGGAACAAAATACAACATCAAATTTGACCTTCTTATCTAGTAGCAAAATAATCGTCCCACATTATGCGCAGTATTTACTTGATCAAAATGAGATTAATGACAGCGAAATCAGACTTGATATTAAAATCATTAAGGTAAGAATAACAAAATCGACAATAAAAGTTGCTTTGTAATAACAAGGCTTATGCCATAACCTTGTCATTTGTATTTTAATGACCTTACACGACTTGTCACAACTTTCAAAATCAATTTTCGAAATATCTGTGAAAACTGGGAAAAGTCGTTACACAAAAAAAGCTGCCATAATTCTTTGTGGACACGTAATATGACGTGCTTATTAATTGCTGATTTTTGTAAATCTATTTAATAAAGTCTTTTATTAATAAATGAATTAGAAAAATCTAAATGGATTTTTAATTTAAGAACGTGAAACAGATACATATTTAAATACTCGACTATACGGCCTTCTTTTAGACGAGCTTATAATATATCCAAAAGTATCGTATTCCCCAATCTCAGAGTAAACAGGACTGGAGTAGCCTTTGCCTAACATTACCCCTCTGCCAAATGCACAAGCGTCGGAATCCTGTGCGTTATATAAAACTAGTTGAGCCGCCATTTTAAAACCACAATAATCAGAACGTCTTACCGTGCAGAGCTCCCACGAAAATGCCTGCCTGTGCCTGCTGTTTTCTACTGTAAAAAAAATTCGAAAATATCTAGTATGCAAAAAGATGGTGTCACCTTTCATTTGTAATCATAATTTTTAGGTTTTGATTATTATTTAATTCATAATTTCATGTTTTAGCAGACTACAATTTCAAATTTCGCGCTCAAAGTTCGTTTGATGACGTCACGGCTGCACTCCCCACGAGACTACCTAGGGTTGACCATTATCGCATTTCAATTAATTAAGACAAAAATTAGAAAAAGTTTGTTGGTAATAAAAACTGTAATTTTGTATTAATTAATTACCAATTATAATTTCGTTTTAACAATGTACGTTGCGTGTTTATTTTTAGTTTAGTATTAAGTACATACCTACACTTTTGCGGCTGCTTGAAGCCTATTCTTTGCCACACAACATGGAAATATAAAATAATAAATAAAATAATTAATTAAAATAATAATCAAACTATTTGTCCTTTTATTCATGCTGGGCGGCGCTCATAAACATTAAGAGTACTAATGCTGTATATACTTCCAGTGTCCCTGACTTCATAAAAAAGACACGGTTAAAAGGGTACCATCGTCTAACCAGCACACCCGATCATTTCCGAGAAACCAAAATTTTTTTTCGAGCCACAGGACAAATTGTTTTTATTTTGTAATCAGCAACCCTTATTAATTTGTACAATATTAATTTGCACAATAGTGATGTCAACTTCATCGATATTGTGATTTTACGAGTGAGTAATGAATGAATGAATGCAAGTATCATACTTAAATTGGAAATATGTATTTTTAATTTAAATCTGTATGTCGCAGGGAAATTGTATAATTCCGCAGTTTACATTCGGCGTCATCAGTTTAAAAAACACATACCCTTTTCTTAGTTCTTTTTCTTAACGATAATAAAACACAGCTTAGATAAATTACAGTTTGTTTCAGTAATTATTACCAGGTATTAATGATGATTTCAAATAAGAATAAGGTATGTGATTTTGAACTGATGACGCCGTATGTAAAGTGCGGAATTATACTATTTACCTGCGATATTATACATACGAGAATAAAACTGTAAAGATATAGAATAAAACAGGTCAAGTCCACCTTAAACCAAATGGCTAGTTATGAGAGTAGAGGAAGCGAAATCACTAATTTTTGAACATTTTGTCTGTCTGTATGTATGTTTGAGCACGCATCACCCAAAAACTACGCGACGGATTTTGATGACATTTTAGTATGGTAATAGCTATGTCATCGTCAACATTTAAGTTAAGTTTTTTATTAATATTGTAGCATTTATAGCTCCTTTTAAAAACCGGCTTGTCCAACTGCAATACTTCAAGATACTAGGAGTAAGGTATGTGGTACCAAAAGTCATTTGTACATAAATGAAAGCTATTGGAAGATAGTATTGCAGTATTAAAATTAGAAATGATCGGTATGTGTAGTTCAGGCAAATATACTCTGCCCCTAGGCGGCATACTAATTGTTGGTATTTATACTTTAAGCTTTGATATGCCCGGAAACATCTAATTTTTCATATTCAGTTTTCCTAAAGAATACAGCATACGAAAAAAATGGATTCATGCTTGTAATAGGTAATAGGGCATCTTGGGCATCTTCAAGAACAAGTACTATATGTTCCATACATATTGAGCCGTCTCAGTTTCAAAAATTATCTAACAATAGAAGAAGATTAGTTGCCCATGCTGTGCCAACGTTATTCTTGAATGATCCTCTTAGTTTATTATATAACTAGTTATGCTTCAAATATATATTAACATGTAATATTATAACAGTTTTAGTTTATTACATTTAAATGTATTAATTTTAGGTTAAAAAATAAGTTGAAAAGGAAATACCTGCAAAAAGTGATGTAAGCAAATCGCAAAAAAATACAAATAATCAATCGGTCAAAGTAAAAATCTGAGAAATATAACTATATTCACTATCGCTTTGTTAAAAATAATGTTTCAGAGTTCCTCCTTTCCATTATGGGTATACGCAAAAGGGTCCACAGTGAATTCTATATATATAATAACACCTATTGTAAATATCTTTTAAATGCAATAAACTATCAAGTTTCAATTTGTATTTGTAGGAATACTAACGCAAAGTTAATAAATTCATTCATTGAACGAAACTGATTTATCGATATCGATATTCTCGTGCTATGTCATGTCACTTCTCACACAATGACATTCGTGTGTTTGAATAGAACGTTAACACACTATTTTAAGCACGTGTGCGTGTATTTTAAATATGTTTGTCGTATTATGCATGTGTGCGTTTGTAAACACGCAAAGAGTTTTTGTTCCTGTGTGCTGGCATTGAATGTAGTAGTAACCTCACCCCCCGCAAAAAATGGCAGAAAAATATGTACGAGATATTGACTAATGGCTACTCCAGTCCTGTTTACTCTGAGTCCCCAATACGTAGTTTCGTCATAATTCCTAACTAACAGAATAAACAGTTGTAGATTAAGAAGCTTCTTGTAGTCTATTATCCAATTTTGACCTCGTTTCTGTAACGACTTTATGATAACTCTTGCAATGTGTAGCATAATGTGAAAGGAACTGTTATTGTATAATCTATATTATTTCCATCTGCGTATCTAATATAGTGCAAAGTTATTAAATCAAAAGATTTAGATTTTCATTTCACTCAAAATAAAAAAGTATGTGCAGTTCGTTATCCTATAATTTTAATGTTTTATAGATGAATAAAGAAATGAAAGGAATACAAGCTACAAACACTTATGTCTTCAATTTATTCAATGAACTTTTTGAATCACTGGTTTTTAATGATAAGCAAAAAATAACCTACCCAAATCACCCCCATTGAAATTAGTAAGTATTTTTGGGTTTTTAATAAAGCATTATATTATATTTTTTGAATTGCCTTTTAAGCATGTGGCCATATTTTCTTGTAGCATAATGGCACCCAACTTTACAATAATTGGATTTGTGCAAGATTTGTTAGTCATTAAATTTAGAAAAAAAAATGTGCTTATCATTATAATTGATATTTAGTATTATTATAGTATATATCAATTATAGTAGTAGTATTATTGCCTATTTAGTATATTTTAATTCCGAGTATAATATCAAAAGGTAACTAATCTCATTTAATAAAACTAATATACTAACGTAATATTACAATTTAACAATAATGTGTACAAAGTTTTGTGTTTCGAATGTTTCGACACTCACTATATCGGACATAAAAAATCATCCTGCCAAGCTCGCTATGTAATGGCGTTAACCTTGTATAAAGTTTAGTTAAAGCTTAACAGTTGCCTTTTGAACAACGAGGCGGTTAAGAGTGGGCGGTGGTTGTCAAAACTTTATATGAAAAATTGTTTTAGTAATTAACTCTTTTATTTATTGTACAGAGGTTGGAAACAATATAAGAAAAAAAATATTTATTGTTTTATGTCAGTTCTCCCAATGCCGTAAATAAATGGCAATGAACTTTTTCTCTTATTTAATACCTATCAGAAGAAAGCGTATTCATATATTTCAATTCTTCTATTGATAATATTCATACTTATATAAATGACATTACTGCCATATTTTTTGGAACAATATGTGTAGATTGAATCGTAGCTTTTTATGTTCTCATAATTCTTCTGAATTGAACAATAAATTTATTCACAGTCAGGAATTAGAAACGTTTAACGAATATGAGTCACATTGTTTTTTCCACCGTTTAACAAATATAATAAATTGTAATAAACCTTGAGCATCCAATGGATCATTTAATACGTCTTAATGAATGAGTTGCGCAAAGATAATTGAAGCAATTTTTTGAAGTCCGTAAATGTTTCGGTGAATTAAATTTGTAACTTATATAAAGTAAATATTAGACTGTTAAAGAACATTTCTAAATATATGAACTTGAGGTTCTATCTAATATTATTATAACTAATAAGTCGGTGTAACCTATTCTTTTTCTGTTTTAGAAAATGACTTGCTGGTCATACGTAAACATTCTTGACTATATTTATAATTTTCGGCCAAGTGCATGTAAGAAATAAGTTAGTAAACAAATATCACATTTTATAAATAACATATACTTATGGGTTTCTAGCATGTTTTTTTATTGTATAAATCGTAAAATCAAGTAATTTTTAATAAAAAAAATATTTAAAAAAAATATTTTGTAGAATTAATTTTTGTTTAAAAAAATATTTTGTTGGGTTCGTTACATTTGTTTGTGCGCCTTTGCGGGATTTTGCACATGCGCAATGAATAAAATCAGTTGAGCGCATGCGTTCTCATGACATTGCCTGTCATTTTGAAATTTCATAATGACAGTTTTTCATGCGTTCAAATGACTTAATTTATTATTTTTTCAAACTGTTTTTATGAAATTTAAAAATGGCAGGTAATGTCATGAGAACGCATGCGTTAAACTGATTTTATTCATTGCGCATGTGCAAAATCCCGCATATGCGCACAAAAAAATGTAACGAACACGACTTTAATCGTAATTTATACAGCCGCCATTTACACGCGCTTTGAATGACGTCACATCACATGACTCGCCACGTTACTATGGGTGAATATTAATAATCTTATGGTTATGAATCATATATTTGCAATTTTTTTTTATAATAAACAATGAAGCGAGCGAATCGGCGCCGGCAAACGCATGGCTTCATGTCATGTGGCATCACAACCAATGGGAAGGCGCTCAGTTTATTTTGAAATTTACTTTCATTTATGCATAATTTTTAAACGAAAAAAAAATATTTCTTAAAAAAAATAGAAGTTATCGTTTTAAACGAATGCCATCAATTTATTACTAATTTGAAGAATATTTCAAAAAATATTAAAATTTATTTTAAATTACATGCAAGAAACCTATTGCATATAATTTGCAAAGTGAATTACGAATATCGTAAATTAGAAGTTTAGCTGAAAGTATTCATATTTCTTCAGTGATTATGTCATTTTTAGAAACGTTTTTGTAACGTCCTCTGAGCAATGGAACTGAATCGTAATAAAAGAAAGACAAAGATGGTCAAATACCTCATAACAATGTTGTTTTTAAATATAAAAATACATATTGCGGTACAACTACATTGTTACCCTCAATGATTCATTTGAATAGCGCGCAAAATCAATTAGTTAGGCAAAATAAATGTCGATTCTTTTCCTTTGTCTTCATGAAAACAAAGATGCCGAGCTTTACCTTAATCAATTTGTTCCTTTTTCTACAATGCTACACCTATTTACCAGTCTAATTTTTATGCTATGAAAATCTTTCTGAAGTCGTAGTTATTTGTATATTTATATATATGTTATACGTTATATAAAACTCTTTTGGGATTAATTAAATGGTGAGAGCTATCGGTAACTTATTCAGTCGGCATATTTAATCAAGACAATCATATTAGGACAAAGTTTAAAAAAAATGATTGTCTGTAAAGTCGGTATACGGACGACAATTTTATACGGTAGCATCGAACAATGCAAAAACTATAAAAATCATAAAGTTATGTATTATCGTTCATTTCCATTTACAAAAGCGTTTTAGATATTTATCTTTACAATTTCATGGTTCTTATTATTTCGTAATGGTTGAAATAGATTAATTTATGAACAATAAGAAACTGATAACACCGTAATCATATTTTTAACGTGATAACCTCTTATAAATCGATGAACGCCGGCTGCACCCACCAAATAGCATGACTAATTGTCACGTTCCGCCGGAGCCGAGCGTGCAAGCGAGAGCGCGGAACAAGCGATAGAGAGGCACGATCGGCCTAAGCGTTCGGCTAGAGACGCATCTATCTCTCTCCGACTCCGATGCGTCCGAGTAGAGGAGAGACAGCAGCAGAACACAACCTACACGTGAACTGTTTTGTCAAGTGTTTATAAAGTGAAGTGAAAAGCTAATATAGTTTCCATTGTTTATTAAAACAACAATTGAGGCAAAAAAGGTAATTCATTCTTGCATTTTAAAAATTTGATTACCGATATAATCTCATGTATTTGTTCTTTGATTATTAAAAAAAGAGTAGCATCGGTCAGCGAGAGAGAGTAGTAATAGGTTATGTTACAATTTTGACTAAAAAATTACTATGACTCATATAAACGATCGTATGAAAAGTCGACTACGAAGGATCTTATATATCACACATGTATATAAGTTGTCAATAAATTGTTAATAGCACATAGTTACCTGTAATTAATCTGTATAATTTAAGTAAAAATGAAAGATTAGAAATGCTTCTTTTGGTTTCAGTGATTGTTCTATAGAGTTCCTAATATTTTAACGGTGCCTTTAGTAAAGTTGATTAACTTGAAAACTTGCTATTGATACAACTATAAATATCATATGATTTTCCTTTTGTGGTATAATTCTAGCACCTGGTACATAATAAAATGAATTAACAATGAATGTGCTTCAAAACTAGGATAATTGTTTGATTTTGTTTTTATGAAAATAATTAACGTAGTTGACATAATTTTGCTAATTACTAACTACTATATTAGTGTGGTTATAGGTGATCATTATAATGTAGCAGTATGTTATTTCCTAATAAATCAAATCACCACATTCAATTTGTATTTTCTTGTAATGTTAGATTAAAAATGACACGAATGAGAGCTAAATAAAAACACCGCTTAACTATACCAGCTTTTATATATTTTTTATATTACATCAAAAGTAATAAAAGTTTGATCCCAACTAATTGGTTCTAAAAACCGAAAAATATATCACAACTACTCAATCTTGAAACAATATATGGAAGTTTATTTTTTACACTGGCCTAATTTGGATCAAATTTTGGGATGTCGAACAGATCAGAACCGAAGTGTTAACTACTAGAACACGGAGGTCCTCCTTAATAAAGGAGGACCTCTTATAATAAAGTCTTATAATAATAAGACAAATTGAAATAATAACAATAGTTATTCTTATTTCATCTTTAAACACTCAAGTTTAATTTGACCGCAAAAGATGACTGCAAAAATAGTTGTAATAAATCTTAATGTGAAATTTCAACACACTTTTACAATGCAAGGTCGATTATTCTTAAAGTTAATTAAAACAAACTTGCAAACGTAAAATTTTTCTTGATGTCTATGTTAACTGCAGGAGTCATAAGTGATATGTCAACATAATATAAGCTTCACGCTTCATAATTATTTATGTCACAAAAATGTAACATCCGTTTGTAACAAAGAAAACAGTAATGAAAACCATTACCCTAATTCTTCATTGACTTTTTATAAATTACAAAGCGCTATATAAAGTCTTGCGTTGTCAGCTAACTGAAATAACCACAATCCAACAGGTACAATCGAAAGCACAGTACGCTATACCTACACATTGAAAATGAAAAGAGCTCCTTTTCAGTCCAAGCGCCAAAGAGTTAGCTTGGTGTGCTGTTACCTAGTTTTTTATGTTGTTAAAATATGATTTAAGAAAATAAACTACACTAGCGAGCAAAAGTATGGAATCATTTATTTGAAGTTGGTTCCGAGCGATCTTGAGTACTGAATAATTAGTTAATAATAATAAAAATGGCAACATTTTAAAAGTTTAACTGTTAATTTTCAATTGACACCAAATTTATCTAAATTACGCCAGTATTTACAAAGCTATCCCGAATTACGTGCAGAAGTAATAAAAAAGGCATGTTTCAATTGTGTGATACGCCGCGAGTTGCGGTGTCCTAAGGCAGTTTTTAGAACTTTACAAGCCGTACTAAGCCCGCGTTATGGCCCAATCTTCCTACGATGTTTTCATCTATAAGCAAGATCTAGGCTGATGATGATGAATTATTATTTTTTGATTCTCAAACATTTATGGAAACATAAAATTTGTTATTTTTGAATTGGAGATAAATTGTACATACTTCGCGAGGTATCAAGGTCCTTTTTTTCTATAATATCAATAATAAAAACATTATTAATGACGATAATAATATATGTTAATTTTAAATAAATGTTGAACTTTAATAATTCCTTGATTAGAAGTCATCATTAGAATCTGTCATCTGCTTGTCGTATAAATAGACATAATATGTTTGATAAAGTTGATACTATCATCCAAATATAAACATTAGGTGTAGTTTTTTTAAGACAAGGTCCTGTAGACAACGCTTGATTTCCTTATATAAAATTACTTGTAATTGACAAAATCTACCATTACAAAGCTACTAGAAGTAAGTATTTTTAAGCATATATTTGATTAAACAGAGCTATACTTACATACTTTAAAAAATAACAAATACTTGACAACATACTGCGATAATTATTGATAAAGTAAATAGTGAATATTCGTATAACATATTTTTTGGCTGTCAATCTTCTGTAGGTACTGTTTGAAAACTTTTTTATTTTTTATTAGTTTGCGTGTTGATTCATAGCAAAACAAGTAAAGTTAGCGTTAAGCCACCATTATGAATGCACCATTCAGCAAATTAACTTTTAAGTGAAGAATAGGGTAATTCCGTTAATTTGAAAATAATTTTTATTATTTTCAAATTAACTTTCAAATTAACTTGGCGCTCAAATAAATCACGCAATAAAATGGCTTACATGACTATACAAAGAATAAAATACAAAAACATACCAAATTTTTGGCCAAATAAATTTAATTAAGTAATTCGGCTACAGCAGGCTTTGAACTTATAATTCTATTCCATCTTGTCGAAATATAAGTAAACATTATAAAGAGAGAATAATCACTTTTCGATAGTGTTTTTGAAATAAAAGATGGGTATTCATTTTACACAGCACTAATTTAAATGTCACCATATCATCTGCAAAGTGATGTCGATTTCACATCTGAACTTTGAAATGTAGGTTAAGACGGTCAACTCTGAAGTTTTCTTTTACTAAATGTAACTGACATGACGCGACATTAAACGTGCGTCTACTAATCACTTATGTTATTTTTTTATTTTTTAAATAAATGCATCACCACAATTTATTAAGAGGAATGGAAAGTTATTAACGATAGAATCGCACGCTAATAATGATATAAAACCAAGAGAAAATTATTGTTATTCAAAATCAGTATTATTTTATTTTATTAATACTTATTTCTCGTAACAGTTATCACAACCAACATTTCAAACCATTTGTCAAATCTTAAAGCACTCATAAACAAAGGAAATCACAACACACACAATACAAACACAAAACAACATCATAGTATAGTATAGAATAACCAAGAAGAAAATACCTCGGACACATCGACGAACAATGTCAAACTGCAGAAGTAAATATTTATTACATATAACTTTATTTTCAATTTGGTGTTATTCTGATTTAAAATTGGTGAAATCAATTATGTCATTGGACTAGAAAATCTTTAATCTTTTCGCACATATTGAACACTTGATTTAACCTTTTCGGTTGCATATTGGTTACATATGTATAACAACGTTTTGTAACTTTATATAAGAAGATCACTTTGAATAGAGAACCGTGTCGCTAATATCGTCATCCTAATCGGCCCGTTCATTGATACTTTCCTCAAAAGCGCAATAAGGCCAGAGTAATTTGTCTAGATTGCGTCTCACATAAGCATATTCGAAATCAAATATGTAATCTAATTAGCCTTTGGTAATTAATCGTTGCTGAAAGAACGTTACCAAAGCGTGTCCGTCCGTAGAAAATGGATAAACAGGTCATATTTTACAGGTTTATCTATATAGGAAGTTATTTGAAAAATTCATATCTTACGATGTAAAAGTTTATATATTTAGATCTTCTTACACTTCTGCGTCTATCGCACATTAAAAATAAGATATTTAGCGTAGTCATTCTGTGATCATGGCTCCTGTAATCGATAGGTAAGGGTTGAATATAAAAAAAAAATAAAAAAAACGCGTAATAAAACCTTCTTAAGTGGTTTTTGGAGCGGAGAGAGCGAAGCTCCCATGGACCAGCTTCAATAGCGATGTCTGTTACGCCATAACTACTCGAGTTCTTAATCGATTTTAATATTTTTCGTGTGAAATCGAATCAACAGGTTTAGGACCATCTCGAATTTTGAAATTCGCAAAAATTCCCATCGAAACAAAAAAATATTTTTTTTTTTTTTTTTTTTAGCTCTGCTCCAATATATGGTGCCAGCGTAGCTTTATGCTTAGCGACTGCATCGCCTAGTATTTAAGGTTTTATATTTTTGCTCTTTGAATACTCGCTACCCAATTTAACAGAATCAATGAATTTTGTTAAAACAAACAAAAATATTAAGGTTTAGTTCCGTCCATATTCAAAAATATAGTGTCAGGAATAATACCTATTTTCTTATGATATTTTAAACGAGTCGAAGTAAACAGTCAATTTAACAATGACAATCATATTCTTGACTCACTATCATTTCAACGCTATTGTCACAGACAATTTCCAGTTTACTGAATCAAAGCGAAATCACGTCAGCTGCAGGCATCATGTTACAATGTGACAGCAGGTTCCCATCATCATTACGATATCAGATGTTCATCAAGATTTGTTGACATAGCACTGGTCAGACTGTGATTACGTCTTGTTCTGTCCATATATGATTCAACAATTTAACGAGATAATTTAATGGTAATAGCGTAGTTTGGCTTTCAAATGTTTAGTAGTTATGCAATCAGAATTATATTCCGAATAATAATTCAAAAAAATAATAATAATAAATAATGTAATAAGAAGAAGAGAATGAATAAGTCTTGCCATTATAAAACTATAAATAACAGAGACATATATAGAACATAGTAATAGAGGTGATTGTTAGCGACGCAATTGTAATATACAAAATATGAAACCGTGCGAAGCGTGAACCCATGGTTAGTGTTCCATATAAAGGGCGGTAAATCCATTAATCTTTGGGTTATAAGAAAACCATATTTTTTTTGGACTCGGTATTTGTACATTGTAAATGAACGTACAAGATTTATTTATATAAAAAACGGCTTGTATGTACATCACAGCAGTAATTAGTGTCATATTGATTTCTCGTATGATATCGATAGCTGTGTAGTGTCCGGTAGAGTAGAATAGCAGCAACACTTCACATTTAAGGTAGTGGTAAAAATCGATTCATTATACTGGAAGTAATCAAGATTTACCTCCCGTTGACAAAAAAAGGCTTTATCGTATTTCGAATAATTGTCTTTTACTGTGATCTCAAACCCACCTGCCAAGCGTGATAATTATGGAAAAACCCCAATTTTTGGAGGAGGTTTCAGTACATCAGTGAACGTCTTTCGGCTAAAATGAATGTCTAGAGTATTGGTTAGGATCTAGTTGATATATTGGTAGCTTTTCAATAAAGTTATTCAAATTTTTTACAAGTACATCTGATGCTTCTGCTCCTAATTTATATTTGCACTACTTTTCCTAAAACTTTAGGAGAATCGATAATATAGTTGTTATCTCTCGTTAAGTGCTTTGGATATTACAAATTATTGCTTTTTTTCGTTACTAAAGTGCTTTTTTGTTACTTAGTGGGATGCAGAAATAACTCTATGTATAATTTTTTCATAATGAGAAATTGAACGCATTCCTTCTTGTTGTATAGCCGTCTTGTTCTCAGAACATTGGTGAATACGATGTTTTTTTTGTTCTGTGTGAGCATATAATGGCTGTAAAATAATTTGTTCGCTCGTGAGTGGAGAATACTCCGTTAATGACAACAAGTGGAGTAGAGCGGTTACATAACAACGAACTCTTTGTTTTCTCCGCACTTTCGATTTCGTTCGGCGGCGCCGGGAAATATGTGCGTTGATAGCTTCCATTACGGCCCAATGAAACGTTATGATGACATAATGTTTGTATTACAAACCTTTATAGTATACTTACTAGGAAGGTGCTCCTATCTGTATTGTTTCTGTTATAACCAGTAGAGTTATTCTGTTAAATTTATTTGAGTGTCTAAATGTTCGAATTTACGATTATGAGAAAACCCTAGAAGTAAGTCTTTTCTCCATTGCTAATTACGTAATCTCACGCAAACCAATTGTTTCATCTCAACTGACGCCCACCACTGGAGGGTAGTCTTCACAAAAAGAGTGGGTTTTGCTATTATTGCCTTGGCTTCTTGGTTGGAGAATAATTTGGATAATGCTGCTGCCCACTTTGTGTTCTGCGGGAGATGTATCATTAATCTCCTTTTAAGACACCTATAAATGCGAAGAGGTTGAATTTGTTTTTGTTTTTTCCTACCAGAAACCACACCACTTAACTTTTTCACTGATTTTATAAGTATGAGACATGGAGATGCTTAATCATATTTAATACCACATTGATATCACACAATCGTATCTTCGTTGACATTTATTTGAAATAGTATAGGGCGGACCATTTGTTGAATTAATTTTGTCATTCAGTCGCATGATGTAAGTAAAGTAATGATGATTACGTGTATTGTTATCATCGATTAAAAAAAATCTAAAGCTTAGTAGCTTTTGTAGAGTTATATTGACCATGTCAAGATAATGGATGGGTTACTTTATGAGTATGATTTATTAGGAATAAGGCATTGGATTAACTAAGGAGGTAAGCAACCATGAAATAGATAGAAAAATGATAAATGTATATAATGGATTGGTATTATACTTATATACTAATAGGAAATTAATCAGTATACCACGGCACGGCGCGGAGTTTACGGTCACGGAGTTACATGCTAAGTTACTGTCTCTTATATTTTGTCTTTAATACGAGCCTTTTTAGATTTTTCTAAAGATGTTGATTAGTTGCAATTTCCTTGACCAAGTTGGAAATGGTTGAACGTGTTAATCTGTATAGGTACTCAATGAATGCGTTATATAAGTGCGTGTCGCCAACCTAAGAAACCCAGGGTGGGTTATTAAAATAGATGATTTAAATATGCCCTTTTTTAATTGATGTTTTCCAAATTTTAAAAACAATTGTTATTTTAAAAGTAATAAAATCAAATAAGATGCTAGTCGGTTATCTGCCATCTTATTCTCATAAGAAACCATTATTATTTAATATTATTGGCGATTTGTGGTATGTGTGTGTGTATTTAAAAAAAGCGATCCGTTGTATTTCTCCTCTCTCTGTGTGTGTGTATGTGATAGCAAATAGGAATAGGTGTGTTTATTTATCAATCAGGCTGATTGTTGCAGCGATGGCGTAGTGATAAGTGGATTCGGTCTACGATCGCGGAGGTTTTGCAAGCGAAAAATATTTTTTTTTATGACGGCTCACGACAATTATGCGTCCCAAACTAAGAAGAGCTTGTACTATATAACTAAACTAGCGACCCGCCCCGGCTTCGCATGGATGCAATGCTCTACTTTATTATGCATGTATTATACATATAAACCTTCCTCTTGAATTACTCTATCTATTAAAAAAAACCGCATCAAAATCCGTTGAGTAGTTTTAAAGATTTAAGCATACATAGGGATATAGGGACAGAGAAAGCGACTTTGTTTTATACTATGTAACTAAATAACTTATAGAATGCATATATAAGTAATGAGACGACCATTTATTGCTTATATATGCATTCTATCCGGGACCCTTCGTGCGGAAGGCTGTGTTGTTACCGTTGCTTCAAGCAGCCGTCAGCTGCCATCAGTTATCTTATATGCAGCTGTTAGCATCTACCGATCCGTGAAGTAGGTAATGGCCTATCCGCTTTGGGGTGTTTTCATTAATAAGGAAAGCTTTTCTCAGTAATGGGGAAATTATTAGGCTGATGAAGAAGTTTATCGAATAAGTTAACAAAAGATTCCATTAAATAATTAAATAATTTTCTCCAGCTACCTATTGAAAAAGTAATCGCCCAGACAGCTAGAGGCTACAGGTTCGATTTTTTGCACCTAGTTTAGTTACTTAAATTTGTATTCGGCTGTAAGTTTAATCTAATAATTAAGTTTACGTTAAAACATTTTTTTAATGTAGTTACATTGCATTATTCGCTCTGTTATGTTTCAATTTTAATATAACTTCATTGTGACATACTATTCACAAACAGTAATGCAGAACCGGTCTAAGTTGACCTATATTTTACAATCTAGAAACTAACTTAAACAAAGTTACTGTACAACTAACACAAGACACTTTATGACATATAACATATCTACCGATGCAATGTTGTAAAAGGCTTTTCCACACACATTTATGTATTTATATATAGAAACTTAGAATAGAATAACTAGTTTTTACTAGGTATGTTGTAGAAATGGGTTTTTTTACATTCATTTTTTTAGCTTCGTATTTTAGTAATCTGAAAATAATTAGAAGCATGATTTGTATGCAATGTGCCTGTGTAAAGGTTGTTAAAAATAAATGTATTTAACATTTTATAGCTTACAAGGTAGCTTTCTTCGTGAACACCTCTTGTGTTCTGGGATTCATGCCTCCAAAGATCTCAATTAAATTATCCTTATTCATGTAGTAACTTAAAGAGTAATAAGTTTTTACGTTAAACTCTTTCATGAATTGGATGATCTTTAGTTAGTTTGTTTACATTTATCATGAAAATAATGTCGAACATTTGACAGAATTGCTTTAGATGATGATTTGCGGTAAAGAAAAATAATCATTCTTGAGAATAGTAAGCACGAATTGACAGTTTTCTTAAAATAAATTATTACAAAAAAAATTTTAGATATAAAAAACAATATGTTAATTAATATTTGTAATAGTCTGAATGAGTTTTTTTAAAATAGGTTATGAAATTTTCTTGAAATATTTGTGAAAATAATTATTTTTCTGCTTTTGAACATTTTTATGAATTCAAGACCGTAACAAAATGGCATAAGACAACAACGAACGTCTACAATTTACTCGTAAAATTTCAAAAGAGTTACATGAAAAAGAACGATTTTGAACCCATTGACCAATTCATTGGTGCTTCATGAATACTTATGAGTCTTTCATACATAGATTTTAATAAAATAATGCAGAAAAAGACTTTTATAATTTTAATTAAAGGAAAAATTAGATAGCCTTACTTATCCCAAGAAATAGTAGGACACTGTTATTGAATAATATTTTTATGCAGGGAAATAATTTCCTTCAACACCGTGATTACTCGTCATACTAGTTACTTACATTTAGGCCGGTTGGTTACTTAATAGTTATGCAACCGACAGGACGGCCACTTTGGTTCTACTTATTACACTTAAGTTGAACTAGTTGATTCACGTGGCCATTTTTATACCACCTGGGTAGTCTGTGGCCAACAACACCCATGCTGAAATCCATTGGGATGCTAATTTTCCAGTTGATATTTTATCGCCGTGGAGTTATTTCTTTTTATTTCTGTTCATTGAAATCACATAGAATTTTGACCGTCTCACAATTTTCATAAAACTTAAATTGTATTCTTACTATTATAAAAATAAAAAAATAGTTGTATTAGCAAAAAATACCCACTTGTTTACGAAAATTTCATTGTTTTTATCTATATAAACATATTATGTAATCTCACATTGAAATAAAAATTTTGTTAGCAGAATTTCTTTGGCCAAAACAACTCTTATTCTTGCTCACACTCAAAAATCACTTGCTTGCGAACAGTGATTAATATTTTATTATAGATTTGTTTGCTATATCGGAAGCACATCATCCTGTGCAATGGTTAAAAAATGTGACATCTTTGCTTACTTACGTTTGTTACCACGTTTTTCTTAACTTGCTTTCTTGTATGTTTGTTTGGGTCAAATCTTGCGATCGATTTTTCGACCACTTTCAGACATTCAATTGAGCTGACATTTTTTATATAGCCTTGCTTACGATGACAATACAATATTTTAAAGGTTTAAGACTAAAAAGTGTTAAATAAATTATCATAAAAAATATTTTTAAAAACCACGTTTTTCTCTTGTTACAAATGCACTAAAAAGGGTAAAATAAGTTTTTTTTTCTCTAGGCTATGTGGATCCGTAAATATGTTTAGTTTAAACTAACTGTAAAATTATACAATTAAAAACGTGGGGCGTATTTTAAAACGAACCATTCAACATGACTAAGGCGGTTCACACACTAGAGATGCGTCCCGCCGCGGTGCGCATAGCGACAGAAAAACGCGCCCCCGCGCGGAGGCGCAGATCTGCCCACTTTAGCGGTTAATCTGCTTCCCCGCGCAGATTTTCAATACAAGTTGACCCTACTTCTTCACGCCCCGCGCTCCCGCGCAGAATCTGCGCGGGAGCGCGTTCCCGCGCGTTCCCGCGTCGGCAGTGTGTTGTCATAGGCGTGTTTTCTATATTCATTGAGATACTTGCATACAACAATAAAATCTGCGGCCACGCACTACGCGACGGGGCGCGGTGCAGTGTGTTAACCGCCTAAAAGTTCTTCAAAAATTCCCGACTACACCATATCACGCCCCACGTTTTTAATTGTATAATTTTACAGTTAGTTTAAACTAAACATATTTACGGATCCACATAGCCTAGAGAAAAAAAAACTTATTTTACCCTTTTTAGTGCATTTGTAACAAGAGAAAAACGTGGTTTTTAAAAATATTTTTTATGATAATTTTATTACATATTTTGTGTTTTACCGTTACGAGTCCAAATTAATTCCCCAAGTGATGTATATTTGATGTGGTATATTAACATAATTATGATATTAACATTTAATGTTAAATTTATGTAAAGTCAGAAAAAAAGATAAGATAGAGAAAAGCGTCTGGTACGCAAATGCAGAATATTTACCAAATATGGATAATTATCTATGTGCTTGGACTAGACGACGTGTAACCTTTGCTCCATTATTGAAATGCTTGAAAGGTGAGGGTAATCTGTAATGTACCCACTACATGACTATATGTATTACTATGACTTCACAGTCACAGTTAATCAGAATAAAACACTTTTTTACGGATTTTTGCGCACGTTTTATTTTATTTTATATTTAATCCTGACGTTTCGACTCCTTTACAGGAACCGTGATCACAGGATCATCATGTGTAATGTGCGCGGAAGTGTAAGAACTAAATAAGTCACAGTTAAATTGCCGACAAGTTTTCAACAATCACAATATCACCCGATTGTATTCAAACCATACTCATTATCAATTATTTCCGTTAGTAGAACTAATGCAATTGTAGTGCAATTCAGCTATTAGTTATTATATGACATTAATACAATACTTGGAATGACTACTGACTACCTATATTGTCATGATTCACGCTTTTAAAATGGTTTGTTTATTGACAAGTAATTATGGTGAAATAAAAATATAATACGCCATTTATATCTACGCTATCAACCGTTTGCATGGGTACGTAGTTAAACCCAGTGTTTAATTTATTATAGAAAATTAATTGCTAAAGTTATTTTAATAGAATAACAGTAGAAAACATCGACTCGGCTCATGTATTTTGTCAAGCGGGATTCGAACCCGCAACCTTTCTATTAAAATAATTTATCATATACGGTAGCATCGAAAAATGCAAAAACTATAGAAATCATAAAGGTATGTATTATCGTTGATTTCCACTTACAAAAGCGTTTCAGATATTTATTTTTACAATTTCATGGTTTTTATTACTTCGTAATCGTTGAAATATATTAATTTACGAACAATAACTGATAAGATCTTAATCATATTTTTAAGATGTTAACGTCTTATAAATCGATGAACGCCGGCTGCACACACTAAATAGCCATGACTAATTGTCACGTTCCGCCTGAGCCGAGCATGCAAGCGAGAGCGCGGAACAAGCGATAGAGAGGCACAATCGGTTTAAGCGTTAGGCTTGTGACGCATCTATCTCTCTTCTACAGCATCGGTCGATGCGTCCGAGTAGAAGAGAGACAGCGGCAGAACACAACCTACACATGCTGCTTTGTCAACTGTTTACAAAGTGAAGTGAAAAGCTAATGTGGTTTATTACAACAATAATTGCGGAAAAGAAGGTACTTCAGTCTTGCATTTTTAATTTTTGATTACCGATATAATTTAATATATTTGTTCTTTGATTATTAAAAAAGTAGCATCGGTCGGCGAGTTCAATAATAATAGGTTATGTTACAATTGTGCCTAAAAATTATTATGATTCATATTAACGATTGTATAAAAAGTCAACTGGGGAGCAACTTAAACATCGTGCATGTATATTAGTTGTAAATAAATTGTTAATAGCACATTGTTACTTGTAATTAATCTGTATAATTTAAGATAAAAATATTTGAATTAACGAGTGCAAATAAATGTTAATTGCAAAAAATTGAAATTTTCACATAACTCCTATGTATTATACAAAATAATGATAATTCAGTGATAATAATTCAATTCAATTCATAAAAGTATGCAATTTTTCATCAATGTTTTCTTATGACGTTATCACGTAAAATTATCGTCCGTAAACCGACTTTACAGACAATCAATTTTTTCCTTTCACAAAATATATGCCTACAAATAGGTAGATTAAGTTAGCATTCCGTACTTAACACTACATTTTTGTTTTTAGAAGACTGTAAATTGACATGTTACTCGATACAACCTGTCACAAGACACCAGGCTACTTATTCACAAACGTCCGAAACTTTCCGTGTCCGATACCTTCCGAATTCGAAATGTCAAATTTGTTCCCGAACGGATTGTAAAACGTTATTCTCAAATCCCATCGAAAAACAAGTTTCCGAATCCGTATGCACAGACTACTTATAGTGCTAACTTGCAGTAGTAAAGCGCATTTACAAAGAATGTTATAAAATGGTAGGATATGGACTAATATAGTAGAAAATAACAAAGTACTAGATATGATCATTTTTCATGATTTCAAGCAAGTTTGTCACAAAATATGTTAAATGAAACAAGCAACTTACAACTTAATAAGTAATTCACTTAAATAAAAAACTGTTCCATGTAATGTCTAAATAATTGTGTTCCTTTAAACTAGCTTTGTAAATAAAAGGTAACAGACCCCAGTGAAAATAAAGTGGTTTAGTTTAACGTAAATACTATATGGTTAATCTGGTGCTTTATCAATTTCATATTATGTATATAGTTACCAAAATAATATTTTCTGTATGATATAATTAAAATACTATTATATGACAACCTGTTTTTGTTATTAATATAAAACAAATTGTTGTTGTTATATTACTTTAATAATTAAAAGAGTGATGTTGTCTTATCATTTTGAAAAGAAAACAATATTTTGTTAATAAATTGTGATGTAGTAACTAATGAAAAAGATATATTTTTATAATACAATGGCTGCTTTAAATTATTTATTAGAGTAAATAGAAAAAAAAACTATTTTTAAATACCACATTAGATAAATGTAGATTAAGTGATTATATCCCTTTTTATTTATATTTATTGAATGTAACATTAATTCCAGTAATGCATATAAAACAAGCATTAACAACGCACTTAAAACGAAAAAAGATAATAAACTTACCCCATACTACTTGCAAATAATAATTTCAAAGTATTATTAAGACAAAATAATTTATTTATTTTATTTTTTTCTTTCTTTCGGAAAAGATTCCGACACCAATTAGCTGTCGGATACGAATTCGATAGATAAAGCCTTCATTCCGAATCACACTGTCAAAAGTTTCCGATGTCGGATTTGTGAATAGCCATGGAGGTGACATTCGAAAAGTTTCCGCACGGATTTGGAAAGAGCAGTTTCCGACGGTTGTGAATAACCCCACAGGTCGTAAGTAATTAAATATTAGAATACTGTATTGCGACATTAACGGTTTTTTATTTGATACTAGTGTAGAGTTTAAGATCGAATTTGTTTTTAAATATATATTTATTTTGGGGCTTAGAAAGTTTTATGATCGTTGTGCGAAACTAGTTTTATAAAATGGTGATTTATAACGGAGTGTCTTCTACCGATACTCTGCATAGTTTGAGCGATGAAATCTATACCCGGTTGAGTATATGACGAGTTTTTGTATACTTTGTGTTTTGGTTTTGACATATAATAGACTAAGTGGGGTAACGAATCAGTAAAGACATTAGCACCTTGAGGTTTGATTTTTGAGTTCTCATTAAATAGCTTTCTAATAAAGCTTGTATGTATGTTATTTTCATTAAAAAAGGATCATAGGTATTATTTACTTGTAAAAGAGATAATATTATTAACAACCATGATATGCGTTTCAGTTTTGTCGATTTAATTCATAACAATACAATTGCACCAATTATAAGGTGATGGTAAACAAGATTACTGTGACAAAGTATTTTTTAAAGAAAATGCACGTGTAAAATAATGTTCTTTAGAAATAACGATAAGGATCTACATGTTATCCAACTTTTACTTTGAGAGGCGAATACAATACCGTTCAATTAGTAGTGTAATAATCTTGCATGTCACAATAGAAACTTAGGTATTGTTAACTTAATTGAGTTTGAAAAATGTTGTATTCAACGGTATTTTAGATAAAGTACCTAACTATAAATAAACCAGACCAAATAAAAGAAAAGATATATATATATATATAGTAGTTATATTATCATAAATTTTCAAAAACTCTTGGTATTCATCAGTCTTTGTACACTCTTCAAACTTTAATTTATAAGAACAAAAATATTGTAGGATCTTATCATTAGTCAATTTAATTCTAGATTCTTGGTTTCTATAAAACCTACTCTTCACCTTTTCTTCGAGCCAATCATTAAGCTATTCAAGTGGTATGTAACCATTTAAAAAATTCGAAGACATTTAGTCCAATACTAAATCCAAATCCTGTTCATCAGTAAGTGTAATGAAATGAAGCAACAACAAGGTTCCCTGTTTACAAAAAAGCTTCCTTAGGTTCATTCTTGGCGAAATCAATTTTTTTATAACATAATTAAAGGTGAATTATCCGAGTGGTGTGGTAAAAGGCGACAAATGATGCCAGAAACAATAACTCTTAGCGCGATGCAAGTTCGATTGTCAAAGTGAGATACCGCTATACACGGTCTATAGTGGCATCTCTCTTCAACAGCTGAACTTAAATCGCCATAAGAGATGATGGTAGGGCCTCAGTAGACCACAAAACGGGCAGCAGCGTTTAACTAATGGTTGTCCTTTACTGCGATTTCCAACCCGCCTGTCAAGCGTTGATATCATGGCTAAGCCCTCCCTTGGGAGAGGCTTTCATCCAGCAGCTTTCTTTTCCTACGTCTTTCAGTTCAAGTGGTGAAGAGTAAGTTTTTACGAAAACACCTCTCACCTCTATATAAAGATGAATAGTAAAATAAAACTTTGTAATTTTTTTGTTAGTAGAAGAAACATTACGCTAGCCAGCTATATCTTGTGCCTTCGCATAAATTCCTAACATCAGCCACCAGTTCCTAACACAGCCATCAGCCATCGTAGATATATGTTTAACATATACATGTAGGTATGTCTATTATGACTTCAACAATTGCAAATCATACATTTGTAATCAACTTATCGATGGACAATGATTTAATTGTTCATTATAATCCTTGTAATTGTGGCAGCTAGTTATTCGATTAATTACAATAATTTGTTCTTCTTTTGTGGAAAGAAACTGGTCACATGTTTTTTTAATTGTTATTATTCTCACCACTTTTGTAGATTTTTTTTATTTGCACAATTCACAACGATTGAATAATGACACATTAGAAATAACTTATGGACTTTTGAAGTGATCAAAACTTTCTTTGATGTTAATTCCTTGTAAAATTCCTTGTAGTAAAGTGATAATATTGACTGTTGATTAAAATTTTTGCGCTAAAATTTATTAATACGACAACACATCAATGTCGGCCATTTTAAAAGCTCATTGTTCATGAAAGATTGACACTTTTAATGAAATAAAATCACATTTAAAAACTTAGTTTTAGCCAATAATAAAGAAATTATTATATCCAAAATTATAATTATCACATATCACACTGCAAATATCGTATTTCGTAAAAAAATACGGAATATTGGGTCAACAGAGGGCTTCCTCTAATTCCGTTCTGAATTTTGCTTTAGAACGATAGTACAGTCGATAGCACCTTAGGCTTTACGGTTTGTCGTTTAGATCTACGTAATGCCATTGTATTAAAAACAATTTTATTTATAGTAACAATGCTGTCGACCAAAAACAAGTACTTATAAGTCAAAAAGTGACAGTTTGACTCACAAACATAAATAGTATTCCCGTTGTATAGAAACTCAAAACTTGACTAAGATCCGATCTGGGCACATTTGAGAATATTAGTCAAGAAAACTATTGTTTAATTTTTTACAAGCAACGGAACAATTATGTTATTGTGGAAGAATAATATAATATTTTACAAATGTAATTATTATATCTGACACACTTTCAGTATGTAATCTTTGTATTTTACATAATAAACATGCGTTATTAGTCAGATATGTCAAGATGACCCCGAGATATAGTTAATTATACTACTCAAACTGAAGGCGTTCCTTGCAATCTGTAATAACAGCTTTATACTGGTAATTGATATAGTGACCTTTTAGTGTGTTGTCAAACATAATAATAAAAATAAAATCATTAACATGAATAACATTGAAATAAGTAAATAAATATTTCTTACATTCACACAGATTAACCTAGCCCAAAGTATGCACAGTAAGGCTTGTGTTATAGATACTAGGCTAACGGATAGTTATCATTCATAGATAGGTAATATTCATAGAAATATATAAAAACACCCATGACTCAAGTACAAATGCTCGTATTAAACCTATAAGTTCTAATTAATATTAACCAATTCATCAAAAAAAACAAAGGAAACTTATTATACCAATTTATATATAATATGAAGTATGATGTTTTGTCATCTTTTGGATACTGCTTACATTGTCTTAAAAAACAGAGACTAAAATCTCCAAATATTAAAACTTATTGAAACCATGACTTTAATGCAACAACTCTCAAAACATATAATCGAATTAGTCATCTCTCTTGAATCTGCAATCAAAAATACAGGAACAATATACATTAAGTTCACGCTACGAGTAAAGATAATTTTATTCGCACGACTTTGAGGAGTACTAAAAATATGTGATTGTTTTTTTTACAGTCACAAAATAATTAATAATGCCAGAAATCTAATAAAAACTAAGCAAAAAAATTGACAAAATACCGTATGTGTGTTATGTATCTTACAGACATAATATTTCAATATAATTATTAGTATATTAAATAAAGAATAGAGTTACACTTCTATATTTCCCTTATGACTCGTAAAACACCTATGTGGTTCTTACAACAAAATATTAGGTTAAAACAACCACAAAAACCTCGATCAATCATTTTGAGTCACCCACAGGAAGAATTTGCTTGAAACGAGTTCTTTTTTAAGAGCTTATTCAACACGTTTACTACTAAGTTCTACTGTTTATTTAACATTTAGCGTCTTAAATCTATAATCTAAGATCACAGTGGTTTGTGTGTTTGTCTGTTCGCTCTTTTTCCTGCTCTTTTCCTATTGTATCAATAACGTTACCATAGCAACGCGTTAACCGCAAGTAGTTCGTCTACCGGACGCTAGATGGCGCTAACGGAAAGATTAATAATAGAAAAAATTTAAAGAATTTTGTCCACCCGTGCGAAGCCATGAAAGGGCCACTAGTAGTTCCAAAATATTACAGTCCGTTTTGAAAGGGACTTGAACTTAAACTCAATTATATTTTACCCTATTACTGTGGACATAAGATTCATGAAAACATTAAATTTCATGGTAAAAAGCACGTTTCTATTTTGTATTGTAGACAATATCATAAAACCTTTTTTCAAGTTTAATAACTAATTCAAGTTAATTTAATTTATAACACGTCAGGAAACCTAATATAATGCTTTATTTTCTTCCTAAAGTAAATTATATATTTTTTCTTAAAGTAAATTATATTTTTCCTTTGTTACAGATAACAACTGATGCTGTGTATCCGTTGCACCGACTCCGACCTCTTTTTCCCAAAAACTCTTGATTTTGCCAACGTAACGTGACAGTCAAACTGACAGCTGGTACAACGCGTGTCTTTTGCAGTAGCTTTTGCGAAATCCAGCAGTGTGGCCAAACTATGAGGATAGGATCTTTAAAGAGATAGTATTTGTTTTATATTCCTGTAAAAATTCGCAAATTAACGATGGCGTCTTGGAGGTCATGTGGCATTTGGACCGTGTGTGTGGTGTTGTGTTTGCTGGGCAAAATTTCTGGCTTGGACAATGGACTGGCTTTGACACCACCTATGGGTTGGCTGGCGTGGGAAAGGTTTAGGTGTAACACGGATTGTAAGAATGATCCCGAGAACTGTATAAGGTGGGTCCAATTATTTTTAATTATAGATTTTGCTTTGAGCAAATAGAAACGAGTTTTACTATCTTTATAGTCTCTGAAATAAAAAATGCAAGGTTCTTTTTATATTTCTGTGTAGGTTTTTAATTAGAATAAAACACTTTTTTACGGATTTTTGCGCATGTTTTATTTTATTTTAAATTTAATCCTGACGTTTCGACTCCTTTACAGGAGCCGTGATCACAGGATGACTAAGATGATGGTTGTCATGTATTTTCTACTACCTTCACAATATTTTAATCGGGCACGTTCCTAATTATTAAATTATTTTATATAAATCAAGTTTTCACGGTAATTCAAGGTTTTTAATTACCGTGTGTGTTGATTTGTCCATTTGTTTTATGCTAAGCCGAACATTATAGTTCTTAAATATTCAACAGTTAAAGGTTTTTTGATTAAGACGAGTAATTATCACTTTGGTTGAGTTAATACGATTATTAGTTTACCGTGTTTTTTATTTCACCATATAATTTTATTACTTTAGACAAGTATAACAATACTTGCCTAAAGTAAACAAGGTAACTTTGATTACATGAATTATTAAAATAATGAAAAATATCTGAATTGAAACATCCGAAAGGACTTAAAACTTTTGAGAGGTAATCGTAGTTTATTTTTATAACGGCGATAGAAATAATAAAATATCATGCACTCATCCTCACCTATCTACTAACTCGTTACTTATTTACTTATGATGAAATTATGTGATCTATGTCTAACAGCTTAAGATATAATATAATCTGCAGTGCGATATTTATAAATTGCAGGCGCGCAAAGCGAATTTTTTTTAAATATAAACCGTGTGTATATCATGACATAACCGTTTCCAGACAGACTTGACGCGGAGTGATTTTTCGAAGATATTTCACACTTTTTCACAAGACACGGCACAATCAAGTATGAAGATTGTATTTAAATAGTTTTGTGCTGACATACTCCCGTTCTCTGTGGCATGTTGAAATATTATATATTGTATATAAGTAAAAATCCTGAACATTAAGCTCACTTAACTTCTTATATTTTATTTCCTTGTAGCCAAATTTATCTTCGACACGCAATAATATCCCAAATCTGACACCAAAGGTGGTGGAGTTTATAAAATTATGCGTTCAAATAAGTTTGCGTTAGTACGATTCCTAGGGAGGTCGGTAGATTTTTCATGTTCTGTTCTAGCGAGAAGCAATTACTTTACTAAATTTGTCCATAACGTACTTTCATGAAGACCTTCATTTTTCACGATGACAATTATATATTTTATTTTTATAAGTAATACTAATAAGTGCATCAAACATTGCCACAGACACTTTATAACTCTTATTTGAATAGATAGATGTACTCAACCAGCAGCTTCTTGCAGGATAAAGGTCACTGCTAGTGTGGTTAAATAAATATAGACATTTAAATAAGGATAACCAAAAAGTTACATGAATATGAATTTATGCAGTACTAATTTATTGACACCGATAAAATTTCCAGTGATCGCTTGTTCCGGACGATGACGGATATCCTGGTATCTGAAGGGTATGCTGCGGTGGGCTACGAGTACATTAATGTGGATGACTGCTGGCCGGAGAGGGAGAGGGATGCAAGGGGGCGGCTCGTCCCCGATCGTGAACGTTTCCCGTATGGAATGAAAAGCTTGGCTGATTATGTAAGTACACTTTTAGATTAAGCAAGTGCTTAGTACAAGATAAATAAAAAAAGTATAATATTTTTCACCTACATAATATTTTCATAAATTCATTAGGAGGACACATGGCAATACAATACACGACACACTTTTTTGTACACCATAATGTGCGACCTTACCGTTTAAAGCGATTTCTATCTGGATATAGAAATTGTGTTTGCGACAAGCGGTTTGCGTCAAAATAAAATAATAAAAAGTAACATATAAATTAAGTCTATTTAATATAAAGGTACAAGTAAAATATTATGTGAGTACAGTACTGGACAAAGGTGATATACTGATTTCTGACTTATTACACTAGCCCAAAATAATCACTGTAAGGCTAGTGTTATGAATAGTTATAGCCGGGATTACTTATACCGAAAATGATTTACAGTAAAACTAAGAAATATGTGTGGGTGCTTTAGCTGGAGAGGTCGAGTGCAAATGATGAAGGTATAAATGGTGAAGTTTGAGTCAAGCTGTACAAGTTAACGAGCGTCAGCATAATCAAGAGTAAGGAGGAGAAGAGAATGAGTAAATGAAATTAGTAAGAAATTTCGCAACCTTTGCAATGTATATCAATTTCTTTAAATAATTCTTGAAGAGAATCTTTAGACCGTAAGTTTCAAATAAATTGTACTGCAATTATAATATATAATTATAATATTGAACCTGGGACATACCTATAGCTATGGGTGTTTATCATCGTCAATAATAACCGTAATGTTATAACTTTTTCAATAATGTATCGTGGTCGATACAATCAACGCCTTCGAGAGGTCACAAAAATATCGGCATCCTGCTTTCCCCGCCAGGCATCAAAAATTTTTCTTTTAAAAATGCAACTTCCAACTTTCGTCAGTCAACTGTTTTTGGTGGAAAAGTATGTTTAAACATTAAAAACCAAGCATTGGCCATAATTTTATTTTAAAACGGGTGGACAAAGTTCTTTAAATTTTTTCTAGCATTAAATATAGCCCATGTTTCTCAACGTAAATGTAGCTTTCCAATGTGAAAGTAATTATGAAATCGGCTTAGTAGTTTTTGAGGTTATTCATTGCAAACATACATAAATACAAATATTTCTTCTTAATAATATAAATGTAGATAATTTGCTTAAAGCTGACAATATATTATTTTTTTATATTATTGAAGTCAAATTTAAATCTAGACTTGAAGAGATCTGTAAAAATCTCCATATCTATAATTGCATGAATAAAATATTAATACATTTTTAGTCTAACTGCAAAAGTTTTGTGATGTGACGCGAAAACAATACAGACCGCGATCGTATTTAATGGTTTTGATGTACGATGCATATGTCCGTTAATTGTTGCTGCCTATACATAGGCATATGGGGAAAAAGTGGTAGCCTTTATGTTAAACTAATCTATACATATAAATAAAATTGGAGTGTCTGTTTGTAATATTGAAATAACCGTTTTTTACTACATGCATATGAATATATATATATACGGTACACACACCAAAATAACATTTTTTACAATTTTTGTCTGTCTGTATGTCTGTTTGTTCCGGCTAATCTCTGAAATGGCTGGACTGATTTTGACGGAACTTTTATTAACAGGTAGCTGATGTAATAAGGAGTAACTTAGGCTACTTTTAATTCAAAAAAAATAAAGTAATGTTGCAATATTCCACGCGGACGAAGTCGCGAGAGGCCGCTAGTCTTTAATATATTTAGTTGTTACACTTCCGCGCACATTACACTTGGATTAAAACACTTTTTTACGGATTTTTGCGCATATTCTTTAATATTTTTATGACGTTACTTGTAAAATATCTGTGCTCTTTCAAATAATAAAATATAGTTAAAATTATTATTTATATGGAATTTAAAATATTTTAAACGCCAACGCCGAAGTTGGTTTTATCGGACACAGTATGCTAAAGTGTATGGTTTTGCACCGCTGTAAAGGCCATTGATATTCGTGATGTTTTTCTATTTAAACATGTATTGGTACTGTTATTTATTAAAACATAACGAAAAATTTTATGGTTTTTATGTATCCGGTTCGAAGATTAACCTCTTTTCGTTGATCTAATCTGGTTTCTAATTTTATGGAACTAGAATATACTTAATTAATGTAAATTGTTACACCTAGTTTTTAATTTTTTAGACAAATATAATACGCAAAGTTAGTATTTAGTTGATTTATGGGTATGTTTTACAATTAAATGCGGATAATAAGTTTCAAATATTAATTAAAACTTAACTTGACATTATTCATTAACAACTCAACAAGTATTAGGGGTTAAAGTATGAAATTGCCGATTTGTACTGAAAATCTATATTGTTTATTTTTTAAATTTTTAACAAATTTATTTAATCAAAATAGTTGCCATTATTATCTATACATTGCTGCCATCTAATGGGAAGGTCATTAATGCCTTTGCGATAGAATTCCGACGATCTAGACTGCACAAACTGTGTGAAAGCATTTTGTACTGCCTCCTGGGAAGAAAACTTCTTGTCACGTAGATAATTGTCCAAATCACGAAAAAAATGGTAGTCCGTTGGAGCAAGGTCTGGTGAATACGGAGGATGACGAATGGTTTCTAACTGCAGTTCCTGAAGGGTCAAAATGGTTTCTCGTGCTGTGTGAGGTCTCGCGTTGTCGTGGAGCAATAATGGTGAAGATCGATTCATGAGTCGGGGCTGTTTTACTGCTAGTTTTGTCAACATGGTTCGGAGTTCGGCACAATAGACATCTGCCGTTATTGCTTGACCAGATCGGAGAAAACTATAGTGAATAACACCATGCTGAGACCACCAAACAGTTACCATTACCTTTTTATTGGTAAGTTTTGCTTTAGGACACTGTTGTGGCATTTGACCTGGGGTCAGCCATTGCATTTTTCTTTTCCGGTTATCATAAAGAATCCACTTTTCATCACATGTTACAATTCGATCCAATATTCCTTCATTTCTGTACCGGTTCAACAAGGCAACACAAGTTTCAACACGCGTTTCTTTCTGCAGATCAGTCAAATCATGAGGCACCCATTTTTCGTATTTTTTTATTTTATTGATTTGACGCAAGTGAGTCAATATTGTGGGTAAGGTAACGTTAAACCATGCCGCTAATTCCTGGGTACTTTGACTAGGATCGGCTTCCACTATCTCTCTTAATTCATCGTTATTTACCTGTGTGGGCGGTCTTCCTCGTGGCTCGTTCTTTAAGTCGAAATTTCCATCACGAAAGCGTTTAAACCAAAATCGCACGGTGCGTTCATTAGTAGACCCCTCTCCAAACGCAGCATTGATATTGCGGGCTGTTTCTGCCGCGTTAGTTCCGCGTCGGAACTCGTATTCAAAAATAACTCGAATTTTCGCAGTATCCATCTTTCTTGTCTAAATTGAATAACAAAAACAATTGAAAGTCGATATTCAAATGTTTTACATTTTTTAAAAAAAGAACATCATAGAAACCATTTAAAAAAAGTTTCATTCGAAAACC
Organism: Calamotropha paludella; assembly: GCA_927399485.1. Lineage (NCBI taxonomy): Eukaryota > Metazoa > Arthropoda > Insecta > Lepidoptera > Crambidae > Calamotropha > Calamotropha paludella. Next base: position 15,129,465 of record OV656803.1, on the reverse strand, counting down.
TCAAACCATGAAGATTCTATGTCAATTCAAAGAACCTATTGCAATAAAACGGCAATTTCATACTTTAACCCCTATTATTATCAAGCAAATAATTACATGAACGTAAAATCTTCACATGAATATAATTTGTACTTATTATTAATCCATTTTTACTGATTTTATAATGAGCAATTTTTATATAATTTAGTCTCATGAAGCGTCAACTTGAATCATATATTATCTACTTTCATATACCTATAGCCTCGAGTCTAGGCGGTTGTGGAATTAATGTTTCTGGTATCCATTAGTACAAGTGTTTATAAATGATTCTTCATAAATATATATAATGTTTCTTGATATAATAATCATGTTCCTCAGTCCAGTTTTTGCTTGCCGGAATAAAAATACATAATATGTGCACAAATAAGTATCAAATTATTGAAATAAATATAAATCAAAACTTAAAGAGACAAGTCAGTCTCGAAAATATTTTTAATAGATCTTTTCTCAATCATTTGTTTTTGGTATAGGGTTATGTTATTTCACTTTTCAAAGCAATACTTCATGTTACCTACTTTGTAAATCGTAAAGGACTTTCAATGTTACCCAACAACTGAATAAAATTATTCGGTCTTTAACCCGTTATTGTGTTTCATCTTATTTTCATTGATTCTTTGTTCATTGTTGAAACGTTTCACATGACTGTCTTGTTAGAAATTATAATGAACGAAACATGGTTGCTTAGTTACCAATAGTATACAATATTATATAATGCAAAAAAAATGTCTCCGCCGAGAAAACGTAGACGTAAGAAATATTTGTTCACAAATATGTATTTCCTGTGTATCTCAATTGCATGGTTGGCCTAACGTTCCGTTAAAATAGAGTTTGTCACGTTGGAAGCACTTTCTTATTTTATGATTTAGTAATAATTTTTATACGAAGATCCATCAATTTGCGCTTTACCAAAGTATCATTTAGAGGAAATAACACATGCGAGAGATTTGCTGAAATTTGTTGAAGATTTGCCAATATTGAAATCGTAATACTTACTAGTTTTGACGATTGTGACTTTTTAGAAAGAAATAGGTGCAAAGACTAGATTATCAAATAATAGTATAAAAGTTATGGGACTTCTACGAATATAATGTTCAGTTAAATCCTCATACACAGTCATCAGTGTCAGTATTAGTAAAAATCGGGCTACTATAGGTTTGTTGCAGACGAGTGTCAAAAACAGGCATTTTTGTTTTGTATGAAAGGCAACACTTGATGTAAGACAAACGGTTCAAAAATATAAAGGCCAAATCGAAATAGGATGCTCTCAAAGAAATTAAAATAAAGCCCTTTATTTGTATTATCTCAGTACCTTTCTTTCTCCATTCCTATAGCATTACTCGTGACAAGCAAGTAATTTCGTGACTGAGTAATTTAACTTAGAAGCTTTTTTATGTAACAGATTCAGGTCTGCAAGAGGTTTGAAATTCAGTATAATAAACTGTATTATCTTTATACATTAATCAATTTTAAATATTAAAATATTTTTTTTAAATGTTTTAGATCGTATTAGAAACGCAACCTTTTGCTACCCGTGCGAGCGTATTCCAAGTAAATGATATTAGATTGTAACTAGCTGACCCAGTAACGCGTTTCTATGGTAACGCTTTGCTATGGTAACGCTAAAAGAGCGGGAAAAAGAGCGGACAGACAAACACACAAACAACAAATTTGTGTTCTTAGATTATATATTATTGATTACAGCTCAATTTAAGTTACTTCACATTTCAAGCATGTTTCTCGCCAATTAGGAATGTCACCAAATTTTGTCAAAGATAATGTCAAAACGATTTATAGAGCTGACTTAAGAACAACATTTAATTTATTCTCTGTACTTTTTTTTATAACAAATAACAGTAAAACCATAACAGCATCCTTTAATGGATATTACAATTAATTCTGGCAACCCTGAATAACATTTTTTAAGTACGCGCATACGACAATATGAAATAATGGAAGTAACTACGTTGTTATTTTTTGTTTATGTTGATTTACTGTCGTTGTAGCGTCCCGTTTTGTCAATGACTGTTTTTTGTTTAACTTTTTGTTTAGAGTTTACTTTTGTGTTTATTTCACGACCTCGATTAAGTAATAACGATTATAACCTTTGTCGGTAAATTACTATGGTTAAAAAAGAACACATAATATTTTATAACACAAAACAGGGTTAAAATAAATGCCACACAATTTGAATTAAAAATTAGTTAAAGATTTTCAAGAACAAAATGTTTTACTAACTGTTAATTAACCTGATTTATTTAAATGTAGCTATATTTTATTTCTTAGGGGGATAATAAATTCCCAACGTCTTTTTATTGATCTCAGTAAATTCACAACATTTGATAACCAAATTGCGTTAATATTCTCACGGTCTGCACAACAATTTTAATGATTTTTATGTAAATAAAAGTTCTGGTAGAATTTTAATATTTTATGCAAATTCAAACCAATATTTTAAATACCGTTACACCATAAACGTTTATATGGCATCGATCCTAAATTTGAAACAGCAATAGTTTTCTAGTTTTATGATATAAAAAAGCAGTTCATTGACTTGGTTGGAACGAGTTATTTTTATGTTCATTATGCAGAAAAATATTTTTTGTATTGTCGCCATAATTCCACTTAAACGAAACTTGATTACTTATGTGTTTTTTTACAATGTGCGCATTTGAATATATTGCATATATTTCTATGTATTAAACTATATTTAATTAATTTCTAATTAGCCTAATGTTTAACTTACTAGGAAAAGCAACTGAATACTCAATTATCTATAACGTGTTGTAGCCCAATGAATCTACTTGCATGCAAAGTTAAAATTCATCGTATTTAATTTAAATATATTTGTCTTTGCTTTACACTTATCATAGAATAAAGAATGTGGTCTTATCTTTGTTTTAAATACTTCATGTGAACGTTTTTATTCGTTACGGTTATTGCTAACAATGTGCGTTATATAGTTTACCAAAATATTTAAAAATCCGATCGAATTTCGAGTTAAATTTTAACTAAATATACTGTCATATCAATTCTGTTTATACTTCCATACGCTCATTGGGCACAAACTTCGCATAAGTATGTATTTTATATATTAAGAAGTTAGCCTAGTTTTTGTTTTTTTTAACCCTTGCCGGTTGATTGGTTTATTCTCTAATGTCGCAAGGCATTAACTCCGCCTTTTGTTATATTTCAGTAACATTAATTATAGTAAAATGTGCATAACCAATTTATCACTTACTACACATACCATTAAACAACTTAAATAAATAACCTAAGGGCCTCTTTTCGATCGTCATCTTAATAGTAAGCGCTGAACTCCATGCAATACCGTGTGGGCCGGCAACAAATGATACATAATCAATATACAAATTGTTTTATATTAGAATCATAATTGTGGGAACTATCGACTAGTCCTTGGATTGCCTACGTACGATCATGAGTGAATCGCTTAAATAATTGTCTGTTAATATAAATCGATGTACAAACCTACTGGGGACATTGAGGCTTATACAATTTGTTTTAGGAGTTTTAAGCTTTTCATGGGTGGTACTTGATCGTTTTACGTGAACGTATAAGACATGAAATTATCCCCGTATAGACTCATTTATTTTATCTATCCTTCATACAAAAAAAAACTTTTCCAGCTTTGTTTGAACAAGCTACTATTACACGGTTTATAAGTAAGTTGACAAAAACGATATGAATAACTAACCTATCTCTGCTTTATCTGATATAACTGAAATCTTGAAAAAAATACTTTATATCCGTTTAATAGACTACCTAACTTCTTTTTAAATACTAAACCAAACCAATTCGGCTTCAGAAAAGGAATATTGAAGACGCAGTTACGTGTTTAACTTCACTGATAGCAGAATAACTCGAAAAAGGAAACAAGTGTTTAAGTATAAATTTTTATTGACCTGAGAAAAGCATTTGCCACAGTTTCTGTCCGCATCCTTGTACGTAAATTGGAGTCAGAAGTACCACACTATCGGATTTTTCAGGACCATTTTAGGAACATAAAGCAAATGGTTAGGGTTTATCAACATACTAGTATCTACATCTACGTGCTATTTTTGGTGTACATTAATGACTTATGTACAATGGACTAATTGAATGCTGAAGTGTTCACGTACGCAGACGATACAGCAATTGTTATTTACGGTCCAAGTTGAAGTAATCTTAATGTTAGTGCCGAAAATGGTATGGTTCGGGTTGCAAAATGGCTTAAAAATAACCTCCTTATACTCAAGACTTAAAGACCAACTACATTTATTTCAGCTTAAAAATAACACACGACCAGAAAAATCTTATAACATAAATCGCGTAAATTAAATCAAATATTAAGGTATATTGATGGATCATAGAGTTTTATAATTTTATATATTTTTTGCATTTTTTCAATGCTATCTTATAAGTTTTTTTTTCTATTAAAAATTCAAAAAATATATTATTATAAAACTAAATGGCTGTTTCATTTAAATCGATTGCCCAAACTCTTTTTGTTTGTTCTTCTCATTGATGTTTGTTCTTCTAATTTTAGAAAGGTACTTACTGAAAATTTTCGATAAGTGTTCACAAGGCTCGATAGCTCAATTGGGAAAGCATTGGATCGGAGTTCCAAAGGTTGCGGGTTCGATACTCGCCTGAGAATTCACTTGTGAGCCGAGTCGATTTGTTCAGTATTTTTCTATTAAAATAATAGAGCATATAGTGTCTCGGTACCCACAAATTCAATTGATATCTACTAGAATCAGAAAAATTATTTGGCAACTCAAAACATTGAAATATGTAGTAACATCGAATATTTGCTCCAGAACCTTGTTTAATGAGATTAACTTTGCACTGATGCAGGCGATGGTAACCTACTGCATACCTGTTTGGAGTGGGACTTACAAAACGCGTTTTATTGAGATTGAAAGAGCTCAAAGAGCATTAATAAAGGTTATGTATTTCAAAAAGCGACATTTCCCCACTGAGGTACTTTACGCAATTAGTAATTTACTTTCTGTACGTAAACTCTATATTATCCTTACTGTAACAAAAATACACAAAACATTACGTATGATCCTGAATACTGACAATAGAAGAAGAAAAGATATTGTACTTAAGATAGATAGTTATGTGGTTTAAGACACACAACACACACATACACGCACACACACATACACACACCCACACACACACACACAGAGAGAGAGAGAGAGACACACACAGTTATTGTTACTTATAAGTTTAATTTAAATATGAATTTACGTTTACTAGTACTTAGGACCCTAATTTGTATTATGTTAATCTGTAATGCAAAGCTTAATATATGTTCCTTTTGCCTTGGTCTAATATAAGTTATATGAAGAGCAGAGAATTCTGACACAAGTATTTTGATGCTCTAAAGAAGACTGGCCACTTGTTTATAAATATTCTTTGTATTTTTTTGATTAAATAATTAAATAAGTGGTTATACTTAAAACTTTCTTATATAACATCTATTAGAGGGTTATGTTATATCAAGGCTGAGTGCTAACCAATAAAAGAAAATTTCGAATTCCTTTCTCAGCAACAAATCATTGATATGTCAAGTTGAATTTCACTCTATACGTATCATTACAGATGAATGTAATTGGCCATACTAGAGACATACATCACAAATTATCTGCTACTTTACAATCACGCTGATATATATTCTGTTGTCACATCAAATTAGCGCTACAGAAACCAGTAATAATAATGATTTATTCATATATCTTCTCCTCAATAGGGTTGCATTTAATTGCACACCATATTAGCAATTATCAGCAGATCTACTGATCGTACATCAAATTATATATTTTCCTGTGCATTTCGTATTCTCGTTAAGCAATATTTTATAATACTTTCCGTTTTTATACACTCTCTATTGTTCATCATATAACTGATACAAACTTTACTATTGAATAAATAATATATATAGTTTGAGATGTGTTACGCCTTTCTCGAAATCAAATATATTGTATTATTTACCGTTTCCTTTAGGAAATACAGATTTTAATCTAGATCATGTCCCTCAATAAATAAACTGAAATAAACACTATTTAATTATATTATGTTTCACTGATGGCCCCGCAATGATATCGCTATGGCTAAAAACCCAAAAGAAAGTCGTTTCTCTAAGAAGACCTAAAGAAGATAACTATGCTAATGCTAAGGAAATTAACAATATTATTTTCAAGAAGAAAATAAAAAAAAAACAAAATTTAAAGAATTAATGAAGCGTTTTTGGTAGACGTAGAAGACATCCACTGCTCAGTGGAAGCCTTCCTTAAAAAAGGTTTTTTACTTCTTTCAAGCTCAGAAGGCGGTTTGGAGATCACAGAAAAGCCATTATTCAGAAAATTATGCTGGCTATATTGTGGTAGACAAATGTCAATTGAACTAAACTGAAAATAGTAAACACTGAACCGGGTCTTCGATAAAGATCTAATACAATATCTACTCGTTGAATAGCAATCCATTTAAAAACTTCCTATCATACTTTTGTAATAGAAAACTACAGAACCTCTTCGTTCATTGCCCATTTCGTGCAAAACTAAACGTCAGCAACTAGTATGCTCGCTCTTTCACTCATCAAACAATCACTTATGTCGAAAAGAGAAAAAAGATATTACATGTTACATTATATCACATAATTGCGTGTTGTGCAAATGATAATAGTAGACGTTCGCACATTCATACATGCAAACTTTTCCGATACCAACTATTTTGTGATATTCTAATAATTTTACCGTTTTATTTTTCTATAACTTATTTAATCCGTATATTCTGGGTTTATTGAAATCCTCGTAGATATTTTGTAGAGTCCTTTGGCATTATAAAACTAATTCTACTTTTTGATTGAATTAAAATATTACATCCCAGTGGGATGGGAAATACGAATTGAATTTTATATTACTATAAATTGTTGTTTTCTCCTGATTAATTTTTATATATTTTAACCGTTATACGTTACAGTAGCTAAACACAATTACTAAATTGATTTAAGTATTTATTTGTAATTATTTAATAACGTACTTTATAATCGATGACTCAGATATATTCAAAATACTGGATATATATATTATATATATAGATATATTCAAAATTGGATTTGGTTAACTTCATAAAGAGTTGTCTTGACTTGGAATTATATATTAGTACTTGCAGCAGTAGACTAAAAAGCAATAATTTCATGGAGTCCATGATAAGATAGTTTATATTCAGATAAAGTAAGCTAGAAAATATTTTTAAAGCTTGACTATCGGATTTGTTGTGCCCTAGCTAGTAATTTTTTTTCTATGACATTCGTTACGTCTATTCGAATTTATTTTTCCGCATAACGATTAGATGTAGGTTCGAGAACCACCCGTTGAAAAAGTTTATATTTTTTTAGTTATAATTTCTATTAATATAAAAAACTTTGAAATTTAATGCTTAAATAATGAAAAATATAATAAAATGTAAATCAAGACTTTAGTTTCTATAGCAATTTCTATAAACGTAACTTAATATATAATAAGTATTTATTAAAATATAATTCATGAACTCGTTACCAAAACTAAACCCATTATTAATTGCCATGATGTTGTTATTTGGGCTAAGAATAAACCTATAAGGCAGTTTTTATGCATCTCAATGCATATTTAATTTTGTTTCATTACTCAATGCCCGCTTGAGTAGTAGTACTTTTGCACGTCAATCGAAACAATTACAGACTCACGCTATCGAATACTGCATAGTAATATAATGTTATACTCTTTGTTTACGCAAGGCTACCGACAAGGAAGAATAAGACGTGTATCATCTCTATGAACCGCAAATCAAATAATTTAACCGCAGTAAGCCGTTAACCGCAGGCGCTAACCGCTACCGATATCCGCCCCAGCTCACAAGAAAGCATCCATCTTGGAAATTAGTTTATAAATATATAATTGGTAACATTTTCTGTTTTGTAAATAAATTACGTTTTGAAAGTTAAAGTAGATTTTAATTTCAAATGAAGTACGATTTACAAATGCCGGAATTCCGGAAGCTGCTTCTCTATTTTTTCTGCTAGATTAGTACAGTCAATATGTAAGAAAAAATAAGAACTCTTCGAAAAATGACAAACCGGGATTTGACGACGCGAATCGTTAGGGGGGCAAGTAATAAACTTAATGTCAGATTTCCGAAGTCCTCCCTCCTGCTGTTTTTGAGAAAATCCAAAAAAATTTGAAATGCATTTATCTCAGCAAGTATAAATATTATTGCAAATAAAATGTTATTTCATAATGAAAATAGCAAAAAAACACTTTTTTGAAACTTTAGCGCCACCTAGCTTTTGCATTTTAAGTCGGATGACGTCACTTTAATGAAAGAAAATGTAGTCCTCAGTGTCCTCTTTAATTTAAAAAAAAAACGGGTCGCCAGCACTTATACTTGCTGAGATAAGTGCATTTCAAATTTTTTTTGAACTCTCTCAAAAACAGCAGGAGGGAGGACTTCGGAAATCTGGCATTAAGTTTATTACTTGCCCCCCTAACGATTCGCGTCGTCAAATCCCGGTTTGTCATTTTGCATAGCAAAAATTGCAGATTGACTGTACTAGATCCCTTACTACTTAACTGCCGTTCTATTTGGTTTTTATTTACTTCGGTTGAGTTGATTTAAAATAAGGATGAGCTTAATTATTAAACAACTTTTTCATTCAAGTTTTTTGTTATTGTTATCAATAATATAGGAATTAAAAGTTTATCTGAAAAATCCTGAGGATAATCTTTGAATATATTTATTGTATGTTTTTTTAATTTTTCAATATATTGTTAGTTGATAATATTGTAAAATGTTTCGTAAATATTATATGTATTTTTCTCATTATTTATACACGCCCTAAGATGGAGCTTTTTGAACAATGTATGCAAATAGGAACATATTTAAGAAATATTCATAACTCAGTGTGACTATTGTCTTGTTAACATTCATGTGTAATTGAATAGAAATGTAACAGTTTGAAATGACCGTCATTTAAGCTGGAGTGAAAGTAATGTTACGTGATCTAAGTACCTAGACAAATGTCTATGATAACACTTACCAATATGAGAAGAAAATGTAACAGTTACATTAAATCATATGAATATTCGCTAAAGAACAATTAATGAACATTAATTTGGCCGTATATGGCCTTAACAGGGCATATTGTCGCTTTATCTTTTTTCTATTGAACCAATCTGTATGTTTCTCATAAAATGTTCGTAGTCATGTGTTGCCGCTACTATGCGGTGTCCCTTAAATATATTCACGTAGATGGCGACTAATAATCCCGAAGGTAATCATCACAAAATAACCAGAAGCGTTCTCCGATAAGGTTTTTGACTTCGATCTTCAATTCACCAGTCAAATATGGAGATTATGGCAAATCCTTTCCAATTTCTGACAGCTGAAAAGTTGAGTTGTGTTGATTTGGTCCATTGTAGAGCTCAGATGTTCTTACACTCTTGTGTTACAATAACACAACAATTACGCAACGGCTATCCTGCCGTTTGTACCAACCAGGACCGCTGGTGGGAACGGATTCCGGAAGGGACGGATGTTTGTATGATGAATACGAGCTTTTGTACCTGAGTCATGGGTGTTTATATATATTTCTATGAATATTACATATCTATATATCATATTATATGCGTATCCGTTACCTAGTGTCCATAAAACAAGCCTTGCAGTGCTTACTTTGGGCTTGGCTAATTGGTGTGAATGTAAGAAATATTTATTTATTTTTACTTTTTAGTCACGTTAATCAAACATGTATAATGGAATACGTAACACCGATTACTATTTATAAGTAGATATGCGTTCACTATGTTACATTAAATGGTAAGATATAACATTGTTATTGATTATTATAGTCATGTTATATAGCCAAACTTATGTAACAGATAATTTTGGAACTTTCAATGCATCGTAACTTGGAGGTTTATAAAGTGCCTGTCTGTGAAATGTGTGTTCTGTCAAGTAGTGTAGAAGTAATGATAAAGTGATTATAGGTTAACACAAACTACAAGTTTCATTTCTTTTTAAAGTACATATATATTAATAGTTAGGTCAATAAAAGTAGTGTTTTAATGATTTTATTTAATAACATAAGTTTTTTTACATATTAGACAATTTTATTTACAGTCATTTCATCTGCTACTAATGTGTTTGCTCACGGCAAAACATATCAATGTTTTAATAATTTTCTTGTAAAAAATTAATGGGTGATACACATTCCTCAAATATGATGAATGTCGCTATCATTTCTAAACTTAATGCATTATGTGTGCACTTATCTAATATACGGCGAATAATAAAACAATTTGGTTCTCTAATAGGTAACGTCGACAATATCTGAATAATAGATGCTGGCAACTAACAGTGTAATGGCGTTTTCTAACGCACCTTGAGAAGATATATATTTTGTTAAAGCTGCACTAGGTTTTTCTATTTGGGGTTATATTTATCGACAATATTTTATAAAAATTACAAAAATGCAATCAACAACAGTTGCTTTTATGCTGACTCCTATCGAAGAGTCCTGCCTCATATAGAGAAAAGATCCATTTTGGTCGTAAAAAGTATCAAAGTAAGCGTTCCAACTTCACTAATACCCATCGACACAAAAGCTAATATTTATTTAATACATGAAATGTAAGCATGTCTTGTTATTCGACACAAGAAAAGTATTTTGTTAATAAAAACAGTGTCAATAATTTTATATGATACAAGTTCATTGGATGTTCATGGATGCTAAATAATAAATATATGTAATAAATTTATTAAGTATTTTTGTGTTTGAATTCGTGGTAGATTGATGTACTATCATCTGCACATGAGTCTTTATATTTTTGTATACCATATTTTGTTACAAATCAGTAATATCAAACTTCCTTAAATTGGTTTTCACCAGCCACCGATGCGTCAATTTATTGAGATATCGTTACACACTATCGCACTACGAATTCAAATGCCATTGTAAAGAAAACGTTTCAAAATTTGGCCGTATAATGCCTTCTTGTAGAAATATAAAACGACCATAATGATTCGTGTGAAATATCAATATAAGCAACCGTAGGTCAGAGGTGATGGGTTCCCGTGTGCTATTGCTGCAACATACAGTGTTAAAAGCAAGCTGGTGGTATTTCAAAGCAAACAAATTCAAGCATTATTAATTATCAGCTATCTTTCAGCATTTTGGCTCCTTATCAACCTGCAAGGAAGTGTATAACTACCTTGTTCGCCAAAAGTAAATGTAAAAATTAAAAGCGAGTGTTTCTAAACTTATTACAATTGCGGCCCGCTTATTATTTTTACCGATAGATATATAAAATTATATTATTAAGTAATAATAAGAATGTAGGGAAGTGAGAGCAAATGGGAGCTGTTTTATGAGGAAAACACGTTCCGTTTAGGGTATAAGATTAATATAATATTAAATTAAAGCAAAACCAAACATTTGTACAAACTATCTAAAACGCGACTGACAACAACTTCAAAGTCAAAAATTATAAAACAATAAAAATATTAAAAAATACAAATCATTCTAAAAAAGGTTGCTATCAACAACAAAGAAAAAAACTTTTTATTTGTAGATTATTATCATTATTAAGTGGCCTGAAGTGGCCAACTGCTGGGCAAAATTGTCCCAACCACCGTGACATTCTTCTCGATCTTGTACCATAGTGGATATAAAAAAATAATTATTTTCGCAATATATTTTTTAATACCCTGTAATAATGATCATAATCATCATAGTCGGGAGGAAGAAGAATAACGTTTATTATAAACGCTCAATCGAATCATCATCACACTGCCATCGATTTATGAGTTTCTATCCTCTTCTATTATTGTATGGTCTATACTTATTTTCCACGAGTCAGCAATAACATTTTGCATGACATCCACTAACTTTATTTTCTGTTAATTTAACGGTTCTTCTTTTTGCATTCAACATGCTTTTTTATATTAGCCTAAGTTAAGTCAATTGGATTTAACTTACGGATTTAGAGAGAGAGATAGAGTGGTAATGTAAAAATTAAATATTATTTTTGCTGTTTTCAAAAGTTGCGCTCTTAGTTCGCTTTTTATCTAAAAGTATTGATATCTTTGCTGCCCAGCTAATGTTTAATGTGTGGTTTTCTCCAGTTTGACGTTGAGGTTTTATTTCTTTTCGATGTTGAGTTCTTTGTACAGAATTTTATCATCTATCTGTATTGTTTACAGTGTTACGTGAAAAAAAAACATTATTTATTTATTTATAATCAATTGGTTGCTGTGTGTATTCATTTTTAATAGAAACATTAATTAACCCAGTTTTGGTCGAGGATATAGAATGACTCTACATAGTTTAATTTAACTCAACTATTTTCTTTGCTATAGGATGTCGGATTTAGAGTAGTCAAAGTTCGTCTTGCTCTTCTCGTATGTCATTTGAAGAGGACTTTGATCTTCAACACCTTTTTTTTTTTTTTTTTTTTTTTTTTTTTTTTTTTTTTTTTTTTTTTTTTTTTTTTTTTTTCGTAGAAAATGGCATTAGGCTTTCACACCGTGTCGGGAGAACACGGTGGATATGTGGGACTCTCCTCCATGCCCCTACCCGGCCGAGTGCCCGGTAAAGGCTTGGAGGCCTACCCACTAAAAACTACGGCGTCCCAATACACAGTGGTGCGGGTCGCGGGGTCCCTTGTCGGACTCGACCGCGGCCCGGACCAGTGTGGGTCCGCGCTCGTGGGCGGACCTCGCCTATGCTCCGTGAGGGATGGAGCAACGGGGTGAACCGTGACGCCCTGAACACCCCGCACGCCTGAGGGCCAAGTGCAATGCGACTGCCGGTCTCCCGCTCCGACAGCTGCTGGCCCCCTTTCGGTGAGGAAAGGAATAAACCACACCCCCCGACCGACCCCGACCCACACAGGGCGAGACTCCCGCGCCCGCGATGATCACCCAAGAACAAGTCTCAAGAACAAGTTCCCGGGCGCCACCGCAGGCGGCGCGGTTGCCCCGCCCAGTGCAGGCCGGAGGCGGCCGAGGTGTGCTAACGGCCTTCCCCCCCCCACCTCATCGGAATGTGTGTCCGCGGAAGTCCCCCGGAAACAAAAGTTCCCGGAGGGCTTCCGCGGTCACCATCCCATCGGACCCCCTCTCGGCCACGCCGGGCGATAACGGAGAAAACTCCGGTATCACCCGTAGTTTCCGAGTGAGGCTCCTACCCTCGGGGAAGCCGTTCCCGAGGGTCCTCCTCAAGCGCATTCCGCTCGCGAGGCATTCATCCCGCGAGCCTGCGCTACTGGCCTCTTGACCCAAAGCCCTTCCCAGCGGGGAAGGGTGGGAAGAGACCCTCTCCCCCTTCGTGCGTTTTCACGTGGGGGGTGGACACCCAGGCAGAATGGGTGCCCCTTCCGCCATTTGGGGCGTCACTAGAGGAGAAGCGGAGCTCCATCCTCTAGATGGGGATGCGGGTGGCATAACGCCGCCACCTTCTCCCCCGACGCCTGCGCCTTATGAGGGAGGAGTCTAAGTCCTCCTCCCTCCGCCTTTCGGCGGCCTCCTTCTGCGAGAGGACGTCCTCGCAGAAGGTGGCCACCCCCTCCCAGGACCCATCGCTCGTCACCATAGCTCGCGCCACGGCGGCGAGCGAGAGGTCACTCCCAATCGTCGCGACAAGATTGCCGCGCTGAGGAGACCACGCCGGACACACCTCAAGGGTGTGCTGGGCAGTGTCCTCCGCAGCGCCGCAATGATGGCACGACGGGGTCGGCTCCCTTCTAATCCGGTGCAGGTATTTACCGAAGCACCCGTGCCCGGTAAAGACCTGCGCCAGCCTGAAGGTCACCGACCCTTGGCGCCGAGCGCACCACTCCCGAAGCACCGGTCTCAGTGCCTCGAGGGTGCGCTTCCCGAATGGCGGGTCGATGAGAGACTCCTCCCACTCCCTCATCAGCCGTTCTTCGGCATCCCTCCTTGCTCGCCGGGCCTCCTCGGGTGCGGGCCTATCTCCACGCACCCGGGCCTCCACCTTTCGCAGATACACCTCCCGTAGGACACGTGCCTCCAGTTCCCACGGTGGTGTACCTGCGAGCGCGCAAGCCGCCGATCGCGACACCGTCCTGTACCCTCGTACAAGGCGGGTCGCAATCACCCTTTGGGACCGCCGGAGATCTGCCTTCCCTTTGGTCCCTACGGCTTCTGCCCACACCGGGGCCCCATAGAGGGCCATGCTCCGGATTACTCCCGCATAGAGCCGGCGGCACGTGGTACTTGGGCCGCCGACGTTCGGCAGGAGCTTTCCTAGAGCCAGAGAGGCCTTCACCAACCTGGGGGCTAGCCGCTTGAAGTGCTCGCTGAAGTCCCAGCGAGCGTCCAGCAGCAGCCCCAGGTACTTGATGTGGCGAAGCACTGGAAGCCTCACCCCATCAAGCACGACCTCCCTAGCCCTCACCGGTGGGGCTCTCCTCGGGCCATGGAAGAAGATGCACTCGGTTTTATCGACCGAGACATCTAGTCCCATGGCCCGGATGCGCGCTATAGCCACCTCCGCCACCTCCTTGGCCCGGCGACGCGCCTCGAGGTAAGTCGTCCCCCTAGCGGCGATAAGTGTGTCGTCAGCGTAACACACCATCGCCGCGCGGGGGAGGATCGTCCCCCTGAGGAGCCAGTCGTACCCCATGTTCCACAGGAGCGGACCCAGAACCGCTCCCTGTGGAACACCGCACGACATGCTCCTCTCCACCAGTTCCCCATTCGAGTCGGCGTACAGCACCACCCTGTCCTGCAGGTAGTGCTCCACGACGACCCGGAGATAGGGGGGAAGCTGGTGGAACCTCAAGGCGTCCCTGATTACCTCATACGGCAGGGAGTTGAATGCGTTGCGGATGTCCAATGACACCGCAAACACTCCCTGCCCCAGCCGTTCTGCTGTGTCGATGACCTCCCTCAGGGCTAGGATGGCATCGACCGTGGACCGCCCGCGCCTGAACCCGAACTGTCGCTCCGATAAGTTCGGGCCCAGGCCCTCCTCAAGGTGCTGCACGATGCGCTCGGCAATGATGCGCTCCAAACCCTTGCCGAGCACGTCGAGCAGCACCACCGGCCTGAAGGCGGAAGGCAAGTCTGCCGGATGCCCCTCCTTCCTCAGCAGGCAGAGTCTGCCCCTCTTCCACTGCCTAGGGAATTCCCCCCTCTCGAGACAGAGACTGTACGTCTCGCGGAGGAACTCACCTAGGTGCTCCTGGGCAATGGGGATGACTCTGCCCGGGATTCCGTCCGGCCCTGGCGCCTTCCGCTGGCCTTTGAGGCGGTCCATGACCATCTCCACCTCCTCCGTGGTCACCGGCTGGTATCCTGGCGGCTGCTCGCGAGGGATGGGTGGGAGGACCATCCTGGGCGGGAGGATCGGCGACGTGTCGGGGAAGAGGCCCGACACCACCCTGGCCAGAAGCTCTGGCTCCAGCGTTTCCGTCGCCGGAGCCTGGCTCTTCAGCTTCTTCCTGACCATCCGGTAGGGGCGGCCCCACGGGTCCCTGTCGAGAGTCGACAGGAACTCGTTCCAGGCCGCGTCCTTCGCCTGTCGGATGGCCAGGTTGAGCCGCTTCTTGGCCTCCCTGTAGGTGGTGGTCAGGGCTTCCTCCTCGCCCTCCACCCTCCTCCGTCGCCGACGGCACCTCTGCAACGCCCTCCGTGCCCGAACGCAGGCTGTCCTGAGCGACGCGATTTGGTCAGACCACCAGTATACGGCGGTCTTATCGGGTCGCCCAGTCACCTTCGGCATGGAGGCGTTGCAGATTGCCGTGAAGGCCTCTTTTAGCCTCCCCACCCGCTCCTCGACCGTCCATCCCTCTCTGTCCTCGTCTTGCAGCCGCCAAGCCTCCACCACCGCCGCCTCCTCCGCCAGGTCCCTGTTTAGCCTGGCGAGGGCCCATCTGGGGAAACGTGATTGTGTTCCCCCCCCTGGGCGCCCGCCGGATCCACCCCTCAGGTCGGCTTCATACCTGATGTAGGGGTGGTCTGACAGGGACTCCTCCTCCGATAGGACGCGCCATCCGGAGATTTTGGGTGATAGCGATGGGGTCGCCAGGGTGACGTCCACGCGGGAGCCCCCGCTGCCCCTGACGCAGGTGAAGGCGGTGCCCCTATTTAGCACCGCCAGCCCCATCGCTATCACCCAGCTCGCCACCACCACCCCCTTTGGATCGTTCGAGGGGTGGCCCCACGCCTGGTGTTTCGCGTTGAGGTCGCCCCCGAATAGGATCTTTCGGGGGGCCAGTCTCCGGATGACGCGTCCCATCCCATCGACCCACCGTTGGAGCTCGGTGAGGGCACGATTAGGCGAAAAGTACGCCCCCACCACGGTGATGTCCCCCCAACTGATGGCTACATACCCCGACCCCCTCTCAATGAGCGAGAGGGGAGGGGAGCTGACCGCAGTTGTGGGGACGACTATCGCCACCGTCTCGTCGAGCGACGAAGCCCAATTGTCCCTCGGAGGGCAACAATAGGGCTCCGAGACGATGGCTAGGTCGATGGACCACTCCGCCAGGTGCTGCATGAGGAGGTCTTGCGCACCTGTGGAGTGGTTGACATTCGCCTGTAGTATTCTGTATTGGCGTGGGGGCATTAATGGGCCAATACAGAAACTACCTCCATGGCCGTCTGGGCCTGTGCCGGTCGCGCCCCAAAGGTCTTGGGGAGAGGCCTTCCCTTTACCGCTGGGGCCTTACAAGCTTTGCCCCCCATTACGTGGTCATGGGGGCGTTTTAGCGACCGGCAGAGCGCACAATTCGGGTCCGCCTCGCAGTCTCTCGACTTGTGTCCGGGCACGCCACACCTATAACACAGGGCGCTGCGGTCGATGTTGGCCGGGCAGAGCGCCCCGGTGTGCCCGGGCTGGAGGCACCGGAAACACCTCAGGACGCGGGCCTCCAGAACCCTTATTGAGGCGACTGTCCACCCCACGCGGATCTTTCCCTCTAGGCCCAGCTTTTTGGCGGCCTCCACGGGGCATTTGACCAGAGCGGCGCCTAAGCCGCCGGGACCCCCTCTGATTTCGCCCACCCTTATCTGGTCGGGCGGGCATCCCCCTACGGCGGCGAGCGCCGCCTGTAAATCTCTTGGCCCCGTTGAGTCATCGAGGCCCACAACCCGCAGGTCCGCTGTTTTAGTGGGCCTCGAGACCGCCGCTGCATCCCCAAGGACCTCCTTTAATTTGGCGGCGAGACCGTCTGCCTTTGCCCCGCTGCCTTCTCCACCAACCTCGATCAGTCTCGCCCCCGACTGCGTAATTTTTATTTTTACGTCCGAGATCCCCAACTCCCGGAGCCTGACCTCTCTCTTCGCCTTCTCTATTACCTCGGCGTATGAGGCCCCCTTTTTTACAGCCTCCTCAGGGATGGCGAGGACGACCACAGCCGTCTTGGGAGCCACTAGCTTCGGGACCGCTGGTTTTAATTGGGCCGCTTTTGGCCCGGATTTGCCCCCCGTAGGCTGGCCCGCCACCTTTGCCAATTTGGCGGGGGCCCTTTTCTTGACTGCCGCCGACCAGGCCGTATGCTCCGCCTGCACCGGAGCCGCCGTTGTCCCGGCTGTCGACGGGCGCTCTGCTGCCTTCCTGGCCTCCCTCCCCGCCATCGTGCGGGGAGCGGCCCTTTTCTTGTCCGCCGCTAGCGGTGGCCTGTGGGTCTTCTCTTGCAAGAGCCGCCCATCCTTTTCGAGGCCTTCCACGCGAGCGTTCACCATGGTTCTCACGGCGCCCAATGTTTCCCGCTGGAAGGTCTCCATGAGGTCCACCATCTCCTCTCTCGTGAGCGGCTGACCCGTGCTCCTCCTCACCGCCTGCGCCTCGGACCTACGTGCTGCTGCGGCCGTCTTGCAGGACTCATCCATCCGGGCTTTCAGGGCCTTGTTCTCCTCGCGCAGTTTAGCCACTTCTGCGCGAAGCTGGTCCGCCACCTTCTTAAATTTGGCCGCCTCGGACTCCTTATTCGGCTTAGCCTTTTCAGCCAGTTTGTCGGCGACCCCGCCCAATTTCCGGATCGCTTGCTCCAGACACCTGCGATCCGCCTGGTCCAACGCCTTCGTCATGCCGAGCATGACGGTTTTCACCACCTCCTGTTGCTCCCGGAGGTCTTCCGCCATGTCGCCACAGTCCGTCTCGGGACCGTCCGAGAACTCGATGTCCGCGGGTTCTTCGGACGAGTAGTCCACCCTATAATTGATGGCCTTCGGGTGCCTCAGCAGTCTTGCGGAGCACGGCCGTCCCTCGTTCCCAATTTCTACTTCTAGCTCCTCTGCGTAGCTAGCGTCAGACTCCCCCCCCAGGTTTAACTTGAAGTTGGTGCTGGTGCCCGTCGACACCGGTTTTCCCAACTTTCTGGGCGCCTTAGCCTTTGTTCTATTTTTGCGCCTACTTTGGTTTGTCCCCTCACCTCCGGACCCGGAGCTTGAGGGACCCCTCTCGCCCGAACTTGGCCGCTTCCGGCCCACACTGTTGCTTCTGCAACCGGTGGGGGTCTTACCCCCTAGCGTTTGGTCTCCAAGGAGACCAAATCGGTTGCTCGACGAAGCCATGGCTCAACCCCGGCGCCACTAGCGCCTAGGGAGAGCCACAAAACGTAAAAAACCACTCGCCGGACTTGGTAGAATAGCCGCCTCGATTGAGACGCACCTACCCTACCAAAACCACCAAAAAGTCGAAAAAGGGAGAGCACTCCCCCCAACGACCCCAACTACCCCCAAACTTCCCCAAGAAATTCCGAATTCCCTACGAAAAAACAAAACCTAAGTTGAACTTAGGTTTTGCCCTAACTACCTAACCGCTTCAAAGGTGGCGCCAGCGAGACTTCGCGGCACAGTAGGTCCACCAGTGAAGCCCTCTACCTACTCCAAGGATCAACTCCCCCCCTCCAAGTTTGAAAAAATCGAGTTTGTACTCGGACGCTGCTCGAAAATTTGGCGAAAACCGCCAATTCGTCGAGCAACGACCAGGTGGAGCACTCCCCCGACCTCTCCCAACTGGTTCCTACCAGGTAGGTGCTCGCCCTGAAAAGGGCGGAGACCAATCCAGCAGAAAGGCGCGCACAGCTATCTCGAAAACCGAGATAGGGGTGCCCGACACTTTGCTACCTGGACGATCTTCTAACACCCGTCTCGCAAAAACCCTCCAAATGTATGGAATAAAAAAAGAAAAAGTTCAGAGTGAGAAAATTTCGAAAAAGTTCGATATCTTCTCAGACTCTGAAGCGATTTCAATTTTTATTTCACCAAAAGTTGTGTCTCCGAAAGTTCTACTTAAGTTCCGAAAATGAAACCTATCGCCAAAAACTGACCCACCGAAAAACGTCTTGATCTTCAACACCTGGAGTTGATCCCTGGCCGAAGTTTTACGTTTTTTCTATCACAATTGGAAATAATAAAGAAAATGATTATGTTATATGTAGTTTTAAGGTTGAAATTGAATGAATATTTACTTATAAGATAAATTATTATAATAGAAAAACTCGTTTCACTTGTTAGCCGAGTCGATTTTATCTAGTATTTTGCTATTATAATAATTTATCTTATATCTAAGACCGAGCCATTTCGAAAAGTTCGTAAAAGAAATAATATAAAAGCATTATTTAATTTCATACAGCAGTTCCCTGACTACAAACCACATCATCTTTACAAGCTCTTTTATAAGTCCTAATGATACGCCTTTTTCAAAAATTTCTTCATCCATTCCGTTTTCAGGGTAAGATTTGAGGAATGTTATAAAAAATGTTTAAAGTAACAAAACACGCGTTACATGGTACGTTTCAAATTAGACAATAATTCATTGCGAGAAACACATTATTAATATACCCGTCAACCAACCGGTAAACATTAGCTTACCACCATAACTAATGTGACTGTTAATTGAAAACATTAAAAATATATAAACTTATAATATGGAACTTATCCCTATGTCCATTATTTTGAAGAAATAGACCAGTGTGCGTAGCGTCAACGGCCTTGCGCTTGACAACAACTGTTTACCTTGTACCACAAAACTCAGCATGCCAGGCGATAAGCGGCACTTATCATGCAGATTCCAATAAATAAACGACAGTCGCTGTTCCCAGATATTTTCATAATTTTTATCTACTCTCGGCGACCAGACGTCATAAAATGGTTACTTGTTTTACAAGCAATAACATAAAATAGAACCTAAAAATAACCTCGTAAGAGCGAGTTGGCAAGGAATGGTTAATCTTTGAAAGGATAAACCACAGACTGACAACGATTTGACAGTTTTAAATGGCGTAGAATAAAAAAATATACAAAAACAAGGTTGTTTATCCTTTCGTATATTCAAAGAAAAAAAATGAAATGATTAACCGTTGTTGCAACTTCTCATTATTGCATGAAACCTTCCAGTTTTTTTAGGATCTTCTTTTAATGTCACATTTCTGCATCATATATTCATCATATTTGCATAGTTGTCTGTAATAAATATTGTAAACTATCAATTTTAGCTAATTACTTTGATAAGAGCTGGCATTCTTTCAATTGGGTTGATAGACACATACTTACACTGCTTGATATTTCCGCCTCTACTAGTTTAATTTTGTATATATAATTTCTTTTTATCCTTCATATATAAAAGCAATTGCACTTTAACTGACGCGGCTTCGCTTCGCTGAGCGTTTTTCACAACCCACAATGCACGTGTTTACTCTGCCGTGCGGCGCTCCAGACTGTTCGGTCGTCCGCCGAGTGGCTGCGCCGTCGCTGCCGCCATGCTTCCCGCCATTCTGGCGCCGCCGCTCGGTATTGCTCACATTGCACTAGCGAAGAGGCGCCGCGCATTATCACTACATTTTATTTCTTATTGTTGCTTAAAGTATTGCCATGCTCCGCGGGGGCATCCATGTGTCAAGAGAAGGAGAAATGGGGGCCAATTGAAAATCAGCGTCAGCCCTCAAGCTGACATTAAGCTGAATTGGTCACCCATTTGGTACAGACGTGGGACATAATTATTAAGTTAAAATTAAGTTTTTATTTTTTGTTGTTTTAAAGTTTTAGTTTATTCTTAATTGTCTTGTTTCGTTTTATTTTCTTTTAGTTTAAATTTTTATTATTATTATTTATGTACTGTCTTTGTGTTGTTTGTTAATGTCCTGTGTTAGTACCAAATAAAAAAGTGTTTATGTTATGTTTATGTTTATGTTGCAACATTCTTGCAGTCAATGACACCAAAATGATGACTTAGGATTTTGAATATAAGAACAATATTTATTCAACGCTAACACACCAACTCAAAGATTCCGTTTTATGCAAATTACCACTTAGCACTAACTCGACATGTTGTTATAAAAGGATAATCACCCTAATGTATTTACAAAGAGAAAAAAAATAAAAAATGCATGTTATTATCTTCTATCTTTTGAATAGTTTATTGTAAACACACCGATGACCCTCCTATTTGTCAACTCAAATTTCTCAGTTTCTTGCCGTGTCGATAAATATCAGTCTAATTAAAGGTATTTTAAGTGCTGTAAAAAAATCTCCTTTCCGATATAGTAATTATTATTTCTTTATTTCTTCTCTCGCACAGAATTACCAGTTACAATTCATGGCTTAATCTAAAAATAATTACAAATTAGTCTATGCAAGAGACTGGCGTCCGTACTAAGACACCCTGTATGACCGTCTCTCCAGATGCGAACCGACGATTTTCAATTAACATTTTTGAACAGAAAAGATAAACAATAATATGACATAGAGCTTAACTTAATGTGTGTGTGTTTAATGTGATTTTACAAAAGAACTGTTAACTTCACTTGCATTATAGCCAAGAAATTGTAATTTTTTCCAATCATTTTGTTATAAATAAATAACTATAAAGCCAAAACTCTTTCTTGCGAATGATATAGCCCGCTTAGTGTTTGGATGACAGACTTTATGTTTGAGGCGCTTTTTTACATTCTGAGAGGGGTCATTATTTATTGAAGAATATTATTTAAGCACTGTATTGAGAATAAACAGTTGACGAACACTCAAGACATCAGCTAACGAAAGAGTTCTTTAGTAGAGTCATACCGCAGGATAGAACTGACTGGCAAAGAGATCGGTATACTACATTCATAATTGATTTCTCAGCAATTTGTCGAAGGTTCTTAAATATAAAGATCAGTTTACGATTTCGTGACTCGAGATAGTTATGTGGTGTATGTGTAAGTTATTTGGTGGTTGAAACTTAAGGTATTATCAATTACTATATGTACCTGGGTATTTGATGTTGTTGGTGAGAGTGATTTTATCACAGTAGCAAACTTGGTCAGGCATGCAAGAATGTGCCACTGAACAGTAAACAATTAGAACTGGTGCAGACTTAATCAAGGCAAGCTTTTTTCGTTTCCATAATAAAAGGGGCAAGACTCTACGATCTTAACATCCAATTCATTTTAAACTTTACGATCGAAAAATAAAATATATTATACTCACTTCATATAAATTCTACATTTTCGAAAACTGCTCTCACGGTTTTGAAACCTGTTTGAAACGAGGTGAATAATTGTACAATGAAAAAAAAATATTTTTATCAATATAAGAAAAATAAACTGATGTCAAATAGATCTAGGGTAGACCGTTTAACATTTTTATGCCCCTAGAAAACGCATCTTTTATCTTATTAAGTTTATTTACTGTGCCATCTGCTTTCTCGCATTCAAACCACGCACCGTCCCCTCAGATTCGCAATGTTTTCTAGACATCAGGTCGACTTTTACGGTTTATAAACAAGAAATCACTGGTGACTTTCTTCCGATATTCCGTCAATTAGATGTCTAGCTTCAGCGGATCGTCATTTGATTCAACTCTATGAAACTAACCTAATTCACTGTGGAGTTTGCGGTTGAGCTAGAATAGCAGAGCCTAGATTTATCAATTTCGAACTTGCAACGTTTTCGGTCGAGTGCATATGCGTGGTTTCCATTCATAATGTCTTATTGTAATAAAGTATGCCATGTGTACCGCATCTGAGAAACTTACTAGACACTTTGATCACGTGATTATTGTCATTGGATATGAATAATGTTCATTTTAGAACATACATTGTACGTGGTACTTTTCCTTTGTAATATACAATCGTCATTGAAAATAAAACAATTTACTTTTGTATAATAATAAGATTATAATTTTTAATAAACACACATAATATCTTTTTCAATTAGCAAATATACCTACGAAAGTGTTCATTACATTGGAATTGAAGTTCTAGCAGAATTCAATTGTGATGGAAAGTTGTGGATACAATTACCACCAGCAGAAAAATACGATTTGCATTATTTTCTGCCAGGAAACCGTTGATTCCTTACTTGCTTAATGTGTACTTTGTCGACATAATTTCCCTATACCAAAAGTTAGCTTGATACGCCACAATTTTATCTTGCTTTATATTAATTTTCTTGCATAATATATAGTTACATAATACTGTTTATTATATAGACAAAAACAAACTTTTTTGTGCATAACCAAAACTAGTCACAACTCCAAAAACATATGATAATTCAAATTGACTTATTCGGAACACTGAGTCCGCCTAAAGTCACTCGCTGTCTCATGAATATTAAGTTCTGAAAATGTAACACTTTAGACATGTGACACTTTTGAATGCAAACCTTTTTTAAGTCACGGGGCAGCCGTGGGAACTGGGTGTGCTGCAATGACATCTGCTAATCTTAACGTGACATTGAATCAATTTTATATAAATTTATATTTGCGTTATATATACATTTGACAGTATCTTTGTAACCAAAATATTAATTTATTATCTTGGCATCTATACACAATTGAGAATACTAGTTTTATTTTCCAGTGCAATAGTAAAAGCTATAATTCTCGTCGAATGGCCGAATATAGTTTTTTTTACGTTATATATAATCTTGATTAATTATGTATAACATATTGTTATGCAATGTAAAGTTTATTGAACGCTTTCGATTGGCCAGAATGAAATTAAATAACATGCCTCATATAAAAATAAACATTGAATTGAAATATAATTTTACTGGTTATTTTCGAAAAATAAGGAATTGTACGTGGTGAAGATTATATATTTTAAATTAACTTTACAAATTTATATAGCTTTATTTCTAGTTAATGGTAAAAAGGCAGTATATCTGTTTAAATTGTCAGAGTTTTATATTTATTTTTATATTAATATATTTTCTCTAGTTTAGAATAAAAATATTCCTTACATTTAATTTTTCTTCATTCATTTCTATAATAGCTCGACGATGGACAAAAAGTTTCTTTTGTTTGTGTTCTTTGGCTTTTGCCTGCATAATCACTACCCAGCTTTTAACTAACTTCGTTAAACAAATGTTTCTGTACAAAAATAAGTTATAACACGGTTAAGTTGTAGATCTAAGTGTAATAAAATAACTGAACAGCTGATGGATGGATCCAATGCCACAAGATAGTGGAATCGTGGAGCGTGAGAATTTTTTCTGCGAGTTTCGAGCGCCCTACAGGTCGAGTAAAAGCAGGCGCCCTAGGGTCGAATACGTGAGTGAAGTTGAGCTATTAGTCTCGATTAGTTAAGGTTCGCAGTCTCGATTCAACTGTGGTGTCTGCGTTTTATAAGTTTAGTAATTATTTTCAATAACTTACGTACCAAAAAGGCCGGTTAGTCATATATTAATAACCACGGTTAATAGTTTAAAAATTTTGCTTCAGTCATCTCAGCTGCATGGTGTCCACTGTTGGACCAAATCCTCCCACTGAATTCCATCTAGTTTTGTCGTAATCTCTACTGTTAGCAGGCGGTTTGGAGATCGTAATATAAGATCATAATTTGGCAAATGCTGGTGCCCATTTTGTGGTTTACATGACGTGCATATGGTGATAACCTCTAGTGTCAAGAGTCACCATTTTCGGCACCCTTATGTGTGAAGAGTTGGTGTTATTATACTCTGGGCTTGGCATTTCTTCAATGTATATTCATTAAAATTATAAATCGTTAGAAAACTAACGCCTTAGCAGCTTAATGTTTATTTATAATTATAACCTGTTCTAAGAATATTAAACATGTTTTAAATGGAAAATAAAACTGTTACTTCTAACCTAAGGAATAACTTCTGTTGAGGTTTTTATTTGTTTACAGATAACGCGTATGAGAATACGAGAGGTCAATAGTAATATATTTTAGAGAACGAAAGAAGTAAAAGTCTTAACTAAATGGTAAAAAAATCTAAACAATTATCTATGTAATAGAACTCCATTTAATAATTTATGATAAAAGTTTAGAGGAAACATTTATTTATATTTACAGTACCCGATACTTATCTCTTTAATACAAACAAAAGTTAATATGTATATAATTTATTTATTATTTGAAACTATTTATTATTTTATTAATTAAAGTGACTAATCAAAGTGGAAGTAATAACTATATCCCTATTATATATAATCCCTTAGATCAAGAAATAGGCTGCAGCATTTTTTAAATCTTTGTCTCCTACTGCTAAGACAATACATAGTCATAGTTAGATATAGTTTCCGCGTCTGAAAAAAATGTTAATCGTTGTTAAAACGCACAAAAACCCTTTAAAAAATTTTGCACAATGAATCTTAATTGTATTACAAACATAATTGAAAAGTGCACATCAAAATCATGTAATAAAATATATACTTTGCTATCACGTTTAAACTTCTTGATCTTTATCCGAAAATGTTATTGGAGTACTACCTTTTTTGGTCACTGGCGGCGGCCCACCTTCGCCATCATTTAATTTAATAATCGCAAACCAATCTGGGTCAAGAGCAACATTGACACCGGAAATACCCATGTCTGCCTTTTTTTGAAACTCGGTTTAATAAAATTCACGCTTTCGTTCAATGTTACGGACATTAAATCAAGAACGATTCGTTCTAAACCAAATGTAAGGAAAAGTTAATTTAATTGATTCTAATGAAAACTATTGTATGCATTTATTTGAACTCGACAACTTGTAGTAAACGAATTATACTCTGACCGGGGATAATTTGAAATTAATTTCTACTGTGATGATAAAAAATTAGAATACGCTTTTAGATTGCTGTCTATAACAAAAACATACAAGTATATATGATTGCATTATGAATGAAAAAAAATATACACGAGTATATAAAGGTGTCACAGTAAGAGTGCACTTTTTCATTTAAAAATAAAACCTCGTATTTTTTAGAGAGTTGTGATATTTTTTATTGGGAGTAAAGAAGACATGTTTTGATTAAGTATGGAATAAAATATCCGGCAAATTCGACAATTTTGTATATACACGAAGCCATCGGAGAAGATGATGTTTTTCGAAAAATTGGGATTAAGTTCACTTTCTTCCGTTACCCATTGAACCAATTGTCGTCGTTTTCCATGGTCTGCTGCTTTGAGCTCCTGAGTAAGCTGAATCTTGTACGCATGAAGATGGAGGTTTTTTGGCAAACTTCGAATTGATGTCTTCGGATTTTCGGCGCCACTTTCTTTTACAATAGTAATGTTTTCAAGAGACCGACCAGTACGTTGACGCAAAGGAGTCGTAGTGTCCATAATCAACCCAGTTTCTTCAAATTTTTTAACCACTCTTCGAATAGTTAACACATTAGGTGCCCTTTCTCGACTGAATATTTCGCGAAGTTTGCGAGCGGTCTCAGGGTAACTTTCCCCACTTTTGTAACAAGTTTCCACAATTATAACGCATTGTTCTTTCGTAAAGGCGCCATTTTTAATGATCGGAATAACATAGATGACAGCTGCATATTTTTTTATGTGTTTCTATTATACCTTTTCGCATTATTTCTCCTACGGTATACAAATAATTAGGTTTTTTTATCATGTTGCTTTTTCAGTTTCCCTTTTAAAGTCAAATCATCCTATCCGTCAAGCAATGTCATGGTTGTCAAAATGTCACCTGACACTATGGAAGCTTGATGCGGAAACTGCGAGGCATGTCAAATGACAGTCGTTATATGTCCCATCGTGTGTCACTGGTTATTGTGTACCGGAGGTCAAAACCTTGACCGATGGTGCGTTGGGCTCACACTGTCATGCTAAGAGGAAGGGAAGGTGACCAATCAAGTTTAATTTATCTTTAAACAACAGAGAGATCAATCAGGAAATAACTATATAACTATATAGAAGCTGTCACTTAATAAAGTATTCGTAAACAAAGCAAAGCTTAGCAAGACTTTGCGCTCATTTTGTAGATCGATATCGAGATCGATCGACGATAAGCAGAGTAGTAATAATGACGCTCAAAACAAGGTATAAAAAATTTAATATAAACACTGACTTAGAAAACGCAGTAGACATAGAAAGCAACAGATGATAGAAAAGATCATACAACAACAAAATTCTATAGTAAGACTAGCTGCCCAAGCCAAGCGTTGCTGTGTTATAAAGGAAACCTATCCTAAGTATGTGTAGCTCCGCGCACTTAGACCATCCGCTTACTCATTCGGAATCGCAAACTCTACGCGAATCAATATAGCAAAAATACTTAATAAAAAAAAAACTTTTAAAAAACCACGTTTTACTACGGGTTATAGATGTACTAAAAAGGAGAAAATATTTTTTTACAAATGGACTAAAAAGATAAAAATAAATTTTTGGTAATAATGAAAATTTACGATACAAATATTCTAAAATTTATTGAATATTATGTATTGTTCTGAACATTCATACGCAGAATTTGAAAAATTTCCAAAAAATTAAAACGTGGTGCGTAATTTAGATCAACAGCGTTATTGATATTATATTAATATTTTCATTATCTTTCCTAAATCCCTTCCTAACTAAACCAATGCAATAATAATGCTGTGGATGGCATTGAATAGTTTTTCAAGTATAATGCGCACCACGTTTTAATTTTTTGGAAATTTTTCAAATTCTGCGTATGAATGTTCAGAACAATACATAATATTCAATAAATTTTAGAATATTTGTATCGTAAATTTTCATTATTACCAAAAATTTATTTTTATCTTTTTAGTCCATTTGTAAAAATTTATTTTCTCCTTTTTAGTACATCTATAACCCGTAGTAAAACATGGTTTTTTAAAAGTTTTTTTTTTATTAAGTATTTATTTAACTCTTTTTAGTTTTAAATTATCTGAATTGTGCCTACTTAGTTCTTCAATATATACATGTAATATAAATCAAATATCCAGACACACCACGTGGAGGTTAATTTAATTAAAGCCTAATTAAGTGGTTTTAGGATGTAAAACTGTAAAAAATGAAATTGTTAGGTGAAACAAGCCTGTATACAAAATTTCAGCCAAATCGGATAAGAGGAAGAGGTCGAAATAAGGATCTCAAATTTTGAAGACAAACCAACAGACCAACAGACAGACAAGTGAAGTTAAGTAAAACGTGGTAAAAAAATAGAAAATATGTCATATTGTGCCATTTTGAGGTGTTAAAATTATAGTCACAGAACCAATTTATCTAAAAGAGGCATAACTTGATTAGGTAATCAATATTTTCTGTTATTTTCATTAAAGTTGTAAAGCAGGTTTGCTCGAAAAGATCGCCTATGCGAATTCTATTCTTTTTATTGTTCTGTAAAGAAGTTGTAGAACTCAAAAGTTGTATTAAAAGGACTGTGACGTCACATAATTATATGTAGGTAAAGGTTAAAACACAAACCGATAGAATGGGACGGAAAGTTTTAATTTATTTTTTTAAAGCATTAGCAGGAATTTAAATATGTCATTTTAAATTGTTATTAATATAAAAATACTTGTTTTTATTTAATTTTTTTGCATTCACAATGCAATATTTCTATAAGATATAAAATACGTGTGTAAAAAACAACCACGTCTCCGAGCCCTCAGATGGGATTCGAACCCACGACCTTTCGCAATCCGGGCGACTGCTCTGACCGCTGAGCTACCGAGACGTTGGAATACGTTTGTAAAATTCGACGCGTTTGCCAGCGTCTCGGTAGCTCAGCGGTCAGAGCAGTCGCCCGGATTGCGAAAGGTCGTGGGTTCGAATCCCATCTGAGGGCTCGGAGACGTGGTTGTTTTTTACACACGTATTTTATATCTTATAGAAATATTGCATTGTGAATGCAAAAAAATTAAATAAAAACATAATTATAGCTGGTTCCATCTTAATTGATTGTTTAATATTTGTAAAAATATTACTTTCAATGTTGAAGGTAGTTAGCGTTCAACATTGGTGGAACGATACTAGCTCATAGTAGAAGTTGGAATACGTTTGTAAAATTCGACGCGTTTGCCAGCGTCTCGGTAGCTCAGCGGTCAGAGCAGTCGCCCGGATTGCGAAAGGTCGTGGGTTCGAATCCCATCTGAGGGCTCGGAGACGTGGTTGTTTTTTACACACGTATTTTATATCTTATAGAAATATTGCATTGTGAATGCAAAAAAATTAAATAAAAACATAATTATAGCTGGTTCCCTCTTAATTGATTGTTTAATATTTGTAAAAATATTACTTTCAATGTTGAAGGTAGTTAGCGTTCAACATTGGTGGAACGATACTAGCTCATAGTAGAAGTTGGAATACGTTTGTAAAATTCGACGCGTTTGCCAGCGTCTCGGTAGCTCAGCGGTCAGAGCAGTCGCCCGGATTGCGAAAGGTCGTGGGTTCGAATCCCATCTGAGGGCTCGGAGACGTGGTTGTTTTTTACACACGTATTTTATATCTTATAAAAATACTTATCATTAAGGAAATTTAATAAAGAAATGAGATTTTTTTTTAATTTTTATGAGTTTTATATGGATTTTTTACTGACATTCTTCCCACTAATATTATAAGGCCAACCATTCAAGTTGCTCGCGGATAGACATCGACATAACACATAGGGCTATATAATATAAGAAGAAAAAATGTTATAACTATGTGCGATGATATTATTATTGTATACATGTCAACAGATAGTGCATTTAGGTGACTAATTGTTTCTAAAACGCACTAACAAGTTGTTTGAATTTTTTATATAAGCTTTATTGACCTCGCCCATATTCCACATGTCCCCTCGACATAAAAGTTAAGCGATAAGAATTAAATTTCCTCTGCAAGTAGACACGGGCAAAAGGGGAAGCGTCAAAAACTAAAGATCCACTTCACTCATAATACTACTCTCTTATGACGGGTGAGACAGAAAAAAATTTGACTATATCACAATTGCGTGTCAATGGACCTGGTTTTTCAAGAAGCAATACCTAACAAAAGATACCTTTGGAAAACAAGAAAGCAACATATATAGTAAATTCCCAAAGACACCATCTTAACTTGTTAAAAACTGTTCTGTAAGTAGGTAATCAATAAAGAGCAATGACGACTAGTAACTAATTACCAATATTATATCTCCATGTCGTTTGAATCTGCCTTTTTTTCATACTTAAATAATAACTATTTAATTGTTCATGATCATTTTAATTATTTATTCATTTAATAGATTAGTTGAAAGACACTTATACGGTGACGAGTCAGAAAATAAGTTAAAATGAATTACCAATACAATAATGGTACCTTATTTCATATAAAAGAACAGATATACTCCACCACACCACATATATTCAACTAAGGAAAATAAATTTTAATTTAAATTAAAAACGGATACTTCTGAAGGTTAGTAAATAATTACACTTTTATAACCAAAGCAAATATTTTACGATAGAAAATAATATCAACAAACAACAATAGTCAAAACAATTCATCATGTAACTGTAAGTAAAACAAAACACCATTATGTGTATTATTCGCTCAAAAAAGTGCAACGACAGTTTACCACGGCGATTCTATCTCTTGCATCAACCTCATTATATACAATCGCCATGTCGAAACACCATGGCCCTTGGCTATGTGAACTCGCTAACAATAGTACAAACAAAGATATTCCTGGTTTACGCGTTGCTTTATCTGCGGACAGATCTTATGGCCTTCGAGGTAAGGATCATGTGTTCTCACGCCTATTCGTCTTTAACTGTAACAAATGAGGTTATTAGATCACGTGTTGTGACCTTTAAGTTCAGTTAGGTACACACAACTATAACGTAGAGATGTGTTTAAATGATCCCCATAATACACAAGCCCTACCAATCGTTGACTAAGCTTCATTTTATGTAAAAGCTTGTTCTATACCTAAACTGAAAAAGGGTTTTGAGGTTGAAATAGTAACCTTATGATGTTTTCATCACTATTGGCGATTCCTCTCTCTGTGTATTATTTTTATAAAAAATATTAACAGTGCGTTTCAAACGGTATTCATATTCCAAATAATGCTTCGTGAAAAGATAAATGTTAGGAGTGGGCTCACATCCGTAGTATCCGGCGAAATTCAAACCCATTTCTTTTATGAATTATGTTGAAGTTTTAGACACTTTAAAGATAGGTACACATCTTTTAAATGCCACTTACTATGTTCTGCGGAAATCTAGTCTAACGTTGGTTTAACTACGTACATTTTAAATACATGTCTGTGTTAATTTATCAATAACGAAATCTTCTCTGTTACTGAAATAAAATAATGTTTAGTGATGTGTGGGATCTAGCACTATTTATTTTGGTTGAAATAGGTTTTTGTGGGCCGTTCTTTTCGTTTAGTTACACATCTGATCTGGTTGATTTGTGAACTAAGATAATATCGTACGTATTATAAAATAGTTAAATCAGACAATTATTTTATACGCACGACTTAATAATCTATTTTGAGAAGAACCAGTTGCGAAATGAGACAGCCGCCGTGCAACCAATCCGTAGGAAGGATTAGACAATGTTATCCAAGATCTATAGATAAATGACGATTGGTTTGCCAACGCATGGTGTCCGCTTCGGTCTTGATAGCCTTTGAAGTCAGCTTATTTAATAGACCTATTATGATGCAATATTAAGTGCGTAATAATAATTTCATTACAGTATGTCGGGCTCTTAGGTGGGAGTTATCAAATCCCAAATGGTTCGTTATAAAAAGCAGTCTCAAAACATTGGTTTTTACCTTCATATTTTTTTTTCGATATGCCTACTCATAATAAAATCTTACTCATAGTATACCACTTTCCTTAGCTACATAGATATAGCAATAGTAATGAACAGTGGCAATTACTTGAGAACAATAATGCTGCCAAAAACGCCTAAGCCAACTGAGTAATAAAGAAATATTGTTTATGTAAACTTGTAAAAGAGTTTAAAGCGCACTTTGACAAGAAAACAAAGCTATAAAAAGAGATAGTTATTATTTACTTATTCATATCTTAGAGCCTCGGACACAGAATAATTAACAGTTTTACGTACTACGTATCGTAGAGGCCTAGCGGTAACGTCGTTTGACCCGGTTCGGTGAGTTCTAGTCTCGCTTGAGATGAAATTATCCAAGACGCTTTTCTTTATTCCAGAGTAATTTAAAAAAACCTTAGTTTCATATTTTGTCAGCCATTTTGATTAGACAACAGCCGTCTAAAAGTGAAGACTAGACAATAGATCCTTTTGTTTGTAATTCTCACAGTAATATAGCTTGTATGTCGGACTTTTGCAAACCTTGATTGTACATGTAAATTAAGCCGGGAGCTGCAGAAGTCAGCTTGGAGGAAGCAGTTATCGCCCCATTAGCGCCGTTTCGCAAGCGTGGTGTTCCCACGCGATGCCGCAACCGCTACTTGCTTTCTAGGCTCACGAGTAGTCTATTAGGATTTATAACCTCCTTTGTATGATACACCACTCTTTACATCGTCATTCGTCACATATGAAACGGTATCATTTACATAATTTAGTAGGGATCAAGTTCGGTGTTGCTTCATATAAAAAAACAGCAGATCATGATTCAATCAAACAAGCGAGCGAGACGGAGCTATTCAATTAAACTATATTTTTCTATATTTCGTAACTATTTAAAGCTTGCTAGCAGTCATGATATGAAAAATTAATACCTATACAGTTTTGTGGTTTATAACGCTCACATATATATTTAATAATTAAAAAGTCCTCTTAGGGTTTCCGATTACGATGAAATATTGGTCTTACCAAAGAAATTTGTCAATAACTTGGTAATTATATTTTTAAAATGTACCCACTGTTTACACAGGTTTTCCCTAAGGATGTAAATACCATAGGGAGAATGAACTGATGAGTTCTTGTAATGACATGGGCCCAGTCTGGTGGCTGCTATTGCCGTTGCAGCGGCTACAAATGCTTTCCAATGCACTGAGGAAGTCGGAATAATAAATTTATGGTCACTTAGCCAATGAACGGCTCTTGCGAAAATTAATTAACCTCTAAAAGAATAAGCTAATCGTACTAACGATTTCTCCATCAAGCTTCTTATATGGTATAATACCATTTAAAGAGCTCATTCTAACGTTGTAGTTCATAAGTAGGTAGTTCTATTTGCGTGTAAATTATATAGTAAATTCATATCTTTATATATATAATTCTACTGTACGTGTGTATGTCACCGACCTCATCCAAAACGGCGGGACCGATTTGAATGAATTTTTTTGTATGCGTTTGGGTAGCGCCCTGGATGGTTTAGATTCAGAAATCAGCCCAGCAGATGGCGCAACAGTCGGCAACGCGTGGCTGGGTCAGCTATGTATATATATCCCTATGTATATAATTGACTTATTTATAAAAAAAATCTAACCTATAAGGTCTAACTGTTGTCATGTCGCTGGTGACGTACACAAACTGACTTTGTCCTTAATTTTATAGCTAACAATAAGTATAATTAGCCTCTATATAAACATGTAATAATCATAAATTATATAAAAATTACTCCAGTTATTCTCATGGTATCTACACGACAAATTCCGTTGGATTACATTTTTATACAAGTACTATATCAATTGTATCTACGAACAAAAGGTATTGAGAAATAGTAATAGATTGTGGGATAAAATTTTATTGTTGCGAGTTTTATTTAACCTTGATATTTTAAAAGTGAACGACTCTTAATAACATTAAAATAATGATACTGATTGTAGTCTTTTTTGCCACATTTGGTAATAATTAAACAACAGAACATAACAAAATAGATTATTTAACAAAGAGCGAACTCAACAAAGATTAGATGTCTTTATTTTTTATGTGAAGCAAAAATGTTAATCGGGTTTTTTTTAAGACTTTGAAAAAATACAGAATCTATTTTGGGAATGTAGTTCGATACTTCCATATTTATAGATATGCTCATAAAATACTGAGTTTTAAGATTAAGGTTTGATGATTGACGGTTTTCCCTATTAAGTAATACATTTGTAAATAAATGTAAAAAAATATTTTTATCAAAATTCTTCTGTAAAATGATACAACTTTTAGTGTTATGCTAGAGTATTTATTTTGGAAGTATATTTTTAATTACATATTAACTAGTGACTTAAAAAAAATAATGGCTATTACGAATAACATGTTAATGTTTGCAACGTGCAACAATCTTTCAGCATTGCCTTAATTTTAAAAAACTTATAATGAAATTTGCATTTACAAATACAACTAATATTTTTGGATTGCTTTTCGTGTTAACTTCATTCATGTCATAAGTTAATATCAACAATGCGGATATATGCCACTACCTTATATGTGGCGACATAGCAAGAACACACACAACCCACCGCACTAACACAATCAGACACTAAGTGCATTTTACGGATATATAATTAAGTTCCACTGAAAGCGATACTTAAGTGCTTTTTTAACTCCCTGAATAGAGGAGTCTTACCTATAAGTTCGATCGGTATGTGTTTGTGTGTGTCTGTTATACTGAAGTTCTTAAACCGGTGAAATAGGTTTTCATACATTGGTCCTAAGACATTTTTATCAAAATCCATTCAGCAGTTTCAAGTTTATTAATTCATATTTACTGCAATATGAATCTTAGACTAATATAGGACATAAGAGGTATAAATTAACTGATTTTTTTCACTCATACACAAATACAAACTATGCACGCTTGTTATGTACAATAATGAACATTATAAAACATAATACGTAATAATGCATTATCATAGAGGAACAATTAAATATACGACTTCTAACAGAAATTACACAGTAATTATAATCTATTCCTACTACACACCGATGACTAATATAAAGATAAAATGATAATTCATACGAGTATAAGAAGTTTTAATGAATTAATAATTAAAAATTAACAAGAAATAAAAGAGGCTCAATAAGGAGAAACAAAAAATAATTCGTCTGTTTATGTACGTTATGTGAACATAGAAATTAAAAATAAACACGTGATTAATTATACACATTATATTATACAATTATACAAAGAATGCGAGTTCACACAGATATCTTAATTTACTTGACTCTTGGATAACTGTAACCCTGTAACTCAAAAATTAATTGTAATTTAAATATAAACAGCAGGCCATGCGGAAATTCGAATATTGTATCATTTGCTAACAGATACTGACAAGGGGTGTTGGCTATCGGTAGCAATTGTTACCGTGGACTGACAAGTGGTTAACAATTTAGATGTTTTTTATCGCCTATAACACGACTACAAACTATTACGAGTACATACAATGAAAGTACTCAATCGAATTTGACGGATTAATCCTAGATATTACATAAATATTATAGATTTCTATAATAATTGTACTTATCATAAATCCTATCATACCTAAGTTTCAAATTTTAAAAAATATACGCGACATTAAAGGGCTTTTTTGTTTTTTGTACACTGCTTCGTTTTTCCCGTCTGACTGATTGTGATTTGTGACTTTATATTGACTTTTGTGGTGTTACATTATTTTCAGGTCCACAGTAAGGGGCTGAAGTTTGGCATCTACGAGGACTATGGCAATTTCACCTGTGCTGGATATCCGGGAGTCGTAGGACATCTTGCTGGTGGTAAGCTTATTTTGTTTTTACTAACCAGCTTACAAAATGTCTAAAAGAAGTACCAGCATACAACAAGTTTTGTCTGTCTCTATCTGTCAGTGTACAAACCATTCCAATAGACAATAAGATTGTAGGGAGATAGGGTGATGGGCCAAATTCCGGACCATGTTATTTTTTTTTTATTTTTGAGGCCCCGAATATAAAAGAAGACCAGATTATAAGTGACCATGAAAGCTTTAAACAACGGGCGATAACCACGCGATATCAGCGAGTTTGGTGATGTTAACGATTGCAACTACATATATGGTCAACAGATTAACTTGTTTACCGAAGTATCATGAAGTTCAAGAGAATGTTTTGTTTTTTGGTCACTTATCAGAGGGGTGAGTGTAAGTTTTCTAATTACAGAACATCACTGTCGCATTTGAGTTAAAACGTAAGAACGTAGTGTTAAGGCCTGTCATCCAAATGTTAACTCGGTAGTAAGATTTGCACATTTTAAAACTTACACTCGGCTTTCAGATGACTGACTAAGTGACACCAAGCTATAAATGCTATAGTACCTTTATATTTTATATTATATTATATATGTATAATATAATTTCTGTATAACTTCACCGATTTTGATTATTTTTCTTTCGTTGTGCTGGATTTGTTCCGGCTTGGGACGTATGATAGGTTTCATTTATAACACGTGACTGGGTCAGCTAGTACTTAATATATATTAACGTATTACATATAAAACTGAAGTTGTGGATTTATTTTGCAAATCAAATCAAATCTTATTTATGTAATTTACTAATTGTTCAACTTTCCATTATGTAAATGTACACGCATACTGATTTATCAAACTCTATACAATATTCTTTTATTATTTATTAAACGAAATAAACTTAGAAATCAATATTTTATTGTACAGTTTATTAAAATTAGTCATTACCGTTATTAATATTTTGTATCTACATTTTACAAAAGGCAACTTACACATTAGACTCTAGGTACAGTCAGTGTTAATAATATATTGCATTCTTTTTCAACAAGAGTAACTAACCTTAAAAATTATGTAATGTATTTCTAATATGACTGTACAGTTATACACAGTTGTATACTACAACTGTACAGTTACATTCTAAAAGAAAATATTATGTTAAAAAATTATTGCCTTTATTAACTTCCCTATTGCAACTCTTATATTCAAAATGGGTCATCTCATAAGTAAAAAAGGTTAAAATACAATAATATATACGTTGCAATTTATAAGTAGGACGAATTACTGATTTTGCGTAAGTTTCACTTTTGTCGCAATCACCGAAACGTTACCTACATACGGTTATTGATCGTATTCAAATGATATGTGATCGGACACCAAAGTTATAAATAGACATTTTCAATTCGTATGACGTACCGAAGACATGGCAACACTATTTGACTATTGAGTAACATTTTTGTATCGTATCACATGATTTTTTTCCAATACATGGAGCTAGTGAGACTCACCACATTAACCGATAGCGTATTTATGAGGATTGTTATTGAAGCAGCAATTTCCAATCCCAAACACCTTTTTTTAATTAGTTTAGGAATATCTGTTCCCTTCCTCTTTTACTTTTACTCTTTCTTAAAAACATATTTAGGCCGATGCCTATTGTATAATTTAATATTTCAAAACAGATAATTGTTCTGAAAATTCACAAATGCAATCGATCTCTACAATTACCAGCACATGAATCTACCCAGAATGTCAAACTTTGATCTTTTTTCAGATTTCGATAATTATATTCACGTATATTAGTTCAAAATCGTAATGTATTTCCTATCTCCGTTACGTACCATCGGGTGTGACCATCACTTGAATTCCGAAAAACTTGAATTTTAAGTTTCATTTGAGTTAGAACCAGTTGTTATTATAGGCAGTAACTTGGGAATTCTTTAAAAAGTATTTTTCTTTTACATTTTTATTTAAACTCGAACTAAAAACTCTGGTCCAAAAACTCGAAACTCATGACGTAAATTTTGTTCAAAAACGACTACAATATAGATTTCCTCAAGCTTGGAAATAAAGGACGCTCGAATGATTACAGGAATGTTAACAATAAATATGAGAGTGTTGCGTGTGCATCGTTCTTCGCCTTCATTTGATAGATATGATAATATCTATATTATCAAGTAGTCTTCCTGATTCAGTAATTGCTGCTAGCTTGTCCCACCTGTTGATAAATTATCATCTGTCCATATTAATGATTGTTAGTGTAATAAGAAACTGAATAAAAAGTTCGTTTTCGTTTTAATTTTTCAACTTTTAGGAAGTTATTAAATGTACTTATAAACATAGAAAAGAAATATGAAAAAATTATACGTACATTTATTAATTTTGTTGGTATAAATCTTTCAAAGAAAATTTGTGAGGCTCTTTTGTAAATAAAAAAATATATTTTAGGTCGTTTCTTTCTTTCAATTAATAGATGCAGCAACATTTGCGGCATGGGGCGTGGATTACGTGAAACTCGACGGATGCTACGCCCTCCCAGCTGACATGGACCACGGCTACCCGGAATTTGGCATCCAACTCAACCGCACCGGCCGCCAAATGGTCTACTCCTGTAGCTGGCCCGTTTATCAGATATATGCTGGAATACAGGTGAAACTACCATAAAGAGAAAACAATAGTATGGATGTAGGCATAATCAACATCACAGCCATCAACAAAATTGTGATATTGAGCTTTGAGTTGGATGTTCTTTCCACAGCAGTATGTGCACAGCCGTAAATATAGTTTTCAACAACACGAGGGTGGGGTAAATTAACAATTTAAGCTTTATTTCGTGATATTAGTAACGAAGAATTCTATCTCTGTGATATACCTTTGTACATCTATAATACGGAAAGTGGCAGCAGCCGACTGTAGCCCGAAGGGGCAAACATAACGGCACCATCCACATTCAAATTATCACAAGGTTTTTTAACTCACAACGGATTTGTTTTATACCTAGACAGAGAAGACTAAGTAAGAGCAAATTATATAGTATCGCATAGTATATTTTATACATAGGTAAAGGGTGTCATTACACTATCCAATGACAAAGATTCAAGTCTTAAATGAAAATCATATTAATAAATTAAATAATTACCTTTCTATATTATTTTATTTGGAAAACAAACAGTGATAATATGTATTTAAAATTACAAACTAAAATTTTGTCTAAACACCAATTCAATGTTTTTTTTAAATAAACCAGGGCTAGAATTAAATATATCGAGATTGGGACAGTCAGTCAACTGATCAAAAGAAGACTCAGATCTGTTGAGATATGAGTTTTGTTTGCCCATGGTTGGTAAGACTTATAGGAACAGCAAAAATGGTTTGATGTCACACAGATCTGTTTGAGACTCGCAGTTGAAACTTAGAAAGTAGGTAAGGTGAATCTATTTTTAATTGGGTAACCTTAGCCAATAGAGTGATGTCTGCAATACTTCTTCTGACATGCAATGATATCATATGATGTCTTTTACATCTAGCTTATTTTTATTTTTATTAAATTTTTAACACTTTAATGTTCGTAAATTGTGAGCATTATCTTAAAACGAAACCCATCATTCTGTTTGCCTTCTTAGAGATATAATCAATGTGAGCGTCGTAACATAGTTAAGAGTCATGTAATACCAACCCAATAAGATCACTTATTAAAAAAGGTTAATTGTAGCAGATTATTATATTTTTCTAACACTTTAATCAAAAATATATATCTCACAATTGCAAATTTTCTATGAATTCCAGCCCAACTTCACCTCGATCATTGAGCACTGCAATTTGTGGCGCAACTTTGACGACATTCAAGACTCGTGGGCCTCCGTCGAGTCTATCATAGACTACTACGGAAACCACCAGGACGTCATCGTGCCTAACGCTGGTCCTGGACATTGGAATGATCCCGATATGGTAATTGCATAATAATATTATATAGATCCCCTTTCGGGTAGTAGAATCGGGGGTTCACACGTAATGGGACTACTCTCCCGTAAATTTTCGCCAAAACGGAATCCCTAAACGAATGTGTCGACTCTGAATATTTTTTTTCAAGCAATTTTTTTCTGATCTGAA
Organism: Calamotropha paludella; assembly: GCA_927399485.1. Lineage (NCBI taxonomy): Eukaryota > Metazoa > Arthropoda > Insecta > Lepidoptera > Crambidae > Calamotropha > Calamotropha paludella. The sequence goes on along the minus strand of OV656803.1, from coordinate 15,089,494 downwards.
GGGACGACTAAGACTATGATTTAAGGTTTTTCTTAATAGTATAAGTAACGTTTCAGTTATCTATTATCTCTATGTGTATGAAACAAAATAATTGAAAACATCTCTCTTGATGGCTCAAAATCTATCCAGTCTAAAGAATTTATTTTGTGATCTGGATTTCCGCCTGCTTGTTTACTACTTTGCTCACTTGCTTTAGTGGATAAAACATAGAATAACCTTTTCCCTATCAAATCAAAGAAACGCTGTTAGAATCTCGGTAAATTAATGAATTCCAACTAATTTAAGATGCTAAGACTAATCACAATAAAAGTACACTAGAAAAAGACAAAAATAAGAGTTACATTCAGACGTGTGAACTTCTATTTGTTTATTGCTTACAGTTGATCATCGGCAACTTTGGTTTGTCATATGAGCAAAGTAAAACTCAGTTTGCTATCTGGGCGATTTTGGCAGCCCCTCTCTTGATGAGTGTCGATCTCCGCACTATTCGCCCAGAGTATAAAGCCATTCTGCAGAACAGGAAGATTATCGAAGTCGACCAGGACCCTCTAGGCATCCAGGGAAGGCGGATATATAAGGTACATTACTCTTAATACTAGAGAAATATTTATTTACTAACTTAATTACTTAAACAGGTAATATAACAATGTGAGAATCATAGGTGATTGGTTGCTTACTATTTTAGAGAAATTTTGTATTTTGTTTGTTTGTATGTATGTTTCATATTTAATCTCGTAATAACAGCTGAGCGGAATGGTATGCAATTTGTTGTGTATAATCCGGCCTAAATCATTATTCATAAGATACCTTTTAGCCTAGAAAATTTAAGTGTCCTCAAATGAAGTGCGATAAAGCCTGAAAACGTGGGCGCAAGCTAGTATATTTTTTATTTTATGGTAGAAGCAGTCATTTTTAAATTATACTTACTTGATTTGGTTTATACTTTCAATAATAAGTTTTTTTCAATTTGTTTTATTATAAGACGCGTTTATTTAAAATTAAGAATAAACGCGTCGTAAATCCAATTAAAGTGATTTATTAAAATGTGCAAGAGAGGCCGGTGTATTTTGGCGTCAACAAAGCGCCTACTAGACGTTAAAACTGGCCATAGAAGACGCCATATTGAAAACAAAACGCACTTAGCGCCGCGGTGGTGAGCACTGAACTAATTCAATTAGGCGGAAACTTTTCAATATGCTGTAGTGTTGAACGTTTTGAGCGATTCAAATATTCAATCAAAAAACTAGACGTGTGATTGAATGGCGTTGTTCAGTCAAATGGCTAGCTGTTTGATTGCACGGCTATTTTAACCAGTTGGCTGCGACATATACACTACAAACCTCATGAGAAACGAAGTTTAAAAAAAATCTTATATGAACATTTGTTAAAATGATTTAACACTCTTCAAATATTTTACTCTTATTGTATGTATAAACATGTGTACATAAATAATTTTTTGATACTCCATATAAGTGCCATAAGGCTTTGACTGTACCAAAATCTATTCAAAATACAAACCTTAGTTTAATAATAGGGATTAACTATTATTAGCCTAATAATGTTTTCAAAACACATAGTTTATATTGCAATTAATAAAACTTTTTATCATGGAAGGCATCCGGGAGTGTCTTTAGGCGTTTTGGTCACAAGCTATTTTAAGAAGGGTACATGTTGATCGAAAGGATTGTAAGCAAACTTACAAACTTTTGCCATTTCAGCACCGTGGAATAGAGATTTGGTCGCGGCCGATTCTACCGATCCAGGGGCAGTATTACTCGTACGCCGTGGCGTTTGTAAACCGGCGCACGGACGGCACACCTTCCGACGTAGCTGTCACGCTGCGCGAGCTCGGTCTCAATAATCCAGCTGGATATAGAGTTGAAGTAAGTATGCAATAGGATATAGAGTTGAAGTAAGTATGTAATAGGATTTATTAGGCCTGACAAAAACTCAACAATAATGACTTCAGTGAGAAGACTTACAGATAGGGATTGGTGAAAAATGGAATTTATTAAGATAACACCCATCTTAGAAGCAAAACGCAGATATCCGATGCAGTAGTGGCAGCTCGATTGTAATAGATGGGCCAGGTACAGGATTTTCATGCCACAGAATAAGTAGTGTTATTTTCTAAAGATTGCACAGCCCTCACACCCCGTGTCATTCTTTAGCCGCCACTAGGAGGCAGGGTAAAGATGACACTCTCTCACCTCTCTTAATTTCATCGTCATCTTATTAATGAGGAGGCAGTGTTATGGATACTAACGGCTGTAGCTGGAATCAACAACCTTCGGAAATTCAAATATGTTCAGATTATTAATTTTTGGTTACCCATCTGATAATCAGTTGTTGCAAATGTTGCTTAACCTCAGCAATCGCAAATCGCAGTTTTGTCTAATTTGGTGCTATATTTCGACTTAATAGCTACAAAAGAAAGTGCTTTTTTTCTCTAACTTCTGATTTTATTGTGTTTTGTGAATAAATAGAACATAAATTGTAATATATATACATTTGAAAAAATTTGCACCGTAACCTTCGCAAAGACGACGAAAGTGGTGAGCACTACAGTGTTGAAATTTAAAATAACAATTATAGTAGATGGCGCTGTTTCCTCCGTACAGAAATAATAACGCATAACTAGAATAATATTTAAAAGCAAAAATTCATATGCGATCGAAGTATGTATTTTCATCAAAATATCTATAACATTCATGTTTTAAAATATATATAAGCTCCTGGCAAGAAAATAAATATACGTAGACGCTAGATTAATCCAAAATTCTGGCCATAAGGGGTAAATTAAGTGTTGCAAAGCTAAAAATTAAGTGTCGAGGCTTTTGAAAAAACGTAATACATATTTTAATATGTACATTATAGTCCAGGATCCCCGTACCCATTTTTAACATTTATTGATATCAAGCTATTTTTTGTAAGAAGCTTCATTTTGATGAGACGCCCAACTTTGTCTCTTACATCAATTCTGCATTGTGGTAACTAACAGAGATAGCAAGGATTGAATAAGTCGATTTGACAATTCTCAAAAATTTATTATTTATTAGGTTTTTTATTATATCTTAGAAAATAATTTACATTATTGAAAAAAAATATTTGTCTTACAAAATGTATGGTTTCATCAAAGAGTTTCCAACATGTGTCGATTTCGAGGTCCTTTAAAAATTTCTGTTTATTAGTTGATATTTATATAATTGGCAATATAGTTACATTGTCCTACAAATTGCGTGGTATCTTATCCCCGTCCTTTGCTCAGAAAATGCTAATACCACAAGACTATTTTTCTTAATACGCTTGTTTTCGTTGTTGCAGGATTTGTATGAGGATGTGGACTATGGCGTGCTTTCCCCGCAGACCAAGATTAAAGTGAAAGTGAACCCCTCAGGTAGAAAGTGTCTCACTTAATATTTAAGCAACGGTTAAGCTTTAATATTGCAATGGCTTGGACAAGGCACGTTCACGTAGATAACACCTAAATCAGTGCACTTAGAAAGGAGTGCAGTATACTGCATGTATTTGCATTTACTGGTGTTCCTTTGTGAAGTTAAAACGCTTGGAATAAACAGCGATGAATTCAAAGAGTCCTGAGGGTCTACCATGATCTCTTATCGCGATGCAAGTTCGATTGTCAAAATGAGACAAAATCGCTATAAGACTATATAATTATATTCAGCATTATTGTAGACTTCTATTTATATATTGTCAGGATTGCATGTTCAGCAATAAATTCTAACCAAATAACAATTATTAATAATGTTTTAAGAGAAGTTCAACCTTTTTAACATTTATATTTGGTCTGACTTAATTAACAAAACAAGACGTTGTTGAAATTAAGATAGAGGCAAAATTGGTTTCTTTGTAGCAAATAAGCATACGGTAGAAAAGGTATATTTTAACAACACAATCAAACAATCATGATTAAAAAATTATTAAAATTAGAGTTTTACAATCACTTTACTACATTGATACTGAAAACGTCGTAAGCCTAATTGACATTCCCAGTGCTGGGAATTTTTGCCTACGTGGTCATATTCAAGCAGGCCGACGGCAAATAAGGTGCAACCGCAACCATCGGCTTAAAGCTTTAAATTATGATAGTCTTACCAATTAGAATATAGTATGACCTATAATATTTTATTTTCACTCATCAGGTGTCGTAATTCTCCGAGCAGACGCACAGCCATCCTACGCCTACAACGCGATACCAACAAGAACTCCGTACACGCCACTCAATGACGTTTTTAGACTTAACAAGAAGTAACATTAACGCCATCTATTAATTCAACTCGATAACTTTCCGACTAAATCAATATCGGCTATACATACAATTGTGGCTGATCAATTCTCAAGTCAATCTGGTTAGAATCTACAAGTACAATTTTATTAATTTAGGGCAATGTTTTATTCTCTTTCTCTCAATTGGTGTGAATATAGTTACCAAGTTTACCAACCGACATGTTTCAGACTTGCCGTTAGTTTATTTTTATTTATGTTTCATTAATCTAGTGTGATCAAATGTTCATATTATGTAACAAAAATGTGGAAAATCAATTTTGCCATTATATTGTACCTAGGATAAGTATGTACATTTTAGGTGCCTGTTAATGTAAGTTTTCGTAGAGAACTTAAATAATTAATTAATTAATAAAATGTGTATAATAATTTTACTTTTATTTACGTTAAAAGAAAATGAGTAATATGGATTTCTGTTTATTTTTTATTATTAAAAGGATAGTGATTTCAATACTCAAGTTATTCCCCAAAACTTTATAAATATCACTGGATATTAAATACATACACATAATTTCTTAAAAATAAGTAATGTACTTTCTTTAGGACTTATTAATATGGTGACAATGTGTGGTGCAAATGAATGATGAAACCATAAAATTACGCAACCGAAATACATTTTAGCTAAATACTTTTATATCTACGATGCGATTATTACACGGATAACAGCTACTAGATGCCAATTTTTGGATCGGCACCTAATACTAGTTTCAACTGTATTATATTGTTGATAATGTTTATAAACTATATCATAAGATTTGAGAATCGCACCGAAACACATATTTAAAGATATCTATATGATCTGATCTTAAATATTGAAATAGGTATTTGAAACAACAGAGGTCTTCGTGAAAATTTTTTTTGCTTCCTTATACGCTAAACATGCCTGTTGCGGCAGTAATATATATTACTTAGTATTATACCCAATATATTTTACTTTGATTAATCAACTTGCAAGGGTTAAAATGTTTAGAACGTGGTGATGTCCTATTTTGTTTTGCATACAGTGTTTGTAATTTTATAAATTTTCTAGCCGAGGTATAACTTTAGTAATAATTGACCACATTTCATTTTCCTATTAGTATAATTAGCCTTTTAATGTGCTATTTGCAAGAGCACAGGCCGTCAATACGGATAAAAAAACCGTGGGGAGAACGGGCCCTGACCCTTCGCGCGTGCCCATCACGTCTTGGTGGTGCACGACAGTTATAGTTCCCGGCATATAAGTTAAACCTGGTTTTGAAATCACGTGACATGCGCAGTAGCAATTTAGGTACATTATCCAATTGCTGCGCAAGTTTATTGTTTATGGTTTGGCTCATGTTACTTGGCGCGACCTATACAGGTGCATATGCAGCTGGGACCTGGGACCAAAACCGTAACGTGCTCTACGAAGTATGGAGGCTCTCGTGACTGTTAATTTTTCTTTCACACATCTTCTGATGAATATTACGAATATTGTTTAATATCCGCAATCATAGGTCGAATTGCCTGATCGAAATGTTTACTTTTCAAACCCACTATTTATATTCATTCGTTAAAAAGATATTAAAAATAAAGCGATCCGTATTTTAAGTTTTTGTAGCTTTAGTTGTCTTTTCTAAATTTACTAACAAAGACTTATTGAAAAAATAGAGGATCTTCGTGAGAATATTATAATAGTAACTTTCACCACCCCTAACAAACACGAGGCTCCGTCGATATAAGCTCAGTCCTAAAGCGTGTTGTTTATTGAGTTGTAAGTGTTGGCTCTACCATAATCGCCCTTAAAAGAAAAAATAGATCATGAAGCTTAACACTTTACTTCACAGTTTTCTACTTCTACTTCACTTATCTTCAATAAATTAATACACACTTAAAATAATAAACAAATACAAAACAACAAATATTGAGCAATATTCAAGCTATCTCAAATCTCGATACACCCTATACTAACATTAGTCCTATTTTTAATCCGTTGATCAGACTGATATGACTGTTCGTCTCAGAAAGCCGGTGTATATACAATATGACTAATACGTCCTTTAATTTGATGTTAACTTTTCTGAAACCTTTTTGTCTTCTCCATATCCTTTAGCATAAGCATATCCCGGTTTTAACCCGGGAAAACTATGAATACTCACCCTGCATATAATTTAAAACTACAATACCGAATTACTAAGAAAAGAGAAGACTTGAGAATAAGTCTTCTCAGTTCGATTATCGTACTAAGATATGAAACTACTGATACTAGCGACGATGAACTAAATCGAATTACCAGATGTGGACAGGTGAATTTAGGAATTAATATTTCTAAAACTCAGATGAGTATTCACACGTGGTTCTCTCCCAGTGAACTTGAATCCAGCAATAGTTGTTGCTAAGTTTTCTTCTTCAATAATATTGACACTTCTGTAAAAGAGATCATAAAATTATATTAGTATACAATTAGGAAATAGCTTTAGCTAAATTAGTTTTGCACGAAAGCATATAAAGAAAGCAATACCATTTTGATAGAAGAAATGAAAATAAAATGTTTGATTATTTTTTTACTAAAATTAAAACTACATATTAACAATCTAAAGTAGAGGTGAAATTATGATATGGGTTACTATCATTATAAAAATCTTCTATAGAAGACAAAGTTTTAGAACTAACAACTATGAAATCCTCTGTCTAATCGTAATTTTAGTTTACCTGACTTGTCGTTTCGTTGGGTTTTCTGCAGAGTTATATTTTTCAGCTATATCTTCACCTGCCTCTTCTTCTTCATCCTCTTCATCTCCTGCATATTCCTCTCCTTTTGTGGATGGAAGTGAAATAGGTATTGGAATATCTAAATAGTCTGTTTCTGGTGTTTGGTTGAGTACATCTTCGTTTTGCATATAAATATTATGTTGAGGAACTTGACTTACAGATAGATTATCTTCTCTTTTTTGTTCTCCAGCATTAATATTTACGGTTGTCACGTCTATAATATCATCAACTTCTTTTATTTCGTGCAATACCATGGGTAATTTATCTTTGCCTAGATAATTGGTTTTATTATTATCATTGCTTAGATCTTTTTCTTTTGCCTGATTATATTCCTCGAATGCCGGCCCGCTTTCTACTTCTATGGGAATATTTTCATTCAAATAGTCATTGCTTGAGATATAATTCTTGGGTGTTTCATTCTCTGTAAAGGTAGGAGTGATACTTGATGCTTTTTTAAACAAATTTTCAGTATTTTTCCGTTCTTGCATTATGGGCTTATGTATTTTGTTTTTAAGAACAGGTCTATACATAGGCATTTCTGTTGGTTGATATAGAAATTCTTTTGAAGGTGCCTTATAATCTACCACAAATCGCAAATTTCTTTTGGGGAAAATAGCTGACCTTCTTTCATGTGGTAACTTAGGAGTAAATGGTGCCGGTTTATTATTCAAATCTACTACAGGTTTGTCCTTTAAAAACGTATAATATGATCGCGCGTCAACTATCGTGAAAATTAGCGCATTGAAGAAAATCTGAAAAACATTTATGTATTAAAGTTTCATATTAACTTTTGTCACAATTTTTTATTTCCTTCCAAATTTGTCAGCACTTCTCAATCATGTACAGTCTCAATTATGTGTATAAAATTGTTTCAAAGTAGTCTTTAAAATCTAAACTTCTCTTCCTCTATTCTCAATAAACATCCTTTAAACTACTAACCAATAATTTTTAAACAGTCAGCAAGGCTATTAAAAAGACTCTTAACAAAACTGAAACTTACACATAGTGTACCGCAAATCAAACTTTTTAATGCTATTATAATTACATGTAAACTAAAACGTGTTTTTAAACTTCCACAAACTCATTAATTGATCAAAAATTCTTGAATTTCTGAAATTTAACTGAAGATTATTACCTCGTGTATTATAGATCGCGTAGTAATAGTACCATAGCATAAGCTCTAAAGAGCTCAGCCTTTGAGTTCGATAAATACAACTTTAAATTCCTATTGCTAGCAGACACTTTTTGTCTGCGAATGTTGTCAAATGATTTTTTTCATGAAATTATAATGTTTAAACATTATATGTACCTTATCGGCAGGTTAAGTTTTTAACTTTTTTTACAAATCCTCTATTATCGAGAAATTTAATTTTCACCAGAAATAAGAAAAATTAAAGCCAGCCAATCGTCAACTCATTAATAAACCGCAAAAAAATGGTCGTTTGGAATAAAACATGGCTATATTTCCCTAATACGGTGCCTTATAATAAAATCGAAATAATAAAATAAGACCTCAGTTTTTGTCATCGATCTTTAACACCTTAAAATAAAATCAATTTAGCTAATAGACGAGTGCTGACAAATTTCGATACGGAAATCAATACTTCATGTCAACAACCCAGTGCACAGTGAAAGGAATCTGGTTCTTCTTGTTTTTAATAGTTTATATGCAGACATTAAAATACTTTACCCCTAATAAAATATATTTAAGTACGATTGTACATTCTAGAAAGATCAAGCTAGATGTCAAATAAGTTACAACAAAAGTATACAAAAATATTGGAAGAGATTGTGAACCGCGCAGCGATAAGCGTGCTTAGAGCAGGTCATGAAATATTGAACATTTTTCATAAATTTCAACATTTCTTGATTGATTGAATTTTTCGATCATAAGAATACTTTACCCCGCCTTATGTCACCGTAAATTTGTTAATATCGTTAGATTATAATCTATCTCGCGAGATTGTAAACTATCGAAAGATTGTGAACCGTAACATACTGCTTACAGTTTAACGCATTATTTTTCGATAGATTATAAAATATCTAACCAAACCTTTTGGTTATTTTTTCATATATTTTATCTACCTACTACTACTTAACATTATATTATTGGAATATAATAAAAAAACACTTCATTATATAAGTACATATTCATTATATTAAAATAATTTGGTTACTTTAATAAAGAAAAAGATGTGAATAAATATAAGTCTAATAAAATTCGCCAACATTTCTTACAATTTGTGTCTGGCCCAAATTTATACAACATATTTTTATATATAACAATTGACTCTATCATAACAAAGTATTAAGTTTTTTAGTCTAGTTGAGGTGATAAAATTCTAAAGATGTGGCTGTTGAAATAAAGACCTACATTCGCAGTAGCATGCATCGTGATTAAATATATTAGAATAATATAGTGCGCATAATTTAAATAATAGGGGTTAAAGTATGAAATTGCCGTTTTATTGCAATAGGTTCTTTGAATTGACATAGAATCTTCATGGTTTGAGGTTTTCGAATGAAACTTTTTTTAAATGGTTTCTATGATGTTCTTTTTTTAAAAAATGTAAAACATTTGAATATCGACTTTCAATTGTTTTTGTTATTCAATTTAGACAAGAAAGATGGATACTGCGAAAATTCGAGTTATTTTTGAATACGAGTTCCGACGCGGAACTAACGCGGCAGAAACAGCCCGCAATATCAATGCTGCGTTTGGAGAGGGGTCTACTAATGAACGCACCGTGCGATTTTGGTTTAAACGCTTTCGTGATGGAAATTTCGACTTAAAGAACGAGCCACGAGGAAGACCGCCCACACAGGTAAATAACGATGAATTAAGAGAGATAGTGGAAGCCGATCCTAGTCAAAGTACCCAGGAATTAGCGGCATGGTTTAACGTTACCTTACCCACAATATTGACTCACTTGCGTCAAATCAATAAAATAAAAAAATACGAAAAATGGGTGCCTCATGATTTGACTGATCTGCAGAAAGAAACGCGTGTTGAAACTTGTGTTGCCTTGTTGAACCGGTACAGAAATGAAGGAATATTGGATCGAATTGTAACATGTGATGAAAAGTGGATTCTTTATGATAACCGGAAAAGAAAAATGCAATGGCTGACCCCAGGTCAAATGCCACAACAGTGTCCTAAAGCAAAACTTACCAATAAAAAGGTAATGGTAACTGTTTGGTGGTCTCAGCATGGTGTTATTCACTATAGTTTTCTCCGATCTGGTCAAGCAATAACGGCAGATGTCTATTGTGCCGAACTCCGAACCATGTTGACAAAACTAGCAGTAAAACAGCCCCGACTCATGAATCGATCTTCACCATTATTGCTCCACGACAACGCGAGACCTCACACAGCACGAGAAACCATTTTGACCCTTCAGGAACTGCAGTTAGAAACCATTCGTCATCCTCCGTATTCACCAGACCTTGCTCCAACGGACTACCATTTTTTTCGTGATTTGGACAATTATCTACGTGACAAGAAGTTTTCTTCCCAGGAGGCAGTACAAAATGCTTTCACACAGTTTGTGCAGTCTAGATCGTCGGAATTCTATCGCAAAGGCATTAATGACCTTCCCATTAGATGGCAGCAATGTATAGATAATAATGGCAACTATTTTGATTAAATAAATTTGTTAAAAATTTAAAAAATAAACAATATAGATTTTCAGTACAAATCGGCAATTTCATACTTTAACCCCTAATATATCGCTCTAGCATAATATATGTATCATGTTGGAAGGTCTGGTACAAATATTAATCGCCAATTGCAACTTCTTCATTCTAAAGTAAAAAAAGCAATTTTATGCGATCAATAACAAAACATTGCAGGTGGCTCGGTAGATTGACCGGAGCTTTTAGGAAGTATTGGCTTGCGAGTTAGAGTGATAATAAGAGAACCTAATACGCTCCATGTCCCATTGGTCAAAACAAATTACAGGCGCATTTCATTCATTATTAATTCGAGCGAGGAGTGTATTAACTAATTAGCGAAGCAACACGACAGCGATTTCGTAGCAATAATTTTTCTCTTGTTACATAGACTCCTTTACCACTTTAATTTGAGACATTTAAGGTTGCACTATTATACATAATAAATAGGCATATTATTTCTACTTGTTGAAACTTGTTCTATATTGTAAAAATTCCCTTGGTTTGACCCTAAAATTGTTAAATAAATAAATATTTATTTTCTAAACTATAACTTTCTACTTACCAGTATAATTTGTATTTCCATTTTAATTGCTGTTACAGGAACCTTCGCAACTATCACTCGCGTAATAAACAATAACGAGTACTGTATCTTCTGCTATCACTATCAGCATTTGAATTAAATGTTCATTTCACTTTGATTTATATCGCGCATGTTCCCGTTAGTCACTTCATCACTAATTAATGTCATTAAGAAGGCCGTTTTCACGTGATTAGTGTAATAACACTAATAACATTAATAAATGTAATCATTTTGCAATTGTTATGTAATTGCTATGTTACTTTAATGTTCGGCTTTACAACTTATCTAGGATATGATGTCTTTTGATAATTGGCTTAGATACCGTAACGTGTGGTAAATAAACTGGAAGGCAAAAACCATCAATAGAGTTCATGATGACATTTTAATACTTACACAAATAAACATTATCATAAAATAGATACACAACTGAATATAAATCTTGTCCAGTGTAATGACCGCTACTTTGTTGATAACATATCATTTTAACAAATGAGAATATTAACCCGATCGACTACATTACAAGAGACTCAATGTTTGATATAAAATGTTAAGTCAAAATATCTCTCACTTCAAAATCAGGTAAATGGGGCACAGTAAGCCGGAACTCTTGTATAGTACAGCAGAATGTGTATCCTTCTATTGGATTGTCCGGATGCCAACTTAACCAAGAAAAAGCCTTGTTTTTTCTACAGATGTCCTGACAGAAAAACATTTGTCTAGCTTCAGTCTTTGTATAATAAGGGTTGTTAATACCAACAAAAGCTACGCCTCGTTTTGATAACGGCTCGTACACAACTTTGTAAAAATACTGCGGTACAGGAATCACCGGATTATTGTTTTCATCCGTCGTCAAGTAGAGATCTACACTGCGGCCAAAATGATTAGTGAGCTGTGTTACACCATAAGTACCCGTGTAAATGACAGTATGATATCCTGCTGCATGGACGTGGTTCCTAAGATCGATTTCCAGAGTGTTCCAGTTTCCACCGTTAAACCCTGTCCACTGGGGCGCACAATTGACATAGTGGAAAGTAGCGCGTTCAGTGAATGCGAAGACAAAATCTGTCTTCGCTGCCAAATGGCCTCTAGAAAGTAATTCGGTCTTATTTATGTAATTTTCAACTATAGGCCCGACCAATTGAGCCACAGCTGCCTTTTGACCTCTGGGAGAGAATAAAGAGTCGACAGGCACATTACCGTAGTTCCCATTATCTATGAAGAATGGCCGATCTACTCTTGTTTGGTAAAATGCATTGTAAGGCTTCTGTGTGTACTTTGAATAGATTGCATTTAAGCCAAGTTCGTTGAAACAAGATTCGTAAACGGGGTAAAGCTGATTATTAACTTTATATCCAACTACTATGATTGGGTTCCCTTCGAAGCACGTTCGATTGGTGCCTTGACTTCTGTGAATTGGAGGGTAAGGACAACGAAACAACGAAAAAGTAGCGGGTCCGTTCAACCATTTACTGTTTCCAAAATTATCACCACCTAAACACGATATTGACTCTGTCATAACATATGACTTTATTTCTGGATGTTCAATGAAGCCAGCGCCTTCACAACTTAAAGTGAGACTGTCACCATAGTCTAAATGTATATTACCATATTCATCTGTTGGTTCCAATATTCTTCCATTCCTTAAAATAATGGGAAGAGGTTCACCGAAATGTATTCGCGTATTGAGTATACATTTTTGATCGTGTTGAACGTTAAAAATGCAAAGAATCAAAGTGAACAGCCGCTCGAACATTATTAACAATATCTTTTTCTTATTTCTATGGAACTTTGGTATTTTTATAACATTTTACGATAATTTTTGACATCCTTGTGTAACTTCAAATTTTGATTGATATAAATCTTCAACGATCTTTCAAAGTAGTTTTCAATGTGTCAAACTTTGGTTTCACAGGTTTAAGGTTTGCGTCTACTAGCTCGTGAGGGATCGCACATATCCGATTAATTGGTTTAAATTATAGATATATTGGCAGTTTTTATTTAATTTAATTTGAGTGTACTTCCTGTTATAAATAGAAAAAGAAATTATCATTTTTCTTTGTTTATTATAAGAAGAAGGGAGCTGATTGTAGAGTATTAGTTTATAAAATAAATTTGAAGCGGGAAATATTTGGAAAATATTATCCACTGATTTGTTTTGTGATGAAGGATAATTTCTAGTTATTATAAACAATGCAGTATATGAAACGATGACACTAAGCACTTATTCATAGCACGTCACGCAACATTTCTTCGTTTCTTAAATTCCAATACTAGGTGAGGACGGTTTGGCGAGTAGATGCAGTTCGACATAAATTTATACGAAATATTAGTCACGGATTATTATTAGTCCTTGGGGGAGGCCTATGTCCAGCAGTGGGCGTCGTACGGCTGATATGATGATGATGATGATTAGTCACGGATCTATGGTAAAGATAAATACGTGATAATTAAACCTATGAGTGATGATAACTGATACTAACGCGATCCGAACAACGAATTGGAAGCGCATTGGGTTGGGAGTTTTCACTTCTACTGGTGTTTTTACAACAGCTTTAATGGAGCTAGCTAGATAGCGCTACCCTTTTTCTTCATATATTGTTTTGATGTGAAATTTAAAAATATAAGTCATTTTTACTCGGTTTAATCTAAGCATTTTATTTCTCTATAATCGCCATGAACAGAGCCATCTCTTGAGGCTTGAGAACAAATGCCCATTATCCAACACTCGGAATAAAAACAAAGTCCGCTAACGCGCAGCTCCAAAATAATAGTGTTTAATTAATCTAATCGAAGCAATCAACTGATTGATCGAATCATAAATATCTTAATTTTTACCACATAGCTCAATAGTCTATGGTCGCAATAATGGCGTCTTTGTTTACATTTTCATTAAATTGGATTGGGACAGACTTAAGTTAACCATCATCACAGAGAATTCATTTTAAACTATTAATGAGACCATCACAAAAAATGATAATTAAAATAAAGCTTTTTACACACGTTATTGTCGAAATAAAGCTTAAAGTATAAATTAATGTAATATTACGAAAACTTATACGTGCATATTTATAAAAGTCTTAGCAAAAAATAAAATAAATATTCTTTTCGAAATGGCCACCTTCGGCTATTTTACAGGCCTTTAATTTGTCTGGCCACGAATCTATTGATTTACCATAATTTGTAGTCTAAAGGGTTGAGGTCTGGGTTAGATGAGGGCAGTCTTATAAAATCCTCCAATTAAAAAGACTGCCTCTTGATACACTTTGGCTGAAGTTTTCACTCCTTTTTAACTAAGGTGTAGCTTTGTGACGCCTTGATAAGACACGCCCCACCAAACCATCACTGACGCAGGATGATGACGACTTTGTAGCTTTCGGACTACTTGAGCAGCTTCTTTAGAACTGTGGGCGTACAGTTTATCACTTTGCTTATTCTAGTGCTCTACAATCGTGAGATTTTTTTCATCGGTAAAGAGGATATTTCTCTGCCTTTCACCTGCGCATCGTATCAGAAGGCATTTTGATCGATTCACTCTCTTTAATTGTAAAGATTGATTTAGGGCATGTCCTATATATCGATAATAAGCACTGAGCTCCAGGTCTTGTTTTATAATACGCGACAGCGTCCTAGCGACAATCTTCATTTCTCGCGATAAGACTTTTTGCTTCCTAATGGGGTTTCGACGAATGGCTTTAAAAGCATTAACAGGCTTTGTAGTGCGGGCAGCCCGATCTTTTATGGTCTTCGACAGAGGAAGTGTTGTTGTATCTGTTGATAGTACGATATACGAAAATACGCCTGATAACAAGCTTTTGAAGTGTCTGGAAAATGACCGATGGCGCCATACCCACATTGTGCAAGGCGATTACTGCAATCACAGTACAGTAAAAAAGAGTAGAAGGCCCAAGCGGGCGGTACCCACGTAACCTCAAGGATGCGTAACTCCGCACACTTACACCTTCTGCTTACTCAGATCACAAAGTCTACTCGAAACAATATAGCAAAAAAATAGTAACATGAAATTTTGTGCAGTTTTAAAGTGTAAAAATGATAGTCGAATGACTTATTGATCCAAAGGAGGCATAATGTACCATCGGTTATTTATATATTCTGTTAATTTCATTTAAATTATAAATTGATTATATTAAGTTCTTGGAAATGAAAAAGAAAATAAATCGGCCGTATTTTTGAGATGTTAAAGTGTAGATTTCAATGTGCAGTTTTGTTTTTCTAGAAGTTTCTAAAACATACAAATTACTGAAAGCATGCTTTCCGTCATACATAACTTACGTACTACTCAATTAGTTAAGCACCTGATTACTTGTAAATAATAGATATCGATAAGTAGTATATTGAAGAGATATACATTGTAACCAATAAAGCAAATTGGTTGCAACTAATTTCATGGAATTGTAATTTTTATTTGAATATTTTTACTGCATAATTTTGTAAAATAAATATTTTTATTGTAAATAATTTTTGTACACAAATAAGTTTGTAAATTTAAAAAAAGGTGATTTAATTGATATGATTTTGGAAAGCAAAACCATATTGACTGTAATAAAATTGTAATGAAAACGATAAATACATTAAAAGTTTAGGAGGGGCGTTTTTTCAATATAACATTAAAACCAGTTGTGTACGAATATAGTTTTCGAATCATAAATAAATAAATATTTCTTACATTCACACCAATTAGCCTAGCCCAAAGTAAGCACTGTAAGGCTTGTGATATGGATACTAGGTTAACGGATAGACATACATATATGATACATAGATATGTTATATTTATAAAAATATATAAAAACACCAATGACTCAGGTACAAATGCTCGTATTCATCATACAAACATTTGCCCCTTCCGGGATTTGAAGCCGGGACCATCGGTGCGAAAGGCAGGATCACTACCGTTGCACCAAACGGTCGTCGAATCATGTCATGATACAAACATAGCAAAATGTTGTATTTATTACTGCTTTTATCAAGATCCATATATAAAAGAAAAACCATGGCATAGCTTTGACGTTCAATACACGCATTGTCATATTGATAAAAATCATTTTATTTTTATTTTATAGCCTACGTCACTTTCATTAAAATTATATCGATAATATACTATAAAAAAAATATATACCGCAGTAATTTGTTCAACTTAAAGCGCTTTTTATAGCGTGTGGTTGCAGTGTACAGTATGCTTAAAGCAGTGCTGCTGTACCGCCATCTTGTGCAGCGGCACTTGAACAAAAAAGGAAGCTGTTTTTTTGGACCATAACTATATACAAAAAGGGTAGAATATGATAACATTAATTTTGTGATATATGCTTATACATAACATTTTCAGTTTTTTAACAAATCGGAATATTATCGCAATTTAAAGATGTGTGAGTAAGGTTACGCAGGTTTCCTTGTAAATATCGCATTATTCGTGCGAATTCTACTCTTTTTTACTGTTCTGTAACTACCACAGAACAGAGAAAAAGAGTAGAAGTCGCAAGTGGGCGGGACGCGCTTAATCTTAAGTATTCGTTGCTCCCCGCACTTATGCCCGGTTTCTGAGGTACAGATAACTGTGGTTTATCTGTTCGTTAACGCTATTGGTCCGATAACCTAGACAAATGCGTTTCCGAACAACGCATCGTTTGTTAAACTCCGTTTAAACTAAGATCAACTTAACTGGCCATTTTGTACCGTTTATCGATTCGATAACTATAGCAAACGCCTCATATTCATAAGTTTGAGGTTATTTACTTGCATATTATTATTTAATAATAGTAGTTATACTTATTGTGAACAGTAATCAGTTTTTTTGTATTGTTTAGTATTTGTATAAATAACATAAGTATAAGTTCATCCGAGTCCTATCTGGAAGTATTGGAGTTTGCATCCGATATGTCAGTGCCCAGATACCTAAGAAATAGAAGAAATCCTTTTGAAATGTTCTCCAATAAAGAATTCAAATTGAGATATCGTTTTCACCTTGAATAAAGTTAAGTAAGCACAAAACCGCTGTAACCAAAAATACCATATGAAGAAATACATCAATAATAAACAATGAGTTTGACATTTACTTTTTTGTGACTTGTCAAAGATGTCTTTCTATATACAGCCAGTGAAAATATTTAACTATTTTAATACTTTATAATATAATTTATAAAAAGTATGATCACTTTACACTTCTTTAATTTTGCAGACATAATAAAATAAATATCACTGAGATTATTACCCATTTTTGATGATAAAACGGAATTATAGTACCTTATTGTAATCAGGCCCATCTAGCGGCAGTTAAATAACTGCTTATCTGTCCGATAACTATTAAACCGTGCTTTATGTATTCAGAAACGCATTGATAGATAAACGACGTTTATCATTTCCATAACTTTAACGGACCAATAGCTAATGGGGATTTAACTAGTGACTTCAGAAACCGGGCATTAGACCGTCCGCTTACTCAGTCGCGATCGCAAATTCTACGTGGAACAATTTAGCAAAATATAAAATGTAATATTGTGCAGTTTTGGGATATTAAAATGATAGTCGAAGGATTAATTTATTTAAAGGGACATAACGTATAATCGGTAATTTATTTTTTTGTTATTTTCATTAAAATTGTAAACTGGTTAAAATGAGTTCTTTTAAATGAAAAGAAAATTAAATCAACCTTTTTCTTGAGACATTAAAGTGTAGATTTCAAAGTGCAGTTTTGCCTTTCTGGAAGTTTCCAAATACCTACAAATTACTGGTAGCATGCTTCCTCCATAACTTACCCGCTACTCCATTAGTGTACTCCAGTAGTGAAAATAATAGATATAGATAAGTAATATATTAGTTGCAACTAATTTCATAGAATTATATATTGTACATGAATAAGGTTGTAAAATAAAAAAAATGGCGATTGAATCCATATGATTTTGAAATCTATTTGAAAAGCAAAATCATACTGACCGTAATAAAAGTTTGATGAAAACGATAAAATATTAAAAGTTTAAAAGGCAAGTTTTTAGTCGTTTTTTTTTTGAAACGCTGTTTAGCGTGTGGTTGCAGTTTACAGTATGCTTAAAGCATCATAACTATAACGCCATCTTGTACCCAAAAGTGGTACTTTGAGTAAGTTGTTATTTATTATGGACCATAAATAAATAAGAAAAGGGTAGAATATTATATAATTCATTTTGTGATATTTGCTCTAACGTTTTCAGTTTTTCTAACCAATAGGAATTTTATCGCGATTTAGGTGCAGATGTGTAAATAAGGTTACGCTTTCAAGGAAAAGATCGCGTCTTACGACTTCTACCCTTTTTCTCTGTTCTATGGTGACTACAATCCTATTTTCTTTAACACCCCATTCCATATTATAATTTAATAATGAACACGTGTTTTTAAATTTGTGAAAGTGTGCGAAATCAAAAGAAGTTTTTAAAATAATTAACGCATTCCAAACTATCTATTAATATTATAAATATTGTATTATTGTATTTTATTTTTATTGTAGATTAGGTTTGGCCCGAGCTAAATTTTGTATTCCAGTGGTTTAAGACTGAACTATTAATAATATGAGTTGTTTGTGGTTCATGCCTATTGATGATTATTATCCTATGATGAATTAGCTAGTTTTTCCTGCATTAAAACATTATTTAAGAGATTCATACATATGCTATATAGCTTATGTATGTATTTCAATACACAACAGCACTAAAAGACATATTGTTACAGTCTATGCGATTCAAGTCAAACCATAAATCCTGCGCGATTATTTACTGTGATGGGATATATGTTTCCGTATGCAAAAGAATTTCGCCGTTTTTTTAATCTTGATAAATAATAATAATATTAGACAACAATTTTGATCTGAATCCACGTTAAGTAGCTAAAGCACTTGTGTTATGGAATTCAGAAACAACGACGGTACCACAACACCCAGACCCGTGCCAAAACAGAAAAGTTCGTTTTCTATATTGACGTGGCCGGGGATCAAATGCGGGACCTCGGAGAAGCGTTACCATGAAAACCGGTATGAGAGCCACTCGTAAACAAATTAAATTACCTATATTTTAGTGAAAAAGTTTAAGATTGAGAAAGAATAAAACTAAAGGTACCTACAGCATGCCAAAAAAACATTAAAAAATTTCTATTTACAAAAAATATATAATAAACTAGCTGACACGCGTTGCTGTGCTGACTGCAGGGCCATCTACCGGGCTGGTTTGTGAATCTAAACCATCCAGGGCGCCACCCACCCACCATGCATACAAAAAGATTTATTGAAATCGGTCCAGCCGTTAAGATAAACAAAGAATGTTAGTCTTCAAATACTCGTTGCATTTATTGATCAAATATTCGATAATCCAAAGTTCCATAAAGTGAGCGTTATTTACGCTATAATAGGACCATAATAACCACATCAAATATGATTCTACACACCGCCATACCGTTGATCGTAATCAATCACCACGCATGCGAACAATTTATTAGTGTAAGTAGATATACTTAAGAGAAAAATGTCTCAATGCATATTTAGTAGAGCATAAATCGCAACAATATATTGTGTGAAAATTTTCACTGTTGTATGTAATCTTAGAAATTACCTCATACGTAGATTATAGATTGAAAATAAATATTCCATTACCAAAATAATTCGAAACTGCACGTCAGTCTCGTAAACAATCGTTGTAAAACACAATCGAGTAGGTTGGTCACATGTGAAAGATATGTCCCTTAAAAATTACAAAGTTTGCTCCATTTGTTTGCTATTTATACTGATCATTGAGTCCGCGACTCTCGGAATAAATACACGTGTCTTAGACCTAATCCAAACATTCCATTGTTAATAATTATTTGTTTACATATCCAAATAATAACTGTGTCAGTAGCGTTTTGACTTTGAACCGTTCAGTGTTGATGATTGGAATTACAATATGACGTTTAAGGTGAGTTCACAAATTCATACAGAATAGTGGAAATTTAGTTCAAATTGTGAAAAAAAAACAAACTTAAGTGCCATAAAAAACAACAAACAAACATGAACTGTTGACAAAAAATTAAGTTGAACTATGATTATTACTTTAATTTAGAAATGTTTTTCACTACTTAACTACATTGAGATAAAAATTGGAACCGTAAAAGAACGTAGCCTTTTGCTGTTCCGGGAGTTAAAAAAACACCACGCAAGTATAATTCATAATTTCATTTTAGAAATACTAAAGAACAAAATTTTTAATGTATGTAGTCTTTTAATGCTTACTCTAAACGTTCTGCCAGCTCAACAATATAAATCTCAAAAAAGAGTATTAGGAATACAACTAAAACATAAGTATGTATTTGAAATTTCTTCTGTCACGTGTTATTATTTGTACTCATTCTAGTTTCTACTTAAACGGCATAAAAAATGATCAATTTAGTAACAGTCATGCCGCAAATACGTTCGAAATGTCCTCAACGTCTTATTAACAAATGTATGTTACCACAGTGTCGAGAGATGATTAAGTAATTGTGATAATTAGAATGGAACATGGGCATTGCCATCCTACATTGTGGTTGATATTTTTTAGTAAGCGCTTTACGGTAGAGCTTATTAATACTTAAGATCGCGATGAGAGGCAAAATGTATTTTACTTTTTAAATATCTATACCGAGATATGTAACAATTGTTCTTTTTCTGGTTGTTTAATTTAATTATCAAGTCATATACTTAACGATAAAAAATTGATAATGGTTTAATTTTAATAATTTCTCATGTTTGATTAATTAATTGTTTACAATACAGACAGACAACACAGACCAGTGGGTATCTCAGAGGTTGTCATGCCTCATCGCAGCGCTACTTAGCACTTACCGAGTTCAATTGTATATCTAAACTATCTAGGGAATTGACAAAAACGTAAAAAATCATCAAAATCGATTCAGTTAATCAGAGGCTTGTAGAGACATACATAAACATACAACATACAAAAGAGTTATACCCATAAAGTGATACCTCTCCATGTTATATCAGTATATCACCCATGGATGCGATAATTATAGTTAGTCTCTATATATTGACAAAAATATGTTTTTCCTACAAACTTTCCATGTACACATAGTTCTTAGCGAGTTAACATGTTTACAAAATTGTAAAACACGTGGTCGATATTCCTAAAATAAAAATAGCAAACAGGCATGGAAAGTTATATTTTGGCATCATCTTTGTTACGGGTGTCCAGATTGTGATAAAATTATGATGGTATGATTAATTTCACATAGGATTTCAGCAGAGATCATATTGAAGTACCTCTGCAGATTAATACCACATAGCTTAATTTTTCGCCCCTCATCGTTGTATTTTGCTGACAACAAGATCACCCCCAAGTTCTGTGCTGTGCAGTCTGCTACCATGAGAACAATCTAACACAATCGCAATACTTAGATGTAGTATAACGTTAGTAGCGTGAAAACACTGACCATTTCATAAAATTTCATGGATTACCGTGTACCTATTTTGATAACAATATTATTTATATTTTAATTCTCAGTTATTTTTTTCAAATAAAATTAATACGGTGTTCAATTGTCGTTGGAAACTTAATAATTCAGAAATATGCAAGTAATATTTTTATTTCAAAAGTGATTATTATATACCATACAATTTTCAATAAAATAAAAAGATAACTATGATAGTGGCATATAGTAAATATATACTATTTACTTTATGCTTAAGACATCTTAAATTATTGAAATTATTTACAATACATACTAATATGAAATATAATTATATATCTATGTATATAAAAAATCCCTTACACTCCGAAAATACTCAACTGATTTTGATATTTTTTTCATTTTGCTGAATTTGTTTGTACTTAGGATATAAGATAGGTTTCATTTTAATTTATGACACAGCAACGCGTGACCGGGTCACCTAGTAATTCAATAAAAATATTTGTTAAGTGAGCACTTAAATGTAACAACATTTTGTGTGATATTTACGAATACAACAGATCATTGGAACGGAATTGCGATTGAGTATAATCGTGACCCTATTAACATTGTTATAAATACAATCGTACCAGTCATATAGCAGTAAAGCTGGGCATTGACGGTCAGTATTTCGCGTTAGTCTAGACGTAAATCTGTGACGCCACTCCTCCAAATGGTTGAGTACAACTATATTTCCCCACACACAGGCCTCACTCCGGCTCTTCAGTTTTCGATTGGCCGGGCTGTAGGAGGTGTACTATTTGTGTCGAAAAACAAAGTAATTCTTATTCCGTAGAAGAAACATTAATTTTAATAAATATTAAAATAAGAAATAATGACGATCACACACTCACGGGCAGTTTGGCGCGACGCGCCGCGTTTGATTATGGTAGTCATAGAAAATTTCGTGACGCGTCATCCATCAGATAAAAGTCTAGAGTGATTATTTTACATAGACGTCAGTTCAACTGACGCGAAAAACTGATCGTCAATGCCCAGCTTAATAGTGACTAGGTTCAATGACACAAGATTAAAAAACGCCAGTGTTCAAGTGGACGTTAGCGAACGTCCCTTATTCATCATATTAATAGAAGACATGCTAATGCAATTTTACTTTTCTAGAAAGTACAATTTCATTATTTTAACCACAAGCATTCGCATATTAGAATTTCTGCTTTACACTATTTTGTTTCAAATCTCTCCGATATTAATAATAAACTGTCAACGAAGCCGCAGATAAGTTATCTGCATAAGGTTAAACTTAAATTCGCAAGTTTCTTAATTTCTTTGTCTATAGCGTTTTTATGGCTAAATAGATATTTTTATTTTAGGTAATTTAGAAAATAACTTTAAGACAATATATCGATACCTGTGAGCTCAATTGTCGTGGAGGACATTTTGGTAGAAATTAGTTTTTTTACAATGTTTATATCAGAATTTAACACTCTATCGAACTGTGTAATTAGTTTCTCGAAATTTACTAACAATATGCGTTTACGACCCCTGATATCTGGTAATATAAAGATAATTTATTATGAAAGTTCAAATATATATGACATTTAATTATAAGAATTTAGTCTTCATGGGTTTATAGCAAATGTACAGAAACTATAGGGCGTAAATAAAATACGATTTTCAAATATTCCTTTACGACCCTAAGTTCTTAATAAGAATAAATCATAATTTTGTGTGTAAAGGCTATCGTCGGTAAAAATTGTCCCATATATAGCTGTGTAAATTAAAACCAGAATAATAATCGTCCTTTAGTTACCCTGCTAAAGTGGATAAAGTACCAGAAAACTTCTTTTTAAACCCCAAAACAATAAAAAACTAAATGAATGAACGAATCATACTAAATTTAATAACAGCTACACATTAACAAAAAAATATTAATAGAATTTGTGCTAAATTGCGGGTTCCAATTTCGAGTAGTTCGGGAATAATTATAATGAGGTAATTATGTCGATGAACAATACCGAAATCATAAAAAAAAAATAGCACTGAAGTCCACTGCAATGTTAATAGTCTTGGCTGTGTGCATTAGAATATGCTGTAAATAACAAGTAGTCTAAAAGTATGTAGCGGAAACAAAAATATAAAATAAATGTTCTTTAAAACGAACTAAAATATTTAAAATATAATGAAAGGCAAATATTTTAGGTACGACGAAAGTCGCATTTTGACCTGGAAATTTTGGTCGCTTTAAGTTATTAAGGGCATTATGCTCTACAAAACATATTAATGAAATTATTTTTTACCATAATACCAATAGGGCTTAATAAAGTATCACAGCGTAGAGCGAGAAATAATAACTTCGTAGTGGATAGAATCATGCGTGCGGCGCTGCTATGATACTTAGAAATAATGTAAGTTAGACACCATATCACTATTGTAAAGATTTTATTACATTGATAGTTTCTGTTTATCATTGTACCGATCTATTTCAACAAGTTTTTGTAACATTATGGTTTGTGGTTATAAATACATCAAATTTATTTAGTAAGTTTTATGAGCGTCCTTTTTGGTACCTTATTGAGTTTCATATCTGGGTCCGAAATGCTCCTTTCGCTTTTTTCCTAATAAAATTTGGGTACATGTAATGAGATGTATAAGTCTTGTTTAGTGGTTTTTTGAAAAAACTAGAGAAAACGTACTTTTTATTCCAAAATTTTTTGAGTCTAGACTTATAGCATAGTAAAAGATTGCATAGTGCTCGTTTCGAATTGTGGATAGTCTATAGTGTGTCTATTCTCTGATAAAGAGAAGTTCGTAATTAATAAGTTGAATATTACTGAAAAATGTATCACGGAAGGGTAATTGTTATTGAGGATATAAGCCAAAAACTAATGCGAAAATAAACATATCACACAACTAAAGTACTGCTTACTATAAAAGGCCAAAAAAGGTATTCATATATAAGAACAGAAGAAAGCCACATTTAAATGATTTTAGATACTACAAACTTTAGAATCGATTCGATTGATATATAGATATAAATCCTAAGGTGCTTGTTTAGGATGAAAATTTATGGGTATTAGGGTCATATTTTTGGGTTTTTTTTTGGTCGTATAAGATTTACTACTTCCAAAAACACAATAACAACATTGCAAATTTTAAGCACTATTTGCCTAGGATCCATTTTAATAGATCAAAAAAACAAAAAAAAATCGTTTTTTACGACACGACAATTGATATCAGAGGTATCGATAAAAATGTTAATAATTATGTATTTTCGTTTCAGATGTTCCTGGCTCTTACTTTGTTACTACTGGCCAGAGATGTTTATACATTTGTAATACAACCCAAAGAAATACCAAAGCAATATTTTGAAGTATCTACCGAAAAACGAAATCTATTTAATATCAACCCAAAATCGGAAGACTACAGGAAATATAGCTATATTATTACTACATATTTATAAAATTGGCAAATTAAGTATGTTGGACTATATGAAACTCTGAAATTGTGATATCAATTAGGTACACGAATATTATATGCTTAGATGGTAAGTAGCCAATATTAAACTTAGCTTTTTGTACTGATTCTAACTGAAGTTTCCATCTATATTTAGTCACTTTATTAACGAATTACTACAAAATTTAACTTAATTTAATTTGGGCGGCTTGACACCTAAGCTATCCAACAGAATTCGAACTAAGATATCAAAGTAAGGGTTTATTCATATGGACTTTATTAAAAAAAATATTAAATAAGGGCAGTCCTATGGTCTTAATTGTCACTAGCTAAAAAGTCATTGCAATAAATAATAAAAAAAAATAAACACGAGTTCTAAGTGAAAAAGAACATCAAGACAACCAAAATCATTTTCTGTATAAAAAATCTTTCTGTGACTTTCACATATAACTTGACATTAATCTAATTGAATAATTATCAAAGTATATAAATATTGTAATGAGTATAAATGTTAATGAGTATTATGAGTAATAATAAAATGTAAAGTCAGAAGATTATCAAGACTAATTATTTATTTTACCTACTCACATAAACGATTTTGTTTTACCAATTAATTAAAAATAACTTTATTTAATAAGCAAATAAAAGGCATATCACTCAAGGCTGAATTGTATCCGGAACCAAAGATGGGGTGCAATGGAACTGGTAGTGTAATCAATGATCAATGCAAATGAATTACAGATTACATTGTATAATAAACAAAGAAAAATACCACGAGCCCCTTTTTGCAAAACAGAAAAGGAGCGCGTGAATGCATGGTATTTTATTTTTTGTTATTTCTAGAGACATCGTTGGTCTGTTAGCGTTATCATTACCAAATCTGTTTCATTAACGGCTATGTTTAGCAACTTCACCAATATGAAGTTGCTAAACATAGGTTGTTTACGTAATTGAAATAAAAATATTTTTTTTTAATGTTTACGTTACATATTTTATTTAATTTCAAGATTTTTTTTAGTTAAACTAGAATTTCTTGCATGCTAAAAAAAATTTTAACGCTCTAGTGCGATAAAGTAGAATAAATAGCAAGCGTGTTCAATAATTAGGGTTGTGAGCAGTGTGAGCTTAAAGACGACGCAATAAGAACAGTTTTTCGAGACAACTGTATTCTAAAGAATAAATAGTCAACCGTTAATAAATGTAAACACAATGACTTCATTTCGTATGAGAGTTCTATACAAGTTTAACAATACGGATCAATTTTTTCCATTATAGAACAAGTTTTTGAAGTCACCTGACTACTTTATCAAATATTTTATATGTTTAGAAATATTATCACAGCAGAATCTAAAGTAATGCGGAGTGTTTTGTGGTTCCCTTTAAATATGCATTCTCAGGTAAGATTTTTTTTATAATTTTGTTGGTAAGGGCAATTGCCCTTGCGAATACCATGGTTTTGGGTGACATTACCTGGGGGCCAGAAAAATGACGAGGCCTTCGTGTCACGTTGTGTATTTTAAATCCAAGAAACTTAATTACACCCGCTTCGCATTCTGGTATTATCCCGAAACCTGGCATGTATATGTAGTTTAGATGACTTTACAATAACAAGGTACTAACGAACTGATCCGATTATAGAGCTGGAACCTTGGGGTGCTTAGCAGGAAACCCTTCGGGCTTAATAGATTCGTTATAACAAGACTTGTTCATTTCACCTGACGACGAAGAGAAGAAGAGATGATAGAATCAGAATGTGCCTGGTCAAATTTTTTGGTGTTCAATTAGATACAGATAATAAGGTGTTTTTTAAAATAATCAATATTACTATTTTAAGTCAAATCTTTATAGATTATGGTTGTTGTAATTGAGTTAAAGTATTATACCCGAAACACTGTTTAGAACTTTCCGGTTTGAATTTAACAGCAAAACAAAGGAATGGCGAATTTAGACAATAAATTCTTATTATATACTAGCGGCCCCTCCCGACTTCGCACGGGTGGACAAAATTCTTATTTTTTTTTCTATTGTTAAATATTTTTCCCTTAGCGCCATCTAGCGTCCGGTAGACGGTAGACTACTTGCGGTTAACGCGTTGCTATGTTAAGGCATATACAATACAAAAGAGCGGACAGACAAACACAAACCACTGTGATCTTATATTATAGATTTGTCATTTTGTTATGAAAAAATTAACTACTTGATTTTTGTATGAAAAAAAAATAAAGCCTAAAAAATTTTCACCTTGCCTCTGGTATCTGATAGGACAACGCATAAGTTAACATTTTTCTAGTAATAATTTCTTAAGGTAAACTTGTATTACGTATTTAATAGTATACTTAGTCTGGCCATAAATACTGTTACACTTAAAAATAAAAAAATATTACATTTGAATTTCGAATCGGTCATTTTTATACGGTTGTTCATTGTGTTTTCTCATTTTGGCGCCAATACATTTTATAATATATTGCGAAATTAAAATGGAGTGGGGTGATAAAGAGAACCGAATCGCTGTGATTGCATTTGGCTCCATACCTACGTATGGAGCCAAATGCAATTATTAAAACTCTCCATACCCTTTGTATTAGTAAAATGTTTGTGTACCGGGCTATTAGTAAGTACAATGAGACTTCCTCTGTTTGTGATAGAAATAGATCTGGCCGTCCACGTAGTGTTCGTACGAAAAAGGTGGTCAAAGCAGTAAGGGAAAGAATTCGAAGAAATCCTGTCCGAAAGCAAAAGATTTTATCTCGGGAAATGAAGATAGCACCATGTCACGTATTTTAAAAGATGACTTAGGACTTGCAGCCTATAAGAGACGCACTGGTCACTTCTTAACTGATAATTTAAAGAAGAATAGGATGGTAAAATCGAAACAACTACTGAAGCGGTACGCAAAGGGAGGTCACAGAAAAATTTTGTTTACGGATGAGAATTTTTTTACAATAGAGCAACATTTTAACAAACAAAATGACCGTATTTATGCTCAAAGCTCTAAGGAAGCTTCCCAATTAGTCGACAGAGTGCAACGTGGACATTATCCGAGTTCAGTAATGGTTTGGTGGGGTGTTAGCTATGAAGGAGTGACTGAGCCATATTTTTGTGAAAAAGGTATCAAAACATCGGCACAAGTATATCAAGATACCATTCTTGAGAAGGTAGTTAAGCCCCTTAACATCACCATGTTCAATAACCAAGTATGGTCCTTCCAGCAAGACTCGGCGCCGGGTCATAAAGCTCGTTCCACGCAGTCTTGGTTAGAAGCGAACGTTTCGGACTTCATCAGAGCTGAAGACTGGCCGTCGTCTAGTCCCGATCTTAATCCACTACACTATGATTTATGATCAATTTTAGAGAGTACAGCTTGCTCTAAACGCCATAATAATTTGGAGTCCCTAAAACAGTCTATACGATTGGCAGTGAAGAATTTTCCCATGGAAAGAGTGCGTGCTTCTATTGATAACTGGCCTCAACGTTTAAAGGACTGTATTGCAGCCAATGGAGACCACTTCGAATAAGCTTTATATATTTTTAATTGTTTTATATTTATGTACTAAACTAACATAGTGTAAAAGTAATAAATGTTTTAAGCAGTTAAAAAAAATGTTTTTTCTATCTTACAATATTTATGGCAAGACTAGGTATATTACTTCCACTTAAAATTACTTTAAACTTCAGTAAATTTTTGTTCTTATGGTGAGAAATTTATAAGTTGATAGCCCATCACTTGAGATGCCAGCTTTAACCCAAACGGACCGAGTTCTATCCTCGCCGATGTACCACGGCCATGGACCCACTCATAGCGTTTAATTTACCACTAGGGATTAACTGAAACAATAATGTGTTTATCGGATTGTTAATATTCGTTATAAAAAATATAGGAAATACATTTTTATATATACATTCATAATATACAAACATTTTTATTATTTCAGATATTTCTGCTCTTATGTCTACATGGACTTATTGTTTCGACGAAAACCAAAATGAATATAGAAAAAGAAGATAATAATAGTGAATATATACAAATAGTACAGAAAACAGAAAAATACTTAGAAGTTATACCTACTTATGAGATCGAAAATGAAGGGAATTTTACGAAAATTATTCAAGAAAAAGAAGATATAAAATCTTATATAATTAAAGCAAAAAAAGGAGTGTTAAGCCCTTATTTGTTCTAGAATTAATTAAGAGCGCTGACGCATACGAATTTTTAGTCCTATTTGGACTTAAAACAAAATATGTAGGTAAAGTTATTCCTTAGTAAATAAGCTTAAAAACTTTTTTGAATATATTTTTAAGTGTAAATACAAAAATCTGAAACTGTCTCTGAAAATATTAAAATCTCTAATTTAAAGAGAATGTTTTCTAGCAATTTATATTCCTAAGTGTACAAAATTTTCATAACAATCAGTTTACTTAATTTAATAAATTTGGATTTGAAAGTTTGTATGAAACTAATGCGGCGTTAAGACAATGTGGTATTTAATTCATAAATTATTATTATTATTTAGTGGTGATTATATATCTTATATCAAAAGGAGTGAGTATATTATTGCTGATGCACAGATCAAAACTCTGTAAAGAGAGTGTCTCCAATCTAAAAGTGCCGGTCAACAAAAAAATCTATGTACTTACATCCTACTAATATTATAAATGTGAATGTAAGTTTGTTTGTTACGCTTTCACGCAAAAACTACTAAACTGATCATCATGAAACTTCGTACATATATATATTCTTGGAGGTATTAGAAGTAACATAGGATACTTTTTATTGAAAAAAAAAATTTGGGGGCGAAGCCGCGGGTAAAAGCTAGTATAACTATCATTTGTAAAGGGTTTTTCAATAAGCTCGAACTTTGGCAGAGAATAGTGGCCATCTAGGTAAAGCGATAGCTGTCAAATTTGGCGGGAATGCATATTTAATCGTGACATTTTACCATGGAACGCTTCAACAACGCGTAAAAATTGTTAAAATTTATTATCAAAATCAGTGCTCTATTCGCCTAACTTGCGTTGCGTCCAATTTATGGCATTCATGGCCATCCTGCAGAGTCCACAATCCGTCGTTTAATGAATAAATTTGAGATAGCCGGTTCGGTTATCGATGACGCAGTGCCTGTTCTTCAAAGAAACGCAAGATCGTTGTAGAATATTGTTACCGTTCGGGACAGTGTGCGAGAAAACGCTAGACAGTCCATTCCACGTCGTGCGCAAGAGCTGTGTCTTTCTGCAATATCTGCTTTCGGAAAAAAATCATCTTCAGTACAACACTGAACTGGCTCATCTCTGATTTTTGTTTAACAAACAAAATTGCTGGATTTGGAGTCACGAAAATCCACAGGAGATTCATCAGTTGCCTTCACACTTCGAAAAAATTACTGTTTGGTGTGGTTTTTGGTCCGGCGGTATCATCGGCCCTTATTTCTTCAACGATGTGCAAGGAGTCGCGCTCTCTGTCGATAATAACCGATATCGGACGAGGGTAAAAAAAAAATCGTGGCCTAGGATAGATGGATTGGATATAACAAATATGTGGTTCCAACAGTATGGCGCCATTTGCCATACTGCACGGGAAACATTAAATTTATTCAACAAAAAGGTTCGAGGGCTTCATCATCTCGCGTGGTGGTGACATCAACTGGCCAAACACCGCTCGATAACTTTTTGTGGGGCTACGTGAAATCTCTGGTTTATGCAGACAAACCGCACACAACTGCCACCCTGAAGACTAAAATAACTCGCGTTCTTTATGAAATTGAGCCCCATTTATGCGAAGATGTCGTCCAAAATCGGTCCATCAGGATAGATCACCTACACCGGAGTCGCAGCGGCCATTTGGCTGAAATAATATATCATAATAATGTCTTCGAATGTCCTTTAAAATAAAACAAAAATTGTCACTTAACCATATTGTTTTAATTAATTTCAAAGTTCGAGCGGTTTTAATGAAAAACCCTTTATGAACAATAGTTCAGCCTAACCATTTGGAGAAATAGCTCCAACTGGCTAGGCTTCATAGTACATATTTTTATGTAGGACAGCACTTTCAGAAAAGGCCCAAAATAGTATTGAGCCTAAATTATTTTATCATATTAAAATTTAGTTAAGATATCTATTCATGAAATAATTTGAAATCATTAGAAAAACGTACTTATTTTGTTAAAAATTTAATATATATTTTAGCATAAAAAACTAAAATTAAATTATTATTGTTTGTCTAGAAACACCTAGACTATTTCATGGAAATCTGTAATTAGAGACACAAGTTATATACCTTTTATTGTTAAACATTTAAGAGAAGTCTGACTGTTCAGAGGACATGTGTAACTAACACACAAGAGGAGGTATATCATGCTTTATACGCACTGGTTTACTATTAACGATTCAAAGCAGTTTGTAAAGCAAAAGACTTGATGAGAATGGATGAACTGAGCTATTAATAGTTAGGGTATTTGGTTGGTTCTTGGTTCGATAGCAATCGAAATTACTGTTATCACCGAATGCAAGCTAAAGTGACAGTTGGCCGGCCATGTTAGCCGCAGAAGCGCAAACCGTTTGGCGTAAATGAGTTCTTGAGGCGAGACTGCGTATCGGCAAACGTAATAATAAGACGCCCTCAGAAACGGTGGGGCAATGATCTGCGCAAGCTGGCTGGCAAGAGTTCGATGGCAGTAGCGGCGAATCGGGGTTAGGCGGTTAACACACTGCACCGCGCCCCGTCGCGTAGCGCGTGGCCGCAGATTTTATTATTGTATGCAAGAATCTCAATTAATATAGAAAACACGCCTATGACAACACACTGCCGACGCGGGAACGCGCGTGTAGGCGCCCCGCGCGTAGATTCTGCGCGGGAGCGCGGGGCGTGAAGAAGTAAGGTCAACTTGTATTGAAAATCTGCGCGGGGAAGCAGATTACACCGCTAAGTTAGGCAGATCTGCGCCTCCGCGCGGGGGCGCGTTTTCTGTCGCTACGCGCACCGCGGCGGGACGCATCTCTAGTGTGTGAACCGCCTTAGTGGCGTGCACTTGGCCAATGTTCAACACTGTTTGGCTGATGATGATGATGACCCGAAATTATTCAACGGCGCTTTAAGCGCAGATATATAATTTTGTATAAGTTAATATCTGAAACCTTTAGAGTTGATTGATAAACCTTAATTCTACGAAAACCTTAAAGTTATAGTAACGTTAGCATATTTGAAAACTCAGACTCAGTGAACTAATACTGACTCCTTAGACTGCCTTCACATGGCAGTAAATACAAATTATAAGGTTTAGTTTCCTTCAGAAATTCAATGGGTAATGTCTAAAATGTAAAGGACCTTTAGATACCAATGTTATTTTCAGCGGGGTTGGACGATTGAATTACGTTAAGAGTCAAATAAAAGACAATAATATCTTCCCTATGTTTATTCATATTTTCATTGGGACAACCAACAAACGAACTAATGAAGTTACACACAAGTATCATCAGCCCTTCGTCTGGTCGATGGCATGGGTTCCTTATATCTCTGCATCGATCTCCAGCATGCCTTAGCTGAAGCACTGTAAGTATCCATGTACTCTGTCCTTCCGGGGTACTCAATAAACCAAGTTTGTATTGATTTCGGTGCTACGCCCGTATGGACGACTCCAGGAGGATTGATGGTGGGTCTAACTACAGGCGGGTTGTCTGTGAAGTGAGTGGGATCTTTGTAGCACCTGAGGATGCCTAACTTGTTGCTCTCCATTGGAATTGGGGCATTGGATTGTGATGCCGCGATTATTGTCCTGTAGTCCGACACTGGGAAGGCTGAAAACGAAAATAATATGTTTTTTAACAATTCCTGGCTTGACTAATTGTTAAAGATTCCTCTAGCCTATGATCATTAGTGGCACATTTATTCTAGAGCACCAGATTCCCTGCTTAATCTTTTTACGACCTATAACTCGCCTATTTAAGGCTCTATGAGTGAACTCAGATACAAAACACGAAGCCATAGCCCTAACGAAACCTTCGTTGGTAAACTGTGAATCTCACTATCCCCGTTGAGAATTCCCATAGGATCCCAACGGAGATAGTTGGTGTAAATTCTAACTCTCCCCTAATGTAAATTTAAAGGACCACTAAATAAAAATTAACTTGTAACCATTTATTAATTTATTACAAGACAATGTAGATATAATTTCTCAAGAATTTAATAATACATGTCAATATAATACATTATTGATAGTAATCAAAATATCTGCCATATATGACGCAGTTAGCATTACTTCTACATCCGTAAAATGAAAAATGGACCAAAATTCATTAGAACAGTATTCATACTATTCCCATGGAGTGTTTCACTGAGAATTGTCCTATAAATTTTATTCAGGCTCAATAATTTAGGTTAACTCAGGCTGATCCGTCTCTTCTCTTACAATAGCGTACAGTGTACAGTACAAATTCTCAAAGACGAAAACAGATAAAATATTTTTACTTACATCTTTTCTTATAAGTTGCTTGATACATAGTGATCATTTTGCTGTCGAGGTCATCGCACGGGTGATCCAATATGTCGTTGGAGACATCAACCATCTAAAATGATTAACGCATACAAAATTACTCTAACATGCTCACGTAAAACCTTACGCTTTTGCTTAAGAAACTTTTTTAATGAACCCCATGGATTATTCATTTCAAGTTTATGCCATTCTATCAGTATTTCATTATAATGAGATATGGATGTGGCAAGGATTGTTCGGTGTACTCAATAGAAAATTGTTACCGAAAATGGATATAATATATGTCGATGCAATATTTGCCAATCCCATCGCTACATAAAATGATCGTTTTTTTAAACCGCCAGTTTAAACTTTAATTAGTCTAAACACACACATACTCACTTAACTAGCTGCCATAAAGGTTTTATTTAACGAATAAATTTTGTGCTCCCTTTTACAGTAACTATGTATTGTCCATGGATCACGTTGAGACCATTTCAGGTTTTGTTATATTCTTTTAAATTGGTACTTAAGATTAGTTATTTTCACTTTTCGAAATATGTATTTCGAACTTCATCATATTATCTGCTTTTAAAATGGCAACTTTTCATTTAGTTTATTTTTATACGATTTTACGACCATTTGGTGCAACGGTAGCGATCCTGCCTTTCGCACCGATGGTCCTGGGTTCGAATCCCGGAAGGGGCAGATTTTTTTATGATGAATTCAAGCATTTGTACCTGAGTCATGGGTGTTTATATAATTATTTCTATGAGTATTACATATCTATGTATCATATATGTTTGTCTATCCGTTACCCTAGTATCCATAACACAAGCCTTACAGAGCTTACTTTGGGCTAGGCTAATTGGTGTGAATGTTAGAAATATTTTTTTTATAAACCACAGCTGCTTTATTTCCATATGATACTTGATCATGAATTGAATTAAAACTATTGACTCGGTAAGTTATATATTGATTATTTATTTAAAACCTTAATACGAAATAAGAGTGCCATAATGTCTGCTTTAATTTTGACTAAGAATTTTCTAAACATTTTAAGGCTGAATGGTTTTTTTTTGTGCCACAAGGACTGACAGTTCACAAATTATATACAACAGATTATATTCTTTACTTTTTCAAATAATATTAAGCTAAGCTGTTATTCATTATTTAGTGACCGTTTAGCACAACGGTAGTTATTCTGCCTTTCGCACTGAGACTCAAGTCCTGAAAGGTTTAGATATTTATGTGAGGAATGGAGGCATTTACACTTAAGTCATATGTATTTGTATAAGTGTTATATGTCTATAATATAAAATCCGTTATCCTACACAAGCCTTACAGTTCTTACTTTGGGCTAGGCTGATTGGTATAAATGTAAGAAATATTATTATATTTCTTTATTTTTTATATTAAAATGGTAAACATGAAAATTTGATATTTCTTTCTTTCTTTGTCTTTTTGAGACAATCTCCAAAAGGATCGAAAGATTAATTAATGTTGTCTTTCTGTTTGACAACATCGCAATGTTTTCTAACCCCCTTAAACTTAAGAGTTTAGCATAATAAAGTGACCTGTATTATTTGCTTTTGTATTAATATGGCTTGTATTTTTTTCCTTTCTTTAGGAGAAAAGAAAAAAAGGTCAGTGAGAAGAATTTAAACATATTAAAGGAGATTGACACAAATTGCCTATACTGCACAATAATAAAATGTGCCTCAAAATTGCTTTTAAATTAAGGCTTGTGAATTTTTATGTAAAAGCACAATGTACTTTATAAAATAATATTTTAAAAAGCTATACTGACTTCCTGCTCATGTTTTTAGATCTTTCTTTTTTTTCTATAACACACAACCCATAAATTGGAAGGAAAAGAATCTATGTATATACAGCCACGAATATAATGAGTTTCAATAATTGTTGTTACTTAAATAAAAAATATATAAACCAGTAGCTGACTGTTTCAAAATCTTTTCTTCTTTATAAAATGACTTGCTTGATGAGTGAAAAGTATTTATTTGGTGTGTTCATGTTCTATTGAACGCCATAATTCTCTCGGCAGTAGTTATTATATCACAACATATTTTCATGTACTTAAATGCTTTATTATTTAATTTTATTAAAAAGCAGTATATATCCATCAGTTACAATAATTATAGCAAAATGGTTATAATATGATTACTAACTGTGATCTAATATATTCTACTAATATTTATTTGCTGAACTCGTCCTTAATAGCAAACAAAAAACTCAGTCAAGTGCAGTTTGCTAAGAGTGTGTTCTATTTTTGCTGAATCAGTAATTCAGTATTAGTGATCTGTTCAGTATTCGTGTTTCAATACTATTAATTTGGTTCATGGTATGGTATGGGCTTTCTACCATTTGCCTTTATATATGGAAGAAATGCACAAAAAAGTCTGTTCGTTTGTGTTGTTGTGTTTGTTTGTTGATTCAGATTGTCAGTATATTTGAATATTTGATTTGATATATTTGAAGTTGTGTTGAAAAATATTCAAAACCAAACAGTTTTGAATATTTTTCAACACAACTTCTGTCTGTTTTTGTTGCATTAAGTCTGTAGCGTTGAGTATAGAATATAAAAATAGAGTAGACTTTAAGTAGGTATTTATAATACATCATAAAAAAATATTAGTTTTATATGCTTAAAAACAATCTGTTTTGGTACTTAATATTCAGTACTGAAAGCAGTTGTTTACCTAAAATCTTTTGATAACCGTCAATCATTTGCCAAATATTGAGTTTAATTATAAGCCCAATTTACTCATTTATGATATGCTTTCATTAAACTTCTACAGCATAATGTGAAGATATTTTCCCTACATGATGTATAGCTTTCTCCCTATTATTTGGTACAAACTTCAATAAAGCGCCTCCTTTGCCAATTCTAAGAATCGTCATTTGATTACTACAACTATGGTGCAGTGATAAATGCATTCAATAGTCCATTGATTCAAAAGGGTTCTGTAACTACAAAAAGGTGGGAAAAATAAAACATAAAGTGATGGAAACAAATGTCACTCGTATTATACAGTACCTGCCTCCTCAGCAACTCATAGTCCTGGCAGAGCTTTTGTTCCTTCTCGAGCAGTTGCTTGTATTGTTCCACTCTGGGTGAGTAAGAGTGTGCGTCGCAGTGGCAATAGGGAGCAACTGGGGGCGGGCGAATGGAAGGTGCCGCGTTCGGACTTGGAGGCTCGCAGGGTCTGTTAAAATCAAGGTTATGCAAATATTAAGATACATTAACTGATGCCCAAGACTTCGTTCGCATAAATTAGATTTAATTACAGGCTCCTATTTAACAATCAAAAATTCAGCGAATACAGTAACTATTGATTATACTCATTATCTAAAGAATGAAAGGGAGACGACTTACTATTTTTGATTAAATTATTCTTGCTTACGCTTGTCGTAAGCGCTTATAACGCTCGCTGAGATAGGATTTCGAAAAGTTTGGAAATGGCAATCTGTTAATTAATAGAGTAGTTTCGGAGTGCAACGCGGTCAAACACTGTGACAGGGAATTTTTATACATATATGTAGATAGACTAGCCAACCCGGCCACGCGTTGCTGTGTTATAAAATAAAATGAAACCTATCCCATGTCCTAAGTCATCAATAAAATATCAAAAAATCATCAAAATAGCCATTTGACTTTCATGATTTTTGTTATTTTTCTGGATTTATTATTTTGTTAGAGACCATCCCCTACAGGTTCATTCA
Organism: Calamotropha paludella; assembly: GCA_927399485.1. Classification (NCBI taxonomy): domain Eukaryota; kingdom Metazoa; phylum Arthropoda; class Insecta; order Lepidoptera; family Crambidae; genus Calamotropha; species Calamotropha paludella. Next base: position 15,052,126 of record OV656803.1, on the reverse strand, counting down.
TAGGGTGGGTGAATAAAGTGTATTATATCCAGCTTCTCTGTGCCTCGAAAACACGTTTAGCCTTTCCAATTCTGCAGCTGCTTCTGCAATCATTCGCACTCACTAATAGGCACTTATAATGCATAGGTACCTAGGCGATATAGCCCAAATCAAACTCGCCCAAAATTTTGATAAATTTTCTGAGGCCACTGTTTCAATCGAAATTCGTAGTATTTTTAATTATATATAAAAATAATTACTTAAAATAGCTTAAGTTAAAACTGAAAATTGCAAAAAATATTAGTATTTTGGGTGTTCTTCATTTGGGCGATATCCACCTTCTACAATACAGATTTTCAATACATTTAGAAGGCTCCATTAGGACTATTGATGATGTATAAGTTGGAACATTATTATTATTGATAGTAAGTCTATAACTATTGAATCGAAGACTTACTTTCCAACGATTGGCTTCGGGAAGGGCCATTGGAAATCAGCATGATTAGAAGTTGCAAAACTATCCATTATTTAATCTTTTGGAGCACTGCAACAAAGAGAAAGCTTATTAACAAATTGCACTAATTATAATTATGTCGAAATGTCAAGTAGTTAAATACCTTGTTTCAGCTTATGAAGTTAATATTTTTCAGATTTATTAATACTAGTTTAGCTAACTGACACCCTACATAATTTAAAATAGCCTTTGATGCCAAAAATTTGATCTGTTCAATAATTTCTGAAATGAGGGAAGATAAAAACATTTTTGACGTTTTTTAGATTTTTTTCTCCATGCATAATGATAGGATATTATTGTAAATAAAAAGGTTTGATAAGTTCTAAATAACTATACTATAAACTTAACACCTTAGTAGAAAATTATGCGCAGTAAAATGGCAATATACAATAAAAATTTTGCTCTGTCAACACAGACTTGTTTTGCTGTCAAATGTAGAGTCATCAAATCAGCTGTGTATCACACACAGGGAACATGTAATAATAAATGTGCGTATTAAAAATTTTGGTGTGAAAATGTCCACTGATATAATTGATAAAAAAGCAACTAAATGTTTATGATAAATTCACGGCTAAGAAGACATGGCGCGGCGGAGGAGCAGCGGTATTACAAGCCTGAGCTTTAACCAGGATCAAGGTTCGTAAGATTTCCTCGTTCGACAACCTAAGTTCTTTGTTCTTTGATTTGTGCATTATTCATGATTGAGACGACTTTGGCGTTATTTTTGTGATGATAAAGAAAGCAGGTTAACTTTGCACTACACGAGGTGATTTATGGCTGCGTAGCACCAGAGAATGTCAAAGCACGCCGTTTGAACGAATCGCATCTACACGTGTTGTTTATATTTTTAGTAGCGCGCCTACGCACACTTTTCGTTCCTTGACTTCGCACGCTATTGTTTTGGGCGTTGGTTTTGTTTGCCCACTTCTGTATGTGGTAACGGTTTTTTGAGACGTAATAATTATCTTTATATGCTGTAGCTAAAGTCACATGTGCGCATTTACTTATAAAAGCTCATATTGAGCTGACCCCAACTACAAATATTGTTAATTTGCAAAATATACATATTAATACTGATATATTTTGCAAGTTAAGATTGAAAGTATTGTACTCTAGATTATGGTTTCTTTTTTCAAGTCTTCCCTCCGATTGTAAGATATTAGTTCAAATAGCATTACTATTATTAAAGTTACTAATAAATTGAAATAGTTGATGAAGTATGAACACAAATATTTAAAAAACTATGATTAATATGACTATAACAAAAAAAGTCGTAATCTAATGAAAGAATAAACTAATGCTTTGTTCAATATTTATCTTATTGTTAAAGCTAAAAATAAAGTAAAAATGCTTGATTTTAATATAAACGTTCATTGAAAGTTATCAACCATGGCTTTATAAGTCTTACATTCAGGGAACTTGAAAAATATTTATATTGCATTATGCATATACTTCAATGCAATTGATATTTCTCATTCCCTTAGAACAAATTATATTGAGAAAAACGAGATTTGACGGCCGGCTGGTGATAGTTAAAGAACGGTAATGATCCTGTCTACATGCTAATGGTCATACCATTTGTCTACTGAGTGTATTTAAAGATAAAAATAAGTAAATTAATTATTGATAAGAATTAATTATTTTGCATTTCTACTAAACCTTTGCTTTGAAAGCTTAATAAAAAAATATCAATCTTATTTACAAATTCCCACTTAAATGTTAAATTTGAATGAATCAGGGTTTTCAAATCTGTGCCTGATCCATGTCAATCAAATTGCAAAAAGGCCAACACTGTAATGAAGTGACAATTAGTGGTTTCTTAGTGGAATTTATACGTATTGAAGCACATCCTTATTCCAAGACCAATTAATATGATGTTCTTTAAATAAACCAAAATTAATAATTATGTATTTAAATAATTTTTTTTCGTCTGAAAGACTGCTTCACTTGCTGCCTAACATCTGGTCTGCGCGTCTACAATGTGGAACCACTCGTCGAGAAGACCCACTACAGTAAGTTGAATATAAATTAAACATACACTCATAATAGACATTATTATATGACACTACCGAGTCTTACATCAGTTCAGAAATTGGAGGAAAGAACTGACGAAAGCAATTTGGCCAGGGGGCCCAACCTCCAATTTACTTTTATTATTTGCAAAAAGAATATGTGTCTCCGAAGACTACTCAGTAGTGTACAGTAATTGTAGTGACAATTTACTCACTAAATAAAATTCAAAACAAAACAATTTTGATTTATATATATTTTAATATGTAGGAACATGCCAGGTTAACATATTATGAAAGTAGTAGAACATATTAACAACCATTGCCCAAGTAATCCTGTGATCACAGGTCCTGTAAAGAAGTCGAAATGTCAGGATTAAATATAAATTATGCACAAAAACTGTGAAAAATTGCTTTATTTAAATAATACAGTTATGATAGATTTTAGCTACTGTACAAGATAAAACTCACAAGTCAAGGTAGTTAGGATTTTTTTGACAACAGTTGATAAAAATCCACTAGCCTAGTCGATGTACTATTTAGTATTTTAAATTAATATTACTGACGATGTATACAAGATACCAGTTAATTCCCTGTCTGAGTTTCTTCCACCTGCTAAAATGTTGAATTCTGTATTTCACTTAGTCTCAGTAGATTTTATATTCTTGGGAAAATTATGCAAATAACTAATTATAGTTGTAGCAAGAAAATAAAACAATTAATATTTTTAGGTAAAGAAGAGCTGGGTGAGGTGTCATTATGCGAGATGATATTCCGCACCAACTGGCTGCTGCTGGTAAGGGCGCGCCGTCCGTGCAGCCTGTTCCTTTTGGACGATCAGCAACGCGCATTCAAGGCAGAAGTGCACTTCAAGTCGCCCATCCGGTCGCTGCGTGCTAGGAGAGACAAGTGAGTTCGTCTATAAATTTTTATATCCATTCTTTTCCTAGCTAATCAACAAGGGCATTTTGGAGTAGCCATCCCTGATATATAGCAATTATATATGTTTTTTTACAAAATAGTATTGGGTTCGAGCACTCATTACGTAGGTGTGGTTCCAGAATTACTAAAAGCAAACAAACCATTAGTAATCTATTCTATACAGATGTATAGGCACTTCATAATATTGCTAATTTAGTTTATTTATTTTAATATCAATTTGGATTTGGTCCATACACAATGCACTAAAGCTTATTTTACGCTGGCTAAAAGTCTCAAAGGAAGATCAGTATCTTACTCAACAGGGTTATGGTTTACAATTCTGAATAAATAACGAAGTCGTACAACCTTGTTATTCCATATGACACTGTGTGAAATCAAACACGAAAAATTAACTCATGCTTTTTTATTTTAAATAGAAAAGAAATTAAAGTTTTAAAGGATTTTCTTTAATTTAACTTCTCCTTACTAACTGATAAAAAGAGGTACCTTTTTACAAAATTAAAATGTTTCATATTATTATAACTGAATAAAGTAAACAAGGTTAAGTATAACAAAAGTGAATCTCAAAATTACTTCTAATTCAATACAGGTGACTTGTGCTAAGGTATTACTATATGATGTGCATATGTAAACAACAAACTTTGTTTAAGTATAAAAGTTTACACATTTCCAAGTTAATTTGGTTTTATTTTTATTGTACCGCTTGTGTGCTAAAACCCTTACCAATTGAATGGTAGACAATGCAGCAATGCATTAAGTCTGCCTTTTACTGTATTATAGCAATAAATAATGAAAAAATAAACTAATTACAATCTAATAAATATTAAAAATCTACTACCATTTAGGAAGGAGGTTAATATAGGACATTCATAAAAACAATAATCACAAGCTAAATTTAATCTCCACATTCACTCAATAATAATAACTTTTATTTAGGACTTATACTCCCTACAGTGTTTTTGTCTATAAGGAAAGACTGATCCCCAGCAGTGGGGACATTAATAGGTTGATGATGGAACTACCAATTTATGTAAACCTCATTAAGAGGTTTACTGTTTAATGCACTGTCTTGGCGTTAATGCTGTAACACATGTCTGTCATACAAACTCAAGTCTCAATACTTTAAAGTAAGGAAAGCTATACTAATGAAATTCAAGACATTTAAGAAAGATACACAAGTCTAAAAAGTAGGTAGAAAACTTTTCCAAATTTTCTTTTTAATATAAAAGAAAAAAAAATAGGATAGAAGTAAATAAAAATAATTTTCTGTAGCTATAGAAATCTTAAAATGGCCTATATTTAAACTTTAATAATTATTCAAAAAATTTTCTACAAGTAGTAGCAGCAATAGTGCCAAGTCATTCAATGAATAAATGACACTTTGTCTTTATCTCACAAATAAACAACTGTTATAATTTATAATATATAATTTTAACCAAACACACTAGATTTAATTCTATTTAATTATTAATTCTAGATACCTTTTGTCCGAGATTCTTAGCAAAGTATATCAGCCAAGCATATTTAACGCTTGATGATTCTAATTTTGGCTTAAAAGCCTATTATAGATGAAGTAAGAAAAAGAAAATAGTGTGTTTGTGCTTTGTAGAAGAAATATATAACATTAGTTTTTCTCTTGAGCCTGCTGAGTATTAAATTTTACATAACTATGATATTCTTTTACTGTTATTTAAGAAGCGTACGTCCCCTATAAAGTATAAGAGCGATAAGACAAGGGCCAACCTTCACCCAATAACCCAGTATTGTACTGATATTGTTTAAAGACAGAGAATTATTGTTCCGGCTTTTAATTAAGATATTTACTACTTATAACAATGATAACAATTATTTTTAATGTTGATTTTGCAATTAACATAATTATGGGAATGACGTTTGTTAGAAAAATGACATTACGATGTTCTTCTAAGTACATGCGTATTCAAAAGGTGGTTCTTTATGTGTTAATGTTAATTTAAACAAACACTATAGGTACGTCATAAATATTTAAGCACTGTGCTTAGCTGCGTAGATGATGACCTAGTTCTTTGTTCGATGTAATTGCGCACTTTTATTTCACTGTTATTTATCATTTGTCTGCTTAAATGTAAAATTATCACCAGGCTATCAGGATTAACGTAGTACCACCACCACACAAGTATGGAGAAAGGGCAGTAACTTAACATTGGTGGGTGGTGATGACTACAGATTTACTTGTAATTAACGAATTAGCGTGCCTTCACGAAGCCACTCGATATAATACATTTTTGGTAACCTATCCTATGAACAGCCGTTGCGAAAGTTGCTTAACCTTCAAAGAATATTTTAACAATATTTTTTTATTATCAAACTGTTAAATAATAAATAACAAACATACAAAACAATGATTTTTTGTATATAGATAGATATATATTAAATTATAATTACAAAAATTTAAAATAATCAACTAACATATTTGAATAAATTTACTAAGTCCGCACCATTTAAATCAACATATTGTATAAATCTTGCATTGTCAAACGACGATTAAAATCAATTTTTAATGATAGCTGCGGAACAGACCTATCCGCCAGTTTCTAATGTAACATTCATGAAAAATATCGATTCTACTTCAGTCGTTTTCGATGGGCAGAGGTATTAAGTATGTTAATGATATCACGAACGGAATCCATTACATTGTTTTCCTAAAGGACATCATTCATAAAGGACGGCCTTTTAATGCAAGAAAATAGTTAGACTCAATAAGATTTTCTAAGTACAATAGACAGACATCCAGCCTTACGGTTTAACGTTTAAACTTACCTTATATCATTATAATAAAGATAATATTATTTTTTAAGTGTATATCTTGATGTACTTTCGACCGTTCACACAAAACAAAACAATACAAATTAAGGTGTAACAATAAAAAGGTATTTAAATAATATGTGTTTTGTAAAGTTTGGTCTTGAATTGAGCTAAAGTTTGCCCGTTGGTTGATGAATTTCTAATAACTGAAGATAATAATATTATGATACATTGCACGTGTGTATCATCTTGCACTTAAGATAATTATCACCAGTGTGTTGTCCTTTGAAATATATTTAATTTATTTTTCATTTAGGAAGTTTATAATATCTCTAATTCTACTATTTCATAACATACCCATACATATAATGGGCACAAAGGAGCAATATTTATTTAAATACTTGAATAAAGTACATTTAGTAAGTATATTTTTTATTTGTTGTACAAAATAATATAAATGTGAACATTAAATAAAAACTCTCTACTCCAAATTTAGTTTACATATGGACATATAAGACAATTATCACCAGTCAATGTGACTCAATCAATGTGACTTCTAGTTTACATCAGAACTGTATGGTTATTTTTTGCTATAGAAATAGAATGTTCAAATTGGTTGAAAGGATACAGTTGAAATTGACTGATTTATTATGATAAAGTTGTATTTTAAATAATTTGAGTGGTCTATAATTTTTTATGCTATAACACCAAGTAGCAAAAGACTCCAGTTTCTAAGAGTTTTCAATTAATTTTATTCCAGAGTGGCAGTGGTGTTGTCATCGAGCATACAAGTCTTGTCGATACCGACACTAACACGCGTCGCGTTGTTACGTACGCCGTCAAACGCGCGACCACTTTGCGCTATCGCAACAGATCCCAACGCAACGCCCATACTCATCGCGCCTGCGCACCGTCGGGGCTCGTTACAAATATTGGTAAGAATCCGTCTTACAGTGTTTTAGTGTTACAACTAATTTCGTACGTTTAAAACGACCTACTAAGCAACAACAGGACGTTTTTTTTTATCAATTTTTACAAAAAATATCCTAGCAATCATTGCTAGGCGCCACAGGTTTCGTTACAACTAGGTCTCCTTTAATTGTAATACAGTGTCCTAATTGTATAATAATAAGAAGCGTTGTTACTATACTATGAAACTTTAATAGTTGTTTTGCGATTCCATTTCAAAATCTTCTTCGGCTACATTGAAGCCATGAATAAACCTCATTCACAATTATATTTACTTCAAAATGTATGAAAATAAATTGATTTTGGTTATCTCTGTGAAGTTTGTCAAAAAGATCGGCATGCGATATTTATTAGTATGCATATAAATTAAAATAAGTATATAAAAAAATTGTTTTTATTATTATTTATAGGACGTGTCTCGCTCAGTAAAAGGTGCCCAGTCGAGTTCGCCAGCAGTGATCAACTGCCACCACAACTATCTAGTCTGTCTCAGCGTATCCCCGAACGGGATGAAATTGGCCACCGCGTCCGCACGGGGAACCCTAATTCGCATATGGGACGCGGCAAGCAAACATTTACTGCACGAACTACGACGCGGTTCAGACTACGCTGACGTTTACTGGTATGCTTTTTAATATGAACACAGCAATTTCTTTTGGGAATTTATTCCCATAGGTGAAAGCAAAGTGTATAAAGCCCCGACTTCAGTAATTTAGTTTCTTATTCAATAAAGATTAATGCTAATGCCAGCTGAATTATGGATTAAATGAACATTAATTGAAAAAAAATAAACTCTATTTTTATAAAATAAATACGCATGTAAAAAACGACCACGCCTCCGAGACCTCAGGTAGGATTCAAACCCACGACCTTTTGTTATCCGGGTGAGTGCTCTGACCGCTGAACTACCGAGAAGCTGGCAGACGCGTCAAACAGCTAATGTATCTTTGACAGAAGTTACGTACAATACATTTACGTGGGTTCGAATCCTACCTGAGGGCTCGGAGGCGTCGTCGTTTTTTACATGTGTATTTTATATCTTATAGAAAAAATAAAAGTCAAAACATTAAACATTATTTTACCAAGGTTTCAGAATAACGGTTTGTTACAGCATAAATTTCAACCCGTCCGGGTCGCTGGTATGCTGCGTGTCAGACAAGGGTACACTGCACGTGTGGGCGGCGCGCGGCGCGTATGCCCACCTCGCTTCTGCGCATGCGCACCCCGACACACGCGCACTGTGCGCCTTCGCCGGGGACACCACAGCCATCGGTAAGCACAAATATTAAAGCTGCAGCACATACTTAACCACTTGTCAGTCCGCTACCGCTCGCCCCAACGCCTCGCGAATTGTGAAAAAAAAATGTCGGACTCTTACATAAAAATGCTAAATAAGAAAGCTAGGACCAAACAAAAAATACTACCCTAAAGCTGATTAAATAAAGAATCCACCACAAAATATTTGGATATCTGTAACTCAAAAAATAATCGTAATAAAAAATCAGCAGGCCACACGGAAATTTGAATATGGTAGCTATTGCTACCAGGGAGTGACGAGGGGTGTTGGCTATCGGTAGCAATTGCAACCGTGGACAAGTGGTTAAACACACCCAGTTTGATGTAGAGCGTGTCTAACAAGGGTTCAAGACATGCACCTGGTACACCAACGATGCCAGCGAAGAACATACTCGCGGTCATATGGTGGGTATTTAAAAACGACACTGCTGGGATTTATATCAACAATGGGAACTTTACAACACATGTGTCTTACGACTCGTAAGACGTCAACGGAAGTCCTTAATTCAAATTTTATTCCAGGTATAACGGCTCCGGGTTTTACAGCTTTAGCAATAAAACAAATTAGCGATAGTTTGTCTCGTAATAATTCGACAATTGTTCCGAATTCGATAACGGCCACAGGCACAAGGCCTTTAGCTATAATGCCGAGTAGTGTTATCGATACGACCAAAGATGTCGAAATCGCTGAACCTCATAATTATTCTTCTCGTCGGCCACGGTCTGTATGCGGCTTTATTGACGACAACAATTCCTTCGGTAAGACTTGTAAACATTAAACTACATTGGAACGAGACTTTATTTTTACATTTCATGAAGTCTATTTTTTGTGTTTGTTTCATGTTTTAAGCGAGCTGTCTGTATTTGTAGAAATATTGATAAATTTGCTTCTTCTTAGCTTATTTACAATATGAAGTGGATCAAATAACTAAGTCTTGTTCCAGAAATGTAGACTTTGAATTTTTGAACAAAGCAACAGAATTTTTTGTAAACTTCTAATCTGATTGTTCATATTTCGGTTTAAGGAAAACACATACAGACTGTTAAAAAATTTTGATTGTTAGTGTCCCCACGATAATGAATTACTCTCATGACTCATATATTTATATAAAACTAGCGTTTACTGCCGGTTGAGGTAAACCATCGATTAAAAGTTATATTGCTATCCCTCGGGAACAGTACTTTTTTGCTGGATGAAAGGTACCCTATGCCCTTTTCTGTACCCCTAAGTATATGCACTTATTTAAACAGCTAATGTATCTGTTAAAAAACACTCACACAGCTAAACAGATTTCATGAAATTATCATCTATGACAACGCTGGTTACTTGTAAATGGCTTTTCTTGAAGATTTATATGAACCTTACCTTCCTCTCTTTCTTTTTGCATACAAATAACAAGGTCAGAGGAAATAACTAGAATTCAGTGCCCAACTGATAAAGACTGAAAACCTGTACAACAATTCTACTCAAAACATGCATTTAATATTGAAAAAGTTCAAATATTGGATAGCCTTGTATTCCGAGACAGAAACTTTTCCCTATTTCTGAAGAGAGAAAGAAGTGACAATTCATATTAATTTTAAAATTTATGATCTGAAAACAAGCCTGACTGATTTAATAAAATCTTCAATTGCTGCGCTTGGACTAAGCATCGTTTTTTAATTAAATTGTATGAACGACTTCACTGAATAAATTTTAAAATAAATTACTAAATATTTATTTTAAAAAGGTATATCTAATATTAAATATCGCATTTGATGTAAATCAACTGGTAAAAACTAGAATGAAATTAAAATAAGAGATTATTTTATAAGTAATCTTATACACATCTAATAGTTAACGAAAATTACAGTGGTATGCGAAGATGGGACATTCCACAAATTCAAGTTTTCAAGCGAAGGGACCTGCCACCGCAGTGATTTTGACTACTTTTTGCAGGTTAGTGTCGTTTAAATAATTTATCTGCAATATGGTGACCTTTGTAATCTTCTACTTTAATGATGAAGATGTAATATTCATTAAAACTAAACTCGAATACGGTCTTATTTTTTTAATTGGGGTTCATTTCGTTGGAATATTCTTAGAACACTCAGAATCAATGGATGAGGTCAAAATTTTTTGGCAATTGAAAAATAATAAATGTATTTGCTGTGTACAAGGTTCAAAAGTTGGCGAAATAATCGTTATCTTATTAGATTTATAGAGATTCATAAAGATGGCATCTGCATTATTAATTTCATCTTCAGTCCTTTTAGCTATAATAAACTATGTTTTAGTGGAAAGAACGAATTTATTTTTATGTACTATCGAGGTCTCTCGTGCCTTACCACTTTGTAGAAATATTCGTTTGAACTGATCGCATCGGACACGCCCACACGACCCCTAATTGGCTTCGTATTTTACTACGATTTATACTACGGCCAATCATAAACAACTAGTTTTAAAATCGCCCTTGATGTCAGTACTGTCAACTGTCAATCTGCTCTCATTTGCTTGTTTGCGCACGCGCGCCATTGTTGAATGAATGGAGCGGGGCATAGCCTGAAGCGATAGTGCAGTGTGCTAGCGACTTTCGACTTAGGACTGATAAGGCGCCAGAGGCTTCGACAGTACATTTCACGCTGTCTGCAGAGTTAAATGTTATTTTTTATTTTATTGCAGGTGGGCGATGATGACGAGTTCATGCAATGATGATTTTTGATACAATTTTTGGACATTGGAGCATGATAAAACATCCAAAATGATAGTGAATACTGTAATAGCGCTATATTGTGATCTATGTGTTACATAATCTATGTGTAAGTGTTACCAGATTCTTTAAAGATTTGGCAAGCTACGACAATTTTGTTCTATTTTGTATTAGCAATGTCACGTGGCAATTTTATTGCTTGTTAAGATAAATGCCTTATAAAATTTATAGCTGCCCCTATAGCAATATTCAGAATAGGGCTATTCCAAATTGTTGCTTATGACCTACCTTAATTATATATTTTCTCAATATCCACTACTACATGAGTAAAGAGTAGTAGTAATTGTAAAAATAACAGAGTTTATCTAGTAGGCACCTGACAGGATTAATCTTCCAGAGGAAGAGGCATATCAAGAGCTAGCATTAAATAATCTTCATTCAAGCAGGGTCATAAAGCATACAAAATACATGTTGCTGCTTGGCATTCTAAGTCACTTAAAATTTTGCTGTGCAAGCCTTTGATAGTTTACATATTGTTAGTTTAAGTAAATGCTTTAATGACTCGCAATAATATTGTAGTGTTTACTTGAATGTTACTATATTAAATTACTTTAATAAAAAAAAAAACAAAACGGCATTCATCAAAAAATCACGTAAAATAGTTGAGAAACTATTTTGAAATTGTAATATTGATTGAAATTAGATAAGAAGTTCCTATTTTTTTTACAAAATAATGTACCTACTAAAGATATGGTACCAGTTACACACAGTGTCAAATCGTAAGTTGTAGTTATAGTAACAACACATATAGGATGTACATCGAACCACTGTAAAGTGTAACAGTTATAATGATGAATGTTTAATTTTTAGATAATATGCATAACAATGTTGGCTAAATTTATCTAGGAGTAAGAGAGAGATGCGACGACCTCGCAAATTCAGATTGTATCTTGATATATTACTTATAACATATGATTAAAGAGCACTTTTTTCTACATAAAGCTCTTATTGTAGATGTTTACTTTATAATATATTGTGTTCAATTATATCGCTTTCAAATTTTCTATGTAACTCGTTAATTATAATCGTTCAATTTGTCTTTCATATATGCATTATGTAGTTTTATAATATGTAATTAAGTTTTAATGTGCAAGTGAAATATATGATAAAAGTTTTATTTTCAATGTTTCATGGGACAATAATCAACAATAATGGAGTTGAAACAGATTTTTAATAACACCAATCTGTTGACTGGCCTATTATAGACTTAATAAAATGAAGTTTACACCACAATACAAAAATGATATACAAAAACAAATGATTGTTTAAAACCTAACATGTAACAACATGCGGTCTTATCGTTAAGAATTACAATTCTCTTTATAGGTACCTAAAGAATCTTATAAATTTCGCATAGCAATAATCTCCGATTCGTATTGTCAAAGACCATTTTAACGTTAAAATAACAGTCATCATTTAGTGTGGGGTAATTTTGGTCTCATTTTACACATTTTTACGCTATAGATAAGATTCACTTGTTTACCAAAAATGCAGCTCTCAGTCTCGCTAGTTCAATCAATATTTCATTTGCACATTGTAAGATATTCAGCTGAAAGAAGAAGATTTAATATGATAAAAGTGATTTAGATTTAAAAAATATTGTCTCATGGTAAAAGACAAATGGTACTAAATTGCATTTTAGTAGTAAATGTAAATGAGGAGTGGCAAGTTTAATATGTAGAGATCAGTTATATGGATATATGTTAGTGGATGGTAGTGATGAGAAATCCATTTTTGTATCGAGCGAATACTAAAATCCCAAGCTCCATTTACAGTAAGTTATTATTGGGCATTTTGAAGTACTTAAACGTAAACCCAAACAAGAAGTGATTTAGAATGCCCAATCACCAAATGATGCCACTGCAAGGTTTTTAAAAATGTTGGGTCCATAACATGTAAATCTATATTTAGGGTTATTAGCCGTTAAAAACGGGAATTGAAGATTAGACCCTAAAACGCAAATCGTTAAACAAACAGAATATTTATCATTTGCCCTAGTTTGATAAAAAGTCCATAAATATCGGATATAAAAAAATTACGAGTCGCCTTTAGGCAAATATGCAACCCAAATATCTGATCTTTACCAATACGTGAATGATTGAGAGTAATAATGTGATGGGAAAATATCCCTTTTTGTTTATTAAGTATATCGAATCCTACCTTCAAAAGTAGGAATAGTTCAAGGCGAGGGTTTTAAAACGTCTCTAAACTAAAAGGTCACATGAACGAAACTCGACGTTTTATTAATCCTCGTCAATTGAGCTTCAATTTGGCATTCAAATTGCAGCTGAAATCGCGCAATTTATATTATATAATAAATCAAATGTTTGTTTCGTTTCTATTTAATTAAGAAACTTTTATATAAAACGGTAAAATGCATGTCGCTAAAGTACTGTAAAATAGTTAGAAGTTGTCATATAAAATCATTTTATTAAGTTCCCCATTTTCAAACATTCGTTATCGCTCAATTAAAAATGTACCTTTTTGTTTATGCTCATTTTAGTTAGTTACTGAAGTATTTCACTAATTAAAATCCTGAATATGTTTTTCTATTAATAATGTTTACGATAAATATCTATTGTCTAAAACTGCAAAGATATATTAAATACGTAACATGTATAAAAGCTATTCGAGTAAGATATCACTTTAAATCGTTTTTTTCTCAAATATTGCAGTAGATGTGTCAAAAATGACTATGGCATTCCTTTTTTAAACAATCAAAGTATGGTCTACCACGAGGACCTATTTGTAATTATGTAAATATTTATAGCTACATAGTTTTTATACTTCGACGGTAGTGATATAGTAATAATGATAAATCATAATATTCATAATATATGAGCAGCTTACCTTAAAATTTATTGAAATCTAATAAAAATAGAGCGAGATAATAAATATAATTTAGGCTAAAAGGCACATTTTTTTAATGTAAATATCAACTTTCAGATGTTGGTTTATTTTTTTAAAAATTGTGATTGAATCAGCCTCCACTGGTGTTAGATTGTGGTATGTAGCCACAAATTTTCATTAATAAACATTTCCTTTTTTACTGAGCGTTTAATTTTTTTATATTAAAACACGCAAACTGTTAAGTTAGTGTGTTATCTTGACAATAGGTTGCCATCGAAAGCTCAAGAAGAAAAACTAGGTAATTGAGTTGAGAATGATAATTATACATGGTTACTTGAAATGATTCTTACTAAGTTATTGGAGCAGATCAAAAACAATATATTTCGTGATATAATGTTATCTGAAACTTAATGGTGTTTGAATTATTCCAAAGTTCATTATTTTTAAGAAAGTAATCGCTGTATGTAGGGCTTGTGTTATTTAATATGTTATGGTAACAAATTCACAACACTATCATCTACCTCTGCTGAGACTGGAACCCAGGGCCTTCTGTGCGAATTGCAGGATCGCAACCGGTTCGTTTATTTTCTGTAAATAAACATCTTAAAAATAATTCCAGTTAGCACAAGTGAATAGCCGTTCCAAAACATCTCTATTTGTTTAGATTTCACTAAAGGTTATGAATATTATTCAATATTAACATTATAATATTTGTTCGGTGAAATACCCAATTACGTTAATATAATTACAAAAAAACATAATGAACACGGACTTACGATGTTGTCGTGCCCGGCGGAATTATAGCAATTGGACAGTAGTTCTTCCATTATTTTGCCCCATCAATGGGTTATGGAAGAAAGGTGGGAAAAGAGGAGCTCATGTAAAGCACGTCGAATAATGACTTTGAACGTGACGAATTTGCGCTCTGCACCACCTGGACTAAATGAGGTACCGTCTCTTTTATTTTAAATTTTTATAAATAGTCAGATATCTATACACATTTACAGGATTAGTTGCGCATTTGATTTTGTTTTTCATATTTAATCCTGACGTCTAAACTTTTTACAGGAACCTTGATCACCTTTTAATATTCTAGACATTTAAATGAGCAGGAATCCGATTCAATACCAATGACAAATAACTATGAAGGCTACTGCCTTTTTATTACTTGGCATATTGAAAATTTTATATTACAAAAAAAGACTTATATTTATAGCCCCATCTCCTGTTGGCTGAATTAATGGAATAATATAATGAAGAATAATAAATACATTAACAAAACCAAATTTAATGCATTAACAACTACGCTATTTAAATTACTCTATTTACAAACTATGTTTATTCACTGTCAGGTTTTTTTCGACCAAATGGGTCCGTCCACACCTTCATATCTAAAACAAAATATTTTATATATATAAGTTCAATTCATCTACTACGTGAGTAAGACTACAACTCACTTTGTTTTAACTAGCATAAGAATACAAGCTTCATTAATTTCATTAATTTTGGAACCATGAATAAAAGCTATCTCTAAAAAACTTCTCATACTTACTTCCTGGTTGAATATCCTCTTGTTTAATGTTTTTCCTGGTTTCCTTTTGAATTTTTTCTAAAACATTAATAGATATATTAGTAAATATTTGATAACATATTTTTTTATCCAGTGGTTATTTGAAAATATGGAAGCAGTTCAGTTACTGTAATAATAAATTGCGAACAAGTCACAATAATTATTTAGTAGAAAACTAAGCAGAAATTACTATATCAACTACAACTCGGTAAAAAAGCCTAATGTTACACATAAACTTAAGCCACTAATGGGATTCGAACCGGTGACCCTTGGTTCAGAAAGTAGGATCACTTCTGTTAAACTGAACAGTCATCAGGTAGCTACGTATATATGTATTTAGTTTGCGTTTATATACAATATGTAGTCTATGTGCAGTTTTTATTTTAGTGTCAATAATAGGGCTCTTGAACAAGGGGGGTTACTACATGAAAGAAAATATGATTGCCTCTAATAAAAAGTTTTATTAGTATGCCAGCCTACCTTGATGAAATCATGCAAGTAAACGTAACTTACTATATTCTGTAGGATCTAACATAGGACTGATAACTATGGGATACAGTGTTAAACCAATGAATCCAACAAAGCCAGTTAAAAATGCGACGTAACGCCATCCCCTGTAGAATACAGCCATGCTTTTATTAACGTAATTTCAATAATAATTCAGATACCCTTTTTGGGAATGCTTTGTTTGCTTTTATATCTTAAATTAAGTACAGAACTTTATCAAATAACCTAAAAATTTCTTTTGTTAGATTTTTCCATAGGGGAAAGCAAAGAGCCTTGCCCATAAAGCCTCGTTTTCAGTAATTTTGATTTAGATGATAATGAGATCTAATTTAATAATTATATATAAAGAATGAATTATTTTGAATTATAATAACCCCTTAAGGTTTTGTGAAACCTTAAGTTTTCATAAAAACCCCTGTGAAAATTTTAGTTTTTTTCCTAAATGGAAAGGCAAGGGTAAGAAGCCCATACAGCTTGATCTACAGTATTCTTATTTCATCATTGCGTTATTAGCTTTGTTGACGATTGTTCAGTTTTCGTTAAGTATTTAATTTACTGGAGTCAGTTCAAGAAAATCTTGTAATAATTCGATGGTTCCGTTAAGGTCTCTGTAGCTTAATTAGAAGAGGATTTAGCAAGATAGCGAAGGAAGGGTTTGTATCCCGCCTGATACCTTTTTTTGACCAGTGGAAATTTCTTTATGGATTCGACCAGCCCTGGGTTGTCGAAGGGGATATGTAGGATTCTCCCGCACCTGAGCAGACGAAGCGAAGGCAGAGCCAAGGCAACTAAGGACCATTGTGTCGTACCTCTGACTGCCGTGGGTCAGTAGGGTCATGAGCAGCACTCACCACTGCGACCTACGGTAGGCGACCCATCCTCCCCTTGGCGGCCCTCTACCATGCGAAATTTTTTGGTATGTGTTAGAAATCCCCACAAAGTGCGAGGCTAAGTGCAAATCCGACGGTAGGATCAAATCTTCTGACAAGTTGAATTTTTACTTGCAATAAATTCTTCAGATTTAAATTTTTGCAATTAAATGCTTGAATAAAAAATAAATAATTCGATGTTTCCGAATTATCGGTGCATCCACTCACGGGGAAGTTTCAGTATGCTAGGTAGATATAAGTACATATATATACCCAGTAGATAGGTAGTCTATATTAATTTTATAAATTAGTCAGCTTTAAACAGGTTTAAAAAACTTAAACGAGTAAAGATAGGGTACTACTTGATATTGTGAAAATGCAAACCTTTAAAATATAAATTTCCATAAAGTTAAATAGTAAAATTGTACCTTTCTTACTCAATGGAAGTCAAGCTATAACTGTAAAGGATAAATTAAGAAAGAACTGATTTTTATTAAATCTTTTTAATTAGCTATTTGATAACTAATAATATTGTTATAATAGTAATGATGACCTGCCGCTGACCCATTTGCATCGTTCGTCATATGTTATTTTGTTATTTGAACTCTGACCGAGTCAAGAGTCCGTCCTGATGATAAGATATTGTGATTCTGTCATAAACATCTCTTTAAAATATAAGTGCGCCTTTAGATGTTAAAGATAAAAATAATTATAGCACTAATTAAGGTTACTTAAATAAAACGCATACAACACATAAATATGACACCTGTTAGGGGAATATGTAATTATATTTTTAGAAAGCGGGTGAATATTTCTTTTTGTGCTTATTGGACGTCGGATGATAAGGAATATACAAAGAGTTGAAAGAATTTAACCCCACTTTTTTTTTGCACAGTTAGCTTTCGGTTCTATAAAGTTTAATTCGTAAAAAACATATCAATTAACTATAACTTTATTAAATTTAAATCTAAAGACTCAAATCTAATTACCAATCGCGTGCCTTTTTCAAAATTTTAGTATTTTGAAATTTTGAGATAAAAACTATATTGGAAGAACGACTTTTTTTAATTTATACTTAGACAAATTATTATTCACTAAAGATCACATCACCACTTATCACATCGCTTTGTCCCTACATTGTCATTTAATTACCATTCCATAAATTGTTTGATTTTATATTTGAGTGATTTTACACCGCTGTGCACCGTGTCTCACCTAGAATATTCCACGACCTACTTAAGGGTTTTTCACCTAAATTTAGGGGGTAAATAAGTGAGATGGAATTTTTTTAGGGGTTTTATATGTTTTGGTTTTTTTGTAGCCCTTCATATATTTTTTTATATTTTATTTATCGCAAATTCTCCTTTATTCGTATGGTAATTAGAAGTATCAAAAGGTAATTAGTTTATCACTAACAAATATGATATATTAAAGGATTTTTATAAAAAAACGAGTAAAGTATACACATGGTGTTTTTAACCTTCCCCCTACAGGACCTGTGCTGTAATGATTATAATAAACTTTATTTACTTACTGCTTTATCTTACAACACAAAAGCTACCTAACTCCTCTTTTAAGTTAAATAGCCCTTGCCTGTATAGTTTGTGGAGTGGCCAGAGAATTGCACCACCCCCATCTCTTCCCGAGGGTGTCGCAAGACACTGTGATCGGTAACCCGTCTGATAAGCGTGACGATTATGGCAGAAAACCCCCCAGGATGAATAAACCCACAGTACGGCCCCACTATACCAGACTATGGCAGCAGTCACGGTAACGGTGGAGCAGGGGGTGCGAAGAATTCCCGGAAGATGCCAGGCTACCAATCCCAAAAACCTTTGGCCCTGGAAACATATAACACGCGCACATTGCACTGACGAGAAGCTCGCTGAACTTAAGTAAGAATTGAGCAGGTTGCGATGGGATATTGTAGGATTGTGTGAGGTCTAAAGAGAGGGGGAGCACACCTTGAGCCTCAAATCTGGAAACCTGCTCTATTTCCAGGAGGGTGACCTTTTTTGTCGATTTCGCAGGAAATGCTTCGCTCGAGTAGGGACGATATGTGTGACTCTAGGCGGCCGCCGTACCGCCGAGCACCTTTCTCGAACCCCGAAAACTCCGGTGCCGCCCGGGGGTGACAAGAGAGGGCTCTACTGCTAAGGGAAGCCGATCCCGAATGTCCTCTCCAAGCGCTTCGCTCGCGACAACCCCAACCAACTAACCAACCAACCCAACAAGGAAGGGTAGGAAGAGGCCCTCTACCTAGTGCCTCTCTATCTAGTGTCATTTTTAGTGTTGTCTATTAATACTGGAAATCTTAGACCATTTTTATAACTGAATCAATCTCATTATAATTTTAGGGCTGCTCATAATACCTACCTACATGTTATACATAAGTTAAATGTATTTAGAGTATAAAATATAATTACAGTATTTTAGCAATTTTTTTTATAAATCGAGTTATTGACTTATTCGTTATTTATCTTTTAGCACGTCTTTGAACATTCACATTGTAACCTGTTACTATGAATATAAAACTATTTGAATATATAACAAAAAGTATTTAACAATAAAAATACACTTAATTTAGAAAAAGTCCATTTTTTATAACCATAACTGAATTTTAAAAAAGATGATTGGTATGGCACCATTTGCCAGAAAATAGGTCAAGGGGTCAATTGAAAATCAGCGTCGGGCTAGTGGGGTCTAGCAAAATGGCTACAGCCGTGAGACATCGACTCCATGAGGCTGTGCGTTTTTGTTAAATTTATTCATTGTTTAATTACTATAAACAAATGTAATAGTTTTTGCTTTGGTCTCATGTGTGTGCCCATGCTTTTAGTACTAATCACAGCGTTTCATGTTTTACTGTCTAATCGCTTACCTAGTTAAGTGACGTCATACAATGATTACACTCCCTTTACAAAATAAATAAAAACAATGCAGAATATGTAACTAATCTTATCAGTAAGTTCCCTACTTCCCATTACTGCAGATAAGCTGATTATATTTAAAATAACAGACTGGTATATTAAGCTAAATCAATATTTTTTTGGTTAAAACCTACACCCGCCGTTATTTGCAACTAAACTCAACAGTCTTCATCCGTCGCCACTCTTCGTCAATCTGCACTCAACTTAAGTCTTGCTTATTTCAATCAATGTTTACTTTAATCTTGCATTGTCCTTTAAAATAGAATAGCACCAATATTTCACATTTAAGGGTTTTGTAAAAGGCGACTTATTATCTTCCCGTAAACCAAGAAATGAGCAACAGCGTTTTCCCAAATTTAGATCTTTCACTTCGATCAGCAAACCGCCTGCCAAGCGTGAAGATTATGGCATAATCCGCCCATCTGCGGGGAGGCTACTGTTCAGTAGTGGACTTTTGGCTGGGATGATGAATGTATGTCTACTTTACTTACTTATTGTACGGATAACAGCAGTTCACCTATTACAAAATTTTGTTGAAAGTATTATTTTTAAGTAAATATTTTTACACGGTGTAATAATATTCATATATAAAATTTACTAAACTGAAGATGGCTTTAGGATGGAATAAAACGTATGGACGTTTTATTCCATTCCTATTTGCACGATGATTTTATGTCCAAATAAACGTAATCCTATATAGTGATATATTTATTGTTTACCATAAGAACTCATAATTATTATTGTTTTCATTCATACTGCTTCTGTATATACAGGGTGTAAATGAAAATAGAACACCTGCTTTAATGGGTTATCATGTATCGCAAATGTAACAGATTTGTTGTATCAGTTTTTCAATTAACTAATAAATAACAGAGTTTTGAAAATAAGAAATAAAAAAGAACGGAGCGCATCGCCTTAAATTTAAACGCGTGGGTCACCGCTCACTGACCGCGTTCATTGACCGCGTCACACGCGTAGGTATTTAATATTTTTATTTATCAACGATGCCTAATTTTTTGAAAATAATTTAATAAATTCTCGCTCAGGTGAGTGAGTACCATCTTTAATCAGAGTTCCACAATGTACGGTCAATAGCACGTCACGGTGAATGAAAGCAACTCGATATTAGCGCTTACGCCTACGAAATAAAGCCGGTGCAAAGTCCGAAGTGCTTCCTGCTCTTTGCATGATATGCTGTTGACTGTACTAAAAAAAAAATTAAAACCTACCTTTTTAATGTGCCGTTGTTATCACCTCCATTAGAGATCAATATGATTTCCACTTCAATCACCAGACAGCACTAAATACACTTACACTTTAAATTAAATGTTCAAAGTTCCTTTCCTGTACGGACACACACAGTCTTGCACGTGCATAGTCCATGCAGCGCTCGTAATCTTCCACCAATAATGCTTGCACCTTTGTAAACTTAAATGGATGTCGCGGCTGTTCATCCATCTTTAGGATTTTGTGTACGGTGGCATACGGTGGCATTGTAGACTTCAAAAAGTCGACCGGCACTTCTTGCACTGTCCTCAGGATGTACATCAAAATGAGCGAGAATTGAATCCCTAACGTCCACGTCACCTATAGCACCGGAATCCACGTTGCGATTGGAAAAACTGCCACGATCTCTTAAACGCTGAACTACGTTCACAATATTCTACCATGGGAGGGCACATAGTTATTATTGCGGTGTCCGAAATAGTCCAGATACAAACGCAATGCTTCACCAGAGTTCCCAACGCCCATTCCATAAGCCAAAACCATATCCGTGTATTGGATATTACTGTACTGATAAAATTAGGCATAATTATCCGTAAATAAACACCACACTAATCACAAAATAGGTAGTACTTATCCAGAAAAGTACACACGAAAAAACTAGCACATACGACACAATAAGCAAAACACGTCCGAGAATTGTGGTTAGTTTCCGTCAGTGTTACCAACTCTTGAAAATATTATCCTAAATTAAATTCAAATCACCCCTAAATTTGCCCTAATTACTTGGAAACCCCCCTAAAAATAAATTGTATGATATAATTTTGTTAATTTTTCATTTATAAAAATAAATTACATTTATTACGTCAAATATTATTTCATTTTCTTCTGGCGAATCAGATTTTATAAAGTCATACATGTTGACTTTGAATAAGCCTAATATTTTAGGAGATGGGTTGAATATTGTACAAGATCATTCATCCACCATTTCGATTGAAAATTCCAAGTACTGTACTTGGATTTTAAGTACACTAGATTTCACTAAGTCCGAGGTCGCTAGGTAAAAAATTAATTTGATTAGCTAGTTAAGGCTGTCCCAGGGCCTATACTTTAAATCTTTAATTTTCTCGATAATTAAAATAATAAAAAATATGAAGGTTCACAAAAACCATAAAAATAACCCTAAACATATAACACCCCCAAAAATCCTATCTCACTTATTTACACCCTAAATTTAGGGGGAAAACTTCTAAGTTGGGAACCCTGGTTTCTGTACACACACTAGCGTGAAATTTTAAACAAAGGTAGGGACTTTACCATCCTAAAGGTGTGCACACATTGGACAAATATTTAATAAAAAAAAATTAATAACGTTTACTACAAACATTAACAATAAATGACTTGTTCCATCAATGTTATAATAATGCAATATTGTTATTTGTAGAATGTAATACATGTTTTTATATTATTTTCTGAGAAAATAAATTTCAAAACAAAAATTAAAAGTATGACCCTTAGGTACCATCAACTTACATCTGTTCTGCTATACTCTCGTATAGCAGAACATATTTTAGTAGTGGTTAATTTTAACAAAAAATCCAGATATTTTCAGAAAAAGGATCTTGTTATCATAAGGGTCCGTTTGTTTTTACTTTTGATGTACGGAATTCTAATAAAAAGTAAAAACTCTTTAATTTCAGGCTCACTTCAACGCGAACTAATACCAGAAACGTTGAATAAATTGATTGAGTCGATTTATTAATAATAAGGACATACCTAGGCACCCAAGTAGCAAAATCAAAACTATGAATAGTAGTTACAAACAACGTCAAATGATATTATTTCTAATATCCGAATCCAAAAAAACACAAAATTACGTTAAAAACGCGCCTAGGTATCTAGGTATCTACTATCAACAAAATATTTTTCCGATATAAAAATAAAGTATCCACAGCCTAATTTTAACGACCACTGCAAGCTCGCCTTTCGGCAAGATAAAAGGTACCTACGACCGCCTTACACGTGCCACTCATTTCGCGGGCTGAACTTAGGAATTAATTTCAAAAGTATGATGTTTTAATTGGGGTAGATTGTTTAAATGTTTTAGTTTATTGCGTTGCTACTGTTTTTGAATTTATTATGTTACGTTTAATGTATTGTAAAGATTTGTGATTTAGAGTATTTTCTGTTGTTATTAGAAACTTATCTAGGAAATCTACTTTTTAAAAACGATAAAGATGAAGATGTGTACATGCTGGTCGTTATGGTAAATTGAATACCATCACGTGTATGGACAAAACAGTCAATAAAATGGTCATAAGGATTTTAATGACATTTCAAAAGTATGTATTTAATAATATTCCAGTTAAGTTCGGCCCTGGATGGAGCTCGGGCCTGTGTAGAGTTGGGAAAAATTACTCGTAAAATGTGAATCAAATCACTAATTCAGACATTGGTATCAGAATCGACTTTTTGATTCGTATGAATATTAGAGCTGTAGCAAATCGTATGTATTCGGTACTGAGTAACGGGTGGGCCATTTAGTACCGAGTAACGAAACGTTACACACAAATGCATTTCGTTACTCGCATTTTTCGTAGTATGGGTACCTACACTATTTCAGTTTACGCAACGTCCGTTGATGCGTGTATTTGTACGTTTGCTGATCGTATATTTTACGCATGCGCGCGTTTATTCAGTGAATTTATAAACGTACGTTACAAAGAACGATGTTTGTTTATTAAGTAAAGTATAATTTGGAAATTCGTCATCCAAGTTTTTTACTGTTTATAAAATTGTATTGTGTAAGTAGACAAAGTTTGAGATTGTAACAGAAACAAGGAAAGGAATTATTTTTTACAAATAAGAAATATGTATGTTTTTGTTTTTTATTATCGCGAATATCACGGTTTTTTGTTGTTATCTTAAAAGAGATGTGTCTAAATGAGTCTAATGATATTAAATTGTTTCTTCGATAACAGAAGCTGTTTATCAAAAGTCTGGTTCAAAATACAGAAAACTGAAAAAAAAAATACCTGACTCAGCTTGGTATGTAACGTATAAGTATGTTTTCTATAAATCACGAATGTTGCGACGCCGCGACGTCATACTGCACTCGTACGCAATACGATTCGATTCGTTGCTCTAACTTACACATAACATAGCATGTTATAAGGTAACTGAAGTAACGATACGATAGTAATAGTTGTTATAGTAACGAATACATACGGGTACACTTTTTTTCGTTACTTTTACAGCTCTAATGAATATCATTGTTGTCAGATCGATTTCGATTTAAGATCAAAATGTGATTCTGACCTTAGTATCTTTCGGACTGACTAAAATTATTAACTCTGTGGACTTGATAAAATTTGAAGGAGTCGATAAGAGAGTCAAGAAATCGAAACATTTCAATTGTTCACTATGCATTTACCCGTCACTAGTTCTTTTAGGTCAGCGATTGTGTGAGTGACACACACACTGAACATCTTGAGGTAGGTAAGTATAGGTTTCAAGGGGTCAAGCACCAGCTGATTTAAGGCGCAGTTTAATTCGGTTTGTCAATAACAAGGAATCGTTTTGGACGTTTATTTTCATAATTATACAAGCAATTTAAAAAATACCAATTACTGATTGTTAAATATCATTGATTCTATAGGATTTTAATAATTTTATTTTAATTACTGCAACTTTATTATGAAACTTTGAACTGCAATAACTCCGAAACGGAGAGTGATATCGCGAAAATTCTTTTTGTGTTTGAACACTGAAAGCCCATGGTTTTCACCATTTTAACAGGTGTTCTATTTTCATTGACTAGCGGTATAGGTTAGGTTTAGGCGAAGAAGGGTATGTCCTTAGGCCTCACCCTCGAACAAGTTTTTCAAATAAAAAATGACATATAAAATCTAACAATACTTTATAATTTTAAGAGTTGAATGAATGTTATACCTAATTATGACAAGTAAAAGTAGATATGTCATAGTCATGTATCAATTCATGATATATTATATACCTACGGATCTCTTATTGTAAGTTTATTTGTCCTTATTTTTAAAGGCATATTTTTATATAGTTAGCTTGCCTGCTGATAATTAATCATAAATTGATATATGCTAAGAGACTTTGTGAGCATTAAAATTATGCATTAGGTACGATTGGTTCCCATTATATCTAAAGGCTTAATAGGGACCCCATAATAACAATTTTTTGGCAAAAGCATATGATAGTTTAATATTATACGTAAATAAAAGAAGAATTTTTATATATTTTTTCTGTCTGTTAAGTCTCCGATTCTCTGAAACGGCTGTGCCGATTTTGACGGAAATTTCATTAACAGATTACTAATATTTTATGGAGCAACTAAGGCAGTTATTATATGGTCAACAAAAGCCAAGCCGAATTGTTTCGAGATGGCCAAGCTAGGGTAATAATTCTTAAACAAAAACATCTCGTTTTATTTAACATGTCATATTTATTCCTTCGTTAATGCGGTAACCTTAGTTAGGTTAACTACAACCCATTATTTTATGATTATTTTTACAAAATAGCAGTACAATTACAAAACAGGTAAGTCGTAACAAAAGTAAACAATAAAATAGTTGACATTTGTATTTTTATATTTTTGGTTTAACAAAAAATTATCTGTATCTACAAAAAACACAGAACTTTATTTTGCACTGGGTGGGTAGCATTGTAATTTAGACATATTTTTGAACAGGATTCTATTGACTAGAATTAAAGCTCTTGCTACAACTTGCTTCTTGGCACATTTTTTCAAATTTACATAGCAAAATCAAATACTTCGTGTGGTAGTTATAATGCCAATAAAACATAATCTAGATTAGACACAGCTACTTCTGTAAAATACTTATAAATACTTATACGATACAAAATGAATTGGTCTGTATTACAATGGCATAGCACTGGCTCCTGAGACAAGATGAACTCTATTTTAGTATAAAAATTGTTTCGATATAAAAGTCTAGTAATTACCTACATAACATACAAAATTGCATAACTTAATCTGCTATCGACTGTATCTACTTAAATCCGAAAAAAAACATTTCTAAAGAGACATTTTCATAATAGTTACATAAACTACGAATAAAAATTACTACCTGCCACACTTGTATTAAATGTCGAAGTACGTCTGGACAATAACCAAAAAGTTTTTGTTACTTACAATTCAACATAAGATTCAGTCAACAGGACATGACAGTATACAAAACTGTTAAATATTCCATTTGATTTTTAACTTAAAGCCTTATAAATAGAGTTCAATATCAGTGGAAAAATGACAGCTGCTGGTAGGTTGATGTGCTTATGTCCGTAATTTTAAACTGCATTATTTGAATGCAATAGAAACAGTTACAATAATAAGGACAAAATGGACAGTAGGTATTAGATTTTCATTGTAGACAGAATATACCTAGTACTCTTACTAAATCAAATAAACAAGCCATATTGTCAAAACCGATAAACAATGAACACACCAGTGTACGGCACTTCACAATACTTGGTAGTAAAGTTTTGTTTTGATTACGAAATAGTAGCTAATAAGCAGTAATCATCATAAACATAAACTTAGCTAGGTACCTATGTATGAAGGCATGCATAACACTCATCACACTTATATAAATGCATTGTTTCGATTCCATCAAAAATTAGTAATATTATTGCGGTATAAATCATGAACTGACTGAAGTAATATTATTATTATTAGCTACACTTGCTTCTGTATACGTGTAACTCACGCCTTCATCAAGCAACTGTATTAATTTTGCGTAAACAAGTGTGGGGGCATCTATTCCCCATATGAAATCTATGTGATTGAATTCATCCATAGGAACTATGTAATGTTCAATGGGGTTAGCTAAACGAACAAATAAATTTGACACGTCTATATCACCCGACAACCAATCGTTCTTGGAGCTAATTAATGCTATTGGTAAAGTTATTTGTTGTACGGGATATTCAGGAGGTTTAACCGTCCCATAGCGTTTAAAATTTTCTAATGGTCCATAATCGAATTGTTGAAACCGGCCGGCTCCTTTTATTTCTTGTGCGTAATGAACGAGAGTTTTAGTTGAAGCACCTGCAGGTACATGTCCCAGTATTATGGGCAACAGAGATTTGTTGAATTGTTTCTCGTCATGTCCGCAAAGTACAAACAAAGAGTTCTCACATAATACTTCTTCGTAATGATTGATTTCACATGCGTGTTTGGATAACCACCTTAAAACTGAGTTTTGAGGTAGAAACTCGTTCGCTCCTAATAACTTTAACAAGAATTCCAAATTGTTGCTGTACCTTGCTAAAAGGCGGATGGGACTCTTGATATCTGTCATGTATGCAACGGGTGCTAAAGCAAAACCAGCTCTCAAAACTTTATTGTAATGCGTTTTGGTTGAAAGCAACGCGAAAAGCACCGTAGTTCCCATTGAATGGCCAATATAGTTTATTTTGACGTCCCATCCTTTCACACTCATTATGTAATCGATCACAGCCGGTAAGTCGTGCTGACTTACTTCATGAAATGTGAAATTCCAGAAATCAAAGCTATCAACATGTAATGATACATGTGCTTTTGAATAGGTGTTGCCTCTGACGTTCGCCATCCAAACATCGTAACCAACGTCTGATAAAATGTATGCCAATCCTTTTTTTGGACCGGGTATAATCCAATCAGCGGAGCTTCCTAGTAAGCCATGGTGAAGCAGCACAGTTTTTCTTGGCGTTACTTTGCGAGAAGAATTTTTTGAAAATGGTATTCTATGTACAGTCAAAATGTACCCGTCATCCGTTACAATTGTATGAGATTCAGCAGGGTAACCATTCATTGCTATAAGCTGAGGTGTAGTCATGTGTATTGTAGGATCGTCATCTGAACAACTATAACTCACTTTTTCGGGAGCGATTATGTCAAACACTTTATTATTGTCAATTTGCGCTTTATCAATATATCCTTTAAACTTATTCGTCTTTATCTTCGAATCGTCCAAATGTTTTAAAGTGTTTCCTTCGTAAAGACCAAAATACGACGTCAATTTATTTTTAACATTTTCTACGTTGTTTTTCAAACTCCTTCCCTTTTCTTTTACATAATTTTTAATTTCTGACGTTTTGTTTGCGACAACATCTACAATGTTGGGAAACCAAGATGATGTTTGGCGGCAGTCACTGACGTTAATAATAACAATTATTGTGATGACGAGAACCGGTAGCTTCATGTTTCCTTTTTGCGAAGCGCTAAACCGGCCCGCGCTGTTACACTTATGCGACTGAAGCGTTTGACGATGCTCTAACGTAATTTATCCCAGACAGAGGTCAAGGGAATGCATGAGTAATTTCTGTTCTATACCTACACGAATTAAATAGTTCGAATGCATGAGACTGATAAGCTTTGTTTATTTGTAAGCATTAAGCAAACATGATCAGTAAGATTGATGAAATGAATCATAATTTGCTAGGCTGATTAAGTAACATTGTTTGAACTATCGGATAAGTATACCTACTTAATATACATATTGTTATTAAACTCATCTCTGACGCATACTGTAACGTATCGATAACTTCTACTGTAAGTACCTGCTTTCTATATGTTTATGGGGTATTTATTTTACAGTGATGTAACAAATCTGAATGTTTACATTTTTGCCTAATAAGAAACTATTTATAAATTAGATTATAACAAAAACCGGCATAAGACACATCATAAACGAAGCAAAGTAGACAAATAAGCCATCATGAATATGAAAAAAATATTTAATTCGATAAATGTAGATGAATAATACTAACAAACAACTTCAAACTGAATTTTTTTTAAGATACTTGGATGTAGGTAATTACAAGTAAAAACTTGGACCGTTCAGATTTGAGTATTAGCGAAAGATTCGCAAGAAGTTTTCGAAAGCTGTAATTGTTTCTCACTGTTTTTTGTTTATTATAATGTATGTATTTTCTAATACGGTTTTTTAGAAGTTAATATATTAATACATAATTGTAATGCAATTTATTTATTTATTTTTATTTTTGTCAGCAATGTTCATCTTTGTCAGTGCTGACTTTACACATTTGCCGCCCCAAAGCTATAAAATTTTTGCCGCCCCTACTGACCTCAATAATTAGATTCACTGTTCACAATAAAGTTAATTTCTTTTTTAGGGAATAATCTAGTTTCAAGATTATTTTTAC
Organism: Calamotropha paludella; assembly: GCA_927399485.1. Taxonomy (NCBI): domain Eukaryota; kingdom Metazoa; phylum Arthropoda; class Insecta; order Lepidoptera; family Crambidae; genus Calamotropha; species Calamotropha paludella. Next base: position 15,022,737 of record OV656803.1, on the reverse strand, counting down.
AACTTTTTGGGTATATTTTTAAGCTAAGAAAAGCAAAGCTTTGTTTTTACTGCACTATTACTTACTTTTTTTCTGTACTTACCAATTTTCTGGGCAAATTTTGCCGCCCTAAGCTTCAGCTTTTTCAGCTTATATGGTAAATCCGGCGCTGATCTTAGTATAGGTATTGATTAATAAATCAATTATTAAAAATACGTCTTGGTTAATAGTGTCTAACAAAACTATAAAGAACATGGTCAAAAACTGTATAGGGTTTGGCATAGTATATTAAATTTTATTGTCCACCGATGATTTTTAGTGAATTATTATGTCTAAGTGAGTACTTTTAATTACGATTAATAAAAAATGTGAAAATCTAGGGACTAAAGTAAAACTTTCAAACACCTTGATTAAACAATTGATAAAAACGATATTGCTATTTAAAACTGCAAGGAGTTTCATTATTAATGGCAAAATATTATTATTTCCGAAGATGCTGATAAATTGGGATAATTATGGAACTCACGTCTGCTGATATTCTTCTTGTGTAAGAGCAGCTTGTTGGTAAAGTGGACTCATCCAACTGAATTGAAAATTGACTCGTCTTTAGATGATTGCACAATGACTCTTCAATGTTTTCAGCCCGTTTATCAATTCGTCTTCGAAATAACCACGGAACTATTGCTCAAAGGAATTTTTCGAATTATATCTGCCGCCGGTTTATGGAGCACAGTAGTTATAGCTTCTTACACGTTCAATTCCACCGACTCGTTATTCTAGTGCCGACGACTCGCCTGGCGAGTTCAGTGTTTTTAGCTAATATTTCCAAAATAGATCCATATTTTCTGCTTAAAATAATAGAGTACACTAAATAAACGCTAAACTAAAGATTTACGTGGTGGGCCAGGTGTGGAGACCCCGTTTATATTTGAAAGGAAAAAACTATTCTGCAATGCCTTGAACTCGCTAGGCGAGTTCACTGACATAGATCCTCAACCTTAAAGTAAATATAATATGAACATATTAGACAACGACGTCAATAAATAGGTTTAAATAAACTAATAAACAATAAATAGGTTTAAATAAATTAATAAAATCTTTTGTTTAATCGACATGCACGTGTGAGTCAGCCAAATTAAAAAAGGGCGACCTAAAAACCGCGGGACATTTTACAGTTATTTTACTGAAAGTACTATTTAACCACAGTTACTCAAGTCTGGATTGCTAACTATTAACGCATAAATATTATGTTTTGTAGTTTTTAGTAAGACGGACTCGGTAGCGCATTGGCAGTGGCCCTGCCTTATGCGCCTAGGGTCGTGGGTTTGATCACCACTCGGAACAAACATTCGTGTGATGAACATTTGTGGTTGTTCTGTGTCTGGATGTAAGTATTTATTAAAGTACATATCTGTAATACCACTGTTGATTATGATATCTGTAACACAAGTGCTTTAGTGAATTATCTCGGTATCAGATCAATGTTAATATAACTTAACCAATTACCAATATTTAAAAGATTGACACCCACTGCTTAAATTACGAAACAAGCTCACTTTTTATTATATAAATTCAAAATAAAACCTTCACAATAATCACTATTTAAAAGATTGACAACCACTCCTTAAATTACGAAACAAACTTTCCTTTTATTTTATTTATAGAGTTTTTTGACATTTTTATAACTTAAAATACTCTCAATAGTCGTAAAACACTATAAAATTGCGTCAAACACCTTACATACGCGGGACGGCCACAAAAATAACAAAACAAAAAATTTACTCTTACGTAGTGCCATTGAACTCGTGTGGCGAGTCGGTACAATTTTTATTGCAGTGCCGGCGACTCGCCCAGCGAGTCCGCTGTATAATGTAGGCGGCACCCGAGAAAAATCATGAAATTTATAGTGGTAATGAACGTTTTAATGCCGGCAAAATTAACATTTCTCCAATGGTGTGTGGTTTACTTGTTTAAGCAATTAACAAAGAAGTATTGTATGAAGCTCTTAGTCCGTCATCGTCTTGCTTAGCAGTTACCGAAAAAAGTTTCGATACACTTGGCTGAGCATTATGCTTCTTTTTCAGATCTTGAAAATAGGCTACATTTTTGTCCGTCTGATCTGGATGCATTTTATTCAAATGATCTTGAAGTCTTGAAAATGTTTTTGTTTAAAAATCGCTAATGAAAATGTAAGAAATATTACGAGCTTTTATATAGGATTTAAATACAGCACGCACCGAAAGGAATAAGACAAACACGCACAAACTAGTTTATTTCATTTGACGTTCAATCGTACTGAGCAAGTTAGGACAAGTATCGATGAACCATGCGATTTCTGTTATTTAACAGAAACTTGTTACGACTTGATGTCGTACGGCGTGCGGGCTATTCTACGAAATCTATTTTAAGTATTTCAAGTTTTTATACCATCTTACAGGGTAGAGATATAAACTATTCAGTAGTAGGTAGTTTCTAATAATACATAAGTATTGTATACTATTTAAACGCACTGTTTACTGTTGCATATGAATAAAAACGGAAGATGGTATCGCTGGAAGACTATTTTCATATTTTATAAATTAGCTTATATTATCACCAAAAGAAGAAAAATTACTGAAGACGGCTGTATCGGCTTTGGTATCCTTTGCCTGCTCTCATGGGAAATTTATGTAAACAAGAAAAATAATTAAAACGGATTTGACATTAGACTGTTAGGCATGATCTTCCTCCCCTTTCTCTATGTTCCTCCCTAATATAAAATTATAGTAAAAATGATTGCTGATTTTGCAAAAGAAAAAGTGTTTTGGACTAGAAAAATGAACTTAAAGCTGGTGAAGTTCATTGAAAGTCGTCCTAACATCTGGAATCCTAAGCATTCTAAATATACATCGGTACATTTTAGGGATAAAACTTATGCAGAGTTTGCATCCAAATACGGCAATGAATTTACTGGCCAAGCTGTGAAAGAGCGTTGGACTAACATAAGATCAACATTCGCTAATTACTTGAGAAAATTAAATGCTAGTCGTGGTAAAGGAGATGGCGAGGTGTGTTCAGTCATATTTAAAAAAATTATAATAATATTGCTCATATTCACAGAAATGGGGCTGAAATTACACTAAAGGAATATTAGGTCCTTCTGCCCCCGATTCCCTCCCACCCCCCTTCGACTAATTTCTAGATCTAGGCTGTTCTTCTTCTTCAAGGTTGTAGTACCTATAAAATTTTCACGACACCAGCAACTTTTTTGCTATTCCGTTCAGTTCAGTTCACTCTGTCCATTTTTGGAACTCACTACAACCGGATATCCTCTTCATGCTATTGATCCCTTTAAGACAATCTTAGCAGTTATTTTCTTTCATCCATTCTCATTGACTGTTATTACATCTTCATTTATCTTCTATCTTATTATTTATTTAAGCTTATTTCAACCAAGGTTACCTGGTAGAGATAGCTGTTCAGATATGAGGCCACCTGTTTGTATTCTTTATTTTATTGTATTTGCCCTTTTTTGTCTATGTGTCTGTGCATAAATAAATTATTATTATAATGTCAATAATTTGGAAAGAAAATAGGATCACTAGATTTGTTTAAACTTAAAGCCAGTAAATATAATGAGATGCTTTCTTTTCATTGTTCATACTAATATTATTATTAATCCAGTCTAATTTGGTATAAAGCCAAGCCATGCAGCACAGTATAAGTATTTTAATAATGAATGTTTTAGGAGTACAAAATTAATTGGCATCTATGGGAACCTTGCCAATTTCTATTAAAAGTGAATAAGAAGGGACCACAGGACACAAAAACAAATGAAGATGATAACATGGTAAGAAAATAATAATATCTGCTATCTGATTTCATTTGTAAACTAATTAGAATCTTGTCTATGCCTGCTGTTATTTTGAGAATTATTTCGGATTAATTATTTGCAATATTTAACAGGATGACTTGGATGAAAATGATAAAAAAGCAAGAGGGAGTATTTCAACAGGTTTATTTGGTGGATCAAGTGACATATGTTCAAACATAGCTAATAATTTAGTAACTATTTTACGTGGTGTGCAAAATGATGCTTTTGGCTTAGAAAATACTCAACATGGAAAAGTTGGGCAAGCTGTAACTAAAAAACTCTCACAAATGAGTTCACTGGATGCTGCTTTAGCCTCAACAAAAATTATGCAGATACTTGTATTGTATGACAAAGATAATATAGATAATCCTAATAATTATAAAATGCCTTATAAAAATTTAGAATCAGAATAAATATTTGGTATTTCTAGTATTTCTATAATTTTCAAGTCCTTTATTTGTTTCAAGCTTAAATACTTAAAGTCAAGTAACTTATGTTGTAGAAAAATTAAACAAAGAAGTCTCGCTATCAAATAGACATAACAGATGTTTAAAACCTTTTGTTATTTTTTTTAATAGTTCATATTAGAAGTATTGATTGGTAACATGGTATGTGAAGTGGCACCAAAATTAGGAATAATGGAGACATGTCTCACATGTCCGAAGAATATCTCCACTAAGAAACTTCAGTCTTGAAGCTAGTATAGGAATTCCACTGTGATCAAGTGTAGTTTGAGTAGCGGAACTGGGAGTCTAAAGGTCATGCAAGTCGGTTAAATTGAGACAATGGGAGCTAAATGTCGTCGTTATCAGAGTCAGTGGAGGAAGCGATATCATAGTCGACTTTAAGTTTTAAAAGGCGTAAAACTCGTAGCTTTTTCACGCGATTAAAGAAAAACTGAAGAAATAGGGAGAAATCCGATCATGTAAAGAACTAGAGTTGCATGAAGATCGTTTTTGAAGTGTCTGGAATATGACCGACGCCGAACGGCTCCATACCCACTTTGTGCAAGGCGATCATTGCAATCCTATTTTCTTTAACACCCCATTCCATATTGTAATTTGATAATGAACATTAAAAAATATGTGAACTGGCGCGAAATAGAAAGTAGTTTAAAAAAAATAAAGGCGTTTCGAATTCAAAATAATGTGTTTTCAACCTGTCTACATTTATAAGAAGAACCAAAAATGAGATTTTAAAACATCACACTTATTACATAATTGTGATGTAAAACAAATGTGTACTAGCTGCTTTGACAGCGGAGCCCTACTGTATGTACCAAGTAAAACAGTCAACTCATAACTTATGATATAATGTAAGTATATGATATTTTTCCCTAAAACAGTACTGCATATAGTATGATAGTAAGTCAGAACCGTCCCGTGGGTTTAAACTTCTACCACACTCTTTTAGGGCTTGTCCGCACTGCGATATTTCATTGCGCGTTTTTATTCTCGCAATTTTGTTACATATAAAATCTTTATAAGAGTAGTCGCACTGATGAAAAAAATTCGAGCGGCACAAAAATCTGTGAAATTATGCAAATTGAAGGCGATGCGATGCGGATATATTTCCGCGCGAATGTTTTGTATACTATGAAATAGCTATGACTATGGCCACATTGCGTAATAAAATAGGGGATCGGACAAATTTTCAGAAAGTGTTTTAAATTAATGTTAATAGATACTTATTCCCATAAAAAATATATATATATTTTTTTATTAGCTTTTAGGCACTCAAAATCATGTTTTAATATTGCTTGTTTAAAAATGCCGCCAAAACGCCGCGATATGTCATCTGAGAGCGCGTGACGTCATTTGTGGTCAACAAAATCGCTGCACCGGCTTAGGTTTACGAGAAGTTTTGTTTTGTGTTATTTGTTGTTATGGAACGAAAAAAATATCGTTGGTGTGCAGTACCTCAATGTACGAATACATCTAAAACTACTCCAAATAAAATATTCATTGATGTGCCAAGAAAAGCAGAAATACGAAAAAAATGGCTAGACTTAGCGAGAAGAAAGTGCGACGGAATGTCTGTAACTTCACCAATTTACTTTTGTGAAGATCATTTTGACGTAAGTGTACAGTAGTTTCTTAATACAAATAAATAGAATGAAATGTGCTTAGATAAATTTGGAGTAAATATATATACATTGTGTAATGTTAAGAGGTTATGTTTACGAGAGCATACATCATCATTTTTACTTGTTTCAGCTGCCGAATGATATGGAAAATTACATGCGATACCATGTAATGGGCACGGTTGATAAAGTTATGTTGAAACCTGGCTGTCTTCCCACAAAGTTTCAATGTCAAACTGACAGAAAAATAAGTTTGCCTTCAACTGTAACATCTCGCCCCGCTGCTATCAAAAGGCAAAGATTGGCTTTAGTACAGGACGCTCTCGTAGACAGTACATCGAAGAGTGATACCAAAGAAGTAAATACAACTATGTCTCCTAGTAAGTACTTATCACAACCAAAATATATCTATTTTAGTCTTCGGAGTGTGTTATTTACTCACTACGAGATTCAAGACGGATTAAGAATAATGATCTTTATCTTTGTTTTAGGTTTACCTGTAGAAGTTATACTCGAACATGAGCCAAAACATCATGATAAAGGAGTTCAAGTTTTTGTGAAGAGTAAATATTTCAGAAGCAAGTTGACGCAAGCAGAATTCAAATCCCATAGTATTGCAACATCACCATCCAAAACATGGACATCAACTGTATCAACATCTCCCTTCAAAGTAGAACATGTAAAGCTAGCTATACCAAGTACTTCCAAAACCTGTAGAAAACTAGTAGTGGATAGATCTGATAGTGACTCATCACTGTGCAGCCAGACAATATTTCAACCATCATCCCCTTCAGTCCAATCATTACAGTTTAAATCACTGTCCGAAAGCAGTAGCTTAAATGAAGAGGAAGCTAAATTAGAAAAGGATAGAGAAGCAAAGCAAGCCCTAGACAATATGTGTAAAAAAATTAAAGCCAAACCACACTTGTATATTGAAATAACTAATAACTGTTACTTTTTATTGGATTTAATTGCAAAAAATACCAACATACCTATGGAGAACATATTAATGTGTTTGAAAAAAATAAGATTAAATACAACATTCTCAGAACTTTCTGATCAATTTGGAATATCTACATCATATGCTGGCAAAATATTTAGAAAATGTATTCCAATGATTTCTGATATTCTTAAAAAAATTAAGACATCCCTTCCTATCGCATTTAGGCACCGCTACAATAAAGTCAACTGCATAATAGACTGTTTTGAAATTCAAATAGAAAAGCCTTCTAAATCAGTACATCAAACATTAACATGGTCTGAATATAAAAAAGGGAACACGATCAAATATTTAATATCCAGTACACCAAATGGTTGGTAAATTATATATCGTCAGGATATGGAGGACGGATCAGTGACACTTTACTTGTGGAAACCTGTGGATTTCTTGATCAACTAGAGCCCGGAAGTTGGATTTTAGCTGACCGTGGTTTTAAACATATTGAACAACTATTAATTCAAAAAAATTGTCATCTCGTAAGACCCCCAAGTGTGATTCAAGGGGCTAAATTAAGCAAGACAGAGGCTCATCAAACTAAGCAGATTGCAAGCTTAAGGATCCACATTGAGAGGGTTATTCGGAGAATACGGGAATGCTCTATGTTAAAACCACATTCAGTGTTAAATTCTAAATTGATAAGTGTGCTAGATGAATGTGTCATTATAGCATGTGCGCTTATAAATTTACAGGACCCCATAGTATACTAATTTAGTTCACAAAACCATTTTTGGAAGGCATCAAGCATTTGTAGAAATATTTTTTATTATTTTTCTATGTAATTATTGTAATGTATTTAATTAATCAATAATGATAAATAAAACAAATGAGTATATTAAGTCATAATGTATTTTATTTCGTACTGTTGTATAATATTGGGTATATATTTTTCTCCCAAAATTTGTACATACTGGAAATGTAATCAGTAAGCAAATTTTCATCATATTTAACTAACAGTACTTCCACATTATTTGTGTCTTCAAAATTACAGTCCGCAACACAAAAGTAAGTTATTTTCAAATTTGTCACACACATTTGGACTTGCAATTGAGCCATGTATTTTTGTGTAACTTTTCCATCTTTTTATATAATTTTTGTAACTTTTTTCACTAGTGGGGCATTTTATTTCAATGCAAATTTCATTACCACAAATACCATCAGGTGTACCAGCCAGAAAAGGATTTTGTGAGGAAACAAATAAGCCACATTCTTTTACTTTTCTGCTGAGATTCTTTTCCACTGCTACTCTTACTTTACTTTCCAATACCCGACCTCTCTTCATGGCTTTTGTGTCTGGAGTTTTGGCTCCCATGATCACGGCCACCAATGATCCATCTGCAGTAAGGCATTTACTTACTTCATAAGCTTTTGAAGCTGTAACTCGCCCGTACCTTAACTCATGCCACAACCTGCTTTTATGTTGTGCCCGAGTATTCACTTCAATAGTTTTAATATTTTCTTCTGAGAAGTATTGTGATATTTTCTTCAAAAATGAACCACAGTTACTTTCATCACAATGTTGTAAAATTAAGTGATGTAGTGAAAACTTCTCAATCTCATTTGTTCTATTGTTACTGTAGTTTAATAACTCACAGTTAGTTACACCTCGGTTTGTTGCTTCTTGGAGAAATTGTGACAGAAAATCATTTCGCAATGCAGTCCGTGTAGCTTGTTGTATTTTACCAGTAGACAGATCTTTGGTAGTGATGTATTTGATATTGGTACCAACTTGAGCCAGTTTAGATTTTTTCCAATAACACTGGATTTCTGTACTTGATGGTTCTTCGCTCCTTCTGTGGACCCACATCAGGAAAGCTACTGAATGTTTGCAACCACCTGTAGATGCAGCACAATCATGACACTCGACGCTTATGACTTTACCTTCTTTTTCATCTACTATCATAGTTGCTGCATATGATTTTGAACGTACTTTGTGTTCTGGACACACTCTGCATTTAATGGTACACAAGTCGGAGTCACGCCGAAGTTGTACATATCCTATAGCATCGTCGCCGTATGATTGTCTTGCTGATCTGAAAAAAGTGAAAGTAAACTATATTTTTCATCGAACGTGATTAAAAAGACGTAATATTAGGTACATTCCTTGAAGTTCATACTTTATAGGTTATGTTTCGTTTGTTATTTCAATAGTATTTTTTGAAGTACCTAGGTATTCATCTGGCAAATAATATATTATATAGTTGTAATACTTACACAGAAGTTTTCACATTTCGAAATTCAGCGTCACAAAAGTCTGAATTACTTGCAAAGAAATTGCAAATCATAAACATATCCACTCTGAGAAGATTTCGATTGTCGGCTTTCGTAAATCCTGTTTCCATTATAATAAACTGTACAAACACCACGTGACAGTTTTTAAATCGATTACGGTATCCTAATTTATCAGTAATCTTTCAGCAACCGTAGAATTTCAGCAAAATTGTAGAAATAACAGGGAATTAAGCAGATAGTACCCATACAGTCAATGATTGCCCACAAATGACGTCACGCATTGTGATTGGTGTTTCAGTATAGATAAAAAATATTTTAAATAACAACATTTTATTTGTTTATTTAAAAATAATCAAATTAATTATATTAAATTATTATTCGGTAAATAATCGTAAAAAGCGATATTTATTTTATCTAAGTACATTTTAGATTTTAATCTGATTACTGTCCGATCCCCTATTCGCGATTCGCTCAGTCGTGCACTAAAGAGTATGTAATCACTACGTTTTATCGTGTACTGGCGCTATTGATAGGTTGTCGCACAGTTATAACCAAAAAATTACAACATTGATATAAAACAATTAATCAAGTTCATGCACAGGAGACCCCCCTGTAGGACAAATTTGACCCCAAGAATCACGACAGAATATTGATGTTTTTTTTCTGTTACGCTGCCGTTCGTCTCTTTCGGGAACCACATTGAACTGATAAATATCATATGAAATTTTCATTTAATTCCGATCACGGAATATAATACGCAAGGAAAAAATCGCGCGGTGAAATATCGCAGTGCGGACAAGCCCTAAAAGAAGTATTATGGAACAAGTGTACTTTGAAATATAAAAACTATGAGGTTTATGTTGGACACGATAAGTGAAATGTCTTAATTTTAATTTAATTTTTTCTTGTAATAATCTTTCGCAAACTCTTCAGTTCCTTGCCATGCTGCGTTATATATTCTCGGCTGGAACAACGCACACGCTGCTAAGTGCTGAAAACAGTTTGCTCGACTGGTTCCTGTTGTTTTTTCTGATATAATGAGGGACACATGCTTTCCCTATTATTAAAAACAGCTTAGGAGAATGGGCCATAATCCACCATTAAGGCTCAGTGCGCAGTTGATGTTTTAATAATATTGTCGCTGTTAATGTGTTAAAATTCAAAGGAACTATAATTCACTTATTTGAACTTGACTCCAAGAGTGCGATCTCACTTGTTTGGTACTTTAGAAGAGTAATTCTCCAATGTGCTACCAGATGTTATCATATTCAGATCATCACATAGTTAAAGGTTCACAAAGTTATATATAACTTAAAGGTTAAATTATCCAGAGCCAGCATAAACATTTCATCCATCATTCACAAAATTCAGAAGTGGGTTACAAGAAAGTTTTCATCTATACTAGATTCCTTTATTCATTAAGTTGTTTGTCTTGTAGGCAAGACTATGGCCTCGGTGGGTTTTGTTTGTGGGGAAAAATATGTTTGCTTATTTAAATCTGTAATTTAGCAGCATTACACCCCCATTTTATCATAGAGCATCTGATAAGATAATTTTGCTATATCTTATAGTATACTTGAATTATTAATAATTTTATTATTACACTAAAATTACCATCTAATAAATTACAAAAAACGAATGACTAGGCTGCATGGGCTTTGTACCCTTTGCCTACCCCGATGGGAAAACTTGACAAAGAAGTAAAAAAAGTTTTGGTGTTTTTGACTTTCACTTCTAAACATATCGAAACTTGAATTTATTTGCCTTGCCACGGTTTTATCTATAAATCTATATAATAATGATCAATTTACTGACTGTAATTATTTAAATATTGTAAAGACTGATTAAATTACTCTTCTAGTATATATGGTCACAGCAGAATACTTAATAATATACATATTGACGAAATAGAGATTGTTTTGTCCATACATGATAACTGTATCGTTATTTATTAATTATTTAAAGTGATAAGTGCAAAATTTTGTCACATTATCCTAATTTTTCACAACCCTTCCATTAAATGGGTAATATGTATAGTATAGGCAACTTGAACAATACGCGAAATTGTACACCAATGATTTTAGCTAAAATACAAGAAACATGGAGTGAAATTCATAATAAAACCAACGTTTTCCGATATAGAATCGATAAGTTACAGGAAAAGCACGTACATGGATATTTTTTGCAGGTAACTTTTTAAGATTGAAGCCTTCATGAAACTAGTTATTAAATTTTAGTTTATAACTATCATCAGTCAAGATAGTACCTATCATTTCAATATAACAAACAAATAAGAAACATAGGGGTTTTTGTGCAATTTATATATTTGAATCCTGATGTTTCCAAGACAACATAATCACAGGATGAATAAGGAAATGGTCGTCATATTTTCTACTACTTTCACAATATTTTGATCAGGCATATTCCTAATGATTGAAATTTATATAAATTACAATTGTTTTATTTTGCATTTAATTACTTATCACTATGATTAGTGTGTATACTACTGAATTTACCACCAGTTCAGAAATTGGGAGGCCCTTCCCAAAACTGGCGAAAGAAACTCAGGCAGGGGGAGTTTCGCATTTGATTGATAAGACAATCATTGCCTTTTTCTCCACTATCATGGGAGATTGGTTAGAATTTCTAGTGCAAATTAGTACAACAGAAGTTGTAAAGGAAAGCATTCACAAATATTGACTAGCCTCTTACACATCAGAATAAAACACTTTTTTACGGATTTTTGCGCATGTTTTATTTTATTTTATATTTAATCCTGACGTTTCGACTCCTTTACAGGAGCCGTGATCACAGGATGACTCCTGTGATCATCCTGTGTCATCCTGTGATCACGGCTCCTGTAAAGGAGTCGAAACGTCAGGATTAAATATAAAATAAAATAAAACATGCGCAAAAATCCGTAAAAAAGTGTTTTATTCTGATGTGTAATGTGCGCGGAAGTGTAAGAACTAAATAGCCTCTTACAATTTATATTTAATTCTTTTATTTGCACTAATATGGCTAGACAAATAGACAGGATAACTGTTTTTCGCAACAATACTTAATAATGTAAAATATTTTCAGTTAAACCCCAATCGCTGTAGTAAAAGAAGAACACCAGAAAATATAATTTCTATTTGTGAACCATTTGATAAAGATAAATTCAATTTTACTAAAGTGAATACAGAAGAAATAATTATCACTCTAAAAGAAGATGATAATGGTAAATATTCAAGTTTTTTCAATATTCATTTTTATGGGTTGATAAGTTCTTTCAATGCATACTTTTGATCAATTCTAAATCAGTTTCTGTTCATTTATAAATTAGAATATTTAAAAAGCATAGTAATAACTTAGTGTTAATATCAAAATGTATCAGAGTCATTGTCTTTTCTTTGTTATGCATAAGTCTAATGTTTTTTACTATAGGAATGTATACTATAATTTGCAGGTGATGATTTTCATAGTATATTGGTGAATGTTAGTCCTATATCTGAATATCACAGTTTATTGTGCCCTTCAGTAAATAGGTGTTTGCCTCAAATTGTTACTGAGAAGAGTCTTAGTTTAGCCATAAAACTTATGTTGATCACTGAAGATCGGTAAGTACAGGCAAGTATTTAATCTCCTTAGTCATAAATGAAAACTAACAAACTTTGTAATATATCTATAGAAAGAAGTTATTCGCGGTGCCACCAGCCCGACGCTGAATGTATTTGTAGACTGATGGGAGTCCCCATTAATGTGTCATTGAATACCGCTTTACACCCGGCATTTAATGTTAGGTTTTAAATAATGCTTTTAAGATTCAAATTGTTACTGACATTTTATGGACACTATCTGGAATAAAGTTTTAATACTGTTAATATAAAACTTTGTCTGTTTTACTTTCATTTTCTCTGCTGTAGAGCTTTGTCATTCAAGCAAGAATATAATATTTAGCAATTATTTTTGTTGGTATATTCTAGTTAATTTATATGATATAATTTATTTTACAGGGGTTTCCGTATAGGCTTCAACAGTTTATGTGCATTGGCATCTGTAAATCACTTACATTATCACCTTTTTGTAGAAAAACATGTGCTACCTGTGGAAAATGCAGTAAGTTAAAAAAGTTTATAAACAGAGATAAATATCTTGCAAAGTAAAGCGAGCGGATTTTGATTTTTTTTAGTGTTTTGCTATTATTTTATTAATTAAGTAGATAAGATTAGATACTATTAAGATAGCATTGAAAAATGTATAAAAAGCAGAAAAGATATAAATACCATAAAGATGTATAAAGTGCTAGATAACAACCATTCTTATTGAAAATCGATTAGTTGATTAAAAAACCATTGACTGAGTTGATTTATCCTTCGAAAGGATAGGATGCGAAAGGTCGTGGGTTCGAATCCTACCTGCGTATTTTATATGAGTATTTTATATCTTATAGAAATATGGCATTGTGAATGTATAAAATAAAATTAAAAACATCACTTTCTGAGTTAATGTATGTTACTAAATGCTGTTATTCATTACATGTTTATTATATTATTATTATTATATTATTCTTTAAGAAAAGAATTTATTCATTCTAATATTTAATCTCAAATATGTGCTCTGTGCAATAGAAGGTTCATAATTATGTTAATCTATTGGATAATAGTTTTTTTTTTATTTTATGTTGAAAGACATTATTTTTTTTATCTGACTATGCAATCGAGATTGTACATACTAGCAGTGTAGTGAGCATTGCTCATTTATAGGATTCGTAAATTTTAATAAGTGTCTATAGGTACATCTCATTATTTTTGTTCTGATGATTAGTTATGAGTACACTGATTCAGTCCATCCACCTGAAAGTGAACTATACCAAAATGTTCTGCTGAAAGTAGCATTAAACTATGTATAATTATGTTATTTTTAGACATGCGTACATCTAAAGGGTCCTGTTTACTATTTAAATCAATACCCCATCCCTGGTTTTTGTTTTGAAGTAAAAGCAGATGATTGCATTTTGGAAATATCAAAACATGTATTTAAACTTGTGCAGCACCTTTTACAAAAACAAATAGCGCACAACATATTTTTTACTAAAGGACAGGATTTTTTAATAATGGGTAAAGAAATAATAAGAATAATTGTATGGCCTAGAAAGAGTAGTGCCGGAGTAAAGCAACTAGGAGCTTTCAATGTTGCTGTATGTGAGTTGAGTGGGTGGTTTCCTGTTTATAGTAAGTATTTCATTTTTTAAAAGAGCAGATTCTTGTAAGTGTAGTTTTTAATTTTTGGTGGATATTTGGTGGTTAATGTATACTTACATATCAGTTTGAGGTACCTATACCTTCGACGTGGCATATAATATGGGGAATTTCTATAGTTACTTTAGATGATTCTCTACCGACCTGACTAACGAGTTTACGCACTCACTACTAATGAGAAGTAATACTCTGGTTCCAGCTTTGGTGGCCTAGGTTATATCATCCATAGGAATTTAGTCTTTAAGTTATTTTAAATTTAAAATCAGAATTCTTTGAGATGCCATTGCGTGAATGAGTAAGAATCTATGATTTCTCTATCAATATCATAGGTCCAATAATCTAACTGATAGAGACACTGAAATGAATCATTTAATTCAGTGGTCATCAAACAGGATAACATTAATTGTACACACGAGGGGTCAAAGCTTAAAGTTCTAAGATAACTATGGTGATGATTCAACATTTGTTATTAATAGATAATATTGGATTTATATGAGTAATTTTTTTTCGTGGATTGTTAAGTTTTTTAGATGGATCCCTTGAGCTTAATTAGAAAAGTATAGGTTAGATCTAATTTTCCTCTTCAAAATCATAAACAGATATTAATTAGGTATTACTAATGTATCATATAGGTACTTAACTCTTTCAAATCAAAGTGTTTTTATTTTACAAAAAGCGTCGTCTTCAGTTTACTTTATAACAAATTTTCCAGATCAGAATTTATCTTTCACAATGTTTAGTTTACCCACCCATTTTATATATAGGAATAAATATTTTTGCAGATGCCAATGACTTCGAGACACTTCAAGCATCGGATTTAGAAGCTGAATTAATAAAATGGAAAATAGACAATTTCGAGGAATTATGCAGAGATATAAAAAGTTTATTTGATTAATAAATTAAATAACACAATCTTTAGTGTCCTTTAATAAATAGTGCATCGCAGCAATATGCCATTCCCATACCGAAACATGTCTTCGAACATGAATGAGTTTAAAACTTCGCTTCGCTAAATGTATTAAATAGCTGTGTGACTCTTAGTTTGTTCGTATAAGAATAATTTAGATTATTTTACAAAAGGTTATGTAATAATTCAAAACTCAAGTTTCGAATATATACTT
The DNA here is from genome assembly GCA_927399485.1 of Calamotropha paludella. Classification (NCBI taxonomy): domain Eukaryota; kingdom Metazoa; phylum Arthropoda; class Insecta; order Lepidoptera; family Crambidae; genus Calamotropha; species Calamotropha paludella. The sequence goes on along the minus strand of OV656803.1, from coordinate 15,007,229 downwards.
TGCAGTTCATATTCGTTAGGTATTTAATGCAATTTAAAGGATCATATCACTATCTAAAACACAAATTGCCTTTTATAATCAAATATTAATAATTTTGCTGTGCCCGGCGTGATTTGCAAAGTTTTTTTTTGCTTATATGTAGGTAAACCTTCGTCATGAGAAAAAACAGTTTACCAAAAGTTTCATTGCAATCCGTTGACCCATCCTAGTTTTCGAGTTTTTGCGAGATTTAGAGACCCATGGCGATGCAGTGATGTTATCGCGCTTTCTTATTTATACAGTCGCGATGCTGTCACTGGCTATGCACCTTTGCCCTGATTCTGTATCACTACTATCGTGATGCTGTCGCGTTTCAGTCGCGATGCAAACACGATTCTGCATCTACATTGAAATGTGAAAGCGTCCCCTGTGAACGCTACAGTTGCAAGATGGACTCGGTCAAGATAGCATTCGTTACGTTGTGTTTTGTGCTGTATTTACGTACACTCTTCGTTCCCCCGATATAATCAAAAACGATCGCGCTTTTGCATCGATACATAGGCGATGCTGTCGCGCATGTGCATCGATACATCCGCATGTTTGCATCGTTTCTGTCGCACGTTGCAAACGCGACTAACGCGCTATAGTAGCGATGTAGAAGCGCGTTTTTACAAAACGCTCGACAGCATCGCTACAAAGTCGCACTGGGCGAAGCTTCTAACAAACCAACTCATCATTTATTTACATGAACATATTTTTTTCGATGGGAATTTTTGCGAGTTTCAAAATTCGGGCTCCGTCACAGTCTGGTCCTAAACCTGTTGATTCGATTCCACACAAAAAATGTTCAAATCGGTTAAGAACTCTGGAAGTTATGGCGTAACAGACATTGCGCCATTGAAGCTGATCCATGGGAGCTTCGCTCACTTCGTTCGCTCCGCTCCAATCAGTTATAATACTTAAGAATCTTGTTTAGGTCATATGAGGCCTGCTAGCCTAACGTACGGAATTGATTTTCCGTACGTTAGGCTAGCAGTATTAACGTACGGAACTCTAGTCGACATTACCCAGTAGCAGCGACTCAGTTCATTTGTCACACAAGCTTACAAAAATCGCCTACACACAATATTTATACTATAGTGTCCCCACAAAACTTTACCACTGCATTAAGAGTTAGCAATCTTAACGCGCACGCGACACATCATACAAACTTTCAAATCAAAATAGTTTAAAAAGAGAAACTAATTTCTATGAAGTTTTCTACTTTTAATTTAAACTTTTAAAATTTAATGCGTAAGTTTTAAAAGTTTAAATTAGATTATTAAATTCGGAAAACGATGCTGCCCTTGGGGCACCTTTTGTACGATGATTACCTCATAACCGATGTATCACTAAATTGGCCGTCAAGTCCGTGTACAATTATACATACATGGCTCTTATTCTAGCCGGAATCGAAAGGTTTTCTCAAGGTTGACTAAAAACTTGACACTACATGACGTTCCAGGGGTGCTATTTTTGAAACGGTCGAACTCAACTTTGAAGTAAAATTAACATGCAGTTTTTTTAATTCCCTGCATTCTTCGCGAGATAAAGAAGGTGTGCGCCACTCGCATTCGAATCGGGCTTAACCATTCAAAAAATAGGACCTATGATGCTGCAGACTGCCTTAGGATACGGCGACACCTAACAAGAGGAAGGTCGTAGTCATCAATTTTGGTACTGACATTTTGCCAACGAAGTAGAATAAGAGATGAACACAAAGAACAAAAAAATGTCCATAGACACTTGGAAAAATTCAAAAGGACTGCCAACGTCTCGGTAGCTCAATTGGAGGAGCACTTGTTCGGATAGTTCTGCCTGACACCTAAAACAAATTTTTTCTTTAGATATAAATCGGATACATAAATGTTTTGAATAAATAAAATATGAATAAAAGATGTAACATCTTCTGATATTAATTTCTTTATTGGAGCGGAGCAAAGCGAAGCTCCCATGGATCAGCTTCAATGGCGCAATGTCTGTTACGTCATAACTTACAGAGTTCTTAACCGATTTTAATATTTTTTATGGTGAATCAAATCAACAGGTTTAGGACCAGATGGTGACGGAGCCCGAATTTTGAAATGCGCAAAAAAAATTTCTTTTTTTCTTTTTTAGGTATTACGTTCCGCTCCAATATATGGTGCTAGCGTAGCTTTATGCTTAGCGACTGCATCACCTAGTATTTTCAAACTTAAATCATCATCATCAGCAGCATTTATATTCATTCTATTGGGCACAGGGCAGAAAATACCTTTGAGTGAATCGACTATAATGTACCTACTACGTATACCCAGTGCCGATTGGCGGATGTTTAGGACTGCAAAATTCAGCCTCTCACTTAGACAATGAATTAAAGTGCCTTACAAAGCGCAAAGGAGTTTAATTTTTTTTTTTTTTTGCGATAAAAATCTGCTTAACATCCGTAGTCACAAGCGTAGAGTACGTTATACCACGGGAACTGATACAACGGCATTTATGAAAAAGACGTTAAATTACTTCTCGTAGAGAATAAAAATAAAAAGTTTTTTTAATAATACAGAAAAACTTAAAATATAATATATAATGAATAAATGAATATAATATATACCAGTATTATAGAATAATAAGAAACTAGACTTTATTAATGCTGCGTAATTTCAAAATGATCTGCTTAGAATAAAACATAAGTCTTTTTTATGACGGGTTTAGGGTTGCAATATAAAATAAAATTGTGTGATAGGTACCATTATAAATGCAGAACACTCGTTAGCACTCCACCTATTCTAATTGGCGTAAACACAACTTTTTGTTACGGATAGTTGCAAAGTACTGAGTGCAAACCCAATGGTCACGGTCACACTTAAATATTACGATGTTATTACTTTTCCATTTTATAGAATTTGCGGTTTTACTGATACTGAAAGGGTTATAATATTATATTAAGAACAATTAAGTATAATTGTAAGGATGAAATACATGTATAATATATCATATTAAAGCTGGGAATATCAAATGTTGTAATGATGACGTATAAACATATTATGGGCGTTTACTCTCTTTCTCTTCCTCTTCACGAGAGAACTAGATCAAATATGCAGGAAGTACCTACGAAATTGTAAAATATAAAATGTCATGAAGTTAATGTATACTTACATATACATATTTACATATTTGTGTTACAGAATTACATTCAATCGGTAAGTTTTCTGCTACTACATGTAGCTCTATTTTATGAAGCTTTTTAAGTGTAACTCTGACTAAAATCTGTATATCCGTCGTACCACTTCCAGTCATACCTATACATAGTAGTCCCGCGTGTCAGAGCGGGTCGCTAGCTATTAGAATAAAGAGTAAGATCTTTTTATAGTACTAGCTGACTCGGTAACGCGTTGCTATGGTAACGTTAATATTATATAATCTAAGATCACAGTGGTTTGTGTGTTTGTCTGTTCGCTCTTTTTCCATTGTATCAATAACGTTACCATAGCAACGCGTGAACCGCAAGTAGTTCGTCTACCGGACGCTAGATGGCGCTTACGGAAAAATATTCAATAATAGAAAAAAAATAAAGAATCATGTCCACCCGTGCGAAGCCGGAACGGGCCGTCAGTTGATACAATGGAAAAAGGGCGGGAAAAAGAGCGGACAGACAAACACACAAACAACAAATTTGTGTTTTTAGAGTATATATTAAAAATACAGCCAGAGTAGGTATGATTACTTTTGGTCACATTATTTCTAGGTAATTTACTTCTTGTTGCCGGTAGCTGGTAGCGGTACAGCTGTAAAACCAATAACGTTATTTATAAATATCGGTAAGTAATAGATAGGTACTCCAGTAGCTTTTCGTCTATCAATAAGCTTTTAAATGTTTTGTTATTGAAATGAAAAGTAATTTGGTGCCGCATACGCTTTCAAATGGAGAACAATAATGATTTTGTCTCTAAAGCTTATATCGAACACGATGCAATTAATGACTTTACTGTATATACTTGTGCACGGAGCTACTCCACGCATTTGTACAACTATTCTGTATCAATACATTTTTGTTACTCGTTGACGAACCACGTGACATTAAAATCTTTTGTGAAACATACCTTTTATACTTAATGTAATGGTTTTAGTACTCTTGTATGAGTTACGTGCAGAATAGAAGAGCAGACCGTGTTCTTGCTTAATCTCCGGTGGAAATTCTCCACCAATGCTAGTAGCATACCGAATCGGCTAACCACTGCATTAGCGAATTCTTCCTTTGTTTTTCACCACTCACGTTAAAGATTGAATAATGATACTGGCATATCAAATTACAGTCGTACTGAATTGGATTTAGTCCCTCTGATAGAGAAAATTAATTATAAGTAATTGTAAATAAAAAGTTCGAGTCATGTGCTCATATAAGTTTTTAGCTTTTTGTATTAGGTACAACTCAAGCGGGGTCGCGTTCTTATTAGGATGATCATGATTTACTCAAGTTTCATGAAAACCCTCGACCCCAACGATATCAACAGAAGCTTATTATTCCTCCCATCCTTACCACTATACCCTTAGTAAAACACTAAAGGGAGAACGAGCCACGGCGCGCGGCGTTCTCCATTGCAAAGCATAAATTTTTTATTAATAACTTCAATTTTTGGAGCCGTTTTTAACCCAATTCCCGATTATACTAGTGATTGATTACCCCAATTTCATTACTCTTAATACAATTTGGCTGTAGTCTAAATTATTCATATGCCAATGATTTTGTTCAGAGGAAATAAAATTCACTTATATAAACTTAACAGCAAAATATATAATTAGGATTGACAAAATTTACTAGAATTCACACAGTACAATAAATATGAGGACATACAAAAGGTGCACATGGAGAACGCTCAAGTACAACTTCCGTACATTCAAGCCTAATGCGGGTGAATTCGAGTTTGGATTTAGAGAATAGCTGCTCAGTAGAAAACATCGCGCTTCGCCCGCTCAAGTGGAACTAGCTCGGGCTCTCGTGTCATGATAATTATGAGAAATTGAATGAACAAAACGTGGGTACAGTCAGCGTCTTATAGTAGATGACGGTAAAGGTATTTATAAAACAGCCATTTTAAATTTTGTACATATTTCATATAGAGATCCAAATATCTATTACTAATAAATATAAATAATGAATCAATAGAATTATTGTCTTATTATGTATACAGAATTAGTTACCGTAAAACCTTACAAGATTGCCCATCTGATCTGAATTTGCCCAGCATGGCGCGTGTTATAAATATTAGAAAATCTAGTAACATTTTAAGTTGTGTTTTGTTATTTAATCTGTAGAATAAAATTGATTTTATTACTAGCAACACTAACTACGTGGCTTTTGTTGATGTTGGTACAGTTAGCTGTCAGGTTTTGACGAAGTTAGTGGTGTAATTTGCGGGCCAAAATTCACGTAAAAATCTTTCGCCAGAACTCTATTTACAATTACAGCAGGTAAGTTAGATTTTAACCGCTATTTGTTCGTATCAAATTAACAAGAAAGATTGCATTCCCTACGCTAAATGTCGTATAGATTAGATAGTCTGATGGTGGGCAATGTTAAATGAGTTTTTTTAAAACAGTTTTCACGACTTTGCCCACCGAAGAAATACCGATAGGGCTGTCATCTCCATGTTAATAACACCTAAATTATTTTATCGTAGATATGAATTTGCCAAAAAAAATTGAATGTAAAAAATTTTATTTTATTGTTTTTTCGTTCGATTTTTGTCTTCGTCGCTTTATACGTTTCTGTGTTTACAGTTTGTGTAGTTTCGTTTTGTTTACATTATCCGTTTATTCCCCTGGCACCACCATTTGTAGCACCAGTGGTAGTGGCTTATGATGAGATTGTTATTATATTATGTAATTTGTGATTATTAGTAACACACAAATGGTGGTACCACCGGGAATAAACTGATAATTTGTCTGAGATTGACTATATTTATTTCAGAATGAATAATACAAACACTAAAAATATGAAGAAAAAAAGAAGAGTATTAGGATCAAGATCATATAGAAACTATTCAAAAGATATGTTAGAATTAGCTGTTGAAATGGTTAAAAATAACAGAATGTCAAGTCGGGAGGCAGAAAACAGTTTCGGGATCCCTCGGCGGACTATATTAAATAAAACAAAAGAAATACATATGAAACCCGTTGGCGGGCAAATGAAACTCGGCAACGAAGAAGAAGAAAAACTGGCAAATGTTTTGATAGCTTCAGCTGATTACGGCAGTCCCATGACGAAAATGGATGTCAAAATATTAGTTTACAAATATGCTGAAAAAAATTCGCGGGAAGATTTATTCAATGGCAAACTACCAAGCGATACGTGGATAGAAGGATTTTTGAACCGACATCGATCGAAATTGACCATCAGAACGACTCAAAATATTAAAAAAGTGAGGGCCAAAAAAGGATTAGAAGAAATGGAATCTTTCTATTACAACTTAGCCGAAACACTCAAAGATATACCAGCGACTAACATACTGAACTACGACGAAACTAATTTGTCCGATAATCCTGGCAATTCAAAGTGTGTTTTTAGAAGAGGAGTTAAATATCCTGAAAGGGTTTTAAATAGTACAAAGAGTTGCGTTTCCATCATGTTCACAGCATGCGCAGCTGGAACATGTCTTCCATTATACGTAGTTTATAAATCTACAAATTTATATTCGGAGTGGCTTGAAGGAGGCCCAGCTGGAACAAGGTACAATTGTTCCAAATCGGGTTGGTTCGATACTGCTTCATTCGAAGATTATATTAAAACCATTGTAGTTGAGTGGGCACAACAAATTCCCGGGCCAAAAGTAGTCATTGGTGATAATTTGTCTTCCCATATAAACGTTGAAGTTGTGGATTTGTGTCTGAAACACAACATAAGACTGGTATTTTTACCACCAAACTCCACACATCTAACACAGCCGCTAGACGTTGCGTACTTTGGCCCACTAAAAAGAGAATGGAGAAAGATACTGTTAGATTATAAATTGAAGAATCCAAGACAAGCCAACTTGAATAAAAAACATTTTCCTAAACTTTTAGTACAATTGCTTGAAAACATGAAGTATAAAGAAAGCAATAACATTATAAGTGGCTTCAGGGCCACAGGCATATGGCCCGTAAATCCACAAAATGTTTTTAAGAGAATCCCTGAGTATTTTGATGATACAGAATATGGAATAGATAAGACTTTGTTAGATTATCTCAAAGAAACAAGATCTCCGAAGCCAATGCATGTAAAGAGAAACAAGAAATTGCACACAGAACCTGGAAAATCCGTATGTGTTGACGATATCCTGACAAAAACAAGTATCCCACAAAGAACACATAAAAAGAAAGCTGTAAGAAATATCCCTAGGGAAGAAACAATATATAAAAATCAAGAAGAACAAGTGGTTTCGTCTGACGCAGAAAATCAGATATTAGATGAAATAACAGGTGAACTGATAAAAAGGAGGGCGCCTATTTCGATAAAAAAAGATATTCCGTCAAGCTCAGTTAAACTCATTAGTGAAAATTTGGAATTAGTGCCACAATTTTTACCAGTCATTTATAATCCCAGTAGACTTGATATAATTTGCAAAAAAATTATAAATAATATGCATTTCTATTCTCCAGCTGCTTCAATATCCGATGTCTGCGTATTAAATAAACATTTAAATATTGGCAGTGACCAGAATAAGGCTTTTGTAGCCAATGACGAAAACGATTTACCAAAATGTTTAAGACCAAAGTCGAATAGTTCATATAAACCTAAAGTGATAATAAAGTCCGATGTTAAAGTATCCTCTACAGAAATGGAAAAGATAAAAAAAAATATTAAAATAGGCACTGAAGTGACCGGGAAATCGGCCTTACAGGTTAAAATTACGCCAAAGATATTGAAAGAGAAAACCTCTAGTGCATCACATGAAAAAAATAAAATAAAACGAAAAAATGTGACCACAGGAAGAAAAAAAACGACTGCGAAACAGAAGACATTAAAATCTCAATATTCAGAAACAAGCTCAGAATCGAATAGTGCAAGTTTTGCAGACACAGATGATTCTGAATATGACACATTTGACGAATATGTATCGACTTGCTTACAAGAAATAGATGATAAAGAAAACTGGGAGCCAGAAAACTTCACTTTACCATTTGGTGTAAGTGATATAAACTATTTTACTTCTGATGTAGATTTAAAAGAAGGGGACTGGGTTGTTGTGAAATTTGCCATGAAGAAAAGCTTAAAGCACTTCGTTGGACGAATTTTATGCATAAAAGACAACATACCTGTTGTAAAATTTGTAAGAAAAGTGAAAAATTCGAAAGCTATTAAAATGGTCTTCACGTACCCGAATGTAGAAGACATATGTGAGATAAATCGTGATGATATAGAAATAGTATTACCTGTACCAAATATTTTGAAACGAGGCCAAATAATTTTTAATATTTCCTTTAATTCTTCTTACAACATACAATAATTAAAAGCCATATATCATTAATTAATTTCCTGCAATTATTAATTTATCATAAATGTGTAAACAATAAACAGGTAAAAATATACCAAACATCTTTACCTGTTTATGATTTCTGTTATTTACTGTGATTGTAAATTTTTGTTTTTACTGCGATTTTAAAGTGATTGTAAAATCCCAATTTTATAAAGAATATTGAATTTGTTTTTTACTAGATATATCATTTAGAATGATACAAGAAGTTCTAGAAAAGAGTCATTAATGTGAATTATCAGTTATTAGTTTTATTTTATCATATCAGCTGTGGCAACTGCAAATTTAAATAAAGATAAGTATATTTTTTTATGTTATTCGGATGAGGTTAATGAAAATATGTTCTACGAGTATTACATTTATGCTAAGTGTTTCTTACATTAAAGATTATTTTCTTTTAAAATTTACCTTCATACCATTCTATTTTCTATAATATATTCGTCTATTCATGTCTGCGTACGCCTAGTCTAATGTTCCTATAAGATTGTATTATTAAGTTTATTCTCAGAAAGGCTTTTATTGCCTGCCTATATATAAATCTACAAAAAATTATGTTCCTATTAGATAAGTAAAGAATTGTTAGACAATTGTTAATTTTTAAATATTATATAGCTGTGTTTATTTGATTTTAAGTACCATTACATATGGATTTCATATTATAAGATTAATGTTAAAGATGATTGCGTGATTGCAGAGAACCTGTTCAGTTCGTATTGATTAACAATAAAAAGTGACAACCCTAGCTCATTGATTTATTTGTATGAAAAGTTGCAGAATATTTGTAGCGACTTTGCCCACTCGTTATTGACACGTAAAAACAACGTTATAAAGTTTAATTTTATGGTTGTATTAAAGATTAGTTATTCTTCTAAAATAGACCCTAAATATTATGAACATAGCGTAAATAATATCGAAGTTATGACAGTTTCTGTAAAATGGGCAAACTTGTAAAAAGTACTAAATATTTGGCCCACTGTCTAGATCGAAGTATTTATCCCAAAAATATCAAACTTTTCTACATTAGTAAGCATTCTACATGAAGACCAGTGGATTTATTATTCGTGTAACACCAAAGCAGATTAAATCAAATATTTTTTTTTTAAATATATCAAATTGAATTAGAAAAAGCAAGCGAATTGGGCAAAGTCGTAAGGTTTTACGGGTGTAGGGTTTGCTATCCGAAATCAAGTAGGCGTTTTGACTTGTGTTATTTATACAATCTAAACTAAATCTCACAATAAAGAAGTACTTAATTATTTATGAATATTTAGAATTAATTTCACACGTCATATATTATATGTTTCATAATCACTCATTAAAAACATCATGTTTAGGTTATATTATTAAAATTTAAAGTAATGTTTTGTTTTTAATAAAAATAATGTATATTTAATATTGTAAATAATAAATTTTTATTGTTTTTATTGTTATAATGACATGGGTAATTTCAAAAATAATGTGGATTGGTAAGATGTTATGAATTTACCTCTGTCACATAAATAGGTAGAATATTCAATGCTCTACTTTTGCTTTATAATCTCCTTAAAAAGTTTTAACTTTATGATATACGTTTTAATCATCTCAAAAAGTGAATGGCATTGTAGCCGTCCGTGACTGCAATGTCAGTTTCAACGGGCCGGTTCTCGCGCAACGGTATTTTGTGGATCGCGTATCTCTGGCAAGAGCGCAGTCGGTATAGCGGCCTCACACGCCATGGGTCGCCTCCGCCTATTCGTGGCGTCAGTACCAAAACACATCAGATACTCATCTACAGGGTGCCCCTTCTCGAAACGGCAACGTTCCCAAATTGCCCCAACAGCCGAGCTCAACGATGAGATTTTTACAAACGCCAAACCTTACTCGGAAGTCCCTGGGCCGAAGCCCATCCCTTTGCTGGGGAATACGTGGCGAATGGTCCCGGTTATTGGTCAGTTTGACATCTCTGAGTTCGCGAAAGTAACCAAAATGTTTTTGGACAAATACGGAAGGATAGTCAGGTTAGGAGGTTTGATTGGGAGACCCGATTTGCTGTTTGTGTACGATGCTGATGAAATTGAGAGGATGTACCGGAGAGAGGGACCGACACCATTCAGGCCTGCTATGCCCTGTTTGGTAAAATACAAATCTGAAGTACGGAAGGACTTTTTTGGAGAGCTACCAGGCGTCGTTGGAGTGTAAGTTTTTATTTATTTTTGTTGCGGCAAAACTCGTCTCATTAGTATGTAGAGTAGCAATGGCGGAAGTTCTCTGCTTTCACATTTTTCCTTACCATTAACAATATTTAACTTTATAGCGCAAAGCGAAGTTTTAAAAATACACTTCCCGCCTTTTAATGAAAGGTATATAAAATATATTATTCCTTTTCATAATTATGCGATTATAATAATTCTAATTAATTAGTTACTAATAGCAGCTGTAGAATTTCTAATAAAAAAATATCTATTATTATTTCTATGTATATCTCTTAACCAAATTGTTTTTTACTTAAGAATATTTACTAACATTTGTAATGTGCATTAATATTGAATTAAAATAATTAACGGAGACTTAATTTACGTCTAAATACAAACATGCATTGTGTATAAACTATGTTTGAATATTCGTAATTCTACACTTAAGTCCTGTTTAAATACATAAAAATAAAGACAATAAAGATAAAGAAAATAAAGACTAGAGAAAACCGTAAGTTGGTAAAATTTACCACGGCCAAGAGTCGGACTCGTACCTTAATTTTTGTTAGGGTCCTTTTAGACTAACAGAGCATCCACTAAGATTTTTATATCGTGCACTTATAGTAGGTATAGTCCATAGTATTTTGAGTATTCTCCCTAATTAAATATCACTTTGCATGCATCACACAATCAAGTCCTTCAACGCTACTTCGATGAATAACAACGAAGCGACGTGAATCTATTTTATTTAACTATGTGTGGCATATATGTGTTGTATTAACATGTGCTACCGTGAAATTTCAATTTCTTATTTGAATATTGGCAACAGTTAATTGTATATTTCTTATGTTACTTAATGATATTTTGTATCTAAAGAAATAATATATTTCTGGAATAAACTTAACTTGTCGAATTTATTTTAGTTATAACAAGTTATTACAATCCTCTGTTGTAAAAATAAAGTTGTATTTTTTGTATTGTTTTGAATATTTTGTACATTTGAAAAGAAATTGGATACCTTGAGATTCTAAAGTAATAAAAAATGGAGAGTTAGAAAAAAAATATCAATTCTGTTGCTTTGTGTATATCAAAGGATTAATCTAATTAAATATTACGAAGGAAATGACTTCAGTAAAATACAGTACGGGAAGAAACTTTAATATCTATAAATATTGTAATATAATAGCTATGTGATACAGACACATCAGAAATTCTTTCGATCGAAATCGGCGTCATTGATCCCAAACTTGGTAAATTGCATCGGCTAGAGTAAGTACCTGTTTCAGTGCAACAGAGGTATGTAAAAGTGTTGTTTGTTCTTTTATATAAACCTGTTTGGTTGCCATGTTGTTATACATCTCTTGCATTTAACTTGTATTTCATGTCTTGTGTTTGTATTTAAATAAGAGTATTTATCTTTCGTCTTTTTTGCAAAATGTGGTAAGAAAAGGCACATTATTTCTTTCAAATATCACGCTAATGTACACACACCATTATACTCATATCTAATGGAAATAGTCTTGGCCTATTATAAATTCAAATTATTAAAATATTCATGTTAAATGAATATCTCGTTTCCATTAAGGCGACAATATACGACTCGAATTGATATGCCGACCACATAACAGCAAGAGAGAGAGAGAGAGCAAATATTTTTTAGCGAGTTTGCAATCATTGAAAGTTTTCTTCTGCCATAAAATAGTTTCGTCGTTGTAAATGGGCATTGCGAAATGTTGTAATTAAATCTTAAATATATATTCAGCCATAGGTCCCAAGGTCCCAACAAGATGGCTTTTTGTATAATTATTTATGTATCATATAAGTTATTTACTATCTCTAGTACAAGTTCAGTTTGCACTAAATAATTGGTGTGAGTGATCAAGAATTTATTTAATATCTAGCACGTAAATGTATATTACACATACCTATCTCATTTCTTTCGATTTTCGTTTAACCTAGTAGTATAATCGTCAGTTTAAAAAAAATGTTTACTCAAATAGTGTGGTATCACCGGTTTTACAAGTTCTCTTAATTTCTAGACTTCCTAACTCGGGCCATACTTATATAAATAAAATTAAATAGCCGTTATAAATACAAAGAGATCTTGATTAAACATTAGATATTCATATTTTATAACGAAAATATTTTTGCAAATGTGCTATTAAATCGTCATTGAATAAAGGTTGTATATAGTAGATGTATAATTTTTTAGATAATGACGCCACAGCGCCCCGTTAGTCAACGGTATTGCGAATGAAAAATGCGAATGAACACGCTAGATATAAGATTGAATATTTTTTTAATACTGTCGTTTGGTAAGTCTTATAATTCGGTTGAATAGTAGTAGGTACCTAAGGGTTGTGTATAATCACTTATGTGTGATTTGTTTTCTTCAACTGCTTTGCTAACACTATTAAAAATAATACCAGAACAAGTAAAAACTGTTACGTACATCAACTTTTTGTTTTCAAAAGTAGGTACCTAATAATGTTTTTATTTGTTTTGATAAATATTTCACCTGATACTCGATATTATTTCTAGATTGGTTGTTTCATATTTAATGATAAAAAGGTTACCTTTTTAATTTTATAATTTTGTTATTGCTTAGGTGGGTAATTAGGTACCACAGTTTACTACAGACTTTTAGACTGTTTGACTAGCTAATTAATTAGTCATTTATTGATACAGAATGAGTCTAGGAACTATGTTTTAATTATTAGCATGTTTTTAAAACAAAATATGCCAAATCTGTTAAAATAGAATATTTTAATAGTGAAAGTAATTTTCCAGGTGGGATTTCAACCCACGACATTTTCACAAAACTAGGCTGCACGCCTCTTTTCTCTCTTTAATCCGTTTTGATTGGAGCGGAAAATGGCTTTCGTTGTTTAGATATGTGTCATTGTCAAATTTCGCGCAGGTAATCTCGACTAAAAATGATAAACTAATAATATGGCTTAAAGCTTTGGTATATACCTAGCGTTTAAAAAAATAACTTAGTTACTTAAAGTAAATAAATACCAAGTGGTAGAATACAGCCAAATTAAACTCTGCTTTAGTTTGATGTTTTTAATTGCTGGTCACATCCCAGCTTAGCTTGTATTGTAGTTATCATCGTTATATCGTTTATAGTAGTTATCATTCTAAATAAATTGTTCAGTTAAGTTGAAAGTGACCGATATAAAATTGTGACCGAGTTTAATTTGGACGACTTACCATCTAAACGAAGTAGTGAGTATAAGCACGGTTCAGGGTCATGTAATGTGATTCTTTTGTACATATTTGCACAAGACGAAGTGCTAATAATGTCACAATGAAAGACCACGAGTTTCCGTTGGACAATCATTAACACTTATGTTACCTTTATAACGTCAGATGACATAATTGAAAAGTTAGCTCAGTTGTTAGTATCAATGTGTTATCTGTCACAAAATACCAGAGTAGGTGTTTATATATATGTATACATTTACTATTCACGTACTAGCTATCGAAAAGCTCGACGACGAAGTGGTTAGCAGATTGGTCTCGAATACGAAGATTATATAGCAAAGGCCGGTCCTTGGAACTTGGACTCGCAAAGAAAATTGATTACGGGATGCATCTGTAGTCGTCAATTACAGTAGTAGTAGTAGTAGTAGGTCATTTGACCACTTGGACCAATACAGTAGTAGTAGTAGGTCATTTGACCACTTGGACCAATTTTTTCTGTTGTGTTCATGCACAAGGAAAACCTGTCGTGCAGCCGTATTCCTGAACAATATTGTTGTTGATTTATGAGATTCACTGCGTTCATTAAAAAGGTGCATTAGTAATGGTAACCCTTTGAAACGATCCACGATTTGAATCGTTTGGCACTAAATAGAACTCATTCGAGGTAGAGAAATTGTTTCTTTTTTTATGTTAATGAAATATAGGTTGTTTCAGGTATTGAATTTAAGTATTTATAAAAATAGTTTAAAATTGTGATTTGGAAACCTATAGTCAAATCACACTTGCCCTATTAAGTTGACAGAGCTGCAGAATTTACCTGTTAGTACAGATTACAACTGTTATTTTGTTAAAATGTTAGCGTTAGCAAAATCATAACATCATAATTTTCTTTTACTTAACTAATACCGTCACATCATTGAAATTATTGACTTTACTAAACACCTACGCCACATATAGTAAATGTTACAGTTTTACAGAGTTCCATTAAAATTAAAATTCCAGTTTGTGTCTCTACGGAATGTTTGCAACGCTCGGTATCCGCTTTGAGTATGTTTTCTTTAAAAATATGTTTGATTTAACAAGCTCACTTTGTAAAAGCAAATGGAATTTAAAACAAGTTTGCCTCAACAAACTTACCTATAAGGACATGGCATGAATTTTGTAGTTAAGTATTTCCTGTTCAAGTATTTACGAAGGAGTGAAATTAAAAAGATAACAAAATATAGCAAAAACTTCATTTTTCCACTTAATGTTATTTCATAGAGACCACAAGAACTGAAGGTTTTCCCCAAAAATAATCGAGAATTTTTCGGAAAAAATCTCTTAATATAGTATTATAAATATGACTAGGATATATGAACTATTCCGTGAAACGCTTGTTTGGGGATTGAGATGATGCAAATAGGAATTGTTTACGAGTCTCTCGTGTTTTTTGCGATCTAATAAGTAACTTTGATCTCGTTTGCAAAAAAAAAAAAAAATCAATTGAAACTAGATTAAACTAAATATCTGACGCTTTAATTTCACAGAAAAGCTTGAGCAACTTAATGATTGAACATTTAAATTATTTTTATACTGTTGATTAAAAAATAAACAAATTGATAGCTACTAGTGGACTGTATTAAACTGCGATATGAAAATATAATGGAAACACGGTGATTTTACGATAATTATAGTAATTTAATTAAATATTCACAAATACAATTAAGCAGACCTGTCAGCTAGACACACAAAACAAAACCAAACTACGAGACAGAAAAGAAGATGAAAAAGTATCAAAAAGGTAGAATCATATAAATAATATAAAAAAGGTTTGCGTATCAGCCAGTCGCCAACATACCGGACCCCCAGTGTGGAACACTAACAACCGGTGGCTACTGGCTCATCCGCAGCCTCCAGTAAAATACATTTTCGGGCCGGTCGGCGCAGCACGCCGCCGCGGGTGCGGATGTCTGCTACGCGGACCGCTCCGTCGGGACCTAAAAAGACCTTCACTACCCTCCCTAGCGGCCACAAGCCTCGAGGCAGGGTAGGGTCGGCTATCAGCACCACATCACCTTCGCCAAGCTTTACATATCTGCTCGTTGCTTCCCTGGGGCGTAGCGTTGGTAAATATTCGCGAAGCCATCTCGTCCAAAAGTGGTCCGCTAGCCGAAGCGTTTTTCGCCAGTCAGATCGTCGCGTTATGTCATCATCTGTCAATGAGGCGGTCCACGGAGCAACTGACGAGGAGCCCAAGAGGAAATGAAATGGTGTTATGGCCTCTGGCGAGTCAGGGGAAGCTGGAACATAGGTGAGCGGTCTCGAATTGACTATTGCTTCGGCCTCTAGAAGGAACGTTGACAGCACCTCTTCTTTCAGTGACTGGTTTATGAGACAGGATCTGAGTGCCGCTTTTACTGTGCGCACGAGTCGCTCCCAGGAGCCTCCCATAAATGGAGAAGCTGGTGGAATGAAGCGCCACTTGATCTTGTGGTTCGTGGCGTATTCCTCCACAGAATCATCATGCAGGCGGCGTAGCTCGCGGGAGGCTCCGACGAAGTTGGTCCCGTTGTCGGAATATATGGTGGAAGGTGACCCTCTGCGGGCAATGAAGCGGCGTAGACTCATAATTGCGGCGTCCGATGAGAGTGAGTTCACGACTTCTAGGTGTACCGCCCTTGACGTCAAACAGGTGTACAGTGCGACATACCGCTTTTCTTTGCGCCTGTGTATGGTCACCAGGATCGGTCCAAAATAGTCGACGCCCACGTGGGTGAACGGCCTCTTATGGTGGTCTAGACGCTCAACTGGTAAGTCCCCGGCTCGAGTCTGTATGGTCTGGCTTTTCCACCTGCGACACTGAGGGCAGGAGTTGGACACGCTGCGTATGGTACCTCTGGCTCGTAGTATCCAATATTTCTGCCGGAGCTCGTTCAATACAATCTCGTTGAACTGGTGTGCTACTTTCACGTGCTCATATTGGATCAGGAGCCTGGTAACGTGATGACGGCCATCGAGAATGGCAGGTGACTTAGTTTCCTCGTTGAGACCTGGCGCGGCGCTTATTCGTGTGTTCAGCCTCAAAATCCCTTCGTCGTCTAGTATGGGATCGAGTTTAAAGATCCGACTGTTCTTGGAAAGCGGCTTTGAAGAACGCAAGGCTGACGCTTCCTCGGTAAAACTCTCCATCTGCGCATACTGGACTACCATCTTCTCGGCTTCGATGATATCTGCTGCGTGAAGTTGGTAAGGTGACGTGGTGCTATCTAAAAATAATTTAGAATTTTGCAGTATTGGTCGAGATAATTTGCGCCGGAATAACCGCGCGCCCTGGAGAACACGGGCGGTGGTGCGAAGCAAACGCAACCATGAACTGAAACGCGTCGGATTCGGTACTGAACTTGAAGATGATATGTCAAGGAGTAGAATCACCAGGTCCGACTTGAGTTCAAGATCTGGTGACGACTCTTCCGTGACGATTGTGCACTCGGTCGGCCAGGTGTTTGGTGACTCCGTAAGGAACATTGGCCCTGTAAACCATCTATGAGTCGCGGTGAGATTACTTTTTTTCGGCTTAGTAGCATCATCGGCCACGTTGAGAGAGGTAGGGATCCACCGCCAATGTGACGGATTTGTGGTCTCCAGTATCTCTCCCAACCTATGCGCTACGAACGGCTTGTATGTGCGGGCGTCGCTCCGTATCCACTTTAAGACTGTGGACGAGTCTGTCCAGAACATGATAGCGGAAGGTTTAAAACGGTGTGCCTTTAAAATTGTTTGAGCAAAACGCGTTGCTATTACCGCGGCCTGAAGTTCTAACCGCGGGATCGAGATTGGCTTAAGGGGAGAGACTCGTGCCTTGCTACCAATGAGACTCGTGGATACGGAGCCATCGCTATAACTAAAGCGCCAGTAGGCGACGCATGCATATGCTTGCTCACCTCCATCAGCCACCAAGTGTAGCTGAACGTCGAACGTATCCGGCTTAGACATGTACCAGCGAGGGATTTTCACGGTAGCTGCGACTTGCAATTGCGCGTACCAGTCGATGCATTCGCTTACGTACACGTCAGGTACGGGTGTGTCCCAATCGACGCCTGCCCGCCACAGTTTCTGTATTATAATTCGTCCCCAGATGACGACTGGCATTAGTAAGCCAAGAGGATCGTAGATTTTCATGACGTTTGATAATAGATTGCGCTTCGTTAAAATGTCAGTCGATATCTGAGGTGCAGCGCGAAACCCGAGTGAATCCTGACGCGGGTTCCATTTCACACCCAACACGCCCACTTCCGTGCACGGTGGCAGGTACACATCAGAGGTTGCGTCACTACGTAGTTCCTTGGGCACCAAGGCCAGTGCCGCTGGGTCGTTTGAGGTCCACGCTCGCATCTCAAAACCACAAGCTTTGTGTACCGTTACTATATCGGCGGCTACTTGAGCAGCGTCTGTAGTGGTGGAATAGCTTCCGAGGTAGTCGTCCATGTAATGGTTCTCTATTATTTCTTTGCAGGCGGAGGGGTAGTCGGCTTCCAGCATTCTTGCATTTTTGTTTTTAATGTGCAGTGCAATAAACGGGCTGGAGACTGCCCCAAAGATCATGGCTGACATCCGGTACTCTTTGAGATTGCCGTCTGCATCTCGCCATAGGAAACGTTGGGCGTCTCTATCCCTCGCAGATATTTTAATTTGTGGAAACATCTCTTTGATGTCGCCATTCAGTGCTACGGCTCCCTCACGGAAACGAAATAAAATATCTAGGAGCGAGCATAAAAAATCTGGACCTTGTAGGAGCAGCTTGTTGAGACTTACTCCTTTCGTGGCGGCGGCTGCGTCGTGAACCGCCCTCAACTTCTTCTGCGGATGAAAAACACCAAAAATTGGTAGGTACCAACGAACAGAACCGTCCGTATTAACGTAGGAAGCATTGGAGCCAAGACGTTTATGATAGGTCTTAGGGTCGCACTCTTCAGCGTAGCCCTTGTTTATGATGTCGTTGATGAATTGATGGAAGGCGTTAGCGAACGAATGATCTTTAGACATCTGGCGTTCGAGTGCTTTGAACCGTGACAGTGCCTGCGGGTAACTATCAGGTATGATTTTAGGCAGGTCTACCCTCCAGGGCAGTCCTACCTCAAAATGGCCATTTTCGAGCTGACGAGCCGAAGAGTCGATAATGTTTAGAGCTCGTTGGTCTTCCTCGTTTGGACTAGGTGTTCTTTTCGAGATACCTAAAGCATCAATGTCGTATTGGCTTTTCAGAAGGGTGTCCAGGTCATCGTCAACGAAATTCACAAACTCTAACGGCTTAGAGGAGATGGAGTACGCTCCATGGAGCACCCAACCTAGCAGGGTTCTAGACGCAACGGGTTCATTCCTTTTCCCGCATTTTACCTCGTGACTTATGGACAAATGCCAGTCAGGTGCGCCGATGAGCACGGTCGGAGAAGCGTCAGGGTACGAAAGAGCGTCGGTTAAATCGCTAAGATGGCCGTAATCCATAAAGTTGATTTTATCGGGGTGCTGTGCACGCAGTCCTAATGGTTTAATGGCTCGTGCGTCTTTCACCAAGTAACGGTCCGTTAGATTACGACCGCGAATATAAAAATCAACGAAACTTACGTCAAGTTCTTTTGTCATACCACTGACGCCTTCAATACGAAGGTGCTCCTGACAGGTTGGCTTAGCTCCGATGCGTGCTGCTATGTCTCCATCAATAAGGGTCGCTGTGCTGCCCTCGTCGAGAAGCGCAGTCGTCTCGAACTCACCGTCGGGGCCTTCGAGTACAACTGGGACCACTTTCAGCAGACCACGGGGACGTGAAGATGCCGGTGATAGTCCTGTAGCATTAATCATGTGATCAAAGGTGTTTGCAATTTTATCGACTGGTTGGGACTCGTTGTCTACGCCACTTTTGTCGATAGGGTTGGAGGTAGGAAAAGATATGGGAGTAGGGGAGGTCTGCGTGGTGTTGCACTGTCCACTTGGAAGCGTCTTCCCACCAAAGCTACATGGCGGTGTGCCATGGAGAAGTGCGTTGTGACGCCTTAAACAACTGTCAACTCCGCAACATTTAGCACGGCATTTGTTCCAAGTATGGGGCGCGGACTTCATACAACGGTAACACACTCTGGCCTCTCGAACCCAGCGCCACCTGTCGTCAACCGAGAGGCGCAAAAATTTTTTACACGTTTTTAGATCATGTGCCCCTTGTTGACAGTACGTACACTGCTCGGATGACTTGAGGTTGGATACCGTGGCGTGTACCGCTTCCTTCCTTAAATGAAATTTCGAATGCTGTTGTGCCACTGGGGTCAGTGTCTTAAATGAGCTATCGAAGACAAAATTAAATTTTAATTGCTTGTCAGCTTCAGAAAGAAGAAAGAGTGACAATAGTTCCAATCTTGATATATTTCGTTCGCCTGATTCGGAAGTTGTGGCGAAATCTGTGAAACGAGCCCTAGTGTGTTCGCTCAGTTTGACCAAAACGCACCGAAAAAGTTCTGGTGACGATAGGTAGTCGTATTGTTTGAGCAATCTTAAGGTCATTATAAAGTTTCGCAATTTGTTCGCTAGATTATTCAAATCATGGGGAGAACTTAGCTTAGATGTGTTTCGTAGCTCAGCGACCTCGCGCGCCACCAGGAGTTCCGGCCTTGCGTACGTCCGTTCCAGGGAGGACATAATTTCCTCGGGGTCTGCGGAGGTCCAAATGAGTGACGCGACCGATTGGTACGCTTGGCCACGAATCGCGTTGTTCAAGCGCTCTACGTTCTCTGAAGCAGAAAAGTTAGACTTTGATCTCTCAAAACTACTTTTAAATGCCATCCATTGACCAGAGTCACCTGAGAATGTAGGAAGTTCGGGTTTCTTTGGTCTATTGGAAAGTGCATTAATGGCATGTGAAAGTTTGGTTATTGGGTCTATAGAGAAATTATCAGATGGTTGTTGTGTCACCGTGTCACCGAAGTTGTTGTTGACCGTTTTAACCCCCTCTGGTTTCGTGTTGATTGCACGGCTGACATCAGGTAATGCAGAAAATACTGAGTTCGTAGGGGCGGACGGCTGTGAGTGAAGTCCGTGGGGGTAATTCGTGGTGACAGCTGGGGCCTCACCGGGTACCTTCGCATGGTCGAAAACGAAGTCTGCATTTTGTTCCGAAATCCACGTTGCAGTACGTTTCTCTGCGTTACAGTTAGAAAAGTACGAACTACGAGATGAGTGTGACTTAACTTTCAGGGCGGCGAGTTTAGCTTGGAGCTCCGTGTGCTCTGCCTCGGCCTCGAGGCGTGCGAGCTTGAGCTGACGGTCGTGTTCGCGTTTAACCTGTTCACGTTCACGCTCTGCATGTTGTCGCGCTAGCTCGCGTTCACGCTCGACTTGTCGTCGCATTGTTTCAGCTTCGAGAGCTAGTTTCTGCACACGAAAATCTGTCGATGTGCGTGAGGAGTGGGTGTGCTTGCTGCGCGATTGCTGACTATGAACGCTACAAACGTGTGTGGATGGTGCTTTAGCGTTGCCTTCGTTATGCGAATCAGGGTGGGCAATTGTGCAATCGGCGGCGGGACCGGGTTGAGCCTCGGCAAAAAAAGGTGTGCGCGCCGTTTGCATGCCCGTACTACGTGGCAACGAGAAAGCATCGTCATCTATTGTGGCTGAAACCGGCCGGACGCTGCGCGGTGAACGTTCGCGACGTCCGTGCTGCGTCCGCTCGGCTTCTGCAGCCGCCAGGTCTGCCTTTTTCTTGTTACGTGTTTCCACCATAATTAAAATGAGATATGTACGAAATGTAACTACGAAATGCAAATTTCAAAATTTAAATGAAAATTTTTAAATGATGTGAAAATTTTTGACAAATGTTATTTACGATGTTGAAATTTACTTACGGCAAGAATGGACCAAAATGATAGCTACTAGTGGACTGTATTAAACTGCGATATGAAAATATAATGGAAACACGGTGATTTTACGATAATTATAGTAATTTAATTAAATATTCACAAATACAATTAAGCAGACCTGTCAGCTAGACACACAAAACAAAACCAAACTACGAGACAGAAAAGAAGATGAAAAAGTATCAAAAAGGTAGAATCATATAAATAATATAAAAAAGGTTTGCGTATCAGCCAGTCGCCAACACAAATAAAACAAAAACTGTTTGAGGACATGAAAGTACTAATTTCATTTGATGTTTAAAGTGTATATTTAAAAACATTTACTGTTGACGTGAAAATGTAGCATGTAATTTTAGGTGGGGCTAACTGACAACTTATTATGATATACATACTTTCAGCTATAGGAGCTATATATATATAAATAGGAGAAACATTTCGTTAACAAGTTCTATACATTGGATTTTAAGCTGACAATGGCGTAAGAAAAGCTATTTTTCCGTACTGAGACCGACAGTTGTAAAAATCCTCCGTATTTGCTCCGCTCCAATGTATGGTGCCAGCGTAGCTTTATGTTTAGCGACTGCATCGCCTAGTTTTGTTAACACCTAAAACCAATCTTAAGCCACGAAAATATATTTCTATTTTCATCATTCATAATTCACAAAAACAAATAGAATTATATGCTTAATATTCCTATATTTATTAATATGATACAACGGCTCATTAGCAAGTTGGTAATGTTTTTAGAAACTCATCGAGTTCTGAGTTTGTATTCTGTGAGAACACACGCTCGCGTCTGTCTAAATGAGTGTTTTAGTACTTGGAGAATTTACGTACAAAATCACTAGGGGCACTAGTGTCTTAAAGTAAGTTGCACTTCTCTTTTAGAAAATTTCTAACAGAAAATCTCTGTTGGGACTTATAGGGACTCAGTAGCTGACATGGTAGCGAGTGATGCATGGCCTACTTAACAAGCGGAGCGAAGCGAAAGTCACGCGATGTGCCGTGACGTGAATGAGTTATATTATAACTGATAGTATACTCGAACAGAGCCATAGCACAGCCATAGGCAATTTGTGTATTTATAGTTTTCTAGGAAAATACTGTCTGTGGATTTAAAAGAATATAGCTTCTTGCTATTTCTCTTCTGTCTGTTGGTGCAATAATTTTGTATTTTTATTTTCTATTCCATAAACTATAATTCCCAAAAAATCACCATTAACACATCATTTCAACACATACTTTTTACAAGTTTTTACATTTCTTCATAATTTGTTCCTCAATAAATATTTATAGTATCCACGGAATTTACCATCTATAGAGGCTTTCATTATATTTGTTAAATTTAATAAGATAAAAGATGCTTTCCATTTTTTTGGAATAACTTCTTTTACATTGTCGTAGTATGCGTATTTACGTCAGTTGTATTACCGCCGTAGTATATTAATATATCGAGATTCAAGATAAGTAGGTATACACAAAAACCTACATCCTCCCGTTTGTTGAAATCTTTTCAACAATTTGATGTCGCATTTTAACCACGTTTAAAATTACCACGAGATTGAGAATCTTTCAAGATTGTTGTGAAATAGTCGCCTGCGTTGCGCTATGATTTTAATCTCTATCTCACTAATAGATAGATAAACCAAGTTATTAGAGGAACTCGGCGTCGCAGTAATTAGTATTAAAATTATGATTGTGAAAGTTAAGAATCTTCACAAAGGCTGGCCATCAATTACCACCAAGGCGGGTGACCAATTTACTATTTGGTTGCGTCAGTATTAAATTCAAATGTGCCGCGCTATTTATTTGTATGATTTGTAACATTTATTAGTTTGGTCGACACTCTTAGTCTCACCTTCATTTAATCCATTTCCCTTTCGCACATACCTTGGTTCGCATATTGAAGAGGGAGACGACCGCGTCATCTATTGAAAAGTTCATGTATTATAATTGCATTATTTATCATAAAACCTTTGTGTACAACATGGCCAGCGCAATAATTGCGTTAAAATAATAATTTTAGGGTCATTAACATAAAATAAAATTATAAGATGTTCATTAAGTTTTAGTCACATGTTTATTACTTTAGCTATTGTAATCTTTGTAAAGGACGCAATGCTAGAGTTACTAATTGTTGCGAATTTAAACGAGATTTGGTGGGGTATCTACCAGATTGTTTTGTAATAGATTTTTTTGCAACCTATTAATACATTTTATTTTATTAAGGAGCTTAGAATTTTGAACGACAGTAAAAAATCTGCGTCAGTATTAATAATGGTCAATTAAGGCGAAAGTTTTAAAAATAACTATTGATTGCTGAAATTATAATTTAAACTTTTACTTATATACCGAGTTCTACAAACGCAAAACTGCAAGCATAGACAAACTTATTTCATCTAGCGACGTGACAGAGACAAGTTAAAATGATGTCAATGTCAAGACACTTATTTGAATCACAGAACGTGTAAGCAGGCGGTCAGAGAGTAAATCTATTATTGTTAACTCGACGTAAATGTAAAAGTCAGCACTCCGTTGCTGCTATTCTTACAATAATATAAACAAATGCGATTGAATTAATACAATTAAGATTCTTTTTGCTTTATTTATTTTAAGGTTTGTTCAAAGTAAACACGTCACCACAGTAAATAAAATAAAAATAACAATATTTATACTTTATATCATACATAAAAACCAATCTTATTTAATAGTATGTGTTCAGAACAGTGCTTGAGGCTTGTTGTAACGCTCTAACTTTTCACAATGTTCTTATTCCTGATTAAACCAGAAACGCCGTTGAGTATGACGTCGAATAGCGAGTGTTTTTCATTGAAATAATCTTAACATATTGTATGAAAATCATCATTACCAGAACCTACTGAAAATGTACCGACGCATTATTGCCTCCCTTGTGAGTTTGTTTGCCATATCATTTCTCCCAAGAACATTATGAGGATCACCTACGCGCAAGACGCAATTTCATTTAATATGTTGCTTGTAAAACTTTTTGAAATATTACGGACATCAGTACAATAGCTTACAATAAAATGTTAGTGTATATCCTCAGTAGATATTAAATTCTTTAATTTATCGATTTTTTGTTTGTGGCACCATCAATATCCTTGATAATTGTTAGATTCATAATAGAAACAAACAAATACATTTTATTCATTGATATAAAGCCGCTCTTATTTAAAGTAGCCCTTTTATTACCTAGTAGAGAAACACTAACTCGTAAAACGGCACTTAGGAATAACAAAACGCGTAGATTCTGAATTGTTAAACTTTTATAGGTTTTCTGCCAAACAAATATGTACAGTTAGCTATTGTTAACTGTTTTGTATGCTAGAGGTTTTCATGTTTCCACTTACGTAAATTGCATTTCCATTTATTTGCTAGCTACCACAATTCTATAGCGAATAGGTGGTTATGTATAAACATATTTATTTATAAACTACTTAACTTCAATTAGTATTAAACTAATAATAAAAAAGTATAATGTAACATGTAAAAAACAATTATATAGGCGATGACTTTAGTATTGAGTATCGCCGTTCGTCTCTTGTAGTTTTTTTTTTAATTTTTATGAGATTATATTCGATGAATTAACAATCAATATTTTGTTTTCATAACTTGTAGGAAAAGTATTTAACGGTTTTTTCCAATGTAGTTGTATGATTTTTCGAAGATAAGCGATCTATTGACGTCAAAAGAAGTTTCCTTTAAAATATCTCAGACTCCTATTTCTTGTAAGTATGTTCTTCTTCAAACAAAGAAGTATGAGGGAGATTTATTTTTGTGGTATTTAATGGTTTTAAAGTATTTATAATTAAGCAAATTTAGTTATATACATACATATATGGTGTCACCTTTTCAATATCTAAGCATTGCTTTTATCCATGTTATTGAATTTAAATAATTTTCACACTTGTTTTTTATTGCATCCTAATGTTTCGACTCCTTTTTTGAAGTTGTTTTTATACAATGACTAAGGTTATATACAAAAAATTGTTTAATTTTAATAATTGAACAACGCGAAAGCGCTTACACTTAGTTTTAAAACTAAAATTATTAAAGCTTTTTGTGTCAGGTCAAATTGTAGCTAAGAAACTATGTAATAAAATAGAGGAAGTGAAATTCCTCTAATTAACTTTTTTTTCATCACGAAACTTGTTATGCATATATTGCTTAAATGACAATACAACAATTTGGAATTACCCAGATGGTGTGATGATAGATTTCGAAGGTTTGAGTTGCAATCCTGGGAGGTTTTCTAGGAAACTTATCAAATTGGGGTTCATTAAATAAGACATAATAAGATTTGTTCATTCGTTTGTTGTAGTGGAAACTACTAACGATTTGATGAGACGGCGATGCTATTTTTACAAAAGTAGAGACTCACGTTGACACAATTGTTTCCATTTTTCTGTCCGGTCAATGCAGACATCCGAGGGTACTAAAATTCGCAGTCAGCTGAAAATTGGTAGGATTGTACTAAAAAGTTCTCATCGATCCGACACCTTGAAAAAAATTTACTCGGGGCCAAAGGTAACAAAAACGGGTTTTTCACGATTTGCAGCAAAACGGTAAGTTTAATCATAAAAAAATTGTAGATCTATAAAAATGTTGCTATACTTTTTTCCTAAAAGCCACCGTTTTCGAGATTGATTTGATATTGATTAAAAAAGTCGAATTAGTTGTAATCGTCATAATACGCACACGTGTCCACGCCATCTTAGGTTTAGCGCGTTTTTTTAAATGTGGTTTCCTTGGTAGGCCTATTCCACAATTCTGTTGTGATTCTGTTTTATTTGAAACTATTAAATTATTAAATATTTTGGCAAGGGTTGAAAATGACAAAAGTGTAAAAAGCGGTGTTAATAAAAAAAAAATAGAGAAATTTATCCATTTGATTCATAATTCTCTAATACTTCTGCTTCCTCGTCTCCTTGTTCTTCTTATTCTCCTTCTTCTTTATCCTGGGTCAAATTGCCCCAATAATGACACATCGTATGCCTCCTCGTTTATATCAAATGAATCCTAATTTGTTGATAAATCAACATTGGAATATGACCGGTTTTGACAATGACATTCTACAGAACAAAACAGTCTTTTTTGCAACCACATTTAGCACTACATCCCTTTTTACAGATGGGAATAAAGTTTGAACTGGTTCTAATGTATTGTCGACCAACTTCCAACCCCAGTCTTTTGGGTCTAGCTGATAACCAAACCACACTTGAACTTAGTAATATACCTGATCATTGTTGGAATATTGTTGTATATTTGTTGGATATTTATTATTGTTGGAACAATAATACAGGGTCAACAGGTACTTTTGCAATCGTACTTTTTCATCGTGAACTTTTATGGTGCTATTCATAGCTAAAAGAGGGACTACTTTGTCAGTGTGTTTTAATTTAATATTATTTAATGTAAGTCCTGTTATTTATGAAATAGAGTCAAGCACAACATTACGAGTTTTATAACAATTAATTTTACTGTAACCAATGACACCACTTGCCATAGCTACAATCTTTTTTCACTCGTGATTCATTGCATCAACATGCTGCTCAGTCGTATCCATTATATTATTAGCGAGATCTTCTAATCTTTCACAAACTGTATTCATTGTATGCATACTATAAACCCATTAACTTATGACACTCTCTTTCGTACTTCCCCCGAATAGCTCCAATAGCTCCATCTGTCTTCATGGCTTTCATTTTCGTAGCAATAGCTCCATCTGTCTTCATGGCTTTCATCATTGGCTCTCTGTTGTGTCTGAATCACCATATCTGTTGAAGTTCCACAACTAAATTTGTCTGAACAGTGAAAAATCATTATGTAAATTTTTCGTAAACTTCATGATCTATCAAGTTCTGTAATTGTAGCATATCTGGTAAATATGGGTGTGCAGACTTAGCATAAGGAATATGTCCATTAAACTGCTGCTGCCTTGTACATTAACAATCACAATTGTGAAAATCGCGGAAAACCCGTGCTTGTAACCTTTGACCCTGAATATTTTTTTCCAGCTTTCGGATTGATGAGGACTTTTTAGATTTCATTTATAATGGTGTTTTGAACAGTCCTACCAATTTGCAGCCTGGTGCGAATTTTTGCGACTTCACTCCTATTTTTTGGTCTAATTTGACCGGTCTTGTTTGTAATACTGTTGTTGGACGAACTGCATTAACAATGTAATGATGTTATTTATTTATCTGATAAGTTATGTGCAGTTTATATTTTAATAAGAAAATGTTGAACGTACGAGAAAACATCTTATTCTCAATCCTTTTTTACTTCTAATAGATCCATAAATCTGGAGTAGTTCGAAGGTGCAGTAGTTGCGCGTTTGCGATAGGATATCTCATGATTATACGTGGCTCAGATCATGGCATGAAAAATTGTTGGTCTAGCTTCTGAAATCGTTACTACTTACCAATCCACGAAGAAAACTTGCAACCAATAACCAAATAACCAATCACAGCGCACAACCAATCACAGCAATCGGCCAATTACACTTAAACCTTTAATGACTTTCAAATACCATGATCCTAATTTAATAATTGTATTCATATTTATAATTTTGTTTTGATAGTAATAATTACTGAACAATTGCTAGCAACACGTAGAAGCATATCACATTATATTATTTATTTCTATACTGTTGTCTCTTTGCTTTCGGCCCATTGAGTTCTACGGTGTCATTTTATGGCTCGTGACTGTACATCATTTGACTGTTGGTGGTGAAATCGACCACAGAGAACGCCAATATCAATGTAAATTTGGCCGACGGTGTATTTATATATAAATAAAAAAAACAAAATTGATGAGATTGATATGGATACTAAGGAGGCGCTCTGCTGAGGCCAGCTCCTGAAGTAAATTAGCTTTTATTAACACCCTAGAACTAGCCTAGAACAATGTCATAGATTACGTCACAATTACACAGAGTATACGCGATAGTTAATGTGGTATAGCACTAAAGTGTGAATATATTTCTAAGGTTGTCCATACAAGACCACAAACTAGAACACATCATCTATCACAAAAACACCTGCCTTTTCCGGGATTCGAATCCAATACCATTATTGTGAAAGGCAGGATTGCTAACGTTGCACCAAACGGTCGTGTTTGTACAAAGAGACACAAACGTTCTTCACCAAGTTAAAAAGTTATAATATTCACTTTGTAGTCTTTTCCCATTAGCGATTAATTGTGTTTATTTAACTACTTGGCCATGTATGGTGTCCAGCAGAGTAAAAGAGTCCCAACCATTAACACTCAAGGGCGTTGTAGAAGGGGACTGATGGCACTGGAAGTAATCACAATACACCTCCTGTATCGTTTTACGAATCATGGGATCTTACTGCGAACAGCAACCTGTGCATGCCACAGCGTGGATATTTATAACTGCCATAAACTGCTATAACTTACATGAAATGTCATGATTTCGGCGGAAATCATGATCTGACTACTAACTTATTCTTGTCTTGTTTCCATTTCTACTTTCGTTCTTTTTTTACCATAGCTTGATGTTTTTTAACGAAAGCCTTTCGTTTTCAGACATGGTGAGCAATGGCGGAGATTCCGATCGAAGGTACAACGACCAATTCTGCAGCCGCAAACGGTGAAGAAATATGTCACTCCTATTGAGTTGGTCACGGAAGACTTCATTAAGTATATGGAGGAGGCGAGGGATGAGCAAGGAGACCTGCCTCTGGAGTTTGACAACGATATTCATCGATGGTCTCTTGAATGTAAGTGTCTGTTTGGTTAGCTATCTTATTTTTGGTTAAAATAAGTTATTATTCTTTATCATCGTTGTGCTCAGCAAATAACTAACCACTTCTTGTTATCCATATAAAATATTTTTTATTCACAACGATTACTAGTTCTCATAGGTAAATACCTTATACCATAGAGCAAATAAACGCTAAAAATAATACGTAGAGGTAACGTGTCCCGCCTGACGCTTGAGATTAGTTGATTTCTTACCAGTAATAACTTCTTTAGATATAATAATCTAGCAGTAAATGCTTAAATAACAAAGAATTTAATAATAACACGTTAGTTATATACAGTTTAAAATTAGATTCCTTCTTAAAATTTTGGTGAAATTTTCATCAAAAATATATTGGAGTGGAAAAAAGAAGTATACAGAAAGAGGGAGCACCAAGGGCAGATAACATTGAACAAATAAAGGAAAAATTAATGTGGTGTCATATAAGGAGGCTAAGACGAAGGCGTTTAATCGACCGCAGTAAATCGGAAAGAATGAAGCTCATAAATTAGAGACAGAGAAGAAAATAACGATATGATTTTTTGTTTGACAGGTATAGGGCGTGTAGCTCTTGACGTGCGGTTGGGGTGCTTGTCGTCGCAACTGAACAGCGACTCGGAACCTCAGCGCATCATAGATGCAGCAAAATACGCGTTACGGAACGTTGCCGTACTAGAGCTGAAGGCGCCGTATTGGCGATATGTTCCAACTCCCCTGTGGACGAAATACGTAAATAACATGAACTTTTTTGTCGAGTAAGTGTTCCTAGTTCACATGCAACGTTGGTTTAATTTTAAATCTTGAACAATTAGATCATGTAGCTTCGGAGAAATCTGCTGGGCCATAATAAAATTGTAAGCTCTTGTTGTCAAATAGGTCAGCGCACATTCTTTCAAAAGTTTATTTTGATATAAAAACAAAAATAATTCTGATGATACTTAAATATTGCATGTAAATAAATAGGTGCTGCTAATAAATGTTATTGATTTAATGGCAAATCAATTTATTTAAATATATAATATGAATGTATATTTGTTCGTATTTTATGCGCTGCTGGTATGTATGTTGTCATCCGAATGCGATATTTCTTTTAAAACTTAAAGCTTGCACTTACGCATTAATAATTGGTTTAATTAATAAGGCTCTTATGTATTATTTGCTTATCCATAAAATTGCTGTATTTTTATGGATATTTTGTAATATCGTCTTTCTTAATTAATTTTTTATAATTTCCTTAGTGACTACACTCTTTTAGGGATATTAATTAGATACCTTTGACAAAGTAACAAAATATCAAAGCGACGATTCTTTAAAACCAAAATGTATGTAAGCCATGTAATTTTTTTTTATATCACTAAATATCAAAATTGGGCTGTGTTAGCAGAAATGTATTAGTAATAGGACATGATATTAAAAATAAAATCTTTATTTGCATTCCAGGCTTTGTTCAAAATACATTAATGAAGCTCTAGAAAGACTGAAAACAAAAAAGGTGACATCTGAAAATGATTTATCGTTGCTAGAACGTGTGCTTAAAAGTGAAGGCGATCCGAAAATCGCTACCATAATGGCTCTCGATCTGATATTGGTTGGAATTGATACGGTAAACGTATACCTTAGCTTATCTGATTCGTGTAGTTATTCTTTTTAAGGTTTCAGTTACGTTATTTATATATGATCACCGAAATATTTATTTTTTAGTTAGTTAGTTTTTTAGATCACACATAACACACACTTTTATAATAACCATATCCCTACCGTATTAATTTTATAAATGAATGCCTAGCAACCATTTATAAAAATTGATATGTTTTTAATAAGTTTAGCCAGTGTATATTTTAAGTTATAGTTGTATTGTGTGAACTAGCAAAGTACTAAAAGTATGTTAAAGTACAATATCATGTTTTTCTTATTGAGACTCCGATATTTCAGAAAAGAACTCTACCCGTTTTAATAATACTAACGTTAGTGACCACAATAGCACTTAAATGTCTACGAAGTTTAAACCCTCAAACATTTGTAGATTTCGATGGCAGTTTGCTCCATTCTCTACCAGGCATCTTTAAGACTGAAACAACAGGATAAAATGGCAGAGGAGATAAAAAGAGTACTTCCAGATCCTGACAAGCCGCTAACTTATGCTGATCTGGATAAGCTTCATTATACCAAGGCTTTCGTTAGAGAAGTATTTAGGTAAGCATCACGTAAGCAGGTTATGATATTTTTTTGTTAGCAAAGATCAGAAATTTTTAGTTTTAAGTATATTTTATGTATACTCTAGGCTTGGGTGTAATATTTATTAGGACTTGTAATTATTATGAATTCGAAAGTGCTAAACGTGTTTGATCTCAAAGATCAGTCATAGCAGAGATTGTCGATATTAATTCTTTCGAGTTTCTCTATTTCCTTGCGCATACTTATACGTCATTGGCTAAATTTGCATTTCTGTTATTCCCAGTGGATCGGCACTCGCATAGTGTCTTATAATATACTATAATAAAAAATTATATATATTTTGAAATATCTTCATCAAATCTTGTCAGGTTTTAATATTTATTTGTTATGCTATGCTGCAAAGTTGAGATTTGGTGCGAGTTACCTCTATTGAAACTTGAGCTAGCGAAGGATGCTAGAATCGAACCACGAGCGTAGCGAGTAGTTTAAAGATAGAATCTTAGGATTCTATCTTTGAACTTATTACTTGTTACTTACTACGCTTAGGCGTAGTGACGGTTTCAAAGGTACGAGACGCTAAAAACACAAAATCTTTCCCCTCACTACAGCGCGGAAATTTTTTAGGTGCAAGCAAAACAGCTTAAATAACATGGTAAATTTGTTTATTTAAATTAAAAGTTAAATTGCTACAATTAGTAATGTTATAGTACATTACGATAATAGTGCGTTGTGAAGCCCGAGCCGAAGGCGAGGGCGTAATCGAGCCGACCATGTTATAACCAATACGCACGTATATCGTACGACGTTTTTTAACACATTTGGGAGGAAACAGAAAAAAATACATTTTATATTTTTTTCATTTTTAATTATTGAAACAGTTAGTGAAATTACAATTATTAAAATGATACGTAGTTGTAGTTGGTTTTTTAATTATGTTATTATTATTAAATAAACTCAATCTGTGAATGTACACTGTTGCTTTCCCGCGATTTTAACGAGCGGGGATTAGTTCGAAATTTGAATAGCAACAGCGCGCGAAATGGCAAATAATACTGTTATGGAATTTGTATGGACTATAACTATTTGCTTTGGTAACATACGCGTTTTTATGACCCGCTTTACATATTTTAAACCGATGGAATTACATCAGCTTTACGAGCAAAGGTGTTATTAAATATATATTTTTTTAATTGGTTTCTTTTAACTGTGATTTGACTAAGAATGCCATAATCACTTTGACCGTTCTTTTTCGGGTGCGGTCCGAAACCCAATCATATGTTGTGAAATCTCATCCATCATATATATAAAATTCTCATCATAAAATATTATATTCTAAATTATATTTTCGTACCACTTGCTCAAAAAAGTGACATTCTATGCCACAAAAAGCGAACATAACAATAGTCATTTTTAATCTGTTGAAAACAGGAAAAGAAAATTGTACTGAATTTCATTCATCCTCTAGGGGGAGAATGTGATTTAAATTTGGAATACTTACCGAAATTTACACTGAACCACATCTGTGTTTACACCATTGAGTTTGTATACCTATAAAGCATTACACATCTTTTTGAAAAAGGAATACGCATTTATTATGCAGATTATTAAATAAAATTACAAGAACAGAGAAATACTCAAATCAACTCATCAACAACAAATGTACCAAACAAAAAACTGGTTGGTTGCCTGTAAAGTCGGTATACGGGCGAAAGTTTTACGTGACAACGACTTTGAGTGGTAAAATAATTTTAATGTGAATATTCATTCGTATAGTAGGAAGAAGGATGAAATAATAGTAACAATTTAAAACATTTATTTATACAAAGAATTATATTTAAAACATTAATTTATAGGCACGCGTCCCTTCCACTTTTTATGTCTGTCTCTCTCGCTCTTAGGCGGGCTAACCATGCCCGAGTGGAAGGGACGCGTGCCTCTCACTCGCTCTCATTGTAAGCGCATAACGTGAGCGGAGCGTAACGCAGTTTCTTGAAGTGTCACCCGGCAAACCAATTTATAAGACGTTGTCACGTCAAAATGTAACTCTCTCTATCAATAATTCGACCAAAGTTTCGAATGTTAACTTTTACTTTTAATTGTCATTATTTTCATAAATGCTTATCTCATATTATTATTGTGTTAATTTTTTCGCAAATGGTACGAAAAGTAGAGTATTTTCCTCGGTGATAAAGCTGTCTTAGTCTTGGGTGAACTTAAATCCCTCGCTACACTCAGGACTCGTCTTAAATCCCTCGCTTCGCTCGTGATTTAAGTTTTTAACACCCTCGCTTCGCTTGTGAGTAAACCTATAGTCCTTCGTCACGCTCGCGATTTAAATCGTCACCCGCGACAGAAGACACTGCTTTATCCCCTTGGTTAATAATCTACTATTCTTCTTGTTGATTTTATAATTTAATAAAGGAAAATAATTTAATGAAACCAAAACGGAGTATAGTATTAATTTAAATAAGAATTAAAAAGTAACTTATAAAGACTATAATGACTGATAAAACGCAATTTTCCACGCAGAAAGTGAATGACAAACCACACTTTTCAGAACATGTGAGGTGAAAAATATATTGTTTTGTTTAATGGTAAAAAACGGTATATCGACCGCCTTATTATCAGATTGCGTAATTTTATTTATTTTAAGTGTTTTTATAATAGTTATTACAAATATTATTGTTTTTATTATTTCTATTTTTATAGATATCATAATTTGTCAGTAGTTGGTGCTAAAAGTCAAATTTCGTAAATTTTGAAAATACACATTCAGATAATTAGCTCGACGCCAAAGATTCATAATATATCACTAAATTTGTTCCAGAATGTATTCAACAGTTATTGGCAATGGAAGAACATTGCAAGAGGATGACGTCATTTGCGGATACCACATACCAAAAGGTGTAAGTGTTTATATCCGCCACAGTAAGCTAACATTTATGTTTTACCTTTACCTTCCGTAACTTCATAAAACAAAGTCAGAATGGCCCTTATAGAAATTATACAGCTGGTGCAGGGGAAGTGTCCGTGATATTTTATAATTGACCTTCTAAACTTACTCATGCATTTATTTTGTATTTTCACGTACCTACTTGTTCCGTGCAGCAGTTTATTATTATTGCTAAATATTATTAATTATTATTGCTTGAAAAATAATTATTATACTGGATAATATTAATTTGTTATAAAAATATGCGTAAAGATAAGAAAGCTATGTTAGAAACAAAGTCATGAGTATAAGTAACCGGTAACGTCGACACATTCAGCTTGTGATTGTATCCCAGGACCAATGATTTATTATCTCAAGTTCCTCCGTGTTTCGGAATGCATGACAATGCGTTGTTCCCGGATCATTTTCTCGACGCTGTTTTCATCCATAGAAATAGACCTGTTCCTTGCAGTAGTGGGTACATTTAAAGGCCGATCATGATGATTGACAATACTTGATATGGAAATTTCATTACTGTGTTATTAAGCAGGGAATCCGTCACTTTACCCAAATCAACTACAACGATAAAAATATTGTTAGATCTTCGTTTTATTTTCCATAGCTTTGCTTTAATACGTTTGTTTCATTACCATGAAAACGTGGTGTTCGGAAATTGAAAAGCCTTAGAATAAAAATTTTAACATTGGCGGGAGTTCTTCACTTAGTTAAAACTTTCAGGTTCAAGTGGTATTCCCCACGATAGTTACAGGCAACATGGAACAGTTCGTCTCTGACCCTGAAGAATTTAAACCTGAGCGTTGGCTGGAAAGCGACGGCCGTCTGCACCCATTCGCTTCTTTGCCCTATGGGTTTGGTGCAAGAATTTGCTTAGGGAGACGGTTTGCAGATTTGGAAATTCAAGTGTTGTTGGCTAAGGTATACTTTATTTGTATTTGTAGTGTATATTCGTATGTATTTGTATGTAAGGTATATTTTATTTTAACAATATAAATATAATTTACAAAGCCCACAGGAAAAAAGACGTTATAGTATATTTTTTGCAAAGAGCAGGTTACTTTGATCACATAAGAACTTTTAAACCAAAATGTGCCATAAACTTTATTTATTTTGAAGTTTTCTCTCACTCTCTCAAACGTTACTATACTTTAACTTTTTTATCTGTGGTCTGTGATGTGGTTTTTGTTTGTACTGGAAGGCAGTGTTATTTGATTGTCCGTTATAAAGTCACTTACACTATTGTTAAGCGCCTCTTTCGTTCGTCCGCAACTACAAGCTAAGCAATAAGTAGTTGTATACTATTGTCCAAGCCGATATAATTGTATGTTTAATAATTCACTAGATTTTGTTTTTGTAATGGTTTGATACATTCTTAATATTTCTTACAGCTACTTCGGCGATATCGATTGGAATACCACCACGAGCCTCTCGATTATGCCGTCACATTCATGTACGCACCCGACGGCCCTCTGCGTTTGCGCATGATTCAACGTTAATTTATCAATACACATTTACTGCTGCAATAGAGCTAAGTTGATAGAAGGGAACTTACCACGAACTGTTAACACAATACATTCCCTTTTACGGGAAAACTTTATAAAGTACTTATTTGTTTTCACTCATTTGGTGTGCGCTTACGATAATGAACATGATATCCTTTGTGTTGTAATAAGGTATAACAACATAAACAAGGCATCGTGCGTTGGAACGGTTCACATCATCATTACTACTATAGATGCCCCTAACACGATTTGTGTAAGTTTAAGTTCAGTTAAATACTTATTTTATATGTATAGAGAACAAAGTAATCAATAAAACATGTATATCAATAAATTTGTCTTATAAATATTGACACTAATGTAATTCTTCATAAAAATAAAGATTTTGAAAAAAGAAATGGTTTTAATGGTTGTATCACAAATGAATAATAAACGATGGGATCTCAAATCTAAGGCTGCGTTGTGAGATTAATGTAATTATAGGGTAAAAAAAGTATTAAATACGTGAATATTATATTAAACAAAACTCTTTTTACTTTAAGATGTAGATTTTGAAAACATAAAGGCGAATCTGGGGATGATTTTAAATACAATGTTGTCTAAGTACATAGGATCGGAGAAAAGAAACATCTGATCAAAACAGGGCAACAATATTCGTCAAGAGAATCTGAGATATAGATAAAGTCAGTTCTTAGTCGCACTGAAATTGATCGATATCAATACAGTTTGTTGTCAATAACCTAATTGAATTTAATCACATACCTTTTTGCATTATATTAATAAATGTGATGACTACCGTTACGCTTTCAAAAAGTAAGAGGGCGTCGAAAAAAAATAGCATTTTTATTGTCAAAAGGAAAACTTCGATGAAACATGATTATAAGGTAAATGCAACACGTTAAAAAAAATACGAACTTCATTTATACATAGTTATAATATCATCTTAAAATTCAATATCTACACTTTTTAATTATTCAAATATTTAATTATTAAAATATCACCTGTACCATACAAAGTTTACTACCGCGTCACTACTCTCACAAAATAGATTTTTGTAGAACAATGTTGGTCAAGAACCGTGAACTACCGCAATTTTCAAACGAATTGACGAAACGACTTAAAAATAACATACACAAAAAACACGGAAAATCGGCATTTAATTCATGAAGACTGGTCGGAGTATCTATTTAAAGTGGACATGTGCATTTTAAACGGACAAATAATTGGATATGGTGTTTCCAGGGACCTCCCTGGTTGAATTGGATTGGATATGGTTTAATTTTGGGACCTTCTTCTACTTCAGACCTCACACTCCTTGATTTCTTTCACTGAAGCAGCATAAAAAAGTTTATTTACAATCTATTGAAAATCTCTATCTGCGTCACAAAATTTAACAAGCATCATAAGAAATTAATGCAAGGAGACGACAAGTACGACTGCCTATATTCGTGCCGGAAGCAAACAAATATAATTTATTTAACCCAAAAATATTCCTGTAATTAGTTTATATGAATTTATATTAAATTATGGATCTCATGTCAAAAATAGGCTACAAATATTTTTAACGAAAATAAAAGTATCTATTGTTTTATTTTGAAATCTTGACTAAATGATTCATCTTTTAAAACCTTTTCTAGAACCAAGTTAAAATTTCGAAAATTCAGTGAAATATATTAAGTTTCTCTGATATCACATTTCTACTATAAAACAAGTACCTATCAATTAACTACGTTAATCGACAGTGAGTTAAAATAAGTTAA
Organism: Calamotropha paludella; assembly: GCA_927399485.1. Classification (NCBI taxonomy): domain Eukaryota; kingdom Metazoa; phylum Arthropoda; class Insecta; order Lepidoptera; family Crambidae; genus Calamotropha; species Calamotropha paludella. The sequence continues at coordinate 14,969,285 of OV656803.1, read as the reverse complement.
AATAGCAAGTACAGTTGTTTAAAATTAAGCTTAAAGTGGCCATCTTAACAATTTTTAATGAAATGCCATTTAAAAACTAGATACTCAGAATAAATTTTTTTGGACCAACCCGTCCAGCAACCCTTTAATGGCTTGACGTTGAGTTTTTGGGATACCTTGTGATAATAGTTTAATACGATGAAATAATTTTTCCAGTCATTCCTGCGGTATAGCAAAACTATAAAAAAAAATAAGGAAACTAAACCCGACTATGGCAAAGATAAACAGAAAGTTGACAAACATGTTAGTCAATCTTAAAAAAACTGATATAAAATCTTTCAGATCAGACATCAGACATTACTTATACGCGTTACTATGGTTTATCCAGGTACCTACACATAAATACTTTATATAAAAACTCAACGACTGTGTGAAATTATAAAGTCAAGATGTCGATTACCTTTGTAGTTTTGTAGACATAAACATAACTTTTATGCTTTATATCTTATAAACTTTCCCTTTTATTATGTAAACCTTTTAGCACAGCAGACAGTTGTACACTTTCATCAAGTTACAGCTTATAAAACAAACAATTCTCGTAGTACTATAGCTTCGTTTAGATCGTGAATCATGATACTATCAGACCACGTTATAAGAGATTTTCCCTAGTCGTGTAGTTTCACATTTTCATACCAGTATTTCTAGTCTTTACGTGGGATAGCCATGTGATCTATGCTACTTTACGTTATAAAGAGAGACAGCGCTGACAGCGACAGCGGAGTAAGTTACATTTAAAAATAAAGAAATCATTACCCTCATCTTTTTAATAAGCAAATAATTTGTGTTTTGAACAAATGTATTATTGCCGAAATATTTGAAACTTATTGTCTGTATTTTCTGTAGTAATATTCTCAAGAAGACGTACTTTAAAAAGTTATGGTTGTTAGGAAATATTACCTTGGTAAAAAACCTAGGTTTCGAACTTATGGGTCTCCCCTGTTTTAGGTCACTGGTTTGAATTGTTGCTAGATGCCGTGACCGTTGTTCACTTGTGTAGGACAGTTAAAATATAAATAAATATATATTCTTAACCCACCCCAAACCGCAATAAAGTCAAGTTATAAATTTATCTCTCCGCTTATTATAATGTTCGGCAGCCGCCATCCAAGCTTTTGTGATCTTATATATTAAAAAAGTTGACTTCAAATCGATCTCAAGTTGTAATCCCTAGTTCACCAAGAAAAGCTAAAAGCACCAGGTGAGAAAGTAAAAATGAAAGAAAAAGTATTACTTATTAAGCGAGGCCTTAAAGGCCTTAAAGTTATAAAAGATATGTTTGAAAAATTACTACATATTTAAGCCAGGCTGTGAACAACTTGACAATAAAAATATACATATACCCAATCTATATGTACATAATGATTTAAAGATTCTTTGTTTTGTTACGAATTCCGAGAAATCAAAGTTTTATAATTGCCTTATCAAATGTATTCCGTAAATGGCAAAAACGCCTAGAATTTAAATGAATGGCAAACCTGTTGACTATTGCGTTACAACAAACAATATTGTGGCTACGCTTAAAAAGAAGACACTGCTGTAGCAAATATTTTCATTTGAATGGAAATAATAGGGGTTAAAGTATGAAATTGCCGTTTTATTGCAATAGGTTCTTTGAATTGACATAGAATCTTCATGGTTTGAGGTTTTCGAATGAAACTTTTTTTAAATGGTTTCTATGATGTTCTTTTTTTAAAAAATGTAAAACATTTGAATATCGACTTTCAATTGTTTTTGTTATTCAATTTAGACAAGAAAGATGGATACTGCGAAAATTCGAGTTATTTTTGAATACGAGTTCCGACGCGGAACTAACGCGGCAGAAACAGCCCGCAATATCAATGCTGCGTTTGGAGAGGGGTCTACTAATGAACGCACCGTGCGATTTTGGTTTAAACGCTTTCGTGATGGAAATTTCGACTTAAAGAACGAGCCACGAGGAAGACCGCCCACACAGGTAAATAACGATGAATTAAGAGAGATAGTGGAAGCCGATCCTAGTCAAAGTACCCAGGAATTAGCGGCATGGTTTAACGTTACCTTACCCACAATATTGACTCACTTGCGTCAAATCAATAAAATAAAAAAATACGAAAAATGGGTGCCTCATGATTTGACTGATCTGCAGAAAGAAACGCGTGTTGAAACTTGTGTTGCCTTGTTGAACCGGTACAGAAATGAAGGAATATTGGATCGAATTGTAACATGTGATGAAAAGTGGATTCTTTATGATAACCGGAAAAGAAAAATGCAATGGCTGACCCCAGGTCAAATGCCACAACAGTGTCCTAAAGCAAAACTTACCAATAAAAAGGTAATGGTAACTGTTTGGTGGTCTCAGCATGGTGTTATTCACTATAGTTTTCTCCGATCTGGTCAAGCAATAACGGCAGATGTCTATTGTGCCGAACTCCGAACCATGTTGACAAAACTAGCAGTAAAACAGCCCCGACTCATGAATCGATCTTCACCATTATTGCTCCACGACAACGCGAGACCTCACACAGCACGAGAAACCATTTTGACCCTTCAGGAACTGCAGTTAGAAACCATTCGTCATCCTCCGTATTCACCAGACCTTGCTCCAACGGACTACCATTTTTTTCGTGATTTGGACAATTATCTACGTGACAAGAAGTTTTCTTCCCAGGAGGCAGTACAAAATGCTTTCACACAGTTTGTGCAGTCTAGATCGTCGGAATTCTATCGCAAAGGCATTAATGACCTTCCCATTAGATGGCAGCAATGTATAGATAATAATGGCAACTATTTTGATTAAATAAATTTGTTAAAAATTTAAAAAATAAACAATATAGATTTTCAGTACAAATCGGCAATTTCATACTTTAACCCCTAATATTACGAGACTTGTGTCAATTCAGTTGTCATTCAAAAACGTCGTAACAAAGTGATTGATATTATTAAGCACGAAATAGGATCTTAAAGGCGAACATTTATTCTGATCCTTTACATAAATCAAGCTAAGTAAACTCTTTGTTGAATAGTTACTTTGTTTTCATGTCAACCAATTGAAATTGTGTTTCACCGAAAAGCGGAGACGGATTAAATTTCCCACATTCACACCAAATCAAGTAAGTTTAGTATTAAGTAAGCCCAAAGTAAGCATTCTTGGGGCTTGAGTAAGGATACAAAGGTAATGGATATACATACATAACATATATGTGCATGTGTACATGTATGATATACATATCAATCAATAGCCATAGAGAGCTTAGCAGTCGACGGACGACTGTTAAACCTAGGACTCCTTCATGTTTTTCATATTAGGCGATGCTGTCGCTAAGCATAAAGCTACGCTGGCACCATATATTGGAGCAGAGCGTAATACTTAAAAAAAGAAAAAAAAATTGTTTCGATGGGAATTTTTGCGGATTTCCAAATTCGGGCTTCGTCACAATCTGGTCCTAAACCTGAAACCTGAAAGAAATTCGATTCCACATAAAAAATATTAAAATCGGTTAAGAACTCGGGTAGTTATGGCGTAACAGACATTGCGCCATTGAAGCTGATCCATGGGAGCTCCAAAAAATCTTTCTCCTGGATTTCCCTTATTCAGCCACTGCTAGCAGTCCACCTAAGGTCCAAGGGGTCACGGAGCGACGCACGCTTTGCTTGCCCAAACACGTGGGCACACGTTTTCACTCCATGGGCCCTATTTTTGAATCGTTTGAGCCCAAATCACATACGAGTGGCATAAGTTGTCTCTTTTTCGCGATGCATGGAGTAAAAGGGACGGCTCAAGATTTTCGCATGTGATGTGAATATGTTCCAGGTGGTTATGCGTGGGGCGCAAGCCGTAGGCATAGTACTTACATTATTTTCGTATTTGTTTCTTTTTAAGATTTTTTATATTATTTGCATTTGTTTATTTGTAACTAAAGTATGGCGTCGATATGTTGTACTACGTACTCGAGTAAGTAAAAAGGTTTATAATCATTAGAAAAATTAAGACATTTGTTGAAAATTATATTCTGGTTTCTTTTAAATATTATATATATAGTTTGAAATTTAGGTGCTGTTAACAATACGAGACCACTTTAAAAAAAAATTATCTAATCATCGGAACGGGGAAATTTTTAAAAGCCAAAGTCGTTAGATTAGCTATCTAACGACTTTTCTACAGATACAACCTGCCGTATTTGGAAGTTGTAATGCCTGGGTCTAGTCGATATTACTATGTCGCTATTAAATGAAAGATACTTAAAAGTTGAGTATACGTAACTTAAAAGTTGAATTAAGTACCAAGAGTTATGTAGTACTTACTATAAATATGTGTATAAATACGGCAAAATGTATGGGTAGAGAAGTCAGTAGATAACTAAAAGGATTTAAGGACGGCGGCTTCTGTCAAATAAGATCTCCACGTTTACAGACAGATTGGAAAGCAAAGTATATAACTATTATTCGGAAAACTGAGAAGTGTATGGTGACTGCTATAACACCACGCTTGGTGAATTGAAAATAAAAGCAAAATACCATAATTCGGTAAACACTGGTGTATATTTTGTGGTCTAAGTGAATGTGTGTAGAGGATTGGTGTACTCTACCGGACACCATATGGCATAGACAAGAAACCTATGTAATATGATTCCCTAGGAAGTAATGGTTAAGTTTGCCTCATGTAATTATAAAGAAAAAGATTCTTCTAGATAAAGATACACGACTCCGCCCAACAAAAACTGCTTTGAGTGAGTTTACGTCATATCTTACTTCAAAAGTCAGTTGGAGAGCAAATTGTATTATTTCAAGGCCAGTTGTAAGATAATATTACATACACATATCAGGTAGCAAGTGGTACAATAATGTGTGCCGAACGTGGTCGTTCTTCTATGACAACACCAACGTACTGTGCTCATTGTGTCCGGCGAGATAAAATTTCTTTTGATTAGTGAAATCGTGGTCACAAAATATATGTAGTCTTGGCACGTTTGGGTGTACTACGGCGTGAATAGTCACTGATAATTGACTATTGTTACTAAATTTTGATATCAAATATTTTTTTTTGTTTAACGGGTATACTTGACCAATTGTTTTGACGTGATAACGTCTTATAAATCGATGAACGCCGGCTGCACGCACGAAAAATCATGACTCATTGTCACGTTCCGCCTGACCCGAGCGTGCAAGCGAGAGAGCGGGACAAGCGATAGATAGGCACGATCGGCCAAGTGTTCAGCTTGTGACGCATCTATCTCTCTTCCACTCAATCGGCTGATGCGTCCGAGTAGAACAGAGAAAGCGACAGCACACAACCTACACGTCGACTGTTTTGTCAAAATAATATTATAACTCATATAAAAGATCGTTAAAAAGTCAACAGCTATTATTTTGTTTTCAATAAAAAAATAAACGTAAGTAGTTATTAATGTAAGATTAAAAATTCACGAGTGATAAATATTAATTTATCGAAAAAAAAATGTAATTTTCAATTAACTCTTTCTTAAATAATGATAATTCAGTGTTAATTGAATTCAATTCATAAAAGTATGCAATTATTCACCAATGTTTTCTTATTTGTTTTCCTTTTAAGAATCTGGAAACTGTATTTGCAGTTTTTTCTATAGTGTCAACTATCGTATGCAATTATCTTGTTTGTTTTTTTATCTGGGATCATAACGAACCAAACTTAAAAAAGAAATTCGTATATCATTTGTCCAAATCTTGAGTAGGCCTAATGTTTTTGTGTCTATATAAAAAGATCATAGGAAAAAAAGTGATGAGCTTACCTTTCATTTGTGTTTATGTAGATCAGACTTATTTCATACGATTATTGTTTTGTTTATAATCAACTCTTTTGAAAACGTATTTTTTAATCAATGTGATATACACATTTCTAATTATTCTAACACACTTATAATATAACAAGAGTTCTGAAACCAACTAAAATTAATGGTCATAACATTTGCATAGACACACATTAAGAGTATGTTCATTAAAATAAATAGAGAATCATCAAAATCGGTTCAGTATTATTCGAATTTTCGTGGTTTTGCATTTTTAAATCAACAAACTTAATGACTTTTTTTATGCGACTACCTCGCAAATACATCTCTTCCTTTAAAAAAAGGAACGTTGGCGGAGTAACATGTTAATAAAAATACAGTTGAATTAAGATTCTTTTTATTTTTGCGAACCAAGAATAGAGCAAAAGAAGACAAAAAGGTTCAGTCGAATTGTATTTTGTCGTTTAAATATACATCAAAAACTTTGTTTTTGAGAAAATAAATTCACAAATTTATTTATTATTACATCTACTTACTATTTACTTATGCGCGATCTAATCAGTGAACGAGAGAAGGTTAAGGGGAATAGACACTGTAAGGTGTTTTTTGCCTTTGGTCACTTTTTGAATAAATCTATAATCTAAGATCACAGTGGTTTGTGTGTTTGTTTTCCCACTCTTTTTCCATTGTATCAATAACGTTACCATAGCAACGCTAACGGAAAAATATTTAATAATAGAAAAAAAATAAAGAATTTTGTCCACCCGTGCGAAGCCGGGACGGGCCGCTAGTGTAAAAAAAAATGCATTGATCAAATTGCAACAAACCTTTTCGATTGAATAAAATACTGTTAATAGTACAAGTTTAATAATGAACCGTAAAATCCATCGTATGCATAGTTCATTCCGACTTTCTCACTCATTCACAACTCGCACCGGGTCACGAAATGAAAGTACAAGTACCTAGTGCTATTTGTTTGTTTAGAAAAATGTCAGTGAAATTCCGATACACAAACCCGTCGCCGGTTACGGTCGTTCAGTTGAAAAGGACATTTTCAATGCCTTGTTTTCAGGTCAACATCAACACGTTGAAATGAGTTTCGTTTATAACAAAAATAGAACTATTTCAGTTAAAAAGTTCGAGATTTTTGTATGTTAACTATTTTTTATTAAAAAATAGAAACTTGTCCTAGTAGTCTGGTAGGCGCGAATCTAACGCCTCTAGCTATCCGGTCGCTGGTTATCAGTTAAGGAACACTTAATAAAATCGATGTTGCTGTTAAGATGTCGGTAGCTTATTTGGAAGAGCACACGTTCAAATACCGATCGAATTAAGGGTTCAAGTCCCGCTGGGCTCCTGAAACAAGTTGATTTTTTCCCAATAAAATTTTGTTTACATATAAATATTCTTTCAGTAAATAAATATAAAAATACTCTGCGTGTCTGTGCACACACAATCATTTACTTAAACATGTTCTATTTACTGGTTGTCTTCCATACTGTTAGACAAAACATAACATTTTTTTATTTTTAATGTCACCATATACTTACAGTGCTTTATATCTGTAAATTCATACAATATTATACGAAATAAAAATATTTTATTAATATAAGAATATTTTAATGTATTATTATTTATTATCTGATAGATGACAGCTGAGCCCTTCAACAACAGTCCTTAAGTTATTACACTATGAAAATAACCAAAAACCAAACGCTGAGTCTGCCCGATAGAGCTAGAGAAGTTATCATAATGGAAATTATATAGAGGCTGCTTTGACGTGCGCAATCTGTGGTAATACATACAGGGAGGTGTTTTCTTTAAAAACCTATTAATGATTCAAAGACATTACTGATATGATTTCACTTGAATGAGATCACGAGGACAGTTGTCATTTTAAGTATTTAAAATGAGACTTTAAGAGAAAATCCATCATATATATTTTTCATGCCTAGGTACCACTTCCTTTATCTAATTTAATGGTATATTTGTAGCTTAAGTGGCGGATTTCACAATAATTGACTTGACCGTTCAAAAGTAGTCGGATAATTAATTAGATTTCCTTCTTTAAATTTTAATTTATTTGGCGTTTAACTTGTTAAATATTATAACATATAAAGTATTGTTAACTTTAAATACTTGTTTTAAACAAACTTACAGCGTACGTACTTATGTAAAAGATGGTGTTTGTATTCAGAAGGCACAAATTATCTTTATAAATATCTGTTTTACTATATTGACTATGTCAAGCATCGTATTGTTAATATAACAACGATAAACTTTCGATCTCAGATTAGTGTAACACAAATCGTTACACGCTCTGTCTTACAAAACATACTACGAAACTGTAGCGTAGCATCCACAGTTGGTTTGTTTCCACTGTCATATCGCTATTTATTTTAATGGCAATAGACAGATCGAGGGCTAACATTGGAATATTAAAGCTTGCATGGCCAAGTTCACTCCACGAAGAACTCTTAGAAGCCTTAGGAATACAGGCGTGTGTGTATCGTACCGTATACTATTGTATTATAGGCTTTATATTATAGGCCTGATATTATAATATCAGGCGATATTTGTTTTAATGACTATCATATTTTTATAAATGTAAACCAAAACTTGTTGAATAAATCTCAGACTGGAGAGTCAACTTAATAAAACGAATGTATATTTACTTAATCTTTGACATTACTTAAATATTTAATTTCCTAAAATTGATAAAGAATCACTTTGAAGTTATCTTGTTAATTACTTTTGCCCTGAAGCTATTGAATAGATTTAATAACCTTGTTTTGGAAAGAACTGACAATAAACTGAATAAGAGCAGTCTTTATTATTTTATTAAGTGAAACCGTGCACTGGGCAAAACTATCTATAAATTTAGTAAGAGCTTTTTTTTCTTATTACAAGTGAGCTCAGCATATAAAGCGAAGTTTCATTCCGTCATATTAAGAGAAATAACAATATTCAATAAGGGCTAGAACCGTCTTACGGCAATGGAAACGTGTGCGCAGAAAGCAAGGGGCAGTCCTACGTATATCGCAGGTGGTTATGCAGTAACCGTGCGGCGTTCTTGAGATAAACAACAGAGGGACCCTGTTCACTTTTTGAGTTTTTTTTTAATATGACAGTACTGATTTGCTGTGTTTCTGTGTTCTAGTGTTTATTGTAAAAGGTTAGTAATATTTTTTAAAATTATGTACCTAAAAAAAATATAGTGGTATGTTTTTTTTAAGTTTATAGAAATTTAATTCCCTAATTTTTTTTTCAAATATAAGGGGATTATATCAAATTATAAGTAAGTAATATTTATCATAAGTGTTTAATACATAACACACAATTGAACACGTTTCTTAAATACATACTCGGTTATTTCATATCAAACTAATAATTAAGGTGTAGTATTTAGTATTAAAATATTTATAGTAGTGACAGAGAGTAAGCAGGTATAAAATATTTTTTTTTGTATAATTTTAGACAATTCGTTTTAAATTAAAATAAAAGTAAAATAACTGTACGTACATTTGGTTTAACACCTTACACAAAAAATTTGAGTTTATTTTCTGCCTGAAGGCAGCCTAAACCTATTATAAAGAAAAATGCACCTGTCATAGATCTTGCAACCAAACCTGCCATTAGTAAATCTTAGCTTCCTTTAACTTATTTAAATTACTGACCAATCACATAAGCAATATTATATAAAAACTCTAAGACGTAACTGTTTTATTCCTGTGCGAAAGTAAATATTATTTTAAGTATTGTAGTGTTTTGGGTAATACAACGTAAAGTGTACGTTAATAATAATTATTCTAACGGCCAATTTTTCAATCGTCTATGTGAAAAAATTGATGTCGCTTTAAGACACCTTATCTCTAAGGTAGATAAGAGATAAGGCAGATTTCATAGTATAGTAGTCAGCACATCAAGATTTACCCTTTAATAATATATAATATTAATATTTCTTATAATCACACCAATTATAGCCCATAGTAAGCAAAGTAAGACTTCTATAATTGATACTGGTATAGATATATACATATGTAACTAAGATATGAAATATTCATATATATAAATACTCATGATTCAGGTGCAAATGCAGACCCTGCTGTCTCCACTGGGCACTCTGGGCAAATGCCCAGGGACCCGCGATCAATATCTGGTAAAAACTAAGGCCCCCCCTAGTTTCTGCCAGATCACTAAACCAATACCGACATTTATTACTGAAAACCTTATTTAATTAGACTAAACCGAACCTCAACTAGGGACTACTCGTATATTATCAACTTGCTTATTAGCTTTTGCATGCGAGAAGCTACTCTACTCTCACCCAACATAGGGCTATCGAATTTTAGCATGCTTAGATAATTTTAAATATGTGAGAATCGCCCTATTTAAATTAAATATTATCTATTCATCTATTGACTGTGTATAAAAAAATCTGAAACCTTGTTTATCTACTATTATTGTCTATACTAGTAATAAAAAAGTGTTCTGTCAGAGTCATAGGGGCCCCATTATTCTTTTATGCCCAGGGCCTCCAATAGGTTAAAGACGGCTCTGGATGGTTGTATTCATCACAAAAACATCTACTATCACAGGATTGCTGCCGTTGTACCAAATGGTCGTCACTTTGGCGTTTGTACCTACTTTGTTCTAAATTTACCTCTTTCCATTTTTAGAATTTACTGGTTGATGAGCCGTCTACAGCACTCTGCTATAATAATTCCAATGTTTGCGACCACGACCGTTCCTAGTTGCAAGATTTACAGTTTAGTATGAACTTACATGACACCCTAAACAATAAAACAGATCCTAACGCGCAACTTGTGAGCGTGTTTAGCAAGAGACCACAGTCGCGCAACGTTACTGTTCTACAGTACATTGGGATTTTTAAATGTCCCAAAGATAGCAATTTGGTAATCCTTTACATGTAAGTTTTCAAATACACTGTTTAGAAAATGAAATTAATGGTATAAAAAACTAATTACAAAACATGAAGTGAATAATTTTGTTTGTAGAGTTTACAGGTTATTCAGTAAAAAAGATAACAGAGTTGATTATTTTTTATTTTCTATTTTGATGTACTTTATTAGCAATAGCACTGCGCGACTCAGGCGGTTCGCATGTCAATATACGTCTTTTTCTGCATTTGTTTGATTATCCTGAGTGTAAAATAAAACTGGTTATGATTGAATGTACAATATTTCCTGAACACTTCTTTTTTTCTTCTTTTGATGATGGTTGAAAGTAATGCTCATATTGTTGTAATTTCTAAATAGAAAAATAATCTATTGATAAATAATTTGTCTAACATACTAATATAACTGAACCCAACAGTTACAATACATATAACAGTAGGAAGAATTGCTGGTGGTCAATCGCGGTCGGAAAAGCGACCAGAATCGCGGCTCAACTGTCGTGGTCGCCCATCGTAATGTTATCCAAGCCTCCTACGAATTATTAAGGCTTTATATTAAAGGGTGATTAGGTTTTGTCTAGTTAGATAGTTTAGCTAGAATATTTAGAAAGTAGGCCGCAATTTTTTAAGCGTCTTTTAATTTTACCGATGGTGTACAGCATAGGGCTCGAGCCCACACGCACGCACACACACACACACACACACACACACACATATATATATATATAATAATAATAATAAATAATAATAATTTTGATAAAAGTGGGTTAATAGCTTTCACCACAAAGAAATCGGGCAAAAAGTCGTAAAACCCGACCATGGCGAATTTTATCAACGCAAACTTCTTTCTTCGTCCAGTAAGGAGTAGCCATATGCATCTAATTCTATTTTAAATTTTGATGTAAGAAATACTTTGTGGAACCTTTGCTATCGCTATCGTCGTCGTTTTGAAACCAGGATTGAAAAAAAATCGTTCATAATATTTTTAACAGTTACCATAATAATCAGATAAAATGTTACATGTCATGTAAAATTTTATCTTAAAGAAAGAAGTATATTTTGTTTACTCGTTAAGTATTTTAATTTTTTGTATGATAAAGGCAAATAGGAAGTGTCAAATTTAACTGCATTTTGCTATGAAACCAACCAAGCGTATGGAATGTGTTAATCAGCAACTGGTTTTTAAACGTAGTTTGAAATTTGCGAGTTACTTGATAATAACTTTTCTTTGTGGAGTAATTGGAAGCAGTTCTATCATTAAAATAAACATCATTTAATCAGTTATATACAACAACCATTATATATAAGTAGTTTATAACATACTTATATAGTTTAATGCCCAATCAGTTTAAGGTAACCCCGGCATTCAAAATGTATTGCTTCTAGCAACAACATTCAATTTGATTACTTATATAAACTTGATTAGACTGTAAATATCAATTGTTTTAGGATCAATTATCTAAGGACACTTGACATTTTCAGCTACGGCGGTATAGCGTATACATATACCATATACATACTCAGTAGTTATTTCTGAATTGAACACACAGTCAAAGTGTTCAATTTAAAAAATAATTTATTTTTCTTCAACATGCTAGCAATGGCGCTGATACCAATAACTACTTACTACCATTATTATCGGAATGGGAAGTTAATATTTAATAAGTAAACAAACAAAAAAATAAGTATTTCCTACATTCACACCAATTAACCTAGCCCAAAAGTAAGCACTTTTAAGGCTTGCGTTATGGATACTAAGGTAACGGATAGACATACATATATGATACATAAATAAGCAATGTTCATAGAAATATATACAAATATCCATCGTTGTGGAGATCCTTGGGGGAGGCCTATGTCCAGCAGTGGGCGTCGTACGGCTGATATGATGATGATGATCCATGACTTAGGCACAAATGCTCGTATTCATCATACAAACATCTGCCCCTTCCGGGATTCGAACCCAGGACCGTCGGTGCGAAAGGCAGGTTCGCTACCGTTACACCAAACGGTAAAATTATAATATTAGACAATATTAGAAACGTCGTTGTATTTCAGCAGTGAGGAGTAAGGTGGCCATTCTTTAGTGAATTGAATTTGTTTGTTACACTTTCCCGCCTTTACTACTCAACCGGTCATAATGAAATTTCGCATACACTTTGCCAGGAATACAAAGACGGAGCTAAGATATCTTTCATGCAAAAAAAAATACTGTTCCCGTGGGATAGAAATATAACTTTTTATCGGTAATCTACATCAACGCAAGCGAAGCCGTGGGTAAAAGCTACTTTAAAAGACAGTTCTAAAAATAGAAGAGTTAATGTTTTAATTATGACTGGTCTGAAATACAGTCATTAAATTATATTCAACTCTAAATTGCGCTGGTTATTTACGTGAAACTCGCATAAACGTACTGTTTAATGTAATTAACTTATATTCCATGTTATAAATGATCTACAATATTTTATATATACATGTATTAGCCAATTCAACAGACTATAATCTTTTGACTCATGCAAAAAGACCATAAAAGATTCTTCCAGTTTTACACATTTTTAAGGATTTCTGGTATCTTTCAATTCTATGTAGCTTTTTAAGTAGCGAAATGTGTACGCTGGATATTACGAATAGTGTTTATAATAATAAAATATCGCATGACATTTTCCGATCCCTACCTTTTGGCTTCGTCATCAAATGAGTTCAACGGTTACATCATCAGGACTATTTATGTCAATATGTTTCTTTATAGTATCTTCAGCGAGATGTCGTCGTTCGTAAAATACTTAGTATTAAGGAGTTCCAATGACTATTTGTGTTCCAATGACTTCAATAGTTTCACTTCACCAAATTACCCTTTTTAAATATATTTGCAGAAAATATCATATCTGCTAAATGTATGCCTTTAATATCTGAGGAGTGTTTTCGATTCTTCATTGATTCTATCATGAAAATTAGATATTGATAATATTGCTAAGTGGTCAAGCTACTCTCAAGTGTATCAAGTGTGTCTATGCTTTTCTATCGAATGAAGCCTTAAATTTTTATTTACAAAGATTTTAACGTCAGTAAAATGAATAGTTCATTCGGCCCTGTGACTGTGGAAGTTGGCACTCTTAAAGATCTGTCATCTTGAATGTGAACAACTGACCAAAAAAGATTTTAATAAATTGCATATTCAAGTACTAAGAAATTAAAATATTAATTTAGTAATGTTTGACAGATTAACGTCAGTTTTACTGGTTTCATATTCCAATCTTTCCGTTTTGTAAATAATAAACTATAGTTAATAAACTGAACCAGAATGATTTGCGAAAAGAGTTTGCTGTAAACTGTTACAGATGAATAGAAAAAGGGGACATTTAGTATTATCGTGCTCATCGAAGAGCTATTACATCAGCAGTTACAATGAATGACTACTGCAGTAGCACTCCATTGCACAAAATATAGTAAAAGGTCATTAGTTAGAGCCCGGTTTCCCGTTATTTTATAGTTAGTGACTTTTCGGTCCAACATAGTATCAGCATTTTAAGGGGGTTAGAAACGTGTATCTCACCTCCCTCAGTTATATTTTCGTCATTGAGATGTAGATAATATATAATATTGCTGTGTCATTTAGAATATAATATCATTATAAGAGACCGGATTAGGCAGATTGATTTAGGGTCAATGACATAAATCGTATATGTAAATATGGACACGCCTACTAGTGGAATTTAAAATTTATAATATGGAACTGTGTGAAAATAATAATGTGTGGGTATCGTTTTATTATTATTATTATATTATCTATTAAAATATGACTTTAGTAACTCTTAGTGAAATATTTATTGTGATTCGAACGTGAAAGGAACGTTATTCACAATAAAAATAATTACGTAAAAATCTTTACAAGTTTGTCACATAGCAACTTACCAAAGTTTCAGATGAGTCGAATAAATATTAGGGGAACACAAAATGAAACTACAAGACATAAAAATAAAATTCAATGTTAAAAGATTTACTACCGATTCCTTCTTATTTCAACTGTAGTAATTATTAAATCACTGTATTACTCTTATAATAATTAATTTAATCCTATAAATACCGAAACTGCCCGGGAAAGCATTTCCATGTTTTATATGTCATGATGCAAGTACGAAAAATCAATCTACCTACTTATACCTCTGGTCATTATGTCGACTAAAACGTATTTAATATTATTAATACCACTTATACCAACATTAATAGCGAAGAGTGTTTGATTTAATGATGACCTGATGATATCGGTAACTATTTTATGATTTAACGTATTTAAGCGACGATAACATGTAACTAATAATATTGAAACTATACGAGTAATTTTGAGATTTTTAATTCCGAAATATCCACCTAACTTATAAATTCTTTGGATTTACTTTAAGCTTTAAAAATTCATTATTGACTACATGTGCATTTTTGTGGGTATGTAGGTAGTACGTAAGCGCAAATATTTTTAAAGGTAGAATTTATTGTATGGTTTTATGTGTTCTTGCACGACTTATTCTTGCGACATGTAATTTTACTAGTGTAAGTAAAAACTTAAAGACTTATTTAAAAGAGCAGTTTAGTTATTATACCCAAAATTAGCGAGTGAAGTGAGTATTTAGTGAAAATATCTTGTATAATAGCTTTCATTTCTATATTTGCCTTTTTAGTTTTCCATTCTTTGGAAAATAACGGATTTTGCTGATTGTTAATAGTTTGTGATAATTTTTGGGTCACAGTAAACAAACCCACTTACTATATGAGAAGGTTATTAGTTCCTATGCATCTGTAATGTGATTCCACATTAAAAATGCTACGCGAGGCTATTGAAATCAGAAAACATCCTAATTTTAATAGAAACGAAGGTTGAAGCGTTCCACTTACTTGGGATTCAATAATTAAAAAATAATACTTCCAAAGACACACATTGCAAGACATGTTATGTAGTTAGCTCTTTTTGCAAATAATAACATTAACATGGAGGTCGGTCCCCCTATCCGAGTTTCTTCCGCCAATTCTTCTTGGAAGGGGCTCCCAATTTCCGAACTAGTAGTAGACTCAGTGGCATACAATGTAATCGTAATGCGAAATTAATAACTAAATAAAATGTAGAATAAAACAATTCGAAATATATAAAAAAAATAACAATTAGGAACGTGCTCGATTTAAATGTTGTGAAGGTAGTAGAAAATACATGACAACCATTACCTTAGTCATCCTGTGGTCACGGCTCGCGGCTCCTGTTGAAGAGTCAAAACGACAGGATTAAATATAAAATAATTAAAGAACTGTCTTAAATTTTACACATCCAAAGTATACTTTACGGTATTTTTTGTTTCGGGGTGTTGGGAAAAAAGCTATGAAATTAGACTCAGAGGATGAGTAACATTGTATTATGTTTACATCGTTCGAATGGTAATTGAACAACATATGATAAAGAGAAAACAATGTAAAATTAAGCTGAACGTCAGTTTCTAAAATGTAAGGTTCTCTACCCTCTCTATGTAGAATTATTAGCAATAACGGCAGACGTTCCGATTCTACTGTATTACACGAGAAATTACTCGGAGAAGCGTGGTCAGAAGATTACAATTGGAAGCCTAGTTTGGTTTATATACAGGCATGTTTTCAAATGGGTTAGAATCTGGGATGCGGAATATACAGCGTTAATCTAAGATTGAACAAAAGTGTGAATCTTGATAAATACGCTTTCGTATTCAGGTCGATGTATACCGTATTATAGGACGTGCGGAGATTAATCAAAAGAACGAAACTACTTAAATCAGATTTCCATATCGTCTAAGTTAGTCAAGCAGTGCTTAACGCCATAATCCCGAATATTATATGTCAACACTAGTGAAAGACTGCTGAGACAAACTGAATGAGCAAAGTCAACGAAACAGTTTTTCTATAATGGGTACAAGTACAATAAGGAATCATCGGCAACTAAAAAGACTATGAACCTGCAAGAGTTCTACTTGAACTGCATATCCCCAAAACTTACAATATATAATGATTTAAGTTTATGATAGGTATATGTGTTAGTCTCTACTTAACTTTATATTTTTGGGTCAACAATTTTTACAAATTTCAAAATATGCGAATTAAATGGCAGTATTTATTTATTGCAACATTAGAAGCTGAGTACCATAGACCCGACTTTTGACATTAATTGCAACTTGATGTCTCTGAAGTACTGCAACCTAAGAACTTGTAAGCTTGAAATAACACAAACATATACTTCTGTTTTGACACGCACACTCTCGGAATATATCCCTTTAAGGGTAAACGCTGAAAATAGCGTCTCACTACCACTTTGCGGGCTTTTATTTTCACTAAGTGGCTCTGAAGGGGTAACCAACCGAGCAGTGATGACCCGATCAGATCAATCGTGTCTTGTTAAGCTGTAATTTATTTAATTAGCTAGAGAACGAGAAATTAACTAGAGGTCTTGCAAAATTATTGATTGCATTTGTTCAAAGCGAAGTTTAATACTGTATTGATCATCATTTTCTTGAGGTATTTGACATATTTTACCATATTTGATTGCTTAACGCTTCAACATATCTGATGGTGAGGAATTAGACCGGATCCTCGCCAGCACCGGCCCACGATGTAGCTACGGTCTCCCCATATCATATAATAACTACATGATTACTGCAAGTGCATCCTGACTTCAAAATGTTGTATTTACTCATAATTGCATAATTGCGGTAAGTCAATGAAATAAGATATAATTGGACGCAAAGTGAAGTTTTATGCTAACGAATGTAACATGGCATAGATTTAAAAATCAATTTCAACAAAATTCTAAAAATCTTCATCGCAATAAAAACAGTATTTTAACCTGCAGTGTAAAATCTTTTTGTAGCTATGAAAAAAACATTCATTCATAATATTAGAAACACTTTTTTACTGTTTTTGCGCATATTTTGTTTTATATTTAATCCTGACATTTCGACTCCTTTACAAGAGTCATGATCACAGGATGACTAAGATAATGATTGTGATGTATTTTCTACTACCTTCACAATATTTTAACCGGGCACGTTCCTAATTGTTAAAATTATTAATATAAATCAAATTGTTTTATTTTTACATTTTATTTAGTTATTAAATTCTCACTACGATTAGATTGTATACTACTGAGTCTACTACCAGTCCAGAACTGGCGAAAGAATCTTGGGCAGGGGGAACGACCTCCCGATGTAACTGTTATTATTTGCAAAAAGAGCTAACTAAATCACCAGGTATTGCAATGTGTGTTTTTGGAGGTATTCATTTATGAATTATTAGATCCTAAGCATATGGAACGCTCCAACCTTCGTCTCTATTGATATTAGGATATTTCTTGATGTCAATAGCCTCGCGCAGCATCCTAGGAACAAATCTTTGTTCTCTATCCAGAATTTGAGGTGTATCGAAACGCACTGCAGACCTATTATCGCGCCTGAGTTTTATTCAATTATAAGATATTTGAAATAATCTTCTGTTTCCCTTTCCCTTCTAATTTTCTCTTTCGCTGTTAAAATGTAATATGTTTTTATTGGAAAATTAACACAATACATAAATATATTTTATATTATAATTTACTTTTTATTATATATATTTATTTAAGGTTATAGTTGATCTATTTAGATAATTTGGAGACCTTAGAATCAGAATACTTGTTAAAACTATTTAAAAGACCCTAAATCAGTGAGTTTACTGTTAATTACAGAGATCATCAGACCCTGGCTATAATCTAGGCGTATAATCTGGGAGTTCAAACTCCATAGGGTTACTTTGTTTTATTAGAGAGTTCCCATGATCTCCTTCCGACTTCATTATGAGATCAGCACCATATCACAATAATTCCAACTTGATGCATTGGACACAATTCAGCGCAGAGCTGAGAGGCTCATCGGTGACAGCAAATTGGTGAAGAGCAAGCTTCACACCTTAGCTCATCGCCACAAAGTTGCCTGTCTGGCAGTCTTCTACAGACTGTACTTTGGAGAGTGTGCTCAAGAGCTGCATTTGCTCATACCGCCATCTCCTTTTTTCCATCGGACAACCAGACGCACTGCAGGCTACCACCCTTTCATGGTTGATGTTCCTACCTGTCGCACCAAGCGCTTTTCAACATCCTTCATAATGCGCACAGCAAAGTAGTGGAACTCCCTCCCTGCGGCTGTATTTCGGAGAACTTATAATCCCTCCATTTTCAAAGCCAGGGTGAATATGCACATTCTGGGTTAGCTCGTGGATTCTGTCTTGGCCCCCGGGATTGATTACATATGCATGTAATGTAAAACGAATGACAACGCAATATATTTTTTTTTTATTTAGGATTGGTTTGCTCTTGATCCCAATCATTTTTAACTTAAAACGGAAATTTTATTTGTTAGATATGTGAATACAAACACGCCGGGACATGTGAAACTAAATAAAAGTTTGTAAATAGTAAAAATACAACTATAGGCAGATCACAGATAATCATGGATTTTGTCTGTTGTCGCAATAAAAAGCGGAGGGAAAGTCTTTTTATGATCTTATCGAGTATACGTGCCATCAAACACCGTAGATTGTAAGCGCTTGCTGTACCTTGCAGAAGCATGCGACACCAGTATATAAACTTTCGGAATCGTAATCAAATATTATGTCAACTATTTTTATGGATATTATTCAATGAGGTTATAGTAATAAAATTGACATTTTAAAATATTCTGGACAGCGTCATTTATATAAATATTTACATATATGGATTTAAAATTGCTATTAAATTCACTGTTATGTGAGTCAAATTATACTGTTGTATTAGTAAAAATCTTTTTTGTTTAAAGTACCTTCTTCTTTATAATTTGTGATATGTGATTTTGTAAGTGATTGGGGATTGCGTGTATGCATTAACTTGTCCCCGTGGGTTCATTCGCGTGGACATTATTGAACCCATCATTAATGAACCCATTTTTTTTAGAATATTTGCATAAATTTACGCCCATCGAAGCGGGCGGGTGACGGCTAGTCAACATAAAAACAATGTTTCTGCACCCAACTGTTAGACTGACTGAGAAAACTGAAGAAGTTTTCTTATATAACTTTGCACGTTCTTATTTGACGTCAAATAATATGTTATTTAGCTTAAATACAGAAAATAATGACCGATACCGTTACCATAGCAACTTTCTGAATAAAATAAATTCAGGAAAAAGTTTATAAAAGTTAATCGAAATAAAAACCCCCGACACAAAAAACATAAGCTACCTTTAAAAAGTAAAAAATAATAAAAGAAAATTAATCCTAAAGTACCTATATGTATAAGTATGTATTAATATTTAAAAAAAAACTTCGCGTTCGGGGACCGCTCCAAAACTAAATTACTAACTATTAAATTAAATTAAATTCTTAGATTAGTAATTCAGATCCGATAGGTTCAGTAGTTTTGATGTGATTTCGTGACAAAGAAAAGCATTTCCATTCTATCTTCTTATATCTTATATATATATATATATATATATATATATGTGAAGCGTTTAAACCAACTGTAAGAGAATATAAACGTAGCTATTATTCAGATCGGTGTAGGTTGAAGTTTTAACCAATGGCTTAATTACCTTCTGACGTGGTGGATAACACCTAGGTATATTACATTTTTCTAGTAATATTATTTTTTTTATAGTGACTGACTCAAGATGAGACATCGCTTGTGCCAGATGAACTGGCTTATGGCGAACGGATCAATCAGACTATTCACCACTTCTGCGCATTGTCACCAAGCTAATGGACTGGAGTTAGGTATGGACGATTATCTAGTATATAGTGTTAGTATGTTCAAGAACGGGGACTATTTCGGGATTAAAACCTTGAAATATTTGGGGACTCCCCTTTAGCATACCACCAGGGTGGTGAAACAATATATTTCCAAGGAATAACTTCACATTTTCTAGTAGTTTTAAAGGTGATTTTGCTAAGTAGCATGATTTACATGACTTTTATTATGGTTTAAACGGTATTATAGAAATTTTTATGATTTGGTAGAATTCAAAATAAGTATTCATTAGAACCGGCATTCATAAAAATACCGGTTTTAAGAAATTTTGGTTTGTTAAATATTTGCATATTAAGCATAGAATACATAACACTCGAAGTTTTAGTAGTGTTTTCACAAAAAACGGATCTTAAGATGAACCTGGACAAGGCGAAAATTGTGTTGAATGCCCGCTCCAGTAAATATTGGGAACATTATACTTGAAGTTGTTGAACATTGCACATACCAAGGACATATGGTTGGACCGTATGTAAGTCCAACTTGAAAAATGAGATCTCTCGTTGAATTCAGCTCGGACGGGCAGCATTCAAGAGGGTGAAAAAATCTTTGCGTGCAAATTAACTCAGTGTCCTATATCACTGACAACTATCAAAGTCTTTGATCAGTGTGTGGTACCAGTGATGATATACGAGAGTAGGCGTGGTCAATAACTATGGGTCTTATAAGAAGAAATAAAAATAAGGAGATCACGGGAGAACTAAAGTAACCGACATTGCTCGAAGGATTGTTCAGCTGAAGTGACAGAACAGTATACATAGTGAGGTGAACCGTTGGCTGTGGTGGCGGGGAGGTTTTTCGAATAGCGACCGCGATCCGAAAGACGTTCCGTGGATAAGCAAGGAGGAATGTCTGGTCGCGGTAAGCCATTGGATGAGGGCTATGCAAGACTGGTCGTTTGGAGATCTTTCGTGAAAATCTATGCCCATATACTGCCCTATTGTAAGGCTGTAAGATTGATGATGAATTATTCATTCCTACAAAAAATAAGTATAGGTAAACATGGAAGATTTAACAGAAGTGGTGTAATACATTGACAGTTTGAAATATCTTATATTGAACTTAGTATAAAAATTGGAAGTACTTTTCGGTCACGAGATAATTTTGCACATTTGTGTCATATCAAATGACACGTACGAGTGAACGAGTACGACAAACGTCTTACTTAATTCTATTATTCCACGACTCTGTATCGTATGGCTAAATGTAACTATCTAGATATAAAATGTAATGTATTCAAAATACGGTAGAATTTGTAAACACAATCGATAGAACCTGGCAATAATATATTTTTTTATAGTTTTGTTTTGTAGTATTTAATTGGGACTTTATTTTTTATTTAATACTAATGTATTTGCTGTTTCTTAATTCATCACTCTAATCCACTTTTTTCCTTCTTTTTTAGAACTACGTATCAAAGTATTGTTAACAAAATTTTAATATTTATATTTTTGGGTGACACGATTGTTATGTTGTTTTAATAAATATGAGTAATTTAGAGTATTATTTTTATCCGTATGACTATTGTATAATAAATTATATTTTTTTTGTTTTTGAAAAGGTACAAGTGATAAACAACGGGCCTGCCCATTACACCAGCGACCGCGATCTACACAAGCAGCGGTGGATTCTTCAATCTTCGATGCTGTAATTTCGCCTGTGAAGTCTTGGGAAGAAGTACCCGGGCCAAAACCGCTGCCGCTCGTGGGCAATACCTGGCGATTTGCTCCTTACATCGGTTAGTAGTAATTAATAAAATAATGACTAGTAGAAGTATCAAAAATACCGAGTAAAATTATTGATATTTTTAAAATGACTGTGCATTATGAATAATTTATTTTTGATTTTCAGAACAGTTATAGAGTGTTTCATTGCATTCTTGCAGTGTGACATAGCTACTATTACAAAATTATTATAATATTTACAAACATTTTCTGTAAACAATATCGTCTTGTCTAATCAAGGAAATTGCATATTTATTTTTGAGAAAATTAATTTTATATTACCTTCACTAGGTGGAGAAATAATAATGATATTATTATTATATAAGATGCTTTGAAATATTGAAATCTACTTTCTGTTTAACAGCCAATCTCCGCAACCAATACTTCCTACATGGTATATTAATTAGACTTATGTTCTACATTTACAAGCAAAATACAAATACTATTTCTTATTGAAGAATATATATTTTTACCACGTTTATATGCACTACTTTAATTCCCTATTTTCTAACTCGTTATTTGTAAATACTAAACATCTCAGCCAATCGCCTGAAAACGAATTCACCAAGTGAATTTGAATTAGTTAAGCCTAAAAACGGGCGGTTTTTAGTCACATTACATCAAGTACTTGAAATTTTTATCATTCCGGGAAAAGAATTTTCCATCTCAATTCTGGGGAAAAAAATATATTGTGCTTTTAAGTCCGCTTATGAAAACGTGGTTTTTAAAACCAATTAAGATTCTTAATCAGATATTGGACTGGTTGGAAAGTTATTTGGTTTATTTTATGATTAACTTAAAACAGAAATAAGTAGTAAACCTTTTTTTACAATTTCAACGACGTGAAAATTAATTAATTATTACCAAATTGGATCATGATTTTAAAATTTATTAGGAATCATGGAGTAAATGACAATATATTTTATTTATATTTTTCTTGTCAGAGGCACCAGGTTCGAATAATTACATATGTTTTGTTATGAGCATAAGCGTTTGTTCCTGAGTCATGGCCTTCTGTATTTGTTTATGTATTCTATACGTTACTTAGTACCCAATGTACTAACTCTGCTTAGTTTGGGCAGATTTAATTCTTGAGAGTTGTTCAGAATTTATTTATTTATTTAATGCAGTACCACTACATTTACGCTGTCGCCACCATGCTAAAAATGAAAAGTTTGTTCTGCAATAATTCAATTATTATTTCGGCACAGATTTTAAATTTTCGTTAAAAGGTTTTCATAATGTGTTGTTTTTATAACACAAATGAGGCGGTGGATAATGGTTCCACCTAGAGCAAGAAGCCGGTACTCCACAGTACTTTAAGTTTTATTCATAAAAAATATATCGATATTAACGAGTCATTAAACAACTTACAACGATACTCTATGGTCATAACAGTTGATGTTATTGGTAGATTAAATGAATGTACCAATCTTTACACAGTTTATAGCTATGCGATGATTGTAATTTGTTTAATAACTAGCGTCGGTAAATAGTAATGTTTTTCCAAGATGTATTTGTAAGATGGTTGCAAATACGAAATTATGATTGCTAGGTAGTATTGCTACACGAATAAGAAAGCGGACGATAAAACAAAATTTCGTTATTTTGAAGTTATAATATTTTTGATAATAGTAAATTGTAAATGTAATTATTTAATAATTTTTGAACTATGTATATACATTGCCTTTGTTTGCTCATTATTCATTAATTCGTAGAATACAACTGATGATAAATTGTAATAATTGATGTAATAACTATGATACGTTAACTATGCCTTTAATGTAAACTTAAGTTGTTGCATTTTGTATTAATTTTATTTACCTGTGTGTCTGAGGTGCCAATCTTCCGTTTCTGGGTCGAACTTTCCGGTTTGGGTGTGATTTGTTTGGTCATTGACCCCACAAACCGGTAAAAAGGTGTAATTTATCAGTATATATTCGCAAATTTATGTTCTGAAAATGAAAACAAACGAGTTTTCTCAATTCCTAGTACAGATTTACTATCAAATGTTTGAAAATTTTTCTTCGTTTGCTGAGCAGATCTAGAAAATATGTCCATTAAAATTTTGAACATATGCTATATGATCTAGGACGTAGCTAGCAATATACAGGTTGGCATATCATTTTGGGGAAATCCTAAAATTTTGAAGAGTCCTTACTTTTTGACCATATTTTTCTTATGAAAATAATGTAAACATACGTTAAAGTAAATGTCACCTTTGAACATATTTATTGAAACAATTAGTTATTATGTACTTTATCATAATTAGTAACTGATATCGTTGATAACAACACGTGCGTTATTTCAACCATACGATTTACACCGTCAATATCGTAATAAAATTATGTAATTTTTTTAAATTACCATGATCGACTTCCTTGTTTTCTTGTATTTAAAAAATACAACATTTGCTAGGATCATATTCTTATATCTTTTATACATAGTTTCGGACGTCCTCAGTCTTAGGGCAAATAAGTAATAAATATTATGATAAGGGCAAATAGTTGTATCATAATGTTTCGTAAAAATCTTTTGGCTCCTAACTTCAACAAGATAATCTTAACAGCTTGACCTCCTCCTAAAGTATTATGTAAATAATAATTCAAAATCGCTGAGCGCCTCACGTTTGATAGAGTGAACTAAAAACAAAGCAATAAAAAAGACGCTTTTTAATAGTGTATGCTACCACTTGGTATTAACCAATAAATAATTATGTAATAAACAGCTTACATTCTCGGATACACCTGCTTGAAAAACTTGCCCCGGCTTCCCCGGGGATCTCTGGAGTTTTAGCAAGTTTACACTGCTACCGCCTTCACCGCGTGGAATCACTTCCAGCTTATGTTATTGATATGCAATTGCATGTGTTTCACTTCATAAACACAGGATAGACAGAAAATTAAATTTCACATACTCAAGGTATTTAGAGAAACGACAAAATTCGAGTATGTTTATTTTTGATTAAAGCCCTCAATATCTAATTTCATGCTTCACTTAAAAACTGGTGGACGTTTCATATAATTTTTTAACCCTTTTTTCACCCCTTTAAACAAAAACAGTTGAAGGTGTCTTTCCACTTTCTCTCGAGAAGTCTGCGTATGTACATATGCTAGCACAAGGCTGCTCAAGTTTTTTAACAGTCGGGCCAAACGGCGGGCCCCTAACCAATTATTTATCCAATGAAATCAAATTGTCAATGATCCGACAAAAATTCATATGTTTAAGACTTGTGCTATAAAAACATATTAAATATTTTCAACTTGGCGGAAATTTCTGAATCTTGCCTGAGTGGGCCATACAAAATGCGTCGGGCCTATGGTTGACCAGCTTTGTGCTAGCATGTATCAGTTAACGTCAACTGCTCTACTGGAACCTTGATGAAGATGGATTTTTCATTGATCAACCATCATTGATAAATTAGCTGTCATTCATTTTTTCATCGGACAACCAGACTAACAAATTGGCGACACCGTTATTTGCTATTATAAAAGAGTCGCACTAAGCGTTTTGGTTTCAATTTTATGATAAGTACCGCTAAGGAGTGGAACTCTTTGCCTGAGTCTGTGTTTCCTGAAAAATACAATTTAGGGGTCTTCAAGTCACGAGTGAATAGGTATCTTCTAGGCAAGTGCGTCACATCCTAAATCGCATCGACGCTTACCATCAGGCGAGATAGTGGTCAAGCGCATGCCTATTTTCGATAAAAAAAAATTAGGTAAAGAAATAACTGAAGGAAACGCTTTACAACTTTATACACTTCGTCTTAACTCATGAGAAAAAATTGCAACATATAAGAAAAAAATCCATAAGAATTTAAACGATAAGTGTGACCATTAGAATTACATAATCTAAATATTGTCATATTTTCATAATCACTTAAACATCATAAAAATTCAGAACACAAATGGGAGTCTAATTTCACGGTCCACGATAGTGACGGCGTTGTGCAACTAACACAAAGGTGCATCAAACATGATGAAACGTGTAAAGTCTCATTCACAAGCACAAATGATAAACATAATACAAATTTTAAAACCGATGTTTAATCATTTATATGTATTACTAGCTGACCCAGTCACGCGCTGCTGTGGCACAGTAATTTTATTTTTCTAACATATAAGATTTTTTCTAAAATGAAAGTAGCCTAACTTACTTCTTATTACATCAGCTACCTGCCAATAAAAGTCTCGTCAAAATCGGTCCAGCCATTTCAGAGATTAGCCGGAACAAACTGACAGACAGACAAAATATGTAAAAAATGTTATTTTGGTGTATGTACCGTATTTTTATTCATATGCATGTAGTAAAAAACGGTTATTTAAATATTACAAATAGACACTCCAATTTTATTTTTATGTATAGATTATTTTAACCTCTCTATGTCATTGAAGTCCTATACAGCTGGACTGATTTTGAGGAATTTTTCATGTGTTTAATACGGCCCCTAGATGGTTTAAATTTAGAATTGGACCTGAAAGGGGATGTTATCGAGGATTAGAAGAACCGAGAATAACGTTCGGGTCCGCTGCTCTAATATAATTATAAGAACTGAAGTTCTGTTAGACATCTATCTGTAGATTGGTAGCAACCAACCGTCTACTAACCGGACTTCTACCAACTTAGGTCAGTTTTGAGAAATTTTATTAACATCATACTACGACCCAGCGCTAAGTAAGATCAAACAAAGTAAGAAAGCGGATACACCTAGTATTTATAATATTATATTATAATCACAGTTTTGCGTATGTTCTGTGTATTTTTTATTTAACTAAATAATTATTCTTTAACACTTCAAAATGGAAAAGGCTTTCCATTACTTTTAATTTACATTTTTTAAATAATTTCTTTTAATGAAGAAGACTTAACTATTGTCATCAGACTTTTGTTTAATGTTTAATACATTGAATAAAAGTCTGGTGGTAATACGACGAAGCTATATGACACACATGTCTGTTTTGGAAGGGGCAGATGTTTGTTGATATATGTCTATGAATATTATGTATATATGTATCGTATAAGTATTCCTATTCATTACCACAGTATCCATAGCACAATCTAGATAGTGCTTACTTTGGACTAGGCTAATTGGTGTAATTGTAATTAATATCATTATTATTAAATTACTTAAAAGGAGGATGCTTTTTTCACTTGTATGAACTATAGCAGTATATAATTGCGGGACTTTAAAGAAAGTGGTATGTTCGGCTTTAGAGAAACGCACTCTAAAATCGACCTTGTACGTAATCGGTACAATGTCATCCGAATCGTTATTGACATTGTAAGCATGTGCGTGGACGAAAATGGTGGCTATTACATAACAAACAGTTGTATGTTATTCACAGTCTGGAATATGATTTGGGCACCAATCTAATTTTTGCTGTCATCCTCATCATTATCATCGTTGTCGTCGTCTTAGTTGACAGACGTCTATTACTGGACAGAGGCCTCTTCCATAAAATTGGGGTTCTTAAAAGACCATAATTTTAAAAGTGCAGCTACTCATATTGTGGTTAATGAAAGGTGTTTAGCAAATAACTACAGTATAATTAGTCGCTTTTTTGACACCCTGGTTAGTGGTTAACACCAACCCTTCACACTTAAGGCAATACCTATAATCCAGCTTGACATAGTACATTTATTTACTGATACTTTCACCTTTTGCGGTGCAACGTCAAATATAAAACAGACGAACTGAGGGTGTAATGAAACTGAATAAATAAAATTAATATTTTGTTGTTATAATAAAACTATGTTTAGAAAAAACACATACAAGAAGTTACATAAGGTTTGTCATCACAGCAGACAATTAAATAACAACTTTTAACTAACAAATGTTTCATTAGAAAACGTAACGTTGTGGTTTTGTACTAAAAATAAAGCTAGTTGGTTTCGAGACTTAGCGATTGCGTATAATGATGATATTCGATTTCGTGGACCAGAGGAATATCCCGAAACTATGAATGTACAGAGGAAGTGAATTAATTGTACTTGTGTGCTCGTAAGATTTCGTGCAAAATCACATGAAAATTGCGCGCAGCCGGTAGTATGACAGCAAGATGTCACATTGTGTACAGCCGCTGCATGATGCGCGATGGATCAGCAGTTTAAAGTGGGACAAGGTCTCTTTTTTCAATTAACGACATCCATTGCACTCTGATGATTGTTGTGCAAAATGCAACCTTCAATGTAACCTTATGTGCGTGATTTGAATTTTGAAAAAACTTTTGTGTTGTAACGCTGTCATGTCGATAACTGTTCAGCCATTGATATTTTAATCATTTTCGCAATCATGTCACCGCAAGTGTGACTACCATCGACATATTGTCACAATGTAGCGTCCAATGACTGTAGGCAATGTATGAAAAATAATAGTGACACAGCAGCAATAACTACTAATAAGATAGTGTCCACCAACGTGTTAAGCCACATAAGAATCATTCACATAATTTAATATAATGTAATGTCAACTACAAGGTTCATTACTCAAATATTAAGTTACTGCAGAACAGTTATCATAATTAATTAGGTTAAGCAATGGTCTTCCGAAATAGAGGGGCAATAAAATCAATTTTAACTACGCTACTAACGCGTGGGCTTAAGTAGTTTGACACAGAACGCCTAAACAAAAAGTCATTGTAATCACCATTGCTTATATATTAATGACAATAGCTTCAGTATATTCAATTGAGTATGTAGTATAACTGATATCTTAATATATATAAGTTGCGTGTCACGTTGTTTGTCCGCAATGGACTCCTAAACTACTTCACCGATTTTGATCAAAATTCGTAACTATTTGTTATTTGATCTTACTTATAAGATAGTATAGGTTTTATTTAAAATTATAACACAGCAACGCGTGCTGGGTTAGCTAGTTTACTATATATTGCATTGAATTTCTTTGTTTGTATAATTGTATTATATTTTTACTAAATCCGAAAATTTGGCCGTATCGCAACTTTACTGAGCATTTCCATACGCATTATAAAGATACAGCAAACTTTAAAGTAAAAACTATTTTCCTTTCAAAGAAATTTCGGATTTAGAGTCTGATTTTGTTGAAATGAATGATGATTTTCTACTAAATACGATTATTGTAACTATAAAGTAAGGAGGATAGTTGAATATAGTGAAAAAAAGTTAATAGATTTTTTTATTATTTTTCTTAGCAGTTAGGTAGGTAGGCTGGAAACCCACAAATGAATTAAAGTTGATTTTTTTGTGGAAAAAAATCTTAACATAAAAATTTAATTGGTAACATAATAGATTTTATCTACTCTAATACTATTATACAAAGATTCTAAAACTGAAAACAAAATGCTTATGACAAACATTACGTACAGGCCAAAAATAATAAAAAAAAAAGTTTCATTACGATACAGGTCTTGTATGGACACCTGTAACATAATATAACTTTTTTATCATAACGATACACCTATACAACCTCCAGCTGGACCAAGGAGGTTGAACCTCTACTTTAAAAAGGTTTCAATGAACGAGTCCTCGACGACCGACGCAACACGCATGCGCAATTGATGTTTGCACCTTGGCGCCAACATTTGATATTTAAATAAATTTGTTGTTATATTCAGCGTTTTATTTGCAATATTGTTTTACATATTATAGTATGAGAGTAGATAAAGTAGTGTATGACACTGTACATAACTTGGTCTTATAACACTCGTGTGATGCTATAAAAAAACTCGCCTACGGCTCGTTTTTTTAAAACACACTCATGTTATAAGAACCCTTATTATGCAACAGTATCATAAACTACTATAATATCCTGCTGTTATATTTCTTATTTATTGTAGTGAAATAGACATCACAATATCTTTACGACTAGTCAGCCTCTTGCGTAACTTAAATTTGCGATTCATTAAAACCACGCACGGCCGTATATACAGGCTTGCAACGCACGTTTTGCTTACGTGTTTTTTTATATTTTTATGTCTGTTGTTATGACATTTATTTTTTTAATGTATGTTCGGGCATAGCTCCGTCATATATAGAAGGATTTGCAAATTTTTTTTGTTTTATTTTAAAGGGGGTTATCCGAAATGGTTCCATTTAAATTTCTTTTATATCTAATGTTGACTTGCGGAGACAGACAACGGGCCTCTTCAAAAAATGACAGCTAGCCAACCACGATTGATAACATCACGTTTGTTCCTTCGAACGAGGTACACAGATCAGCGTTGAAGACAGTTTATTTTTAAAAATTTGAATACATATTATTTTTATTCTACATTCGTTTTCTGTAAAGCTATAGATTGATTTTTCGAAAACCGCCATATGTAATCGTTATTATTTATCATAATCACAAACACTATATTTTCAGACGAAAAGAAAGAAATTAGTGACATTTCAGATTTTACGATGATAATTAATTAAATAAAAGATACGATGATAAGTTTATCTTTTAATGTGATTGAGTCGCAAGTTAATGTAAATACCGATAGTTCTGTTGAATCTGGCGTGAGTGGTTCCGGCAAGATAGGTAAAAATGCAGAAAGAGGTACACAGACAATATTCATAGGAAACAAATAAAAACGGCAGCTGAAAATTACCCCAAAAATCATCCCGAAGTGAATCGGGCAGCTGCTTAAAAATATGCCCATAATTATTCCGAGGTGAATCGAGCAGCTGCTGAAAAATATGCCCATTATCATCCTGAGATTAATAGAAAAAGCAGCAAGCACTTATTTGGAAAAATAAATATGTGTCCGGATGTCACTATGACCAAAAGTTGAATATGATCATCATTGTAATTTAATCACGTCAAAATGGGTGAACGGTTAAATGGGATTCGGCATATTGATAGATTATAATGATACGTGTACAATTGCCGTAAGGTTGGCTGGGCTATTTTCTCATATGGCACACATCTAAATTTTCATGCGAACGAAATAGCGGGCAACAGCTAGTTTATCTATATTCATAGCGGTAAATAGTCAAATATCTCTCTCAGTTTCCTATATTTAGTAGATTCTGTATACAATAATTTGTATTTTTCGTTCCACAAATCTTTCGATTCGATCCTTCTAGTGACATTTTGCTTTGTATTGAACTGCTTCCCCTAACAGTCATCGTCTTCAAATGACTATATCTTTTTTCGTTGTCAGACAATTTTAATGAAACAAATCTTGTTTTAATTAAAATCTCGTGAAATCCGCCGTAAAATCCGTGTAGTGATTTCGTAGGTTGATGAAAACTTAACATACTAAAACATTTTTTTTTTCAGAAAAAAGACAATTTTATAATTACACCTATATTACGAATTGTATTTTATCTAATTATCTACTTGTCAGTCTGTTACTGCGCGTCCCACCAACCTCTCAATAGTCCCAATGCTGCGCGAATTGTGAAAAAAAAATGTCGGACTCCTAGATAAAAATACCATTTTCTCGCTAAATAATGAAGCTGGTTATAAAGAATCCACCACAGAATATTTGGATCTCTGTAACCCAAAATTAATCATGATTTAAGAAAAATGGCAGGCCATGCGGAAATTTGTATATGGTAGCAATTGCTACCATGGACTGACAAGTGGTTATGTAAATTTCTTTCGATGAAATTAGTGATTAACGTTCTCGTCTTTACGTTTTTTTAACGTTAGTGTGCAGAGGCCCTTATTTTGTAGTTTCAATCCCAGCACCAAGATCACAAATACCATTGTGTTCCCCCTAAATGGCAATCATATAACGTGTGAAAAGTTTCTCGTAAGTTATAAAAAATACTTTGTTCTTTATAGCTGTACGCTGTTGTCACATACGGTTCGGGTTTTTATTAGTATTTGCTGAGTTGTTAAGTGATGTGTAAATTGACATTGAAGATAACTGCATGTTTTTTTATTTCAAGATCTAATTATAGAACTATTAATGTGCTGTTAATTTTATTTTTATAGTGTTTTAATTTTCCCAAGTTATTAGGCAAACTTTGTATCATAATTTGACCAAGCACTTAGAAGAATTGTTTGTGTTCACACAGAATATTCTGAACTCTACGCTGGTTTTGTGGTATTACCATGGTTTTGGGTCTTTAGACTTTTCCCAAGTTTCCTACTTTCACTTATTCTCAGCTATTTCGTTGTATCAAGATATAACAGAAAACACATATGACAGAAAATTGGCACTGTTATACATTCAATTACTTCGTACCATTTTTGAAAGCAATTGCTTTGGTTTATAATCATATATACTACGGTCTGTTGGTTGTAAGGTTGCATCACAGAGGAAGGAATTACAATGTTGTGTTTGCGTGCAGTAGTATGACTACACGCAATACTGTTGCGACCGAAATCACAAGTTCCGAACAAATCAATCATTGTAACGAGTTTCCATATTGTAAATTTCAAATTCGCAACTAAAAATGTAATTGGATGGATCGTAAGTCCGAATGAATGTTGAGTACATAACATGAAAATGGTGTTTTTTTATATGACATCAACATTTGTTATCAAAAAAGTATTAAATGGAAAATGGGCGGTCATTAGCACTCACTAATCTGCAATGTGCCTAATGGTCTACTTAGGCCTGTGTTATAACACTGGGGATATTTAAATTACATTTAAGCTGTCAGAGCTTGTACTTGTACGATATAAATATTGTTCTCTCATAAGTTATGCACCGGTATCACGATTAATAATTAAGTAAGTACCTTGAGAGCATTTACGCCACGTCACGTTTTGTGCAAATTTATGTCTTAACAGTTTAAAATAAGAAAATTGTTCTTTTATAACTAAAGAAGAAGTCTTAAAAAAGTGTGTGCTGCAAAGCACGACTGGAGTTTATTCCTTTGTGCCTCTGAACAGGCACAGAAAATAATAAAACAAAGCTTAGAAATAAAAGGAAATGGAACGCACATGAGGTTGCGCACGATTAACGTAACGCTGTCATTCGATCACTAAATTTTACTCTTTATATTATTTTATACCGGGGACCTTATATGAAAATCAATTCTGAAGGAGTAAACTTACAGACTTTTTTAGACTTATCTATCTTTCTTTGTTAATGCTCTTAAGGCATTTGCTTAATTATTTATCGTAATACCGGTGCATTACTTAAGAGAGAGAGAGAGAAATATTTATATTGTCCAAGTACAAGCTCTGCCAGCTTTAATGTAATTTAAATATCCCCAGTGCAAAAACACAGGTTCAAGAACACCATAAGGATTATTGGAGTTACTCCTTAAGAATTGATTTTCATATAAAATTTGTGATCGAACGACAGCGTAACGTGTTTGTGCGCAACCTATAGTGCGCACCTTTTGTTTTATTTCGAAGTTTTGTTTTATTATTTTCTGTGCCTGTTAAAGACAATCTTTCTAAAGGAGTAAATTTCAGTTATGCGTCGGAGTTGACAAAAAAACTTTTTTCATTTATGGAAAACGCTTTCATCATAACAGTTTTTATTTTCATATACGTTTTAGTAAAGGAATCCAATTCTTTTATATTTTCATCGTTATGTGAAGAAATAAAATTTTCATAATTATACACAGAAAAACTTACTCTTATTTCGCGACTTCTCGGTAAAGGTCTCAAGACAGGATTTCAGAAGCCATGGCATACCTTTTGATGTTGCATTAAAGCATTGTAAATGATAACATTTATAATGTCTTTTATAATGAAATCTAGAAACTACTTATTTCCAATACCATTACAGGCTTTTAGCGTTATTGCGCCGATCTTAAAACCATCACCGTCAAATAAATGTTTTGGCCAGGCATATTTAGTGGGACATTATTTTTTTATTTTGGTAACTCATTAAACTATACATTTATTTCGAATATAAATAATTAAAGTGTTTATGTTATTGAATCTGCACACGATAGTATGATAACTATCCCTCGAGTCATGTTAAAAATTTCCTTAACTGTACCTATTACTTTAAACTAGACAATTGTTAGCATATGATAGTGGTAATTCAAGCGTTGTCGTGCTTTTGTGTTTAGGACTGCATAGGCAATTAAAAAAAAAACGTATTACCATATTGAGGTGTTAATTATTTTAATTAAGGTATGAATGAAGTATAGGTTTTGAAAGTAGATACTGATTATCATATTTTTTTGGATTATCTCAGTAGATCAACTTTCGAAAGTTGGCATTGATGGAATGAAAGTCAAAAATAGGCCTATAGTTGCTTATGTAATTTAAAACAAGTACACCTACATAAAATAACACTATGAAGATAAAATAAACATTCTTATTAATGTGCCAATGTCTAAAAAGTTTGTATCAGATTCTCAAAGTGATATCAATATTGTGTTAGTTTAAAATTCAAGTAGCGATCTTAGTGAACTACATGCCAGTTTACTAACTAGCGAGTTTGTGTCCCAGAGCTAGTTATTGACATTAATAACCTATAGAACTATGTGACATTAATAACCTAATTCAATATCGTGTCTCCAGTAAGTATCCTCTCCGCCGTACCTGTTCTTCGAGCGCTTTACTTTAATGTCATCGAGAGTTCTGTGCAAGCTAGGTGGCTAGAGAGTTAGGTGGCTAATCTTAAATAAAAAAAACGATCGCCCTTCTTGTCTTGCAAAAACTCGGATAATGGTCAATGGTTTGTGACGAAACTGTGATAAGTAGTTGTACGCATGCCAAAAAAGGTTTATATATAGTCAGACGTCCGACTAACAAAAAAAGACGTCCCGCATAACTAATTTATTATAAAAATAACTTCATTACAATTTTGTTTTTAATACTTCTTAGTACGTCTTATTTTCTAGTTCTAGCCAAATAAGTTTAATTTTTACTGTATTTTTGGTATTATAAGAAAAAATAATTTGGTCAGTTCAGTTTTAACCTTCGAATAAAAGTGGCCAAGTTTGATTTCGACAAATGTCTCCTTACCTTCGCGTGCACGGGTCTATGCTTTTGCAGCAGCTATGGCGAAGTTTATTGCACTTACTAAACAGCTCAAACATTTTCTAGTTTTGGCTTAACTTAGCTTATGGTCGACGCAATTAATGATTGAAGTAAAAACATTGTTAGTGCGTTTTTGTATGTGTTCACATGACCTAAATTCTTTAGAAAACATATCTAAAGGGTTACCGCTCTTAGAACAACGCTTTACTCTCACATCGTGGGGAGAAACTGCAAATCGTGACTTTAGAAAGTGGGATGGGGTTAGGCAGCACAGAACCCGCTCTTAATAAAGATCGTACGATAAAACACGATTTCACAACAACAACGACGGTTCTGTTCATTTTATGTTTTACTGGCGCACCAATAATTGAAGTAATTTTATGCATGTCGTGCAAGGATGTCCATTTTTGATTGATTTAAGGGTAAAATATAAAAACAAAATAATTACATAGTGACAATAAAAATATTAGTACACTAGAACTCAAAATTATGTTTGACATTTAACGTTGCAGGTAATTACTCAGTAGAGCACGTAGATAAAGTGTGTTTATCTTTACGGGAGCAATATGGCCGTTGTGTCAAAATGGCGGGCTTGCTGGGTCGACCGGATATGCTGTTCGTATTCGATGCCGGTGAAGTCGAAAGAGTGTTTCGCGGAGAAGATGCCGCACCACACAGGTTTGTGGTTTTGTTTTTGCTGTTTGCAAAACTAACAACAATTATCCACATTAAACAAAAAGGGCCTCTTTTCTTTTAATGGTAGAGATTATGCAAAAACACTCCTTTTACGGAAGGGTGTTTCCGTCCGGCAGTTGTCTGAGATGATAATGAAATATTGTTTTGTGATTTAGTCTCAAGAACTGTATTAAATAGCAATACATTTGAAACAAATTGAGACACGATAATTATGTTAACATTAGCAGAATAGAGGCCCAGTATTTTTGTCGTACCTAAACATCCACAGTTTGAAACTTGGACCAGAAAGGGAGAATTGAGAGCAAATTTACAATTTATTAAATATATAAAAAGTTTAAAGTGCCTCTTGCATTTGACCATTGACAATAATAGGTACTTGTTACATTCACACCAATTGGCTGAGCCCAAAGTAAGCATTGAAAGACTTGTGTTATGAATAGTAGGATAACGGATAGATATACATATATGATACTCATGACGCAGGTACAAATTCTCGTGTTCTTTATATGTACAAACATCAGCCTCATCCGGCAACCTCGCGGCTTTTTCGATTCGAATGTAGAGTCGCTCCTAATTGGCCAAATATTTATAACTACCAAAATCGTTTTAAAAAATATGTTTTACAATTAAGTATAAAGATTAACTAAACCATATTGTCACCAATAAATCACTTTATTAAACA
Organism: Calamotropha paludella; assembly: GCA_927399485.1. NCBI lineage: Eukaryota > Metazoa > Arthropoda > Insecta > Lepidoptera > Crambidae > Calamotropha > Calamotropha paludella. The sequence goes on along the minus strand of OV656803.1, from coordinate 14,932,800 downwards.
CAGTTCTTCAACCAATGAAATTCAAGGTTTCATGCAAGACAATGGGAATAAAATAGCATAAAATGGTACCTATATTACTATGGTGTTTTGTTTCAGACCCTCAATGCCCTCTCTGAATTACTACAAACACGTTTTGAGAAAGGATTTTTTCGGTGCCGAAGAAAATTGTGCTGGAGTTATAGCAGTGTGAGTAAATACTACATAAGATTTTTCCATATTTTTTTATGTAACAGAGCACTTCACAGTTATTAGGTCCAAGATTTAACTTATAGGATAATAAAAAAGTTAAGTAAAATGCAACTATTACTGAAAGATATACTATGCATTAGTTCAATGATGTAGTTGTTAGCGCCTATGCTATTATTGCTTTGCTCCTTCGCAGTAGTAATTGCAGATGTTAAACAATTTCTGTAAGAGCAGGTCATTGGGTCACCAATATCTCATTAAAAGGAGATACTTAATTACTAATTATTTTACTTAGTTACCAGTAGATAATATTTTCATGTAATACGAGTAAGAAATCGCTACTGATTACCAATTGAATAATATTGAAGTATTCAAATTTACACAAGGATATGATATAATAATATATTAAAAATGACAGGATAGTAGAGCAATGGCAAGAACGATACTAAATGCACTAGTGATATAAGTTCCATGTTTTTGTAGTTAGTTTATTCTGACTTTTCAGGCATGGAGACGCTTGGTCAGCATTTCGGACAAAAGTGTCAAGAGTGGCGTTAAGTGCTGGCGCAGCAGCACAGTATACAGAATCTGTAGCAGAGGTAGCGGACGATTTCATTGACAGGTCAATATTTTTATTATCATCTCAGCGGAGAGGCAAAGGGGCAAAGTAGCCGGTTAGAAGATTTTTGTATTAATTCGGTTAAGGTTGCTGCCCGTTTTGTGCTCTACGGAAGGAGTTTGGTAATAACCTGAAGTCGCCTTATAAAACACCCTTAAGTGTGAAGGGGTTGTTGCTATTTTACTCTGGCACCTGTGTATACCACACGACCAAAATATTCCTATAAATATTATAAAAAAATTTTTTGTAAACTTGTACAAACACGACTACATTATAATTTTAATTAATTACATAATACTTTGGCGTATGAAATCTCAGTAGTTGCCTTAGGCCTCTGTATTTATAAAAGCGGGTTAGAAGATTTTATTAAGCAATTTTTGATTGTTTATGTGAACAGCTTTACATTTTTTTTGCTATTGTCAGTGTTAGTTTAGCTCAGCTAAATGTTTAATACATTCAACTTATAAGTATAGAAAATGGATTTTTCTTATTGAAATATTATAGACTTATGGGATGGTAAAATAAAAAAAATAAACTTAAATGGTGTTAAAAAGTCACTATTACTATTTTTTTTAACTTAACAGGATTGGAAAATTACGTAATGAAGATCTCGAGACACCAGATCTCTTTTTGAATGAAATACACAAATGGTCTTTAGAATGTAAGTATCTTAAGTGTTTACTTAAATATTTGCTTATTTACTTAGAACCATGAGTGTGCTTGTATAGGATGTAAGCTGTTTGCTAACCGCAAATAACGCTGCAATTATCTTGTTTAGTCAATATTAGTTCCTCTGTAGCAATATTCTTATCATACGTTGCATTTATTTTGTTACGAATAAATGAATTACTTAAATGATTTTGGATAAAAATTTATAAATAAATATTTTTTACATTTAATAGTAATTATGGGCCTTGTAGAATAACTACTGGTCCTTTGTTGACGTTATTAGATTTCATTTAATATGAAAAAAATGGAGTTTAGAAAAAAATACTTAAATAAACTGACCCACTTTTGAATGAATCAACCGATTTTTACGCGGTTGGCGGCAATTGATGTAGATTTTCAAACTTCAGAAAAAAATTGTAACAAAACAAAAATCAGATGACAAATTTCGGAGTAATTACAAAAAAACACTTTTTCGATTTTTTTCGTCAACGATATCTCACGAACGAATCAACCGATTTTGACCCACTTGGGCGCGATCGACGTGGTTTTTTGAGGTTAAGAGCTGATTAGTTTTTTTGAATTGATCGGTAAAGCCGTTCAAAAGTTATTTAAAAAAATCACATTAAAAAAGTTATTTTTCGATTTTTTTTAAGTTTTTTTTACTTTTTTCGAAATCTACCGGTCTGAATCAGTTCAAATTTTCAGGAAATCTAAGTTTAATGAAATTCTTTGGAACGCATTTGGTTTGTTTCGATTCGGTCAAACCGTTCAAAAGTTAGAAGAGTTTTACATACACACACACACACACACACACACACCACACACATAAACACACACACACACATACAAACTCGATTTTTGCCAAACGGGATAAAGACAATAACTTCCCGATTTTTCGAAACTCCTCGATTTTCTTAGCGGGAAGCTAAAAAAAACCATTGTGTGTACTTATGTACGCACGTAAGAAGTTATACTTCTTTAGCGTAACTAAAAATTTCCTCCCGTGTGCCAGTACTCTATGTTTGTGAAAAGAAAGATAAATTTATTAATTGTACAGTGATTAGTAAGAAGGTTCAAAAGATTCATAGATTTTCCATATATCTGTATACAGAATCAAGTAATATATCAAAAGCCATTAAAATAAACTGTTTAACCAATAATTATGTAAAAATAATAATAATTTATACTATAAAAAATAATACATACCGACAGTTAACCTTAAATTAATAAACGCACTAAAAAAATTATAAAATAAAAAAACCAGTTTGAAATAAAATTGTCATAATGTCATTTTATAATATAAAATTGTTATTATAATAGTATATATACAAATTATTGTTAACCATCATATATAATTTCAAATTTAAATATAGTTATCGGTTCTCTCGAAAACTTGAGCCAATTAGCGGCCAACTTCATCCTGCTGGTTTATTCCATGTCGCTTTTGCGGGCAACTTCAACCTGTTACTTTTGTGTTACAGTGATGCGCGCGCATCTGAAAATTTCACTTTCATCATTTTTTCATAACGCGCCTAAAGAAGTATAATTTCAAAAATGTACTGGTAAGGGCCGCGGTAGCAAATTCCATTACAAAAAATTAACTTGTATTAGGTCGTAGACGCGAATCGATCCCGCATTTTCCACTAACCGAGTGACTGAGCTACAATTAGTTACCTGTTATTTTTTACTGCCTACGACATAGAATGGAATATTTTTCAATCTTTAAAAAGAACTATGCATCTTAAATTTGGTAGAATATGAAGAAATAAAAACCTAAAATATGACGAAATATGCTGATACTCAGCATAAGAAACACTGAAAAAATTAACTAGTATGTTCACGGAAGTCCAATTGGAAGAGCAGTTTCCCATACCTGAGACAAAGCGTTTTTTTTAGTAAATTTTGTTTAGACCATAAGTTATATATAGTTAAAACTACCCATGTTCACACGACATTACTTTACTGATTGATTTACTCGTGTAGGTAAAAGATATGAAGCGAGGTGAAAAATATCGTCTTTTAGTTTTAATACTGTATATCTTAAGATGGGTAACGATTTCATAAACAAAATTTGGCATTGTTTTTATATATCTTTAATCAATTTCTTATATTTTTTCTAGCTCTAAGCCTAATAGCTCTCGATACTCGACTGGGTTGCTTCGACGCGAGCGCTGGTTCCGATAGCCAGAAGCTCATTGACGCTGTCAACACCTTCTTCCTTTGCGTCGGGGAGCTAGAGTTAAGAGCTCCTTGGTGGAGAATCTATCCAACAACAATGTTCAAGAAATATGTAGCTGCATTGGATACTATCCTCAGGTACGTTAATTGCCTTTCTAGAAAAACTAAAGAGTACGACAAGAAGATAACTTATTTAAACCATTTTTTTATTGTTTGATTATAGTGTTACTCTAAAATATGTAGAGAGGGCATTAGAGGAGCTGCAGATGGGAGGGAACAAATCCCTGCTCCAAGACTTAGTGGCAGCAGCCGGTTCTCGAGTGGCTGCCGTCGCCGCATTAGACATGTTCCTCGTCGGCATAGATACCGTTAGTAATGCTTGCTATGTTTGGTACAGTTTTTTTACGGCATAAGAGTGACAAATCCTCTCCCGATGGTAATCTATAATATAATTTAAAATAGCTCTAGATTTGCACGATGCTCACCCTAGCCATTTGGTACCCAGTATAAAAAGAAACAAACTTAAACCCTTGTGGTTAAACATGCAATAAGGGTTGAAACAAAGTTTGTTTTGTAAGAATCTTTTAAGAAAAAAGTACCTATATGAAAATACCTATTATATGTATGCTTATGGCATGGCTGCAAAAGGACACACCCTTTGCAGCCATGTGAAAACACCTTTCCTTATAAACCCTAGAATATCACCAAGGCTTTAAATAAATAACAAAAAAGTATGATAATTACTTGAAGGTAAAAACAGCAAATTTTAATAGCCTTTCTTTTGCTTATTTTGAACGATTTTTATGAAACTTTTACTGGTATGTAAGCCTGTATTTAAATTGAGATTTTAATGTGGCTTATGTTTCACTTATTATTGCATACGGAATAAAAATAATCCAAACAATCTCTTTATCTGCCAAAATAGTAAATGATCACCAAAATTATACCCCCATTTATGTGTGAGATTATAAATTTGACCACTTGCTATCCCACTCAAAGCAAATGACTCCAAACTCATCATTGCATAACTCAAATATAATAAATCAACTTTGAAGTTTGTTATTCCTATCCTATGCTGTTGTTAAATGTTTACAAGAGTTTGAGATTCCATAACTCTATACAAATTAACCACTTTAATGGGCGCGAAGCGGGGAGGGATATTATAAACTGCAAAACTTAATTTGGCGTCAATAAGCTGTATTTGGTTAAATCTCGACACTTTATGGCAATCATAGTGATATATTTAAGAAATAAAATAGCAATAATTTGCTTGTTAAAATTTGATAATTTGCTGTTAGTTCTTAGAAGTGAAACAAGCATGACTAAAATAACTAGTACCTTTTAGTATATAGTATTTTTAGACACCAAATCTTTAATAAATTTAACGGCTTTGTTTATCTTAAAAGAATGAATAAGAATGCAAAAAAATGAATTTGATTCTCAGACGTCAAACGCTGTTGCTTCCATTCTATACCAACTGTCATTGAGGCCTGCCGTGCAACAAAGGTTGTATGAAGAAATAATCAAGGTATTACAAGGTAGACCTATGAAGCCAGGGGATATTAATCAGATGCCATACTTAAGAGCCTGCGTGAAGGAAGTGATGAGGTAATTAATTTTTTACCCACAAAATGACTTGCATCTTGTACACAACATGGCAAATAATAGATTTTTAGGTTTTTGGAATGTTCTGAATTACTGGTTAATTAGAATATGACAATTGTTTGAACATAGACATATGAATATCCAGACTATGAACTGAAGACAACTTGATATTAACAACAACGCGTCTGTGGCTATAGTCTCGACGACGGCGATCTGAGAAGAAAGGTTTTGTGCATTTCAATGGTATAAGCTTTAAAAATCTTAGCTTTTAAAAGCTTTTAAAACCATTGAAATGCTAATATATTGTTAATTGCAGTAAGCATTAGGTATATAAAAAATAAAAAAAATTCGCAAACCTAAAACTACGTCAGTTTTAATATTTAATACAAATTTCGGCACTGTATCAAGCCTTTTTACTTTTTCAGGATGTTTCCCGTGGTATTTGGCAATGGCAGACAGCTGACCAAAGATACCGTCATTTGTGGATATAACATACCTAAGGGCGTTAGTATTATAGTAGTTAAACAGTATGTTTTTATTGTCCGACAGTTCAAATATTAAAATCTTCATCAGCCAAAAGGATTTTTTTTACAAGTAGGAAAAGCATTACGTAGGAACTACTTCAGCCATTCTAACCACCCCCTACAAAGCGCTACAGAGCAGGGATCCCCAACCCAAATTTGAGCATGCGTAATTCCCTAAATGCGATAAATGTCATCCCAAATACGCAATCAAGTCTCCACTTGAAATGAGAATTCACAAAAATATCAGATATTTTCGGCTCAAAAGTCTCTCGCACTTTTGAAAATATCTTTAAAAGTATTGCCTGCAGGCACACCTCTACGATCACTAGTTCGAGTTTCCAAGAGAAATATGCGCCCTCTGCGCCATGCCCTAGGGGTCCACATTATTATAAGTATATAATGTCCTTTTGGAGTTTTGCGCCTTATAGTCTATACTTTATTAGCAATGTTTCATGTTAAAATATTTGCTGATAATTATAGTGAACAGTTATGAGTGATGAATATTTAATAAATTTCGCAAAGGCTAATCATGGATGACCAAACAGTTAAAGCAGCCAGCCAATCAGCAGACCATTGGTCTAGATGTCAGCTTTTAATTAAGCGGGCCTAATTTGATCCTTACCGATATACTGCGGTAAGGAGTATTGAGAAGGTATTGGCCCTTTGACTCTTAGGTGCTTTTATAAACAGAGCAGGCCCCGAGCAACGGAGACAAAAGTTGAACGATTAGAAAAATACCGTATCAACTCAATAAGCTTTCTATTAAAAATAACATCTCCAATTTTTGGAATATTGATACTGACATGACGACATCCGCTTACATTTTTTTTCAGACGCAAGTGATATTCCAACATTACGTCATGAGCAATAGTGAGGAGAACTTCTCAGGTGCCTCTTTGTTTCGACCGGAGCGTTGGATAAAACGAACGCCTGGACAAATACATCATCCATTTGCTTCCCTACCGTTCGGATATGGCAAGAGAATGTGTTTGGGAAGGCGTTTCGCTGAGCTTGAAATACATACAGTTATTTGTAAGGTACTCTAATCATATCATTTTATATATGCAAATCATATCATTTTATATTGTTTGTGATGCTTTCACGTCTTTACTATTCAACTGATAAAAATGAATTTTTCATCCACGTTTAGCGAGTAAACAGATAAGAAAATTGTGTAAATTTTACTCGTTGCTTGTTTTAACTTGCGAAGCAGCGAGAGGGCAAACGGTAGAAAATGATAATTTGATTTCACATTAAATACATCTTTATATATAAAAATCCCTGTCACAGTGTTTGACCGCGATGGACTCCGATACTACTCTACCGATTTCGATGTTTTTTTTTCCGACTTAGGACAAAGGATAGGTTTCATTCTAATCTATCATAAAATATAATAAAATAGTCTTGTTAGTGTTATTTTGTTTTATATATAAATGAATGTGAAAAGCTGTCGATTCGCCAAATAAAAAATGATTATTGATTAAACAGAAAGTCCACTCTATTTGTAAATATTATTTCCAATTATCTCTTTTTTTTCAGATGGTGCAAGCTTTTCAAATTGAGTACCACCACGAGCCGTTAGATTACCACATACACCCCATGTATACACCCGACGGACCGATACGTTTAAAAATAGTAGAACGATAATAAAGTATATTATCGTTATGGGATATTATAATTTACCTGCTTGTATAACGATCAATCGAATAGGAGAATATACATAAAATTCGACACCGACATCTACATTATTATGTTATGGAATTAAAGTTGGAGAATTGGTCAATCTGTTAATAAACCAAGTTGCCGAGTTAAAACAAACTCTGTGTTGATTTGTTAACAATACATACCTAAGACGGGTCGTCGTTAAAGTTTTTTTATTTATGCAAAATATGTTACTGTCTCTTTTGAATTCATATTAAAAACTTAATACTACGAAATAAGTTTTGAAACTTAACTCTACTGGGTCTTTACGTACAAAACTTGCTCTTGGATTAAAATTGCTATTTTTATAATTCAAAGATTATTAAAACATTTATTGTTAATGTTAAGCGGCTTTTTATTTCAACGCTTTATTCATTTGATAAACCATTACTAATTTGATCAAAAACATATTTCACCAACACATTTTATTATTAATAAATAAGTTAACAAATGATTAAAGTAAAATAAATTTTATAGGTACCTACTTAGACAAAATTTAGTAACATTAAACTAAGATGTCATATTTCTACGACTGATTAATTTAATATTAATTTAGAATATTTGTTATCTATGATATGTTATTTTTTGGCAAACCTTAATGCGGTAAAAGGTTTATAATCTACTTGTGCCTACATACCTTGGAGTCATAAAAAATAAAAAATGTGTATAAACAAGTAAAATAATTGCCAAAACCTGTTTATAAGAAACTTTGGGTAAATTATTCAATTATCGGTTACAACTTTATAGGTTATATAATTCTTATTCACACAAATAGAAAACACGATGTAATGAAAATAGTACTGATACAAAATATATTTTAAAATAGCCATCGACAGTATTAATTATAAGGATTCCTTGTCTCATAAATATTGTTAAGGATGGGCATGAGCAAAGGAGGAAGAGCAAAAGTTATGTTAAGGGTATTTCATGATAGCTTAACGCAGATGCTATGTATGTAAGATACTTGATAAAATAATACATTTTCCATAATTTTTTTTATCATTTTATTCCTTGCATCAAATCCGCCCCCGCCCTGTATGCAATGCTCTACTATATTATGCATGTATTATATATATAAACGTTCCTCTTGAATTACTGTATCTATTAAAAAAACCGTAGTTTTAAAGGTTTTAACATACATAGGGATATAGGGACAGAAAAAGCGACTATGTTTTGTACTATGTAGTGATAAAATGTTATTTACCTGGTAATGGTTTGGGTGTTTAAAGAAAACAAAATATGACATTCATAGAATGTTTTACTTAGATTGACTCCATAAGCAATCTTATTAACAAACATAGGTCGAAATTTTATAACCTCTCTGAAATTATGTATAATTTGTGTTAAACCAATTTATATAAACGACATACATATCATATTTGCCATAACTTGTACAGATATTTCACACAAAGTGTACATAATTTCAATTATTTCAAAGTAAGTCTATACATTGAATGGCCACATCAGCGAACTGGCGAAAATATTTTCAAAGTATCACATATGAGTACAAGGATACATAACTGGGAGAATTATTTAATAAATTTCTATTTTTTTAATAAACATAAGTAATCATTTGACTAGGATAATACATACACAGATATTTCTGAGGATACGACACATTTTATGGCACTATTTTATATTAAACATATATAAAATAGCCATGCGAAAATTAAGCGCTTGACATAAGCTAAATAAGGCAGTGATTTCAACTTATTTTCTTATAAAGTTTGGCAAGTAACTTCCAGAGTTAATTGAAATATTATTATATAGTATCACAATATCAACCACTATTATCTGGATCTGACACGTTCATGGCATTAGCAGTACGTTCAAAACAATTTCGTCTGCCGTTGTGATCAATTACATTTTTCATAACACGCGCTGCGGGGTTTTAACTCCTTAAAATAAAATTTGATAAACACATGTCAAGATTGACAAATTAATAAACAATGTAATTGTTCTATAAAAACGGCGACATTATTTATTTGCATATTAAAATAAATTTATCTTAATTTGATACAAAAACTAACAAGAACTGTCAGTTCTGTTTGCATTTTTGTGTGCGATGTTCCGGCGTTTATTGTATAAATAAATTGCGATGGTTACTGCGAGGACCATAAAAACAGCTGAGCCGACTGACAGGTAGACGAGTGCAGAACCGTTTGTGACTTGCACCAGCGACTCGCTGACGTGGCTCACATCTCTTACGTTTCTTGTCCTGGGTTTTGTTCTTGCAAAGTCGAAATTATCTATAAAATATCAATACTAGCTTAAAACACAGTGAAGAATAAAAAAAATCTCTTCATAAGAATGGCGATTCGTCGATGACAATGACGACGAAGATTAAAACTCTATCTAAATATTTCGGGGTCCATGCATTCGAAGATATCATGATTCACGGCAATACAATCTATTGATTTTGAATCGATTCAACACTATGCTATTGTACCCAAATTAATTTGTATGACCAGAAAGAATGATCCCGTGCTTATCACGATTTGAAAACAACACTCATTGGTAACACATAAATAATTAATCCTATAATAAGCTACATTTCATTACAAAGATTAATAATATACAATAACTTTAAATATTTTTCTAAAAAGATAAAATGATGTTTATTCAATATGAGTGTTTACAAAAGCTGGATTAAATGACAACACCTACGTCATGCCTTCGCAAGTACGTCATCGCACATAGAGATACCTTGTGCCAAGAACAAGCTTCTCACATGACCTATGAATTGTCAAATTTTTCATCAAAGAAAAATTCAGCACTCACTTCACACTCAGCACACGAGTTTAAGCCATTTAATAATCGCTTTGATGAAAAGTTCAATGATTATGCGATTGCAAACTCATGCGTCCAACGAAGTGTTAAAAGCGTTGATAATAAGTTAAAAGTAAAAGTTATACATACCTATGTCTGATTGATTATCGTCATAGTAGTCAATACTCTTTGCAGCCAATCTGGCGTTTCTAGGTGATTGAACTTCATTTTCTGCAGGAAACGGGGGTAAATATGTTGACGGAGGATTAGTGCTGCTTGGAGCAAAAGGTTGTGGGCACTTTGGGTCTCTAGATCCAGGGTAGCAGGTGCTTGGTGTAGGAGATGGCTTTGGGCACCGTGGGTCATTTGATCCCGGATAACACTTAGGTATTTCAGTAGTGGGTTTAGGACATCTTGGGTCATACGATCCAGGGTAACATTTAGCAGGTGCTTGTGTTGTAGGTCTCGGACAGCGAGGATTAGTGCTTCCAGGATAACAGTTAGGAGGGACCTGTGTTGTAGGTCTAGGGCAGCGAGGATCATTGCTTCCCGGATAACAATTGGGGGGCGCTTGTGTGGTAGGTCTAGGACAGCGAGGATCAGTACTTCCCGGATAACAATTGGGACGTGCTTGTGTGGTAGGTCTCGGACAGCGAGAATCAGTGCTTCCTGCATAACAATTAGGAGGTGCAGGAGTAGTGGGTTTAGGACAGCGTGGATCGGTGCTGCCTGGGAAACAATTTGGAGGAGCGGGAGTTGTGGGTCGTGGACAACGAGGATCATTGTTACCTGGATAACATTTAAGGGCGGCAGTAGTGGGTGGTAGATAAGTGGGTGGTGTCAAAGTTGTTGGCCTGGGTGGTTGAGGACAATTAGGGTCAGGAGATCCTGGGTAACAAACTGGTTTAGGACTAGTTGGCCGCGGACAACGCGGGTCTGAGCTCCCAGGATAACATTTGGTCGGGGCAGGAGTTGTGGGTTTTGGGCATCGGGGATCTGTACTGCCCGAATAGCATTTGGGTGGTTCAGGAGTTGTTGGCCTTGGACAACGACGGTCGTTGCTGCCGGGATAGCAGTTAGGTGGGGCAGGAGTTGTGGGTTTCGGACAGCGTGGATCGTTATTACCCGGATAACACTTTGGAGCCTCTGGTGTTGTTGGCTTTGGGCATCGAGGATCCGTGCTACCTGGGTAGCATTTAGGCGCAGCTGGTGTAGTAGGTCTTGGACAGCGAGGGTCATTATTTCCTGGATAACAATTAGGAGGCGCTGGAGTTGTTGGTCTCGGGCAGCGAGGGTCTGTGCTGCCTGGATAACATTTAGGTGGAGCGGATGTAGTCGGTTTAGGACAGCGAGGATCATTACTGCCCGGATAACATTTAGGAGCAGCTGGTGTAGTAGGTCTTGGGCAGCGGGGATCATTATTTCCTGGATAACAATTAGGAGGTGGAGGAGTAGTTGGTTTGGGACAGCGTGGATCAGTGCTGCCTGGGAAACAATTAGGAGGAGCGGGAGCAGTGGGTCGCGGGCATCGAGGATCACTACCACCTGGATAGCATTTGGGAGCGGCAGTAGTAGGTGGAAGATACGTCGGTGGTGTCAAAGTTGTTGGTCGGGGTGGTTGAGGACAATTAGGGTCAGGAGATCCTGGGTAACAAACTGGTTTAGGACTAGTCGGCCGCGGACAACGCGGGTCTGTGCTTCCAGGATAACAATTGGGTGAGGAAGGAGTCGTTGGTTTTGGGCATCTGGGATCAGTGCTGCCCGGATAACATTTCAGTGGTTCAGGAGTTGTTGGTTTTGGACAACGAGGGTCATAGCTGCCAGGATAGCAGTTAGGTGGGGCAGGAGTTGTGGGTTTTGGGCATCGGGGATCTGTACTGCCCGAGTAGCATTTGGGTGGTTCAGGAGTTGTTGGCCTTTGACAGCGAGGGTCGTTGCTGCCGGGATAGCAGTTAGGTGGGGCAGGAGTTGTAGGTTTCGGACAACGTGGATCGCTATTACCCGGATAACACTTTGGAGCCGCGGGTGTTGTTGGTTTTGGGCATCGAGGATCCGTGCTACCTGGGTAGCATTTAGGCGCAGCTGGTGTAGTAGGTCTTGGACAGCGAGGGTCGTTATTTCCTGGATAACAATTAGGAGGCGCTGGAGTTGTTGGTCTCGGGCAGCGAGGGTCTGTGCTGCCTGGATAACACTTAGGCGGAGCGGGTGTAGTCGGTTTAGGACAGCGAGGATCATTACTACCCGGATAACACTTAGGAGCCTCGGGTGTTGTTGGCTTTGGGCATCGAGGGTCTGTGCTACCTGGGTAGCATTTAGGAGCAGCTTGTGTAGTAGGTCGTGGGCAGCGGGGGTCATTATTTCCTGGATAACAATTAGGAGGTGCAGGAGTAGTTGGTTTCGGACAGCGTGGATCGGTGCTGCCTGGGAAACAATTTGGAGGAGCGGGAGTTGTGGGTCGTGGACAACGAGGATCATTGTTACCTGGATAGCATTTTGGAGCGGCAGAAGAAGGTGGTAGATACGTCGGTGGTGTCAAAGTTGTTGGTCTGGGTGGTTGAGGACAATTAGGGTCAGGAGATCCTGGGTAACAAACTGGCTTAGGACTAGTTGGCCGGGGACAACGTGGGTCTGTGCTTCCAGGATAGCAATTGGGTAATGAAGGTGTCGTTGGTTTTGGGCATCTGGGATCAGTGCTGCCCGGATAACATTTCGGTGGTTGAGGAGTTGTTGGTCTTGGGCAACGAGGGTCGTTGCTGCCAGGATAGCAGTTAGGTGGGGCAGGAGTTGTGGGTTTCGGACAACGTGGATCGTTATTACCCGGATAACATTTCGGAGCCTCGGGTGTTGTTGGCTTTGGGCATCGAGGATCTGTGCTACCTGGGTAGCATTTAGGCGCAGCTGGTGTAGTAGGTCTTGGACACCGGGGATCATTATTTCCTGGATAACAATTAGGTGGTGCAGGAGTAGTTGGTTTGGGACAGCGAGGGTCTGTGCTGCCTGGATAACACTTAGGTGGAGCGGGTGTAGTCGGTTTAGGACAGCGTGGATCATTATTACCCGGATAACACTTAGGAGCCTCAGGTGTTGTTGGCCTTGGGCATCGAGGGTCTGTGCTACCTGGGTAGCATTTAGGAGCAGCTGGTGTAGTAGGTCTTGGGCAGCGGGGGTCATTATTTCCTGGATAACAATTAGGAGGTGCAGGAGTAGTTGGTTTGGGACAGCGAGGGTCTGTGCTGCCTGGGAAACAATTTGGAGGAGCGGGATTAGTGGGTCGCGGGCATCGAGGATCATTACTACCTGGATAGCATTTGGGAGCGGCAGTAGTAGGTGGAAGATAGGTTGGTGGTGTCAAAGTTGTTGGCCTGGGTGGTTGAGGACAATTAGGGTCAGGAGATCCTGGGTAACAAACTGGTTTAGGACTAGTTGGCCGGGGACAACGTGGGTCTGTGCTTCCAGGATAACAATTGGGTGAGGAAGGTGTCGTTGGTTTTGGGCATCTGGGATCAGTGCTGCCCGGATAACATTTCGGTGGTTCAGGAGTTGTTGGTTTTGGACAACGAGGGTCGTAGCTGCCGGGATAGCATTTAGGTGGGGCAGGAGTTGTGGGTTTCGGGCATCGGGGATCTGTACTGCCCGAGTAGCATTTAGGTGGTTCAGGAGTTGGTGGCCTTGGACAACGAGGGTCGTTGCTGCCGGGATAGCAGTTAGGTGGGGCAGGAGTTGTGGGTTTCGGACAACGTGGATCGTTATTACCCGGATAACATTTCGGAGCCTCGGGTGTTGTTGGCTTTGGGCATCGAGGATCTGTGCTACCTTGGTAGCATTTAGGCGCAGCTGGTGTAGTAGGTCTTGGACAGCGGGGATCATTATTTCCTGGATAACAATTAGGTGGTGCAGGAGTAGTTGGTTTGGGACAGCGAGGGTCTGTGCTGCCTGGATAACACTTAGGTGGAGCGGGTGTAGTCGGTTTAGGACAGCGTGGATCATTATTACCCGGATAACACTTAGGAGCCTCGGGTGGTGTTGGCCTTGGGCATCGAGGGTCTGTGCTACCTGGGTAGCATTTAGGAGCAGCTGGTGTAGTAGGTCTTGGGCAGCGGGGGTCATTATTTCCTGGATAACAATTAGGAGGTGCAGGAGTAGTTGGTTTGGGACAACGTGGATCGGTGCTGCCTGGGAAACAATTTGGAGGAGCGGGAGTAATGGGTCGGGGGCATCGAGGATCATTACTACCTGGATAGCATTTGGGAGCGGCAGTAGTAGGTGGAAGATACGTTGGTGGTGTCAAAGTTGTTGGCCTGGGTGGTTGAGGACAATTAGGGTCAGGAGATCCTGGGTAACAAACTGGTTTAGGACTAGTTGGCCGGGGACAACGTGGGTCTGTGCTTCCAGGATAACAATTGGGTGAGGAAGGTGTCGTTGGTTTTGGGCATCTGGGATCAGTGCTGCCCGGATAACATTTCGGTGATTCAGGAGTTGTTGGTTTTGGACAACGAGGGTCGTAGCTGCCGGGATAGCATTTAGGTGGGGCAGGAGTTGTGGGTTTCGGGCATCGGGGATCTGTACTGCCCGAGTAGCATTTAGGTGGTTCAGGAGTTGTTGGCCTTGGACAACGAGGGTCGTTGCTGCCGGGATAGCAGTTAGGTGGGGCAGGAGTTGTGGGTTTCGGACAACGTGGATCGTTATTACCCGGATAACACTTCGGAGCCTCGGGTGTTGTTGGTTTTGGGCATCGAGGATCTGTGCTACCTGGGTAGCATTTAGGCGCAGCTGGTGTAGTAGGTCTTGGACAGCGGGGATCATTATTTCCTGGATAACAATTAGGAGGCGATAGAGTCGTTGGTCTTGGGCAGCGAGGGTCTGTGCTGCCTGGATAACACTTAGGTGGAGCGGGTGTAGTCGGTTTAGGACAGCGAGGATCATTACTACCCGGATAACACTTAGGAGCCGCAGGTGTTGTTGGCTTTGGGCATCGAGGGTCTGTGCTACCTGGGTAGCATTTTGGAGCAGCTGGTGTAGTAGGTCTTGGGCAGCGGGGGTCATTATTTCCTGGATAACAATTAGGAGGTGCAGGAGTAGTTGGTTTGGGACAGCGTGGATCGGTGCTCCCTGGGAAACAATTTGGAGGAGCGGGAGTGGTGGGTCGCGGGCATCGAGGATCATTACTACCTGGATAGCATTTAGGAGCGGCAGTAGTAGGTGGAAGATACGTTGGTGGTGTCAAAGTTGTTGGCCTGGGTGGTTGAGGACAATTAGGGTCAGGAGATCCTGGGTAACAAACTGGTTTAGGACTAGTCGGCCGCGGACAACGCGGGTCTGTGCTTCCAGGATAACAATTGGGTGAGGAAGGTGTCGTTGGTTTTGGGCATCTGGGATCAGTGCTGCCCGGATAACATTTCGGTGGTTCAGGAGTTGTTGGTTTCGGGCATCGGGGATCTGTACTGCCCGAGTAGCATTTAGGTGGTTCAGGAGTTGTTGGCCTTGGACAACGAGGGTCGTTGCTGCCGGGATAGCAGTTAGGTTGGGCAGGAGTTGTGGGTTTCGGACAACGTGGATCGTTATTACCCGGATAACACTTCGGAGCCTCGGGTGTTGTTGGCTTTGGGCATCGAGGATCTGTGCTACCTGGGTAGCATTTAGGCGCAGCTGGTGTAGTAGGTCTTGGACAGCGGGGATCATTATTTCCTGGATAACAATTAGGAGGTGCTGGAGTTGTTGGTCTCGGGCAGCCAGGGTCTGTGCTGCCTGGATAACAATTAGGTGGAGCGGGTGTAGTTGGTTTAGGACAGCGAGGATCATTACTACCCGGATAACACTTAGGAGCCTCGGGTGTTATTGGCTTTGGGCATCGTGGGTCTGTGCTACCTGGGTAGCATTTTGGAGCAGCTGGTGTAGTAGGTCTTGGGCAGCGGGGGTCATTATTTCCTGGATAACAATTAGGAGGTGCAGAAGTAGTTGGTTTGGGACAGCGTGGATCGGTGCTCCCTGGGAAACAATTTGGAGGAGCGGGAGTAGTGGGTCGCGGGCATCGAGGATCATTACTACCTGGATAGCATTTGGGAGCGGCAGTTGTAGGTGGAAGATACGTTGGTGGTGTCAAAGTTGTTGGCCTGGGTGGTTGAGGACAATTAGGGTCAGGAGATCCTGGGTAACAAACTGGTTTAGGACTAGTTGGCCGGGGACAACGTGGGTCTGTGCTTCCAGGATAGCAATTGGGTGACGAAGGTGTTGTTGGCTTTGGGCATCGAGGATCTGTGCTACCTGGGTAGCATTTAGGCGCAGCTGGTGTAGTAGGTCTTGGACACCGGGGATCATTATTTCCTGGATAACAATTCGGTGGTGCAGGAGTAGTTGGTTTGGGACAGTGAGGGTCTGTGCTGCCTGGATAACACTTAGGTGGAGCGGGTGTAGTCGGTTTAGGACAGCGTTGATCATTATTACCCGGATAACACTTAGGAGCCTCGGGTGTTGTTGGCCTTGGGCATCGAGGGTCTGTGCTACCTGGGTAGCATTTAGGAGCAGCTGGTGTGGTAGGTCTTGGGCACCGGGGGTCATTATTTCCTGGATAACAATTAGGAGGTGCAGGAGTAGTTGGTTTGGGACAGCGTGGATCGGTGCTCCCTGGGAAACAATTTGGAGGAGCGGGAGTAGTGGGTCGCGGGCATCGAGGATCATTACTACCTGGATAGCATTTGGGAGCGGCAGTAGTAGGTGGAAGATACGTTGGTGGTGTCAAAGTTGTTGGCCTGGGTGGTTGAGGACAATTAGGGTCAGGAGATCCTGGGTAACAAACTGGTTTAGGACTAGTTGGCCGGGGACAACGTGGGTCTGTGCTTCCGGGATAGCAATTGGGTGAAGAAGGTGTTGTTGGCTTTGGGCATCGAGGATCTGTGCTACCTGGGTAGCATTTAGGCGCAGCTGGTGTAGTAGGTCTTGGACACCGGGGATCATTATTTCCTGGATAACAATTAGGTGGTGCAGGAGTAGTTGGTTTGGGACAGCGAGGGTCTGTGCTGCCTGGATAACACTTAGGTGGAGCGGGTGTAGTCGGTTTAGGACAGCGTGGATCATTACTACCCGGATAACACTTAGGAGCCTCGGGTGTTGTTGGCCTTGGGCATCGAGGGTCTGTGCTACCTGGGTAGCATTTAGGAGCAGCTGGTGTAGTAGGTCTTGGGCAGCGGGGATCATTATTGCCTGGATAACAATTAGGAGGTGCAGGAGTCGTTGGCTTGGGACATCGTGGATCGGTGCTGCCTGGGTAACAATTTGGTGGAGCGGGCGTAGTTGGTTTAGGACAGCGGGGATCATTATTCCCTGTATAACAGTTGGGCGGAGCAGGTGTTGTTGGTTTTGGGCATCGTGGATCTGTACTACCAGGATAACACTTGGGTGATTCAGGAGTGGTTGGTCTTGGACAACGGGGGTCATTGTTTCCTGGGTAACAGTTAGGAGGCGCAGGTGTCGTTGGTTTCGGGCAGCGAGGGTCTGTGCTTCCCGGATAACACTTAGGTGGAGCGGGGGTAGTTGGCTTAGGACAGCGTGGATTATTACTACCCGGATAACACTGAGTAGCCTCGGGTGTTGTTGGCTTGGGGCATCGAGGATCTGTACTCCCTGGATAGCAATTAGGAGGAGCTGGTGTAGTAGGTCTCGGGCAGCGGGGATCATTATTGCCTGGATAACAATTAGGAGGTGCTGGAGTAGTTAGTTTGGGACAGCGTGGATCAGTGCTGTCTGGGTAACAATTTGGAGGAGCGGGAGTTGTGGGTCGCGGGCATCGAGGATCATTACTACCTGGATAGCATTTGGGAGCGGCAGTAGTAGGTGGAAGATACGTTGGTGGTGTCAAAGTTGTCGGCCTAGTAGGTTGTGGACAATTTGGATCAGGAGATCCTGGATAACAAACTAGTTTAGGACTAGTTGGCCGCGGACAACGCGGGTCAGTACTTCCTGGATAGCAATTAGGTGAAGAAGGTGTAGTTGGCTTTGGGCACCTGGGATCAGTGCTGCCCGGGTAGCAGTTGGGTTGGTTAGGTGTAGTAGGTCTGGGACAGCGAAGATCATTATTTCCTGGGTAGCAGTTAGGAGGCGCAGGTGTCGTTGGTTTTGGGCAGCGAGGATCTGTACTGCCTGGATAACATTTAAGTGGAGCCGGCGTAGTCGGTTGAGGACAGCGTAGATCGTTACTACCCGGATAACATTTAGCAGCCTCGGGTGTGGTTGGCTTTGGGCATCGAGGGTCTGTGCTACCTGGGTAGCAATTAGGAGCAGTTGGTGTAGCTGGTCTTGGGCAGCGGGGATCATTATTTCCTGGATAACAATTAGGAGGTGCAAGAGTATTTGGTTTGGGACAACGTGGGTCGGTGTTGCCAGGATAACAATTGGGTGCGGGCGATGATGGTTGTTCTACTCTTGGACATCTGGGATCATTAGATCCGGGATAGCATTTTAGTTGAGAAACTGTCGTTTGACGGCAGCGTGGGTCGTTAGAACCAGGATAACAGGGTTGTGGAGTGATACTCGTCGTTATCTCTTGAGTTATTCCTTGACAGTTTGCTTCACAGTTGTTTGTGCAAAGCTGGAATTAAATTAATTAAGTATTTAATTAAATTTGGGGAGTCATACATACTTATTATTTCTTGCCTATATTCAAATACAAAATACATTATGACGATCAATAAGGCTCATTAATACAACTTTACATTAAATTACATTGATAAATACACTTACTCAAATTACAATTTAGCGAAATATTCAAATATAATTTATATAAATTATAACTGTAACTAAATTTGATTTCCATTTAAACTAATATTCCAAGTAAAAATAATAATAATTATTATTTAAATTTGTTGTCTCAATTTATTAAAATTAATGTCCTCAATGGTTGTAATATCTTCTATTAAAATATCTCTACTATTAGAATTCTATATTTATGTTATATCTCTTCTGTTCAGTCAGTACATGTATCATACCATGCAGCAATGGTTCATCTAGGGCCTGACTGTCACACCGCTTGAAACGGGCATCCCAAGCAGTATTCTAAAAACGTTATTGAAATAGACGCGCAGGTCATTGTAATGTCTTTTAGTGTAGTTAATCCATATGCAAGTCGTGTTAAAGGATGTACAAAATGCTTATTGACATCCCTCGAACAATGAGCAAACCTACGAGCGATCATATTAGCTCTGATAGACAGTGCCCTGCGCTTCCTCCCAATGTCAGCATCGCCCTTTAGGTCCGAGGAGTAAATGTATACTTACTTCAACATTACATGTCAAATACACTTGATCAGTTTCAGGGAAGCGGAACGCGCTGACTTTGCTGTAGGCAATCACAGTTGCACCGCTTTTGCCAGTATTTGTAGTCTTCTGCCAAAGGTCTATGAATTTTCTTTTTCTGAAAAAAAAAAATTATATTTACTCGTATCCTTTAATTTAGTGCGTACTAATATCTAAATCTTTTGTTATGAAAATCTATGATAATCCGTAATTTTATTAAGTTCTAATATTAATATATATATATATATCGTAATTTTATACAATTATAAAAAAAAATCCCTATTAGAGTTTGGTAGACGAGAAAGAATTTGTCATTTGCAAGATTTACGATTTGAATTGAGGAGGAGGAGGACAGGAGGACCTTAGTCTTATTTCAATGAGTGAGCAACGCGGTAGAGTAAGAACTAAATAAAATTTACAAATGTCAATCTCTTTATCAAAACTGCTGCAGGTGTCTTAGGGCATTTTCACACTGCTTTTTTTTAACGTGCTGACCGTTTTAGAAACGCGCGTCATACGCGCGTCTGCAGTCCTTTTTTGTTTATTCCACACAACGTTTTTTGGATGGGTATATGCTTGTAGCGTTACCAGGTACCGATTCAAGAACGAGACTGAGTTTTTGCATGTATTCAAAGGTAGAACTTTGAACACCTATGTAAATTCATTCAAGTTGCGTTTGGCGCGCGAGAATATCGTGCTTGTATCGATACAAGCGCGCGTTGACAGCGCATTTAAAAAACGTGGTGAGCAATGGTTCTCAAGTTGCCGTCGAAATATTTACGAAAGGCCGACCGTATACTAAAATGCGACCTTTGGTCGTATTAAAAAGGTATTAAAACTCACTTAGGGCATCCCTCTTTATCAGTAAGTTGAATTTTATTTGTTTTGGGGCTATCGTAGTTGTCACTGTCATAGGCCCAGCAATCGTGGATCTTCAAGCTAAACTGATTCCGTATATCTTTCAGATACACCAATATTGTCAGATATTCGCCAATCTTAATGGAATCTTTCAAAGGGGTTGTCTGGAAAATAAACATTGTAATATAATTCACCTCTTCGCTTCATTTTGCTATAATAATTGAATTGATGTTAAAAACTCATAGACATATTCAGTTTTTGTAATTATAAAAGCGGGTATATACTCTTTATTAGGTTAAACTGGGACTATTGTTTTGAAATGCTCAAAATCGAATATCGCATTGTTACATTACATCCGAATTTTCCTGATAAATTTTCTACGAATGTTGTGTGAATACCATGGTGACCTCATGTAATCTGTGCCATAGGTATACCTACATGAAAACGACAAGTTACAAGTTTGCAGAAATATCTGAATGAATTCATGTTTAAAGTTCATCGCGTTTATTCGAATTAACTGAATTCTTTGAATAAAAAGACAATACAAATTTGATGCAATTAATACACCGAGTTTTTACACATTAATATCTTAGTAATTGATATTTATAACAATTCTAATAATAAACTGGAAACAAGAAACTTACATTAGGGAAAACTCCTTTCTGTATGTCCATCCAACATTCGATTCCTCCAGCAGGACCTTGGACTGCTACAACATCGAGCATATCCACCATAAATGGCCTCAATTTGAGGGTGTGAGTCTCGTCCCTAGATCCAGTGCCGGCTGATAACTCAAGCGATGTACTGACACATGACACCTGAATAAAATTGCAATAGCTTTTATTTATATCAAGCTATTCACATTTGCTACCTTTTGTGCTGTTGTAAGAAAAAACCTAGAGAAGTGATAATTTGGTTTTGATATAATCAACTTTTATCGCTATCTCATTTCACACTCATCAGTTTCAAAATTTTAGTCATTAAATACCACTAAGACGTCTTAAAAGTTAAGAAAAGGCAGCGTAAACCATTTGTAAAGTGTGCTGTATGAGTATCAGTTTTTGTTGAATGTTTTTAATCACTACACCATCACCAGTGTTGCTAGTGTTTTGTAATCACAAGCTTACAACGAGCATCTTTCTTTCCACCGCATATGTATTATATTTGTGAGAATATGTCGTTTAAGTCAATTTTGGTTTGACTTTTGTTACTACGCATCCATCAAACTCGTGGCGGTGTATAACGAAGGCGCTATAAAAATAAAACATGACAGTCAATATGATGGTGTCGAATCTGACCTTTCTTGCGAAATCCAGAGGACCTTGTACGAAGTCGTCAGCTTGGAATACCAGCACATTGTCGATGGTCCCACAGGCATGGCAAAGAGGGCGCGATCCGCAACCCTTCAGGGGAACCCGGAATGAGTATCGAGATTGACTGCCTCCGAGGGAAACATATCTGAAATGTTTATAAATGAGTATAATAAATGGTATTGTCGCTTGATGGACGCTGACGAATTTTTGAATTTAGGATTAACGTTTAAAACCAAGCTTATTTAGAAAAAAATGAATATGTTTTGATAATCACGTGTAATGTGTGGTCCTTTATTATACCTGATGTGGAAATTTATTATTTTTACAAGTTACAATTTTGTTTCTCTGCATGTAACTGCACTTGATATAATTCTTAATCTTTATCAATTCTTATAACTCCATTATAGAATAATTTACCATATCCACTAATACTGAAAATAATTTATCATGTAAGTCTCAATTTATGCTTTGCTAATAAATTAGTCTTGCTAAGCTTCTCGCAACACGCCTCTTTTTTACATTCACACTATTAGCTTAGCATATAAAAAAACAGAATCGTCGGTGCGAAAGATAGGATTGCTTCCGATGCACCAAATAGTCGTCTTTTAAAGCTCGTATGACCCAAAGAAATATATTTTTTAAAATCTTGGCCAAGAAATCTAATTGTTATTGATCTTAGCGTCTTATTTTTGTATTAAAACTAGCGAACTCGTTGATCTTCCCCATCGCCACCAAGTTGAATCGTGAATCTTCAACACTTTGGGATATCTCACATATAACAAATCAAGTTCGAGAGAGTTTAGAACATTTACGATTCAGAAGAATAAAGATTAATAAGTTCAACTTAATAAGACCAAAACTTACTTGCAACTTGGATCATTCAGGAAACCTTTGCTGTAGATAATACCATCGTAAACATCAGGGAATTCTACTGTAACGTCTATATAGTCAGTTGAACACTGAACATCTATGTCAGGCGAGAGTGGCGACTCAGCAGCTCTTGAGCCTCTCATAAAAGTGACGCCAGCATCTTCACTACTGGCTTCGTAAAATAGAGAGAGGTCATTATTTCCGGAGAGCTGGAGGTTCAGCTCCGCAGCTGTGAGGGTGTCTGCGTCATCTGAAACAGCTGTAGCTAGCGACAGCTACAGATGTAAACCAATAATTAGGGAAAATTAAAATAAAAAGTAAAAGTAAACCCAACCGAAAGGAAATGACATAAGTACACGATAATATCTGCCAACATGTTTAAATTTAGAAGTCTTATGGTGTTTAAACATTATCAGCCCCACTAATAGGACATGAGCCACCTCTTATGTAAGAAACACTACTGGAGAATAGACCACAGACCAACACGCGGTGACTGATGAGTAAAGGTAAAGTAATTTCGTACCGTACCTACGCATGTATTAAATGTGCCGTAGCCGTGCGATATCCGACAGAAAAGATTAGAACCAACTGTTCACACTTAAGGGTGTCACAAAAGGCGACTAGTGATACTGAGGGTAATCAATCATACACCACAAAATGGGCAGCAGCGTTTTCGAATTATGATAGTTTACTGTGTTCTCCAACCCGCCTTTCAAGTGTGGAGAAGCAAACTCTCCATGTTCGGGAGAGGCCAAGATCCAACAGAGGACGTCTATTTCTACATCATCATCAGATGATGTTGAATCATCATAATATCATATGTTGATACCATCATAATCTCCGCAAAAATAGGTCAAACTCGTTAACCGCTGCGACATCGAGTTTCTTATACATATAAAAACATCATCATTCTAAATCATCCCCAACAGGGTTTTTATAAAAAAAGCATTACGTGGGGTTTGGGAACCCCGTCATTTGGTAAGAGAAAACGACTTGTGATTGCGGATATTGAGCAACATAGTATCTTGTGATCCTCATTACTTCAGAAGGCGTGTTAAGACATTTGTCTGGTTGCATTTCAGACGTTAGAAACCACTGATTGATTCTCTCTACGATTTATTTATCTATAAGGAATACCATTTCTGAAAATATGTCCTAAACTTTATTTAACAAAAATATTCAAATCATGGACGTGAGATTACAAAATTATTTTAATTATTACAAATTGAGTAACACACATTTATCACAGTTATCGGTGCAAAGCTACAATTAAAATGATATCTGTAATTTATTGTTCTATGTGTACACAATGATTTTTTCCTATCTCACGCACATTTCGCGAAACGAGTCTTTGAAGTACCTTGTGAATAATGAAACTTGGTCTATATTGTTTCAAGACGTACATAATTATAATCTAATGACAATTTTAAGTTTATTAAATTTGTTGTACAGTTACATATATGAATTACCATAAATATTTTATGTCGTCATAACAACAAAAATTTCAATACGTGACCGATAAAATGTACATTTTAAATTTACGTTTAAATAAAGGTTTTGTGGTTAATGTTTTAATGGAAGAGTCACTTTGCTAGAAACCAAAAAAATATTAACTTATATATAAAATATTAACTGTTAATATTAACTAAATGAGCTTTGTAAGGGTCACTCTCAGGGGTCACTCGATGTTTTGGTACGTATATTGGTTATTCTGAAATGAACAGCATTTAATACAACTATTAAACGCCATTCAAAATTTAAATTTTATTCGTAAAGTGAGTTAAAATAGTCGCATAACGTTTTCATTAGAACTATTGAGATATTATTTTCCATTAAATATAACCCAGACATTCAAAACACTAATAATTCTCCTATTCTTTTGCGTAATTTTCATTGGTCGTGACATCAAATTGGGAAATTTTGCTATTTCCACCTAATAAACATTATAATGGTTGCCATTACGACATTTATAAATGTGTTCAATATAAGCTTCAACTTTGACCTGATGATTGGATTCCTATTACGAAACAGTTTCATTCGGATCTTGTAGAGCTGTTATAACATCATGAGATCGATTAAATTTCGTCGCTTAATTGACAAAATGGTTGTTTTCGGTATTGAAGCTGATTATTATCAAGGCGGAGAAATGATAGTAATTTTAGTTACGAGTCTCGGCCCAGATAACAAATCTCTTGAAATTAGAACTACGAACTATAACAAGTTCATATAAATATATGCCTTGATTTTATATTAATGGCTGATCTACTGGATAGTAGTGCTGATTAAGCTATAATTCCATTGGCGGAATTATTATCGGTTTTTACTTTACGTCATTATGAACCCCAAACTGTAAAAAATATGTTTATAATTTTTCAGCATAAGAACTGTAACACAATTGAAATGTTGAGATATTTCAGTAGTAAATATACAGCAGAAACTATCGAGTCATTACGAATGTGACAGATGAATTAATGAAAATATTGAAACTATCAGAAATTTATCTACAGCGCTATTGCTTTTTGTAGAGCAGCTTGTCAGGCTTGAGAACTTTAATTTTTTCACCAGCTCACCTGCACGAGTGCAATCAGTGCCGCTATGCGCATGACAGCCGCTTCATGGGGTCCTGAAACAAATAGTATAACACAACATTAATATAATGAACAATTATTACTAAGAGCTCGTGTTGGAAATCATTGATGGATTTGTTGGATAAATATGTTGGTTAATTACCACTATGGGTTTCGATAGTTTTAAACACTAGATTAGAGTGTCTATAGCTAGTTCTGCTTATCAAGCTGAGCCTACAATTTTTTATTAAACTGGAAAAGGTAAAGGCACCGGGAAATGTTTATTCGAACAGTAGTAGGATATGTGAGAATAAAGTGGACAACTGCTCGTTTGTATTTCTGCTGATATATCGATTAGGGGTTATTATTAGGGATATTTGCCAGATTTGGAATGGTTCATGTAAGTTCATTTTATAGACAAAACTATCCTTATAATAATAAAGATACATGAACTCTATATATCTGATCATTTAAACATATGTATGAGAAAAATATTACTAAGCAAAATTAGACAGAATCACAGTTTTCTAAAAGGAGGATAAAAGTGATAAAATATTAGACCTTGTAAGTTACGCGACATATATTTTCGTAACAGATAGTATATTTACAACTTAGCACCTTTTTCGCAAGTGGTGTATTTGTTTATAACTAATAAGTCCTTGAACTTATTTTTTTGAAAATACGGACGATATATATATTATTTGGCTATCTATATATTTAATGGTTTAATGTTAAAGTATTGTTTATACTAGGCGATGCAGTCGCTAAGCATAAAGCTACGCTAGCACCATATATTGGAGCGGAGCGTAATACCTAAAAAAGAAAAAAAGAATTATTTTTGATGGGAATTTTTGCGAATTTCAAAATTCGGTCCTAAACCTGTTGATTCGATTCCACACAAAAAATATTAAAATCGGTTAAGAACTCTGGAAGTTATGGCGTAACAGACATTTCGCTATTGAAGCTGATCCAAGGGAGCTTCGCTTTGCTCCGCTCCAATTAATATAGTTACGATAATAAATACTGAATAAATTGTTATTGATTAATATTTAAGATAAACGATATAAATCTATAACAATTTAGCTGGAGTGTAAAATATACCACAATGCGCTTAACATAATCCACCTACCGTTTAGCCTATGGCTTGTAAAGTTTGAGA
Source organism: Calamotropha paludella (assembly GCA_927399485.1). Classification (NCBI taxonomy): domain Eukaryota; kingdom Metazoa; phylum Arthropoda; class Insecta; order Lepidoptera; family Crambidae; genus Calamotropha; species Calamotropha paludella. The sequence continues at coordinate 14,906,498 of OV656803.1, read as the reverse complement.
AAACTTCTCAATTTCGGATACGAGATAATATGGATTGTGTTCTGCTTTTTTACAATCTAAAATTGGAGGTTGTATGTGAAGAGTTTATCTATTTTTTTCGATCTGTGTCATACTGCCATATACTCGTTGTTGATATTGTGTCATAAGCTTATGAAATCAACATGCAAAATGCAGATGCAATATTTTTCTATGATTTTGCCAAATAAGGTCATTTGGTGTGATATTTGACTGGATGATTACATCACTTATAGTTGAAATGTCAGTTCACTAGACCTTTGGGTGAACATGTGAAGCCGTATGGAATAGTCTTAATCGTGAGGTCATTTCTGTTGAACCAATGGATTTCCGTGTTCGTTTTTAATACACTAGACAACTCGCGATTTTTACAATATTACTGCTATTAGTTTTTTTATTTTTATTTTTACATTATTATGACTGTATTTCATAAATTAGGAAAGTTACTGCAGTCTGTAACATATTTTTTACTGATATAACAGACGGCAGAAATTCATTTAATGTATACGTGTTTGAAATCTCTAATAAACTATTTATTGTTAGTGGTCTTTTAATGAAAAAACTATAAACTAATTATACTTTCATTTATAACTATTGATAACAGAATAAAATAATCGAGTGCTGTTTGTTTCCTTTTTTGATAGTGACTTATTCAGTAGATAAGATAATATGCATTTGAAGAAGGAATTTATTAAAAAAAATATGACAAAATAACTTGAAATACAACAATCTACAGTACGAAAACATTATCTGTGCGTAAATAAAATAAAATCAAATTTTAATAGTTCGCTAGTGCATTCGCAGCCATTATTCTTATATTGTTTTAACAAAATGGAACTTCGATTGGTGCAAATCAATAAAGATCAATCAACATCAATTGATATTTTTTGATCGCCCAAAGCACCTGTTTATATTTAAATCGTTAGAATTGATAGAAGATATTCTATGCCCGAGTTGGGATACCTTTAGAGAAGACATCACCATTCTTCTTCTAACTTTGTTAATCCACCACGTTTAGTGTCGTTCGTTATATCAAATCGTTCTATCGTTCGATTTCAGTTACGAGCATTTAGTATGCCCGAAAAGCTTACGTGACTCAATGTTTGAGAAGCTAAGGATATCTATAACGTCCATAATTTTAACGCTTACCTGGCCCTTAAGATTATACATAAAAAGTAAGAATACTGTAAAAATATTCAATATCACTTAAAAATTCTTATCATTTTATTAGAAAATCTGAGTAATTAATGAGACTATAATTTATGCAAATATGTTTCATTTAACACAAACAAGCTTTCTTTAATTTAATTAGTTAAGATATGAATAATTGAATTTGGTAACTAGTAACAAATTATTTTTAAATTAAATTGATTAAGTCACTTACTATGCTTATAGAGTACTACTAGGGGCATCGTGAAGCTTAAATCGTGAGGTCAGCTTGCTTGAACTCATGAGCTTCCGCATCGACTATAAAATGTTGCCATCATTTTATGTGCCAATCAATATAAATTAATTATATTAAATATACTTCCACGTTCACCGATTTATTGGTTTAATAATTTCATTTCACTATACAGTTATAATATCGTTATAACTGTAACTATTTACAATTAAATATATAAACAAAAGACTTATTATTTACCACCAAAATACTCCTAATTACATAGGTGCAACAATTTGAAATATATTTATGATCTAATTAATTATGTTAAATGGCTTGAAAATTCAAATTATTTAGTTCCAAATTGGCGACACAATTTTGAAATACATATTGAATTTAACAAACTTTTTTAAGAAATGTTTGGTATTATTTCTAAACATACGAGTATATCTAAATATCAACGTACACCTTCCTAGTGGCGATACCCTCTTTGCTAAGCCAGGAACAGACAGAGCATTTTAAGTGCCCCTTGCTTATTTTGGAACCATAGAAACAATACACATATATTTTAAATAAGCGGAATAAAACTTTGTACATAGATACTGTGATTCTGATTAATTTATGTGTATCGGAATCTATAACAGGATTAATAATAATGTGAAAAATGCTTTATATTAACAGGTTTAGAAATTTCTAGATATGATTTTGATAGTTGTTTATATGTGACTGGTAATATTCGATTCTAGGTGGTGTCCGGCAATAAATGGTAATCATCATACATCTTCCATACATCGTAAAATTAGCAGTATGCTTTTCTAAATTTTACGTCGATCTCTAATACGCCTGCCAAATTGGGAACAAATCTCCTCACTTTCTTGAGGGAGGCAGCTGACTCGCAGTGGACGTTTTTCAGTTTAGACGGTTACTCTACGGAACCACGAACTCTATTTTTAAAATGTGCTTATTATTAGATGATAACTGGCTGACCCGGTAACGCGTTGCTATGGTAACGTTAGTTGTTACAATGTTAAAAGAGCGGACAGACAAACACACAAACAACAAATTTGTGTTTTTAGATTATAGACTAGCCCCACGCGCGCCCCGAGCTCCGTAATGCGATATGGAGCATCAACCGATGCTAATTCCCCACTCACGTAACCCCCACACTTGTCTATGATTTATTATGGGTGAAATATACGATCAAAATAAAATGATTTGAAGCCAAATAGGCACAGATTTGAACAATTGTGATATGTTAATAAAACACGAAATATAGAACAAGAGAAAGTTGTTTTGATAGTATATTTTTGGTGTGTGTGTGTTTTAGTGCAAAAGCAACATATAATTCTTAACAAATTTTAATAAGGTTGGGATTGTTTATTTAAAGTTATTTGTACTTATTTATTGCTTTGATCAACTTTTTATTACTATGAAAATGAATACCAGGGCTTTTACTTTTACTTTTATTAATTAAAATATACTTAAGCTTTTTTTACTTACTTTAATTCATAATGTCAAATCACGAGCTTTTTAACATTTAGATTTTGTTAATAGTTTCATTAAAGTTGGATACTTCTTAACGACAATATCAGTGTACCTTCGTATAATTCACATTTTAATATTGTATTACAAATCTATACATTCTTGATTATATCGACTCTAATTGGTGTGCATTTCTCGGAAACAATGTTTTCCCAAGGTTTTATGCCTTCTGTACATTTGAATGAACAATCATAGTACAGTCTATTGTTCTTATAAATTGTTGGACATTGATAATGCTTTTTTATGTTTCCAATAATTAAAGTGATTTAAGCACAACAAACCTTATTGCTTCTCTAATTAGGTTATGAAGTGATATTTGATAGTTGACGGGTACTCTAGTATAAATGTATTGAAGCTTTATTATCAACCATTGATAGTGAGAAACTCATAGGTTTCTCTGAAAACATTCATTTTTCGTACCATGACGACTTAGATGACAAAATCGGACCAGTCACAACTGTTAAGGAGCTCAATGCTGATTTTTATTGTCATGTCATAGGATGGGTGATTTAAAATTTACTACCGCGAACAGCTCTTCTTCGGTAGATACGTTAAGGTCTGCAGACGTTATAGCAATCCGAGTCCGAATCTCAAATTAATTAACAAACACATACCAATCGGTATGTGAATAATTTGGTATATGTGATTTTATCAGTTATATCTAAAAACCTTCGATTGCGGGTTGTCATATGGCTATGAGGTAATATTAATAAACTTACTTAATATTCATAGTGAATATTTTAATTGGTTCAGGTCTAAATTGTGGTCTGAAATGGTTGGTATGAATTATAGATGTCAGTGGTCAAATTTAAAATATTAATTTATTAATATCAATTTAAAAAGGTGTTTCATTTTATTTATTATAATATTTAAAATAAGGATTCAGTTCAAAATAAGGCCAAGAACGTGTCAGGCGACGCGCAGTGTAGTGTTATAATGTACCCTAATATGAATACATACTTAGGAGAAAACTTTAGATACACCTTTTTATGCTATAATTAATAATTGGTTTCGATAGTTAAAAAGTTTTTAGATTATTATTCGTCAACCTGTTAAGTATACCTAACTATAATAATTTCACTTTTATATTCGTTATGTTTACTTCTGCTATGTTTGTTTTTATCCTGTTTCACAGTTGCGCAAACATGAGAGTAACAAATCAACCTAAAGTTCAAGCATTGCACGATTACAACCGTAGTAAATCTTGTCAATCATCGTTTTTTTTCTATCTTAGCCTATTGAATCTATATTGCACACATTACTACATACGTTAACACATATATTAGTGTTAAGAAAACAATATAAATAAAGATATCTTGTCAAAATCTGTTTTGGTTGAACGTAAGATCAGTATTTAGTGTCTCCGATTATTTATTAATCGATCTCAAATATTAATATGTCAAATAAATCGATAATATTTTGTGGGCTTTAAATGCATGAAATAAAATAAAATTATTATGTGCAACTAGATTATGAAAATTACTTAACCTAGGATCGTTAAGTATGTAACTGTAGCTAAGGATAATAGTGTCTATGATAATTATTTGGGATTAATTGATCTATGTTCCCTTAAAGATGTAGGTATATAATATAAACAAATTAATATGTATTCCGTGGATGTAAACGATACGACACATGTTTTATTAATTATTTGTAGTTCAACACGTTTTTACGTTTGAAAAAATAGTTTATATTAAAATTAACGGTCTAACAACTCCGTGTGGGGTACGTGCAGAATACGTGCAGAGTAGTTTCTGCATTGCGGGCAGGCGGTGTATCGTGCTAGAATTTTGCGGAAGTAAGCTACATATTTTTGTTTTACTAATGAATATGGACTTCCATCAAATAACGCCTGATTCTATTCAATATACCTATATTGAAATTATTTCTGATTTAGACCATTGTATTAAAATCTTAAATTTTTTTTTCATGGTCTAAACCGATTGGGTAAAGTGTTATTTTAGCTGGTAATAAATTAAGACCGTGACGTTGAATCATGTTATTAGCGTCGTTTAGTAAATAAAGTAGTTAACTTTAAAGTTTTGATGGCACCGGATCACGAATTCATGTCACGGTCAGTGTGACATCAGCGGGTACGTCGGACCGGTTCGCCAGGCGATCTGTACCGGTGTGCTCCGCCCAACGTTGGGGTTATGTAACACGACGGATTTTAAGATTGCTCGTATATACAGGTTTAATTTCATTACCTTCAATCGTTTAGATCTTCTTCAGTTTTTACGAAATAATAACACGGTCACATTCAGAAGATATTTTTGACAGTGTCTTTAAGGAAATATCTATGACAAGATGAAATTCCGACTAGAGGTCTTTCGTATGTTGATAATACTTTAATGATACTAAGTTAGCTAAGATTTCTTGAGAAAATAAAAAAATAATAAATGTATGTAATAGTCAGCGACTTACAAACTTACTTTATGACCACAACACTTTACAAATAACGAACATTTTGTAATTATCGTCGCATCCATAACGATTAATTTACTGATACAAATGACGTAAGATTGGATCACACAGCATACAAGTATTTAGTTGGTAAATAAATGCTTATCAATTTTAAACTTATTTCGATGTTTTTATAAAGAACATTATCAGAGCACGTAATACTAAAAAAGATTTTTATTAGATACTAGCTGTTACCCACGACTTTATTCGCATGAAAGTTTAGATGTGTGCCTATATGAGAAAATTACCCACCCGATCTTACGGCAAGCGTACATTGTATCAGTATAATCTACCTATAGGCTGAATCCCATCAAAATTGTTCATATTGAGAACAGGTTGCGGCAACACAACCATGCAGGGTCTTCATTTGTCGTTCTTTGGGTTGTCTCAGTCGCTATTGCATCAACATTCTGTAAATTAGGTGACTCAATAGGCATCAACACGTCAAAATATACTTCATTAAAAGTGTCCATTAATTCTTTAATCCCTTTTATTGGCTCCCCAAATTTTGCAATCGGGGGGCACGGTAGTGCCCCCGCCAAGTCGAGCGCGAAGCAAACACTGCCGTACCATCCTTTACTCGAACCATTTCGCCGCATTTTCAGGCCCCTATTTGAGAACCTTTAGATAAGACTAGAACGTAGAAATTTTCGTCATCCAGTAAGCTATAATCACATACTTAAAATCCAAAATTTCAAGTCTGTAGGTCATTTAGTTCCGAAGTTAAGCGATAGCAAAGTTTCGCATTTACGACACTCACTTATGATCATCAAAATAGAACTAGTACTTCCCATAAACTCAGAGAGCTGAAATTTGGTACAGAGTTACGTTGTAATGGCCACATAAAGGGAAAACTATAAAAACAAGGATAATCGAAGATCTGGAGTACCTGGTGACCCTGATCAGAAAACACAAGAGCCCAACCAAACTATTAGAGATCGACATACCACCTTTACAAAAAGTATTTAACTTGGTAGGCCGCTTCATTTGATGGCAAAAATCGAAGGTCTGAAGTATCCGATAAAGAACCCTCAGCTGGTCTCAGCTGTATTAGAGATATGGTAATGCCCCCTTCTACTATTGGTGCATACAAAAATCGACTGTCATTGCAAAATCCAGCGTAGTGGGACACATCTTCTAATTTTTAATCTACCCTAAAGTTTCCCACAGCTGGGCGAATGCCTCCCCTTCTGCTTTTAATACGCATATAAATAAAATTAAAGGAAAACTCTGGATAATAAATAACGCGCCGATCTTTCAGAAATTAAACCATCTAAACCGTCTAAATGAATAAATAATGAACGCGAATAGGCAATACGAAAAACTGTGGCTACTGTACAAGAATCAGAACCGGAAATAAAGAAAAGAAAGATTTGTAATAATTAAAAAACTACTCCTAAAAATAAAAAAAATGTGTCAAATAATAAAATCTAATAAAATAAATCAATATGTCCACGTTTCTCCCACAAAAAGAAGTGAAATCCCACCAAAAACATTCTGTAAAAAAAATGTTTTTTTTTTTTTTTTTTTTTTTTTTTTTTTTTTTTTTTTTTTTTTTTTTGCCTGTAAAGTCGGTTTTACGGGCGAAGATTTTACGTGACAACGTCTTTTTCTCGGTAGAATATTTATTGATATGAATATAATTAAATTGCACAATGCGCGCGGCAGACCGATCATAGTTGAGTGGGAGAGAGACGCAAGGCATTCGGCGGGCCTCTCTCTCGTTCGGTGACTCATCGTAACGTTACCGAGCGTTACACTTTTTCATAAGTGACTCCCAGCCGCAACCTAATTTAAGACGTTGTCACGTCAAAACTAGCCAAGTCTCGATGGAGCTCCTCGTATATCTCTAAAAAGTAATGAAATCTAGACAAAGTCGTGCCAAGCCCAAGGTGCCTTACTGCGATTTCTTTATTATTATGTTTATGTTGTGTGGCTTGGCCGTTGAACATTCTTTATACGTTCGGTGGTCGATTTGACGCGCCAAAAAGAAGAGAGCAGAAGTCAGCATTGTCATTGCTAAATGCATGTGTTGCACAATCAACAACAGCCTAAAATGAGACACTAGCGTCCAATTACCAATACCAGTATGGGCTATTGTCTCGCTTAACAAACATAGGGAGTCACAACAGATATAACATCACGTGTTTCTATTATAATAATTTATCACGTGTAAACAAAATTTACTTATACCCACTAATGTATAAAGAACGTTCAACGGCCAAGTCACACAACATAAACATAATAATAAAGAAATCGCAGTAAGGCACCTTGGGCTTGGCACGACTTTGTCTAGATTTCATTACTTTTTAGAGATATACGAGGAGCTCCATCGAGACTTGGCTAGTTTTTACAGAATGTTTTTGGTGGGATAAGTTTGTCCCCTAGAAACAGTTGAAATTCAAATGGAAATATTTTTCCAGCTGCTTTAAGTTAGCCGGTTGTACCCTAAGAATGCAACATACACATATCGGATAGATAAAGGCTTTACGTACTATAAGGGTTTTCAGATCGGCCCACTGTAAAACACTTAATCTTTGCCAATTGTTAGTCACGTGGCTTACTATATTTGCGCTGACGTTAATCGCGGGTTCACATCCCGCCGAAGGAGGCTTTTTTCGACATTACTTTCTACAAGGAAGTTTTAGTAACCAGTCTTTTATCGGAAATATTCAGTTATTAACTATGAATTGATTTATGAATTTTAGAAAAGGAGTTTTTTTTTTATTTAAAGTATATTCACTTGCTTTGTGACTTTTTGTTAGTTGGATCAACCATAAAGTGTTATAATTTAAGGAAAAATATCTAACTGAATTTATGATTTATTAAAAAACAGTAACAGGATCGTAAGAGGTAACTTATTTGGAAACGATTTGTATTTTAGTTTTTTAACACTGTGCCCTTTGTCCGTACAATACATTCGATATTGAATTACAATCGAAATAAAGTAAGTAAACTCTCTTGATTAAAAATAAAAAACTAAAAAAAATATTTAATGTAATTTATCCAGGAACAGATTTTGGCAAATAAAAACATATTTAAAACAATGATTGCTATTAAGAAAATTCACAGGAGTACTTTGCTACTGTACTTGCATATTTATTAACAGACATGGTGCCGCCTGTGTCTTACAAATTGCTTCTTAATTAATTTCTGATTATCATAAACAAATAATGTTTAATGACTGTAAAATTTATTCTATTAATAATCCTTTTGTAAGTATATTCTTCCATTATTCTAGCAATTTATACATAAACTCAAACTCAACTCAAGACTTGATAAAATCCTAGCATTAGATGTATACGACATTAAGCACATAGGTCAAGGTTAACGCTATAAGGTCATTTAGTGGTTTACTTAAGAAGTGTTAAGGATATTAGTTTTATTATTACCATATTCTTTGCAAGCAGTCAGTTGAAACAACTGATGAAACCTGTGTGGGCACTTTTGACATCTAAACTATTTAGGTCATTGTCTCTTCAGAGATTTTCTCCTTCGCGAAGCAGACTTTTCATGCGTCCTGCCTTTGCGTAAGTTACTAAACCTCCGAGATTATAAGCAGCTCTAACCATTGTTCTCCTCCTATATTAAATAGATTATTAATATTATTCTTTGCATTTAATTTCGCTTCAGGTAGGATTCCAACGCGTAAGTTCAGGAAAATCTGTTTAGCAAGGCGCTGTATCCGCCGACGTCATAAATTGCTGACTTGAATTTAATCTATGTTAGATAATTAATTATCTTGTCAAAGCAACATAGGTGATTTAACGTTTTTTATACAATTTTCCTGTAATATTATCTCAAGAGACGGTGTGCCACAACTAAGAATCAAACAAAGAATGCCAATCCATTAAATTTATTTACCTCGTAAATAAAGCCACTCGACCACAAAGGCATTTATTTTTTGTTTCAGTTTATGTTAATTAAAATATTTAAAACTCTAAGATATTTTAGCATAATATTAACTTAAAATCAACCATGATGCAGAGTATGTTTTGGGGTGAATTATTAATCTATATTTACTGCAAATTTAAAATACATATCTATACTTATTTACATCCTCATTCAATCTTTGTTCGACACGGGTGGTCTTTCATTCCACACCTTTTATAAATATGACCATTGGTCCCTGTAATGTACACTGAAATAAGGATTCAAATGAATGGTTAAAAAAACAATTTTGTTTCGGGTACCTACTTATTAAAAAGGCATAAACTCGTTATATTTACAAAACCTATCCTATTATTTTAAGTAAACTTTCACAATAGTGTAGGCGTGGTACTCCATGAATGAGCTCCTTAATTATCCCTTCTTTCTGTCCGTCGGTCGGTCCCGGACCTCGAGCCAGCAATTTGAGTCATCTTACACAATCTTGTTCACTGATGCGCAATTTTGCATTTAACATTAAATTATCTGTGGTATTATTTTACTTGATAAACATTTTGAGGTATTTGTGAATTACTACGTTAATAAGCATTTAAACAACAACACAAAAATGTTAACTAAGTTTAATTAGTATAATGAGTGTTTAATATTATAGCTTAACGGATGGTTGAGATAAGTTTATTTTAGTCGTAAATTTTTTAGATCATAAAATCTATCAATTAAATACGACATTAATTAAAATATACTATTGTCATTAATGTTATTGCAACCATTTTGTTATTTATCATTTTATACTCAAACAAACATCATAGATAGACCATAACGAAACATTGGCCGAATATGAAAATATGAATTGCCTGGTAATAAAGATTACAGTCAAAGAAACGCTGTCAGCCTTTTGTGCACTTTTTTCAACAGCAGCGGTGAGGCTGTTTCCAACTTTTTTTTGGTTTTTTATTATATTTAGATATAATTAATATTGTATTATTATATTTTTCAATTGAATTATATTGACTATAGTCTTATAAATTGCGTGATAATAACATCCTTCAAAATATCGAAAAGGCTATTCAGTGTTTTTTAATTATCTACTCCACATGGTGTGCCCTAATCACTGTAACCTTAAGTTCTTTAATTTAGCTGAATTCGTGTTATAACTTGTCTCCGACGCGTTTATTTACTATATTTATGATCTTCTTTACTTTTATATTTCTTAACTGAAAAGACTGGACGATGACTAAACAATCATTTGTCTTCAGGCCAGCTTATTTTGCATTTTATTAAAATAAAATTAATCAATCGTGCAAAATTAAGAAGATATGTTAGTCACTTTTGCAAAAACATTATTCGAACACTCCAATAATTACATTTTGCTAGAAATTGAAAGAACTTGTAGATTGATTTCAAAGAATTTTATTTTCTACGTAAAGTGAAGTATATTGTTTCTCACCACTTCAGATTGAATACCAAATGTCTAGTAAGACAAGCAAATATACGAAATAGATACATTAATGTGTGCGATGCGGCCTCATAGCATAGCTAAATTATAATTATTGCAGTTGGTGATGAGATTACGGCACTGCTAACAAAGGTCTTGACCCGTGTTTAAAGTTTATATGAATTATAAGACGCTTGCACATAATATTGTAGTGACTGAGCTTCGTTCGCTTATAATTGTTTCAGTTTTGTAAGGTTTCCCTACATTCTCTAAAGGAGTGGTGAAGAACTTAAAAAATATGTCTTGTGTATACCTAATTTTAACTTTAATTTCGTATAACTAACTTTCCCTGCCCTGTCGAAGTAAATGTATTGATTATGGTAACCCTTTTTCATTTCAAAACTTAGTTTTTCTTTATTTTTCATTAAAAAATATAAAGGAACCAACTGCGTGGTCTGTAAATAAATAAAAGTCGTCATGAGAACATTACTTGTTTGAAGAAGCAAAAATGCAAAAAACGTCATTCGTTAACGAATTTTTTGCTATAAAGGTGCCAGTAACATCAGGTACAATAATTTTATATCATACACTTATATTTTTCTATCAAGAACTTTCTAGGCTAATATATTCTGGAATTTATGATCTAAATTGTTGAACTAAAATTCAAACTTCATTCTCATTATTAAACATCTAATATTTGTCTTGTATTTATTACGAGTAAAATTAAAATGTAAATTACTGCCCCCATAAAATTAAAAGAAAATGGGAATATTCACTTAGCTAAACGCAGGCGCGCGCACCTGTTCAGCGTCTCGCTGATACGTTTAATAAAGTTTTCATTAAATTAGATATACCAATTGTAAATTGTGACTCAAACTTCTCATCATAATTTTAGCAAAATTTATTAGTTTTATAACATAAAGAAAAAAATATTATTTAGTAACTAATGAACGAGTCACACATTTATTAAACCAAGGATTTGGTTTTGCAATAGGTCGCGATATTGTTTATCGTAAGTTATTTCAATGAATAAATATGTATTTTCTTTATAAGTTATCATCTTTGGATTATATCTTGTAACGATATTACTCTAGCCAGGTCATTTTTGATATAGTAATATGAGAACAAAATCGATATTAATATAACGTTGTCATGATTTCTCCAAATATTGGGCAGTCCTATAGTCGTCGTCCTATAGTTCCTTCAGAATAAAACACTTTTTTACGGATTTTTGCGCATGTTTTATTTTATTTTATATTTAATCCTGACGTTTCGACTCCTTTACAGGAGCCGTGATCACAGGATGACTAAAATTCAAACTTCATTCTCATTAGTCATCCTGTGATCACGGCTCCTGTAAAGGAGTCGAAACGTCAGGATTAAATATAAAATAAAATAAAACATGCGCAAAAATCCGTAAAAAAGTGTTTTATTCTGATGTGTAATGTGCGCGGAGGTGTAAGAACTATATATAGTTCCTTTGTCAATTATCTTAATGCATATATTACGTGGCTATATAAGCTATATTGTACCGGAAGGTCAGGTAATGCTAATTATATGGATATTCATAGTATGATTAGAAAGTAACAGTCATCATTGCTTGTCTGCATGTTGTCGTACACGATGTTGGCGGTCATTACTGTGATAGAATGATAAATTCCAAGTAGATTGAAGATTATTACCAGAAACAAGACGATGTCTATATTAGCGAATGAGTAAAACGAGATATTTATTTATTATAATTCATTTATCAGTTAATTTTGTCTATATTGTATGTAATTTAATAAAAAGTTATGAGCTTTATGCAGTAGCTTAGCGATTAGCTTAAGCAATTTTTAAAATTCGTTCGGTTATGACATGGGTGATCAATGGAAGGCCCAGATTTAAGCAGTTTTGGCATTAATAAGCTGAATTTTAAATCTCAGGTGCTTATCTTGCTGCCTTTTCTATGATTCTTATAGACGTTGGTATACATCTTTACTCCAGTGATTCCCTTTTTAATCATTTAAAGGCTTTACAGATAATCCTATTCACGGGCTATACAAATATTCATATATCTTTCAAATTGCATTTTGTATTGCTAGATAATCATCATCAGACATCAGATAGAAATAAACTACACAATTTGCTCAATTGGAATTAAAGTGTATGAATTGGATTTGAGTAAAAGATCCAGTTAGGTATTTAATCTTGTGTTATTAACATACTATTGACTGTAGATAATAAATAAGAAAATTGGATTTACCTCTTGTTATATTGGGAAGATCTAAGCACTTTTGTTTTGGTACTGTGTAAAAGGTAAGCGGATAACAAACTATTTGGAAAAGACATCAACGCATTAACACAATCCGCGGCTGTTCTCACTAAAAGTGACTTTTTGATAGGTTAGTCATAAACCAGGGGCATTAATTTTAAAGAAGGGTTACGAGGTAGGTATATAGCTTCATAAATTAATTGAATCTTAACCAGTTACGTGATGATCTTATTAACGAATGTAATTCGTACAAAAAGTTTATAGATAGTTGTAGTTTGTTGCGATAGAGAAAAGTGTTAAGCCATTTAACATAATAATGTTATATCCTTGTATGACCACTGTGCGTAAGTAAAAAAACTAAAGAAAAATTTATGATTCCAATTTTCTTTCTATTATTTTATGCTAGTAATTTTTTTGTCTTCTGCACTGTTTTATAAGTATTTATTTATTAATGGCATTTAGGTAAACTTCTTTACTATAAAGATTTTAAAGCCAAACACAAGTCTTTTTGGAGTTGAAACGTGGAAAACTCAAGCCGAAGCCCAATGTGATCATTAAAGGGTTATTAGTCTCATTCCCAACAGAAAGTTATTTATGATATCATAAATACAGATATTGCAAATATGAGCGCTCCCAAATAATCCGCTGATGAATCAATGGTGACCTATTGAGTGATATGTTTGAAACGTTCGTTACTCAACTTTGGTATTTTATAATAATATAACCTTACAGATGCTTTATCTACGGTAATCGAGCTTACGTGAATAACCAGTGTTATTAATACGTTCTATTACCACACATGGCGAAGGGCGAGACATAGAAATTATATTACTATATGGCAAGAAAAGGTTTCTTATCTTAGATGGAGTTAGTTTTTCCGTCGTCCTAGTCCGATTCAGATTTTAATTTTCACGTTTCAAATTGTGTAATCAGTTTAAGAAGAAATTACAAATTTTATGATTTCATAAACTCGAAATTAAAGGTTAATCACAAAATTATTATCTAATTCTAATAATAAAACAAATACAAAATATAAACCGCAGTAAGCTAAAAATATGTATATAATTATGTTAAAACAAGCAAGGGCAGTTGTGGTCGCGTTTTCTAGTACACCGGTGGTTTGTGGCACAATCATGTGCCGGAAATCAATTAAGAAAACTTCTCAGGCTTATTTGAGCTGTAAGTTTTTATTGTAATAGTAATCGATCTTGTATACTAATAATAAAATAGAGTAATTATTGTATTATTATGTTATTAGAAATGCTTGATAAATATAATAATTGGCTTATATATTTGGTGATAAATTATGCTTGATGAAAATTATAGGTGAAAATTATTTTGCCTGTACTTACTTTTACTAAGTAATCTACCAGGACTGGCGATTGATTAGTTGATGTGACCTTTTGGCTTCAGAAGAATTATTGACCGATCACCCGACTAAAGAGCACTAATAAATACGAGCTGCCAACCTTGCTTGGAAATGTAATCTCTTAGCTAGTTAAAAGCTTTTACAGTTTGAGATGTAAGAATTTACATTTATTTTTAATAAATATTAATATTTAACACTTGAAAACAACTACGCCAGCATTTTTAAATTGAAACCATTGATAATATTATACTTTGTAGCATATAGGTACAATGTGTCCCGTCACCAGTGTCGGAGCCTTTAAAGGTGTGAAATATGGCATTTTTTATCTACAAATTGCCCCTAAAATTTGGTTTTTCTTGTTTGGTTTTACCTTCAAAATTATTTTCAGAATTTATAACAAAATTTTCTTAACATATTTTTAAATATAGGGGTAACGGTTTATATATTAGTATATTATTAAGGAAAGTAACTGATATACTCTTCATTGGCCATGAGTTAACGGGACTGAGTCACTTGTTATTAACTGTTCGGGAAGCTAAACATTTTATTTTAATATAAAAACTGATTAAAACATAAAAATGAAGCTCGTATCCCGAAAAGCTGCCGACATCACATAACATCCTTTGCATGTTGAAATCGCTTATAAATACTTGGCAATCTTTATTGACGATGTAACATTTAAGTGTCATGCATCATCCAAGCATAGGTCGCACGCTTCCACACATCTGACATAGTTTGTCTATACATTCACGCCTTCAAAGTCTATGATACGGTCAACTAGTTCATTTCGTAATTTACCTAATCAAATTTAATCTTTATCATCTATTGCATTGAATCCAAAATTCTGTACACCTGTATTACTCAAGTCAAACACGGCTTCTCACGATTATTCATTAATGGGGGTTTATCTTATGCATATTTTTGCTTTCAAACCATTTACTGGCATTAAGTGCGAGGTCAATAGTTTTCTAGATTATTTATGATTACCGATAGAACAATAAGGTAGAACTCTACTTGTCGATTTGTAGCTATTTTAATAGTCTTGGTGATGCCTTAATCCTATGCTGATGATAGGTATGGAAACAAAGATGATGTAATAATTGCTATTTCGCTTTAAAAGGAAACAGGGCAATGTAAGGTTTATGACTTAAAATGATAAGATTTAACTTGAGTTAAACTTAACCGCAAGGTAACTGGTTTGGGCCACCACAAGGTACTTCGACTGTTATTTTGTACGTCGTGGACAGTTTTTAAAATTTTACTTTTGATAACTTAAGCTGCGATGACATTGTTGCACCGAGTTGAGGTGAATGTTTTGTCTTAATGGGCACTAGTATCAGTTATTATAATTAAATTTTATTAATTATAACATATAGTTAAGTATTTATTGTACATATCCGTCCGTCCGTCTCTATACATGTTACATAGAGACGGACGCTTATGATCAAGAGAAAAATTATTATAAAATAATATTCAGAATATAAAAGGAGATTCGCACATTAATAAAGGAGCACCTAATATTTTCTTACAACGATATATCCCACGGAAACTTGTGAACTGAGTTCAATATGAGAATAAATTATATCTTTCTAGTTTCAAGGGCGTGTATATTTACGTTACTGGTTAGTAAAACTAAAACAATGGCGGCAACTGTTGCACAACAGCAGTGGTGTCATTTCATAAATTTGCAATGGACAATGGAAGGCGCGAGGGAATCTCACGGAGTGCCACTAAAAACTTGAAAATTTTCGACTTATGACATTACATTATGATCATTTCAGATTTTATTCGTGTTACAAATTAATATTTTTGCTTTGGTTTTTACAAAGTCGTATATTTAGATATTAACATAAATTATTTTTATAAAAAACAAAAAACATGATTGTTTTAAGTTAATATTTGTATGCACCTTCTTCGGCTGATTAATATCTCAATGTTTATTTTAATTATTGGTGATATAATATTGTTATTTACAAAAATGCGAACTATGGAAAAACTTCAAAGAAGACAGGACAAATAAACTATTAAATTATATTCTTTTAAAGTACACTTTAATAGAATATGTTAAGGATTATTTTTCTGAAACATAAAGTATAAAAATTTCATTTATATTATTAATGGGAGTTTGAGCTCATAGAAGTCTTAATTGAAAATGATAGTTTTTTGTATATTATTTAATAAAATCTATCATAGATAATTAAAACCATGTTGACCAACTAATATGCGATCTTTCCTAGTTCTAAATCTGCTTGATTCGTTATAAGGCAGGGGTTTTACCGTATAAAGTTGTTTCGGAATCTTCATCCGTCAAGATAGGAAAAACAGATTTGCACCGGTCTTCAAAAGGGCACATCTGCTATTTACGCTTTTGGCATCGTGCGAGTGACGCAACACACAATCTATGGGAAACAATGCTGGTTCTCTATGCTTGCACAAACCGTTCTTTGAGCAAGTGATTATTTTAAAAGTATAACGGTCATTACCTGTTATTAACGATGCGTTCGTCATTTATTCAGAACTGTCACCGACGTCGAATTAAGCACGCTGTTATACATATGTTATAAATAAATAATTATTTTTTTAAGTTAAACAATAACAAAAAATAATGTAACTTTATTTATAGTTAAGAAGTTATTTTTAGTCCAAGTAAGTTCATCATTATAAAAAAATGGAATTGGCAAAAAAATACATATTTAAATTATATTATATGCATATTTTAATTCAATTTACTTGTAGTTAATTAGCATTCTCACAATACTTAATTCACTGTGGTTTTTAATAAATTTTCAGTATAAAAAAGAAGTTAGTCTCATGGTCATACTTGCTAATTTATGAGATTATATGAAAAAATAATTATCGTCAAAGAATCTTGTATACGAAAGGATTTATGTGGTTGTGACATTTAGAACAGGATTTAATAAATTATTGAGAAACTAATTATTCATATTGTTCATTAAGGTTGTTTATGCATTTAAAATTATGTTGGAAAAAAATTATGAACGGTCGATAATAACCGAATGATATTTTAGGTATCAAAGCTCCTATGTTTGTTACCAAATTAGAGACTATATAAATCTTTCATTTACTTGACATACAATTTTTTATTTCTAAAATTAAAAGTCATTATTTTATAAAATTAAGAATATTCTAATTAATTTCGATTTTTATCGTTGCCATCTGCATTGGCAGCCTCAGTCTCTCTGTGCTCGCATGGTAAGTTTATGATCATTCTTTCTATGGTATCTATGGGTTAGGTATCTGCTCTAAAATTTAGGATACTACTGGATCAGTGATGAAATGTTCATCTGTTATGGAAACTTTAGTGGTGATTAATTATAAGATATTTATTTAAATTTTATGAGAACAAAGTATTAAAACGTTTATGCGCCTTCTTTATATTTTTTATAAATGTCAATTCTCTAAAATTATAAGTGGAGAGCCATTTTAAAGCATGGAAAATTATTTTAATGATCAATGAAACAGGTGTCGTGTATTATTTGACCAACTCTGTGACATGACCTTATGTCTTCGTATATATTTTTATCTTAATTGATTTATAAATTTCTGTATATATTATACTTATACCTGTTTACGAGCAAAAAGCCTTCTTCAAAAAAATACCGTGATGGTATTATTTTTAGCACGACTATGAATTTTAATCTTATTAAAAGTACGATGTTACTTTTACAAACTCAAACAGACAATTTTGGGCGGGTAACATGCATGTGGAAAATGGAGTCTTGGGAAAAACCTTTTTATACCAATGCACGTAATATTATAAAGTAGTTACCATCACCCATCGTTGTATGAAGTATTTCAGTTCATAAAGTGGTCACGTGAACATCTATCCATACTAGATAACTTCATATTTAATTCGGTCATTGAGCTTATTACGATAAACAAATGAAAATCATCTGTACAGCCACTTATCGCATTTAGATGTAAGACGCTATGCGTGGGCTCATCACAAATGTCAGAAATGGAAAGTAAAATAAACACAAGATTGTTCTATTGGACTTACTCGATTGTCAGCTGATCATTCATCAAGTTATGTAATGTTATTGCCATTATAGGTAATGATATAATAGTCGGTAACATATTGTGCTGTATGAGTTTGCAATTTTTTGAGGATAACCAATCTTATTGTATTGGTCTTTTGTACTTGTTAGGATATCCGTAAAAATCTCAGGCTCTTTACGTAACACTTAATCGGTTTCTCGTGTCATTTGTCATTGATAAGCTTTTGTTGTTTGAATGGTTAGGAAATCGTGTGTGAAGGTAGATCGTTAGCTTTACTGGTATGACTATTCAGAATACAATTTTCCGATTCAATAATCAATAACAATTCAATGTAATTGACGTAACACAAGGTTGTGTCTCTTTTTATCACTTCAGTTGATAACCAATGAAGCATTCCACCTGAAGACATGTAATGGAGACCTGGTCTTGTGAAAACTGCTATTTTTTCACTTTCGATCTACGGGATTCAGTAAATAAAACGAAATAAGTGAGTCCACTCTCCAAAGTAATATTTTAATTTATAGTTTTTGAATGGCGACATTATTTTTTAAATAATCGTGCTCAAAAAAAGGCTTTGACAACTGATGTATCATATTGGAAATGGAAACCGCTGCTTCCTTATTGCTAGCTTTATTATAACCAATATAAATAAATACTGAGTAGTGATTTGAATGTATCACTGTACAGGTGCTCCCACACTGACGCTATGAAATGTTTCTCAACATTTAGTAACATCCGCTCTTATCCCGGTCATACTTCAGAAACATTTCTAGACGTTCCAAAATATTTCTCCGCCTTTGGAAGTATTGTAAAACAAGAGGAGCGAATAGAAATTACCCATTTTCGGCCTCTTTTTGATTCTAATATATTAAAACTATATGTTCTGTGTCGATTCATTTTGAGTCATTGTACATGGCAAAATGCTCTGACTGTTTTACAGGTTCGCGCCTCGCTAGTTCGAATTTTCGACTATAATGAAATATTCATTACTGGTTACTTTTAAAGTAAATGCGACATTTTGATATGCAATATGAATATAAAACAAAAATTGAGCTATCGAAAATGTCGCCAATGGTGAGATTGTAAGTTATACTCGTAGAACCGAGTGATCTTAATTGTCCCGAAACTAACGAAAAGTTAAATCAAAATGTATTTCTTTATGGTGTTTTATAGATTATTAGTTTTCAAATCTAAGTATATTGTTAGCTCAATGTATTTTTACTCAATGCCCTTAATTTATATAAAGTAGGTAATTTGTAAAGAAGAAGGAAAAAAAACTAATGTTGTGTTGCTGAGTTTAGTGAAAACTTTAAACAACATCCTTAGGATTATGATAAAAAATATCTTACTAAATTCAACATCAATGATTGTTAGTTCAAAACAACAAAAATCAAGTTTTAACAAGCAAGGGTATGTCACCGGTTACCTCAGAATCATAAAACTGATTGTGATCGTAATAACATACCATTCGATTCGAATAGCTCAGCAAACGACGGTGAAATCAAAACGGAACTGTGCAATGGATGCATCACATCAGATACGACCGAGCCTAAAACAGTCGATCACGACGAAGAAAGCATAACCGTGCTATGCGATATTTCGTAACAGTACCTCATTTTTATCCTCAGCATTATTCATGTTATTTTATTATAACAAATCAAATGTCTATTTATATTATTTCTCACCATTATAAGTCATTTTAGATCGTTCTTTAAGATTCAGTTCTTGATATAGGTATCAATAGACTAAGGTGCTAATAAGTCGGTTACACAAAATTGTTTATCGTAACCTACTTTAACAAATATTTTGTAAAATTCCAAGTTAAATATCACCTTTAATTAGACTGTATAAATCCGTTGCCGTTAAAACTTTCAACAGGACGTTCTACTTCATATTTTCTGTGTTCCTTCTGTGGGAATTGGTATTAAAGTGATGTCCTATTGTATAGCTTGGTATTTGCGATATTCTGAGTCGTAAATTTCGTGTCGTTTACCGTATATAGTTACATCACGATGACTTTTTTGCTGTAAACTCATTTATTGAATACCCATTTTGGATGAAGTTGCTATAGTGAGTTGTCGTATAACGACTTTGTATCAATTCCTTTGCAAGGTTTTAAGTTTAAAAATATTATTAAATCAGATTGAAGCGAATTACAGTTTGATATTTTCAATTCTGATTATTGTTCTGATTTTATTGTCCTAACTAAGTACTGATAAGTCAATGCCTGCCTCGTAATTGCGTCAAAAATATATATTTAGACAATTTTACTCAACAAATGGATTTTATGGCAAACAAATGTTTATTATCCAGGAAACTTTATCTTGCACAAATTGAGTAAGAGTTTTGAGTATATATTTAGCTTCTAAGAAAACGCCTCAAAACCTCTTTCACTGATCTTTTTATTGAATTTCATAGTTATGAATATTTAAAGAAATAAATCTATTCAGAATCACCTAATGGTTAATGAAGAACGTATAGAATACTCAAAGAAGTATATTGACAACCATGACTCGGGAACGAATGCTTATATTCATCAAACAAACTCATGCCCTTATCGGTATTTAAACCCTTTGGCACAGAAGCAGTGCCGGATTTACCATAGAAGCTTAAAAAGCTGAAGCTTAGGGAGGCAAAATTGGCCCAAAAAAATAGGTTCAGAAAAAAATAAGGCTGCGGACACGAGGTGAGGCTGGGTAGGTAGTGCAGTAAAAATCGCTTTGCTTTTCTTAGCTTAAAATATACCCAAAAAGTTGTAAAAATAATCTTGAAACTAGATTATTCCCTAAAAAAAGGAATTTACGTTATTGTGAACACTGCATCTAATTTTAGAGGTCAGTAGGGGCGGCAAAAATTTTATAGCTTTGGGGCGGCAAATGTGTAAATTCAGCGCTGCACAGAAGGTAGGATCGCTACTGTGCGAGCTGTCAAATGAAGATTGAAAATTAGTTCCGTTTCTACACTGGGCAGAATAGTATTTGTATAGGTACTCATGTCTTAAATGAAAATAGCTCTAAAGAAGTTTTTCGTGACAAAGAAAACTAATAGATTAAGAAGTGTTTATTTAATCTTTAATAATTACTATGACTCCTTAAGTAATTAGCCTTGTATTGATTGCCATGATGATTCGATAAATCAAGGTTTTTATCAAAACTTTTTTCTTGCGAATTTTGATACCGGTACAGAAAGGTCAAACAACAACTCAGACATTGTTTTACGGAGCCGGTTGATTTCACAACTAAAATATGTTAATTAATAAATCATGTAAATGGGCTTAATTAATCGTTTATCTATGAAGATATGAGCATTATTATTTTTACTTATTTCATTTGAATGAACTCTAAAATGCTTTAGGGGACAAGTTATTATTTAATCTAACACAAGTTCTTAATAGCTTATAACATTAACATAATTTGTAATTATTATCACTATGTGATTTTTATTAAATTAATAAAAAAAATATTTATGATCAATAATCAAATGCTGATTCCGTGATCTTACGCAACTTTATAACGGCTATACTAATGTCGTATTGAAATTAGTTTCTAAAATTGACAAAACACTATACGTAAACTTTTAGCTTTTAAAGCTAAATACCAAGATGATGAAAAAATGGTCACTCATCTAATGAATTAGATTAAGTAAAAATTGTAAACTCTAGGTTAAATTACAACTACAAAACTTTAAAGATGAAAGGAGGATCGTTGGGGAAAATATAATTAAATTAGGAGTTAGAATCGTTACAATCGAATAATACCTAACATCACCTGATAACACTGAATTTTACGAATCTTATCTTGGTAGTAATATTATCCTAATGATATTATGACAATACTTTGTGTGTCTGTTTGTTACCATATTGTCTCGCTATCCTAAAATTGCAAAACTAAACTTGCCCTAACGAACTCCCGCAAAAACAATACGATAGCGTGTTTCTACGCTTTACACCGCCATCTAGTCATAAATAAATATAAGGCATATGTAATCATCTCCATTGTTTTGAACGTTAAAGTGAATTCACAAGCAAGGAAGGTAGCACAACACTTAGACGCGAGCCAATATAGAAAAGTTCGTTTTCTAAATTGACTGGAGATCAAACTCGGGGCCTAGGAGTGACTTAACCATGAAACAGGAGCCAGTCGACCACAGAGATCGTCAAAGATCATTTCAACACATGATCTTTTTGAATATAAAGAGATACCATTCAAATATATAACGGACTACTTTAATGCTTTAGATCCAACATCTAAGGGGAATTCATTATTTCTTATTTATACTTTGATGACAGGGTCAAATAACAAGACTTTAAGTGTTTGAATAAAAATGTCGTTCACTGTGTTTCGTATTGTAAAAGTTTGCATCTGGAGCGTGTTTATTTATTTTTTCAACGATCTTAAATTCGATGCTTTGAAAAAAATGTGTTTAATCATATACAAAAATAAGCTGATCCTGTGTAAGTTGTTTATAACCTACTTTATTTTATAAACTTTTATTTCTTATATCGATGGTCTAGAAGACAAATGTCACATTATCAAAATTTTGTATTAAAGCACATTTGTCTTCTAGACCATCGATGTTTTACATTTATTACAAATTAATCAAGTTTTCATGTATAATTTGTTATCATATAACTACTCAAATAACACTACTTTTACTCTAGTGTGTACTAGACTAGGGTGTCCAAGTTTATATGGAAGTCGTGTCAATCCCTTTTGACATGAAGCAATAAAGTTTTATAGGCGGAAAGATAAAAGCATTATAATATTTAAATAAAATATTATTTTCCTAAACGTAACAAAATAAGTTTCTTTTAAATAAACATAACCATCATCAATTTAAGTATTTATTTTGGCAGAGTTTTTATTTCAACAGTTGCATGTTGAATATTTGGTTTGCGTTATTTGCTACTGTATATTGCGAGACAAAGTTTCATAGAGATTACGATATACCTACTGTGAGTCCGTCAAACAAATTAACGTATGTAAATATTGACCAAAAGTAAAAGGCGGTTTGCTGAATGTTATGTATGTAAAAATCGAATATTTTGATATTTCAAAAGAAGAATTAGGTTATTTTTTAAATTTTAAAATACCTCCCGGGATGCATAATCAGTAAAATTCTAAATAAATGTAAATTCAATATATTTAATTTGATACTGTTCTTAAATATTGAGAAGATAATAATATATTACTGTCAGTTTATCGTATATCATAAGCGTTACTTTTAACAAATTGAATAAGTTCCTCTTAGTTCACTTCATAGATTCATCATATAAAAATATACTTATAGTATGAATTTACATAGTTTTTTTTTTCAAATTGTTAATAGCAGGAAGTGTTTGAAAGGTCAAATAACGAAAAATATTAATTCTACTGATAGCTTATGGTGCATGGATATGATTACAAAATATCAATGTGTAAAATTATGCAATTTAAATTTTATGGTCAGTTTTTTCCTCAAAAAACTGTGTCAAAGTTAGTTCTTTTTGCGTTTTTAATTCCTTTACCTATAAAATTATTCTTCCTAATAAATATCAAAGGCCATAAATTAAGTTATGGACAAATTATATTCGTTTTTAGGGTTCTGTTCCTCGAAAGGAAAAAACGGAACCCTTATAGGATCACTTTGTTGTCCGTCCGTCCGTCTGTTAAGACCCCTTTTCTCAGGAACACGTGGACGTATCAAGCTGAAATTTATATCAAATACTCAGGTCTTCTGTCCCTTAGAACTGTGAAAAACTCAAACTTCTAAGCCAACGCAATCAAAAGATACAGCCGTTTATGCCGCAAAATTCCGCATATTTTCGATACTCGCAAGGGAATCAAAAACTAAAGGGTACTTCCCGTGATCTCAGAATCTTGAAATTTGGTACAAAGCAACGTCTTATAGCACAGATAAAGGAAAAATTGGGAAAACCGTAAATTTTTAGTTTCATCATATAATAAAAATATTATACGGAACCTTTGGTGCGCGAGTCCGACTCGCACTTGGCCGGTTTTTTTATTTTTTTATAGCAGATAATTTGAATTTTTCTCAGACATAACATTTCATTTTATATTGGCACTATTAACATAAACATATGTTACGACGTGTCCTAAAGAGATGACAAGAATTGCCTTTGCAGTGTATGTGTTTTTGCCGGCTTTTTGTCAATCAGTTCAAAATGAGAAGTGTAAGCTCTCAATTACATTTTATCCTAATCACTGTCGGAGGACATGAATGGAAAAAGATGTTATTTAAAACGAGCGCTGGCACTTCATATTTCTGGTCAATGACTCACAAGTGTTTACAAAAGCGTGTTGCCTGTGGGTTAAATGTTACGTGTCACTTTCGCTCGTGAACGACGTGTGAAACTAATCTCTTCAGGTGTGTTTCTGTTTGGTGGGATATCGCACTTGTTTGTTGCCTCTCAAATAGTTAACCGGACATCTTTTGTTTCTACCTGCATGTTTTATGATGTATTTAATTGCCAACAAAATAAACCAATCTTTTTAAAGGAAAGAGTTGCATTTCCGCAACAACAGTCTAAGACTTAGCGAAAGTAAGACCAATCAATAACATTTTATCAAATGGGTTAAGGTTTTATTCGATATTCAAAATTGAAACATTAACTGTGACCGAATGATTGATAGCTCTCTAGTGCTATTTTGTCATTTGTTCTGATTTGTTATCTTAGTCGTCATTGTATAAAAAATCAATATACAACATAGGTTTACATGGAACTGTTGTGATTACGAATTTGATTAGTACCGCTAGTTGTGAGAGTCACTAAAGTTGTTAGTGACTCTAACAACTAGCGGTACTACTACTCTTACTTGATAAAAATCAGTTTACGTCCATAATCGATTCGAGAACAACAGATAGCAGGTCTCCAGGATGCTAATAACAGTTGTTCAGGCTGGGTAAGTAATGGATTTAAGTTCTAATTCGTTCTTTTTTTACCAATTAGAGGTTTTGGATTCCTAAAAATGTGGCAGTAAAGATCATTTAAGGTTATTATTAATTTAGACTTTACCACTTAAGTGTATTTGGTTATATTATTTTATTTAATACTTTTAGAAAATATAAAAACTATTATTAACAAACTATTATTATAAAACTTAAAAACAAATAATATGTCTTTTGGTCTTCCAAAGTTTTGGAAAAAAAAATCAGTCCTTGCGTGATTACACTTTATAATTCATTAACAATGTTTTTATTTTAGATATTGTGTATTTATAATATCGAAGGTATTTTATTATTATACATACTATTGAAGGTCATTATTTGAATTTGGTATTTAAATTTGAGCATCAGTGTCAAGCGTACTTGCGTTACTTCAACTTAAAGTTATTCGTACACGAATATACCAAAACACCCTTCAGTCAAACTAAGTATTTTGATTAATAACAAGATAATTTACTGACCTATGAAAATAAGCTTGGCAAACATTAAATTTGTTGTTTGCCCAACCTTATAATAAGGTTTGTTATTGCGCAATTGGAAGATTATACTCATGTTTATTATAGTATAGTAGCAAAGTGACTCAACTCAGACAACTAGGTGCTTCAACAGCTTTTTAACCTTACCCTTTGATAATTAGTTTGTTTGCATGTTTATATATCATCATTATCATCAACAGCCAGTTAATGTTGTTACTGCAAGGGTCCCAGCCTCTTCTATAGATAGTAACCGTAGAAAAAATGGACACATATACATCATGCGGGCCTAGTGTGATTGGTTCGTGCAGACAACAGAAAATGCAGCCAACGACTTAAGGCCCACTTTGGGAACCATAAGAAGGAAACATTTTTTAAATAAATGCAACATTAACAAATAGCTTAAAACGATGTAAAAATAATTAAGACAATAATAATAAAAAATGACCTTTCATACGATTTACTAATGTACCACCATGTGGAAATTATAAATTGGGCAATTGAACTCGACTCAAAATAATTGCTGTGCTAAAGAGCTGTGCGAAGATGAGATTTCACACTGGATGTGGTTTACGTAAAACTATATTTATGCCGAAAATAGTACTAGGATCTACAATTTTCAGCAGCACACAATTTGCCCGTAGTCTCTTGTTTTGCGATGACTTTAATAAGTCTCAGGAGCAGATACTTAAGGCTGCTGGTGTTGATCTTAGCTTTTATTGGTTAGCTCCCTCCGCATATGTTGAAATAACTTCTTACCTATATTTTCACACTAAATCCAGCAAAAAATATAGCTAAGTTGAAAAAGATAAAAACCACACTGTCAATTCTTAACTATTAGCAAACAAATTATATAAATTAACACAACGGATTACTTCATCATTTATATTGCCTTCAGATTAACAAAGGTGTGAATTGCAATTAATGGATTATTGCTTTAATACTGATCAATTTATCAATTAGCATCTGCCTAATAGTTATCGAATGAATATTAAACAGGAAAATATGGAAGCCACTTGAAAATATTAATATATTTAAAAATTTCATAAATATATTTTTAATAACAAGATTTCTTCATAATTTGTACCTTGTTTAAATCAGTGTTGGAATATTCATAATATTTCATCTATTATAAAGTTTAGTTTTGAAGCAAAAGTAGTTGTGGCAAACAAAATAAAACAATATACAATATCTGCAAACAAAATAAATAAATCGAGCATAAAAAGAAGTTTAAAATACATATTATTCGCACCGTGCTATAAAAAAATATAAATGTAACTTACATCTTTTATGTAACTCCAAAGAGGAAAGTTTGAAGGCAGCATTTTGTGTCAATTATATCCTGATGAGGATATTTTAAAAATAACGTTGTCTCGTCATCGTTTCATGAATATACAATGCGTGCTTCATTAAATATGTCAAAAGGCAAGGTTCAGCACTTTCTCACGCACTCGAAACGCAACCGAATAATCGAGTAATGATTTCCCAATAATCGAAAACGATGGATGATCAAATTACAGGTTACATTCGGATCCGACTATTCGATTAAACTATAATTAAAGTGTATTTTGTACACTTCGCCAGCCTTCACATTTGCATCATAGCGTTTTTGTAAAGATTATATTTTGGATAAACGTAGAGTCATTATTCACTTAAGATTTTTCGATGTTATCTGAATATCAAAATTTAACTAATAAATAATTATGAAACTTCATAAAAATTTACGCGTATCTTTTTCAAAATGTAAAGTTTATTAATTTTGATGTTAACCAAATTTACTAATTGAAATTGGAGATATAAATGTATAATAATGATATCATATTTTTTCCATTGTTTTACTCTTACTGAAATAGGTTTGAAATATACAAGTAATATTTTTACGTATCTGTAATCTATGAAATCTTTGAAACATTATTGTTTACCTATTTTAACATAATTAAACTACTTATATTAAGAAGAAACAATTTTGAAACGCGTTTTCGGCATTGGTAATTGTTTCCTTGCAAGTTTAATAAAGCAGAAAGTATTGGAACTAAATGTAATGAAAATAAAAGAACAATCATTTTAATGATAATTAGCTAAAAAAAATTATATACCTGCTTATTATTGCAACAGAAGCGTGATATTTAATTTTTTGTCCAAGAATGATATTGCTACTTTTAGGATTCAAGTAGGTAATATATATTCAAATATTATGCATAGGTCGACCACGCAACAACAGCAATTTAACAAAAGAGATACAATTTGCTGATAGAAATTTGTAAGGATCAAGCTAAACTAAATTTAATCAAGTTTTAATATTCCGACAGTAGTATTTTTCTATTAATGGATATTATTGCTATTACTTCACCGAAACATGAATTTTATTACCGTCCTAACATCTGACATTTAAAATAGTTTATCAATTATAACTAGTTATGGCAAATTACAAGAATTTAGATATTATTATACGCTTTTATATTGGTCATTAATGCTTTATAAGGAAAAATAAAAAAAATGAGTTGATCAATATAAGCAACAGTCATCACACCGCAATATTCCAGTACTGTTTCTTATTATTAAACTCTATGAAATTTGGAGATTTCATAGAGTTTAATAATAACTCTATGAAATCTCCGAATTTTCGCGTATGTTAGAAATTATAAATTAAAATTTGACATTCTTGCTGTTGGTTGCTGTTGATCCTACATACAAGTGGCGTATAAATTATAGGAAAAAATTCTAAAGACGTAACGATATCAGTTATAATAATTATAGATTTGCCAATGCGCTATCTAACATGTTTAGTGCAGTTGGATAGAGACTTTTGTACTTTCTCGTTTGAGCTATGATAAAGAGAGTAAACGAACAAACCTCATCGCTAATAAGTTAATGATAAGTTTAACAAAAATATATTATATACAATAATGGAGCTAAAACTATACACATATAGGTAATCAAGAATCGTTTGTCTATCGACCTATGACCTTAGATATTAAAATGAATGAATACGGAAAACGGATGTGTCGAAATAAAAAGAATGATGTATGATAGATTCATATTTTTAATTACGGAGTAGTGTAATTATATGTTCCATCAGAGTAAAGTAAGTAGATGGTATGATTTCTGTGATACATATATCTAAATTTTAAACGACAATTTTTGTAATAGAGCATGGACTATTGGGTCTTGTTTTGTCAATTTTTTCTTTTCACGATCTTTTTAATTCACTCAGAATAATTCACATTATGCCTATAGACTGGTTGCATTTATATCCAAAATTATAGCTTTTAAGCAAATGTCTCAACAATCGTTGCGTCTAAACAAAAACAATAGCTTATTTCCACAAAAATAAAATAAAAGTGTTATCGAAATCTTTAGAAGCTTCGCGTGGGATCAGACTAATTTGTTGCTGCTTACCCAACTCATTGTTGTAAACAGTGAGAAATTGTAAGCGTTAATAAAGCCGACACGACCACTGCTTGATAAATTGTAATAGTCAATCAGAGTTGTTGAAGAAATTGCCAAATTTTGCAAGTGTCAAGCTGAAATATGTATGACAAAACCGTCTGTGGTATCCAAAGATAAGGTCTTGCAATTTAATTTGTTGTCGGTATGTCTAGCGCTGTTTTTCATGAATGTACTAACATGATATTTAAAGCACTGTTTAAATTAAAAATAAGACATTATTTTGCTTAATGATGAGTAAAATAGATTACTAAAAGCTTAAATTAAAGTATCAAAAACAGTTCTCCTAAACTAAGAAAGCGAAGCAATTGTATTATGAGAATAAGACAGATACTATACACAAGCTACCTACTTCAATTTAAAGACAGAAAGAGTAGCTTTTTGGCCATGGAAACCAACTCACAAAAGCTTCTACCGCCTTTGTGGTGTAGTAGTTTGTCCATCGGTTTTGCGCTGCAAGATCCTTGGTTTGGACTTGTTAAATTTCATCTGACCAGCTACTGCCATTATTTAAACCATTGATTTGACCTCCAGCTAGATGTGAGGTTGAGGATTTCGAGTGCAGCGCAATGCCATCTTTCGGCCTTATCTTCACTTAACAGCAGATGAGTTGGATAAACACTTCCCCGTTGTATAAAATAGGAAGTTATCCATAAGGTTACTTCCCTTCTAGTTATTGTTATTACTTTACGACCCATTCACCATATTTACAGTCAATCAAGCTTAAGGTGGAACAAATTTATAATTAATAAAGCGGCCTTCCTTAATTTTATTATAACGCATTCAATTGTACTTGTAGTCAATCAGGTATCCGAAACTAATATTTTATCGAATAACAATGGTGCGCTGAGGATGGCCACAGTCTTTGTCTGTTACATTCTCACGGAAGAACTGAGAGTGATGGCATACTTACCCAGATCGCTTAGTGATGTTACTATAACATATGTAAAGTTCTTCTTAAGAACCTCTAAAATGGTTATTGAGACATGTAATAATCCTTAAGAGTAAAATTTTATGTTATATTAAAAGGATAACTAATCAAACGATGAAGCAGTTATTTAATAAGTGAATGCGAATAACTATAATTAGAAATTACAGCAAACAATATAGAGAAAAAACGAAAATAGTAAAATTAAAATAAAACTGCAAACTATAGCTCTGGTTTTTGTTATCAACGGTATAAGAATAACTTGGTTTTTAACGTAAGAACTTTTTTTTTATGAAAAAATAACTGTAAAGCATTGAAAAAAGATGTGCAGTTATTATTTCTTATTGTTTAAGTAACGAAAATTTTATTCATCTATAAATAAAATATAAAATTATATGCCTTTATTCCGACAACTATAAAGCTCTAGTGTTTTCTAAAATTCGACGCTACCTATAGCTTTGAACTCGTCTTACAAAATAGAGGTATTATGAAATTTAATATATGTATTTCCACTACTTATGTCAGAATCATCCATTGACCCGTTGACTCACATTGGAGAGAATGTGAGGAAATAAAATTGTTATTGCTTTATTCGATATGACGGTTCTTTTGTTGTTTGTTATAGGGCATATTTAAATTGTTCTGTCGATGAATACTTACATGAATTGTTTATGCAAATATACATATGTATATAAGATATTATAGATATTTTTTAAAACTTAAGACTTAAAATTCGTTAATAGTTTTAAGAACTACCATATTTAGATTATTATATACCTATATACTACGGTTTGGTGCAACAGTAGCGATCCTATCTTTCGCAAGACGATCCTGGGATCGAGTCCCGCAAGGGGCAGATGTTTGTGTAATGAATACGAGTGTTTGTACCTAAGTTATGAGTATTTGTATATATTTCTATAAATATTAAATATCTATGTATCATATAAGTATGTCTATTCGTTACCCTAGTATTCTTGCGTGTTAGTATCCATAACACAGCTTACTTTGCTTACTTTGGGCTAGGCTAATTGCTGTGTAAGTGTAAGAAATATTATTGTTATTATCAAAACATAGGTCTACCGTCCGTGACAATTCAAGCTGTAAGGCTTTACATTTTTGTGGAACTAAAACACTTATACAATTTATTCATTTTTTAAGAACCAATTAAAGAAGTGTTATCTTTATGCAACTAACGAAATCAGCGTTGCCGTTTTTTAAGTGTGTTTATATACAAATTTATATCTGTCATCAAGTATGCATATTACAAGCTCCGTTTGATTTGGAACAAATTAATTTGTGCACGGAATTTATTTAATTGTTTATAATCTACTAAACTCAGATAATCGTTTATCTAATTATTAATAAATGGACTAATGATACGGCAGGTAATCATCATACACATCCAAAAACCCACAGAATGGGTAGCACCATTTTAAGAATTATCAGTCTTTAAGAGTTGATAAATGTTATGAAAACTTCTCGCAATAGTTACTCTCGCTTAATTATACCAATCTGTATTTCGGACGTCGTTTATCGCCGTGCGAAGTGAGTTTCGTGGAAAGAAGCACGCAGTAATCAAGCGCAAGGCCCTTTAAAAATAATAATAAAATAACCCAATTGAGTTTATATAAAAGATCACGTCGCACATAACAGTAAAATATTTGTTTCTAAAAATGAAGAAATTGAAAGTAAGAGCAACATTAAGACGATGAATTAAAAAAAAATGCATTGACTAAAAATAAAAGAAGAGGATAGATTCTTACAAATTTATATCTGGGTGAACGAAAATATTGAGCTATTTTATAATAAATTTGATTTAATTAAATTCTCCCTTCGACTTTGAAACTTTGTCAAAAAGGTAAAATTGTCATCTGATGTCTTACAATAAATATTTTGAACGAAAGATCAAAAGGATTTTATTATCTACTATGGCACAAGACTACAGGTTCCAAAAACAATCTCTAAAGAAAACCAAAGTTTTTTCGTTTCGTTAATTTGTTATCATTTTATAGTCTTATTATCAATAAAAATAATTTGGCAGTCCCAATTTGTTACTTTGTCCCAATTAGAAACTCTGACTTATTTTATTTTTATTATTTCTCGGCGAACGGACACAGTTGTTAGAAAATCAGTTTGCCAAAATACGGCAATTTGACTCCCATGTGTTAAAATTTATCATGACTTTTTCCTTTTTAATAATACAATTTTAAAACTAACATCAATCACAAATATATATATTTCTTAAATTTCAATGCTGGTACTAGCAATGTGACCGTTTTTATAACTGAGATATTTGACTATTATATCCTAAATTAGTACTTATTTGCTTGAACTTCATTACCTCATTACCTTAGACAGATTTTCAATAAGACCTAGTGACCCGTCTGGATCAATGCGGTGCGACAATATATTACATAATGAACACGCAACGCAACGCTTTCTACCGACCTCTGACATTCTAACGCTAGCATCATATTTTTTGTGATTTATGACTAGTTCATAACTAGTTTTGCGCTTCAGTTAGCAGGTTATTGGGCTTATAAATGTTGATTTCGAATATTTTTTTGGTGTTATGTATGATATAATTATATTAATTAAAATAGTTAAGATATGCATTAATTTTGAATTAAAAATTGAGTAAATTTTGTTTCATAATGGTGGGACCCCGCAACTACAAGGTTATCTAAGCTGTCGACCATTCTTGGTATATAAAATTGTGTTATCCTTAGAAAGATAATGAAAGAAGACGACACAGCTAATTAAATTCGTCAAGGTCACGTTCAAAAAAATTAATACTTCTTCAATTAATGTAACACACATAATAAACGACAGAGAAAAGATTTTTTTTTTAATTTTTAGTCCAAATATTCTAAAATAATTAAATTAATTCTTATGAAATTAAATACATTTTAAGAAAATAACTAAGTTAGTAGGAAACATTTTAGAAAAGTTTAATATGAGAAGAAATAAATTTAATTTTCTTTTTGGAAAGAATCCTTAAATTTGTTTTAATTGGAAGTAAAATAATGTTTTCAAAAATATTTTATACTAATTTTTTAGACATACTTATGTCAAAAAATCTTTATTTTAATCCTTATAATTAAAATTATAATACGTCCTAAAGCGCATAAAATTTCACAAGAATCAATTTCCTTAATATAGAATATTTGGGATTGAAAGTTAGTACAAAACGTAATGCGGCTATAATTGCTTTTCATGAATAATTAATTTGTTAAGATTTAATTACTAGCAAACCTTCAAAACCTCACCACAGTAGTTCGTAAACATCAGCCTTTGACATGTTTCACAAAACGATAATAGCATATTACCTAAACTGTCAATGTTTCATCATCATTACGAGTTGACACAAATCATACGAATACCAATGAACTTTGAGAAATAAACAAATTAACATGTGTCTATGCCGAAAGTGGCATTACGAAAATTGTTATTCAATGGGCAACAGCACAGTAGCTTATTAAATTATCATTTATCTGCTGTATTCAAATAAGAACTTAATGCATTATTTAAACTTTGGGGTAGACTGGTGTAATAGATCAGCAAAGAGTAGACTCTAGCGATCTGTAATTGGAGTGCTAATAGCTCACAATATATGATTCAACTAGCTATTAGCTAACAATTCAAAAAATTAAATTTTCGCAACTGTTACGAAAGGCATGCGAGGACAAGTCGAATATATTGGACAAAATAAAACATTTATTTTTTAAATAAACAGGCGAATGTCTACCGCTATCTTTTTAAATCGTAGTGCGTACAAAAAATATTACTCACACGTTACAGGAAAAGTAATGGTGATCCTTTGTTATTCATACTTAGGAAAATGCATTAAGCATACTGCGCCGCCGGGCGATCCATGCAAGTATGTGGGATTCTCTTCCACTCCCCCGCCCCGCCTAGTGCCCGATGAAGAATTGGAGGCCTACCCAATAAAGACCATAATATGCATGCACCCCCACACTGCCATTGACCCCGAGATGGGGTAATGGTGATCCTACCCACCTAGATTATAAATAGTTAAGCCCTAGAAAAGACATCATAAAATAATAGTGCAGTAATCATCGCGATAAGACATCATCATGCACGTGTTTTTGGTACATAATAAATAACATTTAAGTTCCTTGCAATAACTATCACTTTGAAGTTCACGACCTAACAACGTGAATCTTTCATAAATTACAAAATTATTATTGTCACGCTCGATTACCAAAATATGTGTTATTTGTAAATGACATAGGGCAGGTATAGGCAGCAATAGTTCAACTGATGTGGAAGTTAAAGTTCATTAGGTCATATATCTAACTTTATTGGCCAAAGAATCATAATTATTTTTGTGTAGTAATATATTGAGTCTATATTTGGTGCAGTAATTATCATATTATTATTTTATGTCTTAGTATTATTTTTTTAAAATAATATAAAAAATAAACGTGGTTATAAAATAACAAATACATAAACCAATATATAAAATAAATAATATAAAATAAAGTGGCGAATAACTTATAGTCTTTTTTAAATAATTGTTAACTTATTTCTTACATTGGCTAATATCGTGATTTAATCTTTGGTTTTAGTATGGAAGCCCTTTATAGAGGTACTTATACATATTCAATAAATAATTATTATTTGCTACGAGTACACTTATCTTGTACCGATATCTCGGTATTGAACGAGACATCATTACAAGTATTACTATTCTATTGACACATTATACATCTTAGACTTAGATAATTTTTTACAATAGAAAATTAGTAGAAAAAATAGACTCGTCTCACAAGTGAAATGTCAGGCGGGAATCGAACCCGCAACCTTTGGAAGTCTCCTAGAAATTTTCTAGAACCTTTCTAATTTTATACTGTAGGCCAGCGTTGTTTCATCAATGAGAGGAACATCCTCTCGTATTCGAAAGAAATATTTTTACAAATGTTTGGCAATCGATTCAGATGAAACAGCCATTTAGTTTTATGTTTTTTTACATTGTTTATGTATTTTTCAGTGCTATCATCTAAGATAAATTATTATGATTAAAAAATGGTTGCGGTCGATTCTCGCCTGAGAATTCACTTGTGAACCGAGTCGATTTTTTTTAGTATTTTTCTATTATATTAATTTATCTTAGCATTAAAAAAATGCATAAAATTTATAAAAAGTTCGAGATCTTGTTTGTAAGTTAAAAGTGAGGAAACATTTTTGAAGATGATTCGATAGGCCTATCCAATCAAAAATTTGCAGAATGTCAAAATAACATAATAACGGTCGTAGTGTTTTAAATCATAATGTTATTATTATCCAGTTCGAGACAAACGCCACAGTTGAAATAATTATGAATTTATGTTTCTCGCTCTGTTTGTTTTATATTAGTTTATGCGGTTTAATTTAATTTATTCAACTTGTTTTTGGTCAATGAAAACTCTATGCATTTTACGAGTGTATTAAGAATAATCAACATGATTACTTCTCTACAATCTGTTAAGATTCATAATCCCTTAACCGGTTGTTTTCTTTGCTGATGATATACAAAATATTCGTAAATAGAAATTGCTATTAATACGATGGTAATTACCCAGACATAGTACATTTAATTTGCATAATACTTTTACTCAGTGCTGAGTTCAAATTAGTCACTTTCCTATAGTTTTCTCAAATTTGACATTTTTGTTTTTATTCGTGAAGTGTAAGGCTTTTTGACTTTTACTTGTTTTATCGTTGGATACGAAATATCCATAAAGGTGAGTTTATATACCAAAAGTGCGCTGTTTTATTCTTGTAAATTAAATACAGAGTGTTATTAATATATTTTTCGTAATTTTTAATTGCTTCGTTGGTGGGATAAATTTTTATTTGTATTTTTTAATTGTAAGTTATTTTATTGAACATTGTGGGAAGCGTATACAAAACCTCCTATAAACTTACAAGTCTATTTGTTACTTATATCAGAAAACATTGTATATTTAAAATTATTTCATTTGCAGAAAAGGCATTAACTGTTGTCAGACTATCGATAGTATTTCTTTCCATTTTTCATCTGAAAAATAACGTACTATCGATAGTATTGCTGCTAGTAAATAACAAATTCGAAAATATCGATTCTATCGATACTATTGATTATTTTAGATAATTGATAGTCTTTAAATCTGGTATTTTTTAACAGCAATGTAATAAAATGGAAACCCTTTTGCATTATTACAGATCTGTGCTACTCACATAAATTTGAACGTGCCATTTGAAATTATTTGTTTTTATATCCTTACTGTTGACTACTATGATTTAAAATTATAACAATACTATTGCAAATTGACAAACTATAGACCAAACCAACCGATAGTCTTGATAGTATTTATACCAAGTAGATAGATAGTACCGATACTATCGATAGTTTGTTATTTACGGACAACAATACTATCGATAATATTGCACTCCTTCAATGGTACTAACACATTCCAAGCTTTTGATAGCGTCGATAGTATCGATATTATATCATTATCGATATATAGATATTATATTATAATTATAGATATTATTATCGGTACTACGATCGATAGTCCTGTTATCTATCCCCTATCGATAGTTCACTATCGATCGGCAACACTAAAGGCTGTGCGTATACTATAGTCATGTGATAGTCAAATTACAGTGATATAAATCACTGTTCTTTCGTCTGATGTCTCATTAGCCACAGGGCGTTATATGTTTTCTGGTAAAGATATAGAAACTATATCGTTACATCAATAACTAGCCAGCCTTCTGTGACTTGTATTAAAATGCATTATTTATATTTATTTTACTAAAATAGCTTTTATGGCTCAAAAATTATGCTTTGATTTGTCTAATAATGCTGCATTTTGAAATGAAAAAATATATATCCAATAATTCTCTATTTAATGAATGTTTTAATTTTCAGAATTTTGTAAGGCGCTGTAAGTTTATGTTACGTCTTCCTTTATAATGCGACTAGTAGTTGCACTTGTCTTTAATTACAATTTCAGTTGTTAAGTGTATGCTGTGACTTACTTTGCTACCACTCACATGGAGTACCGCCCTAAATCATCAGTAGGCTGACAGTCGCCGAGGTAAGAGAGGCTATTGTTGTATTATCTGCGATCAGCCGTTAATTAGCCAAGAGCATCCGCGATACCAACTAGGTCACTCGGCTGTCTAAGTACTGTAAACCTCTACTTGTACATAACATGTAACGTTATACCACGAAATATGTCTTAATGTACTGAAAATTAAATAGCGACTATTTTTTTGGAAAAATATATGTTGATTCGAAAAGAGTTATATTAGTTTGTGATAGTTTCGTTTTTTACACGTTCAACTAGATTTTTACAACATATGAAGATAATACAAGACAATAAAATTGTTTCAGGTGTGAGTAGGGACTTCGAGAGTTCTTATAATAATCAAAATCTTTTGTGAATATTGCATCCATTTAAGTTTCTGTCGTAGTATAATGATAAAAATAAATTTTTTATAATTTTATCGCTCATCTGTTCCAAAACTAAAATCCGAACATAATAACAATGACGCAATAATGCAAATGTAATTTGCAAATCCTTTAAAAAAATTTAGTTCTAAGTATAATTAGCTAGTGATAATTTGCAGATATTTATTTTCAACCAAATACATGAATGACATAAATCTTATTTTGAAATTATAGAATATATCTGGTTCTCACGATCTATCTTAGTTTTTTATGAGTTGTTTTCTTTGAACTGGATTTAAAAATGGCTATATTGAAAATTCATTGCAAAAAATGTTATGGATATGGTTTTAGTAATTTATTTTTTATGTTCTACTTTATATTTGGTAGTATTCGGATTGAATACTCCCAATGATATTGATTCATATTTCACGTGATCTGTGGTGTTATAACTAGAAATACTACTGATTCTTGAATTGATCGCATAAGTGCCGATCACTTCATTAGTGAATTTATTTAAAAAATGTTTTGACTATTATTAAATCATCCACCATCATTAATTACGGTTCTTATTGATTGTGCAAAACTTGATCGAGTCACGCTGACTAATACATTATGTCGGTTTAAGTATCGTATTGATATACGTAGACAAATTACTGATTGGTGATTTATTGCTTTTGATGAAATGCTTCAATCCCATTTTCGCAATTGATTTTGTGAGAGATGACGCCTATTCATTTAATATTTTTGTAATTATTTTTATAGCAAATAGTCTTATACCTACGATACACGTTAAATTAGTATTTTGTAATTATAATTAGTGAAGAGATGTCCCAGGCTATTAAATAGCTGCTTAACAGATTCTTATGAAACTTGATTTAGGCGGCGATACGGCTATCGCATGTGGCAAAGACTACTTTTGCAGTGGCATTATTTGTTTGTTTTCAAAACATCCAACAAACATCCAATGCTAGATGAAAAATAGGAAGTTTTTATTATAGTCACGCTTGGTAGACGGGTCTGAGATCGCAAAAAGACCATATGTTCAAAAACGCTGCTGCCCATTTAGTGGCCTATGGTAGGGTTATTGTTTTAATCGCCTTACACTACGACGCCTTATACTACACCCCAAGTGTTAAGGCTGGGCATTATTATATTCTGCCAGACATGGGCTCAGTTTATTTGGTATATCCTACAAACAAAGTTAAAAATAATAGTGCAAGTTTTTAAAACTAGGTATATCTTTTGAATAAAGATCTCCATACCTCTTTAACTTATATTCGTGAATGTCAAATAAATCCAATGGCAATATATGGATACAACGTTTGTTTTATGTTTACAACGTTACTACATAAATGATACGATTATAATGTAAATTATTTTTTTTTATTACCAACACTTGTCTGCACAATGAGCGAGAACAAAGCTCAAATTTAGATAAGTATAACTAATGCGAGTTTGATGTTACAAATGCCGCATATATAAACAGACATTTCGTAAATTCCTTTTAGTCCTTTATGTACCTGCTACTTTATATTCATTGTACAATCTATTGGCATGTGGATGACGACAAAGGCCGAGTGCATTTGCTAATGAATGAAATACTTTAGACCTTAACTTTTAGTAATAGGGTGCAAAGTTAAGCATGGGATGTGTAGTGCTTTGAAGATGGCTTTACATGTATGACTTAATTGATTTTATATGCACAAACAAAACAAAACGTTTTAAGTTTCTATGTTTTGATAGGTTTTCCATAGGTTAAGGATGGATTATACAGTTATAGTTTATGATAAATAAATTGAAAATCCACAATTAGAGAGAAAAATTAAAATAAGAATTGGTCTTCTGCACTGCATAAGATTTCGTTTTATGAATTTAATCCATATTTTACTGTTTCATTTAAATTTTAATAAGGGACACATGAATACATTTTATTTCGAAAGTTATTTACTCATGACTGACGGTGATCTGGTGACAGCGGTATGACTGTGATATGAAAACCAATGGTCAAGCATTAAGTTTATTGCCTGGAAGAGAATAAGAGAAAGAACAGTTTTAACAAGTTTTAAGTGCAACAATGAACTATTTTCTAAGCTGTGAAATGATGCAAGGAGGTGTGATGAGTTGGAAAGCTTTGCGAATTAATATGAAGCACAGAAAAATGTCTGAGAGTTTTGTCTTTTATACAACCTAAGCTAAGGTATCCGCATCGGTATACATATATTATTTATACATACACACACACACACATATATATATATATATATATATATATATATATATATATATATATATATATATATATATATATACATATGTATGTATGAATAAAAAATATATATTTTTGAAATATATGCAACTATGTACTTTTTTCGGTATAATACAAATAACTAGTAGAATATACTCGCCAGAAATAAATCAAGAAAAATACAATACAAATATACATAAGAAAGTATAACACGTAGTTTATTTATAACATCAGCACTGCATAGCAAGTTTAGCGCAAAGCAAATCATTAAAACATTATAATTAACAAAACGCCAGAGCTATATGATACAGTTACATTACATATTATAGTTAAAATACAACTAAATGAATTGTAATCTGTCGACAAATGACAGCTATATTCTCAGATTAGTGAATACTTTTTTTTTAAACTAGAAGAAGTAAATGTAGTTACGAAATTAAATAAGGATTTCAAATAAAATAATATAACCTAGTTTGTGCCATGTGAATAGATGGACAAACGAATTATCCTTAATTATCAGTCAGTAAACCATCCAAAATAATATTGTTTTCTCTTACTGGTTCTTTCTGTTTCGTCAGTTAGTAACTAAAAGTTATTTTAGCTCATAAACAACTCGGAATATGCCAGTGAACCAGTGTAGTGTGTCAATAGATTTCGTGTACTAACTTATATCATATAGGATATAAATAAGTACACGAAATTGTATTATTATATAAAAATATTTTTTGCCGTGTGATCGTCAACAGAGTAGACTCGTACTGACCCAAATTAAGCGTTTCGTAAAAGGCGTCTAGGGATACTAGAAATAATCATCATACACCTCCCACAGATCACACAAAGGGTTGCAGCATTTTCGAATTATGGTCTTCCACTGCGACTTCCAGCCCGCTTGCCACCGCTTGCTTTTGGTAAAACCTGCCTATTTCGGAGGAGGCTTCCATCCCTAAGCGGTCGTCTTTCAATCGACATGATGAATAATGACGCTGTGTGTTCAAATTTTTTTTACACTGAAAACCAGCTTCCTTTAGCACATAAATACTTTCGTTTGAGATTTTTATATTGATCAGGATAAATTGTATTACAATTGTCAATCTCTAATATAAACGCAGGATATGGGAAACGCCCTACTATCGACTAGAATTAAAATTAATTTTATCAACAATTCCTGCAACTTGTTTCTTGGTAATGTGGTACGTTATAACTAATCATTTTTAAAGTCAAATTCCTGAATGATAGATTCAGGAAATAAACTTT
Organism: Calamotropha paludella; assembly: GCA_927399485.1. Lineage (NCBI taxonomy): Eukaryota > Metazoa > Arthropoda > Insecta > Lepidoptera > Crambidae > Calamotropha > Calamotropha paludella. The sequence continues at coordinate 14,865,395 of OV656803.1, read as the reverse complement.
TTATTAAAAGCCTATATGCAATTTTAGTTTAATATAGTTCATAAAGTATTACAAAACCATCAATATATGACTTACGACCTCTCAGTGCAAGTTTTCTAAACAATAACCGTACAATAAATATTATACTAATAGTCTTAAATAATTAACTGAAGGTAATCAGTGACATCTATGTACATACTAAAAAGAGTAGCAAGCGCCAGTTTTGAACTTTTTCTCACGGTTTGCGTTACTGCGTTGATGTCTTTTTGATGTGCAGCGCGGACGCGCGCGCTTAATTGGATTGTGTTTGAATACCTTTATGTGGTAATTATTATAGTTTCCAGAATTATGAAATATCATGTCACTTGATTTTAGATAGGTTTTAGTATTATTTACAGAGATAATTTTTTTTTTCTCGTCTTAAAAGATAACGTGGGTTCTTAAAGCTTATTTCGCTCTATGTATATATATATATATATATATATATATATATATATAATTTTATGTTTTTATATATAGCCATTTTATAAATTTATTTTATTTTATCATATTTACTGAAATGTGCTTTTTATCAATTAAACTGTTTTAAATGTTAAAATAAAATTAGTTATCACAGAATTTTTTCCAAACACTTACCTTGCGCACGAAAAAATAAAATACTTCACGATACACCTCTCACAGAGCACTGAAATTCGCGTTTGTCTCGCGTGCCACGTGGGGTCAGAGTGCGTGTGGCTCTCGCGACTGCGCGCATCCGCAGTGAAAGTGTTTATATAGCTTCTGATGCTGGCGTTGAGGCTAGACAATGAATCCTGGCGACCCCTCGGTAAGGTCAAGACCTGGCACGTATTGCCAGAATCAGCCACTAAAAGATCTTGCGTCCTTAGCTTCAAGGTTTAATTGCAAGGGTGCCAACCCTTTTTTTTAATGGCTATGAGCTACTCGTGGAGCTTTTGATTTTTAAACAAGTTATTTTTTGAAATAAAATGAAACCTCCTTTTATAGCTAATTTATAGCTAAGTCGCTTCAAAGTTATTGTTATGAAGAGATATAAAAATCTCAATGGTTTATTAGGTACATTTTGCACGTTTAATAAATAAAAGCTACAAGCATTAATAATTTGATCAAGATTATGTTCATAATTTTTGTGTCAAACCGTACTAAATGTTAAAGTCTGAGGTTATTTCGATTGGAGTATTTATATCTCAAAATTGATTCCAGCCGTAAAAGAGGTAGTAAGATATAATTATCACTGCCATAGATAACCCAATGTTACCAATAAAGTCATTATATGTACATAAACAAAGGTTTTATAAAAATTTCATGCTTCATGTTTAAAATCACAATAAACAGAAAAACTGGCTCTAAATGAGGTAAGTACGGTCTGTTCGACTTTTGATATGTAAATCGAATAATATTTCATATCACAAGATTTTCGCAATCGATACTTCTCAAAGCCACCCGCCGAGATCTTTATTAAAAAAGTCGTTACTGCCAAGACCCTTCCTACGAGCTGACATAATTCACTGCTATTGTTTTAGGTGCAGTTGCCGAAAGCATTACAATAGTCAATGTGACAACTTTACTGACGATCAATCTTTTGAGACTTTCAAAATGATGTACTAAGATTTTTTTGAGAAATCCATGATTTCATCTGTGCGGAATATACTGCACACTTACTTATGATTTTTTGCAATACACAAATAGTAAACATTTGCCACACACTTTTTAGATACACTATTGCAGTGTAGTTAAGGTTTTAACATTATTTGTAATATCAGTTATTGGATTTAACTTACCGACTAAAAGACCCAACCCAAATGAAAAGTATGTGCAGCCACATAGCTGCTTTAAGTATTGTGACGGTTCTGTCTTGCCAATTCGTATCGATAATATTGAAATAAAATCACTTGGTGATAATTTGAATGGTTTTTATGGGGTATTAAATGTAGGAATTATGCATTATTATACAATGTATTTTTTCAATCATATATGTTTTTTACATTAATGTTAATATGTATATATGTTCTAACCGTCCAATTTGAGTAGTTTGATGGCGCAATGGTTAACTCATTCTGTTTAATATTGCAAAGCTTAAGCAACCTTCATAAGGGCCGGGCCATCGGTTGGGTGACCAAAAATCTGTATTTATTTTATTTTTTGCATTCACAATGACATATTTCTATAAATTATAAAATATGCCTGTCAAAAGCACATCAGGCACATGTGGTTGTTTTTGACAGGCGTATATTAAGTCTGAGCAAAAAATAATAAAACGGGCTTATTTCGACAGGCTACGTGTCCAAGCTGCACGTTAGCACTGTTTCTATATTCTATATTAATATAATTAATGTGATTTCATGAACATGAACATGGAATAAATCATATACATATCTTTTCTTAGGGTTCGATCGCCTAAAATATTTAATATCATTAATGTAGATTTTAAAAATACAGCCGTAATTCTTAGTACAAAATACTAAAGCAAGTGCTCAGTACAATAAATAACAGAGTAAAAAACTGTTGATAGTATATTAATTTTAATTAATTGCGTGAAACACGGTTTGTAAAATAGATTTTATACTTTACAATCATAAGGCTCTTTTGTGTTTTAATTACTTATCAGCAACCAAGAAAAGAAACAATTTTAAATTAAACTTAATCGCTGTTTGAAATAAAATAATAATTTGTTTTAAAATTTTATTCTTTATATCATACATAAATCAAACAGAAACTTGTAGAAAACAGTGACTATATCTAATCTGCGATTATTGCTCCTCCAATAAATAAAACAATATAATCCTCCTAATACTATAACATTTTAACTGATTTTAAGATATATTTCTTATCACATGGGATGCTGTTAAAATTGCAGATTTGACCTTCTATTAAAAATCAAATCTGGAGATGTTAAGAACCATTTTCCTATTTAAACGGCATATTTGCCACATTACTCGAGGATGCTGAGCCTTTGTCTCCCCATTGGAAGTTTAGGTTGTAAAATTTTTTATTAGGGTCTGACAATAACATATTGAATACAAAGACACACCTATTCATTAAAAACAAAGGATCAAAATATTATAGAACGATTTCTGGCATAAAATAACAATCTGATTGAGCTTAATGTTGACCTTTGATATTAGCTAATTTTCTGCCTCCTCAAATGTTAATGTGTCCGTAATAAATCCGCTAATTGGAAACGTAGGTTGTTTATTTTTATGGTTAAATACTAAAACAGATTCTTTTTATTATATTGCGAAAACCCTGAGGTTTGTTTGAATCCGAGTCGAGTTATATGAGCATGTGACGCAATGAACCGAGGCATAGATAAATTCCACAAAGTCGAAAATTTAATTCTCATACCGGAACCAATTCTTTGGATATTTCGTTATATCTATAGATTTAATTTTCCGGTGCTAAGAATTCTAAAAAACCTATTCGATTCTTCGATATATTGTATAAATGTTTCTACTAATCAGTTTCTGTTTCTAGAGGCAGTTTCGATATGAGTTGTTAGTATAAAACATTTTTTTATATGTCATTTGATTGTTTGAAATCAATAAGCTTACAATTTACCAGAAATTTGCCAATAAAACCGTACAAATACAAAAAAGTGGTTTACTGTAATAATAAACAAGATAAATATTTTGAAATGTATCAAAATCATGGCATTTATATGCCTAAGTCTCTACTGGTGGTATTTTGAATCCGAGATGAGTACAACACCCATAAAATGATCAACATAATTGACTACAAAATTATATTTGTTTGTGTATTGGCTTTCATGATGTGAAAGCTGTTTCATGTTGATTAGATATACGGCGATTAACGTAATTAAGTTAATACAAAATTAATGATTTATTCATATTGCATAGAAAACAAATTGTGATGAAACACAAAGAAGAATTCAATAACCGTATTTCGCTCACGAAATTTACTGAAGAAAATAAAATCGCAATAAGTGTTTTGCGATTTTTGTATATTTCCAAAGGATTTATTTCCCGCCTGAGATTCACTTGTGACCCGAGTCGATTTTTTCTAGTATTTTTCTATTATAATAATTTATCTTATAGGATTAACATTTTTTATAAAATTGTTAATTCTAAATAAACTTCTATCTAAGTTAAGTTTTTTTACTTTTGCATAACGATATTTTTGTGTTTTTTAAAAGAGACAGCTAGTACCAGAGGCTGTCCCTAGTCTGTCCTGCAGGACTTTGTAAGTAAATTACTATCTCACCAAGAAATTATAATTTTACATCTTCTGAAAGACTAGCAATGTCAACTGCCCATATACACTCGGCGTCAAAAAAATCGCACCTCTAAGAAAATCACGTTCAAATGGCATTAACTCTGGATATGCACATGCAGTCGTATTAATTATAATTTTATTTAAAAGGTTACTTAATTAACTTAATAAAAAAACATTATTTTTCATTATCAAATAAAACCTAAAGCAACAAATAAAGGGTCACAAAAATTCTAAGGAAATTTTGCTGCTCGGGAGAGTCGCGAGTTGCGCTAACTTTGTGGGTATAAAGAGGTCAACACGGGTTCAATGTGGGTCATTCGCTATTAAACCGTTGAAGGGGACACACGCACTGATTTTACTGAAGAAAGAACATCTGGAAAATGGACACTACAGCTGATGAGGCCGCTCAAGTGGTTGCACTACTGCAAGCAGGGGTGCGGCAGTGTGATGTCGCCCGGCAACTGAATCTGAGCCGTTTTTCGGTTCGTAGAGTCTACCAGCGCTTTTTAGAGACCGGTGGCTATATCCGGCGACATGGGTCCGGTAGACGTCGCTGCACTTCGGAAAGAGACGACCGGTTCGTTGTGTCGTACTCTTTGAGAAATCGCTTCTCAAACGCTGTTCAGCTGCAACAGGAGCTCCAGGCAGTTCGCAGACGCACCGTGAGTGTATCCACGGTTAGAAGAAGACTGAAGGAGAAGAACATAGCAGCCCGCAGAGCTGCTACAGGTCCAAAATTGACTGCAGCGCACCGACGAGCCCGCTTGCAGTTTGCTCGCGACCACGTCGATTGGACCATTGAGCAGTGGGGAGCTGTTCTCTTCTCAGACGAGACACGAGTGTGTCTTTTCTGCAACGACCGACGAAGAAGAGTATACCGGAGGCAGGGTGAACGTTTCGCTCAAGCCTGCATCCAGGAGACGGTGGAATATGGAGGCGGATCCTGCATGTTCTGGGGCGGTATGTCGGCTGCCGGCAAAACCGACCTGGTCTGCGTCTCCCGGACCGGAGGTGCTCGCGGACAAGGGTCGCTGACTGCGCGCCGCTATATCACAGAGATCCTGGATGTGCATGTGGTCCCTTTTGCCGAATCTTTTGGCGAGGGGTTCACATTAATGCACGACAACGCTCGCGCACACACTGCAGCCATCGTGAACGACTTCCTGCGGAGGTCCCAAATTCCTGTGATGCAGTGGCCAGCGAGAAGTCCTGATCTGAATCCGATAGAGCACCTCTGGGACCATCTTAAACGTAAGGTTCGATCTCGGGATCCGGCTCCTTCGACTCTAGAGGAACTCCAAACCGCGGTGATTGAAGAATGGGGTCTTATCCCTCAAGAAGAGCTCCTGAAGTTGGTGAGGTCTATGAGGGACCGTATGGAAGCCGTCATCAGGGCAAGGGGGGGTAACACTAGATTTTGAGTTAATTTTAAGACACTTTTTGTACATTTTTTTTGTAAATTATCGATTATTAATTAGGACTTAATTAAGATTTTTTATTATTTTTCAAATTTTTATGCTTTTTGTATAATTTTAATTAAAAAAAAGATTGCACTTAATTGTTGTTTGATGCTCCTTTTTGTTACCTTTCTAATGATACCTAACACTATCCTCTATATAAGGTTTAGGAATTTTTGAATAAGATTTTTATAAGGTGCGATTTTTTTGACGCCGAGTTTATATATATTACAAATATTTATTTAATTGGCTATAAAATACACAAGTCTTTTAATTTTTAATAAGGAGTTTAACTTGTTTATAAAACATGTGTCATCCGCAACTTTGCCATTAGATATGGCATATTTTAATTTATACAAGAACAATATAGTAAACCTGTATACAATTTGATATTCCAAATATGTAGGTATAAAACTATTATTTTAATTTTTTCTTCTAAAGTATATTAAATGAACACTTTTTTATGTAGCATAATATTAATAGTATCCTATCTATACATATAAATAAAATTGGAGTGTCTGTTTGTAATGTTGAAATAACCGTTTTTTACTACATGCATATGAATATATATATATAGATATATATACGGTACATACACCAAAATAAGTTTTTTTTTATCTGTCTGTCAGTCTGTTTGTTCCGGCTTATCTCTGAAATGGCTGGACCGATTTTGACAGTATTTTTATTGACAGGTAGCTGATGCAATAAGGAGTAACTCAGGCTACTTTTATTTTAGATAAATAAGCTAATACTGAGCCACGGCAACGTGTGGCCTGGTCAGCTAGTTGGTATATATAATTGAATGTGGTAATGAAAAATGTTTCTGTGGCAATGTTATGGATTAACTTTAATTTTCTATTTTTAATACAAAAAAATAATAGAATAGTTTTAATACTATTCATGAATCAAAGAATGGTAAAATTTCTTAAATGTCGCCATTAATTACTAGTAAATCGTAAAACTACTTTTCTTCACACTATCGACTTGGCGGGGGCACTGCCGTGCCCACAGATAGTAAAATCTATCAAGTGATTTTCTAACTACAATTTTTTGTTTGATGTATGTGGGAATAACTACAAATTATATCGATACCTCTGGGCTTAACTGTCGTAAAAGACATTCTGGTGAAATAGTGTTTTTACAATATATTCATATTGTAAAAACACTATTTTAATCAGAATTTAATTTTAAAAATGTGCGCGGAAGTGTAAGAATTAAATATAGAATTTAATTCTCTACCGGACTGTGTAATTCTCAAATTTCTCAAAATTCGCTTAAACGACCCCTGGTTTTTGAAAATGTAAACATAATTTATTGCGAAAGTACAGACGTATATGATATTTGATTATAAGAATGTAGTCACCTTGGGTGTATAGCAAATTTTTACAGAAACTATTGGGCTTAAGTCATATATACATTTCGAATTGTCCTTTACGTTTCTAGGTTCTTAATAAGAATAAATCATACTTTTGTGGGTAAACACTATCCTCGCTAAAAATGCCCTATACATAGCTGTGCAAAGTTAAAACCAGAAAATAATCGTCCTTTACCACGTAATTAACATAGTTTTAGCTATAGCTATTCACTGACGGCGACCCCAAAATACAAAAAAAGTATATGAATAAACGTTTCACACTTAATTTAATTACCATATTTAAAGAAGAATAAGAAAAAAGAAGTTATAAATATCATTTGTGCTATCGGTTCCATTTCGCAGCAGTTTGGGAATAATTATAGAGGTTATATACTAGGCGATGCAGTCGCTAAGCATAAAGCTACGCACGCACCATATATTGGAGCACGTAGCGTAATATAGGTATAACGTTACGTGCTTTTTTTCTTTTTTAGGAAAAAAAGTTTTTTTTCGATGGGAATTTTTGCGAATTTCTAAATTCGGGCTCCGTCAAAATCCTAAACCTGTTGATGCGATTCCACACAAAAAATATTTAAATCGGCTAAGAACTCGGGAAGTTATGGCGTAACAGAAATTGCGCCATTGAAGCTGATCCATGGGAGCTTCGCTCGCTCCGCTCCAATAAAATACTTAAAAAAAAATGAAAAGTAAATATTTTTATGTACTATACGCCCTTCAAATTTTTAGTTATTATGGGCATTATGCATTATAAAATACATAATATGAATTAAATTATTTTTACTATAATGGCAATGGAAATAATATATATAATATATAATGGAAACTTAGGAATAACGTTAGTTAGACACTATATCACTAATGTAAAGATCTTATTATTTTTATAGTTCGTGTTTATTGTTAAACCAATCTATTTCACCAACGATATTGCACCATTATCGTTGGTGGTTATAAATATATAATTTTATTTAATGTTTTACGAGCGTCCTTTTTTGTAAATCAGAGTTATATACGCTGCTTTCATTTATTTTCTAATACATTTTTGAACATGTAATAAGATTCTGATTTATTATTTATGATTTTTTATACTAGTAAAGTAGTACCGTAGAAAAAGTACGTTTCATTCGAATATTTTTGGAGTCTCAATTTGCAGAACAGAAAAGATTGGATAGTGCTCGTTGCGCAATGTGAGATAGTAAATAGCATATCTATTATCCGATTAAGAAAACAAAATCCAAAGAAAAGCTCCTAATTAATACCTTGAATATTACTTCAAAATATATCACAGAAGTTTTATTGTTATCGAGGATATGGCCCAGAAATAAATGCGAGAATGTATTTTACAATCACAATGCCATTTTTTATGTAAGATTACAAATATGCCTGTAAAAAACAAACACATCACACTTCTAAAGAACTACTTACTATGTGGAATATTGCAGCCCCTTCTGGGGCGGCTCAGCAGATTCAGGGCAGTACAGGGCAGAACTTTAGCTTACCGCCGCAAAGTTGCCTGTCTGTCGGTCTTTTACAGATTATCCTACGGGGAGTGCGCTCAGGAGCTCCTTGAGCTCATACCGCCATCACCTTTCTTTCTTCGGGCATGCAGACGCATTGCGAGCTACCACTCTTTCTTCGTTGCCATTCCTAATCGTTGCACCAAGCTAATGCGTACTGCAAAGGAGTGAAACTGCCTCCCTGAGTCAGTATTTCCGAGTACCTATAACATAAAAAATAATTTAATTTGTATAACATGTTGTAATGTTAAATTTTGTTGATAAATACTTATCGTATTTATACTACAAACTGACATTAAGAAACAAAAGTTCTTTTCGTTTTTCGAAGCCGTGTACATTAACCACTGCTTTAATTTTAAGCTTCAATTTTGTAAATAGCTTTTATATTTATTTCTTCTTGCCCAGAAAATATTTTTTTATTTTTTATATTTTGCTTATATTTAATCTTTACGTTGTTTTAAATAATATTTTATATATTTGAATAACTACGACTAATTATTAACAAAATAATTTAAATCAAGTTTATCATTATACTTAAAAAGAGGCAATATCTAACTTGTGGCGTAATTTATGCCTCGTTAAGGCATATGTTAAGATATTTATTAGTTATATAAGCGGATTTACCAAGTTATTAAATATTGACATACATCAACTATCAATGAAACAATACAATTTATTATTTGCATTACGGTTAAGCCTAAGGCGCTATTGAAGGTGTCATATCATGGGTCTTATAAACGAAAAATATAAAACAGAGGACCGATATAAATTATGTAATATATGTAGGTAGGTACACAGATACGTCTGGATTCTAACTGGGAATTGAATTTTGAGATATAGCGAAGGAGGAAATAGGAAGTTAAGAACATAATAATTTTATTTATAATCAACATCATCATTTCACCCGAAGGATGCCCACTGCTGGACGGAATCATCCCACGTAAAAAATGGGGTTTTGGCCACAATTTCCACGATTGGCAGGCGGGTTGACGTACACATTGAAAGATCATAATTCGAAACACGTTGGTTTCCATTTTGTGTCAACGGATTGCTCTATCCAACTCTGCCGGACCATACGGACACCTAAATAATTCTACCTAAACCTACCTATTTTATATGATTCCATCCTTTATTATTAGTATTTAATTTTCTTTATTAATATTCAACAAATTTGTACGGTTAGGCGAGTCAAGGTTGCTGACCATGACACTTAAAGTTGTTTTCCAAAAAACTTGAATTAAAGGTGAAATTGTGGACATAAAATACAGGATTTTTTTTTAACCATTAAAAGAGCGTATGATACGTTCAATTCAATTTTTATTTAATAGACCTATCCGGATCTCGAAAACCTTTTCTAGGTATGCTTTTGCACTTAAAGCAACATCGGTTGTTTGTGATGAATGTTCAGCATATATCGGAATACATTTGACCTAATGCGATAGAATTGTAAAAATAGATTGTTTCATATATCGCCGGTCCGAGATCTTACTGGAACATCTCCAAAAATTGAGTTTTCAACTTAAGTATGCCATTCGATTGCTCGTCAAACGTATTTTCCAAATCACTATCGGAATATCTCAATTTTGCTCCCTTTAAAAAACTAAATGACATAAACCGCTACAGCACCAAAGAAAATTTTTAATTAATTTTTAGATTATTTAGAAATATTCTAGTGTATCGCTGACATCAAACAATCCATCAAGTACATTTCGAATTGTTCCAGTAATGCACCGAAACAAATAAGTTGAATTCAATGTTATTCCATTTATTTCACTCAGTCGTGTAGTTGTCGTCCCGCCTAAAACACGTTGTTTTATTACACCGTATTTAACGTTGTATCAAAAGCTGCCTATTGCTACCTATGGAATGAGTCATTAGGGGGAAAGTTGCGATGAAGTTGGGACGTGCATTTACAAATTTCTGAAAGACCACTGGGTTGGAAATATGATTTTCTTTATACTGACAATTGTTCTGCACGGAATAAAAATAAATACCTGTAAGCCTCTATCACTATACTATCAAAGAGGTTGGAGACAATCATATTGAACACAATGAGCATAACGAAAATGGTTAATTTTAAGCACTTATTATTTTAAGATTTCTCTTTTCATTTTTTTAATATACAATAATCCAATAGGATTTCTAAATTGATTTTTTTTTAAATTTCATTACTTGCATATTTAGAAATATTTTAATTAGTTTTTAAATTTTCATAAAATATTTAATTCATTATTGGAACATTTCACAAAAAACCTGATAACTCAAAAACTATAAATGACATCCTAAATCTTTGTAACACACAATAAACTTGGCTATAATCTACATAAAATTCAATAAATAAAAAACATAAAATGATCTCAAGGTAAAGTAAAATCACATTTGAATATTTCCAAAAACTTTAAACCTCAATACTCAAAAACGTATCATTTTGAAATGTTCCATTACTGTTTCGGACCGACGATATATGCATGTACAACGTTACTTTGGAGACCAAAGTGACGAAGCACTCATGCAGTTCTTAAAAGTTCTAAATAGAAAGAGAGTTAGAAGAGAGTGCACTTCTTTTCTACTTTGAGTAAATGATTCAAGTTGGCTGTCTTTATGCTAGTAATATAGCCAGCGGTCAGCCATGTGGCCATTTCTTTAAATTTTATCTTGATATTTTGAAACAAATTTATATTCAACTCTTAGCTGCTTTTAGCTGTTTCAACGTGGTTTCAACATTCGACCTTTTTTCCTTTTCAAGGTTGAAAAGGGAGTTCATAACTAAGATTAATGCATTTTTAAAATGAATTTATAAATAAAGTCTAATAATAATAAACTTGGTTCCATTGCACGCACTTTGAATCATCGACTATAATATCCGCTTAGGTTGAAACTGGTATAAATTAGCATCTTCTTAATAATACATATTATTATCATTCGTGATGTTTTAATGATAACATTGATTGTTGATGACATGATATTTTGATTCTTTAATAGTTCCGTTATTATGATTGATCTATTACCGATTGGAGGAATCGTACCGAGACTGCCAATTGATTTAAAAGTCACGGACTTAAACCTTTGTTGAATTATTCTGATGGCGGATGAGTAACCAAGATACTTATTTTGAACTCCTCCATGATGCTGAAAACACCTTAAATCGTTGCTAAACGACTGCATCTACATCATTTCTCTCCAATGGTGTTTAACTTATAACGAAGGGAACTAAATCCACAGTTATTATTTTATTCTTTGCATTCAACTTAGGTGAAAAAAATATTTAGACTTTGTTGTTCGGATTATGACGACGGACTTTACACTGAGTTTCTTTACATAATAACTGTTGTGTTACCACAATTAATAAGTAATTAGAAAATAACTTCGATATATTAAAGGTTTATTAGGTTATGAACTGAATCTTTTAATCATAAAGGTAGGAAGTCAGTAAAGAAATAAATATTCGGAGGATAATTAGGTAATGCACATTGTTAAAAAGCTCACTCTGTCGAAGTGAGAAGGTTGTAGCATTTCGAATAAGTTATTCTTATTCGAGGCTTATCTCTCTAAACCCTGTTATAACTGCCATCGATATCTTTGTGGTGTTGTAGTTAGAACAAAGTCGAGGAGGCCGTAGAATGTCAGTGATTTCGGCTTTCAACCAAGCAGTTTTATTGGTTGTCCTCAAGTTGGTCAGTTTAGTCCTCACCGTACTACAGACGTGACTCTTAATAGGTATGACAAGCATTTAGGTTATCCCTCTTTGAATACGGGAATGTTAATAAAATATTTAACACAATGTTAATATAAAATATAAATATGTAAATTGTACTAGAAATAAAACTACACCAAAGAAGGAAGAGCACCGGCCCGGATAGCGAGAGGTTGTGGTACCGCGAATAGGTCAGATAAGTTGATTTTTATCTATTAAAAAATCTTTAGATATATAAGTCTAGTAAAATGCTTATTTAACAAAACTAATTAATAGTCTTTATTAAAGCAGCCTTTTTCTTTTCTAATTACATAGTATTAAATCTGGAAGGCGAATTCAACTGCTGTCTGATTGAAACCGAGTGACCTATGCACTCTTAAATTTCTGGTATTCATATCTCCTATCAAGTACAATACAGTTATTCAACATGTCCAATATACAATTGGCGATCAGATTGGCGATACGTAGCGATAGTATTTGTTCGAATTCCTCTTAAATATTGCGCAAGAGTAGAGAACGTTGTCGCCTTAATGACGAGCTTGACAACTGTTTCGGTCATCTTCTTGGTCACAGTGACATGGAAGTTAGAGGCAATTTTTAGTAGAAAAAAATTAGATTGTACCATGCGTCAAATGTCACTCGCATCTGGATGCGATCGCACCCGGAAAGTGAAATATTCTGGAATATTTCACTTTCCGGGTGACTGTCCTTTCCTCTTTTTTAGTAAACATTCGATTTTGATATAAATCTAGCAATATAATATACTATACAAAAGTCGGTTCGTTTGTTCGTATTTTATGCACTGCCGTATCGTTCATCTGATTGCGATAAAACGTTGCCAACTTATTGTTTGCACTTGTGCAAAGGTCGTAAGCATAGACGATTATTAGCATTTATTTTTTAATCTATTGTATAACTGTATACCCTAAAGCACTTGAACAAGGATGTCAATAAATCTAGATATGATTTATACTTCTCCTTTATGATTCTATCTATAGCATTCGTCTTGAGGGAATACGACAAATCCCGACAGTTACTCGGTGTCGGTTGCGCCATCGCTGACCATTGTGTGGTGGAATCGGTGTCAAATCAGCAGATTGGGATAGGTTGCGTTGGTTTTTTACTTCTTATCATTAGCGTCAGGTTTGCTTTTCTTCTAGTGACCCCCCAGCTTGCGCGGATGCTGTAATTAATGTTCGTCGTCAGGGTAAGGAGTATTTATTCCTCCCCTCTGGCGTACCACTTGCTGGCAAAGCTCGCCCATGGGTTAGTGCCAAATGTCGTGTTGCGGTGGCATCAAAACATGAAGAATATTTAGCCTGGGCTGAAGCTCGAGCCTTGTAATATGTATACTAATCTGGACATAAATACTGCTACATAAAACCTTTTGCTTTTTTCAACTTTATAAATATTTTGAGTTTAAACGCGTTTATTATTTTAAAAACTTCTTTTGATTTCGCGCCATTTCACTTGTTTTTTCGTGTTCATTACCAAATCACAATATAATATGGGGTGTTAAAGAAAATAGGATTGCAGAAAATAAGATGCACAGAGTGGATGTGGAGCCGTCGGTCATATTCCAGATACTTTAAAAGCTTGGTATCAACCGTATGTTCGTATATCGTATTATAACAGATACAACAACATTTTCTTTTTCGAAGACCATAAAAGATCGGTGAGACCGCATGCTGTGAGAATTACAAAGGCTGTTAATGCTGTTAAAGCCAAAAAAAAAATGCCTTCTGTTACGATACGCAGGTGAGAGGCACAGAAATATACTCATTACCGATGAAAATTTTTCACCATTGAAAAGCAGTAGAATAAGTAAAATGGTAAAGTGTACGCTCACAGTTCCAAAGCAGCTGCTCAAGTGGCCGGAAAGGTATAACGTGGTCACCGTCCTGCGTCAGTGATGGTTTGGTGGGGCTTGTCTTATCACGGCGTCACAAAGCTACACTTTTGTGAAAAAGTAGTGAAAACTTCAGCCAAAGAAGCTGAAGCAAGCAGCAATACACTTTTAAAAAAATGTACCGTGGACTTTTCAGCAGGATTGGAACACCTGGTCACAAGACACGAACTACCCAAGCCTGGCTTTGCACTTTGAAGATTTGTTAAATACAGGAATAGATTAATCCATTTTTTTTTAAATAAAACAGTAAACAATAATATGAATGCATAACACACCATCTTCAAAAAATGAAAGGATGAGCCTTCAACTCCATCGTAAATATAGTTTGATTACAGTTAAATCTCAAATGGATATGAACAAGTCATTTACAATATTATCTGCAGGAAAATTCACAGTCACGAATCCAAATATTGATTGCATTACAAATGTGATGGACACAAAACGAGCGTGTATAGTTGCAGTGACAGTTAGTGCAATTCACAATGCGCTAACATACAGCTTTTGCGAAATAATTTTATTCAACGCATGGACCATTTACAGGTTGAAATGTCAACAATTATTATTATTAAGCAATCAGCAATTCTGAAACTTCGAACGTTGTTTGGAACTTGAAGTTGTTTTTACCAATCGTGTTTGATTGTAATTTGTCTTTCATTTTATTGGCGTTGTTTAATTAAGAATCCATCGATTATCCATTATTTATAGAAAGCTACTATATTACTAATGGATTCTGCTATAATCTCTACTCTAGGCAGGCGGAGTTTGTTACAAAAGACCATAATAAGAAATACGCTGCAGCTTCCTTTCATAATCTCAGGTGTTTGGTGATTACCTCCATCATTATTAGTTGCCTTTTCACGACAGGCAATTATTAATACATAACTTATCAATGTATGTACATATAATGTACAAGTAAGTCATTTAGTATTTTTTCTTTCAACTTATAGATAATTTCAAAATCTAAGACGATGTATAGTTGTCTCTATGCTGTAATATACAGCATGGTATTAATATTTATCGAGGAGCTCAATGCCAAAGCGGTTACAGCGTTTGCTTAGGATCATGTAGTTTGTAAAACTTTGGCAAACGCTGTTAATCGAAAGAGAGATAAAAAATGTACTGTCTAGAGCCCGTCAATCCTCCAAAAGGCGCCTTAAGCCCTACCCGGTTGCATCGCCAATCCCACTGATACCGCGACTAGGGATTCTGCCTGTTATGTTTTCATACTAAAGGAGCCTGTTATCCTGGATCAGAGGTATTCACTGATGGTATCAATAGCGATCATTAAGTTTACTGCAGTAGATTGATCACGTAGAGCGAAAGTTATATACGTATTTTCTCAATTTACCACTAGAGATATGAATAAATTAAGATTATATTTCTACCATCCACGACCTCCATGGTCGAGTGAAAAGTTTACCAGTTTTAAAGGTGACATTATTTCGGTCTTGAATTCGATCCCAGGCCGGTTGACAGGTTATTATAGAAACAAACTTTTCCCTATTTAGTTCTTACACTTTCGTGCACATTACATATTTGGATATAAGAACTTTTTAATATTTAATGCTGACGATGAAAAATAAAACAATTTGATTTATATAAAAATTTTAACAGTTAGGAACGTGCCCGGTTATAATATTGTGAAGGTAGTAGAAAATATAAGACGACCATTGCCTTAGTTATCCTGCGATCACGTCAGGATTATATACAAAATAAATTATGCGTCATATCCTTAAAAAAGTTGTTTTATTCAAACTTTTTCATATTGGTTGGGTATGAGTATTATGGTATGGTTATTATTTTTCATTTCTATAACACTAAATAAGCTACTTAACTAAGGTTTAGAACAATGTCTGCCATGTTGGCTAATATTTATTGTTTTATATGAGTTTTGGTTTTTGCCATCGTTAGTTATCATTTTTATGTAAATGAAATAATATTTGAATTTAGAGACTACTTGTCTGGTATCGTGTAGACCGTATGCGTGTATCTTGCTAAAGTAGAATAGCATAAAATATTATTTTTTATGCATTGACGGAGAGACAAATGAACAGATAAAGAACACAAAAAATTTATACTATAAATAAAATAATACATTTTAGTGTTGATAAATTATATATACATAACATTCCTACGTATAATATGCCATTGTTATACTCGTATTTGAGGAATGTACTGGGTAACTTTAAGTTCTCCTATGACCTTAACACTCGTGTGTGACTGTCACTAAGTGAAATTGTGATTTAAGATAGTCAGGATTGTTTGGATAAAAAGAACACTAGACTAGGGAGAGAACATGGTCATCATTGCGACAACGAATAGGCAGTTACTTGGCAGGAAGTCAGATACGTGTTAATATCCACGTAAGCTAAATATAAATCTAATACTTAAATTTTATTTTCGTTCAAATTTATTAAGATGGTCCTCAGTAAGGTCAAGATAGCTGACATCAGCATAGACAAGGATAGGCCAAAGAAGAGATTGTGCAAGCGCCATTTTTAGTAGATGTCGAAGAAAATTACAGTTTTCTGACTGACTTCTCGTAGTTGTATTCCCCGGATTATAATGTTGACCTATATAAATACCGAGATTTTTCAAGCAACCTTTTAGTCGTATTTCGGATATAAAAAATAAATATTTCATTACTTCCTGGCCAGAATATCTCACACAATCAAAGACTGCGTTCCGATATTGCTTCTTAGAAATAATATTTTTATAAATTGTGCAATTAAACTCGACTCAAAATAACTAAGCAAGAAAACATCATCAAAACTGAATTCTCACTGGATGGACGTGGTTCAGGTTAAATTGTGGTAATATTGTAAATGACACAAATCTAAATAATTTCCACTCCCAGTTCAGCCAAACACAATTTCCCGTAGCCGCATGTTAAATAATAATTTTATTTAATTTCATTGTATAAATTCTGTGACGTTTAATTTTACTTATATCCATGGGTTTCTTTTCATCCAAAATAAATGATATAATAATGAAGGGACTTGGTAGCGACCTAAGATCTAATGTTTTATCCGAGTGCCAACCAAAAATGCTTTGCTTATAGGTCAGTGATGCTGATGACGTAATTACATTATTTATAATAATAATAATAATCAATGATTTATTTGTAAGCATATGGTTACATCAGATCTTAAAATAAATTGTCCTGCATATTCTATCGATAGATCGATGTACAAATATTCAGAGTATTCATTATTAAATTGATTATAGGTTAAATTATTATTTATTACATTATATTATTTATTTGCCCTAGTAGGATAAACTGCTTAGGTCGTGTATAAAAATATTTTTCAATTTATGTGTTGCTTTAAAATCAATCGCAATTTAATGATTTCTCATTAAAGGTACTGAACTTTGGATTGTAAACAAATACAAACTAAGCTGACAAATTTTTCAAACAGGGGTGATTTTACGCGAACAGAGACGTTATTTACTAAAGTTCGATTAAAATCGGTCGCAGCACGGTCCCTTGACATAGGCTTACTCCTGAAATTCGATCGGTCGACATTGGAATCTCTGCATTTCGTACTCTTAAGTTTGACTAATTTAAAATACTAACACCACATTGGACTCGTATTGCGTGGTCTGTACTCACTGTATTTTCAGTTAAAAATTCAGCATATTTTCGAATTCAATATCAGTTGAGATAATTGGATAGTTTAAGTTTTACGTGCTGTTGTCAGTACGTTGATGTTGCCCGTGATTCTGACGAGCTTCGATATATTCGTTTTTTTTCTTAAATATCCCTTAATTGACCAGCAATTGGTTTCTTTACTGCATATCATATAGCCCTGCGAAAGATCCTCTCTTTGGGTTTCCATAATTGGTTTCCTACAAGAGGAGCTTTATGGTCAGCTCTTTATTATAGTTGAGCGTTGTTAGCACATTCGACCTTTGATATCGGAGGTTAAGCAACAAGTGTCGTTCTTCGGAGGGCACATTAAGCGGTGGGTCAGGGCTGCAGGTGCAGCCGTAAGCACCCAGCAATCCACGCTGGGCCCCCCCAAAAGTGGCCTATGGCCTATGAGAGGTCATTAATAGGCCGAAGATGGTGGGGTAAATTGATCATTCGGTTAAGAAAATTCACAGTAAAAAATATGATGATTCATTTTATAAATGTAAAATAACATAATAAATTAAATATAAATGTCAAATAAATTATGGTACAACATCAAAATTTAAATATGCAAAGTATGTTCCAATCCAATCGGGTTAAGGTTGTGTTGTCAAAAAAATCATATGTAAGTAATTAATTAAAGAAAATGTGAATTTTGTCAGTCACATATTGCTACAATATCGATAATAGAGTTTCGTATTTGCATATAGCTTTTTAAGTGTTTATTATACTTGAACTATACATCTAGAGCAAATTTTAATAGTAAAATAATTTACATTTAACAAAAAAACAGTTAAATGTTAAAAAATGTAATAAATTCATAGCAATTGTATATAACGAAAGCATGTCTTCAATGATAGAATTTATTTAGCCAAGTGTTGTCGTTAAAGAGGTGTGACAAAACTCATACATAAAGTAGATAATTTAAAGATAATATTTTCATAACTAGGTGTCAGGTTGATTTTATTGATTTTAAAAGATACAGATTATGTTAAAATGTTTGTCTTTCAATAATTCAATTCAGTCTTTTATAAATAAGTTTCAACTTGTTAACAGGTAGGAGTTTTGATAAACAATAAGTGTAATAATTGTAAAAGGTACATCATTACATGTTGAATATAATATGTTGGAGAAAAAGTTTCTTTGCGTTTTATATGAAAATTTAAGACACTTTTTAACATTAAATGTGGCATTTTGTTCGTAGACTTTCTGCCATCTTGTAGGTAGAGACATGATCCTGTTGCTGTAGAAATTTTGGGACATCTGATAAAAAAACGCAACAAGTAATAGTGTAAGTAGTAACCTGACACTGATGCCTAAAGAATTTTGAAGAGACCGAAACAGGTGGAAATCTGAAGGTGCAAGGTCAGGGCTATATGGCGGATGCATTAACACCTCCCAGCCAAACTCTCTTAATTTTTGCTGAGTGACTAAAGATGTATGTGATTATCGTGATGAAAGACCACACCCTTTCTAGTAATCAGTTCCGGTCACTTTTTCTCATTTTCCTGCTTTAATCTCATCTATTGTTGGTAGAAGAGATCCGAATCGATGGTTCTGCTCGGCGGTAAAAGCTCATAATGAACAATGCCCTTCCAATCCCACCATAGTCACAGCATCACCTTATTGCGAGTTAACCCAGGTTTTGCCACACACACTTGAATATACGGTTCATTAGGTTTCTCGTGTGGCTCTCAAATATCGAGTTTTTTGTGTACCCAGCTTTTTTCAAATGGGTGATAACTGTTTTGTGGTCAATTTTCAGTTCTTCAGCTATGTCGTTACTGCTGATATGTCGATCTTGCTGCACTTTTTCAAAAATAGCGTCCATTTTATCCGTAACAGGGCGACCAGTGCGAGGTGCATCTTTGACATCAAAATTCCCGGATTGAAAACGCTTATGGTTTAAGCGTTTTCAATCCGGGAATTTAACTTTGAGCTACTCTTACTGACACTGTATTAGGTCCAGAAAGGACACAATTTTTTTAAAGGCTTGCGTTGCATTTTTTCCTTTTTTGTTATAAAATTTTAAGATGTATCTAATTTTCATTCGATTCGCTCATTTTGACAGAAAGAAAAACAAGTGAAAAATAGTGGGAAAAAACATTTCCTAATTTGATTTTTGTTTTGAAATGTCACCTTTTTGATGTCATGAAAACCAGCCAGATACGAATTATATTACAAGTTTATATTTACTATATGCGAAAAGACTTTTGCCCCGACTTAATAGATTTTGAAAAGACAATGCTCAATTTAAGAAACACTTGAAAAATTTCGACAGGTTCGTAAAGGTCTCTGTAGTTATGTTGATAGAGGCATCAACCAATTAACGATAATTTATGGGTTCGCATTTCATCTGAAATTTGAGACAATATTATTTTTTCTAGTAAAATTATTGTTATAGTCCGTTCGTTTTAGCTATTTCTCCCATATACTCATAACTCATACCAACATAAAAACCATTATCAATTAAAATTTGAACTTCCGAACCTTGTCATTTTTAATTTAGAGAGTTGTGTTTAAAACTTTTAAATGATCTGTTACACCATTACACACATTCGCATACAAAGTAAAATGTTCACTTGACAGATGTATAGAGTATCTACATGTTTTACAATTACGTTGTAATTACATAATTTATGGTAAATAAGTTAATTTTCAATTTGTTTTTCTTAGCTAACTAAACAACTTGACAATAAAAATTTGAAAGACGAAGCAAGCTGAAATCTTAAAGCAATAATAAATTTGAGCTAAATTAATAAATCAGTAATCACTTAAGCCGTTGGTGCAGCTCCGTAGACTAAAGGCGGTGATGGCATAGTATAACCACCAGCAGTGGTAGTGAATGGTGTCCTCGTATCGTATGTGCTGCTAATACGAGTATCATTCATAAGCTGTGGATGCATAGAAGCAGTGGCTGCAGCTCGACAACTCAAAATCAAAATCAAAATTACTTTATTTCATAGGCCCTTGCGGGCACTTAAAATCACCAATTTTATAAAAATTAAGGAAATATCATTTATCATTTAAGTATAAATCAAGATAACCCGTGCGCTAGCGGCAAGTACATCCGAGTTGATGCCGCGAATGTAATCGCCACGAGCGACCCGATTCCGAACGTAGAGGCTAACATGTAATGAATCGGGTAAGAAACTCATATGCCAAAACTCTTTTAAAATCGCCAAATGTCTTACAAATCAAATCAAAGAGTGCACTCTCTGTTGCATGAAGTGAACTGCTCCCGAAAATACTGACGTAAGCACACCGTGCGCACTCATGACCGTAGCTGGAGCGACTACTTATATTAGATCGGGAAGAAACACTATGAAATATGACGTCCTCCGCGGTCGAGAGGCTCGTAGACCGGTTTCCATGGTAATTCCACTCCGAGGTCCAGGTTCGATCCCCAGTCGGGTCAATGTAGAAAACGTACTTCCTGTATTGGCTCGAGTCTGGGTGTTGTGGTACCGTAACACAAGTGCTTAAGCTACTTGACTTGGGTTCAGAAAAATAGAGGTGTTGACTTACATTTAGTTATTTATTAGGTTGTTGCGGTTAGTGGTTTAAGCTGTTAGCTCTCAAATGCGTAATCACTATTTTATATGACCACGTGCATGATATTTTTGGAGCGGAGCGAAGCGAAGGTCCCCTGGATCAGCTTCAATGGCGCAATGTCTGTTACGCCATAACTTCCAGAGTTCTTAACCGATTTTAATATTTTTTTTGGAATCGAATCAACAGGTTTAGGACCAGATTGTGACGGAGCCCGAATTTTGAAATTCGCAAAAATTCCCATCGAAACAAATTTTTTTTTTTCTTTTTTTAGGTATTACGCTCCGCTCCGATATATTGTGCTAGCGTAGCTTTATGCTCAGCGACTGCATCGCCTAGTATTTGATAGTTAAATATATGTGATATTATAAAAGTACAATAGTAAAATATCGACATCGCACAACATTAAACTTTTGCAAAAGTTTATCGAAAGTATTTGCAGCGATATTTCCACAAAATGCACTGTTTAATTGAATTAACAATATTTACTATTAAGATTGTACGCTTTCAAGTAAGCAAACCGTTATAAGAGTAGGCGCGGTTGTAACAACATACTTAATAAGAAAATGGGAGTCTAAGAGTACACTTCATGCAAAATCAATAAATACTTCAGTCCTCACATTGGTTGGGAAGTCGTTTTGTCAATTGAAATTGTCCAATTTCTCGCGTACATTTGACAATTCTTATCTCCCTAAAAACTTCATTTGGTCATAATAAATATATTAAATTGGTTAAGAGCGGTATCGCACACGACATTGTATACAATATTTCAAGTCTAAATACTTTAAGGCAAATAATATTAGTTTAAATTTTATAGATATCTATAAAATTTTATCCAATTAGGAACGATACATAACTCTAAAACTTAAGAATAAATAAAGTTTGAATCGTTTAATATAAAAATTATAATATCATTTTATAGTATTTGGACTTGACAGTTTTCCTGACACATGATGCGGCTTTCGTGCTCAGTCTCTAAATGGAATGAATGAATGAAAATAACTTTATACATATGCACTAAATATAATTATTTTTAAATAGTCCAACATCATGACCTACCACCCATTCAAAACGTCTTCTAACTGCCAAGAAGAAAGGGAGCAAGAATCTCGTCAGCTTTAGCAGAAGAAATTACATTTACAATAGGTATTATACGTCGTCACTATACATATTTCACAAAAAACAACATAATCTTTTATCACAATAATAGTAGTGTTATGGTTTTATTATATCGTTGATAACAACAAAGTTAACAAATGTCTATTTTAAATAAGTATACTCAAATATTGCAATTAGTGCAATTAGATACAGAGTATAAACGACAAGTTTAAGAAAGCAACATAAACGTAAATAAATGGTAGATGTCAATAAATGTAATACTGTAGTTTAAAGTAGACCCATCTCCCAAACAGTACCCGTTCACGAGCACGACGTTGAAGCAGCTATCGCTTCGCTCACAGGCTCACACATATCTTACAGAACGTAACATGCAGCACACTCTGGCACCCAAGAGATCTTTTAAGAGAGCATGTCATACTCCAACTACTAGTTATAAATTCGTTTTAAAATTAACAAATGCTAATAGATGTATCGCATGATGTTGTCAACTAATACAAAATTATATATACATACATACCTACACCCACACCCACGCAGATATATATACATTTATAGTGGGAGGTTATTCACTTATCACGAAATCTCAGCAACTACAAGTGCTAGGAGTCTCATCTTATGCATGGGAGTGCCTTTTAGGACTTAGGTGCTGACTTAGACCGGATTTTGAGAAATTCGACCCCTAAAACTTCCCTACTTTTAATAGTAGAGTTTTCAAATTATTAGAAAATACTAATTTTTTAAAGAAATTAAAAAGTAGTTAACTATTAGAAAAAAAACAGACTTAAAAAAGGAGGAGGTTATCAATTTGCATTTTTTTTGTATGGTCGGGCATAGCTCTGTCATATATAGACGGATTTGCAATTTTTTTTTATAACGGGAATTATTCCTAACTGATTCCCTTTGAATTTTATTTAGATGGTAAGTTTCGGAGACAGACAACGGAACTTTAAAAAAATGACAGCAACTCAACTGCGATTGCTGCTATCGCATAAATATGCAATGTTTATGCATTCACATAACATTACGCCTGGTACAGGCGAAAGAAGTATAAAAATCAGTATTGAAGTCGGTAAGTGAAGATTGAATATTTCGAAAAACCCCCTATGATGAGGGTACCTCACCAAAAGTACGCTACCATAAAGACATTAGTTAAGCGGCTGAATTTCCAAATGCAAACTTAGGCGGTTCTTATTCATTTCATGCATGCATGCATTAAAAGGGGCAAGCCTCTTAACTCTTACGTCTAGAAAACATTTTTTCTTCAAACATTAAAGAAAATAAAAAATACTTCACAACAAACCCAAGTTCAGGTTCATACAACTGTTTAAACACAAAGGTAATTACATCAGCGCTCTATAGTCGTTTAATT
The DNA here is from genome assembly GCA_927399485.1 of Calamotropha paludella. NCBI lineage: Eukaryota > Metazoa > Arthropoda > Insecta > Lepidoptera > Crambidae > Calamotropha > Calamotropha paludella. The sequence goes on along the minus strand of OV656803.1, from coordinate 14,841,542 downwards.
TACCAATTTTCGACCATAAGAGATAGATACTAAAATTTTGATCGGGAAAAGGAATCCTAAAACGGATGTGCGTTAAAAATTTCGCAATGGCAATTCGTTGCATTGTTTAGATTTAAGACATCGTAGAAGTTAGCGAATTGTTGATAATTGAAAACACATTGACCGCACAGATCGTACCTGATAAAATGTTAACAAATGGAGGCAAAGATCCCATACTACCACTTTTATTTTTTGAACACGATGTTTTTATTTGCATGCTCGCGATTCAATTTGTGTGATTTGAGATAAGACTTTTATAATTAGGACCTTCAGGTTCTAATGTTTTATATGACAAGAATGTAGGTGCGTGCCTTAGTTCAATCTTAATTAAATTGAACTGAATTTTATTATTGTATATAAATATTTAGTTATATATTTACTAGCCAACACGTCGCTGTGGTTCAGTTACTATAATTTGCATAAAAAAATTGTGGTTATGAATTCAAATTAAACCTGTCATATGTCCTAAGTTAGAACAAATCCAGCAAAATGAAAAAAAATACTTCAAAATCGGTTGAGTAGTTTCGGGGGTCATTGCGGTTACACACTGTGACACGCAAGTCAAATAATAATAACTCAAAACTACTCTACTCTACAATCTATATGGATTGTACGTATCGAGTAGTTTTGAGTTAATATGCCAAAAAGGAACAATGCACCACTAGTGAGCAATAAAAGAAGTTTAAAATTCTATTGTCAACATCTTACAAAATCGCTAAAATACCCATTTCTATAAACACTTTTACAAAACAATACCCACGTTTACACTGAAGTACTTATGTTAGTACGAGATGAGAGTAAATTAAAATACTCTATTAAAAGTGTAATCATTTCAAGTCAGTCTATTGAAATATGTATTCGAAATTACAAAAAGACGGAAGCATACTTTTTCCATTGAAATATTTAGCCTAATACCTGATTAAATACAACCGTATTGAAAGATTACTCTACCGTGATCGCTAAAGCTTTTCCCTTCAAAATTTCCTAAGAAAAAATGCTACAGCCTATATTTATTAGCTGTGTAAATCAAGATTTAAACCGAGATTCAGCCTATTTTGTGGAACACTTAAAAAAATGGAATGGTCACGGTTCGTTTTACAAAACGGACAAGTTTTGAAAAATAGGAATTCCAAACGATACAATTCTAATGTCCTTTTGTAAACAATACAAAGGTGGAATCCTATTGAGTGGACATATTTTAACCACGTACACTGTGAACTATGGTAGTTTTCGGTGTGCATCAGGATTTAATGGTCTTTTTATGAACAAAATCGTATAACAGTATGAGAGAACATTCTCTCTCTATTACTCTAATCTGATTTGGAAGGTAATAGATTATTTTTGTTCTAGTGTTTTTTTCTTTTCTTAACTTTCTTTGCAATTCTTATATGTATGAATACCGCAATTGGTTGCCTAGTAGATATAAAATATTGACCTCCTGACCTATTGGATTTTTTTCTCGTGAACTACGTTGTAAAAAGCACATAAATGAAACCCTGTTGTGGCGATAGACTCACAGACAAATAAAAGAGAAGTATGCATTCTGTAAGAAAACGAGTGTCGAAGTAAACGAGGATTATTTTACAAAATTCAAAAGAAATAACACTACATTACTGGTGGTTTTTCTTCCTTACATCCTTCGGGTAAAGTATCCACAAATCTTAAACAATGAACGGTACTTACAATAACATAAACTAGGATAGAACAACGATAGAATTTTTATACAATGTTGACGTCCACCAACTCACATTGATCCTACATAGTGATTTGTGACCGCTTAGTTCTAAGATTATTTTTATCCAAAGGCCAAATGCAACAGAAAGTGATAACGATGACAATTACGATGCCATTGATGGCATCACTTATGTAAGTAGGATTACTTATATACTTGCTTATTGACTTCATGGTACCTATACTATAACTGCTGTAAAAATATGTAAGACCCAAAAAATATAAGATTTCTTTTGGTTGAATAGAATCTCATTTGCTTTGGTTCGTGTATTACGTAGTAGTATTGGCACGTTGATACATTATGTGCATTTAAAAGATGGCATGCCATAATAGTGCCATTGTTTACCCAATCAATGGAGCTTTGTTGGCTATAAGCTTACGTTCATGGCAAAGACACGCGGATAACAGATCATATATGCGAAGATTACTTTATTTCGAAAAATTCATAATCGATCGAAAGTATAGTATTAAGCCCTTGCATTCCAGGCGACTGCAATGAGAAGAATTTTTCCTAATTAAAGAATAACTATACCACCAGAGTTTATGGAGCTAACTTAATTTTTCACCGAAATCTGGTACACAGCATGCTTAGATATAGGCTGTAGTCCTTAAATCTGCACTGAAGTCTATTCAATAGATGTATGAGATATCGTAAAACTTTAAAATGCCATTGGAAGTATTAATGAGTAATATGATTTCAGAATAAGGTGAGATTAAAAGTTTAATTAACTCGGCGAGAGTTGTTTTTTGTCCCTTTTAAAATGTGTTACAAAATTTCTAGTATAAAGGAAATTTTTTGGCGCTACTAAAAACGCACCAGAATAATTTACTTTGTAAAATGTTACTTACCAGTAACTCTCTGTAATACGTGTTTTTGACAACTTTTTATTTTTATGATTTCTATATATTCTTTCAATGGTATGTTATATTATAAATTACTCACAAGTTATTCTCAGGCGGGAGAATAACTTGTGCTTCGTATCGATTTGACAGTTGATAAATAATAAGAGATATTTATTATAGTATAAATTTATTAGATTTAGAAATCTATCAGTTCATGTATAAATAACAAAATATATAATTTATATAGCAGTTTCTTCGTTATCGATTATTAGATACTTGTCAAATACTTTCGATGTTGTAGTTATTAGTTACCTAGAATATGAAGAGATGGCGCTGGTATTTATCATTAAAAGCACCCGGAAAAATGTCACGGTCTCGTGTGTGGTTCCAGTCCTGCGTAACTACTGGGATAAGTTTAATTTTGTTTGTAGAAATTTATTTGGGATATAAATATTTTCTATACTAGCAGCTACTACACTCGTGAGCAAAAGTATGGAATCACTTACTCGGAATTGATTCCGCGCGATCTTGAGTACTTAATAACTAGTTAAGAATAATAAAAATGATACCATTTTAATCGTTACACTTTTAACTTTAAATTGATACCAAATTCATTCAAATCACGCCATTATTTAAGAAGTTATCCCGGATTACGTGAAGAAGTAAGGAAAAAGATATGTTTCAATGGTTTGATACGTCGCGAGTTTCGGCCTATTGACCCCCTATAAAAGCACGTGTTATCGGATTTTCTTATCAGTCGGCTTTCGCTCGTTGGCCGGTACACATCTCCGCTACTTTTGACGCTTGAACTTGGACGACAATGGATACTACACCTACAGAAGCAGGACAAATCGTCGCCTTATTGAAAGAAGGGCTCAGCCAGCGGGCTGTCGTACGTCAGCTCCACATAAGCCAATCCTGTGTTTCAAAAGTTTATAAACGCTTTCGGGAGACTGGTGGCTTTATCCCGAGACCAAGATCTGAACGGCGCCGGTGCACATCGGAGAGGGATGACCGTTTTATCGTGTCAACCTCTCTCCGAAATCGACATTTGACTGGTGTCGACGTCCAACCGAAATGTTCGTGGGGTAGCTGCCAGCGAGTGGACAGTTCGTCGAAGACTTAAGCAAGCTAATTTGACTCCAAAACGGCAAGTCACCGACAAGCACGCCTTCATTTTGCTCGCACCCATCTTGATTGGGATGTTGAGCAATGGAGGCGAGTACTGTTCTCCGACGAGTGCAGAATGTATTTGCATGGCAGCCACCAACAGGCGGCCTCGGGCGTGGTTTGCGCAGTGCTGTTTCGCTGAGACAGTGGTTTATGGGAGCGGTTCTTGTATGATGTAGGCCGGCATTTCCTTCGAGGGTAAAACGGAGCTTGTTTTCGTGCCTGGCGGGGGACGAGGAGGCGGTCTAACTTCAGACCGCTACATTTCCAATATTCTGCTGGAACATGTCGTCTTTATGCGGGATATATCGGTGATGACTTCCTCCTTATGCACGATAACGCTCGTTGTCACAATTCCCGTGCCACAACTGAATACCTCGAAGAAGTCGGTATCGCCACATTGAACTGGCCAGCGCTCAGCCCGGACTTCAATCCCATTGAGCACGTGTGGGATGAACTGAAGAGGAGGGTTCGTTCCAGAAATCCTGCTCCTTCAATTGTGAATGAGCTGAAATCGGCTTTGATGGAGGAGTGGGAAGGTATCCCGCAAGAATCGATTCAGAAGCTGATTAGGTCAATGGAGAACCGTCTTCGAGCAGTTATTAGGGCGAGGGGAGGGAACACAAAATATTGAAACATAATTTTAAGGCCAAATATTTTTTTTATTAATTAATTTTTGTCGTGTTCTTCATTTATTATTTTTTCATTATCCTTATGTTTTCCTAACTCCTTTACTCAAACCGGGATAGCTCCTTTAATACTGGTGTGATTTAAGTGAATTTGGTATCAATTTAAAGTTAACAGTTTAACCTTTAAAATGGTACCATTTCTTTTATTCTTCACTAGTTATTAAGTACTCAAAATCGCGCGGAATCAATTCCAATTGATTCCATACTTTTGCTCGCGAGTGTATTATAGTATACAAGTAGTAGAGGGGGTGAGCTATCCCCACAGCAATAGACTGTAGGTATATATTATAGTGTGACAGTGTCTGAAGTAAGCCTTATGAATAATTAATTTTATTTATAAGGTAACATTCTTTTTAATCTTTTTAATTCTCATATTTACCTTTGACGACCTCAGTGGGCAATTGACTTGTATACCGATTTACAAAGTGACGCAACTTTGAGATCCTGGTTTCAGTCCCCGGCCGGGTTTATGTTTAGTTTCTCTATATTGACTTGGGTCTGTCTTATATGATAGTTACCATCGTTGTACTCGTGTATGTAGCAAAAAATACATAACATAGTTTTAAATGCAAAAAAAAATAATCCTAACTTATAAAAAACTACATAAGACTGAAATATCCCAATATTTCAGTTACTAAGCAAAAGAATATAGCTTGCGTTATGAATAAATTTTTCAACAAATAGATCTGAAGAGAAGCCCGCTTGTTTTAAAAATGCGACGTCAGCTAACCATAGAGTAGAACAGTTACCATGCAGATAACTATTTTTTCAAGCAGCTAGCAATGCTTCAAACGCGAATTTTCGTTGTCTCTTGTCTTCTACCGACACAATTACTTACTAAATTTGCTATACTCTTACGTTTTTAGCAAATAATAGCACAACATCACACCGTAAATAATTAGGTATGATCTAAGTCGATTTCGTAAACGGATCTCGAGCGATGAATTGCGGTAAATTAGAAATGACATGTACTGGTGAGGACAGAATACACAACGGCTTTAAAAAATGTTTATATTATAAACGTGCGTACGTGATATATGTAACTGCTGTACAGTCTGTACATTCTAACCTTAATAATAATATTAGGAATCCATGAGCTATTAATGTGCTGGTCTTTTTAATTAAAACAATATGTTATCGATTCTTTATAAATATACCATAATATTTTTTAAGAGTTCAATAACAACAAAATCAATATATAATTTTACAACTACTTGGTTTTATAAATAAAAAAATACACATTTTTTTATAATATTTATCTAAATGTTATTCAGTTTAAGTCCCAAAATCAACCAATAGTGACGTTGACTCTTCAATATGTTAGCAGTTCAAATATATAATTTGGGAAAAAAGGGCGGTCGAGTGTCTCATATACCAGTTTTCATGTAATATCACTGTGTAATAAATTCCCAGGTTCGATCCCCGACCGTGTCATGTGGAAAACGAACTTTTCTATATTGGTTACGCTCTGGGTGTTGTGGTACCGTAATTGTTTCTAAATTCAATAACACAAGTGCTTTAGCAACTAAACTTGAGTTCAGAATAATGTCTGTGACGTTGTCGAAAATATACAAAAAATGTATTATTATATTTTTATTAGTATATTTAGTTTCTACTCCTTTGCGTCCACTGGTCCCATGAGTTTTTAGTAAATTAAAGCAAAAGCGTGTAAAGATTCAAAATTAAAGGGATATTGTTAGTTATATTTTATTAAAGTATAAAATTAAGTAAGTAGACTATTATTTTTAATAAGTTTAATTATATTATTAGTTTTTTAACTTCTAGAACAAAATTATTCATAGATTATCAGAAATTTCGTTTCCCGATTTTTTTAATGCTGGATTATAATTTGTGATTCAGTAATTCAACCTATTGATTAATTTTATTATTCGGTTACTTGTGTATTTGATTGTCCATAATACTCTATGCTGATTCATCACTTGAACTTGGTTCGTTAGTTCAGTTTCCTTATTCTTTTAACACCTTTTTTAAACAATTCGTGAATGAATTGTTTTTGAACAATTTTTTTTTGTAACATATTTGCCTATATATTTATAGCATAGGATTTAATGTTTATTTTTAGGATTGTGACTGACTGACTTTATATTTAAGGAACAAAGTGTTGTAATAATATTATTTGATAAAGAAAACTTATAAATGCGTGTGTACAAGAATATATTTGGTTACCAAATATATTCTTGTACACACGCATTTATAAGTTTTCTTTTTCAAATAATATTATTACAACATTCGTTATCAGCACGAGGCTCTAGTATAATGAGTGATCAATTCAGTGGCATTAAATTATTGTCTAGTCGAGATGGGTACAGCATCTGGAAATTTAAAATTCGAGCGCTGCTTATTCATGAAGAATTGTGGAAGTCCATTGAAGGCTACGCTGATGGTGATCCTACCTCTGAAGATGTGAGAATTAGAAAGGATCAGAAGGCCTTGTCTAAGATTTCGCTCATGTTAGATGGTTCAGCCATTACTCATGTCAGATCAGCAAAATCAGCAAAACAAGCTTGGGACGCACTAGCAAATACTTACGAAGACAAAGGGATGGGCCGCAGGCTATCACTCGAACGCCGCTTATACAAGTATGCTCTGAATGAATTTGTAAATATTGAGTCGTATATAAATGCTATTATGTCTACAGTACAAGATTTAGCAGACATTGGTAAAGTCATAGACGACGAGTCTGTCGCCGCTATTTTGTTAGGAGGTCTGTCAGTTAAATACGAACCTCTCATAATGGCACTTGAAAACTCCAATGTAAAGGTAACAAGTGATTTAGTAAAATCTAAATTATTGAACGAAATGGCAAAAGATGTACCTCAAAATGACGTCTTAGCATTAAGTTCGAAGACATCAAAAAACAAAACTAAAAAGCCTGTTGTTTGTTATAAATGTCATGAGCCAGGACATAAGAGTCCGCAATGCCCACACAAAAAAGGAACGAAGAAAGCCAATATTGGCAGTGTAGTAGAAAGAGTTACTCAAGAAGATTCCACGTTACTCACTGCATTTGACGCCGAAAATAATGATAAGAAATGTCAACGATGGTACATTGATTCTGGAGCAACTAGTCATATGAGTCCTTGTTTGGAATTTTTTGAAAACTATAAGCCGTTGAGTTATGATGCCGGTTCTGTCACTATTGCGTATGGAGACAAATTGCCAGCTGTTGGAACAGGTGATATAGTTGTTACAGGTATTCCAAGTATTACGAAAATAAAAGATGTTGTTTTTGTACCAGATTTACATTGTAACCTAATTTGTGTTAAGAAAGCTGTTGACAAAGGCTTCACAGTTATTTTTGATAAGCGTGGTTGTAATTTTTATAATAACATTGATGTAACTTTTACTGGCAATTCTATTTTACAGGGTACTTATAGTGGTGGTTTGTATAGTTTGAACTTAAATCCAAACAAAGCACAAAAATTTGCAGCATTAGATGTGGTTGACAATACGGAACGTAAAGTGCACTTTGAGTTGACTGAATATCAACTTTGGCATAGGCGTCTGGGTCACCTCTGTCGTATCGGGATGGACAAACTAAAAAGAGGCCAAGCGACTGGTATGACTTATGCTGATGTAGATAAGGATCCCTGTATACCATGTATAGAAGGTAAGCAAGCCAGAAAACCGTTTTTGAAAGTTAAATACAAACGTGCAAGTTCTCCCTTAGAACTAATTCACGCTGACGTTTGTGGACCATTTTCTACTACATCTTTTAAGGGCAATAATTATTTTATTTTATTTATTGACGACTTTACACGTATGATGTTTATTTATTGTTTTGCTTTGAAGTCTGATGTTTTTGAGATTTTTAAGACATTTCATTCTTTTGTTGAACGACAATCAGATACAAAAATGAAATGTTTGCGTACAGATAATGGGACTGAGTTCGTTAACAAACAAATGTCCAATTATCTTAACAATTGTGGTATTAAACACGAGACAACAGTACCTTATAGCCCACAACAAAATGGAGTTAGCGAGCGAAGTATAAGGTGTATTGTAGAAAAAGCTCGTGCTATGCTAGCTCAAAGCAATCTTTCTAAAGCATACTGGCAGGACGCAATGGAAACTGCGGTGTACATCAAAAATAGGTCTCCACACCGAGCTTTAGTCAATGAAACTCCTTATGAAAAATGGTACAGTGAGAAACCTAATATTTCTTACTTAAAAGTATTCGGGTGTAGGGCTCTTGTGCATATCCCTTCATGTCAACGCTCTAAGTTAGATTTGAAAGCCGCAGAATTTATCTTTGTGGGTTATTCTGACGATCCAAGGAGCTATTTTTTTAGGGATACGCGATACCCGAGAAAATTAATCAAAGAGAGAGACGCTACATTTTTTGAAAATATTTTTACTGATTTAAAAGCATTTGATAATCAACATTTAAATGCTTTATCTGAAACTCTCATGTCTGAACAATGTACTCCTTTAATAAATAGTGATAATTTAATGCATTCATCTGGTGATGAAGTAACTGAGAATAGCAGTGAAAATTCTTTAATAGAAGACACCAGCGGACGTAGTCAGGAAGATGTTGTTTCTTCAACTGAACCATCTCATGACAACATAGATAACGCTATAGATCGTTACCCAAAAAGAGATCGTAAGCCTCCTGATTTCTTTTCTTATAATATTTTGGTGTCTAATTTTTTAGATGAAGAGCCAAAATGTTATTATGATGCTATAAACAGTGAGGATAAACATTATTGGATCTCTGCTATGCGGGACGAATATAACGCGTTAACAAAGAAAAGTACATGGACATTAGTTATGTTGTATACTGGCTGGCATATATGTAAAACTACATGTTAATCAAAATTCTTACGATGTTCTATGTCACTATAGACATTAAGGTTTATTGACTTGGTTACCAAATATATTCTTGTACACACGCATTTATAAGTTATCTTTATCAAATAATATTATTACAACATTCGTTATCAGCACGAGGCTCTAGTATAATGAGTGATCAATTCAGTGGCATTAAATTATTGTCTAATCGAGATGGGTACAGCATCTGGAAATTTAAAATTCGAGCGCTGCTTATTCATGAAGAATTGTGGAAGTCCATTGAAGGCTACGCTGATGGTGATCCTACCTCTGAAGATGTGAGAATTAGAAAGGATCAGAAGGCCTTGTCTAAGATTTCGCTCACGTTAGATGGTTCAGCCATTACTCACGTCAGATCAGCAAAATCAGCAAAACAAGCTTGGGACGCACTAGCAAATGCTTACGAAGACAAAGGGATGGGCCGCCGGCTATCACTCGAACGCCGCTTATACAAGTATGCTCTGAATGAATTTGTAAATATTGAGTCGTATATAAATGCTATTATGTGTACAGTACAAGATTTAGCAGACATTGGTAAAGTCATAGACGACGAGTCAGTCGCCGCTATTTTGTTAGGAGGTCTGTCAGTTAAATACGAACCTCTCATAATGGCACTTGAAAACTCCAATGTAAAGGTAACAAGTGATTTAGTAAAATCTAAATTATTGAACGAAATGGCAAAAGATGTACCTCAAAATGACGTCTTAGCATTAATTTCGAAGACATCAAAAAACAAAACTAAAAAGCCTATTGTTTGTTATAAATGTCATGAGCCAGGACATAAGAGTCCTCAATGCCCACACAAAAAGGGAAAGAAGAAAGCCAATATTGGCAGTGTAGTAGAAAGAGTTAGTCAAGAAGATTCCACGTTACTCACTGCATTTGTTGCCGAAAATAATGATAAGAAATGTCAACGATGGTACATTGATTCTGGAGCAACTAGTCATTTGAGTCCTTGTTTCGAATTTTTTGAAAACTATAAGCCGTTGAGTCATGATGCCGGTTCTGTCACTATTGCGAATGGAGACAAATTGCCAGCTGTTGGACTGTGATATAGTTGTTACAGGTATTCCAAGTATTACGAAAATAAAAGATGTTGTTTTTGTACCAGATTTACATTGTAACCTAATTTCTGTTAAGAAAGCTGTTGACAAAGGCTTCACAGTTATTTTTGATAAGCGTGGTTGTAATTTTTATAATAACATTGATGTAACTTTTACTGGCAATTCTATTTTACAGGGTACTTATAGTGGTGGTTTGTATAGTTTGAACTTAAACTTTCAAGTCAATAAACCTTAATGTCTATAGTGACGTAGAACATCGTAAGAATTTTGATTAACATGTAGTTTTACATATATGCCAGCCAGTATACAACACAAAGGGACGTGATTAACTAATTTATGTATAAAAAGCCTTGGCATATACTTTTTGTTCTTAAACATTTTTATTTAGTATTAATAATTTATTTTGAGGCCTAATTTTAATGCATGTCAGATATATTTATTTTTAATTTTTATAGGTATTTACATTTTGATTGAGTGCTATGTTCATGGTTCGTATCACAAATGTAATAATAATATTAAGCATTCCTATGTACGAAAAAGATTTGGCTTTTATCTTTAGAACTGACACATTATACAATGTTTCTTAGCCGACTCGTTACATAAATTCGCTATATACAATTACCAGAAACGAAGGCTACGAGCTTGATTCACGTGAAAAATTAAGATTTCCCTAAAACTTAATTTTATGGAGTTATCATCGGTTTAAAAATGACACGGCTCCAGTGACTAGCGCCACATGCAAAATAAAGTGATGGCACGCCAGACGTGTCAGAAAAGTGTCAATACAAATGACCACAATAGACCTAGAGTCTTATATGTAATCTTGACTCTACGTTTCCGTAAGTATTATGAAAGAGATGATTAGAGTTCTCCTAGACTACATGGATCGCAGAGATAGCCTAACTAGGGCAATCTAACGACTGTGAACATGTTCTAGATTAGTACATATACTTGCCAGTACAAGTGTGTCTGTGATGAGCTTTATATGATTTATATGATATGTTCTTGAGAGAATGTGACCATAACAGATTTTGAAGTACCATTTCAAATGATTATTTTTATTACAATCAATTGGTGAGACATGAACCTTTATCTCCTGTGAACGTTACTGCTACTGAGAGTTACGTTAGTGACTCTTATCCTATTATTTTTTTTGTGGATATACTCATCAAAGCAGTCAGAGTTTCGGGATAGATATAATTTGAGATATATCCCATACTATTAATTATTCCAGTTAATTATTTGCAATTTTCCGTCAAATGTCTCCAAATAATGTAGTTACATACCGGTAGCTATAATGAACTAAACTGGTAAATAGACTAACTGTCAATAACTATACGCGAAGGTATTGTAACCGCTTTGTCGTCCACATCCACATCGTTCGGAAGAAGTATTGTCGTAAAAGAATGCAAGTAAAATTTTGGTTGATACGGTTTTTGTTGTGGCGACTATATAGGCGCCAACTGTCGCTTATTTACTTTAAAATTATTCAAAGTAGGAATTAGATTCTTGTTCATTTGATATGTATCTTTGTTTTACACTAGGTATTTTAGGTTTAGGGCTGGTAGACCAATTTATTTCGGAGTTCGGTGACTACTTATTTTACCTACTTCAAAGTAGAAAGTTTTTAACTTTACATTTAATAAAATCGTTATTAATATTTTTTTGTTTCTGAATAATGCAAATGCACAAATGAAAGACTGAACGTGGAACACCTAAAGACGTAATTAATCATACCTTGTCTTCCCTTATTTTATAAATAAGGATGTTAAATTATTTCAGTGGATTAGTATTTTTATTTCATTATAAAGTAAAACAGCAGCAATATTATATAATATAAGACTATATCTCTCGTATAAGGTATGTTAAAGACCCTTATTTGTAGTTCATACAAAATTCATATATTTTAACCATTCCTAAGATTTTTTGTATGGAACAATATCTGGGGAAACATATAGTCTCGTATTTACTGATTCAAGTATAAATGAATATAATTTTAAATTGTTCTTAAATCTGTAAAATGTGTGAAATAAACAGTTTTTTGCCGGTTCTCCTTAAGTAAATAATATTTTTGCTGGATAGATCCAGCTATTGTCGTAACGGATATGGGACAGATGACTATACTTCGGAAATCATTAAAGGTCTTAGTTCTGCTGCCATTAGACCTGGGGTTGTACCGCGAGATGAGTAGGTTCCATAGTTGAAGTTCGTCTCCGAAAGAGTCATGTAAAGCAAATTGAGAGATCAAAGGTTGATTAAAACGGCCTCGTTGTGTCATGGTTGATTGCGTGTTTCGAGCGGAGAAAGGCAAAGCCTCTCTTCCCGCATACCTTATCTTCTTACATTACCTACCCAAAATTCTGTTAAAATGCATCTTTTTTTAAAAGCTTATTTTTGATTTATATTATTATTACTAGACATAGCCCAGGGCTCTGCAAGTAAGGAATTTGATTCTAGTGTAAAATAAATTTTTCCACAGTACTTTTTTATAGAAAATTACCCGATATTCCTTTCTGTATGTAAATTTATGATAAGTGTAACACAGCAAAAATATTTATATATCTCTTCATTTGTTTTTTCTCGCATTTGTAATATGATTTTATTTTAAAATCTTAGCCATCGTTTAGGGCTATACCACTCGCTACTCGAGGCCTGGCTTAAGCCTGTTTTTCCCACAAGAGCTATAACAAGTAGATAAACGAGGCGAGAATCAAAAATCACCCAGACTTCTTACCCTCGCGAAGTGATTAGTAGGATTTTACCTCATACACCGCCTAAGTAAGTCAGACAGTTCAGACTAAAAAGGAAACCAAACGACACTGATGCAAATTTATAACATAAATATTAAGCCAAATCGCATTCATTGTTCAGAACCCAATTTAATAGCTAAAGCAGTTATGTCAGAATTAAATATTAGCCAACAGCCAAACCCTAGTTAATATAGCAAAATTCTACATTGACCGTGAAACCATGATAACCGGTATACCAACCACTCGACTACAGAGATAATCCAAAATCGCCTGACAGCAATTATCAATCTGCATTGGACCAGGTGGGTTATGAATGTGACCCATTCGGGAAAGGTCAGTATGTCTTAGCCGCAGTGGAAATATTATATCATGATTATGAATGAAGTCGCCACTAGTGACATAATGTATCTTGCAAAATATCTTTACACGATAATCAAGTACTTGCGATAATATTTTAATCATAATGTTAAATAAAGAATAAATGAAAAATAATCTCAGCCTGTAGGGATGAAACACCATAATGAGAACGAACGTGTGAGGCGCTTGCTTTCTACAAGCTTACACTGGGGCCTGGAAGAAGCACGTAGAAAGCACAGAGGCCTGTACATTAAACAAATTGGTCACTCATTTTACGATCGGCCCATGTGTAACTGGCTTAACTTAACAACCATAGGCAGAAAAAAACAGCCCTCAATACTAAATAGTAGTCGTTAACAGAATGCCCTATATTAATAGTTTTCTTAATATTGCCGTGAATCCGTTTAGTAATAAGTAAAGCTGACAGCGTGGGCTTATATGACACTATTTACATAAATAAAAGTCTATTAGTAGTTTGACGGCTACACATTACAAAACGTTGCCGACTTTCTGCGTTGCGAAAGGATTATCTTCGTGTGAACTTAAATAACAATACGCGAAGGAAGCAATTAATTATTTATAACTACATTCTGCCCGAGGCAATTTTTTAACGTAATCAGTTAAGAGTCGATCATCCTACTCGTATAACCCTCTATACACGAATTTACTAACAAGTCGGTATTTGTTACTAAATATATAGTTATTCTATACTACAAACTTCTTTTTCTTAGATAATGGGGTTTAGATGAATCTTCACCATTTTACTTTAAATAATTTTACCCGTATATTTACATTAAGTTTCACAAGGAAAGAATTATACGTGAGTAATCTCTTAACACCAAGGAGGCGAGCGGCTGACTAACTGAACTGAACAATAGCTCCGTGCCAGAAATTAAATTTCATCAGCATAACTTCGAGAAATAATAACATAAACTATTCAATTAAACAAAGACTCCTCTAGCTTACCAAGCGCGCTCTTAAGCACTTTGGCTGAAGTTTTCACTCCTCTTTTACAAAAATGTAGCTTTGTGACGCCTTGATAAGACACGCCCCACCAAACCATCGCTGACGCAGGATGATGATTGTACCTTTGTACCACATTGTACCTTTCCGACCACTTGAGCAGCTTCTTTAGAACACTTTATCATTTTGCTTAATGTAGTGGTCTTCAATCGTGAAAATTTTTTTCAATCGGGAAAATGCGTTCCTAATTTTAAAAAAATTAACAAGTTGAATAAAAGAAAAAGGTTTTATGTAACAGTATTTATGGTCAGCATAACATAATTGCGAATAACTTTTGTTGGCATATTTATATTAGGCGATGCAGTCGCTAAGCATAAAGCTACGCTAGACCATATATTGGAGCGGAGCGTAATACCTAAAAAAAGGAAAAAAAATTTTCAAAATTCGGGCTCCGTCACAATCTGGTCCTAAACCTGGCGATTCGATTCCACACAAAAAATATTAAAATCGGTTAAGAACTCAGGAAGTTATGGCGTAACAGACATTGCGCCTTTGAAGCTGATCCATGGAAGCTTCGATCACTTCGTTCGCTCCGCTCCAAAAATAGTATCGTGCTTGTTTTAATTGAAACAGTTTTCATTATCTTCTTAATATATATAAATTACGCGTAACGTTGTTTGTCCGCGATGGACTCCTAAACTACTTAACCAATTTAGATCAAACTTCGTAACTATCTGTTATTTGATTTAACTTAAAAGATAGGATAGATTTGATTTTAATTTATAACACAGTAATGCGTGGCTCGGGCAGCTAGTGTAGTATATATTTTAAGTTTACAGATAACCGAATTTAAAATTTCTACACGTTTACATATTATTATGTACATTATTTGTGTGTGGATATACGATTTTTATTTTAATTCAATAAAGATATTTCTACTTCACTGAAATCTTTCTAGCTATCCATGTGTGTTTGAAATAAAAGAGTTATTAGTGAATAAATAAAATACTTTTTCCCTATCAATGCAAGTATTTAATCGAGGGCCCAGGTATGTTTTTATATATTTAAACTTTACTATTCTGTTTGACTTAATATTTCTAGATACGCTAATAAGAAAATAAGTTCTAAACGTTTGTATAATTCAAAACTTATATGCATTTTTTCTTGGCCTTCCTAGATTAGAATATTTATAAAGGGTCAGCGGAGCACTTTCTTAGCACGAATTAAGCTTCGCAAGTTTGACAAATTGCGCAAGCACGGTAGCGGTTTTGAAGTGACTTGCTTCTAAGTAGAACTTCGGCCCTCTGCACTGCACATAGCTCGTTTGCTGTGTTATTTACATTGTTAACTAATAATGTATAATATTTTATTAATAGTTCGAATTCAATTAACTTTTCGTCATGTCGAATCAAGTAAACTGGGTTATTTACCAACTCGTAACCGTTGAATGTTAGGTCCACTGCTCGTGCTCTCCTAATTGAGCTACCGAACCTTCCGAGCCTGTCGACATTTTCTATTACTTTTTACTATTTGACGCTGTTGGCCTTTTTTCTAGTATTATTTATATTTAAAAAAATATCATTTTATATGCCCAAAAATAAATGCAATTTAAATAAATTTTACCTCTTAACCTTTAATTGGAATTTCTGACTGATGACTCACTGATTGATGACTTTTACAACATAAACTTAAATTGAATATGAATATTAAAAAAACATAAAAATGGTAACTCTGTGCCAGAACGATTTCTTTTACACATTTTAAATTATAATCAGCTGGCATTGCTGGGGTCTACTTGTCACTGTATCTTTTTTCCATATGTGCAATGTCTTTGTGGAATCTTTCACTATGCTCATCAGACACGGCACCAAGAATTAGAATATTCACTTGGTATATTGTGTTCCTCTTGTCTCTTCCTAGTGACATCAATGCAGTCTTGTAAAGGTAAGCTTGTGAATAAAGACTGAACATCGAAGCTAACCACAGTTTCATCATCAGTGAGATGTAGGTGTTGTATCTCACTAACATAATGGTAGGAATCCTTTACATAGGCAATTGTTCCTTAGTAGTGATAGAAGTTTAGCTACGTGTTTAGCTAAACGGTAGGTTGGTGAGTCAATTTCAAAGCCAACGGCAACTCATAAAACCGCCGAAGTTGGTTGCCGAAAATACAAAAACAAGACGTACCGCTATATTCTATCGTTAGCCACATTGCAAGACCTGGTGATGTAATTATGTAGCTCTTTTTGCAAATAATAACAGTAAGATGGAGGACGGTCCTTCCCTGCCCGAGTTTCTTTCGCCAGTTCTTCTCGGAAGGGCCTCCCAATTTTCGAACTGGAAGTAATCTCAGTAGTATACAATGTAATCGTAGTGAGAATTTAATAACTAAATAAAATGTAAAAATAAAACAATTTGAGTGATATATAAAATTTAACAACTAGGAAAGTGTCGCACAATATTAAAATATTGTGAAGGTAGTAGAAAATATATGACAACCATTATCTTGGTCATCCTGTGATCACGGCTCCAGTAAAGGAGTCGAAACGTCAGGATTAAATATGATATATAATAAATGTTATATAAATAATTTTGCATTTTTTTACTGTTATTTGGTTATATTAAAAGGACAACCCAAATTTAGAATACTAAAGAATACCTTAACATGTTTGTGTCTTTAAGTTTTTATTATCTATTATAAATAATAAACTTGAATGATTATAGAATCATTCATTTGCTAATTAATGACATCAGAGAGGCTCTAACATAATATTTCTATTATGCGTGGGCGTTATTGATCTTAACGCAATATTAGCTGTTATTGAATATTGCAAATTTAAACTTAGACTATCTACGTAAATAACCACTATTTGAACATTTAACCTCTAAGTGAGTCAAATAATATTAGAGTGCTGCTTTTGTGGAGCCTTAAGTGGAATCGTTACATAAAGTTTTTTTTTTTATACACAACCTACTGCACCTAGCCAGCTTCTGAACTCGCTTTATGGGAAATGGATGTTACAGTAATTTCAAAATATTTGTCTATTATAGGATGCACCACTATCTCCTAATGGTGCTCGTAACAAAGCACTCGTGTGAACGGCGCGTACCACATGCGGTTACCGTACACCTGTGCCCTCTCACGGGTCGAAAGGGCACGAATCTGAAGGCTACACTGACCGCATCCGCTTAACATCATAGAGTAGTGATAGTGTCGATAATTTTTTATCGGTGATATTATTGTCGTCGTCGTTCATGCTAAATCGCCAAAATATTTATATATCTTACCTTTTTAGGAAATAGGATCACTTTACATTACTAAAAAAAGTCATAGCGTCGCAAACTTTTTTAAAGTTTCAGAAAATATTTATTGTAATTAACAAACTACTATGCGATTGAATAATATAAAAAATGCAATTCACATACCTAAGTACTAACGAATAACCTAGTTGGATAAATATTATTTAAAAAAAAACTATCATTTCAATATTTTTATTTAACTAGTAACTATTTAACGACAAGCCATAGATTGCCGGCAAAAATTATGATTTTTAGAAGAAAATTATGATTTTCTTGAAAGATGGGGGATTTTTTCAATTGTGAAACGCAGCTTGCGTGGAGTTTCTACTTAAAGTAAAAATGGCAAAATATAAGTTTTACTATCAACTGCATATTACACAAGTTATTAGGGGGTTAAAAAAAGAAGGTAAGCTATACGTACAAAAATGGCAAACAATTAAATAAGTGGCAAGGTTAGAAAAGTACATTTAGTTTATTTTTTTTTGTCGCTCAAGGTTTGGCAAATATTACAACATGTAAACAGATGTGAAACTTAGTTATCTATTATTTAATTTTTTATCGATAGCGCTTCATTATCTTCTCGTAACACTATGACAATGAATTACGAAATTAAAACTATTTAATTCTTTGTGTACGCGTAACATTTTGTATGATTATGACAAATTGTAGAATCGTTCTTTAAGCAGAATAACGTTGCCCTTTTTCTAAAGAGCATTATAAATAAAAAAACCTTTTATCAAATATAACGGTAATTCTTTGCTTTGTTATTTATAACTGACGTCCCTTAATTTGAATAGCCTTGAGCTAATATTCTTTACAATTTGTATCTTCACTTTATATTTCAATACAGAATAGCATTATATGTCCATCAATACAAATTGAATGTTGGTTTCAAAAGTTTCAATGGTTTAAGTCAATTTTATTGTGATAATAGTGCTTTTCTTAACACTTTTGACACGATAACAAATAATATTCTTAATTTACTTTTATCACCTGCTTTGCGATTCATATTTCTTCTTTGGCGTAAGACTTTAATAACTAATCTTTAAATTGGCTTCAATTGTCTTGATCACAAACATCGGTATTAATTAGTATTATTCCATGACGATGGTGCATACAACTACGACGAGGCATCGAAGCCTCACAAATAAGAAGAATATGGTAAAATCTTGTTTTCATAAATAACAACTTATCTCTATGTCCAAATTGAGTCCATTCTTAATTGATTACACAAAGTAACAAGATTCCATTACAAAAAACATTTTAATATAGAGCTTTGATTATTATTTGTAAATAAAACGAACTAAAAAGTTAAAAAACTAACAAATGAGTCTAACTCGATGGAGTTGTGTCGTATTACCTTACAGGGCCAGCATCAGATCTGTTTCATATCATCATAATATTGCATTGTCACGCCATATACATATGTATGCAAAATTTAATTTAATCGGAAACCGGGAAGTGGGTTAAATTTAACTTGCAAGGTTTCATTACAGACACAGGGACAGGTGAAAGTAAATAAAAGCTTGTAAAAATATAAAATTAATCAGAATTGCTGTTATAATAAATAAATTAGATTTGCCAGGATAATCTTGGCTTAGACTGTCAATCGTTCACGAAACTCATCTCATAAGCTAACAATAAATCGTGATATAAGAATCGATTTGTATCACGAGGTACGTCGAGGTACACGCTTAGTCGATTCCAATGCGACCTTTAGTCCATATGGACATAAATACTGCTATTTCGGCTGTGACCTCTTGACCCTTACTTTAGTACCAACACACTTCATTTAAAAACTTAAAATAATCGCTTCTGCTTGCGCAAAGTGTCAAACTGTCTTATAGTATTGCATGGCTTATACCAAAACTCGTTACCACATTTTCTTGAATTTGCTTATAATGGCTTTATTTATTTACACTAGTTAAAAAAATTGTCATAGACTACCAATTTCTAGACTAGACAAATTTCAAAAGTTTTAAATTGATGAAAAGTTGGATTTTAGCTTTTAATTCTCTTACAACAAATTTGTCAAATCCTGCTTGGAAAGTGCTGTTATTTTTTACAATATATATTTTTATAAAAAATAATAAAATCACTAATTTTCCATTCAAAGTCAACTTAATAAAAAAAACAATAAAAGAAATAGGAAACCGATATGAACCTCTTTTTTATTATTTTTAATAGTTTTAATAATCTATACTAATATTATAAAGAGGTAAAGTTTGTGTGTTTGTATATTTGTTAAATTGTAAGGGGTAATCTCGGGATCTACTGAACCGATTTTAAAAATTCTTTCACCAATAGAAAGGCACATTATTGCTGAGTGTCATAGGCTATATTGAATGCTAGAAAAAAAAAAAGAATTTTGTCCACCCGTGCGAAGCTGGGACGGGCCGCTAGTAATCAATAAAAATCAAAATCAACCTATTGATGCCAGCCTGTTAAGAACCTCGGATGGTGATTGCCTTCCGAAGCAGTGAGGTTCTGAATGGTGTGGCGCCTTACAAAAGTTTCATAACTAACATAACCTAACGTAGAATGTGCTAACCGTTTGTGCCACGGAGCTTATATAAAAAAATAAAAACAAAATCATACAACACGTATAAAAAATGATTTATTTTGCATTTGCTGTAACCAGATTTTTATCTCCTTTTCTGTCATATACCGGTTATACATGAATGATGTTTTGAATAACATTTTGATCTAATATTTAAGCCATTTTGTAAGAATATCATGTAAAACTACTTTTTTATATTAAAATACGGACGCACGCAGCAAAAACCTGTGCCCTAATGTCTGTTTTTTGCCATTTATTTTAGCTTAGTATTGACATTTTAAACGTGATCCCAAAATATAATTTGATCTTAAGTAAGATTTTTTGATGATTACTATCGTTGGCCAAGCTGTGAGTAAATTTTATCTGAAATAAGCGGTTCCCTTGTACAATTCTTCTGTTTTGCAAATGATTTATATGATATTTTTGTGTACATAATATTTATAAATAAATAATTCCATAATTACCTAAGTAAGTATAATAACAATCATTTTAATGGCTAATTAACAACAATATCAAATTAAAAACTTATCATTAAAAATTAACCCTAAAATATTTATATACATATTCACAAAAAGAATATGTCATCCAATATTCCAATTTGGGGCATGGAACACTGGCAACATTACCTCGCTGAATAGCTAAACTGATTCTCTGCGCGAAATAGCTGCCAGCCCTCTGATCACCCGAAGAGAGATTTAGTCGATTCGATATGGATAATTAGAAGGTACATATATAAAAGAAACCTTTTTTAATCATAGGAAGAATAAAATTGAGAGTTAGTTGGAGCTGTCAGTAATTTTTACACCTGGTTAGTAAACACAAACATCATACCAAAACTGTGCATGTACTCTAAGTTCGTGTAAAATTTCTCTATGCAAATCACTTCTTTTTAAAATTTAATTATTTTTTCGTAACTCTAAATATTATTGAACATTAACGATTAAGCAGGTTTTGATTGACCGATATACAATATACGATTTATTTCTCTATATAGTTTTTAAATTGCTTGATGGACTGTCTGTTCTGTGAAAATACTGACCTCATCCTAATGGATCAATTCTATGTAATGGAAAAAGTGATGCAACAGACTTCAAATTTAGAAACCTGACATCGTTAGGGTCACTCAAAAACTGATCTATCTCAGTCATTGAAAAATCTTATGTCAATGACACCCTATTTCCTATCTGAGAATTTATTAAAGTCTTATAATAACCTTTAAACTCGTGTAACCTTTGTTTATGCAAATAAACAGAGAATCCCCGTTTTAGAGGGATAGAAATTATATCTTGGCGACAGTTTGGTGCAACGGTAACGATCTTGCCTTCCGCACCGATGGTCCTGAGTTAGAGTCCAGGAAGAAGCAGCTATTTATGCGATGTATACGAGTATTTGTTCCTGAGTCAAAAGTATTTATATGTATTTTTATATTAAGATTAAACTGTATATTTCTATCCGTTACTCGAGTAGTATGCATAATAATACTAGCCTTACAGTGCTTACTTTAAGCTAGGCTAATCGGTGTAAATGTAAGAAACATAATAATGTAATTATTATAGCATTATTTCTATATCTGTCAAATATTGTAAGGGCTGGAAATTTTCTCACCAAAATAGACATGTCTGCCGCTTCCTGTGATTCCTCGTAAATTAAAACTTGACTTGAGTAGTAAATAAACTAACTTGTTTAATAAAAGCTTCGATAGCCCTTCACAAATGCACCAGGTGTTTTTTTGTAGTTTAACCTTCATAATAAAGATTCATCTAAAAATAAATATAACCGATTAAAACAAACACAACAACCTTGACCTTACTGCCGGATGACCATTCTTCAGATTGATATCATTGGCAAATAAGGGCTAGTACACGTTACATATCACGTTGTATATCTACTACATATATATTTGCGATTACTAAATAAATAGCTAAAAAGGCTAAGATAAACTTTAGCAGTTGAAGATAATAATTTAAACTTCAAGGAAAAGGTTGTTTTATTTTTTAATAGGTTGCATTAACTATTTTTTATTTACATCAAGTAAAATAGTCTGTAAAAAGTTAATTCGATTAAAGATATTCTTCTTGATACCATGGACAGCAACTTTTGTTTTTTAAACTAAAACAATTAGCCTGCAAACAAAATACTGACTTCAGTTTAACTCAACTAATGCGAATAATAATTTAATACTGTGTTTGTGTATCAATATCGGAAATGTGAGAAATTGGCGAGAAATAAAAACGCTGTTCAGTTGCGTTGCATGATAGGAGATAGATTTTTCATTCATCTGATATCACAATAACATTTTTGCATTAACAAATTGTATTTTGTACTGATTTTATTTTCAACGGCACATGACACATGTGCCAACACCGTGCATCAAAACACGTGCTGTTAATTGCACCTTTACCATTAAAGTCAGGACTCAAAATTTTGTATTTCAGACTTTAGAAAATTGCCGTAAACCACAGCTCCATTGACTAATTATAAAACATACACTCATTGAGGCACTGAAAAAAGAGAATCTCTATATACACATATCTGTTACCCCGGTAGCCATTTTAGTCCTACAGAGCTTGCAATGAAGTAGTCATCCTGATCCGCCTTCATCTGGAATGGAGTTATATACACCTCTGGACAATCCCATCCCAAGGCGCTTCATTGAGCACAATCTTCGGATTTCCTCTCCTAGTTAATGCTACCCACCCTGCATAGGTAGGTATATCTTCTCTCCACAGGCTGCAGGGCGACAGGAGCTCGTTTACTGTTTCGTGGTTTCCATCCAATTTCCAGAGTTAATTGATTCAACGGCAAAAAAGGCCAGCCCACAAGCACTTCAGTTTGCTAATCATTGTTGAGCTAAGTGCTTAAACTTGTTGGCAGCGCCCAGACAGTGTGTCCTAATCTTAACAAATAATAACTGGTGGCATTTATTGATTGAACATTTATGTGTGGACACGGTAAGAACACAAGAAAACAAAAGTTAAATATCTGAGAATGATGTGTTGTTTAGAAATTTAATAGTTTATTTTATTCCGTAAAGGTCATGGAATTGACTCTATTTTTGAAGTGACGTTCTAACGAGTAATATGAGTAAATTACACAATAACGTATTTTAATAAAGTTTTGTCACTTAATCATATTTTAGTCAATCAAAGAATGTTGACTAAATTAAATATATAAGTTTTTTAGGTTTTGTATTAAGTGGATATTTTTCATGTGTACAACTATGACTTTTGCTACGTGTATATAGTGAAAGCTCAATAAAACCATGATCTGAAAAAATACATCTGAAAAAATACGTTGAGATGTATTGGTGGTATCTTTTCATGTCCTGATTGGGGTATCAATAATCTAAATTTAAACAAATCTTAATATTTGAATAAAATCTACTCAATTATTAATAAAATATTTAATAAATTATTTTTAACTGTATCAAAGATGTTAGAAACGAATTCTACATCTCATATCCTTAAAAAATACATTCCCAATCAAGGGATGATAATGAATGTTAATATGCATTAAATTATTAACTGCACAACAACGTCGAAATGAACTCTTACTAATTTACGCATTAGAACATAATTTTTAGATATTATTGTCTTGAAAGATGAATACAATAGATTGGCTAATGTCATTGCCACAACCTTCAATATTTGATTTTGGTTAATACCAATGTTTTGAAAGCTGTGTTAAGTAATTATATTATTATTTTTATCTTTGATCTGATGTGTTAGGTTCAATGTTATATTAGAACGTGACGAAATTATCACACACCATGGAATATATAGGAGTAAATTTTATTTTCATGTTCTTGACCCCTTCGGCATATGAAACAATAGTTATATCCATAGCAATTATTAGCTACTTTTAATGAATAAATTTTTCTTCTTTAGAATTATTTTTTAATTATTTTTGAAGTGAAAACTTCTTTAGTGTCGTTGTGCACTTCTTGGAATGGGTAAAAATGTTAAACTCGCGTCAGGACACGTGACCTGATAGAAAATTCGTAAGACTCGTTCCCTTCGTTCGAGGGAGGGTAAAATGCCGGCGCGGCGTAGGAGAGGTATACTAATATTATAAAGAAGTAATGTTTGTGTTTGTTTATTTGTTAAATTGTAAGGGGTAATCTCGGGATCTACTGAACCGATTTTAAAAATTCTTTCACCAGTAGAAAGGCACATTATTGCTGAGTGTCATAGGCTATATTGAATGCTAGAAAAAATTTAAAGAATTTTGTCCAGCCGTGCGAAGGCGGGACGGGCCGCTAGTCTAAAATAAAATACAAATTTAGACGTCAAAAAAGTAAGGCCATTTTAGTTTATTTTATTAAAAAATAATATCTCCTTGAACGAAAATACATATTTAAATTTTCTTTAAAACAATAATACGGAGTTCTTACAATATAGACTGGCCATTGAATGAAGGACAGTGGTTATTTGTATCTTTAAATTTTGGAGTAAATCATTAATTCAATTTTTTTGTTTTATCGTCGTAATAATTATTTTTTACAAATAAAGATGGGCAGAAATAAAAGCTACGATGCGAGAACGAAAAGTAGTTATGAATGTTTGGTGCATAAGTATACTGAAAGATTGTTTATTGAGTAAATACGTTAATAGACCGCTGACAAATGCTGTGCAACGTTGTAATCGCACTAACACTATTTTAAAGGTTCCCAGAAAAAAAACTACTTTTAGAGGCTTTGTTTAATGAAACCTGAATGTTTTGATTAAATTATTTCAAATTTAATAATTTACTTTTTAAGTTGGGGTTACAGATTATGTTATGATAAATAACTTCTAACTAACTAGGTCTGCTTAGACCTATCAGCGTGGATTGTTCGATGAGTCTGGTCTGGTCTAGAGATTTGGTAGTGGAAGAGTTGTTAAGAAAAAAGGTTCGTATGCTGTTCTCTGTCAATGTAATGGTAATTTTTATTTCTTTAGATATAAAACAATATGCAATAATCCGTCGTCCTGCACAAGCACAAATGAAAACATGATGGAAAAAATATTAAAATTAGGCCACATTTTTGTGCACGTGAACCTGTGAGGAAAATTCGAGACAATTAACATCAATACCAAGACAAGGCGGCGAAGAACATCATCTTATGTCATCATCTTATCTATCATTTTATATCAACCACCCAAAACATGTTCCCTTTTAGTTTAATAGTTTCTCATCAGTCAGTCGGTCTCGGTGTCTGATGCTCCAAGAAACAGGTCAGTTTTATGTTCTGTAAAAATAATAATGCTTCATTTTGCCGTCCCTAATAAATGCCCAATTAAAAAGTACTTCAATGCGCATTTTAGAAAAAAATCAACTTGTCTCAGGTATCAAACGAAAGCTAGAACTCACATCCTGTAGCTATCTGGGCTGAGGACTCTTCCAATTGGGTTACCGATATCTTGATAGACCCGTCAAGTTATTCCTAGTATTTCTGAAGCTGACGCCAGCTCTATCTAATACCTACAACATCAAATGTGTGTCAAACTATTCTACTACTACTCTCGAACAATCCATAAAGAAGGAGTAGCTATGTAATTATTGTTTCTTATTTTAATTTCGGTTATTAACTCCTGACGAAGACTGGCGAACTTTTGTATATTTTAAGAACTTTTATGACAGAAATCTAACGACACTTAAAGAACTCCGCTAGACTAAGAAAAATGATAATTTTAAAATGAAAAATTCGAAATATTTACTTTTTTTAAATTGGGGTTATGTTATGATAATATGATGATTCTTAGATTTGTATTAGAACATTGAAATTTCGAACTTATCACACATTCTGTGTTTCTAAAAGTTTCTTAATATTATGTACTTGTGATATTGCCTTATTTGCTTAACGGATTAAGTCAATAAAGAATTAAAATGCTAAGCTTTGGTAAATATTGCTTGTGTCAAACGTTGTTGAAACGTTTCTAATATTGAGTTTCAATGTTTAGTTTTTACACTACACAAAGTGTCTCGTTCATTCAATTATTTGCGATTTGAAAATCATGAGTTTGTAAAAGTAAATTGTATGAATTTAACATACTTAATTTTTCATATTTCAGAATGTGAATAACTTTGTAAAAAGTCAGGGCGATTTTTGCCAGTCTTCTTATACAACCAAAGAATATATTACTAGAAAAAAGATGATTATTGCTGAAACCAACTGCCCTGTTCTAGATCAACCAGCACTTAAAAAAACTTTACATAATTTTATAAAACATTCTAAGGTTAAGTAACAGAATAGTGACAGAATAGACACATTCAAAATAATGTGTCTTGATAAGATGGATTCTGCATTTTCAAAAAATATGTTAAAAATAAAGTTAGCCCAGGTAGGCCCGCGAAGGACTATGCTGAGTCTAGTGATGTAAGTAAACTAAAAATTTACGTGCTTCTTGCTGATGAAATGAAATTTCGAAGTGAAAGTCAGCTTGACAAATCAAAGGAAGTGTAAAATATCGCACAACCGAAAGCCACAGAAACAGCATTTGAACATAAGGTAGTAACTCCTCCATCGGCTCATATTTTTCCTTCGTATAAACGTGTATAAGAGACAAAACATGAATGTTATCTTGCAATTATTTAAGTGACTGAAACTATTGCGCGAGTATCGCTTCAAAATTATCCTCGACCATACTGCTAGTGGCTTGCTTGCTGCACAAATAGATGTTTTACAAGTAATATGTGAGACAGAATTTACTCTTCTTTCTAAGTGGGGCTTTGATGGTAGCTCAAGCCATAGCCAGTACATGTAGAAATTCCAGGCAACGTCTAGCGATGATAAATTCGTTTTCCTTAACATGTTTGGTCCCTTTGGACCACCAACCAACGACGCGGAAAGTAAAGTGGTATGGTTTAACTTACAATCTTGGTCTCCAAGATTTGTCGACTTACAGATCGATTTATTAAACAACAATCTATAGATCTTGTTAAAGCTATCTAGGCAGAACAAGAATCTATAGATCTTGTTAAAGCTATCATGGCAGAACTAGACACAGAAATAATACAACTCGTTTCTAGTATAATAAATATCAACGACCGTGAATTCACAGTAAAGCATGTGCTATTCAGTATGATTGATGGTTAAATCTGCAATAGTTTGACTGACAATAAGTCTACAATAAGATGCTTGTTGTTTCATGAAACTTCTAAAATTTTTAATAACATTGATGCTATGCTGACAAAAAATATTGTGAATGAATCAGCTATTTCTCGAGTGCTGTTTACATATCGCTTACAAATTAACGACACAAGAATGGAGGCAATCTCGAGAAACGAAGACTATAATCGAGGACGGAAAATGATCTATCCAAAGTGACTTTAGAAATGTTACTGGATTACTTGTGGATTACCCAAAGCTGGTTATGGAATCACGTTTTTCTTTTATTATCATTAGAATTAAGAAAATATTGATCATTAAAGTCTTGTTAAAATAATAAATAGTTTTATCTCTTACAATAAATTTAACTTGTTTTTGAATTTACATGACATTAATTGGAGCGGAGCGAGCGAAGCTCCCATGGATCAACTTCAATGGCGCAATGTCTGTTACGCCATAACTTCCCAAGTTCTTAACTGATTGCAATATTTTTTGTGTGGAATCGAATCAACAGGTTTAGGACCAGATTGCGACGGAGCCCGAATTTTGAAATTCGCAAAAATTATCATCGAAACAAAAAAAAATTTTTTCTTTTTTTAGGTACTACGCTCCGCTCCAATATATGGTGCCAGCATAGCTTAATGCTTAGCGGCTGCATCGCCTAGTTTAATATTTATCTACAAAAAAATCTTTATTTGATAGAGGCTTATTCTTATACTAAATGATATTGATAATTACCATAAACTATGATTTTATATGTAATAGACAAAGAAACTTTTCTTGTTTGTATGACATAAATAGTACCCAAAACTTTCTTGCCAAGCTGATGGAATTACAGAAGTGTCAGGTGATGCTGCACCTCTGAAACGGATTGAGAAGTTATTAAAATATAGTTAAGACGGAGGGCTGCAAAGTATCGCGCACGATCGTTTGTTTATAAAAAGTTACGAAAAAGGAGCCGTGGTAATTTAACGGAGTGCGTAGGTATAAAAAGTAGGTGTAATAACATGAGTTGTACCTACTAAACGACAGAGATAGCGAGCACTCGCGGTGCCGCGAGTGCTCGCGAACATTGTTCGAGAGTTATGTCGATGCTATGATTCTATGATTTCCTCGAGTAAAGTTCTACATCTTATACTGTTGAATTTATAAGTGTTGATTTCATGGTTTACGTTTCATTAAATCTACTATATTTGCTAAAGGAATTTGTTCCTAATGGTTTAAATTGATCGTAAAAAAGTATAACTTTTTTATAAGTACTAATTATTTTTGCGGATTTTAGCCGGTGCGATTGCTGGATGTTACGCTTATATTAAAAACCGTACAACGCGCTTTCGCTTCTTTTTAAAAATAAATGATGTTTTCCTTTGAATCAATTTTACTACGTTCAGTTTTTAGAGTATCTACTTTCTCTTCAAGTGCGGTTAAAAGCTACCTGGTATTCGATAGTCATTATCACTTTAGCCAAAAGACGTTTACTACAGGCCAGAAAGGGACCCAAAAAGGGTTGGTTTTGCCACAATCCGTTTCATTGAAAGAATTCGGAAAATTGTCTGCTCTACGGGAAGATTTATGCTGATTACGTTCAATTGCATCAGTAGCTTTTTACGACATTTTTAAGTGTAAGGGGCGGGTGCTATTCTACAGCAATTCTAAATACTATTTTACCTCAGCAACTTAGAAGACGACGAGTTCTCTTTAAAAAAAAGTCCAACGTATTCTTGGCTGTGGATAACCATCTGCTTCACACAGCAATTTAATCTGCTCTCCTTCTAATACTTCAATTTTAGATTCGAGAGGAAGAATAATTTCAACAATAGCTAAAAGATCAATCAAAATTGGAAAGACGAGTAAAATATGTGTGACTATCAAGTAAGTGTCAGACTTGGTTGGCAAATCTGTCGACATCATGGGTCCTATTGTACTGTATTTATTTTTATGTAACTTTGTGGCAACCCCTGCCAGTCAGGCCACACCTCAAAGACGCTACGCGAGGCAATAGTGGCACCCCACTTTTACGTGCCATGACATGACGTCTCGCACAGGCACGCTCTGAGGGCACGCTGGTGCTTTTTCTCCATCTGGTAGCTGTCAGCTGGCGCAGTAGCGCGCGCAGCTGACGTGACTAGAGAGACAAACTTGGTTTCGGTTGCTAGGTGATATTTTCTGCGTTAGTAATTTTCTTTAATTTGTAATTATTGTTTAATATTATATCTCTACACCAGTCTTTATTCTTTTTCCTGCGCTCCGCTGACCCGATTCTGTTCTACTACATGTGGGATAAAACGTCCCACAACTTATTTTTCAATAATTATAAAATATTAAATCATATCTCACTCATGTAACAGTCTTTGATTATAAACATGTTTATAATCAAAGGTAACAGTAATCCAAAAAACTAAATGTAGCTTTCTTACCCATATAATCGATGTTTATATTTATGTTAGCTTCACCATGCTTATTTTTCTATATACAGGTGAATTTTCCGGTATTTTTAGCCGAAGCCATAATCCTGTAATATACCCGTAAGTACTGATTATGTCTCATCAATTGATTCGATATATATACAACGAATACGTAAACATAACGAATATATGTTACAGAATGTAACAACACAAATTCGTTATTTTGAACTGAGTGTAAAAGACATAAGAGCCTTCTTACAAAACTTAATTAAATTGCTGGTTGAAAGCATATGTGCGATGGTTGTTGCTTCTTTTGCTAGCGAATCCGCATGTTCATTGCCTACGATGCCCACATGAGCGGGGATCCACATGCAGTGTAACATTGTTTGTTTTTGAGCTAGATTAAAGATAGATTGCAAAATTGAGTACGCATTCGGTGTTCCTTGAAAATTCAAGGTACAGTGAGCTAAATGTGGCACGGCGCTTTTGGAGTCTGTCAGAATGACAAAGTTATCATAATTGATTGAGTCAATATAAAATATTGCTTCAAAAATTGCTATTAGCTCCGCGTGATATTCTGGAATCTATCTTTAACCTGCAATAGCTATTAGTTCATGGATCTACGAATGCAACTCCAATATTACACTTATCCTTAGCCGCATCAGTATAAGTTTAATATAATTTATTTAATTAATTAGTAATCTACAAGATGACACTTACATAATTTTACGTTGACAGCTGTACTAGTAAAACTGTGTCACAGCTGTCAGCACCCGCCCTCCTCAATCTCTTCTAGGCCTCAAGTTAATATAAAATTTCTTAAATGAAAACTAAATTAATTGATTCTTAAACAGAGTTAAGGATTAAGAGTATAAAGTTTAAAAACAAACAAAGAAAACAGATTTTCCCACTAGAGTATGTGTGTTTTTATGTTTACGTGTGCGAGTGTGTGAGTGAATTTAGAATATTTGTCTCATATGGAATGCAGACATAATATACAATACAAGTTGTGAATTGAATTCTGCGGCCAAGGTAAATGAAAACAAAAACTATTCATTGTATTTGCAATGCGATAAAACGATAAAAGATTATATTATTACTTATTATGGCCCGGCTCAGAGCATCGATTAATAAAATCCGTCTTTTTTACTTACTTTAAGAAACTATCTTTTAAATTAAACCTAAAGTAAAATTCTTTTATTAATTGCAAAGTTTGATGATTAGCCACAGTGAAAAATAAAGAAAGAAATACATTTTTTATCTTTTTACATAACATTTGTGTGGATACGAGATCTAAAAGACGATTTATCCCCTACGGATTTTCAACTGGAAACTTTAATAGACTCTGAGGCTCCTTCCTAATTTTCAATTATTTTCTTAACCACCCAGTCAGTCAGTCCCCAGTGCAGTCATTAATATGTTTAATGCTTATTATTCACAAAAGTACTTTGTACATTTGAATGAAAAATGCAACGATTAGTAATAGAGCAAATTTTGCTTTTAGGGAAATATGATACACATATTGACATAAATATTTTCCCCGTACCTACTGTCCTTATGAGGGTATATGTTTTCAACTGTTGGGCTATACCCGCACAAGGGTATATTTTTTCAAATGTTGGACTATACTATATATTTACCCATAGAATTTTACAACAAAAAATAACTTAAAAAGAAAGGGAGGAGCTGGAGCGTAAAGCAGCAATTTTTTAAACTTGTACATCATGAACCAAATGTATTTGTATTAGGAACGAAGTGGAGCCATTAGTAAATTCATAAGATTGGTTATTTTTGTAGTGCAACTAACAAATTACTCTTGTTAGGCAAAAGACTATGCTATGGGGTAGGTTGTTAGTGCATACATATTAGTTTAAGAGCGACATAAGAATAAGAAAACACACACACGTAATTTCCTTACATTTTATTAAAAAGTAAATTATACATTAAACTAGATTCTTGCTAGATATTTCTATTAAGTAACAAAGAAACTAAAATAGGCCTTCGCTTGCTTATATATTTGTATTTGGATAATATTATAAAGAGCCATCTTACAAACAGTTTATTAATATCTGGTGGCCACAATACAAGAACCAACAAAATTTACGAAATAGATTTAAATGATATTGTCAGTATGAGAGTGGATCTTAGGTTTAAATTAAAAAAAAAAACTTATTTGTGTAAAAATGCGCTTTGACAAGAAATACGACTGGTTAGGTAAACTTAAAAAGCAAAACTAAAATAGAGATACTAAATTTCATTAAAACCGTTAGAGTCGCTTCCGAGATACGCAAAATAAATTTACGTACAAGAATTTAACATGATTTATATACAATGTTTAAAATAATTAGATTAGATTAAATAACTCTTAGATATATCCTTATTCTATCGCTTCCGGCTTCATTTTCAACTATGCACAAATATTGGCCTTCGTTTTTCTTATTAACATTGGTCAGGTTAAGAGTAGTGCGGTTGGAAGTGCCTCTGAAAACAGATAATAGAAAATTATCATTATTAGCTTATTAAAGTCCCTGTTTCTTGGTGGGCATTCTAGAATGCCATAATAATATGACCATTATTATCATTAATTATATTGAATTGCAGGCACATACTGTAGCCCAATTGACAAACATAATCACAGTGTCGATCATAATATTTTTAGTATAACATTATATTAATAAGAAAAAACCCGAAAACAGGAAGAAAAATTGTAGCAGTCGAGACACATTCTAGAAAATCAGCCGTCTAGTCAGTGGATTGGAGTAATCTACAATGTATTATAGGTATGTGCTCTCAATTCATTAAGCCGCCATTTCTATAATGGGTCCCGACTGCTACAATTTTTCTTCTTGTTTTGGGGTTTTTTCATTTCCAAATTACACAGATATGCAGTCGGGTTTTTTAGTTTTTAAAAATTACCGTTTTTTTTTACTTTTATTATTGAATGAGTCGAGCCGTCCAGGCTGCAGAGCGTGCCAAACATTTGAATTTGGCGCCAAAAATCCGCCATTTATTTATTTTCATGTACCCAGTGCCACTCCCACAGTAAATACGAATCTAACGACACCTCTCAAGCTAAAATCTATCGAGCTGTTCAGGTCGCATAGCGTGCCAAACCATTATACATACATACTCTCGAAAAACATAACCTTCCTTCTGGCGCAGTCCGGTAAAAACTAACTGTTTTTTAAAGAAACCGCCGCACTGTGGGACATCCATAGGTCATAAATCTTAAAAACCTGCTTTCTAGTTTTACATTTTATTCCTTGTCGTTACATTGGATAGTTGCGGTACCTTCTGAAACTATAAATAGGTCAGTAATTAGAGTGCGCCTTCATTATCTATTGTGCATTCAAAGAGAGCGCATCGCCAATCGTAAATACTGTTATCAGTGAGTCATTAAAAAGCGTGACGTCATTTGTTGTCATTACGGGACCTGTGAGTGCTGTGTGTGTTTTTTCTGAAATGGATATCCAAGAACAGGGTATGTAATAATTAATATTTTTATTTTAATTGTATCTTAGTATATATTTTCTTTAGTATGTCATTGCTACGAGGCGACTTTTCTTGGAGTATTATATTTTAATATTCAAAGTTTGAATAAACTTTTAAATATGTTCCCACTCGCTCTACTATGGAGGACTATGGAGGTATATTGCACCATAATCTGTAGACTTTCTTATCTTAGGAAAATTAAAACTTGGCTGCCCTTATCTGCCCTTTTGGCGATTACAAGGGTGCTACGGTTGCCAGATTATCTCGTAGCATTTGCTACGAAATTAGTTTATTTAGTCTTAGTGCTTTGTGTAGGTTTTGTGACTGAATTTTAACCGTTTTTTTTTTGTTTTAGGTAATTTATATATATGCTCGTTTTCAAGAATGCATATTCTTGAAATATGGCTTACTGTCAATACCGATAATGACTCGGAAAAGTGTCGTCAAGTCCTACAAAGTTTGTTGACTACTCTGAACGATGCTGAGAACATTGATATTCATTATTTAGAGAAAATTGTTAATAATTTATGTAAAGCTATTGCTCGATTCTGGAAAAAATGTAATAGGGATAAAACCAAGCTTTTATATAAGAATTCCGATTGGTTTAATGTTATTGAAAAAATTCAACTTGTGAAAAACAATAAGCAATGTACTCCGTCTGAAACGTCGCCGTGTCATTCACGTGGTCGTCCTCGAAAACCTTTTACGCAATGTAGTAAAAGGACTAAACGTCGGAGAGTAGCTGATTTGTCAAAGTCTGATGATTCTACTGTGATTGCATTGCTTGATGTTTCAGACTGTTCATTCGATTCGTGTATATCTAGAGTTAGCACTGATGATGTCTTGTCACTTGTGACTCATGCTCAGTTGACAAAACATCAGTATTTATTAATTAAAAACTTTGTTAATAGTAAGATTTCTCCTAATGTATTACCATGTTACCAACAAATTACTAAAGCGAAACAGAGATGTTACCCTTCTAATATAACTGTTTCCGAGTCTTCAGCTGAAGTTGAATTACAAAGTCTTTTTGATCACACAGCTTCTCGAATCCTTGAATCTCAAAAAGAGGTCTTAGATCAGATTCCTGATGATTGTTTGTCTAATATCTCTTTACTTGGGAAATGGGGATTCGATGGCAGCACTGGACATAGTGAATACAAACAATTTTTTTCAGATTCAACTTTAGAAGATAGTAGTTTGTTTGTAACATCTTATGTACCCCTTCAAATTATTGTAAAATTAGCTGAAGATAATTGTAAAATTTTATGGAAAAATCCTCGACCCTCTTCCACTAGGTACTGCCGTCCTATTCGATTTCAATTTTTGAAAGAAAGCACAGCAGTGTCTTTGCAAGAGGAAGCTTATTTTAAGGATAAAATTGAAAGTTTGCAACCTACTTTTATTCAGATCGACAATCGTGAATTGGTCGTTTCTCATAAGTTGCAGCTTTCAATGGTAGATGGTAAAATTTGTAGTGCTTTAAGTGAAACATCTACAAGTAGATGTTATATATGTAATGCTACCCCTAAAGAGATGAATAAAATAGACGAATGTTTACAAAAACCTGTAATAGAGAGTAGATACCAATTTGGATTATCACCACTACATTCTTGGATACGTTTCTTCGAATATTTTATTCATCTTTCATATAGATTAGACATAAAAAAATGGCAAGTTAGGCTAGATAGTGATAAACAATTGTTATCAAATAAAAAACAATATGTACAGTCCCAGTTTAGGGAACGATTAGGTTTAATAGTTGACAAGCCGCGTAGTGGTGGAAGCGGGACGTCTAACGACGGAAACACGGCCAGGAAGTTTTTTTTGGAATCAGCTGTATCTGCTGAAATTACAGGTTTGAATAAGGATCTCATAGATCGTTGTTGTGTAATATTACAAACGTTATCTTCTGGACATAAAATTAATGAATGCAAGTTTAAAGACTATGCATTACAAACAGCATACAGCCTGGTCGAGGAATATCCGTGGTATAGTCTTCCTGCTTCTGTCCACAAGGTGCTCGTACATGGATCAGATATTATAAGTTTTGGATTGTTATCTATAGGAGAACTTTCCGAAGAAGCTGCTGAAGCGACAAATAAGTATATCAAAATTTATAGACGAAGTCACACTCGAAAAATGTCACGTGAAGTTACCAATCAAGATTTAATACAACGACTATTATTACATTCAGATCCTTATATTACAAGTCTTCGGAAACTTCCCCCTAAAAAGAAAAATACTCTGTCACAAAGTGTAATAGAATTGTTACATGTTTAATATTGTTAGAATAAGAATAATTTATTTGTATTTTGTTAGTTGTTTTGTTTTTTTTTGTATTTAATTAATTTTAATTTATTTATTTCTATTATTTTATTATAATTAAATAATGTTATCAATGATTTGACTCTTATTTTATTTAAAATATATGTTTTACATTCCAATTTTTAAGTGTTTGTACATGATAAATTTAGGTAAAAGTATGTTATTGTTTATATTTGTTTTTTACTGAAGTAAACGTTTTTTATTCCGTAAATACATGTACTTCTTTCATTTTAATGTTCCTAAAACACTTTTACAACTATAAGTCACTAAAATAATTCAATGTATTGATAGTAACAGGACTTTAACTATTTATGACCGCCCTTGTATGGAGCGTGTCCCTCCGTGCGCCGCAAACATCGTTTATGGACCCTAGGTATTTATAATAACATCGTCATCATCAATACAGACTTGCTGCTTTTATACATAACAAAACACTGTGGACGTGACAATCCTCATCTAAATATGTTTATGATTTTTTTACGTGAGATGTAATCACGCGAAAAGTTATCCTTAGTTTGTGGAGGACTAGTCACTTTTCTTACTTTATTAAATTCAGTTCTTTTCCATCTCTACAATTATTCTCTCATTTGTCTACAATTTATGCCAAAATCTTGTGTACATTTTTTTTTGTAATGACTGTTTCGTGCCAGAATAAATGAAAAAAAAAAAAAAAAAAAATCTCGCATACAGTTTTTTTTTTACTTGAAGGGTAGGAATCAAAGTAATTATACTAAATCCTCTATCTAATAAAGGCTTCCAGAATTTGTAGAATTGGGTAACAGGTAGTGTCATTCTAACTTTCGCTTTCATCATCTAAAAAATTCATCTAAAAAGCATCCACGTTGTTTTTTAAATCATCTTGTAAATGAGTGTTGTCTTTTTTGAATATAAATAAACAAATTATGTATGGGTAATGGGTATAGTTACTAAGTAAAACCTAAATTAAAGAAGGCCACTTCATACGTAAAAGCGGAACAACGCTTAATTAAAATTACGTTGCCTCCTCACAGTATTTATATTAGGTAAAGCTAGTTAGATATGTAATTATAAGAATAATATAAAAATTCAAATGATATATTTGTATCATTTTAATAGTTAAATTGTAGGTGAGAATCAAAAAGTGCATATTTTTTTATTAACATTGCTTTTCAATCATATGGAACTATTTATAAAAACCTGAGTTCAGCAGTGAAATTTTAATGACTTGATAAGAAATATGTCGTTGATAAGGATAATAATTCCTATATTTTATACCGAAGAATCTGTAGTTCGTAAATCGTGCATTAAAAATTATAGTTATAATAATAGATCACAAAATTATATTTAATATAGTATTCATAATATACAATGTAAGTATGGCTGATAAAGAAAAAACTTTTTTGGGCAGAATAATTGTTTTGTTTTATTAAATTACTCCACTTTTTTTTCGTAAACTTCACAAAATTTACAGGATTTATCAGATGTGTTTCTTATTAACTTAAAACATAATCATTTTTTTTTATTTTGCTGAAGTTTAACTATATTCTGTTTATACTTTGAATATCTGATAAACGAAAATTCACAGCATTGGAACTTGTATTTGCGGAGAAAAATATAATATTCTAGCTGACCCGGCCACGCATTGCTGCAGCCCAACTTATTTTTTTTTATCTACAGTTTTTTTGACCTTAACGAAACGTTCGATTGGTGTTAATTTTTAGATAGATGTTTAATCTCTGAAGTCCCAGTAAATAGTTGAGTCCATGTGATTCTTACCTTAACAATATAGATACTGTCGAGTCCACAGCAATAAACTCCCACATAGTTGATGGTACAGGATTCCCATATAATACATTGCATGGGAAGCTAACTGTGCTGCCGGCAGTAACGCTCACGGTATTTGATACCGGTGGTTGGATATAAGGAGGTACTGAAAAATAATAAAAACAATCTGTGAAATGGTATAAGGGAAATGTTATCAACGTAACAGTGTAGTAGTTAAAGTTAAAAACAGATTAGAGAAATTGAAAAAAAAGAAGGTTTATTTCATCTTGACTGTTTGACAAAAAATGTGGCTAATAATAATTAAAAAAAAAACAGAATGAAATGTAGTTTAAGTAGATATGATGGATGCGTTGTCAGATCGATACTTAGTATTACAGTGCTTATCAACAAAGGTGTGTGTGTTATTATATTTATCTGCATAAAAATTAAATATATCAAAAACTAAATATTAACGTAGCAAACGTTAACAAAGCAGATATAATATTATATGGCCCGACATACTTTATCATCCTTAGCAAAGCTTAAAGAAAAATAAAGTAAGTATATATTAGGTTACTGTGGATCAAAGTGGAATAAGAATTAGCTGTTGCTTCACATTTCCTCTGAAAAATTAAAACAAAAACAATAAAATTTGATATCCTAAGACCAAACATTCGGAATTTGTTAGTTACCACAAAAAGAATAGTTTAACTTGATACTGATGAAAACTGCAACGTCGTTTTGTAGCTTATGACCACTCAAAATAATAACAAATCTCCTATTGGACTCTATTTGTCTCCTTCTATGATAAACATAAGTAATAAGCGCTTCTAAAAACATAACTTCGTTGTGTATTCTTTTTATGCAAACAAATATAGATCATAGTGTGTTTTTCCATAGACTTATTTGGCTAAGCAAACCATTCTTGGCTGTTAGTGCAAAAGTGTTTTAACTTTTCGTCGTCATCATAAACTTTGAGTTAACCGTAAGAGCATACAGAATAAGCTGATAGAGAATTGACTTACCAAGAACATTCACTGTAATAATTTTTTCAGTAACTCCTAGCTTATTTTGAGCAATACAATGATAATTTCCTGAATCCTGATCTAAAGCAGGAAATCTAAAAAAATAATGCATTTATATACAATACGTTAATAAAAATATTTTAGTTGTGCACCTCGTGCAATTTGGAAATGATCTATTCAATTTATAATATAAATCTGAATTCGAAACATGATTTTCATGAAACACGGTAAAAGACAGTAACGCTTTGATAAAATTTATCTCAAAGTTCAGCTTTCAAAATAAATAAATAATGGACATTAGGCGTTTCTTCATCTTATATATTTGTATAATAAAACAAAAAAGCGTGTTCTTACTCTCGTATTACTTTCAAATAATATCTTATCTTAGAACTGATATTTGTAGCATTATTTCATCCCGTACATGCAAAAACTGTTAAAATTGATACGAATCATAATTATCATCAACCTATTAACATCCCTACAAATAAGCTACATGACTTTTCTTAGAAACAGTTTAGGTAAAATAGACCTTGAACTAATGAAGGTACAATGCGGATTGGTATTCACCAACAAGCAACCGCTAACGACTTCAGATGTAGAAGAATCAATGGCTTAACCGAACCGAAGCACGTAGGAGCTTGATAGTATTTTTTGCAGAATTAATTTGTCGTATAGTATCAATTAAGAATTTGACATCTCCCGAACAGAGGAATTTTTTTCTCTGCATTTATTATAGGCGAATGGTATATAATAAGGTACATAAGAACGTGCCTGTGCGTATATTTGGTGTTTGTACTGTGTCGGTAGTCCAAGTTGATGATTACGTCGTCCTGGTACATTTCCCATTTGACTGTTGCTTCAGGGATGGCATCTACTTCACAAGGCAATTCTACCACGTTGCCTTCTTTAACAGTAAGGGTAGAATGTTCACTATCAGATATTATAGGTGCATCTGCAAATTTAATTTAGTTTTATTATCATCAACAGTGGGCATTTAAAGAATTACTCTGTGAGAAGACTGACGACTGTGAAAAAAGTTTCATCATATATTTTTTTCGTACGATAATGTGCTTTTGTGGTAAATAAGCGTTATTTGCGGGAATTTTTATTTACTACTTTCTTTTAAAGAAATCCGCTGCTGAAGCAGTCAATCGATTCATTAATTGTTGGTAAAAGTATATATTTAGCTAGATTTATGATGGAAGTTATCGTGACTGATAAATGTTAATAAACGCTAAGTTTGACGTAAAACGTAATCGAATTACGAAATTGTACGAAAAGACTGAATTGGAAGTATTGTAGGTGAAAGATTCACCTCAAACGCCAAAAGAACTTGCACTTACACTAGAATTCATTCAAGAAGTGAGTTCACGTCATTGAAAAGCCTTGGAAATTATTCAAAAACAATAAAAATGGGTTTCATGTCAACTGAAGCCGAAAGACGTTGAACACTGAATGTGTACTGTGACAGTGAATAAAAAATCGTTCTAATTTCAATGTTATTAATAAAAATCTGCGGTACTTATTCAAGTACGTTGATACAATTTGGACAATAATAAACGTTTTAATAATTATTATAATAATTATTATTATGAGAAAAATAAGCTATTATATCTTACAGAAACATGGCATTGTGAATGCAAAAAATAAAATGAAAAACAAAAGCAAGCTTATTTAATTGTACCCTCATTTTTGGCATATTTATTTATAGACTTACTTAAAACCCTCAATGTTTTCATAAGTTATAGGTATGGAAAGACTTACATTGTACTTTTAAGTCAACTTCAGCACTGTCTTCACCTACCATATTTACTGCTGTACATCTATAAATACCGTTATGTTCGATCTTAATGGACGAAAACTTTAAATTGTTTCCTTTAATAAAAACTTCATCGGGCAAAGTCATCTCGAAATCTTCGTGCTTATTCGATCTGTAGTCCCACTTTATGCTTGGAATAGGAACACCTTTTCCTAATCTGTTAATAAAATGTATGTATAATTCACATTATATAAGCGTTGAGGTAGAATGGACAGAATTTTTAATAATGAAATGATGGTAATAAAATATCAGAACAATATTCTTAACCTAAGCTATATAAAGCTTAAGCTTAAGTTAGCTAAAGAACTTGTTTTATGGAATTCAGAAATAACTACGGTTCCACAACACCCAGACCCGAGCCAATATAGATAAGTTCATTTTATACATTTACACGGCCGGAAATCGAACCTGGGACTTTGGAGTGGCATTGAAACCATGAAAACCATACGAGCCACTCGACTATTAGAATTTCATGTAATGTTTGATATTTTCTATTTGATCAGGAATGACTATA
Source organism: Calamotropha paludella (assembly GCA_927399485.1). Classification (NCBI taxonomy): domain Eukaryota; kingdom Metazoa; phylum Arthropoda; class Insecta; order Lepidoptera; family Crambidae; genus Calamotropha; species Calamotropha paludella. The sequence goes on along the minus strand of OV656803.1, from coordinate 14,800,806 downwards.
AATAACTAACCTGCATTCTAAAATTAACGAATCCTCTGGGTTCACTACGACCTCGGTTGGGAGATTAACTTCCGGTACCTCTGGAAATTAAATCAATATAAGCATACCATCTCGATAATATGTATTTTGATTCATTCTCAAAGTTTAAGTCGTCGTGAAAAATATCCATAAATTCGTTTTTTTATGAAAATGATTAAAATTTCCTTATGATTTGTGTATTTTATTTTATACATTCTTACCTAACCCGGCAATTGACACATCAGCTAACAGCTGTTCTCTATTTGCTTCATTAGAAACTTCACATATATAATTTCCAACATAATCCAAAGTCATATTTTTAATAATCAAAGCATGTTCCTCTAAGTTGTACTCGATATCGTCAGAATATGTTATTTCAAAATCGTTCAGATACCATTTTATTTCAGCTTCGGGGTAAGCGTTGACTTCGCAATAAAGTTTCCCTGTTGTTCCAAATTGTATGGCCTGACCTATGACATATTTTAAAACATTATTAACAAATACCAATTATGAAACGTTTATACCAGTTTGCAGGCTATGCTCCCTTTGATAGTAAGTTACGCATAGTACCAAATTGCTAAATAAAAAAGTTCGTGGATGTAGTTCTTCTTGAAGTTTTGAACGCTTGTGTATTAAAATTCAGAAACAACGACGCTACCACATCACTCAGAGCCAAGCCAATATAGAAAACTTCAATTTCTACAATTAGCCGGCCGAGGATCGAACTCGGGCATGCAGGTCACTCGACCACGGAGGTCGTCAATTGGTTTCCGCGTGGGGTAATCTATGGTAAAAAAACTGAATTACATACTAAAATAGACGTTTTCTAATATAATAAGTACCACCATATCTGCGTTAAAAATGCCTGTAACCTTTCGTCTTGCGCACATGAGCATCGTATGCACATAAAAGTGTCAAATTCATCTAAGTTAGATCGCTAAAGAAATCCATAATGTGTATATTAAAACATTTTACTTTTCAATTATTTTCTCAACTACTTTATGGCCTAATATGTTTTGATTTTTAAATAGATCCCTATACAGAATCAAAAAATCAAAAATTTGAATGTATCCGTAAATGTGTCTGTTCCAAGAACTAAAATTAGAACTTAACTTTTTAAATTATTGTTTCAAAAATTCATTTTTAAAATGATAATAAATTCTGAATACCTTATACAAGATAAATAAATACCTGATGGTTTTTGTAGAATTTCGAAGATGTACGTTCTGTTAACATATAATTCTATACTTTGTGTATCGTTGCCTTCAACATTTTGAGATTTACAATATACTGTGATATTCGAAGCCAGTTTTACTATATTAACATAACTTAGATGTATTGAAGGTATTTCTAATAGGACTTCCTGAAAAAATATTACTGTTTTACCTCTGTCTCAAGAATTCCGTTTAAATAATAATATTAATGTTGTGATTATGAAAGTTTATAACAATATATAGATAAGATGATGGAGATATGACCCTGTTTTGAGACATTACGAATTAAACAAGAGATTGTTTTTTTTTACCTCCGAAGGTAAGGTGTTATTTTGGTCATCTTGCCACCACATGTTTGGTTTTGGATATCCGCTGACCTTGCAAATTAAAGTTGCATTTGAATCATACATAATCAAATTTGAATCCGGCATAAATATTTCATTGGTGGGTGCAGCCCAGTCCTTTTGTTGTTCTGGAAAATTACCAAAATATTAAAACTAAAATATCAATCGAATGTTATACCATATAATAGGTACAAGACAACTTAAATAATCAACTCAATTGAATTAATTGATCCATTCTTTACTAGTCAACTAATTAAGCAGACGAAGAAGATCATTTATAATAAATAATGAATGCTATTAAGATTGAACTTACGTGAATTTTGTACTTCAATAAGTTTAGTTGCTCCAGTTACTTCGTTATAAGTGTCTTTATCTCTTCCAATAACCTAAACAAGAGTTTTTATTTTATTTTTAATTTCAATGCATATCTTCATAGATGGAGCCAAAAAACATTGGGCAGATGAGTCACTTGCTAAGTATTATCCATTTGAAAGTGAAATTATAATTTAGTCATCTTGAATACAGCTTAATCGAACCACACAAACAAAACATACAATAAAGCAATAGAAGTAACTTAGACAAACCTAAAAAATATATCGCCATACCCTTTTTTGACTGTCAGCCTGTTTTTCCTGTATATATAAGTCGTGACATGCATATTTAAAAGTTGGTTATTTTATATACCCTTTAATATAAGTACAAGTACACATAAGTGATTTATCATTTTTTTCATTCATATTATTGAAATCACTCTTCAAATGCTAAATCAAAGAAAAACCTTCACTAATTCTATTAATTAAATGAAATTTATACGATTTGATTTACACGATTCGTTTATAAAATAAAGTGAAAGAATTATTGACCGAACTTTTTGGAGCCACTTTAGTTCCAAATCTGTTTAATCTAAACTTAACTAAATTTAATTTATTGATAGCCCGTATATAAAATAGCAACCCAAACTTTATCAACACAGCTCAAACGGTTATTTATGTGTATATTACTATATCTATACGAGTATATTAATTTATAGGTTCTGTCTGTACAATTTATTTGTGATAAATATGCGTTTTATCATTTACTGATACGTAATATACATTTTTAAATATAGATTTTTTTAGTTTTGTCAGTATGTCTATCTATCTGTCTATCTGTGTGTCCTTCTACAAGTCAAGAACCAGTTGACCGGTTTCGATGAAATTTGGTTTCAGGTAAGACCAATTGCGCAAATGACTTTATAGTTCTAACTAATATTATAAATACGAAAGTGAGTTTGTTTGTTACACTTTCACGCTTTAACTACTCAATCGATTGACATGAAATTTTGTATACACTTTGCCAGGGGTACAGAAAAGTACATGGGGTAGCTTTTATCTTGAAAAAAGTACTGTTCCCGATTATAGAACTATTATTATAAATCGGTAGCCTATATTAATGAGAGCGAAGCCGCGGGTAAAGGTTGTATATATAATAATCCAAATTTCATGCTAAAAAGATATAGCTAAAAAAGCTAAACCCACACTTCCAGATGACTTAGAAAATTCAAATATGGCATCCTATAGGAAATTTTCTGTATAAAGGAAAAATCAGAAAACAGTGACTTTCAAATTTCAATATTTTTCAAGCGATATTTTATTAGGTAACACTTAACGCCTTTTCAAATTGAAAGAGCAAAAATTTATTCTTTTTACCTCGCAGGAGGATAAGTTCTATGAAGAATTGTTTTTTTATGTTTTTATAGGCAGCTATTATTTATAAAACGTAGACAAGCGATAACACAAACTGCTTCCGGTAGTGCCGGCTCTACGGTCTGACATCATTGCGAACAATAATAACATTTGTTAAGAACAGATTTAAATTTAGGAATCATTGTGAGCTTTTCTTAACAGAAGTTGTAAGTAGTAGTAGTAGTAGTAGTGTAAATCTTAGGTTTTGTGGCGCGCAAAAATGTTATCACGATAAAATAAACGCACGGCTTATGTTGAGCAGAAACATCTTTGTATATACCGTGATTGTGGTATTTGTTGTTGTAGAACTTGTTTTCATATACTAGTTTCATTTTAGCATTAAATTGTTAGATTTTTATATTTAAAGTAATAAGTACTGATTAAATAGAGCTATTAAGACCTTGACACAATCGTTGAAGTTTTCCATGTATTTCTTGAGCTCGTACCAACGCCAGGAACTGGATAAGTACTCTGAAGCTAACATTATAAGAGGCCTAATATGTGAAAACTAGCTAAGTCGAATGTCGACGTTCAATAGATCTCACGTAATTTGCTTTATGTAAATAATTCGACTATTTAAGTCTTATTTATTAATAGCAAACACTGTTGCCGCAGAAAACAGAACAAAGGTGTATTGGTGTAGTTGACAACCACATCATATCATTAATAATGAAATTGGTTCCGATTTTCATATTTTTATAGTTTTGGTAGGATATATACACTAATTGCACTTATAGAAAAGCGAACTACACGGATGTTCAATGAATATTGAATGAACTAAGTAATACGCAAAAAAATTTAAGATGAAGATTATTTGAAGTAATTTTTGAAGATATACAATACATGTTTTTATCAATTCGCTTATAAGCTACACATCTTTACATGACGCCAAAATGTTAACATTTTGTTAAGACGGAGACTGTATTTTAGTCATTAGAATAATTGAATCTCGGAATAAACTAAATGGTTCATCTGACTCTCCAAAACCCGCATCTCGTAATAATATAATGGAAAATTACCATCATCTTAAATCCTTTTTGCTCATCTATTTTCATAGCAGCGACGTAGCATCCTGAACAATCTATTTTCTGCAAAATAGCGCGCTTCGTTTGATTGCTTCCCACAAATTCCAACTCGATCTCATTAATTATCACATTGACTTCTTCTTGTAATTTAATCAATATATAGTTGGTCCATCCTTCATAAATGAATAATTCAGTGATTAAATTTATTATACTTATCACAATCATATCACAAGGCGGTCACAAACAGGGATTGTGTGAAATCGAAACTAACATTAACAAATAAACATTATTTAGTTCTAACACTTTCGCATTGTTCAACCATTGAAATAAAACAATTTTTATTTTTATGTCAGGATTAAAAACAGAAAAGAAACATAAAGCAATTGTTTGAGTGATTCGATAAAATTAGTTTATTTTCAATAATTAAACTTTAATTTTGTCATCATTAATGTTCCCTTGCTTTAGGAAGCCTAGTGCGGATTAGTAGCCCGTTATAAACATGCTGCATGAAATAAAAAAAAATATTATGATGAATGATTAAGTAATTTGATTCGTCCAATTTTCACTGTTAACAGTTTAACCAATATTAAGTATAATATTATAGAGAGGACAGAGAGATCTGGGAGGATTTGTTTTATTTTAACACTACATTTGGTTTCTTGAAGATGGATGTGAGTATTTTGTGTGCGTATGCTATCTATAACGTAATATAGATAACCGCACACATAGGTAACTGCTACAAATATGGCTGATCGATTATTATGTGCTAAATTTAATTGCTTAGTTTAATGTTATTTACTATTTCTATATCAAAAATTGAAATAGGTACCTGGAATAGGTCGTAAAGAGGTCTCCTTTAAAGTTTGCGGAATTCTTGTTGAAAATCCATATTCAAACACCAGTCGATTACTCTTGTAGAAAGTTAAATTCGCGAACCCTTGAGATGATGCGTGTACTCGATATACACCACTATTCAAGTTTCTTGCACGAAGAGCCTAAAATTGAGTATACATTAGAAAAACGTAATAAATATATTAAAAAATTAAGACTCGAAATTTTATTATGTTTTTAAAATACATTTTTACATTATAAATAACACACTTATATTCCTGAACACTTTTATATTTATAAATAACAACGTGACTCAGTCGACTACACATCAACCTAGTTAATGAAATATGTTCTTGAAATTCCATTATTTTTTATTCAATATTGTTCCATATTAAATGAAAAATTCGACAGTTCAACATATAAAAATAGTTAAATCTATCTACAGGGTTAAATCTTACCAGAGACAGTCTGGTGTCCAAAATTTTCTCTACGTCAGGACTATACCCGTTAGTGTCTGTTATTATCAGAGAAGGATATACGCCCGACAGGAAAATCAAGATATCGGATGTGAGCGAATCTACTGTGAACTATAAAATAAATAAAGATTAGTTAATAAATTAAGTACCTAACTTCTGCAATGGTAATGGGATGATTGACTGAAGTAATTATTTCTAATTGCAACATTAGTACCACTAAAAATATTCCCTTGAATCAAATAATGCTGTAACACATTTAACAAAGGGAGCAAAAACAAGCTTCTGACGGCTTCGGCGACAAGGTCTTCCAGCGCACTCCTTGGTATAACAACTTACGAAGCCATAGTAGGTTTTGACTTTCAATGAATGCTTTGAAACATGATTTATTGTACATATAATCAGCTTTCTTACATTTAACTTTAGCGTTTGGACTTCTTTACAGGAGCGGTGCTCACAGGATATATTAGGGTAAGTAAATATTTGGTCAAAACGGAATACGGAACGCTATTTATATAATCCGATTTGAATACTTACTGAAAATTCAAATAACCCTTCGAAGGCATCATAGTTTTTCACATAATTGTAGTCTGTGACAATCATGTCTTTCATGTAAAAAAAAACCTGTGAAATATAAAACAAATTTCAGTGACTGTTAGAACACAAGACGAGACTAGTCTCGTTATTCCTGACTTTGGGTCCATTTACGATTTTCGCTACTTCAATATCAATTTTCATTATATATCTACGTAGAAATTAATATGGAGAAATCCAAGCAAGAATTTCCGAAAAGCTTCGCTCTAGGTTTTCAATAATGTAGTCGTAATAGGAATTTCTGAATAGAATACTGACGCTTGATGACATAATCAAGCAATTTTATTTACTCCGTGTGGTTGTCTCGGATAGATTCATATAGACAATCGATATTTTTATTAATTACCTTTATTCACAAACTATCATCACCTTGATACTGGCCCCACTGATGGGACATAAGTCTTCCATATAAATAAAAACGTAGATATAGTTCATAGCCACAACGATGAAAAACCTATTTTTGGGCTTAAAGACTGCAGCAGCGGCCAGGAGTAACATGCCATCCGAAGCATAAGGGAGCTCGGTGATCACCAATCCGGTGACCAGTCCCTACGAAAATTACTTAACCCCAATCAATCGTAAGCTGAACCGTAGCTTCATCAAACCAAACCAAAAACTGGTAATTCAAATCAGATAATAGCTAATTACTTCAGCTTTTGTCTCTTCATTAGGTTTTTGGACATAGAATAGAGTCGAAGCTCGGAATGAGTTAGAACATCTATAAGCTATGAGAAAATACTGATATTCTACTTTCAAATGTTCGTTTACCAAATAGCCATTTAACTTAGTAGGATTTATTTTAGTAACTGTTTGCCCCATTTTTACTTGTGTGCAGTCTTGATGACCTCCTTGTCTAGGTTGCTCATTTGAACCTAACGATAACTTGCACGCGTTGAAATTTATATTGTATAAACATGTTAGCGACTCTACAATGTTGCATTTCAACTTTGCCCGGATGTTTATATAATCTTATCGAAATTACCGTGAACCGTTATTTCCTATTTTTAACAAAGCACCTCGTTCATATATTTACGGACACTTAAAATATCTTTATACAATATTGTTTGACCTGATTGTATTTAAACTAAACGTACCTACGTTAATTATGTATACAAAAAAAATGTATATCTACAAAAACGGTATGTTAATAAAATATTTTTTCTCAGTCTCACTCAGTCTTTTGTCTCACTTTTTCTAGTAATCATTTCATTGGATAAAAAACTTGCAGTTAAATTCTTATATAAACACAACAAATACATAAATGATTCATATGTCGAATAACTATTTGTAACGACCTTCTTGACACTAATGCATATTCAGATACAAAATTAATCTTTCCATTAAAGTGTCAAGCAATATCGATAGGAATCAAAAAGTTTTTATAAAGACACAAGAGCTTGAATATAGAATAAACACTTTAGCTACTTACTTTAACAATTTCACTAACATGTCTTTTGTATGTTCTGTAAATGCAATGACTCATTGCATGTAGCTCATCAAAATTACTAAAAGTGTACAAATTTCTTTCTTTTTTTCAATATTATATCCCTATAGAATTCTATATTAATAAGGAAATTTCACAGCTTACGGTAGGTTGCATATGCCTAACTATACTAAGCATATACTGACCTCGTAAAAATGAACCAGTTATCGTTATAAATTCAATCTTCTTTGAGTATTTGCCAAATTCATGGTGGAGTTTAAACAAAAATTGTAGGTTGTTTTAAACAAAGATTGGTAGGTAGATAATTAACTTAAATAATTATTTAGAGAAGGTAAACGCAGTGCAGATTAATTGCAATATTAATTAAATTATTAGCCGTGTGGTGTGTGTGGGTAGAATAGCACCAACACTTAACACTAAAGGATGTCGTAAAAGGCGATAGAAATACTGAAGAAAAACACCATAACATAAAATGGATATAAGTGTTTTCCGAACTATGGTCTTTTCCTGCAATCTCCAACACGCCTGCCATGCGAAGAAATAATGACAAACCTTTTTTTTGGAGAAATTAATCGCTCATCAGTAGACATATTTTATCTGAGACGAATTTGTCTGAGACGAATTCATCTGAATATAATATAATACGAGTAATGAAATCGCGCTTAAGTTTGAATAAAGACCCTAATTTATTGTTGTGGTTTACTTCATAAGAATTAATTCTCATATAAGGCGTCCGGTATCAAAATTTCTCGGTGCGCAAACTCCAGTCAGTTTTTTGTTTGGATAACATTAAAAGTGTGGAAGACTTCGTAGGTTTTGATTCATTGTTATTTGCATTAATTGAATCTATTTCTTATAAAGCATAAATACACTCTCTTAATGCCAGCAAATATTTAAATATATAGCAAATTATGTGAACACGAAATTGATAACTTTGATTCGACTCGTAATTTTCATCAAACGTCTTTTTTTTTTTAACGGTAGAAAAACGTAACATTTTCATTAGCTCTGATGTGCACTTGTTTTGTTACAAAAAAGAAAGTTAAAAAATATATTCGGACATGATGTCCGACACACTAAGAACACATCATTATCAACACCGTTACGAGACTACTGCTGGTCTAGGGACACATTAAAACCATTTTTTATAAATATGTAACGGGTCATGATTTTAAAAAACAACATAAATATATTATTGTGAAGTCTAGTGTCAAATGTTAGAGACATCAAGTATACGATTTTACATTATACATTATTTCTGAATCATCGTTAGCTAAAAGATCCCTGACGTAACTTTCAGCACCTTTCTCGTTGATCATTTAAAAAGTATAATGTACGTTTTTCGTCTTATCACACCTTTTACATCCATATTTAATGGATTCACCTGTGTTTACCGTAAAGGTAGTGTTGTCAGCTGGAACTTACATAAATTTACTTTCGAGTCTAACCAAAAAACTTCATGGAACAAGTCGGACAATGTTTCCAGACTCATCATGTGACATTGAGCGTCATCTGTCGTCTACTTAGTGCAACACTGTGTCACTAGAGTGACACTTGTCGTGGAACATAATTATGTCCCTCAGTGAATATGAGACCTAAAGTGAAGCTTTCAGCGAGCACAATAAGTGGTTACCTTTCTCAAATTGACGGTGGAAATTCGGAAAACAGCGCCCGAGCATGCACTGGCTATTTTATAGTATACATCGAGGTAGCCGGCGCCGCCGGGGCCCAGTGGTGAACAGCTTCCACTCAGGAAAATTACCACCTAAAGAAATAAAATAACAGAATAATTATATTTCTTTACCATTACACGTTCCATTAAAATAATAATTAGATATATTTACGAGTCTTCTAATATCATTGGCTTTCTACTTTGTCATTTTTGTCATTTTTAGAAACTATCAGACGATTATCTTGGGACCAGTGTTCAGAATGAGGCTACCATTTTAGTGAAATCTCGACGGTGTATGAGAATTACACCCGGAACAGGGAGGTTTAGTAAAGAAACACCAGCTATGGCATCTGGTGCGATCTAATTAAACTAGGCCACATATTTATTTATAGTTTAGTGTAAAAAAACAATAAAAATGGCGAATATAAAGCGATTAGACATTAACTATCAACCTGAGAGCTGAGTACAGAAACGTAAAAAGCGGTGTATACTTATTAATTATTTTTTTGCGTGAAGTGCAACTCAATACAAAAGGACAGATATACCTTGACTTTTATAAATAAGACAAAACTCAGAACAATAACTATATTGTTCGGAGAGACAAACTGTATGATTAAAAAAAAATATTATAAATATAAAACTAATGAACTATTTTATGTTTTCTACGCTGAGGTTCCAACAGGTTCTGATGCAGAGAGACAATCCAAAAAGAAGCTACGAACCAATCGATTTAATGATTAAACATAATATTTGTCAAATATTTTGCAAAAGTTGCCTTTAGCGTTGCCGCAAACAATGTTTAATCGGACCGATTATTTCACATACGTTTATCATCAAATTTAAGACTGACACTTTTCAAACTTTGTCGGTAGCTCTCAAGTAAGTGTCCGGTAATGTCGTATGGTATCCGACAAAGAAGAATAGCACCAACCCGTCACATTGAAAGGTGTCGTTAAAAGCAATCAATGACATTTGAATTAATCACCATAGACCGTGCTTGCAAAAAACGCAAAATGGCCAGCAGCTTTTTCTGAATAATGGTATTTTACAACGATCTCCGACTCGACTGCCAAAACCCTCCTATATTTTGGGAAAGTCTTCCTTCCAGCAGTGACACCCTTCGGTAGAGGTGATGATGATGATGATAGACAATCGGTCGTGTACGTTGAGCTAGCCACCAAATTGGTGATAAAGGTCAGCGAGAAAATTGACCTGACTATAGGTCGTGCGACTATTGTAGAGTTTTAGTAAGTTATAGAGGGATATATAGTCATTAAAGAAAATGACTTCTAATTTGTAGTGCCCTTATGTGCTATGATGTACTTTCCATTGATTTGATAGTAACTGTAAAAATTAATGAATAACAGCGCTAATATAGTAAAATTATTTAGGTTTTGATCAATGTGGTAACGTTCTAGAACGGCTGCAATGCCAAAAGAGGCGGTAGTGGCTGTAAGCGCTGAATGAATACTACTTACTACTTTTTGGTACTCAAAGGGGAAAAAAGGACCCAAATATTACACAAGTAATACCACATTTTTTGTGGCAAAGCTCTATCATGCCACGATAGCTACTTACTTAAACAGCTTCACTAACATGTCTTTTGTATGTTCTGTAAATGCAATGGTTCATTGCATGTAGGTCTTTTTTATAAAAGGTAGGTTATACAATTTACTTAGGAATCAAACTTTGTGACATGAAACGCCTAACCTCAAGGTAATTTGACTTCTGGCACACCAGTTTTGTGTGTATCTACAATATCTCATAAATATAGACTTGACTAAGAAGCCTTACTAGGCCATATACGCTGTATTCTGTCACAAAAAATGTGCTTAATTTGGTAAAATACGGAGGTCCTCATTTCCTCTTAAGAAGCAGAAACTACGCATACGTGCAGCTACAGACATAACCACATCCTTTTTTGGCACTATGGCCGGGCTAGAACGTAAAATACAATTGGTTTGACTTTGATTAAGTATTGTTAAAAGATATTTTACTTAACTATCATTGAAGAATATCAAAGGTATTTCATTAAAATTGTAAAAACGTTATTATATGTAAAAAATGCACCTTCCTAACATTATATACACTGGTGAACACTAACGTAAGCATAGCAAATTAAGATATATACAGTGCTGGTTTTATTGCAAACTAGCTTCAACTGGCATATTTTCAATGCTCTTTTTTGCTAATCTTTTTTACTGGCTGACATACAATAAACTTCTTTGCATGCATACAACAACAAAGTTTCATCATAATGTGATCAATGGTTACGAAACGAATAGGGAACAAACATTTGTTAAATATAAACAATTATCTCTAATTATTATATAAATTCTTCCTTACCCGACTTCTAGTATTTTGGCACATACTTTGGATATCTTGCATTTTATCAGCATATTTCGCGTTACCATTTGTGAATACATAAATGTGAGATTCTTGCTGGCTTATCTGCAAAGATTTCTCGATAGCAGATAACGAATCTTCTGCACATTCATCACCCCCTTCCCCTGTGATGCTATTAAAGAATTCAACCATTTTTCTTGCTTTCTTGGTCACCATAGGCGATATTATATCTGTGGAGAACAAATCTTTTAATTTTTCTTTTCGTAAAATTCTGACGAATCTTATCAGGTCCGGTAAAATGGAAATTATTTCAAAATTTAAGAAAGACTAAAAACACATTTAGAAATATGATTCCCCTTCATTTTATGTCTACAACTCTCGATTGTATCGTTGTCCTTAACTGTTATTTCTCAGTATAATTAAAACAACAAAAAAGTTCTTTTAATTATATAAAAAAACCCTTACCTGCATCGTTGAATGGAACTAAAACGAAATTATCAAAATTTGTATTATTGTCCAATATTTCTGCAAGAGCTGGAAAATTGCTTTTAATCGCAGCTATTTCCAGTTCCATGGATAGCGTTGTGTCTAACACTATAGTAAAGCTTTTTCCGGCTGCTAATTGTACAGTAACTAGCATCACAAAATATATTATAATTTCTTTAAAATCCATTTTGCTGAAGTTGTGTGGACTGGACCACCACTCCAAAGAAACTAACTGGCTATAATGGTAGTTAATCAGTTATTACATAGACGGATGTCAACATTAAGAGCAAGTCAATTGTAAGCATGTTTGATTTAAGCTAGAACAACAAAATAAAAATAAATATAAATAATACTTCATTTGCATGCAAGCATTGTAAAATTTTATTCTTGGACAGAACCAAGTGTGTAAGACGGTTAAACAATATAACAATATATTTATATTTTACTAGCTGTCCCGGCCACGCGTTGCTGTGCCGACTGCAGTGCCATCTGCCGGACTGATTTGTGAATCTAAACCATTCTCAGATCCCCTTGAACACACACAAAAAAAATCATTCAAATCGGTCCAGCCGTTTAGGAGGAGTTCAGTGACATACACACTCACAGAAGAATTATATATATAAAGATGAGTTTTAATTCTTTCAGTTTGGATTTTGGGACATTGGTTTTATGTCATTGTAAGATAAAACCTTAGTAAGGAAACCTTTGTTTGAAGATAAATATAAATAGATACTATATAAATTTCTGTCTGAGCCAGCTAGTTTTAGTATTGGCATCAAACGTGAAAATAAATCTGCAAAGGTGGAAAATAATACATTAGAGATTTTGTTAAATTGATGCCAAGGTCTTGTTTATAGTAAAAAAAATATAACGAAATAAATGGACCGATAACCCGTCGGTGGTTTACTGCCTCTCTACTTGATCCCTTCCTACTATTCCAGTCTTAGATTTGAATTTGGCCTTATATGTAAGTGTCAGGTTTAATGGGGGGATATGATTAACAGACTTGCTTTCGTTACGATTATTATCCTGAAAGATTGTCATATTTCAGTAAGAAGTAAAAATCCGAAAGGGTGCTCACTTCTTACATGACAGTTATATTCTATGTTTAAGTAACATGTGCAACATGTCTTCACACGATTGTCTCCTATTTTTTTTCTTTTCTGTTATCATTTTCTGTGTCACGGGCGATCTAAATATTTAAATAATTTACATTCCAGGTCTTGGATATAGGTATGTGCCCATTCGTGTGAGTGAAGTATGGCCCTTAACTTGCAATATTGTATTAAATGCATGTACTAGATAACCTTAAAACCAATAAATAAGTAACGTCCATCATAAGGGTATTCCCCTTTTCTGATATTGTTGCATATCACACCAACCTTGTCAGTACTTTGTAAGTTATCATTTTATAGCGAAATCTATCAGTATGGACCGCCATTCATCTATGTCAATATGATTCACTCAGAATATAATACCTACTTTATTATCTGTAGACAGTTGGCTTTTTCAAATTTATGAAAAATATTAACAATAAAAGCTTCAACAGTTTAATTTATACCATACCTACAACGAAAAAAAAAATTAAGGTAAGGAATATTTATTAAAAACCTAATGTAATACACGACTTTACGAACATTTTTTTAATTCCAGCTACAAACCAAAATCCGCTTGCTATACCAACAACATATAAAATTGCTATCATAAGTTCACATTTCTTGACCACCTTCAAGAAAAGACTTCGAAAATAATCTCAAGATCTTGTCTTTTAGGAATATATACCTAATTTAGGAATAGGAAATATATTTTAGGAATAGGAAATATGAATAAAAAAGACTTAGGTAATTTAAAATTCTTATCCATTGATTTTAGTTTCTCACTGTTAATTATTGAGCGAAGCTCCCTTTTAGGCAACTCACAAATTTCGCTTGTCTCCCTCCTGCTACTTAACGGTTCAACCGATTCGAACGAATTTTGACATGAACATACATGATTATAACCTGACGGACATAGGCTATATAAAAAAATATAGGCTTTACCATGGAGGAATAATCACCGAAAGAAAAATTCAAAAGCTGATCACAGCCAAACCGCTGAGACTACATTGATGAAATTTGGCGCAAAATTTCATCAATGTGGTATCAGCAACCAGTTTGGTGCGCGATATTTTCGAGGCAATTGTTAATGATTAAGGTAAGGTTAGGTAAGGTAGTGCTTCGCTCAGTATTTGCAATCAGCAGCATTGCATTGCAGACCTAGTTATTAAAGATTATAATTAAAATCTCACCTATCTATAATACCTATATCAATATCCAGACACAGCAATTCAATCCTCTTGAGGAAAAATATTTTAAATCTAATTATTAGTATTTCTCCACTAATTGTTGGCGTCTTCGTTCACGTAGAATTCTATTTAGAGGGTACGTAGGTAAGCGTTTCATTAATTTCATCAAACTAATTAAGCTTTATAACGGTGAAAATATAATAGAGAGACACATAGATATAGTTATTTTTGCAGTTATAATATAAATACATATATATGTCTAAAAACTAACAAAATCATACTGTCCTTCATGTGTTAACGTAATCATGACGCAATGTCAACAAAGAATTAAAAGAAATGTTATTCTTTAATTGTTTGCAGAGAGCCAAAATTAATTATAAAGAGCTTCTCCGTACTTCCGTTCCGGAGTGTGCATTAAGTCGTGTCTTATTATCAGCATCCACCCGCCCACTGGTTCTGAGGGATGGCCTGAGCTGAAATGGACAACACTGTAGAGACATACGATATGAGTAGGGCATTTGAATTTATGAGCCACTCTACGCTTTTAGTTGAACACGAGTTGTACGGCAAACGAGGACTAGCCGATAATTGGATCAAGACCTATATAAGTGATAGTAAGCAATTGTACAAATTCAACTTTGAATGATTAATTGCACTTATGTAAATCAGAATATTAGATAAATACACTAGGAGTTCCTCGTAATCATATTAGTCATAGTCATATAATTTATTGCAACATGTTGGTTACATAAGCTGCTACAAAAATTGTAGTTTTAACATGCATTGCATTTTAAATGTAAACTTTAAAATTAAGTCCAATTCAATTTCTTTTTTATATAATGTATAAATAATCTACCGAATTGTGCTAATTATATTGCCAGTCTCATTGCCTGTGATATATTTGTGGCTTAATTATAAGCTAGAAAAAGTAACAAGTTTGTTGGTGATACTAATTCAAATAAACGAGTGACGATAACAAAATAAATACAATAATATTACGATAATCATTTTCGTTTGCCATTTTATCTACCCACTCTATCGCAGTGAAATCGTTACAGAAACTACATCCGCCACTTTACTTGATATTGTAATAGATGAAAACAAAAAAAGCAACTTTTTTGTGTTTTCTATTATTCTTCACTAATATCTTACATGGTATTGTTTACTATCAATTCCTTTGTTAATTAAGTGGTATCGCCGTTGTATTTTAATAATTTAAATTAATAAATATTGAGAAGGATAAATATCACAAGTGGAGATGCGGTAAATAAATTTGTTATTCGGTGTTTTCGAAGAATAATTACGTTAAATGTCGTTTTATGCAAGTAGCTAACCAAAAGACAGCCTTGTTGGCATATCAAGCAAATTTAGGTTTTGGGCATTGTCTGGTCACAAGGGGTTAATCGGGGTCATCGAAAAATGCAAAAGAAGTATTAGAACTATTTTCGGACACTGACAGCTGGAATCATGCAAACTTCATTATAGAAAACTAAAAATATAATTACATTGCCTTCTATGGAAAAAAAATAAAAGAAGGTATTGATACTTTTTTGTAAAGAAATAAGTACGAAATGCAACTGCCGATCAAGGTACCCGAACAAGTTATGAATACCACCTTCAGCAACAAGCTATTATAGTTACAGTAGTTACGCCATGAGTTATGTATATTATATAAGAAATTTACCACTAGGGCACACCCAAAATGTTTAGATTGCACGACTCAAAAGAATGATCTTTAAATCTTGTTTCCTAACTGCCTTTATGGCTTGAATGAATTAACAAAATTTTGTCGTGATGGGCACTTAAATAAATTTTATCTTTAATTATGTAATCAAAATTTGACATTGTTTATGAGTGATTTCGTCGTGTAAGTGGATACATTGACATATTTATCTAGAAGATCTAGAACCACGCTGACCTCTTTTTGTACTAAAGATGTCGATTGACTAGTCAGGATTTTATAATTTATTTCCAGTGACTTTTACGCTTACTACTTGGTTATGACCTATAATTAAAAATTTTGGAGTGTAGCACATGCATTACCATAATCGTCCTGTGAGGACAAAAAACAAGAATAAATGCGTAGTAAATCTGATTGAAGTAGTTTTATTGAATTTTGATAAATCTTTGTTTTTTTTAATTTTAATTTTTGTTATAATGCTGACATACTTGCATACTAGACAACTGAAATATTTGTATATCGCAAATATCAATAATCAGTTGTGTAGGTC
Source organism: Calamotropha paludella (assembly GCA_927399485.1). NCBI lineage: Eukaryota > Metazoa > Arthropoda > Insecta > Lepidoptera > Crambidae > Calamotropha > Calamotropha paludella. Next base: position 14,784,120 of record OV656803.1, on the reverse strand, counting down.
ATAGTATTAAAAATGTATCTATCAATCAACTTTAAATTAAAAACAAACTGTATAGACCATGTTTTTGTCGAATAATCAAATTATACTGCTTTATTACTTGTTTTTTACATTCTATTAAAATAATTTATCAACAGCATTACTATTTTGTTTTAGCACACTCTCTCATCTCTCCCGATAACGTTCAAATCAAACGGTACATAATTAAATCGAAAATCTCGCTATGTATAGGTACTACCAACTGCAGCTTTAGAACCGGTCATTGTAAATGTCTTATAATTTTTCAACTTTGGAAACCCTTCATAGCTCAGAGAGTAAGTATATCAAATAATGTTCTAATCTTGCTTGCCCAACTTCTAAAAAGACTCGCACCATTAGTCGTGTTCTCAAAGCTCCTTAAATAAGATAGGTACCTAAAGAGACAAAATTCGTTGTATTAAATATAGACAATTATAGTGCCAGTATTAAACGGTAATAGATACGCCATTGAACTTGTACAGAGAATAATCATTAAGAAACACGGCAAGCGTCTTTGAATAGTTCAGGAAAACTATGACAAATACCATTATTTCTGCATAAAGAAAGATAAGGACCTAGGACCAATGAAAAAATAAATAATAAAGAGGCTGAATCGGCTTGTGCCTTTTGCCTTTTCATACCGGACAAATTAACAAATAAAAAGGAATTTTTGACGGGAGCGGGAAGCGTCTTTTTGGTGGTTTTATTTTTCTTGTTAGAATTTGTGTTGTGATACATATTAATGAACGTTTTCCATTTAGACAAAATTGTCGCCACTGTGTTGCACTGTTTTCTAAATGGAAAACGCTCACTGCATAATAATGGTAGATTATTAATCACTTAGTGTTTGTGAATATGCAAAGAGTGTTGGTTAGTGAAACAAAGCAGCAGAAGTTGTCCCTTCCTGCTCTCTCAAGACGTGGAGGTTTCAGTAAAATCCCACACCTTTACTGAAGCTTAGGGAAAGGGAAATTTTACCCTTTAATCATCACTCATTGATCATCTATCATTCATAGATCGGCTCTCATCATCATTCATTATCATTTCTAATGAAGAAAAAAAATAAGTAAAGACTAGGCTGTATGGATTTTATATCTTTTGCTTACCATTATGGGAAAACTTAACAAAAAAACATAACATAACAACAATCGAACTGTCACGTTTGACGTTTGGTTGGATAGTGAGAATTAAGAAATATTACAAGGCGTGATCGATCAAATCAATCGTTTTAAAATTTTAGATATTTTCAAATTCATATAGACTATGATTTCAGTGGTCTTTATCGAATAAAAGAAATGTCGTCAAAATTGCCTCCCTTCGTTTTGCAAGAACTACTAAATTTAACCGAGTCTATCCAGTTTCCACTACAAAGTGTTCAACGCATAAAGGTTAGTCCTTGTGTATTGTTGTATACTAGCGTAACCACGGATGATAGCCCTTAGGTGGAGATTATAGCAAACCACGAGATCCCCAGAACTTGATAAAAGTACTTGCTTTAAATACTTGTCTACCTCAATAGTTCCCAATTCATAAAACGTTTAATAAGTAGCATCCACTCATTTGCTCGAATCTGAGATTAATAACCCACCAATTATTTACATTTAGTTCAAACTAAGGAACCACCAAGCGGTGTTTACTGTCAGTTTACAGTCAGTGTCGAAAATCCGATTAAAAATATTCATCATTCAGGCTTATATTTCCATTAGTTGATATTAAATTTTATGGTAGTTTTTTAAAACAAACAAAACGTGGATGCACATACAATTGGAATCATAAAACTCTAAATTGGTTTTTGTTTTAAATATACTGCCAAAGTTCAATTAATCTTATTTACTTTGTTTTTCATAAGGAAATAGAGATTTAATAAAATGCGTTTTTATGCCAAGTATATATATATATTTTTTGACGACCATTAGGTGCAACAATAGTGATCCTGCTTTTCGCACCAACGGTCCCGGGTTCAAATCCCGGAAGGGGCAAATGTTTGTATGATGAATACGAGCATTTGTACCTGAGTCATGGGTGTTTTTATATATTTCTATTAATATTACATATCTATATATCATATATGTATGTCTATCCGTTAACCTAGTATCCATAACACAAGCCTTCCAGTGCTTACTTTGGGCTAGGCTAATTGGTGTGAATGTAAGAAATATTTATTTCTATTATTTATTTATAATAGAACAAAATAAACATTCCAACATCCTTTGTGTTAAACAAAGTAGGTATATCCAGTGTTAATCCTATTATTCATCCCAATTTAGATGTTAAGTTACAGAAATTAGAACCAAAATTTTAATAATAATAACATCATTAATTTTTTTATCTGTATATGCATAAGAATAATTTAAACCGCTGGTTACTTTTAAATATATAACCAACAAGTTTAGATCAAAGAATAATCAGGATATTTAATTAGTAATGCTCTGCTTACTTCTGGTACTTCATAGACAGTAGTTATCTATATTTGATAAATAGTAAAAAGTTTTATCTTTATTTTATTTTAATTTATTCGGGATAACAACAACCTTAAACAATCTATTCTAGTTACAGTTACACAGGTCAGAAACTGTTATTGACTAATTTAATAAAATGTAATTAGCAAAAAATTTAGGCCTTAATTAAATATGAACGAAAAATATAAATATTATTCGAGCAGACAAAGTACTGCGGGTAAATGAAAAAGAAGTATAATTGCTTGATGGCCTTTTGCATGATACTCAAGTACTACAAAGATATAAGTGCTTATCTTCCACGGGTAATTAGTAGTTGTCTACCAAACTGCTATTATAAAATCGCTTATAAATCAATATTTAATACTTATAAGTAGGTATATATGAGTCAGTACTTATATAAGTTAAAACTATAATAAATGTTTGTTTTAATTAAAATATAAATGATGTATTTATAATTGCTTGCATACTATATATTTAAACACTTTGACAGTACTGTGTTTAATATCAACTCATAAAAAATTACACTACTGCCGAATATTTCTATGCCACTTGCCACTGAAAAAGATAATTTAATTTTAGTATCCACCTATCTTTAATTTATATAATATAGATGCAATCACTGGTCATATGATGATAATAATAATTTTGTAATATTACTAGTGAAGGACTTTTTACTATATATGAATGGATCAATATTATTAAATTTTGTATTATATTCATGCATGATTCTAGAAATTACTGCATTTTTGCTATATAACATAGAATTTCTAGTTGTCTAGTACGATAATTTGGTGTATTGAGTTGTATTTTTGCTGACATAAATTTCTTTTGTATACCCTCCAACCTGTAAACAAATGCATTATAAGGAGACCTATGACATGCATACTCTAAAATACTTCTTACATAAGCAAAATATACTATGTAGAGACTTAAAACATTTCTGAATGATCGACAAACTCGCATGACAAAACCAAGGTTTCTGTAGGACTTTTCCGTTATATTATCCATCTGATTACACATAGTCATCTGAGAATCCAAGGTAACTCCAAGGTCATGTACCTCAGTAACCTTTTCAATTGGAACTCCATTACCATCCATTTATTGTAAGTGGTTGGTTTCATTTTTTGTGTGAAGCTTATGCAGTGATATTTACCAATATTTATTTTAAAGGATTTGTATTCTGATGTATGCAAACTTTAATTTATTTGGCTCTATGAATGTAGAAGTATTATGGTGTGACTCATGTTTAAGTGTATTTTTTTTATTTCAGTATACATGTTTTGATGTTTCAAAAACATTGATTGCCTTTGGAGCCACAAGTGGAGGTATCTATGTTTTCAACAGAAAACCATGTGAATTCATGCAATTGATACCTAACAAGGTTAGTGTTATTAAATTTAAGAGCAATAATTTACAATACATATTATATCAAGCTCGTTCAGTAAACCACATCAAGCCTTTAGTCATGGTCATGGTCAAATCGCTAGCACACATTAATCCATATTAAGCCCATGTTGTGGGTTGTCTTATATTTCTTATTGTGTCCCCCATATTGAAGGCCTGTGCTAGAGCAGTGGAGGACATTCATTGGCTGATGATAACAACATGGAAGACGATATTGCTTTATAATTATTGCTAATAAGCTGTTTTAGCTGTCCTTAATTGTTGTTATAAAGCCAAATATTTAACTCATTTCCAGGATGGGGCAATTACTCGTCTAGCTATCTCTCTAGATGACAAACACATTGGTTTTGCCAATGGTCGCGGAATAGTTACGGTGACTGACTGCAACCAGTCTCTTAGTGGTGGCCACACTACTATGATGTCGAAGGAGCATCAAAATAATGAAGTTACAGTTATGAGGTGGGGTTCTGGCAATATGCTCTTTTCTGGAGATGACATTGGAAGGATCTCCGTCTTACAACTGCAGGGTTTCATTGTAAGTTGTTTGTGATGACTAATAATAGATTCATGTAAATTTCTTACTATCTTCATTGTTATAAAAACTTTTTTCTTACATATGGAATTACTAGCTGTGTTGAATAAGTAGTAGCTACTAGTATAATTGTATAGTAGTAGTAAGCAGCTGTTTAGGTTATATAATTTACAGTAGAATTACTTCACATTTTATATTGGTATATTGTCAGGTTAATGCGAATGGTATGCCTCCTATGGATAAAAAAGGCCTTCGACTATCACATTTTTACACCCCCAAAACTGCACGAAATGGCATTTTTCTATATTTTTTTTTGCTATATTGTCTCGCAAAGAGTTTGCGATTCTGTTTGAATAAGCAGAAGGGTTAAGTGCGTGGAGTTACGCATACTTGAGGTTACGCGGGTATAGCCCACTAGTGACTTCTATTATTTTTTACTGTTCTGTGGTATGAATAGTAAAAGCGTGGTATGAACATGTGGGGTTATGTTCATACCACGCTTATACTGTTTTTTAGTAAATAAAAGATATTTTGTATAATATTAATTCTAAAAACTAATTTGCACATTATTAATGTAATGAAATTATGTGTTATAATAATTATCCACTTGCAATATGCGAATTGCTGTGCGATGGTGGCATAATGCAGATTGAACAGAAGCGTGTGCGACTTATATAGCTTTCATTTTTATATTAGCATTTTTTAACATAGCAAGGTGAGCTGCTGTGGCCTAATTTCAGATAATACCTCTAACCAGATCACTAGATCAGAAAATAACTGCTTTTATATTTGATAGAATCACGCGTTACTTGGCGGAAGTCCATATCCATTAGTAGAATAAAAATATGTAGCTTACTTCCGCAAAACTCAAGCAGTGTGCACCGCCCGCCCGCCCGCAAATAAATGCAGAAAACGCAGACACCGGCACCTTCACCAACTACTCTACACGTGTTTCGCCTCCACACGGAGCATCATCAGGCGCTGTTAGACCATGCAATAACGAGCACTAAAGTGAAGGTGCCGGTGTCTGCGGTTTCTGCATTTATTTTCGGGCGGGCGGGAGGTGCACACTGCTTGAGTTTGCGGAAGTAAGCTACATATTTTTATTTTACTAATAACTGCTTTTATGTCACATCAAATATACTTTAATTACAAATTGCAGAAACTTAAGCTTGGTTGGCGCACCCCCAATTTTTGTGCCTCTGTCTTCTTATTTGGTATATCGGGCCCTGCGAATTTGACAAACATTTTTTTGTATTTTTTAAATGGAAATGAGCCAAAGATTTGTAAATTTTCTTTTTTCGTAATAATTTTCGGTAATATAGCCAACAGAAAAATAACCATGTTGATCGATAATAATATTTGTATAATAAAAAAACGAGTATGACATCATTTGTAGTTTTTCATCGATAATCTGTGACTTTTTACTCCTGTCAAATACTATGTTAAGTTTAATATTTAAACATTGCTTAATTCTGCCTTTTTGAGCTGTTTTTTTTGTGTTTACAGGCAAAAACAATGTTCCAAAGCTCATCCCAAACCATCATGAGTTTAGACTCCCGTATCTGCCAAGTGGACGTAAAAGGATCCATGTTACTTGTGTCTACGCTTACGAGATGTTACATATGTGACACTTCCCAAGAACAATACAGGCAAATTGGTCAAAAATTGAGAGATGGAGAATTCGGCGCCTGTTTCTACAATAGAGAGAAATCCATAACTAATTGTTCACACGTTCATCACGACATAACGGAGTTAAAGAAATGTAATATAGTTGATAACGATAAAGGGTTTGCAGTCAGTAAAGATCTAGAAAACACAGACATATACTGCGCTCGACCGTCTTCTAGGTTATGGGAAGCTACAGTTGATGGAACAGTGAAACGAACTCATCAGTTCAAACATGTGTTGGCTAAAAATCCTATGACAATACATTCTGTTGAATCCTATAACAACGAAAGCATCTGCTTAGAAACTCATACAAATGATGGAGATGGACAGGCAATTAACTTTTCTAAACTGTACAGTTTAAATGGTGCCATATTTACATTTAAAAAAGATGCTTTATATTTTCTCAACCTTGATAACGTAGATGATACTACTTGGTACTCCTATGCAGATATTATAGATTGTAAAATTTACCATGATTTAATATACATTTGGAAGTCCAATGGCTCCCTTATAATGATGAGATACATGAAAATCGAAAAGTTTCTTATCAAATGTTATGTAGACGAAAAATTTAGACTCTGTGCTATAATGTGTGCCTTGTATAGAGATTTCTTACGATCTAAATGTTTGTCTAGTAAAATGCACATTTTAGTTGGTTTGAAAGATAAATTGGAAAGTAAAGAGTTGTTAGAGAATATAGAGGATTTAATAACAATATTTGATACTTTGAAATCTAATGATGCTACACAAATGAAATCAGGTATATTTGTTGTAGATAATACTTATCATACATCAGGCCTGTTAGAAGATGATAGCATAGACGCAGACCGAAAATTGGACAAAGAAAACCTAATAACTACACTATCTCCTGAAGCATTACAGGCTTTCAAAGATCTCAGTTTATCAGTATCCGATAAGCTAAGTTCAAGCAAAAAGATTCTAAAAGAAAAATGGGAAGATTTTGAAGGAAAGGTTAAGAATCTTGGCGTAGAAAAGCCACAATTGCATGAAATTAGTCTTCCAAAGAGAATAGTACCAACGAACAATATTGAATACATGCCAGAACTGTTAGACGAAAATATAATCTATAAAGAATCTAGTCAAAAAGCCATAGAAGTAGACAATAATAGTTTAGGCACAGACAAAGTATGCAAATCTCTTTATCAATACTATAGGTTAAGTTTAGTTGGTAAAGAGTCCGAACGATCGAATTTAGTTTCTACTATAGAAAGCTACGCCTGTGATATTAGTCAGATCTACGAACTTATGTTACTATTGGAACAATATTGTTTATCTGTGGGAGCATTAGAAGAATCAAAGTATGTTCCCAATAATATTTTTCTAACTTATTTAAGCTGTTGTACTAACAAGAATGAGTTGTTGGATTCTATAGTGCACGACGAAATATTGTATAAGTATTTTGTGGATTCTTGCATATCAGTGAACATGAAAACTCAGAAACTCTCGAATATAGGCTGTGATTGCGGTTTTCCACTTCCTTACGCAAGGACTCACCAAAATCCTGTGTTTTCTGAATTAATAGACGAATTTATTGAAAGGCAATGGTCGAGCGATTCAAGAGACCAATGCTACGAAATATGCAAGAAAATGCCGTATTTATGGAGAAAAATATTGTACTTAAGAAGGAATGAAGACTTACATAATGTTTTGAGGATACTTCTACAAATGTTAGATGAGAATCTATTGCACTCCTTCTTGCCTCAATTTACTTTAGACAGTTGGGAAAGAGCTATACAACTTTACGCGACTCTGCATGCGAATATGTGTTTAAATTGCAACAAGAAATTTCATCACGTATCCGTTCGTGATATGTTAAGTTGGGATGATTTGGGAGCCCTCATTATAAAATCGGTGGGTGGAAAAAATGCCGTGAAAGTTCTAGAGAAACATGCAAAATTAATCGAAGTTGGTGAACTAACGATGAAATTTTACCATACGGCATTGCTTGTGGCGATGTATGAGAAATATGACTCAACGTTAACCAGTCAACTGACTGAGGCATTGTACAGCGCATACCGTTTCGAAAATTCTAGAATTGAGGTAAGTAAGATTGTTCAGTAAGTGGTGACGGATTTTAAAGAGGCTGGAAAGTCTTCAAAATGATGTTGAAACTATTAAATAAATCGGTTTGTTTAATAATTTAATAGTCAGTACAATAATGTTTTTAATATGTAATTTTCGACGGTTTCTCTTCAGCCATTTCATTGGAGCACTACTTTCAAATATGTATATTAAAAGATTTCGCTTCTGTATTATCGACAGTACATCAAACTATTATAGGCTTCGATGTTTATATATTTTTAAGGACATTGATGAAATGTGCCCCAACCTAGACAAAAAATGTTCTGCATTATAATTTTAGCAATTATCTATACTAAACGGACAAGCTGTGGTTTGAAATGAATAATTAAAAGATTTGTAACTACCATACATTTGTCTGTCAAGAGTATATTTGCTGCCATGTCAAAAGAAACGAAATCGGAAAGTGAATTATTTATTATTTTATCTACTCTGATACTATAATACAAAGATTCTAAAACTGAAAACAATATGCTTATGACAAACATTACGTACAGGCCAAAAATAATTAAAAAAAAAGTTTAATTACGATACAGGTCTTGTATGGACACCTGTAACATAATATAACTTTTTAATCATAACGATACACCTATACAACCTCCAGCTGGACCAAGGAGGTTGAACCTCTACTTTAAAAAGGTTTCAATGAACGAGTCCGCGGCGACCGACGCCACACGCATGCGCAATCGATGTTTGCACCTTGGCGCCAACATTTGACATTTAAAAAATCTTTTCAATATTTAAACAAAGTTTGGTTTTGTTTGCAATATTGTTTTATGTATTATAGTATGAGAGTAGATAAAGTAGTGTATGACACTGTACATAACTTGGTCTTATAACACTCGTGTGATACTATAAAAAGACTCGCCTACGGCTCGTTTTTTTAAAACACACTCATGTTATAAGAACCCTTATTATGCAACAGTATCATAAACTACTATAAATACACTTTGGGTATATCGTAATCTGTAAAATAGCGTAATAATAGTGTTGAGATCAAAATTGATTCTCGATTCGTTAGTTAAATCAGCGGTATCGATTCAACAGAAGCGGTACCTAGTGAGTGACTTTTCTATTTGTTTTGTTACTCACTCCATTTTACCCTTATTTTTATGAATTATCCTTTATTACTTTACTTGACTTTTCTTACGGACATGATGTCTTGCAAAAAAATGCATAATACCACATACCTAATTAATAATATAGTATTTATATATTTGTTATGACAATATATAAGTACAGATAATGTATACTACTATACAACGTCTTTTTAACTATGAATAATTGATAAAAATCACATAATAACCAAGGTACCTATTATATAATGCGGATACAGAATACATTTCGTGCCCGACACGGCAATCCCTTATCAGTGGACATACAATTTAAGAGGCCTTAAATTATTTCAGATCTGCCAACTGCTACGGAGTACATCAGGGCAGATAAAGAACACCACTTTACCTATAACGGTCGCTGCGAAAACCACACACTGGGGACTTTCGCCAATACTCGAGATCATCACATCGAAAAGTACCAACGTAGATTACGATACTCCAAACTTAGTTACCAACGAAGACAAATCGAACATGATCATGGAAAGTATAAAAGACACATCTCTAAAAGAAATTATAGATAATTTATCGTATATTTACAAATATGATACCGACTGTACTTTGTGCGGGTTGCCATTACAGAACGAGGTTCTAATCCAACTAGATGGCCTTTGGGTTTTTAAATGCGGACATATTTTTCACGGGGCTTGCTTAGATTTAAATAAGGTTAAATTATGCCCTTCTTGCCTCAAGTTTTAGTATTATTTAAACAATTTTAGTGCCGATTTTATATTACGTAGTACTTATTTCAATAGAACGAAATATTATTTGTTAAGTTTCATTAGTAATTTATTAATTTATTACCGAATACGCCAAATTTAAGTAAAATCTATGAAATATATTTAAATTATTATTGCTTGTAATGGTATGTTACATCAGTCAATCAAGAAAGTTAGATCAATATCATGAGAACTGACCGTGCGAAACGTTTAGTATTGCCCGCAATAACATAATAGTGTTATATTGCTTGGAATTAAGATCCTTTATTGCACCATTTATTAATATTAATCCAGTATCGATCTAATACTTATCGTTGTTTTCGAATTAAAGTTGTGCTAATAAAATATTGTTTGTATAGTAAGAATTTTACACATTTTTATAATAATGCATATCCAGCCATCTGTATCTGTAACCAATTTTGTTAATAACGCATTTCATGGAATTTCATACATTGCGTGCAAGCTATACTTTTGATGTGTAACATCTTTCCTCTCGCTTTCCTGCAATTTGTGGGAGTGATTTCGTGTAATGGGACGGAAGTGTGTAACCGAAAGTCGCGCGCGCCATTTGATTTGACGAATGAGCGCGCGGTTTCAGAGTTGACCGTCAGATAGTACCAACCAATTTTCCGAGAGGTCGGTACTCTCAGCCATCAGCTGTGCAGACCCATTTTTTTCAGAATATAATTTTAAAATTGCTTATTACTAAGATGAGATGTCAAATGTTACACATCATTTGCGACTACTGTAATGCTCGCTCGTTTTTTTTATTATACTATATTTATTGCTATTAAAGCTTAACTTCACTAATTTGTTGTGTAACATGTAACAGTTTCTTTTTTAGAAAAATTGTTTTTCTGTACCTCGTTTATGACCTAAGCTGTAACAGCCTGAAAAGAATAAAGTCCATTTTTTTAAACAAACCAATTAGCCTCGTCCAAAATGAGCACTATAAGTCGTTTGTTATGGATAATAGGATAACAGATAGACGTACTATCGAGATCTCTCGCGCCTTACCACTTTGTAGAAATATTCGTTTGAACTGATCGCATCGGACACGCCCACAGGACCCCTAATTGGCTTCGTATTTTACAACGATTTATACTACGACCAATCATAAACAACTAATTTAAAAATCACCCTTGATGTCAGTACTGTCAACTGTCAATCTGCTCTCACTTGCTTGTTTGCGCAAGCGCGCCATTGTTGAATGAATGGAGTGGGGCGTGGCCTGAAGCGATAGGCATCGTGCAGTGTGCTAGCGACTTTCGACTTAGGACTGATAAGGCGCCAAAGGCCTCGATAGTAAATTTACGATACATGGGTATGTATGTATGGGATTTATAGAAATATATATGTCGGGGTAAACGTCAGGATTTTGGTCCGAACCTTCCGATATCATATGAGCAGAGTTAGAAATCGTGCACTGAGAAGATGTTGTAATTTTTGGACACAGTATTAAGAACCACGTAGCACGTAACAAACTTGTTATAATAAGCCACTTAGCGAAACGTAGGACTGTTCCGTGACGACGTCTACACTTGATGGAGACTCGCTCGAAAGTGAAACGGAGCTCGCACAATGACAACATCACGACTATGTCGAAGCGCGGGAAAACGTAGTTTCTTATGTTCGCCGGCTACAGGGCGCGCTTGGGTTTCGTTTAGTGTCCGTACTCATGACCGGATACGACATATATAAATAGGGATAACTCAGGTACAAATTGCTGACTTCCGTGGTCGAGTGGCTCGCATAGCGGTGTTCATAAAAACGCCACTGAGGTCACAGGTATTCATTACACAAATATCACACACCTTTGCACCAAACCGTTTTGGAATTTTGGTACTTACCGGAAGGTGTTCATGGCAGTCGAGTCTGTTTTTCAGTCCAAGCAGGCGAAAGCATAATGGATCCGAAAGTGGACTATTATTCTTTTCGTTACTATTATAGCTTAACTAATATACTACTTTACTAATATATTATATATATATATATATATATATATATATATATATATATATATATATATATATATATATATACGTAGTCGATACGATATTTAGTCTACGATATTTCTTTGCTTACGATATGTATCTATAAGATCCAATTAATCCTAATTACTTAACGATTTTAATGGCTGAATTCTATTAAGTGCTGGTGTCTGCTTTTGAAGAGACAGCGTCCGCCATTGGTTTTGAACCATAGATATTGGATTGGATCATCTTTTGTTTAACCTTTTACAATTCAAACGGTCTGTATGCTATGACGGTTGCGTTGTATTCGAATTATATAGCACTAGTGGTATAATATATAAAATTAAAAGGTACCTACCATGTGGAATGGCATGCAGCAATATATATTGAAAATATTGGTTATTATCGTTTTACTTTAACGAGTAACTGAAATGTTATTATCATAGCTAATGCCGCTAATAACGGAGTAGAAACGCGTGCTACTTTTTTCTTTGTAATTTTACTGACAAATGTGTCTACATCACGTGTTATTTTGCATACTCAGGAAATGTACTTTAAACGCTCTCTTTTCATATGAATAAATACATTTAATAACATTGAATATTGAAGATCTAACTGATGAGTCAATTTAATAGTGAAACTGCGTCTTATTGTTAAATATCTGTCTCAGGTTTGTTTTTGGATTGATATGATTAAAAGAAAGCGTAAGAGAAGACGCTGCAGGTGAAATCTATGTAGCCATCGTTGTAGCTAGGAATCTATGTTCTCATCGTACTCGACACGTAAAATAAATATTTATTCTATAGAACGAATTGCATGATTATATATTTATCATTGTATGTAAATAGCGTTATTCTAGTTACGAGAACCATTTATGCAGCTTATTATTGCACAATAATAGCATATAGGTATTTTGCAAAGTTTTCTATGTCTTATGGTTGAACAACGAAGCTCTCATTACAAAGTTCTTCCTTTTATATTAGATCCGTAAAATAATTATCTTATTAAAGAGATCAGTTTTATTTATAAATTTACCAAATTACCTATGAGCATACTGTAAAAATTCCTAAGTTTTTTTTTTCATTAAAACCAAAACCTTCTTTGATCGCTTTCTGTTATGTAGAATTTTGATTGCAAACTATCTCACAAAATATCAATACTTCTAAATTGAATTGCAAAAAGTTGCACTGTAAGTGACGTAATTATACGATCTTGGATAATATGCTGTGCTGTTGTGTGTAACGAACTGTCAAGAGGATTTAAGAAACCAAAAATGCTATTGATATTATTATAATTGAATTCTTTACGTTTGTAATCTACAATCCTATATTTGTTTTTGAAAATAGCTTGTAAATATGTATAAAATCGAAATATTTTTGTAAGAACAATAACAAATTTAGCCATATCATTGTAATGACTATATATTCTTGTACTTATGTGTATCTTTACATTATATTGTCTTTGTAGCTAAAGTTTACTCGAGAAATATAAATGCTTTGTTCTCAACTCATTGTGCTTTTATTTGTGAGTAAGTCAAGAGTATAGTTGTAAAAAACCCGTTAACTACCGTTACTTAACCAAATGTATGGTTTGCTACCGATAAAATGCGGTTATTAACGGTTAATTATCCGACTGCGACAAAGAAAATGGGTATGTTTATAGTCAGTATTTTTATTGCGTAGTCAACAGTATAGTGAAAAGTCGATATCCAAAGGATAAAGATTTCATTTAAGATTTTATAAATCATATTTAAAGCGATAAATATACATAATCCAGTCTTAAAGATGAGTGATTTAAGGTAAACTTATAGTACATTACGATATTAGTGCGTTATGATGGTTATAACATGCGAGGCGGAATTTCAGCCCATATAGTTATAGTCCATACAAATTCCATAACAGTATTATTTGCCATTTCGCGCGCTGTTGCTATTCAAATTTCGAACTAATCCCCGCTCGTTAAAATCGCGGGAAAGCAACAGTGTACATTCACAGATTGAGTTTATTTAATAATAATAACATAATTAAAAAACCAGCTACAACTACGTATCATTTTAATAATTATAATTTCAGTAACTGTTTCAATAATTAAAAATGAAAAAAATATAAAATATTTTGTTTTCTGTTTCCTCGCAAATGTGTTAAAAAACGTCGTACGATAAACGTGCGTATTGGTTATAACATGCTCGGCTCAATTACGCCCTCGCCTTCGGCTCGGGCTGAAATTCCGCCTCGCGTGTTATAACCATCATAACGCACTAATATCGTAATGTACTATTACGTAACGATTTCAGAATGGATGTCGTATTCGACATCAGACCACGTCTGAGAATTCTGCTCATGTAACTCCGGTACTTGACTGTGGGGACTGCCGCAATAAGTATAATGGTCATTATCACAAATTAATAGTTTTATTTTTTAAAGGTTTATTGTCAGCGTATTCAGTAAAGAAATTCTCTGATGCTTCGACTTTTTCTACATCTGATTCTGAATCAGATTCTGGTATGTTGATATTATCTGAAAAAAAAAATTAAAGTAAACAGAGAATATAAAAAAATATAAAGCAAGCTTTCAAAAAAAATAACAATAGATTAGCTACAATTTTTCCAACGTATTCTCTAAGTTTTATTCAAACATTTACTGGTATGCATTTTCAAATAAAATTATTTTAGTGCCATAAGTTCGTATTCGTTTTAGTCTTGGTATGGTATCACAATTATTGCAAATCTTCGTATTTTTTACTTATGAGGAACCTATATAAAGTTTCAAAGCAACCAGCAGAAGTACCTACAATTAGTTGGTAGAATTCAATTTTCCGCAGTGTAATACATATTTAGATAATTATAATGATACCTACCTGTTTAGATATTACTTTGTGTTACAATTGTGGAACACCAACACAAAATAGGGTAAATACTTACCAATGGATATCACTATGTTCGAATTCAATTATGTACAATAAATAAATATTTCTTACATTCACACCAATTAGCCTAGCCCAAAGTAAGCACAGTAAGGCTTGTGTTATGGATACTAGGCTAACGGATAGACTTACATATATGATACATAGATATGTAATATTCATAGAAATATATATAAACACCCATGACTTAGGTACAAATGCTCGTATTCATCATAAAAACATCTGCCCCTTCCGGGATTCGAACCCAGGACCGTCGGTGCGAAAGGCAGGATCGCTACCGTTGCACCAAACGGTCGTCTTGCAAATGAGTCGTACTTGCAAAATTCAATACCAGGGCTACCTAAGGTACGGTAAGGTACAAAATACCAGCGCCAAAAACCAGGTCTTAAAATACTTGCAAGTATTTTTTTTACTTCATGAGAATAAAGACTATAATGAGCATTATAATATAATGCTCTATAGCGTGCAGTCTGATTTAATCCTTATTACAGCTTTGGTAATGGTTCTTTTTGATTGAATGATATCTTTTTCTCGATAGAGAGAGAAATAACGCATTTAACACAAAGCTGCAGTGCCGGTTTTAGCACTACCAATGCCCCGGGCGAGATTTCTTTTGCACCCCCATACTGCAATTCAAACCCATACTATACGAAAAAAGGGCAGAAATATTACAAAATATTCATTTGTAACAAAACCATTTATTAAAAGACATTTTAATCGATCACTTGAGATTATACACCTTAGGAAAAAGCAGTGTTAAAACAGTCCGTTATCAAATTAGTGCCATCCATGATGCTTTAATTATTATGGCTAATGAAAGAAAGAAAACTGACGTTCAAGTTTCTCATGAGCACACAGCCGATCAGTTAAAATATTTCAGCTTTATAGCGCCCCTTTATGTTCAGCGCCCTGGACGATCGCCTCATCGCGCCCTACCCTAACGCCGCTATTGCAAAGCTGGGCTTCAAGGGGTTAAATTACCGGGCCAAGGGCAAGTCCAACATCTTAGAATAAAACAGACTGAATAATGAGTCCTTGTCTTGATGTGACGTATAACTTATAGTATTACTTATAGTATTTCTTACAACGAAGTGATAATTAACTCGTTGGTATTCCTTTGTTCCAAAGAAACACTCCTTCAAATGAATATTTAAACACTGAACCGTTGGTCGCTTTTTTATCCCAACGCTTTTTTATACAACGAGTGTATAGTTATATAATAGCCAATATAACTATACACTCAAAGGAACAACTATGGCACGAAATATGAGACAAAAAAAGTCGACCAGTTTATTAAATTCAAATTGACGTAATCTTTAAAAGAATTGCAGATCGATAATATAGAAATAGTGTTATAATGCTCGACAGTTACTTACGTTTTTGATAATTCAGATACCAATTTACATTTCAATGGTAATGTACCTATGCGTTTTTTTTATCTCATTTGATTTTTGCAGAGGGTTGATAATGTTTCAGAATTAAATAAATATATATTCTTAATTTGTTAATAACATTGCACTTACATTATGTTAGTAA
Organism: Calamotropha paludella; assembly: GCA_927399485.1. Lineage (NCBI taxonomy): Eukaryota > Metazoa > Arthropoda > Insecta > Lepidoptera > Crambidae > Calamotropha > Calamotropha paludella. Next base: position 14,767,677 of record OV656803.1, on the reverse strand, counting down.
AATTAAAATAATTAATTATGTTAGTACAATTAGTAATTAATTTATGAAAAAATATATATAAAAAAGTTGCAATTCAATTATTTCAATTATTTACAATACAATTATTTGACATTTCTAATGTTTATAATTATTTATTTTAAATTAAATTAATTGTTAAATTTCTACTTGAGCATGTTGTATTTACCTATAATTGTTTGATGCATTTAGTGTTAAATATTAGGATTTGTTGTTTATGAATGTAACAATGTACTCAAATGTTGGTAAATCAATAAATAAATAAATAAAAAAGTCGGTTTTTTTTTTTTTTTTTTTTTTTTTTTTTTTTTTTTTTTTGCCTGTAAAGTCGGTTTTACGGGCGAAGATTTTACGTGACAACGTCTTTTTCTCGGTAGAATATTTATTGATATGAATATAATTAAATTGCACAATGCGCGCGGCAGACCGATCATAGTTGAGTGGGAGAGAGACGCAAGGCATTCGGCGGGCCTCTCTCTCGTTCGGTGACTCATCGTAACGTTACCGAGCGTTACACTTTTTCATAAGTGACTCCCAGCCGCAACCAATTTATAAGACGTTATCACGTCAATAAATAAATAATTATTGGCCTATGGCTGTGCATATATGCATTTAGATAAGGACGGTCAAATATTGTAACCCCTTTTCTCACTGGTTTCACTGACAATCAGCATGTAGCGAAATACTTAACTAATATTATCTATGTATATTTTAGAAGTTGTAACATTTATTAGACGATACCAAACACTATTTCACATAAAAGACAAAAGAAATCCCCGTTTATGTCCGAAAGATACAACTCTGCTAAAAATGCCTCCTAACCACAGTGCATTTTACGAAATACGGATTTATAATAAAATGACAATTGAAATAAGATTATCTACGAATAAATTTGTACCGCAATTGTGAAAATGGCTAATAATAGATTTATCTGAGAGAATATTTTGACAATGTGTAAATTAAAATAATTTTGAAATGGCGAAATTATTTATTATAGTTTGAAATTGTTATTTTAGATTATTTTTGTGTAATATTTTATCATATTTATTTAAATTTTTATATTCATTATATTTCAAAAAAACTAATTGATTATCCTGAGTGATGAAATGTTGCACGCCAAATCATCTGTGTTTACCATGTTTAATGCAAATAAATTACTTGATTCTTGATTTTATAATTTTGCACTGCAATCAATTTATGTTTCTACCAATCAAATTTAGGCTTCTAATTATTATAGTAATATAAGTTATAAACGGGATTTTTACCATGTACCTTGCTTTTGTTTTTATTAAGTTTCACTGCACTTCAGATGGATTTCGTATAGTTCACACTGACTTTTGTTCAGTTGGTACAACTGTACCAAAATCGATACGTAACTACGTATCGATTTTCTAATTATTATAATGGCATAATATTGCGTTGAATTATTTATGACATCATCTCATCGTCTTAGCAGGAATACACCATTTATTATGTGAATTAATAAATCCCAGTTTTATTGAAATGAGACGGAACGTATATTGATAATACGTTTAAACGGGAAGCGCCTGCTTTGCTTCTTAAGTATGAGAATACTCATAACGAAACTAGATGTCACTGTGCTATTTATGTCATTTCTTACTAGTCGGTGTAGAGATTTTTGCCGTGTTCATGACTTCATTATGTTTTCCCAGGTATGATAATTATTTGTTTCTCGATAATTCCATCAATAATTTTTTGTATGTGACGGTATAGTCGGGGCTCGCTCCGCTCCCGTCACGGGTCGGCCCGGCATTGCACTGCCGCCGGGATCGGCCCACTTAAACCCTAAAATTAAATTAATGACACGATCTTATTATCAGTAGCATGGGTACCATTTCATACAAGAGATTTTTAATTCTAAAAAACCGCAATAGATGTCACTACCATTAACATTTGTAAATTATAACATTTCACATGTTTAGAAATAAGACGAATTAAGTAGAAATATTGAGAATAAAATAAAGACTAGCATATTTTATATATACAACTTCACATCAACCTTAATTCGACTCCTACATTTGAAGATAAGAAACACCATAAATAATCAATTGAGAATACGAAAGTATAGGCTACATGTGACTACTTTTCAGCTATGAGGCTTACGAAGTGTTTTGCAATTGTAACGCTAGATGGCGTGTTTTATGGAAACAAAATAATTCACACCTTGAGGTTTTTGCATAAATCGATTATTTATACCCTAATAAAGGCAAGAGTTCAATTTCCAAATCACTTTTTTCAGTAAAAAACTATATGAAGTAGTAAAGTTTTTAAAATTTGCGCATATAAAAAAATAACAATTTAATTTCTTCAAAAGAATTCCATCTCTCTTCTATCCAAAAAGGTTCCATATCCGTCCATAAGATATTTGCCACTTGATAATGAATTATTGAAGGCAAAATATCGCAATTTTATTTTATTTATAAGTGTCCTACTTTCTGAGTAATACGTATTTTTTTTAATTTTGATTTTATTTTTTTTCTCCATAAATCGGCAAAAGTGGAACCTGGATTTAGTATAGAAAGGTTCTATAAATCAAATCCCACTTTTGCGGTTTTAAGAAGTTATGATGGAATTTACATAAAGGTCAACTTTCATCATCAGGGGTTGTCACAAAGATCAACTATGTGTTAAATGAAAATGTTTCATTTTTTGTTTGTTAATTGATACCGTCAATGAATTGAATAAATTAACAACACTTATAGACGAATACAATATACTTACATATACTACCTACCTAATGTAGATGTGATAATGTAGGAATACTTTATGTATGTTCGACCACATCTTTAATTTTGTACCTTACACGCCAAATGGTCGAAAAAATAAACTATGTTGGTTTTTTTTTTTTTTTTTTTTTTATTGCAAAAGTTGGCAAACAAGCAAACTGCCCACCTGATGGTAAGTGGTAACAGTCACCTATAATACATGTGGCTCTTGTGAGATTCGCAGCAAAACTGCAACCCCACACTTGTGACAACTTGTGACACAAGATGTAAAGTCACTGTACCCAGTAATTTCACTGCCATATCTTACCCTTCAAACCGGAACACAGCAATGCAAGCACTGCTGCTTTGCGGCAGAAATAGGTAAGACGGAGGTACCTAAGCAGACGACCCTGGTACAGAGTCTCCCTCCAGTGAAATAATATAACACATATACACACATCCTATACTTTAAACGAGCAATTCTTGCATGTACCTATATAAATATGTTGGTATGTAATTGGTTTTTTTGGAAACGGGTCTAACGATTGTGATGAAATTTTAGATTTAGAAATTCATTCACATTTAAAATCGATCTAGGTAAATCTCATCACCTGCCGGCACCTTTTTTGTGCACCACGTCTACTTTAACTTGACGCCAGAATTTATTTCAGGACTCAGTCGCCTTGTAATGAGGTGTATAGGCTGGGTATCCTCTCCTATTAAGATCTGCCCTTATTTGTTTACATGTCACTTAACTGTCTATCTATTATCATATTAAGAGCTTCTTTAGGCGTATAAGGTTGTGGCTTTGCCGCTTTAGAAGTAGGCTTATTGTGCCTTTCTACATCGCTCGAAAAAATACTAGTGGCGAAGGCTTTAATAATTTTACCAGTGGCTGAGATGGGCCCGGTGAGGTATAGTCTTTGGCTATGGCTCTCAGTAGGTTGGGTAAGCCCCTGCTGAGGCAATACGGTGCCATGGGTCTGTGACCCCGCGAAAAAGTAACTTCTCATACAAATCAATCTAATCAGTTGATCGCATCTTTAAAAAAAATTGCATTCGATCAGAAAATAAAAGCATAGTACAAAGTCGTGGGCATAAATCGGTTAACAGGTATGTACCTATTATTGTAACAAAAAAACTTAGAAGTAAGCAGGCATGAACTTGTGTCTAATTGGCTCTCCGAAACACACAAAACAAACAATTAACAGTTAACACCCAGACCCGAAAACGAAAATCGATGTTCTCGTTCAAAAATAATACACATATTAATATTTTTAAAATTTTCGTTCAAGATCAAGTTCGGTGACAACCCTAGCATAAAAATTTAAAAATGAATACCTTCTAATCGCCGCAATAGTGGGCCGTGGCTCATTTATATATATTTCTATTTAAGTCGTAGTCCACTTTTTTGTTTTTGGGGAGAAAAAATAATAAATACGAAATAAAAAAAATGCTGCTCCCAAACCAATGGATTTTTAAGCTAAAGAAACGCGTTTATATGCGTGTGATTATGTCCAATTCACTCATATTTATTAAAATATATATTCTTTTATCTACTCTCACATCGTAAAATTCAAAATATTAAACTCAAAACGAGTTTATATTGACGAACTTTACAAATAGTATATCGTAATGAAATTAAAAAAAAAAATTACAACACTATTTGTCTAACAAAATAATGTTATAATTTTTTTTTTTTCATTACGTTTCGATTACAGACCATTGATATAATACTGCGCCAATTCGTATAGCACTATTTCATTTTTTTCATTTTTTATCTGTGGCTGAACGCGCTTTGGCGCATGCGCGGTGATACCGGAAATTTTGGCGCCATAATACTTCCGGTATATATCCGGTACATAATAATTATTATTGTTTATTAAAATATCTGATACTGAAAGTGAAGAAAATTTAACGCCGCCCGACATTTTAGAGACTGCGGCAGCAGTCACTCTTAATCTACTACCAGTAAAGTCATTGTAATATACAAAATGTTAACACTTACAATAACCAATAAATAAACTGTATCAATCTCTTTCTTTTATTTGATATATTCAATGTATGAGATTAGATAAAGTATTGTATGAAACTGCACATAACTAGGTTTTACACCCCTCATTATGTACCAGTTTCATAAACTACTATTCTATTCACTTTCTATTCATTTTATAAAAAATATTTTAGATTTCATACTTAGGTCAAAGGTTACGATAAGTTCATGATTTTTTTTTCTCAAAAAGTATTGGAGTTAGACTTCTGGGAATTGAACTCATGCTTTTTTAGGGTATAAATAATATATTTATGTAAAACCTCAATTTGTATTGTGTAAATTTTTTTGGTTCCATAAAACACTGTGCTATGTTAGACCAATCGGAAGTACATTAGTAGGCCCAATCATGAAATCCTGAAACCCTTTAAGATGGTCGACATTTTATCGACGAATAAAATAACTCTCAGTCACTGAAAAGTAGGTACGTACATGTGATAGTGACAAATGTTTTGTCCATCAATAAAATGCAACCATACCTATTACGGCCACGGGTGTTTTCAGTAACAACTGCACCAGTTACTATTTAAAATACCTAAATCTCGATAGGTGTGCCTCTAATATTTTATTTATTTCCCTCAATTTCTCCAGGATCACGTCACCTGGCCCTGACCTGATAACAATGGAATAAACTAGAAAGTGTTTTTTTCGTTTCATTTGAAACAAAAAAACAATTTTCCAAATAGGTATAATACGCGATACGTTCGTAAACCTGAGCCAAACATGAGTAAAAAATACATAGTTAGAATAGCTAAGAAAGTGGTTTCCTAAAATCGTTCGCAATGTTCCGTCAATACAGTAAAAGTTCCCCATTCACGGTTTCCTTATCCGAGGGAGAAAAAATTGCAACACAGTTCCTGTATTCGCGGCTAGAAATTTCATTATTCGAGGATGAAAACAGTAAATAGAAAGAGATTCAGCCTTTTATTAAATTAGCGGCATTATGTGAGTTCTGGTATATGCCCAGGCGGCTTTCATGAAAGATTTGACCAAGTGGACTAATGTCAATTAAAACAAACCTTACCGTCACAATACAAAAGCAAGTTAAAAAAAGAATATTACCCCTCGTGGTAATAGAGTAGTTCTACGTCCGTAGTACATCGACGAGGATCGAACTACTCATAGGTCCGCTTGGTAAGGAATACATTAAATTTTAAAAAAGTCTGAGTGAAGGTTTATACACAAATTAACTTTGTGATCATGAAAGCCGATCGATCTATGGAAAGGAGCCTTACTCTTAAAAGGCAAATTTATAATGCTACAGCTCAAATTGATTTTATTTTTATAAATATTCGTTTTATTTTGTAACTTGTAACGCATCCCCTATGATTCAATACTAATTACCATTCCATATTCACGGTTTCTATATTCGCGGCATATTTTTGGAAAGTTTAACCCCGCGATCTACTTTGTGCCCGCGACCGTGAATAAAGAGATTTTAATGTACTGTTACTGACATACGAAACCTCGATTGATTACGCATCCACCAACGTCCGTGTGTAGGCTATAACGAAGCGCCATCTAACAACAACAAGCGATAACCGTATTCTTAGTGTCTCACTAGATGGCAATACGTATCGTGTTATTTGTGTTCTCACTAGTGTCATCTATCGTAAAATAGAAGGAAAGCAATATAGCCAGTTGAATAACCAGTTTTAGGGTGATACCATTTTCTTGTACTAAGTGGTGTCTCTGTATATTATCTACTTTGTGTCAGTAGGTTTATAGCCTATCATTTGCACAATCACATGTTCTTACTAGGCATGAGTCGTACTTGCAAAATTCAATACCAGGGCTACCTGGTACGTAAGGTACAAAATACCAGCGCCAAAAACCAGGTCTTAAAATACTTGCAAGTATTTTTTTACTTCATGAGAATATAGACTATGATGACGTTGAAATATGAAACATAATTGCATGTACGGAATAATAAGTTTTTAATATACTATAAACTGAGTTTTTGTATATTTATTACGACAGCTAAATACAATTTATCGAGGCTATTTTGTTAAATTTATTAATAATTGATGTACCTATATTATCGGCAGTACAATGGATGATAAGATAAGTTTACTCAATCAGTTATATAATTATTGTAATAAAGAAACAAATAAAGGAAGCTCCGCGTAGATGCCGGGAATCGAACTCGGAACTTTTATTACTTTAAGCAATCGTTCTACCCATTATAAAGAAAAAAATGAAATAAAGCCTAGTCTTTTCTACTTGTAGTGTATTTTTTTAATTATTAACATTATTTCACACGCAGTACATTGTGAATTATTTTTTGTTTTTGTATATTTTTTTCTATATGCACTGTACAAATGTATTTTTATTTGATATTTATTTATATATTTAGTACGTAATTAAGGTTAAGTCAAAGACAACTCAACATAACCAAATCAAAATAATTAACAAAAAAGGTGGATAGCAAAGCGCGGTCGAGCCAGAATATTATTATTGGAAAATATTTATACAAGTATAATAATTTACATTAAACGTGCAATAATGAACTTTATTCAACTAGCAGTAGAATGGCTCAGATACGTGAGCAACGTAAGCATATTTTTGTTGTAAAGTAACATTTTGCGCGCGTTACGATTTCAGAAGGGTCATATAAAGCACTAATATGGGTTCATTATCTAGTATGATTTAAGGACTAGAATCAGTTAATGAACGAACTTAATAACAAGAATGTTGTCCACATTATCTGTCTTGCTCGCGCGGTGGCTTGCCGATTACACACGCCGCTGCCCCGAGCAAGCCCGCCGACTCGAACGAGTTAGACTCGCGAGCTAGAGTAAAATACTTTCAAAGTATTTTGTTGGAAATTAATCCTCATTTGCATCCAAAATAATGATTACAATGTATTTGGCAAAAAAAATCTTGCAAGGTTTTCTAAGTTTATTTTTGCTTTTGCGATTATATTCCTTAAAATCAGCAGGGTAAATCTCAATTTTATTTTTATACCCAGTACGTTAGTCAAACTAAGACTCGGTTCGCGTACTCTCGAGGAAAAATACCTTGAAGGTAGTAAGTATTTGGGGACCCTGGTTTACGCACTTCAAAGCAGAAACCTGGTTTTCAAACCTGGTCGCGTAAATACGACATCATTAAATGTGAGTGACGTACCTACATATCTACATATTGTATTTTGATGTTACAAACGAATAAAATTTGCACGAACTGTTTTTCCCATTGTTGTTACACTTTATATCACAACACGTAGGTACTGTAAACCCACATCGCGAAGTTTAACGTTTTTACTTAAAAATAATGGTAAATGGAATTCTATAAAATATTAAAATTTGACACATGACAGAGTTATTTCACATTTCTGCTAAAGTCTGTCTCAATCCAATTTAATGAAAATGTAAACAAATCCTTTTACATAGAATATTCTCACACTTTCAGGCACTAAATGGAAATAAAAACACATTCATAAGTAAGATTCTTCTTACTTATGAATGTGTTTTTATTTCCATTTAGTGCCTGAAAGTGTGAGAATTTTTAATGAAAAAAGGGTTTCAACATGTATGTTACTAATTTCTTCTAAAGATCATAGTCTGTTTGACATATTTAAAATTTATTTGAAAAACTTAAGATTAAAAGTGAGGTTATTAATTTAATGAAAAAAAAAATACCTACTATGTGTTCACATAGTGTTTGACCGTAAAAGTCTATTGTTAATTCAATTATTACTTCAATTCGATTATGAATCGAAGAAGAAGTCATGGATGTATGGTAAAGATAAATACGTGATAATTATACCTGTGAGTGATGATAACTGATAATAACGCGATCCGAACAACGAATTCGTCAGTGTTGGCAAACAGCTGTCGGGATGTATTTCTCAGCTTCTTGTCATGTTATTGGAGATAAAATATCATTTGTTGGCTTTACTGCTAAAAATATCACAAAAATCTCAAATATTTCAAAATATAAGTGTCGGGTAAGTACTTTAATATAAATATATTTATTATTGACGACCGTTTGGTGCAACGGTAGCGATCCTGCCTTTCGCACCGATGGTCCTGGGTTCAAATCCCGGAAGGGGCAGATGATTTTATGATGAATTCGAGCATTTGTACCCGAGTCATGGATGTTTATATATATTTCTATGAGTATTACATATCTATGTATCATATATGTATGTCTATCCGTTACCCTAGTATCCATAACACAAGCCTTACAGAGCTTACTTTGGGCTAGGCTAATTGGTGTGAATATTAGAAATATTTATTTAATATATGGTTACTTTATGTTAATTTTGTATTGATAATAAAATACAAATAAAATACTTGGATGATGACAATGATTTTTATTTACGTAGGTAGTTACTCGAATTGAATATCTTGTAGGTGTTGCTGCTCTCTACTGGTTGTGCACCCTACCATTGTACTTATCTACACATCACCCTACTGAGGTTGACTGGTAAAAAAGACCAAGGACATTAAGCCCGCCTTTTGCTCTTGATGTAAAATAAAGAATCAAATAAATAAAATGTCATAACTTAATATAAAGCCAAAATCGTACAATTTTAGGTACAAAATTTAAAAGCGTTTTTGTCAATAACTGCAAAAAGGTGAGAATTTAATGTGATAAAGGTACCGGTTTCTCGATAGGAAGCGCATTGGGTTGGGAGTTATCACTTTTTCTGGTGTTTTTCCAATAGCTTTAATAGAGCTAGCTAGATGGCGCTACCTTTTTCTTCACATTTTGATTTTTATGTAAAATTTAAAAAATATAAGTCATTTTTACTTGGTACAATCTAAGCATTTTATTTCTCTATAATCGCGATGAACAGAGCCATCTCTCGAGGTTTGAGAACAAATGCCTATTACCCGACACTCAGAATAAAAACAAACTCCACTAACGCGGAGCTCCAACATAATATTGTTCAATTAATCTTATCGAAGCAATCAATTGATTGATCGAATCATATATGGTTTAATTTTACCACATCACTGAATAGGCTATGGTCGCAATAATGGCGTCTTTGTTTACATTTTCATCAAATTGGATTAAGACAGACTATACATCGTTCGCTGCGATCTATTTGACGGGCCTCACCACCCACTTTGCACATAGCGAATATATGTACCATTCTCGGACGTTTAATGTAAGTAAAAATATTAATTAGTGTAGAAAATGATGCTGATATCCTCATTATTGAAATAACAATCGAATAATTTAATACAACAAATTTAACTATCGTTGTTGGTGAAGATATTGCCTTATTAATATTACTAACTTATCCGAAATGTCAAGATCATAATCTTATTTTCACATGCGATTATATTCCCCGGCATATACCTAAGTTAAACCTGGTTTTGAAATCACGGAACATGAGCAGTAGCAAGTTTAGATACATTATTCACTACTGCGCATGACACGTGATTTCGAAACCAGGTTAACTTATCTGCCGGGAACTACACTGCTACACACATACTTGTGTGTCGCAGCAACATCAGCAATTTACAGACGGGATAAAACTACAGTATTAAAAATGTTTGAAAAAGAATGAGCTAATTCATTTTGCAAAAGTATTTAAAGCGATTAACTCTTTTCCACAAGTTCTCATCACAAACGGGATTCGTTTCCTTCTTGCTATTATTGGAACTTAACAAAAGATTAATTGTTTAGACAATTATACCTAAATATTAAAATTCTGTTCAAAATACATAATAAGAGCGTACAACTATCTTGTCTTCCTCGAACATCAGCTTCTGCTTATCAACACTTATATTGAGTATTTTATTAAGTCCAGGTATGGCTAGGCAATCAACCAGACCCAGAAGACGGGTTGAAAATTAATTGATAATATTTTGGCGGCTATTAAATATTTACTTCCACCTGCGCCGGAAAAATTGTTGAACGAGGTCTCAATATTCTACTCCGTCACTTGCTGGCGCTGTCATGCTAGCATTTTTTGATGTATAAATATAAAAAAACTTTTATTTATTTTTCTTCATGTATCAACAGCATTAACTAAGCACAAAATTGTTATGCCTTTCAAATACGAAATCATTATCTCGGGACTTCACTTTCCGGCGATGTTAGCATGTGTCGGTATGAAAAATTAAATTCTTTTTTGTTTTTTTTCCCTGTATTGACAGTACTCATTGAGCACTAAATTTTTATGCCTCTCATTTCTACTGCAGAAGTCGATATCTCAGTCCTTCACTTGCTGGTGCAATCATGCTAGCATGTTTTAGTATATAAAAGTTAAAATATAAATTTATGTTTCTATCCATATATCGACAGCAATAATTGTGCACTAAATATTGTGTATTTGACTTTTGTACTGTATTCATAGGATTAAGCCGCTTTCTGAAGAACACTGCTAGTATAATCAAAAGGTAGCTAGCAGTGTTTCCATTTTCTCGGAAACCTTATGGGGCACCAAATTGTTTTATTTTGGCACTAAATTAACACTCAATGAGCACTAAATTTTCAACAAAAATTTAAGTTCGCACCGTTTCCTTATATCGTATTAACAAGCGAAGATTTTAAAAAACATACATTTTACTACAAAATTAATGTTTGAGATCGTGTTGGTATGCAAATGCTTGATAGTGGGTGGCACATTATAGCGATATTAGCTGTCATATTTTGTTAGCTATTAGCTATTATATACCACTCAAAACTAAAGATCAAACGCTAGTGTGTTCCACAAGGATTCCACTGGTATAAAAAATGTATATATAACAGTGTATGTATACACACTTTCGCTTACGTGCCCACAATTCTATATCACTCTCAGTAGAAATGTGTGTTAACAGCGATATCCCTGCAATGCAAAATTCTTACAGTTGTAATGTAGCATCGGTTATCGTGCACTGTAAATAGAAGGACTTGTCTATCTAATCATAACAATTTTCTATATTAAAATTTATTCATTAAATCTTTGGTAATGATAATAGTTATTTATATAATAAAGACGGGTCTATTTCTTTCCTATTTAAAATTCAAAACAATTCCAGTTGGAAAAAGTGTATCTTAATACTAAGTTTTCCACAGAATTGTAAGTTTTGTCGCAAGTTGGTGTCGATATACAGTATGGATGCTTTATTAATACTTTTACCTATTTGTTGTCACTGATTTGCTTCCTCCGCTTTTTGCAAATGTGGCAACTAAATCGCTGTAAACAACAGTTAACTTGTGTTCTCTTTGAATTTAAAATAAAATAGTATATCACTTATATTGTTTGCACAATCATGCATTCGTTTTGAGATTGTAGGTTTTCTAAATAAAACCGCTGCTTGTCTTGTCTGGTTAAATTAAAGGAAACTGTTTCCGCATTTGTCATTATGAAAAGTCTTTTGTCATATAATAAAGATCTTATAGAGAAGAATGAAATAATCCAATTATTTATAGATAAATAAAAAAACCATGTATTTTTATATTTATTTTTAATATACTTTTGGGTTTTGGCACAATTTTTAAATGATGTGACCTGGTTTACACTAGGTATTAAAACCTAACACTATCTACTTACACATTTGAAGGGAATCGAATGCTAAGTTATACTGATGCGATTGATCTGACTCAAACCAATAAGATCTGAGATTCACCAACAAAACATAACAATTTAATTGTTTTCTTAAGTACATTTTATAAGTGACATGCTCCAAGTACCCACTTCTAGCATAGTAAGTTATGGCAAGTTTCTTCAAAATTCAATCAAACTTAAATAAATAAAACAGCATGAAAAATTTGATCGAGATCTATTATAACTAATGTACTGAGAACTATATGTCGATAATTAAATAACCACCACTAACGTTTACATCAAAATATCGCCTATTTACAGGAATTCAACATAAAAATAAATAATTTAACGTCGCTGTCTAAATCCTTACACATTTACTAAGAAATACACACTACATCTAACATTAATTTTCCACGTACACATATAATATTAATTACGCATAGGTACTATGTAAACACTACATCATGTGTTACTGGCATACATCTTAAATGAGAAGGGAAACAAAAGAAAAACAAGTGTTGATAATTAGAAAAATAAATAACAAAAAAAATTATAAACATGGCAAATAACGACTGCAACTTCTATTCGATTTTACAAGTATACAAGTTTTGCTCTAATATTATAGTAGATATTATGCATATACATTCTACAGCTTAAACCTATAATCTACTATATAAATTGCACGATTTCATAAAGCGAATATCTTGTAAGTATTAATAATTATTTCACAGTGCGACACGAATGATTCTGCAGACTTCGGTGGCGCCACCGTTTTCATTTGCTGCCTGAATATCTTTATGAAACAATATTTCTCATTTCCACCACTTGATGTTTGATATGTGTCGCTCCGTTTTACCCACAAAATGACGGTGGGTATATCTGTATTAATGTCTTTACAAAATGTAAAAAATAAATGAATTGACAATATTTGAATTGACCACAACTTCACATTGGTGCTTACTTTTTTTATTAACATAAAGGTGGCAAGCGATCTTATGGCATAGAATACTCAATACTAATCAGCCATTTACAACTTCCCACTATTTCTCTTACTAACTTCAGGTGAGAATCAATTACTATTTGAATTAATATTGAATATTAGCGAGGGCTTGCTTATGGCGCACTTTCTTAGATAACAACATCACGAGTACCTAGACATCACTCGCGCTTTGCCAACGCTATAACCTTACTCGCCTATCCCCATGAACTAAATACATTTTTATTATTAGCAATTCTAGTCAGACCTTTTCATATCATCATCTAATATCGAAATAGATATTTATCTTAACATCTACGACAGTCCATAAATGCATGCCATCTCTTTCAGCCGCTTCTAGACACAGAAGGATGGATGCGTCTCTACCAAATGTGTTGTTCCAGAATTGCTATCAATAAATTGACTAAACTCGCACTAAATGGATACAAATATGCATTTGATAATGTACTACTTTATAATATTATAATATGTACTTTCACAGGTTTTCTTAATAGTCGCATCAATCTTAATGTTGCTTCTACATATTTGAAACAGATCTATATCTATGAGTATTTTTATTTATTAAAATCATTATGCATTAATAGATCTCACTGGATTTCAACAGTTTGTGTTCAAAACACTAAAAATTTTCAAGCCTTCCGCTTTAAATTTTTGGTTTAATACATATTTATTGCTTACTACTACTACGGTTACATCGATTAGTAAACTCGATTTAATATTTATACATGGCCACTCAATTTTCATGATTCATAATATTTCTTAACCCTAAACTCTAAATTCTAAAACTTACACTTTTATCCAAACAAATTATGACGTTCAAATCTACCTACGAAGGGAATTGTGCTTATTTACAGAATTCTTAAACTCCATTACATTCGTTTACTAGTTTAAATATTTGAATAAAGACAACTATTTACATTTTTTAAATTGTCTAAAATTTATTAAGATAATGAGTACATTTCGAACAAAATGTACGCGTAGTAGACAGGTTTTAGAAAAAAAACTTAATTTCTTTTAATCTATGACAAAAAAAGAGTTTGAAAACAGTCAAGTGCATAGTTGTTGTGAAATATCATGAAGTATTGTCAAACTCTATAGTATGAAATATACAGTCAGAAAATTTAACTTAGGTCCCACTTCCTTGGAATATTCTTAGAACGTTAAAAATGCAATAAAGTTAAAATTTTAAATTTAATTATAGTAGAATTGTCTCATTGAATTTAAAAACTGTTAAGATATGGTAAAAACGGTAATTATTTGCTTTTTTTTTAACAAGGATCATATTATTATGTCAATGTCAGGGCAAGAAAACTGTCGTGACAAGGGATGTAAAATTCCTTCTTAACTAAAAGAAAATATTGTGTATGAATAACAAGAGACGAGTCAAAGACTATACAAGACAAGTGAAAATCTTACTATTCGTTTGAACGCTGAAGTTAACTTTTGAGGTAATAAATAAACAAATGGGATTGAATAACATGGTTCGAGATTATTTCAATAATAGACATTGATTTATTGTACGCATTGTCAAGCTAACTAGTGACTGTTTTTTCAACTTTGAAGTTAGCTTTCGAGGAAAAGGATATATGTATAATTTGCATATCCTTCTGGTTTTATTACTTTTTCTCATATATTTTTTTAAAGAAAAGATTATAATGTGTTACTTTTGTCATATGATATGCTTTATAATAAACAATAGTTTAAAAACATATCAAAATTATTATAATGCTCTTTTTAGGGTAATCGTTAATTCCTCCCAGTATGTAGGTAATAATGGACAATGTTGAAGTGCATTTGACTGTACCTAAACAACATCCAGATTAAAAATTAAACAATATTACAATGTATTAATTAATTATAATTAAAAGTATAATTTACATAGTAATTTCACTAGAGAGAGGCGACGACGTCGCCGCGAATTATAGTAGATCTATGGTATATTATCCATAAAGTTGTAGAGCTTAGATTCCAAACCCGCTAGGTATCGTATTAAGCTGTTATACTATAGCTTTGTAGCTACTAATGCTTGGGCCATGTTGCACAGTCGCTAGCGAGTTTCAAAGAATAAATATAGAATAGAAGTACAAGTGATTAAAGTGCCCAGCCTTAAGATTTTCTTAATTCACTAATGGAATAATCTCTTAATACACACTGTATTATAAACGAGAGATCCAATTTAGACACTGGCATAAAACATTACAAAATATATCAACAAGCGCCGTCTGAAGTCTAGGCAGAAAAAGTTTGACACTCAATCTTTACACTTTGATATCTTGTGACATTATTTTGACTTGAGTGTTTTTTAAAGGATACTGAATTGTAATTCGAAGGAATCTTTCATATGCGGTTGAATAACTGTGAATAATCTATTACTCAGTATCATCAAAGCATGAAGTAAGTTCTAGATCTTTTCTAGAACTTACCAAGGGTGATGAGAGGGCGGCAAAGAGAGGGGCGCGGCGTGCGGGTATGGCCAGCCGCGCGCTGACCCTCAATCGTCCTCCCGTGGTGACATCGGAGGAGAGAATGACGGGTTCATGTAACCGCCTCCGTTGGGAGGAGGAGATGAGTTGGAAGGGCCTGGTGAGGGCAGAGTGGGGAGAAAGCCGAGTTCATTTCCGCCGTCTCTGCACCAGAGCTGTCGCATCTCTTGCCTACGCGAGCGCATCAGATTCTTATATTCCGATATACGCATCTTCTTCCCGTCAACTATGCAAGTCCTCTTTGGTCGAGGTCGGTATCTGAAATGACAAATCAATATTTTAGAACTTCTAAGATTTAAAATCTATTGGGTATACTATCTGTCGACCATATTACACGCACACGTCAAAAAGAACAACTTAATTAAGACATGCATTATACTCGTGTTATACATATAGACATGCATTAGATCTTGACCAGTTTTTCGAATTTTAACACCTAGCCAGTAAGTAGTTATCATTTTAAATTTTTTGGAGACGGAGTCAGGAAATCAAGGAGGAAGTCACGCAAGGTCTTAAACTCAAACTTACCTATAATCAGGGTGTTTCTCCATGTGCAATTTGGACAGCCTTGACTGCTCCTCATAGTAGGGTTGTTTTTCAGCATTAGACATGGCCTTCCACCTCGCACCTAGGATCTTGGAGATGTTGGAATTATGCATGTCAGGGCAGGCTTTGAGGATCTTCCTGCGTTCGTCTTTGGCCCACACCATGAAAGCGTTCATTGGTCTCTTGATGTGGGGTTTCCCAGCGTCATCTCGTCGCGGTTGACGCACTAGTTTCGCTTTGTCAACTTCCTCTTGAGGAGACTGATTCCATGATGAGGCTGTAAAAGTAAGACAAAGAGAGTTTTAGTAATATTCAGCTCGAAAGATGAACATTAGTAGGAAATAATAGTCTTAAATCTATAGAATTATATTTGTAAATTCTTAAGAATTTGGATAGATTGTCACATTTTTGCTGCACAAACACAAACTTCATACATTTTAACAGATTAATTTTATTGCCTATTCGGCATCATTTGAAAATAGGCCAATTTCAAGCTTATTATGACAACTGGGATGCTACGTTGTTACTATTAGGTAATGTCTATTTATTATTACATTTATCTCCATTGAAAGCCGACTTAAGTCTACTGTAAATAATTATTCCGGTCTTGAAACAATGGTTAAATGTAGATTACTAATTCATATAGAACAAATTTATATAGAACAAATAATTTGGCTCTCCCATGGTCTTTCGAACTTATTTTGTAGGAATAAGGATACATTTATGTAATGTGTAAAACATAACGGAGAATATGTAAATATACCAAAAGAAAAGTACACCATATCTTCAACTCAAAAAACGCTTGAGAAACAGTGTCGAATCCTTTTTGTACTGATGAAAGTATAAACAGCATTTTCGTTAGTTGCGAACGTATTATAAGATATCTAAAAGGCGTTTGGTTATATATTTGGTTATATACATAAAAAAGACTGTTTTATATAAATGAATTATCACAAAAATAATTTATATAAATATCAAAATAAAATATATTTTGTGCGGGAAATATACATAATATTCAGCCGTAATTTTCATTTAACGGTTGTTCGATACTTATATAAGTTTTCCTTTCGATGTTGTTATTAATGTTAAATCTAGAACACAAAAGAAACGCGCTGGGGCCAGCTCAGACTCGTGATCTCGGTAGCTCAATTGGTTCATGTCCCAACTAATACCTTTTTATCTAGTATTTTTATAATTAAATGTTTTAAATTAAGTAAATCTGGCACTTTACTTTGACTCTACCTAGTTTCAAAGACTGATAGCAGTAGGCACCGGAATGTAATACTTTACTTTATATACACCAACAGTTGTAACTGAGGCATAGCTTATTAAAATTGATGGCGCTGCAGCAAACTAATCTTAACGGCAATGAAGTTTTTATGGTGGATTAAAATTCAGTTTCACTTTCAAAATATTTGGTATTTTTAGCTTTTGAGCTTTTAAAGGCCATTTTGCAGTATTTTTATTTCATATGTGAATTTATAATCAATTGGGTTTTTTACTTAAGGGTATGGTATAAACTTGAAAAACGCGATAGGAAGGTTCAACTTGTTAATAGAATAAATGCCTTGCATATGTCTGCCAATTTACTCGATTTAGAAGGGCAAAACCTGACCATATATTAATTACATATAGAGTACTTTAAACAGGATTAGTCGCTTCTCTAACCTTAGAGATAACACGAAACAGAATGCTCCGAATAAATCACGTGCGACCTCTGAGAAATTTTAGTTTTACGAGTAGGTTGTGAATATATAAAAAAACCCGCTCTATTGTCAACACGACCATAAATCTAAGACAACATATTACTGACTGGGTACACGTAAGATTGGTTTTTATTCTCGCCATAACTATCTGGTTATGAGGAGAATTATTATACTGTATGCTGCTTATGTCCCCCTGAACGGAGAGAAGTAGAAACTTCTAATTCAAATGTACCAATGACATTAATCTTAGTTATTTTCAGGAAGACTAACCATCCAAGCAATGAGGATCTCGTAGACTAGCCCATTTATCTGTTATAATAGTGTCTTTATAATAATAAAGTGAAACTAAATCAAATTTTAGTACCTCTTGTAAATAGCTGCTGCGACATCACAACGCATTTACACCAATCAAATTGCATGACTGTTACGCAAGCTGTCAGTTAATATATTATGTAAAATTAAGATTCGGATAAAAAGCTATGATACGAATAGAGTACGTGTCCGACAAAGGAGTCTTAATTTACCTTAACCTTTAAGTCTAATAAAATAAAAATAAAAATGCAACAGCTTTTGTTGATTAGCGTATCTCTTAAAAAATACAAATTACAGGAAAAGACTTATTCGGAGGACTTTCTTGAATAATTATAAAATTCATACTTACTTACGTTCATAACTCAAATCATCTATAACTAATAGGTGGAACGTGTTTTGGTACGTCTGCGGCATCGAGCTCTTATATGGATGTTATTTAATTGCTCTGTGTGAGACTCCGGCTGTATTAACCAACATTTAGGAAATATTTCTTTACAAGTTTATCGATCAAAATCTGAATAACTTTGCTAAATTAAATCGAATGAATTAAAAGAAATCTGCCTTGTACACCAATGCAATAACCGAAAAAAGTTCACAAGGGAACCGCTAATTGCTATCGATATTTTAAATCTCGCCGAAAAAGACTGCAATTTATAGCAGAATACCCAGATAAACGATCGTGAGTCGCACCACTAAAAGGCGAGAAGTATGTGGGTCAGTTTCGTATCCGCTAACATTTCGCTTGACGGATTCACCAACAAGTGCCCAGACAATTAATAAACGTACGGAAACATCCAGCTCTCAAAGCTGCGCATTCCGCGAATTAATTTGACACGCTGTTAGATAATTTATAACATCCTATGCGGTGATACGAAATCACACGTTCGAATAGTACTGGCGTGTACCACTTTGTTTACACCAGGTATTTTTTTCTAGATTTTCTGATAACATTTTTTATATTTATAATCAGCCGGTATTATGGCTCGCATACGTCAGAGTATTCTGAACGTAATACTAAGTGGAATGTCACAATATATTAAAAAAAAATATCCATCATTACTAGACTTTATATTTAAATGCATAGGTACTTGTATATTTACGTTCAAGGATATCTTTATACATATTTTAAGGGTGCATGTCGAGTTCTTAGTGTTTGTTTTTTAGCCCAATGAACAGATGAACTAAATATACAAAATATTTAAATTGTATAATACTCACTATCGTAAGGCTTAAGACAAGCAACTGATTAAAAATAACTAAATAACAACATATAATAATTGCAAATAAAAATACGCAAAAGATCTATTGTTTGTCAAAATAATATCTAAAACTGGAGAATACAGTTTTGCTCTCGTCTATACCAGCAGCGAACGGAAGTTTGCGTCCCGAGCGCCATCTATTTCGCATCTTTCATTCCTCTTGTTTTAAAGGAAACGAAGCAGCATCGCGATTTTGTAACCATTTCGGTTTGGGAGGACGCCAACTATATGAACACTTTTTGGTCGCCTAAGGACATAAATGTGGCTATTAATTAATTTTTACGATGTCAAAACGCTTTATTAAGTAATAGATCACTGGGAAGATCATGCGTGGTATGTTTACCAGTAGAATATTACTTATTATTGTTGCAATTATAATACAGATTTTAAAGGTCAATCTTAAAGCAATAAGCGCTACCGATTTGTTGTTCTTAAACTAATTTTTCTTTATTTTTAATCGATGTTCCGGACGAGCAATTGGTGCAGCGGTAGCATTCCAGCCTACTTACTGTATCAATGTTTTGTGTGCTGAGCATAAGCATTTATGCTCTCGTTTATAATTTTTATATAGTAAACATTTTATTTAGTATCCATTGTATATAATCTGCTTTTTCTGTGGCTAAATGCATTTGTTATTGAATTTGTTATTGTCAGCAAAGTTAATTTTTTCAAGATGGCGCAGCATGTTCTGATGCAATCGAATATATTCAGCTTTCATTTCTCTATACTTAATTTTTAATGTAATAGCTTTTTTATTTTTTTATGTTAATTAACTATTACTTAGTTCATGTAAAACATTTATTTCATATGATCCGTGTTAGACAATTTGAGCTCAGATCTTGGGAAGTGTTTCATTCTGATATGCTTCTAGACCAAATGTGAAATCTCTCGTCACTCACCTTCCCAAACAAAGGTTTAGAAAAAGTGTCTCTGTTATATTATATATTTAATTACAACTCGTTTTTTTTTTCTTTAACTCGAAAAAACAGACTAATACAATGGCTATTTTATCACATCTAGTTTATCTGAAAACCATGGAAAAAATCCCTCCAAGGCTAATAAAAAATAAAAAAACTATCTTTTAAAAATCAAAAATGTGACCAGAATTTTGAGAATTCCATTAATTTGAAGTCGACCCATTAAGAAGACACAAACAAATATAATCAACTCGAGTGCTGCAATAAAAGTAAATCCCAAAACTGGTACGATTTACAGTATCACTTCAGATCATATCTGTTGTAATTAATTTCTTACGTGCACTTGCATCATCCCGTCTCATCTCTCAATTTCATATGGCATAACTCTTAAACATAAACTAGATGTGTGAACATGTTTGAGCACAGTGTCGTATAGAAAAGTTACACGTAAAAGGATTTTATCTATATGTTTATAAATAAATATAAAATTATAACTCTTTCAACGTTATAAAAAAAAATATTCCTATGTAAAATTGTATGTTGAAAAACTAACACCCCTGTGTCTTACATCAACACTTTATTTACTGGAGTATAACAGCTTGAGTACAACGTATTAATTATATTTAGCAATTAAATGCGAAACATCAAAATGTTTGGCGGCGACACGGCACGTTTCTCGATTTTAGCGTATCTCGACATAATTCCCATTTATCTGACGATTCCTTGTTTATTTTAGTTTCTGATATTTTGTAATACTACTCAAATTCCAATGCCTTTGCATTCAAATTGATTCTCTAAAATTTGCATCTGTTATTTAATAAAACGAATTAAGGATGTTACAAATATGTTACATTACACATTAATATCACTTAATTATATTGTGTAACTATAATTGAGATGCCAGAACGGGACTTATTAATTACATAGCTATGAAGTATTTCGCAAATGAATTTAAATACACACTTTAGTAATTAAATCTATGATAGCATTATCGCCGGAAGGCAATCTGATTTTGTTCTCGTTGTTAGAAAATATATTTATATTTATGTGGGAGACTTTACATTATCAATGATGCTTAATAGCTAAGTTCAGGGTTTGAGCTAAATATACAAATAAAGGGTGGCGTTATAACTGGGTATCATGATATGCCGCAATAGAAAATATATGTAGCTAAAAGAAATACTTCTAAGTAATAAATTTTTAGGTTAAAGGAAGGATATATTGTAATAAGTTGTTGTTCCCCTGATAGAACAATTTTTAACATTGATCGTTCTATCCTGGATGTATGTCAATAATTTGGTGGTGAAATCACTAATTTGTGAGTAATTTTTGGTGAAGTCTTTCAATCCTAGCTATTTTAGCAGGATCATAGTTCCTACCAATTCCTGAACATTGCAGATTTACAAAAGTTTTATTAATTCTGATTAAAGCACAACGGATTTTGTCAATAATGACATGAGAAGAGCGCGATTCATATAATTTACCTTCTGATGTGACACGGCTTTGAGTAACTTCGTTGTCAGTAAGATTTGTGTATTCATCAGTCCCATCGAAGTACAAGATACAACGGGTTTATTTTGTCAAGTCGATTGTATCCTGACTAGACGACCATGCTGCATCTCCACCGGCGTCAGCATTAAACCTCCACAACCAGAATCTCTAGGATGTAATTGAGATTGTCGGCGTCTACAAATATTGCACATAGCTTTGCTTTGACTTAGCAGAATTATTAATACCAAAACAATTGAAGCAAACGTTGTTCGTTTGAATATTTTACGATCAATACGGCAAAGTACAACTGTGCGAAACGTCTGAGAGTATGACTAATTAGCAAAACGTTTAGAATAGCAAAACGTCCATCCACCTAAAAGTCTTAACAGCAAAACCAATGACGATCTACCAAATCTTATAATAACTGGACTTTCAAGCCATAAAAAAAGAATTTGTTATGCCAATTTTACTTTTTGTGCTAATATAAATGTTAAATCTGTTTAATACAAAGAGGATTATATTTGTCGTCGATTTTACCTGTGAAGCTATTCTTGTACGAAGGGGATCTAGTGAAGGTGACCACCATAAGAGTAAAAGAGCTTTAGGAGGATTTGATTTCTCATGATTTAATTGCACAAAAAGATTAGAGGATCTCCTGTTGACAAGAAAGTGCGGGTGGTACATTAAATCAACAGATTGTTCAAGGTTAAAGAGTTGCGAATATTAAATTCAATCAAACCAAAAACGCCAAGAGCAAGCAATCTTATTTCGCAAAACCAAGGGAAATAATTCGAGATGTCTGACTTTGCAAGTGAAAACGTGAGCCTAGACAAGGATCAGCAATTCATAGAACTATATAGGGTACGTCAATCTTTTTTAGACTAACCTAGCCTTCCATTATAAATGCTATAGAAGTAGAACGTGTGTGACGAAAATGAAATAATGTTAATTCAAGGGATTCCAGTACTCTGTTGGGAAGTTTTAGACTGATAAAAACGGTCAAGGAGATGTTTTTGCGAACCCAGTCTTCTACGAATAAAACTTGCGGACATGGTCAGGTAAAAATTTGTTGAAGTTATGTAAGAAATATATATGATATTGGATTTTTTGTACTTTACTATAAATAAAACGGTTACGATAAATACATCTTAGTAAAACGTCCAACTACAAATTAAACTGTAGTTAATGGAAATGTAAAGTGTCGTTATTTCATACTTGTCACTTCTAAATGAAATGGTTATTTTAAAACCCATTGTCACGTGTTGATTAAGTAAAATAAATGAGCATTATTTTTTTAGTGTCTTCGGTCAGAGCTGTAGTTGAATAGCTAGAAAAGATGAAATTGAGATTAAGATTATAAACCAAAGCATGCAGTACGATACGGGTCTTTCATATAATTTAAATATAACCAACAAGGGATTCAAAACTGATGATGATGGACTTGTGCAAAGCGAAATGCGTATAGTGCATTAATAACAACTAAAAGGGATAAATAGTGCGACTTGATTGCAAAGCCGGTTTCAATAACATAAAGTTGACAAGTGACGGACAAAATGTAAACTTTCCAGCAAGCAACAAAAATATTTTCGAAGTAATTTAAAAAAACAATACATGACAACTGTATTTAAATTTAATAAAAAATAGATATAATTATACAGGGCTCGCCGCATCTTTGAACGTTTCTTTGAGTCTGAACGATATTAAGAATGTAGATATTTTATGAAAATAATTTGATACCAAGACTGATGCGGTAACAATGAAATGTAAATATTTTCAAAACATTTATTGCTACCTTGCAAAATATACTGTAGCTTATTGATGCAACGTTCAAAACTGCACTTAAGCCACTGCACGAAGTTTATTTAATTTCATCACTTTTAATGTTTCTACCTGTTTTACCTATGTCAATCATTGGAAAGGGATTTGGTTCAGATTAGATATGACTATACTTCATAAAAAGATAGAGTCAGCTCATAACGAAAATGCAGCGACCGATAGATGATTAGATGATGCCAAAAGAAAGCTATGTACATTAGCAGCAGTAGAGGCCGCAGAAAGTACCTTGCAGTATTCAACAAATAATGAGTACACGGACTGGAATTGGCAACCAACGCAGTCTGCGCAGCGAGGAACTGAAGCGAACGACTGCGAAAGAGCGAGTAGTTCGTGCCTCCATTACTTTCGGTGCCACCGCTGCTTTGACCATGTGCGCTAGAAAACTCGTAGCATCGCGGGAGACCGTCCAACTCTTTTATACTTTACGGTACTGAAACTGTCTGTCAATTCGTCGTCAGCCGCTGCCATTCCGGTGCGAACTGACTCTAAGGCATGTTGCTCATTGAAGTTTTTGCTATTCTTTTAGATATTTTAGCGTCTTACAATATATTACATTAAATGTAATTCAATATAAGAAGGTAAATTTATTGGACGTTTCGCATAGTTGGACGTTTTGCTACTTAGACGTATTGATCGTAACTTTTTTACAAGGAACAAGTTTATGATCATCCAAATAAAAAAAACAATGTACATTCGCATTTTGCATATAAATTTAATAATTGTTGACGGCTGCTTGGTGCAATGGTAGCGACCTTATGCGCCAAAGGTCACGATTTCGAATCATGGTAATACTAAACGGTATGACAGTGATGCGCATAAGAGTTTGTTTTCGAGTCATGGTAGAGTCCATACTTATTTGACTATACTCTCTGTTTAGTTTGGAACTCAATAAAGATTGTGAGTTGTGGTGATTTTATTAATTCTTCTGTTATTACTATATTAACAGTCTTTGAGGCTAGAAAATTCTATCGATTCACATTTGTATGTATCTTTTGGTTGAACGTTGATTAAAATTCTTGTCTTTGGGTAAAATGTCGGAAATATTCTCAGGATTGCTCAATAAGATATCGTGCAGTTTTCTTTATTGAAGCTCTGATTTCATAGCAGCTTCACCAGTGGTAAATTATTTGTCACAAATAAATTTCTCAGTATTTGACAAGTTTTAAACTTAAAAAATGTATAATAGAAAACTATCTAGTCATTTTAAAATATGGATTATTTCTGCGGCAATATAAGCGTGGTTGGGTTAGATCTGATGACACAAGCATGTTATTTGTTGTCTTGCAGAATATTTCTAGAAATTCCCAAGTTTCCGTACATAGAGTATAGTCACAATATAACTCAGTTTTGCCAGCAAGGAGTCTTTTCAACAAAGAAATCTGTCCGTCGTCTAAGTTATTATGATATTTTACATTTCATTCTATTATTATAAAGAAATCGTATGAATTTGATTCATTACTCATACATTTGAAATGATCCTTGCTGACAAATATTACAAACAGTCGCAGTAGCAATTTCGCCAAGTTATCTTTAAGATTATATAAAACTTTTTCTGAATAAAAATTCGGTTGAAACAAATTCGTTCACCTTTAAATATGTTTATATTCTTAATTAGAGGCACAAATATGACAACTGTTTTGGAAGAATATCTTTCTGTTTAATTGCTGGCTAAAGCAACGAAGAACAACCACAGCATTGCTGTACCCATATTTTTTTTTGATATTATGTATGTCTATTTTAAATTGGTTTCGGATTTTACTAACATATAATGTGAAAAGAACTTAAGAAAAACTAAAGATGCTTTACCTTTTTTTCTCAATATTGCGTTGCTATTTTTGTATTAAACCATAACGTAAAACGTAAAAACTTTTTTTCATTAAACACGTACGAATTATTTAAATACGGGTATTTCGTACGTGTTAAGTGAAAAAAGAGTTGTGGGCAACTGGTACATTAGAAATCTTAGACTGTGTTGTTGTCTACGTTACTACGGCCGTCAAAAACAATACGACTACATGTTTACAATTAATCGCAAAAATTAAAGTCCTTTCACACAAACTACGCTAATAAATCTGTAGTTTTAATAAAGGTCTTTTTAAACATTATATTCTGTGAAAAAAGGTAACACTATTAAGAATTTGTATAAGTTGCCTAGATATAACGTCACAATAATACCATGAAATCGGTAATTAATTAGATATAAGTAGGTATTCCTTTTTTCCAGAACATTGTTCCATAAAATTCACATTACCGTTCTCGTAAGATGTGAAGCATATAGTTAATAAAAAAGTTATTTTTAAATTAACGTAAGTTCGTATTTACTTTATTGTGCAGTTCTGTATTACGAAACATTACAATACTGTTTTGACCATCTATCTCCGAGACAAGGAGTTAGTAAACCTACTGTTTTATTTCCAAGATTACTTTACCATGGTCAAAGTATAAGAGTAACAGATATATTTCAGTCAATTGCGGCACTGTTCGTTTTTGACGTGATAACGTCTTATCAATCGATGAACGCCAGCTGCACGCACGAAAAAGAATGAGTCATTGTCACGTTCCGCCTGAGCCGAGCGTGCA
Organism: Calamotropha paludella; assembly: GCA_927399485.1. Classification (NCBI taxonomy): domain Eukaryota; kingdom Metazoa; phylum Arthropoda; class Insecta; order Lepidoptera; family Crambidae; genus Calamotropha; species Calamotropha paludella. Next base: position 14,741,267 of record OV656803.1, on the reverse strand, counting down.
AGCGAGAGCGTGGAACAAGCGATAGAGAGGCACGATCGGTTTAAGCGTTTGGCTTGTGACGCATCTATCTCTCTTCCTCTCCATAGGCCGATGCGTCCGAGTAGAAGAGAGACAGCGGCAGCACACAACCTACACGTGAACTGTTTTGTCAACTGTTTATGAAGTGAAGTGAAAAGTTAATGTGGTTTCCATTGTTTATTACAACAACAATTACAGCAAAAAAGTTAATTAATTCTTGCATTTTAAGAATTTGATACGCGATATAATCTAATATATTTGTTCTTTAATTAAAAAAAAACTAGCATCAGTCGGCGAGTGCAGTAATAATAGGTTACAATTTTGATTCAAAAATATTATGATTCATATAAACGATCGTATAACAAGTCAACTGCTTTTATCTAGTATTCAATGAAAAAATGATCGTGCGTAGCTAATAATGAAAGATTAAAAATTGAATTGAATTAACGAGTGCAAATAAATGTTAATTTATCGTAAAACCTGTAGTTTTAAATTAACTATTCGTATTATACAAATAATGAGATTACAGATGTTTCAGTAATTCTAATCACGGAAAGGAGGACTCATTCTGCAATTCTAATGGTTTGATTAAACAGCCGTTAATATTTTTGGAACTCGCGCGCGTCTAACGATCGCTAGCGTCATAATGGAATAAATCATTTTAATTTTATAGATGTACGCAACCACTGATTTCAAGCATAAAGCTGATTCGTAAATAGATTATAGGGTTTTATATGTAATTCTAGTAAATAGTTTCAATATTAACAAATTTCTGCGTAATTTCACATTTGCCATCTATTCCATGAATTTCAAAATCATAAGCACATATTTGTATAAAAATTCAAATATATTTAATTTTTGAATTTTTACTCTAAATTGATGATCAAACTAATTTCTCACTCATTTGAACAAAACTCTCTTCAATTTCTAGTAAAATTGCTTTACATATAAAAATTATAATATCCACTCGTCGTAATTGAGCAAACATCTATCAAAATCTGACATTAATGTTCGGTTGGGAAAATACATTGTCGATTGAGATTGACGATATATAAAATAATGTCGCAGGGTAATCGAAAATCTTAAATTTTAAAATATAGCGATTTTGTATGAGAGTTGAAAAGACTTTTCGACAGAACTACGCCGTTTATATTCTGAAATTGTAATAATTTATAGTAGTTTAATTAGTTTTCTTATTATTAGCAATCATAATATGTATTGTTGCATTTGAATTTGTTTTAAATCGAAATTAAGCGCTAAAACCCGAATACGATTTGTACTTAGATCCTGCGAGTAATTTGATAAGATTAAAGTTACACACTAAGGAAGGCAATATTGGTCATTGATTTCTTTCCGTTCAGAAAAATGCATGAAATACCAACTTAGATAACTTGATTAGTGCTCAAGTTTCTAGTTTAAGTTTTTTTATAATAAAGTAAAACAAAAAACAAGCGCACTTTAACTAGGACTTCTAACAAAGATATCAATTATTTATTTTCAACGACAACAACAGGATTGGTCAGTATTTTTTTACTGATTAACCTGCGACATAAGCAGAGTATAAAAAAGCAATTTATATCACGTCAAAAGCAGACATTAGAACTCATAAATACGAAAGACTTTTACCGTGTAATAAATTTTTCGAGTCCAACAAAACATCAGATGTTGAAGATGTCCAGAGGGCCGAGAGTTAGTTTTTAAATATGCAAACGTTAATATTACTCTACGTTTGAATTAAGATTTTAAATATGACCTTAATTTGTAAGATTAAGGTATATCATACATTTAAAACTCGAACTCTCAGGACAGGAAACGGGCTGAAAACACTAGCGTAAATGAGCTTTTTCGCTGAGCGCAAATTCAAAAGTAAGTATGTAGAGCGGACGATCAAGTTATTCGTCAAATTATAAAAAGAGATTGGTAAAGTTGTTAAACTGTACTTATGCGAAATTATTTATCAAACTCGTCTCACTTTCTTTATTGAAAGTCACGTGACGTGAGATAGTGAATTTATTTTACGTTTCCGTTTCATCTCACTTGAGAAGTGCTTCATGGAATCTTTTGACGAACAACTCCATACGCCAAGTTAATGAAGTCGAGTAAATAGGATATGAGAAAATATATTCTCATACTTATTTTATCTCACGACGAGGTGTATGGGTCTAAGTTGAGGGTGTGGAGGCTGAAAGCACGCGTATTGATAGATTTAATGCTATCACAACTGTGAGTGTAGCTCCATTACAACATCGTGAGATAAAAAATCTATACAAGCAAAGACCTTCATCTTTATGTGTTATATATTGTCGGTTTTGTATTTTACAAGTTAAAATACTTACTGTTAACGGCAGCATTATATTCTTCCTCCTTCGCCATGCTGTATTGGGGGCTTTCATCAATGGGAGGGTATGGCACGAATCTTGGCAGCATCATGGGTGGTTGGGCCGGTGATGGTGAGCGCTGCTTGCTGAGGTTCAGAGGGGCATCTGGGTCGGGTGGTGGGGGCGAACGAGCACTTGCTGTGAGCTGAGCCAGCTGCGCTGTGGCTGGCCAGGTAGACGACATCTGCAAGATATAAGGATTTTAGTGAGCGTAAGTATTAGTACCGACAACCTAAGTTTATTAGATAGTTTTTAATTTATACTTCATTACTTTTACATTTCTTTAAAAATAATCATTTGACAACTCATAGTGACCATTTTGATATAATTCAATTTGCTTTAGTGCGGGAAATTACGTTAACGAAAAATCTACTAAGATATCTATCTGAGAAAATCAAACAATACTGAAAATATAAGCTTTAATTTTCTTTGAGGACGATTTCCTTTCGATTCATAAAACTAAGAAATCGTGAAGTAAAAAGAAACCGTTAGACAGCAGAAATATTTTGTTTAATGAAATGTAATTGACTTATTAATAATAAGAATAATATTTCTTACACACAGCAATTAGCCTAGCCAAAATAAGCAATGTGTTATAGATACTAGGGTAACGGATAGACATATATAAGTATTTAATATTTATTAAAATATATATATAAATACCCACGACACAGGTATAAATTCTCGTAGTCTTTACACAAATATCTACACTAGGGATGCTGCGGATGTAATTTTTTTCACATCCGCGGATGCGGATGCGGATGCGGATTTTAGGAGGCTCACATCCGCGGAAGCGGATGCGGATGCGGAACTGTATAAAAATCTTAAGTGTTGGTTTGGTAGGGTAAAAAGCAGTAATATTTATCCTTTCTTTATCTATACATATAAATAAAATTGGAGTGTCGATTTGAAATATTGAAATAACCGTTTTTTACTACATGCATATGAATATATATACGGTAAATACACCAAAATAACATGTTTTACAATTTTTGTCTGTCTGTTTGTTCGGGCTAAACTCTAAAATAGCTGGACCGGTTTTGACGGGACTTTTATTGGCAGGTAGCTGATGTAATAAGGAAGTAAGTTAGGCTACTTTTATAAAAAAAAAATAGAAAAATAAAGTAATATTGCCATGTCCAAGTACTGTCCAGTACCGCCCGCAACTCACGCACATGCCACCACTGTGCCGTCACGTCGGGCGCCTTCCTCCACTTCTCTCACCAATGAAACAATATCACAAAAGCTGCCTATTGCGCGGGTTCAGAACGCGCGAGCGGGCTATTGCTGATTTTTAATAAAAACAAATTATAATAACTGAGCCACGGCAACGTGTGGTCGGGTCAGCTAGTTTAATAATAAAGTAATGAGTGAATTACTATTATTGATTAATTGTTTTAGTAATGAAATTAAAATATTGGAGCATTATATTTAATGAAAAGTAGAATGGCCGCCTTTTCGGACTCCAGTCTGTTTCGCAAGGGTTCGTGTATTAATCCTGCGCTACTAAATAACTGTTCACTTGGAACACTGGCTGGTGGCGCTGATAAGAATTTGCGTGCTTTTTTAGGTAACAGTTTGAACTCACTTTAATTAACACTCCAACATTTAAGCGCTCTTTTTTATTTTTATTTTTTTTATTACGAAAAGTAAGTAACTCCTTCTTGTGTCAGGGCTGACAATTTCTGGTGTTTCCTGACTCTTCTCAACATCACTTTATGAATCGAGCATCATGGTAAGATTACTAATTAAACAGGACTGACGTCCTGTAACCTGAGGTCTCTAGTCGTTCCGTTCTGTTTCCATGAAATCTGTCATTCTCATTTTCTTCGCTCTTTCGGTACTTAGAGATATTGTTCGAGAAGCCACGATGTCTTTCGTGTTTCTGTTAACCTTCAATATACTTAGGTAACACGGAAAATGTTTAGAAAAATAAAAACGGCTTAATGAAGGAAGTTGCCAATACTTTTATTGTTTTTCGAAGTAATCTCCGTTCCTCTCTACACATCGTCGCATTCGAGGGAACCACTGAGAAAAGCAGTGGGCCCATTCGTCCTTATTGGTCTCTTCTTTAGCATTTTCGTATGCTTTCACCGCATCTTCAGGGCTCGTAAAGCGAATAACTCGAATTTTATGTTTAGTTCTTGGGAATAAATAAAATTCGCAGGGCGCCAGGTCGGGACTGTATGGTGGATGACTCATTATCTCGACACCTGCCATAGTCAAATATTCAACAGTCCGTTCTGCGGAGTGCGCTGAAGCATTGTCGTGGTGAAGGAGGATCCTGCTTCGAGGGCGCTGCTGTCGAATTTTTTCTAAAACAACAGGCAAACAGCGATTGACATACTAGTCTACAGTAACTGTCCTTCCATCTTCTAACACAACTGTCGCGAAATGACAACTGTCCCGAAAGAATGAGGCAATCATCTTTTTTCCTTGACTGCTACCTTTTTTTACCTTAGTTGGCTGATCCTCGAAAGGAAACACCCACTGAGCTGATTGTCTTTTGGTTTTGGGTTCATAGCAATATATCCAGCTTTCATCACCTGTTACGATGTCAAATACAGCATTTGAGTCACCGCCGTTGAACTTATCTAACATTTGCCGACACCAGTCCATGCGAAGGTGTTTCTGGCCGTCGGTTAAAGTATGGGGAATCCATATGGTACAAAGTTTCTTGACGCCTAAATGTTCGTGTAATATTTTTTGAACTTGACTCATACCAATGCCTAGGCTTGCCCGTATCTGCTGATAGGTCACTCTCTTATCATCCTCTATCATGCGTCGCACAGTACTGATGTTACCTTCAGTAGTCGCTGTTAAAGGACGTCCTTCACGCGGATCATCATTGAGATTGATACGTCCACGCTTAAACTCGTTAAACTAATTGTAAATAGTGGCACGAGATGGGGCTTCATTAAAAAATGCTATTCGCAGCCTATCATAGCTTTGTTATTGAGTTAGCCCATACCGAAAGTCATAATAAATTATTGAACGAAAGTTTTCTCGCGTTAGGTTAATTTTCACTTGTAACAAGAGTGTTAGATTTGCCGCCAATTCACAAAAACAAATGACAAATGAATGCAATACACTACATTAGATTACCAAAGAGTTTTAAAATTAAAATTCGAAAAAGTTTTCATTAGCAATGTTTCTAACTGGTCAGTTCTAAACATTTTCAGTGGTACCCACGTATCATCTTCAATCTTTTACTCGGTCGACACGTGCCACTCGCCGACCCCTCCTCTTTCTTTCTTGTCGCATCCGCATCCGCATCTGCTCCGCATCGATTTCTGCGGATGCGGATGCAGATGCGGATGTCTAAATCGATGCGGAAGTTCCGCATATGCGGATGCGGATGCGAATATTCGCAACATCCCTGATCTACACCTTGAGAGACTCGAACCCAGGTCCAAAAGACAGGGTCGTTGGACCTAGCTGTTGTCAAAATTTAAAGATTTTATTTTCGCCTTTTTCACATAAAGTATTAAGGATCTCAAATAAATCTTAAATCTCTTTTACACACAAGTTTTTCGTTATCAGCATTAAAAATACAAAATTACTTTTAGTAATGTGCAGTAACAGGCATAAAAAAATTTATGTAATTTTTTTCTGTAACTTTTAAATTGCAAAACTCTATTGTTATCTCTTGTAGAAAATTGGCCCAAGGGCTCAATAAACTTCTACGAGTAATACTGGTTTTAAACCGTTATATAATTTAAGTTTAATTTAGCATCATACATTATCATTATTGTTCTCCGAGCTGTGATCTTGACGCCAATAATAACAAAATTACATTGTTACTACAAAGCCCGCAGGCAGATCAAAATAAATAATCAAATGAATAGATTGTAAAGGAAAGCCGATAATATACTGAACTGCTATTGGTATGGTCACACAATGTGTCACATTGTATAAATCGCTTTAAATGGTTATCTATATCAAAAGTATTAAAGACAGAGCGTATTATGTAAGGTTATATGTATAGGGTAATCTCCAAAACTATTGAAAATATTATCGAAAAGAATATTATCCCAGAGTGTATATTTTTAAGTATGTTAAGCTACATATTTTGTTTGAGGCGTATCTACGAGAAACAAAAGAAAGCCGCTAGTTTACAACAAACCTAATTCAGGCACTTAGTCTAGTTACTTAGTAGTTACTTAAACTGCAAGGTTTAGGGAGAAGCAATTCTTTTGGAAGTGTTCTCAAATCAGATCACATAGCAAACTGGATATAGGACACCTTTCTTATTCAGTGTGCTACGCGATGAGTAGCTAAATTGCCTTTTTTGAATTTAATTAAAAAACATTTTGTTTTACCTACCGTGTTATACTTTTATGTCCATACAATCATAAGCTAAAAAGGATTAATATAAGTACCATAACATATCAACTAGTCAGGCAATTTTAAATTTAACATGTAGGTTACTAACGTGTTAATTAACTAAGATTAACAGTTACAGCTGTTAGCATATTTAGTTCGTACGAATAAACGACTCATAAAGAAAGTCTGTCGATACACATACGGCTTCCAGATCAGTTAACAATCGGAATACAACTTCCAAGTCGTCTTTACGCAACCGGAATGGCCAAGAGAGAAAATTGCGTCAATTTATTTAGAAGCATCTACATTCGACGAAGTTTATAGTCACAACTTGATGACAAATGGCTCAACAGTACCTACGATTTAAGTTGATTATAATTTTATATAACTAACACCGGTTTATGCGTAATTAGAAGAACAACTTTCATTTTTCACTTCTTGAAGACGAGTTACTGTTTACGAAAGTTTTATAGTGGAGATGTAGCAATTTTAATATTCTTCAATTAATTTACAGTTGATTTGACACAGCTCTCGCTCAATAAGTATGGTAGGTATTCATATAGTTAATTTCCTCGCTTGTCTAATTTTGCGTAGACACTCCCAGGCAGTTTGGTCGAATTTCAATTAAATTTTGTAAACTCATCGATTAAAGCAATCGGTTTAGGAATTGTACAATATACCAAGATATAATTTACTTCTATAAAATATATTCAACAAAATTATGCAGTAAATTGTTAGTTAAGTAATAACATATTGATTTATTTTCTCGAAGTGACGAACAATACGTAGTTTCAAATAAACTGATAATGACGCTTCTATCAACATTATAAAATAATTAAATTGACGTGTGTTACCTAGGTGTTTTTAGCTTTCTATTAGGAAATGTGTTTAACAAATATATGGCACAGATATTTGGCTGAATAGTAAGCTAATAATCCAATACATCTACTGCAAAAACTTATCCGTGCGGTTACCCGTAAAAAAATGTGAAATAGCACCTCGTCTCGAAAGCTTCCGACAGTGGTTAGAAACAGGTTGAACATACACTCACACAAGCTCAAGTCTTTGTAACTGTAGGAATAAAGACGATGTAACTATTGCCCTGTGTTTCTATTATCCAAGTCTAACCTATACTTAACAGGACCTCTGTGGCGCAGTGGTAATCCCGGTTCGCCTATGATTGTGAAGGTAAAGCAACTTTCACCAATGTCGGTGATCAGGACATAAAAATGCATTCTCCCCGTTCCTAAGTCTTTCAGAAGGCACGTCAAGCTATTGCTTCCGATTGCAACTGAAGTGTTTATTACCCGCCGATCCACGTGGTTGATTGTGTATTGCGATGCAATCGGAGCGATGTATTGCCATCGAGTAATGTCGTTATTGAAAACTATTTCATGTTTTGTTTTGGTTTCATTCTTCCATTGTTTATAATAATACTAAAGATTATACAATTTGAAATATAATTCATAACAATACTACCAAAAAAAAGATAAGAATATGTGTAATAACCTAACATTTCCAGACAACTATTTCATAATAAATTTCGAATACTGATGTAACACATTGGAAGCCACTAAACAAAAGTTTAACAAATAGTTTTAAGGCGGTCTGTTATGTAGCAACCGCTTTTCCCACCAAACACCTCAGTGCATCTTCGATTACGTAATTAGTTGCCAGTGTTGTGAGTAATAACTTATTTGGAGCTATAATAGATAGCAATATTGCTTAATAGTAAAATATCGACCTCCATTGATTGCTATTACACGCTTAAAATTAATGCTACACATTATAAAAATCTCACAATTATAGGTTGAGCAAAGAAAAAACACGTTCTTATAATTTGCCGATTACATGAATGTAGAGTTGATATTTCACTTAGATCTATTAGGTACGTGTTTTTAACACCGTATTTAGTACGATGATTAGATTTTACGGTTTTTTAAACTCACTTATTAAAGATTTAAACTTTTGAGTGATTGATTCTTAATGATTCTATGATCATTTTGCTAACAGCATGTTGGATCCAATAATTACCTTTCCAAATTATAAACTGAGTACAGAAATGTGTACAAAAAGAAAGTAGAAAAATCATTTTTATAAAAAAAAACAATATTACACTCTGTTTTATGAAAATCTAAGTTACGGCCTGAATTCACAAACTTAATATAGGAACCAATCAGATGGAGATATTAAAAGCTTTATTATAACGTGACATTTGAACGGTCATTCACACTACTATGAACATAATAATCAAAAACTCTAAAACAGATTTACAAACTAATTAGGATATCGTACCAGTCCCACTGAATTAAGCTTAATTTTATTTGCATTTTCGAAATGAGCCTTTAATTATTAGCTTTTAACTTATTTTAAAGTGTTCTCTTTCTTCCAGTTCAAACTTTATAGTAAAACTATCTTGAGAAGTCGTGACAGGCGAGTTTAAATTATTATTTTTTGTTACACTGAACTTGTAAATATAATAATTGTCATTTACTCATTGCTATTATGTTTATTTTTACTTCTATTCTCCTATCGTGGTAAGTTTGAGGCGGTAAATTTGTATCTTAATATGTATTAATATACATATCGTCGTAGGTCGAAAACAGAAGTGGAACATTTCAAAATGAGTTGTTGTGAGATAATTTTCTGTACTGAACTAAAGTATGTGCAGAGAGCATAAGTGGAACATATATTTGTAACTAACTTCTATGCGAAGTTCGAGTTGTTCTGTTAATGAATTATAAACGGCGTAACACACCAATGATATAGTTGCTGCAAATAAATTTTAGGGTAACTTACTTCAGGACGTACAGATTTCAATATCATCTTTACAACTGAGATTGGAGCGTATAAACAAGCAAGTAAAGATTGACTGAATTTGAATTAGTTTAGTTCTTAATATAGTAGATACTCACGTTGGGAGGGGGTGGTTGTTGTGGGCGCATTTGTTCCAACAATGGCAAAAGAGCCAATGGCGGGCCAGGATACAGGCCGTGCTGTCCACGCCTCACCAACTCTTGTCGCCGAAGCTGTTCTTGTTGAAGTCTCTGGATTTCTAATTCGGCTGTCACGTTGCCCATATTCTGTAACAAAAATAAAATATTCCGACTTTTAATATAACTAGAATTTTAAGCATGTTATTTGATATTGAATAATGCCTAATTATCAACTGGCAATGAACTTTTAGCTTTCATTTCACGTAAGCAAGCAAGGGCTTTTTTAAATACTTTACAATCAACTGTTTCATTGCATATAAATAAATGTATGATTCCTACTAATAAATTTTATTATATGAAAGTGATCTCTTATAATTACTAAGCGGACTTTGATGTTGAGTATAAATATGTTTTACGTTTAATATTTTTTTAGTTTATAATATTTTTTATGGCAGAAAAAGTCCATGTGACTTTGTTTCACAGCGTTGTTGAAATTTTAAAAATTACCCACAACACGCGCTCCGAACATTGTTAACATAACTGTACTTTAATTTCGCTCGAAAATGAGATAATGTAAGGAGTACAGGCAAAAGAGCACGATAACGAAGTACCAATTGATCCGTAATAATTATGCGTCAAGAAATGTTAAGGTAGAAACAAAAGCCGGCTAACCGGCCCCCAAATTGCTGCGCTCTCGGCCATCACTCTTAACGAGGGATCGCTCGTCGCAAAATTTGTAACTCGTAATGTATCGCACATTTAAACCCGAAACGCGACAAAGGAAATCCCGAACGCCTACAAATCAACAGCTTCGACACACACTAAATCTCCGCAGCAATAAAGCAAATTCCCAAAAAAAGAGATTCCCGATTAATTGCTATGACTCGTGACGAATACCATAATATACATTTTATCGGCTCTTCATTAAGACAGTATTGAATTGTTAATGGTTGTTCGCAGTAAGATATTATAAGGTGACGAAATCGGAACAGCTCGACGATGCCAGTTTCCGCGCGAATACGTGCTTTGATGCAAAAATGAAAAGAACGCTTAAAACTGGCATTTAAGTGAATCATGGCGGCAGAGAAAAAAAGTTCACTAATGGAAGACAAAAGCGATCGCATAAATAAACATGACATAATCGAAATAAGGTAAAAATAAAAAAAGCCCTAATACGTTACCCTGCGATACGGACGCCATCGGTAATCGAGCAAGTTTTTCCATCGGCCTGACAAATTGCCATCATAACCGAACGGATTAAACTTTTTATTAAAAACAACAAACTGAGCATAATGTATGGGCGTAATCGGCAAGGGACAGATGTTCCCGAATAACGTGCGCGATTTATCTAATGTAAAAAGACTTTTATTTAATAGCTCTGCGGAGATGTCCTAGCAATTGGCGCTTATATTTTACAGCGGACCGTCATTTCAACCACGTTTTGATAGCATTATTAATGCTCGAGGAGATATAAAAATGTGATTTTTGATGGAGGAGGCCAGCTGGTGTAACAAATTATTGTTGTAGTTGCAGTTGTTTTACAAACATTAGGTGATGTTCGATGCATATTGGAGAGGCAATGATAAAGCTACTGACAATGGAAGGTTTGCCAATTGAAACAGTTGGGCGTTGTGTCACGTGGAGCATCGCATGCGCCGATCTCCGATCAATAATGTGGCCGCCACCGATAGAAATAAACTGGCGGGAACTCATACGTCATCTGTCATAGCATTGGCTCCTTAACCTCCGATGTTGCTGAGTAAATGACACGTGAATGGTCGATAAATCAAATGCCATAAATTCTCATTAAGCTATTATCAGAAACGGTGATGATTAAGATGAAAGCTCGGATTAGGGGCACATCAAAAACAATAAGCCCGATGAATATATTAAGGACAAAGAGATTCTAAATGACGGCCGGACATTCCATGACATAATTTATAAAGCCGGCGCCCATATCAAAATAGTGCTGTCCAGGGTAGCGTTAAACGACTTTCGCCTTTTAGTTTGCCGGATTAAGATCTATTTGTGAAAAATAAAAATTGAAGATTAGGTGGGAATATACGGGAAACCGTGTAATGAAACAGACGTCACATTGACGTCAGCAATGCAAGATCTTGGGTGAAATCATAATATTTACTGTCACCGTTGGACGCGTCCTCATTTCTAGACAGATTATTCGAGTCGTGGATTTAGGTTTTGACTAATTTCGAATTACGTATTATGTAAGATACTACGCCTACTGGTAACATTCAGATTGGAAATGATCTGGCGATTAGACAGCGTTGGATTATGAATTAGTGAAATACTTTGTAATCCAGTGTCCATTTGCAACTAACTATAAGTTTAACTAACCAACGAAGTTCTTGCGCTAAAAGGATGCAAGAACTTTTCGTGAGTTAAAAAGGTGAATGCTGCTGGATGGATAAAGTCTGTATGTTTTATAACTCTTTTTACTCTTAGTATTTGCCGTAGTAATCTAATTAAAATGAGAGTGTTGTTCCTATTATTTCACATTCACAGGCTAATGCTAATCAGTTTTGTTGGGTCTATTAGCAACTTTTTGTATTAAAAGATTAAAATTATTCATTTTGCTTTTCAATACAAATATTAAAAAGATGATATATCTGTCCAATTAGGATGGTATTAGTATGCTGCACTGTCTAAAAAAGAACATCGTAGCACTTAGTAATATATTGCATCGTATTAAAATGTCAATATATTGTCTATTTTAAACTTTATCATAAATTGCATTGGTTTCGGATCGGGAACTGTGTTTACTGACAGCTTGTCCCGAGCAGACAGACTGATATAAAAGTGTTGATAATTTGAATAATGCAGTATAAAAAGGGATTACAATCGGTTTGGGGCGTCGGGCAGGGCTGATACAAAGAGCATTACGGTGCAGCGATGACATATCAAAATGAATCGTTAATGCACAGCCCTGGACAAGGGATGCCTAGAGATGGAGATTATTTAGTGATAAAAGATTGTCGTTTTCTAATTTTTTTACTTTGTTACTTTGTTTTATCGTTCTTATGTTTTTTATAGTCCACCGAAGCCATTTAGTCATACTCAATAAAATATATAATGTATCATATTTAGAAAGTATGTTCCTATTGGTATTAGTAATATAAATTAATTTATAGCATCCGTTTTTTAACTTTTGTATCTTTTTACCATGTATATTTGAGTACTTAAACACGCAATAACAAATTCACTACCTATTATTTTTTTATTTTGTAACATTTGTAATTCATGAATGGAATTTATTCTTAAATTAATTGCGATTTAATAAAATACAAAATTTATGCACGTACAATTTTATTAAATCTATAAAAAAGTCTATGTTAGTCACCTAATTATATTTATTCTTAAAGCAGCTCTACTTCTTTCGTAGCCCAGCTAAAATGCATTTTAATATCGACAACAGATTGCAGAATAATGCTTTGAATTAATTATAACTGCGCTGAGTTGCAACAAAAGGAACCCGTTTTGCGATCAAGATCGATGTTGATACCGAGGAGGATGATTCTTGGATCTTCGAATACTTAGATTACAAATAACGAACAGCTACTAAATAATCTGCGTGGACGTTGGATATACCATAAGCATTCATTGCATTAATTAAAAAATAATTAAAAATAGAAAATCAGAGCAATTTTTATATTCTTAAAAATAAATGCATTACCTACAATTTTTTTCAGAATGTTGTATGTATATTTTTATTGATTTTCCATATAATTGAAAGTGATTTTAAATGAAGTATTGAACTATTATGCGACACACAAGAAATATTTTATCGAGTGCAAAGACGTATGTATTGCTCTGAGCGGAAGGTAAATAATCAAGGAAACGGATAGTCAAACAGCGTCAAAAGGCTTTAATAAACACGTGAGGTGTAAAATCTCTATTATTATAGGTTTAAATAAATAATTAAAACCACAGCGGCGACGGTCTCATTGCGGTACAGTTTAATAGAGAGGTGTTGATTTAATTATTAATACAGTTAATTTGTTTGCAATATTTTCTTGTGGGTAAAGTTAGTTTAAAAAATATGTACGATTTGTTTATTTTGAAATCACTTACCGTGAACAGCCGTGATTTGCGCTTTTTAAAGATGTTATCTGTCATGAATGGATTGCATTAAACCCCTGCAGATTGTTGTGATCTGATAAAATATGACGAGGAGGGGATGACTATTGTTTTGCTCACTTAACAATATGTTACGTATTTTTGTTACTTTAATTCGTCTTTCTTACAAATTATCTAGCATCATATAATTTTTCTGGTAGAGTGTAAAGATTGTAAAAGTAATAGAAATTTTAACTAATTTATAGACAAAGAATTTTTTTCGTTGTTTTTGGAAGAAGTTGTTAAATAGGTATTTTACACAACGAAATCTTAAAATAATAATAAAAAACTAAAATATCAAATATTAATAAGAATAAATTAGTTGACGGCGTTTATACTAATAAAGAATAGAAAAGAATAATAAAAAACGTAAAGCTATAAAACACTATCTTAAATAAACTTCACTGTAGTGTAGTCAATGCAAGTGCAATAGTAACTATTAAAATCAAAATAAAGCCTTAATATAAAAAAATGTTTTTAAAGAGGAGATTTGACACAACATTAAGAAATAAGGTTAGGTCGATCTAACGAAATAAAGAAGAACATGCAATATACCAATCACAGCGAGATACTTATTAACATTCGGGCCCCAGGGATATTTTTGCAATAAGTCTGGTGAACAATAATAGAAATTACTATGTTTTGACCGCGCACCCCTGTGAATCAGCGGAGATTCGCATCGGCACGTGCCAGCCCTAATTATTATGTAATTTAAGAAGGCAACTGAAGTTTTTTAAAGTACTTACTATGCTTTGAGTGACCAACAAAAATATAATTGCTAATTAAGTGCCAAACTAAACAGAATTTTGTCTACTTAATGCGTAGTTATGGTCCCATCATCCATTTTTGATGGAATTGCAAATCGCTATTTGTTTATAATAAATAAGACTCTTAAAAGGGCGTATATGTATTTTCAAGTATATTAACAATTTTTAAGCAACTAAAACCAAACAAAATATTTATTTGTAATGCAAAATATAAATAAATGATGATATGAATAAAAAAAACAACATTTCTACAAATGCCCACTTTTATATAACATAAAAGGAATACTCGAAAACCACAGGCCACTCATCAGACAAATAAAAAAAGTTGTATCAAAATAACACGACCATAAACAAAGAAATGGAGTCTCTGGGGACGCACCCCCACTTTTAGGATTCAGTGAAGAGTATAGCGATTAGCGGAGCGGGTAATCGACGCAATCGGCTAATGTCAACCACGATTTTTTGTAAAACAATTGACCCCAAAGATCTAAGCCAACAAGGTTTAACCTACTATTTTCATAACTTTTCCCTTGCTAAAGACTAGGATAAAAATAGAACCAGGAGAAATATGTCCAACACACCATTTAATACTCATTACTAAATTATCAAACATATTAAAATGAGCGAGATAGTTTCCCAAAGCTCACTTTTTCGCTGACTTCGTGCTTCTTGTGGATTTTGATATAATTTTCAGTATTATCATAAGAACTATCCTTAGCTTAGACTAAAACACATGAAAAACGTTTCGACATGCTGTTATTTAATTTCAAATTAAAAAGTAAATGGAGTGGATAGTAGAGAAAATTACTGCATAATTACAAAGAAAATCGTTTAAGGTTTAAGCTGTAATCCACCCGCCGCTATTTGTTATATCAATTTAATTTAAAACTTATGTGTGGCGAGCTTTTTATCTAAAGTCATATTATGCTTCAGCATAATTGCGTAGTCAACTGTAACCACTGCTACTGACGCTCTGCTAATCGCTGCACTCACAGCCGCAGCTTTATTCCATCCCCTCAATACACCCCCTTTCTCGCCTGTCTTGCCTCTTGCCTCTTACCTCCGGCTTATTCCCGGATGCTCGTCCCACTTGAGTTTTCTTTTATTCCTTGCCTACCTACTCTTATGTTTATTTTTGTTTTCAGTTAGCCAGCGGAAATAATAGTGGTGAAATGTTGAGGATAAGACTTTTTTTATATGTTATATTACGTATTTAAGTTAGTATATAAATAGTATCGAATTTTAGTGGAGCTCGATGGAGCAGTGATTTCGTAAGTATAGCAATTTGACAAGGTTCAGTCATTGGATGGGTGACCAAAAATGCTTAAAATCTATAGCTTTTCTATCTTAAACTGCTACTAATCTGCTTTAGGCTTTTACCAATAGGCTAATGGTGATTAATTTTCAACTTAATATTGTTTAGTCCACCCATTCAAAAATCCATCCCATCAAATTGCTTTCACCCATTTTAAAGTGTTTATTAAATCAGAAAAATAATTATTCCAATACAACTTTAAGATGTATGGATCATATCTGCGATCACAGTCACCTTACGGTTAAACAAAGGAGTTTTGTGTCTACTATAGCTATAATTAAAAGCAGCAAGATTAGCAATATGCTTCTTCTAAAATAACTGTCATGTTGTCCTATCCATACAAAAATGTATGTCATCCAAGATGACCTTTTGTAGCCGATAGAGAGCGCCAAGTGGCGTCATTATTCCGTCCTCATTCAATTAAGTAATTTAGCTCATTTTTAAAACAGACGGGAGATAAAATAACGAAGACATACATATATATCCTAAATTATATTTATTAAAAAAAACTAAACATAAACTTGCTACCGAAGGTTTTAACATAATATTATGAAGTTATTTTTTTGTTTTTAAATATTTGTTATATATTTATTAGAAATGTCGTTAACAATGGAGACAAAACGAAAAAAAATTAGGTAGAGCTTATAAAAAAAGATTATAATTAAACATAATATTAAAAATTTGTATTTTTAAGTATAAAAAAATATGTATTATTTTACAAATAAGAACATTAAAGTACAAGGAACCAAACGTCAAGAAAGGAAGCATAAATAAGCGGTCTTTTACCAAATTATTACGTTTCTTAATTATAAGATTTGTTCTTGAATTCTTATTATAAGAAGAAAAAGAGGTCACGTAATCCTAATAGGTCGTTGGTAAAAAAAATGCGAAGGAAGACACAGAAATAGACCTTTAAAATTGCCCTTAATCATGGTAGACAAATTATCGTCCTCAGAACATTTAAAGTCCAATGCTGGAGTACAGATCTTCCTTGTGGGTGAAAACAACGGCTAAAAGAAATGGCCGAATGAGTGAAGGCGACTAATGAGGTAGAATGTCAAAAACTAGGGACCAAGAATAAAAAAGGCTTCAGTTGAAGTTTTATCCTTACTTGGTGTGGTAAAAACTAGGCGCAAGCATCAAAAAAGTTTTCAGTTGAAGCTATATCCTTACTAGGTAAAACAAGTCTTCTCATTTAGGTATTTACCAGTAAAGTAGTATTTATACTTATAGATTTCATATTATAATTTATAACACTGATTAGTATATATCCCGGAATATCGAGTACCAACCCTTTTCTGTCAGTGAGTAGGTACGGCATTAGTATTATTAGGATTAGGGTTCGCCATTTGATACTAGTGATTTTCTGTAGTGACACTCCAGTGGCAAGTATTACCACATTAGTGTGAAAAATCTAAATTATGAAGCGTTCCCGAGTAAAATGTGAGATCCACTTTTAACCTCGTTGTATTACGGACGCGGACCTAACATAGCACATTTTCGTCTATCCGAGGTTAATGTTAATACGCGTTTGACGCTGTTAATGTTATTCATATTTTTTTACTTAAAATAAATAAACTAGCACTTTTATTTCACAGTTTGTTGTTTAAACCATAAGACTGCACTAATTATTCTGGTAAAAGAGTGAAAAACCACGGCAGCGGATAGATACATGTGTGTATATATATTTATAAAACATTAATAACGCTTTTTGATTCATGTCTTACATATAATTCTGTAACATTCTTAGGTCGAAACCTTACAAGACCCTATTTTTCTCCCACATGAAAGCTTCATTGGCATCAATGAGAGATGCCACAAAAGTGCGAAGCCTCCACGCTAGAGAAAAGATTAATAAAGCTTAGCGCACACTCGTGCCACACCTGTCCTTTGTCGCTAATGGACGCGGGCCCTAATCTCTCGGGAAATGGGATGTAGGAAAATACATTTTAACGCCACTATAATAGATATTGTGTATATTGAAAGATTTTTCTTTATAAATGTTCGCTCGAACATTAATCGTCAGAAAAGATTTTGCTCAACGTTGTCTGAAGATAGTATTATTGCTCTGTGAATAAATAACTAATATACAATATCTCATACATGGTTCTGGTTTTAAGCACTTTAGCGATTTTTAATCGAAATCGCAAACAGCGAACATACCAATCACAAATTAACAAGAGACAACGATAATATAGAAAGCTATGATTTTCCATTGACCCTGCCATGTATTGAATTTGAAACTTAGAACCAAACCACTCGACCACGAAGATTGTGAGATCTCATGCACCTGCGACTGAACGCTGGGATTAGATTTGCCATCGCAGATTCTTTTCACTCATGTTTAGCGTCTGCTGTATGGCTCTTGATATCGATAATAAGTTCTGTAACATTTGTTTCTGACCTATGTGATCTAATATTTCTTTATTAAAAATCTATTTATTGATAGTAATTTTTTTATATACATCAGCATTGTATTAATTTAAGAATTGCTATAATTTTAATAATGATTTAGTTGCAGGGCTGTTCTGTCCGAGAATATCAGTCAATTGTCTGGCGCGATTGTAAGGGTCAGTCCATCGATTTTTTTAGTATAGAAAAACACTCCAGCTTTCAGCGCGCCAGAAATTGAGATCGAATGACTGCTGATCGCTGCATTACTTGCTGAGCAGCTTAGCTAGGTGCACTAAAGTGAACGTGTTTAGTTTTGTAGAAGAAATAACTGCCGTAACCAAAGTTACTATGCAGTTTAATCCACGGTGTTGATTAGTTAATAATATGTAGTTTGATTTTTTTATTACAAAGACTTTAATTACGATGAATTACGTCTAAAGTTGCTACTAAAACCCTCGTACTTCAATTTTTGTTTTGTCAAACCCGTTAATGTATCTATAGCTCCAAAAGTATATTTCGTAGATAGAATTCAGACGTACCAAGAGAGTTGCAACATCTTTAGTATGAAGCATCTACTCGACGGTCGAAAAATTAAAAGTTATGTCCGGTTCCACCCGGTTTGAGCTAGAAATAATTGGAGGAGACTTGAGCTAACCGTCCGGATGCAGTAACAAGCGGATGATCCGGGTAAAGGCAAGTCATATTAGGGTTGCTACCTGAGCAGTCCAAAATGCTCATGTAAATGCATTAAACTAGTGTTTTAGAGAACTAACAAAGCGTTTATCTAATTTGGCGGATAATATCAAGTTATCGTATAAGACTTAAAGTTGATATTTTGCCATGTTTCTCAGGAACTTATTAAGAACTAAGACAGTGCTTCTTATTTTTACTTTGCAATGCCAATACTGTTTGAAATGAAATATATAGGTTATGCGCGATGTTCATTTATTTATATATATGTCGTTAGAACAAGTTCAAAAAATAATAAAGCAATAAAATTCTCGGACTATATTTCATATTTTAATATAATTAACTGCACAACTTAATAAATTTTAATTCAGGAAAGTAATTTCTAAAAAATAATTTTGACAACCCTTTACATAGTGTTGTAACGAGCTACATCTCTGAGGATGCAGCGAGCTCTCAAGATGTCTGCCTTTGTGGCATCTGCACTGTTTGATGTGCGCCTACCAATTTTGAAGCTGTTAGTGGATTTATTAGGGGTAAAGTTGGAGAAGTATCCTCGTGTAAATGTGAATGCCATTTGAAGGCATTCGTAGTAATAGAAAATTCTTTAGAAATTTGTTTAGTCAGGTGTAAAATATGATAGAATGAAATATTGTGCATACATTTTTCTTCTTCATTTGCAACCTCACAGGCTGACTAGCATTTGGATGAAAGGTAATTAATTTACCATAGTTCGAGATAGAAGAGTCTTTTTCACAGGTAAGGCTGGTTTACTTTTGAGTAACAATATCCTTTAATATACTACCTTTCGGTAGTGCAAACAAAAGTGGCTGACGTAACAGCCAAAGAAAGTATCTTCTAACATGTGGGATGTAATATCTGTAGTGCTAATGCCTAGGTATGGGATACGAAAACCGAGTCTACTCTGAGAGAGAGACCCTGCCCTCGACTGTCCTGGGCTCGAGTCCCAGAAGGGTTAGATATTTGTGTAATGAATACGAGCATTTGTGTTCGAGTTATGGGTATTTATATATATATATATATATTTCTATAACTCTTACATATCTATGTAGCTATTACATCTATGTCTACCCTAGTATCCTAAAGCAAACCTTAAAATGCTTACTTTAGACTAGCCTAATTGGTGTGAATGTAAGAAATATTATTATATGATGATCAACGTCTTAATGCTCCCATTACTGGGGCATAGAACTTCCATACCCATTAAAATACCGAGGGAGGAATGGGCCACACGGCTTCAATGAGAAGAAGTGAGGAGCAACAACGGTCAATACAGTACACACCTTCTCAAGCAGGGTAGCTGTTAAGTTTTGGCCATTCCATGAGCGGCCATTACAACAGTTCCTCAGCCTTTGCGATCAAAGTCCGAACGTTGTTACTACTTCTCCAACAGCTTCTCAGTTTACTCTAATCAAATATACGACATACCGTTTACGATATATATATATATATAATTTAAGAAGCCTTTATTGTATTGATCCATAAGGCTCGAGCGCCACCGCCGTGGTGAATCTATCACGATGGTAGAACTCCCATTGGGGAGATGCCGTCGTTTCTAATAAATCACTTTTATAGTGCTAACGGTTTTGTTTCAAGTCCATTTTGGACTTTACGTCGTTCAAAACATTAGTAGCGCTGTAACTGTCATTAATTTACGATCGACTTCCATCCAAAATAATCCCACGTTTTTACAAAACGACTCTTTCTTTCTCTTCTTCTTTCATTCCTGGTATTCTCGAATCAAAACTCGAAAATAGAATAAAAGAAATCTATAGCTACTTTACCAACAGCTGAAATATTAAAAAAGATAACAATAAAATTATAATAGAAAGATTAGCGAGGACATAATGTTATCATTTCATTTAGCTCGATTTTATAAAATGCATGAATGTATAATAGAAATAGTATAATGGTCTTTTAAACAATGAATTGTAGTTTTAAAATAATAATGATATGAATAGGTGGGATAGAATTGCAAAAAGCAACGAAGTTTTAAACAATAACGGGTGGGTAGATAACTATACTACTATATCTAGTAGGTACTATAAAAAACGCGAACTAATTAAAAGTAAAAATAAAACAAGGGAAGTAACACTAACTCCGCATGTCGAAAATATACAATCGTAGATGCTTATCTTAAAATATGTCTACGCGTTACACATTATTTATTTTGTTAATGTTTAATATGTATAATAAACAAAACCGCAATAACTTCTAAGAAGAAAGATACTTTGAAGTGTGCTAAAACTATGAAAATCTTATCACACATTTTGTTATTAAAATAAAATATATGATTTTATAAATAAAGCGGGAAAAGACGTTTGATGGCGGCGAACGTTAAGTGTTTTAGGCGACTGCGATATCGAATAAATATAATTATTTTCTGCATCTTTATGTATTGCAACTAATGCTTTTACAAAATTTTGTTTATTCACTATTCATTTGAAGCAAAGTGTAATAACGACTACAGAGAAATAGGTTTATTATTCTGTAAGCAGTACTTGCCAAACCTTAGCTAGCTAGTCTATGAGTAGTTTTATATAGGTATAGATCTTTTTTATAATTTAAATATAAATATGTCTTTTCTTATTTTCTTTAGGCCTTAATGACCACATTTATCGATACAACTTTACTAATTGTTATAAAAAATCTGAGCTAAATACAGATTATTTATTTGGACAGAAAAAAAGTTCGTCCAAAGTTACTAGCTCAATCAGTTCCGCTGACAAAATAGGAAGCGATTTTAGTTTTTTTTATTAATATATTTTTATATTACGAGGGAGTTTTTATTCAAAGTTAAAAAAAATTTTGAAGCAGTTATTGTAAAATCGAAGTTTACGTGAAATAATGTAAAATAAAAACGTTTAAAGGAGATGTAATCAGATTTTACAGAAAATGCAATCTGGCAAGCTTGGAATAGAAGAAAGGGACGAAAGCGGATTATTATAATAACTAATACAGTCAATATGGTACAAACTCTACACGATGTAAGGCGTAATTTTGGTTTGTTTACATTGTTAATGATATTGCGCTTAGTAGTCTTTACACACACCATAACTACAACCACTATGTCGCGACAACAATTGGAGACATTATAGCTGTGTAGTGGTCCGTATTACCCATGCAGTTGAAAGTTGGCCCAT
The DNA here is from genome assembly GCA_927399485.1 of Calamotropha paludella. NCBI lineage: Eukaryota > Metazoa > Arthropoda > Insecta > Lepidoptera > Crambidae > Calamotropha > Calamotropha paludella. Next base: position 14,719,148 of record OV656803.1, on the reverse strand, counting down.
AAAGTTTAGCTCGTAAAAATTAAGCTACGCGAACGACAAGACTAACCACCCATTAGTTGCTGCGATGTGGTGTACTTGTGTTATGTATGTGAAATTAACATTTTCTCGCTTGTATCTACATATTTCTCCTTAACTGTATACGAAAATAGTACTCCACAAATAATATATATCATTGCACGTGGATAGGTTACTACTTAACGAACATTAAACGAAATATTATAGCAAACTCTCCCATTTGTAATAGTCTTCTTTGTTTTGGCTTTTGAATGCCACTGAGTATAAAATGAAAGAGCAAAATCTAAATAATCTTTTTTTATAAACTTCGTAAATAATTTTATCGGTTATTATTTTCGTTTGAGGGGAAATTGCGCCATTTAAATATTTTTTTTTTAACTTTAGACAGTCCGTCAACGCACATATATATTAGTTTATAAACAAATATCAAAAAGTCTAAGTGCGTATGATAAAGCGATAACAGACATCTGTCAATCTGTCTTTAAGAAACATTGTATAAGATTTAATGCCATCTTTAGTTAAGCCGTTTTAGTTAGTAACGTTCAGATTTGTTTTTTATTTATTTGTGCTGTTTGTAACAGTGCCTGTACAGTAAGTGTATATTTCAGCTTGCGACACAAGAGGTACCAACCGTGTTCTCCTATTTGGAAACAGGAATCCAACATCGAAATCTGTTTCTCCGTTGATAATTTTAAGAACTGTATTTACTGCAGTTTTGCTTGTTTTTTTCGTTGGTTTTCTTTGATTCATTTAAAAATATAATAAAAGAAAATATGTATATGCTTAATGGTTATGGTAAAGTACATTTCGACCGCGAAGTGCCTATAATTACTAACTGCAAAATTTGAAATAATACACAAGCTGATAAAGATGTTTAATTTCTTGACAAGTTAAAATATAGTTAAAAATTTGTTTATTTTTCTTTTAACTTGATTGCTTGCAACTGAAAATACGCTAAGGAAATTTCATTAAAACATGCAAATAATGATTTTTATTTGGAAATGACAAAAAGTGAATTTCTCCACGAATTTCAGTTAGGAGGTATTGGTACTTCGCCGTCGATTTGTCTATTTCTTTGTTAAAATGTTAAATTTATCTTGTATAAGCAACTTTAGACATAAATTTGTGCTTAAGATAATTATTTTTATTTTAAACGATATATACCTAAACCTTTATACATTGGCAGCTGCTATTCAAAGAATTTTGAAAGCAGTACATAAGCATGCCTAAAGAAATAATGAAAATTATGAAAATGATTTTACATTACCAATTGATCAACTTAATGTTTGGTATTAAAGATACACACAGACTTTAAGAAATAATATTTTTTTACTTTTTAAATCAGTTATATATCTTTTGATACACACTTAATTAAGACACAAATTTAAAAACATTAGAATTTTACTAAATAACTTGATAAATAACTAAAATGGGAAAAAAAGGGTCTTAAAAATAAAGAAAAGTCTAAAATCTAAATGTTTTATCCAATATTGTTTTAAAATAAAAACAAACGACCGCACCGAAGAACGCATATGACATTAATTTACCGTTTTATTCTATGACTTTATAACTGGCCAAATTAGGAGATTATGAGTTTCTTTAAGATTTTCTAACGAATCACTTCTTCTAACAAATACAAAGTTGAAGTATTATTAAACCGGTTCAAACAATTGATGTGACGTGTGTTATGACTATCTTGACAACTAAATCTCACAACGACCATTATGAGAATTATTATAATTCACTCAACACCATTCTGCGTGTGCCGACATTTATAAAGATATTAACCTTTAGCTGTAACAATAAACCATGGACTAAATATTTACATTAGTACAATTCCACGGGAATACAGTGCTTCAAGAATAGTTCGGTTAAAAAGTTCATGCGTACACTTGCCTTTAAAATAAACACACTCTTTGTGATGTACTGACGGACTGTACAATAAATGTACGGAGATCGCAGCACTTAATAAAATAACAAACAGTGATAGCTGTTCAATGTTTAAACGCAGTCAACTAAACTGTAGTACAGAAACTCTATCCCAGACAAACTAAACTCAATTCTATAAAAAAAGTAACTGGATTAAGCTTCGAGTTTTTTTAAACTAATCCTTTATAAAGATGAATTCTTTTTTTAAATATATAATTATTCTACACCTGATTAGATATTATAAGTATTTACTTTTGGAATACTTTGCATAACCCAAGCTTTTTTGATTTAAAATTTTCATACAGAACCTAGATACTGGCAGAAGTATTACCTCTTCTGAGGAATGAGTTGACAATAAATAAAGCTCTTACCCAGAGTAACTAGCATGAAGATCGAACGCATCATACTGTTTAATACATATCTGTGGTACAACCGCCTGATCTAAATAGGTACTTTGCCTATCTAAACAGTGCACCTTTGTTTAGCGGTCTGTGGGCGATAAAATACAATGATGGATCTGTAGAAAGATTTCATTACGATCGAACTTCTGCTACAACTTCATTCTAAAAGGATTATGCGATGGTCGAGCTTAGGAAGTCGTATTATCTAAACGTCAGTGATGTAAAACAGATGATATTTGATATGTATTGGAAGTAGTTTATCTGTACATATAACACTAGACCAGTAACTTTTATAAAGAAAGCATTTATTATATCGTCATTATTTGGCGAGCACAACACAAACAGTTATAAGATACAGAAACAAATTATAATAATAAAACACTTTTTTACGGATTTTTGCGCATGTTTTATTTTATTTTATATTTAATCCTGACGTTTCGACTCCTTTACAGGAGCCGTGATCACAGGATGACTAAGATGATGGTTGTCATGTATTTTCTACTACCTTCACAATATTTTAATCGGGCACGTTCCTAATTATTAAATTATTTTATATAAATCAAGTTGTTTTATTTTATTTTAAAACATTATTTAGTTATTTAATTAATTCTCACTACGATTACATTGTATACTACTGAGTCTACTACCAGTTCGGAAATTGGGAGGGCCTTCCGAGAAGAACTGGCGAAAGAAACTCGGGCAGGGGGACCGACCTCCATCTTACTGTTTAATTATTTGCAAAAAGAGCTAACTACATCATCAGGTCTTGCAGTGTGTGTTTTTGTAGGTATTCATTTATTAATTATTGGGTCCCAAGCAGGTGGAACGCTCCAACCTTCGTCTCTATTGAAATTAGGATGTTTCTTAATTTCAATAGCCTCGCGTAGCATCCTAGGAACAAATCTTTGTTCTCTAGCGAGAATTTGTGGTTTATCAAAACGAATATAGTGGTTTGGCCCCTCAAAAGCATGCTCACACACTGCAGACCTATTATCGCGCCTATGTTTCATGTCAGCTACGTGTTCTTTAATGCGCGTCCCTATACTTCTCTTTGTTTGCCCGATGTATGAGAGCCCACAGTCACAATCGATTTTGTAGACACCCGCTGCCTGAAGGGGTATATTACACTTGACCGATCGTAAGAATTGGTCAATCTTCCTGGCTGGTTTAAAGTAAGTTTTAATAGAAACCCGCTTCAGAATATTCCCAATCTTGTCAGTGACCCCCTTCATGTAGGGAAGGACAGCAGGTTGGCGCTCTACTCTAATTGACTCACCAACCTACCGTTTGGCTAAACACGTAGCTAAAATACTATCACCACTAAGGGGTAAAACAACTGCCTATGTAAAGGATTCCTACCATTTTGTTAGTGAGATACAACACCTACGTCTCACTGATGATGAAACTATGGTTAGCTTCGATGTCCAATCTTTATTCACAAGCTTACCTGTTCAAGATTGCATTGATGTCACTAGGAAGAGACTAGAGAAACACAATATACCATGTGAATATTCAAAATTACTGGAACACTGCCTAACATCGGGCTATCTCTTGTGGAATGATGAATTCTACCTACAAGTGGATGGTGTAGCAATGGGCTCTCCTGTATCACCCATAGTCGCCGACATATTCATGGAGGACTTTGAGGAAAGGGCCCTAGCGACGGCACCGGTGTGTCCACGCTTTTACAAAAGGTATGTAGATGACACATTTGCTATATTACCAAGAGATATGGTTTCTGTCTTTTTAAGTCACCTTAATTCCGTTCATCCCAACATACAATTTACTATGGAATTAGAGACAGACAATAAAATAGCCTTCCTAGATATTCAAATCAGCAGGAATCCAAATCAAACCCTTAGTCATACAGTGTACAGAAAGGCAACTCATACCGATAGATATTTAAATGGTGACTCTCACCACCATCCTATACAGTTAGCTACCGTAGGGAAATCTTTGTTTCAGAGAGCTCGCGGCATCTGTGACCAACAACATCTGACTGCTGAACTTCAGCATGTCAAGCAAGTACTACAAGATAACAAGTTGCGAGTACCAAGACTGCGTCACAGAAGCCGCGCCAAACCAGCCACAGTAGAGCGCCAACCTGCTGTCCTTCCCTACATGAAGGGGGTCACTGACAAGATTGGGAATATTCTGAAGCGGGTTTCTATTAAAACTTACTTTAAACCAGCCAGGAAGATTGACCAATTCTTACGATCGGTCAAGTGTAATATACCCCTTCAGGCAGCGGGTGTCTACAAAATCGATTGTGACTGTGGGCTCTCATACATCGGGCAAACAAAGAGAAGTATAGGGACGCGCATTAAAGAACACGTAGCTGACATGAAACATAGGCGCGATAATAGGTCTGCAGTGTGTGAGCATGCTTTTGAGGGGCCAAACCACTATATTCGTTTTGATAAACCACAAATTCTCGCTAGAGAACAAAGATTTGTTCCTAGGATGCTACGCGAGGCTATTGAAATTAAGAAACATCCTAATTTCAATAGAGACGAAGGTTGGAGCGTTCCACCTGCTTGGGACCCCATAATTAATAAATGAATACCTACAAAAACACACACTGCAAGACCTGATGATGTAGTTAGCTCTTTTTGCAAATAATTAAACAGTAAGATGGAGGTCGGTCCCCCTGCCCGAGTTTCTTTCGCCAGTTCTTCTCGGAAGGCCCTCCCAATTTCCGAACTGGTAGTAGACTCAGTAGTATACAATGTAATCGTAGTGAGAATTAATTAAATAACTAAATAATGTTTTAAAATAAAATAAAACAACTTGATTTATATAAAATAATTTAATAATTAGGAACGTGCCCGATTAAAATATTGTGAAGGTAGTAGAAAATACATGACAACCATCATCTTAGTCATCCTGTGATCACGGCTCCTGTAAAGGAGTCGAAACGTCAGGATTAAATATAAAATAAAATAAAACATGCGCAAAAATCCGTAAAAAAAGTGTTTTATTCTGATGTGTAATGTGCGCGGAAGTGTAAGAACTAAATAAATTATAATAAACGCAAATGGCGACAACATTGCCGGTCTAGCAGAACTTAAAAAAAAAATAAGGGCTATAAAATTTTAACTGGTAAACAGACTGGTCACCAGGCAATTTCCAACGAATATTTCATAATTGTTTTGATACTGACAGTGTGAATCGGTTTACATTGGGTGGAGTACGGATTTCGGATACGCAAACATATTTACTTTACTAGGATTGCAAAATATAAACCTGGTAAAGTAAAAATGTTGTACAGATTTTCCATACAAAATAATGTGTAGGAGTTGCGAGTTAATAGTTTATTCGAATTGATTTCCCTTCCTATATCTCGTTAATTTCTTTTAATAATTTCGTAAATCATTCTCATCAAATCATAATTTATTTTTTTCAATTTTATTATGCAACTAATTAGAAAGGCGATCCCAAAATACTTCAATATTTTGAATTTGTAAAATTAAGACCGGTAATTTTTATTAATATAAAAGACAATCGAATCGCTTTATGCAAACCGCAAAATCATTATCGTATCACGCTGAGGTTCCAAATTTAAAAGTCAATAAAGTCTCAGATTTGTCGGCCATCTTTGAAAACACGATATCCGAACGTAATGGCGGTTGTCATTTTAAAAAATCCCCTTTCTTCCGTCCGCGCCGATTTTAATAACAACATCTTCGCTTTCTTTATTAGTTATTTTGAAATCTCTTTTAAGTTCAAGTAACTTTATTGCTAGTCAGATCAGGAATTTCAATCTCACATCCTGGGTTGGTTAGCTTTGATGTAACCGGTGTGTACCAAGAAGTTAACGTAGACCTAATTTTTATGAGGCTTAAGTCCACAGTTGAAAGATTTCTGGTTTCCCACCTATTCAATGGTGATTCTTCGTTGAGTCACTGATAGTTTCCTATCTATTGTATGTCATTAACACCACATCGTTCCATTTGTATTGCTTGCAAATTTATACGAATATAGACTGTTATATTTTATTGTCCTTCATTTTAGGTTACCTAATTTTTTTACGCAGAATATTACTGAACTATTTACTTATAGCATTATTCGAAAGTGAACTGTTAATACTTACATTTTTCTGATAACGTTTTCATTTGCACGCAAGTAAACAATCTTATCTATAGCAAAGTGCAAAAACGCGACGATTCACAACGGCGATTTAAAGAGAAAAAAAAACAAACGAAATTAATAACTAAGAAGAAATCAATAAATATATATGATCATTACTACTTTGTTACGCTTCCCTGTAGAACAATATTTCAATGTTCGGTCGATTAATTCAGAAAAAAATACAGTTTCTCTCTCAGATTTCTATACCATACTCCATATAAATTAATTACGATAGAATAAAAGAAAGGAGGTTAACCGCTTTATATAAATTTTAATTATATATTATGAAGAATGGACAGAAAGAGCTAATCTGTTACGACAGGTACAGCTCTGAAAGGTATTTTGAAAATATTTCAAATTCACTGATAAAAGCTGCCTCTGGTAAGGTACGAATGATATTCACGAGGTTTATAGGAATTAAAAATTGTTTGTTGTTTTGAGAGAGTGAGTTTTGAGTTTTCGCTGTTTTTAAGAGAGTCAAAACAATGTACTCAAAATTCGGGATGACGTTAAATCGGTTGGGGTATAACTATAAGTAATTCTGTGCTGCTTACTACTGGAATTTAATATGGGGATACCGTCTTTACTTATAGCGACAAACTGATACATTGTAAGGATGTCGTTGGACCGGCTGTTATTCTAGTCCATTCAACATGTACTAGAGTTTATTATTATTATGTATCTTCTATCACATAGTCATCAATTTTGCTATCTCGGTATTTTATCGCATTGAAACTAATTAAATATCAATTATTTTCTACTAAGACTTTAAGCTCGAGTTAAATTTAATTGTTTCCGTTAGCAATATCTGCAGGATACACTTTATTTAAATTCGATTTATGAATAACTAAAAAGCCGCCGCTCTCTCCGTAAAAGATAAAAAGTTCAAACGTAAATCACAAAGTTTTTAATTTTAAACCATGAAATAATTCATACCTCTAAATCATGCGACTTGGATTGCTTTTTTCATAAATTGACTAATTTTTGTATTTTCATCATAGAAAAACAAAATTTACATTTTCATAAATTGTGACACTTGTGAACACTTCCAGCTTAATGGAAAGATCATCGTAACCTTCGAAGTTTTGGAACACAATAACGCAAAATATTTTTACGTTTATCATTCAGTACAATTAAATCTCTTTTCCAGTTAGCACTATATTGTCACAGTTTGTGGAACTTGATACTCTAGTAGGGCTATAGGAAGCATGAACAGTGGTTGCAAGAGCCATACTCGGATGGATGACCAACTTTTTTTTTAATTCAACTCCTTCGTGCTACAGACTTCATATTAATCTAGGATACAATTACAGTCATTAACAAACTAATCCGCATTTTCCTTTAGATCAATACCTAGCAGCTATATCGAAAAAAAGGTACAATATAAGGTAAAACTACAATTTTATATTTTTATTTTGATAATAAACTATTAATTTTTCAGTGATCAAGAACAAAGGATCGAATACCTAAATAGAGCGACTGAACCTGTCCTTTGAAGTGAAATACATTTTGTATACAAAAGCGAATGTGCCAATGTTTCAGAGCCTGAATTATTTTGTTTTTATTGTATTGACTCGCTGGAAAGGGAGGGACGAGCATTGTGTTTGACCATTGGTTCGGTATGTATATCTGTGCCTATTTTGCAAATGTTCGATAGTACGTAACGTCGGCAAAAACATGTCATCTCTGTATACCTAATGAGCTAAGTCGAAGTCAAAGGAAGCTTCTACCAAAATATGAAACCTCGCAGAACACCGCAATATAAAACCTTTTTTTTTAATTAAATCAATAAATAATATGATCTACAAAAAAAAAAATTAGCAAAAAAAAAATTTAAATAAAAATCAGGAATTAAGACTCCCAATTTTTAAAGATCCATCAAAATAAAAATATATTTTAGAAATAAATTTCATAATTTCTTTAATGTAACAACTAAAAGTAATATAACTATAGAATATCTTATAATAACTTGTTGAATTTATTCCAGTTGTATTCTTTCATGATACATTCTGTTTTTTCACAGACATTGTGAAGGGACCTGAGTGAATTCAATTCAATTTCCAAATGGGGCAAGCTAGTTTCTGACGGAGTCGCAAATTTTAAGGTCCCTCCAACTGTGAGGACAAGTGTTTCTTTTAAATAAAAGTTTTTTTTAATATATACAAGCAGGTAAGGGTGTACACACTTTCACTGATGACCGACAGCGTATCATCCAAGTTTAATTATTCGGAGACATCGTCTTTATAATCTATATTTGGACAAGCAAATGATATTTATATATGAGCAGATGTAAAGCAAACATTATCCCCAGATAAGGAGATAGTTATTTAAGTAGAGCATTAATGTCTTCAGTATTTGTCCTAGAAATATTAATCGCACTTTTGGTTGCTCCCTATGTTGTAGGAAGCAGCGAACATTTGTGCGAAATTTTGTGTTAGAACTGACATTGACTTTATAATTATGTAACAGATATTTGTTTTTTCATTTCATATTCAGATATTTGCATTTAACTTCATTGCTCCGTGGCCGTGGTTCTTATCCCGCCGTACACCTGTGTGATAGTTTCTTTACTATTTTATTAGTCACTTTTTGTGAGGTTAATACATTATGTAAACAATTTGTTTATTAAAACTTTTTTCGGTTTCTACAGTTTCTACAGAATCTAAAAACAAAAAAGCAACGTTTCGCTTATCAAATTAAGATTTCTCAAATTTTTCGTTTATAACCATTGTATGTTTTGAATTTTATGTCTTTATTTCTTAAAATATCTTAATTGATAAAGTTATTTTTATAGCTTTTTGCCGACGCTGCAGATTGAATGAAGCAATATTGACAAGTGGCCGTTCAGTTGCCAGCCCATTGATAGATCGTTTCGTTTCGAACAGATGAACAGACCGTATTCTGGGCACTTTTTAATTACAACAGCAGTAAGAATAATGCTTTAAGTATATACGAGTAAGTTATAGTGTTTAAGGATAAATATGAGAGGTTAAATTATAGTCAAAATTTACCACAGATTAAATTAAAGATTTTCTTTGAGTTTACACTATAATTTCAAGTTAGTTAACCTGTAGGTATATAGGGAACACAGGTAATATGGAAAGTATGAAATAAATGAGTGTGAATACGTTATCAGACCTTAACCAAATCAAGAGCTTTAATTTCGTAAGAACACAGATTTTTACAAATCGATATTGTTATTAGATTTGAGTTTCTATTAATTCCTTTATTGAACAATACAGATCAGGTTTGATGATGCCACAAACACAAACAGCTTGTGTCTAAACGAAATTTCAAAGGATTTAATCAACAGACACAGTAAGTACCTATTTATATTTATACCCATTTAATTGAAATTAAATATCTTATCTTATTACCTTAAGATTACATTTTCATCAAAACTGATCACAGAGGGGAACTTTCAATACATCTTATTGAAATGCCACGTACCTACAGAAGAAAAAAAATAAAAGACAAATAAGTCATTATCAACATCAAAGCGCTCAGAATGGTCGATCTTCATAATGGCAGCCAAGAAAAGTTACAAAAAGAAAAGTAAAGAAAAAAAATATTATCCAAATTAATTTTCCCCGAACGATCCTTACAAAGAGGTCGTATCTCTTTGATAGACTTTTTACAATAATTTATGCAAGTGGTCAGCAAATGCTTAATAGGGGTTCTTTTTAATCTTTAAATGATACGAATGGTCGTGAGTGTATACATTTCAAAGAAGTTTTTAAGGATATCATGGTTTCTTTTTGTGTGTAAATAAAAAAGGTAGTTAGACCAAGTAAATTTATTTGCGGTCCTTCATTTGCACAAAAAGTTATAGTTTGATAATAATTCGTTATTTCTATATTGATTTGTAAACAATACAAGGTATTCAAGGCTCGATGTTTGTCATAAAATAAGATAAGCGACTTTAACATTTCATACCTTCAGAGCGCGTTTTGCTGGCAGAAAACAAATAAACATCATTGCCTAATTTGCCAAAGCCGCTTATCGGCACAATCAACGTCAAAAATTCGAAATTCGAACGCCTTTGATTTCAGAACGATTATGTACCGAAGGCTAATAAATTCACCATTTTATTTAGAACCGCCCTGCCTTCCCCGCTTTGTACACTCCAAGAAAATGTAAGGAGTGCGCAATGAAAATCTAAGATTCTACGTAAAACGAACGTCTTTAAATTCAAAACAAGCAGAGTTATGTAAACAGACAATCAGTAACAATTTTAAAGATGGAATTCGAAGGGGGGAAGAGCGCGGGGGGTAATTTGGCAAACGCTTTGATTTCACGGGTCGATGTGGGGATCTGTATTTGAATTTAGAACAGATAGAACAAAGTTGTTTTGACTTTATTGACATGGGAAAGTTTCTTCGTCTGCAGAAAAGCTTGTTTGGAGAACTACTTATTTGAAGATTCATTTAGACGAATTGTGTTTATTCTAGGATAATTAATAAATTTTGTTTAAGATAGCAGCTCGAACTGATACGAAAGTTGCTTCTGAACTACAAAGTAGGTATGTATAAAGGTTTTTTAGCGACAACGACCACTATATATTAGCCCTCCCTGACTAAAGATGTACGCTTTTCCGCTTTACGATTTGTTATGCTATTTTCGGATTAGTAAGGTAAATAAAATTACGTATACTGACCGTAGGGATAAATCATACAACATAAATAAGTGTTAAATAAATCCTCACAATGAATAAACAGACAAATAACACAATAAACAGTGAACTGTGACCCTCCCGCTAATTCGCAAAAGGTGTCTTTCCGCTCCCGCGATTGCGCAAATGAAAGAACTGCTGTAAACAAACTCTGGCTGTAGGAGAATAAGGATTTCGGTATTAGTTAAAAAAGTTCGATTTATTTTAGTTTTTTTTCTTTTAATAATTATACTATCGTTGAAGACGGCTAAATTTATATTACTGAACAATCAATAGAGAGATAATATAAACGTTCGTTATGCTTATGTCTTAGTAAGTAGGTACTAAATGAAAGATAGCTAAAGCACTACTTTATTAGTTAAAAACAGCATCGCTTTATCTTGATTACCTGTAATATCTATAGGTAATGTTAATAAGATATAATACGATACCTATGATCCATTATTCGTTTTAATTCTTAGTAATTTTATTTTACTGATTCACTCCTGTACGATACTCAATTTTAATTCAGAATTTGAATCAATATGTAAATAGCTGTAAATACCTAAAATAATATGTTAATGAGAAAATACTTCAGTTTCAATTAAAATGAGTACAGCTTAATAATTAAAAAAAACACAAACAAATCCTAATTTTTAAAAAAAGTTAATAGCCTAATATATTATTAAATTATTGTGTATATTCCACTACCATAAACTTTTATTATATTATTTGGTCGTTATTGTTTTACTATAGAAAGGAAACGACGTTAAATAGGTCCTAAAACCCAAAGACTATCGACTGATCACGTGCGACCTTACGTCGATACAACAGTGACATCACTAGTGGAATGTGTTTTGTTAATTCTCAACGTCTCTTTTCGTTTCGCGATGTTTTTACCCGTCCCGGGTATTCCGGAAGGAACGGTTCGGCTCGGTTTGCTTTGCACCGGAATCATTGAGCGTTTGTTACCCGGCTACTGTGAATAGGTAACAGAGATTTAAATTTAGAACAGAAAAACAAAAGAGATCATTTTTTAGAAAGCTTTTTGATATAAATGTTAGCTTTTATATATACCTTATTAACATAAGGTATATATCATTGTATTTTTCAAGAATTCAAAAGTACCTACGTCTTATAACATAACTGAAATTAGTGAATGCTAATGAAACTATTTTTAGTTCATTATTATTTAGTTATGTTTGCATTAAACATCTATTATAATAATTTAGTTACGCTCATAATAATATTTAGTACCCTCTTTATTGATATTCGAGAAGGCACTTCAAACGCAAATAAAGGTAGTACTTGTGTAGTGTAATTCATATAATCAAAACATATCAATTACGCTTAAAGAAATTTAAAGTTAGTCAAATATCTCAATATATATCCTTTGCCACTGAAATTGAATCTAATCCAGATTTTACTCAATAAAACTCACACATTGAAAACCTAATTCGTAACCACAAAGAACCCACAACTATACAACACTTATCACATCATCTATTAATACCCGAAACAAAACGCAATAACTCGAAAATCCGAATAATAACCTTCATAAAGCTGAAAGCTCTATAATCCGCCGCATTTCATAATCACCTATACGTCTCCCTTACTCTCACAAACAAAATCGCACACGGGAAAGGGATAGCATAATCACTTGTTTATTATTACAGGGTTACGCTATCAACCGTATTAGCCGATCCCGTTAAATAGGAGCCCCTAACAGGGGCAAAAGCTAACAGAAGGAACATCTTTGTTTAACCAGATAAAATCTCTTTGACAATTTGTGCTTATTCAAATAAACGTCCCCTGATACATAAAGCCGAATCATAATGCGGGGAGTTCGTAGGTAGTTAATTAGTAAGTGTACTGAGTTTGTTGGAGGAATCTGTATTGCTCGAGTGAACTTGGGTAAGATGCTATCGGGTGTGGTTTGTAAGGGCTTTCCTCTTAGATTCGGTTTGTCTATGCCTTTATTTACTAAATGGTCTTTCAATTAGCTATTGAAGTTTAATGCCGCGTCTTAGTCGATTAAGTTATTTTTAAGCTAATGACCTTGTGGACAGGATGATTTCTTATTAATCTAAATTTTTATCAGTAAAATAGTCTTAGCCAATGCTAAGAAACTTTTTCCAAGTTCCGTCATTATATGGGTGCCCAAAATTTACTGCCTTGAAATAGTTTGTAGGTACTAAAGAAACAATGTAAAAATCACTTTGAGCTGTGGTTTTTACATAATTGAAGATGAAGACGAAGATGATAAAAGAGTATTCATACATGTACTTAGCTGTACAAATATAATAAAATATTTTTGACATTCAAAACATAGAATATAACGTCTTAAGTTTCATAGTGTTTAATAAGAGTTTAGAGTTACTAACTGTAACAGGTTATTGTTACATTTTAAATCTAACTGTACAAGAAAAACATGAAGCAAATTCGCCATTTCCATCCTTTTAAATATCACCCTCCAATTGTATAATAGGTGATCCCCGATCCGCAAACTAGGCCCCAATCATCAATCCCAATTAAAACGACCCTACGTGAGAAAAATCAAACAAAAACCACAAACGATTGCCTACAATCCCCTACTTTTTAAGCCACCGCATCATCGTGTCAAGATAGCGCCATTTTTGCGTCATTAGTGACGAACGCTGCGTCACCGCGACACGATTTGTCCGTAATATCTTTTTTTTTCGACGCGTGTTATCTCACACGCACAATATGCGTAAAATTTTCGGCCCTAATGTGACGGAAGAAACTTAGGCGATAAGGTTGAAAAGCTGTGTGTGCTTTTTTGTTTATAATTTTTGATCTTCGCGTATTGATACTTGGGTATGACGGTGCAAATAGATACTTTTGATAAATTACTTTAAGTTGTCTAATAGAATGACTGTTGCTTGTCTGTGTAACAGGCTTCGGTGGTGACCAAATCTAACTAAAACATGCTATAAGATTTATAGGTACAGAAAGTGATGTTGCAAGATCTTAGAGAAAGCATTCTTCATTACGTAGTTATAAAGTTACCGATGCGTGTTTTTCATTAAAATTTTAACACCAGTATCTCCAATATATTTATGTCATTTTCCTTTTGACATACTAGTCGACATTTTTTTGGCAGCCAACCTGTTGTCTTCTTCATATCGACATATACTTACTAATTAAAAATGTACAGGTGTCCATATAATGTTATATCACACATATGAGTTCATACTACTCCAATTATTAAGTTAGTTACTGGATCAAAATTTAATTCTTAATAAGAACAGGTATACGTAGTTGTCGTTTGGTTAAAGTTTTTACAAATAACATGATAATTATACTTTTCGGAGATATGATGTCACCATGGTTAAAATGGGTATCTAATTGTTACTACGATAAAGTTAAATTTGAAAAAGAACACCAACCACGTTCCACAATTGAAATACAAAAGAGCGCGCGTGGCACGCGTTGTTGACTCTACGGGCGGCAAGCAGGCAAAGGCAAAGGAACGCTGTCAGCCAGTCGGAAGCTGTTTCCAGCGCTTGAAGCAGCCTCGAGCCGCTGCAGAGTTGCTGTATTGCCGTTGTTTGAAAAGAGCACTCGTGCGCTAATTGTTTGCGGAAAGGGTTCGTTGAGTATTGTTTCGATGACTTTTTATGGTCTGCAAAAATATCGCTAATTTGCATACCGTGTATAGTAAAGGACATCGCTTATGTACTTTATATAATATCACTAGTTGTGTTTACAATTTCAAACCAAAACAAGGCTTTTTAATTATCGATTTGTAACATTCAAAGGCAAAATTCAATTTCTATGGTGTACGGGTATAATCAAGCTTGAAGTTAATAATCTAATTTAATTTTTAATAATCATATTCAAATACGGATTTTAAATAGGATTTTTACGGTACTTACTTGTCCCAAAATATTTTTTTGTGCATGCAACTTTTTGCTATCGCTACTTGTACATTTGGCGGCAATTTTTCTCTAATTAAAACTATACCAATTGTCCCGGTGTGCGTTTGTGCGCGTGCCTTTTGGAGACCACTTGTGGGTCTCAGTGCCAGTTTACCCCCACTAATGGTTTGAAGTCAGTTCTGTTTGGGGTGGCTTTAATTAAAGTATCTACTTTTGCGGTATTTTTTATAAGTCTCCAAGTATCACAACGCGTAGTTTTATTTTTGGCAGCGGAGCAAATATTTATGACATATCCTAGAACTTTGGCCTATCCTAGAACATATTATTTCGTTGATATACATATATATAATGTTAAAAGCTGGGTTTTATGACCAGCTTGGCTCACAATCTGCGTGTGCTTTAAATCCAGGATAATAATTGATCGATTAAAGGATTTTTAGTATGATTTAACATTTCCCCATTTTACAATGGAATTTTCAAATGAAATGTATTTAGTATCTTTATATTTAACAACAAATTAAGTAACAAATTTGCAAACAATACTTTTTCTAAAATAGCTTGCTGAAATAAAATTCAAATATTTATATATTTACTAATTATTTAAAACATCGGAATAACTTTAGGAAGAAGCGTGAAATTATTATAAACTGTTATATTTATTAGCTTTATGAAATACGTGCAAGAAACACAAAAATGTGCAGAAATGAATTCAATAAGCTTAAGTATAATTTTTTTTATTACTAGATTCTTTTATTCTACAACAATCGATAAAAATGTTCAATGTTAAAGAGGAATAATAAAATTTTAGTATTTAAATTATTGTATGTCCATCGCACTAACTTGGAATTTAATTTCCGTTTGATAACAATATTCTTTAGTGTAGGTTATAAAATGCGGGATCAAATAACGTGCCTCATTATTTAAATAACAAAACGCAGACATAAAGAGCCTAAACATTCCAAAATGTAATAACAGAACTCATTTTATACCAGTGAGAACGGAACGTTCCTAATTAACAATTTCGAGACTCGTCTTTTCTCACCTTATATGTCTACGTAACTTGATTCTGGGAATTATTATCTTACTAATGTCCACTTGAATTCTAGCTCGTAATTTGTGAAAGATAATGGGAGTTTCGTATAACCGGTACGACAACGGAAAACGTTGTACCAAAAGCGATCTCAAGAAATCATTGTCTCTTTAGACGCCATTTTGAATTTAAAGAATGCGATATCTTCGCCCCATCTCCCCTTCTAATTACTAATGCTATGTCGCTTTGGTACTGTAACTTGATCATGTTCACAAATTAATGACATTTTTTCGTGAGATGACAAATGGAATAGCCTAGAATCTACAGAATGCTGATAATAATTATGATAAATTTTTTATTATGAAGCTACCTAAGATTTCATCTCTAGATTTTGTAAATATACTTTGAGCATATAACGCAGCGTTTTGGTAGCATACCGCATTCTTATTCTTTTTTCCTTATTGTAAAATAATACAGATTATTCAATTTACCAATTATTAAAAATCCAATGAAAGTGTCCAGAAAATTATATACCGAGGACCTAGCCCACTGAGCCCACCGTGCACCGGTAATAATACTTATGAGCGAATACAAAAGGTATCCTTTACATTCTAATTATTGGATGAAAGTAACCTGCGTGATAAATGAGGCAAAGACAACTCGTCATTGTCCCGCCAATGAAAGAGCTTTTGTCTATGGTCCAAGACAAAACCCTTCGCTCGTTATCTATTCCCCGCTCGACTCATTCTTTTGTCGACCGCGGAGGTGCATTGTCGGTGGGCGCGTCGGCGGAATCATTAAATCTTTTAAACAAAAACGTTTGCAAATATTTGCGAAATTCTCACGGCATGAAAACGTTACGCATTTCGCCATTTTGAATTGCTTTATCTCTATATTTTCTACATTCAACCGTATATAAATACGGCGATTAATTTTAAAATTTTGTTATTAAGTTTACTTTTCCAAAAAGTATGTAAGATTCGTGGATTTTACGAGAAGTTATTTAAAAATATATGTATATTTATTATACCAAAAAAGAGTGCTTTTATCACGTCACTTAAAATCGTTTTGAGGCAATCAATAGAAAATAATAACATATTAAAACTAAACGGTACATAAAATAATTGGCTTGCTTATAGGTAATAGTTTTTAAAAACACGTTTAATTTTCGCCAACATCTATAAATAACGGTCACAGAAGTTTTATTTCATAAGTAATTAATAAATCTCTACTAACTAATTAACATGAGATTAGATGTGTTTTTAACACGATATATTCGTATTGAAACCTGTTTTTTTATTCAATCATGGGAACGAAAGTGGCGCCTTATATTGATGGTTTATTATTTGTGTGAACACCTTGACTATTAACGAAATCAATATGAGGGTTTGAAATTGGTTAGCGCTAGAATTGATAAATAAATAGTTATCTATGCAATTTTAACCAACCGTATTGATAGTTATTTTAAATATCGGTTCTGCTATTGGCTGTAGCGAGTTAAAGCAAATTTCCACAATTATCCGCACTGGGCCCTCGTGGTTGTTAATTGTGTTTTTAAACAAAACCTTATCCAATAATCATCCAAATTGTTAGAGCGTTGATCAAGATAAGAAAAATAAATGTATATTCAAGAGAAGCTAGTTTAAAATAATTTAATTATTTTAATATTAATAGATTAGATTTTTGTTTAACAGTTAAAAAAGCTGGTTTATGAATATTTTTTCCTACAGGTCAATTTAATGTTTTTATTTTACACCTGCTCGGAAAGTACGTTTTATTGTCATATAAGAGAGGTGAATTTGTGTGAAAATCTATTCCTACCCTGCTAGAGCAGCCGGTAAATATATATGAAATTTTTTGCTGTTTTTTTATTTATGACAGAATAAAAAGAAAACATAAATAACATAGCCCGAAAAGTATTTATTTCGATATTCAAATAAATTCTATTATTCGCTTTCCATTTTCTCTATTGTACATATTCTGTTTGAAATTTAAATATTCTTTAGATTTAGTTTCTTTTCGTTTCGTTTAACTGCAGTAACTAAGAAGAAATCTACTAGTGAAAGAGAGGATTTTTGAGTGAAGCTCTGAAAGAGTGAAACTCTCTTTTAGACAACTCACAAATTTCGCTTGTCTCCCTCCTGCTACTTAACGGTTCAACCTTTTCGAACAAATTTTGGCATGAACATACATGATTATAACCTGACGGACATAGGCTATGTAAAAAAAATATATACTTTACCATGGAGGAATAATCACCGAAAGAAAAATTCAAAAGCTTATCACAGCCAAACCGCTGATACTACATTGATGAAATTTGGCGCCAAAACTCAAATTGTGGTCGTGACTAATGTGCAAAAAAAATTTTGAAATCGGACATACCATGGAGGAATAATCACCGAAAGAAAAATTCAAAAGTCGATCACAGCCAAACCGCTGATACTATATTGATGAAATTTAGCGCCAAAACTCACATCGTGGTCGTGACTAATGTGCAAAAAATGGTTTTAAAATCGGACATACCATGGAGGAATAATCACCGAAAGAAAAATTCAAAAGCTGATCACAGCCAAACCGCTGAGACTACATTGATGAAATTTGGAGACAAAACTCACATCGTTGTCGTGACTAATGTGCAAAAAAAGTTTTGAAATCGGACATACCATCGAGGAATAATCACCCTTCAATAATCTAATTCAAAATCATTGAAAAAAAGTTCACGTGCAAAATAAAAATTTTCAATTTCATATGTGCAAAGTCCAGCGAAGCCCTTTTCGGATCATCTTGTATTAGCTCTGCATCACAGAACTTCTAGCTTCGAGCGGCGGTAGCCGCGAGAGGCAACCAGTTTGGTGCGCGATATTTTCCAGGCAATTGTTAATGATTAAGGTGAGGTTAGGTTAGATAAGGTCAGGTGGTGAGTAGGCATGGGAACGTTATACCAAAAAGTAACTAAAAACCGTTTTGAATTTCATACCGAAACATTACGTTACCGCAAAACGTAAAACCGTTTTTCTCATAACCAACGCAATGCAACCAAAACTAAAAACCGCGCACCGCGCCGCGCCGGCCGCCACGATCGCGTAAATGAGCCATAAGAGTGGTAAATGCAATAATAAAACAAATAATTTTGTAATTTTATCAGAAATATTATCAAAAAAATCGAAATGCAAATTATTGTAAATAAGACGATTTTTATTCATATATCTCATTTATTTACGTTATATTAAAGATGGCACTGATTTAAAGAGGCAGTTGTAAATAGCAGTTTTGGTAGGTTAAAAATTATAAATGGCACGTTTAATAACTAGTTTAGCAGTAAAAAACTAAGCAGTAAAGTAAACAAAAATGAGAAATAAAAAATAATGAAATGGATCAGTGAATATAAAATTGAGCAGGAAAATAATTAAATGGACGGTAAAAATTATTGAACGAGCGGTTAGTAATAAATCGGAATTTGTCGGTAAAAAATCTCATTCTGAGCAATTCTCATTATAACCTAACCTAACCTAACCAAAACTGTGATTGGTCGTTTTCGCCACTTCTCATCTCAATGAATTTGAGTTCGGGTGTCACCGCTCGCTATGATCTGCCGACTATTTATCGAACCGCTCATTCCTTCATTTGTCCCGCTGATTCAGTTATAAGACTGCTCAATTATTTTTAGAATTGACATTGTATGACAAATTAACCGACTAATTGATTTTTTATTCCTGTCCATGTTTTACTGTCGCAATGATTAATCAACCGCCATTAAATTAAATAACTGCTCAATATGTTTTCCAACTGATCATAATAACATCTCGAATATTTAAACAACAGCTCAAAAAATTAGCTCCCATTAAAGATTACTAGTTCATATATTTTAATTTTAACAAACTAGTCCTAAGTCTAGTAAAAACTCAAAGGGATATCGTCATAACCATAATAACGTAAAACTAAAACAAAAACTTGCGTTACGTTAGCTAACATCGTTTTCGTTTCATTCGTTTCGCAGTAGCCAAACCATCTCGTCAACCGCGGTAGTGAAAACCAAAACTGAAAACGGTTTTTAATAACGTTATGGAAACTTTAAAAACCTTACGTAACGGTTTTCAAAAAGTAGCCAAAACGCCCATATCTAGTGGTGAGGTAAGGTAAGGTAGTGCTTCGCTCAATATTTGCAAACAGCAGCATGCATTGCAGACCTAGTATAATGGTGCTGCCAGAACTGTATAGATAAAAATACCTCTGAGTAGAACTTACTTCCTAAAGCCTAGAAGTAAATCAATACAATAAAAACTATTTATAACACGATTTTGTATATTTAACCTTCTTTAAAGGAATAACGTATTTTATTTTTTTCTCAGATGTAGGAAAATTACTGTGTCTCTATAAAAAAAAATGTGATTTCCGATCTCAAGTGCTTTGTCAGTATTCGGTCACTTTCGCCCCTCGGTGGACAATGTACTATTAAGTACTTATATGTACACCACTTGTGTTATACTCGTATGTAATTATCACCATCAGCATGTTGTCCACTGTAACACCATTAGAAGAACGTTATCAATTTGAAAATATTCAAACCTTTTTTCATAAATCATAGGAACGGTAGGTCCACATACAGCCAGTGTTTTAGGTTACATACTTACTTTAGGTTCTATGAAAATAAGGTGTAAATCACAAACGAGTATGCATGCAGATAGCAATAGTATTAAATATGCCTATGTAGATTTATTAGCAGGGTTTTAATGCAATCAAAGATATCGTTGTCTTTATTTATTAATTGTGTTTTCTAAGCCGGAGGATAAGCCGTAACGCTAATTACAAAACTAAGGAAAATAAAACCGAAGCGGCCATATTGTGGCCAACAAAGAGTCATTGTGCTCCCATATGGGAAAATATCGCTTTTGTCACCATTGTTCGTGGTAGACAGATAGACAACTGAAAAGACAGGCTTTGAATAGTTATGTAAGCAGGAAGACTTCAATGCGAGTTTATGCGGAGCATTTAAACGGACATTTGTTTTAATGTTACTTGCGAGAGTTTCTATGGTTTTGTTACGAATATCTGAGTAAATGTTTGTTAATTCGTATCTTAAAGTTTATAGAGATTGAGCCTGTAAAATGTTAGAGAATTCTGAAAAGGAATGCTCTTTCGCGAAAAAATAATGGGACAATTTATTACAAACTCCTTATATAACAAAATATAATTAAAATAAGAAACGTTATTTTTCGTATTATAAAATATCATTTAAAAATACAAATCCATTAAAGAGTAATATAAAACCACTTGTTCTAACTTTTTATAGCTAAATATCAATTCAATGCTTAATTTTAATCAAATATATTATCATGGTTATATTCTCTAATACCAAATATGCAAAATTAAATCGAATAACAAACAAACACATCCCTCTAAAAGCCTATACATTGACAGTTTTATCTAACAATAAAGAGCTATTGACATGACAGCGATATCATAGACTATAACATTCATAATTATAGTGCCGAAGAAATTTGAACTTTAGTACCAATATAAAAGGTTATGAAAATGAACGGTTATAATTTATTAAATGCTGAGAAGAGGTTTTATAATAAAAATTAATAATGCTAATGACCAGTTCACACCAAACTGACGTTTGATCCCACGCTTTAACATCCACTGTTCTCATACCACTTAAAATTATAGTTCGAGTAACCACGGATTTAAGAAAATATTAGGCAGCTAAGCCTTTATCATATTTTCTCAGAGACACTTAGGAGATCTTTATAAATCGGGAGATATTACGTTGTAAAAATAGCAAATTCAAATATACACCCATGATTTTACCCTCTCTTTGCCGGTTGTTATTCGGTTTTATGAAATATAAAATATCTATCTAAGGTTTCTCTAGGTTAATATTATATATGCACTATGTAATAACTAATCCACGTCAAATGAATAATTACTCTCAAAAGTTAATGTTATAAAGTTGAAAGTAGACTATCCACTGTCACTACTTCTCACATTTCTTACTACTCATGCTGATCATAATTTAAAGAACCTAAATGTCAATTAATTACCACCGTTTTAGATATGAAAAACTTTGTGTCAGGAAAAGACATACATACATATTAATATGATTTATAATCTATTCGGTACGTATTAATGAAGTCTAACGCATCTTATTCGAAAGAAACAGATAATATCGTAACATCAGTATTTGAACGGACTTTTTTAAATGTTTTGAGAAAAGAATGCTGCGTTTACTAATCAAAGATTAGTGATGTGAGTTTTTCGGATTTCCGAACGGTTGCGATAGTGACGAGATTGGGCGATTAAATTTTGAAAATGGAATTTTAGTTGCTTTATTAACCTTTTTAAAAAGCCGAGACTGGCGCGTTCGAGTATTTGTGGAATGGCGCAAGAAGAGAACGCATCCGTACCTCTTTTCGGCTCTCCATAATGTAATGGGTCAATTCGAAAAGCCAAATTTGTCTTTTATGAATTGTTTATTTGTATATATAACGAAACATGGTAAGGCATTTGACAGGTTTTTATACTGAAATATTATTGTTTCTTGGAGGTTAATTATCTTCAAAAGATATTTCGTAAAGACGCAATTTCGTTTAAACCTACTTTCTCTGATACAGCCAGTCCACAAATAAATAATGAATCTGTACCATGTAAAAATATAATACATGGATTACTTTATATATCAGTTGCATGAATATTAAAAGGAACGTTACTTAAACGACAAAGAAATAATTACTGTTATTTGTAAGAATAGTTAGATTTTACATTCATCCCAGTACACAATATACAAGTTTTTTTAATACCTTTGGAAACAGGCTTTGAAAACTAAATGAAATACACATTACTATGTTTTTACATCTCTTAATGGTATAACTTTTAATTGTCAAAGTTACGTAATCTTCCTTTAATTATAAACAATACGATTTCTAACAATTGTCATGAAAACAGTCATGTTTCTTTACGAAAAAATGAAAAAATATTTGCTTTGAAAAAAAAAAGCTTTGCTTAAAAGAACTGATTAAATAAATTTTACTGAATACAATTAATAGGACGATTAACAGTGACTGTGGGTACTGTGGGAACCACGCACTAATTACTTTTTAGGACTGTTGTCCCGTTGATGGGCGTTGAGTGTCCCGCTTTTATCTGATCGAAGCCTGGACACAGTTTTATGGGGCACATTAAGTAAGCGACGGGGATAAGTAGGAGTCTGTCTCAGATATGCCGAGAAGCTGACGACGAGTGTTCTATATTTAAATAAGAATGAACGCTTTTCAAAATGTCTTTGTTTTATTTGAAATGTGTTTTATTGTAGTCCTAAAGGGTGTATCAAATACAAAACAAACTCGATGAATAAAAGACAGTGTATTCTTCTATGCCCATTATTCTAATTACATTCTTTTTCAGTGTTTAAAATTTTACGCAGTTAGAGATTTTTTTAAATTAAAGTTTTAATTTATAAAACAACTGAAATAGTATGTTACTTACTAAGTACTTACGCTCAACTGAATTTAGGTTTCATACCCGAGTAACAATATAGCGCAAATAGCTTTTTACCTGAAACAAAAATGTTTTATAAATATTTCGACTACTTTGTAATTATACGAATATGAAACAGTTTTGAGATTTTTTTTTCTTCAGTCCATTGAATATTATTAATATACCGGCTTAAACAAGAAAACGTTCCTCTGAACACATACATAAAAAAATGTCATAAGTTTAAAGTTTTTCATAAAACCATTTAGGTATACACCACGGCCTACTTCAAACTACATATAAGAGTCACGATCCCATAATAAAAGGCGATATGTCCACAAACTCAAATAAACGCCCACTAATGAGCATAATATTCATAATATTGTACAGACTCAAAAGAGTCTTGTTAAGTCTACATACAGGGTGTCGCTTAAGGAGTGACTCTATTAAATTCTAACGCTGTGGTCTAAATAAAAAGCTAAGAGAAAAACGATTTCTATACTCAGATTTGAATAAAAAAACATCTTATTTGCTAACGGCACCTGTTTTTATTACATGCGATATTCTTGTCTGTTCACATAAATACATCGAAATAGGTAGTCTTATCATGAACAAAGGTACGCTCAGACCTTATTTCCAGGAATCTGAAAACGATTGGTTGATACACGTGTAATAAATATTGTTTATCACTCCGAAACGATTTCATAATTTTTTAACAAAATAGCGTCGAGTGTGCTTTTTCCTGTTTAGTACAACTGTGCTTACTTTAACACAGGTCCAATAATTTTAGCATTACTATGTTTTTAATGTTTAATAGTTATATTTATGTTATATGTACATTATAGGATTATAATATTTATATTTATGTCTAATATTTATCTTTCATCAAATGTTTAATTGGTATCTATAAATTAGGTACAACTTTGGTAACTTGAGACCACAATAAAATAATAATACCTAAAACGCGTCAATCTACTAAAAACTAATAACTCATAGAATTATTAATGATAAAAATAAATATATCATAAAAAATATTGATAATGTATAATTTAAAAACATTTTATTTCGATCAAACCTTTGCGATGATTCTGATGCATACTGCATAACAACCTAACACAACATATAATAGATTTCAAATTATAACTTAATAAAAGACGACGCTATGGTCTGGATAAGATAAGTTCGGAAAATATATTGATGTGCTGCAGTAGGTATATTACTACAAACATTGAAACTTGTTCAGTAATCAATAATTAATCGCCTAGCTTTTCGCATTGCCAACTATTTCGAAATAGAGAGTAGCAGCCGCTATTTGTTGGTAGATATTTTTAACCGGTTTCTCTCGTAACTTGGACTTACACATAACGGTGTTCACACATTACTCAGTAAGGCCCTCACATATGTTGCCCTCTGAATCCACAAAGCCGAATAATAATCATAAGGCGGTTTGCAATTAAAAAATTTAAGGCACTTTGTCGACGCTGCCCTTTGCTAAGAAGTTTCTTCTCGACGCATTTAAAAAGAGCTGTGCCGAGCGTATTTTTTTTAATAAACAGCTGCGTTTAGTGTCTTTAAATGGACGGGCATATGTTTAATTACTTAAGATAAAAGAACGCCTGAACATTTAGTATCAACTTAAAACTAAGCAGTGAAAAAAAATAGTTTATCTCTGTCTAAATTTAAACCTAGGCTTTCCGTAATCTGGCCGGCTACGTAGACCAGTATATTTGATTGAGCATTATAGGTCAACTATAAAATATATCTATCAAAATTTTGGTCATAATTTATTTAATTTTAACAAAAACATGGTAAAATAACCACATTTTTTCTTTTAATTTAAAGTTACATTAAACCAAAAAAATAATAATATAAGTTTAGAAACGTTTGTATGCACTATCACATTCGCAGTCGACCAATTTGATTACTGAGCCTTTTTAGAATCAGATGACAATAAATTAATGAAATACCTTTATAACATAAATCAATTAGGTAAAAATGGCGTGTTTCTTCGTCAGTTGAAGCGAAAAGGTTTTACGATGGGCCAGTAATTAAACAGGTTGAATATATGAATACGACTGTAGTGTACGTGATTCCTAATCAACCTTCGAATCTGCATAATATACTTTTGGACTGTTTGCTTCCGCTATTGTACAATAAAAACTATTGCATACTTAAAAGGTAAAATATGAAAATCAAATGATGCCCATTGATTATGTGTTTTTTCATTTGAAATCTTAATACTTATTACATATAGGTACTACTCTTAATTGTTTGTTACTGACTCGTCAGCCAACCTTTTTGATAATTGTAGTTTTTATGATGTTTTTCAATAATATTAGGTTTTGCTTCATTTAATATTTTTTTTGATGTCAACAACATGATCTTGTATGGTTCTGTCCTCTTTTGAATTTGACAATTATGTACTCACATAACTAAGGTATTTTTGCAAAATTAAAACGTAAAAATAAGTACAGTTCGTTTATTATAGCGTTTATTGTTAACTATTTTAACATCATTAAAGTTTTTCACAATTTTTGTCAATACAATTAATTGATTGATAAAATAAATCCAGGTTAAGGCTAAATTTGACATCAAATTTGTTTATTTTTTGCTACTGGTGGCTCTTTATAAACATTATTGAAAAACATCTCGAAGTCTCAGAGATGTCAACTGCGAAGGTCCAGGAGATTAAACGATGATTTTTTTAATTATGCGAGATTGCCATTCGGGTTGCATTTTCTAATAAATCTTGTATTTAATAAAAAAAATTGATTTACGGATATGAGTCAAAGATGGCGCCTGTAACTGCCAGGGCTGTCGTCCATCTCACACACCGTCGACAACCAGAATGGCGACGACACCTCCTTAACGACGCACCCTGTAGACAGATTTGTGCGTACGCCTATTTAGGTGACATCGAAAGCCGTGTTTGCTAGTCGTGTAATAAATTTTTATTGCTTATTTTTAAGTGCTGTGTGATTTCTTGTGTGGGTGGACATTTGGCTACTGTGATGTAACGTTTTATCTACCTGTGTCGAGTGTGTTGTTTTTTCGTTTAAAGTGACATGTTAGTAACTGTTGCAATTGTAAACTGTTAGTGAAGTTAATAGGTTATTGACACATCAATATTATGTTGAATGTTAGATGATGAGAAAGTTGTCTGCCCTCTCTCTAAATTTTGTCATTCCAAATATAAAATCGTATGGAGCCTCCTTCAAATTGAAAGGAGGTTTTAAGGAAGAAGTTATAATAAGGTTCATGTAATACACCGGATAGTTAATGGTCTAGTGGAATTAGCATTGTACATATGTCTCGCAGAACTGATAAGTCAAAAAAGGCCTCCTTTTTAAGGCAAATAAGAAGGAAATCTCCCGTTATTCCCCTCAAAGTATACTAAAGACTTGTAAGAGTTACGTGGAACTTTTAAATGCATCCCCAAGCATTTTCTCTAGGGACGCTTTGTCTATCTATTGACTGACATTTGCCAAATCATTTAGTGTCATGAAGTCAGTTTATATGCAAAAATTCTATAGGCACCACTAAAATTAGAACAAAACGTGAAGTCTCATGTATAAAAGAAAAAGATTAGTTACACAACCACATATTACCACACTAACATAATTATTCCGATCTCAAGAACTTCATAAAAACTAAACACTCAAATCTAGTTCAAACAAACAAAGATTAAGAAACAGCAGAAGTGGCACTTCGGAGAATGATCTCAGAGAATAAAGCGATCGGTTTCGCAATGGAATTGAATACTTGGAACTGTGTTACGATCGCACATCTTAGACGGATGTACACCACTCTTTATTATTCCAATAACAATCTGTAATGAGTGCTCTGGTCAAACGTAAATAGCGACTTCATACATTTGGATGATCCAAAAGTAAACTCTGCTCTATGAGTTACACTGTGCCATAGGGTTGACTGCGAGGGTCACGGCACTTTTGACTTGCGAGATAGTTTATTAAATATTTTGGCATCTTTAAGTATTCATACTCATAATTTTAACTTGTCTATTGACCTTATTATAAATTAAAATAATATTTTCAATCTGAGACTCTTAAAATACTACTATCCATTTGCAATTACACATATATATCTTAAATATTAATTATTTATCTTTACTTACTACTGTAAAAATACTTTGTCAGAATAACGACAGTCAAAATGTCAATAAAGATGTATGTCTACCTAAGAATCTAGTAATGACTTTAAGGCAACAATTGGCAAGCGATAACCCTATCATTGAATCGGGAGAGATCAAAGAAGCACCTCATAGTTTACATTGTAACCTCCGCTCTCAACTGTTTACGTACTAGACTACCGCTCGCACTTCAGTCAACCGGATATCAATTGTTTTAGTTGTTACTGCTTGTAACTTAAGTTCGATTTACGTTTCAACTAGCAGCTCGATTTAATGTTTAATTTTCGTTACGGCAAATCTGCTGATTCTTTTCCACTTTATTAATCTTTAATTAAACTTTACAAGATATGTAATATTTTTGAAAGATACAGGTTAAAGTAATTCAAATGTGGATTTAGTAAGTACGTGGTAAGAGGTGAACTGCTTTATAATTATTATATGTTGTCTATTATTATTTTCTCCATAAAAACCAAAAAATATTAATTTATGTTTGTAAACACTTTGAAACAAAAAATTGGTTTTCTGTAAAGTCGGTTTACGGACGATAATTTTACGTAATAACGTCATAAAAATGATTGATGAATAATTGCATACTTTTATGAATTGAATTCTATTATTATAAGTGAATTATCATTATTATATTATTCAAAAAGTTCTTACTTAAATTATACAGAATAATTAAAAGTAACAATGTACTATTGACAATTTATTTACAACTTATATAAATGCGTGATATTTAAGATCCTCCGCAGTTAGCTTTTTATACTTTCATTTATATGAGTCATAATAACTTTTAGTGAAAATATAAATTTTGAATCAACGAATGCAAATAAATGTTAATTTATCTAAAAACTAATTATCAATTAACTCCTTCTTCGTATTATACAAAGAAATGATAATTCAGTGATAATAATGCAATTCATAAAAGTATGCAATTTTTCATCAATGTTTTCTTATGACGTTATCACTTAAAATTATCGTCCGTAAACCGACTTTACAGACAACCAGAGAAACTACGATTTGTCATTTATCTGGTATTATTACACGTTATAATAGTTTTAAAATAGATACGTATACACATATGTTACTGTATGTACAGGTATGTAATCTAATTGGTTCAGAGCAGTAATTAGTGACGTAAACCCAGTCTATTTTCAAATCGGATCACTTTATCAACTCGATTAAAAACATTTGAACTTTTGTAAGTGTCTTAAGTTACTGTTACTAATGGTAAACCAATTTAGTGAGTAAAAACAAAATGAAATCGACTTTCTTGTACAAACATTTTTTCTAAGCCGAAGATCACAAAAGTGATCGGGTTTCTTAAATTACCATTAGAACTAGACTGTAAGTTTTTGAAATAACAAAAACAGCAATTAAAACATCAGTATTGAAACAGTTTGATATTAATAACAAATATTTGTAAGAAGTAGGAATGTCTGATATAATTCAAACTTTACTCTAATGCAATTTCTAAACGAATTCAACATGTTCTTATTTTAAAATCAAACAAAATACAAAGATTAATCACGATCCCCTCCCTGAATTTCAAAGTTCAAAAATAGTAGGGGGCTATTAGGTTCATCCATGAAACAAATGAGAAACGCAATATAATAAAATGTTTTGTCACAATAGCCGAGCGGCGCAGTAAATCTGTCCGTGAAACGGAATTAAAATCTATCTCGGGTCCAAAAATTCGGTATGATATAAACGGGCTGACGACAGAAATACGTTACATTAATGTTGCGCAATTTAAGAAGGAGTTTCTTATTATCTGGCTGTATGCTTTAATATTGTACAACAAATAAAGTTCAAAAGAATGATTCCATTCAGTCCGCCAAGTCGTCAACTGTAGGTCATTTAAAAGGTGGACAAAATTGTATTAGCTTATTGCCATAGTAACCGTTATGTATGAAAACTAAGCCCGAAGAATATTAATAGGTTTTAAAATTAAGCAGTATACTATAGTTTAATCACATATAAACAATTGTAAAAAACCATTCGAATTATTTCAAGGATATCAAATAAGAGTTTTTTTTTCAGTTTTTGCAGAAAGTATCATAAGTGGCATATTACAACGAAATTTATTACTTATTAGAGAGCCAAGATACAAAGATGATTATTTTTTATAAACGTTAAGAATTAAGAGATAACTCTAAAAATTTTGTACGAAGTGGTGAGAAATATATTAGAGGACGTTTAATCCTGCTAAATATTAATTATTTTGAATTGAAAATGTAATACATTCAATACAACTATTTTAATTATAACGGAATATTTCATCAAGAGGTACATAGTAGAGGCGTTATTTTAATGGGTTGTTAGTAATTGCTATCTTTGACGTCTATTAAATAAATCGAAGTCGCAAACGTTGTGAAATTGTTGATGACCAAGGGAGACGGATTTATTGGAAGCCCGCCGAATAGCCGCAGCACGAGCGATGACAGAGTAGCGCTAGGGATGTTTGGGAATATCTTGATTTGAACCGTGATGAAGATGTCCTAAACCATATTCGTCCTTGTTGGACTTAATTAACTTTAAAAGTAACAGAATGTTATTTTATTTATGACGGCTAAATATTTTCTTTATCGGTTTTTGACTAAGTGGTATCCGGCAGAGTAGAATAGCACCATCCCTTCAAACTTAAAGTTTTCGTATAGAAGACTAATGATACTGGAGGTTATCATCATACACTCCCTGTAAACCACAAAACGGGCAGCAACGCTTCCCAAGTTATATCCTTTCATTCCGATCTTCAACAGGCCTGCTAAGTGCGGAGATTATGTTCAAATCGTTCCGTATTTGGGAGAAACTTCAGTCAAGCTAAGCGCCAGTATCGAATACCTTAAAATAATCTGACACTACACAATCATCGAACGCACCATGTTGATACCAGATAAATGTCGTTCCAAGCTTTTGCAGCCATCGCCTTTCCTCAATCAACATCAAGACACTAGTCTCACTGGCGGATGGCTTTCCGACGTTGCAACTTCTAGTTGGCTTTCATTCAAGAATTATTTTACTCCAACTATTACAAGTTTTGAATAGCAATACCATCGTGAGAGATGTTTGCGTTTTATTTTATTTTTGTTTTCAGCTAACGCTATATTAGTTAAATATAATCATAATCCACATATTTCGACGCTACGATTATAATCTCTTAAAAGTACTGCAAAGAATGGTTATCATCGGGTACATTAATTAAATCGCACATTGAACATTGGCCAATTTCAAGATTTCCGTTGCATTCTTTATACGTCACCTGTAGTGAAAATAAGTTTACAGTATGGAAACTTTTATAAATGTGAAATATAAAAAGAGAAATGACTTAAGGATTTTTATTCAATACGAATATGTCTGACACGCAAATACTTCTGTCAATATTCAGGGCAGAAGTTGCAGGCATTTTGAAATTTGTCTGATCCAGTAAAAGTTTTAATTAAATAGGTTTAATTGCAATAAGCCACAATAACCGTGACACTCTTTTTCGTCCACTTAAGTAATGTTTTAAGTAAGAAATGAAACGGATAGTTTAAAATACTATGCGAACTGCTTTGCATTTAATTGATTTGCATTGAATTTTCAAGTAAAGCTTGTATTGCTTTCCAGTTCCAGCAGATTAATGACGAGATACATATATTTAACTATTTTATTGTCTTTCTACATCACTTTTGTAAATTATCAGCCTATTTATGTACCCAGAGCTGGCATACAGCCCTTCCAAATAATTAAAGCATCGTATGGAAAATGGACCATAACCATCATGCTGGCCTAATACAGATATGTAAAAGTGCTTTCCGAAACACAAAGAACTCGTAATACTCGTAACTTTGGTAAAACATCCGAAAAGTGACCCTCAAAAAAGTCGCCTTCACCTTCACAATCTCAGGTCAGACGCGATAAACACTGCGCTATCGTACTCCTTTTCTTCTTCTCACTTTCTCCACCTCATTATTATCATCAATATTGCTCGTGATAACTTGTGGTTGATAATTTGAAAGGACAATCAAATTCTATAAATTATTGAGTTTGTACACTTTACAAGCAAGTTATTTTACAATATATCATACTGTCAGTGTTATTTGACTGTGACCTATCCAGAATCGTATCTTGACCTTTCCGTCAAGCCGTACAAAAAGAAGCCGCTCGGTGTTCGCGCCCACTTTGCTTTCTCCGGTTGTAACGCACTCTGTCCAATAGTACACTCATTTATATAAGCTATACAAGCTTTATTTAACAAATAACAAGACACTAAATAAATAAATATCAGGAACTCTATTTATTTATAAGATATAATAAAATCTTTCTATTTAATTATGATTTTAGTTTATTTAGTATAGATGCTTTCATTGTTAGAATATTGTCAGCGTCAGGAACAAGATTAACAAATATTAATAAAAAACACATAGTCATCTGGTTGATAAAATATAGATCTCATTTATTTTTAATCACCGTAGACTCACAACACGACTGTGCGTAATATTCACAAGCATATTAATTTTATTACAATATTTTTTTCCTAAAAACCATTGATTTTATGTGTCTGTTTATTGTTGCCATCTCAATGTGTAACAACGGAAGCCTTTTATGCAATAAAATATGAAAAAGTACAACGTGTTTTATTTGCTCATGTCATAAAAATTTGTTGACTAGTTCCATTTTGTAAATCTTAATCAAACAAAATAAACTTATCTGAAAAATTTACGTAATTGTAATTAAGAGCAAAGCGCTAATATCATGAAAGAAATTAAAATGCTAATTATCAGTTGCATTTGTATGATCATATTTATGTTGGTTCATTTCATACCAATACTTAATAGCAAGTGAAAGTATAAAACTTAATGTAACATTCTATCAAAATATCAATATATATGTTGCACTTATACTAACCGAGTTAAATTGAAATACACCGTTTAAATCTTATGTTTACAAAATAATAAAAAAGAATCTTTTATTGTTTTTTTCTTATCTGGACATCGCATATTTAGTTATACATGCACCGTTAGAGATTTGAAAAAAATAAGTTTGTTTAGTTAAAAATTATTTAGATATATATTCGCTTCCGCATCTAAAATCATATGGTAAACTCTCTACGGCATATTTATTTTAGTGTCTGTACAATATCAAGATATATTATCATGAAATATAACGTTCGAGTAGACAGTGGCCTTTGTCCGTAATGATTAAATAACCTTGCAACGAATAAATCAACGGAATCTCAGCTGTACAGAAGATTTATTCGTGTTTTATAAGAAAACTACCTAAAATTAAGGAAATCTTAACTGGAACTACTTATTTGTTTGATTTTTGCATTTTGAAGTGCAACATACCAATCCCCGCAACAATCTTTTTCACATTTATATCTTTTTTATTAACGCCATTTACAAGTTAATTACATAATTGTACTATAGTTTATATTATAGTTACTATAGTTTTCTATTAAAGCAGCACTTAATGTAAAGTTGCACTTTCTATAATGAAACCGTAATATTTATTTATGATTTTGGTTTACTTACACACTTCATTATCGAATTTAAATAAAACGCCTAACACAGGATTTTAATATTGTGTAAGAAAATGTTATATGATATGGTTAGGTTGAGTTGCTGTTGTCTGTATGTACATAACAATTGTAACTTATTTATTCACGCAAAACTGACGAGAAGCTTTATTCCAATATAATATGTGATAACTATTGTGTTTCCAATGTTACTAAGTTAAATTATATTAAATTTATTGTTTAATATCAAATGATTGTCATTGATGAATATTTCTGGCAAATGGAAATGAAAATATCTGTTGTCATATCTGTACTTTTAATAGAAGGCATTTTTTCCGTGACAAGATACTATTTATTATAAGAATAGTGGAGATTATGTGAGGAATTCTAACAACTTTTTGATGTTGTCGTTTTTTTTTCAGTCATAAATATTCAGTAAGTATTTTAAGAACTTAAGCGCAATAATGCTTTAACATCTTCGAAACGATCCACGCAAACGCGACCGACCACCAACAATGGCTGGCAATTAATAAAATCTTTTCTTTCCTTTTTTTTCGAAACAAAACGAAAGAACTCCTGCGCTCGCGTCAAACGGAAAGCATCACAAATAAACGTTCATCCGCGCACTCAGAGCGGGATCACGTTCCGCACATTATTTTGATGTATTCAAATTTCGAATGTGCTCTGTTATGCTCTCAATGTTATATTTAAATTGAGTTCAAATATGGTTTACGTATTTTGTGACACTATTTGGACTAGAATTATTCTGTAAATAAACACCGATTTATGAAACTTTTGAACTACTTTAAAATTTCAGTTTCAAGATTT
Source organism: Calamotropha paludella (assembly GCA_927399485.1). Lineage (NCBI taxonomy): Eukaryota > Metazoa > Arthropoda > Insecta > Lepidoptera > Crambidae > Calamotropha > Calamotropha paludella. The sequence goes on along the minus strand of OV656803.1, from coordinate 14,685,138 downwards.
GTGTGAAGAGTTTTTGTTATTATTAAATTTGCTTCTGCCGTGAATATTCTGGGAATTCTTTTGCAGTACATAAACAGTGATGATTGTAAATGATTATCGAATTATTTCGAATAGAAAGACCTTTATATGGTTTGCAATTTCCATAGTGGGTAAATACCAGAGTATTCGCCTTGCAGGTATACATATGAAATTTAAATTTATTTGTATATGTCTTAGTATTACTTATACAAAAGTCTTGTGGTTGCTGTCGACAATATTTGATAAAAAATATTTTAAATAGTGACTTATTCCACGGATAACAATTTTCAATTAACGTGTGCCTCTTGAACAAAAAGTATACAAAAGTAAAACTTCATTTCGCTTTCGAGAACAAAATACTGAACTCTTTTGTGTGGATAAAAAAAAAACAAAATGAAAAGTCTGATTCATCCCTCAGCTCAACAGATTCTATTCAGCAACAACTTATTAAATAAATTAACCGCAAGTTGCTAGAAAAGGAAAAACTAAGCGGTACTCTCATTTACTCTCGAACAAAGCGGGTAATTCCTTAAAACCCGACGGTATTCTGTTGCCCGCTCAATGCGGACTGTGGAGAAAGCCCGCAAAAATAATTGGAAAGTGACGAGAATAACCACGTTTAAGGTTGCGCCAGTTATAGGTATCGATATGGTTATGATACCCTAATTGAGAGGAATAGACGCGTCATTTATTGATACAATGAAGTAACACTTTCGCATTTAAGATCTACCTTATAATCGTATTATGCTTTAATTGCCAATAAGGTGATGAGAATAATTAAATATTTACACTAATCATATTCAAGTAAAATACCAATACGAAGTCACAATTACATATTAATTCCATCAGTAAAATCCCAGGTTACTTTATGTTTACAATCAATAGTAGCAGAAGATATTATTTCTAAACAAATTAAGAACAAGTACAAATGTTACATTTTTAAATCTGCCCGTTTTAGATTTATGTTTAAGGGAACTATGGCGATTTACTTCAATATAACGTCATAAGATTTTATACAATAAGGAAGGAACTACTTTCCAGTGCCATGTTAAGCTTCGTATTTCTGTGAGAATAAAACATGAGAAAATGGGTTAGGTTAGTATAGTCAGACTCTAGAGGCCATAAGTTAAGTAATTAATATTACAACTGTAATACAAAGAGTGGAATGTCTTGAGTTTCCTTCTAAAATAACGAGTTTCCCCAGCACGTCCCTAGTGCGCCTCGGGAGCGCGGCCCATATTCCAACTTTTCATCATTCTCCTTGCCTTCCAGCGCCATTGTGTCCGTGGGAACCTTTATTGCCCCTATAGAAAACTGTGAAAGCCCAAGAAAAGCATTTGTGTACACTCCCCTGAATGGAAACTGACAAAGAGCCGTGTTTCAGTGTTGATTCCTTACCGGTTTCAGGCATCTTTTCAAACCGACATTTTCGATTCGGCCAACTCTATTCGGTACGGTCTTGTTTTGTATCGGTAAATGAGTTTCGTTGTATATAGAGGTTAATTTACTTTTCAGCTGGGTTTTTGTTGCGGCCCCTCGTGAAAGGGTCGCTTTATGTTTCTTTGGTTTCTTAAATAACGAAGATAGCGCCTTATTCTGCTCCGCTGAGTTTTGAGTGTGGACTCGAGGACTGCTTCAATACTTATTGATTAAAACGAAAGTCGAATTGATGTTATCATAATCATTAACAATCTCTTTTTAGTTTTTATTATTACTATCATGCTAAATTTTAATAAATGAACACTGTTAAATATGTTTAATACCCCCGTGATTAGGAAAACAAAATGTAACGGTTATAGTAGTAGGTAATGTGTTACATCTTTTATATTTGTTACTGTCCCTTACAATTTCAAAGTTACGAGTAATAACTTTTTGCAATATAGGACCACTGAAACATAAATAAAATAATTTTTTTTATACAAAACATGATTTAAGATGTACCTAAGAAAAATACAATAAATAAAGAAACAAATGTAGAGTCACCAATCACCTCTAATATCAAGTATGATTATCCCGTTTCTAATTCAACCTGACTTAATAGATAGCAGTTATTGTGTAAAAGACCACGTCACCAGCGTCATTTCTGTTTAGTCAAGTCTAAAACAACCTTTGTATGCCCTTCAAAACAACCACGCTACGGTTTTTATAAAATCTCAGTAAAATATCAAGACTGAAATCCACATAAAAAAGTTTAAACCTCTGTTCATCAAAAGATTTCGAATATAATTACGAAATAAGTAAGTACCTAATAAACGCAACTATCGTCCATTCGCTTAATTAAAAATCATAAAGACATTTTTTAAAGCTCAATTTCCCTTACAAAAGTTCCATCCACTTCACAAGTAACTAACTGTACACTATTTAATTATGAAACGCCACCCATCCCCATCCCTTTTTAAGGGGAGAAGTATGATTTTCTCAAAGGTTTCTTTCAACTACAGTTAAGTAATAAACTGAAATATCTTTTTTATTTGGGTTTTGGGCAAACAAGACCGCAGTACTGAGGTAGTAACATACGAATAATCATTCCTTTGAAAACAATGATGAAGATTTTGAAAGCACCTAACTTATTTATATTTGTATCATTCATTATTTAACTTTTGAAATAATAGAGGCAGTGTCTAGTTTTTGTCATTGTTATTGAAATTGAGCAAGATATGTCAGTATTATTAAAAACTTTAGGTTTACGAGAATAAGGTACCAATTACTTTAAAGACTGGTGGCTCTGATGATCGGCCTGTTGTTGTTTAACCTCCGTAATCTTGTGATGAACACGCTTATCATTTTGCTGAAGCATTTCAAAAAATATTTTTTAGATTATAAATTTAAACGGTATATATCTACTTTAATAATCTGAATTTTCTCAACGGGTTGACTGTAAATTGAAAGTTTTTGATAATTTTGCTGTATTACAGAATACTAAAATAGTTTGAAGACAAATGTCCATTCGACTTACATAATTTTTAAATATTTCTTAAAGTCGTAATTTATTAATACGATTCTTTACTATTCATTTAAAAATAATTCCAGTAGTTTATTTCGTAGCAAGTCACTAGAGCAATACCAAAAGTAGATCTTCCTCCAAGCTAGGTAAAGTTGGCTCAGACCGCAGTACAACTGATGTAGATGGAATTTTATTTAGGAAGTTGTTGCAGAAACTCTGTTTGCGTGAGGATGTCGCATTCTAATGCTCGCTTTGCATAAAGGTACAGGACTCTACCTTGTTCCTATATTAAAAGTATCTATGATTGGCAGTGTAAGCTATGCTACGTATTTAGCGTTGTTTTTACTGTGCGACAACTTAAGATGTTTTCTCAGTAGTTATAGTTCGCAAAAATAGCAGACAGTAGAGTTCGTCGTATTACCTATAAATAGTATATTTCACTGTTGGAGATTGTATTTCCAGACACAATATCATGTTTTCCACACGCCTTATCCAGTCACTTCCCACCTTTAGACCATTCTTTTTTAGACCATTATCGATCCTATAGAAAAACTGCATTCAAACAACTCGATTTCTTGGTAATATTTACAATAACTGCATATTGTAACACAGCTGTCGTTTTTAGAACAATATGTCGAAGAGTTGAAAAATCAGTAGAACAACTAAATTCACTTAGACTTTTAGCACATCAAATCGAAAGGAATCTAATTAAATAATAACATGATCGTACACATGCCAGAACTAAAAACAACTGTAATTCCTATCCTATATTCCTATTATTTCACGTAATAAATAATTAAGTATTGAGAATGCAATTTATAAAAGAAATTTTATTGTGAATTAGTAGGCAAAAAAAGGACAAAATGATCATACTCAAAGGTATAAAAGTTAAGTGTCGAGAATAAATGCTGAAGTTGATTGCCAGTCATAGATTAATGCGGCCATTAAGCTATGTCGCTACCGATCCACAAAGGTGAAATCGTGCTGGCATATGGAAGAAGATTATTCCTTACAACTTGACCGTTAGGAGATGAGATACCCAACTGTTGTAAATAAAGCCACCATGCGGTCGTCTTTTAAATTTTTCATTCATAGTCATTTTAATGATCACCGTTCAGTTTGATTTGAATGCAAGTTATACATTATAAAAATTGATATATTTATCGATTACGATCCATAATATTCCCATATTTATTCATAAAGATTGTTTTTATTTGAGGAACCACTACTATACTTACACTGTATATATATTGTGACTACATCTGAGTTACAATGAAATTTCAGAATTTTCGCGTGACGAAAAACAATCTAGATATGATTATTTTTGGGCCGAGAGTTTTTCTTATTACCTTGATATAACAAAATATGATATCTAGTATTTTATGGCAAACAAAACATTGCTTGCATTAAGCAACTCTAGAATAAATAACCAACATTCCTGCGCTACCATCTGACCAATTCAGCAGGATCTGAACCTAAAACTGTCCATTGCAGTATTAATCATATAGTTCTCGATTAGCCACCCGTCAGCGTGACAGGGCCATCAGTCAAACCAAAGTCGACCGCCATTATTTCGACTAACACAAAACTCCATACATCACTTCACTATTTAACAAGCACCCGCTAACATGTGCGCAAATTAAAGCCACGATTATCTTAACTGGAATTTTAATCGCAAGTCTCTAACTGGTAACTAAACTCTTGTAATTTAAACTGTGAGAACCAGTGGGATCCGAACTGATAACTACAAAGTTAGCTTTCTAAAGGCAAGTCGTGTTGAAATTTTTTTGAAACGATTGCAAGAAGTTTCTTTGGCTCAAGCAAAGTTGTGATCAAAACGAGACGGTTGATAGAACCAAGAAGTGACCCGTTTCGTTCTCAAGAATAAAACTTACATTACGACTTCAATCTATGATGAAAAACAAAAGAAATATAAGTGTGCACTAGATAGCACTACTATATAATAGTTGTTATTAAGGACCAAGGAATACGTCAGGTATGTTTTATTAAATATATTTAGTATAACACTTACCTAAAATAGTTTTATATAATATAATTTTTCATTTAAAAATATAGAGGGACCTACCTAAATGCCGACAATTAAATGGAAACATTAATACCTATACCCACGGCGTCGCCAGAGACCAATGCGTACTTACTTATGTAAACGCAATAATTTAGAATTGTCGAATATTAAGATTTGCTTTATGTCAAATCAAGAAACCCATTTTCTTGTTGAACCGTTAATATAGAATCGATTCCTAACTTTCTAACTACTAGTACGTATCTACCTATATTTAATCTGTCACGTCATGCATCGTATCAAAATATTTTTCTTTTAAAGCCTCTTATCAATGTGAAAACTACTAACATTAAGCAATCAGGATTATATACACGCGCTTTCGACCAGCTAACAAAAATTACGTCATATGGTTGCTAAAAATCGGTTTGACATGCGCACAATAAAATTCAACAACGAAAATCCTTCCGACGAATGGAAGAAAATCTCTTCCACAAAGGCGGGCCATTTCCACCGATCATTGTGTCAGAGTGTGACGACTATATAGATCCGTCTCTTTCCAACAAAGACGCCGGCGGATGACGCGCAAAAGAGATAGGCGTCACAATAGACAATTGTTATCCCTACCGCTAGACTCCGCACTGCCCTAGTAATACCGTCACGAACAAATTTGCATTCTATTACAACAGGATTAGAGTAAATTTTTGCTTAAAAATTCTAATGATATATTGTAGCCAATAATTGGATTCCACTGTTATCATTGGGAAAACAATGGGCAGAGTTTTACGTGTAAATAAAGTTTATGGTCTGTTGGAAAAGCTAAGGGATTGAGGATGAGTGGGTCAACCGTTTATGAAATTAAAATCCTGCATGACCGATTACAGAAATTTATCTGTATCAATTTGATTTTATAAATACTGTTATAAAGCAGTAAATAAAAGAAAAATATCAGTCTTTCATATAATTAATAATATTTTAATTGTAAGTATAAAATAAAAGCTGATTTCGTTGAATATGAAAAACACTTTCGGTGTAAGTTAATCACTTCAAAAGGTTAATTTTAAAGTGGAAGCTATTTATGCACCGCTCGTGTTTATTCGCGTCATTTTAACAAAAAAAATATTAACATATTCTAGAGTCGTTTTCATATCACGTCGACTTTATCGAGAATTAAACTGTGCAGTTTTCAGTATTTTTATTTATATATTTTAATCAAAAAGCTTGCCAGCGTGACGGACTGTACTTTAGTTTCCTTTCAGTAACTAATTGCTCTGACACGGGTCGCCCCTGGTATGTCACAACATACTTATCACTTTTTTTAATTCAAACGCGTTTCTATTTGTACCGCTGACACATGCAGTTTTGATGTGGTACGATTTAATTGAAGCGACTTTTAAAAACTTAGCTTTCTATATTTAAGTACGGTTATATAGGTAATATGTGTAATATTATAAAACACGTAATTTATTGTGATCAATTTCGGCAGTTATTCCTTTAGTAATATTACAGAGAGTTTAGATATACAGAGAGTTTTCTACAGTCTAACCAGATATTTTTAAGTCTAAGAAAGCACATTATAAGTGCATCTAATGATTTTTAGTACCTACTCGTATTCTGCTGTACATTAGTTACGTTGGGTATGAATAAATTTATTTGAATAACCGGTGATGTAGTAGAGCAATCAACAAAAGTTTGAATAAAAGTAGATCTTTGAATGCAACTTCTACATTAAAACACCAATGTATTTCGTTTCCATATTTATAACTGAATGCATTAGATCTGTATACCTACTTACCTACCTCCGGATATCTAACAACGATGGCGTCTCCTAATTTATATTTGTTTTTAATTTTTAAAAACGGAACGAGGAAGCGGGCCAATGAGACGCGTCCCCGGTTGATTGTCAATTAGCGACATCAAACGGGCTTTTTGCGAATTAAGCGTTCGTTTTGTGTTCATTTTTTGTCCAGCCGGCCGGGCCACGCGTAGGTACGAGGCGTCTGATGCGTTTTTCCGTTTCGATGTTTCATTTTCATATTTCCGTTTGTCTGGCTGGGGTGGGTATTCACAACACAATACCTTGTGCTGTTATCGTGCGCTATGAATGTTTAATCCGAGTGAGTGCTTACAATTATGAATATTTCAGTGTAAACGGATTTTTTATAGCGATCAAAAGTATTTGTTCAGATGTTATTTGATGTAACACAAGCTACCTTAAATAAGGTACGCTGCCGTTTCTTTTATCTGTGTAAAATATTTTCATGTGTTAAATCAACTTTAACGAAATAAAACCTTTTTATTTCTAAAATAATCAACAGAAAAATTAAGAAATAAAATATTTTACGTATCTACTAATTCAGCTACCTAATTCTTACTTAACTTATCGTATTTCGATCAAATGCTTCTAAATGGCACGAAAACAAATACTCGCTTAGGTTAGATTTAAAAAGTTATCAGTTTCATCCCTGGCGTGAAAAATATATAATATTGTCAAAGACACTCCTTTTCAGCGACAAGGCTTATAAGACAAAGGATTTTACAACATATCCGTGTCGAATATTATTTACTATAGTTTTTAAAATATCTTGCTGAATATTTTCGAATGCACAACGAAATATGAAATTTCATTCAAAAATGAAAACTTTAACGTAACTGATGAAAGACAAAACAACGGCTGCACGAAAAGAGGAAAAACAAACCTGCCAGTATCGAACGAACGAACCTATTTGCAATGGATTCGTAACGGAGTCAACAAAAGGACGTTCTGTACCTATTTGAAAAAAGCGCGAATGAAAAAAACACATGGGCTGCCATTAGCTGCTCCTATTTGCAGCTCGCCTATAGACGCTGAGCCCTCTTTAATCTATACCTATCATCAATAATTTAAGGGTTAGCTGAGTATGAATATTGTTTTGTGAGAAAACAATTTTAATAAATACCATTTGTGACCACAATCAACTACGACTGATATATGTATAATGACAATTTTATGGATAAACAGACTCGGGTTGCTTAACCATCTGTACATACCACAATCGTAGTTTAGTTCGTCACAAAAAATTGGTTGTTTCGCTTCACAAGACTGTTTACGGACGATAATTTTACGTGATAACGTCATAAGAAAACACTGATGAAAAATTGCATACTTTTATGAATTGAATTGAATTATTGTCACTGATTTATTATTATTTTGTATAATACAAAAAAGGGGTTAATTGAAAATTGCAATTTATTACAACAACTTATTTAACATTTAGTTGTAATAAACAATGGAAACCACATCAACTTTTCCCTTCACTTAATAAACTGTTTACAAAACAAGACACCCTGTAGATTGTGTGCTGCCGCTGTCTCTCTTCTACTTGGAAGCATCGGCCGATGGAGTGGAAGAGATATAGATGCGTCATAAGCCAAACGCTTACGCCGATCGTACCTCTCCATCGCTTGTTCCGCGCTCTCGCTAGCACGCTCGGCTCAGGCGGAACGTGACACTTTTTCGTGCATGCAGCCGGCGTTCATTGATTTATAAGACGTTACCACGTCAAAAAATTCCTAATTTCTAATTTTATCACTAGTAAAATAAGCTTGAGAGTATCTGTTAATAATATAAAGGTGTTTATACCATCACGGTAAAAGGAACGAAAATAGTTACTTTAAAAATGTTTCTTCTTTTTCCTCGGACATAAAATATTTTCGACACTCTGTCTAGACTTTCCATTAAAAATGAAAACGCATGAACTTTCGAGTTATTAGAATTTTCAAAAATACATCTTTGTTTGTCTGACGTGAGCTTTGCAGACTTATCGGTTTTCAATTAAAACGACGAGACGCATTGAAATTCACTTGATTTAATGTGAATAATGTCAATAATAAAAGTGGTAATCTGAACTACCTTAACATGAGGCGCAGGATGAGTCTCATAACTGTGTATATATAAACTTATACGCTTGTTAGTAACTTTTGTGATAAAACGCGAAAAGTAACTGCGACATGTCTTTTTTTATTTAATAATTGAGATTTTTCAGATTTTTTAACTATATGGCATCTGAGACAAGTTAAACGTAAAAAACGTTTAGTTTAAAGAATTTAGAATGGTTTCAGGTATAAAAATTTCGGTCTTTTCTCTTTTAATAACCATACTATTTACATTTCTTTACCTTAAAATTTGAGGTAGCGCCCTCTATGAGGCCTTTTGTTGAAAATAGAAAAAGTAACGAAAACAGATTAAAAATAAAATGGAAGTTTTGAATTACATTATAAAGTAACAAAATCCACTCGAAGGAGAATCAGTGCGCAGAAAATCTAATTTACGAAAAGGATAAACAAAAAGGTAATGAAAAGAGGGGCGCATTACAATACGAAAGAAGGCACTTGGTTGCATCCCGTTTTACACATTATATTGGGAACACTTTTCCAGCTAAATATTTTAAAATGAATAGATCACAAATGAATTATTTATTATGTAATCACATTAAAGTGATTGTTTAAACAGAAATATTTAAATAACACGTTATAAAATCACCAGTTAATTCATTCAAACTTGTCGTTTGATTAATTAAGTGAGACTGATTAAGGATATAACTCACACGAATTAAAATGCCAAATTTATGATTCTTAAATTTTGTCGTCATCTTTTATTATAATTATGTTGATTTATGCCCAATAAAAATTCACACGAGAAAAATAATACGTTTCGCATTATCAATACTTAATAAATCTGTTAGATTTTTGACTTAAAATATAACTCAACGTTTATGAAATAGGCTATTAAGTGATATATCAGTTTCAACATTAGTTTTTAATACAAAAACGAAAATGATCGTCTGTCAGCAAAGACATTTTGGATTATTTTGATCATTAATTACTTTCAATGAGTAGTGAAGGTAAGCAAATTTCTACAAACGAAAAATACTGCTAAAACTAAAGTTCAAACAGTAAGCATAGCAAATAATGTGATTATAAGTCAAATCCTTGGATAACATTAAAAAATCCCTATAACCGTCATATTATGGTGTGACACTTAATACGGTGGTTCGGTCCACCAACGGATGCAAAAGTTGCATTTGAATAAAACAATCTCAGACCACAGATTTCATGGAAGCTGCAGTGAGCAATAGGCATAATACTAAGCTGTCAACTCCATTTTCGTAGAAACAATAAGTTAAGTGCAAATGCTCAAGTCCATGTTAGGAACAGACTGCCATCCGTCAATCCTTTTCAGTCGTGACCTCGCATCGGGAAGGACTAAAGTCACATTGTTAATTAGATTGTTCGGATGGAGTGTACGCACTTCTATTAAATGTTTGTCTTATCTTTTGAACATTTTTATGTGGCCATTTATTTCTCTTCTTTTTTTTGTACGTCTGAGGACCTTTCGATAAATATTATAGTACCTAAGTAGATAAGGCAAGTATATCGGACCACACTTGGAGGTTATTACATATTAATAATCACTGATAACCGAATAGACATATTATGCTCTAGTTCTATTATATTCTATTCTATCTATTCTATTATATTCTAGTCAATAAAATGTCATATTCGCACATTCCAATCAATAAACACACATGAGTTACTCTACAAAACACACGCAATTTGTTGCTACGAGTGATAACATATACGACATAGTGTCTTTTCTATTCATAGGTGACAGCGACATAAAGGGTCTTTAACATCAAGTTTGTCATATGTTTTATTTTAAAACTATGATGAAAATTTCAGTAACACTTAATTCGTTTGATATAAATTGATAATAACCCCATAAGCCTTAAAATGGCCCGCCTGCTAAGCATGAAGATTAGGTGTGGCAAAGCGGTGTGGAATATTTAAATTTTTTGGGGACATGCAAGTCCAGGAGTGGATGTCTTTTGGCTACGATATTAAAATTGTCACAAACACTACTTAACAATTTCTCTGAATATATCTAATAAACTTTTAAAATCTTGTTCGTAAGCCTAAGGCTACAGTAGTCGGTAGAAATTATCATTTTGTTCCCCTAATCTCCTGAAATATTATCTTTTTTTCGTTTTTGTTTTAGGCATTAAAAATCTTAATACAAATGTAAAAAAATTTTAAACGTTTTCAACAGAAAAAAGTATTGATATATAAATAAATGTTTCAATTGATTATTAGTATATTTTTTTTATTAATTTAACAGGATGTTAATAATTATTGTTTATTTGCAAATTTACTTTACCTTAGCGTGTTCCTGCTGCGCCAAGAGCTGTTCTCTCACCATCTGCAGCTGTAGTATCATTTCGGACAGCTGCCTCTCTTTCTCCAGAACACTTTCTCCTGCCAAAGCCTGGAGAGCCGCCGCGTCCAACATGCCCCTTCGGTCGCTGCGACAGAAAATTCGCAATTAGAAATTGCTTGTAGAAAAAACAAATTAAAAATAAAGAATACATAAGAGTACGTTAAAAAATATATACGAAATGCGGTGTCTTACTATAAAATATCTGAGTACCTATATATAAAAATCTTCTATTTTTTGCTGACATGTCAATTTTCAACTTACAAGAATCGCACGACACCAAGAAAAAGTGCATTGCCTACTTGACTTATGTAGATACAGAAACAGTCTTCGCCCAAAGTAAATTACCAGCTGAGTTTGATTTACTCTGGGCAATTACCAACAGAGTTTTTAGATGTAACCTTAAGCTTATTTTCGTTACAAATATATAATTCTTGGTATCTATGTATCGTTATCTTATATAATATAGGAGTCCTATAATAGTACTCTTTGCACAACGAACTGGAAAGTAATAAAAAAGCCATGCTGAATGAAACAACCTCCAGTGTGACAACCGTAACCGGCTTGGCTATTGATCTTTTGTTTCATTCACGACGATGTCCTTGTTACATTTTGTATACCTAGCTAGTGAAGTACCTAAGTCTTAGTCAACACGCATTTCGTAAAAGCTTAAAGCATTATTAATAAAATTATGAACTCGAGAGTTTTCTCGAGAAATACAAAATTGTTCTTGGACTTAGACTATGGATGTCTATGGTGAAGAAACGAAACACCTATCTGGCCGGAGTCAGACAGTTTTGTCGAAATCTAAAAAACTTTATCGTATTTGTCTAATAATGGTGCTTGTTACGGTAAAATAACGATAGGAGGATTACAAATGGAACCATATTTTATATAAGCAACAGTTTGCGTATTTATTTATTCATTGTCATACGTTATAATCATGGTGCTAACAGGTAATTAATAATGGTAACTACTCATTACTTGGTGCCAAGGGACACATGACATGGTATAATATTAGATATTGGCAGTGCAAATGACAATACATTTTGTTTGATTTACTAGGAGGCTTATGCCCAGCCATCATAGGTATAACGATATAAAGTAAATTTTTACCTAATTAAAATTAAAAAAATATGAGAATAACATGAACATGTAGAATATAAATTTACACAAATATTGAATAAAGAAATTCCTATAGGAAAAAAAAATAGCAAAATATGTTGCTATAACCACAGGACGTCTAATCAGTGTGTCGGTTTTATTTACTCAGTTACTCGACATTGTAGTTAACTGCTGTATAACAGCATTAAAAGTGACACTTTTATATCATTCGCAGTACCACATGCATGTTAATACGCGAATGTCACCTGAGAACTATCTGAATTATTAAAGTGAAAAGTCGTAAGCTGAGAAGGAACTACGTACACTTCTGTACCCTTTGTGGAGTTTACTTGAAATGCAAGGCGAATATGCAGTTCGCGATCCTTTTGGAAGGTGAATCGTCAACTTATATTGCAACTTCACCCTTCTAGGTTGTGACTCTCTACGCAATGTGCAATGATCTGCTTAAAATTAAAATATGATTGGATTATGTGGAATATTTAAGCGGTCTATAATATAAACGTTAATAGTATACCTATCAACTTTATAGCTGTAAAAGATAAAACGATCATGTCATGTCATGCTTACAACACAAAAAATATATTCTAGTTCAAAAAATGCAGTTTCTGTTAAATGATACTCTCACTTGATATTATAATTGACTGCGACACAACGCATATTATCACAAAAAGTTGTATTCTTTTTTTAGATTTATAGATTTAATATAGTTTTGTATAATGTAAATTTCCCTCTCTCAGTATTATAAAAATCGTTTTATGAAACCGTTAAGATACGTATTCGGATTTTGATTTTTATCGTCTTAGACTACAGCACTGGTTTCTCAAAGTAGGATGTAAAAGAGTTCAAGGCATCAACGAGCCAGGTTAAGTAAAACAGTCGTCCGAAAAAAGTAAATATTCCAAATTTCCTAAAACAATAGATTAACTAGTAAACATATTACCGAGGGGGCCAAACTAGGGTGAACTAATAGAGCAATTGGCTACCACTCGATGTTTCCACATCGATTCGATTATTCCGATTCGAAAGAGATGAGTGCGATCCGAGTAGTACGATTGGTGTGAAGCATTGTCAACATGGTTTATATTCAGTTTGCGAATGTATCACAATTATGTGAAATCAAGATAAAACGAAACCAAAACTTGATTTTGTTTTAACATTTAAGTCAGCTAAAGAAATATTTACTATCAACCATAATATAATAAAAAAACCACTAATTCTGTATAGTTTTTTTGCAAAATTAAACGTTTCTTAATCTTGACAACGTTAAACGGTGTAAGAGACACTAAAGATATGAAAATACGCGTAAGGATGGCGTGAACAAAGCATTGCATAAGTTTTTCTAAGTATTAAAGAGAATGGGCTATAACTCACTACAAGGCATAGTGCGGCTAGTTGCGTGGGAATAGGTAATTTTCTAATTCTAAGTATAAAATGTGTTAACTTTTTATTCAAGATTCATATTTAAGTTAGGTACTTTTTTGTATAAAAACTCACCTTCATGATATTGTTGACATCGATAAAAACAAGCACCACGGTGTAAGATTTGCGACAAAAACAAAAGGATGTAAATACAACCCTCAAGGGTTGTCTGAAGCAGAGGTGACGTCATTAAAATGGATGCCAAGGGGTTGGCGTCGCGCATTCTGACTTCACACAGGGTGTGATCAATATTAACACAGGCACGTTGGTTCTACTGAACGTTGATGATAATTTTCACATGAAAATCGTTTTAATTGTAAATTAATTCGACAATTAGTTGGCAGTTGAAACTATCATCAAATAAAAAGATTCCGCTGTTCTACTCAATAATCATCATCATGACGACCGATTTGAACGACCGTTAGGTACAACGGTAATGATCTTTCCTTTCGCACTGACGGTCTTGGGTTCGACTTCCGGAAGGGGCAGTTGTTTGCATAATGAATACGAGCATTTGTACCTGTGCATGGGTATCTATATAGATTTCTACAAATATGGAATAATATAAAAATATTGAATAATATTTTTTTTTTCAGCCTATTAATGTCCCCACTGCTGAGACATGGGCCTTCAATACGGTTGAAGTTGAAAACACCGTAAAAATAGTGCGCCATCAGCCACCGCACGGGCCCAGCGAAGACTGGTTTACGATTGCAGATGCAGCTTAGACAATGAATTAACAGCTCGTGATAATGTGTTGGTCACCCATCCAGATAATTTGTTTGTCCAGAGCTAGAAAATAATTGATAAATAACAAAATCAATTACTTTTTTGACAAACTGACACAACCACATTTCAGCTATCCGACCACCGAGGTGATAATATCATTAAAAATATTCTATATAAATAATAGTCAAGAAAATAAAAGTAATATGTCTGTTAACTTTTTGGATCCCAAGTAAAACATGCTGTATGCGGTAAATTTAAAAAGTAATTTTCTTAAAATTCCCAGCTCTTATATCAGAACGCCGTCACGCCCATCTGGCGGTATGATACCTTCGAGAAAAGTTGTCAGCGCGTGCGATTTTCTCTGTAGGGGTTCCTTATAGAAAGAGAATAGATTTCGTCGAACAATGAGCAAAACAAAATCAACTTAAAATCTCTAGGCACAAAAAATTGTTTTGACTATAAAGGAAAAATCATGTCTTTTTTTCATTTAAGCTAAACGTGCATGAGAAACGAATACTATTACTAGTATTTTTTTAAAGGATCACAGAAAATGATGGCATTAGTCAATTTATTCCAGGCTATCTTGATCACTTTACTAACACTATGTAAATTTGTTCAAATGCTTAAGATTATAAAAATAAAAAATAGATAAAATAAAAATTAAAGTTTACTCGAAACCTTGAGGACCCCTAATATCCATAATCTCGGAACTTCATTCTTTACATTTGAAACTTTTCTTTGATTTCCCCTCTTCGAATCGATCAAAATTCTTACCTTTGATGAGTGTATTAAAAAAAAGTAAGCAAATGAGAAAGTAATTGCTTGTTCGAAAATGGCTTCCCTCAAATGAATCGTTTGATGGGAACCATTTTTTTTGTTGACGGTCCTGTATTAATTGATGGTTAATTAGATGAATAAGCTCTTACTTTTAAGGTTTCAAGACGAAGAATTGATATCCCCATTGATATCGTGACAATTTGTAATTATTTTGCGGTTTAATTTTATGAAGACGTTATTATCAAAAAGAAATATTTATTTCTTACTTACACAAATTATCAATTAAGTTTCGATAACTTTTTCGGCTGCTATTTCAAAGATTTTTCTATTTGAATTTTTATTTGTATGACTTATTATTAGCAATTAGCTCTATATCTGAATAAGAGGTATAAAATGAATATATTTATTAACTGTAAAAAAAATGTTCAGTCCGATCAAAATATGGCGGTCGATTCTTTAGATGATTAGAGCCATGATTATTTTATACAAAAATGTATTAAGTGTTTAGATATATTAAATAAAAAAAAATCCCGAAGCTAAACATATAGGTAAGTAATCATTTAAATTGTGTTCATTTTTTAACATAGCAACCATATGTTGTTTTTAGTTGTGTATAAATGAGAAAGATCAGTTAATTTATACCCCTTATTCATCTAAGACCTACCTCAGTTAATAAAAGTGCTGACGACCTTGGACCAGTGAAACGACTTTGACAAAAGTCTAAAAACCACTGCCAGAAAATTTGCTTTCAAATCAAAAAACCTCATTTAAATTGGTATACCCGTTTATGAGCTATTGTGCCAAAAACAGAAACACACACACCCCTTTTTTGCTTTGACAATAATGACAAATTTTCTTGGCAAGCTTGAAATAGGTACCAATTCTATTTATTTAGTCAACTTTATTATCATCACTTTGTCTCATTCCTTTTTTATCAATATCGTACACCTTAATTCAAAGTACTGGCCGATACAAAAATAAAAGAACTTCTGAAGTCACCGCGCAAGGTACACATCTCGTCAGTAGGGTTGCACATCATACTCGCATAAAGTATGCAAGACGTAGGGCTGCCGACACAATTTGCGGGCAACAATAAAAAATCCCTTAACGCGAGACAACGGTAAATGCGGGTTATTCGTCTTGCTCGCCCCACGCGACAGGTATGCTAGTACTATATGGAATGGACTATAAAAATTAAAATAAAATAGGTACGTTTGTTTGTTAGGTCCAAGTATTGACCCTCCTGAAATGACCGTTTGTGTTCATATTTAAAATATTTAAATAAAAAAAAAAATCGTAAATATTTTAATTTATAGAATATCATAAATTAAAGAATCAAATCAGTAACTTACATGTGTATTTACTTGACTGCGCTATATGTTTTGAATTTCATACGGAAATACACGTACATAGGATTTCCGTTTACCACGTGGTAGTAATTCCCATCTTGAGACCGTTTACATTTTTTTCAGTTAACTAAGATTTTAACAAATACTCAATGCTCGTAAGCTTCGTAAGCCTCTTTATTGCTAGGGAAATCTCACTTACTTTTAACGAGTAACATGTATTAAATTAATTAAAAGTAAAAATAGGGGAATGTCATATCCACAGTCAGCTAACAACAATGTGCTCATTATTATTTTACAACGGCGGCCGTTCGTCATGTCGTCGTGTTTTTATTGAAGCCTGCAGACGAAGTCGGGGGCAGTCTGATAGCATTTTAAATCAGGTTAAGGTCATAAGGGCCCCAACAAGGAATTGAGTTAAAGTACCTTAAGGTAGCAAGGAGGATTCACAAGCTTTTTAGACCGAAGATAAGAAGTAGAAAGGTTTAAGAAAAAAGTGACCAGCGTCTCTATTCTTTTTATTGCATTTGGAATACATTTATCTCCCGGATAAATGTATTCCAAATGCAATAAAAAGTTAGTAATACATAGTTTAAATTTTCATTAAAATTGTTTACTTTCTATGTAAGCTTTTACATAATAATGAATTACTCACTGTATAGATTTATATAAATAATATTAATATCAGAAAATCTATTCCGAATAGTAAACGCGATAGTATAAATATTCATCTTGGCAGTGACAGTGACAAGAAGAAAGTTTGACTGCTTTTCAACATGTTTTTTTTATATTATTATGAACTTTACTGGGATCCTTATAGTAGTTCGTTTTATAAATTTGATAAATCAGAACTTATATCCACGTTCGATTTTTTTATAACAATTGAAGAAGTATCGTATATTTATCTCAACTAGCGGTCACCTAAAGGTTTAACTTACACTGTAATCTATAATCTAAGATCACAGTGGTTTGTGTGTTTGTCTGTCTGCTCTTTTTCCATTGTATATGAGTTACCATAGCAACGCGTTAACCGCAAGTAGTTCGTCTACCGGGCGCTAGATGTCACTAACGGAAAAATATTTAACAATAGAAAAAATAATGGAATTTGTCCACCCGTGCGAAGCCGGGACGGGCCGCTAGTTTTTTAAATTTTCTTATGACGACAAGTGTTAATATATTTTTTTATTTATTTCTATAACATCAGCTGCAATCCTTTTTTTAAAGTTATCCTTGTGCGATGACTTTTTTATTGCAGACTTTTTTTACACATAGACAATGATTTATGTAATTTCATCTGAACTTGTAACACGTATCTCTGCAAACTAAATCTTATTGTAAACTTTAAATATGTCAAATCTAAGAGGTAGGTACATACTTTTTACGTAATCTTAATATATATAAATTACGTGTCACGTTGTTTGGCCGCGATGGACTCCTAAACTACTTAACCGATTTTGATCAAACTTCGTAACTATCTGTTATTTGATCTAACTTAAAAGATAGGATAGGTTTTATTTTAATTTATAACACAGCAACGCGTTGCTGGGTAAGGTAGTAATGTATAGATACCGGATAAATACTTCCATAAACTTACATAAGATCGTATAAAGTTGCATGTTGTGTATAAGCCTAACCTCTATACCAAAAATTCTTAAGGAAATAGACACACACTTGTTTACCGCTCAAGCTAAGTTTTGCCTCAAATTGACGATAGTGACGTAAAGAGAAGAACTAAAGATTATATCTAGCATATTTTAATAAAAAAAGCTATTGTATAAGTGAATGTGTAAAAATTTAATCATCACAGACCAAATGGAGTTACACCCATATGCATGCTGTTCATTATATTAAACAACATACTTCTTTTTACTTCATAAGATATATGGAACTAACTTAACATTTTAATAAACTCGTACCTACGTAAAACAATTTCAAAAATTGTAGAGAACTTAACATAATTAAAACCTTATTATGTAACACTCTGATAAGAGACAACTTATAAATTATTGTAAATATATCCAAACACTGACGTAGCAACAAACAGACATCTGTCTTTACAGCCAAAAATATGACATCCGCACTCCGAATGAACACCCTTTTTTTTGCAAACGGAAACACTTAGCGAGAATCGTTTTCCACCAATCCATCAAAATGTTAGCTAAATAAATAATACGTGTTCAATTTTTGTTGATCAATAAAAATACGTGCCGCCATGTAAACAGAAATGACGCATGAATTCTTCATTTCAAATTGTATAGCTGGCCATGTTAGGGCATTATCATTTTTAGTGCTCGCCACACTGGTATATTCAGATGGAATTTTTGATGCACTGGCGACACAGCCGTGCTGCGATTGGCCGCCCTGAATATTGTATGAACCAATCACAGTGCTGCGCTCGTTGCATTCCAATTTCAAATGATGAAGGCGGGAAATGCCACAAAGTAAGGTATTTTGTAATGTAATAGGCAACAGACGTAATTTCATTTCATAATCAGATTAGTATGTTATCTGTGGATAGGACAAGGTTTGGCAAATAAATAATTAAATTTGTACTACTTTGCGATGCGATCTGTTTTTGTGATTAAAGCTATCAATCAACATTATAACATTATTTTTCATTTTATTTTAATACTAGTTGACCCGGCCACGTGTTACTGTGTTTCGGTTTTTAGAAGCAATATGTTTTAATTGTTAATTCTAAATAAAAGCTATCCGATATCCTGAGTCGGGACGAATACAGCAAAATAAAAAAAAAACATCAAGTTCGGTTAAGTAGTTTCGGAGTTCATCGCGGTCACTCACTGTGACAGAATTTTTATATATATATACAGACTAGCTGACTCGGCCACGCGTTGCTGTGTTATGACTTAAAATAAAACCTATCCTATGTCCTTTATCTGAACAAATCCATCAAAATGAAAAATAGTCATCTAAATCGATTGAGTAGTTTAGGAGTTCGTCGCAGTCAAACACTGTGATACGTAATTTATATATATACTAACTGACCCGGCCACGCGTTGCTGTGTTATAAATAAAAATAAAAATAGCCTATGTCCCAAAACGCAATATATCAAAACAAAATAAAAAAAAAACATCATAATCGGTTGAGTGGTTTCCGAGTTCATAGCGGCCAAACACTGTGACAGAGATTTTATATATATACGAGTAGATGGATGAATATTATATCAAATGTAGTACCAAAATTTTATGTCAAAAAATTTACATTTATTTTATCTATACTAATATTATAAAGGTGAAGAGTTTGTTTGTTTGAACGCGCTAATCTCAGGAGCTACTCGTTCGACTTGAAAAATTCTGTCAGTGTAAAATAGCCCATCATTTATCGAGGAAGGCTAAAGAATATATATCATTACGCTAAGATTAATAGGAGCGGAGCACCAATGAAGAGTATTTCAAATCAAGGGTTTTTTTTCCTTTTGACAGCTTTCGCTGCGTGCGCTGCGTAAACGGTTAAAGTTTTTGCAAAAATTATGTTTGTCAGAATTGTTCCCCTTTAAATGTTCTAAAAAAAAGTCCGCTACAGCAAATGTCTATCCTTTAAGGTTGGCTCACTCTTACCTTTTTTATGCTAACCAAAATTGTTCTAAAATAATGCATTATTTGCCAAGGTGTGATCATAAACATGGTATTAATCCTTCTCCAAATAAATACGTTATTCATCACAAGTATTTAATTTAAAACCAACTTGCCCTTTACATCATTCAATTTCAATGAATATTAGGAGATATCGCAGTTTTAAAATAACATTTCACCTTCCACGTAAACGAAGTCGCTGGTTAAAGTAAGTGTTTGCCCAAAGTAACTATTCCACGCGAACTAAGACGCGGGCAGAAACTAGTAATAGATAACTTTTATGCTTTTGTTATCTATTCTTACATAAATTAACAATAAAGCAGCATTATACTGAAAATTCCGTTTCAAAAAGTGAATGCTTAAAATGTATTCCTAGCAATACAAGCCTGTAATGTTGCATCACTTCATTGGATTTCATTACTCAGTTTTTCCTAAATTTTCCGATGGACTCACTGCACCGCAAAACCAACAATTACTTAGCTTTCTTTGCCTTATAATCAAATACGCAATAGTTTCTTAATAGATAACACTTATTTTGAGGTATTTATTTGATTTATTTATATAATTTGTCTATGTATATTGCAACAAATACTGAAAAAGCTTGACTTAATGGACGAAATCGCTATAATGAGGTATATATCAAAATTCATAGTATTTTGCAGATATTTGACAAATGTATATTTTAAGTCTGATTAGTAGGGGTTTAAGTGCAAGAAACGTTTTAGTTCATGACAGATAAAAAACACTCGCCAGCAAAAGTATAACACCCTATTAAAGCATGTTCAGACAGCTTTTACACGTTGACCAGTACACATCTCCGTTAATTTTGACTCTTGATCTTGGCCGAAAATGAATACTTCACCTACTGAAGCAGCACAAATCGTTGCCCTAATTGCAAGAAGGGCTCAGCCAGCGGGTTGTCGCACGTCAGCTCCACATAAGCCAGTCATGGGTTTCGAAATTCGAAAGTTTATAAACGTTTTCGAGACACATAGGGGAGGGACCCTTTTATCCTGCCAAGCTGTCTTCAAAATCGTCATTTAACTGGTGTCAACGTCCAGCAGAAGCTCAAAAAAGCTGCCAGCGAGCGGACAGTTCGTAAAAGTCATAAGCAAGCAAATTTGACTCCAAAAAGGCCTGCCACAGGCCCGAAACTGGCGGCAGATCACCGACAGCCACGCCTTCAATTTTGTCGCACCCATCTTGATTGGGAAGTCGAGCAGTGGAGACGAGTTCTGTTCTCCGACGAGTGCAGATTGTGTTTGTCGGGTCTACAGGCGGCCTGGAGAACGATTTGCGCAGTGCTGTTTCGCCGAGACAGTAGCTCATGGCGGCGGTTCTTGTATGATGTGGGCCGGTATTTCTTTCGACGGTAAAACGGAGCTTGTTTTCGTGCCTGGCGGGGGACGAGGAGGCGGTCTAACTTCAGAATTCCGATATACAGCAGGAACATGTCGTTCCCTATACGGAATATATCGGTGATGACTTCCTCTTTATGAACGATAACGTTCCGTTCACGTTTTAACGTTATCGTTGTCACACTTCCAGTGCCACAACTGAATACCTCTGAGAAGTCGGTATCGCCACATTGGACTGGCCAGCACTCAGTTCAGGCTTGAATTCCGTTGAGCACGTGTGGGATGAACCGTTCGTTCCAGAATTCCTGCTTCTTCAAGTGTGAATGAGCTGAAATCGGCTTTGATAGAGGAGTGGGAAGGGGATACCAAGAATCAATTCAGAAGCTCATTAGGTCAATGAAGAATCGTCTTCGCAGTTATTAGGGCTAGGGGAGGGAACACAAAATATTGAAACTTAATTTTAAGGACAAGTAATTTTTCATAAATTAATTTCTGTTTATCCATTATTTTTCCATATTTCCTTGTTTTCCTAACACCTTCACTTAATCCGGGATAGCTCCTTAAATACTGGTGTCATTCAAATGAATTTCGTGTTTGAAATGAATGGTGCCATTTTTATTATTCATCATAGTGATTTAGCAATCAAGATCGTGCGGAATTAATTACAAGTAAGTGATTCTATACTTTTGCTCGCGAGTGTACTTAGGAAAATAATAACACTGCATTACATATGGTTGGTTTTCGTTCTTAGTTTATTGGCGATTTAAATCCCTGTTTTAGCTTATTTATTCTAAAGAGAATTATTATCGAACGGGGTCTTTAAAGTTAAGGTTATCAGTGAACCGTGTGAATGCACTTTACAAATTCGTTGATCATTCGCTAATAATGTCGGGTGGCCGACGCCGGTTGATAGCCTCTGCCCCCGCCCAAATTGTTCCTTTATTATTGTTTGTCACATATCGAGTTCAATGTGTTGTATCAGAGGTGGTAAACAGTTTTACAGACAACAGATTTAAAAATCGATCATCAAGCTGAGTTAAAGAAGAATCAATGATTAGCACTTACTCGTACAACCTAAGATTACAAATTCGAAGCAACATTGGTCGGTCATTAGTCGGCTGACCAAAAAATAATTAACTTGAGCTAAGTTTGTCTAGAATCAGTCATCTGATTAGCATTGGGAGCATTTAAAGACAAATAACGAATCAAGCTGATAAAATTTACGGAATACTTTTTATATCAAATGACGTTTATACAAAAGCATTACGATTTTAAAAAGACAAGAGTACTTGCAACTCTATATTTTATTTAAAGAGATTGCTCATAATTTATCATTAAAACAATTCAATTCACTGTAATGACTGGTAGAGTATTCAATAAGCGTAAACAATTTCATAAACAATGGAGTACTATTGAAGAATCCATGTGTGGGGTAAATCTATGCAGTATGGAACTGTCATTGGTCATAAAGAGTTATTGTAGTAACAAAGCTCTATTCTCTGTGGGCCTTGTGGATTGTCTTGTGTATGACATACCTACTTCATTGTGAGTTAAGTTATTAAGTCAAGTTTATGGTAAAGAAGGTAGGAATAATTTTAGTCAGGAAATTACGAAATAACCGGTGTCGTTGCCACGAGCGTTTTTTGTTTGTTGTTTTGTATCAAACGATATAAAACCAAATTGTAATGTAACTTTTCACTACACTTCTCGACCTTAAATTTTTACATGGATGGAGAATATATATATGAGTGTTATTCCAATTATTATATTACAAGATAGGTATTAACATTGCTTTTTCTGTATTTTTTAAAAGAAAAAGGTTGATCTGCCAGAACCTTTTCTTCTGACCAAAAAAAAAGCATTGCTAACCCGATAAATGAGAACGTACTAATGCCCCGGGTGAAGCATCACTCAAAACAATATTAAATAAGATATCCACATTAACTAATGTTGCTGGCAACACGGCGTAGAGCGGCAACATTGTGCTCTCAAAATATATATCACCGTACAAATTGCCCCTTTGCCCATTGTTAACGTTTTGGTTAGCAGTATGGTGTGCTGTCCAAGTGATAAGCTTTATTTTAAGGAAGGCTGGAAGCTCTCCATGAGACACGCGAATCCAGACTCGCCTAGATCCAGGTAAATAAGTAGTTGGTCTGCGCTTTAAATTAAGCAAGTTTTCTTTTTCGGGTAGTAAGCGATATTTTCATTTTACATGAAAAATCCATTGTATTTATGAAACTTGATTTGTTACGTAGTCGCACCGGTGTTCTGCAAAATAATTGCGGACAGCTTTTTTCTATATTTTTTGCGAAAAGCGTAGAATTTATATATAAAAACTCACGGTGTAGGAAAGGAGGTGGAAAATAGGAAAATACGATATGTAAAAAGGCAAGATATGATGATGCGTTTTAGATAAGTTTATATTCGGGTATAACTAGGGCCAACAAAACCAAGACGAAATAAGGAAGTGAACGTGTAGTAACCAACCAGGAGATTCATCACATTTTCTACGTCTTGACTAAACACGCTTCAGCTTATATAATGGAGTAACGAAAATACGCTTAAGCCATAAAGGAGATAGATAGAGGTACATTACCAGCGCATCTTAATCCCACCAGCGATTACTGCGCGTTTAATTAGTGCACTGCCTCGGGACAATGCGCACGCATTTGTCTTAATATATTCCGAAATGTTTTAAACTATTGTGTAGTACAGCCGGTAACAAGCTGCTATTTTGTGTTATGTCATAATTTAGAGTATGGTATACATTATTAAGATAATTACGTAACTGTACTACACACATGAGTCTTTTAAAGAGACAATGGTAATTTTGTGAAATATATTTTGTTTGTAATTTAAGGTTAACATTTTTAGCTATATATTTCACAAAAAAATAACAGTGCTTAGAAAAAATAAACTTTTACAGGATTTATCGTTCATGTATTCATCAATATAGGTACCCATGACTGACATACAAATGCTTGTATTTATCACACAAATTTCTGGTCCATCTGGGACTAGAACACGGGACTGTATAGCTTCAAAGACAGGATTGCTCCCGTTCGACCCAAACCGGTCTTCAATCGTTTATGTCAGCGCAATTACTGCGTTGAATTGCAAAAATCCAGAAAGTGTCAAGCTGGTAAGCTCATGTTTGTGTCTCTTTATCTATTCATGGAAATTGCCAATCTTAAACGGGTTCCATAATTATTTTGCATTTAGAATGCTGTGCTACATTTTTCAGTATTCTATGTTTTTGGTATTTTTTCATGTTATAGTGGCCTATGATGGTTTTTTTAAACTGAAAATCAATCAGGACTCGTTGGAATTCGTAAAATTACAAAGAGTTAATCGGCTAATGAGCTAATGGGATAAGACGACTCTAATTTCGTAATTTTTGGGTGATCAAATTTTTTTTCGTGTTTCGGAAAACACGTTTGACTGTTGTTCCTTGCTGCTCTGAAGTTGCTAACATCCACCAATCTGCGTAAGGCTCGCGTGGTGTTGTGTTATTGTGTTCGGGGTGCCTTTTTCTTATGAAGTTTAGACATTATAAAACTGATTATGATGATCTTAAAAATTGATATTGAATATTTATCAATTGCAAATAGGTACTATTAAGTAAGAAAATAAAAAAGATTCATTACAAAGGTCGGTACCACAATATAGTTAGATGTACAAAGCGTTCAATAATAGTTTCTGATAATACAAAGGTTAAGGTGGTGTCAGTATATAACTATGTCAATATTTGTATTTGCTCGTTAGTATCTATCCGTCTTTTATCGCGGCAATTAATAGCCTTTGTTGATATTATGATTGTCGCGGATATGTAACAGTTACTATGGTATACATTGTTTATTGTTTAATTTGCGTCTAAGTGGGACGCGAACTAGATTTGCACATAATCGTGTAGGTAGGCCATTGAAATAAAAAAAAAAACAAATGATTACTACCACTTCATCCAAAGAGGCCATGATTTTTAGGTTATAACATATTTATGGAAAAACTGCAATGTCCGTTATTTTGAGTGGACTTAGCATTAGATACGGTTTTAATATATATATTTTGTATTTATTTTATTTTTATAATTGTGTTTTATTGTTTCAATTGCGAACAACGATGTAACAATAACGGTATTCACAACATGCTTGTTCTAAGAAAACTGTTAGCAACATAAAACCAGTACAAAACGACATAGACAATTAACAAGAACATAATAATGGAGAATTCAAAACAAACGCCTGTCCTCAGACTAAATTACCCCCAGATAATTGTGCAGCACTAATCTCGGTGTGGCGGGAACTAAAATTAACAACTCAAACTTGACTTTACAGTTATTTAAACAATATACTTCCTTTTTAATTTGTAAACTCTTAAGTTTTACATTGTGAGTTATAATTTAGGTAAGTAAGGTTGTTGCCTGCTTTTTATATGAGTAACTAGGTAGGTATTGGTCATAAAAAGAAAATGTCTAACAATGATTATTAACTTTATCATATAAAAAGATAAGAACAGATGATTCTCTTATTAAGTGTTGTACATAAATACAGCATTATCAATACATTACAATCGAAACAAATTTTAAATGAAACAGTCAACAGTTTCCATTACTTACTAACACCGAATGTATCTGAACTTATCATATTATAATATCTATCATAATATATATCAGTTATATGAACTATTGCTACTGCACCTTTGCGAGCCTTTTTGATATGGTTTACTTTCTATAGATTTGTTTTTAAAATATTTTTAATAATCTGTATTAATGTGATTTTGTAGAAGGTCAAAATATTACAATCCATCGGTACACTACTGTGTCAGTCCGCTACGTTTTCCCTTTTAAACATCTGAATCAATTAGTATGGAGATTACATAATCATTGGAAAGGACATAGGCTTAGGAGTGAATTTTTTTTGAGTTTTAGTTAGCGCGATATAATTTGTTTTATGCGAACGAAGACGCTGGCAACCATCGGTATGACTATAGCTTCCGTTACATATTTTTTTGTCTGCTAAGAATCTTTATTATCACTTGTTTAAGTTCCTCAGATGGTTTTAGGGAAAACGTTCAAATCAGAATCACCATAATCACTCTATACTTGAACAGACAGTAATGCAGTAAGTATTTCAAAATGATGTAAAACGACAGTATTTTTGGTTTTACGGCCAAACAGTACATTTACTACGAGCCATAATAATTTACAGCAAATGAAATTTTACGTTGCAAATAAATTACACCTGACCGCTGTAATAGGACCTGCTGGTATAACGTCATTTGTGATTTTGCAGCAGGTAGACCTACATAAGCTTCAGAAATTTGAAGGGAAAAGAGGTTGTATGCAAGTTTCAAATTATGTTGGTTAGTAATTAATACGCTAATGCGGTGGCATTTTATATAAAATCTTAGATATGGGCGACAAAATATCGAATATAATGGTGTGC
The DNA here is from genome assembly GCA_927399485.1 of Calamotropha paludella. Lineage (NCBI taxonomy): Eukaryota > Metazoa > Arthropoda > Insecta > Lepidoptera > Crambidae > Calamotropha > Calamotropha paludella. The sequence goes on along the minus strand of OV656803.1, from coordinate 14,658,108 downwards.
GCCCATAAACTTTATAGCATAAATGACGATAAGTATAGGTGGATTAACATTCATTAGTTTTAGAACTTTGAAGTAACAATTCCATGTATTAAAATGGTTTTAGATAAGTAAGCGTCAATTGACTCCGAAAATGGCAAAGGGTTAATGGCTGCTACCGTCTTGAATCTTATGATCAAACAAAAAAGTTTCCATTAGATATTCATAGCGAATGGCTGGGTAAAGCAGCGCCACAACAAGTCGTAATGCCGAGCTAGGCTTGCAGTGATCAAACCAAATATGTAAAATATTTCTAAAAATTGCAACATAAGATTAACTTGTTAACTAATATACTTTTTTTTGTCTTTAAGCGTGAAATTGGATGCCTGCAAAGATAACCAACTTGTGAGGTGGTTCATCACACAATTAAAACAAAAAAAAACAAGTGTCTGTTTGTAGCATATATGAATATAGTATTCATAAGATTTTTTGTTATAGTGACGGTACTATAACAATAAAATTTTATGAGTATAATTATGGAATTATAAAATCTTAGTTGGTTTTATGTATAAATTTTAATTGTGACCTCATTAAGAATTCTTTCTATATTTAGTAACAAGTGCATCAAATAGACCAATCAGCAAAATACAAATAATTAAATTCGCCAAGATGTATAAACTTTGATGCTTAAGTGGCTTAGGAGAAATCTCTCAAACTATATTTCCGTTTCTATAAATAATAAAATCGCGAGTCATGGTTGTACATATTGCTAAATTATTTATTTTCATATTCAACATCCAGGAAAAAGCTTACCTGGGACTAGTGGCTAGGTCTCGAAACTTAGCTTACTTAGTAAGGTCACACTAAGGCGTACATCTATATATTTATGTTAAATATAAAAATGTTTAAATGTTGGATATTCGGATATAACCTAAATAACACCGACAATAAAGGATTAAATTGACAACAAGTATCGGACAGAAATATTAACAGATAGATTGAATGACTAAGCCATATTTATCTATTGATTGACCATTTAATAATATCATCGAATAGGAGCGACGTCACAATAGTACGTGCATTAGTTTTTGAGTACACATCATACTACAATAAGATAATAAATAAGGTTTCGAGAAAAGCCTTTGCTTTTTTATAAAGTTTCACTTCAGTACATCTCGGCATCAAGTATGTGGATATGTAAACCTGAACTTTGGGAACCAGTTCAAAATGTTTGTCAGTACACTCACCATTGAACAGATGCTGGAACAGGCGCTGAGACCCAACGTCTCTTCTGTGGTTAAGAGTCTGATCTGGCTTTGGGCTTTGGGACTTTGGGACAATATGCACAACCTTGCGTTGGATAGAGTCAAGTGGAAGGTGACGATTTAGTGGATCTCTAGTCTACAGATGAGAACAGTACTCCAGATGTGGTCGTACTTGGGTTTTATAAAGTAAAGCCCATACTCTAATGTGAAGTCCTCCTTTCCACTATTAAGCACTCTGAGCTTATCGAAAGCCAATATTAGAATAAATCTAAATATCCCAATAATCTAGGAGATAATTTAGATAGATTATAAGAGCGGCATCTTGAAGCTTTAACGCTATAACTTAGTGGTCCCTTTTGGACCTTTTGACTCCCTGGAAAAATCTCAAACTTGTGTCTTAACAGCCATATAATAGATTATTTAGATTAATTAGGTCTTTTACGTATGTTTCATGTTGAACACTTGATGAAAAGATAGTTGACATTAATCTTATTCTTGTTACAAACATATAGAATGGTTTAGCGATGTGTATTAGTACGGTATTATAAAAACTGTCATTTAAAACGGATTTTATTAAAAAATAAACGCGATAGCTCGAGTACAATATAGTATACGGTAGCAAGAAACAATTAAGGCTATTTGAGTCGATCTATGCAAGTAATGTGCTTCCGACTCACTTATCTCAAAACATATCTAGCATTTTACTATCTATTTATAACTTCGTAGTACCCAACTAAATCGTATAATCTTTTATTATTAACTGGTGGTGGTCCCAACATTGTTTTTAATGAGCTATAATATGACCAATTAAATCCAGCCTAAACGACCAACTACGAGTAGTCGCGGTATAGTCAGTTTTACAACTGTGGACGTGTGGTGACAGTTAAAATAGGTAATTAAACTTCAAATGCGGTGTTTGGTTGGTACAATAACTTAAGACATTGCTTATGGAGAAGTTCATAATCTGTATAACTATTTTCCACTACTTTTCAGTGCTAACGATGATTCGAACGAACGTTTGTACTAATCTAAATAAAGACATTTAAAAGCACAGTATAAGAATGAATTCTGAAAAATATTAAATAGATTTAGGACAACTCGTAACAATTATTTAATCCTAAACTAAGCACAGTCTATACTAAGGGTAATAAATAACTTAAAGATTACATAATAAATATATAGACGACTTTGACTCGAGAACAAATTTGCCAGGTTTCAAACCAAGAAGATTTGACGCAAAAGTTAGAATCCCTATCGTTGCACAAAGTGGCCGTCGAATACATTGATAAGAACAATCTCAATACTGAATTCTCTTTATTTTGATTATAATTATCGGTAGGAAATTATTGTTTGTAATTGTATGAGACTTGATAGAGGAATTTATCATTCATAACGATTTCCGCATCAGTATGTAAACATCAAGAGACAAAACACTATTGATAGGCTTAGGAAATTGCCAATAATGCAAAGGTGAAAAAGATTAATCTTAGAATTGTTAATTACGTGATATCTCAAGGTAATCTTACAGAAGTGTAATTATTAAAGTAATAAACGTATTATCAAAGGAATCAAAGTTCGAAACGATGTTTTTGCGGTGCAGTTTCCACTGTTGTTTAGTCCCCGGCATATAAGTTGAACCTGGTTTTGAAATCACGTGACATGCGCAGTAGCAAGTTTAGGTACATTATCAACTACTACTACTTATGCACAAACATTGAGCTGCTTCAAAGTCAATATTTTAGAATTCAGATATAAGTAAGTAACTAAACGATAGTTCTTCACAGATTTACAAACACACTCCTTATCGGTTTTAGAAATAAGAAAATATCCTTTTTTGTAAGAGTTTTGGCACATGAGTTTCTTGCCCGATTCTTCTCATGTTAGCCCCTACGTTCGGAATCGGGTCGCTCGTGGCGATTACATGCGCGGCATCAACTCCGCGGATGTACTTGCCGCTAGCGCACGGGCTATCTTTATTATACGAGAATATTATCTTTTATTTTGTAAAATTGACGATTTTAAATGCCCGCAAGGGCCTATGAAATAAAGTTATTTTGATTGATTGTGGTTTTGTTTGTGCCGTGAACGGATTAAATGTTCTCACATTTTAGAAAACTATAAATCTATACCTACTACCTACCCTAATATCACTTATGGATAGTTGGTAACGAACACTAAAATATCTGTTGTTAAATTGTTTAAAAAATACTCGAATATTTGAAGAAATCTGTGACAAAGTCAGCTTTGTTGCTAGAAAACCTATGACGTATCACATAATATCAATTTTTTGTCACTTATTTAGTTTTCGCAGAGGTTTACTATAAGATATAGTAAAAATACTTACTTGTTTTGTTTGTTGACTGGTGTAGTAGATGGCGTGGGCCTCTTCTCTTCTTTAATGGTACTGTTATTCATTTTAGACGTTAATCTTTTGAGGACGTCGTCCATCGACCGCTTGTGCGGCGGAGCGAGTGACAGCGCGCTATTGTGATTCAGCAATGAATTGTTATTGTTGCAGAGTCCCAAAACCTTTGCTTCAGTGCCTGGGCTGCTGCATTCGGAGGAACCCCGTCTCCGGGACTGGAGGTCTACTTGATGAAGGTTTAAGAAAGACGATGGGACTAGAAGGTTATTGGTCATGTCTAAGGTGTCGAAGCGTTGTTTTTTGGAAGGTCTCTCGTCTTCAAAGTTAGGTTCCTCTTCGCTAATGGAACTTCTGGTGGAGCAGGTAGGGGAGAACTTGTCGTACTGATGGTCGTTATCAGAGTCTTGTTCGAAATCGTTAGCAGGCCCCGGTTGGTGCTTCTCGGTGGTTCCTTCTTGCAATTTCGAAGGCGGCGATTTTCGTTTAGATGACATGTTTCTGTAAACAAAGAAATGGATTGAATTTAATCGCATAAACCACGATGTTAACGACCCTAATCCTGGACCAGATTAATGGATATTTTACATTCAGCTGAGTTCAGGAAACAATGGCATGGTAATGGTATGTAAGTCTTGTTAGGTAGAGGTTATTTCCCTCAATAGGTGCTCCAATTGAAGCAAAGAATTAGTAGTGTCTGACCCCATTTTAATACTTATTAACTTTCTACGTACTATAAAAATAGGCAATAGTTGGCTGTCCAATAAACATCATTAGACAGATAGGACCTGATTATTGTTGAACTCGGGTCAAACTCCTAGTGTTTGTTCCCAAACTTAAATCCGGTTCGTTAGAGCACCTAATTGAGCTCTACTAATTGTGATAATTGCTGTAAGGTGTCCAACCAGCCAGTTAGAGCAGACCCTTTGGAAGCTGCAAATTGGTAGGAGTAACTCTGTTAAAGGGTTTAGTTTATTTAGGATAAGAAAGTATCTTATGCGGAATGCCATTTTCTATATATAATATATATAGAAATATTTTCAATTTGATTTCTTTACTGTTAGCTATATAAAGATCACTTGACTCAATATAAGCAACGACTAAACTCCATAACTTCAATCACGATCATATTCTTTTTTCAAATTACAATGTATATTGTTTTCTTTATCTGACTTTTACAGTAGGTATAATATAGATTAGTATATGTATCGATATTTGAAAGAAGATAGTTCTCTTTTTCTATTTTCGCTTATTAATGCACCACCAGAAAGCTATTTCCAATTCTCCGGTCGACTGATACATGATGCCTATTGGCAGTAAGTCTGCAATTTATACATGTTATTTGTGTGCACATAAATATTATTCGACTCTTCTTTACACCCTCCTTTTAAGTATATAAAAGTATTTATCTGTACAATTAAAATAGCTCGATTTTTTAAATACAATTCTAAGAATTGTGAATAGTAAATCTTTGTTTTCTAGTAACCTCCTATTATCAATGCTTGCAAATGGTGTGTGACGCAGCGTATTGGGCTTATAAATTACTTTTTTCGATTAAGTATTCTTTATTTTCAAAAAAAACTATAAGCACTAGCCACTCGGATAAGATTCTTAAGAATCACTTTGTTACGATTAATAAATAAGTCACAAAATTGGAAAACATATGTTAAGGTTTATAAAAAATAGCTTACAAGTTTATCTAAATCCAGTTTCAACGGATATTAAAGCCAGTAAGTATAACATAAATTCTAACTTACTAGTGGCACATAACTTAATGAAAGTAAGGATAACTTAAGTAGATACCCGGATGCGTAGGTATCTACTTAAGGTCATCTAAGCTCGTCTGTTGCCACACCAAAGGATCCCACGAATGTCTCAATTGGTTGAGCCAACATTTCTCAGACAGTGTCTGGCATTTGCTTTGATGTCTGTTTGTCTTGCACAGTCTTCAGTTAATTAAGTATATTTACTGCAAACTCGATAAAGCCCGAAGCACACGCCAGTAACTACCCGCTAAACGCTTTCAAGCGCGATTGTATATAAACGTTCAGGATCAAGTATGTGTTACATGTGAACAAATTAATTTCACAAAATTGGTACATGGAGTAAATAAGCTCAATAAAATTACTGAAATCTATTTAAATTTGTGTTCATTGTAGCGAGGGGAAGACCGGGGTGAACCTTTTACCATGGTTATTGTCAAATAACGAAAGTTCTTGTAGGTATATAAATAAAACGTTAATCATTAAAGAAACATTAAAGAATTAAACTAAATAAATTAAAGTCTGACTTTGTATAGTTTTTGGTCGTTTACAATAATGAATATAAATAAATGGTTTCACAAAGAATAGTTTAGTCGTGACGCCTAAAAAGAAGATGGACAAGTCACATTGCTTGCATAAGTGCTGTGAGATAGGCCAGAAGGACGCGCGGACGCTAGAATGGAAGCCAAGAGAGACGAACCGATGTAGAGGTAGCATGGTAATGAAACGGTAATGTATAATCTGAATTTAATTACATATCCCACGATTGAAATATACACAGGATCAAGCAGTTCCAATTTTATCCGTTCTATCCGTCGCTCCATTATATCTTTCGTTGTCAACACATGACTTTGGTATTGATATCGATACTAAAAGTGATTCGGAGACTATTAAGTAAATACTCAATTGTGTCACAGAATATCAAATACTACTCGCTCTACAATTGTATCTGAATCGCATTCACATTTTTCATTTACCATAATTCATAATAAAACCTATTTGCCGTCATTCACAGAGTATGTTATTTACATATCGTGAATCGTAATAAGCTATAATTTATTCGAGTTACTACTTTATTGAGACTTACTAATAAATAGATGTAATATACTAGGCGATGCAGTCGCTAAGCATAAAGCTACGCTAGCACCATACATTGGAGCGGAGCGTAGTCCCTAAAAAAAGAAAAAAATTGTTTCGATAGGAATTTTTGCGAATTTCAAAATTCGGGCTGCGTCACAATCTGGTCCTAAACCTGTTGATTCGATTCCTAACAAAAAATATTAAAATCGGTTAAGAACTCGGGAAGTTATGGCGTAACAGATATTGCGCCTTTGAAGCTGATCCATGGCTCCAATAAAATATCTATGAATTATCATGTAAGCTGCAATAAATTTTGCAGTGTAGAAAGTGATTATTTATAGATGTTAATAGATAAGTAAGTATTTGAAATTATATTTTATAATTAGGTACTTATTTTGTTAATTGGTGCGCCGAGTTCTTAAAATCACTAATAAAACAAATTAAGTGTTCTATTGTAAATGAATTTAAACCACTATATGGAAAATGTTCAGTTATGCAGCGACTTCAAATCGAGTTATCTTACAAGGGGAAAATGGCTTAGTTAATGCGATACGTCTGTCTCCGTTATTCCCACATTAGAGTGCGAAAACGTTACATTTTAAGCATTTTAATCTTAGCTCTCTAAAAAGACAAGAGTTATAAGAAAATATTACAGTAACGAGATGAGCAATAGTAGACTTGACATAAAATCAATTATCCAGTTTGTAATAGGTAATATGAAACCCGATGTTCCTAAAAGCGTGTGATTTGTTGGAAACACCAGTCCTGCATTTTGTTTTATTATTCTTTTCTTCTATATATTTTTCTCTTTTTTTTAGTTTTCCAATGCTATCAACTAATTAAACATCCTATAAAAAATCGACTCGGCTCCCAAGTGAATTTTCAGGCGGGAAACGAACCCGCAACCTTTGGAAGTCGGGTCCAATGCTCTCCCAACTGAGCTTGCGAGCCTTGTGATTTTTTTTAATTTTTTTTTCTTGTTTCTATTATATATTTAAACTAGCTGACCCAGCCACGCGTTGCTGTGTTATAAATTAAAATAAAACCTATCCTTTCTTTTAAGTTAGATCAAATAACAGTTAGTTTATTACGAAGTTTGATCAAAATCGGTTATGTAGTTTAGGAGTCCATCGCGGACAAATAACGTGACATGTAATTTATATATACATTAAGATAATAAGATTTTTTTGTTTTAAACGAGGACTTCTGAACTTCTTTTACTTTAATTAACCTATTTCTTACAATCATAGGTAAAATCTAAAAGTTAATAAATTGGATTAATTTAATTAATTACAATGTGCCTTTTCTTGTATTTGGAAAATGTTAATTGAATATAACACTCTAACTTATTTACATAATCGGAATGTACATGTAACTTGATATATTATTTTAAACATTTTCATTAAGTATCGACATTTTTTAATATGAGCTGAGTCTTCTTTTATTATTTCAATTTATAAAATGGAAAGTCAATATATAACTCATAACGCTGTAAGCAGGATTCAATATTAAGGAAGCAATAGCATTGTCGATCTACACTATTCATTTCCTTTCCATTACTAACACAATAACGTCACGCGGTGGCGCGGACAGTAGGCGGTTAGCGGGAAATTCAATAAGCTAGGAACGTTTCCAAAAGTGCTACAATATTTCCATCTTAATACTTAAGACGCTCAATAAAAGACATTCACATAATCTTAGGCTTGTTATTTTTAAAATAATAAAGCCTCACTCTCTACACTCTAAACATGAAGTGATATCTTTTACAATGGCATAAGTAAGGTCCAAAACGTTAAAGTATATAGGTGGATGTCAAGTAAAACTAATTTTAGTAGACAAAACTGTGAAATAAAAAACCTATTTAGGAATTTTTGAATTTGATTTTAGTTAAATAAATAAAAATTAACCAGCAGCAAGACAAAAGTTCGTGGCTACCTATGGACTTTTGGTTCGCTGCTGGTTAAACAAATGTCAGTAAAAGCAAAGTTTAAGAATCTATACGACTCTTATAAGAAGGGAATATTAAGAGTCAAAACAAATTTAGGAGCCAAAAGAAATTTAAAAGAAATCATTCATAGGTATGATAAAAAAGTATTTAACCTGAAATTCAACAACGTTATCTTTTAGCCAATACTAAGTCCAAACACATTTGAACTTTCCACTTTTATTCATGTCATTTTATTTACTTATGTCATTTTGTAATCTTGAAAACATGGAATATCAGTATTAACAATATTGTATTCATAAACTCAAGCGATTTGCCATTTTATTTTCAACCACACTTGGTCTCGGTTAGCAATCATCGAGTGAAATAGCTTAATTTATCGAAACGCCACGCAAATATTATCTAAATCTTAATAGAAATATCACGAGTCGTCACAGCTTGACTCTGCCCGGGGGACAGCTACAATGGTGTACCCGGATTGGTGCCAAATTGTTTTCGTCAAACAAAACAATCGTTCCCCTATTACTTCGGAAATTGAATGTTCGAATGTTAATAAAATTTGTATTCAAATATTTGTTTTGCGATATAATAAAATATGTAACATAAATTTTGATATAATCACCGTAAGATATAGCTTTTCCTGACTACGAAGCATATCATAATTTTTCATATATAAATTTGTTAGACTCAATGCTGATAATTGTCGTTATACACCGATGACCATTGACATACATAGCAGATATAAACTTACACAATATTTGTTTAACTGGAAAGGAAACACTGAGGTAAGTTTACAATATTCAAACTATCGTCACAAGTTGTGCAGACAGTAATGCCGGCACACAGCTTAGTCTTATAACTAATCTCGCAAGAAAACATCCAAAAAGCAAATGCCATAAAAATATGACACTACACATGTAATTATAGTTCATGTATTTAACGTATAACATACGTTTAAAATACATATGCACCTTATTAACCAGTACATCCGGTAGAAATTAATCAGAGTCAGATGGGTCGGTAATCGCAGCGAATGTCCACCGTCCAATCTATTAGTTAAAGGAAATTGCAGCCCCGTCTTAGATAAACGGTTAAGGTATAGGATTAAGCTAGGGGTGCGAAACATTCCAAATTGAAAGCAAAACAAACTCGCAAACGGCCGAAATATCATATCTGTCTATCCATCTGATACACACATGGACATGCCTATTCCATAAAAGGAATAGGCATGTTCTCCACTGAAGATTATTTATTTCAACCAATCATAAATAATAAATGTAAAAGTAGGCGAATAAGGTTCTAAAACCATTACATTCGCAATGATATGCAAACATAAATGTCTTTTATCCTAAAATTCTAAATATTAATAAATAAAAGCTAAGAAATTTTAACTAGAAAAAATCAAATAATACCAGGAGTTAGGCAAGATTTGAACCCAAAACTTCTCGTAAGTGCTCTTCCAATTTAAAGTGCTACTGAAACCTTAACAGACTGTCAAATTTTTTTAAGTCTCTCTGAAGCTAAATACCAGCATCTATCTTCTTGTGGATAACTACTCCCAACCACATCAAATGTCACAAAGATCAAATAATGAATAAAAAATAAACTGCTATAAAATGTTTATGCAACAAAAATATACCAAGAGATATCCCTTCCCAATATAAGAAACTGGATCAATGGGACAAATACGTTTAAAAATGAGGCATTAGAGGTTCACTTTCAAATTAACTTAAGAAAGAGGCAGCCCTAACTCTAATCTAAAGTTATTAAAGTGTCGTCTAGGAACCGTGACGTCATCAATGTGTCTCTTAACTCGATTCAAAGATGTTACATCTAAAGACGTTAAGAATAATGCGGAAGTGAACCTTCTACCTTTCATAATTAGAGATCAATATTCGATTAAATTATGGTAATTCTGCGAAATTAAGGTAACGGAAATAAACCCTGTAACAACCTACTTAAACTCCAACTTCGACCAAGGGAAAAGAATAAAGCATGATAAAAATGGAACGTGCCGTTTTGTCAATACCTTAAGTAGTCTAATAAAAACAATTTTGAGCGGAATAGAACTGTTGAAATTCAATAAGTGGGTGCCGAAGAATCAACGGAGGCACAATGAGAAATAAAATTTAAATAGAAAATATTGTGGAGCGACTGTAATTGAATAAGACGGTAGTACTGAGAAAAAATACCGGGAAATCTTTCCTCAGACTCAGTAACTGAATTATTCTATTCTATAATAAGTTTATTTAAAATAAGAAATATAAGTCTATTGGTAGCGTCTCTGGCTAAATTAGATTGTATTTCACAATTTAACATTGAAATCGTTTAGACTCGTAGTGGAATTATTTAGTGTTGTTTTAGGTAATAATAATGGTAGTTGTGGATTTTCACGATATTATTTTTTATATCATTAATAATATATATAACCAAAGGATTTTGTGATAATATAAAAAATACCTTACTTCTAACATATTTTCTATAAATAATTATAACTTAATTATAGAAAATAGTATATATATTTTATATATTAATATACATTTTAAGTTCAAATACAGGCATTTTAGGGTGATGCGAAATTACGAGTGGGTTCCGTGTGCGACACAATTGGCCCTCATTGGGGGCCAAATTATCGCGAAGTTAGGAACTCCCTGCAAAAACTCAGACGTTACGAGCCTAATAATAGAGTGATGTAGAGAGAATTGAAGTGACACGAAAGTGAGATTCGGAATATTTGTAATTGAAATTTATGACATTTATTTTGATTTATACTCCAGATGAAATTTATTAGACATATATAGTTTTAACCTGACTATTTAAAACATGGTTTTCAATCCACATACTATGCGTTATATTTCCGTTGATAAATTTATCTGACATAGCTTTTTTAATCGTGTTATTGGACCTTCTGAATATCATGATTCATATTTTTCATAATAAGTCGTTAATGGTAATTAAAGTATGTTGTATACTTTTCTGGCGCCCTATGACGTCATTCGTGATGATTTTTTATTTCTAGTTCCATACTGAAGTCACTTTATCGTGAAAAAAGTTCCTCATCCAGAATATTTCTTGCCAAGTTTATGTCTGTGTAGTACATTTTCTTGGCGTTGACAATGAGGGAAATCACCATGGGCTTCGCTGCTTTGGCCAAGTGGGCGTGAAGCTAACTTAATATGGAAAACATTTTTATATAGAATTTAACACTAGCATATAATACTATCAACATATAACTTTCATTAATTAGTATGAAATGGGAAAGTAATTAACCCAAAGTGTTTACATATACTAATGTATAAATCAAAATTTGTTTACCAAATTAGATTATATTCGAAATTCGGAAAGATATTTTTTATCTTTTTATTTATACCTACTATAAATAAAAAGATAAAAAATATCTTTCCGTTATCAGAGATATGATTATTACCTTACATTCAACGGCGAATTACTGATTCAGCTATGGTTTACTCAAAGTTCAATTTACACTATCATTGATACGTATGAATGTACAATTAATATATAAAAAATATAATACTATATTAGCGAATGATTGCCAATCAGCCGTAACACTTTTTTCCCGACAAAAATATTTTATTCAAATTCTGCCTCCACACTAAGCTCCTCATCCCTACGAGGGTAATGAGACGAGGTTATGATTACTGGTAAACAATACAGTTAATATTGCTTGAACAATGGACCAATCACGCTAACTCATTGTCAGTGTACAACGAGCAGGGGCAGGTGGCGAGGGCTTAACGTATTTAATTTTGCTTTTTATAACAACTATGTGTAGATTTTGCTAATGCTGCGTAGACTACAAATGGTGTTTTAAATAACGTCAAAACGTTAAAAATCGTCAAAACAAAACTCGAATAACTAGATTAATAAATGATCACATAGCTGCAAATCAGCATCAAGTTTGTTATAAATAACAAGCTCTAATCTTTGAACAATAGTTTTCTCACATTCTTTTTATTAAGACTCAATCTCCGCTACATATAATCCATGTGTTAGGTTTATGTGATCATGTTAAACAAGGCGATTAGCAAAGGAAATAAAGAAAGTTATTTCAAAATAAATAGCTTAAACGAATCCCATTCTATTTCCGCGGTAAGAAAAACTCCACTGAAAATTACTGTACCCTGAATGGCTGCATTTTCGATTCATTCAGTGACCTAAGGACGCGCTCACAATGGGGTACTCATCAGGGTCTCTTGTTTGAGAAAATCACCGACGATGTCTGTATACACCCTTAATTGTTGTCATGTCTTGTACTGGAGTTAATTTTTGTATATAAAATAAAAACTCCTATATTCCTTTATTTTAAGTTTTCTTTTTTATTGTTTGGATGCAATTATATGTTCATATACAAATAAAAATAAACAAACTTAAAATTTTATTGTGATTTATATTAACTAAAAGTCTATTGTAAAACAAACAAAGGTGTTCTCAGTTTTAAAAGTACAAAACAAAATGGCCATGTTAGGTTGCTTTCAAAAATTTCAATGGGCAATTACCTAAAACTAGATTGCCGAAGATAAACATCGAACAAAATACCGGAGTGGGGAAATAGTTGGAATGAGAATAAGCACCCAACGTTTGAGTCAAGAAGCCACTACATTTCCGCACTGCTTCACGCAAAGGAAAAATATCCGATAAGCTTTTCCCAACGAGTTTCACTCAAGGATTTCCATCCATTCTCCTCTCATAAACTGCTTCTTTAAATTTAAAATATTTTGTCGAAGCATCATTGTTTGCCACTGCACCAAAGCCGGAATATTTTAAACAAAAAAAACCTACATTATGGTATTCTTTTCACATTCACCATCAAGTGCTGTCACATTGTTTACATCATTAAAGTCTACTCCCTCATTCCCCTTTTTGTCGTATAAAACAAACAAGTGCACATCCTTTGACAGAGCAACACAAACAATTGTCCAAATCATAAACAATGGTTTACATGGCAAATATTATCTGCGTCCCGTTCAAAGTATCCCTACGTATAATGAACCATTCATACTGCCAAACAAACTTCAACCAACCATATGCAATAATTCCATACGAGCCAGAATAGTACCGGAAAGTTATAAGTCCCTATCGCATTACAAAGGACATTAAATCCAAAATAGAAGACGTAAATTCGAAATTTAAATGACGGAGCTAATAGATGTAAATCCTTGGATGACTGACAAGGAACAGAAGCGATTTCACGACATCAAAGTGGAATACGACATATTACGCTTCAAAATAAACACTAGACTAAATACATCGAAATGTGTGTTCCGAAATATTCGGGTACGGGGTGATCATGATTATCTGTTAACAGAGGGTAGTTACTGAAACCCTTTTGATGGTGAGGATTAATTTGTTGTTTGTTTGTGCGTTTACGACTATATCGTGATTTGTTTTGTATGAATAGGCATAAGTCCGATTTATTCAGATTTCATATGTTACATAAACAAATAATGTAATGTAACATCATATTTCACATGAAATGCACAACAAAACTTTTCTAACGAACCGTTATTGTCCCAGGAAGATTTACGTCGAAATTCGAGAGCTTAAAAATGGTAGCCTATAATTTGCACATAAAACACATCCTAATGGTAGAGTACGTGATCACTTATTTGGTGGACTCACAAAGAGACATCTTCATCTGAAAGCAGACTCTGATTTAAATATATTAATCTTGTAATAACAGGAGCTCCGGACGGAGGGATCCAATTGAAGTCGTAGAATACATTATTTTAATTCGTACCACCTCTTTGTGACCCCATCAGGAAATTAATGGATTCAAAGCCTTCTCTTCCGTTCGACAAAGAATAATTTGCTAAGTAAATGAACGGGCAGACAATCCTGTTACGATCCCAAGTTTTGTTTCGATGGAAGATTAAAGAGTGGCGAATTTGTGAAAAGGGGCACCTTTCAATTCGACGACCCTTTGTGAGCGTTATCTCTGTTAATTTTCGGAGGTCAATGGATAAAGCACACAACAGGATTTTATTATTCATCTGCTTATTTCTATTTCATTTACTGTTACTGCAGACCAATGCTGAAGGATTAAATAAATTTATTGCTTAGTAATCAAAACGCAAGGTTCGATGCAAAACTCTATTAAGATATTGCATTGCAAGAACAACATCGGGGTCATAATCTAAATTGAAATAGGTTGAGTTCAAGAAGACGTACTAAACTAGACTCGATTCAGTATTCATTGGGAGCGGTAGAATAGTGGAGCTATCGAAAATTATTGTCGAATCTCGAGGGTATTCCGGACGAGGATGCGGTTAAGTTACGACTAGAAAGGGAAGTATGCCTGACTATAGGTTCAATCATAATTCACTATCATTTTATCGTGCCGGTTAGGTATATTTATTTAGGCTTTAGAAAGGATAGTGTATGGAACGACAAAATATTGGCCGCACTTATCAAAAATTAATACTTTTTTATTAAATAATCGTATGTATAATGTTAAATAATTAGTATTAGAGAAATGAGTCCATTTTATTTTCTCATATTTCAGTTGTATAAGCAGTAGGTACTTACTAAGATTGTAACTCGAGACGTTGCGACCCCTAGAGACGGAGGGTCATTTATTGTTACAACGAAGTGACGGCCTTGTGACTTCTATTAAATTTCAAAACAATGAACATAATACGAAATTACTATATAACATTAGAGATGATATGATATAAATAAAATCTGATAGTTATAACCAAAAGAAGAGTAGCTTTAATACTTACTATACTAAGAGTAGTTACTATATATTGATTGTAAATGAACAGTGACCTCTTTGGGAATAATGGATAAAACACAAAATTCACAAAGTTGACAAGCCACTTCTGCACTAAATTATGGTTAACAGGAAAATTTCCATAGGAAAACACCGAAAGTTGGCATCGAATAATATCGAATGATTTATATATTATTCATAAGGTCTCCCCGGGAAAGCCAGTACACCTTTGTGAATAATTTAGATGTTAGACACATATTATTTTTGCAGGGGCCGCGGTCTGCGGTGTTTGTCCTATAAAATATCGTTTGGGGCAAGGGGACCTCCAAATCTTAGAGGTTAATCCTTCTAGAACCCTTCGTAATTCAGTTTTTTTAACGTTACATCTTGTGGATAGAAATAAAAATAAGTGGTCAATTTATACGTTTGATTTTTGTTTCAGTTAATACTAAATGTGTTTCTCATATATCTTAATTTGTATTAAGTATGTTTAGTCGAGTTGATATAAAAACAAAATTCTTCATGAATTTTCAGGTCAAAACTACGACTTTGTACGCAGCTTATGATTCTATAAATAGCACTAATTTATCGAGTTCAGGTCTGTACCCACAAATCCTTTACTCTTCGTGCATTGTCGCAAAATCACACATCAATTTCCGCCACTAAATCCGGCGTCTTGTTTACCCAAACACACAATAGCTCAATCTACGAACAAGTCGAGCTTTCTAACTGAATTACATTCAGTCCTGACACAATCCCACGCCATCTACGCTATTATTAACCCTTTCAAGGCGTCACAATTACAATTTGCGGTTATTTGTCAAGTGCGTCGTAATGTGTTAAACATTTTGTTTTAACAGCTCTTACGCTAAGTTTTTTAGGTTAATTTTGTAATGTTCTTGTGGTGCTTAGAGTTGCGGCTCTTTATGATGGTAATTGGGCTGTAATGCCTGTTTGTGGTTGGCTCACAATGGTTCTGCTGATGTATTTGTTGAGAGAAGTTTTGTCTCTTTCTTATGTTTTAATGTCTAATTCAAGCTAATAAAGATTTAAAATATTACAACAGTGATATAACTATATTAGCCGCTAAAATCAATCAAGCACCAATCAAGCAATAACTATTCAGTATCAAGAATTAGATGTAACAGGAAAACTTGTTAATTTTATGATGTAATCTTTTCGTTGTATTGTTTGTAATAGCATTCAAAGAGAATTAAGATTCTTAATTTAGAAACATTATCCAAGTGCCAATCATTATTAACAGAGGTCGTTTAATTTCGCGTAACGTGAATATATATCGGAATAATTAACACGCGATTGTTCCCACTATAATGAGCCTTTCACCGAGCCCTGTTCTCGCACTAACAATATAATCCACTGGAGCTACAATATTAAGTTCAATAGACTTCCATTCAGAACACTTTGTTGAACGTAGACGGACGTTTAGTTTCACTATAAAATGAGAGGAAGTCATATATATTTTTTAAATTTGACAAAATTGCTACTCGTTTGTCAAATTGTACTTTTGCCGATCTCAGTTTCATGCCATCAGGAAAACCTTCGTTTGTTGTCCAAAACGGAGCTCTATCGTAATCTCTATATTCTGCCGGCTGGTTGGAGAACGCAGGAAAATATCATGATTCGGATAACGCTGCTGGTCATTTTGTGGTCTACGCTAGGACATTCGTCGCCTTGAATAATAACTTTAAATTCTTCACTATTGCTCGACAATTATTAGATGGGCAAATGAGCAATGTCGAGGTTGTATTCAATAAATACATTAACCTAGATAAACTATAAATATGTAAAAGAATACAAATAGATTATGAAAATGAGTGTTTTAACTTGATTCGAATTAAAAATTAATGATGTTAAAACATCATATTTTTTACCGATGTTTGTTGGCACCTGTTACCATTATTTTACTATTTACCTACATTAAACTTTCATTAGGTTTATTTACAAATAAAATTACTTAATTTAAGTTATCATAAGGTCTGTAGTAAAGTTAATTCTGTAGCCAAAGCAATAAACAGGTTTACCAATTCCATCTTCATCAGTACAAAAACTAACCATTCCAAAAAAGGCAGCTTCTTTGTAAAGTGGGGCCTATTCCACATATTCCCAGGAAAACCTAGCCATAATGTATTTTTTGGGCACAGACAGTCCTTGGCACTTCAAGCGTTCAAACCGCTCGTCTATATCAACATTCAGCAGCATCTTGCTTGAACCCAATAAGTGTGAGATGAAGTGGAATAATCGATTCGACAAACAAGAGGGCCCGGTAATGCGTCTCGATTCATCGCGACACTTTTCGATGGAGTCGGATTAGAATCGATTCTAGTGACGCATTTGTTGGCCTGTTATTGGCATAATGCGATTACGACGTGGTTGATGTTTCAAATTTCTTTATTCGACCATTCTTTGGTTTTATTATAAAAAGGGGAAATTATGTTAACGCATTCAGAACCGATAAAAAGTTAAAGAAAAGAAGTTATTTCTACTTAGTTAATAGCACTTCAAAGCAATGTTTTGAATATTTTAAGAAAACTAAAATAGCTTAAAATAGATATGGTCACCAACATAAAATTAGCTTGTAAACTTTAAAAATAAATGATAAAGCGTAGAGCTGGAAACAGTGTGAAATCTACTTTAAAATGCACTGTTGAAAACTAATATCATCGATTTTATCAAATAGAATAGCACTCGTCTGGATTGTGAGATGCTGTGGATTCGAGCCCCGCTGGACTCCTGTCCAGAGACACAATGAGTTAAATTGATTTTCCTAGTAAAACATTCTTTTCATAATAACCTATCAGTTAAATGCTTAAATTAAAAATAATATTATTTCTTATAAAATGTCAAATGATTTATGATAATAGGATAAATGCGCAATTTCGCAATATGATTTTGTTATATTTCCCGTTACGTACTTACAAGAGTTACAGAGGTTTTAATGCTTTTGAGATTTTGGTAACTCTTAATAACATTATCCAAATTCTGATATATCGAAAGCAATAAGCAAGATCACTCGGTGGAACATCAAACAGGTCTTTCTATAAGCATTGATTACTTTTCCTGTCACATCAAAGAGCCGACGAGGCATTGTACTATATCATACAACTATATTTCCATCGATTTTTCTCTCAGCATGTCTGATTTTTACGTCTTTGTTATTCGAATGTATGATGTTAGACATAATTGTGAAGGTATGATGAATGATCGATTAATGATATCAATGATAGGCAGGTGACTGTGTTATGTAACTAGTAATAATAGTGCTGTCAGCTGATTAGAAAGAAGATGCCGAATTAGCGATTTAAATGTCTAAATTGGCGTTTGTGTTTTTTTTTTAATATTAAATAATTTGTTTTAACATGCGTGTAAAACAATATACGTAAGGCACTTAGGTGATGTCTATTTGGTATTACCAGTGCAGATGTTTATTGCTCTATTTAATACTCAAAATCTTCTTAATACATTTTTTCCATAAAAAGAAAAGTATTTAAACTGTCTATAACATATTCCTGTTTGAACTTTTATAAATACTTTTAATTCTGAACTAATGAAATAAATTAATAAATCTCCTACATTATTCAAAGGCAATCTTCAAAGAAAGAACTGAAAATATTTTTAACAAAACCATTGTCACTTCGTCCGATAATACTAATAAGTCAATTGCATTTACATCAAAAGAAATAGAAAGGATCTTGCAATTGGACAATGTAACGAGTTATCGACTCACGGAACGCAGTGCCAAATAGAAGAAAATCCTTGTTTATGTGACGCCTTATTAAAGAAAGATTTATTGTCGACGTGCTTTAAAAATATGAACGCCGGCACTTTTTTGAGATCAGATTTGGCTTCCATTAACGTTCTAAACAATCATAATAATGAAACATTGTTATTTGTTAAAGAAACACAAACACAAATATTTTGTTTACTCAGAAATTTAGTGAATCACCCACACAGTAATGTAGACAATTATCTATCGTTCACATTATGTGTGTACAAAGTCAAATCTCAATTATACGCAGTTTCATATCATGAAAACATTCTGATTGATTTTAAATGTAATTTAAACTGAAAAAGGTCGATTTACTTATAAAATTACAGTCCTACGGAACAAAAAATATATGATCAGTATAATCTAGCCCATTCACATCTAAAACAATTTTAATTTCAATGCATGAGGTCGGGGCCACCTTGTGGCTGTTAAAAATCTGCAAAACAAAATCCAGTGTAATCGATAAAACACATTTAAACATTATTCATAATATTAAATTTACTGTCCGTTCTGTTAATGTTGAAGTGGCATCTCAGAATTAAAACACAAAACCGTTTTTACTTCACATGAGATATATCACGGGTATTATTCCAATACAAAAAGAAGCTCTTGGCAGCTCTTCTGAAGAAACAAAGCAATGTGACAAATAAAATTAACGCAGCTACGAACAGTGTCGCATTCTCAAAAACTGATGGTATATGTAAAACGTGGGAGCGCCCTACTAGATTCAGAAAATCACTTCACATAGTTGTTTTACTACGATATTGATATTATGACAGCTCATTTTTATATCGTGAACAGAAAATATGTTCTTGGTAAGATTGAAAACAATGTTTAGGAAAACTAACCATAGCAAACGGGCAAAGTTACGAGATTCCATATAACTTTTCCATTCTTTGTAGTACAAACTTTCCAGTCACTTACTTTTATACATAATGTACACCAATGGTATCAAAACACTCAATGTATACATAGAATACGCGGTTTTTACTTCCTGTAGCATCAAAATAGAAGCACTCATTTTCAATAACTTGTCTTTAAAATGATGATAGAAAATTTACTCACAAGACATGTAGTTTAATTTAATAACTCATAAGAATATAATATGCGGGTCATCATCAAGCACTGATAATAAAAAATCAAACGTTTCCAAACAGCATTACAGTTTTTCTTATTACGACATTTGAATTAAGCATAAAACTAATATTAGTCGAGAACTTTTCTTCAAAGAACAGAGCAGTATTGATTCTCTAAAATAAATAACAGAACACCTAATGCGAGAAACGGATATAGTTGCATCTAAGTTAGTATTGCTGTTAAAACCCAATAAAATATCCCCAACGTTTATACTTTCTGATATTATATTCTTGGATTAGCTTGCTAATCGTAAAAGTTTAATATGGATCAAGGTTGCGTCTGTATTCTGAGATTGTAATTCGTCACTTACGTCACATAAAAGAAATTGCTTCATATCGATCAAAAAGTCTTTACTCTAAATGTTAATAGTTATTATATAAACATATTAAAGAAGTTCTATAGTTGACAAATTATTGTTAGCCTTCTGAGATTCTAGTTTAATATTTAACAAAAGTATATTTAACAATTAATTGATGATTAACGTTAGCTTACACATGACGTCTTACAATATTATCTGGTCTTAATTCTTTAAAGTAAAAAGAATGTCTGTATCCAGCAATTACCTAAAATAAACCGTTTAACAACAAACAATGAAACACGAAAATACAACAGATAAGTTCGTCGATAACCCCACTGCGACTTGTTAGTAAGAATAGGGAAACATATTTCGCAGCAATGACGTAAAGAATTTCTTAATAAATAATTACGAATGCTAACATTGGGTGGGCATAGGTTTTAGGTGAAATTAAAAAGAACCGGCCAAGTTTTCTATTCTGCAATTTTATGACAACTCTATTACAGAAAATTGTAAATGACATGAACAAATGTTCGTTTGTTTTGTAACCAAGAAATCTGACGTGACTCGGTTCATTTTGATCTGCATCATAATCATCAGTCCGTTAATGTGTTAACTGCTAAACCGTTATGTTCTTATAAGTAGGCAATTATGGATTGAGTTGCCATATAGAGAAGAGACTGCGGTCTAAAATGGAGAAGGCCTGCAGAGATTAATCGAATTTTGGAGATATTGGGCATCTCGAGAAAATTCGAGAATCTCTGCAGGCATTCACCATTTGTGTTAGTAATATCTAGCCAATGTTTTGGCAAGCAGCGCATTCTGCTCCGGAAAAAATCAAGAAACGCTTGGTGCAAATGTAAGTGTAAAAGAGCCTGTGCCGCGTAGAAAGGAGTTGGTGGGACAAAGTTACTTACATTATTTGCACATTCACCATAATGTTTCCTGTAATATGCTAAATGAAAACTTGAGGTAAGGTCTTAGATATGGAAGATTTTCGTATGACTGGAAATAAGTAGAACAATATTTACCTAGTTCTTACACTTCCGCGCCTATCAAACATTTAACTAACTTTTACCAGATAACAACAGTTTGTAAGTATGAATTGGCAATCAATCAAAGCCAGCTATTGTCAAACGTTAAACATCTTATTCTCACATTTTCGTCCTGCTTATAGCCTACCTGTCACTAATGACTCTTCTATTTTTATTTTTAAAATTAGAACATGAAAAATAATAACTTGCACATTTATCAGAGGCAACCCAAATTGCACCATTTAATTGATAATAATACTGAGACAATAAGTGTGGTCATAATAAAAATATGCTTATCTATGGGTCAAACGGTAACGAAACCGCCGACCCATATTATATTCAAAAGCGAGGCAAAATAAACAGATAAAAATTATATTAAATACGGAAATACCTGAGGTTACAGCACAAGAAAAGGTTATTTTTAATTATGAGCACTGCTTAATGTCTTTAAAATTAATTAATCATAGCTCATTTAGGCTCATACAATTTTTTTATATACTCATATCCGTTTATACTAAAGTATTTTCTCGTTATTTGTGTGGTCGGTGGATTAAAACTGAAATATTTTATCTATTAGTATAAATAAAAGAAAGTTTCTTATATATTTTGTCTAATCAGTGATATCTTTATAGATCTCTTTATGTAAGTAAAGAAAAAACTTTGTTCCCTTTTGAAAAAAAACGGGACTTCGGGCTTCCGTGACGGAAGCGTGTGTAAATTGGGCCAGTAAAAAATTATATCGAGAAGGAATGTAAAAAGCAATTATTTTAATTTGATCAAAATAAATAAAATACATGTGTAATATTTCTATCGTGAAACTTTTTAGTCTGTTGTTAAACTGAGAACAGATTATTATGATCTCCTTAAATATTAAACACAGTCGTAAAAAGTTAAAACTTTAAAATTAAGTAAATTACTGTCGAATTTCTCCAACCAGGTCATCACAAGAACATTACTAATTCGTACAATAATAATTTAAATAGTGGTTAAAGCAATACATACAAAAAAATTTTTACCAACATCAATTGCTCGACGCGGATAAGCATTCCTACGTGGAGCTGAAGTATAAAGACATGTCCGACTAAGCCTTAACGGCTAAAGCATCCTCCAGCGAGTAACAAAAGCATTGTGAAGAAGATGTAGCATTAGCACCTTTGTCTACACATCCAAGCACGTGTGATTCGACTACCGAGGCATCCTTTTATACCATTATTTGCATACCAACTGGTTTCGTCTATACGATATTAATCAAAGGTTTTATTAGTGAACATCAAAGAATAAACACAATGCTAAGATCTCTTATAAGGTACCCTCAATACTATTGTTACTTTTGTCAGAGGTTGATTTATGAGCGGCCACTGTTGTTGGACCACTCGGTATTGTGTTGTCAGTTTTTGTTTGGACCTTGCCGACTTTGTACTACCCCTTCGCTATGGTCCAGCTCGAGCTTTATTCATGTGATCTCACTTTGATGCCTCTGATGCCTCTGACGTACAATGCCCCCTGAGTCAGGGTTGATTTGTTCACCTCATTTGCATAATTCGTGGTAGTATTGACAGAGATCTTAAAAGATTTGACTGTTAGATGTCACATTTGCAAGTAGAAACGATACGCAAAGAAAGAAGCAATGAACAAAAAAAAAATACAAAGTTTAGTTAGTGTAATTTTACTTTTATAAATAGGGTTAGCAGCAATATTACTAATAGTTGTTATTTTTGATGCAGAAAACCTTGATGTCAAAACAATTCGGGCTCCCCACAGCCACAGCCCTTTGTCCTACTCCATCAAGTCCTTGACCGTCCATTGTATTACCAACAAAAGACGACTGGGATTGAGCTTCGCTTGTAATTTTCATGCTTCAATCCACGCATTCACGCTTCTCAGTACATTCACTCTCTTCCAAATCATTACGTTCCTTACCTTTGTATTTACGCTCACCGTCTTTATTACAGCGTAATACTTCATTGTAAGATTTGTAAGCGTCCGATTCTTTATTAGACACCACATTGTGTGCCCCCGCGTTCTTATTGGCTCTTAATCTTTTTTTGAACGTATGTTTTGAGTTTGTAATGTTTGCGTCATCAATACTAATGATTGCAACAGCCAACACAATAGTTATTGTTGTTTGAGGTTTTTTTTTAAAAGGGTTACCGGAATCTACATCGTCATTACATTTAGTTAGATCGACATTTTATTACTATAGTTTGGTAACAATAATGATTTGTAGTCAAATAAATCACATCGGTACTGATTGTCCTTTTGATAAATGTGATAGGAATATTAATGTAATTATGACTTTTACATTTCGAAACAGAATGTATAGAAATTGTGGAACAGGAAAATCATATGTTTGTATTTTGTGACTATAATAGTTTTAATATATCCAGCAAATAATGCTAAGAAACTTCGTTGAACGGTTTGTTCGTTTCAGAATTGAAGTCATAAAACTTTCATTATAATCTTGACGATAGCAGAACAGTCGTATGATTGAAAACAGCGCACATGAAACACGTATGACTATCTTAAAATATTAAGGAGTCTGTATACTGACTGAAAATCGCTACCATATACATATCGATTCAGTTCTGATTTAAAACATTTTCAAAGGCGTTGTTTTTGACTGCTGTTTTAAATGTGATTTTGGTTCGTTGGTTGATTGACAGAAAAGTTATGCTTAAGTTCTCAACGTAGCCTCTAAAAGTAAAGAAGTAAGTTTGTTTTATTTAAACATAAAAATAACCGTTACAGGAGTTTTACATCAATACAATAGTGGTCGAAACGTACGAATCAAAATCGATGCAACTCTCGCCCAAGTGGAAACAGTACGTTATATTCTAAATCTGTACACAATCCAGTCATAAAATATGGCTCCAACAATAAAACAGAAGTGCTTCGTTCTACTTTACCACTGGCGAAAGTGCTCTATATTCTTAGATAGATGAAGTTTTTATTTGTAAAAATTTCTTAATTTCTTTAATCCCTAGTAAATATATAATACTGTGATACAACTACCTGAATGTTTGTTTAAATCATAAAAAAATATAAAAGTAGCTAGTAACAATACAAAACATCGTACATCATAATAACGACAAAATTTGCAACAAATCAAAAATACATCTCGCTTAACACAAACGAAAGTTTGATCATGTTATTGGAGAACCAATAAATTCTTCCTTCATCAAGATACATATTCATTTTGCAGGAACATAAAATGTTATGTTTCATCCTCGAGACATCTACATTTACATGGTGCGGAGACTAAAGAATCATCACATGTACCTGTCACCACTAAATCAACCGAGAACAATGTTGTTCTGAACAAAATTACCCCTTTATTATTGTTTTTCATGAATTATCGTCTACATCTGATCTCTTTTTCTTTTATACTGGCAGTAGTAGCATTCATCATGCTGTGTGTTATTGTTTCAGTCCATGAAATGCGAGGGAGTAAGTGAAGAGATTACCAGGCGTTACTCACTGAGTTTGATTTTGTTTCATAGGAATAGCTTCCATATATATGAAAGTTTTATAGATCAAAATAAGAGAACAACTCGGTAAAAACAAAGATGAGGTCAGTGATAACGATCCATTGAGACAAGTCATTGTTAATGCGATGCAAGAAATATAAAAAATTAATGCCAATTAAAGTCAACGAATTATGAATATGTTTATCAAACGTGCATGATTTTATATTTTTAAATAATAAGGAAAGCTTAAATGCGCATATGTTCAACATCATTAGAGCAAGATCTGTTTTCAATTAACAATTCAAAAATAAGGGACCGTTACGATACATAGTGAAATTTAATAAAACTTAGTCGTAAGTTATGAGAACCTGTACGAGTTAATTAAGCAACCTTATAACAGTTTTGTAATCAATAAAACAGTGTTAATAGCCAGCACCAGTAAACCGAGATCAATTAAAGCTGGCCTACCATTAACAATCGTGAACGGGTAATAACTGAGAAAATCCTGCGCTTCGCCGATGTGAATGAGCGTTATAATATTCGCGTCCACAACCAAAATAAACCAAAAGCCGAACGGAAACGGCCGCTATATTATTAGACACGACAATTCTATTATTTTTATTCGTAACACATCTCGGAGATTTGCCCATAAATCTGTGATGGCAGTCGCTTCCACCTTTAATAGTATGGAAATGAGTATTCCTAGAACAGAAGGCTCCTTCCACACCCAATTAGCGACGTCGATAATTCTCTTAACGAATTAGATTTCAAAATTATCTTTATGACGGAGTTATCAATAAAGTTCCCATTTTGTTCAGGAACGTTAAAAGCATAATTTAGTGGTGTATTGTGATTTAGTGCTTAATTTGACGTAATCTGTCATAACGTCTGTGTCCACAAGATTTAAAATATAAGATTTTCTCATTTATTTATTTTAAAAGTCCAAAGCATAGGTACTTAGCTACTTAAAATAACTACAATTTAATTTCCCATTTTTTGTAATTATTTGCATTAATTAAATAACTTAATCATCTCTAAACACTGTTGCCTCAATTGTCATTTATCACAATAGGCAACAGTTGTTTGACTTTGTATTTCAGCGGTCTACCGATGTCGCCATTATGAGTAGGTACATCTCTCATCCAGACTGCCAAGCATTATTTATCAGGAACACCATTCTGTTCATTGTTTCATAATAAAACATTAATTTTGTCAACGGCCTCTACGGCTGGACGCGTCGCTCTAATATTAGAACTTCCGCTCGTATAGAAACAAAAAGCTATTCGTCCCGATAAATTAATACAACGGACACTCGAGTCGAGGATTAAAATGACGCAAACGTCTTAGAATTGTCGGGTAGACACATGCGAATCTAAGATTTAAAACTTGAAGAAAAAAGTTTTGTGGGACTCCGACAAAAAAAAAGTGACTACACGTGCACTTGGAATGGAGGCAAAAAGGTCAACAATATTCCTAATCTACAATCCATGTCACAGGCTAAAGGTTACCGAAGGTTGCACAAAAAATCATCACAAAACAGCCCTGTGTTTAGGCGAAATCATCCGTAATTCCTGCGCCGCGAGCGTGAATATCTGTCTTATTTTTAGGAATTAAAGTTTATTATGTTTCATCGCGCGCTGCAAGATCAGAAGCAGCATTGTTCGTACCTCAGGGAGTACCGACAACAGATTTTTGTTGTTTTTTTCTTATTTCACATGTGGCATCGCAATCCTGCACGATATGTGACACATGTGTCGGTTTTGGGTTACTCTACAATAATGACTGCCTCTCCAACGTTTCTCATATCTCCGGCGTCCATTATATCATGTTTTAGATGGTTCATTCTAATTTCTAAACGGCGAGTCAGTGCACTTTCCACTTTGATGTTCTATACGAAGTTTTTTCTGTAATGTGATACAGCTCTTAAATCCGTCATCAGGTGAGCTGTTTTCAATATCTTTTAAAGACCATCTTGGACCACGTCATGGTACTCATTATTAAGCATTGGAAAGATTCTATCGGTATTTAATATAATACATATGCGGTTATGCTGCTACATCGAGTAATACTAAACCGATGCGCTACTGAAACGTATCTGGTCAATAAATTGAGTCGGCCATAAATAGAACTATAAAAATTATTTTACGATACACGAGTGAGATACATTAAGACAATGTTACGTACATTTCACAATGGGCACATTATGGGTTAATTGATCGGTGCACAATGCTCTTTATGTGCCTCTCTCGGGTACAAAGATATTATTGTCTATACATAGCAGACGTCTGGCTAATACTTGACCACAGACAAAATGGCTTTGTAATGTTTGCCTGAAAGGCGCCAACCGTAATTCAATACGGTTTTTTAATCCGTTTTGGTTTCGTTGTGATCACATGATTTTCAGCATGTCATTTTTTACTTAAATATCTTACTAGACTTTTTAACTGCATACCTAGTTGTTTATATAAATAAATTGATAAAGATATTATTAAGATTGTTTTACTAAAATCCTTACCTGTAACAAAAAGAATACTCATTAGATTCTAAAAAACACGTGATTTTTTTCACACTTCTTCATCTAATAATAAAAGGAACAAAACTAAACATCTACAATTTTGATGGCAGTAAAGAAAAAATGGCAAATTTTTTCAATAAGAAATTTGATATACATATCTTTTTTCTCGACACACCAGATGCGTTAATGCAATGCATGTGTTCAGCTTTATCTTTCAATACAATGCATCAGAGTGCATGTACAGATTAGTTGTTTCTCGATTGTATTTATAGAACCTATGTTGTATTAGACTTTAAAAATAATATTATATAGTTTAAACTTCCCGATTTTCTCATGATCATTTGTGAGATTTTATGTAACTAGAATAGGTACTTTATGTGACTATTTTAACAACAAAGCTAATTAAATATATAGAACACATTTTGAAAACTTACATAAAGTTATTAATTGTAATTAATCGCAAGTTTTCTGGGGTGAGTCTATTTTTTTAAATACAATAAATTAAAGATATATTTCGTAGTACTTTTTTATCATACTAATATTAAATCAAAATCAAAATTAAGAAATGTTTGAACATTAAAAAACATACATCTGAGCGGTTTTAGTAAAAATATGGACTTAATATATTATGACAGCGAAAAGGGTATAATTTTGCTACTGTAGAAGAATGAAATTCGATATCCTCTTGGCAGCGATGTATCTCATGATGTCACTAAACTTGATCATTAAGCAGGAACAGGGTGACCAAAACTATCCTTTAAATGGGCAAGCCACAGTAAAAGCAAAGCGATACGTTTTTATTAAAAAAAAATTTTTTTTCAAAAAATAATGCTTGATGAGTACTGTAAAATGAAATTAGTAGTTATCAGTATAACAAGATTAAATATTTTGGACATCTTTCCTTTTTCAAAATTATTTCTTCGGTAAACCAGTCAGTACTACAATAAATTTTCTTGACTACCACTTCAAAAATTAACTTACAATGCCTAACTTTTCTTGACATTAGGATTGATTTATGGTAAGTTTCGAGGGTGCAAATAGAAAAAAATTAACTATTATGTTTGGCCATTTATTTTATTTTCCATATTACCACATAGCTTACAAAAATAGGGAATTAATACTAAACAGCTTGATTTGGTGTACATTAAATATTTTCGTTGGTCAGGTTAAAAGGATGTAGAGTATAAATTCAGACTATTTAAACAAATAGCTTTAATGCTTATCCATTTCCTTGATTTATATTTAATGAAAAAAATCAAATTGTTAATAGATTCATTGTCACCCTAGAACAGAATTTCGTAGAACAATAGTGTAGTAAATAGATTTAACGGCCATTAAATTAACTGTCACTTGACATTTTCTCTAGTTTCGGAGCACCATAAAATCATTCAACTGAGCAGTAAAACCGACTTCGGAGACAGAAGCAGGGTAAATAAGTTATTAAAGCAAACAGTTAAAGACACGTTTTGAGTTAACACAATAATAAGACAATCGTCATTGGAGATGTCTGGGCATTTTTTCGCTAATCGTTTAAGCATCAACAATTCTTATAAAATTTCTTGAAAATATTTCTTTCATCGTGACGTACGGGATATTTATTTCATAAAAGATACATTAATTTATTGAAACACACTCGATATCTATTCTATTTCTATCATTTTTAATTTTTATTAACATTTATTTGATTTTAAAATCGAGGTAAATTCTAACAATAAATTTTTTATTAAACAAATAGCGCAATTTTGTTTTAACCCTCATTGTAATTTTAATTTTAGTCCGTAATTTTAAACGTAGGTACATATTTAAGTTTTTGTTGTTCAACTTGGTAACTCATCTGTTTATGCCTGCTATGTACACTGTTTAGGGTTAGAGTCTAGTACTTATCTAATTTAATTTATTATCATTTTATCATTATCATATTCATATCATTATCATTATCAAACTGTAACCTGTTAGTGTACTAAATAAATAAAAGCACAAAATTTGACAAAGATTACAGAAAGTTAAACATTAAATTCAATAAGGTTTGTATGGCTCGTATGCAAGTCCTTTTAAACATATTATTATCTTGTTTTTATCATCATATTTATCAGTTGTGCGACATATAATAAAGAATGCGCGTAAATGAAAAGGAAAAATAAAGACTTTATTTGAACTATCATGCACATTCATTGTATGGAAACGAAATTTAATCTGAACAGCAAGTTTTTATTTGTTATTTGTCCCAAACTGCCAATCACAAGGTCAATATTTGCAGATGGAACACTACTTTAATTACTTGTTAAAAATGAAAGTGTGTGCAAACGAATTAAGTCAATCTAGAATAGTCATCTGAATTCGATTCACTATACTATATAGATGGGTATCAATTAATTTTATCGCACAGGCAAAGATCGAATGCGCACGCCTATATTTAAATACAACAGGTACCTACTTGACAGTTAAAGTAAACACGTTCCCGTCATTTGGACGTATGTTTGTTTGTAGACGAGAAAAAATGGGCGACGGAACAAAATCGATTGACATATCGCTTCGGTATTGTGCTGTGATTGATTTAGAATAGGTTAATTATAAGACTTTTGGTGTAGGTGATAAATATGTATAAAACAGTCGGAGGCGGTTAAAAACTCTTTGAGGTTAAACTGGCATAAACATAGATGTAAATAAATTGCACTAAATTAACATATTTTTTGTTAAATGAATTAGACATCGCATATATTGTTTTGAATCCAAGTTAAGTAGCTAATGCACTTGTGTCATGGAATTTCGAAAGAACGATGGCACCACAACTTATTTTCTTAATAAGATGATAGTGAGAGCTGATTTATGTATAAAAGATGATCAATTATTGATTAATTGAATATTGAAATAATCCCTTTCCATTTAAGGTATGGGGAAAGACACCTAACACTATTTTGTTTCATTTGCTTGTATATATTCTTAAATACTTAGTGGTTAATAATGCAGCACCATTACTTCCTACTAATATTGATCACAAAACGAAATTTAACAAGAAAACCAATACCACTAAATAGACGTTTCTCGACCACATAAGAGTCAATAATAGACTGATGCTACTCGAGACCCCAGATCCACGATTTGGCTCAATGATTGATTTCTCAAAGTCTCGACAAAAAAGTTTTTATGTCGTATGAGTTTGGAAAATATTTTTCGTGATGCGCGCATATCAAGAACTACAAATTCAATGATCGCTTAGTCTTAATATATATAAATTACGTGTCACGTTGTTTGTCCGCGATGGACTCCTAAACTACTTAACCGATTTTGATCAAACTTCGTACCTAACTGTTATTTGATCTAACTTAAAAGATAGGATAGGTTTTATTTTATTTTTTATAACACAGCAACGCGTGTTTGGGTCAGTTAGTTTTATATTAAATTTAACATAGCACAACCCTATGATCAGAGAATTACATCATTGGTCAATAATTTGAGTACAGGCGTTGTAAAAAATGATATAATCAACAAATTTTACGACGACGTTCAAATTCGTCGAAAAGAAAACACATTGTTCTTACAATAAAAGGCGTATAGTCCTGCATCCTGTAAGCTGCGAGCGTTCGATGTATAAACTCAAACTCGTAAAATTCTTTATGATAAATATAACACGTGAAAGATAGTTTAATTTTATGGAAGAAAAACGTTTTAATAATAATCCAACGCGCTTGTCTGGACTTCCTTTTTATAGTTAGCTGCAATCTGCAGAACTATTCTGTACACGATAACTTACATCGACGAAGTGATCGGGGATTTACTATTAAAATAAATATTACAATAATCATTTTACTCAATTAATTTAATAAGCAGAGTGATAGCAAATTTTGATCACGCTGTAAAAATATTACAAAAATATGCTTCGTAATATGACCGAAAATCAAAAGCCTAATATTTATTATTTTGTTTTTCTTTTGTAAACTATTTAAAAAAAACGAAAGTACTATTTAAAACAGAATGACGTCTTTTTGGTTTTGGTTAAAAACTATTTTGGTGACTATCAAAATCAGCCAAGCGTATAAAAAGTATTAATAATGTTATTGATAAATAATGATACAATCATTATTTATAAAAATTGACAAATTTTAACAACACCAATGAAGTAGGTTTATGACCTTAATTGGTCTTATTAAAACTCGCTAAACGATTCTCTTTTGTATATTTCACTCTTTTGTATTTTCTTTTAAAGCTGACTGTATAATACAGTCAAATTTTATTTCTGTAAACTATTTAACATCAAAATATAAATTGTTATGTTGTGTAACATTCCATTTTAACATTTGAACGCTTTCTATTAGGGTATAATTTTCTTCACTAATTTGAAAAGACATCTCAAACTATTAAAAATTTTTGTATCAATATTTTTAATTTCATTGATAAAAAAGAGTGCGGCAGGCAGCATAAGTAAAAGTTATAAAGATACTGTTAATACATTGCGCGAATAAATAATTCACGAGCTTTATAATAGTGGTCTACAGTTTCCGCCTACTTTACTACACTTTTGGATATAAAACGCACATCCCATTCATTATGCGTACGTTCAATAATCGATATGCTTATTTGACTTATCAATAACCTTCAAACCAACTGAACCCCTTTCTCACATAGCACAACATTTAAGCCACGTGTTCTGCGCATTGTGACGGTGCACAACAGCGTATCCTGAACACGGGGTCATTCAGACAAAGCGGACAATCGTACAGGAAACCCTTTATTTTCCAGATCCAGGGACTCTATGGGAGAGCACGTTTATCGTACCTGAAGATACTGATTTATTTGGTAAAGATGTTTTTTGTACGAGCAGCATTAATATTCGCTTGTGTTATATTGTTAAGAGGTGAAAGTTAATTCGTACTACTGATGACCTAGGATACTGAGATGTGGCCGCTGACGCTGAAGATTTAGGAGTAGATTAGGTTTTTACTCTGAGATTGTTTAGGCAATCACACAGTTAATCAAGACTCAGGAGACCTGTAGAAGACAAAGTATAATCTAAAAAACAAATTTAACCTACTAATGTCCCCAGACGCGAGCCCATGGCGGGTCGGTGAGTGCTAACGACTGATGCCTTAGAAAAAGAAAATCATGGATGGACATGGACAGTCCAATATCCTATGAGTTGCACTTATTATTTTCAGACTAAGAAGAAATCTGACGACATGTACTGGCAATAAATGGATTATTTAAAATGGAGTCCATAGAACTATCATATTATTATGATGAGACGATAATAAACAAATATTGCTAGATATAATATAGAATTTGGACGGTAAACGTAAATAAATCGTGAGTGCTTATTGGTTACAAATTCTATGTTAATTTATTTATTTGTACAGACACAATATCACTTAACAAGCTATGAAATTAACCTTAAAATAAACTACACTAAAACACCTGTAACTTTACAAACGATTATATATGTGATCTACTTTAAAATATTAACAATTAATTATTTTTAACTAAAAATATAAGGCATTAAATACTTATTTAATTAACTTGAATTTTTATTAGCAACTACTTTCACCTCTAGTCTCAATATAAAACAGGCAAAAGATGCAAGACACCTAAAAACGCCCTGTTCGAACACAATAGCACTTCCTTAGCATTCAACATCACCACAGTGCTAGTAATTGTCCTGTAATTGAACAATAAAACACGTGCTAAACAAACAGAAGGGTTCCGTACACTCAAACTATGGGGAACAGTAGAATCGCCTGCAGTTTCCTACTGTCAATCGTTTATCGATGAAGATTGGTTTAAGTAAGGAAATTGAAGCGACATATTGTTTTAATACGAAATCAAATATAATTATTCCAGTAAATTGGTCACCACTGTTTTGAATTTCTGTGTGCTACAGCAGATTAAGCGTCGGTTATGCTAATATGTCAATTTCGGCTTAAAAAGGTAATTTATTTTGGTATTATATACATTTACGCTATTATAGCACATTTAAATTAAACCATTACTAGGCGATGCAGTCGCTAAGCATAAAGCTACGCTAGCACCATATATTGGAGCAGAGCGTAGTACCTAAAAATTAAAAAAAAAAATTGTGTTTCGGTGGGAGTTTTTGCGAATTTCAAAATTCGGGCTCCGTCATTATCTGGTCCTAAGCCTGTTGATTCGATTCCACACAAAAAATATTAAAATCGGTTAAGAATCTCCAACTAGGTAATGCAGTCGCTAGGCATAAAGCTACGCTAGCACCATATATTGGAGCGGAACGTAATACCTAAAAAAGAAAAAAAATGTTTTTGCGAATTTCAAAATTCGGGCTCCGTCACCATCTGGTTCTAAACCTGTTGATTTGATTCACCATAAAAAATATTAAAATCGGTTAAGAACTCTGGAAGTTATGGCGTAACAGACATTGCGCCATTGAAGCTGATCCATGGGAGCTTCGCTTCGCTCCGCTTCAATAAATGGATTTACAATGCGTTTATTGTTTTTTTTAAATATTCATTCCTGGGGTGAATATCATCATATATTTTAATCGGTCACCTTCCTAACTACTTAATATATGTGTTTTTTTTATTAATTTTTTTGCATTCACAAAGCAATATTTCTATAAGATATAAAATACGTGTGTATACTTAATATATTTAAATATTTTTTGTTTTATTTCACATAGAATTAAGTTATTTTATTAGTTCTCCTTACTGTACAGGTAGATTTATTTGTTAACAATCACAATTTAAGCTCCCAATACAGTTTTGATTAAACATTAAAACTGTCGAGAGTAATGAACAAGATTTATTTGAGCAGAAATAAAATGACATCTTTTCAGAGCGTTAAAGATTGGACTTGACATTATGTAACTCTAATGAAGGAACTCTAAATAGAGTCTTATTGATAAAACATTGTTCATAATAAAGAAATCATCAATTTAAAAGTAGAAAACGCTTGCTCTTGTGCTCTGATCTCTCGAAAAACAATACTTTGTCTCTCTCTATGCTTACCATTTGAAAGAAACGGAAGACCATTGTCTACCAGAACGGACAATTTGCACAATGCCAGGGGTAGATCCAAGGGGCTATAGCCCCATTGTCACTAAG
Source organism: Calamotropha paludella (assembly GCA_927399485.1). Lineage (NCBI taxonomy): Eukaryota > Metazoa > Arthropoda > Insecta > Lepidoptera > Crambidae > Calamotropha > Calamotropha paludella. Next base: position 14,623,679 of record OV656803.1, on the reverse strand, counting down.
CAATGGAATTTATTTAGCATAAAATAAGGAATGAATTTAAAAGGGGTGTAAAAAATGTGTAGACACCTACCTTTTTCACACTTATATGTATTTTAATTTTATTGAATTACTGAATAGCTAATTCCTTAGCTCTGAAACACACAGTTTTCATTATCTTGCAATTTTCATCATTACAGAGAGACCACTGCGGTTTGGTGAGTGCTAACAACTACAAATACTGGACTAACCAACGACTTGACGTGCCTTTCAAAGTGCGTAGAAGCTTGCGATAGTATATTTTTGTGTCCTTTGATAGATTTTATGGGAGATGACTTCCTCTCGGAGCTCTGGGCTGGGAGGTTACGAGAGGTATTTGTACTTGATAAATTGAAACCACTTATATTACTGAAATAATTTGTTTATTTGAAACTCAAAGATAATCAATACATTCACAATGCAAATGACATTCATTTAGCAAAACACTTTTAGTTTCGACAGATTGTGAATCCGCCTGAGAATTCACTTGTGAACCGAGTCGATTTTTTCTAGGATTTTTCTATTAAGATAGCAAAAAATATAAAAAAGTAAAAAAAAAAATGGCTGTTTCATCTTAATCGATTGTCCAAAAAGTGAAAACATATCTTTCGAATACAAAAAAATGTCCTCTCATTGAATGACGCTGGCTAACAGCGTAAACCGGAAAGGTACTAGAAACTTTGGTCGGGTGTTCACAAGGCTAGCTCAATTGGGAGAGCATTGGACCAGACTTCCAAAGGTTGCGGGTTCGATTTCCGCCTGAGAATTCACTTGGGAGCCAAGTCGATTTTTTCTAGTATTTTTCTTATTCCTATAATGAAGGAAACAGTTTTTAATAGCACACGGGTGCTAGAGTACCTAACCTTCTTCGTCATCATAACTCACCCCCGCAAGTAATATTAAACATATTGCTTAGCTATTTTAAAACTATAATTGAAGGACCTCAATGGCGTATCGATAAGCTTGTTCGAAGTACGATTGTGAAGGGTGAGTAACTTTTGCAAGGGCCCGTCTGTGGATGGGTGACCAATAATTTATTAGGTAACTCGACCAAGGATGGAATTTCGTGGAGACATTTATACCGTTAAGATGAATTGCAACTGTACTAATTAGCAACCAAATTTTTGTCACTTTCACAGACAGTTTTTTAAAAGGAGTTTAATGTTTAAGGTTCTTCTAGCTGTTCTTTATAATCAACGCCGATAATCATTAATTCTGAACATCAAGATCTTTAATATTTGATCCATTCTAATTCAACGCGAGCATTGTGGTCGAAATAATTGTTTGTATATTGTATTAATTACGCAAATCAATGTTGACGTTCTGTAATCATTTACAAGCTCGTTGTGGGAAAAATCAACATGGCATATAAAAATAATTATGTAGCTATAATACACCTACAGTCAACTTTGTGGTCTTCGGAAGGTGTATGACACCCATAAACATGAAGAGTTGCTGCTATTTCACTTTGCCAGTCACACTTAGTATGATAGATATCAAAATTTCTTTGAAGCAAATTATTCTTGTCTTTTCTCAAACACGAATCGTAGGTCATTTAAAAGGACAACTTTCTGGGAAATGTGTTTTATTTTTAATATACTTATACATGTTTTTCCAACTTTTAATGGCGACGATATGAATATTTACTGCGTTGTCATAAGTACTTTAATCATAATTTGTTATTTTGTGCAACCGCAGTCCTTTATTCTTCTACTGATGGCGCTATGGAGTTATCAAGCACCATCACGATCGAAGCGAATTTGATGAGAACTGCTCTTAACTTTGTAAAATTTTGATCCCGGCATATCCAACTCATGGCGTGGTAAGGCCGTTTAAAATATTAATCAAAGTGTTTCTAATCAAACATATCTTCTGGTACTTTTGTACTATTGTTGCATATTTATTCTATAGTTTCAAAGATATTGAAAGACAGATTGTGTTTATACTCAAAAAATAGCTAAATGTAAAATTTTAATAGATATTGTGTGGTAAGAGAATCAAAAGCTCGTAGCCAATTCTTCCAATTATTTCATATTGATGGTTCGCCCGATTCGATGATTTCATTAGGAGTATAATAATATATTACCTATACTTGTTAAGAATAATGTAGTTACCAATTATTAAAAGTATAAAAAAACTGTTTTATATAACATTGGAGAAATTATTATTGGTAAAGTTTTCGATGGATAATATAATACAATCAACACATATGAAGAAACTTTTTACGGAATAACATATTTATCTACAATTTATTTAAAAGTAAAATGATACAAAGTCGAATATGTAAAAAGTAAAAAGCAACTGGTACTATATCGGATTGTAAATTCTTTCGCTTGGGCGGAGTTGTTTTGAAGGGCGAGAGTAGTGAACGAACATCCACCTAAAATTATTTCCCTGGTGAACGGAAACCGTCGAATTCTATCTCTTTTGGATGACGACGTATTTTTATTTAATGACATTATCTAAACAAACAATAAGACAATACAATCATGAACCAAACAACTTTGTCTGAGTCTAAAAGCGGACATAGAATAAGAAAAATTCCCTTTCAATGTGTAAGTACACGATATTCAGTATTTCTATTACACATGTTATTCACAATGGGACGAACAAAGACGTGTCGCGGCGTTGAGACGTGTAGGGAATTAATAAAAAAAATCGAGGGCAAACGTGGGGAGGCGGCAATACTGCCGAATCGGATGAATCCGATGTCACAATGCTAACTCGCTACGTGACCGACCTATATAATTTTGCCGGGTGCGAGATTTTGTCTTGTAAATGGGTTGGGTGTTCGTCTACACAACAAAAGATGGAATGTTCTTTTTTGAATTCAAAAAAGGAAATCGTTTTTTTTTAAAGGCGTCGCAATACATAAATACTTTATTTTTTGATTGCACAGTAAAAACATTATTAACTTCTTGGTAAAATTAAACTAATAAGTATGGTTGTTATCAAAGCAAAACCAAAACTCTTTTTAAGTACTTGAATCGAGCATTCTTAATTCGAAAATTGGTTAAAATTTCTGTGAAAATTAGAAGCAACAAGATAACGTTTAGAACAATATGATTGCATTGAATTAACATTTTTAACAGTTAAATAAAACTATTTATTGATCAATGAAAATGGAAAACTAAAGTCCACATTGTTTTTAATACCATTGCATAAAATCGCAATATTAACTTTAACGTTCCCATTAAGCTTCGTAGGCCGCGGTCGACGTCATGGAAAATGATGTCACAGATACAAGAAAATTAAACAGCAATTAACACATTAAAGAGCATAACTAGTCGCTTCGTTAAATTAACCGTAAAACTATAAGCATACCGCAGTATTTGATTTAACATAAAAAAAAATTGTTCTTTCAAGACAAAACCACATCCTTTTCGATAGTAGAAGTAATAAATCAGTTATTAAAAACAACCGCATCTCACTCTTTACGACTACCCGCTAACTTTGACGTTGCCTATTTAGTATTTTTGTTTGGTTAAATAGTAACTTTTTTTAATAACCATCACATCCTGTGATGTTAAGGTTTATATTCGATTGAATTTACGACTGTTTTCGTTGCGTCCACGGTTTTATTTAAATATCGGGCGGTTTCCTGTTGGCTAATAACAGGAATAATATTTGTTAAAACAATTGGACGTACGGATAAATATTTTATAGATGCAGCTAAGGCTTAAGCCACATGTGCGGTGCTGTCGCTGTGTGTTAAGGACATTTGAAAAACTTTAAAAACAATAGTTTCCATTAATGCATATATTCTTATTAATGCATTATTTATATTACTTAGAATCCACAGTAAATTATGCTCGGAATCCTTTATAAAACTGTGAATATGTCCATTCGTTTTTTACGTTGAATTCTCACATTTATAAGTGTTCAATATCTGACAATTTTTGAGGGATAGTCGAGCTGTTGTCTGTACATAGGTAGATAATATTTTAAATAATATAATTATATGAAAACGGCTCTACACTTACTTTTTAGAATAAGACTATGATACGAGCACAATCTAGTAATGTTATCTTACTACACTAATTCAGTGAAATTATTTTAAATATATATGTAAATATCTGATAAGAGTTGAAGAGGCGGGAGATGTATTTACCTACGTATCAGGTTTGTGGTAAGTGCAAATTTGTGATTTCTACTTATCCCTGCAGAAAAAGCCGCAGTTGTATGTATGTATTTATAAATTAAAAAAAATATATTTTATTTGCCGTCGTCACAGCCAAACTAAACAATGTTATAGGTAGTAATAAAAATGTTTAACGTTAACAAAAACAATTTGTTTTATATTTAGGCATAGAATTACTTTTTAAGATATTTATAAAGTAAGTAGAGTTAGCAATTATGGCGTCTGGTCCGGCTTGTGGAAAAAAAACGTGTTCGAATCCTGTTTGATTTGAATTGTTTGATAAGTTTTTTTTTATATAGGTATCACTTTTTTGTAATACCTTTGTTGTAACCACAATAATATTGATACATTATATCATTTATCAGTTTACAATATATATAGAAATGTGCTCTTAGTAAAAATAAAAAATAGAGCAACTTTGCATACTTTTATATTTTTGTCCTTTCGTAAGGTAAATTAATTTTGTAAATAAATACGTGTCTACACGCTTTACCTTAAACTGCACTCATCTGGAGTAGTGTCTTGCCATAAGACACTGCTTCCAAACCAGATTAAGGCATAATTCTAAGATTTTTTTAAAGAAACCAATTTTTTCTTATTAATTATAGAAGTAGTAATAAGTATTACGGTTAGTTAGAACCTGTCGGTACAACAATTTTCGAGTGGTATTTGATATTAAAGAGTTTAACGTTGTTTAAAAAAGTTTATGCTCAACACACGATTATTTTATTAGAGGGAGTCTTGATGGAGAACTTTCATCACTCGCAACTCACTCAACAGTAATTTCAAAGAGATATCAACAATAAAATTTAATTACTTAAATCCCTATATAATTAATGGCTTACCAAGAAAAAGATAACGCCAGTAATATTTCATTGTTAAAATATCTCACTCTGTAACACTGATCGTAATTCTAAGTTGATCGTTAACAAATTGACACATTTTTATTGCTCGAAATAAAAAAAAAATGCTTGAAGAAAACATTTGGTCATTAAAAGAAATTTAAGGTCGGGAATAAACAGTGCGGTTGAACCGTAAAGGGTAAAGAACACGGTTGCTATGTAATCGCATAAAGTCGAGGACACACTGTGCGTGACTTTTCAAAAAGCAAATCACGTTGCCGTCAGTTGATGGGCACATCCGTATTCGAAAATGATTATACTAGATAATCTTTTTATTTAGAAATTAATAGACTTAAAAAGCGATTGAATATTGAACTGATTTTTAAAAGAGTGAAATTGAGCTAAACTTTGTTTTTTTGCATATCATGTTCCTGACTTGTTCGACACAATTCTTAACTCACTGCATAGGGCGAGTACGTCATGAGTTATGCGCCTATATTACAAAAAATATAGATGGGCTATAAAACAGTAAAATGAGTCGTTAAAGACATAGTATTTAGCAAAGAATTCCAAAAGTTCACTCATCATAAACTACATTTTTCCACACATTTGATCTATCAATTTTGTTTAGTTAATTATAATAGATAATTATGACTGATATGATTTTCACACTTTGTTGACCTTTTCTGACAGCTGTGAAACTATTTTGGATCCAGTTTAGCATGATTTGCTAATCTCAACTCTAGTAATTTATAAATGATTAAAGTAACTTTTAAGTTATCGTGTATCTCGCACTCGGTGTATCGGGGCCTTATCTACAAATACTGGATTGGGCCGGTTAATTTACCGCATACTTAAATTTAAATATTAAACTCTGCAATTTGTGCGTCAACTCTTTGTATGAAGCATATATAGGTAGGTGAATAAACTTTGTTCACAAAATCGTATTAGTTAATCTATACTCCTTATAAAATGATATATTTATTGCTTTATCAACTAATTTTCATAAATGATTATTATTTTATTAAAGACTATTTGATTTTTAGATTTTTTTTGAAAATATCCCACATTTAAAATGTTGTCAAGATTTTCCCAAATTTTCCATTTTCATTTCCCAAAAGTTATAAATATAATCATATATAAAACATATATTGGAATAAAATCTGACTTCTTGTGAATAGTATGGGCAGGAAATCAATGCTATTAATACTCTACGTAAGACAGAAGCGTAAAAAAAGCTGAAATAAAACTGAGAATTTTCTACATTGTATGACTATTTACGGCCTCTTTTTCGTGATACCCATTATAAAGAAAAATCTGCAGCAATTTACAAATATATATTGTTATTAATTGTATCATAAAAACAATCGAAATTTAAGTTATCATATTCCTGTTTAAATCATCATACTTCTCCTGGAATGCTTTGAGCGGAATCTATCAAAAAGAAACTGTTTTTGTGATAAGCATCGTATAAAAAACAGCTATTTTTTTTTAATAACACAGAACGACGCTTGGTTCATAGACATGCTAGCAGAACATAGATAAATTTTATTGAAATAAATACTATAGAATTATTTAGCCAAATCTTAATGTTATAATTAAATTAAATAAGTAACCTTAAATAATGGACAGATGGAACTACATGGATGATTAAGCTTAGAATGAGATAAATCTCACTAAAAATTAGACTAGATTACGACTGCATCATTTTCGAGGGAGGAGAATTATGATTGAAGAAATAACTGACCCATGGAAATAAATTGCTCTTATTTTTCTCCTTGGGCACATAACTTTGCCAGTTTATATTGTAATTTAAACTTAGTGGAAATGAAATAATAGATCTAAAATAAAGCAAATAATGGCATAAGCAGAGTTTTTCAAAAGACTCTTAGTTAAATTGTATATATCGTGTTCCCACCTACAAGGTAGTGCTCATACCTAATGCAATAAAATTTTATTTGTATACGTTTACATATTTAATAAATAAAGTATCAAGAACGTTGACCTGTGTTTATCGAAGATAATTCATTTTAAATTAAGTCTAGGATGGCGATAAGGTTTTAATCACTTGATACCTATTATTTAGGTATATATATTCGATGTATAGTTACGATACCTTTTCGATTCGATTGTATGATAGAGATGATTCTTTTTGCATTCGATTCAACCACGCGGCTTTCGTATTGAACTGTGATTGACTAAAAATAGAGCTATCCCGTTGACCAGGCATGTGGAAAGTCTATCAAAGTATTTGGTTTAAAATTACTTACATCCATATAATATTAAATTACATAAAGTAAATTATTGTGCTTAAATTAAATTAATTAAAAAAACACCGCCTCTGCATGGAAACGAATACACATTTACTGGTAACTTGACAGTGTTTCAGTGTTTACTAGCTCTATAAATTAATAATCCCTATAAAAACCAATGTATTTGATCGTCGGCAAAGATTCGCGGGGCGAGGGGTGGCGGTACGGAGACATAGTTAGAAAAAGGGGAGAACCTTGTAAATTTCAATAACTACATTAACATATCACTAGAGCAAAAGTGTAACAAAAACAAAAGAAAAGTGAGGTGTTCATTTTTCTTTTGTTTTTGTTACACTTTTGCTTTTAATAAATAAATATTTGAATTTGGAATACTTGTAAGTAGATGCCGAAAATTTGAGCCGAAACTCGTTTATATTCAATCTTCATATGGTTAGTACTGTGCATTCTCATCATCGTCAGCCCTCATGAGGCCATAAATGGACAATGGACTCCTCTTTCAAGCGTCATAAACAGCGGCTATTAGAAATTTGCAGCAATCAGCTTGCCGCAACCTTCACCAGGTCATCAGTTCACCTAATGTGGGCCTACCCACGCTGCGCCGTCCAGTTCGTGGCCGCCACTCGAGATTGATTCTTACCCAACTGTCATGAGTTTTACGAGCGATGTGGCCACTATACGTAGAATAACTAGGATATTTCATGTGACGAAAAACCTCGTTGATATTTGGTATCACCAGTGGGTTCACCAAACATCGTCAGGAGAATAGTTCATACCAATCACTCTGTCCAAGTTGGAAGCTTACGATCACAGATGCAGCTAGGACTATCCCAGCCTTAAGAGGCACTACGACACCCGGTGCTCTCTTCGACTGGAGCGCCGTAGTAAATCTATGTCGGTTTGGAGACTCTCCAAGGGGCGATTAGGGCAGAAACTACTACGGTGGTTCGCTACTCTTAGCTCGAGGTCTATCTAAAAATTTAAATAAAAAGGCCAAGACAAAAAGATCGACGTTCCTTCAAAGCATGGCAAATTTTTGGTCACTTATATAGTCACCCTAGTGCAAATTGCTCAATTTTCACGAACGTATGCCAACCTAGGTGCTAAAATAAATGCATTAGACTAATATATGGATAATCAAACATAAGTAAAAAATATTCCATGGCTTAGACTTGGTAGGTATGTCAAAGAACTTTGTAGAGGTCTTGTTATAATGGATTTCCGACTTCAACAATGAAAACAATAGCTAAATAGAATAGCTTTATAGAATGAAAACAATTTACATCAAATAAACCATTGACAAATTGCGCAAAGATGGTAAGCGCTACTTTCCCGCATTAAAGAGTAAATGTCGGAGCCCTAATGTACCTATATCCTATTGCATTTAGTATTCAACGCATTGTTGAGCTTAGGTATATTCAAACTCGCACTGCAGTTCTGAAATAACTAGGGTTGGTACTAATATTAATAGTGTTCTGTCTTCTTCTTTCGAATTTAAATAAAAATTCGACACAAAATAGGTTTACTAAAGTTTTTTTTTATAAATAAGTACTTAAAATGGATAACTTTTAGTTTTATATTCTATAAATGTTTTTATAACATTTAATGAACCTTAAACTTACAAACATATTATGTCAAAACCTGTTGTTAAGGAACCTCTATACAGGTCATAACAGGTATCTCTATGCTTTGTCCAATTTGCTGTCTCTAGAGGCATAATACCTAGTATGGCCATTACTACCCCATCTTGCGCTTTTAATTCTGATTGGTATTACATAATATATAATCTGTGGTCGATAGGCTTAACTCATACCGATTTATAAGTAGTGCCCCGAAGTCGATTACAGGCAGGGTCAATGAAGAATACAAACTTGTCTAAATTTCACTTAAAGCTATTGTTTTTGTAAATTTATATTCGTTTAATATTATTTATTCTTTGGAATTAAACGAATTGTATTGGCTTATGTTTGATATAACATATAATTAAACATCGCATAGTGCAAATAGAAATGCTAATTTTAAGGATTGAAGAAATAGCAATTAGGTCGGTTTTTTTTTTTTTTATTAAACATGGGTGTAAGTACTTAATCTTTCAATATGTAGTTGATCGTTGTAGAGTAATTATTCCACCCCTATTCTCAGGTAACTAGGTACCCGTTCGAGAATAAGTTAAAATTTAATTCGTAATAAACAAAAGAAAGCCTTATAAATAAAGAATAGAAAGCTGGATAAAAAAAACAAAGATAATATAGGTAGATAAACTTGACAGAAGATCTTCTTATACTTACTTCATTTGCATTGCTGGAATCGATCTCAAGATCATAGAAGTCAGAGAAATATAGGTAACTGCACGTGGAAAAATCCCGGACAGTTTCGTTTCCTATTGATAAGCTTATGCCATCTGTAGCTTACAATTAATTTATCTCTACATACACCGTATATTTCATTGTTACGTAGCCACGTATATCTATATAGGTATATAAAGTTCACACTCAAAATATCTAACTACTGCAAAAATTAATACCGTCTCTGCCTATTTTAGAAAAGTTATATAGATACCTTCTTACATTAGATTACGGTATTTTAATATACATATATGTAGAGCTATCTACAAGTATATACATACTACTATTAAAAGTAAAAAAAACCATGGCTAAAAGATACGTTTAAGATTTTAGATTTTTTTAAATATAATCAGCTACCAATCACCATATAGGTATTAACCGGACTAACACGAGAAAGATAGATTAAAATATTACAAAGAAACTGTTCCTATTTTTTGTTTAGCAACTTGTCAGTATTAATTGGCGTTACATAGAAAAACCTCAATTTATTGCATGTAACACATTTAAACTTCTTTTAAAATAACATAACTCAGTAACTATTCATTCATACCTAGGTATACTAAACCTGAGAATACACAATCTTAACTAGCAGATATTTATAATGCGTCTGTAGTAACAATAATTATCCTTCCACGGTAAGGGCACCCATGACTTAGTGTTCACTTTGCGTGCAAAGTTATTTTACTGATAATTATATTTTTAAAAATCTTACTCAACTTACTAAATATACATGTACAGCGCAGGTGCTTAATAAAATGACGAATAGTAAACTTTGGTTAGTCATCCTTCTAATACCGCTTAGAAAAAATCTTATCGGGACGAAATATTCCAATAAAAAAATCGCGTAACTGGTTATGCAGCATAAAGCGTAAATAAAACAATGAAGTAATAAATTATATTGTGTACTGACCTTCAGGTGCGTTATCATTGTTTCTCTCGCTGCTTGTGACTTCAGAAAAAATCTGCATGCGACGGAAAAGTACGACGAAACAAAACTACAAATAAAACAGGTTCAAATGTCCAATCACATAGATTCTTTGGCATTATTTCCTCACAATCATTGTAAGTTTTCTACGGTAAAGTTATTGGCTTATAAAAAAAACACTTAAAACAATAAACACAAAACAAAACAATTGTCCAAACACAAACTTAAGAAAAATTCGCGCAATAGTTCGTAACGTGCTGCGATCGAAAGCGTTCGAAATTCGAAACGGGAACGCGATACACGTCTTGCGAACGCGCGCCGCCGATACACAATGCTGGCAGATCGAAGCAGGCCGACAATACGCGCGCGCTACAATACCGCCCCCCGCCCCGCACGTGCGACAAGGACGCACCGACCTAATGTCACTGCCCTGCGAACAATGCCGTCCTTCGAAGGCCTTTACATTGACTATCTGAATCAAACTATTAATTCTGACTCGATATTTAAAAAAGTGCATATCCAATCTATGTCCTAGAGCAAAAATTTCGATACCTTCTATTCAACTCCGCATTTACAATCAATTGTCTATGCGGAATAACAGCTTTCATCCCGCGGAATCTATACAAAGCCCGTTCAGCCCATCCTTTTCTAGCGGGCGATGTGTGCGTGGCCGAGCGGTGCTCTCTCCCTCTCGTGCGCATTCTTCACGGCTAGGCGAGGTTGTCTCGCTCTAGGCTCCGCCCAGGCGCGTCTCGGGCCAGCGCACAGTGTGCGTGTTCGCGGTGAATAGCCGGGCATTGTGAAACGATTTTCGCACACTACAATGCCAGTCAGGTGGGTGTGCGCTGAATCTATGAGGGCGTTTAAAAAGTCAATACAATCTCTGTTACATTTGTAGAGAAAATTTTCTTTCTTACCACATCGGCTCTGAGTTCTGACTGGGCGTAGTATTGTGCCGAGCGAGGCGTGGCTAAAGGAAAACGGTCTATTGTGTGACGACCTCAGATTGTGCGATTGGCAAGCTCTATTGTTGACAGACTTTCTCACAGAACTCGTTGCGATTGTGAAATTCGACGCCGAAATTATTCATGTCTGGGACGTCCTCTTCAGGAGTAATTGCACGGTTGTCGCTACGAAAAAACACGTCTGAACAGCTGTATGAATGTTATCGTTATAACATTCAGTGAATGTTCTGTAGTGACAAGCAGATAAGAATTGCATTCCCTTTTAGATACCGGGGTGTTCCATTAAGCGTATTTATCGGTTTATCGACATACACAGGCGTTAAAAGGTTCCCAATTAAACAAATACCTACTTAGTTATCTTTTTGATAGATTAATTTTACCTACCTTACCCACTTGGCTATTGCTACGATGTAACTGGAATTGGGAGCTCAAAATTTTTCTTAGTTTTTTATTATCAAATAATTTCATAGGTAGGTATTGTAATAAGAAATATGTACTTGCATTTCTGTGTGGTTTAAAATACCTTTGGTAAAAATTAAAGTGAAAGGTAGTAAGTACAAATCTAAATATAAATTTAATTGAATATCTTCATTGAGATGCTCATTTCTTACTTAGAACAAGTAACCGACTTCGTTATGTTAATGCAGTACTTTTCTAGGTACCTGTTACACCGACATAGGTACCTACCGGCTCTACATTAGCGAATGTGAATCAGATCACTTTCAAGTGCGTGCTTTATAAGTAAGTTATTAAGTATCGAAAACTCAATAGAAATTAATAAACGTGTCATTTAATTTGCCAGCTATTGTACCTATCATAAGTTATCTATCTCGTCTTATATAACGCTTTGTTGAAGTCTTGTAGTGATTTTAGTATGGACCTGCATTAGTGTGTACCTATTAGTGACTTTGAACAGTTACTGTGTATATATTTTCGAAGCACAAAATCATAATAATTACTATTTTACATTGTTAACCCATCTATTGCTCAACAGGCAACTCTACAGTAGTGTATTTTTTATAAATAAACTTATAAACAATGAAATTACACAGTAATTTTAAATAGAAATTGATGAAACTCAAAAAGGTGTAAGTAATAGCAGGGATTGTAGCAACTAATAGTTTGAATTATCTAAAATCTTTTAAATTTCATTAAACAATTCGAGGCTTGGGGAATAATGTACCGGTATTGATACATATCTGTCAATAGAATCTTTAAACTAAGGACAATATGACCCATATCCGAGTGTGGCGCAAGCGTGGAAGAATGTATGTCTCCGGGTACAAGCCACCTCCACCCGGTGGGGTATTATCTGCCCTAGGGGTGAGGGTACCCCCGCTAGCTTTTATTAGCTGTGTTTCTTCGGAACATCACATTTTGTGTAATCATTTGGTACGCTTTAGTAGCTGGCTCTGTTTGCTATCTAGATACCTATCTAATTAATTTTAAGTTGTTGTTATTTTTCTTCTACTACCTATTACGTATACCTATTCAGTGGTGCTGTTGAAAAGGCCATCATTTATCTTTTACTTTCATTATAATAATCATACAAGTTACATCACTTTGTACTGGATATTTATCTGCTAAAAAGCCTGCTAATATATGCGAAAAAGTGTTCCATTTTGGAGTTTTAAAAATGTGTTTCAAATTTTTTTTCAACCTTTACAATATCTTGAATAGACACCTAGGTATATATCTATTTACCTCGGTATATACTGTAAGTGATATCAAACTTACGCTTCAGGTAAAATTCCAGAGGGCACAACCCCGCACCCCTAATGAAGATTATCGGAGAGTCGCAACCGATGCGGGGTTGGCAATTACTTGATTGGTTTTTGGTGTTTTGTTTGTACGCAAAGATGTTTTGAAAGAGGGGTAACAACATAATAGGTAGACGCTTAGAATTTTACATCTACCTAGGTAGGTATAGGTATCTCTACCATCTTGCTTTGGAATGGTTGATTGTAATGACATTAATGCTGTTTAAAACGCTACATCATTATTCCAACTAAAAACCAATAGCATTTTAAACTAGTTTTTTAGAAATTATTCAAAAATCGATATTTTTTTTTATCCAAGCGTGCCAGAAAATGTCTCCAAGAATAATATCTAGTCGACTTATAAATAGCCACTAACATTTTAATTCTTTCATTCGAACTCGTTGTACTTTTTTGAAACGTAACGTTACGTAACTGTATTCTTTCGTATTAAATAGGTACATCACATGTCAAGATGTCGTGTTAAATCTTATTGAGAATAGTCTACCGTTAGCGTATACATACTTAACTATTAAACGATGAAACGCTCACCAAGTTGAAGTAAAAAAAAACCCAATCTGTGCTAAACAAGAGCGGAAATGCCACAATAAAGCGAAAGCGGATTAGATTCAAAGCGTACGATCTTTAAATAGATAGTGCGGACGCGCTAAGTGACGCCAATTAGCTGTGCCGAGGTGCCGAGGCTGACGGTAGGCATGCTGACAAACGCTAACCAGCCATTCTGCGTCCACTGGCCATTGACAAGGGCTTTCTTGTCTAAATGCTGAGCGTATTTAACGATTAACCGTTTAGCTTCGTGTACAGAGTTTTTATCTGTACTCAGTGTAAGTATCTTCGATTACTGTCGATGAATATAATATCAGACTGAATATCTATGTGTGTTATTATTGTGGATTATTTCTTCTTCTTTTCGTTATTTATGACTATTATTCGGATTGTGTCTTTTCTATTATTTTCAGATGAGGTTTTTATTATCTGATAATTAAGATGCGTTTGTTGCTGCCAAAAAAGGCACTTTTTATTTTTAGTAAGTTTTAGGTTAGGTTAGCTTAGGAGCCTTTATATACTGTAATTAAATGTTTTGATTTCCTGGATTAGTTATCACTAGATTACCCGATCCCGGTATATTCGAATATTTTGAATGGCTTTCAAATAAATTCAAGGAGATAGTTTTAAAGCTTCGGATTAAGTGATCGGAATAAGGTTTTTTTTATTTTAGTTAAGGATATTGTGTTTTTTTAAATAAACCAAATGGAATGTTCAAAGATGTCGATAAAAAACTAAAACTAAATGAGCGGTAAGTTCAATAAAATATGTATGTCATTTAATAAATTAATATTAAGAAAAGCAAACTCAAAGTTTTTTGTTTGAATTAAGAGAAACATGATACAAAAAAGTTGTAACACCGTTATGAAAACCGTTACGGCTTTATCATTGGGTTTAGTTTATTTATGAGAAAATTAAATAGTGACTCAAATAAACACCTTGGTGTGTCCAATAAACGTTATAATAGCGAGAAAGAATAATTATAGTTTGCCACATTTGCCAATAGGTCCATTATAAAAATAAAATATTAGGAACATACATTTCCAGTTTCAACAATTAATTCATTTTTTGATTACTGCTTTAATGTTATTTTTGTCTGAACCATATCTTTAGGTAACTACTCATGGCATTTGTAAACGACAAATGCCTGGAACAAGCACTTTAAACTTTTTGTGAATTTTCTTTGATTAGTTTGATGTGTGTATTGTAATGTCTGTAAAATCAAGCAAGGAGAATATTACTTACCTACACACAAAAGGTGTAAAGGTGTACAAAAGGTAAACACACTTTACTATATTATCTACTCTTGTGAATAATTAAATAAATCATGGATAATATTTAATTCAGTCTAGTTTAAGACAATTGATTTAAATGACTACATTATTTGTATTGGTCTTTGGCAACGAACCAGAGCTACTATATCTACTTTGTCCAATGTAGGATGATACTTTTGACAGGTGTCACTTCCTTATTGCTACGTACTAAGGTTGCGTTTGTTTCCTTATGTTTGGCTTGACATTGCAATAGCAACTTTATACCCTCTATACAGGTGTCAACTGTCAAAAGTATTTTGTTTGCTAACCGAGTAAACAATTTTATCAACAGAGATTTTTTTTCATTATGTAACCTTTTCCGTTTCTCACAGAAAGGAGGAGAGTGGCTCTATAGTCTATGTTTTTACTTTTTCAGACTTTCTCCTATAAATCGACAAATAATAGACGGATTTCTGCGCAAGAGGTATTTTTGGAATCTGGGCAAGACGCCAAGTCCATGGACACCATGCAATATTGGACTATCGAAAAATAGACTATAGGGTGAATAAAGGGGGAGGGGGGGGGGGTTTGAGGTTCCGTTTATGGTCAAATCGACTGTTTATGATCTAGGTATACTTACTAGCTCAAAAAAAATATTTTTTTTTGTGACAAATAAAATAGTCCAAAAACCAGCATTGGCTACTCTCCTCCTTTCTCCAATGTCCTGTAGTGAGAGATACACGAAGTCTTGTCTTAAAAATATCCAAGGATTTGGTTAACTTTTGATGGGTAGGTACTTTCATCAACAGAGAAGAACTTAAATGGAGAGTGAAAGTAAATGTTATATCTTAGATTAAATCACCATTTTCTTATTTGATCGTCTATTTCTTTTTGAAATCAACTCAATGATTAATAGTTACTTGTGTGCATAATGCTTATATCATTACTAACTAAATAAACAGCTATAACTAGCTATAGCTATAATTCGAATGAGATTTCCATGAACTTCACAAAGCAAACATCTCACTCCAGAACACACATTCATGTTTCAAAACCAGCTAACTTCAAGATTGTTCCGTATCTCTCCATTGCTGTAATCATCCCCTCTAAAGGGTTGCACCCCCGTATCATCCCACAGTTCATAGATTTTGTAAAGTAAAATTGACAATTAAATACCTCATTCGCATAATAATTTCCATGATTACATTTGGTTTTAGGTGATTCAAACTTTTAATTAATTTCCATTACTTATCAACATCATATGTTGTTTAGATCTTTAGTTGAAATCTATAGTTTAAACTAATACATCTATTTGGTCTTTTAACCTTTACAAAATGTTATACCTATCACATATGAGTTATATTTCTTCGTCAAAATTACCGTGGTTTAGTCCCAAAAATAATACCTACAAATCCTCGATGAAAGCCTAAATATTTCCGCCTTGTTGCCAAAAGGCACGAAAGCCTTCTCATTGATAGGTATGTTTCAAAGGGTAATAACGTTCGCTTGTAATAAAGTAGGCGAGCGAGTAATAGTAACCATGGCACTTTATGAAATATCTGATGATACACGTTAACAATCTCGAGGCTTTGATCTTTCGTGGCGTCTTAATAATTACACCAGTTATTAAATTTTAGTTCCAATATGTAAATCGAAGCTTCATAACTTACTCAACACTAATTTCCATAGGTATATTTGTTGATTCTGACTGTTATGTCTTAAAGATAGTCGCCTTAGACGTGTAATTAATATTTGAATTAAATACGCCATCTAGTAGGTATGTACTTACTTTATTTATATATAAACTTTAATAATCAACATTCATATGATTACTAATAAAACTTTAAAGTGAAGTAATACATCATTTTCCTGTTTAGTAACTTCAGTTATAACTGTTTAAACAGAGACGAGTTCGACACATAAAATATTTAAACAAAAAAATTATATGTAGATTGGCGTACCTAAGGTACCTAAACACATATTATAAGATCAATCGCGAATATTTCATAAAAGACAGGAAAGTAAAACTAAAGTGGACAATATTATTGTCCACTTTAGTATTAAATTAAACTTAAAATTTACTATAAAATTAAACTTTGTCCAATGTATCCTACATTGGACAAAGTTTAATATATAAAAAACAGTACCTATGTGCCTGAATAACGAAGTTAACAATTTAACTTAGCTATTTAAAGAAGATACCTATACTTATGCGTTAATCACCACATGAATTAAAATATACCTATTAAAGTTAATATCACCTGCTTCTTAGCACGCTATCTCTCCGTAACCAAGGGTAATTAACCAATAGACTAACGCAGCGGAGGTATTTTGTTGTCAATTACAGTACACGCGGTTATCACAAGATGCCGCGATAACCTTCAATGTTAGTTGAACACAAATTCAATGATAATATCTGACTTTTCTCACGACCTGGAACGCATACATTAAGAGAGGATATTTCGAGAATTTTTTTTTATCAAGTGAAAAGTAAAAATATCCCCACTAACTCTCCCAAATGGCACCATTAGGCGAACTAATCTTCATTTGTAGCGACCGTTCGTTCCCCCACAATATTTCGCCCTTATTCCAGTAATACATATGATGTCCGTTTCACTTAGTGTTTTAAACGATGCTTTTACGGAAAAAATAAGCCGCCATTTCCATTTGGGGCACTTAAGTGAAGGAGATTTTTTTTTTAAAGAATTTATTGCCCGTTTGGCGTTTCTGTTCTAATGTGTTTTCAGCATTTTTAATATACTTAATGTCTGTTTTTGCTTAGCATCGAATAGATTTTAGCTCTTAGTATTCTATTAAACGAGAATTTAAAGAGCGAAACTGAAATTTAACAAAATCAAAGGTTTACTTGATAAATATTAACCGAACCCAAATAGAAAATTACTTTTAATTTACACTTAACTTTATTCCTTTACTATAATAACCATATTAACTGGAAATTCTAGGTAATCCACTCATTACAGCTTCAGAATATTTGATAAGCGCTTTGGTTATAGAGACGATAAAGTCTCAATTGAGTTCTATAAATATTCCCTTGATCACTTTTCGTTCAGGTAGCATAAAATAAAATCATATGCGAAGTTCTTGAAAGTCGGAAATGTCACAAAATTTGTTACTAAGGAAAGAATGAATTAAACCACTGGGCGTCGCGGTTGCAGGTGACGACAATAGGGTATTGTGTAGTGGGCGTGGCCCATTGTGTCCGCCAGCCAATAGGAGCGCATCGTTCAACAATAGCTGGTCGAATGGAATTCGTGCTATTGTTGAATGCGCGTTGTGTTCTAAATTTGGAATTTGAAAGCGTTCTCTTGATAGACTAGGTGTGGCAATTGTTTTGGTAAACTTAATTCATTTCGAATAGAACCTACACGTTTATCAATTGTTTTTTACACGGATATTTAAGTTGGTACCTAAGTATAGAAAATTAAATATCACCTTTCACAATTCCATCATCGAGAATTTCAAGATAGAGAAGAGGGTAAACTGCTTCGTTACGTAACGCGTTACGGCGTCGATCTGTCTTGCTTCCCTTTTTAAATGTAGAACTTTTTGTAATCCAAACAGTTATTATTTCTAAATTTAAAGATATTAGTAGCTTGTTTATTTCTGCGTCGATTCTTAACTTTTTTTCATTTAAAAGTAATAATTGTGCTAATTTTGTTCGTTGACTTCATCAATTCTGTCGGCACAGAATTCTCACAGAGTGCCACATTTTTTTCTTAAACTATAAGTAAGTAGATACCTTCTTAGGTAAGTGCAAAAAATTTTCACTGCCACTGTAAGTAAGCATCCACCTAGAGACTTACCTACTGACCTATTTACTAAGGTAGGAACATACATTTTTACTAACACAATCTTAGCTTCAGAGCAATAAATGGCGAAATAATTTTTATTTACGTTTTTTAGACAGCAACGATAAGTACCTACCTACGTAAATAGGTAGGTAAGTAATTAATGATATAACGAAACCGTCCAAGTTATTCCCTATTACTGTAATTAATATCCCTTTAACAAATTAAATTAACAAAAATGTAACCGTTACAAGTTTTCTTCTATTTCTTTATTTATGGCTTGCACAATTTGTGCATTTAGCCAGTATCAAGTAAGCATAAATAAATAAATATTTCTTATATTCACACCAATTAGCCTAGCCCAAAGTAAGCACAGTAAGGCTTGTGTTATGGATACTAGGGTAACGGATAGACATACATATATGATACATAGATAAGTAATATTCATAGAAATATATAAAAACACCCATGACTCAGGTGCAAATGTTCGCATTCATCATACAAGCATCTGCCCCTTCCGGGATTTGAACCCAGGATCGTTGGTGCGAAAGGCAGGATCACTACCGTTGCACCAAATGGTCGTCATATAACTGTCAGTATAACTGTCAGTTATATATTTATATATTTTTGTTAGGTCTCAGTAAATGTGTGGGGTTTTATTGAAACCTCCCCGTGGACTTCTTGAGAGAGCAGGAAAAAACAACTTCCGCTGCTTTGTTACACTTGCCAACACTCTTGTATGTTCGCAAACACTAAGTAGTTAATATTCCACCATTATTACACACTAATATTCACCACAACACAAATTTTAACCACAGAAACAAACCACCAACGTGACGCTTCCCGCTCCCGCCAAATAGTCCACAAGTTTTCTTAAAGACAATTTAGGGTCTATTCTCATATTTCTCATAGTGTTACACACCTATATGACGATCAACAGCTCAAAAGCTATTCAACTTTGGCTCTCAACTTATTAATTTATTAAAATTAAGCTACCATTTATCGCGTCACAAGATTCTATAGCCTCAAATTTGTCAATTAGCATAGCCATTTAGATAAACTAATACTGTTATTAAAATACATGTTTAAATTGATACATTTCATATATTTAACACTTACCTACATATGCTTTACAGTTTTGTGCCTATTAAATGTTATTTAGTGCCAATCCCAATCCGTCATTTCCAAGGTTAAGTAACTGATGAGCTTTTCGTAAAGACATTTGTCTAAATAATATTTAATTTTTCAACCTTCTCGTTTTCATTGATTTATTTGGAAATATATATTATGAAATACTAGAAGTAAAGGTTATTTCTTGAATAAGATTTTAATGCTTTTTACAGTGTTAAAAAAGGCTTCTTTGCGAGAATAAGTTTTGCCCTTGTCTCTGCCAAAAATAAGAAGTGTTTATCATACCTAATCAAAATTTGTCAACGACAGCTAATCTTATATTTTGAAAGCACGGAGAATTTCAAAATAGTTAGGGTTTGGTTAACTACGCGTCAGAAAGCATGTCAACCTACACAAAACTATCAAATTTTTCTATTCGATTTACAACTTGAAATCGAATATATAGAGTGATAGGTTTACGTGCTTTTGTCGGTACCTAATTGACTGTTGATTTTAATGTGTTATATGAAGGAAATAATACGATAAACATTGTTCCCTATTAAATTACTTAACTTCAGTAATTTAGTTTTTTTTTTGCTTCAATAATAAAAGACTTTTAAATCGGATCAGTTCACAATGGGACTCACTGCAGGTTCGCTTGCAGTCCGCGGCTGTCATGACAGATCGTTCGTTGTGAATCCGGCCTTATTTCTTTCAGTTGGCGATATTTTATTTGTTTATTTTGTCTCACGCCAAGGTGATTGTGTAGGTAAGTACCAACCGTTGTTGCTTCCAATTAGAACTTGAAAAGAGCTTTTGCTTACTACAGTGCTATGAGCTATGTTTGGGATGTTGCATAATATTTAAGATGTCGAAATATTTATGATGCCGAAAAATCAAACCATGTTGTAGGTAGGTATATGAAAAAACGCTTTGAAAACATCGTTTCATACAAAAGTATGATACATTCATCGTAACCATTAATTTCTTCATAGCAAAATTACTTACCTCTCTTAGCAATTATCTTGGATATTTAATACAAACTAGCGGCCCGTCCCGGCTTCACACGCGTGGACAAAATTCTTAATTTTTTTTCTATTAATAAATATTTTCCGTTAGCGCCATCTAGCGTCAGGTAGACGAACTACTTGCGGTTATCGCGTTGCTATGGTAACGTTAATTGATACAATGGAAAAAGAGCAGACAGACAAACACACACAAACCACTGTGATCTTAGATTATAGATTAAGAAAAATACCTAGGTCATCGCAAAAAGTGCAAATTGGCTCTTGTTCTTACGGAGGTGAGTACTATTTAACACTTATTCACAAGAGTACGGTATAGTCCGGTTATACTTGTAGTTAAGTAGGTCACATCTAGAACAGTAGGCCAGAAATTATTACGAGGAAAATAAAATAAATATGACATATATGAAGTACTAGCTGTTACCCGCGGCTTCGCACGCAGTTTATTTCCATAAAAAGTATCCTATGTTACTTCTAATACCTCCAAGAATATATGTACGAAGTTTCATGATGATCGGTTTAGTAGTTTTTGCGTGGAAGCATAACAAACAAACTTACATTCACATTTATAGTAATATTAGTAGGATGTTTATTAAAAACGTCAGATTATTAGTCTTTGTCGCATCCGCATCACTTCCCTGTAAACGCGCGCACTATGTTAAATTTTAAAAAGCTACTGACCACTATACGTCGGTCTTCCATTCCCCTCTCGTACACTATTAGACACAACGCAAACGGGACTCTTGGTTGCAGTCTCAGAGCTCTCCCAAATCTGGATAACGTTACTTTACGCTGCAAACTTTTTTCTTACCACCAATTTAAGCTTTAAACCGTATAACTAAAGGCTTCTTTTTACATAAAGAGCTTTCACCTTAATTTTGTGAAGCGGATTCTTGTGGTATAAGTTATATGTGACCCACCCCCCTACCCAAACCATTCAACCCCCTAACCAACGTCTTGGAAATGCTTAGTCTCGCTTCTATAGATGTTTTGTTTGTCTTTTATTCTTCGTCCCTTTCATGTTCGGATGTAGCTGTTTCATGTTATATTAAGTACTTAATTGTTAGAAGCAAATATTTTGTAGTACGTAAATGGTACTAACTAACCTACGTAAGTATTTAAATACTTACCATCCTATTTTGGGTAGGTACTAATAAAACTCTTAAGTGGTTATTACAGCGTCAAATTGAGTTGTTTTGATTTAGTTTCTCAATCGCGTAGGTTAAGCAACTTAATACAATAGCTAGTTATTGGATGGGTAACCAAAAGAATATTATATGGAGGCCCTTGGTCCTTCCGATGGCTGGCTGACACAGCCCGAAGCACCAATATATCCGCAATGTGATTGCGTGCTAGTTGTCTTGAGTGAGTTAATTTCGCATCTCGAGAAGAAATTCTCGGCCTACTATTGCGAATGTTAAGCTACTTACGCAAAGCTCAGCCATCGAATCGGTGATTAGGAGAGCACGTTTAGTAGTTGATCTCGACTGCATAGCATAGATGCAGTGGTTAGTATAAAAAGTATAAGGCCCACATGGTGCTAGTAGTCTACGATATTGATAGTCGTATTATTTCTAAGGCATCTTAACACATCGGTAAACCGGTGCTCCATCTGTAGAGACAGTAGGTTGGTGTTGATGACATAATTTAAAGACATACATATGGCATATGGCGAAATGATATGATATCATAGAATAGGTATTCAAATGTGTCCATAAATCTTTTTAATAATATAAACAATGTCAGGATATTATTAATTTTCTATTAACCCCTCGTGGTGTAAGCTGAATCCTTGTGTTACGAATGGGACCACTTCCGAAGTGTTTAAATCGGCAACTCTCGCGCTCTTCGTAGCGACTTTCTTCATTTTAAAATCTGACGATATTTCATTTCGCAGTCGCATAGAACGCCAGACAAATATACTATATCAACCAGCCTGTATTTACTTTATGGCTGAAATCTCTATCGACCTCATCTTAACATCAAAATATGAGTCGATAGATATATTATTATTTATTAGAAGAGACTAAAATCGACAACTAGGCGTCATTTATTTTATATTTTTGCATTATTTATGCTATTTTATATATTTTTTTAAATAATATAATATTAGTAATAATCGATTCAGTTCACAAACTTTGGATGTCGGCTCCAAAGCTCTAGATTCTAGATTGATAGATATAAATAGATAGATAGATTCTAATAGATAGTATTTGTTATTAAAACATTTATCTTACAAGACGTAATTGTTATTTAACGGAGTTATTATGTTTGTATAAAATAATTAGATGCCTACATATATGGTTTTGATGTTTAATCATTGAAATGTCCCTAATGTAGCTACGGGAAATTGAAATCATTAGATTAATTAATGCCAAATATTATGGGTCGCTTACCATTTTCGAATCAGATTATGACATGCGTTTAGTTAACTCCGAAATATATAATACCTTATATAGTTAAATTTAAAGTATTAATTTAAAGTTGTAAATTCATAATAATTAACTTTAATTCACTTTACAGATAATTTGAAAATGAATAGATATCTTTTAAAACTGTTTAAAATTTCTTTGGATTTTATATAATATACCGTTATCCAGTATATATTAGTATATGATCTGCAGCTTAATATTTATTTGTGTTATAAGTAAAAGTTAATAAAAAGTACCTACAGATAACGTTCAAAACGATGGAGAAAAAACAAAACGCATCAGTGACTTGATAAAAAGACAAAAATCCCTGACATAGAAAGGTGGAAGGGGAGGTTCAAAAAGGAAAAAGTGGGAGGAAGATGTGGAGGAAAAGAGCAGCAAAGCCTTTGTGTGGGGCCACCCCAAGTACCGTCAGCAAAAGAGAAAAAATAGGCTGATAAATATTTTTAATGTAATAATTTCTAAATTTTGATAGTAATTCATATTATACCACTTATACCTATATATTTTCATTTATTTGAGCTCATGTGCCTCCTGAGGCAAATTGAATTTTCTCTAGTACCTAATCATTTCTTTTTTATACATATATAAATAATTATATTGAACAAATCAGGTGATAATCAAACACCGATCTTGTGGTTGTTAACATTTACCCATTGAAATTTGCAGACGCTTGGTATATCGTTAATGACAGTATACCTAAGCCTTTTGAGGATTTTTTAAGTTTACTGTTCTGTAATAATGTATTACATTGTTTAGCAATGTACGCAATGCTATAACCGATGTAATATGATGCTGGTTAGCGCATCGAGTTTGCGATTAAGTTTATCTCTTGATACAAGGATTTGATCTCTTGGACAAGTTAAACTTATATTTGTCTCATCTGCATCTTAGCACTTTTATCTATAGGGTAAAACCATTAACTAATTTATAACACGATGTTTCAGTTTAATAAGACCAGCATCCATTTACACGCATAGCAAATATTTAGAATGAAAAAGAACATATGTGCAATTCACACGTGGTAGATATAAGTGAAACCTTTAAAAACAATACGTACACGTATAGAAAATACCACGGTTGTTGTGAAGCCTTCTCTCAAGCTTGGTACTTCGCTTCATAGTATGCTTCGTATCTCATTTTCTCCTACGTCAAATCTTATAAATTTATGTATGTCTTTCTCTTTTTACTGTTGTTTTTTCGTTTCATTGAATTTCAAATCACAATGATGCTAAAGAAGCTTTCCCTTCAAAAATACTTAGAAATTGAAACTGGTATTACCTAAAAGCTCAGCCTAGGAGTGGCTATCATAAGGCATCTATGATACCTAGTTAGCTATAATATTTAAAAGATCTTAATTTCTTTTATGTGAAAAAAATACTTTACGTACTTTTTTTATAACATAAGTGACTGGTTTATCACCACCTGCTTTTCTGTCCGTACCTACTAGACAGATACAACTTTGTAAAGCTCGCTGTTAGGGACGCGAAATTAAGAGACACTTTGTGCTGTTTCATAAAGGAATGCGTTCACAGCGCTATACTAGCTATCTCTGAACTTCATAACGAGATTTAACATATAAACAACTATTCAAGTTTAATCTAGACCAGTGACCCGTATCGGCTTCTTGCGGGTTGGGTATATTTTTATATACTCTTTAGTTTTCCGTGGCAATATTAGAAATATAAATTCTCTTTTTTACTTTTCGAGCTGTGCTTTATACTTTTACTTTACTTTTACTTTTAAAGCTTTTTACTTTTCAGGGAGTGTGTATATTACTACAGACCAAATTACCCTCGACGAGTATTTAAGAAAAGAGCGTTGCACTGATAATACCGTCATTTGGTTTTACCTGGAAAGTTTTCCGGCAGTTTTGTAAATTGGTGATTTTATAGAATGTGAGTGCTCTTTCCGAATTTCGACTTTGCCACCTCGTATTTTTGCCGTTTGCGTCGCCATATTGAAGAAATGGCGCCTTAAAGCAGTTTTTTGACAATATCTCCCTTCCGACTCGTTTTACGATAAAAATAGTTGTATAGAATATGAAACTAGAGACGATTGTCTACAATTTACAGCTTTGGCACGCGAGCGTTACAAAGTGTACTCCAACATGCGTTTTGGTCAAAAAAATCATTTTCACACCACATTGAGGTAGAGTAAGAATTTTTTTTAACGTGGTATCTCCACCTACCTAATCCAAATGCGATGCAAAATGGATGAAGGATTAATGACCCAGCTGTAGCAAATTCATTGTCTGTAGTACCAATCGAAACTTTATAGATCGGAATTTCATCAACATGGGATTATCAGTTTCATCGCAATCCTCTTCGTTCTCGATTTGATCATATGTGTGCTCAATAATATGCTTCATTTCTTCTTCATAATCGCAATCTTGTGATGGAACTTGCAAGCCGAGAAACAAGTCACAGTGTATTTTTTTAATTTATTGTTTTCCACCATGCTCCGTTTTCTTTAAGGTATACGTCCAGCATTATTTTTACATTAGGAACTTTAAAATAGGAACTTATGTTTATGACATTAAGGTCTATCGTAAAAAGATTACCTCAAACTCGATAGTAACGTTTTCACATTTAAGAACTTGCACTCGGACCTTAGAACGCGAAATGCAATCGCACTAGGCGACATCAGGACAGTTTCTGTGTCTGTGGCTGCGAGCGCGTGTCATACACAGTCAATACTTTTTCAATATACACACATGTTGCTTATCAATTACTTATCTTAATGTAACATGGCTTCATATTAGTATTTATCTTATCTGATCGAAGATCTATGGAATGGCTTATGAAATATGGAAAAAACAGAACTACGTAGATAGGTAGGCATAGGTATACTCGAACTTGGAATGAGTAAATAATAAAATAAAAGAAAATATTAATTATAGAAAATAAACTGATGTTGCAGATATAATTTAGTGTGCTTTGGTTTAAACTTTCTGTATAAGTTTACTTTTATCACCCCTCTTGGATTATTACTGGAGCATGTTGTGTTTGCCATTAAGAATTATTATCCTTCAGTTTTTAAGGTGTACAATATGGTTTGGTTTCATGACGTTGTATTGTTATACCCAAATATAGGCAAACTTAAAATTGTATTAAAAAAATCTTATGCTCCATTAATGAACTTTTTTACATTCATTAACATTCAATGACTGTCAATTAAATATGACAAATTATTGGTAAATAATTAATTTTGTTACTTTCAAGTTTAAGTTCAAGTTTATACGATCACTTTTACGAAGTGTGCTCTGTCACTAACAAAACAGATCTTCAGTTGTTTTTTATTACTTTGCGTGGACGCTCGAAACATTACGAAATGGAAGTAAGAAAGAAACTTTGTTCAAAAGGAGTTTCCATTTTGAAATTAGAAAACATTAGATAACTCTCATATTTAGTTCTTGAAGTAAACACGATTGAACCCCGAAATATTGTTTCATTATAATAATTATCTTCAACTTCTCCATATACTGCGGTGGTACAAAACAGCACTTATGAATGAAACAAAAGTGTTCCGGATGATCGCAAATGTCATGCGCACGCGGTCGCGCTCAGAAATAACAGTTCGTAATTATACTCGAACATGCTGTCCGTGTACAATCGACCACACATTAATATAAACAGCTGATGGTGTTGATGTGCATTTGTTATAAACACAAATTTATATACAGATATACAGCGTCGTTTAGGCTACTGGTTACTTACTGATCTTGATATACGTAATAATGAATGTGATGTAAAAATAGTTATTTCTATATTTTAATCGTCATAAAGTCACCATTTCATGCTGAAAGCTATACTTAGTTTTAATAAGATGCTATATAATTGTTACGAGATGATGCTCGAAATTTATATACCTACCTACATATGAATATGTTTATATTTTATACAGCGCAATTTCAAAAAGAATACCAATGTGAAAATAAATATTCAGAGAGTTGGTAGTCTTGTTTGTTTTTCACTCGCAACTTTATAAAGTACTAATATTTACATAAATACAAATTAACTTTAGTTTAGTTAGTATAAAAAAATAAAAAATGAAATTAGAAATGGTTGTTTACAACTTAAGCGCGGTTCATAAATCGATTTAAGAATTTTCAAAACTTAAATAACTTTTCATTAATTTGGTAGAGCATCTTCGACTTCAAAATCGCCTTATTTGCTAAATTCTTATATGTTTATTATATGAACTACTCTATATTTAAAACAATTTCTTTGGTGAGAACTAAATGGGGTATTTACCTGTAAAGACATAGCTTTATATTGGTTGAGAAATTTTATACTGTCGGTGATTAAAGAAAATCTTATTAGAAATGAGTTCCTATAAGACAGACAGTAGCAGATTTTTCATATATGCTATCGGAATTATTTTAAATAATTTCGTACATTACACTAAATATAATTATTTATGAAAACCAATGTAACATAAAACCTTAACATTAAAATTAACCAATAAGTCGTCAAAATTTTTTTTCTTTATATTTTTCGATTGAATCATGAAATAACAACATACTTGCAGGGCTAGATGCTTAGCCTAGCTGCTTACAGGTTCAAGGTTATAAATCAATATACGGATCTTAGAAGACCATTTTTTCGTAGGTGTTTGTGACATAATTGTTATTCCTTACTGACTTTGGGGTTGCAGCACTGTACAACGTATATGAATCATATATTCTCCATTACAATTTATATTGAAATCTACAAGTACGTGTTGAATTTAAAGGTAAAACGTAGTTTTGATTACATAATGCGGAGATGGATGACTGTAAGCTACAACCGTAAACCGCAGACTGCGGCTGCGATTCGCTAACGATGTTGCTGATTTATACGAATCTCTCCGAAATTGTTTCTAATTAGGTATAACCACTCACCCTCGACACATCGCGGTTGCAGATGCTGGTATTCTACTATAACTAACGCAACATCACATTGGCAGTGGAGATGCACACCGCCTAAATCATGTTGCTCTTCAGACCTGTATACTATTACTCTAGATACTTAGCTGTATGTAGACCATACCCTATTTAAGCCTGTGGTGTTCGGAAGAGAAGAATTGCACAAATTCTTCACATTTACCTAAGGCAACTAATGACACTGAGTTAACTTCCATTCCTTGGACCATATGGGCAGCAGCGATTTACGAATTAAGGTTTTCTCTGCGATGTCCAAACTGCCTGCTAAGCATGGCTTATGGCAAAAACTCAACGTTTCAGGAAAAGCTTTCGTACAGCAGTCTACGTTTTAGACTGAGATGATGACAGGAGACCATAACCCAATAATTTTAAGAAGCTCAACTGCGTAGAGATCAGCCCGCACGAGCTTCATTTGCTTAAGTCAAGCAACATTCACAAAGTTTTTTTGGTGTTGGCCAACAATTTATTATTTTATGTTCCTTGGTGCCTCGGAAGCCACCAATAATAATAATAGCAGCATCCGCTGTTAGTACCAGGCTGGCGTAATGGAGTGATCCTCTCCCTACGGTATTTAAGCACTGGTGACTTTGGATGGCTTGATGGTGGATTGTATCTAGTGTATGCTTGTATATGTTATGATGTAAAGGAACCACTGTGAGGTCACTTATCGAAAATATTGCCTAGTTGAATCAATTTATTAAAAGCGGTTGGTACTAGTCGTATCTTCAGTTGTTAGCTTCTACCTATCTGCTCGGGGTACCTATGCGTAATAGATTATACTGTCTTGCCACGTTTCACTGTCTCCTAACAGTGAAACGTGGCAAGTTTATGGCGAGTTAACAAAAATCTTCATTAACATCAGTGCATTTCAGGAAAGGCGATAAGCCTGTATTATGACGCTAATAATGTGGATAACAACTTCGCGTAGTTATAAGACCTACAAATTTGAGGTATTGTTTTTACAGTTCGATACGCCGAAACTCTTCTGCGCAGATCATGCATTTAGTTTGGGACGCTAGGAGCGTTGCAAGCATCATCACAGCACAAAACATCGAGTTACTGATACCGCTCTCAAAGAAAAAAGATGGGTGACATACAGCATTACTTTCCAAGCATCTCTTTGATAAATCATATCGCTTGTCATCTACACTAATATTATAAAGAGCAAATATTTGTATTTTCGTATGTTTGCAATGAATAAAATATATTGTGAAATATATAACAGCTTCCTTTCTTCGAACGCTACTTACAAAAATTATAAGTAGATTTTCTGAATTGACTGCAACGATATTATCGAAGTACGTGAATGCAATTTCAGCAAAAATGTGGTGGCCTAAACAGCGATGTTGCTTGTACTGTAGTGTACATAAACACGGTGCGTGTGACAACTTTTGTGTTTATGAAACAAACGTATCCTCTAAAGAAACCGACTTCAGGCTCAAAGACCATAAAGGAACGGATTAGTCGTATAAAAGATGTTTTATACGAGATTATAGATAAATACTATGCATTGCTTAGCTACGCAGGAAGCAGATGCATTCTTTTAGGTATTGTGTAGTGTAAAGCGATGCCTCCAATACACTGCAAGATTTAATACACTAAATCTTTTAAAAACAAACACTAAATCACTCGTTACTTTTTTCCGTATAAATACTACCAACCAGGGGTGCACGGCAGCAAATTATAATAATTTATGGCCAATAAGTCGCGCGGTGGGCCATTAAAGAGCCCATATCGGGTGCTAATAGCCTATGTATTTTGCCACTGTCCGTTTATTATTAGATTGATGTAACGAAAAAAAACAGCTAGGTACATGTCAAAACCTGCAAAGCTTTGTTAGTTATTTCAAGATATCTTAACTATCGAAATATTTGGTTATTGTTTTATAAATTAATTTAGAATAAAGATCAAATTGGGTAATGATAAAAAACAACCCACTTTAATTATATAATTTTCTCTTTATTGTCAAAAGATTTTTTCTTATTGGATTGGGCATAATTTTTAAATTTTAAAACAGACTTTAAAATTGTTTTTATATTTCTATTGAATTGCTATATTGTCTTTTACACAGTGAGGTTAACTATTCTTAGTTTTACATAACAAATACTGAATAAACTCACTATGTTGTTAAGGTAAAATAATACATTGAAAAATAATGCCATCATATTTCTACAGATAACCTGTTACAAACAATACAACCATGAACTCAAAATATCTTTACTAAGTAACCAGTAAATAATTTTAACCCTCAGCTGTATGTACCTAATTAATATTCCTCAAATCACAATGCGAGGTGACTGCTGGCATCTGTTTTATGTCTGCATGGAGACCAACAAAGTCAATTGTCTCGGGTTAAAACGGGCCCAAATAAGACCAATTTTAGTTAAAGTAAAAACACACTTAAAGATATGAAATCGACGCTATTAGTGTTGTGGAATAACTTTAAATGTAATAAAAATGTGGAATAAAAATCACGCCATTAGATGCTCTTTACATTTTGGTCAAATTTTGATATGAACTTGTATCTATAGGTAACATAGTTGAATTCCAGTTCCATTTTGTGATAAGATAGCTTCAATACCGAATTAGGACAAAACATTTTATATGAAATCAGATCAAAAAAGCTCTAACTAGTAATTTCGCAATGTTCTCGACTTAAAAATATGGATATATTTCATGCTACTAGACCACATGATAGACATCCTAGAATTTAAATTGGATCTCTTCGAATAACTAACAAACATATATATTTTTTTACAAGTACTGCAATTTATTATTGTCTGAATACATATTTATACTAAACTTCAATAAAACAAAATACAACGCGTATAAAAAAATAATGTTAGGATTTTTCATATATTGAGTAAGTATGTTAACATTGTAAATATTGATCGTAAAGCTTTAAGTGTGTATAATACTTTAGTTAGAATAAAGGAAAGCTTACTCTGAGACACCGTTCATTCAATTAACAAGCGTTATATTGTCTTTTTTCGTTAACCACAAACTGTCACATGTTTAAACACTTTATGTCTTTGTTGTTCGACTGGAAACTGTTGCAATCTATTGTTGGACGCATAAATCCTACTACGATAATTCAAATGCTATGATTAATCCTACCCTTAGGTCTTGAATCTTGGTTTCTGACTGAATACAAGTACAAAATAAAATGTAGTTTCACCTGCATACTTCTTAAGCAAAGGTGCATGGATTCCAAATGAGAATTTTTATTGCAAAGGATCTTTATTGAGCTGTTGAGATGATGTTTGTACCATAATTGCATTGTCGGTTGATCAATATAATTTTGCAAATAAATCTCCATTTCAATTGGACCTCTAAAATTATTATGTAACTTTTTTCAACCCGCTTACATTCTAAAATACTCCTGAATATAGAAGACATGTGGCAATCAAATCGTGGCAGTTTATATAGATATTTTTCGTTTGGTTTTGTGTGGGTAGTAATTTTTAAGATGTAATGGGTCTAAGATCAAATTGCGTGTGCAAAGCAAAGAGCAATTTTATTTTGTTTTACCGATCTATCAGCCCTAAACTTTGCAGAACTTATACTTTAGATTTTAATAGGTCATAACTAAAAGAAGTCCACAGCTGGACGAACGATTCCCTTGAAAACGAAGGTACAAAAAGGAACAACTGTTTTAATCAGTCCTTGATTACATGAAATTAGTGTTGCCCAAATGCAAGAACAAGACGAGACTTAGCCAGTCTTGGTCTTGGTCTTGCGCCAATACACCTGGTCTTGGTCTTGGTCTTGGTCTTGCGCTTGCAGTCTTGGTCTTGGTCTTGGTCTTGCAGCAAGAGTCTTGCAAGTCTTGCAATTACCTATTAGTCTATTGCTATTTATTAAAGTTTACTTTAAATCTTAGAAAAACGTATTAGAATTGGAACATTGTGAGCTTGAAT
Source organism: Calamotropha paludella (assembly GCA_927399485.1). Lineage (NCBI taxonomy): Eukaryota > Metazoa > Arthropoda > Insecta > Lepidoptera > Crambidae > Calamotropha > Calamotropha paludella. Next base: position 14,591,376 of record OV656803.1, on the reverse strand, counting down.
TAACATAGCCATAGTAAAGATCAATCAGATTAATAAATAACTGAAGATTTGATAAGAAAGTCGAAAAATCAACTGACCTATATGTCGTTTTCCATGGAAGTAACTGTTTCTTAATAAACATTTATGATTTATAAGCTTACATTTGCTAAAACATGTAAAAAAACAAATTAATTACAATAACTTGACTGTATTTTAAATAACAATGTCTGTCTAGAAAGAGATTGAACCCTCAACTTGCATGAAATTTAATAAAAGAGTTTTATGATTTATCATTTATTTCAATCAAAAATAAAATACAACACAAATCAAACATAACAGTACACAACAGCTTTATCATTAGGTTATGTTACTTTATATCAATTCTTTTGACCAAGAATTAATACAAAGTAACCATCTGGCTGACTCATCACTTAACCTATTTCTATGTTTTCTAATTACTAATGATGCTTTAGAAAATAATCTCTCAGCAGGTACTGAAGTTGCAGGTATTGAGAGAAAATCACGGGCCATCTTCGATAAAGTCGGATACTCTGTCTCATGCGTCCTCCACCAATCTAAAATGTCTTCCGAGCTGGCAGTTCTTGGTTTTCTCAGGTACTCCTCCAACTCGTCTATCACTAAGCCTTGAAGACAAGATCCAGATGACGTCGAGGGACATTCATAGAGTTTATCAAAGTCTATAATGTCTTCATCTTCATCACATACTTTATTTTCTTTTCTTGGCAATTCCAGAGATTTGTTCAGTGAGTGTAGACTTTTATATTCTTCATAAAGTTCATTGAACTTGCGCAGACTTTCTGTTTTAAGTTGCTTCCCCCACATTGTCAGGTCAAAAGTCTGAGCCTTATGCCTTGGGTCTAAAATTAAAGAAGTACAATAAATCCAGTTGCTCTTCTTATAATGTTTAAGCATTTTGTCTCGAGCTGCTTGGAAAGCTAGAATGAGCCTTTCATCCACTTCAGATCGATTAGGTTTCTCATCTAACTGTTTTACCATGGATTCAATTTTATCTAGCAAGAGATTGAATGATACAATGACTAGCGGTAATGTAACATATTTGTCTCCACCAAGTTTTGTACTTAAAAGTTTAAAGTTTATTAGAAATTTATGTAATTTTTCGAGTACCTGCCATTCACTAGCTGTGATTTGAAAATCATTCAATTCGGTGACAGAACTGCACAATATGTTAATGCCCGCTCTCACTTTTAAACCAAATCCAATCATATCATGTGTGGAATTCCATCTTGTTGGACAGTCAAGAATGGCATTTAGATTTGATGGCACGCCAGCTGCTTCACAAGCAGACTGAAACTTCTTCTTCACTATCTCACTTCTTTTTATTTTACTGGAAATACTGCGTAACTTTGTTACAGATGTACGCGAGTCAGCAATATTTGGTGCATATTCTTCATCTTCCTCAGTTTCGTCTGCATAGTCTTCATACTGCTGATCTTGCGCGTTAGTGTCAGACTCACAGTGTAATGCTAAGGTCTCTAATAAATCTTGTACACCAAGGTTTAAAATGTGAGCAAAGCACCGGAAATGTTGATTGTCTGAATCAAAGTGTGGCAACTGTTTGCCCAGTTCATACATAAATTTGGTATTTGCAGTTGCGTTGTCGACCGTGATACCTTGTATTTTATCAATTATGCCATATTCCAATAAACATTCATGGAAAATCGTTGCAATATCTTCCCCAGTATGTCGACCGCGTGATGGTATAAAATCAAGAACTACAGATCGATACTTCCATTCGTTGTCTATATAATGCATAGTAACCCCGTAGTAACTCCTACCAGCAATTGACGTCCACCCATCAATGGTAAATGACATTTTAGATGATAATTGTTGAAGTCGTTCCTTGAGATTAAATTGGAGCTCTTCAAATCGCTCTTTGACTTTCCTTCTAAGTGTAGACCTTTTAGGAAACTCCATATTAGGGCAAATACGTCGAAAATATACTTGTGTAGCTTCGTCATCGAAAAATGAGAAGGGAAGATATTTTTTCACTACCCAATCAACTGTAGCTGTCGTGATGTTGTCACTGCTGTTTTCCGACTGAAATAAAACAATAAATCTTGTGTTATTATTTAAAACATACTAGGTTTGAGCGTTTAGGAGGAGGAGGTTTGTTGTTGTTAAATCGAGAAAATCGTTAAATTGACATTTGTTATATTAAGGTTGCACTGTACTGTAATTTACCAAAATAAAGTACTTAGTTGTTACTGGCCGATTATGAAAACAAATGAAAATATAGGTGTTTATAAAAATATTTAAGACGATAATTACATACTTAATATGTCGCACCCCTAGATGAAAACACCACTAACTCAAAAATACTTACGTAAGTTAATGGCGTTTTTGAAAGTATCGCATGAACAGCTACGCGGAGTTAAAATTCCCGTAGCGACAATTTCGACCATTGTTAAAAATGACGCGAAATATGTACCTATGTATTACTATTTTATCAATATCTATAAAATATTCCGAAGTCAGTTTAAAGTCATTTGTTCAAAAAAGACTTTTTTGAGTTCCTGGAGTTTTCATATAAAAAAAATATATTCTTACCTGTCCACTTCTTCCAGCGGTTACTAAAAAGCTTGTGATATCTCCACTTAATTTTGGTTTAACAGGAAGAAATATTTGTGATTCCTTTTTGTGGAAAGATATTAGATGTTTCCTTAAGCCTGAAGTGTTTCTGTTTTTCATTTTTATTTCAGTCTTTTTATGTTGGCACAATTTACACAAGGCAGTTTGGGATGCATGAATTATTTCGAAAAACTCCTCAAATTTGCTTTTGGGTCTTTTAGATCTGTGACTCAAACTCTCGTTACTCGGACTAGAATAATTTGAATCTTCGTCACTCATATTAAATTGTACACGTGATACGTTTTTAGAAAACAACAAGAATTAGTAAAAACAATTATTAAGTTAGACTCGAAGCACAGCTCAATTGGAAATGACTGGAATTAAAATAATTCCTTTGTTTATAGTACGTTTCCTTGCTTTCTACCGCGCCGCCTCGCCACGTGCCGGCTCTATTAAAAGGATGCCGCCGCAAATCAAACGATGCCGCGTGCGGCGTACAAACACAGATTATTACCTACTTGTACAGACGCGACGCGTGAATAAAATATATGTAAAGAATTAGTGCCAATCACTATTCTTTACATATAAGTGAATGTTTTGGCGTACATCTATACTAATCTATACTAATATTATAAAGCTGAAGAGTTTGTTTGTATGTTTGATGACAGAAGTTTTAAAATAAATAAATAAATCCTGAACGTCACTATACCTCCAAAGTTACTATTCTTCGTGGGCGAAGTCGCGGGCACTGCTTGTAAATACTTTTTTTTTTTTTTTATTTATTTTTTTTTATTTATTTATTTCATATACAAGAAAAAAAAATACAAAGATACAATTTAGTCCCACAAAACCGACTTGTCGGTTTGACTGAGGGATCTTTAGTCTCTTAGCTTATAATTATAATTATGTAGGTATATAATACAACTATAACTGTATCAGGTAAAGTTAAGTGCACAATAATTGGATTTAGACTGAATTACAACAAACTGAAGGAAAATTTAGCGGTGATAATAATAAGATACAATTGTTGTAAGATATAAAATACGTGTGTAAAAAACAACCACGCCTCCGAGCCCTCAGATGGGCTCGGAGGCGTGGTTGTTTTTTACACACGTATTTTATATCTTATAGAAATATTGCATTGTGAATGCAAAAAAATAAATAAAAACATACAATTGTTGTGTTAAATAGTAGTCATCAGATAATCTTTTAATATTTTTTTAAATTTATTTTTATCCGTTTCACATCTAATAGTTTCGGGCAACGAATTAAGAAGATATGGTATACGCTTCTGTAAAGTTCTGTCACCAAAATAATTTTGAACCCTAGGAATTACAAATTTCTTTTTTGAAGTGGCTCTAGTGATCTGGTTATGATTTATGTATTCAAAAGTGGAGACACACTCTCGGCTGCCGTGATTATTTACTAATAATAAATCGCAGGCTTTTTATTTTATTAGTAGGTAAGTACCTACGCTTTTTATATTATTTTATTAATTATGTAGAATTTTTTTACACGTTTCAAGTATATTTAAAAGTGGCTACAATATTTATCAAACGGGTGATATTTGAACACTTTTTTGCTATTTTTTCTTGTAAAAACTTAAGAAATATAATGACTAAATGTACAATAATAGTACCTAAGTAATTAGTTTAAAACCATATAATCAATATTATAATATATACTTACTAGAATAAATTATTATGACATCTACTACCTATCCTTACCATTTTATTCTAATCATAATACTACTTGCGTGATCAGTATAATGTATTCATTTTCATTATAAGCACTCTGAAACTTATTTATTCTTTGGAACACCTGTAGGTACTCTTAAAATTCGAAATTATTTTGCATGAGTATACCTACGCCTACGCCCTGTGGCGGCAATCAAATAGTGTCAAATGTTGTGATTTCGGCGCGGCGGCAACGATTGTTGTATATGATTTCAAAAGAAGCCGCCGGCGCGTGTATTATAACCATGTGCTTCCGAAAAGCAGCAAATTTCTTTGAGAAGTAAGTACAAAACCTTTGATGCCGCATTATCAAAGTGCCGATGGTTAAAACATAACTATGCATGCACTCAGTTTGATTTTAATGGATATTTTTTTATTCGCTATGTAGGTATGTTTATGGTATTAGTCGTAATGCGCATAGATCCAGTTTTTCATATTCTTTGATACAGTTTTTTGCGTCTCATAGAATTCCTAAGCGTACCTATACACCGAACTGTTACACCTAACTACTCCGTGAAATAGCGCTAAGTCCTAGCTGCAAGACGCAAGAGTCTTGCAGGCTTAGTCTTGTTCTTGCTCAAGTCTTGCACGGTCAGTCTTGGTCTTGGTCTTGCTAAAAATACGCGGTCTTGTTCTTGGTCTTGGTCTTGCAAAAACGCAAGAACAAGACCAAGACTGCAAGACCAAGACTGAATTTGGGCAACACTACATGAAATATTTGTTAATACTAAATTATTTCACAATTGCTCTGGTGGCAGTGTAGCGAAAGCTACGAATTTGGTAATTGTAACTTATAAGGAAAACACACTTTGAGTGAGCCATTTACTGCATTGAGTCTGTCGTCCGGAAAAGCAAAGATGTTTTCGTTATAGGTATATACCAAAATAGTGCAACGACGTGAACTAATTTCTTAATCAATGGCATTTCATTTTCTAAATTAGAAATAGTCGCAAAATCATAACAAAGGAATTTGCTATTGCATTGTAGTGTAACCAATAATCATTTGTCAATAGTGGAGCTCTATTAGAGCTTCGGTAAGAGCTTATAGAGTTCAGTACTATAGTGAACTGTCACTTGTCGCATTACTGTGGAGAAACATGTGTGCGCGCTTCTGTTGGCATCGCTTCCGCTTATTATTGCAACGTCAAAGCTTTGTTTGAAGTATGTATAGGGTGAATGGCGCACATTGGTACATATTACAAAGTTGATGTCGAAGTGATCTACACTAATATTATAAAGAAGAAAGATTTGTATTTTTGTATGTTTGCAATGAATAAAATTAAAAACTACTAAGCCATTTTAAAAATTCGTTCACCATTGGGAAGCTACATTCACGCTGAGTAATATAGGCTATATATTTAATGCTAGAAAAAATTAAAGAATTTTGTCCACCCGTGCTTGTTCAACATTGAACTTTTTATAGATAAAAATCAAATTGTATCAGGTGTCTGTTTACTAAATATCTTTTGTTATCTAACTTGTTAAAATACTAAAAAAAGTGTCAAGTAAATTTTTGTATTATATTTTGCATGTTAAATAGGTTTAACATTTTGTTAGTGATCTGCATACTCGAATAAACACAAATTTATTGGTACAACTGAAATACATCAGTTATATGTATAGCGTGAGCAATGACAATCTTGTCACGCGATGTGTTACTAGATTACTTAATTTACCTCGACACAATTTTATAGCTAGATTAATAGTTAATACCAATTTGATGAAAAGTCGTCGATAATAAATGTCACTTTGACATTTCTTAGTGGCAGTACTACAGTATTATTGGGCTGAGCACATGCATAACTGTTATGAATTATTGTGATCTATTTCAAGAGTGCTCTCTTAAGAATGGCCCGTGTGTGCTATAGGTGTCTATCGATGCATTGATGTTAGCAAAGGCAGAATTAGAATGGAAATGTTCGTGTCTGCGTTGACGTTGTGTTGAATTAAGGAACTGTTAACATGTGGGTAGAGTTTACTGCATGTTATGTTGGTATTGAAATTAGTACGATGCAAGTAGTAATACGAGTAATAATGCAATTTTGATTTAGGCCATGATAAAATAAGACTTGCCATGCATTAGTTTCATATGAACTGCAAAAATAGGTCAATAAAAGTTGTATGTTTTAGTACCACGATTAGCACGCTGCTGACGTGTTTTCGCACAAATGAAATTTTTTGATTGAATGAATTTTTATACAAATTGTATAACTTTCATTTGTCACGTAATACATACTTAATTTAGCGCACATAATTTATATAAGAAGAAGAGACAATAAATTTTTTCAGTGCATCAGCGGATGCTTGCAAAATGTCCGCACTTCCGGTGCGGCAGCAACGGCACGTATAATCACCGCGTCCGGTTTGGGCGCGAGTTTGTTAAATGTAATAATGTTTTGTGATTAATTCTATCTTCGACATTATTTTAATTCTATTTGATACTTTTCTCTGACTCCTTTGGATGGTCAGATGCCTAGATATACATATGTATTGTGTTTTGTTATAGTAATATGTGGTAATAGTTATCAAAATATTTTTGTCCTCCCTTAATGTGTTGGAATAAGAGTCTTTCCTGACATGAACATGCACACCACATTTGGGATTGTTAAAGGCTGAAACCAACAGCTTAAAATGCGCTCACAGTAGTATTGAGAAGACAAAGAGAATAAATTTAGGTCATCCCTCTGATATTTGGCCTCTGCCGTTGCTTAGCATCAGCGGTCGTAGTGTTTACTGTTTAATCTAGTGTTTGTTTAAAAAACTAGTTTATACCTTATAAATTTCTAATGAAGTCTACATAGATGGAAACGTTCATATACATTATTCTTAATTTCTGTTTCGTATTATACATAGTGTAAAAATTACAATACCTAAACAACAAGACACAATGCATCGTCCAAGATAATTTCAAATTATTATTAGAGGAAGAATTTGATTAATACTTAACCCTACATGTTCTTTATATAAGAGAATTGCTTTTTTCCATAATCTAATATTTAATTAAAAAGTAATGCAATCTAAGTAAGTACTACAATTTTGACTACGTATAAAGTCACCTAAGGGTAACAGCAAAGTAAGTAACCACCCGTAATGTCACCTGTTGCTTCCGTCGAGTGACGAATGTTTGCGATCATCGCCTCCATTATTTGGGGTAGTATTGTTGCTAGGGTTGTCAATCACGTATAGGTTTTTATATTTTGCAAAGATTTTCTAATTTCTTTGGGATTTTTGTTAAATATCTATTAAATTTCGTTAAAGTGGTCCTATTAGAAAAATATTTGAGGTCTGTGTCATTGAATAATGGATTACCTTTTTTCCGGTAAAAGTAACTATGCATTTCGAAATAAGGCAAGCCAAGACAAATCAATAAAAATAAAGATTCCGTATTATAATGTTTCTATATGTTTCCTAGTCCTACTATTCAAAGGTATAGTGGAATTTAGCTGAAAACTAATAAAAAACACAACATGGGTAAAAACTATTAAATATGTCGCTAGTAAATTGACAATAATAAAGTCTTATAAATATATATTAATTTTTAACATTTGTCATAAAATAGCAATGCAAGAAAGGAGCTCTTTCTTAGCCTTAATGAGCAACAGTCACTACCTGTCACAAATATGTGTGACGAAATACGTCACAAATGTAACAGGTATGCAAAAACTGCCAACCCTACCTTAACGTGCGCTTGTAACGCGAATTCACTTGTTGCTCCCCCAACAATGAGTTAGTAACACAGGGGTGACCGATGAAAGGAAAATAAATTGATATTCAAAACTTTACCGAATCGTTGTTTAATATTTACGCCACTTGAATGCCATGGGTAATAAAGTTGATTTACCTGAAAGCAAATAAAAATAAACTTGTTACTTTTAAGTAATAAATTATTATTATGTTGAAGATGTAATAATTATCATATACACAATACAAAAAAGGTCATAAAAAATTAACATATAAACGCCCATATTATACAAGTGTAAAACATTATCTAATACTGAATACAATTAAAACAAAAATTTTAAAAATACAGAAAAAGTATGCCTAAAAAAATAAACATGACGTCTTTTTTTCATCGAGAGTTGAAGTTAAAATTAAAGACTTGTTAGTGTGGAAAATTGTTTTTCTATATATTGTTTATAAGTTAAAAAAAATGGTGTCGTATTTAATCTAGTTTACGAACGAGATCTATTGATTCCCTATTGGGAATTCGCTATTGCGTTGTTTACAGCGCACGCGCGAGGCGCAACACCGATTGAGATGTCGCATCCCACGCGCATTGTGTCGCGCTGAATTAACATGGGATATTTTCGCGCGTGTTCCAAGTTACATATATTATGCATACACAGAAATGTAGTAATATTCACGAAATATAACAAGAATATAAAATTAAGTTGTAACAACAATAATTATCAAATTTGTATTTATTTTCTCAATTGTTAAATAAACAAGTGAACATAACTAAATAAATCTATGAATTTAAATTGTACCCTCCTCTCTTTTAATTTGCTACGCCCGACAGGGCCCATAATGTACTAAGTATATAATTAAATTTAAGACTGTTATCTCTGCCAACCCCTACGGGAGAAAGGAGTTATGGTTATAGTTATTGTAAGTATGTGATATACTACCCGTCTTTCACTACGAAATCAAGTATAAGCAAAATATTTAATTTTATCATTTAAGCTAAAGTAGCGGCCCGTTCCGGTTTCGCACGGGTGGATAAAATTCTTTAATTTTTTTCTAATATTAAATATTTTTCCGTTAGCGCCATCTAGCGTCTGGTAGACGAACTAATTGCGGTTAACGCGTGTCTATAGTAACTTTATTGATACAATGGAAAAAGAGCGGGAAAAAGAGCGGACAGACAAACACACAAACCACTGTGATCTTAGATTATAGATGTTACCAATCAAATATTTGTCACCTATCATATAAAGCTATTATCAAAACGTATAAATAACTTCTCAATTTGCTTTTATTATCGATAGTTCACTTACGATAAATATTCTTTGACAATTGTATTAGTAAATCAAATAGTCGGTATTACGGTATGCGAGTGCTCACGACAAACATAAAGTTTAGCCGACTTTTGTGGGGACACGACCATTCCTGGACCCGACAAGCGGTTTTAAATCTTGCGACCGCCCTGGGCTGTGGGTGAGTTCGAAGTGTTGTGGTGATTTTTCAATTTAATTCGGTCTTGTAAAGTTAGGTTTATTACATCTTCAGGAAAACCAGTACAATTTGGCTATTAAAGTCTCTCTCATAGGATATTACATACACCTTAGTAATAGCTTGCTGACTATTTTACACAAAGTGAATTCTTATTTGTGCGATAGGTTTTAAACACCACATGTCATAACTAAAATAAAGTATAATACAAGGTTATTTTATAAAAACCATCCAAATTTATATATTACTACCTTTTACCCGCGGCTTCGCCTGCAAATTTTTTTTTCAATAAAAATTATCCTATGTTACTTTCAATACCTCCAAGAATATATGTACGAAGTTTCATGATGATCTGTTTAGTAGTTTTTGCGTGAAAGCATAACAAACAAACTTTCATTCACATTTATAATATTAGTAGGGATATTTTTTGAAGAAAATGTCGAAACAATTATTTTTCTTTTAATATAACCCAGTACTAAAATATTAAGTTAAGGCTTCACAAAGTTATCCAAAGCAAAACTACTGTTGCTATCACAATCACGCTACGCACGGTGTTGTAGGAGATGATTACACGACCCACGCCCCGCCTTCCTGTATTTAATTGATACATAACAATGATTTTCATAAATCGCAAATTTGAACGCAAAAAGAATTCAGAACGTCAAATTGAAGAATTATTTCTAAATAATACTTTTGTTTTTAGATTAAAACGTTATTAAGCGAAAACACTTTTAATAACTCATAACAAAATTTGAACGTAAAAGGAAACCATACCTTTTGCTATTGCAAAGGTGCATTTACAAGGGCACATTTAAAAAAAATAAATCTGAGGCTGTTGTGAACCACAGAACTTAAAAAAAACACAAACACACGAAAATTGGTATAACAAATCATAAATTACAATATTTGAAAAATATTCAAAACTGAAGCCGGAGAAAACATAACAGGAGTAAAAAGCATTTATTTTAAACCATTTTATCATTAGCATCAAAAAATTCATATTTTTCACCAAAATCATTCTAAGTGCTAACCCTATTACCATTCATTTACCGGTAAAACCGAAGCCGGAGGAGAAAAATGACAAAAGTAAAAAATGATTATTTTTTACTATTTTATCCTACAGCATTAATGAATTCAAGCTTTACATATTTTATATTTTTCATCAAAATTATTCAAGAACTATTACCACTCATTTACCGCTAAACCCGAAGCTGGAGGAAAAATATAACATAAGTAAAAAGCTGTAGTTTTTGTCCATTTTACACGATAGGATAACGAAATGTAACTATTAGAATTTTATATCTTTGTGAAAATTTTTACGGCTTACAATTAGGCGCCCTGCACACACTTTGCTATACTCCAACCCAATAAATAATTAAAAATCCAATCAAAATACGATGTTGTTGAACTATTGAAGTCTGAAAACAATCACAAAGTGTAGACGAGTCTTGCACGCTTACGAATATTGTCTTTAATTTTATTACTTTTTACGAGAAGCGGGTTGGAGTGCTGTTTCATTCAAAACATTTCGGGCGATAGTTGACCTGTAGGTATATTTGACCACTAAACAGTTGTTGTCATAATTCGCTCGGATTAAATATTTTTTTGCGAAAATTTTACCGGACTATTTTTTTCAAAAATGAAGTGTTTGTGTGATATCTAATGCCTAAAAAAATATTATTCAACGACTTCAGTGCAGGATTTTGTAAATACAAAAAGTATTTTTTATAGGAGCCATTAACAAACCAGATGGGCAGATAATTCATTGTTTCATCATTCATTATAATTTTGATGAAAAAATGTTAACACCAAAAACTTTAGTTTAAATAAAATTTATGTATCTTTAAAACAAAGACCAATTTGAAAAAAATAGTACTAATGCGTCGTTCAGCTAGCAATTCCGTCCGACAAACATCAACGCCGGTATAAAATCATCTGAAAAGCCTTTAAATGAATTTACTGCTCACGAGTTCTTCCGAGAAATTGTGCGGATCTCGTACATTTCGCAACTATAGTTCACCATCCGTAAATTTTCCTGCTCGACATGTAATGGTTAGTAAAGTAAAACACGCGTAAAGCCGTGTTCCTACACAAGTACAGCTATTTATCAAACTTTAGGACACCGTAGTGACGTTCTGCTTAACGAAGCAACGACCTCACTTTGTAAATTACTTGAATTGTGAATAAAATCATTTGTATGGCGGTCTAAATGGACCGCTAGATTAGTTGCCGTATTTTATCTTTCTATTTAATTATTAATTAGCTTTAATAAAAAATAAAACATGAGTGTAAATAAAAAAAGAATAAAATTCTAAAAATAATATCAAGTTGAAAAAATTTTAGGGATTAAATATATGTCTCATAGAATTATGGAACTGGGAATACGCGAATGCGTTCACTGCTATCAGATTTCGAATATTTCTTTAATATTTTTGGAAATTACAAATATTCGAATTTTTAAGTTCCTTTTTCGTAATGCGACGAGGCGAGATGAAAGTTAAGCTTTCTTTAAATAACTTAACTAGAGATACTGTTTTGATTCTCTTAACCAAGAATTCCCGATATGAATCAGCGAGGGGCGATTGTTCTAAGCCGCTGTGATACGCATATCTGAATGAATCTTACTTTCATTGATGGCCTCCAGAAATACACTAAGCGTGACTTAAACTTGTGGTTGCTGTAAATTTAGTCATAATTCACTGACGGTTGAAACTGGATCGTAATAACTTACTGTTAGGGTGATCGGTATTTGATTACGAATATTAACCATTTTTCTTAAATGCTGTAATTTGAGTCCAATTGTTCGTTTATAAAATGATCTTTTGGTGTCCATTCTTGACAATGCGGTGCGCTTTGACTTATGGTGAAATTATTTAATAGTTACCTTAATAGGCAAACATAGTAAGATTAGCAATTTCCGATACATAAGCCAATAATAATCAAATAATCGGACGTTTATTTTTTTGGTTCAATTTTACAAGTTACATCTTGAAAACCGAAAACGTTAGATACTTACATGAAATTTGGGAATTCACTAAAAGTGTCAGCATCATAAGGTTTGATCTAATCCATTGATCTGATCCAATTTCAGAAAATATAACAGTTTGCCCATATGTTTATTTATGACAAAAAAAAAATATTGGATATTTCTGTAAAATACTCGTGCATACATTAATTGGACATTTGTAAGTTTTATTATTAAATATCGGTAATTACGATATTGGTAATTACTTTTGAATGTTACAAATATTAATTATCTCATAATATTATCTCATTGACATAAATATATATTTATTAAATTTAGTAAATTACTCAAAATAATACAATTTATGATTGGTAGGCATTTGACAGTAACGATGTTTTCGTACTATAAAATTATAATATTAATTTCTATTTCACTTTTTTGAGTTATTTAATTTATTAAATTTATTTTAATAGCGTTATAATGTTTTCAACGCATAATTTATTTATTGGTTCGTAAATGTATCAGGCATTAAAACATCATTATCACTAACGGACTTACAAAATTATATGCACTCACTAGCTCGCTCCGAATCGAACGGTATTGCAATACGAAGAAAAGGACCTTTCATTCAGAGAATTCTCAATGATAGACAGAGACACGCTTACGATACAGGCTGCTGGGAGAGAGGGACGGAATGTATACTTGCTCGTTTCTTGGCAATTGTCCACCGGAAGGCGACTTTTAGCAAAAAGATGAAGTACTCATCTGAAATACAAAGATACTTAGTTCATTCAGTTTGGGACCAGATAGATAGGTAATTAATGTGGAGAATAAATATTTAAGACTTCCGTATAAAAGTGAAAATACGAGTACTGTTTAAGTACGTTTCTAGACAAAATTCTCATTTGTTTTAAGAAGATTTATTGACATCTTCGATCATATGATCGAAGATTGACATACATATATTACTGACAACTGAAATTACAGATGATATCATCACTTTATGAAGCGGTTTTTAACAAGCATTTGCTCATTCATATATCGCTTACCAAACTTATTTCCTTCTTACATTTACAACATCTGTATGGACGGTTTGTTCATTACAGAAATTATATCGCATCGCAGATCTTATGCCGTTTTTCTTGAGTGTTAAGTTGTCATTCAAAACTAATCCACGAAACATACAAATTACATTATTGGTAGGTATCTTTAACTGACCATAAAATATTATATAAATTTGTTAATTATTATATAATATTGTAAGTTGTCATTAATAAATTTAAAATATCACATAATTTAAAAATACTGAAATTTTATTTATAGTGAAAAGCTTTAAGAATCATGAAATTGTACGTTATAAAATCGAGGGACAGCTATCTAACTGTAAAAAAAGTATCTAATTACAAAAAAACTAAGGATTTGATTAAATAAAGATGCAAGATGATTTAGTATCCCATATTGGTTTTTATTAATTAGCAAGGTTGAAAATAAACTATATTAATTTGTGAACTTAAGAAACAACGTTTTCGATAAAAAAAGAGTTCCTGTTTTTTTATGGTACGCATCCCCAAAAGAGGGTATCATAAATAGAATCACATTTTTTTTATAAAATCGATATTTGACGTAACACGTAATGTATGTTTCAGATATTTAAATAAAAAAACGTTTTATAATAGCATCCTCGTATATTCCTTATAGAGCTAGCAGTAAAACAGAAGATCCACATCATAATAGTTATTTTATATTTGTATTACTACTGTACCTAGAACCATCATAAAAATACATGGAAAAAACAAAGTATATTTTTCTATTGTTATGTGCGACAAAAGGGTTGAAGTTAAAGGTTATGACTAGAAAAATACTTATAAGTATTGAATTTTTTTTTGTATTCTGTCACAAGATAAAATTTTTAAACTTCCTTTATGAGCCCACAGCAAAAATACGTCAAAAATGTACTTTTAAAAGATTTTTCATTTTCCAATCCAATATCAGTTATGTAATGTTATCAAATAAATATTAAGGAATTTGTTTATACGTATATATTTAAGATTCTATTTAGGCTCTTCATCGGCTTTAAATCGCATATTCGTTTTAGCGACTATCAATCAAGCTTTGTTCAACTACTCTTTGGAATATCAAATTGAATTGCCTTTAACAATAGCAGGATTACCATGGGACGCCATTGTACTTGAATCTGTTTTGTTAACTCTCTGTTTTACTACATCAACGCATGTATTACCAAGTATTGAATTCATACTATCCGTTTTTCAGATGCAATATTATTTGTCCTTTTTTAATTTTCATATGTTTGTAGCACAAAATAAATAAATACTGTTCATATTAATAGACAAAAGGGTTCAAAATTGTTTGTTAGTTTGTTATGTTAGGAATTTTCTAATAATTTACGGTTCGGTGACAGCAATTTTTTCATAATATCTATCATAATTTGGCCCGCCTAGGCGTCGCGACAATGTCGCAGTAGCAGTATTATCCAACACATGAAATATTTTTATTTGGATTTCAATATTTATTAAGATTTGATGTAATTTAACTTATCTGTTAGTTTGCCTAACATTGATAAAATATAAAAATATAATATGGCGATAGTAACATATTAATGTATTAATTAATAGTAAAAAAAAAATCTGTCAACAACGACGTTGATTTTTTAATTTGTATAGCAAACAGCAAAGTATTAAGCATAGACGTAGATAGAATATCGTTTTTAATAATCCATTCCATTTGTGGTCACTCACAATACACCATGACGATCTAAGGTTGCCACTATAGAGTTTTCATAAAAATGAAGTTTTCTGGCTTAATAATAAATTTCCGAGGTTATATGCCTGGTAACCCCATATAATAATTGAGGATTATACGAAACAACATGTATAAATAAAAATATAAGTAGTGTCCCCCGTTATAGCAGAAATGACGTCTCAAGTGTAATATGAAGTAAGAAAGCGTAAAAGAAGAAAATACGAGAACTGGTCTTTTCATTCATCGGGCTGGCATTTGCCCCACCCGGGGATCGTGAATAAGTTTATGATTTCTTGTCGTGAATTCTATGTGATGTATTAAAAAATATTCTTGGATAGGTACACAGAGTTTATACATTGATTATGGTAAAGTTGAAATCAAATTTCTATGCCTATTGCAATTAAAGACTAGAATTTATAAAATAATTAAAATATATATAAATATAAGACAATATCCCAAACATAAGCCAATAAGGAAAAGTTCGTTTTCTACATTGACCAGGCCGAGGATTGAACCCAAAACCTCGGAGTGGAGTTACCATGAAAACCCGTATGCGAGCCAGTCCACCACGAAAGTCGTCTAATTACATAGGTATGAGTTTTGGAACTACGCAACTCAAAAATATGTGTAGTCACCACGACCTGGAAGATCTATTTTGAGTTGCCTTCAAGTCAGAGTTACTCTTTTAGCCTGGAAGCTTCCAGGAAATTCAAAATTTTCTTACCCTGAAAGTATCAGTCTTGCCTATTGCTAATTATCTAAACTTTTGGCACTCGTAAGTTTAACTGAATATTCTCAATACGAAAAAGCATTGTTGCCTTGAATACATTCGATTTCTTTTTATTAATATGGTGTGAACCAATGCGGTAAAATATTCTAATAATCTCTACTATACGTTTAGTCCAAATAAAAAGATAATAGTTAAAAAAAGGTAAATATTATTTCATAATTCGAGCGGAACAGTAAAAAAGACATTGGCATCAGAAAATAGGATTCTCGTTTCTTTAAAAGCATTCGGTGAACAAGCCCCTAGTAAAATATTACGATGGACATAAAGAGCCCACAATGCGTTACGGCACTCGTCTCGATTATCCGCGTGTTTGTCTGTTTATAGCGGTACCGTTTTATAGCTTTTCGATATTATTTCGCGTATTTTTTTCTCGACCACCACTGCTATGGGATGGTGAGGGGCGGTTTAGTGTGGATACGCCTTATCCTGTACATTCTGTGCATCTAACATTTTATTACTAATAATATTTCTGAGTTATATACACAAAATATGAAGTATTACTTTATTTAACACCTTTTTGTTAACTTATATTGCTTTGGTATTGGTATTTTAACTATGGTAGTGGGTGTTAATGGAAAGTTTTACATAAATATAAAAAATAATTAGTGGTTAACATGTCGCATTTACGTTACTGTTTGTTGAATTATTATAAAATTTGTTACTTCGAGATAGACATCTGTCTATAACTCCATTCAAAGGTCCATTTGGTTATAAGTCCAATTTAAATGTTATAAATATTATGATAATTTGTTAAATAAAGGTTGGTCATTTATACAAAAAAGAATTCCTACAAAAACAGTCATATCCATACCAATCTAGCATACAACTTGCACTGTCCTCTACAATACCACTCAAACCTATCGGGTATTTGAAAAAAAAAAGTAAAAAAAAATCACCCCTGCGCCCAGAGAGCTATAAAGCTAGACTCGACCTGCCAATTAAATATGAATGAGCTGCCCTCTCATTCTCATTACCGGCGTGAATTTTACTTGAATATAAACCCTCTTTTGTGTTATATATTTATTGCAACTAGTATAGTTTCATGCATGTTGTATCACGTTCATAATTTATGAAGTTGTTAAATTTTATTGCGCAATTCTACTATAAGTTAATACAAAATTTGGTAATTAACTTAAGAAAAGGTATATAAACTTTGGGTACAATTGGTAATATTTATTAATTAACACTAACCTTAGGGCCAAGTGAGAAAGTTACATTGACTTCATATAAATACTTACATCAAAACCGTCTAGTCTATATTCAGACTTTCTGAATTTACTCAAATTTGTCTTATGTAACATATAACATGTATTAAATTTTTTTTAAGCCTATTTATCAGACTACACTTTAGAATGATAAAATTTTTTATTTATGGGTAAATAACTTTTTTAATGAAATAATGACAAAAAGTGTAATAATGGTCAAACTAACGATGAGTGATTTTTTAAGAAAAAAATAGAATAACGGAAAATTAGCAGGTTTTTGCAGTTTTGCGAAACTTGGCCCGTTTGTAGTCGGTGGGGATAAATTATG
This sequence comes from Calamotropha paludella, assembly GCA_927399485.1. Lineage (NCBI taxonomy): Eukaryota > Metazoa > Arthropoda > Insecta > Lepidoptera > Crambidae > Calamotropha > Calamotropha paludella. The sequence continues at coordinate 14,573,831 of OV656803.1, read as the reverse complement.
GTATTAGCACATCATTACGGTATTTCCCAGCAGTGATGGTGTTTTTGATCCAAACGAATCTGTTTTTCCACCAATACGAATTCCTGCACAACTTAACTTTATTCAAAATATCCCTAGACGGTGTTGATGTGTGTACATTTATTTTTATATACAATCATGTAGAGACGAAAGCTTTTTTTAGAATGGGACACATATATAATTTTTTTACATATACCTTCCAGTTGGCTGTAAATTTACCTCAAATGCTTGCTGAAAAATCATATTGTATTCGCTAAATCACAACAAAACAATGAAAATAATGCTCATTTATTTGTTGTTTCATTTATTTACAGCAAATAATATATCTTTTACTTCACATTTTTTTTTTACTTTCTCGTTATATAGTAGTGTTAAATGGAGAAGCGTTATTTAGATTGTGGTAGTGTATTTTAATATAAAGATGCCCAGTAACCCGACTCTACCATCGCTATGGGTGTTTTCTTTGTGTACTATACGAAATATTTGATTACTGCATAGCAATTTGCCTCTCCGATTGCCCGTGAATATTAGAGTAACATGTCTGACATGTAACCAATACTACCATTTCTAGCTACGACTAGTTTTGCAGAAATATAAACCATCCGTAAACTCTCTACTATGAAATGAGATGGAACAAAAATAACTTTATTCAAATGAATTTAAAATAAGTTGTTTTTAAACGTCCAACATTTTTACCTACCACCCATTCAGGACGTCTTTTAACTGACAAGAAGAATAGGCATAAGAAACTCGTCAGCTTTAACAGAAGTAACGATATTTACAATATAATACGGCGTCACCATGCATAACAAACAAAATAAAAATATATTTTTTTATTAAGTAGTAATTAAAGAATATTTGCCTTATAGCCTAATCTTACCAAAAGCCAGAAGTGATGTTGGTAATAAATACAAGAAACATGAAAAAAATCAAAGATACAGATAGGTGGTGATACCATCGCCTGAATGAAATATGTAATTAATGTTACTGAATAATATTGAAATACTATAATTTTGGGAGCCTTACAATTAAAACACCTGAATAAATACTAAGAAAATTACATCTAGTAAATGTTATTGAAATGTAAAAAAGGACGTGAAAAATGAATTGGACTTTACATCGTTTTTTATAAGGTTCACTTTGTTTTCTTTTGTTTGAATTTCGCCAAGACTGAAGAGATAAGGGGTGTCATAATTGCGAAGTGAGACAAAGTCGTCGCCTCAAAGGTATTGTAAGAGTTGTATAGACTTAACAACACTTAAAAATTCAAGTTGATGTCAACCGCACTTTGTCGTGTCGTAATTATGCGACACGTCCCTCAATAGGGCTCTGCACATTGTGTCTTTAAAAAACGACAAATTAATGAGGGGTTCAATAAAACTGACATTTGTTCAATAAGTTTCTACAGCATCCATTAAAATTTAACTCATTGATAGCTTTGTCTGAAAGTGTTTTGTGGTTATAATGATATGTCATTTTTAGGTTGTCGTGTTTTGTAAGTGGGTGATAAGATGTTATTAACGCTACAATGTACTTAACAGCACAAAAGTCTATAAAATTATTTCATATATGTATACCTATATATTATAATTATTTTGAAACTAAAAGAAAAATTGTAGATGATTCTGATCAATTTTTTAATGCAAGTAAACCAAACATTTTTTTTATTAATTATCTGTCAATGTTAACAAATGCAAAATAGGAAAAAAACGCAAATAATCCTTTCTCACCTCCCTACGCTACAATGTTGCTAAACGTTAGAAATGAAACTACAGATGCAGGCATAGATATCTATAGGGTTTCCTTTAAAAATATATATTAAACTAGGTATCAATAACCAACACCTTAATTACAAAGACCCTTTCACCGATACATTTCAATCAGTAGGTGTATACATGAGCTCCCAATAGTATCACATTCTTGGCAGATCCCCCACCGACAAAACCAAAGTCAGACTGGTATAAAACTGAATGATTAATGTGTTTTCACATTAGCTCATCTAACCCCTAGAAGGGGGTAGAGATAAGATGTGGCCACGAAAAAGAAGGTTTAGCACCTGCAGTTTACGGGGAAAATATTCATCTTAACATGCATACAAAGTGTTGTAAAAAACTTAGATAGGTACTTAATAATTTGCACCCTACTAATATTAACCGAAAAAAAATTGATTAGTGTTTTTTTGACTGAATAAAACAAAAATAAACCCCTATCTCTAACTATTCAGTCATCATTTCAGCTTATTCAGAATTATGAAACTTAAAAAAATATGCTATAATATTTACCACGATATATAATATTGATTAATAATATTATATAATAATAAGGGTCTCAAAATTATAGTATGCATAATATTATAATAAGCATTGTTTAATTGATTTTATTAGATTGATGATAAGGTTGATGATAATGAGTTATGATTAAGTCGGTCTGCTGTGTATTAGTAAAATATAAGTTTATATTACCATAAAACATGTCAGAATCCATTCCCTGTCGATTTAATCCCAAGTTATTTGGAATACTTTATTAAATATATCACATTACTGTCAATAGAAAATGGTTCAATTAATGTCACCCATTGGAAAACACTACTTGAAACATAATTTCTGTTGATCACAGAACTCTGTAACATAATATAACATTGTGAATAAAAGTTTTTATAATATTATGTTTCTGACTTTTTAATGGCTTCGCCTGTCTTTAATACGTCAATCGATCTTAAGCGTATAGCGAGCGTATTGTACGACCGTTGTGTTAACGAAAACAGGTAAAATTAAGAACGGCTTAAGCAGCATAATGTATAGCTATTACAAATTCACGTACGAATAATTTTGTCTGTTTGCCGCAGCTAACAAAATGTTCACCGTTCAAAAGGCTTTTAAGACAAAGTTCGAAGGGATAAGAACTTGGTAGAGTAGTTAGTATTTCATTTTGTATTCTATGTCACATTGGATAGATACATTTAGGATACGTATAGGTACATAAAGTTTAGTGGGTTGGCCCTCTGATTGCAAAAGCTAAGCTATATTCGCAAGGACTAGTCATTGGATGGCAGACCAAAAATTTACAATACCAACCAAAAGTTTGTAGCCTTAATACAACGAACCTTAATATAGCGATTTCTTCGATTTACCAATATTTTACATTCAAATTCACACTCATTCATGTCGTCACAAGTTTAGACACGTTCAATGTTTCGTAAGATAATTATTGTTTGATGCTAAATGATGTTAACACTGTTCTTAATTTTAAAGCTTCAATCGCTAAGAAAGGAAATAGGTGTGCAACAGTCGCATGTAATAAATAACTGTTTTTATTTAATAGTGGGATATGTTCGCTACTTATATTATGGTATAGTATAGTACCTAAGTGATGTTGAGGATTGTAGAAATTGTGTTGTATAAAATAATTGTATTGAAACGACTTGATGTGCTGACAATGGTATATTAATAACAACAGGTTGCTAAGATACGTAAGACATTAAATCATAGACATCTTGCGCGCCCCATGGACTACATTATCGTAATTATTATAAGTTAATAAATTAAGGACTAAATTATCGTAATTATCATAAGTTAATAAATTAATTTAACATTCAATAGGTAACTTACACAATCTAGTTACGGATCGCGTGAATTCTGTACCATTAGCAAGAGTGACAGTCGCTACCCTACAAATACCGTCTGCACCCGTATGCAGTTTACTGATTCTGGCTAATGGCCATACTTGTGGTGATGTGTTATCATCCTTAACTAGAACAAGATCATTAATCTTTAGATTTGGCGTGGATTGACGCCACTTGCTACGGTTTTGCAAAGAGTTTAAATAATCTCTGGACCACCGCTGCCAGAAGTGCTGCATCATAGACTGCACACGCTGCCATCGAGACAATCTACTTTCATTAAGAGTAGTTATGTCGGGCTCTGTTGGCAATAATAATGAATCTCCTATTACTAGATGTGCAGGCGTAAGAGCAGTGAAATCGTTTGGATCTTCACTAATGGCTGTGATAGGCCTCGAATTAATACATGCTTCTATTGTACATAACACTGTATAAAGTTCTTCGTAAACGAGTAAAGCGTTAGCGATAACACGCTTCATATGATATTTTACTGTTTTAACAGAGCTTTCCCACAAACCTCCAAAATGGGGGCTGTTAGGTGGAATAAAAACAAATCGGATAGGTTCGGGTAAGAATGCTTTGTTAATCTCTGTTAAATTTTGATCCTGTGATAGCAATTTATGATAGACATTCAGTAAATTTTTACAACCCACGAAATTGGTAGCGTTGTCGCAATGCAATTCAGCTAAACGACCACGTCGCGAGCAGAATCTTTTAAGTGCTCCTACGAATGCATTTGTAGACAAGTCGCTTACCAGCTCTAAATGTACAGCTTTTGTGCTCATACAGACAAAAACTGCAATGTATGCCTTAATTATAACTACACGCCTGTTCATGCTCTGTCTCATGTTAATTGGCCCGCAAAAGTCAACCCCAGATATTAGAAAAGAACGGTTGGGTTTGACACGCACCTTCGGAAGAGCGCCCATAACAGGATTTTCGTTGTATGGTTTGGCTCTAAAACATCTAATACACGTTCGCGTAATCTTTTTTACTAAAGATTTGCCGTGGATAGGCCAAAATCGTTGACGTATTATAGCCAAGAGCGATTGTGGTCCGACATGACAATACGCAAGATGATAATACGTGGCGATTATTTTTGTGACGTGATGAGACTTGGGAAGCAATATCTGGTGTATTGTTTCGTAGGCAAGGGTTGAATTTTGTAGTCGACCTCCTACCCTTATAACATTGTTTTGATCGATAAAGGGGCTTAATGGTAGCAGCTTACTTTTACAGTGTAAAGAACGATATTTACATAGCGCGTCATAGTCTTTAGAGAAAACATAGCGTTGTACTAACTTACAAATATTTAATTCTGCAGTTTTGATCTCCGATAGCGATAATGAACCCTTAAGCTTATTAATATTGCGACAATTGTATATAAATCTTAACATATAAGCTACAATCATGACTAATTTACTCCAAGACGAGAATTTATTAAGTAAATAATCAAAATATTGAAAATTTATTTCTGCCTCATGTTCAGCCGTTGGTGCAGATTCGACAACTGGCTGACATTGTAGAAGAGGTGGTGGCATAAATTCAATTAAGAAATTTGGTCTAAACCAACTGTCATCAAGTTTACAGGCATCTATTCCGCGGGAAATATAATCAGCTGGATTATCGGCTGATTTTACATGTAACCATGTACATTTAGCGGTCAACTTTTGAATTTCGCGAACTCTTTCTGCGACAAAGGCTTTTAATTTTCCTTTGTTCGGACAAGTGACCCAAGCCAAGGCTATTGTGGAATCTGACCAACAGTAAATATCGTCAAATTTAATATTATTACTAGTCAAATATTTGTTAATAAGTCGAGCTAATAATGTTATACCACAAAGCTCTAATTTTGGCAGTGTTACCTTTTTGATAGGTGCTAGTCTGGATTTTGAACAAACTAAATGTACTTGTACGTAACCTATCTCGTCGCAGGTTCTTACATAGAGCACGGCCCCATATGCGCGTTCACTGCTGTCTGCAAGGCCGTGTAGCTCTATTCTCCTTTGATGCTGTGGTATGTTAAGCCTGGGTATAGAAAGCTCATTAAGTGTCTTTATACTTCTTTGAAATTGATTCCAGCGTTTGAGGTGATCTGGGTGTATATTTTCATCCCAACTTATATTATCGATCCATAAATCTTGCAACAGTATTTTTGCTTTAGTTATTACTGGGCTTAAGAACCCTAATGGATCAAAGATTTTAGATACTTTAGCAACTACTTCTCGTTTTGTATATGTTAATTTTGTATCCATGTGAATTTCGAATTTGAAACAATCTGTGCTGGGCTGCCAATACAGTCCGAGCGTTTTTACGGCAGTGTTATTGGAGAAGAGAAAGGTTGTTTCTCTATCTACTTCGTCAATCTGTTCAAGTAATTCCTTTGAATTGCTACACCACTTTCGTAAATGTAAGCCTCCTGATTGTAAAATGCTTGAAATATCCTTTTGCAACGATTTGGCTTTATTTATACAATCTGTGCCGGTAAGTAAATCATCCATATAAAAATCCTTTATGATAGCTTCCGTAGCATCTGATATGTACTTATGACTTTCATTTATTGCGATTTGCTGTAAACATTTCGTCGCTAAATAGCTCGCTGATGAAGTTCCGTAAGTTATAGTGTTTAATTGATATTCCTTAAGTTGCTCACTAGGATCTGATCTCCAAATTATCCTTTGTAAATTCCTTTGGTCTTCTCTGATTAGAAACTGTCGGTACATTTTGGTGACATCAGCAGTCATGACAATTGGATGTGTTCGAAAGCGAAGCAGTATTGATACAATGTCATCTTGCACAACTGGCCCCGTCATAAGTATATCATTTAATGATATGTTGTTTGATGACGTCATGGAAGCATTAAAAACGACTCTAACCTTTGTTGTTGTACTAGTTTCCTTGAATATAGCGTGATGCGATAAATAGTAGCACTTGCCAGTACGATCCGCTAATGGTTTTACTTCTGTCATGTGTCCTAGTTCAAGGTACTCGTTCATAAATTGTGTGTATTCCTTATGCATTTTTTCATTCGTAATGAATTGTCGTTCAAGTGCATGAAATCGTTTAAGGGCTTTTGAATATGAGTCTCCTAAAGCAGATGGATTTTGACGTAATGGCAGGGTCACGATGCAACGTCCATCGCTGTTTCTTGAAATAGTGTTGTTGAAGCTCTTTTCGCATAAAATGTGTTCCTCTTTGGTGCTCTTGTCATTTGTAGAAATATTTTCTATCTCCCAAAATTTTGCAAGCTGCTCTTGAATTGTGCATGTGTTGATGATGAGGGATTTATGTAGAGTGCGTCTGGAACAGTCAATTTTGCCACTCACTAACCAACCAAAAATCGAATTTTGAAGTATTATGTTTTTAATCGTAATTTGTTGTTGAAGGAGTGATTTGAAAAATAAGTCTGCCCCAATGAGAATATCAATCTTATTAGGCTTGTAATACAACGGATCAGCTAAAACTATGTCTTTCGGTATGCGAATAGTAGTTTCGATCTTATGAGATGGAATGTCTCTGGTTATATTTGCCATAACAATAGCTTCAGTGTAAAGCTTAGGTTGCATAGAGCTAGGAGCAATCACAATGTTGGTTGACCCTCGTACATGACATTGATTTTCGCTAACTCCACTAACCATAATGTCCGTGTCGTATATCCTTAATCTTAGGATTTGTGCTGCAGCTGTAGATATAATGGAGACCTGGCTGCCGCTATCAAGAAGTGCTCTGAATGTTATAAATTGACCATCGCTACTGAGGAGTTTTATTAATGCTGTTGTCAATAGAACTCTTTGTTGTAAAGTTGTATTGCAGGTTAACGTGCTGACTGTACTTACATGTTCTTTTGCTTCGTTATCCATAGATGGCTCCATATTATTAGTGGTAGATATCATCACGTTTGGGTTGTTAATATGAAGCAATGTATTATGTTTTTTACCACATCGTTTGCATTGAGATGATATGCAATGTTCTGGGGTGCATTTATACTTTAGGCAGTTCGTACATCTATTGTTTTTTTTCACATAATTTAATCTCTCGTTTACTGACATATTCAAAAATGTATCACAGTGAAATAATCGATGTTGACTTTTGTTACATAATCGGCAATTTGGTTGTTGTTTATAATTATTGATGACATATGAGTTACGCGAATTGTCATTGTCATTATTTTCTTCCGTTGTTGTTGTCAAAGAATAAGAACGTTTTGGAAATGAGGTTGCTTGTGTTTCATTTTTATTTCCGTCAATGATTTCTAGTGCTTGTGCTCTATGTTCTAAGTAAGTAAATAGTTCGGTTAGAGTGGGCAATGTATTTAAATCCTTTGGCCGGCGGAATTCCCAATCCTTTTTTGTAGCTATATCTAATAATGATACAACTGTATATATAATTATTGTGTCCCAATGTTCTATCGGAAGTCCGAGGTTTTTCAATAATGATAAATTCTGTTTGGTTGTGTTGTATAACTTTCTGATACTTGATGGGTTGCCGGTGATCTTATTCTGCTCCAATATGTTTTTTAGATGTGTATTTACTAATATTTGTTTGTTTTCATACCTGTTTTGTAACGATTCCATTGCAATACTGTAATTTTCTTCTGTGATGGGTATTGACTGAATGAGTTGTAATGGCTCGCCTGCAAGAACTGAGCGCAAATAGTAAAATTTTTGAACGTCCTTGAGGTCTTTATTGTCGTTTATGCAACTATAGAAAATTTCTTTGAACGAGAACCATTGATTGTATTTGCCATCAAAAATTGGGATTTGTATTTGCGGTAATTTGGGTTTTGCTCCTGTCTGATCATTGCAGTGTGGATTCGTAGTTGCTGTGTCACTAGTGCGATTGGTTTTGTTCAACAATTCTTGGTATGTAGCTTTGGTAGCGAAGTATAGTGTGCGACATTCTTGTACGGTGTCAAAGATTGGATCGTCATCCTCAATATCATCGGGAAGATTATTATAAATTTGTGACAGTGCCTGGTTTGCTTCTTTTATATGTTCAAGTCTTACCGATATTTCGAAGTACGACGGCTGCGATTTTGCGAAGTCTTGAAGTTGTTTTAATTCACGATTGATGAGCCTGAGTTTCCGTATGATTGCTTGTTTAGCTTTAGGGTCCATATTTGAAGGACCAATGTAGAAATTGTGTTGTATAAAATAATTGTATTGAAACGACTTGATGTGCTGACAATGGTATATTAATAACAACAGGTTGCTAAGATACGTAAGACATTAAATCATAGACAAGGATAATAATAAAGTTTCCTCACCTTGTTAAAACGAATCGTAGATATAACAAACCTTATTGTAACAAATCACTGGGTATTAAAATTATTTTCTTATTCCCTTCCGTTGTAACATATCGAGGTAGCACCTCCTTGCTTCGGAAAACATATTAAGCCGTTGGGCCCGGCTATATCTATTGTGGTTAGTACTTACCAAACTGCACTTTTGGGGTATGACTTATTCTCCATATGCTTTTTTCTACAGCCTGGAAATCTCCGAGCGAGGGTATTAAAATGTTGATGACAATTCATTTACGTTTTTGCGTTGACGTCATATAAATTTACAGATTGTTCTTATTAAGGAAAATCAAATGATTATGAATCGTATAACAAAATACAAAAGACGTTGATTTGTTAACACAGCATAAACTAGTTATTGCATGCTTCCCCATTCTTTCGTGTAATTGACTTTTATTGCTATCATCATTTCTAGCATAACATTGTCCTTAATATATATGTGTATTGTATACATATGTTTATTCTCATCACACGAACATATGCCCCTAATAATTCAAACTAGAAACCTTTTGTTCCGTGGTCAACCTGTTTGAATTCTGCTATCAGAAACTATATTAAACGTAGGTAATATTAAACGTATATCTACTAAACGTCAGCATTACTGACTCTCGATAATTTCGTTTATCAAAGTAAAGTTAAAATATTTGGGGAATCGATCCGACTTTATACTGTTGGTATAGAAGCGGATTTTGCATTGTAATCGGTATCACTGACTCATGGTTTATACTACACACAGCTAAGCTACTAGCGAATGGTAGAAAGCGCGGATAAGTTATCGGGATGTATTTATGCGACCCCGAGGTCCTCATTATAGTATGGTGTGAAATATGACGTTCAATTTGCAAATATACGCATATCCAGTTTCTTCATCGCCCCTTCGACGTTAGGCATTTCTACGCTCGAAGATTCCGACACACCGTCTCTCTAAGATCCCTCTTTTCATTAAATACAGTAAATATTCAATCTGTAGAAATGTTTTTCTTTAAGCTTCTGCTCGATGGTGCAATGATTTTCGTATTTTGCCTATTATTACAGATGTGAATCCAGGTTTGGTAAGGCTAGGCAGAGGATGGGTGACCAAGAAAAATACTATCTATCAGGAGATCTTCCGTGCTTTAGAAGGCACGATAAGACATTAGATCCGTCGGTGGGTTAGCACCCGTAGTTACGTCCTGTTATTCTTACATATAAAACTGATGAATGGTGTTGAAAAACCCTGCATTTGTCGTTTTATAAATTTTGTTATGCTTTTGATTTTATATACAAATTCTATAGAAAAATACCTGTTAGTTTTCCCTAATTTTCCAGGATCGTATAGACTGAGCGGAAGAACCTTGGAACACAAACAGACCTGGGCTTGGCAGATAGCTGATGTTTGTGTGATGAATATAACCATTTGTACCTGAGTTATGCGTTTTTATATATTGTTCTATGAATATAATTTATTTATGTATCATGTATGTCTATCTATTACCCTAGTATCAGTAACATAAGCCTTTCAGTGCCTTTTTAGGCTAGGCTGATTGTTGTCAATTTAAGAAAACTTATTATTACCACGTTTCTATCACCAAAAACCTATTTTTGCAAATAATAAACAAAATACCAAATCATGTAACTTCAACAAAAACAAAAACATAATATGGTAGTTCGAATTATTGCTTAACAGCAATTTCTTGCAGCTATTATTACTGAATGTAAAGATATACATCATGACTTACTTAACAACATTACTTATCCTACAAGTTAAATGAGAATTGGTTTTATACCTTATTGAAGATAGTTCAAATAAAGGATACATATATATAATTCAAATCAATAATGCTATTCGTCATAAAGATCTTCAAAATTGGGCTTAGAGATAATCCTTCGCTTTGATATATTTTTGTTCTACGTGACTTTCTTCATATTTTGATGACATATGTTAAAATAGTAAGTGTTATGAGAGAAAATTTAACATTGTTTCTGGACGTGGTATTTGAGGAGTGCTATTATAATAAATTGTGTGATGCAAATCCCCAATGGTATTTTAAGTATGTAATTTATTTTTTATTTGACACATAATGGTTTTTCAGAAAAAAATACACTGAAATTATTTCTATAATATTCATACTATCTGCAACCAAGTTCTGCTCGAGATAGCGGTAAAACTATATGGCTGAATTTATAAAGCAATTTATCTTCGTTACTAAAACTCTTATATATATAGGTACTACCTACTAAGTACCTAAGGCATCTACTAGTATTTATTCTTAAGTTTCAGTAAAATAAAAAATACTTGGTGATTGATCAGAAATACTTGAATCATTAACTTTACGATTGTTTTTATATAGTGGGTTTAAGAAAATTCACGTCATTTAAAAGTATGCATAAAAGTGTCTGTAACACCGCAAGCAGAATATTTATTGTCTATTTAAAATTGTATCCTTTACCAGCTGCGAGGATGCGTGGTCTAGAATAATAAAGAACTAATACATCAAAATATAAGACTTACATTTTAGCTATTGGTACATCGAGCAGATGATCTATGTAGAGAATACATTTGTGCGAGTAAGTCAGACAATCAAAACAAAGTTTTCCAGAAAGGAATGGATGATTTCTGCGTTGAATATATTAATTCTTCTGATATCATAACATTTCTAACACCACTTTGTTTTGAAGTCGGCTCTGGTTGACTTTAAATTAAACACAAATTTAAAAACAATTAAATTAACACAAAATTAACTGCGCAAATTAGATACACAATACGACGCTTCATCACTAACTACTAAATTATGTAGAGCAATTCCGGTTTTCGCAAGCTCCAGAGCCTAACTGATTGCTAGTGATAAAATCATTTAATATAAAATAACGTGATTCAGCAGAAAGTACAATATGGAAATATAAAAGTAATTTAATAAGTAGGTAAGCATTTTGAAGTAAGTAATAGGGTTATAACCGATCGTCAGCCTTGAGATGATAGACCAGATGTATCATTATTATGTATTAATTTGCATATAATGAAAATTAAAAAGATTATTAATATAATATATCCTCGTTTTGGTTATTCCTTCACTGGTCACAACAGTTCTGTCAACCGCGCAGGAGTCTTAATATATAGGGTCCACTGTTGTAATAAATAATAGTAAACGCTTCAGTTAACAGCCGTTTTACAACCACGTTAAGGGTCACGCGCCATGTTGACAAATCAGACCGCACAGCGTTTCGCTAGTTGTCCGCCAATATGCCAACGGTTGTACATGATTTGCATTTACAATTTTAAAAGTTAAGTAATGCTAAGAAAATCACTGTTTTAAAGTATTTTTTTTAAACAGCTGCGACACGAATATGCAACCATAAATTACTTGTAATTAAAAGTGTCTATTTTTATTCCAGAACTTTACCTTACTTTGTGTAAAATTAAATGAAATAAGTTAATTATTGTGAATATTGCTGCAAATTTGCACAAGTAAAAGACTTAATACAAACGCTTTTTAGTTATCAGTATTTGCTGAGTGATATTTTTTAGGTTCTACTTCTACCTTTTATTTTTAGACGTATTATCATGAGAACTTCAAAGAAAAAGTGGTTAGAAGTTCCGCACAAGCCGGTCAATAAATGTGACTAAAATTATTTTCGAGATCTCTTGTTTAGTCAATTGTCATGGCTGCGAGTCAGCACTGGGACCACGTAGTGGGTAATGGAGTTATGGGTTATGAAGAAGGCCTGTGCCACTACCGCGAGGATACAAGATATAAATTTCCAATACATACTGATTATCACTGACATACTACCTCAGATTTGCACTATATTCAAATTCAGACATTTGCACCAATACGTCCATATTACGTCCAAATGTTTGCCGTAGCTCGACCAACGTGTCCGCCAAGTCGGCTCGTAATCAATTGTTCATAGCACGGCGCGGGCATAAATTTCGCGGCACCAAGGCGTCTCTAATTAACCCTTAACAGACGTCACTTGCTCAGTGGAGTGTAAATCTCCGCTGTAAGAATTTCCCTTTGCCTCTTGATGGTGGCCGTACGTAGTGTTTGGATAAATACGATTACACCAAGATTTAGTATCGTCTAGCAGCATTTTTTAAATGTCCTCTCGTTTAGTTTGAGTATTATTTACGCTTTAACTTTTTTAGGTAGTTTATTCATAATATCAGTAGGCTCACTAATGCAAAGGTTAACTGGTTCTATGATTATGGAGGAAAAGTTACTTTTGCGAGGAATGGTCCCTGGAAGAACGATCAAAAGTGTATTATATCGTGCTCCGGAATGTACGCCGAGTCGTTGGTGTCCTATGTAATCGAAGTCGATAGAACCCACTAAACTGCACTGGGCTCGCCTTCTAGGATATAACCTTATTTCCTTGTCTTCCCTGCAAGGATAAGTGGATGATGACGAATATCAGTAAAGCTTGAACTGGTTACAATTCATTGTAAACTAAATTAATAAATATAATAACGAAGAATTTGACCTTAAAATAACAACATACGTTAAATGCAAGTAACAATAAAAAAGATAATATTTTTTAGAAGATTTTATCATTTCATACGCTAATTAAATTCAATGAGCTACCGACTTGTCTTTATGCGTGTGCCACATAAACTCGCTGCTTCAAATACTTAAGTCACGACGGAGAAGTTCATATCGTTGATGTTTTGTTTTGAGCTGGCGAATTTGTGGTTTAAAAGCGTCCGCTTCTTATTTTATTGTTATAATAAAATTCGACGAAATTATCTGGCACTTGTTTGGGTCTGATTTATGACGTTGATGTCGCGTCATGCAGCGAAGGTTTACTTTGTTATTGCTGCGAATTTGGTTATTGCATTAATTAATTTTCATAGAACAAGAAATGTAATTGAGGTGTTAAACTTTTATTTTGATTAAAGTTTATTTTATTACGAACAATTAAGTAAAATTTAATTGATTAATAAAAGATTTTATAACTTTTCACTTATTTCATTACGGATTGGACGGACGGAAGATTAAGATATAGAATAAATTTACGATCTTCTTCCTCATATATACCTGTAGAAACTGCTTCGTAACGACAAGGCAACTGATTATATATTCACCTTCATTGATGAATGATGATTAAAGTTAACCTTTTTCCGTTTCTATAGCGATTTTAAGATGGTCTACTATGGTGTAAAATAAAACATTCATTAATTGTTAATGTGGTTTTTCTTATATACTTCTGTGGCAGTGAGTTTATCACTGATAAGTACATAACTATAAAAAAACGGATAAAAAACATACATTAATTTAAAATCCTAAAAATACGGAAATTCTTATCTTATTACGATTATAAACTTACATTGTCAGTGAAAGAAAGAACGAAGAATGTGGATAATGTATTTTTTCATATTTGAGAATTTTAAGTTTGTCTTCGATTCCAACATATTTTGCCCGGCTTTCCCATTGTTTATACATTTTGACAGACGCTAATTCTGATTAACATACAAATATTGCAGTATACAGAATGTGATTGTGGAAGTAAGCGGACTAATCACATACTTACTAGCCTATACGGAATCATTGGAGAGCAATTCAAACACGCACTTATTCCATTTTATATTGATATTTTTATCACTAATTATTATTACTACCTATCATTATGCTAAAATATTCCGTTAAAATAAATAATATTGCCAATTCACAATACAGGTACATCGACTTCACCTCTCTACGAGTTAAAACAGAAATCGAAATTGATTAATTGTTTCTCCTTATTGTAAGGGTTAAAATTAACGCAAAGCGTTTAAGTTTTAAGCAAGTCATTTTCTAATAATGAGATTTTAAATAGTTCAATGTTTTGTTAGCGAGAAACAAATGTTTAAAGAGTATTATTACTAGTTTTAAAAGTTCTTTATATTAATTAGTTGGTCCTTTAAACTCTTTAAAAAAATATTGGAATCATGACATGCCAGTGGTGTCTTTTATCTATGATTTTTTTATTTATTACGAATATTTAGATAATATTGTGATCATATATCATCACGTGCATCGGCAAGTCGGTAAAGGCAGACAAAGGCGAACCTGGAGCAAATAGAAGATCTCCTGTAAAAAGGTTAGGTCAAAAGCACCCTGAAATGAAGAGCTTATATGAAAGTTGTATGGGAGTTGAAGAAGCGAGAGATGTAAATCAGAATCGTAGAAAATCGAAATAAGTGATTCCTGCCTATTCTACGGGAAAAGAGTTCATCATCGTCAGCCTACTAATGTTACCTATCATTTACTAACTTATTACGGGACTATAAGATCATAGGACGTATAGGCCATAACCCCATAACATGAGCTGGATGCGACTTGGGGGTGCTTATTATTAGATACATGCGCTAGCATAGTCTTTTTCTGCCTTCGGAAGCTCTTAATAGATCTGCTCTCTGATAGCAATTTTATTTGTCATCAATCCGATGTTGCTGACTAACCTCCGCCATCGCAACTAGAATCAAATCAACGCGCCATTGATTGCAATATATCTGCATATTATAAACGTACACAGCATTATCAGTTACTATCTAATTTTGACGAGAACGCGAAATTTCTACTCTTTCGCACGCGATATCATTTCACTATTATTATTTATTCGTCCCGTTTCCGTGGTCAAGTGGTTGGAATACTGAGTTTAGTCACCATTGGCAGTAGTTTTCTTCTAGCGCGCGATACATTATGAAATGCATCTCAGTTTTAACTGACTTAAAAAAAATGTTTTCTCTTCTGTATTACTTATACTTATTCTGTATTATTGTCAGTACTGCACAGTTTTTGTAAATGTTTGTCTATATCAGGCTCTAAACATGGGTGCCAAATTATATAAGTTTATGTATTTACACACGTATTTTATACCTTATACAAATATTGCATTGTGAATGCAAAAAAAAACATAATTATAGCTAGTTCCATCTTAATCGATTGTTCAATATTTGTATCTAACATAATAGAAGTTAAAATACGTTTGTAAATTTTGACACGTTTGCCAGCGTTTCGGCAGCTCAGCGGTCAGAGCACTCGCCCAGTTAGCGAAAGGCCGGTTCGAATCCCACCTGATGGCTCGGAGGCGTAGTTGTTTTTAACACATGTATTTTATACCTAATGTTTGTATGTTTCCCCGCATTTCTCAAAAACCATAAGTTGAATTGTAAAAAATATTCTTTGGTTGGACTGAGTATAATCCATCTTAAGAAACTGTAAGTTTCATCAAATTCGGTGCAGTCATGTTTGAAATAGGGAGTTGTGTGTATGCTTACTACCAAAACATGTTATTATGCACATTGTTTTAATGTTTGCATACCTATAGTAAGGCTCTAGCTAAACAATGTCTATGAAAATTTAATAAATGACTTAGTCCCATCACAACTTAAAAATCATACATATTTTTTTCTATAAAGTAAAATTAAAAAAAGTCTATAAAAAAATATTATAGCTAAAAAAAGAGAATCAAATGTTTTATGTTTTAAAAATCTCCAAGTAAATATGGCAACTATTTTTTCACCAAGTGATAACTTTATTTCAAATATTGGAGCTGGCACTGACCTCAAAAATTATTGTTAACATATTTTTTTTTTAAGTAAAACTTTTATTTATCCTTTTTAATTATTTATTAAATATATTACAGTTTGATGTCGAAGTAATGTTATTAATGTTATTAAGCTTTTCTACGAGAACGGGTGTAAAATTAATTGAAAAACAATAGAATTAAAATATACGATTAAGAATATAGTGCTCCACTCTGTAGTGTTGTAGAATATGTGAATGGACGTTTATCCTGTAGACTCCACTGCGAAATAAGTATAAAACAAAATTAAACTCGTATTCGCGCCATCTGACGAGTAAGATGCTAATCACTAAGCTACCGAGACACATTCCAGTCTTGTCAAAAGGCATAGATATAGGATATAAGAAGTAATCTCGTCAATCTTTTATATATTCCCACTATTGGGATTCAGCCATAATAATGAATGAAAATACCGTAAAGAGAAGCGACTATATACCTACCCATCCAGTTATAAAGTTGTTAATACATTAATAAGTTGATATAGGTAAAATATAGGTATTTAGTTATATAAAAAACCTAATGATTATAATTCTAAACTCTATGGCTTCTTTCGTAACAGCCAGGCAACAAATCACGTGGGGTCAGGTCGTCAGCCAGTCTGCTAAATTCGCAACTCATCTTCTTTAATTAACTACCACCTCTAAGAAGGTGAATGAGCTTAGCGGTCGTAAAGAATAATACCAGTTGTTTAGACTGTTGTGGCCTACTTTCAATAAAAAAACTCAACGTTGAAATATTTTATTTAGTTAAGAATGTTTAGTAAGAGTTGTGTACATGAAAAAGAATTGATTACAATTCGCATCGGCGAGAACTAATAACACTTAGCGACATTTACATTCTAATATTAAATTGCTGCATAACCGCAAGTCTTAAATACGAAAACATAATCAAAATATGTGTTACAATAATGAATCTTGACGCGCTCAAGTTAAGTGTTTCACTGCTCAAAAAAAATTACATTTACATCTACTGGCTTTGCCTAAACTTAGCCAAGCCGGAAGTACCTGGTGTCAGACTTAAGACTTTCAGATTGTGGTTACTACTTGAGATAGACATGTACCTATATACACACATCTACACACACAAACATGGACCCAAATTAATAAATAATAAAATAAGCATATATTAATGTAATTTTTTACCTATTTCGTGCATCACTATCACAAAAACTGAGCTAAGATTAGTACGTAAGACATAAACTATGTTTGTGATGAGAAAATAAAGATTTAATATTATTATAATATTGTAAGTATCATTATAATGAAATATTTATCTCTATAGGTGTGTTACAAATACACAAGTGTTAAATAAATAAACAATGCATATCCGATTTTATTAAGAAACATCTCTGCCATATTGAAATGTAGTTTTTATTTCTAATACATACAGATTGAAGCAAGTATTAAGTTAAAATTTAAAGAGACTAACTTTAAAATAAACCATAGTGGTAGCATAGTTTATCTACCTCCAGTTTGGGGTTAAAAGATGTTTCAGAGATTTCTTTTAATTAGTTCTGATATATCTATAACAATATCCCTAATGACAGAACAGACAAAAGTATCCTTTTATTAATTGTCTGAAAACCAGTTATTTATGGTGTGATGTTAGTTTTGTCTGCCATAGATGAAAATAGACCAGCGGGCCACCCAAAGAGAATAGATACAATGTCGTTAGCTATAAAATTAAGTGGCTCTTTTAGCATTTTATGGTTCTAATAGCTTCTTGTAAAGTAGTCTTGGTCATAAAAAAAGTTCACCATATCTTATATGTTTCTAATCTAAATTAACAAATGTGTATATAATTCATAACGATACCACGGAGTCATTATTTCGTTTAATATGTTTGTTCAAAATTAGCACGTTTAATCACAAATCTGGTACAATAAAATTTTATTTTTATCACGCTTGCACAATTTTTTACACACCATATAAAAGATTTTTACAAAAGCTATCAGGACAGCTTTAAAATTTGAAGTTAATCATATTTTTAAGTCAGTGACATAATATTTTTATTAGTCGTGAAGCTAGTTGTCATTTTTAGTTATAAATCTTATATCAAATTGTAGACCAAATTTTAAAATATTTACGTTATAAAATATTTATTCTGAAAAGTTTCCAATCGGACAGAACTGCCACCTAATATAAAAAGGCAAGTAATGTCAATATCTTTTCATATTCACCGATTATTAAATATCGTCAGAGATTTAACAAGCCCTCCATTAATAATAATAAGGGATCATTTATTTTCAGACAACAGTACAATTCAGTTACTAATATTTTTTTTTATATCTAATATTTGATTTTAATACAAGTTCCTAAAGTAATTAGATTAATAATTGCACTTGTTCACATAGAAGATGTCATGTTTTATTAATTGAAACATTTAGTCGTGATAAATAAATATAACCTAGCTGTAGACATGTTTACTAATATAAACTTATTTTTCTCTTGATAACAATATTTTTTTTAATATATGTTTTTATAGATTATTTATTATAAAGATATATATGTTGATTTGTTATTGTATTTAATAATTTGATATACAATCTTTGAAAGGGAACTAATACGCTTTTGAAGTTTAGTAAACAAAATACTTAGCTCTGTTCATATTATTTACAAATTAACATTATAGCGAACGAAAACGTTCACTATGCTTTATAAAGTAGATGCTACTCTTTCAGAATAAAGTATAAATTCGTTTGCAGTATTCACGAAAAGAACAAATTGTGAAATAAATGTGTTTCCGTTGCGTTAAAGTTGTATCAATCCGCACTATCTATGTTCAGGAAATCCTCTGAAATAAAGTAGGAAAATGACAAATTGGCTATTTTACAATTCGAATGTCGATGTCGTAAATTGTACAAAAATATTTTTGTCTTTCGCTGGGAATGTTATAAAATGACACAATTAATTTGCTTTTTGAAAGAGTAAATATGAGATATTCCTATGTTGTTAAGAAAATGGTGGCACATTGTAGATATTTTGTATGTTTAGTTAATTTCCATTATCATTTTATTTTTATTTTTTTTATAAAAAGTAAACCAGTGGCATACGAACCTTTTTTACAATACTTTGATTTTAGTATGAACTAACATTTTACAACTAAAGAATAACAAAAAAATATGATGAGTGATTAAAATCAACAATGTTAGAAAAAGCTCCAGTGGCTTATGGTTAGATGAATAGCCCGGCTTACCAGAAGTTACGTGTTCAACATCCCTGTGACTTGATTTCTTTGTCGTCGTATTTTATATTTAACAGTAAGGAGTAAGTAACGTATTACATTGTAAGTACCTTATTATAAGTAGTTAACTTTACCGATGACGGCCGTGATCAAATTACTCGCAATGCCGACTATATCATGAATAACGCAACTCTGAGGTGCCGGATTCGATCCCCAACCGGATCCAAGTGGAAAACGAACTTTTCTATTACTATTTGTTATACTGTCGTTGTTTTCGACTGTCAAAACACAATACTTCTGCTATTTAATTTGGGTTTAGAGGAATATAATGTTTAGTTGTCTAATACCTCAGTAGCTAATAATTCTAGCCCGGTTTACCAGAAGACACGTGTTCTATTCTCACGTAAGGTCAGTTTTTAACCGCGGTTATGTTTCGGTGAATTTAAAAATGTCTCGACAATTTTTTTCCCATAAAGCGTCGCTAATAGCATCACCGCGCATCACCATCAATCTTCACGCACGCAACAACCTTGTTTATAGGAATTTTAACCGTGTTTATTTTCATAGTGGCTTCCTACAGGGCGAACCTATATATGTATACTGAGCCAATCTATTTACCGATTTTCTATCTAACCCCAATGTTAAAAAGTATCGAAAATTAAGAATTCCCAAAGGACACTTACAAATGGTTTACAAATGAATAAAGTGAGGAACTTTCTCACTTAAGTAAAAAAAAATTACTTCGGTCTGTGCCAATCCAAAAAAACATCGATATTAGATAAACCTTCAATAGCAAAGATATTTAACAACTTAGTTTCAAATATTCCCGGGAAACTTTATATTATCAGAAATTAGGAACTATTTACACAGGATATTTCCACGGGATTTCTGATACTAGTTAGGAGTAAGTGTGTAAGAACGATAAAAACAAATATCATGGAGCTGCTAAAAGGTAAAAGCCGAGATTTCTTGTTAATCTGACCATATTAAATTGTAAATTAAAATTTGAGTTATACAGGCTAAAATAATTTCGATACATTTATAAAATGTATTAATTGTACTTGGCATACTGTATTTATTGGCCATACGCAAATTTTGGCAATAAACAATGATTTAATAAAGATTTGTAGCAGTTCATATACTGTTTTTCTTTTTTTTTTGCGAAAGGTACCATCGGCAATAGCAATAAAACAAGCACTAAATTTAAGAAATATAATATTGAAGTATTAAATTAGGACTGACAATATCAACGTTCTATTTGTTTTAAAAGTATTTTAAGGAAATGTATTAAATTAATATTAACCATATTTAAATTTTATAGTTAAAAGATAAGATAAATCGCTGTATTTAGTTTTCTGGTAACTCACTAATACCATATTTAAATTTTTTAGTTAAAAGATAAGATAAATCGCTGTATTTAGTTTTCTGGTAACTCACTAAAAACAAATTAACTACGTACCTCACTTTAAAAATAGAGCAGCCTGTATCAATAGATGCGGAACGGTATCTTGATAAATACAGGGCGTGCCATGACAAATGGTAACAGAGTGTTTTTATGTATTTTTAGACGTAACGCCGCGGTGCGTCCTCCACTAATTGGACGCACAATACGTCCCACTAGTGACTAGTTCCTACCAGTGCGAGCCAGTTGTAATTATAAATATATTCAGTAAGAAATTACTGATAAGATAAACTTTCGCAAAATGAAATTAGAATATTTGTTACAATGTCGTACAGTGCATACATTACATTTGTTAAATGCGTCGAAATTTAATTATAATTTATTGTAATTAAATTGAAACAATACAGCACTCGAGTCTGACAATAACTTTTATATACTGGAGCTTACCGTCTATATAAATATATTATATTTAGGATATGAATTTATATATATACATATATATATATATATAAATTCCCTGTCACAGTGATTGACCACAATGAACTCCGAAACTACTCAACCTATTTTCATTGCCTTTTTTCATTTTTCCGACTTAGGACATAGGAGAGGTTTCATTTTAATTTATAACACAACAACGAGTGGCCGGGTCAGCTAGTATTGTTTATAAGAAATTAGTGTCAATTAAATAAAATCAGATAAATAGATTAGAGAACTAAGGATTAGTTAGTCGAGATGTAGGTATAATAGTTTCCCTTCTGTAAGAGCAGATTAGAGGTATTTATCAATTGTCTTAATGTCATTATAAACGCACTTTTGATATCTTCTCTTATGTTTGTGTTATGAGCTTAGGTATTTCCTCCAGAGTTGTGAGATTTTTTTTAATAAACTTCTCTACTAAAAAATTTAGAAATTGTTAAAATTCTTAGTGTTTATATTAGTCTTTCTATAATTCCATGATTTGCCACATTTCCTGGCTGAGTCATGGTTTTTCTTTTTTTTAAGGCAGCATTGTATACCATCGGTGGGTATTTGAGACCACGTAATAGCAATTCATAAATCCATATATCACCAAAAAGTCAATTTCAGACAAAAAATAAGCTTACCTAGGAATTAATTGTTTAATTTTTATTTTGTAAACATGAAAAAGAGAAACGTGGATTTACCAACTTCTTTTACACAGTCTCATATTATGTGAATACTGGAGACATAAAACTCTGTATTTTATATCTCTGCACTCACATAAAACTCGTTAGGCCGTTTACCACATTTGTGCAGTGAGCACACCATCTACTGTACAGAAGTGTACAGAAGATCCGTCATAAATTGGAACACGACGCAAAGAGGAGAACGATACGCTTTCAGTGACCGATTACCTAGTTCGCGGCTTTACTTCTAAGTTCTTTACCGAATCAGTCAAAAACTGAGAACTACAGCTCCAAACTAGGCAAACTATTTCAAGTTAATCGCCGCGACAAAGCGTAAAACTAGCTTAAATCAGTGGATACCGTTGTAATACAGATTTGCTTACAAAAAAGATTAACTATATGGACGATTACGTGAAAAGCTATAAGTTTTCAGGATCTGTGATCGAATACAAGCAACGTCGGAGAGGAAAACCGATGAAAATACAGTAGCTACTTGCCTAGGAATAGCAAGACTCAAAGGAGATAAATAATCATATTTGCTCTTTCCAAAACTGGTCTTAGAAATGGAAAAACTTGCCACAAAACTAGATTGTTGTATCCCTTTTTAACCTCTTGTAATGTACTACTAGTAATTTATTGTTTTATAGGAAAATCTTCTGTGAATTTCAGTACTCATATTTCAAATTACGCCAATACAGAAGTTTAGAAACACTTAAGTATATTTTGCTGTTTCTTCATCAAATTCAAGATAAAATGTTTCTGTGTATCAAGATAATGCAAGAAATATTAATTAGTGTTTTAGTTTTATTAATGTGGCACGTAATTGCTAATTAGCGCGACCAAAATTATTGTTTGACTAGCTAACGGCGGGCGAAACAGCTGCCGTTTAAATCATAGTTGGATATATTACTGTTGACATTTATAATTATGATTGTTACAATAAACCTAACTAGCCAATACTGGGCAATATTTTTTTTAATTAGTTTTTTTTTTCAACTATAGCACATAAAACAATGTGTTGTTAGTTGTTGTGCCTTACCTAAATTATATTAAACTAGCGGCCCGTCCAGGCTTCGCACGGGTGGACAAAATTCCTTAATTTTTTTCTATTATTAAATATTTTTCCGTTAGCGCCATCTAGCGTCCGGTAGACGAACTACTTGTGGTTAACTCGTTGCTATGGTAACGTGATTGATACAATGGAATAAGAGCGGACAGACAAACACACAAACCACTGTGATCTAAGATTATAGATTTGCTCGTAGATAAATGTAATAATATTATCAGACAAAATTAATATAATGTTAATAAAAAAAAATGGTTAATATTTTAGTCATATTAGCGTTCAACAATTCGGCGGCTAAAGTTTAGCTGAACAGATTATTTGCAATTCAGGATGTATTGATTTTTTGATAAGTAAGGATGACTGATTCCAGTATTGTCATTGACAAGTACCTACTGTTATACTACAAAAGATATTTTGCGCTAACGTGATTGTTAAAAATATTAGGCACATTTTTGTCTTTAATAAAAAAGCATTATATTTCGTTAATAGTAAGGAGGGTCAAGCATTAAAAATTTAAAACTACGAGAATGTCATATTGTGAGAGGCGGGAAATTGAGCTTGCACGATTTACTTGTCAATTTGAGAGTGAAACATTGTGCGGCAGAATCGTTCTTATAGGTATTAGTAGGACTTTGATCCAGACATCACCTATGACTCACAAAACATGTGTCTGCTTATAGTTAAGATGTAGGTACCTACCAAGAAAGTGTATTTATAATATTTTTATTTGTGCGAGACTCGGCAATAACGTATAATTAGATTCTCTATTTGCGTATGAAGGTTATTCTTATCATGTTTTGATGTAGAAGATTCGAATCGTTGGATGAATTATAATCCTTTTGTATAATAGATATGGATCAAATGTAGGCAATCTTACTTGTCGGTCACGTTTCTATAGACGTGGACATTATCCACTTATTGGCATCTCGAAAAGGTATGACTAGGAATAAAAAAAGGTTTTAGATAAGATATCAAAGATGTCAATGTTGATAAATGGATAAAAATAAGTAAGTATAGTGTTATTAAATAAATAACTACGGCACTAAAAACCACCTGAATACGAAGCGAAAAAGAAAAATGATGTTTTTTCAACGTGGAATAGAAATGCGGAAACGAAATTGTTACCTGGATTTACTGGAGAAAAAGGAAGATTGTGTTTAACTATGTATTTGTTTTCTAAATAAAATTAAATAATTTAATATGAACAAAAATAAAGTCAACTACTAATTTTGTCACCTAAATAAGACTGAAACTCTATGTAACGAAAATTATATTTAAAAGGCTCTAATTGACGTACTTTTACGTACGTCAGCTCTTAACTTCATTGGCGAAAAAGTTCAGTGAAATATAAAAAATGTTTATATCGTATTCTTGTTCAACCCAATTAACCCAAGAAATTAGGAGTGAAGAAAAGAAAACACAATAATTAACAATGTGTCTCAGAGCAACTGTCAAATTAGGCTTTGACATTTGACAGTTCTTTATTCAAACGATGACAATGTCGTCTCGCTCGCTGACGTTTCGAACATTTTATTTGTAGTTCCTTTCATTAAAATGGGTTAATTTTCTTGCAATTCTTTTTCATTTACAAGTGACGCATTGTTATATTTTGAGGTATATTTAGTCCCAGCCACGTGAATCGGTCTGATTTTTTTATAATTTTTAATATACGGTTATAATTTTAAATCTTATGTTTTTAGACAACATAACAAGAGGTTATATTTTTTATTTGAATCTTTTTTTCAAAGTAATAAAACAATAAACTCAGTCTGCAAATTGTGCAAATGCAAATTAACAATAATCGAACAATATTACACCTCTCTCTTGGTGGTTAGAATGACACACACATTCACACTTTTTTATAGTAAATTTAATACTATTGAATTAAATAACAAACCTCTGACGGAAATGGATTTTTATCTCGACGGATTATATTTTTGTTGCTTATTTTCCACGTTAGCGTTTATTTGTTAAACGACATTTAATTCTTATAAAAATAAACTGATTCAGCGTAACTTATTCATAATATGACCTATTTATAATTCACCATTTCTCAGATCTCAAATTAACGGAATCAGCCATTTTTTACGAATACATTGATTCTTTTACACCTAGCCCAAGTTTAGTTCTTACATTTCTGCACTTCTCACATATCGATATTAAACTACTGTAACCGATAACTACTTGAATATCTAAATCATTCATCATCATCAATACATTATTTAAATCATTCTGAAATCACGGCTTCTGTAACGACAAGATAAAATGTAAAAAACAAGAATAAATAAGTTGTGGATCCTTTACAAGTGGTGTAATTCTTTAACCGGACTAACTGTGCGTTTTTTTGTTTTTATATTGAATCTGGAACGTTCCTATCGATTTAAAAAAAATAAAAAAAGTTTCATTTTTGTTTTAATTTGCGATTTAATTTAGCATCTCTTACCAATTTTGTGAAGCAGTTCGGAAAATGGAATAACTGGCGACACCCAGAAAAGGGGCCGAACTTCATCTTACATTTATTATTTACAAAATTAACTTAATATATTATTAGTTTTCGCTGTATGTGTTTTAAATTTATTTACATTTTAAATTATTACTGAATGATTGAGTAAATTAATTCTTTCTTATAAACACAAAAATACATGAATGATCATAGAGGCGCAAGTAGACGTTCAAAAGGGGGGCTTATTATTAGAAGCGATTTCTTCCAGGTAACCTTGGGATGGACAGAAAAGAAATATAAGTGTGACTAACTAAAAATATGATATATATGAACTATATTATATTAGAAGATCACAATCAAGTGGAATGCTCTTACTTTATTTCTGTGTCAGTTCTAACTTCGTACAACAATAATTTAAGGAATCAAAAATATTGCATTCACTTTTGCTGATTTCTTTATTTATCCAAACTCACTCTTTGAAGACCGTCTTGATTTCAAGTCCCGGAAAATGTCTGTGTGATCAGTGCAAGCTTTGTAATTGTGTAATAGGTATTTAAATATTTTCCTATGAATATTACATTTCTAAGTATTATATAGGTACGTATGTGTATCTGATGCCCATTATCCATTTACCAAGACTTACATTTATTTTTGCGAATGTAAGAAATATTACATTAAACCTTTTGGTTACACTAGTAAGACTAATAAATAAGTGATATTGCTATTGCAATTAACGATTGTTGTGTTGTAAAACTGTTGGCGATCTCGAATGTTCGACGTGGGTGTAATGTAATGGTACTAGGAAATAAACGTGTTCTAATGTGATTTTACTGCGAAACCTATGGCGCATTCATTGTTTATTAGTTTAGTATTATATTACTTTAAACCGGTTTGATTATGAGTAACTTTAAAAAAATGAACACTCATGATATTTGCAGAATGCAAAGGCAATGGAATTATATATAAATATAAATTTAAATAACTCTGAACTATTTGCATAAATAAATTACGATTCATTGTACTGAGAAGCTTTAAATTTTATCTATACTATTAACCACTACTTATGAAACATTTATAACATATTGAGTTAATTTTGGGTGCTTTTGGAAGCTTCTGAACATAACAGAACACAGATTTTAGTGGCATGCTTCGGAACAGCGACTACTGTACTGCTCATAGACCTCGAAAATTTAATTGTTGTCTTAAGTTTCTTAAAATTTACTAGTTCTGAACACCATGCAATGATAATCCATAACCAAAACTGTCGGGTAAAGATTCGTTACTGTAATAGTAAAACTAAGAAACTTATTCGAAAAGCACTCTGGCCCAGATATCGAGTGTTTGTCGTCGCATATTATTATTCTCATACATGACGTCTATTTTTCAACACTCTTCAATATTTTTGAACAGCTATTTTCGTTGCAAGACCGCCTCCTTAGTTTGCTCAAAGAGTATAAGAATCGATGCTACAGAAGCGGTTACGTAACGGTTTAGGTGACATCTATAACTTTAATATAAAAACTGTTTTTCTATTTTTTAATGTTTTATCATTATGGTACATATAAAAGAATGTTGTTACCATATGTGTGCGCGAGGAAACAAAATAACTGAGATTTATGTCAAAAACTATTTATAGATTAGAGATTTAATTTATTCACTCATATTAATGTTTATAGTTATAGTACTTAAAGAGATCATAATACGCATGTATTCCATATGCTTCCAAAATTTGTATCATTGTTAAAATTATTTGAAGGATCATATCATTTGTCGGATTAGTTACCCACTTTACGTTGGAGCAGAGTTACATAGGCCCAGCAAGTGGCAAATTGTTGATAAATAAATAAAGCATTTTTTCCTGGGCACTATGCCTAGATAATTACACTGTATAATTCTCTAATCCCATAGTTTTAAGATATTTGTGTCAGATATTCTGTTTGATTTGGGGAAATGTGAAATTTCGTGTTATAAAACATATTTTAGGTAGCGCCTGATCGAAACACGATTTGCAGACCAAAAACAATATCAAGTCTTAACTTATTTAGACATGATAAAATATCGTTACTATAATGTAATGTGGTATATCAACGTTTAACTTGTATTAAACCACTATTTTATAAAAAAAACAATAACTAAAATACATAATAAAAATAATTGTTCGTCTTGTTATATTATATTACTAGTGGACCCGACAGACGTTGTCCTGCCTGTTATTTTTGCAGTATAGATAAATAACCTAGATACCGTCTGCAGCGCCATCTGCGGGCTGATTTGTGAATCTAAACCATTCTCAGATCCCCTTGAATACACACAAAAAATTTCATTCAAATCGGTCCAGCCGTTTAGGAGGAGTTCAGTGACATACACACTCACAGAAGAATTATATATATAAAGATGTATAAATTGACATAGTTAAGTAACAAAAAAGTATGTGTAAAAGACGACCGTTTGGTGCAACTTTGTAGTATGTAAGGAATATTTATTATTATTTAAGTAGACTTTTCTCAATAATCATTACTTAGATACAAAGTACAAATCCCTAATTAAGTATTTAATTAGAGACTAATTAGAATATATATACATGAATACTCGGGTGCCTCTTTTCAGTTTTCAAACTACCTTGAGGTAATAGGGGACTGCCATACCCATCCAATAAACCCCGTGAATGTTCAGCGATTTCTGATAGTTTAATGATAGTTGATTTAAATTTTAATTCGTAGTTTAAAGATTTAGTTTTTTATTGTAGCGGAGCGAATCGAAGCTCCCATGGATCAGCTTCAATGGCGCAATGTTTGTTACGCCATAACTTCCAGAGTTCTTAACCGATTTTAATATTTTTTGTGTGGAATCGAATCAACAGGTTCAGGACCAGATTGTGTCGGAGCCCGAATTTTGAAATTCGCAAAAATTACTTTATGCTTACCGACTGCATCGCCTAGTATTTTAATGTTTAATTTATACAGTGTAATTACATTATGCCCAGAAAAAAATACTTATATTATTTATCAACAATTTGCCACTTGCTGGACCTATGTAACTCCAATCCAACGTCAAGTGGGTAACTAATGAAACTCCGACAAATGATATGATCCTTATAATTTTGGCAAAGGTAAAAATTTTCGAAGCATTTGGGATGCATGGATATTATGACAGAGTGTCACACACGAGGTATATTTAAAAAAAAGGCATATTAGGTTCCGACTAAATAAAATTCTCAAATCAGCCAGTGACAAATTTTAAAAACAAACAAAAAGTCACCCAAAGCTAGGAGAACACCGAACAATTATTCATAAAAAACCCAATCAATTAGCTGATTTGCCGCCGAAATATCAACTTTGAATTATTTTCAATTTTTTGGCTTGTATTTATGATAATCGAAACTGCGACTACTGTCGTACATGAATTTTATGTTTCCGATGAATTAGCGCTGCCCGTCTCTACATTGTTAGTCTATATTTTCACACGTCAGTCACAATGTCGTTCTGTGGGCCATTCTACAGCTCTTTATTGTCGCAAGCCCATTGTTTATTTAAACAATAACCAGCTATTTATTGCGGTGACAATTTTAACGATAATAAACGATAGCGCATGTTGCCGAGCTATTTTTTAAGAAAATAATTTTATTTTGCTATCTTAAAAGCAACTTATGCGTGTCCGCATGGTGTTGTAAATTAAACTTTATTGTTAGCTACATCGTAAATAATTGTAAAATGACTTTTACGTTAGTAGTTTTGAACATTTAATGGGAATAATAGCTCCGTTGTGTTTTAGCAAGTGCATAAATAGATTTAAAATTTATTATTCTACACGTTTACACGTTAGTATAGCTTAAAGTCATAATAATTAAAATCATAATAATGTGTATTTTAAGTTTTATAATTATTTTAGTTTGGGATATATTGCAAAATATGTGTTATTATTTTGAATTACTGAAATTCTAGTTACATTTTTTCCACGATAAAACTAAGATAAGCAATGGACGCATTTTTTCTATAGAACTGCTAATAACAAGTCCTACTAAATTAAATCCACATAAATTGATCGAATGAAGCTCTACAATAGACACACAACAATTTGTAAGAAAATTAGGCACAAATATTAAAACAAAAGCCAATCTTTTAGCGTTTAACCTCGATGTTTTGACATCGCACTCTATTCTGGTATTCACGGAATCACTAACAAATCAGCACCTGTCAGTTACGTTAACTAACACAGAAATATCTCAGTCCATTGTTTTAAAACTAGAAAACAATTCAATCTTCACTTTGAAAATATTTGTAATATATTCTAAGGTTTTTAATGGAGCGATGAAGATTTTGTGGAATAACTCTGCTGTTCTTTCTAGGGATTTTTTACATTGAGATCTTTGTGATAAGATTTGAATTTCTTTGACAAGATAAACTATTTGCGTTGTTTTATTGCATAGTTTACGTGGAGACAGTTCAGGTTGGTTGACAATGGGACTGGACACTTTGACATTGATTGCCTACATACAACTTTGTGAAGACAAAAGAATTTTCAGCACTGTTGCAGAGTGACAAATTGCCTCATAATCCGCTTCTAATGCCACCCATTATAATATTTTTAGTTAAGCCACTGTTTTTTTCTTTAAAATATTTCAGCTTGATTGTTACTCTGTCAATTGTAAATTATCATTAAATGTTAGTGGAACAAAAAGATTTTGTTCATTTCACATTTATTTTAATTTTTATAATATTTATAATGCGTTACAATAATAATTTTCATTAAATGTCACTGATTCTATCTTTTAGTGATTTTATTCATGTATCTAAAATTTAACCATGTAATTCATAAAAAAGTAAACTGCTTAACGTACTATGTATTGATTGAGGTATTTAATCCCTTTCTATAAAACTAAATTACAATTTTGACGGAAGGGGATAAAGCAGTCCATTAGTTAAAATAGGTTTAATAGGCGGTTGATGTTTTTTAAATGAGTGTCTAAATATTTGCCTATCAATAAAATAAGAATTAGTAAGATTGCCGACACGAAGCTCTTATTAAAATTTTATTCAGTATGACTAAAACGAATAACAGTGACTTTACACTCAGTTGGAACAACAAAAATAATTAACTTTTCAGAAATCGATTTTCAGAATAGACCTGAACCCCAGAATTTGTTTTTTATGTTTTAATAATAAATTTGTAATTTCGACAACCGTTTGATGCAACGGTAGCGATCCTGCCTTTCATACCGACGGTTTTGGGTTCGACCCCGGTTTGGCCAAATGTTTGTGCGATGTATATGAGCATATCTATCTGAGTTCTGGGTTATTATTAAAACATCTATGAATCATATATGTCTATTCGTTACCCTAGTATCCATATTTCAAGCCCTATAGTGCTTACTTATGCTTTTTGATAGCATAGACAAAAAATATGCAAAAGTATCTATTTATAGATCTGCTATTTTCTAGACACTGTTCTATGGTGAAAAAATTGCCAGGATAATAAAAAAGACGACATTTGTTAGAAATATCTTTTCTCCAGCATAATATCTAGCAACTCTACTCTCTTTGGTCGGTCGTATGAGAACCGCCAATGTTTTAGTTGGTACCTAATAATGAGAAGTCCATTAACAAATCCATTAAAAATCAATTTTATTACTGAAGGCATAACAGTGATTGTAATAAGCGAAGCAAAATATATCTAGTGAAATAAAAAAAAAATGTTTTCATTTTCCATTCAAGATACTCTATTTTTTTTTATGAATAGATCTCAATGAGAATAATATGACGGCAAATAGTCGTTTAATATTTAACATTGACGATGAATATAATCTTTAGTGTTTATGTGGAAGTGTCTTTCTATTATTTAACTGTGCACTTGTAGGTTATCAGTTTGATTGCAGACTGCGTTTTCTTGAAATCATTTGTGACGACCTGTAGATGGCTTTATCATGATATTAATGAAATTGAGGTGTATTTAGCGCTGTGGATCTTTAACGTAGCACTTTTAATTACAAATATTAATAAACGCACAGCTTTATATTGGAAATTTGGGTTTTGTGTAATAAATTGGAACGAAGCTTTGATTTAAAACAGAAATATAATTGGAAATATTCTATGATTTATATTATCCGAAAATACTATTCCAAAATAGATACTCTACGAATTCTTATTTGGACAATGATTTATATGTTTCTTTTAAGAAATGTCACGTGTTACAAATATACAAGCTTATTTGGTTGCGGTGCAAATGAGAAATAATAGTACTTCTGGTGTATAGGTTTTTAAAAGAATTTGAGCCTTATGAAGAGACAGTGGTTCCCTCGTCGACTGAACGAGTTTGTTTGTCGGTCAGTAATCTGGCTGAGATTATCATGTCATGGCGTATGTCTCCTAAAGTATACTTTGACACATTTCTGTACGTGAGCAGTTTGTTTATGTTAGCTTCGCACTTTTTTGACAACTTTCTCGGCTAGTTTTGATCTTTCAATAAAGAACGCTAAAGTTGAAATTGGTAGTAACCAGTTCTGTTTAATGTTATATAACAAATAGTATCTTTTGTTACGATTTGGCGAGGCATAAGAAACTTTAAACTATTTTGCTTTGAGTATTAATATTGTAAACGCATTATTCAAATCTAGTAGGTAAGCCGAATATATTTTAACAAGAAATTAAGCGTATGCAGAAAAAAACTTTAGCGATCGGTTCAAAATGATTTAAATATACCTGTTTACTCACAGATTTAACTTATAATGTTTCAAAGTGCTCAACAACTATAGATTTTAGCTATTGTAATATACAACAAGTATAAACCTTTTCGTAATAGATAGTATAGTATATAATAGATAAATAAATGATAGTTGAGTTCTGAGGTGCTAGATGGCGCAAGTAGTTTTTATACTCATTCTCGTGCTTCTCCATGCTACAAAAGACCAGTTAAGGCTTTGAACGTGGCTGCATCTGCGACATATAATTCCCGCTTGGTGAGTTATGAGACCCGTTCTCCCTCCGGTAGCTTATCCGTAGGGAAGACTCGTGCTGTAGCACAGGGGACATTAATAGCTTGCTAAAACAGCCGGATGGAAGGATTAACGTGCCTTCCGAAGAATGGATGAGCTTTAGGTAATAATTCATTTTCTCACAGGCCGGGTGATGACCGGCCTATATCAAAGTTGCTTAACCTTTGTAATGATATGGTGAAACTAGATACTTACTGCGCAGTTTAGCTTCTGTCTATAGGCCTTTACACTACAAACCCAATTCTAGATATTGGGCAACAGTTGATTTCTCTCGTTTAATATTATTATTAATATTATTAACATAGCCGTATAATAAAATTTAAAACAGGTTCGAGATAGATAAACCTTTTTGTGATCATTAGGTGTTATAATACTTGAAACATTGACGGATCCCATTACAAATATGAATGTTGACACTGCACCAAATTTAAACAAAAAACGTTAATATACATGTAAGTAACAACTTTAGTAATGAAAAAGACCTTGATTTGTGTCGAACATTGTAATTATTGCAGGTAGTATATTAGCCTTAAAAACTTCCTATGCGCGATGAAGGAATCCATAATAAAATGCTTTTTTGGAGCTATCGCTTTGTTACGAAGTGTTAATCTTGTTGCATAGGGTAGTGATTTTATGTGTGTGCTTTAAATGTCACCGACATATTACCCTTTCTCTTTGGGGTTTAATGGATGCCTTTATGATATAACGTAAGCCTGGTTGAAACTGACACTGACATTGACCAGCAACTTTTCACGACTACGAAAGCAGTTATCTACACACGTAATGCGTGTAAAAAAATTATTAAATTGGAATTTATACATAAAGCTGAGGTGTACAGAATTGTGTAGTACAAAAACCTGTACTTGAGTGTAGTTCTTAATTTTTTTTACAAATATTTAATTGTACATAACAAAATTACATCACATTTACACATTTTAGTAACAAAGGTATATTAAGCACACACACATTCGTAGAAATAAAAGGAGAATTCGTATTAGAATGTGGCATATCAATTTAGTAAAACATCGGAAACGGTACGATAAATCATAAAAATGAAATACAAATTCCTTTTTAAGTTATTGTACACATTCACAAAGACAAAACCCTCGTCCTCCATTTACCGGAACATTTTAAACATAATAAAATCGACGTCACCAGCAATAAAACGTAATGTGTCGTTATAAATAACGTTAAAATTAATTGTTTTGTATAAACCATTAATTAACGACCATGGCCAATATATTTGTGGCCATTGTTGACGTCACATAAATGCTCTTATTTTTTTTGTGATTTGTCTAACAGATAAATATTCTGTAATGTGACAGAATGATTACTGTTAAGTGGCGTTTCAAGGTGATTCTGGAATTTAATTACAAATAAAAAATATTCCTTGTAATTATTTAAGAGTGCCTTTATTTTAACATCAGTGAGATGAGATAAATGATTTCTAGTGGATATGCACGTTTATGATTGGAGGTGTAAGTGCGTTTTCAGTTTTATACGTAGGTAACTACGCAGTGAGTAATGTAAATTGTGGTATTGAGTCTTTATTCGCTGTAATAGTTTTAGGCTGAATACTAATAGAATAAAAAAAATTTGGGGGTCCGCTACGCATCTACTTTGATGATAGGTCAGTGTTTATGACAAATCAAGAAATTCAATGGGCAATAATTTCCTCTTGGTGACTGGAAATTCAGGCGTCTAACTTTATTTACAACGAATAACAATGGAGTCAAAAGTGCCTCTTGTGGTTTCGAAGAAAGGGACCAAAAAGTACTCTGGTTCTTAGAGCTAATAATAATACTTCTGTGAAGATACACTTTATTTTCCTCTGCCACAAAATAGGTAGAATGGAAAATGCTTCTCCTTAACACAATGAAACAGTTGCATTCTGACAATCAATTTCTTCGTGCAGAGACACAAAATCGGTGGCGACGAGTGCCAAGCATACCACGTCCATCATCCATGGCGTCTGCGCATACCAACGTAATTTATTCCCATATTATTATAACACAACCAATTATAATCGTCACATTAATTCAATTTATTTTGGTTCAATAGTTCATTCTTATTTAGGAGACAAGAATTATTATATGCACATTTATAACATCGATTTGGAATATTTTAGACTATTTACTGTCAAAATTGTATAATATGTTTAGTAATAGTAGTCTGACCTATATTTCAACAAATTCCCTAGATTTATCTAATTATATTGCAAAGGTTGTGTGGAAGAGATCGCTCTGAGCGATAAGACCGCCCATTGTAACACTATTTTAAGTTTTCTCTTGTTATCTTATTATTTCAATGTGGTGTTATCAATAAAGTGTTTTGTATTGTATTGTATTGTATTGAAAAAGTAAAGTAGCTTTGCTAATATTGTTTGTCCTCCACAATCACAAGCCAACCAGTGCACTTTCAATTTCTTTATTAAATCGTTTGATCACCCATCCAATGATTGACTCTTACATAACTTGTTTAAGCTTCCTAGCCTAGCGCAATCATACTCTTATTCTATGGCGAATGGTTTCAACAACACTAAATGGGCCAAATTCAACAGACGTCGCGTCATAACAAAATATTTTTTAGTAAGATATAAAATACGTGTGTAAAAAACAACCACGCCTCCGAGCCCTCAGATGGGAGGAGAGGATCCCATCTGAGGGCTCGGAGGCGTGGTTGTTTTTTACACACGTATTTTATATCTTATAGAAATATTGCATTGTGAATGCAAAAAATTAAATAAAAACATATTTTTTAGTGTTCGTAATACCAAAAACAAAGATACCTCTGATTTAGTCTTCATTAAACACGTTACTTATTAAAAGTGAATGCAGTCAACTCGCTTTATTGTGCATGAAATGTTCCAGACGACAAATTTGTGGGAAAAGAATCTCGTTTTCGTAACGCAGAATTATCGCGAGTGCTAATTTTATACCTAAAATCAGATCATTTGCATGAAAATATGGGCTATTCAGATGCCCTTGCGCAGAATCCGATTAACGCATGTCATGTTTATGCTTTATTAAAAAAATGTTTATGGTACCGCCCTTTTCAAAGCATCATTACATGAACCGTGTGACGTGTTTTTTATTCAGCTTTTTTTAAGAGTTATTATAATGTTACACAGAAAGTTTTTGTAAGAATTGTTTTTATATTTATTCAATTCAAATGATATGCAAATGATGTGGCTACCAACCGCTCCTTGTGACTCTCTAAAAAGCAGGTCTATGTCCAGCAGTGGCCTGGTAACAGCTGATGATGACTCAAATAATGGCACAAAGGTAAGCGCGTTCGGTTTATGATTTCGGAAGTTAAGCAGCATACACGGGAGCGGGTTATTGGATGTTAAGACAAAAATTATTTGATATCTCAGCCTCTTCATATCCCGGAAGTTATGGTAATGGTCCATTTTCCATACGAAGTTTTCCATCCTACAGGAATTCCTAAGCCTCAGCATTGGTCACATCTACGTTCTACCACCATCTAGATTATACGGGTCTCCTATTTAATTTCGAGGCATGTTACTTGCAATAACATTTCATCGATTACAAATATGTACTCCTCATCCTCAATCGAAATATGCTCAAGGCTTACATCGATGGTAAGTTTCACATATAAACCTCACCCAATAAGAGTAATGTATGATCGAAATAGCTATTAATATAGCTATAGATAATAGCTATATAATCTGATGAAAATTCTTAACTGTTTATAAATAATTTTTAATCAATGACATAATGTTTCAAAAACCCACTAATCTGTTAAAATTAATTTGTTTATAGATAGTTGTCCCAGGCTCCCTAAACATAATGAAGTAATAGAATTTAACTTAATTTTGTTAAAGCTTTACATTTTTATTTATATATTAACGAATGTATTGTACCTATATAATAGTTATATTTACTATTTTATTGATTATTTGCACTTAAAAGCTTATTAAAACACGGTTGAGTTATTAAGCTTTGATAAAATGTTATATGACGAAATTAACATTAGAGAGAGAGTTAAAGAAAATTGGAGATAAAATAAAATATCGAAGAAACAAATACTTAATGATTGGTCATTCAAGAATAACATGAATAAATAAAAATCATTTATTTTAGCCGATTAAGCCAGTAAGCATACACAAAATTCAAAATTTTTGTTAAAAGAATTAGAATAACATATTTAAACTACACTAAATCAATTTTAAGCAACGCATTCAATTTAAAAAAAAGTAATATAATTTTTGGTTAAGTGTAAGTAGGTGTAACGTAATTCGAAATGGAAAAGGAAACCCTACAGGGTTTAAATATATATTTAGAAAAGTGAATTAAGAGAAATTTTCATTGAGTGGGGAAAACCTACATATTTGTAACGTGTCTGCTCTCTGTAATTGGATTTGTCTATCCGAGACAGACAGAGAGACTGAGTTACTACTAATTCTGTATAGTTATTAAGCGATGAATACTCTGTCAGTAAAAAAAAAACAATACACAAATACATTGGCGGCCATCAATAACCTCCGTCCCGACAAATTGCGGCGCACGTCAAGTTTGACGGAATGACGCAATTATTGGCGTTATCCATCATGGCTGACGTGCGACACAACTAAATAATTTTCGGGTTAAACATTTCATTAGGGATTAAAACAACAGTAGGGTTAAGGGTAGGTACTGGATCATAATCGCTAGGTATAACAATAATGTTATGCGTATTTCACATTATATACTATATAAATATTATACAAGACTGCTTTTCTTTTAGATTATTTTGTATAATACATTTTCGAATGTCCAAATAATAGGATCTATTTGTCGTTTCTAACATCTGTCGTTAAGAGAATAACCTTAGGCCAAGACTATAAAGTCAAGTCAAATTATTTTGTACTTACTTTAATAGTTCTGTTATATGAACGTTTTAGTGATATATTTGTTATTGCAAGCATACTGCCATGAAACATTTTTTTTTAATTTGTAATATAAATTATTTAACATTAATTACAGCATACTTACAATTCGAAAAGGAAACCAAAATGTATAAGGTAATACCAAAGAAAATGTTTTAATAAAGTTCTCTTTGTATTGAAAACTCGTCGGTCTTAATCTCTATTAAACTTCAAACATAAATGGAAACCCGAAAAACAAATTATCCCTTACATTCCACTATACAATAGGCTTTCCCCATAATAACAGGGAACAAAGCGCCCCTAGCGGCGCGCAGTGTAATCTCCATTCAAGTTGCCGGCAATCTGTCAAAAGATGGCGCTACAATGGGGGATTAGCGGTCGTTATTACGTCACCTTTGTGGTTCGAGTCTGTGTTATGATCGAGAGCCTGGAATATTAGGGATTATGACGGGTCCCCTTTCTTTGGCTTGAAGAGGGTTATGTTCAGATAGAAAAACAGGTATCGGTATTTATTATTTTATATCCGATGTTTCACTGAATTTTAATATCATTTAATGTATTAATATTAGCTATATTTTTTTATAGTCTTCCTATGCATATAGTATGCCTACTTTGCTGCCTGCCTTTTTGATCTCGAAACTAAGTTTAGAAATAAATCATTATCGTGCTTAAGTTTAAATCTCAACAAATTCAGGTCAAATTAAATTTTATAAAGACCGGTAACACGCAATATTGGCAATTTATAATCTGTCTATGTCACTGAAAAATCTTTTAACCTGGTTTTTCAAAAAGAGGAAAGAATTTTGGGTTAATATCAGCGATAGGAAATTTATTTTAATTGGAATATTTCGTAGATAAATTTCTGCTCGAGAAAAAGGCTGTAGCCTAATATATATCTAATAAAGTTAGAGTATGCGAAAATTATACCTCTGATGTCACAAGCTACTACAATGAATATATAATAGTAGGCAGGATGTATTGGTGTACTGTTTCATACTCTATTGATAAACATAATTTAAAAATCATATGAACAGTCAAGTCCTTTACAAAGTTATGACTGTAGTCAATGACAGCTTCAATAAACTGGTTGGGTACAACGGTTTACTCGCGCCACGATATTGGTTTTCCTCAATTTTCATAGTAGCCTGCTTTTGAAAGGGTTTGTTTAGTTACTTATTCCGAAAAACAAACTAACTGTAATAGAAAAAAAACAATTCACACCTTTTATTTAGTGCCAAATTTAGCAGAGTGTTTATTGTATTTGCCACATATATGATAAACGGCAGCGATCCTGTTTTTCGCTTTTTCGGGCCTGGGTTTGAGGACCGGAAAGGGTAATGAATTTGGGTCGAAGATGATGGTATTTATACATATTTCTATTTTTTTTTCTTATTTTGAATGGATTCGCTCTTGATCAAGCTCGGGGGCTAAAGCAGTATCCATGATGAAACGAGCTAACCCAGAAGGTGCCTATTCACCCTGGCGTCAAAAAAAAGTTATATGTACTCGTAAATACAGACGCAGGGAGGGAGTTCCACTCATTTGCTGTACAACCAAGAAAAGGTGGTAGCCCGTAGTGCGTCTGGATGTCCGAAGGAAAAAGGAAGATGGCGATACGAGGATGTGCAGCTCCTGAGCACAGTCTAAAATACATTCTGTTGAAGACCGACAACTAGGTAACTTTGGGCGGTGAGCTAAGGTATGAAGCTTGCTCTTCACCAATTTGCTGTCACTAATGATCCTTTCAGCTCTGTGAATCGTATCCATTGCCGGGAGTTGGTGTTTTGCTGAGCCGTCCCAGAAGTGGCTGCAATATTCCCTACAACATCGGACTTGAGCTTTATAGTGAGATAAAAGCTGTCCCGGCCTGTAATATCGCTTTTAGGACTCGCAGCTTTTTAGCTACAGTTTGAGCCTTGGACTTGGATGTTGACGATGAAGTTGAGGTCTGAAGTTAACTCCATGCTAAGAATTTCGAGGCTGCCGGTCACAGTCACAGTAAGTAGACTGCTTTCGTGCCTCAGCACGAACACTAGTAGCATTATACCAAGGTCGGGACTTGTAACCGAGCGGGATGTCGGAGAATGGAATAAAATACTCCATTCCCTGCCGAAGTACATTCGCAATCGAATCAGCGCAGCACGACGGGTCGCTCGAAAAGAAGCAAGTTTTCCGCCAGGGATAAGATGCAAAGAAAATACACATCACGTCCCAATCTGCTGACACATAACGCCATACCCGCCTCATGCCCCTATCATCAGGGCTATCATCTAGAGGAGAACAGATCGATACGGACTCCACCACACAATGGTCGGTCGATCTCAGTGGAGCTGACACCAATACCGAATGTATGTGTGGGTCAGTTGCCAACAGTAAGTAAAGACAGTTGGGTGTGTGGCAATATCTGGAATTCGCGCCGGTTGATCCACCAGTTAAGTAAGATTTAGCGCCAGGACCAATCGTCGCGTTTCTCTCCCAGCATGGGCGTTTTCTGGTATGGGAATAGCCACTATTTAAACATCTATCTGTCTTTATATATCTATGTTCAGTTATATATGTAGACATACATATTTAACACATAACGGATAGCCGTTTCCCTAGTATCCATAACACAAGTCCTTACTTTGGACAAGCCTTTTTAGTGTGAATGTAATAAATATTATATAGGTAAGCTTGATACACACACACATACCTCCCTTATAAAAATGAGAAAATTATGCCAACTCCACCCTCGGCAAACGAGTTGGAGATCGCAGTAAAAGACTATAATTCGGTAAACGCTTTTACCCATTTAGTGGTCTAACAGCAGTAAGACCTATGCTGATTAAAATAATCGGCAGTATTTTTTTATGGTAGATCCTAGGCTTCTCTGCAAGACATTTCGCAGAAATAAAACTATTACAATTATTGTGTGATATTTAGTCATGTTCGATAATTTCCTCTAACTAAAAGTACAGTAATAAAAAAGGTTTTTTTTGTCGTGTTTTCTTTTATTTAGTATGTATTCGTTGAACCCTCGAACGGGTCGAGGGTTCAACGAATACTGATAACCGCATTTATTGTTTGTTTATTAAGCAGCATTTGTTCCTGAGTAGTTATTGTTTCTTAATTATATCTGTTACTAACTAGCCCCATAATACAGGCTTTGACTTTGTTTATGACTAAATAATTGTAAGTAAAATTAACTTTGTTTATTTAACACTAGTCATTGATTAATTAGTATTAAGCACTAAGCAAACACCTTAAAACTAGTTTATCGTAATAGATCACAAAGCGTGTAAGAGCAACATTGTTGGCGCTCACTCAGACTATATCTAATAACTTCTGGATTACGCAGTATTATCACACCAGAAGAGAGCGCTAATTCTACTCGACTGCTGACATAAGCCGGTTCTACACCGAGGGCAATACTATGTTTTTTAAGATTAAAAGAAAATATTTGTTTCGTAATAGAAATCTCCAAGGGTTACAATGGAAGTTTTCGTTGCTGTCATTTAGCTTTTTAAGATAAATTGAAAAGACAGATTTCTATTGATTAATGTATTAGTTTAACCTTTCACGTGTCATGTATTGGTTAACATTTTTATTAATAACCCAGAATTACGGTAATCGTCTACGTGAACAAGTTTTGATGTAATCTGTCGAGGCAGTTTAATGTTTCTGGAATAAAACCCTATTTCTTTCGTTTACAATAATGAAATCGATTTACAGAGCTAATTTTAAGAAATAGTCTTACTCTGGCATAAAAACTTCTACTGATGCTATTTTATATCAATGATTGGCAAGTAAAAATCAGTTTTTCCATATGAAAATTCGATACAGAATAGTTTTCTTATGGAATTTTATCTGTAATAAAGATTTGTATTGAAAAAAACGCTGATATTTTGCCAAGAATGATTTGAGC
This sequence comes from Calamotropha paludella, assembly GCA_927399485.1. Lineage (NCBI taxonomy): Eukaryota > Metazoa > Arthropoda > Insecta > Lepidoptera > Crambidae > Calamotropha > Calamotropha paludella. Next base: position 14,532,328 of record OV656803.1, on the reverse strand, counting down.
AGTTATCTTGTTAGCTTACTGGAGTTAGCGTACAGTGTACTCCCACCCTAACAAGAGCAATCGTTCTTAACGACACAATATGTAAGCTACGAGAGCGTATAAGTTTGATTAGTATGGCGTTGTTTGCGGGGCTTCATTTTATCTCTTGGTATTACTACCTACTCCTAACACCAACACGTCTTATGTTGTTTTCTTTCTTCGGTATGTTGACTTTTCTAGATGATTTGCTATGATGCCAAGAGACATAGATGTCAGGCAATTTGTAAATATCGTTTTACTATTACAGATTTATAAAGTTATGACATTACGATTAATAATGAAGACTTATCTTTAATCAAAATATTCATAGATTATAAAGGTTTCATAGTGAAAATCTCTGTTATGGCTAAATTTTATTTGGCTTTTAGAGATGAAACCATCGTTTATTAAAGTTTTATAGAATGTATTTCCCAAATATGTGAGTCTCCTTAAATTGCACTTGTTTCTCTATTTTTGAGCGATACATGTTAAAAAACAAAATTTCATTAGACTTGCAAACGTGGAAGACGTAATTTGGTTGTAAATGAATTATGCTTAGCAAAACGATAATATTCATGAGACAGGAAGAGTCAAAATCAATTATAGTTTCTGTTTTCAATATTATTCTCACGAAAAATGATTACCAATATTTTAAAATTGCGTATTTTACTTTGTGCATTTCTTAAAAAAAACGATTACGATGCATTTACGGTATTGGTATATTAAATGAAATAATGATAGTCCCATAAGAAACCTGAACATGTTTTCGCAAGTTTTGCAAACATTGCTGGTGTTGTTTTTTATTTTTTGCTCAGATTTCTATTTACGAATTACTAATGTTCTCAAAAGAATGAGTATAGACAAGGTGAAGTGTACTATTAAAGTCGTAATACAATAAAGTATTTAGATAAAAAGGAGTCGAGGCGATTGTCATAAACATTTTTAATTCATATATATGGATAGCATTGAACATGATAGGGAGCATACACACTGACATATACATGCGTTAGCTGCTAAAGCTAAGTTATATTAGGTGTAACAAAACGCTTTCCGTTTAAATAGTTTTCAAGTCAATATAATATATAAATATCAGATAAAATACTAGTGACACAACGGACCTAGGAAACACAGACTTGTTTACTCTGTAGAGTTTTTATACAAAATAAAAATAGTAGATATTCATAAAATAATAAAATAATTTCTAAATAGAAGAGCAGCATAAGTAATTACCTAATATAAACAAATGAACGGGAAATATTGAGTCATAATTGAGTTTAATTTACTTATTTATATGATTTCGAAATAAATTTTATGGAAAAGTTGTAACTGCGTTCTCATATTATTTAACCCTTATTTAATCGCTTCTAAACTTGGTGTTACAATTTGGCTTATATTGTTTATTACATCTTAGATATACAGCTTTAGTCATTAGGAAAGAAAAGATTATATGTCCAAATTTATAATTAAAGAAGTTATTAATTTGGCTAATAAAACAAGAAGTAATTCCTTTGCTTCCGTTGTTATTACTTAAGATAATATTAAATATTATTATAAAGTAATAAAATGTTGAAGCAGCTGGCTAGTAACATGAGTTTTCAGTTGAGCACTGCTTAAGCAAATTGGATGGTTTCCTAATTCTAGTATTTGGACTTTGTTAAATATAACTTAGTGACTACGCGCCTTAAAACAAAAAGAGCTTTAATCACGACCAAAATGAAGCAACTAACTATGAATATTATGTAAACACCCGTGTTCCTGTCTAGAGAATATGACAAAATTATATTATTTATGAAGCATCAGAGACAAGAAAATTTTGTTTATTATACTATCAAGAAGAGAAAAATGTAAAATAATATTATTTATGTTCGGGTTATGCATAACAATCGTATATATACCAATAAAAAGTGTCAGCGTGGAAATAATTGGAGGGGAAAATTATTATAATATTATAAATAGTTTAAGTCTGGGTATAATTTTATATGTTCTATGAGAGCAGGCCACGGCCATAACTCATAATTTTTGTATACGCCGACTACTGTGCCGTGATACTTGTCGAATAATAACCTAAAAATATGATTTTGGGGCAAATAAAGTGATATTATAAATGAAGAGCATGGTAAAGATTTATTAAAGGGACTAATCATAAAACTATATTGGCGAGTTATTTGCTTAGATAATTAAGAATATTGCATTTAAATAAACCACTAACCGGGACCGCGATGCGTTTATATTTGTGTTTTTTATATTCAATCATGACGTTTTGACTTCTCACAGGAGCCGTGATCACAGGATCGTCCTGTGTCGTAGGAGTAAAAACGTCAGGATTAAATATAAAAAAAAGAATAAACGCGTAGTGGATCCATTTATATAATTTATTTTAAGGCCCGAAAGTGTATGAATTACAATTACATTAAATAAAGTTGCAATTTATGCATTCAAATGTAAAAATCTTCAAATAATTAAAAAAAGTATATCATAACAAATAAAATTTTATTGATTACAGTACTTAGTAAAACTAAAATGAAAAATATTGGTATTTAAGAACACATATAATAATAGAATTTAATTTGAATAACTGTCATAAAATTTTAATTTCATATCTTATTCAAAAGTAAATATTATGTATAATATTTCTGAGACATGCCAAATAATATTTCGTACTTATATTTTTTGTATACCCTGTCTCAAACCAATTTAATAAAATGTAAACAAAGACGCCATTTTTGCGACCATAGACTACTGAGTGATGTGGTAAAAGTAAAACCATTTATGATTCGATTAATTAATTGATTGATTCGATTAGATTAATTGAACACTATTATGTTGGAGCTTCGCGTTAGCGTAGTTTGTTTTTATTCCGAGTGTCGGATAATGGGCATTTGTTCTCAAGCCTCGAAAGATGGTGCTGTTCTTCGTGATTATAGAAAAATGAAATGCTTCGATTGAACCGAGTAAAAATGACTTATATTTTTTTAAATTTCACATAAGAAATCAATCTTTGAAGAAAAACGGTATCTAGCTAGATTTTTAAATAAATAAATATATTTAGTATTAAAGTAAGACAAATTTAAAATTGACTTCTTAGGTTTTGACGCGTATAACTCATTGAAATGAAACACTTATGGATAAATAAACGCGTAATTTATTTTCACACAAAGAAACAATTAGTCACCCCGCAACCACGGCACCTGCAAAGGTGTTGAAACTTCGGGAAACTAAATAAACCACCTAAAATTAAATCACGGACTCTGAACTCGACTTCGTTGTGTAAATAAATAACGCGTTTATTATCTGTAAGTGTTTCATTTCAATAGACAAATTTAACTGATTTACATTGTGACTTGGATCGTGTTTTTTCTGGAGCAACGACATTTTGCTACGATAACTGGACTTTGAGATCAACTCCGATTTATATTTGTTGTACAAGGTATGTAACTGTAATATTATCTTTTATGTACCTACGTAAACTTCATCTCATTTGAAAGTAATTCGACGGCCGCCACTTAAGGGTTCACTGAAGGTATTTTTTCCCTCACAAAATGTAGAATATGTGTAAAAGAAAGAAAATTATAGCAAAATTAAAAAGCCAATTCCGCATATTCAAAAACATATTCAAATGAGAACAGATGTTTAAATGATTTATCTTTATTTTAAGCATTGAACACGGATTACCCTGGTCCGTCATCCTCTTCTTCGTTTTTGTCTTCGCCTATGAAAAAACGACCGAGAACTAGTCGCTTGACAGCAAATGAAAAGACCATAACACTGTATATTTACAAGTTTGTTGAAAAATCGATGACAACTTATCCATATAAGTCTGATATAATAAAAAAAAACTGCGGAGATAATGGGAACTTCTCAAAGCACCATATCTAAAATATACATTATAACAATAAGTATTTAATTACGATAAACATTTAACTATAATAGGTACATAAAAACAGTAAAACATAAAACATACTATTTATTTGCATGCATTGATATCGAATGGCAGCTTGTCGATATCGATATTGATAACTAATTTTAAGACTAAACTGTTCTGATTGTTTGTAATTTTATGGAGTTAAATTTATCAAATAAATTTCAAACGAAGGTCTTTTTAAGGTTAGGTTAAGTTTTCAGTGGTTTGATTCGATTGGCTGTTGTTTCAGTTTAACATATAATTATTGTAATTGTGAGGAAGGATTGCATTACTGACAATAATTTGTCACAGTCACACTAAAATATATATTTCCAAAGGTATACTAGGTTTCTTTAGTTTAGACTTCAATGATGTCAAAGAAATCCGCAGGAAGTTGATTAATCATCCGTACCGAATATACAAAAAACGGTCTCACAACTTATGATTATGACAAACGTTATTATTATTTTAAATTAAATACCGGTAATTATCAATTAAAAAAAAAACCGGTAAATTTTTAGGCCTACCTAGGATTTATAAAAATTGTGAAACTATATAACTATTGCTTTAACTCTCACTAGAATAATTTTACTTAAGGTTAGACAGCCCTAACTTACCCGAGACTATATATTTTGAAATATTTGAGATTTTTGTGATATTTTTAGCAGTAAAGCCAACAAATGATATTTTATCTCCAATAACATGACAAGAAGCTGAGAATTACGTCCCGACAGCTGTTTGCCAACACTGACGAATTCGTTGTTCGGATCGCCTTATTATCAGTTATCATCACTCACAGATATAATTATCACGTATTTATCTTTACCATACATCCATGACTAATTACCTATTCATTACATTACCTATGCGTATTCTATTCATAATCGATTCAATTGAATTAATCAATGAATTGAGAGATACTCTTTTATGGTCAAACACTATGCGAACACAGATTAGACAATTTTTTTCATTGGATTAATAATGTCACTTTTCGTCTTAAGTTTTTCAAATTAATTTTAAATATGTTAAACAAACTATGTTTTTTGAAAGAAACTAGTGAGATACATGTTGAAACCTTCTTATTACTTATGAATGAGTTTTTATATCCATTTAGTGGCCGTAAGTGTGAGTATTTTCAATGAAACTGGTTTGTTTACATTTTTATTAAATTGGTTTGAGACAAGGTATAAGTTATAACTTTATAGTCAGCGGATGTCATCTCTGTCATTCGCTGACTATTGACTTAGAAGTCAATATGACACTTTAGAGAATTCAAACACATTATACATACATATAGAAATATTACAATTAATGTTTCCATAATTTAATTACAAGTAACTTATAAAAACAGATAATATGTATATAATTATAGAATAATTAGCATTTCGCGAGTGTTAATGAAAAGTATCAAATTGGGCTATCCATATATAAATAGACAAAGATTTTATTGCACTTCGTAATAAAATAATTCAAATAAATAAAAAGCTGTTCTTTATTTCGCTATCCCCGAAACTGTAGTTCTGTGTGCGAGACCATTTTATAGTTTTATCGGAGTTTCTCACTTGAAAATATCTAGAGAAGGCGGCGTTTGGGACGATTTATGAGTGGTTTTATTTTTTGTTTCCGTTAAGAAATGTTTCATTTTCTTATGATTAGTTGTGAGGTTTGGCTTAAGTGACTATAAAAGTGAGGCAAGCTGTGACTCATTAATAATATACAGGTTCGCCAAACTCTGTCCAGCAAATGATCGAGTCTAAAAATATGAAATTACCCTTTTATAAGGGTCAGGAGTATATTTTGTATCATTAAACAGGAAAAAGATGAAAAGTAACACAAATTAACCTTTTACTGGTAATGGTTGTGTCTTGTATGATATCTTAGTTGCGAATAGTGTATCCCTAAAAGTGAACAAGGAATCATTCGAATGAACGTTGGCTCATAATTGGGACTAATTTAGCCCTTAATTTAGTGATTAGGTGTGACGTGACGTAACAGTTTTGCTAGATCGTTTGAGACAAGCGTCTGCCTATTGCCCCCGGTGGATTTCTTTATCGTAAGGCACAGGAGTGCCACTGTCACGTCTAGAGGGCGAGGAAGAGTAAGGTCTTAGCTTTATTAATAAGAAATTTATAAAACTATTGTTTTCTTAACGTTTCTTCCAATTACCATATTGGAGAAGTAAACTTTTTAAAACATTGCTAAATTAAACCTTTTTTATTTTTATAAATCAATCAATCGTCAATTATTATATCAGTCTAGAAGCACTTTCAAATTCAAATTAGTTTTAATTATTATTTTATGAATATTTTTATTATATTAAATACTGTATAGCATTTATAGAAAGCCAGCAGGAAAATTTGAAAACAAAACCACAACGCGTAAATTTTAAACTTTTGTTATTTTTATTATACATTGAAAATTGAATACCAGATTCGCATTCAAGATGTCCAAAATAATCGTATTAGTCAATATATTTAATAAATTTAAGGCTCTTTAAATTACAAAGCTTCAAAGGTTAGAAACATTGAATATGTTAATCATATTCGGATTTCTTTGGATATTTTAGGTAAGAAATTACAATCGTTGTTAAGTATATGATAAAATTCTGGGCAAATCAAAACTCACAATTTCTATAGTTTCTAACCTCAAAACTGTGTTTGATCTTTCATATTAATGAGGTCATTTTTATTTTTCTCTTGTCCCTATTAATTATGTTGAGGTTAAAATATCGGTATATAGAAAACTTCGTAGGTAAAATTTAATTAACGAAGCAATCTTGCTTGCTCTGTATTACAATACTTCAGTACACCACTGTATATTCATGTGTTTCATAAACTCGTGGATATCACACAAGTTTGATTAGATTGGAGCTTATCCGAGAGGACATAAGAGAGGATCATGGTATTATCCGATGTTATCCAACATGGCGGACAACACGACACTAAGCTTGCATTGGAATCACGTAATTTGTCGACAAGAGCTATTTTCATAAAGTGAAAAAAAGCTTATTTGTTTAGCACTAAACTTTTCCTCATTAAGTTATTATAATATAATTATTATTATAATTATATTATATGAACTTTATTTTTGAAAAAAAGTTATACACAAAAATTAAAAACTTTCTACTTGACAGAAATTTAACTGCTTTAGTTCAATAAGTTAATAGAATATGTTATATACATATGTAATTTACGTTTGTTGTAGAATAATGATGATTGATTGAAGTATAAATGGTAGTAAAAGTAATTAAATATGAATTCTACCAATTTTATTCTTAACTTTTACAGAACTACAATCATTTGATCTGCTAGAGTATTATAAGTGATTGAGTTTAATATTTGGATAATACTTGGGAAACGCTGCAGCCTCTTTATGGTTTACGAGAGGTTGATGCTGGTATCTTTAATTCAATTTTGTTGCTCAAGAGTGCTTTACCCTTATTGTGAAGGGTTAGTGCTATTTGATCACCCGGAGACCACATGGTTAGGCTTTTGAATAGCATTCGAATTTCCCTCATCGATCGCAGCACGCACACAAGTTCATTTACTGTTTTCATTTCAGATACTGTTTTAATCAGGGGTTTCAGATACTGTTTTACTTTGAGGACTGGAGCTGGTCATATTTTGAAATCGAGTTAGTTTCTATAACGGGCAGTCTTAGCGGAGGAGGGTTAGTTCTGATTGATGAAGTTGATTCAATTTATATTTCTTGCTGCCTTATACCAGGCTTCGAGTAAGACTTGCTAGTATAATCAGTGTTAGTTTACTAACGTACCTAAATCTTCAAAAATGAGAATGTGAGCATTTATTCATATTAATGACGGATACAACCTGCCATAGATCGTCGGGACAAGTTTGCTGTGTTTTTCATATTTGGAATCATATATTTTATCATTTATATGAAAAAACTTTCGATGCTAAAAATGATATTGTTTGAAAGTAGAATATATTTTTGCAAGAGATATTAAATTTTTTTGAGAAGCGTAAACGGAAAACTTTATTTTTTGTCATTGAGCTCGAAGTTCTTGGTCATTATTTAAATAGGGCCAATATATTTTTTGTTTGATTAGTTCTTTTTCAATTTATTTTTTTACTTTCAATAATCAATTAATTTTTTACTTTCAAGGATAATTATTGACTTTGTGTTCAAAAGTAATTACACTATTCTGAGAGATAATTCATGACATTAACTAATAAAATGAACTAAGCGACAGAATTATTGACTTTACGTATACATTATTGTTGTGAGTAGGTATGTTTAACATCAATTCGGTAACAAAGATGTTGTCAAAATTTTTACGTTCTCCATTCACCCTTTTAAATTAAGTTAAAAAAGAGCATATGTGGTATCCTACCGAAATGCTTCATGAATAGTAAATCAAAGTGAGAGACAATAAACAAAAAGCTAAATAAAAAAATAGATGGCTTATTTAAAAATCTTCTTAAAACACTTTTCTCTCAAGGGACACAACCCTTCAAGGATCAAAAATAAATCTCATAAAATGCAAATTGCTTTCAACCCTCTACCATCTGAAGCCATCTGAATTCATAAATACACCAAAAAAGAGGGTTAAAAAATATACAACAATTAACAAATTGGTGGCAGTTTAGGGTTAATTTTAACCTTACTTCAGTTACGGAAGCACGGGGGCTTTTTTGTCAAGAAACCACTGTGGTAATATGAGACCACCTCTGAAACAATAAATAGTGGCTGACAATTAAAATAAAAGACGGCGCTATTTTAGGGTTAAAGGATAATTTTAAGGAAACATCACACTGGGTTGATGATTTTTGTAGATTAGTAATCTATATATATAAAAATGAAACCCGTTTTCCGTTGTCACGACATAACATGAAAACGGCTTGACCGATTTGGCTGATTTTTTTTTTGTAGTTTTCTAATACTCTGTACAAGGTTCTTACGGAAAAAAATATAAAGAAAATCTCTCAGAAAGATTGAAAAATATAACGTAACGAATGTCAACGTCATTCAATTTAAAACGAAAAATCTGTGGTAATCTGTGACACCACATCGATAACCGCGCTGACAAATGTCAACGTCATTCAATTCAAAGCTACGCTAAGGCGGTACGAAGTTCGCCGGGTCAGCTAGTAATATATAAACATCCAGATTGTCGATATTCCGTGCTAATAGATTTCTGTGAATAATGCTTGATTTATGTATTATTTAATTTATTTTATTTATTGAGGACAACTTTCAAAATATAACGATAAAAGCATAGCAAATTTTGATACATGCATAAGTGCTGTTTTTATTACAAGCTGCCACGACATGCATCTTGGCAAAGGAAAAATTAATTAACAATAGTTATGTGCGTTTCCTGACGTTACAACATTTATCAGTGCTGGGAACAATATAATTAATCAACGAATTCAGAAAGAGAAAAAAAAAATTACTACTAATAGCATCTTTTGAGGTTCACTGTTGGTCGAATTCCTATGGTTCAATGAATGAACTAAAAAGTTCTTAATAGCACACGGGTGCTACAGTACCATCCCTTATTTCTTCTTCATCAGCCTCTTTTTATTTCTACTGCTTTTACACAAGGCTTCTCTATATGTGTAAATACGATAGGAAAAATGGGTCAAAGGCTTAGTATGGATTAGTTGAAGCTAACGACTTCACGTGCTTTCCGATGCACGGAGACGTTTAAAATCATTTGTTTGATCTCCCATCCGTTGACTGGCCTTTATAGGACATAGCCAGGATGGAATGCTAAATATATCTATTAGATAACAAAATAAATATACTTTCTTGTGCGCCGAAAATGCAGTGATACTTATAAATCACTACAACAAATAATTATAATAAAAAAAAACAATAGGAAGTAAAATGGCCGGTCTTATCACTAAGCAATTCTAAGGACGATTCGGAATTAGAGTATATGTTATATAAAGATAAAATGAGTAAAAACTGAATGTATAAGTACTAAAGAATAAGTCAGAAGTGAATTAATGATTTTATACTAAATTTTTGTAGATTGGCAAGGATTTAGCTTGTCTGATAGAAACCGGCAGCGCATTCCAAAGACGGACAGCCAGTACCGAGAAAGATCGACCGTAAAACTACAAAGTATGTGTGGGTGTCTTCAGCTGATGATGTTGATAAACATTAACTGGTATAAGAATTAACGAATTAAACACGGGTTTGTTGATATATATTACAATATAAAATTTAAAACGAAAAACACAAGAAAAAATTTACTCAGCTCGAAAGGTATTCTCATTTTTTCTAGTAATTTTCCATTAAAATCTATCATATAAGACAGCATTGAAGATAGAAAATATACAAAACATAAATATTGCAATGTGTATAGTATCATAATATCATAAGAGTTTAATTAAAATTTCACCAAGTACGTGACTCCTGCATATCAACCCGTTATCGGAACCTTTTTTTTAAACACAACATCTGTTTGTTATTTCATCTATTTCGGTACATCCGAGTGTTTTATCCGTCCCCTGTCATTGTGGCTCAATTAGAAACTCGCATTTCGTTTTTAATGGTCTAAGGCTACTGATACATTGTAGCAGTGTGCAGCAAGTTAAATGCCTAGTTATTTTTATAGATATTCAGCTGTATTTGTTTAAAATAATGGCATGAGAAACAAGTTATATGCTGTGAACCACTCTTGCTTCTGTAGTAAAATATTTTAGCAGTAACGAGATTAATTTAGATACAAAATTCATACATTGCCTTTATCAAATTGGCTTAAGATAATTAAATTATAACCAAAGCTGAAAACCTATTAAGAAGCCTCTAGTAGTAAACCTTCTGATCTTACCTCCGTCCTGCTCACACACGTAAATTTTCATTACACTCAAAAGGAGAGAAGCCAAAACTAAAATTCGTTAATCTCATTAAATTTAAAATATTTTCAGCAAAGCCCAACATTCTTCTATAATACAATGTTTAATTTGTTTCAAGGTGGTAGGCGCTGTTAGTCTGGGATACAGTTATTTAACATAGCTCTATATAGTGTATATTACACTTCAATAGTAATTTAAACTTGTTTTTATTGTGCTACTATATAATAATTGTATGGTGTTATAATTTATAAATAAGTAAAATGGTATGGTGATGGTATGTACAATCTACAACAGGTTAATTTCTTTTATATATGTTTATAAGTGGATCTAAAGAAAGATCCCGCTGGGGAAGACACACTTATTTTATGGATGTCAACACAGTAAACAAAAAAAGGTCTATCCTACAAAGAGGACATAGTGTAGATTTGAAGTTGCTTACGACTGCGCAGCAGTAGTTGATCAATAATCATAAGCCATTGGACTTCGATGTGCCATTCGAAGCACGATAGTATTTTTTTATAGTCTATCCTCCAACCGGCCTTTACAATAATTGATTGTGAATGATTGTGAAAAAAGTGTCGAGCGAAGTTAACCGATTGTCACATTGGAAATACATTGACGCTCAATAAAAATCTCGTTTAATCGCATCGCTATGCTCTTAAGAGTGAGCTACCTTAGTTATATTTCAATCGTATTTTGTTGGAGCGTTAAAGAGAGGTTTTTTAACGTAATTATATCTCTAATTGAGTAATTTATCGACGTGACGCAAGTTTTATTCACAATATTATATATTTTTCGGTAGATAATTTATAGTTGATATTTTTGTATGGTAAATTGGTATCAGTTTAGATTAGTATTTGACAATCTACGTAGGGCCGATATGCAACAGAAGTCCTAGATTGAACTCAGGTAGCTTTATATGTTTCAGTGATGAAGATTATTAAGCTTTAGTTTCAGTTTGTGTGCGTAAAGCAATAGATTTGCAAGAAACAGTGCAATCGTATAGCCCGTGCGGTACGATTCCGACCGCTACCACTTCAGTAGGAATTGGGCCTTACGCTTGACACCGTTAAAACAGTAGAAATAACATTGCCAATGCACTACCAAACTGCGGAAGCTCACATGGCATCCTAAAACTGTTCTTATATAGTATGCGTAATTTATGTATTTACACACACAAATTGGAAGTATGCCTGAAAGCAAGCAAAACTTTATCTCATCTGAACAATTTGCGGTCCATGCTAATTGTTAGTAATAAATTATTCAATTTATATCTGTATAAGACTTTTGGCTCCCGGCAGAGTACAGCAGCACTAACCAAGAGTTTCTCAAAAGGCAACTTATGATATAAAACCTAATCATCATAAACCTTTCGTAGAACAAACAATGAGGAGCAGTTTTTTCCGAAATTAGAGTCTTTTGCTAGGCTTTCTAACCCGCTTGTCAACCATTGAGATTATGGCAAAATTCCCCCTACTTTATGGAGAGGCTTTCGTTCAACAGTGGACGTATTTCGGCTGAGATGATAAAGTACGCCCTGGTATTTCTTTAGTGATGATTTAGGCTCTAGTTAATCTATGAATTTTTATTTTCTGATTTTGTCTTTCGAAATCATTTCAAGATCTCTTTCTATAGCTCCTGGAGATTTATTATTAAGAGTTCTTATTCAAGCGGCTCTATGGCGGCTTATTACATGATATGAAATAATCTCAGACAGTAGTCACACTCATCCGCCCAGCTAACCTTCGGACGGGGCAATATTAGCGACCTCGTTCTTAAGCTTTACCGCAACTGCATCTCGAACTATTAGGATCGGAAATTTATATTTCATCTTAAAGTAAGAAAAGTTTATAAAAAGCTTGTGCTTTTCAACTTTTAGAATTTTTTTTTTCAAAACTAATTCAAAATTTATTATTCTCAAAATAATATATTCATAACAATCACTTGACTTCTCAAAAAATTTTTTTAAGTGTTTGTAAATTTGGAGGGCCCAAAGACCCCAGGGGCTCATTGTTTCAACCCCAAACGGTTCAAATATGTAGTTGGTCGTAGACTTGCATACTTGTGTCGTTGAGGTCTTCTGCAGTAACTGTGGCCCCACCAGCCTCGAGACAGGTTCGAGAAAGATGAATCGGGGCTAAAGTCTCTACACAAGAAGCGTCCCACACTAAAGGCTGTCCCGTCTTCCACGGAACTAAAGTCATACCATCAGGTCTCTTGCCATTGTCTCATGGTCTAAACCATTCGGTTCCAGAATAGCTGGTGCAGACAAGGTGTCAAGAGCTGTCATTAAGACTGCTATGTATACGACCCGCATTTCTGCGGCATGATAGGCCGTGATGTCCTAAGGGGTCCATGTCGCCGCATGGGCAAAGATGTGGGGAAGTGCAGATTGCCCCCAGACGTAAACAGACTGCAAGATGGAAAGTGGTGTTATCGAAAAGTGTACCAATGGTTGGTGAGGGTATAGCTTGACGGCGAGCACGCTCTACAGTATTATTGGTCATATGCAGAGCAGCTCGTCCCATTGCTTTTGCGATGAAAGTGAAGATGGCAAGTCACTTAAGCTTGTGGTCGCCCAGGCAAATAGTGCAATTCGAAAAATACTGAAATAAAATTTTGGAAATTAGTTAGAGTGTAGAATGGATCTATGATAAAAAAGCAGGGAGCGTAACACTGGAATTTTCGCATAATCCTCAACCACCAAAACAAATAGGTAGAGAAGCTTGTGTAAAAATTCTCTCAGTTAAATTAATAATAGGGGTTAAAGTATGAAATTGCCGTTTTATTGCAATAGGTTCTTTGAATTGACATAGAATCTTCATGGTTTGAGGTTTTCGAATGAAACTTTTTTTAAATGGTTTCTATGATGTTCTTTTTTTAAAAAATGTAAAACATTTGAATATCGACTTTCAATTGTTTTTGTTATTCAATTTAGACAAGAAAGATGGATACTGCGAAAATTCGAGTTATTTTTGAATACGAGTTCCGACGCGGAACTAACGCGGCAGAAACAGCCCGCAATATCAATGCTGCGTTTGGAGAGGGGTCTACTAATGAACGCACCGTGCGATTTTGGTTTAAACGCTTTCGTGATGGAAATTTCGACTTAAAGAACGAGCCACGAGGAAGACCGCCCACACAGGTAAATAACGATGAATTAAGAGAGATAGTGGAAGCCGATCCTAGTCAAAGTACCCAGGAATTAGCGGCATGGTTTAACGTTACCTTACCCACAATATTGACTCACTTGCGTCAAATCAATAAAATAAAAAAATACGAAAAATGGGTGCCTCATGATTTGACTGATCTGCAGAAAGAAACGCGTGTTGAAACTTGTGTTGCCTTGTTGAACCGGTACAGAAATGAAGGAATATTGGATCGAATTGTAACATGTGATGAAAAGTGGATTCTTTATGATAACCGGAAAAGAAAAATGCAATGGCTGACCCCAGGTCAAATGCCACAACAGTGTCCTAAAGCAAAACTTACCAATAAAAAGGTAATGGTAACTGTTTGGTGGTCTCAGCATGGTGTTATTCACTATAGTTTTCTCCGATCTGGTCAAGCAATAACGGCAGATGTCTATTGTGCCGAACTCCGAACCATGTTGACAAAACTAGCAGTAAAACAGCCCCGACTCATGAATCGATCTTCACCATTATTGCTCCACGACAACGCGAGACCTCACACAGCACGAGAAACCATTTTGACCCTTCAGGAACTGCAGTTAGAAACCATTCGTCATCCTCCGTATTCACCAGACCTTGCTCCAACGGACTACCATTTTTTTCGTGATTTGGACAATTATCTACGTGACAAGAAGTTTTCTTCCCAGGAGGCAGTACAAAATGCTTTCACACAGTTTGTGCAGTCTAGATCGTCGGAATTCTATCGCAAAGGCATTAATGACCTTCCCATTAGATGGCAGCAATGTATAGATAATAATGGCAACTATTTTGATTAAATAAATTTGTTAAAAATTTAAAAAATAAACAATATAGATTTTCAGTACAAATCGGCAATTTCATACTTTAACCCCTAATATTAAGAACACTAGAGACAATTGCTTTTAATGCGTCATCTAATTTGGAAGTTTGGTGGGGATGTTTCCATAAAGGCGAAGAACGAAGCATATAGGTAAATTGAGGAACAAAAAGACAAAAATTACGCATCCTATATAAAAGCGTATGATGGTTAAAGCATTGTGAGAGTGAATTTTAAGTAGGCTTGTCGAAAATGAGTTAAATTTATCTAGCTTCTCTTTTATAAAATTATCAACGGAGTCATCAAACCTGGTGAACCTAAGAGTGATAACGAGTACTTACTTACAATTTTGATACCTGGAGCTAGAATATTAAAATCATCTATTATTGTTTTTTGTCAATTATTCTATCAGGAATGTAAAGCTCACATTTGCCAAAATTTAAATCCAGACTAAAATCTTTAAATTGTTCTTTTAAAAACTATAAATCTGTGAGGACTGTATTTACTTCTCCTTCTATGGTTCCATTATCGAAATACCACACATTAAAGTTGGAAGTTAAACGTGCAAATAACGGATGAATAGCAAGACTAAACATTGCAAGTCCGAGAGGATCACTTTGTTGACACCCTTCTGAAGAAGAAAGTAGACGTTCTTTATAAATAAGCTTTGCTGGTAAACCATATCATTGCCGTAGAAAATTGTACAAAGAAATTGCCTCATCTTTTATTTGTGTAAGCAAGGTTCCTTGTCTACAGAACTAAAATCGCTTTTTACATCCACCTTTAATACCAAATTGTTGCTGTGTTACTCAGTGAAGGTCCTTAGAGAGTGAATAGCAGCTTCACAGCCACCTTGTGCGCCAAATACAAGTTGCGTCGGTGAAAAGTAGGCACTTAGCGGGCCACAAATGGACTTGCAGCATACTTTCGCCGTAGGATGGCGTAAAGTAGAGCCTACTGTGATTAGTTGTATCCCACCATTTTTTTAATGGCGCAAAGATTTGCACTGTAAAGGATGTCCAGAATTGTGCAGTTAACTCTTCCCGCTAGCAGAAAATTTACAAGCTCTTTCAATTCCTTCAGTTGGGCTTTACCAGCTTCACCACAACCTGTGAGATCTTTTAGGTGTTGCGGCGTCAGGCCGTCTAAATCGCCAGCAGAACCATTTCCAAATCATGGGGAAACGATTGTTAATAAGGCCCCGAAGAATTAGGTGGATCGGGAAAAACAAGGTTTGGTATCGAAGGTGGATGTTTCGATTCAAGAGATATCATCAGATAATAGTAGAAGAGCAGCTTTATTTTTTATTCTAAGTGGTGTTACGCAGTTTTTGACTTGATTCTTTTGTGGCAGCAAATTAACGGCATTTTAAAGTGGCTTTGCTGACAATTTTCTTTTAAAGCTGATGTTAGGGAAATATGGTGATTTTGGTGAAATTTTTGAAATGAAGAATTCTATAAGTGAAGGTGAGCAAATGTTCCCAGGATTCGGAAGAATTTATAGTTTTGATCTTTTTGTTGTTTTCGTCAATTCTTCGGCTACAAGTAAACGTGCTCCGCGTGGAATTATTTTTACGATTGGATGGCATGGATGTTTTAAGGGATGATATAGTTTTTCAAAATGGTTGAGGTGTATTGATTTTGTTTGATGAACAATCTAAATCAGGCAAAGAGTTGGGAATGGGTTTGTTTTTACGTGCTTTATGTATTTTAAGGTCTTGCTGGCCATTAAAGAATCTGGGCTGGGAACATTGTGGGCACTTGACTATATTTTCTGGTGAACTTGGCAGATGCGAGCTTTCTGGAGGCAAAGAAACATAACTTACTGACATAAATATCATAACTATATAACATGCATTTAAATAACAAAAAACACATACAAAAACACAAAACAGTTCACCACAATGTTTTCATAATATGTTATACAAAAATCATGGAGACGTCAAAGACACTGGGAATGTGGGCCAATCAATGATTGACTCCTGATGTATGCCACACGTTTAACCAATAGACAAAGCTTCTTAAATAACGTTACTTGGTTGTGTAACCAAGTAAACTAATATTGTATTACCAAAGAATAAAAAATAGTACAAAAATAACAGATAATAGTAAAATTACAAACAAAACAGAAGTTTTTAATGCTTAAGTACTTCAAAATATAACATAGAAGTGAATGCGTGGTGAAATGTGTTTATTGTCACATCACATTTAGTGACAGCCATAGGGGAATATTTTACTCCAACGAAAATAGAACGTGAAGAACATTTCGGACTATTCGTCTGTCATATCTTTGAGTGACATCTACATTCGGAACATTATAAAGCGTTATAAATAAATATAAGATTTAAAAAAATTCTGGACAGTCACACAATTTTTTTCATGAAATTCATTGTTTTGTAAAAATAATTATATGAAAAGCCGATTTGTATTAAAATCATTTCTAACCCCCAATATCTGTTTATCTCTGCAAAAGCAAATGCTGTTGGGTTAATTATGTAATCGCTGCTGAAAGGTTATGAGATCATTACTTCTTTATAATAGAAATGTTTCGCGTGGTAATTTTTTACCCCACGACACCAGTTAAAAGCTAATTATGAAGGTTTTAACAGTACGCAGTTTTCGTCTATCATTCTTGGACCTCCTAGTGTCATCAGCTCCTTAGCCGCGAGATGGCAGAGGCGCGATGCCGCGCGGACCCCCGCGGCGGCGCATCACGATGCGGCTAACGAGGGCCGGAACAATGTCTCTATTGGCTTATTCTGGAGCTTGAGATCAGAACAAGGGATGAATAGAGCATAACAGGATTGAACACTTTTTACTGACCTTGTTCGTTTGTCCGCTACTGTTGTCATGAATAAATCAATCTCGAACCACAACAGCGGTAAATTTTGCACAATTCTAAATATGAGTAAATAATAATTTAAAAAGTGCTTATTTTATGAACCGCCTTAAAAATATAAATCTCTTCCTTTTCCCCAAATTTCCATTTTCTCTAACTCTGGAAGAGTTGATAATGGAAAGATGGAAAGCTGAAAGGTTTTTTTCTTTTTGGATAAGGAAAATATCAAGTG
The DNA here is from genome assembly GCA_927399485.1 of Calamotropha paludella. Taxonomy (NCBI): domain Eukaryota; kingdom Metazoa; phylum Arthropoda; class Insecta; order Lepidoptera; family Crambidae; genus Calamotropha; species Calamotropha paludella. The sequence continues at coordinate 14,514,522 of OV656803.1, read as the reverse complement.
ATAACAGTGATTTGTAGAATTGTCAATGTAAACTGTCGCTAAAGTAAATATACCCTAATATGAAACATACTTTAGCTAAAAATGAACTTTTTAATTTAAAGTGATTTTTATATAACATACGCATTGTCACTTTGCACTTTGTTAATCAGCAAATTTACAATTCCTTTTTATAATTTTATGTTAGCTTGTTAACAATTTTTGTGCATAATTAGGCAAAAATAACTAGGCAACCTTTAATTAAGGCGTCACTTTGAAATGTGTCTTATAGAATTATGTAAATGTCTATAATAAGTGATTGTCTTGTTTTTAGTCCAATAAATTAATATGACTTCTACCTACATATCGATTTGTGTGGTAAATAGAAAATCTGTGAAAATGTGTGAAAAGTATAATTCCAAACATTATTGCCGACTATTATTATTTGAGTGTCTTTACACCATAGATTTCTCTATGCCGTCGAACCAGATACGTTCTCTATGCAAATAAAGTTACTAGCAAAAACAAAGCGAAACACGGTAATTACACTTGGTGGAAAATTAACCGCGCAGATATGGGCGACATGCCTGCAGTCGGTGCCGTAATGAGTCAAGATATGCTAGTTTTGTGCACGCCACTGTAGTCACGGGAATGATTTTATAATTAGCCCGTGTGTTTGGCCATTTCATTGTACAGGTTTGTTATTTTAGTTACATTTCTAATTTGACCTTTTTAACAGGAATAACGTATCTACCTACTCTTGAAAGATATTAATTATGTACGTAAATTTTTACATTGAAATTATCACAAATAAAAGAAATAGATACGGTGAAAATCCGCTCGCGGTAATAAATTTGACGATCATTTGGTGTAACGGTATTGATCTTGCCTTTCACGCCGACAGTTATGGGTTCGAGTCCTGGAAAGAGAAGATGTTTTTGTGACGTTTTAATATATTTCTATGAAAATTACATATGTATGTATCCTATATATAGGTCAATTTGATCCCTAGTATCCATAACTTAGTTTGGGCTGTGACACACCAATTGTGATGTGAATGTAAGTAATGTTATTTCACATTTTTTTACATATCCATAAGTTCTTTATCATCATATCTATCTTTTAAAGCATTTTAAAATTTCCACTTGTGGGACGCTGGCGTTGTTCTCACAACTCACTAAGAGAGACTGGAGGTACGAAAAATTCACGAGCCTTGTGAAGCACGGAGCACCTGCAGGTAATATTTATTTGCTACCTATCCAATGACCAATCCCCGTTTAATCTTAATTATAACACCGAAAACTAACCACTGCCGTCATTCAGCTCTTCACACACATTAAACGATATTTTTAAAATAGTTTTATTTCATTCTACTTTGTTTCGCTTTCTTTGGCAAAAAGTGCTGTAAGTAAATAATAGTAATTATTTTTTTAACTCTTATTTTTATGCTTGTATTAGTTATGTACTTGTATGGTTTAAGGCCATAATATCGTCCTAGATCGTTATTGTTCCTTCCTCTTTCTTCCTACATCTTCCAAAACGTGTTACACCCAAGCGTATTCTCGTATAGAACTTACGTATCATTTAAAAAAGTTGTAGGTGTTTTTCTGTAAAAGTAAGTACATATCTCTCAAAATAAGATAGACTTCTGATTTAAATAAGACTTCAGACAGGTACATTTTTGGATATCTCAAGATGATCGAAATATCCAAATACAACTAATACTTATTTAAAATATATAGGGACTAAAAATAACGTCTTAAACAACCTTTAACTGCCCACGTGAGGGTTGAAAACGGACACGTTACTATTCTGGTAGATAATTTATAAAATAAAGAAACGCGATCTTTTCTGCATGTGGGGTAGCCAGTAAGATACATAAATCTGTAGCCAAAGGGTTGTAAATCTCTAACCCCTTTCTAGAACGAGTGATCTACGGCAACTCGTGAATGTTGACCCCTTTACCCGCTCCGGGGTCAACCAAAGTAGGAAATGAAAAGGGTTTCATCATAGAGATTGAAGGATCAAAATATATTGGGCGTTTTGTTAAAATGCGAATGAAAATTTCAAGACGATTCAGACGTTTTCGGTTTTCTTTTTCTAGTCGATTTTGTAAATTGATATTGCTTTTTGGAAACGTTTATTTTAAGTTGTGAGTTAAATTTTAATCGCTTAGTTTAATATAGGTGCAAATATAATTCAATTATAATATCTTGGATATCTCTAGAGGTTCAAATAAAGAGAACAAATTGGTAAGTAACATAGAGCTTCGTGATTTACTCCTAATTTTTATTAATAGTAAGTATTCTTGTCTTTTTGGTTCATATTCCTTACTATTATAGTGGTTAATTACAATAGAACCGAAGACTATCTAAAAATAAATGTAAAGTGAATCATCTTTTTCGTCGATTATTTATAAACTCTTTAAAAGTAAAAAAAACACATGCTGATATTCATCCTATTATCGAACTAAAGTAGGGAAAAACTCTTAGTTTTACCTAATGTTACTCACGCTAAATATATCTCTATTTGAATGTTTTTCGAAGCTACTACGTATTTCATGCTTTTTAGAGTTCCACAGGTGAAAACATTGGCCACCATTAAGGAATTGACGCGGGTCCAGCCCTCTATACGGAACCCGCAATAATTCACAAAGAAAGTCTACTACCAATATAGGAGTAGTGTTTGGACAAAGATTAAACTAGGTAAAGACTCGTTACTTTTTTGTCTATTAATTTTTAATTAAATTTTATAATCATATTTGTCAATATTGTGATGTAAAATTTTCGAATTAACTTATAAAAGGTATCAAGCGGCACAATTTGATTTTTAAAGTAATTATTACTTTTGATTTTGTCCATTGAGTACCTACATCTTCTAACATCCTCTGTGATCGAGTGGTCTGCTTTCTTATTTTAAGCGTTGCTATATATGGGGTCCCGGATTTATTCCCCGGCTGGATAAAGGTGATACTATTTTGGGCATCCCAATGTAGTATCGACGTTGTTTCTGATATCCGTGACATAGGTGTATTAATTTATTCAATATTTTTTAACGAGAGATATTAAAAACCGTAATTTTTTTTTCTTTTGCAATTATTTACCTTAAATATCTTATTTTATATTAAATATTGTTTTTATTGTATTATTATATTACATCACAGAGACATTAACTATTATAGAAATCCCTAATATCAAAAGACATGACTATCTACTTTTACTTCTTCTATGAAACATCAAAGCCAGTAGCCAACATAATTCAACCCGGATACAATAAACTGATCGCTTATATAAAACTTTATTGGTGGCTTGGGATGTGCTATTTTAGACTATATTGCCATTTATATTTTACAATTTTTATTGCCGCATTCCGAAGACGTATTATGAAGATGTCGATTAGATGAAAGAATTCAATGCTTTCTCCAATGCGTTTAAAGACACAAGACTGTGTGAATCTATAAATATAATAACCTTTTTAAATACAGGTTTAACGTCCATAACGGATAAGCACTGCGAGTATATACCTTAATGACTTGTTTAGAACAACTGTGATAAATTAAGCTATAAATACTCAAAACTAAAAATATAAAATTAATAAAGAGTAACTTAAGATAACTTTTTAAAGATAGACGGAATTACAAGTAGATCTTACCTTAAAGAGACGGAAAAAAGACGATGAAGTATTTGGTCACCTTATAAGTTATGAAAACTTCAAATACTGAAGGAATGAGAATGAGGGGGAGAGTAAGAACAGATTATACCGAATAGATAAACAGGAAAACTGTTGTGGTGTCGTATAAGGGAGTTAAGATGATGGCAATTTCATTGCAATTAGCAACAAAATATTGTATAACAAATCTCAACTATGGTAACTAATGATCCATGACCAACCACAGATAACATTGCGCATTCATAGGCACTAACAGCTACAGATGCAGCTGGGACCAACAGCTTAACATATCCTTATTAACCCGTTTTAATAAATTTTTGGTCACCTATAAGTTTACCAGCTTTTGATAAAGATCATTAACCACTCTAAAGACTTTCGAACCTTATTTCCTAAGCACAAAGCTTAGATTAGGTAATATTACCACAGAAGACCTCCGAGGTCAAGTGATATGCAAACCTTCTTTTATGGTAAAGCTACCCCCAGGTCAATTTAGAAAACGACCTTTTCTATATTCACTTGAGTCTGGGTGTTACTAAACTTGGATTCCGAACACTGTATATGATATTGTCTAATATTTATTATATTTGTTTATTCATTTCTGTGTGGTGTCTGGCAGAGTAGAATGGCACCAAACCTTCAAATTTAAAGGCATCGTCAAAAGAGTCTAATGATACTAGAGTTCATCAAATCACCATACTGCTCACGTAGACCACTGAGAAGCAGCGTGTTTAAATTATGGTATTTTACTACGGTCTTCAACTCACCTGCCAACATAGAGATTCTGGTAAAGTCCCCCATTAGATGTGAATTGTATACAAAGGCTCATTTAAATAATAAAGAGAAAAGAAGACAGAGTTAATATTAATATTTCACAGATTTTTTTTTACTAAAAATAACGCTTGGGTCCATTGAGCGGAGGGTCAAGAAGCTCATGGACAATTACTAATTATTTTTATTTTATATAGCAAGCTGAAAAGCTTTCAACAATAGACGGAAGGTGGCTAACCTAAATTTCGGAGATCGTGCAGCAGAATTGCACAGCCTTGTTCCGCTGCCGTCCCCATTTTTTCATCGGACAACCATACTTACTAATAGGCGCCACCGTTATATGGTTGATATACCAAAGAGTCGCATTAAGCAACTTATAACCTATATAGATTACTAGCGACCCGCCCCGGCTTCGCACGGATGCAATCCTCTACTATATTATGGATGGTTATACATATAAACCTTCCCCTTGAATTACTCTATCTATTAAAAAAATCCGTATCAAAATCCGTTGCGTAGTTTTAAAGATTTAAGCATACATAGGGATATAGGGACAGAGAAAGCGACTTTGTTTTATACTATGTAGTGATGTCCGGAACCTAATAGACATTTCTTGGTTATTCTACTTCCTTATCCATATATTATAGCAATCAATTCCCGGGAATTTGTGCATATGGAAGCTGAATGCCCGAAGGTTGTATGTCTGTAAACAAGAAATCAATCGTCAGAGCCGCACCCTGAGGGACTGCATTTCTAATCTTATGACTTATCAGGAAGTGAATGAGTGACCCGTGACCTTCTTCAAAGAAACTCTTCGGAAACTAGACAGCCAGCACTACATTAAGTCATTCCTCAGAAAACCAAGGTGAAATTATCATGTAACTAGAAAAATCATAAAATCTTGGAAGGAAATTTTCTGGCTACAGTACCAATAAAAATTTAAGTTACTATAAAACTTGTGAATTTGATTTTGAACATCAATTGAATTGTGCTTAGCAAATTTAAATACTTATAACTACAATGGACCCACTTAGTTGATATCTTAACGTTCAAGAAATTTATAAAATTTTGTTGTTTTGGAAAAGATTACGAATTGTTGATTGAACGTAAAATTGACATTCTTGATAAAACCATTTGCAATGGGATCTTCCGAAACTTTGACTTTAATTCTGAAAGAAATAGGGTAAAGGCACCAGTGGTCAGCCTCATAACGACTTTTTGAAGTTTGAACAGTTGCCATTTCTACAGCATATGTCAGATAATGAAATGTACAACATGATTGGATTTATTGTTTACTATAGTTTTTAAAAAATATATCTCAAAAACAATAATTTTCCTAATAAAATATATAATTACGTTTAAACAAAAAATGGCACTTTGTCCCAGTGGACAGCCTCTAAAAACCAGTAAACAGCCTCGATGAACCCAGTGCTCAGCCCTTGTAAGTATGAAATATTTATAAAATGTATGTTTATAATCATTGATTATAAATATACATTTTATAATTGTTTCAGGTAAAACTTATTATTGCTTATAGATTCTCATACAAATAACCACATTCGTCCCCAAAAATATCATTTAAATAAGATCGTGGCTGAGTACTGGATCTTCAACACCCAGTGATCAGCCGCATGAAAAAATAATTTAAAATGTGGCTGATCAGTGGGTATTTCGACAATTAGGAAATGTTTGTCGTACTAAATTTGGAAATTTATATTTATCGGTTCTAATGGTCGTCTTGTAATTTCGAAAATAATCGAAAAATTCAGTTATCAGCCCCGGGGCTGTCCATCGGATCTTTTGTAAAAAAGTGGTATCCAATGGTCAGCCCCCTCAATTTATATGTAAAAAAGCGATATTTTTATCAAAATTTAATATAATTTAACACATGAACTAATGTATAAAGCTACCATTTAGAAAACACAATTACATTGCATTATTAAATAGGTTCTTTCTTACCTGTTAAGAGAACACTACGTGTAATAAAAAATATGGCGGACTTGACACTATTGCTCTTGTCGTTGGACAGCACCGATATGAACGAGTTTATTTCTACCCCCTGATCCCCTGCCACTCCTGTCGCGTGACACATTAACCAATGAGGAATCAGAGCATCTATTTAAGTGCAAGTGATTTGTTTATTTTGATTATAGCGATATTTATGGCCAATAAACGATGTAAAAGGCTGAACACTGGTGCCTGGCTGGCCACTGGTGCCTTTACCCTACTATACGTGCTTAAATTACTCCCCATTTCTCACTCATGACATCATTCGTGACATATTTTACTGTGGGAACTTAGGAATCTCTTCACTTATTCCAAACCAAGAACAGTTATAACGATCAAATCCAACTATTTGCATAATTATGGATTCGTTCATTAACATAATATTTATTTATAAATCTTTATTGAATAAAAGTCCTTAGCAACTATAGAGTCCTAAACGTCGTAAAATAAATACCGTATTTGTTCCAATAATACGGTTAATGTGTGTTCAGAACTTCAAATCTTGGCATAAAAATAAAAGCAGCTCGCGAAAGAGTTATGAAAACATTTGTCATATTTTGGCGTTTTTTTTTTGCTCGAATAAAGAAAGATATGATAAAACAATTCACACGTAGATGTGGAGATAATAAATGATGTTAACGAAGTATATAAATATCAGAATAGAATAGAATACACATGCATTTAAGAAAAGAAAAAAGTAGATGAAATTGAGGTTATAGTAGGCAACATTTTAAAACCAACGGTCATACATTGGATTCATTTTCATATACTCAAAGACCAAACCAGTACCCTAAGTACTAAAAAGTACGTATATCTAATAAGAGTAGATAAACAAATATTTTATTGCATTAAGAATAAAGTTTTGAAACGATTTAACTTTTACACGGTACTTGCGCCGTTGTTAGCGCTCTTGTTGTGATACTTGACGATCGTTACACGTTCCGATTGTTAGACTATATTCGTAAGGAAAAACATATCAAAAATCCTTTATTAAGCCTCTTTCGTAGGATCTACCTTACAGTAATTAAAGGATAAACAGATTATTTTTAAACAATGTGTGTTTTTCGTTTCTTAGTGCTCTAAGATTCTAATACAAGTACGAGCGGTGCGTTTAAAAGTAAAATTGATGGTGAACATAAGTTGCACATGTCATGACATTGTTATTACTTATATAGGTACACATATAAAAATAAAAAAATGTCCTGTTGTTATCTTATCACACTTAAAATACATAATTTACAAAGAGAAAGTTAAGCGTCGTCGTACTGGATTAGCGTGATGTGAATTAATTTATCATAAATCTTATATAACTGACCAAATTATATTTTCCTCATATTTTAGCTTAAGAGAAACCTTTGTTCACTAAAACCTAGATTTATGAGTTGAAACCTGATTATGCGAAATTAAATAACTGAAGTTTAGTTTTTTTTTCATACAAGGTCTATCAGTAAGTCGATGACCTTATAAACGGTATTAACATCTGGCCTCTTGATTAAAATTAATTAGGTTTTTATATGAAAAAGTAGTTTAAAAATGTGAGTTTAAGGGGTCCTCCGAATGGCGCAGGACTATTGGATGGTATATTTTGAGTCACCGATTCGATGAATCGTCCGCAAAAATTTCTTTTCCTCTATGATAAGCTGAACACCCTTACCTCTGTGCCATTGAACTATGATTTATTGATTTATCATAATATCTCAGGATAATATATAGGATGTGTATCGGTAGAGCAGGAGCGTCTGGAAGCTATATGCTTTCAAAAGTAATCGATAGAGATCGGTCTTGTTTTTTAAACATTTTCCAAAGCCACAAAAGCGAACCCAACGTTGTAATTAGCAAATGGCCAAAGATGTACCTCCGATATCTGCTGCTGCCACGTACTATTTTTATGTTTTTTCTCCAGCCACCCACTATTCGGTTAGTTCCTTGCATCTATGGAATGGAGTCTGAATGAGGAGCGTCCCTTTGAGTATGGTAGTCGCAATTTTAGGTTAACACGGGATACCACGAGTATTGATCTCAAAGGATTTTGATAAACAAATAGAACTTTATAAAGACCAATGGTTTATTAGGAAACAGCGACTATTTGTGGAATATATAATTATCAAGTAGAGATTTTAGGCCTCTATTTAGGGTATGAACAGTTTCGATATAAAATACTATTGTATTATATAAGATAATATAGATAAGATAATATATTTATTTGCCTGAAATGCGGTTTAATACATTATGGTATACAATATTAAATAGCACAGACACATTTCGCTACATCTAGCATGCAAATTTTTTGTGTTTATTTTAATTTACAAAGTTATATTAATTAAAGATAGTTAATGAATACTATTAGAATACTTTAAAATTAAAATTAACCGTCACTTTATACCAATTTCACAGTTTTCAATTTAACTTAGTCTAGGTACACAATATTATTTGGCCAATTAGTTTAAATAATGGACGATAACAGTCTTGTAACCAATAAAATAATAACGAATAAGTATATTAGAATGTCAATATATAAATTAAATATTATGTCTCTTATCTAAATAGTCCTTAACATTATAAAAACTCATTTTCTGAAGCCATTCATGTAATTTGCACTTAAATTTTTTCACAGGCAAATTCTGCAAAATTTTGGGCAAGTTGTTAAATATTTCAACACACATAGCATACGAGTTTCTCTTACATATATCCGTTCTAATGTTTGGCAATATCAATTTATTTGGATATCTTGTATTAAAATTGCAAGCCTGCTTTTTTGTCGAGAATAGACTCATATGAGTTTTAACAAAGGTTGCAGCCTTGAAAATATATAAGCTTGGAAGACTCAATAATTTCATTTCCATGAAAAGAGGTCTGCAAGACGTACATGTATATGTCGCACTGATATATTAAATACTTTATTTATTTATTTATCTTTATTAGTAAGTTTGGTAATACAACGAGGTAACGTACTTTACTTGTGGGTAAAGATTAAATATAGATTTTATGTTTAATTTAAAATTTGTATGTTACTACTTTTTGGCTAGTTTAAATACAAAGTCATTTAATGTTGAAAACATTATTTTTTGAGGAATTTAAGGTAATTATCCAAGAGCAACGTTTGTTTCATGTATAAGAAGGCGGCCACTTTTTTTTAGTTTTAATAAATATTGTATATAATCTTAAATATGTTGTGGGTACTTTCATCGATTGGAATGTTTCGGAGCAGCTGTTTAGATGTCTATAAAGAGTTGTTTCTTAGAACAAAATATTATAACGACTGACTTAATACTTAATCTATGTTGATATATATAAAATAATAAAAAAAGTTTCTAATCGTAAACTATTCTCAAAAAGATTGAAAGAGCCTGTGTAAGTTTTCAAATTAAAAAGAGATAATAATTATACATAATAGTTATAATATATTCTTATATATTTGAATGATTTTTTGCTGATTTCATTTCAGCAACAGTCGCGGAAGTAAATTTTGCCAGCTCGCCAGTTTAATATGATCCGTAAATTGGCATAAGTAGGTATTATTTTTGTGTCAAATTATGAACGCATTGACTGATATATTATTTGTTTGATTGATGTTATTTTTTCTATCTTTGCTTACGAATAATTTATCGTGGTGATAGAAGAGTTTTATACCGTAAATAAAAAAGAAATATGTAACATTTTTTTTTCAATAGTCAATAGTTGTTTTCGCTATACATTCGCATAGCTAAATCACTTTAAAATTTACCAAATCTGTCTTTCAATTTGCGTTTATTTTGTTGGAGAGTATATAAAAAATTACTAGACATAAAATTTTGCTGACTTATTTTATATGGCTGCTAAAAGAAACGTGTTAAGCTGTCAATGACAGATTCTTGCGGTAACGCAATATTTACACTTGAGTACAATAAATGAAAATCACATTCATCAATTCTCATGACAACATATTTTCTATTTAAAAAAAATATTTTATTAATATACATTATATAATATTTTTAACTACTACAAATATATAGTTTTCTTAAAGATGTGTCCATTTCTTTCTCGTTTCGATTTCCACTATTTTCTCTATTATAGTTCCACTCTCTATAGACCTACAAGTAGTTGCACAATTAAGAAAATGGTAGTTGCAGCCATCATTTTATATAAGCTATTATCGTAAATATCTTATTAAGATATTAACGTATACCGTGTTATTATGAACAAAAATGTTTACTTACCAAATAAAGTGGAACTCTCGCTTCTTATAAATAGAATAAAAGAATGTTTTTATCTTGTCTCTGTGGTTGCTATAGTTGAAAAATTAAATTGTACCATTATAAAAACGACCTAACAAGCAATTCTAAAAAGCAATCAAATAACTATGTTGTATTACGGATAGTCATATACCGTTTAAGATTAAAAAAAAGCAACCAACGGTTAATATTAGTGTTGTAAACTGTCTATTATTTATATCGATTAATATCGACATTCTGTTTAAACTCTAATTCTAGTGCAAATAATATTGTTATGTCATCGTTAGTTAAAAATATCAAATTGTGTTTAGACTACACAGCAATAAAGAATTTAATTAATATAATTATAAAAATTCTTTCTAGTTTTGTCACCGATCAGAAAGTACAGCTATATATAGTGTCAAAAACAATTTTACGTTTATTAGTAAAATAAAAAAATATGTAGCTTACTTCCGCTCACTTAGTGCTCGTTATTGCACCGTCTACCAGCTCCTGACGATAATCCGTGTGAGGGCGAAACACGTGTAGAGTAGTTGGTGAAGGTGCCGGTGTCTGCGGTTCCTGCATTTATTTGCGGGCGGGCGGGTGGTACACACTGCTCGAGTTTTGCGGAAGTAAGCTACATATTTTTATTTTACTAATGGATATCGACTTCCGCCAAGTAACGCCTGATTCTATCAAATAATTTTACTTTTGATATTAACCAAATAGAACTGCAAAATGCTAATCGCTTTTCAAGGTTATATTGATCATCGACATCGTAAGTGTCGATAGCTATACAACGTTAGTTACAAGCGACCACGACTTGTGAATAATTTATGCTATTACATTTTTATAGTTCATTAGTGTTTCAATTGTTAGTTTTTTGATAACACGAATTAGGAATAAAATTTCTTTTTGATTAGAGTAATCAATAATTATGATAGCTAATGGTTTGGAATACATTAAATAATTTACATAGATTTTTAATTCGTCTTTATTAATTACCGACGATTTTTATGACAACACTGATTTCATATATCTTAATCGATAGAATTGAAAATAATGATGAAATTTATCGTACATTCCTTTCTATTAAGAGAAAAAACCAAGATGCTAATATTTTAAATAAATTAATGAATATTTAAAACTAAACGGAGTGATTTTACCATATCTTAATTTTGAAGATATCTTGATGTAAAGTTATTCACCTGAAACAAACGAGAATTACAAATTATTTTTTTGTATAATAAATCAGTTCATTCAGCATTGGATAAAATTTAAATTATAAATGAAAGCCAGTGTGTTTGACAAATTGAAAAGTACAGTTGCTTATTTTATGTAGTGATAGTCGGATTACAATATGTATATATATACACATATACATATTATATATATGTATATATATATATTTACATATATATACAAAAGATCATCGTGTAGGTAAATATATATGAAAATAAAACGATTTTACTGGATAAACTACGTTTTTATTGTTGTTTTTTATATGTTATCCTGACGTTTCGATTCCTTTTAAGGATGACTAAGGTAATGGTTGTTCATGTTCTAATACCTTCCAATATTTTAATCTGTTTCGTCACGTACTGTTAGATTTATACAGATTAAATAGTTTTATTTTGCATTATATTTAGTTAATTTACTTATCTACAATCACTGTAAACTGCTGAGTCTACCATCAGTTCGGAAATTCTCGGTAGACTCAGACTTTTGTAAAGAACTGTTTATAATTTCAGCCGGAAGGCGGCCACTGGCCCCAATATTAAAGACCTTCTTCAAATATGGGGGATATGCCACAATCTTCATTCTTTGAAACGGGTTAGAAATTGCTGTAAAAGATCGTAATGATATAAACGCCCATACAGTGATTACCTTCGATAACATTAGTCGCCTTTTGCAACACTTTCTCTATTATTTCTCTATCGATCTAGTTATTTCATATAAGTATTTGAGTAACAGGGTAAAATTTAAAAAGATCATAGCCTTGATGTTATCCCAAAACTTGCAATATGACAGTATTGATTGAAGAAGTATTGTTTAATAAAATAATTAGTCAATATCTTAACTCTCATAAAAATACTATTCCAATATTCATAAGTAAAAATTCTCAAACAAACATACAATTACAAATAATCACACCAATAAAAATCGTTTGCAACTCTTTGAGATGTACCGAGCGGATTGTGATCGAGTCTCAGCAATCGATTCCCGAACCGAGATAAAGGCCGGATGATTTTAAAAAAGTGAAAAAAAATTACGGTGGAGAACAAAGGAGCCGCCTCCATGGCGAAATTCGCAGATTACCAAGGAATCCGATAAACCAATAACGCGTGTAGTCGGCCTGTATTGAATTAGCAAACTGAATATATTAATAAAATAATCCATCACTGGAAATGGAAAACATGTGCTATTTTTATCAGTATTTTGAATCAGAAAAATCTCAATCAAAAAAATTTAAAATCTGTTATAAAGTGCAGTTAAATATGTACCAAGCATTAAAGACTTTGGTAGTTTTAACCACAGACAGTATAATAATAATTCCATATAATAAAAATAATTTTATTTAATTTTTAACCTTTATTTTAGCAAGTTTCATTATACTAATTTATAATTTTTAGAAAGCTGATTAGAAAAAAATATCGTAAGGTTTTTACACCATAAATTTTCACACTTACAATTTATTTGATATTCTAATGAAGTGAAATTATAAACAAGTTGTTGAATTGCGTTACAAGGTTTTGAAATATATTATTTAAAAATATTTAAAATTGAAGTAACAGGTTTATCGACTACGTTAGGACAACTATCAGCTAAATGGAAATCAAATCCCCAAATGTAATATTTATAACCGCAATTAGATTATTTTTAGAATTTATAATTTAGGTGCGAACATTTTACTATCGTGTTTTTATATTGTGGCTGTCTATTGGACTCTATATCATACAGTTATCGGATTTGTTGAATATATTTAGTCAAATGAGAAAAAAGACTAAATCAATTCTTTATAACAGAAATGTAGAAGAAGTTTGTAGTACACTCTTTTGAAGAAAACCGCTATTTAATAGCCTACCTATTTTTTAAGACATCAGCTGCAAAAAACGCGTAGACGCCATGTACACAAATATTTACTAATTGACTAATTTATTAGCAACTCAAAGAGTAATAATACCTATAATAACAACCAAATTGACTATTCTCCGAGCCTTTCAATATCCAAATGACTGACAGACCTTGTGTGAAAATGCTTGTCTTCACCAATAATAACCTCACTAGTAATTGGTCAAGCTCTTTAAAACTGCAAAGTTGCTGTACATTATAAATTAATATAACTGAAATAAATAAAACAATATTTGTACTCAATATAAAATGGCAACATTGTTTGATTTTAAGTGTAGGTACATTTCAAAATACATTATTTAATTAGTTCAAAATACAAAGCCTGAAAGAGTGAAATCATCGGTCGATGAATATTGCCAATTCTGTACTCAGAATGAAGTACAGAGAATATATAATTCCAATATAATTAAATTGAATCGACCAATTTAGTGCTTCGTCAGTATACGAGACAAAGTGTCAAGATGAAAGGAGCCGCCAGCGATTGTCGCCGCATTGTATCGTCACTCGTTAGTCCGGCATTATCGTTGCAAGATTTATTTTAACGATTAACTGGCTGCCATGAGCGATAAGGGTGCAGCGGGTCATTAAAGACAATCACTTGATTAATAATGTAACTAAAAAGTTGTTTCCCATTTTTTTAAAGATTAAGTATCTATACTTTTATTACAGGCAATGAAAATGTAGAAGATGTCAATTCACTGTGTATCCAGGGCTTTTTATAATTGAATCTCGACATTACATTATTCAGGATATCTGGAGAAAAGTCTTTTAATATCCAACCAGTAGTTAGAGAGGCTTGGTATGCTATTACCATATGATTAAATATATAAATATTAATTTCTATTTCTACTACTCTACTTTATTTGCAATATTGAAATCGCTTGCGTCTATCCCTTACGGCAAAAGCTACTTCAACGATTAACGCTTATAGCTCAAGTCATTAAGCCACAATTGGAACGTGTGTGTACCTTTACGAACCGCGATCGTCTAGCATTGTTTCAATGAACAATAGACGTCGAATAAATTATTGCCAAAATGGGCACATTTCAATGTGCTATAATAGTTTTCTTGCTTCGCTATGTATTAGCAACAAGTTAAGCATAGATGTCTTTGTTAGTATGAATAGGTTACACATGTACAAAATATATAATAAACCTTAGTTGAGGAGTTCGTTGGCGCGGTGGTTAGTGCGTTCTGCTTATGGTTGCGGAGATTAAGGTTTATTCCCATAGGTCATTCAGAGGATGAGTAACGAAAGGCTTAATAATTCGAACTCCATCTTACTTTGTATTGCCGGCTACTACTGTTGTCGTTAGTATATATCTATCCGCACTAATATTCTTTTTGTACACACAAAAATACATTAATGATTATAGAAACACAAGGAGACCTTCAAATGGCAGCTTTATCATCGATATAAATTAAATAGTTGTTTATAAGCTATAGATATATTTGGTTACGATCCCCCCTTTTTCTCACTACTTTTTATTTCATTAGGGCACAGGCTTTCCAAATAAAAAACATTCTAAATCTTAATGAGGCACAGGCCCCAGAGTGAGGACAAATGTAGTCTAATAATCATCAAGCAAAGTAAATTTACA
Source organism: Calamotropha paludella (assembly GCA_927399485.1). Lineage (NCBI taxonomy): Eukaryota > Metazoa > Arthropoda > Insecta > Lepidoptera > Crambidae > Calamotropha > Calamotropha paludella. The sequence continues at coordinate 14,499,176 of OV656803.1, read as the reverse complement.
GCGGAGTAATTCCATTCATATAAAATCCCGTTAAAATGTTTTAGTCAGACTGATATTTCTCCGGTATTAGAATGTGTTACAGATATGAAACAATTTTATCCAAATAACTGACGAGTGTATTTTGCATCTCGTTTTTATTTACTCAGTTCCGATGTTTCGATTCCCTGTCGAGAGCCGTGTACACAGGATGATTAAAGTTATTTCTGGTAAAAAAGCGTACCATTTCAATGAGTAAACATGAAAGTGTAGTAAGCAAATAATGCTCGCGTTTATAAAAGATTTTTTTCTTTCTATAACCCCAAGATATTATCAGCAGAATATCAATGCATTTAAATTATCGAATAACCAATAACATGCCGACAACGTTAAAGAGTTTTAATATACTTTAATACTTAAATTGTTTATTTAGAGAAAATGTGTTGAAAGAAATCACCTCCGGTGGGATTCCATTTTACGTTATTCGAAATAAAAGCCAAAGACTTGGGAAATAACTCGCAACTAAAATAGGTATCTCTTAGCATAAAAATGGTGATACTTTGATACACTTTCTTTACTTCCTTCTCTTTTTAATATAAATGATAATAATATCATTTTCATCACGTCATTAGTAGATAAATAAACTTTAAAAAAATTGTTTGTTTTATGTAATGTAAATGTATTTAGTTGAAAAAATTGGACCTCGCATATCCGTTTGGATACAAAGCTTCAGAATAAAGCAATCAAGTCTGTCTTTTAACCAATCCACACTTACTGTACTAGGCTAAGTAGAGCGTATACTATCGATACTTAACTTTATCTACGAACACTTAATTTATTCGATTTGGGAAAACAATGCTTATTATACAGACATATTATACAACAAACTTGGATTTGGGACTGGAATCTACAGGGATATTATACATAAAAGCGTTTTGATTTTAATTGCTATTATTGTAAAAAACCACCAAGATAATATTTTTAATGAAGAATTATCACTGTGTTGCAATAGTTGTTTGCAATAAAAGAACAAAATTGCTTAATTTAACAACGGAGGTGCCAAAAAAGCGTAATTCCGAGAAAAAGTATGTAGGTTGTTTGCATTGTAAAAATTTTATTTCACTCCGAAACAGCGAATAATGAAGATGTTGGCTTCATTGCTACTTTATAATTACGCTTTACTTTGGACAAGTGACTTTTACAAGGAGATTTTGTTAATTGTGAAGAAATGTCAATGGCTTTTTGTTTGTTTTTGTGTTAAATTCATTTAAGAATGTGTAACTTAAGTATAAGTTAATTCTTTTATTATTTTATGATATGATGACATTATACTTACCTAAGAACGAGATTTTCCAAGTCACTAATAATGATAAATTTGATCAAAATAATTGCAAGATTTACACGCGTTATGTGAATCAATTTTCCATGTAATTCTCTATTTCATAATTGAGCGTTAATAATGCAATAATTATATTATATAATTTGTATAAAAACGTGCATTATGTAATTTTGTGTAACAGTTTATAGTCTACAAAACTTTTTTAACAATATCAGCACTGTTTCCTCGTCCTAAAATGAACCTTAACACTTTATGTTAAGAATGAATTCAGATTACTATTAGCAAAATAGCAACCGACTTCAAAAACTAAACAAAACAGCACCCCAATCCAATGTCAAATCAGTTTTTCCATCAAGTAAACTTTCAAAAATCTATTTCCCGTCTGGACGCGCTTCCGGTGATGGCGTCGTGCCGTTTCCGGTTATTCTAAAATGCTATTATTTTCTAAAACACGAGCAAGGTAGATTGTACCTTGATCTAGTATTGAGTAGTATTGAAAGCCTTTTGGTGAAATACTAGAACCTTAAAATTTATTTCCCGTACCTAGGAAAGCCCCCGTCTCCTAATAAGGAGATATTTAGGGATCATTCGTTGTTCGCCTATCATGTATTTCAAAATGTATGACAGAAAATGTGTATAAAATGTATGTCAAATGGAAGTGAAATATTTAATTTATATTGAATACTTAAATCGATGGTTTCTAAATAAATAAATATAACGTTTCTAAGTGGAAAAATAGTACCATTATTATCACATTCGTAGGTAAAAGAAAACCTAGAAAGTAATTTTCGTCGAGTTGATATGTTTTACAAGTCAGCTCGCAGGCAGCGTAAGAATCATGAAAGGTCTAAAGTACGTAATTCAAATAACAATGGGATTACAAATTTACATTTGCCTTGGATATTACAATTTTTAACGGTGTGAGGGTGAACACTTTACAAAAAGACACGTTTGATTTACAGCTAATATAAATAATTAGTAATTAGTCAGTTTTCCTTACTCATTTATTACTACTAAAATAAATACTCAAAAAAATCTATACCCGCAAAGAAAACTACTTGCCCATGGAATTTTTGTACGGAACCCTCGGTGCCCGAATCCGATTCAGTTTTATATGTATAAGACATAAGTTCAGTATAAGGCTAATTTAATTGGAAAATAGAGTAACTTACTTGTTTTATGATAAATTTTAATATATATAAATGACGTGTCACGTTGTTTGTCCGCTATGGACTCCTAAACCACTTAACCGACTTTGATCAAACTTCGTAACTATCTGTTATTTGATCTACTTAAAAGATAGGATAGGTTTTATTTTAATTTATAACACAGCAACGCGTGGTTGGGTCAGCTAGTGTACTTATAAATCTAAAAATAAGATTAAGTTTGATACTACACCAAGCGGGTAAACAATGATTTTCCGCTTTTGTTTAGTTTATTTTTTTCCATTCATACGTTATTTTTTCTAAATGCTTAATTAAGCTGAGATACCTACTGTTCGTTAGAAAAATAAAGTCAAAATTGCCAACCGCATGTTCGTAATATTATAAAATAAAAGACTAATTTCTAACCCATGAGACATTTTTAAGTAAGTATTTTTTTAGTAAAGTAATAAATTAAGATGATAATTTCTTCTTATTACAAAGTCATCTCTAATTAATTCCAATATTTTACAATTTGATTAATATTAATTGGCTTGTTAATTATGAGATATTTATGATGTTGTGTAGAACTCCATCTGGCATTTGGATACCAATTAACATGAGGTGAGATAGAGTCATTTGCCCGATCTGTTAATACTAGAAACCTAGCATTGAAGTTTTTAGTCCTTAATAACGTAGAAAGTAAAATTACTTTTTTTAATTACTCTTAAACATAAAAAAATATAAATATAATTCAAAATAAAACAGGATCCCCCTGATGGGAAACAAACTCAAAAAAAATCGAATTATTGAATTAGGTAAATTGGTTAATTAATTTCCAACTAAAAGTACGATGCTTAAAGTTTAATACCGATAGAAAACTTTTGTAGTAAACTAACATGTAATTAGTCGGACATTTGTATAAACTAAATGACTAAGAACATTAAATTTAGTAAACATAGGAATTACCTATCGTTTTCATTTTAAAGTTTTCTTCTAATCTATCTAATATTAATATTGATAATTCATCGTGCTAGTCTTTTTTGTATTAAAGTAAAAATATCTGTTTCAACTACATGCTTAATAAAACAAGTGCTTTTTAAAATTCTTAAAAATCACAATGGCAGCTTACAACTGTGGGATACGGTTAATGAGTCGGCTTACTTAATACAAATTGAAATGGACCTATTGATGATGCAATTTAATTCAATTTAATACAAATTTATTATTGTATAATTAGCAAAAAAATATTCATAGATAAAATTAAGCAAACCGATTACATTTTATGTTTCTGACGATCGCTTAAAAATCTATATATAGCTCTTTAGCATATATATTATTATAATAATCCATAATTGTTAAGTCAACAAATAATAACTTAGGTTTAATGGTAAAGCGCGTTTCGAATAACTAAATATTACCATAACCCTGGAGGTTTGTTACCACCCGCAGTTTTTCCACTATATGTGAGAAACTCGACAAATTATTAAAGAGATTGAAATTCTTGTGAGACCAGTGTATTTTGGACTGTCGTTTGATGGAGTGATACCAACATAATAATTTATTCAAAAAAAATATTGGAAGCTGTAACAAAACTTGGTTTATATATATTTTAACTAGTGGTATTTTTATTCCAATGACTTTTGTATTTCGGTTCTATTACGTTTGATTTCTATGGACAAACTTTAGTAAAATACGTAGTTATTCGACTGTAATTTATTTAACGATTTTATAGACATTAATCTACTATTTTTTGTGTAAAATCAACCCATTGGGGTGAAAATTTCCTATAAAATGTGTGCCCGGAAAAATTACAAGGTAACTTAAATTGGGTAGTGGTATTTTTAAGAATTGAGATGACTTATCAAATTTAATGCGGTTGAAAAGTAGTGTAGTTAGAATCAACTATAAAATACCTTCTTCTAACCAATAGTATCCTAGACTTAAACAATTAATATAAAATTAAAGAATATTCCTAACGAAATAAAAATTGAGTAATAACTTAATCGATACATTAATATAATTATGTAACCATTTCAAAATATTGAAAGCTTTGACTGATTAAACAATAAAGAGAAATACTTCAGTTTAAGTTTGAGGGTATAATTAATTGCTCAATTCGGTAAAAACTTCCAATTTATAAAAGCCCTAATGCTTTTAAAAATTGGAAGTTTTTACCGAAAGTCCTTCGAATACATCATATCACTATCAATTATGATAGATACTATTGACTATTATAAAGATTCTATGGAACTCAGTTGCAAATTCGAACAGTGAAAGTAATTGACAAAAAATCATATTAAACACATCTTTGTTAACTATTGGTTATTGCTAGTACAAATATAAAATACATATAATGTACTTGATTGAGGTTTACTTGTGGCCATCAAAACACCGTACCGTTAAAACCAACGACTCTATGTGTCTTCCAAGCATGAAAGAGCAAGAGATAATAATTTTTGTAGTCAAATGTCTAATGTTGCTTAACTTTGCCAAAGTTTCTTAACCGATAATTCAAGTGTGCGTTCAAAACTTACGTTACTTTACAAAAAACTGTATACTTTTAACTGGGTGCCCGAGTGGTACATGGATGCTTTGAAAACGGACCGTAAAAGCTATGATAAAAGAAATGAATAATCAATTCGCCCTATAGGGGGTCTTTAATTAAATAATTCTCGTCTTATACAAATCGTTTGGGCACAATATTTACCATACAAATTAATCTGAATAATGTTTATGATTGTTATAAAGTATGGTTGCTGGTATCATATGAAATTCGATATGGAAATAAACGAGACTAGAATCGAGAAATTAATGGATTCGGTTGGAATTTTTTAACTAACGACTGTAATGTAAATCGAAATTGTTGTGGAGAAAATAATAATTAATAATACGTATTTAAATTTTAATATAGCGGTAGCGAAATCGTTTTTTTACGGATGTTTGTTATTTTCACTTAGGCGATTTGTCATGTTGACATGTAATTATTTTTGTGTGCTATAGATGAATTGTTTGATAATATTTAGATAGTTACAAGAGTGTTTAATTAATGAATCTATTTTATTCCTTCTTTCAATGAAATTAGTATTTAAGCAGAAGTGTAAATAAAAAAAAAGTATTAAAAGCGATAAAATGTTGAAAATAAATTATCTGTTTAATATTAAGCTCACCAGTGGTAACCTAATTCTAGTAGTATGTTTATCCGCCTTATTTGTATTTTCTGATAGAGAAAATCACTATCTGTATTTCTGCTTTCCAAGATGTTTATGTCTTAGTTTAGATTAATAAAAATAATTAATTTTAGACAACTGGTTAGGAACAGCTGCTACTAGCTTTTGTGTTCATAACAGCATTTTTTTTGGATTTTTGCTATTAGGTGCTTTTTCTGTATGTTTACACATATTTATATGGTGGATTATATTTCAGATAGAAAGATATTATTAAATTCAGAGTTTTAATCAGAGATCGGAAATCACCAAAATGCTGCTCATTAATACAAAACAATAAATCACAACGAACTTCTGCTTAATACACCTATTACTGCTTACTGTTAATAAAATATATTTTATATCTTAGCCACCAATTTCATAACTACCATAATTATATCTCTTGATAAATTATCACAATACATCAACGCATTACACATTATGACGTCATTATTCACAGCAGCAGATTAATTAACCCAAACTCTTCCACGGTTCAGTTAAACCTTCGCGTTAGCAGCAGTAATCAATTATAACTAACAGTCATGTTATAGTTAACCTATCAGCCACTTCGCCGTTCATTACATAGTATATTACATTCTCTACTCAATATTATACTTTAAAAACTATGACAATTAATTCTTCATCTTTAATGTTATAAGAATCAATTTCTACGGTCACCGGCTTATGCTATCGGAGTTATCAGAGGTCATATTCTATGCATAAATATTCTGAAATCGGTGAATGTTAAAAATATACGACCAATTAATTTTACGGTCGCATTGAGCTTATTGTCGTAATAATAAAGTCCAGTTTTGGTTACATAGTACGAAGCGTGGGTTGTTCTAACAGGGTTATGGGCAGACGGGCACAGAATGAGTTTGTGAATATTTCAAATGCAATCTCGAGTCGTTGCCCACTAAAGTTGCTATTGTTCTCGCTTGTACCGAACTGTAATGAAGGATGTTCTACTTTAGTTAGATTTTTTTTGTTTTAGATTTGGGTTATGTTAAAAAAAAATATTAAAGGAAACTCTAAAATTTAATTGATGTTAAATTTACATATATCTACACTTATTTAAGAAATAATATTTATTTTTAAAACTGAAAATAAAAGAATTTTTGCAAATATTTAACTTTTAGTGTTTAAGTTTTAATTTTAACTCTGTATTTTAAATATCGCCAACACATACAATAGGCAACATGAAGTCTTTCTTGTTGGATTTTGTAACCATTAACGGCTTATAATAGATATAACAAAATACTTCGCGTCGTATGTCGAAGTTTTGTCCCAAAAGACATTCAAACCTTATGTTGCAAGCTTCGACTAAACGAAAAGTAAATAGTAAAAGATAAATATTATCTGTGGTGAAGTATCTCACTTTGCTGCTGCAATAATATTAGCATTTAACACGTGTATAAAAACTCATTAGTTGGAATTGCAAATAAATTGCAAATCGTGAAAGAAATTGCACGAAATAGAATTGAAAAGAAATAAAGGTAAGCTTTGTGTGAAATCAAACACTGCCGCAGGGTCTAGGCAAATATACATTCAGTCAAAAAAGTATCGGCAATGAATGATTTGTTTGTGGTTCCAAATTGAAATTTTTGTTTTTTTTTGTTGTTGTTAGATTGGCTCAACTATTTTCCATTTTGGCGCGGAATTTGAGTTGCATCTGTTATTTGTATTAAATATAGTGCTGTTTCCAGTTATATCATATCTAGTGTGTATTGCGAATTTCACAATGGACAAAAATATCGAACAAAGAGTTTGTCTTAAGTTTTGCATCGCCAATGGGATTTCGTGTTCGGAGTCACTTAACATTTTACAGAAGGCTTACGGTGAATAGACTTTATCAAAAAACACGTGCTTATGAGTGGTACAAAACGTTCAAAAGCGGTCGAGATGTGATGAAAGATTTGCCTCGCTCTGGTAGGCCATAAACGTCTGCTGAAATTAACATTGCAAAAGTGAAGAAAATACGGACTGAAAATCCTCATTCAACTTTGAGAGAGATAGCCGCCGAACTTTCTGTATCTCACGATTCGATCCGTACCATTTTAAATAATCATTTGGGTATGAAAAATGTTACCGCTCGGCTAGTCCCAAAAGACCTGAATTTTCTCCCAAAACTCAATCGCATGAGAGTCGCTGAGGACATGCCAGAACGAGTCAATTCCAACCCAACATTCATGAAACGCATTGTTACTAGTGACGAGACGTGGCTTTACGAGTTTGACATGCAAACTAGTCAATAAGCTTCGGAGTGGCGCCTTCAAACTTAACCGAAACCGAAAAAAACACGCCAAAGTCAATCAAAAGTCAAAGTCATGTCGACTATTTTCTTTGACTGTGTTGTCTTAGAATTCTTCACTTAGAATTCTTGCCGGAAGGTCAAACGGAAAATAAAGAATATTATTTGAGCGTTATGCGGCATTTAAGAGAGCAAATTCGACGAAAAAAGCCAGATTTTTGGAAAGATAATTCTTGGATTTTGCACCACGATAATGCGCCTTCGCACAAGGCCATCATCGTGAACGAATTTTTGACCAAACAATCAACAAATACCATCGAACAACCACCATATTCACCAGATATGGCTCCAGCCGACTTCTTTCTTTTTCCTAAACTCAAATTACCACTTGGTGGCACCCATTTTCAATCGGTACTAGACATAAAGGAGAATTTGAGGCGAGAACTGAACCGAAAACAGCGTTTAAAAATGTTTTGATAATTGGATTATTCGTTGGCGTAAGTGTATCGTTTCTGAAGGAGTATAATTTGAAGGTGATAAAATAAATTTGAATAGCGTACTAATAAAAAAATCAAGTATGTCAGTCTCAATTGGTAGTATCAGAAAATATTATTTTTTTGTTTAAAATTAAGTAATTATTTACTTTAGATGCAGTCACTTTAAAGTTTATAAAAGTTATTAGTTATTTTTTTTCAGTGTGAAATAGTATCTGCATTTCACTGTAGGGAGAAAGTAACAAATTACCAATGAGAATGCTATTTGGAGACCAAGTCATAGGCATGGCTATGGAAACCTGCGAGATTGGGAATCGCATTTACTCTCAAGTGATTGTACTTTATATTACACCTATGAGAAAAAGAATAATTTATTTAAGTTTATATGAAAATTGAGGCACACGCTTTTACAACAAGTCAGGATAATTACTTTTAGACTTCTTAGGTACTATTTCTCAGTAAATGTTTGGGTGACGTCTTTTAGTTCTGGCGAGGTCATTTAAAAATGTGATTGTGACACTATTAATGTCAGCAGTTATATAAACAATATGAAATGATAAATTCAATCAACAAATCATGGAGTAATTCTCATTTATAAAATTTAAAATATTATTTGTTCAGAAAAACTAAGCGACTGATATCATGTATACAACACCTGCTCGAAAAGTACGTTGATACCAGTGCAAGAACTGGTCAGAACGTTTTTATTGTCATACTAATTTACAGTAGATATAGTTATTTGAAATTCCATTAAAACCAAGCTTGCGCGGGTGTAAAGTTGAGTGAAATTTTTTTATCTGCCTGCTGTTTTTTTTTTCAGCGCAAAAAGAAAACTTCTATACTAATAACAAATAGTTCCCATCACAAATTTCAAATCTTTATATATATAATTCTTCTGTGAGTGTGTATGTCACTGAACTCCTCCTAAACGGCCGGAACGATTTGAATGAAATTTTTTGTGTGTGTTCAAGGGGATCTGAGAATGGTTTCGATTCACAAATCAGTCCGGCAGATGACGCTGCAGTCGGCACAGCAACGCGTGGCCGGTTCAGCTAGTATATGTATATATATGTACATACACCAACTGATTAATCTTCGCTTTTTACTGCATTGATTATTTAATTAAATTATTCTGTTGGTAGTGAATACTTACTCTCTGGTTGAAATATTCATTTCCTTTCTTCTATTTAACAGCGTTACAGCTACACTTAGGTACTTAAATACATATTCATAATGAAATCTAGTAAAGATAGTGAAAGTATTATAATAACACCGTCAGAACTAAATAGAAGTGAATGAGATCACTGGTTTCTAGTTGAACAATCTTAATGGACATTAAAAAATCCTGTTATATATTTAAGATTTATAGATTTAGTGGATATATGGAATTTATTACACCATGATATTTATGTACTATTATTGAGTCTAAGCCATGTGTTATGTTACTACAAGTTTGTTTATATATAAGACAACATAGAAGAGCAGCATTCTCTACAAGTTATGCGGACAAGTCAACAACTTGTCACCGCGTTGCGTTGAGTTGCGGTTTGCTAAAAACAAACAATAGAGACTCTCTCCATACAATATCCTTTGTCAGCCTTTTTATCCGACCCACGGCATACGGGATGAAAGGAGTCGAAATATTGAAATTTTCTTATTTTTAAGAGCTAGATACTCCTTAATAGTCTTCAACTGACACAGAGTCCAGCTTGTTTAGTAACTCATTAATTGCTGGGTTTTGTATATTTTTATGTTAAATTAGTTAAAAAACAACTTTAAAAATCATTAAAAAAGTTAGGACTAGTAATATTTGTATGCTACAATATTATTTGGTTTTATTTAAACTTGTTTATCTAGCATTTGTTTAGTTTTTTATGTAATTATGTAATTAGAAAGTTATAAAAAATGATAACAAATCGATGTTACGTGTAGTTTAAAGTATATACTTTAGAAACTACATAACACATAAAAACATGAGATATAATGACAATTTTTATTTTGGGTTAATGATAAATTTAAGTGCTCAATATTTTCATTTGAAAGTTGGATTGTTTGTTGGATGGTATATTGTATTATGTTCGTAATACTCTATTAAGTATAAACATCTAGGCTTAATGTATTATAATAACCAAACAATATAAGTGAACGGTCATTCTTTATTAACGATTGTACACAAAATGATAAATGGTTAAATCTAAGTCAGAACCAAGCAAAATTTGTGTCAAGGCCGAACAGACATGTGTGTAAAATCTGACTCTGGTACGTGACAAGCTAATAGAAATCAAACGGGTGATTTGCATAATCTTTATTTAATTGTCATCATATATAATATGTATGCTATTGAGGTTGATTTCTAAATTGATAAATAGAGAGATTTACAATATCTATGGAAATCCAAAACGCTCGTAGCGAAAGAGAAAAATAATTAAACCCGATATATATTTCTAACTACAGTAATGACCAAAAAGTCTCTGAATAAACTATGAATTTATAATATTATTGACACAATGTGGAATTGGAACACAAAGCATTAGAATAAATTAAAAGATATTCAGATTATTTTTTTATGTAACGCCAATATCTTATGAAATATTTGTTTAGGCGTTCCACTTAATTAATGGTCCCATTAAATATCGAATTACAATGTTATTTCTCAGTCTTTAGCATATACTATGTAGAAAAATACGTATCAAATGGTCTTAAAGCTGCCGTGTCTAAATTGCTAAGCCGATACATTATCATAACATAAAATCAGTTCATGAAATAAATTATTATAGGTACAATATCATATCGACTGTTCCTGTGCAAACACTTCGGGTCAGATCTGACTTAAGCGTTCGAGCAAGTGGACGCAAATGCACATTGTGGCGAACTTATCGGCCACAAAAGCTGCAACTACAATAATCTCTTCAAAGGACTTTCGAATCTGTCCATTAGGTCTTAAAGCACGTATTTGATTGAGCGGTTATAAATAGTTAGGTGTGTTAGTAAATTTGAAGGGACTATTGTTGCGAAAAATTGATTTACGTACTACATCTGTTAAAGCGGTGAGGTTTAATATAGTATTATAGTGGAGGTAATGTTTATGGTCGTAGGTTGCGAACAGGTGTGAGCTGCTAGCGAGAAATTTAGAGAGTAACTGTACTAGAGTAGTGGATACTGTGGGAACTGCCAACATTAGCTACCTTGATTGTCCAGTTGAATAGCTAAGAAGTTATATGCAAATGTCGGAGAAAACAAACTGGTAAAATTGATGATTTCGTTACAAATGCAATATGAAAATTAATTTATATGATCTCCAAATAATAAATGACTTAATAGATCTTATCTCTGGTAAGAAGAATATCGAAAAAATGGCGCATGATGGTTATTAATTCTTAAAACCATAACGAAATTACTTCTAATGATATTAAAATAAATATAAGACCAAATCACACACATTGTTCTGAACCAAAGCGCTTTAACTACTTAAAAGACTTGTATTATGAAAATCAGAAACAATGATGGCATCATAATGTCAAGATCCAAGCTGATAACAAAAGATCGTTTTCTTCATTGACGCGGTACGGAATCGAATCCGGGACTTACTAACATTTCCATGAAAAAAAATATGAGAGATACTTGACCACGGGGGTCGTTAGTATAATTGATTTAAAGAATCAGTCAAAATACTATTTTAAATGATATTAATATCGTGTGTTGAGTTCCTCTGATATGGCTGTTAATGCATTGATTGCAATATTTTAAAGTTGGGCGCATGATACACTTTAAGTATAAGCAAAATCAAATAGAAATTGTGAGTGACAAATTAATTTTTGAAATTTAAGTACTATTAAAAAGTTATGCGGTTCCTCAGGAATGTAGCTCTTAATTACAGCTGGAAGAGGTAGGCTGATATCTGTCTTGAGTGAGAAATGAAATGTTTTAATTTGAACAAACGACTTCTTAGCTTTCTGTGGTAAAATTGTAGATTCTATTCAGACTCTGAAACAACTCTTTGTATTATTTAGTTGCACATTAAGGTTCATAATTATTCATTTTGCATTAATTTATAAGTTAAGTGAAGTATAATTTAAAACTGACAACTAATAATCTAAGCGAAGCATAATCATCACATTTTCTTTGGCAGGAAATTGATTGCTAAACCAAATTTTAGTCAAAATTAAACCTATAAGAACTGAAATAACGTCAGATAATTGTTGTACCAAGTGTTGTTAGTCTATACAAGTAATTCTTACAAAGGAACAATCTAAATTATGCTTCCAACCTCAGTTAGAATACAAAGACTACAGCGATATGGATTTTTAAGTTGCTTTTCTATGCGAGTTCGTGAATATTAAATTAGATAATTAACGTATTACTATTTGCGAAAAAATAAAGTTTCCAAAAATAACGTATACATTTTTATAAATAGTTTATTAAATAAGTTTACATTACAAATTCCTTTTTATACGCTTATGTGACCATTTTTGTCATTGCTCTGTTATAGTTATAAATATGTTATACTTCTGTCGATCTCTCTTCCCTTGTTAGGTTTGCATACGCATTTAACAGTATACGCAGATTGTTGAACAAGTAATACATACCAGTACATAATACAGTGGGACGAATTGGTACTGCGCGTGGGACGTACAACGGATGGAAGTAAGTGAATATGACAGATAGGTTATTGGATATAGACGATAGATCGATCTGGTGTCATTATAAGTTAGACATAGACATTATAAATTTACTTTCATAGGGTAATTTGTGACGTCTGCGTTGTAGCGGCACTAACCCAACTGAGGTATTCATAACAGTTTTTTGGTAATTATTTGTTACTACTCCATATCTAAATAATAGTTGTATAGGTATTTGTTTCAACTGTCGTGGTCACTAACATTAGTATTATGCAATGCGTAATAGGATTTTTTACCGTGTTTTTGTTACAACTAGAACTTATATAGGTACTATACTTCTATATTTCGAGATATTTTACTAGAAAAAGTCTGTTAGTCTCAAGAGTCAAAAGGGACTACTACGAAACTATCTTATGAAATATTAACAGTTCAGCCGCTGACTTAATGCTGATTTGACGTAGGATTATTAATAAACTTTTTTTGTCTTTTTGTCATTAAAATCCCACAGTTTACATTCTATGGCCTTCGATCAGTTTTGGCAGTGATGACACACTACACTGAGAAGTGGCCTTTAATTGTTGGCTTTATCACATGCTCAGAGTCACCTAGTAACATATGAATAGAGCTTTGCTCAGTATTTTATTGCATGATAGAGTCCGTTATTAGGACATTGGGAAGAGAACCAAATTTACCGATATAGCTCTTTGAGTTGTTAAGCTGTTATGGCAATGGCTAGGTCACTGATGGCTGTTGGGGAAGAAAGTTTATTGAGTTGCGACCAAGAACTGAATAACGCAGCGTGGGGAGGCCGCCCACTAGGTGACCCAATGACCAGGTGAAGGTTGCTTGAAGCCGTTGGTTACAAATTGCTAATAGTCGCTTTATAGGCATCCTCCTATGTCCAGCAGAGGACTCGTAACGGCTGATGATGAAGTGCCCTTTTAGTAACCAAAAATTGTATTTTATTCAATTAAGAGCATAATAATGTGGTAACAACTCCAATGCATTATCCATTTTATATTGCCTTAAAATTTTCTTGTAACATTAATTTTGTTAATTTCACCATTCTTTTTATTTGTCAATAAGTATTTTACTCAGTACTCTGAAGTTCTGAGTTCTATCCTATTAAAGGTTAAGGCAGTAAGACATTTCCGCACTCAGATTTATCTGAAGAATTCAATTATACACTGAAAAATATATTTAATTTTTCCATTAGGAAATTAAAAGAATAAGAGACATACTGCCACTTTTATTTGTTAAAAGGAAGACAGAGACACCTTGAGTTGTCTCTTGACTAACTTTACTCTACGCTTTATAATAAGGGGCTTGTATGTAGTTTCAACTGCAGTAACATTTATAAACCAATCCTAGTTCTAGTGTAGTTCTTTTCTATGAGCTGTGAATATTATGATCGGTTAGAGAACAGACATCGTTGCAAATGATTAGTAATTCATATTATACTATCGATTAAGATCGCCAAAACAAAAGTGAAGTTCAAAGGTGTGGGAAAGTGTCCGATAATCCGTCAGTCGAATTGGGACAATCGAAACAGCGCTTACGTCACTCGATTGTGCTACGAACACTCGGAGCTCGATTAATTATCGATGTCGTATCGAGACGCGAGCGACTAGCAATCGATCATGCGGTGACCGCAGAGGCGCCGATCTGATCGATTGTTTCTCGTCTACTTGTGAATAAATTAAAAACGAATTGTTTTTTTACTGGACAGCAATCTTAACGGTACACCGCAAGTTTTAGTTGAACGTATTTTTATACCTACTTGTTCAGTTATTCTCGGTTTCTATTTCATCTAAGTATCTTGTCCCATACTATATATATATATGTCGATTTTTCCTAACATATTTTATGCTACAGAAGGTTCAACTTGTAATTTAGCATTTGAAGAGAAATATTGACTTTATGCTGTATTGGAAAAGTGAATAACCCTTTTTTGTCCACGTTGATGTCACTTTGTCCTTAATAACAAGAAAGTGTACAAAAGGAGGTTAGTTGTTAAGAATAAACTTGCAGAGGTCAAAAGCTCAATTGTACATTATGCCAACTCTCATAACGGTTTCCATTCACTACGCACCTTAAATCTAATTAAATGGAAATAATCGCACCGTAATACAACAAACGGGTATCTAGTTATTGCCCAACTATTGCCAGTTGAAGCTATTGATTTCTCACAATAAATTATTTCAGCAATGAAGTAGAGCAACCTGTCTTGCGTTACGCTATCCTCGGTGATGTATAGGCTGTTCCGATTTCCAATTTTAGGTTATTTTAGTGGCAATTAAGCATACGACTTGTTTCAAAAGATGCTTAATGTAACTTTCTAATGCTTACTGTGACAATTTTTCAAAATCGCAACGTCAATCCTTTGTTTTAACATAATATTGTATGAAATTTTTTGTAACTTTATTTGCCTTTTAAGATTTTTATATGTAATTTTGCGTTTTTCAATGCTATTTTCTAAATTAGTTATCTTAAAAAGTACGCTGTAGGCCTATAGCATAAAAAGTAGAAAGGTATTAAAAAATTTCAAAGGGTGTTCACAAAATTCGGTAAATTTGTGAAAAAAGACATTCAAAGGTTCGATACCCGCCTAAGAATAACTTGTTATTATTATTTGACTTGTTTGTGCATGTTGCTAAATTAACAAGGAGCATTTTAATATTTTAATGGGCATAACAGAGGTAGTATACCATTTTTTATATTACTTCAATTAGATTCCAATAATATATTGATTAAAAAATAGGTACGCAGCACGGCTTCTATTAAAATTATAAATGGGCAGGAAGTACAATTAAAGAACGATATTTATTTTTTAAATTGTTCAAATTTACTCTGACAATACGCTTTTGCTTTTTCATAAACGTATTTGTTGTTGAATTAATTTATATATTATTTAATTTTGATTAGGTATGTCATTAGTCACATAATAATCAACCGTCATCACAACAATATACAGTTGAAATACCCTAAAACTTTATGGATTATAATTTTTTTACGGCTACTCTTTTGTAGATAGTTTTTAAAACACTCTTTATGTAGAATTTGCAATTCCGTCGGCCTCAAACGATCGGCGCGGACGCTCTTCATTGCGTAAGAAGTAAACAATCGAGCCGGTAACCCCGCTGTTAGATAACTGATATTTTATTGCTCTCACAGATACAAATCGTGTGGAAAATGGTCTATTAAAGACCTCGCCAGCCCGGGCCGTATTTGCCAATAGGCTAATTAGGCTTAAGCCTATACAGCACAGGGTCTGAAGGATTTATCGATTGAGGTTTTAATTCTTATGTTCTGTAAGCACTAAAATGCACGTGCCCCTCAAGTGTTTCTTTATACTGAAAATCAGCACCATCTCTTTATTTTTGGAAACCAGCCTAAAAACGAATGTAATACGCAAGTATCAAAAAATTAATTCATAAAAAATGGTGATTAATTATTGTTTGATCTATTATTTAAGCATTTAGCTGCGGCTTGATATAACTATCTGAAGTATTTTTAATTTGCAACTTAGTTTCAATGTATAAACAGGTATCTCAAAAGAACCAAACATAAATATTATTCATATACATTCTCATGATAGATGACTTTGTAGTAGATGGTATGAAACCGTGTCTGTAAATTAATAGATCTAAACCTAATATGAAAGTGAACCAATCATCTCCAATCTTCTTAATTGATTGGTATGAGTAGTAATATTCATTGATCTAGTGTTAACGATCGTTCAGTATAACACTTAGCCGAGAAAAGCAATAGGAATAAGTTATTTAAGAAATTGTTGTACATAGGTACCGTCATCTTTACGTACGGTTATTGTCAGTGAATATCCATTTCATTGAGTATTAATAAGAAGGGAGAAAACAATAACCCTTAAAATAAGGGAAATAATAAATAAATTAGAAAAAATCTACATTAAACGCATATGAGATTTTCTGCTATCACATGATAGAAACAAGAGGACTTTAGACATGCATAAAAAATAAATCTTCTTAAGAGAAAAAGCCAGCCTGATAGTTAGTGTATAGCATTTCGTGTGAAACAGTTCTATAATAAAACTTGTATTTAATCAAAAGGTTAAGACAAAACTTAAAGAATAATCACATGTATGTAATATCCAAGGGATATTCTAAGCAAATATCCTTAGAGTTTAAATAAATTTTAAAATTCTGAAACTCGACTATTTGAAATTCATTTTCTTAGAGTGTTAGCTGAATTAAAAATAAATAGTTTAACTAGGCCTATTTAAATATTTATGATTGAAAAATATATCTCAAGTAGGATATCCAATTTCGCAATTGATTCTCTGGTTGTTCAGTGGTACCGGGTATTATACGGTAAAATCCTTAAATAGATATCAAGCCACATTGGGATAAAGAACATGATAGTTAAGACTGATAGTAGTAGCGAACATATTTTGTAAAGAGTACAATTTAGTTTACTTAAATTGCGTGTTCATTGATTCTATTGGATAACGAAAATCCGCTATTCTCCAACAAGCTAAGGCTGTGACGGAAAATAATAAACTAACCACGGTGAAATGTTGTATTGCTGACTTGTTCATCGCTTTCATTTTTATAATATCCATCAGCATTCAAATACACAGAATAAATGAATTCATAGAAGTCGTCGAAAGGTCAGGTTAAATAAAGCGTAAAATTTGTTGTATTTTAGGTATAAAATTTTTATTACATCTTCATGTAGATAATAAAAATCATATGCATTAGTTGCAATAAAATAAATTATCTGTATTTATTTAATCGTAGGTATGTGTTTTAGAAGTAAATCTGTTTTTAATACATCAGCGATGATGCGTTATGATAATATGTAGGCGTGATATTCCTAATAGAATGGCTAACTAGCTACATCATACAAGTATTAACATATTAAATAAGAACCAACGTTTTATACAATAAATGATTAACGGCGTTGGAAGAGTAATAAAAAACAAAACAGTCGTGTAAATGAATAATTCAGTACGCTAGAAATGTTATTACCAACTTATTTTATTATTTATGAGAAAATTGTTAGAATTCAAGTGTAGGAGTTTGGAATGTTTTGTCAACGTGATTTGGTATAAGCATACGGTGTTGAGGTAAAATATAGTCACGAAAGTATCTTACTAAGAAATATTATTGGACGTTTAAATGACATTTAATGCGTGTAAAACGGTTTTGGTCCCATCATACAAGTTAACACGTCTTATTTTATTATTTTATTTCGATGCAATGACTGTTATAGGGTTAACATTGAAGGCAGATTTCAAAAGACATAATGTAAAACTAATATGCGTTGTCCGTTATTAACATTATC
Organism: Calamotropha paludella; assembly: GCA_927399485.1. Taxonomy (NCBI): domain Eukaryota; kingdom Metazoa; phylum Arthropoda; class Insecta; order Lepidoptera; family Crambidae; genus Calamotropha; species Calamotropha paludella. The sequence goes on along the minus strand of OV656803.1, from coordinate 14,480,824 downwards.
CAATAACTAGGCGATGCAGTCGCTAATCATAAAGCTACGCTAGCACCATATATTGGAACGGAGCGTAATATCTAAAAAGAAAAAAAAATAGTTTCGATAGAAATTTTTGCGAATTTCAAAATTCGGGCTCCGTCACAATCTGGTCCTAAGCCTGTTGATTTGATTCCACACTATTCCTATGGCGTAACAGACATTGCGCCGTTGAAGCTGATCTATGGCTCCAATAATTACAATACTCTTTCTTCATGAAGCATTAATATTTAGTCAGTCACACTTAAGATAATAATGACGTCATAGTTCAGCATTGTCATAAAAATATAAATGCAGCTCCATTTGTTGTTCACGCCAACTTCAAAAATGATTCTAATAGGTTTTGTATTATAATAATACGAGTGCTTATTGGCGTATTTTGGACGAGATCTAAGTTTTCATTCGTAACATAGCGAGTTATAGTCAATATGACACTTGGTAAAACTGAAAAATTAATCTACAAAAAGTAGCTTGTTACTTTTTTGTTTAATAAAACGTATGAACACCTAGTAACAAACACAAAAGTTAAGCAAAACTATTTTAATATTTAATCTACATTAATTTCCATGTCAATGAAGTCTTCAAATCCATCGCATTGAGAAGGCTTTAAATTTATAGAATGTAACACTTGAACATGCCGTTGGCAACTATAATGTGGTACTATATTATTTATTGACGTCACATTTTGAGGTCTGCCAACAATGCTTTCAACACGGACAAGTATATTTGGGAATCACGGATGTATTCTGAGAGATAGTGTACTTATAATTAAATTTTCTGACAAAAACTGTACTAAACATTATTTTTGTCATTTCACCACCACAGTTAATAAGTAAAATTTTAATTTATGTTGAGAAATTTGTTTAATTAATAAATCATATTCTGAAAAAATAGGGAATGGTTGTATGTTTATTTAACAGAGATACGCGTGTCATTTACTTGAGTTGCACTTTGATTTTTTTTCATATATAAACATTCGACGACCGTTTGGTGCAACGGTAGCGATCCTGCCTTTCGCACCGACGGTCCTGGGTTCAAATCCCGGAAGGGGCAGATGTTTGTATGATGAATACGAGCATTTGTACCTGAGTCATGGGTGTTTATATATATTTCTATGAATATTACATATTTATGTATCATATATGCATGTCTATCCGTTACCCTAGTATCCATAACACAAGCCTTACAGTGCTTACTTTGGGCTAGGCTAATTGGTGTAAATGTAAGAAATATTTATTTATATTTATATTTATGTTACTCACACACTGTGCTGTTTCGTGTTTTACAATACGTGTAATACATATCACTATATTTTGTAAATATTAAAATAAAAACCCAACCACGCGTTACTGGTATAACCCGGCCACGCATTGCTGGTATGGTAACAAACACACACACACACACACACAAAGTATTGTCATAATATAATGTAGATTACGGATAATTTGGTATTATAAACACTATTCTTTTGGCGCAACGAAGTTGCGAAGAACGGATCATTTTCAGCATATACGAGTTAACCTTTATGTTTCATCTTCAATATAACTTAGATTATATAAATCATTTCAATAACAATGATATTCAGGATTATATTTAAAAACTTATCATTAAGTAAAGAGCATTAATCACACAATAGCAAGTACGTTACTAACGAAGTTATTAAAGAGATTCAGTATCAGAACTTAAAATTATGCAATGGACAAATTGCTCATTGTGCACAGTGATGATTGATGATCCAAAATGAAGACTGCAATAACTCCATAATTGATTATGTACATACGCTAGATATTTGAGAAGGTACAAACAGAAATTATTATCTAAATAGTTTCATTACTAATCACCCTGAGACGGGCAATAACATGAAATGAATTGATGTTGTTCTGGACATGGAACCATTCGCTCCTCGCCTATACCAATCATCTGATGATCGATTCTTCACCGATGATTGACAGTTGATGTTTCTATTCAACGCGAACAGTGTCAGCGTATCTATATTAATCGTTTATCGATATTACCCATAACAAAACCTCTCACGATGTTGTTTGGGAGTTTATTGTAATTATGACCTTATAATTTGGATGATATTGGTGGAATTAGCCTGAATTATGGTTTGTCGGAACTTTGATGTAAGTATCAATAATTTAAAATAACTCAGTGAGGATATGTTTGCCTTTCTAAAGTGCTAGTTGTATATTTAATGGTTGCTCTTACAGATACTTATCATTTATTTAAAAAACATCTTTTAGGAGGCTACTAATTATTGGTTAAATAAAGTTTAGTTTTAGGCATTTCTTCTGCGATTTAAATAAGATTTTTACATCATAAAACAAATCCAGTTTTATAAAATACTGAGATTATATCAGACGTTTAGTCAATTCTAAAAACGGTTTTAGCGCGTACAGTTTTGTTTCCTTAAATTTCTTAAATCAGTTTTCAACTTTATTCCCATCATAAAGAGCTCTTTATCACACATGGGAAAATTTTATATTTTGTGATAGCTTAGTAGTTTGTGCTATACAGTACATGACACATCACAATGAAACAACTAACATAAGCGACACTTGAAAATCAGCGGTCACACCTAAATGTTAACAACTGTCCACTTAACCTTTGAGAGAAATAACTATTTCGCATTGTACAAGTACAAACACCGGCAACACTCGAAAATATCTTCAGTGCCATTGACACAAATAGCATTAGACAATAATGAATTCAAGTATTGCTTACGTCCACTTATCATTAAACAAAATGTAAAAAACGGGTAAATTTTAAAATGACTATGAATTTTTATTTTTACAAATAAATTACTTGAATACATAATTTAAAAACTGACAAGACAAATAACACTTTTATTTACAATGTATTAGAAATGAAAAACAATAAGTGCAAATTGTCATATTTGTGCTACGTGACTATATTGCAAATTATATTAAAAATAGTCGTGCTGCAAAAGAGTTGTCTTTGTATTGGTAAAAAGAATAGGAAATCCTTAGAACTATGGGAAGTATTTCTCTTAAATGATTATTTAAACACGACATTAACAAACTATATAATGCTGTTTCTACTGCTAATACCGACTTTGACTACTCCTTTAATTACTCTATTCAAATCAAAATAAACAATATTCATTTTTAATTTTGGTCAGTCGTGTACGTCAGTTATCTGGGCTTGTTTCTAATTGCGATGTCACGACAAACTTGGGAAGGTTTTTGTTAATTTTGTTTAGGTTACATAGTATTAAAGCAATATATAATTTTAAAACATATTTTAATTATCAAAAATTGTATATATTGGTTATATCTTTTGCGCGGCAGAAGAGGCATAGATGCAAAAAGAGTTTTCGCAATCCGTAAAAAAAGGTGCAATTAAAAAAGTTTGCTTTTGACAATCTTCGTTGACTCTGCTACATCAAGTGGCTAAGGATATTTTGATAATGGATAGGATGACGAGTAGTGTGTCTCACAAGGGGGTGTCCCTCTATTTGAACCTTTGTTCCCTGGGCTGATAGTTTACAAATTGAACTTTTCGCGTCTGAATGGCAAAACGGTTGGTTATTTGAAAAGGAAAACAAACATCCATAACATGAAACAACTCATACTCCAAAAGACAAGATTGCCACATCTATTTCTCATTACTCGTCTCACCGTAGAGCAAATAAACTTTACAAACACACGTGTGTGTCCAACAATTGAGGTGGTCTATTGTACAGACCACCTTGTCGCATTGTCATCCATCGTGTTGACATAACTTTCACTAATTATCTGGTAAACGCGAAAGGGAATGGATATTGAAACATCTTATTATGAGTTGTTAATAAAGCTTGGATTACAAAAGGGGAAAATCTGAAGTTGATTTCCTGTTGTCGTTGAAAGCAAATAATATTATTAAAGAATCTCTTCGTTGGATTTCTAAAAAAGTATTATCGTGATTTCTTTCTCACATAATGAAAGAAAGTGTTTGTTTTGGTTGAAAACACCTTTTGAGTTCTTATTCGTAATCTAGACTTAAAGATTATTGTTGATTTGATCAACTACAAACTTTTTCATCTGACACAACCGTCAAACTCCCGTATGAACATTTACATATTTAAGCAATTTGTATTGCATTTTCCTTTAGTTATATAATTAAAGCTATTTTTCCTTTCTACTTTATTTTAATAATAAGTGAAATTTGATAACACTTTTCATTATTACTTGAGAATATTTATAAACCGTTATCATATTCCCATCAACGCCTCGCTGTTAGCGAAATGGTAATGTTAATCTACGTCCGGGTAATATATCGGGCAAGGGTTGAACTCGGTCCGTTCACGTTGTAGCTATCATTGCAACCTATTTGCTACTTATGCATATCGTAACATTGTCGGCCGGTTGATGCCAAAGATTCTGGCTTTGAATTCCAGTAGGTGCATATGTTTGCGTGAACATAAGCATTTCTTCCCGAACGATAGTCATTTATACATTATTTAGTACTCACAGTACAAGCTCAGTTTAGTTTGGGTCTAAATAATTGTTGAAAGTTGTCCGGATTTTTTATTATTATTTCGGAAATTTATATACCTTTCATTACCTACAATTATAATATTTTACAATATTTAAAATGAAGTACTTCACTTTAAAAATACTAGTGGAATAATGTTAGAAAACCATAGAAAAATTAACCGTGAAGATCGACACATAGTTTAATAACCTCACACGTAGAAACGTATTCAAAATGGGTAGGTATTTATGTGCAGTGGATATGATGCGAAAGGTAACAGGTAAAGTTAAACACTACATTCAAAAACATTCAGCAACCATCACATCACTTAGTTACGACACGCTCGCACTCGAACAAAATAAACAACAATAAGTCAGCACTCAACATCTTTCAAAGTGGAGGTCACAAACCATTGTCTAGTCTACAAAAAGTTTAAGACGGACGCCGACCGGTGTAAAATGAGCCCCTAGTATTAAAAGACCTCGCTGGTTTTTCCATGATACGCTTACATGTTGTTCGAACAATTTGCTGTCATGTATTTGGACGATATGATAATTGATTGTTATAGTGAGTCCCAATAGAAGTAGGATGACCAAACTCAATAAATACGGTTTTGATAATAAGTTTCTTAAATTTTGATTAGCTCCTTTACTCTCCAATTATTTTTAAATTAGTAATAATGGCAATAAAAATTAGTATTACGATTCCAATCTATGTATATAATAAATTGGTCACTGAAAAAAACGACTAAGAAAATTTTAACATTTCATAGAGGAAGATAATATTTCTCTATAGGACTGGAGATATAATTATTATGCTGATGCATTGAAATAAATACAGTACAGACTTAATACTTCTGAAGTATCCAGTTATACCGGACAAATGAAATTTTAAAACCAATGTCAGAGGTTAAGCATTATCTTATGTTAATGCATAGTCGGGTACGGCGTAAATCAATTATCGTACGTGACCCGTGGAGGTCGTGGGTTCGCTTCCCGGCCGAACTTGTGCTTTTACACCTATTAAAGTTATGTAACACGCAAAATTATTACTGCCAGAGGCTGATTCTGCCCAATAGGGCTGCTGTCTTAAGCTGATTTTTAATATTACAGCCAGTGCGCTGTAGTATTAAAAACGAGGGGAATAATAATGCTGACGGAAATAATACTGAAAAACAAAAGACATGAGCCAAATTACTATGTGATGAGATATATTTTACAACTTTTTACCTTAGCCTAAGTTAGAACAAAATTGATGTTTACCTTTTAGTAATTAAAAACAAAATCTTTTATTTTAGATGACTATACAAAAAGTCGTACTGAACAAATCATTAATGTAAAACTGAAAATTTTAAAAGTATCAATTATTTTTTATATTTATACTTAGTTTCATGTATACCATTCATTCGTTGCAGCGACGTTAAAGATCTTTGTATGTACAGAATATTGTTTTAAGAAAAAAAACAGCGCATATAAATCCTTTGGCTCTATAATTATAATCTACTAAATATCGTTACTGTCTCTTTAGTACAATCGAGATAAAAAGACATAGAGAAACAAAATTATAGTACTAATATTTTATTAATATAAATCTGTTATAGATAGCAGCCCTAGGCGGTTATTAAAACATTTTATTGTTTTGAAATTAGGCGCTTCTCAATTGCAACTTTGTCTGTATGGGTATCATTAGACCATTACATATGTGCTTATACTTTCTAATTTGCTGCTTCTTAGTGTGGGATGAGATAGTGGTGGCAACCATTATGCAAGACTGTGAAGTATTAAGAATTTTATACACCTATAAACTCATTGTCCCATCACGTATGTACTAGTCAATTTCAAATTAAATCAACAATCCCATCACAATCCCAAACTACGTGATCGAATAAAATCTTTTGTTGACTTCATTCGTGATGATAATTAAGTGAAAATATTGTGTCTTTTCCGATATTTCTTGCTCAATTTATATTAAAAAATTATGAATTAGATACATTATTTTCCCGGTAAAATATTTTTCTTTAGTAGAAGAAAATAGTCACAGAGTTTGTTCATAATCCTAAAAGGAAAGAATTAATATATAATTTAGGTTAAATGGGATATGAAGATTACTTTTTACATGATTTGTAATGCACTAATATATAAATAGGAATCTATAGTAAAACAATTACATGGATACAATTATTTTCCAAGTAAATACACTTTAATTAGATTTATAGTAGTTTATAGATTTTTTAACTAATACTTCCCTTCTTGGGAAATACCAAGATATGACTAGTTACTTGTGGACACGTATCTGATTTAATAATCAAAATCTTATATAAGTCCGTCATCAGTCAAAAGTATCTTTTTTCCATCATCACAATCAGTTGCTTACCGACAGCAAAACAGTGAGCCTCCTTACAAAGCAGCAAGTAGCGTCGACAACAATAAAACGGTGATGACTGGCTGATTCTACCGATAATCTAATTGTCAGTTTGTATGATTTGATGATTGCGCCCGCATTGACGTTCCGTCAGCGTAATAGATTTAATGCTTCAATCATTCGTGTTTATGCACACGACAGTATTAGTATAAGTAAATAATATGTATTGGAAAAAACCTGACTGTCATGTCGAAACAATTTAATTTTTGTTCATATTTTCTTAAATATACTTTGGCATACAAATTAAAGTTTATTGGAAAAAACAGATATTTGGTGTTAGACAAACTTTGAACCAAATTATTGTTATTATGAGAATAAAATCTTTCTCTTTGCACTTGTTTTTGTAATTTTAAACAAATTTAATATGGAGACTTGGAATGTAATATTTGCGATGTGTAAAATAATAATAATGACAAGAGTGAAACAAACTTAATCCTACTTTGTGAGCTTCTTTTTTAAATATTAGCATATCCACGCCGCTTAGCGTGTCAATATTTTTAGTTTTTCACACCATGTCCATTTATTTGCCATCTTACAGAAGAAGTTAAAAACTGTCACTTAACTCATCTCTCTTATTGTCATAAAGGCCGACTTATGGGCTTCGTCTCCAAAATTATATAAATACAATTTCAACCAAAAGACGTCCACTACTGAAAAAAAATGTTGGAAGGTGTTTTGGCGTTACCTCCGGCGCAGGGGTTTGCAGTAAAAAAAACAATTCGGAAAACGTGTCTGCCCATTTGTGGTCTTCGAGAGGAGTGATTAAGTGTAGAGAGCTGTTCTTCTCTATACATGCCGAGTATACACACGCTCTATACACAGTTTAAAATGTTTGTTAAAGCATTTTAGAAAGCGGTATGTACGAGTATCTAACAGCGCCTCCTTTTGACATGTTAACGATAGTACATAGTTTATAAACATCTAATTTTCCATATCAATTCTGCTTTTCACAATGTTCTTCTGAAGTATGTCTGCGAGAATAACAAGGAGCTATATGGTAAGTTTCTATCGTTAAGTTTTTTAATAATCTGTAAATCATAGCTTTTGGTCTTACATGTATGTAAATAAATGACTAACTATTACCTACTGTAAAATATCATTAAAATCTGCTCTAGTTTTTAATGAAATATTTATATTTTTTTGTAGTTTTTGTGGCTATCAATAAAAAATCCAATTAAGCACAAAGTATATATTTTCAAAAATTACGTAATCGTTAAATCATTGTGGCCCGCTAAAACTAAAGCGTATTTTAATTTGTTTTTAAAAATGAAAGCAGCATTTAAACTAATTGTCCAAAGAAAGCAGCGTAAAAAGAAAATTTAATCTACGTAAGTTTTTTGCAATGATGTATATTAATAAAGAGAAAATTAGATAAAAACATCTTTAAGTCATTTTATCATTTTGAGTGTTGACCTTAACATATTTGTAATTATATGTAGTTAACATTGCAAAGTTTTTACAGAACTTGTTGAGTTCTAAAACTTCTCTTCAGGAAGTATTTAATTATGTAGGGCAACATTTTCATCAACTTTAGTTGCAATATATTTTACTACGAAAAATCCCTTTTGTTTTAACGAAATTATAATATTTCGTCTCCGACAGGAAGATACTACACATATTAATACTTTAGGATCTAAAGCACATAAAAATACATAATTCCTATAGAAATATTAGGTTAATCTCATATTTCAAACACCTTGGAATATTTTTGCAAATATGTGGAAATCCCTATTAGTTTATTTATAGTATAAGTCAACATCCAAATATGTAAGTCCGTAGATCGTAAGTTACTGTTTTTATGCTCTTAGAAGAAAAACAAAAGTTTTTCTTCTAAGAGCTGGTACAAATTACGACTTTTTGTGTCGATACAAACGCACTTTTGTCAAATACACGATTATATCGCAACATTATCGAACTGTACAACAGACAATTAGCTTCTCTCCGTCGGTCATAATTAAGGTTGTATGTAGGTTATTCTTTTGGCGACTGTATCGCTACTGCAAAGCATCGAAATCGCTACAGACTCTTTGCAAATAGTCGCTAATTGTAAAAGGATTTTAATAACTTTAAAATTAATCTGTAGATATTCAAATAGCTTGACAGATTTACTTGGATAAGGAGCAATTTTAAAATACGAATAACTTGGTCTAATTACTACCAGCGTTTCTTTAGTCTTCAAAAATAAGCAGTTTTAGACAATATGTTATTGTCTTGCAATTCATTAATAAGATATAAATGCATGAGAATAACCAGGAAATGGTTGTGCGGGCAATTCAAAGTTAGTGGACTGTAATGCGGTATTAGAAAATTAATGTCGGCAACGAACATGAGAGGAAGATGAAGGGGACACGATACCTTGACCGCCACATGGTGGGAGATGCTGGAGGCTGCGTCCCTGAGATTTGCTGTTCCTTATGTAACAATAAGGAACAGCAAATCTCAGGGACGTTGGGACGACACGAGGTTACCGTCACATAAAACTATACGATAGTTTGTTGTAGGGGTTAGCGGATAAGTTACTAGTTTAATTAAAAAAATGCGGAGTTCCGTTGGTGTACGCGAGCAAGAGACCACCAGTAGTCTTTTTTTTAAGTCGCTGCTGGGAACCGAGTAATTTTTCATCAATGTTCCACACTAGTCCGACTGACACCACCGCGTATAATCTATAATATATATTTATATATTATAGATTTTATTGATAGTTCTATCATCAATAGTTTAAGCAGCATATAATATTAAGAAAAAATAGCTTTTTAAACTACATCCAGGAATTTGCCTACATCCAAATTTACAAAACTAAATTAATTTATGGGCGTCGGAACAATTACTAGGCATTTTTAAACCTATTTTTTTAAACCTATTTCAAAAATATCCTTTAACTGTGCGAATAATGACATGGTTTAATATGTTTTTGTGTGAACGAAGGCGTAGGTATTGAGTATTAAATAAAACAAGAAATTATTGGCCTTTAATTATCATATTATTTGGCAACCAGTGTCGGAGATTTATAATAATATTGCCATTAGCGTGTACTTCCCAACATAAGTATCTCATGTTTTTTGTTGTTAATCCGTCTTAGAATACCGAACAATACATTTTTGTTTGTACTACAACATACATTTTATAACGAGCATTTGATATTTAGTATTGAATAATAAAAAATATCCTTTTGTTCAATCTATTTATGGATATTTAAGTAAGAAAACATTGATTCTGGTTTTTGGGTTTTTGCAAATGTTTTTTCGTAAGATGATGTAAGTTTATTTGTTCTGTGCTATAACATTAATGTTTTACAAACAAATGCGAAACTTTGAATAAAATACTCGTCACTTTCTATCTGAAAATTAAAACTGATTAAATTTTATTTAAATATAAACATTTTTTACTTCTCTTGACAAAAGCGGTAACGATTTGAAAAGTATTAATTTTATTTTACTAATTTTTTTAAAAACTGGTGTATGATTTTTTTTTTGCATGTTCAATGTTATTTTATATGATAAATTTTAATAAAAGTAATCCTGGAATAAATGACTCGGCTCACAATTTACTCTCCACCTATATAGGCCGCTTTTTTGTGTTAAAATTTATCAATACTTAAATATTTAATATCTAATCTAATATAAATTTAGTGATATCACAACTAATTTTATTTTCTCAGGCGGGATTCCAAAAATGTCCAAAAGTGTCCGACGGCGACATGCCAATAACATCTGGCTGCTAATTTTTTTTATTGTTTAATTTGATGCACTTGCTACTGAAAATACGCCTATGAAATTTCATTTAAATATACAAATAACGTATTTTTATTCGAAATGACGAAAAAGTGAACTTCTCGAATTTCAGTAAGGAGGTCTTAGCACTTCGCCGTCGATATTGTACAGGGTGGCGCAATAGAACGTGCATATTTAAAAAAACTATTAAAAAAAAAACAAAAGGTAGAGTTAAAAAAAATGAGGCATTGTAATGTTATAATTGAAGTTTATTTTTTAAAAATAACATCATACAAATGATGACCCTCTCTACGACGGCACTCCTCTAACCGCAAATGGAAATTATTGAAAACTTTCTTCAATATTATTGGTGTGATTGCTGCCATTTCACCACGGATTTTCTCTTTTAGCTGATCGATGTTTTCGGATTATTGCTATAGACTTTTTGTTTGAGGTATCCCCACAAAAAAAGCCAGGAGGCGTTAAGTCTGGACTTCGTGGGGGCCATGGGATATTACCTCTTTTCGAAATCAGTCTGCCAGGGAACATCTGTTTCACAACCGCCATGGAGTCATTCGAAGTGTGACAAGTAGTTCCGTCTTGCTGAAACTAAGTTCTTGAATTCACTATTCTTGAATTTCCAAGCTCTGGAGTAAAAAAGCTCTCCACCATCGCAACATAGCGTTCTGTATTAACAGTGACGTTTTGTCCCCGCGCATTTTCAAAGAAAATTATTCCTCTGCCAGAGATTGCGGCCCATACTGTCACTTTACGACTATGCAGTGGTTTCTGGTGTTTGAGTTTGGGATTCTCACTGTGCCAGTAACGATAATTTTGACGGTTTACGAAGTCAATGATATGGAAATGAGCCTCATCAGAGAAGAGGATGTTGTCAAAATTGGAAAAATGATTAAGCATTTCATTAGCAAATGCGAGCCTTGCTGTGTAATCGGATTCTTTCAATTCTTGTGTTAATTGCAGCTTGTATGGATGCAGTTTAAGATTCAAGTTTAAAATTCGTTGCAAACTCTGTCGCGACATTTGTAAGACCGACGATCTCTTGCGAGTAGACATTTGTGGATTTTCTCGTACCGACTGCATAACTCTCTCAATATTGTCTTCGGTCCTAGATGTCCTTGGACGACCTTTTGCTTCTGGTTTAAACGTTGAACCAGTTTCTTCGAAACGCTTCACCCATATTTTAATCAAATTAGCACTCGGAGCTTCACTAATTTGCCGTAGTCCATATTCCGAACAATATAGTCGCCTGGTAACGATGTTTGAACGAGAGTTGTCGTAAAATGCGCGTACGCAAAATGCGCGACGCTTCCCTTCGAAGTGACTTATACCGACTAAAACTCCATGAGCGCGCCTACCCAACGATGTAAGGTCCCCCACACCCCCGCGCTCTCTACCCCACGAAAAGAGATGATGCAATATGCAGGTTCTATTGCGCCACCCTGTATATGATTAACGAAGATATTTATTTATTCATTTGAAAAACAAACAGCATTAATGACACAGATGGATTTCACAAATTAAGTTTTACATTTGCCAAAATATTTATAAAAAAATGATATATCCTGTTATGACCTCTTTACTTATTGATATGAGCGTGTCAGATGGAAACTGTCTGTCAAGTTGACTATGAAATAAAATATGGTAACAAACATTAGTATTTATTATTTCTAATAAGATATTAAAGTGGCGACGAGGATTTAAAATGGAAAAACTAAAAAAAAACAGAACTACAATCAAAGGACAAATTATCAAGCTACAAAATACGCTGGAACACATTACAGAAATTTCTGCAAATGAATACAAGGTACGAGAGATTACGATTACTAAACTACATGATAAATACACTGATATCCAGGATAAAATTGATAAAATTGTCACAAGCGATGAATTAGATACCGAAATTGATACTAGGTTTACATTAGAAGAAGAATTTTTGGCACTAAAAGTCAAATTACAGAATCTGATGACACAAAATACGACAAATTCTAGTAAGCCTTCTTCACCTACATCATTAAACTACAATATTCCTTTTTAACCAATGCAGGATAACGAGTCGATAAAGAAATTTCGTCGACGTTTTGAATCTTACATGGCATTGAAAGGTGTTGACGGTGTTGACGAAAATAAGACGAGATTAAGAATATTATTTACTCTAATCAGCCCTTCATTACATCAAACTATGTATGATGTATGTTATCCGAACGATCCTATTAACCTCGAGTATTCTGAGGTACTTGACAAATTAGAAAATTTTCTGGAACCAAAACCTAATACCTGGACACTTCAACATAAATTCATTTCTAGACTACAAGAACAGGAAGAAAATGTTATACAATACGCTACAGAATTAAAGAAAATGACCGAAAATTGTTACTTTAAATGCAAATGTGGGAACTCAGTCGCAGATTTATTTTTAAATTTACAATTTCTAAGAGGAGTTCAAGACATTGAAATTCGTACAAAACTTCTCCAAGAACGCGACCCTTTACCATTCAGCTCTACAATAGAGAAGGCTCTCGCAATAGAATCTGCAAAGAAGGAGAATTTAGTATTTATTACTAACTCAAACCACAAGCTTTCAAAAAACCTTCCAAATAATTTCGGCAGTTATGAAATACAAAAAAAAAACACCATAGTATCACACTTGAAAGGACGTTGTTACAGATGCGGAAATACTACACACAGGGCAGATAAATGTGCTCATCACAAATCAATGTGTACATTTTGCAAAAAAATTGGACATCTTTCTAATGTATGTTTACAGAAAGGACGGGCACAGCAGAGTCATCAAATTTCTAATAACAGTGAACAGGATGATTTCGAACAAGATCCAGAAGAGTCTCCATGTTGCGACATAAATGTAATTACTACGAGTCCTAGCGGAAAATTCATGATTGACGTCAAAATTGAGAATATTCCCTTAAAAATGGAACTAGATACCGGAGCGGCGTTAAGTTCAATTTCTCTACGTCAGTTACACTTATTAGGAATTAGAAAGAAAATTTATAAAACTTCTATACAAATGCGCACGTACACCGGAGAAATTATTAAACCCTATGGCGTTGTTTACACGGAATGCATGTATGAAAACCAGTTATTTTACGGTAAACTGTATATAATTGAAGGAAATGTAGACGCAATATTTGGAAGAGAATGGTTAGACAAATTCAGTTAAATTTTCACGTTAACAATGTTGAAACTGCCACTAATACTGTTTTAAATAAATTGTTGGAAAATTATTCAGACTTATTTTCGGATTCCCTTGAGCCTATTCCAAACTACCGATGCACTCTTTACTTGAAAGATAACGTTCAACCCATATTTATAAAGCCTAGACGATTACCCTATGCATTAGTGGAAAAAGTTGAAAAGGAGCTCGAACGATTAGAACAGTTAAATATAATCACAAAAACAGAAAGATCAGAATGGGGTACGCCCATAGTGCCTGTCCCCAAGCCTAATGGGTCTATCAGATTATGTGCAGATTATAAAGTAACATTAAATAAATGCATAAAAGATGACAATTATCCAATTCCTGTAATAGATGACATATTTGCACAAATGAATGGCGGTAATCTGTTTTGTAAACTCGATATTACCCAGGCCTATTTACACATGGCAATGGACGATGCGAGTGCTTTACTTCAAACTATTAGTACCCACAAGGGCACGTACAAGATTAATAGAATGATGTTTGGAGTGAAGATTGCACCTAATCAGTGGCAAAGATTCATGGATTCTATATTACAGGGCATAGATGGTGTCATTTGCTTCTTTGACGATATCCTGGTTAAAGGTACAGATGTCACGGATATTACGGAGAGACTACAAAAAGTTTTCGAGAGACTGAGGAAAAATAAATTGACGTTGAATAAAGATAAGTGTGAATTCTTAAAAGAAAACATATCGTATTTAGGACATACAATTGACAGAAATGGCCTACATAAGTGTGAAAAGAAAGTTACAGCAATTTCCAAAGCATCAGCACCTACAAACGTTAGCGAATTGAGAACTTTACTGGGAATGATAAACTATTACAACAAATTTGTCCCAAATTTAGCAACTCTTTTACATCCCTTGAACCACCTATTGAAGAAAAACGTGAAATTTCTGTGGAGTGAAGCTTGTCAAAAAAGTCTGGACAACATAAAGCAAATATTAACTAGTGAACGAGTACTGACGCATTTTAATCCATCTCTTCCAATCACGCTTGCTACAGATGCCTCGCCAGTGGGACTGGGAGCAGTTCTCTCCCATAAGATGCCGGATGGTTCTGAAAGACCGATTGCCTTTGCTTCCAGGTCCTTGACGTTTAGTGAACGGAAGTATAGTCAAATAGACAAGGAAGCCACTGCAATTTACTGGGGCCTAAAAAAATTTTTCCAATATTGCTGTGGTCGAAAATTTACTCTAATTACTGATCATAAGCCTTTGATATCAATTTTACATCCTCACAAGACCTTACCAACTATGAGTGCAATGCGTATATTCAACTATGCACAGTTTTTATCCGGCTTTGATTATGACATTGTTTACCGAAAGACACAAGACCATTGTAATGCTGACTACTTGTCTCGATTTCCTACGGAGGCAACAGTGGCAAAGAGAGTAGATCAAACATACATTCACCAAAATAATAAAATTAATACATTATCAGTCAATAAGCAATCCATTGCTTCAGAAACGGAAAAGGACACTGATCTAAAAACCATCAAGGACGCCTTAGAAAGAGGAACCCCACTCGAAACAATCGGATACGTAAATACAGAATATACATTACAAGACGGGTGTTTATTAAGAGGAGCGAGAGTTGTCATTCCAAAGGCACTGCGAAAATATGTTCTTAATGAGCTGCATACAGGTCATACGGGCATTGTCAAAATGAAAATGTTAGCACGAAATTATTGCTACTGGACAGGAATTGATCGTGACATTGAAAATTTAGCAAAAGGCTGCAGAAGTTGTTGCTTGAAACAGAAAGCACCTCCTAAGGTTGAATTGCATCATTGGGAGACCCCTAATGGTCCATGGCAACGGCTTAATATAGACTTTGCAGGGCCAATCTTAGGAAAGCAATTGTTCATAATTGTGGACGCTTATAGCAAGTGGGTGGAGGTTATACCCACATTGAAAACTACGTCAGATTGGTGCATTACTCAACTTCAAAATTTATTTTGTACATTTGGCCTTCCTTACACCGTAGTTTCTGACAACGGACCTCAGTTTACATCAAGAGTATTTAAGGACTTCTTAAAATCATATAATATCACTCATCGAACGTCAGCACCTTATCATCCAGCGACGAACGGGCAGGCAGAACGCACGGTCCAAACAATTAAGTATGCCCTAAGAGCAGTGGAGAATGAGTCAGGTGACATATACTCTAAATTAAGAAGGATCCTTACACAGCTCCGCAGATTACCGAGCCCGGAGGGGAAGAGTCCATACAGACAAATGTTCAACAGAGATGTAAGAACGAACCTAGACACTATGATACCAAACTTAGAGGCACATAGAAATTTCAACCAACCAAGGGCACGAACATTCTCTGAGGAAGACAATGTACAGTTCATGGTTTTCGCTACGGCTGGTGTTCGGAGTTGGGACTTCGGTAAAATAGTGAAGAGGGTTGGCCAGCTGCATTACATAATCGAGACAGCATCTGGATCATGCTATCGGCGGCATATCGATCAGATTAGGGGAGGAGGACTGTTATGACCTCTTTACTTATTGATATGAGCGTGTCAGATGGAAACTGTCTGTCAAGTTGACTATGAAATAAAATATGGTAACAAACATTAGTATTTATTATTTCTAATAAGATATTAAATATCCCATTATAGATAGCAACTTGGTGCAACTGTAGCGATCCTACCTTCTGCGCTAGTGGTCCCAGGTTCAAATACTGGAAGGCGCATAAGTTTGTGTGATGAGCACAAGAATCTATTTCCGAGTTATCGTTTATATACTTATTAATGTATTCTATACTTTATTTAATACCCATAGCATGCTTTGCTTATTTTGGGACTAAATAATTGCGTGAATTGTCTGAAATTTATATTATTAAAATTATATTATAGTAATCAGGAGAATACTACATTCAAGTCTGCTGCTGTAAAATTGGGTCATAGGGTACTTTGGCATTACAAAATGAATAAGTAATGTTAACTGAATTTGATGGGGCGGGTGGCAAAATGATTATGGGCAACCAAAAACATTTTTTATTTGTTATAAATATGTAATGTGAAATATGCGTTATAGAAACTTGTTGTTTATTTTAATGTCACTTATTATTATAGATAACTAAGAAAAAATGTTTTTATTAAAAAGATCTGCCTCAGCTAACAATTGATTCACACAAACTGATAAGCCAGTAATACATTCTAATTTTTTCTATTGCGTCAAGATCAACCTCAACCAAGATTAAATGTCGAATTGCCAGGTTTGAATTACAACCTCGCCGACGCAAGTACTAGAGTAACAAAAGCATTTGGCTGGACACGCGGGGTTAACAGGAATATTGAGAAAGCGTTCATGGATGACCTATAATACCGATAAAAAACCGGTCAAGTGCGAGTCGGACTCGCGCACCGAGAGTTCCGTAAAATATTTTTATTATATGACGTAACTAAAAATTTACGGCTTTCGCAATTTTTCCTTTATCTGTGCTATAAGACGTTGCTTCGTACCAAATTTCAAGATTCTGAGTCCACGGGAAGTATCCTGTAGGTTTTGATTCCCTTGCGAGTGTCGAAATTTTGCGGAATTTTTCGGCATAAACGGCTGTATCTTTTGATTGCGTTGGCTTAGAAGTTTGAGTTTTTCACAGCTCCAAGGGACAGTGGATCTGAGTATTTGATATAAATTTCAGCTTGATTTATTTACGTGTTCCTGAGAAAAATAGTCTTGACAGACGGACGGACGGACAACAAAGTGATCCTATAAGGGTAAAAATAAAAAAAATCATATATTTATGTATATTAAAGGTTTTATTTTGCCCTAGCGTACAATTAACCAGGTAATTATTTACGCAAGAGAAATGGTAGTTATGTATTTTTTTATCTTACTATCATTCCGCCTCTAGTTATGTTTTAAAATAGAATGTGAAACTTTAACCGTGTACTACATAATTTAATAAGCGTGTAGTTATATATTTCATTTTCTTTATTTATCTAGATACTTACCAATAACTAGTGGAGACATCATTGATTTGTTATTCAAATTAGTTCACAATATTACGATTGATTATTATGAAAATGTAGGGATACTTATCAAACTACTCTCGGACTAAACTTGTCTGAGTTATAGATATGATTTATAACCTCGTTTATTGTTCGGGCGTGTAATTTGGTAGAATATTAAATATTTTTACAAACATGAACTCGGTTAAGTTATAAAAAATTAAAACATTTTTATTTATTTCAACGGTTAATCCACTTTTTTAATTTATATTATTAAGTAAGTTGACTCTAAAATTCCATGTAAAATGTATAAGTAACCAATGTTATTTACTAATAACTATCGATAAAGTGGATAAATATGATAATATCTCTAGAGAACTGAATACATAATTATTACTAGAATAGCTACATCATCACTTCAAGTTGTGATTTAAAAATACATTTTTATTTTAACAAATTAAATTATTTTATTATGATAAAAGGCATTACGCACGTGCTTTGATTTTAATCATCATCAATATCTCTGTGGTACACCGTCTTCTTTTTTTTAGCAATAGTTTAGTCGAGCATTAAGCCTAACACGCGAATTCAACCAGCAGTAAGGGTTTGTGGATATTAACGGCTAGTCATGCAGCAAAGCTCAACGGACGTCTAGAAGCTTAGAAAATCGGAAATTTCTTTAGTCATCCATCGGAAAATTGTTAGATATAGCAGACTAGATGCGTGAACTAACAAATATATATTTTTTGGCTTATCAAATTTTCTATCTGACGTTATCCAGGCTTTAAGGTCCGATTTTTAGTGGCCTGATAAAATATAATATGACCCTAGTATCAATGGTGCCGACAAATTGTAAGATACTTTTATTTCATGTCTTTTCTTTAATTATTGCCGACGGCTAATCACTTATTGGACAGATAAGTTTTATCTCACGATTGAAAAAGAAGGGCTTTTAATAGAATAAAGAATATAATTTAATGTGTGGGTTGCGCTTAAAACTTTTACGTCATTGAGTTTAATTAAAAAATATAAAAGTTATTCAAAATGTAAACTTAAAATAGACGTTGAATATATATTCGACATGCAAAAGCAGAAACTATTTTTTATATTTCAAACAAGGTCAAGGTTATGTGGAGTTTTCTAAAAATTTGAATATCAAAATAAGATTGTAGTGTGACTTTGGCATAGTGTTGCGAAAGATAACCTTTTTATTTCGTATAGAATCGTTTACGGTGATAGGACGCTATTCTTTATTCGAGTTCTTTATTTTGGAGCTTTTGAGTGATGCGAATAGTAAATGATTTCGGTAATTTGTTACCTATAGAAGGTAAAATAGACCACATATACTTCACATTCATGTTATGTTGGGTATCTAGGATACATTAGTTAGCTCGGTTTTCCGCATTATATGAAGTTTTAATTGTCTCGGTTTTATTATTTTATTTATTACTAACTGACCCGGCTTGCAACCCTGCCACACGTTGCCGTGACTCAGTTATTATAATTTGCATTATATTATTTTATTAAAACATTACTTTATTTTTTAAAATAAAAGTAGCCTTAGTTACTCCTTATTACATCAGCTACCTGCCAATATAAGTCCCGTCAAAATCGGTCCAGCCATTTCAGAGATTAGCGGGAACAAACAGACAGGCAGACAGACAAAATTGTAAAAAATGTTATTTTGATGTATGTACCGTATACATATTTATATGCATGTAGTTAAAAACGGTTATTTCAATATTACAAACAGACACTCCAATTTTATTTATATGTATAGATTGATCAAATCATATCAAATCAAATCATATCTTAGCTAGATTTTACTGTAACTAAGATGGCTGTAATGACTGTACCTTCTAGTATAATTGGCAGTTTCTAACCAATTATTACTTGACGGTTGGATTTGCTTGTGCGTTTACTAAATCTATAGTTGCAAAGTATTAGATTAATCCCAGAGACAAATGACAGAAACAGCTGATATTTCCTTAGTTGAGATTCTGAGTGTCCATTTTCTTTTTAATAACTTAAATACCTCTTATTTATTAGGATTAGAAACCAGTGACATGAATAATAATGATACAATATGACATATATTCAGAAAAGTAAAATGTGAGTCATGTAATTGTTTATTTATAATTGAATATGGGCTAAAATATTTCAATATTTCTTTTGTGAAATAGGTCCAGACTTCATCCGCTTTTGCTTGAAAAGGTGATCAAAATAAGCCACTTTTCTATAGTAGTAAAAATTAGGATACTTATCATAAATTTCTGGAACAAATCTATCTAAATCTACAAACTGAATAAACCTCTTTATTTAACCTAAACGTAATCACTATTTATTAACATAAATGAAATGTGGCAAAGTATGTAAGATTATTAAAAAATCATTCTACCAATTTTTCTATTATAATTTCAAATATTTCGGCTCGTGCACATATATACAAACTACATAGCCACGTACTTCGAGAATGCGGCACTTACGTGTTCATATCCTTAATCTGCCGTATATCTGCTGCGAGTAACAGTAAAAGGAGCTAAAGCAACTTATATACCCACAATAATGTATAGCTGCTAGATGTGTCATTTTAATAGTAGTTGGTACAAGATTAAAAGACAAATGAACCAATGTAAAATAATTCATATTTCATGTCAACGACTATTGAGAAATTAATGTAAAGTAATGAATGTAAATAAGCATACTATTTTATATTTTTTTTATATTTTATGCATTTTTTCAATGCTATCTTATCAGATAAATTATATAATAGAAAAATACTAGAAAAAATCGTCTTGGCTCACAAGTGAATTCTCAGGCGGGAATCGAACTCGCAATCTTTGGAAGACCGGTCCAATGCTCTCCCAAGTGAGCTACAGAGCCTTGTGAACACTCGTCGCAATTTTCTAGTACCATTCTAATTATACTCTGTTGACCACGGTTGTTTCAACAATGTGACGAACATCCTCTCGTATTCGAAAGAAACATTTTTAAAAATGTTTGGGCAATCGATTAAGATGAAACAGCCATTTAGTTTTATAATTTTTATATGTTTTATGCATTTTTTCAATGCTATCTTATAATATAAATTATATAATAGAAAAAGTATATAATAGGATACCGTATCAAAATCAGTGTTTTTAATCCAAATATTTATTGGAATTAAATATAATATAGATTTAAGAAATTCATTTGAATATTTTTTTTTACAATAATATTAAGCTATTGCATAAAACATGTTGTAAAATTTTTTTTATATATTAATTAATAATGGTAGTATACAATTTTAACATTAAAGTTTATTGTATTGTTATTTTTTGATTTGATTAATTCAGCCAATTGTGTATTATGAATAAGTACACTGAATGTAAATTAATATAATCAGATACCCATACGATAAGGCCCAACCTCTATAATGAACAACGCAAACCTGAGCTTAGTTTGGTATTAAACTTCCCGTACGAATTCACCCAATCATAAAAATTAATTATAACTAAAAAGTTTTCTTAAAAAAAAGTATATAATGTAGATCGAAATAACTAGATAAATGTCTCATCTAGCGTTGGCTTTATAGGGGCGTCCGCACACTCTCGTCCGCAGCCACCTAATCAGCGGACGAGCCGGTCATGTGTGCGCGTTGTCATACCACTTTCTACATAATTTTTTATAAAGCCAACTTCATAGTGTGGACTTTACTGTAAACATTTATATTTTGTACCACGCAGTTTATTGTGCCTATAATAAGGACGTAGGTACTTTAATCACATTTTATGTTAGTTAGTTTATTTAGGTGACAAGATAGTAACTTTATAAAGGAGGAACGTGAATTATAAAGATATTAAAGTTCTATCATTAAGAATCGAATCTATTTGTACACATTTTTAATCATAAAACTCTCTTTAAAAAAATCTATAGAAAAATCAATGTTATTTTATCCTAAGACTCTAATTCACCTATTATAAAAAATAGGCTAACGTTAAACCCGGGTTAAGTGATTAGTATTTACTCAATAACAGTGACAATTTAATTTTTAAAAAGGAATACCAAGATGGTGTACTACAATTTTTAACCAAGTATGACAATAATGCACGTTTTATAATAAGAGAAACTATTCCTTTGCTGTTATTCTTCCCATTGCGATTATCCATTATAGTCTATTTGTGTTTTAAATAAAATCAACTTTATGATAGCACACAAACACAACCAATTTTTTTATTCCTAACAAATGAGTGCAACTACATTACTTTTATTATGTTAAAGACAAGGCATGTAAAACGTTTTTAAGTAAATAAGAATAAATAAATTATTATAAATTGATGACTGGTTGACGAGTTAATCTACCTCTTAAGACTTTAAATGGTGCTGGAGTACCGAAGGATGTTTGTGTGAGTATTCATCACTGACTCATCTACTGCCGAATGGATACATCCCCAAAAATGTAAGATAATCTTTTGATGGGTCGGTGATCACAGTAAAACTATACTAATAATGAGGAAAGCGATACTGCCTGTGTTGTGATCTCCTCTTTAACTACACCCTAAAGTGAGAAGTATGTATGTCTGCCTATCTTTACTTTAGTAGCGATAACATACAATCCATAATTGACTTTGGCCTAGACTAATTGGCGTGAATATAAAAACAAACAGAAGAATATCCTCCGTAGTATTTTTACTAACTGAAATAAAAGAAATATGTATTTATTATTATAAATCTCTTACATGCAGGATTTATTAGTTCTGTAAAGTCGTGATTTTTACGGAGAAGAGTTCTTTCGAGACGTTTTTTAATAAGTCTTGCACGAGTTTTGTTAGTTACCATGAAAGCTATAAAATTTGATGATAAATAGTAATTCTGAGTATTTGTTTTTATTTTTTTATTATTATCAATAGTTAAGCGCTTGACCGCTGTCTCGCCTGGTGGGAAGCGATGATGCGATCTAGGATGTGACCCGCTTGCCTGATCCTATCCACTCGCGACTTGAAGACCCCTAAATTAAATGTATCAGGAAACACAGACTCAGGTAAAGAGTTCCATTCATGTCAGGTTTTAGAAACAAAAAAAAAAAAACAGGAAATATAAGAAAAGTTCATTCATATTCATTAGCCTACGAACATTTTTTTCCACAACATTTTAGACTTTTTCGTTTTTACAAAACTAATTCAGCCAGTTTTATGTGCAAAAGGAGTACAGAGACAGCCACTGTTTCAAATTAGGCTTAATTTTATTCTACATTTCATAGGTATCATAGGTAATAAGTTTAAGATAAAAGGGAGAAGATTTGATTGGAAACTTAGTTTTAATGCACGATAGAAAGCCAATGGTGAGCAAATAATATTTTTTCAAGTTTTTTATTCTTGACTATAAATACGGCGTGTTCTTAAACTGGTCATCTGTTATATTTGCTTTGTCTCGTCTTATCGAGATACAATCTAAGGATCGATTCCGAGATAAATGACTTTCAATATTGAATAGCGTTGCATATTCATATATTTTAATTTGAATATTGTTTTAATATCTTTAAATAAAATATTTTGTCATGTTGACAAAACATGATCTTTATTCTTGTCACTAAAATTATATGGAAATTCGTTTTCTTCTTATTGGTAATGTAAAAGTCCCTGATTATATAAAATAAATTGTAAACTCTATAATAAATTACATTTTGAGTGTAGTATTTTATAAAAAAGAAGTAGGTAAGAATACAATCAAAAAGTCTTGACCAAGACTGTAATGTGGTTTGTTCATTGATGTTTTTTAATTTGTTATAGGACTTGTAGACCAAACAGTCGATAACTCATTTTAATTGAATCATTCGAGCTAATAGTACTTTCTAGATGTTTGACAGTTTGATCATTAGTGATACGATAGTGACACATAACTCAAAATGCCGATTAATAACTACTTTAGTCGCTCGCTTAGTTTGAAGTAAATTAGATAGTCGAAGACGTTTATTTATCAAGTATTTTTGTAGCTCTGTGACATAAGACTGGGTTGTGATTTACATCGCAACATCAATAGCATTTGATAACTATTTATCGTCAAAAATTTTGTTTCTTAACATTACGACTTCCATTTGTTACACTTATAATCTCGAAATAGTAAGAATATTGTCTAAGTTAACAAAATACGAAAGAATTAATTCTTAGTAAGAGTAAAATGTTTTTCGATACATGATTTCCAACGAACTTTCTCTGGGAATGTTAATAAAAATAATGGTACGAATTCTATGGATTAGCTACAAATAAAATTTGAAACATGTTTATCAAATAAGGAAGTTAATTTTCATATCTATTAGCGATATAACCTCATGTCGAAGACCTTCTAGTTTAGCTGGACACCTTGAAGATTTATTTGTGTCCCCGACATCAAATAGAGTCAAAATACTAAATACCTTATAGAAATCGAAAACAAAACCAAGGTGCACACATAAATTATAACCACATTCTAATTTCCCCGCTGTAATATCCGCGCAGCGACAAAGTGGCGGTTCCGAGATGGTTATCTGCGGACAAATCGGTGTGTGTGACGCACACAGCCACGCTGTGAGAACCACGCACCTGTAGTCAACCTGCTGACCGCTAGAGAAGCGCTGTTCGGCGATAAAACAGGTTGCTATCGATAAATGCTGTGGTGAATGTACATTATTAGAGTTTTTATAGTGTGTCAAAAACAGGCGAACTGGAAGATTAAAAAATAAATGCAATATGAGATATTGGAATTAATTTACTTCTCGTCATTTTACTGGCCAGAAAGGTAATAAAAACATTTAAAAAGGCATAAACTAATCTTAAAAAAGTATTAGGAATATAAAACAAAAAAGTGAATAATACCTATTCATAAATTCTGCATAGAATTCTACGTAATTCGTCAAATCGGTAAAAAAAAATTAAGAGAATATTCATGCGATTATATCATTTATACATATACTATTACTCGTCATTTAATATTGTTATCATTATTCTTGTCTGTCTTTTTGTGTTTTTTGTTTTCCGATTTTTATCTTCATACTTTAAATTTTTCTTTTCAAATATCGACATTATTAGCAACTTTATCGACATGTCCCACCTCAATAATCTCACGCAGCGCAGTCCCGGTCCATCGGCCCGTTCGCTCCCTGGCTCACATCATAAATCACACACTAATAGCCGGTAAACTCACTTGCTAATCCGAATCGAACGGCGCGCGACGTGCGCGTACGCAACGCCCGTATACTGGTGGATTCTTACGATTACATCGATAAATTTTATTAGCTTGCTTCTGATGTGACACATCACTATGATTGATTGTTCATTTTGAACGTTTTATGAAATGTGTGACTCTTAAACCTTACTCATTCATTATCACCATTTTATTATTTTATAAACAGGTTTACAAGTATTTTTTGTTGATTTTTCCTTTCGACGAAAATATATTATAAGTTCGGTTCTTGTATGTTTGTCAGTTATAATATAACAAAAGTTGAGACATAACTACAAATATCCCTAAATATACGTAAAAGAGGAGATTCAGTATAAGAAAAGTTTAAACTCGTGAAGTAAGAATAGGCGTCAGCTTAACTAATCCTAGGTACCATTACAAATTACAACATTCAATCTAAATAACTTGATGTCAATTTGAAATGCAGCCTGATGGACTTGATTCAACTTGCAACAGCGAATAGCTGTTCCCATCAGTTCTGTCTGATAAAAGCCTTCCCACACGCTACCTAACCGGTCAACCTTCATCAGTATGGAGGACAATACGGCTTCTATTCATGGTGCATCCTGTATTAAAGATTGTACACATTTCCATTGTTATAAATCTAAACACGTAAGGTGAAAGTGGCTTAAGATTTTCGCAACAAAAACCAGTGATGAAACTATTCAAAACATTGGTTAATTTTGCATGAGAATTCTACACTTCCGCGCCTTTCATACATTTTAATAAAACCACTTTTACCGGATTAACGACGCGTTCAATTTTGTTTTAGAAAATATTTGTGTATAATTAAGTGGATTTATGTGAATACCCTAGGTTAGAAAATGTCTGTATAAAGATTTTATTTTTTGTTTTTCCTTTGACATAACGATATTCATTCAACAAGATGATAAAATTTATTTTTTTCTTTCTGTGCTTTTCTACAATTATTCACAGCGATTCGATAAACTCTTACTTAATTATCATTTATAACTCAAACTTAACAAACTATCAATGTACATTGAAAAATAAATTGAAAAAAAGGAAAAAATCAGAAAGTGTTATTTTCGGCGACTAACTGATATTTGTATGTGTGTATTTAATATCGTACTAAATAAATGCTTTAGATAAACGAAGGTAGTAGTTTAAATCAATTTCACGTTAATCAATGAAAACGTGCGCCAAATCGAGCATGAAAATAATTACTGTAGACTCTCTGCTTTATAACTGTTGTTAGAGACGACTGTGGATGATGTTGATGTGACGGATCTGTTTTACGTCAAAAACGGTGCAAGGCGGCTTTCGAAATTAAAAAAAATGTATTTTTTATACTTATAATCGAGAATAATTTCTGAATCTACCGCAAAGTATAAGCCGCTCCGCTACATATTCGAAATGAAGGTTCTTTCTAAATCTTGATTTTGTTGCCAGTGAGTATAATCAGCAGCTAAAATATCTGATGAAATAACCACTTTGATTTTAAATGTTATGATTTAACAAATACGATTGGAATCGAACATTGTTTTCTGGATGATAACTTTACATGGTTTTACGATCGTAATACTGTTGTCTCATTGTCTCACGATACTCGTAATCTTTTGAAACGGTTTCCGAAAACAAGATAAGTTAAATTATTATAATAGAAAAATACTAGAAAAAATCGACTTGGGTCACAAGTGAATTCTCAGGCGGGAATCGAACCCGCAACCTTTGGAAATTCGGTCCAATGCTCTCCCAATTGAGCTACCGAGCCTTGTGAACACTCATCGAAATTTTCTAGTACCTTTCTTATTTTACGCTGTAGGCCAGCGTTGTTTCATCAATGAGAGGAATATTCTCTCGTATTCGAAAGAAACATTTTTACGAATGTTTGAGCAATCGATTAAGATGAAACAGTCATTTAGTTTTATATTTTTTTATATATTTTATGCATTTTCAATGCGATATTATAAGATAAATTATTATAATAGAAAAATACTAGAAAAAATCGACTCGGGTCACAAGTGATTTCTCAGGCGGGCATCGAACCCGCAACCTTTGGAAATCCGGTCCAATGCTCTCCCAAAAAAAAAAAAAAAAATATAAAACAAGATAAGTTGTGACGTTTTAATGTCACTATAAACTGTAATCATTATTGTTTTGCCCTAATACTTTAGTGCTTTTTTAGGTAATCCGAAACCTATTCTCTATACGTAACGGTTATTGTACACTGTTTAATTCGCAGCTTTTATTGTAACTGTCAGTCCTGTGAGTATAATTGTTATAAATTTAGTAATCAATAAAATGTAGAATGAATGAATGCCCAGTTTTATGGCTATACTTTGCGATTCTGAATGGTCTATAAAGACTTGAGTTATGTACTCTTATTGATAACAGATTAATAGCTATTTCAATGTGAATGGCAAATTAACATACTGAAAATATTATATAATCACGTTGTCTCTCGATGCAAAGTGTATTAAAAAATATTGTTATTATTAGTATTGCTATTAAAGCAGAAACAACTGAACATATTAAAGTAGTATAATGTAAATTCCCTCAAGATTTATGACGTCTCGTCATGTAACTTTTAGACCTAGTTTCCGTTGAATATGAGTCATTAGAAATGTCAGCGCTAAAGGGCCACTGACCTCATGAACATTTAATGTTAGTCTATATAACTTTTTTAAGTTAAGCTCTTTTAGAGAACTGCAAAAACATATTATATCACAGTTATCTTTATCGCTGGCACCAATGAGGTTACAGGTGCAGGTTCGAAATACGAGTTGATTGCTTAAATAAGTTTTTGCTATTTTCAAAGATAGCATAATTGTTATTGGACAAAATACAGACTTACCAATACTGCAGATGAATGAAAAACCACCACTTTAAGTTTTCAGATAAAGGATTTAGAGGATTTTATACCCGTAACCAAAGTGGCCAAGGGTGCCTGAGTTAATATTTTTAACAAACAAAAATGTAGGTAGCATTTTGTAAAAATATCCTAGATTTCTCTTTAAAGTCGCTAGTTTGTGGCAGGAGTGTGACTATTTTGTAATCCGTGGTACTTTTCTTATTAAATTCAGCTAGCAATTTTAACTAAAGACATTACGTGAGAATGCCATCAGTATCTTGGGTACACGACACGCGGTTCCAAATTTTTTACATTAATTCTAAGTTTTTTCTTTTAAAAATATAAATTTAAACAACCGTTTTTTTTGTATTTCAACTAGATTATTAGAAGTTAATGACGGTTGTACTTCATGTGGAGAATATTGGTTGAGTAATATTCTGAAAGAACGTCGGTAATCAGATGGGTAACCTTAAAAATTTATATTTTGTACTCTCAGCAACTGCCTTTTTCAATATTTAGTAATACCGATCCGCATTGAGCCCGATAGTGAGTTACGATCCAATCTCCATTTATGTTTTCATCCTTAGGCAAAATCTGAGGCGATGTCATCATACTAGTGGACACACAACAGTTACCATTTTTGCCTTCTTTGTCTTTACAAACATCAATTATCCGTTTTGATTTTATTTTATTTCTTCGACTAGCAAGGGATTGGACATCGGGTACGACAAAGTCATACCTACTACACAAAAATAGTTTCAAAGTAGGTGACCTTTGATTATAAGGATTCCCATATCACTTGGATTACCCGAACGGTACGTAGACGTTTTTCATGTTTAGAATAACAACTATGACTATAATTTTTATGCCTTAAATACATAAGTAAATACTAAATATACATCGTGTAAAGTATTTAGTAATACTTCTTTTAAATTTTCGGTGAAGTAGACATAAAAAGCCCCGACAAAAAACATTGCGCGTAGCATAGCTTTATTCCCATCAATATTCAGAACAGCAGTTTGTTTGCCCTTTCATTGTCCGCTGCTTGTGACTATATTTCTTCGCCAATGCAGTTGGTGCTACATTGTGGCGTGCCAAATGGTCCAGTCCACTCTAAACATTGATTTTACGACACACAACCTCTCGACTCTTGTGTGGCATTCGGGATACTTAATAACTAGATGCGGCAGACCAAACTTTGATTATAGAAACTATTTTGATAAAGTAGAACATGTTTATCGATACAAACTAATCTTGTGTGTATGGTAATGGCTTAGCGATTTAATTTTAATGGTTTAGCCAGCCATTGAGGCGACGTTTTATCTTGCTCATTAGATTCATTGTAACCGGAATTGTTCGTTTCTATTGTTAACAGTGACCTGATGATGGAACTGAAAGCTTACTAGTGAAAAGATTTCTGTTTTTTGAAATCAGTAAAGTATAGATTAATTCATCTTTTCCATTATTAATATTATGTATAAAAGTTATGATGTTATAACACACACCTTTAGCAATAAATTACATCTGTATTTCTCATCTATACGAGTAGTATTATGAGAACAAATTGCAGTTTAAGTTTTCGATAAGTCTTTTAAAATACTGAATGTTTTAAGTTTCGATCCTATCTCGCTCATTGTCTATTTAAATAACATAACATTTGGATTCACATATTTTTAGTATTTGTACCTATTAATGCCTACAATGTTTAATAAAATAGTCAAGATGGTAATCTATATTACCGCTGAAGAAAACGTGATTTAATCCTAAAGACATTAATGACTTTCGTGAATAAATACATGAATAAAAAAGCAGTTATTTAAATTAAAGAGAAAAATATCGAAATGATAAATATATAAGCAATAACAAGAAAGTCAACACCATGTTTTTCGTCAACACCTTTAGTAAACAAACACACTTTCCCTGTTATTCTATAAAATGCCTCATCTAGTCGATCTATGCCTAAGCAAATCATGGTACTTGTGTACTTACGGTATATGCTTCTATGACATCACGCCTTTGTCCACCAGGAGTGGGCAGACAAAAGCTCGAGCGTGTGTGCCAACCAAGAATATATTGACTTTAGCATAGATGTCGTAATGCCGTGGACTCGACAATGTTGCTATTCCTTATCTTGAGTTTTACCTGTTATACAAACTTCATACATAGTTGTTAATTTATCGAATAATTTTAAATAACCGTAAAGATACCGTCAGGAACTATGATCGTAACGTAATCAAGGTCATCAGAATGAAGAGACGGGCTTTATTTAACGACATTTTAATGTTATTTATAAGGTAGTTAAGCTGGGGTAATTTCTTGGTGTGCATTTATTGTTTATAGTTCTTGTTATAGCAACTACGCCGTTTAAGCGAGTCATTATAAATCTTTGATGAAAAGCCTTTTTTTATGAGAAAAACGGTAAAAAAGTACAGATGACACTTTATACAAGAACATTAATTAGGTATTTACAACTGGTTTACACATAAGTATGTATTTAATCTTTTTGAAAAAATGACATATCCAAATGTAAATTTTTAGTGTCTGTTAGTAGGCTGCATGAAATCTTATTAAGTTAATGATATGAATATAAGAAATGGCTTGATTGAACCAGGTACCTAGGTTTGAGATTTCGGTAATTTCAGGAAACCCCAGTTAGGCCATTTTAGCAAGGTTAATTTTTAAGGGTTCCCTTAACTTGTAAAAGTTGTCTGACTATTTTTTAAACATCTTAATTGAAAATAAAACACGTTTATTAGTAAAACAAAAATGCCAGCCAGACTTTTATTGGGACAGCTTAGCTGAACATACCTATTGATTCTAATTCGATGCCTAAGGAATAAACGACTTTACTGAATTTTCATAGTAGGACTCCTACAAATAGGAGTAGATCGCGTTGTTAGCATTCACGAGTAGGCCACAGGCAGGCGAGTTAGCCGTGGCAAAAACAGACCTCACGTCGACACTGCTACTTTTTAGTATTCTGGGGCTTTTGTAATGGTCATAGCAAAGCAAGCAGCTACCGAAAAATTGTATGCGCTTGAACTGTGATGGGGAATCGTTGGGGAACAGTGGTATTCACGTTATGAACTAATGGTACTGGAGGTTATAGAGATAAAAAAATAAATAGGTGACAGCCCGCCGTGCGTGGATATATTGGTAAAACCCTCTACTATGGGGAGTACTACTTTCGCCAGAGATGATGGCGATAAAATTGCGAAGTAGGGTTATATTAAAAACTAAAAAGTAGGTTTCGGTTTATAAACTGTGGTTATTGCTTAATAATAACTTTGTATTATCTGTATTATTATTTTAATAATTATAAAAACACATCACTGATCAACTATTTGTTTTATGACTCGATAACTAAATCAAAATTTTAATTTCCTTAAATACAAATTATACAGGGATCTTAAGAATTTTATGTTGATCATTACAAATATATTATATCTCTTTTATGTGTCACAGTTGCTTAATTATATATTTACCTATTATATACTGCTAAGAGTTTTAATAATTGGAGTGAGTAAACCGAAAATTATTATAATTTAGTTTTTACATGACGAGTTTTGCGTCTAAACCCCTTGGTTGATGTGTTATATAATTAGCACATATATAATTATTTCCGGTTAAGACTGTTTACGTTATTTTCATCCATAAGGAACTTCAAAAAATCTAAAGCTTTTGATAATAATGCTCATGATGCGCCCGT
Source organism: Calamotropha paludella (assembly GCA_927399485.1). Taxonomy (NCBI): domain Eukaryota; kingdom Metazoa; phylum Arthropoda; class Insecta; order Lepidoptera; family Crambidae; genus Calamotropha; species Calamotropha paludella. The sequence continues at coordinate 14,449,264 of OV656803.1, read as the reverse complement.
TGTTATTATAGGATGGCTTTGAGATAGTGACTATCGGTATGAACCTAACGTTATGAGAGGAAAATTAGTTAGATTAATGATTCACTATATACAATTTGCCATCCCATCCCCTAGTTGTTTATCTCTCTACATAGAAGCGATAAGAGCTTGTAGTTTTGAGATATCGTAATGAGTCACTCACTTATCATGAAATCTCAAAAACTACAAGTATTAGGAGTCTCATATTTTGTATGGGAGTCATTTAAGGACGAAGGTGCTCACTAACCACCCCGTTTGTTTGTACAAAATTTATATACTTTAATAGAAGAGTTTCCAAATTATGAAATCCAATATATTATATTCCAATCCAATATAAAGAAAATGCTTATTATTTAAAGAAATTAAAATGTAGTTAACTTCATGAACCGACTTCAAAAAGGAGGAGATTATCAATTCTGATTTTTATTTTTATATGCATAATCGGGCATATCTCCGACATATACTCATACCTATAAACAGATTTGTAAATTCTTTTTTTGTTTAAAATGTGGTTATTTCGAAATGGTTAATTACATCTAATATTAAGTTTCGGAGACGGACAAAGGATCTCTTCAAGATATTAAGTATGGATATTTGTAACTTAATCACGTCAAAATAGGTGAACGGTTTTAATGGGATTATTCGTACGATAGCCGTAAGATTGGATGGACAATTTTCTCATTTTGGTACACATCTAAAATTTTACGCGAACGAAGTGGCGGGTAACAGCTTTTTTATAATTAATTTTATTAATAACAAGGCCAATACCGCATCCAAAGTGAGTGGCTCGCCACACCTGACCGCTACATACAATAGGAGCTGTCATTTGAAGTACGAGTAGTCGACTGTTTACATTTGGCTGTTTGCTTCACGAAACACAGTTACGTCATTTTTGGTTCCGTAATAAGGATCTAGCACTCATACTTCACATTTAAACACTAAATAAGTTATATTATGGCAGTTATGGTTAGTAAATGTCAGTAATTCTATTTAATACACATAAATAGTGAGATCAGTAGCTTGCTATTTCATTATGATGTACCTTTAGTGGAACTGACAAACTAAGCTTTTCTTCACGGTTCAAAGATCCATATCTTAAAGGGACCTTTAATTTGCGGTCTTACCTAAAAACTATAATTTAGCCATAGATGGATCAAGAAAGGTTTTTTCGTTACTTTAAGGAAATTTTGTGACATAAATATAAAAACTTCGGTATATTTTTTTTCTTTATTTAATTTCGAATAGAGAATCTCCATTTAGGAAAAATTTTTGGGGACTTCCTTAACAAGAAGTATCTGTTTTGTAAAAACTATCAATAACTATCTAATAAAAATAACGCCTTTACTAGTGATAACGCTCCACAGATGTCACGATCCAATATTTTTCTTCTAATAGTTACATCAAAATAAAAATAGATAGCACCGAATGAATTGCAAGGCACGATAAGAAGGTATCATAAAGTACCCGCCGAAGACACATCTTTCCGCGGCAAAAGGGATTACCAACCTACAAATTTAAAAAGGCAGCCATATTTAATTGTGGCATAGATAACAATGGAACGCACGTAAAGGGACGTGTACACCAGCGTTAACATTCCCAACTCGGCTCAATGGCGCATTAATATATCGAAAGGCCCATTAAAAAACGAAATGTCGTTTATCTTGATTAAGATTTATGATAAGTGGCCTGTGGTTGAGATGCTGCCGGTGTTTAGGGATGGCTTTACTTGTAACTGCGATCGAGGTTTTTTTTAATTCGCATCTAAACCTTGTGTTTCAATCGATTTACACTAAACAGCATAATTGAAGTGGTTTTATTATTTTACAGTTGACTACGGAGGCGATTATGATTGTCACAACAACCAGATTTGATTTTACACGAGATTGCAAATCGCCATTGCGCGTTTCTCGTCAGTAAAATTTGTGGGTTATAAATTTGATTCAAAATTCAATAACGATGAATTTCACATCATACTATGAATTATCTACCTGTTTAAATCTAATTTCATCTATAATAATGTATTTCAATTGGAAATCAAAAAAATAAAGAAGCTTTATTTATTTTCCTAAAAAGTATACTTTATTTTTTAATGTGTGTTATGTTTCGATATGTTGAAAACTTTACCTCGGAACAGTTCCAATCCTGCGTCGTATTGCAATTCGTATAAGGCATTTATTTGACATGTATGATAATTGTCACATTATTAAAAAAATCGCGACAAAGGCGCCCTATTCAACCGTTTCAACTTCCTTTACCTTTGTGTATTTTAAAGACTTTTAGAACATGTGTCACATTCACGCTGCTGTAAGTCATGCAGTGTCATTGCCAGCAATCGCCTTTTGAAAACCACCTAAGGTGAATTTCCTCAACATATCTTTCTGTGTCTATTCAAAATATCTAGTATAACGCATTAGCGTTAATCCATAATCTAAGATCACAGTGGTTTGTGTGTTTGTCTGTCCGCTCTTTTTACCGCACTTTTTCCATTTTATCAATAACGTTACCATAGCAACGCGTTAATCGCAAGTAGTTCGTCTACCGGACGCTAGATAGCGCTATAGGAAAAATATTTAATAAAAGAAAAAATGCAAAGAATTTTGTCCACCCGTGCGATGCCGAGACGGGCCGCTAGTCTATAATCTAAGAACACAAACTTGTTGTTTGTGTATTTATCTGTCCGCTGTTTTTCCCGCTCTTTTTACATTGTATACGCGTTACCATAGCAACGCGTCACCGGGTCAGCTAGTATTAATTAAGATCATAGTGGTAAATACATTCACTATCGTTTCCAATCGTTAAGATAAATCGCTTTTTTATGAAAATGGAAAACGATTTTACTGTCTTATTTTCATTATGAATGTTAAGTCACTGTCCACATTAATAGGAAGAGCTTACTTATTTCTAAACTGATTTTAGATTTAGATTTTTTTTAGCATTTTAGATATTCATAAAATCCAAAATAGTCATGGGTACAGAAAAGTACATTCGTTTAGAAAAAAGTATTTCTGCCGAAAGAAAAACATAAATTTAAAACTATAATATAAATAACTGAATTCCAATTTTCCAACAGTTTTCCCACTTTTAAACTTCGCCCTCTTTGTATAAAATAGAAAATAATGAAAATGTAATAAAATAAAGTAATTTTGGTTGCATTGAGTAGTTGACTTATTAAAAATATTTGAATCATCTAAAATAGTTGGTCCTTATTCCAATTGACTCACTAATTACGACCGTTTGGTGTAACGGTAGCGATCCTGCCTTTCGCACGACAGTCCTGGGTTTGAATCCCGCAGGGCAGATGTACAGTATTCTGAATACGAGCATTTGTACCTGAGTTTCTATGAATACATATCTATGTATCATATATGTATGTCTATCCATAACACAAGCCTTACAGTGCTTATTTTGAGCTAGGCTAATTGGTGTCAATATAAGAAGTATTTAATCACTTGGTATTCTTGACATTCATTGCAGGTTCGGTTAGGTTAGATATTTATTACCAGTCAGTAAGCTACATTAACTATGCCAAAAGTTTATGTGCCAAATAACAAATCGTCAATTACTGAACAATATTTCAAATATAATACTACTAAATAAATTATAAAGAAATTTCACACAAGAAATATATATTTATATTTTTTTATTGTTTTTAAACTATACTTTCGCACTTATGTGAAACTGTTGTATAATTTGTAAAAACAGTTATAAACTTAATTTTAGTAATATTTAAAACACAACTATTACTATGTATAATATTGCTTATGTTTAGTCAGTTAGTAAAAACTGTTACCTTTAATTGGAATTTTCTGCTTACTAGGTGGTTCCGATCATTTTACTTAAAACCTAATAAAATTATGTACTTATAATTATTTACTTACGTACATATAAATTAACTATCGCATGAATAATAATAATAGAAATAAAGTCGATTTCGTTATTCGTAAAAATAATTTTTATTCTAATAACTTCCTAATATTACAAATAGATTATAGTGACGCGTCAGACCTCCTCACAGGTGCCTCTATTGTAACAGATTAGATTTGAAGATCTGATGGCTCCGGTGACGGTTGACCGCTTGTCTGGCTCGCGATTAACAGCAAGATTAAAGCTGTGTTTGAGCAATGTTAGTCAATTGTTTGGATATAATAACCCAATACACATAAGTGATAGCAGTTAGCTTAGAGACAAATGGATGTTGCTCACACTACGTAGGTAGCGGCGGAAACTACTAAACTATTATTCCTATTCAGAATTTCCTTTTGTTTCTGCTTACATTGAATTGAAAATATATAATTTAGAGAAGAGCTATAAAATATTATTATGTATTGAAATATTTCTATTCTACAATGAGCATACTCTGCGGTTTTACTGCGAAAATCACTATTCAATGCTATCAAAATTAACTTTAGAAACTTATATGAGTTGACGATTTCAAGTAGTCTGTTTAATTACCTTCATTTTACATATATTTGCAATTACAAACTTTAATACTAATTATTCTATTGCAAAGCCATGAATCTCAATCTATTTCATTGCGTATATTCCATTGTGTTGGCAATTATTAATAAAATCCGAATAACCACCTATTATGCTCTTAAAATATTTTACTCATTCCAAATTCGAATAAAACGTGACCACAGCGTCATTAAAGAAAACATATCGATAAAAAAAAACAATGAAGAGTTTCTATAAATTTTAAAAAAGAGTTGACTTCTGTTTTTAAATTTATGAAAGCCGAAATCGAGCGGAATCAATGTCCGCATCGAATTCTCAAATGGGAATCGTAAATCGAATTGTATTGTAGCTACCAAAATGTATAGTAATAGACCCATTCTTCCATTGAGCTGAACAACCGTGTTCACTGGGATTTTTTAAAATCTCGAATAAAAAAAATCGAATTAATTCTAAATACAGCATTAACCGCGGCGGCAATTAGTGCCTCACCACTAGAGCGCCGATATCCTTGGTTTTTACTTTTCATATTATTTCGCCACTTTAAATATTATAAATACGAGTGACAACATATTATTTTAATAGCTCCTAAACGCAGACGCGTTTGGTTATAAAACTATAATCAATGTTATTTTAATTTAAAAATAAATATACATTAACCACATTTTTTATCAACATTATTAGATAAAATAATTATATTTTTTTATGTTTAGGAAAGTTTTATAATAAAAACATAGTTTTTCTGATCGTAGAAGTGATCAATTGGACACCAAACATACCAAGGTTGAATGTTACTAAAAATGTGTTATCTACAGTATAATGCTTTCTAGTGTATTGGACAAAACGAATTTCACCTCGATTGGGTTATTTATATGGGCCGGTCGAACAGGTGTGTCGATGGTATTATGTACAGGATGCGTTTAAAAAACATTTTTGATAAGTCAGTTGATTAACGTAAATAAATTATGCTAGCATAAAATATAAACTTTCTCAATACTAATTAAAATGGAAAAAAAAACTAAATTTATGGAAAATAGATGTTTGCAACTACTGTTTTAAAAATCCATAATTTTGATAGGTAACCGAAAACACGTGTTTTTATTTCCAATTTGACGGTTTTAGGTGTAAGTGAGTTTGAATACTAATTAAACATTAGTTTCCTCCACTCTCATGAAGCTCGCCAAAAGCAAAATTTCAGTGACAAAACAAGGAAGAACCCTTTTAAATGTAAGTAAAATATACAATAAATTACAAGAAACACGGTACATGTTAAAAAAACTCGTTTATTGTTATAGTTTTTATTTAACTTTAACTCAATATAAAACGTTATGCCTCATCACATTAATAAATAACTTTTATGATGAAAATGTGCATAATTATTATTTGCGAAACAGTACGCAAATAATACACGATGTATTAATCTTGTTGACAAACCGATTAGGTTAAATTTGAAACACTCCATGCAACTGACAAGTTACCATATCACCACATCCTGTATAAGCCGGTCGGTGCCCAGAGGAATGTTATTAATTCGGAATTTGTTACAGACTATACTTAAACCACTCGATATCGTTATTGGAGCATTCTATAAAATATGAATATGTTGATCTGTTGTTTTGTGTATGACCTTCACTGTCAGTTGATCAATATTCGTAAATATTCTTTTTAGATTTAGATTAAAAACTTTACTTTCAAAATAAAGAAAGTACATATTCTTCGTGAAGATACCTGTCAACCTTTTTTATATGTATAAGCAGAATTAAAACTTACGCTCAATTAATACCTCCATTACACACACAGTCATGAGGTAAAAGATTAGCAGGTTATGCACAACTAGCGGCCCGTCCCGGCTTCTCACGGGTGGACAAAATTCTTTAAATTTTTCTATCATTAAATATAGCCTATGTTACTCAGCGTGAATGTAGCTTTCCAATGGTGAAAGAATTTTTAAAATCGGCTTAGCAGTTTTTGAGTTTATTTCAAACATACAAAAATATAAATCTTTCCTCCTTATAATATTAGTGTAGATAACAATGAGATCCCGACAATTGCATGCGTCTTGTCTTGCTCGCATCAAGCGCGCGTGGATTTCCTTAACAGAGTTATTTTAAAAATGTATTTATTATACTCTTCAAACATCTTATACTTACAATCATCAACAAATATATTTCGAAAAAAAATATTACAGGATTTTATGATGATAAAAAACTCTATGGCCCATAACTCATTAATAGGTACCAACTCTTAACATCTTACACACGTGATAACTTTTAAACAATATATCCGATTGAGATGAAACAAAAAGTATTTTACTTCTACATAAATACTCTTGATAACATAATGCTTAATTTTGATAAAGATTAATAAAATGATACATATTTAACGTAGTTTTTTTTTCTTCAGACGATTTAATAATTATTTTGAACACAAAATCGGTTATTGTGATTAAACCATGATAGCTAGATATATATTCTCGCGGACTTTTTTGTAGGTCTTAATGGGATCTACAAACCCGTAGTACATCATTTTGTTCTATTGTCAATAATTTTTGCAGCGCACGCAAAAATAGGTTTTTGATTTTACACCTTGTGTTACAAAATAGCAATTTTATTAAGGATCCCTAATTTTGAAAAAAAGCAGCCTATAGCCTTCCTTGATAAATAAACTACCCAACACTGAAAGAATAATTCAAATCGGACCAGTAGTTCCAGAGATTAGCGCGTTCAAATAAACAAACAAACAAACTCTGCAGCTTTATTATATTAGTATAGATAAGAACTTCAGAAGCTGTGTATGCAGCCTTTCATGGCCGTCTCGGTGGCCAGTCCATCACAGCTGCATTCTCGCAAAATTCTAAATGTTATTTTACAAATTTAAGCAAGCTAAACGTCGATATGATGACAGCTTGTGTCATTAATCCCTAATACACAGTCCCGACCAGTAAACACATAATAATAGTTCCACATCAACACAAGTCCTCCGTCCTCAAGAACGAAGTCGCATATTTTTATAATCATATGGATATATGACCCTATCGGCCATCGCTTACTGAATGACATTTCAGAAAATGACGAAAGACGCTTCTAGATCTTGAAATCTATCCATAATTTAATTCCTATTTATCGCAATCACGGCTTTCTAAATAGTGGTATACTAGTGTAATTTTTATTTATGATACCGAATGGATTCTGAGACGCTATGTCGCCTCTCTGTCAAACATTCACCAGTACATCAAACCATAAAATCGGGAATTTTAATTAATTGATTGATTAAATAATTATTGAAATTTGAGTTAGTGGTAGGTTGATGATAAATTTAAAAATATCACAAGGAGACATTTATAAAAAAGTTTATTACTTTATTCTAATACCATGTCCATTATAAACATCCTTAATATGATATGACACATTTAAAAGCTTACTGAGAATCTGTGAGTAATCATCATACAATTTATAGCTATTGTTTATTGGGTTTTTGTTATACGCGAAATATTTAAGAGGAAGCTTAAAGATCTGGTATTTTTTTTCTTTAATATGACTCATTGGTGACAGAACAAAAAAACCAAGCGCGAAAGTAGTTGTAAGATTTATTTATGATTTCAACGTCCGTGTTCAAGAGCTTTGCACGTTAGTGTTGTCACTTCTGAGTTCTTTAGATTCCCAGCAAGGTCAATGTTGAAAGCTAACTTTAATATGCTTAGTTAGTGTTACAAAGAAAGTAGATAGTGTATTTCAACATGTCAAATGAACTACAATAAACACTATAACAATATAATAAGCAATGTACTTATATTCATTGTTTATATCATAAATTGTATTTCAATCAATGCGTGTATTTGCGAATGAAAGAATTAATTTCTTTACATCATAATTTGTGATATTACTACGTTAAGTTAGTTAGTGAAAAAGTACCGAGGTTAAATATTTAATTTTTTTGTAGAAAACTTTGCAATTTCACCTGTTGTTAAGGGAAGGTAGCGATACGAAGACAGTAAAGGAGGGAAATCCTACACTAGCCAGCCGTCTTTACTTTGCCGACCTGCACTGCTTTTTCCCCACTCAAAAGATCCCTTACTATAGAAGGAAGGTATGGTCCATTTTTTTAATAATCCGGCTACGAAATAAAAGGACTCATCACTATTTTTTTTTATAATAAGGTTTTATTTCACGTAATTTAACCACTTTCCGATGTATGACCTAATTAAGAACATATAGATATATATTTGTATATGTAATAAATATATACTATAAATAATGCAATAAATAAGGTTAATTCAGCTTTTTATAGAACTGAAGAAGGTGTTTGGTTTATCGCAAACGGTGTCTGATTGTTAGATCCAAAAAAATATATTTTTCTACAAGGTTGTCAACACATCATGTCAATAAGTCAAAATGTAACTGTGACACGGTTGTATGAGATGTGGAAATTCAACATTCTATTATACAGAAATGTTACGCCATTCAGAGATGTCATGTATGTTTTATGTGTGTATTATTACAAAATCGTCGTTAACAAATTAAGAGCCTTTGTCATTTCCTAGAATCATTAAGCGGTTTTATTAGTCTTAATTAACATTAAAAACAAAAGATTGAAATAAATTCTTTTACATAAAAAAAACTTGATTTTAGATTTATTAATTGTTAGATTTATCCTCACGAATAAACACCAGAGAATATTATTAACTGGAACTGATATATTTAATTTGACGTGTGTTTGGAGCAATGGCAGCGACTTTTGCTTTCGCATCGACGGTCCTGGGTTATAGTCCCAGATGGGCCAGATGTTTGTGTGATGAATACGAGCTATGTAGGCCTGATTTATGGGTATTCATATAATGACAATAATAATATATTCAAGCTACACTGCTTACTTTGGGCAAGGCTAATTGTTGTGAATGTAAGAAAATTTTTTATTCTTTTTAAGATCATTACAGTATATGTTTTAATTAAAGATACCTACAAATGATAAAATGCAGACAATTTTCTAAGGCATCGTTACCCTAAAGTTATATATAGCTAACAAGAATATACCTGAGCTACTTAATTAGCGATTAAAGTCAAAAGAAATATTGGCAATACATATTCATTAATAAACTTCTCAATGTTAAACAAATACAGTTGGAGTTTAAAAATAATAAGACCATTTTGGTGAGCGACGCTATAGTTTGTTTGATTACTGGCTCATTCTGATATTTGAATGGAAATTCATTAGGCCTGTGCTAATCAGCAGTGGCTGTTTTATAGCAAATAGTTTAGAATGACATAGATAGAAATATAATTGCATCTATTTTTCATTCCAATTGCAGAGCTGCGCTTGCTCGGCCGAATTATTCTGAATTAGGTCGCAGCTTTATCTTTATAAGCTGCACGAAAGCTTTAAGCAACAACAATCTATCTTATATTATAGTCGCTTATATCACTTGTTAGCAATTCTAGTACATTCAACGCCATCTAGCACAACGCTTGCAAGTTATGTCTTCCTCTCGCTTGCGCCACTTCCTTCGTTAAGCAATAGACCATCGAGATTTTTCTAAACCCGTCTGAACTGGAATCTTTATTCGCCTTTCAATAACCGTTTATGAGTGAGTATTTTTATTTACTGATGTCTTAAGTTTAATTGAAGTAACAAAATAATTAGGTTGTAATATTAATATCTTATAAGTAGTCTTTTATATGCTCTGTACACGATTTTAAAAATTAAAACTAAGGTTTTAAACTGTATATGAAAATTTCTTTTTAAATTAGATGTATGAAACTAAATAACAAGTTTTTTCGATTTCCCCTAGGAGGGTAGGAGCAATAGTGATAGATTTTTTTAAATAATACTTTCATTTTTAAATTAAGAAATGTGGAACGCAATGCACAGGCTTCTGGTGCACGTGCTCCAGTGTTTTAGAAAATTGTACTATTTAATGAAGAAGAAGAGCAGTTAATAAAAATACTCGTAATATAACTGAAATTTAAAAAAATATTGAAACATTTATGCATAAAAAATATAAATTAACAATTCGTTACACACATAACCAACATTACGGTGAACGTGTAGATCAATGTCCGTTATATCAAAAGGATTAAGACCGTTAGGCTACTTTCCTAAAGGTCTGCCTTGGGATGGGTGACGAGAAATTTAAAATGTGGAGCTTTTTCAACTTCTGTAGACACATCAGCAGTTAGTCCCGGCTTCATTTACAGTCATCGATCGACATTAAATCCAAATTTCCCGTTATATCTAAGACGTTGTGAATGTGTGTAAGAATGTTTGTTATTTTATTTTAAAATAAATCTTATTTTAAAATAAAATGGGGAAAAGTGGAAGAAAAATGTGATACGTTTTTTCAATACTAACATTTTTAGTTTTTTATTATAATAGATAGGCTAGTATTTGGCATCTATCTCGCCTGATGACTACCATCAGACGAGGGTGATCAAAACGGCGATGAAATCTTACACTCTTGCTAAAAATACTCATTCTTTGCGACTTGAAGGAATCCCCATTGCACGCTTAGCAAGCGAGTTGTAAAATATAGTATAAGACAAAACTTCGAAAAACCTTTGGTATCAGTTGACTTGTTTTTGTGTTGAGCTGGTTGATTGGTGCACTCTACTTTTTTGGCCACTTAACGGCACAAACTGGCAGTGTTATTTCTTTAGCGGTACGGTTTATTTTCAATACGCGGATAGATAATAAACAAATGAATGATAATTATTCAAACCCTATTAAAAACTACTGTGATACTACTATTACTGTGATTTAATAGCAAAAACATATTGTTATACTTTAATTTCTTTAAAAAGTTGAAAAAACCCCTTTCTTACGTAGCTCGGACATTGTAGGAACCCAACTAGTCGGCTAACTTGTCGGCTGCGTAACTCGGATGTCGGTTATTACCGCCCGCGGCTCGCGCCACTTTACCGCAAAACTGGTCCGTAATGCCAGCCATCCTGCGAATTGCTCGCGTCGTTGTTGGTTCACGATATTTCTACTTTTAGCTAACACTCGTCAGTTATAATAATAATATTATATTGAAATAATCTGACATTGCCGTCAATCAAGTAAAGTCCAAACTGGAGTACAAAAAGACAATAAAAATGCAATGAGTCTAAACTAAGTTAACTCTTAATGTAACCTACACTAGGACAATTTATGACAAGACCATCTGACACATGTCAAGTTAAATATATTATAATAAGAATAATATTTCTTACATTCACGCCAATTAGCCTAGCCTAAAGTAAGCACTATAAGGCTTCAATTATGGACAATAGAGTAACGGATAATCACACATATGTGATACATATATATGTAATATTTATAGAAATATATATAAATAAATACCTATGACTCAGATACAAATGATCATATTCATCACACAAATATTTGCCCCTTCTGAGACTCGAACCTAGGAACATCGGTGCGAAAGGCAGGGTCGCTACCATTACACCAAAAGGTTGCCAATGTTATATTTTTTTAGGTATAATTTTATATTTATTTCGGTATAAAAAAGTAACTATAAAAGGTAACGACGATACGAAGTTTATTAATGGCGAAAAAATTGTACCTGTGTATTTTACTAATTTTCCTCTTAATGGCTCGAGCGATAATGATGAATTTTTTGTTGATATTTGAATAGATCCCCGAAAGCTTACACTCACTCTGCAGGTGGCGCTCATGTCTGGCAGGACATCGTTCGACGGGTAGGCTTGTATTTCATAATTTTCGTTTACTTTTATATCGCTAATAAGTATATAATGAGACAGATACAACATATGTTTAATTAATAATACATTATATTGTCTCTGTCTGGTTTGATTTCAGACTAAGTAGGTGACAAAATAGCTGTCAATCTTTGATAAAAGCGAATGGGTTATGCATATAGATAGACTTTAATGTAAAATCAATAGCACATCAAGGTAACCACTTTAAAAATGAAATGACCTCTGTTATAATGGTATAAGGTAGCTCCAAACGTTTATCGCTGTCGGTAATTCAAAATTAGAACGTATTTGTTTAAAGATACTACATAATTATTCGTTTTTTTTGTATTTTATGGCATTATAAATATGGGCTATTTATATTTTTATATGTTCAAGCACAGGACAAAATGCGCATTTAACCTTGAAGAGGCCCAAGTGGTAAAGATCGACGTGAAGTACAACGAAATAATAATGAAGGAATTTTTATTATTCTTATATCTAAATTGTCATGAAGATAAATATTAGTTAAATAAATATAATTCACACTCATACTATGTTTTCTTTATTGTGTCTCATTCAATTGCCCACAGCGGTTTCCATTCACAAGTATGCACCGAATCTTACTATGTATTTCTGTGTCCGGCACTTTGGTAGACGGGTAAAGAATGCCGGCCATTTGTACCGTTCTCTGCTCACAATCATGTCGATATAAAAAAATATATGTTATTAACAAAAACGTCTCATATATGAGGTAAATGAGGTAAATAAAGAAGTTAACCTACTTATCTTACTTTGATGTATCAATATACCTTTAAAATAACATACATTTTACTTGTGTTAAAAAGTGTCTTGCCATATGAATGGAGATTTTATTGTACTATATTACTTTTCATTTTGCAGTATTTATCTTCAAATATCCCAAGATGTAGAGTTACCGTAGTCTAGATAAACAATGTATAAGTCCGCATGAGTTGTCAGACCAGAGAACTGGAATCATACCTAACAAATATAATGTTAGAAGGCGTTCTTTTAAATGATATCATTCAACTAATGTAACGGGTGCAACAAATTCATTGGTTGTCATTTTCCCACTTCTTTAAGATTGCAGAGAAAGATAAAAGATTCGGAGCGAAAAAAAAAACTTGAAATCTTGAATATTTGATATTGATAATCAAATATTCAATTACAAGAAAAAGCTATCGAAGTTTCTCGTGTCAAAGATGGCAACGCTTAAAGATGGAGGTCTTCGAGAGTTACACTAATTATATTTTTATATACAAAATGCATATGTTTACGGTTCTTAATGAAATCTTATATCATATCACTAAGTAACAATAATAATCACCTGCACAGCTACAAAAACTCGCAGTGCCTTCCCATATAATTCCTCTGAACATGTGTATGCCACTAAAGTACAGCGAAACTGCTTCAGTAAGACCTTAGATGTATACATATACATATTATAGGTAGCTGTAATCTGTGAGGACAACGTCTGCCACTTTCGATGATAGATAATGAAATATTGAATCCAGACCAATTATTAAAATAGTAAAATTATATTTTGTTTGTTAGCCCTTCTGCCTATGTTTATTTAGTGCAGAAGTCTTGCAAGTGACGGGAAAGTGGTCGAGTCACTCGTTTCTATGAAAATGCGCTAGCTTGACGCATAATTGACAGAAAATTACTCTTTCCTACCGACGTTATGCGAGAACTATAAAAAGCTGTCGTCACTAACCTTACTTAGTAGTTCACTCTTAAAAGGACAATCTTTTTCTTTTTATTTTTGCAACAAACAATCATACAAAATAACAATTATTAATAACAAAAACAGTGACAAAAATGCCCAATATTTTGAATTATTTTAAAAAATCTTACGTGATCAAATCGCGACTAGTTACATATTTATGTAGAAATAAAAAAATATACTCAGATGTCATTAAAGCAAATCTTTATTCAATAATTATTTTTTAATTCTTCATAAATGAAATTAATCGAAAGTTACAGTTATGTTTAATAGTTATAATCTTAACCCTAGCATTAACTTGAAAATAATTAATCATGCTAGCTGACCCGGTAACGCGTTGCTATGGTAACGTTAATTGATACAATGGAAACAGACCAGACAGACAAACACACAAACAACAAATTTGTGTTTTCAGAGTATATTTCAGAGTATATATATTAGCGATTTAATCAAAGCTAAGATATACTCTAAGAACACAAATTTGTTGTTTATGTGTTTGTCTGTCCTCTCTTTTCCGCGCTCATTTTCCATTGTATACGCGTTACCATATCAACGCGTTACCATAGCAAAGCGTTACCGGGTCTGCTAGTTTAATGTAAAAAATTTATAAATAAAACAGATTGTAGAAATAGAAGTGTGAAATTAAACTAATAATTCAGACAAACAAGGTCTTATAAAATTGAGTTTCTATTTATAATTTGGCGTTTTTTTAAGTTAATACAAAAAACAATTGTTGATGTATATTTTTTATAGAATACATTTTGTGTGTAATTTTAATTTGTTTGTGTTTTGAGAGCTGTACGACCTTGAACGAACAGTCAATAGACATATTGATTAAGCTTAATCGGTAATAATGAACAGATTACTAAGATTTTATCTTTTTTAAAGTCCGAAGTTTCAAGTAAAAATTATTGTTTATCAATATAAAATTATTTTTATACAGCAGTATAACTATTAGAAAGAGCGTTATAGTGTACAATACTCTTTTGAGGATATAACTTTTGCGTGATCGAGCTGAGACGAGACCTTTGTTTTTGAAGTCTGTTCTAAATAAAGGTGACCTATTTTTATCTTACTGATGAAAAGTCGACTCCATCTTGACCTAATAAAAATGTCAATCGACTGGTATTGATTTTTTACTTTAAGCCTAACCCATATAGTTCAAAATTCATTGAGGTTTCAGTAAATTAATCATCAGTTTATTTTATATAGTATAATACTGGTATAGTCTCTGTTGTTTGGATCCACCTTTTGTTAATATAATAGTGGCCATTAAATTGTATGATGCTATAGATGTACTGTAGACTGTACATTAAAGTCATAGTATAACGTTAGGTCAAAATAGTAATAGTAGAAGTAATATATATTTGAACGGATATATTTTTTTGGCTAAATTTACGCTGAATCACTATCAAAAGTTTGTAAAATATAACGTCCACCGATGTTATCTGGTTTTCAGGTATTTCAACTGTAGATAAATAAAAAAAAACTAATATATGACTTACCGTCGTCTCTTTCTTAGCCAAATCTTTTATTTATAAGTTAAGTCGTGGTTAGATGGCGTCACTGTTCTAAGTGAAGTGATACATCTAGTGCCATCTATTGACTTATAATCAAAAACTGTACGTTACGTAACGTGATTAATTTGAATACCGACAAAAGTTGCTATTTTGAAAATGAATGCCAGATATTATTTAAAAATACTTTAAGTCTTAAAATAAATATAATTTTATAGGCAGACTACATTTGTGCAGTAACCATAGCAACGCGATACCGGGTCAGCTAGTATATACTCTAAGAACACAAATTTGTTGTTTGTGTGTTTGTCTGTCCGCTCTATTTCCCTCTCTTTTTCATTGTATCAATTAACGTTACCAAAGCAACGCGTTACCGGCTCAGCTAGTTATTTCCAAATAATATAGTTTACTTTAGTTTCGACGTTATCTTTGTAGGTGCAATCTGCATCAAAGTTAGCAGAAATCTTGCCGTATAGTTAACAAATATTACTAATACATTATTATTTACGAGTCAATAATTAAAATGATGGAAGACAGTAACAAAGAGATGCTATAAATAAAATAATACGCACTTAAAGTAAAAAGACGAATTAAAACGATTTTATTAGCAGTATTCTATTGTAAACTCGTTTCCAATCTACTGCGAAACCGGTCATTAAATCCGAACATCACACAGGTGCAATAAACAAAGGTTTTATTACTACACTATTATGAAAGGAAAAGAAAAAACAGAAAATATCACCGATTTCATATACCGATATCTTTTCTTGTCTATCGTTAATTCATTACACTTGACAATAAAAAAAGTCGTCTATACTCGACCGGCTCGTATGAATGATCGTAAAAAAAGTATCCATATATGTATATAAAAAAACTAGCGGTCTGGATTGACATCTGTCCGTTGGTACACCGCTTACGCTCGGTTGGGCAAAATCAGGTATTACAATTAAATTAAAAATCACTCATGAGTTACAATCGATATCACGGTACAGTCAGCACAGAAACGTAACAATTTTATGTCAACATTTATTTTAGATAGTTTTATTACAATTCAATAATTTCTCTATTTACTGCAGTTTGTCGTTTTTGGTGTAAAATGCATAAGTTATTTATATATTAAAAACTTAATTCTTTAAATTATTTGTATCTTTTGATAAATAAAAAAAACCCTGAAATGTTGTTCCAGAGGATAGGTGTATTTTTGTTTTAACAGGTTAAGCATACAAAGATACAGGCTTAAAATCACCCCTGAGTATAGTCTTTAATTTTTCCCATGACATTTTTGCTGACAGTACACCTAACACAATTAATGATAGAATGATTCAATTGAATCCGCGGTATGCGTTAGTCTCCATTCTTTGTGGACCACATCTCTTTGACTTTCTACGGCAAGAGGTGTCACATTGCCCAATGTCCACGCTTGATGACCACTCACCGCAACCTTAACACTTACATCTCAAAAACTTACCGCACGTCAACTATGAACTCTTTTCCAAACTAATAAGAACGTAAGCTTTCTAATATAACCGCATAAAATGACGAACTTATTTGTTCAACCAAGAAAGGGAAATTTGAGAACGTTTGTCATCGAATGACGAGTGATTGTGTTATTAATTATTAATTATTTGTATATTTTAGTTACGCGAGTAGTAGTGGCATAGGTAGCCATTGTTTAATCAGTCACATTGAGTAGTTTTACAAGTACTCTTGAAACGTAAGTCGTATGTGTAGAGGTCACAAGTGTTTTCGGAAAGTGGAAAATTAATAAGTGACTAATTATGACTCGAAGAAATATTCTGTTGACCGAGTTTTCTTTAGAAATCCCAGTCATCTGTAATATTATTTTTAATTTTTCTGTACCTTTAATATGTGAAATTCGAAAGTATAAATTATCTTAATTGAAATTAATTGATTTGAAAAAATCGTCTCAGATGGAATTGAAACCTCCAAAACTAAACCTGAATTTCATCAACGTTACCGTTATAAAATTAGCAATTTTTATATGTCAAAGTGCCTCATTTTATGCCTTTTTTCCTTGTTTTGTCAAAAATCCCAAACATATACTGTGCTCTAATTACACTTTTACACCTGTATAAGTGTTCAAATCCGCTAAACTGCAAGCGAATTTGTACACTTTTACAGGTGTTCTGAACTGAAACATTTTGCAATAAAGCCGAGCTTTACTGTTGGAATGAATGGAAAGTTAAAATTGTTCACCAATGTCAATTAGTTTTTCAACTATATATAAAATACATTTATTTGCTTCAGATGCTATAAAGTTATAGGAAGATATCTTTACTTTATAATATCTAATTAAATAGAAATTTATTTGACTTGGATAAACACATTGACACTACATGCTCAATGATGCATACTACATGCACCTTAATAACGCATAACATAATTTTTTTATTTAGGGTCTATTTAAATAACGACATTTAAAGGAAAAATAAGCTTAAAAATCTAATTTTATTACAAAATGTATAATATATCTAATTTCAAATATCGAGCCTTATTCCAACTGCCGTTTGCAGAAAATACTCGTAGTTTTTATAAAAAGAGGCCTATACTTTCTTAAAACCCCTGCTAGGAAGGGAATTTTGTTATTTTTCTATGGTATGTTTCTTCAGCTCAAATTATTATTTCATTATATCAGTTAACCCGTTATTAATACTTATTTGCTTACAATTTTACATATTAACGCAAACTCCTTGCTTTCAAACTACCTAATCATTTATTAGTTTTTTATACACTCGAAGTTCAAGTTCACACTCGATTTTCAAATTAGGCAAAACAGGACAGAAAAGTGAGCATCGTTTAGAAATTTCTATTTCATCAAAGCGTATATAATTATCCACACCCAGCAACTAGTATCATTACCATAATGTCAGCTACCTATGAAGTTATTTTATCGACATACGAGCGATTTGCGAAATTACAGCTTCTACACGGTCAGTTATTAGAAATAGCGGTGCCCGAAACATTAGCGAAACGCCTTTGGGGAGCTATTCCGTTGAAAGTATACTATATGAATAACAGAGTTTATATGGTGAAGACTCGATTTAATAATACGGTTAGTGATTGACAGTCACGGGGACTATAAAACTTAATTTTTGTTGAGATGTGATTTTTTTTCTGAAAGTTGATAACTTGTTTTACGGGTTCCGCACTTAATAAAACATAGGATTTTGTTGTAATGTTTGTAAAAAAAAAATGCTCTTGCTATTAAAAACGAAGTAAACTAAAAAAATTGTTAAAATAAGTTACTTTTCCTAACTGAGAAAAGTTTTCTATTTAATTATAGACTGTTGCAGTTTGACTGATCTTTTCTAAGGGAATAATGTACACGTATATCTTTATAAGTAAATAATAGGGGTTAAAGTATGAAATTGCCGTTTTATTGCAATAGGTTCTTTGAATTGACATAGAATCTTCATGGTTTGAGGTTTTCGAATGAAACTTTTTTTAAATGGTTTCTATGATGTTCTTTTTTTAAAAAATGTAAAACATTTGAATATCGACTTTCAATTGTTTTTGTTATTCAATTTAGACAAGAAAGATGGATACTGCGAAAATTCGAGTTATTTTTGAATACGAGTTCCGACGCGGAACTAACGCGGCAGAAACAGCCCGCAATATCAATGCTGCGTTTGGAGAGGGGTCTACTAATGAACGCACCGTGCGATTTTGGTTTAAACGCTTTCGTGATGGAAATTTCGACTTAAAGAACGAGCCACGAGGAAGACCGCCCACACAGGTAAATAACGATGAATTAAGAGAGATAGTGGAAGCCGATCCTAGTCAAAGTACCCAGGAATTAGCGGCATGGTTTAACGTTACCTTACCCACAATATTGACTCACTTGCGTCAAATCAATAAAATAAAAAAATACGAAAAATGGGTGCCTCATGATTTGACTGATCTGCAGAAAGAAACGCGTGTTGAAACTTGTGTTGCCTTGTTGAACCGGTACAGAAATGAAGGAATATTGGATCGAATTGTAACATGTGATGAAAAGTGGATTCTTTATGATAACCGGAAAAGAAAAATGCAATGGCTGACCCCAGGTCAAATGCCACAACAGTGTCCTAAAGCAAAACTTACCAATAAAAAGGTAATGGTAACTGTTTGGTGGTCTCAGCATGGTGTTATTCACTATAGTTTTCTCCGATCTGGTCAAGCAATAACGGCAGATGTCTATTGTGCCGAACTCCGAACCATGTTGACAAAACTAGCAGTAAAACAGCCCCGACTCATGAATCGATCTTCACCATTATTGCTCCACGACAACGCGAGACCTCACACAGCACGAGAAACCATTTTGACCCTTCAGGAACTGCAGTTAGAAACCATTCGTCATCCTCCGTATTCACCAGACCTTGCTCCAACGGACTACCATTTTTTTCGTGATTTGGACAATTATCTACGTGACAAGAAGTTTTCTTCCCAGGAGGCAGTACAAAATGCTTTCACACAGTTTGTGCAGTCTAGATCGTCGGAATTCTATCGCAAAGGCATTAATGACCTTCCCATTAGATGGCAGCAATGTATAGATAATAATGGCAACTATTTTGATTAAATAAATTTGTTAAAAATTTAAAAAATAAACAATATAGATTTTCAGTACAAATCGGCAATTTCATACTTTAACCCCTAATATATTCATCACAAAAAATGGTTCCCAAACGATCGATTTATACACTCTCCCTGCAACGTGTATTTTTCGAAGTGAAACACAAAAATTCATAGGGTAATAAATATATTAGTAGATTGTTTTTATAATCAGTGCTTACAATTTACATATGAGACTCTGCGAATATAAACTGTAAGGCGTATTAGTAAAGCAAACTTGCCATTAATTGACATAGTAATGCTTTTATAAAACTTGTACAAATAAAGATTAATGACGGTTAGCACTTGGTTTTACGATTCAACGTAAGATTCTTTGCATGTTCCTAAATGTTTTGTTGTTATCATCTCAATTGGCTTACGGCTAACCACTCATATTTTTTTAAATTGAAAATCTTACGTGAGAATTGATCATGAATTGTTAGAATTCTTAGCTCGTATGTTTGCATTCTCCAAATTAATAAGTCGTCAACATTAAAAGTGTTAAGTTATGACATAAATGATTAATTAAAAAAGTTTTATTTCTAGTTTATGGACCACTGAAACTTTAGCTGACTAAGTCATAGAGCTTTTTATTTCTGCTTTAGTAGCTCTTATAAGAATATGTACTTTATACTACACCTACTGGGAACGTACGTTGTTGCTTGTGCAAGAATGAGTCAGAAATTACATTTTTATGCGGGACGTAAAGTTGAAAGAAAATCCATTTCTGCCCCGTTAGCTATTAAAAAACTGTAATAGCATTACATTTAAACTACATTTAAAAATAATAATTTACACAATATTAGGTTGGGTACCTATTTATTGTCTATGTTACTGCAGCACGTACTTAAATAAATATCCACGATGAAATCTATTAGTGAAAGTAGATGGTTTTATGACGCAGCTAGAACTAAATAAAAAAGAATTCGCCCAAGCATTAATTGAAAACATACTACTAACTTAAAAAGTACTTTTGTAAATAAATACTATAAAACACTAATAATAATTTCGTAGTAGAAAGTAATAGACAGCACTCGAGAAAAAGTGACATTCCCGATCCCGAGGACTTTAAAGGTGACCTCACCTGTAATCAGTCACTTTCTCCCCTCTTTGAAAAATGTTCTATAATAAAAGTTGAAGTAAAATCATAATATACTTAAAGAGCAACTGCATGTGTCGATCATAAACTTTTCAATGTGTTCAATAGTGGGGTACAGACCATCCTAATAGATGAAAACACCGTAAGAAGAATAAACCATACCCTCAACGCCGCCAAGTGCTCTTTAATCGGTGCTAACGATTGTTTAAGCAACCAAGACCAAGCTCAAGATAAGCTTTCCGAAGCAAGCAGGAGTTCGAATATTTTTGTCACGCATCCGTTGACTAGGCTGAAACTGATAGATCTCTGCAATCACAGGTTGAAATCACTAAAAGATTCCTCACCTCACCGGCAAACTTTTTGGGAATGGCTTTCACATTTATTTTTGCATTCCGTAAAACACTAAAAAACACGTCGAATTGTTTTTGGTGGCAACGACATTACAAGAAAACTTCTTAATAAATTATAAAGGCGGAGCTTGTAGGCGCAGTTGTAAGCACCTTTTTGGTTGTGATTGGTGAGGTTTAGCGACTTTTGCGCGGCCCTGTCATCGTAAGGTGACCAAAAATCATTATCTACAGCTTCTTCGTGGGTTGTGAGTCCCCTTACGCGGCTAGCGCCAGCTGCACACTCTCAATCACTTGCGCTGGTTCCTCTTGATAGGTTATAACCCGTTTTCCCGAATCTGTTTTTGTACACAGTGAAGGTCTTTGTCCCAACAATATAACGGGCTTATGATGTATGTTTAATAAAAGAACTGCATTGAGAAAGAATACAGTGTATAATCGTTTATTCTGCGTTTTTTGTGGGCAAGAATAGTATAATTAACCCTAAAAATAATAACTTATACACACTTTCATCTATCTAAAAGCTTTTCCAGCCCAGCCTCTTGATGTGAAATCTATAATGAACGCGTACGTTTTAATTACCGGCTTAATACAAAGGAAAATATCAAATAATGGAACACCGTTAAACTCATTGTAAGAATAATACTCGTATTATAGAGATTGTTCCATTGTGCAATCCATAATTTTCACATTGATTCGCCATCCGAATCTAAAATCAAATCGAAACTAAAATAATGGATCCGTTAACATAGTATAGGCGGATCTTTGTACCGTATAATGTTATACCTTCAGGGGTTAAAGCATGCTTATTGATATTTCATAGTAAATAATGACCTATACAAAGGAAAACAGTTTTAAATTATGACACGAAGATACAGCAATTTGGGCGTCACGAGAGTATATTTAATTCGGTATTTCTAATTGAAACAATACGAATGGTCGTAATAAATTTGGAATCTGTCAGGCTTTTAATAGAGTAGACATGATTCTGCGTTGGTGGTCATTTAATGGATGTTTTTGCTATTGATATGAAGAGTTTTATGCCTTTGAGCGTGACTGGGGGCGCTACTGGAGATCATAACTGTAATTCTTATAAATGATTAACAATTGACGATAAGAAACTAATTAACGCTGAAGCTGATTTAGTTAAAGTGAAATGCGAGTTGAATAGTTTTATTCAACTCGCATTTACCATTACCTCATTGTTTTTGGGAGTTTGGTTTTATTTATATAATACTGTTAAGTGACTATATTCGAATTGTAAGTATAAAATTTAATAAAAAGTTGCAAGTTTTGTACTTAATTTTGAACTAAGAAATCTAAAATTTGTTAACTATATATATAAAAAATCCCTGTCACAGTGTTTGAACCCGATGAACTCCAAAACTACTCAACCGTTATTGATGATTTTTTTTTCAACTTGCTGGATTTGTTTCAACTTAGGACAGAGGATATGTTTCATATTAGTTTATAATAAAAAATATTGTAAATTACAATAATTAAGCCACAGCAACGCTTGGCCGAGTAAGTTAGTTATTTATAATTATACGAGAAAGCTAATAAAAATAAAACAAAAAACGGCTACCTGTCGTAAATATAAAAAAAAACACATTAGATAGTTGTAAAGTGTGTAAAAGGTAAACTTCACGTCATATCAATACTTTCAAAATATGAACTAAAAATAGCTAACGGAACTTATCGCTGCCCCTTACAACAACAAGAAAAAAGATTAGACAATTAACACAAATTTTGTAAACGTCATTCAATAGCTAACAGTTCGATCAGAGTTCTTTCGTTGCGGGCTTAATCCTCTGGTAGCTGTGACGCAACACCAATTTGTGTCTTTGATTGATATTAAGCCGCTTAGTAGCTGTCTGTCCGAAAACTTACTGTTCTACGTGACGGAAGACGCCGTCAACCGCGCACCTCATTTAGTGGACGCGGTATGTAAAACAGAAAAGGAGAAAATCTTATTGTATTCTTTAACCGTTAGTTAGACGTCTGAATTTCACGAATGCTCTCGGGGGTCGTGAATATTAACGTGAATTCTAATTATATTTGTAAAATATAGGTTGAATTAACTTAACTTCATTGAACTGGATTTTTTCATTATAAATCTTTATGTTTATCTGGTATTTTATAAAACAATTAATTAAGTCTGACAAAATTAAAATTTTCGGCGTTATACGTATTCTATTAATAAAAAATTTCTTTATAAAATCTTTTATCGCTTTATGCAGAGCAGAGATACAAATGTTTAGAAATGAAGCCTTATAAATAAGGTTAATAATTGAAGTTACTTCAAAATAAGGTTATCTATAACAAAAGTAAAAGGACAAACTGTTATTAGGAAAATAAAAATATCAGTGTATCATGGATAATTTTTTAAGTCTGGGCAGTAGTTAAGGGTGAAAACTGTTCAAATATCGAAGGTTATTCTAACCCATATACACAACTGTCTCTCAGCGTGTTTGCTAGCGGTAATATATTATTTCCGCAATGGTTCTCAATACGCATCCCGAGGGAAGTTTGAAGGTATCAACACCGAACACTGTATTATTACCGACATTATGTCTAGTATAACTACGTAGAGTCGGTCTTGTATTAGGTATGACTAGATTCTATTAAGTGATTTTGTAAGACAAAAACTCAAGGAATACTGGTCCATAGTAGTCTACGTTATTTTATATCTATTACGTTAAGTTGTGCTGGGAAATGTAATAAAATAGGAGGAAAAATATTAAATTTAATGGAAAATATATTATTATAAATATTATCTAATAAACCCATTACATTGATTATACAGTACTAGCTCACCCAGTAATGCGTTGCTATGGTAACGCGTATACAATGGAAAAAGAGCGGGGAAAAGAGCGGACAGACAAACACACAAACAACAAATTTGTGTTCTTAGATTATTGACTAGAGGCCCGTCCCGGTTTCGCACGGGTGGAAAAAATTCTTTAATTTTTTTCTATTATTAAATGTTTTCCGTTAGCGCCATCTAGCGTCCGGTAGACGAACTACTTGCGGTTAAAAGCGTTGCTATGGTAACGTTATTTGATACAATAGAAAAAGAGAGGGGAAAAGAGCGGAAAGTCAAACACGCAAACTACTGTGATCTTAGATTATAGATTTGCTCGTAGATAAATATAATAATAATTTTAGACAAAATACATTGTACTGAACCCAAATAAATTAGCCAAATCACTTGTGTTATGGAAACAGCGATGGTTCTGCAACACCTAGACCCGAGCCAATATAGGTCAATATGGAAAAGTTCGCTTTCTACATTGACCTGGCCGGGATTGAACCCGGGGCCTTGGAGTGGCGTTACCATGAAAACCGCTATGCTAGCCACTTGACCACTGAGGTCGATTCGTTATTATGGTCAATAAATGTTTATAGTTTATAAATGCACAATAAAATATTCATATTGTATTTTTTTATTGAAATCCTTTTGTACCTCTCGATTTCTTATAAACGAATACCACTCTAAAATCAAAATACTTACGGTGAACACTATAAGAGTATTGGTCATTCAAGTATGATCAATCCGCCTGTTAACTGACCTACAAATTGATATGCTGTTAGTTAGGTATAAGTAACTATAGCTATAGTTTAGTATAATGATATAGTTGGTTTTCCCCACACATCGGTTTATTCCGGTGACAAAACCACTCATTGAAACAAAAGCTTCAAAACGCAAAATTCTTGGGTTTGTTTAAATAATTTTAGTTCTATTTTATTTCTTGGTTGGGGTTTACCCTATTACGCGAATCAAAAGTAATAGATTATCTATTACTTTGCCATTCATTTAATATAATTAGCAATAACCATGCTTTCATTGAATCTCAACACTTATGATTTTTTGTGTATGTAGATAAAAAGCAATGGCAATTATAAATTTTTTTAACTTTTGCATAAAAGATAAATTTTTGAGATAAAATATTAAAGCGTATTAAGTTCTATAATCTTTCGTTCGTAGTTATTGTTCATAACTAACACACAAGTTGATATAAGTATTTTTAAAACACCGACTAATATTTAATTATGAAAGTTATAACTATTAGTTCTATAGTTAAAAAAACAATAACGTTATTTTAGTTAGCTTAAGGGGACATATTTAAAAATCTATCAAAAGGATACTACATAAATTATTATAAGCATCTGCTAACGGTCAGAGACATAAATGACACATTAAATAAACGGTTATTCCGATTATAAGTCAAGGGTCAACCTCCATTATCAATAATACTCACACAAATTCTCAATAGCACACATTGCGCTAGCATTTTTAAAGTTATATCAGAAGATTATCTCAACAATTTTATCAGTTTAAACGATTTTAATAGATTTTGTGTTATTTCATTAATCTAGTTAATAACGTGTTTGGTGGCTGTTGAAAAGAGGCGTTTTGTTTTTGATTTAATCTCTATAATTTACTTTGATTATATTTTGGAAATATTCAAATTGATATTCGATTCTCCTTTATTAGACTCTAATGAATGTAGGCTGCAGTAAATGTGTTAAAGTATTCTAATGAGGATTTTTAATCGTTCCGATGTTTCCAGAGGGAAATTATTGAACAAATGTATATCCCTACTAATATTATAAATGTGAATGTAAGTTTGTTTGTTATGTTTTCACTCAAAAACTACTTAACCGATCATCATGAAACTTCGTACATATATTCTTGGAGGTATTAGAAGTAACATAAGATACATTTTATTGAAAAAAAAAATTAAAAAAGCGGCGAAACCGTGGGTAAAAACTTGTATAATATATGTATGTGAATTGTTGTGTTAGCAACTTCAAATGCAGACGGCTTTAACTGTTATACAAACTTTGGTTAGTTCTTTTAATTCGTCGAGAGTTTTGCCTACAGAGATCATACAGCGACTCTATGTCAACGTAACAGATAACATTTGAGATTCTCCCTCTCGCTCTGATGTTCACATGACGGTCGACAAGTCAGAGGTAAAATATCACGCCGATGTATAAGGGACATTGATCCACCGGTAAGAGTCAAGCTTAGGGGTTAACAGGTAAATTAATAATTTCTTTGATGCATTTATCTATGATCACAGTTGTTTTTGTGTTTGTCTGTCCGCTCTTTTTCCATTGTATATGCGTTACCATAGCAACGCGTTAACCGCAAGTAGTTCGACTAGCGGACGCTAGATGGCGCTAATAATAGAAAAACTTCAAAGAATTTTGTCCACCCGTGCGAAGCCGGAACGGGCCGCTTGAAATTAACTATAACAATACTAATCAGCCTATTTTTTAGGGTAGTGGATAAAAGTGAGATACTTGGGTCTTGCTAAGCCATCATATCTAAACTCTATAAAATGTAAAATAATAAAATCATGTTGACAAAGTTAGAAGCATTCTTAAAAAGTAAGGTTTTTACTAAATATTAAGAGGTTAAGGTGAGAGATTTTTCTATTTTTTTGTAGATCTAAGAAAAAATACTTGATCGTTTGCAAAGATATATCTCAGACAGAAGTAAAAAATTCATACTTTACTTTTTCAAATAGTATATATGATGGCTGTGTCATGCTTTATAAATTGTATTAAAAAAATTAAAGACTACATAAGAACAAAACATTTGGTAAGAAATTTATTACGAAAGAAGATTTCCAATAATAATATATTCATATAAAATAGATACTTAACAGAATCCACCCGTTAACATCAAATATCTTATATAAATCATGCGCAACATGTTAACAATTACTTAGAAAATGAAATATTATACAGAATTATATAAATTTAAAATCGATAAATTATTTATATCTCATACCTTAAAGGTTACCTTACATAAAATATAACTGAAGTCGATGTTTTAAAATATTCGAATAATCTATTGGCTCGGTTGTCAATTAAAAGACCCTGAACATCGATCTCGGAATCGATACAAGTTGGAATCAATACGTCGATGCATCGAATATAAAAGGCTATACGTCTTTCTTAAATGTCACCTGATTCTTATCTTTGGGATTAACTTTGATGACATTATTTTTTTCAACGTTCTCGATGAACTCTGACCGATGTCTTATTTATGGCTGTTTTTTAATAAGCTGTTTTAAAATAACTTACCAAAACTTTGTACTACATACCATCTACAAAAATAACTTACCATTTCACCAAATAAAATATACCCCAAAAGAAAATACGTCGTAAGTAGTAAAAAGTGATTGTCCAAATTGTAATATTGATTTTACAATAAGACTTATTATATCATATAAGACGAAAACTATGTTTGCGAAAGTCGTGTGTCATTTATTTGTTTCCGTGAACTGTTTATAGAGTATACAAATCTCTCTCTAGACCCACATTTTATATTCCGTATTCAAAACGTTTTAAATAAACTCACATAAAAATGTATACATCTGTGTGAGAACGATCAGTAACCGAAGAGAGTTTAATGTATTCAAACGCTTGCTGGTCTCGGCGGCTGACAAAATGACTTTATCTCACAAAAGCCCCAACTAATACTACCTTTGTCACACAGGTCGTATATCATGACGTTTACAACCATTTCTTCGGAGAAATTGATTGGAATTTGTAAATAAAGTCCCATCATCGATATAAAACTCGCGCCTTTCAATATTTTACATCGATTATGCGTAACTCTTGGAAAATTTATATTTTATACTGTTATGTTTAGTCTCTTGTGAGAACTTTTCGTTGCTCTTACAATTTGTCGATAGGGTCGAATATTTTGAGGAAAAATACTAAACAACTAATAAAATATTTAACGACAGTAATCTGCAGATTATTGTCGTAAATAAATTGGCGATATTGCATAGTTTATTATGATAATAGGTGTAGCAAAAGAAGTATGGAAATGTGTAAGTATCAAAAACTTTGACAATGAAGATCTCAAAAAAACAGGATTTTCTAGATTTAAAAGATCTCATCATTATGAGCGAGCGACTACCGAATCTCGTAAGAAATATAATATTATAATTCAGTTTTATTCCTGATAACAGTTTTAAAATGCTATATATAATTATAATTTGCGTTGGGATCAAATGTTTTGAAATCGAAAATTATAGATGACTACAGAAGTCGTAGGTATACAGAATCTGTATATTTCTGTTATTTGGCTTTATCGATTAAAATTATTGTTCGAATAATAATAATAACGTTTAGGATGAACTGAGGAAACAAATTTTGATCCACTTAATTCATTTGTATTTGTATCATCGACACCTAAAAGCGACGGGACGAAATTGTCTGAAGATTTCGTAAGAACTTGGTAGTTACTCAAACATTTATGGATGTGTGTGTATGTTATTTTGTATAACATATAGTGGATAACAATTATTTACTTATTTAATATTATCATAACAATTTTATATTATATAATAATCGTGTTAAAAGTGGTTTTCATTTTATAAACTTTTTAAGAGCGTTTATCGATTTGAGGTTAACTGTCGGTATATATTCGTTGTATTTGTTAACAATATAAATTATTTTTATTTTTACATTATTATTGGATTAATAGTTTTTGAGATTCTGTACCTGTACAGATATATAGAAAATCAATTAATCTTTTGATGCTTTCTTACTTTATAATTTATAAATTTATTTTTCTTTTCAAAACAAAGCGTGCTGGCACGCGTAAGGAAATTTTTAGTTATTTCCGTTCAAGTATGCTAAAAAGTATTACTACTTGCGTGCGTACATAAGTACACATACACACGGTTCCACTTTCCACTACAAGGAAAAATAATATATGCATATTATCCCCCGTAAGTTTAAAAAACAAAAGCCAACTGCCAGTTTGTCTATTTTTAAATCTAATTATGAGAAATATTTTTTACTGTAGGGTTTACTATGCTTATATTGCATCGGACCGCTGCCGCTGCTTTGAATATGTCAATATTCCTCAAAAATTTAGAATAAGGATATTTCAAACATTAAAACAACTATTTTTCTGTCCTAAGTTGACAATATGTGATCTAGAAACTCGGCAGGTGGAGACAAATTAACCTAGTGCCTTGCCCAACCTAAAAATCAAATAATTGTCATTACATGAAAACTGCAACCCACTATCCTTCGGCCTACCATACAATTACAATAATAGAGTTTGAATTGCTTGTATTCCTGGCAAGTTATTTTCATATAAATATAATTTACGACTTAGGATGTCTACTTTGTATTTTCGCTCTCAAAAGACTCATGTCGAAGTAATCTTAAAGATTGTTTATAAATACTATTGAAAGCTCCCACTACCCATTTATATATAGTCAGAACGACACACAGAGTATATAAGTCATAGTGATATTTAGAGTAAGCTTCTTTTTCTACAATCGACAAAACATTGATTGCAATCAATTGTGTTGTAAATAATGTGTTTGTGCGAAATCATAGTAGTTACTTTCAAGTCAAGTAAGCAAATTGTAAATAATAACAATGGTTTAAAGATAGATCGTGAAAACTATTTTAATAAAAAATAATATAAATACAATTTTTAAATCGATTTTAATCGGATGTTATTGTAAAACTATACAATGGCAACACCAGAATGGAAATGTAACCCAGTGGCGATAAGAAGTAGGCATATTATTTCCTTTAAAGCTTGTTTTATAAGAAGGGAATTGCGATACAAGTATAGGGTCACTGAAATTCGTCTAAAAATTAATAAGAATTTTTAGTCAAATTGATTTTTGCTGAGCACCTAGTCCACGCCAAGTTTTAGACAATATATTTTGATATACTATGTTATTAGCTATTAATTGTACGACGGTATAACGGTAGAATATTTGAATACTCAATACATGTTTTCGCAGAAGCTTATCAAGTATTTAAATTTAATAAACAGAGCAATAGAACGGACCGGATGCAGTAATAGGTTCTCATAACAACAGGAAATGCATAATAACAATATTGATTATAAGCCAGCTAAAGATGAACGGAGAATAGAAAATTGCGGACTGGTCTTGGAAACATCGTCATAATGCGTTTTGTGAAACTGGTAAATCGATGTAGTACTATAGGGTTGTGCTATTCGCGTGTAATGACAGCCTACTAATTTATTTATTGTGTATATTAAAATAATGTGGTTTTTATATATTTCATTAACAAATTAAAGTTAAAAGTCATGTAAATTAAAACGAAAATGTACCTACTTATTTCAAATGAGATTTCTTAACAGGCTATCCAGGTAGTCTTTAAGTTGATAAGATGAATGGTCGCAACAAAGTTTACAGTTTTATCACCGTTGCATAGTTGCTTAACCGAATGAATAAACCCGTTGCTTAGCATGTTATGTTGTTAACTATACTGAAATTACTAATTCAAAATGAGTATGTGTTGTATAAGAAAATCCAA
This sequence comes from Calamotropha paludella, assembly GCA_927399485.1. NCBI lineage: Eukaryota > Metazoa > Arthropoda > Insecta > Lepidoptera > Crambidae > Calamotropha > Calamotropha paludella. Next base: position 14,418,437 of record OV656803.1, on the reverse strand, counting down.
AAAAGTCATTCTTCTGAAAGGGAAGAAGAGAGGGAAATGAATAAGTTCAGATAGCTAGTAACCGAATAAGATTTTATATTTTCCATTTGAACTGCACTAAAGGTGGATGATAGTTTCAAAAGACTTACTACTCATGGAGAGGACGTGAAGAAGGTCGGGAATCGGGAAAGTCTTCATTGACTGACCCAATTGGGAGCTGTTTGCAACACTGAAAGTAGCGTTCTGCTTTCGGTAAGTTCAGGTGGCGGTGGATGGGTGGTGCTACTGTCACTATTGCACAACCCTTGTATGTTTAGGAACGAAATCGGGCATTCCCGATAGTATGGGGACCTCCTGCCCAACCATCGCGTCGCGATCAACAGTGGAGATTGCTTACTTAATCTCAAGACCGCGCTGGCCTGGTGGGATACGTCGCCATGAATTTAAGTTATTCCGAAAAATAGGGACCTTTCGTAACGGTGTGGATGGCAATGCTAAAGACTGAAAAATCAGCAGCAACCCACAATATAAAGTGCATTTTAAGGTACGGAGGAGTTCAACATAGTAAATTATGCTTAACATCCGCAAAGATGAGCAAAACTCGTTAACCGCTGCGCTTTCAAGCTACTGTATTCTATAATATTCTGACACTGTAGTCCTACTTGATCTCGATTACGAAATCTATAGAAACTTAATCATAGGGACATTCCTATTTATTGTTCCTTGTAGATGGCATATAATGGTTAAATTTTTAACCGTCATAAAGATCGAAGGGCTTGCGAAATATGTGAATAATCGAAGTATAATTCGAAATTGTACCAAACATATAAACTTTGTCCTCGTCACTAACTTCTAGTTACAAATATAATTCATTTTTATCTTGATTCGGTAGGTGAACTCTTAATTATAAAAATAGCCCTCACTTTTTCCGATTTCATAATTTCAATAATTCGGTAGAACACTAAATAATTACTTACCTGAAAAACACGTATAAGTACTCAGTTATATTTTATTAATTGTATTTCGATGGAAAGTAAAATATAAAAGTTTTGTTGATGACTAGTTTCGCTGAGCGGTAGTGAACGGTAGGTTCAATGTTCGATACCGAACGAACGGTCCCGAGATCGAGTACTGGGAGAGGTAAATTTTTGTGACAAGAATACGATTATTTTTACCAAAGTCATGAGTAGTTATGTATATTTCTATACATATAAGTTATTTAGTTATCCATTACCCTAGTATGCGTAACATAAGCCTTACAATGCTCACTTGGGGCAAAGCTAAATTGTGTGGATGTAAATATATCCTTTTGTTTTAAAGTTTGTTTAAAGTTAGTTGTTAATTTTAGGTATCTAATGTGTACGCGAGTAAGTATAGTTAAAATTCAGGCAAAAAGACAATCTTATGTTTTAGCGGATAGTATAATACTCGTTGTAATGTAAATTGTGTGAGTTCTTTAGTTTTAAACGTTGACCATTAAATATAATTATTATTATTAATTTATATCTCTGAAATATGATTTCAAAAGGTTTCCAACATGATTGACATTTATGACATGACATTTAAAAGCAGTTAAAATTCGGGATAGTTATCAATAAAAATAAAAACCAATGTTTTGTATGTTTGTACGCATTACATTTCCAATCCATTGAGCAGATGACTGGGATAAAGCTTTATTAAGTTCTGGTATGCATGTCAGAGGATGTTTATGTATATAGGTAGCAAAGAAGGTCAGCGAAAAAGAACATTGCAAAGCATGCCCGGTGCAGCTTGTTTTAGATATGAATAAGTATCACTTTACTATCAAATAACGCTTAAATAAGCGAGCACAATGACGCCTAGCTACACGTGAATCTTCTTGAACAGAATAGTTACATGATTCCCCGTGAGTATTCCCGAACACATCTTATGTTGTATTACATCTCTGAAGACAGCCTAAGCTCACATAAACAGCGAACATTTATTGCAATTATATAATATGGTCATCAATATTACATAAAAACAATTAATACTAGGAAAAAAACTATGCAATAACTGAATAATCATGACTATGCCAATTACTCAAACCGCACGCAATAACCCGAAAAGCATATGCGAAATTATCAACTCAGTTACTGTTAACGGAGTCTAATGCGTGCCCTGATGAACGAGGAAGCGGTCTTGTAGATTGCGCCATTTACATTGGTAATAGTGGCAGCCACCTGTCGGCAAACTAGGCAATCTCGAGCGGTTCCATGCTTCAACTCAAATTGTTGCAACAATCTTGTCTTGGTAATTGAATTAGCAGTTATTTTGGTAATGTTAACTTGATATAGATTGAGGACTCAACCAGTTTGGAAAATTACTAAATCGAGCGTGTCTGTATTGCTTATCATCTAATTAAAATGTAATATTAAATGCTGATTCTGGATTCAACAGATGTGATTTTAGTCTAACAATTTTTGATACAACTTTAATCGGATTAGAGTGTACAAGCGTAGGCCTAGCGTGAGCATTTATTATAAGAACTTAGCAACTGTTTAAAATTCATTAAATCAAACCAATATTTAACACAATTACAGTAGTAATGATGCAAACAGCGTTGAATCTTTAAAATATTAGAGAACCAAATGCTGCCCCTAACACTAACCTCAATGCTAATTAAGCAAAAGTATTATTCATAATCATAGGCTTTAAAGTGTCAGAAGATGCTTATAGGATTACAGAAGCCCCATTCGTTAGAGAAATTCGTTTAAGCTTCCATTAGCACTTTATTAAACCTCTTAACTCTATTTCACTAATCAACTTTACAAAGGGAATAAAATAAATTATAGTTAAAGAATTAAATCGCTGGTTTCTCACAGTTTCCTTAGTAAAGTATCCAAAACTGTCCAAATTTCCATATAAATTTAGAACATTAACACTCTTTCGGAATCTATTTAAGCGGACTGATCGTTCTCGTCAATTTATGGATCGGTTTTTAGTCTGCGAATGGTTATGACGTCATTATATCAATGAACGTTTGCTATCTCCGGTTACGTATAATGTGATGGGAAATTGGAATAGAGAGTAATAAGTATAATTCGACTACGTGAAAAATAGTAGAGGCTTTTTTATAAGAATAAATAAATAAGACAACATCACATATCGACGGCGAAGGGCCAAGACTTCCTAACTGAAATTCGACGAGAAATTAACTTTTTTGTCATTACGAATTAAAATTCGTTATTTGCATGTATTAATTAAATTTCCTAAGCGTATTTTCAGTTGCAAGCGCATCATGTAAAGAAAGAAATAAACAATTGTCAAGAAATTTTCAGTTTGTTTCAAACGTTTTTTTCAGCTTGTGTATTATTTTGAAATTAGTTAAGTGTTATTGGCACTTCCCCGTCGATATATTGTTCTAAACACAAGTTAGGTAGCTAAGGTACTTGGGTTATGGAAATCAGAAGTAACGACTATACTAAATAATAATAGATTATAAATTATCGTAGTCTAGTTAAGTGCTCTTTTATGTGTTACACAGAAGTTAAAATATTTTTTACATAAAAAATATCGCTATGTATAGTATGCACATAGCGAAGCATAGGTACTCCGGTCATAATTCCTCACATTTACCTCAGGTATACAAAGAGTTCTCAATGGGATAGGCATATTCATCGAGACTTTCCTTAACTATGTGCTGTTTGAATGCCATGTGGCGTCCGGTAGAGTAGAATAGCCCCAATCCTTCACCTTACAGCCCATACATCTCTCGTAAACCAGAAAATGGGCAGCAGCGTTTTGTTAACCCGCCTGCCTGCAAACGTTTTATGGTACAACACCCATTATTCGGGGCTGTACGGACTTCCGTCCAACGGTGGGCGTCTTTTAGCCAAGAAGAGGATGATTCGACTCAAGTTTAGGCATGTGTAGCTATTTTCAGCACTCTTGCTGCTCGTGCGCAGCTTTACAAAGCTCAATGCTACAAATAATCTTTGAAAATGATTTACTAAAGATAGTTTGTTTTATAAAAAAAATATCTTAATATATATAAATTACGTGCCACGTTGTTTGTCCGCGATGGACTCCTAAACTACTTAACCGATTTTGATCAAACTTCGTAACTATCTGTTATTTGATCTAACTTAAAAGATAGGATAGGTTTTATTTTAATGTATAACACAGCAACGCGTGCCTGGATCGTAGTTTATATGGATATATTCAATTTCAAACTTTGGTCGATTTTAGAAATACTCAATTTTATGATATTGTTATGCAATTCTCATAGGTATTTGGTTTGAGTTTGAGTTTTATTTTTCATTGATCGTCACTTTTCGTTCAATTCTAAACTTAATTACAAAATCAACTTTCCTGGCGTCGCGTTAACGACAGCCGAGTTCGGGAAGCTCTATTATCTCTGGTCTCTTTTTTTATTTGTCGCAGTCGAAACACCAAAGCGGCGGCCCTTTGCGCCCACGCATGTCAACTGACAGTTTGTCTTTTTGTACATTAACTTTTTCATTTTACTTGGGCCGCTAACAATCACCCAAGTGATTGAATTGTCTTCGTAACAAAAAGTTAAAACAAATGTAGATGAACGATTTTATTTCATACAAAATTTATACCTATAATTTTATGGTTACACGTTTTTGTTACTACTGTATATAACCGTCCATTATTATTATAAAGAATGTCATTTTATTAATATATTTTTTTACGTGGTTTACTGTAATCTTGATAATTGCAAACTGAAAAGTTTATTCAGCTTTTCCAATGTAGATCCCTGTATCTCTTATAAATGAGGCGGTTATATAATGTTCTGTTCTGTCATTAAAATTGTTTCATTGTGATAATGAAACGAATATTAGTATGACTTAACCAAATATCTAACATTTAACAAAATTATATTTAAATATTGCATAAACTTCCATTCATTTTTATTGCAAATACTGCTATTTCGAAGAATTTTGCTCATTGCTCAGCATTTAGTTTTAACAGACGCAACTTAGTTTTGTGACTAAATACTCAAAATGAGCAAATGATTTTAATATAATTGGTTCTTAATTTTTGAAATGGCAGTACTAGGTTTTAAGGTATTTAAATTGAAATAGAAACAAATTAAACATATATCCAGTACTTTTCTACTTTAATCTCTAATTAATATTGGTTTTTATGCCATTGTATTAAAATTTAATGAATGGGCAGGCTTTTTCTCCGGTTTTCCTACTAGAAAAAAAACTCGAATAATAATAATTTTACGTCACATACATAAACGTCTCGTTGTGCCTTAGTTATTTTAGATTTTCTAAAAGATTCATTATTAAATTTTAATCTCGCGCTGTCCCAATATCAAATCAGTTTTAATTATCGGAACTCCTTGATAAATAAATCCACACTGGCCACTCTAATGTTGACAAGTCAGATGAAGTCATAAAAAGAATATGCGTAGAGTTACGGTTGAAATATCTGTATTTTTAGGTTGTTGAGCCAGTTTACGACTAATAAAATCTGAGTGTGAAGATCTCTCTCCCACGCACTGGATGGGCATTTTAAAACAATAGTTTAAAGTAACATGTGACATTTGACAGGTGGTTAGATAAAGCTGTTATACACGATTGTGAATATTGAATTTAGATACTGAAGCTCGTTGATAATAGAGCGTGTGGGTTTTATGATTATATCTGTGTTGAATACGAAGTGTTACCATTATATTTTTTGTTAGAATACCAAACTGCTCCACTAAACTTATAGGTATGTCCATAGTGAGATACTTTATCAATGTAATATAATCAACTAAAGGGTAATTGATTATGCTTCACAAGGTACAGTGATTAACATTTAATTATTTATAATAAATAGTCTATATGTATGCGTGTGTAAAAATATACCCTTCCTTGAAAGGGAAAACCAATATTTTTAATCTCGTACCAGGCAAAATCAAAGTCAGAGTCCTGTGAACATAGTAAATTGATTTTATTTTTTCCGTTTGTACTATTATAATATTTAGTAGTGAGTAAAGTGAAGAAAATGGACAGATTAATAATTTTATAGGTAATTGGCTTTGCATAAAATAGGTTTATGAGGATGACGAAAGCAATATATCGAGCATCACTAATATACAGGCTATACTTAACAAAGATACAGTTTAAAAAACCTCGACTACTATTTAACATTTACAAAAAAAACTATAATGTTGACAAAATAAAAAATGAGCATCTATTACATACTTCATCGGATAATTTCAAAACTAATAATGCAAAGAGTATATTGGACCTTATAAATGATGCAATAAGGTTTCAATCTCTTAATGAGTATTGCAGGCATAGACTAGCAAGGAGACGACAGGTGCGCGCGCACATTACGATGATTGAACCATTGTTTCCCACGACCAGAGACAATCGTAGACCGTCCAGATTACCAGCGATTGTGGGGAATTGTGGTTATGATAGCTAAATACGGCTACTACTGTAAAATTATTGTTTATGTTGTACTAAAATTCAGACATATAAATACTAATTTATTAGAACTTAAGAAAAAAGTAGGCGAGCATTAACGAATATTGAATAAACAAAACCCTTAATTTTTCATATGTTCTTTATTTATAATGTGAGGTTTCAAAGAAAATCTTACAGTAATCAAAAAACACACATAAAACTTAGTGATTCGTAAAACTATTTAATTACTCTTATTTAAGTGATATATAAAACGAAATGCTCAAACTATTAATTACAAACTCAGGAGTCCCTTCGCAAAATTAAACGCGAAATGATGCAATTCTAGTTTAACTTCCAGTACCATTAAAAATTAAGTAAGGTAAAATGACTAGAGCCTATTTATTCGTCGCACAAACTTTATCTATGACGTGTGGTTTCAAAAGAAACCTAACCTTAATCAACACTTAGATACATAAAACTTGGTCATTCGTAAACCTATTTAAGTACTCATATGTGATATATAAAATGAGTTAATCAAATTACATTAATTAATAATTCGTGAGGCCCAAAGCCTTAGTAATAATTAAACGCGAAAATGCTTTAATTCTGGTATTAAAACATTTATGTACCAACAAAATGTATGTAAGGTATTCATCTCCATTGTAATATTAATTGTAGCGGGACGCCCTACTGCGCATAAATATAGTGTCAGTCAGCCTGCCTGTCAGTGATGGACGAACTCTGACTTCACTCAGTCAATACTCTCGAAGGCCTTACTATGTTTTAAACGGCCGTATGTTACTGTAGCGTTTCTGTGAAGGCTTTAATTTAAAATTCATTCCAATGGTGTTAAAGTCTACATCGGAATGTTAACGTAAATGCGATGGTTACGTTTGCGAGACAAAACGCAGACTAAAAGTTTAGCATGGGAACTTCGTTAGGCCATTTCTATCTGCAAATTGTTCACCTATTTCGAGTTTTAGGTTGTGACAGCTAATAATCTGGAAATGCCTTATATGATGTTTCTAATAATAATATAATTAAGATTATTTTGAAAATAATAACATAAATATATGGAAATGTTGTATTATTTAAGGCTTTGCACAAGCACATCAGGGACGCTACTTTTTATATTGAATTTTGCAGTTTAAAAAAAATACAAAAAACTATTGTATATTGTAAAAGTATAGTTTTACAAAATTGTATAATCTTAAAAGCATGTAATGTGTAATCAATATGCTTAAGTATAGATCACTTTACTCACTAAAACAGAATACATGGTAGTAATGTCAGATATCGTATTCACCTAAATTCCAAACAACATAGAAAACTTGACCGAGATACGAATCCGTAACTTCTAAGATGACTATACAAAACATGTGGAGGTAGCTTCGCGACAAAGGAGGTCGTCATAAAACGAACAATTTCTATTAATATAATTTCAATGATAAAGTTAGATAAATACGTGCCTGTGATATTTTCCTTATTGTTGTTGATACAATGGGCTATTGCAAGTGAATACTGCAACTTAATGTGCGCAGACTAAGCAAAGATAATGCATGTTTACAATAGACCGAGTCACGATCCTTAAGTGTTACGGAGTAGTCCACGCTTTTAATGCCACTTGCCATTATAACATGTAATATGTTACAATTAGTACATGACATCCGTATGTTGAATATCTTTGATATAAAAAGAGCCTTATTGAAATCACAATAATTATAAGTCCTATACATGAAACCCAATTAGATCACCAAAAGCTATGGTTGTATATTTTTTTCTGAAACACGCATTGGAATACTGGATCTATTGTTTAGAGCTATTGTTTGCTTTGCGTTTAAATAAAATAATCGTCGAAATTTTTCAATTGGACCATTAACAACTCTTTATACATAAATTTTCCCAAATATAATCTCATATAAACAAAAAGCCCTCTTGCTTAGGTTAGAATAATACTTACGTTTTAAAGTTGGTGTGTGTAACTTACATATTCATCCTTCGTGTAAAATATCATTTTAGAATAAAGAGTGAAAAAGATTTTTAGATGTAAACTACGTTTTACCGGAACCAGAGAGACGAAGACATTTCATGTTTTTATTAATTTAATTGATATTGACGTTCTGAGTCTTTGAGACTGATTGACGTTCTGAGTTTTTCAGGTTACTGAAGGAATAGTAACCATAAATTTAAAAAATCTAAAAATCCCACGTTTGTGGGGGCGCATATTACTAAGAGGAGATTTTAAAGAGATGAATGACATGCATTGATGCCGATTATTGTAAAGATGCGCCCCCACGTTTTGAGTGGCCCCTCGCTTTGCCCCGCAGGGTTATTTTATTCTTTTTAGGACATTGAAAAACGTGGGATTTTTAGATTTTTTAAATCTAGTATAATTATTTTATTCTTTTTAATTATTAACTCAACGAAGTAACCATGTGTTACGCAACAATCGGATAAGAACCATACAAAAGTGAAAGTTGCCGAAAGTGGACCTGAAAGTGCATCTGGAAAGTTGAAAGTTGCTTTAGAGTGCATTGTCATCGGGTTCTGAACTATCCTGAAAGTTTCAGCTTTCTAGCTTATCGGAAAGTGCCTCAAATTTAAGTTGCAAGATTTTGCCCGGACAGACAAACAAACAAATAAGAAAAGTGAGATAAGAAAAACGTGGTAAAATGTTCATCATCCTAATTAACATGTTAATATCCCTATTGTGGGTACACATGCGTTATTTATGGATGAAACAAATGTAGGCCACAACCAACCACGCGGGTCGATGCAAAAGGTGTTTGTCATTTGATCCATTACAATAAAAGGACGTACGTGTTTAGGTACTTCCAAAATCTTTTCAGATTAAACTACTCAACTTTCTGTTTAAATTACAGATGGAAAGGTATGAATCTCGCTTGGAAGATTTAAACCACTAATTCTGTTTAAACAAATGTGAGGTAAATTTAGTCGGTACTTTAAAACTATACTTTTTTTGCCAAATACATTTGTATTTTAATTAATGTACTGTTTACGAGTAAATGTCTCTTAAGCAAAAATTTCAAGAAAATCGAGATAATTTTTGTAGATGCGTGGATTAAAAATGACATGATTAAGTAATACAATTATTGAAACAGAAGTTTTTTGGAACTAAGTTTAAAATTTCAATTTTGTTGGTAAATTGTCAATACCGTTCCATCACATATCTTTATGATCAGATTGAATAATGAATTTCAAAAAACGCTATTTCTTTTGAACTTACAAGATTATGTGATAGTAACAAACAGATAGAGATATGGAGAATCTCAGTGTAGCCCGTGGGTTGACGTAATATTTTCTTATTAGGGTTATATATAACCCTATATAAAGTTAGTAGAGTAGGTATATTAGTTTTGGCTATATTGTAATGAAAATGTATTTACAAATTAACATGGCGTTACAATTCAATAGTTAAACCAATTTAGAGATAAACGCTGTCTAATATAAACAGTGGTCATTCGTTACTGGTCTTACATTAGAAACGTTCAAATCGCAATTCTAATAAGCCCATTAGATTGAAATACATGCAGCCAAGAAAATAAAAATGGATGCGCAAAAGATAATAATAACTAAGATTTCTTTTAAGAAAATCAATCGCGGTTATTATTGTTTTTAAGTTACTTGTTCTATCCAAAGCTTTATATTTAATCAGATGACTGTCATATTAGGATATTTCTTTATCACTAATGTTAAAAAGATATTGATTATAAACGATGAACAGTACAAAAAATTTGAGTAAGAGGCAATAGCTCGGTCTACGTTAGGCCACTTTATAACAATGGCGAATTGGCATAATATCAATGGCTTATATATTGAATACGGTCGTTTCTAAAATGATAAAAGAGATAAATTATTATAATAGAAAAATACTAGGAAAAATCGACTCGGGTCACAAGTGAATTCTCAGGCGGGACCCGACTTGTGACTTGTGAATTCAATTGTGACCCGAGTCGATTTTTTTTGTATTTTTCTATTATAATAATTTATCTTATAAGATCGCATTGAAAATGCATAAAATAGATATAAAAAAAATATATAAAACTAAAATGATAAAAGAGTTTCTTTTGGAAATAATTAGTACTATTGTAATGGTAATAAAAAAGTGATAGGAACGGCAGGATTTTTTTCTTTGATACAAAGGTAACCAAAATAAAGAGAGTCAAAAGATGAGAGCAAAAGAAAATTTTAATTCGGTCTTTTTAACAAAATTATGAGAGATTTTTAACTTTTTGAATAAGATAACTTTATTGACTGCTTATGGATGCAATAACGAATGAGTACTGAATATTGTCTGATTGTTATTTTCTGGTCTTGTTCCGAAATCACTTTGGAAAGCTACTCCAAAACCGAATGCATAAGTTCAATGTCGGATCCCATTGCTCCTACATCCTGGTTATATCAGCGCGTTTCTTCGGTGCGTCAGTCGACAATCAACCTAGGTTTTGTAAGCACCGATGTGGCTTCACGCCATATAAGGTTTGCACTGAGAACGTCTAAAAACTAGCACACAGCTACCTGCCTTTACGATTGTTAGATCCGTTTAAGGACTGGGTGCTTTGCGGAGCATGTGGTGATGGAAATATTTCAAAACAATTGTATGGCGATGTATGAACTGAAGTGTAGAACAGCTTTTTTGTTAAGTATTACAAACCAGTATAAAATCAGCCTTGCATTCTCCTTCTCCGTATTGTTCTTCAACCCCCTACCAGAAGCATTGTCTCATATTGTGAAAAGGTTACATTCGTAGAAATGGTCAGATAAACCCAATAACATATTAAACATTAATAAAATTAAAGCTCAAAACAAAATCTAAAGAACAGAATTTCGACCAAATAAAACATCATTATTTTTAATCCGATAGTTGTGAAAGTAATGATAAACTTTCTTAACATTTATATTTAGTACAAGAAATAAAATTCACTTGGGTATAAGGGTAAAAAAGGAAAGTAGCCTACAGTAAGTTTTAAACTGTTGTCAATAATATGACAGAAGCGGCAAGAAAAAATACGAAGGCTAGAAAAATACAAATTTAAAGGGAAACTCTGAAATTATAATGATAAGAGATAATCGAACCTAATGTCATAAGTATTTAGGAACAAATTATTCTGATTGGAGACCAAATATATTTGTACCCCATTCGAACTGAAAGCATTATTATAAAGCAGGTAATAGTTATCAAAAAGTGCTTGCAAATAAGTTTTCTATTAATATTTTCAGTTATTTATTTCTAAATCATTATTATTAATAACTGATAGGAATGGCTATTTTATGTCGTAATGACAGATTATTCTTAGATCTTTACAAAAATGTAATATTAATTTTAATTGGTAGTTTTTATTGTCCGTTTTTAATTCAACGACCTTTAACTTTGAGTGTAGGATTACAGAATGTGTTATCTATTTGTTTTAATTCACTAAATCGTTCGTTTTTGTCTCTACTAACGAGTTTCTACAAAATCAAAATAGGAATACGACAGAAACACAACTTTAGAATTACTAAAACATTAGGCACAATAATTTATCGCTCGCTAAGGAAGTGGGCTATTATTAGATAGTTGTGGGTTATTTAATAAATATTTGATAAAATCATTATGGTAAAGTTGCCGATAAATATGACTTGATAAGCGTTCGTGTTTCACATTGAATATGTAAGCTAATTCCAAATATAGAATCACACTGAGTTATAAGAAATATAAATAAAATATGATCACAGGATTATTTAATGTGTTAATACAGTATTTTATTTAATTAACAGCCATTCTTTGTATTATTAATTACAAAAGAAAGTTTATAACACACCACCTAAAATTCAATGTTATTTAAAATATATACATAATTACTGCCAACCAGTATAAATTTCAAAGTACCTTAATACATTCAATGTATTATCTAGTACATTGGAAAGGAAAAATCTGGTACTATATTAATTTCATTATTGGTAAATAATAAATGAGTTTCACTTACTCATAACAATTATCTAGTTCCAAACTTAATAGATATGGATACTAAATAACGGATAGAACAGTTATAGTACTTTGGGCTTAACCAATTATGTTGTGAAAGTAAGAAGACCGCTAATGTATTTATATTATACTGATACTAAAACACAGAATAATATTTTTTTTTGTTATAAAATACTTTATATAAGTGATTGGTAGGTGTACACAGTGAGGAATTGGACTGGTATTATAATAGACATTCAGAAAACGTAACCTAGTAATAAGACAACAGATATCTACAAAATCTTGTTTTGGTAAAGATAGATATATGAAAAATAAACTACCCTATTCCTTTGGCAGTTTAACACAACTGAATAAGAATCCTACAAAACCACATGGACATTAATTAAATTATTTATTACGTTGAAAAAATATTATGAATAAGTAGAGAGAGACTGTAAATCTGTTATTCCTTCTCCATAATATACCTACACATTATTAGGTATGATGTTATATTTTATAAAAGTAAATAAATTACTAAATTTAAAAATTATAGATAAAAGACGTATGGGAAAAAAAAATTTAAAGACCTCAGATTTTCTGAATTTTGAATGTGATATGATAATTCAAATTAGAAATAAATTTAATCAAAATATACTAGGCTTCATATTATTGATGTCATAAAGCTAATTGATTCGATTCATAATACAATGACCATACAATTCAAAATTGTGATATTTCCAAAGTTGAAACATCGCCTAATAGCGAATTGAATATAATATTTTATTGTGGTTACAAAATTATGACCGTGAATAAAACTATATCCTATAATATCTAAAAAACCTACAATCTAATACGAATAATTTTCCTAAGAAAATACGACAGAATCTTTGTGAGACAGACTAAGGCGCTTTAAACTCAGATTCTTATCAGAGCTTTACTAAAGAGTGATATTAACTTAAATTAATAGTATTTTTATGCATGCCAGGATATCAATTTTAAAGCCTTTTGCTTTTAAATGCAAGTAGTAAATTTGTATTAAAACTGTGTACTAAGAAAAATTAAGTAAATGAAACAATGCAAATTGTGTTTTCATTTCCTCCAAAGCATATAAATATATATGGCTATTTTATATATTGTCTTGTGTACATTGTAAAGATTTCGTTACGGTTAACCATCAAAATGGCATGTCATTGTTTTAAACGCTCCCTGTAATTTAAAATATAGAATACTAACATTTGTTTTAAAAGAATTAAAACACATATATCCTGAACAAACAAAAGATAAACACCGACTACCTGCCAACCCATACATTCGAAATTTAAAGTCATAAAAAAATAAACAAAAGCAGAAAATGAGTGGTTCGCGTGCCGCCCCCTCGCGTTTCGTTTCGCACGGAAGGTGCATTCGATTTTTTACATTCGACAATCGAACTGGTTAATTGAAACCTCCCGATTACATTCCGATCGAGTGTCATATTTTAATTTGACAAGTGATCTTATAAACAGCTGAAACTTTGTTTTTTTATTGTGATAGCATAGTTTATTTGCAATAATTATATAATAATAAAAAACCTATTAATAAATAAGCAAATAAACAAGTTATAACTAAAATAGAAATAAAAATTTACTTGATTCAATATATATAATTTTGGAGTATTTATTTACTTTATAAAATGAGAACGTATATAATCTGCTAGTAAAAAAACATGTATATGGAAATAATCTAAATTAAATTAATATTTTTTTGTTAATAAATTGATCAATTTAATTGCCATCATATGTAATATAAAAGACATACACGTGGAATAAAGAGCAAGAAAATAATAAAGTAATTATGTAAATGGTTGTCAATACACATAATTGTCTTATTATGCAAGGAAATTAATTATACTATATTGTATTCGATGTGCTAGTTTAATATAGTATAACATTCATTATGGGACTAATTCTATTCAATGCAAAATGTTATATTTTTAACAGAAACATTTTTTTCGTAAACTGTAATATAAGTAACTAGATACGTTCCTTTATCATATTTTAATATTACATAGTACATCAAACCAATATCTCAATAAATAACATTACCTATAAACATCAGTAGCAGTTTAAAATTTGCCACATTAAAAAAAATGTTGAAAATATAAAAAAAATTGGTCGAAACTCCGTTTGGTTACTCGTAAAATATTTTCTTTTCTTTTTTGTTGTAAAAAGGCGGTAAACTAAGACAAAGGTTCAAATAAGTTAACGACAAATAATCTATTCAGAAAACTTTAAATCGCTACAAAATTATTATTAAGGTTCAATAATATTGTGATCTGAAAATAATTTTGTTATTATACATTAGTAAATATATAAACACAAGTAAAAATCTCTTCAATGTGGAATAAATGGCATAAAATTGAATACAAAGCAATAGCAAGTCTGCAAGTCATACATAAATATGTATGAATGCATAAATATTAATTATTTATATGTTATATATGTATATCTACCAGTTACTCTAGTATCCATAACACAAGCTTAAAGTGTTTATTAAGGCTAGGCTGATTGGTGTGAATTTGAGAAATATAATTATTATTATACTTATACTTGAATTATTTAAGTGGCAAAAATATCTACAAATACTATATTTAAAAGCATTTTTTTTTAAATACAGTATTTTTTCAAATTATATATTCCTGATAAACATATCCCGACATGCTGAATGACACTAGCATAAGTGACAATCCACTTGTATAATTAAAGTACTATGACAATTAACAAGTTTTTTAAAATATCGAAATTAACTTGCCTATAAATTTCGCCGCAGGCGGGAATCGAACCAACTTCTTTATGCAAGTCAGGAGTGACTCCGCAATCTCTAGCTTACCGACACTTTTACATACGTTTGTGATCTTTATCGAGTATTTTCCTTTAAAGTACTTTATATACATAAATATATAATAGTTTTATTCCACCGAGCGAGGTAGATATACAATAATTACATTGTACCCATTCCTGCAGTTTCATTCGAAACCGATTTCTAGTCTAGCCGGTATAGCGGAAAGCTACGCATCGCTAGGCTATCGACAGGTTGTAACAAAAGACTTTATTGTAACCAAGCAAGGCTGAATCCTTTCATCCATTCAGGAAACCCGTGGGATAGCGGTGAAAGTTTACAGTAACATACCAATGATCGAAAGAAGAAAAGAATTAAGGAAAGGGTAATTGAAATTAATTTGTATTTCCATATTTACTGTATTAGTTTTAAAAAACACTAACTTTTAATAAATCTAATAAGTTCAGAGTGATTGCCCTTTTTTTCAAAGTCAAATAATGATTCGAATGAAATTAACAAAAAAACTTACCAACAAAAAGAGATTTGTTTTTTTTATTAATTATACGACAATATTATAAATGCGAAAGTTACACAGTCTAGAGAGAAAAACAAAAGTCTCTTACGTTTTCACAAAGAAACAAGCAAAACAAGTGAATAACTTTTACTGAAAGGTATAAAGATTGCTTAAACCATTGGAAATTACATTTTTAAAATAATCATACGTGCCCTGAAAAATTTAAGTAAGCGCTGTATAAATTAATATTATAAGTCGAAGGCAACCACAAGTAAAACTAAAAATAAATAAACAATTGGAACATGGAGTGGTTTCGTCAAAATTATTGTAAACCCAGACAAGATGCAATAGAGAAAAAAAAAACACATTTTACAGCCTGTAATTGAAACTGAGATCGGAGCTTTAATGACACCACACACAATTAACTGGCTAATAATCGCCTAGAACACGGAGGTCACTAAATAAAATATAATGTAATGATCTTTTAACTAAGGAGGAGCTTAAAAGTAGATTTGATGACCTGAACTTTTGATGATCCAAATCATTTCAACTGTTGCATCATCAAATCTTTTGATCATCTTTTAGCTGTTAAGAAGTAAAGCTATTGAAACTTAATTATTTAAGTAATGGCTACCGACATTTGTTTTTTCGTCATTATTCTTTCTTAAAGTCAACAAAAATAACAAATTTAATGAATAACAATCTTCTAATAAAGGACGGCTCGTTACTTTCACGCATTTCAATCATGGCATCCAAGTTAAGTTAACATGATTAGTCATTGAGAAGAAAGAATTTTTACATAAAATTATATTTTTAGGGTAAAAAATATTATCAATTGATAAAAATGCCATGTTATAGTCATAACAGTAAATACTGCGTATCTACTGTTAAATAAAGCAGTTAACTTAATGACATAGTTTTGAAAGTGAATAATTTCATTTATTTTATTTTGATATTTCTTAAGTTACTTTAAAGCTACTATTAAACTCTTTTATCAAGTATAACCCTGCATCAAATAATAATAAAATGATCATTACAAGAATTATACTTAGAAAAACTCGCAAAATGCTTTTGAAAAACTTACTGTGCTTCTGTAATTATACATTAAGTGACATTTCTCATCATATTTTAAGCGCTTGCATTCCAAAACAGTAATTGTTATACTAAAATTAGTAAACTGTAAAAATTAACAAGTAATTAAAAAGAAAAGGTGATAAATATATATAAAACTATCTTTTCGAGGTTTCGATTTCACCGACACTTATTACGGAAAAATATTGAAATAAATCATAGAAATAATTACAAATTAAATAAAAAAAAGTAGTAACCAATCGTGCAATGATATTATAAACTATATTTTGCAGTGTAATGTACACCTACATAAATCCCTTTTATTAAATTAAGAATAATTAAGAATTAATAGCTGCTGCTTCCTAAAAGTAGCAATAAAAGTTAGCTGAAAATGAAATCTTATATGAAATCTTATATGAAAATATTGCTATAATTTTTTAAAAACTTTCTCTTAACTTATTAGAAACTTTAGTTTGGTTTTTATGACGTAGAGTCGCGAAAATGAATACAAAAGTTGCAAATTCTAATTGATTGTAATGCAAAACGGACCAGTAATTGGACATACCTTATATTCCAAGAAGCAATGTTATTTCCACATCACTCTTCATTCACATAGCATTGCACATTAAATTACTGTATATAATTGCACATAATACACATTATTTTTTTTAACAAAAGTGCATTTCATATGTCCACAAAAGTTCATTCAGAATTACACTTTCATTCATGTCAGTTTCATTTGATATAACACTTACTATGTAAAACATACACATTTGACTCATACGATAAGGGATCTTTTCGTCGTGTTTTCCCACATCGCGCTTGCGTGATTACAACCTGACCATAAGCTTGCGTAGACACAACTGAAATCACCTTGCAAGGCCCACTATACCCGTCTCTATCTAAACCTGTCCTCATCTCTTTCTAGCGGGCATTGTGCTGGTCCAAGAGACTGGTGTACCACTCAACAATAAATTACGTATAGCTATCTAATCACTTTAATAGATGTGTTATTTTCTTAAATCTAAGCACTTTTGATTTGCCATATATTTTAACGTCTGTGAAACTTTGCACTGAGTAATTAATAAGAACGTCGCTCCAATTGATGAGGTTTTACACAAAATATAAGATACTTTAAAAAAAATTCTTTAAAAGTGCTTAATCGTATTGCTGTGGAGATGGAAGAAAGTGTCAATTTTGTCGCTATTAGTAATATCACCAAGTGATCAAAGTTCACTCAAGTCTCTTTTATTATTAGATATTAACATATTCCTTTTAACGTTATATTAACCTAAAATTAATGCTATCTCCTGGAACAACACTTTGAAGAGTTCTATTATCGTAGCAAATAAGTGATAAAAGCTTTGATGTACTTTTAAGTTTAAAGTTTTACAGTGTACACTATTTATTCACTTTTTATTATACCATGGAAATTAAATATATTTCTGAACAATTAAATTAATTCACTGACCGGGAATATACAATTATTATACTTAACAAAATATAGTAAGCGTATATAACTTAAGAAAAATAATGAATAACACTTGACTTAATAATCATCAAAACTGCAGATTGTTTAACAGCCAATCATCCTATAATAAAGGTAAAACAATATTTGTTTCAGGAAATTGGACGATGAGATTTGTCCTCTTTTGGTCGTTCGACCTACTAGCAGCGGTATAATACCTGTTGCAAGCATTTAATAACCGCTTTTCACTGAACAGCCTGAATGTGATGCTAAAAGACAAACAGAAGAAATTTGCAAGTCACGGCACGCACGGGTGTGTGACTCTAAGATCAATTAGTATTATCCTCAATGAATGCGTAATATTTTTCTCGTAATTCTCGTAATTTTTTTGGAAGTACGACAGAAGCGACAAACCAAACGAAAAGCTTTGAAAAAGCTTCCTTGTCTGAACACTTAAGGCTATAGCTAATAAAACAAACTTTAACCTACTACCAGCGTCTGTTACGTCTTAAGAGCAACGCAGTAAAACGATTTTAATGAGATATAGTATTAAGACTGCATGGACCACAGGAAAAGACATAAGCTTAAATACTGCGGGAATATTTTCTCTAAAATTGAATTCTACACGAACGATGTACAAGGAATGTATATGAATAGCACTTGTATATAGTTTTTGGAAGCTTGCACTAGCACAGCCTAGCTTTTCAATGGCAGTAGTAAACCTAAATAACTAGTGACAATAAATTGTGACTTGTTTATTACAATTTATTGATTGTCGAGCCAGAAATACATAGGTATCGATTGATCTCCGGGCTTTAGGTCACTGTGATGTTTATGACTAACCAACTAAGGGGTAATCGATTACATCTCATTATGCATTCTAACCGAATAGTTTTCTCGTCCATTTTAACTGGTATTCGGACACTTAAACTAAGGGTCTTGATTAAGGATAGGTGATCAAGTTGGAAAATAAATAATGTAGAAATAATAACGTGACATGATTTTTTTCGAAACATTCTTTATACCTATTTCTAATAATTTAATTCAACGAAAAAACGACAGTGTTATAAGTAAAAATATAAAATTTTAATTTATAATTGATTAGTTAGTAATTTCTAAAGCATCACATGCTTGCTGTCTCTTCGCTTTATATCTATCATTATATCAAAATCTCTTGTTTTGATTTAATTAACACGCTTTTATTAGCTTCACTTGTAACTATGTAAGAAAATCTTGGAATCTTAATTTGACCCACTTTCCGGTCTTTGATTAGGATGAAATTTTGCACACGCTCTGAATTCTGATGACAATACATGACTAGCTAAGAAACGTCATTACAAATCAAATATGGCGGCCTCCCCAAGATGGCGAACTGGCTGTTTGAAATGCACTTCCATGATATGGGTATCAAAAGAAAGGGTTTGCTGTCGGGAATACGAAAAAAATAGTCACGTGACTTAAATCCAACTTTTCCACTTTTTAGTTTCTTTCATCATTAAAGCGTGTTTTTTAGTTTTTTGAACTATATTCATTTATTTATCTATTTTATTGTTCGTTGCTAATTGTTTTTATTTGTTCGTTTATTATACATTTAGAAATAATGATGTAAGGTTGGATTCCTTAAAACTTTAAACAAAAACAATTGATAACATTTTAAATACTAAGAGCTATTTCATTTTCATATGGAAAATATAAAACATATTTTTTATATTAAAATTATATATAACGAATCCTGTTGGTGCCATGCCAGTTTCACCAACTTGTCGTCATAAATATATATGAAGTTTAGATGAACTTTAGAAATGCTGAATAAAAGTTTCTGTCACGTATCCGCCAAAGTAGAATAGCACCTCTTTACATTTAAGGGTAAAAGACAATAAATGGTGCTGGATATCTTACACTTTCCTTAAACCACAAAATGGGTACCAGTCTTTAAAATTTTTGTATTTTACTGCTATGCAACCCGCATATCAACCGTAGAGCTTATGGCAAAGCTCTTCCATTTTTTGGAGAAGGCCTGCATCCAGCAGCGGGTATCTTTCGGTTGTGATAATAATCATGATTTCCTACTACTTTATAACACAGAATTGATAATCTCAAGAAGTAGGTAACAATAAATGTAAAAAGAAAATTTGAATTTAAATTTCGTCACAAACATATGTGACAACTTTCATTATACCAAATATAAACTTAAATATTAAAGCAAAGCAAAATATCAACTTGATTCAGCGTAGAGCTGAGAGGCTCATCAGTGACAGCAAATTGGTGAAGAGCAAGCTTCACACCTTAGCACATCGCCGCAAAGTTGCCTGTCTGTCGGTTCTACAGACTGTACTTCGGAGAGTGTGCACAGGAGCTGCATTAGCTCATACCGTCATTTCCTTTTTTCCATGGGACATCCAGACGCACTGCGGGCTACCACCCTTTCTTGGTTTCTATTTCTACCTGTCGCACCAAGCGCTTCGCAACATCCTTCATAATGCACACAACAAAAGAGTGGAACTCCCTCTCTGCGTCTGTATTTCCAAGAACTTATAACCCGTCCATTTTCAAAGCCCTGAAAAGGCACCTTCTGGGTTAGCTCGTTCCATCGTGGTTCTTGTCTTGACCCCGGGCTTGATTGGGACCAAGAGCGAACCCATTCTAAAAAAAAAATAATGTATATAGGTAATTCATCTGTACACAGGGGTTTTAATAGTTGTGACGTCATTGCTAAAATTGTTGTGGCGTAAATAAAATAATTGGCGTACATTAGTAAAAAATATGTCTTTATTTCGTATTAGTTAACCTTCCTACAGTATGTCGATAAAATTAATATCATGGCCACCCTGATTAAGGTGGAACTATCACTATGACATACCCTTTCGTGAAAATAGGTCGGTGATCCAAGTGATCGCGATCTTACTTAAAATTGCGTTTCTTCACTGTGTTTTGTTGTCTCATTTATTAAACAAGTGCAATTGTTCAAACTTTCAGTTAGTTTACTTTATATTAAAACTAGCGAAATCTTCTTATAAATTTTACAATAGGCAATTGATTCCTCATAATAGTTACATCTGCTAGCTTGGAGTCATCATTATGAGAGGCATCAAGTTGATTTCTAAATGTTATAAATGTTTGGGAACTTTTTAATAGAATACAAAAGCACGTCTCCTGTTACATCTGTACTTCACCAACTTTGGGTCACGAGGTGAAATAAGTCTGTGGTAGTTAAGTCGCGTATATTTAATGACAAATATTGTACCATAAATATTATATCTAAACAAAACATAATACTCATTTCATATTTAACATCATCTCCATGTTTTTTTACTCATGACAAAGTAAAAGGCGAAGAAGTAATGCATTACAGCCTAATCACATTAGCGTTATTCTACATGGAGCGTTAAGCTGTTCTTTATTTTTATGGCTGATATTTTATGTGTTGAGTTTCTTACACTGTATGAAATGAAAACTACACACAAATCAATATTAAGAGGCTATACTTACCGTAAACCATAAAAAATCGTATATAGATTTACAAGACTCACTACGAATAGCTGAAAAAATACGTCAAAGCTGAGAACTATGCCTTACCTAACTTCAGGCAATGGATTAATGACATGATTTCCAGTCATAGTAGTTTATGATTGTAAATTGTTTTGTTGGTATTTCATATACTTTTATAAATTGCTTTGAAACATAAGTTAATTTCCATTTCAACTCTCCACTCATTGAAATAAACGTTGAAATGCAGTGTCAGACCCAAACTTAAAAATAAATTGTAAAAGTGTATTTAAGTTAAACGAAAGTCAAGTGCAAATGCTGGCGTTAATTGCTTTTTTCTCAACATAATATTAGCAGTTTTAAATGCCTAATTGCCCTGACTTTGGAGTCCCGCCTGTCTTGGAGTACATTACAATTTGTAATGTAATGCGCTCCAGCGCCACAAAAACCTGGCTCATCCCAAACAGGTGGATAGAAAGGCAATTGACTTCGCATCTCCTCTTGAAGAATTTAAATAAACATCCGAGTTGACTTAAATTAAACTTTAACTTGAGATTCAGTTATGATGAAGGGTCGCTTCCTCCTTCGCTTTAATGATGCTTATGGCAATTTAAAAATATATTTGCTAAGAAATAGAAGTTATGTTTTTTATACTAAGCATATAACACTATTTTAACATTATTTTAACTATAACATCTTATATTTCAACTCTAACTATAACATTATTTTTATACTAAGAAGGTTTATAATTTTCACTAAAATGTCAAGAATATTTCTTAACCATGTAGTCCTTTATTCAAACTACATGATACTTTCCTATCGATGAATAAGTATTATGCAGTATATTTATTAGCATTAACTATCTTTCGTGTGTTTTATAATTTATATTCAGCTGTACACCGCCAACTTCCCTATCACCGTCTTATATTTCTTTTTATCGATCCCAAGGTTCCCTGGTAGAAGTCGCTCGTAGCGATAAGGCCGACATTTGTACATCCTCTTGTGTTTATATAATCTTCAATGTATTCCTGTGCGTACAATAAAGAATATTAATTCATTTAAAATATATCTTTCGCATTATACTGAGTCCGAATCTACAGATTCACTATCCAACATGGCATGCGAAAAGTTTCTTAGTGACATAAACAACAAATAATATAACGCCGAATAAATATTATTCGTGCGTACATTATTTTTTTTGTTTGTACGTCCTCTTGTAAAATGTTATGCAACGTGACATGACATGTTAAATGTCACATGTTGTCCGACAAACTTCAATGGTACTAACAAATACGAACCCTAAAATAACTATTTATTTTTGGTTCACTACGATTGCATAAATCAGAATTATGAACTTTTTAAATTATTTAACTATTTATTAGGAGAATTTTCATATCGTCGGATATAAATATGTAAAAATGATACTTAGTATAACAAAGCAACGGGGGGTGTTTCTTCACACCTCTTAAAACAATACACCTTTACTGAAACGTTCATTGATCATCCATCAATCAAAAATTGGCTCTCATCATAATTCATCATGATCGACTTTATTATTGATTACTGTACTGATAAAATTTGGCACTGTCAGATATAACGATTTTGAAGAGTTAATTGCTATCTTGCAAAATAGAAGAAGATAAATACTATTATGTATTTGGTACATCGTTTCTAAGGTATAAAAACCTTAAAAACTTATACGCAGACATTAGATCAGTTGAGAACAAAATGATTTTAAAATAAAGATAACACACACTAACTATTCCAAATTAAGTAGGTTATGTCATTAACAGAATTTACTTCTTACAATAAATAACTATATATTAACTTTAGAACAACAAATATAACATGTTCTCTCAGGAAGTAAATGGGAAAAATCATTTTTCGTAAAAAAAATTTTGAAATTAATAATAATGTTTCCTACATTTATACCTAACCTAGCCCAAATTCAATACTTTGATACTTGTGTTATTCAAACTAGGCTAAAGGATAGGTATCTGTACATGTGCGTGTGTGTATGTACCCACACAAACAACAAGTAGACCGGGAAACATTTGACTACGAACGTATCCTATATTTCATTTAAGTAAAACGCAATAATATATACCTATTTAATCTAATTGAAACATCAAGATTTAGTTACTAGCAATGATCTGCATAAGATTGAATTAAACCCAAAGAATGGTAGGATTAAATTGGTCGTATACCTGTTGATCATTAATGGATTTATTGATCGATATAGATATGTCACTGCCCCTAATGCACGAGCCAAGACGCGCGCCATTCACAAATAATCCAATAATTGTATTTGCTTTCCAAAAAGTCGTCTGCCTTGTGTTGACTTATAAGGAAAAACATAATAGGGTCATTCTCGTCCATTCTCAATGCTTCGTTACAGTCGATCGGCAATAATAAGGCTTTCGACACTATTTTATATGGCGTCGATAGTACACTATACTTTAGGTACGGAATAACATTATTATGTGCTGTTTATGACAATAGTTGCTATTGCAAAATATTTTTGACAATGTTATTTGAGAATTGTGAAATGTGTGTATTGATGTAAGTTTACCATCTTTTATGAAACTTATATTAAGCTACAGAGGAATATTTCTCATTGAATTCTAGAAATCGAATATAACGATATCGGGAAAAATCTCAATGTGAGGTTTTTTTAGGGGGTGAATACTCCAACTAGATAGGCTCATTTTTTGAAAAATAAAAACACTAATACATGCCCTGTTCCGATGTGCCCGTGTAATGTGGTTGGTGATTCTAGTTCATATGTGATTGTCAGTGTTTTGCTTGAGGGCAGAGTTGCCCCGTTCGAATTCTGCATGTGGACAGAATATATTAGTTTAATTCTTGTTGTTGTACACATATATAATAGTATAATGTCATTTAAAGTTTAATTTTCAAATCTTTCTCCGATTAAAGTTTGCTTACATAAAGATCGCTTCGGTGATATAAAAATAGATAGGTAATAAGAGAAATAACCTATACAATAAGCAAAATCGTTGTACATCTGTTTCTAGCAGAACCTGTGGGTAGGTAGTAGTGATATTGACGATAGTAATTAATATTAAGATGAAAGCAAATATGTAGCTGATGAGTCAAATAATTGAATGCCAATTATACTAATTTTAATTTATGTATTTCATCAACTATTTCATACTTAATTACAGAATCAGAATTCAAACTAAACTTACCTGCGCTTTAATAGTGTGAATGGGAAACATAAAGTTATTTCAATAATTTTAGCTTTTGGTTTTCATTAGCGAGC
Organism: Calamotropha paludella; assembly: GCA_927399485.1. Taxonomy (NCBI): domain Eukaryota; kingdom Metazoa; phylum Arthropoda; class Insecta; order Lepidoptera; family Crambidae; genus Calamotropha; species Calamotropha paludella. The sequence continues at coordinate 14,393,459 of OV656803.1, read as the reverse complement.
AATCTACGTGTGCTTATAATATGGAAAACGTATACAAAACGTGACATTTTCATTCTGAATCACTTTAAACACTTAGATGCATTAAAATTATAGTTTTCCTTTAGCTATCTAATATATTAAGAAGAAACTACTAATCTATTGTTGAGTGACTCTAGTAACGGTTTTCATGGTAATACCAAGGTCCCGAGTTCGATTCCTGGCCGGATTAATGTAAAAAAGTACTTTTCTATATTGGCTCGACTCTGGGTGTTGTGGTACCGTTGTTGTTTCTCAATTCCTAAACACAAGTACTTTAGCTACTTAAATTTGGTACATTTGAAGCAAACTCCACAATGTGTGTTACATTTTTTATACTTGTTATATGAATACTTCCGACGAGCTCAATAACGCAGTGGGTAGTGTCTTCGGCTTAGCTGCGAATTTACTATCTAGATCAACTGCAGTCATTAGACCCGCAAAGGAAAAGCCTATACCCCATAGTGGGTTCATTAATAAGCCAATTCTAATAATGAAGACGAGATAGATAATAGATAGAGAATATATTGTAACAGTTATAAGTTGTAAGTTTAAGTTAGTTATCTAAAGATATAATTACTAAAAAATAAACAATTTGCTTCAGCTGACAAGCGGGTCTGGAACCCACATCCCTTCGCTATCTGGGCGTGCGTTTCCAATTTACCGATACCTTGACAGACCCGACGATTGTTCAAGTATTTTTTAAGCTGGCGACAGGTTCCAGGTTCCAGGTCCTTGTTCTATATACTAACAATACCCTACATCGAATGTAATAATTGTTCAGGTATCGTACAATTAATAAAGTATAAACAAAATTGATGTAAGTAATTGTTATATTTTTTATAGTAATAACTCCTTTTTGTACAGCGGTGGAGATCATTTGCCTAAGACAATAACTTTTTTAAATATAAAAGTAAAATAGTTGGTTAGTTATTACTTATTACTTTTAACCAGTTTTTTTATTTAGAATGCGTTCGCTCTTGATCCCAATCAAGCCCAGGGGCAAAGACAGAATCCACGATGGAACGAAAGTTAATAGATAAAAAATTATAATAGAATTACTTAAGTTTGTGAATAAATAGAATAAACACTGATAGCTTATGTAATATTTTCCTCGTTCTCTTGTTATTAGAGTTGAGAATAATTCTCCTCAGGCGGTATTTGAATTTTATTTACATTTAATCCAGACGCTTTGACTCCTTTTCAAAAGTCCTGTTAATTAAAGGGTAAGAATAAAGTAAAGAAAAAGTGTAAGAATGACTACTATAAGGTAATGTTCAATGTACAACAAGTATTCCGATTAAAAGTGTATCTATTTAATGTGTTAACAACTAAAGAAATCAGCCTATCATATCTTTATAGTACAATACAATTTTTTACGGTATATTTATTCAATTCATAGATATTGTTGACGTCAAAAGAAGTCAAAGATATTAAAATAACATAAATGTCACCTATTTATTTAATGACACAATGATTGGGACTAATTGAGTTAGATACCATCAATAGATATTGTTATACCGGAAATGGTTCAAATACTTGAGCTAGTATGAGATCATAAATAATTCTGTGCGATTTTGTAGAAAAAAAATATTTGTTTTTCTTCACTTGGCGATGTCAGCTGACAATTCCACTTAGTGAGCGATTTTAAAACTTTGCAAAGGCTGGTCTTTAGATAAACTTATATCAACAGCCTGTTAATTACCGAGTGATGTTCAGCAGATTAGAATAGCACCTACCCTTCACATACAAAGATGTCTTAAAAGGCGGGTAATGATTCTGAACGTAACCACCATATACGGGCACAAAAGGGGCAGCAGGTTTTACGCCTGCCAATCGTGGAGATTGTGGCCATATTCCCCATTATTGGGGAAAGCTAGCAGTGAATATAGGCGGCTGAATTGATGATGACGCCTGGCAAAAGGACAACGAGCAACATCTTACCGTGCTTTCGAAACATGGATAGAGATCGAGATAAGAAATTTTTGGGAACCCATCCGATCACCGGCCTTCGAGTAAGTTGCTTAACTTTATCAATATTAGGCCGAACGCGCTTAACACTGCCTAATTGATTTATAGATCCGCAACCATTGTTGGTACTTTTAAGCAACTTCAATATACCCGAAATAGTTTTCGTTCTGAAGAACTATTAAAGCGATTTTTAAATGTGATTACAATTATCATGATTAATTTTATTAGAAAATTTAGTAGCACAAATTTATGACTTTGAAAGTTTTTTTTTCTTATAAAATTCATTTTAATTACAAGCATTTATCCACCAAAAATAAGCTAATCAGCGTTCGAGATACCAAAACTAATAAAATAATGCGTTTGTTCTTCTAAATATTATTTTGTTATTATACGCTTTATTCTTCGGTTGTCACTAGTGACCTGTTACAAGAAACATTCATAAAAACAATTTTTCAAAAACGGACCGTAGGTGGTCCGCTAAGTATTTGTTAATAATCGACACGTTAAGATACAGCCGTTTTTTAATTACAGGTGCGGCGTAATTTCATGTAATTGTGCTTTATGTTGATTTATGCTTGCGGTGGGTGGACTGGTCTGTTTTATTGTTTCGATCTTTTGACCATATCCACAATGCCGTTTCTTTTATATAGAATACGGGGAAAGGTTGTTGTAGTGGACATTTATTATGAAGTTAGATTAATGACAAAACTTTGCAGTTGAATTTAAAATATATAGTCAGTAGAAGTTAATAGTAATTCAAATCAATTGGTAGACTTAAGAGATACAAAATTATTTATTTAAAATAATAAATTGTATTACCTGGCATAATGAAATTTTTATGTAAAACCTACGGTAATTTTATCTTTGTATTTATGTTAATTCTTGAATTTACTTAAATACAGTTTTTAAACAATCGAGATACCGTCGGTTGTGTTTCATTAATCCAAATTAGACGTTTCAACCTATTACTACTAGCGACTGAACTGATACTGGCATAAGTGGCTTAACAGTAAACATAAAAAAACGCCGAAGCGTCCGAAACTCAATTATCTATTACGACCAATTGTCTGAGCCCCGGACCAATAAAATTAATCTCGACAACCGACGCCATTACCGAAGAGACCGTATTAATATCGAAGCGTTGATTAGTAAAACTATAAAAGCGGAAGTATCACAAGAATGCGGTTAATGAGAGACTGAAACCCGATTTTATGGTTTGATCGTTAAAATGGCCGACAATTGTCTAATTGTTGCCTACTAGACAACCGACATCGTGGGAAGACGTGTCCGAAATGACGGTGAAAGTCAAAAACATGCTCTTTTATAGCGTCACCTGACTTCTAAATTCAAATTGTAATCAGAACAACGAATCGCTCTTAGTTCTTATTTTGAAATTCGAAGGCAATTTGTTTTTTATTGTATCTATAGAAAAAGTTTTATTATAGGTAAACGCGTAGTAGCAAACGTTTTATAGTTTAACACTGCATACGCTTAAAATTAACTGTTAATGAATAAAGGTACAGTAACTTCTAGAAACATATGAAATGTTACTATAAATTACTGCACATTTATCAATTTTTTCTTTTTTTTTTGAGTTAGTTAATGACTGTTAATGAATAAAGGTACAGTAACTTCTAGAAACATATGAAATGTTACTATAAATTACTGCACATTTATCAATTTTTTAATTTTTTTTAAGTTAGTTAATGACTGTTTAGCTTGCCATTACTAAACACTAACTTTACTATCTGTGTAGTTTAACACCTGTTCATTTTTATATCCACCTGAAACATAAGCTTCAAGAACGTCGCTTATGTCATGTCTTCATGTCAACTAGGCATGTAGTAACAAAATAGAAATTGTAAGGGCGGAAAAGAAAAAGAAGTCGCAAAGGTAACATTTTTCGTTGCCGACTTTGAATGCGACACCGACAATACGTCGGCGACGCGTCGGCTACAAGTGGGCCGGCTTAATTGGCTACGTTATGTCGCATTGAGTGGTCAAAGAATGTTCTAGGCAATTTGTGTTACTGCCTAGACAAGAGTTTGCGCTTGTCAAAACGCGAAGAGTGTGCTGCGTTGGGTTGTGAAAGAACAAAAGAAGTACTATATTTGCTTAAATTTTATATTTATTTACTTTTTTAATTATATTAAACGAATGACTATAAATTGTTTCCAATTTACTGTTACTATTATTAGTATATAATAAATATTGTAAGAACTTTTTATATATACACATACTTAATGTAAGTAGATGTATCAAATATATTGAATAGTAATTAGAATGCATGTACCTAGTACATGTACTGTCACTGGTTATTATAATATACAAGCGGCCCGTCCCGGCTTCGCACGGGTGGTCAACATTATTTAATTTTTTTCTATTATTAAATATTTTTCAATATTGTCTCATCATTGTCTTTAGAATGCTATGGTAACGCATATACAATGGAAAAAGAGCAGGAAAAAGAGCGGACAGACAAACAACAAATTTGTGATTTTAGATTATAGATTCCTTTACACGATAAAATATTTTATCATATAGCAGCAATTTAGTAGTATCTCCACAAAGCAGTATTAAATTTATTGAAAGGAAATTGTTATATCAAATTTACACATCCAAATCCTCTATGTTATTGCAAATTTGCACATCTAAGTCTGATTCCTTTGAAATACTAAGTCTACTTCTTGGAATTATTACAGAAACTAGACTACTGCCATGTCGTTTTTGACCAAATAGCTATGGGCAATGGTATAAAGTACTTTCTGAGTCACGCTTCTGAGTATTTGCTCCCCCATTCCATGACTGGAACCCGATTCAATTATTGATCTATACAATCTGCTTGAATGTTAATAGTTATAATTAATTTGAGCCATGTTTTTTTTTGCTTTATATATATTTAGGCATTTTCAATGTCATCTCATGTGATAAATTTTATTAGAAAATTCTAGAAAAAGCTCAAACTCGCAACCTTTAGATGTTCGGTCTACTGTTCTTCCAATTGAGCTACCAAGCTTTGTAAACATCCGTCAAAATTTTCTAATCCCATTTATTTTTTACGCCGCAGGCTAGCGTTGTTTCATTAATGACAAGAATATTCTCTCATCGGAAATCATATTTTTATATATGTTGACAAAATTTGTCAGCCCAGTAGTTTTTTTCTAGTATATTTCTATAAAAATATATTATTAGGGCCACTTTTGCAAAGTAGAGAACAGCTATTAAATGCTTATCAGTCAGTATTAACTTAAGATAAAGAAACGAGGTCATTATAACTCACGGCTTGAATGCCTTATTCATCTTTTAACCTACAGCTATTGTAAACATGTTCTAGTAAATACACACTGCAACACGCGAAGTTAATTTATAATGTAAACACTGGCTTTTTGCACGACCAATCATAAACAATCAACGACTATTACATGCACTGTGAACCCTGTAATTGACATTATAAAAAACCTAAGCACGCGTGCACGATAGGAAACAGCTTTATTTTGTTACAAACTTAACTTAGCGGTTAGATTCTTAAGTGCGGTTGAAAAATCAACCGTATTTGGCTTATTCTAAGAGACAAATTAAATGTACAAGTAGTCATTTCTTGGGGGCTAATAAACACTTTCTTTCATTTTATGTTAGAGTGGGGTGTGCTGTGAGTGTGTTGTATTAGTACGCGCTTTTTAATCTAAAATTTGCTGCATATAACAAATAAACATGTTATAACAAACTTGTTATAAGGTTTAGATTTATGTATTCACTCTCATCAGCTTCATAATGTCTCCACTGCTAGGGCGCAAGTTCTCTCTATGGATAATAAAGAATGGGCCGTAAATCCACGAACCGGTCCCAATGTGGATTAATACTTGTCAATTATTACAGATGCAGACATGCCTTTCAACACACACAATTTTTTACCTCACTACAGCGAGGAAAATTTTTAGATGCAAGAAAAACAGCTTAAATAAAATGGTAAATTGGTAGCTTCGTCTCAGCTGGACATTTTTTTTAATTCTTTCGGAATTAACAAAAGGTCCAAAATCTAATGCTATGTAATTAAATCTTATCCACTATACTATACATATATTAAAAATTCTTATGCCTAACAAATAGTATACTCTTAATATTATATATAAATATAAATAAATTAAAACGGAGTCATTTATTATTAATTTAAATAAGGATAAAATATAACTTATAAAGACTATAATGACAATTCGGAACGTACCAGTGTGTTTTTCTTTGAATAGAAAGGGTCAAATTTTAAAAGGCTTTTCCACGCTAGCGGATAAAACGCAATTTTCCACGCAGAAATTGAATGACAAACCAAACTTTTCCGAGCATGTGAGGTGAAAAGTGTTTTCGAGCCGTGTCTGGCCTGTCGTGTGAGAATGGTGTAGTTGTCAAGTGTTCAGAAATACAAGTTACTATTTGTATCTGACAAATACTCTAGCAGCAAGCAGCAAGCAGCTTACCAGCCCTGACGTGGACGTTGTATGGTTGAGGACGTCGTATGGTAGAGCTACCAACTAGATTTTCAGCTACTTTGCTAGCTACTACTACTAGCCAAGCGGACTAGTGGATGTAAACTAGCAGTCATCAGGCGCTAAGTCATTAGAAAGACTTAATGTACCTTCCAATACACGGGAAAGAAAGAAAGAAAAAAAAGAAAAGTTTTTGGAATACATCTTATGACTCTTTAGCTGCTGTAGTTGTTTTACCACCTTAATTTGAGACCAGTGAGTTACGTCACAGAGCTTAAAAGCAGTATTACCCACCTATTATTATATGTAATAGGGGTTAAAGTATGAAATTGCCGTTTTATTGCAATAGGTTCTTTGAATTGACATAGAATCTTCATGGTTTGAGGTTTTCGAATGAAACTTTTTTTAAATGGTTTCTATGATGTTCTTTTTTTAAAAAATGTAAAACATTTGAATATCGACTTTCAATTGTTTTTGTTATTCAATTTAGACAAGAAAGATGGATACTGCGAAAATTCGAGTTATTTTTGAATACGAGTTCCGACGCGGAACTAACGCGGCAGAAACAGCCCGCAATATCAATGCTGCGTTTGGAGAGGGGTCTACTAATGAACGCACCGTGCGATTTTGGTTTAAACGCTTTCGTGATGGAAATTTCGACTTAAAGAACGAGCCACGAGGAAGACCGCCCACACAGGTAAATAACGATGAATTAAGAGAGATAGTGGAAGCCGATCCTAGTCAAAGTACCCAGGAATTAGCGGCATGGTTTAACGTTACCTTACCCACAATATTGACTCACTTGCGTCAAATCAATAAAATAAAAAAATACGAAAAATGGGTGCCTCATGATTTGACTGATCTGCAGAAAGAAACGCGTGTTGAAACTTGTGTTGCCTTGTTGAACCGGTACAGAAATGAAGGAATATTGGATCGAATTGTAACATGTGATGAAAAGTGGATTCTTTATGATAACCGGAAAAGAAAAATGCAATGGCTGACCCCAGGTCAAATGCCACAACAGTGTCCTAAAGCAAAACTTACCAATAAAAAGGTAATGGTAACTGTTTGGTGGTCTCAGCATGGTGTTATTCACTATAGTTTTCTCCGATCTGGTCAAGCAATAACGGCAGATGTCTATTGTGCCGAACTCCGAACCATGTTGACAAAACTAGCAGTAAAACAGCCCCGACTCATGAATCGATCTTCACCATTATTGCTCCACGACAACGCGAGACCTCACACAGCACGAGAAACCATTTTGACCCTTCAGGAACTGCAGTTAGAAACCATTCGTCATCCTCCGTATTCACCAGACCTTGCTCCAACGGACTACCATTTTTTTCGTGATTTGGACAATTATCTACGTGACAAGAAGTTTTCTTCCCAGGAGGCAGTACAAAATGCTTTCACACAGTTTGTGCAGTCTAGATCGTCGGAATTCTATCGCAAAGGCATTAATGACCTTCCCATTAGATGGCAGCAATGTATAGATAATAATGGCAACTATTTTGATTAAATAAATTTGTTAAAAATTTAAAAAATAAACAATATAGATTTTCAGTACAAATCGGCAATTTCATACTTTAACCCCTAATATAATAATAATAATAATAATAATAATAAATATTTCATACATTCACACCAATTAGCCTAGCCCAAAGTAAGCACTGTAAGGCTTGTGTTATGGATACTAGGGTAACGGATAGACATACATATATGATACATAAATATGTAATATTCATAGAAATATATAAAAACACCCATGACTCAGGTACAAATGCTCGTATTCATCATACAAACATCTGCCCCTTCCGGGATTTGAACCCAGGACCGTCGGTGCAAAAGGCAGGATCGCTACCGTTGCACCAAACAGTCGTCAAAAATTCTAGTAAAAGACAGTTTCATATCTAATTATTGCTTATAAGTACTATAGGAATAAGACTGACAATACTTAAACGTTATTTATTTTATACCTTTACTTACTACGACTTGTTCTGTAAGATAAATTATATTCTATTCTATGAGATAATAAAAATATATATTCACCCTCCATTTAATTAATGTACTTTCAGAATAACCTCGGTTTCTCGTAAGGTATATATTAGGTCCTTACAAATGAAAGTGGCGTTTTGTTTGGAAGGAATATAAAGTCGTTTTCTTTTTGTTAAACATATTTCATTAATCAAAGCATTCACCATTATTATCTATGCAATTTTGGCATTTTATACTAAGTTCATTGATCCCTTTACTAAAAAAACAATGAGGGCGAGAATCAATTAACTTTTTGAAGGCGGTTTGGACTGCCACATCAAAGAAGATTGTTTTCCTTATAAAAAGTTGTCCAAATTCCGAAAAAAATGGAAATTGTGGGAGCACGGTCCGAGGAGTAAGGTGGATCTCACAGACATTACAATTGCAGCTCCTCTAGTTCAGCGGCCGTCTGTTGTGCAGTGAGTGGTCTAGCGTTTTCCTGAAGCAGCAGTGGCCTAGATCAATTGATCTGCCTCGGCTGTTTAGTAGCTAGTTCTTCCATCATGGTTTGCAGTTGCTGACAATAGATATCTGCTGTTATCGTTTGGCCATTTTAGAAAGTTTTGGTGAACGACACCGGCATAAGTCTACCAAACATTTACAAGTAACTTTGTCTGGGTCAATTTTCGCTTGGTGCAATATTTGGCTGGTTTTTCAGACATTACGACAAGCGCTTCAGATTATCCTACGGGATCCACTTTTCATCACATGTAATAATCTTAAATCCCTTCATTATCGTGCCATTTGAGCAATGTAACGCAATAGTCGACCCGTGTCTGCTGGTTTGATTCATTCAATTCATGAGGTACCCACCTTTTAAGCTTTTTTAATTTCCCGATTTGCTTCAAGTGGATTCAAACAGTTTTATTACTCACACCGAAACTGCAGCTAACTCTGAAATGGTTTGCGATGGATTCACTTCCACAATAGTCTTTAATTCTTTACTATCCACTTTAGTCTCCAGCCGTCTACGGGGACTTGTTCTGTAGGTCGCGATTTTCAGAACGAACACATTAGGACCAAAAACGTACCTTCTTTTCTTTTGCGTCACCACTGCCATACACATCGTTAATCCTTTGAGCTGTTACTGCAGGACTGGTGCCATGGTAGAACTAGTACTCGTAAATATAGTGTTAATTTATATTTTCCATTGTGCGATACGAGTAACACCAAAAAAAAACTAATCAGTAAAAAACAAATGGGTGTAACTTGATTATAAATTTGAATATGGAAATTCTTAACCAAAGTGGAGATATTTCAAATCAGAGTGGCCAGTACGACAAAATGCCAATTTCATATGTAAGGTCCACAAATTTATAACATAAATTTATTTATACCTTAAATCACATTTAATCAAATACTTAACAGAGAGACGTCGTGTGGTGACGGGCAGAGTAGAATATTAGCAACTGTTCATATTTAAATGTACCGTAAAAGGCAAATGATGATACTGAAAGTAACAACCGTAACGTGAAACAAAATGAAAAACTACCAATATCTTTGGGAGGATTCTGTTCAGTAGTTTCACCTGATATGATATTGATGATTGCAAAGGGAGAATATAATGATAGTAGTTATATATATAACTTTCTCACTAAATAATATGGTTTCGCTTAGGAAGGACACCTCCACCTTAGTGGCCAACTAAGTAACTTACACAGAGCAACAGAACTGGTAAACACATATGCAAGCCAGACGGTATGCGGTCACATGAGGTCCGCCTATGAACTCTTGCAACGTCGTTAGCACGTTACTTGTTGACATTCTCGATAACCTAGTCCGCCCATATAATCCAGATGCAATTATGCTCACTCCTTACATACTCATTTATAAGTGTCTGCTTATACATCGCTGCTAGAGTCAGTTTTGTACATCAAACGGAAAAAACGGAACTCTTGTAGGATAACTTTGTTATCCGTCCGTCCGTCTATCTGTCAAGACCATTTACCTTGGGAACGCGTGAAGGTGTGGAGTTGAAATTGGAACCATATACTTAGGTGTACAGTTCTTTGAAGCTCTGAAAAAGTCATATTTCTAAGTTGACGTAAAAGAAAGATCCGGCTGTTTATACTTCAAAAAACGTATTTTTCGACACTCTTGAGGAGATCAAAATTTGTAGGGCGTTTTCCGTCGACCTAGAATTATAAGCGATGTTGTGTAGCACAAGTAAAGGAAAATATCTAAAAACCATAAATTTCAAGTTGCATCACAAAGCAATACTTTTTTATTTTTTATTTAAGTTATTTGCAGGTGGTAAACTTACCGCGACCTATGTCAACCAATATTTCGGGACAACAGTTTTTCAACGCCAAAGTTAATTTTTATCCACAATTTTTCAATTTACCCTCAATCCGTTTATCTTTATTCTCGTGGTGAATGAACTATTTACTTAACCAAAAGTTTGTACGGAACCCTCTGTACGCGAGTCCGACTTGCACTTGGCCGGTATTTTTATTATATGCGTATGCCGATAAGCAGAGAACTACTCCAATGCTACTCTAGACTTTAAGCCGAGTATAATGAACGTATAGCGATTCCGTTGTTCTCTACGAAAAGATGGCAAATACCTTGATGAAGACTCCTTACCAACGTAGAATCAATGTAAAATATCTGCCAAAACCAGAGATTATGTGTCAATTTTACCAGGTAAATTGTGAATAGTGGAGACTAAGTCTTTGCAATCTACACTAACGTGTCATGTGTGAGGACACAGAATTGATGTACAGACGGTGAATAAATGAACTGTGTGATTGCTGGTTAATGCGGTGAAATCGCAGCAAGAAAAGTTTTGGTATATACAGTACGCGTTTAACATGAACCTGGAAACTTTTCTCTTCATGAGGTGGCAAATCACAGTCAAGTGTTAACCCTTTTGATGCACTGGGGTTTAAACTTACTGATAAGGTGTTGTATTTCTGGAGTTAGTTTATTAGCTGGCGATTACCCTTGATTGCGGCGCGTTAGTACGATAGATCGACGTACATTTCTATTAGTTCAACAGAATAATTTTACTGTCAATAATTATAAACAAAGTTTTGTTAGCTTAATAAAAATAATAGATATCGGATATAAAATCTCTAACAATAGCCTTGAAACATTCCGATCTGTAATTATTGAAGAGATCTTTCGCCTGGTGTTGAACAATGGAAATACACTCATACGTTGTTAGCATAAAGTTGAAAATACGTGTTAATTGAATCGATCTTTATTAGAGATTGTTTGTCAATTACTATCAGTGCGGTGTATAATCGATTACACCACCGTCTGCCATTATAAGTTATAAAAAGCTATGGAAGGCACGTGCTGGCGTTTAATTTTTTCAAACTTAGTTTTTTTGCTTGAATATTTTTATGGAGTGCCCGTCCCAATCATAAAGGCCTGGGTTCCTTTTTTATTTACACCTAAGATTAGTAAAACGGTCGGGTTAAAGCGGTCAATGAACCTAGCTATGAAACCTATTACGATATTTAGAGGCTCATCCCACGTGCGACGTGTTTTGTGGTATAATTTGACGAATATTGAGTCAAATGTTATACATAGGATGCTGCACTAAATACATTCGAATTGCAAATAAGTATCGAAGGTAAACAACTCTCCCAACTGAATATTATCATTAAATTAATTAAGAACATTTGTCACGAACGCACTCAGCGCTAGCCACAAATCTAACACATAGAAAAAAAATATCATGTTTTTTAAAGTGTTTTAGAAACCTGTACAGACTTGATAAAATCATTCGGAATTATGCCAAGATATTATGTATTTTTCCTGCATTGAATTAAAAATGCAAGTAGGTAACGTAAGTTAAAAAAGAAATATCATTTAAGTTCAATCTTTACATAGATCATAGAGACTCATCTTTGCGTTCAGCCCTTGATCGCGGAGAGTCGTGGAACATTTACTGTCTCGAGGATATTCCATATGATGTTTACATTCACTTAAGCAAGATCTATGCCCCTATTGTGGAGAAAATTATTAATTCATAATGATAATTAAGCTTGCCGTGTTGGGTCCAGCAGGATAGACTAGCATCAACCCTTCACTCTTAAGGGAATCGTAAAGAGAGAATAATATTGGCGATTGCGATGCGCTGTCGCCTATCATAGTTAATTTCAATAATATAATAAACAGTAGTAGTTGTGAGTTGGTACACAACTCGGATATCAGATCAGTAATACACTAACTGAAATAGTCAAATAAATGTGGCTGATTAGTAATTCATTACCAACGCCAGTCTATAAATGATATAACGCTTTAGAGCATAAGTTACTAATAAAATTAGTACATAATACTTATTTGATTATTACTACAAAAGCAAGACTGTGCTTTAACGCACCAACATAAAATCGTTATCTCCTAACGGTAGTTAAGGTGAATGGCGAATGATGCGTCGCCATTTCAAATTATTATAAACACAGGGTAAACAAGTAACAACGCAGTTAATTATAACTGCTGTCAATTTGCATACTTCCGTAACAAGTTCCTTTACAATCCGCAGGCTTCCTTTTGTAGCAACAAAATTAGTTACAGACGTTATCAATAACGTCAGCGGTCTGTTCCCGTTATTTATTACTAATTAATTTTTAAGGTAATTCGAGCGACTGTAAAAACCGAATGAATCTCATAGTATGATTCTTATTCGCAGACTGTAAAGGGGCAGCACCACCCTCTGCTGCTAAACTGTTGCTAAAAGTGGATGTTATGGCAATATTTCAGGACAGCTTCCGACGTACGTAGGCAAAGATGACGACGATGACTAAGTGGAAGTGGTGTCCAGGCGGGAAGACAACAAATAGAGCTTAGCTTGCGCGTTTAGCACATTAATTTCTCTCAGCCACAGTTTTTGCTGCAGATTTATTAGAATGTTAAAATATAATAAGTATGTGTTAAGGAGGATTGCGTTTTAGATTCATTACTTTCACACTACATATCAAAGTTTTTACTCATTATGCCCAGATCACACATTCCGGCGCGGCGGCTCGGCCATTTGTACCAGTTCGCGGCTTCTAGTTAGAGCCGCCCATTGAGCCGTCGGTCTGTGCCGCACAATAGCTGAGTGGCGAGCAAGCTTTACTTACAACCAAAGAGTATATGATGGAACAGAATAAAATAGCAGACAAATATATTGGACCAAAAATCTGTCAAAATATAATGTAAAGTTGAAATTAAATATAATTTACTATTTGTTTGACTATATTAAGTTTTACCCCATATTACTTGAAAGAATTTGCTGTTTGTCTTCTGATTAGTAAATAATTAAAAAAAAATTTCATCATCGAAATCATTTCAGATATATAAATTAACTGACAAGAAAAAAGGGGCCCGAGAACTCTGACATTTACAATATTTAAAAATCATTGCCATGAGTAATTAACAGAAAAAGAAATTCTATTATCACAATAAAATTGTCATTATGCTTCCATTATATCGTGGAATTTAACAGGTAGTCAGAAAAATGGAATCGTTCGATGGAATCCCAAGACGAATTTTTCAACACTTTTTTACACAGTAGTTTCCTAGTTTAGTTATTTTCGTATTAACTCCTATTCCGATTACGTTACGTTAATCTCTGTTCTACTATTTAACCCTGTATTTGAAACTACCCGTGAATACAGTGATCGATGATATTGAGAATAATTGGGCAGTTTAACTTGTGTTTTCAGTTGTACAGTACATAAATACAAGTTCTTAACGCATACCACATTGTAAATAAATAAAGGTACCTCTACAGTTCATGTCGAATTAGAAGATAGTGTAGATAAAAAAAACTTTTAAGTTAGGTCTATCGGTGTTTAAAACTATATTTATTTTATTACTAGAATTAATTACTACGGTATTTTCATGAGTAGCGAAGGCCTGTGCATTAATGTCTCGTTACAATAGTAAGATGATATCTGATTTATTTAATCATTTCTTACTAGGCGATGCAGTCACTAAGTATAAAGCTACGCTAGCACCATATATAGGAGCGGAGCGTAATAACTAAAAAAATTTTTTTTTTTGTCGTTGGGAATTTTTGCAAATTTTAAAATTGGGCTCCGTCACCAGCTGGTCCTAAACCTGTTGATTAGATTCCACACAAAAAATATAAAAATCGATTAAGAACTCGGGAAGTTATGGCGTAACAGACGTTGCGCCATTGAAGCTATTCCATGGAAGTATCTCTCCAATAATCTCCTATTCTACAACTATTATAATCTCACTCATACTTTCGATATTGAGAGATCGTCTAAATCTCAGAAAAAGGTTATTTCAAAAATAATAAAGTATATAAAAGCATTTCAAAAGCCATAAGTGCGCTGTATCGGACCGTTTAATGTCCCTACACTTATAAACAGATAATCCGTAACTTTACTCGGACTATTCAACGCTAAAATTAACTATGCACATAAAACGAGTGTTTTTTTGTTTATCAATTTGTATTTGTCCCCATATTATCGACTCCGGCCGGTCGGTAACTTCACAGGATTGATTTCGGATTTATATAGAGTTGTGATAATATAATTATCGCAATTCACCAGTGTCAGATTTTTCATCTTCACGTTGCTGGAAGACATACTTTTATTAAGTATGAAAACACCATTTGGAGCCATTGTCTACCCTAATGGCTCGAATGTGTATTGGTAGATGTCGATATCTGTTATGCAGTTAAGAGTAATGGCGAATAGTGTCGATTATAACAAGGAAACAATTAAAATCGTATATGCTGGCCGCCTAACCTTGATAACGATAGCCAAGGAAATCAATGGCGTAGCAGATATAGCTTTTGATATAAAACTACCGCAAAAACGAGCATTTAACATATTAGCTTAGGACAAACAACTTTCACATTGGTCGGTCATCGGATAAATATTGGTGACCAAAAATTTACTATTAGCTTCTCCGTGATTCAGAGGGCACGGTAAACTTGGTCTCGGCTGCATGAGCAGTATCTGGCTGGGCTGGGCTTGCATAGTTTAGTTATGGCTCATTCTCCGTAAGATTTGTCCCAATTATATATGGTGGGTGAAAAGCTGGTAAAAAGGACAATTTCTTTTAAAGATCATTGGCATCTTCACCTATGATGATAATAGTGAATTTTTTTTTTACCTGTTTAATATGAATTATTACATCAGTTACTAGCAAAATGTTACTTACAACGTGACTGCCTATAGAAAATAAAAGTAAAGACACGCTCTCTATTTGAAGTTTCTTTTATAAGTGGTTATATCAACTCTTTATGCGCGTGCGCAAAGCCTCCACATTTTTCATATAGGTTACTACCGTCTGGGTTCATCGCACTTTTTATTGAAGCACGTTTGTTATACAGATAGCTTTTGTATTAGCTTTTATAATCCTATCTTTGGACTATATGTCGGACAGTCGAGCAGTGAAGTCTTGATTAAAAATATAAATTAAACTTATTATTGCCACCGTTTTAATTTTGCATACAATTTTACTGTTGAATACTTACAAAGTAGCTGAGTTTATACTGACTTCTCTTTATGAGTTCGATTCAATTACTGTAGTGTAATTTTATTTTTTCTTTTAGATGATAAAATTTTCCGGTTTCTTTATCACACATTTAGAAAAAAGTAACGAATTAGTGCATTAGTAGCGAATAGTCATCACAAGTCATTTGACATACCGTCTTTAAGGCCGGCCTTCCCTAGTGGACAAAAAAATACCATTGGAAAACGGCCTATAACTCATGCTACAACGGACCCGCGGGGCCTTGGTGGAATAGCACAGTGGCAGGGGTTATACAATTAATCCTCGACATCGACACGCGGCGAGTCGAATCTATTAAGAATCCATTGGGCCAAAATAACATACAAATTTTAGAAAATATAGTTTTAACGATTACAGCCAAGACCAACGATTTCAAGTGCCTTCCGAAGCAAGTTTTAGCCCCCCTATCCAATGACTAGCCTGTGCCTATACTTCGAAATTTTAGACTTATAATGCTAGCTGATGGGCTATATAATACTGAACAAGATTAGTATGTTATTTGACTTTTTTTATTATTAATAATAATTAAAACGGGATTATTGCCGCTTTTCTGTTATCTTTCATTGAAAAGCTGTCGATTGTTCTTTAAATTAATTAGATTGGCACCAACAAATTATAAAGAAAGCGCTTTTCTACTCACTTGTTCGGCTTTTGTTCGTGAGATAACGTCAAGTTATTGACGACGTACTGGATAAGATTTTATTATTTACCTGTACGGAACGTCCTTTCTTCTCAGCGATATTAAGTTGCATTTGCACTCACAGAAGTCTTGGATTAAGTTCCATAAAAATGTTGTAAGAGCGACGTATTTATACGAATACAATAATGAAAGAAATTGTAGAGTATTTATTGTATACACTTTCATACTTTTTTATGTACCTATGTCAAATTATTAATTAAATTATCCAACCGAGACCTTTGCAACTATTTTTTAAAATTTAAAGTAACTATCTTGTACTTTCACTTCTATACTTATCCTAGAATCCATTAGTTTGTGCTTAAAATAAAGTGCTTAAAAATGTATTAAAATAAAACAATTATAACTATTATTATAAGAATATTATCAAAATGCTAAAAACTGTATGGATTTCATAAATTTGTCTAATTATATAATAGTTTCATATCCATAGTACATGCTGTGTTTAGTTTACCACTAAGGAGGAGCAACGTGAAAATATTAAAATAAATTATTATTTGATTTTGACCGCTAAAAAATTATATATTATATTTTTCGTGTCTAAATCTAGCAATAGGTTTTTAAACGATAAAACATAGAAACCAATGGCATATCCTTATACTTTCCATTTATCTAACATTTTATGACCAGCTGGAAAATAATCGCCTTGGATTTATCATTAGAAGCGTATAACTACCGTTGATAAAACTAACAAAACATTCTCATTCAATTACAATAGAGTTATTTAAAAATGTGATGAACAGTGAAATATCTATAATACTTGACAAAGTATAGATAAGTGTCTAGAATAGACATATCATTATCGCGCAATCAGAATAAATGAATGAGCCTACGTTTCACACACAGAGTAGTGACGTTACAAAAAAAAAGTCACCTGCCTTAATGAGTGGAAAGATAAAAACGCCGCCGCGGCGTCCCACAAAGGGCAGAGGAGGCAAATAAAAGAACAGCCAATGTGAAAAGCTCTGCGTATTGTTTTATATTAACGTGAAATAACAATAGGTAGCCTTTCATAGCCTGTGCCGACACAATACGATGTGTAAGCGTGGGTTCACATGTATTGTTTGCAGTACACTTATACTCATCGATAAATGAGAATGTCTTCAAACGAAATGTCGTAGTTGGTTACAGCTTAATGAGAATCCAGGTCGATGGGCCAAGTTGAAATTTGTTATGTTAGATTAAAATAATTAAATGGTATTTTGTTTTATTTTTATGTTAAGAATTTACCAATAATTTTAAAAGCTAATATATGGCTTTTAAGGTTTGAAATTAAACAGACGAACAATAAAATAATAAAAACATGAATTACCTTTTGAGTTCAAATTGTTATTGACACTTATATAATTAAATATACTGCGGTGGTGAAGATTTTAAACTTAAAAATAATATAGAGGGATACGCATTACATATGGCACGTATATACGGGGCTCGTACTTTGGACCATTTTTATACTGAAGTGCGAAAAATCTTCGTTAACAGCTTATGGAGCACAAGTTCGTGATTTAAGCAGTGAAATAAATAAGAGTTTTACTTACAGTTTAATAGATATGGAAGCCACCGCCATAAAATTTGGGTTATTAAAATATCAATATTCAACTTCCTGATCTCACGTTCAAGAGTAAGTTGTTATTATGTGCAGTTACTAAAATAATTAACAACATAATACAGGTTACATGTTTTAAATCATCCTTTTAAATTTTCCTTTAAGTGAAATATAATTTTTGTAGGTAGGTACTTGAACTAGCAACTTTTGATATTAACTGGACCTTAGAACATTGATTGATCTATGCATGTGGTAATCAGATGATTTAGAAATATAGATTCAGTGAATATGAGCATTATTTTTTGTCTACATGCAAGAAATAATTTTGCAATGGTAAACAAATATTAAAAAAAATTGGAACATAGTATAAATTTTGTTTTCGCGTTGTATTGTCGATATGTTCATGTTTTGTTTATATCCTTGAATAAGTAGAAGAAAATCTCTTATAAAAAAGAAAATTGACAAGGTGTTGAACGTATTATTACCATACGTTTATTCCCGGCTATTTGTAACTGGTACAAGATATTCGTTCATGCGTTTAAATATTCAGCGAAAATGTAGTAAATATGTTTCTTAATACTAAAAAACAAATATTAATATTTATCGCTTATAAAAAAACATTTGGGTTATTATATTGTAATATTAAGTTGTTAAGTGGCTTCTTTAGTAGGTACATCATATAACAAAACCAAAAGTCTTTACACACTAATGTTAACAAATATTACTTGAGATATTTTTTATGACTTTCTTTGCCGTAAAAGTTATAATTAGTTTAAGAAGATTATTATATTAATTTTAAAAATTACATTATTAAATTTAATAAAGTTTAATATGTAATACAATTACGTTATTGATGAAAAATAATCGAATTTAACTATTTTCAGTATATACAATATACATACTATAGTCTTAGTCAATAGTAATTATTAATAATCATGTAATTAGGTAAGTAGGTAGAGAAGGAGAAAAGTGGCATCACTTCACTTAGGTAATAATGGTTGGTATAAAGCTGGTGATAACAATGTTTGACAGTGCTCTGTCTTAGCGCGTTAAGTCTCTGATTGCAGAGGTTAAGCAACCTTCGTAGGGATCAGTTATAGGATGGGTGACCAAAATTTTAAAATTTCGATATCCTCTGCATTTTAGTAGACACGTAGAACCATTGGTCCTGTAGTCGTTAGACGATGCTAGGGAGGATTGCTGAGTATCCTCTCACGTGGTAGCTATCACCTTCTGTATTTTAATCGTAAGGTCTATACATACCCCAATGTTGGAGACATAGACTGATCAAAATAAGCTTTGAATTTAATAATAAGATGACATGATATGAGATAAAAAGCTATTTATTCAAAATGTGTAATATCAGGTATGAAGTTATTAACAGCTAACGCGGCAGAACTAAATCTATTTGACAAATTATCAAAATGTAGATTCTTTATAGACTAGAGTCTATCTGTTACCCAAAAAATTTTTTACTGACATATTCACTTACCTCACATTTGGTATACATTTACCTATTTAGGTAATTTGTTTAACTTTTAGATTATTACTGTTTTACCGATCACAGTTATCATAGTAAATAACCTCTATCTTTACAAACTTCTTATTCCATGTATGCCTCACTTAATGCGTTCTCGAGCATAAGTGGACAATAGCAGCCAATGTTCACCTTGTGAACATAATGTAAATGTGAAATACAACATTGCATTGTGCAGTCACACACTTGTCCTCTGGCTGGCTACTGAAGTGATGTAGTGACAACCCGACTCTATGGTGTCGTTATGGGAAATATGCAGCTTTTGTTCTTGAACTAGACTGAAATATAGGTTTCCCTAAAGATAATTAACATATTTTTGTTCAATTTTTCCTATTAAATTGAATTATATTTTCTAACAATTTAGAACGTTCAATTTACTTTATAGACAGATTTTTCAAAAGTAAACAGAATTATTGTATTCGACGCTTTGTTCGTTCGTAGGTAATAAAATTAGACATTGCATTGTAATAAATACTTTTTATTATTTTCCTATCTCTCTTTGATACTATAAATATAGTGAAGTAAATCTCGTACAGAAAAGTTAACAAAGGTCTTTTTTGTTTATTTCTAGTCATGCAATTTATTCCATACAATAACGCTTGTCGTCAGCAAAGGAAATCATTAGCTCACATTTTTCTTCGTACGTGCGTTTGAGACGATGCCGCTACGGATATCTAAACAAACATTGTTTTTGTAACCGATCATGTTCTTAGTTGCGAGATTTTTCTAATTAAGCTCGACATCTATTGAAAAATTGTTCTTTGAAATAATTTAAGCATACCAGTTTAACATAATTTATGAGGATGTTATATATAAAAAATATAGCATAATGTTCAGTCAGTTTTCAGAGAAAACTTTTTTATGTGATCAATATTACTACAGAGTATTTATAAGTCCCACTCCCAAAATATTCATGTATTTTTGCTTTGGCTACAAAATTTTTATTACTACGTGGATTGGACATAAATATTAAAGCAGAATACCAACAAAAATTCTACGCTCTGCAAAATTTACAATAACACCCAGACGTACACCAAAAAAATCAGCCTAATAAAATTGTTATGTGTTAACATATAAAACGACGATTTTGGATGTGTAGACAACGCAGGAACATTGAAATATCAAATGATATTTTAGTGCTTAGTAAATTTGGTTTCGGTGTAAAGAAATCTGACAAATGAATCCGCCTAGATTTGAGAAGAGACACCCTTATTAACAAAACAACAAATCTAAATCTGTCTGGAATGGTTGGACTGTAGAGAACTGGCCAATCTATATAGATAGAATAGTCATATGGATTCTGGTCACCGCTTTCCCTACAAAGCATGTAGAGTTTTTGGCAGGATATTCATAGATTTATATAGTGTCCCATATATGTCTTTGTTAGAATCAGACAGCACATTTTATTACCTTTTTCATTAAATTTCCTTACCTGATATTAGGGATGACGTGGACATACTCATGTAGAAATAGCCTGCTTACTGAGTTCTTAAAAGGGACCAAGATAAAAATATAAGTTGTCTAACATTTTGACAAGAGCGCATATGCTTCACTCGCTTATATGATCATAAATGATGCTGCCAAGACAGCGATGACCACTAAAACAGGTTTCTTCAGTTTACGCAGGCAGTACTCATAACTCTAGTGTAATATATCTACATAAATAAAAATTCCCTGTCACAGTGTTTGTCGATGAACTCCGAAACTACTCGTACTAAACCGATTTTGATGTTTTTGAAGTTATACTTCTTTAGGCGCCTTATGAAAAGCTGACGAGAGTGAAATTTTAAGATGCGCGCGCATCACGGTAACACAAAAGTCACCGTAACACAAAGGTAACAGGTTGAAGTTGCCCGCAAAAGCGACACGGAATAAACTAGCAGGACGAAGTTGCTCGCTAATTGGCTCAAGGTAGTTACTCAAATATTTATGTGAGTGTGTGTGTGTGATTTTAAATTATATATGATTGTTAACAATAATTAATATAATGTTATAATAACATTTTTATATTATACAATAAAATTAAATATAACAATTTTATTTGAAGTGCGCTTATTGATTTAAATCAATAAGGATTGTTAACCTCAAGGTTAACTGTCGGTATTCTTTTCATTTGCTTATAATATAAATTATTTATTTAATTTAATGATGCCAAAGAAGTATAACTTCTCACGCGCGTATATAAGTACACGCACCTACACTTTTTTCATTTTGCTGAATTTATGGCTACTTAGGACATGGTCAGGTTTTATTGTAATTATTATAACTGAGCCACAGCACAACTAGTATATTATATATAGTGCTTGGACACATCTTTGTAAAAAGGTCTTTTCGGTCGAAACTATGTCAGATATTTTATACATATAACATTCTCGTAAGAGTGAAGTCCTTATTAAAGAATTCGCTATATCAAAAAGTTTTGGTGGTCATTACAAAAAAGCAGACATTACTTATCTCTTAATTTGTGTCATAATTATATTTTCCAATTCTTTAAGAACGTAATTGCTGCGCAAAAATTCTCGGACTTTTCCATTAAGAAGTTTGATGTTTGCTGACAATTTTTTATTCATTCAAAGAAATAATAATCCCTGTACGGTCAAAAGCACGATAATGTAGGAGTAATGATAACATCGTTTTAATAAGAGACTAATAAAGACTTTTAAAGGCGTCTTTTTAACATCAAAAAGGATGGTATCAGGTCCTTAATAATTGAATGTCTGTTGAATCTCAAACATAGATACTTCACTTGTTGGAAATTGTTCTGAGAAGATTATATGCGAAAGTAGTCTTATAAAGGAAAATAACTAACGATTTCTAATTTCAGCGTCAGCGTCTGTTTTCTCTTTCAGTATTATAGGAAAATTCCATTTCCATATTTTTATTTTTTTTCATATAAAAGTTATTGAAAATCGTCCCATAGTGAAAAACGTATAATATTCTATTTTAAAATAATTCATCGTCGTAATTGATTGAAAGTATATAATTTTAAATACGCAAACCCATCAAATGCATAGATACCACCAAACAAATGGGTTTACATGGGGCATACTTCGAAGAATAGTTTTATGTATGCCCTTCATCAACAAAAACAGCGCCAAAATTCCGGAAAAGTCATCCCATCAATTAAGAAATCTAGTACAGTAGTATTTCTAAGATGGAGCTCCTTTTGAGTATTTCTCTATTTTAAACCATCCAATCGCAATCTTATAAAAAACTAGCTGTCCCGGCCACGCGTTGCTGTGCCGACTGCAGTGCCATCTGCCGGACTGATTTGTGAATCTAAACCATTCTCAGATCCCCTTGAACACACACAAAAAAATTCATTCAAATCGGTCCAGCCGTTTAGGAGGAGTTCAGTGACATACACACTCACAGAAGAATTATATATATAAAGATGTTTATTTTTTTTATTCATACTGATTTTTTTTTCAATTCGTCAATTTGTTAAGCTTTTCTAATCCGTTGCATTTCTAATTGGTCGCAACTAATGACAGCCGTGTGGGGTTCGGCAGTGTAGAAACCTCCACTTTTAACCCTTACAAGTGAAAAGGCAACTGATAATATTCGAGGAAATTACTGTATACCTCAGTGAGCCACAAAATGGGTGGTAGCGTTTGCCGAATGCCAAGGTTTCGGCTGCGGTTATAATCAATAAGAATAATAATGCTTTGCTACACAATTGTTTGTTATACAAAAAGTTATTTCTAAGACCTTATCACAATATCTTCAATCAGAGAACATATTTCTACCAATCCTTCGTGATAAGAGAATCACTTGTGTTTACGTCCGACGTACATGGACAAGGTTTGAACTCGGTCCGCTATGTCCAATCTGTTAAAAGCATGTATTGAGTATGACTTTAAAGGCGCACAGTGGCTTGCACAAGAATTATATTTTTAATGTTTCCATGAGGATAATTTGTTTACACTGTGAGTCCGACAATATCTCAATACAACATGTTATTACACCAAAACAAGCGAAATCATTTATCTTAATTTTTAGTGTGTACACGCAGTAGTGAGATTTGTCCTCGAATCCAGGAATCACTTGTTTTTAATCCTGTCCTTATTATTTTATTTTGTCGTGTAATCTTTAAGGTTGGCGTCAGTTGTTTAGTGTCCTCAATGCAGCTGCCCATTTACTGCCTGAGTTAACAATAAAAACGAAATTTGATCATTGTGACCGAGCTGCATTTTGTTAAGGCCATGTACTGCAACAAAATGCATATCTATCATTGAAAGATGTGTTTGTATGTTTAAGCGGAGTGTATTGTAAATCTACTTCACTTTTTTATTGAACAAATATTGCCTTATATTATTAAAAAAATTACTTATTAGCCCACACCTAATTTTGAAAGTGTATTAAGGATAGCGCTCATCAATTCCATGTGCCTATTTAAACATTAGTTTGAAGAGTGACACAGTAAACCGTGTGGCAATATAAATTAAGCACCTAGGCAACCGAGTGTCGCTCGTTTGTTGCTAAGTTATTAAACAATAAACTGTTCAATGACTGGAAATAAAACCAACCTTAAAAAAACCTTTTGTATTTTGTTTTTACATCACAACTGCATAAGTAAACTTAAAAAGCTAAACCTTATCTCACTACAAAATATCATTCAAATTCAAATTTCTGATATATGCGGAATAAATTGATATACAACTTATGGTAGTTTAAATCTAAAAGAAAAAAAGACAAAATTAAGCAATGTATTATACCCTGTCTCAAACCAATTTAATAAAAATGTAAACAAAGACGCCATTTTGCCGACCATAGACTACTGAGTGATGTGGTAAAAGTAAAACCATTTATGATTCGATTAATTAATTGATTGCTTCGATTAGATTAATTGAACACTATTATGTTGGAGCTTCGCGTTAGCGTAGTTTGTTTTTATTCCGAGTGTCAGATAATGGGCATTTGTTCTCAAGCCTCGAAAGATGGTGCTTTTCTTCGTGATAATAGAAAAATGAAATGCTTAGATTGAACCGAGTAAAAATGACTTATATTTTTTTTAAATTTCACATAAGAAATCAATCTTTAAAGAAAAACGGTATCTAGCTAGATTTCTAAATAAATAAATATATTTAGTATTAAAGTAAGACAAATTTAAAATTGACTTCTTAGGTTTTGACGCGTATAACTCATTGAAATGAAACACTTATGTAAATAAACGCGTTATTTATTTTCACACAAAGAAACAATTAGTCACCCCGCAACCACGGCACCTGCAAAGGTGTTGAAACTTCGGGAAACTAAATAAGCCACCTAAAATTAAATCACTGACTCTGAACTTGACTTTGTTGTGTAAATAAATAACGCGTTTATTATCTGTAAGTGTTTCATTTCAATAGACAAATTTAACTGATTTACATTGTGACTTGGATCGTGTTTTTTCTGGAGCAACGACATTTTGCTACGAAAACTGGACTTTGAGATCAACTCCGATTTATATTTGTTGTACAAGGTATGTAACTGTAATATAATTTTTTGTGTACCTACGTAAACTTCATCTCGTTTGAAAGTAATTCGACGGCCTATATAACATTCAAATGATTTATCTTTATTTTAAGCATTGAACACGGATAACCCTGGTCCGTCATCCTCTTCTTCGTTTTTGTCTTCGCCTATGAAAAAACAACCGAGAACTAGTCGCTTGACAGCAAATGAAAAGACCATAACTCTGAATATTTACAAGTTTGTTGAAAAATCGATGACAAATTATCCATATAAGTCTGATATAATAAAAAAAAAACTGCGGAGATAATGGGAACTTCTCAAAGCACCATATCTAAAATTTACATTATAAAAATAAGTATTTAATTACGATAAACATTTAACTACAATAGGTACATAAAAACAGTAAAATACATAAAACATACTATTTATTTGCATGCATTGATATCGAATGGCAGCTTGTCGATATCGATATTGATAACTAACTTTAAGACTAAACTGTTCTGATTGTTTGTAATTTTATGGAGTTAAATTTATCAAATAAATTTCAAACGAAGGTCAGGTTAAGTTTACAGTGGTTTGATTCGATTGGCTGTTGTTTCAGTTTAACATATAATTATTGTAATTGTGAGGAAGTATTGCATTACTGACAATAATTTGTCACAGTCACACTAAAATATATATTTCCAAAGGTATACTAGGTGCATTCCAACGTTTTATGAAAGTAATTCTTTCGTTTAGACTTTAATGATGTCAAAGAAATCCGCAGGTAGTTGATTAATCATCCGTACCGAATATACAAAAAACGGTCTCACTACTTATGATTATGACAAACGTTATTATTATTTTAAATGAAATACCGGTAATTATCAATTTAAAAAAAACGGTAAATTTTTAGGCCTACCTAGGATTTATAAAAATTGTGAAACTATTTATTGCTTTAACTCTCACTAGAATAATTTTACTTAAGGTTAGCTAGCCCTAACTTCCCGAGACTATATATTTTGAAAATTTTAGATTTTTGTGATATTTTTAGCAGTAAAGCCAACAAATGATATTTTATCTCCAATAACATGACAAGAAGCTGAGAATTACGTCCCGACAGCTGTTTGCAAACATTGACGAATTCGTTGTTCGGGTCGCCTTATTATCAGTTATCATCACTCACAGATATAATTATCACGTATTTATCTTTACCATACATCCATGACTAATTACCTATTCATTACATTACTTATGCGTATTCGATTCATAATCGATTCAATTGAAGTAATCAATGAATTGAGAGATACTCTTTTATGGTCAAACACTATGCGAACACAGATTAGACAATTTTTTTCATTGGATTAATAATGTCACTTTTCGTCATAAGTTTTTCAAATTAATTTTAAATATGTTAAACAAACTATGTTTTTTGAAAGAAACTAGTGAGATACATGTTGAAACCCTCTTATTACTTATGAATGTGTTTTTATATCCATTCAGTGGCCGAAAGTGTGAGTATTTTCAATGAAACTGGTTTGTTTACATTTTTATTAAATTGGTTTGAGACAAGGTATACATACATTTCTTAAGTTTGTCTTTGTATTTTGGAAACAAGATACTACAACACCTGCTAAACTATTATAGAAAAGTTAGTTGCACATTTTAAAAAACATAAACTATCACACAGGTTGTCTATTATTTCAAAAACAGTTTTTCCTACCTTTAAATACCTTTAGGCGACCACTAGTAGACCACTGTTTTTCAACCAAAATTTCACAATTTCAACAAAAGTAAACAAATTTCAACAAAAACAGTTATAAAAATTTGTTGTATCTTAAAAATTAAAATTTTTTTGATAAATATAATACTCCTTTTAACCATAATAAACACCAAGGCTTCGCCTTAACATGGCATTTGCTTTTATCAGATCATCGCTGGACCTGTCCCACCTAAATAAATCCAATATTTTACTGCGCCGCCATTGTTATTCTCATTAACCCTTTGTCTCATTAGACGCTGGCTTCATATCCAACCATATTTTCCTTACTGATGACAGGTCAGATTAGATTGCTTTTTTAATCGAGATTTTTGAGGCGACCTCTTTTCTGTGTAGGGTTTGAATAAAAGGAGTACGCGTCATTTTTTATGTTTATGACGGTGTTGTGGAGTGCCCGATTTTATTGCATTGTTGGTTGTCAGTCGTAATTTTGGTGTTAATAAAATCATGATTCGTTTCAGTTTTTACAATTATTTTATATGCATTATTGACGGTCTTCTGTAGAGGTATAGATAATGTATGAGAGATAATTAGCAGCGACTGTTTATTTCAAAGAATCGAAAATAAAAACCGATTTTATAATGTTCCATTTGTTACTTAAAAGGTTATCATATCAAGTATTTATGTAATTAACTTTTTGTTGATTCGGACCGCCCAAAGGTGATCTCGGCCATTTTAATTGACTCTAAGTACTTTAATGGCAATTAGCTTGCATTTAAGCTGTTATCGAAAGTTGTGAGATAAAAGTCTCTACGGGTTAGTTTACCGAGCGAATACTATTTTATATCTTTTTGTTCTGGACGTTGTTTTTCCCTTATTGATGATCAGTCAAAGGACTGATGTAGTGTCATGTACTTTATCAGGCGCCGTCACTTTGGTTTAATTGATTGGTTGAAAATCAAAAACTGTGGAGCTGCTAATTAAACAATGCTGTAAAGAAAATGGATTTTTTTTGTAGGAACATAGTTTTTTTCTTACCATGGTGGAGTTCGGTTGACCTTGAGTTTCTTCCGAAAAAGATACAAAGTATGAGAGATTTGCCTAGCGCTCGGGTCAATCTGTCATGACAGTTTGCTTAAACAGGAGTTGACATCACAAGTCACATTTATATCAAAACTAACAAAGGAAGAGGCACATAAGCCACGAAAGAGTACGTGGCCGTTTTTGTATGTATGACGACGTAAGCGGTTAATTTGGAATTGGTGTCTGACCTGAACACATTAGCTTTCATTAAAGCTCTCCAAAGAATATCTGCAAGAAGGGGCACTCCTCATCATCTCGAAATTGTTTGATTGGAGCTAATAAAAAACTTACTTTAGAATAAAAAGAGCCCGAAAATATATTTAATAATGATTTTATGTTAGCTGTATTGGACATGGAGATGTATTGGCATTAAATGCGCCCTCGTGGCCCTCAGCGGCGGGTCTTTGGGAGGCAGCCGTTAAAATTATAAAACAGAATAAGCATACAAAAAAGTCGTGGGCGAGCAGAAGTTAAACCTTTGAGGAAATGACAACCATTGTTCTATATCTGAGGACCCTAATGAACTGGATTTTCTAGCGCCTTCTCAATTTTGGCATCAGGTCTGGTTTTAACAATAGTAAAAACTGAACTGAACAAGGTGGCATCTAACATAGCGTATTTTCAATGGTATATGGAAAAAATTATCAACCAGAGAGAAATCGCAACAACCTGAAAATAATATGAAATTAAATGACATTATTTTAATCAACGAAGACCACTTACTATTACTTACTGCATTGTATCCGGAAATAGATACGTCAGGGTAGTCAAACTGAAAACCAAAAACGGGTTTATTAAACGTCCTATAACAAAATTATCAAGATTACCGGTGGATTCTGTAATCAGTAATAATCAAGCTAAAACATCTGAAAAACAACAAATGCAAAAAATTGTTATGGAACCGCAACAGTCGAATAAAAAGCCTTGCGAACAACCTTTTTGACAAGATCAAGGAATATATTTCGACAAGGTATGTGACATGCGATTGGTAAGGGATGAATGGAAAATCATTATTTATTACGAAATGGAACCTTATTGGAGTAGTATTACAGTACTGAATCATTATTCAAACAACTGAAAAAAACATGCAATGTAATACGAGAACAAAGTGATTGTGATATTATAATAACACAATTAAAGCAGGGGATTGCCGACCTTGAGCACAACAAGAGTGATGCTAGGTCAGCAGCAAAAAAGAATAGTTTTATAGGCATTTGAGGTCATGTAAACATTTAGATACAGTCAACTTGTGCCATATTTTGAAACCTACTTATCAATTAAAAATTAACGCACAGTTTTGTGAAATGGTAAATCTTAAATACAAAATTATTGTGAATAAATTTAAAAATAGGATAGAAAGTCATACAATTAACATTTATGTTTATTTCTGTTGTGGCCTGTGTCAATTGCGAGAGATATATGCGGTTCAAGTAACCGCACAACAAGTGGCTAATGCCGGAATATTGAGTCTAGAGCATGACTGTATCGTAAAAAGAGATAATTATAATCAATATATTATTGACACTAGATATATTTAATATATCTCTTCCAGGAATTATTTTGAACGTCACTGAAATCAACTACAATAAGGATATATCAGAATTGAGCGAAAAAATTAAAGGCAAAAAGGAAAATGCAGAAGACATCATAAAGTATATGTTTTCATGATATACACCACTACAGTATGATTTATGGAATCGTCTCGTTAGTAGGCACGGTAGCATTGACCTTGGCGATCCATCGGCTGTGTGCCGCTGCGCTTGGGGAGTGCCGCGAGTGCAGGTGAGTTCTCCCCAGATAGAGCTGGCTGCTTTTTCACCTCACTCTTCAGCAATACCAGTGAATGTGAGTGTAAATGCAGTGAATAGTGAGAGTTTAGTGAGTGATACTAATGATAGTGTGAGTGCTGTGCAAAGTGTGCGTTTAGTGAATAGAGCTACGTCCCCAGCATTACGTACTCACATTAAAAACCTTAAAGTTAATATATGATATCTTTAATATTGCCATAATAAACTGGCTGCTGATAAACAATTTATTTTGAATTTATAAATGTAATATTAATACAAAATAATAAAATACCCTAAGAATAATAGTTGTATTATTTATCCATTTTCATTTTCATTTCATTTCATTTCTTTGCTTTGCTTAAGCGCATTAAGCAGCATAATTAAAGCTTAATTAATTTTATTAATAAAGTTAACAAAAATGATGATGATGAAGTGAACAGAAACGAGTAGAATAGAATTACCGAATTACCACTGGTATTTCCTCAGCAAGTGTTCTGACCACCAAACCGGTGTTGCTTACCAAAAACTATCTTAATTGGCCCCTCATTTTCTGAAATACTTGCAGAAAAAATGATCTTCAACAAGCGACGATCAACCATTTATCTCTCTATCTCTTTCTCTAAATGTATCTCTTTAATTGTCACGGGTTCTATATCTATTTTATTTCATTTAAATTGGATATTTATTTTTATTAGGACAACTTACATATACTAACAAAATTCAATGATAACAGCAATAAATTTCGGAGTCAAATAGCTAAAACCACTAAAGGTTTAAAAGGCTTAAATTGCCGTTGATGTCAAATCGTCTCCACACAGTTGTTATTCGATACGTTTGACAATTGCGGTGAGCTTAAAGGGCTGACGAACAGGTGTAGTCGCGCTCGGCTCTTTCTTGCATGCTCGCCGCCGATATGGCGCATGCGACAAGATCAAGCGTCATTAGCGAGTAAAACTAACAGTACCCTACCCTGTGCCAATAAAAGAAATTCACAATTATCATTAATATAACACTGCAGGGACACAAGCCTTTTCTATGGATAAAATCACCGTATGGAAATGGTCCTTTATGTTATAAGACTGCAGGTTTAGAAGAAAGCCACGACTTGACGTTCTTTCCGAAGCACAAAGGAGCTTGAAATAGTAAATTTGACAGATGTAAATGCCTCATCATTCCGCAATCGGAAGCAAAACATGCTAACCACGCGTGATATCGAGCTCCTACAAGCTATGTGTACTTATACATAGTACTATTAACGCAACCATGTGCAGCATATTATAATAAATTAAATCGTTCATTCGGCTAACATGGAGTTGAAGACTCGAGCTTTCATGAGCCACCTATACTACTCGTATACATATATGTAACAGATTAACAGTAAAGACAAAAAGGGTTTTAAAATATTTTTTTTTGCCATCCAACTAAAACCCTATTTTTAATTCCTTATTTTATAAAGTAGGATTTAGTCACTTTCATATCGACAACTTCTATTGAAATATGGATTTGCATTGTCCATTACAACTTTTTGCTTTAGTTTTTACTGACGCACAGTGGAGTATTTACTCAAAAAAGCTGGCCATAATTATTACGTTCAATATATTATGAGGAGATGCATAAATTAACAACCGGAGACTGTTTTTAAATTATTGTTTAATTTAAAAAGGTACACTATCACAAGTAACATACCTAACCCTACGATAATTATCAAAATCAGGATCTTCGTTTTCATCATTCTCTTCGACGTCACTGCATTCGATTTCTTTTTTGCCCACTTCAAGTAGAAGATTTATAGTATCCGGACAGAATGGTTTACTTTTCTTAGGAGGTTGGTTTTCGTTGCTACTTAACAATGGATCGGAGGTAAGTGGCAATCGGTTTAATATATCTTTATTACATTTTACACATCAAACTTTCGTGGAAAATGTAGCCTATAGACTCTGAAATGCTTGTTACGGGGTTCAGCAGCCACTTCCGATAGCAATCCAATTGGCAGTATTATATGTGCAATGACTGTAGCTCCATGCATTAAGATTTTATGTACAGTGGGTGACATCGGATGCCACCCATACAGCTGTACGTACACGGTAGCGGTTTCAAATGCGTAGGTTTTGAACTTTATTGTGTCAATCATGTCGCCACTAAAAATAGTTTCCAGGATTACTTCAAATCTGTATATTAATGTATAGTCTATGCCTGTAATTCAGGCAGCAGCTTCTGGATCAGAAAAGAATCTTCGCGCAGTGTTACCATCGTTAGTGTTTCCAAAACCTGCTTTTGGTATATCTACCAAAAGTCCCATATCTTCACGAAATGCCTTTTGGATCTCTTCCTTTCCTCTTTTACAATTCTCTTTTCCTCGGCTGACCGGATTTGCCATTTTTTAACGGTAAGCTTATACGATAAATGTAGTAATGAATCGAAAAATCGAATTCTTGCATGGAGAAGAGACAGGCCGAATCTTAAACTATCGG
The DNA here is from genome assembly GCA_927399485.1 of Calamotropha paludella. NCBI lineage: Eukaryota > Metazoa > Arthropoda > Insecta > Lepidoptera > Crambidae > Calamotropha > Calamotropha paludella. The sequence continues at coordinate 14,361,190 of OV656803.1, read as the reverse complement.
GATGCAATTCAATTCGCCTCTCTAAATTATTAAAATTCGTGGCAGTAAGTCCACAAATGTAACACCTCATAGTTGATGACGTATTCTATCATCTACCGTTGTTGGAAGCAGTTTATGTTTAATTCCTTGCTTGGCTTTCCACATATAAAATTTCATCCTTCGTGACATCCTTCGTTTCATGAACAAAACGTATACGAATCGGTCTGTAAAATCTAGGAGAGGAAGGAACTGGATTTTGACATATTATTTTATTTCGTCCATTGGATCTCCGTTTGCAAACGCAATGGCACAACGGAACTTTGGAATATATTGGCATCGCTGTCCGTATTATTTTCAAATTTTTGCTTATATTGTGCTTGCTGAGACCCATCGCAGCCCCTAATAATTAACTGTAAATTTAATTTTTCTTCATCTGTGCAAGTTTCTAAAACTGGTTCTAAATAGTTGCACAGCCGTATACATGTATTCAATTCATTAAGCAAATCTTCAATTCATGCTTGTAACTGCCCATTTTTGCTTAAATTCACTCTTGAAATAACTTAAAGAAGAAGATTAAGTCGTAATTGGCTAACTTCACTATCGGGACACTTGGTCAATTCGGCTACCTTTTTTTCCTAAAATAACAGTTTTAAATCCATTTTCTTATTCGGACATTGTCTGATGAACTCATACACCTGTTTTTAAGTTATATTCTTACAGGCGTCAGTGGAACCTGTAGATAAAAGATCATCTATTAGAAATCACATAGAAAACCAAATTTAATATAGCTGCCTTTAAATATCTGGCAAACAAGATGGCGGAATAAAGCGGTATATTTTTTTCTGTGATTCTATGAGGAATGACCTATACTATATAGAAAATAATACACTACAGCTCGGACATGCCCGGAACATAAACAAAAACGCTTTTGTTTAAGAAATTTTAACAATAATACTTTATTTTTCTATATCTATTTTTAATAATCATAAAAAATATTTGATATGGAGATAAATTTATTGTATTGCAATTATAATAAAGATAAATACCTTCACCATCCATATCCATATTGTTTATTTCACCAACTGAACACAAAATATCTAAAATTGTGTGTGCAATTTGTAGAAAAAACAAGAGCACCAAGAAAACAATAGACCGCACGAGGTGACGACTAAGTTTCGACTATCTGTGTAATGTTATAAAGCGGTTATTTAGCTGTTAAAAAGAGATGGTTGCGACAGGTTTAATCGTACTTACCGTTTTCGACTTTTGGCCAGGTTTTTTGGGTAAATACTCGTTTGTGTGACGGTCGGACGGTCAGTAACTGCGCTCAATGATATAGCACCCTCACCTATATTTTTCTTCATTAAAGGCGAGACTAGAATTTTATTTGTTGCACTTGTCAATATTACTTACACTCTCTTCTACTAGACTAGGTATTTCGGTCAGTGAACCACAACGGTTGGATTTGGTACGAACTAGTCACATGGCTTGAATGAAGTCATCTACAAAAATTTTTATTCTTTATTATTTTATGGTACATTAAATCATGATATAGTCACATTCTGTCACATTTTTATTGTGTCTGCTTTGTATCTACTCCTTTCTAAGTAAGCTTTCTGATTATTAAATTGTATAGGTATGTCTTTTGTTCGTTGATTCTTACTATTTCCGTTCCCAGAATTAAACACGCAGCCAATAAGAGTTTACTCTACTGAGTTGAGTATAATATGTTGTATTATGTAAAGAAAGAATTCATATTTCTTTAAGGCTGATGCCTTAATATTCAATAGCATGATAGGTGTCATTTGGATTGCATAAAGTTTACTTATCCTTTAGACTCTGAATGTTCAAAGCGATTTTATTTATTTCACGGTCTGAGACTTAATTCACTTAATCGTTAGACCGTATGTTTATTAGTAAACAGGAAAATCGCTATCTCTCAAGTTTATATATTGCACCAGTCCCTTATCGATGCGGCTTTTCAGTATAAAGCTCAAGTGTGACAGTGGTGCCAATTTGTAGCATATTATCAGCCAACAGCGACGGCCCACGGACAGATTGACACACAAACACCATGTTTTACAGAAATGTTCAATGTTACCAATCTCAGTCAACTATTTATGAGACGGATACACGTGGCTTTGGGATCATCAAATATTCACACGTCAGAAGACCATTGTTCGATTAAAATTTATATGCAATACTCGTATTCACAAGAGTCCTTCGAGCTGCCGATGCTCTATTGTCAGTCATTGGAATTTGTTGAAATTGTGCACAAAACTTTAATATACGCATTCACTTAAGACCTTCATACGCGCTGTAACTAGTGTCATTTTCATTAAAAAGCAGTTTCCCTTTACTATTATTTAAGAAAGCTCGTATTTCCTAATTACAGATAACGATTAAATGTTAATCTGTCAGAATTTACAATGCACGTATCGAAAATCAGTCATTTTGTAACTATTTACGATGAAGCTTCAAGAAACATAAAAGGCGCTGTTGCTGTTTTTTACCAAACTGCGCCAGAAGGAGGATTATGTTCTTCGAGAGTATGTGTGTATAATTGTTTGGCACGCTGTCCGGTCTGAATGGCTGGAGTATTACTGTAAGAGTGACGCTGGGTATATCAAAATAAATAAAAAACAAAATGTCGGATTTTTGTGCCAAATTCTAATGTTTGGTACGTTCTGCAGCCTGAACGGCTCAATGAAATTTAGCCTCAATAATAAAACTCAAATAAAACGGCAATTTAAAAAACAAAAAACCTGACTGCGTTTTGTGTAATTTGTATATGAAAAAGCCTTATATCAAGAAATTCGTTATACCTAATTGCACTTAACTTACGAATCGCCAAAGTTCTAGCAGTCGGAACCCATTCTAGAAATGGAGGCTTAGTGAATTGAGAGCACATAACTATATTAGATTGAAGATTTCTTCAATCTACTGACTAGATGACTGACTTTATAAAATAGGTCCCGACTACAACTTTGGGGATTCTTAAGTTAAGTGTAATCGGGTATGACGACTTTCTTGTTTTATTTCTTTTCATATCCTAATTACACAGAAACGCAATCGGGTTTTAAAATTTTGCAAAAAATCCCATCTAGACAAAAAAAAAATCTTTTTTTAGGTATGACTGCATCGCCTAGTAAATAATAACTTAACGAATAAACTCGAACTAGGCAAGATAAAATTTTATGGGTGATATCATTATTATAGGACAAAGCACAACCCCAAATACTCAGTATACATACCCAACGTTTTCAAACCTGTAACAGTAGGTACTAGTTCATTTTAACTTATTCCTAATATTTATTTAAGGAAATGAAAAATATGGAAATAAAATAAAAGACGTTTTCTGTATTTTGCAGATGCATTGCATAATTAGCTGTTTTACATTACCGTTACCTGTTCTTTTACGAAATAGCTCCGTTTTAAAAAAGAGCTGCACGACGTTTAGTGGTTTTTCATAATATGTGAATTAACTACACGCGGACTGGCATAAACATTTTGGGTTTCTGTGAACCTGACATGACAACTCATTGACAACATCGAGTGGGAATAACAGTGATTTATACATAGTGATATTTTACTGCGATCTTCAACCCGTGGAGATTTTGGCGAATCCAGCAATTTAAAAAAAATGGACGTATATTGTCTGAAATGATGAAATGGAATATTTCTTATTTTTTATAATATTTATTATAAAAAATAAGAAATATTTTATATTTATGTATGTTGTGAGACATGAACGCTTCTCGTAAACAGACAAAGTAAGGTTTAACTTATATTTAACCGTACGTGATAAAACTACATGAAAGTATCAGTCTCGAGGGCTGTTATGTCGTGTAAGCTATGGGTGATACCTATTTGACGAGTTACACACGGATAACAGAAAATAATCGTTTTTATTCAAAGTTTTAAAGCTATTGTAAAATAAAATTTTAAAGTAACATATTTAATGTCTGTCTTTTCGTTTTAATAGACCTGTCTCGATTTGTAGATAAATAAACAATTTTTATTACAATATACAAGATCTAGTACAAATCTAAAGCAGATTAAGATTAAAATTTTTGAAGGCCATGAAGGCCGAACTGCTAAAGACCACGGGCCAAATGATCAACGCGAGGATCGAAAGGCTCCAGATCCCCGTCACGAGACCACCGCTGACGGTTGCCGAGGAGCTGATAAAAGGAAGAAGAGGGCCTTTCTCCCCGGAAGCCTATTCCCGCTCCCTCTGGGGCACTCAAGGAGCAACAGTCTGATCTAGGGGCGGATATGGGTAGGGAGGATCTCTGGATAGTAGCGGGGCAAAGGCGAAAAGGAAAGGGGAAGCGACCGGAAGCTGCCCTCCCAGCGGCTCCCCCGAATAGTGGTGGTGCGGCGCCAGCGAAGGGGAGACCCCAACAAAGGACGAAACAGGCGTTCAAGCTCGCGGATGTGAGAGTCTACGTCATTAGGATAAAGACGGCAATGAATGGCTCACGCATGTTCGGAATACCGGGGCCGTCGGGTGCATAGAAGGCGGATGCGTTCGCTGCGGGAAGTGCTGGACAGCAACTTAGGACAGGATTCGGTCGGGGCCGAGGAGCTGGCACAAGGTCGAAAAGGGGAGCTGCCTCCTAGATCAGGTCAAGGTAGGGCCCATCCGAAAAGGTCCGGGAGGGTTGAACTCCACCCTAATGAGGTGTGCCGTAGCAGCGGTAAAAGCCCTGGTTGACGCTGATCGCTTCTTGGTGTGATGGAGCTCGGCGAGACTTAAGGCACTGGAGCCGTTACCGTTCCGGTGCGTTAAATCCATGAGCTTCGGGCACACAAGAGTGATGTGCACGAAGCGGGGAAGATAGGTCTGCCGCCTGCTTTCGCTGCGGCCAGGAGGGCCACATAGCAGGGGAATGCTCCACAGACCCGAAGTGCTTGGTGCGTCTGACGGCAAAACTGCCTGTCGGGCACGTAATGGGGGGCAGGAATTATCGGCCGTCGAAAGTTAGAGGTGAGTCGGAGACCAGGCTGGTCAAGGCGACACAGGCGGCCGAAGATGATCTAACGGGAGGGCGGATGTCCCCCTAAGGATGGCTAGCGCACACTTGCCCCCGCATCGGCCGTTGCTCCCCTCCTCTCTCGATCTCGTCTAGCGAGGAGGAATACGGGTCCGTCGACCGTAGATGCAGGCGAAGGGGATGGGGGCGGCGCCGCGCAAGCGAGCGTAGCCTCCTGCCCCGGGCGAGGCTAGCCGACGGAGGATGAGAAGTCCGACCTTAAGGAGAAAATATAACTTATTACTCTGTGTCATGAAAATTTCTTATACGAATTTCCTTGTATAACATTTGGTGTTGACGTTACTTTAATTTTATAATGTAATTGACACCAGATAGCCGGTCAAAGTGAATAAAATTTTCCCTGCAGTTTCAATTTTGGTAGGCATTTCTTCGTTTTGAAACGGCTATCTGTTGACTGATGCTTTGCCTCTATATCGTATTAATAAATCCAGGATGCGTTACCTCTTAAAATGCAGTAAACGCGCCGAGGCGAGCCAACTTCAAATATATTAATCATGCCACAGCAGCATTTCACAAAGCCCTGCTTCTGAGCTTCGGTGAGGTTATGAAGCACCAAGTGCAAAACTATTAGCATCTCGCAAGTTTACTCGAGTACAACATTGTCTTCAATATACGTTTGAATTCGATTTAGAAAGGTCTTCATCTGTAAATACCTTCTGAAGTAAATCGAACAAATCGTTTGGTTTTCGGCCAATCCAAAATCATAAAATATGAACGCTGGGAAACGTTCCCAACGCAAATCTATTTTTCAATAAGGCAAGATTATTCAATTTAGCTTTTAAAAAACTGTGGGACATTATAATCGGCCAGGGCCTCGTACATAAAATTTTTTTTCGCGATACCTTCAGAGTTGCCTCTCAGAATAGTCAACTCTTAAGGCGGAAACACATTATTAACACGCGACGCGACCCGATGAAACGCGATGCGTGTTGAGTCGAATCAAATGTATTGTTTTCTATGGACCAGAATCATACTATGAACATCCGACGCGACGCCATGCGCTCACACGCCACCCGATCCAGACGGGCCAGGTCGGTGTGTTGTCCATGGTGGGGGTAAACACGCCATCCGACGCGGCGCGCGTAGTATGTTTCTAGACAACACCCGATGCCACGCGTCAGTCGTTTGAGAACTGTCACAGAGCGAATACGAATTCGTTGACCCATCCCTATTCTTCAAACTATCAAACAGAATTTATGTCAATTTATTATTATATTTTGCATTTATTGTATTAATTTTTTCTTTATTTATTCTGGCACGAAACAGTCATTAGAAATAATAAAGTACACAAGATTTTGACATCAATTGTAGAATAATGAGTGCCCAATATTAATTAGGTACATAAATGTAGGAACAGAAACTAGTTTAAATCAAAATATAAAAGTACATTAAAATACGAATTAGCTTATTATTAAATATCTATGATTTTTTTTTTTTTTTTTTTTTTTTTTTTTTTATTGCAGAAAGTTGGCAAACAAGCAAACTGCCCACCTGATGGTAAGTGGTAACAGTCACCTATAATACACGTGGCTCTTGTTAGATTCGCAGCAAAACTGCAACCCCCACAAGAACCACAGTGTACGTTGCCAACTTGTGACACAAGATGTAAAGTCACTGTACTCAGTAATTTCACTGCCATATCTTACCCTTCAAACCGGAACACAGCAATGCAAGCACTGCTGCTTTGCGGCAGAAATAGGTAAGACGGAGGTACCTAAGCAGACGACCCTGGTACAGAGTCTCCCTCCAGTGAATTAAGGCAACAACACAACAAAATAAGTATTAATTTACTTAAAAATTATTAAAACGAACATTATTAGCATTTTACTTAAATATATTGAAAATGTCTGACTTGATACCAGTCAATGTGTTACAAAACAGGTGTAATTTGTAGAATTGTTCGTTATATGTTTTCATACAGCGAGCAAAATAGCTATTGCGAGTCTAATTCTTGCGATATTGTGGTGGTACGAATATTTTTATGGGGCGTGAGGAGCGTGCGGGTACTCGTGCCTTGACTATAAGGTTGATCTGTGATAGAAGAACTGGACAATCTATCTTATTATTTAATAATTTAAAGAGAAAAACTAGATCGCACATCATCCTACGGTTTTCAAGAGATAATAAATTATGTTAATCCATAGTACATGACCATACACTTCCACTGCTGTTAGCTAACTGTATTCAGAAATTGCTAGTATGTCGTGGCGTCGCGTGTTGGTAATGTGCACGGTGTATATCGGGTGTCGACACGTTGCGTCGCGTCGCGTTTTAATAATGTGTTTCCGCCTTTAATATTGTAAAAAAAAAACTAAGGAATACTTATTTTAATAATCGTATTTCTTAACTACATAATAATGACAAATATCTTTATTGAGCTAGCCATACATATGATTAATAATTGACATCTTATAGAGAATAAGAATAATAGAAATACTACTAATAGTAAAATAATTAGCTTTTAATAATCGTGCAACATAAAAATTTAATTTAACGATCTTTTAATAATAAATTGGAATTGTAAATGTTATTTACAACCACACTGACAGTGCCATTACTTTCAATAATGCGTAATTTTCATAATAAGCGGTTTTTGACACGATTAAGGTAAGTAAAGTTGTATTTTTAGATAGTGCTGTGTTTCTCACTATGAAAAACTGGATAGGTTTAATTATACATGACATCTGTTACCGAATGTCATATTGTTTCTCTGGAAGGAAAGAAAAATATAAAAGAAAACATAGACATTCGTGTTTTTTTATCTATGAAATGCTTTATAGGTATGTTCTGAAAAGTTTTATTCTTTATTAAGATTTTAAAGATAACGTAAGTTGTTTTTCATAATAACTACATTAAATTTGATATATGTGAAACTGTGAATAAATAAAGTTGATATCTGAATTATTTCTTGATAGTTTTGTTAAGATCAGGGGAGTATAAAAGGCGGGAAGATGAGTGAAAACACTGTATAAAGAACGGATCACAAACCAATAACAAGGGTTCCTATGCACCTGGTATCAACGGCTTAACGTGAATTCTGAAGTATCACCTCTCAGTAGGCACTTTTGGGTGACATATATAATAATAAGTTTTTCAAATAATCTTCTTAACCATTCCCCAGCTGTATGTAACACCTTTCAGTAGCTGTTTAACTGATGCCTGACATTTACATTGTAAATAGTATTTTATCACTGCGTTACAAAGTAGATATTGATGATAAGCCAGAAAAGTTAAAGGTTTTAAAACTATGTCTTATGTTAATCTTACCTTTAAAATTAAACTCCATTTGACCACCTAAGGGGCGAGTGTCTTATAGATCGCTCTTAAACATCGCCGTTCTCTATCTCAGATTCGGTGCCAGCTACGAAACGTAGCAAAATGAACTATTGTATGTTTATAGTTATGTGACGTTGTGCTAACTTTTATCTCACTTCTCTTGGATGTTTGATGTATTCCATTTAGGGAAAAATCGGTAAACCTCTCATTTTAAGGTTTTTATATCCTTGCCTACATCCATATTATCATATTTACGTACATAGACACATCTCAAAGATAACTGGCACATCGCATAGGTCAGTCACTTGTAGCTAGGTAGGTATGATGTTTCTTTAATATTAGAAAGAAGTAATTGAATTAAACAAAATAAAAAATAAAACGGTAATTGAGCGGTTTTTCAGAATACATGCAAAAGTGACGAAGTTCGGCGTAATGACGGACAATAGTTGTGTTTCGGTTTACTAGAATAACGTGGTTTAGATAGAGAATTTTGTCATAACATGTAAAATACTTTTTGTGTAAACATAATAGTACTACACGGAGAAAATGCTATCGTTATTTATTTTAAGTTATTACTTGAAAAACAGTTTTTAGTATTTTTATTGTTTAAAGAAACGCCATAGATTAATCGAAGAGTTGCATAGAAATTATCATCAAAACACGTCTTAACCGACAACGATAAAACTAGCCACCGGCGTGCGAAAGTCCCGATCAATAGCGTCCAGTTCACGAGGTCGTAATTGTGATATGGACCGTGAGAATATTCAATTAAGCGGGCGAACTTAATTGCAACTTGATATAGTTAAGTTGGCTCTAAGTGAACTATCTTCCCAACTAAGTTAACTGACCATTATCTTTGCCTTTGTGCCTTGGTAGCACCGGGCTCACCTAATTGGGGGTTGAGAGACGATATATTAGAGTGGATAGGCATTGAAATTGTAGATATTTTTGTTGCTAACTTTGGCTAAAGTGAACATTAGATTATCGTTCACTTCTAAATAGAAAATAGTTACTCTTTAGCAAAGCGCTTAACTTGAAAAAGGTAGAAACGACCTTTCTTTAAATATTTCTAATAATTAAAAAAATGGACAGGATAATAGTGATAGTTGATAATTTATATGATAATGGGCAGGCTTATGAGTATAAAAGATAAAACTTTTATTTCAGTGTTTTGTACATGACAATTAGTTGAGTTTTGTATTTTAGTTAGTAGTATAGTATAGTTTTAAGATCATTGGTTGACCTTGATCACTTAATTGACAAACCCATGCTTCCATTTCCTTGCCAGAGTATTTTTTAGAGATATATACGAATATATGGGCCCAACCGAGAAGAACAGTGGTAAGAAAAGTTTTAAATTAAGCAAATTTGTTTTGTCTTTTGGCATAGCTGTAGCATTTCTAATTTTATTTGTTATATTGGTAAAAAAATATAAACGAAAAAAAAGGAAAATCCAAAGGAGACAAATTTATAATATATTTACAAACTATATTAGCAACTGGAGAATAAGAGATTTTAAGGCCTAATATAGAATTATAAAATAAGAAAATACAAAACTGTTTATTTTCTATGTACTTAATTTATTTTTCAGTTATTAACTAAATCTGGCTTACGAAAAAAACGATTCATTTCAATATTTATACTTTAATTATATAACATTTTTATAATTTTGAAAAAATTACACGAACTTAAACGAAGTTTTGAACCTATTTCGTCTGTTTCTAGTACAAACTTTAATTTAATGAAGTGTATTATTTGTTGAATTAATTTATGTTTCATGTTTAATGAAGTTGTTATTTCCTGTGCACATAACAAAAATAAGGCAATAGCTATGTTATGACAACCAGTAGCATGTCCGGCGACGGCCGGCCACTCTAATCGAGTTATTGTGAGCGGGACAATGTGGCAATCAGAAGCGCAGTGCTAGCGGCTAGTACTTTACAGGTGCCTTACTACGTTATCCTTGAAACTTTTTGTTTTTGGAATAAAGACGGCTTTTGATTTGTTTTGAATGTAATAAAAAATTGAAGTAACATTTAAAATTTTGATTAACTAACAATTAACAGTGCATAGTTGAATCAAGACTGCATTTGACGTTAATCACTTAGATCTTATTTCTTCCTTCAAGCTAACAATACCTCGACTATGATTTTAACTAAGAAACGTTTGAGTTTTTATTTCGTTTTTCAAAGTTGTTTATAAATCTTATTTTATATAAAGGCTACCAAAGAAAACAAAAGATTCACTTGCGAATTATTTTTAGTTAAAAAGCAATGGAACCTAGTTTTTTATGATATGATATTCGCCAGGTAACTTATAAATAAAAGGAATCTCTAAATATAAAACCTTAAGAATACTTTTATTTTGCTGATTTTTTTATTCCCTACTCATCCCACGCCATAAAGCTCTATTTATTATTTTTCTTCAAATGATTATTATTTAGAGTTTGGCACATATAGACATCTTTCGGTATTTTTAATTCCTGCTTTCGCTTTTATGTCTTTCTTTCACGTATGAATCGAGTAAAAACCTTGCACGAAGTTTTGCATCGAGTAAAAAGTTATCATAAGCCACTACCTTACCCCGATGTTTCTCGGAAGCATATTTCTTTCAAGTCTCTTATACTCGTAGATCTTAGTTGATATATTACAAATGCATAAACAAATCTTAGTTTTTATTTCAAAAGACTTCTAAGCTTTCTCCAAAGCGTCTGGTGATGAGTTATTGTGTAGTATCATTGCCATGACCCGGTCCATAAAGAATCATATTAATTTATGTAATAACGTATCCAATTGCTGTCAAAACAGAGCCATTAACGTTTATTAGTGGACTTGGTTTTGTAATAAAATGACTGTTGGACGTATGTGAAAACAGCTACTAATGTAATATCCCAAATTGAATCGATATAAAAGTGTTATAAACCAGTTACAATGTTTGTTAATTTAATATTAATGGTGAGATTTGTGAGCTACGGACTACGGTTTTCACCTACTTGAATATCGCTAACTCTGGAGACTGAGATTGCGTTCCAAAGTGAATTAATTTAATTGTACTCTTTTTTCGTTTCAGGTTTCCGTCTTTTTCATTTTTATAACTATTATGTTCTTATTAAAGTAATAATAATGCCTTTATAATATTTATTTATGTTTGTAAGATTTGTAATCTAAAGTGGTTTGATGTAGAGAATGCTATTTTAAGTTATAAATTAAGAGTTCTCCTGTCGTAGCAAATGCAATTATAAATCGTAGATTCGTATCATACAATTTGTCTATTTCATGAAATTTAATGACGGTGATTACTATATATTCATATTTAATATATAATTAAATGTTAATTAGTAATTTTACTTTTGCATGCTTAGTTACCTTGTTATTTGCTTTATAGTATTTATTATCATGCTGGTCACATATATCATTAGATTCTAGACTTTCTATAATGATATGATTCTGTTTTATGTGATAAAGTGACGTTAACCCTATAACAGTAAACTTTAACACTGTTGCACAGTTTTAAGAGTATTGACACCGAAACTTAAACAATCCTTTCTAAAGATATAATTAATTTATTTTTTCAATGTAACTTGAAGCCTTAAATAATAAATTATTAAAAAATAATTTTATCATATGTATAATTCTTTTGTTGCTATCTTTCAAGATAAATTAATTTAATAGACAAATACTTGAAATAATTGAACCAGCTCACAAATTTTTCCTGCCTGAGAATAACTAAATGAATTATGAAAATAATTTATCAATAAAATGTTAATCATAATCTCTTACAATACTTAAGCTACCTTTTTATTTTAATATATTTTTATGCACATGCAAATCATGAATTTCTGGTCATTTTTGCCTATTTTGTGTATACTTAAAGTTTCCCCATCCTTTGACACTGAAACATTTAGTGGCAACATCGAATTTATCAGTAATGTAAGAGTTCGTATTTATTTAAGGTCGGTGTGTTAACATTACTTAAGATCATAAACCACAAAAGCACAGAATATTACTCTTACGAAAATTTGACGTCATGTTTACAAACTTACGAAAAGAGTATTAGTTCGATGATGCAACAATATTTATTTTATATTTTTTGTATTATTACTAAGATCTTGCTTCTTATCTTTTGCATTTTGAAATGCGGACTCACATATCAGAGAAATTGAACTGATTGTTATCGTCGACTATCTAGAAGGAATATTATATGTGAAAATAATGCTAAAATTTTCAAATTAAGCTATTCTTTAGCATTATAATGAATGTTCATCAAAATTAATAATTTCTGCAAACATTCTGGGCGCTACACTCGCAAGCCTCCGGTCAGTGCTACCAACAAACAAAACAAACGATCCGGTCCGGACAATAGGCGCGCGCCGCGGCGTTCCTTGACGTTTTTATCATTCGCACTGAGAACAAAAGCTGACGCTTCCTGTTGAGGCTGTATCACCATTCTGGCGTTCCGACTTGATTGGCGACACACAAGCAGCTAGACTGGACAACATGGCTACTAAAATTAACAAAAGAGTGCTAATTATTCTTTTTCACAGCTGTTGAGTTCCTGTTTGGTGGTACACAGGTCTAACATACATATGGAATCACCATAGGACATATTGAACCCTGCAACATGGATTGGCAGGTGTTTAACACAGCTGATGCTGATATGATTATTGCTTGGCGATCCTTTGCAAAGAGGATAGAGCTCGATAAAGATAAAAAATCATAATAAAAATACGTGAAGACTTATTTTTTATAAAAAAATTACCAGTAAGTTCACCATGACAGTACGTGTGTGTGTGTTGTACCAAGATGTGTATATTATGATGTCGCGCCTACAGATTGTTCTCTAGTTAGTTAAGTGGTTAATTATGAGAACTTATTCATAGCAAAATCATTCCCTTTTTCAAAATTGTTTTACCATTTCACATATATTTAGAGACTAATTTTATTCTCAAGTTAAATCTAAGTAATGTAAATTCTCATACAGGACTTCACAGGATTCGTGCTAATATTAGTGGCATAAAGTAATAACTTAGTGAAGTACTTGAAAATAAATTGAAGATTTGAATTTTTTTAAGTAAGTACGTAATGCAAATATACTTGTTTCATACGTAATAACCAGCAAATATATTTAATATGTAACATCTACATTGTATACGAAAAAACTGACTACGTTTTGTTCCTAAATTCCTGTTCGCCTATTACTGTACTAATCACTGCTGCTGATAACGTGGTTGATTATTATTATTATATAAATATATTTGGATTGAAATTATAAGTAGCTATATTTGCATCTTAAGCTGGCGAAACATATGGGCACTGAATCCCCATCTGGACAAGTCTTGTCTCCAAGCATTAACTTACAATAGAGGTGGACGATCTATTCATCGGCGCCAGATCGACGTTCGCACGTGATCCCAATGTGAATCCCACGCCAATACCACAACAATCTGCCATATTTTATTTCTTAATAACCACTACACATATAATGAAATATTACGGAACATGTATACCTACTTATCTTTTTTATTTTACTTAAAATGTTTTTTCAGAACACAACAAAAAAAATAGGGTTTTGAATTAAATATGTGAACGAAAGACCGAACATAGAAAGGAGATGCAGACACTAAGCATTGGACATCATTGGAAACTGAAAGTTTTTGCTAATTTCGTCTTTTACTTTCGATTGGACAAATGGAATATTTTCAGATGTTTAGGACTAATTCATTACCCATTTGTCTTTATTCCATCATCATCTGGTTTTATTCCAGACGTTAATCAACAATCTAAACAGAAGGAAAGGGGAATTGTGTCAACGACTTCCTGCTGACGGATTACCCTGACCGTTTGCTGATTGAGTTATTCTTTTTAAAGTATTTTTATAGTGAATCTTGTAAAAAGATGGGAAGGCTCTTAAAAGAAAATCTTATTTTCGAATTGTGATAGGATATATATTTTTTTGATAATGCGACTATTTCATTTGAGGTAACGACCAAAGTAACCGTCTGAAAAAAATCTGTTAAGTGTTATTTAAAAAAATACTCATCAATAACTCATTCCATACCTAAAAAAGGAACAAAATATATTTTAAACAATAAGAGACGTAAGACAAATACTGGCCGGCACCACGCGCGGCGGTATTAACGAGCCGTGCGCGCGCGCATTTGTCAAAAGAACACAATACCGCGTTATGGATAACCGATAGTTTGTTGCTTAGTTAGCTGCGATGTGCTCTATTGGTCGGTAGATACACTAAGGAGAGACACTGTTATTGGTCACAACAAAACATTTTTGCCAACTCCTGGTTTCCTAATGAAGGGTAGTAAAATGCGAATCCGAATGTAGTATAAAGGATAGTCCTGAAAAATATAAAGCAAATAAGTATACATATAATTAGTTTAAAATTTGTGATCCCTGTCCTTATAATAATGACCGAACCTTGACCAAATCGATTTAAAACTTTCCTATGTGGATATAAAACCTTGTAAAATCGTCTGTTCAGCCTGAAAAAGACGATTTAAATTGTTTTTTTGTTTTTCATTATAACTTGTTTCAATATTTTTTTTTAATATATAAAAAAGAAGTATAAATCCCACTTGGTATATCGCAATACGCCGACAGTTTTTGTTAATAAATTGTGAAAACGAAAACAGCCTTTGTAGTAAGATATGAAATCTTTTTTTATAGTTTTCACTCGGTGTGTCACTGCTCTGACTACAAACGCCGGTCAGCGGGTGGTGTGCGACCGAAACGTGCATTGTTGCTCGTTACCGCGACAAATCGCCGACGGGCGCGAGGTGTCGCCGATTCACGCGGCTACTAATCGTCGAAGACCTTGTGGGAAACAGCGTGATTATCTTTACGGCATTAGTCACTCACAATGAATATTATTACACTAAGCAGGTGCAAAATTAAAGTAATTATAAATTATATATGACTTAATTGTGACGACCGTTTGGCGCAACGGTAGCGATCCTGCCTTTTGCACCGGCGGTCCTGGGTTCAAATCCCGGAAGGGGCAGATGTTTGTATGATGAATACGAGCATTTGTACCTGAGTCATGGGTGTTTTTATATATTTCTATGAATATTACATATTTATGTATCATATATGTATGTCTATCCGTTACCCCAGTATCCATAACACAAGCCTTACAGTGATTACTTTGGGCTAGGCTAATTGGTGTAAATGTAAGAAATATTTATTTATTTATTTATTTTAATCCTGCTTTAAGGCTTTTAGAGCTTTTTGGTTTATGAAACTGTCTCCATTTTATCCGTGTCTACTTGAAACTGTCTACTGAAATGTCTAAATTATACACTTATTCAGAAATTTGTAAATAGTTTTGTGCTGCAGACGATATAGTAAATATACAAAAGTTTAAAAATCTTGTTAACGTGTCTTTTCTAAACAGTATTTTTTTCTTACTATAAATGACTTAAAAATCAAGAATTACGTCCAAAACTGGCCCCAAACTCTTGATTGTAGTCACACGGAAAATATTTTTATGCCCAATCTTGATTACGTTTAATTTATTGCATTTATATTTATTTTTATTTACACATACGCTTGTGCTTTTTACTGGCACCCTAAATCTTAACATTTTTCTTACCATTGTAAAGGAAATATTGTATTTGTATACACATTCTCTATATATTACTACACACATCAATTTATATACGTCTGTATACCAGATAGTTGTTAATTAATTATCTTATAATGTTATTCCTCTCTTCCTCAAATAAAGTGTTATCGTTAGTTTTTGTTAGTGTTAAGATTTGAAGAGCTAAGATGTTTAAAAATAGTTACAATTAATACGGGGTGAAAGTCATATCTAATGTTTGTATGTTTAGTATTGACTTACTAACTGCTGTTACTTTAGTATATTTATTAAATTGTTATGATTCATTTCATTAAATTGTATTACAATAAAATTTCGTTATCAGAAAATTTTACTGACTTCTTAAAAATCCTGTTTTTTTTTCCAGTATCTAGCTATAATTCTTTATAATACGCTTCGCAACAAAACACATCATAAACCACACTAGAGGACAAGTATCATCAGTTATAATATATAAACAATGATATAATTGAAAGATTTGTTAATTTGTTGATAAGCCCGCCTATCTGAAATTAAGTTGCGAACAAACTTTGAAATTGCTTAACATATTTTAATGAAATAACCTGAAATCATTGCCACAGTTTAGAAATCATATAAAATATGGATATTCCATAAAGAATAACTGCCTTTTACCTAATAATCAGACTAACATACTGTGTAGAAGTCAATAACAGAAAAAAAAATTTGCAGAATTTGACAGCTTAGTGTCAAATGGTTTGTTTCATGATACTATCATATTATGAAGCTTGCAGTTTCTTGCCCATCTCATTGTAAACGTTAAGGTAAGATACTATTTCATTTAGATCTATTAAGTTAAATATCGATTGAATTATTCCAATTATATTAGAGACAAAGGCAAATAATAAATTTGGAAAGTGACCATTGATTAATTTAGTCTCGATAACGTGTCAATAAATAAACAGTCATCAAATGTATAATATTAATCCACATTCTCATGTTTTCTTTTAATGAATACTTCTTTACCATCGTTGTGATTTGAAAGCCATGAAACGAAAAAGCGACAATAAAAAGAGATAGACACATAAATTCATAAGATTTAACGTAGGAGAAAATGAGATAGGAAGCATTATGTAAGTGTGTACATAAGTGTTTGTGTGCGCATGCGTAGTACAAAGCTTGAGAGAAGCCATCACAACAACGGTGGTATTTTGTATACATGTACGTATTATTTTTGACGGTTTCACTTCTACCACGTGTGAATTGCACACATGCTTTCTGCAATATTCTTTATATTATATATATATTTCGTATTTTTTTCATATACGAGTACATCTAAGCTATCAATCCTATCGGTTCGAAACCTTGTCTACTGCAAAACAGGCCGTAAAATAAAAGTGAAAAAAATCCGGATTATTTAGTTGTAATTACCATTTAGTTCTTAGCTAAACACATCATGGACTAATATTGGACAGAATTAATCATGCTTGTCACGTAAACATTAGTCTTTTACGGGATTCGTACTCACAACCGTATGTCTCGAAAACGAGGTCACTAAACGCTGCGCCGGGTCAACCGGCCGTTAAATATATGTTTGTTTATTTGTCACTCATGATCTATGACAATTAGAGGTATGCTACTTGGGACCACGGTTATTCTTTTTTGGAACCGGATAATTTCCGCTGTATTTGAGATGAGAGTCATTTCCTATTTAAACATTTTTATATTATGTTAACAAGTAATAGAAGGACTAGGATGACATAAACAAAACTGTTACAACTTTATGTAATTGATATGGTAATTTAAATATAATAATTTGAATATCTATGATCAGCATTTCAAATAAAGTATTTAGTGGTACCCATACATCCAACAACAGTAAGTATAATTCCATCCCCCATGTTTTACAACTAAATTTGTCTTATATTCAAACAAATTAGCTACATATTCACTATATTTCTTTTATTGGTAACAACCTGTGAATTTTATAAGTTAGTGTAAATCAATTTAGTAAATTTGACGAAAGCTGTGAAAATTTTTAATGTAAGATATTTTTTGTATGATTGGATTGTGTTTATTTCATTAAATAAAATGTATTTTAGGTACGTATTTTTTAGGGGGAAGAAGTGTCATCATTATCCACTACGACGAGTGAATCTTTTTTTTGGGTGTATTCACAATGGTTATAGTTAGTTAGTCCATTATGAATCAATGAAGGTATAAGAAAAACATTATTATGATGTATGATATGATATACATATGATATACACATCATATATTTAAGTAAATCGCTTAACCTTGGCATTTCGTTATTTTTATATTATGGGTTACGCAAATATATTTAATAAAAACGAAAAGGGCAGAAAACACTAATTACGTCATACCCGTACAACCAGTACAAGTTCTGAACGAATTCGGCGAAATCAAAATTTGAATTCCGAAAAAAAGAACGATAACTTTTTAAATTCGCATTCCAGAAAACAATGTCCGAACTGACGCGCCAGCCTCAAGGCAGCGAATGCATTAACGAAGTACAGCTTTGATATTAAGCGTATTATTTTTAACGTCTTTTTTTTCCTTTTTTCCTCTGTAAGACGGCACTGGTAGCTCTCCGAGTCGCCCGGAGCAAATCGCGGTTTATTACCCACCGCTTGGTAATTTATTATTGCATTTTTTGTATTATCAATAGCGTATAGTCTTCGTCCTTTTGCGATATTAAAATGGCTATTGTTTATGAAAAATCGTTGGAAGATTCTTATCGAGGGGTACTGCACGCTTCAATCAGTAATCGTCTGTGTTCGAAAAATATATAGTTAGCTTTTGTCAGGGTAATGCTCGTTTAAAATGAGGGCAGAAATATGCACGTGTATAAAGATTTTTTTACTTAGATTTACCTATTTAAATTTTCCGCTTGTTGTAGCTTACTTAAATTATTGTCTACCTATAATATTATGTTAGGTAAATATTTTACATTAGACTTACTGCAGCAACTGTCCTTCTGAGTTCCTTTTCTCACGCCAATTTAGTAATCAAGACAATAAAATATTTGCTAATATCGTTGACGATTTTCATTGAAAAGCGAGCTTTTTTCAGGTTTCCTGCTTTTGTAAAAAACAATTTCTTTCCCACATAGAACTGCGTATTGATTGTTGTAAGCTAATAAGGATATTTGCATATTTACATTTACGGAAAAGGTGTGTAATAACCGGCTGAATCCAATAGGCCCAACCCTTTACATTTACCTAAGGGTGTTGTATAACGCTACTAACGATACTGGAGGTAAGTAATTACGAAAAACTTTGATGGTAAAACGCTGGTCTGTGAGAGGCGTAGACTACAATATGAGACATCAGTGTTTTTTGAATCATGATGTTTATTACGATCTTCAATCCGCCTGCCAAGCGTATGAATTATTGCAAAACCCTTCCATTTTAGGAAAGACTTCTGAACAGCAATGGACGGCTTTCGGCTGACGTGTTAGTGATAAGGACATAAACAACAAAATGCACAAAAACTTAAATTCTTCTTCTTCGTACATTTTCAAACTTTTTACGCGGCACGTCATCTTAATACAATGACACAAAATGTCTTTTAATTATGAAGACAGAATTTTGCAGAGCTTTTATTGTACTGACTAAAAGACGTAAGTGGTTATTAATTTTGCAGAGACCTCTTAGCCGAACACATTGGCCGAAGGAATTAGCGATTGGCGCTTTCCTTTAATTTTCTCAATTTGCCAGCGACAAAATAAAAACGCCAAACAACGGAAAGAATTGTTTGTTTCGTTTAACTAAATTTGGGCACCGCAAAGAGTTCGCAATAAAGGAGTTCCGAAATGCTGACTACTGGTCTCCAGTTTAGGGACAATCCGTTCACATGACTTAACTGGTCTAATTTGGTGGCCAACGTATAAAAAAGAAAAAACAAGGTATGTGCCCGCGAAAAATCACCATTGTCCATTCCAAATTCAAAATGAGGAAGACGCGGGAATAATGGTGCAGGTTCTCGAAACAGGAACGTCAAGTTTTAAAAAAGGAATCGCTTAAACGGAGGCCGTTTGCAAGTAATCACAGGCGACGGCACCGATCCTTTGGCTGTGTTCACAGTATGGAAATTTCATTCATTGAAACTGAATTGTCATACTAGAAAAGATATATTTTGCTTTAAAGAAGTTGCTTTGTAATAGAAGAACGGAGAATTAATTTTAGCATAGTTTCCATAACCATTTTTAAAAATAGATCATTATGTTATCTTGTTTAATTTACTTTATTTTTGGAATAACTTAAGTCATTTCATTCTATCCTTTTTAAATACGCAGGAGTAGTCTGCATACTGCTATTATAGCATTTATTTAATACTAACTAACATCACCACGCGTTGCTGTATTATAAATTAAAATGAAAGCTATCATAGGTATGTCACAAGTTGGAACAAATCCAGCAAAATAATAAAAAGCATCAAAATCGGTTGAGTAATATGAATTTATATTTGAATATAACCGCATGAAATAACACTGAGTAGAACTTATGCCTAATGAATAATATCACTGTAATTATAAAATTTCGAATTAGTATCGTAGCGCAACATAAACAAAAATATATTAAGTACCTGGGTTTGTTAAGCCGATTAGATATTGTGAAATATAGATAATACTGCGATATTTTAAAATTCTACATAGAAAGTGCAAAAAAGTACTTTATTTCATTATATTCTAGGTTAATTGACATTTTATTGGCATGACAAAAGGGAAGATTGTCGGACTTAATAGTTTAAAGCGTTGTTAAATTAAATGAGAAAATGTATAATGCATGTATAATGAATATTTCTTAACCTGAAATATATTTACTTAAAAAACTTTTTCAATAGATAAAAATGCTTTAAATATTATAAGAGTTATATTATATTATATTATTAACTAATTATTTATTCTTACTAAGAGACAAAAACAGTACATTCATCAGCATATTATGCAGTAAGTATCAAACAATACTTACTGCAGACAATGATCTGAAGTTTGGCTTTTAATTTGCATATTTTGTTTTTAACATTAAATATAAACTTTGTAGGTATTTTTCAAAATTAATGATGTCCACAGTGGTTAGGAACAAGATTTACTATAACCAATACTCATAACCAATCACGAGAGCAAAGTACAGATTGGTGGTTGATATTTTTTTTTATCACTCATGCGATAATCAGCCTTTGTGATAATGGCCCAGACCAAA
This sequence comes from Calamotropha paludella, assembly GCA_927399485.1. NCBI lineage: Eukaryota > Metazoa > Arthropoda > Insecta > Lepidoptera > Crambidae > Calamotropha > Calamotropha paludella. The sequence continues at coordinate 14,340,078 of OV656803.1, read as the reverse complement.
CGCTCTAACAAAAAAGCTACCGATTTGTTTATGGATGTACATTTAAAATTTTAAAAAAAAGTTCTCTAAGTAAACGACTGAGATGAAGTCAGCCTTATATCGCGTGCATCCCGGCACAGGTGCGCGCGCAGCCCGGAGCGACGGCCGCCGACTTCATTCATTGCCCACCGCGACTCCACGGGGCCGTTGTATTGTTACAATCACACCGGATATCAGCTTAAAACGACCATTACTTTGCTGATTGTATGGTCAACATCAAGCTCTACATTCTTTAATACGAAATTGTCTCTATTACAATAACATAAGGCACTTGCCCCACCGCCAACAAGAAAGCGACTAATTATCAATTGTTTTCATGCCCAAGAAACATGTAATGAAGCTTTTACCCGCGGCTTTGCCAGCGTTAATGTAGACTACCGATTAAAAGTTTGATTTCTATCTCTTTAGAAAAGTACTCGTTTTCTTGATAAGATTTACCCAATGTACTTTCCTGTACTCCTGACAAAGTGTATGCAAAATTTCATGATGAGCGATTGAGTATTTATGGCGTGAAAGTGTAATAAACAAATTGACTCTATCTTCACTTTAAGCCTATCATTTGCGGAATTACATGTTCTTACCATATACCAAATTTCATCGCAATCGGTCAACCCGTTCTTGACTTTACACTGCCAGCTAGAACAGTATCTCCACTATTTTCGCAACGACAAGAGCGAACAAAGATCGGTCCTCGAACAACACTCAGTTGAATTTGAATTTGAAAGTCTCTCAGTCACTAAGAATCTTTCAAAGGTTTTTTCACCTGCAAAACTATCGAAACAACACAATTCCGTATCGCTGTTCACTTACTAGATTTTAGCTCTACTTGCGTCTCGTTTGTAGTCGGCGTTGGGACAGAAACCTAATGTATGTCGACACTTCAAAATGTATAGCTTGATGTGCTTTCGATTATACTTATAATGTATTAATATTTATAATTTTTGTAAAACTATTTGTCAATAAAAATATTGCAACTCGAATTTTCTGTATTGCTTTTCGCAGTGATGTCAAATTTTCTATTTTACCAAACTAATTTTGTGCAAGTTCTTTAGTGTTATACAATTCCATATTTTATTATATCTATATTGTTATACAATTCCCATGACTCTAATACGTCCAATTTAAATAATCTAAGAAATTAATACTAAAAAATTATCACTAACATTTTGTATTCTTTATCAGTGCAATAAAATAAAATGTGTACTTTTTGTAACGAAAAAGGGAAATATATCGCAATATCTTACCATGAAACAAATATAAAATATATTTTTCCACCTATTCAGAATGGTTTTATGTCAATTTGATGAGCCTGTACAGCCAACCATACAAATATATTTTATGATTTATAAACCGACCGTGTATCAATATACATGTTTTGCAATGCATATGAAATACAGCAGTCCAATTTGCAAAAGAAACAGATAAGATACCTAACAAATAGCAGTTAATAATTCATTGACCGTTCCAACAGCACTAGTAGCAATCACTTACGAAACGTTCAATGTCACGCTTGTAGAGGAAATTATTTGTTAAACACATGAAATAATTGCGGCTCAACCCGTGTCGGATGCAGTCATGATGTCAGCAATTACTCACTCTGACGTCACGATACATGAGTGTGTAATATCGTTGCATAAACAAATGGTAAGTCATAAAACTTTTTTTTGTGTTATAGGGTAGTATACAAATAAAGCAAATAATGTAAATGTTTTGTACGAGTATAATTTATTTATCTATATAAATATATCGTCTACTGTACGTGTGTGTCACTGAACTCCTGCTAAACGGCTGGATCGATTTTTTTTTTTTTTTTGTATGCGTTTGGGTGGCGCCCTGGATGGTTTAGATTCACAAATCAGCACGGCAATACAGCAGCTGCAGCAGTCGGCACAGCAACGCGTGGCCGGTTTAGCTAGTAATATTATTTTTTTATAACATTTGCCTGAGCTGGATACAAGCATTCGGTTCTCGTCGGTCACAGCGAATACGCAATTGGCGATTTTGCAGCCAAAGTTACTCGATTTACCACATCAGCGGAGCACAAGCGTTAATTTGTGAGAAATGTAAACGCTGAGCTTTATCCCGAGTCTATACACGTATATTATACTTGGTATATTAACAACCTAAACTCTTTTAAATTATACGCAGCGTACATAAAAAAAAGATTGCTAAAAATTAATGAAGGACTACTTTTATTTTTTATTTAAAGACAGAAAATGAATAAAATGCGGCGTATTACTTGTGTATCGGACTGCGTATATTTGTATCGTAAGTGTAGTATGATCACTAACTAAGAGGTAAAGCAATAATATTTTAATCTGATAAAAAATAAAATCAAGGAATAATGGTCAAGCAAATTTGACTTACATAGTTCCTCCTCACCATGTAGGGAAAGTAAAAAAATGCATAAATCTCTTACAAATATTTTTTCTAAGATACTGTTTAAACGATAACAAAAACGGTTATTTTTAATTACTTATTTATTCTTAAGACATTTTCCGTAACTTTGTCGTAAGCGTTACTACCGTTAATTTTTTTTGTCAACAATTGCCACAGTTTATCTTCTAAATTCACTACAGTTTTGTAAATTTATTATAAAACTACCAATTACATAATTTTGTTACAGTTTCAATGTCCACTTAAAAAGTAAAATAAGTTTAAATAATCGGAATATTACGAGTATTATACTGAACACATATTCGTTAAAATGAAATGTGACAATAAAATGAATCGAAACTTGTTTCTTCATGTATATTTAAACTATTAAGTTTCAACACATAAATTGAAACCACTAGAAATTCCTGAGCGAGCCGGGGTGAAAAGCTCTCATAAAGTATAAATTAATAAACTAAAATATTAATTACCTCTACCCGCAACATAAAATTAAACGTTAGAGGCACGTCCTGAGGATGGATCTGATAAAATTGGAAATTGAATTGTCAATAATTGCGTGAGGCATTGGAGGTCAAAGGTTCTCATAGCTAACAGGATGACAGTAAAACATATTAAAATCGAAATAATTATTACTGATATATTGATAACAGTTCTAAGAAACATAGATAAATCAATATCTATCACCTTTTTAAATATAGAACTTAAAAAAAATGTTTCTTGTTTTTAGCTTTCCGTTTCCAGGACGGGTGAGGACATTGTGGTTTTTTTTTAAGAACTTGAATAAAATTTGTTGTGGAAGGTCTAAGCTAAGTCGATAGCAAATATTATCAAGTGTCTCTTGAAGATGTCGAGGAAATCAAACGACACATTAAAATATTACAAGAGATTTACTGTATTGTCGATGTCTGTAACATCGTGTGCGTGTCTACGACTTACAAAAATAAACAATCATATTTTTAGTTATATAAGATGATGTTACCTTATAAGTAATATACTTAAGAGAAAAATAATGATATGTCATCTGGTGATCGGAATTAGATGCATTTCAAATACTGTTCAAGTGTTACTATAGTAGGGTTTATGAAAGTACTGTTAGCTGAGACTTGTGTCTTACTTGCAGGTGTACCTATAATATAGAAATGATATTATCCTCTAAAAAGTAATTTAATAACATAAATTCAATAACGAAATGATTTTGCTATTAAAAGTTATTTATCGTATTGTTTATTTGTATTTAAATACAATAAATAATCTTACTAAATATTTGTTCCATTCATAGGTATGTAATGTATAGTGAATGCGATAGTATTGGAACTTAACGATTGAGCTAAGATGATTCGAATTCCACCTGAGAAGTTACATTATTATAACAATTGTTTGTGTTTTAAAATATTGAAAAAAATATCTTTTAAAGTTAAGTAGGTAATCTCATCAGCAATAAAGATTGTATCGGTATATTATCCTGTGAGTAAATTTCTGCAGTTAGGCTTATTTAGATTATCTCCACACTAAAGGGATGGTGAGCGTGTTTGTTTCTCAATTAAGGTCGTTTCTTATATTTATATATTTATTGTTCAATACATTAAGTTACTATAATTTTATCAGGACTCATAAGTAAAAATTTCGAGGGTTTATAAGCTAATGAGAGTTCGCAATCAAAAACTTACTTTTATATTATATCCGATACTTATATCACAAAATAAAAACTTTAAATAATAGGTTTGACTAGTAGTAGCAGTTTAAATAGTTTGAAGTATATGTAGAAGATGCGAATTAATTTTACGAGGTAAAATATTTTTTAGTTTTTGTCAATAACGGGGTACAGTTGAGGATTTTTTTCCAATGATCTTCTTTTCTTTACCTTTAAGATGTGGTTGGCAAAATCAAACCTTCAAACAATATACCTATATAAATTGTAAATAATAAAATATGTATTACATCCAATAATAAGTCAAACTGAAGAAATATTCCTTATACTATATACTATATTATAATTAGTGTTTGTTGATATAGGCACTAAAGCTTATCATATCTATGATATTCAAGTTATTATAGAGCATGATGAATAGATTAAAACAGTATTATCGGAGCTTGCAGTGAGACTTATCCTTACAAATTCGCTTAATTTCTAGTGCATACATACACATTGCAGTCAATGGGACCTGTAAGAGACATGGATTAAAATACAGAAATAATCATAGATTTAGAAGAATGTTTAGCGACGTAGGCATATTTGTATATAATGTTACAATTTCAAATTTCGTATAAGTAATTTATATATTGTAAAGTTAATTATTTTTTTTTGTTTAATTACGTCGCTCGTTTGGTTATACATCCTTACTAGTTGTCTGAATGATGATGCTGCATTGTCCGCATTTGCTGTATTTGTTGCAATACAGACTGCATAAAAATATTCAATATTTATTTTTATACTAAGTTTTGCTCGCGAATTTGGTTATATCTCGGTTACCTAAATTTCTTTTTCCCAGGGTAGAATCAATCGTTACACCAAAGTTCATTAAAATCGGTTCACTATCTTGTCATAAAAACGTAACAAATAGAGACAGATAGCTACTATCACTGACATCCTGCATAACTTTCAATTTAGAATCAAATTGTTTTAATTATCTTTTATTTTTTCCGGTTTCCGTTACATACTATAACGGTGAGCTTCTCTATAAAACAATATTACTCAAAACATTTTAGCGTGATCTGAGCCACAAAGAAACTTATTACGATGCATAAAACGGGCACTTTAATGGCCGGTATGTCCTAATCATAAAGCTCGACCCGTAATTAATAACAGGCTAAACGTTATTGTGTGAGCGGCTATTATGTGGGATTTATACCACGGGGATATTGGCAAAGTATTCTGTTCGAGTAACCATGGTTGCGAATATAGTGAGATACTTTCAACCCTTATTTCCTAGTGGATAAAGGTATATATGTGGCGTTCTTTTAAAAATAGATACAAAAAATAATAAAAATGGCTTACAGATATCGTTTTGGTAAGAATGTTATCTGGCAATCAACTATTAAGTTTCGATAAATAACTACAAAAAATAGAACATACATATAAAGCGAAATGGAGGCTCTATTTATTGATCTTATATTCACCTTTTATATAGGCGTAGAAAATCTGTCGAAGTGAATGGTCCAATGTTTGACTTGACAAAAAATTTAGAAGGAAAATAACAGGCGGTACGGATAAAACACATTAACCCGCTGCATAATGTACAAATTTCTAAATTGACTTTAATCACCTATGTGTTTGAATTTAAACTTAAAAACCTGATTGAAGTAATTTGATCGTATTGGATAAATCGATAAGTTGACGACTACAGATTGCAATTTTTTTTTCACTGCATGATCACTTTGATTTTTGATGTTGGTAAGTATTACGATATTATTATTGTATAGGTATTATTATTATATTCGGCTGCTCTACCCATGTTTTAACGCAATGAATCAATTGTTACATATTTTTTCATGATATGAAAACGATCACCATCTACCACTAAGCCAATTAATAATCAAATTCATTGCAATAAGGTATTAAGCTTCCTTGAGCTTCAGTTCGGTGACTTTCGTTTCAAAACCTTGTTTTTTTTTAATTAATACCCTATTTCACACGACACCGTAGTCACCCTACCCGGCACTCTATGGTTCCGATAATAACTTTATGATGTTAATTATTTTATGGCAACCGTGCAGCGGTGAATGTGGCGGTCGGCGTTATGTTGTGCCGACATTTTGTATAATCGCTGATGTTGGGCGTGAGGCAGGGGACCGTTAAGAAACAGGCAGGTTAATGAAAGAACTTTGGGGATTACAGGGTTTTATTGTAGTTATGTCATGCTTGATGGTTAAGTGCTTTAATCGGTCAATCTCCAATATACTGTCATTCAGTTTTTGAAAGATACCATAATTCGAAAAGCTTTTGATGAACAAGGGTTATTTTAATATGCTAGATTTTTATATTCCAAAATAAAGTAGTATTATCTTATAAACCTATTATCTTTGTTTAACCCGTCAGTGTTGACGTGAAAATAATTTTCATAGTTGGTGACCCCGGTCTCACTGACCAGTATTTTATTTATCTTAATCAAACGAACATTTAGCTGATTTAATAAAAAATAATACATTTTTGGATAATAAAACATAAACATATCTAAAAATACAACATGTTTATTACTAGCAAAGATAAACAAAAACATGCAAGCCGTTAAAAAGCTTCTTTTTATACATGTAGGTAATTTAAAATATTCCTGACAGTGTTTTCACAATAAAATTAATTTTAAGTCTTAAGTAATGCCTAGACATCAAGAACGATTAGAAAAAAATTAAGTATAAATAAATTTATAGACAAAAACAGCAAATTATAAAATACATAATCCGTAACGCACGTTTATCAACGACCGTGTATCACTAAAACTCCGGAGTATATGTTTCCATATTTTCATACGACTAATTGTCGAAGGGCAATTCCCAATCAGGCAGCTACACGGAATCATAGAACAAAACATATGAAAATAAGAAATATATTCCTGTTTTTGTAAAACCCCGGTCACCGTTATGTCACTGTTGTCGGGTTAAATAAAATACTAGGTGATGCAGTCGCTAAGCATAAAGCTATGCTAGCACCATATATTGGAGCGGAGCGTAATACCTAAAAAAGAAAAAAAAACAATTAGTTTCGATAGAAATTTTTGCGAATTTCAAAATTCGGGACCGTCACAATCTGGTCTTAAACCTGTTAATTCGATCCCACACAAAAAAATATAAAAATCGGTTAAGAACTCGGGAAGTTACGGCGTAACAGACATTGCACCATTGAAGCTGATCCATGGGAGCTTCGCTCGCTCCGCTCCAAATAATGTACCTTATTTCAAAATATTTTTATATCTCCGTTATTTTACCCTGGATTTAGTCAAAAGTTACTATCAAGAAATAAAAGTAAGTAGGTATAAAAAAATATATTCTTATTAACATACAGTTGGAGTTTTAAAAATTAACCACGACCATTTTATTAAATTAACAATAAACGATATGATAAACTACATCAATACGGAGTCGTTATTTTTTCAAATATATATTAATAAATAATAAAAATTAAATGTTGTCAAAGAATCCAACTTTATAAATGTTAGCCATCAGCTTGATGACTAACAATATTAAGTATTTCTGTGCTTCGGATGCCACCCCCAGCTGCCAATTCTACTTACTAATCATTATTGGGGCTAACTTCCAGAGGTTTGCATGGTAGAATACAGTCCATGTGTCGTCGATATTTTTAACATGCTTTAATTACATCTGCCTGTAACTAAAAAACTATGAAATAAAATATAATTAAATTTATTTGGCCTACTTCTAGTTCTATCATCGCGAAACTTGATGACAGTACATATGATATTACCGAGCTGGTCTGATGATTGAGTTCAACTTGGTGGAACTAAAATAATGTGTTTTATTTTTATTTTTAAACGATTATTTTGTTATCATATTTTTTGACGTTTTCCTTAAGTTGGGAATCGGGATTTCCGTATAGACTCTAAGAGAGTATATGCCCAAGAGTATATCTAAGAGAGTATAGTCCATCACGAGGATCCAATCCAGTTTGGATGCTGCAAATGTACTCACGAACTACGGTAAGTAATGGTTTTTGGTCACCCATGCGGTAACCGGTACTTGCAAAAGTTAGTTTACCTCGAATCGTAGGTTCAAAGCGCTATCCACTGCAATATCAAGCTTCTGTACCAACAGTTAGGATATTAATAGACTATTCGTTAGAATTCATGGGGGTTTTCGGAATGGTAATACGATGTAAAATGGCTATTTTACAATATCTGATAATTAATACTAATCGATCCTTGATTTTATTAAGTAGAAACTGATTTTTTTAAAGTATTTTATAAACTATTTTTTAGTTAAATGTTTTAAGACAACAGTTACTAGATATGGTTTTCTTCTATACTCAGTAATGTCAAAACGTTATTGAAGCTAGCTCGTGAGTTTGAAATTGTAAAGTAAATGTGTTTGTAATAAAATTGTGTTTGCTTAAATGCTTAAGTATAGGTACAAGTAAGTAACAACCGGTACCATTTACATATTAGTTTTAATTTGTAATACCTTTAGGTAGTTATTGTGTTTATAAAAAATCACATTATCTTCGATTATTAGACTCTGATTGAACTGCAGCGCAAAGGAATACAGTTTGGACAGAAGTCGAGAAGCCGTAGATGTGTTCGTTTTTTCAGAACGTTGTACGACGGGCAGAATCTTCTTCCCCCTGATTATAAAACATGGACAAATTTAAACTTGTTTAAAACTGAAACCTTCGCTTTTATATGTAAAAAGGATATTTTTATATATAAGGGTATTTGTGGTACGTAAATGTTGAAAATACTACAGCTAAAACCGTCTGCTCAAAATTATATTTTAATTATATAATCAGCACAGTATCAAAGGTGAATGACCTCTACCTCGACCTAAGCTTTACCGTTAAAATTCGAAACACCTCCAGTACAATAAAACAATAAATATAAAGTCTTCGCTACCGAAGTCCGAACGCATCGAATCGATCAGCGTGCGTAATCCAATGCTTTCCCACACACATACGGGTATATATTAAATAAAAGATAGCGCGCAGCCACGGCGCAACTAATGCTAATGTACCGGGAGATATGATATATTGACAGGAGTGGAGGTACTACAGAGCAAGTAACAGGCGTGTTATTATTTTGTAGTTTGCGATGCCGACGTACAGCTACGAATGGATATGTTCTAAGGATTTAATTCGACGCGTAATGTTCTTGTTTGATGCAGTTGATTGACGAAGCGGATGTTTGTACTTAGTTGCATGTACGTGGCTTTTACGTGTGGCAATTTTTAAATCTAAAGTACTGTACTAGATTTTAATTATGTTTATCAATTTTAATTTTACTAATTGGATTCTAAACCATCGAATTGAATAATTGTATTTTCATTTTTCTTAAATAATAACTGCTAGAAACTAACTGCTAAATTGAAAATCAACACGTTTATAGTATCGGTTTTGAGTTCCATCTACTCAAAACCGAGTTCATGTATTATTATCTTGCATTTAAATGCATAAGTAATAAAAACAAGTGTGCCGAGTATTTGGAACAGTTTTTTTTTTAAGAATAGATAAATACATTTATTGATAGTCGTTAGGTACTTTTAAGACAGTGGAGCTATGTGATGTATTAATTAAAAAAGCAACTGAATTTTAAAAATCAAATGCAGATGAATACCATCAACTGAAATTAGATATTAGTTACTCTTACTGCGATGGCAAGAGTTAGAGATTTTAGTCCCATTAGCGACAGTTGCTACCGAGTACCTATAGTTGTTTATTGGTATATTTATGTAATATTATGAATTATCTACATTATTTAATATAAACATTTAAAACAATAGCCAGTAATATATGAACTCAGTTTTGTATGTGATCAAAATAAATCTCTAATTGGTGAACACATTTTACTATTTAAGGGTATTTTTATTCACGGCCCACGCATTTGGGGAATACGCCTCTCCATTTTAATTAAAATACAAATTATAAAGAAATATAATCATCATAAAAATAACGTCACGCTTTGTTACTCACACATAACGCAATATAATTGTCAGAAATGTAGGTACCAATTAACATCGGGTCCAATAAAAAGAATCGTGCTTCGAGCCGTGACTAATTTATTCAACTATAAGTCTTGTCACACCAATGTCCGCAGCCATCATTATTTTGCATTCATATCGTGTTGACCAATGAGAGAAAAGTATGCTCCTCCCGCGCAACTATTAGCCAATCGGAACACGTCATTTGAAAAACAATAGAACATAAAAAATCTACGTCACGCACTTCGGCGCGTGCGACGCTCTAATTCGTAGTGAAACAAACAATCGCGCTTATCTGTTGTTGTAGTTGCTTTGCTAAATGATATTGTAACGGAATTTTCCAAAGGACTCTATTTCTTTTAAAATAGAGCTCAAAATTTAACATAAAAATAAAATACTATTTAAAAATAACACCATAGAAATATGTTTATTAATTTATAATGTCATGAAATACAAGCCTTATAATCTTGATTTGAAGCGATTGGCAGCATTGATATTTGAAACAAACAATCGCGCTTATCTGTTGTTGTAGTTGCTTTGCTAAATGATATTGTAACGGAATTTTCCAAAGGACTCTATTTCTTTTAAAATAGAGCTCAAAATTTAACATAAAAATAAAATACTATTTAAAAATAACACCATAGAAATATGTTTATTAATTTATAATGTCATGAAATACAAGCCTTATAATCTTGATTTGAAGCGATTGGCAGCATTGATATTTGAAGACAGATATTTTATTAAAGGTTTTTCCTTTAAATATAAAGCGCAAGTTTTGGTTGTGTAAACAATTCATTATATTTTTTATTATCATCGGTTATGTTATGGAGCTAGTAAGTAGGTTAAATTGATGTACTTTGTTAATATTGTTCAATTTTAAAGTCTCCTACTTTTACATAAAAATATGGACATTTTATGTAACTTTATGGTTTTTTATAAATTTCAATGTGACACGCAGTTTAGAGCTTTCATAATAAAGAAGTTCGCTCCTCCAGAGGAGCGAGCTCTAGAGATTTGGTTCCAGAACCAATTCTAAGTTCTGAGACTAAAGAACGACTGGAAAGATGGAAAGAGCTTATCCTAAACAACTTATTTTATCCAGCTTTAAACAGTTTCGACTGTTACTTCTTTTGACTTACAAATCCAAATACAGTTGATTTTTCTTCCCCTCCAATTAAATCCCAACTGGCACAACATATCTTTTCTATATGGCTATGGAGAATAGGTGATAACATAGTACGAGGTCTAAGCGTGAATTGATAGATGCCAATATCAATACTAAATGTTAACGTGCCCTTCAAAGCTACAAAGTATATATTTTTGCCACCCATTTGATAACCAAAATTTGCGATAGTCGCACGTTTATCACCTATATGACTATGCAAAAACAATCATACTTTATATTGGTAGTTAATTAATTTATTTGAAGATGACAGTAGCGTAGCCGAGGTAAGTGCAGCAAAAATCTTAAATACGCTTTAAACTAGAAATAGTACCTAAACTACGCTTGTTATGTAATAGTCAATAAAACCACAACTACTGTGTTCTTTAAAGGAGTCACCAATGCATCGAATTTTTTCTAAAGCGTTCTTAGGTACCTTGACTTGCCAAAGGCTCCTTTAAGCACAAATGGTAGGTACATGGCATCAAGCAATTTCCTTTAGATATTTTATGTTTTCACCCCTTTGATAAATAAAACTGGATAACGCTTCGCTGTGGCTTTGTTTGGTAAGTTACAATTATCTTTAAAAGAAAAGCAGCCTTATTTATAAAAAACAAGTTATTCCATTCATTATTTTTTGAGGTTCCGGGACTTAAAAAAACACACGGAAGCTGAATCACATATAAAGAAGATTAAACTGTAAAACAAAAACTGTTAGGTTCTAATTAGAATTAAGTTTGCCTAATTGCATGAGATAGTATTTCAAATCAAGTACGAGGAGTAAACAAAAGTATTTCCTACACGTTCCAGAATAGAAGACTACAAGGATTCCAACACCTAAGTTCTCCTAATTAGGAATGGGAACAACCTATACAGGATTTGACTCCTAAGCTTGGGCTAAATCCAGGGTTGTCAGTTTCCAACTCTTTTTTAACGAAAACAATAGGGTTGTTTATAATAATTGAACACACAAAAAATGTACTTTAGCCTTTGTGTCTATTCATAATGAAACTTTTGTTGTGCAACACGAGAAACTTTATATCCGGCAACGTTGCACAATGGATTGTGACGTCAATTACGTAACTTTATCTTAGCGCGCCCCCACAAGTCTCACAATTGCTGGCTGATTTCGGAAACGAACCATATGGATGCAACTTTCTCTGACAAAAAATCGATCACTGATTTCTGATGTGTGGTACTGGAACGCTGGTTGTTATTTAGTTGGTAGTTTTGCACATCTCACAAAAATCTGCCCCTTCTTGGAATCGCACCCAGGACCGTCGGTATAAATGTCAAGATCGTAACCGTTGCACCGTTGCAACGACATTTTATATATAAATATACATTAAATATAATTGTTACAACGGTGCAGTAGGTGCAAAGTTTTCCTTCTTGGAATGCCTCTCCACTTCTGGAGGTTGGCTGTCAGCTCTGCATATCGCTTCTGGTCTCTCGCGATTGAAAAAGTTCCTCTAGATGTTGCGGAGACATGATAACTTTCTTCTTCCGACTACTTTACATATACAAGTATTTCTACTTTAAAAACAACCCTTATGTCTCTAACTCCTAACAGGAGTAAGACTGAGCGATTTGTAGACTTTCTCTGTTTGCTTAGAGTTATAGGAGGACTTGGGCAGTAAGCTGGTGAATGCGTGATGAGAGCGTTACGAAAAATGTAATCTGGTGATGCGAACGGAAGTTGAGAGGGAGATATAAGTTAGTGAAAATAGAAAGAGAGAGAGAGTTAAGTTTCGTATACTACTGTAAGGGCAAGAGAGAGAGGTGCGAGCACACATTTTCTTTCACTCTTTCTCTCATAGCTAGTTACGTTTCGTATATTAATTTATATATAGAACTAAATAATTTTTACTTCAGTCGTGTGGTTTAAAGCACAGTCGTTCTTTTCTTTAGCTTTTCAGAAATTAAGAGTTGATATTATTACCCAATATTAATCAGTCAATCTACATTAGACCCTTGTTGTGGGTTAGGGCCCATCCTCCTTATGGTATTTTTTTCTTCATTCTTAAGGAATGTTTGAGCATAAGTAGTCAGGATGATCTTGCAAAAGAAAGAGTAAATTCATGAGCTTGAGGAAACTGAATGAAGAGAAGACGCTCTTAAACCAGATCAACCATAGGAGCACACAAAAGGAAATAGCCATAATTTCTAAATAATAACAGATTTCATTAATGAAAGATTTGACCAAAGGATTCATATATTAATCTCATCAAATGAAGTAATATCAGCCCTGCACAGTGGAAGGCGTTGCGTGTAATTAGAGATTGTATACATTAGCGAGTACAAATAAAGCACAATGTATCGAGCAGGCCCCGGCGCAGACATTAGTCTCGCCAGAGGTCGCGGATGTACCCACGGCGTCCACAGCCCGGTTACACAAACAAATGTAAGATTTAAACTGCGTTTATTTAAGTATTTGTTATTTTTAACATACTCTCTTCAAAAACTTGTGCTACAGCCTTGGCAGTCGTAACAGCTTGATTGATTCGTTTTCTATGAATATATTTATCGAAGCAATAAAACATTTAGAAGGCATTTAGAGACGTTCTGGAACGTGTTTATATAGAAAGTTAATCACAGATACTCTATCACAAAAAATATGATCACTATTATTCAAATAAAGGTTTTATCCAACGGTCAACTGTTTTACTGAGTTTTTTGAATGCTATTGTAAGAATGTTTTAAATACGTTGATAGCTAATTCATAAAGTTATATTAAACGTAAACTACAGATTAAAAATTTAGTTGACCAATTGTGAAACCCAGCCTCAGTGTTTGCAACAGTGGCATCAGCCGTTCTAATTAACATAAACACCAACTCTCAGCATATTTATACCCAACATAGTATTATATATTTGTCTCGGACAACAGCGGGCGAAGTGATTATTCACGCTAAGAAATTGTTCGTAAATTGATCTAGATTTTATCAAAGCTGAGAGACAGTGTGTTAGGATAAGTGGTTTTCTTGCTACTGTTAGTCGGTATCTGTTTGTTGCAAACGTCTCTTTCTAATGATTTAAGTCCCGATAAAATTATAAATGGCCTTTTGTCGGATTATGCAACCACTCTGGACCACTCTTGTTTCAATAGACTTTCTGCGTGTTTAATTAAGGAAAATATTGAAAGTTTAAACTTAGAATAGTAATATTTTAAGATATTATAGATTAGCTGTTAACAAAATTTGATACCTACGTAAAGTCTGCGAGCGAAATCGGTTTTGCCGTTTACGAAAGCACTTGGATTCAAGCTTGTTGTTTACTGGGCATGATAATATACTACTATTACAAAGAAAATAATTATAAAATAAAAATAAAGAGGTCAAAAAAAGAGTTGATGTCCAAAAAAACAATAGAATCGCATTCATAAAAGTAATAAATTACTTTTTACGAAGGTTGGCCAGTAATGTGTCAACTCTGAGAGGATTACTTTACCATAAAATATGAAAAAATGCATAATCCCAAAAATGGCGGAATATACCTTATTTTGGGCCACCCTGTATAATTAGGAATTAATTAATATTAGAACAATTTTATATTAGGAAAACCATGTTAGGACAATTCACTTTAAAATGATAAACCGACCCCCACTAATAAGTATTTTTTGCTAGCTTGCTCTTCTTCGATTATTTAATGAATGTTCGGTTTCTTCATTGTTTAGAGCATATAAAAAGGCCAAACAAAACCACTACAAAAATAATGTTATTCTACAACACATAGATTAATCACTTCATTTTTATTGATCATGGTTGTTTTAATTGATTGGGAGCTAGCGAACTCTTAAAGACATATGAGATTATAAATAGCCCAGCTTCTAAGTCACTTATTCTTGGTAGATGTTGCTGATATCTTTTTAATCTGTATTCTGAGCCTATGAGTGGTAGTACAGGTCGGTTGAGTACCTGAGGCTGCAGAAGCCAGTCGAATCACGCGAGCGTAATTAAATATGTTGATGCAAGTGTACGCATTAAACTAAACGCAGATTTGTGGTTCGCCACGCTGATGGACACAGATTATGTCATAGTGGTAAACTAAAATGTTATTGGCATTAAAGAGCATAGCGAACTATTTCGCTCATATTTGGACTAGCGCAACTGGTTAAATATCTCTACTTTACAGAAGACCGCAGCCAAATAACAATAACTTTTTTATTGTTATGTTCCTGTGAATGAGTAAGGTTTACAGAGCTCCTGGGGGGTGCTACGTTAGTAGCACCGTAGTAGTAGTAGTAGTAGGTCAGGCTTTCAAGGTGAAGGTGACAAGCCGATTTTCTAGGCAAGCGCGTCATATCTTTGATCGCATCGTCGCTTTCCATCGGGCGAGATAGCGGTCAAGCGCCTGCCTATTTAGTATATATATCCGTCCACGATCCGAATAAAAATAGATATAATTACTAATTTAGAATTATCATTATACATTTTTCTAAAGTCGTCATAAGTTTTAAATGATATCCAATTTTGATGACCATAACAAAATCAGCAATGTGATGGGAATAAAATACATCGCCATGAGAAATAGTAATTCGTAGCGCAGGCTGCAAAATATGGACGTATTTTTCATAAATAATTTTAAATATCCTTTTCAAAAGGCATAAATTTAGAGGGACAGAGTATACGGTAGCGAGCTCTCACGCAAGCTAATTAATATGGAGTACGCATCGATTTATAGGTGTTTGACTTAAAGTTTAGCGCTGCACGTAAAGTGAGCATACGGGAGAAAATATTGGCTCATTTAACTTCAAGAATATACCTACTAATAATTACATTTTAAAATGTTTCTCTTATTACTCATTTCATTTTCGATGCACCATAATTATATGAGTAAAAATAAAATCTGTTTTAAGTAATTATTTTCTTCTTTCATTTAATTAGTTTTATTATGATATTAACATGTTTTCGAAGTTAATAATAATCTTATCACCTCACGTGCTCGAAAAATTTTTGGTTTGTCATTCAATTTCTGCGTGGGAAATTGCGTTTTATCCTCTAGCGTGGAAAAGTTTTTTAACGTTCCCAAACGTCATTATAGTCTTGATAAGTTACATTTTATTCTTATTTTCTTCTTAATTACTCCGTTTTGATTTCATTAAATTGTTTTAGTTCCGTAAATCATAAAAACAACGAGAATAAATAATATTTAGAATATATTATTTGTTAAGTATAAAAATTGTAAATAAACAAACCAATTCAGGTTTTTTTAGAAACATTCTAAAATTTTGTTAAATCCGAAGAAAATAATATAAAAAATGTCCAGCAGCGACGAAGATATGAATTTACCGCTTTATTTAAGCCATATTTGAGTGAGGTGAAAAATTATGTCTTGCGCTCGGCAGCAAAAGTTTTATTGTCTCGTACCTTTGAAACTCTCGATACGCTTAGGATTCTATTTAATAATCATAGAGCAAGCGAATGCTCTGGTTTCGATAAAGGTAAAACTGCCAAATTTCAACTTTCTAGTCTTACGTAACAACTATTGTCAGGTTAGTCATGTTCATTTACGCGCGCCTATATATTTTTTATTGTCTTTCTATTTCTCAAGTAAAAGAAAAGTAGTTGGATCAACTGGCTTGATAATATAAAAAAAATTAACCTACATTAGTAAAACGGCTACAGGCAGAGTTGGCAATGAATAGACTTCATCTTTCAAGGGTAAGCGGATTGCAGTTAAAGAAAAGGAAGATTTTCGTTCCGTGTGTTCCCAAACATAACATAAGGTTACTCAAATTACAATCGTGTCTACACAAAGGCGTAGACGCATGCGGATGTTATCTATCAGTAGTTCTTGTATTTGAAATGTATACGTTTCGGTGACTACTTCACTGGATTTGTGTCTACTAATATTACATGTTAGGTTAGTTAAGCCTCTAAAACTATCCCCTGAGTCAAAAAAAAGGTTGGTAACGCCTATATTAGTATTTTTTAAATACCTAAGTTACAATCAGTCTGGGTGCTATAGCAATCGCTGATATGAACGGACAGCATTTGGCCAGCTTTGTGGAATATGACCAATTGTCCAAATATTTCCATTAAAAAACCAGTCGTGACCAAGCTAAGTTGCATTTTTTTTACATAATGACAGAAATAAAAATCTAGCAAATAAATGCTCAAAAAATTTTGTACTCTATCAGTTGAAGTTAAAGTACAAAATTGGGTGTGAAAGTTAGACAATATTGAAAAGGTTGAAGTGTTGTTAAGTGTAAAAATACGCAAACGATTTATAAAAATTACTTTATTTGATTTAAAAATCACCATTAGTTGCGAATACACAAACAAAGTCTCTGAAACAGAACTGGTAAAAATTAAGTATTCTCAGTAACGTATTATTCGAATGCTTTCAGTATCGGCAACAGCAGTGCTTGTCTGCTCCGACAAGTAACGGGTATCAAGTAATATCTCATTAAAAAAGTTGGTAGCAAAGAGTCTGCATGTTTAAAATATTTTAAAAAGAAAATTTAAAGAAAATGTTGGTCCATAAACAGGCTGAAAAATAAATAAAAAGGCACATTAGTTAATAGTAACGACAAAAAAAATATTTTGTAGTAATAAGTAAGTAATTTTTTTTTTAATAACAACCTACCCAAAAACACGTATAGCCTCAAATGACTATCTAATTTAAATCCAACGCAAAAAGTTTAATAATGATTAAAAATACATTTCGCTGTAGGTTAGTGTGCTACTGTTTATATATTTGTAATGACAATGGTACATTTTTTCTGTTATGCCTAAAATTAACTGTCTAAAAATAAAATATAAAACTCATTGCAATGTTTCACTGAGGTTCAAATTTTAATTACCAATTCGTCATTAAATCTTAACCAAACTGCATCGATAAGATTTACGATCGGACGATAAGACGTGTATTATCGTCCGATCGTATTCGTTAAGTATCTGTTACATCATTGATTCTTATCAGCCCAACCATCAGAATTAATTTAATTTATTGATAACTGTTATCGGAGCTTGGAAGATAATGGACTAGATTACAACATGTCTTATATTTTTTGTAAGACATTAAAATTATCATAATATCTTCGAGATCATGTTACCTGGTTAACGATGTATGTAGTTCGTCCGTTTGTTGCTTTTTTTTATTAGTACATGGGTATTAATGCTTAGGTTTACATATAATATTCATTCAAATTAGGGCGTTACGAAAAAGGTAGGTCACATTCAATTGCCCATTTCACAAAAAAATAATCTTTAACGTTCCAACACCAAAATCGTTACTTTTACCGTTATATTAATTATAATTTGTTGATTTATGATATATAATTTTTTATTGGATTCCGATGTCTAAAAATCTGATAGATTCATATAATCTGTAATAATTTGCAGTTATTTTAATTTTAGTAAATTCCCAAAAAGCTACTAATACCTTGTTCGCTATAGAATAATAATACTTATTGACTTTTTAAACCTTGAAGTTAACCTTTATGAAATATTACTAACATTAAAAGTTTTGCATAAATTTCATGATTATTTTTGTAACTCTTTATTTAAGTTCAGACTTTAATCCTCATAAACATAACTATAAAGTTATTTTAGAATGAAAAATATATTTTTAACTTAAAATAAAGTTCAGTGCCATATTTTTGTTATATTTATTTATTTAAATAATAATTTAAAAAATCAATTTGTTTTATATTATTTATCATAATTAGCATTCGTATTATCAAAAGCGGGATTCAGTTGTTCCGTAACGGTTTACAAAATTAAGAAAATGATAAAAATTCTGCTTTCAATGATACTAATAATCAACATATCAAACTTTGATCATATAAGATATAAGACTTTTATCAATTAGAAGAGTACACGGTTTGAAGTTAAGTGAATAAGTCAAATATTAGCCAATAGGTATGTTGGTATCTAATAAAAATACATATTAACTTTATACAGATCGATTGCTGTGTAGTGTCCGGCAGAGTCGTTAGGAGTGTTATAGAAGGCTACACATGATTCTGGAGGTAGAACTCCGGTAGAACAGCCTTTTTCGAATTATGATATTTGCTGCGATCTCCAAATCAGCCGACCAGCGTGGACACATAATAAGTTGAATGAAATAAATAACATTTTTTTAAAAAACCCTATGAAATTTACGTATGGAATCCTTAACAGTCGAAACACAATATATTTTAATCACTCTAATGATTTATAGGTTTCAAGTACAAAGTTAAGAACTAAAACTTTATCTTCTTAAAATAGTTGTATAATTATTAGATGTAAGTATATAATTTTATTCTCGTATTTTAAATAAACATTCGTTATACCACTGGGTGTCAAGTTTAATTGGCTCGCGAAACCACTTGTATATCAATTTATTGCCCTCTCGACACCAGATTTGATCACTAACACTGAGACATGATCTAAGGTTTCTTTCTCTAATGTTGCATGCTTAGGGGAAAAACAGAATCTGGTCGAAACATGTTTTTAAAGAAAGACTTTGATGCAAAACTTGTGCATGGTGGAATTGCAATCCTAGTATCTTGTGGCATTACTTCCTGCTTTAAAATTAATATGAAGTATTATATTTCATTTACTTAATGAAATTTAATTTTTTTTTTTTCGTAAATAGGTAAGCGCTTGGCCACGATCTCGCCTGATGGTAAGCTATGATGCGATCTAGGATGTGACGCGCTTGCAGTTATTAGCACTGACCAAATCGCACTGCGTCTGCAAGTTTTAGTTAGTTCTTCTTGGAGAGTTTTCATTCATATCGAAGAATGTGCCCTAGCAATGACGACATTATAAGCTGGTAAAGCCAAATCATGTTTATTTTTGACAGCATCAACAGCGACATGTGTCCTTTGGACCAATAATACCGCACATCTCATTATGCGTGGTAGTACTTGATTCTGAAAAACATTAAACTAATTTCAAATTACTATATGCAATTCTATTATGGGAAGTTTCAACACCATAATGGACGTACTCCTTTCAACTACAAAAATTGATTAGATTATCTTAGTAAAATGTACTGGTATCTTCTAGACTAGTACATTTAAATTAATTAATTTACCGTACCTAACACAAATATAACATTATCTCACACTGACTTCCCTTTAATTTGTGACATTAGTTAATTGGTACCTCCCCATCCTTGCAGAGATCGCTTCTTAGCCAAGGAAGCCGTCAAAGAAGCAAACCCAAGATATTAATAAAAATAAGTCTAGGTATCTTAATAGACGAACTTATTGAGAGACTTGGAGTCAGCTGCATTTTCTTAAAGGAGCCAAGAAAATGATGTCCGATCAGTTGTTGGTGTAAAGTGGATATGCTGAATCTCACCACGCGGAAAGTAAAAACGAACGAAAGACGTGCAAATTTAAGCTTTTGAATACTACTAGATTTTTATATATATATATATCGTAAAAGCGATGGTTTGTATGACGATACGATAGGTAAGGAAATTGGACACTTCGGATTTGAGTGAGAAAGAAAGGACCTTCACAGTAATGACATTTGGATTTGAGGTGCTCTTTTTAAAGTATCGAATGAAACCATCCATACTAATATTATAAATGGGAAAGTGTGTCTGTCTGTTTGTCTTTCTTTCACGCAAAAACTACTTAATCGATCATCATGAAACTTCGTACATATATTCTTGGAGGTATCAGAAGTAACATAGGATACTTTTTATTCCGGAAAAATAAGTTGTTCCCGGGGAAATATTTTCTTACCTACAGCGATAAACGACATCCACGCGGGCGGAGCCGCAGGCAAAGTCTAGTATTTTATAATATTAAAAGACTTTAAATGTGTGCTGAATGTATTCATTACTATTGTACAACAGACAGCATAGGGTGTCGTGTAGAGGATTTGTAGTATTCTTTTTACTATATAAAAAATTGGTACATGAACTATTGTGCACACTCTATGGTCGACAGAGTTATATATACAAGGTTAAAAAGGTATTTAAGGGTAAACAAAATATGCTTAACACTGAATTAATGAAACTAATGCAAGTGTACAAATATTATTGTTTATTTAATTGTAATTTATATCGTCACCCTTGCATGTCATTCAAAAATCAATCTATATTTGAAGCACTCTCAAAACTTAAAAAATCGGTTGTCTGTAAAGTCGGTTCACTGACGATAGTTGAACGTGACAATATCATAAGAAATACTAATGAAATGGATGCATTTTGCAAAATAAAATTTTAATTTTATTTGTTTGATAGATATTTTGTATGGATATAGAGAAGGAGGTAAATGGAAATCACAATTGAATTGATCAAGTTACATTTATTTGTACGCATAAATACAATTATGTAAAGCCATTTATGTTTACTCATCGTGAAATAGTTCTGTTAACTTATTGTTATAGTTTTGTCAATTATAGCATAACCTACAATCGCTGCACTAGCGGACCGATGCTATTTATTTTAATGATGAAAGCACGAATATTTTGCAATATATCATTGAACATATATTTAATATCGAAATAATTATTACCTTTATCGCTGCAATTATCGTTGCTATAAACAATTGACACCACATTCACTTTTCACTGCACTTTATACTTGACGAAAACATGTAAAAGTATTATTGTATAGCAGCTATCCACGCGGACGCATCGCTCACTCAAGTAGGAGAGAGACAGATGTCGAACGCTGCCGAACACGGAGACCGATTGTGCTTCTTTGTCGCTCGTTCCGCGCTCTCGCTTGCACTTCAAGCCTTAAATGGAACGCCTCAGAGCGAGGTAACGCCGCATGAGTCATGTTTTTTCGTGCGTGCAGCCGGCTCCATCGAATTATAAGACGTTGTCACGTCAAAAACTTATGACCACTGTCTTCATTGTAGTCATTCTGTATTCTTTGTATACAATTTCCTAATACTATGCACGCCAATCAGCATCTTAACTTGTGATTGGTGCAATCACGATTTGTATCCGAGTTGATAAGTGTGTCTTCATGTGGCTAATAACAGGGTTCGTCAGCAAAATTGCGTCCAAAGCAATCTTTACAATATATCCAGCATCGGATTTTAATAATGTCATTGCTATGAAAACGAACTTTTCAATATTGTGTCTGGTTGTTGAACCTTTGTTTTTTTGGAACCTATATGGGATTAATATCTGGTATACCTATTTATGCTGACATATTTCACTATTTAGTTATATTGATTCCACTCCTACATTATTATTTTTAAAAGAACAGTAAGAGGCGTATCTATACTAACGCTCACATCACAACTTCATAACGGCAGTGGCGGATAAAATTGCAGGTAGCATAAAGGAAAGCGGGCGGATATAGAAAATCTCTCAATACCAGAGCGGCTCAAAGCCTTCGTGTCCGCGCCGTAATCACTTCGGATATCGTATAATGCTACGACCTCTTTATGTGAACACACCTTACAGGAATGCCGCTTGAGTACGATATGATAATATGCAGTTCCCCGTTTTTATAACTTAGTATTTTTAGTAATCTGCTTCAAAATTTGTAAACCAATTTTCAATCAATTCTTGGTATGAATTTGAGCTAAAATTTTTGATTCACTTATTTAGTTCTGGTGACAATACAATATGCAACACTCAATAATGCAATATGATCGCCACTCAAAAATTTTGGTTTTTTTTTCAGCCCCCTTAAAATGGCTATCAATTGAGAGGTTTTGAAGAGTAGAAAATAATAATGTTAGTGACATGACACAAAATCTGAAAAATAAAATATAATATTATTTAGAAACTTTATAAACAAACTTTCATAAAAAAATATAAAGCTTGAGGTACATTATCTGTTTTACAGGTTAAATACAAAATGAGCGCCTCGAGCTTTTAAAAATTATAATTTTTTTACATACTGAAAAGATATTCATTAGATAAATATTTCCCTAGAACAAACCTCTCTATCTACGTCTATATTATGGTGCTAAATTTCTAAGGGAGGGATTATAGTATACCTTGATTATACCTATACTATAGATATATATAAAAAATTTCCTTGTCACAGTGTTTGACCGAGATGAACTCCGAAACTACACAAACGATTTTTTTATTTTTTATTTTTTTGGTGGATTTATAAAATCAATTTTTTCTGCAAATAATAATAACTGAGTCACAGCAAGATGTAGCCGGGTCTGATCCGAGTTGATAAGTGTGTCTTCATGTGGCTAATGACAGGGTTCGTTAACAAAATTGCGTTCAGTTAACTCTAAAATGTTGGAATCTAAAGATTTAATATATGCTAGATATATTTTTATCTTTCTATTTCGCGTTTGATTAGACAAAAACTATTATATTTTTTCAATTATATTTTTTAGAGAGTAATTTATTTCATTTCACCGAGAAAATCATTTTTTCGAAGTAAACTCAAAAAAAATAATTAATATTACTGTAAAATAACTAGAAAATGAATGTCACTGTAAGAAAGGCGTGAGGTGTCCGATATCGGTGGTTGTATTTTTTTATTTATTTATTCATTTATTACCAAGATACCTTTCTATTTTTATTTCGAAATGCAGAGTTAATGTAAGATGAATGTCGTTCAAATTACTTAAGTAAAAATAAATTTCTATATAAAAAATATTGAAAATTATTTTCTACTTTTTAGTTCAGTTTACCATGAAAGTGCGTTTTTTTTTATTTTTTTAGTGTTCCGTTCCTCGAAAGGAAAAAACGGAACCCTTATGGGATCACTTTGTTGTCCGTCCGTCTGTCTGTCTATCAAGACCCTTTTTCTCAGGAACGCATGGAGGTATCAAGCTGGAATTTATATCAAATACTCAGGTCTACTGCCCCTTCAAACTTCTAAGCCAACGCAATCAAAAGATACAGCAAAAGAATTCGCAAATTTATGAAACTCGCAAGGGTTTCAAAACCTACAGGGTACTTCCCGTGAACTCCGAATCTTGAAATTTGGTACAAAGCAACTTCTTATAGCACAGATGAAGGAAAAATTGCGAAAACCCTAAATTTTTAGTTACATCATATAATAAAAATAACCCTCGGTGCGCGAGTCCGACTCGCACTTAGCCGGTGTTTTAATTGTTATAATTTATTTTTATTGATTTAGTACGATTTACTATAAAACCGTTAATTTATTAATTTTTTTCAATTATTCGTATAATGTTTTTTTTTGAAAATTTTCCAATGTGTTTTATTTATTTATTTATTGTATTGTCATCGGCCTGTGATAAGTTTTTAAAATTTCAAATCAATTTGACGTTTTGAAGCATGTATAAATGGCGTTAGGAAATTCCGTTGCAAACACATACAGGTAATGTTAATAAAAGCGTGTTAAAATAAAACAGATGATAATAACAATAAATATGTTTAAATCAACTAAAATCTTATTACATCTACCATTATTATTTATTTTAACATAAATTCATTTTGATTGGATTTACGACGTTTATTCTATTTTTTTTATTTTGACTCCTTTACAGTCGTCATACAACCTACCTTCTAATATTTTTAGGAGATATATTTATTTTATTTTTATTTTATTTTGGGAGATATTAATAACATTATTATTAATTTTTTTTACTAAAATATATGTAGCCAAAACACATTTACACAAAACCTATAAGTATAGTGAAATTCTTTCTGAAGTCAATGTTGATATACCGAAAACATGCTTAACACTTTCAATAAAAAGCCACTTAACATCAAAGCTTACAATACTCACAAAGAAATCCAAATGGGTCCATAACGAATTCACAAACAATCAATTACAAAGAGGAACTGTCAAAGAAAAGTTCGCCAAGGGAAAACAGGTGAAACGAGAAATATAAAACTTCCCACAGAACGGGAACAAAACATTGATTAATGACAAAATGCACTTGAAAACAAACTGTCGAACTTCTTCAAATTCGCAATACAAATGCCTTCGGTATAACCCTCGAAAATAATGGTTTCCCTTACCAGAGCACTCCACCTAAGCGCCGAGAAATATTACTACCATTTACACACTTGTCCCGTGTAAGATAAAGTATAATTTGGCTTGTAAGAAATTTATAGGGTAAATGCATCGAAGTTTCAGCACAACATTTTCGTAGTAACTTTTTTGTTGTGTCAAGGAAACGGAACTAGTGTATACAGTTGTGTCTTTCCTCTTTTTTTGTTGGGAAATTGTTTCGGTGCCATTAAGCCGTTGACAGATCACCGGCTTTGAGTAATGTCCTTCAATTGTTGGTCGGGGAGAAAACACACATTTGTGTGACAATGGAGTCAGGGGAACGATTTGTGTTTTATGGGCATCGTGAGGAGTTTTAGTGTGCAGTTAAATGGTGGAAATGGGGTCTTTCAGATGGGATTATTTGTTCCAAGACCGATCAAGACTGAATGCCTTATTAATTAGTTTAATTAGCGATATTACTCATAAATTAGAATAGAAAAGTTAGAGTCATGTTTTCAAGTTATAAGTTTTCAAGAAAGTAAGTATATTTATATTTAACACGATAATAACATAAACAGACGAACGTATAAGTTCTCAAGGGAATTAATGGCTTCATACTTAAAAAAACCCAAATAAAGAAAAAATCTCCCATTAAATATTAGTACCTAAGTAGCATCCTTATGTCTCTTTAGCAAAAGCACAAACTTTTTCTACGGGATATCCGTACGCAGCTACAATTAAACATTTATACAAAGTTTTAATTATTATTTAAATTAAAAAGTGACAGCAAACGTAATATAAGGCTGAAACACTTGAGTTTAATTTTTATTACAACTTTATTTATAATAATGTTAATACGGTTCGACAGCTTTAACTTTACTTATTTTCCCTGTTCTCATTCTCATATTATATGTATTACTAAGACTGATTTTGGTAAGAAATTTAAAATATACTAAAAAAACAGTGAACCAATGAATGTGCTTATTAGACTTGTACATATTCATTTTTAATGCTCTTAATTGTTTTGGCAATTGTTTAAATCTTATTGTTTATCTTAATTTGTGTCTCATAACAGTCCTTTTCATATTTTTATAAAACAATTTTGTGATTATAAAGCTTTTATTGTGGTGATCTCTACAAAACTATTACAAGTCACGTAGAAAATGTTTTTATTAAATAATTAGGTACATTTTACTTTCGAACTATTTTTGTGAATAGAGAAAAAGTAAATTTTGATTCAAATATATATTTACAAGAAAAATTAAATCCTTTTTGTACTTTTTTCAATTGTTTTGTAATAAAGTACTGTCAAACCTTGCCGTGCCCTGCCCTAATTAAAAAGATTAATCATACCCAAATTAAATAATGTAATTTACGAAGGAAACATTATTAATTATTTCGTATGTTTTTTGTCTGTATTTTAAATACGATTAATAATGAAAAGACTTTCTTAATCTCACACATAACATAAGTCATAATTGTCATAAGATAAAGTTAATGTCTCAGTGTAGGTCGCTTTGTAACTTAAAGGCAAAGCTATATGAATCTTGCCTAAACTTTCTTAAGTTGGTACTCTTACAATTTGTAGACTTTATAAAGAATTCGCTGATTATTTGCTAAACTTTCAATCTATTTCAAAATTTTTGACAGAAAATGTTGACAACTTACATTGTGCTAATTAAAGGAAAAAATAAAAAAGAACACCAATTTAATGATATTTTCAAATTTAATCTTCTTATATCCTTAATGTTCACCTGTTTCCCTTTATCCTTGTTAAAATCAAATAAACCATGTTTTTAAGGATAAGTTAAGGTACTATTCTCACCTGTTTTAATCCCAAAAGATAACACATCGAATGAGATCTAGATATGCCAATACTTTTTATTATTTACATAAGCCAAGAATTTATTATTTACGCGTTAAAAGTGAAGATGCATTTCGTATCATTATCAAAATCTTTGTCCTTATATATATAGTATAATGACAATCTAGGAGATATCAGAATCTCAAGTTATTTTTACCCGAAATCCATAATCTACCAAAACTCAGAAACCAGCGAATCCCAAAATAAGGGTTTTGAGTCAGAGCTGCTTATTTCTGAGTCGATTCCTTGATATATAGCTTTGTCTATACATGTATCTATACACGTGTCTATACAAATATGTCTATAAAAATATCATCACAAATATAATTAGTCTTTTCCGGGTGATGCTTTTGATGATGATGATGATGCTGATGGTGTACTGAATACAAAATATTCTAATAAAAATGCTCCAAATTGACATTTTTATGTGTATTTTTTTGTTATCAAAACACAGAAAAACTTCTCTAAAAGTGTTCTTCAAAAACTCAAAAGGTGTTGCAATTCAATACATTATCTTTCGAATACATTATTATTTGACGACCGTTTGGTGCAATGGTAACGATCCTACCTCTCGCACCGACGGTCCTGGGTTCGAATCCCGGAAGGGGCAGATGTTTGTACGAGCATTTGTACCTGAGTCATGGATATTTATATATATTTCTATGAATATTACATATCTATGTATCGTATAAGTATTACTAACCATAACACAAGCCTTACAGCGCTTACTTTGGGCTAGGCTAATTTGTGCGATTGTGGGGAAAAAAAATTGCATTACATACATCTCTAGCAAAAAATCGAACAAATAATTTCTATTCGTATATACTTATGGTCTAGAACGAACTAAAAAAGACACTACGAAAAATTAATTTTGACGTGATAATGTCTCATAAATCGATGAAAGGCTGCCAGCTTTAATACACAAAAATGCATGACTCATTATCACGTTTCATCATAGTTACGTTTTGCCTGAGCCGAGCGTGCGAGCGAGAGCAAGAAACAAGTGATAGAGAGGCATGGTCGGCCGAAGCGTTTGGTTTGTGACGTATCTATCTCTCTTCCACTCCAGCGGCCGATGGCTCCGAGTAGAAGAGAGACAACGGCAGCACACAACCTACACGTGAACTGTTTTGTCAACTGTTTATAAAGTGAAGTGAATAGTTAATGTTGTTTCCTTTGTTTCTTTCAACAACAATTACGGAAATAAAGGTAATAAATTCTTAAGTAGTAGTACTTCAATTAAGAATTTGATTATCAATATAATCTTATATATTTGATCTTTGATTATTAAAAAAAGGAGCATCGGTCAGCGAGTGTAGTTATGATAGATTGTGTTACAATTTTGACTAAAATATATTATTACTCACATAAACGATCGTATTAAAAGTCAACTGCGGGGGTTCTTAAATGTCACACATGTAGGTATATAGATTGAAAATAAATTGTTAATAGTACATTGTTACTTGTAATTAATATGTATAATTTAAGTAAAAAAATATTTAAATTAACGAGTACAAATAAATGTTAATTTATCGAAAAAAATGTAATTTTCAATTAACTCTTCCTTGATAATTATAATTCAATGATAATGATTCAATTAAATTCATAAAAGTATGCAATTTTTTGCCAATTTTGTTCTTATGTTGTTGTCACGTAAAATTATCATCGGTAAAACGGCTTTGCAGACAACCAATTTTTATTGTACTTACCAGCTCAATCTGTCTTACCTTAAAAAACAATAAATTAGTAATATTAATAAGCCTGACATATACTAACCAGCCGTCCATATGCACCATGCCTATGAATCTCAAATCATCTTATTACGCAATAAATCCCGGAATTACAAACACCAATTTACACCTATCCTCATTTTTCATTAATCTCCTATTTTCAAATGAAATAAACTAAAGCAACTTTGACGATCGGCAGCTGTCGATTCGTTTTTCCCACAAGTTACGGAATGAATTTCCATATGGGCTAATATTCCCACGGTAAACACGAAATAAAATCAAAGTTGCCGTAAATCCGAGTTGTGTCTACGGTGACCTGTGTAAGCAATAACTCGTTACAAAAGGTTTAACACCAAATATCGATTCGGGCGGGGATACAGTTGGAGGGTAAGCGGTATAAGACAAATAAGCTTTATTATTGCAAGACTTATGTTAACCTCAAAATTAACTAGCGGAAAAGGCTTCTAACTGGACATGATCCTTTTCAATGAATCCATTGATGAAAACTCTTCCATGAGACCAATATGTCATAGGTGACATTCGCGACTAAGACAAAGAGAATTAAATGTTCAAAAACTTGGTTACAACTTATTTAGAGCGGTACTTTAAGTATATGCCAGTTTGCACCATAGTAACCTACCATACAATATTAATAAAAAAAACATAAGCATAAGATTTTGTCATGTTTCCAATTTTATCTGTGATATTTAGTAGCTTACTTAGTATTGTTATAATATCTAGAAACATGTTTTTTGCATTCTACAAAATGCCCTATTTTCGTATTACTTTTTATTGGTTTTTAATAAATAAAATATATTTGTTATTTCTCACCAAAACACCTACCTTCAGTTCAAAAGTCATACAAAGTATTATCACTAGTAAATTTCTATCTTAATTCAAATCTTGTTAAGCGACTCTAACGCTTTTTGTTAAATTTACGGATTCTACTCTCATTAACTTTATTCAAGTATGTTCTACCAAATTTATTGTATTCGTTAATGGAAGATGGAGATTTATTACAATTTCTCAAATATAATTTAGTGGTTACATGGAAACGAGTTTTAAGTGGCTGGTCTTTACTCTCTGAACCTTTGGCTCCAATCTTAATGTTCATACTTATGTGAGGCTTGCTAGATTAACGATAAATTTCGTCTTATTAGTATAATAATCCTTACGAGGTTCCTAATAAGAACAAAATAGTAACTTAAGTTACAAAGTTACAGGTAAATAAACATACTAATAACGCAATTCAACTGTTAGTTTCGAGTCTCATATGGTGAGTAGATACTTCCTGAGTTGAAAGTTATTGGAGTATTCTCTAATAGGTAATAGGTATTTCGTATTTCATATTACTTGAGCTAGAATTAAGTTGGTTGCGTTCAAGGTAGGAATTTTGTTAATATTTTTTTTGCTATTACTAAGATTATTATCCTTGATTACTAAGAAACACTCTCAATACTTAGTACATATTTTTATAAACAACAAGTAAACATAAAATATTTAATAAATAATTACTTCTATTGGTTTACCCTTTAAACATTTTAACCTTTTAACATCAGAGAAACATTTAAGCCCTCCTTCCAATTCAAATTTTAAAAATATATTAATGATCCATTATAGTATCCATTTTGTGTTAACGAATTGTTTCACGAGAAACAATTAACCAGAATGAGACTCACCGCTAATCTTGCCTTATCTAATTTAACACGTTGCTGATGCTTGGAATAAAGAATGCAATCAGTACTTTGTGACGTCTCTGTGAACATACATAATGTTCATATGTAAGTTACATATGAACATTATGTATGTTTATGCAAGACTATAAAACTAAATTTTCAGGATCAATATTAGACTAATTACTTTTTATGTTTCTGATATTTCCTTTTTTTTTAAACTCGTGACGTAGTGTTAAAAATGACAAATAATATTCGTTTGGTTCATATACTGTTTGTTTAAGTATGTTTTATTGTTTTTTCATAAAGTTGTTTTTAAGGGCCTAGAAACTAATGGTGCAAGAACTCGCAGTTTTTTGTTTTATAAATCCTGTTAATTCGATTATTACCATTGATTAAAAACTCAATGTTTAGAAGTAACGTTTAATGAAAACTATATTTTCATTTTGTTCAAATTAAATACTAGAGTTTGTTTGTCTGAAACTTTGATTGTTATGTCAAGTTAAAATTCATATATTACAATTCAATTATACATATTATAATTGATGAAACAAAAAAAATCTAAGCCAAATAAAAAGTATAATTAAAATTAGTATTATGTAGTCAATTTTGATACTTTTTGTAATCAACTTTAAAATAGTAACTCAAAAGGAAAAAACAATACTTTTGATATCATCAATCTCAAAAATAGGATAAACTATAATAAAATTTAACATAAAAAGGACAAGATAAAAGATAAACATACAATAATTTACAATGCATGTATTGCATCTCAAAGCTACGCCATGGCTTTGGTAGCCGCAAGGAACTTGGCAAGAGCTAAAGAAAAATAATATTAATAATAAATAAATATCAGAGAATCTAAGTTAAGTAGCTTAAGCTCTTGTATTATGGGATTCAGAAACAACGACAGTAACAGCCAGACCCAAGTCAATATGGAAAATTACATTGACCCGGCCGGAGATAGTAATGAAAACGAAACGTTACGCGAGCTACTCAACCAGGGACGCCGACATTTTATGTTACAATTTCAATTGTTATCTAGGTGAGTACTCTTCCAATTTGGATAGCATGGGCATTCGAGTCCCGCTTCACACCTGCGGAAGTTGTTTTAATATTAGTTATAATTTCTTCCAGTGACTTGTCATGTCAATATGAGGCACCACCACAGTCTCGCAGACAAACGCTGTGAAACGAAAATGTCTGTTTTTTCATGGAGCGAAATACAAAAAGTGCTCGCGGCGCGGCATCAGCATTCAAGGCGATATATAACTAGGGCGAGCGTTTGGACACGCGTCCGGACCACTTGCTTTATCAACATGTAATATCATCAAATTTCAGTCAAACTAACTAAAGTATTTAAAGCACCATACTGACTAATGTAACTATATTTCGAACAAATTTTATTTCGTTCTAATATTATGGCGATCAATCCTACCGAACAAAATGTATTATTGTTATATATTTTACGTTTTAATCTCTGTCTGAGCTACAATAAAAAGCTTTAGAATAAAATATTCATTTCAACGAGTAAGTCATTTGATTTAGAATACTTACCGTAATTAGTAATTCATTAACAATATAAAGTATTCTCTGGATAGCTTTAGTTTAGTTGTGTTACACTGCATAGCCAGCTGGAAAAGTTTTTCGAAGGATCCGCAACGCATAACTTGATTCTGAGAGGTTGGCATTTGTTAAAAACGGCTATTTGTAATAATGGTTCCACTGGTACACTGATAATATCTGATAACATTCAGGTGACAATAATATTTACATAATTTTGATGACATCGGAAAATTACGTAATTGTTATGTAAAGCCCTATTAGACAAGCCCCACCAAACCATAACTAATGCAGGATGATGACCACGTTGTACCTTTCCGATCACTTGAGCAGTGTGAGAACTGTGAGCGTACACTTTATCATTTTGCTTATTATAGTGCTCTTCAATCGTGGAAATATTTTCATATATAAAGAGGATATTTCTGTGCCTTTCACCTGCGTATCGTGACAGAAGGCATTTTGATTGATCCACTGTCTTTGATTGTAAAGATTGATTTAGGACATGTCCTGTATATCGACGATAATACGCGACAGAGTCCTCTTCTTTTCTCCCGATATTTTTTTTTAGCTTCCTAATGGGGTTTCGTCGAATTTTGGATTTAACAACATTAACAGCCTTTGTAGTTATAACAGCACGCGGCCGTCCCGATCTTCCCATCCCGACATAGGAAGTGTTGTTGTGTCTGTTGATAGTACGATATACGAACATACGGCTGATATCAAGCTTCAAATTCCAAATTCAAATTCAACAATTAGAAAGTAGAAAAAAAGAAAACAGTATTATTTCTTTAAATATGTTGATATATTTTAGTAAAATCATTAAACACATTATTTATTCTAGGTTATTGTATTGATGCTGCGTTCTCTTTAAATAATATTTTAAATAATAATACAAAACAAAACTTGAAAAATCATCTAAACGCGCTCTCGAAAGGTTAGAGTAACAAAAAACTTCTTAAAAAGAAATCTTTTTATAATTTCGCAACTCAAAGTCACCAAAGTAGTAACCGTTCAAAACTAACTTCAATATCACGCGTCGATTTGGAGACAAAAAACTTGACGCGAAATAACCTTAGCGGTTGGTAGCGTGATCGGTTGTAATTGGCAGCCTGATCGATGGGGATCTACCGTTTTCATTACAGCTTGCCCAACATATACTTGCAGGATATAACTCTCGAGGGAAACTGGCAAATAAGACTCATTTTGATGCAATTGAAAAGTAAACATAAGGTGGTCATTGCAAAGAAACAGTTGGATAATTATTAGCTAGTACGAACGTCTTGTTGGTGGAACCTTTTATGCCACGTTATCTGTTGGTTACATAAATGGGCTTTTGACTTTTGCTTTCCGTTTTAAAAAGGGCTAGGTATATTGGCATACTGAGAGTATCGATAAAACCTGAACAGAATATCCAGGATAATAATGTACACTATTTGGATAAGAACTCGATAGCACAGTGCAGAGGGAAAAGCATTTTTGTAAGGCTGAGTTCCAAAAATCTATTATTTCCAATTCCTTCATTAGCACCCCCCTCTTTGCCGTGTGACTGCATGGTGGGTTATGGCCCATTGATCCCTAAGGTTCTTTTACAGAAAGGGCCCTTGCCTCAGCGGTGGAGACACAATTATCAACATATATATGTATATATATATATATATATATATGTGTGTGTGTTTGGAATCAACAGGCTGATGATGATGACGAGTAACGTATAAAAGTTCTAATTTAAAAAAGAAAGTTTGCAGACTACTGACCGTTGTTACAATATTTGTTTATAGCTCTTTCATTCTTGTCGTACTTTCATTCCACATGTTTTCTTTCTTTAATTCATGTGTATTAAAGGATCTATAGCAATAAGAGCACAATATGGTTTAAATTTTTATTCTTATAATGTTGTTCTGTGTAGAGTATTTTCTTCTAGCTATATTTGGCACAACTAATTATGGTACATTTAAGTTTTACTTCTCCTATTTTCTTACTTGTCTTTCAATATGTAGTAATTTTTTTTAGCCACATCCACATTGTTACATTTTATATTTGTTGATTCTTTCATTTCCACCGTATTTCTTACATTTACATTGTTCTTATTTCTGTTCTAGTAGGTTTGTCATACAGTTACTGTATTTTATTATTTTGTGTTTAATTATATAGTTTTCCCACTTCTTACAATTTCAGTTCATGACTTTTGGTAAATTGGCATTCCATATAACGTATTTACACTAAATACACTAAGTGTTAGTACGAACATTATGTTATTATTAGAATTATTAATAATTGTTTATTAGTTTCTGGTATTTTATTCTGTGTGTCATGTCTGGCCTGGTCTTCATTTTATCTTTTAAAAGGACAATCACATTTCTTTTTTTTTGAGTTCGATTTTCTATTCTTCCTAATAATTTTAGTTATATATATTTTATAGTATATTATTATACATTGCTTCACAGTGCTGTAATAATTACAGCACTGTGAAGCAATGTTTGCCTCAAGGTCTGCACATTCTGCCCTTAGGTGGGGACCTCCGCAGCACTTGGAGTAACCTTGCCTCTTTTATACACCGCCTCATCTTGGTTATAACTTGACTCAATGTTTGTATAGTTTTATATCCTATTATTACCTCCCGCTCCATCGGTTTCACTTTTTTAAAAGTGATGGCGTTGATTTTGCAAGAGCGTATAGCCTGTATTATTGTTCTGTCTTCGTTGTTTACTACGATCGATCAGTACCGCAGTAACTACCATTTCCTAGCTCAATTTTCCTATTTTTTATTTATTTATATTTGTTTGTTATTCTATGGAAGAAGAAGTGGTTCCAATATTTTAAGCGCTTCGCTGTCACCTTGAGCGCCAGTTTTTGGTTTTCCACGAAAAATTTTTTTGCTCTTGAAAGTAATACACTTTGAATTATTTTTCGCGCGCTCAGAAACGCACGTCAACGACCGTTTTTTTTTCCAAACGTTTAATGACGAACACTTGCAGTAAGTCAATTTTCTGCTCTAGCCTCTCACTCAACTCCAGACTTTTGATTGTGTTTTGGACGAAGGAAACAACTAAATAACGAAGACGATATATAGTGTCTTTAAGGAAGCGGAAATGTTAGCTTTGAACTAAGTGAACTGAGTTTGTACTTCGCCGATATACGAAACGTTGAACATGATTTTGAAATCACGTGACATGCGCAGCAGCAAGTTTTGGTACATTATTCACTACTGCACATGTCACGTGATTTCAAAATCATGTTCAACATTTTTGCCGGGGACAATACAAGCATTCACCTTACCACGATGGGTTAACGGTTATATTAATAAGTAATGGCTTTGTTGATATTATTTAAATAAAAAGTTAAAGGCATACATTTAAAGATGGCAAAGGCGGACTTATCTCTATAAGATACCTCTTCCAATCAACTTATAATAAGTATAATCGCTCGTATAAGTATTATTTACAAAGTGCAAACAAGCAGTCAAGTAAAGTAGATGTTTAAATAAACGATGAAATAAAATAAACAAAATATACTTTTTCCAATTTAATCATTTTCGTTGAAAATAATAAAAAATATGTGTTTAATACTAAAGTCGTTAGAACCTAGATCTTATAATTATTTCAGAATTATTTAAAGGTAATTCTGAATTATTTTGATTATCACACGCACAAACTCGCATGCAAAGAACGGAGTAATAAATTTGGCACAAAAAAGAAAACATACTAACAAGTGATACAAAAACTATATGTATTAATTTATTGCATACTTTTTGTTGATGTCGCCTTTAAATCCACGAACAAATATAAGCAGAAAAAGCTTGGTAAGTCATTAACAGACCAGATTACATACTGTGGTTTCCGCGATTCCAAAAGCCCATTGTTTGATACTTCTTAAGTAAGTTGTAACCTTACCTCGTAATTGGCACTTAGGCTTTTAAACCTTACGTTGAAAAGGCACCAGTAATGATATACCGAAAAAACCTTTATTGTCCCACACGACCAAAGTAAGAAGTGTCAATTTTGTGAACACCTTCGAAACAAATAACATAAAGGGTGTGGAAAAAATTATTAAATTTGGCGCGTTAAAGAATCCTGATTAGAGAGACTGTTAAGAAAAATGTATGAATACGATTAGAAAATACTTATCCGTTACTGACGACGTAGTTTAATTAGTAAATTGATGAATTTATTAACATTGACATCATTAAGCACCTCTTGAACAAGAAACATGGTTTACAATATACCATTTGTCTGATCAGTGATAGAGTCTGCAAATATGACCTAGCTTCAATTCGTCGATTTATAGTAAACGATATATCTATCTATAGTTAACGATTGTTTTGCTTACTGCCAAAACAATTTAAAGGTTAAGTTAGAATTGCACATATTATCTTTTTGATATCATTTAAATGTATTAAAAATGGACACCTTACCCGATAATAACCCAGGAATGGTTAAGTAACTATTTTTACCATCTCCTCCACCTATTTTTAATTTATACCGGGCAAAAATAAAGATCGATTTGATTCAAAACACCTAGTACATTTTATTAAATAATTAATCAAAACAAACAGTTTCGAATTCAGTGGGAAACAGAATGCAAGATCTATAACTTAATTAAAATACCTTTTGAATGAGAGTTTAACATTCTGATTGCGTTAAAGGGTTTTTTTTTAAGTAACTAAGGAGTTTGAGACAGTAATTGATTGTGTTTATTGGCAACTAAACTTCTTATATTGTTATTATTCTGTTATTTTCACCTGAGGGGTGTTTAAAGTCTTGGTTCTCAAAATATAGATTTTAGGATGTTAGTATTTCATCAAAAATAGAGGCAGTTTGCAATAATGTTCCCGCTTAGCAGGCGGGTTGTAAATCGCAATGAAAGATCATAATGCATTTTATTAAAAAAATACTATTTTATACTCCAGACAAACGTTTTTTATGTATTATCACAAGATAAACACCGTAAGTAACCATCTTTTTCCGTCAAAATTGCCCGTCCATGGATGCTCCTATTAGCGGCGTAAAAAAAATCTGTCAACAGAGTTACAGTTTCAAACATCCTGTACCACACTTGTTCTTCCATTTAATATAGCGAAGGAAGCATAGCCCAGTTTAAAGTCAAGATTATCATATAAAGAAGGCAATACTGAACCTATTAGGCTGTGCGCATACGAACGGGTGTGGCAGATTTCACTTTCTTAAAATCTACCGGATGTTAATTAGTTGCTCATGTGTAGCAACCGAGGAGTGAAGTTGCTTAAGTTTATATGGTAAAGACAACTTTACTTAAATGTACGTTTGAAATCTATGATTTTTATTAATAAACGGAGCTTAAAGCTTAAGCATATTATCTTATTTTAATTCTTTTAGGGAGTCACAAACTAGACGTGCTAAGGCGCAATCAAAATCTCTACGTGTAGCTAAAATTGAAAACCATCTACTGATTTGTAAAATTTAAGGTATTGCGATATTGTAATACTTTCAACAGCCAGTACAGTAAACCGAACAGCTCGATACGAATGCCGTATTTTCATCACGACCGCCTCGTATTCACGAATGCCTATAAGTATTACATTAGAAGTGTGTTACAAATCAATATAGCTGTACTCGTCGTCGCGTCTGTATGATCTCGCTTTTCCTTCAACGTGATTATTTATCCATTTAAATAAAAATAAAAACTAAAATAGGAAAAAAAAATTGTATTTTATTTATTACATTGTTTACGTCCATAGGGAAGTGCTTGTTCTTTTCTGAGCTGGAAAGATATTAATACACCAATGACAGAGAAATTGGTTATTATATTTCTTGTCATTAAAGCATTCAAGCGCTAGAATTTCATATCTGAAGAAATTATGACGTGAAAAAATTTCAGTTGTCTTAGACGGGACTTTAACAGAGCCTTTTAATATTCCCATGTTTTTGTTAAGCTGACGCGAGCGTCATCTTTTCATGTTTTTCTAGTAGTTATTTCATTGAATATGAAAAAAGCGATCACTTAATCTTAAATAACAAAACATATAAATAATAACATAGCTGATTCTACTTTATAGATTGTGGGATACTTATTCAAGCATTACATTCGATATTGGAGGTAGTAGTACCTAGAATATGAAGACTCGGTGCTGGTGTGAGCTTAATAAATATTGGGAAAAATTCAACTGTTCAATTTGGCAAAGAGTGGTAGCCCGGATAGCGAGAGGATGTGGGTTCCTGGCCAAAGAGATTTTGTTCTTATAATATTTTTTTAAGAGAAAATGGTATTTAACTGAAATAAATAAAGAAACTTGAGCAATTGACAAATGGTAATTATTTTATTTCCTGTTTTTAATTGCTTTTTTTGAATAAAATGATAATTAAGTGACTTTTATGTATTTATGATCAATGTAAATTGAAGGAGAAATATAATATGTTGTAGTTAAAAGACGGTGTCTTTATATATGTGTCATAGCAATAGTTGTAAATAGCAAAGAAATTATAAGACGAATTGTAAATTAACGTATTAGAAAGTTATTTCTACAGCTTCATGATAGTACAGAAATAGTACTAGAATATTGCAAACCTCTATAAAAATATTTTAGACTTTATTAATCTTTTTGAATGCACAATTTTTGACTTTTCATTGTCAATATTTCACTGCTTCATCAAACTAATGTCTGGCATGTCACCAGCTTAATCAAAATAGGTAGACCATTTTTCAAATATGTCTATTTTTAAAAACCTCTTTTTGTCAACCCTTGCTTACAAGAACTTGTGAGCCTGAGAAGCGCTCTAGAATGCTGACATCTAAGATTTCTACTTCGTCCAGTGTCTCACTCATAAAGAAGAATAGAACAATCGGGATTCCAAATTTAAATTCAGACTCGCTATTGACCTGCACTGCCTGGACAAACTACGCGGTAATTGGTGATTGACATGTGAGAGCTTCCTGATTGGCTGCGTAAGGCTAGCGTTAGAATTTGAAATGTTTAGAGGAGGTTTATATATTTGTTGCTAACTCACTCTTTATGTAACGTATTATGTTATCAATGGAAAATATATTTTAATTCTAAGGATAAAATTTTCAAAACAAAACGAATTGAATATAATTTAATCAAACTTTATGGCGGATGCTTTTGTTAAGTAATTATAAGCATACAAAATATTATGGTTTATATAATACTGTTACTAAAAAAAAAAATTTTTGAATATTTTTGTATATCATAGTTCAAAATTATAAATAAGACACGAAAATACTGTAGATCATTAAAATGTAATAAAATTTTCTGATAAATATTATAATGTACTTACAGCTTGGCAAATGAGTATAAAAGCATTCGGCAACAAGAATATAAAAGCATTCGGCAATGTTTAGCGTAAATTATAAAACTCTTAAATTTCTTTTTCTTTAGTCACTTCTAAACCTCGTTAAGTCTACGTATCTAAAATGGAAGTATCGTTATATTCAATAGGCAAAGGCATGTAGTCCTCTCTTCTTATGGTGAAATAATAGCAATGCGCCTCCTCCATACCTTACCAAAACAGCTGATTCTAATCAGCGGTGCAGTTACCTAAACTTGATGGATTAGTTTTTCGTTGCCGGTTTTGACTGAGCAATGTGTTTCTAAGGAAATTGGCGTTTTGTATGGGTGGAATATAAAGTCGATAGTACGCCA
The DNA here is from genome assembly GCA_927399485.1 of Calamotropha paludella. Taxonomy (NCBI): domain Eukaryota; kingdom Metazoa; phylum Arthropoda; class Insecta; order Lepidoptera; family Crambidae; genus Calamotropha; species Calamotropha paludella. Next base: position 14,300,529 of record OV656803.1, on the reverse strand, counting down.
GTACGACAAATCGCCAATTCATATGTTAGGACCTAATATGTCAATTGTAAATTAAAAACGCGTGATTTCACCGGAAATGAATATCGAGTTATTTACTTGTTATCTTATGAGCTAGATAAATAATACCTACGTGTTACGCGAATTCAAAAATTAATAGTTTAAAAAAAATATGAATACTAATGAATTTATTATTATCGTAAATACATTTACGAGATTTCCATTATTATTTTTCTATAGCTATGGATTTCTAAATTAATGAAATGATCAAAAGACTTTACATTTCAAAATAAGAGATAACTCCTTATCTGTCAAAAGGATCACTTTCAAACAATGGTAGGTAAATTTATTTCTGTAGGAATAAAGCACAAATTTGCTTAAATGTAACTCAAATCTCTAGTGTAATAAATTGCATAATTAAACAGCGATTCTGTGACCCCATTCGAAAGGCATTAGACGGGGACATTATATATAATTTGTCTGTTTTAATTCAATTTTGATTTAACAAAGTGTGTTTATTAATAATTCAATGAGGGGGATGTTTCCTGTAGAGTAGGACGGAGGTATATTCGAGATTATAATTATGTTACACTATATTTTACAGTAAATGGAAAAATAAAATTATGAAATAAATGTTTTGGATTTAAACGTTTACTAGAAGTAAACTCATATATGTGTTACGATGACTTACTGCAGATTTATCTCCTGTTGTAATTTTATTTAAAATAAAACATTATAGGCATTATATAAAAAGAAAAAAAAATAACAAGTGTGAAAAACATTTTTTATATATTAACCAATTAAGCACAGTTCCTTGTGTGAAGCAAGAAAAGAGATTAATTATATTTAGAACGAGCTTGAGAATGGCCTGTGCCCCAACACTAGGGTAAAAATAACATTTCAGCTGTGCACAATAATTTAAAACTTAATAGACAAAATGTTTTTTTCCAGCTTTTTCTTTTAAGTGAAGTCATTAAAAACAGGGATTAGAAACGGTCAATGTTGTCATTTACGTCTCCGTGACTTGTGGTTAAGTGATTATAATTCATCAAACCAGCATACGAGGCCTGCGGCCGGGCATGCAGAGAAGGCTGGCATTTCACACACTCTGTGTCTAACTCAGAGAAAAGTTGATAGCGAGAAAGCACTAAAACCAACCACTAGAGTCTAGTATGAATTGGTGAGCGCCGAAGACTGCCGGTGCATTCAGGACCGATTTGCCTTCAAAAACACCGAGGAGCTTGAGATAGTTGCTATATTTCCACAATGAAAGACTGAACGCCCAAACTGTTCAACGAAACCTTCCTATAATTATTTTAATCGGTATTTTTAGTACTTACAACGGTATCTTTTTCTAAGCATTTAGATTCACTGGTATAACTTTATCCATTGTTTTTTTAATATTGTTTTAATGTGTTTTCATATAAAAATTAGGATCGATCACAAATATTTGCAAACTAACCTCCATAGAAGTTTATAAACAATAACAAAACGTAATAAATCATTATACGGGACATACTCATTACATAATTTAAATTGTAACCCTAAAATGCCGACACATCAAAGATTTTTTAGCCCCCCGTCGCCAATGGCTGCATATTTGTCAAAACAAACACCCTTCCGAGGGTTTAACCCTTCAGTGCGATCAATTAATCGGCTCAATTTATGAATTATTGCTTTCAAACAGCCCTTGTCATAGACGGAATAAATAATTAGAACGCGTTGAGTAATGTGGATGAAATCTGTGGAATTGATTGAGAATTAAGTATCGTATTACATAAAATAAGAATCTAGTATCACAATCAATCAAATCAAATAAAACTTATAAATGTGTGCTGATTTTACTTACATATGATTTGTTTAATAAATTCAGAGCTGTATATTTTTTTTCTATGACCTTACTACAAAAACTATTTTCTTTAATATTATATATTAAATTATATTATTAACACAAAGAAAAGTAATCATAGATTCGTTTATTTTGCCGTAAATAATACTGTATAATTTTTTCACATATATAATAGATATTGGTAAATTATTTTATTTTGAGAGTCCGGATGAGGAAACCTGCTTTACCGCAAAGGTTCGGTGAGGAGGAGCAAGTTCGGATCCCACGTGAGATTATTATTTAATGCCTTAAACTATAGCCCAATAGGTTGAATATCCTCAGAAAATCACTATTTGAAAATAATGTTGTGACATTATTTAATAAATAATTTATCCGTAGCCGCGTGTCACAAAATACAATAAATAATAAAATTATGAGTGTCCGGGCCTCTTCGACCCCGCGCGCCTGTGTCACGTGACCCGGGATTAAGGGTTAATCTCGCTAAGGGGTTGCCCTATAAATCATGTTACGTTTCGTATATAGGGTTATCAAGTCTTGTGATAGTAACATATTTTTAACAAATTTAAATAAAATGTTCAAATTGTTCCCAGGTACGTGCTTATGACTAAAAATCGTAAAATGTAAATGATAATCTATATGAGGTGAAAACTTTAAACTGAAGGTTAAAAATAAAATATGTGTCACAAGTTCAGCAAATTTTAATTTTGCAAATCCAAACAACTACAAAGCCTATCCCATAGTAATTTCTTATTAAGTAATTTATTAAAAATGTTAAAATAAATATATCTTAAAAATTATTTCAAATAAAGGTATAATTATGTAATGTTCATAGGTTCTGACTTGTAACTTTTCATTAAAAATTTGATTTATATGCTGACAACACAAGACTGTTCTCAACACCTATAAATTTTGTCTTGTGATTATGCAAGTAAACTGAAATTATAAAAAAATAAAATACTTTATTTAAGCAAGTCTACTTTTATTAACTAAAACTATCCCCTGCTAACCCTAATAAGGCAGTATAATAACTCATTCAGTTGACACAGATGGCGCTGTAGATCAAAATGGCCGCAGATTACTGTCCCAAATGATTTATACCCATCAACTATTTGTATGCAAATATTAATGCTCCTGTATTGAAACTTCATAGAAACGCAATTATAATTTTAAGTCTATTTTAATAATCTTTAAAACTAGTTAGGTAAACATCTTTTCCCTTTTATTGTTCTAAATAAGATATTAATTTTGGTTATTATGTTTAAAAAAATGCTTAGTGTAAACTAAATTTTTTCTACAGCTTCTTGGTAGGCGCTGCGCATCCTTTAAAGGGCTTTTAGAGAGTGCTTTCTTTTTATCTCTATCATAATTATAATTCAAGATCATAATAGTACTCAAATTATCAGTAGAATAGGTAATTAAAAAAAAAATAAGTATTACTAAAATAATGGTCGTCATATACTTTCTACTACCTTCACAATATTTTAATCAGGCACGTTCCAAGATAATGGATGCTTGGGATCCAATAATCAAATAATTAATACCTTCAAAGACACACATTGGAAGACTTGGTGATGTAGTTAGCTCTTTTTGCAAATAATAACAGTAAGATGGAGGTCGGTCCCCCAGCCCGAGTTTTTTTTGGCAAGTTCTTCTCGGATAGACCTCCATATTTCCGAACTGGTAGTAGACTCAGTAGGATACAATGTAATCGTAGTGAGAATTTAATAACTTAATAAAATATAAAAATAAACAATTTTGATTTTTATAAAAAAATTACAATTAGGAACGTGCTCTATTAAAATATTGTGAAGGTAGTAGAAAATATATGCAGATCATTATCTTCTTCTTCTTCTTTTGGTTAGTGGCTTGTTTTGTGACTCCACGATTTCGCCAATGTCACGTGAGTAGCCTTTACACGTGAGGGAATGTTCTGCATTAAATTATAAATTTGAATAGACTTTATGTAAGCTCTTAGAACAGGTTCACCTAAAACAAAGATATAACAGCACTGAACACCACAAAGCATAACATATAAGAAATTTAGTAAAATCCAAAATTCGACAGTTAAATGAGGCAGGGTTATCAGGCTAGTTCATAGTTTAATATTGTTAACCAGGAATCTGGACAAAATTTCGATAAGAGGAGGGTTTAACATACTAAGGACGCATTTTTTATAAGTAGGACGAGGGGTGTCATGAGGAAGGACATCATAAAGGGAAACGGCTAACTTTAAACAATTGAAAAAGATGTGGTCTGTAGTTCCTTATACATAACCGCACTCACATAGAGAGGTAAGCTTTACGCCGATTTTGCAAGATGAACAGGGGTATAGGCATGACCTAGTCTCAGACAGCAGATGGTTGACACAGCTTTCTTACTTATTACCATTATCTTAGTCGTCTTGTGATCACGGCTACTGTAAAGGAGTCGAAACGTCAAGATTAAAAAACCTCGAATCAATGTACGTAGTTTGAATCGTAGAGATATAAGTATAGCAGATAAAAATGAAAACCTAGATGGACCCAAAATTTACTACAGTAATTATCTCTTTGCACTGTGATATGTCATTTTTGTCAAAATGTTATTATAATAAACTAATAGTTTGGTTTTTAAACATATATTGCTATGTAGACAGATATTTATGTAAATAACTATTTTATCCTTTTTCAAAACATAATGATTACCCTTTGTGTCATTTACTTATATCGCACATAATCAGGGTTGTCAGAAATAAATCTCTATAAAGGTTTCAAACAAAATTTCATCATCAGCAAATAACTTCGATGTATTTATATACTTTATCATGATATTGAGTTTCGGAGCAGGAACTCACACTTATTATTTTATTCCAAAGTTATCAACTATACATAACAACATAACAAAATAGTGTATTTCTATAAACAAAATTACATTTTTCTTTTGTAAAGTTTCATATTGTTTAAATATTTTCAACGCTATATCAAATTTCATTAACAAATCCTATTAATACAAAAACTAATCCAGTTTTATGTAACAAAATGTCTGCAAAAACATTAAAGAAACCTGTAATTATAAGACTATACATAATATACCCTCATAAGGTAAAGGGCAAAACTAGCCCGTAGCCTTAGGGATATACCGTGGAGATGTATTCTTTTAATAATCGCACCCACTCACCGTACTACACAAATAGCTTAAAAGATTAGACACTGAGTACGGTCTTCAGAAAATTTTAATACATGAGATTTATCAGTCTTTAGATGGTTGCGAAAAGAATTTTTTTTTTTAACCTTTTCTATAGATATGATTACTGTTTGGGGTAAAGGTAGCGATCTTGCCTATCGCACTAGAGCTCCTGTGTTAGAATTCTGGAAGGGCCAGATGGTTGTGGGATAATTACTATCATTTGCACCTGACTCATAGTTATATTGTATAAATTTCAATAATGTCTATCTGTTACCCTAGTCACTATAAAACGAGCCTTACGAGCTTTACAATGCTTACTTTGATCAATACTTATCGGTGTGAATTTAAAAACTTTTATTATTATAGTAAATATAAAATGTCACCATCACCAAACTATTGCGAACCCAGTGTGCATATATGGTGGCTAACGTATGTAATACATCCAGGAGTAACGACTTAACATGCATTCCGATGCACTAAGAAGCTTGATATAGAAAATTTTTGATCACTCTGATCTGTTTCTGACTCATGATCGGCCACTGTTTATGTTGGTTAACTTCTGCAATCATTGGCCAAAGGCGTTTACTGCTGCGCCATTGCATTGCTCTAGAGCATGTAAACATACAACCGCAGAAAGAGCATTTAATGGTCTAAAGCTTGAGTGTAATTTTATTTAAGAGTGTAATTTAATTTAAGAGTGAATAATGTTCCATTGCCTTTGAGTTAATACTTGTATGTTATATATTAATAATAATAAAATAACATAATTGCATAAATTCTCAAAACAGAAGTATACCAATTACACTGCAAGGTGTTAATAAATAGCTTACCTACAGTAAAACCACCATCAACATCATCTTGTTGATAACTTTTAAAGTCACTAAGCAATATTGGACGTTCTTATGTAATAGCCAAAAAATACAATTTTGGTGATTGAGGGTATACAGTCAATAATTCTTTACCTCCAGTGCTATTCCGAGGACTGTGTTTCGGTCTTGTATTATTTTTTTTATCTTAAACGCGGTTTTGACATTTGCGTATTTGAAAACTTACAGCCAGCCCACTGCTGATAAGAAAACTCTATATAACTTGTTTATTAAGTATATGTTGTCAAAAAGAGCAAATAATCAACCTCAAAGAGAATATTTTAGGGCTGCTAATTGTAGCAATGACGGAAGTTTGCATCGAAGAGAAACAATTTGCCAACTCTTTAGCTATGCCAGAGCTTTCTCAGAGTTTTCATTTATTTTAAAGAGAGTTAGCGAAATCTTTATGGTACCTATATAAGACAGCTGAAAGTTTTCATTTTAAATGTTTTGGCACAAGGGGAAAAGTCAAGTTTGGCATCAGTTTATTGACTATAAGACTATCTTTAAGTACTGCCGAAAGAGTTAGGCTGCTCAATGTATGTACCTACTTATTAAGTTAGACTAGGCACTTATAATACCTGATAAAGAATTTATCACTACTAAATTATACTTAAATTCATTTTAGCAAACACATAAGAAGTTTAAATATTCAGGTTACCGCTTCACAAAATATATTATGTGTTTCATACACACACAAATTATTATTTTTTATATTATTAAGTTACGGTATCTGTAATGAATTATAAGAACTGTTTTAACTCCGTTTTGCCATTTAGATAAATCCATGATTAAGAGTCTCTTGGACACGTAAAAATAAAAAATCCTGATCCTAGTGCTTACGATTACTATAAATATATGTAAATTGTCTAGTTTTTAAAAATAAATAAAAATGTTTGACACGAAATATTGGTTACTGTTACATAATTGATGGGGTTTGCTTCTTTTTTTCTGACAGTACGTCGTAATGCAGCAGGACGGTTGCGCCGGCGCATCTCAGGTAGCCTGATTTACTGCTGTCTTAATGAAACCTGTTATATAACTGGAATTATTTATTATTTCGTCCTACGACCGGCCCGTGGAAATTGCGAGCTACTGTTGCTTCATAATTAACTTTCTAGGAGTACATCAACCTTTATATAGACGGCAAGCATAAAATCTTTAAGAAAAAACGCGGGCCAATCGCATTTTTTTTAAATTAATGCATTTTCATGAAACTTATAAAAATAAGTTATAATAAAAAAGTCTTTTACTTGATACAGTTTAAGCAATCCCCTAAAACGCTATATCATTCTTATAATTCCAATTTTAAATTACACCCTTTCTCCAGTGAATCCTTTTCATAATAATGTTTAACTACATTCTGCTAATATTCTGCAATTAGTGTCAATATTTTTTTATGTAAACCTACACACATAAGGTTATTGACTCGTCTACGCTTTCGCCACAATCGACGACCAATCTAAAATGGCCGCCCAAAAACTTTAATTATGTTATTAAAAAACAAAAAAGGTGTTTTTCTATAGACGTTTCGTCGGCTGCGCCGTATAAAGTGGCCATTAAGAACACGTATCTAAATATCTCGGGGAATCTATCGTGTGTACTGCTAAAGACTGTAATTAATTTCTTTAAAAATCCAACTAAGAAATGCGCGGCATTTGCAGTGAGCACGCTGCTGTGGTGTTGATGCCAGTTTGTGGAAGTATTAAGAGATATTAATACCATATCAAATATACTCATTGTCCACCAGGGTCAACAACCTATTAAGGGATCAGCCAAAAAAAATTAGGATGCTAACAAGAAGAGATTAAAACTAGTAATCTCCATATATGGGGCATAAGATCATTTTGCATTCTTTTTACTCAACATTCAACAAAAATTCTATTTTGGATAGTATGTGAACTTTATTGAATTTCTGATGGATTGTCACCATAATCATAATAAAATAAATACGTCCGTGCTTGGTACTTTTCGCAACTTTTTGTCACCTGTTTCAGTTACTTCAAAGCAGAAAAAAATATTACTTTAAAAGGGGGAGGGGCTAGTTAAGTAATTGGCGTAAACGAATAAGTGTTATAAACTTGGCCTACATAGACTCAGAAAACTACTACTGAAAAGTCAGTAGATATTTATGTATCAAGCCCATTTTTAACTGATTTGTTATGTTCTGCAAGCTGTAGTCATGTTGCTCTATCTATCTAGTTTTTACATGAAGTTCTCCAAATTACCCATAGTATGAATAACTATACGGTTTTTCATTGTTTAACCGAGATAGTTTTTCCGAGTTTTAGTTTGGATGCGGAATGATAATTTAAGAATGGTGATTGATATGGTTTTATCATCTCTATGAAATAACCTCCAAACACATTGTTTCGGTAAAAAGCATCGAAATGTCGGGACAGTAATGATCATTTATTCAGACCGATCGCATCTCTGGTACGAGCCTGTTTATTTATTTACAGTCTCCACTTAAATTTTAGCTTTAATAAAGAAGCAATTTATTAATGAAACGATTATTCAAACGCTATCTTGCCATCGATAAAGATGCCGCCGCTTCATAAAAACTTCTTGCTTTGGATATTGATTGAAGAATAATATGTTTAAAAAAAATATAATTAATACAAGTGTAGTTTTAAGAAAAGTTTCAAATTTCCAGTTGAATCAATCATGATGATTACCTCGTAAAATAAGAAAAAATGTTGTTCAAATAACATTAAAACATGAAAAAGAACTAAGATTTTAATTGCTCCTTTTAATTTATTTTTTTGGTAATGGGTAATAAAATGAAATCACCAGACAACCATGTCATGTTACATCCTCTACTTTCTTCTTTACTCGTTGCATCCTATATCATGGCCTGTGATAATATATAGTTTTCAGTTTTGGTCATAATTTTCTTTTATATAATTGCCCTCACCTTCTGGTGCTTCACCCGTTTCTGTGGCCCACCAATTTCCCATTCAAAAACAATGTCTTTTATTATCCAAATAATGAAGAGGTTTTCTTAACCCTACAATAAATATTATATATATTTTTTAAAACAATCACTGAAGTTCCCGCTTTTTATATATCTAATATCTTTCTAATGACGTATAACAAAGAACAAGTATATTCCGACATAGGCAATTTTTGACTAAAAAGATGAGTGGGTAGGTAAAAGAAAATAACACAACATACTGTCACTGTAATACAACATATTCGTAAACTAGTTCCCAACCGATACTAGAAGACATCTAAGATTTATAGATACAAATCTCTAGCCTATCAGATGTCAGCACCAAATAAGGCAATATCTTAACGAACTAGACAAAGCAAATATCAAATTACCAGGTTGACACAAAAACTGGTGGGCCCACCGTGTATACGAAAGCAGTTGAGAAGATCTAGCAAGGGATATTCCCACATCTGAAATGTTGGAATAGTTTTCCATTGGTATCGATAACTAATTTTTTTTTTGCTGTCATTTGAAGTAAGTCATAATTTTCAGATATAAGACTTGTTTTTATCTTAAAGAATATTTATTTTAATATAGATGGGATCTTTTCGACAAGACCAAATATCACCCAAAAGAATTTCCTTGAAATACCTTTGACCACGACATACACTATGACACGACATCATGAATGGTGTTTTATGACATGTTATAATTGAATCATTAATTAATCTAATCTAAGCTAATCACTATCATGCTATCATAAAATAAGCTAATCAGTATCAGCAACGGTTAACGGTCATAGGTTGTGGGCTCAGAGATGTAGGCATATAATAAAGGGCATTTCAAAGCTGTTATTATACTTATAGGCATGCGTCTCTCAAGTTGCAAACCACAACTCTCTTCTCCTAGGCAACTAAGCTCTAAAATTTTCTTCCAAATGCAATACGATAAAAACTATAACACCTGACTCAAATTTAAACCAGCTTCTATTTGTATAGTAGAGACGGATTCCATAACAACACGGAATAAAAATTGCAAAATAGTCGGTGGCAATGGAAAACGACTATGTCGTGGCCTCCTAACATCTGGGATCGTCGATCGATGTATGTAAATCTAAACCATTTACATATGCTACGCCTATTATTTTGCAACTCTCGAACTGCTGTTCGGCCGGAATACTACTTTTACTATGAAAATGTTAACTCCTTGATTATGTTCAAATAGTTTTAAAATAGTTCATATCATTTAGGTGAGCTTGTTATATGGTTTTACTTTTATTATTTATAAGTGCTACCTTCGTCCGATCTATATTTTGAATGGCAACACAAATTTTCTATCGTCTTATTTGTGAATAGTCCAAGTTCTAGGGAACTACATAATTAAGTACAAATTGCAATTATTTATATAGGTACCCATGCTACTGAATTGCATCGTCATTCAGCAGACAGAGTGCGCTTGCTTCCACACAACCGGTCACCAGCCCAGGTGTAAGAAAAGTGGGAGGGAGTAATTATCTCAACTGACAGGAAACGAATTTGGAGCTGGATGAGAACCTGTATCAGCACTATAGTACTTGAGTCAGTGTTACATAGACCACCTGAAGCATCAAAAAACCTAATCTTTCACTTGATGTCTTCGAGTGGTACCGGATATTAAACAGCTGGAGAGTGCATGTTTTTCTTTCCTGATTCAACATCGAAATTGAAATAAATCTTTTGAAATTACATTTTCCTATTCGTAACTGCATTGGAAGTGCACATATCAGTCATTCAATATGTCGAACCAGCACCTGCTCCAAAGGAAGTGGTATGTTAACTTTTGCGCTATCAGTCACACGCTGTGACGCGCTTTCCTTTCGCATGAGCAATATTTTCTGAGTATTGAGATTGCTTAAGCAAGAAGACATTTTAATATATTACTTTTATATTGATGCTCATTTTAAACTAGCGTTTTGTTACTGTGCGATTACTGTAATAAGTGTCAGGTTATTAAATCTAGTTTTACTATAATAATATAATATTAATTAAAAGCTGTTCCTCAAATTTGCTAGACAGTTTTGGTTTTAATTGATGTTTGCAATATACCATACTTCTGTTCTCAGAGTAGACCGACAAGAACAATCAGAAACTTTAATTGATAAGCAAAGTTCAACCTTAAGTAGTATATAGCTTTCGTCGAAGTCCAGGTCGCTGTTTATAAGCAACTAAGAACGAAGAAGGAATGAGGTTGGGAAGATTATTTGCCACTAGCTACGCACACAAATAAATATTTTGTGTGGGAAGGAAATTTACATCAACTTTGTTACAAGGATTTTGTTTCTGACGCTGACTTGTTCCTCATTAGAAAAGCATAAATAAAATCTTTTCTAAAGAGATCGTCGTTTAGAAACTGTCTTCAAATTCGATAACAAATATAAATGTCTTGTAAAATAAATGTATTATTGAATTGTCAACCTTATTGCATTCTTAGTCCTCTAACAATATACTAATGCCATATGAATAAAAATATTGTTACGGTATTTCATTTACAGCAATAATATTCGAACTTATATGTAAAAAAAATATGTGTCTACTTTTACCTACAATTGACTAAATTACCTGTATATGATTGTTTTGTTACTCTTTTAAAACAATTGACCTTCATAATATGCAAAACACATAATTCGGAATATCGATTTCTTTTTAAATATGATCTAATAAATAAGTTCTATTAAATAAAACAAATTGTTTAAAAATATAACAACGAAGCATAAAATAGTTTTTTACAAATTTAGCAATTTATGAATTATTAAGATTAAGAGATTAATAATTGAAATAAATACCGTCGACCTATGCCTTTGTTCGATAATATTATAAGAAAAATATGTCTTCAGTTCAGATCTGAAAATAATTGTTCTAAAAATCTAATTTAAACACAATTATTAAGTTATGAAGTTTCATAAGTCAGTCTATGGTAGTAAGTATTAATTAATATCAAGATTTCCATTAAAAAATATTTTTAGGTGTGTTGAATACACATTCAAAATAAATATACACATATTTGTTTATTTTTATAATACAACTGCACTCGTCCAGGAAAATCTATAGGAAGTCACGTTTTAAGTTCTCGTTATATTTATCCACTTAGAAGATAATTTTCCATTCCGTTTCCACATCGTTCATAGTTCAAGACAAATACACATGTCAAACTAGAAACGAAAGCTGCATGGTCGTACCAACCACACCTACATCTAGTGATTATCTGATAGTGCAGGAATATGATCTTGTACACTTAACTTTCACACAATAATATGTCATAGTGCTATACAGACAAGAAGTAAACTGCGAAAGTAAACCGACATTAAATTTAAGATCAGTAGCTAGTAGTAAGGTATTTTTAATACAACTTTAAAATACAAGTAGACAATATATTGGCGATGCGTTTGTATTGACAATCGGCTCTTCGCGGGTTTATTTGTTTGATTTACCAACCAGCTATTACCAGCTATTACATTGACATGTAAATAATAGATACAATGCATTGAATTGAAATCTGAAATTACTCATGCAAATTGTGACAGTAGAAGAATTATGTATACTCAATCACTTAAACTTTAAAATGTAAACATTGCAGGAAATGTCAAGCTAATTTGTATATTTTTTATTATGGAATATATATTCTGTTGAATATATTTGTGGTAAGCATAAGTATTTGTTTTATAATTTTTAAATATTTTATGCATTTTTTCAATACTATCTTATAAGATAAATTATTATAATAGAAAAACGACTCGGCTTACAAGTGATTCTTAGGCGGGAATCGAACCCGCAACCTTTGGAAGTCCGGCCCAATGCTCTCCCAATTTTTTTATTATTTTTTTATTAGAATAATTTATGGTTTAATATTTGTCACCAAGTGATTACTGTTACATAATTATGCAAATCTATTGTATGCACTATGAACAAGCCATAGTACAAGCCACTTAGTTCGGAACTAAATAATTGATAGGAATGCTATTTTGTATTAAGTTTTCAACAATACAATGTAGTTTGTCTTACAAAAACATATGGTTGAACAGGTGCTTCGAAAATGTATGCTCCATTGCATATCGAATCAAAAAGTTGCAGTAAAAATGCTAATATGTATTTATATTTTTTATTGAATGCTGTGTATGACAGATGAAGGCCTTACAAAGCATCTGCATTGAGAACAGTTTTTAGTTGACAACTTTATATGAAATACAATAAAATAATTTATCTGTCAATCATTTATCTCAAAATTTATTGTCGAAAACACAATAAATACTCTGTAACAAACAAATAAACTGAATCAAAAGCTTAAAATATTCATAAATTAATTATTATTGTCTCAATATTGGCATTATGAAATAATTCTTGTTTCTTATTTGGATAAAAATTGTTGAACCACACATAGGTATCAGTGACCACAAAGTTCCGTACGGGGACTGCCATTTTGAAGCTGATGAAGGTATGTATCATAGTTTTAGGTGGTAATGACATAAATGAATATCGTTCAAAAACTAATCCAGTTTGAGAACAAGAAAGAAGTTATATTATATACGAGGTCAAACGTAAAGCTTCGCTAGCACCAATATTGGAGAGGAGCGAAATACTAAAAAAAAAAAGAATCAATAATGTTCAGTAAATTTTAAAATTCCCTTTGATTATAAACATGTCTTATAATCAAAGAAAATTCCATAAGAATGAAAACTTTCAAAAAGCGCGCGCTTTTTCATTCAATGGGAAATCCCTTAGAGCTAATGTTTTTGGTCATAAATTTATTATTTTTGCGAATTTCAGGATTCGGGCTCTCTCACGATCTAAACCTGTTGGTACGATTAATCACATAAAATACGATAATCGGTTAAGAACTCATAGAGTTGTGGTGTCACATACATTTCGTCATTGAAGCTGATCCATGGGATCTTGGATCATGGATCGGAAAAAAGAAAAACAATATCCTTATATGCCTCATATTATCAGCATTTAAGTAGGTTAAATAACATTCACGAAGTCCTGTATTTCATTGAGTGAGCGATAATTTACTCTCACTACCCATCCTACGTTTTTGGAAAGTAAAATAAACCGTTGGCTTCTTCGGCATCTGCTGTCAAAAATCAGTAAGTACTAATCCGCATTGGGCCCTATTAGAGGGTATGGCCCATTTTACCTCCAGTATTATAATCGATAGGGAAGGAGAAGGGGAAAAAAGTCCTTTCTTGCGGCTTCTCCTCGGTACAAGCCTCTAACAACATCACAGAGAACTTACGAAGCCACGGCGTAGCTTTGACTCATATTAAATAAAAATATTTTATAATTTAATCTTATTTTATCTATGAATGTCCCAGCAGTAGGAACCTTAATAAATTGATTATGGTTATGATAACTGAATCTTTTGTTATCAATAAATAAGAATTATTGACTCTAAATGCTCACTACTATTTTAAATGACATGATATATAAAAAAACTAACTCTAGGCATAAGCATTAGCATAAATTACAGACATTAAAAATATATGGAAATAAAAGGTTTTCTACGTACAGGATATGTTGCCAGTTGTAAAAAAAATGCCTACCAACAAATTTAAATATCCTTTAACATCCTTTTGGATAAATGTTAATATTCAGTTAACGAATTCCGATAATTGAAAGTGTAATATTTCGATATTTGAGATTTTACCTTTTATTCATTCGAGTTTATTGAAATTTTCCATTCCCTAGCAATAATTAAATTATTGAATTACGTTATTATGAAAGTAATAAATTAATACGCTATTGGATAAATATTTGTAATAATGATAAATGAATGAACAGTAATATTATCTGATTTTAATAATACTTATATTTTAGCGTGTATTTACACGCCGAGCAAAGGCAAAATATGTCCTTTTAATATTATTTGTCATCTGAATGTACAGATTTTTGACACTCGCAAGAGAATCAAAACCTAATGGGTACTTCCCGTGAACTCAGAATCTTGAAATTTGGTACGAAGCAACGTATATATGCTATGCTATAAGATAGATAAAGGAAAAAAATTCAGTTACATCAAATAATACAAATATTTTTAATAATTGACTTTGACATACTTTTTTTGATTTACTTGGAATTAAATGTTTATCTTATCTTACTAATAACAGTTTTCCACTACCACCATTTGGAACTAGCGATGGGCTAGGACCAGAACCTTTAATTTTCGAACTGCCTTTTTACTTTAAATATATAGGTTATAGACCTTAGTTTCAAGATTTTGACCAAAAACTTTAAGCAATTTCTTAATTACACATAAACCTATTTTGGTTTGTGTAAAGTTCCCTTATAAATAAACTTCTCGAAAAAACAGGCAACCAATTCAGCGAAACTCACACACAATGCTAAATATGTTACAACTATCTTTATAAACATGGAAAAAGAATAATATGACCATTAATCGTTGTAAACAAACCGATATAATGCTATTTAAACCAGTGAACTTAGCTACCTGATAAATCCGATTGACAATCAGTGCTACATGCCATGACGCCGAAGGCTCTGTATGTACAATTGGCTGTACTAATTTAAACAGCGGTGCCTTATAAAGGGTTAGGAGTGTTAAGAATCCACTCTTGATCGGCGTTTGTATGAGTGTAAAGTGCGTTCGTTTGACGAACTCGAGTTACACCAAATAGGGTTCGCACGCGGTGAAAAATTTGCTCTTCAACCCCCCTTAATTGGGTGTTGCGTTGTTTTATATGGCGGACACAGTGTTTGGGAGAAATATGAGCGATATGTTTAACTCGGCTTCTACCTCACGTCTGGTTTTTAAGTCATGGCATATCAGTAAGGACAGCTATCTGGTAGGTACATAAAATCAATACAAATGTCGCGATTTACAGACAAAATATCTAAATCTGTAAATTTTATGATCACCATCCAATACACAATATGTGGAGATTGATAGAAAACAAGCTGCGTAATTTTATGTGATTAAAATGGTTAAGTAACTTTCACAAGAGTTGGTTACCGGGTGGATGATAAAAAATGCATTTTTCAAAATGAGTTTTATAATAAAAGTCATCGACTATGCCTTGCCTTTGTAACTACTTACCCTAATAACGAGAATAAGCCGCAGAATTTCTTGAATTAAGAAAACTTTTCTAGCGCTACGAAAAATGCGCCTGAAAAATTGTACCTAAAAGTTTTCTGGATATTACCAATTAACCGTTTTTAAGTTTGTTGTTGTATTCGACTGTCTCACATATGTTAAAGAAAATTTTACGCGTTAGTTCTATTCTTGTTCAGTTTTAGAGTATTACTAGTATCCCATACTTTGGAGAGAACATCATTTATATCGCCAGAGCACAAAGAGCGTATGTCAGTCTGGAGAAATAAAAAGGTGTGGCATGTGCAATCAATACTGTCTTACATTAGTTCTTTGTAAAATAAAGGAGGTCATTGAAGAATATAAAAAAGAGTAATGGACGCAATATTGATCCCTGGGGCAGCCTATCATTATGTTTCAGAAGACTTAACATCATAATTTTTTGAACTCGAACTGTTAATCTCGAGATACTTCATGTTCTGGAAGTTCTTAAATCCGTTGGTTCCAGTTGTATCTGCAACCTTTTAATTAATAAGGATGTCTTTGTTTCATTAGTAAGGACATGAACAGGCCAACGATTATGACGTACATAAATTTTACAACTCAATACTTTTATTTTTAGATCCTTAATAGAATAAAGACTAGAAGAATAATTTTAAAGACTTTTTTCATTCAGCAGAACTGTGAAAATGCTTTGGATTAAATTCAACGATAATAGGGATTAATTGTTAGACAGTTGTTATTGCTTTGCAAAATAAGTCTTTAATAAACAAAATATAATATAACCGATTAAACCCCACCCGAAAGCAAGACTGTATACGTACAAAACGTTACTATTTTTATTGACTTGACCATGAACATGGAATCTCAGAAATGGCAACGCCAGATTCCTGAGATAAAGTTTTTCCCCTGCGGCAAAGTAACCGAGAAACTCGTTAAGTTCTATTGTTTTATATATTTAATTTATACTATTATACAAACTGCAACACTGTTTGATAAACTTGCGACCAATGTGTCGCATCTAGGGTTGTCACTGATTTGTTGTCGAGACGTTTCTTTTAGCGCTGATGTGGCGCTGATTGGGATGTATGAGGTGTTTGTATGCGTTTTTGTATTCTTTTTGTTGCTAATGAGTATTCGTTAGGGCTGTCAAAGATTTTCGTTGAAAAGATCGCGAGTATTGACTGAATACGAGGTTTCCGATGAATTTTGGAATTGAATCAATAATGGCATTTGAAATCACGGTTATACTAAATTTGTCCTTATGGAGATATTCTGTTAGAACACAGAGTGGAATTAGTCCCATTGACCTGCGAAATTTAATATTAAATGCAAAAAAATCATCATAAAGCACCTCAACAATACTTAGTGTTATGAATAGAATTGATTACACCTTTTATTCAAAAAATATTTTTAAAATACATATAATAAAAACGCACTACCAACCAAAAAATTGGGTGAGATCTTTCCAGGGTTCCACCAGTGAACACTCAGGTCCTCATGGTCAGGTAACATGAACAAGACTTGTAATGACGAATCTCTTTGGATTTTCTAGTATGTAACCAAAGGTACAGCCATCTTCCAGTTCTATAATCGGTTCATAATCGTCAGGTGAAATAACCAAAATTATTACAACAAATTTCATGAGCACAAATTATTTAGTTTACTTGGAAGCACACGAAGCTTCTATCATGATAATACAGGAACAGGCGTTATTCAGCTTCTTAGATTTTATTATGTATTCGTAGTTTTTTATCTACAGCTCAAATCAATAAAAGCGTGTTAAAATTCTCACATTTTGTAGTTTTAGCTACAGTTTGAACACTTATGTGTTTAATTTGAACATTTATTTTATTTCTTATGAAATATTTCGTTATTATGTTACGTAATATGGAAATTGCTATTCTTAACGACGATGTGTAACCACCAAAATAAATATTATGTAAATAAACAAAACCCACTGCTGGAATAACCATATGTAAATTATAATTTTAATGAAACAATTTTACTGCAAAGCCTATATAATCTTGATATTTAAGTCTGGATGCACTACAATATCACAACTTAAGCTCTCACTTTAAAAAACTTAATTTTAATATTTTTTATCTTAATTGATATGTCAGAACGTATGAAAAGTACAATATATTTGTAACGACAAATCTTTATTCCGTGCACATAACATACCAGATAAAATGATTTCTAAATAGTGGACCAATGTATGCAGTGTAATTTTAAAGAGTAGATTAAGTTAGTTATTTAAAAAATATACTTAACTACTTACCGATATCTATTATAATAAAAAAAATTGATTTTGATCAAGTTTGATGTAAAGCGTATTACGCCAGTGTAAAATAATAGTTTTACAGCATATATGCTTTATAAAATCCCGTTGCTTGCACGTAAATTGAAATAAAATATAAATAAAGTCTGACTTACTTTAGGTTGGTATCATATTCGAAAGTTTATCGAATATTTAAGAGCGAGGAATTTATAACTTATGAAAAAGCTAGTTTCGTATTTTAATTGCAAACGATACGACATATTAAGCTTTAGTGTATAATGTTTTGCTAATTAATTGTAAAGATGTTATTTATGTATAAAACATATATATATATATATTTGTTAAGGTAATGAATATTCATAAAATATTTAAACACTAACATGCATAGGGCGTTGCCGTTTTAAGCTATTCACTGTGGTGATATCTAGACTCTTTGCCTTATAGAACTGGATCTGAACTTAATCCTGGATTACGGTGACGGGCGATAACTACCTAGATATCCTATGGTTTTAATTGCTCAACTAAGTTGATACTTGAATGACTACTTAATATAGACTTATCTTTCTACGTAATGCTTAAATGCATATTTCATATAAGCAATAGTGAAATCATTTTAATTGCCCGCTATTTCTTCCTTTAATAATATTTTTATTTACGATCTTGCTATATGCGTAGGCTATAATTAAAATAAGCAGCAAAATCCGTTGCTGTCCTGCCCAAGCGGGCGCTAAAGTTATATGACAATACTTCAATTGTCTGCTGTCTACTTTTTGAAAATTTTATGGTATTAAAGAAAATTAAAATATCCATTCTTGACATTCCCTTGCTAAATAAAAAAATATTTTACCTATGACTTAACGTGTCTGCCCAAGCATGGAGGAGCATTAAAAAGTACATTTTTAGTAACCCATCCAATGACTGTTCCTTGCAAAATTGCTTAACTACGAAGATCGAACAATTTGTACATCGTACTTTTACGACTTTTAGCTATGTCGTGTGAATGAACAGTCCACGTCCATTCAGACTTACCCAGACTACATCATAATGCTGCGATAAAATGTGGTTGCTATGTGGTGACGATTTGATGTCTGTATCAAAAACAGTCGAAGTGAATTGAATGTCAATGTTTGGTTGGTTTGTTGAAAGTTTGTTATGCCGTGGAAACCATACCAACTCGTGCAAGACTAACCTACAGTCTCTGAGATATGGTGTGGTTATACTGATTGTGAACTAACTCTAAGAAATAAATAAATTAAGCATTTTTTTATATATTATTAGAATAATTGATATTTTTGATAATAAAACTAAAATCAAATAAATACACTAATTATATAAAAATGGATGCCTCGTTGTATTTCGTTGTGTATCTCTAAAAATACAAATTTGATTCAAAGTGTTTTACAAGAACATATACATATTCAGTACCGTCTCGGTTGCGCTCGAAGCTAGTCGCTCGCCCGTTGTGTATCCAAGATCCAGGGGTGTTAAACTGTCGTTCGTAATAATGTTTGCATGTGCTAGGTGTAATAATGAAGCATCTGATGTTGCTACATGTAGCACATGTAAGCGACGTTTCGATTTTGCGTGCGCGGGAATAACCGAGGCGGGTTATAGAAAATTAGGAGAACAAAGAAACACCTGGAGATGTCCTGACTGTAGGAGTGGAACGCTGACGTCGAAGGGTTCGCAAGAACCGACCTCGCCGTTACAGTGGGACGGTATGCAGACTAAATTGAACGAGATTATGAAGAAATTGGCGCCACTGCAGACCCTGTCCGAAGTCGTTAAGGCAATTAAAGACGACCTCTCACAGTTGCAAAAGAGTGTGGATTTTGCTCATGGTTCTATTAAAGAGTTTTCCGAGTCACTAAAATCATTGGACTCAAGAATTAAAGAGACCGAGAAGCGTACTGCTGAGATACCTGTGCTGAAAGCGGAAATAACGCGGCTGGAGCAGCAGTTGCGGGGCAGAGATCAATGGGACAGAGCCAATAATATAGAAATTAAGGGAGTGCCTCATAAGCAAAATGAAAACCTGTTCGACCTCGTATTGGGGATTGGAAGTTACATTGGATACGCAATCAAGAAAGATGACATCAACTATATAGCTAGGATTCCTTCTCGGCAGCCTGGAGCATCTAAACCCATAGTTGTTTCTCTTAATAATAGATATAAGAAAGAAGACTTTGTTGCTGCAGCACGTACACGTACGGAGCTTTCGCTAAAGGAACTAAAACCCGAATTTTCTGATGGGGGCAGGTTCTTCGTAAATGATCATCTTACAGTGTTTAACAAAAAATTGCTCACTCAAGCAAAGTCCTTAGCTAAGGAAAGAAATTTTCAGTTTATTTGGGTCAAGCACTGCAAGATTATGGCAAGGAAGAACTCGACATCTGGTATATTTACTATAACGTCAGAAGCGGATCTCCAGAAAATAAGTTAATTTTTTTTCTTTTTCTTTTATGTTTGTATTTTAGTATTAATTATTATCTCTTATTTACCGCTTTAATGCTGTTGCGACCCCTTGAGTTGGCCACCACTGCTTTTGTCTTCCCGCTATTGTTCCCCACTTATCATAGTTTGACCGATTATATCGGTTGCTTCGCGCTGATCGCTTGTAACTGCCATTGTTTAGTTTTGCATTCAGCCCTGTTGATTTTAAGGATTACTTTTGAACGGCTTATATCTTGTAGCTGCGATATATTATTATTGCAATACCTCCGTGAGTTTTGGAATATTGTCACCATCCGATTACTTTTATGCAAGTGTAAATGTTACTGTGTTCAAATGAAACGCTTATTATATTACACTGACCCACTGCATATTTTAACTATTAATAGTATGCCAATCGATATTTTTATATTTTCTTTCATTGATAGGAGTTTGCTCGGTGTCTTTCGTATTAAAAAACATAATTTATATTTTAGTGATATTTTAAAAGTTGGCTTTAGATCATTGCTGTTTCGTATCGAATGTCAGGTTCCGTTTTTACATCAATGGTGGTGTTCAGTTGACAATTTTATTGATATCTTGTCGACTATTTTACTTTTTATTATGTTATCTTATAGCTGTGAAATGTCATTATTGCGATACCTACGTGCATTTTTAAATATTAACTTCAACCGAGTACTTTTATGCTGGTGTAATTATTACTATGTTCATATTAAATGCTTAATATATTACTCTGATGTGCTGCGTTATTTAACTATTAATAATATGCTAATTATCGCTTTGATATTTTCTTTGATCGAAGGAAATTTGCACTGTTTCTTCTGTACTAATAAAAACGGTATATATTATAGTGATTTTTTAAAAGTTAGTTATGATTCATTGCTGTTTTGTATTGAATGTAGTTTTCCGTTATCACTTAATTGTTGGCGGTCAGTAATTTTTATATGCAATTTCGTAGACGTTTTTTCAACTATTTTACATATAATTATATTTTGCAGCTGTGATACATTATTTTCGCACAACCTCAGTGTATTTTTGCATATTATCTCCACCCGAGTGCACTTACGCAGGTGTAAATATTACGTTGTTCAAATGAAAAGCTTATTATATTACTCTGACGTACTATATATTTTAATTATTAATAATATGATAATTATTGCTTTGAGATTTACTTTAATTAACAGGATTTTACACGGTGTATTTAGTGCTAAAAAAATAAATTATTTAATGGTATTTATTATTTTTATAGTTTGTTACAGATCATTGCTGCTTTGTATCGAATGTCGGGTTCCATTTTTACATCATTGTTGGTGGCAAGTTAATTTCGTTGTCAATTTTATAGATGATTTGTTGACTATTTTACATTGCTTGCGTTTGCTGATTTACCTGATAATTAATGTGAATTGTGTTTTTTACTTATTTTTAAACATTCAAATATCATTTTTTATGGTATATCTTACATGTTTTATGCCCACTTCATTTAATTCTAATGATATCTTGCGATTATTTTGTAGTTATAATTCCCGTAGTTGTCATGGTTGATAAATTGAATATTTATTATCAGAATGCAAGGGGGCTACGTACGAAGACAGCGATATTTAAGAGAAATCTGTCTCTTAATTCCTATGACGTAATTTCAATCTCGGAAAGTTGGCTGTTAGATAGTATACACGATCAGGAACTATTTGATGATAGGTATAATGTCTATAGAACGGACCGTGATTATGATTCGACTAAACAATCTCTAGGCGGCGGCGTTCTCCTAGCGGTACGGCGTGACTTTGCCACGGTATGCCGACCGGAGTGGCGCTCCTCAGCGGAGGATGTCTGGGTTACAATGACTCACAAATCAACGGATAGTAGGCATATGTTAAAAATTCATCTATGCACTATATATCTTTGTAGGGAAAATGATGGCAACTCAGTAACATTACAATTAAATAACTTTTCAAATAAGTTATTTGACATTGTTATCTCTTGCCCGGATGATAAATTAATTGTGATGGGTGATTTTAATTTTTCTAACATTGATTGGCACATTCAGGGCAATCGTCTTATCCCTACTGGCCCCATCAATGACAGTCAAATGGATTTCTTTGATACCTTGACCCAATGTAATTTATCTCAATTTAGTCAAATATGCAATGATAATGGCAGGTTTTTGGATCTTGTGCTCTCTAATGATGAGCTTTTGGTGACATTATGTGATGACCCCCTTGTGCCGGAAGATAAGCCTCATCATAACTCTCTATGCATTGATGTCACCTTTGCTAACACAACTCCACTGGAGGTAAATAAAATAACTAAATATTTTTATAATGCTGGGGATTTCAATGCATTATGTCATGACCTTCAGAATATAGATTGGTTGAAAGATCTAAATAAAGGATGCCTAGACGAAGCAGTAAAATTCTTTTATGACACTCTGTATAAACTCCGTGATACACATATACCACATAAAAAAGTGTCACCTACGGCATTTCCTCCATGGTATAGTCCTGCTCTCAAAAAAGTATTAAAAGAAAAGAACAAATACCATCGCAAGTATAAATTATACGGGAATCGAGAGGATTATAATACTTTCTCACTTTTGAGAAAAAGAGCCAAATCCCTGGATAAATCATGTTATAAGATCTATATGCATCAAACTGAAGAAGCTATAATTAAAAACCCTAAGTCATTTTGGTCGTATATTAAATATAACAGTAGGTCCTCTAAGATTCCTTCTGTTATGACTTACGAAAGTGCAACGGTTTCTAAAGGGAATGAAGTTTGTAATATATTTGCTGATTATTTTAAAACTAACTTCCAGATAAATCATAATAGCAGTGTTGTTAATTTAAGTGCAGAAAGTGTCAACTCAAATGGTATTGGTGACATACATATTGATTCAGCCGAGGTTCTTAAGCTTCTTAAAGCCGTATGTTTGAATAAAGGTGCAGGACCCGATGAGGTCTCTCCCGTGATTATAAGAAATTGCGCTGAGAGACTAGTCGTTCCCCTCTGTGTTCTGTTTAGACGGTCGTTAGATGAGGGGTTTGTGCCTACTGTTTGGAAATCCGCTTTCATTACACCAATCCATAAAGGTGGGGATAAAGGGGACGTTAAAAACTACAGACCAATTTCTAAGCTCTGTATCTTCGCAAAAGTCTTTGAAAGAATAATTCACAAACAGACATACGCTGCACTAGCGAATTGGTTTATTCCGGAACAACATGGCTTCCTAAAAGGCCGCTCCACCACCTCCAATCTCCTTATCACTAACAACTATATCACAGCGGCTATGGATTCTGGCTCACAAGTTGACATGGTCTTTACGGACTTCAGTAAAGCTTTCGACCGGATCGATCATTCAATCCTACTGCTGAAGCTCTATGCCGCGGGTATCCATGGAAATTTGTTCCGATGGTTCTCGTCGTATATTGAAAAGCGTACCCAGGCCGTTGCCATAAATGGTTTCACTTCGAATTGGATTATTATACCATCAGGTGTGCCTCAAGGTTCTCTTCTTGGGCCGCTGTTGTTTGCTATTTTTCTGAATGACATTGCATCGTGTTTCTTAAATTCTAAATTTATTCTTTATGCGGATGACACAAAAATTTTTAGAAGTATTGTAACCTTTGAGGACTGCTTACTCCTACAGAGTGATTTGGATAGATTTTGTGATTACTGTTCTCGGAATAAGTTAAATCTTAATGTTTCCAAATGTTATTTAATGACTATTACACGCAAAGTGAATGTAGTAAAATTTAGCTACAAACTTCATAATAAAATCATTAAGTCAACTAATAAAGTGAGAGACCTAGGTGTCATCATAGACTCTAAATTAATATTTGATGAACATATTGAAAATATTGTAAACCGAGCGTCCAAAGCACTTGGTTTCGTTATTAGATCCTGTGCTAAATTCAGCACTATTAAACCTATTAAAGTACTTTATTGTTCTCTTGTGCGTAGCATCCTCGAATATGCCTCTGAAATATGGAATCCGTCATACAACATTTATATTAACAGAATCGAGGGTATTCAGAAAAAATTTCTTAGATATTTGCAGTATAAGTGCAAGCATTTCCTTCCAAATTATGAAGCCAGGTGTAAGAAATATCATTTTCTCCCTCTTCAAGTACGTAGGAATACTGCTGACATCATGTATTATAGTAAAATTATAAGTAATTTTATAGACTCACCACAGCTACTTGGTGAAATTCGTTTCAGAATCCCAACAAAGAGCATACGTAACTATCGTCCCATATTAGTCCCGACGTATAAAAGTAATTATCGCAAAAACTCCTTTTTCTGCAGGGCTGGTGCACTCTTGAACGATTTTTCAAGCTTGAATCCCTCAGTAGACATATTCAACACAAATCCCGCGATTATAAGGCAGTTGATGGCCAACTCATATTTTAACAAATAATATTAATATGTACTACTATTAGTTATGTTCTCGTTTTATTTTGTTTTGTTACTTCTAAATTGGTGTTAATTTCTTATTTTACATGTGAAAACTTGTAAATGGCTTTTAGATTTTATAAAATATGTTTAGATTATTAATGTTTATAGCTGTAAGTTTTCCAATCAAAATAAATAAATAAATAAATAAAATATAATCTAAATATTCATCTATAGGTATTAATTAGGGTTTTACAAGAATTAATAAATATAATCTGAATTAATTCTCTAATATAAATAGCAGCCAACTGCATATCTATGTAAATCTACGACAGAAAATCCTCTGTCTTTAAAATAATAGAGTTACTTTTTACAACTAGTAGCAAATACAGATTACATTATTTGCAAAGGTCGACTTATCTCTATAAAAAATCGTCTATAGTCAATCCGTATCGGGGTTTCTGCTCGAGAATTCTCGAGGCGAGAATTTTCGAGAAAATAGTTTATTGGAAATGACCGTAAAATATAGGCCTGCTTTGCTTTATGTTCAAGGTAATATTTGTTATAGTCATAATCATCATTTAGCAACATTAACGAATTAAAATTAGATTTCTTCGTTGATTATTTTGCAGGACACTGGTTTAGTTTACTAAGCTCAAATGAAAAAAATGTATTGAAAATTTAGTACCTATCATTTCATTGAAGACTACGTGTACAAGTAATTTTCTCAATGTAGTTTGACTTTTCTTTACTCAAATAAAGACTGTGACCTTTGGAAATCGGTATGGGACCCTATGATTATAAACAGTTAAAAACTGTCCTATAATTTTCTTTTTATATAGACCAGCCGAATATAGTTTGTTTAGTTTTGTTGATTTGTTTATTAATAGATGAGATATTATTTTATTTTCTGAGGCATGAGAATTCTCGATCGTGATGTCTCGGTTATCTCAAGAAATTTTTAAAACTTTTACTCAAAAACACTATCAATTTTTTTCTTTTTATCAAATTAGATTGATTGACAAGATCAATTAAATGAGATAGTAAATTTATAGTTGCTAGATGCAATTTAGGGTAACATTTCGTTCGAGAATTCTCATGCCGCAAAAAAATAAAAAAGGTCGAGAAAAAGTTACCGTGATCCAGATTATATGCGGAAGGTTATATAAGCGAACATTGATGTTTAATTCTTATATATTTTTTAAAGTGTATTGTCACCTTATTCCAAGGAGCATATTACATAATATTAAACCTATTACATACGTCGTGTCTACTTTCTAATGAAAGTATAGAATCTGATAATGTCAACTGAATAATCTTATCAGTGCCAAAAGTGGTTACCATTTAAGTAGAGTTAATCTGAATGCATTTCATAATGTAAAAAAAAGAAAACTATAATAGGTAATAGAATAAATTATTATAATAGAAATTGGGAGAGCATTGGACCGGATTTCCAAAGGTTGCGGGTTCGTTTCCCGCCTGAGAATTCACTTGTGACACGAGTCGATTTTTTCTAGTATTTTTCTATTATAAAAATTTATCTTATAAGATCGCATTGAAAATGCTTAAAATATATAAAAATTATAAAACTATAATAATAGAAAGCAAAATGTTTAAACTACGCTTTTAATTAAAGGTAAAGTGAACATAAAATTGAGTTTAAATGTTAATTATCTTGTGTAAATTATTCATAAGCCGAAGTAGAATAATAACATGATTTTTAAAGTAAACACTATATAGTGTTAAGCCGAAAATACATTCCAATTTCCACGTGTCGTAAATGCTCATATTGAGATAATAGATTTATAATATATACATTTGTCTATAATACATAAATTTGTCTTTATATAACGGCAGTGTTCGTAGACATACAATGATATAAATATACTTGTGTCACAAGCGTCAAAGCTGTTATTTTTTTTTTTTTTTTTTTATGCAAAATGCACCCTCCGGACACGGGGGAGGGAGGTGGTGAATCCTCTATGGATACTTCGGGCCGGCCCGATAGTTATGTCAGACTCGTACTGACTAAACACCACCTGGGATTGGCTTGCACCCGGAGAAGGTCATAAGCCGTCATCTGAGGCGACCACCCCTCTAGAGAGGGGTGGCGCAAGCGCTACTCACCTAGGTGAGAGAGCGCATAGAAAAAACGATTGACTCCCAGAAGGGGGGTCAGTCGTGAATGAAGTTAAGTCGGCTGGCTCCCAGAAGGGGGGCCAGTCGGCATCTGAGAGGACTGGGGTAGACCTGATGGGTCTGTATTGGCTCTACGTTTGGCTGATTCCTGTGCCTCTAAGAGGAGGTTCAGGTCAGCTGACAATTGTCAGCTGACCTGTCAGGACAGACCTAGGTCGCCTAGACAGAGGGTTCGTGGATGAGGAAGGAGTGTAGTTGGATGCGCCCCGGATAAGTGGATTAGAGTGGCTCTCTGCTGTTTCGAAGAAACGTTCAGAGGCCTTTATGAAGTATTGTTGGAGAGTAGGGAGTTCAAAGTCCCTGTGCAAGTCCGCGTTGCGGACATACCAGGGAGAATTTGAGGCCCTACGTATGAATAGGTTTTGAATCACCTGCAATTTATTAAGGACTGATGCCTTTGCATGTGAGAAGATCGGGGACGCGTAGGTCATCACCGGTCGTATGCAAACCTTATAAAGTGTTCGCTTGTTTCGAAGTGACATGCGGCTGTGACGCCCCAACATAGGGTTGAGACGCCCCAAGTAAAACCGCGCGTTACGAGACACTCTCTTGACGTGAGGAGAGAATGTCAGTTTTTGGTCAAGGGTGACGCCTAGAAATTTGGCAGTGGTTTGCCATGGAATGGACTTCCCCTGGAGTCGGGGTGGGTTGTGGCGGGCCGGTACACGCGTGCGTTTTGCGTCGAAGCAAACAGCGGATGACTTATCCGGGTTTACATCGATACGCCACTCGCGGAACCAGTCGCCTAAGGAGTTGATGGAGGTCTGAAGCCTCGGGAGGATATTCCTACATGATGAGCCCTTGAGATACAGAGCAGTATCGTCTGCAAACAGGGACAGTTGTACCCCGTTTGTTGGGACGGGAATGTCGTTGGTGTAAATAACATACAGCAGAGGAGCCAGGACAGAGCCCTGAGGCACGCCCGCTGTTATGTTACGCGGAGTTGAGAGAGTACCTTCGTATCTGAAACGGAAGGTACGATGCTGGAGAAATGATGCTACTAGCCGGACCAGTCTCACTGACAGATTAAGTCTGTACAGCTTGACAGTTAGTCCAGCGTGCCAGACCTTATCGAAGGCCTTGGCTACATCAAAGAAAACCGCCACGGTCTTATATTTCCTAGGGAAAAAGCCGCTCGAGATGTACTCGACTATGCGGTGAACCTGTTGGGGGCATGAGTGTTTGGTTCGAAAGCCAAACTGATGGGGTATGATGAGGTCATTCGTAAAGAGATGGTCTTTTAGGCGGGCGAGGATACACCTTTCAAAGAGTTTCCCCATTGCCTTGAGGAGGCTGATGGGGCGGTGGCTCGCAGGGAGGTTTAGGGGTTTCCCCGGCTTGGGGATGCCTATTACGATTGCTTCTTTCCAGGCTGCTGGAAAGTAGCAGAGATCGAAGCAGGCGTTGAATAAAAGGGACAGTAAGACCAGCACTTGAGATGGTAGGTGCTTTAGGGCCATGTTGGAGACGCCGTCGGCGCCAGGGGCCTTTTTGGTCTTGAGGCCCTTGATGAAGGAATGGACTTCATCAGGGGACACTGTGATGGGATCAGAGTCTAGAGATTTGGAGTTCAGCTCGCTGAGCTCCTTCTCAATCGACTGAAGGTGGGATGGGTCGCAAGTCTGAGTGCTGACTGAGCATTGTGAAGCAATGCTGTCAGCAAAACACTCAAAGCTGTTATTAATTTATTTCATTTAATAGGTTTACTGACAAATTACATCCGTAACCTCAAACAATGTTAATCACATCGTTAAACTGTGTTAACGAAATGTAATTGACACTAAAAGTAACTCAATGCAATTTGATAAAATAGCATCACTTTTTTTGTTGAAATTTACATTATCATAATGGTACAAAATTTAACCAAGATATACTTCGATAAAGGGGCTTTTGACTGACTAGGACTACTTTTAAAGTTTGGGGTTACATATGTATGTAAGTATTTTTAATAGAAATAACCGTTTTTGTGTATCAAAATAAGTATAACTCTTGAGCGGCATAAAATTCTCATTCTTTCACTTATGATTTCCATTACGATTAAATAAACCCAAAGAGAAATATAACTTTATAGTTCTGGTTTTTAAGACTTAGATTTTACAACTAAGCATTCTACAACTTCAGACGATAGAAAGTATCGTTAGCAATCTTATGGTAGAGGTGTAAATAATATGAAATGAAACGTCCCACGAACAAACAGTCACCTTAATAGGAGCGCGTCGATGCGAACAAATTGAGTAACAGTAGCGCACCTATCTACCCCGACCAAAGAATTTGATACTGGCAATAAATTGCCATTTTTTTACGTTAACGATAGGTATTATTTGTACATACTTAATATAGTGAAACTAAAAGAGCGGAACCGAAGTTAAATAGTTATTCCAGTTTGCATGTTGCCTCTTTCTACGTAGTGTAAACTAAAACAAAGTAAAGTAAAGAAATACTTTAAGAAATGACACTATGATAGTGAGTGAGTGGTTTTTCTTTATTCGAAAAAAAATCTTTCCTATATATGTAACAACAATTAGATATATAAAATTGCATTAATAATATGCCAATGTCTGATTAATTATCCACAAATTTGATTTACAAAAATAAGTTTGAATTTTTTAGATATAAGTCAAAAACTAATTTGATTATAGCGACTACACTTAGAAATCAAAATCTTGAATAGTGATTAGTACATTAACATGTAAGGATTTTGTAAATTTGACAAACTAACGTCTTTTAGTAAATCATTAATATATCATAGATTGCGGTCATAGACTATAAATTGAGGATCTATTATATTAATTAAGCTTAACAGTTATAGAGAATACAATATAATTATATAACAAAATACACCCACAATACAGGCATGGCAACTACAAGACTGGTTCATTTCGCATCCCCGTTGATGCTACAATCCGGTAGCTACATTCCAACAACATAAACCTGGGACTAGATTATTAAATGTCTTTACCTGCTATTAAGGTTAGCAATAAAGATATAGATACAATTATATTTCACTATGAAATGTAACATTCCTATTACAATATTATATTCTATACCAATAATGTAAGCAGAATTATCTGTCTGTGATATGGTTCATCCTGTTTTACGGAGAGAGGATTCTTTCATAGAAGTTGACTTTTATTTGATGGATTTTAATTGATTCCCATAAGAATCATACAGCAATACACCAATTTTGTTTTAATTTATTGTTTAATAATATGTTTTAAACAAATTTTGTTAATAAATTATTCGTTTCTTTAGATATTTAATATCTAAAGTGAGTAAGCAGATACGAACAAAAAAAAATGTAGCTCGTCTTAACTTAATTGGTAAGAATATCATTTTTCCTAGTTAGTTTGTAATATTAAATAAACTTTTATATATATTTAATAAAATCTAACAAGTAAGAGTACCCAAACTGTTAGTGTCTTTTATTTGTTGATGTTTGATGGATGTCATGAGCGTTGTACCAGCGTTATAGTATTCTGGATGAATGGCTTCTCCCTCAAAAGAGTTTCAAACCAATTGCAGAATCCATATGGCACTCTGACCGAAGAAGTTCATCAGAAAACATCACCACTTTACCACTGAAGTCTTCGCACTGTAGACTAACGCATGATGCTACTATAACAATGTAAATATTATGATGTGGCACGGTACTGTTGCACGAGACCCTAAAAATATAAATATTCCAATGTATGAAACAAATCGGGAAATTTTAAATTAACGTTTTACGATGATCTCACATGTCCTAATGATTATTAGACACCAACCGAACAGTATAAAATGCAATAAATTGAATAAAATTGGACCACTCTGTATACCACTCTGTTTTTTCAAGATGCCGATAAATAGCTGTGTGCGAATGGATAGCATTGCTATTCCTAATTGATAAC
This sequence comes from Calamotropha paludella, assembly GCA_927399485.1. Lineage (NCBI taxonomy): Eukaryota > Metazoa > Arthropoda > Insecta > Lepidoptera > Crambidae > Calamotropha > Calamotropha paludella. The sequence continues at coordinate 14,269,430 of OV656803.1, read as the reverse complement.
TACAAATCCAGCATGCCAATCACTCCATAACAAAAGCCGTTATTTCATGTTCTTTACTAAATCAATTTAGTTCTATTAATGTTATTTTTTATTATTCAAATGTCAAAATAGCGAAACCGTCTACATTATAGAGTGGCGGAAACAATAGGGGGATCAAGTTTTCAAGCGGTTCAATTGGCCGGTTGTAATTTCGTCCTATTGTCTCTATTTGTCCCGGTCCCTACTCCCCTATTCCCGGATCTTCCCAAGGGACATCGTTACGTTCTTTTTATTAACTTTGTTCACTGCATTTTGGGATAAATGACGCATTGCAGATAAATTTTTGATAACTTGCTCTTTTGGGGTGTCTGTATTCATTTTTGGGATTATAATGAAACTTCAATTGAACTGATGTCTAAGTCTTGAGTTCATATACTTGGTTTTGTAACTCTTTTATTTAATGATAAGAAACTAAAACGTCTCATTAATATTCTTAAGACTGGTATAATAAGGTTATATAAAGGCAGGAATTCGTAGTTGAAACAAGATAAAATGTACTTAAATCTTACTATTTTCTGTCTCAGAATGCAGATTGTATCAATGTTCATTTCTAAGGAGTTCTGTAACGGAATTGTCTTTGACAGATTTTGATATTTGTTCTTTATAAGACAAATGAGGTTATACAATGGAAATATACGACTGTATAAAAATATTGTGTTTTGTATTAGTCTCCACAACTACATAAAAATTACAATTCCGCAAAAGAAATCGGTACCTTTCAACGTTAAAAAGGTGCTTTTGCTACTTTTCCGCATAGCGTGGCTATTGTATGCAGCAGCCATTAGTATTAAGTGATTAGGATTGCACCTGGCTAATATTGATCTATAAGTTATTAATTTACTCTATTTAGAACAATATAGTCAAGGGGTAGATACCTTAATTAGAAACTTAAAGTTCTACTATCTAGAAACGATCTCAAATGTATCTTATCTCGGGAAATGAGTTAAAAATGGTTGCATCTCGTTGAGCAGTTATTTAAATCATCTTACAAGTTCCATAAGAAGAATATTAAGGTAAATGACAAAATTAATCATCTATTTTTAGCAAGTACTTATAATCGTACGCTACATACTCTTAGTTAGGAATCAACCTGCTGTAACGATTTAACGCAAAACAAAGCGACATTTCACAGTGACAACTACAAATCTATACATGCAATACCTTTTAGCGAAAACAAAAACAGGTGAAGCACGAACGTTATTAATAGCTGTGGGACTGATTAACTCATGACTCTGGAAGCTTTGTTCCGATTTGCTCAATAAAAAATATGAACATTACTAAAAGTGTTTTTGTTATTTGCAGTTGTTCATTATTCTGTTAGCTTTAAATCCTAACACATTACCTTGACAATGCAAACTTATTTAAAGAATGACGCACAACAATTAAAAATACCGCAATTTAATGGACTATAGTGTAATTCAATTTCAGTTAATAAATTATAATTGATATAAACAATTATGGTTTTTGATGAAATTTTCTGCTTATGCTTATAGCAATGAATTTATTTTTATGTTTTACGAAAAACGAATTTAACTCAGTTTGTACTGAGTTATACAGATATATAAAGATGAATACGTAAAGAGTATATATTGATAACGGAATAACAATAACACGGTTGTTATTCGTAGTACATAAATACTAAAGTGTTCATTTTAGAATCTGCTTTGAATTTAACAGCATCGGTCTGTTTACCAGTTTCCAGTGACCTCTTAGCAACAGGTATGACGGAGGCCTCTCCCAAAAATTGCAGTGTTCTGACCTAATTTCCACGCTTAGCAGGTGCAATGGAGATTGTAGTGAAAGATCATAATTAGAAAAACGCTGCTGCAAATTTTATGGTCTACGGTCTGTGATCTTTTACGGCATCTTTAGGTATAAAGGATTGGTGATATTCTACATTGACGGACACAACACATAAAAAACATTCTTACACAACATCGAACAAGGGAGTCAACGTTCGAAATTGATTCGATTTCTTGCCAATGGAATCCTAAAAGGCTCCTAAAAACCGCAACAAAGACAAAAGAGGTGACTCTGAGCGTAAGTCAGTTACTAATGGCTCACACGGCCGCGATCATGCGACGCGGTTAAAAGCAATTAAAGCATTCGGGATGCTCTTTCGACCACCGGGAGCACTCAAGTTAATAGCTACAATTTAACACCTTCCTGCCTTGAGATAGGAGATATGGCGAAACAGTGGTCGTCCAATCGACGATGTAACTACGTGGCGACATGCATCGACGGCTTGGGCAAAGGATGTATAGTGTTTTTATACACAGATTACATACTCTTGTCAGTATATTAGAACTTATTCGTAAGAAGTTAAGAATTAGAGATTTCATTTATTTATAATAATTATACTACGGCTTCAGGTAATCTGTGATTGTTGTATACACTAATCATAGTGATAATAAAAACCATAATAATAGACATAAAACCATACTTTGCCGTCATCAACGTATTTTTAATGACATTAATAAACCTCGTCTGTCATTAGTCTTTGATATTTATTTAGCTTTTAGAATACACATTTTGGAAAAAACTATAGCATATATTTTTAAATATCTTTATTTACCAACAATTTGAGAGTTTCATTTAATCTTTTAAAGTATTTTTTAAATATAATACTCTAAAATATTTTATCATATGAAATTATTTCCCCAGTGATATTGTCTCATTCCTTAAAAACAAAACAAGAACAAATACAGTAAGGACCACTTAATTGTTGTTACTTCAAAGAAAAACAAAAAACAACCAAACTCGGGCGCTCGGAAGCCCAAAATGCAAATCCACATGCCACTGCTTATGCAATTTTATTTTTAAAAAGTTGTTCTTTTTTTTAATTTTCTCAGGCCAAGGCATCGTGTCGTGCTGGCTGATTGCTTTCGTGAGTCCTGATATTGTTCTTTTAAAAGGCCGCGTGATTGAAAGCTTTTAGGAATGGCTGAATAAAATAAAAAAGGTTTATCATTGTTTTATGGTGCATTAAAAAGTGTGCCTTACGTTCGACAACTTGTTACTTTGTTATACTTAAGGTACAATAGCCCATAAAGTTTTTTATTATACGTACTGTTTTTAATATTTAAAAAATCAGCAAAAATATATTTCTTTGACGGTTTAATGATGTTACGTTTGCGTATCTTTGAAGTTATACTTCTTTAGGGGCGTTATGAAAAAAATATGAGAGTTTAATTTTATTTTAATAATATAAATTATTATTATTTGTACATTATTATTGGTTCAACAGTTTATTTTAATGGTTTTTGACATAATATTTGATTCTGTATACAGATATATAGAAAATCTGTTAATCTTGTGACGCTTCTTACTGATCACTATGTAATTAATAAATAAATATTTCCAACATTTACACCAATTAACCTAGCCCAAAGTAAGCATTTTTAAGGCTTGTGTTATGGATACTAGTGTAACGGATAGACATACATATATCATACATAAATATGTAATATTCATATAAATATATACAAACATCCATGACTCAGGTACAAATACTCGTATTCATCTTACAAACATCTGCCCCTTCCGGGATTCGAACCCAGGACCGTCGGTGCGAAAGGCAGGATCGCTACCGTTACACCAAACAGTCGTCATGTCGTCGTCGTCAATTAATAAATTTATCTTTCTTTTCAGAAACAAAGAGTACTGTCACGCGGAAGGAAATTTTTAGTTATCTTTGTTTAGTTACGCTAAAGAAGTATAACTTTTTACGTGCGTACATAAGTACACACAACGGTTTTTTTATAGATAGAATCATCCACAACTCTGGACATCGAATGTTCAATTTTTATAAAAAATATTTTAATGGATAATACAACGTACATCGTAATAAATAAAGACTTTGTAATTTTTATGTTACTTTCTTACTAATAATGTAGAGTTTACAACATGATAGTTTTGCAGGGTATCAGAAAATGGTTCACACGGTGCTCCAATTCACGCTTTCATGGTGTAACTTCATCAATTTCTACAATAAATAGAAAGTTTCATTTACCACTACTATCGGGATTATAATTATAAAGGGACTGTAACGAACTAAAATGGACCGGTATTTAACTTTCTTTGGGCTCTTTTATTTTAAACATTTTTAACCACGTTTAGTCTATGTTTTTTCATCTATTGTTTTCTGAATTGTCACACTTTAATTAACATTATATTGAGCTTCAGCTGTTCCTGACTTTTTAAATAGGACATTAAATAACCAGAACGCTTACTTTAAAAGTTTTTTTTGTTAACTATTACCACCAGTCACTGGCGGCAGTAATGAATTATGAAAGATGATCATTTCAAGGCTCACTTCCAAATTTTTTTTAAAAATGCGTCGTAGAACACTGTATTATATCAACAATCAACTTATTCCACTCAAACGAATACATTATTCGAATCATGTATTACATTTATGTTCCCGGTAACTTTAAAAATCTATTGTTTTATTCATTCAGAATCCCCCGCGCTGATGAAATTTTTAATAGGTTTAAATGATATATTAACATAATAAGTTTGGCTTGACGCTTACCAGTCAAGTAAACAAAGAATTATTTGGCATTTATAACAATGAAATACCTTTATTAGTAAATTTCAATTAGCCATGGGTTATGGTTAATTATGTATCAAAACAAAATATAATACGATTAAAAGAGCAACCGGCGGCCTTATCACTAAAAGCAATATTTTCTTGGCAATGGCTTCTTGGATGGACTAGACTGTAACAACAAATACTGAGCAACTCTGTGTCGTATTAAACAGACTTAAAATCTACAAATTATGTAACTTAACGGTAACGTAACAGTAAAAATGTGAGTAGGCCCAACACTTCTTACTTTTGCTGTTCTGTATGCCTACTCGAAGATAAGCGTTCAACTTACCACATAGGGAAATATTAACGAAAAATCTTTACCGCAATTATAGTGTATTTTTAAAATAATAAAGCTTTTCACATAAATCTACGCTACTGTAAAGCCTGTATTTCTATATTTATAAATAAATAAATATTTCCTATATTCACACCAATTAGCCTAGCCCAAAGTTAACACTGTAAGACGTGTGTTATGGATACTAGGGTAACATGTAGACATACATATTGGGTTGGGGAATAAGTTCGTTCGGTTTTTTCAAAGTGCTTTCTTTTAACAAAAACCAATAATTATAACAATAAATTGATCAATAATGTATTCGCCGTTACTGTTTACAACCTCCTCCCACCTCTCGACTAATTTGTTGATGCCGTTCCGCCAAAAATCGTCCGGTCTGGTGTCGAAGAAGTTGATGAGCCAGTTTTTGAGGTCCTCTTCGCCGTCGAAGATAACACCCCTCATTTGATTCGACAAGGAATGGAAAAGCTGATAATCTGTTGGCGCAAGGTTCGAAAAGTACGGTGGATGCTGAAGAACCTCCCATTCGAGCTTTTTTGCGAGTGCGGTTTTGACGACTTGTGCAACATGGGGTCTGGCGTTGTCGTGGAGCAAGATGACTTGGCCTTGTCGGTCAGGTCTTTTCAGTCGCATAGCCTCATTTACACGGCGTAGAGCTCCTTGTTGACTGTTGCGTTCCGTTCAAGCATTTCCCCGTGTATCGCACCTCAAGGCGATGAGGACATCGAATTCTGCAGGTCGTCCACTGCGAGGCATGTCTTCGAGATCAAAGTCACCATTTTTGAACTTTGCAAATCATTTCTGTGCTGCGCGCTCACCTATGACACCTTCTCCATACACGTTGCATATGTCACGAGCGGCTTCAGCTGCTTTTTGACCCCGATGAAAAGCGAAGAAACGTAGATGTCGAAAATGCTGATTTTTGTCACCTGGGTATTCCATTTCGAAGCCCAGAAAATAGGAAAAACTAAAAATATTCGAAAAACAAATAACACAGTTCTGTAGAGCAGAAAAGGCACTGTCTAATGAATACAAACACTTTGCTCAACAACAAACAAATACTTTAAATAATCCTCTTCGAAAAAAACCGAACGAACTTATTCCCCAACCTAATATATGATACATAGATATGTAATATTCATAGAAATATATATGAACACCCATAACTTAGGTAGAAATGCTCGTATTCATCATACAAACATCTGCCCCTGCCGGGATTCAAACCCAGGACCGTCGGTGCAAAAGGCAGGGTCGCTACCGCTGCACCAAACGGTCTTCAAAAATTTGTTCATATAGAAACGTTTCTTAGTGTGAAATAGTGCTAGAAAGAAATGAACTGACTTAAAACAAGATTTTGTAAGTATAAAAATATTTTGCGATATCACATCATCAGATAAGTTTAATCATTTTATCTGGTTCGTTAACATAATGCAAACTCTAGTTCTTTTGTAAGCCTTTTAAGTCTTGATCTATGCGATGACAGAGCGCCTGCCGCCAGTGATGTGTGGTTGGGACAAACAGGCGATATTCATACAGCATTGCAAGCCTCTGCAAAAGTGTAATAAAGTGACATCTTCATTTTTATTCACACAACGTTTACTATACCCAGCATTGTACAAAGATTTCGTAAAAAATTACTGCAGCAAATTATAGTCAACTATAATTTTATAGTGGTATTATAGCGTAACAGTATAATTTACCACTATATTATAGCATAACAGTATATTATCGATTCGGTATGATAAAAATTGTAATATTTAATAGTGTACAACTGATTCGCAATTTTTCTCAAGATACACTGATGTCGCAACCTGGTCTCCTAGTATGAACTCTTAAAGAATCTATTTTGAAACCTAATCGTGGATATAAATTAAAAGTAACGTACTAATAATTCATTTATAAGTGTCTTAGTTAATAGTTATCAATTAATCATTCGACAGTGACCGTAGCAATATTCAGGCGTGCGAATGAGAATTTTTTTCTTGAACAAATGTATCCTAAATGATAACCTGAGTAGAGGTCAACATAAAGGATAATTTTGGCTGTAAAGTCATGGCTAAAATAGACAAGATATCGTTAAAATCCGTTAAGAACTTTTTGCGAGAAAAGTAAAAAGTCGATAACTGTTATTTTAGGATCTATATCATCTATAATATGTATAACTAATAAAAAAATACAAAATAGGTTTTGTTACTGTTTTATTATATGTATAGATCCAATAGTACAAATATGTGTATAAAAATAAAAGATTTTGAAAATTAAAAAAAAGCTTTTATTTTTTCTTGACTGCACTAAAAGGCAAAAAGTGGCCACTGGCCTGGACCTTATTGTTCCATCCTCAGTTCCTCGTTTTTTAGATGAATAAACAATTTTTGTTACGACTAATATATTGAGCCTAAACTCGATGTATTTCCTAGTATGCATCCCAGTTTTCCATCTCCTACTGTCAAACTCCCTCACCAAACTAGTGTTGCGGTACCATACTACTGTATTATCACCTAAACCACATAGATGCCAAGTGTCATTAGAATACAAAAACTAAAACTAGAAACTTCACTACGAATCCAGCAGTTGGGTCGCTTTACAGAATAACAGAGTGTCACAGAGCGTACTGAATGCTGGAAGAAGGTTGTAAAAACTAATAAAATTTTCTAAACATTTTTTAAACTATTTTCATTCCAGCAATTTTCATTTAACGAACAGTGATTGATTCGTGTTTTGGATATTGTGTTTATTTGGCTATGGGGTCTTTCAGCCCCATTATGCAAGTTGTAAGTATTCAAGAACTTGCTGTTTCGACGTGTAATTTTTGTTATACAATTATCACAACTTTTTTTACATTTTCACAACAGACACCAACCCTTTACATCTAAAGCTGTCATAAATTGTGACCAAGAATACTGTGACCAATGTTAAGGCTAGTAGTAGAACTCGATATGTTGAGATAATAAAGGTGATGAATTAAGTTTATATCTAATAAAGAACTGATGTTTTTCGAAACAAACTGTAACCACATAGTCGTGCATCTGTTGATTATGTTATCATCTAAAAGTCAAATCATTCTCGCTTTCGAAGAGGTAGAATGATAGATCCTCATTACTTTTACATGCGATGGCACGTCTACTTTTGGAGATGGCTTCAGCCAAAATAAGTGATATCGCTAGTCGGAGTACGAAATCGTTGGTCACAAGATGCTACCCTTAAGAGTTAGATTGTTTTGATGCTATTATTTGCTGTTGTAATAATGTGATCACCTGTAATAAGAAAACTTTCGAAAACAATAAATTCATACTAGAGAGAATAAATACGTTACCTGATTAGCTATAGTCTCCTCCTATAGTAATTAGTGTCAACAAAACGATCTGCTCAGGAGACGGGAGCAATATTTACATGTAAAATTAAAATAAATCATTCGGTTCACTTTTCTAAATTGATATTGTAATCCGTTCTGGTTTTGTTCTTGTTGGGAGTTGAATAAATGAAGACGTTGCTGTGATGCGGCTTCGTTAAATTGCTATCGGGAGCTCGGTTCTGCTATGGAGTTGGTATGGGTATAGAAAATTTATTATCTTAACTGATCTCTTACTCCATAATCGCGTAATGTTTTAAGTGACATTCCTTCCTTTTATTTGCATAAAAATACGCAAATTCTTCATATAGGAAAACTGTATTATTGATGTTTTAAGGCATTCAATTGCCAAATTATTATAATAATATCAATTTGTTACGTGTCACATTGAGTGCGACTTGAGTTCCGTCTGATAGTTGAGACGAGTTAAATGTGTCTAATAAAAAAATGTTAAAGGTAGAAAATAATGGGAAAGTTGGATGGAAAAGTTCTCCTCGGGTGGAAGCAAATATTGAGATGTTTTATTCGATACTAATAAATTTATAATATTAATGTAAAGACTTAATTACTTTCATATTACAATTTATAAAAAAACCTTCAACGGATTATCGAGATTAAGATATATTTTAACTTAGCGAATATAGAAAAGCATAGTTTATTTTCACACTATTATTGTGTCGTTACATGAATTGTATTTATCTATTCAGTGGTCGTGGTCGTAGTAAAATATATAAATTATTATTGTCTTTTAATAAGTTTAGTAACTTACTTTGAAATCCTTAAGTTTACTGCAAAGATAAAATTTAAGTTTAGTTTTCTAAAATTTCACTTTGTCACCAAAAAACATCGATTGCTGGATGGAAGCCTCCTCCGAAACTGGAGTAAGTTGAAGATCGAAATAAAATAAAAAATTCCGAAATCGTTGCTTCCTTTTATGTGATCTACAGGAGATATCTTTAGTCGCCTTTTATAACCCCCTTAAGTAAGCTATTCTACTCTGCGGAATACCACACATTTCACAGCATACACAGAATACACACTTCAACAGCTTCTTTCGAAAATCATACAAAAATCATCTAGTTACAAAAAAAAAGTAATAATAAAATGAAAATTAAAAATTTTCTTTGTGGACTTTTGGCGACTCTATTCCTCCCCAATTCCACTTATCGCGTACACCAATACAAAATGGAGAATCACGATTGGTCCCACTGACTTATGTCCCAGCCTCGTGGTGATATGTTCATCTTAACAATAAATATAGGGATCCAATTAAAAGTACGGTGGCAGTATATACGAACAAATGCTGATATGACGAGTTCCCTATATGGAAGATAAAATGCCACTAATAGGTACTTTGAATATTGACAATTTCAATTTATTTCCAGCGGAAACTTACGAAGTTGGTGAAAATAAATGTTTCTAGATCTTATGGATGTAAAAAAGTATGGGTGTTTAAATGACTTACACGTTTATAGAGAATTTTAATACTATTCCATTTCAGTTTCAATTTACATGCTCTATCCTTACAGTTCATTGTTTGGCTTAGGTTCTTGAACGACTAAGTCTTAACGATAATAATTTAGGCAACAGTAATTTTTGTCGCATCCTTACTTAGACCAGTTATAAATATTACTTTATTGAGAAAATATTAGCAGAACTAATCATCCTAAAATAATCTTCGTAACGGTCCATGCCCTATGTAGGTATAAATCGCTTAATGCTTGTCAACAAACCCTATCGCGTCAAATAAGTATGACTATACATCTATGATGTAATGATAATACACTTTCACGAAATTAATTTTTTAGCTTTTGTTATTTATTTAAAAGTGAAGATCTTATAAATAATCGAATGTGAATATTTTTAAACATAAAAATTTATTACTTAGATATCATACTGAGTATAAAGAGACTTAATATTATGCATTTCATTCTTGAAACCATTTGTACAAAGGTCTATCACCTAACCGTTGATCGTCCCTTACTTTTTTGTGCTTCGGAAGGCACGTTAAGTCTTTTATCTGGTTCATTTGCAGTCACTAGCGAGTGCTTCAGGGTTCCTACCCTCGCTGCTCTTGCGTGGTAGATTATGGCCAGTTCTACTAAAATATATCAACCCTAACGAATGCTTGTAACCCTTATGATAATGTCACACTAAATTGGCCGAAAGCAAAGAGACAACAGTATATAAATTAATGTTTGATGTACTGTAACATGGGTCTATGTTGTATACCTACATCTCATTGCGCGACTACAAAAATTGACAATAATAGATTTTTATGTGACTATTGTGTTAAAGATTGCATTTGCTGAACGATACCACTTCTTTACAGTACAAAACTATTGTACTACACCATACACACTATGTTGTTTAGAAGCTGTTATGTAACAAGCTGTATCTCGCGACTTCATCCGCGTAGGTTTTTTTGCACTTTTATCACACAGCTTTAACAATATTATTTTATGACATGAGTTTAAATTGTTATTATTTATACAAACATATTTTTATTTCACAATTTCAATGACCTGATTGAATTATTTTAACGCAGATTTTTATTAATAATATTATACACAAGTACACTAAAAAGATTAAAAACTCCATAAACTATGTAAGAATTCTGGAATAAAATTTTTAATTAAATTTCAGTGCTATAAGGAACATAATTTTGTATTCATTTATTTAATAAACTCCTAACAGAATCGTAAGTTATAGCACGTGAGAAGTCATCTGCAAGCGCTTGTTTCGATGAAATCGTTTTACTGAATCGATTAAGCTCTTCATGTGGTATAAATTTTACATCGATTTTTTGTTGCAAACTCACCCGTTTCATATTTGCCGACGGTTGATGTCTTTATTTGATGAATAACTTAATTCTAATTGTATTACTGAAAAACTGGAATTGTATTACTTCGAATTGCGTGCAATTTTTTTTCTGTAACAATCTGCTGTAGAATTTTTTTTTGACCGATGCATTTAACCTGCGGGTTCTTCCTACAAGTGATTTTGTCTAGGTCTAGACTACACAGGTCTAGACCCTAGCAGGCAATATCAATTGTTAAAAAGTTTATTTTTACATCAGTTATAAATATTTAGCTATATATTGTTTTAAACTTTCATGGTCACTAACATTATAGTAATATAAGTTATTTAAACTCAAAAACTCAGAAACTCAAAAACAAGGTACATGGTAGCAATCCCGTAAATAACTTATATTACTAAAATATTTAGCTGTTCATAGATCATCATTTTTTTTTTAAATTGAAAATCTGTTTAAAGTATCGTCATAAAGATGTATTGTTATTTTATCAACATTACATTTATAATTATAGAATATTTTTTTAATTTAAAGTAAGGTAGTTCGGTTCGGTCTTGTGTTGTAACATGAAATATAAATAACATTGCCGTTCCGAATTTAGACTTTAAAACACAGAAAGATCATTCTTGTAGATAAGTATAACTTCTTTAATAAAGTTGTACGAAGTGTAGTTGATTTACATCTGCATAAAATAATGTATGTGAAAAACAACACTTGTGTCTAAAGGTTATTACAAAGTCAACGATTACCTAATGGATCGCGATGCTGGCAGTAAGAATCATGTAATAGTTATGAAAGCAATACGTATCGACTGAGCCTAACACTAATTAATACATGCCGTCTCATTTGCTGTTGATTTTGAAAGTAATTTCTTATTGGTAGTTGGAGTTTGAATGAATAGAATAGAACAGAATTATTTGGAGAAGAGTGTGGTGGATTTTTACGTTCTCCAGAAATATTGTTGAGCAAAGCAATAGCTAACTCATGCGTAATGCTCGTGAACGTTTTGAAATATGGGTCTGCTTCAAAGAACCAGTATTCCTTCAACCTTCGCTTAAGATGTTCCATTTTTTATTTTTTTCTATTATTTATCATCTGTATGTATGACATGTTATGCCATACATACAGAAGCCATGGCCAATTTTAGAATACTTATTTAAAACAGAAACTTGTTGATTTTATTGTTATCAAAGATGTAGGTATTGGAATCATACTACTGATTTTGTTATGAATAGCGAATGGGTGATGTGAAAAAAAGGAAGATTCAAAAAGATTATATGAGGTGCATTTAAATTAAGATTACTTTATCTTTTTGTCGTCGCTTGGTCCATTGGTTAGTGGCCCAGACTGGGAAACCTATTGTTGTTTCCTGGAAAATCTTAGGTTGGTTCGGGTAGTTAAAAAAGTTAGTGTCTTCTTAGTTTAACTAAGGCTTCCGGCATTTATTATTAAATATTTTGAAACTGAAATGCACCAAGAATATCTATCTATCACGTGTGTATGTGTGATAAACAAGGGAAGATCTTTCTTTTACCGTCTCAATTTTGCTGACTCATGGAACTGTCTCATCAAGGTAAATACTCATTTAAACTTGCAGCTTCCCTCTAAGGTCTAATCGTTAGTAAAATTGTTAAGTTTTAATGTAAGTTCAGTAATCGACCTTAGTGAGACTACTCTATGTGTAGCATTAAGGACCAGATTTGCGTGTTCTAGCCTAATCGTTATTGAATCCACTTATCAACCGGAACGTGTAAGCACCTGACGGCAGAATCTTTGAGATTTTAATTTGAATATAGCGGAAAGAATGAATCAGGCCTATTATTTTACCAATTAGTTCGATACATAAATGTCTATTAACCAACTTGAAATAGAAGCTTACGAATAGTACTACTGTTCGCTTTAAGCACTTTCGTTATAATAGGACAATTAGATTGATTAGTTTTGCCAACTGTATTCATTAAAATCGAGTAGTTATGTAATTCAGATTTACCTTTCCCTATGAGAGAGGTTCTTTAATACAGCGAGAAGTAAATAGAATTTAGAACTCTTCATTCAAACTATTTCTACAACGTGGCAAATTAAAACAAACTGAGGAGCTTGATAGCGCAGCAGTTATCACATTTGATGGAATAGCAATCTTTTAAGACCCGCTTTTGAAAGGCTTCTTAAGCTGGACCCGGTTATGAAAAACCCACCAATCCGCACTGGGCCCACATTGGCATATTTTCCCTAAGTTATTTTTACCGCAGAAATGGCCTGTACCACCACATAAGGGACAGGATGACGATGATTATAAAGAAGAAAAAACAACAGTGTGGATGTCTTTTGAGGTTTTCTTAAAATATTGACATCGTTTGAAAATCTAACATGACAGCAAAAGCATAATAGAAAACTCTATTTGGTTAACTTGAAGTTTGAAAAGATCTATAGATAACAAAAATTAACGTGGATGCCAGCTATATAATCCGTCAGTGATATTGTAAGATGAGGACCAGTTTTAATTACCTTAACAGCCATCAGCGTTTCACAATTTAAAGATAGTGTCTACTTATCTTTGTTCTAAGATCGTGTTCCCAACGTAGATATTTTTATTTTTCCCGAGGAAGTTAAATATATTCGTATTAATGTGGTGTCGTATAAAGCAACTAAATATACTTTCTACAGTACACCACAAAATTACCACCAGCGTTTTTCTAATAACGGTCTTTTACTGAGATCTGCATCCTATCTGTCGAGCGTGGAGTTTATAGCAAAGTAGTATAGTTTATAGCTATGAGACTTTCGTCTAACAGTGGACATCTTTTTTGCTGACAGTAAAAGGAAGTTGAAATGAACTTCTTCGCGAACCAAGCTGAAGATCATAGTGATCATCGCCTGTCACCACTGATAGGGCAGGAGCATCATAGGGACAGAATATCATAGTGAGTGCGGGCTGTAAAGTCACCACTCCAATACGACCAACTTTAATACCGATAATTATTTGAATTTGTAAAAGAACTTAAGGTATGTACGTCGTGTTCGTTATACAAACATCCTTTCATTACTCAATATCCCATACTCTTTAACTTCAAAACAACAGTCACTCAGGCTCGGTCAAATAGGTCGTCGTCATCATCAAAGATAAAGAGCTTGTTTTTTCTCATTTCAAAGTATTATTCATGTTTTTCTTGTAGCGCTGCCTTGAACTAACCCGCCAATAACCTTTCAAACAGACTCCAAATAGAAAACATCGATTTTATTCCCATTACATAACGAATAATACAAGAAAGAGATGACTTCTAACTAAATTTACTAGGTATTATCACGCTGTTATCGAATACTAATCGCTCTTAAGAAATTTAAAAAGTACTTTAAAATATTAGACAGTAAATATTGAGAGAAAGGTCATAAAAGTCAAAATAGCTACCCGAACGATGAACTTTGTAGATTTGTTTTCAGGTCAGTATATGTTAAATCTATAATCTAAGATCACAAATTTGTTGTTTGTCTGTACGCTCTTATTCCCGCTCTTTTTCCATTTTATACGCCTTACCATAGCAACGCGTTAACCACAAGTAGTTCGTCTACCGGACGTTAGATGGCGCTAACGGAAAAATATTTTATAATAGAAAAAATTTAAAGAATTTTGACCACCCGTGCGAAGCCGGGACGGGCCGCTAGTATATAATCTAAGAACACAAATTTGTTGTTTGTGTGTTTGTCTGTCCGCTCTTTTTCCATTGTATCAATTAACGTTGCCATAGCAACGCGTTACCATAGCTACGCTTTACCAGGTCAGCTAGTTATTTTAAAAAAGTATAGCCATTCCTTTTTTCTAATAAAAACTACTTATTATGTTCCTTAATCATTTAAGGATAATAATAATATAATACTGATTTATATATTTAACATTCGATCGTTTGTTTTATTGTTAAAAAGCAATAAAATATATAATTATATCTCGTACGCCAGTCCGTACCGTAACCAGCCAGCAAAATGTACATATATCAATCTGAATATTAATGTCTAACTGCTTCTGGATTCCTCTACCTTTCCCATGGCACAAAATCATATCCACTATGTTCAAATTTATTATGAAAGCTTCTTGTACCTACTGATATGAAGTTAAGGTGCTTTGTTTACAGAGCAAGCTTCACAGCGATAGAGCTATGTGTAAAGTGGCGTAGTAATTATTAACTTCATTTAACTCTCGTGGTTACTTTTATTTAAAAGTCATAAACTTCTCTAGTGTAATTGGTAAAATATGGCAATATTTTGCTTCAATTGGTTGGATAGAAATCAAATCAATATTAGAGGAATTTCATATTGTTTAATTTCCCCTTTTCTTTCATTTCTATTAAATAACACGTGTATTAATAATAAACAAGTACGACACATATTTGAAAAAGATATATGCGAACTATAATGGTAATCGTTTTGCATTGCTGTACTTTTTAATTTCTGTCTACTTAGCTGGTAGACAGTAAGCTTACTACTAATAAAGTTGCTATGTGAAAAGCTATTTTGATTAATATAGTAATTACTTTGTTTATAATACTTCTGTCGAGTTTTATGAGGATAGATATTAAATTATAATTTGTAACGATCGTGTAGTGACGTGTTAATTTTATGGGAAAAATATTTGTATCGTAATATTTTTAGACTCCAATGCTACCATAGTAAACTATTATTTTTAATTAGTCACAAGTTTTATTTAATAAGATGATTTTCACAAAGTAGTGTCAATTCTCTTTTTAGACCAATACCAGAAAAATTGGGTAAATGGTGAAGGTAAAAAAAAAATGTTTCCTCAAAGAATAATATAATACTTATTTCGGATTTCGTATTGAAGTAATCAGTAAAAACAATTTTTTTATCATAAATAACAATGTTTCAGATTTGCTTTTAAATAACTCATTTTCGGAAACAAAATATACACTGTATCTACCTACATTATATATCGTTAAATGTTATAGGTAAAAATAATGAAATGTGAAATACCATTTTTAATTCAAAAAATAGTGTGATGCTTAGTGGTATCACTAAGGCCATATAGGAGTATAAACAGTGACGCTACTCGACACTCCTACATTTGACTTTTGACCAGCTGATATCTTTACTGCTGATCTGGGGGTAGGTATATCGTTAACCGTGAGTCTAATACCAACTTACTTGATACTTACTTTGTGTGGATGGGATGCTACAGTGACCGGTATATACTTGCATAGTGTGCCTGTCCACCACCGTTACGAATATATTAAATAACCTGTTATGATGAAAGAAATCGCATCCAAAATGGCATCGCCCTTTCGATTGTTCGCGCCTCGCGTCCGCAGAAGCGCATGCCTCGGGCACCCACCACTCTTTATAATTTGATCACATTTGTAGCCCGGACAATGCTAGCCTAAAGCGTGGACGACAGATAAACAGAGAGAGCTGTAGAGACTTCCTTAGTTTATTTTAATTTAGAATAACGAGATATTACTGTAAATGTTGGAACTGATTCCGTATCCAGACTGCAGTCTTTCAGCATATCAGCTACCTTGAATTTCAATTGTTAGCGTAGTTCAATATTATCGCTATAACTTTACAGAAAACACTTTTAACCTAAATATGATCATTTAGAACAATACCAACTTACCGTGACTTTTTCAATAAATAATTTATTTGAATTTACATAGTATAATTTATTGCATTTTGGGACTGTCAAGTCTTAAAAAAATTCAGATCACAAATTACAATGAAAGAAATATTATAAAAAATGTCGGGTCCACTTCTTTCCACGTCTGAGCGCATGTCGACTTCTTCAGTGGAGTTGCCCGAGGCGGGCCGTAGTCGCTACTTTTTCCCAACATAATAAACATTTGTATTCCACTCGCACCACTGTGGTAAGCCACATACAGCTCTGAACATCTTAGTACTTTGTCCAAGCAACTTTTGAGACACCTACGAAGTAGTTTCGCTAAGTTATTTAGAGTAAGTAGGTAGTATGATAGTCAGCGATTTTTGTTGCAATTTGTTGCTGGCGTTTCTAACGTCATATTAGGAAAACAAGATAAAGTGGTAATTGTTTAGAATATTGTCAAAGTTTTTATGTCTCAGCAACAATGTTAAATAAATATCGACTAAATACTAACTGTTACAATATTGTAATTTTAAACTAAGTTTACATGCACTTCATAAAAAGCTTAGCCTGATGTATAGAATTATAATAACTATAAAAATAACACGGCGAAGCTATAGAGATAAGTCGCTCTCAAATTTTTCATTTTAGAACATTATTTTGTTTATGTTTTATAAGTATTTTATTGTAACTTTTAGTAGATATTTTAGTGTGTTTTAAATAAATATTAAAAGAGCAAAATCTTCCTAATCGCGTGTGGCTTCATAGTTACGCCTAGTTTGTGGTAACAATACTTTTTCAGAAAGTAGGTATTGTCTTTCTTGGTGGGCTTTTCCTTCTATCTTTAGCATAAGCCCCATGTCGGTAGTACAATGGAAGTTTTTTTTTTCATCACATTGTTTTCTGATTGAAGCCATTGTTCCAAAGATTTTATTGTAAAGTTACTTATGGACACAATAAAACTTTTAAGACTCTTGGAAGTATATAGTGGGTAAATTCCAGACAACTGACTTCTCTACTTAATTTTATTTTTTCTTATTTCTATGAATATATTTATTATTATATCATATTTATATTTCTCTGTTGCCCTAATATCCATAAAACAGGTGCTCATTTTGGGCTATATACATTAAATTATTGAATTGAATTGAATGTATGAAATATTATATTATACAACTTAAAATATATATTTCTATATTTCAGCCTGTTAATTTTCGGCTTGTTTTTGTTTAAAAATTATTGTAATAAAATGAAAATGAAAAATATTTATTGCAGTACCAATAATTGTAACAGCATTATGATTGACTCCTATAAATAAATAGGTTAGTGCTTTTCCACTGTCTCGCCTGATAGTAAGCGACGATGCGATCTAGAATGTGACGCGCTTGCCCAAAAGACACCTATTCACCCGTAACGTGAGGAACCGTAAATTGTACGTGTTTGTCAGGGAATGTTTTTCCCACAAAACAGGCTCCGTCGTATGACTGTTTTTTAAAATACATACATGTTATCGTTATCGGTATACTACAGATGATTTAAGAGGTACTCATTTACATTCGGTGTCATACAGCTATTAGCATTTACTAATTTTAAAACTAATTTATTACTGGTAGTAGCAGTATAATATGCTCTCTTAAAACATCTCTCAGGTAGTGGCGCGAAGGTGAGACGTTACTTTCCCTATAATATGGTTGAGCGAAGCGATACCTGGTACATTCGTCATGCTCGTGAACGGATGCTGCCTTAGGAGATGAGTCTGTTTGAAATTACTAGTATTATAGATTTAGATTGCCTTTACGTAAGATGTTACAATATCGTGTTCCTTTTTCAAACTTCCTCTGTATATCATAGCAATGTTTGAGTGGTTATTTAAAACAAATAAATGTTGATTTTGTTGTGATCAACTATATAAACATAGAATAATACTGTTTTTGTGGATTATTAATTATAATAAAGTACAATATTACAAAGTACATTTGAATTAAGTGATTTCCATTTCACTCACCAACTAAAAATTTCAATTAAAGATCGCAAACTAATCAACGAGTCTTTTTCGCATTTACAAAAACAAGATATAGAAACGACGGCAGTTCCATCGGGCTCAATAGTTTCCTAACACAGATTACTTGACAGATTAATACACTCAACAGCACACTAACTGACACAAAACAATAGAATTTCTCCATTCTTTTTTTAACTTAAATAGTGACACAAAGAGTATAATATCAACTAAGAAATTTTACGGTTTGTTTAACATTATCATAATTACATAGCTGTTCCTTCTTTATCGATTGTTCAATACTTGTCAAAGTTTTACACTTGATGCTTTAGGTAGTAATACCTAGAACATGGCGCTGATGTCAGCTTAAGAAATACTTGCAAAAATTCGACAGTTCTGTCAAGGTCTCGGTATTGGAAGAGCACTCGCTCAGACAGCTAGGTGTTGGAAGGAATTTAAACCCACTTTGGTTTAAATTCCTTCCAACACCTGACACAACTTTTTCTTGTAAAAGTTTCTTTAGATTTTAATGTGAATACAATACTAGTAATCTTTTTGAAATGTCTTTCAAACCATAGCCTCCACTATAACTCTAAGTTATCACTTTATAACTCTAAGATAAATGTGAATAATTAGTATCTCATATAAACTGGATTTGAAATAACTAAAGGATTTTCGGTGAGGCAACCCAGCGACCGTTATTAACTCATTTTATTACGAGAACACCATTAGCCAGTTAAACGAATATAAAAAAAACATGTCAAGTCAAAG
The DNA here is from genome assembly GCA_927399485.1 of Calamotropha paludella. NCBI lineage: Eukaryota > Metazoa > Arthropoda > Insecta > Lepidoptera > Crambidae > Calamotropha > Calamotropha paludella. The sequence continues at coordinate 14,249,966 of OV656803.1, read as the reverse complement.
GGACAGAACGATGCGCTAGCGAAGTGGTTCCGTATGGAAAAAAATAAATTACTCTTAATTTCGTAACTTAATTGAAAACCCTCTTTATATTTTTAAGTGTCATCCCCTAAGACATGTTGATTCTTTAGTTTTATTACAAAAAATAAATGTTCTTGTTTAAATGAAAATAATTAGGTACTTAAATGGATGATTTGCGGACTTTTATTTTACAATATTTAGTCCAACCTAAAGCTTTGAGTTTAACCAATACAATCGGATATGTCACTGTTTTAATATGGAAGGATCAATACAGCATCAAAAACAACACTGATGAATGAGTGAAGAGCAATTATTTTTGATATTGCGAATGAAAGGGAAATTCCGTATCATAAATAGTTTTGTTAAAATAGTCGAGCAGTATTTATTTATTTTTATTCATTTTCTTTCCGTCAGTTCATGTATTCTGCCACAATATGTTGAAATTTAAATACATATGGACTTAGTTACAACACTGAGTTCTTCAAATATTATTGTTGTTGGATCATTACAGAAGTTGTAAGCCCAGGTGTTCAAGTCTCGTGCTAGATTTCCATGTTATATGTATTTTAATCTTTTTCCATTTTTCTTATGTTTCAGTATTTTTTGTTTTAGCGTTAAGAAAGCGTTTTAATATAGGAGAAAAAGCCGTAAAATTAGTTTTTTTTATCGTGAATAGGTAAGCGCTAAACTGCTATCTCACCTGATGAATCTAGGATGTGAAGCGCCTGTCTAGAAGATACCTATTCAGTCGTGACTTGACGACCCCTAAATTGTATTTATCAGGAAACAGGGACTCAGGCACACATTTCCACTCTTTAGCGGTACGGATTAAAAAATTGGAACCAAAACGCGTAGTGCGACTCTTTGATATATCAACCATATAACGGTGGCGCTTATTGGTAAGTGTAGTTGTCCGATGAAAAAATGGGGAAGGCGGAACAAAGCTGTGCAATTCTGCTGCACTATAAAAAACGGATAGGCTAGGTACCTTGCGTCTATGTTCAAGGTTTTTCAGCCTACTAACAAAAAAATCATTGTCATTGCCGATGAGCTTCTTGTCCCTCCTCTCAATGGACTCAAGCGTTTGGGGTTGATTTAGGGCGGAACCAGCCCAAAGATGAGAACAGTATTCTACAGACGATCGAACTTGTGGTCAATAAAGATTGAGCAACTGTTCCGGCGTGAAGTACCTTCTCACCTTCGCCAGAATGCCAAGTTTTTTTTTCTTAATTCAAGAAGGATTTATGCACGCGTCCTTAGCAAGTCAAGGTACGTAATTAGCCAAGGTAAATATGTGCCGGAGTAGCGTGACACTAATTAAAAAAAAATTGTTTTTCTCTTCTTTATTTCGACAAGGTTTTTTCATTACACTTGGAACCCTAAATCTCTTAATACCACCCAGCTGTGTTATTTATGTTATAGTTACATAATTGCAATTTATGCCGATGATCTAATATTAGACGGGAAATTATGAATATATAACGATCACTTATCGAGTTAACATAACTGTAAATTGTTTAACTCTAGAATTCCCAAATGTTATTTTAACGTGGAAAGTAGTTTGAGTGTGACGATGAGAACGTATTTTTAAATGACTGTCTTTTTATGTCGTGATAAAAATAGAAATAATCATGTAATTAACGATTATTGACCGTACAAAATTACGACCATTATCTACATGTTAAGTCTGTAAAATATTACGAGCTTAGGCGACAACAGAAGTTAAGTTATTGTCTAAAGATAGTGGTGAGGCTTATGAGCGCCCTGAATAACTAAATATCTTGTCGTAACTTTTATTGACTAATAACATTATGTGGAATTGAGCGAATCGAAAAAGTTCTATTTACTTTTACAAATTAATAACCTAAAAATACTTTTTTCTTTAGTTTTGTATTTTTGACATTGAAAATTCATCTTTCCTTACCATAAAGCAATAATAATTTTAGTATTGCTCGCACTTCTTTATTGATGTCTTAAGTTTTGAAATAGATTTAAATATATAGTTTATGAAAAGTAGCCCCGATCCTAAAATAAGAGTAACTAAAGTCTCCACATTTTGAGCGAGGCAAAGAAATCTTTTATGGTCCCTAGTTATTACTTATTAATCTGTGCATCTAGGATAAAAAAAATTCATATGCAACAAATAAGCCAATCTTTCGATATGACTGTTTAGGTTAGAATTCTTATAATTAATTATTCTGCCTTATGATGTCGATGGGACATAAGTCAAGCTCCTATGCTGGAAAAACGCCAGTAGTTCTGAAGTAAACTAGGTCATAATATTTTTGTATCCATTAAAAACTCTTTACTCCGATAAAATTTGGCAACTAAAGCATAAAAGGTATAGATTAAAGGAGTAAACAGATAAATTATAGTAAAACGCTGACCATAATCATCAATAACTTTATACGTAATAAAGAATCGATACTAAATTTTCACTGGGCATTACATACATAATGGCGTTTTAAATTCGGCCCGCACAACCTCTCATTACGTGAACAAAGCCCGACCATCTGAATAAATTTGCTAAATTATTGTTATTTCGGATTCGACCCTCAGGCTAACTTCAACCAAATTATCAGTAGCCGTACTATTTTAACTCGAACAAAAACCATTACTTTTTCATCGGTGCGTTTGTCGTAAGTTTATTGACTCGTCTTATGGACCGTTGGAATATATTGCTTTAAATTTAGGCCTTCATGTGACTTCACTGTATGAACGATAATGGAGCGCTCGAAGAGACCTCAAAAGATGCCGCCGTGAATCTCCGATTAACACCGACAGCGGAGTTGGAGATAGAGCTGCCAATCCTTTGTTGTAGCTCATACTTTTCAAAGGCTTTGCCGAGCCTGCACCAGAAACTTCAAAGAAAAAGAAAACGTGGTAGGTACTTCCCGAAATACTTTTCTCGGGGTCATATTGACAAAGACATAGTGCATACTCGACCTTAGTATCCTCCTCTAGTAATTAGAGGATTAAAAATCTGTAAAAAAATAAAGACATTAATATTTAGCACATTGATTTATGAACTTAATATTTTTTCGAGTTCCCTTAGTAACATCACATAAAGTACCTATTTTGTGTACAAAGTAATCGGTGCGTACTCGCACGTGATGTAAAACACAGGTGCGCTCGCGATTTCGGTCAGTAACCGCGAATTATTTTATCAACCAGTTTCGGAAAAAAAATACATTCTAGAGTGTAATATTTTTTGGGGGGTTAAATAAGAAATAATTATTTACTGTTCAATACAAAACAATTACAAAACTACTCAAAGGCCTCACGCCTTTTAGTAGAGTCGCAGGGTCGAAAATGCTAAAAAATAATCTGGTTTAGAATGACGCAGCAAAATGCATTGTGGCAATATCGCAGTGTTGTCGCTGGTGACCTGTAATAACGACTAATCGTTGTAAGTCGCGCAACCGCTGATCACTAATCGCGAGTAAGTCGATGTATTGAAGCAAGACGTTACGAGAAGCTGCGACTGAAGTAGAGTGACGAGTGTTAAACATTCCGCCCGTAAGCGTCCATTCACACGTACCCTAATCACACCACAAAGTAAGCATGCAATGATTACATTGTAAATAGTATCATTGTAAATTTTACTAGTTTTACTGGCGGGCATTTTTGTAGCCGTGTGGACATGTGGAGATATTGCGGATAATATTGTGGCTCTGGTGTTACTACTTATTATTAGCGACTCCGCTTTTGGGGAACGGATCTTCTATACGGATAAAACGCCGTAGAGAGAGGAAGAGAGAGGCAGAGAAACTCACCAAGCGGATTCAGTTACTATTGGTGATAAATAAATAATAATAACCTAATACTAACATTTCGAACAGTCACCCAAATTACCCTAGCCCAAAGAAAGCACTGTAAGGCTTGTTTTAGGATACTAGGCTAACGGGTAGACATATATGTATGATGATGACCGTTTGGTGCAACGGTCCTTCCGGTGCTATAGCCCCGGGACTGTCCTGGGTTATAAAAAAAGCAGGACCGCTACCGTTGCAGCAAACGTTTGTCAAATAAAAAAATAAATGCGAATTACAATGAACTTGATTATATATAAATCTAGTACATTTATTTTATTCTATACACACATATACATACATATATATATATATATATATATTCCCTGTCACATTATTTGATCACGATGAACACCGAAACTACTAAACCGATTTTTAGATTTGTTCCGACTTAGGACATAGGATAGGTTTCATTTTATTATATACACATTATGTCTATACACACATTATGTTTTTTTTTTTTTTTTTCTATCTATAGGTAGGTATTTTGCAGGGTTCAATCAGATCGAAAATCAGATCATATTGTAACTATATAAGCACTATACACTAATTATTAGTAAGGGATATGTGTTATTTAATCTTATTGAATTCTCTTTGTATTTTAATATTTTTGGGAACTTACAATAAAAATTATATAATAGAATAAGATTAAAATTAAAATCTAATAAATATTATTTACAATAAATATTTTTAAGTCAAATTTTATTTATTATTATTTACTGTTAATGTAAATATAAATGAACTGTAAATGTAAATGAACCCTTACAACAGGAAAAGTCATTCTTAGCCACTGGATTACGTTTACGGTAAGTCATGTAAAAGACCTGCTAGTTCTGCAACGACATGCGTTATATAACGCTTCCTGTAGGCAAGCTAGCAAAACTTAATAACAGAAGCTAATGACACTTTTAAGTTTGTTTTATAAGGCGGCAACTTAAATAGCTATTGGACTAAGTGACTAAGTATAATTAATAAGGACTTTTTAGATACGTTTGGTTGAATATTAGTATAGTCTATCTCATTCGTGAGTAATGTGAGTCTAAAGTCTAGCAAGAGACAGACTATTTTAATATGAAACAAGAAGAGAGAAAGAAGGCGCTCTATATTGCAATGCTTTTAGCTTAAGTTCTTTCGTGCTTCAGAAGACACGTTAAAATGTTGTTCCCTGTTGCATCAACAATAGCAAAAAACCTACACTCAATATATGTTAGTTTCCACCATTTCATAGAAACAGGTAAGTAACTTAAAAACTTTTTATGTATACCTATAGTGAGTCATCTGAATTCGAGTTATACTGTTATGTGGTTTTTTTACTTATATGTACTTTACTCATCCTGTACTAACTATAACAGGTATTAAAAGCAGGTATTATAATAGTGTAAGAGTATAAAATACTAGGTGTACTGTGTTATTTAGCATTGTTTAGAATGAAATAATAATTAAACACTTGTTTTAATTTACCATTAAGACATAGACTTTTCTAGGGTATGTTTATTCTAATGGGCAACTGTATATCGACAACGTTAAGTCATTGAAATCCCGTTCTTATCCTTATTAGAATAAGTTGAAATACATTTCTTATATAGCGATAATAAGTTTATTAGACCCATACTGAAAAACAAATTACAACTTGCTTCATTATGCTATAATATCGCATTTCAAACTGAATTGTTTTGGCTATAAACAAGAACGGCTTTCATTCCAACAGTGCTATTACGACAGAAATGAAACCATTTCTAAGTTCATAATAAAGATAATTTGAATTAAATTATGCATAATCTTGGTGTATTTGAAAGATTGTTAAACTTCTCGGAAATAAGACAGAATAATTATTAAAGTACTTACCATTACTTATAAAATTAAAAAGCATGTGGTTTGATTTTATAAATTTAAAAATACTGAACATAGAAATAAAATACTAACTACGACTTTACTCATTCAGTTATCCCTAAAAAACCGTTACTTTGTGTCCTTACAAAATGCAATGCATTGCGCAATCTGAAGTCCTATTTGAGCATAATATAATTATTTAATGTCTGCTTTTCTCGTATTTAAATTTATGTCTCGTATCTCAGAAACGACTCTAATGATTTGGACGAACTTTTGTAATAAAATATGGTTCAGCTTATTAAGTTTACCAATATGGGTTTTTTTCTTGTAAAACAAAAATTTTCATTTTTTTACTCTTTCGCCTTCTATTGTGCCATGCTTACAACTTATAACTTTTCCACTTTATTTAGGCAGCGGTCATTACATTAGATAGTGTACAAAGTTTAAAGATTATTTAACAAAAGAAATATATCTTACCAAACATATAAACATTGAACCGTCAAAAGAAATAAGAAGACCGGTACGCTGTATTCGTATAACTCGTAGTGTCTTCGTTTTCTTTGCATATAACGAAGTCAAGACAGCAAGACAGCAAGACACAAGATATAGTCCAAAAAGCTATCAAAATATGTGAAGATAAAACTCTCATTACTGCGCTCGTTTGAATATCGTGATAGGGTTATAGGTATGATCTTTATTCGATTTCAATTTCTTATATAAATTGATTCATCAGTATTTTAAGGTGTTTCTAGTAAGTATTTTCTTAAAATGAGGTTGTAAAATGAGGTTAATATGATGTCTATGATAATATATGTTAAAAGAAATGAAGGTTTATTAAGATGAAGGTTTCATTAAAATTTTAAAGTTTAGTGCCATAAATAAAAAAAACCCTTTCCGTCAGTTTAGGGAGGTCCTCGAGGAAAATTAAATAAAATTCAAAGAAAAGAAAATTTGCAATTATTTAGTACTTGTTTAATGAACTTATTTTAGACTTTTTCTAAAGAAATATAAAAGCTTTTAAGTAAAAGACTTCTTCAAGGTTTTAGCTTATAAAACCAAGATTTTTGCCTCCTCTCTGAAGTAAAAAGAAAGTGTGTGACCCATCATCATGCTCGCGCATTTTGTTAGAATCGCTCCCGTTCATTTAGAAAACTAACTTTAGCTTTAATTTTATCTTTAGACGAAATGGGGTTTCATAAAAAAAAAGTTTGATATTCTTTGTCAAATATGAAAGACCCTTGATGAAAAAAACATTTGAATATATTTTTTAGAATAGAAGTAATGAAATCTTATTTTTTATGTAGTCAGCGTTCTTCTTACAATTGGCAAAGACCGTAAAACGTGATCAAATGTATAGTTATATCTGAAATATGATTCCAACATAAAACAATGCTACTTAAGTCGAAAGAGATATTTTATATCGTTTATTTTATCGTTTCGGCGTTTAGTGTGCAGTGGAACACGCAATGCAGTTTGCAAGTCGCTTGCGGCTATAGCTACTTGCGTCTACAGTACTGCCGACTGCACATCAAGAATAACAAATGAGACGAGTATATGTCAAAGTGAAAAGTTTGCAAAATGAATTACATAAACTGCTTGACTGATAATAAATTACGACGTTAAAATTACAATCTATAAAATATTTCTTCTTAAAATATGTATTACTTATTCCTTAACTAACACCAAATAGCATCGTAAGGCCTGTGTCAGAAATACTAGGATAACATATAGAGATTCATATATGTGGTAGATAAATATATATATATATATGCTTATACTCATCACACAAATATCTGCCCTTTCCAGGATCATAGGTGCGGAAAGCCGAATCACTACTTTTACACCAAATGCTCGTCAAAATTTGCGATTGGAAACGATAAGAATTATACGACTTTTTGTGTATTTTTGTTATAAAATAATATGATAATAGAAAATTTTAGTTTGAAAATTTCAACACGTTCAATTTTGAAGTTAATTTTTTTTTATTCAAAGTTTTTGCACCTAATACTAAAATAGAATATTAGAGAAGTAAAAGTACCTACGACACTTCGTACTTACTTATTAACACATTGTAATGATTTTACAGTGAGATAAATAAAACCTTGTACAATAAGCTGACAGTGCGTGCAATATCTTAGAATATCAAGGAGATGTTGGTGTGCTGAACTTCGAATTTTATTAATTGCTTAAAGAAAATAAAAAAACAATACTGTTATTTAACTATTGTTAATATTCAACGTCTCTCAGAACATAGGAAAATATGTTGAAGAAAATTGTTTCTGCCTGTATTTTAAGCTTATAATACAGTTTTACTAATAAATTTTATTTCATTTTTTTTTTTCAATTTCAAGTTGGATAAGTGATTCTATTGAACGAGCACTCGCCCGAATAGCAAAAGGCTGTTTGTTTGAGTCCCGCTTTACTCCTGATGTGAGTGATATTCAAAAGTAATTACTTTACCAAACTCAGAGATAAATTTTATAAAGAAGTTTACTATATAAAAAGCATTTCACTATTATAATATATTATTAAAAAACACTTTTAACAATGCCTTTTATTGTTAATTAAACTAAATTACATAACGAACACATCAACTGAAACAAGACTACACAAATTATTGCGCACGGCAAAATTTATGCCAACTGTCGCCGCTGTGTTATACACAGCGGTTAGCAGTTCGTTGCTCTAAAACGACGAAACATAATATAGAACGAAACACTTCATAAATAGTTACGTGAAAGTCACAACTAAACACAACGTTTTGAGTGTTAAACTAATGCCACATAAATTTGCAGAACTTACACCAGAACTAAATGACGACGCCACAGGCAACACTCACTCCACAACCTGTTTCGAAGACTCTCCTACTGTTAATATAATACTTGCAAACTGATCCTTATTAACTCTCTGATTAAGTTCAAGTCTATTCAATCACTCCATCAGCGTGTTTTGCATTTCCACTTATTAAAGTTTTATTCCTATCTATTGCAATTTCTGAAGCTCAAAAGTCATGTTCAGCTTTTCCTTTTACGTCTTTTGTTTTAAGAGCTACTGTTGCTTCGCTTTTAGTTATTTGAGTATAAATTATACCCACAATGGTTGGAATGGTTTCTTAGCCCGGGGGAGATTGGTTAAGTTATGGCCCGGTGGCATTACTCTCAGAATCATTTACTATCTCTGCATCTAGTTCGATTTTGATATGCTTTACAACCAGGGCTGGATCTGATTTTATTTAGTATAATGATGCTCGATTTATGATGACAACCTTTCTCGGTTAAACCTGAACAAAGAGTTTTTTATATTTTTATTATTGAGATCAACTGAATGATGATTTTTAAATCATCAGTCAGATATAATAGAATCATTTCTTTTACTTACATATCATAGACCATTAAAGATAATTATATGACCGTTTTTTGAAACTAAAGAGCCATTATTAAATAGATTTCTATGTAATGTTTGAACGTTTCAACTAGTTTTTTCATATCAATACGACAAGTGGCATCTGTCAGTCGTAAAGGAATTTATGAATAAAGGCAATACTACAGAGAGCAATAACTTGCGATGCGAGAAATTAAAAGCTTGACGACGCAAGTGAACTTCTTCCGATAAATACACAGAAATGTTCTATATATTTATTACTTCGTAACAACCCTACCATATCGGTTACCGGCGTAATGGTTGCTGACAATTGTTTCGCAACAGTTTGATTTGCATAGCAGAGCGTTTATTACACGTTTTGTTCTTAAGTAGGAAGTTGCAATACTTTGTCGGTATTGTTAGCAACTGAGCAAGATAAATTCGACTTAATAGATTTTGGTTTACGTCATCGCGTATTCCTTTTGTAGATACCATTTATTCTATGTTCACTAATGGGTACTGTCAGTATAAGGTATTTATATGGGTATGCTTAGCCAGTTCCAACTAGATCAAATATAAATAATTTTATTTACACACACATACACATTCATATAACATTAGTCTTCGCTCACGTTAAAATATTTTTATTGATACTTAGAGATAAGTACATTCTTCAAACAATAAAATATAATTTATCTATTAAACAGTTGCCTTATCTACCTATTTGACAAGATTTATTCAACAAATCCGTTTATCTATTTAGATTTAATTTAACCAAAAAATAAAATTAACGTTTAAACATATAAAATCTTATATTAAATTTGTTTTAATTAATCACTAATACTTAATTTCATCATATTTTATATTTTATTAAGAGCTGTATTCCAACAATGCTTAAACTACATAATTTATCATATTAATTGTTTCTTTTAATTTCCAATTTAAATTATATAAATTCAACAATAAAACAATAAAACGTATTATAAAGCTGTTATAAGGTGCGTGCATGGTGCGTCGTCAGTACCATAGCCCCATCAACTCAACTCTTTAACTCAACAGTCATTGCAGGCGTCTAGCAAAATCTAATAAGTAGATATTGACTTTAGCAAAATAAAATAGAAAAACTAAGGTTTGCGCTAAAACACAGCTTTCGTAATTATACACACAATTAAATATTTTTTTAATTTCAGTAATACATTCCGTAATAGAATAAAATATAATAGTTTTACGAATCATTAGCCACGGAGATACAACAGCCCCCGATAATCTGTCATAACCTTATCAATGTTGTTTCCCCTATAGAAAAATATTATATATATGTATATAATATTTCTATTCTGACGAAGCGATCCTGCCTTTCGCACCGACGACGGTCCTGGGTTCGAATCCCGAAAGGGGCAGATGTTTGTATGATGAATACGAGCATTTGTTAGTTAGTTTATATATATATTTCTATGAATATTACATTATATTACAGTGCTTACTTTGGGTTAGGCAAATTGGTCAAAACTAAACGTACCACTTTACCAACAGTTGTTTTTTGCTGAACTCTATTTTGTTTATTTTACTATATTGACGTTAATATTAATAGAATTATTAAAAACAATTGTGATAACCTTTTTTTACTGTATTTGAATAAAATTCAAAATATACGTTGTTATGCATCTGGCTTCATTTTGGCATAAGATATGAAATTTACAATTATCAATAGCCAATAAAACTTTCAAGTGTCGACTACTAGATAAAACAAAACTCAATCCAAGATGAAATTATTGACCTATTGCATAGGAGTGCAATATATCACCTAGTCCATTACTGTGCCCGGCTTCCGTCTATGCTAACATTTTAATATATTTACAAGCTATTAACAAGTGCCTTATTTATGACAGACCAGTTATCAGGTGGAGTTGAATGGAAAGTGTTTTGAAACAATTTACCAAAGAGATTTGAGTAGAGAAAATAGGTCTTATATTTTTTCAATTCCGTGTGTCTTTGTTGTTGAATTCGCCTAGTTTGTGTATCAGGAACTCGACGTCACGATGCAGTTTTAAAATCGAATTCTATTGTAATTAACGAGAATCAAAAATCTTTCTATGTCTTATTGCGATAGTTAGTTATTGTTATAGTTAAATGAATTTACTTTTATGATAAAAACATTGCATTAATCTTACGATAATTTCAGATTTTCTGTCAGTGTTATTATAATTAAATGATAATAACTAACTTGTTATTGACATACCAAACTAATATAATCACAGTAATTTCAAAGCCGAGTAAACTATCTTTGTTTCGAATCTTTTTTCAATAGAATCTAAGCAAGCTTCTAGATAATAGCATTCGACCCACCTGTTATTACGTCCAGAAACCTGAATTACGCTCCGATACTGTATAGATTTAGCGTTGCATGCAATGGTTTAAAGTATCGATACTAAGTTTATCACTACTATCGATAGTTTTTTATTATTATCAGGTATAAAGGATCGAAAGTATCGATAATTGTAGTGTGGTCAGATGCATTACTTTATTTCTATAAATAACACAGTATTAAACTAATTTGATATATTACTTAATTCAAAATTTCAAGCATCGATAAGGCAAAAGCAAACCTTATTGATTATAGATGTCATAACACTAATTGTAATACTAACTTCGGTATAATATTCGGTGCGCTATTAACCAATGTTAACATTTCTGCCCATCGACAAAATAAAGCTATCGTAATAGTTAGTATCAATATATAATTCATATATCAGCCATTCGCCTCCCTCTACTAGCGATGGACCTTCCCTGAATACAGTTAAGAGCGTTAATGCTTCATTTAGTCTTATACAAAGTTTCAAGTTTAAATACTTTATATGAACACTAATTCTTATGATTTTTTACAAACTGAAGGAAGCAAGATACATAAAATCTAGAAAATTAGAAGAAAATCTTTTAGATAATGCTATCAAACATTAAATTAGAGTAATTTTAAAATATCCATAGTAACAGACAATTGTGTTCATTTATATTCATGATGTTGACTGTCTAGAGAATAATTTAAAAATAAATAAATGTTCTCACTGCTAGGGTAAAAACCTTTCATATGAATGGAAACACCTTAGGGATAATGAGCCATAATCCATCACGAGGACCCAGTCCGGATAGATGTGTGTTAAATACTGCTTATACAATGGGAACCCATTGTATAAGCAGTTTGTCCTAATGTTGTAGAAGTTGACCAACATAAGTAATGACTTATTACTTAAACGCGCTAACCATTTGCGCATCAAGCTCCGTAACATTATATATTTTTATGGTTTCAAATTTAATTCCCTGATACAAAAAAAATGTAGAAAACAAAATCAAAGCAATCGGACAGGCATAAGGATTCCCTTGATAGACCTATCGATATTGAACCCCTTTTCAAGGCTAACTATCGATAATCTAACTTTATCGATAGCCATGCAACGCTAAATAGGTTGCATTAATCCCACCGGTAGCTCGGCTCAAAAACTAATTATTATTTTAATAATCTTTTTGTTTGAGATCGCAATTACTTATGCTGTTGGCAATTTATTGTGGACGACTATATTTAGCGTTTCTAACGTATGGTAAAGATTATGGGACAGACATAAGAATACGCCCACGACATTCTATGCTTTGGTTTTATTATTAAACGGGCTTCGTTCGTATCAATAGCGTTTTAAACAAGACGATTGTTTAAAAATAGTATACAATGAGTCCCGTCACCAGTGTCGGAGCCTTTAATGGTGTGAAATATGGCATTTTTTATCGACAAATTGCCCCTCAAAAAAACATTTTTGATCACCCATCCGATGATAACACTTTGCGAAATTTGCTTAACATCTCAAATCAATTGTTAACCACGCTAGCCGCTACACCATCAAGCTTCTTGACTAATCATAATTATTCTTTAAGTCTACAACCATTAAAGCCGTATTTATAATGTTCATCCCTCTATGACATTAACTTTTATTACCAACTGAGGTAAGTAGCGACTAGCAGAATTATCTGTCATTATCTGAATATATGACATGGCCAATAATTGACATAAGATGCCTGGCACGCGCAACAGGATTTTATTCGTTTTACTACTAGTATATTTAATGCATTTATAAAATACAAATACAAAAATAAAGCAATACATGAAACAGATAGTTTTCAAAATTTTAAAGACAAAATATATGGATAAAATTTTATATTAAATCTTTTTAAAGAATGCCCTATCAACCTCTATACAAAGTTACATAGGTATGACTAAATCAATTTTCGAAACAATTCCCAGGCCAGACACCTCGAACGCTGTTAGCTCATCTTTCCGCTATTAACACTCCTCCCTAATATCCCTCACAGTTGATTTTTTATTATAGGGAAAAGGCAAATAAGTCACATGTGGCCAGACCAGGTCTGTTGGGACCCACGAAGTTGCCGGTGGAAATTATCTAATTATGAGCAGTGACTGCGTGTGCGCGGGCATGTGAGTGTGGTGGTAAAACAGTAAATCGCAAAGCCCGGTATACGATGCTACATTGATTTTGTAATTGAATCGTCACCAGATACCCCGTCAAAGTAAAAAAACTGGCGATAGAATTTTTCCCTGCACTTCACATTGGTAGGCGTTGGTGCGTTTTATAACAGCCATACTGATGACTCACGCTATTTTATGAATCGTATTGTTAAATCCAGGGATCGTCACCTGCCACAATGCCATAAAAGTGTCGAGACGAGCCTACTTCTAATCTATTAACAATTTTATAGCACCATGCCATAAGGGCCTGCTTCGAAGCTTCGGTGAGATTGTGCGGCACTCAGCGCAAAACTATACTTCTTAAGCAAAGGTACTCGTGTATAATTCTGTGAAAGCTTCCATATCCAATCTCCAAATCTTTTTTCTTTAATTGCTTATGTAAAAATGTACAAGACGTTGGTGAATAAAAAAATAAATAAAAAATAAAAAAAGTCTCTTCGTATGTTATTCGCATGCTTTCTTGAATTAAAATGTTCACTACTAGCATTTACTTTGGTAACAGACGTGAAAGACCGACTATTCCTTTCTTCATCCCTCAAAGTAATGCGACCGGGGATGACTTCGTTATGGCAACGGTAGATGATTGTTTTAAAATGCCTTTGAACCCTTAATGTCATTTATAATCGAGTCATAAGATTTAAGGTAGCGTTTAAAATAATAAAAAATCATCATAAGTAAATATTCTCAACTCTGATCCGTTTTTCAATGAGTCACAATAATTCAATTTAGCTCTCAAAAATGTAAGTAAAAATCAAAATTCAAAAAATGGATGGACAGCAACAATTTTGCACTTAAGCCGTAAAAAGCGATTAATGACTCAATGACCACATACTTCTCTAAAACCACAAAATGAGCAGCATTTTTTTTTAATTATAGTCTTTTGCTGTAATCATCAATCCGCTTTGCAAACGTGGAGTTTATGGCAAAACTCACCGCCCGCGGGTTTTGTTCAGCAGTAGAAATCTTTCAGCTGAGAAAATGAACTTAAATAATCAAATACGTGTGAAATATTGAAAGAACAAAATCAAAGTGATTATTTTTTAACCATGCAAAACTGCTAAGTATTACACATCGAGCACTACACCTACTAAAGGAAAGCAGTGATATACCCAAAGTAAAATCGTCGTCTTTACCAGCTTATTAATGTCTGTCTGTAGAAATAAAACATCGTAAAACGTCTTCAATGAAATTAATAGCTTATTACGGACTTATTCAAGATTATTTGGTCCAGACTTGTCTGTCAATGTTATTATTGGGCGTCTGACGGAGATACTTATACAATTATCAACCCACAGACGTTGAATGGAGATTTCCACTTAAAATTATATTATTGTATTACATTTATACCTACTTTCGTAGATAATTTATTTGTATCGTTATTATGTATTTCGCTTATTTTGGATTCATCTTGAGGAGCACGATGGCGACTGCGCCGGTAAATATTGGGTTCCCGCGTTTGAACTCCGATTGAAGAGGTTTAAGCAACGGGGGTCTAGGGTTTGTTATTTATTTATGAACAAAGTTTTTACAGCTTTCGTTTTCTAATAAAATATATAAAACTGTATAACAGTATAACAGTCAATTACAGAAGCTGAAATGTTTACAATCAATATTTACAAAATACTGGGTACCTCAACAAATAATCTTGTAAAGGTTTAAAAATTTAACAAAGTGTGAATTGGTATGTAGATGTGTATGCATGCCACATATCAGGGTGATATAATATATTTTATATTTGAACAACAACTTAGTCTAAAATAAAAGTTCATATAGGTACTCATTAATTAGATTAATTCATTAATAATTTCTGTTAGTGTGTTTTGGTAGAAGTTAGGTACTTAAAAGGTTTTGCAGATTGCGGTTAGGTGCCGGATGTTATGCAAGCATTCGAACTGAAGTGTAAACTAAAAAGGAAAGGAAAAGTAAAAAATTAAGTAGTCACATTATTACCGTTTAGATTTAGGTATTTAAATTCTTCCAATAATAAATAAAAAATATTATTAATTTTTTTTGTCACAAACATTGTTGTACACGCGAGGCCTATTTGATAAAACTCAACACTTCCAGAAATCAATCCCGTGCGCTAGGTTTTTGCCTAGATAAAAAAAAGATGCATATAACACGAGATGAGTTTTATCGAAAGACTGTGATGTTATGAACAAAATAAACTATAAACATAAAAAGCATTTATAGTTTAAATTAATTACAATATTTGTTTTATTAAACAAGTTTTTATTGTTGTCTAAATATGTTACTAGTAATTTATTGTTTTATTTTACTAGTAAATTATTTTCATTCAATTAAAGTCTGTTGTAAATTTGAAACTTTTTATATAAACCAGTTGAGAATTGTTTGATGTTGATTTGTAAATAAATAAGTTCAATTTAGCGTTGATATTTGATTGATTGATCTCATCTAACAGTCTAATTTGTATTAAATCAAAAAATTTAAAATAACATATTTTTTGTATACATTTTCAAATTTTCCGGTGATACTAGAGAAACATAATGTTGCCTCGAGAAAAAATGTCAGGAAAAATTTGAAACCCTATTCTGTTATGTGATATTTGACATATGCTATCAGTATGGCCACTTATAGAAGTATCAGGCTTATCCTTCAAGCGATTCTGCTTATTTCTGAAGGCTCTCTTAGGTTCAAATCGCGGTAGGGGATTTGTTTATGTGCGAACATAGACATTTGTTTCCGAATCATTATTATTTATGTACATTTATTTAGTATCCATAGTACAAATTCATACATAGAATTAAAATTGTTGTAAATTTATTTAATAACTATTAATTTCCTAGCTATTTTTGTTCTCTATAACTTAAACGAAATTAAAAAGGCACATATTTTTTGTTTATTATTTACAAATATGATACTAACATGTTAGTTTACCCTGTATGTTATATGAAAGACAACAATATACAAACAGTAATGACTCCCAACGACATATTTATAAAATAGGTAAAACAAAATTTAACCACTTATTACCGTAATTTCTACTCTGTGTGATATCAAAGGTATAAGCAGGCACATAACAGGCACTTATGTGCTAATCGGGACGCCGTACGCGGCCAGTTAATACATACATAATAAGTGTGATTACCTAAGACGGAGCCTGGAGCAACGGTAGCCGAGATGTGCCAATCTTTTCCTTATTGTTAAGCGGCTTACATGCCGCAGGAAATAATTAAATTAAATTAAATCTTTTTATTATTTAATGAAAAACCATTTCACCCGCCAGTTGAAAACCTTTTTAAGCATGTTATTATATCAACTGAAAAGCCTTGAACATAGACGGAAGGTATCCAGCCTATCCGTTTTCTATAGGATTCATTTCGGAGAATGTGCAGCAGAATTTACCAGGCTTGTTCCTTCATTCATTTTTTCATCGGACAACCAGACTTACCAATATACGCCATCATTATATGTTTGATATATCAAAGAGTCGCACGAAGCGTTTTGGTTGCAATTTTGTAATCCGTACCGCTAAAAAATGGAATTCTTTGCCTGCGTCTGTTATTCCTGATAAATACAATTAAGGGGTCTTCAAATCACGAATGACTAGGTATCTTCTAGGCAAGTGCGTTACATCTGAGATAGCATCGTCGCTTACCATCGGGTGAGATAACGGTCATGCGTTTTCCCATTCACGATAAAAAAAGAAAAAAAATCATCTATGAGTTAAATATCATATAAATATTAATCTGATTCTTCAAAACCAATGCTCTAAAAACTATTTTATCAAAACAAAACTTCAACACGCGATATCACAGAACATAAAACCTGCATAACCAAACGATACCTAATGAAAGATAACTCATTTCATTACACATTCGCTGCTCATCTTTTTTTAAATTCATAAGTATACATGCAGTAATGTTTTAGCTTAAGCTTTAGCTGTTACTAAATAACGCAAATACCCATTTCATGCTATCAAACTGTCTAATATGGTTATTAAAAAACGCTTTTCGATATTGATAGGAAAAATATCGGGTATAGATCATTTTACGTAAATAAATTGCCTATGTTTATTTTTAAATAAATACAATTTAGTGTCGACTCATATAATGGATTAAGGGTCTCAAGCTCTCAAGCTATCCATGACATCAAATGATGTATGGTGTCTATTTGATATGTAGGTAAATTTAAATACATACGAATTGAATGAATGAATGAAAGTTTATTTGGCCCAATATACAGCGCAGTTGCAAAACAAGACTAAGGTATTAAAAATAAAAACATAGTTATAGTGCCAAATAGGCCTTTGCTCAGTATAAGCAGTGACAATGTAAGGCACTGGTATTCTGCAGATGCCTTATTTAGAAGATTAGGTGACATTGAACAAAAACCTTGTCACAAGCATATGTATTAACAAAAATAGGTACTTATAACTGGATACCAATAGAATTAGAACCAAATATATATTATTCTATACATATACATGCATACACATATACATACATACATATACATATACACACACACACACACATGTAAATCAACCTTCATAAAAATATTGCTGCACAGCTCACCTGCTTTTAAGATCAATTAAACATATGATAAATTTATAACGAATTGCAATTTAGATCAAATGATTTTTAGATAATTTGACGCATAAGATAATTTGTGTTTTCGACAATGTAATATTAACCCAAAGCATTTGTTAATTAGCAATTTAGAACTTAATTAAAGAATCTTGCCATCGCCATGTGAGCCTAGGCCAACCATAGCGCGTACGCAATATACTATTAAAAGGAGTCAACGCACCCGCGTGTAGGTATGTGCTGCGTAATAACAACAGCTACTGTTTACCGGCAGCGCAGCGACAGCCTGCACATGATAATACAGCACTTAGAAAAACTGCAGCCAGGTGATTGTGACACAACTAGAGCTGATAATACTATATATCACTGTTTTGTAGAATTTAGACATTGTGGAAAGCTAGAGTAAATGTTCTCACTATCTGCCATTGTAAGAATCTTTAAGATGTTTAAAAATAGCGTTAGTCGTTTATTAATGAATAAATTCATTTGACAATAGGTTTGATGTCGATAACTGCCCAGTCAATAATTTTTAAATTCTTTCCACATTTTCGGGAAAAGCATATAAGTCCCGTTTTTATGCAGTATAATCACCATGGCAATGTAAAACAATACGGGATACTTTTATTGGATTTTTCACACAAAAACGCTTTTCCTTGTTCTGCGACTCCATATCTAAGTATTTATGTATACATTTGATTAAAATAAAAAATACGTGATTTAGCACTATCAACTTTTTACAATCGACTACCGTAAGAGTCACCTCATGGTAAAAAGTACAGATTTCACAATGACCATCTATGGTCATCTATCGCAAGACCGTTATATAAATATACAATCACGGGTTTATCTGTAAATGCATACTAAGAGAACACTATTACACAAAAGATACTTTAAGTTTCATTCACAACTAGGACCAGCATGTCGATTCCGTAACATGCAATCTCACTGTTCAGCTTCGATAGTTCGAATGTTCGACATTCGTCGAATATTCATTGCGACGCTGCCGAGGAAAATGTCACAATGACTGCATAAATAACAAAAAATATTATAATTATATGGCAGTTTCTTCGATATAGATCATTTGATATTTGTAAAAGTATCTCATTCGATTTTGTAAGTAATATACGGTTTCTAGTTACGAAGAGATAGCGCTGGTGTTTATCTGAAGAAAAACTTGGGAAAAACACCAAGTCTATCAAGGTCGCGTTATCTCACTTAGAATAGCACTCGACTGGAAAGCGAGGGGCTGTGGGTTTGTGTCCAGATCGACATCTAGGACAAGTTGATTTTTGTCTTGTAAAATTTCATTACATATTTCATTATAGCCAAACTTTCAAAATTTCAAAGCTAGACAAAGAGGCTGTATAGCATATGACAAAAGCGTCATGGAACAATTGTCTGTTATAAGATAACCATTTCTATGAAGCTTAGGGTAACCTGCAATACTTTGGTCCTCAAGCGTTCATTTTGACTTCAGTTTTCTATTCCGCTTTTAGGTATAATTACATCACTCATTATGAGTGTAGGCGTTTATAAATCAGTTTGAAAACATTACAGTTTCCCAGTGCAAACAAGTTTGCAAATTTTGAGATGTTATCAGATATCAGTGTAAGTAATCCGGAGGATAGTGCAGTAAATCAAGAAAGGTATACTCGACGTGCGTCCCAACACTATTCTGCTCACAATGAGTTATTGTTTGAGCCAATCTCCATACATTAAGTTTGCAAGACCTGACACAAGATAATCTCTGTGACAAAGCCACGGTAGCTGCACCGCACTGTTTAGATAAAATTATTACATGCGACGTTTTCTAACCAATAAATATATAGAGCTGTTGGACAACTCTGAATTTGAATGAATTATTAGATAAAGTGAATTTACAGTTTATTGATTGACGTCAATGCGACATCAAAACCAATATGTTAAATTTGTTTTGCAATTAAGGCTTACAAATATGTGTAAATCTTAGTATTATAAATATTTAAGAGTGAAGTTTTATAAATTAGTTCTATAGAAATTATATGAATGGAGAAAATTATCATCAAATGCACTTATAAAATCACGAATATTTTCCATGAGTTTTATTTAAGTAAATAATAAGTTTTATTGACGTATCAAGTATTTTTATTAGTGAAATATTTTTATAATCATATACGATTTCTTAATACTATTTACCTTATTATATTATATTTTTCAAGAAAATTTGTTATTCACCAATTCCATGCATGCAATTAAATGATGTGATTTCAAAAATATAAAAAAAAGTTTATTGCAATACTAAAAGTCGAAATCAATTAAATGAGATTTACACTCGAATAAGTGCTAAATGAGAATTAACAAAAAAAATTGTAGTAATTATTTCAAGACATAAAATACAGAACTTAATAGCATTTGATAACTTGCAATGAAGGAAGTAACAATTATACAACATAAAATGCTAACCACATTCATAGAACCATGTTATACTTGTTACGAAGTTATTTATAAATATAAAGTATGATGTAACTTAATCAGTTGAAGCTAAGCTCTTTTTCTGGACTGTTAGATGTACCAGAGGAGTACAAATGAAAGGCATCTAGGCAATAAATAAAGTTCATGAATCATGACAACTGTTTGTTTTCATGTAAGCATATGAAAAATGATATATGTCCATTTCCATTACTTAGATACCTATCCTAATAGTTTTGATTTATAAATCTTCAAGATGTTATTTGTACAGGTGTTTAATTGTGCATTCGTAATCAAAAAGGCGTAAACTATAATTTTTAATCTTTCTAGAGCGTTCATTGATTCGGTACTCATGCCGAATCCATATCTACCTTAGAAATATTACCTTTACACCATTTTTAACTGTCATTTTTAGCTGTAACACCTTATTCTTGACATAGTACTACAATAGTCACCAACAGAATATTAACACTCTTATCCATAGTTTATTAATTGTTATTAAGACCTGTGTCTTTGGATAAATATGAATCTATTTGATTTTTTCAAATCCCATAACTAAACAATTATTTACATTAAGGCGTCTTTACTTCAAATAATCATA
This sequence comes from Calamotropha paludella, assembly GCA_927399485.1. Classification (NCBI taxonomy): domain Eukaryota; kingdom Metazoa; phylum Arthropoda; class Insecta; order Lepidoptera; family Crambidae; genus Calamotropha; species Calamotropha paludella. The sequence goes on along the minus strand of OV656803.1, from coordinate 14,228,816 downwards.
GGTGTGTAAGAAGCTTCATAGTCCCTTTTACATTATCCTTCAATGGGGTGAACAAAAATTCATTAATTTTCTTAACAGCTATAATATACCTAATAAATAAATTATGTGTGTAAAAACAGTTTTCTGCCTACAACGTTTTTAACTAAAGAGTAAACTTGCCAATATCCATTAAAACCATTTTTATCAATACATGCAAATAGTGAAAAGTGTGCCCTAAATCCAATCACATAATGTTGCCTTTTCGTCAAATGGATATAAATATATTTTTGGCTGTTTGGTTGAGGTTTCACACTAATGTACTGTAACATTATCGAAATAAAATCAATAAAGTACATTTTTAAATGGTTTTTATCTAACATTTCATTAAAAGATCTATTAAGCTCAAACAAAATCAGCTCTTAAAGTGCATACAAATTTGTTTTTGAACAGATATACCCAATAATATAACTCTTGGGTATTGGCGGTACAAGTAAATGTTTTCACACGTAGTGTGCCTCGTTTTACATTAACTTGCTTTGCACAATACATGGATATTATTTCTAAAGATAGAACGTAATGAATGATGTAACAACATCAGGATCCTGTTTATTTGTCAGTTGTCCCACCGGACAATAATCGTGGCTTGCGTGCACTTTGTATGCCATTCAATATTTATACAGAGTTGTTACAACGTCAGCTCGCGTTTATAAATTAAATATTAATAGTATTAAAACTGATATCCTTAGTCATATTGACAATTTTGAATATTTATTGGTCATTAACTTTTCATGAAAACATTATTGCTAATACCATATATTCGATTTTTTTTATATTCGTAGTAAGTGGTCTAACATCACGCATGCTGCCGGCTAGGTCACTGAAGTTTTTACAAACCTAAGAGATCAATTCATTGGCTTCAACAAATTGAATGGCTGTCAATTTTACTATTATATCAACGTCTATACTAATATTACCAATAAAAGGGTAAAGTTTATAAGCTCGGATGTGGTAGGTATATTCATACTTCAATTAATACATGCAATGGACCTATAGGGCTAACATAGGATGTAATATATAGTACAGTAATCGCGAATTTAAAAGTGTGGGATAATCCATTTTTATGCCCGTGCATATAACTACACGGTGTTTTAACAAAGTAATGGTCTATTTTTTTCCGTTCGGTTCCATTGTATTCGAGAAATTGTATGAAACATACATGAACAGTCATAGAATCCATCTTGGCCTAATCTTTGCAAAATTATGAGATAGTAACTGTAGTAGCAGAACTCCTTTTTGAATCTCGCCAAATATCCAAATGCCCGTCTAGAGTATATGTTAATAATACCTACCTATGTATACTGAAGTTGAGGTAGGTTTGGCAACTCTACATACATAACCGATCGCAATTAGATTGTCAATAGGCAAGTGTCGCCGACTCGTTTCATTCCGATGGTGCGGTTAAGAAACATCGGTTACCGCAATACGTAACTATACAGCAGATAGTTCCAGTTCTGTATATATCCGATAGTTTATCCACTCTTAGAGATACATCTGATAATTATTCGAGGTTACCTTACAATCTTACGGTGATTTTCTCTTGGCGCCGTTGATTGGTATAGAAGTACTAGTTTGACTTGTAATCCAAGAAATAGAAAATGAAGTAAACTATAAAACTAACACAGATATTTATTACTATTACGAAATTTTTCGTAGAGTTCAAACATGATTTTCCTTATTGTCATGTATTTCTCTGGTCGATACCGCAAAGGTGTATACAATCAGTACATAATCTAATAACAATAATATCAATTATGGAAAAATGCCTTAATTCATATATTAGGTATTAAATATTTTTAATTTTTATTAAATTAATAAAAAAAAGGTTCAATGACCTAAATTCATATATTAGGTATTAAATATTTTTAATTTAATAAAATCACTTACGGGCATTATCTCTAACCTATTGTTATACTGTGTTTAATAATAAATAAATAAGCTATTAAAATAAGGTCAATAGAAAATGTTTATGGCAAAAATTAAAGTGGTTTTCCCAATTTGGTAAATCTTCGACAGCCATGTTAAAATTAAAACTATTTACTATTGTTAAATAACAATTACCGTCAGAGAATTGTCATGGAAATTTAAAAAATTACGACAACACATGTTACAATGGGGTGAAAATATGCATTCATCAAAATTTATTTTTATGCATTTATTACAGTTATTTACAGGAAAATATTGAACAAGAATGATGTCCTCCGTTTAAAATAAATATGACTGTTTTATTATATTTATTTTATACTTAAACAACATTTGCATCATCGTAATGGCTGACCAAAAATCTATTACCTCGATTTCTTCTTCGTAGGTACTCCGGAAGTACTGAGAGAAAGAGAGAAGGTACTGAGAGCACCTGCAGACATTAGCAGCCACGAGTCCGCACTCGGCCTACCTTTTTGGTAGTCGTCCCTAGCTGTGGGAACAATAATATGCTAATAATTATGAAACAGTACAAAATTTATGATGTACTTAAAGTGTGATAAAAGTTTGTCTCAATGTGACAATGATGCGAATACATTAAACATACAAACAAACCCCGCCGACCACACAACTCGCATAATCTCAATAACATAGATTGCCGGATGCGCGTGAGCACTCCACAAGCATTGTCCGCGCATGCTTGTACGCCGTACGCGACTGAATTACGCGCAGTACACGGCAAACGAAAGACTTGCATGGACTTGTCCATAATCAAAGTTCTTAAAAAATAAATGTGTTTTCATGAAAAACATGATTTCCATTTTTTATGAGTTGACAATTTTACATGCTTTATTCGGGTAATACTTAAAACAGAGAAATCGAGGGCTTCTAGCCCATAAACATCTCTCTTTATGTACATAATTAAAAAGATACTCGTGAACCTCGCCAAAACTTATTTTTTTATTTACTGACAGATTTTATGTTGTCGCTGCCCGACATATTGCATTCAAATGGATTTTATTTTATACGCTTTTATTATTAACACTTTCGTACACTGAAACGAAACTTGCCTCCTGAAAGTGACCAAAACATGATGGTATGTTAAAATTTTAAAAAATAGCTAAGTTTTTATTTCACTTTAATTTATTAAGGAAGTTTATTTACACCATATCCGCATTATTGCTTACATATATTTGAGTTCGTAATGATTACCAGTCTTGCTCCCAATATTACAGGCAAAACCGATCGTTTGAACAACAAATCTTTCCATTTCATTCACAACCTATAATTTCAGTGGCTATCAGCCTTTTGTACTGGTCTGTGCCTTTTATTTGAGTTATGGTATTATTAAAATTTTATTTGAGGAATTTTGAAGTGATTTTCTCGATAAAGTTGAGAATATCTTTGGATGTCAAAAAGACTACATTTAAACTAATTAAAAATAAACTATAACAGCAGCAACGTTATTTTAAGCTTATTATCAAATTTTCAATTTTTACCAAATAAATGGAGCATATTCAACTAGGTATATCGTTTAGGTACTTATTATATTATTGAAGTGTTGCCAACTTATTAAGAAAATATTACATAAGTGTAACATAATCATAAGTATTCTTTATTTCATACTTATGCATTCATGAACCAAGATTTAATCAAACAGGTCCTATGATCATTAATATCCAAGTGAGAATTGGAATACCAAAGTTTATTTGCACTATTATTATATTTTATTATACAACCACGGGTTCTTTTTTATTACATCTAACAATGCAATTGCTCAGCGCGTTGCTCTGCCATAGGGTTCTCTTTGACCACTGCTTCGTCTCAGTTTTTGTTAAAGAAAATAATGTCAAAATCAATTAACCTACTTGAAAAAAGGATAAAGTGAGGGTAATGTATATCGATCTTTCTATACCATTACTAAGTTATTCTTAAAAATTATTATTTAATGTCATTAAACTAAATCTCACTCAAAATTCCGTATGGAATTACCATGATATATTTCAATAAAACCATTAATTTATTGTCGATTAAAACCGAGACGAATCGAATCGTAAAATCTTGGTAAGCCCAAAAAGCGGGTAACATCCAAAACGCGCGTGAACGATGCCATCGAGTCGTCGAAATCGAATACATTATCTCGATTCGAGTCGAGCACCGTATAATTTGTTCGCATATTGCACGGAATCCGCAGTGCGGTATGGTAACGCGACCGAATGCGATGCCAATGGAAGAACAAAAAAATTGTCGTTTAGAATTCTAGCCGATGATAAAAGGATTTGTTTTAAAATAATCGCTGCGAAATCGCTTTGCCGTGCTCTTTTATTATTCATGTTGACTGTGGTAACGGCCTTTACAATTGTGTTCGTGAAAGATAGAAAAGATAATTCATTTAAATTGTTAAACAAAAATCACTTAGATAACCAAATACACGCTCCTAACTATAGCCGTAAAGGCTACAAGTAAACAGCAGATTTTGGGGACTGTAAAATGCTTTCAATCACTGTTATAGCGACTTTTATTAGAACGGAATATTCCGTACCTACTCATATTTTTCTCTAAAGCTGCTGGAACAGAAAGGTTTTTTCAAGGGTAAATATTTGCTATATTATTGATATCTATAAAATGGTATTGACATTGACATTCCTTCCTATGTTATCAACCGTAACAATGATGGCATAGCTGTTGGAGTTAGTTTAGCCGAGCGGGAGTGATTCTAACCTCAAATTCGGATGGTCCGAGAGTGATGGCTGCGAGTCTTGGTCAGAATTTCATGTGATTAATTTATATCTGAGTTGTGGTATTGTCATATTATATATATATATATATATATATATATATATATATATATATATATATATATGTGTGTGTGTGTGTATGTATATGTATATCTCTGTATGACTATCTATTACCCTAGTACCTATAACACAAACCGTAGAGTGCTAACTTTGGCCTAGGCTAATTGTTACAAATATCAGAAATATTATTATTATTGTATATGCTCAAGGCTTTTGAGCTTTTTACAGAAAAGGTCTTCATTGCCGATGAGCTTCTTGGCCGGAACCGTCCCAAAGATGAGAACAATACTCCATACATATCGTTAAAAACCTGAACTTTAATAACATTACAAAGAATCGATGGCTAAATTAGAAAAGCATTTAGATCTTGCAAAAAGGGGCATCAATGGAAAGGAATATCTTACCATAGGTACTTATAGTATGTGTATATAAAAATATTATACTATACACGGATGCAAATCAATGTTTATTCCTAACAAATAACAGTTTATAGACCTTTATAGGTAATAATTTCGTAAAATAAATGCATTCAAAGAGCAACCGACTAAAGGTAATTTTTATTGAAGCACTTACTTCTACCTAAGGAGTAATTAAATAAGCTTACTAGTTTCATTGCATAAATAAATGCATTTCCTATGGTATTGATTTTTGCATCAGCGTTTACTGCGGTAATATGTATTATGAAGTTTACAGTGTATTATTCCTTGCTTATTCCTTTTGTTGCCGTATACCCTTGATACTCGCCGATTTTAATATCGAATCTACGTATCCATGAGAATCGAATCAAGTTTACGATATTGCATAGGATTCGAATCAAGTACTGACAAAAGGTATCAAAGGTGCTATAACTAAAAGTACCCAGCAGATTGATGCGTAGTTATTTCAAATAATGTCTTTTATCACTGTTAAAATAAAGATTGTTTTTGAATTCCGCTGTCGTATTCATCAGCAATCGTAAGTTTGTTAGTATCTTGTGGTTTGCATAGTGCTAAAATCATAGTTGTCTATTATGATTAAGAACTTGAATAGAAGTCATTCAGACCCATATTGTGAATCAGTTTTATGAAAAGCCATATTGTAATGGAATATTTATATACTATTATAATAATAATACTAAATATAAATATACTAAATATAATAATTCTTATCATTGAGGTTACACTATAAAAATTTACTAGCTGAGGAACACTATCTCTGATAGGAACGGAGTGGAAATCCAAAAAAAATGTCATAAGAAAACAGAACTGTACATAATCCGTAAAATTTACAGGAACAAAAAAAAATTTACTGCATAAAATATTCATTCATATGCAAAAATGCCATCTCATTCTTGCAGCGAAATTGCAATATTTTTTACTACTCGTTGGTATTCTAACGATTCAGAGGTATGATAATGCCATACCTAAATTCCATACCTAAAAGATATTATTTTTCATATGTGGTTGAACGATTAAAATCAAAAGGTAATATTTAGGGTAGAGATTAAAGTACCAGGTACCAGAACCATTAATGAGTTTTTAAAGTTAAATAATAAATGAGTGACCAACGCGGAAGAGTATGAACTAAATTCGTTAATTTGCATCTAAAACATTATTGAACTTAAGAAACGACGGTAAAAGTTTGTACATATATATTGTGAAGTGTTATATGATATCAAAATTCATTATAAATGTATTAACTTACATACTTACTTAACTCGAAAAAAGCTGCTTGCTCATTAAGCAATTAGCCAATGGTCCAAGAATCATTTTTGATGTATAATTCAGTGCTGTTCATATTTTATTTCCCAATGGATATACCATCGTTCATTATCATACCTGGTGATAAATCCATGACTACTGTATTCCAGATTATATAACCATCTTAAGCACAGTGGTAAATGTAATCAAATCATTTGAATTACCGTGAGAATCGAAATTCAACAAGTTTCACTGTCTTGCTTAATTACGATTAACATAACGGCATATTTTGTGTAAAGCCACCTTAACACGTGAGAGTCTCATCTCCATCGGTAGGTGAATCAATTACCATACTTTAACTATACTTTCGATAGTTGAAAACCAACAGAATTATCTCGCCTCCTAACGGGCATAGTGACTCAAAAGCAAATGCACTCTCAAGTAGAACGCAACAGTGGCATAAACGTAAACCTTTTTATGTTAATTCGTACTAAATCAACGTTAATTTGGAATCTTTAATACAATCCATTTCATTAGCAGCTAAATGTACCAAAGTAACACGAGTATCTTAGTTTAGTTATATTTTTGTATAAACAGTCCACATTACTTGTCAGGAAATAATTTAATATATTATTTAGGTACCGAATACAATAAATTTTGTCTGTAAGGTTTATACGCTTTTGACTTTAAAATACACAGTTAACAAATCTTTGAAAGTTGTATTGATTGTTTCAATTAAGAAGTTATTATAACTTTCGTTTTTTCATAGTAATAACTAATATTTAAACATATAAAAATAATTTATTTATATTTTGGTATGGTACTTAAATACAAATATATGTTTAAATACGTTGCTGGCTACCGAAACCTAACCCAAACCAATGAATTCTCAAGAATCTTCATTTATACGAATGTCGTTATACATGACAATAACGTTCACAAAAATAAACATATAATGAGCTAAGCTGCAAAGTAAATAAACACTTTCATCGTAAATGTATTTGTATTTGAACTAGATTTCACGCTTATTACTTTTACCAAAACAAATGAATTATTAATAAGTTAAAAGTGTTTTATGTAATTACTGAAGATTTGTTTCTTGTCTAAGTTATTATATTAAGTAAAATCTACACTATAACTTTACAAAAAAAGTTATATCTTATACAAACGTAGTTGTTATAATATGCATTGCTATACAGTTCTCGTTTATAAATATTTTGCACGCCCTTCAAGAGTTTTGAAAATGAAAAATAAATAGAAACAGTAAAGGATCAATTTTAAAAGCTTAGATAAATGTGATCTAAGGATGGCCATTCAATCTCGCTCGGTGATTGATGATCGTTGAGCGAACGGGTGACCGAACTGATGACCGTATGGAATCGATTTACTAAGCAATGGCGGCCATTTGCATATGTAAAAGCAGAAAATGAGGTCTTTAAGAAATGGTCTATCGGAAAAGGGCTAACCAGATGAATCTTGTGATTGTGTCACTTTTACAATATTATCTATTGGAAACGACAGTAAAGTGTAAACGACACTAATATTATAAAGAGGAAAGATTTGTATTTTTGTATGTTTGCAATGAATAAACTCAAAAACTACTAAGCCAATATCAAATATTCTTTCACCATTGGAAAGCTACATTCACGCTCAGTAACATATGTATATTTAATGCTAGAAAAAATTTTAAGAGTTTTGCAAACCCTTGCGAACCCGGGACGGGCCGCTATACTAAATAAAGTTTAACTGTTAAGTAACAGTCGCTTGTAGTCAAAATTATCATTATCTTACTATTGTACTACTAGATTTTTTGGATATATATTTAATATTGTTGTTTAAATACTTATTTACACAAAAATCATTTTATATAACCAATGAGGTTGAGATTTATAGAGGAAACTATGTACAAGTTCAACATTACAACAGTTCAATTTCACACCCGTCTCTTAAATCCAGAGAATATACGAAAAATCGCTGATGTTGAGGTCAAATTATACAATTAACCCGGTACAGTCGACCACAAATAAAAGCCGACGGCGAGTCCGGCCAATGAGTTGTTACGCCGAGCCGTGCGCTGAAAAACCACATGCTCGCTGCTAGTGCAACAAATATATTTCATTATTTAATCGACTATCGATATTTTAACTACCATTTCTATTACAGACATAATTTAATTAATTATTGTATATTAAATAGTATATAATTCGTCATTATTAATTCTGTTACCTGCTTGCTATATTTTACTGCATTATGTGAGAGTATGTGTCTCACCAACACCTTTTTATTAGCAAATTGATTGGTATTTAGTATTAAGATTTAATTATTGTTTGGTCATTGTTCTAACCTAACCTAACAAAGGCAAAGGTTTTTCTCCTAGCGTTTAGACACAAAAGTATTAATACATTAGTATTATCAAAAAATAGGAATATCAACATTAGTGTGAAAGAGCTATAATTGTACTAGATAAACATACAATTAATATCAGGATATTTTTATGTTAGATAAATTATGATTTCAGAAATTCACATTAAGAAAATAAATATCATAAAAAAGGCAACTATAGAAAAAGAGCAAAGATTATGTAATTTTAATCGAATAGAGTTTTTAGCAAAGCTGTTCTGAAATAAGTAAAATAAAAAGAATGTTAAATTAATAGTATATGGTGTGTCAAAAATTACTTTTTGATATTTTTGTTTGTGAAGTTGTTTACTTAGGTACTTTATACCATTTTTCAGCCACTGCTGTTTTAAGATATGTATCAGAATCATCAGAACAATAAATACCGTAAATCTGTGACCTACTATGCAGTTCAGATTCAGATTCTCAGAGTGAGATAAACAACATCGAACGAGTAAAAAAAACAAATAAAAAGCGTTTATTTAAATCAATATTCTTTTATAATCGAAGTAAGCTAATGTGGTGATACATCACTAGTCCTGGTTACTCGCGGTCGGATGCGTAGTGCCACACTAGTGCAGTAATTGGTTTGCTCTGCCGCTACCATCTGATTTTTATCTCCAATTATTGAGTTTTCACGCCAATTAAATATTATCTGGGTTCCGGCGGAAGCGTCGGCTTATTTATTGTTAGATTATCGACCGTTGTGCACGGAGGCTGCGGACAATGATGTGAATATAAGCGCTAACTGTACTTATCGTAGGAAGGGAGAGAAGACTGTTCTATTTCAATGACCTCTACGGAATGCTCAAACTACGCAAGATAATGAGTATTAATTTATTAATAATTTTCGTGTAGTAAAGTAACAGAGCTGCCAAAGCTTTAGGAAACGAAAATGTATTCAGAGTTAACAACTACATAATGAGGCATCACATTCTTGAGCTATGGTCGCGTACAGCTTTCTATAAAGCCGTAGGCTTGTTAGCCACCCTTTTATTTCCACAAATCAGTAACAATACCAAATTATTATCGAACAGATTTCTCTATTAAAATGGCTTTAAGGTATAAGGGCTTATATTTTGTTTGTAATAAAATCACTGAAAAATTATAAGTGGCAATTTAAACACTGGTTGGCTTGAAAATATTAAACTTAAAGAATTTTTGAAAATTACTGGAATATATTAAAAATTTCACAGAAAAGTTGAATTTAACAATTACATCTTTATATATAATTTCGACATGTTTAAATAGTTAATTCAAAAAAGACTGCGTTAAATTCAAAAGAAAGCAATAAGTTTTTCGTTTAAATATGACGTGATCAAACCGCTAAACGTTGTAAATCTATACAATACTAGCAAACCCAATCAATTTAAATATAAAACCAATCAATATTTTTAACAGAAATTTAATCGTTAGAAGTTCGATGAAATATACACACCTAGAAAAGAATTGTATATATGAACTCTGTAGGTAGTGCTATCTTTTTATCATTTATAAAAAGAGAGCACAAATATGATTAGTTTTTCCGTTTAAGGTAATATTTCGACCTAATGAAACTATTTAAAAAAATCGTTCTATTATATACTTTTCATAAAAATAACGTATACAAATCAACGCTATTGGGCTTCAATAGCTGTACCCGGACTTTCACTTCTTCTTTAGTTTAGTTTAATTCGTTTAAACAAAGGTTAAGAAAATTATTTAAAAATATTATTCTTGTGTTAATTGCATTTTTACAAGAACCACAACTATAAACTTTGATCTAAACCGTTGAGGCCGTTTCCGAGATAAGCGGAATAAATGAACATATATTTATACTGACTATCGCCATAATATCCCCATCAGAAAATTGCGATAAAGAGTTTAAAAAAAAACACGATGACAATATTATCATGATCAAAAAAGTCATTATTTTCAAGGAAATATCCTACACAGGATTACATTATTATTAAGTCTTATTAAGTAATATAAAGCATAACTTAAAACATTACGTAATTAGGATATTTATTTTTATTTCTTTTGCTTATATTATTCTAAACTTTGTTATAGTTGTTACTTACCTTTAAATTCATTTTTAATTCTCATAACGATCATTAACAACTCCGGACAAACGTTCCCACGTGCTTAAAACCATAGTGTTTATAATAAATAAAGGATTATCTGCAATAATAACTTGGCTCGATTGAGCTGAACAATACGATGGCGGTGGGAGTAGGATAGCATCGGGTTGCCGACATGTGAAGAGCTACTAATACCGCCTGTTTCGTATATGTGCGTCCATCCGGCGTGCTTTACGACGCTCTTTTTCCTGACCACTTTTTACTGGCCTTACATAAAACTACTCAGACATGACTACTTTAACCTACCAGCGTTTCAAGATTTAGATTTTCAAGGTCTTTCAAGATCTCAGTAGTTAAATTGGGAGAGAACTCGTCCTGATATGGAGAGGATATGGATTCGAGGCTCGCCTGACTGCTGAATAAAAGTTGAATTTTTTCTTGTAATAATTTACATTTGTTAATTACACAATTTAACAAATTACACAATTACATAATTTACATTTTGGTAATAAATGTAATAGAATAAGATTCTATTACTTTTATTTATTATTCGACAGCTTGTCCCAATAACTTCTCTTATACTCATTAGTTTCTTTTTCTCTTTGTTTTGACACATGCAGTCATTAGTACATACTAGTAAAATCACAATACTTAAATTATAGACAATGAGTGTCCAGTATTACTAAATATTTAGTAGGTATTTGCTAGCTTTACATTTTTTTATTTCTTTAACTTAAAGGAACTTAAAAATACTTTAATACAATAAAGATCCTAAAGATGGTGTTGTAGAAAATTATTTTATTATTCCTATAACTATGATAGAAATGATAATGGAATTATACTAAACTCATATGTTTATAATAGAGTATTTTTTATTTATTGATATTTTGTTTATTTAATACACAAAATTATTAATGACTTTTAGTGATTTTGTATATTAACTTCAATATATAGACAGATATGGCATCACGGATTTACCTGTAGATTTTCTTAAGTTTTACAACATTTTCTTGAGAGTATTTTAATATTTCTTAATTACAGCTTTCGTAAAAATAGCATCACCCATAATTTTTTTCTTAGACTTTAGCTGTAGTAAAAAATAACCTATTAAAATTTTACTGCTTTTCGTTTTCTATATCCACCCTGAAATATTGAATTACTTTGAAATAATGATGAAAAAAGAGTAATTAGTTTTGAAGATTATCTCCTATATTCATACCAACATACAATATTACAAACATTTAATATTAGCTATATATATATTTAATATTAGTAAAGATAGAACATTTGGAGCAACCAATTGTCAAGTTTTTAAGTTTTCTGTAATTTTTTTAATAAACCAGTAACATCCTCTGTAGGTCCATGGGCTATAATATGATAATATCGCCTTCATAACCAAATTATGTTTCACAACTAATGAATCTAAAATAAAAATGTGGATTTGATTAGATCCAGAAATCCAAATTCAAAATTTCAAGCACGAAGCGTTATTTGGTGAAAATAGTTCTAAAACTCCTAGAAGTAAGCTACAGTTATGGAACTAGATGTGAAAATTTTGTCGCTATAGTTCAAATAATTAAAACAATAATTCATTTCAGTAATATCTGCCCTATAAAATCCTTGCAAAGTGGCTTTGTAATAGCGACCACGGCTGATTTAATTGTGGCCAGCGTTAATTGGCCATTGTCCAGTAATATTGGTCTGCCCTTTCTTGCCCTACAGTTAACCATAGGCTATTGTTTTTGTATAAACTCTTTTGGATCAGATAGCATAATAGGTTCACTGTTTGCCTTAAGTTATTATGTTGTCACTGTATGTTATCCTATCTTAATGTTCAATCTTATCTGCGAGAAGACGTCTTCATTCAGATTCAATAATGCTGATTGGACACAAAGTTTCACAATTTTACATATAGCGGTTAATTAAAGAACTACTGAAAGAAGGTTCTTTAATTATTCCATTCTTGATTAAGGCAGAGCTTGTGTAACATGTAAGTAAATAATAGGAAGAAAAAACGATAACTTCAGTACAAGTGCTTACTCATCATATTTTCACTTGGCGCTTAAACAACTCAAGTCTCAAATGTGTGTCTGAAATTTTTATTTACTTCGCTCTTCATTAAAGTTTATTATTTATGTTCTTGATACTTTTCGTGGTTGTTTTACTTGATCATTATAGTCGTCAAAAAGGTTTGACAGCACAAGCTACATACACTTCGTGCTAATAAACAGCTTAAGGAAATATAATACCTGTTTTAAATAAGTACCTAACAAACAATGTGGTAAACCTAACGCATCCCCTGACACATTCACAATCTTTGCATCTCTTATCTAAATGTTCCTGGACCTCACAAAGCTTAAGATAACAACTGCATGCAAGCGGTAGCGCAAAACAAAAATTAAACGCATAACTTACAACAAAGACACTGGTCTGAAACCTGCTGGCTCCTTCTTTGAAGTATATCCATAATCATAATAATTAAATGTCGCTATGAAGACTCCTCTTATCACTCGGACGTATGGAGGTTGCTACCGAGTAGAAACCGTCATTCTGGAAGAATTCTTAAGTGAATTTTGTCTGTAACTTAAATACTTTATAGTAAGCCTGTTGTTCTTTAAAAGTCAACATGCGTTTGATAAGAAATGCAGCAATGTATTACGTGTATAGCGATCCTCTTGTATTACTTAAACTTTTGTAGAAGTTGAATGTGTCAGTATAAGAACCAGTTAGGCAAATTATCTGCGAAGAATCAGTGGGTTCACCTGCCGGTCTTCATTTATTTATTTATGCATTTGCGGTTGCTGTGTGCGTGATTAGTCCGTTGTATTGTTTTGTTGTTATTTATGGCTTTGTTTTGCACTCTTTTTGCCTTTTTATTGGGTTGCATTCCTTTTCTTAATCTGGTTGCTTAAGTGCTACCTTATAGCCGCGAGTGAGATCATTTTTTGATCCAAATGTTGTGTGGAAAAAGGATACTTTCTTGTTTCTGTTACAGTTTATATATTTTGCTCTATATTAGGTTTAGAATCATGTTAACAATATTGACGCCCAAGGTTTTATAACCAGAGTGAATACGGATAAAATTACCTATACTCATACCACCATCTACTTACTTAAACATATTAGACGTAAAGACGACTATATACCATAAGGTCTGTAATGCATTTTATTATAATTATGGCCCAAAAACTAGAGGTTTGTGTTAAAACTATTTTAAAGCTGATTCCAACATATTGTAAGAGTAGTCATTCTCTTAATAACATCGATTAACAGTCCTTAAGTAACAGAATTTTCTCCCACATTAATATACAATGTTAAATTACTTACGCATACTAATGTTATAGTTTTTAACATCCAAATATTTAAGACAATAACAAATAGGGCGGAACTGAAGTTCTTAAATACGAATCGTTATTAAAAAAAGCAATGAAAGATGTTTTAAGTCTTGTTATAAACTCGCGACTGTTGTTAGAGATTTTTCAATCAGACACTCAGCGTGGGGCCTAATTATATGTATAATGATCTGGATGGTCTGTTGCAATAGATTGTGAATGGAAATAAAAGCTCTAGTGTTTCTTTGTAACATTGTAATAAGCTTATGCCTTCTGACATTTTGTTGATTGAATAATGTAAGTTAGTTTGTATTTCGAATTTTTTAGTAATCTGCGTTCCGAAAATGAGAAAAACACACATTATTATGGCCGGGGTAGTAATGTAAAAGTCGCATGTCTCAGTCCATAACCGAAGACAACATTTCGACTTCGAGACTATATTTAAAAATTATTACTATGTGTATTATTTTAACTACTTAAACAGTAACTGAATATGAGCGAGGTTTAATAAAAAATAATTAAAGTTTTTTAAAATGCAAATATATTAGTTCAAATATTAAATGGGATGATGACATTTAATATTTACAACATAGTAATAATTATACTACCTATAAAACAACCTATTTTTAATTTTTTGTCTTTAGTATGCGCGTTGTATTGAAATTAATTCTAAATAATGACTGACTCTTTTAAACTGTATATATTCAATTATATCATTATGTATAATTTAATGACCGTTTGTTGCAACGGTAGTGATCCTGCCTTTCGCGCCGTAGGTCCTGGATTTGTGTACTGGAAAGGGCAGATGTTTGTGTGACGAAAACGAGCATTTATGTATCATATATGTATGTCTATCTGTTACCCTAGTATCCATGACACAAGCCTTACAGTGCTTACTTTGGGTTAGGCTGATTGGTGTAATTTATACGAAATATTATTATTATTATTTCATATGTCACAAAAATCCATTAGAATATGCCGCTGCTGTGTGTGAGCTTGTGATGTACGTTATATTTTATTTCATAAATATTTTGCTTTTTTATTAGAATTTTAAAGCTTAAATGGCCAGAATCAGTCATTAATTATTTAAAACTTATGACGAAATTCATAAATTCTTCAGCTCATAGTATGAAATATAGAGGTATATCTAAAAATCATATAATAAGTATGTAATTTCCATATTAATTCTTTAAGGCAAATGGCACCAACGCCTTCATACGTTCCCAAAAATAATCAGGCATCACTCACAAATTAATTACTATTTAAAATTTCTAATTAAAAAACGTTAATTATTTTCACTTACCTAGCTACCACGCACATCTCGTAAATCAAAATCAATTTAAACTAGCCTGTTCGTGAATTAATTAACTTGAGATTGATGTATTTAATCTGTAAGCATTATAATCAAGACATTTCAATTGAAGGTTTAATAGGTGAGTGGAGATTAAAACTAATATTTATTACATTCACACAAATTAGCCTAGCAGTAAGCACTACCTAGCCTAAAGTAAGCACTACAAAGCTTGTGTTATGGATATAACTTATGGATAAGCTAACAGCTAGACATACATATACTATACATATAGATAGGTTATATTCATAAGAATATATATAAATACCAGTGACTCAAGTACAAATGCTCGTATTTATTACACACATATTTGCTCCTTCGAGACTCGAACCAAAAACCGTCGCTGCGAAATACGATCGGCAGGATTACTACCAATTAATGGTCTTATCAAACAAAATATGAGAGAAAGCTAATGCTTTAGGGTTTAGGGTGACGGAGCCCGAATTTTGAAATTCGCAAAAATTCCCATCGAAACAAAGAGAACTCTTCTTTTAGGTATTACGTTCCGCTCTAATATGTATATGGTGCTAGCGTAGCTTTATGCTTAGGGACTGCATCGCCTAGTTTATTTATATGAGTACAGGCCTCATGGTCCATATTAAAATAATAATACAAAACTTAATCTAAAAAAAACATTTCTGATATGCACCAAAATAATAGCGCACATAACAGTTGCGTTAAATTAATTACGTTAGAGTAAATAAAACACTTGTAAAAGAATAGAGCGACTAATGTTATAGTAACTTATGTTGCTATTATTTTTTGATTCTACCTGATAACTTATCCACTCCATAATAAGGTGTACAGCTAAGACTTGAACGATGGAATCTAATTAATGAAATGAATTAATAAAAAATTAAATAAATCTACGACACTTTACGGTATAATAGTCATAGCGACCGACAGAAAATAATTTTTTTCTTCAGATTATTAAAATAGCATTATATGCTTTTTATTAAATATGAGCATTTCATTGAATAACTATAAGATTATTTGATAGACCTACTCGGTAGATTCAAGAAAAAATCACCAGAAACTCGACAGAGGTTGTACTCTTTTTCCTTTAATTACATATTAAAAGATTTCATAATATCGTTATACAAGTTGCTTTTTAAAATAATATTTTCTAATTTATCCGAATTTTCTAATTAACCTGTGTGAGTTATAAAATATATAAATCTACATAACAATGAGTCTCCTGTTTTTTTGTAATATAAAGTAGTTCCAAAACTGCAACTTTATTTTTGAGTCCATTAGTGTCCATTTTTACGAAAAAGTGAGAAAAAGTTTTTCTATATGGACATATACTCGAGAGAAATCACGGTGAATATTATATATAATTATATATTATAATTTAATCTGGACTATTATCTTGAAATAAAGAGTTTAAAGAGAGGCTGTAACCCTTTGTTATTGTAAAAACTCACACAACGCTATATGAAAGTGTAACATTATGTTGAATGTTATGAGTATACCAAAAAATATAGATGACTTCTATTATTCACATGCTTATTTAAGATCAAATCATTTTTATGTTCTTTTAAATTAATTTTCAATCTTATTTGGGTCTTAATTTTTTCTATTGATGAATCTGTTTCTAAATATGTTCATAGGTTCCCCCTGGTAAGATGACAGACGAAACATTCTCAACTTATTCACTTTTACCACTTTTGATACTACCAATCCAAAAGTTACTATAACTTTTTCACTTTTCATCCCCTTTTTTCTATTTTATAACTTGTAGTTAAAATTTATTCCAACAAAGCCATCGGTGACTCTAAACTTTCAAGTGATTGTCCTCTCATATTTATCCTTATTCCAAACACTTACTTGATACTTTAATAATCTCGCAACTTGACAAAGACAACATTTCAACAAATATTAAATTACGGTGCGGCTGTCCCCGCAAAAGCCGTTAAGTACAAAGACGAGAATGCAACGTCGTAATATTCGCGAATAATCCCCAAGCAGGTAATAGTATCCAAGCAGAACATAGGCTCTGATAAAGAAAGTATCAAGACTATTATACCGCGTCGTATGCACGTCGCTCTTACGATAGTTTTGCATGGATCTTCATGTATAATAATATAATTAAAATTAACTAAAAATAGTTTTATTTAAGAAAATCTATGAACCTTATATAAAATAGCTGCGCATTTGTTTTGCGTCAGCAAAGGTGTATGGCCGAAACACACCAATCAACAACGCTTTTGCAGAAACTTCTAAAATTCATTCACACTTGATGATGCATCGTATAGTTCTACAGTTGGCCAATTCTCATCCAGCATTTCAGTTTAACACGAGCCGTTTCTTCTACCTCTCTCTATCTTCTGAACAGCAGATTTTTTATCGAATTGTGTTTGCAAGCTTGATATAAAGACAAAAGATGTCAGAATATCGTGTTCATTTTTATAAGTCTCAATTACACTCTTAGCAAGCTTCCTTTCTACTAGAAAAATTTGACTTGTCTTAAGCATTAAACGGGTCTTGAACTCATAAGCTCTCGCTATCTAGGCGATTCCTCATCTAATTAAGAAAGAGCGAGACCTTGGCATATTAATTTTATTTTAGTCTTCTTACGCTGACCATCATTAAAAAGTATTTTTTTTGCAGTTATAATTCAGTTTAATGCTTAAATATCCGAATATAGAATAGTTGCTATCTTAATAACATTCAAATTCTATAAAAACCAACACTTTTACCGAATAAGTCACGCATTTAATTTATTTATTTTAAATTTAAACCTGAAGTTTCGACCTGATAGGCGTGAATGTATAAGAACTAAATATCAAAAGACGATAAACTTTATTTCTAACGTACAGATTGGCAAAAATAAATTTAAAGTCTTGTCCACACTGTTCTAAAGCATCTTGCATCTGTATATTTTGCAACGTCTGTCATACAGCGGGCTCGAGCGAATTAACACCAGCCTACACCTGCATTATGTGGTTACAGAGTGCTTTGGGAAACTGTGATATTCATCTGCACTGAATTTCTAAAAGCCTTAGAACAAATACAAACACTATGTCGATTTGATAGATTAAAATAATATGCAATGAACCATTATTTTAAAAATCAAACTAATATATACAAAACGCAAAAATAATTGGCAGTCATATTTATTAGACAATGTTACTCATTGCACTGTTTAATTTGTAATTAAATACATTTCTTATGTTTTAAAATTTTTAATAACGAACAAACAGAGAGAAATCTGTTAGTTCGTTATATTACTGTTTACATGGGTATATTTTATGTGTCTATTGCAACCCAGTGTTCAGGTATAGACCTCCTCTCTGCTTCTCGGCGCATAGACCATACTCATGTATTACATTAATAAACCTTTATATACCTTATGCATATTTATGTGTTCATTCATCACAGGAAGACAATGGTCACGGATTTATGACTTGGAATGATATTTGGTGAGTAGATAAGGTAATACCAAATACTCAACGTCAGCCACTTATATAGCACACTACATAGACTGAGTCGCAGTCTTAAGCTATATAAAGTTAATGATTCCCACGACTGACCACGTATTATGTATAAAGCAGCCTGTATCAATTGAATAGCAGTTAAAATAATGGAATCATTAAATACAGATTCGATTCTTCAGCTGTCTCATTAATAAGTCAATTAAGGGCCATTGGCTTCCTTAATTTACCTAGTAAAGTTTTCTTTGCAAATGAGTCACATAAATAAGACAAGAATCGTATTTGAGTTAAAGCATTAAGCTTACCATCCATTAGCGTAGTTTCTTTTGTATAGCTTTTGTTAGCTCTTTCTTTATTGCATAATTATTTGTCGTTTGGAATAATAATTATTTATTTTTACTTATTTTATTTATAATAAACTACGTTTTATTATATACACAGAAAAATACAGAACTGTTTGTATACTGTTTGTATACAGGCGGCCTTATTAAAAGAGTAAATAAAGATACAATAGTAAAAGGTTAATTGATTAAATGGCAAGTGTATATATGGGTAAGGGAATGGTTATGAGAAAAAGACAACAGAGAAATAAAGATACATTAACAGTCAGTGAGATTTAGAGGAAAGAAACTTACTTTTAACTCTGTCTCGAAATGACCTAGAGTTTGAGTCTCTCCATAAACGAGCAGCGAACATAGTAAAGGAAAAGGAAATAAGGTGGTAGAGTGCTGTAAAATTCATATTAACCTGCACAGGCTTTTTAAAGTTTGTAAATGATTTCTTGTTTTGATTCACAGATATTTAAACGCAGTTGCTCACGATAGTGCATCTTCATGGGAGAACTCATTCGTATGGTTGATATTTGCAACAGGAAAAAATTAAATTGTTGCACCTATGTGCAAATAATACAGGTATAATTGATGAAAACGTTGAGAGTTAATCTTTTATAATATTTAAATATGAATAAAACATTGTCCTTTTTCCAACGATAACATTTTCTGAGGTCCTATAAAATTTTAAGATCGCATTTCCCAATGGACAAACATCATAAGAAGTCAAACAGACGAGGTGTTGCGTGTTCAAACAAAATGAATATTCAAGCAGGACAGGTCGGTGGATAAATTTCAATACCGATTACAATGCTCCGCCGCTCATTGATTGTTCTGCCGGGAAGAGTTTAGTAATGGGGAATTTATACCGGTTATTAGATGTCGTAACGATTTCTATGGGAACGAGGTGTGAGGTTACATGAAATGTTTAGTTTTCTTTTGTCGCTTTGTCGCTAAAACTAAAAGTACGTATGAAAGCTTCTTATTAGTAATTTTGATGTGTAACAATTTATTGACTGGTAACATATAAGACTTGGTTTATTATGTATAACTTGATTTTTTTTTAATATAGACCAACTTTTGTTTTAAAAAAATATAATTACCAAAAAAAATTTTGGATTTTAATTTGGATTTGGGTTTTGTTGGATTTTAGTTTAGTTTTCTATTATGAGGCAACACTTCGAAAAATCGGTTTATCCCATCCTCAGACAATTGATAATCTCAGTAACTGGAAACAGAAATAAACATAAATTTGATATTTATTTCTAAACTACTCACATGTAAAGAATGACTAGTGATCCTGAGATCACGGCTTCTGAAAACGAGTCGAGATCTCAAGATTAAATATAGAAATATAAAAAAACCGCGAACTGAACCCGGGAAAATTGCTTTTATTTAACTACTAAGCTCCAAACACCTACCGTAGGCTACAAAATTGGTAGCAGCGATCTCCAAACCACCTGTGCAGAAGATTAACCTCCTATTTCTGAGAGAGGCTTCCTTCTTTTGGCCTAGATGATAGTATTTATAAGAAAATCATGAAATATCTGTAAACTACGTTTGGAACAAGAATAGAAACGCTAATTAATATTTGAATGGTCCATTGCAACGAAGAACCGTACACTGTAAATAATTCAAAGAGAAGTTAGACTTTCAATAAGCACAATGGAATAGAATGGATCACAATGGCGGACGGTGCTCTACGACGGATTTATAGCTCGTCACATAGACAATAAATAGTGATTTTCGCGTTTCTCTTACGCTTACGCATAGATATAGAATGTAACTGTAGCGGCACTTCGAGAAATAGTTTGAATTGTTTCAATTCAATATTTTATGGCATACCTTAACCCGACAGAGGTGACGTGAAATGAACTTTCATAGTTGGTGACCCCGGTCTCACAGACCAGGATTTTTAATATCTTCACAAACCTTTTATTATATTTAGTTGATTTAATAAAAAAGTATACATTTTCTTAATAATAAAACATTAACATATCTAAAATTACAACATTATTATTACTAGAAAAGATAAAAAACATGCAAGCCTTTAAAAGCTCCTTTTTTATACATGTAATTTAAAATATTATAGAAAATGTTTTTACAATAAAATCAAGTTAACGAAGTTTTAAGTGATGCCTAGACATCAAGAAAGATTAGGAAAAAATTAAGTATGAGTAAATTTATAGACAAAAACGGCAAATTATAAAATACATAATGGGTGACGCACGGTCATCAACGACCGAGTATCACTGAAATTCCGAAATATAAGCCTCCACATTTTCATACGACTAGTTGTTGAAGGACAATTCCTAATTAGACTGGTATACGGAATTATAGCACAAATCACATGAAAATAAGAAAAAATAATTTACTCATATGAGTTTTAATTAACAATACAATTGAATTAGTTTGGTGATCCCAAAAAACCTTATAATGTCATTGTGTGCTTTATTAAGCTTACTTTGAATAAATTTTATTAAACGTTAAATTTGCATAATTTCTTTACGGTTAATATCGAAACGTTAATTATAAATGTTCGCGTTTCGTTTACGTTCTATGGCCACCATCCCGCAAGGCACGTACTGCATTGTACCGCATATAAGGTTGAGAGAAGCGACTTGATATTTTTATACGATACTAGAATCCATTGTGGGACACTGTGCGACAGGGACAGGTAGTCGACTCACCGTTATTTGTATCCAACGGTACTGAACACAATTGACTACCACACTCACCCTTTGATACTTGTTAGATTATTTAAGATTTTGCTTAGGAAACACATACACACACAACTGCCAATTATATTATAACGTGTTATGTAATAATTTTCTATGGGTAATAAAGCTGGTAAAATCAAATAACAAATGATAGTTTCTGAACTCAAGTTTTGTTATCCTGTTAAATGATGATTACCTATCTAAAAATATCTTTTCGTGAAATAAAACAGGGTCGCATGTAATTAGATTTATTTATGCCTAACTAGCAGTTGTTTTTATCCGTCCGGGTAAAAATAATGAATAATATACAGCCCATGTTTAACTGAAATAAATCCCGCACAAATTATTCTACATTTTCTCGACAGTTTTATCACAGTTTTTTCATCATCTTAACGCCCACTTCCGATTGTTCATCATCCATTATAAATTCATGACTTTCCTCGAAAGATACTGATTTTCAGACTTAGGTGTTGAGCCTTTCACTTAATCCAATAAAAAGTCGGTGAGAAAGACGTCGGATAAATCGATCAAAAAGTCGATCTCGTGAATAAACGTTGAAATACTTTACAAAAGGTGAAAGAATTTTTAAAATAGTTTTAGTGGTTCAACAAACTAATTTATAAAGTGTACTCCCTTTCCTTATTATATTGGTATACATTAGATTTACTTATTAGTGAAAGTTAGATACTACGCCTAGTGTTCGATCAGCTGTACCGATTATTACTAGAGATTACTCCAATTTAAGGACACTTTATGTTTAAACACACTTTTAGGACTTTATGTATAAACACTGATCACTATGCTCCATGGACTTCTTTTATTGTTTTTTGCAAGTTTCACATTATGTAGTTGTACTACTATGTTATTGTACACTACACTTCGGATTATTATGAATATTCGTTCTTAATAATAATAGAATGTATGCAGTAATTTAAAAACGAAATATTCCACAGTTATAGCGTTTTTTGGAAGAAATAATATCATTATTAGAAATCATTTATAAGGAGAACAAATTCATGTAAAATTAACATGTAATAATGATTTAACAAATATTGTTTACATTTAGTATACATACATCAAAATTATTCAAGCGTGTACAATAAATTTATGTGTATCTACAAAGTATTTATCAAACTCTTTATCGATTTGAATTGATTGAGCAGGCCATTGATAAAGTCCCCTGTTATAATTAATTAATTTAAAAATATGCAAATAATTTAGAGAGCCGTCTTTCCCGTTGTTGTTTTGTTTTTGATATTTATACGAGTACAATAAGCAAGATGCCGATTTCCATATTTCTTCCGATCACGTCATACTAGTAAGTACCCGTTAAAGCCCAGATTATGTTATCATACCTTGCAAAGTCACGAACTTCCTAAAGAGGCTTTTATCAATAAATGATGAAATAATGAAAATAGTCATATCAGAGCGACAACTACGTTTGACAAATGGTTTGGCTGAATGGTAGCGACTCCTTTCTTTAATCCAGTGGGAAATCGTTTCTGGATATCCTTTTCTTTAAAGAGATATGAAGGAGTCTCCCACCTTAGCGCACGGAGCCTAGACTGGGCAAAAAACTAGACTACTGAGGCGTATCACCTGACTGCCTAGGCTCTGTGGGGCCATTTGTGGCACTCGCCACTACAAAATGCCGACGATAGGATCACCCATCCGCCGTCAGCTAGCCTCAACAAGTTGGAGCGACTCTACCGGCGAAGCCAAATGGTCCATGGTTCAAGTCCCTATAGATGTCTGAGTAATGATTAGGAGCTGTATCTAAATCATGGATATTTGAATAGGTAACTGTATTTTTGTAAAAAAAAAACTTAATTATATGTATACTTTGTGTGTATCCATGTTTCTAGTAACCATAACCCTAACTTAAAAGTGATAACTTTGGTTTTAATTATTTGGTGTGAATAAAAAAGTATTATTATTAGTTTTTATCAGAAATTGCGCATTACAATTAAGTTAGACATTAGCGGCTTTGAAGTATTTTTTTTTATTTATTCTGAAAACATTATTAAAATTTATATTAAACATTACCTATACATATATCCAACTATACCTAAGTATTATTAACTTTGCTAACACAACGTTATTTATCTTTGTTTTAGAATTGAGTACAGATTTTGGTTATTTGTTAAAATATTTCAGAATTTAGTTGCTACATCCCAAAATACTGCCAACAGCGCATCGACCTTGACAAAATTTGCAATTTTCTTAACCAATTTTTAACTGAAAAATATTATTTTTCGAAGTCTTAGAGTTCTTGCCATGTTGTCCGCACTATTAATAAACATTACATTGTGCCGAGGAAAGTTAAGTTACATAACTTAATTCTCACTGTAAGTAAACTTTTGTTTTATATTCAGCATATGCACCGTTTAATGATTAAGAAAGTACAATGTATTTATTTTTTTTTGCATTCATATTGCCATAATTCTATAAGAAAAAAAGTATTATAAAATATGATTATCATAGTTATTACTACTACAAAGAAGGATAACTTGTTCAATTTATTAAATAATTGTGAATTCTTTAGACAATTAAATATCATGCATAATCAAGTACCTATTCAAATCAATATGCAAAGATTTCCACAACCAGATACGTGAACAAGAAACGTTATCGATTATAATTAGGACTATAAAGCAATATTCTTTGACAATACATTCCAAATAGTCTAAGAGACCAACAAATTATGAAAACAAATATTTTTAAAGTAACATTATGAATATAAGTGCAATCAATAACCGTTGCACACATTTTGAAAATATACATATTTCTTTGTTGTTCATTGCTACTTGAATTAGGTCAATTAATGTAATTTAAAGTTCGATCTTCATTGCCCTAATTAATTTAGAATCTTTTATTAAAATAGTTTAAGTAGCATTGATCTACCAAACTTTTTACATTTAAGATATTATATGAAAGTATGAAGTAAATTAATACTCTGATACTATGTAAAAGCAACTATCACGTTACAACAATACTAAATATACGCAATAGTTAAGATATAAAATAGATACCCACGTTTTCATCTACATCGATGCTAACTGATATGATTTATAAAACGGTATAGATACATCTTTAATCATCTACTTGACCCGGCCACGCGTTGCTGTGCCGACTGCAGCGCCATCTGTCGGGCTGATTTGTGAATCTAAACCATCCAGGACGTCACCCAAACGCATACAAAAAATTCATTCAAATCGATCCAGCATTTTAGGAGGTGTACAGTGAGATACACATGTACAGTAGAATTATATATATGAAGATGATGACCTTTGATTCGTTATTCTATGAGTTCAATTACACTGTATTGCCGGTTACATGGATGATACAGGTTTATATAGAGATACTAAAAACTAGACAACATGATTTACTTTGTAGTAAAAATAAGCATATAGAATTGTACTTTCACAAAGAAAGTTTACTCGCCAATGTTTTTAAAAGGTTCTGTGATCTAATGGTTACGACATGTAGTTCTGGCCGTCAGAAAATCAGGTTAGTATATTAAATAAAACTGTTAAAATTCGATGAACCTTATCCCCTACTCTAAAACTAACATAAAACTAAAAATAGAGTCCGCGGCAGTCCTTTAAAGTGCAGCCCGGCCTTTATCGTGCACTAAGAAAACGGGATAGCCGTCCAGAGGACAAAATATAAAATGAGATTTTTATAACGCCTCTTCTGTTCACCGCCTTTTTGATTTTATTTCAATTGTAATTTTATCGGCTTTTTTGGTAACGCCGCTTTTCTACTAGCCGTTGTTTTCATTCTATACAAATGTGGCAAGATAAGTATTTTGGGGCAATAGTTATCTGTCAATCAATGTGTAAGCTAACGTGTAATTAAGAGGTATCATGTTAAATAAAGAAACTTTATTTTATTTTATGCTTTTTCTTAGTTAACGGTTGCACGGATGCGGCCTTTAAAAGCTTTTATCTAAATTAATAATATTTTATGTCTTGTTGACATTGTTCTAATCCTTTATTAGTAGTACCTCACAAGTCCTTCCACCACAACCATTAGACATTACGATAGATGTAATATAGATGGCGTTGCGATCAGATTCTAGGTTTCTATTTTCTTTTTTAGCTTTTAAGCAGGACAACTTCTACCGGATCCGCTAGTAGGTATTGTATTAAATCTAAAGTGGCACAGGGAGTTACTATTGTCCTCAGCTGTACTAATCAAAATGTGGTAAATGAGGCATAAACGTATACCATCGTGGAAAACTGTACCATCACTGCCAAGAGTTTCCAGAAAGCAAGTATGCAGTACAATAATGTATAGTAAACGTATGGCTAAATTAGGCCTCATAAGATACACATAAAACCTCGTTACACAGAAAAAAAAATCACGACAGAGGATTCATCTGTACTACTGCCACTAATAATAATACTAGTAAAGTTACACCCAAAGCTTTATCTAGACAAATAAGTCAAAATTAAAACAAGAATTGCGCCAGTAATCTCTCATGAACAATTAATGTCTATCACTCGTAGCCTCCGGCAATACCGCACTGAACCGCCGTTTTACTATTTATATAATATAATTGTGCTCTGAGAGAAAGTATGGTTTAGCGTGTTAATAATTTTCCGAACTATACAACGAACGGCGTATGTATAAAATTTACATTACCCGACGTAAAATTGACTGCTTATTGATCTAGCAATTGGGTTTTGACAGCAAAACTTACGATGTCTGTTGTGAATATCGTAGTAATTAATAAATTAGGGCTGTTTACAGCTATTATTTATTACATTAAGTTACTTTAAACTGACCTGAAAGCGTTGACTTTGGAAATTGATTTACAGGAAGAAAACAAAAAGAACATGTGTACAATTTAACGTTTTCTGTTATGAAATTGAACGCCAAGACGAAAAAATAACCAAGGCTTTGGATCAAATACCTAACCCCATCACACAAACATATATACATCATACATTTAACGCTTGGTTTAAGATATAGAATGCTACTTTTTTAGCTGGGATCATGACCATTTTTATGCGTGTTGTCGTTGATTATACAAGTACTGATTTATGTCTATAACATAACATAATATTAAACTATAATTTTTCACAAGTTAGCCCGAGTTGGTATTCATTAATTTAAAGAGCAGTACCTTTAACTATTGAATACAAACAAAATAAAACTTAAAATAGTATCAAAGTTTAAATCAATAATGCTTAACAAAACATACTCTATTACAGACCACAATAAATTTCAATTCAAACCAACCTAATTAGCCGGCGTGCGCGCAGCCGCGAGCGTTGCCACCGCTTCGAAGAAAACAATTTGGTTTTGTTCAATAGAAAGGATTGTTTGTTTCGTTATCTAATTAAAGTGACTTGTGTGGGTGTTGAAAAGCGGATTAGGCGGCTAATTTGACATTAATGAGACGTGAGAGTTGTGCCTGTTATTTTTTAACTACTGTCATAAATTGTTATTTTGTTATAGAAATTGAAATAATTTTCGAACTTACCGGTCGAAATACGTCTACACTTCGTAATAAACACAATTTACCTTATTGCATCTTTACAAAGTAGCGTAAATATGAAATTGGATACATGTTTGGTTAATATTACTTCATCATGTCTTCATAAATCACAGTAAATGATATAACTTGTTGTAATGTAAGACGGTTAATGTACGTTCATATAAATTTTGTAATAAATACAATCAATACGTTTGAAATATTTCTTAGATCCTTAAATTGTATGCCACGTAATTGACGTAGGTGATTTAATAAAACGATTACCACCTCAAATAAGGTTTTTTGCGAAAAACTGATTTTTCGGACCTTTATCCTTGAATATCTAAAGACGCGGACACGAGATTATATTAGACTTTTGGCACATCATTTAGAATGCCAAAACAAAGGCCCATACAGCCATTTCCAGGTTATTACCTCTCATTCTGAGGTGAAACCCCTAACGTGACTGGGCTAATTATAATTTCCACGCTTTCCTCCATCAATCCACAACATATGTAGTTGCAAAATTCATAATTCGCATGCTATAGTTAATTTATTCATAGAATTCTCAGTTGTCCGACTCCTTGTGTCGCCTCGCCCGGGGCTTGATGTGTTACACAACATACCCTGTTATTTGTTGGGAATTTTAATAATGCTGGTTACAAGCCGTTTATATCTTTACCAAACTACTGGCCGGGCTGGGTTGGGGCTTTTAAGAAAGCTTTCTTGTGACGCGTAGTTACTAATATAATTGACAAGCTGTTGCCTATAACTTCGTAAAACGCTCTGAAGAATCACTTCTTTTGTTATATGTTAATCAAAAGCACGTCTTTACAATCCAATTTTGTTTTTGTCAATTTAACAAATAAAACAGAAACAATATATTGAATTTATCGGTTTCAATTCTGGTTATTACAAAAATAGCACCTGTTTCTAGATTTTAAAAGTGGCTTTAAGTATCATAAGCAAATAATCAAAATGTGAAATTTGATCTTAATGTGTTTGTTTGAGAATCCTTTTCATAGATATTACAAATAAATGAAAACTAAAACTTTGTGTCTTGAATTGATAAAGTCAGCCTTTGTAAAGCCTTTTAGTACTGTGTCAACTTATATGATTGCTAGTGTGATATGGTACTAAAATATTAAGTAATTCTTATCAAGGCAGCATAAGGCCCATCATCAGAATTTACCCAAGCGAAACAAGATCGAACCTCGCCGATATACAACGGACTTGGATCCATGCGTAACACAAGAATTTAGCTTATCAATATTTTTAAAATAATAATAATTCTCTACTACATAAAGGTTAACTGTACTCTTGTGCTAGCAACGCGAGAACGCGTTTCGTTAGACAAGGTCTAAATCTCTGTACCATCCAACCAGTCGGTTGTAGTTCTTTTCCGTTTTACCAGAAACAACATGTTTTAAACATGAATTCCTCAGAGTGAAATTTTAATTAAAACGAGTTCATTCTGGGTATTATCTCGAAGGAAACAATGAATGCGAACAATTACAATATGCGAGCACCGCGGGCCAGTTACGGGACTTGATGCTGAAGTCATGTACGAATTGTATATTATAGCATGGGTTCTCTGACATATCACTTGCAATAAATAATTTATACAAAGTTTTGTAGATCTTCTGACATAATGATTCACTTGTTGATATGACTTCTTTTAAGTTCTCATTGAATCTATCATAGAAGAAAATTAAATTTGTGTAATTTATATAGTCTGAATTCCAAACAAATGGACAGTGTTTCTACAAATAATATCCAATTATTTTAAAATTGATTAATATTGAAAAGTACTTTTTTGATGTATCAGAAGTAAACATAACACTTTGTAACTTTTTAAGTAGGTACATAGGTTTTCTCCTTTTTCCATTGCTAAGTGTATCAACGGCCAGCAAAACACTAAAACCGAGGAAGAAAAATGGTAAATTAAAAAAAATCCTTTCGCAATATACATGCAATGGCAATTTAATATCACCTAATTGGAGCGGAGCGAGCGAAGCGAGCGAAGTTCCCATGGATCAGCTTCAATAGCGCAATGTTCAAATCGATTAAGAACTCGGGAAGTTATGGCGTAACAGATTACGCCATAACTTCCCGAGTTCTTAATCGATTTGAATATTTTTTGTGTGGAATCGAATCAACGCATTTAGGACTAGATCTTGACGGACGGACGGACCCGAATTTTGAAATTCGCAAAAATTACCATGGTAACAAAAACATTTTTTTTTCTTTTTTTAGGCATTACGCTCCGCTCCAATATATGGTGCTAGCGTAGCTTTCTGCTGAGCGACTGCATCACCTAGTTATATATTTTTTTCAATACAATAGCATTGAAAAAAATTCAATGCAATCATATTACTGAGAAGATCAAAAATTGTATTGTATGAGCTACTACAACACAGAATATAAAAATACTTTTAACGAAACCACAATTTATGCATGAAGAAATCAAGTAAAATCTCCAAAAAATCAGATTTAAAATAGCATCCAATTATGTCAGTTCGTTTTAAAGTACCCATATGTAATAATTTAAAATAGTCCTAGTACGACTAGGAAAAATGCAAACAAACAATTATGTGCAATAACTGTCGCCAAATAACTATTTCCGAAGTATAGTATAGTATAGAAAAAGCACTGTGTTGATTAAAAGAATTTAAAAATAATTAATTGCATTGTCATATGAAACTAAAGAAAAGGAACCCAAAAATTCGAAAACGCGACCCAAATTGCTCTTTTTGCGCGAAGCGTTCCGATAATGACCGAAATTTGCCGAAAGCGAGCGAATTTTTGGGGTCAATTTGATTTATATGCGGTTTGATACAGTTCCGCTTTAATTCTTACCGCAACAATGTGACTTGAATTGATGAAGTGAGTACAGGTTGCTGTCGGCTTTAATAAGCTCTTTAAAAAGCTTTGTTTTTTTGTCTTACTTTTTATGGCTTCAGACTAACGTAATTATATGTTGTACAAATTTTTATACATCTTTACCTTTACGAGCAAAATGGAGTGGGTGAAGGTTCTTCCATATTTTGCATAATCACCGATACGGAATTAAGAATACTGTATTTCATGCAGGTGCAAGAAGAGATTTATTTCATTTTTATTAAAAATAATTGTTTAAAATATAAAACTGCGATTTTTCTAAATGTAGTATGTGTTTATTGTTTTTAATATCGGCAAAACTGAATCATTCATAGTTTTCATAGCGAGAATAACTACTTTCTTTTTGAACGGTACAAAAGACGGCGGTAAATTGCAGTCGACAAAAAGCGCCTTAAAACGACACAAAACCTTTATTCGACAGAGAGCTGATGATAATTAAAAAAATGGTTTTCAGATATACATACAGTTATAAATTCGATTCCCAATATGATCGATGTATTAGATCAAACGCTTAAATGATAAGATTATATCTTATTATTAATATTAGAGTGTAAAATGTATGTATTTTTGTATATATATATATATATATATATATATATATATATATATATATATATATACACCGAACATATCGATTGACTTTTATAAAATTTTCCCGAATTTATTTTATTCAGTGGGTTACTATGATAACTTTTCCATCATTATTTTTCTATATTTAATCATAATAAAGAATTCTTTGCCGTTAAAATAAGAACGTGTAAAATTAAGTGTAGAAACTATAAATTTATATACTGATTAGCCATCACCCGTAATTTTTGCAATAATTTCTGAAATGTGGGTAAACTAATGACAATCAAATCAGGCATGTGCATTTGGCAAAAAAAATAATTAAATAAAACATTACTATTTCCACTATCGAATTAGTAATTAACAATCGACCAATCCGCACTTGACCCCAACGGTGACTTATGACCCATGAAGGCCCATGCACCAGTTATAGAAAAATTAATAGGCTGGTGATGATAAAATAAATATTATAAGATTTAAAGCTTTCAAACAATTTGTTTAACGCATGTAGCTTCCAAAAAGACAACCAGAATTAAAAAATAACCAATGTTACCGAATTAATGACGCGTTAATTCTTATACTTTATATTTAATCCTGACGTTGCCACTCATTTACTAAAGCAGTAGTGGACAATAACAAAAAGTATAGGTACGCGCTTTAAAAACGTGTAGCTGACACAAAACATTGGCGCGATAAGTCTGCACTGTGTGCGCACGCTTTTGAGGGGTTAACCAATACAATAGAATTGATAAACCGCAAAACCATGTCAAAGAATAAAGATTTGGTTCTTGAATGCTACGCAAGGTTATGCAATAGAGATGTAGGTAGGAGCGATTGGACCTCATAATTAATAAAATAATACCTATGTCCAAAGACAAACACTGCGAGTCCTTATGATGTAGTGAGTTGGTTTTGTAAATAATAAATGTAAGATGAAGGTCGGTCCCCCTGTCTCCAACCCACTTTCCACTGGTTGATATAATAAAGCTAGGCGATGCAGTCGCTAAGCATAAACCTACGCTAGCACCATATATTGCAGGCAGCGGAGCGTAATACCTAAAAAAGGTTTTTTTTTGTGTTGATGGGAATTTTTGCGAATATTAAAATCGGTTAAGAACTCGAGAAGTTATGGCGTAACACACATTGCGCCATTGAAGCTGATCCATGGGAGCTTCGCTCGCTCCGCTCCAAAAATAGCAGAAGTAGAACATGTGTGAGGAACATTACCTTAGTCATCCTATGATAACGGCTGCTGTGAAAGATTTGAAAGGTCAAAATTTTATATAAAAAGACAATAATAAATGCGTCGTTTATTCTTTTAATCCGGTTTATAACTAAATAAACAACCAGAAGTTTTTTTTTTGTTAATATCATATATATAAATATAAAAGATTCTTAAGTTATAATAAGTAATAACTATATACTATAATACTAAATAAATTAAAACCTTTTTTTTTAATTTTAACTTGTTTGCATTGTCGATTACCTCAAAAGTGCCAATCAATTTTTATAGTCAATCGGAGCGGAACATATATTGCCGATTTCCTATGTCACTCCCCTTTTTGGGCAATTTTCAAGAGGAAATAGCGGAAACGCAGACAAAGTGTGGGTGAACTCACTTCAGTATAGTACTTGAGATTCCAATGGTGTTAATCTAATCTTCGTTTATTTTGGGGTTGATTCTGTTGGCAGTAACATCGATAAAAACTAAACTTTTTTGCAAATTTGTAAAATATTTGCTTAGAATTAGTTAGAAATATGACTTTAAATATAAAAATATGGGCTTAGAAATGGTACAGCGGACAATAATTTTATACGCTTCAATTTTTAAATCAACCTTATGCCATTATAGTAGAGATTATTTTTAGCGTGTAATTTTGTAATATCGCCCGTACGTCAGTTTTTATATATTAGGTACTAATTTCTACAGTTAGTAACACTTTAATTAATAATAATATATAGATTTGATAACACTCACGTCTAAATAAATAAAGATTATATATTAAAAAATAAAAAGTAAATATACGTGATAATCTCAACAAAAATAATAGCATGTAAGCAATGTATCCAGCAACGTAGAATAATATCAACCCTTAATTCTTAAATGTTTCGTAGAAAATTACTAACCACACTAAAGAAAATCATTATACGTAAACCACGAAACGAAGAGCAGCGTTTTCCGGGTTATGGTCATTTTCTGCTATCACCAACTCGCTTGCCAAACGTGTAGTTTATGGAAAAACCCCCATTTTCGGGAGAGACTTCCGTCTAGCTTTCGGCAGCTTTCGGCAGGGATGAATCATCATCCCAGCCGAAAGCTGTATTATATTATTTATGCATTATACAAAGCTCGTCATATTTAATTATACACAATTAATTGCTATACACAATAATTTTCGCAGGAATATAAATGCAACAAAGTATAACTGGCGTTCGTGTTTAAAATAAGGAAATTTAAACTAAAGCTTGTTCATTTATTTAGTTGTGGTACAAATTAAAAAAATCTACAATAAAATGGCTAAATGGTTAAAATATTTTTCAATATTTACGCTGAAGAAAGTAAATAAGAAAAGTGTGTGACAATTAATTTGTTTCACTCATACATCATAAGGGTGAACCTTATTTCGATATGTAAAATAAATTTTAGATATAAAGAACAAAACTGCCAGGATTACTTTT
The DNA here is from genome assembly GCA_927399485.1 of Calamotropha paludella. Taxonomy (NCBI): domain Eukaryota; kingdom Metazoa; phylum Arthropoda; class Insecta; order Lepidoptera; family Crambidae; genus Calamotropha; species Calamotropha paludella. The sequence continues at coordinate 14,195,122 of OV656803.1, read as the reverse complement.
GTAGGTAAGTCTTGTAATAAACATTGTCCTGTCTTCACACGGAGTCGCGTTCCCTTCCTATGCCTATACACAAGTAATCTAGCCAAAATGTCAACAGTTCAAAATGTTACGAACTCCATTAGAAGGCTAGCCCTACAATGTGTAAGAAGCTTTAGTTAAGCCGAACGCAGCGCAACAAGCATTTGCGTAACAATAACTTAAGCCAGCCCTCATCATCAGCCAGTCCGCTTATAGATGCTGCGTTTAATGGTACTGACCACTTGCAATTATAAACACGCTATCGAGCTATTATGAATAAATAATAGCTTGATAGTCATAGACAATGGAATCTAGGTAACGACTGCAAATACAACCGGATCATAATCCGGTAAGCAGAGGAGTAAATTAAAAATAAAATAGCAATTTAAATATAATAAATAAAGACTATTCAGATATATAGCGTTTACGTAGTCAAGTACAAAACAATTAAAATTAGCGCACTGTAAGGAATTTATCCTATCCAAATGTTAACTAGCCAGATGTCAAAAATAAATTGTTACAAACTATATGATCTCTTAGCGCGATGCAAGTTCGATTCTTCAAGTGAGACACAGCTATACGCGGTCTATAGTTGCATGTCTCTTCAACAACTGAACTTGAATCGCTATAAAAAGCAATGGTAGGGCCTCAGAATCTAAACCATCTCAACCAAACACACACGTGTTACAAAAGAATTATTATAAAAGCTAGTAAAGCAATATTTGAAAGTAGTCCTTAACTATTGAATCGCGGAGGTTGTCGTAATTCCACTGTACCAGTACTGTTGCACGTCTAAATGCAGCACCGTCGAAGCAAGTCCGTTAACTCATTGGCAACCAGTCTTGCAGATTTATCCTGGCAACCTGCACTGGGAACAAAAACTTATTACCCGTTGTTATTGTCCATCGCAGCTGGATGTTGAAGAATTTGTATCTGTTTAAATTGAAATGAATATAAGACAATACATTGACGTTGATGAGCAGATCTCTTATTTGGTGTTCCAAGACTTTTTAGCTTGAGTAACTTTAATATTGCGTAGGAAAGGGAGGACGAACGAATTAAAATAAATATTTTGATGAAATACAATTTACATAATAAAAACATTTTCTCGATTGATATTGATCAATTACTTTAAAGAATCTTTTTGAGTTATAACTATGTAGTTTAAAACATTAAAAAGAGAAAAAGTAGCACTTACCGAATTTCTTGCGACTTCATCTCGATACATACAAGATCTAAGGAATCAAGACTTACAAATCCATAACGTACCTGTTTACGTTCAATACACACATTGTAAGTACTCACATTAAATAAAATAAGTAATCCTATCTTAACGAATAAATAATTTTGATGTTATGTATAGTTTGATATGCTATTGACTATTGACTGTATACTATGTATTAACTAGAAATTGAATTTTCTGTTATACATAATTTTTATTCCAAATAGATATCAGATTCTCAGTAGGCCCATTGTTTTCAAGATCAACTATTTCAGCTATATTAAAGCATATAATTTTTTTTGATTAAGTTATTTTATACCTACATGTGGACGATATGTGGACGAGAAAATGAGCAAAGTAAAGTTGAACATTGTTTTTAAACATTAATATTTAATAATGACTTAGATGTACGTTTAAAATAGAATCGTTTAAATCGTGACTTAATATAACCATGTGTTACATAAGTTCTTCTCAACAAAAAACTATTCGATCCTCATATATTTATGTATTACTACATGTAAAAAAAAACAATTTGTAAAAGAGAAAGTATTCAGTCTTTATTAAAACTTTTTAACTCCTTATTGAAAGGTCTCATCCCGCTATGACGATAGGTTAATAACAAGATAAACCAGTCAATTTCGTCCTGTCAATCAAGACTGGAACGCGCGGAAATGCCTCGATGGCGAAGTTATTGTAGCGGCTGTGGGGAAACGCGGGCAATTGCCATTCTCCGGTGCATTTGTTTTCGGATCTGGGGAACTAAGTTAGGGTGGTATGAGCAAGTGTGATCTTTTTAAAAATTAAATTAAATTTCCGTCTTATGTTTATAGTTACTGTGGAAAAAAAATTACACTTTTATATCGTGAAGCAGGTATTGTTGTTACTCAACCCTTAAAAATAATGATAACAAACCAACGGAGGGGTCGGATAAAATATTTATAAAAAACAATTAAAAACTTAATAATATTGCATTCATAATACAATTTTGATGGAGCATTGAAAATTATCATTTTAATAAACGAGCCATAACATTGAATAATAGAACCGGACCAGAAGCAAATAATCCGTAAATTGAAATATTAAAATGATAACTAATAACGTTATTTATATTGCACTATGATTGGCCAGCTAATGGACGGCTTTACCTCAAAATAAACGGATTGCTAATTATTGGTTTGTAAACTACCGAAAATTTGTATGCAGCATTATTTATTTTAAGGATCGTCAATGAGAAATACAAATCATTTATCACGAATTGATCGTTAACAGTGTGCATGAGTGTTTGTTCAGTATTATCTTAACAAGTCAAAATTACGACGGGCCTGTACTCTCACCCTCGGTAAATCAATGCAAAGTAGACTACCTAAGAAATAGACATGACAATATCCGAGCACACACATTAGAGCCGTTCTTAGACAATGTTATTAAAGTATAATATAATAAACTAATCGAGTTTTTTTTGTGTAAGCTTTTATTACAGCAGGATAAGAATGTATTGGAAAAGCAGTTGACGTGAAAATGCTTTCACTGCATAGATGTGATGATTAACTGATTGACAGAACCTTGAATAATATTCCGATTATCCCAGCAAAATGTAACAGGTGATCTGAAATCGCAAATAAAATATTTAAATATTTTGTGCTAATAATAAATATTACAAACAATTGAACATTCACGTAGAGGACAGTCAGTGTCATTATTCATAAATATCCCTTCACATGACAAGTCTTAACATTCATTCAGTTTTATTTATCTATTAGACAAATATTAGGGGTTAAAGTATGAAATTGCCGATTTGTACTGAAAATCTATATTGTTTATTTTTTAAATTTTTAACAAATTTATTTAATCAAAATAGTTGCCATTATTATCTATACATTGCTGCCATCTAATGGGAAGGTCATTAATGCCTTTGCGATAGAATTCCGACGATCTAGACTGCACAAACTGTGTGAAAGCATTTTGTACTGCCTCCTGGGAAGAAAACTTCTTGTCACGTAGATAATTGTCCAAATCACGAAAAAAATGGTAGTCCGTTGGAGCAAGGTCTGGTGAATACGGAGGATGACGAATGGTTTCTAACTGCAGTTCCTGAAGGGTCAAAATGGTTTCTCGTGCTGTGTGAGGTCTCGCGTTGTCGTGGAGCAATAATGGTGAAGATCGATTCATGAGTCGGGGCTGTTTTACTGCTAGTTTTGTCAACATGGTTCGGAGTTCGGCACAATAGACATCTGCCGTTATTGCTTGACCAGATCGGAGAAAACTATAGTGAATAACACCATGCTGAGACCACCAAACAGTTACCATTACCTTTTTATTGGTAAGTTTTGCTTTAGGACACTGTTGTGGCATTTGACCTGGGGTCAGCCATTGCATTTTTCTTTTCCGGTTATCATAAAGAATCCACTTTTCATCACATGTTACAATTCGATCCAATATTCCTTCATTTCTGTACCGGTTCAACAAGGCAACACAAGTTTCAACACGCGTTTCTTTCTGCAGATCAGTCAAATCATGAGGCACCCATTTTTCGTATTTTTTTATTTTATTGATTTGACGCAAGTGAGTCAATATTGTGGGTAAGGTAACGTTAAACCATGCCGCTAATTCCTGGGTACTTTGACTAGGATCGGCTTCCACTATCTCTCTTAATTCATCGTTATTTACCTGTGTGGGCGGTCTTCCTCGTGGCTCGTTCTTTAAGTCGAAATTTCCATCACGAAAGCGTTTAAACCAAAATCGCACGGTGCGTTCATTAGTAGACCCCTCTCCAAACGCAGCATTGATATTGCGGGCTGTTTCTGCCGCGTTAGTTCCGCGTCGGAACTCGTATTCAAAAATAACTCGAATTTTCGCAGTATCCATCTTTCTTGTCTAAATTGAATAACAAAAACAATTGAAAGTCGATATTCAAATGTTTTACATTTTTTAAAAAAAGAACATCATAGAAACCATTTAAAAAAAGTTTCATTCGAAAACCTCAAACCATGAAGATTCTATGTCAATTCAAAGAACCTATTGCAATAAAACGGCAATTTCATACTTTAACCCCTATTATTTAGTTTTTAGTCATGTTATTTTAGTGAGCTACATGTTGAATTAAAAAAACTGCCAAACTACCATATGTTGTGACTTTGTTAGGAATAATTACGGTACTCTGCGGTTTATGATATTGTAGTACTTTTGTGTGAATTGAATTTTCTTGAATGATTGAATATTTTTTTCACTAGCCTGTCTATGCCAATCTTAACTCTTCTCATTCGAGTGTTGTATGCAAATATGATTGAAGGAAGTTACGATGCTTTGCTGCCTCACAAATCCTTCCGCCTGTCTGTATTGCCAATTCTTTCAAAAAACACAAGCCATATTTCATTTGTACAGTCAACACCAGACTAGTATAGCTTAATATGTATCTGAAAGGCATTGCCATAAAAGGCTTAAATCGCATTGCCGTAATAATCTGATGCCGTAATTATACCCCGACGTGCATTCACACTTGTTTTGACATGTCATATTAACACACATACAAGATAAACACTTTTTAATACGATTTTAGAAGTAAACCCACACAAAAGTAATTTTCAAATATATTAAGATAACAGACCTCTTACTGTTTAAGTTCATGTAATAGAATATTTAGACAAAATTAGTATACCTATTGTATCCTTAAATGCTTTGCAACCGCTTTTTTGTATTTGAATCAAAATAGTAGTAAATAGAAGCTTAACTTGGAATCATAACTAATACGTGCATTATTTATATGGAACTCTCTCAATCATTGTTAACACAAAGATGATGAAGAATATCTCATAGAAAATGTCATAGTATCACCATACTCATTAATATCAAGATAATCTCCGATTACAATGCACTATGGCCACAGTTACCGTTAAAGTCATGTTAATTTGAACCAAGTTTCAAGTGATTATTTATACTTCGATATTGTAGGTCTTAAATTAACACCACCTGCTGAGAGACAGTAGTACACTGAAAGCTATTATGAGTAAGCGATACGTGTCTATGTAAAATAAATCAATGGGCAAAAAATCCAATAAAGAGGGTCTTTTATAGCAAAACTAAACATTATTTTTTATAATTCAAACTGATAATAGTTAGCGAATAGATTGCAAACAATCTACTTAATCAATACTTTTTCTAATACCTATCGTGTGTCTGGATTAACCTTGTTCCTTATTTCTATGTTATAAACTCAATGGAATTTATTTTTTCAAGATAATAATTATTAATTAGTATTTTTTACAGTATTGCAAATATCGATATTCCGGAATCACAAATGTCGATATAATTATACAACGTACCAACGAATATCGAATCGATATTACGAAGTTCACACGCTTAAATTCGTACAGATATAAATGTGAGGTTGCACAATATTTATTTAGTATTTATAGTTTTGAAATGTATAGCTTGTCAGTGGAGAGACGCCGTAAATGACCACCCGATTGTGTTGGCCATAAATATTTTTCGAAAGATGATTTATATGTCAGGGCGGTCTAATTATTTGGGTCATGCCTTTTTGAGATCAATTTTTTTTCTCCTGTTATAAACGAGTTCGTTCTCATTGTATTTCGCTGACGAACGGAGTTGATAATGAAACACCCGGTTGGCACGTGAAAATAATTTAAGAGATATTTTAATAAGGTTTTAACTGTAGGTAGTCACTTGAAACTTTTTTGTTGGAAATATTGGACGACTGGTGTGGTGTGTCGTCGTGTGGTATCCGGTTAGCCGTGTGATGTCAGAGTAAAATAACATCAAACATTTAATCCTAAAGGGTGTCGTAAATGGCAAGTAATGATACTGAAGGTAACCAACACACACCTCCCATAGATCACAAAATGAGCACCAGATTTTTCCGCATTACAATCTTCCCCACCATTATTAAAATCATTCCCAGGCTATTAAGGTCTTCCCAGATAGGGCAGGCGAAGGACAGATGGAAGTAAATAACCACTTGCTTCTTCGGTATCGAAAATAGTAACTTAATACCTACATTTTGACTTTATTTCAACATTAATATCTCCGAAACATTTTCATAAATATATTTATATTACAACAACTAAAAGAAAAAGATTTTTGACGATCTTAATGATAAACGATTTGTGGAACGGCAGTGATCCTACTAACACCACCCTCTTGAGGAGATGTCTGGAAATCAGTGCTTCCGTGTCAAAGTTACGTAACGTAAGCGAAATACTGCGTAATGTCAAAAAAGCACAGCTGAGACATCGCACCGTTTACTTCGTATTTATTTTTCACAATTTTGTTATTGTCTTCTGATCTTTGTGTTGGTAACTTGTTTGCATTTTGGTTTGAGGTCAGTAAAGCTCTCGAAAAATCACTTAAATAAAACGTAAAATAGGCTCAGTACTGATAAGAGAAGAACTCTCAATGTCTATTATAGAATCGAGAGATTTATACAAAAATTGCATTTACTTTGACATATACACTGCTGATTAGAATTTTGGAACATATTTTTTTCTAATTCTACTTTAGTAGCACTACAAAAGTTTTTATAAATCAAGAAATTCTCTAACGGACATGTATTGGGAGAAAAACAACCCTTACCGAGTTGCTTGCACCTTCGGCTGTTAATATTATTATTTTGCTATAATATGTATTATATGTCATATATATATATATATATATATACATAATTACGTAATTTGAACAAAACACTGTGCATCTACAACTACAGATTACTTGAAATATTTTCACGAGTGTTTCGGTAACTAAGTATTAATTTTATTTCATACGAAATCAAAAAGGATTAAAATTAAATAAACTTTGAATCTTGTTAATGGTTCCTAACTTTCTCTTACCATCAACGATGTGAAGTCATATACAACTATACAAACAAAAAGCTTACCACAAAAAACTTTATAAGTTAATCATATTCAGTTTTTTATTGTTCCAGCTAAGGATCTATGTTACTTACACGGTATTAGTATGCATATAACATAGGCCATTATACGGCGGTTCACATCTCAATCCAAAGGTTAACCGTGTGTCTGTTACTGTCAGAGATCGCGCCCCGCTGAGATGCGCCTGCGTCGCACTATTATGGGGTACAAGGTATAGACTGGAGCGGTGGCGTTTGGCGATAATACCAGAAGCTTATAAGTTCGTAATGAGGAAATTAGGTAACTCCAACCTACTTCTTTCATAAACGTTATAAATGTTTTAATATTTTTAAATCATTCATATTCTATCCTTCTCGTTTACACTTTGAGTGCCCTGAATCAGACTATGGGGCTGATGTCAAATTGTCAAGTACCAGCGTTAGTAAATAATGGTTCATTTTCTGTAGCCAATTTCTTGTTTTTGATCTGTATTCTTTGCGTGTCATTGGGTGTATTAATAATATTTTCATTTATTTTATTGTACAAATTACCATCTACGAAACAAGACTTTTTTCGTGGAAAATTTGTATTAAAGCGGACTGTGGGGCACACGTTATGTCTTCTGTAATGTTTATGTAATGTTAATGTCTAATTCTCATATTAACATCTGACATGCAATGAATTATATCTAAAAAGAAATAATGCGAAAACACACATACATTTGTAGAATAAAGTAGGCAATAATAACAAATAAGTTTTTTAATAGTAGTTTATGATACTGTTGCATAATAAGGGTTCTTATAACATGAGTGTGTTTTAAAAAAACGAGCCGTAGGCGAGTTTTTTTATAGTATCACACGAGTGTTATAAGACCAAGTTATGTACAGTGTCATACACTACTTTATCTACTCTCATACTATATTACGTAAAACAATGTTGCAAACAAAACCAAACTTTGTTTAAATATTGAAAAGATTTTTTAAATGTCAAATGTTGGCGCCAAGTTGCAAACATCGATTGTGAATGCGTGTTGCGTCGTCGCGGACTCGTTCATTGAAACCTTTTTAAAGTAGAGGTTCAACCTCCTTGGTCCAGCTGGAGGTTGTATAGGTGTATCGTTATGATTAAAAAGTTATATTATGATACAGGTGTCCATACAAGACCTGTATCGTAATTAAACTTTTTTTTTTATTATTTTTGGCCTGTACGTAATGTTTGTCATAAGCATTTTGTTTTCAGTTTTAGAATCTTTGTATTATAGTATCAGAGTAGATAAAAATATTTTAGTTTTCTTATTGCTTGTTTTAATCTTCATATTTCTAGTTACAACAAAATTGTCGGACTTCGCTCTTATCGCTTGCTCCACACCGTTATAATTTGTTCAACTAAATTGTCTGTAAAACGCACGCTTAGAATGTAATGTTTATTAACTTGTGCCATGGGAGGCTGATTTGTAATTGTATGCGGTCGTGAGATTGGCCGGGCTAGAACAAACAAAACTAATAATACATGGGGTATAACAATGATTCCGAAGGCTCATGTTGGACACATGGCTTCATAGGTTTTTTTTATTACAGAAAGGTAAGGGACAAATCTAGGAAAAAACAAAGGCTATCATCGCAAGAGTCAGAATACCTGAAACCTTATTAAATATGTAATGTAGTCTGCTCTTCTGAAAGAAGAAATTTTAATAGTCATGTAGCTGAGGTTAGGAGAAAATTTTATTTTGCGATATTATAAATATTTTAATTTAATTATTCTTAAGTCCTACTTTGCTCCGATTTTATATACATAAAACTTTTAAAACACTTGTAAATAAAACTATATCAAGAAATTTGGCATATAAAAAAATTTTCAAACTATATTAAAAATAAAATAGTAAAAAAATCAGGTCGGGTATTTAGTGTGTGCTGTTCCACGCGAAGTGTATGGTTCCGTACTAGCTAATATTTAAGTCCAATATTATACATTATTGTATTTCTTTTCATACATCAACATCATTTCCCAATCGAATTGCCGAATACTCCAAAGTTATTTAAAGACGATATATCACGATAATAAAACGCAAATAATTATTTTTTACGTACCTATACACCTTTATAAATATTTTTGTATAGTTATTTATAGTCAATATTTTTGAATTTTAATTCAATTATTTGCTTACTGTATTAATTAATATACAATTACAAATTAAAAAATTTTATTCTCAAGTGTCTCCGGATTAAGCTATGGATCGACGAACTTGATGAAGATATGTACAAAAGATTCTTGTTGTTTTACTATGGGACCCTAGATCTAAAACAATTAATCAAAACAAATTATAAGTATAACTTCAAAAGTGATCCATTGAAAAATAATTTTCACCTCCCCATCGTAAAAATTATAGATAAGTTCTCACCAAAGAAGACAGCTACAAAATGCATTATCCCACGTCCCACAAGACAGTTCTAAAACAATTTCGCGGAATCAAACCACGTATCACGTATGATAGTCGCCATTTCTATAATGATGTTCGGTTGAGCAATGGCACCGTGCGAAGAGGACAGACAATATGACGCGAATTAACGACAAAGATGGTGGTGTAGAATTGTTGGGTCATTTTCGCAACTAGATCCGATTACTATTGATGCGTGGATGAGATTCAACGGTAAAGAGTCATCACGGAACAAACTTTTTATTATAAGTTATTATTAATACTTCCGATGATCAGTAATTTACTTGAAAATATATATTTAATCTTTATATGTAGTCGTCATATATTTAGAACAAGTTCTACAGAAACAGATTTTCCCCACGTTCACCTGTTTCCTCTATCGTATAAGCGGTGGTCCGAAAACCTATGCTAGAAGGGGCGGTTTATGGCAGGCTTTCACATTTTCAATAGAGCAATAAACATTTCTACAACATTATTAAGGAAATGTTTAGGCTATCCACATCCGGATACTACTCGTATTTAATATTATATGTTGCCTGCTGTACAGTGCGCTTACAGGACATGAATCCTGTGGGGTATTATTAAATAAGTTAAATAAAAGCGATTCCCAAAATAAATTGAAACATATAGACTTTAAAATCAAATGAAGTCATATCACTTTGTAGGTTATGAGCGCTATTATCCACGGAAGAATATCGCAAGTAATATTAAAAATATTTCAACCGCAAATGCATAACATTAAGGCATTTACGGAGGCGACAGACTAATGGAGTTTACCAAAGACACTTTAAAAACATTTTTTTTAATTGTTTACTAGTTTAATTGAATTTTACAATTAATAGTACCAAGAACCGTTGTCTGAGAAGACCCTAAAATTATTAGTGCGCTGCGTATTCTTGCACAATCGCGACCCCTTACAAGCAGAGACATATTCAGAAAATTGTGGTTTGGATTATTGTCAGCCGTGTATAATGGGGTGTACGACGGTTTTATACTTTGTGATACAAGTCCGTGCAAAGTTAGTTGTCTACACTTACTCCAACCGGAAGAAAATTTTCATAGAGTATTAATAAATATTGCATTTAATACTACTAAGTTATACAGTTTACACTGTTTATTAGTTTGGCAAAATGTAGTAATACCATTTTTTTTAAGGTATTGCGATAAAAATAAAAGCAACTATTTTTATGTCTCGTCGCGAGTTTTTGATGTGTAACATCTTTCCTCTCGCTTTCCTGTAATTTGTGTAAGTGATTTCGTGAAATGGGACGGAAGTGTGTAACAGGAAGTCGTGAAAGCGCGCGCTATTCGATTTGACGAATGAGCGCGCGGTTTTAGAGTTGACCGTCAGATAGTACCAACCAATTTTCCGAGAGGTCGGTACTGTCAGTCATCAGCTGTGCACTTAAGTTACAGTATTTTAAGTGTAAATACGGTGTATAAAGTTTGATGTTATATAAATCAATTTATATACTTCAACTACATAAATAAACATTGACTGTTGATAATAAGTCTCAATAAAGTGCAGATCATTGGAAAAAAATCAAGTAAGTAATAATACATAATTATTCGAATAAAGTATTTCAGTATTTAGTTTTTTTTTAATTTTTAGGTTAATATCTGTCACTGCTTAAACAAAATCTTTTATGAAATTAGTCTTTTTTATGATCTTACGAATAAAATATTTCAGTATTTAGCTTTTTTTAAATTTTCAGGTTAATTTCTGTCACTGTTAAATAAAATATTTTATTACATTTGATCTTTTTCATGATCTTACGATTTAAAAAGAATAAATTGATTCTCATGTTTAGGAATCTTCTCCATTAATCAAATGTTACACTTCATTTGCGACTACTGTAAGGCTCGCTCGTTTTTTTAATGGCTTTCCATGTTTTTGCGAAACTAACGCAAAGTAAAAGTTAAATATGTTTATCTAAGCAGTAACGATCATCGTTGTCAATCAAATTTCATTTTAAGTTATATTAACAGCGAGAAAATAAATATAAATTTGTTTGCAGCTCAGATACATCTTCTTCAAGTAATTTTCAAATTCAGGTTTCGTTTTAAAGATAACAAAATTATTTTAGACTTTTCAATCTGACAGGATTCACAAAAGATAAGATTAATAAGAAATGCAAAATATCGCCTTGAAATGTTGCGGAAAAAAACAGTTAATTTAAATTAACATAAACAATGAATGTGTGGATTGGGATAAAAAGCAAGAGTTTTATTTTTATATGCTTTAATTAAAAGAATAAAATCACTAACTATTGTAGCAAAATTACTTTATAAAGACTCCGTTATCGTTATAGTTATTAAAATTTAATTTATATTTTTCTCAAACTTTGAGGTAAATTGCACAAACTTTTTATATCATTCCATGCGTATACTTTATTTTTCCACCCAGTACACATGTTTGTCACGTGCGATTCAATTGCTCGCAGCCATTATGTGTCCGTGACGTCATTTACACGTCACTGTCACAAAGTACTAGACTAGAAAACAAATCATAGAGAAATTGGACCGGTACGACTATGAACAACGTAATACGTCAAATGGTATCATTAGATTAGTACAGGATCATTACACTGTAAATTTAGCCAATTTGGTAACAATTTGCTGAATTATGTATGCTATTAGATTGATGTCATTTTGTAACGTTATAAGAAGAAAAGAAGAAATGTGTTCTCTTAGAACATATGGAAACTTTTTATTCTTTTCATATTTATTGTAATATTAATTTATAAATATAATAATTTATAATTGTAATGATATCATTAGATGTATCCCATATTTTGTTTTTATTAGTAAATGATTTTAGAACTTTTTTGTATATAAAGATAAATATATAAACATTTAAAAGGTGAACAAGAGGTTGATTCATACTCAAATATTAATAGAAACCTTTTTGCTAGTGAACAATAAGTGATGGTTGGCACTCGCTAATAAGAAATTTTTGTGTACCTGTGTGTGTGTGTGTGTAATATTGACGCCCCCTTCGTCATCATCGTTCATCAATAAAATCCACAAGGAAACTAAAGTGACTAACATTGCTCAAAAATTGCTCAGCTTAGAAGACCTCACTGCCTCCTAAGCTGTCATGAACGAGTCAAACAGCGAGAACCGATAGTCGTGGTGGCGGAAAGTCCCTCATGGACCTTGAGGACCATGAAGGTAAGCCCATACAATGTACAACGATGTCCTAGGTCAAAGGAAACAGTTGGATGCGGGCAGCGCAGGATCCATCCTTATCTAGATTCTTGAGGAAGTCCTATGCCAAGTATAGTGCCCGGCATATTAGTTGAACCTGGTTTTGAAATTCATTATTCACTACTGCGCGTGTCACATGATTTCAAAACCAGGTTCAAATTATATGCCGGGAGACGATAGTGGGCATCGCAAGGCTGATGTGATATTGATGATGATGATTTGTGTCCCTACACGTGATGTTTGTAACGTAATATGCCTAAAATATGCTAAGTTCTTATTCACATCGGCGTCAATAAAACTGCAAATCAAATGGCCGTGTATATGTAAAAAAATAAAATTACAACCTGATTGGAGCGGAGCGAACGAAGCGAGCGAAGCTCCCATGGATCAGCTTCAATGGTGCAATGTCTGTTACGCCATAACTTCCCGAGTTCTTAACCGATTTTAATATTTTTTGTGTGGAATCGAATCAACAGATTTAGGACTAGATGGTGCCCGAATTTTGATATTCGCAAAAAAATCCATCGTAACAAAAACATTTTGACGTGATAACGTCTTATAAATTGGTTGCGGCTGGGAGTCACTTATGAAAAAGTGTAACGCTCGGTAACGTTACGATGAGTCACCGAACGAGAGAGAGGCCCGCCGAATGCCTTGCGTCTCTCTCCCACTCAACTATGATCGGTCTGCCGCGCGCATTGTGCAATTTAATTATATTCATATCAATAAATATTCTACCGAGAAAAAGACGTTGTCACGTAAAATCTTCGCCCGTAAAACCGACTTGACAGGCAAAAAAAAAAAAAAAAAAAAAAAAAAAAAAAAAAAAAAAAAAAAAAAAAAAAAAAAACCGACTTTTTTTTTAAGATATTACGCTCCGCTCCAATATATGGTGTTAGCGTAGCTTTATGCTTAGCGACTGCATCGCCTAATTATTACGCCAAAGTCAGGCTGTTAATATGAAACACCTAGAGACAAGCGACGGACAAAAAATAAATATATACATACATAACGTTACAGTACTTTTACGTCCCTATCCTATGTAAAAAATTAAGAAAACAGACAATAAATAATTTATTTCCTTATTATATCATTCGGAGCTACATGCAAAGCACGTAAAGTATCGATACGTCGTCTGTGAATTCGCCGTGTATTATTCCCAATATTAAAAAAAATATTCTTAATCATATGAATTGAAGCAACTTCAAATAAAGAAAGGTAGCATCGTTTCAGAAATAAACTTTATTCCTGGAATGACGACGGTGTCTCTGTTTGCGTTTGAGACGAGAGGGGTAGTATAAACACCGATCAATAATAATTTTGCTAAAATATTTGATGTGATATACCTAATACTTCCTGTATACAATTTTGTAACCTCGTGTGTCTTTGTCGTAAAACATCGATGAAGTAGGTACTTACAATACAGGTAGAAAACTAAAATAAATAAGGTTTGTAATAGAAGTTTTTACGCATGAATAGAAAAAGTCTTAAAATTAAAGGGAGAAGATTAATCCTACTTTCACATTAACTATTATATTTTTTTTAGGTTATTACGTAATGACAATAACGTAAATTCTACATATACTCTCTTTTCAATATTTTAAATATATTATTTCAATATACTTTTATACAATACTAGCGGCCCGTCCCGGCTTCGCACGGGTTGACAAAATTCTTTAAATTTTTTCTAGCATTCAATATAGCCTATGACACTCAGCAATAATATGCCTTTCTATTGGTGAAAGAATTTTTAAAATCAGTTCAGTAGATCCCGAGATTACCCCTTACAATTTAACAAATATACAAACACACAAACTTTACTTCTGTATAGAATAGACAAACCCATAAGAAATACATAAAAAATGACGGAAGGTTTATTCGTTAATGTTGCGAGATGCAAATTATAAAAATAATCAAATGAAAAAAATAATATGTTTTAATATTTTTAATCTTCATCGACAACCTCTTGTGAGAAGTATCAATGATATGTTCAGTTATATCATTATTGTATATTTATTTATTTTGGGGGTCAAAGTAATTTACTTGAGATAAAAATTATTTCGGTTTCCTGAACTTATGGTAAGACTTTTCATTGTACATAATAATCTGCATTATAATCTATATACTTATTATAGATTTTTTATAACGTGTAATAGTACTAAATTAATAATTACGGAAACATTAATAATAGTTAAGAGAAAGAATAAATAGTTTATGATCTATGGGACTTTTTTTATTCTATCCAATGATGATGCCACTTCCGTGTAATCATTTAAAATGTCCATTCCGTATCTTGACACTTTCTATGCAAAACTTCAAACTGTTCACGGTGTGAAGCCACCCGGGCATATAAAAACATCTTCCTATATTGCATTCTTAATAAAACCAACCGCGGCACTCCATCTTAGTCTCTCTGACAGGGAATGTTGCAGATAAAAGGTCCGCTTGGATCGTTTCTCTGATAAAGATATTGCAAACTCATAGTGCATACAGGGATTCACATTTGATCTGATGGAAAAACATTTCCTGCCCCTTTAAACCCGCTACTGGGGAGGCGAAATGAATTTTCGTAGTTACTGATATCGGCTTAAGACCATCGAAGAGTTTATTCAATTCCACACGAATACAATATTTAGTTCTTACACTTCCGCGCACATTACACAGATTAAAACACTTTTTTACTGATTTTTGCGCATGTTTTATTTTATATTAAATCCTGACGTTTCGACTCCTTTGCAGGAGCCGTGGTCACAGGATGACTAAGATGATGGTTGTCAACCATCATCGTAAAAAAGTGTTTTATTCTAACAAATATAATATACATTATAAATTAAAGGATTTCTAGTAAATATTTCTATACTTAGATATAATTTTCTTTCTGTTTAATGGACATTGGCCATGGTTGGTTCTTGAATTCAAACACAGTTAACGTTTGACATTAACACATGTATGTTATGTAATGAAGAGAAAATAAATACCTTTAAAAGTACAATATTGCTTTAAAGTTTAAAATAAAGAATTAAGAAAAACACCATACCCCAACTTAACGGTTTCAAAATATACATATTTTGATAATAATTATTTGTCTATTGTCAATTTATTTTGTAACTTATACCTTTAACTTGCGTAAAGATACTATGCTTAGGTATATAGTACAATAATTTCTTTTATCATTATTTCAGCCAAGAGATAGTGACGGAGGAT
The DNA here is from genome assembly GCA_927399485.1 of Calamotropha paludella. Classification (NCBI taxonomy): domain Eukaryota; kingdom Metazoa; phylum Arthropoda; class Insecta; order Lepidoptera; family Crambidae; genus Calamotropha; species Calamotropha paludella. The sequence goes on along the minus strand of OV656803.1, from coordinate 14,179,170 downwards.
AGTGAGAGGTTGGTTTCCAGACTCTGTACGCTTGGCAGGCGGTTTGGAGATCGCGGTAAAATACCATGATGAAGAAAACGCTGCTGCCCGTTTTGTGGTTTCCCGGAGCCCTGTGTGGTTACCCCCATTCTTATTGATCGCCTTAAGTGCGAAGAGTAATTTAGTTATTTAGCTTCATAATTATTAAAACTTATTATTTTTACACTTATAGAATTACTTCTAAGACCGTCTAGACCCTTTATTTCAAGAACACGTGGAGATATGAAGTTGAAATTTTAAATAATACTTAAATCTACGATCCCTTGGTGGTGTAAAAAAAGCAAGCTTCTAAGTCAATACAATCAAAAGAAATTCCATCTTTACCTCAAATTCAAAAACCGTTAATTTGTCATAATATCACATTAAAAAATGTAAATGCAAACGTACAATTGCAGTTGTAATGTATGGAAGTTCAGTTATGTTAAGTTTGTTTTTGGGTTACAATCAAGAACATGTTAGAACAATTTCATCACACGGAACGCTCTCGCACTTGTCCGGTTTTTTTAACCATAATTCGCTCCTTAATACTTAGTACTTCGGGCAGCCGTTTATTTGTCAGATAGGTCCGGCCTAATATAATATAAATGAATAATATAATAACTTTAATATCAAATTTATTTGCCGTAGGATACAAAGATATGGTTACATAGTTAAAAACAAAAATTGAATCACAATTTCAAGTGGATAATGGTGGTATGTAACAGGTGTACTGTGACAACTACTCTCTGCACTTGTTTATGTTATTATAATATAAATGTTTTTTTTATTATTATTAAATTAATATTAATAACAATAATTAACAATACATTATTATGTAATTAATAAAACGTATATATATCGCTTAAAGTGCCATCTTACAAAACTCACAAAAACCGATCTTGAAATATACAAAAGCATGCTATTATAACCGAGACTTGCTTCTGAAGGCATACTTTCAATATGGTGCTAAACTTTGTACGTTTATATATAATGACGTGTTAGATGGCGCTTTACAAGAACATGAAAAGCAACACTGATTAGAAGGGTTCCACTTCAAGTATGAAATAATTCCAACAGATGGCGCTATTCACCCTCCGCTACTGTGTTCTTAAAATAAATTTAATGTCCAAATAAAATAAATCTTATTATGTTTGCAAAGGATTATTTGAACATTGCCCTAATATTTTAACAGTTTCTAATACTATAGAGTAATGATTGGAAATAAAATCATTATTTGGTGGAGATTGTTATTGATGAGGGGAAATATGGAGAAAATTGTATGCAAATAGAAGAAAAGAGATTTATGAAATTATATATGAGCATTAAATAAGCTCATTCGATTGCTTCAGTGGGGTACTTGTTTTAAAAAAGTGCTACGAGAGCTTAGCGTCCTGAATTATTCGAGAACACCCTCTAAACCGCAATGGGACTATGTTGTAGGTTATTTATAGACCACTAGCTTTTACCCGCGGCTTCGCCCGCATTAAAGCCATTAAATAAGTATCAAACATCATTACAATAGAAATGAATAAATATGATAAGTATGTTTTATTGCTTGGATGGGATTATCAATTTTTAAAAATTACTAAATAAAATGAAGTTTAAAGAACTTGAAATAATTATGCTTTATTGAATTACAACAACAAGTGTTAAAATTTATTTCACTGTAACAAAAAACAATAATTTTGAGTTCTAACAATTTAAAAAATAAAATGCAGCGTATTAATCTAGGATATTTTTGTAGACTATATTATAAGTTTTTCCGTCTTATGCAAATATGTCTAAACTCCGGGCATTAGACACTCGCGAACAGACTACATATAGTTGACCATGAGAAAAGCATGGCTTTTCTAAATGCACTCCCGCTACGCATACTGAAATGCTAGATGGCGTTAAAGTAGCTAGATTTTAAGATTTCTTGACAAACATTTTTTTTTAATTAAAGAATGATTTTTTTTCAATACTGAGTATCCTATGTTACTTATAATACCTCCAAGAATATATGTACGAAGTTTCACGATGATCAGTTTTGTAGTTTTTGCGTGTAAGCATAACAAACAAACTTACATTCACATTTATAATATACTAGCTTTTACCAGCGGCTTCGCTCGCAATTTTTTTTTTTCAATAAATAGTATCCTATGTTACTTCTACTACCTCCGAGAATATTACGTACGAAGTTTAATGACGATCGGTTGAGTAGTTTTTGCGTGAAAGCATAACAAACAAACTTACATTTATAATATTAGTAGGATTAGTAGGAAGGATTCTACATGCCTAAGATAAAGGTTATTAGTACAAAAGTAGTTTTCTAAATTAATATCTAACACAAAGAGTTCAATCTTATTGAGAAAAAATGACAGTTTTATAGGTTAACGTGTTCTTATGCGTGCATATATACAAAGAGTTGATAAGTTAAATTGAATAAGTATCTTGAAACAAATTGTTCAATTGTTTTGTGTTGTCTTGAGAACTAGTGGGTAAGTATACAAAATTTATCCAGATTATTTTAAATTAAAGTAACAAAAAAGCGGTAAAGATTTAGCATTTCATACAAGTTAAATTCAAACGAAAAGAGATGCTTTATACTTTGTCCAATGTAGGATGATACTTTTGACAGGTGTCACTTCCTTATTGCTACGTACTAAGGTTGCATTTGTTTCCTTGTGTTTGACTTGACATTGCAATAGCAACTTTATACCCTCTATATAGGTGTCAACAGTCAAAAGCATCATCCTACATTGGACAAAATATAACTTGTCTCATAATTGTATGATCTACAATATAAAATGAAATTTACAATATAATATTTTCGGACTTCCTATTTTTAATTATATATTTTAAAACATTGTTAAAATGATCCCGTTCTATTTGGTTAATATTTGTTTTATCTCAATCGATTCTCTTATATGAAAATTATGTACATAATCACCATTTTTCCTTTATCTCAGTCAAAGAAACGTTACTTGATCATTTATATTATTCTGATTGAACGTCATTTTTATGCTTTTCTGACAGAGAAAAAAGCAAAACAATATTCTACCTTAGACACCCATTAGAGTAATTTCAAATAAAAAAAGTCGGTTTTTTTTTTTTTTTTTTTTTTTTTTTTTTTTTTTTTTTGCCTTTAAAGTCGGTTTTACGGGCGAAGATTTTACGTGACAACGTCTTTTTCTCGGTAGAATATTTATTGATATGAATATAATTAAATTGCACAATGCGCGCGGCAGACCGATCATAGTTGAGTGGGAGAGAGACGCAAGGCATTCGGCGGGCCTCTCTCTCGTTCGGTGACTCATCGTAACGTTACCGAGCGTTACACTTTTTCATAAGTGACTCCCAGCCGCAACCAATTTATAAGACGTTATCACGTCAAAAAAAAATTAGAAATTAATAAACTTTTTTATATTTTCTTAAAATTAATATAAACTCACATTTTTTTAAATTTAGACAATAGAAATTAGATAACATATTATTTGTATCAAAACTATAGAAATCTTATACAATTTCAACTTAGATTTACTCGTGTATTTACACGTATATTTAAATGTAACTATAACAGATCATGCGTTGGTGTGGGTCTGACCGACCCTACCAGGCGTGCCAAGGGTTAATAGCCAGATTTTAATTAACAGATTTAATTTAACAAATTCTTTATCAATTTCTAATAATATATGACAAATAAACAGCTACGATTTTGATGGCAGTAACGAAATAAATACAATTTTCAATTATAAATTCGATATTTCTTCTTATGTAGGTATATCATAATGGAAATTACAATCAATTAGTAACGTTTAATCAAGTGGATGTCTCCATTTCGCATTATAGACTAGGCACTCGTGTCCTCGAGGAGATATTAGAATACGAGAATGGATCAAAGGCATTCCGGCCTCCTCTTGTAATCAGAAATCACGCGTGGAGTTCACTTTGTTCTTCGTATCACTTAGTACTAGTTTTAATATATGTTACGAAATATATGAATGATTTTGACGTCACTTTTCACAATCATCAGATATTATGAAAAATTACAAGATCATGGTATTTATGACATTTGATATTTGTAAAGATAAGTTCTTAAAAATGTATAAAATAAGATACCCAAGACTTCTTTTACTTTTTAATGCCTCTTATATTTAAATTAAAAAAGTGACGCAAGATTGGAGTTAACTTTGAACAGGCACAGAAAAAAGTGAAACCAAACTTTAAAATAAAAGTAAAAGGTGCGCATGATAGGTTGCACACAAAAAGGATAAAATTCCACCAATAAATGTTACTCTTCTTTTTTTATACCGGGCGTTTTATATGAATATCAATTCTTAAGGAGTAAACTTCTAAAAATATTATTTTTTCTAAACAGAATATTGTATTTTTCATATGCCTTCTGTAAAAAATATCGTGACATGTCTTGATCGTGACACTGTTGCTAAATTGGAATAATATTGTACAGACGACAATTATATCCTATAAAAATAAAATAATCTTTATTACAATAGCACAAGGTAGACTTAAGCTTAAAATTGTATGACATACATGTGACAATAGTATTTTATATAAACGTATTAATTATTTAAAATGAAAATCGTTACCCATCATTTAGTTTTGGTAATAGTTAGTAAAATACCACTAACTTTACATCTAGTATAGGATAGTATAGGTCTATCGCTTGAGATGATGATACGATATTTAGCAAAATGTTTATTCGTTTCATTTTGCCCACTATTATGTCCATCTTGCCTCCCATCCCCTACAGTATGGTGTATATGTCAGAACTCTTTACATCCATTATATAGGCTATGTTTACAGCTTTGACTCCAAATTCTTAGTGATGTCATGATAATCACATCAACTTATAATGCGTTTTGTTGGGTGTTTATGCCTACAGAGTGAGAAAAATAGCTAGGTGTGAAGTTTAATGGCCAATCATATGACCCTTGTCAGTGTTACTCCTCCATAGAGGCCATTGCGTATGTAAACATTAGGCATAAACAACAATGTAACGTCAAATGACGCGTTCAAAACGTCAAACTAGCAAATTACAGTAAAAATTGATTATTAAATAAATAAATAAAGAAAATAAATATTTCTTACATTTACACCAATTAGCCTAGCCCAAAGTAAGCACTGTAAGGCTTGTGTTATGGATACTAGGGTAACAGATAGACATACATATATGATACATAGATATGTAATATTCATAAAAATATATATAAACACCCATGACTCAGGTACAAATGTTCGTATTCATCATACAAACATCTGCCCCTTCCGGGATTCGAACCCAGGACCGTCGGTGAGAAAGGTAGGATCGCTACCGTTGCACCAAATGGTCGTAATTACTTGAAACAAAATCAAATCGTCTCAGATTCGTTGTCCAAGCGAGTATGTAACCTACTTCCAATTGTACGGATAGTGGGAAGATGTATGTAGATTAGAGACCCGCCTGATTAGATATTACCTAAAACACGAAGAGATGGCGCTGGTGTCAATTTAAAATACACTTGGAAATGTTGAACGAATTTTCTCAAGTTATAATTTCTTTACATAAGGACAAAAACCTAGCAAGTGAACTAATGCGTAAATAAAAAAATATATATTATAAGAGGAGGACTTAAAACTTTTAATCCCAACTGCAAAATTTATTTAATGAGAGTTTCCTTATTTTTTCTTCGGCATCGGCTAAGTATTCTTCAAGCGTTCGGGTAGCTGTTGAGCAAAATGAGCAGACCACTTAGATGCTAACAAACCACTCAACACTACGGGAAGAACCCGCTTCTCTTATTTTAATGACCTTTTTTGACGTTTTTCTCATTATGTTTTATTTATTATTAGAATTCCGTACCTCAACAGGAAAACGGAACCTCTATAGGATTACTTCGTTTGTTTGTCTATCTGTCAAGACACTTTTTCTGAAGAATACGTGGAGGTAACAAATTAAAATCTAATTCTCTGGTTTTGAACCTATTGAAGCAAAGAAAAAATCGAACTGCTGTCGCATACTTTGTCAATCGCATGGGAACCAAAACCTATAGGCTATCTATTTCCCGATGACGTAGAATCAAAACTAAAGGACTATCGAAAAACCGTAAAAGTGTTATTACCACAGATAAAATACTTGTATTTTATCTGTGGTAATAACGTACGTTAAAGTATGCGACAGCAGTTCGATTTTTTCTTTGCTTCAATAGGTTCAAAACCAGAGAATTAGATTTTTAATTTGTTACCTCCACGTATTCTTCAGAAAAAGTGTCTTGACAGATAGACAAACAAACGAAGTAATCCTCTAGGTGCGCGAGTCTGAATTGCACTTGACCGGTTTTTCCACAAAACAGCCTTACTATATTATATAGTTTTATTCGGGACTTATGGGATAGCCCTGAAAGCCTATAGTCACTTATTAAATGAATAAATATAGGCTCACTATTAATATTCAGGCGATATATAGAGGGCTTATTACAAGAAATAATGTACAAAATAATGTACAAATGAATATCAATTTTTTTAATCAGTTAAATTGTGATGTATTTAAGTCTTTACAAGAATTTAATACCTATCGCGTCTATCGTAATAAAACCTCGGTGTCTTTATTCTTATTTTTATTAATTTTTTATTCTCACGTTTCGTCTCCTTTACGCGAGACTTATTTACGAGATTAATAGGGCATCTATACGAACAACAATCTCAGTAATGTTAGCTATTTTTATCTCTACGTTCTACCAAACTACCAAAAGAACACAGGAGGTTTGTCTGTTTATTAGTGCTAGTGATAAACCCCCTGATAGTTTATTACGATCAAATCTTTTTTTAACAATAATCGTAAATCTAAAGGAGTCCCTTATAAGGCTTATCAAAAGAGGCAATTAATAGATATCTGAACCTTATGTTGCTATTTATTCCACCCTAGCAAGTAAGCACCAAAACACTTATTCAAAAAGAATGCAGGTCGACTACAATCTTTTGACTGAAAATAGTAGGTATCAAATTAAATACACCCACAACCTCTCACTCCAGGAACAATACCTTTCTAACGGCGCTGAGTCGGTAAGATATAATTAAATAACTACCTAAAAAAACTATTCACACTCTATTTATAGAAAGAAAAAGTAAGACAATGTCAAACATAAAATTTGCCTAACTTAATATTATTTCCAAAAGCTTATAAAATAAACACGCACAAATATCACTGAAGTTAAAGTTCAAGTGAGGTCATATGATATTCCAGTAGGCTTTGCTGAGAAAGAGTTTTTATATTATTACAAAGAAATAAAGTATGACATTCGCGGCACCATAGTTTATGAAATTCAAATAAATTAAAAAAGTAAAACTCGAATTTCGAACCTTTATTGTCATGACAACAGAACAATAGACGTCACGAAAAAAGACGGTTTGACGCGACTCTCGAGTTTTTTGTCGAAATAATTGAATATTGGTAAAAATAAATGATGTTCTCGGACGAGGAAATAAAAGAAATACCAGAAAACAGTTTCATGCGACCGGGGGATGAGATAATAAGGTTCCGATCTTCGATTATTTTCCGTTTAGCGGGAAAACAAAAATTGTTTTGGGACCATGTTGATTCTACGTTTTGATTAATTTGCGTTTGTGTTGTATTTATTACTTATTTATTTGTGTGTTTATGTGTGTTGTTACAGCATTCGAGAAGTTTGTCTCGGTGATAAATTTGACAAAAAGGACTTGGGATTTAATAACGAGCTCCTTACAAATTCCAGCAAAAATGACGTAAGAGTGACTTCTTTAAAAAAATCCCTTTTTTTATTTTTCAAGGCCATTTATTATTAAAACATCTCAATTTATTTTTACTACGATACTAAATAATTATTCATTTGGTTTTTAAATCTTATGCTCATTAGTTGTGTGGTTATGTTTGTAAATCAACCACTTATTTAAGAGAAACTATTCCGTATACGAGCAGTCGATATTGTTGGCTATATGAAGAGAGAAGAAATCAGAAAATACAGTTTTTTTTTCTTTTTTATTATTTGTTTTTATCTGATCAATCAATCCGATCATCAAATCTTTGTTTACTAATTCCATCGTCGGTGAAAACGCAACTTTTAAGAATATTTGAATATTACAGATTTTTTTACAATGGAAGCATCGTTATTATAATCCGTTATATGATAAATATGTTAAATTTAATAATTTCGTTTAGACCTTATTCTATTTAAAAGCAATCGATTATTAAGAACAGAGTTAGTTTTCGATGTCCAGTAATGGCTTTGAATTACCGATTTTTCTGTAATTTTTATTTAGATCGGGGTGGTTGTTGTTGTTTTTTTTTTAATTCGGGGGTTTTAACTGTCAACTTTTAAGAGTAATGTATGAGCTGTGATTCATATTTCTTTTATCAGTTTATATTATTTAATAGGACATATGCACTGATATTAAAAGTTATAGTCATTTTTTTTTCTAGTTGGACGTCACCCGTTCAATATTTCGGGACGAGTTTGCCGACGGTTTGGAGCAGCAGGCGCGGTTCGCGTGGACAGAAGAGGACGGTAATATCGCGGCTCTCGTTTCCGAACCAGGCTTCGGGACTACCGGGCAGACCACCTTTGGAAAAGATTTGGATGCAGCATTGAGCAGCGAAATGAAGGTAAGTTGCTGATCAAAATTCGGGCTGGAAGTAATATGACAAACGTCAAGTGCCTCAATAATGGCCGTCGATATCAAAAACAGTATGGAAGTCCAGAATGACTTTGATATATTTTCTGTGTTGATACTACTTAAATAAATTTATTACCTATGAACTAAACTTGTTCATAGCAAAAAAAAAAATGGCTGTTATAGTATGCTGAGCGCGTAGTGGGCGCCGGCTTTCTATTGAGACTTGACTTAACTTTCGGTGAGAAAGAGATAACCCCGGCGGTCTTATGAGCCTCAGCCGGTAAACTAAGAATCTGGTCGGTCCCTCTGCCCGAGATTCTTTCGACAGTTCTTCTCCGAAGAGCCTCCCAATTTCCGAACTGGTAGTAGACTCAGCAGTATACTAAATAAAATGTAAATAAAACAATTTGTTTTATATAAAATTTTAACAATTAGGAACGTGTCCGATTAAATTATTGTAAAGGAAATTAAAATATATGACGACCATTACCTTAGTCATACTGTGATCACGGCTCCTGTAAAGGAGTCGAAACGTCAGGATTGAATATAAAATAAATTATGCTCAATAATCCATAAAAATTGGTTTTATTCAAATAAGAATCAGAATTAAATATTTATTTGTCGACCACAGATAAATACACATAAGCTGATGCTCTCAGATTTGCGTCTGAGGCGTATAAGTTTAATGTAGTTCCTAATAATTAAAAACCAATAAGTAATTAATTACAGAAAGTATTTGATTATTTCTGCGAAAACGATTATGCCAAAAATATCACTTAATAAAAAAAATTGCAGAACTTTTTTTTGACTACTCTGATCTCGATAACGATGTGCGTTTGCCATAACAATAAGATAATTTCGTAAGGGCCGGTTATAAGATCATCATCATCATCATATCAGCCGTACGACGCCCACTGCTGGACATAGGCCCTCCCCCAAGGATCTCCACAACGATCGGTCCTGTGCTGCCCGCATCCAGCGTTTTCCCGCGACCTTAACCAGATCGTCGGTCCACCTCGCTTATAAGATAGGTGACCAAAAATGTATTACCTCCAGCTAGTCCATGTTTTGGAAGCCGCTTTAAAAGCTGATGGTACCGGTCGCAGTCATTAACTTCCACTGGTCTAATCTGATTAAACTGTACATCTTCAATCTTAACGAAACTCGAGGAGTTGTCTTGGCGCGTTATGACCCAGTGATTTCAGCCATGAGGCCCGTGTCCATTGAGGACATGAATATGCTTCATCAGCAATTTTTTTTTTGGAAAATTCGATAGTAAGACTAATATTAGGATCGCCGATTAGTGTTTGCTTTATATTTTTCAGTAGAAATAAACTTTAAATGTTTATTTTGCAGGAAGCAGATACGTCCAGTTCGGTTTTCCCATCGACAAGTCGTGATGGCCTCACTTTCCGACCTAAACCTTATGTCGAACCCCAGATTGTTTCTTCAACATCCAATGGTATAAAAATGATTTAATGCTACCTTTTAGGTTTTTATTTATAACACATAATCCCGTCTTTAACCACTAAAAAAATATGTTTAAAAAGAACAACAAATAATGTAAATTTTTAAATGTTTATAGAACTTTTTGTTTAATTGTATATGTAAGATAACTTATTTTAGGAATAACATGAACATAAATAGTGAACAAAAGCTATACAGATTAATTACTATTAAATACCAATTTAAAAAACACTTGATAATAATTCAAGAATCATACAACTTCAATTAATGTTCTTGTCTGCTATGTCTGCTGATACTCATGATTGTTTTCCAGATCGTACTAAAAAGGGACAGGGTGCTTTCAAGGTTGACAAGACAGATCCCCGGTCAAGATATCACTTTGTGAAATACGTCAAGAGGCACGGCCGTACCGTCAAACTGTGGGAATGTGGCATATGTGAGTCCAAATAAACACTTTTTGTTTACATAAACATACAATATAAAACGCTATTCGCTGGTAAGCGCACCACTTGAGAACGGTTAGACTGATTTGGTTATTTCATTTGTAGTTCGTAATCACCCGAAAAAGGTCAACAAAAATGGAAGGAATTGAGAAAAAATGGCTTAAAACATTTAACAATCATTAAACAATTTTAGAGTGTTTTACTATATGTTTATATTTAAAAAATGTATTACAAAACACATCACGCGTTAGTTTGACTAGTAGTACTAAAATAGTAATCATTACTAGTTCAATGCCATTTTAAAAACTGCCACTCTTTTTGATCATAGCCAAAGTATTTTATCAAATTAGCCACAAAAAATCACACTTCGTCATGGGCAAACTTTGAATAATACCTACTGATATTTTTTTGGTAATAAAAATAACATAGTTTTTATATTCCGTTAAGTTGAAATTACCGTTTGAAGCTCTAAAATTGCTTTCATTTCGTTAAGCCTTTAAAGATACAAACTTTCAGACAGAGTAAAACATTTTAATAACGATAATTTATTATAAATGTTCGCATATATATTTAGTACAAAATTTTGTTTGAAATGAAAATGAAAACACGACTCCTTAAAAGATGTAAAAATAACGCGTTTTCATTTTCCGTAAAAAATGTTTCAGTTTAATGTAAGATTTTATTTTTCTCCTAATTAGGCAGTAGAGAATTTCAACATCAATATATGATGATGCGCCATTTACCCACTCACACTGACGAAAGAAACTTCCACTGCAACGCTTGTGGCAAGAGCTTTAGACAACTGTCCACGTTGAGCCAACACCGAGCAATACATTCAGCTGATCGACCTTATGCCTGTGAGGTAAGGGTTAATCTGCGTTATTTACACTTCATTCATTAAAAAGATTACGAAAGTCACGCTTGTAGGAAAATTAAAAGTTCTCTATGGAAAGTGAGCGGCTTGCAGAACTGATGGTAGAGGGTAAGGTTGTTAAAATACCTCGCAATGTTGCAAAGACCGCTCATACAACTTTGCTAAAGACAAAATCTTTAGCAAAGAAGAATGTTGCTTCTTTTCTGCACTTTAAAAATTATTAATTATGTTTAAATTTAAAAATTGTGTTTCTATAACATTGGTTTAAAAGACAAATAGGAGAATAACTAAATATTATTCTCTATACAAACTGTTATTAAATTAAATTTACTAAGAGGCTTTACAACATCAGTTTAATATTTGATATTTGAAATAACTTTTATAAATTTATGGGATACTCTCACCTTGGTAAACACGTGTAGTGTGTGACACTACACTATTTTCACACACTACATATTACACGTGTTTGTTACACGTGAGATTATCAACATTGCCGAAGGACGCATTTACTTAGAAGAAGATAAACCTTTTCCTATTCAACCTGTTCCAAGACTTTCCTTTTTCCCTTAGGTATGTCAGAAGACATTCAATCGCGTCTCTACTCTTATTTCACACAGAAAAACCCACTCCGACGACAAACCGTACAAATGCCATTTCTGTCCAAAAGGGTTCCATCAAAAAGGTATATTTGATTCAATAGCAACCCTTATTCGTAGACTTTAAGTTGTTCGAGTATCCTAAATTATCCTTGGATATAGTAAGATATAGTTTTAAGAAAAATAGTATTAGCTATAGTTTAGAAGAAAAATATTATATAATGAAAATCACGAGCAAGTACGCGTACCGGCTGGGCAGGCTTTCTTGTCCGTTGGTCAAAATACGCGTACATCAAACCACTCGTCAGCAATCCAGCTGATTTTAATTATGCTTGAGGCCCGTCTTTGCTCGTGCCTTTTTCTACGCCTCAAGTAGCGAGCCACCATTTTGTTTCAACAGTATATGTGGGTACGCAACACAACAGTGTTGAATTGAAGATTTAGTGTGATTTTTGTTTTTGTTTCCAAAAGTTTTAATTTAGATAAAATTTGTGATATTAGGATTTATGTTCATGAACTATTAACAGAATATGACATAATTAAATATAGGTTTGAGATATAATCCTTGTTGGCAAATAAGAATCAATAATTAATTTATTACAAACGCTTTCTTCCTTTAACTATAAATTTCGTGAATTTTTTGTCAGTTTTAAAATGTGATATAATTTTAACAAAGCTCCCACTGTCGACAACATTATGGATACAGTGTGACATAGCTTCACGCAAGTATAAAATCGCGTACTTAAGGTCGTACGGCTGTGACAGGATTTCAAGTGGCGATTGTGTAATGATCAGTTTATAGAATCTTCATTTTTACATGTCAAAAAACTAAGCAATGATAAAGATTTTTAAATACAGAAACCCAGTTTTGATATTTCAGCCTCGTTTAATTTATTGCAACTGTACACTTTCCAAAAAGTGGTCTTGACATAAACACAGGCAGAAGGACAGCTGAAAGTAAACTTATGGAGAACCCCTTAGCATTTATTGAAAATCCTTATAATCTATAAGCAAATTGTAATTCTGATTGCATTCACTTACACTTTTCCGTGATTATGCCTAGGTAACCTCCGGAACCATCTTTTTACTCACACCAACGAGCGCCCGTACAGGTGCAATATCTGTTTGAAAGGATTCAACCAGCAGTCAAATCTAGTGTGCCATAAAAATAAGGTTAGCTTAGATTGATTTGATCCATCCGGCAAGCCGTTTGTAGATAGACCCGATTGGTAGGTTATGGCCCATTTTCCCTACATGTTTATCCGTAGGGAAAGTCTGCGTGAGTAAGTACGTTGACGAGGTATTTCGATAGTTCCTGCCTGGAGAATGGCTAAAGAAATAACCTGTAAATCATTTTAATATCAGGTGAAAATATAGACAAGATTTGTTGACGTGACAACGTCTTATAAATTGGTTTGCCGGGTGACACTTCAAGAAACTGCGTTACGCTCCGCTCACGTTATGCGCTTACAATGAGAGCGAGTGAGAGGCACGCGTCCCTTCCACTCGGGCATGGTTAGCCCGCCTAAGAGCGAGAGAGACAGACATAAAAAGTGGAAGGGACGCGTGCCTATAAATTAATGTTTTAAATATAATTCTTTGTATAAATAAATGTTTTAAATTGTTACTATTATTTCATCCTTCTTCCTACTATACGAATGAATATTCACATTAAAATTATTTTACCACTCAAAGTCGTTGTCACGTAAAACTTTCGCCCGTATACCGACTTTACAGGCAACCAACCAGTTTTTTTTAAACATAGTAATAAACTCGAAGGAATCACCACATCAGTTAACCATTTTGATCCCTAAACCAACATAGAACCCTATCGTCTAAACTGCTAGAGAATTAAGATGTTTAAATTGATCAAGTTTAAGTAACTTGATTTATTGTGATATGATTCTATAGTGGCTTAGGAATCAAATTAATTGACACGTATGTACAGAAATATCTTTTTTCTATATACGCAAGAAATTGTGATATTAGTAACTAATACACTCACAAAGACACTTCAACAAGAATTTTCAGAGTATTTTCAGAATCGCTCTGTGAAATCGTTTCTTCCTTTGATTTTTGCCGTTTGTGCTAATCGTGTGAATATATTAAATTTAATATGACCTTATTCCTAAAATAATTAGCATACTACATCAAAACTTTTAGTTTACTACAATAATAGCCAAAGTTTTTAATAAATAAGAATATTATTAAATAAAGGCTCATCGTGAAGACAGCTGCTCTCCGATAACTTCGCGTGGAAGAAATGTCCCTAGAATCGGACGTTCTTTGATTATCACTCAGCCGGACACGACTAGGTATGAGATTCAAATTTACATTATTATTATTTTGCAATAGCTGAACAAATTTTTATTCTCGTCTTTTCTCGAGCTTACATTTGGAGCAGTAAAATGCTAAAATATTATTTACATTTAAATATGATCTACCTTATAATTATAACTATTAGTTGGGGAATGCACGGGAACATGTCAATGTTATAAAAATAAATTATAATGTTAACAGAACTCAAAACGATCATTGTGAGGTGACATCTTCAGTGGGTCCTTACCTGCCCCCCGTTGAAGGGACTTGGCACAAACCATGGGATTCCACCAAACCTTACCCTGAAACTGGAACAACTTGGAACCAAGACAACCCTTGGAGTGCCATGGGTAGTGGTGTTATAGTAGATCCCATTAAGACGTACCACATGGGGGTCGCTTTGGCTACTCGACAGACGCCGTTTGCATTGCTGAAGCCGAATAACAGTACACCCGTTTTAGTAAAAGTCATTGATACCAAACTTCCTGGAGGAAAACAGGTAAAGGTTTAGCAGTTTCACATTATTTATATTTAGAGGATTATACGGTATGTGAACGGTTTCAGTGATTTATTAGGAACAAAGACCTCAGACATAAGTTATCCGTTTCATAATGTGCAACTGACAATATTATGACAGAAAATCTAACAATAACAAAATTAATATTTATTATGACGTTACATACTAATTATGTGAATATTTAATTTGAGTTTCGTCTCCTTTAACCTGTCATTCTTGTATAGATGCTGGTGCCGGCGACTGCCGAAGATCTTAAAGTTGGTGGCAAAATAGTTCTCAAGGATGACGAGAACACCTCTGCTCAGGTATATGTTATACCTATATAGTAAAACGTGAGCAAAAGATTTGCACCCCTTTTTGAGAAAACTATTGGGCGTTCCTGATTTAATGTTCGAACGTAGATTGTTGAATTTTAGATTCAGAGTCTCAAGAATTGCAAATAAGATAACGTGGTCGAACATACTGAAAGCGTTGGAGAATTCAATAGGAATGATGATAATGACCAACTGATTCTTCATGCCCATTCTTAAATCCGATGACTTTTAATCAAAACGCTGTCTATATCTTATCTCAACAATTCACTCGCTCGTGAAATTGTCGCCGGTGTTTGTTACACACACAAGACAATAGCGTACCCTGGTGATGATGACTTACCAATTTAGTGGTTTATGACGATCGTTTTATGCAACGTTAGCGATCCCGCCTTTCACACCGGTGGCCCTAGATATGAGTCCCGGCAGGGCAGATGTTTGTGTGTGTAATATGAGTACCGGAGTCATGGGTATTTATTATATATTTCTATGCATTTTACATATTAATGTATCATATATGTATGTCTATCCGTTTCCCTAGTTTTCATAACACAAGCCTTACAGTGCCTTCTTTGAACTATTCTAAGTGATGTAAATGTAAAAAAATATTATTATTATAGTACAGGTAGGGTGGTTCACTGATGCCGACGTTGAAAAGCGAAGAAGAGACGTCGTGTCTATTTTTCAAAACTCAGTAACGTTCTTACATCATAGAGATCAAACTTCGCAGTTTGTCATTCTTGAAATCATTAACTTTATTCTTGAAGGGTCCAAGTGCGGAAACCGCTACAGACATAGGTGGGGCGGTTCAGATTCGAGTGCCGGTTGTAGCGATTGTGGTGCCGAAGATTAAGGGTGGTGGACGACTGCACCTCGCTGTTGAAGAACCACACCACGCTTACCATACCGCTTTATCTGCAGATGGTAAATATTTTGGATTTGAGTTCGAGACAAACAAAATTTTTGCAATAACGCTTACCATTCGAAGACCTTCCGTGAATGAATTTCCATAGTTTTATGAATGATTTTGATCCGTATATGCATTACTTAAGAACAGTAATATGTTTGATGATCGTTGTGTTTGCACGATAAACTTTTTATAACTTCAAATATTATGGCTACTCTCATTATTTTCTACATTTAATAAATAAAATAGAGAGCCCCCGAATCTATTACAGTTCAAATCCTGCAATGACCAAATGTTTTGGAAATAACCAATTTACGTTACAAGTATAACTCCCAAATCATAGACAGTGCAAAAGTTTGTACGACTAGTAGGACCTTGGTTAATCGGTGATAGTTAAGTTTTTGACAATTTATTATTAACTACCAATTCAATTAATTTTGGAGTCTACTTTTTTTGACCTTTTAAATATATTTATGATGTACCAATTTAATAAACATTTGTATTGGTTAATATGTGACATGTGCTTGGTGTCTGTGTTATAGTCAGCCTAAGCAGTGATCAAATTAAAAACTATAAATAAAAGACAATTTAATAATCAACATTAGTGATATTTTTATATTCATTAAAAGTTTGACATGCGTATTGGCACAAACATCTTTGGATAGAAAATTGTTACTTTTACAATTCTTAAAATCATTTATGTGTTTAAAAACTCTTATCTCTACCGATTTTTCTTTTTATTGCCATATTTTCATTTGTTTTCCTTCAATTAAAGTTATTTTGGTTTGAACAGCAGCCTCAAATTAATAAAATATATTTCTGAAACAGTTGGTGAAGTAAAGGTGGAACCTTGCACCAATGCTGAGAAGACGCGCCGTCTGGACTCCAGTAGTGACTTCGATGACAGCGCCATCAGACCTGGTAATATTTAATAATAAAATATGTTAGGAATTTTAATGTGAATAATTTATTTGATTTATGCAACAAAAACAAATTGTATTACATGTATTAATGTTTTAAAATCATATACATTGTTCAAATTGGGATCGTAGTGAAGCCTAATGTGTTATGGGAATTGGCAACAAGTCGACTACTGATTCTGTGTTTATGTAGTGTGTGTAGTATCCAGTATGTTGTAAGATGTTTCTTAAAAAAAGATTTTACCGTAAAATACATTAAGAGAGGTAGTAGAAGTTAGTTGGAAATAGAGCGTGGTAATACATTGTGAGTAAAACTATGGCTCAGTTGTTCGCATGTCGTCTTGCGCCCTGCCGCCGCCGGCGCCTTCGCCGCCACTGGACCTTATCTCCATGGACTTATTCGAGCCAATGGAGTGTATTCCCATGGGTAAGTAACGCACCTGAAAATACAAATAACTGCTATGTGTCTGTTTTACAGCTCTTTGACTTTGACTTAATGTCACCGCAGTCAAATCTTCCGGTTTTCTCGAGTTCCTTTGTGCTTTAGAATACAAGTTGGCGATTGCACGAACGCATCATTCAGCATTGGGCCGAATCAGAATCGTTTATAAAGAATCAAGGCCCATGTTGAGTGGTTTTATTATTTGAAAAAGCCTCTCCTCCTGCTTTAAGTGCGCTAACACTCATGACATTTTATACAAACTTTCAAGGCAAGGCCAATATATAATATATAAACTGAATAGAAAACTTTTTGGACATGTTTTATATAAATATGTATCAAATTAATTTTCTGTTACTGTGCTTAAAATTACTCTCATTTATATTTAGTTTAAATTTGGCAAGACTATCGCAAGAAAGATCTTAATGTAATCAGTAAAAAGCTTCTTATAACATAAAGTTGAAGAATTTGACTTTTTATTAGATGGAATGCTTTGGTTACTTGACTTAATATAGTTGTTGGCAAGAAAGGTTGGTCCCGGTAGCTGTAGCTTGTGATGTTAGTTTGTTCTGAAGAATACAACTGTAAAATTTTATCAGCATAGACCAGACCTTAGTGCAGAAAGAGTAGCAGTCGAGTCGATTATCAAATGCGTTACCCATTTCCGCTACTTTCACACTTTATAGTCACTGATAGCACATTAAAACCCAGAGTAATAATGTTCGCATATAAGGAAATCGAGTATCGATGCGTAAACTCACACTAAGTGCTCTCTCTTGTATTTTAGCTATTGAAATATTAACTGCTTTATAAAACAATTTTTCATGTACTCTGTTAGCTGTTATCTGATTCTGAAATGAACGTATTATTGAAAATTATAAAAATCAAATGAATGAAGTTCAAGAGTGAAGAAAATAATTGATATTCCACAGGGCCTCAAATTACAGCTGTGGACAACATAGACCAGCCGCCGCCTTCCGACGACTCCGACATCTTTATCGGGGAATTTGAAGTAAGATTTTTCTTCTTTAACTTAAAGTAATTTTATAGTTAGATGTTTGCAGTCGACAGCTATCTTTCCACTAATGTAATTTACAAATAAATCTAATGACATTTCAATATGAGTTGATTTGTTGCGTTTCGTGAAATAACTTCGACTCATTAAAACAATTACAATTTTACCGTATCAAACGTGACAATAACATTATTAAATAACTCGACAATTTATTTGTACATAAAGTGATTTCTTTTTTGAAACACCTCAACAAAAAAAATTTAGAATACCTACTTACCATATTTTTTTGTTTAAAACTTTTTTTGGACATCAGTTACACTGTGGAGAAGAATTTATTTTAATCTTTCCCAATTCCACAAACAGTAGTGCGTGTCAGTTGGTCAGTGGGTACAATGATAACAATCCTTTCTATGCATCAAAGATCCCGGGTTCGAATCCTGGTTGATAAGCATAATGATTATTTGTATACGACATGGATGTTAATTTAGTATCCACATAGATACTAAATAACGAGGTTCAGGCCTAAATGGGAAATGCGCTGTGTGTGGCTCGTACACGCAACAGTGCCGGCAAACGCATCATTCAAACGAATTTCTGTCGACTCACGTCGATCAGCAGGAGATGTCGTTGCATGTTTTGCTTATTTACCAAATAAAAACTGTATTTGTTTGTGTTATTTACTAACTTCATATATTGTGTTACGAAATTTTGTGACATATAATGAAGTGCCATAGCACTGCAGCTCATAAGGTGAGTAATCAATTTATACCACTATTTTTAACCAAAAACCATTCTTGTGATCTAGAATTTTAATTATGAGTTTTCTGTACTGTTTCCTATGTTTAAGTTAATGACTAACCCTATTTGAAGATATTAGTTGGGCAAAACGATCGGGGCAATAACGGGATAATTTTCCCATCTTGCCCCGTCTTTACTAAAAAAATGTACCACTTGTATTTAATATTTACTTTCTTTTTCCAGACAAAATGGTCTGCAATTATAAACGAAAAACAAATCACACAAAATGTGAAGAAAATGATATGAGAAGAATCAACGCGGTTTTTACTGAGAAAATGGGATTTAGCTTAGAGCCTGATACAGTTATAATGTCCCTAAATCCCCTTCAGAACGTTGAGTCCAGAAAGCAGGAAATTATAATATCAATGGAGACACTGGACAATGGAGACACTGATTTTGGCAAAAAACATATTTCGCTACAAAACAGTTTATTAAATTAAATTAAAAAAATATCGAACAAAACACTGAAAAAATTAAACTTTGTAAGAAGACTGAAACTAAAACATAGAAAAAGATGCAACAAACATGATAAAACTAAAACTACGAAAACCAAAATAAACGAGACAGATACAAATTCATCAAAATATAAAGATGGTGACTATTGCGTCTGCATCTACTGTGGGTACCTATACTTGCAGTCAACAGAAGGTTGGGTAATCTGTAGTGTATGCCACGGTGAGGCCCATATTTCTTGTGCTGAAGTGACAACGGTCCTCATATTTGTGAACGCTGCCAGCCTGAATTAGGGATACTTATTATTATTCTTACCAAATAATTAAACAATGTAGCCTATAAATCAGTTGACTACTAATGTTGTTTTCGAATTTAACTATTTTTGAATAAAGAAATTAATGTTCTTTATTTGCTTATTTTTTTAAAGTATCCAGTTCTGCCCGGTCTCCCCTACAAGCTTTGCTTAGTTTTGATATTTTATAAAACTTGATATAAAAATATATGACTTTAATAAGATAACAAAACTTAAAAAAATATAATCAGGGTTTTTAATTGTTTTTATCCCAGAATGAGTTTTTTACTAATAATGACAATATAAATCTCAAATTCAATTACCTAGCTGACATCAACTTATTTGTTCCAGGAAAGTATCCCCCTATCGGATTCGGAGTAAACACCTATACTTATACCTAAACATATTTATTTTATTTACTTTATTTTATTTGTTCAATTTAAAAGATGAAGTGTCCTATTTGTTTTAGAAATTTAAGCGAAAATGTATTTTTGGTTTATAATTTCAATTATAGAATTCGAAAAATAAAACCAGTTTTTTATTGCAGTAACAAAATGTACCTTTGCATGTTTTGTTAGGTTTTCATCGATCTTCTTTGAGGCTAAAATTCATAACCATATTAAATGTAGTTTTATAAAGGAGTATATATGAGTTCAATTGCTTTAACCAAAAATACCAATTTTATTTAATGAGAAAAAAAATAAAATAGTCGATTGAACGAAAATTGAATGAATTATGGTCTCGCCACTCCGAAGTTCTGGGTTTTAGAAAACTAACTTTTCTGTATTGGCTCGACTCTGGGTGTTGTGGTACCATGGCTGTTTCTGAATTCCATAACAAATGATTTAGCTACTTTTAGAACAAAAGTCATCAATAAGAAATATTATTTAGATTGACGAAGTTTTTTATGAATTTGAGGATGCTGCGGGTTTTTCTGGTAAAAAACTAAGACATACTTCTAAGATTTTTTGTTTGTTTGTGATTATTATTTGGAACTATTAATGATATAGATTTTTATCCATATTTTGGAGTGGTGCCCATAAAATACTAACAATTCGGAGAAAAGGGCCAATTTCCTGTTGGCTTTATGTACAGTCGGATATTATGACATCGCGATGACGTGTATTATCGTCGCAGTATCTTCTCTGTATCGTATTGTTGTCGGCACGTGGACGGAAATTGCCTCTTTTGCTGGCAGAGGGGGTGGCCACCCTAACGTTTAGTTCTATATGCATGTCATAGATGGCGTTAGTTGTTGCGTTTTAAACTTACAGTGAACATAGTTTAATTTTTGTTAAAAAGATATTCATGAGAAAACTGCATGAGCAATGACATAAAAAATAATATACCGTACTTAAGTACAATAAATATAAATAGTTTTATTATTTTGGAAATGCTCTTATTTTCGTATTTTTTTAGCTTAAGGTTTTTTCAAAAAGTATTTAGGTACCTAGTACTAGGTACTCCATGCGATAATTAAAGTTGTAAGTAAAAAAAAAAACACTAAAATATCGTATCTATTTGGATACCTATTAAAGCAGGAAATTATAATATCAATGGAGACACTGGACAATGGAGACACTGATTTTGGCAAAAAACATAATAGGGGTTAAAGTATGAAATTGCCGTTTTATTGCAATAGGTTCTTTGAATTGACATAGAATCTTCATGGTTTGAGGTTTTCGAATGAAACTTTTTTTAAATGGTTTCTATGATGTTCTTTTTTTAAAAAATGTAAAACATTTGAATATCGACTTTCAATTGTTTTTGTTATTCAATTTAGACAAGAAAGATGGATACTGCGAAAATTCGAGTTATTTTTGAATACGAGTTCCGACGCGGAACTAACGCGGCAGAAACAGCCCGCAATATCAATGCTGCGTTTGGAGAGGGGTCTACTAATGAACGCACCGTGCGATTTTGGTTTAAACGCTTTCGTGATGGAAATTTCGACTTAAAGAACGAGCCACGAGGAAGACCGCCCACACAGGTAAATAACGATGAATTAAGAGAGATAGTGGAAGCCGATCCTAGTCAAAGTACCCAGGAATTAGCGGCATGGTTTAACGTTACCTTACCCACAATATTGACTCACTTGCGTCAAATCAATAAAATAAAAAAATACGAAAAATGGGTGCCTCATGATTTGACTGATCTGCAGAAAGAAACGCGTGTTGAAACTTGTGTTGCCTTGTTGAACCGGTACAGAAATGAAGGAATATTGGATCGAATTGTAACATGTGATGAAAAGTGGATTCTTTATGATAACCGGAAAAGAAAAATGCAATGGCTGACCCCAGGTCAAATGCCACAACAGTGTCCTAAAGCAAAACTTACCAATAAAAAGGTAATGGTAACTGTTTGGTGGTCTCAGCATGGTGTTATTCACTATAGTTTTCTCCGATCTGGTCAAGCAATAACGGCAGATGTCTATTGTGCCGAACTCCGAACCATGTTGACAAAACTAGCAGTAAAACAGCCCCGACTCATGAATCGATCTTCACCATTATTGCTCCACGACAACGCGAGACCTCACACAGCACGAGAAACCATTTTGACCCTTCAGGAACTGCAGTTAGAAACCATTCGTCATCCTCCGTATTCACCAGACCTTGCTCCAACGGACTACCATTTTTTTCGTGATTTGGACAATTATCTACGTGACAAGAAGTTTTCTTCCCAGGAGGCAGTACAAAATGCTTTCACACAGTTTGTGCAGTCTAGATCGTCGGAATTCTATCGCAAAGGCATTAATGACCTTCCCATTAGATGGCAGCAATGTATAGATAATAATGGCAACTATTTTGATTAAATAAATTTGTTAAAAATTTAAAAAATAAACAATATAGATTTTCAGTACAAATCGGCAATTTCATACTTTAACCCCTAATATTTCGCTACAAAACAGTTTATTAAATTAAATTAAAAAAATATCGAACAAAACACTGAAAAAATTAAACTTTGTAAGAAGACTGAAACTAAAACATAGAAAAAGATGCAACAAACATGATAAAACTAAAACTACGAAAACCAAAATAAACGAGACAGATACAAATTCATCAAAATATAAAGATGGTGACTATTGCGTCTGCATCTACTGTGGGTACCTATACTTGCAGTCAACAGAAGGTTGGGTAATCTGTAGTGTATGCCACGGTGAGGCCCATATTTCTTGTGCTGAAGTGACAACGGTCCTCATATTTGTGAACGCTGCCAGCCTGAATTAGGGTTACTTATTAGGTAAAAATGCACCATAGATGGCGTTAGCAGTAGGTATGGCTAATGTCTTCTCAACGTTAATATGGCGCTATTTTCATTCTAATTGTTTTACTTTACTGAGTCCTTGTCATTCTTAAATGTAAACTTAAATAATTAATTTATTTATTATTAAATTTTAACTTTCCATTGTTTTATCTTAACTCTTGCCTGTGACAATCTCATTTGAAATTATTATCATTTACGGGGTAATCTCACCTATCAGTCCACACTGGGCCCGGGTGATGTGATGTAGTCTATTCTGCCTACAGTAAGGGTAATTTCTCTACTTGAATTTACCCAAAATAATATATGACAAACTTTCAGAATAGGTATTTTAAGAAAGAAAAACGATTTGTGCAATTAATGAACGATTTATTGTACCAATAACAGGACGTTTATCTTCAGTCAGAATAAAGAAGAGACGATGGGATGTGGAAAGATTCCAAATAGCTTTTAACAAAACGTGGAGTCAATAATTTCATCAATTAGCCTTCAACAAGATAACGGATAAAATTGCCCATTCAAAATTTTAACCTATTGAGAATTTCAATTCAACCATTCATTGGCAGCCACATTGTAACCAGTCAATTTGCCACTAATGACTGCGAGGCAATAACCGCGAGTAAAAAAAAACGCAGAACATTTAACGAGAAGAATGTGCCAATAAAATGCGAATTACGCTCGTCCAGTTTTTTACCAAAGAGTAACGCGTGTCAGGCACGCGTACTCAAATATTAAAACTGGTGTTAGATGTGACACGAGGCCTTTCCCACCAATAAATAGAACACTGACAACCCTATTCTTTGCGACAAAATCATTGCAAGCGAATTTGTACATTAAAATTTACTTATTACATTTCATTTTCCCCAACCCTATGATCAAATAGATTGCAACTCTCTTACTTTAAAATCAACTTTATCCACTGAGAGTTAAGGTTGATATTCCAAGTTGTTGTATTGATAATAAAATTAGGGTTGACCCTCAATGGTCTAATACGCCCCCGACGGTTATCGCGTAATGCCACGGCACGTGTTGCTGCGTTTTTTATCGAGTTTTCATTTCGTGCGAACTAAGAAGTGGCGTCTGGATCCGACTTGGCAGAACAATGGCTCATGAGAGGTTGGCTTCAGGAATTGGAAATTGGATATCGTTTCAAACAACTAACACATATCTAACTTTTACCCTAATATCCGTAACACAAGTCTTACTTTAGGCTAGTCTCACTAGTGTGAATTTGTGAAATAATACTATGTTATAATGAAATGTAAAAAAATATTTGGGTTCGTTGTACATTTGTGATACAGGTTAATCGTATTCTTGTAGGTTATTAAATATTAATATTCATATATGGTCATATTAACAAATTAATCAATCTTATTATAATGTATCAGACTACTTGAACATAAAGTAATAAAAATTACTATAGAACATAAAATCAATTTCATATAATAATCTTGACAATAACACTACAATATTAATCCAATTATAAAAAGTATAATTCGTAAGCAAAATAAACTTAAAATTACCAATTCCATTAAAAGTAACATGGGGAAAAGTCCCGTTGTATGGAACCCTAAATATCATTTCATATTTTGATTATGATATCAATGTCACCCACTCGCTTTTTATATCTTTTGTCCGTTAATACACATATTAACCCATTTGGAGTCGCGTGCCGACACAATATAATATTTCATTCGTATAATGGAGATGTTATAAATGTTAGTTTTTTTGTAATGTGAGAAAATATTACGATTGCGAGGGGCGGAGTTGGTACCCGTCAACTGATTTTATTAATTGCTTTTTTTCTCTCTTGGTCCGAAATTCATTGGTGTGATGATGATGTAGGTGCTAACAAGTAGGCATTTATCGTAACTAAAACAACAAAAAAATGTATCATCACTGAACAAAGTTCTATTTTTTACTTAGACAATAAAGACAAACACGCATCTTTTTTTATATTGTACACTTATTATTAACTAACATAAGTCCGGGAGTATCCTTAATGTTATCAAAAATTTAACTTACCTATGTACTGAAGTACTTGTGTACTGGTGCCTAAATGTTCTTTGTACAGATTGTGTTTATTTAAAAGCGTGCGCTGAAATAATTCCTGAAATATTTACTTTATCAAAACAGAAGATACAACAATATGTTCAAAACCCAATCATAAAAGAAAACAATTTATCGCAATTAACAGATTCTAATAAAGTTTTTAACAGACAAGTCAATGATTAAGAATATCCCTTGTTGTTTGTGTTTCTAACTTTCTTCCAATTCGTGTAAAATAATATTTATTTGACCGGTAATGTGAAATAAGCTTTTTCATTAAATACGAAACACTTTGTAGTTAACTATGTTTATTAATCATTTTTAAATGTGATAAAACAATGTTAAATGATCGCGTTAGTTACAAAATAAAACCTCTTTTTAAATTCGAAGTAAAAGAAATGCATATTGTGAGCTTTTCTAGTTTTTGAAATAAATAATTTTAAAAATATAGTCCAAATATTTAAGTGAAATAGGACTGTTAAATGGTAGGTAAGTATAGACCTAAATTATTAAAGTATTTTTTATTACAATTGTTAAGGTTGCGCCAATAAAAGCGATAGCTTAATGAAGTGATACCATCATATAGATTAATAACCGAAATCTGTGAGTCGACATACAAAACAAAAGAATGATTAGCCAAAATCACTCAACACATCCAATGCAGTACCCAAAAGTCCAGTCTCATCCCATTCTTTAGGCCTCGTCTACAACAGGCGGCCGCCACGCGTCGTACACGCGCCGTGGATCAGCTATTCGACACAATGCGCCGACGCATGTCTCTATGTTCTGCAGATTTCTTCATAATGAAGTGTGACATTGCCTTTTATTTCAATGTAACTGGGATTTGGGTACGGCTTACCGGCTGTAGGTTGATCAATGAAAAGCTTTCGATAATGAGTAATGCTCAAATTATACCAAAAAATAAAAATGTGAGAGAGGATTTCCTCTATATGACATATTTTCTTATATTGTATACGATATTCAATCAGGCATTCAAATAATCCAATTTTCAAAAAAATAAATTTATTTAATGTTTTTTTTTCAGAATTTAGTATACATACTCAATAAACAAAGATATATGTATTGTAAGTACCTACATGGTAGAATTTTCTTTTTAAATAACAAAATTTTTTTTTTATTTCGGTAAAAGTTTGTTAACTATACGAGTTCATTAAAAATGATACCGAGTGTTTGTGATTAAGATTTTTCCAAAAAAGTTCTTAAACAAAAGACATTTCAAATAATGTAACATATTTTAGTTACTGCCAATATTAATGCATTTGATTCAATAAACATCACAAAAAATATCCTTAGATCAATAAAACGAATTCAATCTGGGATATCCAACCGCAGTGAAATTGAATTGTTAAAGTGCATCGCAACCCCATTGTGATATAATGAATTTATGTAGAAATTTAGCGGTTTACAAGCAACTTGGAAATATGGCATCTGGAATTGACATTGCATTATTATTGTATAATAAAACACTACTAGCGTTTTAACTGTGGATTATTTGACGTAAATATTATGAAGTCAAGAGTGTGATATGTTGCAGTTCTTAATTTAAGGTAAGTAAACAAGTAAATCAAATCATTATAAGACAAAGAAATCTGTCTCGAACTTTGAGCAACCCATTTTCAGTAGTAGTTCCAAGATACTCATATCCGGTCGTATTATTAGTAAGAATAATTAAAATCAAAAACCTGCAATATGGCTACACGCCAATGTTTTATTCCATATACAGTAATGATAGCATAGTGTGTAGCTTTTTGCAAAAATCAGACGGAGGTTACAATTCTGTTTTTAATTATTCATATTTTTCAGTTTTGTGATGTGATGATTAACATAAATTCTGGCCAGATATATTGCTCTATATGAGATAGGTAGATTAATTGACAGTAGTAATTAGTTAACAATTTTCTTTTCCGTAGCTGTATATTTCTCGAAATATAAACTTTAAATCAAACTGAGGTAAGTGTATGCAGTTGCCTTATTAATAAATAAAAAACAAGATTTTTGAAAAAGTGCCTTAAAAGATATCGAGAACACTATTTAAGAATATTATGATAGTATAGCATTACTACCTTTATGATTTTCATATAAAACAAAGACGGGTAATTGTACAAATAGTCTTGCACTTTTGATACTTCCGAGCTAAATTCTAATAAAGTAAGAATTTCATTTTAAATTATGTCATTTCCAAAATGTCGTATATCTGTAGGGTCCAATGTACCCCTAAGGGGGGATAGGGGGTAACGACAATGTCGAACTAGCGGTTGTAATCAGGTTAGCGTACAATTTGCCTCTCTGTCCATGCGTGGCATATGACGGAGTAAGCCTCGGCCTGTCTGTTCCTACAATTGGTTTTTGGATCTGTTTGTTTGTTGCTCTGTTGTTCGTATTACATGAAATTTAAAAGTTTGTACAATATATAGTGTATTAAATAAAAATGAGCCAATTGACAACACCACTGGACTTTAGAAATAATCCATTTGCTACCATAAGGATGAAGAGTGTTTTATTTTGTGAGGTAATGAAGACATAGCACTGTACTTGACGATCATCATGATAAAAGTGTATTGTAGTTTAAAGTTGGAGTTAGAAGGTTCCATATCCTCACCAGTCAATAAATATTTTTTCTATACAGACTTAAGACTAAGTGGTTGTGATTGTGCTGTGGTTGTGACATGATATAAAACGAACTTTTTACTTTATTAGAATTTAGCTCGAAAGTACCAAAAGTGATAGCTTGTTTGCACAATTGGTGATCAGAAGTTATTAACTATTTACTTGTAAAATTTTCGATCATAAAACAACCTTGCTATTCCAAACTAATTAAATTTTCAGAGGAACTGTTTCAAAATGAAATTAATAGTTTTACATATACTAATAGTTGAAAAACATTGTCTATTAAATAAACAAATTATATTCAAGAACTTAAAGAAATATAAAAGTAAAAATGGCTTTTGGTGTGTAGCAGAGTAAAATAACACGGGCTACAGTGTTTTACGAACTATTTTTTCGCCCCGCCTAATAAGCGTGGAAGTGGAAATCAAAATCTCCAAAGATTTGTCAAAACTGGAAGGATTTTCCAAAGCAATACCTACCATTTTGGGGTTGGTCTTTATCCACAAATGAGCATCTATCGGCTGAGATGATGAAAAAGATTATTTTTGTTGAAATGAACATGAAATAATTTTTTTATCACTATTATCAACCTATTCATGTTCCCTCAGCAGGGGCACAGACCTTCCCTATGACTGAAAACGTCGCTGGGAGAATGAACCATAACTAACTTGCCGATTGGTAAGTATCAACGTTTGGATACTGTTAATAATTTATCTATGTTTTAACTACAAAATGACGCGAACACAAACCGATGTGTTTGAGATCGGGTTTATTAACAGCAATTCAATGAGGAATGCATACTACGGTCTCGATTTTTCGATTGTTTCTATAAATATCAAGTCACTCATAGCTTTTATTTTTACTATTTAATGTTGTTGTCGAAAACGAACCTTCTTTAATACTCTTAAAACTAATATCAAAGTAATAACGATAACCTAGAAACTGATTGAATTATTTGCTCAAGACTCAAGTGTTTATCTTATAAATAATTTATAAGTATGTCACATGAGAACGATTTACTGTTATTAATAAAAATATCAAAATTTGAAAAAAAAAGTTCTGCCTTTTTGCATAAGGCTCGTATTGGAAATGGGTTAATCTAACGTGTTTCACCGATTTCACAATTAGCGTTCTAGACCAAGCTATGCTTTTTAGCTTGTTACGTAGTATTGCAAGGAGATGAAAACATAATGTTATTAATATAGTAAATAAATATAAAGCTTGGCATAAATCCATGTAAATGTTATTGATAATCATTTTTTTTCTATCACCCCCTTCTTCTACACCCCCCCCCCCCCCTCTAGTGTTTATCTTTTTCGATACACAGGCATTAGTCATTTTCATTATTAATTAAATGTTGTCAACTGTTTTTTAACAAACGGTACATACATTAAACACTATTCCGTATGGATAACAGAACGTAATTTACCCCAAACTATTACATGCTCTCCCTTGTAATTGAACTGTATACGCTGTACTTGTACTCTTGACTATAATTTTGAGATGACATTTAAAGGTTTTCCACATGAGAATCAAAGTTTCGTTATCAAGGCAGCTCGCATATAAAATCAGCTTACTTCTAATCTTCTAAACTTAAGAATCTAAGAAACTTAACCTAAAAAATGGGAAATTTTGTCATTCGCACCAATTAAGTATTCTAACCCTAAGTAAGCACTGTAAGGCTTGTGTTATGGATACTACGGTAACGGATAGACATAAATAAGATACATAAATAAGTAATATTTTATATAAATAGAAAGTAGCATCTCTCCCGCTCAACTAAACAGGTCATGATTTGTAAAACACTGCTGTTAATTTTGTCTTCTACGGAAGGTGTGTGGTGATTGCCTCCATTTTCAATACCGAACACAACCCTGCGTAATTTTCACTAAAAATAATTCATTTTAATAACTCTTGGATCACTTTCAATTGAAATTTTATGTTGGTACAGAATACGTTACAGACATTAAATTTAACAACCACTTTTGTAGCACTGCGCTTCCTAACATCATTAAAGCTACCACACAAAAATCTTGTAAAAATTACCTTTCAAACATTGGTGGCAGGGCTAACAACATTCAGGGCAGATATAATTAGCAACTCTCCCTACCCCGCAACGGACCCCAGGCTCTTTGTGCAATAACTGACTCACTTAATTTGATTTTTATTTTGATCTCGTTTGTTCGTCTGATTGTTCAGTCCCAGGGATATGGAAGTAATAAAATAACTTCTTAACCGTATAATATTATGACAATAACGATTTTTTAACGTCCTTTGGATTTTTAATTTTTATTTTATTTTACCTGTTATGCGTTGTTTTGCCTTAATGTAAATAATATAAGAACTATTTTAGTTTTTTCGCTATCATCAGATTTTCCAGATAACTTTTTTTTATACACTAATCACAGCTTGTGACCATAAACCAACCAACCATGCCTTAAAACAATACTTATGCTCACCACACAAATAAATGTCCCAAGCGAAATTTAAACTCAGGACTCTTAAGTGTTATAGGCAGGACCACTACCATTGCACCAATCGGTTTTCCAAATATTTATTTTAACACATCAGCGGCTGTCACTGCTGCTGTTAAAACTACGCATATATTTTTAAAATAGAAATGAATATTTTTAAGGAAGTATTCGTCAAAGGAGTCGAAAGATCAAGATGAAGTATGTATATTAAAACATTAGTAATTGCATAATTGATCTAATTCAATGATTTAAATTAGTCCGAACTAAGCAATAACATAAAAATGCATACGCATAATTAAAAAGAAATAGGTATTATGACGTGTTAATAAAAGACATTCCTATATTGCAGTCAGTCTAGCATGAGTTTATATAAACTTATATCTGATTTCAAAAACTATCACTCCTTTCCTCGTATTGACTGTGAGCAGTACTTCTGATAGTAGGTCATAACGAAAGTTGTGGACTGAAACCCATAATAGACCCGCATGTCTCAATCTGAATCATGGCTAAGATAGTAGTAATGAGTGATTCCGCGAATTGATCCAATTTTCCTGAGCTTGTAATCAGACTGGGCCGATCATTAAAATACTTTCAGTAAAACCATATATAACTACTGTTATTTATGCATTTGGTAGTTATATATATATTTCAATTTGTTTACCATCTTTGACTTGTAAGGTAACAACGTCTCGTAACTTGCCATTTTACTCACTCGCTTAATATAAAATCTTTCTTGATCGAATATGATATCAGTATAGAGATCCCACGAATGCTCTATTTATATCGAAAGTTCTATTTAGTTCTAGTTTATCTAGTTCTACTTAGATCGAAAGAAAGCATTTAACCCGTTGAACGTCGATATTATTAACATACATGTGATACTTATTTCTTATTGTTCTTTTTTTATTTAATTTATATTTGTATAAAATATTTGACTGATAATTGATTGTACCACTAAGGCACAGAAAATGATAATCGCCTAGTAAAATGTATATGATCGTAATATATTTTTAAATTTAGATATTGGTCCTCTCTGCAGCACTTTTTGACTTGCTTATACCCGGTATTTTGGGATATGTAGATGACAGTACGTAGTGCTGAACATATCCAGCGTCATAGGGAGGCGATGATCAGCCGCATGAACCTCGTATCTCTGCAGGTAGTCTCCGAATGGGGCGATGCTAATCTGGTAAGGTTCAATCCGTCAAAGACCCAGATGTGTCTTTTCTACGCTAAAAGGAGTCCTTTCAACTTGACTCCTACTTTTCGAGGTATATCCGTGCCGATAATTGATCATATTGAACTTCTCGGCATGACACTGTCACCAACGTTCAATTTCTGGTCTTACATGAAGAGTGAGGTTCAATTAACTTCAAAAAAGCTTTGCATTTTGGCAATGATGATTACTTCACGCCTGAACAATTTTTAACAAGAGCAAGTTCGATCGTGTATGGAGTACTGTTCTTATCTTTGGGATAGTTCCGTCCAATACTAACTTCAGACGCTTTAGTCCATTGAGAGAAGGGGCAAAGAAACTCATCGGCAATGACGAGCTTTTTAATATTAAGCTGAAAAGTCTTGACCATAGACGGAAAGGTAGCTTGCCTATTCGTTATTTATAGGATACATTTCGGAGAGAGTGCAGCAGAATTACACAGCCTTGTTCGCCGTCCGCATTTTTTTTTCGGAAAACCCGACTTACAATTAGGCTCCACCAGTATATGGTTGAAAAGTCGCACTTAGCGTTTTTCTGTCCAATTTTGTTATCTGCACTGCTTATAAGTGGAACTTCCGCCTAGTTCTG
Source organism: Calamotropha paludella (assembly GCA_927399485.1). Lineage (NCBI taxonomy): Eukaryota > Metazoa > Arthropoda > Insecta > Lepidoptera > Crambidae > Calamotropha > Calamotropha paludella. Next base: position 14,146,957 of record OV656803.1, on the reverse strand, counting down.
TGTTTCCTAAAAGATACAAGTTTAGGGTCTTCACATCACGAGTAAATAGGTGTCTTCCAGGCAAGCGCATCACATCCTAGATCGCATCATCGCTTACAATCAGGCGAGATAGCGGTAAAGCGCTTACCTATCTACAATTAAAAAAACATTTAAGCGATGTTTACATTATCCTATCCGGGGTTCGAAGCCAGGACCTTCGAGCGACGTCATAATAAAACTGTTTTCAAACGGTGTTATTACCGGCAATAATACTTATTAATTTCCCATTCTCGCACAAGCTTAATTTCCCACAGCCACTTACTTCACGATGACCATAAATAAGTCTCAATACTCTTGACTCTAGTCTCAAAACCTTTCTTGCTGCTGTCGACCTAAGGTCTTTTTTTTTTCCCACGACCAACTGAACGTGGCTTGCTCGCGATGAATGCTGGCAATTCCAGATTGCCAGGCTTATATTAGCCTTAGCAGAAAAAGCCCTTTATGTCGTGTATAAAGATATTTTAATTCGTGTATTGCATTATAGTCAATCTTTATGAAATGGTTTCTCTTTCTCAGCAATGAAATTTAAACTGTAAGTTTACATTCAGCTCACTGAATTTTAAAATTTCTCAAACTGGAATTCTTAATAAAACTGAATTTTATGTGAAAGTTGTCGTGGGATGCTTGTATTAAATAATTTTCTTCTTTAATTTGTCTGTATTTATAATTTTTAAATTGATTGATTAAAACAAGCAAAATTAAAGATATATTTGAATTTCAGTCCTTAGCAGATTGTTTTTGTCTCATCTTTTTAATATTCATAGGATACGTAAGCGTACTAAACTACCATTTCAGGGGAAGTACTATAGATATAATATGTAAGTAAAATTAAATATAATGCGTCCATTAAAGGCAAAAATTATGATATATGTATTTTTGAATATAAAATGGGTTTTTCCTATAATTGATGTATGTAGGTATATTTAATTTCATGAAAAATCACGAAGTCGAGTTAAGGTTTAGATTTCCTCAGAATTACTCAATAAAGTATCGAACAGACGATTGGTTAAGCCGATATTTTTCAATAGCTTTCTGGGTATACTTTGATTCCTTTTTGTTAGCTATACTGTCGAGCAAGCAGCTTGTGTGCAGGAACAAATATTTCTATTTCGACAACCGCCTGTCGCTAAACAAATCGAGTTTGAGTCAATATGTTTAGAGCGAACTAATCAAAGAGCAAGCGAATGTAAAACTTGTCATAGAATAGACAAGTTGAGAAGTCATATACGAGGGTGGCCTTTTATATGTCGGGATTTGAGAACAAAAAAAAAATATTAATCATTCAAAATTGCTTTATTGTTTTTCAAAACATTTCTTATGAAGATTTATACACTTCTGCATGCGTTTGAACCAATTGTCAAAGTTTGCCACTCTGATTTAGGTATCTCCAAAACATGCATTCCGAAAGCATCAACCGTTGTTGTTTATTTTTTACGTATGGGAATAACAAGAAGTCATTCGGTGCCACGTCATGACTATACGGCGGAAGACTCGTCACATCGACGTTTTGAGTGCTCAAAATGCAGTTGTTTGAACCGATGTGTAAGAGCTCGCATTGTCGTGGTAAAGAATATTTTTTGGCGGTTGGTTTTCTTCATTTCTTGGAAGACAACTGGCAAACAAATGTTTATATCCCTTGCGACATATCCAGTTTTTCCAAAAAAACAAGCGACCATTTGCTTGGAAGTGCTTTGTGCGAGAACAAGTTTTGCTGGATTTGGATCATCTTGAAACATCCATACAGTCGTCTGCTGTTTATTTTTTGGCTCATACGCGTAAATCCACATTCGTCACCCATCTTTTTCGTCGTATTTTTGAGCATTTCTTTCGACCAATCGACACGAGCCTTTTTTAACGATTGACACATGGTGTGGGATTCAACGCGAACATATTTTTTTGACATTCAAATGTCCATGCAATATTGAATGTATGCTGGTCCCACTAATGCCAAGATTGTCTCAACCTCATGACAGGTCATATGAATATCTTTCAATATCAGTTCGCGCACAGCATCAATGGTTTCCGGAACAATAACTGATTTTTGACGACCTAAACGAAATTCGTCTTGGAATGAACTACGACCTGGATTGAATTCACCATACCATTGATAAAGACTGATCTTTGATGGATCTTCATCGCCAAAAATTGAATTAAGTTCATCCATGTACTGTTGCTGAGTTAATCCAGGTCGAAAGTTGTAAATAATAATCGCATGAAAATGTTCACGATTTATTTTCATTTTTTGGCCGAGATGAATCTTTGAAGTTACTGTAAATAACACAAATAGCGCTCGTATGAGTACAAAACGTTCTGAGTACGCATAACCTCAAAAATGTCAAACTTTACGATAGAGCTGTCAGTTGCCCGTTTGCAACACTAGGGTTGTCCAATCCCGAAATATAAAAGGCAACCCTCCTATTAAAGATATTCGAATGTCAGAACTCCTCAATTTTTCCGTATCACACACCAAATGACTGGATTTTATTTATCATCGATTTTGATATTATATAAGATATCACGTATACCAGAAGTTCAACATAAAGGTGAAGGTGGTAAGTTTATGATAAATGAATATTTTCAAAACTCTTAACACAGAAATCCTGAGCTTTTCCCAAATCAAATAAGTTAATTTCATTTAAAAACATATTCATTCTTTTGTATACTCGACCCCGTGTAACGATAACAATAGCCTTTTTTTGCTATCTTATCGACCTTATGTAGCAAGTACTACAGTTAAAGTAATATATTATACTTAATTAATAACTAAACAATTTTATTTTATTTTTTTGGTTAAAAAAATATTATTTTATGAGTTAATATTAGCTTTCGTTTATCAGTCTGATTATCCTTAAATTAATGGTGTAATAACAAATAATTATTAGTACATTTAAGTCTATTCTTAATTTGTCTATGACAGGTCACGACGTCTGCACTCAACGTAAAATCTGTTCAAGTCTAGATTTGGTGAATTTACTAAATTTAAAGTCCCCCCGGCCACCGTCGTTGCTGCCTTAAAAGAAGCCTTAAATTCTCTTGGGCGGGTTATGCAAATATTTCTGTAACACACGTTGCAAAATAGCCGCTGCTTTTTTATTTTTAGCAAGAATTATATAAAAATATTTAGTTGATTATGTGGTGATTAAAACATTATTACATTGAAACTTACTTTACCATATTTTAAGTTTAGGTACTAAATACAATAGAAAAAATAGAAACGCCAACAAATCAAGTTTTTAATGTCCATATCAAGATAAGAATTATAATAACTTTATTTTATAACAACTTGGTATAAAATTTATCAAGCTTAAATACAATACCAGTAAAACATAACATACTATAAATTTTGGTTTTACTGCAAAGACAAAGTTGAATACAGGCTGGAGCACCGTAGTGAATCTATGGCGGTTCGGAGATCGGAGCCCTCAAAGGAAGTACAGCCAGACCGAAAAACACTACAGTAGCTCACTACTCTCTATATACGAAGACGACGTGATCATATACAATAGACAGCAATCACACATAAAAAAAACAGACAGAAACTAAAGTACCATTTTCTAAACGATTGATTAGTCGATTTAAGAAACAACTAACTAAAAGTTACGTAAGAATTACAAAAAGGGATAGCTGACAAGCCCCGTTTTGTATAATTGGTAGTAAGTTCGTCCATCACGGTAATCTGAGTATGTTTAAATTTTTCCCAAAAAAGTAAATGTGAACATTGGTATCTTATTTAGGTATGTAAGGGCCACGTTCTATATGAATCACTGGCAATAAGGTCCACGCATAAGGTGAAATTGAGGAAAAGGCATTTATAAGATCGAACATAACGCTAGCAAAAAGATAGGTATCTATCTTACCTTATACACTTTATCTTGCATTCAGGATGCAAGCATTATAAAGTAATCGGTCTAACTTTTCATTAGAATCAATGAATCATTACTTCCTTAGTAAAAGCTTTTTTTAATTTAAACCGCGCGTCTGCTGACCCAGTGAGTGAGTTGTGAGGCCTCCGCAGAATTACCAATGAGGACGTCACAGGCGTGACGTCTCGACGCCATATTTGGACAAAAGGGTTTTTTGGGATTTACACAACGGATTTTGGATCCACCCGCCCTGTGCTCACTCGAGTCGAGTTTTTGATTGAATTACTTAATCCCGAAATACGGAACGAAGATAATTATTATTATGGTAATGGGATGACACTTAGGTACTGCCTGGAATGACGAGATCAGCTGATTGGATTCTTGATTGTGTATTCAATTTTCGATCAATCTTTTTATCTTGTTATCTGGTACAGTATAATTAAAACATACTGACATAGAAAGTAGGTGTAATTCTATATACTATTACACGTACATTCGAAAATAGAATCTCATAAGTAGTTCTAAAGTAAAACAGGTCACGTAATGTTATAGCGGTCCTGATTTATTTAAAACAATTTTTTGTAATATATAAATAATGTATAAATTTTTAACAATCGAAACAAAAATAAAACCAATTATTTTTACATCTCAGAGCGTCTTCACTAGTTTAAAAAACAAAACAAAAATAATACCATGAATTTCTTGAATCTAGCTACCATACCGTTAATGGAAATATTAGAGCATACTCTAGCCGCTACAAACTAAAAGTGAATTTCTCCATTTAACAATGTCATAGGAATATTATAATCGGTAAATAGAAATATTCAATCATTAATTCTATTGGTCCCTCCTCCCCTAATTAATTCATAAAAATCGGCGTATATTTTCCATTCTTCTGATGCACTCGTTGGTTACAATATAACCCTAAACTGTGTATTATTTCGAGTGACCACGCAATGTATTTCAATGGAGAAAGCGACAAAGAATGATCGGCGTTGTTACAACCTATTGTCAAGTCTACGTTCGAAAATTAAAATCGGAATTGAAATGGTAATCTGCGGATTCCGCACGAGTGACCACTTAGAATGGCTCTACATCCGCGGTAAATAACCACAAATCACGCGCTCCTAACGCCCGGGGCGAGATTCAAATTTGCTCGGATGTCACCCGATGTTTTTAGACGTTTCCATTGCTTTTTTTTGGGAGTACGCTAATACAGAATAAAGACTCCAATAATATGACTAATTTTATTTTTAGTACCATTTATAATAAGCAAGGGGCTTCTATTGATAGCCATAAAAATCGCCAAAGAATACCATTCCAATAAATCGCTAGCAGCAGATCTTACGGTACTAACACTTTTTCATAATAAAACTAATAAATGCAAAATGCACATCTCGTGAAACAATTGAAAACATAAAAAAAAATAGACAAATAGCCAATTTGGTATCATCAGTTGTTGCATCTTACGATATAAGCATGGCGCAGAAAGAGAAACGTTTACTTTAAACTTAGTTCGTGGTAGAACATGTAATGTTTTCTTTATTGGAATTATAAAAAAATAAATCCGGTCAAAGTTTTTTTTATTTCTAGAAAATCCGTGTCCAAAGGAATTCCTACTATAACACTATGCCAACAAATTCGGTTAGAAAACTTTATTTATACCTCACGCAGAAAACTTTGTTAACATTTGATCAATATAAGAGAATAACACAAGAAAAGAACCAGTTAAAATAACTTTACTTAACAATATTTATTTTCATTCCTCAATTCGATCTTTATTAATATTTTAATGGATTTGACTATTTCATATCTTCATCTTTTCCATTAATAGCTATTGCGATTCACTTCGCCTCACTCATAGTACGAAAAAACAGATTTGCTTATGCTGATCCACATGACCCCACGGACCAAAGGCACGCTGGTTCATTTAGTCAAAGTTATTGGTTCAGTTGCAAACCAGTTTTAGGGTACAAATAAAACTATTCATTTCAAAAAACCAAACGGATAAGCGTCATACGTGGGTCGTTTCATAAAAGTTGTTGGTAAGCCTCCTGGTGTAATGAAAACGTGTCAAACCAGCGATCAAATCAACATACTACCGAAACATGAATTACGTAACACTGGATGGAAAAGACAGAGGGGAATGGCGATGACGTATTATTATTTTTAAATTCATACGCCACCTACATTTTACAACTTCATTTTGCGTATGAAAAAAATATCCAATGATTCATTATGGACCTTAGGAACGGTGCAGAAGGAGGTTTAAATAAAAAAAACAGGCGTAAAATTAAATTTGCGGATGTATAAAAGTAACTAATGACATCATTGTACACTTGTGGTGACGTGGGTAAGCGTTGCGCGTATCGAATTCGCGGTTTTTACAATTCGAAATTTTATTCGTTAGCCGAATCGAATCGTCGTATTGTTGATGATGTTTATGATTGTATTTTGGATTTTGACGATACTAAGGAGTTTCCAAAACAAATTATGGGGTCCTATAGTTTTGACAATAGAAACAGTACTGCCGTAAGGGAATAGAGATAAAGCAACTCATGAATTTTGTTGATTCGAAAATCAGTGCTGATGTGAATAAGTTTGGTAGGATGGGATTTCTTCACCTATCAAAAACATATTATTCAAAATATGCTATATAAATTAAATACTGACTAGGACAGGCCCCTGGTTCTAAAATGTTATTATTACTTAGTAATACTAACACGTTAGTACCTACTTAGCATTACTTTTTGCGTTGGACAAAAATAAGTTAAAATAAAAGTAAGGTTATTTGAAGGTTATAACTCGAGCGACACTTGGAGCGAGCACTTGGGTTAAGGTTTTAAATTCTGGCCTTATATTCGTTGTGTTATGAACTATTATACAAATCTTAACTCTAATGCAGTAGTAGCATTTACACATTTAGAAACTTAAATTCAGCCCTCTGAAGTAAGGGAAGAGAGAAGAACAAAATAACGACATAAGAAGGCGGGACTATAGATATTAGAATTTAGAGGTGATATTTCTTTTATTTTATGATTTACTAAGAATAATTTAGTGTAGGTAAAGTTAAGTAGGTAGGTTAAGTTCACTTTCAAGAATAAGAAAAAAATCATCGTCAATCACAATGTATTTTGGAATTATTTTGTTTAAGTAATAAGTTAATTAGGAAGTTTTTAAATAATTATTCTATATTTCAAATTTTAAAAATAACTTTAATGTACATTTATCAAGCTACCTAGAAGCATAGAAGTACCACTTTATGACTTGTGTTATAGTGACCTTGCTCTAAATATACCTACTGACTCGTTAACAATTTAAAAGATTTAAATCGTTGTTAATAGCTCTACTCGTTTAATAGATCATTAAACTAGCTCCTTAACTACCTACACATTATGCCTTCCGCAGTTTCGATACCGGAAGTGAGCGCAGAATAGATGGCACTGCGGATCCGGCGCGCGCGCCACTTCCGGTAGGTCGCACGATCGCCATTTTGAATGTGGTGGTAATGATCGTGGTTAGTATCTTGAATGGGTATATTGTCCTTAATGGTGTTCCTATAAAAATAATGATCTGTTTCAAATAATACGCAATTTGGAATGGGGAATAAAACCGTTAAAGTCTTTATGTTCTTTTTAGTAATAAATAAGATTGGTTGCACACAGCTTTTTCAATTCCATGGTTTTATTTCGGCAAAATGAAGGTAACCTATATTTTTTCAGCTTTGTAGCAAAAATTACTACTCCTTTTCAAAACCTACTTGAATAACAGTTTGGAAATAAGAGTTTTTTTACGAATTGTAAATGGATCCCTATTAAAAAACGTATTTTTTGAAGCCATTAATGTCACCTAATTTTTAATTCTTCGCCCGTCGAAAAACACGTTAAACTATCGGTCCAGGCTCCAAATACAGTCCTTAGCATCCATTTTATCCAGCCCACGTGGTGGATATTTTGCCCATTCTCCCTACGGTTTCTTCATCCATAAAACCTTTGCCAGTGAGAACCTTAATAGGCCGATGATGTTTAAACACTACTTTATTACAATACTTGCTTTTTTTCGGTTGACATAATATTGCATAACTCTAGTTCTTGACGCATCAGCACATCTGTCACTATTTACTATAAATTGCACGACTACAGATTACAAATAATGAGATGAACATGTCAGCAAACAGGCTTACGTGCTACCCACGGCAGTTCATTAAGGGACAGTTTAAGATGTTAAATAAACATACGAAATGTTATTGAATAACCGGTCCGTGTTATGTAAAAGAATGACAGCTTGAATTCAGTTTTTATTACCGATTTGAGAAACAGAGTGAATTTACAGTTTCAACAACCTCTGTCTTATTTAATGTACAAACGATACTATTGTGTTTAAATTAATATTTGTTTAAACCTTACAAGTTCTGGATACAAATTAACTCATTTGGTATTTTTAGTAACATTGACATATTTGTAAATTACACTTAGCCCCCAGATGTGAATAAAGATTTTACAGAATCACGAAAAAATCACAATAAAAAGAAAAAAGATATTTAAGGGTCCGGCTGGTATTTAATTTTGGTCTATCCTAATATGATTCTGACGAACCAAACCGACCATGTCCAATTCGGTGAAATGTAAAAGTTATTCAGAAGTTTTTTGGTGTTTATAAAAGTTTTCCTTTTTTGTCTGAATTAATGATTGTCTTATAGAACTGAATACTACGAAGCTAATTTTATTTTTTATCATTTATCTCAAACATGACAGTTGTTTTTGTATATATGAGAACTTGCTAAGTGCAAATTCACTTCAACTTAGGCATTGCGTTCAGTATTTCTTAGCTAAAAAAAACTAAACAACCAAGGTAGAAATATTTTCAATATTATATCAAACGCTGCATGCTGCCATCCAAGTTCCCCACAGATTAAGAACGCTAATCAACGAGGGTGCCAAAAGCCCCAACTTACCCCACACTCGTTGCATCGGGGGCGAAGTGTTAAAAACACAATAAGATATAATATTCCAGTGTTAAATCCTTTTACAGGCACAAAACTATACGTCGGTGACATTATGAGCCTTGCGCTACAGGAATAAAATTCAAAGCGATATTTTTGAAAGGTAGAAATGATTTGGTCAAATATACTATTAATTTGCAACGCCTTCAAAGTGTCATATCACTCATCGTGATATAAAATACATATTTTGTGTTGCGCTATTATACTTGACGTGTACAAAAGGGTGCATTTTGTTTATAGCGGCGTTTAAAGAGCGATGAATATATTATGCCTTTAGGACATTTTGGAAACTATTAAAGTTTTATATTGTTTTAACGCTTTATATCTTATTCATATACTACAAATAAATGCTATCATACAATTAGGTGTCATTAATTATTATTAGTACAGCCAAAAACTAATGAACATTTTACCAATTTGTTTTTCTTGATTAATTGATCGTTTGAATAGTTGAAAACTGGCTGAAGATATTGATAGTATTGATATCAAGTTAAAAATATTTTGAGATACTTGATTTTTAAACCCTAGCTAAGATATTGCTAATAATATATTTTATAAATATTGCTAATAAAACATTTAACTAACAAGGTATCTAAAGGATACCTACCTAAACTCTCAATATATTACCGTCAATGCCAAACGGTGAAAGGAAATCACAAAAAACATATACCGATGGATCGTCATTGCTATCAAGAAATTCATTATCTAAGAGCGTTAAAGCGCACGACGTTGAAAAAAAAATATATCAAACTACTTTTAAATAGGAAAAGTTATATTTATAAAATTTTATACAATTTCAGAAGATTAAAAAGTAAATAGAAAACTTTTTCGAAATGTTTACCACTTCTAAAAAAATAATCTTTTACTATGAAGATCATATAATAACTTTTTTTAAAGTATAATAATCTTATGCAAAATAATTGATATTAACTTTTAGATTTATGTATCATCCTTATGTGCATATTTTTTTATAAGAAGCAGTCATCTTATTTTAAAGTTTTAGGCTTTAATTTTGTATGAAATGTGGTGCGTCATTAAGCAAATTAGAAAAGACGATTCTTTTATTAAATATCATATCTTACACTTTTTTTAATCTTTATAAATAAGTATTTACAAAACGAAATGCTGTCACTAGCTTCCCTTCGATTTACATAAGATCTAGATTTCGCTGAAACCTTGTTCTTCCGTTATTCCTTTCCAATTAACAAAAAACTATCTGACCTTTTGCTTTGTCATTTTATCAAAAATACCACCTCGGAGGGCTAGAAGTATTTAAGAATTATGTGAATGAAATTACTGATACAGATTTTATTTGTTCTATATCGTATCCTGCGCTCGTACACAAAAGTTTTATTATATAATTAAATTAAAATATTAAAGAAAAGTACACATTGTAATGTTGTTTTTGTAAAACTAATGTGTTAACTACTTACTCATTAGTAATTAAATAAAAAATAGATAAAGTATTTAGGATCAAACCCGCTTCAAGTTATTTATTTAAAGGCTAAAACCTTTTTTCAAAGATTTCGCTCACAATGTCAAGCAAATTGATAGTTATCACATTTAATATTAATTAAAGGCGGTATTGTAATTGAGTGAGTTATGAATTTACGGTTTTACTAATTTAATATTAGATACGTCGTGCGACACGTGTAGCCAGGTAACAATTTACTATTTCTTGAGCATTTCTGCAAATTTTCTTGGAATACTTTAGAACGGCGTTTTATCTTTGAAAATGTAGAGGAAATGCTCTTTGCATTTCCAAGCTTTTTTAGACGTTCTTTTTCTTATTTACGATAAAAACATATTATTCATAGGACTTAACTGCAATTTTTTTTTTCTGACAGATAGCGTAGGTAGTAAATGTAGTATATATAGTATCAGAATATATAATTATATGCCATGAAATAAGAATCATGTAAATTTAAAGTAAATTAAGCTAATGGATAAGTTTAGCGAAAACTTCAAAAAATAGTTTTTCTGTACAAATCGGAGATAATTATAAGATGAGGTAGCTCGATGGTGCACTAGTTAGTGCAATTTATCTGCAATTTTGGAATTGAAGCAACTTTTACAACGGTCGGATGGGTAACCAAAGTTTTATTATCTTGTAAATTACTATAAAACATCCTTACGTATGATTAAGTTAGGTTAAGTGAGGTTAGGTTAGGTTACTCTGATTACTCTTTAATTTTGGATTTTAATGAATGTAAGTGGCTGTGTCAAGTATTGTGTGTAAGTACCTTAAGAAAATAAGTATTACTCCATTAAAATCATTAACAAGATTCAGGCAAAAAGCGCAGAAGAAAACTGTTACTCTTTAATGGAGGACTTGCGATGTTTACCTACATAAAAAAACAATATATATCCAAAAAAGCGTAAATGGGTCGTTATTCTTTTTTACCGACAGTAAAACGACGTTTTTCTGTTTTTTTGGTTTTTGAACTATCCATAATTGTGGTTTCTGTGTGGAATTTAAAAGAAATTGCATCTGTGTTGTCATTAGGACTAATTAAAGTTTCCTTTGTGGCAAATGTTAATTCTTTTTTAATGTTGGTTTTTTAAAAAAATATGTGACAGATTGGCCTTTTTCTGTGGAGACCACATTTCGGTTTACCACTCTGTCACGGCATTCATTGGTTAGAGAAAATAATAATTATATACTATTAATAGATAAGAAAAATATGGGCTTTTATTCGAACCGAATTAAAAAACCGTAAATATGAATACTCCAACGAGATGCCATAATAAGACGAAGGACAGACTATTGTCGGTAAAAAAGAAGAACGACCCAAATGTGTTTTTTGATTTAACAAAAAAAATACAAATGTTCCTATAACACCCGAACGTACACAAAACTGAAACACGAATATTTCGACAGTAACGCGTTATGTTGGACATGATTATTATTTAAATTTCCGTGGCAATGTCGGGATGCGTCTGGCCCTATTTGAATGACAATAGCCCATTCCGAGGGTTGGGGCATAACGCACATTTTATATTTCGACTTTAAATTTTATGGCACGCGCGGGTTAAGTTGGGAAGGGCCCTGTCATGGACGTGGAAGATAAAATTCTTACATACATATTTCAACCCTTATGTGCATTGGTATTTACGTATCGTAGATAGTTTTGGAGGTTTATTCCATGAATGAAAATTAAGGGGATATTTTTCGTTTGAGAATAAGTACTACGCGCGCTCCGGGATCTTTGGGAACTTGGACGTTAATTCAAACCATTTAGGTATATCACAATTTATTATATTACTGAACTCTCATTACAACGACTCAGGTTACACTCTCAGATACTACAGGTGATTGTCTTATATTCGTCTAGCCTTATAGAATATTCTATATTTAAAATTCTTTTTGGAATGTCACCCGACATTCCTTGCCATAAAGCAAATATACGTAAAGAGGTGGAATGCGGTGACATAGACGCAAGGTACTGTGGTGACCTACCACAGTACCTACAGAAAGAGTTTAAAAGCGAAGTATCCATTTATTTTCATTACAAATATAACGAAGAGAAAATACCGACACAAGAGTCATATGTTAGTAAAATAAAGAGTAATACTTACTGATTACATACTTATCAGACAGAATTTGGGCTTATTATACTTTCAGGAAATTTAAAGCCACGTTAAAAAGTGACTTTCCAAACAGTTGCTTACCTATTATTACTAAGTAATCAATTCATATTGATATTTTGTGTTTTAATTAGGCACTTAAAGTATAAGAAAATAAAAAGAAAAATCATGTACCTATTTAAAAAGTTACAAAGTATTAAACCATAATTTCTGTGAAATCAATAAGAAACCATTTCAATGTAATTTTCAAATTTAATAAATTATGAGTAACTAGATATTTCAAGATATAAAGAAGCCTGTAAAAACCACCACGCCCCCGAAACCTTAGGTAGGTCAGGCGTATTTTATATCTCATAGAAATATGGCAAAAAATTAATTAAATACATCACTAGATATTTCTTACTACTTATATCACTTTCATCTACTACTCACTACTCTTTTTATAACACGTGCTTAAATTCTGTATAGTGTTAGAAAGTTTCATAGTCACTTACAAAAGTATTAATTAAACGGGATTATTGCTTTTATCGTCATGGGAAAAATGAAAGTTATCCCTTTTTAATTAATAAAACTCTATGTTTAAATGTTGAACTCTTAACTAAATATACGTAGTATTTTTTTTTACTCGTATTATTAGGCAATAAGCGAACATTATTAAAACCTTTATGACCAATGTTGGATTTGTCTATTGTGTACCTATAACTATTAGACTTGGTACTTTTCAATAAAGGGCGTTCCTATTTAATTTTGATGTTTTCTAGCTTTGTTATTTTAATTTATATATTTTTTTATAACTATAATATTTCAAATCAACAATAGTTTTGAATAAAATTAACTATGTCTATTTTGAATGTACATCTCTATTTAAAAAAATAGAATTTTACAAAAAAATATCATAAAGTTATTAAGATTTAATTAGTAATGGTGAATATATCACATAATATTACAATGACTCACATTTAAATATGTTTATGCATTAATAATTAAATTATACCACAATAATATTACAATATGATTTAAGCAATAAAGTACGTGTTATGATTTTTATAGTGATACATATTACAAAACTATTTAAAAATAACTTAATTCCAAACATTGCAAATAAAAAAAGTTTAATATTTGCGTCATTTTCAACTCCGATTTAAATCCCCGGTCGTACCCTGGTAGACCCGTGTAATAGATGTCGTCCGCATCACGTTACAGTACGGGTTCTCTTCCGGGCGGCACGTGCTTGCTCTAAAATATGTTACCCATTTAAATGAAAATGTATGGCACAACGCAAACCCAGAGCGTTTAAAGACCGCTGTTTAATAAAAAAATAGAAAACTATATGTGCATACTTCGTATAGCAATAAAATATGTGTTGCCAATAGATAGCAAGTAATAAATTGTAAGACATTAAAAATATTTCCTGACATTTAAAATGACTGGAAAAGATAATTAAAACAATTTAATACAGCATTAAGGTTAAAAATATTAAGGAAATCAATAATTAACAAAATTCAATAAAAATGTCATCCAACAAGTGTTAGCTGTTGATAATATTAACTATATCAGACCAACACTCAAATATCCTAATTTTTATTTTAACATTTAACAATATCATATTAGTACAGAAAACAACAATATACTTTTAGTAATAATAAGTTCGTTTTTGTCCTTGGAATAATTAATTTTTTTTATAATATTTTTCTCAGTCATTATTAATGAAAGCTGGCTGCATAATTGTTTATTAATTTCTTTTTAATAATTTCTTTAGTAAGCCAAACCTTAAAATAAAGTTGCATTTAATAGTTATATTCTGTTTTAACATTGAAGCAATACAGATTTTGTTTATATCCATCTTTCGATCGCTCACAATGAAGCATCCGCTGAAAATCAAACACAACACAGTTGATCATTAAACCCAACATGTAACATGACTCATGTCAAAATATGTACTAATCAAATGAATATTACTTACCTCTCTTTCAACATATTTTTCTGTCAATTATTTAATAATAGTACCGTATGAATTTGTTACTTCGTGTATTTTTCTTTATTCACTAATGTAAAACTGTTATTGGTTTTTATTTTATTCAGTGTGCGTTGGTTTTAATAGTAACTAGTTCCGATTATTGTATTTATTTTTGTCTAAAAATCCTTTTCGATTGTTACAAAAAAGAAAACAGTAGACCTAGTACAGTAAATGGACGAGAGTCCTTACAGAATCTGATTTATTGCCCCCTACGTTATAATAACAGTTATTGCCAGAGTATGATAAATATTTTCGCAACAAGAAAAAATGCAACTTGGAAATTAGTAGGAAATTTAATAAAAGAAGATGACTGCACCTGAATATTCTCTAAGAGACAATGGAACACGGGGTTAATATTTTAATATGTAATATGTGTAGAAATATTAAATATTTTATGTTAAAATAATTGGATGCTACGACTTGAATGCTATTTATCTGAGATATTGGAGTGTAAGCTTCAAATAATTGGTAATGATATTTGGTCAATACAATAAGTATAAATAATAAAAATAATAGCGAAGCTAAATACAATATTATCTCATTTAAATGACAATAGCTAGCCACAGCTGTAGGCCGCGCACGTTCGCTCCGCTGACTTTCAATCCAGTCCTATCGCGTTTTTATTCCACCGTTTCCACTTCGAGGGAGATATTGTAGGAAATGAAAGAACCCTTGTCCATTTTTATATTTTATCTTGACGGATTAGACTGCGAGGAAGTCATTAAGTTTCCGTGGTATTACTGATTTTTTCGGATCGAATTGTCTGATATGTTCTTATTGAAAACGTGCCTTATTATAAGAATATAACAATAGAAATGAAAGTCGTGTTAGATTGTTATCTTAAATTGATAATATGAGAAGTCATAATTAATACGATTACGAAACTAAATACTTTACTATATTTGGATTTATTTTAAACACAGACAATATGGTATTAAGTCAATTAGCTAAGACTGTGAGGGATTTAAATCAATCTTCAAAAGGTAATATTTATGTAGAGTTAGGTAAGAGTCTAATTGCCATGCCTAGGATACAATAGATCATACATCCAGCCAATATCGCAATATTCCATTTCCCCTAATTTTATTCATTTTAATGTTGATCTAAAATTGGCAACCTTATAAAGTATTAAAAAAAGTATTAAATCGCAGAAAAGTGAATTAATTAGTTTTCTTTCACAGCGTTTATCATACCTAACTAATTTGTCTCTAAAGATCTCCCAATTTATGACACGAAAGGCCATCCCAAGTTTTGATGCATTTTCATTAATCATAGCATGATGCAAACTAAATGATTACAAGATTTATCATAGTTTTTCTTTTAATTTCGTTTCTCCCAAGTACAAAACCAGTAACAATTGCTTGTGTAGAGGAAATCCATTTACATGCCTCCACAGAGAACATATTAAATGATAAATTTTAATTTATATATTTACTTCTTACATTCGTGCACATTACACATTTGAATAAAACACTTTTTTACGGATTTTGAGTCGTAACGTCAGGATTAAATATAAAATAAATTATGCGCAATATCCGTAAAAAAGTGTTTTATTAAAATGGTTAATTCATGTGCTTAAATTGTTGTATTTTTATTATTATATATTAGAGAAATGGTGAAAATAGAGAGTTGACTACTAGGCTACTAAAATATATGTCGAGATTATTATTATCCTGCTTATTAGTTAGGTAATAAGCTTACAATCCCGTTTACTTTTTTTATCCAGACTATTACATATTTTCTAACTATTTCGACGAATTCAAAACAGGTAATAATCAATAGTTCCCTTCTTGATTTTTTTTTTATTTTATGGCGCTTTTTAATATTTGGCAAGTAATCTGATAAGCTCTGAAGAAGTTTGCAAAATCAGATTGAACAAATGTTTTTAAATAGGCAAATTTTGAGGGTTTACGCAATTTAAAAATATCTTAATTAAAAATTATTATTAAATCGCAAACTACAAGTGCGTCATATCTAGGTGTTGATATGTAGGTGCAAGTCCATAAGCCTCAACAGATGGGAGCACACAACAGTGCGCTGATGCGATTTGCCAGCACACTTCGTTACACACGCCAGCAAGCCTCGGTGTAACATGGCGGACGATTGTTCTGGGGTCGACGATCTACTGGGCTTTGCAAACCTCTTTTTGAATATTCTCATCCAAATATTGGCAACACGTTTATAGTTTTGGCGGAAACATTAGTCCTTGTACTAATATCGTTGACATGGACTTCTTATCTGATAATATTGAAAGTAACTAGTTCACTTCTAAAATGACATTCATTTATTAGAAATAACAAAAAACAAAACAGATTTTTCATTGCTTATTTTATTACTTTAAAACTTTGGAGTGTATCTTAATGTCTTAAAAAGTAACTATTCATCATTAATCATTACTGTGTGATGTTAATTTCAAATAGCGAAGAAAAATCGCCATTCAAACTTAAAATATTCAGAAAATTCATCTTTTTATTTAAACATAAATACGGGTTAATAATTAAAAGTAAAAAATGCGTATATCTTATTTGTTCTATTGTATTGTTTATTCTTATGGTGATTCTTTATTAACAGTTTCAATCTTTTATAAAATAAATTCATGTTTCAATTTAATTCAAAATTGCTTTCGGTAAGAATTTTCAACACGGTCTTCGAAGTCTTCGAATTAACAAAAGGAATACGCTTAAAAAGAAAAGCAGGTTGGTTTATGTCTACAAAAATAATCTCTTATTACTTATAACTTTTATATTTTAAGGCAAAATATCTATTAGCCTACGCAGACTTACATTGATGGCTTCTAAACTATCTCAAATTGGATTTGTTACATTTTTAGTTACTTATATGCTTGTATCATTCCTTATTGAGAAATATTTGCAAATGCTAAAACTAGTAAACTGAAAATAGGTTATATATTTTTATGTATTTTACTAGCCGACCTGGCAACACGTTGTTGTAGTTCTGTTATTATAATTTGGCGTACAATTTGTTATAAATCAAAATTAAACCTGTCCTACATTGGCGAAAAACTAATAAAATGAAAAAAAAAAAAACCTCATTATCAGTAAAATAGTTTCGGAGCTCATCGTGGACAAACACTGTGGCAGGGAATTTTTATAAATAAAGATATAGGGCACACTTTGAGTTTCCGAAAATGGCTACATACATAAACCATATTTAAATAGTATTAACAACATTTTAAAATAGAACACTGACTGTAGAATACTATTTGTTTATCGCTATTTTTATATTCTTTAAAATTTCAAAATTTAATGTCTGTGTCTACATTTTCCACTATTTTAAGTGTAATTTGACAGCTCATGATTGGTGAAACATTTTTTTTTAATCTTGACACGTGTCACCAGTGCTATGTTAAATCGTAGTAGCTTGGACATTGATTAGTGTACGACCATTTGTTTGCCACAAGAAGACAAACTCCGTAAAATAACCATAAGCGATGTTTTGCCCTGCCACGACATGACCAATTTTCACACGGCCAGATAAACTTATATAAGAATGTAAAGAAGTGGTCGCTGATACTGCAAATAGTATCGACCTGACATTCTGACTTTACTGTTCCCAAAAGGTTAAAAACAAATTACGCGATCTAAGGTTTTCATAACCAGAAGAGGCTAGCAAAAAGTATGAAAACATATTTCCGAGGTCACCACGGAGGAGTAAAATAAATTATTTCAAATTTAGTTTAGCCGTTATAAAGTGTTTTTACAGAAAGAAAAATAATTCCGAAATTATTTTTTTTTTCTCTTTCTGTAAATGGATTGTTAACTGTCATTTTCTCAATGATTTTAAGAAGCTTACTACCGATCTGCTATAGTATTACATATCTCCTTTCTGGAAAGCAATGTTTTAATTCTTTCTTACTACCTTATGAGGTGGATATTAAAAGTAGTGGATTATTTGTACAGTTGTTCATAAATTATTTTCAAGAAGATAGTTATATAGAAGATCAGACTTAATTACTTAATTAAAAAGTTCTAATTTTTAAATCAATGTTACGTGACTGTCTAAGAAAATAATGGTCTTCAAATGGTCAATATCTTTGGATAAACTAATATTTTCTTATTGGTTTGACCTGCCTGCCTTAACCTCATTGATTTATATTATGTTGTTGTAATTCTGGCAAACAAGCAAACAAAACAAGCAAACTTTCTGTACGTGTACTTAGAGGAATTTTTTAGCTTTCTATCCGTAATTAATATAGAGTTTTTGTGCTTAATGCAGCACATGCATAAGACAGTTTATAGCATTTTTTATTTTATAGCAACATCTGCATAATTCTTACAATGAATTACAAAGTTTGTCCCACACTATAAGTTTAGTTGCTTATAGTGTGTTTAAGCATGTTCACGCAAGCAAAAAGATTTGTGTATAGTACATGTTTGTGTAAATAAAAACTTTGAATTTTAGTAGGAATGACAAAAATACTACACTAATTCGTGTTACTGAATGTGAAATTGAAAACGTGGAATGGGAAGAGCTACGTCATTTGCTAAATGTACAATTCAATACTGTGTTTCAAATTCTAAAGTTTTCTTTCGCTCACTAGCATTTCAAACAGCTGACGTTAGTTAAAGTTTGCAAATGACACCCTCACCATTTCATAAAAGTCTATGAAAAGTGGGCTAAAAAGACATAGTGGAGTTCCATGCCAAATCCTAGGCAAAACTTTCAAATCTCACACAAACCGGCCCCATCTGCATAGCAATCTT
This sequence comes from Calamotropha paludella, assembly GCA_927399485.1. Taxonomy (NCBI): domain Eukaryota; kingdom Metazoa; phylum Arthropoda; class Insecta; order Lepidoptera; family Crambidae; genus Calamotropha; species Calamotropha paludella. Next base: position 14,127,724 of record OV656803.1, on the reverse strand, counting down.
GGAAATGCATTTTCCAATGGGCGTGGCGCAAATCAACCAATGTGCAGTCACCCGATATATAGACCAACCAGTAGGTAAAGATCCACCGCCTCCCTCTCTTTGAACATATTACTGTACATTGAGGTGTAACGGCATACATTTTTCATAGTTCTCTTTACACTGGTCGGGATCGAAGCGCCGCCCAACGGCGCGCTTCACTGATTTTCCCTGTGTGTTAGACAAAGAAAGATATACGAATTAGAATATAGCAGATGCGGCTTTTCTTAAAGATAGTTGGCATATTATGTAAGATGACATTGTGAGGTATATAATGGATACAACTAACAAAGTATGTAAATGAACGAGTTATTTACGATGTCGACGCAAATTGGTGTCACGTTGCGAATATATGGGAAAAGTTACAGTTTGTTATCTCAATAATGTTGATCTGTCTCGTATGCTCTGCTGATTTACACGTTAATGATATATCATTACAAGGGTAACAATTGAGATACTTTAACATTTTGATTTATTTGTTAATCTAATTTCACCATTCAATTTAGGAAATACTTTTACCTGTAGGGAAAATTATTGGCAGTTATTTTTATCAAGTACAACTACACAACCGGCGACACACAAAACATTTGTTAGATAGTCATCATGTCTCCACTACACTTTTCAATCCTTGCATATATTTTGATAACCGTTTATTACATCAAAAACAAACTTTATTAGTAAGTGAAAGTGTTTTTAACAAACAATAAGCACACTTACGAACTCTGAACCTGGAAAGAGAAAACCAAACTACTGACTTTTTGAACTAAGCATAGTTGGAAAATGTTGACTTTAACACTCGCCGTACAAGTTTTGTAAGTTCCATACTTAAGAAGCTCACTCTATCTCACTTTGTAATAAAAAAAAAACACTTAAATTGTGTGCACAACCTATTTGTAACGTTTAATTGATAACTTAATCTCGTATAACAATATTTTGAAACGTGCTCTGGCGTTAATTTTAAAGCCTAAAAGTATAACTTTTATCCTAACTTGAAATGTGAAAAGAAAATACATAAAAAGGACAAACAATTATACAAGCAAAAAAGTACAACTTTTGGAGTAGTTATGCTAGAAACAAAACACAAGGAGGAAGTGAGCAAAAGTTGAATATAGTATTCCTACAACGATAGCTCCTAACACAACACCAACGTGAACACTAGTACTGCTCGAAAGCTACTATTTCAAGATATCGAGCCAATTAGCAAGCAATATATATGATTCATCCTGACGATATTACCATGTACAGTTACCGTATAGTATTCGTACTAACTTTAGTACGATTAGTACTAACTATTTAGTACTAAAAAATCTTAGTAACGGTGATTTTTGAGTTATTTCGGCTTATAATTCAAGGTACGCAATGTGGTATTATTATTTCCTCTGTCGAAGGAACTTGATGTTGGGTCGGGTTTCCCAACCCCATTGTTTTCCTTCATCCGAACGTGTAGGTTACAATATATCCTACTTTCCTTCTCGTATTGAATACTTTATTCCGTATGGGATACGGAATAAGGAATGAAATATAATTATCAAATGACTACAGTGTTATAGTAAAATATTAATATTACATTATAACTGCAATGGACTATTTATGCATTGAATATAATAAAATGTCTTTGTTTTTAAGGTTAATTAGTGAGTTATTTATATTTTTCCTAATTAAAAACGTGTTTGCCTTTCAAACAAAAAGTCCAGATTTTATTTCCCAAAAATAAAATAAATTCGTCCGCATGAAACAGGTTTTGTTAAGCACCCCTGTTTGACAAATTTCAACATCATAGAAAAAGCATAGAACTGTAATTGAACCTTATGTGACACATACAATAAATAAATATGTTTTTAATCATAACCAAATGTTGTCCTAGGGCTAATATAAAAGACCAGCCACATTCATTTCCCCGCGATGAAAATAAAGAAGAGAAAAAACCTTCTAATAAATTTTGAGATAGAAGAGGGTATTATGAACATTTTTAATAAAAAAATAATGTGCTTAATGTAGATCAACACACTTCGTGAATGATACGTGTATAGCTGAGAATATTTTCAAAGTACTCCAACAACACAGGAGGAGATGAGGGCTCATGGAGTAAAATGAAACTCAGTTCATTAAATACTTTTGTATGTTTTTCTGTGAAGTACCTACTCAAAATAAAAAAAAAAATCTTGGAGTAATTAGACATTGATTACTTAAGAAAGATTTTATTACAGTAACGTAAAGGCAAGTTTAAAATTTAAGTTAAAGACACATAATACTTCCTAACTAACTTATGCTCTACCTATAAGTTTTTAATGTTAGTTGTGATGAGCCCTATAATAGGCGAATTGCTATTATGCTCTGCGTAGTCAAGCAATGCAATTTATAACTGAACATAACTGTATGTAAGACCCTCTGTCAAATAGGATTTTTGAATTCCACTAAAATGGAAAGTCATCCTGTTTTTCCTTTCGGAAAGAATTCCAGTTGCGTTCCTTATAAAGTGGGTATCGGGCGGGGTGACGAAGGGCTGTGATTTACATGTGGACGGTGTGGCAGTCCCTTACTGAATAAACAAACCCTGACTGCTTTGGAATGGTTATAAGACTATCGCTGCAAACTTTTTGCGCCTAAATTTAGTGAATCCTTTACACTGTAGCTAATATAGTAAGATAAGAATCTATTTTTAAGCTGGTGCTTTTAGAAATAAATAAAGCAATCGGTTTCGTTTCTACCACACATCTACATCTTTCTACATGGAATCGAACAAAACTTTAAATCCAGCTATAAGGCAAACATATCACACATGTCAATAGGTTCACTTTAATATTAAATTTCCAAATCAATGAAAACTTGAAACTTCGATTTTTATTTAAAACGTTTTATAAAATAAACAATCTAAGACCATATCTATACGTTTCAAGTTAAATATAAAACTTTTTGACAAATAATAAACATTGGAAAGAAAAACATAGATTTTGCAATAATTTCCCAAATAGAAATGGTGTTTCATACACAAATATAAATAGTATATAACAAATTTACGTTCCTAAGCCCAAAAGTATTACAATTTAAGAGGGTTCAAATTTCCATACGTCGAGGGGCGCGCCAACTTGGCCCATTATCGTATTTCACTACCCGTCATAAAAATCTAAGGAACTAAAACTTTTATACCCTTCTCGTGGTTAGAAAATACTTAAGATATACGAAATACTATTTTGTTTTCATTTGGTATCATTTTTATAACGGCGTCTGTTCAAATATGTTTAATACTCATGAACGCTAAGAGAAAACGGTTTGGTTTGGTATACGCATAGGTATTATGAAACGCTTGTTACTAAGAGAGCGTTGAATAAGTCTCGCAAGAAAGACCGCTGAAAAAAAGCTATAAATTGTAGGAGGAACTTGATAATTAGATTAAATTTATCAACAAGCTTTACTGTCGACATTTGGTATCGGCGCAGGAAAGACTTAAAGTTTATGATGATTCAAAGTTATAATTCAGCCACTTCTATAATGTACGTTGATTTTAACAATTTTCAAACAGATAAACGATTGCATACAAATTAGATTATATGCTGTCACAATGTTTGACCGCGATGAACTCCGAAACTATTCAACTGATTTTGATGATCGTTTTTTTATTTTGCTGGATTTGTTCCGACTTAGGACATAGGATAGGTTTCATTTTAATTTATATCACAGAAACGCGTGGCCGGGTGCTGACCCGGCCATGCGTTTCTGTAACTAGCTGTAGTTAAATGTGCAATATTTAGTTTGTTACCAGGAAATCAGTTAAATTTCAAACATTCACAAATCGTGGACCAGGTGTTATAGTAATAACACAGGCATAATTTTTCTTATTTAATTATTTATGTAAAGTATTGATTTATTTTATAAAAAATATTTGATGTGCCCAGTTACTGCATCTTACCACCATATCAACGTAGTTACACAATGGTCAATAAAAAAAGTAAATATTCTATTAATTGTTAAAAAGTTTATTTTCATGAAATAATTTTATCATGAAGAGACACGATCCTTTCTCCAACATTTTAGCAAGCATTTTCAAAAATCGTGATTATAACACCGTAGCAATACTATGAATGTTAATGGAACTCATTACCGTTAATGGGACTTCAATAGCGAACGATTATCTGCTCTCCCTGTATAACTTTCAGCTGCAACAATTCGACAAATTATGATGCACGTTTGATACTTATTTACATAGTAAACCTTTTAAAGCCTATTTCTATTTGTAAATACTGATATATGATGGTTGAACTTTTGGGTTCCCTTTTTGATATCGGTAATACCTTTAAAGTTCTTGTACTATTGATAAATACAGTATAAAATATCTAAGTATCTCACGTTAATAAGGTGCTCTCGAGCCTGCACCATACAAAATTATAGAATTTAGTCGACATTATCAATAATATATGTAATATTAACACAAAACAAGTTACAGTCGCATTTGGCAACATTTCATTTGTCGAATATCATTTCATACTGCAACTCAAAATCCATTTAGAGTATCTCTAATAATAATCCTATAAATAATATACGTGATAATATATCACATTTTTGGATCAATAGTCAAATAACAAAATACAGCAGTCAGGCGTAATTAAGCAAATATTAACAAATTGTTAACTGGTAAAAAGTAATTAGTGTAATCTGTGATAGTTTATGTATCGGTCATGAATGTCATATTAAAAATTGCTATTGTGCAACTTGGATTTCTAAGTTAACTTTCATTAGTTTATTTCCTGTTTATTTATTTACTTGATTTACCAGTAATTTTTACACTATAAATATATAAATACAAAATTGTGTATAACTTAGAGCTAAGTGTACAATATTAGGACGGTAAAAACTACGTGCATAACATACATGTTCCAATAAACATTCTAAATAACCAATTCCCCGTTTCCAAAAACAGCACCACCTTCAATTAGATGGCCAAACGTATAATTAGCAGATGTCTCTAGAGTCGTGCTGCCTCGTCGTATCACCGGTATATAAGCGCTACAGCAGTCGTGTAAGCGCTACAGCAGGCACATAGACAACCGCAGTAGAACTGGCGTGGAGTGGATCAGCCATTACTGCTAATGACTTCGCCACGGTACCTGCCTGCAGTGTAGTAGGGCTGCCAGTATATGATGGATCTTTAAAATTTACAGTATCAAAATAGAAAGACTAAGAATCGTAACCTTAACCTTTGGAATAACCTTTGTCTTTTCGAAAATACTGATTCCTGACGTTTTCAATTTTCCGGGCTATATGAGTAGTAGTTGACATTATTCAAACGGTATTGGCTAAATTTTAAATTTAAATCACAACCTTATATTTAACATACAAACAGTTAAAAGTTTTACATAATCGAACGTCTGACACTTTGATCAATCATCATAAAAAGTCCGAATAAGAGTAAATGTAAACTATACCTATACAAAGGGTCAATATTTGAAAATTGTCACCGTAACAAACGCAAAAACAGCAACAGTGATGAATATGAAGTACTAACTACCGAAAAAAGTAGAATGTTTCACCACAATAGAAATAATAATGTGTTAGCAGTACAATGTTAGCAGTACAATGTTATTCACGTCAAAAGATCTATAACAAAAACTATCTCAAATCTAAAACACTAAACAAAATAAAAATAATTTTAGTGGTCAACGTATTTGCCATTTCTAGATCTAAATAATTACAATTTCTAATATTAACAGCACCACATACCTATAAATAAAATTAAATTATTTAGTGTTTTTTAAGTTATCAAAAAACCCCTTGCGAAAAATTTATATCGTAAATCCCGTAATCATAAAGAGATAAAACAACGGATTTACTAAGACTTATCTCTTACTGGTTCAACTGAAATTTGTAAAGACGTAACACACGTCTCGTAAAATCTGTACTTAATCCCCTAAGTGACTATACACGGTATAGTATTACGCGTTATTTTGTTTTTTCTATAAAATAAATTTTCTCTTCAAACTGAATGTAGTAGGAGTAAGTGGACTAACAATGTTTAATATAAAAATGACCTTTTAAGTGACCTTTAAAGTCAAGCAATAATTTCCCTTTACCTTGCCAATAGGAAAAAACAGAATATACCAATATTATGTCTCCCAAAAAAAGATCTTTAATTTGCGTACTTTTTTGCCTCAGACTACCACGCCAACCCTACGCCCGTCAATACATCCGGCACATGCAAGCAACAACATACAAACATGTATCGCGCGAAACCGCCTCGCCGGTCTCTTCGGCCGCTGATTGGATTTATGCATGTTGACGGGTTCATATCGTGATTCCGGCGTGAATATTCAATAGTTGCTCAAATCTACGTATTGCGAAGTACCAATCAAATCTTCTAACGAACGCAATAAAAATGACATACTGATTTTCAAATTCAGACCACATCAGATCTTTTAACAAAATTGTATTATATGGTCGATGTATATTTTTAGATAGTCACATTTATTACCCAATTTGAGAATGCCCTTAATATAGTTTTTTATATTTTCTGCATGTAGAGTAAAATACGAATAAAATTGTTAATTTAAGTATTGTAACTTGTACCATCAAAAAGTAAATTGTACCTATGTTAAGTAATTTATTTTCCTTAAGTTGAAACATATTGAAATTTTAAATTTAATTACATTTCAGACAATACCTAAAGCACTGTTTACGGGGATTTAATTTACCAGGTAAAATGACGTCGATTTCCTTTAATTTTTCTTCGTTTTTTAAAGATTTGAGACACTCTTTTATACGATTTTCATGAATATGCGGCTTCCACGCTGATCCCTTTTTAAACTTCAACAGAGTCGACTGTCATATAAGCGTCCCTCTTTCGTTGGTAAATCTCTCCTATTGTGCTTATATCCTGATTATTATTTTTCACTCAGTTATTCAGCAAATTCACTCAGAATTTGAGGAAGTGATCTGAATGAGAGCGCAAGAAGGGATTTAATAAGTATGAAGTTATGTTGCCATCATGTAGGATACTTAGTTTTATCCAATTCAACATAGTTGTCCGGGTTCTTCATAGTTTTTGGAATTATTCTTAATCATAGGAGTTCGATAGTGGATTTTAAGCAACTGACGCTTATCGGCCTGTGCCGATCACCGGAGGGGTGACCTAAATATTTACAATCTCGAGCTCTTGGTTATTCGGTAGGCACATTAAGCTCCTGGCTACATCTAGAGTCGTTAGCACCTACCAATCCACCCCTGGGCTCACATGATGGAGAAACCCATAATGAATTTGCATTCTTCTAACAGTAGTGAACCCAAAGAATCTCGACTTTAGGCCCTAAATTTTAGATTCTCGAAACTTTTTAGGACTGGCCTACAGAACTAAGATTTAAAGGGTTGCAAATTCTAAAAAGATTAAAGCATTGTTAAATACTTTAGGCTTTTATAAAACTTAAAATTATTTTTGGATCCTTATAAGAGTTTTAGGATTAAGTGGAGCCTTTAAAAAGATAAGGTCCTTCATTCATAAAGTCCAAATACTATTCATAAAAAAATTACTATTTTTTCAAAAAGCCTTAAAAATTTGACTCATTTAAGATAAGTCATTTTCCGAGCTTCTTCAGACGTTTAAATGCAAACCTAGAAATATAAAAGCCAATGGGTTTTTCATTACTATCCAACAGTATTTCTTCGTTGGCTGGAACTAACAAGCTAAAATAATAGGCACACGGCCTTAAATTCATTCATTTTATATTTATTTTTTATCGTGAATAGGAAAGCGCTTGGAAAGCTATCTCGCCTGATGGTAAGCGACGATGCGATCTAGGATGTAACGCGCTTGCCTAGAAGGTACCTATTCACTGGTGACTTGAAGACCCCTTAATTGTATTTATCAGGAAACACAGACTCAGACATACAGTTTAGCGGTACGGATTACAAAATTCGAATTAAAACGCTTAATGCGACTCCTTGATATATCGACCATATAACTGTTGCGCCAATTCGTAAGTCTTGTTGTCCGATGAAAAAATGGAGACAGTGGAACAAGGCTGTGCAATTTTGCTGCACCCTACAAGCTCTACGGGATCGAGCTTCAGCCCAGGCTAAATATGCTTTATGTTTAGACGCCATCGCATCACATTTGGTATTATACAATGGGCGAGCTTTGCCAGCCAGTTGTGCGTCAGAGAAGGGAATAAAGTTCTCCATACCATGACGAAGCACACTGGTCACAGCATCCACACAAGCTGAGGGGCGCTAGAAGAAAAGCAGGCCTGCCGCTAAGGATAAGATAGGTGCCCTAACCGACACCGAGGATACTGTTGGGGTTTGTCGTCAGCAGGAGAACCAAACAATTGTTTGTATGCTCGTCAGTGCCCGGCACTCTAGTGGCTTCCAGGACCACTAGGTGAGGTCTAGCGTCAAGGCTAGTTGTCGTGTTTCTCGACCAGCGGGGTCGGTTTTTTCAAATGGAAACAGCCAATCCTCGTGATGTGCTTTAAAATCACCGAGAACCACTAATTGATCGGACGGGTACCGCGGTAGGGCAACGTGTGAACGGTAAAAATATACAAAGAGAATTTTCTCTAAACCGTTGTCCACTAGAACCCAGATGTTTGAAAGCGTGGCGTCTTCAAGATCACGGAGACGCAAATAACAAATGTCATCACGTGCATACACCCGCATGAGCCCTAAAACAATTTTCAAGGATACAAACCGTACATTGCGTCAGTTGGACATTTATCGGAGTGATTTACGGGGTCGAGATTGGAGTGCAAACCTCCTATATTAGAGACATGCACTAAGAAAGAGAGAACGTGCAACCGCTGTTTTACAAGTTTACTTTTCTTACTTTTCATACTTGAGTGAACGAAGATACCCAAGGACGGAAGCAGAACGAGATGCTGATTGCGAGCCTATTGAGATGCGAAAGAGCTCCACACCATAGAACGCCCGAGCCGAGGACGTCCCCCAAGGGTGTCCATCGGCTCCTTTTGTTTGGGCGCCAAACGGCATGATGGCACACCCTCAGGATTTTTCGCGAGATGGCGGGGCAGCTTTTCGTAAGTTGCTAGCTTACTACTTGGGCCCCCAACTATCTGCAGTCGGCCAGCGGAAGAACCGTGCCTCGGATCCCGCTGCTCTCCGAATTTGGATATCCGATGCATTGCCCCTACGCATCCCAAAAAATCAGCCTTTGCAACCAGCACAACTGTTCTGACCTGTTCTCCAAGGAGGCTTCACCAGACTTCAGGACTGGACATGATCGGTTGGGACCGTTTCGCAGTGTTGTCTTTGACTGGTGGGTGGTAACACGCCGCAACCGAAACCTACCACCTGAAACGGGTTTACTCCTTTAGCACCAATCAGGGGCTAAATCCCACGGACGCAAGTAAACTTGGACCCCCAAAAATTTTAACTAATACAGTCAGCTTAATTGTATAATTAATACATCTTTTTTTTTCTATCATGATCTACAAGTAATACCTATAACATTTACGTTTTCCTTCATCTTCTCTTTTCCTTTAAGCTTGTTATAAGTATTAATAGTATGAATAAATGTCTAGAATTGTTTGGTAACAATTAATTTCATACAAACAGTTGATTTAAATGTGATAAACAATTAAAATAAAACTCTTTTGAGAAGACAGTGGATGCTTAGATTAGTGACTAGATTATTCTTAGATTTTGCTACTTCTATATCTTAATGTAATATAATATATACATGACATTACAATTTAACATAATACTTAATCTAATGGTCTGATAGGCTGGTCAGAAGAATATCTTGTATACATAGTGATAGCAAACTACGGTTTCTGGATTGCTGCTATTTCCAAACCCCTTTCTTAGATATTTGACATAGTGATGGACGTATGATCAAGCATATTTTGTTATCTATCACGTGAAGATTTATTTTGATTTTTTAAAGTAGAAGAAGCTCTTAATTTTTAATTTGAAATTAACTTTATTGTTAAGTATCTAATCAACTCTATGTTCACAGGTGGTAAAAAGGTTATTTTAGTCCACTAATGGGGATGTTTTACAGGTTTTTGACCTAACCACCAAGGTGACGTTGGGTCGGTAATTTCTTAAGTATTTATTAATTTCAAGGATGTCAATACGGCATTGTGAATTGGCATGCTCTAATTGAAGCCGCTTGTACGTGCTGCCCACCCAATGCTGCGCACTCAAGTAACCCTATGAACAGGTTTTAAAAATAAAACATATGTCTATAGCTCTACGCTATTTTTTTAGTGTGGTGTATATATTTTATTTGACGATTTACCGACTATATACATGTATATTCCCGATTTTATATTGGCCATATACTGTGAGCGTTTATGGAGCTAATTATACCATACTTCCTAGAAGCTTTTTCCAATGAACGGCCGCGTTACACGGCAGGCTCGCCACTGATCACCCATTTCACACTTCACGCCTATTAGGCCTACCTACAACCTGCCTTTTTATCGGGCTTAATACAGGATGCTGGCTACAAATAAAACATTACATCGACGTTACCGTCCATATTATACTTGTTATGTAAAATGATGAAAGAGTCTTTTGCAATTTCTAATTATGTTTCGTCTAAAACACTTTTGTACTCAATCGTTCAAGTTTGTGTAAACTTTCACGGAATAACATGTTTGAAGGGGTCACTGTAAAATTGAACCAGAAAAGACAAGAAAATAAAAATATAAAACACTTGTTTTAAAATAAGAAACGAGTATTACGTGGCAGTCCTTTCATTATTCTAAGTAGTCGTTATTGAGAGTGCAAATTTAATTTAGGATAAGGTTTTCTAAAAAAGAGTCAATTCAAATCAAACTAACTGAAGATTTATTTACAATAAAGTTAAGAGGTGCGCGACACTCTAAAACGGTCACCTGATTGCAAACGGCCATTTTGTAAGGCCACACAGCCGGAAAACGTGTTGTTATTAATAAAGCCAACCATGGTTGCTTCCAATCTTTGTCATAGTCGCCTCTAACCAACGGCGCGTGTATGACTTGCTAGCTCGATGCATGTATAAAATCAGCTAGTCTAAAAACACAATATATCGCAATCTTCTCCCATACTAATTTGAACTTTGTGGAACTAATAAGTTAGAGTTCGTTATCGTTTGTGTATTGTTCATTTATAAGGTGAATTCACACGGCAGATTGCGATCCTGTGCTTGACAATAATGCATGGCTGGGCTAATGTTTGCTTTGTATCAAGCTGCAATAGTTATGTCGACCGCGGTGGGCTTGGGGCGTGAATGTATAATTTACTGGACTAGAGAATAGGCAATTAAAGAGACTCATGCATTTTGTATGAACAAATACGTGTTGGTGATATCGAATTTAGATGTTGAACTAGGTGATTTGATTTGTAACTATTGTTGTTAATTTCTGCAAGGATGACGGCTTAATAAACCAATACATAATAAAATAAAAATAACTACAGCAAAATATAAAAAAATAATGAACCTTTTGAATAGCTTTAGAAACGAGCTCGATATAGTAGTGGCTATTGCAATCTGCGGTTGCAAAAGTTAAGCTTCTTTAACAAGGATCGATCACGAGATGGTTTACCAAAACAAATTTTATCGTGAGCTCCGTGCTTCGGAAGATAAAATAAACCAATGTGGGAAATTACTTTTCAAAGACAGAAACTTATTTATTATTTATTTTTATATGTTTACATGAATTAAAGTTAACCAGACATAGTTTTTGCATTCATATGCAAAAAGCAAACACACAAAGTTTTTAATACTTTATCTCAGGCCCAAGGAAAAAAGTTAATATTAAGTATAAATAAAACAATATCTAGACACATCAAGAGAAATTCTTACCAAGACACGTATAAATTGTTATCGTGACTCTTAAAATGTAAGTTATGTGAAACAATAAATATTGAGAAGTTTCCTTCTTGAAAGGCTTGATATTAGGAAATTTTACTCCAGCATTTAATAGGTAACTAACATCCCAACACTATAATAAGGTGCGACGCTCAAGAGGTTCTATCTACAACCCATTTCAAGCCCACAAAAGCTGAGAGGCTGCACAATAGATAGGTTCTCCAGAGCCGGCGCACCACGGAACACGTGTCCCGCGGTCAACGGATTGCTTGTACACATTGTAATCTACTAGACAGCTCTTTAAAAGGATTTTACATCTTTATAAAATTTTGCTCTGCTCTTTAGTTCTGAGACTATTAACTTACTGTTGTTGCCCCTTAAACTTAAAAGAAGTTGAAACAACAGAATCAAATAAATATAATATGATAATATACCTCGTGTAACATCGACTAGCTGAATCGTTCAGCGGTTACCTCGATTAATCACTATTCCCAAGGGCCGATCATCAGGTGACAAAAAGTTCACTATCGCTAGTTCATCCGTTGTTCGGAAAGCAAGTCAACTATTGGACTTGGCTGTATCACAGTCCTTAGCAACCACCACAATCCACGATGGTGTTTTTAGCCATGGGTAAGGAAGGTAAGCAGTGAAGTAGTTAAAAGGCTGATGAAATAAAACGCGTCCGTAAAACATTTTTTATTGCAATATTCATTTTCAAAAAAAAAAAACTTTAGTGTACCTTCCAAAAAAATAATCTTATTTGTTTTTACTTAACTTACACAACCATACAAGACATCTATCTAGTATGGTTATGTAAGTTTCCCCATGGACTGAAATTGATATTTGAAATGCAGAACTTTTTTATCAGAATTCGTAAGTTCGTAACGTTTCAACTTAAACAATTTTTAAATACTCAGGCTTAATTTCATTTTTCAAATAATAGTGGCTTTGTGTTTTTGTAATATAGTTTTCCTTAATAATGATGCTATACATATTTAAATCATATGTACTAAAATACGATATTTCCCAACACCAAAAATGCATAATCGATTTCTTGTAGAAACCTTACTTGATCGTAATCTCCAACGAGAGGATTAATTTTTATTACTACTTCTACCTATGGGTAGGGAAAACTGAGTGAACTAAAGTAATAAGCATCATCAAAATTTTTTGGACACTAGAAGATTTTATTTGAACGGTGTCTTTGTTCAATAACGCTCATCATTTCTACAAAACTTTCTATATCGCAGTGATAACATTTCGATTAGTAGTGCTATAGTATAACAGATAACACGTTTTCACTAAATTCAACACTAAAATAAGCTTTAGGTCAATCTTTTACAAATAAAATCCAATCAATGTGAGTAAAAATTTTGATTATAAGAGAATTTAATACTCTATATTTAATACAACAAGCAATTATTGGTGACATCACTACTTTAAAATTTGGATAATGTTACATAAACTCATAACAGTGAACCCACTGGTTCTAAAAATTTGTATCCTTAATTGAAAACGTAACTATTACAATGTTCTTTTCATTTGGAAGATCCGGTATTTTAGCGCTGTTTACATGCGGCATCATCACTAAATATGCAAGTTGCTTACTGAAGTCAGTGTTCATGAAGTTTAACTATTAAGTAAACTACAAAAAAAAACAAATATAAGTATATTTCTTTAATTAAAAAAAATTATAAGAGAAACCGTTATAAGAGTTTTGGCTGTCTCAGAGTTTCATTGTGTCAAAGCAGACAATGAAAAGAAATGAAAAACTAACAAGTGTCAGAAGCTAAAGAAAACAAGAATATAGTAAAAACGCTGATCGTGACAGCCACACCCAAAAAACTATCCTTAAAAAGAAATAGCCAACTTTGTCGTTCATCTTATAACAGAACTATTAAAGCAACAAACAATAATAAACCCACCTTTTTCTAGAGACAATTTATTGGAGCGGAGCGAGCGAAGCTTCCATGGATCAGCTTCAATGGTGCAATGTCTGTTACGCCATAACTTCCCCGAGCTCTTATTTATGTAATCGATTTCAATACTTTTTGTGTGGAATGGAATCAAAAGGTTTAGGACCAGATTGTGTCGGAGTCCGAATTTTGAAATACGCAAAAGTTCCCATCGAAACAAAAAAAAATCTTTTTTAGGTATTACGCTTCACTCCAATATATGGTGCTAGCGTAGCTTTATGCTTAGCGACTGCATCGCCTAGTTAAAAAAGGTTTTAATTTGTTCACCCGTCAACATTAGATAAGTATCGCCAGAAATGAATCCCGTTATCGTTTATTTTTTAACAGATTTTAATAAATGATTTAAATATTCAATTGTTTTTTTTACATTAATTATTTAAGAGCTAAATTCATGTCTATATTCTTCACAGCTCTGCCCAAACAGATGCAGTGATTCATTCTACAGCCCATGCACGTCGGACATGCAGACTGCATAGTGCCTATACTTGGCAATCACTGTTGACTGCCTATAGAAATAGCTGAAATGAGAAACGGACCCCTTAGCTAGGAATTGGAAGTTCCAATTAACAAGCAAGTTTCACTTAAACCAAAACGTTTAGAGATCGTTCTACTAAATGCTTTTTATTCAAGGTAAAAGTAGAAATCATAAAAATAAATTACCCCAAATATTATTTCAATGTAATTAAAACGCGTTGTCAAAATAGAGGATCTTAAAAAGGAATAAAAAAGATAATTTTCTACGAAATAATTTAAATTGATTTTAGTGTTAGCGTTTAAAGTTTTGTATCTTGATGGTGCAGTGATCACGTAATTTCGACCAGTCATGTTCATCTTTCAGCTAACATGATAACGCATTTGCTATTTCTCCTACTCTGCCAGACACTATACGATTATTTTCCGTTTAATTAAAACTTAAACAATAACAGTAGCCAGTTTTAAAAAGTTAAACATTTATCAAAGTTCTTTGTCTTTGATAATTAATGTTACAATATTCTGATTCAAATATTATAGCCACATCACATTTTGATATTTAAAATTATCTTTGTTTTAGCCATAACATTTAAAATAGGACATTGTTGCCATTTAAAAAATATATTCTTTATAGAAAATCTCTCATTTCCCCTCTTGTATTCTACATACTTATACATTCCCCTGTCGTTGACTACGAAGTTAGGTGCATGGTTCGCCTGATGTTAACGCCCTGTGAATACCGACTTTTGTAGGGTTAAATTTTTAAGCCCATTTTTATTCGAAAAATATACCTATATGTTATTTAAAATGTTTTAAAAGAAAAACATTTGGTTTGCAAAGTTCGGGAATATTGTTACATTTTAATGTATAACTGTAATTTTAATGTAATCTTAGTGTTAAAATATGTCTTTTTTATCATGGTGATTTTTTACTACTGTTAAACATTGGTGTATAAGTTATACATATGTTATTGGTTAATTGAAAGCTTATTTATTATGAGGTTACAAATTCATTAACTATAAATAAAACTAATAATAATAATTGCTAATTAAATTATTCTTCTTATTACAAAAATTGAACTTATTTGAAATTGAATTGTCTTTCTCTTCTCTAATTAATAAAGCGATAGTTACAGATTTCGACTAACTATAATCCACGTTTTAAAAAGGGTGACCGGCTTTATATAAGCTGGATGGACATTCAGCCACCCACGATATAAAAGCATATTTATTTATAAGCAGAACTTAACAAGATGTTAATTTGTCTTTTTGTTTGTTTAATTTGATGTTATAATAATTTACACAATAAGGCCTAGCACTATATATATTTTACGATGTTGTGGTTATTGTGGAGCCTGCACCCTATTCACGATTTAATATTACAATTGTGTTACACGATTCTTATTGTTATACTTTGTCCAATGTAGGATGATACTTTTGACAGTTGACACCTATATAGAGGGTATAAAGTTGCTATTGCAATGTCAAGCCAAACATAAGGAAACAAACGCAACCTTAGTACGTAGCAATAAGGAAGTGACCATCGTCAAAAGTATCATCCTACATTGGACAAAGTATAATGATTTTTTTTAATAAAGATAGTAACTAGATCATAGAACCATCACATAACTAGAAATCAGTATAAATAAAATCGAGGCTTTATTCTTTATTAACAACAACATTTTAGCTAACCCAAATTCTATTTTTTTTTTATGTGCGACTTTATTTACAATATCTACCAAACTATTCCTTTACCAAATTATTTTTTCCATTACGGTCCCGTGACGATTAATTTCCATTTATATTGAGAAATAAGCGTAAACCGCCATTCGGCATGTTCAATAAACTAGCTAACACGGATTCAGATCACGGCGCGCGTTTCACGGTATGTACTGGTCCGTGAAAACTGAAATAACTTGGATTCGCGCCAAATCCTACCCTATACTGCAATGGCTTCACAATTGTCTGATTGAACCTGTAATGTAATGCGTCACACGTAGATGATAATAGCTTCTCCACTTGTCCAATTATATGAGGCTATAGATTGTATAAGTATCGTTTTCATTATAACCTAGTCCTAAAATAAAAAAGATGTATTATAATGACATTACTTGTTTAATTTATTTTTTTTAAATATAAGCAAAATTTTGAATTTGCAAGATAAAGAGCAGCATAAAATAAGTAGTTTTTGGAATTATCTTTTTATCTAAACCTATAACAGGCATAACCCATGAAGCTATTGTATAAAAATTAAGCTCTAAGTGTTTCAGTTTCACACATAATCTTAAATCTTACTGTAGATTAATATTATTACAAATAATATAATCGATCTAAATGTAATCATTAATCATAGCTAGCACGCATGTATTTAATTACAAATAAAGAATACATACATTAACATACATTAGCAACAAAAAAAGTCGCATTTTACTAGAGTTAAATTAATACATATGTATTTTATTGTATGCCATAGTTAAATAACCTTCAACCATCTACTATAGGCGTTTTCATATTTATCTACAAACCACACATACACTACTTCATTAATCTGACACATTCGTCTGATCTCAAGTCGGGAAGTTCAAAAGTTCCGCCAGATGACTTTGAGACGAACCGTCAAACTAAACGTCAGGATTGACTGTTAATAATTATGAACATAGTTTAGCCACAAACTCTACGAGGAATCTTTGAAAGCCCGGTATCACAAAACTACTGATCACGTAGATAGCTAGTCGTTGTTAGTTAAACATTTTTAAAATGTTAATAAGAATACAAACATGTTATTATGAATTATTGGTAAATATTTTTTGTTGTTAACTATTTCGTTATTAATAAATAAAAAACCGATTAGCTTCGATAGAATCTCCAAGCATAAAAATGCTGCAGCGTTTATTTACACTATAAGCACTGTAAGTTCCCATAACAGATTTGTGAAACGATTTTTTAACTTCTAATAAACAGAGTACCAAATATCTACTGAAGTTTTTACACACACAATTAATTTGTATTGACCGTTGTAACTGTTTCCACTATTGAGAATGTTTAAGCGCAGAGTCAATTTCTTGATTAAATAACTTAGCACAGTGAAACCGGACTTTTCACACCACATCTTCAGTAAATATTGGCGGGCTGTTGCGCATGATGTTATGAACCCGTCATCTTTGATCACGGCAGCGAGTTCGCAAATTGGCGGTTAGCGGCAACGTACGTCTTCGAAATAGTTCTGCTTTAACTCACACATACGAGTATAGAGAAGGAACCGTCACTGTGCCGCTTAAAATTACTTTAGTTGCCACGCTTAAATCCTTAATTAGACTTTTCGTGAAAAGAAAAGTTGCGAATGATATTAACAGATAGGTTAACATAAGGTCCACGTGCTTTTCAATATTAACATATTTTCAAAAGAACACTGCAGTAATACCAGATTATTTAAAAGATTTTTTCATTAGTGCCTAGTTATTAATAACTAGGCACTATTGAAAAAATATTGATTATCGAACAGTACAACACAAATCGACTTG
The DNA here is from genome assembly GCA_927399485.1 of Calamotropha paludella. Classification (NCBI taxonomy): domain Eukaryota; kingdom Metazoa; phylum Arthropoda; class Insecta; order Lepidoptera; family Crambidae; genus Calamotropha; species Calamotropha paludella. The sequence continues at coordinate 14,109,918 of OV656803.1, read as the reverse complement.
AATTAAAAAAATATATTGTGTTGATTTTTTATAATTTGCACTACCTTTGTGTTCTCTTGTAGTCATGTTATAATATTTAGATTGTCTAGTAGGTATTGGTATTGAAAACTAGTGATTAATAAAGTGATATTACTTAAGATACACTTCTCTCGATTATGTTTCAATGTAAATCAATTTAGAAAGAAAGATCATAAACCAAAAAATTTTAAGGATAGTTTCTTATGGTAAATGTTATACTCTATCAAAGTTATTTCGGTTTTTACCAAGTGCCATATGATATCTCACCCAAGGCAGTGCTTACTGAATTCAGAATTGTTCTTAATTTTTTGTTTTAAGGTAACATACCTATGAAGCTAGCGATAGCGGACTTGTATTGTACTCTTGATCGAGGCTAAACCTTATTCTAATTTTAGATCAAAAAAATCTCGATCCAAATTCTGACCTACCCTCGCCCCAAATGTCCGTTCCAATCAATAGTCGATTAATCAGTGGCTGCGAGCGGCGCGGGCGCAGCGACGCGGAAAATCTTACAAAAAACGCGGGAGGGGCGCGGGCCTCGGGAGGGGGGATACGGCCGCTCACGCTTTGCTGGACGCGAGAGTTAGGCGCAGGGTGCGAAAGCAGTGGAGTCGATTTAGACAATATTTTTTGGCAAAATTGTAAACTATAATTAGCGCACGTTTTTAAAAATACAGCTTTATATAATTACTAATATAATGTTATCTTAATAAAATTAGACACAGAGTGGTTGCAGAGATATAAATTTGTAAGTAATTATTATAATATCTTTATTCCAATTTCGTCTAAATAAGGGCTTAGCAATGCGAATACTTTTATTTCTGGAAAATAAATATACTATGTGTGTGATGAATATACTTTAATCTTTGTGACTCAATATACAAATAAAACACATTTAGTATATCGGAATTGGTAGGTAACTCATTTGGCAATTTGGGTATCATTCCTTGAATTTATGTCGGTACCTTGTACTTTTGATAAAGTTGACGTCGTCAGTATTTGTTACAATGCAATTACCAACCTACAACAAAGGCTAAGTAAAATACACAAGTCTTTCATATTGTCTAAAATAATTTTAGCATGTCTATTCCACATCTTTATTGGTCGACAGGAGAAGGGTAAGGCTGCGGCGTGTCGATAACAGAGCTCCATAAATCATGGCCTAGCAAATGTCCCGGCGATGCCTGCAGTCAATTTGCCTGCCCCGCCCAAACATGTTGAGAACATCACTATTGACGTCACATACGTTGTAAGCAATTAACAAATGCTGCCAAATTGTCCGTGTATATCAAATTGCTAATTGATAAAGTGTATCTAACTACAAACTTTGATCGTGAAGTTAAATTCAATAACTGAGACAAAGCTGTTACTGTAATCATTACCTGTATTTGCCCTATATTCGAATCCTATAGAACTATTCTATAATTTGTATCATAGTAAGTTTCTAAATAAAGGTCAAAGTGATAAGTTAAGCAATTGTCTCACACTCGTAAACACTCTGTTGAGTAAGCACTCAACAATGTCATTGGAAGATGATATTGCAGTCTATTCGCTTATTATGGTGCTCACAATCTGGCGGTTGTATTGACCCATTGACAGCGTTCCAAAACTAAAACGTTGAAAGTCATCTAGATAATCCTTTAAGAAAAAATATTCTTTCGACATTCTGACAAGTAAATACTTATTAATATATTAAAAGTCTTAACTTTTTTTCTTTTGATTCCATTTCATTAATCTTCCAAACTAGTAAATTACTGAAATTGGCAAACATTTATTTGCCAATACGTTTGTACACTACAAATTAAGTACGTAATCCACCTATTGTTACCATATTAAATATTAAGGCGTTAAGATAAGATTAATGCATCCTTTGGAACAAAATATAGTCTAACGTTTAATTTTATAAACATGCATTCTGGACGGAAATAACCCTTACACGGTCCCTGCTACTACGAACTGGTGGTGGACTGCTAATTTATAGTTAAATACATATAACACCTATAAAGTGGCTATAGCGTTAGGTCTACAACTTCTAAGGTTTGTTGAGGGTCAACTTTCGATAAGGCCTGTCAAATAGTATTACTCTCAGCGCTTTAATATTTGTTCTTGCGAAAGTACGTGATGCTGTTGGTTAAAGCTAAATTAGCACTCACAAACCAACGCTGGGTCGGCGCGGCGTGGTTTATGATATGACCCATTCTTCCTACGGTGTTTTCATTCATAGGAAAGATCCGTACTGAAGCAACTTCAGTTGCCATTAACTTAACAGTTAAAATAAAATTACATAAATCAATGAAATTTTAAGATTAACGCACCTTAACCAAAATAAGCACGTTAAAATTATTTGATTGGCAAGTCACTTCTTTTTTGGAAAACAGTTATTTGCTAAGAAATATTTAAAACATTAAAAGATATTGATTGTTGAAAAAATAAAGCATTTTTTAGTCTGATAAAAAAAAAAAAAAAAAAAAAAAATCCAGAGTGTAACTTATTAAGAGATGTATACTTCAAAGCTTACAACAATATATTTTTACGTATGCGTACGTTCCTTGGATAAGGTTATTAAAAGCTTTCAGGGAGTTGTGAAGTTCGAATTTTCTACGTTATATCATATGATTCACAGTTGTGTTTAGGACGGCTGGTCAAAGTTATTCTCCATGGACAGTGTTGAACGGTTAACTCTTCCGAGATATCTTTTCTTTTTCCTTTCGGGATATTTGTTTGGGATTGGTATATATACACAACATCAACACATTAACACAAAGGAAGAGAAGGTTAGAGATTAGGATAAAGCGCCTAGGTAGTTTCTGTTTCAATTTTAATGAAACAATTAAGCAATAATTAAAACGAACAAACCCAAAACATATCCAGCGATAGCTAAAAAGTAAATAAATAAATCTATATCTAAATTAATTTTAATATTTTTGGAACATTTATTCTAGTTTTAGTTTAGATTTTTTCTAGTATTTTTCTATTATAATATTTTAACATTTATATGAACAAAGTTTGTGTTGTTACTGTTATTATTATTATTTATTATATGCAGTTTTTTGTCAAATAAACATAGAGTAGCATTTATTTTTGAGGCTCCTCTTCAATTTAGAGAAAGCTACCTACGCAAGTACGATAATAATTTAGGGTAAGAAATTCGAGTGTTCCATTCGTTAACGATGCTCACAAAATTAAAATCAAAAATAATTATTAAAATATTAAAATGCATCCATATTCAGCCATATAAACTATAATAAAAAAATATTTATTAATTTATTTTTATTAATGAATATTTGTATAAACGTTCAAGTTTATATAAAAAAGTGCTTTTTTTCTCGTGGGGAAATGCTTTACGCATACCCCACCGTTGGGTGAACGGTGTGGTTATGTGGGACTTACCCATCACGAAGGCTGAAGGGCATACCCACTAATCCCCGATGTACTACACTCCACCGTGTGGCCTTGTGGGTAAGCCAGGCATCATAATAAATATATATTGTAGTATAAAAAGTCTAACACGCCACTTAGCCTGTCCGTCGATGTTGACTTAACACATGCAATGCTGAAATATCAAATTTAAATAATAGAAAATGTACGCCGGGCGCTCGTGACAAAATGTCATTGACAAATTCGTAAAGCTCGACGACGGCGTCGATCGTCGCTTCGATGACCGACGGCAGACAAATCCTATTACACCGAACCGAATCCTTCCATAGTTATTGTAGGTGTAGGATAGAAAAAATTGAGGGGCTAAATGATACTAAAAAAAAATATAATTGTGAATAGGAAAGCGATTTTATAACGATTTACATGCCCACCACACACCAAGGCAAACTGTTCTAAAACTAGTACCTTTTTCAAGATTTACGTTTATCTATAGACTTATTCAGTGAATAATAGATGCGATTTGTTCAGTCCGCTTTTATTGTATTTTGTGAATGCCAAACTGAATATACCGTGTTTCACCTTATTCGTGGATCAGGTTAAAGTCGTGCTTGGGTTTTATCTATTGTTAAAATCAGTACCTACGTTGAGCTACTTTTATTGTGTAATGCTCGAAATCCACCATCACATTGTGATATTTGCTCTCTATAAATTCTTTATAAATAATAGCAAGTTAAATCTCCAATCTGTGCAAATCAATTTGCGTCTTTTATGATTTTTGTAAATTTAAGGAATATATTTTAACATGTATGCAGTAATCAAACGATCACATGACCACCTAGATATAAAAGAATTCCCGAGTAACATAATAAATCTCCCGAAACAAAAGAATTCCAACGTCTTAGCGACTTTAATCTCGACGTTACTGGCAACCCCAAATAATTTAATATGTCGGTGTGACGTCACGCGTGCCGGTATGCCCGTCACACGCTCACACGCCGTAAATCGTCACGCCCTGTTGGTCGGTTTAATTAATTCACAAAATATAACTCAATGTTTTGTGTTAGAAATACGTCATATTCACTGATGTTTGAATACTTGAAAATGTACGTCAATGATATGCTGTCAAATTAGAGACAAAATTGACAAAATCAGAGCTACCTTTTTTAATCTAATGCGAACCTTTACCGGTTAGCGGCTCCCGATACCAATTTCACTGTGCCTCGGGTAAGACGATGAAAATCACCTGCTGTTTCTTTTAAGGTGCTGAAATGGCAGCAGCGGAATCGAGGTTTTAGTCTGATATTGTTTAGAATATGTCTCCATGCCGTAGTAGCCGAAGCGAAACAATCTAGCATGGATTGCTCAGTATGGTATTAGGTGTGTCACATAATCGTTTTATAAGAATTTGAATGACAATAAGTGATTTTCTTTCATTTAGTTTCTCGACAGAACTCCTTACTCATATGTTTAAATCCACTCATTTATGATATTAGTATCTGAGTGTAAAGATTATTTTAATCATAGTATAACATCATTCACTGTGTTAATCGTAACACTTTACAATTGTATTCATTCAATAATAAGTACGATTGTTAAGTTTTTACGTTTTAATAATGTTTAATAACATTATTAAATATACCAATAATTTCCAGCACATAGATCATGATTATCATATAGATATTCTCCTAATTTTGAAATCGTGCTTCCAGTGCATTGATCGTATCGTGGTTACTTACTCACAATCCAGCTTTACAAGACCCAAGAAGCAAGTACAATTAGTACGATCAGTCTAAAACCCGAAAAGCTCAAAAAGCCAAAGTCAATATTTTACGATTATTCAAAGTTATTATCTATTATCAACCTTTACCATGCAAGAAGACTGTTTTCACCATACGATAATACCATGCAACTAAAGTCCTTTATTTAACCCCATGCATTATTAAATTTACCCATGTTTTCTTGTTACAACAGGTAAAATGCATGCATGCAAAATGAAATAACATATAAAACATAATAACATTTTATAAAACCGGCAAAGAACGTGTCGGGCCACGTTCATAGAATTCCGTAGCTGCTCATCACAATTAGCGTCCAAGGTATATAAAATACTTTTAATATTGTTAATTTCATAGTGCCGTGTAGTGCCGGCCTAGAATAGCACTACTCCCCTCTCATCCCGTGGGTGTCGTAAGAGTCGACTAAGGGAAACCTCACCTAAGGAGATGGGCAGCAGCATCTCTTTATGCGTACGGGTCATACTGCGATCGCCAACCCGCTTGCCAAGCGTGGCGATTATGGCAAAACCCCTCAAATGGATAGGCACAACAAGAAACGGCCCCTAGTCTCCGGCAGCCAAACCATTCCTAGCTACGGTAGCGGCTACGGTAACGGTGCGGCAGGGGGTGCGAAGAATCTCCGGGTAGGTTGCGGCTACCAACACCGACGACTGGACCTGGCAACATATAACACGCGCACATTGAGGACCGACGCGAAAATTACAGAGTTGGAAGAAGTTATCGGCAAGTTACACTGGGACGTCATCGGGTTGTCTGAAGTCCGAAGAGAGGGAGAGGACACGATAATTCTGGACTCCGGTAACTTGCTGTACTTCCGGGAGGGCGACCAACTGTCCGTGGGTGGTGTCGGGTTTATCGTCCACAAGTCCCTCGTCAACAACGTGCTATCCATCGGTAGTGTTTCCAGCAGAGTGGCATACTTGGTACTCAGAATATCATCACGATATTCGTTGACGGTCATCCAAGTATACGCCCCAACCTCGAAACACGACGATGACGAAGTGGAGGCTATGTATGAGGAGATTTCTAGGGCCATACATAGTCACAAATCCCACTACATGGTTGTGATGGGGGACTTCAATGCAAAGTTGGGGAAGCGCTGCGGTGACGAGTTGAGAGTGGGGCAATTTGGATTTGGAGAACGGAATGATAGAGGCCAGATGCTGGCGGACTTTATGGAGAGGGAGAACCTCTATATGATGAACTCCTTCTTCAGAAAGCCCGTAACTCGCAAATGGACCTGGATAAGTCCCGACGGCAAGGTCAAAAATGAGATTGATTTTATCATGTCAACGAGGAAGCAAATATTCAATGACGTCTCTGTGATCAACGCTGTTAAGACAGGGAGCGATCACCGACTGGTAAGAGGCACATTGAATATCAACGTGAAGCTTGAAAGATCGCGACTGATAAAATCTACGCTCCGTCCAGTGCCGACCCAGATTCAAAACCCCGAACGCTTTCAGCTCGAGCTCCAGAACCGCTTCGAGATCCTTGATAACAGCATAGATGTGGACGATCTGAACGACCTGGTGGTGGATGCTGTCCGTACGGTAGGGTCAAAATACTTCAAAACCCACCGTCCCAAATTGAAGAAACTCTCCGCACATACACTCGAACTCATGGATAAGAGACATGAAATGAGACTGCAAGACTCAGCGGATGCCCTACGTTATAGACAGCTTAATAGACAGATCTCGAAGTCGCTGACGAGCGACCTTCGCCAATTTAATACCGAGCGTATTAAAGAGGCCATAGAGCGGAACAAAGGCTCCAAAGTGTTCGCTAGAGAACTGTCTATTGGGCAAAGTCAACTGACGAGGCTGAAAACTGAGAAGGGCAGTATCATTTCATCGACTCCTGAAATCTTGAGAGAGATTGAGAGTTTCTATAGGCAGCTGTATTCCAGTATCACACCAGGCCAAAGCAGAGCTCGAGATCCTAGAGCGAAGCTTACCCGACACTATACCGAAGATATCCCGGACGTCAGCCTGTACGAGATTAGAATGGCCCTCAAACAGCTAAAGAACAACAAGGCGGCGGGAGATGACGGAATAACAACCGAGCTTCTGAGAGCGGGCGGCACGCCGGTACTTAAAGTCCTCCAGAAGCTCTTCAATTCTGTCATCGTCCAGGGCAAAACGCCGAAGGCATGGAGCAGAAGTGAGGTGATTTTGTTCTTCAAAAAGGGCGATAAAACCCTACTGAAGAACTACAGACCCATCTCGCTTCTGAGCCATGTCTACAAGTTGTTTTCGAGGGTCATTACGAATCGTCTTGCTCGCAGGTTTGACGACTTCCAACCTCCCGAACAAGCCGGTTTCCGAAAAGGCTTTAGCACCATAGACCACATTCATACGCTGCGGCAGGTTATACAGAAGACTGAAGAGTATAATCGGCCACTTTGCTTGGCGTTTGTGGACTATGAGAAGGCCTTTGATTCGATCGAGACTTGGGCGGTGCTGCAGTCTCTCCAGAGGTGCCAAGTGGACTACAGGTATATCGAAGTGTTAAGGTGCCTGTACCAAAACGCCACTATGTCGGTCCGAGGACAGAGCCAGAGCTCTAATCGTATCCAACTACAGCGAGGAGTGAGACAGGGAGACGTTATCTCTCCGAAACTGTTCACTGCTGCGTTGGAGGATATTTTTAAGCTTCTGGACTGGAATGGACTTGGCATCAACATCAACGGCGAGTACCTGACGCATCTTCGGTTTGCCGATGATGTGGTCCTAATGGCTGAGACCTTGGAAGACCTGAGCACCATGCTCGAAGATCTCAGTAACGCATCCCAACGAGTGGGTCTTAAGATGAAGATGGACAAGACGAAAATTATGTCCAACGCCCATGTTACACCCGCTCCAGTAAATGTTGGGAACGTTACACTCGAAGTTGTTGACCACTATGTTTACCTAGGACATACAATACAGTTAGGTAAGTCCAACTTCGAGAAAGAGATCTCTCGTCGAATCCAACTCGGGTGGGCAGCGTTCGGGAAGCTGCGATACATTTTCGCGTCCAAAATACCTCAGTGCCTTAAGACGAAAGTCTTTAACCAGTGTGTGTTGCCAGTGATGACTTATGGCAGTGAAACGTGGTCGTTCACTATGGGTCTTGTCAGAAGGCTCAAGGTCGCCCAGCGGGCAATGGAGAGAGCTATGCTTGGTGTTTCCCTACGCGATCGAATCAGAAATGAGGAGATCCGTAGGAGAACAAAAACCGCCGACATAGCTCAAAGAATTGCGAAGCTGAAGTGGCAATGGGCAGGACACATAGCAAGGAGAACTGATGGCCGTTGGGGCGGAAAGGTTCTCGAATGGCGACCGCGTGCCGGACGACGCTCAGTGGGTAGGCCCGCTACGAGGTGGACCGACGATCTGGTCAAAGTCGCGGGAAAACGCTGGATGCGGGCAGCACAGGACCGATCGTTGTGGAGATCCTTGGGGGAGGCCTATGTCCAGCAGTGGGCGTCGTACGGCTGATATGATGATGATGAATTTCATGGTTTAACATTTGAATTGAGCCTGCATAACTATAGAAAGAGTTATAAAGAAAATATTTTATCGTGTAGAGGCAAATGCTTATAATAAAGATCGATAACCAGTATCATACACCAATTTATAAACTGCAGTATTATCGTTTTGGAGGCAGTCTTCGATAACATTTTAAAATAATATGCAAGGGCTGTTTTGGACTAAAAATATACTTAAAATACAATAGATTTTACTTAGCTGTTTTGCTTATTATATGCGCTTCTTTTTTTAACACTTTCACATATCGAATTAGAACGACTATAACTTATAACTTATACATATTTACAAACGAAACTCTTAATTGAAAAATGGCAAAAGTAAATCTCTATAATTTTGAATGACTTGCCCAATGCTATAGGAATATAAAAATAGATAGTCCCCTATAACTATTATGTATGTTAGGACTCTGTTGGCGTGATCTATATATATAATCAAAACAAATTACAGTATTATGGTACCAATATCATCAGCGCTAACCCGCGAACGAACGGACAGACGAACATGACAAAACTACAAGGATTCCTACGGAACCCTAAAATGCATACAAAATGCATAGCTTCCTAAACTTTTAAAGATTATATTAGAGAGGTAGTATATAAAAATACCATATTCAAAAATTATAATAATCCGACTTTCTCAATTTGCATGTTATTTCCTAAGAACGGTACTATGATTTCATTTGAGAGCGTTCCTGATTGTATTGAATTAGGATTTCATGATGTTGTGGGTTGATATCATATGAGTTAAGTATGTAATATGATATAATATGTAATACGTTGATATGGCACGAGGCTATAGATTAGTGATAACTTTCAACCAAATTAAATTCATATAACATTTTCATTAAATAAATCTTGACTTAAAATGAAAATGTACCAAATCTCTCATTTATATCTAATATTAAGAATCTCATTTTTTTGATACATTCTTAAAGTGACAGTGATTTCAGTCTAATTCAAAGTGATATTAATAAGAAGAAAACATTGGCAACAGCTAATACAAATAGGCGACAGTGAGTTTTTTCGCTCGAATCAAAGTCGTATAATCTGAAACAGTAGGTAGATATCGTCTGTCATACTCTCTGCTCACGAATAACACCTTTCCGTAATGGTATTTCGACAGAAAGAACGTTTACTTTAAAAGAAAGTAATTATGGAAAGGGGAATAGAGCAAGGGCGCTAGGATACCTACACTCGGTGTTATCAACAGCGTGCCGATACCTGGGTGTACATTTATTTGCCATTCAGTTGCTATTAAAAAAAACAAAGTTGAATCAAATTACTGTTACGAGGCGTATGTCATATTCTACTAAAACTCGAGCAATCATAGGAATCACCAGATAACAAAAATAAAATTTAAAACTTTCAATACGTAGGACAAAATGGTGCATAATATTTACTGCTTTATTGAAAACTTCGGGTCATCACTTCCAATGATTCTACAGCCAACTATAAATATAAAAAAACCTTTTTAAAATAGCTGCTGCGTCGTATCTGAATGGACTATTTCGTTAAACTACAGGAAAAACACATAAAATATGCTTTCTAAAATCATTCCATTTCAATTTTGTGGGGCAACAGATATTACAGAGCATTTCCGAACGGAGGGCGATATCTCGTTTTTTTAACTCATTACTAGAGCGGTTTCCTGCTTTTTTGCCTTTTTCCGGTAAAAGAGATAAAAAATGAAGATGAACTGGCGAGGCACAGAGTAAATACGGGGTCAAGTAGTGTTGTATCATAGAACCAAATTTTTCCCTTTTTATCGATACAATACCTACAGATGATTTTTTTGCGATTCTCCATGTTTGATCATTTCAAACAAAAGGTTGTATCGTTGTAAATTGTTATTTGTTCTGAAAAATATAAATTAAAATAAAAATTATTTATTTCAGACAATACTGGACCAAATAAAACAAAACTAAGTTAGTAATCTTTTCATTATTTTTTAAAATCATAAAGCCAATCACTGGAAACTCACCAGCTATTTCCTTGAGGCCTGCCAAACAGTCTGTTCAGCAATGGCGCGTTCTTTTTTGCGCGTAACTGATGCTATTGATGCACACGTTACCGATGTACCAACCAATATGCATGCTGCTGAGATCCTCCCTAATAAGTGCGTCCTCATACCAGTTGAAGAGTCTTGGGGAAGTCACTACCGTTTGCCTCACTCTGCACTCTAACGTGTATGGCTCGGAATATCCACATACATAGTTTACTTAATTATAATACCAAAACTTAAGCAAATCGGTGCAGCAATCAGGCTAGTTAACATTGGGCAATGTAATTGGGGCAATTGGGCAATTTACGCCACAAAATATTGTACGAGACAAGATCAAAAGCTTTACTGAGATCTAAGAAACGGGTCTGTACAATATTTAAATATGTTGGTTTTAAACTCATTATTGCTTAATCCATGGTGATACCATGTTGGCCATAGCAGAGCACAGCTCTAGTATAGAGTCAAGCACATGGTCAAATATACTGGTTATTATCGTTGGCCTGTAGTTCATTCGTCTGATACTTCACCAATACAGTTCCTTACAACACGTACAACCGTGGAGCTCATTAAGTCGGCAGGCAGGTAAGAATGTGCAATACATACATTACAATTTTTTCATTAACTGTGGTGTTATCTGGAGTTTTTTCCAGTAGAAAAATACTGTAAAATTAACGTCAAAGAAGAAATTACACTTTAACTATTTACGAGTATGTTATAGCGATATACTCGTACATCACTACGCGGCCGCAGACCGCACGGACCGATAGACACGAAAAGTCGCTCCCAGCAAATATATTAGAATATACATTACCCTACGTGACTCCTGCAATGAATGGGCTACCTCTGTCCTGAGCCTTTGTATGTACGTTTCACTGAATAGATTGAATCACAAGTCTACATTATGTATAAAACTCTATAACTTATCGTCTTACGAATTGTTGAACACGTAGTTATTAAAATTTTCTATCCAATTACTTAAAAATAATATTTCACTGTATTTTTTCTATTTACAATGTACCTAATATTTGAATGTTTAATCCTTAATGGATTTAAACCACTGCCAGTTGACAGCAGTGATATGTTTGTATAACTCTCTCCGTCATTAAGTATTATTACGGAACAGCGGCAGAGGAATTTTTTGCACCTTAGCCGAAGGTTCACTGCTAAACGGAAGACTCCCTTTAAAAGGCACGTTAGCCATAATCTCCACGTTTGGCAAGCGGGTTGGAGATCACATTAAAAAACCATAATTCATAAACGCTGTTGCCATACCTAAAAACTAAAACCAATGGGATGTACTCTTTATTTCCTCCGATTCCTTTGTGGCGTTGTCTGATGTCATAGTCATACAAGACGTATATTCAATTTGTCTCTATCAATTCACTTTCTATTGTTAAATTATTTTTCTTATGTAATAAAAATAACGTACTGAATTCCGAAATGTTGATTACATGAACAACGTATGTATTATATAGGAGATAGCACTATCAACATATTTGTTAAATAAATATTGTTTTCACGTAATTGACGTTGTCTCAATGAGAATCCAATTTATTGCTGTCCTTACGGCAGGGATCCAGGTCTTGTCTTTAGTTAAAACACCGTATGGGCTATAATCATATATTAAATATATTATATATTATCATTATCGAAAATGATAATTCAAATGGTGGCTATTTAGTTGTTTTTATATAACATTTTTTATTACAGCATTTGCTACCAAGACCTTCAAATTAAATGAGATATTAGTCAATACATAAACAAACAACTTTTTTACACAAAAGAAAACAAATTAATGTGTATAAAATACTTAAAAGTTAAGGATAGCTTAAATCTTAAATTATGTACAAAATTAAGGACCAAGTGTGTGTGTGACATAAAAAATATAATTCAAACTGTTCCAATCTTAGAACATTAATACATACTGGATGACTTTAGGAAAATACATTTTTTAAATTCGTTAGCAGACAAAGAGTAATCATTGAATATTTTTGACAGTTAATAATGGTCACTATTTTCATAATACCAATTTTAAGAAAACCATACGGTAAATAAATAACGATAATAATGTAAGAACAAAATACGATACAGCTAAGATGGAAATATACAATGACCTATTCCCAGCCTACACTTCATGTTAATATTTCCATTCAATATGCTCTTATCCAATTTCCAAAACAGGTGGCAATTATATTTTTTGCTTTTTAATATTCTCCTGTTATATACCCCACGGATCTATTTTCAGTTAGGATTTGAATTATAACTCACCTTAGAAAGTAGTGTTAAGACTTTTATCCGATTTTTGATAACTATTCATAACGGCTGCTATTTTAACAAAATTAATATTATAAATGAGCACAATTTTTTTGGAATATTGTTGTAATAATATTGTCAATATTAACATGAATATTACACCAAAAATGTTCCTCCCAGTATTTTTGTTTGCCTTTATACCCCATTTATTTTTCATTTAAACGTGAAAAGTTTTCAATTTTGGTCAGTGTGCGGTTATTTTCAAAAACCAACTAGCGATATACATTGTGACAAGAACGCTTATAACTTTGGAAGTATAGCACCTACTGGTTTTACTTTATAGCTATTGTTTATAGAATAGAAGCCACTACTCGGTTAGACTTCTTATTGTGTTTGTTAAATGATTACTCAACAGTACATTAATCGACTCAAGCTGAAGTTGTCGCATTTTTTAAAATAGAAAATAGGCATGCGCTTGACCACTATCTCGCCTGATGGTAAGCGACGATGCGATCTAGGATGTAACGGGCTTGCCTAGAAGATACCTATTCCCTCGTGACTTGAAGACCCCTAAATTGTATTTGTCAGGAAACACAAACTCAGACAAAGAGTTCCACTCTTTAGCGGTACGTATCACAAAATTGGAACTAAAACGCTTAGTGTGACTCTTTGGTATATCTAACTTACACTATAATGGTGTTGCCTATTGTTAAGTCTGGTTGTCCAATGAATAAATTGGTATAATTGTTTGTTGATTATCGATATCACGCTGTGCACTGTAGAGTTTAAGAATTAGTGTTTGATTATTGTAAATTCTCTAGGACATACAAGACACTTGGGATGTTTTTTTAAGTTGATTTGCGACCATTCCCAAAACAAATGTTAAGCGTCACCGGCTAAATACTTGTTTTCAAAAATACCAAAATTTCTCTTTTATAGGTATGAACTTGGTAGGTGAAGCTGAAACTTGCAATGGAGCTGAAAAGTTATGCACTAGAGTCGAAAGTAATGTGGTTAGATTCACCCGGGTGAATTTGAGTCGAGCCCTTCGGGTCAAAAAGTGAATGGGATTTTAATAACTGTGTTCTTGTATCCAACTGCGTTGAATTAAGGATTATCTCATGAAAATGATGCACTTTTACCGAACCATTTTTTTTTATTACCTAGTTTTGCCTCTTTTTCGGCAATGCAAAGCCGTTTTCGTGGAATAACTGACGATTTAAAATATCATAACATAATAAAAACAAGAAAATAAATGCAAATTAATTATTATTGCTTTTGAATTCCTTAAGTTTTATGTACGAGTATTAAAACTGGTTCTATAGCATATTGTTGTATGTTCACGCCCCGTCCGGAGCAAAAGTTTGTGTGGTAAATAAACACAAAAAAATTACAAACACTACTGTTACCTATTTTATTTATAGTCCTATTTTGAGGTTAAAATTTCCGAACCATAGCAAAATCAATTAGACTCTGTAAAAGTAATAGGTAGTCAAATATTTGACATATGAGTTCAAAACCGAATGGCACAATTTTGCAGGATATAAAATCTATCATCGAGGCACGGCAGGTCTTTTTTATTATTTGATTTTGAAACATTTGCTTTCACTCACTTAAATGACTGGCTTTTGATAATCGAAACTCAAACCGTTAAAATTAAAAACTATATATATAAAACAGCGTTCAGTATCCTGTAGTAAAAATATAATTTATCAAATTGCGGAATATAAATTATAAACAAAACAAAAAGAATAAAAAGTAAAAGCTATTTTATTAGTAAGATAGATTAGTTATTTCATTAGAGACTGAATCTATCGCAAAGATAGATAAGTAGCACTAATTTTAGTTTAAGTAAGTGGCGATAAGATGTGTGCGTGTTATTTTACTCCTAAAGTTGTAACTTAAACTTGTAACTTAGAGAATTTCTATCAAGATGTCAATAGCAGGTATATTTACATAGCTTTAGCATAATCTCCGATAGATCCGAACAAGTCGGCAGACAGTGGGGAGTCATCAAACGGCAGTTTGGCGAATTCTTGAGCAGTTAGGGCGGCGCGAGCAGCCGGCGGCCGGAAAGTTTTGAAAGAGGCTATGCTGTATGCGTACGCTTTTATTTTATATCGCATGCGAAAAGTTATGATTTTTATTTCGAGTATAAAAATACTAGAAATGATAGACTTTTTGCCATTAACTTATTTTAGAAAGATCTACTACCTACTATTTCATTTAAACTCAATGATAAAAATTAGAAGCTTTTGAAAATGACTTTCCATAGCTTTGGCAAGAAACAGAAGCATTTAGGATTGGTTTTACTTATGTTTAATATAGTATTAAATATTGTTTAGCGCAATCTGGCTTCTGATTGTTTAAAATGGGGTTACTAAGAACTGCACTGATTTTATTTATTTTGGATGACAACACAACAGTGGCGTTATAACTCCCCAATCGCATGTAACCGTAGCCGTATCAGGATCAACTTTAGTTTTTGATCAATGAAGGAATTTGTTTTTACAATGTCTTAGATTAGTGTGCACATGGTAACCATAGATATTTCCGATGGGTATAGAAACAATATCAATATCACTGTATTATCAAATTATTGACGGCGTTTTTCGCTCGATATTTTTTTTTCCATTGATTGGATTCGCTGTTGATCCCAATCAAGCCTGGGGGCCAATATAGGAACCATGATGGAGCGAGCTTACCCACAAGATGCTTATTCATCCTGGTTTTGAAAACTTGGTACTTCCATTCCATCAGCCTGCGTGTTAGTCCATATAAAAAGGCATTTTCAGTAATTTTTCCAAAGATTTTTAATCATTGATTTTTTAGTTAAAGGGCCTTTGTATTTGACATATTCATTTAATTTTACGAGAATAAGAGACATTATTAGAATAAACAAAAGTTTTGGCTCAGTTTGAGAATCGAACACCCCGCTTTGCCTCTTGGCAGCCCGCGATCCACATAACAATGATATAAGGCGAGATTGTGCCCCAACTTGGAACTTCCTGCTTCTTGTTTAACGTTATACTGCACGTCTTTGTAACACCGGCTAACTGCGGGGTGGCATTATGTACTGGGTTATGTCGCGTAATAGCAATAAGAAATGCATTATTAATAAGAAAATCAGCAAACTTAGCCTGGTTTTATTTAATGTGGGCACCACATAACACCAACCCTTCACAATTAACGGTGTCGTGAGAAGCAACTAATAATAATGTAGGTAATCACTGCGATTCCGTAGACACAAAATAGGCAACAGCGTTTTCCTTAATATGGTATATTTTGCGATTACCAAACCACCTGCCAAGCGAAGAGATTAAGGCAAAGCCTCCCATTTTTGGTAAAATCATTCCGAATATTGCCCGTATATTTGGACTACACTTTTCGAACATGGAAAAATATTTTTTTCAAATACGAATTTTATTTGTCTTTTCAAGTGTTACGTATTTTCAAGTTACAAACATTCATCTTATTCCTACCACTTTTAAAATATCTCTTAATAGCGAATTGTACCCCCTAAAGAGCGTTTTCTAAAATTCCTTCCTTTATGGTCGTCAATATTTTTTGTAAATGTTCTTTAAATATCCTCACTCCTTTTAAAGGGAAAGTATACACTTACTATATCCTGTTATAATATAACGTTTGAAGAGTATTCACTAGTTGACTAGTTGTTGGATAAGTAATAGTATGATTTATCAACTTCGTAAAATAATGTATAACTTTATATCATTGCAGAGCAATAACACAAAAAAAGAAAATGTATCCACATTTAATTTTTTATTATTCAGCTTAATGAAATTCTATCTGAACTTATCGAAGCTGAAACTGCTGGTTAACCCGCGAAGAATACCCGCTAAATCTTTTTTCGGTCGTCACTTATCGTCATAGATTAAATTTTCACCTTCAGCTAACTGAAAAAATCCATTATTTCCGCCAGATGTCACCGAAATCAAATGTCGTCAGGAATAATAAAGATATGGAGTGACTTACCTATATAAAATAAAGTCAAACTTGCGAACATCTTTCAATCCAACAGTTGGAGCAATTGCAGACGGCATCTGCTATGTGCATTGTATCATATATGGGAAAATCACACTGACTCAAGTCTTTGAAAGATCATATTTATTATTATTAATCTTATATAGATTTATAATATAAAAATAATGGATCAGTTAAGACAGGGATATATCAAATCAATTTTACACTATTCTGTATCACAAACTATTATGTTACGTTGCCGTTGCTTTAAGTAAATTCCTATATTTTTTCCTTCCTTTTATTTTTATGCAGTATAAAAACCTTTTAATGATTTTGTATTATCAGTAAACGTTTTCTGATTTCCAATTTTTTATGGATGCATCGTCTCTATGCATTTTCTAATCTGTGTCCATGTCGCTGAAACACAAAGTTTTTTGAATCCGAGACAGACAGACAGGCATTAATCAAAGTCGATCAGAAACAGGCGGTCGGGACTGTGTAGGGAAAAATTGGGAGAATCAAGGAGCATCTCGAATAACCTCCATACCTTTTTGCCTGTAAAAACAGGGTGACTCATTTCAGTACGTGAAGTAACAGTATTACATTTATAGATCTGAAATCTATCATTTCACGACTACTTCAGGTTGTATATGAATTTAAAATCTTATTCACATTACTGCATCTGATGTTGAGCCAATAATCTTATTAAATTACGACATTGCCTTACTTCACTGTAAATAATCCTTTAAGGTATGCTGGAATGATTAAATTTTGTCAATTTCTTAGGTTTATTATATATTTTATAAATAGTTTTATCAAAAATAATAGTGTTTTTCAGAAAAACATGTGAACCTATTATGAAAGTTAATCTTTAAGTTCACGTGTTCATTCGCTAATTTTCATTATATTTATCTGAAGAGTTTTGTCCCGTTCTTCCTTTGGTGTTTCTATCCGCAGAGTAGATGTTTGCCTCAGCAATGTGAATAATTTATACTACGTTCAATATAAAGTGAACGCGTTATTTGGACTAAAGATGTAAAAGTGTTATAAACATTCCGTATACCAATAGTCCTAAGTTCGAACATAGTTGGAACACATAAGTATGTTTAAGTAAGGACTACAATTGAATGTTCAGAATTTATAAGGGGTTTTAATAAAAATGGGGTGAACTACGGTATGGTCTTGATGAAATAAGTAAACCAGGTTTTGTAATTTTTCCCGATGGTTATTTAATGATAAATTTCAACTTTACCCTGATGATTTTAGTAACTTAGAGCCCGGACACAACCTAAGAATATACAATTAATAAATCATTCGCTAGAGACTAAAATTAATTTAATAATAACATAATCATATTTAAGTGAATTTCCATACAATTCCGTCGCGGGCCGTAATATGAAAATTTCCAATCTGAATTTATAATTATCTGGCGGGCTTCAAGGGTTCCAGAGTTAAATCAACAAAATAAGAGACAGCAAACTTTGCATATTCCGCCGTTAATAATTACGAAGTTTCCATGGCGGACGGAATGCGATTTATTCCGATTTTCGGATTCGGAAACTTGAGAGTTGGAGTAGTGAAATGATGGTAGCCAAGCAAGGGTTGGGGTTTGATTCTATCATCATAAAATGTTTTAAAATAAATCTTTTATATTTTTAGGCACTACATTACTTTAACATTTATCACAACAGTACCAATGGATATCAGACCTTAGTTATTGTAATGTTTAAACGTTTATAAATTATAAAATAATATCTCTATTGACAAATTCAGCTCAAGTACAGAAGGTATTATTTCTTTGTTTTCATTCTATAGTGAATCAGACTGGGTAATTTATCAAATAAGTAGACATTGTGAGACCGAAATACGTAATCAAGCTTACATGTTTATCTTTATATATATAATTCTTCTGTGAGTGTGTATGTCACTGAACTCCTCCTAAACGGCTGGACCGATTTGAATGATATTCTTGTGTGTGTTCAAGGGGATCTGAGAATGGTTTAGATTCACAAATCAGCCCGGCAGATGGCGCTGCAGACGGTATCTAGGTTATTTATCTATACTGCAAAAATAACAGGCAGGACAACGTCTGTCGGGTCCACTAGTTATATATAATTACTACCTGACCCGCTTCCCAGCTAAGCTGCTGTGGCTCAGATTTATATGTTAAATTAATATATTATAATAAAATTATTTGAAATATTGAAACTAATTATAACAATAAACAGCGTTATAAGCTATTTCATAATTTTATTTTGATTATAAATTAAAATGAAACCTATCCTATGTCATAAGTTGGGGCAAATCTAACAAAATAAAAAAATCCTTTAAAATCGGTTGATTGGTTTCGAAGTTAATTGCGGTCAAACACTATGACAGACAAATTTTGTTATCTTATTAGTGAAATGTCCAGAAAAACGAACTTTTTAATTACATCCAGAGACATTTTTAAATGGCCGCATATTAAGAGCATAATACCTTATTCATTTGCTACGAGACAGAACAATATACCTATGAACATTTAATTATTTTTATGTGTCCTATCCTAATCATTACTATTGTCATCATAAAAAACCCTAATTTTAAAATTAAAATGATGATGTCATATTTAAGGATAAAATGCACATTATGGAATAAATAATGAATCATCAAAAAAAACATAGACAAACTTACGTTATAAAACAATCTCGGCCATTGACATCATAAGGTAATTCAAACCTACAAGATGATATACAAGAATTAGATTTATTAGAATTCGTATCCTCTTAAAATACAATAAAATATTTATTTTAAATAAACGAAAGTGAAGCTACTAGCTGTCTACGACGTCGCGATACTACGGTGCTACGTAATTCGGCCGGTTAAGGCAGCTCGTCACGGTTCGTAGCGCACGCGCAATCCGTGTTCATCGCATTAGCGGCTTTATAGAAAACTGACTTTAACAATTTAAACAATTCAATTTTGCCAAAAACTTCAATTTATTAAAACTGTTTATTAATTTGTCCTTTTAAATTAAGTTCGAGAATAAAGATTGTGATTGAAACAATTATTTTGTATCAGATTACATCTTTCGGTACCCTTCGTAGACAATATATGGTTTCAAATGGCTCTTAGAGATTTATAGTAATATAAGTTATTTGCGGATTGTTACCATGTACCTTGTTATTGAGTTTCCGATATTTCGGCACTGTTGCAAGTGCCATGATCACGGAGCGACTATAATGTTAGTGACCATGAAAGTTTAAAACAATATATTCTTAGAGATTTTCCTAATTTTTCTTAGTGAGTGGTTCGCATATCACAGGGTTCAAATATCATTTCGTTAATAAATCGACAATTGAGATATTCTCAGTCATAATGTTTTATTATTACTAATCTGGGCATAACATTTGAGTTAGGCACGTATTTAAGTAGTTAGTCTGTGCTGCACTGATACTAACTACTATCAATAATGAAATGCAAAATAAATTTCAAATAGATTTCGAGTGAACGGTTTTTCAGGCTAACAGCCAAAGCCACTTCAGTTTCCGCTAAAGTTCTGTAAACCTGTGGAGAAGCAGCATTCACAGTCGAATGAGAATCGAACCTTGCGCTTGATACGCACGTATGTAGAATATGTAATGTGGAAATATAAAGAGCTGCTATTTGGAATATTTTTTTAATTTTGGTAAATTAATTAAAAATACACATTCAAGTTCACTCTAGACCACGTGTTCTGGTGGCCAAAGTGGACCGAACGTAGGTAAAATGTATGTATGTAAATGTAGACTCAAATGCCCAATAATTTGGAAGGTTAGTACACCGAGGTATACTTGCCCTTTTCTTAGACAAATTATACAAAAAGATTTATTTCAACTGATTAATTAAGATTGATTAAAACGTTTTCCTGCCGTGTGCTTTCGGAACACGGATTTTCTACTGTTCCTGACGGTTCCCGGTAATTCTCAGCATAAAAGTTTCACAGTGAATGTGAATGAAGTGTGTAATTAAAAGCGGCTAATGATACTGCAGGTAACCATCATACACCTCTCGTTGAACCCGGAACGGTCGGCAGTGTTTTCCAAATTATGGTCTTAATCTGACAACACAAAATGAGTCAAACATAAACAAACCTCTGTTACATCGAGATTAAAAGCTTGAAAAAAAAACATTTTGAAATATAAATATAATTATTGCTTACGCATATAATACATATTGTAATAATTTTGTAAAATATAACCATTGTTTTCGATAACTAATATAAAAGTGTACCAAAAATATACCAGTCGTGGTAAACTACAACTTTCTTTTATACACCTGCAGTTGAATATTTAAGTATAAATCCGCAAATTATAATATGTAGAATTACATTATTATGGGTTTTATCTGAAATATTCATATTTAAATATAATTTAAATTTTTGTGGCTAGTAAATGTAGTATTAATGTAATCAAATAAAGTAGCAATAATCTACTCTATATCATATGACAACGTGAAAAGCTTTGCGGTAAGAAGGTACCCGAGACAGTCGCCGACAAACTTAGCCAGAGCGCGTGCCACTTGATTTATTATGTACGTGTCTGTACTGTGTATCAAAGCCTCGACACATACGGAAAACTTTGGGATAAGCGAACGCAACTTTTCTAACATTTCTCGACCAGATCGTGAAATAGTCGCTAGTTTACTGATAAATTTTAAGTTTCTTTGTTTCGATTTTAATTTATCATGTATTACGTGGGAAATAGTTCTCCATCCAGATTAATGGTTAGAGATCTCACGTCTTAAAAAGCTACGGTTTACATTTAAACTAGGCGATGCAGTCGCTGAGCATAAAGCTTCGCCAGCACCATATATTGGAGCGGAGCGTAACACTAAAAAAAAATATAATGTTAAGTAAATTTTAAAATTCCATAAGTAAGAAAACTTTTAAATCGGAGCTCTTTTTTTTCAATGGGAAATCCCATAAAGCCAATGTTTTGTTGATCATAACTTTTTATTTTTGTGAATTCAAAATTCGGGCTTCGTCACATTCTCGTGCTAAATGTGTTGATGCGATTCCACACAAAAATTATTAAAATCGGTAAAGAAAGAGTTCTTTACCGATTTTATAGCGTAACAGACATTGCGTCATTGATGCTGATCCATGGGAGCTACGCTCCAATAAACTTAGACGTCGTAAAAAATAGGATATCAAACTGTAGTTTGTGTCTAGGTACACTTTTATATGATTAAATATTTTTGGGGGTAATGAGCATTTGAAATGCAATTAGCATTTCTAGAATTTATAAAATAAAATAGATTCTGGTACACATTGCTTTTGTTTCAGTTGGATGACGAAACTAATTATAAAATAAACTAAACAATCAGAAAAATTCCACTACAGTTTGTTAAAATTTAAACACAGAATTTGTTTATCGTATTTTCAGTTTGATTGGTTCAATAAGTTTCTAATTTTTTGTCATTAATATGAAAATTGCTAACGAGATTTTACAAATTCATTCGATTAAATCACATTAATTCGTGAAGTTCCGATTTTGTATTGTTTAACATTTATTGCTATTTTGTATACCTAAATTTTTGTACTAAAAAAAACAACCTATCGCAGAATTTAGCTGTTCACGGTCCTCACTGATTCCTATTACTATTGTTTCGTGTAATAATCTTGTTCGAATAAAACGGGGATTTACATTTATAAAATCAAAAGAAGCGACAGTACATTTTACATTGTTTATTATTCTGTTTGTCCCTACTAATAAAACTATACCAAACATACAATACATACCAGCTATATATCTCGATTGTAGGGCCATAATTGTACTAACTTACTAGTTAATTTTGAATCTCACTCGATTCTGTAGACAAATCGTGTAGACAGTTTTGCAGGAATATTCATTAGTTAAAATATGAAATTGCCGGATTTTTAATCATAAATAAATAATAATTTAACATCGTGTTAAACACATAAGACCTCAGGATGATAACCCTCTCGACGATGAACACAAAGCTTAGGTGTTCCATATCCATTATCACAATTTATTAATCTCTTGTGTGGCCCCGGCATTATAGTTGAAGCGTAAAAAAAAATCTTCGGAGGAAACGATTTTCCCAAGGAAAATAACGCAGTTCGGCTTGTTTGCTTGCAAAATATTATCCTCACACAATACTTTCTTGTAAACCGCACATATTGAATTTGTTTAAGGGGTAATATAGGATTATTACAGATTCTTTTAAGATTCTAGGAGATTTATTTTTTAATTTTTGAAAACATTTGTAATAAGCAAACGTAAACTTAGTAAAAAAAATTATAGGGAATTAACTATTTCGGCAAAATTTTGGCTGCGGCAATCAAGTGGCTTGCATGGATTTAAACCCAATGTAATAAAAAAAATAAAAGAATAGAAGTTTGGAAAAAATCGTTTCTGATACCATATGATCATATACTTAATGGCTTCTGGAAGAGATAGTACTCTCGTATATTTTTTATTCCCGATCTGACCATATGAAGCACATTTGTTTGGATGTCGCAGTCTTTTATATAAATAATCATAAAAGCCAAACCTATACACATAGCTAATATAATTTGTCACGAACCTCTAAGTACGTAATACAATTTCCCAGGTAGAAAGTCAAAGAGCTCCCCCTTTACATGGCTACCCTCCCCAGTGTCGCAATAAACTTAATTACGGTAATGCTAACCTCAATACGTGACGTTTATGATTTAGGGTAGCCACATGTTAAGATTAATTAGGAGTAGCTTAATAATTATACAAATTATGAATATTATTAATATAAATATGAATAAGAATCGTTAAAACAATTGTAGATAAAGATCTTTGTTTATTCGGTAAAATAAAAGTGATAATTTAATAAGATATAAAATACGTGTGTAAAAAACAACCACGCCTCCGAGCCCTCAGATGGGATTCGAACCCACGACCTTTCGCAATCCGGGCGACTGCTCTGACCGCTGAGCTACCGAGACGCTGGCAAACGTGTCGAATTTTACAAACGTATTCCAACTTCTACTATGAGCTAGTATCGTTCCACCAATGTTGAACGCTAACTACCTTCAACATTGAAAGTAATATTTTTACAAATATTAAACAATCAATTAAGATGGAACCAGCTATAATTACGTTTTTATTTAATTTTTTTGCATTCACAATGCAATATTTCTATAAGATATAAAATACGTGTGTAAAAAAACAACCACGCCTCCGAGCCCTCAGATGGGATTCGAACCCACGACCTTTCGCAATCCGGGCGACTGCTCTGACCGCTGAGCTACCGAGACGCTGGCAAACGTGTCGAATTTTACAAACGTATTCCAACTTCTACTATGAGCTAGTATCGTTCCACCAATGTTGAACGCTAACTACCTTCAACATTGAAACTAATATTTTTACAAATATTAAACAATCAATTAAGATGGAACCAGCTATAATTACGTTTTTATTTAATTTTTTTGCATTCACAATGCAATATTTCTATAAGATATAAAATACGTGTGTAAAAATAAAAAAATTGTATATTGTGTAAAAATATTGCATTGTGAATGCAAAAAAATTAAAAAAAAAAACGTGATAATTTAATGCAAAAATATATTAGGTATCAACGCAATCCGCAATTGCCAAAACTGGTAATAAAAAGTGGAAACGGCTCGCCCTTCAATACGAGTGTTAAAGAATAAGAATCTAGTTATTCAAAAAAATGTTTCGTTCTAGACTTGAGTACAGTGTATCCGGATTACAAAAAATACATGAAAATCCCTGAAAGTAAGAGAAATAAATTGCTTTTAAGAAGTGACAATTTTTTTTTTTCACTTTGTGTCAAATAAAAAGAAAATATAAGACAAAATAAACTAATCTCACCTGAGAACAAAAAAAAAATCTCTAAATTTTAGTACATTATACTTCCTCCAAGCGCTTCAACATTGGTTATATGGTTCGTCATACTATAAACCATGTTTCTTATACCATTTTGGGATTTAATTTTCATTACTCTACGAGAGTAATGTTAAGCTTTTGAAGCGTCCGGGCTGGGTGCTTGCCACTCATTTAGTTATTTTTCACTTTATATATTTATTCCTGTCGTTTCGACTCATTTACAGGAGCCATGATCACAGGATGACTAAGGCTATGGGGGCCATATATTTTTTACTATCTTCACAATATTTTATTCGAGCACGTTTCTAACTATTAAAATTTATATAAATCAAATTGTTTTATTTCGAATCGATGCAGTTTTAGCGCTGGATCTAAAATAGTATATTCTCTATCTCCTTTGTAATCTATATATTTCCCAGTTAATTCAAAATTAAGCTCACCCGCCACTCGCGCAGTGAGTATGTAATTACGTGCTAATTACGCACTCCGCGCGAGCGTATGTAATGCGGTCGCCGCTTTGAGTTCACAGTTCTGCTGCTTCAAATCTTATGATAAACTGAAATTTCAAATCTAGAAATGTTCAAATAGTTCATCGAAACCTTAAAATGTATTCAGATAAATCTCAATCCAATAGCATATACCTACTGCAGAAACTTTAGTTAACGTTAGAACCTAATAACCTAGAACATAGCCTGCCTTTCGCGCCGATGGCCCTAGGTATGGGCAAATGTTTGTGTGATGAATACGAGCATGTATACCTGAGTCATGGTTTTTACTATATTACTATTAGAGCAATTCCAAAATACTTTCTTCTTTTCGTAATGTATCGTCACATTTCACTTATATTAACTGAGTCAAAATATGGTTCAGAATCAGTTCAAATAGTAAGTATTGGTTGTTAAGCATTGACTTTGAATATTTAATATACTTATCCTTCATTATGAAACCTACTGTTATGTAGAAACAATATACACCATACAATACGACCATAAAAAAAGGGTTCCATGAGATAAAACGCCAAATAGTTCAAATATATGTACGAAGCTGACAAAGATTTTATAACAACTGTCAACATTTAGTTTTTATAAATCCTTGCTTCTATTGATTTATTTAAAAATATAGTAGAAATAATAATGACCTGCATTTTTTTGAGGCAATATAATACAAAACACTTTATTGATAACACCACATTGAAGTAATAATAAAACAAAAGAAAACTTAAAATAGTGTAGTCACTTATATTTTATATGTGAGATTAACTTTTGTGATTGTTACATTTGGAACTCGTATTCATATTTTAAAAACCAAGAAAATTAGATTTTTGTTAAAAGAACAACATCACTGTTAAAAGAAACTAGACAGTATTAGCAAGACTCTTTTAACAGTTTCAGCTCTTCAGTTTCACAACCTCCGATATCTCGGGTTGTTTTCATATTTAAAATAAAACATGATAAAATAATGGGTGACTCTTTAAGATGGACGCCCTGTACGATATTTCTATACGAAGATAGAAGTGGACGATATGGCGTCCATCTTGAAACTATATTGAGCACCTATTTTTAAAGTCAGCTGAACCTTCATATAGTATTACGAAATTTCCTACTTAACGATTGGAAAATCGCAATCGACCTACCTAGTGAAGGTACCCGAGAAACCCATTTGGTTGCAATTATGTGCAGCGCCGATGCAGCGCGGCCGATACCGGCTGATGAGAAATTTGACGCGCGACCACACGGAAATATTGCCGCGCAACTAGCAAGCTGTAAAATCGATCAGGATACGACACTTTAAATTGTTACTATTACTGAAGGTAAGATGTTTAAAGAACACCGATACCTTATCTAAAATAGTACCTATGTAACAGTCAGTTTGTTGCACAAACTAACAGGCTCCGTGCCGTGGTTAGTAAAAAAATAATGTATTGTTGTTCACATAATTCAATACACTTGAATTTTAATTAAATAAGACAACTTAGGCCATAAGCACCTAAACTTCGATTTTTTCAATTGGTAATTGAAATTCTCTCATCCGGTATATTAGGTAAACATATTGTAAATGCTTATACGTCATTATGGAGAAAAAACATCTCTATCAAATTGTAATTTAAGATATTCGTTGTAAATATACAATAGCTTTACAAAAAAGTACAATAGTTACTTTAGCAAATTCCTGGTATTTAAAGTATTTAATATCCAATCTTGAAAATATTTAATATCCAATAATAATTTGTTAACCTATTCTCGAACATATTTTTATAACTATAAACCAACTGAATATACTAATGAAATATTTTAAGCCGATCAAAACATTTGTTCAAACAATCGACGCAAACCTCTCAACTATCGATTGTTACTTTATGCGATTACACCCTCTCGATAGGATGTTGAATCGAGTACTCGATGCGTCAAACAAGCGTGTAATTGCTTATTTACACTCGAGTTTTGCCGCAGTTGGTCAATTCTTTTTTTTAATGGGCAATTCGAGAACCAATATCGAATTAAATTCTTGAGATAATAGCGTTTCGGCTAAATTGTTTTATAATCGATTTATGCAGATAAAATGTAATAGCAACTGAGATTCTGAACTTTAGCATTGAAAGATAGAAGAATTTAATTTTTGTAAACATCTTTTATTATTAAAATTAATAAATAATAATCAATTTTAGGAGTGTTGATAATGACAGCTGATTTGTGTATAAGATTCGGGCAATGATACCTAAATGCAAAATGATTTTCCTATGTTGGGTTGAGTTTCAGTAACGACGATTTGATGAAACCTCTACGTACTAATTAAAATGGTGGTCCCGCTATGAAGATTCACTTTGAAACATTAATGCATGTTCACGAATAATCAATTATTACAATTTAATATCATATAAAACATATATAACAAACAATCTGCTAAAGTGATGCCACACTTCCCGAATCATTCGAAGACAAGCAAAATCATTTTGACTAAAATCTAATTTCTGTTCGTACGTCAAACTTATTGTTAGATCATATAGGCCTTCATTACGAAATATACTATATTGTTCTTTATCTATGATTGTAGATGAATCCCGTCACCACTAAACTTGATTGCATGCAAAGTGACTTTGAAATAAAAGAAAGAATACTTAATTGATAATATTGAAAATAAGCTAATTATGAAAGTATCCATTAAATTTATCATTATTGACAGACTAAATTTATCTAATTACAACATTTCTCAAATGATATCTGTATTGAAACTCAAGCTTTTACTTAGTTGTCCAGAAACAACACCTTTTGATGTTATTCTGTATTTTTAAATATACACATAAGCCATAGATCGTTAACAGAAAAGACGTATTGATATAATTGTCAGACCCCGTTTAACACTCAAATTAGAAACGGGACTCCCAATCCCAGTGCTTGAAATTATAAGTAGAAAAACTTTCGGGATTTTATTCAACAACTGCTAATTAACTTAAAGTATAGAAAAATAATTCGACTTACTGATATCGTTAATTTCCTCTGGTGTAGAGTTAATAGAGCTCTCGGCTCTTAACAACTCGTACGGTCATCGGATAAGTGAGCTGTTGGCTAATTACGTAATTCTGTTGTTAACAAATCTCGTTTGAAATCAATGAAATTGTTACTTCTGCGATTATGGATATATGATTCGATAGTTTTAGTTGCTAAAAGAGGCACTTGAAACTGTTAAATCTTTCATCCATAGTCACAAAAGTAACAATTACAATCAGAGCCGTCTTTAATCTATTGGAGGCCCTTGGCATATAAGAATAATGGGGCCCCTATGACTTTGACAGAACACTTTTTTACTACTAGAATAGACAATGAAAGTAGATACACACGATTTCAGATTTTTTTATTGACACTCAATAGATTAATAGATAATATTTTATTTAAATAAGGCGATTTTCACATATTTAAAATTATCTAAGCGTGCTGAAATTCGATAGCCTTATTTTGGGCGAGAGTAGAGTAGTTTCGCGCACGCAAAAGCAAGTCGATAATATAGCCCCTAATTGAGGTTCGATATACTCTAATTAAATAAGTTTTTCAGTAATAAATGTCGGTATTGGTTTAGTGATCTGGCAGGAACTAGGGGCCCCGATTGATCGCGGGGCCCTGGGCATTTGCCCAGAGTGCCCAGTGGGAAAGAGGGGTCTCATTACAATGATTTCAAACGAGAATTGATAGCAACATAGGAACGTAATCTGCATACTGCATTATAGTTAAGTGCAATGTATTACAATTTACAGGCACAGTTACTATATTAATTTATTTAAGATTGTGAGAGAATCTCTAGCTATATCCTCGAGTCCCCCCGTACTTATACAAGTACAAATTAATGATAGCAGTTCAGACCTGACATTTTAACTACATAAAATGTTGTCTCTTAGTAACTACCTTACGTACTTACCCAAGTACAAAATATTTTCAATGTTTTCCTTCTTAAGGAGGTGCTATAATACATCACAAACATACCGCAAAAAATACAGACAACAGAAATTCATTTCAAAAATTGCCTAAAACCGACATCTCTTTGTCGCGGTCTGAAGTTTTGATTCGTACTTGGTATAGTACAGCCGGCAGAAATGACTACTGATGTTAAAAAAACAGAGGCCTTACGAGGATATACATATATAGCTCGAACTAACCTCTCTAAAATGAGTGTTTTTGTAAGATTCGAGTCTAAAGCAAAAATTTCAGAGCTCAAGCAACTGTAAGTTTTGAGTCTTTTTATGTGTGTTCAAGTCCTAAAAAACAAAATTCGAGATTGAGTATTTAAAAATGGTTCAGTCTTTCCAAAAAGAACTGATGATTGAGTTCTTAAAATACTGCTCAGTTTTTTCAGAAGAACATTAAACTGAAAATCTATGAGCAGTTTCATCTTAACTGAATATTCATAGCATCCGTTCAGACATTTAGGCTAATTTTATTTATATTTGACAAATAATAAAAATGTTTGCATTATTGGGCCACAGCTCACATCAATCACTTTAATGTGAGTCTTTTTGATTAAACTTTAATCTCCTTCTTTAAAGCTCAAATTAAATTTCAAATAATTTCAAAGAATCGTGTTTTAAAGTTAAAATTAGGGACTTGATTAGAATCAATAATTTTGAAGGATTCCAAAGAACACAAAGAATTAAAAGACAACACTATGAAGTCCTTTCTGTATCACATTTTTTAATATTAGCAACTTAGCCTCACAACAACAACCCATAGGACATTACACTATGAAATGGATAAAAATAGAATTAACTTTGTTGTTTCAAAGGTTTTGATGGCATTAAGAGCATACGCCCCAGAACAAAGTCTACTGGACAAGGCGTCTATATGAGAGTCGCATTGTAGTCGTAAATCTATAGTGATGCTCAAAAATGTTGTATTTTCAACCAACTCGACAACTTCATTATTTAAGTTCCGGAAATATGCCGCGAATACAAAGACCGTGGATATGGAATGGTAATTAGTATGGAATGTCGTAGCGGGGTCACTGTTTTCTTAGTTTTGAAAAGCGAAATCAATTTGTCTTATTCTATTTATTTCCTCCTCCTTAAAATAAGGTTTATTAAACTTCACTATTAATATGCGTAAAATTAATTGTTTGTTCCACCTATCGACATTCGATTCTTAAAGGGCGAGAGCAATATCACGACAAGAATATTGTAATTTTCATACACAATTATACACTTGAGAGGGTCAAAAAGAAGTTAACTTTTTTCACCCACTTATGTATATAACTTCCAACAAACGTTACTGAATTACCATTTATTATATATTTATCTTTTACTAGAATAATAGGCGTTGACTAACATGCTTCTTACTTTGAAAATAACAGATTTCTATAAACAGTTTTATTCTTTTTCATTCACTCAGGATTTGAATTTTTCAGAATAAAAATTCTCTGAGTCCAACCGGTTAGACAGTCTGTCAGTAAGTCACTCACTGAGAACAAAGCCTTTTAGATATATAAATAAACACTTAATTACGGCCTTTTTTTGACGCCATGTAATCACCAAATAGTTCAATTAGAATCGTTTAACTCTATATAACATCCCCTGAAAATGTTTCAGCTGAGCTAATGTACAATTAAACATACTTGTTTAGGAAGGGCATAACGTCTCGAGTGGCCCTTCCTTACGCCCCATTAGCTCATCTATTGCTCATTTGTCTGCTCCACGTTTGTAGAGGCACAGACAATCTATTCGAACTGCAACTGTATTTTAGTACCTCTTTATATATAAAACCTTGGCGCTTTTGCAATAAAAAAAGAAAGAAAGAATTTATTGATCGAAGACAAATAAACAATAACAACATAAAAACAATTGTGCTTAAAATAACTAAATTACACTTACGATCAACCAGGACCCTGCCTCAGCATAGGCCACTGCGAGCAGAGATCCACCGCAGCAGCGCTGATATTCTGGTAGGGCCTGCATGAATGACGCCCTACTGATAATGTAAATATATGTAATAAAAATAATAAAAATAAAGTAGAAGAAAAAAAAAACTGGTTGGTTGCCTGTAAAGTCGGTATACGGGCGAAAGTTTTACGTGACAACGACTTTGAGTGGTAAAATAATTTTAATGTGAATATTCATTCGTATAGTAGGAAGAAGGATGAAATAATAGTAACAATTTAAAACATTTATTTATACAAAGAATTATATTTAAAACATTAATTTATAGGCACGCGTCCCTTCCACTTTTTATGTCTGTCTCTCTCGCTCTTAGGCGGACTAACCATGCCCGAGTGGAAGGGACGCGTGCCTCTCACTCGCTCTCATTGTAAGCGCATAACGTGAGCGGAGCGTAACGCAGTTTCTTGAAGTGTCACCTGCAAACCAATTTATAAGAAGTTGTCACGTCAAAAAAGTAAAAACAACATACATATTTTAGGTACACTTTAATAAATAGGAATGCAAAAGAGGTTAATCTCAAAATAAGATGATCGCAGATCATTGAATGACTGGATCCAGGACACCTACAGAAACACCACTGCGCGATCACCTAGGTAAGTTAAACACACACTACGAACTTTGACTGGCATATCGATGAGAATTTTTTCGAATTTCAAAATTCGGGATTCGGGAAAAACCTGTTGATTCGATTCCACACAAAAAAAAATCGGTTTAGAACTCGGGAAGTAATGGCGTAACAGACATTGCGCCATTGAAGCTGATCCATGGGAGCTTCGCTCGCTCCGCTCCAATAAAAGGGTAAAATATACAACACTAATTTAATAAACGATAACGGTGTGGCTATGTTAGATGATAAAGTAGTTTATTATCATGTTTGAGAAAACGAGACATAAATATCGATATCGACAAACTTCTCTTCAATCGTGTGCGAGATATCTCAGCGCGCATGCCAGGCCGGCTAGTGTAAGTCATTAAACTTATAAATATTATAATGCATCTACAATAAGCTCGTAATTTAGAACATATTCCTATAAAATCTTTATTTTATTACAAATGGTAATATAAAATATAAAATAAAATGGTAATTTTAAATTAATAATGATAGTATTTTTACAAGCTTTTACTTAC
Source organism: Calamotropha paludella (assembly GCA_927399485.1). Taxonomy (NCBI): domain Eukaryota; kingdom Metazoa; phylum Arthropoda; class Insecta; order Lepidoptera; family Crambidae; genus Calamotropha; species Calamotropha paludella. The sequence continues at coordinate 14,077,550 of OV656803.1, read as the reverse complement.
TTTCAGCTGTCCCGATGTCTGTAATGAAAACTTACAAGTTGAATTTGAGCCACAATCCTATTTTCGATTGGGCTGAAATTTTTCATGCATACGTATTTTGCGTGATAATGCAATATTATGATAACATGGAGATTATCTGATGTTGGAACTGGAAGGTGGCCATAGAATCTCAGCAATAAAACGACACAGCCCCAACGAGTTTGGGCTTGTTTGATTTGTATTGACAAGTACTTTGATTCTTTATGGTAACCACGGTCTGATGCTGGAATTTGAAGTTGATCATAGGAGCTCCGCAATAAAACGACACAATCCCATCGAGATAGGGGTCGTTTGATTAGTTTTTTAACTTTTTGGTTCGTTTTATTAACAAGTAATAAAAGCTTGTTTTTAAAAATGGTTTATTTAATGGAATCCTGTTATTTTATGTACCACAATCTAAATTTGAGGAGATTTTATTGTAAAATAAATTGATTCATGATTTCTTTTGGTAGTTTCGTCATGATTTTGTTACTTGACATAATCATCGATTTCGCGGTAAATAATATGGAAGGTAGGTGAATTTTTATCGTCTTTAGCAAAGGCTTCACTCGAAACTAGGATCAAACCATTCCCATAAATCCCGGCAGCTAATCGACCGTCAGAGCCAAGATTAATAAACACGCTGAATTTCAACCTTTTTTCGGGATGCCTAATGACGCGGAGGTAATTATCCGGTTTTTAACCGTTAAGGGAAATTTATTGCTGGCTCAGCGGCGTTAGCTCGCAAATGAATTACTGCTTGGAAAATTACCTAAGTAGATACCATTTTTTTAATCTTAATGACGACTTTCAAATACAAGGATTAGAAACAAAAGACAGTCAAGTCAATTTAAGTCACATCATTTAATATGGTATACCTATCTACAGATTTTCTTTCCAACAAGTGAATTAGAAATTTGACAGCAAATATTAAAAATTGTTGATTAAAGTTATTAGGACACCTAGGTCTCAATACCATTACAAAAACTACATAATATAAAATAAAATATAATTACAGTATTTATGAGAAGAATAATTATGCCGACTGTAGTACCTTAGCTAACACAGAAGGTATCCTTACGATCCTACAAGTTCAATACATAAATAAGCGAGGTTGGTACGCACGATAAAGAAAAGTATCTAAAGGTTAAACCAACGATTATTTCAACAGCCATCATATCGTTATATATATTAAAATCTACTATGACAATTAATTTTGAAAGGATCTATTTCAAAAATTGCTTAATACTGTAGTAATAACCTACATAAAATTTATTTTATTTCGAGTTTTAGACCCACTAAATAATTGAACCGTCTAAGTCATTTTTATGAGCTTTAATAGAAGTATAAAAGAAGAAATGGAACTAGAAGTAAAAAAAGGAAATCTCGATTGACACCTATACAATTTTCCGGTAAAAAGTAAATTATTCAAATGTAGTACGGAGTTTCTAATGAAAGAAATGACATTTGTTTTCCAGAAGTCTGGTAAGAACTTACATATGCAACAACAGCCATCTATGCTTTGTATCAGAAGCTATTAGAGGCTGCAACTAAATATCCAAACTTTCAACCAATAATGTCGTTAATTTATAACTACTTCACCATTAAAATCCAAACCTCTCGCTATCCGGGTGAGTTCTCTTCCAATTCAGCTGGCGAGACCTTAACAGACCCGTTGAATTTTTTCAAGTGTTTCGTAAGCTGAATACTAGCGGTATCCCTACAACATCTTGTCGCTAGATTTCTAGAACATTATTGCAATTCATCAATTGCAATTGATGAATTGCAATAATTTTATAGGTATGAATCAATAGATTAGGAAGAATCTGTTATATTATGATACTATTATACTGCCTGATATTCCTCCTGAAGCAAGTTAATTTTCTTTTACTAAAAATTTCATTACATATAAAAATAATTACCGGGAATATGCTTAACTAACAAAAATTATAGCAATTAACTGCATCATCATGTTTTAATTACGTCTCATAACAACCAAATCCTAACTGTTAATTCTGTTCTATTATTTATGCAATATAAAATGAATGGATGTAAAAGATTTTTTTACCTTGTATTGTAGGTACAGAAATGTGTACCAAAATAATACACTGCTAAGCATTTATTTAATGTATTTTATCGATATCCATATTTCTACCGAAATTGGTATTTAGAGACCATTTTAACCAATCAAAGGTAACTATAAAGAGAAAACAAAAATACTTAGCAATTTTATTCCGATATCTTGTTTATTCGGTGGTGATACTTATTTCTGCCAAGTTTACTCTTGTTTGTATTTGCATTACCATATAAAGTTCTAAGAAAACGAACCATTATTAAAATCATCAGAGCATCTTTTTCTAAGTCGTCCAAAGGAGCAACGCAAATAAGAAGTCAACACAGAATATTTTTAAATTTATTGAATTCCGAATATAATATGTAATAAGTGTAAGATATTTACAATTATAATGGAAGTTTTAACTACAATATTTGTATATTATATAATATAAATCTACATAAATAAAAAATAGTACACAACCGCTAATCCATATGTTATACATAAATAATATTATAAAAAATTACATAAATCATGTAACTATTTCATTTATCATTTGTCAAACCAAGTAATGAATTAATAAATTAAATCATTTTTAAGATAAATGACAAGAAATAGTAATATCAATATAAATAATAAATATGGAATAATTTCGTTTTATCGGCAGTGTTATTTTATTCGTGTACTATATACTGAAAATAGTTATGCATAGTTCTGTAACAATTAGTCTAGGTTCAATGTGTAGGTACTTTCTTAAAGCCTAGTCACTATACGTTATTCTTTGGTATACACACACATTTCCTTATTATAGAAAAACACGATTAGGTAACTTTTGACTTGAATTGCTATATATAGTAGCTATTCGTGTGACATAAAAACGAAATGTTCAGCAAAAATTGCAATAAAATATATTTTTCTCGTGTGAATTAGTCACATCTAGATAACCGATGGTACATAACTACTCAAATTTATGTAGCAAAACTTACTAATTGTTCTTTACTTAATGGTTTCATAATCATATGTGATAGATTCGTAGATCTTACAAAAAAATAGATACGGCTATTACTTAGAATAATTACTGTTAATATAATATTCGATACAAACATACAAAATGAGGCCTGAGCGTACTAAAATTGGTGTCATTGCTGAGCATTTTCATTTTATATACTACCAACGTTAGTGGGGTTTCCAAAATTGGCGTAAAAATCTGTTTTCTCGTGATTTGGCACAATCCAATTATTATATACAAGATTCCAACTATGTATAGTGTAAAATACTTTAGTATCTAAGCCGAAATACTATGCCAATAATTATATTGTAATTCTATATATAGGTACTTATAGTAATAACAATAATAACTCTCATAAATTGTGCTACATATACAAATAAATATGACATAATAAATGTACAGGTAGTTCATGTTTAAAATGAAAGAAAAGAAAAATTATTTCAATACTTTTACTTGTCATATCACATAGTAAGATTACTTACATAAATCTCAAATCATAGTCCAACTTCAGCAACACACAAACCGAAATGAGAACCAACGCCAACGAGTAACAAATTAAAATTGCATAATAGGAATATACTTAGTTGGTTAATGTACACATCGGTAAAAGGAAACACTAGCGAATTTCTTTGTCAAATACTCCATATACCCACCATATCTATAGTTACGCTATATTTAGTAGGTTTTTAGTCCTGAATTGACACAATAATTCAGTGTTTCAATTTACCCTTATTTACATTAACCTACAGTCACCCTACGCATTGAGCAAACAGTTGCCATAATTGTAAAATTATAAAACAGTTTTTTTTTGTCATTTTGAGACATGATTATTGTACGATACAACAAATTTCAACACTATTTAAAACTACATGCAAAATTAACACGGGAAGCTCATATTAATTTCTATATACTTTAATTTAGACCTCGATGCGCATACATGGAAGTGACATAATTTTTGGGGCTTTTCATTTCATGACAACATAGTCTCAACATAGTGATCCATTTAATATCAACATATAACATTGTTTTGATATGTTTTATGTACTATAAGTTAGGCGAATACGCTTTCACGTCATAAGAAGTGTTTAATATCAACAACTCATACTTTCCATCTTAATGCACTCATTAAAGTCTAAGCTATTTACACTTATACATACGACACCGAAATGTTGGTAACGTACACAATCATAATATCTAAACTCGAGATTATACTGCTTTAGGCCTAAACGAATATCAATAAGATGTCCAAAAAGCGTAAAATAATTTAAAGCTAGATAATTTCAAACTGCTAAATCTTCGATAGTATATATTTTGGGTAATATTGTAAAAACCGTTTAGTTTGGACCGAAAACGTTGGAATACTTCCTCAAGTTCTAATTTTTTTTTTTATAAATATTTCACCCTTAGTTTAAGGCTAGAGAAACCAAAAATATACAGTCATAAAAATACTACTATAAATATAACAGCCCCTAGGAATTTTACTATTCAATAGCAAAATTGTCCATTATCTAATATAATACATTAGTAAAATAAATTAGGTTACTGTTCATAAAAGCAGTGTCGGAATCAAAATACAATAATAGTTCATTATTTATAGTAATATATCCTTGCCATTTATTAACCTTAGCTGGCCCAGTATAATGTGAAAACATCCAAATCTATTTACTTTTATTTATGTACTTACTTAATTTCAAATAATTTTACCAATTCGAGGAATCCTTCAAAATACTTATAACACCTCTAAAGCCTCGAATTTAGTGGAAGTAATTATTGTGGACGACATTCCCCAAAATGTTATATAGATTTAAATGTCGTGAAAAATTTTAAGCATCTATAATGCTAATTTTTCTTATTTATCCTTAGATTTCATAAACAAAATGTGACGTTTCAGCGTCGTGAGATTGCGCCGTAGTTCGATTCCAAAGTTTTCGTTCGATGAAGTAACCAAATGTTATCTCGCATTTCACAACTCTTCTGTGGAGGCTATGGGTGCCTTTAGTAGAGGTGTTCTGGGACTTTTGGATCCGTCAGAGTTTCTGTTTGAAGCTTGGAAGTCTTCGTTAGATAAGGAGGCAGGTATGGGAGCTATCTTTAACTGATGGCCGTTAAGTTTAATTTCAGTTATGGAATGTGAACGGCCATGGTTAACGTTTGGTTTTTCTTTATTGCTAGTAGTCATTGGGTCGTGCGTTGGGGTCTTTGCCATGGATTGAGTGACCCTAGTTCTATTCGACTGCTCTCTTAGTGCCATTTGGTAAGCAACTTCGAATGCTTCGCCTAGTGTTAAAATCACTTCGGTCGCTTGATCCTGCAAAAGGAAAGACAATTTTTCATTTATAGAAATTATTTAATTTAAACGCCTTTTTTATATATTTACAAAGACAATTTGGAAAATATAAAATAGTTAGCAGCATATTTGTTACGACAAAAATAACAGAAAATTAATTTATTTGTAAAACTCAAGTAGAAAAATTATTTACAAGTTACAAAAAAATTCAACGTGTGCGTGAGAGTGTATCATGCCACATTGCACGAAGTTGTGTGTGTATATTCTATCATGAAAAGCCTTTAATGCAGTAGCTGCATCTAAATCTCTCTTATATGCTAGTGCGTATAAAACAAACACGCTCAAATGCACACATACACAACGATACATACTTTAGTCGTTGTACATTATCTAACGTTAACCTAGCTATTAATTATCACGAGTGTCTGAATATATATATTAATATATAAAATTAATTAAATAATTAAAAATGCTCACCATAGTGGCGACCCTGAAAACATGACAGTAGTGGCTTTTGGTTGCGTGATCTTTGGTGATGTAAGCAAAGTGCGTCAAGTCGTCGGCGTCTTGACAAGCGCAGTGGATGTTCCGGATCTCATGTTCGCAAACCAGTTCCTGTTGAAAATATATATTTTTATGATGCGAGGACTTCATTATATTAAAGCATACGGCGCAATCGTAAACTACCAGCCTGTAGGAGATTTTATACCAACCACAAGGTATCTCTTTAAGCTTTTTGGAGAAGAGAATATTAAGAAAATTATCTTTCTTTTAGACACACCGAATGACTTTTAAATAATATTCACAAGAAAATCATTACAACCGATGGAAAATAAAAACTAAAGAGTAAGTAACTTTTTTTGCGAATATATAATTTCGCTATCCCTTTACAAAGGAACAAAAACTTATTTAATTTTCAATTTCAGCAAAGCTAGCGATCCATAAAAACAGCCCGAAAAAACACTAATTATGCCACTTAACTAACCGTGAATGCTTCGAAAAAAAATACTGTGTTGAAAAAAATGGAAAGCAGTCCTTTTTTATAAGAAACAAAGGCAAGATTGGTCGCTCGTCCGATCAAGTGTGAAGGATAGTCTATAATTAAAAGTCAAGTAAACAAGTCGGTCTTTGTGTAGTGGACCCCTTTTTGTTCAGCAGGGATGTTGGCAAAATGTTCACTTGACTGACCAAGAAAGGATAAACAATATTTCTAAAAGGGGAGCAGAGAGCCCTATTTGTGAAAAAAATCTCAATACTTCTTTTAGAAAAGGTTTGTCTTGTTAATAATGTTATAAGATGAAATTAAAAGAAAATGTACATTATTATAGGTAAGTTGTTTTTGCCCATTTGATTTAAAAGGAAAAAATATTCTTATATACGGAGGGGTTCGCCTATTTAATAATGTTATGATATTATAAAAAAATAGTAATAATTATAATTGTCCCTTACCCGAGTAATAGTATTGAGGAATTTAACGCCTCGGTAGCTGATGGAGAGGATGATATCTGGGGAGTCCCGCGGTTCTTTGGTTTTCTTCAGCTTTTGTATTGATTTCTTCGTAGATTCTGTCCCTCGGAGCTCCTTTACCACCGTCGAGCCGAGGTACTAGACGCACAATTAAATAACGTGACAAAGAGCATGCAACTTTATATTTATTTACTTGTTCCTTCAAGTAAATGAATTTGTCGATATTATTAAAATAACCTTAAAAAATAAATTGGTAATTTCTTATCTCATGACTTTACTTTGAAGTTTTCGTATTGGGGATTCACCAACAGCTCTCCTCATATAATCATAATGAAAATAGACGTCATGAGTTTATTTCGTGACAACAAAACAAAAATAGGCGAAAAGACAAAAAGACGTTGTTTGTTTGATCACATCATATTTTTGTAGGCATTTCACAAAAAAAGTAATCAGCTGTTTATTTCTTGAAATATTTTATTGTTGTTCACAATAGACCATTTTCAAGATAAGATTTCTAGCAGGTTTGTTAACCCTATCCATGAGTGTAATATAAAACTGCGTTGGAACAAACGTGCCTTTGACAACACCGCCGGCTGGCGCCAGAGTCCTGCAGTATAAGAGTAGTGAAGAAAGTCAAAGTTCTGCTTGCATTCAGGCTGTGATGTGTGCTAGTACTCTGACTGCTTACAGATTTACCTTATTTTTTGCCTATTAATTCCTATAACTAAATTCCTTTTTATTTATTTAATATATATATCGAGTGTTTCGGTCGATTTCTTATTATGAGTATGATAAATTTGCTTACGAAAATAAGGGCTTGTGTTATTAATACTCAAATAACACACAATAATCAGAATTTTGCAGTTTCTACCTGTCTTGCGACCTGGAAAATTAGCATAGCACATATACGTACTATATAAGTATTAATAACAGAAATAATTGATTAGGGCTTACGTTGGCTACATAAGTCACAGCACCGGTCACCAAAACAAACGGTTGGTGTTTCCACTGGGTCTTCAAAGCACCTGGTACACCAACCAGGAGTTCCGAAGGTGCTCTGATCTCTAGGTCTGAGGGCCTAGGAGGTTGCGGCGCTGGTCTGTTCTTCTTGCTTCGCTTCAACGTCTCACCGCCAGGAGGAGCGAGCGAAGGTACTACGGGAGGTGGAACCGGCTTCAGATTTTCCGATGGTAGCTTCTCTTTAATCTCTTCTTTCAGCTGTTGTATATTGTTTTTCTAAAACAGAAGGTTCTATTATATGACCTTCTCATGAATTTATTTTTAAAAATCGTCCGAATTATTTTGTTTATTTAGTCAGCGTCAAATCCAAAATAACAATAAAAGCGTTCAAATAATTAAAAAAAATCTAAGTCAAAAATATTTAAACTGTCAGCGTATTATGAGAACACTTTATGTCTATGTAGTTCGTCAAAAAGCTTATTTTTTTTTCAATTTGTTTTGAAATATTTGATCAGTGGGGTTGCATTTAAGTATTTGGATTCCTTAGGATCTACTTTTATGATATTATAAACTTTTACTAGGAAAACGGCCGTAATCGTCATCTTTTACCGTCTAATACTATTCTTGTACTGTTGATAAAACTTTCTAAAGTTACGGAATTCCATAAGTAGATATAAAAAAGTATTTGACAGGTAAAAACCAAAAAACGAAGACTGGCAGCAATAAAACACCCTTCAGACACAGATATAAATGAACGCACGAACGTACCCTAATTAAATACAAAACGGATGAAGAGACACAATTGAACAAAACAAAATGACACTCGCGTTCGCACTTCAGAGGTGCAAAACAAAAACGATGACATGACAAGAAAAAAAATAGCATAAAATTTTAATTAAGGTACTAAAACAAAAGGTACAAATGCGAAATAATAGTCAGTGTCAACTAATTTGATGAGTGCCTTTTGGTTCTGGAAATAGGCTGCAGCGGTGTATTCAGGTTTCGATGAATGGTGTGATCTTCCGTTGGAATGAACCCGAATGGTTAGGGCGTATGAGTAGCGTGTAGTTGGGATTACCACTGGATTTCGATTGCGTATCACTTAAAATGAACACTATAAGACAAACAACTGTATGTCTAGCGTGACTTCATGGAAACTGTTTTCAATAGCGAAAGCTATTGGAAACACTGCTCATACCCAATGTCAGTGAAAGTGACCAAACGATATTTAGGCAAGTGTTAGTGGACCCCCTGCACTGGTGCACTCGCCTGTTTCACGTTAGTAAGTTTAAAATGTAATAAACCAATTTCGACTGAGTATACTTTATTTAATATTGCTCTATTTATCTTTAAAAGGGTGTTTTTTGTAGTTGCAAATTCTTTAAAGGCCTTCTCTGTAGGTCAGACCTAAAAAGACTCAAGAGTCTAAAATTTAAGACGTAAAGCCTAGGCTATCACTTACTCTATATACAGAATTGTGTGATATATTTTCCGATTTCATTGTTTCAACTAAGACTAAACATTCAAAAGAAAATTACGGAACATTAAAGAATCCAGTCAGTAATAAGCAAACATGAGTAAATTTCTTAGTAAAATAACTATTTAAATTTTACTACTAAGTAGGCATATGAGTTTATTACAAAACACCATTTTTATTTTTTCTTATTATGTTAATTGAAGATTACAGAAACGAACCAATGCACGGAGGGATACGCTCCATACAAGGGCGGTCATAAATAGTTAAAGTCCTGTTACTATCAATACATTGTATTATTTTAGTGACTTATAGTTGTAAAAGTGTTTTAGGAACATTAAAATGAAAGAAGTACATGTATTTACGGAATAAAAAACGTTTACTTCAGTAAAAAACAAATATAAACAATAACATACTTTTACCTAAATTTATCATGAACAAACACTTAAAAATTGGAATGTAAAACATATATTTTAAATAAAATAAGAGTCAAAACATTGATAACATTATTTAATTATAATAAAATAATAGAAATAAATAAATTAAAATTAATTAAATACAAAAAAAAAACAAAACAACTAACAAAATACAAATAAATTATTCTTATTCTAACAATATTAAACATGTAACAATTCTATTACACTTTGTGACAGAGTATTTTTCTTTTTAGGGGGAAGTTTCCGAAGACTTGTAATATAAGGATCTGAATGTAATAATAGTCGTTGTATTAAATCTTGATTGGTAACTTCACGTGACATTTTTCGAGTGTGACTTCGTCTATAAATTTTGATATACTTATTTGTCGCTTCAGCAGCTTCTTCGGAAAGTTCTCCTATAGATAACAATGCATAACTTATAATATCTGATCCATGTACGAGCACCTTGTGGACAGAAGCAGGAAGACTATACCAAGGATATTCCTCGACCAGGCTGTATGCTGTTTGTAATGCATAGTCTTTAAACTTGCATTCATTAATTTTATGTCCAGAAGATAACGTTTGTAATATTATACAACAACGATCTATGAGATCCTTATTCAAACCTGTAATTTCAGCAGATACAGCTGATTCCAAAAAAAACTTCCTGGCCGTGTTTCCGTCGTTAGACGTCCCGCTTCCACCACTACGCGGCTTGTCAACTATTAAACCTAATCGTTCCCTAAACTGGGACTGTACATATTGTTTTTTATTTGATAACAATTGTTTATCACTATCTAGCTTAACTTGCCATTTTTTTATGTCTAATCTATATGAAAGATGAATAAAATATTCGAAGAAACGTATCCAAGAACGTAGTGGTGATAATCCAAATTGGTATCTACTCTCTATTACAGATTTTTGTAAACATTCGTCTATTTTATTCATCTCTTTAGGGGTAGCATTACATATATTATAACATCTACTTGTAGATGTTTCACTTAAAGCACTACAAATTTTACCATCTACCATTGAAAGCTGCAACTTATGAGAAACGACCAATTCACGATTGTCGATCTGAATAAAAGTAGGTTGCAAACTTTCAATTTTATCCTTAAAATAAGCTTCCTCTTGCAAAGACACTGCTGTGCTTTCTTTCAAAAATTGAAATCGAATAGGACGGCAGTACCTAGTGGAAGAGGGTCGAGGATTTTTCTATAAAATTTTACAATTATCTTCAGCTAATTTTACAATAATAAGATGTTACAAACAAACTACTATCTTCTAAAGTTGAATCTGAAAAAAATTGTTTGTATTCACTATGTCCAGTGCTGCCATCGAATCCCCATTTCCCAAGTAAAGAGATATTAGACAAACAATCATCAGGAATCTGATCTAAGACCTCTTTTTGAGATTCAAGGATTCGAGAAGCTGTGTGATCAAAAAGACTTTGTAATTCAACTTCAGCTGAAGACTCGGAAACAGTTATATTAGAAGGGTAACATCTCTGTTTCGCTATAGTAATTTGTTGGTTTACAAAGTAAACAAAGTTTTTAATTAATAAATACTGATGTTTTGTCAACTGAGCATCAGTCACAAGTGACAAGACATCATCAGTGCTAACTCTAGATATACACGAATCGAATGAACAGTCTGAAACATCAAGCAATGCACTCACAGTAGAATCATCAGACTTTGACAAATCAGCTACTCTCCGACGTTTAGTCCTTTTTAGGGCATCGGAATCGGTTTTTCCCGGTTCCAAAAGAACCGGGAATTCCCGGTTCTGAGGGTCACAAAAAGAACCGATTCTAAAATATCAAAACCCGGTTCTTTCGGTTTTAAAAAATATATTATGAAGGTAAAACATTATATTGCTAGCTCACAAAGATACGTTGTATATGCAGGTTGTAGGCAGTGAGTAACGCAGGACGTGAGTTGTACTGTGTAGTCTGGAGTGGGGAGAGGGAAAACGCACTGCAGCGACCGGCGGCGCGCGGCAGCCCGAGTATGCGGCTCGGGGCGCTGACGTCGCCATTTTGTTTTAGTTTGTTGCGAGTCATAAGCAAGGAAACATCGTTTATTGTTGACTGGTGGTGTGTGTTCAGTAAAAGATAAAAACATTTGCGGTTTTGTTTGGTAAGTAATGTCTCAAAAGGAAGCTTGAACTGAGTGATGAAATTAAAGCGATTCTTTTTGACGGAAAGAAGTCTTCTATGTCATTCGATGAATGGACATATAATCACAATAGAAGAAACATAAGGTCTGACTTTGCATTTACCCAATTTCGCAAGATAATGCCCTTTTCGAAATCTCGGTCTATAAGAATTCATGGATCTATGGATGCTGTAAAATGCGTACAATTAATTGAGGCCAAGTTAAATGATTATGATGTATCTTTAACTCAAGATATCATAGCTCAAACCACAGATGGCTGTAGCCTTATGGTTGCGTTTGGAAGGTCCCTACAGTCATACCATCAATTATGTATTGCTCACGCTATTCAGTTTGCAATTATGGACGTGGTATATAAACGCAACGAAGACTCCGAGGAAGAAGATTCAGAAATACCGCAGTTATAGTGATAGCGATGATGTTATGAAAGAAAATGATATAGATGGTGCCGAGTTCAATTATGAATCGCTTTTAGGATCCGCCCCACAACAATCGTTAAGATATCACGACCTCCTATCTAAGGTACGAAAAGTGGTCAAAATTTTCAGAAAATCGCCAACTAAAAATGACGAGGTTTTACAAAAAGATGTTAAAGCTGATTTTGGCCAAGAATACTGCTTTTAAGCAGAGAGTATTCGTCTAAAGACGGAAAGACTCGCTGGAGCGGCATCGCTGCCATGTTAAATCGTTTCCTAAAAGTAAAAACGTCTATTACCAAAGCATTGATTGATCTCAATATCGAGGTTGCCTTTACTGATGATGACTGGAAAACCATAGAAGAGCTTCATAAAATATTAGACATTATCAAAACTTTTGTTGAGGCCTTATGTTGACGCGAAGCTAAGTTGCTTATAGCTGATGTTTCCATAAAATTTGCAATAAAGAAATTACTTGAAATGAATACTCGACTGAGTAATAAAATGGTTGCTGCATTGCGAAATCGATATCAAAAGAGACTCCTTACCCAAGCAGCAACTCTTCATTACTTGACAAACCCAGATAAGTATTTTGAGAACATTGAAAATGAAGACTCAACTTTGTTTGTCCGACCTACCTGTGATGAAATGCTTCACGAAATTGTAAATCTCATTCAACGCACAAGCACCATACAAATTATTCCTGCAGAATCCGCAGGAAGATGGCTAAATAAATAAAAAATAACAAATTACTTAGTAATACATTACATTTTATGAAACTGATTTGTTGCCAAAAAGGTCTGATTTTGATGTTTGCAACTAAATGTTTAATTTTATGATCTTTTTATATTCTTCCTACGAGTTTTACTACGTTTATTCATAAACATTAATTCACTCATAAAAATAACGGACAGAACCGGGTATCCGGTTCTTGATAGCGTTTGGAACCGAAAACCCGGTTCTTGAAAATAATGGTCGGTTCTCGATGCCCTAGTCCTTTTACTACATTGCGTAAAAGGTTTTCGAGGACGACCACGTGAATGACACGGCGACGTTTCAGACGGAGTACATTGCTTATTGTTTTTCACAAGTTGAATTTTTTCAATAACATTAAACCAATCGGAATTCTTATATAAAAGCTTGGTTTTATCCCTATTACATTTTTTCCAGAATCGAGCAATAGCTTTACATAAATTATTAACAATTTTCTCTAAATAATGAATATCAATGTTCTCAGCATCGTTCAGAGTAGTCAACAAACTTTGTAGGACTTGACGACACTTTTCCGAGTCATTATCGGTATTGACAGTTAGCCATATTTCAAGAATATGCATTCTTGAAAACGAGCATATATATAAATTACCTAAAACAAAAAAAAAACGGTTAAAATTCAGTCACAAAACCTACACAAAGCATTAAGACTAAATAAACTAATTTCGTAGCAAATGCTACGAGATAATCTGGCAACCGTAGCACCCTTGTTATCGCCAAAAGGGCAGATAAGGGCAGCCAAGTTTTAATTTTCGTAAGATAAGAAAGTCTAAAGATTATGGTGCAATATACCTCCATAGTTGGAGCGAGTGGGAACATATTTAAAAGTTTATTCAAACTTTGAATATTAAAATATAATACTCCAAGAAAAGTCGCCTCGTAGCAATGACATACTAAAGAAAATATATACTAAGATACAATTAAAATAAAAATATTAATTATTACATACCCTGTTCTTGGATATCCATTTCAGAAAAAACACACACAGCACTCACAGGTCCCGCAATGACAACAAATGACGTCACGCTTTTTAATGACTCACTGATAACAGTATTTACGATTGGCGATGCGCTCTCTTTGAATGCACAATAGATAATGAAGGCGCACTCTAATTACTGACCTATTTATAGTTTCAGAAGGTACCGCAACTATCCAATGTAACGACAAGGAATAAAATGTAAAACTAGAAAGCAGGTTTTTAAGATTTATGACCTATGGATGTCCCACAGTGCAATGGCGTGATCATATTTAATATAAAGCATATTGTTTTACATTGATTTCTAATGGCGGTCCCAAAATAATTATTAATTTTTAAAATTTCTATCAGTAATAAGCGAATATTCCAAGGAATCAAATTGAATGGAAATTGGATATTATTAAGTTGTATTTAGAAGAAAGCGTAACTTAATTAAGTTTAAATATATATTCCTTAAAATGTAGTCAATAACTACTAGCAAAATCACTTAGCCTGCCTAATGTGTCATTGTTTATTCCGACATCCACGTAGACGAAGGTTTGATTTTGTATAAGAAAACTATCAATAATATAAGTTTATTTTTAAGCACTCTTTTTTGTTTTTTGTCTGCCTTTTTGTGCTATGGTTTAAATTATCACTTTTATCTGAACGTAAACAAAATTTGCATTATAAATTATATTATTAAATGCGAAAATGTTCATATAGTTGGGGCGCCATTTTAGTTGCGGCGAGTGGCTCTCGGTAGTCTTGTGAATAGGCAGTGAATACGAGGCGGATTGAACACTAATTACCTATACGGGCCCGGCGACGTGTGAAATAAAAAATGCCACTCCCTGCATGCATAAGGTTAGATAAAATGGCTTAGCAATTAGTAGTCTGCTTCTATAACGAAACTTTTACTTATATTTTAAAAGCAATACTCAATAAGGTATAAAATACGTGTGTAAAAAACAACTACGCCTCCGAGCCCTCAGGTGGGATACAAACCCACGACCTTTCGCTATCCGGGCGAGTGCTCTGACCGCTGAGCTACCGAGACGCTGGCAAACGTATCGAAATTTACAAACGTATTTCAACTTCTACTATGAGCTAGTATCGTTCAACCAATGTTGAACGCTAACTACCTTCAACATCGAAAGTAATATTTTTACAAATATTAAACAATCGATTAAAATGGAATCAGCTGTAATTATGTTTTTATTAATTTTTTTGCATTCACAATGCAATATTTGTATGGTGGTCCACATTCATGTAATATTTGTATGCCCTCAGGTGGGATCCCATCGCAAAAACAGCAATACTCAATGTCTTAAAGACTTTCAAATTCATTCAGTTACTGTGGAGATTGACATGTTGATAGGCAAAATTCTACGACGTTATACTTTATCAGCTTTTATATATTTATGGCCTCAGCTGGGTATGGGCAAAGGCCTTCCATACAACCGATACTGCAAAGGGAGAATAGGCCACCAATGGCCTAACGTTCTTTCCGAACACAGACAAGCTCAAGATTCTTCATCCGCCTCAGAGTAAGGAATTATATGCGTAATGATCTGATACTTGACATTCACTGAAATAATAACTTAATATCATAAATGGAGTTAGTACTAAACCTAAACACAATATTAAGATCCTATTTAATTGAAACTGAGAAATATTATATTAAGCAATGAGCATTTAATATTTTTATTTACATATATAATAACTACATAAATAAAAAAAATTAAAATGCGCAATAAATTTAAATTTAATGTTCGATTAGGTATTCTGATGACTAGGTTCATTGTAAGTATATTATGTAAATACGAAAAATTATGTTCTACGTCATTCAAAAAATATCTCGCACTATAAATATTTATTTATTATGGTTCCTATTATGACAAACTTTTTTGTATATACATTCATAAACTTGTCGCATGCAATTACTTGCTTGCTCCGTTTCCTATCGAAATATTATTCATAGCACTCGAAAAGTTTGACGGCACAGAAATTAGTGTTGTGATAACGAGAGTAACTTTGAATTGTCTCAATAGCCTTTGGCTTTTGCTCGGAATGTACTATTCTCTTTGTGGCATTTCCATACATACCTTAGGTCTGTGCGCCAGAAGTTAAGACAATAATATGCTAAGGCTAACACACAAAAGGTTCACGATACGCAGACAGATAGATAAGTGATCCAACAATGGTTCCCTTTTTAAACAACATTTGGTATTTGCTATACAATGTTTTGATATGTGTAAATAATATTTATAAAAACTAAACAGGTGTCGAGAAAAAAAAGCAGAATTCATTTATATACCACATTTTTCAATATTTTTTACTTTTGCTCATTTGCTCTAAATAATAAATCCCATTTTATAAGTTGGAAGGGTGGTGGAACATTTTAAATAACACGATTATTGACACTTTCCCTATAAGATCACCTGTGATTGAAATGGCTAATCCTTGTCAAATTGCTCATCTTGCCTTAATTACCGCTCAAATTGGGGGGTATCCAAGCAACTCCCCACAGGTGGCCTATAAAATGTTACCAAAGGGCGCCATGAGAGGTGCTCGGAACAGTTACGTTAATACTTAAAAGAAAAATATTTTCAACAAATTTAGTGTTTACACTTCGTCACCCACTCATTGAAATGAAACTCTTATTAACGATATGTACCAAAAACTCAATTTGGTCATTTTCTTTAATCTTCACATTAGAGTTATGTCGATTATTACCTTATAATAGCCATTCTGTGAATATGGTCATTGAAACGGAGTCGAAACGTCATAGTAAAAACTGGCACATTTCGGACGGGAAATGTTATAATCAATGTTTGTTTTAATTTTTTTTTTGTAATATTAACAAAACGCTTTCGTTCTATACCACCCTTGGTAAATGTGCGAATAGCCCATCGGTTGAGATGTCAGTTTTAACATAAGCGAACTAAGTTCAATTCTCGCCAATGTAATGCGAACGTGGAAGCACTTCTTAGACAAGCATTTAGCTTTCCACGTGAAGCTAACGGGTCGGGAATAGTTAATAAAGTAAATAAAGTATTTTTCATATTTTTAAAATAATATTTATAACGAGTTTTTATGATTAAAGGAGAACTTGTAAAATAAAAAAGGTAAACATATTTTCATAATAAAGAACAAAAAACTGAGCAAATTATTAAAAAATCCTTTCTGTTAAAAATGAATCATTTCGATCCGTACCTACCAATTTTTTTCATATTTTTGTCAATAAATTTATAACCAGGCTCAAAAAAAAAAGAAAAGATCAATAAAAAGTTGATACCTTAGTAATTTATGGTAGAGTTAAGTGGAGTAGAGTTGGAGAGTACAGAAGAGTATTTTCAAAAAACTTTAAAAATAAAGAGAGTTTTGGCTTGTGTTGTTAAAATTTATATTCTGACTTATATTAATGAGGTTTTATAACGAATAGTGTGGTCTGACTCTTAAGTATTCGCGATTAAACAAATGTTGGCAAGGTAATCTAAGCAGCGGAAGATGTATTTCCACATTCTCCCAAGAAGCCCGTGTAAGATTTTGTATATCCCACATCTTTACAAAACACTAATGGAACTAGGGTTTTACGTTTAAAATTCATCGACCATTGATAGTATTAGATTTGTTAATTAGATTATTTCATTTTATACGCTGCTGCAGGGAGATCTCAATTCAAGTTCTTGAACTTTACACTTAATATTTTGCAATGTATTAAATTCATATTCATATAAAACATTTTAATAGTAGTAAGCGATCATATAAGTCTTAAGACAAATGATCACGTCTATCCTATGCACTATTAATATGTATTGTTAGATACATTAAAATATATTAAGCGTATTTTTTTTATTTCAAAGACAATAAATATTGAATAATATGTACATCACATTTTTAGATCTGAATTAATTTTGTTTCAACTTTCTAGGACGAGATTTTTCAATTTTCAGTATTCGGACAATTTATTTATGAATTTACTTTTTATTTCAATTATTTTGGGGTTACAATTTCATGATAAAGTATTTGCAGAACTACTTTACTTTTATTTTTTGTCTTATTGTTAACAAATTAAAATTATTTGAAAAACCTGATTACTTGCTACTAGCAAAACTTGCTTGATACATAAACTTAATAAATAAATAATTCTTAATTAACGGCAAAGCCACGAGCAAGAGCTAACAATATCGGATGCCCAAAACAGCATCATTATATTTATTTTTACTTTGACTTTTCATCCTCTAGAGGGCGCTATACAATCATTTGACGATATGAGGCGAGAAGGCAATGATACCTCATCTCTCAAATTAAGATAAGTAGTTCAGTAGTTATGAGAGAATATACGAACAAACATCGTATCGGTCAAAGAATAACCGTCCATTTTGGCTTCGCCGTAGTCGGATAAAAAGATATAATGCAACTCACAACTCAGACAATATTAAATTGACGACGGAATGATGTTGTCAGACAATCCGTTTATGGAGAAAGGACATCCTCTTTAGAATCAATTCAACGGTCGTAACGTTTAACAGAAGGTGCACCATGCACCTGACGGTTTTTAATTTTATGAATGTTCACTGCACTCACAATACTTATAATACTTACTCGGTTAAACATTTGCATGGGAAGAATGGGAAGATAGTAAAATCAAGAAGATGAACAACGAAAGATAATTTATTCTAACCACGTATTTCTTAATACTAATATTCGATTATTGTATATACATACCCGCAATCTTCACCTAAAATAGGTGTTTTAAGGTTCACAACTTATACCACAATAAGTTTTCTATGTTTTATGAATCAAATCGACTGAATATCTTTTAATTTCAAATTACTCGATCTAGCTAGCATGGTATCATAGCAACTCCCTAAACGCTTTCTCCCTATTGCATGTTAATAAAAGGTTGTCCTTTTAACTATCTTCTGATTGAATGCATTGTTCGCTTCAATACACCCACAAAAGTGTCACCTGCATACATATGAAAAAGTGATAGAATTTTTATTTATATCTGTTTTGTAGCAATTCGATGTCATTTTTGGCCTAACCATACGGTCTAAAGATTTTTTTGATGTGAAATAATCCAGAAAAGTTTTCTACTGCTACAAAAAGTTTTGAATTTTACCTCACTGTCACAATACGGTTGTTTCACAATATTAATCATCATTATAACAGTTACTTATACCTAAACTAGTTTTTCCCAATTTCGCTGAAATTTATTTAAGTATTTACTGGCCCAATTGGACTCAATCGTCACAAAAAGTTTTTTATTGAGTATAGTTTTGAGATTGCAATTCACAAAGCGCCCAAATTGCGTGGTTGCAAAAATTACGATAAAGTTAAAATTAAAACTGAGATATCATATCATTTGTAAATTCATACTAAGTGGCAATATTAATGTCAAAATCGTCAACGATGTGATGCCATCGTTCGAAAAAAATCAACAAAATAACCTTGTACGGTCGTTATTTTTAATTTGCATATGAAAAAACTGCATAAATTTGCGATCAAATTGTTTAAAAAATCAGTCATATATATGTACAAGGATACGCCAGAGTTCAAAACGACGAAAATTTATACAGCTGGCAATACTGTTATTTCTATGCCAAATGTTAGTGTAACTTTTTCTTAAATATTTTAGTCGATGAGCCTACCGTATGTGTTAAATAAGAAAAATACAAATTAACAAGTTTTTTTTATCAAAGTCATTATGCATTCAATAGTTCATTTTAATCTTTTGACGTGATAACGTCTTATAAATTGGTTGCGGCTGGGAGTCACTTATGAAAAAGTGTAACGCTCGGTAACGTTACGATGAGTCACCGAACGAGAGAGAGGCCCGCCGAATGCCTTGCGTCTCTCTCCCACTCAACTATGATCGGTCTGCCGCGCGCATTGTGCAATTTAATTATATTCATATCAATAAATATTCTACCGAGAAAAAGACGTTGTCACGTAAAATCTTCGCCCGTAAAACCGACTTTACAGGCAAAAAAAAAAAAAAAAAAAAAAAAAAAAAAAAAAAAAAAAAAAAAAAAAAAAAAGAAACCGACTTTTTTTTATAGCTATTCTACGATCGGAATATTAAACTTTAGTTCGGATAATGTTATGAGAAACTATTGAGTATGCTCGACATGTTGATACCACAGTGGTAGTACTAGTCATGATCGGAATATAATATATGACCGATTAACTAGCTATTGGTCGACTACTACACAAAAAGAAAAATCCGAAGACAAGTAATAGGTTGTTTTCACGATTTAATCTCACTAATAACACAAATTCATATATAATCTTACACCTATGGATTATAGATCTATAAGAAATAATAGGTAGATGCAGTCGCTAAGCATAAAGCTTCGCTAGCACCATATATTGGAGCGGAGCGTAATACTAAAAAAACATGAAAAAAATCAGTAAATTATAAAATTCAATAAGTATGAAAACTTTCAAAAGCGCGCGCTTTCGTTTCAATGGGAAATCCCGTAGAGCCAATGTTTTGGTCATAACCTTTCAATTTTTGTTAATTTCAAAATTCGGGCTCCGACACGATTTAGTCCTAAAACTATGGGTTCGATTAATTACCAAAAAATACGAAATCGGCTAAGAACTCGAAAAGTTATGGCATCACATAGATTTCTTCATTGAAGATGATCCAATAATTTTGTTCCTAGGAGCTCGATGGCGCATTGGTTGGCGTGTTTGTACTAAGATTACGGGAGTTATGCAACTTTTAAAAATGTTAGTCATCAGATGGGTGACCAAAAATCATATCTAGCTCTCCCGTTTTTCGGAAATAAAGTTCAGTCATTGGTCCAGGTTATATCTGCAGTCGATAACACCCCTTAATACGCATTGTGCTCTCGTGGCCTCCGGTCTTCCGATAGCAAAATTAGTAAGCTAAGGATGAATAGCCAAAAAAATATATACATATATATAGACCAAAAAAGACGATAAATCTATACACCGAGACGAACCTTAAAACAAATTGGTAACTTTTCTTATAGGACGAAGGATATATATGTAAGACATAGTAGAAAAATATCTTAACACGGACTTAACAAATATTGTAAAATATAAAGACTATCCGTCAACTCAAAAAATTGCCTAATTTAACAAAATATGTCAAAAGATCGTAAATCTTTGATATTTTATCGTGAACAGAGACGCAACGCAAATATCGTGCCACCTTTGGTATGCGATAAAAGATTTATTAGGAAATTGAAAACCTTATTCTATAAAATCAAAAGTTTTTAGTTCCATCGCTATTTTCGCAAAGCAGCAATATAGTATGAAATTACATAATTAGTCATAGAAATTCTGCTGTACGTTTTATTTATAGAATCTCCTATACAAAGTGAACTATGATATGACGCTGTTCAGTTGAGATCAATTCCTAGAACGCGCTAACAAAACTTTTTGAAAGTTTACTTTAGTGTCCTGATCACGCAGCGCGTAAATTATATAATAAAATACCAACTAAGAATACGGATGGATAAATGAAGTATATATTTTTATCGCCAACGACCTCCGTGGTCGAGTGCCTAGCATACCGGTTTCCATGGTGACGTCACTCCGAAACCCCGGGTTCTATCTCCGGACGATAGACCGGTCAGTGTAGATAACGAACTTTTCTATAATTTTTGGTTCAAATCTGGTTGTTGCGGTCGTCGTTCTTTCTGGTTTTCATAATTGTTTTAGCTACTTAATTAGGGATCAGGGCAATGTATGTGATGTTATCTTATAATAATTACTTTCACTTTTTTTGCTTTGTGACTTGTTTAGTTGTCGTTTATAATTAAAATAAATAATATTTGAGTTTTGGTAAATTGGCTAAAAAAATATAGTTTTTTTATATTGCTTTGTGGATGAGTTATATATTTAAAAAAAGTAATTATGTATTTATGTATGCAAATGGTCTTTTGCACAAAAAAAAACAGCCTTAATCAAACTCAATAATGTTTGAATCAAAATAACTGGCATATATATATATTTGGCTTTGCCGAAAATATTAAATAATCTTTGGCAAAGAAACATAATAAACGCTGAGAAACTGTGTCAATACCCCAAATTCCTATCCTAGTACTGCCGCACAGTTTCCCACAACTGCTTGCTTTGTGATGATCAACAATAAATCTCAGGAACATTCCCAATAAGGTTACTGTTGTCGATCTAAGGTCCAACTGTTTTTCCCAGGACCAACCAAACGTGGCCTGCTCACGGGTCAGTAATGCTGATAATCTATTTATTTTATCTTTAAAGGAAATACTGCTTATGTCGTGTATAAAATATTTTGTATGATTTATAGGATGCATTTAAATGGAATTAAAAGCTTGCTTTTTAGGCACTGCAATTTAAACTACATATATAAACTAAACTGACTGATTTTTTAGATTTTTCAAACTGAGACGAGTAATGAAACCTATTTCACGCCGTCGAAGATAAAATGGGTAGTGTTAAATCATTACATAAATAAGTATTCGTGATAAACACCCATGATAAGAAAATACTGCAAAGAAATAATTTAAATATTACTTCCAATTTCGAAACTATACTATTAGTCTAATGAGTCAAACAAGAGATTTTTGGTTCCTTTGAGTTTTTTTAATTCAAATGGTGACTTGAGGTTTTATTAGCAAATTGCAGTAAAACACCTCACATATTTATTGTTTAAAATGATATTAGAAAAATCACTTTTAATTACTACTATAATATTATTGTTAAAATATATATGGTTCTACAACTTTTTTCTCAAGTTTATTACGCCACATTCAAGTATTAAAGCCAACTGAAGTATATAATTGGAGCACTTCGGACGCAAATCTCTAAAAAAACTGCCTACTAGGGTTAAATGCTTACGTTCACAACAAAAGAACACTCCTTTAGGATTCTCTTGACATCTATTTATCCTAGATTTCATATAAAATAATTACTTAATTTATTATACTTTTGTGAATTTGCAAAAAGTAATAGAAATTATCATAAAATACACAGTATCTTAATAATTTTGATAAAAAAAGCTTATTCCTTAATCTATCTCATTACTGATAATGAAACGGTAAACGACAAAAATAACATTAAGGTAAATATGGGAGTTTAGAATATCAGTTAAAAACAAGGTTCTAATATAAGTACAGCCCACAATGTTCGAAGAAAAATGAAAAAAGATTAATTTCCAAATCCACAAACGTCAGTATCAAATCATCTGCTTTGGCATCCCTAAAGACTTGAGTACCATTCTCTTGTTAGAGACTTTCACAGGTTGACGTGAAGAAATGAATAGGTTAAAAAAGCAATTCTATCACGTATTTCGACTGCTTATATAGGCATCAGCTTGATGCAATGCTTACCCTGTTTACCCTGATACAACATTATTAAAAAAACACAAGACTCTCAAACGGGAATCGCAGAAATGCATTTCGATATCCAATCGGCTTCGCGCACCATTAAACCAGTTGAAAAATATCAAAACACAGCATATAAATTAAATCAACATAAAGTCCGCTGTCTTCGTATTTTATAATGACCTACAGAAGTTCCGTTAAATATAAGAGAAACTCACCAATGTGTTAAGATCAGCGTTGATATCTTCCATTTTGTTCGCCGGTCCATTGTGTTCTCCGGACACTGATGCGAGGATCCTTTTCCTGTGTCCAGGCTTTTGTATCTCTAGTACAGCAGTCAACTCGACCTCCCATATTCTTTTCACTCTATCCATATCTACATACAAATGTTTTCTAAAAGTATCACTATATTGTTCTAGATTAATATTTCGTAGCCACTCGTCTACAGATTCCGTTTGGTTCTTACTTATATTATTATTGTTATGGTTATTACTGATTCCTGTTACTTTAAGAGGTAACTGTTTCGCTGACTCTAATATTTTCTGCCTATCCGAATCATCAATGCCCATTTCTCGTAAGTCATTCTCATCTATGATGCCATTCTGCAACAACATTGTCATGATAAATGTATATACTAAGGATTGCGAATTATTCGGTTTTGTTTATGGTAATTATTAATAAATTACAGTGTAATTTTAGTTAACAATTCACTGTAACAATTCTTACAGTGAATTGTTAACTAAAACTTACGCGGAGAGATCAATCATTTAAAAGAAATATTGTACTATTATCAAAGCACATTATTTCAGATAGACGTAAGCAATTTAAAGCATATACGTTATATTCAACCAGGTGATTTTATTGTTTTCATTTAATTTGTTTTTAAACTTAAGTATTTGGAAACTTACAAACATAACAAAAAAATAATAAGAAGAAGAAGCAACAACATACTTACAATAAATTCAATATCATCGTAGCCACTCTCCAAGAACAGGGGCTCATAGTCATGTAACCCCAAGCCTGCCAGCCAATGCCCCAGGTTTGATGCCACTGAAGGGCTTAGACTGGACTCCGAGCAACTCAGCCCAAGTCGGGAAGTGAACTCTTGCTCCAACTCCGACACAAACACGGACTCGCGGACAAGCTTGCTTCCAAAGGAAGCCATTATCTCAGAGATCTTTGCCCATTCCTCCTGGAGACAAAAAGGATAAAAATATATTAACTACTTCTAATGACTAATTAACGTATGGTTTATAAACAAAATTTATTATAAACAAAACTTGAACATAACAAAAATGTTGATCTCGCTAAGCTTATTCCAGATTTACAAGAACAGAACCACGCCATCACAATCAATAGACCAGAAAACCAAGAGAAGAATATATAGAAAAAAATATATATATCTTGAAGTGACGTAGTTTTATGGTATGAATGTTTTATTATTCGTGAAGTGTATGACGAAATATCTTTTTGCTCAATTTTTTGAGCTTCGGATATTTAATTTTTGTTCACACTAAATACGTTACATGCATGTCCGCCTGGTCATTAAATTTATCTTTGGCAAGAAATTAAAATGTAGTTTTTAATAGTAAATTTTATCCTTTGTAGCAAGAAAATAGCAATTAGTCTCTGCATTTAGTATTTTGTGAAAATAAATATATATTATATTAAATGTGTATAATCGCCATAATTTGGACTTTAAGCGTTTGACACAGGCTGTCAGTTGGCACACACTCGTACATTATTTTAAACTAATATTTACTTAAATATACCAATAATATATGTATTGGTAGGTGGGTCTTTTGATTTTTTTTTACCAAAAATAAGAGCATTTGCCTTATATAGTGGAATAAATTAATAATCGCAAGGTGTAAGTAATACAGATGCTATATTTCTTTTTAACATCTGCTTTTGCGCAGACACCTGCTTATCTGCAGGTGATATCTGTTTATCAAGACAGTGCGGAGGTGGTTGTCGGATACGGGCACCCGCATAGTTTTATCCTGATGTAAAGTTAGCAGTTATAGAGGGCTCGTAATATGGGATAAATAAATCTGTAATAATAAAGAACAAATTTCTGGAAACTTTCGCTTATTATTTAGTACCAAATTAAGCAGAGCTTGTTTGTAATATAAAATAAGGCGAAACATAAATAATAACATAAACAACCATGAGTCAGGAGCAAATTCTTATGGCCATTATCCAAATATGTACCTCTATCAGGATTCTAACCCAGGGAATTTGGCGTATCGCGCACTAAGGGGCTATTCAAGAATACAGTAACTAGAACAGGACATAAAATCATATTTTTTTTTATCTCACATTAATTAATTTAGATATTTTTGAATTAACATTGTTATAAGTTGACAGAGACATTTAAATTTTAATAATAATGAATATGTTTAATTTTATGAAATAAAGCAAGAAAAGTATTGTAAAAAATGGTACTATTATTATTGCTTTTATTATTAAATGGAAAAGCTGGATAAAAAAAATGGCTTTGAACTAAACCCAAAGACAATTCCGTAGTATTCATTTACCCTAACACAGCTTTAACGCCAATAGTTTAATTTAAATCATCATAAGCAAAGAATACATATCATAGTGCGGTTAAAATACTAATAATGACGGTCAAATCATATTATTAACCTTCACCAATTATTATCTTCTTAGACGAGATTTATAAATCCGACACTTTTGATCTGAATAATTTTTAACTTTATTATCGGACAGTTAAAATACTTTTCTTTGTAACGTATGTTCATTGCCAAAGCTTCAAAAGGGACTAAGTGTAAGCGACATGTTTAACGAGTCCATTTGAAAATTAACTTCCATTTTATTCGGCCACTCTACTATCAAGGGCGTACTTTGGCAACATATCAAGTAGATACTTTTGAATATTAACAATTATTTGTAGTCTCCCGACGTTTAAAGATATATGCATATGCCATTCTAGCAAAGTGTATTAAAAAGCAAAACGCGGTCTTTATAAGTACTAATACTAACTTTCGGCATGAAATATCTGTAAGTCACTTATGAATATAAATGAAATGCACACGAGTGCCTTCAAAATGAAGTTTATATGCCAAGGTATAGCATTATCGTTGTTCCTCAGCGCCCCCTTAAATTAGCTGATAACAGCACGGGGCTGCCATCCGTGACATCATTTTAACAATCACCAGCGCAGAAAATTGCACACTGACAGTTAAAAAGGGGTTATGGCACAAAAGGTTCTCTACCGGGCGCAAAACACATAACCTTCACTCATAGCATTAAATTCTTATTAAGAATATATTCTTTAAAATTCACAATCACATTTTTATATAAAGAGTACTGTTTTAATGGAAAATAAATATAATATGTAAATTTTTACAAAATTGACTGTTACACATTATGCTGTAATTAAAAAAAAAGAAATATAAGTTGTTTTTTAGCGTACTATGACGTCCTTGGTTTTTACAGTTAATGCTATTTTTTGCAAAAGTAGACATCAATATATTATATTTTGCAATCATAAATGTCCTGTGAATTATTTTTTTCATTGTACAAACTTGAAGAACCGCTATATGCATACAAACAGCCTTTTTCAATAAAATTCTCACCATATTCAAATAATTAATACCATGCGAAACATCAACGCAAGTGTTAATTCTAGTGACTTCCTGCCTTTGTCTGTCTGCCGTTGGTAAGGACGGCTGTTTTGCAAACTGTACATAAATTAAACAAACGATACCTTTCCAAGTAAACATTTGGTGTAAGATTCAAACCTTTCATAACATGTGCATGTAAATTAATAACAAATGAAGAGCGTTAAAAACATGTTCCAAATAACATTACATCTTGCACAAATAAAATGTATTATCTATTATTTACTTAGAAACTAATATTTATAATTTAATTAAAAGATAAAAAAAACTATTTCAAAGTGCATTTGGTTATTACGTTCAATATGATTTAATATTATACTTTTTTAGGATAAAGATTTAAAAGTCTCGTGTCCCTGTTACATTTGCATTTATTATTTGATTGTATTACTCGTACGTAAAAACCGCAAAAGAGAGTTACATTATATGAAATCAAAATGGTCAGTTTTATATGTTTTTAATAAAACCCATGTCAGTATATAGTTATCTTAAGCAAATAACACTTCACACCTCATACAAATATCACAAAGAGCTACAATTATGTTCATGAATATTTGAACGTTTACTTTGAATTTGGCAGCGAAACACACGTCACATTTGACTTCATTGTGACTCATCGACAGAATTCAATTTATAACGCTTTATATCTAATTAAAATCGCTCGTTACATGTTTTGATAAATACCTAAGTTTGCTACAGCATGAGAATTTTTATTGCGCCGTTTATAAATTTTTGAAATTATTTTTGAGACTATTCTACTCTCTTTTTGTTTTATATTTATTATACAAGCAGTTATCGTGTTACACCGTTAGTTTAATGTGTTGTCTGTTGTCATTTCGTATTCATAGCATTCCTCTTGTAAATAGCTCACATTTTCATAGATTTCGTAGAAATTTATTAGGTTTATTCGAAAACTGAAAAAAAGCAATTAGTGTAACTCTATAGCTGCTGCTCATATACTTAGTGTTGGTGTGGAATAGCAATTCTTTACTAGCGAATTACTTCTTCTTGTTGTAGCGAATTCTTTTTCTACATGAAGCACTCGGAGTTTCTACCACGGGTACTTATACTTGTTTATCGATAATATCAATAGGGCCCCAAATCACTCTTAATTCCGCTACCGCTATCAATAGTAACAATACTGTTGATAGTATCGATAACAGTATCACCTTTATGAGTGATTTAGAGAGAGAACTACCGATTGTCATGAAACGATTATTCTATGTTAACACAACATGTAACAGATAGTCGTCATTGATATACACCAATGCAACACTGTCAAAGTAAAAAGTGTTTTTGTATTGCAAAATGGACTGGCAGATAAGCCTTTTGATTCGGACAAAGAAGAATATACAATTTTTTTTCTAACTATTCCTAATTTCTATAAGAACAATTAAATAACTACATAATGGTGTTTTTTAAATTCTCAAACCCAGATTTAAAACGTTAATCTTTATTTATAGAGGACGTAGTATTTAATTCGCCGTTCTCTTTTTCGTACGAATGCTTATGCAATCGCTAATTTCGATTCGTAAACCATTAGTATGCACTGCTTAGCTTTGGCACGGATTAGTTAAGGTGTCTTAGGAACAAAAACAATATAAAATTGAAACTAGCGAGGCGGCAAATCCGTGGATGACCACGGATTTGCAAATAATTACGGGAGTGCAACACGTAGGTGCTAAAGAAATACAGTCATTGTTTAGTCTAGTAATTCTTCATGAGAAAAATCACAAGTGATGTGCTTGTGCCACACCAAACAACTGGTCTACACCTTGGACGTAACAAAAAACTAATTGAGTCATGCATTCACATATATGTCACTACTCATACGATTCATTGACATATTTCGTTGTAATACTTAAAGCGATTTTTTCCTTGTGACTTTGTCAAGATGCTTATCGACTGTGGAAGTAAATATTGCAGTAGAAATGAATGAATTGTCTTGAATAATTTAAATGAAAACACCTAAGAACGCTAAAAAGTTTCTTTTATACTGTTCACTCTTAAGGATTTAAATTACCTTGTGTTACAAAATTATTAAGATTACTATTTACTTGAGCTCAAAAACATCGAAATGTGCTAAATGATTTAGATTGTTATGGTAGTTTATCATCGATTATACGAAACGTCATAATGAATTATCTGTTTTCAACATAAGTAGGTTTGGTTCGTAGATTTGTCTATCGGGGCAGTTACTAAGTATTGCGTACATTCGTAATTTAATCTTTACATTAACACTCAGTATATTTTAGATTAAAAAAACATAAATGCCTTCTTAAAGCAAAGCGATTGTTTTCCCTGAGATTTGGTTTATGATCCCGTTACTTTAATGATTGGGCAATAGGGCCCAAGTTTGCACCGAGGAGAGTTTCTCTTCAGTATCACAATGGTATACTTTGGACTGGAAAATAAATGTACTTCGTTATCATTTTGTACTCATATTGGGACAAATAAAAAAGTTTGAGAGCCATAAATAACCGTCGTGCTCCAATTAAAACTTTCTTTTCACTACCTACAATGGGTGCTATTTTCTTGTGTAGCATTATTTTATGAGCCACAGTGAGGCCTACATACCTGAACTATGCTGAATTTGTAAGAGGATTAATATTAAGAATAGAAGAAATGTGGTCTATTTATTGAAATTCAGAGTGGCTGGTCATTCTGCACGTGGTAAAAGTAGAAACATTTTTGGTGCTTTTAGTTACCGTACATAAAGATAACGTTTTCTTAAACACGATCATTATTTTTTATTAGTTTAATGAAAATTGCCGTACTATAATTAATTTATTCGAGCAACGACCGGCAAAGTTAGTATGGATACCCGTATCTATCGTAGTAGCCGGCAATGGTATTATGAAACCTTAAATTTGACGTGTTTTGTTTTAAAATTAAAATGGAAAGAAAATTTTTAACGAAACATGACAAACAAGTAACTTATCAAATTTTATTTAAATTTCGAACTGACTTGCACATAAAATAAAAGATTGTAAGAAGTATTGCTATTTGTCATTAAACGTATATGGCAGAATGAGTTCGAACACGAAAAATAAAAGTGATGTTACCACTTAAATTACTGCGCATTATTTGAGAATAACAAGCCTTTGGCCGAAACCAGGCCTCACTTAAGTGACCATCCTGAATCAATCAATGCCTATTTTACCGGTCATATAACAATATAGTTACTATACCTGCTCATCAAACGGGCTGAGAATTGACAAAGACTTGTCTCCGCTTTGAGTAGAACTTGTGGTATTGCTGCGTCTTCTAACTTCGTCCTCGCCACCATTGATTCTTTCTGTCGCCTGTCCATTGCTGCTCACGTTTAAAGCTATCGGTGGCGGTGGTTCAGTAGGAGAGGAGTCGTATACAGACTTCAGCTTTCTGAGCGTCTTCGGCCGCTCCGCCGGCATCGGCCGCAAGCCTATACCGTCGAGCGTCGTGGTAGAGCCTTTGAAGAGGCCTGTGTACAATTAAAAACAGTTGTTTAAGTCCTTTTTTAATTCAAATTTTACGTTTTAAGCACTAAAAGGATTTTATTGCTTTAAGCAGTTGATTAATTAATAAATACTGACGTTATGGAGGCGAGGGTCGACTTTAAACGAAAAAGTTTAATAAGTATAGATATTAAAATATATTTACTTCCTTCAGAATCTTAAAATAATATAACTTACTGATACTTTTTAAGAGAATCAAAATGTTTTGATAATAGAAAATTAGTGTTTCTTCAAACTAGCTAACAAGTTTCGGGAAAACGAAAACAAATCTAAATTCCTTATTTAAAATATGATTTTATGGTTTATTTGTGAATTGTCTCGGGTCCTAAAACTATCCAAAATCCAACTTTAAGTGTAAAAAGGTCTTTGGTCTGGAATAGAAAAGGTACGGGGCACAAATCAGATAACTTGTATGTTACAATTAATGTATGTCCTATTGGACGAGTGTTCCTCGAACTATTTTGTATTTTCCTTTATGTGGTTATAAAAGAAGCGATACAAAATGGCGGTTGAATTAAAAAAACTATTCCTGATAACAGATAAGCGACTACAGTTTTGATGTCTGGAATTTTTGTTAATGGAAAATAGCGAGAAATTATACAATGTAGACCTATATATTCCTGAGAATAGGTTATTTTTTTATATATTTTTTTGTAAAATAATGCAATTGTTTGGTAATTTGTTAATTGTAAGTTTTTGTGAGGTTGGGTTTGAGCTTATTCTGTTTTGTCTACTTAAGATTCGAAGACATGAACCTTGCAATACTAACTGTATTACTGAGTACGTATTGAAATGTTAACCTTTATATATGTATATTTTTTAGTGCTTAACAATAATTTTAAACTATTTTATTGGTGAGGACCTGCAATTAGTCTTCCGATAACAAAATAAAATAAAACAATAGTCTCGGAAAGGCTGATGAAGTAAGTTGATATCACGTTGATCATTAGATCTTTAGATTTAACCTTAACCCTTGCTTAATTGCGAGAGAGATTGAGAGCTAGTGAACTTAATAAACAAAGTTTTAGAATTGAGTCTTAGTCGAGCCAAAGACAATGTTATCTAAACCAAAAAAGTGAAAACCCGAGGCCCTACAAGTGTGCCAAGGTGACAGCATAAAACATCAAACCGGTTTCGATACTGACGACGGCTGTTAGATAAGGAAATAAACTTATAACTACTTAGAATTAAATGTCGGAAAGTATTTAATCCTATAGGCATCTGCTGGTTTAGAAAAACTTTTTATGGCTTCTGTCTCACTTTTGTTGGCTACATTTGTACGTAAGCGAAAAAAAATCCCATAATAAATTTTAACCATATTCAATACTTCCCTGTCCTGTTTATCTATTAGAGTAAAAGTGTACGTATTTAAATCCTTTTAGCAACGTTAAAGTTTAACCTATAAAAACGACGAAACGGAATTTAATAACTTGTATGCAACGATCTAATTATTATTATTTTTATAGGCAAAATAATAATTATACAAGAAAAAACTTACTTGATTCAAGTGTCAGGCGAAACTCGAGTAATTTCTTTGGATATAAAAATCTAGCAGATAAATGCTTTCATTTCAAACATATAATATTTAAAAATATATCTATTCATAATGATTGCCAATATTATGAACATTTAAATATTAATTCAAAACAATTTCGTCTTAGTTTATATACGGCAAACATGGAGGCGGGATAGTAATCTTTTGGTGGTAAAATTTTATGGACTTCAAGGTTCAAAAATAATATAAATGCGTATATTATATGAATACTGATAAAAGTTTATTATTCAAAATTAAAATAACAAATAAAATTATGACAAACACAAAAAATTATAATGTTTACTGCACCTGGCCCGATCTTCGAGAAAACGTTGGTACGAATCCACCCGATAAATTCAACACTTTTTTCTATTTAAGTGTTCATATATTTTTAAATTCTTTAAATATAAAAAATAACATTTCAATAACTTTTTGGCCTTTAATAAGAACTATATATAAATTTTATATTCACTCAGTCACACGACCTCAAACGGAGAGGTAAGTGCCTCCTAATAAGTCAATGAACCGATATTAATTGACCTAATGCGCGACGCAGAGCTAGGAGCCCACTCATGTCTAATATTAGAACACATCTAATAAGATAGTCTGATATTCAAGTAAGTAGGCAGATAGCATAATTGAAAATTTACTCTAAAAATAAACGCTAATCGGACGATGTTTGTCGACAAATTTAATTGCCTCATATTATTTCCTCCGACGGAATTACGAATTACTTATAGGTACCGAAATAATAATTTCACTGCCAGAATTTAAGGGAGATAATGTTGACTTTTACAAAATGTCAGTCAAAGTCACAGTCCATAAAATTTTACCACCAAAAGATTACAATCCTGCCTCCATGTTTGCCGGATTTAAACTAACACGAAATTGTTTTGTATTGATTTACATGCTCATCAATAAATGGCGGACGTCTATTGAAATTAGGTCATAAGGAAAACTTTATTCTCACTAATTTTTATCTGGAAAAAAAAGGAGAGGATATCTTTGTATTTAAACAAAACCGTGAGAAGAAACAGAGCATCATGAATCATGTGTTAATAATATTCTACCAATAAACGATGAGATTTCTCATACATAAATTTTGTTTTACTAAAAATAAATATTTCATATCGGAAGAAACAACTTACGCTCACCCAGGCGTTAGCGCATGCCAACCAATTCAGGCCAATTTATGCTTTGTAAATTGCAGTAATATGTGCTACATTTACATTTAGACAATAGTTGGCAAAAAGTAATTTAAATGCAATGTCACATAAACGTTGACACATTTATTTTAAAATAACAGAATAGTCTTTATACATTGATAGATCAGATTAATCTCAAGCAATAATGTTGCAATAATGTACACAGTGCTTATATTGTCGCATGTCGGTCGGAAACAGTACGTAGTGTAACATTTCAAAAAATTACTTATACTTCCAAAACGAATTAAAGTAAACATACATTTGTTATTGATTAGTTATAGACATATAAATCATATATTTAAAGGGCAATTAAATGTAACAATGTAAAAAAATACTTATTTTCTAATTATTTTTAAATAAAAACTTTAATTGCTCAGACGAACTCATTTTGAAACGTTTTACTACTGTTTTCGACCGACGATATTTTTAACAGCAATTTCATAATACGGTCGGGACACAAAAGACCCAAATCGAATGGTGGTGATCTACAAAGATGCAATATAGAAAGCTACAGGACCAGCAAGCCAGCCATAATTTAATGATCAGAAAGTTAAAAGTACTAATTATCTACTACTGACAAACATCGTTCCACGGCGCGTTTAGGTTGGTGATATACCTTTGTTTGTCTATTCCCAACTGTAACCAACTGATTATGTTGAATTATGTTATTTCAAAAACAAGACTTATTTTAAGTTTTTTCTAAAAAAACATTAAGGATTGTTTTATTTAAAGGCGCGAAAACTTTTTTTATTGTCTCTGCAATTTTCAATAAAATGGTTTTCACACACATGTCATATTTTAAAGTTCCTAATTGAAAAACAACTAGGTTTTTTTAAATTGTTTTTACTTGCATTAAAGCAAATTTGACTTCTTTGCTTGAGATAATTTTGTTTTACCTAGTTTTCTATTTAGTGTTGAATTAGTCGAGTTATATTCTATTGAAAAAATTAACACAAAATACTTGACTATGAAGAAACAAAAAGAGTCGTTTACATATTCATTTTATATTAATAACGAATAACTAACAGCAGGTTTTTATACCATTTCATTCGCTAAAGAGGTCGTTGCATTCAAACACCATCCTGAGACCTGTAAGCACAACTATAGTAGAGTTACTGTCACTACAATGGTGTAAAACAATGACCCATTGTGGCCGTTTGTAACAGCTAGCTTGTCGGTGCATCACGCTTGAGGGCATTCATATAACAATTACGTGGAATTACTCAGCCTTGACTTATCGATTAATAAATGGGATATGATGATGAGTAGTGTTTTATTACTGTTTAAAATCGAAATGAAACATTCTTATACTGGAAATAAGACTAAGACATCTTTTTACACGTGTCCCGTAATGTGAGAATTTAATAATATATATAATAATTTGAAATAAAGTCAATAGGTATCCAATAAGAATTATGTATCTCAGTGGAGATGCACGTGTAAAGTAAGATTCTTTATTTCATGTAAATAATATATGGCATGTCTTTTTATTCTAACACCTATTGTAGACGCATTTTATCTCTTTCATTTTATTCTATTATTTACTGCGGTTTCTCTTCGCATAGCAATAGTGGCACGTATAGCTTTGAGATGTTAATAAGTCTTACTATTTTCGTTAACAAGCACTTATTAAAACATTTCAACAGCAATCAAAATATCTTATATTATAGTCACATAGTTTATTGCAACATGTTGATCACATAAGCTGTTACAAAATAAATAGTACCTATATTTAACATGTCCCTGTAAACCTTAACTTAAAACTGAATAAATTTAGGTTTTTAACTATGTAACGGAAACTATATAATTTAACTCAATAAAGTAACAAGAACAAAAAAAAATAAAAATACACAACACATTATATATATGAGATCAAAGAAGCCTTAACTTAGATTAATAAAAAAATCTGTTATTGTAAAAATCTGTTTCTTTTTGTACATCCTGAATTTATTTTGGTATTATATTCTATATTATTTATATAGTTATTTATATTGACAGCGTTGAGGAAGCGTCGAAACTGTATTAGATCCGTTTAATAATAAGGTGCAGGATGGTTTGTCGCTTAAGGCAAAAGAAAGATCTATAATATTACCTTAATTCGTAAGCTCTTGTTAGGACTACTTGCGCAGCACTGATTATGTCGCATGACATATCATAATTACTTTTTATGGTTTGTAAGTAACCGTTATTTCGCATCGCTAATTATTATATCTACTTTTAAGATTATTTAACACCTACCTTCTTTTCGCATGGCATAGTATAAGAGTTAATATTTTTTAAGGTTAATATCAACTTTAGCTTCGCACGGCATAATATAAATATGTGTGTTTAGTTCAAGAAAAGTTATGCAGTAAGAAAAATACAGTAATATAAATATAATTCCTCAAAAACGTGAGTAATGCGATACATGTTTGCACAGGTGATTCATATATCATTAAAACAATAGTAGAAACTTCATTAAACGATTATTTTACTCACAATTTCCCATCGATATGGATATCATTCGATATTCCAATGCATTCTTCGGCCGTCATCTCGGCATTAGTCAGATTTATTTCGAGAATCACTTTTAAAGTTGCATATTCACAGACGCAATCTATTCACACGACACACTTCCATAATTAAGAAAAACCGGTACCGATATTTGGTAAATAACAGTGTCACTTTTATTGATGCAAAGATTGTTGTCACGGATGTTGAACGAGTTGATACAAAGGTTTTTTATAAAATAGTAGGAATTATCGCGCCTAGGTATTGAACGCTATCGATGTGAACGAGGACACCGCCGCATGAAAACTGTCGAAGCGGCCTGCGAAGCGAAACAATATTGATAAGAACTAAGTGACGTCACCAGGCCACTTTATTAATCTGCATCAATTTACTCATGAAGACAATTGCATGACGATTTGTAATCTTACCGAAGGGACGAGGAGACCGGACCGTATGCCCGAAAGATGTCGGCACACTAAATTTTAAACAAGCCAATGTTCACATTTGGATGAATGAAATGCTTTGAGTGAACAGTACCTTGTTTTGATAAAGCCCTCGTTGAGTCCAAAGATTAAACTGACAGAGCCAGCATGAAAAATATGGAGATAAGCGACAGACGTTGTCGCAAAAGCTAGTTTTATTTACTATCTCAGATATCAGAGTGTAATTTTTACGAGTACACTTGGACTTCCAAGTGATATGGATATTAAGACAACATTATTTAGATTTTATTTTATTTTTTTGCTATTAATATAGTATTTGCTATTACAGCTTGGTTTTTAAAAGTAATTTTGCTTATTTGTAATTTAGTTTTTTAACATAAATCGATACCTACATATGTTAAGGATAAGATTCATATTTTATGGTCTAAAAAGATTTAGGACCCCTCTTTCAACATCAGAGGTGTATGTGCACAGTCAGTACTTTAATTACTTATGAAAGTTATTCACTCAGAACTGAAATTTTGACTCCAGTATAAAACTGATTATTAAGATATATATAACCGATAAAAATTAAAATATATTGTTATAAGATTCAATATACGACTTTAAAAACAGCCACGTTTTCGAGCCCTCAGGAAGAATTCGGCCCTACGACCTTTCGCTATCAGGGCGAGTGATCTGACCGCTAAGTTACGGAGACAGGAGTTACTCGTATTAAAATCTTATAGAAATATAGCACTGTGAATGCAAAAAATAAATATAAATAAATGAGGTTTTTTTTTCATATTTTGTTTATAAATTAATTTTGCGTATCTAGGAAACACATCTAACGATTTCGATGTAATTGCATCTATCGATAAGGTTTTTTTTTTAATTTTACCTATGAGTATAGTATTTTTTTTAAACATTTGCCTACCTTGCTAAGCCCCTTTTATAACGAGCGAAGCGCGGTCGCGGCAGTTCATTTAATTTATTTGTGTAATCATATTAACCAATTTAATCGATGTATTAAATATATTTATACGAATAATAAAGTGCTATAATTGTTTAAATTTTTTCTAGTTACATTTGTCATAGATATAGTTAGCAGTTATATACATTAGGTTCATTTACTTATAGTAACTATTAAATTCACCATTCAGTAATTAAGTTGGTTTACCATTTATTAATAACCTAAAACAAGTGGACACAGAAAGAGCAGACGAAAACTTGCTTAAAAAAACAATTAGTTAAAGTAATTTTGTCAATTACAAATATTTTTGTATTTACTTAATAAAAAAAAATAATTTAACCAGAAATATATGATCGAAGAATTTAACAAAGAAAAACCTTTAGGATATAGCTTGATATAATTTAAAAAATAAATATTAAAATAATTTATAAGTTTGACTGTTATAGGAAGTATTTTCCACACCTTGCCATCTTGATTATAAAATAAAAAGAAAAATTAAAAAACTTTCCTAGCTTATTAACTAAAAGCAAAATTTAAAAACAATCTTTCTATGTACCTATAATACCTAATTCACTTGGATTATTTTTTAAATTTTCAAAACGATTTAACCCATTGTTTATAAGTTATTCAATAAAAACATAAATATGGAAAAGTTATCAAGTTCGGCAAAAAATATTTTCGGGTAAGAAGCTATAATCGATAAACGGACTGAAATCTAACGAATTCATTTTCCATAGAAGACCAATCAAAACTTATATCGTCTTTACATCTAATTGCAAAAAGTTTAATGTGATGTGAAAACTATTTACGAAAAATAGAATCGTTAATACATTAAGTAATATTTCCCTACCTTAAGTGACACTGATATTTTTTTTTTTCAGTAACAGAATCTTTTGTAGTCTTCTCGATATCTAAATTTATATATGCAATACTTCTGTTTGTGTGTACGTCACTGAACTCTAGCTAAAGAGCTGACACAATTATTGAAATTTTTCGTGTGACGTTGATGGTTTAGATTACCAATTGAATCCGTGCAGGACGATGTTAAATCTTAATATATATAATTCTTCTGTGAGTGTGTATGTCACTGAACTCCTCCTAAACGGCTGGACCGATTTGAATGAATTTTTTTGTGTGTGTTCAAGGGGATCTGAGAATGGTTTAGATTCACAAATCAGTCCGGCAGATGACGCTGCAGTCGGCACAGCAACGCGTGGCCGGGTCAACTAGTACATATATAAATCCAGCGCACTTGAAACGACAGTCACTCAAAGTTCTGTTACGGTTAATTTACATAATTTACTCACATAATTTTTTTTTTTCAATTAGATTTCGTAAGGCAGTTACGTCACTGGGGCGTCAACTCAAACGGACATAAATTACGCAATATTTTGATCAGTATCCAGTTTTTTTCGTGTTATTACAAAGTTATTCATCACGAGTGGAACGTGTAAACATGAGCAGTTGGTTGGTCGAACGTACTGAACAATAGTGTCGTACTACTTGCTTAGTGTCAAAGTGTTCGAGAAAATTTCTTACGGAAGTCTCGCACATGGAAGGTTGCATGAGCGAAACTTCGATAATGTAACTGGAATTCTTGTTTATACAGACGGCTTCTGTGAGTTTGTTAAAAAAACAATAAATAAACGCGCAAATTTATCTGGTTAAAAAGGTTTTAATTCGGTAAAAGAAAATATACGAAAAGTATTACATCAATTGACTACTATATTCTCCTCAATTGAAGTTTTTATGCTTAACTACTAATTTGTCGAACATTCCAACCCTACTCTAATATTCCGTCGACCATTATTTTCGACTAATTTAAAAAATTATTAACTTTATCATTTGTAATCGAGTCTGGTCATTAAGATATTAATTTCCAGCTACAGTCCGTTACAGATAAGTTTTAACTGCGCTTTTAAAACTAAACATATAACCAAAACAAAGATGACTTTGCCGAATTAAATCGGGATGATTTATTGCATAGCAAGCTATGATTTTCTATATAATGCTGTTATTAACAATTAGTTTATTTACGTTATATGCTTCAAAGAAACAATTCGATAGCCAAATTGTAGTAACAATATTAGCTTCACATGTAAAACCTCATAACCCCACATGTGTTGTGCACCATAAGATTGGGTTACACCACATGCTCGGATAATGAACAAGGTCAATTTCATTAGGATTCAAATGATAAATTTCTGGCTATCACTAACATGAGCTTCACTGTAGGTCATATTACGATTAGTTTCGGACAGTTAACATCGATTAATATATTCAGTTCGAAACTAAACAGATATTGTACTTATAAATACAAAATAACAGATATAATACACAATTACGTATAATTAATTAATTCCAAAATAAAGAACAAAGTTTAAAATATATATGACTTGTTTATCTATAAACTAAATATTGGACTACTTGAATACTGCTTTTTGAACAGCTTCGAATGAAGATAACCTTCCTTGCCTTAAATTCAATATATTGCGACACAACTTTCATTCCGATTTTTAGGCATATTAATTGAACCTAAATGTATCGTAATTTAATGATGATTACTTAGAAACAGTAACCCTAAAAACAAAATTTTTTTACAAGTCGAAAAAGATTTAACTGAGTAACCGATTTTTTTTTGTTATATAAGACGATATAGAAAAAGACGCGATAGTCATGAAACCTAATACATAGTTGTGGTTTGGTGGTTGTTTAAAAAGTGCCCGTCGCGCGCAGATGTTGTTACTTTGCTTACACTATAGGTAAAAAAACATTTTGGCTTACAAGCGAGATTTTAGATGATATGCAGTTTGAGAATTCGTGTTCCTTATTTAATACAGATTCAACTTGTACTCTTTTATAAACTTAAAAGTCTAAATGTTACACTCATTTTTTATGAATAAATTTATAGTTTTTACTGATATATCACATCACAGAAACCAGATTATAGAATTAAGTAAAAATATGATGAATGTAACATTAAATTCTTTTAATATGGTTAAAATAATAAATAGATACCACGTTCTTTGCCACAAAAATACGTACATACTTTATTAATAAATCTAAATGAATGAATGAACTATTTATATTGAAACGTAAACATTAAGGTGACGTTGGCATACGCTGAACAAAGTTAATATTTTGCTGAGTTTATATTTACACAAAAACGCATACGTTCCGGGAATGATGAAGCAGTACTTACGAAATTCTAGTTAAGGAAAATGCTTGCCTTTTTCGCGATGACAATCCTTTACTTAGGATCTATTTTATGACGAATGATTTTATCTGTATGGCAAGTACAAGGAAACAGCAGAATGATAAGTGGTCAAAACGTAATGTACGTACGTAATTGTAACTTATTTTTAAGGGTACTACACATTTTACGGTTTTCTTAATAATAAGAGTACACAAAATTACCACAAATAACTGAAATAAACAAATATATTTAACTATAGCTATTAATTTCCACTGTTCAAAATATATCACCATCAGTTCTGCAGTATATCCACTAATAGGTTACAGGAGTGGAGTTTGTATGAGTGGTAATATTAGAGAGACAGCACGAGTTTGCCTTTCACAAGGCCCCAACTTGGATTGACTGTAAATTACTACCACTGCATCTGGTAGACTAAAGCTCTCTACGCTGGAAGTAATTATTTTATTCACGATAAAATTAACGGGTCTTTTTTAACAATTCTTGGGCTTGTTAACCCCTGCCCTAACAACCACCTCAGTGATAAATAGTTCTATTATTTTTTATCAAAATAAAAGACTACGAATAAAAGTCAACCTATGTCACTTTCAGATGTATGTGCGTATCAAATTTCGTGAAGGCATAAAGCGTGAAGCGCTAACAAACAAAAAACAAACTTTCATATTTAAACTAACAAACATTCATAGATTTAAAATGTTTTGAAATAGAAATGGATCTTCACATCATGTTTTATACTATAGAGCAATCTAAGAATATTCCCAGTGAGTCAGAAAATTCACAACGTAACGATAAAATGACTCATATTGAGGTAAATATCATGTCTACGATCCAATTTTTTATTAACTTTATGGCCTACGTTTGTGCCAAAGTTCTTATCTACATTTTTACGAGTTACATAGTTTTTGCTGAAAATAACAGTGATCATTTCAACAACCCAAGAAACTAGTACAATAATACATTGACCTTTTACCTATATATGTATATATTTGATAGTTCGCAAAAATTCACGTGTGTACACGGTATGTACCATTTCTAAACTGGACACTCATCTTTTTTTTTTAATTTACAATGTTTACGAAATAAAACCACTTAACACGGATAAATGAGGGCGTCTATTATTTTTAATTAAATCTAACGTTCAACGCCTTGATACCGTGTTCACAGGACACTAGTTTAATGGAATAAAATGTTGCTATGGTTTATGTGGACATAAA
Organism: Calamotropha paludella; assembly: GCA_927399485.1. Classification (NCBI taxonomy): domain Eukaryota; kingdom Metazoa; phylum Arthropoda; class Insecta; order Lepidoptera; family Crambidae; genus Calamotropha; species Calamotropha paludella. The sequence continues at coordinate 14,036,006 of OV656803.1, read as the reverse complement.
AACTGACCCTATTATACAGATTTTTTTTGTTTATTGAGGAAACAACAGCTTTTTATAAAAATACCTAATTAAGAAAAAAGAGTTGGCACATTAGCCTAACAGTTTCCACCTCTAGTTGGTACAGATAAATTTATTTACGTGACAAAAGTGCGAATAAACTATAAACTATTTACTTAAAAATAAATCATTTGTAAAAAAAAAATACAATAAATATAACTATATATATTTATATAAAGAAAATCTACAAAAAGCAATTAAATGGCACTAATCAATTCCCCACAAAAGGCTTCAAAAACGCCTAAGTTTTTCGTGAAATATGTCGATGTGATTAAATGTATAATTACACTCGTTTGCGTCTCCTATTATAAAACTATGTATATTCATATAATTAACCCTGCACAAAGCTGAAGCAAAAATATCTTTATTACGTGCGTTAATTCTTGAGCTATTTAATTTACCTAACAAATAAGGAGAATTAACCAAATTATTAACAAGAATTATTAATAATTTGCAGCACACTTGATCTCTATGAACTCGTCGGGCAGTCAAAGACTTCATCACACCTGCATCGAAATTCCTAAACCTATAATTTAATCATATTTTCAATTTGTTTTGGATATTCTCTAATAAATTGATATACGAGAGTTGCCTTTTATATTTCTGGATTAGAGAACAAAAACAAATATTAATCATTGAAAATCACTTAATTGTTTTTTTTTAATATTCCCTATGAAGATCTATCTGTCAAGTCATGCGTCAATGCGTCTAAGTAACGCAATAAAATCATATTTTTTTATACGTTGAGTGCATTTTCATTAAGATTGGCTACGACTTCTTGCCCTGGACGTCATTTTTCTGCTAACGTTTTAAATTTTTCCTCTACTGCTACACGAGTAACGAAGCCAATATCGGTATCAATGTTAATCGAGAAACCACTGCAGTCCATCGAACCTTTAATAATCTTTCCCAGGTTTTCCCCATTTTTCTGTGGAATTTTTATTTGATCTGAATGTTAGACCGACGCACCCATTGCTCGTTCCTGTGGCTGGTAACCAAGAGGTCCATCATTTGTGCTTTCAATTCGTCCACTTCAGTCCTACTGATTACGATCGATAACCTCGCCTTGATAACTTCAACGCGGGTTGTTAGCTGCTCCAGTCTGGTATTCATTGTGCTTTTCAAGTCTGCAATGTCAGACTTAACTGAATGTAGGTCCTATTGTATAGTCTGAATTGATTCCAATTGAAACTGCAAATTAGAAATATTAGACGATATTTCACTGAGCATTGCCAGGAAATTTGGACTAGATCCTTCGGCCTGACACGCAGCATTAACAGAAGTCCTTGAAAAAGAAATTCCCCTTTCAAGTGCCAGTGCCGGATCTTTCACTGCCGGATGGCTCAACTACGCTTGCTTCGTTCTGCTGCTTTCGAAATCTCAAGTCCAGCCAGCGAACTATCTTTGCAACTATTACACATCCAAGAAGGTTAATTAGCAGCTAGTCTTGAATAACCACCTTCAGATATTCTTCCCCAGGCAAAATGGTATTTATTTTTGCAAAATGAACAGTTAGGACCGTCTCCCACAGTTTCGGCACAATTTGCGCACTTAGACGTAAACATTGTAAAAAGATATTCTAGTTAAGTGCTCCTAATTAATAATCACACCAGAATGACGTGTCCACTCAACAACGACTCGCACGCTACTGAAGATCATAACTCTAATAGGACAGGACAAAATATTTTAGTTTTTCTCAAAACCCATAACAATAGGATGATAAATATAACAAGCATGTCGTAGTGTCGTCTCCTTTTTCAAAACCGGTAAAGTTTGCGAACGTTTGCTATTGCCCGGTGCAGTGCCTAAACGGAACACAAAGAGGCCTGCGATAAATTTATTGCGACCATAAAGAGTGGACAAAGGGTTCAACGACTTCGCAAGAATATTGCTCCATTTTCAAATATGACACGGCAACCACTTGTACGCAAAAAAGAGACGTTTTGGTTGAATGGTGAAATATCAATTAAATAGTTTTGATTTTCGAATTGACGGATATTATAATTTGTAAATAATGCAGTTTTTAAGGGTAAAATTATTCTAAGCGGTTAAGTATTTCCGAAAATGTCAATCAAACAGTGACAGGGTCAAATCCGTGGAGGTAACACTTACTGAAACCTAGGGAAACTAGGGAGTATTTCATTTTCCTTTCATCGTTATATATATGTACATATGTAGATCGTCCATCATTCATAAATGTAGTCTCATAGTTGTAAAATTTAGAAAAGAAATAACTGACAACGAGCCTTATGAGCTCTATATCTTTTGCCATTACCTAAAGAAAACCTTAACCGAAAAGTAATAATAATATAAAATCCTTTTAAATGCGAAGTTTTTTTATAATCTTTTAATTATTGCTTAACAGTTGGCACTTTGTGAAAGTGTGATTATAAACAATGCACATTCAAACCTCCCTTTCTTCCCGTAAACACAAATCGAAATTACTTTTTAACATAGAAACGTTATTAAAACAGGCATATTTTATAAATATGTATTCAAGTTGACTCGGCTTTGCAGTTATCTCTTTAAACTTAAATGGAAATATATTCTACAGCAATAGAATGGCACAGCTTTTTGCTAACTTTTATGCAATACAAAACATTATTCAACCTTTACAATCCAACGACCATTTCTATGCTAAAAACACGCTTCCATTTATGCTATTACATAATGTTTGAATTCTATAGATATTGTCCATTAGCTGTAAACCACTGGTGCGTAACGTAAAACAAAATAACGTTTAGGAATGCGATTGAATAAGCACAGAGTTTTAGATTGTATAAGAAAGGAAAAAAATAATCTATTTCTTAGAAGTTTATATCTTATTTTAAAGTGGTAGAAGAATATGGTCATGTTATATATTCTCTTTTTCTGTATACGAATATTAACATTTCACAACACGTGTGTAATGAACGTGAGCTTACACAAGAAATAATAATTGACCTTGAGATCTTGTATAAAAATATAACAATAATTGAAATACGAAATAAAATTGTTTCATTTAGTTAGTGCACGTGAAACTGCTATTATCATTCTCTTTAATTTCTTATATTTCTAATCACAAGTCAAAAATATTTATATACGCCAATGGTATTGCGATCATTGGAAACACGCACCGTGTCGATGCACCGACCCTGCAAGCCACCTGTTGACCTTGCACCAGCGATATTTGCTAGTTGCGTCCAACATTTTCCTTATTAACTCTTTTTTTAATTAAATTACGTAATCTCTAACAGCTGAAATGATTTTTGATACCTAATTTCCGATCTTACTTTGCCTACTTTAAGCGATCTAATGGTGCAATGGCAGTAGCGTCAAATACTGGTACGGACATGTGTTAATTGTGCGATGAGCATTTGTTTCCGAGTTAAGGTTATTTAAATATTTATTTACTTCTTCTATCCATAATTTTATATCGATAATACAATCTCTGATTAGTTTGAAACTTATAAATTGGTGTGGTTTTATATTATTTCTCTATAATATTCTTATATATATTATATATTCACGCAATCATTCCAAAGTCTATTTTTTTACTAATTTAAATATATTTAAATATCACAGGCAATTTTTTTTTTATTATAAGAAACTAGCGATCGTTTATCTCAAATTATTTAAACTAAAAAAAATATGTTAACATGGTACAGAAATCATTAGCGGCAACATTATGAATTGCTATCCATTCAAACGACTATTTAAAGACCTCACTTTAGTTCCAGAAACTAAAATGGGGACTAATTTTACAACGTCTTTTAAGTACCTACCTACTCTGTACCAAACAATAGTATCGTCGTAAATGTTTCTTATCTTTGGTCGCTTATTGTTGGTTTTATTATTAATGCTTGCTTCAAGTTAAACTATTGGTTGTTTTGTTATAGGTATTACAAGTAGCGTGTGGTGCTGCATCCATGCCTAATTGAGTACTTAATCTTAGGAAATGAGATGCATTGGCACGTTCTTTTTTTTTTGAGATAAAGAGGTCAGATTTTTGCTTTTATTTCTCTGATCATATTAATTTTGGATAAAGAAAAGTACAACCATTTTTAGTGTTAGATGAAAAAGTGAACGAATGGGGGTATAAAACACTTCAAGAAGACTTACGTATTTTATTAATATGTTGTTATAATATTACATTTCGTAAAGGTGGGAAACGAGATTAATTCCTATTGCGAGACCGTAAGAACGGCCACTTTAGCTTTCGTGAATGATTAGACACAAAACTGGTTTTATTCATGTATTTTATTAGTGCAAAATTATCTTACTCTATCTCTTAACATTGCGTGTTGAATGTTTTTTAAACCTAAGATGTACAATTCTTTATACATACCTAATTCCCATTAAGTAACAAGTAATAAATTATTTTCAAAAATTCAAAGTATTCCCAGCTTATGATAAATTGTTTAAGACATAATGTTTAAGACAAATGAAAAACGCTAGTAAAATAATAACAAATTTAAGTTTAAAAATTAGGCATAAAAATGTATGCGACAGGCAGCTATGGCTTGTATGGTTTGTATATATATGGCAACATTCTTAGACGTAATAAGAAACGTAGATAAAACCTTGTCGACGTATTATAACGACCCACATACAATGATAACGCGCTAATGACAACACTAACAACAAACAGCATAACTATGTCCCTTAACACATAAATAATAAGGTCGACGAACAAACACAGCACGTGCTTACTTCAGATGACTTAGCAAACAATCTTGAGGTGCTAAACATATTGTGAAGGGCTTTTAAAATAACGAAAGCTCGAGAATAATTTTGCTTCAATAGACATTAGCACAGAGCGCATTGAAGTCAACTTTATATTCAAGAATACGTTAAGTGTACTACACAGAAAATGGGACAAGAGAATAATTGAAAAAAAAATGTTAAAAATTTTGCTTTAAGTTCTATACATATAACGTTTCGTGTTTAGCCAGTGAGCGGTGACTATTTGCTTATACGTTGCATGTATGTATGCGTGGAGTGTGTACATTTTTTGGGTATATTATTCATTTTATCGCATTGAACACGTATTGGTGTAGACCCAGAACTAAACACCTGCAGACCACTGACATATTTGTAAACAAAAAATAACTATAGGTTCTCTCAACGTTATTTTCATCGGCAGAAAATGCCCCTAGAGTAGGGATATTGACAAGCTGATGACAAATTAAAATAATTTCGATTTTATTTAGGTAATTATTTTGAAGGTTTCCAGTGGGTAATTATGATGTATAGGAATAGATCAGAAACTATTTTTAATACAGGATATAAATAAATTTTATAAGTATAATACTTTGTTCCCTTTATATGTGAGTTTGTTACCTTGATGCCATAAGTAAGAAAGTAGGTATTGATGTCTTATTCACAACATATTTAGGTCGTAGCATATTAAAAAAAAAACTTTTAAATAAAACTCGTAGTATAGAATGTGTAAAAAAATATAAATATAATTTTTTGCTTTACTTATTATGTCGATTCCACTTATTATATATATTTAATGGCTGTTTACTTTTTAAACGGCAGATTTCCTGTAGGTTGAGATGACAACAAAGAAAGCGAAATAAAATAAAAAGTGCAAACTCGGTCATTCCGATGAATCTCATGCGATCGAGTTGACTGATAGTTCTATACAGCTGCCGGCCATTGGTCGACAGCTACTGTAAATAAAGGTACACGAATACTCGTGTTTTAGTACTTCCCAGGGGCCGTCCATCACAAAGGGCTCAACGTTAGCAAGCTGAAAAAACCGGATGTACAGGTCACACATGCACCTTCCGGTAGCATTCAATTCTAACTACCGGAAACAAGAGTCTGACCTGATTTATAATTTTGTCTATTTTATACACATTCTATGTTTAATGTAAATGCAAAAGTGATTAGAAAAAATAAAAGTTCTGTTACCTGTTGTTACGTGTAACAATTTAAAAAGACCTAAAAAACTATTATTCAGATAAATAAGTTTTGGGAAAGAAAAGAGCGAGACACTAGGTATTCTTTTAGTTAGAAAGTCAGTTAGAACACAGTTGATTGGCGAATTTTTTTATATAACCTTCCATAATATGATATAAGCCGATATCAGTTTCATTTAAATCGTTATGTTATGAGATAATATCACGTCCACGTCTTTTGTATGATAATTGTTTACTAAAAATGTTGATTAAAGTCAAAAAGTAATGTCACACCTAATATTATGTCGATAGACTACCACTGGAAAATTATATTATAGGATATAAAGCTTCAGTGACACGAATTTGCAAAAATAAAGGAGTGGGAAAAGTTGGTATATATTTTCGTTATTTTGTTGTTATATTTAGTAGTCATAACACCATCATTATGAATCATACTTAGTATATGAGAATGGATGAGAGACGGATACAATTCATCTCATCGTTATTTAAAAGTTAGCGAAATAAAGATGAGGCTAATTTATTTCTATAAAAAGTATATATTTATTTTATACTTTAATTATTTAAAATACCTACAGCTTAACATCAAAATTAGCATTAAGTCTAAAAACAAACATCAGCCAATCAGTCTAAAAATAGCGTTAATATAACAAAAACAAAACAAAAATACTGATCAATAGATTATGTATATTTTTTTATTTGAATTAACTACTGAAAAAAATCATTGCTCAGTACTTTCTAACTGATGCCGCTTTAATATTAGCATATTAAAACTTGCTAATTTATTAAATTCTGAAAATTAAAATCTAAAGGAAGACATAATAGTGGGCAAAATCTCGGGGTACTTGATGGAGTTTTTAGCTTGCTAGCTTGTTAACCTGCGTCGGTAGGCTGCAACAATAAATGCAACCAGATGCGATATTTACAGCTCATAGCATTTCATCGTTGATAACACGCCACAAGTATTGCCGCAAAACATGATGCTTTCTATAGAGATCCAAATAGTTTGTAGATCTTTAACAGTGTCTATTACGGAAGCGCAAGTAGCATATTAACTTATTTCGGATGTTTTCAAGCCACGCAATATTTGTAACGTAACCTAGATTATATATCATTAATATTGTTTTTTTTTTTATTTTAGTAAAGGAAATAATTTGGAAAACGTCTTTGAATAGGCATCTCTGGTGATATTCGAACACATTTCTTTTGGCAAAACAAACCAGACGTTTGAATTTTTTATGTTATAAATTATAATGCATATTATTTTAAAGGCCAACTATCAATAGTAAAATATCGTCAGTTGTGCAGCGCTTATAAAAAGTATTTCTCTTTCTCTTCAATTGGGCTGTGCTTTAAAAGCAGCGAGAAAAATACAATCTATTTGTAATAAAGATAAAGTTTCCTTTCCCTTGGCACGATTTGTATACAAAAGTGAACCGTCTTTTACGGTTTTTCAAATTTATGTTTCATTATCGAATATAGACTTTACGTAAGATGCTTTACAGTTTGTTTTCTTTCACAAAATGGGACAAAGACAGTAGCCTACTATATCAAACAATGCGATCAGTTCAGTACGTGAGCTGGGATTTTCTCCCAAATGAAATGTTTTATTAAAGTGTTATGGAGAACAATGGGATTTAATCAGGAGGATAAAGTTGAACTTCTATTTTAAGATTGCAGGATGTAGACGGTTTTTGTGTCAAGTCTGGACAATAAGTTTTTTTATATTATTTGTATTTTGATATTTGTAACTCGTTTAAATGCACTTGACATATTAAGTGTACTTTTAATAAAAGGATAAGTTAGAATGATGCAACTACTTTGAAATTTTCAATTCGGTTTAAGTAATCAGATTCGCTAAGTTAAGCTAGATTATAACTATGACGAAATAGGTGAATAAAGGTGGGGCAAAGTTGCTAAGTTGAACCAAAATAAACATATTTACCTATTTCGTAAGAATAGAACTGAATTGTTGAATTGAAAATAGATAAATAAAACATTATTTAATTGAAGTTGTTAGATTTGTTTATACCACAAGTAAATTACAATTTATTGCACATAATTTAGTTTCTTAAATAACATGGTTGTATGCAAAAATATAAATGGAAAATATTTTATTTTGGGTTAAGTAAAAGTGACACACTTCAGACACTTTGGCGTTCGTTTATTATTATTGTTTTTTTATTACAAACTTAATACATTTTTATAAACATATAATTGATTAAGATAAATTAAAACACAATTAAATTCAATTATGTATTAACACAATTAAATTAACAGTCGAATTGCTATTACATAAAATAATTCGCTCCCGTAGCCCAGATCATCATTAAAAACGAAATACAAAAAAAAGATCAACATACCCATTTGGCCTTCTTTCCCTATGTAGTCCGGAATGGTGGGGGGTATACAGTCAGTCCTCATTAAAAAACACTTAAATATACCCCCAAAAGTCACGTCAACACTCACTCGCACTCATTTATAAAAACAGGTCATCAACCTTTAAAGAAAAGAAAAAACAGTAAAATCTTGTGTTAAATTTGAAAAAAAAAACAGAACAAAGCTATAATGAAACAAGTGAAAGTGGTTTGTGTTTTGCCTACGATTTGTGCTTTTTCATGCTTTATAATTTTATTCTAGCAAACTTTCAAATATTATGGCCATAATAAGTATTAAAAGTTTATGAACGTAACTTTTATTAAATACTCTTATTTATCCAACTTTATTACACTATGAAGTCTTATCCCTTCAGATCTAAGAAGATAGCTTTTATATTGCTCGAATTTTGTTATTCTAAATGACGTGAATTTCAATTTATCATTTTATCGATTCATAAAAAATCAATACATAAAAAATCATCAATATTAAAGTTGACTTAGTATACCTACAATGGCAAATTTTTAATTTGGCAATTTTATTTCCGGGAAAGTTAATAAAATAAGCTCCCAGCGATACCAAGTTGTCAATTGCAAGTAATTTCAAGTGTTTATTGCCCGGATGGGAATAAATACAACCAGATAAAAAACGGCTTTTACGAGAAATACACAGAATTCAGAGTATAAGTAGTCTTAAATTGCTAATATTTTTAATTTTTAATTTTATAACCTGATAAAAATATACCGCGTTACCCTTTCAAGTGCCTAAACTGTATAAGCTTTCAAAAACTGTCACAGTCATGTTTGAATCTTTCATTCGTTATTTATTTAGAAATCTATACCATTAAATCTGGTTAGGAGCTAATAATGAACATGTGGTTCACATCAAGGAATGTCAAAAACAGAAACGAACCCCAGTCCTTTGGGCTGCGTATCGCTTACGTAAACACCACAGTTTGTTTATTCAGAGATAAACTAGAAAACAATGTAACTAGTGTTGTTTTATTTTTATTCTGTTAAATGGTATATTAACGAAACATTAAAAATAAACCTACCCAAAGTAGATATAGAGTACATTTAATTTAAACAAAAATCGCATTCACTACTTTAAAATTTCATGTAGGTATTTTAATCAATGTAAAAATCACTGTAAAAACGTATAAAAACTGGCGGCTGCTTTTACTGAAGCCGTTTAGTAGTCGAGTTTAAAGCAGAAAAACAAAAATTTTAATTCTCGATTGTATTCTGAAGTGAGTAGTTATCGCAATACCTAATTCTAATATCGCTGGCGTTTGCGATACACCTCGAATTACACTTTAGTAGAATTTCAATTAGTAGCCGATGTATATGATACTTGAATTTGCAAATTGTATTTAAGTACCGCGTGTAATTTTATTCTGTAACTGCGCCGATATACCTACCGGAGCTAAAAAACATGTAATGTAATGTAAACTATCTGTTAGGTACTATAGCAACAAACGAAAAAAATTTAAATCTGTAAAAAATAATTCTGGCGTCAATAATGCGTATAAATCTTCGTCTCTTTTACTGTGATTATAGTTTACAAGAGTAAACTAAGGTAAGGATAAGAATCCTGTAAGTTTTCAAGCCATTATAGAAGTAAATATTTTTTTACAACCACAATACATCATCAATGGTACAATAACTGGCCAGCAAAAACAATAGGAAGCCATTGGCCGGGAGTTCAGTGTTCGAGAATAGAACGCGTTCTAAAATTAAAAATATAGTTAGTGAAACACCGCGGGAACCCACGTTCTAAAGTCAAAATTATTTTTAAATTTCGAACCTCGTCACTTTGTCACGTTCAAGGTCGCCTTTCAGAATATCTCCGTCAGCGATCGAAATTCGAAATTTTTTAATATAGGGGAAGTAACATCTGGCTCAGATTTATTATTGGAACCACAAATTCTTCAGTAGCGTTTGAAAACAATAAAATTAGAATTTGTTATTGTTTCAGTGGCTGTGTAAACGAGTCTTAAATGGAAATTTAGTACCTAAGCAGATTGTTTCATACGAGTAAACAGAGAAAGATAGCCAATCTTGCAAGGCAATCAAGGGTAGAGTAAGCGATTCAAAATCAATGAAAAGTCGGTACGATAATCTAAGTAAAAAAATTATTCCCCTGTCGAGATAACAAAAGATGTTCTAATGTTTAAATTGTTATTATACAGATTTTCCTTGGAAGATTTTATTTTTAATGAGTGAAAGTTCGCTGATTAGTTTAATTTATAGAAATTTAGAATGTAATTTCACTTATTTCATTAATTAATATCCAACATAGAAACTAACTAAGGCACATTTCCCTTGAAAAGTTTGTAGAAAATTATCTACTTAATAAATTCTAATTCGGAAACGTCGACACCGAATACTAAATGCGACGTTAAAATATACTGAAGCTGACAGACAGACAAATTGATTAGTTTAGTATTTGTTGTCTTCAAACGAAAACGAGCCTCTTGTTGAAATGGAGGGAAAGAGAACCAATATCTGTCTTCATAGAGTAGGTTATGCAAGGAAGTTCTCTATTGGTTACTTTTAGCTTTTTAAATATTTTAGCAGTTTAGATTTTTAATATGGATTCTAACAACAATTCAAAATTTCTTATGCTAAAATACCCACCCATCATGGACGAGTTCCCTAGATTTATCTCACGTATGTGTGTCGTATACAATAATTAAAGTAATGAAAAAAATATTACATCTTTAAACAATTAACGGAACTAAATGACACTACAAAAAAACAACATCTTGCAAAAACATTGTTAGAAAATAAACTAGGTGGCTATTGGAAGGATGCATAAGTTAGTTAGTCTTTAAAAAGTACCATATTCATTTTTAAATGTGAATATATGGACAACGTTGTCAAATCCTCGTTGCGTAGCAATCATTCTGCCAAACATCCAGCGTCTCGCGAGCGATTCCTCCTTTTTACGAGATTTACCATGTTTTTCACCTACTCCTGAAATTTTAAGTTTATAAGAGATTTCGAAAATCCCGGTCATCGCATATCTTCTATTATGATCTACAACCGAGAAGATCGTGAATCATACACTTTACCTGTTCGTATGAAGTTTTTGAATAATGCCATAGGACAGCAAGCCTTGAAACCTCATCAGTCTCGTCTTACTATAAGACAACTGCGTCTGATTTATTTGGCAAACTAATCGCATCGATATTAGGTGAACCTGCTGCATCCGTTCCATCGACATCGGCTTAGAACGCTCCAGTACCTCTACGATGAAAAAGAGAACGATGTTGAAGTTGATATATATTGCATTTCGCTTTGCGGCTTGGCAGAATAATTGCTAGGTGCCCAGAAACTGAAGTAAACATTGCCCATTTGAACAAATTCGCGAGAAGAATCGACTCCTCTTCGCTTGTTATCTCTTTACAATAGCCAAGTTAATGATATTCCGAACAAAACGGACATTACAATCGCATTATGCATCAACATCGTTAATTTTTTATCAGCATATGATAAGATCTTCCAGCAAGAATATATTTCTTATTCCATTTGAGAACATCCATCAATTGCCTATATGTGAATTTCCCGTTTCTTAGTTTCAGGATCTAACTTTAACGTGGAAATATCCACTGCACATCCTAGTTTTTAAGACCATTATTAAATATCACAAAGAGTCTGCTAATCGGAAAACTATGTTTTGTGACATTAAGTAAATAAGTGAACGCATCGTAATATTAGATCGTATTATTTTAAGTTTCTCGGATAATTTTTAAAATCGTTCCTATGTCGCAACAGCTGTTGTATTTTGTCAGCAAGGTATCCTTTCAATAACTGAGATAGTTTTTCGATTAAATAATGAAACAAATCTTTAAGTGTTTTTCATTTTAAATTATAAGTTTTTGAACTTTCACTTCATTCTCTTTATTGGTCGACATATTTGAATGGACCCTTCTGACTTACAGTCGCAGTAGCAAACTTCGCCAGCGTAGTTATGAAGAGACATTTAAAGTCAAGAGGACATTATACATTTCATCAACGAAAATTTTCTTTTGATATGGTGACTAAAGACAAATTTTCACCATAATAGACCCAGAACTTTTATTTTTTCTTTCCTATATTTAGCAAACATATGGGAAGGAAAAAAGGATTTCAAATAGATTAATAAAAATAAATCCATTATGCTGTATTATACTTGATAAATCTTTGTTTTTATTTCGTTTGCCTGGTAAGTAGGTACTATTTATTAAATTTGGCTTACTCGTTCACATATTAATAATACTTATTCGTCGAGAGGACTGTCCCCCTGATGATTACTTGTTTAGTAGGATTTATTTAAATCTAGTATACAAATCCATTTTTCAATAGTGGTAAAACATTTTGCTATTTGTAATATTGTCTATATGGAGTTTGTGTGGCACTTCATATGACCAATAACGTTACTTTCGTAAACAAATCAGCTACTAACCAGCTAGTAAAAAACAGTCCCAGATCTTTTCAAACACAAATAGCTGGGACGATTAATGGAACACATAAAATCTTATGGGACTCTGGACACGATGGGTTTTTTGTACAAATAACTGGTTCTGTTGGTATGTTTACAATAACATAAATTAAGGTTGCATAGTTTTTTTTTCAGTATTTTTAATTTAACTACGTGATCACTTACAAAAAGTTTTGAATAGCAAAACAAGAATGGTACCGTTTTTATTAATGAGACTTATAGAGACACATATTTGGACATTATACGTGTTACATTATTGGAGACAATAAATAATTCGCTTCGAAAATCTTTTTCAGTGTATCTGTTTATAATTTGGGTTTATGAATTAAGTTCTGTTTACTCTTCGTTCTGAAAAGTAGTACTTAGTAGGCTTAATAATTTTCAAAATAGAACCGGTTTGAACTTTGCATCGATTAATAATTTTATAATATCATTAATTTAATTATATACAAATATTAAGCTACAAATATAATGTATGGAGTCGACAACAAGATAGGTGGCTATCTACCGGTGGGCGGCATTGTCAACAGGCTCACAAAATTCTATCTTAATAGAATTATAATAAAGCAGTATCAATACGATCCAAACCGTCTTAAGTCATCACCATAGGTGGTCTGATGCAAACGTATCAATTCAACAACACTAAACGGGTACTACGTATATTAAGTTTAACATAAGTCTAATTCGCATTATATGATAATAAATAAATAGTAAATGAGAGAAGTTCTATAACGCGGCGGCAACCGTGTTTGACCTATGATTGCAGAGATAGAATTTACTATCTTGAAATCCTTCGTCAGGCACGTTAAGCCGTTGCTCCTGTTCGCATCTGCAATCGTTAGAAACCACCAATCTGCACTAGACTGGTGAGTTATGTATTTAATTGGCTTACCAACAACTGCAACACTACAACAAATACAATAGTAATACATACCTATATCACCGATTATTACAATAAAAAAGACTAATATGCAGACGAACAGAAAGCTAATATATGCCTAGTACCTACGTCTCAATCCGACCAGTAAGCACGTATGTTTAAAGCCAGTGCATCGGGAATATTAATGTAAATATCAATCTTAACGCTAGACCAATACAAAATATTGCAAAACTTAGCATAAGGAGTGTTAGCGCCCAAAACAGTTCTTCTTAAAAGCGGACAAAGTGGTTATGACTTATTTTTACTAGTAATTTTAAACAGGAAGGTACGTACGTAAAAAGAATACGATAGAAGACACAAGAGACATAGTTACGTCAACATTGTTCCCAGAATCCAAAAGTGAGATAAGGGATATTTAAAAGATAAGAAAGAGTTAATTGGGTCCAGGAATATTATATCTTCATTTAGCGATAGAAGGCAAACTAAAAAGATTCAAACCAATCTAGTTGCATTTTGGAAAAAACATCAGTTGACACTGATATAGGATTACTTTTAAACTTTTAGAAATATTCCACCACCCCGAGCGAGTGTTCATCCTTATCATCTATTATAATATGTTTATAACATAATATGTTTATGCAATTGTATTTAGAAACTATTTTCACATATTTTGAAACTTATAAGGAATTGATGGCACTTACGTGAATTTACCGTTATCTTATAATTAGGCTGGACTATAACGGTTCCGGCGTGCAAGACTTATTAGCATATCGCGTGCACGCAATTTGTTACCCGCTGGGCTCCACGCGCTTTTGAGAACCAAAATACGATAACGGATGGTTTAAAGAGGTACAATATGGTATTGGTATAAAACTACCACAACTTTAGAGTGAATAAAATCTTATAAATCTTATAAATATATAAAGTTATTAAAATTATGGAATTCTGGGAAAAAATAACTTATTTGGAGTAAAGAATACTATTTCGTAGTGTTATATTTTAAACTGTAAACTTAGGTAGAGTAATACTATAAGCAACGAAGGAGTTTTCAAACTTAAACTCTTTAAAAATATTCAGAATCACTAGACAAGGATGGTAATAATATACCAAAATAAGCAGTCGATAGAAAACGCTTACGCGTGAACAGTTGCGTCACCGAGAGGCGTAGTTACTCACTAAGTACCACATTTGCATAATAAACGTCCAGATACCCACATCGAAGAATTCTGAGGCTCTTTTGATAAATAGTCTAATATTCTTATATTTTATGTCCAGATCAGACAAGAGGATAAGTTTGAAGTCATTTGCTATACGGTGTAGATAATATCATGTTAAAAATTTCGACAAGATTTATACAAAATCTAATTATAAATAGTCAATGCTTAGTCAAATAAGCGTAACATCTCTAGATAAACACATGTAAAGTATGATAACTCATGCAAAACTTAGTTGTAATATAAACTTAATCGTATTAAAAACAAGTCTACTTAGTAAGATTTAAAATAATTTACTAAAATATCAATGAACGGACGCCATCGTTTAAATATCGGAGAGGTAACCATGTTACTCATTTTAATAATTAAAAAACAGTCAAATATATGATATGAAAAATGAATGCAGAGATGCTCTTGAGTATTTATTTAAAGTCAAATCTGTAGAACATTTCTAGTTCCAAACTAAATGTTGCTAATGAGTCTTGCAGTGTGTATAGATGATATGCATTTACAAGATCTACTGTTCGAGTATTATCATGCGGCAGTTACATACTTGATGCACGCCAAACCAAGCCACCGAACAAAGATTTAATAACGACCTTTTTGGAATGAATAGCGCATCACGTCCGGTGTGATATACTGAGGGATACCTGACTTAATTCTTAGGTACCATGTAGACATAACATTTTTGTCGCTTTGAATCGCTTTTAATTTCAGCTGTTCTAGTTGCCTTGAAGTTAGTGCAATCCATGCAACGCTGTCTAAATTTTATAATATCTTCCGCTGAGGCTATATTTACCCCTATCTACACTCGAGAGCAATGAATCCGGGTCACTTAAAGAATCCTAAAAATCTCGGAAACTAAAAATGCTAGGTTAATGCAATAAATTGTATTTAATCAAATTTGAAAAAGGGTCACTTTCGAAGATGGAACTACGAAATTACAGCATTTGGTTTTGCTTTTGTTTGTAATCTGTCATTTATGTGGGTACATAAACCATGTTGATAGTGCTCTATATTCATTATTCAAGCTAAAATTATGTCGCTTACGCCTGAAGAATGCACCAGAATACTTACAATGCTGGAAACCGGCCGGAGTCAGCGCGATACAGCCAGGACTGTCGGTGTGTCGCTGTCAACAGTACAAAGAGTTCTCCGACGTTACGAAGAAACTGGTTCTAACCTACGCAGACCAGGAACGGGCAGAACCAGGTGTACCACAGCACGAGAAGACCGATACTTGGTGAACACCATGCTTCGAAATCGCTTTCTCACAGGAACTGAACTCACCAATCAGTTACGACGCCTCGGAGGAAGTAACCCAAGTGCATGGACAGTAAGACGTCGGCTTGCTGAATCTAACTTAAAACCCCTTAGACCTGCAAACGGCCCTAAACTGGAGCGTGGGCATCGTATTTCAAGACTAAGATATGCCCAGAGCCACGTAAATTGGAGTATTGAAGATTGGTCAAAAGTTATGTTCTCCGACGAATCAAAATTTATGCTCTACAAGCACGATGGAAGACACAGAGTGTATCGAAGACCAGGGGAAAGATTCAAGCAAGCATGCATCGAAGAAAAAGTAGCCTACGGTGGTGGGTCTGTACTTGTGTGGGCCGGAATTTCTTCTGAAAGTCGCACAGAGCTGGTGATCATAGAAAACGGCTCTTTAACTAGCATGACAATGCCCGACCTCATACAGGTAGGATTGTGAATGACTACCTTCAAGAGATGAACATTACTCGTATGGAGTGGCCAGCGCGCAGCCCGGATATCAACCCGATCGAGCATGCTTGGGACGAGCTAGGCAGATGCGTAAAACAACGAAACCCTCCCCCAATCACGCTTCGTGAGCTCAAAATTGCTCTCACAGAGGAATGGGAGAATATTCCCCAAAATCGTATAAGGAACTTGGTGTACAGCATGCCAAACCGCGTAAACGCAGTAATGGAAGCACGAGGAGGCAATACGAAGTATTAAAATTCAAGAAAATCGTAATAAAGTTCAAACATTTCATGTTTCCTATTTTTGTTTTAAGGAGAGATCAGCAGTTTTTTTCTTTATGTAATTTTGTGTTAATAAAATGTATGGTGACTCATATTTTTTTTACTTTCATTTAAGGAGTATTACATTGTCTATTAAATACAATTTATTGCATTAACCTATCATTTTTAGTTTTCGAGATTTTTAACATTCTTTAAGTGACCCGGATTCATTGCTCTCGAGTGTATTAACTACATATCTGCAAATAGTTGCCTCTTTAGGTACCCGTATAAAAATTTTATGTCTGTCCTTTATTTAAAAAAAGGGACAAATTTTACTACAAGACTATTTATAGATGTTCAAGATATCCCATTACAAAATTTCGTTTTTTTTATTTTTTTCTGTATCTGATCGATGTATTTATCTAGTCCGACATGCCGCGCCAAAGCCGAATGAAGTAGAAAATTCCCATTGACCTATTTTAGGCTAATTTCATTTGACCTGTTTTTTAACGTTGCTGTTTAATTTCTAGAAGAATTTATAGCCCAAAAATTTTATTTTTTGCCTTCTTCTCTTAATACAGATATAAATAATTATATTTCAGTACAATTACATCTTTAAACTTTTCGTTTTTGACGATATACATTAACAAATTAACAATATTAAAAACATGTGATAGAACAGTATCGTAATTGGCATGGGATATTTGTATGAACTTGATACCATTATAGTTTAGACTGATCGTGCCGGCTTGTGCTTAATATTACTTTATAAAATGTTTCGAGTTAATGTAAGAAATATATTATTATTACAGTTTTCGCAATGAGGTTTAATACAAATATAAAACTAAGCTATAATGTATTAATACAATACATAGAATATACATTTGACTTAGTAAAATAATCTTTATAGCTCAACAAGGGAAAATTGACCAATTCAATGATTAAAACGAGTAGCCGGGGCACTAGAGTAGGAAGTCATACAGATTTCCTTCAATTGCAATTAATTGTTGCAATCAACCGACTGCCAGGGGATTACATCGCTGAAATTAACAATGATAATAGATGAGGCCTTTGAAAATTTGCTCTTATTATTTCAAACATAAAGTTGAAACAGATTTAGCAGATGGCCAAAAACAAATATGGTCGTAGTTAGTGAAAAAGATGGTTGTCGATTAAATAAGGGAAACAGGCGGTTTGTGTTTAAATCCTGATGTCCTAATAAAGCAAGCAAGACCTAGCAAAGAAATTTTACATTTTGATAGATTACTTATACGGCGTGAACAAGCTAACAATAAAGTCTTAGAATTTACAAGTTAGTACATTAAAATCTTTTTGTGACATTTTTGAGAGCAATTTCTGAATAGTGCTGTTTCAAGAATAAGACAGAAACAATCGAACAAAGAACTTTCACAAAGACCATGACAACTCAATACCCAAAGATCCTTATGATAACTGTATCAAAAAGATTTCACGCCGTCGTTTCTCCGTGTAAATCGAAATCTTTTCTGAATAGTTACGAAGGTTGCGACCTGCACGTATAAAACAAGATGATATCATGTAATGCGACGTACAGCCGCTAGAGGTCACAAATGACCAATTCATTATGAACTTAGATATCCTATGTTTTACACTACAGAACTATATGGATTATTTCAGCAATGGACGTAGACGAGATCAGTGTGAACTGGTGATGCAGTTATGACGTTAAATCATGAGAGATAACGATGGCATAATCGTGCTAACGTACATATTTATATCTGTTTTGACGAATTGTGATGGATTGTGGACCCAAAGTAATGTATGGGTGACGCCTGGGATAACATGTAAATTGATAAAAGTAGCAGCTGTTATGTTGAAACCAATTATATTAATGTTTGCATACCATACATATGAAAAGTCTTAGAAATATACAATTTGTAACATATAGAAATTAGTTTTACAGTATATTTTATTACATTTTTCTCTTTACTTTAAATGTATATGTTAAGTATTTATATTCAGAAAAAAATACGTAATTCACGAAAATATCTTAATTCATTGTATTCTTTTCCAAAGACATAACCAATAAAATACAGCAATGGTTGTGCAACAGTGACACCTGTATTTTTTTCAAATAAAACAAGAGAACTCTCTCCAAACCTCTCTCCGTTGCAAACTTTACATGGTATGTATCTAACACACACAAGGAATTTCTACGTGAAAACTATATTTACAGCTAATGGTGCAATATTAAATTTGATATTGCCAATACGTGTCGACATCACGCCGCTGACAAGTATAATCGACTCATGAGTATGGGAATCAGAACTGAAGTACGCCAACAACATACATCTCAAACAGCGCTAACATTAGTCATTAAAAAGACAACTTTGGCCTATTTCCATCAGCACGATTTTCTCGAGAGCGTGAACTCATATCGTAGGTGTTACATTTGATATTATCACTATGTATTTACTTTAGATATTTCTCACTGTAAAAATACATTGATCATTTAGTAAATAAACCTTAATTTCAAAAAAACTATTATTAAAACTAACTATTATTTCAACCTAAAAGTTCCATTCAATAAGCGTAACTAACTTTTTCATGTTAACACACTTAGGCAATTTTTTAAATTGGAACAACTCGAGCGCACTTCCTCTCTGTGTTTGTTTGATACCTGGCTAACACCAAACCCAAAGTTTCAAGCTACACACAAAAATAGACTCTTCCCCATTCCACTTAGGTTGTTAGACAGGATCCTCGAATGCGCAAACGCATCCGCTGGCGAAACCCTGATAAAGAACATTGCCTCATTCCACGCACGTAGGATATAATGTAAATATGGTGTAATACGTAGAAAGTCGGTTGGGAAACTTATGGCTAGATGCCATATTTATCGAAATTAGGGCTACCAAAAATGTATTACACGCACATCCATAATTGTTTTCACGCGTAATCAAAAATGGAGTAATGCCACGTGCATTTTTCAAAAGACTCAATTAAAATTGTAATAAAGCAAAATTCTATAATATCGGCAATATTGTTAGTACTACAATACTCAAACCAAATATAATCATAAGAACGCTAGCAGAGGATAACGCTACTTTTTTTATTGATGATCGGAACTGATCTCTGTTATTTCAAGATTAACATCCACCATCCGGTAACACTCAAGAGCCGGAAACTCTCGTAACTTGATAAAAAAATACGCAACAAGGGATCTATTCATCTCGGTAAAATCTTAAGATGACGGGATAAGGGGAATGTCTAATCCCATAAATACACGATTAACTTGTTTTAGCCTTCCTTTTAGGTTGCTTTTAAACGATCTTTAGATGAAGTAAGGAATCACGAATTTGAAACTTACGATTTCGATAAATTACTTATCCACCAACCACCCAACAGAAAAGCCAATAAATGACAAGTAACAATGACATTGTATGAGTAAACCTATCCTATGTCCTAGGGAATTTTTATATACTATAAAGAAATAAATTATTTGTAAAAACAAAACAGTTCAGTGCCTTTTTTCTGTTGCTTCATTATTTTTATTTATTAATTGCTTTTTTTGTTATTTAAGCTAGATTGTTAACTGCTAGATTTTTTAATGTATAGAAATTATTACAAGAAAAAATGAACTGGTCTCAGGTGTCAGGCGGTTATAGTTATTTTTTAGAAAGCATTGACGAGCTTCAGTATTATTAAAAATTGGAAATTTTGTTTTTTCTCTACTACTAAAAATAATTACGGTTGGATGCAACCTTTAGGCGGCCATTAATAATTAAATCTAAACCCGTTCGTCGTCCGTCTTTCGTTGCTTTGGAATATGATTCAAGTTCAGAACTCATTTTCAATATCTGGGTATTAAATCTTGAATTAGAATATAGATTTATCTCTTTTATAGCTTATTATCTTCAGTTAAGTATATACAGTAATCAACATATGTAACTACTTTTCGCTTAATTAAATGGTAAGCTTAACTCATTTGTAGCGAATGGCTCTATCCATTTTTTTGTAAGAAAATAACATTGACAATGATTTGACTATTTTAAAATTTCAAAACTATTAATTGAACATTGTTTTTAATACATTGTAGCATCTACAGTACCTAACCTATTTATTAATAAAATATATAAAAAAACCTATTCCCAGTTATTGCGACTACAAAGTGCGTTAAAAACAGTAAACAGACTTCATATTTTACGAGTATAACTCGAATGATGGTTTTGGCGGTTTTAACTTTATTACAATCTAAGAACATTTTCATGAAGGCTAGAAGATGCTAATAAAAACAGACCAGCGAGATTTATTCGAATGTCATTTATCGCGCAATCGATTAATTTGATTTAAAGTTGATAGGAATAGATTCTGTTTTTGTATATATCTTATTTCACCATTTAAAACTCAACAATTAAATAGTAAAATGTGTAAATAAAGCTTTTAAAATGTGAACTTTCGTATATTGTGAAGAACATCAAATGAACTACTTCATATAATAATAATTCCACTTCATCTTATCACAACTTCATAATAAGATGGTCATGACCTTCCCATTGAACCTATTGCAGCTGGCTTACTTAAAGCAAATGTTTAGAAAGAAAACACGCCGGCGACTGCCTAGCAAAACATCCTTAAATCAATAATGATTCATGACTGCCCACACCTCGATAGTTGATAAGGAGCTTACATAATGTTGCTACCAAAATGTGATTAGTAAGTTAGTTATATTCTATTGTCCATTGTTCTCTTATTGACAAAAAAAAAACAAAACGTGATAAAGTAAAAGAGAAGAAGGGAATATTTTAAAGAAAAGTGGAGTCATATATAGTGAAATTACACGATATGGACTAATCTTATCCCAAACGGAGAATGGAACGGAGAACAAAATTAGTAATAATAGTTTAAACTTAATGGACACCCACAAATGACGGTAACTTGTTTTATATCATTATTTTCAAAAAAGCTTTTGCTTTTTTTCATTTTTTCCATTTTCCTCACACTCCTTCGTTACGACACTTTGTGTATTTTACTGGACGTTATTGTTATCTAGGCACATATAACAAAAGGAAATATAGAGTTAAATTGAGATTAGAGAGATTAAAAGTAAGAAACCATCAATACTGCGAAACTAAACGAAGCGAAGGAGTCATTTTGATGTTATTTTAAATTAAAAGTGCAATGGATTTTTCTTATGTATCTTAATTTTTACCAAAAAATATAAAACCCAAACTAATTCCACTAATAAAGATAACTGGTGTAAATTCTCAAAATTAATTTCCTCTCAATAAGCCTTTCTCCAACAACATAAAAAAAACACGCAACTAGATGGCATATTTGAAGATCATAGCCAGTGCTGCCGAAATACAGCACTCAACGCTAAGGATGTTTGTTACTTATCGGTACTTTATTTCTAGTCTAACACTAAGTACTAAAAATCAAATAAAAAGGTATTATATTCATGGGTAAGGCCGTCTTAAGACTAAAGTGACATGTTTTTATTATTAAATTCAAACCTCAAATAACCTTGGCTAAGAAAAGATATAGAATTAATTATGTTTTAGTAGAAAACAATCTCTCAGTCTTGTATACAATTTTGTAGGTCAATGATTAGTTAAGTAAGTATATATTTTGTTGACCTCCATGATAAGGTGAAATTATAATTCATAATAAATAATGCCGGCGTTATATAACTGATTGATAACTCGATAGACATATTTACTTACAGAAATTATTATACCCACAGAAAGTTGTTAGTTAAATTAAAATCTACTAAAATTATTTTTTCCTGAATCATCTGGTGACACCGCATAGGTGACGCAAATGCTCATGAGACCTGGCGTTGACAAAATATATGTTGTATAAAATTCTTCAAAACGATAAATTCTACAATCAGTAAGATATAAGTTGTTATTTTCAAACGTACACAAACCACTATCACTCACAATCTAAAAAGATAACATACTGATTACGATAGCAAATAATATACAAACCTTCAAAGTGGAATAAAATTAAATGAATGGCACAGAAACATGCACTGAGAACACTGATATAATAATGCCCTGTTCCTTCAACTGACTCTACTGTATCACAATAAGGATCTAGTTAAAACGATCAATTAAGATCTATGAGAAAACGAGCGTGCGGTACCTGCGATCGATGAAGAACAACTGACAGTCGGAGTCATCGGAGCATGCGCCGGCGCAATATAATCCTGCCGCGTTCAAATGGTGGTTTTTTCAAAGACTTTTATTATAACGATTCCTTTTTCAACTTGGTGCAGTGTTTTGTTTATTCAACGTGAAACTAACGTATTTTTAGTTGATAGGAAAGAGCAGGTAATTTTTAACGACAGCAGGGACAAGGGTTTCGTATTGTGAAATTGTATACTCATCCATAGAACAAAAAATATACATCCTTAAAATATAATACAATGTAGAGATTCTATTTAAGGCGGAAACACATTATTAAAACGCGACGTGACCCGACGCGACGCGATGCGTGTTGAGTCGAATCAAATGTATTGTTTTCTATGGACCAGAATCATACTATGAACATCCGACGCGATGCCATGCGCTCACACGCCACCCGATCCAGACGGGCCAGGTCGGTGTGTTGTCCATGGTGGGGGCAAACACGCCATCCGACGCGGCGCGCTTTCTAGACAACACCCGACGCCACGCGTCAGTCGTTCGAGAACAGTCACAGAGCGAATACGAATTCTTTGACCTATCCCTATTCTTCAAACTATCAAACAGAATTTATGTCAATTTAATATTATTTTTTGCATTTTTTTTTTTCATTTATTCTGGCACGAAACATTATTAAATATCTATGAGTAAGGCAACAACACAATTTAACGAAATAGTTAAACAATAAACAGGTGTGCAATTATAAGTATTAATATACTTAAAAATTATTAAAACGAACATCATTAGCATTTTACTTGAACATATTGAAAATGTCTGACTTGATACCATTCAATGTGATACAAAACAGGTCTAATTTGTAGAATTGTTCGTTATATATATATATATATATATATATATATATATATATATATATATATATATATCCTCAGACAGCGAGCAAAATAGCTATTGCGAGTATAATTCTTGCGATATTGTGGTGGTACAAATATTTTGATGGGGCGTGAGGAGCGTGCGGGTAGTCGTGACTTTAAGGTCGATCTGTGATAGAAGAACTGGACAATCTATCTTATTATTTAATAATTTAAAGAGAAAAACTAGATCGCACATCATCCTAAGGTTTTCAAGAGATAATAAATTATGTTAATCCATAGTAAATAACCATACACTTCCACTGCTGTTAGCTAACTGTATTCAGAAATTGCCGTGGAGTCGCGTGTTGGTAATGTGCACGGTGCATATCGAGTGTCGACACGTTGCGTCGCGTCGCGTTTTAATAATGTGTTCCCGCCTTTACACCCTTCTGAACAAATGAAGACCTTTACCGTAAAATTGGTACTTTTTGTCCTTTACCATGAAGTCTACTCATTCAGAGGTTAATAACATTTTGCAATACCATTATAAGAAAATGGAATTTTAAAAAAGGAAGTCCTTAGTGTTTCCCATACAAATTAGAAATAAATCGGAACGCAATTAATTGAAAACGATTCGTTCCCTGTTCCAATAAGTTATAAATGGATTGTTCTATATTTATGGATCGTTCGTCGATCCATTTGGATCGATAACATGGTACGGTGGGCCGGTGTCAACGCTCTACCATGAAAAAAAAGAAGTTCAGAACGTCCGTTGCAATTTTATTCCATAATCATCGTCTGTCATGTAATTGAATGAATATTTTATATTGTATTATAAGCAGATTTACTTTTGCGTAAACTTCAGAAATGTTACTACATATTAGTTATGGGAATAAAAATAATTCGAATAATAGGCACCTAATATATGGTAAGAAATAGTTTGCCCACCTTAATATGTCAAATTCCTTGTCATCATTAACGAAAAAATTCCGGATAACGATCTACAGTATAAATGACAAAATAATAGTTAAAAATACGCTTTTATTTGCACTTAATTGTACTAATCAGCAACTGATTCCACCAGCAACATTCCAGTTCAATCGTCAGATTCTCTTCGTCAGATGAAAAGAGCAATTCTCGTTGATAACAGTCTTGTCATGACGAGCCCAAACTAGATGGTTTTCCTAGAAAGCAAGTCATGTCCCTTTCCCACCTTTGAACTCTATTTTCAGACTAGGTCAGTAATACCATATTATTTTATTGTCATCTAAACTACAGATACATGGCAAGTTACGTTGTGATACGAGTACATATACAAGCAGAATGCGAAATTCTGTTTTTTAGATTTTATCACATAGTTTCTTGGTTACAGGTCTAATTAATAAAAGCATCTTTGTAAAATATACAGATAAATCTACTGTAATATTATCAAAGTTTTATTTAGATTCGGTAGTTTCTTCACTCTTATTTCGATTTCCTACTTCTCAAGTTATTAGTAACCTTTTGACAATTACAAGTAAAATATTTGTCTAGTTGTATGGTTAAACAGCTTGCCAACTTTTCTATCTTAAAGTAAAAATAATATATTTTAATATATACCGTATACAAATTCATTGTCAATTTCCTACATGGCAAACTTAAATTTTCAGCATGAAAAAAGGTAAGAGTTATAAATCATTGATTATTAAAACAAATGATGGTTTTGTAAAAAAAAATTTGAGCCTGATTAAGCTTACATTCTATTATTAGTAACTATTAACTCTAGATATTTTAAGTATGAATATATCTAGAGTCAGTAACATCGTATTAGTAATAATATTAGTATTGCGTGCTGCAATTTGTTAAAGATTTTTCTAACCTATATAATTAATCCGAAATTTTAATTTGTTGTCACCCTCGTAATCCAATTTGTAATTGGCCACGACCGTCGTCAAGCCCTGTTTTACAGTGCCGAAAACACCAGCTTCGACTCTTAGTCATATCAGAATGGTAACTGTATTTAAAAAAAACATATTTTTTGAGATGTTTTGATTTGGTCACACTGTCGCAGATTTCCATTACCCAATTGTTTTATTTATCAGCTTCGGCTCGACGTAATGTAAAATATAGCTTTTCTTGTTTTTAAATAACATAACTTTCACTTGTGTATCATTAGAATTGCGAAAGTACAAAAAGGGTTTAATAGTGGTACAAATTGGTAACAATTACTAGAGACGTTTTTCTTATCTTGCAAAGATTTAGTTTTGGTTAAACTGCTTTTAATATAGTGCTCTGTCACTCGCTGTCTTTTAGAAGCGAGTTATCTATCATAAGATATATGTTTCATGATAGATTGCTCGCGTGCGCTCACTTCTAGTGAATGTACTACTTTGCGAATCCTACTGGACACAGTCTTAATGTCGCGTAATTATTCATGACACGTGTTTTCCTCATCGCGTGACGTGTCGCGAGGCGTCGCGACGTCGCGGCGACGTCACTCGAGACATAGTAGGGCGCTTCCTTCTTCAAAGGGCCGAGTGCAATGATTGACTCACCGGATTAAGTAAAACTCTGGATTCATGGATGCCTTCTTTCTCAAAACAAACCGGTGCCCTTGAATGAAAGACTCACGAGTCCAAGGGCAATAAAGTTTTTCTTTGAATTTGTATTATATAAATTAAATAGTCATAGTTAATACTCAACGAAAGTTTATACATCTTTAAATTTCAATATCTTTTTTGTATTTTTAAGATATAATATCAGTTACTCATAAAACAAATTACTATAATAGAAAAATACTAGAAAATATCGACTCGGGTCACAAGTGATTTCTCAGTCGGGAATCGAACCCGCAACCTTTGGAAATCCGGTCCAATGCTCTCCCAATTGAGCTTCCGAGCCTTGTGAATCATTTAAGATCTCATAAGATCGCATTGAAAAATACATAAAATATATATAAATTATAAAATCATTTACCCATGCTGAATTAGACGAACATAATAACAAAAAGTCCGATATAATAGACGCGAGTAATATTGGGGGTCCAAGTTTACTCGCGTCCGTGGGATTTAACCCTCGATGTCCCACACGTGGCCCCTGGGTGGTGCTAAAGGAGTAAACCCCTTTCAGGTGGTAGGCTTCGGCCACGGCGTGTTACCACCCACCAGACAAAGACAGCACTGCCAAGCGGTCCCAACCGATCGTGTTCCAGTGCTGAAGTCTGGTGAAGCCATATTGGAGGACGGGTCAGTACAGTTGTGCTGGTTGCAATGGACGATTTATTGAGATGTATCAGGGCAATGCATCGGTTATTCAGATTCGGAGAGCAGCGGGATCCGAGGCACGGTTCTTCCGCTGGCCGACCGCAGATAGTTGGGGGCCCGAGTAGTGAGCTAGCCACTCACAAAAGGCTGCCCCGCCATCTCGCGAAAAATCCTGGGGGTGCGCCATCGTGCCGGTTGGCGCCCGGACGAGAGGACCCGATGGACACCCCTGGGGGGGCTCAGGCGTCCCCGCGGTCTCCGGTTTGGCTATCCCGAGGTGTGAGGCCCTGACTCTTCTCATTTGGTTCGCAATCAGCATCTCGTTCTACTTCCGTCCTTCGTTACATTACCTTCCCTCACGACAAAATGAAAGTAAGCAACAGGAAAAAGGTTAAACAGCGGTCGCACGTCCTCTCCTTCCTAGTGCACGTCTCTAATATAAGAGGCTTGCACTCTAATCTCGACCCCGTCCATCACCATCTTGAGACTAGAAAACCGCACCTGTTCTTTCTCACGGAGACGCAAATAAAACGTCCAACTGACGCAGCGTACCTGGCTTACCCGGGTTATGTCCTTGAACATTGTTTTAGGGCTCATGCGGGTGTTTGCATGTATGCACGCGATGACATCTGTTATTTGCGTCTCCGTGATCTTGAAGACCCCACCCTTTCTATCATTTGGGTTCTGGTGGATACAGGTTTAGAGAAAATCATCTATGCTTGTGTCTACCGTTCGCATAGTGGAGACGCGGAGACTACCAGGCTTATCGACCAACTCATTGAGAAGGCAGACATGGCCCTACAGCGATACCCGTCCGCTCAACTGGTGGTTCTTGGTGATTTCAACGCACACCACGAGGACTGGCTGTTCCCTTTCGAGAAAACCGACCACGCTGGTCGAGAAGCGCGAAAGCTAGCCTTGACACTTGATCTCACCCAACTGGTCCAGGAAGCCACTAGAGTGCCAGACTCTGACGGACAAACAGCCAATTGCTTGGACCTTCTGCTGACGACAAATCCCGACAGTTACTCGGTGTCGGTTACACCACCCCTTGGCAGTTCTGACCATTGTGTGGTGGAATCTATGTCGATGTATTCTCCGCCCGACCCAAGCCCAAAAGGCTCCCGGCGGATTTGGCGTTTTAAATCAGCAGATTGGGATGAGATGCGTTGTTTTTTTGCATCTTATCCTTGGCGGCAGGTTTGCTTTTCTTCTAGCGACCCCTCAGTTTGCGCGGATGCTGTGACCAATGTGCTTCGTCAGGGTATGGAGTATTTTATTCCCTTCTCTGACATATCACTGGCCGGCAAAGCTCGCCCGTGGTATAATGCCAAATGTCGTGATGCGGTGGCATCAAAATACAAAGCATATTTGGCCTGGGTTGAAGCTCGATCCCGCAAAGCTAGTAATACGCGCGAAAAGAAGAAAGCCTTTAATAAAGCCGCCAAGTCCTGCAAGAAGGTTGTAAAGACAGCTCGCTTCGATCACATAGGCCGCATTGGGAAGAAGCTTGCCTCTTACCCCTCGGGTAGTAAAGCGTTTTGGTCCCTGGCTAAGTCGATCGAGGGCAACTTCTGCCGTACTTCAGTGCCTCCCTTGCTGAAACCTGACGGATCATTGGCACACACGGCCAAGGAAAAGGCCGATTTATTTGCCGAATTATTTGCCGAAAGTTCGCGTTTGGATCCTGGCAATGCTGTACCTTCCGGTTTGTCAAGTTGTGGGACTTTTATATCTGAAATTCGTATAAGACAAACCGAAGTCAGAAAGGCATTGCGGGAACTGGACTTGAATAAAGCCAGTGGTCCGGATGGTATACCAGCCATAGTACTAAGGACTTGCGCTCCTGAGTTAGCTCCGGTATTGACACGCCTATATCGTTTATCTTTGGCTAAAGGACAAGTGCCAAAGTCCTGGAAGCTGGCCAACGTGCAACCTGTGCCTAAAAAGGGCAGTCGTGCTGATCCTATCAATTATAGGCCCATCTCGGTCACGTCCATTCTCTGCAAGATAATGGAACGTGTACTGAACCACAGGCTCCTGTCGTATCTAGAAGAAAATGACCTCCTTAGTGACCGGCAATATGGGTTTCGCAGGAACCGGTCTGCCGGAGATCTTCTAGCATACGCCACTTACAAATGAAGCGAAGCCATCGAGAGGCATGGTGAGGCGCTTGCCGTCTCTCTTGATATCTCGAAGGCTTTTGATAGGGTGTGGCATGAGGGCCTTATTAGCAAGCTTCCGTCATATGGTCTTCCCACTGGTTTGTGTGTCTGGATATCGGACTTCCTGAGGGATCGGTCAATACGAGTTGTCATTGACGGTAGCTCGTCTGACCATTTGGCTATCAATGCCGGCGTCCCTCAGGGTTCCGTTCTCTCTGCAACTCTTTTTCTGCTGCATATAAATGACCTGCTTTTGCCCGGTTTTTTGGGGTACGCAGATGACAGCACTGTTGTAGAGACCTATATATCTGATGCACGAGCCAGTGCTGAACAGATCCAGTGTCATAGAGAGGCGATGGTTAGCCGTATGAACCTATCTCTGCAGGCTGTCTCTGAATGGGGCGATGCCAATCTAGTGGGGTTCAATCCGTCAAAGACCCAGGCGTGTCTTTTCTCCGCTAAAAGGAGTCCTTTCAACTTGACTCCTACTTTCCGAGGTGTATCCTTGCCGATCACTGACCATCTTGAGCTTCTCGGTATGTCTTTGTCACCGACGCTCAATTTTGGCTCTTTCATTGAGAGCAAGGCTCAAGTGGCTTCAAAAAAACTTGGCATTCTGGCGAAGGTGAGAAAATACTTCACACCGGAACAGTTGCTCACCCTTTACCAAGCACAAGTTCGATCGTGTATGGAGTATTGTTCTCATCTTTGGGACGGTTCCGCCCGATACCAGCTCCAGACGCTTGAGTCCATCGAGAGGAGGGCCAAGAGGCTCATCGGCAATGAAGATCTTTTCTGTAAAAAGCTCAAAAGCCTTGAGCATAGGCGGAAAGTTGCAAGCCTATCAGTATTTTATAGGATACATTTCGGAGAGTGTGCAGCTGAATTGCACAACCTTGTTCCGCCATCCCCATTTTTTCATCGGACAACCAGACTAACAAATTGGCGACACCGTTATATGGTGGATACACCAAAGAGTCGCACTAAGCGTTTTGGTTTCAATTTTATGATGCGTACCGCTAAGGAGTGGAACTCTTTGCCTGAGTCTGTGTTTCCTGACAAATACAATTTGGGGGTCTTCAAGTCACGAGTAAATAGGTATCTTCTAGGCAGGCGCGTCACATCCTAGATCGCATCGACGCTTACCATCAGGCGAGATAGTGGTCAAGCGCATGCCTATTTTCTATAAAAAAAAAAAAAAAAAAAAAAAAAATAATAATAAGTAAGTAAGTTTAGAAAGCACGTTCAGTTTTAATGGCAACTTGGATCTACTAGTATACAGATTGATAATAAAATAATATTAATGTATGTGAAAACAAGACCTGTGTTCAAACGCGATAAATATTATTGATATAATCTGCTGATACAAAATACTAGACTAATGTCTAGTCCAATTTCCCGATAAGACTTATCGGGAAATTGGGACTTACTTTTTGAATGATCTAGGCTTCAAATATCGATAAAGCAGTGCCGATGGTCAAAATTAGTTACCCAAAATGACTAAGCAAAATTATAATAAACAAATTAATCTTACTGCTTCCCGAAAAAAATTCAAGAATGAAAGATGGTGAAAGGATTTTTAACAGCAACCAATCGTCACCTACAGTTATTATGACTGCGAGTCGCAACGGATGGAACGCGACGATAGAACACGATACGACATTGGAAAGTCACACTGACCGATTCTAATTATATTATAATACAATTATATAAAATTACACTTAGTTAAATGTTTAAAATAAACCTATCTCTTCTATATTAGTATTTTGTATTCGCTTTCTCTAAATAAAATTTTATGTATAGGAACGAAAAGATGGGTCCTTGATATGATAGGGAACACCGTATTCTTTATTGGCTGATTCACAAGATGTCAAATCGTAAATTGGAAATGAATGTTCTGAACCATAATTCTGTCGTTATCATAAGCCTCATTGTTCGGGTTGGCAACCGGGCTTATGATGAAAAAGTGGGCTACTTATTTATATAGATAGGTCTTAACATTCAGCATATATCTGAATTGGTAGCCTTGAAATAAAAACATTAATATTATTAACAGTTTCCATATGAAACATAACTAAAA
This sequence comes from Calamotropha paludella, assembly GCA_927399485.1. Lineage (NCBI taxonomy): Eukaryota > Metazoa > Arthropoda > Insecta > Lepidoptera > Crambidae > Calamotropha > Calamotropha paludella. The sequence continues at coordinate 14,004,634 of OV656803.1, read as the reverse complement.
AGGAATCGAAATGACCCATTGTAAGTACGAGACGTTAATGACAATGGACAATTACCGAAGAAGCTTGTCGATTTCCATTATATCAAAAACCGCAAGACGAACCGAACGTTAACCACAAAATATACGAAATTAGCAGTTCAAATAGATATTAGAATACAAAAACATATTGTGCATGTTGAAATATTCAAAGGCAAGCTATTGCGACTTGTGTGTTTAGACTTTTGGCTTAATGGTGTTATTTACTGCTATGCAATGACAATATATGGGAGCTGACAAAAACGATAACATTATCCATCTGTAGATACGTTACATTGTAAATACAAATAAAGTTCAAAATACAATTGTGCTAGACAATTTTAAAGTAGGTACTTATTATCTGATTTAAGCAATGTCTATATTAAACACATGTTGAGTAAGAGTGTTGCAAAAATGTTACATTCGGATCCAAATTAAGAAAAACTGTTACAACTTTTTGATTATTAGCATAAATGATATTTTTAAAATATTTTTTAACATGCCAAAGTCGGCTAAAGCAGAAACTTGTCAGCAACTGGCGATTTTATTACAAGCATTTTGCGCTGCTGTTGTATGTAACTTTAAGGTAAAATATCATTTCACTTGAATTGTAACTGTTCTTACCGACAAAATTATTTCGGTTTTAGAAAAGGATAAAAGATTTTTTTTCGTAGAACTGCAAATCATCACTTCAATGCCTATAATTATCAAAATAATTGATAGGATACGACTCTTTATGTTTATGTACATGGACTAAAGTACATACTTCGATACCTTGCATGGAGTTTAACGCCACGTAACAATTGACTACATTGTATGTTTATTTATGAGTGTTTATTAAATAACACATTTTCGACGTGATTTCTTATGCATCAGGAAATAACATTTTGATCATGGCAAAACATGGGTTTTCTGAAAGCAGCTTAAACGAAATTTAAGTTGGTTTCAGATTACGCTATAATATAGTCTTTAGTTCATAGCACAACAATATCGCTTACCATACATTTATTTAGAACACGTTCAGAATAAGGTATGTTTTATGTTATTGGCTTGCTATACTCTATGAAATTGAGCGTTGCGCTGTGCTATATCGCGCGCCGCATTAACTTAACTTTCCGCTAAGCTGTATATGATTTGGATATCCAGTCTGGTATTCATCCTATTTAGTGGCACCAATAACAAGCTAGTCAAATAATTCATTATCATCATCACTTGCCTAGCTTGCGAGACTGTGCAGTATCAAATTTATTGTGTGTAAACTCTCACATATCGCTGACAACTGTGATTGCCCTAAAGCATATTGGCTTATATCGCATAATGTGAACGAAATACTGTATGGTTAACTTTTATATGTTTATATCTTAGGCTTTTAATGCTGTACCAAGCACTTTATAAATAAAATTCTGTAAGTTATTAGAACCTAACCGTTTCATTCTTAAATATATATATACTGCAAACATACAATTAGGACACCAGGATATAGTAAATTCATAGAATTATATATAAACAATTATAACTCATGTACAAATGCTTTTATTCATTACACATACGATTGTCCCTTCCGGGACTCTAACCCAGGTCCACCGCGCAGGCCAAGATTGTGACCGTTGCACAAGACTGTCGTAATCGTCGTCGAATAGCATAGCTGTAACTATGTATATAGCAATAATAAAGCGTAGTCTGACATGTGCGTTATTCATTTTATTGCTAAAATACACTAGTATTACAGAGGTGTTATGTGTTTTGTTTTCTAAAAATTGCTTCGCATTTTTTGTTGACAATTTTACAAACAGCAAAAAGTCTGAGGCCGCCGTTAACAAACGACCTCAAATAAAATAAAGCGTTTATTACTTTAATTGTGCAAACGAAAGTCCGATTGTGTTCCACTTGACCTTTATATTTGATAAGCATCACCGTCACCTACTTACGAATGTCTTTTGAGACAAAAAATATTTATCTGCGGCTATGTAAGTAGGATATAACAATACAGGGTGTAAATAAGTTTATTACAAATCACAATTAATACGAAACGCGTTTTGCCTTATGCAAATGAAAGAAAAAAGAAACTTATTCCAATAAGGTTTGATTGCTTAATATCATTAAAAATCAACAAGTAATGGTCACATCACTAAGATAACTATTAACTCAAATATAAAATTAATTCCATACTACAATATTTTTTAGTCAGAATCAAAACTTATTTTTTTATAAAAATACGGCTATATTATCAACTATATAATACCTTTTCAAAAAGCTTATCGAAAGTTTTAAAATAAACTTTAATTTGTTGCAATAAATAGTATTTCTGAAAGTTTTCTATAGAAAACTTAAATCGTAGTACAGTTTAATAAAATTCATACTAGGCATACTAAAAGATGAGGACTGTAATATTTTTTTAGTTGATACTTTGCCATCGAGTGATATATCCTTTTTCGTAACATCCTGTTTACCCTTTCGTTTAAATTGAAACGAATGAAAAGGAGAACAAAATGAAGAAGGTCGGCGTATGGGCGGCGGGGCGGCCGGCGCCAGAGCAAGTGCTAGTACTTTTTGCGGAGTCTGTAGAGATGGACCTTAAAGAGTTAGCAACCATAAAATAATATAATTCTGCCTCACACAAAACCGAAATGAAGCACAACGTTACGGTCTATTTTAATCTACTACTATTAGATGGATAGTAATTTCTATCCATCCAAAGGCTATCGGTATAAATCACTCTAAGCTATGAGACCTAGCATTATGCTAAATGTTATTGCATATATAAAGTACTGTCTTAATATTGTATTTTTTGTATACCATAAAGTATTTACTATAGAGTTTTGGATCGGATCGTTTATGTGAGTTATATGTATGACATATGTAAAAATATAATTAATACCCAAAGGCTTCATATTCCACAGTTAAATATATAAGAAAAGGTACAAAATGTTTCAAAGAAGAAGAAATACTAATATTAAATTGACTGATAAAATGTAAATGTAAATTAAAGAAACCATGAAGTTTCCAAAACATCGATAAGACGCGTCCCACCTCTTATCGTCACGTGCATATCTCTGAACACACGGAGTGAAGGCAGATTTGAGCAGCGCGTATTGTTGTCCTTTTGTGCGAGACATAGGTGCATTGGCGCCTCTCTTTTTATAGAAACACATGAACATCGCATGTGCAGTCGCAATGTTTTTAACCAATAACATTAATTACAAAATAATTTTTATAAAAACACTTTGTTGATGTTTTTTGCTTAATACATTACTTGTCTTATTTAAATAGTACGCAATCATAAGAGAATTATTTTTAAATAATTATTAATCAAATATTTGATTATCGATTAATAACAGAAAGTAGATACAGAAATTTGTATGGCGCTTTGGCCGGTCTTGGGATGGTGGATTAGAAAAATTAGTTTACTTTAAAAAAAATCTAGCGCTGAAATAATCGTCTATCTCAGGAAAAATCTAAAGCGAGCCTTAAAAAAGAAGAAATCAATGTGTCAGTAAATAAAGGAAATTCCAAATAATATGGAAGAATATACTAAACTATTTTTTTTCATGTCTTGTTGAAAATGGGTTTATTTTATAATGCTATCTTATCGAATTCAAGGCACCAACTTTAGTCAAGTTTTATTTTTGGAGTTAAAGGATATTGATCAAAATAAATTGGTTCTCAGCTTATAGTATCCGCAAAGTAATATGGACTTTATGTAGCTGTACTTTAAAACTAGCAATCATGTTGTGTTTTATTAAACATTTTAGTACAAAAATAAAATTAACAGGCTCACTTGATCAATTGAGTATCAACATATTTAGAAGTAATAACTAAAGTCTCAATAACGATCTAAACATTCAAAAAATGGGGTATATAGACTGCATCAAGGTAGCAGCCGCAGTGAAGACATGAAACCTTATCCATTTACTGTTGGGTAATCACTAAATTAATGATTAAAGACACTTTAAAGTGCCATTATTTGTTATCTTCGGTCTGCAATATACTAGTAAAGCACACCAATTTCAAAATCAGTAACTTTATTACGCTTAAGATGAGGATCAATTGAATGCATTTGTTTCGAACCAATTCAGACTATTAATTAGTTTCAGATCAATGAAATTATCAATTATGAATCAATTTCAGGACCATATGCCTAACTCAACCTTCACTTAAATGGCGGAATGAGTTTAAGTTATAATACAGAAGTACAGTTTCTTCTTAATTCAAACATAACACACCAACAAGTACAAATACACAACCACAGAAGACCGACGACAGTCGAGTGACAGCTACAACAATACAAGTGGTACATAATCAATTCTTTAATTATTATTTAAAAATGTGAATATCATATCTTCGTTTTATTATAACAAGAATAAATATCTAATTTTTACTAATATAAAGAGTCGGAGAGTACAAACTTACTGCAACTTACTACTGATTTACTTTTGCATTTTGGCACAACCTACCTAAAGTTTAAAAAAAATGTCGATTGTCTGTAAAGTTGGTTTACGGACGATAATTTTACGTGATAACGTCATAAGAAAACAAAGCCCTGGTGGAGCAATTGTTTGGTTCCATAAAATGATATTGTATAATGGTTACCTTAATTTTAAACACCCTTCACAGTTTGTCATTTTTATAACTTACAATTGTGTACTTTTATTTTAAATATTTTAATGATTTTCCACATTTTATTGAGTAGTTTAATTTTTGTTTTGTATTTTATATGATTTGTCTTATTATTTTATATTTTTTTAATAATGTATATTGCGATGCCCTAGCAGGGTTCATGTCCTGGTACAGTAAATTAATTGAACATGTTATCTTTGACCACATGAATGCAATAAATAATTTTGAATTTGAATTTATGAAAAATTACATACTTTTATGAAAGTAATTGAATTATTATCACTGAATTATCATTATTTTGTATAACCACATTAACTTTTTTCTTCACTTTATAAACAATTGACAAAACAGTTCATGTGTAAGTTGTGTGCTGCCGCTGTCTCTCTTCTACTCGGATGCATCGACCGATGGAGTGGAAGAGAGATATATACCTCACAAGCCGAACGCTTAGGCCGATCGTGCCTCTCTGTCGCTTGTTCTGCGCTCCCGCTTGCACGCTCGGCTCTGGCGGAACGTGACATTGAGGAACGTGGCAATGAGTCATACTATTTAGTGCGTGCAGCTTGCATTCATCGATTTATAAGACGTTATCACGTCAAAAAGCTGCAGTGCTCAAAATTTTAGTCGAATTTATTGTAAGAAAATAATTTTGATACAAACCACCATACTAAAAGTACTAAATTTGGGCATTCTCCTTTGTATTTTTAACGCACATCAACCTGCCCTTAAATTTATACCAGATTATGTTATGGAATTTATTCAATTTGATAAAATTACTTTTTTATATTAAGAATAGTTATAATACCTTCGGACTATAAATCATCAGACCAACTTGTGACTGCCATATTATTGTATTTTCACCTAAACTACGAGTATATATACATGTCAAGTTTTGTGTTATATAAGAACATAAATTTTGCTAAATTCAGCTACTTAAATTTCGTTGAATATATTTGACCTATTAGTCGACCGAAAGCGTTTTAATTTGAATATTAGTAACGTCAACGACACTCGCGCCCGGCAATGTACGTTCTGAGACCATTTGGCGACGACGGATATGTGGACTATTTACATGTTTCAGTATTAATATATTTATAAGAGTTAAACTGGCATTAATCGCAACCGCAAAAACCGCAGGAATCCTCTTGTTAAATAAAACTTGAGGCTAAACATTACATTCACCGCAAATACCTTACCTCGTATCTTACCTGTTTTCCTTATGAAATACATTTATTGTTTACTTACTACCTATTAAGCTCCGATCCCAAATTCTAACGTCCTTAAAATAACATAACAAACAAATTTTTCGAAGATGTTTTACCTTTTTTTCATAGGTATGGCACTGTGCAAGGATACTTACAACATAGAAGTATCTAATTTAACAGCTATCATAAAATTTTTCTGATTATAATATTTATAGGCACATTATTGATAAAAGTACTAGGGTCCTCAGAATTATTAAAAATCAATTGTTTTCAAGACGTCCTGCGACTACTCTATGACTTGAACAAAATATTGTCAAAACAAAACAAAACTTTTGTCAATTTGGTTCTTCATTCAGGCAATCATTAACTAATTATTATGTAACCTAGTGTTTTAAGTGAAACAAACAATTAAACACTTTATTTACCACATACATCTAAAAAACATAAAAACTGTTCATATATATCTCATAAAACCTTTTTAATTGGAGGTCGATGAAAATATTATAAGTCGAAACGTAGGCTTTCTTTTATTTATAACACCTTTCACGATCCGACAATGGCACGCACGTCTTAACCAACAAATTCTATGCTAGCGAGCCCTTTCACAAGAGCTCTCAACCAATGTCAGTATGTCAATAAGCCCGTAGTTTCGTAACATGATCACCATCACGATCATAAAAAAACAACAATCACATGTGAAATAAATACAGATGGGAAATAAATAATAATTTTATCTTATTATAATCAGCCTGAGGACACTATCATTAAGTCTTATTTTGGTTAATAACAAACAAAGTTTGAATGTTTAAGACACCTAAAATTGCGCTTGTACTATTCCTTATTGAAGAACGTATAAGCTTCACGAAAGCTTCACGAAACGTTTTATCATAAGGAATTGTAAAATTTTTCGTCAATCAAAGACAAAAATACTTTTATTTAACAGTTTCGTAAGGAGCCTTCTTAAGTATGGTAGTTTCACTTGAAAACTTCATTACGCTGTCCATTCGCTAAGGTTAGAACGAATTGAAAAAGTTTTTTGTGACATATTTCTCACTCACCGGGCATCTCCGAAAGAATAACTTCTTATGAGGAAAGACTTGATTACTTCAGAATTGACTCGTTATCACAGCGGCGAAAATATTTAGATATAATTTTCTTCATCCACCATTCCGCAGATCAGTGTTTGGGTCGAATGACCAAGTTGCCCAATCAGATTTCCTTAAATGTCGATATTTATTCGGATAACTTACCTAAATTTTAAAGAAAGGTCCTCGTTTGCCTCCAGGGCTAACGAAATTTTTTGTTCCTAGTAGTAACCTATACTCATTCTTGAATGCGTAAGGTCAATGCAATATTGTAATATTATTCTTAGTATAGTAATTGTCTTTGTCCAATTTAGACATGTTGTACTTACCTTTATTAAGTTATACATTAAGCTAAACACGAGATGTTTAAGAAACTACTGTATGGCCGAGATTAGCGATTTCAGCTAATAACAGCATTATCACCCATCAATAAATTATGCTCCCATGTCCCCTGAATATTTTTTTATTCTAAAAAAAAAACTTTTTTTATATCCAGTTTGATATGTATAGAACCCAAATATTTTGAGACTGCAACTCACGCCGCTGCGATGTACTACTATCACCGAGGCTCTTAAAACCGTGGAAGTTCCCGTATAAATACTAATAAATTTGTATGCTGCCAAATATTTTTCATCTACAAAACTGTTTATTTGAAATATAGAAATTTTAAATATTTTGGATTTTGAAATTTTAGCGAAGTGCTTAATTCTAAAAAACACATTAAATCAATTAAAACACGAGTCTAAAATATCCGACGAAAGTTTATCGTTTTCATCAGCAACGCCTATTAAACAAAGCAGCATTTTAACGCGCTAATCACACGTAATTTTGAGGCGTTAAAAAACTAAGTCAAATTGTAGAGACGACCGAGATCTTATGCCCTATCCTATGAACGTATTTTAAAAGCAAAAAATAAAATTTTCATTATAACTCGTTACGATATAAAATCAATATTTACAGGTAGCACATAATAGTTATACTATGTGAATTCATAAACTTAATGTAAAAATTTTGCAATGAACCGTATATACTCTCCTTCTCTCTCATTGCGTCATGTCAGTATGTATTAACCTTTATTATAACGAAGTACACACTTGTTACTGCTTAATTACGCCTATACTATAGTTCAAACATTAGCAAGTATTCTCTTCTTGACTGTTCCACCGCACAGAGATAAATATGTTCTCACGAACTCGTTCATATTTTCTCACTCGTAAGTAAGTCACAATTATCATTAGAATCGACCTTTTATTAAGTAATTGGGACTTATACACATACAAGGTTACTACATAAAATTCTACACAAATTATTATTACCTAAACATCGCTGTAAAGAATGGAAACTAATACGATTTTGATAACTGAACATTCTGTACAGCAAAATATTGCAAAATGTTGCTATTGACAAGAACATGGTGACATTTCCTAAACCCATGATATAAGCGAAAATTTGCGTTATAAATGTCAGTTGCCAATATCTGTTTTAACTTTTACATAAATGCATTCCCGTTCTGCTACATACTTGAACCTATCACAAAAAACAAACATTTCTAATTCATATTAAACTACGTTAAGACTTAGTAATAGTAGTTTAATGTGGAGAAATTGTCACACAGCTCATAATTTCAGAGATTAAGCAGAATATTCGTGGCTGTAAATTTTGTTTTAGAAAAATTACTTAATAAAAAAAAACTTTTTGTAGTTTTCTCCTACAAAATTGATTTTTATATAAGCTATGAAAGAATATGAAGAGTAAAATTTTACGATAGAATGGCAGCGTTAAATTTTTTGTGCGCAACCTATCGTGCGCACCTTCACTTTTATTTAGAAGTTTTGTTTTATTATTTTCTGTTCCTGTTCAAAGACAATCGATCTTACGGATTACTTCATTCGTGAGTTATTCATTAGTTATTCTAAGTTTCGAGCCTCCTTTGCAAATCGTTGGCGTATCTTTTTGAGATGTAAATTGTAGTGTGTAAATAAAAGAAAGAGTGTAAATCTTTAAACCATTCTTTAATAAGTCATAAAGTCGTTACTTTACTTACTAACATGTGATTCGTACATAAAATTCGAAATAGAAATATAGGTATATACTCCAGACTCTCGACAAAAAAAAAATCAGATTCTCTGCCCACAAAAATATAACACCAAAATAAAAGTTGTTAATGAATCACATAATTATGGACCAGGACAGGCCAGCTTAGATTAGATTTACACTCATCGTTAGAACAAACAATTATATAGTAACGTTTATTTACGCAACAAGTCTTCTTCTATGATGAGGCTGCAGCGAAACGCTATTACACCATATATTCTAATAGGTACTCTTTGATAGAGATTGATTGGCATATAAAAAATGTAATTGCCTTGCCGGCAACAGCTACTTATGGACTCGTGCTCGCATACCGATGGAAATGAGGTGTTGAGCTATTCGAGTTTCGTAATAGGAGCCTGACTTTTTTTAAATAGTTACCTACTGTAATATACAGTAGTACCTACTTAAGCATTATTGAGGGCGCATAGTTTCGTCAACATGTTGTCCTTGGGATGTTTTGTAAGCTTTTGTGTGTCACGACAATGCACAAAATGCTTGCCTACTATCTTTACTTTTAAGACCTAAGTTAGGTGGCCTGGGATAAAAGCTGATTTTTTAACAAAGTAATTAACTTATTTTTAAATATAAAATAAATGACAAGACCAAATCCAAGTTATAACAAATGAAACATGGAATCATTAAAACCAAATTATTTGATTTTATATGAAACAAATAACCGCACCTACCTGACATAAACTAAAGTTAAGCCAATTGTCTATACAATATAATAGATAATTAATGTATATAAACTAGTGCTAGAGTATTTAACTTAATAATAGTGATTTTTAGATGGATCTGAAAAAAAAACATCTACATTTCTTCTTTATTTTTTTTTCAATTTAAGTCTTATTAGATTAATACTTGATTTAATTTTTAATTTATTGCTGTTCCTAATAAAATAATCGTTAATTTCACGCACAGCTACGGTTGTTAGGTTTCCAGATTATTCTGTTTGTTTCGCAAACATGGCAACACAGCACGAGTCAGTAGCCGCCAGACAATAAACAAAAAGCTACCAGCACCGAAAATCGAAATATCTACCTATTAGGTAACACCAGCCGTTCGGTGTTTTTAATCCAATACCTTTTAATTTCAGCCCTGCATAATGGAAACTACTTTTCTGAAAGCATCGAGGTACCTACGTGAGTATAGGTAACGTTTATGCTATGGTTGCACAATTACCGAGTAGTGGAATTGCATCAAGACTGTCATTTCTTTTTTTAAATAAAAGCTCACATATTCTAAAGCTGAAAATAAGTTGTAAGTTGATGTTATTACATGACGTAACGTAAGACGTGTTCTGGTGGCCTACAGAAATCTTAGTGTAAGTTCACGAAGTCGGTACTCGATAAAGAATTGCGATAGTTACATATTCCTATGAGGATTCGTGATTCCTAATACTACTTCTAACAAAATGGTGCGCTCATACAAAATCCATAGTAATACTTTACACAGGCAATATCGAGTATCAACGCGTTAACTCCGAATAAGGCCTCGAGCAACAAGCACGAGCAAAATATTGCCCTGTAAAATTAAGAAGGCACTTACCAGCAAACGGCACCTCGCAGACATACTCTTCAACGCAGTTGTCGGTGTTACCACTGCGGTCGGTGGCGCCGCTGGCCACTGAAGCAGCTGACGCGGCGCGCAGCAAGCTTACTTCAGTTTCCGTATAACTGTCACGAAGAGCGGACTTCCTCTTGTATTCCTGAAGAAAATAGAGCATGTTGATATCCCTTGTTTCAAGTAGAAACTTTTTCTATTACCATTTACAATTTTCCCTTTTCTTAGAGTGACTAAGAAATGCTATGCTATGATCGTGATCCGCCGGTATCCATAGCGGCATCCCCTAGTTTATTAACAAAAGCAAGCAAGAGCAAGAGGGTTATATTTATTCACAACCAATAAAAGCTAATAAAACACCAACGTTTAACATTTCAGACGTTTTCAATACTACTTTAATTACGACGTTTTAAATAGGTACTGACTTACAGTGCCAGAAAAACAAGCTGATGGTCGCTGGAGGTAGGACAAACGTTGGCTAATCGATGATAAACAGTAATTCGGTGATAGTTACTTATGGTCTTATAGCAGAATAACTCGATATCTTGTTTGTAATAACTGTCGTTCAACATGCTAACGTGCAGCAAGTATCCAAACCGATCCGACAAAATCAAGAAAAAAACTTATGTCATATCAACAGGTGTAACATCTAATGTTAAGTTGATCGGTGTAAGGTGTAAAAAAACTTTTATTGAAAAAAAACAAATGAAAATAAGGCAAAAGCTAAAGAAAACTCCATTAAGCTCAAAGTTTTTAAGCACATCAATGATTTTTAGAATTGTAAAAGTACCAATTTTTTATCTTTGGTTTCGGCGGTTGATTTTTCAACTTTTTCCGATGTTGTGTTTTGTTTTTTATCATAATATAAACAAGTGGAGTTAATTACATTGCAATTAATGTTTTAACCATATCTAACAAGTCCAAACTCACGAAGAGTCTTTTCAAACATTGCAAGCGCTTTTTGCTGCCAAACACAAGGAATATTTCAAAATAATTATCCGCTGTCATTCATTTTCTTTAACTGCGACCTGGCTTCCCTATACGAACTTAATTCTGGTCTTTACCGACAATTTGGCTTTTTTTACGGACTCAGTGGTTACTATCAATGACAACTTTAATTTTGTTTTATGGACTCTGTGCTCACTATTAACGACGACTTTGGCTGTGGAATCAAGGATCACTGCTGCATGACAGTACTTCGATATATTGGTTGGGCTAGATATGAGTCGCCATGAGGCACCGTTTTTAGATGATTTGTTGGTCATATATAATGGTTTTACTTAATGTTTAAAAAGTATTTTTTTATATACCCCAATGACTACGATTATAAAAAAATAATGAGAACATGTTTCTCGTTATATTTTACTTACCACCTCCAGCATGGAACCTTGAGAAATTCTTAATTTGCTTCACAGTAGGGTATATTTTCTACATAAAAATGTTTGTTTCTACTCTTTCTTTAACAATGGCGTCCTTTTAAGCATATCATTTTAAAACACTCAATTATTATTCTAATTTTTACTGTCCATCCTGGGCCCAAAACACTATGGAGCGTGGGCATTCCCTTTATAATTAGTTTTATCAACCAGCTATCTTAATGCAGCTAAGTTCTAGTCTTTTTTTATCGTGTATGATATTCAATGAAGAGTATTTTATTCCTTTTTTATCATTACTGGTATAAGGGTAGGTACCTATGCTTGGTTCTTATTTGATTAATCAGATTCAAAAGAAAGTGATCTGAAGACAGATAATTAGGAATCTGAACTTAATCGCATCAAGTTTATCTAATTAGCGGTTAGAATTTAACCACATGTTATTGAGGTGACAAACATGTAAAACAAGGTCAAATGGTAATACTTGATTTTTGATGCTGATAATAAAAATGATATTCAGGCAAACTCATATCAATTATTTAATACCAAACTAAACAGGGCTGTACCATTGATGCTTAATTTTAATGATAGAAATAAGTAGGTAATACCTTAATAAGAATATATACAACCAGGAGTCGGGAACAAATGCTTATGTAATGTGACATAAGCCCCTACCAGGATTTATTTATTTAAACTTTGTTGCAAACGTGTACAAATGGTGGACTTAATGCCAATAGGCAGTCTCTTCCACTCAACCGGAGACTGGTAGCGCTTTGCGGCGATAAGGCGCGATTAGAACCTAAGACAATTTTTGTTAATGATAAGAGTTCGTCCTTGAAACATGTAAGGCTCGAAAATGGGGTAGAGGATTTTGAAAAAGCACAAATTACGGGACGGGTGTATGTAGTTAGATGGTACGTGAGTGATTCTCTGCGTAGTGCGCGAAAATGATGACGCCGAGCAGTTATATGACACAGACATTGACGTTGTGCTTTCAACTAAACGCAGTGCCAACAGTACTTAGGTCATGTGCTGATTCATGACTTTTGTTACTATGACAAAAAAATTGCATGTTAATTTTTAAGAAAACTGTTACGTCACGATACCCAGTAGAGTGCGCCCACGAGGGTGTCAAATGAACAAAATTTTATGCGAGTGTTTTTATAAATTCTTTTCCTAAATTGTAGATAGGTACATTATATAGCTTTTATTTACATTTGGAAAAGTTCAAACTTTTTAAATTATTTTTAAAGATTAACCACACATATGTTTTGGTATTGTTTGTTTCTTTGATTGTTATTCGATGTTTTATTATTCAGTAATGAATAAAAAACGCTAACTTTTACAAGTTCAAACACAAAATATACTAGAAATTTATCAAATTATTCATTAAATTCGACATCTAAATTGCGGTTTTCTCGTCACATCACTTATTTAATTACATATTCAGTCTAAAATGATAAGCATCATAAATAAAACAAACAATCTTATTTATTTCTTGTGTAAAATTAATTACAAAACGTTACCTATTATAATAAATTATAGTAAGTAATTTCAAATATTAGTAACAGGGGGAAAACGTACGGATTTTCCGTAAGTAACACATATCCATCTTTGTTTCTTATCTAAATAGAGATAGATACTCGGTAGAACTATGGAAACATTAGGAAGCCAAAAAAAGGGTTGGTCCTACTTAGCAGTAAAAATTATCAATTAACAACGACCAAAAACCCGATTGGCTTTGCATACACCGAACCAACGAATCACAGATTACCATGATTAGGTATGTATTCACTGACATCAGTAGAATTTCCTCGCAAACTTTGTATATCACCAGGGGAGATGGGAGGGATAAAATGTTGCTAAGAACATCACGTGATTTGATGGACGACATCTACGCTAAAAAAGAATTGTTCTGGGGTATAAATTGACAGTTAACATCTATGTGCGTTTGTTAATACGTTGTTCATTTATTCCCCACTAGAAAGACTGTTAAGGTTGATATATCCATATGTCTATGTCCATGTATCTTAAATTTTACGTACCTAACTGGGATCAAGTATTCACCTTGAATGATGATAGCTGAGGTTAATTACATATTGTCTTATTATAACAGTTAGCTATGATTTATTTTATTTTAAAAATAAAATAAAATTAGCTATGTTAATAAGACGTAAATGTTCTCTGGATGTACGTCTTTGTAAACGTAAGTATAAAACCCATGTTTATTGTACGTACTCAACTTTTGTTCCATAAAGGTTCTATATAGCCAAACAAATCATAGAATAGTAAAAAAGAGTAGAAATCACATCACACGGTCTTTTTAAGGATACCTGCGTAACCTAACTTACACATCTTTAAATCGCGTTGATATTCCGATTGGTTGAAAATAATGTAAATGTTAGAGCATATATCACAAAATGAATCATTTCGTATTTAACCCCTTTTATATGGTTATGGTCCATAATAAAGCTGAATTCTTTGTTCTAGTAACCCGTGTACAAGATGGAGTCATAGTTATGCTATTAGCAGCACTGCTTTAAGTATACTGTACTGCAACCGTACGCTACCGTCTAGCGTTTCAAGTTGAACAAATTACCGGGAGTGCAAACCATATACATTTTGATATTATCGATATAGTTACAAGTTTTGGAAAATAACATAGTTATATAAGATAACTATGAAATGTTTTTTCAATATGAGCATTTCTAAGGAAGGGAAAGGTCTGAGTGCACGGAGTAACGCATACTTGAGGTTACGCGGTTACCTCCCATTGGCGACTTTAATTTTGAGGTGTATTGGTAGATAACTTTTAATTGCCTAGTATCCGATAGTATAATATTTTATTTTCCTAGACAAATATAATTAGAGCATCTCTATAGTATGTAGGTATTATGTTTTTATGAGTGATATCGGCTACGAATTGTATTGGAAAACATGTTTTGGGTTAATCAGAAGCATGGATGTCTTAAATGTTATTTTTGTAACTAGAGCATGGAATATGAGAAGGTTTTCGTAATAGGTATCGGAAATTGTCCAATATTGCAATTTTGAGATCGGAAAACCGATATTTCAATACTTTTGCGATATTAATAGAATAAATACTAATATGATTTAGGTTTAAAAAAACACAAATTTCAGAAGATATAAATATTGTTTATTAAAATTCACACTCCAAATTTGTAAGAAATATATTTTTAAACAAAACATTAATTGAAATTATCTGGTAATTTTAATTAATGGACATATATCCTAAATCAATGTAATTCTTATTGAACTTAAAATACAATTTCAAATTATTTAAACGAATAAAATATATTAATTGGAGCAGAGCAAGCGAAGCTCCCATGGATCAGCTTCAATGGCGCAATGTCTGTTACACCATAACTTCCCGAGTTCTTAATCGATTTTAATATTTTTTGTGTGGAATCGAATCACCAGGTTTAGGACCAGATGGAGAGGGAGCCCGAATTTTAAAATTAGCAAAAATTTCCATCGAACCAAAAACCTAGCGTAGTTTTATGCATAGCGACTGCATCGCCTAGTATTCATATCAGGAACATGAACGATTAACTCCGAAACTACACAGCCGATTGTGGTGTTGATGGTTTTTTTTTCATTTTGCTAGATTTGTGGCGACTTAGGACATAGGATAGGTATAGCTGGGCATTAACTCGTTAATCGTTAATTAACGAAGTTAAAATTTATAGTAAGGGATTAACTTCTAAGTTAAGTTTAAAAATGTTATCTGACTCGTTAACTTGCGTTAAATTATCCCAAGGCCGTTTACCGCAATCCAGTACCTACTATTTACCAAAAAAATACCGCTCATTGTGCCAGATGATTAAATTACAGACTTTTATTTTTAATATATTTATACACTGTTTTTTTTTAAAATAACCTATTAACTTCTTCAACCGAAAACAACAGTTTTTGTAAGCAAATCATGTGATCACTAACGTAACGATATAAAAAATGCAATTTTTATCACGTGTTAACGGATTAACGATTAACGTTAACTTGCGTTAATTCTTCCGAAATGTAACGTTTTAACGTTTAACGAAGCTATTTTTTTTAGTAACGGATTAACGATTAACGCAGTTAACTATTTGATTAACGGTGCCCAGCCATGAGGATTGGTTTCATTTTAATTTATAACCAAAAAAATATAATGCAAATTATTATAACTGACCCACAGCGACGCGTGGCCGGGTCAGCTAGAATCTATTTTAAAAAATCATCATATTTTATGTTTCAAAGTCACAAACACATCAAGGCGTCCAAGTATCATCTTTTGAGAGATGATGTTCTATTTAGTTCATACACTTCAACACCTATAGCAAATTTAAATAAAACTAACCGAATTTACAACGCATTTATACTTATACTTTGTTTTATACTGTTTAGCTTATCCTGTTAAAATTCAGCACCAACAAAAACTATTGGATATACAGAATAGATTTTCACGATCTGGTTGTCGAAGTCTCCTTATGCCGCATAGTTCTTTCATACAGTTCGCCAATTGTTTTCAATGATATTCTTAGATTTTCACTATATGCAATAATTTACATATTTGAAGTATTGCTCGTATCATCTCAATAGGCGCTTGTTAAACATGAAATTAATTTAAGTGACTCCTTAATAAAGAAGTCGTTCTCTCAATTTTTTTTAAGAAAATAGTAATAGATAAAACCGAATGACGTTGACGTTTTTTTTGTGCGAGATATCAAACAATTTTGTTGTTTGAAATACACTTTCCAGCGGAAATAAATTTCAGGAGTGATATTTCTTTCATTCACACCAATTAGACTTGCCCAAAGTAAACACAGTAACGTTTGTATTACATATACTAGGGATACGGATTGACATACATTTATGATACACGAATATATATATACCCATGGCTCAAGTGTAGGTAAATGCTCGTATTCATTACACAAACATTTGCCCCTTCCGGGATTCGAACCCAGGACCATGGGTGCAAACTCACGCATGTACCCTC
The DNA here is from genome assembly GCA_927399485.1 of Calamotropha paludella. Lineage (NCBI taxonomy): Eukaryota > Metazoa > Arthropoda > Insecta > Lepidoptera > Crambidae > Calamotropha > Calamotropha paludella. The sequence continues at coordinate 13,987,680 of OV656803.1, read as the reverse complement.
ACTAATATTGGTCTCATTTGAAAATCCAAATCTAATCCTAATAAACTAAAAAATATAACCCATTTCACTTCATTAGGTTGTTGTGCCCGCTGCCTGGAGCCGCCGTTGCAGTTTCACAGCATACAAATTGTTTTTCAAAAAAATTCGTTTTAATAAATCGGTCATCTCTCAGAAGTGTAATGACGTATACGGACGTACCGTCCTATATCTAGTAGCTGCGCCTATCCGCTGGTACACTCTTTGAACCAAAAACACTGCTCAAGCTCAGTTGCCAAGCGACATCACACTGTCGCATCCAGTAGCGGCGTCAGGGCAGGGCGCGGTGGGGCGACTGCCTAGGGCGCCAGACACAAAAGGGGCGCTATAAAGCTAAAATCTTTTAACTGTTCAGCTAGAGTAGTAGGCTCATAAGAAACTTGAACGTCTGTTTCCTGTGTTTCATTAGCCAAAGTAATTAAATCATCATGGATGGCACTAATTAGACTACGGATTGCTTTAACACTGCTCGCTCATTCTTGCTTTCCAACATGTATCACTGAGCTTTTTTTTATAGTGTATAACTCCAAGTGATTGGTTAAAATGTTTTATAATAAAGGGTCACTTCCTTTAATAAATGGTTATTTAGTAACAAACGGGTATTTTTTAGGTTTGAATTGCATGTTAGGAGGTGCCGATGCCGTAGAAATTCTCGCCTGGGGCGTTGGTAATGCTAAAACCGGCACTGGTCGCATCCCAGATTGCAGTAGTGTAATCACTTGGGCGGCTTCATTGCCAGTGGTATATAATCTTCAAGATTGTTTTTCCTGTGAAAAATCTTGTGTCCTCTAAATAGATTGGATAGCGAAATTTATTGACACTTTTTTTCCGTTTATTTAGAGGCTTTTACATTCTTATGAGGAATATCAACATTCATCAACATCATCAGTCGCCATTCGGCCTTACTCGAGAGCACACGCTTGCCAGACTTCTTGCAACATTCAGTGATTCTTAAACTTTACTCAACATGTTCAAGTGCTTCAGTTGCAATGTACGACATACCGATGGGCCTGTCTGTAGCTCCTGTAAGAACCAGTATGATTTCGGCTGTGCTGGAGTTTCCGACAATGGATACAGACGCCTAGGAGATAGGAAAACACCTGGCGCTGCCCCTCGTGCAAGTCAAGCTCCTCACCTGCACCACCTTGCCCCACCTCATCAGCACCTACCGAACATTCGTCCAGCCAGTTAGACGCAGTGCAAACACAGCTCAACAAAATTACCATGCAGCTAACCCCATTGACAGCGCTTGTAGAAGATATTAAATCTATTAAAACGGAACTCACCAACCTGTCGGAGTCGTTAGAGATGGCTCACGAAATTATCCGTAAGTTTTCGGACTCAGTCAAATCCCTAGACGCAAGGGTGACAAAGATTGAAAAGGCGGTCACTGACTTACCGGCACTACAGGCTGAAGTGGACAGGCTGAATCAGGAGCTCCATAACAGGGATCAGTGGGCCAGAGCTAATAACGTCGAAATTCGTGGAATCCCGGAGTCAAAAAATGAAAATCTTTACCAAATAGCTCAGAAAATCGGCGCTTTAAGCAGTGTTAACGTCAAAAAATAAGAAATTAACTACATCGCCAGGATCCCAACTCGTATGCCCAATGCGGAGAAACCAATAATAGTTTCATTCAATAATCGATATACAAAGGAGGAATTTATTACAAATTCGCGTAAGAATAAACAGCATAATCTATTGAGCTTGGGTTTTTCAAGGGACGGAACTTTTTATGTCAATGATCATTTAACGACACGGAATAAGAAAAAAGGCAAAGGAACACAATTTCAAATATATATGGGTGAAACACTCTAAGATTATGGCAAGAAAATCTGACATTACCCCAGTGTTTTTTATCAAAAGCGAAAAAGATCTTCAAAAAATTGTCTAATTATATCAAAATTTATCTTGATAAGTTTAGTTACCCTTGTGTTATTTGTCACAACGGATAGTTTGAGAACCGCACGCATCGAACCAGTCCTTTGTTCTCCGGTTTACCAAGGTCAACCATCCGGGATGTGCGCCCGATTGTCGTACGTAAGTAAAGATACTTTCAGCTTGTTACCGTATGCGCGTTTTTATGCGATCAATGCTCAGCTTGTTATCACTTATGCGTTTGTAAGAAGGATAATTACGCCCGAGTCTATTGCGGTGCTGTTTGTGCTTGTAATTGTTACGCCTACCTGCATTATATTTTATTTTAAAAAAGCTGCGTTACTGCCCACAATTTTACGCTATAACAATTATTTTGAATATCTTGCTAAATATACTTATCACTATAATTATTGGATAAAAAGGTCTACTGTTCTTCTTTTAATGTTGGTCTATCAGTTTTATTTATTTAGCTTAGTTTGTGGTTCCTGTGTTTGATTTATCGGAGCTCAACATATACTATCAAAATACTCGAGGACTGCGCACAAAAACACACGATTTTAAACGCAATTTGCTGCTGAACTCTTATGACATTTTATCGCTTACTGAAACATGGCTTGTGGATAGTATAAGTGAAAATGAGCTTTTCGACGATCGCTATATAGTTTGGAGGCAAGACAGGAATTACCTACGTACGAAGGAGAAGTTTGGTGGCGGTGTTTTGTTAGCTGTACGACGGAACCTGTGTACAATAGCCCGACCAGAATGGTCTTCTTCTGCTGAAGACATCTGGGTATCTATCAACTTAAATAAATCAAAAAATACTACCCGTCTGCATGTATGTAGTTTGTATCTTTGTCAAGAAAATCTCGGGAACTCATTCAACATACAGTTACGTAATTTTACGGATAGGTTGTCATTTATAGTTAATTCCTGCCCTAACGATTTCTTTTTAATTACTGGTGATTTTAATTTGAGTAATGTTCAATGGTCTGGCGAACGGAATCCTTTACAACCTTTAGGCTTAGTAGGTGAAACACAACAATATTATTTTGATACTCTAGACTCTTGTAATCTTTCTCAGTATAATTATTGCAAAAACATTAACAGTAGAATATTAGACTATGCACTTAGCAATAAAGAAATATCAGTAACCCCTTGTAGCGACCCTTTAGTACCCGAAGACTCACATCACGTATCTTTGAATATTTGTATCAACTTAACTGTAGAAAACACCCTTAAAACTAACTCTAGAGTTAAATACCTCTTTGAGCGAGGTAACTATGATTTAATTGAAAAATCGCTTAACGAAATAGATTGGAAAAGCCGCTTGGGCAATACAGGCTCCTTAGATGATGCAGTCACGGATTTTTATAAATATTTACATGACATTAGAAATAAATATATTCCTCATCGTTTGGTCAATACTAGCTCTTATCCATCTTGGTACTCGGCTTCGCTCAAGAAACTTTTAAAAGAAAAAAACAAATTTCATTGTAAATATAAGTTATATGGCAACACCTCTGATTACCAAACATTCTCTTGTCTTCGTAAAAGAGCCAAACGTATAGAGCAAGAGTGTTACGTTGAGTTTATTAGGCGATCGGAAGAATCAATTATTGCTAACCCTAAAGCACTTTGGTCTTTTATTCAATTAAACAAAAAAGGTTCCAATGCTCTTCCATCTACTATGTACTACAAAGAAATGTCTGCCGATAACGGTGAAGATATATGTAACCTATTTTCCCAATATTTTCAATCAACGTTCCTCCGGACGACTGATGATGTAGCGGACGATTATTCAGGTGCTTCTGACTGCAGCTCTATAAATAACATTAGCGACATAGAGATTGAATTAGAGACAGTGTCAGATTTACTAAAAAGCGTTAACCTTTTAAAGGGTGCAGGGCCCGATCAAATCCCACCCTCATTTATAGTAAAATGCTCGGATTCGCTAGCTATACCACTAACCATTTTGTTCATCGGTCCATTTCTGAAGGAATAGTCCCTAGGATATGGAAATCAGCCTTTATTAGCCCTATCCATAAGAATAGCGATAAAAATGATGTCACTAATTATAGACCAATTTCCAAACTATGCATCTTCGCCAAAATTTTCGAAAAAATTGTGTATGATCAGGTCTATAACAGTTTAACGGCTTTCTTTATACCTGAGCAGCACGGTTTCTTAAGAAAGCGTTCGACAACATCGAATCTACTTTCTTTTACGGAGTTTGTCTCCTCTGGTATGGATTCAGGAGGACAAGTAGACGCGGTTTTCACTGACTTTAAAAAGGCCTTCGATCGTATTGATCATCAAATACTCTTACAAAAGCTCTTTAAAGCCGGAATAAGGGGAAATTTGTACAGATGGTTTACCTCATATGTCAAAAATAGATCACAAGCCGTAGTCATAAATGGCTTCTCTTCTTTTTGGAACAACGTCTCGTCAGGTGTGCCTCAAGGGTCCTTGCTCGCTCCATTGATTTTTAATATATTTATCAATGATATTTCCCCCTGTTTTAAATCTTCCAATTTTTAGTTATATGCCGATGACATGAAAGTTTTTAAAAAAATTAACAACATTCATGATGGCCTTCTTTTACAGGAGGATTTACTATCATTTGAGCGGTATTGTAAACTTAATAAATTGGACCTCAATATTAATAAATGCTTCTTCATAATTTTTAGTCGCAAGCCGAAAAACATTTTGACCAAATATCAGCTCAATAGTATAGAGTTAAAACAGATTGAAGAAATCCGGGACCTAGGTGTTATTCATGACTCCAAACTTACTTATGAGAAGCACGTTGATAGTGTTGTCAAAAAGGCTAATAAGGCCCTAGGATTTGTCCTCAGGTCTAGCTCGCAGTTCTGCAACATTAAAGTGATTAAGGTACTCTACTGCTCATTTGTCCGCAGCGTCCTCGATTACTGTTCGCAAGTCTGGAACCCACAGTATGATTATGCAATCAATAGACTTGAATCAATCCAGCGCAGATTCCTTAAGTTTTTGCAATATAAATGCGGAAGATTTGATCCAAGCTACGAAGATAGATGTCGTAGGCACCATATCTTACCTTTGAAAATCAGGCGTAATATTGCAGATTTAAAAACCCTCATGAATATTGCTCAAAACAATTTAGACTCCTCAGAGCTTCTCTCGAATATTCAGCTTCAGGTGCCGGCGAGAACTACATTAAGACGACCAGCATCTCTTGCCGTGCCGCGGTCCGCGACAAAATATTGTAGTAACTCATTCCTCATTAGATCGGCCATAGAATACAATAGAGCTGTAGACTTTACAGATTTAGACTTATTTAATTCTAACCCCCGAAATGTGCAAAAAATTGTGGTGCAGAAATGGTTCGCCGGTTCTTTAACTGTCCGTTCGGATAGTTAATTGTATTTAGGTGTTTGCTTATATAACTTGTTTATATTTATTCTATTTATCGTGTTCATGCATGTTTTCTTTGAATCCTTTTTTTTTCTGTGTAGCGTAGCTTTAGTTGTTATATGCGAAAACGTGTAAATGGTGCATAGTCTTTTACACTTATTACCTAAAATGTAACATTGTCACTGTATGTTTTCCTATGAAAATAAAAATAAAAATAAAATTATAAAAGTTAAAGTTAAGTTTTTTAAAGTTACATTTGAGGTATTGAGCTTATAAATAAATATGTAACATTAGGTTTAGGTAAGTTTGAAGCAACCTTTATAACGTTTATATTTTTTGTGTAATTAATGTGTTTATTGTATTATTATTTAATAAAAATTTAATTAAGAATTTTTGTTTTATTCCTATATTATGTCGAGTTTCCAGTAAAAAAAAAGTATAGATTTTTCTTTGGGAACTCCTTTTCGATACCTTTCAAAGGAAACCCAACATTACCCTCACATTGATCCCAAATAAGGTTTCAAGTTGTTTGAAATAGCTTTTTATATACTGACACTAATAATGTCTATTCTTACCATTAACATAATTTGTACATGGGTAAAAATAGTATAAATAACGCTATATTATTACATTCATGTAATGTATCCAGCAACAATACAGCATGTAAATACTTACCCATGGATGTTTTCAGTCAGCATTGTTAAAACTTTTTTTATTTATAAATAATAAATGACTTCAGTAAGTATACTGTACCTTGAACATGTATCCGCCTTTAAAATAAGTTAAGGTGATGACGAGTGTCAGTCGTAAAAATATTCTAAATTCTGTTCCAAAGTAAACAAAAAGAAGCGCAACTATAATATCAAACGAGGAAAAACAACCACACATTCTAAATTAAGCAATGATAAACCCATTAATTGTCGCAATGTTATAGATTCTACAACGACGTATCTGTCGTGTTCTTAGCGCTGCGGTTGAAATAAACACTACGAATGTCATATATGGGAATATATTCGGAAGTTCCATTAAAAACGTTATGGAAATTTAAATGCTTTCCGACAAATAAATTTCATAGCAAGAAAAGCTTTTTGCAGTTTTGCAATATTTTGCTATTAAAAGTATTAAAATTACAGAATAATAAATTGAAACAACTAATTTGCGTTCAAAAAGTTCTAATGAAACACTAATAGTATATATATATATATATATAAAAAAATGATATCGTGAAATGTTTCCTACTACTAATGTGATCATTGTGTATATACACTTCTGGTGCAAGCGCCATCTTTGGATTAAGTTGATCTAAAAACTATTTGTATTTACAATAAAACAAAAAGTTTTTTGCAAATCATTACACATTTGTTTTTCTGATAAATGTTGGCATCATCTCAATACTGCCTGGTGGAATAGCATATGTATATGTTAAGTTTGTTTTTTATTGATTTATATTTAGTTTTGCAGAGTCAATAAACATAACAAACAGAAAACATAACAGTAAAAAACAAATAAAACAATAAAAAATCGACTTAAGTAGTTTATTATAAATGGAAACAAAATAAACTATTGGAAAAATTGAAAATTATATACCGATGAAATCTTAAAATACTCTTCAACGCTTAAAATAACATAAAATTAATGGGATATTTGAAACAATCAATATTTCTTAGCACTTATTTTCAGTCGAAATAACTCTTATATATTCATTTTATTAGGCACTTAAATTCTTTCAACTATACCAATAAATCTCAATTGTGTTTACTTCATACTGTCATGTTGGCAACACTTATAATAAAACACCGACATATTGTTATTAAATATTCATTTACAAAATATGAAACTATTTTGTTTTTTTAATTCATAAATGCCTTTTTGTACAAAAAATATCATCAAAATTATTAGTACTTATCAAAAATAACATCAAAATTGGGTGAAATCATTAGATCAAGGCACATTATTACTTTGTTTTTATCTCCTATAGTAAATATATTCTAATCTAAATAAATAGCACCTAAAGGAATACTTCTGCGAATAAAGTACATTTCAAGGGACAACATAGATAAATTTTTTTTTAAACATATAGCACCTCTAGCACAAGACTTAATAACTAGTTTTAAGACTAGGTTAGCTATATGATACGAAATATGAATGCTTATGTTGTAATGTTAATTATATTATACATCAACTCTTAACTGTATCACCCTGTGACTTTTGTCTAATTCTTATTTCTTCTACGACCTCCATTATAAGCTGAAACGTTTGAAAATAAAAGTAAAGTAAAATAAAAATAGTGGGTGTGAACAAATTCATTACATAATATGTGTTAAGAAATACGTATATATGAAATTATATATTGTAGGTATACGTAAATTCGTTTTATATGTGCAGTTTTTTTTTTGCAGCAGTATATGTTAGAGACAAAATACCGACAACTTATTAAAATATTTAAACGAAACGGAAGTTTTACTAAAACCCAATTTTAAAACAAAAGTTAATATTTTTCTGCAGCTTTATTGAGTCTTTATGATTGCATTACTAAAACCTAAATTGTGACTATCTTTAAGTATTTATTCTCACTACAAATAGAACACCTTAGTAGAGACATTAACTACGACTGTATTTGTAACGAAAAAAAAAATAGCCACTTATAAAGGGCAGTCTGTACTATTTTAGCATACTCCAATTAAAAAGCTTCTACAAAGCATTTAATCAGGACTAACCTGACTCAGCGGCCTGATTCGTTCATGGATACTGTTCTCCGCTTGCTTAGCCGAAGGTGGTGGATGATCAGGCGTGGGTGGTTGCTCATAATGCGTTGGCGACAAAGGAATTTCTACCCTCGGCCCATCGTAATATCTCTCGCAATCACTATGGCTGTTCATTGATTGATCGTCTAACAAGCTCTCTAAGGATGACCTTTCTTGGTTTGAATACTTTCTAGGTCTGTTATCGTTCATTCTACCCTCGTAAGTCTCGTGCTGTGGCGCAAAGTTATTCCTCCTTAGCTTGCGTCTAGGGTTCTGTTCCTTTATGACGACATTTTCATACATAGCCGTGATAGCCACTGGTTGTGATCTGTTTTTGAGGCTTGGTCGTGGATTTGGCACGGGGGCTAATCTGTGATTATCTTCGTATTCCGAGTAAGATAACTTGCTATCTACGTATTGGTCGACGGAGCGACCGTGTTTTAAATAGTGTTTGGCTCCCTGTAACAAATAAAATAAATTGTAACTAGAACAGAAACCACACGGTATCCCGGAGATGCAAGTTTACGTTACACAAACTGATAAGGAGCTAATAAGAACTTTACAACATAACGAAAATGATTTGTAGTCAATCGCATAGGCAAACGAATGTTCACATAATTTTGTATCGTAAATAAAGAAAAATTCTCCGCTCTCTGATTTCATTACGCAAAAAAAAATCCGTGGAGATCTTATGAATAAAGTAAGGAGTAGTGGGGATAGCGGAGGTCGTGCTTTTGTGCAAAAATAAGGTTTTTTTATATATACCGATGGTAGCCAACAGAAGTTTATACTTTAGAGGCAAAGGTTTAAATACCTGAGCTATTATAATAACCAATGTGTTATGTTTCCAAATGTCTACTTATTCAGATTTAGGGAGAGAGATAATTAGCAACGAACCGGTATATCGTCCAAGTCGTCTTGACTCCTCGCATGTGGCCTGAGTTCATAACTGTACCCGGACGAAGGTGAGTTGGCATGGGTTGGAGACACCGATAGGTTCCTACGTGGAGGCTTCTTAGGAGGGATGGGCTATGGACAAAAGAAATTAAAACTGTTAAACTGTTTAACAAAGCAATGAAAACAGTAGCTACTATAAAAGAATTAACCTCGAATTATGGAGGAATAGTAATTTGATTGTCGATTTAGTATTAGTATTTTCCTTTTTAGTTCACTAGTGTTTGCGACTGCCGATAATGCCAGCGGTATTAATTAATTCTTCATGAAAATTCCCTTTGCATTTGTCTTTAATTTCCACAACATGAGGTCTAATTCTTCGGAATATGCATACTACAGGAAAAATCATAACTACATAATAATTGTACCGGATAAGATATCTTAAACTTAATATTTTTATTGAAATTGAAGATTCTAAAATAGTAAGAGGAACGTGTGAACATTGTTCTTCATAGGCTTAATAGGCGTTTATTTTTAGTTCGTCTCCTTGTCATCTAGAAACAGAGATGAGTGTCCGCAATTGAGTAATAGGGAATTTGAATAAAGGCACAGTAGTACGGCGCAAACGATACAAATAATACAACCGCGGTGTCTTATAAAAATCATGATTCGGAGATACTGTATTATGGTAAATCTTACCCGAGACTAAAACGTCCTCGTGCCATGTAAAAATCACATTTGCTTATTTATCTTAGATAAGCAATGATAACAATCTTAACTTTGTAACACAAAAAATCACACGGTATTTTAAAGAAACCTTCAATAGCGCTGAAATTATAATATTTTTTTAGAAAACTTGTTATAATTTTACGTCAAGGAATAGCTAGAAAAATCTTTCCGCTGAATCTCGTCGCTTGCAACTAGACCCGTGATCTAATATCGAGCTACGGATGAGGATAAATTGGCCACAGCCGGTCCACGAATGGACAACCCACCGAACACTTAAACATGCTTTTATGATGGAAATTGCTTTTAGAACGTTCCCCGACTCTGCAGCAATTCCAAATAGTATCTTAATATTAGAGACTGATTTGGTTATAATAAAATAAGGTCTTCGTGTACAAATAACAAATTATAAAAATACAAAATATTACACTTAGTTATAAAAATGTACTTAGCAATTTCCTGCCAAAAAAGGGACTTATATTGTAGAGACATATTTGTGTATTCTAAGTAATATTTTTTTCATGAAAATATAGATATTACATACTTTTAATATTATTAGTACTAACAATGCTTTATTTGTAACTAAATAAACTAAAGAAATAAATAGTCTGGAACATATTTGTTAATTATTTTATTCTACAAATAATTACTATATTTATTGAGTTACCCCGCCGACAGATCAGGGTAACCGACATCAGCGTAGTCAATAATAGATAGTAGGAGAGATTATGCAAGAGTGGTTTTGGTGCTGATAGGTAGAAAATTAGGGAGCCCATTAAGCGAGCCGTACGCTTCCCCCTTTCTCCCGACGCCTGCACCTGATGAGGGAGGAGTTTATGACCTACTCCCTCAGCATCTCGGCGCCTCCATATGCGAGAGGACGTCCTCGCAGAAGAGGTCACTGCCTCCCAGGACCTCTCACTCGACACCATGGCTCGCGCCACGGCAGCGAGCGAGAGGTCGCTCGCAATCGCCGCGCTTAGGAGACCACTCCGTACACATCTCTAGGGTGTGCTGGGCGGTGTCCTCCGCAGCGCCGCAATGATGGCACGACGGGGTCGGCTCCCTTCGAATCCAGTACAGGTATTTACCGAAGCACCCATGCACGGTAAAGACCTGCGCAAGCCTGAAGGTCGCCGACCCATGGGGCCTTGTGCACCATTCTCGAAGCACGAACCCTAGTGCTTCGAGGGTGCGCTATTTGAATGGCAGGTCGATGACGGACGCCTCCCAGTCCCCATCAGCGTCTCCTCCACCTTCCTCTTCACTTGCTGGGCCTCCTCGGGTGCGAGCCTATCTCCTCGCGTCGGGCATCCTTTTTTCGCAGGTACACCTCCCGTAGGACGCGTGCCTCCAGCTCCCATGGAGGCGAGCGCGCAAGCCGCCGAGAGCGACATCGTTCTATACCCTCGTACAGGACGCGTCGCGATCGCCCTTTTGGACCGTCAGAGATCTGCCACCCTCGAGGTCCCGGCGGCTTCTGCCCACACCGGTGCTCCGTAGAGGCCATACTCCAGACTACTCCTGCGAAAAGTCGTCGGCAGGTGGACCCTAGGCCACCGACATTTGGCAGGAGCTATCCCAAGGCCTTCACCAATCTGGGGGCTAGCTGCTTGAAGTGCTCGCTGAAATCCCAACAAGCATTCAGCACCAGCCCCAGGTACTTGATGTGACGAAGCACTGACAGCCTCACCCCTTCAAGTACTAGCTCCCTGGCCCTCACCGGTGGGACTCTCCTCGGCCCATGGAAGTAGATGCACTCAGTCTTATCGACCGAGACATCTAGTCCCATGGCCCGGATACCCGCTATGGCCACTTCCACCACCTCCCTGGACCGGCGCCGCGCCTCGGGTTAGGTCGTTTCCCTCGCGGCGATGAGCGTGTAGCGTTATACACTTTCGCTGCGCGGGGGAGGAATCGCCTCCTGAGGAGCCAGTCGCACCCCATATTCCCAGAACCGCCCCCTGTGGAAAGGCACGAGTCAACCCTGGGTATAGGTATACAACATACATATGAAACGTCAAACTCACAGAAATCAATCTTAGGCTGCGGACAGCCGAGCAACACTAGATCGATGACGTCGCAGCCAAGTGACGGCAGCGGCGGCATCACTAAATGCCATCAACAGAAGTCTACGACAGTCGTCGATCTTCCGCGCTTTTGTCAGTGACTGGCAAACAGTACAAGCGACCAGACGTATTTTGCTATTATAATTTCATACTTTCTGAGTATTATTATTTATTTAAACATGGACTTCAAGAAATAATCCTTTATCTCCTGATGCGCCGCCGTTCGACGAAGGAAAAAAGCCCTCGGGACGGTATAAAAAGTTAAAATCACGACGCAACAAAATTAGTGAAAAAATATAGCCGTTAAAACCATAGAAAGATAAAATCGTCTTCTTTTAACATACTATTTTGAAATCATGTCTTATATTTGGTAATAAATAATGTTAGAATATGAGCTACCATTTCGATATTATACTAAATAGATATATCGATTGTATTATATTTGGCAAATTGATACGGTCATTAGAAAATAGCAATACCAAGGAGACAAGAGTCAATAAAAATACTCGGTAATATGAGTGTATTCATTACTGATTGTTATGTGGATTATTGTCCGTCGAAGTTATGGTTAAGTATTTTACATCGTTTGTGAAAATTAAATCTCAGTTTTTGATATAAAATTGGTTGAATCTGTGATGTTCGTGATGTTAAATCTATTATCCCTTCAAAATCACGTTATGTGTTGCGAATATAAAAAATGTTTGGCCATAAAATTTGAATGTTTCTGGGTACTCTTAGTTTTTGTTTGTTTTTAATTTTATATGTATTGATAATTTCTTATTGATTTTTTTTCTTCATGTACGACTCATCATCATGTACGTCTTTTGCTTAAGTATATAACATTACACTACTTTAAATGATTTTATTTCCCTGCTTTTGAGATTTGCATTGCTAAAATACATCTGTATTTTTATTGTAGTAACTTATATCGTCAGTTAGTTTCTTAAACTAAATACGTGAGGTCTCTTTGACTGTCGTCGACTGAAAAGAACATGCGGGGTGACGGCATAGGACGACGTCGTCAGCTTTAAGCGACAACGCCGTCGTGCTATGTCGTCGATTATCGAGTGTCGTTCGCCAGTTAGCGCCCATATGGGTGCAAGTATAGACTCACACATTATCCATCATTAGTTATCATTTTTACATTTAATGCCAGCAAAACGAAATAGGTGATATAAACCTCGATATACCTAGATATCGTAAAGATAAACTAATCATGTACGATGTCAAGGATAAAAGCTAATTATAATTAACAATGCCGTTACAGTATCTCGTAAATTCTAAATCGTTCATAATTGTCAATTATTTCACAAATCACTGACCCAAATAAGTTCCATTCAGTCGATTAACAGACCGTTTCGATAGATAAACAAGCAAACGTTTACAATATACATAGCAACCTAAAATGAGCGCCTGCTTAGTGTTGCAATACAATTGGTATTTATATCGGTGTCATAATAATGCCAAAATAAAATTATGGATAAAGACAGCACTATAAGAGGAGCAACGCAATTTTACTATATATGACATAGACCTGAGTGATCCTTAGTTCTTTCAGCACGAACAGCATTGTCAGTTAAGCTTATTACCATTATTAGAATTGATAGTTATTGTTAAAAAATGTCTTTTCGTTAATATAAATTGATCTCATTATATGCCCTAGATAATTGGAACGAAATACAGATATATCGATAAAATTACAATTATTTATCGATACTGAAACCACCTTGCATCGTTACGCCTGCGCAGGCCAGATGTGTATCACGCTGTTGCAATAATCAGTTTGGTTATTTATATACTTCGTGTATAGTCCGCCATATGCCTGGATTATGACAAAAACCGTGTTTCTGTAATGTTTATATGCTCTAAAACTGCGTTTTAGCGAATATAGCACATGTTCGTGTTACGATCGATGACGACAACGACATTCAAAATCAAAGAAAGCGTTTCCAATAACTAATAATATAAATTTAATCTACACATTATTTTAATAGTTAAATGATAAAAATCAAGATAAGTTCAAAACATTATTTAGGGCGCCGTTAGCCTATTTTTTTTTTTTTGAATGGATTTTCTTTTGATCCCAATCAAGCCCGGGGGCCAAGACAGGATCCACGATGAAACGAGCTAACCCAGAAGGTGCCTATTCAACATGTCTTTAAAAACGGACGGTTTGAAATGTTAGCTTTGAATCAAAAGGACCAAGTTCGAACCTTTTTCTTTTATTAATTCGAACATAATCTATGTTTCGCGGACCAGGATCCACTTGTTACACTTACCACGAGGGGCTAATGGAAATATTAATAGGGTTTAAGATGCATTGTAAATATCCTTTTTAAAAAATGGAAAGGTCTCTATTTTTATCTTCGTGCGACTGGCAAATAGGGTAGTTAACTTTTTATTTATTACATTTATATCAACATTACGCGGTTTACATGTTGATTTTATCTATGCGCTTCCATACCTACGCCCACTTAATCATTTGTCTATTTTACACATAACCCAATCGCCTGGTAGAGATTGTAATTAAACAATAAGACCGCCTAACTGTAATATCTCTTTGTTTTCGTTTTTTCTGATTTGTTAATGTTTCAAAGGTGTTTAGTAAAGTAGTAATGTAAGTTCATAATATAACATGTTTCATAAATATAAATAACAATATAATATATATATATATATATATATATATATTTCTTATTAATAAAACTACAGACAACAGAAAACATTAAAAATTATATAGTGTTAGGTTCCAGGTGTCTATTTGCAAGTAACCTCAAATCAGTTAAACGGCATTTACCCATTTTGGCGGACGGCCAGGCACATTACGATTTCTATTTCCGTAGTTCTCTTACACTGTGCCAATGAATAAGGAAATGGACATGCTAGTACAATCTGAAAGGCAGGCAAATTTTCTTGATGCATTTTAACGCTGTGTATCGAACACGCAAGTAAATGTGCATATGCAGAAAAACACATCTTAATATCCGCCCTAAGTATAGAATAACAACCAATTAACTAAAGTAACATAGAATCACTTACATAAATTCTTTTACGAAACCATTATCATATAAAACATACAATAATAACATTCAGCTCGGTAATAAACACACCAACATACGAGTTCTATTGTACGTAGTAACTATTCAGTTATCTGTGCTATTATGATTGGCACCTTATGGGTTAGCTTGTTCCATCGTGGATCCTATCTTAGCCCCTGGGCTTGATTGGGACCAAGACCGATCGCATTCTAAATAAAAAATAATAATAACAGATATGCCAAATATATTATTCGTCTAATGACCTATTCTTAAAGAGACTATTTTTAAATTCCTGCCCGATTTATTCTTAACCTCAAATAATTGTATGTATTGTTTGTTTGTTATAAACAAAAGACTTCAATTTAAATAATTTTGTTTATTTTTGTGAATTACCCTAAGTTTCTGATTATATGAACAACATATTCCTACTATTACAGAATCAAAAGCCAAACCGATTTATACCTTGCACATTAACGGCTACGAAACAGTAGCCACTTTAAATCGGGTTGGACTGTGTGCTAGTTTGCGAACTTATAACATAAATAATTGCCTATTTACAAATAATTAAAGAGAAATAAGAATTTCTTTGTACGAATGAGTTGTGAATAGAATAGAATAGCCAATAGGGAATTTTCAGAATCAAGCATATGTAGAATAGGTCTATTAACGACTACAACTTTGAAATAATACTAAAACTTTCAACAGATTAGGGCCACGGTGGTATAAAAAGCAATTATAATTAATGTTACGACTTTGATCTTTCTCGGTTTAATTCGTATTGTGTTCGATTTGTCGCAAGGTTTTTATCACGCCTAATCAAAGGCAAATATTACTTCTATATTTTAATATTTCTAGTACCCTAAGTAAAAGTTTCAGAAACATCGGTTTAGCCATTAAGACTTGAGAAATTAACAGAGACGCGAATAATGAGCGCTGGCCATTCGATAATTTATTTTTAAGTTCTTTGTCGATCTTTCTAGTGAGAAATTACAAAACGCCACGTAAAAAAGGTTACTGCTCCCTTGCCATAATAACATTAATATTATTTTGTTTGTGCTGATTGGAATATTTTTACCGTTATTACTATGGTACTCGTATTACTTTCACAATTGCGCCCATTGACGTCATTTCTACAAAGGAGTCAACAAATCATATTACAATTAATCATTAGAAACACGTTAATTCCCAAACTGTCACTATTTGATTACACTACATCGCAGTGTTCCGAAACTTCTGCATAACTACAGCATTAAATTAGACGTCTAGATTTAATCGTCAAGATTTTAGTACAATTTAAAAATATTGTATAAAAATAATCATAAATAAACTTACATACAAAAGTCATGTGACGGAATGAAACACAACCATCACTAACACTAAGACACCAGACAACCCTAAACACAAAAGTTACATAAAGCGACACTATCACTATACTCACAATTAACTGCACTAAATTCGACCGAATAAAAAAATCCGTTTAGAATCCTTATTTAAAAAAATATATATCTATCCTATATTTTTAGACAATGGCGATTTAAGAAGGACGCATGCGTCGGTCCTATACGCGGCGTACGACTGGCCCAATTTTCTTCGAGCCCATATCGTACCGACGACGCAGTATTGCGTGAATTAGTACAGCTCTGATGTTAGACCGAAAATGTGTTCGGAATTCTTAAAAAAAACACGAGTCCACGCAAACGCGCAAGTCAAGGTTAATCGTATCAATATTTCATTTTGAGCGCCATAAAGTCATGCAAATCCCTGTTTTTAAAATGGAAAGATACTATTGTATTTGTTGTGTAGTTATGGCTACATTTAAATATTTTATTTTATTCTCAATAGTAGATAATATAAATCTGTATTTTGTTTTTTGGATTGCCACACGGGTCGCTGCTGCGAGACCCAGAAAACTCAGCTTTGACGATTGTATTCCATTCTCGCCTTAAAAATGTATACTGAGTAATTTTAGTATTGCACAAAATCGCATAAAATCTTTTTGGTCGGTACTATACTATTACCAATATTCCACTTGCACAATGAACCTTGGTTCACTGACTTTACATTGTTTGATTAATCACTTTAATACACGACATGTGTAGTTGATGACGCAAAATGGTTTCTCACGATACTTAACTTTTTCTTTCTTTACAATAAAACACCTTTTTGATTTAAGTAACAGGGCCTGCAGTTGACTTCTCTGTCACAATCTGGCTAAAGTTCTATATATAATAATAAATTACTGCAGCGAACAGAAAACAGCCATTAATGGTCAAACGTGCCAATGTGACTCGAGGCGAAACTAAGACACATGTAAGTCAAACAGAGCCTGGTTTCAGCAAAGGTTTGTACAAAATATAAATGCTTTTTATTCAATATGAGCATTTACGATGGGTGTATTAAACGTCAACAGCTACGTCATGGCCATGCCTCCTTTGCTTCACTCGTAGGCATGAGATAAGTGCAGTGTTGGCAAAAATTTAATCTGATTAACGATTAAAAATTACGATTAAAAATTTAATCGACATTATCACGATTAAAATTAATTAATCGTAATCATTTTTTCCCGATTACGATTATTAATCGTAATCATTAATCGTTAATCACGATTAGAAATGTATGATTATTAGAATGGGAACAAGTTTAAAAAAAAAACTAGTTAGTCAGATTTTTTGTTTGAGTATTTATAAAAATCACAGGAGTCATTGATTAATTGTTACATTTTGTAATTAAAACTTTATATAAAAATACTTAGATAAATGATTTAAATTACATTTCATAAGCACTCTCTTCTCAAATAATTCGTCTGATATTTTGTGTGACCTAGATATATTTATCATGGTTGCAAAGGAAAACATTTTTTCAACAGAACCGGAGGATGGCATGGGTGTGTTATATTTAATAAACACTCGTTTTAAAATCGTGTAGCGTTCTAAGGTTGGCAGGTTATGTTTTATTGTCACGATCTCACAATAAAATTGCCGACCAATTCAGAATGGTTGTACAACGCCATCTTGTGAATTTGTGACGGACCATCTAGCTATTTCAGCTTAGAATATATAGGCTGTGATTTTTTTTCCTTCATAATAAAAACTTTAATCTGCTTAATCAAATTAATGATTAACGATTAGTGATTAATTTAACTAATCACGATTACTATTTTAATCGCGATTAATTTAATCATGATTATGTTTAATTCGATTAAACTTAATCAAATTAAGCAATCGATTAAAAAATTAATCGATTAATGCCAACACTGGATAAGTGCCTACCACTTTAAGCATCGCCGGCGATGCTAAGATCAGTGGGTTGTCGCATGCCTGGAATCGCGTACGTACTAACACTACCCGGTAAAGTTGTTTTCTAAGTATATTTCGTTTAATAAATTATTCATCAAAATTAACGATGGTGCTTATTTACTGTGCCGTAGACGGACGTGCAAGTAAAAAGGATGATAAAAACTTGAGTTTCTTTTCTCTACCCACATTTCATACGTTATGTTATATACGGTATGTTCATACACATTTTAACGCTTATAAAAAATTGCAACCATTTATAATGGGTTTTAAGTCCCTTTTCATAAATACACAGAAGACCTAGAAATAAGGTTTTTAAATATCTTGGAAAATAATCTGAAATATATACTATATTCTTAATATTGAAAAACATTTCGCCATCACATCAGACTAAAACATTTATAAGTCTCGTATACGTACCTGCTATATTAGAAGAAAATTATTAAACATCGCAACTTTATTTATTTCTTATATTCATCTTCAACTCTATAATTATAGTGCATCCGTATTATAGCAGCGCGGCTAGCAAAGTAATTCAAACTCTCGCTGCAAGCATTTTAGACATACATATTTTCATTATTAGTGGACGCGGTGACACTCTGTAGGTGAATATCGCGTAGGCTTTTTGCGGTTTTTTGGAGAGTGAAGTATCTGTTACATAGGAAATATTCAGTAATCTGTGCCATGACTTCGTAAGTCCTACGTCGGGAGATTTTGAGTCGGAAAGAAGTCGCAAGAGACATATCTCTTGCTAGGGTAAGGGTTGTTTTTTCTCCCTTTAGTTAATTGTATAGCATTGCAAACTGTAATGTATAGTATTTTTCTCTAATATCGTGCGGAAATTCAAATTAAGCACATAGTAACTTATCATCACTAATATTTGCAACGCTTGAGTTCATTTAGTTGAATAAGTACATACTTAAACAAAATCAAATTACAAACAATATTTTAAGAGCCAATGACTTATTGTTTTTTACTTTTTATAACATTTCTTCGCGAGTCAGTTCAAATTTTTTTTATAAAATATCTTGGTGTGTAAGCCTTTGTTACCGTGCTTTTTTATTATTTAGCATGGGTTCGCTCTTGATGCCAATCAAGCCCGGGAGCAAAGACAGAATCCACGATGGAACAAGCTAACCCAGAAGGTGCCTATTAACCCTGGCTTTAAAAACAGACGGGTTATAAGTATTCGGAGTTACAAACGAAACGAGGGAGTTCCACTCCTTTGCTGTGCGCATTATAAAAGAAGTTGAGAAGCGCTTGGTGCGACAGGTAGAAATAGCAACCAAGACAAGATGGTAGCCCGCAGTGCATCTGGATGTCCGATGGAAGAAAGGTGATAGCGATATGAGCATATGTAACTGAGCACACTCTCCAAAATACAATCTGTAGAAGACCGACAGAGAAGCAACTTTGCGGCGGTGAGCTAAGATGTGAAGCTTGCTCTTCACCAATTTGCTGTAACTAATGAGCCTCTCAGCCCTGCGCTGAATCGTGTCCAGTGCAGCAAGTTGGTATTTTGCTAAGCCGTCCCAGAGGTGGCTGCAATATTCCATACAAGATCGGACTTGAGCTTGATAGAGAGTTGAAAGCTGTCCCGGCGTGAAATATCGCTTGACCCTTTTTAGGACGTCCAGCTTTTTAGCTGCAGTTTGAGCCTTGGACTGGATGTTGTTGTGTTTTTTACATTTTTATGTTACACATAACAACATAACCTTTACATTAGTTTTACTTTATTGCAAAGGTTGTCAAAAAATATAAAATCATCATATTTCTATTTAAAATTGTCCTTTGGAGAAAACAATACTAATTACTTTTGACAGCCACCGCATGCGCAATTAATATTATTATATTATAAAGCGACAAGCGAGGTCACAATGTTTAAACACACATTGACACGCACATACAATTATTTACGTGTCAGTGAAATTGGGCTCGGTTAGTTGAATATCTATAGATGGTGTATATAGGTGGAGCACTCCGTCTATATGTTTCACTAAGACTAAAGAATGTAACAAAATGAAACTGTGTTAAGAGAGGTAGTAACCGTTTTTCTGATTTTTCTAGTCATAATTAGGTTTTTAATGACTAAAGTATATCTTTTCCATTACTATCACTAAGTAAACATTAATTGTGCATACGATTTTTATGGAAATATTTTAATTTCCCACTTCGGTACTAGGAGTACTAAACCTACCATATGCTCCTACTCTTATGAGCGTATGATTATACCATTTTGATATTTTCGGATCAGTGGTGCACCAATTAACTACATTTTAAAATGGACTTCTAAAATTAAGTTCTTTGGGTTTAACCAAAGTCACCGTTATCTTTTTAATACACTAAGACGATTTTTTTTCTCCCAGGGGAAAACTTTATGTGCCGTTGATACAGTCGGCGGAGATATGTATCCCCCGTCGACCATTTAAATTCATTCACAGTAACAAAAGTCCGAGTCAAAACCCCCAGGCACTCCATTAATTAATGTTCCCTCAAATCCCTCAGATCCTTGTAAGGAAGGAAGGAAGAGACCGTTGCCGAAATTCGGTTTTGGGTTTAAAAGAAGTTTCGGTCAAACACTAAATAAATCTCTAGTTATCTTCTAAGATAAAAGTAGGTAAGTTTCCATTCCACATGCTAGTAGCTTCAGATACTTTATTCTAAACACGTTAATAGCTGAAGCAGACTTGGAACCAACTCTTGATTGTAAATAGGCATCTGAGCGGAGTTAATAGTTGATAAAGAAAAAAATTCCCACGAGCATTTAGTCTCATCGTTTTAACGACGGGCGACCGCCACAACTGCCCAATTTATAATACTTAACCGTATATAGAAAAAGTTAAAATTCAACACAACCCAACTGCTCTGTAACATTGTTGACTCAGTCAATATACACCTAAATAACATGCGGCACGATGTCGATGTCGTCATTGACTGTCTATTTCACTAGTAACCTACACGACTGGTCCTAGCACGTTAAGGTCGATGGTGGACCTCAATATCAAAATACAAGTCCTTACTAGTAATGTTCGATTGTAGTTTATGTGATTAAACACAATTTTTTATAATAACGCTTGACTGACGACAGCTGACGCTACTTTTGACTAGTCCCCATTAAATCTAAAACGACTTAGAGGTCTCATCAAATAATATCACGATCATAGATTAGTGCTGAGTGTTCCAAGCTTATATAATATACATAAATACTCTACAAACTATCATAACGCGCCTAGTCTACGCCATGATTTTTTGAAGACTTGTGTTACAAAAATTATAAAAATACAAAAAACTAGATAGTTTTTGTAGAATGATACAGATGTACTTAATGCCCCTGACAAGATTTATAAACTTAAATTAAACATCATCAGTTTTGTCATCTATTATTGTATATATATGTTATTTTAAACGATAAAAACGTTAAGTGCACAAATGAAAATTAATAGGTTCATTATTGGACAACCACTTTTATCGTTTTCTATTTTTTAATAGTGGAGCCCGCATAGTGCACTTCACAAAAAATATAGGCCATTCTCTATCAATTACATATATTCGTAAGGTATATATTATGGATGTGTTTAAATGTTCATTCTTACCTGTTGTTCCACGTAATAAAAAAATCTGACTCTTTTTACCTCACCGTACGCCGAAAAACTAAAATGGCGATATAACCCAGGAGCTCTGTTCTCGCCAAGTTGATACTTTACACGTGTATTTATTTTATTTTGACACGTGTGGAATTTATCTATACGGGCAATACCATATTACAAAATTATGATAAAGTATATTCAACTTACCGAAACTTTGCTGTACTCGTTATGAGGCGCCAAATGAAGTGGCGCACAGCTGGAAGCCGCACTGGAAACGCTCAGCGCGTCTCCTTCGCTGGTTCCCTCGGCCTCGTCCCAACGACGTCGCCCCGACCCGCTGCAAACACCCGCACCCGCACCCCGCTCAAGCGAAGCATCAAGCGACACATCCCCATCCCCCGGAACACCGCTATCATCCCCGCATTCAGACGAAGGACTATCCAAATCATCCACACATATGCCACTTTCAAATTTAGAACTTGATTCTTTTAAATCATTTTCTTCTGTAATAATATTTGTTTCGTATTTTACGTCTTTACTGCCAAATCTGAACGAATCACTATGGACCCACGGTCTTTTATTTATACTAACGTCAGATTTAATAGTGTCGGCATCAGATGATCCGTCGTCAGAATGCAGAGTACAATCGGAGTCTTCCTCAGAAGATTCCTCAAAACAAGTGACAAATGAAGCGTCAGATTTTATAGTTACATTAGATTCACACGATTGCAAGGACCAATGACCAGAGTGTCCCGAGGAACTTGATTTTAGTTGCGGTATATGGCCAGAAGCACAGGATTGGCTAGGGACAGTCGATGTCGAGTTCAAAGAAATCACATCTTCTATGTCCTTAACAGAATAAGGGACTATGGAAGAGGTATTTGACAATAACGTAGATGATGACATAGAAACATAATCAGAATTAATTAAGTTACTAATTTGCTCTGATTTTCTCTTCAGAATAATGTCCTCAACATTAACTACTGCATATGGCTCTTCTAAATTGGTTGGTACTGATTTATTTTTCGGTAAAAAACTTCTTACTGTCAAAGAAGGAGAAACGTCTAAAGTAATATTTGGCGTTGATATACTTTTATTAATGGCAGAGAATTTTACAACCAAATTACCCTTGTCCCGCCTTTCTGTATGAAAGATACATTGGTTTGAATCACAAAAGCAACGAAACGATGTTGAATTCATTTCACGAATCTTTCTAAGTGCGTCTACGTCAATTGTCACTTTTTCTTCTTCATGACTCTGGATTTCTAGTAAATCTTCAGCACTACTATGATGTTTTGAATGAATTGGTTTACAAAAACAAATGGCTGTTTCAAAATAACTATCTCTTTTATTGATAGGTACTCTAGAGAAAGGTGGAACGTCTTTGTAAAGCGTGTCTCTGTTAAATACATCAATAAATTCAGAAACTGTGGGGCCATTATAGATACAGTGTCCTGTGCCTCTAATATGGTAACTTGCTAATGTTTCTTTCAGAATTTCATTGTTCCATTTAGGTAAATCTCTGACTTGTATCGAATTTCTATCAACTTCAATATTGGTAAATGTTTTATGTCTGAATAAAACTTTTTTCTTATCTGCGTTAACTATTCTATTATTGGGGAGTGTACCGGTCATTGATAAATATATACTACTTTTATTAATAGTATCATCACTACAGTCTACATTTTCTATGGCACTTGCTTCGGTTATATCAGAAGATACAGTCGAACTAGAAACAGTACGAGACACTTGACTTTTGTTAGCGTTTTCATATATTTCAATATTTTTACCGTGTTTGAAAGATTTAGATTTTTGTGATAGCAAAATATCTTCCAGATTCGACTCATCTATCAACGATTCTGATGACAAGGTCGAGGTTCTACTGCGAGAAGGTGATATGCCGTCATCTGAATCGGATTGTGATGGTATAAACACTCTTTTTGGAGGATTTGGTTGACTTCTTTCTTGGATAAGGGAAACATTTTCATACAGTACTCGGTTCCCCAAATCATCAAGAGATATTTTTGAAGGTAGATGTGTTCTTGCAGCTGGTATGGGACGAATATTTTGTTTAATAATAGTAATATTTTCATAAATAGTATTATCGTCATTCACTTTATCAACTAAGGCGTTAGGCCTTGGAGGTGGTCTAGGTACGATACTTTCAAGAGATTTTTCGCTGTCTGAAAAGTCATAAGATTCATAACATTCATTTACGAAATTAGCCGATTCGTTAGATGTAAAAGATAACCTTTTGAATGATTTTGAGGTACTAACAGCGTTGGTATTAATCGCTTCATTTAAAACATCATTACTTACAGTAGTTCTATCACAGTTTATTTCGGTAATAATTATAGACTCAGCCACAGATTCATCGCTTAATTCGTTGTTTTCCGATATATTTGGTAAGGATGTTTTAAATCCTGGGCAACTACGATTACTCCTATTCACAACAGAATCTCTATGTAGGGTACTTATTCTATCTAAAGATATTGTATCGAACTCATCATTACAAACTACTTCCCCAGATTCCTCTTTCTTTGACAGTATTTTGAAAAATTTGCTATTGCCTATTAACAACGTGTTTGTGGTAGATTTCTGTTCGGATTGTTTTGGCGTTACATCGACTTCCAATTCACTGGCCATGTTATTAGATATGTTAGGTGCAGAATTGAACTTTGCTTTTAATCCCAAGCATTTGGAAGCAAGCTTTTTCACGAAACTTTGAGATGAAGTTTTTGTTAGCTGATATGAAGAAGACGGAGATAAGCTAGAGTTATGTGTGTTAGTGTTTTTCTGGGTCTCTGGGGCCTTCCTGTAAAACACATAAAGCAACAAAACTCGAATAAATCGTAATAACACTAAACATAAATCGTATTTCTTTTATTATATGCATTCTGGTTATTGTTAATTAAATTTAGAGTACAAATTAACAAAAATCAGTTAATAATATCACCACCACTTAATAAATGCAAAATATTTATATCTAAAGGAAAAAAGTTTTTAAATAGACCAATCAGTTATAAGTTGTTTAATTTGACAAAATTTCTTTTTAATAATAGAAGATTTTTTCTCAGCTTTATCTGGATCTGATTTATCATCATTCACAAAAGACCGAAAAATCTCGTCTCCTTCCGTTTGATCATTAACATGCGTATTAGATTGACTACAAGAAACAGTGTCCTCATTAGTTTCTGAGCTATTATTTGTGTTCTCCACATCGGTGTACATCTTATTTTCAGGGAATTGTACGTAAATATTCTCGCAGCTATAATACATAAGTTGACTTGAATACATATCTTTTTTTTTATCCCTTTTTGGGTTGATTTTAGGTGTAACACCATCATGACCTGGACAAATACAAAGAGTGGAACTTGCTTTTTCTCTTATTTTAGTAAAAGGTGATGCATTATCTGTAATAGTAGCGTTGGGGTTTAACTCGTAGATATACATGTAGTCATTGCGCTCATATATACAACATTTGTCACCTTTGGTATGAACACTTGGCAAGGTGAAAGAATTTGATCTCCTAAATTTAAACAGCATGTCACGTGCAGATTCATTTGAATCGATATTTTCATACACTTTTAGGCCTGCACTTAAACTCAATTTTCTTTTATACTCACACATATAACCTTCTTTTGAAACTTTTATCGGGGATCTGGACCCATCCATAGGCGTGTAAATAGTATTTTCAACCGAGGCGTCTTTGGTTAGAACATGAGATTTAATCGCACAAACATCATTTTCGCCTTGCATAAAATCACTTTTCTTAGCTTTTTCGTCATCCGGCAAATTCATATGTTTATCCCAATATAACTCGTTATCATTCGAAATAATACTTCCTCTGGTAGTGTGATTACCTCTATTTGGATTACTTTCATTCATTGTAATATGTTCGTTGTTATCAGTATCATTATCGAGGCCTTTTGAATCATAATCACAATAAGACAAAGTATTTCGGTATTTTTTCGGTTTTGGTAAAGTCATAGGCTTTTTTGTTTTATCGGCAGATATTTTTCGAATAAAAATTTTTTCAAGTTGCGACTTGAAATTTGTTTCTTTTGTAACGTCTTTTAAATTAGTATATAATACTACATCATTATCATTTGAACATACGTCAGTACTACTGTCAACATAATCAAAATTTTCGTAAATTGAATTATTCTTAGAAGACTTAGCTTTTGAATTGGAAAATGGTCTTACATATCTGTTAGAATCTGTGAAGTATGTACTTAATTGTTTTATATCCTTTTGGAGTGATGGTGATAGAGTCCTATAGTTAAAAGAAGTAGCAGCAGTGTTAGACACTCTGTTATTTGCGATATCACTTAAGTTAATATTTGGTAATAAAGCGTCAGGTTTACGGAGAGGCGCTAAGGCACACGACCCGGGTTTATCAAACCTGTGAATTTGAAATTTAAAGATACAACAAAAGGTTAAACAATAGTCACCCAAATACTCAAACATAACATATTCATTCCATATGTTTTAATTATTATGAAGTTATTTATTTCTTTATTAAGCAAGGCATACAAGGGGACATGTAAATTAAACTATAAATTTAGTGTAATGAATAATTTTACGTCTTCATAATTATTTTAGTTGAGGAGCGCTGCATTGAATCCGTTGGTGTACAATTATACATTATGGCAACCCATTGTGGTATGAATTCGTGCCGCCTTCAGTTTAACGGTTGGTTTTAGCCGTCCATACAGGGTAACCAGTGAACATGGATTACTCGTGCTATTCATATACTGTTTGTTTCAAAGCCTTGGGGATTAAGCATCTCAGTTTTGATTGCGCGGTAAATAATTCGGTAAATAAATTATTTATCATTATATCTTTATTACAATTGAAAACTTGTTAGGAATTCTTAGTTACTTGTATTGAAATAACAAAGAATTCATTATTTTAATAGCTTTGGATTTTACTTATATTCGTTTGCTTTCATATAATAAATGTTTATCAATTATTTATGGCTTGGTTTAGATTGGCACTATTTCACTTTTGAGGGCCCTTGAATTGTGCTTTTGCGTTGCATCAAAGGTAGTCGTTGCGAATACCTTTATCCGATGGAGGCACCTAGCCATCTCCAGACAAAATCAAAGGCACGGAAGATTTTAATGAGGTTCGCATTCAAAGTTTTTGTTTAGCATCCATACGGCAAAGAACCAGGGCTCTGTTTATCGCAACAAGAATTGTTATTTTTGTATCTCCTAACAACTTTGTGTATTGTCACATTTTATACTTTAATAATATACATTAATAACATTTACTGTAGGTAGCTAAAACTTATACAAACAGTTTTTAGCTAAAAATACATAAAAAAACAAAGCCGTAATATTTCAAACGACATTTCCTAACAATAGCATCAATTTGTTTGATATGAATTTGCACGACGAAACGGGCTTTTGGACCGCAACGCCGAGAGTTCTCAAAATGCGAAAAGAGCGTTACCAAGATAGCAATCAGGGTTCAAAGGTGAGACACCGTGTGTCGTAATTGAGGCGGCTCTCCAATTAAAACCGAATGTTTAGAGCCTCACTTGCGGTAGGTCTTCGCGTAATTACAGAGGGAGATTCCTTTACCAAAAGTCCTATAGTCGGCCTTTTTACAATTCAACGAACATTTTTAATATTCTCAAAGGGACGTGTCCCCTTTCATACGAGCGGTGTTAGTATGTTAAAAAGCGAAGAAAATAAATGGTCGTGGTTTACAAGATGCCCCACGTTTAGATCGTTAAATATCTGAGTAAACTTTGAAAGTGACTTTAGTACAAAACATAATTATATAAGACATCCTGAATTATGTATAACAAAAAAGAATTTAACATTTGTGAAAAACATGTAACAATATGTATACAAACCCTATTTATGTGGGCAAACAATTTGCTGTTATATTTGTTTAAGTGTAAATGGATAAATTTCCTAACAAGTTTGGGAATGCGACTTCAGGTTTTTGAATTTATTGCTTTTCTGTCTGAATGTCAAACTTCAATTTACTAAGATATGGGACCGCACATGGTGGGGTAGCGAAATAGATTTGCAGTATGAACGACTGACTGAAAATAACGTGACTGTTAGGATCCATCAATAAAGTACGTCACACGTTAAAGGGTAGAGAGGGATCGACGAAGTGTGATATTGTGTGACAAGGGGTGGGAGGCGTCCTAATTTACGTGACGTCACATTTCAAAATCTAATACTCACATCTAAGTATTAAAATGCCAAATTTAAACCTTTAACAAAAAACTAAAAATATTCTACTAACTAAAATTAACTGTAACTGTATGAAACTGTTTAAACTGTTTTGTTAGTGAGCTCATACTCGCTCTATTAGTGTTACGCGCCGGCCATATTTATTATAAAATACAATACATTATTATAAAGGGTGGCAACCCTGTACATAGGTACTTTAAGGTAAGGTCTTTTAAAAAAAAACTCTTTCTTTGACTTATAATATCGATCTGAGCGGATTCTGTACATTTTGTTATTGACTCTATGGCGTTCCGCGGATATTAGGTAAAAATGTACATAAATATTGTGTTATTTATTCTTTAATTATATGAAAACAGGGTTGGCACATAAATGAAAAAAAAAATAATTTTGGCGTTAAGTCATACTGCGATACTACGGTTTTTAAATATTGTAAATTGACTCTTTATAAGGGACCATTAAACCCCGTTAAAAATAATTTAAATGGAAATAAAACTAATTTCGGAACTGCTGTTTTAATTGAATAAGTTCTAGATGTAAAATTCCTAATTATGTGACGTCACACTATGTGGGGGGGTCTCACAAATGTGACCAACTGTGACAAGGACGGGGGAGGGGTCAAAAATCACGAAATTAGTGTGACGTACTTTATGGATGACCCCTTAACGGCAATGAGAAAAAGAGATAACTGGTATGCAGACCACTTAATTAAGGTGTCCATGTACTGCAGAAATAAAATGCTCATACAATATAAGACGACAATTTCGTGCAACAGTAGCCATCCTGCGTTTCGCACAGACGGTTCTAGGTTTGAGTCCCGGAATGTTTGTGTGATAAATACGATGTTTGTGTGAATTATATATCTGTAATATCATATCTAATGCATCATATATGTATGTATATCCATTAACCTAGTATCCATAAAACAAGCCTTACAGTGCTCACTTTGAGCTAGACTAATTGGTGTGAATACAAGAAACATTATTATTTTATATATTAACGACATTTGGTTCAAACGCAAACAGCAATTTTAGAATAAATCTAGTTTTTTATGATGTCGCAACTATCCAAAAATATTACCTACTAATAACCGAAAAGATGCCTATAACAAAATCTCAAATGCTTTTTAAAATAATACTTACACAATACCAGCGGGCGGGTAAATAGTGGGGCTGCAGTCTTGTGCCGGAGGGAACGCTGGTAGGTCACCTTCGCTCTCATAACCAACGCGAGATTGGGTCTCATACTCTATAGAAATAAAAAAGTCAATATGTAATAAGTAGTATAAACTTTTAAAAAGAAATCCAGATTTACAAAAGCTTCTCGTAAAAATGGTAAATAATCTACTGTCTAATCATATTACTAAAATTCTACCTAAGTATAAAGCGTCGAAGGATCGCTGTTAACCAAATTAGAACTTCATAATTTGTGAATATGTTTTAAAATTCCACTGTCCTTAAATCTTCTTCTACAATAAGAGAATAACGAAGTTCAGGTCGAGTGACTTAAAACTTTGTCACTCATTTATAGTGAATAGCGTTAACCGGAAGTTGCAATTCAATTATTCAATCGGTATTCATTAAATACGAAGGTAAAGGTATGATATGATTTCAATTCTTTCTTATTTAAAACACTAATAGCATTAAAAAATTATAATAAAATAAAATAATGAAGTGTGTCCTCATAAAGCTTAATGGAAAATTATACTGTAAAACAGAAAATCATAGTTTTCAATCTCCATCATTAAATATTGCATAACCTAACCAACCAATAAAGCTCTAAGGGGGTGAACTAAAAATCAATTATAAGTATCTACAATATGTTCTGAAAGTAAAGTAACATAGACAATACAAATATTAAATCCATATAAAGACATTCTTTATTTATAAAGTGTATGCCTTACCTCTGATCACCCTTCTGACTCTTCTGGTGGCTTCCTCAGAATAATCTGCTAACAAGTCGTACACGGTCTTGCCTCTTCGGTCTGTCGCATGTAAATCAGCCCCATTTGCCAGTAGAATACGAACCACAGAGGCTTTCCCAAAACACGCAGCTTCATGTATAGGCATTCCATTAAAAGTGCGGATATTGGGGTCGCATCCAGCCGATAACAGCAAAGATACCACTTCCCTGTAATAAAAACTCATTTGAAAATGGAAATAATAACTAAACGGTTCACATATTTTTCGTAGATTTCCACAAAGCTGTTTTAACTAAAGAACAGGGATTTCTTTAAAAATTTTATCTTCCATAAAGGGGCATATATCAGTTGTTAAGATAAATTTCGAGAAACCTCTCCTCAAGAGAGACATAGGTCTGGCATAGACTGCCCAGATAAATCGCAAATGAAACCCTTTGGTTCAGTAGAAACCTGGAAGAATAAACTCGCGACAATTCCATCTTTATCAATCGCTATCTTTGTAATATTATTAAAAGTATTTACAGGGCATATACATATTTGTCAAGCATTCGTCTTGCTGTGGTATTCGTTTCCTAATATTTTTCATTCGACATCGGCAGTTTTCTAATTTTTAATCACTTGACTCGTCTGCAACGAGTTTTAACCATTCCTTTTGTTGGCGATAAACGTTGAATTTAAGACACTTATTTGCCAGTTTTAATTTTATTTCTTCCATGTGGACTATGAGTTGCCATTTTTACTTTGTAATAGGGGTTAAAATTCATTACTTCTTATTATATTGGCAGAACCTAAAAGAAAGATCAATATTATGGCAAATCTATTTTATGCGACTTATTATTATAGTCCGTTTTTTTTAGCATTAGAAAGAACAAAATTTGGGTACTTTATTGTACACATATAATGTAACAAGCAAAACGTAACATCGTGAAAAGTTTACACTAAAAATACCTTAAGAAGCAGAAGTTGCAAACTTGTGGAACGAAACGTTGGTCAGTTTGACACGACAAAATTAAAAAGTACATGCCGATGTTGTAATACGTACCATATAAGGTGATTTTTAAAATAGTCGCTTAACATGGCCGCCATTTGCAACAATAGCGGCAAATGTCAACGTCTGCATTTATCTGTTTTGACTATTTTCTTTGGTTTATTGTTAAGTTTCTATTGTTTTTGTTGAAGTTTTTTGTTAAAAGTTTTTGTTGTTATTTGTTATTTAATCTGTTTAACAATGGATGAGCCTGAAAGCGGTCAAAGTGGACTCCAGCACAAGGTTAGCCACCACTGCTTTTTTGTTTACATAATTTCTAATGCTTAAAAAAATGGACTATAGACGATTATGATTTGAGGCCGTATACGACGTTAAAATAACACCGAATGATTAAAAAATATATTCCTAGAACGCTGCTCTGCCACGATCTCCAATTGACCAGCAGATCATGCATCGCAATAGCGATGGGTAGCCACATACTGCGGGGGCATGTCAAACTCAAGTGCGAAATCAATAACAATGTACAGTATATGCCCCCTATCTCAGCTAGGACACAACCGTGGATCCAACGGCAGCGAGATAATGCATACTATGGTTTTCAACCTTTCACCGGTCACTAGGCCGAGTAAAAGGGATGAAAGAGTCCCACATTACTCCTTCGCTTCCGAGCGAATATAGTAGAAAAAATATGAATTGTACGCAGCTCGAGTAATATTAGGGGTTAAAGTATGAAATTGCCGATTTGTACTGAAAATCTATATTGTTTATTTTTTAAATTTTTAACAAATTTATTTAATCAAAATAGTTGCCATTATTATCTATACATTGCTGCCATCTAATGGGAAGGTCATTAATGCCTTTGCGATAGAATTCCGACGATCTAGACTGCACAAACTGTGTGAAAGCATTTTGTACTGCCTCCTGGGAAGAAAACTTCTTGTCACGTAGATAATTGTCCAAATCACGAAAAAAATGGTAGTCCGTTGGAGCAAGGTCTGGTGAATACGGAGGATGACGAATGGTTTCTAACTGCAGTTCCTGAAGGGTCAAAATGGTTTCTCGTGCTGTGTGAGGTCTCGCGTTGTCGTGGAGCAATAATGGTGAAGATCGATTCATGAGTCGGGGCTGTTTTACTGCTAGTTTTGTCAACATGGTTCGGAGTTCGGCACAATAGACATCTGCCGTTATTGCTTGACCAGATCGGAGAAAACTATAGTGAATAACACCATGCTGAGACCACCAAACAGTTACCATTACCTTTTTATTGGTAAGTTTTGCTTTAGGACACTGTTGTGGCATTTGACCTGGGGTCAGCCATTGCATTTTTCTTTTCCGGTTATCATAAAGAATCCACTTTTCATCACATGTTACAATTCGATCCAATATTCCTTCATTTCTGTACCGGTTCAACAAGGCAACACAAGTTTCAACACGCGTTTCTTTCTGCAGATCAGTCAAATCATGAGGCACCCATTTTTCGTATTTTTTTATTTTATTGATTTGACGCAAGTGAGTCAATATTGTGGGTAAGGTAACGTTAAACCATGCCGCTAATTCCTGGGTACTTTGACTAGGATCGGCTTCCACTATCTCTCTTAATTCATCGTTATTTACCTGTGTGGGCGGTCTTCCTCGTGGCTCGTTCTTTAAGTCGAAATTTCCATCACGAAAGCGTTTAAACCAAAATCGCACGGTGCGTTCATTAGTAGACCCCTCTCCAAACGCAGCATTGATATTGCGGGCTGTTTCTGCCGCGTTAGTTCCGCGTCGGAACTCGTATTCAAAAATAACTCGAATTTTCGCAGTATCCATCTTTCTTGTCTAAATTGAATAACAAAAACAATTGAAAGTCGATATTCAAATGTTTTACATTTTTTAAAAAAAGAACATCATAGAAACCATTTAAAAAAAGTTTCATTCGAAAACCTCAAACCATGAAGATTCTATGTCAATTCAAAGAACCTATTGCAATAAAACGGCAATTTCATACTTTAACCCCTATTATAATAAAAACAATTCCTTTAATTGATTCCTAAAAACGGTAATGGACTGTGTAACGAAAGACGGGCAGCCCGAAAGCCTTTAAAGAACGTGGAACTGTGTGTGGAAATTTAAGAGCAGATAATTATATCTAAATAAACAGTACCATAATAAATTTTCAGGGATAAATTTTGAATACATATATGTTTATTGTATGACATATGTCTACGTATTACTGCTAAGTCATATACTGGTTTTTACAGGAATTTTTAAATGGTTTTAGTGACTGAACGATGATAACACCAATAGAATATGATACAAACTCATGAAAACAATAAAGTGATACCAGATTTGAATAAACAATGTATATATATATATATATATATATATATGGAATATATTAGACGACCGTTTGGTGCAGCGGTAGCGATCCTAACTTTAGTGCCGAGGGTCCTGGATTCGAATCCCGGAAGGTGCAGATCTTTGTGTGATGAATACAAGCATTTGTACCTAAGTCATAGATATCTATATATGTATATTTCTATGAATATTACATATCTATGTATCGTATAAGTATGTCTATCCGTTACCCTAATAAAGGGTTGCCATATGTCCCGGTACATCGGGATTTGTCCCGACTTGAAGAATGGTGACCCGGGGTACCGGCCCTTAAGCAAATTGTCCCGATTTGATAATCATACTTAGCTAAACTATGCATCGGGAATTTTTCCGCGATTCCGGGGCGCAATGCTCATGTGGAGCGGGTATTTTCTTTGATCGGCTCGGACTGGACAAAAAAGGAAACCAATTCCCTGTCGAAACAGTGGAAAGCATAATCCAGTGCATTTATAATTATATAATGTCATGCATTTACTTTTATAAAAACGAAAAAACCCAAAAGGAGTTGCTCCGAAAAGCCGGAACATCAGAGAAATACGAATGGGAATAGAAAAGTGGACACGACTGGAGAACTTGCTGATTGCTGATTTTTAATTGGCATTTTTAAAGCCCTGCTATATGACTGATATGCTGCAGGTAAATGATTTTTTAATAGAGGAAATAAAAAAACAACATATAGAAGAAAATGTTATGTTTTGTAGATGTTGCTATGATTACATCTTAGGTTGATTTAAAAAAATGTTAACGAATACTGATTACTTTAATAAATGTTGATTTCGTAATAATTATGTTTCTTATATTTTGTGCAATTATAACATTTATAAATTATTTTATGTTTAAGTACGTACTAAACTACTAAGATCACCTTTTTTGTAATAAAAGTTCTTTTTTAGAAGTTACATACCTTCGCTACTTTTTCTTTAAATGTCCCGATAGATGTTCCCATACTTATGGCAACCCTACCCATACATAACACAAGTCTTAAGGTTCTTACTTTGGGCTTGGCTGATTGGTGTGATTGTGGTAAATATAATATTATTATTATATTAAAAATTGAAAACTTCATATTGAATAAATTTAATAACTGATTATTAAGTACTTTTAATAATAAACATATTGGCTTTACTTTTATTTTCTTACCTTTAAACTACCGATTTAAAGGTTATACTTCTATCCCTCGGGGACAGAACTTTTTTCTGGATAAAAGGAACCCTATTTCATTTTCTGTACACCTGACAAAGTGTATGTAAAATTTTATGATGATCGGTTGAGTAATTAGGCGTGAAAGTGTAACACACCAACATACTCCCTTTCGTATTTATACCTAATGTTAGGATTGGCTTTTAATTTTAAAAGACGCCGAAGCTCAAAATAAATTTAGAGTTAATTTAATACAGTTCTTATAAAAAATAAAAAAAGACTAGTGTAAACAGTGATTGTTTATCTGCTATCAATGCCAAACAGCAGCGTATGTTGTAATTATGTATAAGACATTTTCAACATTTTATCACTTTCGTATACCAGCATGGATATCAAACACAAAAAAAAATAGTTTAGTTAATTACTAGTTTTATTACGATTTTTCCAGCAAAAACTTCATTTTAAATAATAATAATAATTCTTATATTCACACCAATTAACCAAGCCCAAAGTAAGCACTGTAAGGCTTGTGTTATGGATACTAGAGTAGCTACATAGATATGTAATATTAAATAATAAACTTTAATAATGAACTTTGCTCTCATTCCACATGTCGACATTGTGTAATTTGTTTAAGTAGGTATCATCGTAACGAAACTCAATGTTTTTTTTAAACAATAAAGATTTTTTTCAAAGCTTCAATTTGTGTGTCATTGTGTTGAATCCAATTATGTTGCCGACGCCTTGACGGTGATCATTTCTCACTCCAGCCGCTTATACCAACGTAAATTCGTAGGCACGAAAGCTATTGGTGCGTTATAACGAACGAATGAATATGAATATGAATCGATTGAGGCACGTGTACACACGTCTTTACATTAGCATAAAATAATAACGAGCAGTAAATATAACAAAGGTGTCCAATAACACATAAATCTTAATTGGTGTAAAAATATTATGTTTATGACAGAAAGGTGATAGAGACTATTTCATTATAAACTCGTTAAAATTAAACATATATTATTATTTTTCTTAAAGAAAGGGAAGAAATTTTTATACGTATGTATCTAAAAGTCGAAAATAAACATCCTCTATTAAAAATCTTACATCAATATTAAGAATGAACTTTCAGAGTGGACATCGGTTAGTTATAAAAGGGGTTTTTGTGGTAACCAGTTTCTTCAGTTATAATTTTTATGTTTACAACTAAAATGGATGAAAATATGATCGAGCGATGTATTTTTTTACAATACGATAAGAGAAGTAGAAGAATTCTAAAAAATATAAGTATATAAAAGTTTCTGAAGACACATATCGTTATGTGGAAGTAAATAACCATATTTATAAACTACTAGCTGAACCGGCCACGCTTTGCTGTGTGATAAATTAAAATGAAAGCTATCCTATGTCCTAAGTGAAAACAAATCCAGCAAAATAAAAAAAATATCAAAATCGGTTAGTAGTTTCGGAGTTCATCGCGATCAAACACTGTGACAGAGAATTTTTATATGCAAAGATAGATGGCTAAATTATATATTTAAAATTATTTTTATATATCATGGTGAATTTAAATAATCATCTTATCAACATACATATGTTTATCATCGAGAAATATTTATGCTTTTAACGTAATTTAAGCATTAAACCGCAAAAAAAATATAACTAAATAAATTTTTATTAGAAGAAAATCAACTTGTCTCAGATGTCACGCGGGACCCACAGCCTTTCACTAATCGAGCAAATGTTCTTCCAATCGAATTACCGAGACATTTCCGTTAAATTTATTCAAAAGTTTTCTAAGCTTACTGCCAGCGCTATCTTTTCCTATTCTAGATAACTACTATCTACAACATCGAATGTTACCATTACACAGAAATATTTTTTGCAATAGAAACTCTAAAAATCTTTCAAGTTGGCAGTTGTGGAGAATATTTTTCAAATCATACGTAAAACGAAACGTCACTATTAAAGTTATCGGTAACTACTTGTTTTGGAATATAAGGAATATTGATTATTTAGATTACCTTCTTGACGTCTGATAGTTATCAATGTGCAGTTTTGTTTTTCTAGAAATTCAAATGACATTTCCATGAAATTAGTTGCAAACAATATGCTATATTTTATCTCTTAAATATAATACTTATCGATATCTATTATTTACACGTAATCAGGTGCATTACTTATTGAGTAGCGGTAATGACGAAAAGCATGCTTTCAGTAATTTCTAGGTGTTTTAGAAACTTCTAGAAAAACAAAACTGCACATTGAAGTCACATTAACATCTCAAATATAAAGTCGATTTAATTTTTTTATTTCCAAGAACTCCATAATATCGATTACAATTTTAATAAATTTAGCAGAAAATATGAATAACCAATGGTACGTTATATCATTTGGATATATTAGTCTTTCGACTATCATTTTCACCCCAAAACTGCATAAAATGGCATGTTTCTACTTTTTGCTGTATTGTTTCGCGTAGAGTTTGCGATCCGAGTAAGCAGAAGGTCTAAGTGCGCGGAGTTAGGCATACAATAAATTACGTGGGTACCACGCCGCCGGTTACGTGGTACGCCCACTTGCGACATCTACTCTTTATTACTACTCTGTGAGTAGAGCTGTATCAAAGGATAACAAAAACTAGTCTCTAAAGAGTCTCTAACTATGGACACTCCGCTTGAACTTACTAGCAAGCTCTCGGACTTTACCAATATAATTTCTAAATATTTTTACACAGATAAAAATTTTAATCGGGTATTTTTATTTTGATAGCGTAGAAAACGCTTATAATAATACTCTTTTTCTGAAATTTTGAAGTGTCGCTTAAAGTAGTAACCAGAGGATGACCTCCTACAAAACATTAGAAACAAATCAATGGTAAGTTCTATATCTTAAGTAGTAAAAAATACTCACTTGCGTCCGTTCTTGCTCGCCCTGTGCAGTGGAGTTGAAGAAAACACCCTTCCTCTAGACTTGGGCAACTTGTAAGGTTCTAGCAACTGAGGCATTACGCAAATCAGGTGCTGAACCGTTTCCAACCTAAAGGTAAAAATTATAATATTTGAATAGTGTTTTTTTTTCTAAATATAAAAGACCCCGTTTATATATTTTCCCATAGTATATTACAATAATCATGTCATCTTTATAAACTCCCTCATAAGGTATACGGAGCTAAGCATTTTTATACGGTTTCAATTTTATTGTCACTTTAGTAAAATTATTTTACTTTATTGGTTGTTTGCTCCTAATTAGCTGTATTCAGCTAATTACGAGCAGTTGTTCTATGTTAATATTTTTTGTTAATTCAATTACATTTGTTATAATCAAATATCTTTATATACCCTTTCAATGAATTTTTTACAGTAAAAAATACTGTAAAAAATTCATTGAAAGGGTGTACTATACCTATGTTTGTACTTTATATTCATGTTTCGAGCAACCTGCAAACCTACGGGCTAACAATATTGCACCGGCAAAACACCGCCCTTCATTCTGTATCCATTACTATATTATCGCTCGAGACATAAGTGAACCAGCGACCCAGATATTTTAATTCAATGTCACGCACAGCGTTATATGACATACTGACAATTGACATTTTGGTACAGCCGCAATAGCTCCGGTGAAATGTTTTAGTTAAGATAATTTAATAATAGCAACTTTACGTTATACTCCAAGCGTGCAAGAAATTTTTGTATAAAGGTCCTCGACCGAAAACTTTCACGCTTGTACCAACGTTGAAAGAAATAAATTCGCACTATTTGCGTCCACATATAATTCACAAGCGTACACAGATTTTCGCATAGCATTAATCAAAAGACTCGACAGAATCTTACAATAATCCAAACCTTATAGTAATAAATTAATCGAAAAATATTAAGGACCACTCGAATTATAATTTGAAGGTCAATTCAAAACCTAAACGGTGATTAGTCGGACGATATTTGTTGCTCGTATTTTGTTTATTTAAGCGTCAAGGTTTCATGCACCAATACGATCGAAATATTGAGGATAATAAGCAATCAACGTAACGGCGATGTGCTGTCACTCCAGCGCATACGTAAATCTCTAATGATTTGTCACGTCTTTGAAATAGATTGATATTAATTCATTAATTATCAATGAGTCATCTGCTGAACTCTATAATCTATGGTGTGATAAAAGAACTAAAATGAAAGAACTAAAATGAAGAAATAAAATTAAGACCATGCTCGTATTGTTACATGCATGGTCTTAATTCCTGTTTATTTTTCAGAGTATGCCTTCTATTTGTGAATTTGAGTTTTCAAAAAACGTAAGTGAATCATGATTTTCATGGAGATAAACGACGTTGTCCCTTTTCCATTCTTAGTTCACAGTTTGCCCCAGTTGGATAGACTCCAACAAAAGGCTGAATCATAATAATAAATATGAAAATCTAATTCGCAGTGGCAAATACCTTCTTAAATCTTTTCTATAACGCACACCACAAAGGCTCCATATTAAGTTCTAGCAAAGTTTGAAACTCGAAGTATTCTCGAGGAAGGAATATAAAGTCGAGTCGAGTGGCTTATTATGATCTAAGTTATGATTTAGGGTCTAGCAGTCTTTACAAATTAGCGTTCACAAGTGTCGAAGTGAACTCAACCTTAAGTTTTGTGGATAACGACCAAGTTTCGATGTTAATTAAAGTTAAATACGCTTTAAGTCGAAATATGTAAAATGTCTAAAGCCAGCCTCTAGTCTGCAGTATGCATAGATAGGTAAAAATTTTTTTTTTAAAAAAAGACATGAAATTTGCTTGTCTCTTACGCACCTTTTTTTTTAACCAACATAACATCGAAGCTACATAATTAATTTAAAGCATTACAATAACCTTCTTTCTGGCCACCCTACAATTCTCTGCGCGTCAATTTACCCAAAATAAACAAAAAAGTGTCAATCGATTAATAAACTCAATCTTCTTGTTGTATGGCATAAATGTTGGTAAAATTTAAGTTATATTGGTTATTTATTGTTAACGACTAACTTGATAAATGTTGTACCTTTACCTGTTCTAATAATGTCGATGCTTGTGTCTTATGTTTATTACCTTCCATACTGGGCAGCAAGGTCCAAAGCACTCTCCTCCTTGATATTTCTCACTGATACATCAGCTCCCTTCGCCATCAGCTGTGCTACTACGTCGGCGTAGCCAAAATGTGCGGCTATAAGAAGAGCCGTCTCATGGTCCGATGTCTGCGGAAAAAACTTGTAATAAAGACGCTGCCGCTCTGAGTCATGGGGAAACCCACTATGCAATTTGTATTCTACCAAAATTTTTAAATAAGTATTAGGGATTATTAAAAACATATATTACTTATTTATTAGTTATGATTACAGGGTAAAAAAGATATAACCACAGTGTCTTCATCAATTACCTTAGACAACTACTGCTAAGAATTAGGAAAAATACCTACGTTAATAAAAATCTCCAGTGCCCCTAAGACTTTCGTTTTCAATGTCATTGAACACTCACCAGCTGATCGATGTTGACGGGTGGGTTCTTGTGTGCCAAGAGCATGGCGACTACACTCGAGTCGCCCTTCCACGCCGCTAGGTGGAGCGGGGTGGCGCCCTTTTTGTCGGCTGCACATGGTGACGCGTCGACTGACAGAAGTAATCGGACTATTTCCCTATAATAATTATTTCATCGTTATATTTACGTCTACTTAATGCAACTACAGCAAGTGAGTTCGGGTGTAAAACTCAAAGTAAGTATCCTTGTCTTACAAATGTTCGATTCAGAAAAGAAACATAACAAAAGGCTATAATATAGCCTTTTGTTATGTATATATTTCAGAACTTATATCGACATTGGCTTACTTTTAAAAAATAAGTATTGTACTTACTTAT
The DNA here is from genome assembly GCA_927399485.1 of Calamotropha paludella. Taxonomy (NCBI): domain Eukaryota; kingdom Metazoa; phylum Arthropoda; class Insecta; order Lepidoptera; family Crambidae; genus Calamotropha; species Calamotropha paludella. The sequence goes on along the minus strand of OV656803.1, from coordinate 13,947,502 downwards.
GACCGTTAAGACATGCGTGATGGAGTGGTGTGTACCCGTTATCGTCGTGTACGTTGACGCCAGCGCCTCTCCGTAAACTACAACAAAACGAATTAAATTTTCAATAATTTAGCATGCGGTTACCCACGCTTACAGAGGGAATCAAATTTTTCTTTAAATTAACAGTTTGGTTCAAAGATTTCTTATAAAGTAGTTATAATAGTGTTACATTGGTTATACACACCTTAAATAATTAGCAATTTGAAATATCGTAATTAGCCGGGTTTGGGTATTTCTAAAGACTAGTAGACCTACCTAGGGAGCGTGGGACTATGTTAGTTCAATGGCCGTTTGTTTAATGTCAAGGCCGATTAGTTTTTACTGTTATTACCAGAATGCATGTAAAAATTAATTGTATTACTTCTGAATATAATATTTTTTATTTACGTAGAGTAAATAATTTGTTAGTTTTATAATTAAAACAGTACTTATTTCAAACAATTCAATTGATAACTACTAGAAAAACGTTTAAACCAAGCGAAGATTTCATCCTAATTTGAAGACAGGTCTTTTAATTTAAAGCATCACCTGCGTAATCTAATACGTGGTTTAATCTTTTTAATTAAGCTAATAAGGTTTTAAATCATAACCAGGAAGGCATTCAAATCCAATCTATCAGTATTTATAGAAAAGTAAAAACCGAAAGTTTAAATATGAAAGAACTCGTCAGGCAATATATATTAGGAAACAACTTTTAAAAGCAAGTATTCTATATAAGCGCCAAAAACATATAATAACTAAAGTAAATGACAATCAAATTCAATACAGCATTAATAAAACTTTAACATAATTATTGAGCAATTATCGTTTCTTAACGTTCTAGAGCCCAAATATTCGACCGGAAGTCGGTCAGAATGGACAAGCTACGATTTTCGATTTCTAAAGTGTGACCATTTGCACACCGCAAATTAGTCAGTAAGAGCAACGCAGTTTAGACATAACTTGAAATTAAATCAATGGGGAGACAATTTCGGATCACGATAATTTAAAATTACAAGTACCCACAATAATTAAAAGAGGTGGTAGTTACTCAAAGCTATATGCGTACATTGATTTTTTTTGTGTATTGCCATAAGTTTACACACCTTTAGCAATCTAAGAAAACAAAGTATTGAATTAACTTTTTCACAATTTAGAAATGTTTGAAACTTCAGAAATGAAATAGGACGGTTCCCCTGTCTCTGTACTTAGCACCAATACGTTACCACTCACCTATCCTTGAAAAAAACTTGAGTTTTAATTTTTTTTGTTTTCAACCAATTTTGTCGAATACTGTGTCTCACATCAGACATTTGGAAATTAAAATTATTACCACAACACTTCACCGTCTTTTCCTCCATTTTATTGATCACCAAAAGACAAAACTGACGTCCACATTAAAATTTGCAATAAGATTAAAACTAGAGAATATGTGATTAATCATTGGAAAACCCACAAAACAATAAATTAATATCGGACGACAGTTCCAGATGTATAATGGACTAATTGCAAAAAACAAAGTTAGTAATAAAGATAGGAACTGGTTAGTAGATAAAAGGTGTGTTATATTGGATAAGATAAGCAAAGTAGACCAACTGCAAATAATAATTCAATTTTCAACGCTTTGCCTTGAACTCGAGGACACCGATTATTATTATTAACTATTTGTTATTAATGTAGTTAAGTATTTAATTGATGCTAATGTCGACAATAATTCTGGCACATTAACGTGAATGAGGTCGCAAATCTAACACAGCCCTTCAGCAAGCAATATATACGAAACTTAGTACATTCATGCTTGCTACAGACAAGTCGATAAAGAACCTGCATATAGAAATCAAACTCTAGACTATAAATATTGTAAACAAAAGCAGAAATTATTGCAATGACGTTTGGCAAAAATTGCCAATGTTTAATCAACACCAATCACAATGAACAAAGAAAGGTAGGTCAATAGGCAGTTAGATGAAGCTGACCGTAGTGGCTATTACTGATAGTTGAACGCGTGGGTTATTTTTAACACATAATTTCCTTTAGTGATACACCACCTTACTGCTTATTTATATATTAAATTAATAATTTATCAATTTATTATACAATGTATCGTAGAGTATAAATGTTGTTATAAGTAAAACTAAGAAAAAAATATTTAGTATCTATATCACGAATCTAATAGATCCGATTGCTGATGCAAAAAACAGATTGTGTATGAAATGGAACGCAGAGATCGCTCGAAATTATAGTTTTTTTTTTTTTAAATAATGGGTATACTATATATATTTTATCATTAGACTCAAAAATAACGTTTTCACCTAAAGCGTCTTCTGATATTCTTTATCATAATGTTATTATCTAAGAAAGACAGGCCAAACTTCATTCTCGAACACTTGTCACCAAAATCTCACTTGAAACTCGCGCGACACTTCTCGTCTTATCCGTTACATGTTCTCTATTTAAATATTGATTCTAAAATATTTACAGGAGAACAAACGGAATGTCCAAACGGAGGGCAGGGAGTGACTAACGAAGCGAGTTGGTGAATCATAGAAGCAACAGGTCGGTCGGTTCACTTAGAGCTTTTTTATTGCGGTATTTTCGCGTAACTGTAGTTCGGTGCCGGCAAACAAACTAGATAGTCACCTACTAAACAGTGATTATGAAACACTTGTTTTTTTCTTAAGATTTATTTTTTGTTTATCTTATTGCTTAGAAAAAAGGCACAACTAATGAGTATCATTTTTTCGTAAAGTTATTTTTGTAAGAAACGATTAAAACAAAAAAAAACATAAAATTTGGCTGATTATAGCAGCAAGAAATATTTAATTATACTTAAAAACATTTCAGAGGTAGCAATTAAAAAAATCTAGTATCAAACCAAAATACAATGACAATTTACTTGTTCTATGACTATGAATGTTGTTGCTTTATTTTATCGGGAAACTATTTCAAAATCCCGTCGTGACATTGGGTGGCTTTATTGTGTGTCCACTAAACCACCGTAGCAAAAATGTAAATAAATTTACATTAAATTATAAATTATATTTAAATAGAAGGCTTTTGGTCTTGGCTTTACATAACAGATTCTAGTATGTAAAATAATATAAGGTATTATTTTTGACGAAAAAACTCAAACTCATTAATGTCTATCGGACAACCAGTCACTTAGACAACTGAAACGGTTGTCTATGGGACAATATTGGTTGTCCAATGGACAGTAAAATAAAAACCTTTTAATTAAGTTGTTACGTAGACTAATTTTGTTACTTTTATCTATCTATTAGTTAAACAATTGCTTATTTCTCGTCCTAAAGCTAAAGCTTAAGCTTGTAATTTCACTGTTTTAGTGAAAGAATTCAAAAAACATAAGAAGGGAAAGGTAGGAAGCAAAATGAAAAAATTAAATATCCACCTAATGTATGAAACTGAGAAATGGGAAAAATACTAAGTATTCTGTGAGACTTAAGAAAGAGTGCAACGACAATATATTATAAAATGTAAAACATTTAAAGAAAAGGACAGCGGAAAAGCCAAGAAAAAGGGAATAACTAATGACTGTGAAGACGTTCAGATGGTTATTAAATAAAAATACGTAATACATTAGCCCCTTCTATAAAAGAAATATATAAAAAAAGTAAGGAATAAGGCCCTGCTGACGGCAGTGGAGAATATCTTTAAAAGAGCTGCTAACTATAAAATGACAACAGAAACTGACATAAACAAGGCACGTGTAACGGGAACCTGTTTAATATAACAAAAGTATACAGGGCGTCCCAAACTTATGGGACATGAAGGGGAAGTACCTTAAATATCGTAGATAGTGAATTTTGCTCAAAAAAGACTTTATGTTATTTTTAAAAGTTAGTAATTCTGCATTCATAGATTTTCTAAAAATTACTTGCTTCGTCTGGGAATCGAACCAACTTAAATGTAAAAAAAAAATCACCCTACTTTTATGATGCCAATCGAAAGAATAGCTAAAAATAATAAATTAATGTAGTTCTAAAATTTGAAAATGGAACAGTCTGTGCGAGCGTTGAAGGCAAATTTAAAACGAAAATAATGTTGTTCTTAAATTTGAAAATGGAACAGTCTGTGCGAGCGTTTATTTTTCGGATATTGATCTGTTTAGTCTTAATTCACTTACACAAGTGTTATTGTGTTAATTTATTGCGAACATGGCATATCAAGTAAGTTTTGATCTAATGGAAGAATATTTTTTGAATGATAAAGATATCTCTAGAAGTTTGCGGTGGTATAGCGTAAAATATCCTGATAGACAATTACCGTCTCGTAAAGTTTTGAAAAGGCTTGTGAACAATTTGAAAACTCTGGGACGTTTCGATAAACGCCCAAGAGAACCACAGCAAGAAAACCGTACGATCAACGACGAAGAACTTGGTATTTTAATTTACTTTTCGGCTTTTCCGAAAGCATCGGTGAGAGAAGGAGAACATGAAATTGGAGTTTCGAAAAGCAAAATACACCGTGTATTAAAAAAACACGGTTTTAAGAGTTATGTTGAAGGACGATTGGTTCAAAAATTACTTCCGGGCGATACAGAAAGGAGAAGAAATTTCTGTCTTGATATCCAGACACGCTTGCTCGAAAATCCAAATTTTTTGGATAATATTATTTGGACAGACGAATCTAACTTTAGCAATAACGGTATGTATAACCGCAACAATAATCGTATTTGGTCTAAAGAAAATCCCCTACGAGTCACTGAAACGAATAACCAAGTGCGTTTTTCACTCAACTGTTGGTGCGGACTTTTAAAAAACCGGGTTTTCTTAATCCATTTTTACCAAGGAACCTTGAACACGGAAAAGTATTTAGGAATACTTCAAATTTTAAGGGATAAGATAAGAAATCTTTCCGCGGCGGAGCAAGAAAACTTAATTTTCCAACAAGATGGAGCTCCGGCTCATAATAGTCGGAGAGCAGCAGATTTTCTAAATGAATGTTTTCCTACATGGATTGGTACAAATGGACCGATTAGATGGCCGGCCAGATCCCCGGACCTTACACCATTAGATTTCTTCTTTTGGGGATACGTGAAAGATATGCTATACAAAAAGCGATACGAGAACGTGGGCGAGTTGCAAACAGAATTGTGCCATATCACATCGAGTGTTCACCATAAAATGATAAGAAAATCAACAGGCAGCGGACTCATTAAAAGATTGGAGATTTGCGTAAGACAAGAGGGATCATATTTTGAGCATTTAATTAATTAATTTACAAAAAAATACCTACTTAATTGACTACGGCAGTTTCATGTATGTTTTTAATTTGATTAAAATATTAATTTCACTTTTAAAAAACCATGTAACTTAAGCATAGTTATTATTTTTTAGCTATTCTTTCGATTGGCATCATAAAAGTAGGGTGATTTTTTTTGACATTTAAGTCGGTTCGATTCCCAGACGAAGCAAGTAATTTTTAGAAAATCTATAAATGCAGAATTACTAACTTTTAAAAATAACATAAAGTCTTCTTTGAGCAAATTTCACTATCTACGATATTTAAGGTACTTCCCCTTCATGTCCCATAAGTTTGGGACGCCCTGTATATTGACACAATTGAGCCACTTAATGTCATCATATAGAACAACATATTGATTTATAGCGATTTCGAACGATAAATATTTTAAGTTTATGGTTCTCCTAATGATATTGAAGAAAAGAATAACATTAAATACATCATAACCACCAACATGAGCCAAAATAATGAGCTTCCGGAACTAGAAGATTATTCACTTGTTTAAATTTACGGAACTAAAGACAATTCGTATATATATGCATATATTGCTCAAAGCGACATTGCAGATGCTGAGGAGATCAAATTCAGATTTCTTAAATATGTCAACTTAGGTCGTTAATTAAACTTAATAAAAATGACATGTCTTAGACAACATATTAAGACATAAAAAATTCGCAAGTCAATTGAACAACTTAGAAGAGGTATTATTCATTATAAATTATCATGTGATATTCATGTTTATGAAGTGTAGACAGTATTTTTGTAATTTCTTTTTATAAAAAATGATCTCTTTACTTGATCGATTCGAGATTGTAAAGTTATATGTATGATCAAGTATAATAATAAGTAAAGTCTTAAGTGTCATATTTATAAAAAAAAAATATACACCACAATAGTGGGTAAATAATACAAAATCGGAATTTTTCCATTTCCTGGTACAGTTGATTAAAATGTTTTAGTTACTTTTATGTTGAGATTTTGGAAAAGATTTGTTTTTTTAATTTTATATGTGATTTGGAAGTAGTTGAAGGTCCACCGCGTCCTTGAGACAAACAATTTTGTCTGTGGGAAAACTGGATTGTCCCTATATTTTAAAGACAAAAGATCGCTGTTTTGTAGATAAATAATAAAATAATGTTATTTAACACAAGTAGTCAATTATTATCTCGGAAATATATTCAAATCTTTGGTTGTTCAACGAACATTTGAAATGGAAATATCTTTTGAAATATTACGGTAAATAGTAATATAAAGAATTCCAACTGATGTATTTTATGTTTAATAATATGATAATAATAAGTGGATATAATTTTCAACGATGTTTAACAATAAAAAAGTTACAAAGTAGTTGTCCAAGGGACGCATTTTTCTTGGCGGGTTGTAAATTTTTGTTCAAAACTATACTCAAAAAATTGAAAAGTGCTCTGCTCGATATTGAAATATAAAATTCAATTCACATCCAACAACCTTAGATACTTTTATAAGTGAAATTCAAATATTAACAAAAAGTACAAAATATTACCAATGGGACAATCAAAAGTTGATCGACCCAGATACACTTTACCAAAGCATAATCTGAATTGATGGATGGTTTAAAATTAAAGCTTATCGTGATGTTGAAAAATGGTTAAAATGAATTTAACCAAATCTTTTAAATAGTGTACGTTTTTTACATAATCCAAGAGCCTTTCCGGCTTTCGTAATAAATCATATTTTTTCAGATAAAGAAATTAAGAAGTGACAAAGTTTTTGTTATTATGTACAGTTAGGTATAATTAGTATCCTATTGTTTACTCGAACTAGGCTAGCTTCAAAAGCATACCATCCTACACTTAATAATGGGAATGTTCTTGTTTGGCTGTTATTCGTTTGAGTAATAGGCAACAGTTGATTGTATCGTGTACATTTACTGCAAACATTCCTATACCGAAGAAAACATGCTTTCAGTAATCCATTGTTGCTATGTAGCAAGCATAAAATATTGCTGGAGTCGGTATTACTAGAATTAATCGTATGCGTCATAGCGTAAATATCCAATTTATTAATATGCCACTGGTTTCCTATTCGTAAGTCAACACTTAAAATCGAAATTAGTACAAAGTTCTTTGTATTAAGTCACGTATTTTTTGTCAACTTGAATGCCATGCCTATTTATTTAGTGTTATTATGGTAGGCACATTTAAACACACTCTTCAGAACAAAATTTTTGGATTTATGCAAGTAGAAAAACAATACAAACATACAACGATGCACAGAAAAGAGTCAAAAGTTCAATGCTCGTTTCTTAAAATCGATTTCCGTCTGGCTCGCATCCAAACACTTCACTCTAATGGTTTGTGTTATTCGACTTCCTTAAATAGGTAACTGCTTTTAGATGTAGATAAGTAACTTTCGATAGAACCATTGATTTTTTTTTGGAAACCAAAAAATATTTGCATATCTTCTGTATTTCGTTCAATAGGTCAATCTTTTGTGCCATTGTAAATAACCTTAATTAATTAATATTTTTTAAAACAAATATGTTACATAACTTCCATCTTTTTAGGAAAAATATTCCTTTAATACAGAGAAATGTACTTTCGTCATATAATTATCGTAATGTTTGATGCATTTAGTAATATAATATTGGTATTGCTGTCACCTCATCTAAGCTCAAATAAATAGAGACAGATATGCCAACACAGTCACCGTAGCCACATAATTTTGAACAGTATATATTATAATGTAGGCCTATAATATACTCAACGCCTCTGTAGTACAAGATAAGGACTAAAATAAACTAATTGTCAATTTAAAAATCTCAAATCAATCAATACTCTCACACAGATTATGACAGATGGTTGTTCTCTAACAAGTTTCTTGTTCTCCTACACCAACCATGTGTTTTTATAAATTTGTCTATATTGTGTTATTTTTCATTGGAATTATTTAATTATATATGAACAACATGAATATTGTTGAATATTGTTTCAAGTTTTATTTGTAAACATTTTTCCCAACTTTTGGTAAATATACCTCTCCGGTCTATTGCAATACCTTAGTTCGAAAAAATTGGCAGATTATTTTGTTCAAATTTAAGTCCTTAAATTTATTAGGAAACCTAAAAAAATTGCAAATGCTATAAATAGAATGTCATCAGCCGACTTTGAGGGCACTTTCACCTTAGCTATTTCAGTCATGGTTACTTCACTTTATACAGATTAAAGACTCTTTTTTAATCCACTGTTTGAATAGGAAATTTAATCGCTGTATTCTCCAAAGATATTTCTTGTGACTCAAAGTTGTTATCTTTTTAAAAGCAAGCTCTGTTGTTTAAAACTGACCACATAGGGTGAATAGCATTAAGCTCTTTTATAACCCTACTACCAACTAGAAATGATACCCTTATTAGACACAGTCGACTACTTAAAATGTTAGTAATAGAAGAAAAATGTTCCTGATATTTTCATAATCATACAAGCAACAATATTGATGTTTCTGCTCCTGGTAAGCACCACCAATTACTGTACACTACCAATCAACTGATGCCAAGTAGAAAGATTTCCACTGATTTTATTATAATAGCTAATAACAAACATTATATCTAAGCATTTTAGGGTGGTATAATACTTATCCAATAAGTATATCAGTCGATACAATCTTTGTTCAAGTTAGCACCCAGGTAAAGCAGTCTGTAAAGGCTGCTAATCTTCTAGGATGTACAGGTTTAATTGGAGGAATAAGAAAACCCAAGACACGCACAATGCCTTAATCAAGAGGCAAAGTGTGGACATAGCCCCAGACAAGGATGGGAGCCCATTTTGGTTTCTCTTTGCAGTTTGTGTCTCAGTCTATCTATTTACTTGTGGCTACTTTTTTATATATTTAAAAATCAAACATACAAACATTTAAGAAATACATACATATATATTTTAAATTTTAACCTCGCTTTTTAAGTCAATAATATTGTTTAATTATTACTTACTTATAGTGCTCTCCTAAAACATAAGCAAAAGGGACACTGGCAGAAGTATTTATTAATAGGTAGTTGGTTTCCATTGAAAAAAACTCGATTTTTACATATAGCAAAATAAATATCTGATCAAAATTATGAACTTGTAGCATACTGGCTGCATCTATACAATGAGAATCCATAATTTATGTCTAAAGGAACTCTAAACAATTTGTTGCACCACTTAGGCAGACTAAGATTGAGACTGATACAGATTTAGCCTCAATATAAGAAGAATACTGAACTTAGTTCCAAGAGATAATGCTTACAAGAAGTAAGCAATATCAATGTAACGTGAATAGAGTTCCGCTTCTCATTCATTTTTAATTATTTTATTTCTACCTGCATGCAAAACGTGATCACAATTCTTATATCTAGTATTCGCCATTTTTATTATAAAACAAGATAATCACTACAATATTATATTTTTTATTTCTCACTCTAAAACTGATATTTTAAATAAATGATAAATAGGTACTTAACTTCACTTATTTAATATTTTTACTTAAATACACTTAATATGGCTTTGTATTCAGTAAAATGAAAAACAAATATAAAGCTATTTAGAGTGGAAGTCCAAGCTTCCACAAATGTATTCAGATAACATACATGAAGTGTGTACAGTATGATATGTTCGTAAATAAGTCATACATGTTTTGTAAATAGTTATAAGTGAATGAAAATCTACCATTTGCTTATGTTTTTTAACACTGTACAGACCACAGCCTATAAAAAGTCTCTACAATAAAAATACACTTGGATTTGCAAGCTTTGAGTTTGTTTTGTGTACTTGACTGCACACCAGACTCTAACAGGGTTAGCAGAGTGGATGGAACATACTTTTTTTTATTTTGTATCATTATTACTAAACATATCATTCAAGAGTTTAATGTGTATTGTCACCAATAGGGACCTGAACAAAATAAAAATATTTTAATATGTTGCAGACAACTGATTTCAATGAAACTTATATCAACTCAATCTATAATACACACTCAGTAAATTTTTTAAAATTTATTTATTATTAATAAAATAATATTTGTCATAATATTGTCTACAGTTTGGTATTGGAATCACATTCCTAGCTCATTTAGAGGACTAAAAGTTAAAAAAAAAATCTGTTATCAGGTTTTTCAAGGTCACGCTATGATAGCAAGAGATAGTCATAGACAATGAGTAACATACTTAATAATATGATATTCATTACATTTGGCTCCCAGGGCACATTCTAATACTTAACCTGCTGTACCCTTTATTGATTTATGTAGCAAGAAAACATGAAAAGTAAAAAGTATTTGTTATTCAACTACTCACACATATCAATCTTATTGAAAAATAGGAATACCATCTGGAATTTATTTATAGTACAATATATAACTATATTCACACATAGTTAGTTAGTTTAGCAGGGCTTCCTCCGCACTTAACTCTTGATTGGGCCATTGTGCATATCTTGGTTTGTCTTTCTACTCCAGGCATCCTAATTCATCCGAGAAGATAAGCAGCCTTTACAGGCTGCTGTATGCTTCCGGGAGTGATGTTAGGGACTGGAGAAGCTGTGCCCGTTGATATTCCACGCTCCTGCATTCTGTAAGCACATGCTGTGGAGTTTCTTCTGCCGCCATGCAGCCTTTACAGGCTGCTGTATGCTTCCAGGAGTGATGTTAGGGACTGGAGAAGCTGTGCCCGTTGATATTCCACGCTTCTGCATTCTGTAAGCATATGCTGTGGAGTTTCTTCTGCCGCCATGCAGCCTCTGCACAGGGGGCTGTCAGTCACACCTATTGTGAACAGGTGCTTGTTTAAGGGGCAATATCCAGTTATTAAATCTATAACTTTGTCCTTTTTTAGTTGGGTGAGTTTGTGGATCAACTTTTTTGATGTCACCGAAACTATATGTTTTGTTTGCCTGCATCCTTCACTGGTATTCCATTCTTTCAAGTGTTTTTCTTCCGTGTTACAATGCAGCCAAGTTTTTATTTGGCCTTGGGGTATGGGCAGTAGTAGTTCCGGTCCATATACTGTTATATTTGAGTCCCTTTCGGCCACCTCATCTGCTGCATTGTGGCCGAGTGAGTTGCTGTGCCCTTTAACTCATTGCAGCTTTGATTTTTCTTGCAATGGATTGGAGTGTATTATGGCATTCCAAAATAAGGGCTGAGGTTATAGTGTTTCTTTGTAGGGCTTCTAGAACAGATGCACTATCTGAGATGATTTTGATATTGTATAATGTGACGGCTGCAATCACTTGTGCCGCTTTGATAATACCTATGCATTCGGGTTGAAGGATATTGTTTAGTTCACTGAGGGATGATGATATTTTGATATTTAAGTCATTCGAGAAGACTCCAGCACCAGCACTGTATGCAGATTTAGAGCCATCTGTATATATTCTGACTTCATACCAGAGCTATCTTTTGGTTCCGCAGTGAGTTAAATATTATACCTTCGATCGAAGACATGTTGGCACGTTGTTCTATGAGTGCTTAGAGAAGAGGTGTTTCCTTTAGAATTCCCTGCAGAACTGCCGAGTGTGGTCTTTCTATGTTTTGTTTCCATAAGCCGTTAGCTTTAAGTATTAGTGCAGCTGTCTTTACTTCTTCCTGAATGACCATATTCACAGATAACAATAAAAAGTTTAGTTATAATGCAATATAGTCCCTCTATGCTTTCAGTACACACGTCTGAATGGCATCATAGAAATCAAAAGTTACAAATAAATATAAAGAGAAGAAATAAACAGATTAATATTTTCGAAATACCTGAGTAGGTTCTTCACCGGATTGATTCAGGCAAAATAAACAGTTTTTTAGATTCACCCATAGATAGACCAGGCTCACATGAAGTCCAGAATCATAGCGGGTCAATAGAGCACAACTAAGATGCTACTTTTTCCAAGTAGGTATTTTATGGATTTTATTTATTTATAAAAACATAGCCAAATCCAGATTCAATCCAAATTAGAATTACTAACAGTGAACAAAGGATTCAAACATTTTAAAATAGGAAAACACAATTTGTAATATCTGCATATACTGTTATATATATATTATATACTTAATACTGCCATTTTAGACACTATCTTTACTTTTCTAAGAAATCGTGCATACGAGTTCGATGGCTATCGACCTTGCTAACTCTAAATACCGCTGCCACACTGGTTTCACTAATAAACAAACATCTATTAACAACCTTCTCACTTATCTCGTCACATGAATACAAGCCAAAATAACTGTTGATGATTATCAAAGAAACTCGTTAATAAGCTAATAAACATTACCTCTAACAAAAATAGTGACAAAAAATGTAGATATTAACGAACAAATGCCTTGATCAATAACAAAAACTAACAATTAATAAAACTTATTTACATAGGTTTTATAGTAACACTTCTTTGAAAGAATTATTTACAATTTAAATAGATTTCCAAGAAAACATGAGATTACCTACCTCGTAAAAGGACCACTCCTTTTCGTAATTTGTCCAAGTATTTTCTCCACAGTTCTCTTGTCGCCATTGCGGGCTGCATCTAGTAACTCCTGGCCCCGTCCCATGTTTTTTTATAATTTAATATCACTCACAAAAACAACACAGAATCTGATCATTTCATTTTTTACAACTGTACTTTCACGGCACATTTCAACTTCATTGATCGCGCCGCCATGTTTGAGAAGGAAGACGTAATTTTGACGTAAAAAACTACACTGCTGCGATCTAACGGAAAACGTTTACTGTTTTAAATCGATGCTTAGCGGTTGGTCCTAGAAGAAGGAAAGTTCTTCTAAATTAAAATGAGACACAGAATGATTTGGTAAATTAATAATAAACTTGTTCACATAATTTATATTTTTGTTTTTTTATTACTTACTTTATTTTCTAATCAAATATGCGCCACTCTCCGGACTTCTTGTAGTAGGAACCAGCAGTTATGTTAAATTTTGTGATAAACTTATCACAAAATTTAACATAACTGCTGGCACCATAAACTTGGTAACTCCAATACAGACATTATAATATTACAAATACTCACATGCATTATCGCCGCCTACTCGAAAAATGTGTAAATCTGAAATATTTAGGTGCGGTATAAATGGTTATAATATTTTGTATTCATATGTGTCTATATAGCTGTTTAAAATCTCGAGATCTTGTAATTTTGTGTTAGATAAATATTAGAGTTTTCAATACGTGCTTTTCTTTAATTTTTCCGGCAGATAAATTGGCTTTTAAACAATTTCAAAATTTTCTAAAATTTGGAACTCTTTATAAAAGAAAACGGTCGTGTAAAAAAACAAACACGGAACTTTCATAAAGTTGATAATCATGATCAGAAAGAAAAAAGTAATTGAGCTAAGTTAACAGTCCAAAAACTGGCTTGCAATCTTTGCCCACTTTTGACTTATTTTATAGTAGTCTGATCGTCGACACTTGTTTGGTGCTATCTTCGTTCAGGCATAATTGATAGGTAAAGAGCTCGAAAATAAACTCACGGTTTTCGCAAAAAAACATCGCCATAACTAATGAGTCTATAGTGCCACACAGTGATCTAGTTACTTGGTTAAAAACTAACATTATTGAACGGTGCTAGTCTAATTTAGAAATTTCGGCTGAGATCAAATGGCGTAGGTATCGAAACTGTCTCCGTATCCAGAACTAAAGTCTGGTTTGAGTCACTCATATAATACAAGAAATTTTATTACTATTACCTATGTATAGATTGGATTACATCATAAAAAATATTCATAGGTCTCATGTATATCGCCTTAGACTAAACGCAAATATGTCTTGAAATTATCATAATTATGGAGATTGTGATGAATATTCAACGACTCTTTTTATCTGCTCAGGTAATGATTTAATAAAATCGAACTTTCCAAAAAATATCCAAAGCAAATTAAAAATTAAAGAATTATAGTGTATTTACAAGTTAACAGCTGGACATAGCCAGAAGTACATTCTAATCAGCCGATGATGATGATATAAACACATTTGTTTCATTGTGAATTCCCATTATTTAAGGTCTACTCAATTTAAAAGTATTGTATTATCTCATTTAACTTCTGTTTTCGTTGGTGTAAAAAGTATGTATATTTAAAGGAAGATGGATAGTGCTTATTCTGAGCTAGGCAAATTTTGTGAATGTAAGAAAGATTATTATTATATAGTTTACTAAGTTTTGGGAAAAAAACAAGTACGAACCTAAACTAAAATATAAAACAAAACAGATGTTGGAAATATGCTTAAAATAAGATGAAAATCAACCTCACAGGTGCTGTTATTTTATGTCAATATGCTTTAACAATTGTGCAAAAGTATTATACTTACCTCAAAACAATAACTAAAGCTATAGAAGGAGCGCTAAAATAAAAACTGTATAACAGCTCTCGTATTCACTTAAAATAATCTAACATACATGGGTAAGAGCGAAATAGACTACAATTGTAAGGTTTTATTTCACGTCATTGTCACAAGCTCTCAAAGTACAAATGTCAAATGGTTGTAATTTGGTTGTATATTATACTAGCAAATTAAAAGTACGTCTTTGATGAACGTTGTTTCTGAAGTAATACCAAATTCAATGCGGTCGTATTACAGTGGCCGAACAGCTTTGTGGGCGGCTAACGTGAAATTTTATTATTTTGCAAGGAAGTTCGTGATAAAATAACAGGAAAGTGTGCATAAAGACGCTTCAGACATCTGAGAGTCCGCGTCCAGGATGGCTTGTGTTGTTCCAGACTGCAAGTTTCATACATCACGAAAAGAAAATACGGATGAGGTGTTATCATTTCATCGGTGAGTTTTGTTTATAAATTCTCATATTTTGACAATATAACAACGGTATATTCAGAAAATTGTAGTAAATTAATATTACAAATAGATTTCTCCATGAGTTTTGGTTTAAATTGTCTTATTTTCATGCCTTTTGTTTTGTATATGATAGTATGATAGTGATGTGTTTTTTGTTATCGATGTCAACATTATTTGGTTTTTACTTTTTGATTTAGTTTTCCCGAAGATGAACCTATTAGAACTGAATGGATACGCTGAATGTTTTCCATTTAGACAAAATTGTTGACACTGTGTTGCACTGTGTCGACCATACTAAAGCAAAAACCTAATGTCAACTTAGTTGGCACACACACAAAGTGGACACAGTGCAACACAGTGTCGACTTTTTTTTCTAAATGGAAAATGCTCGCTGTATATCAAGGAACAATTGGACACCGAAAGCGCACAGTCATATTTGTTTGAAACATTTTAGACTGCAGTCATTTCAGTCACATGAAAACATTAAATTTCGGCGGCAGAAAGCAAATGCTATACCCACATTACATTTACAGAACATGAAATTGCTCCTTTTTTATTCCAAACATTATCTTAGTCTTGATTGGTCATATAATTATTTCGATCCTACCAATAAATATTCAGATTGTTAATTAACATTGTGGCAGCGTGTATCCCAAATAATAATGATAGCTTATTTACAATAATATTTTTGTGTTTCAGAAACCACTATCGCATTCAGAAGGAATTATGAACCACCAAGTAAACGCCTCAAATCTATGACCACAGTTGAAACAAATACTGATTCCGATAGATCTGAACTAATATCTTATTTACAGAAAATGGCACCCGTTTTTAATCGGTAGAAGACATAAAGGAGAATTCGCGGCGAGAACTGAAGTCAATTCCGGAAACAGCGTTTAAAAAATGTTATGTTGATTAGATTATTCGTTGGCGTAAGTGTTTCGTTTCTGAAGGAGCATATTTTGAAGTTGATGAAATAAATTTGGATGAATAACAAACATTTTGTATATTATTGATCTTTTCTTATATTCATATTCTTATATTGATCTTATATAAAAATAGGTAAAGAATAAGTAAATATGTAAAAAATAATAGTTTTGTTAATTTAATTTAAATAATCGATTAATTTTCTTTTTTTTTCCTCTTTTTTAATCTATACCTATAAAGAATATAATTTTAAATGCAGTGTTCAACAATGTACTAGAGCTAGAGGTCTAACTTAAAATATAAACATGTAGCCTTATAGGATATGCCTATACAAGGTGCAATTTTTTAACTGTACCTACCTGGTTTCTCTAGATACACACAAATTCTAATAAATAAATTAGTACGGGTCAAAAATTCTACCCATGAATACTGCATTATAAAATGTTCATATTGAAGATTCTACACGTGTTTATTATGACTCATTACCGTCCGTTCTAGTGTCATTGACATACCAACAGCATAAGAAAAATGTTAAGTATGTTTTTGATTTTATTTTTATCGATAGTAATATCGATGCCATTGCATCACTGACGTAAGGGAAACTAGTGACGACCTTGTAAATTACGAAACAAAATCTGTATATTTTTTTCTTTCTTACACATTTGCAACTGTATAAGTAAAAATAGTACGAACCAACGTATTGTGTTGTTATTTTAGCGCGGCTTCTATAGCTTTAGTTATTGTTCTGAGATACTTACGTACACATAGAGAAACTAATATTATTTTAATTTAATTCATAACCACAGATTACTATAACGTCTAATGTACAATTTAAACAAACCGATGCCCATTGCTCGTAGTTGTAGCCAATGCTGTAATAAAAAAAATATAACTTATTCATTGGATCGGTTAATACTCTGTGCTGTTAATTCTTATCGAGAGAGAGGAAGGAAAAGATATTTAGTTGTTTATCATTGCTAGATGCAGATTTTTTTATGTAGGTATCGTTTTAATCCTGTTCAACATTCAATTTTACAAGATTATCATAAAACAGTACAAAAGTTTATTTATTTATTTTGGCGCGCATGCGTTAGTTAGACAACAGCTGACTTTGACATCAGTAAAATGGCCCGCGGAAACGAAATCGCCTATTAATGTGAAGAACCGTTCTTGTATTGCAGGATTAAGTCCTTAATGTAATGAAAATGATCCGTAATTATGCAGTGTTAATTTTGACGTTGGCCTTTGGAGTTTCAATTGGGGGTACACAGTGTAAGTTGAAATTTTATTTCTTTTAATTGACTCTTAATTTTCATTTCATTTATATATTTGAAGTCATTTTACCTTAGGTAATCGTGTAGCATGAGAGATTGGCTTGTAATACCGCCGAAGTTGGTGCGTCGACTACTATACTTGTAGATATACAATATACTTGTAGGTACACACTATATTTGAGGCTAGAAATTTTAAGTTTGAGCTTAGTTGCAAATTTAACCAACCACAATAACAAACATAACAATATAAACACTACAAACTTATCCCCTAATTTCACCGCCCAGATAGGAAATGTTAGTAACATACAGTGACACTAGCAAATGAATTATATGAATATAGATGTGGTATTTATTTATGCAGCAATGAAACGACAAAGATACCAGTGCATACCTTTTGTTTGTCATACAAATAAAATGCATACAACAATGCACTACCTAAATCACTATGCCGAACTTCTTCTCGCCTTTCCATTTTTAAGCAGATAGAATCTCTGTTTGCAGGCTTGTTGTGGTTATACAAGATTTAATACTTAATGTTCTACTTTTAGATTTAAAAGGAGGAAATCAAATCCATTAAATAAGCTTCAGGAGCTCAACTTTAGAAATAAATTGTGTTATAAATGGCTGACAATTTTAATAATAATGATTAAATTAGGGCTGGAAATTTCACTTATTTAACAAAAGTTATTAAATGATAATTCTTGCTTTAAGAGGAGGTGATATAATGACTTATTTTTTTTAAGTTAATATTATGCTTTAAATAGAAATACAAAATAATTTATCTAAATTATTTAATTGTGATAATGTAAGTTTATGTATGTGTAACATTGTGCATTTTTATTTCTTATAAATAGGGCATCACACAAAATCTGTACAAAGTGTGGTTTTGTTAATGGCAATATATCTGATCTGGTATTCTATTTAACAACTAAAACATGCAGGCGACATATTGTATACATCTAATTTAACACTTTGTTTTGGGATGGTATACAAGGCAATTGCATATATCTTGTTACTTATGTTTAAACAACCCCTTTAAACATAGAATTTACTTTGCCAATGAAATTCTGTTATGGTTATTGCTCTAACTTAACCCAATTTTTAAATGAACATACTATTTAAGTGCAATAAATATCAGATACAAAGTTAAAAGTTTAGTTTGTATAATTTTGATTTTTATTTCACACTGCTCAATCAAATTTTGCATTATACAGTCTATCTGGTCACCAGTGTCTGACCATCCATTATAAAAATAAGGCTATTTGAAGGCTATTTGAACCTTTACTTTAAAAGTGCAACTTACAAAAAAATGTAACAGCTAAAGTAACAGAATATATTTAAGGCCTGATTTATTCCAATTTTTGTATCATTAGGATTTTAGTAGTCCGCTCACAAAATTTAAATCTTGTAAAAAGTCTCATCTCCCTTATATTTCATTTTTATAACTGTTGATTTTCACATATTTTTTTTTGCAATGGTGACAATATTTTACTCTATCTGAATATTTGTGAAACTTCATGCATGCAGCTTTTGATGATAATTTATGACAAGTGTAATAATTATAAAAGATAAGGCTCATACACATAGTTGAGCATTGTGATCGACACATATTGTGATTAAATATTGTATTTTATATCTCAGGTTAAGGTGAATACAGTCTTGCTAATTTTAAAAGTTGTTTATGATTTGTTTTAGCTGTAACAACAGTCTCTCTGAATAAAGTTACAACTTGGGCAAACAGACAGCTTTACACTAAATTTATAAATATAAATGCCACATCCACAATCCAATTTGAATTCATAGATGTTGACAAAAATGTTTCCTTCATTATATTTCAAGTACATAGCTACAATTATAATGTGACAGTGTACAACAATACATATACTGAAGGATCTTATATTACTGGAAGAAATATTGGACTTTATAGCTCAGTGGCACCTAAACTAGATGTAATGTTTATAAGAAACCCTAATGCCTTTAATTTAACGCTACTTGTTTCTGTTCATGGATACAGAGATAAAGGTATGGCTCTTCTTCCTTCGACTAATTTCATAGTTATATCTATAGATTTTTCCTGCATCACTTGTGTGTACAGACTATTTTGTACAAAATTATGATTTCATACAATATTGTTTGGGTGATTATCAAAAGTTCCTTACATGGCTCGCACCAGCTTGAAAATCTATTAAAACTTTTAAAATGCTTATTGGCGTGTTTTTTTGGGAACAGTGTAACAATGAGAATTAACAATATAGCGAAGGCTATCTACAATATTTTTTTATAGCCGTAAATCTCAAGTTCTTTGTGCACGTCCTTTACTATATTTATTGTAAAACATACTGTTTTTAAAATAAAAATAGGCAAAAAAATTTCATTGATTGCTCATAATAATATGTTTACAGTAATCGAGTATACATTTTCATTTTAAATGTAATTTCTATGTTCGACTTGCAACACAAATAATTGTCCAGCGAAAAAAACTAATTTTCCAACGAACATACTAATTTCTTTGGCGCGAAACTACCGTTGATCTAACAACACATAAAGATGTACCCTACCTGCTAAAATTTTCGTATTGACCTATCAGGCACAACTTAGTCGCTATAGAACGCCAGGGGAGAACGTGGGTAGCTATCTACACCAACGAAAGTCTACATCGCGGATGATGTAGAGTAGACTTTGGGCTAGTATGATTCATTTTCATGCTGTTATTTGTGTATATAGTTTACTTATTTTTCTGTACATTTCATTTTTAAACCATTATGACCATGAAAATAAAAGATAAAGTTAATAAAGTAACCTTATAATAAAAAAAAATAACGATTTCTAATTTATTTATTGCTATTTTGTTTAGATTTAGAGAATAGTTTTCCAATTTGATTTAATTGGTACAAAGAAATAATACATAAAAAAGATTCCGGTAAATTGGAAGCATTAAATATTGTTGATCATGCCAGTCATGAAATTGTAATGGACACTCTACTAATATTATCAAGTTATTTAGTCTGCAGCCTATTGTTCCATTCTAAGCATTGCATTGCTATAGCTATATTGCTGAGATCAAAGAGACAAGTGCGCAGTTTATAAAAACAGTCAATACTGTCAATAGTCGTACACTTTTTACCCCTTTTTGGGTAATTTTTTGATACGTTGAAGCGAGTTTTGTCATGTTTCTTATTAGGAGCCTTAATACAATAAACAATACTGACTATAGATATCATATCATACTGTAAAATACTAGTTGAGCGAAGCTCTCTTTTAGGCAGCTCACAAATTTCGCTTGTCTCCCTCCTGCTACTTAACGGTTCAACCGGTTCGAACGAAATTTGGCATGAACATACATGATTAAAACCTGACGGACATAGGCTATGTAAAAAAATATAGACTTTGCCATAAAGGAATAATCACCGAAAGAAAAATTCAAAAGCTGATCACAGCCAAACCGTTGAGATTACGTTGATGAAATTTGGAGCCAAAACTCACATCGTGGTCGTGACTAATGTGCAAAAAAAGTAATAATCACCCTTCAAAATCGCTTCGCTCAGTATTTGCAAACAGCAGCATGTATTGCCGACCTAGTATATAATTCGAAAAGTAAAGATATGCATGCTTCACAACATCAACATATAAAAATAAATTTAATATTGCGTCGCTACCACCAACAGTAGCAGCAGCATGACAACATTCTTTCCGAACCTACCACCAGGTTCAGCAGTGGTATGGGAATGAACAAAATTCAAAGCAACGGGGGTGGAAAAAAACAATGGGCTAATTTCTGTCACCCACCACACTCGAGCCCACAGCTCCGGAAAGCAAAAACGGATTTCAGAAAGCTTGTGGGTTCAGAAGGGCAGGGTTAAAGTGCTCTGTTATATGCAAGAATTGTACCTGTGGTAACTCGCAAGTTCCATCACAAGATAGCGACGATGACGAAGAAACGGAGACTATTATTGAGCAAACATATTAATAAATCGAGAACAAAGAGGATTGCGGTGAAACTGATAATCCCATCGCGTATGATGTAGATAAATATCTGGTCTGTTAGTCCCGCGCCTTAATAGTTAACCTTAAAAATGGTTAGTGGAGTTGTCATAAAAAGATTCAACCTTATTACACATAGCATATGCTTTATGGTGGAATTTGCAAAGTTAATTTGTTTTGTAATTGAATAAAACTTTTAATTTAAGTATGAATACTTAAATTAAGATAAAATGTGCCTCCTTTACTTCGGTTATACCTAATTTCTGCAGCAAACATATTTATGGATTGCTTAGTCTTCTAAAAGGTGCGATCAATTGCTAACCAAAACCCTTTTTTTCACTCACTTCTTGATAATCACCCATTTCTACTCTACGTCTTTACATAAATACAGGAGTACCTACTTTAATCTATTTTAATAAAAAATATTACAAAGATAAACCAATTTGTTCTTGGAAATTTTTTTCTGGAGATTACTCATATTTGTTTTATGAGAAAAACTATAAATTTCCATTTCGTAAACGGTGCTTTAAAAAATACATTAAAGTGGACTACCATGATTATTTACCAGTTAAACATTTTAAAATTTAAATAATAATTATAATACAATTATATCGTTAATTGGCCTTTAATTATCTTAGCTTTCCCATTATAGATCCAATACCAGGCGGGTGCAATATGGAGTTTCCTGTATCTGTAAGTCCTTTCATGAGGACTACTTATTTAAAAGACTATATTTTTATTGATGCCTCCCCACCAAGATATTACTCTGACATGCAATGCATAAAGGTCGCCAAGGTAGATATAGATTTCTACCTGATGTACTTACCAGAGAGAAGTTTTAACATTGACACTTATTTTGAGGGTATCAGAAACATGATGTCAATCAATAAAATAAACGAATATGGATATAAGGTAAACATTTTTTTGTGCTAAATACAATTTTAAAAGGCTATTTCCGAAGCCAAAGGAGGAAGGAAAATGTGTGAACTATAAATAGTTTCGACTATAAGTGTATGGCTAACTTCGTAAAGGTATATTTGTTATTTATTAAATTTATTTAACTGATGTTGTTGTAGTAGCTGGAGCAAAACCAACCATCTTCTTTGATGTAATCGGGAATAAAACGGGGGTAGTGCTTTACTCAGGGCCGGGAGCAAAATGTTGGTGAAATGTCCTTTCTGTAGCTGTAAAACCCTTTTTATTCAACAGGCTTACTATTACGCCCGATTCAAAAGGTGACGTCCAAAATTTATATTGCATTTACTGTCATCTGGGGAATATATATCCCATGTAAATTTTGCTTTTTTCTATTGTAGTTTTCGAGTTATAGTGTTTTTTTTATATTGAGAAATTTGACCAAACCAACTTGTTTATTTTGCAAATTTGTAGCAGATTTATTGAGTTGTGCTTTCACACTTAAAATGCATACATAGATTTCCTGCATAAATAATAAATAAATAAATAAATATTTCCTACATTCACACCAATTTACCTAGCCCAAAATAAGCACTTATTTTGGGCTAGGTTAATAAATATAAGTTAAAGTTAAATAGGTCAGCAGTAAAGTCCCTTATTTATGTCTGCGGTACACGATAATTTTTTTGATTCGAACTTATACATGTTCGCAACTACAGTTTTTATTTGGGGTTTTAATCATTTTAGATACCTAAATCAGTATGGCATGTGAGGCGCATGTTAAGTGCGTACACGGGTATGGGTTCTATTTACGTGGCAGTAGCTTTTGACACTGAAAACCCGGAATACTATTCAGTGTATGTGCCTACACATAGCTACGCCTGTTCGTCTTCAGCTGACGACGACGATTGCGAAATATTGGGTAAGGAATGTTTAAAAATTTTGCGTGTTGACCAATATCAAATTTAAATTTAAAAAAAACAGAAAATTTAAGCACGGTCATCATAAAAAACTAGACTTCTAGAAACAAAATAAGCTTTTTATAAATACTCTTTCCAAAATAATATGCCTTTTATCACATTATTTATTAAATGAAATGCTTTAACTTTTAATACAGAAAGACATATGATGACAATAATTTAGATACTCTATTGCGCTAGTCAGTAATATAAAAAAATGTAGCAAATATGGAGTCTTGCACTTTAATGAAATTATTTAATCTTGTAGTAGCAAAGGTACGATTATAACTCCGAAGAAAATGTTATCTTGTAGCTTGGTAGGAGTCAATGTATCAACTAAGGTCAATGTATTATTTTTTTCTTATAAATAATAATGACTTTTTCTATTTCGTTAATTGTAAATCTTCTAGTTAATTGTAGATTATACTTTTTGCCTTAAAATACAAAGTCGATGCCAAAATTTCGCTAGTGAAATAAAAAGATGAGAAGCTATTAACTATTTAGATGGTGCCTGAAGTCCGCGCATTGTTTTCACAGTTGCCACAAAGAAAGCAGACAAAGACAACTTGATCGAAATTTAAATTTCACGAATGCGTACATTTGTTGTTTTAGAAGATGTTAAGGCCGTACTTTTATTCTAACAAAAACATATAAATAATAATTAATATGATCATATTTCTCACATTCACATCAATTAGTCTAGCCCAAAATGCACTGTAAAACTTGTGTTATGGATACTAGGGTAACGTATAAACATACATATAGGATTATTAAATATTTATTGAAATATATATAAATACCCATGACTCAGGTACAAATGCTCGTATTCATCATACATACATCTGCGCCTTCCGCGACTCGAGAGCCCAGGACCTTCGGTGTGAAAGGCAGGATCGTTAGCGTTGCACCAAACGTTCGTCTAATAAATAAGATGAAAATACGATGACAAATTTGTTGTTCGTCTGTCCGCTCTTTTTACATTGTATCAATAACGTTACCATAGCAACGCGTTAACCGCAACTAGTTCGTCTACCGGACGCTAGTTACTCTTCTAATATTGTTGTCACATATAAATTAATTAATCATCTAAATCAGATGATATGTCAAAACAACTTGTTTTTAATTTACATAAATTATCTTACACAAATTGCGCCTCTACGTTCTCATTTTCAGATGACGTATTATCCAAATTTGCGTGTGCCTCGTTGCTGTTCGTTGGAATTTTCATGTGCTACTGTGGACACAGATTCTTAAAAACAGAGATGTTCTTGTTTGGAATGTTGACAGGAGTATTAATGAGTTATATAATTATAACAATAATTAATATTGCTGACATCGATCAAGCAGGTAAGAGTATTATTTGTTGTTTAGAGCAAAAAATGTAATAAGTTACATGTAGTAGTAATCTCTAGGTCTCGGTAATTATAAGCGGAGAATGGACAACAGCAGATCAACGTACAATTTACAATTGATAGTGAACTCTATTTGTTAAACTTTTAAGTGAACACCTATGTAGAAATAGGACAGTTTTGTTTAGGTTGATGTGATGTTAACTGTATCTTATACATTCTTGTAATACGAAACATTGCGACGAAACGAAACGAAACAATCTGGTCCATACAAAGTTTATCCTTTTGTGTAATATGGATAAGTTTTTCATATTTTTTATTATTTTTAGCCCTCTTGTCTGCATCTATACTTTCCGGATTATTTTTTGGTGCAATTTGGCTGACTTTTTGGTGGTTTTACGGAATACCGATAATCGCTGTGACTCTGCCAGCGCTAAACTTGGGCTTTCTGCTGTCTTCGATCATTTATAGTAAATTTCCAGGTAAATTTATAAAAATAATCATGATTACTCTGATGATCTTGATTAGGGTCAAGTTATTTTAACGTTAAACTGTACAAAATGACAAATGTTAAAATGGCATCTGAAAGTTATAGGCTTAAATTCTAACTACACATCTATTTTCGTCGCATAAACAATTGTTTAAGGAGATAGGATTATCGAAATGGGCGTCTGTTTTTGCCTATACTCTAGCCCTACAGGTTCGAATCAACCATAAAAAATCTAAATTTACCAGCTAGTATTGGCCACGGGGAAATGTAATTTTTTTTATTGCTTGTGTATAGGGTGTGTATGCTATTTTTACATTTAGTAAGTTAAGTTAAATTTTTCTTTGTAAAACTATCAGCGAAGCCGTATATGCCACGGTTTTTATACATAAAGATTGTTATTTTGTGTATGAAGAGTATTTTTAAGTATGTATTATTGTTTGTCTGAGAACACTCTCCTCTTTCGTATAGTTGAATGTTTATCAATAGGGTTACTTTTCTAAAATCTCTACGGTTTTGAAAATGCAAGTCTGTAAAAGTAAAAATGTATGGTCTAAACTGAATAAGTGATTCTAATAGTAACTACGGTTTTATTTGTATATCGTTAATACAAGATCCAAATCCTTCGTATATATTTTCGTCTTAAAAGTATTAATAAGAAGTTGAAAACAATCAAAAGTGGTTGCATTCCATCAGGACCACAGCAGCGCCTAGCAGTGGAACAGAAGCTACTGTCGCATTTAGTACACTCATTTAGGGGCAGTGGTTTTTGGCAACCTTAGGTCAAAATGATGTATTGTTTTAAGTTAATGATGAGCTAGATTATCAGCTGTATCAAGGGTTATCACTTTAAATAATGTTTTGTGATATGGTTCTACGTCATATTAAATTAGGTAATTAAAATTGAAATAACTTTATTTAAATGCACTTAAAATAATTTGTTATGAATTTTCCGTCATTTTTACCCACGACGACTCAGGACGTCTTTTTAATAACTGACAAGAAGAATGGGCGCAAGAAACTCGTCAGTTTTAACAGAAATTACGGCATTTATATTATTATACGTCGTCACCATACATAACCCATAAAGAACAATATTATTCTGTTATCACAATAATAGTATTGTTATGGTTTTATTGCATCGTCGATTACAACAAATTCAACAAGTATTTGTTTTAAATAAGTATCTAGAATATATACAGAGAATAAATTTATATGGAGTATGCATTTCATTGCTTGTGAACGCGTCATAATTTTTTTTTATATTCAATACTTTTTCAACTGCCATCAATATTTTTGTTATTATTATTATTTTAGTTGTTATGTAATTAAATTATTACATCTTTTCAGGAGATATAATGCTTTTACAAGAGGATATAAACTTCTGGACATTGTTCATTTTGATCATGGTGCTTACATCTATGATACTCATTTCTACGGCGTTTGTCTCTAACATACTTTGCTGCGCTGTAATCGGAGCGTACGCGTCTATGTATCCTATAGACATATACTTAGGGTCTAATTTGAAGTATTTTATAATAAATACTGTGAGAAGAGCCACTGTGCCTAACTTCAGTAAAGCCTTTCTTTTGATGCCATTTGAATGGAGAGGTAAGTCGTGTTATATAACCAATCGTATTAATATCCCAGGTTTGGCTTTTAAAACGGGCTGTTTTAATTTTTTTTTTGTGCTGAATACTTAAGTGAATTTGAGATAAATCATACTCGGTACACAACAACCGGAAACTTGGCCGCATTAAGGCCGGTTCCTATATGGAATATACACAGAGATAGTTAATGATACCGATTTAATTAATACTTATGTGAGTGAACATAAAAGTTGAAAACGATAGGTATATTCATACGGACAGTCCGTTTGTGGGCCATCCGAATGCGTAATACTTCAAAGTGCTTTGAAACGAGTGTGCGGACTATTACATTAACCCGTACGGAGTACGTAACACCGCAACACTGTAGAACGAGGTGGAGTGAACACTATGTGTAGATATATATATATATATATATATATATATATATATATATATATATATATATATATACTATACATCCCGCATCCCTATCCCACATATACTGTTACTGTACTCGCCGGACCCGAACTATTCGTGTGGTTGGGTTGTTACGGCATTCCACAATCCACATGCCACACTATTTTTTAGTTTTAATTTCATTAATTTACGATTTGCTTTTAAAGAGTTGACTTGTACTTTTGGATACTTACAGTATCCACCTATACTACACTATATAACCGACAAAGCTTACACAAAAAGTTCAAATAGTATTTTATAAAACAGGTTTTACCTAACAGTGTCTTATGTTGAAATATTTACTACAGTACATAGTTTATAAATATCCCGCTTTCCCCACATAGCCTATATCTTATTCTGATTATACAAGTTGTTTCAAAATATAAGGTAAAACGGGAGTCCAGCTACGATATTAGTAGATCGACTATAAAAGCCTCTTTAACTTATCAATAAGTCAGTAAGTCATAACGAATAACAAAATATTTTGGTCTTCTTCAATATATTTTATTTCTAAAGGCGAAACCAACCATTTAAGCTGCTTAGCTTTCCTAATTGGCGAACATTGTAGGATACTAAGTAATTCACCGTGTTCTGTGTTCGTGCAAGTTTGTATGTAACCTCCTTTATATTCAGTGTAAACTCGTCATAAGAAACGATTAAGGTAGTTAAATTCGTCAAACGGGTGCCATGCCTGTTAGGTAATCAAAATAATTATTATTTATTCATACCAAATAAAATTAAGTGGTTACATTTTCTTGCAGATGTGTTGGTGGTAGTATCATGGGTGTCGTTGGCCATATCTGGCTTTGTGTTCCAGCATTACCATAACCGGGGAAGACCGCCTTTTCCTCCGCCGCCTAGAAGTGTACGCCCCTCTAGCCCGGAGCCCGAGCACAGAGAATACGGTGCCATACCTAGCGCAAGCAGGTGATTATACTAACAATTTAGAACTAATTACCTATATAAATAGGCGGATTTATAGTGAATCACGGCCATTTCAAAGCAATTTTAAGCATCAACAATTCACTAGTTGTAAACTTTAGTTTTGAATGATATACCTAGTAAAAAACATTATAAAAGTAAATTTGTAGTAACTAACTATACCAGTAGGTTATACCAACCTTACAGTCATTTCTATTCCGATAACAAGATAGACGGGTACATTTTTTTATTTATATATCACAATATTATTTTGACGACCGTTTGGTGGAACGGTAGCGATCCTGCCTTTCACACCGACGGTCCTGGGTTCGAATCCCGGTAGGGGCAGATGTTTTTATGATAAATACGAGCATTTGTACCTGAGTCATGGGTTTTTATATATATTTCTATGAATATTACATATCTATATATCATATATGTATGTCTATATATCATATATGTATGTCTATCCGTTACCCTAGTATGCATAACACAAGCCTTATAGTGCTTACTTTGGGCTAGGCTAATTGGTGTAAATGTAGGAAATATTTATTTATTTATTATTATATCAATTTTAATAACAATATTGTTTCTGGCTGTTATTTGAACTACTAACATTTTTTTCTCTCTCTCTCTCTCGGCTTATGTTCTTACCTTCAAAACGATAACGGAAATAAAGAAATGAAAGGCAATATAATAAAGTTATAGTGAAGTTATAAATTTTACAACCCGCTTTAATGAAATCGGATGTAGATAAGTATATCTGATCATCAAATTTGAGCACAAGTATAAAGAATCGGTGAATCTTCACCATGTATCTGACTGTACCTTACTTACTGTACAGTGTGGTACATGTTATTTTATCGGAGTACTACTATTTTTATTTATTTTATGTTTATTACTATTTTATATGGTCTACTTTCCGTTATTAACGCCAAACTGCCCTCCAATAATTGAGCGTAAAGCTGAACTAAGCCAATGCCTGCCTCTATCTAATATGATGAAGTATGGATGAGTTTCATCAGTGACCACGTCTAAATAACAATAATTTTAATTTCAGGAACGAGGCACCTACTGCCCCGACTGTGTACGCTTCTAATAACGATATGCCTGACGAACGCTCAAGGTTGCTCACGTGGATCGACTCCACATATGAACAATACTGAAGATTTGAAAATTTCGAAATACATTTTAAAAACAGGTATTTGATTAATTTAGTCAATAAGGTTTATTAGTCAATAGAGTATTTGTTTATAGTCGTTTTTTTTTATCTCTGTAACATTTTTTAGTTTACTTTATAATTGTATATGTATCCAGAATTAACATTAATAATAGCGTTGTTTATTTCATGGATTACATTACTCTTATGTTAACAACAAGCGCTTGATAAGAGTAAGTTGTATTTTTTTTATATATGTAGGTTATAAATAGTGTGTAATGCATATTCACACGTTTCATTTCAATAGGTTCTCTAATAACATGGTCCAAAATACTTGTTGATTATTTCTAATATTTAAACGGTTTTATAAGCACCATTCTGTTTGGTTTTAAAATACCAGTTCTTGTTTGTTATAAATAGTGGTCGTTATATGCAATGATATCGAATTTATTGCTCTAGTATTAAGTGTCATTATGCTCAATAGAGTTATATAATTTTATTAAAAATTCCTTTTTAAGGGTATATACCAAAACAATGAAGGTTGTCTTAAAAAAAGAAACAATAATTAACTTAATAAAAATACATGTACTGTAGCGCCCTACGCGCGTTTCGGGATCGTTGGGAACTTGGGACGTTAATTTAAACCATTTAGGTTTTAACTCAATTTATTCTATTATATCAACTCTCTTTATAATGTCTCAGGTTATACACAGATACTACTGGTGATCGTCTTATGTTCGTCTAGTCTTCTAGAATATTCTATATTTTATCTACTCTGATACTATAATACAAAGATTCTAAAACTGAAAACAAAATGCTTATGACAAACATTACGTACAGGCCAAAAATAATAAAAAAAAAAGTTTAATTACGATACAGGTCTTGTATGGACACCTGTATCATAATATAACTTTTTAATCATAACGATACACCTATACAACCTCCAGCTGGACCAAGGAGGTTGAACCTCTACTTTAAAAAGGTTTCAATGAACGAGTCCGCGACGACGCAACACGCATTCACAATCGATGTTTGCACCTTGGCGCCAACATTTGACATTTAAAAAATCTTTTCAATATTTAAACAAAGTTTGGTTTTGTTTGCAACATTGTTTTACGTAATATAGTATGAGAGTAGATAAAGTAGTGTATGACACTGTACATAACTTGGTCTTATAACACTCGTGTGATGCTATAAAAAAACTCGCCTACGGCTCGTTTTTTTAAAACACACTCATGTTATAAGAACCCTTATTATGCAACAGTATCATAAACTACTATAAAAGGGTTACATTCCTTGTCATTAAGCAAATATACGCAAAGAGGTGGAATGCGGTGTCAAAGACGCAAGGAGGTCACCACAGTACTTACATGTATTTTTATTTCTTTATTTATTAAGATGCAATTAGGGTAGAGATTTACTATCTATGACTTTGTTTTATTTTATCATGGCGTATAGAAAGGTCGTTGGGCGTTAGCCATTTCAATAAATAAAAGAATTAACGGTTTTGCGATACATAGTTTTAACGGGATTGTCGTAATGACAGAACTCAAGAATTACTCAAGGGCAAACGCTCATAGACTATTTATTAAAGGCATTAAAACAGTAGTGATAGAGTATACCTATCACTAATTATATTATCGGATCAAAATAAAACCTATAGGTTTTATTTTGATCCAATAATATTTTTTTTCGAAATTGCACTTTTCAGCAGAATTGTACGCTGTGTTTAATCTTTCTTTAATCGAATAACTTCCAATGTCAGACCTAGCAAATCTAGGCAGTGTTCGGTAGACAGAGACCAAAGATTTTCATTTGCCACTTTTGTTGGCACACTTTTTCATTTCTAACTTGAACTTTTTTGAGAAAGTATATTAAGCTTCATAAATATGTTAACATTTTTCACAAGTAAGGGGCCGCCCATTAATCACGTGTTTTTTTTTTTTTTTGCATTTTTTAACCCCCCCCCCCCTCCCCCTTGGTGATACATCGTGAGGTTTCAAACTATCCCTCCCCCCCCACTATATCACGTGTATTTTTTAGTACTTACAAATAATGCTAAGTTTTTTTAAATATTTATAAAATACAGGTATAAGTATCATCTTATTTCACTATATAAAATTAAAGACTACAATAATAACATTTAGAGGTAGACAGAAAGGTTGCAGTTTGTTTTTGACTGACAAAAAAATAATGAAAGAAATGCGAAAAACTTTTTTTGTACTAATACATGAACATAATTTAATGTACAGTATCCTCGGACCACGAATTAGGAAGACTTTCTTCAACACCAATAACTGGATAAGCATCTTGCGAATCAGTAGTTGGCACAGTGTTTTGTTGAAGATCAACATCGGTTTCATTAACCCACTCGGCGTCATAATTTTAAGTAAAACGCTTTCGTTTTGTACGCGTTTGACTAAAAAATAAATACACGTCACGCCGCTTTTCGGTACACTATCGCGCATTTGCTGAAAAAATAAATACACGTAATATATTACTACACCCCCCTCCCCCCTTGTGATATTTCGTGATTTTTTTATGGACCCCCCCCCCCCCCCCCTTCGAGCCTCACGTGATTAATGGACAGCCCCTCATTAATATTTCCTTCTTTAAAGAGGAAGTAACTGTTGCTTTCACCAATATTAGATCCGGAAAGAGTTGCTGGCCAGTCTTTCATGAGTCCAAAACACCTTTTTCTCTGTTCGAGTCATCACATCATATTTCACTTTTTTACAACAGCACTATTTACTAGGAAATTATGTTCTTGTAATTATTAGTAATAAGAAAATGCCTATAGTAGATCTCGACCCATTTAAGAATACAAACTTTTATAAAAAGTAATTAGTTGTTAGATAAATTATGTATATTTCATTTAAAATCACTTTCTTTAGTGGTTTTTAAGTCAAGTTTATATTCACATATGTTTTTTTGAATTTACATTGTAAGCAGTGATCATATTCAAATTTACTTAAAAATAATGCTGGCCCATATTGACATTACTTTTAAAAGTATATTAAGATACTTAAGTGGTTCTAGAGAAAGATTGAGAGATATTATTTCAATTGCTTCCTTTTGGGTTAGACACCCGTTCTGTTTCCATAGAAAACTTAGCCGCTGTTTTCCCTCAATCTATTGGCTAGACTAAATTGTCATATATTTTAGTGCTACATTATCTAATAAAATCCGTAATTTGTAATAAAAAAGATTTATAAGTTTTTATAAAATCGAGGAATTAGCGGCGAGTCTTGTGATCGTAAATAAAATATTTCTTTCTAATTTTACGTAATGTTTTCGAAGTGTGTCGTTTAAGATCATAGCGAAGCGCTCCAAGACTATTTTCTCAAGCGAACTCTCTCGGTCTTATATCTCCACATATTCACACATTTTTTACAAATTGATTTAGTATTGATAAGTATTTTAATTTTTTAATAATTGGTTTAGTATTAAGTATATCAACGATTGTAAAAAACATAGTAAGTCTCAACAACTGTAAAAAAAAACATAGTTAATCCTTGTTTTGTCTAATATTCGTATCTATCTATAATCGTTTACATAATCATCCTTCTAATTTCGAGATTCACGCATCTTAAAATTATGTGAGTTTCCGTGCCTACCAGATACAAAAGCAACATCAGTTAGGAGTAAAAAATATTTTTATAAATTAAATTTGTTAGGATTAGCTATTTATTAGAAAAGCATATTTATATAGAAATAGGGCCTTGCAGACAGACAGACACATATATTCTGTCAATGTGTACATAATAATAATAGCTCTCTTGTTAAATGTCACTTTTGTAAGACTGCATACTATGTGATTTTTAGATTTATTGGGAATTATTAATAAATAATCCTTTTCATGTTGTAACTAAGACTTTTATTTATTTTTAAATTGATCTAATTTAATAGAAAAAGATATTGAACTGGCATACAATTGACATTATATTTTTTAAAGACGAAGATTCTAAACTACGACGGAAATAGCTATTTTGTCTTTCGGGAATGTATTTAACTAAAAAATATAATTAAAAGCAGGAAATGCTACTTAGATAGAAATGAAACTAATTAAAATATTATTATTTTTAGATCACCAATAATTTTTTACTGCCAAAAAGGTACAAAAATAAAATCAAGTGATTAGTGTAGAATTATGACCGTAAAAAACTGCCAAAGCCAAAACTACGAGTATTTTTATATACCTAAGTAAGTTACACTCTAAAATAAAAATAAATGAGTAAATTATGTGAGTGGCTACTCTATTTCTATAAAATAGGCTTTATCACATCCACTATCGCGCGTTGGTGCGACGTAACTTTTTAACGGACTTAACGTATAAACCTTCCGACTACAGAGGGCTCCATATAATATAATAATCCAATGACCGGTCCAAGCGAATGCCTAACCTACTCATCATAGGCCGGTCGAGCTTACCGCTGCACAATCGATCTTATCGACAGATAAAATCAACACATAATACAATGCATAGCAGAATATTATTCCATAGTGCAAAATAGTTCTGTGCCCAGAGTTTTAAAATAACCTCCTAAAATTTCTGAAGGCTCATTTTCCTCTGACCGCCTCAGTGTATATGTGGCAGGGTTAATGTTTCCGTTAAGAAATGTGTACCTTAATAACTAGGCGATGCAGTCGCTAAGCATAAAGCTACGCTAGCACCATATATTGGCTCCGTCACAATTTGGTCACACAAATAATCCAAAAAAATATTAAAATCGGTTAAGAACTCGGGAAGTTATGGCGTAATAGACATTGCGCGATTGAAGCTGATCCGTGAGAGCTTCCCTCGCTTCGCTCGCTCCGGTTCCAATTAATATAGCCACCGCTAGACCACTATGTCCACTATATATGCTGTTTTATATAAAAAAAAACTGTTGATAAAAGTAAAACTTAATATGTCCTCATATCTGTATTGTCATATAAACATACGTAAATATTAACCATGAGAGATTAGCCAATCAAATCACGGTCGTCGTACATAACAGAATGTAGAGGCAGATAGACTAAATGTAAACCAATTATTTACGCTGATAATCTGGACGATTGTTTGCGGCATCGAGGGGAGCCACGGGACAAGTTTAGTTGCATGTTTTTGATAGAATCCCAACGAAGAATACAATACAGGATGATGTAAATATTTTAAAATGTGTTTAAAATGCAATTGTGATATTCCATTACAACATGTCTACTTTAGATACAAAAGAAATTACATACAATAAAATCTTCCTACGCTCTTCACAGGTAGAATCTGTGCTGTCACATTTAAAAGTTAAACTTATTAATATTTAAATTAATTTGTTTTAATAAGGTATTACCCGTCCAATAACAGGCCACTCTTTACCATTTTGACAATGTTCATTGTCTAAAAATTAAAGGATTTATTGCTAATGTAAAGTGATACCTACTTACTTTTTGGTAACGGATAACTTGAAAATAATCTAGTAAAATAATTAAGTTGGTAGCTTCGGTGTATCATAGTATTCCCCATAACCATTTTAAGTCGTGACACTCTGTATACTATCAGGGCACCCCGGCTTGGATCAGAATAATACCTACAATGCAACACGTTTAATCCCATCCTATTGTAGTGCACCCTCATTTCTAAACGAATGCTATGAATGCGTGCAAGCTGTCCCACTACGAGATCCCAATAGAATTACTTGAAATTTTAAATTGACATAAATTATCATATAATTTTATTTAAAGACACAACAACGGCGAAAAAGACACAATTATGTTATAAAAGGTATTTTGGTCGAATTTTGCGTCGTGGAATAAATAACACGAAATTGAACCATCGAAACTGGAAAGAATATCAATGAAATTATGAAACAGTCCAAATTAAAATCAATAAACTCCTTATTTAAATTGTATTTCTCTTCCATAGTGTAAGAGTATCTTTTTTCTTAATAACTCGGTATGTTTTGTGAGGCGCTGACCAGAATGAATGTGTTTGTATTAAACTGTACTACTGTATGTTAATACTAAAAATCGCAATAGTCAAACGCTAGCACACCTTGACAAACGTCTTCAATTTGCTTTGCGAATTAGACATTAATGAACCGTAAGAGCCATTAAGACGCACTTGAGTTGTCTAGTTTAACTTTGCCACGCCTTAAATATTTTTAAAACTATAATTTGCCCTTTGATTTTTCCCAGGCACTATTATGCGCGTAATACCTTTAATACAACAGTACTTTAGTTTGTGTACTTAGGAATACGAATCATGTTTGCAAAATACAAACAAAGTTTATTAATAAAATAAAACTCATATAAGTACTTTAGATATGGCTTTTCGCTTTAGGCATAATAAACTCTTCTATTCGCTATAACTTTTTAAAGATCCCGTTTTGGTTTTGTGTCATTCTGCTATAAGTGCAAAATATCATGTAGTTACAAAGTAAAATAACAAAAAAATATCAACATGCGACTTCCTGATATCTACAAATTTTAAGGGTATAAATGATAACTTGCGCAAAATTATTCTATAATTCACATGTAGGTAATTGATAATATGTAAATGAAATAACAAAAATACATTATTTTTTATTACGTAATAAATGTTAAGTGTGCATGGTACCCTGTGAAAGACGCGTTTGTAACTCAATATATATTAAAAATTATTGTACTCTAAAAAACAATATTTTTTTTATATATTTTGTTCTCTGACTGTACATTTATTATCAATACGAAGTGCATAATGAGGAAATATAGTTCAGGTAAAAATAGGTACTCCAAATCGCAATCATAATTTCACAAATAAAGTTTTCAGGGGCGGCAGCACCGTCATTTGCCAACTTATGCCCGACACTGCCATCTGTGGAGGGTTATTGATAACATTTCATTCTATATTAGCCCATTGTTGTTTTATTAGACACAGTCGAGTGTTTTCATCAATCATTGTAAATGATCATGACTATTAAGGGGTCCATTTTTGGCTTGTTGAAGTGACATGCAATAAATGTAGGGATCTTGTCCACTACAATAAAACGAAAATGTTATTGGTTAATGCAATATTTATTAATAAATTTCACTGTAATCTCCTCAATCTATATGCACTTAAAATTGAGTAATAATTTATTTTACACTTACTGTCAACCTACTATACTTAACATACAAATACGCCTATACCACTTCCATATTGCATTATATACCTATAATGAAAATAAGTATATCATAATTTACATTTATATTAATGTAAATTTACAATAATTAATGAGCTGAATACCAGCAACTTCAAAAAAAAAACTTATTTTACATTACAACGTTTCTTATGAAAGGTATACAATATTTTTGTACATATTCTTTTATTTCACAAATTCAAATATGTGCATAGGCACGTTTATTTCATTAATCCCAAACTGTGTTCAAATTTAATTTTTCGTGGTAAAAATAATTCTATTACTACATTTATAATCACAGCAATATCGATCTCCTTATTTTAAGTAATAATAAATTAATTCGTATTAAGGTCCGTGCTATGGTGAAGATCAACACATAAACATACATTACAACATCTATTAGTGTAATAGTTATTATACAATAATAAAAACGTGATTAGTGTCAATTCGTCGGTGAGGCGGGGGAGTGAAACAAATTGTCATAACGAATCTCATTGCGAAGTTTTTTCCTGTGTCATTAATATTTTGCACCCCTAACGCATACATCAAAGAAATAAAAGGGTTGTACTCGCTTAGGGTGCAAGCACTCAATTACCAAACGTTGGCTTGGCACAAACAATTTATATTTTATTTCTTCGCCCGAAGGTTGTCACATCGTAGTCCGCGCGAAAGAAACTTCCTCTACTCAACAATAGATGGCGTTCACCTATATTTACAAATAACCTATTGTTTTCCTAGCTTACTAATTTTAAATTGACCATGCACGATGAAAAATAATGCACATAAACATCTACTGTACACCAAAGAAGGAAACAATTACATGAGAGCAAATGAAGTCAATTTGGCAGTCTGCGATATTATTCATAGTACACGGCCGCTTACCGCTATGTTTGAACATCATCAGTTGCCTCTTAATTTTAATGGAAAATTGAAATATACAAAAGAACGTGTTATAGACACTGGGAAATAAATATCACTGGTTAATTAAACTGAATTGTTTTGCTCTTGTTGCAATTCGGGTAAAACATTAGCATCGTGTCCCGCGGTCATGTTTAAAGCGTTCATAGACATGTCTGCATAGTTGTGCGCGATCTCGCTGCTAGAGGGCGACTCGGGTACATTGGTCGGGTTCTCCGGCATCGAGAGTAGTCGATGCGGGAACCCGAATAGCTGAGATCACTGAAGCCGCCCCCAGTAGTTGGACGCGAGGTCTGGCCCCTGCGACGGTATTTGCACTGGCACGCTCACCCCCGCAGATATTACACCTACAAATAAAGAGATAGTGTCAATAAAAATAAATAATGCATTGCTACTGTTTTGTCAATGATGTATAAAACAATTTAACCTAAGATAATTATTTTTACTTTCATCGTGATCGATGAATATAGTGATGATATTTAATAATATTTACAGAGATAATCTTTTATGTCAAATATATGAAGTATATTCTGATAAAGATCAAGGCGTATAACGAAATCAAAAAGTTTAGGTGCCAACAAAAAGATTAAGATATCCAACTCAAATTTCTTACTACTCTTTTCAAATAAAAATGAAACTGATATTTTAATTTAGGTTAAAAGATTAATATTAGGTGCAATACAAAAGAGCCATCTGTATTACCTATCGAGTTTGAAACATTTAACTACCTGATATAAACCGCGTGCATTACGAGTCAGTCAATCCTATCCGGGCGACACATGGTAACTGAGCTGAATCCTGATATGCAATGTATTGGCAATGGTCATGCGTCTAATGGGATTTCGATTGCATTCCGTTTATTACATACAATCAGGTTATCGTGTTCATGTCACGAAGCTGTGGCTATGTTATGTTCGGAGAGACAATTATAATAATGATGATGCAGTTTAATAGTAATATTGAAGTTAATAAAAGTTAATTATAGCTATTTTATATACGATTACTAAAAAACATCGACCCTGGACAAAAAAGGTTTATGGTCACGTTTACCATATGCACACAAAATATATTTTTTAGGTATGACTATTATAACTAATAGTTTTATATTATTAATACCGTTACTGTTAATTTTGTTTCTTTGCTTTTTTGGTATTTTGTCAGTAAATTTTGACTTAAATCAGAGTATATCGGAGGAGCATAGATAGATAGATACTGCGTTGGAATCTGTTGCCAGGCATTGCAACTTACAAATATATTGATTAAGTTTAAGTTAGATAATGTTGGTGGTATCAATACTTTCGCATCGTTAGGTTCCAAGTTCTTTTTTAAAATTAAGTTACTGGAGATATTTTATATTACTAACCCCATCAAAATTAAAAATAATTAGTATTAATATTTGACATTATTGTTTTATATCTAGCATAGGTATGTTTTGGAAATCAGTGTATTTAGTATTTTTTGTATGTAAAATTTAAATATTCAATAATTAGAAAGAAAATATAGGGTGAAATTAGTTTTTTTTTTCTTTTAGAATCCTTTTTTCCTTAATTATAATTATGTTTACTAAGTATCTAAATTAGAGATTCATTTACTAAAACACATGTTTTTATTTAATTTTCCAAGGTCTCATTTAAAGACTTGTGTTCAACACGTCTATTTCTGTCGTATCTAAACTACACAGTCTAATGGGATTTCGATAGCATTCCGTTTATTACACACAATCGCGTTATGGCTCGGTTCGATATGTCGCATCGCGAAGCTCGTCTATAAATGTCTGTCGGGATTAATTCTATCAAATGTCGACGACGAAATCTTGTTCTAATATCAGAAACGATTTCCCATACTAATATTCTATGGAATAAAATACACTTTTTTGACAGCGTGGGTGCACGACCTGAACCATGGCCTTCGAGATCTTTTAGTAGATTTTTGGCTGTACAGCTCATTTTAAGAGAATACTAGTGTGGTACAGAGGTCTTATACTATGACGATGGTACAATGGATAGGTTGTCTTAGTTGTACGCTTTGACATAGAAATAAAACATAATAGTTTTAGTGGTCGTGATTTAGAGAATGGACATACACCCACAAACCGCTTGTTTATACTTGTTTCTAAGCAACGCGGTGTTTATATCATACTCACTAATCACGGTCACAAATAGGACTTATCATAAAATTAAGCAACTATAATAATGTTCATAACGTTCAGTAAACGTTTTAATTCAGACCTGTTTGTATTCATTTGTTGTGATCGTTTTGTTTCACTTTCGATTTGTATCGACAATTATTTCATCTGTCCATCAAAACTTTGTTTGATTGACTATATTTGTAATATTGTACATGTTTATAGCACACGTTTTTTAAGTACCTAACCATAAAGAATGTAATTAGATACTGTAATAATCCTAATGTTTACTTACACTTTTAATATTAATAATAAATATCACCATTGCAGTTGCAGACAAAGTTTTGATAGCTAGTTACATTAATAACTAGACCATTCAGTGAGTTTTGTTAGTTCAATAATGCTAAAACCTCATCCGCTCTAGTGTTGCCGATTTTCCGCATCTAAATCGTTAACGATCGACGGCTGCAACCCCACGATAACGTTTTCCACGAAGGGGTTATATTCATTATGCATTATTATCGCCGTTAAGCAGCCGTGCAGCCAATGGCTCATGTGACTGTAGTTCTTTGTTGTATAGTTTGTAGCACTTCCATTGTTGTGTTTATTAAAGCTTATGAAGCTTCATTGTTGCGTTTGGTGTTAGTAGCACAAAAAGGTAAATTAATGCGACACTAACTACACTCGCGAGCAAAAGTATGGAATCGCTTACTTAAAATGGGTTCCGCGCGATCTTGAGTACTTTATAATTAGATAATAATAACCAACTTTAAAGGTTTAACTGTTACGGTTTACGGTTCCGGTTTAAATTCATTTAAATCACGCCAGTATTTAAGAAGCTATCCCGGATTACGTGAAGAAGTAAGGAAAAAGACATATATCAATTTATTGATACGCCGCGGCGTATTGACACACTATATAAGTACGTGTTATTGGGTTTTGTTTACGAGTCAGCTTTCACACGTTGACCCGTACATATCTACTTCTTTAGACCCTTGGCCTTGGACGAAAATGGATACTACCCCTACTGAAGCAGCACAAATCGTCGCCCTATTGCTCAAAAAGGCTCAGCGGGCTGTCGCACGTCAGCTTTACACAAGCCAGTCCTGTGTTTCGAAAGTTTATACCTAAACTCTTTCGGGAGACTGGTGACTTTGTCCTCTGACCAAGATCTGGACGGCGCCGGTGTACATCGGAGAGGGATGACCATTTTATCTTGTCAACCTCTCTTCGAAATCGTCTTTTGACTGGTGTCGACGTCCAGAAGGAGTCGAATGATATGTTCGTGGGGTAGCTGCCAGCGGTAGACAGTTCGTCGCAGACTCAAGCAAGCGAATGTGACTCCAAAAAGGCCTGGTCCGAAACTGACGGCAGGTCACCGACAGGCACGCCTTCAATTTAGTCGCACCTTAATTGGGAAGTCGAGCAATGGAGGCGAGTCCTGTTCTCCGACGAGTGCAGAATGTGTTTGCACGGCAGAGACCGAAGAGTTCTGATCTACAGACTGTCTGGGGAACGATTCGCGCAGTGCTGTTGCGCCGAGACAGCTTATGGCCGGTAATTCTTTCGACGGTAAGACGGAGCTTGTTTTCGTGCCTGATGGGGGACGAGGAGGTGGTCTAACTTCAGACCGCTACATTTCCGATATTCTGCTAGAACATGTCGTTCTCTGTATGGGATATATCGGTGATGACTTCCTCCTTATGCACGATAACGCTCGTTGTCACACTTTCCGTACCACAACTAAATACTTCGAAGTAGTCGGTATCGCCACATTGGACTGGCCAGCGCTCAGCCCGGACTTGAATCCCATTGAGCACGTGTGGTATGAACTGAAGCAGAGGGTTCGTTCCAGAAATCCTGCTCCTTCAATTGTGAATGAGCTGAAATCGGTTCTGATAGAGAAGTGGAAAGGTCGCAAGAATCGATTTAAAAGCTGATTAGGTCAATGAAGAATCGTCTTCAAGCAGTTATTAGGGCTTGGGGATTTCATTATTTTTCCATACTTCTTTGTTTGCCTAACTCCTTCACTTAATCCGGGATAGCTCCTTAAATACCGGTGTGATTCAAATGAATTATGTATCGATTTAAAGTGAACAGTTTTACCTATAAAATGGTGCCCTTTTTATTATTCATAACTAGTGATTTAGTACTCAAGATCTCGCGGGATTAATTCTAATTGAGTGATTCCATACTTTTGCTCGCGAGTGTATATTTAAATGCTATTTGGATCACATGCGAAATCGAATCTCATCATAAGTTACTTCTTCGTTACTTTGTTTAACCTATAACATTTGTCTGTGAAGTATAAAATTATAGTAAAATTAGGTAATCTCTCTGTCGGTATTAAAATGAAAAAATCTGAATATACGGAATCTGATGAAAAGAGTGAGGAAAAACGAACAGTAGAACAAATCCGTATTATTTAATACCGCGAAGCTGCAAATGCAACCGTCGAAAGAGCGCAAAAGAGTAAATGAAACGAGAGCGCGCATTTTGAATTGTGAAAAACTCTTTTGTTCGCTGTCAGTACTGGAACTCGCAGACGAACAATGCCGCGAAACGCCCCAAACAACAATAATTCATACCGCTTTCCGCCACCTACGGCTAAAAATGTCCGCTGCGTGATATATAATACGAAATGCGAAAATTACACTTTTATAAAACAATGCGAATGCGACACTTTTGTGTTTGCTCTTTTTCTGCGTTATAAATCTGTGATTTTCCACTATTTTTTTAGTAGATAATATTCTCCGCAATGATGTTTTTAGCAAACATTTAATTACAGCATCAGGCAAGCGGAAATTAAGTTTCGAATCACACTATTTGTTTACAAAAGCGTTGGATATTCAAAATCAATTTAAAAGCCATTTGTAAGGAACAGACAACGGCAAATCTAATCGAGGCATGGACTCCTATTTTTCCTGCTCTCCTTTTATTTTTCGTTTCCCCGTCATGTCGCGGTCTTGCCAGGCAGACGCCCCTAGCTCTTGACTCAGCGATTTTTTTTTTACTTTTTATTGCGAAGTTGGTAAATATTTTTCGAAGGCTTCTCATCTCTATTTCGATGTTTTGAAACGTATTTGTAGAATTTAAGAATACTAAGTATCTGACAATAAAATTGTACTTATATGTTGAAATCTTAATATAGCTCCGAAACATTTTTTATGAAAATTTTATTTGTTTTTTTTTTAAAACGAAATCTATGAAAATATCTTTGAAGTTAAATAAGTGAATATATTATCAATCAGCTTGTATCAAGTGTTAGGGAATTATAAAGCTGCATTTTTTTACAATAAGACGACTTGATTATACGAACTATTTGTTTATTACAAGCATAGCTTTAACTAACTAAATAGCTTAACAAATACTAGAAAAACGCCTGGCAACTCGTCATCACTTAACTGTGACT
Organism: Calamotropha paludella; assembly: GCA_927399485.1. Taxonomy (NCBI): domain Eukaryota; kingdom Metazoa; phylum Arthropoda; class Insecta; order Lepidoptera; family Crambidae; genus Calamotropha; species Calamotropha paludella. Next base: position 13,904,815 of record OV656803.1, on the reverse strand, counting down.
AATTATTTATAAACAATATAATTTCATTAGCTTAACGTAAACCAAACACGTTTAAGTATGTTAGGAAAAGGTGTTCATAAATTTTCATCCTCACCTGTACTAGCAGCGGTTTGAGGTTGTGAGTACGCTGCATGTTGTTGATGCGCTGCTGGCGCACGCGAGTACCCCCCGCCGCCAAGAACGTCTCCAAACATATAGGGATATCCGCTATCCCTCTGCTGCAGACACGATGACGACAGTCCACCCGACATCGAACTGTTAGAAAACGCACTGTTATTGTCTAAGAAAAAAGTGAACATATAAAATACCAAACATCTTTTTCTTTTACGATATGAAGGTATTATTTTCAAGTTTTAAAACAGTAAATTGTGATAAGATTTAAATTTAAAATCCGATATAGGCATATTGACTAAAGGAATGATAATTTTAATTCAAAGGAAGAACTAAATAGAGTAACTTAATTTATTACGAACTATCTTTGACTTTGTAACAGGTAGATACAGTTAATAGAAGTGTTAAGCGAAGAGCATAATAAAATTCGTTCAATAGACTGATCTAAAGAGAAAACTTCTCGTTCGACTAAGTTAATTTGCTCCACGACAAAAGCTAAAGCCCGTAGTTCACTATTAAAAATCAATTCAAGTGGAAACTTAACCGACCTTCGGTGTTGAACTTCACAACGTCTCGGTGCAATGGCGGGAAACGCAAGAAGGCGCGACCTTTGCCGCTCGATTTCGCGCGCAAATTAATTAATGTTGCCACTTGATGATAGATGGCGTTACCGGGATAGAACGGCATTTTAACAAAGACATTCTGATGTGAACTTTATGTAACGTTCGACAGCATTTATTCCTCTTAAATTTTTTTAGTCTAAAGATGTTAATAAATAAAGTAATTTGTCATTATTACTTATATTATATTTATATTTCAGGTGTTCTTAAGGTATATTATTATTTTATGACCTTTTTTTGGCTAGTACTAGTGCCAAAGAATCCGTGTCGAAAACGAACATATGTAAGTAATTAAATTGACATATACCTACTTACAATTATGTAATTTATTATTAATTATATTACAATTATTATTTGCCTATATTATATTACAAAAAATCTTAACGTGTATCTGAACGGTAAAATGGTATGGAATTAAATTCTTTGTATATTTAGTATTATTAATATTAATCAGTTAAATTTATAATGTAGGCATAAGGATTCTATTGGTAAGATTTGAAGTATTAAAAAGTTAGTTAGAGTTCAATATGATTCGCCTGTCAGCTATTATCACACTTATTAACTATACACAAAATAACAGTAAAACTATTCAAACTTTAAACAATAAACGTAAAGTGACAGCGGTCTAAGATACCGATCTAAAATTTTTACGTTGTTTTTTAAGTAAGGGATAGGTACCTACATGTAACATAATATAGCGGCCATAGTTTGTTTAATAGTGTTGAGTGACTGCTGTTTTTATTACCTATTTGTTTTTAAACCCCTTAAAATTGAATAAATAAAATGCTTATAATGTGTTATGCGAACGCGTTCATAATGTCGAAATAAATTCGTTATAAATCGTATAGTGACCGTATCAGTGATGATTAACTCAAACACAAATAAGCTCGACTCTTCGTCTCGACTTCACAATTCGATTAAGTCTAGTCTTTAATCCGATCGGCATTTACGATTATAGCTCGAGGTTGTTTTTAGTCTAAGTCTTATCTTTCTTATCTTTTCAAAAGGATGCCGAGAGACGAATACGTCAAAACTCCTCGCCAAATCATCTATTATAGGTTAACATCACATGCCTAAGAAGAAGATACCTTACTTTTTGTTACTTAATAAATGATTTATCTAACTACTTATAACAAACTAGCGGCTCGTCCCGGCTTCTAGCCTTAAATTTAGCCTATGATACTCAGCGTAAATGTAGCTTTCCAATGGTGAAAGAATTTTTACAATCGGCTTAGTAGTTTTTGAGTTTATTCATTGCAAACATACAAAAATACAAATCTTTCCTCTTTATAATATTATTGTAGATTGTAGATAATAAACCATACATAGAATATGACTTTATTTGCGTCAAGTCTTTTAGACTTGGTACTAAATCGTGTATCTTAGTTACTAATTCGAGTTGTTTTATATCCGAGTCAATCCACTAATGACAGCAGTCTTTTCCCAGTGGTAAAAAGCCTCATATTGTTAAATTTGTAGCCGAATCTTTAATTGTTAAAACTATCCTTGAGACCTGAAAGTTCTACTCATTACAGCCATTGGTCAAAGAGTAAACGAAAGATAATGGAGATATCAGATTATCCAACCTGTATGAGTCACTCATCGTGGCGATGGGCTGCGGTATGGGGCTGTACATTGAGTTGAAGCCTCCATTGAGGGGAAGACGCGGCGCGGGTGGCGCGGGGGGTGATGCCGCTGGTGCGTCCCTCCTCTGGCTACGGAGCTTCTCCTCCCGCCGCCATTTTGCCCGTCGGTTGGAGAACCAGACCTATTTAAAAGAAGAACAGTGTTGTTCGGTTCCAAATTCTAATAAAAATATACTGAGAGATGAAACAGCCAGGTGTCTCCATCAAAGAAAAAAGTAAAACAGTTTGGTTTCTTAACTGAAAATTCGGTATTATATAGGTATGCGGTATATTTAACATCCGGTATTTTTCCAATTATTTATTAAGCAGTCAGATCCTCATTACTTAACTATCGAAATGAAATAAAATGAAAATAACTTCTTTATTCATATGTAGGTACTTCAAATAAGTTGTCTTGATAACTTTTTAGCTACTACCAGTACGTCTTCCAACTGACAAAAAGAATGGGGGCAAGAATCACGACAGCTTTTACAAAAGTACTGACATTTACAGTATTATTCGTTGACAACATACCTAATTCACAAAAAAACAATAGGTATTATTCTAAAAGTTTTGTTACACTCTAAAAGCAGAATTTTAAAGAAATCCAGGCCCCGATATTGACCATAATGAATTACTGTAAAAATATCTACAATCTAACAATGTATAGTATTATAAATAATGGTTTAACCACTTGGATCGAAACGTTACCCACTCGCAACACGTGATGCTATCACCTACGTTTAATTAAAGCTTTTAATAAAGTTAATAAACTTGTAATTATTACCCTAATAGCTCACGGCAGGTTATTAAGACACGCGACGAAGTAATCACTTGATTACTTGACTATAAAATACGTATAAAGAATATTGGACTCCATATTAAAGATGCATAAGGTTGTTTATACGGGAACATTAATATAAAACTATTCAGATAAATTATTATAATAAAAAAATACTAGAAAAAATTGACTCGGGTCACAAGTGAATTCTCAGGCGGGAATCGAACCCGCAACCTTTGGAAATCAGGTACAGTGCTCTCCCAATTGAGCTACCGAGCCTTGTGAACACTCGCTGATATTTTTTAGTACCTTTCTGATTTTACGCTGTAGACCAGCGTTGTTTTATCAATGAGAGGAACATCCTCTCGTATTCGAAAGAAACATTTTTACAAATGTTTGGGCAATCGATTGAGATGAAACAGCCAGTTTTATAATTTTTATACATTTTATGCATTTTTCAATGCTATCTTATAAGATAAATTGTTATAATAGAAAAATAGTAGAGAATAAAATAGAAAATACTAGAAGATATTATTTTTCTATTATAATAATTTATCTTATAACATCGCATTGAAAAATGTATAAAATATATAAAAATTATAAAACAAAAACTATTCACTTAATAGACATGAAATCGTACTCACTCGATAAGATAATTATAAATATAAAGAAGATTATATAAGCATGTATCAACCAAAGCGAAAGCAATAATAATAAATGAAAGTCGTTTATTTTTTACCACATACGAAATAAGTACACATTTTTAATATTTTAATATGTGTGTATTAAATTTATTATTGACTCAAACAACAAACATTCCTTTTTATTCTTTGTACAATTAAAAACGATCCGAGCGTGGACACAATATTGTGACATTGAATTGCGTGAAACGGAACGTGATCCCGGAAGCAGCCCTCACGTGCGCGTCACTTCCGCCACCGACAGTCATGGCGACGGCAATATGGCGCCCGGTCTTCCCGCCCAGCGAAAAGGCGGGCGGATTCATATTTAATAAAAATAAATAAGTATCTTCTTAAATATTACTATAAAATATGATAGCTTTTAAAGAATCTTATATTTAAGGTTGTTCTATGAATTGATTTACTATTTATGGAAGAAATCAATCGTATAAAAACAACATTGTCTTACGAGACATGAATGAGAGCCTTACCAAAAATTTTATGCTTATTTTAAATGAAAATCCTAATTAAATATATCCAATAAGTTTAGTAACTTTGACAATACAAGTAACAGAGAATACGTAACGTTAATTATGTTCCCGCCTCCCTCCGCCCGTAATATTTCTTGCGCAAGGAAAATAAGAATTTTCCCAAGCAGGTTCGTTCAAAGAGCTTCACGGAGGCAATATGTCATAATATTATTGCTTCGGCCCCGACAAAATCGCCGGAACGCTGCAATATTTTATTCGACCCCAAAAAACTAGAAATAGGAGGCCGCTTAAGGTGAGAACACACGCTGCTCTAGGAATAAATTTAACCATAGATTTACATTTTATAAACCAAATATTTAAGTATAAAAAAAAACTAAATCACTTGTTACTCATTAATTACGTAACCAATATAATATACAACTGTACATAGCGTAGGTACTTTAGCTTTAACACCTTTTGTCCTTCGCTTTTAAATTTATAACGTTTACGTAAGAATAAGTATAGAAGTACTTTTCTTCTGAATGAAGAAAAAATTACAGTGAGAACTTCTAAATAAGTTTTAACGTTCTCACCGTAAAGAACTTCATAATAACAAAAATTATTTCTTGTCCTTACATTATGACGAACCCACTTTTTCTATTCTGTCTTCAAATGTTTTTTTCTAATGCGATGACAGTCGTCTTTCCCGCCCCGTGTCGAAACCACAAATTATGCAACCCTACCTACACAAAGCGACCGAAAAATTTCGTCACATACAGCCGCAGAAAATAATCCTTAATCGATACTCTCTCTTAACGAGAACTTAGTAAAATTAAAAAATATCCATATACAATACTGCATAAAAAACCTTACTGCTTTTTATGACATTAAATGTATATAAGGAAATTTAAATGTATTACCTTTTCGTAGCCACGATAAAACGAAAAATATTCGTGAACAGAACTGCGGTAAAGTAAGGTCGGAATAATATTAGAGAAGGGTTCCGTCCAAATAGGATTTGCCATAATTCCGTTATTTCGGCCGCAACTTGCTATTGACGTAATTGTTTTCGCTGCCAATATTACATTTTCGCAGTTATACTTTTCTTAAAATGGCAACACTAGCATAATTTCAATATTAAACCTAGATATAGCTTGCTTGTGGTATTATTTGTTTAGAAAAAAGAATATTAAATTATATGAATAAGCTATGTATTTCAAGTTTCAGGTAGGTATTTTATATGCGGATACCGAGGCCCACACAATACGTAATAATTTTTTATTGTGAAAACATTTTTTAGGATTGGCCGTAACAAACAATCAATAAAGGTATTCTCAAATAGTAATCATCAATAATTTACCGGCAAAAAGCCTTGTTTTGAAGGACGCACACTGAAAAACAAAATAAATCAGAACACCATTCTAACACCGCAAGATCTCTCGACTTATTCAAATACGGAGTTCGGGAAACACTGTGTTGGGCCTTATTTTCTATCGCATAAGGGTTGTTTCATTTTGTATTGGCGGCAAAAGGGTTTCATGTTGGTCTCACGGTGCCAATTTTTCAAAACACCCCCTCTCCGACCGGAAACGAACCCCTCTTCCTGTAGGCTCGAGGATCGATACCTCTCCCCGCGGTATTGTGACTGTGATAAACTGGAATATATTTGAGATTTGAAGTACTTATAATGTTTATTTTGTAGTTGTAGTTGCTAGCAAACTAAAATTATATCTATAGATCATTTTTTAAACCAACGTAATAGGATCTAATAACAACCCAAAAAAAGCTTCGATGTTTTTAGATTATTTAGGTTGTTTAGATTATTTTCATTTCAATTATCATTTCTCTTTCAATGATTAATATCCCTATTAATTTATGAGTAAAAAATAACATAACTATAAGTGCCTGAGGTATGATAAGAAAACATTAACTATGTAATCCTCAAACTTATTCGATATTTTTACTATGAAACTAATTAACAGCAACAATACTTACTGATAAGAGATTATTAAATCACTTATCAACAAGCAAATAGAAGTGCCTATTCACGTAGAAATAAGATTTAATAAAATGCTGTAGGATTTTTTAATAAACTTCTTTATAATTTATCTGCAGTCCGCCTTGAACCCAGGGCAACGTGTAGTACCTTCCACTGGAATACAAAATGATGTTCACGCTACTCTGCCCAGCCATACACTCGTAAACGGAATTGTGCTTTGTGTTGTTGTGTGAAGATTCAATCTGCCATGTAACGACTTTAAAACGATTAGGGCTGCAATGTTTACTGTTAAGTGTTTCAGCGCTTTCGGTTGATCGGGTAGAAATAAAATGGAAAATTTTCAAGCCATCTATGATAGAAAATATAAAAAAGCTATAAAACACTTTATATTGCATAAGAACTCCTTGTAAAATATCTGCAGTCCGCCTTGAACCCAGGGCAACGTGTAGTACCTTCCACTGGAATACAAAATGATGTTCACGCTACTCTGCCCAGCCATACACTCGTAAACGGAATTGTGCTTTGTGTTGTTGTGTGAAGATTCAATCTGCCATGTAACGACTTTAAAACGATTAGGGCTGCAATGTTTACTGTTAAGTGTTTCAGCGCTTTCGGTTGATCGGGTAGAAATAAAATGGAAAATTTTCAAGCCATCTATGATAGAAAATATAAAAAAGCTATAAAACACTTTATATTGCATAAGAACTCCTTGTAAAATGTTTCATAAATTGTTGTCGTGCTATAAGAAGTAATTAACTGCGTTGATTTTATGACGCTAAGTATGTAAATATGAATACATAATTTACCTACTTAAGAGCAAGCAAATAATGGTACAAACATTATTTTACAATTTTTTTTTATAAAAATACGCAGATATAAATATAATAGCATATTTATATTCGAATGCGAAATTTATTTATCCTGTAAAGTTTTTTTTAAGAAAATTTATAACGGCGATGACATTAATATTTGTGGTATGGCAACCCTGTAAAGATAGATACTTGTTGACCGTACAATGTGACATTGCACCGGCGTACACTCCCACGAATGTTAACTAACAGTGACGACGAGAGGTTAATGTAAGAGCTTAGCCTCTTTCGGGACAACATGGCTGATATTTTTTCTCTTTTCCCTTAAGAAAAGCGATGGCGTATGAAATTTTCGTAACTGGGTTTGAGTTATCAAACGATTTTAAACAAAACATATTGTAACATGTTCACTTTAGTTAAAAAACTATCAATAAGCTCTACAATTAATTTGTTTATTTAACTCTAGTCGCCATTTACATTTGATAAGATACAAAAATGACATATTGTTTCCAAACCAATGTCGTTATAAAAAATAAGTTACTCAGACTTGTTGGCTGGAAATAGATAGCCTTCCTCCCTCCATTATCATCCATATTATGCCGTCAACATTCTAAATGTTAAACGTGTTAAAACAAAATGGCGGACGCGCGCGCTCTAAAGTAATTCGATTTATTTTGAATCAAAGTTAAGTGCTTCAAAACATTTTAAAGGTTGCACTCGAAATTAAGTTAGCACATTAAAGAAGCGCCAACTTTTTGATAAATGATGCGTTAAAGTTTAAACTGTTGGCAACGTAATGTGGCGACTATTATTATGACGCTGCTAAAAATCACGAGACTATTTTGTTTATGGCAACTCTTTTATAGAAAATGAAGTCTCTGTTTGTATTTTCCCATGTAACGATTTTTTAATGAGCTTAACCAAAGTAAGCTCTGTGTGGTTTGTGTGATATGTAATACGTAAATGAGTAATTTTCATCAAATACTCATGACTCAGATACAAAATCATGCATTCAATTACAGGTCATTCGCTTCAGTACTGAATTTTCTAATCTAAATAAGCCTAATAAAAATATGCTCTTCAAGAAATATCCTGCTGGCCTCCAAAAAGTTGCTTATTCGAATTAGTAAGTACGAACATGAGAACGATTGCCGATAACCATTATTTGAATGAAAGAAATATATTCCCATAAAATGCATAACCTAACTAACGAATAAAAAAATAAATTTTGACATATAAATATATAATATAATTGAATCGATTAAACTTCAACATGATATGTTTACATCGCAAAAAACCCCCAACTTTTACAACTCCCTTATAAATCAATATGCACATAATAACTCAACACTGTTCAAACAATAAAAAAAAACAATATTTAACATATTACAAACACAATGCGGTTTGTGTTGACGTAAGTTATGAGGGCTGCTTCACTCAGATTCAATAATTTATTTAGGTATTTGCCGTTTAGGAAAAAATATAATCGCCATTTATAAGATTCTGCATTCTGTCGAGTCGTGATCATGAGATATCTATTTGACATCGATTGCCCGATTAAGGTGTGAAAGGAATCGATGTCTTCACCTTTTTGGGCGTTAGATTTTTTTAGGCTTTATGATGTAGTACCTAGTTTTACTTTAGCGATATTATATAAAGGGTTTAGAAATATAACTTTTCGGTTAAAAGTCGTTCAAATTATCCAAATGCTACAGCCCTAGTTATGTATTTCTCTATATAATATATACCGTGTGTTTGTTATCTGCCGGTGGTGGGGTTATATTATGGTGATCCCTTGTTTTTTTAGTGTGTTTGCTAAAGACGTATCTACATGAGCCCGGGCCTATGTAAACAGAACGTGTAAACATGGCCTTATGAACGGTTTTTATTACAACGCAACGCTTTCCCGATTTTATTTAAAACAGAATTAATTAACAAGAACTGATTGCTGCGAATCGTCGAGATATGAGATCTTTTCTCTCTCATAAAGTTGGATAAAATTTAATTTGTTATTTTTGTAGGTTGATATACTTGTATCAAAACAGAAATTACTAAATAATGCAATTACAATTTTAATGGTATTTTTAACAGTGACTCGTATTTATAATTTTTATAAACACGCCAACGGTTGCAGTTAAAGTTTAAAATATCATTGCAAAAAGTTGTGTTTCTATTATTTTAAAAATTTTTAGTTTCTTTTTATAAAGTTTCATTTTAGATCAATATTTTTAAGGTTTTTAAATACTTAATGTCGGTGTTTGCATATGTAAACAAATCATCAACGAACTAAAAATAAAATTTAATCTTTTTTACCACTTCTTCTTAATTAATTTTACCTAATCTTTTTCTGTTAAACTTTATTTCGCAAACGAATATTTCAAGTTATTACGGTTATCGAGTTAAGCCAACATGTTACCTACACTCCGCAGGCTACTAAAAAGTCAATCCTTTCGTTAGTAGATTAGACAAAGATGGGTGTCGATACAGCCACCTTACCGGTGTAAACTGGAGTTTATTTTACCTGGATACGTGCCTCAGGCAATCCGATCTTTTCTGCGAGTCTTTCTCGCGCGAACACGTCCGGGTAGTGCGTACGCTCGAACTCTGTGCAAAAAAATAGAATGTCAATGTCACTAACATGTCAAAAATGGAAGGTCTGTAAAGAAAGGTAAATATTCCTCTTTAGAATTTGGGAAAACTTTTGTGTATGTAAGTGTATTTGTGTGTAAGTTGTACCATTACAATACTCAAAACACTTGACCGTCAAGTATTCTAATCCATTTTCACTTCTAAAGCTATGTGACTGAATAAATAGGTAATAGGTTTGCTTAAAACCAAAGAAATATTAAAACTTTAAATTTGAAACTGACAAAAAAATAAATTTAAATTTTATTATACACTAGCTGAAACGGCCACGCGTTGCTGTGTTATAAATGAAATTATACTATATTTAAAAAATCTAAAAATCCCACGTTTTTCAATGTCCTAAAAAGAATAAAATAACCCTGCGGGGCAAAGCGAGGGGCCACTCAAAACGTGGGGGCGCATATTACTAAGAGGAGATTTTAAAGAGATGAATGACATGCATTGATGCCGATTATTGTAAAGATGCGCCCCCACGTTTTGAGTGGCCCCTCGCTTTGCAGACAAACAAATAAGAAAAGTGAGATAAGAAAAACGTGGTAAAATGAAACCCATCCTATACCCTAAGTAGGAACAAATCTAACAAATTAAAAAAAAAATTGTTTGAGTAGTTTCGGCGTTCAAGAGTCAAACACTATGACAGGGAGTTTTTATATATAGGTATATAAAGTTACGACCGGATTATCAATTTATATTTCATCTTAAAATGACGTATTTCCAAATAAATGAAATAGAAACTAACGATTATCCAAGTACACTATCACTTTTGTCAATACCGTACTCAAAACAAACAAATGTTATTATAATTCAAGGTACTGCAATATCTTTATTAGAAGTTCAGTTTTCTCCGCAATATCACGAGGAGCCGTCAAAACGCCGATCACCTTGTTGACAATCTCAACTCCCTGAGGGCCTCATAAACCCATTTCCCAGTGTCCCTTTCATCTTATTTATTGTTTGTCTAACAGTTATTAGCAAACAACAAAGCGTTCCGATGTTTGTTGGGCTCTCGGCCGGTGGCATCGCGTCCAATTATGACTATTGACCGTCTAATTTTAGTTTTTCCTGTTTGCAAAGCACTTTGTTATTGGTTTATTATTCCGGTAATGAGAAGGGTACAATTTTTCAGTATTATTTTTATATTTGGTGAAAAACGAGCTTGTTTACACAACATTGTATAATAAAAGAAATTCTGTGACGTCAACACCATAAATTCCTTTTCAAAACACTTAAATACTTATAATATCTATGACAAGAGCTGAATTATAAAGTTACGTATTAACGGCCCTGGGTTCTAATCCTGGTAGGAATATATGTTTTTGTGATAAGAATAAACCCGATTTATGGTAGCTATATGCTTATTTATGTATTATATACGTTAGTATGGAAGTAAACAATTGACCAAAATATATTAATTTATTTATTCAAATGTCGTGTCATATCAACTCCTGTCATTTTTAAAATTTCTTTTGTTCAATGGTTGTGATAAATTATCAATGTTTTTCCACCAATTCAACATAAAGCAATTATAAGAAATATGTAGTTCCAATATGTAAAAGTGTATTTTGTGAGTGCCACGTGTGATCCAATAGTTGTCGGTATACTTATTACAGTTTACGACCAGAGATGTAAAGCTTACAATGATGCATTTAGTATGGAGTCTACTTTACATCGCTGTGGCATGCGAACTTCATTTGAGCTCTTGTATGAGTGGTTTTTTTTTGTAAACTTTACTTTACATGAGCGGTTGATAAAAAAAATACTTTATCAATTTGTCGTTTAGCATGATGGAATAAAGTTATGCTTATTATTAATAAAAATCATAAAGAGGGTAGAATTGAATACTAAGGTACCTTTCTCTAAGCTGTCTATCTGGTCGTTGGTGAAGCTAGTGCGGTTCCTTTGCAGCTTTCTCTTTAGACGTAGCCTCATTTGCGAGTCCTCGTCGCCTGATGATGCATGTTCGCTGTTTCCATCAGATCCAGCTTCTGACTGTAGCGGGTCTGCTGCAGAATATAAAAGATTAATGATCTTGTGGTAAAACAATGAAAAAGTTCAAATTCAATTTAAAAGTTTATGGAACCGTTTAATTCAAATTCAATTTTCACCAGTAGATGCAAGTAGTCAAATATTTGCAAATTTTAATAATGTTTTCTACAAGTACAGTATGGCGTTCCTTTGCAAGGCAGTTATTTTTACTCGAGTTCACAATTTAGGTGAAATACGATTTCTAAGAAGCATTATCGTAACACCGATTTTCATTGAGCGTGACATTGTAAGACGGAAGAACGCTTACATACACGTAGGCTTAATCTATAATCTAAGATCACAGTGGTTTGTCTGTTTGTCTGTCAGCTCTTTTTCCCGCTCTTTTTTCATTGTATCAATTAACGTTACCATAGCAACGCGTTAACCGCAAGTAGTTCGTCTACCGGACGCTAGATGGCGCTAACGGAAAAATATTTAATAATAGAAAAAATTTAAAGAATTTTGTCCACCCGTGCGAAGCCGGGACGGGCCGCTAGTCTATAATCTAAGAACACAAATTTGTTGTTTGTGTGTTTGTCTGTCCGCTCTTTTTCCCGCTCTTGTTCCATTGTATCAATTAACGTTACCATAGCAACGCGTTACCGGATCAGCTAGTTTATACTAACTTATTTATTTTTGATACCCAAAATACCTAACCAATTTAAAGTTAAATCAGGATACCTGTATTATCATGGCCAAGTCTCAAATTCAATTTTATTCTATTTTAATGATATTTCGTGTAATACATATTTAATATGTGACATTTTGCATGCTGTACAGGCAAGATATGATAAGCAACTTAATTTTAATTTACCATCATGTAAAACCATGTCTTTTGCAAATAAATTTCATTTCATTTCATTTCATTACTCTAAGCTAAACATGGCAACAAACCACAAGAAATATACGAGTATACTTTTTGATCCGAATTTCTAGTAGTTATAGTTAAATAGCATTCACGGTCAGAAAAAACAAATTTTATATAAAAGAAATAAACTTTCAAAATGTTCTTGTTAGCGCATTCCAGGAATTATATAGTTTAGGAAGTAGTATAAACAAAAAATACTGCGGCATTTTTATGTGTTTTTATACTAATAAAAACTTATAATTATTCCAAACAAAAAATATTATTTTAAACAACTAACCTAACAATTCAATCAGGTTTTACTTACACTACAATTAAACTTACTTAAAACAAACTTACTTGACTCTTCTATTACTTTATCTAGTACTTTATCATTATTTTGCTACCCATTTATTTAATTTTTAACTGGTGACTGGCGAATATAAAATTAACTTTCATTGATGATATCTTTTTTATAGTCAATAATTAAAAAAAAAACGTTGCTACAGACTAAGTTTAATCAATGTGTGAAAATTGCCAGAAAATACATTTAATAGTTTCGGAGATTAGCGTGCACAATTATCTTAAGTGACGATAACTTTTTTCAATGTCATTCGATTTCAATGATTTGAAATTGTTACTCTTGAGTTTAGCTTAATCTATCTATGAAAATTGCCAGAAGAGCGGTAAAGAGTATACATACATCCAAAAAAGATTTTTGTGTTCTAGTAATCCATTTTATTGCATTTTTTATATTTATATATGCACTGTTTCTATGACTTTATTTTATGTTTGGATATATAGATCGTTATGATAAAAATGCGTAGTAATTTTTATATTAAGCAAAAAATTTGCGAAGTTGGGCATTAAATAACTAAGTGGTATATTAGCAAATGATAGTTCAAATTTATCATGTACTGTCAGGTCAAGGGTCGTACTCTTCATCTGTAACTATCAACACAAGGCACTCGACACAGCACTCGAGAATCATCAAACAAATGCGTCAGCAGAATTGCGCAATAGCCGCCCAAAAACGAAAATCTACACCTAACACACATGCTCTACCAAAACAAGGGTCTCTTTTAACTGGCTGTGTCATACAAAGTATGCATTACACATCATCATCATGACATCCACCGTTGAACAATTTATACTGTATGAGGGGTCCCTAAATATGGGTTCAGAAGGGTTCCAAAATTAAACGTTAGTAATGTCGACATGCCCTCAGCTAATTGATTAATTTGCTTTATGGTCTTAAGTTCGACTTTCAGTAATGGTGCACGGACAACTGACTCGTCATAAAAGGGGGCTGTTAAACAATCTGTCACATTTTAGTTCCGACAGTGATAATAATCGTGTTGTACAGAAAAATGCAAGGAATGAAAAATACAGAATTGTACCTTCATAAACAAAGTTTTAACAAAAATAAAACTATTGTGATCTTTAATATAACTAAACAACTAATATTTTTTCTTCTAATCAAAATATCAAATTATGTACAGTCGATCGCAAATCAATTTGAGATTCCAATTCGATTTCTAATTTTAAGTACAGTAATTTTAAGTAGGGTTCAATATCAATTGAGAAAATTTTAATATTTTGTGATGGGATTACGTGCTATTGTCCTAGCCCGTAACATAAAAAGCACTTACCTACTTAGAAAAACAAATTTGTGTTCTAATTTCGAAAGGTTTCTTAACTAGTAATAACGATTTGATTCTTTACCAAAGTTTTAACGTAGGATAAAGTTAAGATATTGCCAAAATATATTGGATGATTTGATAATCCTAGCATTAGCATTGACATGCTAGGTGGAAAATGTTTACCAAAAAGTTGTTATTCCTGAAATGCTTCGAATAGGATTGTTTCAGGCCCCCTACGTTCTGAATGAGTAATGCGACTGTGCTGATTCTGTGGCTGACCTAAAAAAGATGGCTGCGCGCCAAAAGGAAACATGTATGATAATAGCTTGGAATCTTAAAGGGGCTCTTTTTGTTCTATGCTGGAAAGCTTTTAAGAACAAAAAAGAACTGGTGAGTTCTTCAAAACTCACTCACTAGTAGAAATGTCTTGGTTTCTGCTTTATAGATTGACGATTCATCGTTTAATCTCCCTTTAATAGATGAATGGAGCGCCAAATTATTTGCAAAGTGACGCAACACCACCTGTGCCGAACTAAATGTCATCCACAAAGACATTCTAGAGCGTAACAGCGGCCCGTTCCACTCGAAGCATGATTGATGCGCGCCATTCTCGAAACATGGCGGACTTTCCAATCGGTTGACAATTTTGATGGATCACTCGTTCCGTGTGCACACGCCCTTAGCGCATGACGTCGCGTTCTAATGAGATCTCCAGTTTACAAATGGGTGTTCGAATTTTGAATTCGAATTATTACTTAAACCAGTTCAATTTATTTTTTACAATACAAAATAGAAATAATGACAATTTTGACAAAAGTTTTAAGATAAAGAGCGTAACAAAACTTTTCGGGCGAACTTGAAAAGTACTTTCCCGTATCGGAAATGACTTTTTTTTAAATTACTTCATTACATACAGTATATAAAAAACCTAATTCTACAGCCAGTTAATACACTGGAGCTCGGTTCCAGAGCCGAAAATGACGTGTACGCGAATAACCTCGAGAGTTCGAACATAAAGATCTCTGTTGGGTACCACAGCCTTTTGTTAGAGACGAATATTTCCAACAATCCACATTTTCATTATTTATTATCGAGCCTCCTCTGTATAAAGGAAGAATTCATTAAAAAAATCGATTCGCGAGCGCACTTAACCACAATCCCAATAACGACCTACAAATGATTGAGGCGAAAACTCGGGTAGAAAGGGAGGGTCGGTCGGGATGAAACACGAAAAAAATACATAAGAGAAAATAATAGTAGTGAGAAAATAAGAAAAGAAGCGAAATAAAAGTGGGGGTCGGGGAAAAAATTGGAGAAAATAGGTACAAAGGGGCGAAGAAAGTCGGGGCTTGGCAGATAAAGCGGAATTGGAGTTATCGGGGCGGACGGGCCGTAGGTGGGGGCTGGGCGCGATTATGTGAATCGATACTGTCACTCAAGCGGATGCCGCCAGTTATGAGCGGCAGCGGGTGCCTGGGGAGAGGACACCACACAGTGGAACTATTTTGATTGTTAAAGTGGTTGTTACAGAGTATTAATTAGCTTGACAAAATATTTAAATACTCTTATTAAAGAATATATGCATTTGGGGCAATATTTGTTAAGTAACAAATCAATACGCCTATCTATATTGGTTTATTAAAAATTATCGATAAATGTTATAAGCAGTTAATCTGTAAATAGATGTAGAAACGGAAACTTTATCTTGTAAGTTAATTGTTTCTATATGATTTATTTTTAATAGGAAAAGGTTTGTTTGTTCATTAATTCACACCGCTGGCTGTCGTCATTTAGACCACGCCTTCCAAGAACACGGACTGTGGCCGGACAAGGCGCGACTCTCCTAATTCACCACGCTTCCGCAAATAAATGCCGCCGACTGTACCGGCATCTTTTCATCGAGAAAAAATATATATTTTGTGATAAACAGACAGGTAGTTACATTTGTAGTTGAATCACTTTAAACTTTACTATTACAGAGTAAAATAGCTATAGAGTGTAATTACAGAGTAATATTCATTCAGTGTTTTGTATTTCTTACTAAACTAAATGTCAATGAAGTAACATTTAATGTTAGTATAAATAACATTGTTAATAAAAAGCAGTCCTTCCTAACTTATAACTTATATGGAAAAATAAATATTAATTCTTCCTACATTAAACGGCTATATGTAAAGCATATACGGAAATACTTTTCACGAATAGACTCACAAGACTGCGGTATACCTAGTGCAATGAACCTAAAGTTCTTAGTAATAGTAATATCAAGTTAAGCCAAGATAACTAGTAAACTCTGTGAACTTTCATAAGATAAGGTAGTCAGGTTTTGTGATTATCTTATCTTATAAAAGTTATAGTATTAGTTATACTAACTAGTTTTTATGCAAAACTAGCGAAACCCGGCAGACGTTGTACTGCCTGTAATTACTTGTTAAATAAGTTGATATGCTACAGTGCCATCTGTAAGGAAATTAATAATAACTTAATTAAGAATAAAGTTTTCCATTAAACACGGACATATTTTACAGCAAAAAAGTTGAAGTTTTACTGAACTCTGTTTTGGCGAATTACTACAAAGTGGATGGAGGAAAGAATACTTGTATGTGCCAACTTGCATGGTGATCTGTTTTTATATACACATCAAATTGATGATTTTTACGACTATGAATGCACCTAAGAAACTATCACCTCTGATTACGTAATATCGCTTTCAATTCTTGTTAGCACAGTATTAGTGTTCAGTGAGTTTGTAGTTGTTTTTAAAAAACATGTCTCCGCAAAACAGACAAACTGACTGTCACATTGATTGAGATGTTCATACACAAAAATGCTATCCAATTTTTCGGTAAGTATTCCAAAAAACAATCTTCAAACAATGAACACAAAAACAGCTAAAATGGTCAAGCCGTTCCCATTTCTCCTATTTCCTTACACGTTGTATCTTTTTGTTGAGATTAAGTTATATACTCTATCTAAAGATCTTTTCAATTAGAACACGGAAAAACTTTCGCTTTGTATGAGAAACAAACATTTCATCGTACCTCACCCGGTTCTGTGCAAAGGATACATATGCGGTAATTTACGAGGAAAATCTCATAGATGTAGGTACCTTAGACAACACATAACTACAACCTACTTAAAATAATGAAGTATATATAAAATTGAAAGCTTTTAATACTATCATTCAATACTTTATTAGGGAAATAGAAAAAGTTTATTGGCATAAAGTGTTAATATATCAAGTAAATGGTTTTTTTTAATATATGCTAAGGGAAGTTATATATATTTAGATAATTGTTAGAGATTCCAATACTTATCAAATATTGAATACTTTTTACAACGTAGTTTAACAATTAAAAATAACTTTCTGTTATTAATTAAGTGAACAGTGAAAAATTTACATTTTTATAACAATACAAGTAGTTAAATGAATTGCTATCAACAAAATATCTGGCCAAATAATATTTATTGTCATTACAATGGTCTCTTACGACCCCAAGGATAATTAGTGTAGCAATGCCCCTCCAAATCACAATAATAAAAACTAAACCTTATCTGCCCCCGCTAAGTAATTTAGATGGGTCTGTTGGGGACATTAAACGAATGTTCAGTTACACTGTCTTGTCTCCCTCGCCGCTCGTTAATGTATTACTAGTCTAGTATGATTGTGGGCTGTTATTCATTCACCAAAACATAAACAAATAATAGTTTTATTGGAATAATAACGTCGTTCCTCCCGATTTATAGCAATCATTGATTTTTTATAACTGTAGTGTACTGTTGCCATATCAATAATTAATTAATTAATTTGCCGATAAATAAAATTGAAGTATGTAATCATATTATGGTAATAAAAGGATAATTATCTTAGAACTTACTATATTACCGTCGACGTTTACTACAACGAAAAACTTATGAAGACGACCGTTTGGTGTAACGGTAGCGATCCTGCTTTTCGCACCTACAGTCCTGGATTCGAGTCCAGGAAGGGGCAGATGTTTGTGTAATGATTAGGAGCATTTGTACCTGAGTCATGGGCATATATATATTTCTAAAAATATTACATATATGTGTATCGGAAATGTATGTCTATCCGTTACCCTAGTATCCATAACACTGGGCTTAAAAAAATATGTTCCTTACTGGAACATTTTCGTTAATTGTCGACAGGTATAATTTTAACGTAATGTCGAAAATGCGAATTCATACAAAATGTCTAGGTAATGTAACTGCTAAGTACATTTGGTTTAGTACTTTTTCGCATATATTCTGATTATGAATGTACAAGTGCTAAAACGTTGTCAGCGGATTAAATTACTATGCCTAGGGATGTGAAAATTAAATGATAATGGAAAAGGCATGATTTTTGATAAAAGATTTCAAATTTGTAGTAATAAATTAATCCATAAGAATATTTTTGTTTTTGTATTTCTATTATTACAGGTTTAATAATATTTCGTGGATATAGACACTCAATCAAAATTAGTATAGGTGACATAACTTAATTACGTGGAAGTTAATACTCTTGCGACTATACAATAATGTTCGTAAACCGACAAATAAAAATTAATTTGAATAAAAAATCTGATTGGCGATTCGACAAGGGACTCACTATGTTATAGATATGTAACATACAGACATGTGCTACTAAAAATGCAAACTGAGATTAACTACATTTAGGTATATATTTCTTTATTATGGATCGACTGCAAAGTTAAAAAGTTGTTTTTATAAGGAAAATCTATTATGTTTACCTGCATTTTCTATGATAAAAGTCACATCCCTAACTTCATCAAAATGCGCCGCAAGTGCTGAATTTTTACGTAGTTTTAGTACGCTAAAGCATCTTTTCAGCTAGTGTGAACTAAACAAATACAGGAGTTTCAGGATAAACTTGCATTATGTATTCTGTACGATGGATTCAAATTTGAATTTGTGAGTTAATTACTACAAAGGTTTAAGTGAGGTAACGATATTAATTAACAATAAAAATCACTGGTTTTTCAAAGTCTAAACAAACATCTAATCCTTTAGCAAATTAAAAAGTTGTTAAAAAGTTAATGGCCTTTGTAGAACAACTTTAAATAGCAATTAACCATAATTTATTCGAACTCCATCTTCATACTTAGGGCAAAGAGTAGAGCTGTTTACGAATGTGCGGCTGACGTTTTACTGTTACCATTGCAATTCTTAAACAATAGTTTTACGAACGAAATCGAACCCTAAACAATAAAACGGTATTACATTCAAGACGATAATTTTTAGAGAATAATACAGTGAGTCGATTTGAACAAATTACAATCAAACAGGATTGCAACACGTGGCGCGGTTGATAGTTTGAGTGCACTCGATTTCAAAGTCAATTAACTGGTAGCGAGCGAGACCACTTATAACTGCCATTAAAATGTATTGTTTCTACCGATCGGTTGTTATATAAAGCTTTTGAAAAACACCCGGTTTTAAAGCGAGAAGGGTATAAGTATTTATGAGCGGACTTTTTTCTTTGATTGTTTACAGCCTTACTACGGGTTTCCTATAAAACTAAAATTAGAGGTAAAATAGTAGTTAAAGCCCTTTTTTTACAGAAAACAAGAAAATAAAACCCTTGCAAATAAATCAATAATTAAATTCCAAGAATAAATTGCTAAAAAATAATAAAAGATAAATTTGTAGTTACTTAAATGATGAATGATACATTTACAGAATCAAATGTAGTTTGAAACATCTAATTATTGATTTACACTTGTTACGTCGAAATGGTCCACTCGATCCACTGCGCAATTATCACAGTTAATTCCATTCAGTCAGTCCAGACTGTCTGTCTGTTTATATTAGACCAATATTCGGTTGCGATTTGTGCAATTATTTGGAACTTTCTGGCACACAAATATTGTCTAACTTGGCGTTTCTTTATTTGGCAGTGTAATGACGATTTTTTGTTTAATTTTTAAAAAGTGACGATTTATCATAACAACTACATACTGAACGTAATATACTTAAACTACGCAAAATAATATAACAGAATAAAAGTTTCGATATCCGTCAATAACATCCGAGTGATTTTCTGTACGGAAATTCGTCGTTCATTTCATCGTTTTTAACTTTTTTGCCGTATTTTTGTATATTTCCGAAACATTGGACTGACTCGTTGATGCGTGATAAAACAGTGCGTTGTAGTTAAAAAGTTGCACATTTATTTCTTTTTCATATACATTTAATTAACGAACTAAAGTTTTTCCAACCGATAAATTGAGTAAAATAAAAATCCACATAGCATAAGATAGAATGGAATGTTTTCAAAGGGAAGCTTGGATGTATTTTAGAAATAGTGGAAAACCTTCGAGTTTAGAAGTTCTACGAAAGTAAGCTTCAAAGACTTGTGTAACAAAGTGTAACAAATATCGCGACAGACATTTTGGCGGGAACTCCAACGTGTCAATTTGACACGATATAGAGCAAACCATTCAAGATTACGTCGAAAAGCCTGTTGAAAATGTTAGAGATTAGCGATACGTAATTTCTGGAAAAAATAAATTATTGTAATATTATCTCTCAAGTTGAATGCTTATATTATGAAGTTGTTATACCTCAATATATTTCTTTTATGTTTTACTCTGTAATAACTTTGGCACGATATAACAGTTACCTATTCCGTAAATTGCCAGCACCGAAGAGATATAATTACCTTTTTTATATGTTTAACGTATTTTTATTGTAGGTGACAATTTATCCAGTGCCGTGATTGGATAAATTGTCTTTCTTTCTTCCCAAGTGTCGTGCCAGTAGGCATTCAGGTCACGCGTCTAACAACGCCTAGCGCTTGGAAGCGGTATCCGCTCGGGTGTGCGGCACGCAAAGTTAAACAGCGAGAAACGTGGGTCCAACTTGTTGGCACTTATTAACAAGTCTATTTATTTCAGTATAATGTAGACAATTTTAACTATCATAAATGTTATTATTCCAAAAATAGATACAATCCAACTTGATTATGAGCAAAATATAATTTGAGTAATAAATTCTCTGTAGCTAAATTAGCCATTTAGTTGTGTAGACAAAAAAATATCTAACAATTTGTTTTAAGTTATAATAACTTCAAAATATTTAAACAGTAAAATTAAAATATCAGAAATTAATATGAAGTGAAAATGGTGTAAGATTTTCACTGAAGGTTGTTACTACAGGTAAGGATCAACAACATAAGTGTGCTAAAGCGAGAGTATCTAAAGGTGGATCAAAAAGCAAATGTCGCGAATTGTACGTTGGCAGAAATCGAAAGAGCCGACAGTCGCCACGATGTTTTCACCGTAAAGGATAACTTTGTTAAGACTAGACAGAATCCCTCTAGCGTATGATACGCGCGGGCGTTTTGCGAAATCTATTCTGGCTAAGCTTCGCTAGAATATGTCCGAAGGCGTTTGTTCGAAAAGAAGAATTTCTAAAAGGTAATATTGAACGATATATAACTGGAAATGAACTGAAATAATAGGAAATCCTCCTTGAGTAAATTAATATTTTATATCGCAACACTTGTTCTTTACATTGTTGTAGGTACATAAAAAGCAAATAATAATAAGCTAAATTTCAATTTGCAGTAAAATGGGATTAGAGAAATACCAAACTAGAATCTTTTATTAAGAGTATGTTGATTAATAATATATAGAGTAATTGTTTTTAACTAAAAAATCTTTCCTTTACGAATTTTATGGAAAGCTATTTTTTATTTTTCTGCAGCTTTAAACAACGTGAGATACGCTTTTTAATAAAGGCTAAATTGAATAACATTTAAAACATTTGTTAATCTGTACGTATATATGTGTAGATATTTATTAAATCATATAGGTTATATTATTTTAAAGTGCAGTTATTACGATTTAAAAATTACTTGTCTTAGTTAACAATTTACATAAAAAGTATCTTTATTTGTCAGCCTATTTATAGCGTTATTAAAAGTAAGTATGTATAACTATGCACGCCGCAACAACCCAAGGAGTTTAGTACAGAACTCGAGCTCCCACCCTCCTTAACTTTCTAGGGGGAAACAGGGTTACTCGAATATATCGGGTGAGAACCTTCGTCACGGCCTCACGGACCAACTAGCCGTGTGTGTGGAATACAATTATCTTCTTGCAATGCTCTTCTTCTTTTTTGCATTGTTGCAAAAAATCGTGAAAACAGTACGGAGTAGGTATTCTACATCGTCTATTCGTGGAATCTTCATATTTTCTTCAGTAGCTTTTCCTTTTATTCATTGTGTTTTTGTCATAATACAAATACAAAATGTCTATTGAACAAATTGATTTCTTTACAATACAAAAGATTTATGTCTTCGAATATCATCTCTACTTTTTGAATTGACTATTACAATTTATAAATTATAACTTTTTGTTATCTTCCTTTCGTTTTGTTACTATATTTTCTATTATTAATTTATAGACCGAAACTGTGCACTAATTAGTTCAAAAGTTATGGAAAACCCTAAAATATATTGCCTTACTACCACAAGTTTTAGTGAGACAATATTAAATAATACATCTGAATTTAATAAGTAAATTAATAAATTGTAAAATAAATAAATTGGTAATATATTTAAGTAATATCTGAAACCAAAATATTTTGTCTAATGTTGTATGTCGAAAGTGTACTACTATTAATTTGTTAGAATTAGTTAGTGCTTACATGTTTATTTCTGAACTGTATACTCTATAACTGGAGCAGCGGGGTTAGAGCTCTTTGAAATTGGCCCTTACATAGATTCACTTCCGAATCTACATGAATGTACAGAATATGCAGCAGCTGTATTCGCTAAGCAGTGCTCGTAAAGCATCTTCACTCGTGGACTGTGGACCGCATGTACTATTAAATTACTGCTATATTACCTTAAGTATAATTAAAAGTACTTTTAAAATACAACCAATAAATAACTTTTACTTTCTTACCGGAAAATCGGAAACTTATTTCAATCTTCTGAATTTTTGAAGACGTTATAAATGGTGAATAAAATCGTTAAATGAATGTGTCAGATTTGAAATATTTAAATAGCGTATTTTTTAAAACTTCTATAGAAAATGGAATTTACACATCACTCCACAACAATATTTAATATTAAGCCAAAGTTATGTTAATTCCCATTTCAGTGACAACTCTGTCGGATTTCGTCGTATAGCCCGAAAAAGGCTAGCTTAGAGACCAAAAGAGAACATCCGCTCGTTCTGGCTCGTCGAGCCATTGATCATGCTGCCTCGTAACGAAATAGGTGAAATTTTACACGCGTTCTAAAACTACAATTAAGTGCATATTACGGAAATATATAAAACTGGTGACGTTTTATATATTTCCATAATATGTACTTAATTACCAAAAAGTTTATCCGTTTACTGGAAAAATACTTTTTTGTCTGGTAGAACCATAGAGTAATTAAATACTGGGGTGGCACTCTTTCTGTTTGATATTCAGGATTATTCTCCTACATACTTAAATTTCACACATTTATGTACGTCGCTCTGAGTGTAGATAATGCACTGGTTCGAGCGTCGGTTTCTAGTGAATTCTTTTTGTTTGCGATTAGACTACCAAAGCATATTCCCGTGAATATATCATAAGGAATACAGTTTAAACTGAAACTAGGTTTAGTTAGTGTCGCTTTAATTAGGGTTTTCGCGGCATGATATATAACAGAAATACAGTTAGTCATTCCATGAATATCTTAGTTTTAACAGTTGCAGTCCAACTTACTACAGAAAATCAAACTATCTTTATTATCTTTATCAAACTATCTCTATTAGAGAGCAGACATTTTCATTTTTATTAAGTAATTATAATAAAATATATATTCTCAATATTATGGAATATTAGAAGATTTTTACATAATTTCCTTGGCTGGACTTTGGTTAAAGAACTCCTTTGAATCAGTCTTTCTAAGAATGAAATACAATAAGCTGATATTAAATTCGCTGGAAGCGCAAAATAAAATAAGTATAAGGAAGAGGCGACTTTGAAATGTCTTGAAAAACTTTAAGTTAGGAAGAGCGTAATTTCTTTATGCGTAAAAATATTTAAGATATCTGTGTCATGTCAGAATATGAGCTCTTTGAAATAATAAATAAAATCTGATATGGAATTTTTATTATACTCGTATGTAACAAAAATTTTAACAACTCTATGTGAATATTCTAAATTTTGCAGTATAACGCGTTCTGCATGTGATGATGTGTAGATTAAACGACTTTCGTGTAACAAAAAAATGGAAACTATATTATCGTGAGCCTCCTTTCGTGCTTCGGAAGGCACTTTAAGCTTCTAGTCTCAAATCAGTTTGCTGAGGTTAGCACGTTGACCTGCGTGGTAGATTAAATCTCCGCCTCGAAGCCAGGGCTGTTTGGTTTCAATGGTAATGTTACCCCTGCTTTTCCAAACCGGTCGTCAACTTAGTGATGATTGTAGTAATTTAAGACTGATTATTGCAAAATGAATGTAAGTTCCTGTTAATTCTATAAAACTTCAGGTCACGGTATCACCAGCAGAGCATCACTAGACTACACCGATTTTACTTAAAATTAATTACCTCTTTTATGTTCTTCGCTGTTCGTTCTGTTGAGCTGTGGTGGAAGAGGTGCAGGTATTGCTGGCGCCGCAGGGGCAGTTGGCAGGCCAGGATACCACCAACCAGTGGCCGCCTGCCCGTTAAACATCCTGAGCTTCTCATAAACGCTGTCGTTCTGCGCTGAGGCTGCTTGCTCCTTCTGCGACGCTAGATTTCGAAGCACACGGTTGATTGAAGACACCTGTTGAAATTAAATTCTCTTCAAACAGATCTCTTATTGATACTCTTACTGAATAAGTGACTAAGTAAACAGAAAGTTACATAAATTATTTATTCTCTTTTCGACATTAACGAGTAATTTTTTTGATTTTCTATTGCAATCTATCTATTGGAAGCAATGAATTACAGTTGAATGAACTAAAAAATATTTTATTATTATCTACGTTGGGGACTTTGGTAACTTTGAAGAATATCGATTTTTTTATAACATGTGAACCGACGAGTAGAATGTCGTTTTTCTTTCTTGTTTGTTATCGTGACGTGTGTGTTATCGTCACGTGACGTAACGTGACGTGACGACTTCCTCGGCACGGACTATATTATTATTTTTATTCAAGGTTGAAGGTCTAGATCTCTCGGTATAGAGTGTATGATATATATTATGTGGTCTTCATTATTTATTTACAGTAAAGTTTACAATTTTAATATTTACTATTTTTATAAAGTTAAGAAATTGAGTAACATGTAATTTTCATATTCCGTCCATTTTCATTTGATTTCAAACATCAAAAGTCTTTTATTCATTTACAAAAACTTGGTTACAAAAAGTTTTGTGGTAACACACCTATTAATTTCATATTCAATAGTCGGGTAACGACTAGTTTAGCCAGTTTTAACCTTTATGGACCAAGATTGTAAATATTATGAAACCACTCGTAAACGGGGGTAATATGAAAATGTGTGATATTTTGATTCTAGTAATTCTTTATCTTATCTCTACAATACAACATTTTTGTAAGCTCCTATAAAAATGCTTTTTTCTACTGAAATGACTAATTTAGAAGTGCACCTGAGAGTCTTTAATACGTTTGTTTTAGGTATTAATTAAGTATTTCGAAGCGTCAAGCGAATTAAAACAAATTACACAAGTGCCAAAATAAATTTATTTTTATGGACTCCGTGGTTAGACTGATGTTATATCATAATTAATTATTTGATATCAGACCGATTGAGAAATTTATATTGCATAATTTGATATAACTCTTCAATAGTGAGAATTACAGTGCCAATGAAAGAAAGGGATGAAAAACTTCATTAAAAGTATAGGTATGATTAGTGAATAAACGTAAAAAAGTTTTGAACTTAGTATAAGAACTTAATAATATGTAACAATAGTTCTGTACTTTTTTTAAATATCACACAATATCTTTAAATAATAAAATTGTTTCACCAAACATTTGTTACTTGGAAACTTGTGTAAAATGAATAATTCCCAGACTTCATGCAAACGGCCTAACACTGAAAGGCATAAAGTGGCAAACCGGCCTTACTTGGAAATCGTGATTTTCTATATCCCCACAATACGGGAAACAACTATCTAATGGGAAATAAATTGCCTCCCAACCCCACTCTTTAAGTTCAAAACACGTGTAATTTAAAATCTAATATGATTACTAAATTCCAATCGGGATTCTCAAAGGGACACAGATTAGGGCATCCCGCCCCTCCCGACCCCTGGGGGCCTAAAAACCCCAATATCTATGTACTTTAGGAAGGCCACGCATGCGTAAAAACCAAACTCACACAAATATAAAATCCTATGTATGCCTATTTTAACACGTAGTGCTTACATTGTTATAGTTATGTAGACGGCCTCTAGATATAATATCTGTTTTCTTGTTGCTACTGGCAACGGGGAAATTCTATTTTTCCCGATGTGTTGTGTAGGGAGTTTGACTGCGCTCGGGAGCCTTTGGTTACAATTGAGTTTTCAGTGTTATTATCGGTTAGGACGGTGGGTTATTTATAATCTGTGCAAAAGGCAGATTAGTCATTATGTTCATGATTTGATCTCGATTAAAACCTTCTAGGTGTGTAAAATTTTTAGTTATACATACATACATGAAAATTATATTATTTTCATCTGTATAATTTATAACTATTATAACTATAAAATTGTTTATAGTCTTGTTCAAACGTTTGACGTTGCTACCTATTTTTCAAATAAAAACAGCTTTTAAGGTACAATCTCAACAGTTCTATAACTATGTTTATATTCTGATTTAAGCCCTTGTTCGTCTAATGGAAGATAATGTACGCCGCCAGGGTGGGTGGGTGAAAACATTCTCAAAAAATAGAGAAGTTCACAGCTTGCTGTTATTCTCGGAATAAGAGGAATAAGTTATTTATACACAGAAAAGTAAAGAGAAATATGAAATAAAAATTACTTATAAAAGTCTAGAATGAAAAACTTATTCGACATTAAAACTTAAAATAAAATGGCATTTTTATTCTCGTCTTTTTCCTATAACTGCCTTTTGAAACAAAAAGTAGATATAATAAAATTCAATATAAATATCACGTTGTTTAAAGTCCTTTCTCTTGGAGTGCGATACGTTCTTATTTAAAGCACATGTATAAAAGATCAAAGTTATTTATAGTAAATATATCATAGATTATAAAAAGAGTCTAGACGATTAAAAAAAATAAACCGGATTGATTATCTAAAAGGTCATTTGGATAGCTGGGAACTAGGTCTCAATATTCGATTGACAAAAACCAATTATAAAATCCGATCGTAATCTGATGAGACACTATAAAAAGTCTATTCCATTCTAAAATAGGATTTCGATTTTCGTACATAAACTAGATAGGTAGTTGCATTTAAAATGTGAATGCTGTTTGTGACAGCACTGGCTAACCAGATAGGTGCTCCAAAAAGATTAAACGAGTCTGTTGTGTATAGTTCCTAAGGCGTAATACGAGTGAAGATTCTCTTACTTAGGTATACATAATTAGTCTGTTTAGACGGGATGTCAACATATAATTCATAATACAGTCAATCCTTTCCAGAAAATAACTCGAAAGGAAAGTTGATTTAACTTGAATTGAATCAATTTCTAAAAAGCGCGTGTGTTTAAGATCGATGTAAAAGCGGTTTTTTATCAAACACGATATTTGCTCAGATGTCACTATTTGAGGTATCGGTGGATTGACCGAATGTTCCTTCGATTATTACGCAAGGACGAACGCAGCTGTTGTGGTTCTTTTTTAGTCAATTTGTATTACTAATTGGCTTTGTGTTTTTATTAGATCGACCCCGATAGTGACATTTTTAAAGTATAATTTAACTAAATAGTATCCAAGTAGACGAACGGCGAAACACTCAAACGTTACATTGCTGAAATCATACGTGAGGAGATCTTTTTTTTAAGGAAATTGTCAGTTGTATCCTCTAGAAGTATAGACATTGATTTGATGCAAAATTCAAGTGCATACATACATACTACATCAGATAAAGTCTCATCTAAAATACTATTTACTCTAATATTTTAACCAAAAAAAATATATCAAAATAGTTAGCGAGTTATATTTGGAATAAATGTATCATATTATATATGTACAGCTATTGCAGGAGTGGTAGGAGGGAATGGTCTATAAAACACATTCCTCAATTTAAATCAACTGAATAAAATTAAGTTTTAAAATATAATACCTAACTATAATATTGAATAGAAAAAAAATCGCAATGCTTATGTTAAAATGAAGAATTTAATATATTTTATTTAAGAGTTGCATCAAAAGTACACAGTACCCAATGCGTAAGCAAAAAAAATATGTTGTCCACTTACACCCTTTTCAAAGCAAGGCAACCGAATTAGTGATCACCGATGTGTGTGAAGGGCCTAAAACTTTCGTCAGTTTTAGAACCGGAGCGGGTGTGTGCGAGCCCAGCTGTGGGGGGAGTGGGATTTTAAAAACATGGACGGTGTACACGAACAGCCGGTTATAAGCGTGATTGAAAGATAAAAAAGTATTTTTACAAAAATAGATGAACACACCCTGAAAATGTGTTGAAAGTGCTGTAAAACCTTTGCGGTGGCAAAGGTCTGTTATAAGCGAAATTAGAAATAAAAATAATAAAATATATTGTGGAATAAAAGAAGGTACCTCCTATTGATCACATAAATTAATATCGAAAGCCAATGGTACATTACATGTAACGTACCCTTTCCTTGACCTTTACTCCATGTAAGTTTCTTTTTCTACTTAAATCAATTTTTTATATATATTCACATTATCATTTCTGTTCAACTGGTATCAATATTGCTTTTTTTTACATAATCAAACCTGCCAAACACGACTTTGACAACGTGCAAATTACAATGGAATAACAAGTGAATTGGGGCTTGAACCCGGTACTACCGTGTATCAGAAACATGATACCTACACGAGATGTCTCAAACTCTAGTGCGACAGGCGAGCGTGCCGTAACATGATACCGAGGGAAATGAGCAAGATTCGAATTTTGAAAATTCTTAACAGTCGTTCTTATTTAATTTTTTTTTTCACTACGCTTATAATGTAAAATCAGCAATGAGGTTTATATCTTTTATATATGATATTATATGCGTATGATTATAGCGTATGATTTTAAGCTTTATTGATTTATGATGGTATGTAGGAAACTTTTTCATTTTTCTGGTAAGGTTCCTTATGGATTCTACACTCACGTGGAAACAGTGTTTTATTTCAATCATTGAATGCGAAAAAGGAACAACTCAATAGCTCAATAAAATACTATTATTGTTTAAAATAATCATCGGTAATATTTGTTTATGTGCAATAAAAAGCTTTTAAAAATTAAAAATGTTGGATAATATGTCGGAAACACAGAACGTACGATAAGATCTCTACATCTTGCGACTTGAAATTAAAAGCGAAGATATCCAGTTTCGCGATAGCACCAATAGATCATCCGTAAGAGTGCGCGGGCGTTCCTGTGTCATGGCCATGGTTGTCAATTAAATGTTATATGTATATTTGATTTTATTACCCATGAACATTCCTTTGGACAAAACATGAGTGTTAATTGGTTTAATTAATTGAGTTTTTCTAATTGTGAAATTGAGAAACAAACATTATTTTTATATTACTCTTAAGTTATTTTAAGCAGTGTTTTTATTTTTTGTAGATAATTTTATATTATTATTATTTTTTATTATTACAGTACCAGTTGTGAAGTATAAGAATATTGCTTTCTTCTGTCACTTTCTGTCGACGCGAAAGTCAGGATTGCTACAGTTACACCAAAGGGCCCTGGGTTCGTGTCCCGGTAAACGTTTGTGGATATAAAGCCAGCATTTGATGCTGAGTCATGGGTATTCAAATGTGTTTCATTGAATTACCAATGTATATAGTATTTATAGCGTAATTGGGGCCAATCTAGAAAATATTATAAAAATATATAATTCGAAAAATGAGTCCAGTTTAGCACCATGACGATAGTCGTTATACGCCTTTTTGTAACGCCTTTTTTCCAAGGCATAAAAATAACCGCGTATTGTATAAATATATTAGAGGCTTTCTTCGATTCCGTTAATTTATTCTACCTCGTGGCAGCCCTATAAACAATTGACAGGTGTCACGTGTTGTGCGCGCGTCGCTCATTAACTCGGACGCGACACGATAGATCATCTAGCGATCGATCGTGCTACAGATCCATCGGCGTTGGTGGTCCGGCAAAAAACTATGTTAAGAAAGTGGCGTACAACCTTGATTCGGCATGGGAAATCGATCAAAACTCACCAATTTTAATTGGCACCATTGTCTCTGTTTTATAACAGTGATCTTACAAATGAAATAAAAAAATGTAAAACCTTTATAAACATATACGTGTTTTCAATCTAAACAGAGATTGTTTCTTGGATTGAACACTAAATAATACCTCATACACGTGATTCTAATATAATACAATTCGATAAAGAATACGAACTCGAACTTAAAAGCATAGGCACTCGTTAAAAGGTTTGTAGATGGAAACATCTCTATATTACCCAAAATCCTCAATACCTAATGTGATTCCCATTACAACGACACTTCGCTAGTAAAATCCGACAAAATCTATTTCAATTTAAATATAGTATATTTAAAAAAAAACCATTTAATATCGTTATTATAGCAAAAAGTTGAGAAAATGGTAGAGCAACCTCTGACACGGTCTATCATCAGCTAAACATAACGCAAATGTATGTATCCCTTGGGAATCGAAACCCTACACCAGCAGAACCGGTAGCCAAGCCGGTTAGACCACAAAATTTAAATTTAACCAATTTTCCATTAAAATTGTACCTATCATTAATACATTAAAATAGATTTAATCTCACGACTAAGTTTTAAATTGAAGTACGTTTTCTCTATCAATTATCTAAATGATCTGGTCAAGAAGATCACAGTAAATTCCTTCACCACTCGAAAGATCCCTCCATCAAACCGATGTGGACACACAATGAGCATTACGTTGAATACAGATTCCGTCAGTTCCGCATAAGGGTCCCACCCCCAAATTAGAATTACTATTACCTACATCGGTATTATCTATAAACATTCTAACGTGCGCGCTTAACCCGCGGAGACCCCGCCATCGCCGGTTGAAAGCGGTTAGCCCCTTTTGATGGGGTCGATTTTTTTGCGAATCTCCAAGGGACTGAGATTGGATAGTTCGGCAAGCTTTTATCGAGTTCATTATAACTGTTAAGTTATTGTCGGCTGTGCGGAACAATTTGTAAAGATGTGTTCATTGAATAATTAACGAATGTCAAAATTTTTTGCTGTCAAATGTTATAATTATTTTGTATAAAAATTAGTTTATTAAAGATGTTCTCTTTTTAGACTTATTTGACTTAAAGATACATTAACTATTTTGTAATTTATTAGAGACGAAACATTCCAGATATTCGGTAACCATTCATACATTTCAGAAACAAATTGGAACATAGATCAATGTGAGCGTGATGTGAGGTGGAAGAGCTTTTCCTGCTAAATTGGTGATGTTTGTATTATAAACAGAATTACACCTCCAGAAATATTAAACGATTATACAATGATTTATTTTCGTATTCCTATTTTCGTGTTTCAAAATAACAATATTTCTGTTGATTTCTTGATTAAAGATTTATTTAAACAATAATTACCTATAGCTAAATATTTTATCTTGATGCATTGAACTGCTTCTATATTTAACGCTATAAGCGAAACGTTTAAAAATCCTATTTAAAGCTAAATAAGTATGTTAGTTAATGCCATTATCTTAGACTCTAATAACCACACCCCTCTGTCAGATAAATACCGTCACAGATTCGAATGAGACTTAAGTGAGAGTAACACGCAGGGAGGGGAACTGAGCTTTCA
Organism: Calamotropha paludella; assembly: GCA_927399485.1. Classification (NCBI taxonomy): domain Eukaryota; kingdom Metazoa; phylum Arthropoda; class Insecta; order Lepidoptera; family Crambidae; genus Calamotropha; species Calamotropha paludella. The sequence continues at coordinate 13,872,612 of OV656803.1, read as the reverse complement.
TCTCTTTGAGCAATATTCTCTTTGGGTATCGTGGCATTTCGATATTATTTGCGAGACACACGTCATCTGGTTGCGTTTCCTACGATTCCAATTTTATTTAAAGCACAATACTTTTTTTTCTTTTGCATTTGAAAACAGGACCCAAATAAAAAGAGGTTCTTTTATTTGTTAGATATTTTTTGTTTCTCTCAAATGGTTGATTGACTTTTCGGCATAGCCTAACATGACAGGATTATTCATATAAGTTGTATATATCGATGGATTCTGCACGACAGTCTTCCAATTAGATTAAGGCCTAGAACCTATGTAGAGCTACTTTAGTCTCATGACAATATAAATGAGTTATCGAGAAATTGAAAGTCGTACCTAATCCTTTAAAAATTAAAGGGATAGTGATCGTAAGTGACCTAGAGTATATCAAACTGGTTGACTGTAGGTTTATACCTACAATAAATAAAAATATAATATGTAGAGCAAAATCGACTATATATAATTTATCTAACCCAATCCCATAACAGTAAATCAATTGAATTATATTAATGTAAAGAGTTATAGCTAAGCTGTATGGAAATGAAAAGGTAAAATTAGTTTTAAAGATACTACCAACTTTTAATATTAAGTACCTACCTTTGTTAAATAATTTGTTATTTCTCAAGAGTAGAATTCGGAATGCTATTTAATTCAAAGCTTTTGCTACAATTCCATTTTTTTATTAAACTGGCGGGTATTTTATACCCTTAGGGGGCGTGTAAAATACTTAAATTAATAAAACCAAAAAGTTTTATGACAGCACTAAATAGGTTGTACACATTTTCATGCATCCTTCTTACATCGAAAATCCCCAACAGAGTCCTAACTATCTCAAGTTACTACCGTTTGTGTGTAAACGAAAACGAAACCTTGCTACATAAGGCCACATAATACAGTTTACGTGTACGAAGCCCTCAAAATGCTATTCGGTAGCGTTTTGGCGGTGTCAGGTTGCCAGCACTGCGCGCCGCTCGCCGCTCGATCGAACTCATGAATTCCAAATTTAAATTAGGTGTCTCCAAATTGTATTTAACGGTGCTTGAATTCGCAACTGTTGAATTGAGATTTTTTGGCGCCGTTTTGTGTGTAACAGCAATGAGCAGTTTGATGAAATCCTTTGTTTATTGTTTACATGTCGAACAGTTCGGAATTAATTTGATTACGTGACTCTTGTATAAACACATAAAATAGTAATACTCATGAATATCTTATTAACTATAAATAAAAAAATAAAAGGCTTGTTGTGTTTTTGTGAGTTAACTTTTGAAAAAGAGGAAATAGGTCATTGAACCGAACAATGCGATTTTCAATATTTGTAATACTTATCTATATGTAATAGTGTAAAAAAACTAATAAGATATAAATGTAATTAACTTCTGTCACAGTTGATTTGCCAGACTGACTTTTCTGAACACTTACCTACCCAAAGAACTTTAAATCGATTCAAAATAATTTAACATGCGTCTAGACTAAAAGCGTCCGTTCCTACATCATAAGCGGTTGACGCTAATCCGAGTGAAAAGGTCGGCAAGATAACTTAATGCAGATCTTTGCGGTGACTCCATAGGTGTGACCGGGACAGCAAATGTTCTGTGCATTCACGCGTAAACGGATTTATAAAATGACGAGTCAGAGGAACAATGACGTAACATAAAATTTGCTCACTCACGAAACTGCTTCTATAAAGACTTAGCGTTTTTGAAGTAGAAAACTTCTGTGAATGATTTGCCGCTCGTTTGTTTACTAATTCATTTATGAAATATTATAAGGTTTTCATGATCTGTGAAATGAGTACAATTTTTATCTTATAAGTTAAAGTAACTATTTCATTTTATAAGAGCAAATCACAAGTAAACAATAAAAAAGTGATAATGTCGTCCAAAAATAATTCTTCAGAGAGATATTTAACAAGATCAAAATAAACTTGCCGCAACCGCGCCGGAGCAGTTACGCCGTTCTCCCGCCAAGCAGTAATCGATTGTTCCACGTATTTTTGTCCGCTTTCAGTTGGTAAGAAACATCACGCCCATTCGACCGTTATGACTAGACGACGAAACGCACGACAATGCACCATCTCGCTCTCGCATATATGATGGTAAACACTGTCCCTTTCGCCTATTTGCCCAGTGGGCCGAGTGCGTAGGTACGACAGTCATAAAAATAGCCCCTTTGGCGCCGAATCTTCTAGGGGCATTCGGTGTTTCGATTTTATCCTCTCGTTACAGGAGGGTGACGTGCACGGTAGATACAATTAGTTATAGGTGTGTCTCCTATTCTGTCATTGGTTATGATGTAGCTGGTGGTTGCTCCCCTTGTAATATATTATTAGGCATAATTTTAATGACATCACGATGTGATTTAAACTATATTTTAATTAACTTTAATTAAGTGTATCTCCACAAATAATTTATCAGTTTTTTTTTTCAGATAAGATTTATTTCATAGTATTAAAAAAAAATTTAGCAATTTACTTTTGTTATTACTATAATACTTGTTATACTATAACTATTTACGTTATACCTGTAACGATTGCCCTTAACATTTATATAAATTTCTCACTGGCTTGTAAATAAGTGTTTATTTTCTCCTAGAACTTACAATAAACTACATTTTTCAGGTTTTGGTTTGATAAGGAGAGCAGAATGAGATTAAGATATATATACCTAGTTACATGCTTTAAAGATATATGATCAAGTTTAAATATACAACATGAAGTATTAAATTCATATTGTTTTCTCAATACATTGATATCAAGAAATAATTATCGGAATCTCAACAGGAACAGTTGAATAGTGTAGGCACTGAAAAATGGGAATTGATTCCTTTTTATTTCACTTGGTACGATCATTAAAAAAAAGACAAGTGATATCTGTCTAAAAAGTCCCGTTGCAGTTTGCATAAGTCCTAACCTAAATAGGAATGTTTCTATTTTTAGAGTTGTAACGATAGGTATGTTAAGTTCCTGAAACATTTTTAATCGAAACACCTATATTCAACTATCCAGTATTGCCTATTACTAGGTTACAATTACAAATTGCTGGAACCGTCGCCCGTAATTCATTCAGCCATATCCTTTGGAGTTGTCAATTTATTTTATTAGCAGCCAAGTAAGTTTACAATATGAGGAACACAATAACAAAAAATTTTAACACTCGAACAATTTTTTTCTTAACCCACGACTACCTTTGTGTCTCTGAGTGTTTACATTCGGCTGTGATGCCAAATATCACAAAAACACCTTATTCGAGTTGTGACATTATTAACAGAAAAATTGGCGCGATGAATTATACTTATACGAGAGAAGGGCTTTTGTTATTTTTTGCCTTCATCGGCCGGGCAGATGTCCTTTCGGAACGTCTGGTTTGATTACCGGTTGTGTCACTTGGTACAAAGCTTTATTTAATATGTTGTATGTGATATTTCCATAGGATCGCGGTTACGTTGTTTTTTGTTCATCTTATTAAACAAGACTGGGCTGTATCTGGTGTGGTGGTTTTATATTAATGTTCTGAAGGTGTCAAATGGCTATCACCATACAGTTAACTAAACATTGGTCACGTTATGGATTCAGACATTGAGAAGGTACTAACTTAAGCCAAAGCTTAAACTATACGCTCAATAAGTATAATTTGTCAAAAAGAAGAGACAGAGCCATAGGTTTAAGTATGTTTTATAATAAAGTCCCAAGTGTTTACCTGATTCCTTTTTTTAACTATTTTTGTTTAGTAATCAGTTTAAGAGATGTTCGACCGCTAAGACTATATCATTAACTTAAAATAATGCAATTAGGAAATTTATGTTGCTTGGAAATTCCTATCATTTGTACAAAAGAATTATTAAACTCAATAATACGACATCATTAAAATGTTCCGCATAGAAATTTTATAAGCCATCATCAATAACCGTGGAGAATAGACTACATTGTAAGTAGGGTCCTTCAAAAGGTCTTGGACACAATAGATGCATGTTGGACATAGAAACATATGGCCGTTGGCTCAAAAACTTATTGCGAAATTGGATTAAAAGAGAATTGTCACCAAAAATTTTGTCCAGCTTATTTTAAGGGGGACACAATAGGTGACGGGAATGTGTTTGTCGGATTTAATTAAATTAGTACAATGATCTAAGTAGTAGGTAAGTTGTGACGTTTTGTGACATGAGTCACAAGGCAAAATTTATGAAAGATAGGCAATCGAAATGGAACAATATTAATGGTTAATTTTTTTCATATTTATGTATAAGTTACTTGTGGTTACTTTATTCATTCCTGAATCACGGAAAACAACAGAGTCCATCACCAGTTTGGGAATTGGGAGACCCTTCCACTTACAGGTGAAAGAAACTAATATGAAATATTATTTTTTTATTAATAATGATCCCATTGTTTGAGATCCCCCAAGCAGGCTAATGCTTTAGTTATTATATAAGTAGTGCATTATAAGTATAAAGATAACTTCTAAAATCAACAATAGTACGACAAACTATTAATAACGTAGGAAATTACCATAAGATGTCAAAATTTTAAAAAGGGCTTCTCAGTTCTACTACAGATAAAATAATTAATTTTGACATTAAATTTTTCAACGTTAAATAAATGTGACGCATTTGAAATTAACGCGTTCAAAAAGTCTAAAGTAAGAATCAAATCCGTAACTTTTATTAGATAAAGTCAAACGTTATAACTTTTTTACAAAATGTCTTACTTCAGTAGCCTATTGTAACAAGCCACGTAATATGAGAAAAAAAAACCATAATACTCACGCTTGGAATGTTGTCGTTATTGCACACGTTTTCACTGAGCAAACGATCCCTGATCTCCCAGGCGAAGATCGATGGGCACTCTCGTTTGTAGTCAGCTATCTTCTGCACCACCGGTGTAGTAGCTACCCTGGGCTTCGACCCCCCGATGGCACGAGGCTTGATAGACCCAGTCTCGTAATATCTGCATGCAAAGCTAACTTTAGTTTGGATTGCGGAAGGCGGTGAGAGCGTAAAAAAAAAAAAAAACAATAACGCATGTAAACAAACAAGGCTGTCACGAAATAAATGAAAATACAAAACAATTTTCCAATGAGGTTGAAACATAAATAATATAAAGATTTCTTCAATCAGTATGCCGTATTAATCTGCAAATTGTGATGCATCCGGCTTAATCTTTCTAAAATATCTCATATATAGGATTAGGAAGCACACTTCATTATAAAAATATGTAAATGGACTTATCACAAGGTGGCTTAACGCGGCGAGGTATCGTATATTGATTAATTAAGAGCACTTAAATCAATTCTAGTCGTAAATTATAGTTCAGTTTAAGTTTCTGGAGGCACTGTTAGCTTATTATAATTTGTGTTTAAGGACCGAATAATATTTTTCTTTTTAAGTAAAATGCACAGTGTTATCAACAAAAATTAAAAATTATGTGGAATATAAACGAAAGTTAGTATTGTAAGTATCCCGAGTACTTTTTGTTCCACTTGGAGCATTAAAATACAATTACAAACATAATCCCTCGAAATCATCCCTTTGACTTCAAGTAGCTATCCACAGAAATACTCAAACAACGTACAAAGTTACATTTACTTCTCGTTAAAGACGCTTTTAATCGAAATTGTGCTTTAAATGCAACCAATAAAGATCAAACTGCTGGTTGGTTAGCGATAAACAAAATCTTTGTTACGACCAATTCAGGTTTATCTATCGAGAATCGACGGCAGATTGAAATTGAACGTTAAGAGGAACAGAATAAGGATTAATTTATAACTCGGTGCGAGATTGATATCTTTGAGTAGATAGAGGATATACTCAACGCGAATCTATTGTTGTGATACCGACATGTGTCGATATTTAGACCAACATACCGATAGGTTTGTAGTAGCTGTATGAACATTTAGAGAAGAATAAAACCCGGCAACTGACGTTTTTTTATCATTTTTACTTGCGTATTTATATTGACAGTATAAAGACGAATTAAATTAGATACATTAATCTGTAATAAAAACATTTCGGTTTTTTTGTCTAGAAACCGTTACAAAATGCCACCGAACTGTATACTCGAAGATATAAAGAAATTGTCATTTGACAATGTTGTTTGTTTTATCATTGTAAAAGACCGTTTACAATGTTATTAGTGGAATCCATTCGACTCTGGGTATTCTGGATTAGGCCACAGGGGTCTATCGGTGTTGAACGTTGCTAATCGCTTTTGCCTTGGGCGGGAAGTATTGTGCGGGGTGAGTCCACGTTTTAATTGAGTGCCAGTTTGTACAAAGTTTAGAGGTCATTGAACTTTGAGAGTTGCACGACACTTTTTGCTACTTTTGAACATTGAAGTGGAGTTTTTTCTTAGAGTAATATTTTTTTAGTGATCCCACATTGTTCTTTTTTGGTTTAGAAAATAAACTTTTTAAAATCTAGAAAACCTAGCATTCGTGACTTTTTCTGTTAGAATTAAGGATCAGTTATTCATTTGGCCATATAATAGTGAAAAAGTAGGTGGGAAATATGAAAGAATAGTCCAAATTCATTAAATAATAGTGAATAATTACTGCAACAGTTAGGTAATAACAAAAACAAATTGGTTTACCGGTATTTAGCCGGACAACTAAACCAGGCCACAAATGCAATCGAAATAGAGTACAAATAGTCGTGAAGCCCGGCAATTATATCGTCAAACGATAAATAAATTGATCGAAATCAGTCATATTGGTGATACAATACGATTCCAACTGAGCTTGCCATTATTAATTTCGGTTACGCATTCATTTCTCGCTTGCAAGAGCAAAGATAAAGGCCTCGTTGTGTCTAGCAGACCATGTAATCGGAAATATGTGAGAGTGTAGACCAGTCGGGGGTCCAAGATTGGAAGTGGATACGGCGTTTCGAATCAAATGTGCTCTTATCAGAGATTGCTTCTGGAGTGGCTATTCATTGACTAACGTTGTTAGTATAGTAACGAAGTTTATGGATGTCATTCTTGAGTTCGACTGTACTAAGCATGTCAAATAAAGAACTACTGAAGTAATGAATTTATATTTTTTATTTAATTATTTTCTTGAAAGTCACAAAGCTTTTTTATACGTTAACCTTTGTTCCCTTTTTCTGTAACATGTTAGGAAACTTGATTAGGGTTGTGAGAAACTATAAATTCTAGTTATAGAAAAGAGGACACAAAACTGATTGCAAAGATCTTTGACACGACTGAAAATATTAAACAAGTAGTATACCTCAAACGGTTAAAACGTCAAGAACGTAACAGCGGGAGTCTCCTTAATTAGGACTCATGCCACGCTTGCCCTTTCTGTGGGCCAAGCTCCTGTGTCCCGAACCCCTTCGTAATTGGCGCGATAAGGATGGCCAAGGGAGTGTGGGAATTACATCGCACTTGCAGCCTCCCATTGAGTGAAGAAAAAACTTGTGTTTCATTGGGATGAGGAAAATTTGGATCTAGAAAGCAACATAAAAACATTGAAATGTATTGTTTTTGTTGCATCAAGTATTTATTGTGGCATTCTAGTTAACCGTCTACAAAGCATATAAGTAGGTTTTAATAAATAACGAGAAAAGAAATATTACGAAATGAATTTGAGTTTTACAAATATTGTACGGAGCTCTTTTATGTGTTAGAAATAGAATTAGTTACTGTAAAAACCTCGTAATTTTTATCAAACTGAAACAATATTAATTTCACGCCCTTTTTATACCTGTTCAGTAACTGGCAATAACTTTCACCCCCTCGAAAAACAGTTCAAGTTGTTTCGCCAATATCTTAACAAGCAAACCATCACAAAATAATAACATGTGCCCGCAGGGTCTACACTACCCCAGCATTTATTTTCCTATAAGATCTCTTGAAGTGGCGTCAAGCAGTCTCCCTCAGTAGGGGTGCCAATTACTAGTAAAATAATATTGTATTTTGATTTTTATTTAGGGGCGTTCGTGGGACAACCCTGTAAAGAACACCCTGTATTAAAAAGTTATAGCTCCTTTGATTGACATCTTTAGCATTTTTATTGTGTGCAATTGACTTTTGACTTTTTGTTCTCATTGACCTCCATTGTTGACAAATATATAATTGAAAAGCACTATGCATAGGTATGCATACTGCTTTTCAATATTAATATTGCTTCTATATAGGTATAAAGACTTTATATTTCTAGAATTGAAGAAAAAATAAGCTGTCCTTATGATAGTATTTGATAAGAAAGTAATTCTTTTAAGTTTATATTCAATGATATTATGTTTACGTTTACGTTTAATGGTATTGTGTTAACAGTACTTGATTATTATTGTATTGAAGCAAGAAATTTGAAACACTTGTCAAGTAGTTACGATTAGCGTAAACAATCGAATTCCATTTCAATAAACCCCAAGACCGGAGCGAGGGCCGAAATCCACCGTGATCTCCAGATAAAATCGCAATCATGCAATAAAATTGCTAGCGAAATTAGAGTTGGCACCCCATAGTACGTACAGCACCCGATGTCGATTCCCACCTCGTCACCCCGCTGAGCGCACGTCTACCATTCAACAAAAACAATGCTCTATGGGAATGCAAACTCCAACTATTGTATTGATTAAGTCATTGAAATATTCCTTAATTTTGTCCATGGATTTCTTTGTCTGGACCATTGTGCGGTGCCTTGGGCGGTATTATGGGAATTCCGTCAATTTGTAGAAACGCGTGGCGCGTCTTGCGAACTCCTTTAAATCGATTCTTCGACTTGTTTAACACAATAGCTTTTTGTGCTAAATAATTCGTTTAGTTCCCACTAGTAATAGTACTCGATTTAATTGTTATGGGTGCTTAGTTTGGCGCTTCGACTCATTGTGCGGTAGGAACTAACGGGTCGCGACCGTATGACTCTGCCAGTATTCAGATTGTCTCCAATTACATAGTAAAATGGATTATTTCTGTCTTTTGGTTAATACAATTTACTGTAATCGAATATTTTTAATAGAGTTTCTTTTTCAGGTGGCTTACTGTCTTCGATTACGAGTAAGCCTGTAGTGTCCTGTTCGTTAAGGCGTCCATTTCAATTAGGAATCAAGCGACGTCTGTCGTTATATTTATCATAATAACTTCTAAATTGTTTGATACAAGTTTTGTAGCAAATAGCCAGTTCTGGAACCTGAAAGAATGTTTCTCAAAGAATATTACGTTCTCAAATCATTTGTTAGCAAAATAAACATCATATTCGCCAAACATTGCATTCGCAAAACGCAAAATTCTTGAAACATTAAATTCGCATAGCACCATAGATACTCAACACAACATATTCACATCATATTATATTCTGAAAACATAGCAGGGTATTACAATACATATTTTCTTACCTTTGTATAACGTAAAAATTCATTGATTATATCTATTTATATATATGACTCTTCGAGTAACGGCACACATGAAATTGTATCGTGACTCGAGGAGCAAGATCTATGATGCAACAGACCTGCCAAGTATCTTGGAGACGCAGCCATTGGAGACTTGCAGGATGCGGCTGATGTCACATGGTCGCGCGCCGGAATGGGCCAGTTCGACGATCTTCTGGCGCGTGGAGTCCGGCAGCGGCCTTCCATTCACGTAAACGCCCCCCAGCTGGTTAATGCCGCTGTGGCCTGCTGAGGAGCACCCGAATAAAGCGCCGCCACCCATTGCAGCGCTGTGCATCAGCTCATCTGTGTAACAATAAAGACAATGAATTTCAGTTTGCCCACGACTAATCATAAATTAAAAAAAATATATACATTAAAAACTAGACGCTCTGCCTTGGGTAAATACAATGCTTTTTTGAAGTTATGCAATTTAATAAATATGTGAATAAAACTTAAATTAAAAAACGGTGCAAAAGCACGATGAGCATTTGAATTATTTGGTGATTGTTGGTATTTTTAAGCGTATAACTTTTTGTTCGTTACTCAATCATCACAATCTCAATGCCTATTAATGACCCCACTATTGGGATATGTGCCTATATCCCTTAAGAAGGATGAAGAGGCCGTCGCAGCGAGAATCAACTATTGTCATATATATTTTTTTATTTGTATTGACCTATGTCTAATGAACTTGTATTTATATTAAACAGGAACATTACTATTACTTGTTGTTCAAAGGGTGGTGATTTCCGTAAATTAAGACTTCGGTTATTATATACCTTACCTTACCATACCTTTTGTTCTTAGTTAAAAGAACATAATGGCATCGAATTATTATTAGTGCATATACAAACCTGATGCATGAATACATTTAGAATACTAAGAAGTTTCAGAAAATTAGAGAAAAAAACAACTGAGTTTTCAATAACGAAATAGTCTGCTCACGGAACTTTCTTTGTTGACGGAATAAATACATCTGCTGTTTTTTATTTCCCTTCAAGTGGGCGCATGCTTAAAGTTCAAAGATAGTCTTCCTTCACTTACTTTTGTTTACGAGATAATAATCTGTACCATTGCTTTTTAATGGAAGTCGCATCTTCTATGCGAGAGCATTAAAAAATTTAACCCGTTAAAAAAATATAATCCGCTTTGCGAAATAAAAGTGGGCTTCAAACAAAAAAGGGTTTTGCGGTGTATGCCCAAGGACCACAGATATACGTTAAATCTTCACGGATATAGAACATTATATCGACAAAAAATCAGGAGAGTTTGGTGAATAACAATAGCAAATTTAATTTTGTCAAAATGGAATGCAAAGAGACTTTGCACGACATTATGTCCCAACTCTACACAATATTTAATAAATAAGTTATTTGCTTAGTCTTGAGACAATACGCTTACACTTTACACATTTATTGTTTCGTTTGTCGCCCTAATGAGAAGCCTTTACCAAATTTGAAGCTACAAATGGCGTCGCCCACTTGCGCAGCCTTTAATCGTAGGCGCCAAATTACAGATGGTTTAAACTGCCAGTTGTCTACGGCCAATTATAATCATTCGTTGTTTTCACGCCAATACTTCTGAATAGCGCATTAGATCAGATGTGCTCAACCGTTAGTCCGTCAGATAATTCTCTTTTTTACACACCCCTTGCAAACACGCCTGGCGGTAAAAAGTGAACAATTGGATGCAATTTGTGGGCGAATTTGGGGCAGAACCTTGATTAAGGCCTTAGGAGGGGGAGAGGAAAGTTCATTGTTTTGGCCCTTTTTCGCGGTCGCTATTCGCGTATAATTTTGATTCGAGCGTGCTTTGAATGAATATCGCGTTTACCTTTTGTTTTAGTTGTCAGCGTCGCGATAATAGTGTTCTTTTTGTACGTCTGCGGGAAACAGGTAGTACCTACTTAGACTTTGAGAGCACATGGATAGTAATAAATTTTGACAATATTTTAAATTACTAGGCGAGCGCGACAAAATCGGGAAATAAAATAATCCAACAATTTAGGTTCACATCAGACTCCAATTAATTAGCGAATGCTCTTCAATTTTACGTGGAGATTCGAGTGGGGAATTTTTCGCGCCAAAACTCGTTATTAATCACACCTCTTGGAGTTCACCTTTCGCTGGGTGCCACGCTGCCTGCCTAGCTAACAAGCGAGCGGCTGTAAAAGAACAATGGACAATCGCTACGGCATACCCCTCAACCCCCGCAAAAATGTGATACAAGTTACTAAAGAAATGCGATTTTATCCGAGTAAATTATCAGCGATATTCATTGTTTAGCGTCATTGTTACCAAGATTTACTTTTGTAAACTCTTTAAACTTCTACGTGACAGTTGCAGACGCTATTTTAAACAAATATATGGTTAATTGTCCAAAGTACATTAAACGTCTGTTTCTTCTAATTTAAAAAACCTTCTCTATTACTTCTAATTTAAAAAACCTTAATTCATTGTACTTTCTTTAAATAAAACATTTATTAACTACGTTTCAATAACTATTAAAGTGGATCGGCAGTGTCAGTTTATATGGCATCCAACATAGGGATATACGTTTGTAATGATTTCATATAACATCAAAGTACGTGGTCTCATACTCCATGTCGCTCAGATCGCTTACGCTTGTCACTTAAATCGTTTGCGAACTCGCTGTCGGTGCGAGCTCCGCGTGTCGCATGAGGGAGTGTTTTAATTTCAGAGGTGCAATTTATTCGAGCGATTTATTTTTAATCCCCGTTTTTATGGGCGACGCTATAAATTCCATGTGTAGTTGTAGTTGTGTATTTTATTTATAGTTTTGTATACGACATTTTGTTCCAGGCGAAATAGTTGGCATTTTTAGCGAAGTTTTTTGCTGAATTGTAGGTCTATCTCATTACTTTGTCAACGGACAACTTAGTAGGAAGATTAGTAATCTAAGAATATATATATTTTTCAATAATAGCACTTAGAAAATATAGGTATTTTATTATCAGCAACTTTATAATGTTGTCCAAATATATTTTAAAATATATACCTATGATATTTACAAATCCTGCTCTCAGAACAACACAATTGATAAGTCTGTTTAGAATAAAAACTACTATAAACAGTACGAGCTTATTCAAAAATACAATTTTAAGACAAAGTATTGTAGACGTTCTACGAAAAAAAAATATAGAGGGCCAGGAGAGTATCAAGTAAGCTTATTCTGATACAAAGAAATATTTAACATTCTGTTAGATAAGTGCCCCGTCAATGTTAATCAACTCCTAAGTAGTATATAATGTACATAAGGGTCGTCCCTGCATATGACAGTACACCTGGTAACAGACGAACAGACAACCCCCACCAACATCCCTCTTATTATTATTTTGTATCTGTTTTTGAATTGCTTAAATCTATAGGGGAGATTTTGATTGTGACAGTAAACGCCATTTTGGATGCGACAAATCCGGTTTGGATGCTTTAGGGAGGTGAATATACGATGCACTCCCAAGCTTCGGTAGATGAAATAAAAAAAAAGTTAATTCGAGAATTAAAACGAATTCGATTTTGAAATCTTGTGGTTAATTGAGAATAGACTAGTTATATTATGAAAAATGTTTTGCACTCCTGACTTGTGACATACTTCCTAAAATCACTAAGTAGGTATGTTGTTTTTATATAGCTGTAAAGTTTAACCCTTTTATAATTAATATAGATCTGTTTTATATATTAATTTTATCCAACGACAAAGGAGAGTTAATAAGAAATACTGTATAAATTTAATTTTTGTTTATAGCACCTTTTCTATCCCGACGATGTGTTATTTGTTGAATGATCGTTTTTACAAGTTAGCTCCCATTCAGTCAGTTCGATAGTTCTTTTTGTCATAATTTATGACCAATGACGTCGACCACGCCTCTCGCGTCGCACAAAAGGTGACCATTCACAAACAATGAATGTAACAAACATTTCGCATTAATTTTATTACCTCGGGTTTTGACTCGCTTTTTCCGCTTATCGATAACTTCTTTTCCCTCTTTATTTGTTTTGTTCCGATGCATTTTCGTAATTCACAAAAAGTTTAAAGTTATTATGTAAAAATATAAAATTCTTTTGCACAAAAAATAATTACCTAGAATATTTAATTTCTTTATTTATGTTCAATAAAAAACATATTACTATCGATAAAGTACCTATATTTTCTGTTATCATTAAATTATTCACACCACCTAAATACTTTCCATAATTGCTTATATTAAGGATTTGTTATTTTTGTTAAAATTGATTATTGGATTCCCTTTGTTTCCGAGCTTGGAACATTCAGTATATATTTTAAAATTCGTTATGAAATAAAAGTAAAGAATTAGTTACTTTAATTTGAAATCTGGTTGGTCTTACCTTCCCAGCATTACACAGCTAGTAATTAGTGGTAGAATAAGCATTTATAAATTATTTTGATCCTTCTGTAGGTGAATAGTAAATATTTTTTATATAGTTTCAGCGGCACTTAAAGTAATAGGTATTTGAGCGATTTCAAATATAGATGCATCGTAAAACAAAAATCAAGACGCGGTGGCCGCCGTGTAAATCATTAAAATTCCTTCGTGGGTGTGACAAAGAGAAGCCTGTTTGTCCCGCTCGCACGTCTGTTTTTCCGGTCTATTTGTCTTTATCTGGCGTCTAATATGACACAATTGTCGCATGCTCCGTTTGCTTGGAATTATACGTATAATGTACGTGTGTCTGTGAGTTTTGCCAAGTGAACGGTTCGACTTGATTTACGTACATCGCCGCATGTGTTGGCAACTGTACATCTTTTTATGCGAAGTAAAGTAGTGTAGTGAGTTCCAGCTGGAAAATCTTTGGTACCTTAAAATAACACTAAATCTATTTTAGGAATCCCTAAATCTATTGTATATTAAATAGATTTTGTAGTGTTTTTAATATCATTAATTTATCTAATCTGTTAGAAGTTAGGAAAGACGATGAAATTATGGCTTCGCGTCAACAAAATGTAAAGAAGATATCTGTTAAAACATGAAAATGTGTTTTGTCTAGCTATAGTGCAAATTTCACAATGTAGAGTTAAGGTAAAATGACTTTTAAAAACTTATCTATAAAGGTTCCGAATAGCTTCATCGGTGGAAAAAAGAAAATGGACGTAGAACTCAGTAGGAACAGTTTGTTATTACCGTATTTTTTTCCTTATATTTATCTAATTCTATGCAAGGATAGTGAGGCAATATTTTAAAAGGTACCTAAGTGACTGACACATTCTTTGAGGGACTTAACTCTTAACTACAAACAAGTAAGAGGGTTAGTTTAAACTCCTATTTGCCACGAAGGTCAGTAACTTTAACGACTTCCCAACTCCTCTGGACAAACAGACCGAAATGTCTACATATACCAAGTGTTTGTCTTATGCTTAATTAGTGCAGTTCCTTTGATATAACTTTCGTAGAAAGCCAATAACTTTTGCGGCAGTTAAAACTTCTACTAAACGGTATACTGTAAGTACTTTACCTATGGCTGACTCCCATAAAATGCTTTGGGGATTAAGTTCACCTATAGTTCCTATGGTAGGTTGGTTCAAGAAAGTTTTATAAATAATACATAGGAATCTTTAGGTTAAATGACGTTCAAGAAGAACTATTGTGAATTGTGATAACAATTGAATATTATGTAAAGAGATATCTTTACACAATATTCAATGACGTCAACATAATCAATGACTGATCTTATTCTATCTGAATTATAAAAATAGGTACTTATGCCTATAATATTTCTTGATGTCACTAAATAATCACGTACTGGTGTTTTACTTTAAAAATTATTTATCATAAAAAAATAGCACTTTGTTATTTCGCGAGCATAAATTAATGTCAGTTAGTTAACTGCATTATGTGCTGTAGATACGTTTATTAATGAAATGAACACGTCCAATAAACGAACCGACTAAGTAAACTCGGTGCGATATAAAGTTGGTACCTATTGTTGACAGTGACTACACTGTGAACACGGCTCCTGAAAATGAGTTTGAACGTCAGGATCAAATATAAAATATGTAAATAAACACGTTGTCGTTATCCGTTGATAATTTCATTATATTGAGTGGATGCGCAAAAGTAGGTTACTTGATATTGCTTGTTTTAATAATGCATGTGTCTTATAATTTATTCTATCTTCGAGCCCTACTGAATTATAATTTATCGTATATTAAAACGTTTATAAGTTTTTATAAAATGTAAATATAAAAAAGTTTTGCCATTTCTGACGTAATATGCGGACGCAAAACGTATGGATATCTCCCTAATCAAGTCGAATCAAATATTACCAAGATTGCAATTTCACTAGAGTATAGAGTTCGCCAAACCCATTTTATTAGTTCTGGATAGCCAGCTCGTATGCGTCGGTTACAAGTCTACCAGACGTAGAGTTAATTGTGCTCATGCAAGCGCTTCGACGGCTGATATGTCAATGACATTTGGCTGGGAATTGAAGTATGAAAACCCCGTAACTTTGATCAAATTCATTGATACAGAACATGTACTTCTTTAATTATAGAACCACCAATAATATATCCGACTGTTTGTGTAGGTACGTTCCTTTGTGAGACGTCAAGTTTTAGTCTCTTGAAATGCGTAACTTGTAGTTCTCGATTCGAAGTCGATCGTAAACAACTGGCCAGATGAAAGATAAAAAAAGACTTTAAGACAAATTTTTAAATAGGTATTATATTTTTATTTATTATCAATGTATTTTATAATCAATAGATGTTGTCATTAAGATTTCAAGGTTTAAACTAAAATTTATTTGTAAAAATATTTACATCTTTTATTTTTTTACATAACAATTTAAATTCAAATAGTTAGTAAGCTTTTAGTAATATTTGTCAGCTATTAGAACCCACAAATTGTAGATTTAAACTTGACTACTCTATGGACTATATAGAAAAATCAAACTTATTTATATTAATATCACTGCTGAGTATAAACCGATCGAGTTCCAATAGTACCACAACGCCCTAATCCCAAGAGGCAAGTTAGCGTCTATAAGAGCAAGTAGTATAGTTGTAAATTGTAAACAACTGTAGTTCTAGTTGTCACCTTGTTAGCCATTCACAGATCGCAACGAAAAGTTCTGCTTTACCGCCTCGAGGTAACAACAAACTGAGTTATGTGGGTTAAAGAGAACGCATTTTATGTTCCTGTGTTTTGATTAAAAAATAGAATAAATAGAAAGTGTCAGACTGATGACTCCTGAAATGGTTTAATTTTATTCCGAGATTTAAGACCTCTTTGTCTTTATGTTTAAGGTCAACTTTTGATTCGAATATAGTTTTTAATAATAAATTAGATACAGGATTTGATTCTTTATTGTTAAAAATGTAATAAACTCGTATTATATATGATATGTTTGCTTACTAGATGACTTCAAATAAATGCTCATTGAATAAAAAAAATCTAACGAAAAAAAGAGTAGAAAAAGAGATAGAAAGCCATGCCAGCCACGCATACTGAGGTGTTGAGGCAGCTGGCTCCTATATATACCTATCGCGTAAAGTGCTCAAAGAACTCTTTGGTAGCGGTACTATATCTGACGCTCGCGTGTAACGGTCAAATATGACGCTCGGGTGTAACGGTAAAATATGACGCTCGCGTGTAACGGTATAATATGACGGTTAGCACGTATAGAGCGGCCGCGCGGCGAGCGCCTATTTTTATGTGCGCGGCCCGAGCTATAGAAGTATAGAAGCTTCGCTTCAATAAAACATTACTGTTACATTATTATTATTATTCGTATATGACTCTGTGTTTCTAAAAGCAGACGAGCACGGACGCCATCATTTTAACAACAAAGCTTTTATTTGTTTCATAAAGTCATATTTTTTTTTATCTATTTTCATTAGTTTTGCTTTCGTATGTAGGTATTTAATTTAAGACAACATTGATGAATTCCACGTATTTAAAGCCATAAGCAATCTTTAAAATATATATTTGCCATACCAATAGATTATTGTTAAACTCACCGCTCATCATTTCAAATTTATAACAGCGTAATCAAATTAAAAAACCTTTTTTCTATAATTTTCATTTGCATATATTTTGTGCTTTTATTAGTTCTCGTATTTTACTTCTATGACTTCATACAAAATTACTATTTTACACCATTATAACAACATCCAAAGGACATAACATAGACGTAATTAAGGAATTTTCAAATTAAAAATAATATATAAGACCGTGAGTTTATGGGCAATTTCTTGCAAAGGTCAGTCTTTAAGGTAATATTTGCACGATTATTAAAGGCAGATCAATTAGGGAGAAGTATTAAAAGTGCTATGCATTTTCCCAAGAACGAGCGGCTCGATAATATACATTTCTTGAATTATGTACTGATTAGCTAAAACTTACAAATATCTTTTGAAACAGATCAACTTAAATAATATAATTGGGGTTCACAACACCTTAGAAGATATGTTATAAATATGACTAAAATAAATTCATCTTACCGTTTGAATATCAGTTAGGGTTAGTTCACACCGGAATGACAGCGGCCGGCGGCAGCCGACAGCGCCTAGAGCGACGCCAAGGAGCGCCCGCGGCTGCGCGAGCCTGCAGGCGGTGCCTTGCGCATTCAGGATTTCTCTACAAAGAACTTATGCGCGCGTGGACAATACAACTCAGTCTGCGAAGCCGAGGGAGAACAGAGGATTCGAGACGAAGACGTTGTAAACAGTCGCGTGCTCCTATTATGACCATGCGAATCCAGTCGCCTGACAACTTGCGATGTCGCGGGCGGCCGCGCAACTTTTTTGAGTCCTATTCAAGCAACACTGTGTATTTTATCATAAAATTTAAAAATAAAATCCTGCATTAATAATGATATTGAAAATACTTGTCGCTTCGTTGCCGGCCGCTGCCTATTCGGTGTGAGCCGACTCTAAAAACCTTTATTTTCTTAATACCTATTAACCGCTTTTTAACCAACTCGGCTACTTCAGAATTTATATTGAAATATATGTCAACCTGCATATAATTTGCATAACTTTTGAAAATTTAACACAAATGATTTATTTTTCCGAATTACGTACGTGGTAGTTTTTTTAGAATTGAACAACTATGAAACTTTAGAGAGAGGACTATTTGCGTCGTTAAAAACATTGACCACCTCTGTCAGCTAGACTAAAGACGACGGAAATAGCACTACCTCACACAAATTCTTCGCGAATTGCACAGGCTCACATTCGCATAGCACTGTCTCACATACGCTGTGCCCTACCTTTCTTAGAAATTAAGAAAAGAACAAATTGTTACAAACCTTTATGTGGCATCTTCCAAAAGGCCTCTGCCGCCGTGGTGGGCTCCCGCGGCGGCGGCACTAGCCCCCCCACCAACGTGGTGGCGGAATGCGCGGGCGCCGGCGCCCGCCCCCACCCTCCGTGCAACGCCACCCCGCTGACTACTCCCTCCCCGTGAAAACCCCCCCCAAATACGATCACCCCGCAAAATGCTCCCCAAGACTAATAAACTTTCCCGGAACTTAAGACTCTGCGAGATTCTTTCTTCCGACCTTAGAGTAGGTGTGGCTTTAACTACCCCTTTGATGAACCCCCTTAAAATAACTGATCTTTGACACTTTAGTTTTATGTTGCCTTGACAGTTTTATTAATTTCCCGAATAAACCCCGTCATTTACGACCAAATACTCCTCGAAAAGCGCATCATGTCGTGACCTGTGAACAAAAAAAGCACGTTTAAAGAAACTTATTGACCCCGATACGGCATTAGACAATCGCATCATCAATTACAATCAATGCTGGTATCACTCTTTCTTCAAAAGCATACGAGTAACAGAGATAGACGATACTAATTGGTAGATGATGGTGCTGAATTGTGTTAGTTGGAAAGCGCCATCTTTTGTTGCATAGTACAAATAGCAGCGGTGTTCGTGATCCCCGATAATGATCAATGTGATATGGTAGTAATGAAGTGAGATGAGTAAGATAGATGCCACCCATCAGGCAAACGGTAGTCGTGGCAGGTTTTTGTTGTTTTTTATACAACTGAGATGTTCTTGTCGGCTGTTAT
This sequence comes from Calamotropha paludella, assembly GCA_927399485.1. Classification (NCBI taxonomy): domain Eukaryota; kingdom Metazoa; phylum Arthropoda; class Insecta; order Lepidoptera; family Crambidae; genus Calamotropha; species Calamotropha paludella. The sequence goes on along the minus strand of OV656803.1, from coordinate 13,853,151 downwards.
ACACACTACAGATTTAAGCAAAATAAAGTGGACTTAATGCGTTGGTAATAAGGCTGTTTCATAATTCACACCAATTATTAAGTTCCAAACTTAGCAGAGCTTCTATTGTGATACTAAATCATGCAACAAGTAATCGGTATATAAAACCATCGATGGATGTTTGGTACAAACAACGCATGAAAAACTATATTTTGAGTCCAAATTAACAAACACGACGAACTTAAAGCGTTGACAATATTTATTAAACTACATACATGTTGTACAATCTTCTGTATGTAGTAGATAGTGTGGTCTAGTGCAAGTTTGTGACTCCCGCCGTTTATTACATATAAAAAGTTACTAAAGCAAAAAACATGATTTTCCGTATAATATAAAAGGCTCCCGAGACAACATTCCTGGGATCATAACCAAATCCAAAGGCAATCGCGTCACAAGTGAAGCACTCGAGCTTTTTGATCTTTTCAAGGTCCGATCGAACGATTTCACTTTGATATTTTCCCCTGGAAGGTGGGTTGTTCCCCGTGGCTCTGTGACAGAGGGTCCTAAATGTGTGTCAAAGCAAGTGGTTCAAGTGGCAGCATGAGTTTGGACACTGATGGTGGCGGTATGCGATTTCATGTAATTATTTTCATTAAAGGTTTTCCAGTACTCTTTAAACAGTTACGATATTGAGGCCATGAAGATATTTTTTCTCTACCTCAAATAACTAATTTGTTTATATAAGTTTTAAACAGCAAATTTGAACAAAAATTATTAAAAGTGGTGAAAACGCAAAATTTTACACAAAATTTTCTTCTTGATTATTATGAGCTAGCTCGTGGTAGAGAAAGTCTGGACACTATGTACAATAATAACAAGTGCCAGAGAGCAAGCAAAAGTTAAAAATTAAAAGTTAAAAGTTAAATTTTGTACAATCAGAAACACCATCTGCACCATACCACATGAGCAATGGAACAGGGGTCATACTTCCTACCATACCATGAAAAATCATAGATAACAAAATATAAGATCCTATCACTGATACACTAAGAGTTCTCATAGCTGAGGCCACCGCGAATAGCGTCTGGACTGTACTATAACAAATACACATCACAGCCAATCAGCCTGTTTATCGGACGGATAGATCGCCGGCTTTAGTTTACTACCTACCGACTAATGTATCGGGTTGCACATAAAAACTTGTTCCTAATTAGAATAATTAATCTGTCTGTACACGTTTGAAACATACCGAGTATCGAGTGTGAGAAAATTTAAACTGATTCATTAAAGGAAAATTTCTAAAAGAGGTTGTAATAAGTTTATTCTTTGTAAACATGTAGCAGATCGCATGAGCATATTCAAAGACTATTTACTGACTTAAAAAATGCAAATGATTCGGCTCGCAATGTCAATAATGGTCGAATGTTATTACAGCTGCACGAAAGCTCATTTCTAACTTTGGAGACATGAAAAATACACAGCTGGAAAAAGCGGGTGGAAAAAACGTTTCAGAAAAGTATACCTAAATGTTGATAATGTTAAAAAAACAGTTTTTCGGTGTAAGTGGCCGTTTGTGCCTCAAAGGATCCATCTGAGACTGCATGCAAAGCACTCTAAACGGGGATAAAGTCGGAACCATTTTAAATTCTAGCTTAGCTGCGGGTGAGATAATGTTGGCTTGTCGATAACTTGTCTGGAACTCTTGAACTCGAAGAATGTTGACGGCATTAAGAATTTAAAGCGATTTCGACTTGGCGATTTTAAACTTTGGGTAGTTACTTTTTTTAACACTAATGCTAGTGAATAATTTAGGATTATAAAGTACTGAGATTTGATCTGAGTTAGATCTTGTTACAAATATTTCCTTTTTGACTAATATTTTTATTTCATTAAATTACATGCACGTTATCATATGAGAAGCTACCGGGTACTGATTTCATTTACCACTTTTCTACAACCTGACAAAAAAAAGTTCCGTGGCCCTATTTAAAAAATCAAATACCTTAAAAGTTGTTGAGCGCAACACCTATAAGGAAAGAAAACAGCCGCTTCAAGATTGTAGATTAAAAACGTTCATAGAGAAACCGCTCATTTCCATAGAGTCAAGATCGGATATCTGGTAGGTTCCACCCGCGTTCACCTCATTAGCTCCGCTTTGATTCGTCGCCGGGGAGCAGGTGGCGGTAATGCTTCGGTCTTTACTCGAACGGGCAGATTCTGTAATTTGTTCTTCTTTTCTTTTTTTCTTTTTTCTTGTTTAGCAAATGTAGGCAAAGTAATTCCGTAGTGATTTGCTCTTATTATTTTTTGCTAATTTAACAGACACGTTATTTCTTTACTTATTTATAAACAAAGAAGGACGGGAAACATTTAAGTAGATTAAGTTTCCTTAAGTTAAATTGTTAGCATCAACATTTCATTCAAACTTAGGAAAAGGAATGAAATAAGTACTTTTTAAGTTGTAATAAGTATTTAACGAGTTCATTAGGCGTTAAGAGGCCACAAAAAATAAACAACTTCAAATGACGATAACATTTTGAAATATATATTTAATGAGAAAAACGATCTATACTTTGTGATAGAACTTTTTTCTTTTTAAAGTGCACGTTTGATTCTGTCGTATAAAACGAGACTCGATTTATGAAATGTATCATCAAAGAATTAAACGCACGCACGTTGTATTCACAAAAATATTCCACAAAGAGCGCGCCCATTCCGCGGAGTGCCCTCACGTGTAAGTTTGAAAAGTCAAAGCCAAGCCTCTTCCTTTTCACTACTTAAAAAAACGCGGGGCGCACTCACAAAGTCCTATAACATACATAATTAAAATTACATGTCTACAAAGTTTTAGAGTTAATGTTATAGTGGCTCTTTGAATCGTGAAGTATCATTGCGGATATGTGCTTTATTATGCAATTTGTTCTATGAGTTTCAGACGTAAGCTATTCAACTTGTTTCAATGAGGGAGATTATAACAACATGCATTACTTTTATTATGACACAAACATATTTTTTTACGTCTAGTAGCCTAATAATCTATTATCTATTATCTTTTATAATCAAGCCTAATATTCACGAGTATATATGTATATAAAACAAATATCATAAATAGATGTAGTATATTTTTACAATCTTTAGCGTTAAAATAATTCCTTTAGAAAATTGTTTTAACTTCAAGTTTGCGTAAGTCATTTTGTATTTTTTTATAAATAAATTATTTGTTTCTATTACTTTATAAGATTGTAAATACCTTTTTATTGATGCACCAATATCGGCTGCAATGTTAAAAAAACATTCACGTGTATACTATAATCCCATAGAACAGGCCGCAGGCTTTATCCAGTGGTCTATAGTCTATACATTTCAGTAGTGTCAGAATAGAAATAAATTACTATCTCTGGGTGCATTGCCGTTCGTTTGTATGGTCAGCACAAAGCGTCCGCCGGCGATTTGTTACATTGATTTAAAACTGACGGGTACAGTTGGCAGAGCAGTCGACATGACGTTATAGATTAATACAGGGCTTAAAATTTAAATTAGATTTTTTTTCTTAGCAACTCTACCTTGTAGAGAAATTTTCTTTTGCTAACTAATTTTACCTTTTCAAGCAGAAAAAATTTGAATTACCAAGTGTAAGTATTTATGTTTTTTATATTGTCAAATGGTGGATTGTTTTATTCTGCACTTATTTTAATCAATGACGGTAATAATATAAACGCATTTTATATACTGATTTGTGTTACAAATAACTAAATAATTACTATTTTTAACCGTACCAATTGTTAACAGAAAAGTGTTTCACAATTTTTTTTTTATTATTGTAACAAACTAATAAACAAATATGCTATCGCTACTGACACGGTGATTCGGCAACCGGCAGGTTACGGCACGCATGTTATGTCGGCACGATAAATCAATCCACCGCAATTGTGACGCACAGAACACAGCGTCTTCACCTATACTCAAACATTTGACCGCCCACGGCCGAAACACTAATTTAAAAAAATATAAAATAACTAAAAAGAATGTGGTAGCCATCTAGCTTTTGAAAATGGAAAGTTAAAATATAGTAAATTTATACTTTTCCATCTATAGATCGGAGTTTTAATGGATATGGCAACCGCTCGGATGGAATACTTCTTTCCAGAACATTTTTCGGTACAAACTTATTTTAAAGTTATGTAAGATTCACATAAAGAATAAGAATGCGAGTTTTTATTTTAAAAATAATACGTTACAGTTTTAAAAATAATAATTTACAGGATAAAACAAATTGTAACAAAGTTGTAATGTAACAGGTTTATTCATAATGAGCGGAAGAAAAACAAAAATAGGTTAGACATGGGCTTTAGTTAGTTTAAATACTTTTATAAAAAGTTAATTTTTAAAATACTATTGTTTTTTTTAAGAAATTAGTTCTTGAACTTTGTCACGTTACATTTTAGCTACAAATTACAGTTTAGTTTTACAAATTATTATGCACTACCTTTCGATAAAAAAATGATAATTGATAGCTCTTTTTGTAAGTAACTAAGTTTTAACAGCAAACTCGTTAAAATTTAAAAAACCCATTCTTTCATCTCTCTAAGACTTACAGGCCACTATCTAAAAAAGTAATACCATAAGCGAGATACATCGAAAGCTTTTTACTTCAAAAAAGGTTTTATCTTAATCCTTATTAAGCCTCATCAGCGGAAGGGTGAAGCTTTTGAGACCAAAGAGGTGTTATTTTGAACCCGTCACAGATTATAATATTATTTTTATTATAATATGTACTTAGGTATAGTAACACTAGGAATCAGTATTAGTGCACTTCTGGATGTTACCCGTTGTACATGCGATTTAATCAAATCTCGACCCGTCCTTCGAATTTTTGTTGTGACGAATTATAATTAATTACTTTATATTAGATCAGAATTGTATGAATTAATTATAAATTCATTTATGATTAATGATACAGACACAATTTTGAGTACCTCTCTTAGAAATTAAAATGTTTAAATGTATAATTATATAAAAAAACATTGAAACCTTTATTTTGAAAAAAGAACTGGTGGGATTATTTTTTATTTCATTGTAATCTACTTCACATAGCTTAAAAGTCAAGGGTGTCACGACTTTAATACAGAAATCACATTTAGCACCGTGTAATGACAGTATGTGAGAACTATAGCAATGTCAATGGTAATGTCTCTCTTTGTCAAGAAATGTCATTAATAGCGGAGAAAAAATTGTCAAAGTGCGAACGTGGCACCCTCGGGAGTTGTTACATAATAAGCATGTCAACACTCAAAAGACCGTTTTCAAATATAAATAATAGTCGCTTGTTGTATTTCTATGGACCTACTTTTGCGACACTTTGTCGGCAAGCTTGTAGATGCTGATATCGATTTCTTTTATGACGGTATTTGTTATAGTGTATGACATAGATATTTATGCCAAATTTTTAAAAAATTTTGTACGTTAAACTTAGGTATCTACGTTGTGTTAACTTAGAAAAATATGATATAAAAAAATTTATACTCCTTTTTTATTTATTTTTTTATATTTTTTAGTATTGCTAATATTTGGCAAATATTTTTTAAGAAAATAAAATTTTTTGATACGCTGATATTTCTTTTAGAAATATCAGATTTTTACGATCATTATTTTAAGAATCGTTTAAAATAGGTATTTAAATGTTTCACTGTTGGGCAAAATATTGCTTTAGTATATTGCCAACTAAAAATGTTAAGGCAGTTTGTGTTGTTCTGCGTACCACCCATATCAAACGGCGGGAAATGACATCCATTTGAAAATGTCCAAAATATAAAAAAAATAAGAACTGGTTAAAATTAAAATCAGAAAATATTTATGGTTATTATTTATGTATTTCTAGTTTAATCAATAAAGCAGGTATTTTTTTGCAAATTGCGTAAATGTAATATGATTTAACTTCGGCTAAATAAGGCGCTTAGATTTTTTTTTCAATTTGTAGGCAGTGGAACGTTCAATATAAAATATTATTTTTTCTTTAAGTTCATAAAGAAATCCAATCCAAAAACGTTAGATATCTGAATAATGTTATATAAATAAAATGTTCAGCTTAAACTAAATAATTTACCAGGCTATAACAAAAATATACTATAAAGAAATAAATTTAAATCCACCGCACAAATACAAAAAAGGTATAAATGGTGTTTCTAAAAATCTCAATTTTAAAATAAAATTGCTGTTATAATTTTTATTGATACGTCACAAAATTATACGTGGCAATCGTAATTTCACACAAAAAAGCCGCCGATCTCTGTGCCAGAGCTTCTTCAAAATTGGCCGTCCCACGTCAACGTCTCCTATTGTACGGCAGTATCGCTTACCGCAGAAATTATTTGCGCCCAACAAAAGCACTCGAGATCTCTATTTAACAAAATTACGAATTTGTACTTACGTTATTTGACAATAGAACCGTGTGCATTCTTTCGGCGAGATGAAAGATACCGTTTCAATAGTTAAATACGTCGATGTAGTTGTGTGTTTTGACCGTTTCGTATGTCCACGTTTAATTCCAAATTTTATACAAAATTATACATATTTCAAAAGAAAATTTTTATAATCTTTTTTGGACGTAAAAATAGTTAAAATTTGCAACCTCACTAAAATATAATCTACGCCTATTTATTGAGTTTTTGAGAGAATCTTATAGGTTACGGAAATAATTTTATTTCCAACAATTACTTTATAATTTTTAAACAAGAAGTATTAGCCTTAATCGCAATTAAAGAAATCAAAAACTCGTTTATAAAAACAAAATAGACAAAGTTCAAAAACCAACAAAATCGTGAAAAAAAATTGTAATAGTTTTCTTTTCTGCAAATTTTTTATATGTAAGTTTGTCAATTGTTAGCTCTGTTTTACTATACAAAGAAGTTGTATTAATATAAAGAGAGAAATTGGATTTGCGGTAGTATATTTTTTAATATTTCAAGTTAAAAATATTTGTAAATACTTAAGATAACCTGACCTTTTTGACATTTGAATATCTCAACTGTATTTTCCATATCACAAAAGTTAAAAACGTAGGTATAAATAAAATACAAACTTACTATGTTACATACAAAAACTTAACAATGCGACCAAATGTTTACTATTACAAATTATCTCCAACAATGGATATTAAATTTAACGATTCGATTACAGTTTAAAAAAGGAATACCCGCGCCAAACAAAAGTATCAAATTACGGACTTAGGGAGATCTCTTGCCCAAGGGTTTACAGGTAAGCAAATTGGGTACTTATCCGACTACAAAAAATATATCTTTTTCCGTATTTCAACTTCTTATACTGATAGGTATATTTCCTTCTTATCTTTGAAAGATAAACAGAAAAAAGTTTGATTTCTGAATTAAAAATTAAAATTCTTTGAAATTGGCGAAACATATACCATCATTAATTACATTAATGAAAAGTTATACGCGAAATAAACCTAACAAAATAAATATCGTTCAACATTTTTTTTACTGATTATTATTTAATCATTAAATTGTTTTATGGCAATTGCTCTCACAAAGCGTTGCAGGTCATATTAAGACATTTTAATTAGTTTCATTTTATGGAAATATTACTTACATATACATCATTGAGTAAATCATAAATTCATCAAATTCCCTCGCCCTTTGTTAATCATAGAGTAGATTGTGTGTAATAGTAATGGCAAATTTCTAGAGGCAAAATTTCGTAGCCTTTTCGAATCGTGGGTAGTGGTAGAGTCGGGGATATAATATTTATCATCATTGCAAATAATGCTTATTTTAGCTACCGATCACTTTTGGTATATTGTCATATATCTAACACATTAATAACCCAAAAAAAAATCAAACATCAACGTACCCAAAACCCGCGGAGCTTTCACAAAACACAAAACAGCGTTCCTACTCACTAACCAATAAAAAATATATAACACTTCTACGTACGTTCACAGTTGACCAGCGACGCGTGCGAGCCTAAAATACTTTAATTTGTCAAGTTTCTAAACGGTTCCGACCAGTGTACCGCGTAATGATCGGATGGGCTAAGTATTGAGTGGCGTAAGGTAGCGAACCGTTCACGACACGGCTGGCTAGCGACTGCCCGACCATCTGATTCCAAGTCAGCCGTGTGAGCATCCGAATGGGCGGGGCTTGGTGGAGCAGACAGCCCTAGGGTGGAACGCACACTAGCGCACGCACACAACAACCTGACGCCCACAGTCACACTACATCTGTATTGTTTCATTGTAATGAAAGATGATACGCCACGCGATCAGAGAAAGTGATTTTTGGAATAATCCCTTACGTTCCGTTCTATTTTCGAATATTTCAAAACTTTTTTTATTTATCATTTGTTTCGTGCCCAGCTTTCTTTTCTAATAGCATTAATTGCCCGTTGCTAAAAGGATTTCATATTGGACAGCGGAAATCTGGGATAATGGGATTATTACGCGTTTGCAAATCCGATAAATTTAACGAAGCACGTATGATTGTGATTGTAGTTTATGCATCAATATTTTTTAAATATAACATAACAAGTGATATTTAATACCTAATTAATGCTATAAAAAGATTCTAACTGAAATCGAAAAAGTAAAATAAAAAAAAACTTGCTTAGTGTGTCATATAATAAAATAGTTTTTACTTATTATCTAGTAGGTTCAAAAAGATATCCACAGTAACTGTTTATTATATCAATAAATCAGGTTATAAGTTTTTATTCTTTATTTTTTTATTTGTCTCTGTTTGGCGAATTCCAAATTTACCTAATACGAGGGACGTGAACAAAAAAAACTGCTTAAAACTATACCAAGTCTAGTCTTCGTTTATTAACAAGAGGGCTCAAGTAGGTATATAACTAAATACAGCTGTGGTTTTCTCCATTTTTGGTGTAATAGGTTTTCAGTGGGTGCAACGGATATGGGTACGCCGTTGAGATGTCGTCGGTCATAAAGTGCGGATCAACTTTACAACCGTACTGCCCAATGTTTGTGTTCACGACTTTAGGTATAATAAACGAGAGGCGTAAAAGGTATTTCGGTTAAGCAGAAAGGGTCCTAAATTTTTATAACTACTCTTTATATAGGCACATATTTATGTATACATTTATGGATTATTTTTGTATACTGAATTTTATTGAATCACAAAGCTGACTGACTTGTTATGTTGTTGAATTGAAAACATTATTACCTTTATCTTATAATGATAGCGAAATATGTATGAAATAAAAAATTATATCACTTTAATTATACCTACTCATTACTTACCGTATTTCGAGCAAATAAATGAATTTAATTAACAAATCGAAAATGTTGGATAAAAGCATTTGTTAAATTTAAACTCGTGTTAATGTATAGGTATGTTAAGTTATCTATCTACTGTCTTTTTTGTACTTATTTATGCGTATATATTTACGATATATTTACACCCGTGTAAATAAAAGGGTATACTCAAGCCGAAGTAATCACCTAATCAAGGATTTTCGTTCTTTGTTGAGACTTTAGTTAGAATGAGCTGTTATAATTGAATCGAATTGTAAAAAGGTGATAGCAACAACAAAATCAAACTTTATTTTACTTTTGTAACATAAAATCTTGAGAAAATTGGAAGGTAAAAATTAATTAATAATGTGATAGAGTTTTTAAGTGATTCTTCCTACTTACATAATAGAAAAAAACAACTTTGATGACATTTTGAAAAAATATCAACTCCCTTTATTACTCAATATAATCAATCGCGTTTATGTAATCGAGAAGGGGATGAAACATTCGCAAGCCAGTAACAAATATTTTCTCAAATAGAACCAATGTCACCCGCAATTAAGTTGCATCATAATCGTCAGCCAGCGTCGGCCGGCGTAACGGCGTAACTCGCAAAATCAACAAAACACACTCGCACGTCCCGCCAACAATGGCGGCCACGCGGCGATCGTCACGCCGCTCAGCGAAAGAATGAGTTAGCCCTAATTTATACCGTCCTAATTTCATGGTCGCTCTTACGCATTGTGAGATTTCGCGATACCATGTCACGGTATTCGATGCGGCTGGTTAGTCCGATTTGATTGAGATGTCATTTTTTTACTGACATTCAACTAAATTTTCTTAACGAGAAGCAACGACGGAATTTTCTGAAATGCCTTAATATGCCTTTGGACTAAATTTTTTTGTAAGAATACTAATGCATTGTGAGCACAATTAATGATATACAATATTGAACATAGAATATTGCTGTAATATAGAAAACTTGCAGATATTTACTATGATATGTTCTCTCTAAAATAAGTACATTTCCTTATTAAAATGAGTACATTTTTTCCCCCTTTTTAAAGTTTACAGAAAATTTTAAAGTTTTAATAAAGTTTTATTCACAGAAAACAATAGTTATTTGTTATGCAAGGCTGCAAAGTTGAGTTTTGGCTCCGAGTTACCTCTATTGAAACCTAAACGAGCCTTCTAGGATCGAATCCTATACGTAGCGAAGACTTCAAAGATACGAGACGCTAAAACTTTGCTGCGGAGCGAAACACACAATTTTTCGCCTCACTACAGCGAGGAAAATTTTTAGGTACAAGAAAAACAGTTTAAATAAAATTGTAAATAGGTATTCATCTTAGACGCTGTTGGACATTTTTGATATTTATTCTTTCTGATTTTACAAAATTTCAGAATGCATCTGAAAATACTTTTAAATATGTTTTTAAAATATGTGAATTGACTAATACCAGAGATAATTTTGATAATTCTTTTTCGGGTGCGGTCCAATATCTTATCACATGGTATAAAATCGCACCCACCATACATTTAAAATTCTTATACTTAACAAATAGTATTTACTAAGTATTATTTATTCTTTTTATGATTTAAGGACTGTAATAAGTTAATAAAACCACAATGGAGTATTATAGTATTAATTTAAATAAAAATAAAATGTAATTTATAAATACTATAATGATAATTCGGAACGTACTTTGGATTTTTCTTTGAAAATAATGTCTCCAATTTTAAAACAATTTTCCACGCTAGCGGATAAAACGCAATTTTCCACGCAGAAAGTTAGTTGAATGCATTATTAAGAAAAATAAAACACAAAACGTGCTAATTTAAAAACGTTCGATCCGAATTAATTCAAGCATCAAATCTGCTATAGAAATTTGGTCTGATTTACTCAAAATAAATATAATAGAACTTTTTCGTTAACAATAAAAGTGTTTGTCTAAGAACAATGTCGATACCGCAGCGGGACATCTAGATACGCGGGGATAAAGTATTTTCTTTAGATTTTTTTTATTTGGCCTCATACCTTCGGTGAATGGCGTCAGATCCTTAATTTACGCACCGATAGACTCATTTTGTAGTTTCGTATTTGTAAGGGATTGTTCTTACTGAACGTTTTGTAACATTGCGAACAAATAAGGCCCGTTGTTGTCACAGTGCAAAAAAACGGTTATAGGTTTTAATATAAGCCTCTAATGGGTGCTTTTGATTACAACTTTCTTTTATTCTATTCAAGGCGATTTAAATTCACAATACCTGCCTATGTTCATGTTACGAATATATTTAACAACTTTCCATTTTTTGGACAACCTATATGACTAACAAGTAATATTAACATTAATTTGGATGATAAAGTATTTTAATGACTCTTTTTCCTTTAAATTATTCACGATTTTTGTACAATTTTTTTTAGTATGGTTTGTTACACGAATTTCTAACAAATTGGCAATAAAAGAGTTTACGTGCCACGGTTATAGGTATCATTAGGTAAAGTAATATAGACATAGGCAATGCAACAAATGTATCTGTTACCAAATTGCCCTGCACATAATTTGTTGCAGTTCGCGAAATAATATCATAAATCAACGAGCCCTCCGATGCGGTAGTGTTGAGCGGCGTCGTTCGCAGCTGCCGCGCCTTACACGCATCACTGGCCACTCACAACATCCACCGGTTAAGTAACGAATGCTTTGTGCATGCCGATAGATTAGGTTGGTGCAAAACGATCTAATACATAAAAAGTATTGCCATTTAAAAAAAAACAGAAGTTTGTGCTCGTGTGATAAACAAATGCCGATCGCAATTATGAATTAATTTTCAGTTTAGTATTTTTTGAAGTTCTAGCTGACCCGGCCACGCGTTGTTGTGTCTCAGTTATAGATGTCACTGTACCGAAATGAATCGCGCTAACGTTTCGGTTCTCCGACTGCACATATAACTAACCGTCCTTAGCCTCCTTGAATGTTATTCTTAGGCACTATGGTTACGCGTATACAATGACAAAAGAGCGGGAAAAAGAGTGGACAGACAAACACACAAACCACTGTGATGTTAGATTATAGATTAAGATAGTGTGTTACACACTTTATTAATATTCCAGTTATTAGTGAAACACGTATGTCGTCGGCAATGTCGGCATGATTTTGAACTCGTCCACTTGGTTCAGAGCGGACATCTCAACCGTTGTGCTGCGGTCCCTTGTTACTTTATTTTTTGGGAATTCTATCAACAAAGATTTGGGGTATTTATATTTTTAATAAATCGCTTAAATATCGTTCTTTTAGAGATATACCAACGGTCACTAATTATTATTAGCGCTTTTCGCATTTAGTGACTATTTACGAAAATTGTCCCTAATTTAAAGTTTTAACATAGGAACAAAATGAAGACATTAAAAGCAGAAAAAAGTCACCTTTTCGAATTTTATTTAAAAAAAGGAATTATGTTCAAAATTAGCAATTATTATGCACGTTACTCCTCTTTTTACCGAAATTACCAATAACTGCATAAAAGAAGTACTATATTACCGTTATCGAACCTCTTTAACGTGAATGAGAACGCAACCGCGTCTAACATGTACCAAAAAAGTGAATTAAAAAAGCGCGCATCTCTTTCAACCGATAGGTTACAGATTAGACGGGGTTGCTGCCAATTTGGCGTTCGGTGTCTTCCGCAAAACCACGCTTTTGTGCGGTTTCGACTTACGCCGTTTTCCGCATCAATTGAAAAAGGGGTGAAACTATTTTAAGAAGAAAACATATCAAAAGAAACCTTGAAATAATTCGTCTTTGTAGCGCAACAGGGTAAGTATTTCTTATAGTTGTTACCGCATATAAGTAACCTTGCGAAGCGAATACAATTATCACATGTTTTCTTTAAAAATACTGGATTTCTATACGAATTGTAGATATTCTTTTTATACATTTTGCGCCCATACATTGTTATATTAAAAAATAAGTATTCTGAAAAATTCTTTTTGGAGTAGATATTACTCTACTAATTGATGCTCGTAAAAACCAAAACTGGTGGACGAATACTCATGAGAAAATATTTATAAAGAAATAAATACGTAAAAATACCTATCATCAGAGATTGGAAAACCAAATATTCGTTATTCTTTTATTAAAAATACAGCTCATTTACTTCTTTTTTCAGCGTCACACAGAATATTGGTGATAAATTAGCTTAGAAATTATTAACTTCTAAAGTATATAACTATGTAACTAATAAGCACCTTAACTCGATTTTAATTCATCGTCTGAAAACTACAGGCTAACATTATTTACTCTACAGACCCGATATCTAAATATCAAAGAGACAAAGCTATGAGAACTTTTTTAAACCCATAGGTATGGCTGGTGTTTAAAAGTGTTCATTATATTAAGGTAAGTCAACTTAAAAATGGAACATTGTGCTATAAAATTAGTTTTATGGTTGTTTTTTTTCTTGGGTGTGTATAATCAATTACCTATAATAAATTTATTCTAAATTTGTAAGTAAACATGAATGAAAAATATCAACTATCGTTCAGTAAAGTGAACGTTAAACTTAATAAAAACAATGCATTAACTCTTACTTTATAATGATATGTACCCTTCGCGCCTTCAGCTATGAATTCATAAATAAACAACTCTGAATGTATAATCATGTTGCATCTATAATAATTACCAAGGGGAATATTAATTTTTGAATACCCTCAAGATTATTATAATAAACTATTTTTTATTAACTTTTCGTTACCTATATAATTTTTTGTGTAATTGTTAGTACCTTAGTTATTAAAATTATATACATATGGCTCCTAATATTTTTACAATGTGATAACTAGTAACTGATTGTAATTTTTTTTTTACCTAACGTCTATGCATTGAAATAGCTGTCAATTATGCAACGATGGATTATCAAACAAAAATAACAAAATACGTTAGGTTAACGTTACTTTTTTTACTTTTTACCTATCTACTTTGATATAACTTAATTCTACTATATTAATTTAACTATATAAATTAACTACGCTCTATGTTAACACAGGCTGACGTGAATTAAGAGTAATTAAAAATAATTAAACGGAACAGATTCAAGAAAACAACACGGAAATCTATGCGAGTGAGTTTCTTTTTCATTATAAAAGTGCAATGTCTGTTTGGCGCGAATAGATATTCGAATAATGAAAAAGTTCAAAAGGTATTTTTAAAATATTATGACTTTTGGAGACCGCGCTCCGAGTTTTCCCCCTTTGTCTAAAATGACGCACACAGAACCATGTCTATACTCATACAGATGTAAACTAGTCTGGTGTACCTAACTTTATAACTTTTTATTGTAATACACTTAGATATGTATTTTAATGTTGAAACAAACTTAGGCTTGATGCGACAATGGCTTACATTGCCCATTCATTCGATGTTTAATTGCATTATCAGGTATTTTTATTGATAACTTACTTTACACGTGTTGATAGTATTAACAACGACGTAACACGCGAGTAGGCAATTTTTCACATAAGTCGATACATAATACAAAGTTAATCCACTTCTTACGTTTCGCACAAAAAATACATAAATAAATCGAACAGAAACCGATACTAAAACAACGCGGTGCATCATATTTCCCCCGTACAAACACACGCGCGTCTTCCATCCTTATCGGACTTAGCGATTTCCCGAATGATGCCGTTTCGTCTTTGGCGGGGCGTGTTCTGGTCTGTGATTGGTGGAGCGGCAATGGCGGTAGCGTTCTCCCGCCGGCTGCCAGCCGACGGCATTTTCCCGTCGCGATGTTCCAAAATCGAAAACGCAACGCGAGTTTTTATCATAAATTCCAAAGAAAAAGTGGTATAGTGCTCCCTGTTTGTGAATGGCATTCAGTTTAATAAACCAGTGTATATATACTAGCTTGAAGTCAATTTCAATCAAAAATATTCAAAAGATAATCTATCTTTTTTAATTTTATACTTTTTTAGTTATTTACACTCACTAATTTAAACGAGTAGAGCTAAATATTACTTTCATAAACAGTGCTTGATTTTTTTTCCTTAAAAGGACTACAGGAGTATAAATATATCATTAATAAATGGATCTTATAGTGTTATTAAAAAGTGTTTTATATGTAAATTTAGTAGAGTTTGAAACAATAACTGTTCAGAAATTTCAGATTCGCAATAAACATAGATATCTGTTATTTCCCTGAGAATAATTTTATTGTTACATGCTATTGTTTGTTGCTGTAAAGATAATAATTGTCAGGTCATTATTAAAATTTATAGGTTTAAAATTATAAAATATAAGATAAATTAAATAATAGAATGTTATGTTATTTTTAATCAATAATAAGGAAGACTTCTTATAATATTTGTTAGCTCTATCAACTCTATAAACAAAGAATAGTCAAAAATTTAGATACCTTTTTATAGTGTATTGTTATAAAAAATATTTCACTGTTCGCAATGTATTGTTTTTTAAATTAAATAATAATTCTTAATAATAATAAAATATTGTTATGTCGCATGTATGTTATACCTTGATATTTCACACTCTTAATTGTATAAGTTTTCAAAAATTATTCAATTAAATATTATACCTATGTTTATTACCATAATAAAACCAGAATTAAATAATTAAGAAATATTATAGTGCCTTCAATATTGAAATAGGTAATAAAAAATAGAGATTACATTTCATCATATATGAAGACTAATTAGGTACCTTAAATACAAAATTTTTATTAAATTTTGCCTTTTGTAATATCCAAAACAATTTGATAATTTTAAGATTAGATAAAAAAAGCATGATAGGTATGTTAAAATCACGTTAAAAATGTTTGAATGCGAGTGTTACTATTTTATTTGAATAAAAAAAACAATTTTGTACGTTAGTATCTATTTATTGTAATTATTGACAATTAGAATTGAAGTGATAATTTTAAAATTAGAAATATAAGCTGTTTTCAATTATTCATAGCTTGCATTTTTTTTATATCCTAATTTCAAAGCTAATAGTTGTTGTATAACTTTATATTAAGTCAACATATGTATGTATTTTTAATTTTCATACAATTTTCAACTACTTTTTGCTGTTCTTCGTTTTAAGTAACTTTTAAACATATGGAAAAGAAAAGTGAAAAAATATTTGTATTGCTTTTAAAAGTGATTAGAGATTCGAAGGAGCCTTCTTTTATTAGTCTGAACACTTATATTCATCTAATGAAATATCATTTAGAGTATATATTTTTATGGCAATACTCAAATAATGTAAAGTAATACAAATTAATAGAAAAAAATGCAATACAAACAACAATTTGAGACGAATTTAAAATTGTAAGACAAATTATACAAAATACATAAATATAATATAAAAAAATTGTTTTCTTTACAATATACTTCTTACCTTCCTTTAGGAGTTCGCACTAACAAATGAATTTTAGTTAAATATAATTTATGATTTAAGATCTTTTTCAGAAATCTAATATTAGCCATAACGTAAGGGTAAGCCAGAGTAATAAAACTGTATGAGTGTTAAAAAGATATTTCACTGGGAAATAAGTAATAAACATGCGACCCCCATCAATCAAACGGTCGCTGAAGCCTGATGAGAACTCAGACTGAAAATACAAATATCCAACCTAACATAATGATAATAACTTACTACAACATACAGGTGAAGGCTTTTTACCTCCTAGTTACAGTACAAAGTTTACGATAAATTATTTCTAGTACTTTTCTTATAAATTCAACCGTACGTACCTACAAATAAACGCCAATTAACGTCGTTCCTCTCTCTTCCCCTTAATAAGTGAAGGTATTGACATTCTGAGTACCTCCGGCGAATGAAAACGAGTGCACAAAACAAATGAACTTGTGTAAAATAAAACGTCATCATCATCGTATTTATGTCGTCACTTCTGGACTTTCCTTATGGATCAAAAGTCAAAATGTATCATAAACCCTGCAACCGGCCAATGTGGGATTGATTGGTATCGCCCAAATCAAACTCGTCAATAATTGTCATATTTTTATGCAGATTGCTGTTTTAATCTAACTGGAGGGAGACTCTGTACCAGGGTCGTCTGCTTAGGTACCTCCGTCTTACCTATTTCTGCCGCAAAGCAGCAGTGCTTGCATTACTGTGTTCCGGTTTGAAGGGTAAGATATGGCAGTGAAATTACTGGGTACAGTGACTTAACATCTTGTGTCACAAGTTGGCAACGTACACTGTGGTTCTTGTGAGGGTTGCAGTTTTGCTGCGAATCTCACAAGAGCCACATGTATTATAGGTGACTGTTACCACTTACCATCAGGTGGGCAGTTTGCTTGTTTGCCAACTTTCTGCAATAAAAAAAAAAAAAAAAAAAACCTCACAAACTATTTCTATAGTAATTTGTAACTTTGATGATTAAAAATAACTTGGTAAGGTTAGAACCAGTGAAAACTATGTAAATTTTGGGCTTATTTTATTTGGGCGTTATATCTACATCTACACTCATATTATAAAGAGGAAAAATTAGTGTTTTCGTATTTTTGTAATGAATAAACTCAAAAACTACTAAGCCGATTTCAAAAAAAATTTCACCATTGGAAAGTTCCATTCCACCTAGACTATTGCCTAGGTTACTCAGCAAAAAATAGAGAAAATTTAATGCTAGAAAAAAATTTAAAGAATTTTGTCCACCCGTGCGAAACCGGGACGGGCCGCTATAAAACGACAGCAGAGTAGACAATACCAACGGTTTGATTTGTCTTTTGTTGCATTGAAGAGTTCCAGATAATTATTTTTTGGTATAAACATGTACTTAAGTAACATATAAAATAAAAACAAAAATCCATTTTTACTTCTTCGATATTTAAACGTATTAAACTTGTATTATTAAAATTGGTTCACAATCCAATTCTCTGAAGTAAAATACTTCAGTTACCCACCTTAACTAGCTTTTTTCTAACATTTTTATCAGTCCTTACTATCATATGCCTTAAGCCTTAATGTTTTAAAATCTTACTATTCAAAGTAAGTATAATAGCAAGAATAAAAATATCAATCAATTTTTGATATGGTAATTAACCATTTCAAAAATCGTACTAAAGTCTATATCTTCTTTAAACACACACATAGCATTTTCACAGAGTTCAAAAACTATCTTTAAGCTTTTGGCACAAAAGCGACAGGCAACGGGCTGTCTGAATTCAGAGTGTAGAGCCATAAGCCATAAAGTTACTTTGTGTGTATGCTCTTTTATGGTCACACACGCGTGAGTAGGTATCCATGTACTACATGCAGCTATTATCACAACTACTCGTACAAGCGTAATTTACCAGCCCTCGTGATATATGATTAGTGCAATTTTTTTATCATTACTTAAAGTTTTCATTCCTTTTTTTAAGACGTAAAGTCAATATCAGCCTATGCATATTACTGGGCCACCTGCTTTCCCTAGGGTGAAAACACCGCAATGGGCGAAACACATCTCATGGGTTCAGTGCGGCTAACAACTTCATATCGCAGCTTACACTATCGTCTTAACCTGTCTTAAGCCCCGTCCTATTAAATTAGATTAAGGGACTATTAACTAGTTTGTACTACAAAACAAAATTTTATATACCTTAGCAACGGCACTGCCTTTGCTTTCGTTTGCTCCATTACGTAGAATAATTCTCTCACGATCATATTATTATTTATGGAAAAATATATACAGCTAGTTGATCCAACAAGCATCATGCAAATGAAGTTATAGTTATGATATTATGCTAATATCCGTATACAGAAACAAGCATAGTCAGTTTTACTTCAACTTCCGGTTTTCTCTTTCAGTAAAAATAAAAGTTGTAAGTAATATTTATATTAATTAGAATATAACCTTAAAATTCAGACTGTATAGACGAGACATTAAATATCAGATTGAAAAAGTTTCATACAGCACCACTACAAAAGTTAAATAAAACTAAGACGATAGTCCCTGAGAATTTTCTATTCAAGGCTGTTTTGGACACTACATGTTAAGGTCGTGATGCTCACTAGATGGCAGAAATGGTCAATGTCAGATATTTATATTCACAGTTACTGAAACCAGAAAAATATCAGAATGAAAAATACACGTGAATTTATGTTGAAATTCCAGCTTTTACTTTTTATCCCGCTGAGCAATTTCAGATCCTATACGAGACAAACTTTCACAAAAGATTACATTTATACAGAAGAACAGACGCACAGATTTTATTTTGGATATATCTGATATTCTATTTCGCTTAATATACATTGTGAATTATAAAGTTGTGTTTCGTAACATTTTCCTTCCTTTAATAGCATTCCTTCTGTATATAAATGCTGTTTACTGTATCGAGATCACAAGTATAAACAAGTGAAGATTGATTCTATTGGTTCCATCTCATGCGTGCCCACAAGCTTTGTGCTAAGGGTGAGCGCACATGACGCCCAATTAAGCTGCGATTCGGCTGGCTGCGCGCGCGCCGAGTCGTGACCGAGGGCCTTTGCTGTAGTATCATTGTAATATGATAGTGGCTCTTAGAGCTGATATCTATCATATATGGGTCAATACTAGTTAGTTTAAAACGGAGTTTGTGCTGTTAATTTAAATACATAGTATACGATAATACCTATAGGTATCTTAAGGTACCTGTTATATTTATTAAGAACAAATTTACCAAAAAGGTGGTAATCAAATATAAATTTTTATTTGGCAATAAATTTAATTAAAATCATGTATAAGTAAGAACAGAATAAATTATAATCGGCTTTAGGCACTATCTTTTAAGCATATAAAGAACAGAAGACAAAATGTCTGTTTGAACATTTATTAAAAATAACCTTTTTGTCATAATTTAATTGTTAAAACATTTTATGTGAATTTTAAATGCAAGCTTTTTTTATATACTTAGAGCAAAACGTTTACAAACTTATCACAATATTTAATAAATTTTTGGACGTTCTTTTTCATAAACAAAAAGATAAACATAGCCGAAATAATGATTCTTTGTTTCAATTTGCGAACTGAAATCCAAAGAGGTTGGAAACAAAAATCACACCTCGCTAAGAGCATTACGAACGCTTATAATCGGCTAAATATCGAATCGTTCCATCCATTGTTTGGAAGCTTTAAACCTTCAGCCCTCGGGAATTGCTTTCCAGAGTTCTAAGCCTACCGCCTTCGGAAAAACTTGTGCAACCGATCAATTTCCAACCTTACTGTAAATAAAATTAAGTCGAAAATTTACTCGAGTGGGGCCTAAAATAATTCCTGAAAAGTGAAAGCTTTCCTACGCAAGGTATTTAGGTATAAACTCCTATTGAAAGAGGTGAAAGTTTGGGGATGTTTCGTTTTATGATAATGGACTTTAAAGGGTTGAGAGAGGGTGTTTTTTCGGTTGTGTTGAGGGGTTGTAGAGGAGTGTTGAGAAGATTGTGCAGTAACGAGTCTACACACAGAGTGTAATTGTATCGGGGATCAGAATCGACCCACTGGCGCATAGTGAGGGAAATGTGTCGATGTACTTCCACAAAAGTGCACGGAATTCTAGTCCTTATTGACCTTTTACATACATACATTCGTCTAGATATCTAAAATATTGGAAATTTGGTATTTTATGATAGAAATGAAGATTCAAATTTAGATGAATTTACAAAGCTTTTGACTTTTGATACTTAAGCGATTTACTTAGTTATACTTACGACTTCTACAGATTTGCAATATAATTTAATTTTATATCGATTATTTATGATAATGGTATACAAATATTTTAAATGACGTTACTTCTGTTAGAGCCATCGAGTCTTGTGATCGTTTATCTCGTCATTTAAAAAAATGTATAAGTTAAAAAAAATTGTCGATTTAAACGAACTTTTTAAGTACTTTTTGAGTTTGTTTTTTTAACTATCACAGATCTAGCAATAAAAAATTAAGAAAACGATAACCTAACGCTTTGTTAACACTGACAATTTGAATTTAAAACAATTGACAATCTTGAACAACTTACTCTTTAAGCGATTGAATAAGTATAATTCAAGTCGCGTTTTTATATTCCTACACAACCAGTTTTCTTCTAAAACTACCAACGACTACCAACCTACTATGGAAAGTAAATGGAGACCTAATATCCAGTTATGGATTAAGTTATGGATCCATTATGTCGTTAGGTCCATGTCCACCTATAATATAAACAAGACACAAGTACCTCACAATGTTATACAGCTTTATATGGATCAAACTATTGGCAAACTATCTAGGAATTATCGATGACTCAACTAGTGAATATTTTGTGACATGGTGAAGAGTAACTTGTAACATTATAACAAAATTTTATTTAATTTTCCAATTCAATGAATGAAAGAATTGGTTGTTACTGTTGGGACAAAGTGTCGGAGACCCATGATAATTGAATTCTACACTTCTTTATTAAAATACAATAAAATAAAATTGTCTTTTATATCTTTATTATTGTTTTAGTGGTTTTATCTATTTAAATATGTCTACCCCATTATACCAAATAGATAGTGTCTTTTTTAATACTAAATAGGTATTTACTTGAACTAGTAACTAAACTAAATACAAAAAAATTAGCAACTTCTGATGTAATCCAAAAAATTACATTGTAACAACCGTACATCTGAGATATAAAATTTTATATCTTAAACCACACTTATTTTTAAGGTTTTCCTTCGCTAGTTGATGGTGATTGAACCGTGTAGTATTTATTGTCAACATTTACTTTTACATATATTACACTAGCTGACCCGGCCACGCGTTTTTGTGTTATAAATTATACACGAACAACAACAACAACGAAGGTGCTGCTGACTGGCGTCGTACTCTATTAATAGTTGACATTGACATTTATAATAACGGACAATATGGTAACAAACACACACACAAAGTATTGTCATGATAAAATAAGGATATTCAAACTTCTTTTAGCGTTTAACTTGTGTTTTATCTACAGAGGTTATATTTCTTTATATTAACCTTTTTATCGATAGCCCTGAATGTATAATTTCTTACTACCCCCTCCCTATTCGCACAGGGGTCGAACCCGTGACCGCGGGGGTGGCTATTTATCGTGCGCCCCTTATTTTTATTTGTTTCACCCTCTCATAATTGTTACTTAATGATCAGAGGCAGAACATAGGACTATGGTATTCGTATTGAGACAAATGTTAATATAATGACGAGGTTATTAACGAGATGACTTGATGCATAATTCCTTACCTACAATCAAATAATACAATAAAATAAAACTAATTAGTTCGTATAATGGCATGAGATACAATGTTTTGCACATTAGCTAAAAATGTTACTCAGAGTTTATACCAAATATCTTCACAAATAATTATTTAAAAAGGAGGATTTATAAAAAAAAGTTCTCATGAGAAAAGTTTTTTGTAGCCATTACGTGTCAAAATAATTAATATTATTTTAATAGTTCTTAATATTAACATTTGGAAAGAAAGGGGAATAGTCGAATATTTTATAATTTATCTGTTGAATGTGGTCTTATTTTTTACTACTAACGACATCTGGCACTTTTAAAAAAGAAATATTTTTATGCAGATTCGCACACTTTTCGGAACCATGCTTTTTGCAAGCTCAAGTCAGAGGTCAAAGTTCAAGAGATTTATTTTTGCCACCCCTCAATAGATGGCGTTGTTACATTTAATTGTAAACGTTTTGATATCGTCAGCAAAGTTCTAATAGTGCGTAAATCATTTTGACGGGTTTTAAAGATTTTATGCCATTCGATGTAGACAGATCACGTGCTTTCACTCGATCAATCAGACAATTCAATAAAACTGAACCTGCGTATGAAATCATTAACTACTTACACAGCTTAAATCAGTCAGCTGCATACAAATTTGTTGCTTGGAAAGTGTTCTGCGAGATTAATTTAAAGTAAAAGTCATTGTTTTTGTGATTACCTTTATTTAAAGTAATCTTTAGCTGAGACAGGCCCCATATCTCAACAATCTGTCGAGAAACTGCCACACGAAACTGCTCCACCTTCATATGAAGCGGAACACTTGATCCAAGAACCGAATCTACATTTGAATGAACAAGAATCTCAGGAAAAAGCTCCACATTTTTATTTATTCTCAATTAAAATAGGAAAAGAAGCGCGTCAGCACAGCGGCTGACAGGTCAGCCGCTGTGCTGACGCGCTTCTTGCAGAATTTTTAATGAGCTTAACTTGCCTTACCCTAATAGGACCAATGTAATACTTGTTGTTAATATAAAGTGGGCAACATAACTGACGACAAATATAATGCTCATAAACAGTCATTAGACATGATCAAAAACGAGAAGATAAAAGATAAAGCAAGAGCTCAAAAAATCTGTGATGTACATGTTTTCACGCTTAAGGAAACATGGTTTAAGTCACAGCAATATTTAACCAACAGAGCGGAAATCATGACAAAACATTAATCATTACAAATATTTTAATAAAACACTATTTATTTTTTATATATTTTATGTAATTTTCAATGCGATCTTATATTCTTGCGAGTATTTTTCTATTATAATATTTTACACTATTTATTTTGTCAATTACTTGATTTTAAATCCTTTTTGCAGATATATGTATACCAAGGGTACCTGAAAAGTAGACTTTATTGACATACGTACTGTTAGAACTTCACCGACGATATGTAAGTTTTCATACTATTTCGCGGATTTAGAGGTACCTATATGTGTAAATTTTTTCTAGTTTACAGTGTAATTAGAGAATAAGTTAGCGGTGTTGTTTGCGCCATACAGTGGCCATACAGCCACATATTTAACTTGTTCTACAGCAGAGCAAGGATATTTCAGGGATAGATAAACCAACAAGTTTACTTAGGAAGTTAACTTTTGGTATGTCTTGGTCAATTCTTATATGACTAAGAATTGAACATTCTGTTTTAAAAATAGACTCATAATCATTATCAAAAGCCAGTTGTGTGAATGTATTATATTTATTCAATTGGCATTTGAAAAAAAAGTAATTAAATTAATCCAGATATTTTTTATTACTTTTAGGATGAGCAGTCTGGAGAATTAAAATTTTTTGTCGTTGTAAACAGTTTATATATTCATATAGAACTGAATAGAACCTTGAAAGAAGCTTAAGAAGTCTGCCTACCTTAAATTTCATTGGCGGTATACTAACTTGACTCAATTTCGCCTTGACCACGCCATGTCACTAATTACTCACTCTCTTATTTCCTCATTTATTTATTTAGTTCTCTTTATTGCAACAAATACCTACAGCACAAGGCGGACTTAATGTCTTGCGATATTTTCAGTAAATTTCCGTCAACCAGTAGGGATTTATAAGTACAGGAGCGATACATTAAAAATCTAATTATAAAATATACTTAAAAATAGAGTCTCTAACACATATGCTTCCTCATCGTCTAGTATCGTAAAAGACTTCAGTCACAAGCTTCTCAAAAATGAGATTTGAGTTTTTTTTGTAAGACTATTAGTATATATCAAAAATTATTAGTGCGGAATGCACTCTGAGGGTTGAGTCTTTTTATATAGACTCAAATAATAACCCGAGGCTAAATTTTTTAAAAATTGCTCGGTCTTTAAAGAGAACTGAAATCTGAGAAACTTACAAAACTGTAAACAATACGATCTTAGCTGTTGTTTAGCATGGTTAGTGGTAGAAATATTCGTTCTTTCATAAATATTTTTGTTTTCTTATTTATATTTGCATTTATGTAAAGTAACAAAAATACCAGCATTTATGGGCCACAGCACAACGATAATTTATTATAAGTATCCTTTGGATTAGACTGCAGTTTCCTTCCATAAAGTTTAACTTTCAATTCGGCTTTAAAGAACTTAAAGCAGGCGATTATCAAAAAATAGCACACTGGACTCGATCCTCATCCTAGCTTTCTTCAACCTTTCTTAAACGCTTTCTTGTTCTGTAGGCACATTTCAGCTAAATTATACTTAACAATATTTGGTTATTAAACCATTTTACTTACTTTTGACAAGTTTTGGTTTCAGCTGAAAATCCTGTTTCGGTCGGGCTCTAATTAAATATACTTACCTAAACTTACATAGTACTTAAACAAAGAAATAAGAACAATTTAAAATACAATAATCCAAAGAAAGAGCCCGAAGATCAAGCTCTTGTTTAAAGTAATGTCCGCCCGTTTAATACAAGCGACTAGGGGCAAAAGATCTGGCAGCTTCTTGGACGCTGTCATCCTTTTGGGCACCTTTTTTAATAGCAGCTGGTTTTCGAATTTTTTGTTTCTTTTTTGTTATTTTATTATATTTAGATTTAATATATATATTATATTTCTTAATTGTTGAAATATAAAAATAAAATAACGAGTTAAATAGTTGTTAATATTAGAAATAATGAAGACTGAAAAACACAAATAATCTATTTATTCACTTACACACAATATGTAGACATACAGTGAGCATATGAATAAAGATATTAAAAGGAAAATACATTCATATAATACGTATGTACAGATAGACTTATACAGGATCTTATTACAATGTAAAGAAATAAAAAGTCGAATTGCAGTGAGCATGAGGGACTTGGAGACGAAATCGATATTATGAACAGGCGTTTGAAGAATAAGGCTACTTAAGCGAAAGTCATGTAGATGAGAGATATCCAAAAACTTAAACCCAAACTTCAAATATTCTGGTGTACGAGGGTTAAAAGAATGTTAAGGGTATAAACAACTCGCAGGTTACTTCGTTTTCACATAGCGAGCCATTCGAGCTGCTTATGGAAAGCGGATACATGATCATATTTACGTAGACCGATGATAATACTTTTGCACTTGTTAAAAATCGATCGAATCGAATCGAAAAATCGAATCGAGCGCTGATCAGTGTGGGATATATCTGTGTAGTAAATGAGAGGGAGATTGAGAAGCTGTATGAGCATAATTTTGGTACTAGTCAGGAGAAATAACTTATTTAAATCGAATAACAGGGGTGTCAAATTGATAATGTCTAAAAGACAGGCTATTGTCTTTGACACTGGGTTTATAAAGGTTTTTATGTAATCAAAGATAGAATAAAAATATACCTCTAATCTAGCCCGCGCTAAACATTAAATAAAAAACATAATCTCGAACTAAAAACGTTGCCGCAGACTATCGATAACAAAGGAGTATTACATCTCTGTACGGTTTATACTTGTCGGTGGCTCTCGGCGTGTTTGATGTAGCGCGGTGTCTTTGTAGCTGCGCTTGCGCAACAATACTTGCGTTAATCTCGCGCCATTTTTTGCCGCGAAACAAGTGTTTGGCTACTAAACAAACCTTCAAATATAATGTAGTTTGTGGGAAAAGATACCGTCAAGCTAATCTTATCGAGTAAAGCAGCGCCTCTAGCGGCCAATTGTAGGATAAAATTTAAGTACCAACCTATTTTACACGTAACAAAACGGTTAATTTTAAAGATAAGTACAGAAGCAAGGGTGCTTTTGTTTACTCTATCCTCTTTACTCGCATCTACTATGAGTATAAATCCGGGCATATAAGTTGAACCTGATTTTGAAATCACGTGACATGAGCAGTAGCAAGTTTAGGTGGATAATGTACCTGCGCAAGTTTATAGTTTATGGTTTGACTCAAGTAACTTAGCCCGACCTATAGTATTTCTTAAAGGTAAATCTTTGTTGTCTACTCTCTAAAGTAGAATTAGCGAGATCCTTCGAAGACACGTGAAGCAATGTGCCTCATATTTAGTCTCTATGGTCAGGCTTTTCTGTGGTAGCATGAAGCGTCTATTTGTGGTTTTAGTTGTCTTGTTAAAATTTGTGGTTTGGTGGATATTAGTGCTTAATAACGGTGGATTATTAACCACTTAATGTTTGTGAATATGCAAGAGTGTCGGTTTGTGAAACAAAATAGTGGCAGTTGTCTGTTCCTGCTCTCTCAAGAAGTCCACGGGAAGGTTTTTGTAAAAACTACACCTTTACTGAAACCTAGGGAAAGGGGTATCTCATCAACACTCAGTACTCGTTCCTTGAGAGATAGTGAGCAGGCGGACTGTGTGGGAGCCATGTTGCCGATGTCCCTTAAGATTATAACTGTTTTGGTTATATATTTTGGAAAAATCGTCCTGCTCTCTCCTTTATTAAATTGTGATACCTGACAAAGCATTTTTGTCATATTTTAAACCTTGTGGTTGCAATAAATGTATGTATTTGTAAGACTAGAACAAATGGCGTTCTATTGTATCGGAGGCAAAGATACACTTAGGGTCTATGAGCGCCTTATTTCGATAATGTTGGATTTGTAGAAACCACCTCCGTTATCCAAATTTCGATTTTCGTTCGATTCAGTTTAGGAATGACAGAAGCAGGAAGGAAAGGGATTTGTGTTCGGTAAGAGTATAAGTATGTAATAGTATACTTAATGGTACGGCATTTCTAATTCCATCTATAACCAGCCAGTAAAGCATCTGATACAGTACATTAATAACTAATTCCGTCGTCATTGATACATACAGTAAGGGTTGCGTGAGTTTTCAACTTAAATTTTAATATCTGATAACATCAGAAACCCGAATGTAAATTTTCAAATTTGCAAATATAACTATCACATTTATTTTAAATATACAATTTTTATCTGTTCCCTTATAATTAAGGTAAATATTAACTTTAAGCTGGCACGTTTAAATACTTACACTTGAGCTTCAGGCCTCAGGTAACAACAGGATATAAACAACTCCGTTGTCGTGAGACAACAATAAAATAGAAATCGTAACTACGAACTACAAACTAAATAAGTATAAACCTAATCTTTTCATATGGTTGACAAAGTTTATTTGGTTATTAATTTGACAAACAGTTAATTACTATCTCACGCTACGTAACGTTAAGTTTAATATAATTTCACCAAAATACACACCAATTATATAGCCGGGTTAAAAAATATAATTACTCCACCCATCTGTCTTGGGTATCAATTCTTGATAATCTTCATAATCCTGCCCCGTTGCCTGAGGGTACAGGGGGAGGGGGTAGTCTAAAGAAATCCTATTTTCATAGTTCACTTCACCAACCGGCGTAATTTTGTTATTACGCATCACCGCATTGGGCTTCTGTTGTGTAGTTAGACGAATTAAATTGATAGTTTGTATATGGAATAAAGTTAAAACTACCCGAATCCAAAAATTAAAGCATTAAAAGGACGCAGTGGGAATATAAATTTCAGATTTCCTAAGTATCTAAATATTAGTATTTGATAAAAGAAGGAAATTCAGCTATTAATAACTGTGACACCTATGTTTTTGTAGCACAAAATACAATCATTTGACTTAGGGAATTTTCTAAACCTACATGTCTGAGGAACAATAAAATGAACAATATTTTCTTTGGATATTACTTATATAAGGTAAATAATAAGCTAAAGGTACTTATATTCATTTATAGCCTTTCCAATGAGTAAGAATAAACTAAAAAATATTTCTTGAATTGTGTGTTTCTCTAACAGCTGCATCAAGTATCAAATATGACTAGTCGAACTTCAATCTTCTTCAATGTTTACAAAGTTATAGCATATTTTTAATTTTAAGGAGACAGTCCCGGGGTGAGGGGGTGGTCTGTTTCACTTTTGTTGCATCTAAACATTTGTATAAAATTCACCACAGGCTGTGGATGAATAACGTATCAGGAAGGTCAAATGAGCATATTATTTTACTTACTTTTATTTTTAATATATTATTTTTATTCGTTTATTATTTACATTTGCTTTTACTAAAAATTCATTGGTGTTATGAGAAATAGTTCACGTTTTTGATAAAAACAATTATTTCTATGTTTTTATAATAGTATTATTTTTTAAATATACTTTCTTAAATATTTAATAATTAATAAAAAATTAATATATTGATGTACATAAAAACAGAAGGCTCTTTTTGGAGAAATATCCGCATTTTATCACAAGATTTGAATCAATGTCATTCAACTTCTTTTAGGGAAAAGCAATGTTAACGATGGTATAACGAATTAAACACGAATTAATATCTAATTAATAACTAATCGTAGTTCAAACATAAAAATACGTGAGGGTACTTATTAAATTATTATTAAGTAGTCCAAAAAAGTTTCCCTATATCATGGAATTCCGTTCATAATAAAGGGAGACAAAAAACAGCTGATGTTAAGTTTTTTGCGGCTTCTTCTCAATACAAGTTCTCTCGAAAAACTTACGAAAGCGAGGAGTAGCTGTTGTTTTGTGAATAACCATAATATTTGTGTGATCACATCCATTGATAAGGAGCAGCAACATTTACCCGTTCAGTCTCTTATCAAACTAGATTGATGCAGTCGCTAAGCATAAAGCTTTGCTAGCACCATATATTGGAGCGGAGCTTAATACAAAAATAAAATAAAATAATGTTTAGTTAATTTTAAATATCCATAAGAATGAAAACTTTCAAAAAGCGCGTATTTTTTTCAATAGGAAATCCCATAGAGCCAGTGGTTTTTGGTCATAACTTTTTATTTTTGCGAATTTCAAAATTCCACTCAAAAAAATGTTAAAATCGATTAAAAATTCGGGAAGTTATGGCGTAACAGACATTGTGTCATTGAAGCTGATCCATGGGAGCTCCGCTCCAATATAGAGTAGTATATAAAAACTATATCTTATTTTAAAAAGGATTTCATTAACCCAGATAAGCCCGAAACTATTTTTATCTTAGAAAGAGAAGGTTTTTGGATATATGGTTTGTTATAATCCCAGTATCTTAGGAAAAATTTAAAAAAAAAATTCACTAGTAGAAAAGCTGGAAAATTGATGACCCATATATGGGTCGGTGGGCATAAGCACTGCGTTTAAGTAAACGCTTAAGAAATAAATAGAAATATACATAAAACGCTTAAAATTGAAAAAATTGTGTTTTCTAAATTTCTATTAGTTTATTTATGACTAGCTGACCCAGCCACGCGTTGCTGTGGCAGTAATATTATTTTTCTAAAATATTTTTTTTTTCTAAAATAAAAGTTGCCTAAGTTACTCCTTATTACATCAGCTACCTGCCAATAAAAGTCCCGTCAAAATCGGTCCAGCCATTTCAGAGATTAGCCGGAACAAACAGACAGACAGACAGACAAAAAATTGTAAAACATGTTATTTTGGTGTATGTACCGTATATATATTCATATGCATGTAGTAAAAAACGGTTATTAGAATATCAAAAACAGACACTCCAATTTTATTTATATGTATAGATAACGGCTATTGATAATATATATAAATATTACTGTGTAATCTTTTAAAACACATTTTAGGGATGTAAATGTATGTAATATTCTACTCAAATGTGGCTAGTTTTTTTATATATTTTATATTTTAGATCATTACTAACATAAGATCAAGAATGTAGTCGAGACTGTATGAATCTCCAAAGCTGCTTTTTGGTATAGGATAAGACCCGCGTTTTGTGAGAAACCTTTCTAAAAAGGCTCTTGTGACTGACCTGCTAAAACCGAGAAGATGGAAATCTCCACCGTCACTACGGAATATTGCCACACATTATGTTATGACATTTCAATGCTTTTACAGAATAGAGGAAACTAACATTTTTTGCCTCTAATAGAAGTTCGATATAGACCTATATTTGACATTATATATTTTGACAATTTGAGAAAAACGCTTCGTTTTTTATAGTGGAAAGTGAGTTGTTTGTTCTTGAAAAATGCCATGAGTTAGCCAAATAGAGGTCTCATTTTAGTAAATTTATCATTTTGAATAAGTCGCGCCACAGTCAGATATGTTTTCCCAAAACATACAACGAGTTTATATAGAAACATATCCACTATAAAGAAATATTTCAACGAAACATTTTTCAGTTTAATTATGGTTACATAACATTTTTTTAAACATATAGATTCGTATATTCCACTGTAAAGCTTATTACCATGCCATTGAATAATTGGTTAAAGTAATTTATAACGTATTTAGTTTTTTAGTATTTCCAGAGGTTGGAAACTAGAAAACTAGTATTATTTGTGTCTTCTCCTCCAATGGTAGGCCTTATTTCCTACGGGCATACGTAGAATGAAGGCGAAGAACTAACTCTTTAAGATGTAGATGCCATTAGCTTATGAAAAAGATTTCTTTTGTTAACTGGTAAAAGGAATGTTATCATCTTCACTTTCCTTATCAGATATAGACCAAATAGCACACAAAGCCTCTACGATGCACGTAGATTATGTATAGTAATAGCATCCTCTTCCTCAGTATCTCTATCTGTGACAGGAGTATTTGCGTTACAAAGTGGTTCAAATATAATACATTATGGAGCTAGATAATTATTAACATCTAATTCACTCAATATTTTGAAAATATTCATAAATATAAAACAACAATTATATTCATTTAAAAAGTTAAAAGTACTATATTTGTGCCGACGGACCCATGTATGGGTCCATGGAATGCACACCTAAATAAAAGGGTAAAAATAAAGATAATTTTAATTTTCTTTACACTATGAATATTACTAAAGTAATATACTTTTTAGTTTCACTACTGTTTTATTAGAATACTAACGGCAAATTATTATAAACTTACTTTTTTGAGGATATGTTTTACAATTTTCGATTCACAATTTTTCGGCCGCAAATAACAACTGGTAATGTTTTGATTTACTATGTTACTTGTCATTATAAATAACAAATACCTCTTAAATTTTCTAAAAATATGTGTATTTTGTTTTTAACGTATCAAAAAAAGACGGTAGATTTTTGAAATTCTTAATACCCATACATGGGTCGGTAGGTTTAAGTGGGTTAAGAAATATATGAAGTTCTAATATTCGTTCGATTATTAACTATAACTTCTAATGTACATAACACCTGTAAGGCAAAGTAACTTCACTTTGTATGAAATAATTCGGAATTCAGAGGCCTAATTGTAAGATTTTAAATATGCAACGCGTTTGAGTTAATATTTGTGTGTCTGACCTTAATGCATGCAAAATCTGAATTAAAGATTATCCTTTGAAATTTGCAGTTACATTCATTTGATAGAGTAACGTTTTCTTCTTTTAACTAAAGTAGCTCGTGACTCTTAAAATTATATTAAAGTAAGTATTAGTTATTGGAAAATTTGGCACTATATTGTATACTCTTGTACCGGTTATAGAAGTTATAATACCTAATATAAGGACAAAACATCGATAATATGTCATGGTGACTAAACCGTTTCTGCTCATTCAATATCGATTATTATATTATCATTATCGATTTTGACGGTAGAACGGTCTATTGGCCGCAAGGACATTCGTCCTCTCTTACCGTGGGATGACAACTAATACAATATGGCGGAAAGCACGAATTATGCCTTCACAACTATTTATTTATGGTTCCTGAACTTTTGACAAGTAATGGGGTAACTATTGTTAGTCACCGGTCGTCTATTTTTGTATCTATAAAGTTTAATTTAATATTTTATGTATTAAAAATAGAATACTTTAGAAAAAACGCGATGATTTAGTTATCATTGAAAATTTCATATAATTTAAACCTGTTATATGAAAGAGAGAATATAGTGTTAAATAAAGATAAATAGGCTAAAGTAACCTATGTTTTGTTTTTAAATTATAAAATTTTTGAATTAACATACGAATAATATTTTGGAGATTTCAAAACCGCTATAGTAATATTAAGTTACTTATATAACATGCTTTAGTATAAGAAGTGTTATATTTTATCGTTATATTTTTGTAATTAGCACCAGTCGTAAGACCGGTAACAAACTAGCGACAATTAACCGCGAGACTAAATGTTGCTGCTACGTATCTCTGTACGCATTTCTAGTGTTGTATGTATTTACCGTGAAAGCTAATATAATTAAGAAATATAATTCGTAGTGCTTCATAAAACCGTATAGGAAACAAAAAACAATGAAGTTTCTATGCCGTTACTTTGAAACTATCAATATATTTAACAAAATATATACCTTGCAACAATTAGACTAAGATCTTACTAAGATCACAATGATATAATTTTATCATATTCCGTACACAATTATCACTTTTAATCTTATTATATAATTTCTTAATCGTTCACCTATATTTATAGTGCAATAAAAACCTTAAAAAGTCTTTCATTAGCCGAGCGATGAAAACAAGGAGAAAAAAGTAATCCAACCTTATTTTTAACAAGATTCCATGAATAAAAACTTATTACAACAAGCTTTTAGCATTACTTGTTGATAAAACGAAGTAAAAAGTTTAAAACGAATCAAACGAGCCCAAACTCGATGGGGTTGTGTCGTTTCATTGCGAAGTTCCGAGGGCCACCTTCCAGCTTCAGGCTCAGATCAATTCCGTGTCATCATAATATAATAATTGTCACGCGATATGCATGCAAAATTTCAGCTAAATCGGAAACCGGTAAGTGGGTCAACTTGCAAGATTTCATAGAAGATACCGGGACTGGTGAAATTAAAAAGCTTGTAAAAAGAGGAGCTTAAATATTTGTCCATATGAATTTATCTGTTAATGTTCGATTTATTTCACTGGGGCCCAAGTTCAAAACACTTTTTTTGTTTGAATGCTAATTTTTGTGCTCCTGAAATAATTTCTTTTCTTCGACAAATCGAGATCTGGTGATGAAATTGGAGAGAAGTCGAGGGAAATCCTCCAAAATTACTAGGCGATGCAGTCGCTAAGCATAAAGCTACGCTAGCACCATATATTGGGGCGGAGCGTTATACCTAAAAAAAGAAATATTTTTTTGTTTCGATGGGAATTTTTGCCAATTTCAAAATTCGGGCTCCCTCACAATCTGTTCCCAAACCTGATGATTCGATTCCATACATAAATCGGTTAAAAACTCGGAAAGATATGGCGTAACAGACGTTGCGCCATTGAAGCTGATCCATCCTCCAATAAACACGTGTGTTTGTTGATTTTATTATAACTTTTTAAGTTTCTCACGTCTGAAGTGTCATTTCATGTTATTCAGTTAATTATCATAATTCACGAAGGAAACTTTTTGTTAATGAATATAATAACACAATTACAACATACGTATAGGTCATAAATTCTTCATAAAAAAGCAATAATAAACTAGTCATTACAAATTAGTTTTCCGTCCTAAATGGGCAGAAAATAATAAGTAATAAATGAGTTTTTATTCATAAGTATAATAAGCTCTTAAACAGAGCGGAATGAGTGTAATGTAACGATATCATGTTTAATTGTTTTTAATTAAACGCAATAAAATGTGCGGAGGCCGGTGCTACCGAGAAAAGGGATCAACGTCCTGAGTCTTACCATGGGCACTAAAGCTGTTACGAATGTGTTATACAGTTTTATAAAAAATTAAATATTTTACTTTTATATCAGCATTACACCATCTCTACGCCACAAAGATTTATTATCCGGAGGTTTGCTAAAATCGTAACCCATTGCAGGTGGTTGGCGATCGCATTAAAGCTAAAATTTGAGAAGATGCTGCTGCCGGTTTTCTGTCGTTCTGCTGTTCTACCGTAATCGTGTTTTACGACACCCAAGTATCATGAACTGCACACATACGCAACATACGCAACAAAATATCTTTTATTTTTATATTTGTTCCTTTTGCATTTATGTAGCTAATTATGATAGAGTACACTTGATCATAACCACTCTAGCTTCAAGTACTGACTGAATGTAACAGATAAGAAAAGTTGTGCATTTTTTATTTAAATATTCATTATTAATATATATTGAAGTCTTTATTATTACATTCATTATATTAATAATGTTTAAATACTGAAATAAAACAAGGTAAACATATATGATACGCAAAACTTTTAATGACGGAGGCTTTCGCTTGCAAACCGGTTTCTCGGGTGCATTTCCTGGCCGAGTCAATTAAGAAAACAAACCTTTACTTTGGGTCGGAGTTGGGTGCTTTGATACCGTCCTTATTACTGATTTCCATGACATTATCTAATTATATTTTTTACATATTTTTATGCATTTTTTCAATGCTATTTATAAGAGAATTTTTATAATAGAAAAATATTAGATAAAATCGATTTCTATTATAATATTTTTTCTTATAAGATAGCATTGAAATTATAAAACTAAATGGCTGTTTCATCTTAATCGATTGCCGAAATATTTGTAAAAATGTTTCTTTCGAATACGAGAGGATACTCCTCTCATTGATGAGGCAACGCTGGCCGACAGCGTAAAGTTGTAAGGTTACTAGAAAATGTCTACGAGTGTTCACAAGGCTCGGTAGCTCAATTGGTAGAGCATTGGACCGGAATTCCAAAGATTGCGGGTTCGATTCCCGCCTGAGAATTCACTTGTAAGCCGAGTCGATTTGTTTTGCATTTTCTATTATAATCATTTATTATCTAATTAACTTAGGTTCAGAACAATCGATGTTATCTAAATTCACATCTAAAAATAAATTGAATTATGTGGACACTTATTTAAATATAAAATAACGCTTTTGCCAATAAAAGCACCTTTTTCATCAAAAAAATATAAAAACGAAAATGGTATATTTTTCAAGGCGTTAATTTAAAAAAGTATATGGACTTTAATGAGACGGTTTGGCTTGTGGTCACTCGATTCCTCTGCCTCTTTTCATACACCGATACGATACTCGCCCGCGCGGAAACTGTCACAATTTTGACGTTTCACTTGACATGACGCATCTCTCCCTACTCAAACAGCCCGCCTTTTATTTTTGTTTCTTTATCTTCATTCAAATCTTCTGATCGGTGTTTTCAAAAATAATTTTTAAATACATATTAAAAAGGTTCCATATTCAAAAGTATCTCTGTAAAAAGATTGGGTACCATTTTAATCGCCTGTTATCTCGATATACCGTTGTGGGGTATTTCGTTTCGTTTCATGTATTGGACGCGATGAATGCATAATTAAGTGGAAGCATTTTTATGATTTTGTTAATCCGAGAAGGTCGTGTTACGTCAGGTGGGGAAGTTAAAAAGCTTTAGTTCATAAGTACGTGATTGATTAAAGCTATTAAAGGAGATTTAAATAAATTTGCAAGATACTTTTCGTGAATAATAACAATATGTTGAATAAAAAAATTGTTCAATAAGAACAGTGTTGTAGAATTTATAATATAATAGCAAGTTAAAGACGAAATCTTCCTGAACGATTTCATAATAAAAAATAGTTGACAAGAGCGTTGACAAAAAAGCGAAAGCAGAAAAGGGTATATAGACCAAAAAAGTTATATTCGTTAACGAAAGTAAACCTCATTCCTTTTTCGTACTGGCCGCGGCACGTCAAGTTTATATTTCGAACATGAAGACGGACTTAAAAAAAGTTGAGTTCTTTTTTAAAAGCGCCGAACGCAACCCGATCCCCAAAATTCACTTGCTACCAAGTTTATTATTTGATACTTTGGGGCGGATTATACTTTTTTTATTTTATTACTCGTCCGTGTCGGCATCTCTTTGGGTTTTATTAGATCGGTTTTTAATACTTAGGTGTTGTTTGTACAGAAATGATTTTATGTTTCAGTAACTTACCCAAAAGATACTTATTGAATGGTTTTTGCTGTGTTTAAAGGTCGTTTGAGCTTAGATGTCTTAGTTCATAAATTCCGAGTCGTCTACACTGAAAGAAAAAGTTATGCCTATGAAACTGGTGTTTTGTGAAGTAAAGATTCATTTGCTTCATAGTATTAATTCAATATTACATAGTCACTCATTTTACGATTAAAAAAACAAACAATTACTTATGTTTTATTATTTCTACTGTCTTGGGAAATTGTTTGATAATTTTTGTTGTTTTTCTTTGACTCAGACCAATCATGTTAAAAATATTTTCTCACTAATTGTAATTTAAACTATCGTTATCTTGACCTCATCTTTTGGCGCGAGACATTGCGTGGTGGTCCTCAAACTTAGCTGACACTTTCTGGAGAACGAAATTGTCAAAATGTCGACCCTTCACCACAAAGCACAACTTTACTCTCTCTTGAGTACTGATGATAAAAAGAACTTAATGATTAACAAATAAAGTTTAAATATGCTTGGCTAAAGAACCTATTGACTGTACGTCCTTTGGTTTTGGGTACATACAAAAAGTTTGAGATATAAGATAAGTTTGGATGACAAAAATAGTCTCTCAGATAGCTCGATGAACTGTGAGTATAAAAGTAAAAAATATATACCACTCTTATTTTGCAGGAAATGCGCAAAGGAATAAGTTATATTAAGTAGTTTTAAAAATTCTTATCGATTTTACTTTACTTCACCACTGAAGCAACTTATCCGCGATCCTGAAAAAGTAAAAAATAAAACAGTTGTTACCAAGTCACCAAGTCAGTTAAAGTTGTTACCAATAGTCAGCATGCAAAAACGATTCCTGAAAAGAGTCAAAACCATAGAATTAAGTAAAAATATAAAAAAACACAAATTTTAAATATTCGAAGAACGTAATACGCAAAAGTGTTAGGTGGTAGTAATTAAAAAAAAAGTGCAAATCGGACTCCGCACCAAGAGTTCCGTACAAACTTTAAGTTAAGTAAATAGTCCGTTTATCATGGGAATAAAGATAAACGGATTGTGGGACAAACTTAACTTTGCTATTGGAAAATTGTTGTCCCCACACATCGATATAGGTCGCGGACAGGCGGACAGACGGACGGGCAGACAGTGGAGTCTTTAGTAATAGGATTCCGTTTTACCCTTTTGGTACGGAACCCCAAAAATATCACTATAAAATATATTACCTATAAAAATATTGTGTTTTTAATATTTAGTCCTTTATAGATTTTGATAATTAAAGCAATTTTTACTAGAAAAATTCAAGGCAACACTCATATATCAGGTGGGACTTGCAAGGTACTAAAAAATTGTTACTGTTTAGGTATATGATAAACACAGACACCGTACTTAGCTATATTTTATTGCAATGGGAAAGTGGTTGACCTTCATTCCACCGCTGGAAATCTCAGTTAACGAAGATATTTTCATATTGGATGACGTCAGATTCTATTTAAAATGTTGTGGTCGTTTTCATATTTCTTATGCGTGTAATAAGGTCCCTACGCATGAAATTGCCCATTTTTGCTTCACACTTATTGTAAAAAAATTTGAAAAAATTATTCATTCCCACTCTTTCTTGAATTCTTAAAAATATAAATTAATATTACTTCTACCATTAAATTAATATGAAATTGCTCTTTTTTGCTACACGCTATTTTCAACAGCAGCATCAACTTTTTTAGGACTTTGACAAAATAGTAGTGACCGACCGAAACATGTTATTTTGCCGAAACCGAAACCGAAGGTTCGGTTTCATTGTAGTTTCGGCCGAAACCGAAACCGAACCTTTTATAAAAAAAAATCCTTAAAAAGTTTCCTTTTTTTTCTAAAATTAATATCTCGCCGACCTATAATTACAGGTTTCTACTTTCAAAGATTTTTCACAATGAAATTTCAGCACAGTTACAGAGGTTCTGTTTGAAAATTTAAAACCTGCCTATGCTCGGCTTCATGCTGTTTTGATAAATGTTGTTTTAGACCATGCAAGGTTTGTTTTTTAGGCTCATGGCTACCGAGTGAAAACGACCTGTTACACAGTTTTCAGGCAGCTTTCGAAACGTCAGCTGTAGATTTCTCAAAAAATTGCCAAATCGGATGTCTTTCCTTTTGTGACATTTTTTACCTAAAACAATAAAATTATTCATTAATTAAAACAATTTATTTTACCGGATTAATCGCGTTTACTATTAATTATGTGTACTACCAAACCCAGAAGCCCAACACTAACCCTAAGCGTACGTTACTCGTAAATCGTCAAAATACCTACTCACACCATTACATTACTCGCAACATTACATTAACATTACACGTCTATATTAAATTTAAAATAATAACTATTCATTCACCTTTCATTTTATTGCATAGGCAGGTACCTACAATCGTTATTACATTAATAGTTCACGCAACTAAGATGAATTTTTAACTTTAATGAAGCAGGTACTTAACCTTGGCACTTACACCTTTAAAATTAAATATAATTTAATAAGTTAGCAAACTATTAAAATAAAGCGTTAAATATTAACTATGTCATGACGAATTCACAACAAAAACAAACTAAAATACTTGATCAAACTACTTACCATTATTCGCGGAACAAACACAACACGAATTGACACGTCTACACGAGCAAAGTGCACTGATATAGGTAGTTGGCGGCGGAGTCAGGCGAGCGACGCTAATTGCCAGCCGTGCCGAGCGCGCCCGACGTTAGCCGAGCGCGACCCGAAGGTACGATGTTGTAAGTTTCGGCGCGGCCGAAGGGTTCGGCGGTTTTTGGCCGAAACCGAAACTCGGGCCGAAACTTGATTTTTTGGCCGAAACTGGCCGAAACCGAAACCGAAACCGAAATTTCGGTCGGACACTACAAAATAGTTCATTACCATTCGTTCTTAAATAAATCATTCTTAAAAATAACAATTTATATTACTTCTACAATTAAAAGAATTAACTCTTTGTTTAGTTGCTACTTTGGACACACATAGTATTCTTTTGAAATGGCTAATTTTGTATTTACGTAGTGTTACTTGAACAAATAAACAAATTTTGTAATATCGAAATCATACTCATTAAAAAACCTAAAAAAATATTAAAATGGACATACATTTTCTTTATAATCTCTTTACAAAAAACTGAAATTTCAAAAGTTGGCTCCTATCCTACTAATATTATAAATGTGAATGTAAGTTTGTTTGTTTATGCTTTCACGCAAAAACTACTAAACCGATCATCATGAAACTTCGTACATATATTCTTGGAGGTATTAGAAGTAACGTAGGATACTTTTTAATGAAAAAAAAATTGCGAGCGAAGCCGCCGATAAAACCTAGTCTATCATACCGACCGATAACCAGAAGAAGGTTCGAACATAATTCAATATGGACATATAGTTTGCATTTTCTGTCTTTTTCAGTGTTCACACTATCATAAACTTACTTAAAAAATAATAAGTAGGCAAAACTGAAAACTTAATCCTTTAAATCTTTGCTGGTAGGTAATGTGACCAGAAGACTAATAGCGTTACCTCACTGTATCGCTAATTCCCTGGACTTTTTCTTTTCTCCCCTAGTTTCATAAAATTATTCACATACATATACTAGATAGTTTCTGCTAAAAATGCGGTACTCTATGCTGGCTTGCGTGTGCGTGCGCGAGTGTAAGAGCTAATTATTCGGAATAATCGTCGTGTATCGATAATTAGACAGACGAATGGTGTCGCGCGCCCGCCCACAGTCACTGAGATTCTCAAAGTGTTAAAATTAATACTTTATATTTATTTTCTCTTCTTTTCTAGTGAAACATTTTTATTTTAAGAGAAAGCTACTTAGAATATATAAGTTTTTATTTTCTTTGAGATATTTCATATTTGTTATTTATCTACTTAATACACATATTCGTTCATGAGAAGTAAAACAAAGTTTATTTTTCCAAGGCAACATCGCTAGTCCTTTGACTAGCGCTTTCATTAATTATACATATGATGTATGTAAATATGAATAAAATGAAAACGGTGTCGTAAGTGATAGCTAATATTATTTCAAAGTTTGAGCACCATAAGCAATATTTTAGGAAATGATGGATCACTACCCCTTCGTCGAGGTGTCAGAGCGGGCGCGGACATTTCTTTAATCGAATAATCGTTATCACATAATCGATTCACTCGTCCCGAAGCTCGTTCGGATCTTTTGAATTTATGATAATCATTAATTTTTTTGGCGATTTCGAGCTGTAGATGGACGGATGAATCGAAGTTAATGACTAATAGAACATTTCAGCATTAGTTTATTCACTAAAATATTTTGAACCGTTTTTTTACTAGAGATCAGTCAACAAAATAGTATTTAAATTGTTACATTCTATTCATTCTATTAGAGGTATTATTAATGTGCCTAATCGAATAACATCTGTAATTTTTAATATAAGTAGAAATAGTGTAATAATCTTAACCTTCTGTGCAACACCTGGAAAGTTCTACTAAATCTTTTCAATATATAGGTTTAATGAAATGTATCATTAAAACTTATAGTAACAGCATGCATCGTCCACATTAATCCATATATTAATAATAGACAACGTGACATAAATCGCTCCCACCCTCAAGTAAGTGAAATTACCTACTACTACTACTACTAAATTACTACTACCTAGTCGGGATACGTTTTTAAAGTGATAAAGATAATTAAATACGTTTATTACAGTTACATAACGTTTGTTACAGATCCCCTCGGTATCTGTCTGTCGGTCTGATGTAGATTCCCTGCCGGACCACTGGGTCCAAACATCTACATAAGAATTTTACATGTATTTGATTTACTACTAGTTACTGGACTATGGAGGCCAAACTTAACTTAATTTTTATAGGTAAAATACCTCGGGATATTTTATGATGGGAGCGAGCAGGGCGCGCCACTTCTGTACTTTTGAATTTATCGTTAAAATTTGTTATGTTGCGGATGTTAGCGGGTAATAATGGTGGAGAAAGAGTGGTTGGGGGAAAGAGAAATGGAGTGAAAGTGAAAATAAGTATTGATGAACATGCACGAGGTTTGGCAAGTGAAACAAAATAGCAGGTCTTTTTCATGCCTGCAAGAAGTCCACAATCCTCTAGCTTTCCTATTTAAGTAAATTCCCACACTTACTTAATCAAGGGAAAGGGTAGCATTCATAAATCAGCTTTTATCGCCACTCATCATCTTCATCTAAATAAGACAAGAAATTATCGAAGACTGGACTGTACGGGCTTTGTGGAATACAGTGTCACAAACTTAACCGGTCCAGCGGCAAAACTTGGCACTATAATTTACCCCTAGATTTTGACATTTCTGTAACACTCTGTTCACCACTAGCGACACCACAAACGGAATAGTTATTTTTTGGTAACACTGAAAATTTATTTTCCTATTTGAGTACAGTTTGAGATACACACAGAATAGAGACGTTGACACCGGGCAGCGCCGGCGCAGACCACCCGACCGTGCCGCCTCAACCCACTTGCGCACCCATCTCTGTCATTTGCCACGACATCATACAGCAAGGTGGGTAGGTACAGCACATCAACCTACCATATAATGTTAAATGGATGTATAGTTTCTGAAATTGAAGTACATTACCATATTTGGGTAGATTGACATGATGTAGACTATTAGAATAAAACACTTTCGACTCCTTTACAGGAGCCGTGATCATTGCTCCCGTAAAGGAGTCGAAACGTCAGGATTAAATATAAAATAAAACATGCGCAAAAATCCGTAAAAAAGTTTTTTCTTTTAATGTGTAATGTGCGCAGAAGTGTAAGAACTAAATATGATGTAGACTGTTTACATGGAGTAAAATTTTGATAGTAGCACAATAAAATATACTATAATTAGTGTTATTCTTATTAGACGACCGTTTGGTGCAACGGTAGAGAGCTTGCCTTTCGCATCGACGGTCCTGGGTTCGAATCCCGGAAGGGGCAGATATCTGTGTGATAATTACGAGCATTTGCTCCTAAGTGATGGGTGTTTATATATATTTCTATTCATATCTTATTTATGTTTGATATATGTATGTTTATACGTTACCCTAGTATCTATAACACAAGTCTTACAGTACTTACTTTGGGCTAGGCTAATTGATGTGATTGTAAGAAAAATTATTATATTTAAGCTAATTATTAGTGGTTATATTAAGTGGGTCCACGTCTTCATTATATAGACAATATTAAGTCCGCTTGTATGAGTAATATTTTAACTGATATCAGTTGATATAACTATCAAACTCTGGCGTTACGAAATATAACGTTAAATGTGTAGACCAACCTCCACAACAACGGAGATTGTCCTGTCCAAATGGAGTAGTAGTCTTGAGTTCATACAAATATGTAATAGAAACACTTAGTTTTATCCGAATTTAATGTAATGGCTGTAATTCAGTTGAAATTAAACCTAAAGTTATAGTTGCGCTTGGCTAAGTCGAGATATCACAACTTGTAAAACCTTAATACTATCTTAAAGTTGAAACTCATATAGGCAAGAAATCAAAACTCAGACTATAAAAAATATAGAGCAACGCTTAAAGTGCAAAGCTCATGACTGGTTTAGCGGAGCACATGTGTGGGCTTTGAAACCTAGCGGCCCCGGGTTCTAGAAGGGGCAGATGTTTAGGTGATGAATAATGCCCGTATATAGGTTTATCCATCCATTAAGATGGACAATACGTAAAAAATATAATATTCATATGAATATATTTATAATTATGACTCCGGTACAAATACGCGTAACATCGCCCAAACTTCTGTCCCATCTAGGGTAATTTCTAGTTGAGCGATGCTCTCTTTTAGGCAACTCACAAATTTCGCTTGTCTCCCTCCTGCTACTTAATGGTTCAACCTCAGAGTAAACAGGACTGGAGTAGCCTTTGCCTAACATTACCCCTCTGCCAAATGCACAAGCGTCGGAATCCTGTGCGTTATATAAAACTAGTTGAGCCGCCATTTTAAAACCACAATAATCAGAACGTCTTACCGTGCAGAGCTCCCACGAAAATGCCTGCCTGTGCTGTTTTCTACTGTAAAAAAAATTCGAAAATATCTAGTATGCAAAAAGATGGTGTCACCTTTCATTTGTAAGCATAATTTTTAGGTTTTGATTATTATTTAATTCATAATTTCATGTTTTAGCAGACTACAATTTCAAATTTCGCGCTCAAAGTTCGTTTGATGACGTCACGGCTGCACTCCCCACGAGACTACCTAGGGTTGACCATTATCGCATTTCAATTAATTAAGACAAAAATTAGAAAAAGTTTGTTGGTAATAAATAACTGTAATTTTGTATTAATTAATTACCAATTATAATTTCGTTTTAACAATGTACGTTGCGTGTTTATTTTTAGTTTAGTATTAAGTACATACCTACACTTTTGCGGCTGCTTGAAGCCTATTCTTTGCCACACAACATGGAAATATAAAATAATAAATAAAATAATTAATTAAAATAATAATCAAACTATTTGTCCTTTTATTCATGCTGGGCGGCGCTCATAAACATTAAGAGTACTAATGCTGTATATACTTCCAGTGTCCCTGACTTCATAAAAAAGACACGGTTAAAAGGGTACCTTCGTCTAACCAGCACACCCGATGATTTCTGAGAAACCAAAATTTTTTTTCGAGC
This sequence comes from Calamotropha paludella, assembly GCA_927399485.1. Lineage (NCBI taxonomy): Eukaryota > Metazoa > Arthropoda > Insecta > Lepidoptera > Crambidae > Calamotropha > Calamotropha paludella. The sequence continues at coordinate 13,808,731 of OV656803.1, read as the reverse complement.
CACAGGACAAATTGTTTTTATTTTGTAATCAGCAACCCTTATTAATTTGTACAATATTAATTTGCACAATAGTGATGTCAACTTCATCGATATTGTGATTTTACGAGTGAGTAATGAATGAATGAATGCAAGTAACATACTTAAATTGGAAATATCTATTTTTAATTTAAATCTGTATGTCGCAGGGAAATTGTATAATTCCGCAGTTTACATTCGGCGTCATCAGTTTAAAAAACACATACCCTTTTCTTAGTTCTTTTTCTTAACGATAATAAAACACAGCTTAGATAAATTACAGTTTGTTTCAGTAATTATTACCAGGTATTAATGATGATTTCAAATAAGAATAAGGTATGTGATTTTGAACTGATGACGCCGTATGTAAAGTGCGGAATTATACTATTTACCTGCGATATTATACATACGAGAATAAAACTGTAAAGATATAGCATAAAACAGGTCAAGTCTACCTTAAACCAAATGGCTAGTAATGAGAGTAGAGGAAGCGAAATCACTAATTTTTGAACATTTTGTCTGTCTGTATGTATGTTTGAGCACGCATCACCCAAAAACTACGCGACGGATTTTGATGACATTTTAGTATGGTAATAGCTATGTCATCGTCAACATTTAAGTTAAGTTTTTTATTAATATTGTAGCATTTATAGCTCCTTTTAAAAACCGGCTTGTCCAACTGCAATACTTCAAGATACTAGGAGTAAGGTATGTGGTACCAAAAGTCATTTGTACATAAATGAAAGCTATTGGAAGATAGTATTGCAGTATTAAAATTAGAAATGATCGGTATGTGTAGTTCAGGCAAATATACTCTGCCCCTAGGCGGCATACTAATTGTTGGTATTTATACTTTAAGCTTTGATATGCCCGGAAACATCTAATTTTTCATATTCAGTTTTCCTAAAGAATACAGCATACGAAAAAAATGGATTCATGCTTGTAATAGGTAATAGGGCATCTTGGGCATCTTCAAGAACAAGTACTATATGTTCCATACATATTGAGCCGTCTCAGTTTCAAAAATTATCTAACAATAGAAGAAGATTAGTTGCCCATGCTGTGCCAACGTTATTCTTGAATGATCCTCTTAGTTTATTATATAACTAATTATGCTTCAAATATATATTAACATGTAATATTATAACAGTTTTAGTTTATTACATTTAAATGTATTAATTTTAGGTTAAAAAAAAAGTTGAAAAGGAAATACCTGCAAAAAGTGATGTAAGCAAATCGCAAAAAAATACAAATAATCAATCGGTCAAAGTAAAAATCTGAGAAATATAACTATATTCACTATCGCTTTGTTAAAAATAATGTTTCAGAGTTCCTCCTTTCCATTATGGGTATACGCAAAAGGGTCCACAGTGAATTCTATATATATAATAACACCTATTGTAAATATCTTTTAAATGCAATAAACTATCAAGTTTCAATTTGTATTTGTAGGAATACTAACGCAAAGTTAATAAATTCATTCATTGAACGAAACTGATTTATCGATATCGATATTCTCGTGCTATGTCATGTCACTTCTCACACAATGACATTCGTGTGTTTGAATAGAACGTTAACACACTATTTTAAGCACGTGTGCGTGTATTTTAAATATGTTTGTCGTATTATGCATGTGTGCGTTTGTAAACACGCAAAGAGTTTTTGTTCCTGTGTGCTGGCATTGAATGTAGTAGTAACCTCACCCCCCGCAAAAAATGGCAGAAAAATATGTACGAGAAATTGACTAATGGCTACTCCAGTCCTGTTTACTCTGAGGGTTCAACCGATTCGAACGAATTTTGGCATAAACATACATGATTATAACCTGACGGACATAGGCTATGTAAAAAAATATAGACTGTACCATGGAGGAATAATCACCGAAAGAAAAATTCAAAAGCTGATCACAGCCAAACCCTTGAGACTACATTGATGAAATTTGGCGCCAAAGCTCACATCTTGGTCGTGACTAATGTGCAAAAAAAAGTTATATATATATAGTTGAAATTGGACATACCATCGAGGAATAATCACCCTTCAAAAATCTCATTGCTTCGCTCAGTATTTGCAAACAGCAGCATGTATTGCAGACCTAGTATATATACCACAAGCTTCACAGTGCTTACTTTGCACTGGTGTACATTTAAAAATAAATCGATTAGACCGCTTTGGTGCTGCAATTTGTCTATGATACCCGGCAGTTGGCAATAATAGATTTACTGACTCATATCTTCTAAATCCTGCAAGATATCGATACGGTTACTTAAAAAAGAAGTTCGTTAGGAGAAATTACTTTTTTCCTTATCTCAGTCGGAGAAGTGTCACTTTGGCAGGACAAGTATAATTCTGACCAATCTTTTTTTCTACTTTTCTTATAGAAACTATGACAAAAAATGATTCCCTAACCTTTTTAATTATTAGAAACACAAAAATATACACCGAGATCTTGGTTAACAAAAGTCAGTCAAAATACAATAAACACAAAAAACTGTTCTTTTTCTAAATATTAATCTATTGTTACTTCAATGATCATAGTGATCTTGACACGATGGCGCTTAAAATGATTAATTAAACTTTCATTTCAACAAATAAAATCATTGAACCTTTTAAAGGCGGTTTTCATAAATCAGTATTTAACTATAATAATATAATTTATCAATTAAAATATGATTTATTAGAAATTGTATAGAATTAAATTGGAAACGAAAATAAGTCAAGACTTACCTACATAGAAATTAAGTAAAACTGTCACTAACATCTATGGACTCTGTCTGAAAATAAATCATTTTTATTTTATTTTATTATTTGAATGCTTTTATTATATTATTTATCTTAGGTCATTGCTATGTCTTAGAGAGATTCTGTGGTGATTTGTGATTGTTTTTTATATACATATATAATAAACAATAAGTTTTACTAAATAGCCCAGTAATATATATATATATATATATATATATATATATATAAACAGTCGCAAATAACCACAGAATTTTACGATTTTGATGTAACAGAAGATTTACTTATTACTAATAATTAATATAATATGAGTTTTTATGCGCTGATTGAAGTTATATAAGTTTTAGTAACACATAAATAAATTTCATATGTACAGTAGCATAAAAAAACTCGTTTCTATGAAAATAAATAAGGTTAGTAACTGCAATGCAATCTAGTTATAAATTTATATAAAATGTACTTTAAATTGATAAACATAAAACTATCTTAATAATTACCCATTGACATATATTACGCTAGTAAGAAAGTAATAGATGTCTTTGTTTGTTAGTCGACATGGTATTAAGAATTTAAATAAGGAATAGCAAACATGAGCAAACAACCACATTTCTACCAAAGTTTTTTAAGAGGCTTGTTAAAACAAGTAAAAAAATTAAAAAATGCGACCTAACTGTATCTACGCTTAAGACTTCTTACTTATCCACTTCTAACCAAACCATTTAAATAAAATTCTTTTGGTTTCATAGAAGTATCTTTCATTCAAATAAATATTCAGCAAAAACCAACAACAACCCAAACGGATTAGCATAATGACATTTCTTTGTTATAACGTTTTTACACACAACAGGTTTCATGCAATTTAAAAACTTTCATTCGCTCTAACGGCACTTATAATAAGAGTCACGGAGACAGCAGATTTTTTTTTTTACAAAAATGACTTTTGTGCGGTTTCGAAAATTAACTTTTGCCCAATAAATTTTGACAAAGGTAAGTTAATATGCCATGATTTCGCCGCTACTGGGCGGTCTGGGGCAAAAAAAAATATTATGACATTTCGTGATGAAAGATCGTGAAATAGTCCTTTAGATATTTTTGACAGAGGTATACAAACACAGCAAATATGTGACAGACAAAACGCGAAAAATATTTGACAGATTCATGTGATTAAAAATTAAAAGAAGATTTTTTGGAATTTACTCCTTGATAGTTTATTTCCAAATAAGGCGCCAGGTATGAAAAAAAATTAAAAGTAAAATTTAGTGATCGAATGACAGTTTGTGCGAAACAAATTTTGTTTTATTTTCTGAACCTGATCAAAGTCAATCGTTTTTAAAGAGTAAACTCCAGTTGTGTGTCGGAGCTGATGCACATAATTTGTTTTCATTTGAACACAGCAAAATACGTAATTATACTAGGCGATGTAATCGCTTAGCATAAAGCTACGCTAGCACCATATATGGGAGCGGAGCGTAATACCCAAAAAAAAGACAATTTTTTTTTCTTCGATGGGAATTTATGCGTATTTTAAAATTTGGGCTGCGTCACAATCTGGTCCGAAACCTGTTGATTTGATTCCACACAAAAAATATTAAAATCGATTATGAACTCGGGAAGTTATGGCGTAACAGACATTGCGCCATTAAAGCTGATCCATCCATTAAAGCTCCAATAACTACTACTTGCAAGACTATCCAAGAATATTAAAATTTAATAAAATTAGGCAAAGATAAGATAAAATATCCAGATGATATTTCATTCATAAATCTATTTTAAAGATATTATTAAAAAACAACTATAACAACAAAATGGAATGAATTGCGTTACCCTTTTTCATGACTTCGTTTATTATATCCGAAAAACTTACAATATCAGCTAAAATTAATATTTGACTTCGAAATGTGTTTTTATTTGATTACATTTTCACAAACTGCGAGCATATTAACGAAAGTTTTTAAGGGTTTTTACATGAAATAGCTTGTGTATAAAATCGATATTAATCCCTACAAAAATATTGATTATAATACTTTGGTTATTTTGGAGTTTTCGCAACTAGCAACAAGAAATAAAAAAATGAGAAGCTTTCTCCCATTAGCAGAATCCGGTATCGTGTGTGACTAGTTTTATATGAATATAACTAGCCTACCCACAGTCTATTACGCGTTTTGAACTTTTGAAAAATCATATGGGTCATCTGGGGTCATCGCCCCACCATACATCTTCTGTCGCGGTTTGAATGATCTATCGACACCTCATGATCGACACTCACGCGGATCTCACACGCACTAGATAGGGATACGTCCGTTATACATATAAAAGTAAAAAAAAATCATAAAAATTGCTTTAAAAGTATTTACTTGTCATATACTTATAGAAATGTCTTTATTTTGCATATTTGATGCTTTGTTATACATTAATGAATTTAAATATTAATATTCCTTTTTAGTTCTTAAACGTCTGCACATATCCCACATTTTAATAAAACCAATACAACACATTACAAATTAAGTATACCATTTTTAAGTGTTCGATAGAAAATTTAGAAGAAGGAATTTCCAATTTAACTATTGCCCTGACACATCTCAACGTATAATCCACCATAACGTTTAATCTTAACACTTACAAAGCTGAATTAATATAAAAATGAGTGAAGTAAATAACAAAACATCTATAAAACATTATTTGAGTTTATTATTAAGTCTATGTTAAGTTGATTTCTTGATCTATATAACATTCATGTACGATTTATGAAAGAAAAACACATTGTCTAACTACGATCTGTCAGTTTACTTCATTAATATTTAAATAGTTTTTTTTTATTGGTTGAGCTGATTTAATTTTTTGGGTAGGTAGTAGTAGTAGAATATTTTATACGAATTGGGTGAATTTTATGAATCCAATATTATATTGACATACAGCAGTGGAGTGCAAACCGCCACGCTGCAAATCAATGAGTCGCATCTAGTAACGAATATATCTTTGCAGCACGCTGCTTCGTGGGCCACACAATATTAACAAGCTGAGCATCGCGCCTCCCGCGGCTCGGTAGGAGAGGTCAAATTGTAATTTAATTAATCCAGCTCTCCCGATCATACGCGTAACGATTACTTTTTAGATCAGGACGCAAACGTGTTATTAACATACTGCCAATAACAATATCGACTACTATGATTTTAGATAAAATAAAGATTAGCTAAAAAAGTGAGTCAGCTAAAGTGCTGATTGATATTTAAATTCAGATGGTAAAAGAAAATTATTATTAAACAGTGACTTATGAAGCTGAAACCCTTATTTTTAATTCTTAAATTGTAATTTTATGTTTGTAAAAAAGTGTAACTTCATAGTCACTGTAAAAACACCCTTTTATCTATACTTAACACTACTAAATAACAAAAATCCACTAACTGCATTCCAGTTCCATTAACCGGCCCTCATCGACAGGTGGAAACTCATTTGATTTCCTGATAGGCATCTCAGGATTTCTACTTCCACCCTTGAGCATACATGCCAAGTTTCGATCTTGTATAAAAAACTAAAAGTGGAGAAAATTCAGCTTCTGATATTTTATAACATACCTGGTTTCTTATTTAGAAGACCTGATAAAGCTTGATTAAAAGACTTGTATATACTATTTAAATCACTATTTCTCTTTGCAACAACAAGACCGATTACTTTATTTTTACTATGTACTTATTAAAAATAAAAATACAGTTATAAATTTTATCATCGCAATTTCATTTCACTCGATCGTAGACGGGCTTTTTTTAATTTGAATGGGTTCACCCTTGATCCCAATCAAGCCTGGGGGCCGAGACGATGGTACGAGCTAACCCAGAAGGTACCTTTTCACCCTGGCTTTAAAAACGGACGGGTTATAAGTACTCGCAAATGCAGACGCAGGGAAGAAGTTCTACTCCTGTTCTGTGCGCATTATAAATGGTGATGAGAAGCGCTTGGTGCAACAGATAGGAAAAGCAAACAAGAAAAGGAAGAAAGAAGATGGTGGTATGAACATATGCAGCTAAGCCTAACTCTCCAACATACTGTCTGTAGAAGACGACAGACGGGCAACTTTGCGGCGGTGAGGTAGAGCATGAAGCTTGCTCTTCGGCAATTTGCTCACCAATGAGCCTCTCAGCTTTACGCTGAATCGTGTCCAGAGCAGCAAGTTGGTATTTTACTGAGCCGTTCCAGAAGTGGCTTCAATATTCCATTCAAGATCGAACTTGAGCTTTATATAGAGTTAAAAGCTGTCCCGGCGTGAAATATCGCTTCACTTTATTTAGGACGTCCAGCTTTTTAGCTGCAGTTTGAGCCTTGGACTCGATATTAGCGCCGAAGTTGAGGCCTGAATATGCCAAGAAGCTCGAGGGTGACGGTTACAGGTACAGATGTACCTCGGAAAGTAGCAGTGAGGTTGAAGGGACTCCTTTTTTGCTGTGAAAAGACACGATTGCGTTTTGGAGGCGTTGAAATGAACGAGGTTACTGTCACCCCACTGGGAAACGTGGCTTAACCTCTAGTTCGGTCGCACAACCATGGCCTCTCTCATCAACATCACGTCATCACCACTGGCTTTTACGTTAGATAGGTATCTCTATACGAAAGTATAGTTGTTTGCATACCCAACAATTCAGACCCCTGAGGAACTTCGGAATCAATATTTACAAAAAACTAACAATACCTAATGAAAGAAAAAAAATCTAGGTATTAGATAAACTTAAAATGATTTTAAAAATCTCGGCTTCATTTATAAATGCGATTTTGACAATTTCCAAAAGCAATAAAGGAAGTTTTGTTTTATTATACGGTCTTGAACTTGATTTTATCCGACTTACACACTCGAGTAAAGAGCTTTCAATGCATTAAAACTTAATTCACAATTTTTAACTAAATCGAGGAACACTGTTCATTCCTACGGGTAACTGTTCATTCCTACGGGTAAACCTATAGAAGTTTCTATAGGTGTTAGTAACCGTAGGTGTAGTTACACCATGGAAGAGATTTCCGTGAAAATCTTAAATTTAGCCAATTTGGCCTCTATTTTAGATTTTTCTCTTTTGTTAGGATAAAGCTTTTACAATGCACCCAAATAGAATTTTATTAATTTCGTTTGCTATCTATTAACATTGCCAGCTATGTAAATTTCATTATCAGTGACACATATGTTACAAGTTCTAAGTTAATTTGTAAGCCTAATTTGATTGATTGCTCATTGGTTATTTTCTGCAGTCACCACAAATCGAACATACGTAACGAAAACAAAATAACACCAAATACCGATAGTCTGTTGTAGCGATAGTTTCTTCTAATTATTCTTTGTATATTTGATAGTTTCTGGAGCCTCTATTGATGCATAAGGGTGTCTGCTTAATTTCAATGAAAGCCCAGTACTGGTGATCTCTAGATTGCTGTGAGTTCTCTCGTGGTTACCCAAAGTAAGAATGTAAACGTGTTACATGTTTACAACATTACCTGAGTATAGTTACCTTACTCATTTATTAAACAGTACAAGTTAAACTATGCCTAATAATGTAAAACATTACAAACAATCAAACTTGTCCACTATGTAGGAATATAGTAGTGGTAGAAAAGAAAATATGGTAGGTAAAATGCATTGGCAATTCATTCATTTTTGTGATGGATTAACAAACTATATACTGCATGTCGGAATATTTAGAGTGCTTGGTAATAAATACGTCAAAATAAATATAATACGATGTATTTATTACATAGGAAAGTGATACAGTCGAGAACAAATGTCATCAAAATATTAAATGGTCCCTTTTACAATGGCTTAAGGATGGCCTATCACAATGAAACGTAAGCTGGATGTACCATAGACTGTACAACTACAATATTTTAATCAAGGTTTCAGAAAATTACTCGAAACGAAACGACACGATTTAATAAATATACAAAATAAAAGGGTTTTCTATTCGAATAATCATTAGATAATAGTTTTGTTTATTCTATATTTTATTTCGCCGATTGTCAAGTATTAATAACATAGGCACCCATATAAGTACAATAATGATAAGTGTAAACCAATTAAATGAAAGTCCCTTCAAAATTAGATTCTCACCAGTTCATAATTTAATTTCAAAGCATGTGTATTATAATTAACATTACCTTTTATAGAAGTAACACCTACGGTTGAGCAAATGAACAAAAAACTATACATTCACAACATCAATTTTGCTATTTAATTAACATCCATACATCATGTATCAAAAATCATTACGAACAGTAGCACATACTATCAAAATCTAAAAGTTAATTCGATGCAATGACCCTCCTACAGTAAAAGCCCAATATAACTTTGCCGTCTAATCAAGAGTAAGTCATTGCATTAACACCCTTAATACTTTTAAATACAGTCCACTTTATCCCTATAATTAAATTTGCTTGTGTAAAGGTAATGATTGCGGTTGATTCGTTCGGATACATGTCAAAAAGCAGTGAAGCACAAAATGGAAGCTCCCAAGATACGTTCAAAGGAAAATAAATGGATGTATAAAATACATGATGGTAGGTAAGTACTACTGGATTTAGATCTGCGCTTGTACGAATTCAACTGCAAAAATGTAATTACTCTTTTGCATAAGTTATTCAAATTAAATATTTTAAACGAGAGGTTAATGTCGAATTTACCGGAACTTAATAAAATGTATATTCATCTTAATGTAATTAAAATTGTATGTGTAGGACTTTAAAGAATTAAAACTTTCATACAAGGGTCACCTCACATAACCGTTTTAAAGTTAATATTTCCATAAATCTATTTCTTAGCAGATGTTTAAATTATAAATAAAACTATAAACTCCAAACTCCAATTTTTTGCTCCTTAAGTTTTGGCTAAACATTGATGTCAATGAAAACAAACGATTTTATAAACATTATATTATTTTACCCATTATGATTTTAATTTTAAGTTAAACACGCTTGGAGTTTAACTTCTGCTTGTAGGTACTTCGGCTTGAACATACCAGAATACCTCCAACAAGTTCCTATCCATGATAACATACATAACCCCCTTGAATATTATTCGTTCCATCTAAATTTTGTCATTTGTGGCTGTATAGGGCTATATAATATGTTTTATTATAATTTTTATATTGATATTTTGAACTGAAAACTTCTTTCGCGGCGTTGTGTACTTTTTGGGATGGGTAAAAAATGTTAAACTCGCGTCAGGACACGTGGCTTGATCGAAAATTTGTAAGACGGAGGGAGAGTAGACCGCCGGCGCGGCCTAGGAGAAGAAGTAATATCCCCCTCTCTTTCTACCGCGCGGCGATAATGTATGCCTGCTCCTGCTGTTTTTGTTTAAGCGGCACTTACGCAAGTGTACGTGTGTGTTTATTGTCATGTTTGTGTTCGATAGCGCAATGAATATTGTATTTTACATTGATGTAAAATACAATATTCATAGATAGTTCTTTTACACTGATAATTAAAGCAATTCGTGTGAAATGATTTCCTAACCATTCCAAAATATCAAAAACGCACAACGTTAATGTTCATGTTTTCACTACTGCCGGCACTCCCGGAGTGCAACTCGTTGCTTTTTTTTATTCAGGAAACAACAGCTTTTTACAAAAAAAACATTAATTTAACTCATATAAAATATTGGCACATTGGTCTAATTATTTCCGCCTTTAGTTGGTACAGTTAACAGTTATGTTGACTGATAAAAGTGTGAATAAACTACAATTACTTAGTGAAGACAATTTACCACATTTGATCACAAACTAAAAATATATTTTTATATAAACGATATGCACACAAAGCAGAACATCAGACCACGGCGAATCGTCAAAACACTATAAATGACACTGAACTCTAAGGATTCCCTAATGAATTAAATTGAAAACATCAAAAAGTTTTAATAATGTTATATAATATGATAAAAAAGAAATGACAATGCCAACGGCTTGCAATATCATTAAATTAAACTACTGCTGATTAAATTAAAATGCCATAGTTTATCGTTAAAAGATTCTAATTAATAATATGGTAAATGAACGAAAACAAGCGAATAAAAGAGCTTTTTAATACACATTCCTACTTTTTGGTAGGTCCATCATCGGTCGGACGCCGTCAAAGCATGAAAACTTATAAGCAACAATGGTGGCTTTGCACACAAACCTATTTATGCTCTAGTGCATATCCATTACAAGCAACAATTGCCTACTTAAGATTAAATCCTTGGTAAAAGTGTATTTCAGAGGCAGTGATGCCCTTGCTTTTATTTAAAAAGTAAAAGGCGGCGCCGATTCGAAGTGACCATTGGTCCGTTAAGATTTGAATTCCGAAGAAAACCAGATCGCCACAACGTTGTGTTACAATATTCTAAGCGAGGATTCTTCGTGAAGTCATCCTCGGTCATCCTCATTATCATTTTCATTTTTTTCATTTTCATTTTCGGACCTTTATAAAACAAATTAAGGTACGTTTTTAACATATATGGCATGTTCTTTCCACTTCAAGTAGAGCTATTTAATAACAAAAGACTGTAATATTATATATATCATGTAATGTATCTATTATAAGGGAACAAAACAAACACAACAAAACGACAGAGCTATGACCTTTTGTATCCCTTATATCTTATTTTTTGAATTCACTTTGAATGAATTTTCTTTTGTATATTTATTTGTTTCATTTGTATACATAAGGGAAATTAAAATTGTTTTCTTTTACAAAGCTGGACTGACAAATGCGCCTCCTTTGGAAGAGTCACTTAAAAAAATTAATAACTTAATAATTTCATGTTGTTTTAAATGATGTGGGTTGCAAAATTTGTCTATATAATATTGTAATCTAATAAGTAATTTGTGTATTTTGTAGCCGTTTTTTTTACCCAATTAAATAGAAAAAAATCACATTCAACTTGCCTCATCCTTCTAGTAGATTTCCTTAAGCTAGAAAAATAATAAACCGGCCAATTGCGAGGCGGACTCGCGCAACGAAGGTTCCGTACAGACTTTTAGTTAAGTAAAGTTCATCACGGGAAAAAAATCTCGTTTGTTTTTAGGAATCCCCCTTAAATATATTATTATTAGTTAATAATATAACTTAATATTCGGTGATGATTATTAAGTGAATAATATAAATTAATATTCTGTAAATATTTCATGCGTCTACCTGTTGCCGTTATCAATATCGAGCAAAAACGAGCAAAACAATCACGTTTGTTGTATGGCTTCCATACAAAATTTTCAAATCCCTTAAATATTTACTTTAATCTTTTTATTTTTATTTTGTTAAAGTGACAACAGAAATACATCATCTGTAAAAATTTCAACAGTCTATCTATCCCGGTTCATGAGATAAAGTCTGGTGACAGACGGACAGACAAATAGACGGAAGGACAGACAGCGGAGTCTTAGTAATAGGGTTGTTTTACCCTTTGGATATAGAACCCTAAAAGCGGGTAAGGATAAGTGTTTTTTATTATTAAAGCTTGCTATAGACTATGCTTGAAAATTAATACACAAAGAATGCATCAATTAAAATTTTAATATCTTTAATATATCACAGAGACGTGTAACTTTTAAAAAATATCGCAGTTTTTACGTTCATAATACTTTTTTATGTCGTATGTCCGTGGCATATGGTACAAATAGCTAGATTCCTAATCGTGGGCGTTCGATTTGCCATCTTTCGATGAACTCGAATCGATTTATTTTGGCCCAAGTACGTGTAAGACCCACCAGCTGAATGACCATCGACAATAGCAGAAGATGCGGCAAGATTTTCTATAATGATACCTCTTAAAAATAAATAAGAAAAAATGTGGTAAAGTACTTCATATATCTTTTGTATAGCAGTGTCGAAGGCTATGATTGGATAGTTGAACAAATCATTATATAAAATAACTTTCCACAAATGAAACGTTAATAAAAATATATTTCGCGTTATCTTTTGGATAGGAAATAAGACAAGATTACCTACCTTGAATGGTTTCATGAACGAATGTAAATACGAATTTGAATGTTTGAATAATTTTTGACGCCACCATATATAACGTATTGTTATTAAAAAGCTAATTTTATATATATTATAAATAATTGATATAATTCAAAAGTGAAAAATAAGTGAATCATTCGCTTAATTTTCACTTAAATTTTGCGTTTTGAAACGAAATTGAGAAATGATTTTGGCGGGCACATAAGGCAAAATTCTCAAGAAGTCTGTAGATGTTTCAGTATGTCTTATCAGCTATTATGCTATTAATATCACTCCAGACATCAAAATTGATACTGGCAGAAATAACACTAATGAAAAGTTAATTTCTATGATTAAAAATAAGAAGGTGATAAATTATCTGAAGGTTTTACCTCTGTTAGCAATTTTCAAATTCATTATATATACTTTTGTTAGCTATAAGATTCGAGTGAATTTGTTACTATGGATGAGAAATTATTTATTTTGTTCACTTTTATGGTTGTCACCTATCAAGATAATACAACGGAAAAAGATATTTAGAAAGCATATTTTATTTGTTAGATTTTTATATCTGTCTTTGCCCAATCAAAATCGCAATTTTTTTATTTAGTCGAATGCTTTATTTTGGAATATTTTTCAGGAACTGCTTAATTAATATTGATGTTAACAGCATACCTATGTTGTATATAATCATATAATATGACGATATTAATTACTATAGAGCCTTTCAAATACATGGTTAACCGCGTTAGCCGCTTTGTTCCAATTTGTCTAACCAGGTTTAAAAATGAACGCGATGTTTTAAAAGCGTTAACAGACCAGCAAATCGGTTATTTATTATTTGAACATTTGAAAAGCAAAACAACAGATCATCCAAGTAACCATAGCAACGGCAACCACAGACAACTTTTTTTTTAATTCGGCATGTCTGCTTGGGAGGTAGGCCGCGGATAATCCCTGTAGAGCCTTGCGATCCCCATTGTGGGATAGGGCGGCTGCGTTTGAGATGCTTATCCTTAATAGAATGTTTGCCAGTGCAAAGTGATAGTTTCCTTTATCTATGGCGGAATATACACAAAGATGTTTGAAAGACATTACTATTTTCAATAAAAACTAGAGTACTATAAAGAATCACTTTTTAACTTACTTAGAAAAATTTCTCGATTCAAAATATGTATCATTTATTATTTAAATAATATAAAATCTAGGTCTCTTTAAATTTATTGTTATTCAATATCTTTTATAAGATTAAATGACTCAATTCCGCCGAAATTTGCAAAACCTAGATACAGATGTCGCTTTAGTACGATGAAGAGCTGGACTTGTACTTAATTTGCAGTTTCCCTCCTCTTTCGAAGAAATCTTTGTAAATGTAATATAATGTGGGACAGAAGCCTCCCACATGAACAAAGACAAGTAGGGAGAATGAGTCATAACACATCATGCGTTGCGGGTTAGGCTTAAACTGCCTTCCAGAACACGGAGAAGCTGGAGACAATCTTTTTTTGGCTACTTACTGACCGTTCCGAAAGCGGTTCCATCTCCACAATCATAGGCTAAACGCGTGAACTCGGGTGCTATCAAAGATTATATTAACTACTTCATTACATTGTCCTTTCTTAATTTTTGTCGTTTATTCTCTGTATATTATTGAAATGTTTAAGCATTCTTATTTAAAACAGATACTTGTTGATTTGAATGAAACTATACTACAATTATTGTGATAACAGAAGAATATTGTTTTCTGTTGATTATCATATGGTGATGACCTATAATTTTAAATGTCGTTCTTCTGTTAAAGCTGAAGAGTTTCTTGGTACCGTTCTTCTTGGCAGTAAGAAACGTTATATGGTTGAAAACAACTTATTTAAGTGCATTTGAATGAAGATATTTTTATTTTATTTTATCTCACAAATACTTGCTAGAGATGAGAGAGATTTGTTTCTAAAATGATACGCGCAAGACTATTAATATCCTATTTTCAATAGAGATAAAGGTTGGAGTGTTCCACTTGCTTGATATCCCATAGTTAATCAAATAGTATCTCAAACAAGAACAGACGCTGTGAAACCTATTAAAGAAGTGAGCTCTTTTTGTTAATAATAAATGTAAGATGGAAATCAGTCCTTCTTTACGAGTTTTTTTCGCCAGTTCTTCTCGCCAGGACTCCTCAATTTCCGAAATAGTGATAGGCTCTGTAATTTTCTGTAACAATAAGATAATAAAACCTCAATATTAATCAAAACGAAAAAAGTTATAAATACTGTTTAAAAATTATTTGAGTAGTTAAGAACATGGCCAATTGAAATGTACCTAGTAGTTACATATGACCAGTCAGCCTGTGCGCAGGTCTCCTGTAAAGAAGTTGAAAAATCAAGATTGAATATAAAATAACAAGAGTAAACGTGTCTTAAATCCGGTTAAAGCGGTTTTATTTAAATGTTTACACTATGTCGATTACTATGAGATGACCAAATAATGCAAGTAAATGCTAAATGTGTTTCATACTTTAACACTGGTTACAGAATTATGATAGGTACTACAATACCTATGTTAATTTACCACAATGCAAATTATTTCAAACGTACATCACAAAATACAAATAATTAAAAGAAAAATGAGAAGCACAGCAATAAAAACGAGTCTTTGAACTTGCAATGTACAATTTTATTCCATCAACATATATTATTTTATCAATATTGGCATTATTTTATCACTCGTTAAGAGACGTCTAAATGATGTTACTTATAAAAAGCTGATGATTCAGTGTACTTTTCACAAGAATGCCTTTGATACCAGTAGAAAGTATCGTGTAATACGAGCTTAATTATCAATTGAAAATCTGTAATGAATGATGTGCAGCGGCCTGGGGTTACCACTACATTCATAAAGTTAAATAGTTATTAAAATATTATTATTAACAATACTTATTAACAGAATGTCTAATGTACTGACTACTAACGGATCTACATTATTTTGCAAATTGTGGTCATTAAATGGTACAAGAGAAGAGTCTCTTAAAACATAAATTATTTATTGAAGCGATTATTTTTATTTTGTAAATTGGCTATTAATATCAATACGTTGTGTCTACTGCCACTAATTAGTACCACGTCCCAAAAACAACAACACTTTTTTTATAATGCATTGTGTTTGATATAGTAAGTTTAAATGAGACATGGTATAGTCTCCGGCAAATAAGTTGAACATGATTTTGAAATCACGTGACATGCGCAGTAGTGAATAATGTACCTAAACTTGCTACTGCGCATGTCACGTGATTTCAAAATCATGTTCAACTTATTTGTCGGAGACTATACCACATAGAAATCATAATTGATTATAATATTTATATTAATTAACAGGATACTAATGTTATTTATATCAAAAATTACAGGTAGGACTGACGAGACTAAATTTTAACTAGCTACAACGTTTAAAACATCTTTCTATTTGTTATTTATTATTATTAGAGTATTATTACTGATATCGCCAACCCTACATCGTCGCGTTATTCAGTAGCTCACAAAGCGGCTTCACAAAGCAGGCGGCGTGAGTGATGTGCGGACTCCGGTCATTGAGACCGCATTTTGTACCGCATCTTGGCTATACAACTTAGGCATCTTTAGAATATGTAGAAGTTACCAAATGGTAACATCTCCATAATTGAATCATTGATGCTAAAATATCTTTCACTAACATAACCGTAACGATTTTGCCAAATGTTTAATATGTAAAGCTTATCTTAATCAAGTAATGGGATAGTTATGATATATAATGAGCCTATTAATCTCCCAGTTGCTGCAGCACAGGCTTACCCTGTGGATGACAGCCCTGGATAGGGAAAAATTTGGCAAACAACGGAAGATGTAACTGGGGATGTAACGTCTCTTCCGAAGCACGGAAAAGCTCGACCTTATAAAGGACACTGTGAGTTAACCCCAGACTCATCAACTATTTGACATACATCATATTTTTGACATATGTGATAAACTAGATTATTAAAGCTTAAAGAGTTCAATGGCATCTAACATTGATTTTGCAAAATGGGTGGTAGCCATTAATTTCTTAAACAATAACAGTAATTAGAGAGGCAGAATAGAAACAGGGCTTCATGCGACAATTATTCTAAAAGTAGTGCTGTCCGAAACAATAGTCACGGAACTAGATGTTTTTTTTTTAAACATATCTTGTAGAATTGGTTATTTCATTTATTTTCTTAGTTTCACTATAGTTATTTAGTTAATATATAAAATGAAGGAACTAACTTACATGTTACACATATCCTTTTACAAGGTATTCGACGATAAACTCTATTTTTAATTATATTTTAGAAGAAGCAAAATAATTTTATTTTGCTTATGAATCCGGGTCGAAATTTATATGGACGCAGAAGGCAAAAAACGTCCTTTGGTTATTCATCGGAGGATCAACCCACGCGAAAGCTTCTTAACATCCAATATCACAGGTCAAACGCACTATCCACAGAGAAAAAGAACTAATCAACCTCCAGACAGATATAAATTATAAAAACCATCATTTTGGATTAAGTGTCGTACAAGTAGCAGATAAATCACAGATAAGCATTTATTTATACATTTATTTATACATTTATTTTTGGTAAGGGCAATCAAATATGTACACAATAATTGGGGAGAAATAAGAAAAAAGAAGGAAATGTTCCCAATTTAGGTCACTAGGCACTCCAGATACGAGCTTCTTTAGTTGATTATGATGGGCAAAGTGGCCGGAAGAAGTCGCAGCTGCGCAATATCCGGGAATGTACCGGAATTACAAGTGTCGCGGAGCTTTTCAACCCCGCCTTTAAAGCCGGCTATGTAATGGTAAGATTTCATGATAAAACGGCTACTTTATGATGTGATTAATACTGCAATTTGGTTACAACATTCATATTTATACATCTACGTCACACGAAGACGTTTTGCTGGATTCAAACCCGTGTCAGTGCGTTTTGCATATTACTCACCATATTCCTATTGGATTGAACGTATGTGTTTGTAATTAAAAAGTAAGCTGATGATTTATTTTCCAGCATTCCTGAGCAGCGGGTGCCCCGGCGCCCTGACAGCCGCTCTCGACCCCGCCACTGTCACTCCATATCACCAGTACAGACAGCAAAAACGTATCTTGTCAAACTATTCAAATATGGCTAATACCACAAAGAACGCAAAAACTCTAATTACGTTCTCTCACAGTTAATCTTATACATGGTATGTTAGCAGAATTAATAAACATTTAAGTTATCGTATTAAGTAGTTATAATATAGATTAAATAAAATTATAAATTAAAACAAGCTTTAAGTTTTAATTTTTGAATCCTTATTTCAATTCCATAAATATTTTTAAACAGATAGTGTGTAAAAACACTATCCCAGTCATGTTAATTTATCGTAAAGTAATTTGATAGAATAAAAGAGTAACTTTCCATATACTTTAAAGTTTTCGAAGAAAAACAAATAAAATTATGTAAATATTTAAAAAATATTCAGCAGCAATACTCACAAATCATTATGCCTTTTAAAATGGATGGCATGCAGGTTATAATACACTTATTACTTTTAATTAGTTATGTTAAGATACGCTTCATTATGCCTAACTTAGCGCGTAGCTGCAAAAGTATTTTCACATAATATAAAAATCTTTTAAGTATTTGTTACACAATATACAAGAATGAACATAATATTTTCCTACTACTATATTGACTAAATTTCATTCAATTTAGCCAATTTTGAGTCGGGGCTCAAATATTGCAGTGTGAATGAACTTTATTGCTGAACAATTTTTAGTGACCAAGGCAACTTTGTGTTAATATTTTTTTTATGCCGTGTGGGGTCTGGCACGGAACTATATTAACCCTCCACACTTTAGAGTGTTTTATAAAGCAATAAACGGTACTGGAAGTAATCGCCACACACCTTCAGTTGACCACAAAATAGACAGGATAATTGTTTACTGCGATCTACAACCCGCCTACCAAGCATAGAGATTTTGGCAAAACTCATACATACAGTGGACCTGTTTAGGTTGAGATTATGAAGATGATGTATTTTCCATAGCATCTTTCTTTGAAATCTTGTCCTAATAAGCATTTAAGATATGATAATTAGCCATTATTTTGATTTAGAAGTATAGTCTTATTATCATAGGCTAGGGTAAACTAATTTATGGATACAAGTACCGCCTGACGCCTGGGAAGTTGAATTTTTAGGATCCCTTATTTTCGTATAATATTTTACTTTGACACAAAGTCAAAAGATATAAATTGATATACTTATCTACATTGCGGGTTTATGTCCAATCCATACAATTTTATCCATTACCAGCGAGCAAGTTATATCAAGTTGTCTTTTAAAATTATGCTTAACAAAATAAAAAATGTATGCCAAAACAAGGGCAACTGAATTATTTCTAATAAAATTGCTAAAGTTATTAAAATCTATGAGATTAGTGCTCATTTAAAAAAAGTGAGCAAATATTATTGCACTGCGAAATAACTTATGAGATGTACATTGACAAGAAAATACACATTAGGAAACATTACACCGCGGCTAAAAATAGGTTAGATGTGTGATATGAAAGACCTAGAACAGTATAAGATAACAAGAAAATCTTTATGAAATATTTGTGCTTTTCAATTTATTTAGCTTACAAAATAATAAAGAAAATTGTCACATTAACACAATATTAAAATAACTCAATTAATATTGCAGTACGCATAATATCAAGTATTAACAATACCTTTAAACAAATTTTGTCAATATACGTCTATAATATTTAATGTATTTGGCATTTTCATAGAACTTCACCAATTTCATATTTGCTTGTCTGGTATTTTGTTTATTACACAAAATGAACAGCACTGCAATCATGTTGTTATTTCTTGGTAGCGGCCCGCTTCTTAGGAGAGTCGATCATTAAACAAATGTATCATAATATAATATAGATACAAACTTAAGTATATGTGATAAATCACTGGCGATCTGTGTGACAAAATCAATATCCTGATTACAAAAGTAGTGGAAACTATTTAATTTGCTATCGGTACATGCGGGTGCGCATCAGTACGGGAGCTTCACGCATGACGTGCGCAGCGTGGGGCCCATCTCTGTTTGTGGAGATAATCTCACTGTCTACCAGCCTTCTCTGCCTAGCGTTCGGGTGACCGTCTTGCCAACCAACTAACCAAAAAGAGCATATTTACTTCTATCAAAATTCAACTCTTCTTGCCATGTAGTACGGATGTCATGTTAGAATGTAGAATTCAGCATATTACATAACGGCCAGCTTGAAATAAACGGATCCGTTTTGTATTAGAATGGAAATCGAATAAAATCTAATAAAAACAAAATTTTTAAATATGAATTATTACACCGTTACAGTAGTTCTATTTCTATTGGGTTCCTGCGTTACAGTGGAAGTGCTGAATTTGCAAGCTACCTAACAAATTATAGGCTGAGGAGACAGCTCTGGTCGAGGGTGGGAATCTGACTTTTGAGCACACTCACGAGCCCATCCTAAGGTCAATCGATTCAGACTGACGGAAAAAATTACAGGAGGAAAGAAAGGGGAATTTCCTATGCTTTGAGCTAAGCATAGGAGATGCTCTTTTCCTACCTCCGAAGGCTCTGAAAGTAGCATATGCGATGACCACCGTTTGGGACACTCCCATATGTGTCCTCCAGACCACCTGGAGATGATTATGTCGACTTATTAAACCTATACTCTTATGCATTAATTGAAAATGTCCTTCTGAGAAGGAAAAAATATTTTTAAAGGAGGTTTCTTCCAGCAGTGGACGTGTTTAGGTTGAGATGATGAATCTTATGGGTACCGCTGCTATTGGTTTCTTCTCACTTGTACTTACGCCGTGAATAGTCTAAATCAGCAGACACTGTCCTATAGTTTAGTCGACATAGATACCATAAACATATGAAATACCGTGCGGATGTAAGGGAGTAGCCATGTCAATAACGTATTACGCAGGCCTGATCAAAACTCACTATATGAGCCCAATACCACGGGTCCGTATGATGAGTCATCAATTATGGATAGTTGGCCAGCCAGGTTAATGGTTGAACGTGTTTTCCAAAGCACTGAAAAACTCGAGATAATAAATGTTTGAATACCCATCCGATGAGATTTGCTTTTGAACAAATTATTTTAGGCTCGCGTCGTTCGACATCGATCGCGTTTATTTATTGAATAATTCATAAATTATTAAAGCAAATTGATTTTCAATGTTTAATTATATAATTATTTTTATTAAATTATTATATATACTACGACTTGATTTTACATCTGTTTTTATAAAAAGAAGTCCCTTTTTAATGTAGGTACTTTATTTTTCTTTATTTTGAAGTGGGTCCGTTGAGCTCTTCTTTTTAATTGGCAAATCTTTCAAAGTTTTCTTTAATTTCTCCAACTTGGATTTGTTTATCTGATGAAAAAGCCCTGCTTCATTTGCTGCATCTAATCTTCCTAACCTACCTCCTGATCCTCGAACAGGTCCACCGCTATCGTCTGTCTTAGCAAGAAGTATTGGAAACAAGAACGGTACGAGAGATACTTCAAAGTTGTGGGTAGAACCTTTTATAATTTTCCTTTTATGGCGTTGATTATATATAGCCCCAAACAACTGGTACGGGAAAATCTTATTGCGGCTCTTGACTGGGGGTCGCATATTTGTTTTTCCATTGGTTTGAGACAAATAGCCCCTGATGAATAAGACCTGACATCCAATACATTTTCGCGACATTCTCAAAAATTTCGATTTTAAAAGTTTTTTTACAAATCTTCCTTGTAATATTATCATATTATCGTATCACATATATAAGCATTATTCAATAATTTTGGTAATTTTAGAAGTAGTTAATATAAAAATATTTAATAATTGACTGACGGCAACTTGACAATTTTATATTCACTGAGCAAGTAATCACTACGTTTTATATACATTTATATTCTCGTTGCGATGAAGTTTTGTCTTAATTTAAATTTTGTTTATGCACCAAGCCATTATGGTTTGTGTATCCAGTTTTATATTGTAATATTTAGTTTTATGAATCCATTCATTGTCCCTTGATCCAAATCCTAGGCTGGGCAACTAAATAACTTAGTTACATATATTTATCGGATGAAACCCTGTTATGTATACCATTGTACATAACAGGGTTTCATCCGATTCAGTCGAAGAAAAATAGCCAAAGAGACCACACGTATTTATACATTATCCTTATGCAGATTTCTTTTTGAAATATAATTAAGAAAGTTTGTCAACGTTTCTACCATGAACTCAGAGTAAACAGGACTGGAGTAGCCATTAGTCAATATCTCGTACATATTTTTCTGCCATTTTTTGCGGGGGGTGAGGTTACTACTACATTCAATGCCAGCACACAGGAACAAAAACTCTTTGCGTGTTTACAAACGCACACATGCATAATACGACAAACATATTTAAAATACACGCACACGTGCTTAAAATAGTGTGTTAACGTTCTATTCAAACACACGAATGTCATTGTGTGAGAAGTGACATGACATAGCACGAGAATATCGATATCGATAAATCAGTTTCGTTCAATGAATGAATTTATTAACTTTGCGTTAGTATTCCTACAAATACAAATTGAAACTTGATAGTTTATTGCATTTAAAAGATATTTACAATAGGTGTTATTATATATATAGAATTCACTGTGGACCCTTTTGCGTATACCCATAATGGAAAGGAGGAACTCTTAAACATTATTTTTAACAAAGCGATAGTGAATATAGTTATATTTCTCAGATTTTTACTTTGACCGATTGATTATTTGTAATTTTTTGCGATTTGCTTACGTCACTTTTTGCAAGTATTTCTTTTCAACTTTTTTTTTAACCTAAAATTAATACATTTAAATGTAATAAACTAAAACTGTTATAATATTACATGTTAATATCTATTTGAAGCATAACTAGTTATATAATAAACTAAGAGGATCATTCAAGAATAACATTGGCACAGCATGGGCAACTAATCTTCTTCTATTGTTAGATAATTTTTGAAACTGAGACGGCTCAATATGTATGGAACATATAGTACTTGTTCTTGAAGATGCCCAAGATGCCCTATTACCTATTACAAGCAAGAAACCATTTTTTTCGTATGCTGTATTCTTTAGGAAAACTGAATATGAAAAATTAGATGTTTCCGGGCATATCAAAGCTTAAAGTATAAATACCAACAATTAGTATACCGCCTAGGGGCAGAGTATATTTGTCTGAACTACACATACCGATCATTTCTAATTTTAATACTGCAATACTATCTTCCAATAGCTTTCATTTATGTACAAATGACTTTTGGTACCACATACCTTACTCCTAGTATCTTGAAGTATTGCAGTTGGACAAGCCGGTTTTTAAAAGGAGCTATAAATGCTACAATATTAATAAAAAACTTAACTTAAATGTTGACGATGACATTTAGCTATTACCATACTAAAATGTCATCAAAATCCGTCGCGTAGTTTTTGGGTGATGCGTGCTCAAACATACATACAGACAGACAAAATGTTCAAAAATTAGTGATTTCGCTTCCTCTACTCTCATTACTAGCCATTTGGTTTAAGGTGGACTTGACCTGTTTTATTCTATATCTTTACAGTTTTATTCTCGTATGTATAATATCGCAGGTAAATAGTATAATTCCGCACTTTACATACGGCGTCATCAGTTCAAAATCACATACCTTATTCTTATTTGAAATCATCATTAATACCTGGTAATAATTACTGAAACAAACTGTAATTTATCTAAGCTGTGTTTTATTATCGTTAAGAAAAAGAACTAAGAAAAGGGTATGTGTTTTTTAAACTGATGACGCCGAATGTAAACTGCGGAATTATACAATTTCCCTGCGACATACAGATTTAAATTAAAAATAGATATTTCCAATTTAAGTATGTTACTTGCATTCATTCATTCATTACTCACTCGTAAAATCACAATATCGATGAAGTTGACATCACTATTGTGCAAATTAATATTGTACAAATTAATAAGGGTTGCTGATTACAAAATAAAAACAATTTGTCCTGTGGCTCGAAAAAAAATTTTGGTTTCTCGGAAATGATCGGGTGTGCTGGTTAGACGATGGTACCCTTTTAACCGTGTCTTTTTTATGAATTCAGGGACACTGGAAGTATATACAGCATTAGTACTCTTAATGTTTATGAGCGCCGCCCATCATGAATAAAAGGACAAATAGTTTGATTATTATTTTAATTAATTATTTTATTTATTATTTTATATTTCCATGTTGTGTGGCAAAGAATAGGCTTCAAGCAGCCGCAAAAGTGTAGGTATGTACTTAATACTAAACTAAAAATAAACACGCAACGTACATTGTTAAAACAAAATTATAATTGGTAATTAATTAATACAAAATTACAGTTATTTATTACCAACAAACTTTTTCTAATTTTTGTCTTAATTAATTGAAATGCGATAATGGTCAACCCTAGGTTGTCTCGTGGGGAGTGCAGCCGTGACGTCATCAAACGAACTTTGAGCGCGAAATTTGAAATTGTAGTCTGCTAAAACATGAAATTATGAATTAAATAATAATCAAAACCTAAAAATTATGCTTACAAATGAAAGGTGACACCATCTTTTTGCATACTAGATATTTTCGAATTTTTTTTACAGTAGAAAACAGCACAGGCAGGCATTTTCGTGAGGCTCTGCACGGTAAGACGTTCTGATTATTGTGGTTTTAAAATGGCGGCTCAACTAGTTTTATATAACGCACAGGATTCCGATGCTTGTGCATTTGGCAGAGGGGTAATGTTAGGCAAAGGCTACTCCAGTCCTGTTTACTCTGAGACCATGAAGTAATGTTGAAAAGGAAATAATGTTGTTGATTTTTTTTATAGTCATAGCAATCCTTTGATCAGCCGAAAGCTTCTTCGCAGTACTGTATTCTGACATAACACCGAATCTTTTAAAATACTCGTCACATATATATTAAATGTACACTTTACATTAAATGTTGCAATCGACATTATGAATTAGTTAAAA
The DNA here is from genome assembly GCA_927399485.1 of Calamotropha paludella. Lineage (NCBI taxonomy): Eukaryota > Metazoa > Arthropoda > Insecta > Lepidoptera > Crambidae > Calamotropha > Calamotropha paludella. The sequence goes on along the minus strand of OV656803.1, from coordinate 13,783,945 downwards.
AATTGATCTTCGTTGTTTCATAAAAGTGTATAAAGTAATAAAATTGACTATGGTGTTCTCTATATGTAATATGCTTTGCACCCACAACGATTTTTTCTTCTTTATTAACAGCGGCGTTCAATTTAAAAAAAAATACTCATGAAACTACGTAAATCAAAGCAATAAACGTGTGATCGCTTAGACTATTTTCCAGTCACCGACATAAGCGCGGATGATCGACGACAGATGACGGCAGTCAACGACTGTCATTTGGCTACGACGTCGTTGATCGAATGTAATTCGTCTATCCCTAGCCTGAATGGTAAATATTACAGTAACGTATTGCAACATAGCCTCAACAGAAAATGAATTAGGGCAATCAAACACATTAAGTATTCCATAGTTTCCGGGTTTTAATGTTCATTTGCTTCGTTAGTAATTTATTCTTTACATGTCACTTGAGGCAACGTCAAGCTATTAGCTATAATTACAGCATCTGGTTTTTCTAAACTAAATTATGTGGGCAAGACTTATCAAACTAAAATGCTGTCAGCTTTGGTATGCTCTATTTATTCAGTAAACAGTCGTACTGTTTTAAATTTTTTTATCCGGTGAATCGAACGTCGGTAATTCCCCCTTTCTTTTCAACTCCTCCAGTTGCTTCCTGGCCTTCTGTGTGAAGTAACCCTCTTCTTTCATGTTTTCTGGATGGACGAAACCAGGCATCTTGATGGTGACTTGTTCTTCTTTAGCAGGCTCTGCTGGCTTTTCATCTTTCCCAGCAAAACTTCTTCTCTGTATAAAACTAGATACAACGTCCCCTGTGAGAAGCGGGAAATGCTCTGGACTTTTGTTAAAAATATTCAATCTCATAGGATACAACTGTGTTAATTTAATCATTATTTTGGTTACTAAAATTTTGTATTTTCATCAGAGCTATGTGAAATTATAAATCATTAAACATGATAACTAATAGATAATGATGAGGGCTTACATTTTTGAACTATTGAATCAGCGTTAAAAATTACAACTGCGCCGTTTCTTTGACTTTAAGCATTGTCAATGTCAAGTAATTTATACTCTTTTTTTGCTCGTTTTACTAGCCTAATGGCTTTGCTTAATAAAAGAAATTAAATGTCAAAGAATTCTACATAAACTAAACTAGACCAATAAAACATAATATGACGAAAGGTCGAATAATGATAACATGTATGAAATCCATTTGATAAATTCATTACCACTTCGAACGTACATTATCCCAGTTGGCTATATGCTACATAGGAATCATCTTTTGTCATTACCGATTGAAATGTTTCTGGTTTCTAAAAGAATATGTCTCGTAGTCGTATCCACTTAATTATGAGTCGTTTTTGTAATGTTTTATACTAATGCTGGCACTTCACATGGCATGTAGACACACACATTTGCCAATTTGGTATAATTTGGCCAACTAGCCTAATGTTTGTGTCATAAGTCCACACGTCTTGGACTTAAAAGGCGCACGCGCTGTCGAACGGCGCGGATGTTTTCTACTATTGGGAAAAAAATGTAGTGGAGAGTTTATCGAGCTCTTATCAAATGCATAGATCTATTTAGAATCCGCAAGACAAATTCCATTATATTTGCCCTCGCGTCTCAGACCCATGAAATAAAATAAAAATTTACTTGGACAATAATTCGATAACAGTGGCACTATTTATAAACAACAATGAGTCCTTAATAAGAGGACATGTTTTTTGTAATAAATATTTAAAGGCACTGAGTGTTATTCGACAAAAGTTATAAAATTCTCCTCAAGCTTCTGCCAATACCTCTTAAACGTTTTCTTTATAGTTTCTCTGGAAATAATTATTTTTATTTTATTGCATGCTTAATAATAATATTTCCGTATTTAATTTTTTATTTTTTGCATTCAATATATCATATTTCTTGTAAGACTAGCTCATGGTAGAAGTTAAAGTACGTTTGTAAATTTCGACGCGTCTGCCAGCGTCTTAGTAGCTCAGTGGTCAGAGCACTCGGACGGACAGCAAAAAGTCGTGGGTTCGAATGCCACCTGACGGCTCTGAGGCGTGGTTTTTTCTACAGGCATATTATATAATAATATTTCTTTTCACACCAATTAACCTAGCCCAAAGTAAGCACTGAAAGGCTTATGTTATGGATACTAGGGTAATGGATAGACATACATATACAAATGCTCGTATTCATCATACACACATTTGCCCCTACCGGGATTCAAATCCAGGATGATCGGTGCGAAAGGCAAATTGCAAATTTACCTATATATTATTTATTTACTAAGGATATTATTATGATGACGGCCATTCAAATATGTTTGACCACATAACAATGTTGAAAATACGACAGCGTTACTTAAAAAACGACAAATTATGAAATTCGATTTATTATTATAATAGAAAAATACTAGAAAAAATCGACTCGGGTCACAAGTGAATCTCAGGCGGGAATCTTATAAGATCGCATTGAAAATGCATAAAATATATAAAAATTATAAATTCGATTTATTCAAGAACTTCCATGATTGTTACGATATATAATCAATCTCAACATTTGAAACTTGCGATACAATTTGTTATTATGATCATTTCTCTTCTACTTATCATCTTTTCTTTTGATTTCTGCACCTTTTCCCTCTTCTTTCTTCATCTTGGATTTCAACTGCTCTAGTTGCTCTTTGCGCTTGTTAAAGAAGTATTCTTCTTCTTGAGCAGCTCCATACTGACCTAGAGCTCCCCCTGATTCTCTCACAGAGCCCCCCGCACCACCCCCCTTCCCCGCCCCAGACCCCGCAGGGGGCAACGTGTAACTTCTCCGGAAAACTCTACGAACTTCAGAATCTCCTATATTAGAGGGTGGATTAAGACCAACCTGGTAATTTCCTTGCGACAGTGTAAAACCAACTTTTCGCACGCCAAACTTCGACAATGCTTGATGAAGTCTCATCGTGGAATATATGTTACTCCATAATTTTTAATTGTTCAGATTATTTTGACAAGTTTGACAGACGTCTTGTGAGTAATAATTTTTATTTTTCATTTATGGACTTTATTTTTCAAAATAAGGTTTGTTTCTAAGCAGTTTGTGTGATCATTATTATATAAAGTAAGTAAATATTTTATCAAAAAAATTGCACGTTATGTAGGTATTTCAAAGAGTACCTCTGTAAGTTAACTTTCCAGGGTATTTATTTATATAATTTCTTTTATTAAGTATGGATTCTCCTTATACGGGTTTATTGAATTACTATTTAACTTGAATGCACACATAATCTGGAAAAACTGGAAGAGATCTCTTATAGAGATTAGTTTTTTGCAAACACTGTAACCTGTATCCGTCACTAAATGTAAATTTATGAACGATAAAGAATATATAATAAACATAATAATGTTTCATTATAGTGTACGTAATTAGTAGTTTTAATGACGAACTTTTAATTATTTATAAAAACTTCCAATGCATAGTTTAATTGATATTATTGGTTACAGTAAATTGGTTCTCGAGGCGAAGCAATTAGTTCTAATTATTTCACTTCAACCGTTTTTACGTGAATTTATAAATATTTATATTTTCTTACGATTCTCTTTGTGTCCGCAGTTGGAAATGGAATCATCGACTAAGTAGTTTGTGTCGACATAATGGTAAGTTCCCTGATATTTTATTTGTATCTACTTTACTACTTAAATAATATGTTTATTTAATAAACAACTCTTAATTGCTATAAACCACTATTCATCGCTGTAAAGTGAACCATTGAAATCTCATTGACCAAGAGTTAATTTTACATACGCACGGAAATAGTGTTTATATAAATTAATATACACTTTTTATTTAAAATTAGAGTTACACTTTTATTAAGTTTAAATAAGCCATAAATGTACACACCAGGACCAATATTTACAAGTTAAGTCTGGTATGTTTTTATGTGTATACTGTTGACGTGGCTTATGTAAATAAATAAATAAATTCACAATACTTCTGAAAATAACTTTGTGGCGGCGGTAGTTTAAGAATATATTGCACATTATTGATAGTGTTTAATTTATTTACTATTAATTAAAAAAATTGAGCAACTCAATGTGTTAAATTCTTTATAATGTCTATGACTACACCGATTAAATGTTGCAACTATTTTCTACTTTATTCTTTGACTAAAATTAATCACAAAAATAATCTAAAATTATACTAATCGATATTACACTTATACGTATATTCAAAAAATTTTTTTAATATTAAACTCAATTTAAAAAAATTTAAAAAAAATTTCCAGATGCTGTTCTGCTTATATTTTGCAATCCTTATCATCACAAAAGCTGAAAGGTAATATGTTGGCAAATCGTTGGGTTGTCGCTTAAATATGTACTTCAAAAAGGAACTTTGTACTTATTGGCATGACAGACACATTGTAACATTAAAATCACTTTTTTGCCCCAACATCAAATTTAACATCTTAGCTTAATTTAGTCTGAACTTTAAAATGGTAAAAAAAGGTTAAAGGTCCTACCATGCCCTCTTATTCCGATATAAGTTCCACTGTTGAAAAGAGACGCCTCTACAGACTACATATAGCGCTGTCTCACTTTCACAATCGAACTTGTATAGCGCTATAGATTACGGTAATGCCTCTGGTCTCACATTACAGTATTTTACTTAAAACTCCTCATACAGATGGATTCTTTAACTATGTAGGTATAGATTGACTTGATTCGCAGATTGTCCAACATGTAGGAAGTAGAGGCTATTGAGCCGAAATTTATATATTATATAATTAACAAACTTTAATGTTTAGATGTATCATTCTAATATACAGTCGTATGACACACAGTGTACACAGGCTCACATTAGAATGCTGATGATGGTGATTCTAATATACGTTAATTCAAATTAAATTTATTGGTTGTCTACATTGCTCTACGTTAACCAGTTCAGACAGCATAATTGTATTATCGACTTCTTTCTTGTTCATAAGTTTCAGACTACAGCTTCAATCTATAAAACATTCTTTATAAATTTTGCTATAGACCATGTATTGTATATGAATTGTATTAATATATGTATACTTATTAGTAATGTTACTATTTAGTAAAAAATGTACTTTTAAAGGCAAGTACAAGGTGTTTAATAACTGTTGATGGTAGAATTTTACTTTGTTTAGGATTCTTCTCGTTGGTCTCGCTTGCTAAAGCAATCAAATTTGAATAATGCACACGTGATGTGTAAAAGTTTTTACTTTGGTCAGAACAAAGTGCCAATATACGAAAAATAAATTATGATTGAATAAACATACATTTTGTGATTTCAGCGGCGAAATTAAAGGATTTCGCAAAATTATTGAAAGTCGTCAGGGCCAGGATGAACTTAGTCCAGATGTCGATCAGTGTATATGGTCTAATGATATACATAATGCAGCACCTGATGCCATAATTGATTATGATAATACAGAAAGACTCGTCATTTATTACTACAGACATAAATTAACAGATGATATTTATATGTTCCTGCCTAATAAGAATTTGCAGTATTGTTTTCCTAATCTAACACCAGATAATGAAGATGAATTAAAAATAGTAAATTCTGATGATCTTAAACAAATTTTAGATTCAAATCCTATTTCGTTAAAGATGGACGAAGAAACTGTTACGTCACTAGACAATGACCCTATGGCCATCGGTCTAAACCAAGGAGTTATTGAAACTGACAATATCACACACTCAAATCCAACGACATACGATAGAGATAAGCTTAACCCAGAGGCTATAGTTACACACATGATCACTTCCTCAAATGAAAATGGTGAGGATGATGAAGCTAAACTAATAACGAAAGATACTACATTGCCAGTATATAACGAGGAGTTAGTTTTTGAATCAAATACATTAGTTGACAATCCTGATAAAATAATTGGTATACCTGATTCTAAAGATTTAAAAGAGTTAATAAATACTGCAGAAATTCCTGCAAATTACTTCGACGATACAAATGATGAAGCTAAAGATAGTATATTTGTACCTCTACGTGCTTTGCTTGGTAACCAAATGACTTTCGATGAATGGTTCACCCAACAGATGCTTAGATTTGTTGAAATGACTAAAATATTTCATGAAAGTATCGATGTGAAAAAAATTAAGTCAGATGTAGAGAAAACTTTCCATGACAACTTAATCTTTATAAGAAACGATGGAGTTCTAGTTGATAGTAATGGCAAACTTATTAATCCAACAAATTTGAGGTTGCGTCCAATTCTAATTGGCGAATCAGTTGCTTACAAAAAAGTACTTACACTAAAAGACGACACAACGCCGTTCACTTCAAATTTGCCATTCTTAGATACAATTGTTGTTACCCAAGTTTTTCCGCCAAGACTACTGAGTATTATACCTTTGGGAAAAACATTTGTACCTAACACATCTTCCAGGAGATTAATTGGCAACATTAACCAACATAAGTCAACAGGTAATACACCCAGAAAGGCTGCCATTCCCTCAATCGGAGATAAACCCTATTCTCATCAAGGATCTCCCGAAAAACGTGACGCCATCAAAGATCCCGCCAGTAAAGTAAAAAAAACGGTAAAAAATCCAAATCGACAACGCAAATTTCATTCCCCTCGTGACTTTTTAGGTCTTTTTGACATTTATAATTCATTGCTTGGCATAGCTCCAGATAAACAACAAAAACCCAGTACTCTTAACGCATTGAATACACCTAAAGAAGAATTAGATTCAGATAATGCAGAAGATGTTGATATCGATGACAACCTTGGATTACGAATAATAGGTGGAAATCCAGCTACCAGCAGCGGTACACCTCTGAGCAATAGAGGAAGGTCCAGTAAATTTTTTGATTTTTTTAAATAATATATGTTTATCTTTGCATAACAGTATCAAGACAAGAGTTTGCATTCAAAAGAAAAAACAAAAAAACTTGTTTCATATTGATTAAAATTATAAATAACTCTGATAATGATGATTTTTTTTTATCAAATGGATTAAACAATTGCTATTTTAACCACTCAATAAAGTCATTTTATAAAATAAACATTTGGCTTTAATAACTAAATTTCTTAAATAAAATGATGAAATTAAATTTAAATATTTAATACATATTTTTTACATTTATATACATGCTTGATATGAGACACTAACAGCCAACTTAAATAACTAACTAGGTATTTCCTACTTAAATTGCATGTGACGACCTCTAGACTTAAAGGTTAGCTTTTTCTTGAAGTTTTCGCATTATTTACTACATAAACAAAATATACTACCTATTGAATCTCTTACTATCTGTTATATAAAGAACTGAACTACTTTCTCTATGTCAATACAAAACAAACAAAAAAATATTAAGACGTCGTTCAGTTCGGTTCAGCTTTAATCCTGCCAATAAAGTAAAGACATGGAGCCACTCGCAACACAAGCGTTTAGCTTACCACAAAGGGGGTTAAAGGGAATATTATAAAATAAATATATTAATCGCTTTGTTTTTATTCTTAAAAAAACTAGGTAACTTACTTTTGTCATTTCACTAAAATGAGTTAACAATTTATTTAAGTTACCCTACACACACCACACTAGATTTCATCAAGCCTTTGTCATTTGATTTTCTTGCAATTTTATTATAAATTAGGCAATACCAAACTTCGTTCATTCACTATGCAATAATTTTTTCCCGCATTACTTCTTAATGAAGTCTTCACAGTAACAGCGCCATCTCCGTGCCATAACCAAAAACACAAAAAAGCAACCAGAAATATATAAAACGCGAGGATGGTTACCCGAAGAGGGCGCCAAGGGAGATTCATTCCATTCAGGAGAGTCATTCCTGTAAAAAATAAGTTGTATGTTTATAGGTATATAAATTTAATAAAGATTAACTAGCTGCTATGCACTCGTAAAAACGTAAAAGCAAAAATAAATATTACTTTAAAGTAATTTTAACGTCAGCATGTTCTGAAAATTGGGTATAACTAAAGGTAGTCGTTTTTATTATAAATTAGAAATTCTCTATTTTTTTCCTCTCCTTAAAACCTTTTTTTAAAACTTTTAGTTCTTTTCAGATTCAATTGTCGAAATATTTTTATAGTAATCATAGAAATTATGACTTATGTAAAGAATAACAAAATTTATATAAAGTTCTTATATTACTTATATAATAAATTACAGTGGTAGACCTTATAAATCTTAGCACCTAATTGTTAGCCAATAAACTTAGAAGTAATTTAGTTCTAGTTTTAGTAATTTAGTGACATGTTTTATATTCATATAGCTGATATTCAAAAATATGATTGAACAATCAGTTGGCTTTCACTGATCTCCGATATTTCTACCTACATTTTATAATATAACTAAACATGCCTTCTTAACGTGGTATTCATTTTTTATATGATAATAACAATCGCTAAGATGTACATTATTTTAACGCTTGATTAAAAAATCTTTAATTGGAATATTATTATAATTTGTTTGATAAATATTTATATGGATTTTAATTTTACCACATATTGTATTAGTGTTATGCGGCGCCATCTATTGTCGAATAGCAGCACTGTTTGGACATCTCGTGGGCAATTTTTCAACTACTGAGCTGGTTTACGTGACGGTGCAAAGCAACATCAGCTGCTGTTAAAACCCATTCTTTAGAGATATAAGCATAGATGGCGTTACTTGTATAATACTTAGGCGGGGCGACATCTATCGTCGTTATTTAAGCATTTCACAAAGTTAAACGAGTAAACCAACAAGTTTACCATCAAGCTAAATCACTATCACAAAATAAACTTAGTCGTTCATTCTGTGTGCTTGTAAAAGGTTGGGTGCAGGCATTCTATAAATAGTACCGGATTGGCGTATTAAAAAACGACAAAACAAATCTAGTTTTCAATGACAATACATATAATACTGCTTTATTAAGTGAACCTTTGCCTTTACTTAAGACAATAACTTACCTTTGAGTCAAGTTTAGTTTGTTTTGCGGGGTAAACTCGTGGGAATTGTTTTTGTGTATGGATACAAATTTGATGTTGTCCCTATGAGAGGATGTTATCACTATCGTCCATGTTTTTAGGAAACCTCGCTTTCGCACTTTGATGGGATTAAACTACCGGTAAGTGGCGTTAATTATCTTATTACTTTTGTTTTTCTTAAGCGTGTTTCTATGTAAAATTTTACGTCGTACTCAACTTTTAGATTCTTTTTTTTTACGAATCAGTATTATTAAGACTAGAATATGCTGAACAAAAAAATTAAGTATATTCTTGAAAATAATAGTTAGCAAATGATAGACTGTATACACCAATAACGTAACTACCCTCTTTTTCAAGAAGTGCTTTACGCATACCCCACCGTTAGGGGGTCGGTGGGTTATGTAGGACTCGCCCGTCAGTAAGGTTGACGGGCATACCCAGTTCAACCCCCCGCTGTACTTCACTTCACCGAGTAACTTTGTGGGTCACTTTTTGAAGTCACCACTATGGCCCGGTGATTGGCCCGCTTCGGGCCCCTCCATGGATCGGTGATGTCTGAGTACACTCCTCAAACAATGAGGCATATGCAATGCTACCAACGGATACCCGGTCTGCTGATGGCCACCCCACCAGGCATCGCACATTTGGAGCGAATTTTGGTTCTGGACCTCTTTCGCAGCCTCACATTCTCATGTCATCCCCTTCTCCCTGAGGATCCCACGGATGTTGGAGGGGGTGGATGCTCTGTATTGTTCGGGCATTCCCCTTCCCTGAAGGATTCTTTGGGGCAGGACGTTACCCTTATATGGGGATTCTTTTGGCGTATCTACGCTGTCTCCTCCCTGTCCGTTACTTTCTTTAGAGGGCGTTATTTGCGTCCTCCTTCCTCGCAGGAGGCGACCACCGCCTCACAGGATCTCTCAGTACTGCTTGGCAAAGAACCTATATAGGTAATTACATCTAAAATAGTAACAAAACACTTAAAACCTCCTTATTTAGTTACCAAAACATCATCGGACATACTTTTAGCCTCACATTACTAAATTTTAATGTCTTTTATTTTTCAATTACTCTGCAATTATTATTAAATTCATCTGACCAAACATCTGAGGGTCATTCTGACATAAAATGGTACCTGCATCTCAGCTGTCGATTTCGCAATTTTCTCGAGAGACTGCGCCGTTCTTAGACCTTGTCCAGAAAGAGGCAAATTTGGCGTGAATTAAGACACATTTTAGATTTACAGTGCCGTTAATTCAGATGTACACATACGTCTCGCACACCTTTTTCCTTTTGTTACCTGAGCCTGAACAATGTTACTCGTTTTTTCTTAAATATGAGTCTCAGACATACATGATGGACACAATGGGACAACTTTTATACTTGTTCTTAACGAGTTCCTTTGGTGCAACGGTAGTGATTCTATCTACTAAGCAAATGATCCCGAGTTTGAATTCTGAAAGGGGCATATACTCTAGCTATCAGCAGTATCAATAATAACGCAGGGTATTTGGTAATACCAATATAACCCGAATATGAGATGACCATGCATATTAATAATTGGAATTAATATAACTTGAAAGTCAACACATGACTATAATATTTTATTTTCATGGAAAACGGCAAAGTGAGAAACTTAGACGTAGATGAACTATTGATTTTTATAATCTAGTCCATTAATGGTCAATCATACATAACACACATTACCGACAAAGGGTTGCCACTATGCAGTTTTATCACAAAAAGAAACAATTTTTTTATTCAGTCGAGTGATAGTTTTTAGGCTTTATGATAATTTTCCTAAATGAATGCAAAGTTTTGGTATACACCGTTTTGAATTATAAAAGTTTACTAAACACCATGTTTAGTGATAGCTAGATGGACCAAACTACGCTATCAAAATGTATAGTAATCGTAAACAATTTCGAGATAAAAAAAAACCCTTTGGAATAACATAGTGGATTCGCCAGATAATTAAAAGATTATCACAGTTAACCAACTTTATTGATAATGCTGAATAAGAAACAATATCTCCCTTGTCTTGTTTTGGGTGCAACATCTTTTGGTGTATCAAGTAGGTTATATTTAATATTCGCCTGAGAAAGCAGGCAACCAATGGCGTACGGCCTTGTCCGACAGTCGGCACCCTTGCAAAACTTTCCTTGTTTTAAACTTTTGTTTCCCAACGTTTATGAACCTTGACGGTAGAAAAGAGCGAATCATTTGCGATTCCGTAACAGTTATCTTGGATCAGATTTGGAATTAAATATATTATTATAGTTAACGAAAGACGATCGTAACAAAATAATTGTTATTACAAGCCATAGAATTCGTCAATGTATGCATTTCCCAATACGTTCATCTTATATTAATCATTGAATTTATGTATAGCAATCTTTTATCATTGAGATTTACTTATGCAACCGTTTTTTATTTAAATCCAGGAAAAGGTTTAAAGCAAATTACCTATATTCATATACTGAAAGAGGGAACACAAACGGGGAATAAAAACGAAAAAATAAAATTTTTCTTCGCTTAGTAAAAAACGAACGAGATAAATATATTTGTGAGCCATACTATGTTAATTATTGACATTTAATAAGAAAAAATCGCATTTCAGTTGCACTTTATTTAAATGGAGTTCTGGTATAGGTTAACTTATAGGGTTTTACTTAAGTAATTGTGAAATAATGGAACTAAATAAATAACTACCAATAAAAAAATCAAGGCTCAAAGGTGGTTCTGTTTCGCGGCTTATTAGCTGACCTCGGACGGGTCGGTTCTACCGATTGACATTTTACAGACTTAGAATTTTAGGGAGATCCCCAATATGTACCGGGCATACCCCGTTGTATAAGAGGCTAAAGGACCTCATGTCAGAGAACCCCGGTGGAATAGAGGGTACATCCTGGAGGTTTTATTTCGCAATGGCAGAAGGAATCCAACTCTTTTTATCAGCAAAATACATTATCTACGCACTATGGCAAGTGTATGTATTCAATTAAGAATAATAAGTTGCCTATCTAATAATATCTAATATTATGCATTTATGTAAAATCCACACATTAACTTCGTTCTTCGGGTTACGACAATAATGCAATTGTGATTTAATTTCGCATAAGTTTGCGAAATAGGAATCGCAACACAGTGCACGCTTAGTGTACTTGTCACGTTGACGAGAAGTCATTTATTTACTAAAGCTGATTTCTAGTGTCAATTCTCTTGATTTTAATTTGAGGGTCGGCAAAACATCAGTGCCAGCCCTAGTTGCTTCAGTCTGCTATATAGGAACTGGGTTTGCACCTCTGTTTCGTAAAAAAAAAATATTATTCCTAAAAACTTGTAACACAGTTGTAAGCAATTACTTAAAAAGGAATGTAGCTAATTATTTTTAATCAACTCTTCGTAGAAAGTTAAAAATATGGCTCAGTTTATCTAAGTCAACCTAACTACATAATAAATATTTTATTAGTTTTATATTATCGCAGTACCCACTTTGCATGCAACTTGAAATCTCTATTGGTATGTTATGCAAAGCAGCTATTTCTCTGATGATAATGAGTAAATTATATTATTTGTTATCAACAAATAAGTTGTAAATAACACTATTTTATCGTATCGATAAAACCGCTTTGGTTGTTGTGTACTCCTGCTGGTTGGGAGATGGCATTATCTACGCCACGAACGAAAAATACAGTTCCAATAATGAAACAACAAAACAAACTCAAATCTATCGGCAAAAATGATATTTCATTTTTGGATTCTAAAAGAAGATAAAATAATAATATAAATATAATCTTTTTCGGTAGCGCTTTTTTAAGAACGCTTGCATCTATCTGGTGAAGACGTTCATAAAATTTGAAAACCTGTGGTCACAAAGCCAGAGTCATAACTGAGATAGCATAATGCACTGTACGTACATTTTTACCTCTAGCAATACTTTTACGCTTTCCTTTTACAAATACTTCGAGATTTTAGATCCCATCCTATTATAGAATCCCGTTAGATTCGTCTGAACATAAGACTTGAGATCTATAAAGCGCTACCGGCTGAGGAAGATACTATACTGGTTAGTAACCCATTTTGAAAATATTATATATACAAAGTCACTGCTCATTGCATGACACATTGATTGATGAGGTCATGCAACTTCCGGAGAAGTTAAGATCCCTGTGTACGATTCGAATACTACCTCCCATTCTCAAATTAGAAGATATAAAGGACAAGTATAATCCTTATTATATTCAATATAATCTATTGGATATTTGTTTTAACACTAGTAACAATTAATTTATAATTATGCTGACAATACTTTAAGTGTTGAAATATTCTTTAATCATCGAATCTCTCTGATATTTTGATTGGAAAATGTTACGAAACTTTTAAAACGATTAGTTCCTTCTATTGTTAAATGTACATGTTTGTTAGTAAATTGTCTTTGTTGTCCCGGCTATAACGGAGTCGAGGTGTTCATTCACATTTCGTGATGGTGTAGACATTCACGGCCTGAACAAATGTCTTGGGTCGAGGCCACGATTCCCCTTCAAGTTGCGTTTTCAAATGACTACTTTAAAGTTCAATTGAACATTAATTTTATTGATCACACGATTTACTGCCTCTGTCATAAGAAAGATCAGAATATATTACTTACTTACTTTACAATATATTTAAGTATCATTTTATACCGCTTTCAAATTATAAGGCGTATATTCATGGGAAAATAATAATTTATGAAAGTATTGAAGCCCAAATACTTAGATAATTTTATGTTTTTTTATTCAATCTTATTAATAATATCATAACTGAACTATTCAATTAAAAGACAAACATTCATCTAATCTATGTGGCGTTATATTTCTTGTCATAAATAATATTATTTTACACGACATAAAAAAGAAGTGCCAGGATCCGCAGATCGGAGGTAGCTACTGTGGTATCGAATGAAGTGACCCTTTAACGGTGAAGCGTTTTACTGTTCACTGAATACGTAGATAAAATATTTTTTCACTACTTAATGTCACTGAATATAAAAATATTTGTTTACAACTTTTACATACACACCAATCGAAGACAACACAGCTTAAAAACTGTCATAAGTTTTTTGCTACTACACGTTAAATACATAGGTACATGTTTATAGATCATTAATAGTGTTTGTAGCTCAGATGGTAAGGAAAAAGAGATATTCTAACTCGTTTACCATCATCATCACCTCAGTCGAAAGATGACTATTCCTGGTGTGAAACCTCCCGGGGGAATTTGCCATAGTCCCTAATATTTGGCAGGCGGGTTGGTGCTGCCAATAGACGGAAGGTGCCTTGCCTTTGCCTCCGGTATCATTAGTCTCCTTTTACGACTTCCATAAGTGTGAGGAGTTGGTGTTATTCTACTCTTTCAGATACCACACAGCTAACGTTTACCATAGCACCAACTATGTAACAATTTATTTTATAACTAACTAACGGCCCGTCTCGGCTTCGCAAGGGTGGACAAAATTATTAAAAAAAATTCTTGCATTAAATATAGCCTATGTTACTCAGCGTGAATGAAGCTTTCCAATGGTGAAAGAAATTTTGAAATTGGCTTGTTAGTTATTGAGTTTATTCATTGCAAACATACAAAAATACAAATCTTTCCTTTTCATAATATTGGTGTAGAAGTGCTAATAAAAATTTTATATAGTAATATTTTTTATGCATCTTCAGTAGCGCTAAAAACAATTCTGCAACACATTTTAAAGGCAATGAAAAACCTTTTGTCAATTTGCTTGAGGCTTCTCCGTTGTAGGAGAACTAAGCCATGACGTAGTTGTTAACTTTAATTGAATGAAAATTGCTCACATTCAATAAATAGCAGTTTATCTTGTGTTTATCATAATAATTTTTACAGATTTTATTTTATATTTATTGATTGATTCAAAACATACACCTGTATACACTAATAAAGGCGTCACGAGTAAAAATACATACAGAAGTGCTGTTTTTATTACAAGCTGCATCAACACAAAGCAAAGATAAAATGTACTACTACTATTTTCTAAACTTATGTATGTATTAAAAAGATCGTTATCGTCAAATTCTATGTAAAAATGCTAAATATAAAATAATTATTAAAAAAACCAGTTAGATTTATTGAGTCATTTGTATAAGAAACCAATGTAACTTCTCAGTAATGTTTATGCAGTAACATAAAACGCAATGCATTAACTTGTCATCAAAGAGTAGTGTACTACCTTGGTAGGTACCAAAATTTTAATTTTTGTTATTGTACCTTCATTAAGTATAAAAAAATGATTTTGATTTATCTTTATAGAATAGAGTAGGCACTTTTTGTTTAATGTTATTCACTATAGTCTATCTGCATCCATTCTTGACTAAAGTTAACTTTAAAGTCACATTTATGTTATGTTTTAGCATAACTTTAGTGTTTTAAATCAAATATATATTCATATTTTATCCTATCCAAGAATGGAAATCCCTTCACTAAATCTTCAATTTAAAGTCCGAATAATTTTGCTTTTAGTCGTTGTTCATATTCAATAGATCTGAGATAGAGAGAGTGTTGCCATTTTTTGTTATTATACCCCACCAATTACAAAACAAAAATATTACTTGCTAAAGTCATTCGCAATATTGTATTAAATGTAAATGATTTTCATGCCAAACCTTTATTCAAATGGCGTTATAGATTTCCTAATCATTGTTTTTAACAAAACATTGTTCCATTATATCCAGCTAAATAATATTTGAGACGTGATCTCCTCTCTTGATTGATCACGTATTTTCAATAAGCATTTTCTTATTCAACTATGGTTTAGCATTGATCATGAGAAAGCGGGAATTGTGACACTTTTAATAAATGAATAACGGCTTATCTGTAAGTTGAGGCCAAGTGAACGAGATGGAGGTATTGTGATTATATAATGTAATATTGAGTAATTTGTTGAGTAAGTACTAGAAAATAGCTACAATGACAACATAAATACCTACATGTTCGATAACAACTTTGTCCTAGAACCAAAATAATTTAATATTCACTTAGGTTTTTTTGTTGGTGTTTATTGTAATTAGTTTTCTTATTGTAATTAGTTTGATATAGTGCTATATCTAATTTCGTGGTGCATTGGTGTTAAAGTTACTAAGTAGATCATTTTATTTTGTGTTAGTGTTTTTGTAAGTTTTCGTAACTGACTCGTCGGCACAGTCAATGGGTTGCGGAAGCGTCTTGTGTTTTTTCACGCGCTCTAGATGGATGGTTATTTTTATCAATTCCGAAATTAGGTTCGATCAAAGAGTTTATTTGTTAAAAGGGAAAGTATTCCGAAACGTTGATCTGATTGACTCGTAAACGTTTTGTTTATCGCAGATGAAAAGGAGGCACAACTATTTGACACTTCTGTAACTTGTAACCCTATCGCACCACAGTCACACTAAGTTATAGGTATATAGAATGTATATAAATTATTTAACTATATTACTTTACCACACAAAAGTATAACTTGAATTTTGGATTTGACTGAATAAATATCTTTGAAGTCACAAGTTAGTTTTTCACGTAATTATATACCGTTGAAAAACTACTAACACCATAAAACTTAATTTAAAAAAGACAATTACACTAATATCCTAAAACGGCACTAGTGATCTTTTCACTTAGAATTGTCTATTTCACATGTAGGTACCTAAATAGTACTCATGGAATTTGTAGGTTGATAAATGCATTTGACAATAACTGGCAACAAACTTTTCACTATAAAATTGTATAGATAATAATAATAATCGGTTACGCACTACCGTCTATTATGCACCTCGTACTATTATATTTTAAATTAAAAAGACAAACTACATGGTAAAAACAATATGCCGCTCGTTTTTGGCAACAACCCTAAAACGACGTTAAAATACGAAACGACCTTTTGTACGTTTTGACGTGATTAGTATTCAAGACGCAGGTCTCAGAGGCCTCGATGTGTCGGTTTTTTGTACGTTCATAAACTGTTCGTGAAGGTTTAAATAGATTTTTATTAACATACTAACGGTACAGCTACTTGGTGTTCTAACTGCTGGACAGTTAAAGTTACATTTACCTCATAAAGAATTTTATTTTGAGTCGATTTCAATAAAAAATAACAAAAGCTAAACAATACAGGTAGTAGTGAATGTGTACAATCAATAACGGTATAAAACGAATAAATAATAAGTAATGATTCTATTTCTATAAATCATAAGGCTTAATACGGTAATTAGACAATACGAGGCGATGCAGCACGTAATAACTAAAAAACAAAAAAAAATATGTTCGATGGGTATTTTTGCGAATTTCAAATTCGGGCTCCGTCACCATCTGGTCCTAACCCTGTTGATTCGATTCCACACAAACAAATATTAAAATCGGTTCAGAACTCGGGAAGTTATGGCGTAACAGACATTGCGCCATTGAAGCTGATCCATGGGAGCTTCACTCGTTCTCCTCCAAAAAGATCGTTTACCTTTTGTAAGATTTTCATTGATATACCATACATAACTACATTTTATTGGTTTTTCATTGATTATTGATTATTTCATTAATTGTTTTATTTCACGGTTATTTTTGTGATAGTATGCCGATTTCCCTGCCGCAGTACCGCGGTCTACGACATAGATGACACACAGACTATCACAGTATATAAATGAATTAGTTACTTTTTAATTCGCAGTATACTAAGATCAACTTTTTGCTTTAAGTGGGCAATAATTGCTTACTTTTCATTAATAATGTGTACAAATAAAAATCGTTGCAATGTGATATTTTATAAGCATTGATGTCCTTAAGAAAAATAAAATGTCTTCAACATTATACAGTATACATTCAACTAACTTACTCGTATCACCGCATTGTCAGTGGCACACCAAGTCCATATTTGTATTATTGTATTTTTAAATTATCATTTTCATTTGCCCTCTCTTAGAAGTATTTAGTTGCTTTAATTTATATTCTGAATTTACAAAGGCAATTAAAAGAAAAACATAGTATCTAGTCGACTTATCCAGAAATAATAAATCATCCATTTCCAAAACAAGTTAATAATAAAGCAAGAGTATAATAGGTATGAATAAATACCTATTATTTTCTTGCTTTTCCCTTGCAAAGGTGCGGGACTAGACCTTTTTGGTGGTTGGAAGAAGACATCCCCCGCTGTTTCCTTTCTCTTGCCAACACTTTTGCATCCACCAATATTAATGAAATATTACCGATTAATATCTGATAAGTGACCATTATCAACATCTGACGTTGATGAACATGTTGCGCTGCTTTCAAGTAGGGAAAACTTCCTTTACATATAAAATTCTAGCTTTGAAATGCCTAAATACCAAAAAATATAATTATATGCAGCTGTGCAAAGTATTAACAGTTTTTTTTAATTAAGCAAAGCGGATTTATTTGACATAAATAGAGTTAGAAAACCCCTGAGTTCCAAACATAAAAAAAATACACAGATTTTGTAACAGTTCACAACTTTTTCAAATATACAAAATATATGTGTAATATGTCACCTAAATCTTAAGCTGGCGAAACTTGTAGATTTACTGTTGTTTTATATATTGTGCTTATGTGTTTTTCTTGCTTTGTGTTTACTTTTTTATGTGCTATATGTTTTGTTATTTTTAAGGGGTAAATGCCTTTTATTTCCCGCACTTACTTTCCCGTTTAATCTAAAATCTGCACTCGTGGTCGTCTGATTTGTAAGGTCAGTTGACGTGTTACACTGACTAAACAGTGGTTGCACTTACAGCCATTTTCTTTTTCTTTTTTAATTTGAGTGTATATGTATCCTGTATGTGTATTTTATTTACTTTAATTGTTCTGTGAAGTCACAATTGGGATTCAAATATTTTCATTCTGCTTGGCATCACAGCAATTTTCATGTTTTCTGTTTCATTCAATAATTTTTCTCGGTGTTTTGTATTTTCTGTCTATAGCGACTTTTGTTAATAAAATCAGCGGGAATCAGTTTAAAAGAAAGTTTTCTGGCGATTAAATGAAAGTTCTATCTTTTAAATAATGATGAAGATAAAGATGATAGTCAGAAAACTATGAATTAAAAGGATACCTTGCTGACGAAGTTAATTCGCTGTTGCGTTACATTCCATCTGCTCATAGCAACTATGTCGACCAATGCAAAGTAAAAAACTAACTACAATATTTATAACTTTCTGTTTACTATCGTAAGATTTTACAAATGATATTGTATACATATTTACCTTATTTTAATCTATTTTCAATAAATTAAAAAACCAATTTTGTATATTCTCTCAAATTAAACGAGACAAATGAGATCAAGTAATGTTAGCCGAATTGACGTTGGTTGATCTGTGAACTTTATAACAGAAGTATCGACTTCTTGATAAAAGACTTTTTCTTTCTTTGTGCTTTCCTATACAGAACTGTTTTGCAGATAACTCTTTTTACTTCGCATCCGTCGATATTATGTTGCAAATGCTTAAGGAACATAAACAATTCTATTGCCTTATTTAGTTTACAATTGACATTGATTTCAAAAGGGGATCCTGTTACTAGATCATTGATCTCTGATTTAGCAAGCACTTGAAATCATTAACGGATTTCCACCCAATCCACTTTATATAAGAATTTTAGGTTATTTACCAATACAGCACTGCGGAAAATGTATTAACTAATTGTGAATATATAAATTCGATGCAAAATGCGAATGTCCATTTTCTTGGTATTTGATTAATGTAAAAAGTTGAAAAATTTCTGTATGTAGTGGAAGGCGACCGATTTTTAGTAAATCACTGAACGACAGAATGATTGTCATGCTCTTAGATTTGGTTAACGTTGGCACAAACAAAATAAGAAATACTATAAATCAAATTATTTCTCTAATAGCTGGCTGTATAGTAAGTATATAAGTAAGTATTCTCTAATAATCTCGTATTATCTCGTTTCTTAGTTAAAGTTATAATATTATGCATCTTTACTAATTAAATTGAATTTGTTTTATAAGGTTAAAAATCACGTAACATTAGGCAAATAGTTTTTCTAGTAGTGTATGAAGTAGTCTTTGTAATAGAAGTTTGTAATTTCATTTACAATCTAGATGTTTGGTTCTCATTCTAGATCTGTAATATCGTACATTATGGCATTCATCGTCATCATCATCACAACACAAAGACGTCCACTACTGGAGGGAAACTTCTCTCAACAATGGGTGGAATTTGTCATTTCCTCCTCGCTGTGTAAAAAAAGGTTGAAGATCGCATTCAAATACTATAATTTGAAAACTATACAGTCCCTTTTGTGACCTACGACCTTTCTTTACACACTTATTACAGCATGCCAAACTATAAAGGGATGATGCTATTCTGCTCTATTGGATTATCAAATAGTTGCGAATTAAAATAATATCTATTAGTTCATAATCTTTATCAGCCTATATACATATATATTCATTACTAGATCACCTACACGCAGGTATTTGCTTTGAAATTATGTCCTACCCCACCACACGATCCAGTAGGTAGGTACATATTGTTGGGTGCTATTGCAGATGCAACTGTGACCAACCAATGGTCCCTCTTCGTCACTCATCCAATGATTCATACGTTATTCAAACTCCGTTAACGTACCACGCTAATCATAACGCCTTCTTAATTCTCATTTAATTACATATTTGTTAAATAAAATATGTAAAGACAAAAAATAATATTTCTATAACTTTTATCAAATTTTGCAATCCCTAACTACAATACCGGGCAATTGACCCGCTGAAACCACCAGTGAATTGATGCTTCCCGTCTGCCCCAGAACATTGGCTGTTGATCTTTTGACCCAGATCTATCAATGCGGAGGGTATCAAATGATTTATATAAAACTACACGTGAATTCATAACACTCCATGCTAATCATTTTACTCAAATTTAGAAGAGGTACGAAGTACTACCACTGGCTGAAGTTCTATTTTTTCTTCGTTCATAGGTTACAGGCTAATGTATATATATTTTTTAATATACTTAAATAATAAAACACTAATACCTTAAGGAAATTAAAATCAAAATTACCGCTGTACTGTGAGACGAGATACCATAGGTATCCAAAATGTGGATATGGCTCCGTCGTTGAAAGACATAATAATACCTATATGTCCTGTCGATATCATTTTAAATTTTAACCTATTCTTTTCTATTGATAATATACGATTATCCTGATAGCGCGTTCCACGATTTTTAAAGGCTTTTGCCACCAAATGTCAATAAAAATTCTAGTTAAATTGTCACTAGTAACATTGTATTCTTTTTCATAATATCTGTGTTTTCAAGGTCATTTTGCGACAATATCTTGTCTTATATGTTATGCAGAGTGAAATAACCGGTTAAGTAATGCATTTTGCGTAAATAACATACGTAACATGACTCGAGTTGGTGAGCAACGCCACATCCTTAATATTGCAAACTCAGGTTTTTTCAGAGACCTACTTGTAAGTTTTTCAATGCATAAACCAACGCGTTTAAATTAACATATTTATATTATAGTTTTTATTTAATACGAAACGATAGGTTTGCATATTTTGAAAACATTCAACCTAAATACAATATAAAAAAGAGGATTGTGCGTGATGTAAGAATATAATGTTTCGGATTTGCATCGAAATATTACGTGGACAATTTGAAATTAGGACCCTTTAGTATTTATTTGAAATAATACTGTGTTTTCTCCATAAGGGAATTCCTGAAAATTTTGTCACATGAAAATCAGTGCGGTTAGTGCCTTTATTAGGTTCAAGCTATGGTAGATTACCTTATGAATAAGAGCAAAAGTATATGAAACATACCCAGCTACGGGAAAAAACACCACCGACCTACATATATGTATAGTTCGGTGGTGTTAGGCGGTTCACACACTAGAACTGCGTCCCGCCGCGGTGCGCGTAGCGACAGAAAAACGCGCCCCCGCGCGGAGGCGCAGATCTGCCTAACTTAGCGGTTAATCTGCTTCCCCGCGCAGATTTTCAATACAAGTTGACCTTACTTCTTCACGCCCCGCGCTCCCGCGCAGAATCTGCGCGCGGGGCGCCTACCCGCGCGTTCCCGCGTCGGCAGTGTGTTGTCATAGGCGTGTTTTCTATATTAATTGAGATACTTGCATACAACAATAAAATCTGCGGCCACGCGCTACGCGACGGGGCGCGGTGCAGTGTGTTGACCGCCTTAGGCCCAACGCTGTTTTAATATGACAGTAGCATATTTAATTTATTATTTTCTGTGACGTCATATAGCCTAATCCAAATATACATAGACTCATAGCTTCATTACCCTTCCTTGGCTCTGCCGTATTCGAGTAAGAAGATATTTTTCGTTAGCAAGCGTACAACTTGAGAAATGTTGGACTGATTGTGATATTTCTTTCTGTACCTCATTATCCGATGAAGGTAGTGAGGAAAAGTAAGATAAAAATAAGTTTTTTAATTTTTTTGGTTTACGAGAAACCAAACTCCAAAAAGCCTTATTATTATACACTTTAATTCGTTTAAAACTGCTTCAGCCATACAAAAGTAAACACAACATGCATGAAACAAAAATCAGTACAATAAAACAACCAAGACAAACTTACAAGTAGGTACAATACAATACTATGTATACTCAACTTTTAAACATCAAAATCTAAGAAAAACATACTAACAGAACAATACAACAGACAAAATATAAAGTTAAAGCTTACTATAATTTTAGCTTTTTCATTAGTTTAAGGAATTAAGACTGATATCTAATAACACGGCTTGCTGTCAATTGATTGCGTAAATATTTTTTGATTTTGTACATTATTCATAAGAAAAGTTTTTCAAAATCAAAAACAACAGTCAATAGTCAAGATATTTAAATATACGAATGTTGTATAAATCAAGAAGTTCTTCGAAATGTCCAAGAAGATAAATCTATAGGTTAAGCTTAATACACAATTTATGATATGGTCTATATTTTTCGACTGTTCTTTGTTATTTTGAATAACTTTTTTTTATATTTATCAAGGGGAATTTCAATAGGTAATCTTAAATTAATTTTAATATACATTTGATTATCATCGAGAGTATATTTAAAAATTATCTAAGTGCTTTTGCAAACATGTTAGACAACAGATTTCGAAAACTTACTTACAAGATTGTTTGAACTTTGTATATAAGCTTTGTCGACCACGGCTATATATTTTAAACACGGAAGCGCTGTGGTCATCTGCGATCGACAGAAGTCGCACATAAGACATCCCAAATATCATCTTCTACACAAGTGTCAAGTGACACCAGTTTAATTTTTTCTGCAAGTGAACACGGGAAAAAAGGAAAGGAAATGCAAATGTCAAATAAATAGAAATTACACATGCGAATTATTGTAATAAATAATAAATCAAATTAAAACATTTAATTTTAGATTTTTCATATAAAAAAAATAATAATAATATAAAAATTCAACTTGTCTCAGGTTTCAGATGCCGGGTACCTATTGTTAATATAGGTACCTATAGAAGATAAGCTTATAAATACAGACAAGCAAAAAAAAATAATAATTATTTTTCTAATATTTTGTGTTCTGTTACTTACTTTTTATAAACCACGCTTACTTTATTGAATATACAGACATACGATTTCAACAGTTTTATTATATGGATAGAATAATAATACACCCAAAATTGTACTTTAAATTCAATTTAATTCCTTAAATTAAAAATGTCATCATATTTAGCATTGACAATATACTAGGCGATGCAGTCGCTAAGCCTAAAGCTAAGCTAGCGCCATATATTGGAGCGGAACGTAATACCTAAAAAAAAGAAAAAACATTTTTGTTTTCGATGGACATTTTTGGGAATTTCAAAATTCGGGCTCAGTCACAATTTGGTCCTAAACCTGTTGATTCAATTCCGCCCAAAAAATATTAAAATCGGTTAAGAACTCGGGAAGTTATGGCGTAACAGACATTTCGCCATTGAAGTTAATCCATGGGAGACTCCAACTAGACTCCAACTAGAATGTGGCGAATTAGAATTTAGTATAAAAAACTCCTTTTTAAACTAGTTATATAACCTATGGCATTAGCATTACTTACATTATTATTTGTTTTTTGAAACACTCATAAATCACAATCAATTTTATTTTTAATAGCAATTCGACAATAATTGAACACACGCATTTATAATTTAATGAACCCCATTAATAGCTATCATAAAAACGAGTATATGGAGGTCCAGATTACACAACAACTTGCCTTACATTTCGCTCTGTCCATCCACTACAGTGAAAGGGGCGACCTTGGCTCTATAACATAATTCCATATTATACTCAAACATTGTCTTGCTGTGTCAAGTTTATTAACCCAGCCGTCTACTCAATTTGTCTTGTTATAAAGGCAACACGTCTAATTTTGTTGAGATTTGTTATTCTCCTCTCTCCATTTCACTCGAGGGACTTTATATTTATTAAATCCATCAAAAATGAAGATAACATGGTTGTTGGACAATTCTATAGGCTTTTAACGTTTAAAACATTACATATATTGAACAGTATAATTTAGTGAGAAGGTGAAAAATATATTATGTACATGTCTAAAGATGATTCTAAATCGATTATTTATATTAAAAATTTGCCCTTTCACTACACTATAGAGGTATATTTATGTGTGTAGGTGTTTTGAGTGCTATTTTGTGTAGATTTCTTTATATGTTGTTAACGGAATTAACTGAGACAACCTTTCGCTCGATCTTTTCGACTGACATACTTAACAATTGTACCCTGCATGATTGGAGCGGAGCGAAGCGAAGCTCCCATGGATCAGCTTCAATGGCGCAATGTCTGTTACGCCTTAACTTCCAGAGTTCTTAACCGATTTTAATACTTTTTATGGTGAATCAAATCAACAGGTTTAGGACCAGATGGTGACGTAGCCCGAATTTTGAAATTCGCTAAAAAAGATTTGTTTTTCTTTTTTAGGTATTACGTTCCGCTCCAATATATGGTGCTAGCGTAGCTTTATGCTTAGCGACTGTATCACCTAGTAATATAAATATTAAAATTATTTATCACTCTCAATATGGTCTATACCCGGTAGTCGGCGTTATAAGGTTGCTATGATAGTGATGACTTTTATCGACTATTCCACATTGAGACCACGCAATGGCCCATTCTCCCTGCAGTACTTTCATCCATAGGGATGGTCTGTTTTCCAGCAGGGGATAAATTAAAAAACAGATGATGACAGCATGGACACTATTGTAACGTAATTTCTAAAAATCTTTACCCGATATAATGCAAAAGGTACATATGGCAGTTATCATACAAGCTTTAAGTATTCTTCTACACATCTCAACCAACCTTAGCTACATACGAATTAATTCCAAACAAAATTCTTGTTCCAAGGTAAAATAAATAGTTTCTGTTCCGCGTTTACTAATGATTACCATTAGCTAGATAATATTTTGACTAAATAAGTCACTATGACCCTGTGTCGTGGAAGAGCAAATAACCTGAAGATTTTAAAGTGTTTACTTGTTGACGTGTTTTCACATGCAGTAATTATAGAAAATATTTCTAGCTCCGCTCCTTATTAATGATGAAAATATAACGAACAAAACTTATTTTATTTACGCGTTATGAACAGGACTAATGTGGGCAGCGAAAAAAAGCGGTTGGCAGTAAATCGGTTTAAGCAAAGTCTCCCCCAAGGAGGGCAGGCGTAGGCGGGGCTACTGCCTGGGGACTCCACAAGAGAGGAGCCCTCACAACAGAGATTAAAAAATACAAATTTCGACGGGTTACTTTCGACTATCAAGTTTTGTCAATATTTTTGTAGAATATAGAAGAATTTTTAACGAAGCGAAGCACTCGAAGCGCACGTTTCACAATAAACGATTTTGATTTTTTTATTCGAATATAATTAAGGTCGTCTGTTGCCCCAGGGCCTCCACACGTCCAAATCCAGGCCTGGCTTTAAGTCTGTCACGTGCACGCGGTCTGATTGCACTAAAAACAATACTGAGAGGAGAGGGCATAAATCCTTTCCTATCTGAGAAAATCGAAGAAAGTAGTTAATCATTGACTTAAAAGTATTTAATCATTAAATATTTACGAATGTTATTTCTATATACTTTTATTCCGTAGTTCCTAGAGGAATGGATACCTCTTTATTTATATAGGCTATGGCTGAACCATAGTGACTCGTAGCTACATTAAGCGAGTTATATTTGCTTATACTATTGCATCATTAAATATTCTTCTGTGAAATGTTGAGTACAAAGTATACGTATGTTGGTAAGTAAACTTACAAAAAAAAACCGTGACTAAGGCATTACATACACATAAAATTTCAATTGCTGTAGCTATAGTTAACAAGGCAATATAGGTATTTATATACAACGCAATTTTACAACGGATACCTTACTGCGTGCGAGCAAAAAAAACATTGTTACAAACTTAACCGCTCAATTTGTGCAAACGTGTCTCAAAACCGAGATGTCTGCTTCAATTCCGAGTCTCAGGGCCATATTTAAATGAGTTGATAATTCTCTTACGGCACGCTATATACTTTTTTTGTCGTTACTGGCAATTGAAGCACATAAATCACCGGAGTTTTTTTTTGTATATACTTACTACATCATCTCACAAATACTAAAAGTTTGCATACGAATCGAATGTTAAAACCCCTTTTTTCTAAAGTTGGGATGCATATCGTGACTTAGATGTTAAGTTCACACTCTATGTATTAGACTTTAATCCGAAAAGTTAACAAAATATAACTGTTTAAAGCAGTAAGTAGTGATGTACTGTGGTCATAAGTATTGTTTTTACAATACGGGAGTAAGCGTTGTACCAGCCAACTTTACTTAAAAAAAGCAATCTCCAAATCACTACTTATTTACTTTAGGATAGCATTCGACCGATGACATCTAGTAAAATTATTATTAAACTAGCGGCCCGTCCCGGCTTCGCACGGGTGGACAAAATTCTTTAAATATTTTCTAGCATTCAATATAGCCTATGACACTCAGCAATAATGTGCCTTTCTATTGGTGAAAGAATTTTTAAAATCGGTTCAGTAGATCCCGAGATTACCCCTTACAATTTAACAAATATACAAACACACAAACTTTACTTCTTTATAATATTAGTAAAGATAAGAAGATATTTTATTTAGCTAATAGGATTAGGATATTTTATCTTACTACATAATTTGTTTGGTTTGAAGACCGGCTAATTTGAAAAACGAGATTGGCTTTAGTTAAAAAAAAATATATAATATCTATTATGGGACTTCAGTTTTTATAAAAGGATTTGCCTACCTACATAAAGTTCAAACGAAGTTTTGTCTTTTTATCTACATTGCATCGAGAACCTACCAATAAAGAATATTATACTTAACTTGGATTTTTGTCAATTGAATTTCTAAAGCAGTCGCTACTTCTAAATGGAGCCAACTGCCTTTTGTTTTCTCTCTTTGTTCTCAAAATGTCTTAAACTTAAAAATGAAATATTAATTTGTGCCTAAATCAAGTTATTTAAGAGTTTGTTTTTAAAAATAAGGTTTATGCTAAGAAATTAAAAAAAATCATAAAAATTACATGAGACCAAAAAAGAATTAACTTTATGTAATATAATATTATATATTATATTACAATACTATACATATAATTATGCTGAAGTGAGTCCCATTAAAGTATGTTTTTTCAATATTAAGATTAACTGAACAATTAATATTGCAAAATTTTTTGCAAATACGTTTTTGCGAAACCGCATAAAGTTCAAACATTTATAAGTTAAAAATAATGTATAAAGAGGTTTTATACCTTGCAAAAAGTTTAAACCGATCTAACCAGTTGGCACAGCGGTGTGACGTAAAGAATTCAAGGTAGCTTGGTTTTTACTGAGAGCCCCTATGCCATCCGACCCTGAACGATTGAGACCAGACCGACTTATTTCGGCTTATCTGACTGTAAATCAGTTAAGTTATTTTGCAGCAACCTTTTTGTATAAATTGCAAGCGGTTATGGCTCTCCTGATGGTAGGTGTTCAGTTTTTAAACAACCAAAAGGTTATCAAATAAAAGCACGTAGGTGCGGTTGCGATTGAAACGCAACTAAACACAGTAGAAAAAAACATTACGTTCATCGACAAAATTAGAGGTATTGGCCTCTAAAATGACAATCTTACTTACGTTGTTATTTTATATATATAAAAGATAAATAATAAGCCGTGAGCTAATTTAAATTCATATAATGCAGTGAGAAGGAATTTAAATACTGTGCTTCCAAAAGTACTGTGTTTACAATGACAGGACTTTAAGATAAGGTCCCGATTGGCATTATTCTTCACAAAAGAAATCCGAACATTTTTTCTTTTACGCCCCACAAAGGTTGTTAAAATGTAGAGCTTGAAATATATTATTGACTATACAAACAAGATCATATTGCATGCTTCAGTGTTATACCTAACAGCACTGATTCTGGGTGTCTAAAATCACGAATTATAAATTTCTAGACGGTAAAAAGTGTCCACTCCTTTCCAAATAAGTAGCAAGCAATGCAACTTGGATTTAAATCGAGGTCATCATGATTTTTCGATCTAATTAGTTCTAAATGATATCTTAATGAAATAAGAGCATTAATTTAGTCTGAGTTTCTTAACTACAGTCGCCTATGGTTGATTATGTTGTGAATGAACAGTGAAAGAATGGAACAGTACGTCATGGCATTCAAATAGCGTGAAGGTTTGAATATTAAATTATATACAAGAGCTACCGCATCGAATGCATTTCACAAACAATTCAAGATGATTTATTTATTCTTTACGGTGATGACACCAACATTTTTAGAAATATTGTAACCTTTGAGGACTGCTCACGCCTACAGAGGGATTTGGATAGATTTTGTGATTACTGTTCTCGGAATAAGTCAAATCTTAATGTTTCTAAGTGTTATTTAATGAGTATTACACGCAAAGTGAATTCAGTAAAATGTAGCTTTAACTTTAGAACAAAATCATTATACCAACAAATAAAGTGAGAGACCTAGGTGTCATCATTGACTCTAAATTAATATTTGATGAGCATGTTGAAAATACAGTAAATCGAGCTTCCAAGGCACTTAGTTTCGTTTTTAGATTCTGAGCTTAATGCAGCACCATCAAACCTATCAAAGTGTTTTACTGTTCCTTGTGCATAGCATCCTCGAATATGCCTCCGAAATATGGCATCCCTCTTACAACATTTATATTAACAGTATCGAGGGTATTCAGAAAAATATTTGCAGTATAAGTGCAATTCCAAATTATGAAGCCAGGTGTAAAAAATATCATTTACTCCCTCTTCGAATACGTTACTACTGCTGACATCATATATTTTAGTAAATTACAATTATATTTATAGACTCACCTCAGCTACTTGGTGAGATTCGTTTTAAAATCCCAACAAAAAGCATACGCAATCATCGTCCTATACTAGTCCCGAGACGTCTAAAAGTAATTATCGCAAAAACTCCTTTTTCTGCAGGGCTGGTACACTGTTGAACGATTTTTCAAACTTGTCCCGTCAGTAGACATATTCAACACAAATCCTGCTATTATAAGGCAGTTGATGGCTAACTCATATTTTAACAAATAATATTAATATTGTGCTACTATTAGGTATGTTCTCTTTTTATTCTGTTTAATTTATTCTAAATTTGTTTTAATTTCTTATTTTAC
This sequence comes from Calamotropha paludella, assembly GCA_927399485.1. Lineage (NCBI taxonomy): Eukaryota > Metazoa > Arthropoda > Insecta > Lepidoptera > Crambidae > Calamotropha > Calamotropha paludella. The sequence goes on along the minus strand of OV656803.1, from coordinate 13,754,261 downwards.
CTGTAAAAACTTGTAAATGGCTTTTAGCTTCTATAAAATATATTTTAATTACTTAAGTTTACAGCTGTAAGTTTTCAATCAAAAATAAATAAATTTCTTTAGGTCAACAAAGATATTAACCTCTAATCTATAATCTAAGAACACAAATTTGTTGTTTATGTGTTTGTCTGTCCGCTCTTTTTCCATTGTATCAATAACGTTACCATAGCAACGCGTTACCGGGTCAGCTAGTTTACTAGAAACAAAAGATACAAATTATGTTTTTCAAACTTGAAAGGCGACAAAATTTTGTACATTTAACAATAAGCATACGTCCAGTCTGATTGACTTTTTACAACGTTTGAACGTTATTATTATTCATTTAATATCTCAATTTATTTAAATCCCTATAATGCATAGAACAGCAAAAACTTATTCTGCAATTTTATAAAACAATAAACTATTCTTAATGTGTTTTTAATTCAAAAGAATCTACTAGTGATGTGTTGCTTTCATATGATAGTGCAGAAGCCTGACTGCAAAAAAAGACAAAAGAACGCGAGCAGGTTAAATTTATTAATATCAGTACCATAGACTAAATAATGAAGAACTTCAAAAGAAATTTTGTTTTTTTACCATACGGCATCTATAATATCTTCAATCCATATAGCTCCTTTACTCCCTCGAAATACGCTAAACTGCCTAGGCTGCTAGGTATGTCTTTTTTTGTTAAAATTAAATATGCAATAACGAGCGTTTGGTTACTGGGCAATAAACGCGCTAAACGACCATATATCTACACACGCCACCATCACTATTACACTACCATCAATAGCTTATTAATGTTCATACAGAAAAGGCAACGACTTTTAAGCCATCACCTGGTGAAAACCACGTCAGTGGTAAGGGCTTATAGATGCAGCCTAAATAAACGTCTGAATATGCCTTCTGAATAATAAATCCTTGGTAACCTACCAGCTTTCTGGCTCTTGTAAAAATTGCTCATCCTGCATATTCATACTTCAAACGCGCTAACCGCCACGCCATCGAGCTCCTAGATTAACATATCGATACAAAAATGGATACGCATCACGCTTCGCGTTCACGTTTTATGTAAATTCCAAATACTTTAAAATAAGGAAAGTGATTCTTATGAACTTACAAGTAAATAGAAAACAATAGGATAAGAATGAAATTCGAGCGGATTTACGATTTCCATAGTAAAAGATTTTTTTATTTGTACATTTCGAAAATGTTTTATACTATCTTTTTATATTTATGTATCCTTCATAAGTCTATAAAATTAATAATAAGTTTTCTTATTTTAGAGTATTTGATCTTTTAAGTTTGTATGAAATGTCGTATGCGTTTTATACATCAACACCCTCGTATTAATACCATCATGAACAAAAAATATTGATATAAAACTCGACTACGTAATTTATCACAGAACATTTGCGTGCACTATCTATATGTAAAAAATTCCTTCTCACAGTGTTTGACCGCGATGAACGCCGAAACTAATCAACTGTTGTTCTCAACTTGTTCCGACTTAGGACATAGGATAGTTTTAATTTTAATTTATAACACAGCAACGCGTGGCCAGGTCAGCTAGTAACAATATATAAAAGAAAATTCTATATAGAAAGTTAAAATCACTATTGTCAAATCCATCAACGGTGTTAGATTAAACAGTTTCCACGGTTGATTTCCCGTGCCGTTGTTAAAAAGAATAAAAAAGTAGATTGGTGTTGTGGAACTAATCACCCCTTATTTCGAAAACGGGTTAGACAAGATAGTCTAGTCGATCTTTGGAAATAACATGCATAATTAATTGCGATCAAATTAATGACGGGTCGACCGTGGAATAGATAAAGTGAAGCTATTTGATGAAATTGGTATTAATCCGTGTCAGAAGAACATAGTGTTATATTTATTACAGTCTATTTTTACTACTTTACATAATATCAACCCTATTTTTTTGGGCTTTGGATGACAAATAGATCTGTTGCAAAAATGTAAATTGTAAAAACCACAGAGTAAATAAATTCTTACTCTGCTAATATTAATGTGTATAATATAAGGTAGGTACCTAATTAACAAAGGAAATAATGAAATATGGTAGTGAATTTAAGTAGGAAATAGATAAAATTGCCTCGTTATAAATATTGCAGTTTCATTGATTGAATTATAGATATCAATTTAGCTAGAGCCCGAAAATTCATATCTATAATTTTAGGAGAAAAGTATTACAAATGGGCATCTTGTGAGATGCCTAAGAAGATTATGGCATTTGTACCTTAATCTTCTTCGGCACATAAAATCAATATTGATCATTTGGAACAAAAAAATCAATTACACATTGAGGACTGTCTATAATCACCTTAAGTTATTCACTAAGATTTTAATGTTGCCCTTAATGGACACAACGAATTTAGTTTACGATAAATATAGCGATACAAGGAAGTTACCTTGTATCTTCTAAGGTTATTTCATAAAAACTTAAAGATGATAAGTTTCCTGTGCCTGTTATTTTGTTAGATAAAAGACGTCCTTAATGAGTTGGAGATATAATGTCGTATAATTTAAAACTTACTTTAACTGCATTTCAACAAAGTTTCTTGTCATTCAATCGTTTTATTAAAACAATTTTTGGTCTAGCTTAGCTTAGCTTATTAAAGAGTTGAAAGAGCGCGATAAAGTGGAATGTAAAATCCATTTTCAAGGCATAACTACTTATCTATGTATCGCTTTAATAGGAATATATTATAACAAGCAGCCATATCTATTTGGAACTTCATGTTCTGTCAATATATATACCTATCAATGGAGAAGAATCCTTTTTCTCAGTGCGTGTCGTATAATTCTTATGATGGTCGGTAATGCAATCATACTCACGCCAACTCTAGTAGATACTAGAAGACCAAATGTAGGTGACGTTTGTACGCATAAAATGTATTTATTTTACATTCATTAATATTATCCATAATATTTGATTTTTTTAATTGTATTTTTTTAATTTTAATATAGTTTTATTTTGTTGCATTATAGATCTGATCGAGAATATTTTATAAAAAAGTGCACTTCTAATTAAAAAATAAAATTTTGTTTTTATTTAGCAAACCATCATAAAATGGGATATTTAATCAGTCCATTACAGATGGAATGTACATTAAATTTAATTAGTAATATTATGCCAATTGAGTAAACCGATTAATTGAATACTTTCATCATATAGCCGATGTATCGAAGCTTGATTCCACTGATTCTAGTCCGTGAAATCATTTAAAGGATTAGAATATTACACCATGCATTTCTTAATATATGTTGTAATATTATAGATAAAGATTTGAGGTTTATCAAGTTCATAAGTGAAATGTTTATTTGAACAAAATGCATATATCAATAGAGAACAAATAATTTTCTCATACATCGGAGGCACAATTGTGTATAATTAACAATGTCAGGTCGCAATATGATATTAAAAAACTGGAGCATTGTTTTTATTCATTAGTTAGTCTCCGTTATAGGTCTATACCGTACCCACGCGCTACTGCTAACATTGCAACATAGCTGGTACAATTATCAAGATGAAGCGACATTTTTTAAATACCATTTTCTGAGATCTTAATTTCTCATTCTGTACATTATCTCTGGCTTAGATACCTAAAACTAGTTATTTAAGTATACAACATATCTTTTTTTCGAAGTCGCAAAGCAGTAATTCCGAAATAAAACGTAGTTTTGATTTAAAATCACATGGTTATGAGCAAGTTTTTTTTACTTTATATAAAACTTATGTCCATTTATAAGTATATAATTACTTATCTACTACTTTCCTCATTAAATGGGTTAGATTGTAAAATAATATAATTGATTTGTGATGTAGAAAATATTATCTGTAAAAATTTGCGTTCCAGAGAGTTTTTCTAAGATTTAACGCGATCCTCCCTACGATTGGAGTGATGAAATCAAATGTTTCAATCTAGGTCGTCCTATCGTAGAGTAATTAAATGTGAACCCGCTCCCTTTTATGATTTGAGTCAAACAAGTGTCTAGATTAGTTTGGTGTCCTTTCACTATCGTGTTGCCCAAGTGCAAAACGCTCCAGTTCCACCAGATATACATTACGACTTATTAACAGAAAAGAAACAATAGAAAACATGAATTGGTTGTTGCCTGATGGAGAATGCTAATGATGACAATAGCTGCAGTGGGCCATACAGGTGACAACACTGTTACGAAAAAAGGTCAAAAACCTACTTCGTGGGCCCAATGCAGACTGGTCGGTGTCAACTAATGCAAATGTAGCCGGAAAGAACGGCTAAACGTGTCTTTCGAAGGACGAAGATTAGTAGACAATAATATCATTTTAAGTATTGAGATGATTTTTCAGACCGTTTAGTGCAACAGTAGCGATACTGACTTTCTCACCGACGGTCCTGGTTTCGAGTCCCGGAAGGGGTAGATGTTTAGGTGATTAAATACGAGCATTTGTACCTGAGTCATTGGTTTTTCATATATCACATGTATATGTATCCGTTACCCTAGTACCTATTCATAACACAAGCCTTGCAGTGGTTACATTGGGCTGTGTTATTGATATTATTGATCCCGCCATTCGCTAGTTAAATCTATGTACAAGTAAATAAAAGTCATAGCTCTGTTAAGTAAAGTCAAGTCGTAATATTATAAGATCACAGTGTGTGGATAAATTACAATTAAGACAACAGAGTTAAAATATGTTTATGTTTTTATTAAATTTTTTGCATTCACAATGCAATATTTCTATAAGATATAAAATACGTGTGTAAAAAACAACCACGCCTCCGAGCCCTCAGATGGGATTCGAACCCACGACCTTTCGCAATCCGGGCGACTGCTCTGACCGCTGAGCTACCGAGACGCTGGCAAACGTGTCGAATTTTACAAACGTATTCCAACTTCTACTATGAGCTAGTATCGTTCCACCAATGTTGAACGCTAACTACCTTCAACATTGAAAGTAATATTCTTACAAATATTAAACAATCAATTAAGATGGAACCAGCTATAATTATGTTTTTATTAAATTTTTTGCATTCACAATGCAATATTTCTATAAGATATAAAATACGTGTGTAAAAAACAACCACGCCTCCGAGCCCTCAGATGGGATTCGAACCCACGACCTTTCGCAATCCGGGCGACTGCTCTGACCGCTGAGCTACCGAGACGCTGGCAAACGTGTCGAATTTTACAAACGTATTCCAACTTCTACTATGAGCTAGTATCGTTCCACCAATGTTGAACGCTAACTACCTTCAACATTGAAAGTAATATTCTTACAAATATTAAACAATCAATTAAGATGGAACCAGCTATAATTATGTTTTTATTAAATTTTTTGCATTCACAATGCAATATTTCTATAAGATATAAAATACGTGTGTAAAAAACAACCACGCCTCCGAGCCCTCAGATGGGATTCGAACCCACGACCTTTCGCAATCCGGGCGACTGCTCTGACCGCTGAGCTACCGAGACGCTGGCAAACGTGTCGAATTTTACAAACGTATTCCAACTTCTACTATGAGCTAGTATCGTTCCACCAATGTTGAACGCTAACTACCTTCAACATTGAAAGTAATATTCTTACAAATATTAAACAATCAATTAAGATGGAACCAGCTATAATTATGTTTTTATTAAATTTTTTGCATTCACAATGCAATATTTCTATAAGATATAAAATACGTGTGTAAATGTTTAGTTTAAATACTTGAACAAAACTTGTTACCTAGTTATTCCCCCGTCAAATATCTCCCTGTAACAAGCGGACACAAGAGAAGAATGGAAAAAATATTTGAATTGATCAGTTTACATTATCTGACTAATAAACATTATTTGCGCTTTAAGAAATCGGCCCTAAATAAACCAGTTGTATTAGTAATTTCGATATACTTACTTTCTTACGAGTATAAACTACAAGCAACATTCAATTATTTAGAATGGCATAACAACTCTTGTGACTACTAGTAAGTGGGTGCTAATAGCTAACCTGTTAACTTGTCATTATAATAACTGTAATGTAGTAATTTAAAAGCATATTCGTGAAGCATTTAATCTACTATTACATTTAAGATCATAGCTAATTTTCCGCCTGAATGAAGCTAAAAATTAACGTTGCCAACTCAACCACTCCATAATATGATAAGCTGAAAATATATAAATTTTACTAAAATAAAATGCCACAAAATGTAGACGTATTTAAAAATAAACCTTATTTATGACTATGCAATCTGTGTTAAATTAAATAAAATGTCAATATCCTCTTATACTATTAATTATACATTTCGTTAAATGTATTTTTAACGTAATATCTTGATTCTTAATTGCACAATTTCAAATAAAGTATCGCGTAAATAAGTAACATTAGCAATGGATTCGTTTCTCAACACCAAAAACTAATGTCGGCGAATAAAATAAAAAAATAAAATATTGCCTTATTTCACAATTTCTTTCCTTCAAAAAAAGCTGATGTTTGTTTTCTGATTTTAATTATAACCTGTTTTTATATATCAAATAAAAAACTAAATAGTGCGGTGGCATCAGTAGATGAACGTATCCAAATAGATCGACTGTTATTTGGTTCTGTCCGTTGGATATATTGATACAGATAATATTAATTTTTAAAATATTATCAAATAATGGATAATATTTTATTTCTTTAAACTAATTAACGGTGTTGAACCAATGGAGAAAATCTATATTTTTAAAATTTACGATGTTTGACAATGAGATTGTAAGTCAAAACCTAAGGGCTAGATAGAATAGCTATTGTGTTAAATCGTTTTATTTTTTTATCGATAGAAATTGATAACAAACACTTCTTTTTTAATATTTAAATGTTCTTATATATTACAAAAGAAGTGTTTGTGAGAGACAGATTAATAATAATAACTAAATAATAAGTTTATAATTATTGACATTTTTATTAGCATTTTATTGCACATCATTCGGATATCGATTCATTGTGCCTTTAAAAAATCCAATATTAGCAATAATAAACGTCTATAAAAAACAAAATTAAGACATAGAAGCCCAAAATTCTTATAGAAAAATTAATTTTAGCGTACCAAAGGTTAACACAACAAACAAACCTCTTGTATTATTCTTCCGCTATTTTAAGGCAATCACCGAAACCACATAAATCCATTACTAAACTTGTACAAAACATACGCGACCTTGTGTGACAGAACTGCAAACAAACTAGGGCTCTGCACACACGGGTCAAGAATAAGGCCATATTAGGCACCGATGCTACATAACAATTATCAACAATTGTTATAGCAATAATGTACAATTGAATTAAACACTATTCTATCATGGAAAAACCTGTCGCTTAATCATGTTGTTTCTTTTCTTGCACATACCAAAGTATATTAACAAACTCACACTAAATTACATATTATACTTATCGAAAGATCATATGAAATAAGATTTGACTATTAATGAAAATTTATGGAAATAACTTTTGATTTTTTCCAACGAACAATTTATCGAAACTTGCTAGCTTTGCTTACTAAAAGACTGACATAAAGCATTAGTAATATTGTTTATAAATACAGATAAAATAAAATATTAGAAAAGAAAAGGCAGTTACACCAATTTACTCTAGTTTTATATCTGTTATAGTAAATCAAATTTTAATTAAATACTTTTTCGATCCATAGGAAAAACCAAGTATATTCTTCCTAAAAGGAATTATAATATATTTTACAGACCTCTCGATAACTATGAATACTAAGTATATTTAACAATCTCTCATTATTTTTGTCACGTGATACATTACTCATGGCGCGGCAGTTGCATTTTTGGCTTATATAAATGAACCCTTACCCACACCCAATGAAAAACGAAACGTAACAGCTAGAATGTCCACATTTGCGCAAGAGTACGAACGTGATCATATCCGTAACTGGTTCCACATTTTTTGAATTAAATAATATTAAAATAACTTTTATTACTTATGTTTATTTTTGTACAGTTAATAATCTCTTTTTGACTTATCAAAATCGTTTGTAATCGTGTTCTCGAAAACGGCTTTTATCTGTTCCATGTCATTTACAATATAGGGGTAAACGGGGGCGGAATGACAATAGTATTCCAATACTGTGACACAAAGAATAATTAAACTTCACTTGTTCGCACAATACTGATTGTTAATTTGCTACCAAGATACTGTATAGTGAACATGGCTACATTTTTTAAATTTTTATCTTTAATATTCTAAGTCGCATAACTGGGCAAACAAAAATAAAGGTTTATAGTAATAATGAGAAATATATAATGTAAACCTGTTTGAATACGTCATCCTGCTACCACGGCTCTAGAAAATAAGTCGAAATAATATGTCAGGAATTTGTTTTTTACAAATATATCATTTATCTATATTAAAAATCTGAATTTAATTGGTTTTATCAAAATAATCATTTCTCGCGTTTATATAGGTATTTTTCATAGAAAATTGTTCGTGCAGCTGCTAAGTATAAATAAGTTATGATAAAAAATGGCGTTCTTGTTAATATGGGGGTTTAATAAAAAAAAACAAAGACAAACTTATGTGGTAAACAGCTGTAAATACATTGTTTACTTTGCCTTTTTTATGACAAAAATGAACGTTATGTGGAACCTCCTCATTAGGTATGTTCTTATTAATAGGTAAGACTGTCTTTTATCATAAAAACATAATATCTGTTTATTTACTCTGTTAGTACTACTCAGAAATAAATGTCACGAAAATTCTAAGAACAACTTGACTAAAGTTGCTTTCCGGACAATAAGCAAGTTATACTCAATTCGTAGAACGCTCAACATTCATTCAAAGAAAGAAGACAATATTCCATTGCAATACTTTGGCACGTCGGCTGGCTACATCTGCACCTCTCAATCTGCTTTGGACCCACGTAATAAAATATATAATAATTTTTAATCATTACGAGTATTTATGTAGTGGATTATTGCATAATTTATTAATAAAACACTTCCAACTTATCCAGGAGTCTACTAATGGTAAGCGTTAATTTTCTTATTATACTGAAAACTGATTATCACAGTAAGTAAGTCGAGTGACTGTTCAAACAATACCAGCTTTTATAACTTAGTCCTTAAGTTTAAATTCTATACGCTTATTATAAATAATTTAAAGTGACCATACCTAATAAAAATGGCGAGGCAAGAATATTTCTATTAATATTCCAAATAATACATATACAGCAATAAAAAACTTTATCATATTTGAGTTTTCAATTGCAAAAAAGAAGATAAAAATATTAATAAATCATCTTTAAAGTTCGTGTGAAGTGTGGCCATCACTTTTTAGCGACTATTGCTTGTTCAAATGAAATTATGATTGTTTGCAAAGCTGGTATCCGGTCAGCACAGCTCATTATCGTGCACGCACGCAACACGACTGCAAAATCTATAGTCGTTAAGCTTCTATTTAACTGCGTAGAGTATTTATAAATGTGCTCTGTGAAATTAAAAATCTCAAATACGACATGTACATATTAATTTGTTCTGAAACAAGGTAATTTATTAATAAAATAAATAAAATCCGAAACAAAGTAATAAATTTAAACATAAAATCTAAATCAGATGTAGCTAAGCACTTATAATAATTGGACATTGACTATAATTTAAAGATCTGTTATTCAATAAAAACAATTTTCTTTTAAATAGCTCAAATAAAGTGCATGCTATAAACTTCCTAGAAATTTAATAGGTAGATAACTCCACTCTATCGAAAGCCACGTACTTGCGAAAAGAAGAACAGATAATTCAGCTTTTAAATTTCTATCCAATCAACTTATTTCATAAGATAATCTGATTTTGACATTCACTGAAATTGGCTTTTCATTTTAAAATCTGTTTTGCTTTTAGAGCCGTTATAAAACACAGAAATTTATAAAGATTTAATTCACGATGGTTAAGTTCGCGTTGGGACCTTCATAGAGGTCAGCTCCCACTTGACCGGTTAGTGAATGTTTTGAATATTGACTCAATTGAGTACCGGTAATGCGTACAACTTACACTTCTTCAAGATTGTTTAGTTATCCTTTAATTTCGATATTCGATAAACGTCTTTGTACTAGATATTGACTTAGAGCACGGCTTCAAAACTCCCTAATTGTATTCACGGATTCTCATTAAAATCTTCATCAGTCTTTTAATTTTCCTAAATTATACAAGCAGTTCCTATGGATAAAAATACCCAAGCGATATTCGACCACTTATGGCTCTACGTGCCTTTCGTAGCACGAAGAAGTTCAAGATATTAATATCGAGATTTTTATATGTAGAAAGTTATAATTAGCCTTCTATCATTATTATTCATCTATGACCTTGTAATTTATACCAGCTGTTAGTTTCCCTACAATTGTTAAATAAAAATATTTGGTAACCCATCTTATGACCGAAGCTTACGAAAGTGGCTTAACTGCAATCGCAGGTCGAACGTATTAATCATCATGCACCATCGAGCTCTTCGGTATTAAAGAAGATTCATTTATTGATTCGCTTTGGAAAATTTAAATGTATGTAGGCATTTTAAAACTTTCCACATTTATTAATACATTTAGACTCAAAAATCTGACAGTTGATATTTGAAGATTACTTGTTTTTGCCGTTAATTTTAAACATGTAATCAGTCTGACGATCGTTAATTAAAAATAAATTAGTACAGTCAATCTGCAATTTTTGCTCCGAAAAATGACAAACCGGGATTTGACGACGCGAATCGTTAGGGGGGCAAGTAATAAACATAATGTCAGATTTCCGAAGTCCTCCCTCCTGCTGTTTTTGAGAAAATCCAAAAAAATGTTGAAATGCATTTATCTCAGCAAGTATGAGTGCTAGCGACCCGTTTTTTTTTTTAAATTAAAGAGGACACTGAGGACTACATTTTCTTTCATTGAAGTGACGTCATCCGACTTGAAATGCAAAAGCTAGGTGGCGCTAAAGTTTCATAAAAGTGTTTTTTTGCTATTTTCTTTATGAAATAACAATTTTTTTGCTATAATGTTAATAAGAAAGTTGTTTGTCACAAGATTAGCTACAACTTTTGTTTTAAACTTTTTTTCATAATACTTACCGTTTCTGAGCTGAAGCTTGTCGAAGTGTACAAATCGTATATTATGTGCCTTGGTATAGTGTGTTTGTCACACAATTCATGGATAGAGCAATAAATGGATATGGACCCATTTGAAAATAAAGTCACAAAAGTAGAAATAAAGTAAAGACTATAAAAACTAAATTTTCAAAAAAATACACGTTGTGGCTAGAGAATAAGTCCATGCCTTCCCACTTAAGATTGTCATAAAAGGTGTACATAAATAAAAGCTGTACATCTCGTACACCACAAAATCGAGAGCAGCCTTTTCCGAACTGTGGTTCTCAAAGCGTGAAGAGTGTGGCAAATTGGACGTCTTTCGGTTAAGATAGTTATGAAGAGAATATTGCTGTCAATTGTTATTCAAGTCCCCGTTTCCCTTTATATGGCCAATATTCCCAATAATCGGTAAGAGGAATGCTTGTTTTTATTCAGGCATGGCTTATGCAAACTATGTTATATATCGTTTGAGACTACAAAACTTAAGGAGTCCAGTGTTTTCTGGAAATTAGTTTTTGAATGTTACCGATAAACGACAGTCAATTGTAACAAGTTGAATATTACGTAAGCTCTGATAGTTTTATTGAGTTCCTATATAATGTTTAATTTCCCTTTTACTGCGAGTTGCTTTGTTGTTCGAACAGAAACCTACAGAAAACAACGCTTTACAATGGGGTTTCGCATAAGATTTAAAATGCTTAACGTCATTTAATTTGAGTTAAGATTTTTAATTCAGAACTTAGTTTCGTAGTATTAACGTATGTTGTACATATATTAATTCAAAGGCGATTGTAACGTTTTCCTATAAATTAACCTATAAATTTCCTATAAATTCGTTAACAAATAAAAAATGTCAGACAAGAAATGCGATTGATCCAATCAATATACACCATAATATGACCATAATATGTCTCGTTGTGTATTATAAATGGCCTTGTCAGTGACCATTGGAATGTTTGAGTTGCATGAGCACTATATGAATATGTATATTATAAGTTTATACAACAAAACGTACGGAAAAATAGTTATTGGTACAACATTTTAAGTCGATACATAATTTAACATGTAATCGTGATGTGATAGACCTTCATGTGGTTCGGTACTTTGAGCTTAAGATGATTTATTTTATGTTTGTTTTGGGTATAACCCTTGACTAGCACTTCCTGAATAAATGTAGTGTGTAAAATATTTTACTTAATTGTAAGCCTGCAGAAAAATATATTAAAACATATTTTTCACTTTTTGTATCCCGAATTTAGAAGCACTAATATAAATATTTAATGTAGAATAGCTAGTATTATTAACACAATGCTCGGAATTGTATTTTAACAGTGGAGACCAATAACACTATAGTGACACTTTTAAAACTATTTTTCATACATAATATAGCTATATCAACTTATAGCATTTCTTAACTAGTAAAAATGCTCATTTTAGCCTACATTAAGTACAATAATTAAAAGCATAAAACGGTGATATGAACGGTGAAAGCATAAAACATGTATAAGTTCACTTCCTGTTGGTGCAGTGGTAAAGATCCTGCCCTCTCCACCAACGGTCATGACTTCGAATCTTGGTGTTAGTGTGATGTATATAAGCCTTTATTCCCAAGTTATAGTTACATTATTTTAATACAAAAATACAAGAAAAAATCACTCGACTCACAAGAAAATTCTCAGTCGGGAATCGAACACTCAACCTTTGGATGTCCGATCCAATGCTCTTCTAATTGAGCTACCAAGCCTTGTAAACAACCGTCGTAACTTTCTAGTACTCTTCTACTTTTTACACTATAGCCCAGCGTTGTCTCATGAATGAGAGGAACATCTTCTCGTATTCGAAAGAAACATCTTTATAAACGTTTGGACAATCGGTTAAGATGAAATATCCAATTAGTTTTTGTGGTTTTTATATAAATTATTTTAATAAAAAAATACTAAAACTCGCCCGGCTCATAAGTTATGGTTGTTAAATCCTTTTTTATGTATTCGAATAGTTTTCTAGTAGGCATAGTACAAGTTCTGCTTAGTATGGGACTAAATTATTGACCGTGAGTTCTTCGTAATTTATTTATATTCTTCTGTGTAAATATTCATAGGAATGACCTTCACGTTTTACTGCTAACACCTTGATCCATTCTAAGATATTGAAATAATGTAACAAAAACAATCAATCATGTATAAAATATATATTATATGCAAATACAGTTAAATTTATATTCTATCATATGAATAATTGACAATGTTTATACTTAAAATTGTCGTAAGTAATAAAAACAGTAACGACTTTTTTCGACCTGTCTGGATTACCTATCAGAATAATAAACTGGCTAATAAGATTAATAGCGGGATAAAGCCATTGGCCCACGACTTATCAAACGTAACTACTGTATAATTTCAGTTGTCGATACGTTTCTACGGAACGACTCGAACTGTAAGTTGGATTGCATCCATTTAAAATCAATACAAAATCTGCGTACAAGATAACCGAGGAAGCAAACATTTTATCTAAGTGTTTACGAAACGTATACTAAACAACACTTGACTCGGCCGCTGGAGATAACACTAATTAGGTATTTAGAGCATCTAGATCAACCGGAACTGCCTAGTACATTCCCTAGTGTTTCTAATGGTTTTAGTTGTAGAGAGTTTTCACCAAAGCAATCTTGAAGCAAAATTACGCATTTCTAATTAGAGTCGTACTGGCATGAATATGACGAAAATTTGTCCATGTATTAAGAAATTGTTTCATCACTGTGTTATATATTATCAAAGTATTATCAGTACATCGGTACATTATATTATAATAATACTTTGTGTGTTTGTTACCATATATAGTCACCATAAGCCTAAGAATAACAGTTTTTATAATCAATTAAGGTTACCATAGCAACGCGTGGCCGGGTCAGCTCAGTCATAATAATCAATGAATTACACAAAACAGTAGTAGACCGTAAAGACTACATAATAATAGGACACACAGATAAGTACTAATATTATTCACCACACAAACATCTGCCCTTTTCGGAATTTGTCTTCAGGACCGTTCGGCTTCGAAGGTAGGGTCAATCGCGCTCGGCGGCGACCGGTTCCTCAAACTTCATAGTAGGTATAAACATATAGATGTGCTTGTACTTGTGACCCTACCTTTGAAACGACAGCATCCCGGATTCAAATCCCGAAAAGTGCAAATGTTTGTGTGATATAGTTATAACAGCATTTGTACCTGAGTACCTGATATAGTTCGATAAATATAATTTATCTGTGTACCTATTATATTATGTAGTGTATCGATTAACCCAGTCTCCTTAGCATAAACTTTATTTAGTGTTTACTCACTTTGGGTTAGGCTAATAGCTATGAATGTTAAAAATGCTGTTATTGATTATTAATTTAATTATTAATAAATGTATATTTTGCTTTAAATCGTTAAAGTTACCAGTTAAAGTTTCATATATAATGATATGGAGCGTAACGGGTTTCTGTGTTAATGTGCAGTTAATAAGCCCATCAAAAAGATCAATATTTACCGACCGATTTCTGCTCAAATATATAGAGATATGGAATTAAAAAAATCGTTTTAAATAGACTGTCGTGTTGTTGTCAGCATTCAAACTTGTAACACGAAGACTACGAGTCAGTTCAGCCTTTACTAAGAAACGTGTATGGTGGGCAATATGATATCACCACAAAACACAGAACTATACCTACAATAAAAACATAATTTTCCTTTATTGTACATTCCTCCGGTCCCTTGCCAAAAAAATGGTATTAAACATTTTTCGAGAATAAAGGTACCTAAAAATATAATAATCGACGAGCATGTTATATTACATATTATACTTATTGATATAACGGATATTCTACGTTTATTTATATGTAACCTTCAGGGTTATCTTCAAAATTACGGAATCTATTCGAAAATTATCTAGGCCATTTGTTAGCACTTTATTCCGACATATGCTCAATATTACTAACCCGCACGAAATAGACGCAGACTGCTGGTTTAGTAGCCAAAAGCACCAGTCAATTCCTTTAAAGTTGTTTTTTCATGTCATTTTCAAAAGCCTGTGTCACTTGTAAAACAATAGCTTTAGTTGTTGTAGCTACCTAGTTGTTCTAGCACAAAACATCCTCTCGTATTATCTCTTTATATTTTAATTATTCTACATTGAACTCCTAACGAAATAAATAAGTGATGAGAGATGAAAACAGAATTAATATTTTTATATATTTTATGCATTTTCCGATGTGTTCTTATAAGATAAATTATTATAAAAGAAAAATCGACTCTCGTCTGAGAATTCACTTGTGACTCGAGTAATTTTTTTCTAGTATTTTTCTATTATAATAATTTATCAGAATTAATATATTAAGTCGACAGCTACAACACATTGCCTTAGTGCGGAAGAAAAATACAATTTATATTTATATTAATTTCTCTATAAAAACACACTGGACACTTCAGTGTTCTTTTATACAGCGTTGTGTCTTGACGATTTGCAGGATAAACATAGCTAAAAACAATTATGACAAAAGAAATAAATGAAACAAACAAATTTTATAAGAATAGTCTTGGGCGTGAACTTGGTGGGACCGATTTAGTTATTAAGTTTGCGTGGCAGATCGTTGGTTATTTCCGAAACGTGTTCAATATGAAATTAACGCTGCAGGAAACCGTATCAAACACTGGTTGAAGCACAGGATATCGGCAATCAAGCCGTTGTTAAGACCGTTAACCTGACTGCTCGGACCTCGGACAATGGACTCGTGACTTGAGCGGCAAAGAGTTTATACAGATAAATAGTAACAAGGAAGGTAGAAAAAGAAATAAGCATTATACAATGTAGACCATAGTTCAAATCACAGCATTATTGTTACTAAAAATGTATGTATATATTTGCCATATCGATAAAAAGCTTCAGTGACTCAATTTAACTAAAATAACCTTGGACGTAAGCGTTAGCGTAATATAAAAAACCCTGTATGTGTACTTATATACGCACTTAAAACGTTATGCTTCTTTAACGTACCTAAACAAAAATACTTAAAAGTTTGCCATGTGCCAGTAGGTATACTTTATTTGTGAAGAGATATATTTTATATATTATATAGTGATCAGTAACAAAGCATCAAAACATTAATTGATTTTCTATATATCTGAATATAGAATCAAGTAATATATCAAAAACCATTTAAACTATTTATACAATAATAATGTAAAACTTATAATAATTTATATTGTAAACAGATATACAGAAAACGTACCGACAGTTAACCTCAAAAGCTCCACAAAAAGTTTATAAAATAAAAACCACTTTTATCACGATTATTATATAAAATTGTTATAATAGTATATTATAAATTATTGTTATCCACCATATAGGTATAATTTAAAATCACACACACACATTCATAAATATTTGAGTAACTACCTTAATTCTTACTACCTTGGCTCTACGAAAACCAAAGAGTATGTATAATCAATCTTTAACTTAAGACATTAATTATTTAAATTATTCCTTGTCGCTTTAAGTGTAGGTGTGCCCGCGCATAGTAAAAATCACTCTCATAATTTTTCCTAAATGCGCCAAAAAATTATAACTTCAACAATACGTTTTATAACAAATGTTTGTTATAAAACAGGCGTTGTTGAAGTTATACTTGTTGGCAGTATGTACTGTCACTTCTGTCAAGTGCAATGTGTTACAGTAAATAAACAATGACAGTGAAGCTTAAGCCTTAATTAGAAGAAATAAGACATGAAAATTAAAAAAAACTCTATCAACAACGTCTTTATAAATGAATGTAAAGCAATACGAGTAACAGTAATCATGCCTACAACGGACGTAAAGAAAATTAAGCAAAAATTCGAATACTACCTACTCAGGAATACTGATATTTTCATATTTAAGTGTTGATTCTTCTTTAAAGTTTATCGATTACTTTTCGTTTTACATCATTGTAACTCGAATATTTATAAATGAAATACAAAAATAAAATCAACATATAAATATGTATTCTGTTTTTCTGGAAAGCGTTTCCTATTATTCGTCTTTCGCTGTTTTTCAATTTATAAATTTGTGTGATCTGACTTATTTCAGTAGTTGGGTATGGATTGCATAACACAGGTATCGCATTGCCTGGTTTTGTTGGAAAGTTGTCGCTTTCAGGTTTCCCAGTTATCTACAAACTTTGTTTTCCAAACATGATGTTACTATGTTACTTACACAGTGTAAATTTCTTTGTTTCCATTTCTATTTTCCCACGGAACTTAGGTAATGTTTTTATATTAGAAAATAAGTTCTTTAAGCTGTTATGCTGTATCAACTTATTATAAAGTGATGGATGATTAAAGATAAAAATCAAGTGGAGAAATTAAAAAAGTGAATGTGTTGTATATTGTACTGTAAATTTTACTTGTCTTATAAATCGAAGAATTTTTGTTTAAAATCGAAATAGACACAATTTTGGCACATTATGCCGGATCTACAATAGTTTTCCTTGATACGCGGACATGAAGCACAGTCATGTTTTTATTTAAACATAATAAAAAAAATTAAGTGGTATAACTTAGCAAATTTTATTTTGCACTCAAACGTTTTTCCGTCTTCGTGACTAAAAGGAAGCAATATTTCATAAGTGTTTTTTATTTAATTAATCTTATATTTTGTTCGAAACTGCTTTTGTATGTTAACATTAACAGTCACGTGCTAATGCAATATACTGTTTGTGTTGGAATACTGTCCTTGATGTAGATATATTTTCATTTGCTTTTTTAAATTGACACTTTTATTTTTTTTTATAACTTATCGTTTTTTATTTGTTTGTCGATATACATATGTTGATAAGGGCTTCGGTAATGGCGAATAATGATACTAGAGGTAACAACTCCCTTAAACCACAAAACAGGCAACATCATTTTCCGAAGTATAGTTTTTTACTGCGATCTTTAGCACGACATGCGTGGAAATTTATTTTATTTATACTTTCTTGCAAATAAAAACTGTGTAAATAGTGGACTTCATGACATTAGACATTCTCTACCTCTCAAGCGGAAAACTAAGTTTAGACACAATAAAAGACAGTGCATATTTATTTTATCTTAAATTATTGTTGGCAATCAAACGCAACTCAATACAAAGAAACAGCAAAGTCCCCATTTTTGGGGACAACTTCGATCCAGCAGTGGAAGTCTTTGGCTAAGATGATGTAGATACTTGTTGATTGGAGGATTGTTCATTTGAACGGATGAATACCAAAATATCAAAGCCACAAAATTAAATTTTAAGTACTAAATAAGTTAGTTTAAACAATATATAAAGAAAAATATTAATAGATATGAATATATTAAAAGAGTGGCCTAAGAGCAGAATAAATTGAAGAGTCATGAGAGGGTTTATACCAAAAACAATTGAAATAAGAATAACTTAACCGCTAAATTCTCTGCCTTCATTGTGTTCTTTAACTAATGTGGATTTAAGTTCTGCCTTATACCTCGGATTAGTTATTTTCTTTCTTTTAATAAGTTATTTCGATATAAATATAATTCAGTTTAATCCTTAAATTAACAAAAATATAGTAAGTATAGTATAGTTAAAGTATGTTATACTCCTACATTATTATATAACAAAGCTTTTCAACCCACATGTACAATAATAAAGACATTAGTCATTTGTATTTAGAGGCACCTGCGCGTGCGATTACTAATCATAACATAACGAGATTCTTAATACTATAGCAGCCAGGTTGCCGCCAGTTCCTTATCGATCGAGTTATTTATGACTCACAAGTACATATCAGTGCTATTAGTGAACTACTTACATCCATTGTGAAGTACCAAGCAATTAAGTGCTTACAAAACGATTTGTTCCTTACTCGTATTTACTAATCTTATTTTCTCATGCCGCCATTTTGCAGATAGAGTAAGATTCGACGTATTGTTTCGATTGGAATCAACTGTTACTCATTGAGATAAATTAACATATTTACATAAAAACATAAAATTAACGCGTGTAAAAGTATTTCTTTTAAATGGATGGACGCAACAGTGAATAATAAAAATACAAATAAAAATACCAAGAACAAGATTATGTATTTTGTTTTTCTGTGAGATCTAATTTCTTAAATTACAATTAACTATTAAGAGCGTTCACGCCGCCTAATGTTTGATACTAACTTTCAAGTCCAAAAACTTTAATTGAGTGAACTGATTCTTATGGAATTTTATATACTTGAGAAAGATTGATAAGTGTAAAAATGAGTAGAAAACATTTTGGAAAACAATATACTTTTAATTAGAGCAGTTTAAAAAGTATAAGAATTCCTTAAATGTATAAATCATCACAAGAGTCGGATTTCTGATTGTGTGCGAATTAGTGAATGCGAACAACTGCGCGATAACTCCATGGAAGAACTCGAGATGGCAAGTTTATTGGTCACCCATCGGATGTCCCGTCCGTGTGAATGCTGTTAAACCTCAGCAATCATAGGCTGAACGCACTTACCGGTTCGCCATTGATCGATTTTCTTCAGTTTAATTTTTATATTAATTGTTATTTTGTCTGTTATATTGTCGTTGATGTCGTATACTTGCGCGGTCAATAAGGATAATGTATATATTTTTGTGATATATTAAAATTTTTCTTCTAAGAATTCTACTAACTTATATAGTTAATGTAATAAATAAACAAAAATCCAGTTTAAACGTATTGAAAAATAATCCCCACCCATTTTCAAAGCCAGGGTGAATAGGCACCTTCTGGGTTAGCTCATTTCATCGTGGATTCTGTCTAGGCTTGATTGGGATCAAGAGCAAACCCATCCTAAAAAAATACACTTAAACAATGACTAACTTTTATGTAATTCCAAAACTGCACTTTTAAAACATTTACGTCGTCGTGGTTACATAAAATGCTCGGTATTTTGTTAGACTAGAGACGATGCTGAAGACACTAATTATTTTTTTGTGGGTATTTATACTATGCCTCTAAATAATCTTTGCTGATGACGTAATATCGTTGAGGTACTGAATAGTCGTGAAATAGCTACTTTGAAATAAGAGAACATAAACATTTAATAGGCCACCGTAGTTGTCTTTACTCCTGAGATAGTTATAATTTGTTGACGACGTATTGTGTTACCGGGACAATTAACCTTTGCACGCGTGTTATTATAGGATAATCGGAATGATTCATGTACTGTATAGAGTTACTGGCTTAATTAAACACGTTATAGTTTCATTAAACTGTTATCCTACGATTTTACCTGTGAAATAGATTAAGTAGGTCGTAACACAAATATTTTAATCACCAGGAGACGTGTCTGTCCTTGTATTAATTACACAAATACAAATAATTATATAAATACTAACTGCTCCCGGCATGTGTTGCAATGCTCTTTTTGCTCATCTTTGTTGCTGACTGTACATAAAAACCTTCCCTAGCATACAACCACTGAA
The DNA here is from genome assembly GCA_927399485.1 of Calamotropha paludella. Lineage (NCBI taxonomy): Eukaryota > Metazoa > Arthropoda > Insecta > Lepidoptera > Crambidae > Calamotropha > Calamotropha paludella. The sequence continues at coordinate 13,733,671 of OV656803.1, read as the reverse complement.
TTTGTTTACCACAATCTGATCTCTGGTTTCGGAACGCATACAAACATTAATATTTCTTAATAAAGAGTTGAAATTGAAATAGTCTTAGTTTATGAATATACCTAAGTTTTTACACATCTTATAGAAATAAAAGAAATAACAAATTAATGTTTTTAACTTTAAGAAAACGACTTTCTTGTTAATCGATTTGTCAACAAATAGCGAATGTTTAGGCAACACCAAAAAAGTGGCAAATCATGTGAGGGAGCTATGGTATGACTAAAGACTAAAGAGTTTGAATGACTCCAAACTTGTTTCAGTTCAAATATAAAAAACTTATCTCCCTTCAAACCTACCATGTTTATTTACATGGCTCCCAATTAGATGCTAAACGCTAAAAAGTTCATTTCTGTATATGTTACTTGAACACCGTCAGCAGAAAGATAAATACAAATTGGAACTTTAAAATATCTTGGTTATCGTGTATGACAGTGTTAAAAACTATTATGAATAACATTAATGATGATGTATGTAACTAATATAATATGTTACAGATCAAGGTGTGGTGTGGGAATCGGAAACACTTCCCTATTCCGTAGAAATTTTTTGACTATTTACTGCTGGATAATACGCGCACAGTATTTGGGAAGCAACATATGGGGTGTATAAAAAGAAAAAAATAAGTTTGTATACGGTCATAAATACATTTTTGAAAATATAGTGAAATTAAGTTGTTTGAAATAGCATTGTATTGACATAAAAAGTACCTTTAATTCAAAATAATTAACTGTCGAAGCAGCAATCACGCCAAGAATTTCTCTTAGAATGCTCTGAGAGTTAGATAATTTCTCTAGGTTCTGGTCGTTATAATAAAGAAGATTATGAATAACAAAAATACTAGTTAAATTAATTGTAAATAGTTGTATGAATTATGTAGATTATCCGAACAAATTCTTTTTTATAAGATAGTAAAAAAATTGTTTGGAAAATACAGATATTCTGTAGAAATATTACGTGTAAAGACGAGTATTTCGTAAATCTATTTTGAAAAATTCTTAGCATTTGATTACTCAACAAATAAAGATTTATTTATTTATTTTGCAATTTTTAAGTGGTTAAGTATGTTTTAGCAAAACTTCTTTTTCTAACGCTACTTTAACTTGAACTCAATGGATACCGTTTGTTGTCCTACGTAGAGCTATTAATACCTCGACCATCGCAGGAATGCACTCGTGCAGGGTTAGCGCACGGGGATACCAACTAAATACGCTATATTGCGATTATAAAAGCTGAGCAATATATAATTATACGTGAAGAATGAGTGAGCAAATATATTTGAGTCGTTTAGGAATTGTCTAATCTTATGATCTGACTATAATTTTTACGATAAATAAAAATCATTATTAGTTTGTAATCCGGAAAAATCATATTATTATGCAATTCAGAAAACGTTTCGCACGATCTCAGTGCCAAGTTTATTTTTGCAATCAATATTAAACTCTACGTTTAATTATAAGTCGATGACTGATATTTAGAGATATTAGATATTTTTGGGTAGATCGATTCTTTAATGTGACATTAGCAATTTATTGGTATTATGACACATTTTTAGGGGTCGGTTATTATTTTAATACGAGAATTTTTCTTCTTACATAAAGAATAATAACAATGCATGAAAAATTAGCGAAAAATCGTCTGAGTACGCTTGAATTAAAGCTGGCATGTCTACCAATGAGTTACGGCCGCTTTGACTTTATTTTTCTACTTAATCAAACATCAATAAATTCGTCATGTAACAATTCTGAGGCAGGGCAAATCATGGTTAATCGGCGATAGTTAGGATTTTTCACAAATTAATATTACCTATTCATTCAATTATTTTTAATGTATCACTCTGTAAAAGTTCATATATTTGTCTACCATTTCTCAACTTTTCGTAAAATTTAGTAAAAGTTTAACATCTGTGTGGAAACAAAATCTTTGGGTTACTTATTTATTATTTACTAAAGGAACTTTTTAATCGCATGAATTACTTGAGATTAGAAATTTTGCTTAATTATTTAACAAACTACTACATATGATACCAGAGGGCCTACCATCATCTTTTAGCGCGATTCAAGTTCGATTGTCAAAGTGAGACACCGCTATACGCGGTCTATAGTGGCGTCTCTTTTTAACAGCTAAACTTGAATCGCTATAAGACGTGATGGTAGAGCCTCAGGTCTTCATAAATTTGCCCTTGGTGACTTGTTGTTTGGTTTGTTTTCTTTTAGGTAGTGTTTTCTGCATTGTGGGTATTTTCATGATTTCTTGCGCTGCAGAGCTTCCCTCTTGTGATTCTTCAGGATCTTGTGGTTTTTCATATGCCAAAATAGGTTGAGAAGACTCATCATGAGTTCGGACCTGTTGGGCATAGTTTGGACATAGTTTAAACATTAAATCCACTGTAATTGAGTACTCCAGTTGGTTATACTGTGATATAAAGGAATACTCAACATCGAAAGAAAAGAAATCAACCGTGGAAACTAAGGATTAAAAAACAGAAAATCGTTAGTTTTACAATTCTAAAAATCATTGATGTGTTTAAAAACTCTTACCTTAACGGGCCTTTACACCTTGCACCGGTCACCTAAACATTAGACGTTACATCTATTCTTACGACATAAGTTTTTTTTCTTAATTTTGACTGATACGTTCGGATACTTGCTGCACGTTAACAAGTTGAATTACAGTGCCGCTATCTACTGGGAATTATTACAAGCCGTAAAGATATCAAGTAAATCCGCTATTAGACCATAAGTAACTATCACCGAATTACATCATATCACAGATTAACCAATGTTTGCCCTACCTTTAAACCAAAAGAGCCCCCGTATGTATGTATCTATCTCTGCTGTATCTCTGCTGATTCCATTTATCGCCACAGGTACGAATAAATTACCAAATATCTCTACTGTTTTGAAATTGCAAGTCAACAGGTCTAAAATGGTAATGTAAAGGTACTTTTCGGAACGGAAAAGCACTACATCTTCTGTACATACCTAGCTTTAAGTTCCTACCTTGTTGTTTACTAACAATATACTACCTGAAATTCTTATCACAATGGTAAAACGTCAGAAAGCGAAAAACACACTTACCTGCTTACATTCGCAATTAAAATACTGGTGGATTTTCATTGTGCTTCAAATAAAGATTATATTGTCCAAATCAGAAGCTCAAGTAGTTTCAAGTGGTACTCATAATTGCATTAAGGTTAATTAGTCCATTTCGTTTTAACCGCCCCATATTGCAGAAGTAATGTAAGTATCGTTTTGTAATTTGTAATGTTTTGCAAGCATATTAATGTTTATAACCATAACTGTTTTTTGTTTTTATCATATACCTATACATGCAATATCAAATCAATTTAAGTTAATTCACCCATAATTCGGTAATAGCCAGCAGAAAGTTCTTTAGTTTCCTAACAAAAGGAACACTAAACTATTTAAAGTAAAATAACTTCAATCCACGACATCGTCCACGTGAAAGAACTAACTTCAGAATTTTACCTTTGAATCCATCACATAGCGATATTGAAATTATGAATTCCAAGGTGTGAATTAGGCCACTCAATATGCGTACAAGATTTAATCAAAAACGTTGTCATTTTAATATACCTAAGTATATCGTAATGACTGAGTAAAGATTTGTTACAAGACGTTCCTACCGTTCAGTACAAAAAAGCTAGTTATCTATCTATTAAATACTATTAACGAACCAGAAAAGTGACATCCGGTTACAATCTCAAAAGTAAATTTTCTATTGCCTTAACACAAAAGAAATTCTTAAGCATATCTAATAATTAAAAAGTACTTGAAAACAGTTTAACTCTACAATAATCAAGTTAAAGAAGGATTTTTATCTCTCGGTATTCTAGTTACTATAATTCGATTTGCATTGACACTCATTCTAAAAGGTTAACATCAATGAGAACGCAAGGACGGGCCGCGTAGCTATCTATACCTATGATACTCAAGCTGATATTACTAATTGAGGATTTTCGTATGCACCGAATTCTTGCTGACTATTTTTATACCTTTTCGACAATTTTCTACTATATTAATAACAAATTCGGTGTCAAAATACGAAATGTCGAAATTAAGCTTTGGAAATTGCAACTATCATCCATTTTTCCCAATTTGTTTAATCCAACTATGTTCGTAATATTTTAATATAATTTTCGATAAAATATTTTTTTTAATCAAACAAATTAGTTTTTTAATCAAATCTTTACAATATTTGGAAACCAGTTTAGTCAGGCTTTAGTATAAATAGACATAATTAATCTGTTTCTGTACCTATATAATATGTCACTGCAAATCTATGTCGATTTTCTGTCGTTTAATGTACTCTGATGAATAAAAGATGTGTGTCATGACTGTTACGTGACATAAGGGAACAGTCGATTGCAGAATACAATACATACATATAACAATATATGTAAACATTGATTACCTAGATATTAAACTTGTACTTACATCAAAATGTAGTACCCAATAATGTTAAGACCACCTTCTTAAAATAAAAATATATAATATTGATCGCAATCTTATTACAAGAAAAGAAGAAAGGTAATGTTATTCGCAATACAAAGATTTTAAAACGCAGAAGACTAGGAGGAAGCATAAAAGATGGTCAAACATTTGTAACAAAAGATATTAAAATCGTCGGTCTAACAGGTGTTTATCATAAAATGTTTCTTATAAATAATACATCTCAACGATGTTTTGTTATTATCATATTTTAATTGAAGGCTTCAGCGTAAGGTGTTGAAATGACTAGTAACTTTTTGGTAATAAGTTTTTACTGCAATAGTTGCCCTCGGTCTGTACACTACTTAAAAATTATCTTCTAAGCATTTTATAATTTCAGTCCTCCAAGGCTCTTTTAAAAGTTTTTATTTATCGTATTGAAATAATGTACCCACTTGTTATTATTTCCAATATTATTTTGTTTAGGACAGAAGTTTTAGGAAGTTGACACTACTACTTTGACACTATTGGAAATAAAAAATATACTTTATACTAAATAATGTACAGTAAATACCTCGATACAAACAGCCTTCTTACTATTAAAATGTCTGTTTCGTGAGCTCATCTTGGTTTAATGTATACGGTGGTTATAAATGGTACAAGCCTTGGAATTAATACTTAAGTACCTATTACAATTTTAAATCAACAACAACTATACTCTTTTAGTAATTAAGCACGATCATGAGAAAGCTACAATGTAGTAGGAAAACTATCAAGACAACTGTTGTGTTATACATGACTGACGACCGTTTGGTACAGCGATCCTACCTTTCGCGCCGACGCGACTGTCCTGGGTTCGAATCCCGGAAGGGGCAGATGTTTGTATGATGAATACGAGCATTTGTACCTGAGTCATGGGTATTTATATATATTTCTATCAATATTACATATCTATGTATCCATTACCCTACTATCCATAACATAAGCCTTAAAGTGCTTACTTTGGGCTAAACTAATTGATGTGGTTGTGGGAAATATTATTACTATTAGCTATGAAATTATATCAAGCAGCACTGTTGAGTGCGCGAACCATTCAGATTCAGTTTTCTTTGTTGATAGAAAATACTCTTGTGGTAAGCTAATGATATGTGTTTGTGTTACCGAGTGCGTTCAAGTCCGTAGTACTCGATCCTCTTGGGTAAAAGCTGAGTTTTTTACTGATGGGTTACGACCGCCTCATGATGATGATTAATTAATGTGTTTTGTGATACTTCTGTTAATGCTGATGAGTTTAATTAGCCTTGCAGTATGAGTAAACAGCTTAGATGGCGAAGTATGAGTTTTCTAATATATAGTAAGTATGAAATGTATTTATTCGGATATGTAATAATATATTTATTACTTAATTTATTTATTTATATTGCCCATTATTGAAATATCCTTTTTACTTAACTGCTTTACACTTGTTCACACCCACTTGTACGACCAACCATACATAATCTGGGTTAATTGGACGAATCATCTTATAGAGATAAATCCACCTTTGCATTGTCTTAGTTATTTCTTGTAAATTTGTATGCAATAAAGACTTTATATATACAAATATAAATATCGCGATTGAGTTAAGCTTTTAAATTAAGAACTTAATATCTACACATTTAATTTACACTCAGGCCTTATATAATAGATAATATCAGCACTCTATTTTATTTATTTATACTTTGTTGTACACAAAAATATGTACAAAAGGCGGACTTAATGCCAATAGGCATTCTCTACCAGTCAACCGGAGAGTTAGGAACTGATAGCGTATTGGTGGTGCTTTGAAAGGGAAAATAGAAAATGAGAATTATAGACTACATAAACATTCATTTAGATACCTACGAGTATAATGTCATATATAACATAATAAACTACTTAAATATCGATACACTAAACTAGATATACTATTAAAGTGAGATTAAGTGGATATGGTCAGAGAATGCAAAAGGAGATCGCGAACCAGTCGTTTGAAATCAAGTTTGTTGGAAGTTTTTTGAATATGGGGTTGTAATGCATTACAGATTCGTACAGCATTCGTGAAATGAAAAAGAATGTGAGACGGAATATCAAGAGTTTCTTCACTGTCTGAACGAAGATTACGATTATGAGATGCTCTCAGTGTACGCGTAGTGAATGGATCTTTAAGTATAGAATAAAGAGTGGAAAGAATTCGCAGGTTGCCGACTAGTAAGCTATTTTCGTTTCTTTCGATATAAAGAGACATGGTCATATTTCCGGAAACAGAAGATGAAACGTATACAATTATTGAGAAGACGATCCAATTTATTTAGAGGTTCCTGAGAAATGTCAGCATTACTCAGGAATAGCATTAACGGAAATTTGTTTGATTGGACTAGAAGGATTTTTCTAGAAATAGGAAGGAATTTCTTTAGCTGATAAAATGCTCTAAGTGTGTCGATAATTTAGCGACTTAAGGAGTCCACCTAAACCCTCTAGTTCAACGCCCTATCTATATTTAAACCCGAATTCACAACATAAGGTACGTATTCGATCAAGATGTTGTCGTATAAGAAAGGTGGCACCGAGCGCAAGTCAAGACTAGACAACGTGTGTGAACTATCCACAATAAAACCCTGGCACTTACCCGGGTTGACGAAAGACTTTAAGCAGGCGTGAAAATTAATCATAAGTTATGATTATATCGAAAAATCTTTATTGATTCTATAAAAAATGAGTAAATATCGGAAAATCGTACCTTAATTTCCTAGCTGCCCTTGGCCTTAGTTTAGTATCCTTCGTGCCAACCAGCACGATACCGTGCTGCTGAACGAACTATTGGCATACTTAACCAGTACTTATGTTTTTTTTAGGTCAAGAGACAATAAGAATCTTAAGGTCGTATCTACATTTCCTATTAAAAGCAGGCATTAAAAACTTACTTTTAGATAAATCTAGCACAGACGTTTTACAAAACAGTGTACAACATGTCTCAGTTAGCCTTATAACTGCTTATTCTATGAGCATGTTGATCGTATCATATCTGAGTTATTAAATCAATCTAGGAATATTAATTTGTTTTCTAGTTAGTCCAATTTATGGTGTTACCAAAACATAAAAACAGTACCTACCTACAGTTCGTATGTAGCATAAGGTTTTATCACAGATAGAAAGAGAAAACCTAATATATAATGATGATCGGGTGATTTATTTTATCTAGTATTTCATGACGTAGTAATATAATATTTCATACACTCACACCAATTAGCCTAGCCCAAAGTAAGCACTGTAAGGCTTGTGTTAGGGATACTAGGGTAACGGTAGACATATTTATATTTTACTTAGATACTTTATATATTTTTCACAAATGCTCGGATTCATCACACATACATCTGGCCCTTCCGGGATTCGAACGCAGGACCGTCGGTGTGTAATGCAGGATCGCAACTGTTGTACCAACCGGTCGTTAGTATAGTAATGATTTCCTGTTATTGGTGCCGGTTTTGTTGAACTAGCGAAACGAAGGTGATGTTTAATAGATTGATTTTGATTGTGATGATATTAGTATTGACACTATAAGTTTGCTGCGGAGGTTCGTTAGATAAAATTATATGTTGGCTCTTATATAATACATAACAGGCTGGTATTTCGCTAGTTTACCTACATGAACTCTAAGAATACCTACTAAACGCGGTCTCATGATCTAAGAGTAAGTGCTTTAGATGTGTGGAAATCAGAAACAATCCAGATGCGTGACTAAATAAAAAATCTGTATAAAAGGGATGTGATATTAGTCATCCTGTGGTCACAGCTCCTGTAAAGGAATCTAAACGTCAGTATTATATATAAAAAATAATAATAAACGCGTCGTGTATCCGGTGATTTTATTTAATTGTGCGATAGGTACGAAAGTGTAGGAATTAAAAAACTAATCTTTTTCTACATTCGACCTGGCCGGAAAATTAACCCAAAACTTCAGAGATAGGGACATTAGAATCGGCATGCTAGGAGCTCGACTACGGTGGTGGTGTAACTCATATAAAAAAGGTACTGATCACGCCTCACCTAATTTATTATTGGGATTGATTAATTGTGGTAGGTAAATAGCAACAATATCAGCAATAAATTTATTAAATGAGTCAGTCATATAATCATTAAAGGCATATCAAATTAGGAATCAATTTACCAACCTAATTTTTTCCAATCGAATACCAGTTGCAACGTAATACTTAACCCACAATAACCGTTTTCACGGTCGACCGGATAGTAGCCATCGCGTAACGTATACGTCATTAAGATGTTTATAATGCAAAAATGATCTTTAAGTCGGTGGATTGAAGTGCAAAATTATTACTGACATTCTCAATAAGTGTGGAGAATTATCTTGGTTCCTAATTGTTCCAATTTCAAATTATCTGTAAGTGTCCATAATATGAGATGTGTATCAGTCTGATTGGAAAGATCTGATGTTCGCTAACGAGTCTTTGCATCTAATGCATTTTTTGCATAACATAGAAGTTACTCAAGATCTCCAGTTCAGAAAAAAAATCAAAGTCGCTTCCAATAGTGTTCAATTAGTGCAAGCATTAAATGATGAATAAACATACCGTTTCTTTATTCCAATCTTCAATAATAATATCTTATTTTAATTATTAACTGTTTCAATCGTTATGTTATAGGCTAGCAGTATCGGTGTGATGGTGCGGGTTGTCACAGCGCTGCTGGTGGTAGCTCTGTGCCGCGCCGCCACCGCTCTGGACTCTGAACTGGGCGTTGGCAAAGCTATCAACATATTTATGAGGTAACAAGCTCTTTAATTCTTTGCGTATTACTTACTCCGCTCGTTAGTGGTTGGTAATTTTTAAAATTAGAAAAGTGGAAGTGTACCTTACACTTTTTATTGTTAAAAAAGTGTAACAACATTTCAAATGATCTTAGTGTTTAAAACATTAACTGAAACCAAACAGCAAAGCAGCTGAAAGAAAGGAAAACCGTTAAAAATTATCTTTCGATCATCAATGTTATCTTATAATATAACATACTTATGCTTCTAGAAATATCGTATTTCAACTGATTATTTTGATATAATAATAATAATTTATTTATTTGTAAGAAAGTGGTTACATTTGATCTTACAATAAATTGTCCAGCGTATTCTATAGATAGATTGATGTACAAATATTCAGAGCCTAGTTAGCCAAGATAAAATAAGCACAATTTTGGACATTCCAGATATGGGTACCTCAGCATATGCATGCGGGTCGTGCCACGGAATGACACCGAGAACTGGGTGTTCAGAGAGCCTACGGTCAGCGTATTCAGAGATGTGGGCCGGTTCTCGGTGGCGCCGAAACCTCGTCAACCAAAGACGCTTTTCGACGGAGACTTCCACATGGAGTTCTGCGATAACTTGAAACAGCTACTCCAGGCCTACTTCAGGGACTTTACTTTTGAGAGGTATATACCGTCTAGTAAAATACCAAGCTGCACTGATGCTCATTGCGAAATTAAATGTTATGTCAAATGTCTGAAACTACATTCTCTTGGCGAAGCGTCTTGGCAAGAACGCCAAGAGGCTTCGTTTAAGTAGTTTGCAACAATGTTTTGCGATATTTGGATTTTATCTTTACCTGTCTGCTTTTGCGAAGACCATTTGTCACTATTGTTTACTACGTCCACAGTGATGACAAATGGTAGAATATTATTTCAGTTGTTACCAACAGGCCTACCGAAAATAGGTAACACAAAAGTCCTAGATAACTGTATATTTTTCATATTCGACGCCAATGGCGATCACTAAAGATAAATTCTTCCCCTAACTCGTTTTCTTAAACAAATATTTTCTTTTCTTATCGATTGTTTTGCGTTTTTGTTGCTTTAGTTCAAATTGAAATAAACATTTATGTGACGTGAACACAAACCAAACTAAATTGATTATTAAAAGAGGTATACCTATCTGTACATCCCTTTCAATAGTTGATATGGTTATTTGATGGTTTTTCACAGGTTAGAGCGTCCGTGGCGTGCGTTTACTGCCGGTTGGCCTACAGATATCATGGCCCGTAATCTAGGCATCAACTCGTCCTTCATCAACGGTGACCATTGCTATGTACTCGTCAGGGTGTCCAGGTAAGCTTCCTCGTTCACAGACAGTAGGAATGCTATGTATAGCCTTCACAAAAAAGTATTTTTTTCGCAATGAATCTATCATTTCGACTGCTACTGTAAGTATTGTTTCTGTTATTGCACGAAAAACAGATGCCTACTATATACAGTCTGTCGCAATAGCAAATGTAGTTTCTTTAAGCTCATTGCAACGACCATTATATAGTTCTAAAAATTGATATTTTGTACTTTAATCTCTGAATCAAAAAGTTAATATGACTACCATTTGAAGTTAATGTTAAAAGTAAAGGTAAAACGACATATTATCAGTCTGATTTAAAGAAGTGCCAAACATCCATTTACATAGAAAATTTATAAAATAAACTTAAAAATATCAATAATTTTACTACCTCTTCCCAAACATTATTTATATATTCTGATATATTATTTTGTGTATAATTGCAGATTCAGAGAAACAGCAAAACTTAGCGAGTTGCCTCCAAACATTGGCATAGAAGATGTAGTGTTGGAAGCCATTCAGGAGGCTACGATAGGTGACACAGTATCTATAGCAGACTTCATAAGGAAATACGGCTCTCACTACATTGCCTCCTATGTCACTGGTAACTCACTATATCAGGTAAATATAACGAAAATTTATCTATAGCTTTAGCTATGCCGATAGTAACATAGAAAATATGTTTTAACGATATCGATACGCTTATATCGGGTTTCGATAAAGTTGTTAAATTGTAGTAACATTAGCGTTCAGTACCATTTAGTTGTAAATTATAACTGGTAATTCTGTGTGAGAGTAGAACTAAAGAAATTATTATTATTTTTAATTATTATTCGTGTAAAATCAGCGTCAAATTATCGTGATCGCCGAGACGTTCTCTCGGTTGCATTGGTTGATAAGGCCCGCAAGCAGGATTCGAGAAATTTCCGTAACGCGTGCCTAGGGCTCGCATGCAGGAAACCGTTTTCAGTGGTCAATAGGTAACAATCACGGCATGCAAACGAGAATGCAGCCCAAAGCTATTTACTGCTTTGCGCTGCATTCTCGCTTGCTTGCAGTGATGCAAGTCCCCGCACGTTAGTCTCCTGAGTTATTTACTTATGAGTTTCAAGTGCCTAAAATTTACGTTACCCATTATAAGGCTGGTTAGCCTACATATAAAGTAATCGAATTGGTTAAAAAGAGAATTTATTTGGATATAACTATAAAACAGGATCTCAATGTTAAAAGTAAAGGTTTTATATATTGAGATCCTGACAAGTAGTCTCACTTTTACGGCATACGTTGTAAAAATAAGACTTTTAACAAATATTGAAACGTTAAAGGTTAAAGTTAGGCTCATGTTTCGAGAAAGAAATAGCAGTATTTAATAAACTTGCACAAAATATAGTTGATTTGCCTTTGCATAAATTAAAAGCGTATGTGAAAAATAAGCAAATGTCCATAAGTTATTACAAAGTTAACGATTATTCAATAGATCGCGATGCATGGAAATAATATGTGTCGTTTCAACATAATACTTTTTATTACAGGTTGTGTCATACAGCTATTAGCATTTGTTAATTTTAACACTAATTTTTTACTGGTAGTCGGAGTATGACATGCTCTCTTAAAACATCTCTTGGGTGGTGGCATGTGACGCGAATCGTTATGTTCCATAAGATTTATGGTTGTCCAAAGTGATGGCTGCATGATGTGTCATGCTCGTGAACGGGTGCTGCCTTGAGTTATGGGTCTGCTTTAAACTTCAATATTATTGACATATGCTTGTCAATCACCCTAAATTGCCCTTTATACTCTGTATATTATTGCAATGTTTAAGTATACCTATTTAAAACAGATACTTGTTGACTTTGTTATAATCAACGATGTAATGAAACCATAACGCTACTATTATTATGAAAATATTGTTCTTTGTGGATGTGACGACGTATACCTCATATTGTAAAAGTCGTTGCTTCTGTTAAAGCTAACGAGTTTCTTGCGCCCGTTCTTCTTGTCGGCTAAAAGTCATGGTGAATAGGTCGTAGGTTAAAATGTAGGGCGATTCAAAACAACTTATTTTAAGTCTATTTAAATTAAGTTATTTTCAATTCGTTTCACTAGTCGTTATCCTGCCTGCTGCGAGTCCCTCGCATGCTTTATATCGATTTCAGTTAATTTGTAAAAACTGATCACTAAAGGCAACAGTTTGCCAACCAATGATACTGAGCGCTCACATGTAGACCTGGAAGTGTCTGGTGAACAAAATAATTTAAACTAATGAGTAGTTTTAATTATTTTGTTCACCAGACACTTCTAGGTATACATGTGAGTAATGAAATTGACGAAACATTGATAAGTAAAGTCAACATGATTGAAATATATTGTAAAACCTCTACGTTGTAGGGCATATCATATTTAGTCATAATTAGGTTCCAAATTATTTGGACCTTTTCACCGTGCCTGAGAACCTATTTGACGCTGAATTTACCTCTTCGACCACATTCCTAAATATGTTTCATAACCATCTACTAAAGATTTTTTATCACTTTTTCCTTAGTAATAATAAATATGTCTTACATTCACACCAATTAGCCTAGCTCAAAATAACCACTGTAAGAACTGTAAGGATTGCGTTATGCATACTAGGGTGTTATAGATATACATATATGTCTCAACGGTGACAACGGTGTCATAATTAATTAAAAGCAAAACATATCCATATTTATCATCCAGTTAGGAAAAAGTGAACGAAATTTGCGTGCTCGTAATAGTCTTAGACATATAATTTTTTATTTACTTGCACTGATTTTCTCTTCTAAACTTTAATCATGTTTAAAATATCGTTATATCTGAAACCGTTAATTTTTTCCTACAAATGTTTTTTTAAGGATTTATATTTTGGTGGCAGGTCAACTTTTTAGTAGGAAGTATAAGTTAAAATATATGCTAACTTACCTCTGTTGTGTAATCTCACCCTTGGCAAGCGTGTAATTTATGTGAGTTACTGATATCACGACGTATATTTACAAATGCCATGTTACTTTTGAAAACATTAGATACAGAAGTTGAAATACACTACGCTAATAATTTCTTTAGTGTGTGTTATGTTCCCTCATTTCAACTAGTTGTTCAGATAACTGAATCAGTAAGAACTAGTGCTTGTTCAGTTCGAAAATTCAGAGATATTCTTAACAAACAAAAACAAATTTGCTTATAGAAATACAAATATCAAAATCTTGTTTTTGTTCATTTGGATATTTAAGTATGTTCATCGAAAAAAATATAATGAAAAATATTACCTTATTTTAAGTACGTACCATTTGAGCTGATAATATACTTAATATTATTATATATAACATCTTGCTTTGATGTAAAACTATTGAACATCAGAAAGAACAGGTTGGGCTGCCACTGTAACGAGATTACGTTTTACGATGAGAGACTGAGACTGCACGCTATTCGTATAGTAACCTTCCAGTTCTGATAATCCTATTTTTATCTTAATACTACATACTAATATAACTACTACACTTTGTCAGATTTATATTGAACTAATTCACAAAAAATGATGCTTTAAAATTGTATTTGTCACTTTAAATAATCTACGAAATAAAAGATAAACAAAAGATAGTTAACAAACGACAGTCAACTAACGTCAAATGATGCAACTGTCATCGCTTGTAACTAGTATAAAAGAAGTTCTAGTTCAAGTAGTGATGAATGAAAAAAAGTCTCTCTCGTTTCAATATTGCATACATCCCAATTAGCAACCTATGTCTTATCTATACTAATATTATAAAGAAGTAAAGTTTGTGTGTTTGTATATTTGTTAAATTGTAAGGGGTAATCTCGGGATCTACTGAACCGATTTTAAAAATTCTTTCACCAATAGAAAGGCACATTATTGCTGAGTGTCATAGGCTATATTAAATGCTAGAAAAAAATTAAAGAATTTTGTCCACCCGTGCGAAGCCGGGACGGGCCGCTAGTAGTCTATAAATCCGTTACTCACAAGCAACACTTCCACTCCATTTGAATGTTGGGGCAAACGAAAATATAACAAATAAACAGTTTTCCACGCACACACATCAATCAAGCGACGTAAGTTTTACTACACACATATATTGCACTCTAGCACTTATACGGACGTCTACTAATTTTATCTAACTGTTAATAAATTACTTTTTACTTTTGGTCATCTTCAATGCCGATGTAACCTAAATCAATTAAACCTTAAAAGTTGTGCATTCTCGACTAAATTTTCAATTAAACCAAGAAATCAGAACAAGGTGTAAATATAGTTTAATTATCAACTGGACTAGTAATAAAAAGCTTCTCACTAGTGCAGTTAAATCAACTGGTCAAATAAACAAGTGGAAATAAGAATTAAAAGCTGTTTATTTGGTAAGTATAGTGGTTAGAGTCTTTTACTCTGAAACCAAATAAGGGGATCAAACCCCGCAAGCGGCAAAATATATTTAATCAAACTTATTGTTGTTATTTGTAATTAATATAAAAGAAGATAGTTTTTAATAGTAATAAGTTTTTTTAACTTTAAAGAACCACACCAACCTGAACCTAATTTTAAATATCTTGAATGTAAGTTTTCTGTATCTTTAAATCAACACACGTACACGTTGTTGTTTTTTTTTCATATTGAAAGATATACTTGCAAATAATAAGGTTTGCAGTCAAAGAGTATAGTGTTTAAATTTATGACAACTATATTTCAATTTTATACAGTATAGAAATTAAAATATGTTGGCTATAATATCAAAAATTTTATACGTTTGAAAATTATGAACTCCCTTATATAATATTTTAACCGATATTTAGTACCCGTTGTGGTACTAATTCTAGTTAGATTGCTACTAAATTTATTCACTATTCAATGTTTTTAGCATAGCTCTGCTTCGTTTGGGACATAATATTAATATTTATTTTATAATATTTTACGTTTTAACATTATGTATTCTGGATTACCAGGTATTCGTCTTCTCCCGTGGCGTGTACTCCAGAATAAAGGAGCGTGTGAAGGCGAAGGGTATTACGGACATTCCCACCAGTGAAATGAATAACTATTTTTCGCCTTTCTTCGCCGAACACATAGGGGCGGTCAAGGTTTGGATTGAATGGAAACCTTATTTTGAACTTGCTCATAAGATCTTCATTTGGACTTATAAAGATCATTCTTTAATCTCATTAATTTGCGAAAAACATTTCTTTGTGTTGTCTTTTCACTATCAAATCATGGTCCTTTTTTTAACATAAAACTGTTTTATAACCTCAACTTCATCATTATCACGCTTTCTTAACACAGGAAAAAAGGTACCCAACTTAAGCTGATATCGGTTCTTCGGGCATCTTTTCTAAATAAAAAAAAAGTTGTGTTGAAATTGATGGTAGGTTTTGTTACGTTATCACGAAGCCATAATAATTTCAGTCCTAGGAATGATTAATGGTTCTACATAAAAACCTTGTAGAAGCAAAACACGATTGTGATTATAGAAAAAGAAATTTGACTTTGTAAATATTATGTAAATCATTAAATTTGTATTAGATTTTGAAATAAAAAATAAACCCCAATGAATTTTTTATGAAAGTAATGTATCAAAGATAAATAAACAAAATCGCCCAGTCCAGTTTTGACCGTTCTAAATACTGGAGTACACGCAGAAGACTAGTATTTACCTAAATTTAAAGTTACTCTATGTGAACCTTGTCTATGCTCTCACTTCAGGTATTTGTGTTCTCTAGAACTGCTTACACTATGATCAAAGAGAGACTTAAAAGCAAAGGAGTGGCTGATATAACTGCCAAAGAGTTGGAGGGATACTTCTCGCCTTGGCATGCCAAGCATATAGGTCAAATCAAGGTAACGTATTTTGTGTAAGTTCGATAGCAGGGTACTTGACACAAACTTAATTTGGCTCTGTTGAAACACAAAAAGTTATGGTTTTAATTTTGCAATAAATCGAGGACAAAATACTTACCCCTACCATCTACCCTACCAGTAGTAGGTAGGTAGTCATCTACCCTTTTATCGCAAAAGTATTAAATGCACAATCTCTGCTAACTATAACTACATCATCATCTCACAATCATCTGATCCGTTTCGACAGATTTGAGTGCTTATCACAACACATCACGCTTTCTTTCTTTAACATTGCAAACAGACTTCACAGAAATTATATTAAAGGTTTAAGGTCGTAAAACGACCGAAAAGTCTTTTTTAATATTATAATAATAATTAAAGTCAGATCATCGAGTCGAGTCAGGTAATGAAGTAAATCAGCAGAAGATCCCTCGTCTACTACAGATGTTTAGGTACACCAAAGTCGTGGTCGTCGTCGATTCTCAGATTTATCCCTAGTTAGTAACTCGCATGCTTAATAGTGTTGCTTTCGGAAAAGTGATGATTGAACTCCGGCGAACTCTCCTTGTGCAGTGTCAAATATTATGGTTTTGATCGAAATCAGAAAAAACAACAATTTATTGACAGAAATTTAATTCTGTTGTTAACAGAATTTATCATATTAAATACTATTTTATCAATTTAATATGTATGTTGGCTGATCCAATACTTTGAATGATTTTGATATTTCTATCAGATCGTCTAAACATTTAACGCTTATTGTAGAGTCGTGCGGGAATATTGTTATAGATACTTACAAAAAAGATAAAGGAGACCTTTCTTTTCGGGCCAAACATATACCTTGGTACAAATTTAGTATAATATTCATAAAACTGTACAAACACTTATTTAATATATAAAATACCTTTAAATTAGATTTTTGGGACAATAATAGAACACTAAAAATGATATACTAAATATCAACTGCGTTACTTGTTAGATTTGTTTATTATTTAGAATCAGATGTGGTATTTTAGAACTGTGAATGTTAATAGTACTCGGCCATAACCATGACATTTACTTTAATAATTTGCTGCTTGTTCATTGCAACAGTAACTTAATTTTCTATTTACGTTTGAGGTAATTTTTTATAAGTAGGTACCTATTAATTATTTAAATAGTGATTTGTTGTATTTATTCTGAAGCATAATAAACAGCATAAATATCTTATAAATGATCTTTTGAATCACTATTCTTAGTTACACTAACATAGATTTATTGAATAATTTAAAGATCTTGTAATAAAACCATACCTAATATAAATTGGTTTAATTCAATTACTTCGTTTTCTACATCTTACGGGTCTTACACAATTCTAATAAAACAAACCCTTTGAATCAGAATCCAGTAAGGAAGCACAGGTTGTCGGGAATCACGAGAGTGTCAGTCCAAGTTAATACATCCAAGTCATTAGTGTACCTAAGTGAAACATAAATTTAAAAAGATTAGCCGATTTACAATGAAATACTCAGAAACTCCTAAAAACAGCAAAATAACGAAACACATACGGAGTGTATAAAATATAAAAGACTTCTTTATTTTTTGATGTGATAGTCAGTCAGATTTTAAAAAGTTTTTATTTATATTACTCAGAAGCAGTCTTTAATCTGAAAACGTTTTATTTTACAGGTTGCCAGTGGTAACAAGACAGTAGAGAGCTGGGCGATGAAAAGGTTGCGAGTACATTATTATATCTTCTCATACCCCAGCCTTCTTAAACTTCACGGGGAACCAACATTGCTGAGAAACCTCGATACGCTATTAGGAAACGAAGCGTTACTGCAATTGGAATTAAAGACATTATCCCCTGCATTCAAAGACGTTAAAAAGAAAAAGTGGTTCGAAGAAGTCATAGACAATTATTTAAAACTTTGGGAGAGTAATATGTGATCTTTAGAATTGTACTCTATAAAGTAGTATTATAAAGATAGTGTTTAAATTTAAAAGTGATAAATGCATTAGTTTTAAATATTTTTACTAGATCGAAATTTATTGCAAGAAACATGGGTACTAGACCCCGTCCTAAAACAGAAATGCCAAAAATATTACTTAAGTACCTCAATGTATCAAAAGAACAACGTAAAAAAGAAGCTATGTTTTAAGTACAACTGTTAGAAATTATACAACTTAGTGTAGCAGGTCTGCCAATTGGATATTTGCCGTGAATTTTGGAATTTATAAACAATTTGTGATTAAGATTTTTTATTATTATTTCATATTTAAAACTATAAATTATAATGGGTACTACTTATTATAGTAATTAATATTTAGTTTGAAAAAAATATTTTTACTTGATTTTGAATTTTATTACCATGTACTTCATTATTTCATCGAATAATCTATTGGCATATAAAATCTATAAAATCTCTTTTAAATTACATTTACCGAAAACATTTTGAACTCTATTTTTTCAGTATGTAAGTATACTTTTTAACCGTAATTATACATAAGATAGGTAATGTGCAATATTAGATACGCAACCTTTATGTGTACAACGCAATGCGGGATCAATTGAGAATGCATTTACATAAAATTAATACACGGTAAATATGTAATGTAATAGTTAAATAACTGATGTAAATATTTTGAGACATGATTTTCTATGGATGAATAATAAATAAACGATTTGCCAATGTATGATGATATTTTATTCTGATGGGTTGAAGAGTTTATTTCAGATCTTAATTTAATAAATCTAATTTAACATTTTCTAATACAGCACAATACAGCATTTTAGATCAACTATTCTTGTTTTAACTAAGTTCAGTGCTTACAAAAAAATTACAAACCTAATAAACGATGCTACTGAAAGATATACAATTTTTTTCGCATTTCTGCGACTAAATTCTAAGTTTAACCTTATGGACAAAAACGCATTAATAAGAAACGCACGCCAACCTAACACATGGGCTATTTGTGGATTGGTGATAGCTGCTAATATATAATTAATAACTTATTTTTCGATATATGGCACGTGCGCTTGATATGAAAAAATGTTTACTCATGCGTCCCCATGACTGGCCACAGAGAAGATTGTTTGATCTTAGACAGTGCGCTTTAACCACTATAAACATCATCTAGATATACCTAGTTTAATATGTTTGTTTAAACAAGTCAAATTTGTCATCACCGAGAAGTTATTCACCTTTTGCTGATATTTTACTAAATATCGTTATCGGGACTGAAACCATATATTGAGTCTCGTCTATTTATTTCAATGCTATCTATAAAAAAATAATAGCACATAGTTGCGCGACGAAAAATAGTAAAGCTTCATTAGGATTGAAGTTACAGTCAAAATTTATTTTTGCTTTAAAGAACTAGTATCACAACCAGTCCAGCCAGTCTAACATTAGGTATTCTGTGGCTTTGTCAATTTATAAAACATAAACATGAATACTAATGTAATAAACCAGAAATCCTATTAGTTACGAAAAAGTATACATCACAAAGATTTTGAGAACGTCGTAATCAGGAATATATTTGGACGTTAAGACTTTCACTGAACCTTGTTTATAGTAAATAAGTTAGTGTTTGACCGCTCTCTCGCCTGATGGTAAGCGTAAGGTAAGCCCCAGATGGTAAGTTACAATTCACTTGTAACTTGAAGACCCCTAAATTGTATTTGTCAGGAAACACAGACTCAGGCAAAGTATTCCACTCTTCAGCGGTAGGGATCAAAAAATTTAAACCAAAAAACTTGGTGCGACTCTTTGGTATATCAACCATATAACTGTGACCCCTCTTTGTAAATCTGATTGTCCGGTAAAAAAATGGGGACCGGGCGGAACAAGGCTGTGAAATTCTGCTGCACAGTCTCCGAAATGTATTCTATAAAAAACTGATAGGCTAGCTCTGCCGTCCTTACGATAAGTGCAATAAGCCGAGTTCTTGGGCAAATTGACTTACGTACAATTTACGTACAAATGTATGTACGAATATAATATACAACATAAAATTCCGCTTTATTTTATAGTGGTATAGTAAAAGTTTCAAGTCAATAGCTATTAAAGTTACAAAGATTTCGAAAGTAGCTGAAACTACTTATTGCACTTTTCATAAGAACGGCAGAGCTACCTTCCATCTTAAGATCGTCATTGCCCATGAGCTTCTTGACCCTCCTCTCAATGGACTCAAGAGTCTGGAGCTGGTATTGGGCGGAACCGTCTGAAAGATGAGAATGGTATTCCATATTCGATAAAATATTTTTATAAAATCTTTCGAAAATATTTAGTTGGTCCAACTCTTAGTACGTTCTTAGACTAAGAATTTATAAAAAATATTTTGCTAATCGAAAACTATTGGAAATTTCTGCCCATAGTTAATGGACATGTTTTTCGATTAAAAGAATAATTGGGTTAAAATCATTCCCTTAATCTTTACAAGTACTATTGCTCTTAAGAAATATGGCGATCGTATTATCTCTTATCGTATTCTTGAAAAACAATCTGAACAGTGTTTGTCATAATATAGTCGCCCTAAGGGAATGGCGTTAATGTTGTGAGTAATATTTAATCCAGTTTTTTTTTAATTAAAGCAAATTACCCCAAAAGGCTTCAAATACTAAATTCATTAGGTTTACAAGTTATATTATTCAAAAAATGGTTGTTAGATACGACCATCGACAATGAAATCCATATTGTTTAGTTGATAAGCGTTAATTCACTCGTAGGTCGATTAGGTTATCTCAAACGTACGGACAGACAGACCTTGATTTTTACTCCCACATATCTGATTGACCAATTTCATAGCAAAATATTGGCTTTTCATGTGTCACTCTAGGTCATACTTATCATGTATCATTTTATATTGAGAACTACAATGAATCTTATACCTTGTATGATAATCCTCCTAACTCGTTAGAAACTGTGTTAGATAGATGAGCAATTTTAAATAAATATGCTAAATATATTAAACGGTATGCACCGACCTGGAGATTTAAAATTTGTTATATGAGGAAATGCTCGGTAAGAAATGATTGTGGAAAATTATTAACCTGAAATAAAGGATAACTGTGAATTACAAATTTAGAGACATGAAAATCAATAAACAATGCTCCTGGTAAAAACAATTTTAAAAGTGGTCGAAGCTATGTATTTTCAAAATTAGAAGCGAGAATCTAGGTATTGAGGATTTGATAAAAAAAATAAACATACATCTAATTTTTCGTTTAGGAAATACTTTTCGGTTACATAGCGTTGTGGTCAGATTTCAGGCATTTTCTGCATTAATGTACTAACGTTTGGAAAGACGTCTGCCGCTAGTATAAACGACATCTATGAAATAAGTGGTTCTAACACAAATACCTATAAGTGGCCATGTACTTGGTTTGGAATGAGAATCAATGGCTGTTGCATATCTTTAAGACTTACAAGCATTTGTCCCCGAGCAATGGCAATCTATATACATAAGTATTTATGTATCCAATTTGTTTTAGGACTCGTAGTACAAACTGCTTAGTATGAAACTAAATAATTGTTTTTTAACTTTCATATATATTTTTTGCATCTTATAAGCTATAATATAAGTGAATTCTCACTTGTGAGCCGAGTCAATTTGTTCTAGTATTTTTCTATGAAAATAAATAATTAATCTTAAATAATTGTTTTAAGCTGTCCGGAGTTATTTGTTGTTACTTATTTATATAACAATAATGTAATAATTATTATTTGTTAAAGGCGATAAAAGTCTAAAAAATAAAACAATAGATTTTAAGATCTTCCCAAATCTGCAAACTGGGCTTAAAAACGAGCCGTTTTGTCAAACAATGTAATAAAAAAATCAGCAGCTACTTAGTTTAATATCCGTCAAATGATGGTTTGGTAGTCGTAATCGGTCTTCTGAGGCCTGAGAGTATGTTTTCAAATGTGTAAACTTTACTATCACCTTTGAGTTAAAATTTCCATGATAGACTAATGCTATGGACATTAATTTTCAAGTGGATTTCTTAACTTAGACGCGATGGTAACATTAATGTATTTCAACTCTTCGGCACTCTGATGACGTCAGGTGGTTTTTTAAATCGTATTTTAACGTTGTTTAATGACTCAACAACATATTACAGATGTTTAATGTGATTCTCAAAAAAAATACGAACTGAGTGAATAGACAATACTTAAGATGAATAATGTCGGTCATGATAACGCTAGGAATGCCCTGAATAGTAATTTTCCCATTTTGAACGGATATATTTATTCACTGTTATATACCTTCTCTTATAGTAGAGACACGTTTACGCTTAAAGCCTAGTTTGAGCTACACTGAGTATGGAAAGTCCCTAGTTTATTGAATGATCAACGTATCTCGAGCATGTGTGAGAACATGAAACATAAAGTTGAACGTAGATATTATCGCTCGGTGATTAAGCAACGTTTCTTTGGAATTGTTCTGCTTGTCAATTGAAAACCAATTAAAACATTCTAACCCACATTGATGACCCCTTAAACTTATTTAAAAGAAATACGTAGGTGTGTGTTTCACTCATGAATATTTTTGTTAGATTTAGGACAATAAGACAATAAAAAATAAACAAGTACGTAATATAAAATAATCATTACATACCTACATGTTGTTGGCGGGAAATTATACTAATACAGAACGATTAAATACCATTATCAATCAATAACATTATTAAAATATAAAATCTGCCAGATGCAAACTGCGATTAATTTACACATCTGTTTTCCTGATTCATAAATATTCAACTATGATGCTATATTATTTGACCATGACTTTTAGGACCGATATTCTTGTACAGTTAGCGTTAGTAAAAAATAGAGACACTACACTAAGTGTAAATATAGCCAGTATAAGTAATAAAATTGGACACAGGTATATGATTAAGTTTCAGTCGATCAATGATTAATTAACTGTAAAAGTTATTAAAGTATAGTTGCTTCTTATTATTACACACGAGTTTAAATCTAACTGACGCTGGCTGTACCCAGCTAAATATTTATAAGCAAAACACATATCAAAATGAGAACAGATAAATCCGAGTCGTACTAGCAGTATAATTATTTCGTTATATACTTACAAACTAATCGTTTAGGTCAAGTTCAACACATGATTACGAATGAAACAGCAAAATGTTTAAAAATCTCAGTATATGTTCAGCTTTTGAGTGGGATCAGTTGTGACATATCATGTTGCTTTTTTATGTGCTAGTGTTATTTTTTTGCACTGTCTGTGAGAGTGAGGAGGGGGATGTCAGATACGATCTTAATATAGGAAATACAATTGACGTTTTTGCAAAGTGCGTATCGAATTTATTAATTATAAGTTTATTATAATCTTACCAATAGCAAAAATTCCAACATGCTTATTTAAGGATATCGTAACAAGAAAAATACGAAGCAAAATAATTAAATAAAAAGTAGTACATTTTTTACTTTCGCTTTTTTGTTCCAATGATTGGTGATTGTTTGAAATACAAATACGAATAGACGTCGATCTCTAAATAAAACGTTAGAAACAGTTTAGTTTTGTGACTTTCATAAATAGTCTAAATATTAAACAGGCACATAAAAGTATTTTTCTTGCATAAAGATTCTAATACACAATTTAAAAACGTACCTCCTACACCACTGCTCCGACTTCAACCTAAACACGTTTTCTTTTTGAGTTATTAATAACATGAATACACTTTTTTCTGTTGAAAAACCTAAATGTACTCTAACAAAAACTTTAGATGTGTAATACAAATGAAAGTCAACTATTTTGTTGTTGTCAGCTCTAAGCCTTTTACCATAATGGTTTAATTTATACCTTATTTAGTCCTTAAACATAAAAGTGCTACAGGCATGATGACTTCCAAACAATAATAGTTTAAAAAAGAATCGGGCCTCGTTATACTTCCGAATAGCAACATTCCTAAGAAGTGACTACAGTCTACCTTACTGCTACAGACTGGCAGAAATCATTTAGGACAACAAACTTTCAGTAATATAGAATTCACGTGTTTGCAGCTATGGCGACCTATCGCAAGTCACTCAGGTGGTATCAGCAGACTACGATGATAACTATCAGGACCCAATCATGCCGTTCAGCGAGAAGAATTTGAAGGTGTTCGCCAACGCAAGCAGTCGCAGCGTTGTCGGCGGCACCATGTCTAACATGAATATACAAATGTGCGACACCTTCGACGACCTCCTTAATACATATTTTTCAAATTTCAAGATTGAAGGGTGAGTTCTAGGTTTGAAATCAAATAAAAAATATTAAATCATATTTATGTACAAATATAAAGTTTCATTTCTGCCATTTTTCAAATGTCAAAATAATTTTGCCAAGAAAATGGCACAACATTATAGCGAAGAATTGGTGTTGACAAATGGTTAAAATTAAAGAAGTATTTCCAACTTCCGCATACTTCAGAAAATTAATCATACCATCAAAGTGTTCAGAGACCAATCGTGCTGCTATTTTAGGGTTAATTTACAAACTTCATTAACAGTTTCACGCTTAAGTTCTTATTACCATCAAACATCAGATATTAACATGTCATGAAGATACCTATAAATATTTAACCTTTCATTATAAGTAGTTCACCTCTGAGTCGTTCCTAGCCTAACGGCTTGAAACAAAATCATAATCATAATCGAGAATATCAAACGAAAACTTGAATTAGTAATGGTGCTTCGAATTATTTTCGAAGTTCACGGATTTAAAATTAATTTTATACCCACTAAGAAAACACTTGCTAACCAAATACTTCTTCCAGAACAGACAAACCATGGAAAGCGTTCATGGGGGATTGGGTGGTGGACGAAATTCTAAGAACTATGGGAATCATGTATGAGGGGGCAATGGATAATTGCTGCTACGTACTTGTAAAGTGGACCAAGGTCCATACGAGCGCTCAACTCGATGATTTGAGGGATGTTGCTGTTAAGGAACATGTGTACAAAGCCATAGAAGCTCTCAATGCCAGCGACGCGGCAGAGGTCAGGAAGTTTATGAAAAGTTACGGCACTCACTACATAGACTCTTACGTCACTGGAAATTTTATTTACCAGGTAATTTTTATCATAAGTATTATGTTATGTTGATATCACAATTGTTACTTTGTTAGGGCTGCAACTGTGAAGGTAATGTAACTTTCTTAAAGGACGTAAACTCGAAGGGTGACAAAAACATTAAACATTTTAAAATCATTTGTGCTTGTTCGGCAAACTAGTTACGTTGGTCCCGGCTGCATCTGCAGTCGTTAGCATCTGCCAGTGGCCGTGTAGTATTTTCGCTTACGTATTCTCGACCACGTTGAAAGCTTGTGTACTATCAGTGGGGACATTAAATGGCTGATGATGTTGCGCAACTGGTACTATCGGGTGGTACAGAATTCCCCATTTAACTTGGCGATATGAGGTGGATTTTTTATTAAAACTGAAAAATGAAATAATAGATGATTGTTCTGTGCGAGGAGAAAGTAACCGATTAACAACGAGGTTGTTTAAGAGTCGGTCAAGATTAGAGTCACAGAAGGGGTAGATATTTGTATGAAGAATACAAGTATTTGTACGCGAATCATGGGTATTTATATACACTCGGCGTCACAAAAATTCTACCTTTTCATAAATAGGTTTTAATCATTAATAGCTCTTAATATTTAAAAGAAATGTAACACAATTTGAAAATACATTGAATTACCTTTAACAGTGAAAATACATTAAATTACCTTTAATTTAACAGTCAGTTAATAAATCTGGAATCCTTAATACGGGACGTCAAAATGATTACTGGCTCACCCTGCTATTTGCTCTACCTTGATGGCCACATAACACTCGGTTTTAAATTAGGTTTAGGTTTAATTTTTTGTTAGTGTATTCTAGAAAATTTTGTTGTAAATTATTTAATAATAATATTAATGGAAAAGTGATACAATTTGTGCCTGATTTCCCTATATTCAGTATGGTCTCTCATTACATACCTATATTATTTTAACTTAAATTGACAAGAAACGAAAGAGAAAAAAATAAATGTTTGTTTGTGTGTGTGCGCGTGTGTGCATGCGCGAGTGTGGGTGTGTTAGCGAGCATGTGTGTGTATGTGCGCACGAGGTGTTCGTGCATGCGCCTTATGGCCTGGCTACATTAGCGGGCGAATATTCGTGTCGCGTTGGCGCGCTAAAAACATCCTGTTCGGGCATACGCGATGTTCTTGTCTACATTAGCGGGCGAATATTCGTGACGCGATACATCGTGCCGGGTTGTGTAGTGGTGTGCTGTACGGCTGAGAGGTAATTGTCGATAAATTATTATTTAGGTATTACTCCTAGTACGTGTATCATTTGCAAAATACTAGGTGATGCAGTCGCTAAGCATAAAGCTACGCTAGCACCATATATTGGAGCGGAACGTAATACCTAAAAAAGAAAAAAAAAACTTTTTTGCGAATTTCAAAATTGGGGCTCCGTCACCACCTACCTGGTCCTAAACCTGTTGATTTGATTTACTATAAAAAATATTAAAATCGGTTAAGAACTCTGGAAATTATGGCGTAACAGACATTGCGCCATTGAAGCTGATCCATGGGAGCTTCGCTTCGCTCCGCTCCAATAAGACATATAATTACAGTACAAAGCTTAGGTTTCATTAGAAATTCTTCATAAAAAAATAAATTTGTGAAGATTAAATGAACAGACAGGCTTTCTTACTTAATTCCTCTTAAAGGACTTTTAAGAGAAAGAAGAGAAGAGAAAGGATATTCTTTTTTTTTATGTTTGAGTGAGTTTATAAATGGATTAGATTCAGATTGGTGGCGTTGCTTTTCCCAGTAAACCGACGTCGTACGCCGGGTTCACTAGTTTAAGAGGGCACATTCTGCACACTAGCGCCGCCATTGGAAGTGAAATCATAATGCTTAAATAAAGACGCAATTGTAAATTACCTCTCTATAGTGCAATCCAAATAACATTGCAATTTCGATTAGTTAGATGACATAATTTTTAGTTAAATAACAAACGACGGAACCATTTATAAAATTTCTTCGGGACCAATTATATAGTTTTTTTGAAATTGGTTAAAAAAGAGAATACGTAAACCTTAACATAAATGACAAAATAATAAAATGACCAGATTTGTGAAACAAAGTGTTACAGAACAAATTTAACACAAAGGATTTAAATAACCCTAGCTGCTTTATAAAACCGACTTTTGATGTCTTTGGGAATGTATATTTTTGAAACCCTAAGCAATAATTTTTTTTATGAAAATATTTATTTTAATATAAACATGAAATTTGTTTATAACCCCTGATTCATCTACCCAGGTCTTCAAGTACAAGAGGTCAGGCTACAACCTACTTCGCGCGTATATTAAGGTACGCCAGCAGAACACATCAGACAACTTAAGATTCTACTTCTCCTCTTATTTCTTGAAGCTTGTTGGCGATATAAGGGTACGCATAATACATACTTTAAAATACTTTTTATAAGTTCTATGTACATTAGTTGTTTATTTTCTCCCTTCTCAAATTGTAATAAAATTAAGAGAAAATGCTTTAATTTCAATTGTATATAAGTAGCGCTGCTACTTATATTACGTTATAAAAATAAGTCAATAGCACATATCCAGCAGTTTCCAAATTTACAGGTAGCCAGTGGCAACAAAACTATAGAAGCTTGGGCACGAAAGAATCTACGTGAAAGCCAATACTTGTACTCGAGACCAAGTCTTCTCAAGCTACGCTACAGCCCCGGCTTGGCCTACAAACTCAACGAATTGTTAGATAGCGGCGCTTTACTGGGTCTCGACCTAAAGACTCTAAGGCCCTTGTTCAAAGACCGAAGTAAGGGCGAAAAGTTTGCGGAAATAGTCGAAAATGACCTACAACTATGGGAAATTAATTCATGAACATTTAAGTTAGAAAAAAGTTTTAACTTTAGATTAAATTAGAGTGGATGGCACAGATTTGGGCGTCATTTCAACATTATGTAATTATGCACAGATTTATTAGTAGGAAATTTACGTATTAATATTAGTAGATTAAAACTGAAATTACCTCAATATGATTTATTATAATCAACTTCATACCTATACTAATATTATAAAGACTTATGTTTCTTAGTTAAGATTTAGAAGCTAATCACCGAATCTACTCAACCTCGAAAATTCGATGGTGGGTGACATCTATTAGGTATAATGATTAACACGCACCAATCCGCAATGGTTCAGCGTGATGTATCGTGGCCATTTTTTCTATAATGGAGTTGAATCTCTAGAGTTACTAAATATATAAGATTTTTTCAACATTTGAAAATACATTCTTCTTGGTAGTCCTAGGTTATGTATTATGTATTGCATATAACCCGAACGAAATCGAAGCAGGCCCCTAATTTTTAATAAACATAGAAGACCGTTTCAATATCTTGAATTCCAGCCCTACCTCAGGTAATGGTTAACAAAATGTGTCCACTAAAATAACTGTAAAAAAAATTAAACCATGGTAGGAGCTGCTGAACATTTGACAAAATGTTTTTTTTTTTGTGTATGTTGAAAATTAAAATTATATTACTAGACTGAAAATAATATCGTTTACCTTTTATAACTCAACCATTTTTTCATATAAGTTAAAGAACATAAATGTAAGTTTCTATCATTTAATATGAGTATTTTTTATTAAAAACTAATAAGAGTAAAGCATCTTATTAATTTTTGAACTTTTTAAATTATTATTTCATATAAAACACTTATCAACACCATAACCTTTACAAAAACGTAAACAGTAATATTGCTTAGCTCTCTCAGCGACAGATGAAGAATATATTATTATTATTTATTAAGTGCAAAATTGTAATGGTGAGCTGCAGAATAATGTAAGACAATTTCTGTACGTAATAACGACCTTTATATACAATATATTTTACTCTTTACTTGGCACGTAGTTTTATTGGTATAAATTCTCCGCGAGAATTCCATATACTATTGATTTCTTAATGTTATCGATAAACTGAGTGCTTATATTAATTAATAGATAACTAGCTCTACACGCGTAGCATGCTATGACGTATTTATTTTTATCGGAGTTGACTTGCTTTTCGATATTTCTGTTATAAGTTTATATGAAAAAACGCCAACGAGAATTAAATGAAGTTTATATCAATCAGAGATGCGCAAGCATATTGAAGACATTAAAAAATATATTATTACTTTAATTTTTTTAACTTAGACTACAATAACAATACCTGGATTTGTAGATTTTTATAACATTACTTTGGGGGTATAAACGTTAAAGTAAATTTGAATTTTTTTTTCAATAACTTTATTTGTATGATAATAAAATAGTGAACATGCTATTTTAAAGTAAACATGCTATTTTAAAGTAAACATGCAATTTAAAGGATTTATATTAATAAAAAATGGAACTTTATTAACAAAATCACTTAATACATTTAGATATTTAATGGACTAATAAAAAATTAAACTTTATCTGCAATTGAGTCCTGATGTGGACATACAGCTGGTTAATTTAGACTTTTTTATATCACCAATCTTTTCCACAGTAAACTTTCGCATACCTCTCATTTCATTGAATCTCGTAAGTGCTAGTCGCCTTAGTACTCGCGAATTGGTCCAGCGACACGCGTTTGCCATTTAGTAAAAGGTGCGTGGGGCTGTTCAATCGAATTGATTTGAACTCGTATTTCTGAAAAAAAAAAAACAAAATACTAGTCAATACAACAAACAAATTTGAATAATATTAGTATTATATATACTAATTATGTTGTTGCTGGTTTTAGAGGAGTTTAAAAGCAGATATTTATGTTTGGGAAAATTCTCAGTATATGCACATGTGAGCGTGTAAAGAGCGATTCTTTATGCAGCTGTTTCAGCATTAAGTGATATCATTTAACTCTTCAAATATTGAACAAAAATCTTCCTCTACTATTTCTATATCTTGAAGCATTTTTGGGGTTTTATCATTACTTTTAATGGACATGTTATGCCTCACCCATATAGTTATTGCTGGTTAAGGTCTATTGGCAACTTGACAATGTTAACAAATAATTAAACTCCTAGACAAAAAATATAGTGGTAAATGGGACTTGTTTTCTTAATGTTCAATCTAGTTTATTCAATAGTAGCTGTATGTGTGTGTTTATGCACCTATTTCAATAATCATTTATTTTAAATAACTGTAGGTACTCAAGTAAAATTGCAAGCCGTATAAAAGATTTATATTAACAAAGCAAAACATTTGAGCGGCAAATTATGTGATATTGCAAGTATGCACCCGTACAAGCAAAACACCCAATAGCTATATAAGGGTTGAAGGGCACGGTTCCAATTTATATCATATCACGAGACAAGTGGTTAAATCTTCAGGTTAAAATAAAACATGATTCTTGTGATACAGGTTAAAATAATACATGATACAAGTTCTAAACTTCTTTATAGACGACAACTGTCAGAAAAACGTTAAAAATTTGTAAGATTTCGGCTATCAGCAGTAAAGCCTTACGAAACGCATAAATGTCAACGACAATTTGACAAGCTTGAAATCAAGTTTAGAGATGTTGAATTGGATAAAGGTGCTTTCAGACTACGCTATACTATAGTGCCATATAGTATAGCAAAGAAGGACCTAATGCTTTACTATATAGCTTGGCGTTCACATTACGCGATATTATCGCAAGCATTTGGCGCCAGCGAAAAATCCGTCGCAGGCACAGGATCGTGTCCAAACTGGTTGTCGTTCGTTTCGCTTGCGAGACGGCCGTGGGTGAGGGAGGAGGAAGAGGGCGGCGCGTGATATAGCACAGCATGAACTCAGCGCATCGGGCAATTTTATAGCGTATACGAAGCCAATATATAGTACAGTACAGTGTGAACATGGACACGTTCACAATTTATGGTGCGCGATATTGTTGTGCTACGAGCTATATACTATATGCTATTATATTATAGCGTAGTCTGAAGGCACCTTAAGACAATAGCAGCTTTTTGTTGCAGAAAATAGAACACAACAAACAGTAAACGTTACATCAGCTAGGCATTTGAAATAAACAAGACACTTAAAAACTGACGAAGGTTCACTATTTATACCGCCGAGCCCCATCTAATAGTCAAGGCAAAAACATAAGAAAGTTAAACCATGGCAAAAATAGTTTTCAATAATACGTTGGAACAGAGATTATTCATAATATATAAATATTTCACGATAATCCGCTGAGCTGTGACAATTGAGCAAGTAATTGACAATAAATCAAAAGTTTACATCGTGCTTGTCTACTAAGTATAACTTGATACATTGGAAATGTAGAAATAAAAACTCGCTTCGCATTGTTTAAAGAAATTATAATCAATCAAATTAAGCATTAACAAGCATAGCAAAACATTATAAAGTGTGAGTACCTAAAAGAAATACATTTAAAACGCAAATAACATTCACATTAATCTAGGGTCACCTGGTCTTTAGCCTATCACAAAATGTATAATGATTTCAATTAGTTAAGGAAATTTGACATATTAAGGAAGCTAAGCAAGTTACGTAACCGGATGGTTGTCTAACTCCTACTCCTCCCTGATTTGGGAACACGTTGAGTGGGACGGTATTACCGTCTGCATTTTAGTAGTTAGCAACCTTGGTGGTTGCTCGCTAAGCCTCGACAGTGAGTTGTGGCCAATTCTGCCAACGGTATAATAAATATGTAAATAATAGTAAACGCAGTGGGGTAAGAGGTGTCAGTTACTAGTAAAATATGATCACGGCACACAAGCAGCCCGCAACAAACTCTAGAGCGCTCTGAAAGTAGTCGCAAACCTCTAAAGTATTGTTATTATGAGAAATTTTTCCTCCATTCTTTTATTTTTTATTTTTATCCATAAGGTGATGATGTACTGCGTTTATTATTATAATTATGATTGTCTCGTGTCTTCGTTAAGTACTAGTCAGAATTTAATATTTCTTTTTCAATGTTTATTTCAACCAAACTCGCTTTGCCTCGTCTTATTCGTAGATTATATGGAAGGCATTTACTTCAATACGTACCACAGTCTGCGAGTCCAATTTGTGTACGGTCAGTTTTGGCTCCGGTATGCACACGCAGTCGCCGATTATTGCTCCCCGCCCGTCCGCCCAATTGTATACCGTTACGCAAATTGACTCCATACTCTCGTCTACTATCGCAAATGTGCTGAAAGCGATCACAGATATTATAAAGGTTTACTTATTTATTTGGCGCAAGAATTATATAAATTTTCTAATTGTGATTTATATAGTCTATACACATCGCATGTGACGCATATAAATTTCGTGCATGTCCAATATAACAATCATATTATTTCTAACATTCACACCAACTAGGCTAGCCCAAAGACAGCACTGTAAAGCTTGTATTATAGATATTAAGGTAGGAAATAAATATATTTATATGAGGAATAATACATGGATAAATAATGTGCATTGACCCTTGGACTCGGGTGCAAATACCGGAATTTAATTCCGAAATCAGCACAGAAACATCTGCACATACCGGGACAATGTTGGATGAGGCAATCCCCTTTGGTAGGCCCCTTTTCAGGTATGTCATTAAGTCAAATAACTTTCCTCTAACAATAAAAAGCTAAAGTTTTAGTCTAGACAAAACATCAGTAAAAACAAGATAGCATTTAGACTTTAGAGTTACTTACAAAGGAACAGCGTTTGCGCTATGTATTGAACCCACAACCCTAGCTAGCACCACCTTTCCCTCGTTGGCACCTTCCTTCAAAGCATCTAAAGGCACATATTGTAGACTGACGTCACTTGGGGTTCCAAAGGTATGGGTGGTGCCCGGACTGTAAACTCCCAGCATTTTCTTATCTGTACTCTGTGTCAAAGAGATAAAGACATGAAGATCTATCTTTCCTGTCAAATCACCTAAATATGTACATTCAATGTGCGTGACTCAAAAATGTTATGCTTATACTCGTTCGCTCTTATAGACGTATTAGCTTTCAGACAACACCCCAACAATCTCGAGTATAATTTTATTACCACAAATACTGACTTCAGGTTTAATTGAAGTTCATTATTCTTGTTACTAACTCGAATAGAATTGAATCGTTCCATCGAATGCGGTCCTAAAATTCCGTAGCGTCCATGTTTACAAGTTGACCAAACACGGACGCTACGAGAAATAATCTCTTATATTCTACTTCTAAACACCTTATTCTTCCACCCAGGCCAAATCACAATCTCATTCTAGATCTTATCGATTGATAATTAAGTCGAATATATTCCACTTAATTTCTGTCTCCTGTTCTATAAAGGTTAGGCTTTTTTTATTCCGAAAGGCCTTAAACATCAAAGGTACATAACATATGCATTGAAAACATTGACCTTATTTTTGAAGTTTAAGTAGACACTACAGAAACAACATAATACTACACTTGCTGTTTCTCATGGTGATCTCATATCTCTCTGGCAAGATCCTTTTCTTCTGCATCTGCTAGAATTGGAGACAATTATAATATTCACATAAAAAGAAGATACGCCGGCATATGTACCTCAACTAATTGGGCAAGTTTTTTGACTTTCATTTTGCCCCTTGACTGCACCAGGTTGTGGGTACACTTCAAATATGTTATGAGCCTAGATAACTCTTGCCGTGGCTGGTCCCACAGGGGGTCTAAACTACATGCGTACTCGAAATCCTCCAGAGCTTCTTTATACTGCTCCTTATATTTAAGAACCTGAAAGATATTGCTTATTTACTAAGATATGTCGAAATGAACTGCTAAATAAAGAAACAAAGAAAAAACATGCCTAAAAGATGGCACCGTTTTAAAGGTTAATCTGTTAACTTTAAATAGATACCAAATTAATTTGAATTACACTAGTATTTAAGGAGCTATCCCGGATTTAGTGAAGGAGTTAGGAAAACAAGGAAATATTATGGAAAAAAGTGAATGAAGAAAACAACAAAAAATAATTTATAAAAAAAAAATAAGTTTCAATATTATGTGTTCCCTCTTCCAGCCTTAATAACTGCTCGACGACGATACTTCATTGACCTAATCAGCTTCTGAATCGATTCTTGCGGGATAGCTTCCCGCTCCTCTATCAAAGCCGACTTCAGCTCTTTAACACTTGGTTTTCCGGAACGAACGAGCACACGTGCTCAATGGGATTCAAGTCCGGGCTGAGCACTGACCAATCCAATGTGGCGATACCGACTTCCTCGAGATATTCAGTTGGGGCATGGGAAGTGTGACAACGAGCGTTATCGTGCATAATAGTCGGAGAGCTGATTACGAATTTTGAGAAGGTATTTTAGGCAAGCTGAAATTGCGAAAAATGACAAATTTGTTAATTGGAGAATCCAGTCCTTGTAGTCTTTTAGCCAGTTAGCGGTTATTTCGCTACTACGCAGCATTTGCAATTGGGCAACTTGAATTTTTTTTAAATCTCTTAATTTATTATTTCTTGAGTTCTAAAAAAATATCCAAGACGTTTTTGTCGGTTATTTAGTATTGCCAGACGACTTCAAAATTATTATTTTTAAATTCCCAAAAAATATTCTTAGGCAATCTGAAATTTATATCACGTTTTTATTAAGTAATTTCAATAACACCTGCAAATCGCCAGACGTTTTTGCCGGTTATAAACAATTGTCCGATGCAAAACCGACAGGAACTTCGGTGACCTGTCGTCAGTTTTGGAGGTCTTTTTGGACTCAAGCTGGACTCGAGCAAGCGAATTTGACAGCTTGCTTGAGCCTTCGACGAACTGTCCACTCGCTGGCACCTACCCCACGAACATTTTTGAGCTTCTGCTGGACGTCGACAACAGTCAAATGACGATTTTGAAGAGAGGTCAACCCTCTCCGATGAGCACCGGCACCCGCCGTCCAGATCTTAGTCTCGAGACAAAGCCACCGATTTCCCGAAAGTGTTTATAAACTTTCAAAACACAGGACTGGCTCACGTGGAGTTGACGTGCGACAGCCCGCTGGCTGAGCCCTTCTTGCAATAGGGCGACGATTTGTGCTGCTTTACTAGGTGTAGTATCCATTTTCGTCCAAGGTCAAGGGTTCAAAGTAGCGGAGATATGTACGGGTCAACGTGTGAAAGCCGACTGATAAACAAAATCCGATAATACGTGCTTTTATAGGGTGTCAATACCCCGCAACTCGCAGCGTATCAAACAATTAAAATACGTCTTTTTTCCTTACTTTTTCACGTAATCCAGGATAGCTTCTTAAATACTGGCGTGATTTCAATGAATTTGGTGTCAATTTAAAGTTACCAGTTAAGTCTTTAAAATGGTGCCATTTTTATTATTATTTACTAATTATTTAGTACTCAAGATCACGCGGAACTACTTTCAAGTCCAGTCCATACTTTTGCTCGCGAGTGTATTTAGAAATTACTAGATCTCACATGAAAAAAATATACTAAGTGGTGTAACTTAATGCCTACAGAGTACTGTCGGTTAGCATATTTGCACTTTTTAATGTACTATCAAGAAATAATAAGTATATATAAATATATTCATTCTTAAAGTCTACAAACCAAAAGAAATGGTAAATGATCACTTATAGAAAACATAAGTCAGGTTTGGGTATTCCGACCACTGCAGTGATGCAGTGCAAGAATAAAAATCATTGTAATGTTTTTAAAATATGACCCAAAATGTGGAACGTACTTACAATGGCTTTATTATAATATAAATCAGGCTGAGCCTTGGCAATTGGATCCAACCAAGCTTGTTTGTATGCACTCATACAAGAATTCAATACCATTGGATCTTGCTGAACCATAAAGAATTGGCACAAATAAGCATTTCCTAGGACCATCCAAGATACGCCATCCTTAATGTTCAATGCTACTGCTTCTTTTGCCAGTTCTACACTTTTGAGTATTGCTGACGTGGCCTCTATTGGTTTTTTGTTACCACTTTCTTGACGTAATATTATTGATAGGCAGCGTAGAGCGAGTGCGTTTTTTTCCTATTAAAAAAATATATCTATAATTAATCTATAATATAAGTTTACTACTAGGTATATTATAGTCAGTGCTACCATTTTTTTCCATTAATCAAGCTTTAAGAGGATGCACACTGTGAAGCAATCTCCCAACAAAAACATGTAGGATTACATAGTTGTGAGTTATATAATTTGTATCACTGACTAAATTGACAAGTACTTACATGCTTTAATGCTCCTTCAAAACTAGACTTAGCCTCTTTGACATTCACGTTTTTCCAATAGCATTCTCCAAGTTCATTCCAGGCATCTACCAAATGTGGATTGAGCTTTACAGCCTTACTTAAACATTGTATCGCACGTGAGTCATATGAGGGGTTGATATTGTAACACCTGCCTTTCATGTATAAAAACTGTGCTCGCAGAAGAAAAGGAATTTGCTTATCCACTGAAAAGATATTTCTACAATAACTACAATTCTACAAGATTACTACAATAACAATCATTCAGTTGCAGCAAAATGAAACTTTAAGTAGACCGCTTAAATGAAGACTCGCTCGCGCGGTATAGGAGGGCTGGTATACCGCGACAAAGGGGCTAGAGAGGAGCGGCGGAGGAGGCACATTGTTGTAGTAGGTCAGTTTGCTAGCCACGCGGTTAGCAATCACGTGTTAATAAGTTACAAAACTTGGTGAAATATCTTTGGGCTAAAACTCAGACTATCTTTGGGCACAAACTTTATAGTCAAACCAAGCAAATGACTGTTACCACGTAAGAATATGGTTTTAATTGTATTTATTATTAAATAAAACTACAAAAGTTAATTATTATTACCTTTTCATTAAAATTATAGTCTTTTATTTTTTTTTCTCATTTGAAAACACTAACTGTTAATATAATTCATATATATATATGTATATATATATATATATATATATATATATATATCAAAACCTATCAAGTGAGCATTTCACCTAGTGTTGCCCAAATGCAAGAACAAGACGAGACTTAGCCAGTCTTGGTCTTGGTCTTGCGCCAATACACCTGGTCTTGGTCTTGGTCTTGGTCTTGCGCTTGCAGTCTTGGTCTTGGTCTTGGTCTTGCAGCAAGAGTCTTGCAAGTCTTGCAATTACCTATTAGTCTATTGCTATTTATTAAAGTTTACTTTAAATCTTAGAAAAACGTATTAGAATTTTTTTTTTTTTTTTTTTTTTTTTTATAGAAAATAGGCATGCGCTTGACCACCATCTCGCCTGATGGTAAGCGTCGATGTGATCTAGGATGAGACGCGCTTGCCTAGAAGGTACCTATTTACTCGTGACTTGAAGACCCCTAAATTGTATTTGTCAGGAAACACAGACTCAGGCAAAGAGTTCCACTCCTTAGCGGTACGTATCACAAAATTGGAACCAAAACGCTTAGTGCGACTCTTTGGTATATCCACCATATAACGGTGTCGCCAGTTTGTAAGTCTGGTTGTCCGATGATAAAATGGGGACGGCGGAAGAAGATTGTACAATTCAGCTGCACACTCTCCGAAATGTATCCTATAAAATACGGATAGGCTTGCTACCTTCCGTCTATGCTCAAGGCTTTTGAGCTTTTTATAAAAAAGATCTTCATTGCCGATGAGCCTCTTTGCCCTCCTCTCAATGGACTCAAGCGTCTGGAGCTGGTATCGGGCGGAACCGTCCCAAAGATGAGAACAATACTCCATACACGATCGAACTTGTGCTTGGTATAGGTTGAGCAACTGTTCCGGTGTGAAGTATTTTCTCACCTTCGCCAGAATGCCAAGTTTTTTTGAAGCCACTTGAGCCATGCTCTCAATGAAAGAGCCAAAATTGAGAGTTGGTGACAAAGACATACCTAAAAGCTCAAGATGGTCAGTGATCGGCACGGATACACCTCGGAAAGTAGGAGTCAAGTTGAAAGGACTCCTTTTAGCGGAGAAAAGACACGCCTGGGTCTTTGCCGGATTGAACCCTACTAGATTCGCATCGCCCCATTCGGAGACTGCCTGCAGAGATAGGTTCATGCGGCTAACCATCGCCTC
The DNA here is from genome assembly GCA_927399485.1 of Calamotropha paludella. Lineage (NCBI taxonomy): Eukaryota > Metazoa > Arthropoda > Insecta > Lepidoptera > Crambidae > Calamotropha > Calamotropha paludella. The sequence continues at coordinate 13,695,193 of OV656803.1, read as the reverse complement.
TCTATGACGCTGGATCTGTTCAGCACTGGCTGAATGACTGGCTGAACTGACTGGCTGGCTGAATTGGAACATTGTGAGCTTGAATTAACATAGCCATAGTAAAGATCAATCAGATTAATAAATAACTGAAGATTTGATAAGAAAGTCGAAAAATCAACTGACCTATATGTCGTTTTCCATGGAAGTAACTGTTTCTTAATAAACATTTATGATTTATAAGCTTACATTTGCTAAAACATGTAAAAAAACAAATTAATTACAATAACTTGACTGTATTTTAAATAACAATGTCTGTCTAGAAAGAGATTGAACCCTCAACTTGCATGAAATTTAATAAAAGAGTTTTATGATTTATCATTTATTTCAATCAAAAATAAAATACAACACAAATCAAACATAACAGTACACAACAGCTTTATCATTAGGTTATGTTACTTTATATCAATTCTTTTGACCAAGAATTAATACAAAGTAACCATCTGGCTGACTCATCACTTAACCTATTTCTATGTTTTCTAATTACTAATGATGCTTTAGAAAATAATCTCTCAGCAGGTACTGAAGTTGCAGGTATTGAGAGAAAATCACGGGCCATCTTCGATAAAGTCGGATACTCTGTCTCATGCGTCCTCCACCAATCTAAAATGTCTTCCGAGCTGGCAGTTCTTGGTTTTCTCAGGTACTCCTCCAACTCGTCTATCACTAAGCCTTGAAGACAAGATCCAGATGACGTCGAGGGACATTCATAGAGTTTATCAAAGTCTATAATGTCTTCATCTTCATCACATACTTTATTTTCTTTTCTTGGCAATTCCAGAGATTTGTTCAGTGAGTGTAGACTTTTATATTCTTCATAAAGTTCATTGAACTTGCGCAGACTTTCTGTTTTAAGTTGCTTCCCCCACATTGTCAGGTCAAAAGTCTGAGCCTTATGCCTTGGGTCTAAAATTAAAGAAGTACAATAAATCCAGTTGCTCTTCTTATAATGTTTAAGCATTTTGTCTCGAGCTGCTTGGAAAGCTAGAATGAGCCTTTCATCCACTTCAGATCGATTAGGTTTCTCATCTAACTGTTTTACCATGGATTCAATTTTATCTAGCAAGAGATTGAATGATACAATGACTAGCGGTAATGTAACATATTTGTCTCCACCAAGTTTTGTACTTAAAAGTTTAAAGTTTATTAGAAATTTATGTAATTTTTCGAGTACCTGCCATTCACTAGCTGTGATTTGAAAATCATTCAATTCGGTGACAGAACTGCACAATATGTTAATGCCCGCTCTCACTTTTAAACCAAATCCAATCATATCATGTGTGGAATTCCATCTTGTTGGACAGTCAAGAATGGCATTTAGATTTGATGGCACGCCAGCTGCTTCACAAGCAGACTGAAACTTCTTCTTCACTATCTCACTTCTTTTTATTTTACTGGAAATACTGCGTAACTTTGTTACAGATGTACGCGAGTCAGCAATATTTGGTGCATATTCTTCATCTTCCTCAGTTTCGTCTGCATAGTCTTCATACTGCTGATCTTGCGCGTTAGTGTCAGACTCACAGTGTAATGCTAAGGTCTCTAATAAATCTTGTACACCAAGGTTTAAAATGTGAGCAAAGCACCGGAAATGTTGATTGTCTGAATCAAAGTGTGGCAACTGTTTGCCCAGTTCATACATAAATTTGGTATTTGCAGTTGCGTTGTCGACCGTGATACCTTGTATTTTATCAATTATGCCATATTCCAATAAACATTCATGGAAAATCGTTGCAATATCTTCCCCAGTATGTCGACCGCGTGATGGTATAAAATCAAGAACTACAGATCGATACTTCCATTCGTTGTCTATATAATGCATAGTAACCCCGTAGTAACTCCTACCAGCAATTGACGTCCACCCATCAATGGTAAATGACATTTTAGATGATAATTGTTGAAGTCGTTCCTTGAGATTAAATTGGAGCTCTTCAAATCGCTCTTTGACTTTCCTTCTAAGTGTAGACCTTTTAGGAAACTCCATATTAGGGCAAATACGTCGAAAATATACTTGTGTAGCTTCGTCATCGAAAAATGAGAAGGGAAGATATTTTTTCACTACCCAATCAACTGTAGCTGTCGTGATGTTGTCACTGCTGTTTTCCGACTGAAATAAAACAATAAATCTTGTGTTATTATTTAAAACATACTAGGTTTGAGCGTTTAGGAGGAGGAGGTTTGTTGTTGTTAAATCGAGAAAATCGTTAAATTGACATTTGTTATATTAAGGTTGCACTGTACTGTAATTTACCAAAATAAAGTACTTAGTTGTTACTGGCCGATTATGAAAACAAATGAAAATATAGGTGTTTATAAAAATATTTAAGACGATAATTACATACTTAATATGTCGCACCCCTAGATGAAAACACCACTAACTCAAAAATACTTACGTAAGTTAATGGCGTTTTTGAAAGTATCGCATGAACAGCTACGCGGAGTTAAAATTCCCGTAGCGACAATTTCGACCATTGTTAAAAATGACGCGAAATATGTACCTATGTATTACTATTTTATCAATATCTATAAAATATTCCGAAGTCAGTTTAAAGTCATTTGTTCAAAAAAGACTTTTTTGAGTTCCTGGAGTTTTCATATAAAAAAAATATATTCTTACCTGTCCACTTCTTCCAGCGGTTACTAAAAAGCTTGTGATATCTCCACTTAATTTTGGTTTAACAGGAAGAAATATTTGTGATTCCTTTTTGTGGAAAGATATTAGATGTTTCCTTAAGCCTGAAGTGTTTCTGTTTTTCATTTTTATTTCAGTCTTTTTATGTTGGCACAATTTACACAAGGCAGTTTGGGATGCATGAATTATTTCGAAAAACTCCTCAAATTTGCTTTTGGGTCTTTTAGATCTGTGACTCAAACTCTCGTTACTCGGACTAGAATAATTTGAATCTTCGTCACTCATATTAAATTGTACACGTGATACGTTTTTAGAAAACAACAAGAATTAGTAAAAACAATTATTAAGTTAGACTCGAAGCACAGCTCAATTGGAAATGACTGGAATTAAAATAATTCCTTTGTTTATAGTACGTTTCCTTGCTTTCTACCGCGCCGCCTCGCCACGTGCCGGCTCTATTAAAAGGATGCCGCCGCAAATCAAACGATGCCGCGTGCGGCGTACAAACACAGATTATTACCTACTTGTACAGACGCGACGCGTGAATAAAATATATGTAAAGAATTAGTGCCAATCACTATTCTTTACATATAAGTGAATGTTTTGGCGTACATCTATACTAATCTATACTAATATTATAAAGCTGAAGAGTTTGTTTGTATGTTTGATGACAGAAGTTTTAAAATAAATAAATAAATCCTGAACGTCACTATACCTCCAAAGTTACTATTCTTCGTGGGCGAAGTCGCGGGCACTGCTTGTAAATACTTTTTTTTTTTTTTTATTTATTTTTTTTTATTTATTTATTTCATATACAAGAAAAAAAAATACAAAGATACAATTTAGTCCCACAAAACCGACTTGTCGGTTTGACTGAGGGATCTTTAGTCTCTTAGCTTATAATTATAATTATGTAGGTATATAATACAACTATAACTGTATCAGGTAAAGTTAAGTGCACAATAATTGGATTTAGACTGAATTACAACAAACTGAAGGAAAATTTAGCGGTGATAATAATAAGATACAATTGTTGTAAGATATAAAATACGTGTGTAAAAAACAACCACGCCTCCGAGCCCTCAGATGGGCTCGGAGGCGTGGTTGTTTTTTACACACGTATTTTATATCTTATAGAAATATTGCATTGTGAATGCAAAAAAATAAATAAAAACATACAATTGTTGTGTTAAATAGTAGTCATCAGATAATCTTTTAATATTTTTTTAAATTTATTTTTATCCGTTTCACATCTAATAGTTTCGGGCAACGAATTAAGAAGATATGGTATACGCTTCTGTAAAGTTCTGTCACCAAAATAATTTTGAACCCTAGGAATTACAAATTTCTTTTTTGAAGTGGCTCTAGTGATCTGGTTATGATTTATGTATTCAAAAGTGGAGACACACTCTCGGCTGCCGTGATTATTTACTAATAATAAATCGCAGGCTTTTTATTTTATTAGTAGGTAAGTACCTACGCTTTTTATATTATTTTATTAATTATGTAGAATTTTTTTACACGTTTCAAGTATATTTAAAAGTGGCTACAATATTTATCAAACGGGTGATATTTGAACACTTTTTTGCTATTTTTTCTTGTAAAAACTTAAGAAATATAATGACTAAATGTACAATAATAGTACCTAAGTAATTAGTTTAAAACCATATAATCAATATTATAATATATACTTACTAGAATAAATTATTATGACATCTACTACCTATCCTTACCATTTTATTCTAATCATAATACTACTTGCGTGATCAGTATAATGTATTCATTTTCATTATAAGCACTCTGAAACTTATTTATTCTTTGGAACACCTGTAGGTACTCTTAAAATTCGAAATTATTTTGCATGAGTATACCTACGCCTACGCCCTGTGGCGGCAATCAAATAGTGTCAAATGTTGTGATTTCGGCGCGGCGGCAACGATTGTTGTATATGATTTCAAAAGAAGCCGCCGGCGCGTGTATTATAACCATGTGCTTCCGAAAAGCAGCAAATTTCTTTGAGAAGTAAGTACAAAACCTTTGATGCCGCATTATCAAAGTGCCGATGGTTAAAACATAACTATGCATGCACTCAGTTTGATTTTAATGGATATTTTTTTATTCGCTATGTAGGTATGTTTATGGTATTAGTCGTAATGCGCATAGATCCAGTTTTTCATATTCTTTGATACAGTTTTTTGCGTCTCATAGAATTCCTAAGCGTACCTATACACCGAACTGTTACACCTAACTACTCCGTGAAATAGCGCTAAGTCCTAGCTGCAAGACGCAAGAGTCTTGCAGGCTTAGTCTTGTTCTTGCTCAAGTCTTGCACGGTCAGTCTTGGTCTTGGTCTTGCTAAAAATACGCGGTCTTGTTCTTGGTCTTGGTCTTGCAAAAACGCAAGAACAAGACCAAGACTGCAAGACCAAGACTGAATTTGGGCAACACTAATTTCACCTCTTGTGTATCACACTATGCGCGCCTGCCACTCGCTCCTCTCTCGATTAGACATTGTGACTATGTCATTATGACTATGGTGTGACCATGTCAACAACCTTAAGTGAAAATGTGGTTGTGCTATGTCAATGCTCAAGTGTCACTTGTCTGCTGGAATTTGTTTGTTAATTGTAACAAACAATGAGAGAAATATGTGACCAAAAAGAGATATCTATCCAAGTTCAAAAGCCAGATCAGAATGTTAAAACTATAAGCTTATACAAAAAATGAAAGATAATGTTAATCAAAATCTGCAGCTGCATTAAATTAGTTTATATTTTTATAAAATCTTTCTTATTTAGGTAAACAATTATTTGTCATTCATGTCCCACCTTGAAAGATCATGATTTTACTATTACAAAGTATTTAAATCTGCTTAATAATAGGAAGCTTTGTTACATATAAGAACTGTTTATTTGGACCTTGTCTCGAAACCAAACAAGAGTCAAATAGAAACACCACTATTTTTGATAGGACACTACTTACACAGCTTGTTCTAGAGGACCATGTTTTGTAAAAATACATTGCTTGTACACTTAAACAAAAGTTTTGTCAGTAGTGTTTCTAAAGGCAGGTAGTAATTCACATCACTAAAAATTTTAGTATCCACTGTTCAAAGAATTCACAAAAAAGCTTATAGAAAAAAAAGTTAAGTGTCTATTCCAACTGTGTACATTGTTGTTGATAGATCACAAAATGATCTTGAATTTAAAAATAGTGGTTAAATTATGAAAATAAAAATACTTTACCATCAATTTTTTCAAATTGCTTAACTAGTTCCTCTTTCTTCTCTGCAACTAATTTGTTCTTATCTAGGGCCATCTTAATTGGGTGGTTTTCAAAGAATAAATCACGATACAAATACAAGTCCTGTAATCCTTTCTGAAAACAAATATGTTACAATATTTAATATGGTTTTATTTGTAAAAGTTTGTCCTGACGCTGATAGTTATAGCAATATTAATTTGAAAACATACCACAAGCTATTACAATGATTCCGCCATAATCTGATTCAGCACACCTTGTAATTCGACATGCCTATCAATGTTGAATGTACACACATTATTTAGACTAATCTTCACTAATTTATGTAATGCATATTTGCTTTTTGTATGCGCCACCACTACACTGTATTGTGCTTTGATGCATAATGATTTGATTCTGATTGCTCAGTTTGAATGTGACTACATAATATATGATAGCCGAGCGGCCTCGTGTGCGTTCATTGTTTACTAGTTCATATAGAATCTTATCATTTTAATCTGCAATTTGTCCCATAACAGGGCTCTATTTCAAAGAATTCCGAACTTTAGGGATTATTAGGCAGACAAATTTGATCGTGTAGGGTAGTAGGATTACCAGGTGCCCACTGTACTTTTATTTAAAGAAAGAAAAAAGGAGTATAATAAGCAAAAAGATTAAATAAACCCAAATTAAATAAAAAAATCAGGAAAAGTTGCAACATAAGAAATGGAAATGGACTGGCCTGACGTGATAAGTGGCAATAATTCTAAATGAACAATGACATCAGCACAGTGGTATCGTTGAGTAAACAAAAAATAGGAAGGCCATGAGATGGAAGGATGATTTAAGAAGTATGGAAACAAACCCGTAGCCAAAATTGGACGCAAAATAGAAATGTTACAAGATGTCGTTTGAGTAGAAGGTAGCCAGCATCAACGAAGATTGAGTAGATAAAAATAAATTACTAATAGTTAATGTATACAACTTATACAAGTATATTCAAGCCGTACCTTAAGATTCTCAATAACTTCGTACACATTCTCCAATAAATCGGTTTCTTCCTCGGAATCTTGCAACATGATGTGTTAAGGAAATAAAAAATCAAAAACGGTTATAACTACGAAACTTGAGGGTAGGAGATAGTTATAATATTATTAACTCAAAATATATTAACTTCTGAAGCTTCTCACACTATAAATCTGAGCTATAAATATACATGAAGAACCAGTGTTGCCAACCCGAATTTCAGACAATTAGTAGATTATGTGCCAAATGTTGGTAGAAGTTGGTAGAATGTAAAATGCAAAATTGGTAGATCTACCACCTCAATGTGGATTTTTCAAGATTAAAAATACATGAACTGTTCTTAAATGTTTATTTTTGGAAATTATACATATTTTTATTGAAAAACTTCAAATCTTCCACCAGCACACTTAAGATCACACCTACATGATTTGCAATAGAAATATCCTTCACCCTTGGTACTTTTTTGAAGCCAACCTGCAAATTTCTTGTCATTCTCCCATAATTTCGAATATTTTTGGTCCGGTCTTTTCGTGGCGGAGTTCTTAACCTAGAACTCTGTGCATCGCTTTCGCTGCTGTCAGAATCTATTATATATATATATAATAATATTTTAATTTTGTTAATAAATCGTTTTTTTTTACTTTTGTTAAGAATACGATTTTACTTTAACTAAAATGTTTCATTTCAGTCAGGTTTCTGTCTATAATTACATTGCCAAAGGTAAAAAAAAAAATATGTTTTTTTTTATTTTAAGAGTTTATTAGTAAAAAAAGCTAATATAGGAGAACGAATGAGAAAAACAATTGTGTATAAAGCCAAAAATTTCAACATGTTTGAACACAACAAATTTGAACATCGACTTCAATATTATAATTTTCTTCATTGTTTTAACATCATCGTCTTGAATTACAATGCTGAACAAAATACATTTTATCTGACCATTTACGATAATAATATCGTCATAATCGTCTACATTGTTCTAATGGAAATAGTAGTATTTTTACGACCTTGTAAAGCTATTGAATTGTTGGTTTTTATTTTCTTTTCTTTTTATTAAATAATCATTTAATCTTCGTCGCTAGATTCCGCAGCTTAGTTCTCCATATCATTTCTTATTGTTATATTATCTAGTAATATATATATTTCCCTAATTTTTATTTTATATTTGACATGGCAAAATGCACACATTGTACAAGCTACAAAGAAAGAAAAAACTACAGTTTGTTAGTGCCATGCACAGATTATTGTATATGCCGTGCCGTACGTCAAACAAAAGTTTGCTTTTGCTCAAAGAGTATGTAATCACTATTTTTTTTTGCTATTTAATACTATAGACCGTACTTGCCGTACATTAACGAAATTTTCTTTTTATAAATCGAAACTTCACCTATTAGGTGGATTTTTTAAGTATTATCTGAAAAGTGTTCAATTATTGAAGATCTCTTTCTTTTAAAATGGCTTATTACGACGATATTATTATTGTAAACAGTCAGATAAAATGTATTTTGTGCAGCATTGTATTTCAAGACGATGATGTTATTATCGAGAATCACGTGTATGGAAATGATCATAAAGAATTGGAAGTTAGAAGAATGCTATCACATCACAGTATTATTGATAGTATGGATAACACTTTTTACTGTCGTATATGTGAAATCAATGTTGGAAATCATGTAAAAGATCATTTACGAAATCGTGATCACAGGGTATTAATGAAAAAAGTAAGGGATTTAGTCAAGGGTGATGGGTCATTCTTGAAGTTACCTAAAACTCCAAACGATAAGGAAGTCTATTGTATTATTTGTGACCGTAAATTTGACTATAACATAATATTGTTGAAAGATCACATCAAGTCTCCAAAACATAGAAGAGCTCGCGCAGTGACAATTCAACCTTTTAATGGTATGTTTTCAGTGGAAGGTGATAACAAATACATATGGTGCAAATTTTGTCAAAAATATATTGATAATTATATTGAAGTAATTTTTGACCACATTGATGGTAGTTATCATATTTATAATGTGGCTAAAATACTAAATCTCATTAAAGATGAGAATATAAGCATTGAGAAATACCTATTAGACCCCAAGGAAGACAGAGCCTGGTGTTTAAAATGTGAAACATTTGTTGCTTGTAATGCAATTAATCTTGACTCGCATGTAAAAGGAAAAATGCACAGAAAATGAACTTATTATATATTATGAAGTATTATGTTTATACAAAAGATAATAATAACTTGTTGGTAACTGGCTGGCCCGCAGCCCCTTTTCAGAGGTAGTTCTGTTTTTAATATACTTTTTGACTGTTATTGTTGCTGTGCTTTTCTAGTCTTTGGCCTGTCCTTGAAATATACAATTTGCTGATATACTTTCAATTATTGTTATTTCTTTGAAGAGACTGTGTTTCCATCAGTTTCCCATATAGTTAATTTTTGTCTCTAGCTAACAGTTGTATCTGATAGAATCTGTGATCACTTGCTGGAAGTCCAAACCCATTAGAAAAGTAAAATATCTTGTTTTCTTCTCCAAAATATGCGAAATTGACCAAGGCCAATTAATTTCCTGCTAGCTACTTTTGCATATTTTCAAACCAATTAGGTATATATATACAATAAGTAATTATAATTATTTACTATAATTATAATTACTTATTGTGTATAACCAAGTTATTAATTTTTAATTTAATTATGATTAGAAACTCATATGGCTTGTGACTGTCTGTCATGTGTGGCTTGTCTAGACTAAACTATTTTTTATGTAATGTATAATGCCATTTTTTTCTCGATAAATAAATTACATGATATTTAGTTGAAATATGTGAGGTGAAGTTTTTTTGAAGAACAGTTGGTCTATTCATTTATATTTCTTTTTGTGGTTGAGTTTTATACTTGTCAAATTTCAGTGTAGTCACAAGCCAATAATATTTATACACCATAAAATCATGTCACACTAAATCGGCCGAAAGCAAAGAGATAGTAGTATAAAAATAAATAATTGATCTAATGTGACATGGTTCTATAGCATATACATCTTATTGCATGATGAACCGATATACCAAATAAAAACATTTTACTGGTTCGGAACTTTGGACTTTTCTAGATGTAAATGATAGAGTATTTTATGCAAATGTTTCGGTCTCATTATGGATCAATATATTTTATGTAAAAGCACTATATAATGTACTTGTACTTTCCAAGTTCATGATAAATGAAAAGAAAGAAAGAAAGTACCCATGAGCAACATTTTAATCGACTGAGTGCAAGAAAAAACAAAATCAACCAAATTATTCAACTGTGTTTAGCTTTATGTGTGGCACTTGGGCACGAAATATTTGTATACAGCGTGTCTCAGAAGGGGAAATCCAGAGATAGAGAGCACCTAAGGGTACCCAATTTACCCTCACGTATGTCCCAAAATTTATCATAGTTTATGTTTAGTTATGATTTTATAAATTTTTAAGTAATAAAGTTAAGGACTTTTTATTATTTTTTCAACTGAGTTTTTATGTCGTCAAACATAAAATAGAACGATTATTAGTTTATCGTGAAAGAGGAAAAGGTCATTTTATTGTGAAATACGTACTAAATACAAAATGAACGCTTAATTTGGTCGCCTTTTTATAATAATAATACTAATGGTAATTTAGTGATAGGTGAAAAGAGTGTGATGATAAGATGGAAAGAATATTTTAAAGGTTTGAGAGAGACTACATGTAAGCTCCGGCTCATGTAAAAATGAATGAAGATTGTGATGAAAGAATTATTAGTATGAATGAAATTGTGCAAGGTTTAAAAAAATATGAAAGCTGGTAAGGCAGCGGGTTACGAAAGGAATACCGACGAAATATTGAGGGCTCGAAATAGTGGTAGCTAGTCAGCTATACCGCCTTTTTAACCTGTGTTAGAACAAGGTCGCAACAGGACTGGAAGCAGCATAGGACGAGAAAAAGTGGATCAAGTAGAAGTGTTTCTGTACCTTGGGTCAAAGTTTACAACATCCCTTGTAAACTTTGAAATATGAAGGTGACGTTTAAAAAAGAGGGATTGCAAGAAATCGAGTGAATAGGGCTGGCTTTGCACGCTTTAATGAGCAACCAGAAGGTGTCAAAACAGGCCCGACTGGCTGTACATAGAGACGTGTTGGTGCCGAATCTAATGCATGGAAGAGAATCTTAGGTTTGGCTGAAGAAGCACGAATGTATGATTAATGCAGTGGAAATGAGAGCATTAGTAGAGTTTCGAAGTATAGCTGGAGTAAATTTAATGCATAAAATAAAGAATGCTGTGATCATAGAGTGGTTTAGTGTGGAAGAAGATATAGTGACAAATATTAAAAAACGCTTGCTTAGATGGTTTGGATATGTTGAGAGGATAGACGAAAGGAGATAGACAAAACTGGTATATGAGACAAAGGCGCATGGGCAAGTCGGTAAAGGCAAATGACTTGTCTTTAAAAAAAGCCGGTATTGTGACAAAGGCCTGTTGAGAGTTGAAGTAACGAGAGATGTATCTCAGGACCGTGGAAATCTGTGATTTTGGCCTACTCCTGCGGGAAAAAGGATTGATTGTAATATTAATAAGTAATAATATTCGTTTATTACCATAAAAAGATTACATTTCTTACTTAAGCGTTACTTCTAGAGTATAAATATAAATACATTAACAAATGTAGCATCTGTTGCCGAACTAGGTAATACGTAATGTATTATTATTGGAAATGATGATAATACATTACCTTTATTGGTAATATATTACCTGTATTTCAGCATACAGCGCCTCTTGCCTCGGAGCATGTAGGACACATCAATTTAAAAGCTACAATAACAATTTTATCTTATACTAAGTATTACTTATGATTACTTTTTATTGAGGAAATCTAATAATGGTCCTCTCTATGTGTAATATGTAGAAGAGTGGGTGTATGTGAGAGGGTGAGTATAGAATGTAATATTTCTTACGTTTAGCCTAGCTCAAAGTAAACTATTAGGCTTTCATTCCACTGTAAGACTCAATCACGTCCTTGATTACACAAGATTACTGTCTTCTAGATTTTCAGCTATAAATTTTTCGCGCGAGCAGTTGGGACATGAGAGCTATGATTATTTACTTAAAAGCATTGCAGCTGTTTTAAAATATTGAAATCTAGGGCAGCGTTTATCATTCATTGTTCATCCTTCATTCAAAAATCAGCTCTTAATTGGTCATCTATCAGACTCAAATCAGCTCATTCATTGATAATTCATCACTTACAAATCAGCTGCCATCATTCATTCGATCAAATAAAAAAAATAAAGAATAGGCTGTATGGGCTGTGTACCTTTTCCTTTTTTATAGGGAAAATATCAACGGTAGAAAGGCAAAAGTTACCAAACGCCGAAATGGCCCATATAGAGTTATATATACCATTGGATTCGTTTTTTTTTTCTACGTCGATTGGTCTCACTTTCATCTTTCTAGGGTAAACTTTTTTGTCGCTTGGTGAATTCAAAATTCCCTCCATTCGTGTGTTTTTCCTCCACTTAGCGACATCATTTTGGGCAGTTTATGAAAATTTTGTACTTAGGAAGCACTTTCAGATTGCACCGCGGACTAAGTAAAATTTACCTTACCGTCTTTTTCACTAAATCAGAATTAAGTAGTTTTTGCTTTCTTCTAACAACTTGCTCGAAGTTATTTAGTTACCTTTGCCAGCCTAAATTTCTATAAACAGCTAGATTTAGTATTTTATTACCCGACGAGTTTTCTAAACGTTTGTGATTTGGACATTTTTACCAGATTACAATATCATAAAGATAGCAGTACGTGCATTTTTACCTTACCATAAAAATACGCTCGAGTGGCGGATGGTACGATTTTACCTGCCCAAATCATGAAATTTATTGGCATTTGGATAAGTTTACACGAAAATAATCAATTACTGATTGGCGGTTCGATAACTCGCGTTGTCTTAGTTTTGTCGGTTGTCCGAATTAAGAATTGCTCCAGCGTCGTTGCTTGGTAAAAAACAAAGCGTCAGTGCCCAACAAGTCATCGCTAAGGACGCACGCGCATTCCGCGAATGGCGAGTGGGACGGCAAGGTAAGTACTAATTTTGTGTTGCTGATATTTAGATCACGTATTTTGTTAAGTAATTTGGTTCTGTTTGTCTATTAACATTGCTTTTTGTTTTAGTTAACAATGGATAGAAGAAAGCGTATTGATAACATTATCGGTCAAGCGTTGATAGACGCTGGAATTGCTAGTCCTGAGTCAGAGACTTCAGTGCAACCACTGTTGGTGAGTTCAAAAACAATTTTTAATTATCTTCTTACTAACAAGGCTTTTATATTTTTGATAGAGTAATTAGATAGCAGTTAATCGTACAGTCATTACGTAGTACCTACCTATCTTTGCCTTTTCTTACCTTTTCTTAGAATCACCTACTTACAGACATAGGTTACCATTACCGTCTTTACCATAAGGGCACACGGGGCCCGTGCCCAGGGCCCCTCATATCGAGGGGCCCCGAAGGACCGATAATTTCTCTCACATTTATTTTCAAAACATTTTTGTCGGGCCTAGTAACAGTAAACAGTGATAAAATAAGCCAACATTGTTAAATTTGATATAAAAAGTGGCATCGTTCTGTATGAAATACTAATAATAATTTAACTTTTCGCCACTGTCTAAACTTTTTTGTCGGGTTGTTTTGAATTACTAATAAATAATATCAACTAATTAATAATAGAAAATGTTACTATAATACGCTTTTATTACTTTCCAAAAGGACCCCAAATTCTTGTGTGCCCAAGGGCCCCAGAATACTTTAAATCGGCCCTGGGTTACCTATTTGTTTGTTTCGTCACTATTATAAATTAGGTACCTACCTTATTATGTGCCTAATTGTGATAGCTGTAAGTAATAAATGTTTTTTTAACTCATGTACTTACTTATTTTTTAATTCTAGGAATCAACGTCAAATAAAAACGTTTCCTGTGATACTGCCAAGTCATCACACTATGACACCGTTATTAATCAGAAAACAGCACGCAAGAAACTTGTATTTGAAGATTTTCAGGTATGTTAACCTATTTTAATTTTTTTATAACATAAATAAGCTCATGAAAGTCAGTAAATTCCAAGATGGAATAGATAGGCATAGTTTTGTTGCTTAGCCAGACACAGTAATCGGAGACCCTAGCAAATAATTTAACAGCTAAGTAAAATTCGCCTCATTTGTATTTGAACACTATGAAGCACACTTAACCTAAAAAATATTCATTAATGAAGAGCTTGTTTAACTTTTTTCAATTGATAAGCACTACCAATCTTAGGGAGGCTGTGGGTGGGGTTTCGGTGGGTTAGTAGGTAAGTAAGTACCTACCTTCCTACCTACTTACGTGATTATTCGTTAGCCTATGCGATGCTATTCGGCAGTATTTTTGTCAAGTTCTGAACCTTTCAGGAAAACGTCATGAAGCCGACAACGTCTGTACCTAAACCAGATAATGATGTGACCACCACGGAAAATATTCAAGATTCTCAGAAAAGTTCCAATAGTAAACATCATGAAATTTTGGCGGATCAACAGGTAAATAACACCTTAGTATAGGTACCTACCTAGTTTTTATAGCTACTTATCTACTATACTTACATAGTTCCGTCGACTTATGCACTAAAATACGTACAGTTGGCAAAAATTCATCTATATGTCACGTGCGTCAGATAACTCCTCTACTGACTGCACGAAAAATTCCTATTCCCACCTATCCCTTTATCTACTGTTAGCAGCTAATCCATCAGTCTACAAACTTCTCATATAACTTCATGACCTACCTACTCAAAGGTTTTGTAAAAAGAATGTGTCATACTTACGCTACCTTTTTTTACAGAAAAATTACGGCCCTTCACTTAACGGCACCACAACGGGACTTACCCATAAAAATCTCGAACCATGTAACTCTGTAAATGTAGAGCTTCTTAATATGGCTATTGAGATTCAGGAATTGCCAATGCTTAATACATTGGTTCAGCCAGCACTGGATTGGGATATCAACGAGTACCGCGATGTAACTGTAAACACTGAATTATGCAATTTGTCTAAGATTAATAATCATGCTTTGCAATCAGACGACAAGATCAGGAATCTAAACTTAGTTTTGGAAACTCCTTTTACCAGTAATTCCGTACCACACATTGAATTAGACACTATCGAACACCGTAATGATTGTGAAGAAGTTATAAAAGATGTGCCCACAAACTTACCTGAACAAAAGCATAGTACGCCTAGGTCGGAGAGTACAGTTTTACCTAATTCTAATGCTTCAACGTTCTCTGCTAATTCTACACTAAACCAAGGGGCCCGAAAGCGACCCCGAAAACCTGACAAATGCTACGTTGATTACTTATCTGACGAAGATTTTTCCACTTTTATGGACATTGGAGATTACGTTGAATCTGATGAGTGGCAGGGATGTGAGACTGATTCTGAAGATAATGTATCTAATGCAAAAAAAAATAAAAAAAAGAAGAAGAAGCGTACAAACTTAAGACAAAAACAGAACATCGAAAGCATAGAGGAGGAGATCGTAGGTGATGCTGGGCTCAGAAAGAAAAAAGTTAACCAGAGGAAAGAGAGACATGAAAAGAAAGTTGCTGGTAAAGAATTTACACGAAAAGATGGAAAAGTAGTTCAAGAAAAGACAGTTCAGCCTAATCCATGTGCGGGAAAAAAATGTGTTAATAATTGCGAGAATATTCCAACAGAAAGAAGACAACAAATTTTCGACCATTATTACAAACTAACTGTGGCTCGTAGGCGTGATTGGCTGGTCGGTCTCACCAAGAGACAAAGTGTAAAGCGCAGGCGCACAGACAACGAAAATCGTGAATATACTTACAAATATCACATAAATGAGGGAGAAGGACAAAGAACGGTTTGCTTGCAGTTTATTGCTGCAACTTTGAATGTGTCCACAAAGTCAATTTATCACACAGTAAAGAACTCTGACCTCGGTAGTGCCCAAGAAGATATGCGTGGTAAGCATGTACCACCTAACAAAACAAAACCAGATACGATCGCAAATGTAATCAACTTTATCAAGAGACTGCCCGCCGTCCCATCTCATTACTGCAGACAAGATTCTACTAAAATGTATCTTTCGGAGGAGTTCAAAAACATAAACGCAGTGTACGGTGTGTATAAGAAACACTCTCGAGATAGTGGCATCGATTTTGTCAGCAACAAAGTATTCCGAAGAATTTTTACCGAAGATTTCAACATAGGATTTCATGTCCCGAAAAAGGACAAATGTTTGAAGTGCCTGAAATTCGCCCAAATAGACGCTGCCACCAATTCAGATTTAGCTAAACAAAAACAAGAACACGAGATAGAAAAAGAGGAGAGCTACAACCGATTCTATGCACATAAAAATCTGCATAAAGTCGTTTGTAGCTCTAGTCTGGATACTCTTTGTGTTACCTTTGATCTTGAAAAGGTGCTTAATACCCCACATGGTGAATCAATGTTGTTGTACTACTCAAGAAAGTTGGCTGTGTATAATTTATGTTTTTATGAAAATGGAACCAGAAAGGTACACTGCTATTACTGGGATGAAAGTAATGGAAAAAGGGGAGCTAACGAAATTGGCACTATTCTTCACAAATACATAAAATCGGTTGATCAAAGAGGGAACGTCAAAAACTTGCTTCTCTATTGCGATTGCTGTCCTGGCCAGAATCGTAACCGCGTGATTGTTGCAATGATCCATTCTACTTTACAGCAATGCAAAAACATTGAGACGATCCAAGTAAATTATTTATTAACTGGTCACACTTACATGCCCGTCGACAGTGTGCATGCTGTCATAGAGAATAGCTTAAAAAATACAATAATATACGCACCATCACAGTGGTATACTGTCTTCAATACTGCAAGAAAAGATCCCTTTCCTTACGAAGTTGAGAGGCTAACGTTTGAGGATTTCAACAGATTAGATGCAGTTTCTGACAAATATTTCAAGGGTAATCTTACTGGCAAAATAAGTAAACTCCGAATTGTAACATTTAAAAAAAAGGTTCCCTCACATATCACTGTCAAGTACTCAATGAACAAATCAGCTAAGTCCAGTATTTCAGTTCTGTGCCGTCGGCTTGACCTTACGGAGATCACCCTATCATATACCTGTCGTACGAGCTTGTGTTTCGCTAGTGAGAGAGAGCGAGATAGCCTATGTGGGGCCAATGCCCCGCTCGAGTGCCGGCTGGGCGCGAAAGCGAGTAGGAATCGCGCTCGCGCCGTATCGCCAGTACGCTGTTATATTCCGTGTAGTACACTTGTGTGATATTCGTGTATTCATCCAGACATTCGTTTGCGCTGGAATGGTGAGTAGATGGACAATTTAACCTTTTTAGTTCATTCTAGTGAGAGTGAGAAAGCTTATGCGCCGTCGACCATTCAATCCTGCTAACGATGTTATCGTTGGATTGTTATTTTTCAAGGCGGTTAATGTTTAAGTATGTAGATGCATATGTTACGTGAATTTTTGTGTTAATATTTTATTTTCAGAATTACTGCAAATCGTTTTTAAGTTTACTTTTAAGAGATAACCTCGCTACGGCGAATATCTCGGTTGGGGAATTTTCTTTTGTAAACAGTTGCCGATTTTCAATCGCTACTGTTGGCTATCAAGGCCTAACAGCTGGGTAAGGTCCCGTCATCATTTACGGCTCACCACCTACAGCTGCCGGTCCGCCATTCGCGGCCGTAGCAGGCTCGTCACACGCAGCCGATTGTGCGGCCTGCCACCCGCAGCCGTCGACGGCCCACCGCCCGCAGCCGTCGGCGGCTCGCCACCCGCAGCCGTCGGCGGCTCACCACCCGCAGCCGTCAGCGGCTCGCCACCCGTAGCCGTCAGCGGCTCGCCACCCGCAGCCGTAGGCGGCTCGACGCCCACACCCGTCTGCAACTGTTGACGGCTCGCCACCCGCATCCGTCAATCACGCTCTGTTGCAACCTTTGAAAGAGTCAGTTGCATTGAATAACTTGTAAACAGCACGTTTGCTCTAACTTTCTCTCGGTGCTTGCCAGTTGCGGTGTTGTTTATTTTTTTTTGGGGGCTTTGTGAAATAAAAGCAAAGAATCGTTTGCTAATTGAGCTCATGATTAACTACATTAATTGTCTTATCATATGACACGATTCCTTTTGTTGCTACAGATGGCCGAACCGGCATCATTCATTACGATGGGTGAACTGTTGGAGGAGTGCGGAGAAACTGAAGAGGATGACGTTATTCTTGATAAAATCAAGGACGTCGCACGGCGTTCACTTCCAGACGGTTGGCTGAATTGGAAAACTTTGAATCCGTCGGAGAATGATCTTTTCGGTGATTTTATAGATCCCCAAATATTAAACAAAATTCGTTTCGCATTACCCACTATGGATTGCGTAAGAATTTTTCATCCGGATGTTGAGTACATTGCTGAGAAGCCTTTTAGGGAATTGAAGGTCTCCATGCTTAAATGGGCTCTTGTAGAGCATTAATAATAAGCCCTCCTTCGATTGTGAACAGAGTCAAAGGTTCGGTCGCCCAAGCGGAGATTTTCCTAAGTGCGATCAGACCTTTACGTAATTTCATCCTCACAAGAGGAGAAGTTTGTCATCGACTACGTCCTGAAACGGAAGAGGAGGATGATTGTAGCTTAGAACCGGAATTTACGCCAAAGCGAAGTCGGGTTGACTTGCTAGAGGATAAAGTAGAGAAATTGTTTGGTCAACTTAATAAGAAATTAGATTCACTAAGAAACCTGCCTTCTGCGAGGGAGCAGCCGACGACATCTACTTCATCGACGAATTTGCATTTATCGGACCGAAGCGACGAAGAAAATGACTCAGAGGCCGAGAACATCTATCCCTCGGAAGATGACTTATCGGATCTGGAAGCTTCATTTCATGCTCCTGAATTAGAACTCAACAAAAATTGTCCTTCGTCTTCAAAAAAGGTAGTAGACATTACTTTCGCTCCAGAGGTAAAAGTGGATGACCCGCCAATTCCGGCTCCGTCAGAGTTAATTAAAGCTCAAGGGATAGCTTGCCAGAAGCTCGGCTCATCTGATTGGAACAAGATAAGGTATAAAGAAGTTCAGAAAAAGCTGCGCGTTTGGCCCGTTTTTGATGCTCTCAAAGTCAATGATCAGTTAGGCGGTATATCAAAAAGATTTGGTCAAGATCTTTTGTCTAACATGGATACAACCCTTGGTACCATATGTCATGGTATGTTGAAGCAACGAGAAGCTCTTGTGAAGCAAATCAAAGCTCTTACGGTGAAATATCCAGACATTTCGGAAGATGCTCAGAGTCTTTTGTCGGATGATACTTCTTCTTTCAAAAGAGTATCAAATGATTTACTGCATTACACCTGCGCTCGTAGAGCTGAGATAATTGAATACCGAAGGAAAAGCTTCAAGCCAGCTAACGATTTTTTAGCCTCAAAATTGTCTCAAATCCCTCCTTCCGAGTCTCACTTGTTCGACGAGACACGTCTTGACGACTTTATTAATAAAAATGGTGGTTTTTTTCGAGTATTCCGTTCCACAAAAAGACCTTTGCAGTCTAGTTCAACTTTCAACTACTCCCAGAATAGCCAGAAAAGGCCAAGATTCGACAGTAAACACACTAAAAGATCGGAGTGGAAAAAACCACAAGCCTCTACCTCTTCACCATTACAAAAATCAAAACCAAAAAAAGATAAATCTAAAATACCGAAAAAGCATCAATCGTTTAGAAAAGACAAATCCTACTGACTTTCGCTTCAGAGGCGGACAACTAGCTCAGTTTGCACACGTATGGAGGAGACTAGAGGCCCCAAAATCTATCCAAAGTATGATTATGGGCTACGGAATTCCTTTTATCAAAACACCGCCCCTTACCCGCCTCTCAAAGCAAAATTTAAAAAAGTTTGCTACACCCCCCTCAAAAGAAATGTCCATAGAAATAAGAAAAATGCTGAAAGAGGGAATTATAGTGAAAGTCGCTGGGGAAACGGGGTTTACGTCGAGAATTTTTTTAATACAAAAGTTAAACGGAAGCTCGCGTCAAATCATCAACCTCCGTCGATTAAACCGTTACCTCAAACCAAAGAAATTCCGGCTGATAAATCTGTCAAAGGTACCAAAATTCTTGCTGCAAAACGATTTCATGTGCAAAATAGATATTTCTCATGCCTATCTTCATGTGCCAATAAAAAGAAGTCATCGCCGATTCCTAACTCTCAGTTACGAAGGAGCCTACTATCAATTGACTTGCCTGCCGATGGGGCTAGCCAGTGCGCCACTAGCTTTCTCAAGGATCACAAATTGGGTGGCAAGCATTCTTCGGGCAAGAGGAACGAGGGTAATCGTCTATCTGGACGATTTTCTTATCGCCCATCAACAACAGACAGTTCTTCAGAGCCAGGTAGAAGACGCCTTGAAGCTCTTAACAGAGTTAGGCTGGAGCATAAACTGGAACAAATCAATCGTCAAGCCAACAAAGTGTCTAGAGTTTCTAGGAGTGAAATTCAATACAGAAAGAAACTTGAAGAGTCTTCCAAAAAGCAAGGTGACAGATTTACGTTCACACCTAGACATTGCTGTTCGCTATCGGAAATGGAACTGGGTCCAAGGGACGTCCTTGCTCGGAAAGCTCCAGTTTGCAGCAGGGGTGGTTCCCTTGGGTCGACTCTTTTGTCGAAATTTGCAAAGGGCGAGTCGGAGGTTGGAAGAGTTCATTCCAAAGAAATCGTTTCCCCTGCCTCAAGAAGCCGTAGAAGAATGCCACTGGTGGCTAGCCAATCTGATAAAACCGAGCTCATTAATAGAAAAAGCACCAAGCTTGTTTGTAACAACCGATGCCTCGGACTCAGGTTGGGGGATACAACTAGACCAGCTCCATCTGTCAGGATTGTGGACTCCCGTTCAAAACCAATGGCACATAAATATGAAAGAACTATACGTAGTTTTCATAGCCTTAAGAAAATATCGACTTATTCTCAAGAACAAGGTGGTTATGATTCAGGCAGACAATCGCACCATGATAGCATATCTACGAAACCAGGGAGGCACGAAATCTCTGAAGTTGTTCCTTTTAACGAAGAAAATACTTCTATATGCAAACAAAATGAATACGCATCTGATTCCTTATTACATACCAGGGAAATTCAACACCATAGCCGATCGATTATCCCGCAACACGACGGCAACAGACTGGCACCTACGAGAAGGCACAACGAAGAAGATATTCAGCCAGTGGGGATACCCACAGATCGACCTATTCGCGACTCTTCATTCCAAAGTTGTGCCTCGGTAAGTCTCCATAGATGCGACAGACCAACAAGCGTTTTACGTGAACGCATTCAGCAGGATCTGGGAATTCGATCTGGCCTGGGTATTTCCTCCACCACCATTGATTCCCAGGGTCATTCAACATCTGAGTTGCGCAAAAGGAACATACATGGTAGTGGTGCCCAGATGGTCGAGAGCGTTCTGGCGGACAGCGCTCAAAAGTATGTCAACAGCAGCACCAATCGTGTTGTCGAACCTTGCAGACCAACTGATAGACCTCGCCACACAGTTTCCTCCCCCGGAAGTAACGTCAATGACTTTGGAGGTTTGGAGGGTTCGGGGTGGAATAACTTAGTTAGCAGTTTACCCGGCGAGGATGTAGAACTTCTTACATCGGCATGGAGAGATTCTACCTGGAAGACTTATACAGGAGCTTGGAAGGATTGGGTTAAATGGTGTAAGGAAAAGGACTTCAGCCCAAATGATCCAAGCCCTAACCAAGTAGCAAGTTACCTTAGTTACCTTTTTAGAATAAAAAAGTTTGCATATAACACAATTTTGGTGAGAAAATCTGTTATTGCTACCTTTACTAATCCAGAATCGGTTCGTAACGTTGGTGGTCATCCAATCGTTAAAGCTATGTTAAAAGCCATTTCTATAAAGTTATCTGAGAAATCAATTCCACGTTCACAAGTTTGGAATCTCCAGGATGTTATTTATTGGCTTAAGAATAATCCGCCATTAGAAACAAGTCTATTTCAAATTTCAAGATACTGCGCTCTTTTATTGCTTATCGCTTCGGGCAGAAGAATACATGACTTGACTTTATTACGCATTGACGATCAGCATTGTAATGTCCAAACTGACTCGATCATGTTCTGGCCAGCTTTCGGTTCAAAAACGGATCGACCTACTAGAAGGCAGTCTGGGTGGTTGATACAAAAGTCGGACAATTTAGATTTAGACATGGTAAAATGGTTAAAGCTTTTATTACAACTGTCTTCGTCTCGGCGAGAAGCCAAAATAGGTTTGGACAATTTATTTATTACTACAAGAGGTGAGGTTAAACCGGCCTCTAGGACTGTGATTGCTAATTTGGATTAAGCCAGTGTTCATCGAATTGGGGTTAGAAGTCTCCCCAGGATCAATCAGATCAGCGGTAGCTTCTTATAATTTTGAAAATAACTTACCTCTAGATGATTTATTAAAGAGAGGTAATTGGCAAGGCGCGTCAAATTTTTTCAAACATTATTATAAATCGGTTTCTGCACCTTCGCTACATTCCGATAACAATCTATTAAGTTCCTTTGTACCAATTTAAAATTACGAGGAAAATTTATTGTACGCTTACCAAATATAGTATTAGTTTTTGTAGTTCCTAGCGAACCCGTTGAAAGTTCCCTTTTTTTTTTTTTTTTGTTGTTTATGGTTGTTATTGCTCTATGACTATCGTACATGTCCCTCGTATAGTCTTTTATTTTAAGTTTTTATGATCTCATAGTTGGCTTTATTGTGTTGTGTAATTGTTTAATTTTGTTAAAATAAATTTTGATTTTTAATGACATCAAAATTTCTAAGTTTCATTTCATTTTACCTTTTAGTGTCACAGTACGCTATCTAGTGCCGGCAGATACCAAACAAGTCTCCGTAAGGTCAAGCCGACGGCACAGAACTGAAATATAACCGTTTTCTACCCCATAGGGAGGAAAACGAGTATTTCAGGTCTTGCCTAGGCTTGACCTGGAGCAAGTCCCTTGCCGTCCCTTTGCTTCATACTTCCGACTAGGTACTGGCGATACGGCGCGAGCGCGATTCCTACTCGCTTTCGCGCCCAGCCGGCACTCGAGCGGGGCATTGGCCCCACATAGGCTATCTCGCTCTCTCTCACTAGCGAAACACAAGCTCGTACGACAGGTATATGATAGGGTGATCTCCGTAAGGTCAAGCCTAGGCAAGACCTGAAATACTCGTTTTCCTCCCTATGGGGTAGAAAACGGTTATATTATCGAAGTCCAATCGAAAACTAAAGTGCCGTTGATGCCTTGTTACCAATCCCGTCTTCCGATAGCAAAGGATAAATATGACGACCTCGTCAAACTATGCAATGAACATGTAATACCCGTTCATTTCCATAGTGAATTTAAGGAAATACCTAAAGAAGCAACTAAACAGGCCACCTTGCCTGATACTGATATTGAGGACGTAGAGACTAATTGATTATTATGTAAACAGACATCTAAGAAATAACTGTACCTACCTGCCAATAGGCCTGTTTTGTCTGAGTCTATTAATCTTTTTTTATACTTTACCTTTATTTTTGATACTATTTTTTTGTAAGCAAAGAATGCGGTGTGTTGCTTATTTAAAATAATGTTGTGTTTGATAAGCAGACGCTCTTGTTATAGTAACAGTTTTTAACTGGGTACGTTTTAAATAAAAAGAGCCATGTACACAGTCAGTAAAGGAACTATCTGAGCCACTCTAGGTACATACGATTGTCTACTCCGTGGATATGGAATTTGGGTCAGGTGATTCCTTTTCTGACTTTAACTACCTATTTTAGTGATGTAAAAATGGATCTCAATTGTATTTATGTGCAAAAGTTATAGTAGATACCTGTTTACAAATGTTACGGTACAGTTTTTGTTAAAATTAAAAGCGATTATATCCCTGGTATTTTGAGACAAAAATCTTTCCTTGAGTAAGTAGATTTTCCTTTCTTTGTAGTACAATCTACATTACACAAGATTAAGGTAAGGTATTACTTACTCAAGGAACTATTTTGTTTCAAAATACCGGGGTAGAGCAGCCACTGTTAGTGTAGAACGCATTTTATTTATATGACATTTTTATCTTGTGATAGAAATATTAGTTATGTTTAAAAATGACTGTTTCATATGTGTATTACCTAATTACACAGATAATACCTAATTACAAAGACTGATTAAGGTTTAATTATCTAGTTTTAGTCATTATGTTGTTTCACTAAGCCTTAAAGGCATTTAAGTTGAATTTGTTATGTTTAAGCTACGATATGATTGTTATCTAATTACCTAATAAGAAAAAATTTTAAGACTTACAAGACTGATTTCACAATCCTAAAAAGTAAAAGTATATAATTTCATTATGACTGTATGGTGTGCTAAATAAAACCAAATATTCAATAACTAATAACATTATTCTTTTATTTATATTTACATGAAACGCTAGGGGATCAAAGCATTATTAACGTGAGGTGGGATTAATAAGATGACATTGAAAATAATCAAGGGAATACTACTTATTACAACTTTTAATTCACAAAGTTTTAGGGAAATATGGGTCAACGTTATGTCACATTACGGATATGGTAAGAAAATCGTGGTCCATTGCTATATTGACATCTGAACATGGTAATTTTTGGCCTAACCGGAAAACTGTAATTTTTTTCTTTAGTTCTTTGTTCCCGTATCCATTTATAAAACATTTTATATTTAGTAGTTTTTACCCTACGTCGTATTTATTTTCGTTGTCGTTTAGTAATTTTTACCTGCACAATGTTTTAGGTAGTTCTTTACCAAACGACACTAAATTCTAAATCAAAAGAGTAATCGCTATAATATTTAAATAGTTGTATAGATGAATTAAATACCTTTTCAATGTAGTAACTCAAATGTTTTTCTGATTAATAGGGAGTTTTCTATGATTATTTTTGTAAATTTCAAAACTTTAAGTAGATCTACTGTAAAGTTAGGTCTATGGCGTTTGGTATATTTTGCCTTTCTACCGTTGATATACATATAAAAGGATTTTTGGCGGGAGCGAGGACCGTCTCTTTGGTGGTTTGGTTTTTCTTGTTTAAATTTGTGTTGTGGTACATATTGCATAATAACAGTGGATTATTAATCACTAAATGTTTGTGAACATGCAAGAGTATTGGTAAGTGAAACAATGCAGCGGACATTGTCTTTTCCTGCTCTTTCTAGAAGGCCACGGGGAGGTTTCAGTAAAACTCCAAACCTTTACTGAAACCTAGAGAAAGTCAAATTTCACTGTTCATTCATCATTCATTGATCATCTATCATTCACAAATCGGCTCTCATCATCTACGCAAAAAATAACTGAAGACAGTTGTAGGGACTTTGTACCCTTTGCCTGCCCGTATGGGAACTTAACAAAACTAACACAACAAAAAAAGGCAAAGAAAATATGCTGGATGTCAACCGTCAAAGTCAACAAAAAATACAAAATCAAAATTTCGAGAAATGTCCATAGGAAAATAGTCACATTTAGCTATCTCAAAGTCAATTTTCAATCCAAACTAAATCTATTCAATGATGAAGACAGAGTTGCTTTTCGGAATAGTTGCTAGTTCTAAAACGCGAGTTCGATGCGTAGTTTGTGGGGTGTATATACCGAAGGCGAAGAAATGCATCGAACAGCACACTAATGGGGCAAAGCATAAGGAAAATGTGGAGCTAATGACAGAAAATGGTATAACATACAAGGACAACATGTTCTACTGCAAGCCTTGCACCTTAGAGCTGTCAGTGGAGGACTCTGTGGTTAATCACATTGAGAGCGATGAACATTCAAACTGGGTAGCTGCTGCGGAAGATCTAATCGATGGTGAGTACATCACCCTGGAGCCATTTTTGACATCTGATGAAGACCACGCTCACTGTGAAGTGTGCCAGTCAACTTTTCACTGCACTTTGCCAAACATTGAGTCCCATGTAAATGGTATTATTCATAGAACCAATATTACTGAGCATCTTAAGCCCTTAAATGCTATTTTTTCCATTGAAAACACTGATATAGTTTGGTGTAAAATTTGTAATACTTCCTTTGCCAATACAGCTGAGAGTATTCTGGAACATATTGATGATGATGATGAACACAGAAACTGGTTTGATACTATTGAGGAACTGATAGAGGATCAAGATATTAGTATCAATAGTTTTCTTAGTAATGCATTTGATAACAATGCCTTTTGTAATAAATGCCAAGTGGCCATAAATTGTAATTTCAGTTGTATTGAGTATCATATCAACAGAGAGCCCCATTTTGGCTATATGAGCTAGATCACCATGTAACTTTTTGCTATGATTGTTTCATATGCAAATGTTTAAATTGATAAATTACATAAATAGGTCATACTATGATTTACTTATATTTCATAGCAAAACAACACATAAAACAAGGTATTTTTTAAATAACAGCTTTATGGTTTTTTCCTCAGAGTTATTTTATAAAGTGCGAATGATCTATTGTTCTGTTTATCATTGATAGTGAAAATAAAATTATAAGTACTGATATTATTTCCGGTTTGTGTAACATACGTTATAATATTAGTCCTTAGTGGATGTGCATAAACAAAATTAAATTATATAGTTTATGTGATTTTAGAATAACAATACTCAAAATAATACTTTGGGAAGCAATAGATATACTTATTCAAGTTAAATCTGGTAATAAAAGATATTTGTTTGAGAAATCCTTGTTTATGGCACTAGCGCTTGAGATTTTCATACAAATGTGTCATGCAAAAACAAAATGCATAAAGATTATTCATTGAGTTGATGACAACTAGTTAACAATATTTATGTAGGTATAAATTTCATATTATATATGTAACTGTTATCATAACTTTTAATGCTAATTAGTTAAAGTCAATGTTACATATTTCTATCACTGTTTGTGAGTACAAAACAATGATATCTTATGTATTTTATTGTAAACTGGTATTTTAGATCATTATTACTTTTTATGTAATTGTTCATTAATATTCATGGCTGGCAATGTTTTAAAATATAAGGAGTTCATGAATGTTTCTTTTTTATCTGTATTAATTCTTATTAAAGTAAACAGATAATTTCTGCATTTGAGTTGACCTCATAAAATGGAACATGGATTTTTTTTATTATTTCATTAAATTTTCACCATATACCTAACTATATTTTCACCTTTTTATGCTCAAAATGCTTTTTTGTCTGTACTTTTTCTCTTATATTTAGTAGTCTATGCACATAGTAGAGAGTTCAAAGAAAAGACAGTATTTATAAATAAATGTATAATCTAAATCTTTACACAATATTCAATAATTGTAATAAAAAATACACATCTCATTCCAAGCTAAAATTTGTCTCATATATAAATAATATTTTATCATATATTATTAAGATTATATTTTCACTATTTGATTTGTGATATTGTTAAAAAATAGTATTTGGTTGGTATGATTTTGTAAATAAATATCTCTCAAAGCAAACTTATTTTATTTATAAATGAATGGTTACCAAGAATTAGAAAGGTAGTTACAGAACATAATGAGGTTATTTTATAATGAAGATAGTTGACTGTCTATGCCTAAATTGTCAACTGTGCGTGTTGTAGATCGTCCATAAACCACTGTAAATTCGTGACGTGCCCTTTGCATAAGAGCTACCGACGTAGTTTCAGAGGTGTGCGTCGGTTGAAACAAAAAGTCGAGGAAAACTCGGAATGATGAATGACTGTTTAAGATCTGCAAAAAATTAGAACGATTCTATATTGCACGGGCGCACCGTCTCTAGGCGCGCGCCACTGCCGTCTCTGCTGTCAGTGTTGCCGTTTTGCTCCTTATAGTAGTGAATCGTAATCCAGACGGTTTTTATTGCAACAAATTAAATAATATATATAGTAATTTGTAGATACTGTGAAGTTGACATGCATTGAGATTAGTTTTCTTTATCTGTAGCATACCCTTATGTCAGCAGTAGTCTTGTGGAACATTCTATATCCCCAATCTCCACCGCTATAATGTAGATGCCTAAAGAATATTGACATATTATTTTTATGCGTACAACCAAAACACAGAGTGCCACGCTTTGTTTATGACTTGTTTTATCATCATTTAAGCGAGTCATGACTTAATACATTTAAATGGCAGGTTTTTCCATTCTATTGATAATTATCTGACGGTCAGCACTAGAGCACATAGGACATAATATAACGTATATTATAAACGTAACGGACAGAGGTGTTTATGCTTGTTGTATATTTTTATATTACAAGCGCATCGTGGGACGCAGTCATCAAGTATTAAAAAAACAGACAAATACTGTACGCTCATTGATCCATGCAGGCCATAGGTGAACTCCCTTCTGCCGTGTCGTGACAATATCATGCAACTTGTGAAAGAATATTCATCCATTGGAATCAACATTAAAGATTATCAGACATTTTATAATATGTTTTAATTTTTTTTTACTTCTATTATTAATACTTATATTTACAAAACTTAATAGAGTTAAAAGTGTTACAAACATTCAAAATCTATATACAATGTGGTGAAGTGACTAAGTAGCTGTAGTGTTTACGTGTAGTCTACCCGTGTAGGGTAGACGGGCTCCGTACACCCTGCGGAGCCCGTCTACCCTACACTCCGTACACTACAGCTCCGTATTTTTTCATCATAAAGCATATATGTATAGTGATAGTGTTTGTGTTTCGTAATACTGTTATTAGAAAATTAGTAAATATAGTGACCTCTGTGTGTATCTCCACGAAAGCAAAATTCAAATAATTGTTCTCTTTCAATAATTTATAATGTAATATTAAGATAAAATAATAATCAAATTAATTAGTAATGTTTGACGTAAAATTATTTGCTAAATTAGTTAAATTTTCAATAATTCTAAACAGGTACTTTTTCGAACGACACTTATTTTTTAAGTTTATGGCTCTATGTTGTCATAATTAAATAGATTTTAACTATTTTTTAAAACTTCCACATGGGCATTTAATTTTCCGAACAAAATATCAAATGCACAATTACAGTGTACAAAAACTAAAAATATAGGCATTTCTCAAACTTTTTAAGAAAAGAAAAATCACATCACTCCACTTCGCCAGGTGAAATGAATAAGATTTGTTACGATGAATGAGTCCAAACTAGACAGGTTGTCTAGTAAGTGTCAATGAAAAATTCATAGAGGCAACCGTCGACCGGTGATTTGTGATTGACACATCTCTAGGGAAGTTAATTTACCGTTTTCCATGCAAATGAAAAACAAATAAGCTTAATAAAAAAATCTAACATTTTGTGGGTGATATGGTACGTTGTTTTCCATACAATGTATTACATCAGAAAAACCAACCCTCCTATTATTTATTTGTGATTGACTGTTTTTTATAAAAATTACATTCGTTTCAATCATTGAAAGGATAATCGTCTTCATCCTCTTCCACAATGGCAGTCAATGGAATATTCGACTTCGAATGAGATGAACTCTTTTTATTTAAAAGCGATGGAGTGGTAAAAGTTTGAGCTTCACTCTGGGTATCTTCGCCTAGTCGCAAACTCATTCTATCTTGATCGAGTCGCAGAACTTGGGTTAGGTCTTCAGCGTAGCAATCCATACTGCTAATGGACTCGGCTAGACGATTCTGTAAGGTACTGCCATAAATTTACTTATTACTGTATGAGATACACTTAGATTATGTCTCACGAGTGTGTATACTAAAGTAGAAGATAAACCTTCCGATTAAGGCTAACCTTGTCAACCTGTAATGTTGACAATATATTTGGAATAACGAATGTTAAACGCCCACTCAACAATGGAATAAGCAAACTTTAAGAAAATTGTAAATTGTTATCTATATTATGAATTCGTGCTGTAATTGTAATGTCTGCAACATATTCTTTTTGTTGTTTATTCGGTTTCATTCTTTTCCGATAAGTGACTCGACTTATTTAAAAGTGTTTTGCAACATAGTTGCTTAGTTGAACTAGCGCTGTTTAATTCCTAATTTAATCTATATTAGGACCGATTTGTAACAATCCGGTCCATTTCTACATACTAAGGATAAACTTTTAATAGGTACCCCCGATAAAATGTATATCATACATAGTATTATATTTGTAAATTTAAAAAAAGGGTTACTGATATTGTGCTCCAGTTGAGTAATCTTTCCCTTTAACTGAGTAATAATTCATCTTACTGACTGATAAATTACTTATAATGTGTGTGTAACGAGAGACCACGAGTGCGAGATCGCGGAAAGTAACTTAAAAGTGCCTCTAAGTAATTGCAGACTTTTAGTATCTAGACAAATTGTAAAGCTTATTAACATCATATTTGTAAACCTGTAATTATTATATTATTATTGTTGTTCTATTAACTGTCTTGATGCATTTTGTAGAGCAACATAGGTTACAATATCAGATCAATTTACCTACAGAAACCAGACCGTCAAACCATACGTCTACTTAATGTTCTATAGAAAACACATTGTGTAATGAGAAACTAAAATCTCCAAGCTAACAAGTTGATTGGTTGTTAATTATATACACTAATCCGAAATTACTTAACAAACCTGATCGGTCTTTAGCTACTATTCTTGGAGCAAAATGTCACACATGAATATATCCAGGCAAATAAAAATTGCATAAAATAATTATCTAGGTGAGTATATATTTGATACAAAAATGTATACAAAAATTATCAAAAATAAATCGAATTATATAATTTGTCAATTCCATTAGATTATTATGTAATTTTTACAAATAAAATAAAATTTCAATGTTTAATATTAAAATACAAAACAGCTATAAGATATAAAATACGTGTGTAAAAAACAACCACGCCTCCGAGCCCTCAGATGGGATTCGAACCCACGACCTTTCGCAATCCGGGCGACTGCTCTGACCACTGAGCTACCGAGACGCTGGCAAACGTGTCGAATTTTACAAACGTATTTCAATTTCTACTATGAGCTAGTATCGTTCCACCAATGTTGAACGCTAACTACCTTCAACATTGAAAGCTTTTTACTACATGGATGTAGATATGATATTTTTTTGAATTTTTTGTCTGTCTGTCTGTTTGTTTCTGGGCCAATTTTGACGAAAATTGCTATAGCTGATGTTATGAGGAGTGTTTATTGTGTAAATACAAAAAGGGCATAGGGCAGAGCTGGTCGAATAATGAAAATAATTTAGCAGCTCACATACCTCTTTAGTTCGGAAATCGCATGTTGCTCCGATTCGTACGCTACTGTAAGTTACTGATCTTCAGGTTTACTAAATACTGCTTAGAAATAGATAGTGATATGAAGTATTAAGAAACAGAGATACTAACTTAATTCTGTTAAGGTTACTACGTAGGTGTTTCATGAAATGCCTTGTTCTTCCCAACTCGTCGCTCAATTTCTTGTCCACCTCATCTTTGGTTAGCTCTCCTGGAGGTCTGAGGGATCTGTCCGCAATTCTTGCAACCACCAGTTTCTCCTGTTCCATTGTTTCTAAAAAGTTCTTCTCTGCTGTTATCAATTCTTCGTCTAAAGATTTTATGTCCTTTATTGCCTGTTATAAAATATTAACACACAGATCATGAAAAAAAGCTTCCAGTTTCCTCAAATTACTTATAATAGAATGGAGTATTCTACTGTTTAATCCATATATGATATACAATGTGTGTGAAATTTCATCTAAATCCATTCAGCCCTCTTTGCTTAATTGAGTAACAAATATCCAATTCCAAACATACAAACTTTCACATTTATTTATAACATTAGTGGGATATTCCTAAATAAAAATAATTACAGAGATTTTTTCACGAACGAACGAACGGTTTTGCTTATCCAATTGTCTTTTGTAACGGTTTTGCATATACAATTGTAACGATTATAAAAGACAACCTTGATATTTGCTACTTTTTTGTTATTAAAATATTTCCAACTGCTAGATTTTTTTATCTAAAGAAAGAATTTTTTTGTTCTTAGAAAAAAAACAACTTGTCTCCGTTGTCTCCGTTGTTGTTTTAAACCTTATTTGTTCTACAAGTGACTAAATAATTCACATAAAAATCTCTGTAATTGTTTTTGTTTAGTTATATCCTACTAATGTAATACATAAATGTAAAATGATTATATAAGAAAATAACCTAAGTTTCGAACCTTCGGTAATAGTTGTGAATTTTGTTGGGACTCGGTACTAAAAAAAACAAATAAAAACAAAAAAGTAAAACCTGAAGTCTCTTATTTTATGTAATTTGAAGGTCAATGCGTCTTATTGCATAGTGCATATTAATTATGAAAAAAATCTGTGAAATGAAAAATTAATCACTATGTTCTGAAAATAAATATTAATGGACACAAAAGAAATTACTAACCATTCATGATATTTTGGAAAAAAAATATGAATGTTTGTAAAATAAATGTTTACTAATTATTTTAAAATCGGCTTGTCAGGTATTAATCAACACAATAAAACGTAGGTGGCCCTGATTTTGTTTTGTCTGCTAGTTATCCATATATATAAAATTACCTAGTCACAGTGTATGACCGCGATGAACTCCAAACTACTTGAATGATTTTGATGTTTTTTTTTCATTTCGCTGGATTATTTCCAACATGGAATATAGAATAGGTTTTATTTTAATTTATAATACAACTCGTCGCCGTGTCAGCTAGTAATAAATAACTAATATATATGTTTACCTCTTCTCTTTGCCAGCACAGTTCCTCAAGTTTTGCAGTGTTAGTGTGCAGTCGTCTCCTGATCGCTGTTTCTACCTTCGCTGTGTGAGCTTGAGCAGAAAGCGATAGACGAACCCTTGCTCCCCGCACCTTTAGACAGAATATAGACTGGATAAAATATGTGAGGCAGTCTATGGCAAGCAAGCTCGCGTGGACTACAAACAGAGCCGGATTTGGTACACAAAGTGCCATCTATCAACCTATCGTCTATATTTGTATTGCATTAATTATTTTATCAGGATAAGTCAAGAACTTAAACTTTAATTGCATAAAACAGCAATTAAAGTTCAAGTTCTTGACTAATCCTGTTTTGATAGTTCATGTGATTTGTAATATCTCGAAAACCAACATACCTGTTGTCTTGTGGTAACTGCGTTAGCAAGCGCTTGAAGACCAATTCTTTTCAGACAGATACATCGGTTTTCCCATCGAGCGAGAGACGAAAATCTAGAGATAAGGTATCGTTTCTTAAGTAGTGGGATATGATACAAGAAGATAACTTTAAAGACGATAGAGCATCAATGCATTGTCATATCTGGGGATTAATAGACAGATTTGCCTTAATCAGTAATTATAGTCCGCTTTAATATAATGTACATACATGCATTCTCACAAAGGATTCGTACTGACGACACGAAAAAGCCAGTAAGGATTCGGGTCTAGTCCAACCTGATGAGATTTTAGTCACTACATTTTTCTTAAGCCATAACGCTTCCGGGATACGAAGGAGTGAGATCTCTCAACTGCCTATGTGGAGCGACCTACTTCTTAGGTAGGCATATATGACACTACCATTCCGGCGCTCTGGTTCTGGTTATCTGCCAATACTCACAATGCCTGCGTAGGGCACTTGAATGGTTTATTAACAAATAATGTATATGCACCTTTTCCTTTTTTTTGTGCCGTTGCCATTTTTCCTCGTTGGAGAGCAACGGTCAGTATTAGCACACGAACTCTCAACTGAAAGTGCCTCCTGTTTCTTCAATATGTCTTCCTGGATTCTCTTCTTGGTCCTTTCAAGGGTTTTAGTTTGTTTGTCTAATTCCTCTTTAACTTTTTCAAAATTCTTTTTCTCTTCCCGTAAGTACTTATATTCCTGAAGATCATAATAAAAAGCACTATGAATTCATAGTAAACGATTTTTCTGTGTTTACAGATAGGATTATTCTGTTTAATTTTAAATCTTTAAGCAAGTTGTTGTACCTATAGGTTTCCTTAAATTTTATCGATGCTCACCTCAAAACAATCTAGACAACGATCAGAGCGAATGAAAGTGTAAATCCTAAGTGGATGAAAATCAGAATATAAAACTCTGAACTCATGAGTTGAAATAAAAAACAAAGTCTTACAATTATCTCACCTTTATTCTAAAAATTTTCTTTTTTTTCTTTTTCACTGTTTTTATATAGTCGTGTCACAGAACGTTGGTTTTGTGCTATAGCAACATTATCTTAAGTCATAGATCCATTCGCCATACATTCGGCATTTTCAAGAATATTAAAAGTCAAACAAAAAACTTTGACATTTAATATTCTTGACATTGACATTGTTAATTCGACAATATCATTCAAAAAAAATTTTTTAACTAGCTAGCGGCTTCGCCCGCATTTAAGACATTAAATAAGTATCAAACATCGTTACAATAGAAATGAATCTATATGATAAGTATATATAAAACCTAACCTTACCTCAAAAATTCAAATAGTTTTATACCTCAGTTTTTTTTCCATAAAAGTATCCTATGTTACTTCTGATACCTCCAAGAATATATGTACGAAGTTTCATGATGATCGGTTTAGTAGTTTTTGCGTGAAAGCATAACAAACAAACTTACATTCACATTTATAATATTAGTTGGGAAGTTGGAATTAGGTGTGTTCTTTTCTTTCGCATACAAAATTTTTAAAAATATATAAAAATGGCTTGCATTAGAATTTAAATAATAGAGTAATAATTACGATTTATTTATAGAAAGAATTATGATTATTATTTTTTTCTCATTATGGCAGCTGCTGCTGGGGGGATTATTTACTCCCAATTTATCATTCGGTTTTTGCACATGCACAACCTACATCGACTTCTCTTGATAAAAATTATATTTTTATGAACGATAATGCTCGCCCTCACCGTTCTGACAAGTGGAAGCGTACATGCCAGAAGTTAGGATGCGTTGTTTAGACTGGTCAACTTCAAGTCCTGATCTCAATACAACTGAGAAAAGACGGGTAAGATCGGTGCAACTAGCTCCTCAAAACATCAGGGAGCTAAGCTACTCTGCATTGTAGAAGTCGACAACAGTCATTGTAGAAGAGTGGCAACGGATTCCTCAACACGCTATAAAAATATCGTGGAAAGCATGCCCAGTAGGATTGAAGCTGTGATTTTGGCAAAAGGAGGTCACACTCGTTATGAGTTTCTAAATTTGTATCTTTATTTAATTAAAAAAACTAATAAAAAAATCTTCTATTTATTGCTGACCACTTCCTATTCTTTGGACGTGGACATCGGTTTCATGGAGTACATCGAAAATTAATGAAAAAATTGCCTGAATTCACTTCACTCATATTAATTGATAAATTTATAAGTATACAGAATAGGACAAACAATTGAATTTTATTAACTGAAATGGACATTTGTACAACAATTTCCTCAAGGCCCCTTTTTGCAATGGAGTGTGTGTTTTATTTGCAGGAAAGGGCTTTCCAAACCTAAACTCCGTCTCGATTTAGAATTTTATACTTATATTTGTTATAAAATGTTAAGGATTAAATACAAGAAACCTTTCTGTACTTTTGTCTTTTAAGTACGTCCAGAAGCTTGTATAAAATTAATTGTTGATTTTCTTATTAATAAAGACGGAGTTTAAAAATATTGTGTCACATTTGAGGAATCGTATATATTTATATTCATTTGAATATATAATTTAATTTTTGATGAATAAAAAATACAATATAAGGAAATGTGGTATATATTTATTTTTTGAATTCCAATATTAATTATGGAGGGTATTATTATAAAGATTCTTATGTTTAATGATTTGCGATTTGAATTTATAAAAAAAGAACTATTACGGTCTCGTTTGAAAGGATGGAATTTGTTGAATGAATGACGTGATTTAAAATTCGAACTCAAAAGTGTGAGAACTATGAAGAATGAGTTGATGATATCTTAACATATAAAGCCTTAGGTTGCAATATATCGCTTAAAATTCATTTTCTATACTCAACATAAGTAGCAGTTACAAGAAGTCTTGCTCTTAATTTCAGAGAATAACTAAAACAAAACAGTATAATCTTTATAACAGAAAAATACTAGAAAAAATCGACTCGGGTCACGAGACCACCAATTCACTTGTGGCTTGGTGTTCTTTCAGTTTTTACTTTAAGATTACTTCATGCGACATTATTTGGTTGACATTTTGTCTTATATGTTATGCTCCCGAGATAGAAATAGCTGTAATAATTAAAATCAAATCACTTAAATATATTTTTAGTTGTAGTGTAACACAAATTCTTCCAACGACCACAAATATTTTTTTTTAAATTAGGACGGAATAACGTGAGTAAAATTTGCACATATAATCCTAATTTATTTATTCAATAACATATGTATGTGCTCAGTTTACACAACCTCTATTTAACTATGAAGTTAGAATTAAAATTAAAATTTTGTTTAAATATCACAAAGACTTAGAGCAGTTCCTAGGATTACTCATTTTTTAATTAATTTCCTTACGTAGCATTATTATTTGGTTTCATGTAACAGTATTCACGTACGATCTGAAATGCAACGGGCAAACGTGACGTTATGTTTCGTAGTCCCGTATTGACAGGTTAATGTGTACGATAAATATTCTATACCACTTCTTGTTTGATGTTGTGAGCTTGTAAGGTTGAGGAACTACATACCGTTGGGTTGTTTATTAAAATAAAAAAGAAATCCGCTTACGTTAAAAATAGCTTTTTCTACTGGATCAGTCATTGGGCACAGCGCACCAGGTTTGCTGGAACCTCTTGATCGGTCTTCTATTTCCCCTTTTATCCTCTCAATGACGACTTCAAGAGCGTTGTTCTCATATTTCAGAGCTGCTATAGCCTCATCGAGGCGCTTTGAAAGATCTTCAAAAACCCACCTCCAGGACGCAATGTCAGATATTCTGGGAGTGTCCAATAGAGTATTAAATACAAGTGCTCTACAGGTATTTTTAAATGGAGACAAATAGATACATAAAGATTTATTAAATATGGAATTATCCTAACTATTCATAGAAGACAAATTCAAATTATAAACCTACTTCTGTAGATAACACTATCTTCGTCAGTGCTATGTAAACTATGCAGATTCGAAGAATGTTTTCCAACCTCATTTCTTTTGTCATGTTGTCATTTTTATTTTTGTGATCGATACCATGATTAAAAAAACACAAAAACTACACGACAATCCAAAACAGACAGATTATCACGCTTCTTTTTTATCGGTGGTATTGTTTATATAGTTTTAAATGGTTCCATTTTAATGAAAATTGTAACTACTAATAAAAAAACGTAAAGAAATACATCCTTAACCTTTCCGTTATACATGTTTTAAACTGATACTCATTCGATTCCCTTGCAAAGCTGTTGATCATCACCAACTCTTGGCTTTCGTTTACTTGCTCCACCACTTTAGCGTTTAATTTATCGTTGATGGTTCTCAGATCGTCGACCCCACGAGGGCAGCCGAGGTATGCACTGTCGCAATACATGATCAAAATTTATTAATACAATAAAAGTTTTCTTTTTGACGTTTTGTACTGAGAAATGAATGTAACATGTGCCAAGAGATTATTTAAAATGAAAGTGTATATAATCATTATACTCTTTGTTATATGGTTTTTTCTCAGAACAATAACTAAATTGTTCTGAGGGTTTTCTTTTATTTGTCGTAGTAATATTATACACCTTTCTTATTTAACTGTTCTAATAATTGGAGTTATTGTTTGACCACAATTAACTCCGAAATTACTTAACTGATTTTGATCTTTTTTCATTTTGCTAGATTTGTTCCGATTTAGGACGAAGAATGGGTTTCATTTTAATTTATAACAGAGCAACGCGTGGTCGGGTCAGATAGTAATATTATATATTACAAGCTGAA
Organism: Calamotropha paludella; assembly: GCA_927399485.1. Lineage (NCBI taxonomy): Eukaryota > Metazoa > Arthropoda > Insecta > Lepidoptera > Crambidae > Calamotropha > Calamotropha paludella. The sequence continues at coordinate 13,657,324 of OV656803.1, read as the reverse complement.
CTGAATATTTATAACATTAACATTTCATTATAGCGAGACGGGACTTTGACCATGGGTTAGATGGGACAAATTATTAGGTAACTAACTTTTGTCAAGTACACGGGCAAACAAAAGACGTGGATTCAGATCTACTAATAAAAATATATGTTTTTTAAAACAATTGTCTTAAATATGAATAAAGCAGCGGAACTTAAAGAAAATGAGACATATTCTATATCAATACTTTTCAAAGCCACGATTTTCTTAAAACTTTTTAACCGTCTCTAGTAAGAATTAAGCGATTACTTAATATCTACAATCTAGGAGTTATTATTGTTACAAAAAGAAATTTCTATAGATATTAAAGGTATCAAAGTAGGTAAAATGAAGTACAATTAGACCTATTCAGAATATTAATTCTACAGAGCCTGAGCGTCATGGGTGACACAGTGGGAGATAGGGTTTCTAGGAATTCTTGAAGAAGCACACACACTTTATGTAAACCTAACAATTCTATACAATCAACCTTGTTGTGAAATACTTTGTAGACAGCTTGTGATAACGAATTAAATATTAAAATACTAAATTAATGTTTAATTAAGAAACAAGTGGTTATGTTTTATCTTCTGCGAAAGAGATATGCTATAGAGATCAAACGTAATGAGTAGCAGGATCGAATAACGCTACAGTGTTCTAAGATGCTTTAGACTAAGCATTACACAAAACTACTTTTTCGAGCTGTATTTCGGACATATAATATAATATATTTTATTGTGAAACAAATTAGCCTCATATAAAGAAATCACCATAAGTCTTGTGTTTTGGATACTAGGGTAAGAGATATACATAGATATATAAATACAAAATACTCAGGTACCTTATAGTACGAATGCTCGTATTCAATACACAAGTATGTTCGACATGAACTCAAACCCAGGGTCATTTAGCTTCCGGGTAGGGTATGTTGCTTGACAATTTGCATGCATTATCGTTTCAAAAACATTAAAAACTTATTTTCGTTTTTTGAGTCTTGTTTGATAACTGATAAACAAAAAATCCAGATTTCAATGTAGCTAAAGTGCTGAAAGCTGTAGTTTTTTGAAGTTGGTTGAAGTTGGCACAAATTACGAGTAACGACGTATTACTGTTTATTGTTTATTTTTAGCGATTTATTCCCTAAGCTTTTATTTGCAAACTCAATATCAAGTACATAATTTTCAAATAAGTCTTTTTGTGCTGGTTCTGTCGTTAACAAAGTAACCGAGGTCATGCACGGACGATATTTGCACTGAATTTTTCACTTTCACTAAAGAAAGTAAATGTATATTTCTTCTTAAATTTAATGACTAAATGGTATCATTGCATTAGAGAGAGAGTGAAGCGACACGCGACCAATTTATTTATATTTACATGATACATAAAAGTTTTGCAGTTCCCGTGCCACGAACTGCGTCATAACTCTAACGATTATACAAATATGGTATGTCGTCACATAGTTGTACATACTTTGAGGACACATTTCAATGCATATAATTGTCTAACAGCAAGGATATTTAATTCATTATTTAAATAGAAAAGTCGACTCAGCTCACAAGTGAAATCCCGTCTGAGATTTTCCTTAAAAATGATAAAACATATGATGCATATATATAATTTTAAACTGCTGTACGATATTTTCTTTTTAGCATTACTTTTAAAATTGAACTCTATACTCGCTCAAATGGATTGGAGTTGTTTATATGTATTTTATAAGTTTTTTTATCACTAACATTTCTCAGTTGTTTAAACAACCATATCAATTTTTAACACGATTTGCAACTGTGTTCAGCTGCGGATACCATGGAATGCCATCACAGCCCAGCACAGATAGCGTAAGGTTAGATTGACTTTATATTCCGCTAAAGATTTCCCTACATTATCAAAATGGTTGTTTATGTAATGTACACACTCACATGCATTGTCCTTAAGAGTATTATTATCTACATTAGATTATTTACTGTTATATTAAACGTTAATATCATATTCTTTATTTACAACAATTTTTGATTGAGTATATGATTTAAAAGGTGTTGGTTTCTCTTTGTCCTTCTTTATGTTCTTGTGCCGAAGGATTTCATATAATTTAGAATTAATTTCCACTTTGCATTAAAACACATAGCTTTTGATGAGTCTCCTAGTACCAATTTCAGCCACAAATCATCTACTTCCCACTCCTTTTTATAGTGCTGCCTATAAATAGTTTTTTTACCTAAGGGCATGTCCATTATGAATTTTTAGTTTTATAATTAACTTAAGCAAGATATTTAATTACCTGCACTTGTAAATACGCGATATTCGAACTATGCGACAATACTACGAATACTAGAATATTTTTGACAGAGTTCAGAATCTAACGGACGTTGAAGTTTTGGTAAGTATAATGCGACAAAAAATTATCCATCTAAAATACTCTGTTCAAATAATCCACTCAGATCACTCCAATTTAGTCGGATTATACGAAGAGATAGATCGGGAACTATCCATTCATAGATTTTATTTTAGTATTGCTAGTAACGTGACGTGCATAAAAGATTCATTTAATTGGTCAAAAATATGTTATTATCAATTTGGTAATTTCATTTGTTTAAAAATTTCAAATAGGGCTAGATTGCCGAATAACGAGTTTGATTTTTGTAAAAAGTGCTAGATCTCGCCCGAAAAGGGGCTAAGGTGGCAACAATGTTCCTCATACGCTAGTGCGTCAATCGCTTTATCTAGGCGCAACATATGCGCGTAAATGCGCAAGGCGATTTGTTGAGGATTTGCCCCTTCTGGACAAGACCTGAGACTATTTGACATAATCTGTTATCCTTGTGATCTAAAGAAGTAAAGTTTTAAAAGATTTTTAAATAATATAAATTTATTTTTCCAAAATTGACAACATTTAAACTTTTTTATTCAATTTTTTTTAATATAGAAATAAATCATCATTCCAGCCAAAAAAGGTCCACTGCTAGCTGCTCCACTAAAAAACAGGAGATTTTCCATAAACTTCTATAATTTATTCATTTTTGCATGGAACGTAGGAGTAGGATGTTTTTACATGATAGTGGAAGAGCAGCCTAAGCTCGATTCGGAACTAACTTTCAAAATAAACTTTTGTAATAGGTCAATTTCGTGGGGATTCAGATGTTGTACCAACGTCTTGTTCATATATAATATGCATGGGCAAACAAGCGACGCAAAAAACTCCTCCAAACTAAAATGGAAAAAGTATGATATTCTGTAATCTGACATAACGTATTAGGTGTATGTTTACGGTAGAAAATAATGAAAAAAGCATATTATTTTTAATTCTTACACTTGCGCGCACATTACACATTTGAATGAATCACTTTTTACGGATTTTACGCATATTATATTTTATATTTAATCCCGACGTTTCGACTCCTTTACAGTCGACAAACACTTAAAAAAAAAAATGTGTTGGATTTGAATACTATTTCTTCTCGTTCTTCGTCAGTATATCAGATAATATGTCTCTCTGTATTATACAGGTAAATTTTGAAAATACCATCCAAATTTATATACTCGTATTAGATTCTTTAAAATAAATAAAGAAACAAGTATTTTTTCTTATATTTAGAAGCTTGACCACACGATTGGAAGTTCGATCCCACTATCTGATTCGCACACCAGCAGAAGCATCAGGTTTCTTGGATATTTGTCCAAATGAAAGGTTATTTGTTTGTTGCAGAAACAACATAATTTAGCATATCATTAGAAATGAAATTAGCTGGATATTTATTCACAATGAAACGATCTGCATAAGTTGTTTTACTTTTGGCGGTCCCCATTCACCGCCGTCTATTTGAGAGTGTTCTGGCAATTTAGGTGCAGTATTTTCTGATGCACTGGCCTCACTTGCCGAGTGAATGATAAGGCGGCAACGATTACGTTTAGGAAATACGGTCGAACGTTCTCGCAGGCCGCGTCGGACACTGGTGTCTGCCATTTGATATCTCGGAATGTTTCCATAAGTCTCCCATTATTTTTATGTTATTTCCTTATATTTGCAAAAAACATCCCAACAATTTTTGGACAATAAAATAAAATACAACTGTGTTTATTGGTATGGCCCCTGGAGAAAGTATGCAGTCAGACACATCGTGTCCGTCATGGCGTTCAATGTGTTAAGCTGTAAATACAGTTCTATCTTTGGATCTACTTTATTCCATTGTTGTAGAGGTAATTTTATTTTAAAGGAGTATATATTGATGTGGTGAGTATAGCTTGACTTAATAGCTCATATCATGAGAGAGACCGTTTATAAGTCGTTATCAAGGTTTCGGCTTTTGGCCGTGTGTATGCGATAGAGTAGAATAACTCCAACTAAAGTTACTGGAAGTAATTACCATAACTTCTCTCCGTGGACTACAAATTCGTAATAAGATTATTCGTAAGAATAATCACGATCGTGTAAGAAATAAGTTAACGATCATCACTTTATTCGATACAGTCAAATTTAAACAAAATTTTTTCCATTTTTTTTTAAACTTATACATACTTATAAACCCTTTTTTTTAGTAATTTGGACAGGATTTTTCTTAAGTAACATTGTTAACGTTTCTGGTCTTTCCTAGTTGAAATACAAAACTTTTCAATTAAAATAACGCGAGGTAAAACACTTCTTGCGTGCTTAAAACATTAGTACTTAATTATAACTGAGGAAATTATAATAACACTTTGATATTTTTGCTATTGTTTTACCTCGTTACTTTAGTAGTCGTTATCAATCCATTAGGGATTTAGCCCTTTTTGTGTCGTTTCATCTATAAGGAAAAACCTGCTCTAAAAGTAAATTCATACAAGTATAAAAAGTAAACTAAAACCACGTAGCTATTATTCTAGCCATCATGAAGATTTCTTGTTTGTAATGTAAAATATTTCCCAGGTTGATTTTATTTAGTTTCGATACTCAATACCTTTGGAGATATTGAAGATCAAAACGACGTCTATCTACGCTTCTTAATAAAAGTATAGTAAAATGGAATATTATTATAGACTATTTTAATTAATATACACATACACACATTGTTATCTGTCTCCATAGCTCGTTAGGCGACTTTAAGCTTGTTAAAGATGCCTTTAGAGCTAAAGTATCTTTACCCAAATCTTTGCATCATAGTTGTTTTTATGTATTACTCATCGTTATGGCTTCGTTAACGCTCTCGTGGCACTCTGTATTTGTAAAACGTTTTTGTCCCCTACAATCGTGGTAGGTATTTAATATAAATTTCAATAACTTTTATTAATAGATATCTTGGTAATACTGGGATACGGTTTAAGATTCCAAGAAGCAATTCTTATACGGAATTTCTAAACTAACCAAAGACAAAGTGACTTCGAAGAAGTCGCAGGTAATGTTTTATTAAGAAATGCAAAAACAAAAGATATCGCACATATTTTTTATCAATCTCTATATTTTCAGCAGATCGGAATTCGCCAGATGAAACTTTGGAATCGAAAAACAATAGATAGCCCCGGGGTACACAAAATCAAAGTCTTCTTTCAAGTTCATAATTTGTTGTTCTGAAGGAACACCATACTGAATTGAAAGTATGAGGCTACTTTATTACCTAGAGTTGTGCATAGTTGCACTTAAGTTTCGGATGGTTTTAATACGAATTAAGACGACCTGCTTTTTAAACTAATTGTATTTACGATGAACTGATGAAAACGCAGTTAACAAAAAATAATTATGACGAATTGCTTCATAGACGAGTAACGTTAAAAGATTAGTTGTAAATTAGACAAGTTATAAAACAAGTTGCGTATTGGGCCATCTAATACTAATCCTTACAAATTGTCAAATTTTCTCAACTTAGTTCGGAATTTAAACTGAAAATCAAATAGAGAGATTTAACAGTTTTGTAGAAATTGATATTGTGATTATTGATTTGTAGATTGTAAATAGATATATAATCCATAAATAAGTAATTGAAAACTCTCTTATGTTTATTAATATGTTTATTTTATGATACTATGAAGCTATGTATCAAAGTATCATGAACTACTACTAATTTTCTCATCCGCGTTATGAACCTTTAAAAAGAAAATATTTTTAGCACTTGTAAATAATGTATTATCGAATATAAAAAGCCGTAGTTAACATTAGACTCATAATTTCATTTTACACGAGATAAAATGTACTCCATAAAATTATACTCCCATACATTGTACATTGTAAGGACTAGCGACCTGTCCCGGATTCGCACGGGTGGACAAAATTCTTTAAAAAAAATTTATTATTAAATTTTTTGCCGTTAGCGCCATCTAGCGTCTGGTAGACGAACTACTTGCGGTTAACGCGTTGCTATGGTAACGTTATTGACACAATGGAAAAACAAACACACAAACCACTGTGATCTTAGATTATAGAGTTACCTTACCAAATGCGAGAAAATGTACTTTTGTACGAGGTTGTTAATATCAATTCGCTTCAATAAGTTAGGAACATTCGATGTGTTCGATGTGTCAACATCTTTTTCATCCAACCATATAGCGTCATCGTCATCATCCAAACAAAGAATTTCTCTGGCACGTCTAGCAGCAATTCTTTGAGGACAAACTTTTGCGATGGGCAAAGTATCTTGTTGCCTCTTGTGTGATAGTATGTGTTGGTAATTGGCTTTATATGATGCAATATGTAGACCACAGATGCCACACAATCGCTTAAACAATTTCGTAATCGGAATTTGCTTCAAATGTGATGACGCTCGGAGATCCAAACACTCTCTGCAGTCTCAAAGTTTCGTTTTTCTCATTCCTCGATCATCCAGTTCGATTACTGGAATAATTATACTACTAGCTAACTACGAGTACGTATAAATTTTTTGAAAAGTCTATGTACGTCTGTGGCATGATTCTCATTATTGGAGGAAGAAAGCTTTCAACTACGGTTTGCAACGTATGTTGGCCCAGAGCGTGTTATGGCTTCTGGTTTCCCTTCACTATATTTGTTTATTACAATACCTGCATAAACAGAGGGAACAAGTTTATGTTTTTCGGCGACCACGATATCATGATCCGGTAAACTTACAAGATAGACAAGGTGCATTAATATTGGCGCTTGAGCGTTTGCTGCTGTAATCCCTAATGGCACGCGTGATTTGTCATACATAGACAAAAAGAACTTTTGTTCAGCGCCTAAAATTGAAGCTAATAATTCCTTATTGTAGCAGTACAGAATGTGCCATCTTTATGTTTTAAATGTAGAGTCTGGTTTGCATAGTTTAACTGGAACTGTTACGTGCCTTTTTCCTTCTTCTGTAATGTGACGTCTGAGAAGAAGTCTCAAGTATAACCTTGATCGACTGATGGTATATTGTTGTTTACAAAGTTCGGCTTGTAAGTTGTCCAATGTTTTGCAATACTTTATAGTTTCAGTGCGACGTCGATCATCAGCTGCACCACCAAAAACTGCAGTCTCTTTTATGACTTCAAGTATACTGTATTGGTTTTCTTCTACTCTAGGCGGACCAATAATATCTCGAAGTTTTAGAGCTGCTGCTAAGTCGGTATTATTTTCATAAAGTAGTGAAAGTTTTATCGAATCGCGACTTTTTTTCTGTCGTTCCGCTGCGCTAATCTTTCGCTTCAATAAGTTTTTTCCTGCTCAATTTATTTCTTTAATGTTGCTATTCTTTGTAATGCTTCATCTGTAGCTATACCAGTATCGCATGCTAACAACAAGCTATTGAGCTCAGATTCTAAAACTACAATTTGATTCTTAGAGACGTTCCGACTAGGCTTTGGTTTAGGTCTTGTTTGAACTGGCATTCTCTTTGTTTCTATAAAAATATATTTAGTGTTTTCTGGTATGGTCTGGTTGAGTATTTCCCTGTAAATTAAAAATAAACATCTTAATCAGTTTTTCCGATATCTTGTTTATATAAATAATCGAATAAAACCACTTAACTATTTTCACTCTGTATACACGGACGGACAGATTAATATTAATTTACCATGCATGTGTAGTATTCCGTTAAACGACCCCGACCCAGTACCTTTATACCTACCTAGTCAGTTTGGTTGTTATTATAAAAATTCGAACTTACTTTTACGTACTCGTGCTTTATTTGTATTTGTGATGTTGATTTCAAAGGAATATTTGAAAAAAGTGTCGTTTTCTCTTTCGTCTCCTTTATTTGTATGTTTTTTATTTTAGATTCCACTTCATATTCAAAATTGTCACTTAACTTTTATACTTTTCAATCTTTTTCATAAAGTGTTAACTTCTTATTGTACATTTTGCTTTTTTCATCAGCATAAGCTGCACTATATGCTTCATACAGTTTACGATAAAGACTACCTAAATCACGCTTTGTAAGCTTTTTTTGAAAGCTACAAAGTAGCGAACCAAAAAAATACGATCTTCACTCGGCAAAAGTCAATCGTCTAAAAAAAATAAAATATAAACAATATAGCTATAAGTTTAACAGTTATATATAAGAGTACAGTTGTAAATATTTTTAGTTTTTCATTGATAGTTCAATTTGGCATTTTAACACTTAGATGTGAGTATTAGATTTTGAAATGTGACGTCACGAAACTTAGGTACCCTCCCACCCCTTATCACACAATGCCACATTTCGTCAACCCCCAACGTGTGACGTACTTTATGGATGGCCCCCAATGATGATATATCAGTAGTAATAATATATATGAAAAAGCTAACCAAATCTTCGTTAATTAAAAAACATTTTCAGTAGCAATGAGTTTGTCTCTCAACTACTATAACGTGTAAAGTTTCCAGTAAGGAATTCATACCGCTTGAATGGTTAATTACATAAAGCCTCACAGAATCACGCGCTCTACCCTCCTGTTGATCTCTACACACACAAACAACTTCATAAGCGGTTGAAGAACTAATATGAATGTACTAAAGTAATATATTTGGCTATGAAATAAAAACACTATAAAAATTAGAATAAAACGCCAAAAAAACAAAAGTATCGAATTGTTAAATCCCCATACAAAGAATGGAGAGTCCTGAAGCCATATCTTCGTCATTTAGTATCATATTACAGGATAGAGGATTTAAAAAAACGCGAGGTTTTTCAACCCATTTGTAAATTTTAAACAGTATGTTTATAATGTTCTATCGTAACTAAGACTATGAAACCAATATTAAACTATCTTTATTCGTTTTAAGCAAAATTTGTTAATAAGGTCGAGGAAAATCTAAATATTTATATGTTTTGATATATGAACTTATAATATGCAACCAAAAGGTTATACTGTTCGTAGGTGGCCGGTTAAGAAACAATTAACAAATGACATTAGAACAAATAAATAGGAACTAATCGGCAGAAACTAAATAACTAAAATAAATAATATTAATTATTAGAGGGCTTAGAGGGTGAGCGTTAGTTTTAAAATAAGCAAGCCAAGCGGGTTTCAGTTCAGATTTTAAATTCAGAACAAATTTTCGTAGCATTAAGGTCTATTACGCGTAATGTATCAACGCAAACGCGATATTAACGTTTGCACATTTCCTGCTATGTTTAAAATAAGGCTGGATCCATACTAAACTCGGCGTCAAAAAAATCGCACCTTATAAAAATCTTATTCAAAAATTCCTAAACCTTATATAGAGGATAGTGTTAGGTATCATTAGAAAGGTAACAAAAAGGAGCATCAAACAACAATTAAGTGCAATCTTTTTTTTAATTAAAATTATACAAAAAGCATAAAAATTTGAAAAATAATAAAAAATCTTAATTAAGTCCTAATTAATAATCGATAATTTACAAAAAAAATGTACAAAAAGTGTCTTAAAATTAACTCAAAATCTAGTGTTACCCCCCCTTGCCCTGATGACGGCTTCCATACGGTCCCTCATAGACCTCACCAACTTCAGGAGCTCTTCTTGAGGGATAAGACCCCATTCTTCAATCACCGCGGTTTGGAGTTCCTCTAGAGTCGAAGGAGCCGGATCCCGAGATCGAACCTTACGTTTAAGATGGTCCCAGAGGTGCTCTATCGGATTCAGATCAGGACTTCTCGCTGGCCACTGCATCACAGGAATTTGGGACCTCCGCAGGAAGTCGTTCACGATGGCTGCAGTGTGTGCGCGAGCGTTGTCGTGCATTAATGTGAACCCCTCGCCAAAAGATTCGGCAAAAGGGACCACATGCACATCCAGGATCTCTGTGATATAGCGGCGCGCAGTCAGCGACCCTTGTCCGCGAGCACCTCCGGTCCGGGAGACGCAGACCAGGTCGGTTTTGCCGGCAGCCGACATACCGCCCCAGAACATGCAGGATCCGCCTCCATATTCCACCGTCTCCTGGATGCAGGCTTGAGCGAAACGTTCACCCTGCCTCCGGTATACTCTTCTTCGTCGGTCGTTGCAGAAAAGACACACTCGTGTCTCGTCTGAGAAGAGAACAGCTCCCCACTGCTCAATGGTCCAATCGACGTGGTCGCGAGCAAACTGCAAGCGGGCTCGTCGGTGCGCTGCAGTCAATTTTGGACCTGTAGCAGCTCTGCGGGCTGCTATGTTCTTCTCCTTCAGTCTTCTTCTAACCGTGGATACACTCACGGTGCGTCTGCGAACTGCCTGGAGCTCCTGTTGCAGCTGAACAGCGTTTGAGAAGCGATTTCTCAAAGAGTACGACACAACGAACCGGTCGTCTCTTTCCGAAGTGCAGCGACGTCTACCGGACCCATGTCGCCGGATATAGCCACCGGTCTCTAAAAAGCGCTGGTAGACTCTACGAACCGAAAAACGGCTCAGATTCAGTTGCCGGGCGACATCACACTGCCGCACCCCTGCTTGCAGTAGTGCAACCACTTGAGCGGCCTCATCAGCTGTAGTGTCCATTTTCCAGATGTTCTTTCTTCAGTAAAATCAGTGCGTGTGTCCCCTTCAACGGTTTAATAGCGAATGACCCACATTGAACCCGTGTTGACCTCTTTATACCCACAAAGTTAGCGCAACTCGCGACTCTCCCGAGCAGCAAAATTTCCTTAGAATTTTTGTGACCCTTTATTTGTTGCTTTAGGTTTTATTTGATAATGAAAAATAATGTTTTTTTATTAAGTTAATTAAGTAACCTTTTAAATAAAATTATAATTAATACGACTGCATGTGCATATCCAGAGTTAATGCCATTTGAACGTGATTTTCTTAGAGGTGCGATTTTTTTGACGCCGAGTGTATAAAGTCGATCACGGTTTGTTCGCGGTCCGATTTCGCTCTGGTAAAATATAATCACGTTCACATTAGACAATCTGACTCAGTTCACGATTCAGTCTTGAGGTCGATAAATAATTAAGGTCCAATGTATTTGGCTTATAATTAATAATAAAATAAACGTTAAAGTATTTAATAGCTCGTAATATTCGCGGCCGAAAATTGTTGAAATATCATTTTAAAAGTCAATTATTTATGCATTTATTACCTTTTCCAAAAGTTCGCACTGGCTTAGACATAATTATTACTAAGAATTAACTTAAATAATCAATTATTCAATGGGAATTTTATGAAATCTTTCTAGTTTTATTACATTGATGCGACTGTCGCTTCAAGGGGTAAAGGCTTAAAAAGTATAAATGTTTACGTACATTATTTAAAAGTAATTAGAAAATATTATACTATATACTATATAATACCTATATACTATATAATACTGATAGAAAAATAAGTCAACGTGGAGTGCAGTTTAGTACATTGCCAGTTAAAGAAATAACTAATACAATCTGTAATACCTACTGTCAAACCGCTAATTTCAAACGGTGTTGGAAAATAGCCATCTAGCCTTGCGATGTGTAAGATTTTAAATATCTTAAGGATACTTCTGATTATAAATTTAATCAAAAAGAATTCTCAAGTTTCACTAATATTCTATGTTCGGACCTAGTCTATATTATACTTTATATCAGCGGAAACTAATAAACTAATTTTCCACTAAAAAGGTTAATTAAAATACAACCTTATGTTGTCAAAAGAATTGAAGAATTTACAATAAAAGTGACAGATTTAAAGATTTGCAAATAAATTCGCAGACCATTTCTACAGGTTTAAGTTCGTATAGAATGCCTCGTAGGATTTTGAAAATTAGCATAAACTTTGCCCTTCTAGTATCAAGTGTTGCGTCTTTCATCCAGTGCAGAACAAATTTTATCACTAGCTACATACTGACAATATCTCGTGTTTTAATAAAATAAAAACATACATCAAACAAATACTTTGATATCTGACCGTAACATCTATGGTAAGGTTATCGCCCTGGCTAGTCCCACATTGGCTTGTTTTGGACACAAAGCACTGGGGTCAGGAAATATAGTCATTTAGTTTGTAATGTTATCATCAGTAATAATTTCTACTCGGATGGATGACTTACATACCCAAATGTAATCCTATTGTTTTTCTTAAAAAAGGTGTACATACGATATACTTCAATAAGTCTGCAAATTGTTATTAAATAAACAAAAAATAAACAAATGTTTTTATTTACCTGTATTTTTCGTTTATTAGTATATGTCTATTAAAAACAAAATATATGTCTATATTTTGTTTTTAATAGCACTTTTAATACATATAAATAAATAAAAACTATATGATTACAATAATGTGTTGCATTAAAAACAATTAAAGTATCAAATACACTCGTTCGCCGTATACTTGGTATGTTCCAATAGTGACTATTACAACATTCAGTGGTTAGATAATTTCAAAGAGAACGATCACGTGTTGTGAAACTATAAATTATTCATAATATATTTATTATTAAATAAAATTAATAAACACTAGTGAGTGAAGTATCACTGGGAAAATTCTCATGTTACTTACAACTTTGTATTAAACAAGTAAGTCTTCACTTCATAAAAAATGGCTTAAAATTAAATTTATTCATTCTTTATTTAGAATTTAGAAGCAAGTGAGCTCTATCGTAAGTTAGATGTAGGTACGTGGTTTTTATAAATGGATGTTCTGTGTGACTTTATACGTTTTTATCAGAGTAACAAAAAATAATTTATAAATGAATATGTCGATACATAATTTCCAGAATCATCAAAGGCTGCAGTGAATGATTTCAAATATGTAAACGTTGCGTTTGAGTTAAATTCAGAACATATCAAATAACTATATATTATTCAACATCACATATATCTTTCTGAATCTTACTTATGCAACTAAAGCACTTGCGTTACGTAATTCCGAAACAATGACAATACTCAACACCCAGAATCGAGCCAATATAGAAAAATTCGTTTGTTTCATTGACCCGATCGGGGATCTGATCCGGGATCTTGGAGTGGAAACACCATGAAAACTGGTATAAGCCACATGACTACTGAAGTCGTAGTATTAAGGGCTTCCATCCAGATATTTATTTAAACGCGTTTTCGTTTGTACTTTTAACTAGATAGTATTGCAAACGTTGGTAATTATTTAAGCTTAATGAATAACCCCACCCTTTAAAGTTCATAGAAATATTTTTAGTTCTCTGTAGATAATGTTAAATATGAAAACGGAGAATTTTACACTGGGATTTCTTTTTTAGAATAGAATATAATTGGGTCTTTAAAGTTGAATTGAGCAACAATAAGAAAAGATACAATAACTCATCTTTATCACGCCTTCTTGCTAAAAACATGGAATGGGTAGTCATCAATGATTTGTTACCAGTTCATGAAGCTTAAAAGCTTTTCATTGTGTTTATAATGGAGCTTAGCGAAATCCTATGAGATAATTGAGTTGTTCGTTTGTAAGGTGTTAGCCTTAAGGCTCTATATTAAATAATAATTATTTTAATCTTTATCGAAGTTTTTTTGACGAACATTTTGACATATTTTATTGCAAAATAAATTTTATATATGCTAAATTTGCGGCTCAAATAATGTTTGGAAAAGTCATGAAGTCATTTAAAGTTCCCTTTGAGAAAATTCGTTTTTTAATATTAATGCACTTTCCTCCGAGGCACGTCCTTGTTTCTCATCTCGTGTAATACCTTTCATCCTAGAAATGCTTTAATACACTGGTTCAGCGAAATGAAATATCTCTTCTCTAATATACCTAGTCCGGCCATAAGTTCTGTTACAAATGAAAACGCATTTTTTTATTAATGAATGTAGCATTACTAAAACTTATTTGTACATATTTATTGAATTGCCATCTTTTGGCTTTTATACATGCCTTTAATCTATTTGACCATGAATCTATGGATTTACGCACTGTTTCCATGGCAATTCCGCCACTGTTTGCTCCTGAGATTTTCAAGAGACTTGATTTCGCCGTGTCGTTTAGAGCAGGCCGTGTCCTCTAAAACTGACCATAATTTGTAGTCTAAAGGGTTGAGGTCTGGGCTAGATGAGGGCCAGTCTTCAGCTCTTATAAAGTCCGGAACGTTGGTTTCAAGCCAGGCCTGCCTTGTGACCAGGTGCAGAGTCCTGCTGGAGAGTCCACAATACATTTTTAAAAAGTGTATTGCTGAAAGATTTCACAACACGATTCAAGACTGTCTCTTGATATACTTTGGCTGAAGTTTTCACTCCTTTTCCACAAAAATGTAGCTTTGTAACGCCTTGATAACACACGCCCCACAAAACCATAACTGACGCAGGATGATGATCACGTTGTTGTACCTTTCCGACTACATGAGCAGCTTCTTTAGAACTGTGAGCTGACACTTTATCAATTTGCTTGTTGAAGTGCTCTTCAATCGTGAAAATTCTTTCATCGGTAAAATGGCTGTTTCTGTGCCTTTCGCCTGCGTATCGTGACAGGAGGTATTTTGATCGATCCAGTCTCTTAATAATAAAGATTTTATAAAGATTGATTTATGTCCTGTATATCGATGATAAGCACCAAGCTTCAGGTCTTGTTTTATTATACGCGACAGAGTCCTAGCGGGAATCTTCATTTCTCGCGATAAGATTTTTTGCTTCCTAATGGGCTTTCGATGAATTCTGGCTTTAACAGCATTGACAGCCTTTGTAGTTCTAACAGCACCCGGCCGCCCCGATATTTTATGGTCGCCGACAGAGGAATTGTTATTAAATCTGTTGATAGAACGATATACGAACATACTGCGGATACCAAGCTTTTAATGTGTCTGGAATATGACCAACGGTTCCATACCCACTTTGTGCAAGGCCTTTCCATATTGCTATTTGATAATGTACACTAAAAAAATGTAAAATGATGGAAATCGGAAGAAGTTTTAAAATAATAAACACGTTCCAAATTGA
Source organism: Calamotropha paludella (assembly GCA_927399485.1). NCBI lineage: Eukaryota > Metazoa > Arthropoda > Insecta > Lepidoptera > Crambidae > Calamotropha > Calamotropha paludella. The sequence goes on along the minus strand of OV656803.1, from coordinate 13,642,102 downwards.
AAATAATTAAAGAGTTAAAAAAAGGCAGAGTAATTATGGCCAGACTGTTACATTAAATTTAATTTGCGAGTATGTAGCATAAAATTTTGATAAATTAAAGCACACAAAACATGTTTAGTTCGTAAATTTTCGCGTCCACTTGTGGAAATAAAAACCTATTAACAAATGCGGTTAATAAGTTAGATCCCATAACATTACTGGTAATGAAGTATAAATGACGGGTGACCAATGGATAATGAAGTCATCATCCAGTTATAATGTATCATTGACAACATATGATCAGTTATAATCGTCAAGTTTATTAACATAAAAATATTAAATAATTTTTTTCCGGGAGATTAACTGACTGAAAGACAACGCACAGCCTAACCAGCTAATCTAAGAGACTTGAAAATTGAGGATGTGTTTTTTTTAATTAAGAAGCGTGAAGTTCGATAATTTTTTTTTGGTAAGACAAAAGGGGGACACTTGCTTCAGTTTTAGAAATTTTAACCTTAAAAAGGTTGGATAAGAGGTTGACATATTGTATGAAAAGTCCGACAGCTATGACATGTCGTCGTCGTCGTATCTTGAAATGCTATGTAGATCCAGCAGGTGGCGCTACGATCGGCTTTAAAGGTTTTTTTGTAAATATATAAAGATATATGCTAACATTCGGGCAGGACAACATCTATGTGCTAATAATCGTGACAAAACATAACATTGGCAAAAACAAAACTTATAAAAAAAAGAATGTAAAGAAAAATAAAATGACGAAATAGAAAAGAGAAAAATCTTAGATCATTTAGCGCTAATTCGGTCGATTCAAATAGAAAATTTTACCATAATCGTGGGGTATGTTCGAGATTATGCGAAATAATTTTAAATTAAGAGCCCCTATTAGCCCCTAAGTTGCGTGCCCGACAGGTTCCATAACACTGGTCTTATATTATTTGTAACATCTACTTATGTTCTGCAATAAATTATTGAGTATTGCGTATGGAAGTATTGTTCATTTTAAAAATCGTTCATAAATTCGGTCGTACTTCACTTGACTCATAAGTTGGAATTTGACTACGGTTCTTTTGTCAAAACTTTTTGCTTGACTTTATTGCACGGTCTTAGCCGTTGGCCGATCGCAGATAAAGGGGGCCCCAACGAGGCATCAAGTCCAAGGCTCAAATTACAGCTAAAAAGCTGGGAGTCTTAAATAAGTTCAAGCGATATTTATCGCCGGCACAGCTTTTAACTATCTATAAAGCTCAAGTCCGATCTTGCATGGAATATTGCAGCCACCTCTGGGACGTCCCAGCAGAATGCCATTTGCTGCATTGGGAACGCTTCAGCGCAGAGCTGAAAGGCTCATTAGTAACAGCAAATTGGTGAAGAGCAAGCACTTAAGCTCACAGCCGCAAAGTTGCCAGCATATCGGTCTTCTACAGAATGTAATTTGAAGAGTGCGCTCATGAGCTGCATGTGCTCATACCACTATCTCTCTTTTTCCATCGGACATCCAGACGCACTGTGGGCTACCACCCTTTCTTGGTTGCTATTACTACTTGTCGCATTAATCGTTTCTTAACATCTTTCATAATTCGCACAGCAAATGACTGAAACTCCCTTCCTGCCTCTGTATTTTCGAGGTCTTATAACCTGAAATTACTCAACCAATTTTGCTGGGATTGTTGCTTCTTAGGACATAGCATAGGTTTCATTTTAATTTTAATTTTTAGTTTTTCGTCCATTTTGCTTTTGTTATATCCGACCCCTTACTAGTTTTATTGTGTTTCAGATATAAATATATTTATTACTAAAAATACCTACTGAATCATGACGTCGAGTATCCAGATGACATGTGTTTTATTAACGCTGCTCTCAATGGTGTACAAATGTAAGTTAAGATATATTTTACTATTTACTATAGTAAATAGAGCTATAGCTCTAGGCTAAAACCTACAAAATGATCTGCATATCGAAGTGAATCACGCTATATCCCTACTAATATAAATGTGAATGTAAGTTTGTTTGTTATGCTTTCACGCAAAAACTACTAAACCGATCATCACGAAACTTCGTACGTATATTCTTGGAGGTATTAGATACTTCTAATACATAGGATACTTTTTATTAAAAAAAAAATTGCGGGCGACGCCGCGGGTAAAAGCTAGTTATCTATAATCTAACTTAAGTAAAAGTTTCAATTTTACTTATCAATTTCAAACCAAGGTTGATAGATTGGTTAAACCTAGAGCACAAAATACTGAATATTTTATTCTAGTAAGACTTAAATATCGACGCCATTGTTTAATGTATTTCTTCATAAAAAAAATATGATATTATACATTTTTTTCAGATTTTTTTTTATAAATATTGATTAACAAGAATTGGTTTGTTTAAAAATTGTTTTTGTTATTTAACATATTTTACCTTGAGTTTTCTGAAAATTTTTAATGGTACCTAATACCTATGTAATATTGCAATCTCTCTTTTTTACCAAAAGTTGTAAAATATAATATTATGATATGTGTATCATGACTTTAGCGTGAGGTTATATGACTTCTAAATTTTGTTTAAAGGACTGTGACACAAATAGACCTTTTCAATGGAAACGCTTTTCAACGAGTATGTAAGCACTACGACGCCGACGATAACTGATAAAATTGTGTTCAATGGATCCAAAGACGTTTTAATTGATTTCGCTCTATGATTTAAAAAATGTTTTTATTTCGAATTTCGTTTATTTTAACCAGATTGGAGAAGTTTAACACGATTTTGTATAAGTATTCAAATAATAGCATACCTAAGTGTTTATTTAAGCACCTGCTTAGTTGTGATATATTCTAAAAACTTTTTACTACAGTTATGATATTTAAAAAGTATCAAAAAATCAATTCGGTCTTACCATAAAATTAGATCAAAAACATTCAGTCCTGTTAGGACATAGAAAACATGCCACCGAATGCTAAGTAAGATAATGCTATGCTTGTACAACAGTCTTTACAGTGTGTAGAGATCGGTTTATCTCTATTTTTGCTATTCAGTCCTTTGGAATGGACTGAATAGCAACTAATACCTAAATCCGCTCAGGCTTAGCTGCAGTAGGTTCAGCCTGAAAGAAATAAATCTAAATAATTCCGTTGTTCTTCGAAAAATATTTTTATATATTTATGTTCATGTTTCTATAGTAATATTAAGCTCGATATTGACCACAGAGGCTCCCTCTGTGGTCAGTATTTAAGCTATTTCATCCAAAATGTGAATCATTTCATGAAAATCATGAAAATATGTAAGGGTATGTCTGAGTGTACTTTATTAACAAACGCAATGATACCCTATTGAGGCATATGGAAACAAAACATAATACCCTGCTCGTGAAGCAAGGGGAGGATTACAAAAAAAAGAAGAGCACAGAAATGTAGGGCAAAATACTAGCACACTTTCGATAGAAATTGATAGATACGTTGTAATGGTTTCTTTAAATACAACTTAGATTTTTAACAGTTCTTTTTAAAATATTTTTATTTTATTGATTGAGATTGAATTAAAAGGGTCAGACATCTTGCGATTCAGTTGACTCCAAATAGATGCTTACCCAATCTTAGTGTAAGTATCTGCGTCATATTCGGCGACTTAAAAGTGGTTTTTATGTGGCCATTGTTGTGAAAAGTACTACAATTGTTGATCACTTCCTAAATTATAAATTATACACATAACAACACAATAAACTCGAAAAATACATTTAGTGAGTAAACTGAGAACTAGAAGTAAACCCAGATAAAAGTATCAAATGAAAATCCGATTAATTGCTAAGCAGAAGTGTTTTGTCAGTATATTGTAACTTTGGGGCTTAAATAATCACGACTTATTTTTTTGAAATATTCCCTTATGAAGTTCATTATCAAATGTTTTCTTTTTTGTTTTCAGCGAGCAGTATCCAATGCTTCTACTGTAACAGCGCAAACAACAGCGCGTGTATAGACTTAAGCCGTTATGAAGACGAGGAGAAATTTCGCATGATACCGATCGTGAACTGCGAGACAGCCATACCTAGTCCTGTCGCCGTTAACTTCTTCTGTCGCAAAATTGTGCAGACCAGTTAGTACCTACTAGATATATTTTTGCATGAAAACGTATAACTTTTGGAGAGAAGCTAGTAAAAATAACCGAGGACATGGCTAATATCGCCTCAGGACCAGAGGCGTCTTTACTTATGGTGCAGGGAGTGCGCCGAGCAATGTCACACGGGCGCCGAGCAATGTTAATAAATGGAAATCGTAAAAAATGGACTCTCCATATAAAATGACCAATCAGCTGATCGAGTGAGAAAAGATAGTCGTTTTGTTTATTACTTCAATTTAAAACATTGATATACGTAACATCCTATCACCTATCGTTAGACCCGTTTCCGAGAAACCAATTACTTACATACCAATATATTTCTATAGGTACATGCAAGAATTGCTATTGTAGTTTATAGTATAGGATGTGTGCGTGTTAAATTATTTCAAGCAACATAGTTTATTTTTTTGGCAGTTTAACGTGTAAGGTACAAAATTAAATATGTGTTCGAACATACATAAAATATTTTTACATTATCACATCTACATTATGTAGGTAGTATATGTAAGTATACTGTATGCGTCTATATGTGTTTTTTATTGATTCAATTGATTGACGTATAATTAACAAACAAAAAATGAAACATTTTCATTTAACACATAGTTGATCTTTGTGACAACCTTAGATCATGAAAGTTGACCTTTATCTAAATTCTATCGTAACTTCTAAAAACCGCAAAAGTGGGACTTGATTTTTTATGGGTGATAGAACTTGGCTTATAGAACCTTTCTATACGATAGCCAGGTTCCACTTTTGCCGATTTTTGGAGAAAAAAAATTAAATCAAAATTTAAAAAAATATATATTTCTCAGAAAGTAGGACACTTATAAATAAAATAAAATTGCGAAATTATGCTTTATATAATTCCTTATCAAGAGGAAAATATCTCATGGACAGAGATGGAACCGTCTTTTAAGGAAATTAAATTGTTCATGTTTTCATGCGCAAATTTTAAAAACTTTACTACATCATATTTATTTTACTGAAAATAGTGATCTGGAAATTAAAGTATTGCCTTAATTAGGGTATAAATAATCGATTTATGCAAAAACCAAAAAGGTGTAAATTTTTTGGTTCCATAAAACTCTGTGCACTTGTTGCAAATATCTGTATCAGTTCAATAATGATCATTTCAACTATAGTAACGTTTTTTAATATGCGTCGCCATCGTTATCAAATGATTTCAACCGCTTTTTGCATTGATTTTGTATCATGTCTACATAATGACAAAAATAAAATAACTTGGAAAAGTGAAATCAGTGCGTCGAGCGCCATCTATTTTAAGACATCTGCTACAGGACGAGTTGTCCAAAAGCAGGAGAACAGATGTCGCCCTAAACGAGCCAAGGTTATGATATTTCCTTTTCCAAAAGATATCATTCATTGTAATTTTTTTTGTAATAATTTAATAACAAGTTTCTGTTGAAAAGAATTAAATAACTTATATTTTTTTTTAAATACATTCTCTAAAATGATTCCTTTTCAATGAAATAAAATACTTTGCAAGTAGTTTGTCAACTCGGTAGACCTACGACCTGGTGAAGGTCGCGGGAACGGGAAGCACCAGAATGCAAGCAGCGCAGAACCGATCGTTGTGGAGATCCTTAGCGTATACTAACGCATACTTTATATTGAATCCTGACGTTTACGATCACAGGTTGACTAAGGCAATGGTCGTCATACATTTTACCTTCACAATATTTTAATCGGGCAAGTTCCTAACTGTTAAAATTTATACAAGTCGTTCAAAAATTTCGGACAACTAGCGAAATATGCGCACTTTATCCGGGGCTTTGTATGTGATTCTTTGTTCGTTTACCGACTATTCGAATAAATGCGCGAAAAAAGGAAAAAGTACAATTCTATTTCAATTATTTTGTATAATCATATGTATTTTCATTTGTGTTCTGTATATTTTTTTGTAATCGAAAAACTAACCACAGATTTTAGTTGACTTTGACTAATCACCTTGATATCAATCTAACTAACATCATCATTCTTAGAATGGTATCTTGTGCCAGCCCGGAATAAGTTCGGTGGATTGTATGATAAGTAGGGGAGACCGGGGCAAGATGAAGTTCGGGGCAGCACGGGAAGTAAGCTTGTGTGCGTGAATTGTTATTGTGTTCTGAGCGGCAACAGCGCCATTTGCACGAACTTCACTCTCCGCCAGTGCGTCCATGCAGAGCGGACAGGTTAGAACTCGTTTTTGCGTTGCAGAGAGAAAAAAGTGATATTGCAAGTTTTTTTTGAAATTTGATTCGAAAACTGATGTACAGACATGTAAGTACCTGTGTTAATGTATTATTTCTATCCCGAGCTTATTATAGGAGTCCAAAACATTAAATTTAAACCAGATTTTTTCGCCGGTTAAATTTGAGGTTAGAATTGCGTCATCTTTTTTAACTACGTGTGGATCGGGGCAAGATGATCGGGGCATAATGGGATACTATCCCGTTTTGCCCCGCCCTTGTGATTAAAATAACATTTTCTATCTAGGTACCTACTGATAATATTTTTAAATTCTACTTAAATCAGAATCAAAAGTATTTACCTTTTTATTTATTTGTCTACAGATAAAATGGTTCGCAACTATAAACGAAAAACAGATCGTGGCAAATGGAACGAAGAAGACATGAGAAGAGCAGTGCTGTTCTTACTGATAGAATGGGATTTCTTCGAGCCTCGGCTACTTACGATGTTCCGAAGTCGACCTTAGAACGACGAGTAAGAAAAGCTCGTGAAACTGTTAATGCCGACACTGATTCTGATAACGACTGCGGGAAAAAACATTTGGGACGATTCAAAACAGTTTTCACAGCCGAGCAAGAAAATGAGCTGGCGGAGTATGTGAAATCTATGGAAGCACGGCTTTTTTGTTTAACAGGAAAAGAGCTACGCATTATAGCTTATCAGTTGGCTCAGCGGAATCATATAGATAACCCATTTAATACAGAAACTGGTATGGCAGGAGAAGATTGGCTCAGCGGGTTTTTAAAACGACACCCTGATCTAGCATACAGACGCCCAGAACCAACATCAGCTGCAAGAGCGATGGCTTTTAACAGAGTGGCAGTCAATAATTTTTTTACATTGTTGGAAAATGTAATAGATAAACATAAACTGACGCCTGAAAGGATCTACAATGTAGACGAAACGGGGATCAGTACTGTTCCAAAAAGTCAATCTAAGATATTGTCAACGAAGGGCCAGAAGCAAGTCGGCTGCCTCTCATCAGCAGAGAGAGGTCAGTTGGTCACTGCTGAAATTTGTTTTAATGCCGTTGGCACCTATGTCCCGCCAATGTTAATATACGCTCGGAAGCGGATGAAAGAAGAACTTCTGGATGATGCTCCGTCAGGGTTTTGGGGTACATGCAGTGACAATGGTTGGATTACAACAAAAATATTTTTTTATTGGTTTAAATCATTTGTGCAGTTTGCACAACCAACAAAAGAAAAGCCTGTATTGCTTCTGTTAGATGGTCACTCTTCACATACCAAAAATATTGACCTGATAGATTATGCAAGAGAAAATAATGTGATTTTACTATGTACACCACCACACTGCACTCACAAATTGCAGCCTTTAGATGTGTCTTTCATGAAACCTTTAAGCACGTACTACAGTGCAGAAGTGAAAAAATGGCTCAGAGATCACCCTGGTCGCGTGGTTACACCATATCAAGTGGCAAAACTTTTTGGACAAGCTTACTTAAAAGCAGCCACAATGTTAACAGCCATAAATGGATTTCGGAAATGTGGTGTATGGCCGCTAGATAAAAATGTATTTACGGATGCTTATTTCATAGCTGCAGAGACGACTAACACAGAAAATCTGGCAAGAGAAGAGCTAAATGTGGAAAATGCTCCATCAACTCAAACATCCGAACCTGCAATCACGGAAGAAAATTTATCGCGGCCATCCCCTTCAGTTCACCTTGGCCAAATTTCGTCTGCAACCCAGCAAAATAATGTACCTTCTTCTGCTATTTGTTCTCAGGCTGAAAATGGTCGTGGTTTGTCAGAAAATACAGAAAACATTATTTCTAATCCAAACTTACAAATTGATAAAGGGAGTGTTCCAGAGCCTCTGATATCCTCAGAAAATGCTGTCCATCCAGTTTTATCTACTGAAAAAGAAGATATTGTTGAACCAGCCACATCTTTTTCGAATAACAATGATGCCCAGGACTCGTTCAATTCTCAAATTGACATTTCTATGACTACCACGTCTTCTGTGCAGATGATATTTTCAATAGATATTCTCCCGAGATTATTAATACTAGAAAGAACCCTGAACAAACATTGGCCGAGCAACCTTCGACGTCAACATTTCGAGCTAAAGACAAAACTCCCGAAAGGCAAATAAAAAGAGAAACTTCTTTTCTGGTAAGTCCTGAAAATATTATGGCCATACCTAAAGAAGTTAGGACTCAGGAGAGAAAGACTAGGAAACGAGGGAAGACTGCAGTACTAACTGAATCACCTTACAAAAACGAACTCATGAAACCTATAAGTATTAAAGAAGGTAAAAATAAGAAAAAGCCTGATAATCAAGTGACTGAAAAAGGTAAAAAACAAATAAGGAAACCTGGAAAAAAGACTGCAAAGAAGATTAAAAAGACAACAGACAAGGAAAATCTGTAGAAAAAGCGTCAAACCAAAAGGTGCAAAAATGAAACAGAATCGGAAGATAGTTCATCCCAAGAAGAGGATGATGACTGTGCTTGCATCTATTGTGGGTACTTATACTCAGATTCAACGGAAGGTTGGGTCATCTGCGGCGCATGCCACGGTTGGGCGCATAATTCATGTGCCGGAGTAGATGAGGAAGACGAAGAGGCACACATTTGTGAACGCTGTCTACCCGATTAAAAAGCGTACTCGTTTTGCCCCACAGCGTTTCCCATCTTACCCCAGTTATGGGGCAAAACGGGAAATTTGCCGAGTTTATTTTTTCATTATTTGCCAAAAAAAGTTCTGTGATTTTGCATGCTACAACGTTTAATTATAAGAGAGAAATGTATAATGGTTATCTCTTTTGTTAAAGAATGTAATTAAAGAGTTTAATTTTCATTGTATAACGAGTTTTGTCTTAGCTATCTCATCTTGCCCCAGTCTCCCCTACCTCACACCGCGGTTGACCTCACTGCGACGCGACGCGACGCGCCGCTAGCCCGTTGCGGGCGTTTTACAAAACATCATCAAATTAATTTAGTGAATTATCAATTATCATAATCTACTTAGTTTAATTTTTTATCAGTTAACTATTTTATCATATAACAAGCATTAGCTGTAATCTTCTTAACCTGAACAATTATATTTTTGTTATTCGGTGCAATAATTAGCTTTATCGTATTAGCGTCATTTCTGAGGCTACTTTCATATTCACTCGCTTACACAGCGTCATCTAAGAAGCACGCGGTTGCTAAGTAATTGGGTTAGCACTCGAGTAATATTGTTTTCTTGATAAAATGTGGCCACTTGTTATTGAAACAGCACTAAGTATTGCTCGAGCCACATCAACAGATCATTCTCTTCTTCGTGTATATTTTGTAAGTTGTCCTATTTATTGTTTGCGCCTTTTGGTGATGATAAGCTGCCAAGAAATAAAAAAGATGTAGACCCGAGCCAAAAATATAATTGTGGTAAAAGCTGCAATGAGTTTTGAACGATAATAAGTTAAAGTTAACACTGTAGGTAAGCTTATACTTAATAGGAAAACGATTATAACGGCTAACTGAGTGTTGTCGCAGTTAAATATTAATACTTTTAATTTGAACATAATACATAATTAAATAGAAGAGCTGCAACAAGTAATTTCACAAAACTATTTCTAACGAGCGTCTGGCAGCGTTATTCAAGGGTTTAACTATGAAATATAACTACGAGCTTGTTGAACTACACAGTTATGAAATTCATGAATTCTTTTGTTCTTTAAAAGAATATAGTTGTGTAAAATTGTTTATTTTTAATTTGTTTTAACAGTATACCACCCCCGCAAAGACACTGAGGTCCGGGTTACCCGCGGCTGTGGTTGGATGGCGCACGACCGCCCATGTTACCAGACCAGCAACCGCGACCATCACGAGATAGTGTGCGGGTGCGCGAACAATTTATGCAACGCTGCTCATGAAGTGGATCCAACATCAGTTGCTGTTCTGTTCGTGGCCCTGGCGTGTTGTCTTTATTTCTATAGGGAATAGGTGTAACTGTTATATTTTATAGTAATAGAGTACTTAAACGACATTTTTTTCTTTATGATAATATTTCACTTCTTTTTACTATGTCAATAGAGTGGGTTTTTAATAAATATCAATATTGTTTGATTTCAGTACCGTGAAGAACGTAATCTTTCTTGAAAATTCGCTTAACATCCCTTTACTTTTTTTCAAGCAATCGCGACTTAAACAAGATGAATGCGCTTAGCAATCTATGCAACATCTTAGTAGTATTCTTACTACAGACTATATGATAAAATCACCAGAGTTCATACTTTATATAATGTTTTATTCTATTTATTTATTATGTCATTAACTAAGACGTTTATTATAATAAGTGTTTACAATATGCATAGCAATTATACGTTACTATAGAAACTTTTCATTATCATGACCAGCTACTGCGAAATCGTGTATACATGCGCTAATGACATGCCACTAATATGATGGTACAGACCCAACACCCATCACTATATATTGTTTTAAGCATTGATGGCCGCTAACGAAAGTACCTATTACTTAAAACGGAATTTAACTTTGTTTTTATTTTTGAGGTTCCAATATTTCGGTGCAGTTGTACAGCAGAGTTTTTTTTTCAGTTTTTCCGTGCATGTGTTCCGTGGCGCATACAACTGCGTCGAAATATCGGAAGCTCAGAAATAGGGATTACCCTTTAAAATAATTCCAAAATGTTCGTATGTTCCTTATTTATACTTCTATAAAGAATATTTGTATGCATATACTCGTAATATATAATGTAATTTTTGTAGTAGGTAATCACGCAAATAAATCTGCACAATAAAAGTGCAACCAGAAAGTATGTATCAAAGTCTCCACAACAACAGGAAAGAAACTTTCTTAGTTAGCCCAAAGAACAGACAAAGCCAGTAAGCTTATTTAGGAAAAAAATATATTTTTTTCTCTCCTCTATCAAGTTTAATAGAAACTCCTGAGCAGGAGCGAGAAACTTACGCCAGGGTTACTAAAATCCCTGCCAAGGTTCATAAGGACGTTGATTATGCAAAGGAAAAAATTACCCCACTTTAAAAAAAGCGACGTAACTACAATAATCGGTCTGTACCTTCAGAGGTTGATATGGATAATTCACGCTCTTCTGAAGCACAAGATAGTGCAATACATTTGATCGAAAAAAAGACATTACTTTTATGGAACTACTCAATAGTTTCAAAGAAATAGTATTTTAGAATAACACTTCCATAAGTCAGAAAGTTAAATTAGTCCGTGCTGCATAGAGTGGGTTATTTGAATCGTTGTTAAGAATATTTCAAATTGGCCCATATTGAAAATTATCTTAAACAATATAAATGGTTAACTCAACCAAATTAGTTAGTTTAAATATGTTTCAATGGAATGCTTAAAGCTTAGGCCCCAAATTAATTTGTTTTAAAAATGTGCATATCCATATTGCCATATGTCCATATTGCTTCCATTGATTTGGTAAAACCAAGATAACTCTTTTAAATCAAGGATGATTTTATCCACCGCTTTGATCGGGAAGATTTTTATGGAGGTATTGTTGTATTGTAGAACACGTTCCGGTCTCGTTCCATTAAACAACTTTGCATACCTAATGAAAAAACATAGTCTCCTAATTGTAGAAATTAATTCCCGTAGAGAGACTTCAAATAAAACTACGATTTTATTCCTCAGAGACACACTTTCGGCTTGTACACTTTAAAAGAAATGTTTTTAATGGCTTTCGATAATCATGGCTTTCGATAATCATTACTGCTTCTGAAAAATATTGCAAGGGTAAATACTTAATTGATGTCTATAGCGAAACTATTCTTTTCTGTGCTTTTTGAGTTAAATTCAAACTTTTTCCATAATGCTTATGAGAAATGGAATAAACAACCCCTTATTTCTATTCCAGGGAAAACAGCTTTAAAAGCTTTACACCGGCTTCATAATCCCTTTGAGGAATTTCAGGTTTGAAATCATGTTTAAAATAAATTTCAAATAAGTTACTTCAAGCTTATTCGACAAAAAAACCGATGAGGAAATTGTTATTGTTGCAAAAATAAATTATTGCAACAATAACAATTTCCTCATCGGTATTTTTAATGACACCGTGTAGTTTAGCAATTCTATTGAATGTTCCATTGACTAATACGTGCTTGACTGTCGAAAACAGAGGTCTGTGAGTCTTGACTCTCCAAAAACTCAAATTTTGTCATTTATTCCGTCTTCATAAAAAAAAACTACGTTTCCTAGTGGGGCGATAGTAACCTCGTTAATTTCAACGCCTCCAAAACACAAGCGTGTCTTTTCACGGCAAAAAGGAGTTCCTTCCACCTCACTCCTACTTTCCGAGGTACATCTGTACCTGTGACCGACAGCCTCGAGCTTCTTGGAATGGAGTTGTCTTCAGGCCTTAACTTCGGCGCCAACATCGAATCCAAACCTCAAATTGCAGCCAGAATGCTGGGCGTCCTAAATAAGGTCAAGCGATATTTCACGCCAGGACAGCTTTTAACACTCTATAAAGCTCAAGTCCGATCTTGCATGGAATATTGCTGCCACCTTTGGGATGGCTCAGCAAAATTCCAACTTGCTGCACTGGATACGATACAGCGCAGAGCTGAGAGGCTCATCGGGGACAACAAATTAGTGAAGAGCAAGCTTCACACCTTAGCTCATAGCCGCAAAGTTGCCTGTCTGGCGGTCTTCTACAGACTGTACTTTGGAGAGTGTGCTCAAGAGCTGCATCTGCTCATACCGCCATCTCCTTTTTTCCATCGGACATCCAGACGCACTGCAGGCTACCACCCTTTCTTGGTTGATATTCCTACCTGTCGCACCAAGCGCTTTTCAACATCCTTCATAACGCGCACAGCAAAGGAGTGGAACTCCCTCCCTGCGTCTATATTTCCGAGAACTTATAACCCGTCTATTTTCAAGGCCAGGGTGAATAGGCACCTTCTGGGTTAGCTCGTTCCATCGTGGATTCAGTCATGGCCCCCGGGCTAAATAAAAAAGTAAAACTTCCAGCATTATCTATTTCCATCTATTAGTAGTTTATTGTAATATATTAAAATCAATCAAAATAATAATTAAGTATTACACTATAAGCCCGAAAATATAGTGACAATGAAATGTCATAATGATCATTTCCCTCTTTAATACACATTATAGTAGAAAAGTTGTTTGTGTCTGAGGTTTTTTCATTCAAATTATTTATCTTCAGCAATTATTTTATACACAACAGAACCGAAAAGTGTATCTAAGTGGACAAACTTGTAGGGTTTTAAAAAGTATATCTTACAGGAATAAAAGCAGAGTTTTATAGTTTTATTTAAAGTGTCTCTACGGGGAAAGTGTATCTCTGGGGAAAAATTCGCTCTGTACGCTGAATAATATATTTTTCTTACATTTTTTTTAACAACTAAATAATCTTTTATTACTAAATTTTGCATGTCTTTATTGGTAAAAACTAGGGATAAAAGAAATTTAGTCGAAAAACTACGTAATTATAAGTTACAAAGTATCAAAATCATAAATCTGCGAAACCTAAATAAAACCATAAAGATGTATTTTCGAGGCAGAAATAAATTAGTAGCCTATACCTTTAAATCTAGAAATAAAAACTTTTTGGATTATAAAACGTTTTAATTACTAAATCAAAGATATTGGCCGCTTATTTTTTCTGCGTCGATTCTTAACCTATTCTACATTTTTAAAGAGAAGCCAGATAGACTGGTGCCGCAACGCATCACGTAACTCCCATTTTTTTTTCTGGATCAAAAAATCACACACTGAAGTTATTATTTCTTAAAACAGTTATGTGTAAAAATATCTTATGATAAATCTTCATATTTTCATATTTCGTATGTTTCAAATATATATGCACCGTTATTGTCTTCATATATTTTTTTATTACTATAGCTGTTGCAGAGGGTGCTCGCTGATTACCAGATAACCGCAACACACGCCTCTAACACCACATATCAAAGTCTGATTGGAGAGTTCATTAGCACACTCTTTTAATCTTAAGAAGATTATTAAATATATCATGGGGGAGCTCGATGGCGCAGCAGTTGGAGCGTTCGGCCTATGTTTGCGGAGGTTAAGCATCATTCACAGGGGCCGGTATTAGATGGGCGTCCAAAAGTTATTTCCTTGCTTCAGATGTACATAAAGTCATCGACTAATGCAAGGAGCATTAGATGATACCGACTGTTGATGAAGTGATATTCGTGTATAGTTCTTGCCCACATTATGTGGAATTGAGAATTTTCTGTCTTAAATTTCTTTTTAGAGGAACAAATAATTCGATTATTAATGTTAATCCATTACTTACTCAACTTATGTACCAAATTTCGTTAAAATCCATTTTAACTTTGAGTATTAGTATTAACTGTCAGCACAGATTTAGTTTGCTATTTACCGTAGGGCCTGTTGTGCTTCCTTCTGCATTTTGTAAGTATGTTTCTTGGTAACGTGTCTTTAGTGTACAATAAAGAGTTAGTTTAGCTATAAATCTTAATTTTAAAAGAGGCCATGCATAACCTCTTCTTATCTCGAGTTTTGAGAACTCCCTTTCAAAATTATGGATTAAAAATTGAAAGCACCTCATTATTAGTACCTATACACAAACAAAGTTTTGCTTTATCTTCTCTCACAAGTCTACATTTCTAATTTCTTTCTTCATCCATTTGGGCTGAACGAATAAATAAATGATTTCAAATGTTTTGCTTCTCTCAATTAATGGATCTTAACAAATAACGGTTTAACCTACATCCATGATATAGAAAACATCCATGTGGATTCTTATTTTTGTATACGTACAACTTTATATTCTTAGTGCTGAATTAGTAGAAAGACAATTCTTATTCTTAAAGACCATTTATCGTCATTCTTTGTTGGTACTTTGAAAAAGCTTATAAATAATAAGCTTTACTGGACTATCTAGTAAATAAGAGTTTAGCTTGACATATGCAACGGTAAAGTTAATGTTTAACATACGTTTTTAACAGAATATGAAAGCTTTAGTTAGCAATAAAACCAGTGACAATATTAGGCACCTGTTCCAACAGGTGAAAACCCTCGGAGGGCTACCGGCACACGGACCTTTGTTTGCTTATTACTTATTTACACAAAGACAGGGTATGGTCGCAATTTTAGCGACGCGAGTCCCATTTATCTATAAATGAAAAATAAACACGGTATTTGAATTAATGGCGGTATCAACTTAATGAATAAACGCAAGAGTAATGTGTATGTTTGTTCTTTGATGCATTCCTTATTCATTAATTCTATTATTATCTTGAAACTTTGTTGAATTTTTTTGCTAAGCTTGAGATTATGCCGTCCTAAAAAATAAATTTTAAAACTAATTAGACCTCGCTGCAGTAAATTAACTGAACCAAATGAAATAAAAATCGATAAGTGGGTATTTTTTTTTTAATTTTATGCTATACTAGCTTTCCGCCCGCGGCTTCGCCCGCGTGGAATTCGGTTATATTGCGGTATAAAGCACAACTATTAGAAAACTTCTCATTCCCACGGAAAAATCTAAGAAGCGTGATGTAACGCTGGATACAATTAGTTGTTAAACCAAAAGTGAATGGTACACTATATAATATGTTGTCCCTTGTGGAGCAAAAATGCATGCAGATTTTAGGCACTGGAAACCCGGGAACACGCTACATAAAGCTGACCATGTGAAAAACAATGTTTTTCCAAGCTATCATTCCACTACTTATGTATTTTAAAAAACACATCGTTACCATGTTTTATAAAACACCTAGCGCCATCTATCGCATACCTCAAGAACTAAACAACGTAACTAATACTTATACCAATTAGTAATTCGTTGACTTTAGTGATTTCAGGATAAGTAGATGTAAAAAAAAACAATTTAGACGATAAAACAAATTGTACGTCATCCCCCGGGAATTCCTCATTTTCGGGGATTCATTATCGTATCATTTAGCTTCTAAATTTACATGTTTATATTCGTTTGCAATATTTTACCTTGTTTTAAACGACACACAGCGCTATCTACAATCCATCCATCAAGCAAACAATATTTTTTGTTTTTCCTCGGGAATATCAATTTTTTCCAGGATAAAAGTACCCTATTATTTAATCCGGACGTTTATATAATGTCTGCAAAATTTCAAAGCAATCGGTTCAGTAGTTACGGCGTGAAAGCGGAACAAACAAACAAACAAACAAACTCACTTTCCGATTTATAATATTAGTAAGGATGGTTGCCCTTGCCATGTTGCTAATAGAAACTCCATGGCTGTTGTTATTCTCTGCTTGAAATTACGCTTATCTGACATTGTGTAAAAAAGGTAAGTCGGTCATTGTCTCATCATAAGTTAATTGCTCGCTAGATGTTGTGGGCAGGCGTATCGGTCCCACCTCCGACTAGGGAATGCAAATCTCGCGCGATTGGGGCTTAAGCGAGATCCCGCGAGTTTATGAATAACAATACTGCAAGAACTCGCCAATTTCGAGATCTCGCGAGATTAGCAGTTTGGTGTGTTTTTTTTGCAAATAATCACAATATTTGAATAAATTAGGAAAAAATAATAAATAGCATAAGTATTATCAGATAATCATTTATTTTCACGATTTTTTCAATAGCCTCTTATGCATCAATCAAACATTGTTTGACGTATCTGTCTATAATTTTTTAATAAACTTCTAAGTTGTAAACTTTGACATACGTATCTATCAAATAACAAATGAAAGAAACAACCAGTCTTCTCTTCTAATATAAAACAAAAAGCTTTTTGTAATTAAACAATTCTTTTATAACAAACAGAACAACGAGAAGTAAAAAAAATGAAACTTATCATGTGAGTTGAGTTGACTATTAAACTGAGATATTATTATCAATTAAATGAAACTATATCTACTCAGTAGATCCATTAGATATTACAGATTAAATAACAACATATACCAATTAGTCAGACTATTAGAAATTACAGATTAATTAACAAAATATACTAATCAAATGAAAGAAAAACGAAACCGACAGATCGCAACTCCGTCCGTGTCAGTCCGCGCTTCAAATAAGACGTTTTTATGCTCAAGTGCAATCTCGTTAAACTCGCGAGATCTCGCCTTTTTTTCGTCCGAGATCAATCTCGTTAAAAAAGGCCGAGAACTCGCGAGAACGAGATTGCATTCCCTACCTCCGACGTAGTGTTTTATTTCACTCGATACTGGTACCATTGGCTAGAAACATTCAATCACACTCCAACCCGCATGTCAAGCTTTTATGGCATATCCTCCAACTCCCCCTAATTAAAAGACGCTCCCGTTAAGGATTGCACGTAAAGGTTCTACACCGTAAACGGAACGTAAAGGTTCTTGTGGCGCAGTGGTATCCAATTTAAATACTAGTATAATTGTTTTTTATGCAAAGCGTGTAACTAACCTTTCTAGTAAATAAAATTAAAATTATGGTATAAACGCATGACTAGAAAACTGATAAAAACTAGCCCTGGACTTGACCGCTTGAGCCTTTTTAAGAGATCCTGTATAATAAAAATAATTTAGTATATGATGAAATATTCAATATTTAGGGAACATTAGTATTAGTATTATGATAAAAGAATCTAAGTCGGCTATCATTTTACAACAAATATTGTGATTTTTTTAAATCGCGTGTTGTGTAGCTCCAAACTACAAACAATGCGAACTGCGCGTTTTATAGGTAATCGTTCATGTTCGACGTGTATTTGTTTCATCTTATCTATCGCTTCTGGTACAGAAAAGAATCAACTTCTATCTACAATCTACTTCCTTTTTTTTATTTATTTAATTTATTTTAAGTTATTACTTTTACCTCAAAGAAAAATTTAAACCAGAATAAAAAAAATATATAAATTATCAGGCCTTTACCCTAATCACACTTTCTGAATTTTAGTTTCGATTCCTGTTACAATAGGGTCAGTCTGATCTCCTGGTTGGACTCCTAGAGTTTTATTTGAAGCATTCTGTTGAACTAATAAAGAAAGGCACTTCTAAATCGTGTTTTGATGTCTTGTCGAAGTTTTTGTAAGTATCGGCTCCTAGATTTCAAAGATAAACTATCTACTACATCTTACTTTGATGTGTCTGATTAAGTTTTCAGATTTCTATAAACATTGCTGCACTGAGTGGTCTCAAATTTCACTGTTGTTCGATATGTATGTAAGAGGACGATGATTATATATACTTTCCACTACACACATAAAAGTAGACATTGCTGTGAAATCTATAAATGCCTTTCCCAACACCCTCTTTAGCAAGTCTTTAACCAACTTGACCATACGCTCCCAAAATCCTTGTAACTGAACTCCCACTACAACTCGACTAGACCTACCAAGATAATCAGACTATTTTGATAACTTTTCTGAACCAGTGTATAAATAGTTAAGATTTCCCTAAGTTATTACATTCCTAAGGCCAATATCGTCTAATACCCACGTTGTGTAGCAGCAACCCAGATCCTTTTAGAATAGAAGAGTGAAATTACAGCATCGTAAGAGAAATTATAGAACGGAATTAGAATATCGTTTAAAAGTAATTGTTCCTGACTAAAATAATGAATTTAAAGCTTTATTGGATGGAAATAAATATAAAAATTAAGGAAGGAATGGAGCTCCCTCCTCGCTCCAACCCAGTGAGTGTCTTCCGCTAGATTACACCCCCCTCTTCCAAAAACCCAACGGAAGTTCCTTAAAGAAAGAATATGAAGTTATAGCTTGTCGACGCCATGCCATGAACTATGAATGTGGTGTGAATTTAAACCAAAACTACGGAAGATAACAATCGACTAAAGCTCACTGACTTCTAACAATTCAGAAGAGAATCAGTATAATCCAAAAGATAACCTAGGATCCACTTGGGAGACTTGGTTGTGAGGCAAGCCTGCGCTGTCGCACTTATTGCGTAGAACTACGACCCACTTCTGGCCGAGTCCATTCCAACACAAAGCAGCGCCTTGGATTGGAAGTACAATAAATCCCCGTCCATCCTAAACCATCTGACCTAGTCTGGACGATAATGATCCTAACAACGTCTTTGTCTCGCCAATAAGCCCCAATACAATTCTCACCCCCGCAGGTTTGGAGCATGTTAAGACCGCGCTCCGCTTGGACCGTACAGCCCATCCAACCGAACGCGGCCTAGTGTGCGATAATAATCTCAGCTGCGTGTAGAGTATTGGTTTTATTTCGGTTCACAAAAGTCACTATTGGACTTATTTAACCTATGCCCGAACTAAACCCAAGTGTACATTCCTGACATAACGTCCCAAGCTACATTCATACCCTTAAGATATACATATTATAAAAGAATATAACAAATGAGTTCATTGGAAATAAACATAAAGGAATAAGTGAAGTGTCTATATAGTTATAGGATTTAGTTTCCCTTTTTTATAATTAAGAGAAGGTTAAGTACGTTATAATTTAAGTAGAATTAAGTGAGGTTCCGTAAAGTTCAAATAAAAGTATGAGTTTAAATTATAGATGTTTAGATAGTAAGAAATCAATTTACCGAATTTAATTTCACTTTGTTTCAATGTTAAATTATTAAGATTATTTATCTTTCTTAAATGTTACAATATTTTATTGTTCTATTTTGTTAAATTTTATAGTTTTATTCCTACTATTAAGAGACTATAATTAAAAGTACGAACGTACAAATTAATGAACCGAATCCTACACTATCCTTACTAATATTATAAATCGGAAAGTGAGTTTGTTTGTTTGTTTGTTTGTTTGTTTGTTCCGCTTTCACGCCGTAACTACTGAACCGATAGCTTTGAAATTTTGCAGACGTAAAAATAAAAGTCCGGATTAAATAATAGGGTACTTTTTATCCTGGAAAAAATTGATATTCCCGAGTAACAACAAAAATATTGTTTGCTTGATGGCTGGATTGTAGATGGCGCTGTGTGTCCATTAAAACAAGGTAAAATATTGCAAACAAATATAAACACGTAAATTTAGAAGCTAAATGATACGATAATGAATTCCCGAGGGATGACGTACAATTTGTTTTATCGTCTAAACTGTTTTTTTAACATCTACTTATATGTTGCAAACGAATATGAACATGTAAATTCTGAAGCTAAATGATTCACTAAATGACTCATTCCATGGATTCCGATTATTCCAACAGACCTCCCATTTCAATTTAAAAGACTACAATTTCCTATAAGGGTTTCTATTTCAATGACCATTAATAAAGCACAAGGCCAAACTCTAAGGGTTGCTGGAGTACTCTTGGAAAAACATTGTTTTTCGCATGGTCAGCTCTATGTAGTGTGTTCCCGGGTTTCCAGTTCCCAAAATCTGCATGTTTTTGCTCCACAAGGAAAAACGTATAATATAGTGTACCATTCAGTTTTGGTTTAACAACTAATTGTATCCAGCGTTACATCGCGCTTCTTAGATTTTTCCGTGGGAATGAGAAGTTTTCTTATAGTTGTGCTTTATACCGCAATATAACCGAATTCCACGCGGGCGAAGCCGCGGGCGGAAAGCTAGTAGTTAAATATCCGAAAAATACACGTAATTGCAACCTCACCGTTCTAACTAGTTGTGAACTCTATTGATATAAACTCTTATGGCACCGACATCTATGTGCGAAAGAACTTCAATTAGTTATGATTTGTGGATTAATTCGTAAAAACGCAACATAATTAAAATAACGAACCAAGAAAACGAAAAATACACAGAAACACAGAAAATAAAATCAAAAGAATTAACACAGATATACATGGGACAACAAAATTAAATATAAAAATAAAATTTAATTTAATACTATCGATGTCATTCCACATTGGATGATTTATCATTCAATTATTTCACAAATGTTTCAAAACTGAATGTTTCAAAACAAAATCACCCAATGTTGAAATGACCTGACTTGCTTGGTTCTAAATATTTTCGAATAATCAAAATTTTTAATTTAATAACCAATTTAACAATAAGTCTACAATTCAGACCAAGCCAGTCTAAGTAAAAGACACATACCAACGCAGTCTTCTCGATCTTGGGTCTCTAGCTATTTCTGAAATAAATACTAAAAAGCACCCCCAATTTAACTACCTAACGAAACGTAAGCATAGAGACCCCAGACCTTTCAGGATCAACAGGTACATTTCCTTGTTCTGTAAGAAGCACAATTATTTCCTATCTCCCTCCCTAACATGATCGAATAATTTTACTTATAAACTAAATTTAATCGCGAAATGGTGTGGAGTGGTTTAAGGATTACTGGATCACTAGTGGTTGGTGCTTACTAACTACAAATCTTAAATCTTATTCTAATTAATGTGATACTTAAAACTACACGAAGAGCTGAAATAAAATAAAATTAGCTTATATCTACACCAACCTCCCCAGCACGCTATCCCAACCACGATTGATTTGTCTTTTTTTGTCCATACCATTTTCAGACACAATTAAAAGGACTGTTTAAGCCGCTAAAGACGGTATATACATATATATTTTATAATAAACTATCCCTCATTTTCCCTCGAGTTTTGCCTTTTGCTAAACTAAAACAGCCACCTTTAGATGTGTTTTTGTAGTTTCGAGCAAAGCTTTATATATCAAATAAATAAAGTACAAAGAAGTTCGCGATCTGTACTTTCTGAACCAACAAAACAAAATAAACTAAAATAGGCTTCCACACAAAAAATGACCTTGTGAAGCAAGTGCCATCTTTCTTGCAAGGATAGTATTATCAAATTAATTAATAATCCTGTCCCTGTTAGCCTATAGTTACCTTTTAGTAACTTGCAATGTTTTTTTTTATTTATTATTTTAATAATCTACTCTTCAAGTACAGTACCTAAATTTGAGAAACCCCACTTATTTCCAAAATAATACTCATCTCATTTATCATAAATGTGTGTGTTTTGTTTTCGGCAAAAAAAAACTAAGAGGTTAAAACCTCAGCTATTTGGATAAATTCTCCTAACACTTAAAACTAAAATCTTGAGATTACTCTACAATTTCATCTCGAAACTATTGAAAAAATCCAAATGCTTCAAAATCTAGTGTCATGTATATGTAAAATACCCCGATATATATATATATATATATATATATTAAAACTTATTTTCTAAAATTTAATGGCCTCTCTTTTGATAATAATATAATGATTTACTCTATCCTCTTTCGAGTAATAAACCATTAATTTTCCCTATCTTTATTATTTGCCTTCATCTAAAGGTTGGTCTACTATTCTTACACTAAATTTACTTATTCTAAGTTTACAACCTTATTTAATCATCTTTTCCTACGGGCATCGAACCGTAGGTTGTTTGAAAGATTTTGCAAAATAATTTTACTGACCAACCGATTTCCCATCACCCTTATGTCTACCCAGTGTGATAAATGAGTACTATTTTGGAATAACACAACATAACAAACAAATTTAATTGGAAATACAGAAAAATTTAAATATATTGTTATGGATTCGTCCACTCCAAATTAAGTTGAGATTCGTAACCAATTTACAATAGACCAATCCCTAACAACCCTGTGCAGGAGAAAAACAAAATTATAAAAATGGAAAATAAATAATTAAGACATACTGAAACGGCCAGCCCGCCCGCCTGCTTTCTCACTATCCCTTCACTCCACGATTTTTTGCACGACTGCCCCCCGCTCCCCTGTCTTCCGGTCTTTTTATAGGTTCGTCACCATAGGTACTCATCCACAACCATCAATACGCGGCAAACAATTATTTATCTAAAATCTTGTTAAAATCTTGTCAATACAGTACAAATTTGGAACTCTTACGCACTAGACTCAACAATTATTCGAAACCGAGGATTTTGACCGCTACGAAGAATGAAATAAGACACATTTTACTTGACCTATAAAACTAGCACGTCGAGACTTGCGAGGCCTCTTGTTTTTTTTTTTTTTATTATAAGCTTTGTAAACCTAACGCTGAGAAATTAGAGTTTGTCGATCTGTTTCGGTTAAATATTATTTTTTTCTTAACTATACTTATGAGCTAAGCTTGATCGTTACATTCACCCCCAAAACTTTTATTTGGTGAAACAAAATTTCAGCCAAATAAAATTTTTCATATGCATTCACTGCGTGGGTTAAATAAAGAGAACAAAATAATATGTTAGTGAATTACGTAAATTTATTCATTTTACATAGGAAATAAAATTCATATTCTTGGTTTTCCTACAAAATTAAGTTTCATAAACTCCACCCCCCGATTCTCTTAGCCATGTAAATAACTCCACTCTTCTAAATTCTCTCCATTTCACGGACATCAAATTGTAGGCCAACTGGGCCTACGACACTTTGAAGATTTTTTTTTTATTCTATCCACTTTTTTTTAAATAAAAAAAATTCTTTTAATCCTGGTCACGGCACCAAATTGTAACTGAACTCCCACTACAACTCGACTAGACCTACCAAGATAATCAGACTATTTTGATAACTTTTCTGAACCAGTGTATAAATAGTTAAGATTTCCCTAAGTTATTACATTCCTAAGGCCAATATCGTCTAATACCCACGTTGTGTAGCAGCAACCCAGATCCTTTTAGAATAGAAGAGTGAAATTACAGCATCGTAAGAGAAATTATAGAACGGAATTAGAATATCGTTTAAAAGTAATTGTTCCTGACTAAAATAATGAATTTAAAGCTTTATTGGATGGAAATAAATATAAAAATTAAGGAAGGAATGGAGCTCCCTCCTCGCTCCAACCCAGTGAGTGTCTTCCGCTAGATTACACCCCCCTCTTCCAAAAACCCAACGGAAGTTCCTTAAAGAAAGAATATGAAGTTATAGCTTGTCGACGCCATGCCATGAACTATGAATGTGGTGTGAATTTAAACCAAAACTACGGAAGATAACAATCGACTAAAGCTCACTGACTTCTAACAATTCAGAAGAGAATCAGTATAATCCAAAAGATAACCTAGGATCCACTTGGGAGACTTGGTTGTGAGGCAAGCCTGCGCTGTCGCACTTATTGCGTAGAACTACGACCCACTTCTGGCCGAGTCCATTCCAACACAAAGCAGCGCCTTGGATTGGAAGTACAATAAATCCCCGTCCATCCTAAACCATCTGACCTAGTCTGGACGATAATGATCCTAACAACGTCTTTGTCTCGCCAATAAGCCCCAATACAATTCTCACCCCCGCAGGTTTGGAGCATGTTAAGACCGCGCTCCGCTTGGACCGTACAGCCCATCCAACCGAACGCGGCCTAGTGTGCGATAATAATCTCAGCTGCGTGTAGAGTATTGGTTTTATTTCGGTTCACAAAAGTCACTATTGGACTTATTTAACCTATGCCCGAACTAAACCCAAGTGTACATTCCTGACATAACGTCCCAAGCTACATTCATACCCTTAAGATATACATATTATAAAAGAATATAACAAATGAGTTCATTGGAAATAAACATAAAGGAATAAGTGAAGTGTCTATATAGTTATAGGATTTAGTTTCCCTTTTTTATAATTAAGAGAAGGTTAAGTACGTTATAATTTAAGTAGAATTAAGTGAGGTTCCGTAAAGTTCAAATAAAAGTATGAGTTTAAATTATAGATGTTTAGATAGTAAGAAATCAATTTACCGAATTTAATTTCACTTTGTATCAATGTTAAATTATTAAGATTATTTATCTTTCTTAAATGTTACAATATTTTATTGTTCTATTTTGTTAAATTTTATAGTTTTATTCCTACTATTAAGAGACTATAATTAAAAGTACGAACGTACAAATTAATGAACCGAATCCTACACTATCCTTACTAATATTATAAATCGGAAAGTGAGTTTGTTTGTTTGTTTGTTTGTTTGTTTGTTCCGCTTTCACGCCGTAACTACTGAACCGATTGCTTTGAAATTTTGCAGACGTAAAAATAAAAGTCCGGATTAAATAATAGGGTACTTTTTATCCTGGAAAAAATTGATATTCCCGAGGAACAACAAAAATATTGTTTGCTTGATGGCTGGATTGTAGATGGCGCTGTGTGTCCATTAAAACAAGGTAAAATATTGCAAACAAAT
The DNA here is from genome assembly GCA_927399485.1 of Calamotropha paludella. Classification (NCBI taxonomy): domain Eukaryota; kingdom Metazoa; phylum Arthropoda; class Insecta; order Lepidoptera; family Crambidae; genus Calamotropha; species Calamotropha paludella. The sequence continues at coordinate 13,616,739 of OV656803.1, read as the reverse complement.
ATAAACACGTAAATTTAGAAGCTAAATGATACGATAATGAATTCCCGAGGGATGACGTACAATTTGTTTTATCGTCTAAACTGTTTTTTTAACATCTACTTATATGTTGCAAACGAATATGAACATGTAAATTCTGAAGCTAAATGATTCACTAAATGACTCATTCCATGGATTCCGATTATTCCAACAGACCTCCCATTTCAATTTAAAAGACTACAATTTCCTATAAGGGTTTCTATTTCAATGACCATTAATAAAGCACAAGGCCAAACTCTAAGGGTTGCTGGAGTACTCTTGGAAAAACATTGTTTTTCGCATGGTCAGCTCTATGTAGTGTGTTCCCGGGTTTCCAGTTCCCAAAATCTGCATGTTTTTGCTCCACAAGGAAAAACGTATAATATAGTGTACCATTCAGTTTTGGTTTAACAACTAATTGTATCCAGCGTTACATCGCGCTTCTTAGATTTTTCCGTGGGAATGAGAAGTTTTCTTATAGTTGTGCTTTATACCGCAATATAACCGAATTCCACGCGGGCGAAGCCGCGGGCGGAAAGCTAGTAGTTAAATATCCGAAAAATACACGTAATTGCAACCTCTCCGTTCTAACTAGTTGTGAACTCTATTGATATAAACTCTTATGGCACCGACATCTATGTGCGAAAGAACTTCAATTAGTTATGATTTGTGGATTAATTCGTAAAAACGCAACATAATTAAAATAACGAACCAAGAAAACGAAAAATACACAGAAACACAGAAAATAAAATCAAAAGAATTAACACAGATATACATGGGACAACAAAATTAAATATAAAAATAAAATTTAATTTAATACTATCGATGTCATTCCACATTGGATGATTTATCATTCAATTATTTCACAAATGTTTCAAAACTGAATGTTTCAAAACAAAATCACCCAATGTTGAAATGACCTGACTTGCTTGGTTCTAAATATTTTCGAATAATCAAAATTTTTAATTTAATAACCAATTTAACAATAAGTCTACAATTCAGACCAAGCCAGTCTAAGTAAAAGACACATACCAACGCAGTCTTCTCGATCTTGGGTCTCTAGCTATTTCTGAAATAAATACTAAAAAGCACCCCCAATTTAACTACCTAACGAAACGTAAGCATAGAGACCCCAGACCTTTCAGGATCAACAGGTACATTTCCTTGTTCTGTAAGAAGCACAATTATTTCCTATCTCCCTCCCTAACATGATCGAATAATTTTACTTATAAACTAAATTTAATCGCGAAATGGTGTGGAGTGGTTTAAGGATTACTGGATCACTAGTGGTTGGTGCTTACTAACTACAAATCTTAAATCTTATTCTAATTAATGTGATACTTAAAACTACACGAAGAGCTGAAATAAAATAAAATTAGCTTATATCTACACCAACCTCCCCAGCACGCTATCCCAACCACGATTGATTTGTCTTTTTTTGTCCATACCATTTTCAGACACAATTAAAAGGACTGTTTAAGCCGCTAAAGACGGTATATACATATATATTTTATAATAAACTATCCCTCATTTTCCCTCGAGTTTTGCCTTTTGCTAAACTAAAACAGCCACCTTTAGATGTGTTTTTGTAGTTTCGAGCAAAGCTTTATATATCAAATAAATAAAGTACAAAGAAGTTCGCGATCTGTACTTTCTGAACCAACAAAACAAAATAAACTAAAATAGGCTTCCACACAAAAAATGACCTTGTGAAGCAAGTGCCATCTTTCTTGCAAGGATAGTATTATCAAATTAATTAATAATCCTGTCCCTGTTAGCCTATAGTTACCTTTTAGTAACTTGCAATGTTTTTTTTTATTTATTATTTTAATAATCTACTCTTCAAGTACAGTACCTAAATTTGAGAAACCCCACTTATTTCCAAAATAATACTCATCTCATTTATCATAAATGTGTGTGTTTTGTTTTCGGCAAAAAAAAACTAAGAGGTTAAAACCTCAGCTATTTGGATAAATTCTCCTAACACTTAAAACTAAAATCTTGAGATTACTCTACAATTTCATCTCGAAACTATTGAAAAAATCCAAATGCTTCAAAATCTAGTGTCATGTATATGTAAAATACCCCGATATATATATATATATATATATATATTAAAACTTATTTTCTAAAATTTAATGGCCTCTCTTTTGATAATAATATAATGATTTACTCTATCCTCTTTCGAGTAATAAACCATTAATTTTCCCTATCTTTATTATTTGCCTTCATCTAAAGGTTGGTCTACTATTCTTACACTAAATTTACTTATTCTAAGTTTACAACCTTATTTAATCATCTTTTCCTACGGGCATCGAACCGTAGGTTGTTTGAAAGATTTTGCAAAATAATTTTACTGACCAACCGATTTCCCATCACCCTTATGTCTACCCAGTGTGATAAATGAGTACTATTTTGGAATAACACAACATAACAAACAAATTTAATTGGAAATACAGAAAAATTTAAATATATTGTTATGGATTCGTCCACTCCAAATTAAGTTGAGATTCGTAACCAATTTACAATAGACCAATCCCTAACAACCCTGTGCAGGAGAAAAACAAAATTATAAAAATGGAAAATAAATAATTAAGACATACTGAAACGGCCAGCCCGCCCGCCTGCTTTCTCACTATCCCTTCACTCCACGATTTTTTGCACGACTGCCCCCCGCTCCCCTGTCTTCCGGTCTTTTTATAGGTTCGTCACCATAGGTACTCATCCACAACCATCAATACGCGGCAAACAATTATTTATCTAAAATCTTGTTAAAATCTTGTCAATACAGTACAAATTTGGAACTCTTACGCACTAGACTCAACAATTATTCGAAACCGAGGATTTTGACCGCTACGAAGAATGAAATAAGACACATTTTACTTGACCTATAAAACTAGCACGTCGAGACTTGCGAGGCCTCTTGTTTTTTTTTTTTTTATTATAAGCTTTGTAAACCTAACGCTGAGAAATTAGAGTTTGTCGATCTGTTTCGGTTAAATATTATTTTTTTCTTAACTATACTTATGAGCTAAGCTTGATCGTTACATCCTCCTCACCAAGGAGCTTGAGGAGTTTTTAAGTTTGATGTGAACATTTATCCCAATCTACTCTTCTAAAAAGATTATTTGCATCTTGAACATTTGTGCCATTATCTGAGTAAATTGATTTAGGCTTGCATTTTCTAGCAATGAATCTCCGCAATGCTAAAAGAAAATCTTCAGTTCCGTGAAGTGCATATAAAAAGAGCCAACCCAACATTTTTCATATTTCTTGAGATACAGTGATCCTGCAAAGTTTACACCGGTTACATCAAAAGCTGCTCCACATAGAGTACGATTTGTTGGATGAGGAGAGAACTGAGCACCTTTAAGCACTATGACGTCTCCATGAATTGCGTTCTAGTGCAACTTTCTTAGCCAATCTTCTAATGCCTACAACCCAATATTCTTCTCGGACTATATAAATTAAAGTTTTTAAAATCAGTATGTGCAGGTTCGATGTGCTCATCTTACAAGCTTCAGTACCAAATAGTTTTTACCGGGTATTAATTACCATGGGAAGTATAAAATTCTAAGCATCTTCACGTGATGTTAGTTTGGTCATAGTAACACATCTTCCATCCTAAGTATATCTAAATTTAGTGAGTTTTTAGTTTTGTTCAAATTTTCCTACTGTATCTAAAGCAAATGTTTTTGTCCGCCGCTTTTATTCTATTGATGACAAATCTTTAATGTTCTTTTCTTTTTTATCCCATGCAACTCCAATCATGCGAACGGTTTTAGAAAATTGGGAAAAGTAGTTTAATTTGTCTGAAAAATTATGAAAATTTTGAACCGTCAAACAAGTTTACTTTATTTACCTCTTTTTTATTTCAATAATTTCTGGATAATTATCAACATTTGGTCTAACTTAACTTTAACCAACTTGATCCTTCCCACCACCAACTAAAAAGTAAGAATTTTGCATTGCAACGTCGTGAAGGCAAATCGGCAGAATTTAAATTTTCAGAGATGTGGCGTCAACCTTCTACACTAGTTTTGTCTGTGATCTCCTTAACCCTGTTGTTTACAAACACATTTAAACCAGATTGTTTTCATATCCATACATTGCTAGTTTCACTGTCAGACCAGCTGCCACAAGTACCATCCTGGGCATAGTTATTTCTCTTTAAGGCGTTACTCTAGATTTGCCGGAGACTAACTGGATAACTATTCTATCGTCATATTCTGTTCTCAAAAAATACAGGCATCATAAGGTGATTTACTGGAGTCACAAAATATATGTAATGTTGGGAATAACAAATACCTATATAGTCAGGTGCGAGAAATTGTTTTAAAGCTTCTATATGTTGTAACCAGTCTTGAGTTTCCTTCAAAATTTCAGATGGAATTTCTTCGTCCCATCCAAAAAATTTTTCCTACACTTTTGCAGCTTTCAAAATTAAAGTTCTCTTAGTAATATTATTTGTTTTTATTGATGGCACCTTACAATAAAGTTCATCGGTTTTTGGATCCCAACCTATTCAGGTGTATTACTGAATACACCTAATGCGTGCGAAAGTGCGAAAGTGTGCGAAAAGGGGAAATGTCATGTTAAATCCCCTTTTTTGTGTGATATCTGTATTCTAGACAAACTTTATAAATAGTTCGACTTATTTTTGACAGTGCAGTTGACTACTGACAACACTACTGTGTCAAGCAGATATCTGAAGAGAGCCAACATTTAGCTCCGGCGTCAAGATTTCTTTGTAATAATTAGCTGACCCGGTAACGCGTTGCTATGGTAACGCATTGCTATGGTAACGCGTATACGATGGAAAAAGAGCGGGAAATCGAGTGGACAGACAAACACACAAACAACAAATTTGTGTTCTTAGATTATAGATTACGAATCGGCTATTTATAAGTACATTTAGAATTAATAGGCTGGATGTGGGGATTGTTCAAAGTATTCTAAGTAACCCCCAATCTGCGGCAGCTCTAGGTTTATGTAACTTATTGGTAGATGTATAAGATATGCAATAATTTAAATATAGTTCGATGGAGCTGGCATGTCAGAAGAAAAAAGCTCCTTAATAAATAAAGATAAAAAGATGAATATTTTTATTTTACTAATGGATTTAAACTACCGCCAAGTAACGCCTAATTCTATCAAAAATTTTAATTAGTTTACAGGTTACGAAAACATGTATTTAACACGTTCATGGAGACTCTGTCACCAGCCGTAAATTAAAATAATGCCATTGTGATACTATGGCTATGGGCGGTGAACTTCAAACAGCCAAAACTGGCGTTCCGTCTGCAGTCGAAGTGTGACAGCATACCTTTACAAATTTTGCTAATGTTATAGCAAACAATTAAGCGACCAAATCTATAGAGGTTTTATTGTGTGCTCCACATAAACATTTGCATATTACTTGTTATGACATAATGTGGTCTGCCGCCGTGGACTTCCCTAAAACTTAGTAAAAATGATATTGCTTATATAATTAAGAAGCTCAGTGTCACCAGCGAGGGTAAAGACGCACACTTTAGGTACGGAAAAGGATTCGGATACAGAAGTAATATCCATTACGACAGTTCGTCTGACGAAGTGCCACCTATTACAGCAAAGGCGAGATAGAAGTAATTCAGAAAAACGCTATGTCTTTAACAGAGGTATTGAAAATTGTAATGGGTTTTGGATGTGTCATTTTAATAACCCCAGGATACGTCAATAGTCCGTGAACATATTTTTTAAATATAATTCGCAAAAATAATATTTGACACATGACTTACTTATTTGACCACGACTGTAGATCACATTAAAGTAAATAATCTTGATGATAGTTAAATTTGTTGTTTTCTAGTAACCCAAAACAATACATCTTTACAAATACTCTCAACATCTATGCATAACGTACATCTCATTACATCTTCATAAGTAATATGCGCCCCCACGTTTTGAGGCGCCCCTCGCTTGGCCCCGCCGGGTTATTTTATTCTTTTTTGGTTACAGAAAAACGTGGGATTTTTAGATTTTTAAATCTAGTATTATTATTTGCGTAGTTGTGTTTGTTTCAAAAATATAACGTTTGTTTTGCGTTACTAGAAAACAACAAATTTAACTATCATCAAGGTTATTTACTTTAATGTGATCTACAGTCGTGGTCAAATCCCCCTCGCTTGGCCCCGCCGGGTTATTTTATTCTTTTTAGGTTACTGAAAAACGTGGGATTTTTAGATTTTTAAATCTAATATTATTATTTTACTCTTTTTAATTTTCTTGCGTTATTATTATTTTATTCTTTTTATTTTATTAATTAATCGCAGTAAACCATGAGTCGCTATGACTTTTTTCATATGAAAGTGAAATTTCGCAAAATTTGGCCTGAAAGTGGCCGTAGAAAGTTAAAAGTTGTTTTAGGATGCATTGTCATCGGGTTCTGACTTGCTCCGAAAATTTCAGCTCGCTAGGTGGCCGGGAAGTGCCTCAAAATTGAGTTGCAAGAATCCAACTGCACAGACAGACAGACAGACAGACAAACAAGAAAGCGACCTGAGAAAAACGTGGGAAAAATATCATGAATTACTTACACATAAGTGCAATATAAGTATAAGATAAAAGAAATTAAGTCAAAACTTCTTCTTCTGCTGATACTGCTGCCAGTTTTCTGGCATACTTAAGACTTTTGAATTGAAGGTGGTGAAAGCTTTGCATAGCTTTTTATTTAAAGTAGTTTGACTTTTTTTATCACCAACGTTAAATTCGTGTGTGAGTTTTTTAGGTACTTCAAGTCAGGAAATTACAAGTATTAATTTCAATAATAGTTGACAACTTTGCTAATCCTGGAGGTGGATGATGTTTATTAGTCTATATATCATTATTTATGTTTTTTATTTCTGACGATGTAAATACTAAATAAAATCAGTTTATCAACGTCACACAGTTGTGTCAGATGAAAGTCGACAGCTTACTAATTTACCTAGCACTGCCCAGGGCGGGATAATCCTCCGTCATTTCGCTCGTTGTTAATAATAAATATTGTTACAATGAAGACGACGTCAATTTATTAAATGACGCTAATTTCGTTTAGTTTCCTAGTAAAAATACTTCATTTTATAGAATACATTATCGGTCCAGCATCGGATCAATATTTCGGATTGTGCGGATTCTAAATGACGTAAGACATTAAATCAAACAGACAAAGTAATGTTCTTACTATAACTGGGTTACCAGGGGAATTATTGTAAAATTTTTACAGAAAACTCAGGCCATGATCAGCCATGCTCGTATATTATAAATAACTATTTTATATCATACATACTCATTTTTGTTATATATCTTCCTTTGACAATTAGCTCTAGCTTAGTTCTATTTCTTTATATGTGAAGGCGGTTCTCAGGCGTAAATGTAAGTTCTTAAATGTGCAAGCATTTAAGTAAATATAAGTATGATACACTTTAACAATGAGGAAGTCTGAATTTAAAATCCTCACTCTAACGCGATTAGTAGATAATGTTTGCATACATGAAAACTTAAATTCAGCCCTCTGTTGGCACTCTGACTTAAATATAAATAAAGTATACTTAAATGAACCCCCTCCCGCGACGTGACAGGGGCGCTTATTGACGGGTCGCATTGATTATGTCAAATTACCGTCAAGAAAACTTCATAGTAAAAACCCAATGTTTATAAAATTTGAATATTTTTGTTTGTTACATAAACATATATTAATAAACATCCTAAAGCTTTAAGGCCAAGAAAAATGCTAATTTATTTTTTAAAGTTTCAGTTAGAAACGCCTATTCTTTTTTATTTTAAAGTAAATGAGAGAGCTTTAATCAAACGTCTTTATTAGCCTGTGGTATCTGTACTATTGAATAATTAGGCTAATGAAAACTGTAGTAAAATTCGTGAATCCCAGAATTGCTTAGAGATATAATTCAAATTTCACGGAGGCCTTTGCAATATTTATTATGTACGAATATTAAAGCAGTGTTTAATTTTACATAGATGAGTGGATAAATTATTCAAATATAATCACAGAGAAAGCAGTGTAGTTTTTATACTTGTCTAATAGTGGAATTAATTAAAATGATTGTTTCAACTTCGCGTTATAGGTAAAGGCTGCCACAAATACGGTCTTGCTTTCAAATATTAAGAATTCCGCTATTTTATTAATGTTCATTTTGACAAATAGGAAAAAATGCCTAAAGCTATTTATTTATAATTTTCTTTCAATTCAGGTTCGATTTAAGTAAGAATAGATACAGATAATTCTATCGCATACGTTCTATTTTTAAGAATAAAAAGTCATTCGCGGACTAAATAAACCCAAAATATGCAAACAACTAAGATTTATTTTACTGAAGTAGGCATATGGAAATCTGTTAGGTACGATAAAAATAAGGTACCGTGAAAAATAAATATGGTTTCCGTAAATTGAATTGAACCAATGAAACAAACTGTCAATGATTGTTTTTATTTCAAGAAACTGTTGTGCTATAAACTAAATAATTATTCCATAAATACATTATTACGTTTCTTATTGTAGGTTTAATCTCAAACAGGTATTACGAGAGCTAGAACAATTTCGCGATTTAATATTTAAAGTTTACACAGTTTACTTAAGCCTAGATAGCTAACCTTATTAAATATTCCATTTAAGCTAACCATCCGTCAAAAAGACGAGTATTTGAAACTGTTGTTGTTTAAATGTACGTAATAAAATTAATGAAATTATTTTTAGGTATGTGATATGGGCAGGGATTATAAATAAAATGTTTTTCTTAAATTTAAATTATTAGCTATATATTTTATATTACTGTAACATTTATAAGGCTCTATATAAATGAAATTAATTTTTATGTATACATTGTGTTTTTTAATAAAATAAAATAAAGGGGGAAGCCAATGTTTTTTAATAATTACATTGGCTTCCCCCTTTTTTCTTTTACGGGTTTCTGTTGCTAAGATGTCAAAGCTACTTCTGGGTTACCAAGTTCAGATTCCGATGATGTACCAGGGCGTCCAGGTCTAGGGTCTGCCCTTGAACCGATTGGAGTTTGGGATTCTAGTAACTGTAGAACACTAAAGATGTTGTCTATTACGTGTCTAAGCATTATTGTTACTGCCAGTCTTAATTTAAGCCAAGGTTCCGCAAGTTGATAGTATAATGCTTTCAGAAAGTCTCTTCGGGGTACTATCTTTTGACCACATGTCGACAAATTGTGGCAGGGGGTAACCTACGTTCCCGCGGCGAAAGTCAAAATACGCAAACAACTACGATTTATTTTACTGAAGCAAATATGAAATCTGTAATCTATTATAAAAAGAAGATACCGCGAAAAATAAAGATGTTTCCTGTAAAAAGGCTACCAATAAAACAAACTGTTAATGATTGTTTTTATTTCAATAAACTGTTGCGCTATAAACTAAATAATTATTCCATAAATACATTAATATGCTTCTTATTGTAGGCCTAATCTCAAACAGGTATTACGAGAGCCAGAACAATTTCGCGATTTAATATTTAAAGTTTACACAATTTACTTAAATATTAAACCCAGCCTATCAAATTATTCTGGGTAAACAAATACTAAAATAGTATAACATTATTTTAAACCTTAGAATTACACAATATTGATTAAATATATAAATCACGTAACCACAAATTACACAAATACTTCGACGGCTATAATATATAAAGTAACATAAAAATATAAACGGAAATTGACATAATGTTTGGTTTGGGCAGATGTAACTAGTAACACTTATGATTGTAGATTAATTGGATATAGATTTTTAAATGGTTAGTTTATATCTTGAGTAGGTATCTGTCATTGTGATTTGGGTTTGAAGTAATTTTGTTGAGGATTAATTTTGTTTTGCGAGTCTCTTTTTTCGTTCTGCGTGTGGCGACAATTCCTTTTGTTCCAGGTCGCTACGATCTATGGTCTCTCCTTGTATTGAGATTTCTGTGAAAAAAATATTTCGCATATAACAAACATTAACCACTTTACTAACTCTCGGTATTAAAGATTACTAAGTTTATCTTATATGTAAAAATCTTCACGACCTGACAATACCACGGAAACAAATAACTAAACTGTGCTTTGTATGTACATGATAATCTATAATCTAAGATCACAGTTGTTTGTGTGTTAGTCTGTCCGCTCTTTTTCCATTGTACAAAAACGTTACCATAGCAACGCGTTAACCGCAAGTAGTTCGTCTACCGGACGCTAGATGGCGCTAACGGAAAAATATTTAATAATAGAAAAAATTAAAGAATTTTAGAAGGGACAGGCCGCTAGTTTTAAACAAAAAAAAATAAGGTTGAGTGTTTCATCGCGATGAACTCCGAAACTACTCAACCGAATTTGATGTTTTTTTTCAGTTTGCTGGATTTGTTCCAATTTAGGACATTGGTTAGGTTTTATTTTAAATAATAATAAAAAAATTAATGCAAATATAAAAATTATCCACAGCAACACGTGACCGGGTCAGCTTGTATTTATACCGGGTAATTTTATAAACGCCATCCAAATTGATATATTATATTCTTTAAATAAAATAACGAAACAGGCATTTTTTCTTTTGGTATCACCCAGTACTAAAATATTAAGTTAAGGCTATACAAAGTTATCCAAAGAAAACTACCGATTGTTGTCACAATCACGCTACACACGTTGTTGTAGCAGAAGATTACACGACCCTCGCCCCACCCTCCCGTATTTCACTGATAAAAAACAACGCTTTTTATAAGTTGCAAATATGAACGAAAAAGGATTTGGAACGTCAAATTGAGAAACTTATGAGTTGTTTTGTTCTTTGATAAGAACGTTATTAAACGATAACACTATTAATAAAAGATAAAAAAAGAACATAAAAGTAAACCATACTTTTTGCACTAAGCCACATTAAAAAAAAATAATCGACTTATGTACAATAATTGGTTGGAGTAAGGCAAAAGGTGTTTTTCCATCACAGAACCTAAAAAACACAGGATCGCATAAGCAATTCGAAAATCGGTATAACAAAGCAATAGATTCAACGATAAGACATTTCAATATTTGAAATATATCCTAAGTTGAATCCCGAGAAAAAAATAACAGGAGTAAAACGCATTTATTTTTAACCACTTTATTCAACAGCATCAATAAATTCAAGCTTTACACATTTCATATTTTTCATCAAAATTATTCTAAGTGCCAAAACCTATTATCACTCATTTGCCGCTAAACTCGAAACCGGAGGGAAAAAATAACAAGAGTAACAAGCTGTTATTTTTGTTCATTTTACACGATAGGATAAAGAAATGTATATTAATAGAGTTTTATATTTTTCTGAAAAATTTTACGCCTTAGCCGCCCTGCACACACTTTGCTTTATTCCAATCCAATAACTAATTTAAAATCCAAGTAAAATACACTTCCATGAAGTTTGAAAACAATCAATTTACTGTAGGCGGTTTCTCTTAAAACAGTCATGCACGTTTATGAACATTGTCTTTAATTTTATTACTTTTCTTTCACTTCGTCAAATGCACGGATTATTTTTATGGAATCTATGTTAACAAATAGACATAGGTATATATATATATATATATATATATATATATATATATATATATACAATACATAGATATGTTATATTCATAAATATATATATAAATACCCATGACTCAAGTACAAATGCATCACACAAACATCTGTCCGTTCCGGGTATCGAACCATGGATTCGCGGCGTGAAAAGCAAGATCGCTGCCGTTGCAACATACGGTTGACAGTTTCTAAATCCATTATCTAGTAATGTAAGAAATAATGGCCTAGATACTCATTATGATACGATCAATTTCATAAAAAATGTAAGCCGAACTACAGTCCCGTCATCATTATCTCTTTTCGCCTTCATATAAATGCCATAATGGAAGAATGCAGAATGGAGCTGATGGAAGAAACCTTCTCACACCACGACAAAAGTGACACCAGAGGTGTTCAGTGAACATTTTAGTGATTGCCATCACCTGTCTTAAAAGGTGGATAAAAACTAAGAGGTCAATAACGGTGTGGTCTTTTTTATAGTGGCTCCTTGAACAGGAGCATATAGTTGTGAAGATGGTGTTATTGAGCTCATAACACCATCTTCATGAACACATGTCTTTCACGCTCTAAAACCTCGGGACCAGTATACATCGTTGTTGGTGACTAAGGATAAGTGTGTGGATGTGAGGTATCACATCATTTACCATATTCACCGGTTTTGAATGACCTGCTTGAACTTCAGTCAAACCGTATGTGCTTAATTGGTACATTTAAGGTTATAAACGTACCATTTTGATCGTTCTTGAAGGACCTGCCGAGTCTTGGACCAAACCACATGCCGGAGCTATCGGGACGGCGCGCTTGCTGCAGGTGCAGAGGTTCTAAGTAGGGTTCTCGGAGCAGCGATGACTCACTGCGACCAACGCGCGGGAAGGCATACAGCTGCCTCTTGTCCGACGCCGGTTCATACTCTGGGTAAAATGGATTGAAGTATATTGAAGTACACTCTTCTTTACTAGAGGAAAACATTTTTTTTTGTTGACAATTTTTTTTTGTTGACAAATAATTTTATTTATTACCCTTCTGATTTTTAGTTTTCAAAATTATTTCACGTCGAAATGTGTGATTTTTATTGATATTTACTATTATAAACTAACTTCGTAAAACTTGCATTAAGAATTGATATTGCAATCAATTGGAGCTTTTCCAACTGGATAAAAAATTGAACACAAAAGATTAGATTCACCTTAGCTATTAATTTAAAAACTTACCAAGATATAAATCATTCAGAGGAATCTGCCAAGTTTGCCTTGAGGCACGACCAACGCGTGGGAATGGATACAGATTCAATACCCCATCTCGCCTCAACTTAGCGCTGCTATCTGTAAAAGCATGTAGGAGATGGGAGGGCCAATTTAATACAATGGGAAATACGAATCAATCTTATTAAGTATCCTAATACAATGATAGGTCCCCTACGCGAATTATATACTGAACTTATTGGAAAATTAATAGGTTTGATTCAATTTGACTGACGTATTAAGTTTGTCCCCCCTTCTTCTACTTTTATAAAAAGAGTAAATTTTGTAGAATTCTTCTTTCCGTATCTATGTCTTGTAAAAAAGGAAAAAAAATAATATCTCGATGATTATTCTGGTACCATTATTTTGGACTTAGGTAATGCTCCCTAGATTTTACGATTTATTTGTTTACCTCATATTGAAAATGATAAAAAGTTGTTATTATTAATAAAAGATTTATTTTATTTTGCAATTTTCAGATTCAATTTACAACGATTTTTTTTTCATTAACGTTTATTTTTTTATTGTGTTCACTTAAAATCTACATATTTTTCTTTACTATCTACATATAGTCTTAAGCCAGCTTTGTCTAGAAGATTTTTGTTAATCTAAATAAAATAAGCTCAAGCCGACGTATCAGTAAACTGTCAAAGAGTGTAACAGTACAAAGAATTCCTTCGAGAAATTAACGATCACCTGGCGGCGTCTCTTAAAAATTACATTAAAAATAAAACCAGCTTTCTAATTTTCATGAAAATGAAATATGAGTTGCATTTCCATTAAACAAAAAGCTTTTCTAAATATTATTAAGTGCGATCTGTGTTGCCATGTAAGCCTCATATTTAATTAAGGGCTGAATCGCAGAAGTGTTTTACCGAACAGAGATAAAATTTCGTACAAATTACTACGCGTGTATGACAAAATAAAAATAAACTATATAATTATAATTATAATTATCATAAACCACTATACAATAAATGCTTTCTTTCTCTTTTATATGACATAGAAATTAACTGTGTGTGTTTGCCCGCAGAATTCGAAAAGTAGCCAGCCGATGAATTGACAAGAAATTTTTACATATTTGCCACTACTTTTAATTAGACTGTTTTTATATATTTTTGACTTTTTTTCTCGAAGTTGGGAGGTATTCATTTATATACATAAATTATAACAGACTGAGCAACAGCGGCTTTAGGAAGGATTGAGCTTAATTTTGTGTATATATAAATGTGATTTTATTCAACATACGTTTTGAATTTATTTCCAGTTTCAAGACGAAAAGGTAAAATAATAGCAATTCTTTGTAACCAATTATCTACAAATATTAAGGAATACTAAGAAGTACTGTAATTAGACCACATTCTCCTTTTTCTAGTATTGTGTATTTTTATTAATATTTTGAGCCGTCAGAGCAAACCAATTTTCAGCAGTGAATGCAAATAAATAACTCATGTATTTAAATTGTTTGTTCCTCGTCAAAACTGCAATTCCACAGGTAATGTTTCTATAAGAGTTATTTCCCGCGTTGGAAACAAAGTTTATCAGTTTGACAATGCAATATTCTTCAAATTTTATTATAAAAGATTTCGATCAGGATTGATGCCCATTATATAGCTTATTTCCCAAAAATACATATCGGCTGTTATTAACCGATGATAACAAAGACATTTAAAAATAGATAATATTACTTAACATGTAATTATTTGGTAGTGATTAGCCGATTTCTCATCAATTCTGTGCGTGAACGGAAAATAAAATCAGGGTGATATGCAATTTTTCCATGAGATAATAAATATGAGTTATTTAAATAGCTGTTTACTCGTGGAAATAAGAGCATTCAGTTTTAGCTCTGTCGGGTTTGTGTTCCTATGATGTAAGCACGTTTAAACTCGACTGTATTACGCCTGCCCTGACAAATCCTAAGTCTGTTGAACCCGCAAATTGTCCAACGAATGCGTGCTCTTTATTCGAATCTATAAATAAGAGTGGCTATCTATTACACTTAGCACCGGTTTTCTCGAATAGTAAATTCGAAATTTATCTTACGTTCCCGATCTGAATATTATACTGAATGCTGTGGTGGATGTGTGGTGGTATGAAAACTGTTGAAGAAATAAACGTAGATAATTATTTGTCTATATTTACTATCCTGATAGTTTGTATTAACATCTTATTTCGAAACTTTTATTAAAATAGGATTTTAAACAAAAGCTAGAAAATATAAGGAGAAACAAAAGTCGGAAAATTCTTATAGTGCCTCGCGAATAAGGGTGCCGGTTGACGTACGGAGAGTAGAAGAAAAAACGAAGTAATGTTATAATCCTTTTCTCATTTGAGGCACAGATTAAACAAAAACGGAATATTTAAGAATAATAATTTTACTAGTAAGAAATAATGTGGTCTTATCCGACCCATCGTGAGTGACCGGCAGAAAAGAATAATTGCATTCTATCTTAAGGTTAATAACAAAATGGGCAGTAGCGTATTCTGAATTATGGTTTTTACTACGATTTCTAATTGAAATTGCTGCCCTGTTAGGTGTCAAATATGTTATGACAATATGTTATGTCTAATTCCTCCCATATTTTCGACGAGGCTATCATCCAACTACTGCTAGATTCTAGCAGTGGACGCCCTTCAACTTAGGTGGTGATGAGGTAGGTAGTCGACATTAATACAAATTCTCTCCAGTAATACCTATTGATATTACTATCTATTGCAGGTTATTCACCAAATTTTATATTGAGGTATTTTTGATAACTCATAAATCTCTTGAAATTCTATATTGAGCTTTCATATTTCCAAATATAGTGTCAAATTAATTAACAACTTAATGTTAGCAACTATTTAATGAACAAAGTTGTAACCGATATTAACCACATGTAATATGTTTAAATAAGTTCAGAAACTTCTTGGGAAACATTACTCAATCGAATATTAATTTATGACACGTGAGATTTCTGAGAATGGATAATTCTCTACCGAGGAATGGAAATTGATTTTTGTGACTAGACAGATTGAAGAAACACAGAAGGCCCAAGACCCAGTTAATTTAATTAGAAACTATACAATTCTTGAGAAAAACTACATATATAACTGAACAGATAAAATCATTATAACACACGATCATTTCATCTTCATTCACTCTGTTAAACACACTATTTCTGTTAAACGGTGGGGTCATCAATTTAATCACCTGTGGAAATGGGTTCGCTCAATATTACCACAGAAATGTCATCCCTTCTGAATAATAGAGTTAGGAAGTTAGTTGTTGATATACTAAGTTGGAACGATTGAAACCAACCCTAATTGCATAATAAGATCTTTATTCAAGATTAATATCATATTTTACATGTTTATCTACACTGTTTTGTTTTAATTGTATACTCGAGGTAATAGATTAGTTTTATTACATAATCTGTAATGTTTAAGATACATATACGATACCTGAGGCGTCCAAAAAGCTCTTTTCACAATTTCAAACCTCTATTATATTTGTTATATATCTGATATTTTATACTGCAAAAAAGAGTAAATATTACAGCGTAAAAGCCTTCGCTACAGTGGAGCGTGTCATGTTATTGAGATCTAGATTATTTGACATTCGCGATGATGATAATATTTTTAAAATTCTTAATAGTTCAATAGTTCTATCGGTTATCTGTTCTTTCATCTAAGTCCACGTTTTGCAACAAAAATATTAAGTTAATTTTGTTTTAAACTCACTATAACGGATTTTATATAACTAATAATGACTGGCGTTAATGTATTTGAAAAGTTTATTTTATGGAGGCCCACGCTCTACGATTCTCTACGATGTAATGCAACCTATATATATAAATAATATTGTAAATGTCGTTACTTATGTTAAATCTGACGAGTTTATTGGACCTATTCTACTTGTTACTTAAAACACTTCCAGATTGAGTGGTAGATTAAAATTGTTAGGCGATGATTCAAAAATTTTGAGTAAAGTTATTTTTATTTCATAGATTGGCACTACTACGACGATCTTCGTACATTTTAAAGCACGACGAGTTCAAGATAATAATACATTTTGTTAACCTATCCGATGACTATGCTTTGCGGAAGCCTTAGCAAGTATAAAGCGAATATGCTAACCCCTGCACGATATAGATTCTACTGTGGTTTAGATAAATGAAATTTTGATGGATAAATAATATTTTGTGTAAAAAAATTAACTGAATTTAATTGAACAAACTAGTACGGCAAGAGAGTGGCGAGATTTTTAATTAATTAATTAATGCCTGTTCTTTCGTACTTTTTTCATACCCACTCCTTGTTTAAAGAAATGCTTAAATAACAAAGAACTTTCCACAAAGGCATTCGTTTCAATTCCTTAAACCGCTTTACGAGTCATTTATAAATAACCCTCGGTTTATCTTCAATAAATTTTTCGTCTCGTTTGACGTTTTATATGCCATTGCTTATTTTGCTAGTTTTCAGTGCACTACTTGATGTTTACAAAAAAAGAGAAGATCAAGTTAGGGTTCGAACGATACTTTCGATACCGAGTAGGTATCGATACTTTCGATAGCAATACTCGATACTGAGTACTCGATTCCACAGTCCGACTAACTCACGTAAGTACTTACACAAATCATTGGTATCGAGTATCTTTGAAAGAAATATAAAATGTATGTTTAATCAAAAAGTTAAAAGTACGGCCTAAAGGTATTTTTTAAAAAAGACGAAGGACTCAGCACAATGCAAGTTGTGTTTTAAAACACTAAAATTCCAAGGGAATTGCTTCAGGTGCAGTTACAAAAGCGTTTTGATGAAATTGAGCACATGCCAATTGTAGCAGTCAGCATGTTGCTTGACCCACGGTTTAAAAATGTACACTTTAGAAACGAGAAGCGTGTGCTAGTGCCACCATGAGCATCTTACGTAGGACCACCGTGCTATACACTCTGAACGCCTCTTCAGAATCATTAAATTTTTGGCGCGCACGTTAAGAGCTAGTGTATAAAAGTTGTAAGAAGCCGGGGCATAGTGGAGACGAGCTATCACATTATATTAAAAGTCCTGTGACGCCGTTAAAGTCCAATCCCATAGAGACTTGAAAGATATGGAGTAAGTCTTTCCAGTTCTTTATAAGGAACTAAACTAGTTATGCTGTGGCAGTAGTCACTTCTGTTCCAGCAGAAAGGTCATAATGGTGTAAACGCGCAATCGTTTAAAGCCTAAGCGCTTAAACGAATTAGAACCAGGAGACGGACCAAGGGTACTTTATGTCTTAAGATTATATAGGTATAATACGCAACTGACAGCTAAAAGTAATGTTGTCTATGGTTAAGTATGGTTAAAAAATTTACAATTTGAAATATTGAACTCGGTTGATGTGTTTTTTTAGAGTTTCTACTAGCTTATTGTGGCGATATTATCATTAACAATACCATGCCGCAACCAAGATGATCAAATCTTTCCCGACAAAGCCTTACGGCAAAGCCTTCAAAGCCTTGCAATCAGCTAGTTTTCAATAAAGACACTTTGATGTCTTTTTATCACAATCTCTACAAGTATATTGTATTATTATTATGAAAAGATTTTTCTTCATGCATATAATAGAAAACAATGTTTATATACAAAAAGTTCTTTAACGCTCCAACATTAAATTGGTGACAGGAGCTCCTACCGATTTCATAGGTTAATCGTTCAAAAACTATATTTTATTAATACAACGCGTATTTTAAATCACAACAACACACATTTTACTATAAGGATATTTGCTTTAGTGTTGTTTTTCTTTATCGTTCATGTAGTACAAGAAAAGGTGACTTTACATTTTAAAGAAAAACTTATTGTGACTGCACTATTTCTGTTATAAATCTAATCTGTTAGTGGTTAAGTTTTAACTGTGATTTTCTAAATAAAAATACTGCAGCTCTCTTAACTATCGATTTCTATATCCGATAATAATCCAAAGGTTACTTACGGTAAGCGCTCGCGATGACAGATGTCAGCAGGAATGTAGAGAGGACGATCCTGACTGGGTACTGCATGGTGTCTGATATAGAAAAAAAATATCTGTAAATACCACAATTTTACCCAAATACAACAACTTATTTCCACTCCCATATCATCTGAGAGAAAAAAAAATTGAGCAATTTTTTGGCGCTGAAAACCATTTCACATTGGCTGAAAACGGAAATACATATTTAGACTCTGAGATAGTTTAAAACAATCTCTTTTTCATATTAGGATGTTAATTATATTAATAAATATATAAATTGTTTTTGAATTTACCAAACTTCTAGCTTATTTCCAAGTTCTAGATAAAAAAAACTGGTGGTAGAATCCCCCTACGCTCGTGCAAACTTTATAACAGAATTACTAATGCCGGATATTGTGGCATCGAATATCGATGACCTGGATGGGAAAATACATCTTGTGGCACGATGTTTTGAATACTCATCGGAAACCAAAGATTTGAATCAGATAATGCGTAAAGTTCAGCTAACAGCGCGAAAGAACGTGCTAAGCGTACAGAAACATCTTGCATAATGTTATTATTCTAATTCTAAATGAGTTTTTATATCGACTTTTATGTGCACTATCGGCATACTATACTTACGCGTGGTTGAAATATGGAATCACAATATGGAGGCATAGTTACGATTCTAAAGATCATATAATATAGGTATATAATACAAAATAAGCCCACCCATCAATGTCATTAATCGGCAAAGCGTGAGCTGTAGATCGTATTTTATTAAGCATAATATACTTACTCTAATATTATACATATTAGATAGAATTTTTGTACACAAAGAACGCAGATAAAGCAACTCTCAGAACCAAGGCTAGTATTTTACAAAGACAGCCGTTACTACGAAACAATTTAACAAATTTCCTCCATTCATTGCAGAAATAATATTTTTATTAATACAAACATTTTATTATACATATAAGTTTTTGTGATAAATTAAAATTGGTATATTCAGAGTTAACGCAAGGCATTAGGTAAAATTCTTTGTATATTTCATTGTTGTGTTGTAATCGCTAATGTCTGTTGTTAATTGTTAAATTTGGATAAAATGATTAAAATTACAATAATTGGTAAAATTTTGATTTACTAAGTATGATAAGTGTCATACTGTATGTACACTAAATATATGCATTAAATGAATGAATAAATGAATAATTCGTTAATAATAATTTAAACATTATTAAGTAAGATATTTTTTTTATATTAACGAAGTTGGAAATCTCCGCACTGAAGGTTAACACATATAAAAATAAAACTAGGTGTGTTTTATTTTTTTTATTACTCAGAGTAATGTAACAACAAAATAACATATTGAGAGTTACGCGGGTTGCAACCAGGTGATATTTGGTTTGATATAATTAACGGAGTATTTATAAGAATCTATGTTATTGCAAGAATTTACGAACTATTTGAAATTTTTTGACGTAATATGTAAATGTATTTTGGTGAATCAATGATACTGAAACTTTATTTAATTATTATTATATTTCTATTGAAATACTAAAATAGTGAAAATAATGGCAATTGGATTTCGGACCTATTTGCCAAATATACTTGGTACTCATATTAAATTATTTTTGGGAACTAATTTTTTCAGCTGTTGTTTAAATATTCGAGATGTTATTATGATCAGTTGGAAAACATATTGAGCAGTTATTTCATTTAATGGCGGTTGATTAATTATTGCGACAGTAAAACATGGACAGTAATAAAAAATCAATTAGACGGTTATTTTATCATACAATGTCAATTCTAAAAATAATTGAGCAGTCCAATGACTGAATGAGCGGTAGAAATGATGGAATGAGCAGTTCGTAAAATAGTTCGGCAGATCATAGCGAGCGGTGACACCCGAACTCGAATTCATTGAAAAGAGAAGTGGCGGAAGCGACCAATCATAGGGTTGGTAAGGTTAGGTTAGGTTATAGAATTACTTAGAATGAGATTTCTTACCGACAAATTCCGATTTATTACTGCCCACACGTAACCGCTCGTTCAATATTTTTTACCGCCCATTAATTATTATTGATTAATTAATTAATAAATTAATTATTTTCCTGCTCAATTATATATTCACTGATTCATTTCATTATTTCTCATTTTTGTTTACTTTACTGCTTAGTTTTAACTGCTGAACTAGTTATTAAACGTGCCATTTATAATTTTTAACTTACCAAAACTGCTATTTACAACTACCTCTTTAAATCAGTGCCATTATTTTTTGCAATGTTTTTAAAAGTCAATGTTATAAATGATTAACTTTAATGTTTTTTTAAACTTTTCAAACAGTCTCTGTCATGATTTTATGTAGTTTTGGTTCGAGATAAGCATTAGTTTTCTATAAAAAGGACGAAGCGAGTCACGCTTTCACTCAGCTTCTTTTCAGTCAGTTTTAAAGTAAAACGCTTTGTAAAGGAAAACAACAATGGCTGACAGACGTACGGCATTAGCCCCAGAAGTGAACTAAATATTCAACGAGTAAATAATGCTTGTTTTAGGAAAATAAATTTATATTCAATTAGAAAAGTCTTGGGTACGAGAATTTTGCTAGCTGTTATTATTACCAAAGTCAGACTTTATTTTTTACGTTTTAGTTAGGGAGAAACAATAATGACCATTACCTATACGTACATAGTAACTGTTCTATATTTTATGTGCTTTGTAAATTAATAAGAAATAATGTAATAAAATTAAAGTTTTATATTAACATGTTTTATTGTTTTAAAATGTATCTTTTAGTTCATTACACCCATTATCAATGAACAGTACAGGTGGTATAACATTTAGTTTAGCCCAATCTATTTACCCCAATATATTTTACACCTCATACGCTCGGAAAAGTTTGGTTTTGACATTCAATTTCTGCGTGGAAAATTGCGTTTTATTGGCTAGCGTGGAAATGTGTTTCAAAATAAGAACCTTTCTATTCAAAGAAAAACACACAGGGTACGTTCCTAATCGTAATTATAGTGTTTATAACTTACATTTTATTCTTATTTAAATTAATACTGTAATACTCCGTTTGGTTTTATTAAATTGTTTTAGAATTAAATCATAAAAACAACAAGAATAAATAATATTTAGAATATACTATTTGTTAAGTCTAATAATTTAAAAGTGTAATGTGTGAGTGAGATTGTATAAAATTATGATTTGATTTCGGACCGCAAAGTCAGACCGCAAAACAGTCAGTGTACAAATCTAAAAAAAATCCCTATATTCTTATTCAATTCACTTCTATAATAGAATAATTTAAAAAATATTACATTCAACATTACGAATAGTTGCAATTACACTTACCCGCAAACACTGAAAACACGCGTGTACGCGCCTGAGAGTAGCGCAAAGGGCAATAAAACGTGCAATGCTAGGCGTCTCTCAGAGGGACAGAATACGAAATGGAGACATTCGCCAACGCACTCGAGTTAACGACATAGGTAACCGGGTTGCTCGACTAAAATGGCAATGGGCAGGTGAGTATCCCGAAGAGACGACAACAGATGGTAGCACAGAACACTTCTCTGGAGACCTCGTACAGGAAGCAGAAGTGCCGAGAGTATCTTGGAGAGCCATGCAAGAGGCATATGTTCAGCAGTGGACTTAAGTATACTGAGAAGAAGAAGATATATATATATATATATACATATATGCTGTAGGAAGGTGAAAAATTTTGTGTTTCGCTCGGCAGCAAAGTTTTTATCGTCTCGTATCATTGAAAATAGAAGTAACTCGTGGCCAAAAATAACTATTACACGAACAAAAGTGAAATACGCTTTTCCACAATGCAATTGCAAATGAGTAGTACTGTAAAATAGAGCTTCTTTTTCCATGTTTTTATTGTGAATTAAATCTCTTTGTGCCCGATAATCTCTTTGTTGCCTGTAAATATACAACTATCTTAGAGAATTACGTACGTTCTTTTATTGCGTATTTGACTAATATGCAAATCCGACTTAGATTGTTTCATTATATAAAAAAAATAAAAATGGATAAGGATTCTAATGAATTCGAAAATATATGTCGTTTGGCAAAAATCGCCTCCCACTCACTGAGGAAGAAACTAAAAAACCAATTCATATGGATAAATATCTTTGAAAGAACCTCCCGCCAGCCTCTATTCAAACTTTAATGCGGCATAACCAATTTTTGAAACACCTTTTCCCATCTGCCCCATATACCTCTTCTATGTCTTTCTCGAATACTTAGCGCATTTTCCAGCGATGAAAACTGTGTTATAGATTTTTTATTACAGGAAATAAAGAGAAGTTACTTACAGTCCTGATCTGGCACACCAGATCAGGACTGAACGGGGGGTGACCGAAGACTTTGACCGGTGGGGTGTCCAGAAAGTCCCTCGTTTTAAACGCTGAGTGCGTGCGCGCATGGACGTATTGAATCAGTTATTCGTGGAGCCCGGTGTTCGGGCGCTTGTCGCTCATTGCAATGAAAACTTATGACATACATTTAATAGTATACCATTGGGCATTAATGCTGTTTGGATTTTGAAAAGGAATCGACACCATATACGGGAGTATCCCTCATGAAAGGAAAGAAACTGGTAAACAAAATTTTGTCCTGCGTTTTACGATCGTTTCACTTTGATAGGCATTGGTGAAACAGCCACACTATTGTTAGTTTCTTTGTTTCTGAATCATGTTGATAAATCCAGTATTTGTTAACTTCGCTCAAAATGGAAAACGCATCAAGACGAGTCTGCTTCAATTTTATTAATCATGTCACGGCACCATTTCAGCAGCAGTTCTCACGCAAAAGTATTGGTTTAGAGTCTTGGGAACACTTCCCTTTTGTAACTCGAATGTTTTCTTGAATTAAATTTATCACTGCTACCACGTTTTCTTTAGTCACAGACGTTAAATGTCGATCACAACTTTCTTCATCTCCCCTTTTAGACGACCACTCTTAAATACGTAGCTGTGACCCGTTTGAGACCCGTTATTAATGACTCGTATTAAGGCGTTTTTATAAATTAAATTTACAGTATAAATTATGGCTACATAAAAATATACTTAGCTTCTATTTTTTATGAAATAAAAGTCAACATAAATTCTGACAACTCATATCGATTATTTTGTGTTAAACAGATAGGTATATGCTTAGACATATAAAAAATAAAGTTATATCATTATATTTCATTGTTACTTAAGCATTCAATTGCAAGATTTTCATATTTAAGTAATTATTACTAGGAAGGCGCGTCAGTTTACGAAATACTTGGAAACATTTCACGGGTCTGTTTAGGTCACGATAGCTCAATTGGAAAACTATCACCTGAATAGCGAGGGTTTGAACCGCGGCTGACACTTAAGACATGCAATTTCTTTTAGAAACAATTTTTTTAAAAGGTAAAGTTCTGTGCTGAAAAATGAAAATAATATATTTTTTTAAATATTTTATGACGTAAAAGGTATTAAGTATTTTACATTTATGCTCCTGTGTTTGTGGTCAGAAATAAAAGTGTTTGAAAATAAATAAATTATAATTATGTTACATTGGTCTATAAATATACGCGTCCTTGTGGATGTATTACTGGCTAAATAAAATATTCTTAATCCTCCCTCTGCAAAGCTACGGATTTTCCTTTGCGTTGATTTTCATTTCAACGCTAACAATAACTGAGGGTAAAACAGTTTTAAATTAATGCTATAGCTTTAAAATTGCACTCATTTTGGGTATATTAGTTTTTCTGTTAAATGTTTAACTGAAATCTGTTTCGGAATTTTGTGATTTGACTTACCAGCAATATCTAGAAACTGCGCAAAAAACTTATGATTTCATATAATTTTTAAAAACCGTTTTCGTGTAAGAAAACCTTAAGTGATAGATGTCGTCTAATTGCAGCGATCATGATTTATTACTGTGTCAAAATTTTATTATTAAAAAAATATGTTACAAATAGCCCTTGACATATAAAATAGGCAAGCTAATGCAAGTGCCCGAAATGCAGTGACTACATAATCGAACAATATTCAAAAGAATGTATGAGAAAAGTGTTTTAATAAAGTTACTAAATAATAAGTGAAATTATTAGGTGAAAGCACGAACGTGTTATAAATGAATGGAACGGACACTGGTGAAGTAAAACATTCGTCTTATAAATATTTCTCAAATGATTGTTTAACAATTTGGCAGATATTCAACATAAAATTATGATTGTTAGTAATTTAATTCTTATTTTTTTTAAAGTCTTATTTAAAAAAATATAGTAACTATATCACACTTTGTCATAAAAAAAAACATTTCAAATTTTAATTATTTTTAAAAGGCTGGATTACATTTTTGTCAATAAATTAAGCACATGGTACGGAGTTTACATTAAATGGTATAATTGATTACACAAACTGAAGTTGTTATTGACTGGAGTTAGGCGTATAATAGCGTTCAAGAAAAGAAATTATATAGGTATGGTACTAATGTTATAAAATCTAGGCCAAGTTTAAATTGGACGAGTCACCCGTCAAATTCGCGAATCGTGTTCAGCCTAAAAAAAACTTAATATATTTCTCATGCTGATCGATGCTAATATGGCCTGATCTACCCAAACTATCGATTGAACACGGAAATAGTATTCCTAAGCACCAGAACAGTGAATGTCTCCAACAGAATAGTAAAAACACATACACATATTAAAATATATCAAAACAATATTCAAACTTTCGCTTTGCAAAAAAAATCGTAGAATCAATCTTTGATTTATTTAGAACATATATTATCACATTACATCTGGTTTCACTTTCTTCCTATCCAAAATATCTAACTTTAACGAGTGTGTAATATAAGATATTTTTGAAATATTAAAATATAAATTCGGATTGTCATATTTAGTAGTAAATAAACTGGTGTTATTTTAATAACGACGACTGAAATAGCGTTGTATGTATATTGAACAATATTAAGACACATATTTTTTCTTCTTGCTTGTTTTAATTTGGACGCATTCACTTAAAACCCTAATGAATAAAGAATTTAAATAAATCACAAATGTATTTACTGCTCTTAAATAAAAAATCAAAGATAATGAAATTGACCGGTACATCATTTTGTTTTTTAATAACTATTTTCTGACCAAGAACACTATAAGAAAAGTAGAGTTAAAAATGTACATATTTCTTTCTGCATATCCCCCTTCGGTTATCAAATTTAAAAA
The DNA here is from genome assembly GCA_927399485.1 of Calamotropha paludella. NCBI lineage: Eukaryota > Metazoa > Arthropoda > Insecta > Lepidoptera > Crambidae > Calamotropha > Calamotropha paludella. Next base: position 13,590,714 of record OV656803.1, on the reverse strand, counting down.
AAAACTTTAACCATGTCTATCCTTTTGAAAATCCTCCTACAGAAAAGATGTAACGCTTATTTTAATGTTTTAAGACTCATAGCTATCTTTGGATAAACTCCGAAAGTAATTAATTTGCATATCACACAATCTTGTTAATTACTCCCATTATTTTTGGCAAAAGGTTTGTGTTTTGAAATAATTGTTATATTATGCCAAGTTGTAGCTGAATTAATAAACAAAGGTGCCACCATTTTATGCCATTCACATTTGATTTTCTGAACATGAAATGAGCCATCTTTTCACATATGTGTAATTTAAATGAGACTGTTTATGAATTTTAAAATAGGAGTGTTTTCGTTTGATTAACTAATTATTTTTATTGACTTCTGAGATGAATGATTATGGAAATATTAAAAATATAAGCAATCCAATGTCACGCAGAGCCTCTGAGTAACGCAAAAAATACAAAACAGTTTTAATTGCAAAAATGTCAAAGGAAATTGAGTCTGTATATAATCTATAAAATTACAACGCTAAAAACTTTTTCATTTCAAATATCACAAAAAAAGATTATCAATGAAGTATAAAAATTGTTTTCATGGTGAACTATCATATTATAATGAACAAAGTAAAAGAATATCGATTTCGCCATAAAAATAATATAATATTTTAAAAGAAAACTGCTAGCATATATTAAAATAATTCTTTACATTCCCTATTGGCAAAATGTAAAGATTTATTTTAATATATCAATTTTCTTTACAAGCTATCGGTTGTGTGTACAAGACTCACCTTAGCTCGGCACCTGTTGCACGTAGTGAATGCTGCCAGGCGGCTGTATTCTCCTTATATAGGACAAAACGCCCGCGCGATTGCGCTTGTCAAACTTACGCAGGGGATGAATATTAAATCCTTCACCTGAAATCAGAAGTTTTAGAAGCAAATGGCACTGAGTCAAATGACAATATTTACTGATATATCGCACATACGGTGCTATAACGTCACTTATGTAATTTTAGATAAAACTGAACTGAGTATGAGAAAATACTCCTACCTCTACTCTACCTCTTTACTTTGCTTGCTTTTACTCTTAAATGAAGTTCAAAGTTGTAGCTTAATTATTTTATTTGTTTAGCCGAGAAAAACTAAAACCCCTGAAATATTACACTATTTGCATAAGTGACGTTATAACACCGTATGTGCGATATACCAAGCTGAAATTTGCACGTTAAAAGATTTAGTAAATTTAGTTAAATGAGTATTTTTGTGATACACGGAATCTACTGTTTTTCAATTTCCATAAATCAAGTCATAAAGGGCTTATTTATGATGGATTGGTGTTATATTGGGACCATTCAAGATAATTAGTGATTTATTAATGTTTAATTTATGTTTATGAAATTGTGAATCGACTTTCGGTAAATTTGATTAAATCAGCTTTTTTCAAAATGAAAAACACGGACTAGTATATCTCAAAAACTTCAAAACTCTATTTTGTTCTTGTAACAATTATCTCAGAAGTATAAAAAGCTTTTGGTGGGTTACGCTCAATATTGATTTACAATTTGATACAGGTTTGGCGGTTTGTAATAGGAACTACTACAGTTTGGGAAACCTCGGTTTCAGTGGTACCGGAATTACGTCCGGATTAGATAATTCATTTACCAAAAACTTTCTTCTATAGGTCCTCATCCTCAACCTTCGTGGTAAAAATTCCACATAAATATATATACAGCCGGCATTATGAATAAAAAAATTGGGAAAATAAATTGTCGTCTATGTCATTTGCTTAAAAACGAAGGAAAGCAAGTACTATGGAATACAATAAATAAGATTTAATAAATAAATAAATATAAATAAATTTTTAAGACATTATTTTCATCAGAAAATATTTGTCTTTAATGGGATTGTAATCCGTTTTGTAATACAAGCAAAACGTTATCAACAATACCTTGACTAAAATCTATAGTTTCAGAAAAATAGTGTTATTATTTTGTATACAAAACAGCAGTTGGAGTTGCCATATCTATACAAAACACTTTGAAGAGTGCTGAGTGTAAAAGTTAACATATAAGCAAACGTGATAATTGTGTTTAAGATAAAATTTTAAATTCAGACCTTATTTCATTAGTCTTCCATACAAACATTACCTACCTTAAAACGTATAGTAACTTTTAAACGTTCAAAAAGTTACAATTAGGCATAAATTGTCGCCGTAATCTTTATATATAAAAATTATACTGTAATCTTTATATACATATACGTTAACATATGTAACTGCGAAATGAGAAAAATATTGTCTATATATTGACTCGTTATTAGGTCCATTCATATATGAATATTTTAATTTAGTTTTTATCTCGAAGTTCCCACAGAGAAGGTTTCTTTTCTAATTATTAATATCAATGTTTAAGCATCATCATTTCACTCTTTTAAGTGAAATTTAATGTGTTATCTATTTTTAGATACGCTTGTCATAAATGTTAATAGCAAGGCTAAGGCATATGTATATTTATTTATTTTATTGTTAAAGGTACAATAACAGAATACAAATTATTACATTGCAGTCTTAAATAACATAACACTTTTAAAATTTATATTCCAATAATTGTACACAGCGCTGACACACAACAAATATTTAATTTATTTTATTTAAAAAGTTAACAAGCTTTGTTGGATCATTGTTAATAAAAAAACAAAAATTAAATCATAAATTAAAATACAAAAAAGAACCTAAATACCAAACATTAAAAAAGCCAATTATTAAAAAAGAAATTATTTAAGTACCTATGAATTTATAACAAAGAAAAATATATACATAAAGAAAAAAACAATATACATATTTGTCATCGTTGAGCCAAATTCAAAACATAAAAAAGAACCACACTGTTAAATATTAAATATCACGCAGCAGTGACACTTTAAATAAACTAAAACTACAATTAAAAATGTCTATATGAGGAGATAAGTTATTATATGCATGACACATACGTAAAAGTACATACGTATATATGTATAATTACTTTGTAATAATTATACATTTGGTTATAATTATTATGTATAATTTACCCACTTTTAAAATGTGTAATAACAATATTTTTAATACTTTTCGACGGTCAAATAGGTTCTCATCCAAAGTATTAATGAGTCTAATTAATTTGTTTTGTGAATACTCTATATTGAATTTCTCAATAATTTCATTTTAACTTGTTCGTCAATATACGCACTTGGCATAGTTTGCGGTCATCCGTCTACCTAGTTGTGCATTGTCGGCGTATGTGGGCTTCTCTAATTAAGTAATTTAAGGACTTTTGTTTTAGAAATTTGAAATATTACATTGGCCGAGGCGCGTGAATATATAGACAAGTTCATTTTTCTCATTGACCAGAACAGAAATCGAACTAAGCAGGCAGGTTGGAGTCATGTGACCTAAATATTCATAATAACAATTTTAACTGACATTAAATTAATAATTTCGCTGTCCATTAATTAATCCAAAATCTAACGCACCATTCGTGCTTTTACCAAATATTTTGCTTTATATATACAAAATACGGTCTTGCTTGCATGAATTAAATAACGAAGGCGGTTTTTATTTTAAATTATTGCAGTTTTGATTGATAGAGTATTCCCAGGAATACTAGCTTACAAATATTTACATGCCAACGTTACTCGTGCACAAGTAGGCTTTATGCTTGATCTCCATCGAGTTATATGTACTACGTACTAGAGAAGCCATCCTCAACAAAACCATTGCTCCACTGTTGAAATATTTAAGGCAAAAGTTTGCCGCAGCGCTGAAACAATAACTATGTCAACTAAACAAAGATTTAAGCAAGTAGCGCTGAATCGCTTTTAGTGTCAGTTTTCTCGCGTCGACAAGGTCATAAGCGCCGTGTATTTCCTTGCGCTTACGCGTTTCGTCAAACATAGAGTGATCACATGGCTCAGTTATTAATATTGTATTACAGAATGGACAGTTTTGTGCCTACCAAACGTCACTAGAATTCATGTAATTTTTTATTTTGAGTTAAATTTAAAATACGTAAATAAAATTTGTTATACACGTTTATTTATGATGAATTATAAATTTTTACCCAGGTTCACACTTCGATTCGAATCCTCGTATTTATTAGCTCCGCTCGGTACACAAAACGCTCGTTATACAAAACAAAGAAATCAAGAGTAATTATTATTTAATTTCCTTTAAACAAAATAAGTTTAGTGAGTTTTTGCCGTTTGCTCGTATAATCATTTGTTATCTTCTATAAACTGAAAAAAAATAAACGTAGGTATAAAGTTATATTACGCAACTGTCTTTTCTGTTTTCATTACTCTATGATTTGTATTGCAAAATGGCGTCGTTGACAACTTGACGTCGTAAAGTACCAAAAAATATTTAATCAGTGTTTTAAACATTTTTATTTTTATTTACCGATGAAATGTTAAACCATCACTTTTTTAGATGTTCTAGAGTGTTTAGAGCAGTTTTTAAGAACGCAACCAGGCATATTTTGCAACTTATTAATGCGAGCAGAACAAAGCAAAAGACATGTGTTGTGGACGGGCGATGGACACTCACTGGACGGTTGCGGTACAGCGTACCGCAAAGCGTTGCGTAAAATCGTGCTATGGGCCGTCTTCTCTAGTACGTAGTACATATAACTCGATGTTGATCTCCCGGATTTATGTAACAAGCCGAGGCACGTTCATGATGCAAACATTTGCTGCCAATTAAATTTCAACTTGCGACCATAATTCCGTATTTGGCAGGTAAAAGCGGATTGATCTGTAGGTATTGACTTAATTTTGAAGTATATGCCAAAAAAGAAATTATAACTTATTTCTGCAAAATACTAGTAACCTCTTAGAAACCAAAAGAACAACTATAAACTACCACAAACACCAAGTCTTCACACTGGATATTGACCTTTATATGCCATATGCTAAGTTGAAATTCGATTAAGTAAATGTTGTCAGTTTAGGGTAGGGTGTTATACTGCTGTTGGACAACGCTTATCTTATGAGATTCGATATTATAATTTCTAATGTTTTCCGAAAAAGCTATTACTGTGTTTAACGCACAGTAATTTAGTCCATATTTTTGTATCAACATTGGCATATGCCGATGTATTCAGTAAGCATACAAACTTGCTACTGCTAAAGTAAGTGAGTGTATTGAGGTGGTTAGTATTATTTACATCTAGCTGACCCAAAGTACTGTTTAAATTACATTTTACAAATATGTCATAAGCAGAACAACGGGCAGTTTTAACTGAAATTTGCTCTTCAAAATTATTCAATTACTAAACAGTATCGCTGTATCGTAATTAAATTGCTCGAGAAATATTGCATAACGTCTCAAAATGTATCGGACCTTAAATCTAAGAAAGAAATCAAGCCGCCACACTATATAAGCTTCACCAGGGCTAAAACAGGTCAAATGGTCAATGAAGCGGTCACTCCCAGAGAATTTTCTACTTCAACCGGCTTTGAAGCGACATAGTGATCCTAATACCTACTAAACGTTTTTAATAAATTTTACAAAGACTTATGTTGACACCTTCTGATTCACCCAAATATTTTTGTTTATATTCCATTTTGATAGAACATACAAAAATTTCTGTGGTCGAATTCTTGTTCGGAACCTATTGCAAACAAACTTACAGGCAGACATAATCCGTAATCCTATATTGTAAAAAAATATAAGTATCAAATAATTTCGACACTCACTCATATTCACATAAAAGCTAGTGTAGTGCGAGCGTGATTTCTTACAGAATATCTCTCCAGAGCTGAAATAGAGAGGAGCTTAAGCAAACGTTCGGGACTCTGTTTTCAAGAGGAAAAACAAGGAATAGGGAAGTTAAAGGACAGAATATTAATACTACATATTGAGCAGGCGAAACGTTAACTTGCCTAACTTTACAAATATCTATTTTAGATTTAAACTATACACGTGCGTGGGTCGAGTTAAGTGATTGTTGGTTGTGATCTCAAAAAAGTAGAACTTGCAAACGGAATTCAGTGTCAGCGATTAATTGAACTCTAATTGGATTAGGTTTTGCTTCTTTCTAATTTTTCCACTACAAAAGATACAAAAGTATACCATTTTCCAAAATACTAATCTAATAAATTCCTAAGCTCCGCTTGAACGTGTGCATCGTAGTCAGAGGATAACGAGGGATCATTAATAATACTAGGTTTCTCTATAAATTTCGATTTATAACAAATACAAGTAGCGTTTCAATGATACTTTTAATATAATTCAAAGGACAAGGACGTAATAAATGATTGATTGACGGTCATTTGTGCCACGGTAGTGATCTCACCTTCTGCACAATGGTCCTGGATTCAAATCTTGATAGGGGCATATGTCTGCAAAATGAGCAAAAGCATTTGTTCCCCAGTCATGGTCGGTTATATTCAAACCTTGCTTAGTTTGGTAATAGTTGATAAATACTTTAATAATATTGATATTCATTTTCAAAAATTTGCGAGTATACATTTAATATTCGACACTTGTTTTATGTTCTCTCATGTTTCATACTTTTATTAAAGCTAGCTAGTCATACCACTCATTTCCTTGTTGAAGGAAATTCTCACTGTCGTCAGTGTCATAGTATTCTGTTTGTTGCTGGTGTTATTTAAAATTATGACTATCCTTTTATCTTAATTAATAAACGTTGACCTGAATGTCGACCATCCTGAGCTCAGTCTTATCATAAAAGCTAGTGTTTTGTTTTGTAAGCCATAAGCGCTAAGGTTTACTGGAGAGGTAACTTCTTCCTCGCACCATTCCAGGTCGACCGCATATCGGTACGGGGACACTGGAGTGGTTGTCAGTTGGTTTTACTATAGTATCAATTGATGACGATGACGACGCACTATGGGAAAGCTCTATACAAAGCCGTGCTAAAATTGTCTGTTACGTAAGTCGATGGTAACGGATAAAAATATTAAATGACGTTACTACGATAAAGGCGTTCGTTTGTGTTTCGTTTGTGTGATATTTTGTATTTCATAAACATATCTTTTAAAATAGGCACCAAACCTAGCTCACGCTCGATTACTTAAATGAAAATTTACCACAGATAAGAAATAAATAGCTTACCTTTTTTATAGAAAATAGGCATGCGCTTGACCACTATCTCGCCTGATGATAAGCGACGATGCGATCTAGGATGTCACGCACTTGCCTAGAAAATGCCTATTCACTCGTTACTTGAAGACCCCTAAATTGTATTTGTTCAATCCGAATAGTATTTTATCGCATAAAATAAATAATAATATTGTATTTTTTTACTTATCTATCAATAAGCTAAAATTTACTGGGAATAATCGTCTATGTTGTTCAAAATTATAACAAAATCATACAATACAATTTGAAAGGGACCAGACCTCCCAAACTATTGAAAGTAGGTAGGTGAAACTATTTTTTTTTTCTAATAAAAATTTAACCATTTTAATTGTTTTTAAATAAATAATAAACTGATTTTTTTTTCTTGTCAATTAAGCATTATATAATATATAGGTATAGTAAGGTATGTGCAATACAATAGCTATTTTCAGTTGAAAACAACCGAGATATGAAGTTTTAACACGAAACATACGCAATTTTCCCATAGTGCGACGCAACGGCATTGATAAACCTAGCATTTATTCTAAAAAACATGAAAATCAATTTAAAAAAAAAAGAAAATACTACGTAAAAAGGTTATTGAAAAGGAATACTTATACGTCAACAGGTGATATTCGCGGGTCATATTTTGTATTCTTTCGCGAGAAAGATATAAGTCGCGTGGAAATCATGTTCAAGTGAATGAAAATAGAGTGCCACGACAAAGACAAGATAATACCACCTGCGCAGGTGACAGGAGTACATGTATATTTAAAAGTACACCGTACAGTCTCACTCAAATAACATATAATGAAAATTACTATAAACAAATTTAATATAAATATGTCAAAACTTTAATATATGAAATCATGATTATATCTGTTTTGTCTAATGTTAAATTAGATAAAAAGTTATTGAAAATACAATATAATAAATGTGATTGTATTCCTACCCAATATTTTGATATATGGATAATGTTTATCTAAAATTATTTGTATAAATGTCAAGTCTCTTCCCTATACAACAGAAAGTATTTATTATTTGCCTGTATATTACAAACGAAAAAAAAAAGATCCAACTGACTTGGGTTATAAAGTAGAGAAAGTAGCACTATTAAAAATGTTAATCGAATGCATGTCAATTTGTTCCAGTCAATCAATTTGTTTGTAAATGCATAATTAACACCCACTCATACATTATGTAATGAGTACAAACTATGCACGGAGATCAAACCGTGCGGTATACATATATAGTAATAGAAGGCCATCTTTTACAGTTTCAGCAGTATTCGTGGTGCCAGATAATGTTCGTTTATCAAAACTAGTCTAAATTGAAATTGTAAGAAATTCAAGTTTATTAAAACCTAAAATAGATGAAACCTCAACTCCACTCCATAAGGTCAAAAGCGAATTGACAAATGGACCAAAAATTGTGAAACGAACGGAGTTTCAAATTGTTATTATTATTATTACCAGCTGACCCGGTTACGCGTTGCTATGGTAACGCGTTGCTATGGTAACGCGTATACAATGGAAAAAGAGCGGGGGAAAGAGCGGACAGACAAACACACAAACAACAAATTTGTGTTCTTAGGTTATAGACGAGCTGACTTAATGCGCTAGCGTAGCACACATTTATCTAAAAAATACATACGCGGACATAAGACATACATAAAGAGGACCTTAGCACCTATATATTTTCGTACCAAAACTTTTAGCCCATTTTTCTTGAAACCGTCGAGAGCGTACTTACTGTAACTATGCTACTGACGGCAGAATAAGCTCAATAATAGAAAACATGGCAATCATCGTTACTAAGATAATTACAATCAGCTAATGTGTAAAGTACTTCATGGTATATTCATGGTCTCCATTATAGGTTATAATAGATTTCAAATACTATGATTACTTCGTTTTGTTTAAATAATCAATAAAGTTTAAAGAACATAATAATATCATACTGCAACTTTATCTTAAGGAGCGCCAATTTGTAAGGAAAGAAGGACATGCATTTATTCTTTGATAAATACGATAAGACGCTACGCTACTCTATTGTTTGTTACAGCTAGTTCTTTGTATTGATCAATTTTAGTATGTGATGTTTCGTTGAAATGGACATATGAAATTGTCGATTGTTAAGAAAATAGTTCCTAAAGGGCAATGGTTTCTTAGATTTGAGTTAATTAATCTAGACAATATTTTGAGGTATTTCTACAAACTATATCCAGTTATTATTGACTAATATTCAGAGATACTTTGATCTGGCTTGTTTTTCGTTGCCCAGAACTGATGTTTATCAAAACATCAGTCCTGGGCAGTAACAAAGTATCAATTATTTTTTTTCTAAAAAGTTATTAATGAAATACACATTTTTATAACATTTACATACCATGTATTATAATATAACCTAAATTATATAAAAATTACCTATAATATGTATACTACTTATTATTTATATGTCACGGTAACAATATCCTTTTAGTTTTGAAAGAGAATAGAAACGCCGATAAAAACTATACCACGTTATTGAGGCGGCCATACATAGTCCATCTGTTCAGATGTCAGCTTTAACCCAAACGAATCGAGTATTACGGACGTGGAGTCATTCGTAACACAAGTATTTAGCTTGACATGAGGGTTAGCTAAAAACTTGTGTTATGAAAATTAATAATAAACTATAATTAATAATGTACCTGTTGTTGTGAATCTCCGAACCCCTCTATAGTGTGAGCCCACACTTGTAGCTCTGTAATGCGAACCTGCAGCATAACTACTTAATCCAAGTCGGCACCTACAGTCCAGCCAGTCTAACCACTCCATCCATCTTCGTCACTAAGAACATCATCGACAACGTGGTATTTGCAACCACGTGGATTCTTCAGCCTTGAGCCACCACGTGCTCGTACATGCCGCGCGCCACAGCCGCTGTCGCCAAGCGCCCACCGCGTCCCCGCTGCTAGTGCCCGCACTAATTTGCACTTATTTTGCTTTGACCACGGGACAAATCGTTAAATCAATTAATCGTGAACATCGTGTTATTGTGAGTGTTCCCATATTTTACTATTTCTAATTCTTTCTGAAGACTTCATTGTTTTTCGATTTTTTGTGCTATTTTTCGTATTGTATCATACTATTTTAACAATGGTTATTTTATACTTTATATTTTTTAATGACCAAAGTAAGAGACGAATCATTTCTAGTGCCAAAGAATTCCGAATCAGAAAAATAACATTATCCGTCCTAAGTTTCTTTAAGCCTTATAAAGGCGATACGGAATCTCTTCCCACGTTTGTAAGCAATTGTGAAAATGCAGTGTCCTTAGAATCCAGTGAACAATAAAATATTTTATTTAAAAATATCATAATGCAACTGGAAGGTTAAGCTCAAGCTGCCTGTACTTTAAAAACGTTTGATACGAGTACATGGATGATATGAAATATTCTTGAGAAGCACTTTTGTAGAGAAACTCTAGATGCATTTACTCGATATACAAAATTGCAGACAGTTACGTAACGAAGATGTTACTAAATATTAGTTAATAATAGAGTTCATTGTTGAGTTGACAAGAATATTATCAAATATTCATTATAATTGCAACTATAAAGCCTAGCTACCTGGCAGGATAGCAGCATTGGATGATCTCCCTCTGAATACTTTTATGCTTGGTTTAAGTAGTTCTATATTCAATGTAGTATAATGTAGAAATCCTTTCAAATTAAAAGAGGCCTTTGAAGAAGAAAAATTTATCTAGATCTAACTATTCTAAATCATACGAACAGTCATCCATATGTAACAAAACAGGGCTCAGTTCATCTGAGTCTTATCTGAAACACAAGAAGTACCCCAAAAATACTTTAAAGATCTATTCACTTAAGTAATCATTCATATCTTAAAATGTAATTATTGTAAAAATCTAGGTCACATTATAGAATAATATCGTAAACGGCAATACGACATGCATCGCCGCGTGTAACCAGTATAGCACTGTGAAGATGTGTAGGTACTACAAATGAGTCTGGGTTCGATTTCCGTTACAATAATTTAAACTAAATATGATTTCGGCTTCTTGTCAGCCGAAATCTTGTCAACTAAAGGGCACTCAATCTTAACAGACAAGTAAGGCACAGCCCATGAATAACCCCACACACAAATTCCGAGTAATAAAAATGTACAATTTTAATTATAAGGCTTAATAATATTAACTCTTATTCTGATTTTTAAATTACAAAATCTTAATCCTAAATAAAATAATACTAAATCTTATGCTATATTCTTATACTATATACCTAAATCTTATATTAAAAATGTTCATATAAATCTTTAGGCGCGATCCAGAGTCAATCATCTCAGCATTAATCCTCTACTAAATCTTATGAGCCGAGTCCTACAAAATAATGATTAAGTAATGATTCAAATAATTCCACGTCTAAGAATATGGTTTCAAACGTTATCCAAACGTTCTACGTCCTCTTGCAATGATGATAACCACTTACCTATTTTCGAGACTAAGAAAATACCTACCTTATATTGTTTTAAAATTAAGTTATCACGGATTCGAGTATTGGTTTCATCATCAAACGCCCGATTTATCTCATGAAGTTAGCCCTCAAGCCCTCTCTCTGACTTATGAACTTTTCTTATTTTTGTAGGTTTTTTTTAGTTTTTCCTTGATTCATACACCAAACACTATTTATATTCCAAATTTGAAGCTTCTAGGTCTGCTAGAAGTGTCTTAGAATTTTGATGATCGGTGAGTCAGTGAGTGACAAAATTAAGAAATTTGACCCGTTATAATTCCTAAACTACTAGTTCAAATTGAATGAAATTTGAAATATACCGTGTCTTTACAATGCCTGCATGGTTACTGAAAATTCAGTCTTCTAGTTTTATCCACAACGAAGTTACAGGGGGTCGAAAATGGCCTGAATTGCTTCGAGAAAAGGATGGTACGTCCGTGCCGCTTTTTTGCTTGACTTGGCGGGGGCACTGCCGTGCCCCCAGAGATATATATATATATATATATAAATCTATATTCAGTATAGTTTTCAACTTAAATGCACACCTTCTGATCTTTAAGTCGGGCCATCACTTAAGTATGGACGAGGGTAACCATCCCTAATAGAATTTAGAGTCTTTTGCGGAGACAATAGGTAATGTTATTCCTCATCATATCAAATAAAAGCCTTTTTCTATAGTAGGAGTAGTGACTCGAAATAATTTTCCACTTACTTTGTTAGTTAACTAACATATTCTTTCTACTTTAAAAATATTGAAGGAAAAATAACTTTCTTTAATAAAAGTTCATTTAAAAAGACTTTCAAAAATCGTAACAATTAATGATAAAAGTGAATATTCTGGACACATAGCAGACTTTAATGAACGCAATTCAATAAAATCCTTCCCCGCTATTAAATTAGAGCGAAAGGTTAACTAGTTATAGAAACAGTTAATTAGTAATCGTTCGAAGACTCCACAAAGCCCTAAAAATAATTTAAATAAACTTCGTTAAGAGTTAATTTAGTAAAGGAATATTGATTTCAATAGCGTTTAAAGTTTATATATCTTTGTTAAAAATTAGGATAAGAACTTAATCTTTTATATTAAAATTATCCTAAGGAATGAACATTCCTTTTAGGATTTTCAACAAGTATTTGACGTTTAGTTCTAAAGCTGCATTTCTGCACGAGGAAGCCTTTTTTGTGCTACATTGCTTTTACATTGAAGTGTTCTGTAGCCAGCTGCATTATTACAAGGCGATGCAGTCGCTAAGCATAAAGCTACGCTAGCACCATATATTGGAGCGGAGCGTAATACCTTAACAAAGAAAATATTTTTTTGTCTCGATGGGAATTTTTGCGAATATCAAAATTCCGTCACAATCTGATCCTAAACTGATCCTACATTGTTTCTCTAGAACTGCTTTTGTAGTTTATGAGGATCAACAAACAATTTCACAATAGGTAATTCTGTTTAAATTGACCTTATAAAAACAATAATTGTAGAAAGAAAATGTAAATTGTAAGAGAAAAAAATAAATAAACTAAAAATAATTTTCCTTCCACACACAAGGTAAGCACTACAAGATTAGTGTAATGGATACTATGGTACGGATAAACATGTAATAGTCAAAGACAAACATATAATAAATTCCTTTAACTCAGGATTTTATTTCACAAATTAGATCTCATCTGAGACTCGAACCCCGGACCATCGGTGCGAAATGTAGAATCGCTACCTTTGGACCAAACGGTCGTCCAATAAGTCATATTTATATACATATAAATATGATAGTATAAACATATAACATATATAATATATAAAAAAATCCCAAATTCGATAAAAAGACACAATTCAAATAAATTAAAACAGCATCAAATCCAAGAGGCACACTATTCTTTTAAGAAATTTATAACATCACAAAGTAGCAAATTAAGTACAGTTCATGCTATTTCTCACTTTTAAATTAAGTTAACTGGTTTTTGCAATACCATAATAAGGTCAAGGTCGTGCATTTTATAAGATGGCTTGCTTTATATTTTTGTATTTTGTAAGACTTAAGTCTTAAATCAACGTTTTCGCACTAGAACATAAAATAAGCATTAAAATATAAAAATAAAATAAATATTTTAGACAACACCACAAGTATTGTTCTTGGCCAATGTACTTTAATTTAATGCTTACACTTGTATTCTTGACTCGTCACTTGAATTCAGTTATAACGATGGTACCGGTTCATTCCCAGCCAATATAGTAAAGTTCGTTTTCTTCGTTCCTTGAGACATATCATAACATATGGTCGAAGTTCATTGACTTCTTCTGAAAAAATCATCTGATTCGCGCTATTTCTGTGGGGACGTGACGTTCCAAAGCTGCTTTGATGATTGCAACCGATCCAATGGTCCTGGCTGCGTGTAAAAGGACAAACATATTCAAACACATATAAACCCTTAGTCCAGTCATCCTGGCTCAAAAATGGCCATATTTCACTTTTTTTCCGGTAGCGGATTTTTCACTATACTTATGTATTTTTCACCGCTGATTACGATGGTAGATATGTAATAATTATAGAAATATATATAAATACCCATGACTCAGGTACAAATGCTCGTATTCATCATACAAATATCTGCCCTTACCGGGATTCGAACCCAGGACCATCGGTGCGAAAGGCAGGATCGCTACCGTTGCACCAAACGGTCGTCAAAAATATTAATATATTTAAATATAATTAATTTTAAGTAGTCTATACCATTTTGAATTTGACACCTTTAAATTGGACACATAATTGACACAACGGTATTCAGAATACACGTATTTTATATGGATTTTTTTGATGCTTGATTATTTCAATTTTTTTAATTCTTGATTGATATATAATAATTTTTAGGCCTAATTTAAAACTAAAAATAAAAACTTTCTATACAATGGAAGAATAAATGAGAAATCGCGGAAAATATTTTTTTGGTAATTAGTCGATAATTTTGGCCAAAAGACTTATGGGAGTTTGAAGGTTCAATCCCAGCTATTTGAAAGGGTTCCATGTTGCGAAGGATTTTTCTCGATATGGGCCAAAGTGGACCCTGTCGGGCCCAAAACACATTTTTCGTGTTTTGTTGAGTGCCTGTACAGATAAAAAAATATCCTTCGGTAAAATCCTTTATTTTTGAGCGTTTCAACGATATCTGCAATTTGGGCCTACTCAGACTTTCCTAACTTCAAAAATTACCTGATTTCGATTGGGCCCAACATTTAAAATGCGTCTTAAATTTTTTCTAGCAGTCCAAAATGATCAAATTTTGGATGTAGCTGGTAGGCATCAAAACCAATGTACAGAATTTCTAATTTTATGGATAGCCCAATGTTTATGCTCAAAATCGTCATTTTATTGATTTTTGTAAATGGCTGGCCTACCTAAAAACAATTATTCATCATATAACAAGAGAGGTAGGACATGGCTTACTATTCCGCTCAAATTGGAGCAGCCCAACTGGTGAAATACCTCCACCTTTCAGAAGACCACAGCCAAACAACAATCACTTTTGTGTTGTTGTGTTCCTGTGAGTGAGTAAGGTTTCCAGAGCTCCTGGAGGGTGTTACGTTAGTAGCAGACGTCAGGCCTTCAAAATGAGGGTGACAAGTCCATTTCCTAGGCAAGCGCGTCACATCCTAGATCTCATCGTCGCATATTATCAGACGTTATAGCGGTCAAGCGCCTGCCTATTTAGTATATAAAAAATAAAAAAAATTACACCTGTTACCTCAAACCTTAACCTGTTGAGTCCCAGATACATCAAACGATGTCGCGAAAAAAGTTGTCCTTACGGCCCAGATACATCAAACGATGTCGTGCGATGTCGGGGCATTTCTACCTTATTTTAAGTGCGTTAAACTCTTTTTTACCTTAGCAAACTTAGTGTTTATGGATTCGTAATGACATTTGCTACAAAACGAAGAAGAAATCAGAGCAGCCATAATGGAAAAATAAATTTTTACATCATTCTGAAGTTGGTACTGTGCCGTGACGTTGTCGCAGAGTTGTTTACTTGGAGACAGTGACCTATTTTTAAAGTATTTTTATAACTGGTACATATGTATTTTATAGTATTATCTTGTAGTAAATATATTTCAGATACTAGGAAATTAAAAATAAAACAATAATATAGTTTAATTTATGGCTCAGGCAGCATTTATTGAAAAAGTATAGTCTCTTTTCGTCCTCGTTTGTTTCTGTCCTTACAAATATTATTACAAAAACACAAAAGCTTATGATTTATACACCATTGTAAAGCTTGTTTCACTAGCTTCTCAAAAATATATACTTTGATTGTTCTAAGTGTAAGAATTTCTTGACAAGGCTATAAAAACACTTAAGTGGGCGGGGCGTCTCAAGTGAGTACTTCCAGCTGGGCCGAGGTACATAAAAAATTTGGAAGTACTTGGGGTTCGACAGGTTAAGTATGAAAATGTTAATGGAGATTTAATTATTGAACCGTTTGGGGTATTTTTTTATACCTTGAGTACATAGCGTTGGATGTTCATTAGCTTTCCAGAGACATCTCAATAAATTGACTGAAATAACCCAAGAACCCGCAACCGGCAACCGTTTGCCACAAAAAATAAATACCGCCATCTAGCGAGACAAGCAAGTTTGCTCAGTACTCTACCAGATGATAGAGTATGCCAGATTTGGGGCATTTTTTCTACTTATAGGTTGTCATTTTAGTTACTGTTATTTCTGGTGTATGTTTTGTAATATTATTTGTTTTTTGTAATAGTATTTTTTAAATAACATTTTAATTAATAACTCTACATATTTATGTTGCTTTTCATTTTTTTCATTTTTTTTAATCAATATTGAATTATTACTAAAATCATTCAACTAAGCCGATTGACTTATCGGAAAACAAAGAAGTAAATACCATCATTCATTCTTTATTGCTTTCCATTGCAATTGCTTATAAAAATAGAACGATGAAGAAATGATGTTTCAGACGATTGCCATAACAATGAACTAATCTCAAAACATCAGTTTTAGATTTCTCACTATTATTGTAATTTCTTTAGTAAATTGATCATTCTCTTTGAGGTGGAGTAAATTATCAAGTCCGCCAATAGGAAAATTCTATTAGGTCACAAAAAATGTACTATTTTGAGCTCCTACATGTTATTGAACTTAGGCTAAGCCGTTGGTCGCAACTGTATCTGGCGTCTTTAGCACCCATTTATACTCATTAGACCCGCATAGTCTGTTTCCAGCCTATTCTCCCTCCCTATATTTATAAATACATAAATAATATTTTTTACATTCACTTAATTACCACCAATTAACCAATTAGCCTAGCCCAAAGTAAGCACCGTAAGGCTTGTATTATGGATACTAAGGTAGCATGTAATATTTCATCATCATATAAATATACATATATAAATACCGTGAATTAAGAGAATACTACATACATACATATATACTATACTATACGACTGACTTTGAATAATTATGGGCTGAAATATCGAGGGCTACTAAATGAAATCAGTCTTATTATAATTACTAGCTGTGCCCGTGACTTCGTCCGCGTGGAATCAGTGGCGTAAATAGATCAATTGCCGCCTGGGGCAGTTTACCAATTTTGCCGCCCCTGTCAGAGGGCTGCGCCGCCCCTTGGAACGTTCTTCCGGTGCTTCATCTTCCACGTGCCTTATCTTATCACCGTAGACCGCGTGCCGCCCGGGGTAGGGAATGCAATCTCATTCTCGCGAGATCTCGTTCTCGCGAGATCTCGGCCTTTTTTAACGAGATTGATCTCGGACGAAAAAAAGGCGAGATCTCGCGAGTTCAACGAGATTGCACTTGAGCATAAAAACGTCTTATTTGAAGCTAACTAACTACTACGAATTCTCTGGAGGCATTAATCAAAAAGGAAATGAATTTATTCGAGTCCGGGGGATCTAAAAGCGAACTTTTACAGTTCGTGGATAACTGCCTGAGATCTGTGGTTCCAACTAGCGTCGAATCCGAAAGGGCATTCTCAGCGGCTGGTTATCTGGCCAACAAAATAAGAAGCCGTTGTTTAGCAGACGATTCTTTGGACATTTTGTGCTTAAGGAGCTACTTTCAAAATAATTCGTAATAATGGCTTGTGATTTGAACTGAACAAATCTTTCTTTTGATTAGTATATTTTGTTAATTAATCTGTAATATCTAATGGATCTACTGAGTAGATATAGTTTCATAGTTTAATAGTCAACTCAACTAAGATGATAAGTTTTTTTTTTTTTTTACTTCTCGTTGTTTTGTTTGTTATAAAAGAACTGATTTATTACTAAAAGATTTTGGTTTGATATTAGAAGAGAAGAATGGTTGTTTCTTTCATTTGTTATTTTATAGATACGTATGTCAAAGTATATTACTAAGAAGTTTATTAAAAAATTATAGACAGATACGTCAAACAATGTTTGATTGTTGCGTAACAGTCTATTGAAAAAAATCGTGAAAATAACTCTTTATCTTATAACACTTATAATATTTATTCGAATTTTAATATCTCTCTTCTTATCTCGAAATTGGCGAGATCTCGCAGTATTGTTATTCATAAACTCGCGGGATCTCGCTTGAGTCCCAATCTCGCGAGATTTGCATTCCCTAGCCGGGGCATTTGCACCCTCTGCCCCCCCCCCCCCCCCCCCCTATTTACGCCACTGCGTGGAATAGTGACTCGCGATAATATTTTTAATTTTTAAGCTAATTATTTGCTAATATACATACATCAAAATTTTAATTTTTTTATCTGTTGCCAAAATAAAAATATTTTGCGGGTTTGATATACGTGAGCATGCCACATAGAATTACCCATGGGAAAAACATTTTTTTTCTAAATGAACACCTGCAACTTTACTCGTCTGTCCTTGAGCTTGATTGAAGAGGAACGAGCGAAGCTCCCATGGATCAGCTTCAATGACGCGATGTCTGTTACGTCATAACTTCCCGAGTTCTTAACCGATTTTAACATTTTTTTGAATCGAATCAACGCATTTAGGACCAGATTGTGACCGATTTTTTTATTATTATTATTATTTATTTATCTCAGATATTAGAAATCCATAATAAAATGTTAGTTACATGAAATCTTATTCTAGTGTTAGTAAGTAATTAAACACATACAAACAAACAAAAAATACACTAAATTAATTAAATAATGCAGCTCCTGTGCTACAGATGATAATAGCTACAGGTAGGAGCATGGAGCTGCAGCCAGTGGCGCAGCAGTGGGGAATCCCACCGTTTTAAAATTCACAAAAATAAAAAAGCTATGAACAAAAAACACTGGCTCTATGGGATTACCCATTAAAAAAAAGTGCGCCCATTTGAAAGTTTTCTTTCTTATGGAATTTTAAAATTTACTTAATAATATTTTTTTATTTATTTATTTAGTATAACGCTGCGCTCCAATATATGGTGGTAGCGAAGCTTTATGCTTAGCGACTGCATCGCCTAGTTTACTGTAGGTTAGAAGGTTAGTGTTACAGATTCGCGCCAAAGGCGATGACCGTCTGCTCAGGTTGGTCCTGACGTATGGGAGGGCAAACTTCTTGGCCAACCGATGTCTCGGATACTTTCGGTACAGACAAGGATATGCGTGACAAGAAACTGCTCATCTACCATGATATGTTAATATCCATTTTATAAATACAATTTTTTATCAGTGGGAATTCAAAATATAATACCAATGGGTACACCCTCTCTTCCCACCATGTCTACCATGGGCAATGTGCAGGTCCCCTTGGTTGGTTCTGCCGGGTCCCCTTTTCATCTCCCTAGACTAAATATTTTTGTGATTAAAATAGAATATTTTGCCCGTATAATCAACGTACTATGAAAAAATATTTGCTTATGTTTTTTTCTATACGGTTTATATCGATTGTCAAAGTGATCTTAACATTTTCTTTAAAAACAAGATAACCTAATCGCGACTGCCGAAATAATAAATGGGCGTAACAGTATCTCTTCGGCATTTAACTACTTCAACAATGAAAACGTTACTCGTTGACAATACAAATAAGCTTGAACCATACTTGCTTGACTCAATAGTGTATTCAATCACTTAAATAAGTGGCTACGTTTATTTGTAAGGCTCTTACAGGAAAGTATGGCTGAAATCTATATTAATATGCTAAAATAGCCTCTTCAATTAATTATTCCGATCCATATCGACCATACCGCTACCGTCCAGTTACGCTACTTGCTAATTTGTTTGGTCTGTGACGTCGATGAAATATTTTGTCCTCCCACCATGAACCTTTACAAATTGAGAGTGAATGCCGGATGTGACGCGTGATCGTATTAAATAACGTCCGTGTTTGGAACGTACCCTCTTGATACTTTGTGAGTTCACAAACATATAGACGACACGCGCGTTAAGAGTTTTATCAGAAATTTATGCAATATTAATCATTGCATGAATTCACTTACATAAATAATAAAAAAAAAAATATTTCTCGCATTCACACCAATCAGCCTAGCCCAAAGTAAGCACTGTAAGGCTTTTATTATGGGTATAAGAGTCACGGATAGACATACATATATAGATAAGGTACATTAATAGAAATATATATAAACACTCATGACTCAGGTACAAGTGCTCGTATTCATCATACAAACAGATTCCCTTCCGGGATTCGAACCCAAGACAGTCGGTGCGAAAGGCAGGATCGCTACCGTTGCACCAAACGGTCGTTAAATGTTTCTATGAATTTGTATAAAATGCATGTTTGAAAAGCAAAATCACTTATTAAACAGAATGAATTCAAAGATAAATAAATATAAAACTACCGTTATCCTAAGACAGCCTAGTAGCACTATTCTGGTATTATATTTTAATAAGCGAGTAAGATACTATGGCATAAGCTGGTGAATTTTAATAATACTTAGTGTTTCAATTGTTTCTTGTGAAAAAGGGTATTTTAAAGGGGTTAATGTAAATAATATAATGTCGTTAATAAACTTAAAATAGTATCGTTAATTTTAGATGTTTACGCTTTTTACTGTACAACAACAGAAAAATTACATTGTGAAGTGTTCTTACTATTAAAAAATATTTCGTCTATCATAATAATCGCAACACAGATGTTTGCCTGCTTTTTACCACGTTTCATATGTGTAAAATTCCATCTTAAATACCAGTTACTAAAACCAATATTGTAAAATTATTAGTAAATAGGTTTAAAGAAAAAGAAGTCACATGAAGAGGCAACAATATTCGATACGTTTGGTCGGACTGTAATAATAGGGGTTAAAGTATGAAATTGCCGTTTTATTGCAATAGGTTCTTTGAATTGACATAGAATCTTCATGGTTTGAGGTTTTCGAATGAAACTTTTTTTAAATGGTTTCTATGATGTTCTTTTTTTAAAAAATGTAAAACATTTGAATATCGACTTTCAATTGTTTTTGTTATTCAATTTAGACAAGAAAGATGGATACTGCGAAAATTCGAGTTATTTTTGAATACGAGTTCCGACGCGGAACTAACGCGGCAGAAACAGCCCGCAATATCAATGCTGCGTTTGGAGAGGGGTCTACTAATGAACGCACCGTGCGATTTTGGTTTAAACGCTTTCGTGATGGAAATTTCGACTTAAAGAACGAGCCACGAGGAAGACCGCCCACACAGGTAAATAACGATGAATTAAGAGAGATAGTGGAAGCCGATCCTAGTCAAAGTACCCAGGAATTAGCGGCATGGTTTAACGTTACCTTACCCACAATATTGACTCACTTGCGTCAAATCAATAAAATAAAAAAATACGAAAAATGGGTGCCTCATGATTTGACTGATCTGCAGAAAGAAACGCGTGTTGAAACTTGTGTTGCCTTGTTGAACCGGTACAGAAATGAAGGAATATTGGATCGAATTGTAACATGTGATGAAAAGTGGATTCTTTATGATAACCGGAAAAGAAAAATGCAATGGCTGACCCCAGGTCAAATGCCACAACAGTGTCCTAAAGCAAAACTTACCAATAAAAAGGTAATGGTAACTGTTTGGTGGTCTCAGCATGGTGTTATTCACTATAGTTTTCTCCGATCTGGTCAAGCAATAACGGCAGATGTCTATTGTGCCGAACTCCGAACCATGTTGACAAAACTAGCAGTAAAACAGCCCCGACTCATGAATCGATCTTCACCATTATTGCTCCACGACAACGCGAGACCTCACACAGCACGAGAAACCATTTTGACCCT
Organism: Calamotropha paludella; assembly: GCA_927399485.1. Taxonomy (NCBI): domain Eukaryota; kingdom Metazoa; phylum Arthropoda; class Insecta; order Lepidoptera; family Crambidae; genus Calamotropha; species Calamotropha paludella. The sequence continues at coordinate 13,568,876 of OV656803.1, read as the reverse complement.
TCAGGAACTGCAGTTAGAAACCATTCGTCATCCTCCGTATTCACCAGACCTTGCTCCAACGGACTACCATTTTTTTCGTGATTTGGACAATTATCTACGTGACAAGAAGTTTTCTTCCCAGGAGGCAGTACAAAATGCTTTCACACAGTTTGTGCAGTCTAGATCGTCGGAATTCTATCGCAAAGGCATTAATGACCTTCCCATTAGATGGCAGCAATGTATAGATAATAATGGCAACTATTTTGATTAAATAAATTTGTTAAAAATTTAAAAAATAAACAATATAGATTTTCAGTACAAATCGGCAATTTCATACTTTAACCCCTAATATATTTACATTTTAGGCTATTGGTTTAGTTTTGAATAAAGAACAAAGACAAATAATATGATACCGCAGCACGTGTTAGTGGCGCCACAGTGCAGAGATTTTTGAGATTTCATTTGAATTATTTTTGATGTTTGATACGATTGTAAGCATATTCAGGTTGCATTTAACTTAGGTATTGTTAATATAAAGAAACATTCACAATATCCGGTCACCCTTTTCTACTTTCCACTCAACATACACTCTTAATAACCCTTACATATATAAATATATATATTTAACTAATAAGTTTATTATAAATGTATGCATTTTTGTACTTGGTGTCAAATAGATAGAATGAATAAGTGTTACACAGTCATTTATTTATGAAGTTTTGAGATCGATTACTGGCTTACACTCAAACTTTATTTATTGGAAACTTGTTGAAACCGTCTTAACTTTAAGAAAACTGCCAGATTACATAATAATTTGCTACATTATACAATATCGTTTAAATTGAGTCGAACTTTAGAAAATATTTTGGTATTCGGCTTTAAAAAGTCCCTGAAATACGATACAATTAACAATGTGAAAATTAATATACATCTATAATATTTGCAGGCACTAATTGAACTAATATAGCATTGAAATTTCATCATCATTCGTTAGAGAAAACTCGGAAAAAATGCAAATGAACTCCTATACGGACTGATCTTTATGAGGTCTTAGCATGTAAATGACAGAAATCACCCTGTATATCGTTATATTAAGTTTAAAATTAAAAATCGCTTTGATAAAGCAAGGAAAACTTTTACGTATGGTAAACATATCTTCTACAGAAGTTAGTTATCGCTATTCTGAATAGCTTTTAGACCATGTAGATATTGTAAATCAACATTAAACACCCTACGAATAACAACAACATAAATTTTCAAAAATGGACTTAGTGCGTAGATTGTTCAAGATTGACATGTCAGTTTTAATCCGAACAGACCTAGTTAGAACCTAGCCGATGTACAAGAGACGTGAACAGTAAGACAAGTATATAGTTTACCACGGTGGGTTTAATGTATTTATGTAATTGTGAATATTCTTTATTAAAAAATACACATAACACAATGAAATAAAAAGAAAATGAAATGAAAATAACTTTATTCAAATGAACTTAAAATAAGTTGTTTTTAATCGTCCACCATTTTTACCTACCACCCATTCAGGACGTCTTTTAACTGACAAGAAGAATGGGCGCAAGAAACTCGTTAGTTTTAACAGAAGTAACCACATTTACAATATAATACGTCACCTTACATAATCCGCAAAATAAAAAAAAGCAAAATTAACAAGTAAAGTGAACTAGGCTAGTATTATTATTCATTTTCTAATTTGTAAAATTTCCTTAGAATGTAAAAGCTGAGGTTAACTTTTTTTTTCTTCTTTCTTTCTTTCTTTAAAGAATTTGTTTAAAGAAAGTAGGATCACTACTGACGACGACGACGGTACCGTCTAAGATTCTTCTACGCCTAAGATTTCAGTTTCAAATCCTGGTAACACGTAACAAACACTTGTTCCTGAGTCGTGGTCTTTTTTATTGTTATTATTTAGTAACTAAATTATGTAGTTCTACTCAGTTTGGGACTGAATAATTATTTTGAGTTCTCCAAAATTTAAAAAATTCAAAAGATACTTAGCATATCCTTTTAGGATTAACGTAATCCGTTGTTCGTGTTAAATAAAAGTGCTTTTAACTGATATTTCAGTGCAAGTAAAACCGCGATGATAACTAGTAGGTATTATATTGTGGTCATGGTGACAACACTAACTGACGTCTTAAATGCAAAACGATCAAAAATATTTGCTCAATCAGAATATCCAAGTGTGAATTTTCAAATATGCAGACGTTACTAACGAGATTGAATTAAGACATTAAGTTAGAAACTCGTTTCCGTAGTATTGGGATCTAAGTATGTATTGGGATATATGGTTTAAATTTTAACTAGAACACTTTGATACATTTGAAGAATTAAATCAATCTCGTCAAAGCAACCTTTACGGTTAATTTATCGTAAAGTGTAAAATTATGTTTAAGTAAGCAGGACATTTAGTATGTCCATACACTTGCAATAAAAGCAATTTGAAAGAAAAAAATATAACAGAAATAGGTATAAAAAAATGAATTACCTGACATTTTAACTGACATTAGTGGGAGACAGGCTATGGTAAATACATTTTTCTATTAGAAATATACACGCATAATTTTGCCTTGTGCTTTATTGAAATATGCCTCGGTCCCAAAACTATGGTTAAACACTTCGGTAGTTTCATTTATTATGGAGGTATTAATAAAACCGTAGCAGCCGTAGGCATGGGGGCGCACTCATGACACCAGCACGAGGAGGCCTTGACCCGTGGGTAAACGGACTTATGGCGTAAATTATATTTGTGATTTTAAACTGTCCGAATAAAATCAATGACGTTTTTGGACAGTTGCATTTTCATACTTCCCTTAATTCTTTAATACATATAATATTTCTTAGTAACTGATACAGAAAGGTACGATTTAAAATCTTATTCAATAGAATAAGAAAGTTGATGTGCTATTGTAAAATCTAGTAGTAATAATCGGCAATTTCATAATTTATAAATGGACCTAATATTGGACAACACTTCAGTTTTTTACAGTTAGCCAAAAACAATTGTTGTTTATGGCAGGAACTTATAATTCCTTACATTCAACGTTAAAATTTATTATCTATATAGTAGTCGACCCGGCCGGTGCTTGCTGTGTCATAAATTAAAATAAAACCTATCTTATGTCCTAAGTTGGAACAGATCCAGCAATATGAAAAAAAGCATCAAAATCGGTTGAGTAGTAAACGCCATCTTTGAGAGGGCTAAAAAATGTCACAACTTATAGTATTTACTCACTCCATGCTTATAATAAGACTGTCTCGAAAAGCAAGGCAAGAAAGCACGAAAAAGCAAGTTCAGATTACGCCATCTGTGCCATGTTTAAAAAACAGCAAACTTTATAGCAGTGTGTACGTAACGCCCTCTATGAAAGGGTAGGTAATAGAGCGCTTAGAACGGTCGCCACTAGAGGGCAGTACAAGTTTTATATTTTGTGAAAAGTTAATCAGCAAACCTTATCATTAAGTAGTTTACTTATAAAATGTAAATTTGTGAGCTCTGTATATATGACTGAGAATACCAGGACGCCATCGATGACGGTCAAATGAAAGTAATGACAAGTATTATTTTATTTACATAAGTTTTACATCTTATGAAGTTTTATGTTGAAATTATAACTAAGCTTATATATATCGATGGTCGCGTATAACTTTAACATTTAGTCACCGATTTAAGTAATTCTTCTTTGTTGGCATAACTTTTGGTAATATCCGCATAGAAATGTTGGTGTTTACAGTGACTAGCATAGTTCCCGCTTTATGATCAGATAATGATGCAACCGGAAGGAAAGCACCTGAACTCCGTAGTAAAACAATGTAACCTAGCCCTGTTTGGGCTTAAAAGGCTTGTCATGTGATGCATTCTGGCTAAAATGTACGGTACAAATTCGTATAAGCCGTGCATTATGTGTGATTTCATTGGTAGCAAACATGTTTTGTAACCTCGTTATTTCTGTTAAAGGTCTGTCAGCATTTGATGGTTTTAATAATTTAATCAGCTCTTTCTCTTTCGCTTTATACTTATTAGAGACAACATACGAAGCTTCACATCTTCCTAATCTCTTGCAGCCCAAAACGGAGAATCTGATGGGGATATTTTTAAACAACCATTACTATATTTTAGCTTATAACAGATGGATATATAAAATAAACATTAACACTAAAAATAATTGTTGCCATACATCGCCATGTGGTTCAAATTTTGTTCTATATTTTGCAATGTTAGTGCTTATTGTGTTTTTCGATATTTCCTTCCCATATGCTTATAAGAAAAGCGTAATTGTTTATCACACTTTCTTTTGATATTCCTTCTTATAAACAGCAGCAGCATTAAGCAACAAACTATTTGTAATAGATTTAGGAAACTTCTTAAAACTTAAAAATTTGGCTGGCATCGACTTCAAAAATAAAACTATTTTTATTTTATAATTTTATATATTTTTGCATTTTTTAAATGCTATCTTAATTTATCTTATTGTATCTTATCTTATAGATTTATATTAATAAAAAATTCTGGAAAAAATCGACTCGGCTCATAAGTGAATTCTCAGGCGAGAAGCGAATCTTTGGAAGACCGGTCCAATGCTCTCCCTCAGCTACCGAGCCTTGTGAACACCCGTCGAAATTTTCCAGTACCTTTCTAATTTTACGTTGTAGGCCAGCGTTGTCTCATCAATGAAAGGAACATCCTCTCATATTTGAAAGAAACATTATTACAAATGTTTGGGCAATCGATTAAGATGAAACAGCCAATAAGTTTTTATAATTTTATATATTTTTGCATTTTTTCAAAGATAAATTATGTATTAACGATAATAATTGTAAGATAAAACTAGTTGTTAAGTATTCTCCTAATAAATTGATGTTATTCAAAGTAGTCTTAAAATGTATTTCTAATTTTTGTTTATGTATAAATCAAATCAGTGATTCTTTGAGCCTACTGTGCAAATTCAATAAAATAAAATATTGAAAAAATAGTTTGTCTCAGTTGAGAAATAAACGTTTCACCGGGAGCCTACTGTGCAAACCATTGCGTAACTATTGGTTTGGTTTAACCTTTATCAATACTTAGATACTTTACGTTTTAACAGTAAATTTTTTATAAGATTTATAAATAAGAACGTTTATTCTCTCATCTTAATGTTCCATTCCACAATACAACAGCTTGCAAGGGTTGTTTTAAATACACTGCCACTAAAATTTGGAATAACATTCCTCCACCTCTCCGAATTCTAAGTTCCATCACTTATTTCAGAACTAAGGTGAAGGCTTACCTTTTGGAACTTGGCAGTGTAAGAGATTAAGTTTGGTTTTAGGTAAGTTGTTATTGACACAGATTATTATTTTGCGGTGTTCCTTAAGACTATTTTATAAATATTCTGTAATTAGGTATCGTATTTCTCGTGCACTTGTACAGTTAATGTAAATATATGGTTAAAAAAATCTATATATAGACTACGACACCTAATACCGACAGGCGGTTACATATACTGAGATGTGACCGTTTCGGCATAAAAATAATTGTTTATTTCTAATGTAATGCAAATGTAATATTTTGTGCTGAATAAACGCTTTCTATTCTATTCTATATAAAATGATTTGATTTGATTTGATTTGATTATATTGTATAGAAATAGGCTATACTAGTAAGGCCTATTGAAATGAGGCAAACAGTTATGGCGTCTGACTCGATTTGCCAAGAAGAAACAAATTCGATTCGCATGTGAGAGTTATTTTTACATAAAAAAAATGTTTACATATGTTGTGTTATACGAAGTGGGCATGTGGTTGGGGAACAGTGCCTAAGAATTTACGATTAAGTCGAGAAAATGGATATTTGTAATAAATTAAAGTAAAAAATATGGCAAATGCATTGGATTTACTAATTTTTAGACCATATTTTTAAGCAGAATCTTTTGGATTTGGCTTTAAATTTTTGTAACATAAAAGACTTTCGAATACCTAATTTTTTTCTAAATTTCGATGATTCGGTAGTTAACTAATTCAGTTTGCGATTGTGAAGGTGAATCAACAGATAAAGACCAATCAATATTTTATATTTCAAACTTTAGAATGCATATCAAGGTATTGTTAATGTGTTGTATTTTAGCAGTCGTTAAAAAATTGTACGACGAGAGAAATATGCAGGATCTTTAATTGCGTATGCAATTAATTGATAATTTTATTATTTTCCACATTTGGCAAGCGGAAAACGCTATGTGGTCTACGGCCCGGGAGTCATATGGTGATTGCTTCTACTATCAGTTACTTGTTGTCTTTGTTGTAATCAACGAAATAATGATATCATAACATTACTATTATTGTAATAACAGAATAATTTTGTTTTTTTTTTATTTTGTGCATTATGCATGGTGACGACGTGTTATATTGTAAATGTCGTTTCTTCTGTTAAAGCTGACGAGTTTCTTACGCCCATTCTTTTCTTCACTTAAAAGACGTCCTGAATGGGTGGTAGGTAAAAATGTTGGACGATTCAAAACAACTTATTTTAAGTGCATTTGAATAAAGTTATTTTCATTTCATTTCATATCATTAGTGAAGGACTCTGCCGAACACCACACGGCTTTACGACTTTCGGCCATTCAACCAAACAGCTTGGCAAAAGACTTGGTTCTCCATTATTTACGACAGTAAAATTTGGTTCCATTTTCTAAATCCGAAATTGTCAATATAAAGTCGTCAATCCACAATAATTCTGGCGTCTCTCATAATTTATATTAGTACATCCAAGATATATAAAATAAAAAAGTGAGTTCAATTAAAAAATACATATGTTATTTAATGCTATCTTACACAGTTTGAGTTTTAAATAATATGGTCTATGGATGACCTTAAGTACGCATCAGACTTCAGTTTCATTCAATGTCTTTTCGCACTAATTGTTTAATAACATGCTATGTTGTCAATTGAAAGGCAAATTTAACTAATTAGCTGCGACATATATATTTTTTATAGATCCAACTACATTTTTGTTCTACCTGCTACATGGGAATCACGTAGAAGGTAGCAGTATTTCATAATAAACAATGCATTACGTTTTTATCTATCAATCATGATTGTGCACTACATACAATGCTGGCAACCTGAAACAGCATTAAGGCATGTCTAGTTCATACACTGCACTTCCGTGAGTAGCAATTATGATGCAAATATAATTCACCCAGCCAAGTGAAACTCCATTATTAGATTTTTAATATAAGGGTAGTTCAGAGACCTGTGGATGTAGAGTATAGATAGCTGTTCATAAAAGTATTTTAGTATATAATTTGTTTATTAAAAACTTTTTAAAGGTATTATTAAACATGCTGGGTTTAGAAAACTTAATAAGGAATATAGTAAATGAAAAATTACGCGTAGGTAATTGTAGGAGTTCTACTCATTCTAGCGATGTCACAAATAAATAATAGTTTTAGTAAACAATGGAAGTATTTAGAAAAAGATTTCGCATCCCGAATTATGCGACTTCTAACAATCAGGGAAATCTGAGAGCAATCACTCTCAACTATCGTACCATTCGCTAACAACAAGATCTCCTTCCATACGTGTTTAACAAGTTTAAACCAAATTAGTCCTATGTTCTGCCTATAAAGAAAGATTTCGCCCTGTAAGAACTTATAAGATAATGAAATTAATTAACCTTTTTTAATAATATTACCTTAAACACATTATTATTCCCGTTAATATTCGCGGTAAGCGTTTATTAAGACTGGGTCGACATTTTACAGTGTTGTCATGGAATACGGTCCAACGCAATATGGATGAAGTACTTACATTTATTTATTATATTGGCTTTATAAAACTGTGGTAGCGTTTTTTTAATTATATCTTACAGATATAAGGGGAATTACTAATGTGTTGCCATCCCAATTCCTTTGTCGCTATGAGTGTGGCACCCCTGCTCAATGAGAAAATCACAACACTCCCAAAACCCCTAAACCCTAAACCCAAATAGATAATCATAAGCCAATGTCTTCTGATTTATTTTTTGTTATTTTTGTTTATTCTAATTCCGCGTTGCTCAGCAGACAAGTTAGGAATCTGTCCCCGGTTAGGGAGTCTTCCACTGCAAGGGAAAGTCGTCTCGTGATTTTCTTTTCGTCCTTTTTTTTCCACTTAACAAGTGCATCAACTTATCTTAAGATTAGAGAAAGCATGCAATAAGTGTACATAGAATATTATTTCTATTTACCTATTACTACTTATAAGTTTTCAAACACGCCATTTGAACATAAGATGAGACAAAATGGTTATCAGCCAAGTGTGGCGGCACCCCTCATTAGAGCCCCGCCATCCGGGAGTCAGTTGAGCGCACTAATAGGATCACAGCCGCAAACGGACACTGCCGCACCGTCAGGACAGACCCTAAGGACATTTGCGGTGAGGGGTTTGTGCAATACGCCGTTTGAGTGTTTGTTGTATGTTCATTTGCAGAAGTAATTAATGGGGATTTGACTAAGATCATCTTTGTGGGTATCTCTTGCCATTATAGCGTTGCAATCGTTGTGGGACATCGTTTAGTCCTTTTTTCGGTTTATTGTATGTATAAAGTAACTAAAGCATTAAATATGTGAACATATAACAGCATGGAAAATACAAAGTCGTGACGACGCAGTTGTAAATACAACGATCACCTGGAACTATACTTACCTAACTCTGTTGAACGGATAATAGCATAAGGGGCTTATTACGTTTAATTCATACAAAATAAAAGACAAAGAAGGAAATAGAACCAATGATTGATGATGATACTCATTCCTAGATTAATATGTACTATTTTTGCAATACGAAAACCCTTTTGATGACCTCATTGATGGTCGCGAAGAATGCAGTGCCAATACGTGGTTGAAGGCATTCCGCTAAATATTATTTTAATAGGGCACAATCATTATAGAAAACACCAAAATATGTACTAAGTTGCAAACGATAATCTGTGTTTTAAAAAGATGCAATAAGTTCCTTACTTAAGTACATATCCACCGCGTTGCAGCTGCTTCGCTACCAGCTGGTAACCAGTCGCTAGAGCCAAACCACAGATGAAAACATATGGAACCTAATTTGAGATTTATACAGAAGTTATTTTTGCCCAGAAAAGATAAGCCTCGTTCAATAGAGCAACTTGCACCTAAAAATTAGATGTACCTACTCCACTGAGCAGTTTGAATTTTATTCTTTAAATAAGCACGAAACAGATATGGTTAAGGATGTATTGAGGAATTAATAGCAGCAGTAAATAATTGTTTCCAGTATTAAAATCTTATTGTAATTGTATGAATACATTTAAAGTAATATGTTAAATTTCAAAGCCATCGGGGCCGCAACTGACGACGATAAGCGACATACATATGTAGGTTTTCGGAAAGGTAAAGTATCTAGCTAAAGGTTACTCGAGTTATTCTTTCCACAAAGGAAAATTTATTTAAAAAGTTTGTAAACCCCTCCTGTATAAAGCGAGCGAAGGAGGTACTTTTTGACGGAATGTGGTTTATAGATAAACGTTTCTTAAAGTTAAGGCCGCAATTTGATAGCCTAAACAATCTAAAAAGTAGCAAACCTGCGTTATACACTTTCCACTTAATAGATTATAATCCTACAACAATAGGCTAGATGACAAAAAACTTTTTTTTGCTTTAATAGAAGCTCATTTCTATAATAAACAGACAGAAAAAATCAGTTTTCGATTAACTTAAGAAACATAAGGTATAAGGTATTGAATATTTTGCTCCATCTCTCTCTATCAAAACGGAAATTTATATCGCCGTACTAAACAGTGACGTCACTGTTGATGTCGGATCTCTCTGTCTAATCGCTTCCAAATGAACAACTTAAAATGCTTGTATCTAATGTATTTCTAAGCCGATTTTTATTCTGATTTCACAGGATTGTATCTTTTTCTACGGTATTTTAATATATTAAGACGAGACGTGAAAATTAAAATTCAGTCATCATCTCAATTATGTCAATGATTTGTTTCGGTTGACCTTGCCTCCTACGATTTTTTTAAAGAATTTTAAAATTAAATTGGTATTCATATAGTTTATAAGTTTTAACGTGATAACGTCTTATAAATCGATGAAAGCTGGCTGAGCAAACGAAAAAGCATGACTCATTCCTCATTGTCACGTTCCGCGTGCAAGCGAGAGTGTGGAACAAGCGAAAGAGAGGCACGATCGGCCACGAGCGTTCCACTTGTGGCGCATCTATCTCTCTTCCACTCCATCGGCCGATGCGTCCGAGTAGAAGAGAGACAGCGGCAGCATACAACCTACACGTGAACTGCTTTGTCAACTGTTTATAAAGTGAAGTGAAAAGTTAATTTGGTTTCCATTCTTTATTACAACAACAATTGCGGCAAAAAAGTAATTAATTCTTGCATTTTAAGAAACTGATTAGCCATAAAATCTCATATATTTGTTCTTTGATTGTTAAAAAAAGTAGCATCGGTCGGCGAGTGCAGTAGTAATAGGTTATGTTACAATTTCGACTAAAAATATTATGACTCATATAAACGATCATATAAAAACTCAACTGCTTTTATTTATTATTCAATAAAAAAATGATCGGGCGTAGCTATTAATGTAGGATTAAATATTAATGTATTTGGATTAACAAGTGCAAATAAATGTTAATTTTTCATCTTCTTAATGATAATTCAAATAATGATAATTTAGTGATAATAAATAAATTCAATTTATAAAAGATTGCAATATTTCATCAATGTTTGCTTATGACGTTATGACGTAAAATTATCGTCCCTAATAAACCGACTTTACAGAAGGTTTTTTTTTATAAGGGGTCAGAAAATACGTCTTTGTTGTCAAACAACTTTTTGGGTGGTAAATATGGATAGAAATTTAAAAACCACAAATTCTCGCTAGAGAACAAATCTTTGTATGAGGCTGTTGAAATCAGGTAACAGCCTTATTTCAATAGAGATGAAAGTTGGAGCCTTCCACCTGCTTGGGATCCTATAATTAATAAAATAATCTGCAAAGACACACTGCAAGACATAGTGGTGTAGTTAGCTCTTTTTGTAAATAATAAAATGAGAAATGGAAGTCGGTCACCCAGTTCGAGTTTCTTTGGCCAGTTCTTCTCTGTCTGTCTCTGAAAGTCTCTTCTAGTTAAGTAATCGTAGATATCCTAATTTACTGACTGAAATGCAAAATAAAACAATTTTCTTTGTATTAAACTAGGACTCCTCGTAAAAGGGAACCGTTTGCCAAGAATCCAGACTTTCTGCAGACGGCACCACCGGATCAAAGGGGTATTAATGGCCCTAACCAAAAATCCTGCCGGAGGACAGCATCGTCGCGTGATCAAATAATCGACGATTTCGACTCCTTGTTTCAAATTATAATAATTCCACTGAGCTGCACATTCGTCATACAATTCTTCAATATCGCGAGTATATTCAATAAAACGGATCATACGGTACGTCATTTGCACATGAGCTCGTTTGCATAAGATAAGATATTATATTATGTGCAATGCACGGTACATATCCTAAATTTTTTTTTAATGAATCCATGGTTGTTAAAAACCGCAGACATTCCAGCAACTTTATGCTAGATGAAAATACAATACCGTAGATCGTGTTATAAGTTCAAACGTAGGTTTTATAATTTTATTTATTTATTGCATTTTTTAATGCTATGTTAGAAGATATATTTAAAAATAATTTGTCTTCTAAAATAGCTTTGCAAATTAAATGCAAATAATATATAAATTTAAAACTAACATGGCTGTTTCAGCTTAATCAATTGGCCAAACCTTTATAATATTGTTTCTTTCGAATATGAGAGGATGTTCCTCTCATTGATATGACAACGCTGGCCTACAGCGTAAAATTAGAAAGGTACTGGAAAATTTCTACGGGTGTTCACAAGGCTCGGTAGCTCAAATGAGAAAGCATTGGACCGGACTTCCAAAGGTTGCGGGTTCGTTTCCCGCCTGATAATTCACTGGTGAGCCGAGTTGACTTTTTCCAGTATTTTTCTATTAAAATAATTTATTTAAGGTAGGTATTGAAGTATGAAAACTTGAACAAACCTCATGTTTCGACGGATGGAACCAAGAGAACTAGTCAGTTTTTGGGGTTCGACTATGAAGTCATACTATGTGGTACTGAGATCTGAATGTCCGCGTGGTTCGAATATGAAATCAAACCAACGAACCTATCGAACTATGCGAATGATAAGTACGTCGCTAGAGCCTTTCTTGTGAACCTTCTTTATTAATGTTGGGTTTGCTCCTCGTCTTAATATAGTTGAGAAGCCAAATAAGATCGACGAGGGAGCGATCTCATTCTGAAGATGCCTGTTGAGCCTAGTTCCTAATTTAGCCTACTTCTAGTATTGAAGAGGATATGTTATAAAATCTCGGGATACAGTCGCAGCTAGAAGTTCCGTCCCTTTATGTAAGCATAATGAAGAAGTTGAGGAGGTAGCGCTTGGTACAATAGCTGAGAGTAGCAACGGTGGATATGTGGTAGCATGCAGTGAGTTTATATGACCGATAGTAAAAAAATAGTGGCGGCATGAGCTCGTGTAGCCCTTGAGCGCTCTTTGTGCTAAGATGTCAAGCTTAGTCGTAATCGATTTTTGACATTTGTAGTAGACACCTAAGTTTCTTTTTATGCTTGAATAATTTGTGTAACTTATTTTTCATTAACATATTTTATAAATACCTTCTTGTAATAAATTATACAGCCGTTTGATGTTTTAAATAAAAAAACAATATTTAGTTCTTACACTTCCGCGCACATTACACATCAGAATAAAACACTTTTTTACGGATTATTGCGCATGTTTTAATTTATTTTATATTTAATCCTGACGTTTCGACTCCTTTACAGGAGCCGTGATCACAGGATGGATGGATCACATCAACTGTTATCCTGTTAACTTTTTCCAAATTAAGACAAAAAATAAATCGTATTTGTTCGCCTCTTGCTGAAATTATAATGGAACTTGCCATGGAACGTATCAATTGAAATAATTAATGTCCAACTTATTAATTCTTAAGACAAGACAAAACTCCAAAGATACAAGTTATAAATAAATCGCTAAATAATAAAAATTAATAAAAGCTAATTCAAATGAGCTCGATACTATGTTGCTACTTTTAGCTGTAACTTTCGGTATTAGGCACCAAAATGTGGAAATAACTAAAAGGCAAGCTACTAACAATAGTGCAACACTCCATGTAGTTTTGCATACCGATGAATAAACGCGACAATCTTCTAAAGACTAATTTTCAATTTTATCATTTTCAATGATTGATTTTTATTGTATTACGTTTAATTATTTTTATTTTTTTTTCTCATTTATTACTTTATCCGCAATTTATAGCGGAACTTCTGAAAAACATCCCTACTCCTTACTTACTTAATATATATGCTACCTTGGGACTTGCACACTGGGTGCATGTAGCAGTCCATCCATCCTATTTTGTGATTTCTTATTTATTCCTAATGCATAGATTCAATAATTAATTATCCTATAAGAATATAACCACTTAATTAAAATAGTCATAAAATATATAAAACAAATCCTACTAGCCGTTTTGAAACGTAATTATAAAAACTTTGGAAAAGCAGCCAAGATAACTTTCCTGTTAAAAAAACTTCTTTCTTCTCTTTTTCTACCATTTAAGCAGCAACTGAACATCTATTTAAAAATATTTTAGTAAAAAGTTTTGTTTTTATTTTGGCCAAAAATAAAAGTTGTGACGCGTCAATTAGACTCAACTAAGCAACGCATAGCTTGATTTTCGATCAAAAGTGGGTATATATAGTGGGTATATATATTTTTATAACCATTTGTTACGCTTAAAAAAAACTTTAAAGCTATTAACCATTCAAAGAAAGGATCTCAGAAAGGATCGACCGAGAATAATATCACTCAGAGAAGATATGCAAATCTTTTTAAATGTTCTGACCAGATTAGATTTTAAGTCTTTTTGCTTATGACGCTAGAAATATCACGGTAAAACTGGTACACCGCAGATTTGTGGATGCTTGACCCAGTATTATAGTTCGCAAAAAATATGTTCACTGAACGGTAAGAGAATGGAAATAATAATTCAGATGCTAAGCGCTACACCTCGAAAAACCTTGCGATTAGTCACATTATCATCGAGCACGGTGATGGATTTTTTTCTGGTCATGGAGACAAATATTTGATGGTACATTGGATAAAGTTCAGTACAAAAATGTCATAGAGGAGACAGTGAATCCCTTTTCTGGTCAAAACCAGATAGGTTAAAGGTAAAATACCTTAAACCTATCTTTCAACACTGTCAAATTTATCATCATCCTACAGACTTTCTAGTTGTTAAATGTTAAAAAGAACATGAAAATCAAGTCAAATAAATGAAACTCCAGTCAAAACGAAGTTTACGAAGCTTTTGTCAATGCATGCTACTTAATCCCACTCGAAAAATGTCTGGAATTGCTTGAATCATATGCAATGCCCTTTAAAAAGTTCCCTGTTTTTAACATAAACCCGCTGAGCACCATTAACGAAAAAAAATATTTTTATTTTATTCAATATGAGCATTTTCAATGTGATTACACAACATAGTTATTTAAAAAAAAAACTTCGTGTCCTACTAAGACCATAAGGATAATGAACGCATTTAACTTAGTATTGTCACTACAAAAAATTAAATAAATAGAATTGAGGCCATTAATTCCATGCGTTCTTGTCTTTTAAATAATCACCGATATTGTAATATAGCCTTTCTTCATTGATTTATTTAAACAATATTTTTAAACTATTTCAAAGGTAAGAAATAATTCAGACGTCCCTGAATTTTCTACCTTAATTTTTTCTGGCAATAATTTCTATACATTTAAAAATCTAGCAATTTATTGCTTATATCACAAATCTATAATCAAAGATCACAGTGGTTTGTGTGTTTTTCTGTCTGCTCTTTTTCCCGCTCTTTTTCCATTGTATCAATAACGTAACCATAGCAACGCGTTAACCGCAAGTAGTCTACCGGACGCTAGATGGCGCTAACGGAATAATAGGAAAAAATTAAAGAATTTTGTTCACCCGTGCAAAGCCGGGACGGGCCGCTAGTAAATATAATAATTACATTGCAGATTCCTCTTTATGGATTGTTGGATATTTGTTGTAGGTAGTAGATAACGCTGGCGTCAGTTTAAGATAGATAAAGACACAAGAGGCAACACCTCTACCCAAAAAACATTTTACTGTGTAATATATCGTTTTAAACTGTGTCAGTCACTAACATTAGATGATTATAATTAAAAATGCATTTTCACCATATTTTTTATTTATTTTTAAGACTATGAAAGAGCCGAAGTTTTTTGTGGGTAGGCATCATGGGCAGACGTATCGGTCTACCCTCCGCAGTCTTTTATTACACTAAATATATCAGTCTTGTTTTAGTTAATACTAAGCATACTTTGTATCCCGACACATAATAGCAGATAGTACCTACAGGCTACAAACTAAACCATATACTGTTATAAAGTGAAACATTCAATTTATTACCTATTCATTGTTATCAGCCTGTTATTATAAAATCGCCTAAGGATTAAGCGCTAAAACCGACGTGGGCCCAGTACGGGTTTATGAGTGCTAACGATTCATTAATTTGCGTATATTATTCATTTCTTTTCTTATCTTACTATTAGGGATACCTCTGCTAATGGATTATAAAGAAATCCAATATATACAGATTGAATATTATTTGTCAGTAATTAAATAACTAAAGCATTATTATAAAGACGAAATACTAGTCTCTATTTTACTTTAAACAATTACTTATAAACCTTAGTACAAGGGTTGTATCTATCACTGATAAAATGGCATTTGTTAAACGAATCAAAGTCATTGAAATAAAGACATATTACTTCTTTCGCAAAAACACGTTATTTTATTTCGCGTTACAAAGAGAGACAGTTATTATTTTAGAGTTTTTTACAATAAGATTGGTTTTCTTTTTTATAATCCCATTGGTTGAAATTTTTTCTGAAAGATTTTTAAAAGATATTTTGTTTCGAGAATTTCATTATTTAAACAATAATTGATGTGTAAATGCGACAGTTTTAATGTATTTAAGATGCTTAGAGGGAGGAAAGACTTATTTAATACTAGCCGACCTGGCCACGCGTTGCAGTATAATAAATTAAAGTGAAACCTTTTCTATGTTTAGGGCATAGAAGAAATTCGGAACGAAACCAGCAAAAACAATAATCAAAACGGTTGAATAGTTTCAGAGTTCATCGCGGTCAAACACTGTGACAGGCAATTTTTATATATTTACATAGTGGGTATAAGGAAACAGCCCTATTATTTTACTAGTACGCTTGATACCAAAATAGCTAGTACTGAGGGATGTGACTCTTGAATAGAATTAGTTCGCGTTCGCGGTAGTGGTGAGCATGGGCCTTCAATGACAATAGGCAAATATTTACGACCCGTTCGTTCAGCTTACTATATTCGGAAAAATATGAAAAATTAATTATCGTTGCTACTCAGATTTCAACTCTATCGCGTTTTAAGAGTTTACCTTTGACAAATAAATAGGATAAAGGGGCGTTAAGATCCCAAAATATAAAAAACCCCTAAAGAGTTTTGAAAACCACTCACTGAACTTAATTAATATTAGGTACTTACCTATAAAGTGATGCAGAAGATCAACTGTTGTGCGAGCTCATTTTTATATATAGCTCATAGTTATATTACAGTTAAACAAAATAAGTTGTTATGATCAACTTTAATGGAAAACACCAGAAATTCCGTCTATTCATATGCATATAAGACAGTATTGAAATTGAAAAAAATATACAAAAATCATAAATAAGTTGTTTTGAAATAATATTAAATTTAGATCAGAAGTCCCAATATATCTGGAACGTAGTGATTACTACTCTATTCTATATATTAAAAGCGAAACATAAAGTTTCTACCATTTATTAAGAAACTAAGGCGGACGTGTGAATGTGGCAATTCAAAGTTTATATGAAGAAGGAATATAGAAAGCTAATATTTTTATAAAATGTGTATCATAAATATTTATTATTAAACTAATCTACCTACCATAAGACACAATACCTCGTGCAAAACACAGAAACAAATATGTAATATTTGTTTATGGTTGAATTCCGTAAATTCTGTGGTCAAACTGGTACCAGATTAATATAATCTCATTGAATGTCAAACATAGGTAATCATGTGTTAATGTAATCGTAGTTTAGGTATTATGCCCTAGCATAATAACCAAGTCTAGTCTAGTTTGATAATTGGTCCTAGTTATTATGTCTACAACAGAACTGCATTCTATTCATGTTGCCATAAGTGAAAATGAATATTTAAAGACATGCCTAATGTAGATAGTTTTATTACAAATCTATAATCTAAGATCACAGTGGTTTGTGTGTTTGTCTGTCCGCTCTTTTTCCCGCTCTTTTAACGTTACCATGGCAACGCGTATTCTTTCTATTTATATAACCTTCCATAAAAGTAAAAAACAATATATTTTGATAACATTCGCAAATAAAATTAATTATTTGACATGGTAACCCAAAAAGCTGAATTTTGCGATTTAGTTACAAATGGAGTGTACGAAACAGGAATGTTATTTTTTTTAGTTTAATATTTTTTGAATTTATATTATATATAATTTGTTTGAAAAAGTCTTTAAATCAAATTATATGTGTAGCATTGATTATAAAGGTATAATTTGTGACAAAAGATCCGTTTAAACGTTAACGGTCGAATTTAGTTCAACGGGTAACAACTGGTATTTCCAAAGTGGCAATTTTCTTTTTCAACACTTTTTTCCAAAACCAACGTTAGATATAGGATAGGTACTGCAGGTGCCGTATCTCTTTTCCAATTAGTTGAAGAGATCGAGTACATCAGCGTATTGTAAAAACTTTGCGACCGAGAGCTCTTTATGTACACAATCATAGAACTTCCGTCTTTTAACATTTTCAAAAAGTACCATTCTTTTTGAAATTGCCACAAACAGTGCGTTCTTTTCGTTGCATAACTTTATTAATAGGTCCTAGGTGACTTTTTTAAATGTTGAATAATACGTTACATTTAATGCAACTCCTTTTTAAATACATTCTACTTAAAGGAAATGAAACCACTTCGCTTAATATCAATTAATCTAAAAAAAACGATACGAAAAAGTGTCGTAACGAAACGATTCAAAAGTAGAAAAAAAGCAAAATTCAAATTTTTAACGCGCGAAACCGAAAAATTCAATCCCGTTGATTGGCTGCAAAAACGCTCGCGGTTACGTGCCATTGGTCAAAGATAATGTTTGTGTGACTAACAATTTTGTGCGGGGGAGATAAACCGCGAAACTCGACCACAAATGTTGACAGTAGCTTCGTTATTTTAGCTCGTTCGATATAAACTCTACTGCGAACTGTTAAAGCACTTATTTCTCTACCACTTAATATACAATGAATAGAAAATATGATGAGTTGGGGAGAAGCGAGATGGAAAACAGACCGTTAAGCCATTTCGATGGTGCGGGAAAAGGATATGAAGCAGCCTATTTTTAAAGGGTTGCGATGTGGATTATAAAACAAAAGTAGTTATTAGTTTTCTTAATGTATTTTTTAAAGCAAGTGACTGCAATGATTTCTGTATTTGGTCTCTAAGCATTTTACAAGTCACAATATCGATAACTACCTTTTAAATTATAAATTTTAATGAATTAACTATCTTTCTAACGTTAAATGAACGTACTCTCAATTATTCCAAATATATACCAAAACTGAATATGTCTATGTTATATATTCTGTTACAAAAATCATGCACGTGAAACTCCTGAGGCACGGTTTTTAATTCCAAAATTGATTTGTAAAATAGCCTTGATTTATATGAATATTCACGCAACGTGATATTTCAATTTGTTTGCTAGAAATGCAAAAAAGTTCTTTAGCATACCCGCTCTGCCTTCTGAGCGGGTAAATACTCATGTCAAGTAAAATAAATTGAAAAGGGACTCTTAATTGATGTTTATCTTCAGAAACGAATAAGTTGGTTGTTAGGTGACCATTATAAGATGAAGATATCCACATAAATTAAACACATCATTACCATAACCAACCCCTTATTTCGTGAAATAATTTTATTATAATAGATAATTTAAAACTGTCCAAGTTCACCCCACCATCGGGGGGGTTAAATGAGGAAAGGGCGTGGCGTGAGTCGAAACGGTGTTACCAGAATATAAGCGTCCCTTTCTCTCAAGTGAGCAGTCCGGAATGCAGTCAGCAGCTTACAATGGGAGTTGACTCTCTGGTGTATCGCCGTCCCTGTCTCGCTTGCCTATAGAAATAGAGCGGTCTGTCCTTCTAGTTATAAGGATATAGACAGGCGGTACAGTTCCACGTGAGATTGTGTTTTGTAATCAGTGAAGTGGCGCCTTTATTCTGGAGTAGAGGCGCAATCTACTCGATTTGACATTCAGATGTTTCTTTAGGCGCGAAAGGACTTTTTACGTATTTATTAGGAACGCGTATACAGCAAATAAATAAATATTATACCATTGGTAGATGTTAAACTTTTAAATGTTTTTCTGAAAATATAATAACAGTGATGTTAGAGGCGCCCAGTGGAAAGCGATCATAGTTATTGCTTTTTGCAATAATTTGGAATTTTTATTTACCTAGAGTATATTAAGGTAAGAGTCGAGAAAGAATCTATTTGTTATTAGTATTTTACTGTGTTTTTTTTTACTAAAATAAAACCCAAATCGATCTAAATGCATTTTTAATACACATTTATGACACATTATATTTGATTAAAAATATTGTTAACTATTATGTTTTTAAACCATTATAAGTAGTGTAACATTTTATAGTTACAAGCGAATAAATAATTAGATTTTGAAATTCTTCTTATTATCGTCCCATAAATACTCTTGGTCTCTATAAAGAAAATAATAATTATTATAAATTTTATATTATAAATAAAAAATCTAAGGGTTATATTAACTGTGAGTAAAGTAAAAATGACAAATACTTTGGGCCTATATTTTCATTTTGTAGCCTCGTATAATATCTCTTTGCATTTTAATAAAATTTTTGCAACATTGGCGATAGGACTACCAGTTTTTTATTAAATAAAGGTGCAAAAATATATAATAATATAATATAAAAATATTTTGTCTGGAAAGCAGTTTTCATCAGAATTTAGAATTGGAAAAGAAATATTTTTGGACACTTCGAAAATTGCGTTTTTTTAGAGACTAGCGAGGTACCTATCTGAGAGGTGCGAGGAAGCAATAAGGAGCTTTAAAACAATGTAATTCTTTCAATCTCTTATACAAGTAAGCTGAGCGGGGTGTGGTGCCTAGTTGAATGCTTTTCATTTATGCTGTGCGAGGAATCATTTTTACGTTATAGTAAGCTCATTGAGACCTTGTTCAGAAGAGCGCAATCATCGCTGATTTAAAATCGTTTTTACATATATCAATAACAATTCTTGAATTGGCAATAATTAAAGGAAACTGCCTTAAAGCGCTAACTTCTGGGCAAGAATTTAGTCTTACCGCTGGAACTCTCTCGTTCAAGCACACCTCACTCCGCTAAACATTTTCTAGACTTGAGCTGAGCGAAACAATTTTATTAATAGACTCCTATTGAACATTTTTTCTCAAACTATATTCAGCTACCTCGCATAGCTCTAGTGAAAACGCAGTCTCACTCTTGAATAATTCAAATAAACTTAAAAACATTGAACTATGCCATATATCAGCTATGCGATTTTAACGACTGATAAATCGTCTATTTTTTGTTGTTGGTGAATTTTTCTTTAAAAGCTAACCAAGAAAAAATATTTTTCTACTCAATATTATGTTTACTGCAAAAAGCGTTATGCTTCTTATATATAACAAATTACATGTTTGTAGACATCCATTAATATAGGTACCAGAGATGAGTAATAATGCCATTTTTCGAATACCTACTTTAACTATCTAATCTCGATATTTGGTTTATCAGTTTAGGTATAAATTTGTCTATTAGCAATTTGGTATATTAGCATGAAGTCCATATCAAAACTACAAAAAAAGAACTACGTAAAAAAAGCTGAAAACTATTATTAATAATATATAATATATAAATTGTTAATAAAATTATAGTAATTGATAAAGACACCTTTATATAATTCATATTTCCACTACCATACTACCACACTGCATCGGGTGCTGCAGCTCGCGATTCTACATCGATAAAAACTGATAAACGACTACTAGACAGATAGCCCCCTGATTCGTTCATAGTCGATGATTAAATAGTTCAACTATTTCTTTAACTCAATGCCACACACTCGCAATAAACAATATCTTGCAACTTGTGTTCTTCCTATTTTTTTCACGCGAAGGCAATCATTATCGTGACGTAAAAAAAAGGCAAAATACGAGCACAGTCACTAAGATTAAATAGAAATATTTTACTGTCACACTTGATCAAGATTTAGGAACGAAAATTACTTTATTTTACAGGAATTTATCTTTTAATAAAATATATCTATCTATATATATCTAGAGCGATGCAGTCGCTAAGTATAAAGCGCTTTCCTATTCATGATAAAAAATATATTGGAGCAGAGCGTAATACTAAAAAAATACAATACTGTTTAGTAAATTTTAAAATTCCATAAGAATGAAAACTTTCAAAAAGCGCCCGCTTTTTATTTGCGAATTTCGAAATTCGGGTTTTGTCACAATCTGGTCCTAAATGTGTTGATTCGATTCCACACAAAAATTATAAAAATCGGTGAAGAACTCGGGAAGTTATGTCGTAACAGACATTGCGTCATTGAAGCTGATCCATGGGAACTCCACTCGCGACCAATAATTGGTTTGATTATTGGACGCGATCGTAATTATTTACGTAATAAAAGCCTTTTTATATTTATACTTAGCTTTCTTACCCCGTAAGTTCTTCTTGTAACCCTAGTGGTGTGTTTAGTCATCTGCATACCAGGAGTTGTATTTTCTTTAGGATTCTCAATTTCTTCTGAAGGTTTTGTTTCTGATGTATTTTCTAAATTAGCTGTCAATGTGATGATCAATGCTAATGAGCCATTTTTTTCATTTTGAATATTCTGGGAAAGACTTTTTTCTGTTCTTTCAACATTCAATTCAATAGTTTCTGTATTATAAATCGTATCGGATTTATTAGTAAGAGCCATTGAAGCTATATCAAGGTGCTCTTCTGTGTTATTAACTTTATGACCAGTTATTTCAATATCAGCCATATTGTTTTGTGACGATTCGTTCATATTCTTCTCTTTGACGTTGATTTCAGTTACTTTTTTTTCGTTTGCAATAGGCGATATTTGTACATTCGTTTTATTATATATTTCTACCAATCTATCGTAGCTTACTACCTTTGCAGCCTGTAGGTCAGCATGAGTGTTTTGGTTTGGTTTAATACTCTTCGCTCGTAAAGTAGTTTGCAATCGAATGTATGTTTGTGAAACTGGTTCACTTATTTCTTTCAAATATCCAAGCAATTTGGATACGTTAGATGCTGTTGATAAGGAGGTTTCGTGTAAAAACATTTTTTTTATTTTCGTGATGGCTACAGGAACAGTTTGCATGAGCAGTTCGCCTTTTTTGTGCTCGTTGATTTTTAAAGTACGTGGCCGAGATGTTTTTGTAATATTGGGTATAAATTTTGACAGAGTAGAATGAACAGATTTAGGATAACCTTTACTTTTAGAAGGATGCAGAATGGAATAGACATCTTTTTTATTATCGATTCTCTCAGAAAGCACTTTCTTAAATTCGTCAAGAGTTAAATATGCTTTTGGTATCTTGGATTCCACTGGGTTATTTATGTAGATAATAGTGTCATTAGATCTAGTCGATCCCTTAATCAAAAGATTGTGTGTCTTATAACCGTTAACTTCTTTCAACTTTTTGATATGAATTATGTAATCTTTATTATTCCTGAATAGACGACGAAAGGACACAGTATTATTATCTGCAAAAGGTGTAATTTAATACGAAATTTATATAAAATAAATAAACTTAACTTTAAATTTGGTAACTTTCTTTCATAATTTTTGACGGAGCTTTGAGGAGATATTAATTTTATGCTCATTAGAAATAAATGTCTTTAACAATGGAGTTTTAGTACCAGTTAACTTTATGCTTTATTCTTTTATATTATCATTACTAATACGATCACCTGTGCTGGTATTATAACTTCTGACAGCTTCCTGATACTTTTTATATAAGTCAGGTATTACATTGTAGTCTATAGTTTGTCCAATTACTTTATAACGATAATAGTTTAAGTATAAAAGGGACACGTATATTACTTTTAGACACTGTTCTTCGAGTGGTTGCATGGTACGGAAAACAGTAGTAAACTAGGTTTATGACCGTAGCGAGTGAATGCATCGATGAAATTAATAATTATTCAATTCAAAACAAAACTGTTCAATAAAAGTAAGTTACAATAGAAGTTTTGCAATAAAAATATGCATTACTCATGCGACATATCAAATATTAAGAGTGTTCAAAACTGATCTAATTTTGATATTTCACGCGTCTTATGGAGCGGTAGCTGGATTTTCGTTAATGTTTTTTAAAAATCGGTGGATTTGTCTTGTCTGTTATACATAACTCGCGTTTTCGACATTCTTGACTGCTGTATTATTATAACTATGGTCAATACCCACCGATGCATGATATTACACTCCTATTTCATGATCTTATGGAAAGCCCAATAAAGTAACCCTCATAGGTTGATATGAGGTTGATAGGTCAAGATGCCTAACAATAAAATTTAATTATAATAAATAATAAAATATTTTGTTAGAGTTTTATTTTGTACCTATTTCTATTTCATTACTAAAGATTAATACAGTAGTTAATAATTTCCTTTTAAAGACATTTAAGAATAGACTAGCTGTTTCCAGCGTGCTTTGCTAAACTCTTTCTTTGTTGACTATTTTCTTTAATAACCATATTACCTTCTCAGGCATACGTACAACAACTTTCCGAGACTTTACGAGACAATCGAAAAGCATTTAATTTTTATAGATATATATATTAATTTTTTATTAAAAGTATCCAATTGCAAGTTACTGACGGATAATTAATATGAAACGACTATCAAATTAGTTGTATCGGTTACTAAATCTATTAATGTCCTGCTAAAAAAACTTCCATAAGGGTGGTAAAAGTATTGTCAATCGTGAACTGAAGGTACGGACGGAGAAATAGGTGCTTGATACATAAACCTTGAATAACGACAACTTTCACTGCTATTCTAGCGAAAGAGAAAACCGTTAAAAATGACAGCCAAATGGAATCATATTAAAGGAATACTGTGCTTATATTCAAGAAAAAAAAGTGCGTCATCGGATTGAGAACTGTCTTTTTTCAAGTCAGTTTAGTATTCTCGTACCTAAGTTTGAAGTATCAGAAACTTTAATAAAGAAGATAATGAGAAAATCGCTGTTACGTTTTTTTCTGTAAGAATATTTCTTGAGGAATTCTTTCTTCATTCTGGAGAAATATTTCCTTCTCCATAAAGGAAATAAGATGAACAGGCATTCGCCAAAGAAACCAACGATTCTTTAGATTGTGCTTCGAAAACTTAATTACAGTGGGCTATGTATGTGGGCTTTCATAGTTAGTTTTCATAGGTCTACCATGTTTGTGAGTATCAAAAGTTTGAACATTTCAAAACTTACTCTTGACCTTCGAATCCAAAATGCAAAGGAACCGTGAACAAAAAATATAACGTCGACGAACTCATCTTGTTATGTAATTTTCCTTTGTGAATTTTTCCGACTTATATCCGGAATTTTAGTTTTACGTCCTATGAAAATCAATTTTACCTTTTGCAGAGAAAAATATTTTAACATTAAATATACGATTATGCTTTCTCTATGTGCAATTAGTTTTTAAACAAATGAAATTTACATACATTTACATCATATAAAAAGATCATTGACCATAAGTGACAGAAATATAAATATATGATGCACTAACGCAAATAACTGTTACTGTAATTCAACCAAAAAGAAAAGATGCGGCGCCTACTCAGGGCGCCTATCACAAGTAACGCTGTTTTCCTATACAACTTAATCATCACCTATGATGCAAATGTTGCGTTATTTAATTGCGATTATTTTTTATCATATTAAAATTAAGTCTTATTTTACAAAATTTCAGGAACTTTTTACAGTATTGCTTTGAATATAAATGTTATTAGACCTATATGGAGATAGACCATTTTATTTTTATTTAATTTGAAACACAGGCGTTAAATGCCAGCTATCCTATCAAGTGTCGAAAGAAGTGTTTGCTTTCAGGGCGGCACCATAGAAGAATACGGCGTTTACACGATGCTTCCGGCGCAGCAGCTGGCGCCAATCGCGCCATGGCCGCCGGACGGCAACCTGCTCGACCGGATGGATGACCTGGCGCACAAAGGTAAAGGTAATGGTGACCGCCATATTTTACTATATCGGTCGAGCTGCTAATATTTCTGCTGCTACACCTATATGTATAAAAACTTAAATACAATAGATATCACAATCATATAATAGGGGTTAAAGTATGAAATTGCCGTTTTATTGCAATAGGTTCTTTGAATTGACATAGAATCTTCATGGTTTGAGGTTTTCGAATGAAACTTTTTTTAAATGGTTTCTATGATGTTCTTTTTTTAAAAAATGTAAAACATTTGAATATCGACTTTCAATTGTTTTTGTTATTCAATTTAGACAAGAAAGATGGATACTGCGAAAATTCGAGTTATTTTTGAATACGAGTTCCGACGCGGAACTAACGCGGCAGAAACAGCCCGCAATATCAATGCTGCGTTTGGAGAGGGGTCTACTAATGAACGCACCGTGCGATTTTGGTTTAAACGCTTTCGTGATGGAAATTTCGACTTAAAGAACGAGCCACGAGGAAGACCGCCCACACAGGTAAATAACGATGAATTAAGAGAGATAGTGGAAGCCGATCCTAGTCAAAGTACCCAGGAATTAGCGGCATGGTTTAACGTTACCTTACCCACAATATTGACTCACTTGCGTCAAATCAATAAAATAAAAAAATACGAAAAATGGGTGCCTCATGATTTGACTGATCTGCAGAAAGAAACGCGTGTTGAAACTTGTGTTGCCTTGTTGAACCGGTACAGAAATGAAGGAATATTGGATCGAATTGTAACATGTGATGAAAAGTGGATTCTTTATGATAACCGGAAAAGAAAAATGCAATGGCTGACCCCAGGTCAAATGCCACAACAGTGTCCTAAAGCAAAACTTACCAATAAAAAGGTAATGGTAACTGTTTGGTGGTCTCAGCATGGTGTTATTCACTATAGTTTTCTCCGATCTGGTCAAGCAATAACGGCAGATGTCTATTGTGCCGAACTCCGAACCATGTTGACAAAACTAGCAGTAAAACAGCCCCGACTCATGAATCGATCTTCACCATTATTGCTCCACGACAACGCGAGACCTCACACAGCACGAGAAACCATTTTGACCCTTCAGGAACTGCAGTTAGAAACCATTCGTCATCCTCCGTATTCACCAGACCTTGCTCCAACGGACTACCATTTTTTTCGTGATTTGGACAATTATCTACGTGACAAGAAGTTTTCTTCCCAGGAGGCAGTACAAAATGCTTTCACACAGTTTGTGCAGTCTAGATCGTCGGAATTCTATCGCAAAGGCATTAATGACCTTCCCATTAGATGGCAGCAATGTATAGATAATAATGGCAACTATTTTGATTAAATAAATTTGTTAAAAATTTAAAAAATAAACAATATAGATTTTCAGTACAAATCGGCAATTTCATACTTTAACCCCTAATATTATTCGAATTATTATCACTTACCTCCTTTCTCTTTTATGCCATTTTTATTTGCCAATATGCCAAGAGTAAGACTTATTTTTGTGTGATAAACATATGTATTTGTTAACACAAGTTTTGGTTTATTATATAACTATTTTGTATCAATGTACATTATTTAGTATCCAAAGTACAAGCTCATTAGTGGATCAAAAATATATTACTATGTTTTTGATTTAATAAAGAAATAATTTATTATAAGCCCCTAAATTCCTCTACATTTACGTCATACTTAAAAAATAATATCATTATTGCCTAGTCCAAATGGCTATAAAGCCTTTTGGAGAATTTGTTGATTTTGATATTGTAACCATCGCCTTCACAGGGAGCTGACGATATTCTGACCCTTATTACGGTTGAAAGGGGGTGACTATCAACTTTTCTCAAATGTAGTTATTCCATCACGCCGTAACGATAGCTCGGTTGTTACATTGCATGTAAGGCATAAAACTGTTACTTTTCATAAATAAAAAAATATATATTTCCATCCAATCTTGCTAGTTTTAACACATAGTATGCATGCCGTTGTCAAGGAACAATTGAATCCACAAATATTTATTCATAAGAAATTAATTATTTTGAGCTATTGAGAATTTAAACAGTGAACAAGTATTGCAGAAATATTAGCAGTAAAGGCCATAGGACGATAAGAATACCGAATCGGCCCCAGAGAGGTATCTGGCTCATAATTTTAGGAAATGTTGGTACTCATAAGATACGTCGATGCTGAAAGTTTCAGCTTTTTATCTATTACCGTTTCTGAATAAATCTAAAAATACTGAATTTCAGTAAAAAAAATCATTCTCAGCACCATGTGAATCGATTGATCTAAATACAGGATATGTTTTGGGGCATGGTGGTAGCTTCTAAGAAAAAAAATATAAGCAATATCTGTTCATAAGAACCTATAAAAAAACGAGGTTATTTTCTTGATTTTAATTTTTAATCATGTTACGGGAACGCTAAAAATATGAATCTATTTTTTTTGAATTCCTCATTCAATTTTCGATGAAATTGTGATCCTGGGATTTTTTTTAAAACGTTACGCCATATTGAAAAAAAATAAAAACCGATTAGCTGCTCAAAAATTGATTTCTTATTATGATTTAACTCTTGCAATGATAAAATACAGAACGTTTGCAATTATTGTACTAGTGAAAACAACAGAATAAATTATGAACACTCATATAAAAATAATTGTTCTTCATATCATCATATCAGCCGTACGACGCCCACTGCTGGACATAGGCCTCCCCCAAGGATCTCCACAACGATCGCTCCTGTGCTGCCCGCATCCAGCGTTTTCCCGCGACCTTAACCAGATCGTCGGTCTACCTCGTAGCGGGCCTACCCACTGAGCGTCGTCCGGCACGCGGTCGCCATTCGAGAACCTTTCCGCCCCAACCGGCATCAGTTCTCCTTCCTATGTGTCCTGCCCATTGCCATTTCAGCTTCGCAATTCTTTGAGCTATGTCGGCTGTTTTTGTTCTCCTACGGATCTCCTCATTTCTGATTCGATCGCGTAGGGAAACACCAAGCATAGCTCTCTCCATTGCCCGCTGGGCGACCTTGAGCCTTCTTACAAGACCCATAGTGAACGACCACGTTTCACTGCCATAAGTCATCACTGGCAACACACACTGGTTAAAGACTTTCGTCTTAAGGCACTGAGGTATTTTGGACGCGAAAATGTATCGCAGCTTCCCGAACGCTGCCCACCCGAGTTGGATTCGACTAGAGATCTCTTTCTCGAAGTTGGACTTACCTTACTGTATTGTATGTCCTAGGTAAACATAGTGGTCAACAACTTCGAGTGTAACGTTCCCAACATTTACTGGAGCGGGTGTAACATGGGCGTTGAACATAATTTTCGTCTTGTCCATCTTCATCTTAAGACCCACTCGTTGGGATGCGTTACTGAGATCTTCGAGCATGGTGCTCAGGTCTTCCAAGGTCTCAGCCATTAGGACCACATCATCGGCAAACCGAAGATGTGTCAGGTACTCGCCGTTGATGTTGATGCCAAGTCCATTCCAGTCCAGAAGCTTAAAAATATCCTCCAACGCAGCAGTGAACAGTTTCGGAGAGAAAACGTCTCCCTGTCTCACTCCTTGCTGTAGTTGGATAGGATTAGAGCTCTGGCTCTGTACTCGTTCCGACATAGTGGCGTTTTGGTATAGGCACCTTAACACTTCGATAAACCTGCAGTCCACTTGGCACCTCTGGAGAGACTGCAGCACCGCCCAAGTCTCGATCGAATCAAAGGCATAGTCCACAAACGCCAAGCAGAGTGGCCGATTATACTCTTCAGTCTTCGGTATAACCTGCCGCAGCGTATGAATGTGGTCTATGGTGCTAAAGCCTTTTCGGAAACCGGCTTGTTCGGGAGGTTGGAAGTCGTCAAACCTGCGAGCAAGACGATTCGTAATGACCCTCGAAAATAGCTTGTAGACATGGCTCAGAAGCGATATGGGTCTGTAGTTCTTCAGTAGGGTATTATCGCCCTTTTTGAAGAACAAAATCACCTCGCTTCTGCTCCTTGCCTTCTGCGTTTTGCCCTGGACTATAACAGAATTGAAGAGCTTCTGGAGGACTTTAAGTACCGCGTGCCGCCCGCTCTCAGAAGCTCTGTTGTAATTCCGTCATCTCCCGCCGCCTCGTTGTTCTTTAGCTGTTTGAGGGCCATTCTAATATCGTACAGGCTGACGTCCGGGATATCTTCGGTATAGTGTCGGGTAAGCTTGGCTCTAGGATCTCGAGCTTTGCTTTGGCCTGGTGTAATACTGGAATACAGCTGCCTATAGAAACCTCAATCTCTCTCAGGATTTCAGGAGTCGATGATATGATACTGCCTTTCTCAGTTTTCAGCCTCGTCAGTTGACTTTGCCCAATAGACAGATCGCTAGCGAACACTTTGGAGCCTTTGTTCCGCTCTATGGCCTCTTTAATACGCTCGGTATTAAATTGGCGAAGGTCGCTCGTCAGCGACTTCGAGATCTGTCTATTAAGCTGTCTATAACGTAGGGCATCCGCTGAGTCTTGCAATCTCATTTCATGTCTCTTATCCATGAGTTCGAGTGTATGTGCGGAGAGTTTCTTCAATTTGGGACGGTGGGTTTTGAAGTATTTTGACCCTCCCGTACGGACAGCATCCACCACCAGGTCGTTCAGATCGTTCTTCATATAATGAACTCTAATCATTATTAAAAACTTTATTTATCACTATAATTATTAAATCAGTACAAAACAATATTGTTTATATAATTTAACTACGTTTTAGGGAATTTAAACTTTCCCGCTCAATTATTAGTTAATTCAGCACCCATAAGATGGCACTGTAATTCAAAACTGGTGACACTGTTTTCTATTTTCATGAAAACCCGCCAGATTTGTAGATAACCTTAAAATTATTTGTTGATATTCTATACAAGTAGGTATTGGTCGTACTTTTTCTGTTTTTAATAATTAATTTTATCTAATTATATAATTATATAAGTGAAAATATGTCGTCATCTAAAACATATAATCCAAAGTGCTGTATTTGTTCAAAATTCATTAAACAAACGCGAGGTACTCCAAAATATATATAATCTGATGAAGATGCTGAAGACTTTTCAACGATCTTTGATCATCCAATTGTAGTTGGTGATGTTTTGTGGAATAATTGTCGATCAAAAAATATAAGAAAACGAAACTTGACGACGAGGATCAGGATACATCGTTGGAGAATGAATTACCTTCAGATACAAGTGAATTGTTGAATCTCAATCAAGTACTGATTATTCATCATTTAATTTAGAGGTTGTATGTGATTATGATACAGAAGAATGTATTGAAGTTCAAATTAAAAGAACTGTTGCAACTCACAAATACTGTTGTGGATTAAGGACAATTGGTTGTTGTTCACACTAAGCTGCAATAATTTTTTACCTGGCGCATGGACGATATTTGGCTAAAATCCCCAAACCAGCAGCAATACTTAATACTTTATTCAATTAAGACAATATCCCCACTGTGATTGATGAAGATAGCGACGAGGACTAGTCACAAATTCATAAGAAGATTTTATTATTAACACATTAATATAATTGATACATTTGAATAGTTTATAATTAAATATTAATATTAAAGTTATTGAAAAGAGAAAAAATATTTTTATATGAGTGTTCATAATTTATTCTGTTGTTTTCACTAGTACAATAATTGCAAATGTTCTGTATTTTATCATTGCAAGAGTTAAATCATAATAAGAAATCAATTTTTGAGCAGCTAATCGGTTTTTATTTTTTTTCAATATGGCGTAACGTTTTAAAAAAAATCCCAAGATCACAATTTCATCGAAAATTGAATGAGGAATTAAAAAAAAATAGATTCATATTTTTAGCGTTCCCGTAACATGATTAAAAATTAAAATCAAGAAAATAACCTCGTTTTTTTATAGGTTCTTATGAACAGATATTGCTTATATTTTTTTTCTTAGAAGCTACCACCATGCCCCAAAACATATCCTGTATTTAGATCAATCGATTCACATGGTGCTGAGAATGATTTTTTTTACTGAAATTCAGTATTTTTAGATTTATTCAGAAACGGTAATAGATAAAAAGCTGAAACTTTCAGCATCGACGTATCTTATGAGTACCAACATTTCCTAAAATTATGAGCCAGATACCTCTCTGGGGCCGATTCGGTATTCTTATCGTCCTATGGCCTTTATAGTTAACTAAAATCTACATGTGAACCAATTGTTCACACTTAATGTTATTATATTTTTAATGTAAGTCGAATATTCGTTAGTAATACTGTGGTAATCCAAACCACGATAGTGTATGCATACTAAAGTGTTTGGTAATAACTATTTAGGCAATAATAAGTACCTATATTATTATAGCAATTTTATAATTGCCTGCTTCTTTATCTTCCTGACGGATATTACCAAACACAGTGTAGATTCATACAAATATTTAAGTATAAGTAAATCAATGGAAACCGCAATGTGCGCCGTACCATTAACTTAAAATGCTTCTGAGTCCAAAGAATTTTGTCTAATAATAAAAAGAATTAGTTCTCGACCGTTTTGAACTATCGATTTTGGCCCCATTCGCTCACGCGATTAAATTTTTATTTAGCGTGAAATAATAATGGGAAAATCTCTTAATTACAACATAACGCTGTCATAACGTAAATTTTTAATTTCGTATCCATGACAATGTCAAATTTAAAGTACCTTTGTTAAAAGAATAATTAAAAAAAAATACGACATTGTTAACTAAAAGATACTTATTTGTTGTCGTTATTACCGAATATAAATCACGGTTATCTTTGAACAAGAGCACTTTATATCATTGAAAAATTGTAAAAAAGACACCATTTAACATTCCATAAGCCTTTCTTAGATTTATCATGAATCGTAATAAATCGAGTTTCGGATTAATTGTACGTAAAACCAAGTAACTGCCAAATTAGATTCCTAACATTATCCGACCGAAACTTAATTATCCGTAACATTGTAACTCGATAAAGTCAATTTGCGTTTGCACTGTAAACATCTATGGCTACGCTTCACGGGCCACTGGTTTTCTTTGTAGAGCTACCTACGCTTTACACCTGTTGCATTAATAAGTCTACCGTACCTCGTTGGTATACAGACGTGATTAATTGGAGTAAGCAGGCTTATGGTGCGGCAGGTCACAGCGGTGTTAACCAGCTCGGCGGCGTGTTTGTAGGAGGAAGGCCGCTGCCGGACTCCACCCGGCAAAAGATCGTCGAGCTGGCGCATTCCGGCGCGCGGCCCTGCGACATCAGCCGCATTCTTCAGGTCTCCAACGGATGCGTCTCCAAGATACTCGGCAGGTCAGTTGCTGCAAAGATCTTGCCGCTCGGTGCATTTCAGCGTGCGAAATAACGAAATCAACGGCATCCAGCTCACCTGCAAGATATTCGGCAGGTTAGTGGCGACAAAAATCTTGATGTTCATTTGCCCTGCGCAATTTGGCGAGCAGCCTTGCGATATTAGCGGATCAAAACCTAGCAATGTTATTACTTTTATCAAAGCAGCTGTGATTATTGGTAGATTTTTACACTCGTTTCTATAATTATTTCCAAGATACGTATTATTACGATACGGGTCACAAAATTCCTCCTTGGGCATTATAATATAAAATTACTCTTAACAAAATCATAATTATTTAATTTATTTTTTATAATATATGGCTTTTAGTAATTTTTCCAAAGATTCAGAAATAGCTCTTATGATGTTTAAGGTATTATAGTATTAAAATATTTATATTCATTTTTTTAAAGTACGGCTTCAGGAAATATTTCTAGTTTTAATAGAATTTCCTAACAAAGTTAATAAAACCGCAAACCTAATACGTTATTTACATTATTTATCTAAAGATCTGAAACTAAATACCATTAAAGGCCCGAATAGCTGTCTTGACCGCAAATTGTAGACTAGCAACTCTATCCAGAATAATTCCAAAAATGTTGTCGGTAAAGTATACCACGTCTAACTGGTCGCGACCGCAGATGGCGGGTGGCAGGTTTAACCGCACGTAACCGGCCAGTGTATCACGACCCTTATAGGAAAATTGTTAATAGTTATCATAAGAGTTATCTTATAAAAATACATATAGCTATCTTATTAAAATACAAAAATGAGTTAGAGCTACGATCTCAGACAGATGTCAGTTAAAGAAAGAATATGTTTTTACTCCTTCACAGGAGCCAAGATTACAGGATATCTAATGTTATAATCGTCATACATATGTACTACCTTCCAATATGTCGATGGGGCTCGTTCTTAAATACTTATCTTGTACATAAAGCATTGTTAGTTTTATTTTGTATTCTATTTCATTATTTTATTATCTCTACGATGCTTTAAACTATTGAGTCTACCGCTAGTTAGGAAGTTAGAAGTTCCTTACAAAAAAAATAACAATTATGATTTGAAAAAATAATAATATTCCTTATATAAATATAAGTCTATGTTTAATTATGTTTTCATTGTCGCAGTACAATGAAATTTTGAAAAATTAAGTTGATCCAGATAAATTGATTAGAAAAGCACTAACTATTAGTAGAATTGTTATTTATGTGCCTAATTCTAAATAAAGGAAACCGACCTTCAAAACCTGTGTACCCCTGTGTTATAAAGGTCTGCCTTTATTGGTGACATAAACAGACAGCCAAGGTGACGATGAAGGTTGGTGTTGTATGACAGGTAATATGAGAATTCTATTTATGTGTCGTATTGAAATTGTCAATATATTTTTCTATTTGCGGTTTTAATCTACATCGACTTATTTTAGGTGATATGTTAAGTGACAGTATTTATACAGCCCATGTATTTATCACTAGCTGACCCAGCCACGCGTTGCTGTGGCACTGTAATTTCAAAGATTTTTTATAAATAAAAAGTAGCCTAAGTTACTCCTTATTACATCAGCTACCTGTCAATAAAAGTCCCGTCAAAATTGGTCCAGCCGTTTCAGAGATTAGCCGGAATAAACAGACAGACAAAAATTGAAAAAAATGTTATTTTGGTGTATGTACCGTATATATATTCATATGCATGTAGTAAAAACGGTTATTTCAATATTACAAACAGACACTCCAATTTTATTTATATGTATAGATTTAAATATAATAATGATAAACACTGGCGAAGCAAAATGGATCAACCATTTGTCATTATACAAACAACATTAATTATGCCTTTCACATTAAAGCAAATACGTTGAGATTGACTCATTAATAAAACAAAACTAGTATTGTCTATATTTAAGCGATTAAAAAAAAACACTTTTCTTAATACACTTCCGTTCCCACTGATATAACAATACTGCCTGTCTACCTCACCAGGGCAAATCATTACAAAAATATATAATTTTATTTATTCCTGGAACTGTCTGACACCCAAGACTAGTTTTTTTTTTGAAAAGTTAAAAATTCTGTGATATTTAATTTCATTTTAAATGACAAGAGAATTTCGTTTCAAAAGAAATTTTATCCTTTATGATCTCACTACAGTTGGGTGCAAATTTCGATGGAATTCATAATCCATTTAATTCATTATCATGAAATACTAGATTTTACTCTTTATTAACGTATAACCACACTATTTATTATTATATAAAACCAAGTGTTACAAACAAGGCGGTGGCAGCTGTCCTGCTGAAGCGTTGCATAATCGAACCTGATACTGCGAAGTCGCAACCCGACACTCGACCACCCCATTGCAACCTTCTCGACGATACTCCGAAAGTGTCACAGCTTGCTAATATTGAAACAAAGTTTATTTTGAAACTTTTCTACCACCTCTTAAAAATTTACAGTGTGATTTTCTTCGACAAAATGGCGAGATAATAATAAAAAAGTTTTGTTTAACCAAGTTAATATATACAGAATACCAAACGCGGCAAATTGCCTGTTTAAATAAAAAGTTTCAATATTTCTGAAGCATTAGATATTCGCACGATAAAAAAAAACTTGCCGGTTAAATTCAGAATCCTATGAATGTAAGAGATAAACTAGAGAACGTAAATACTTTTATTAAGGTAGATCTAGGGCATTCAATGTGCACATTTTATTTGAAATACATTTTTATAAGTATTTTAAAAACCAAGACTTTAAATTACATTTACAAAATTTAGAGTTGTTTATATTTACAAAAATTTTATCCTGAACATATCAGTTAAAAGTAAACTTATCCCTTTTTTATTATCTTATCTTATATATAGGTGCCTATACAAAAATTCCCTGTCACAATGTTTGACCGTGTTGAACTCCGAAACTACTTAACCGATGTTGTTTTTTCATTTTGCTGGATTTATTCTGACTTAAGACATATGATAGGTATATTCTAATTTATAACACAGCAACGCGTGGCCGGGTCAGCCGTACGAAATTATTTACACAAATCAGGCGGTGATTATTATTTTTTTATTATCCAAAAATCCATTACAATTTTTTAGTTGAATAGTAACAGCGATAAAAAAATCTAAAGATTTATGTTTCGTTGATATCGTTCATTTATATCAACTTTGTTAAAATTTTTAAACAATGTGTACATTTTATTAGAAATACATTTTTGTAAGTTGTGCGCATGTAGCTACATTTAGCTATTTTAAAAACCAAGACTTTAAATTACATTTACTAAATTTAGAGTTGTTTAAATTTGCAAAAAAATTATCATGAACATCACTAGGTAATTCGTTAAGATACTCGTATTTTGGTAATAAATAAGAATTAGTGCGTTCACCATATACATTATTGTAACTGGGCAAAACATATGTAGGTAAGTATGACGATATATGAAGCTTCATTGGTTTGGACACAAAATTAAGATTTTTAATGTTTTTTATTTCATCCGATATAATTGCAACTTTAATGGCATTCCTTAAAAATTGGGACGTAAAAATCACCTGTTATGATATACGTACTCTTATCTTACCAAAAAGTATGAATGAAAAAATGAATACATAATTCAAGAACACTAAAATAATCTGAGAATAAATTATTGTTAGTTATTTTTTTGTTTAATCAAGAATATTTTACATAGGTAATGTTTTTTTCTTATAGAAAATACTGCTTATTATATGGGTAACTATCATGTAGGTTAAAAAATGACGAATAATTAAAAGAAGTTAAGGAAGCAAAACTGAACCTTAGAAATAAGTTTAGCGAAGATTATATTATAAGAACAGACATTGAAAACTTCAAAACATATTCAAAAATAACTTTAGAAATAAAGTATACTAATTATATCAAATGGTATGAATCAGGCACAACTTATACTGATAGTTAATTTGAACTCATACTAGACTACATTTTTAGGGAAGTCAATGACTATCAAAGTCCCAAACTTTATACATTGCGATGTTAAAATAATTTTCAATTACAGATACTACGAAACGGGATCTATAAGACCCCGGGCAATCGGCGGATCTAAGCCCAGAGTTGCTACAGCCGAGGTGGTCAGTAAAATCGCGCAGTACAAAAGAGAATGTCCTTCCATCTTCGCCTGGGAAATCAGGGATCGCCTTCTCAGCGAGGGTGTCTGCACCTCCGATAATATACCAAGTGTGAGTATTCTACAATAACTTTTTATCTTGCGACAAGTAGCTGAATGTTTCTTCTATTCATTCTATATTATTTTATATATTTCCTATACCATACAAATACTGAACAAATTTTATTTTACTCTCAGAGATTTTTGAGATAGTGACATCAGTTGAAATAATTAGCCAAGCAACCACGTTTGCCTTGCCTTTTGCCGCATCCTAAGTAGTAGCGGTTTTTCACTAGTGTAGCACTAAGGTGTAACCTCTACGCATTTGCCGGATCTTCGATTTTGTTAACGACTCATAGCACACGTCGCAAATTTCTTCAGCATCTCTTCTAGAAGGAAGTAGATACACGTCATGAATTATACTTGTGCCAAATTTCAATAAGAACGATTGTTAACAAACCACTCATACTTAATCTAAAATCTACAAGTATGTTTTCTTTCATGATTTTGTAATGAATGGTGTCTGAAGGCCTACCATCATCTTTTAGCTCGATGCAAGTTCGATTGTCAAAGTGAGACACCGCTATACGAGGTCTATAGTGGCGTCTTTTTTTAACAGCTAAACTTGAATCGCTATAGGATGTGATGGTAGGGCCTCTGAACTTATTTCACTACTTTTTTACAACTTTGAAATAGGAAAACTGTGTGATGTTTTTTTAATCAACATTGTTCCCATAATTTGGCTTGATTTATGATGATGGACAATCGGACTTGTGCATTGAGTCGCACACAAAACCTGTGATAAAAGTAAGCGAGAACACATTTTAATAAATATCACAGAATTAACGCAATCGTGTTGCAATACCAATAATGTTACCACTTTTACCTTCCATATTCTGACAAAAGACAAACTATAAAATATATACGACTTATAATCTACCTAACGAAATATATACAAAAATTTATAGCTATAGTCATAAAGTACATATAAGACACAACACCAAATTTTATATGCGTCATAAAAGTTACTCGTAAGGAAGAAAAGGATAAAGATTTTATGAGAATAAAACAAATTCCACTGTTTCATAAAATTGAAAATAACTAAATAATAAAATGTCATTGTTAAAATATACAATAAGTTAGGTATGGCACTTTTGATGAGATTAGCCTTTAAATGTGCACATGCTATAAGATAAACATAATACACTTTCTTACTAGGCATATGCCCCTGCAGTGGAGCCATTAATAGGCCGATGATGATTTTTTTATCATAAAAATCAAAGCTAATCTTATAAAAAATAAATAGTGTAAAATCATATCTAAAACCACGAACACCGTGACCATCAACCATCAAACATCATAAACATAATCATAAAAATATTTCGCCAAAACCATTGAAGCTCGACACGTAGCACTTTCTCGAAACGCCTGTAAGAAGCACTTCCATAGATAAAGGTTTAGCTTTAAACACAATAGCGTACTGCGATCTATGTTGAGCTGCCTATATGCGATATCTTCTTTTTCAGACTAGTGACCCCATGAAATTTTAAAAAAGGTGGACATATAAAATATATTTATAATATTGTATTTACCCTTGAAACTATATAGATAACGCTGAGTTAATATTCATACTAATTAAGCAAATACCGATTAAAATTTTCTGGATCAAAGTTATTTTTAATTTGTTTTGTTCTTTAAAAAATCTCCAGACTACAATATTTTTGTTTAGTGTAGCGGTTACTATGGAACAAATCTATAATGTCGGTAAAGATAATTTTACACTATCAAGGTCAAATACCACCTTTTCACAGAATGTTAGAACAGAATTTGCGACAATAACAGATCAGTGAATCGGAAAATCATCTTATCTATCTCCTATAAAGATATAGTATAAAAATAATAAGTTTTTACAGGCTCTTCAGCCGTCCAAATAAAAAAGACGTTGTAAAAACCGAACTAATCAAGACCTTGGAGTCAATAATAATAATACAAATTATTTTCTTTTCCTAATTACATATTATAACTTATTACATAAAGGATATCCTATATGAACCCAAGAAATATGGCGTATTCTTAAAAACGTGTTTCTTTTTTTTGGGTATTTAGCATAAACCAAGACAAATAGAAAGTTTTTAATATAATGAGAGATTTTTAACATATGTATGTGTCGGAGTAACTTGAGCTCACTATTTGCAGCCGTTAAAGTGAAAAATAAAAAAAAGAATCGTATCTGTTATAAAGTTGGGGGCACTTTAAAATTTTTAGTTTCTTACTATATGAGAATCTAAAAAAATATGTAAGCAATAGTACTTTATTTCTAAATATAGATTCTTTCAAAAACATGGCAAACAGGATTCAAGGCAGCCACGTGAAGCCATCTATTTGAAGACAAAGACTTACAAGTCTTAGCAAGTTTAAGAATAAACTATAAAATAAAACCTTTATGTATATTGCATATTATTTAGAGGATTGCAAAAGCAAAAAACATAAAAATTATAATCAATTAATATAATTCCAATCATAGTTATCTACTACCATGTTTTTGATAATTATAATAACCTTATGAGTGAACACCAAATGTCGAGCAGTACGTCTCTACCATACGGTGGCAGCAACTGCGACTCTGGCCATTTACGAATAGGAGAGATCTGAGTAAGCAAAAGAAAATCTGAGGCTAATTGTTGGCTTACGAACTTAAAACAGATATACACGAAACATAGGATAGAGAAAATAATTACCCACGTATGAAAAATCCTCACGAATCGTTATACTGAAGATTCGGTATCTCAAAGTTGTTTGACAGGTATTTTACAGAAATATGTTTACTTAATCTATGTGTAAAAGTGTTCAGTTATCGAAGAGTAATAAAGTTTTACAGCTCTTCAAAATAAAATGGATGACTTATTATAAAAACATGATAAATGAGAATATTCTATAAATAGTAAGAGTACAGTCTCGCTATGTCTATAAATAGGTTTGACTGCCAGGTCTAACAGGTCTGAAATTTTCTTGTAGTTTTAATTGATTATGGTAAAATATTTTAATTGGGAACTTGTTTTTTCACATAATCGTATTGGGTTTGTTGATATTCAACTTTATATCTTAAAGTTATTCTCTATTTCATCCTTAAAGTATTAATTACTTAATTATGCCTTTACAATTTAATCATTATGTATTAATCTCAAAAAAGAAATAACTTAATAAACTTGTCACATAAAATCCCTTGCGTGTGGTCACCACAATACTACAGCTCCCTTAGTCGACGCCACCAGTTTCGTGGCAAAACAATATGACGTTATAACTTTTTTCTTCATTTTTCCCCTTTTTGAATACGGCCGCTCCCCTAAGAGACATTCTTTAGACTTCGATATTCGCTATAGCGGGTGATGCTTTTACAGAAATTGTATATATATGCTATTTTTAAGGGAAATGAAAATATATCTACATGTAACTATATACAACTTGTCCACAAATTGCTTAAGCCTAAAAATATTAAGTCGAAAATAAATTGGTTGTCTGTAGAATCAGTTTACGGACAATAATTTTACGTGATAGCGTCATAAAAAAACATTGAGTTACATATTAAGATACAAAGAGTCAATTAAAAAAAATTTTTTTTCGATAAATTTACATTAAGTTGTAATAGACAATGGAAACCACATTAACTTTTCACTTCATGAAGTGGAAGGGAGATAGATGCGCCACAAATCGAACGCTTCGGCCGATCGTGCCTCTCTATCGCTTGTTCCGCGCTCTCGCTTGCACGCTCGGCTCAGGCGGAACGTTACAGTTTTTCGTGCGTGCAGCCAGAGTTCATTGATTTATAAGACGTTATCACGTCAAAAGATAAATATGTAACCTAAGGTACAGTCTCTATCTAAATTTGCCTACAAAGTCCAAATGGGCAGAATTTGACAGAATCTGCATTAGTTAGCGCCATATCCAAAACTCATGTTAAGGTAAACGTCCCAGTATCCGTTAGTTTTTGAACTTTGCTGACTTTGTAAATCTGCTACGTTTATATTTGTAGAGTTATAAAAATGAAATTTACACGAGCATATAAGTAATTTAATCTAGTTTTTCATTTATTAGTTTAATTCCTATTTATGTAAAAGGAAATATTAAAAAATATATAAAACAATAAAAATGACTGAGTTGTACCAATACCCGTTAGAAATGTACTAGTAAGCGTTAAACTGTCCTAGAATCCGGTATTATTTATCACAAATTTGAACTCTGTTGCATGACATTAAAGTTCAAAGAAATACTATTTTTGTGTCTGTGCTTTAATCAGGTAATATAAAGGTACTTTCTTTAAGAAAAGACATTATTTGAAGGAAATATATTTAAAACGAATAATGTAAAAAAAACAAAACAGAAGGTATTTCTTCGGATTTAAAATAAAACATAATTTGATAATTAACAGCTTATGCCCAAAAATATAACTTTACATATAAACGAATAGGACAACGGAATACACAACAATCAATCTCTTTAAATATTAAATTAGTTTTAAGAGACCACGGTTCCAGTAATTTTGATTAAATAGTCCAACTTATGAATCTGACGAAATACAATGAGAACAATGGAAAATTATTTGGTCTGGCAAAACTCCTGCGCAAATCGTATGACACCAGGATTTACTAGTGACAGATTGTATCATGTCTAATTTGTCGCTTCTTTGACATAAACAACAATACCAATTTTCATTTGTAATTTCCACTACTTTGGTATCTAATAATTTCTTTTTAGATTTTTGTTACCATATTCGCATTTAGTACTTTTAGGTTTTTTATCTTTTATATTGATTTTATTTTTTTCTTTCCTTGTCTTCACTTCTTTCTTTTTCTGTGAAAAAATTTGCCACCCGTCAGATGTTATAACGCTAGTTAATTTTACTTTCCTTTCTGTGTAGCAGCTAGGAGTTTTTGGCCAGAATAAAGCGTTTTATACGGTGTCGGTACTACCAAATCTCCATAGAATCTTATTTCCCATTACTCTGGGTTATTATCAAGCGGCCCTTGTGTTTTTGGTTCAAGACGTGCCAGCAATTGGAGATTTCATCTTGATTTCCTTAAGTATTATGGATATATTACTTAGTAGTGTAATATGAACAAGTTGTTTGCTTAAAAATGATGTCGGTACTTTGGCTGATAAAGTTTGTGCCTCTGTCTACATGAACACATATACCTACAGGTTCCATGCCTACTTTTTGGAGATCTCGCCCTGATATACTGGGTATATAATGTGTTTCATTTTCAAAATCAAATATATCTGCAAGCACAGATCCCTTGGCCGGAATTTCCAGTTTCATGATTTTCGTCAACGTCCTATTAAAATTTTCATACACTTCTATCTTTCTCATATTTTCTTTATGATTGTTATATTCCGATACTAAACCACAGAAATCATTCGAGTTTAAAAATTTTAAGTCCAACATATCCGTTAGCCCTGTAAAATTACATCTGATAGAGATTGGTTGATGTTATATCAACCAGGTATCACCTTTACCAGACATTAGCGTCAAACTTGAGGCCCATTGTTGAATTTGTTAGATTTATTTTGCATCTTCATTTGACTCCAAACTTCAAATAGTCCTTTTAAAGCTTTATCACCTTTTCACGTTGGAGTATTATTGTCGCAAAAAGACTTAAGATTTTCAGGACTTATTTTTTATTCAAAGTAATGGCCGGCGGTATCTGGTGTTGTTTGGTCAATATTGTCTGGTTCAGCTGATTTTTTTCCTTTTTTGGTGACTTGACACACACTTTAAATAGTCGCCGCTATTGCGTGAGGTTTTGCGCCGCTGGTTGGCCTACTTCGGGGTGCCTTTAAAAAATGCTTCAATGCGCCATATGCGCCAGTGACGATCTGGTCTGTCATTTGAAACGGATTTTAACGTTTCATCTTTTTCATTAATAAACTTAAGCTATCCAGTAACTGTGCTCTACACACTGGGAACCCACGATCTGCCATGAAGATAATCCATTTTTTTTAAATGTTCTTCTTGTTCTTTTGATAAAATTGTAGGCGGTCCCTTTGAATATCCAACTGCATAGCGACCACGAATTTTATCATCAAATGTCAATCGTGGAATTCTGTACTGCTTAGAAGCAGCAGTTAACGAGGCTTTTTTTACAGCATCTATTGCCTTGAATAATGCCTCTTGCTTTTCAGTCATGACTAGCTAAAAATAAAAAATAAAAATGTTAGATTAACGGAATCCATGGTGATATTATCTATAAATGAAAAAGTTTTTTTTAAACAAAATCATAAAGATGACCCGTAAGCGAAGGAAGGCGAGAATTCAGGCAGAGTATGTATGATATGTATTCATAGCATGGGGGGCAATATTCATATTTGATACTGTATCTATTGTCATGTAATTCCTAACTGAAAACATCTTGAAAATCATACGCATGTGCCAGTTTTTAGGTAACTAAGACTAAACTAAGAATAGCAGCATTGAATAAGAATATACAAGCAGAGGTATGTATCTTAATGTTTAAAATGACGATGTAAGTGATTTTTTTTTCTTTTAATGTAATGAAAATGTAAAGAAGGGAGCCTCGATAGCATAGGTGGTTAGCGCACTATTTCTTTAATTTGTGCGATTACGTGTGTGAAGCAAACCAAAAGCTTTACAAACCTAATAGTTTTATTGTCATTATAAGACAGATCGAAATAGAATCAAGCATTTTTTCGGTTAATATTACCTTAATACATACTGAAACACAAAAAGAAATGAGGTTTTTCTTTAACATCATCGTTTACAAAACAAAAATGGTACGTTCTAGCTAATTCATTTTAATCAGAGGGAATCCAAGTGCATTAAAAGAAAATAACACTTAAACTCAAAACACTAAGAAATATGACGAGCTTAAGTTCACTGTTATTTGTGTCCCAAAAATCGACACAAAGGTATAAAATAATTTGATGGAAAATGACATCTAATTCTAGGAAATAAGATACAATAACGGGTTTTGGAGCATCGGCTATTACTAGGTTGATGCCTGTACCAAAACCCGTTAAAATATTTTACGTTTTTAACGGGTACTAGGTCAAGTAGGGATTTGTAAGTACCAATATATGTGACACGTAATAATAATTACATTTCAATAAGATTTGTCTTAATTTATAGGTTAAATGAGTTGATAATTTACTCATATAATTAAGTAAATTAGCATTCTTACCTTAAAGCTTTTCGCAGCAGCACAGCAAGCTTAGCAATGTAACCTGGTAGTTTCGTAGTTCAATGACAAAACTTCATAAAAGTTTATTTTTTTCGGACAGCACACTTTCAATGTTATACAGTTTTCACGCCATTACACTTATAGATAAGTTTTGCCACTATAATTGCACTGAATATTACTACGAATTTATTACCATTCACATACTTAAACTATTTTTTATGAGAAATGCGCAAACATAAAAAAACTTACTAGTTAACGGGTACCGGGACGTTATCGGCATTAGGGACATCTACCTTATGGTTTA
Organism: Calamotropha paludella; assembly: GCA_927399485.1. Taxonomy (NCBI): domain Eukaryota; kingdom Metazoa; phylum Arthropoda; class Insecta; order Lepidoptera; family Crambidae; genus Calamotropha; species Calamotropha paludella. Next base: position 13,524,445 of record OV656803.1, on the reverse strand, counting down.
AAAAGAATAAAGAATTGTTACGTCACATACATAAAAAATCTTAAACCTTTAATCTACCCGGAACTGTAAATTATCTCCGATCGATTTTAACCTACTCTCAAACATAAGTTCAGAAACTTTTGTGACGTGTGTGGTAGGGTTTTATTGTAAGTACAGTCACTTTAAAAAGGAATTACGACTTTAGTACTGAAGTTAAAGAACCAAATAGTGTGTAAATAATAGTTTTAGTAGAAAATTACGTAAGTTAATATTTCAATAACAGTTAAATACTATAAGGAAAAGTAAAGAAAGATATTGTAAAATCCTTAAATAAGTAATTAATTAATTTTCTAATGCGTTAGTTGCATTATTTCCGATGTTTCGTAAAATTTCGTTTTGTGAGTCGCTGAACAGACAATTCCATTTTGTCTTCACACCTTTATGTTTATCCTTAAATTATTAAGCTTCATAATAACCGTAAAAGTGAACACAATAAAAATTAACGAAGCAGAAATCTCAACGGGGTGAGTATTAAAAATTACGACTGGAGTGGAGGAGCAAGATATAAACACCCCTTTACTATGTCGCCGAACATAAATTAATTAAAAAGAACGCGCCATCACCCTGTCGTTGGCGTTTTAAAAAACCCCGTAAGTACCTTCAAGATATCGGCACGAAAAACATAAAACCGAAACAGAGGAAAATCTCCGAAAAGGATAGAGATATAAAATTATGATGAGTGCGAAAGAGTTGGCAGTCTGTCTCTTTTTTCGTCCCTTGAAGGGGAGCGGTCGATTTTGACACGGCATGAATAAAGAAAATATGAAGGCTTTTGTTACGGTAAAAATTCCTGTACACTGGATAAAGTCTTGACTTATCAGCGAGGGAGCCTCCGGGCGCCTCTGTGGATGTATGCGTAGCAAGCCCTATTTATAGGGCTACCTCGAATTTAATTAAGAAAAGAGCTGATGTATTGTTTTTTAAAACACAAACGAACAGTATTATAACAGAACATACTTGTTAAATTGATCAAGGAATATTTGTGGCCTAATTGTTTTGGTTAACTGTAAATATAATTTTAATATACTTACGTAATTTTTTACGTTCTCAGTCCAAAGTTTTTTACTTACCTTCGTATTAAAAGGTATAGATTCGTATGTATCAAAATCATATTGTATGTATATATAAAGTGGTCAGTGCCGATATATGTTATAATAAGCATAGACTATATATTCAATTATATATTCCTATAGTACAATATAAACACAACAATATGAAACTAAAAACTTAGCATTAAAATTAACCCTAAAATATTTATATACATATTCACAAAAAGAATATGTCATCCAAAATTCCAATTTGGGGCATGGTACCCAGAACACTGGCAGCATTACCTCGCTGAATAGCTAAGCTGATAATACAATTATTGCTTTTAAAATAAAAAAAATCTATTTACGTCTCGACAGCACACTAGTGATAAGCAGTTTTTTAAAATGTATTATTATTATCTTTATTGCACCTATAAAGTAGTGGAACAAAATTATTTAGAACAAGATATATTAATGAGCAGTGGTGGGCTTATCTTTAAAAGAGATCTCTTCGATCCAACCAAGGGTAAAAAAGTAAATTTATAATATATATCACAATTTTCTTATTTATTTATCTATTTATTTATTCACTAATTTGCAAGCAAACACGGTACAAAGGTTGTTTACAATTATGCAATTTTCACGTGTTGCACCAGATACTGGCACGCAAATGTTAAAATTTAAAGGAAGCTATATAATGTCAAATAATTTATTTATATAATTTATTTTTATTAGTATATATTTTTAATAATGACACTATTTTTTTATACCTAGCAAGTAGAACTTTTTTTTATGGCGCATCGCTTTATTCCGATGAGCGATCACATAAATAATAATAAAATTAGTTTTCTTCTCCACATAACTTTCAGTATAAAAGTAATTGCTTCATGTGGTAAACTTAACAAATAAGATATTGTGGAGAGAGTGGTATATGAACTAAGCCGCAGCCAGCAAAACTTCAATGTTAAAACCCAATTTATGTTATTTTAACCCTCAATAGTAACGAGAATAGGTATAAAATTGCATAAGTCGCTAATTTGGAAGAAAATAAATAACATATTACACATGGCAACCCTCTCGGTTCGCCTTTGATCCGCCGCATCCGAGATACGTGGTCGTGTTTACGTGTGTATATATTGTTTTAAGGGTGCTTACGGGTTGAATATATTAATGTCTGGTACATCCACTCGCTGTCTGATTTTATTACGATCAATGAGGAGTGAACGGTTCTACATGCTTCATAACGTAAGCAGCTAATGAAATTTTAGACATCAATCAATGGCGTCTGGAGCAGTTAAATTGATATTCTGATTCTTAATAAAAAAATATTGCATGATTCATAAAAAATAATTTTTGTATAAAGTTTACGTGTACCTATTATATGAAATAATAGGTACACGTGGGATAAAAAGAAAAAAATAAACAATGTCAAAACTTATCAATGGCCAAATTTTCTGTTGAAATGATTAAGCTTTTGTCAAGAAAATGTCTGAAATAAATATTAAATCAGCTTATTACAAGTAAGTTATAATATAAGCAAGATTGAACTGGCTAAAATTATAATTTGACACGTAAAGTGATTTAGAAAAATATATACTCATAATTGCAAAAATCAACAACCTTGTTCCTTCGAATCGTTCACGAGTGACACAAAATCTAATGTAATAAATTCTTAAAGACTAAAATTTCTGAATTAAAAATTATTCGGAACTACCATGACCATATAAATCCTTTAAAATTTGTGAAGGAATTACAATGTATACAAGGAAATCGGTGAATACAGTTAAAACATTATAATACGATTCTTGGTTTTATGATCATTCAATATTTAAATTTTACTTATTATAATTAATTTTTAGGATGATATGTGACTATATTTCAATCGTATCTGATCCATAGTTCACCCAATATGACGTATTTTCTGATTGAGTTTGCTAAAATATATCATTAGAATATATTTACTTTTATTATCTTGTTATTTTTGAGGAGATTGACAACTTTAATCCTATACGGCCACTAAAAACCCTTCTTCAAAATTTCAACTGTTAACTAGAGCAAATCGTTAAGCCTTCACAGTAACGATGCTTAACTAAAGTATCAACCCTAATATTCGCAACTAGGTAATGCAAAGTAAAACTACCTCTAACAGCGGCACTGCAGAGTTGGGTTTTGCTTATTAAACGAAGTATGGTAAGAGGGTCAATGGTTGTCACAGGGTCATATCGGGTCTGAACATGCGTTCCCGTAGCAAATCACTTCCGGGCCACTAAATCCAGGGTAAATTAATGCATTTAGCACGCTCCCCGTCTCTTTGACTGGGGATGACAACTTCATTTCATTGTATCGCTATATTTTCTTGTCACTTACCCTGCGAAGGGCGCGGTGTGATTTTTTGTCAAGCAATGCTCTATTTTGCGGTTGCTGCTGGGAAAATTATAAATGTGAATTTATATTTTGTTTATTTAGTACAAATTATTAGTCAGGTATAATCTAAATAAGATTAAATGATTTAATGTAATTAATGATTTAGATATTAAGTTGAGCATTTTTCACAACTGCTTATTTTTAATCCCACAGCCTGAAGCATTATAATTTCAAACTTGTATAACTAAGAAGTTACTAATCGTAATAATCATAACTAAGAAGGTTCGTATAAACCGTATCAACAATAAAGTTCTCAGTTTTAAATCAAGATAAGGAATTGAACCTTTTTCATCGCGTAACATGCATTACATTTTAATAAAACTTTATCAAGATAGTTGTACAGAAGCAATAATCGCGTCAATAAATAGCCAGTTCCATAGACTGATTTAAAATATCATTACGAATCATATCGGAGACGCCGATCTCACGGGCAACAAATTGTAACAAAGGAGGACGCTAAAGAAGATTATCGTAGTTGGCGCGTGTCGCGCACGTGACACGCATGTGGTCGGTTATAGGCACTTTTAGTCTACTTCCTACATCCACGCAAAATTCAACCTTAGGATACTTATGTTTAAGCATAGTTTATCTCGAGGTATCATTACCGAAATATAAATAAAATTGAGTAGATAAAAAATGAAATTTATTATTGAGTGTGTTAGTCATATTTTTGAATGAATATAGCAGTTGACAAAAGTTAGCAAAATGTAAGAAGTGTTGGAGAGTAATTAATACCACAATTCAGAGGATTTAAAGCTTAAAACATGATGTTGAGTGGGTAATCGAAAAAGTAAATATAAATAAATGTTCCGAGAATACGTCGTATGCTACTGCCAGATACAACATCGCCTAAAGGGAGAAAATTTCAATGTTGCATACTGTTTGTAACTTACCAGTCTTTGGTTTATCATGTCATTGTCACATGTTTACTATTACTAATAGGATGGACTAGAAAAAAAGAGAAATTTTTATTTCCTTTTCCTAAAAAATATTAAAAATGCGCCAAACACATTATTACTATTAACATTGACTCCTCGTGTAAAGCTAAAAAGTTGTGTTTGTAGCGGCGGCGCTACGGCTCTACATGCGAAAGGTCCGCTGAGATCAAAACTGATATTTCAATCGATGAGCTGGATGATTAGCGACCGTATGTGGCCTCACATATTTTTTAGAATTAGTGTATTCAACCCGTTTGTACAGATAAAGGATACCTACTCATTCAAAAGATTGATACGTCGCAGGCTTTAAATATTTATTGATCTTTTTAGCGCAACTGACCAAATAATTCTATATTCATTTAAAATTCTTGTTTAGTTCTACAAAGATTTCTACGATCCACTACAACCATGAAAAAATGTGGTTATAAGTGACCAGTAAAAAATTTAATATATCGTACATACGGCTGATGCCAAGCACCTCGTAGGTGTAAACTAATATTAACTTAAGTACGTTCTGAAATACAAAAATTCATATTTTTTTATATTTTGTTATTTAAGCATAATAAATGAAATTATTAACATCAGTTACTCTTCTGTGTAGATAATGTCTCAAGGTTAGCTTTTCCTTGAAGATAAATTTCTCTATAAAATGAATAGGTTCCGTAATTAAAGATATGCACCAAAGTGAAATTCTCGAGATGTGTGGATGCGAAATAGTACTTAATTTCCAAAAGAACGTTTTTTACGAATTTTATAAATATATCAAATAAATAAATAAATCGTTTTAGGATAAAATTAACTCGGGACTCATCACTAAATATATATATTTTGTTATATACACCAATATCTTAGCCCAAAGTAAGCACTTTAATGTGGACACTAGGTAGACCTAAATATTACATATATATTTAATATTCATAGAAAAATATATAAATACCCATGACTCAGGCACAAATGCTCGTATTCATCACACAAACATCTGCCCCTACAGTGATTCGAACCCAGACTCGGTACGAATTGCACCAAAGGGTTGTCACATTACCTATGTGACTGACAATGAGTCAGTTATTATAATTAAATAAACCTTTTTAATAACGATTAACTCTCATATACCTATAATAAAAATATATCAATTATATTGGCATTTACATTGATAACATTTATTAATTGGTGTGTTCATGAATGTAAATTATAAACTTAGTGTGTTATTTATATGTATAGAATTAACTACAACTTTTATAAGAAATAGTTAGAGAACAGATAAAGCGACGAGACTTTATTTGTTCTTCTTTTCTCTTAATTAGAAAACCGTTAACTTCGACTCATTTATTCAGTCTGCAACAATTTCTATCTTCTAGTGGTACTAAAGCGCTATCATAGTTTACCAATAGATTCGCAGTAGTGCCAACATAAAAACTATCGGCCAGGGGTGGTAAGCGAAGCGAGATAAGTACCAACGACACGTGCGAGTTAAGCCGGGATGCAATTTTTATATTGTATATCGTCATTATGACGGCCCAAACGAGTCGCCGAGTGTTATATGAAAATATTACAATAGCGAATATAAAACGATAATTTAAATTAGATTTCAGTCATATTATTGTTGTACTTTCCGTTTAAAAAAAAAAGTTAAATACGATGGTCACTGGTTACTAATTATTTCATTGCACAGTCAAAAAACAAACCTAAAATCTGAAGATAAGTCAACTTCCAGCAGGGATATCTGCATAGGAAATTGTTAATTCTTTCATACCATATAGGTAATTCAAACGCAGCGTTTGAGTAGCGCGTAGCCTCGGGTGTCCCCAAATTTTAAGATATTAAAGCAACATCGTTTCAAATAGCTATAAAATTTTCTGAATTTAAATTTTAATGCTTCATATAAAGAGTATGAAAACACCTCTAACTAAATACAACAACGTCGCATATCTTTGTCTGATTTATGACTGGCCCATCAATAAAATAAACTGTATGCAGGAAAGTAATAATATCTATGGGGCATATGTTCGTGTGAAGGGTTTAAACATTTATAAGATAAATTATTATAAAATATATACAAAAATTATAAAAGTTTAAACATTTGTTTAGTTATGGGTAGTTATGACTGTTAATATATTCTCTTCATTATTTAGTATCCATAGTAGAAGCTCTGTTCATTTTGTTTACATATATAGTATGTTGTCCGGGTTATTTTTTTTTATTCACTCTGTACAATCTATTTTTTAATATATATTTTAGAGCAAGTCATATTATGTCCTTTAATCAATGTTGTTATCTATCAGGAAACAAAACCATTGATGTTATCTAATTAAATTTCGTAGACAGAATAATTATAACAGAAAAATAAAAAATAAATATTGGCTAAAGCACAAACTAAGAAATCTGGCATAGTTAACAGCAGACTAGAAACTACTCCGCAGTTCAGCTTACTTCAGTACACCTGTTTAAAAAATACAGTACACATACTAAAAAAAACAGTTAGCAGAAAATCTGACTAAAAATTCTAGGAATAATTCTGTAGGAACAGTCTAAGTGATACAGACATTAGCGAAATAACTGTTAGATAATAGAAAGTTTGAACATTATTTCCCTATAACTTAGCAGGACTTATATTTTGGCTAGTAAACTGCTGCTCGGTGCAACGGTAGCGATTCTAACTGCTACGCCAAAGATCTCGGGCTGGAATCCTGGTAGTGGCGTATATTTTGGTTTTGGTTTTTTTTTGCTTGTATGTATATATCATAAACAGTCGATTTGATCATGAGTGGAAACTCAACCCCCCCCCCCCCCCCCCCCTTCCTCCTTATTTACCCTATTGTCTATTTTTCGATAGTCCAATATTGCACTGTATGGTTTCCATGGACTTGGCTTCTTGCCCAGATCCCAAAAATACTTCTTGCGCAGAAATCTGTCTATTATTCGTCGATTTATAGCAAATAGTCTGAACAAATCAAAAAATATGTATTACCTGAGGTTGCCGAATATGGTCACCCGATGGTGCAATATTGCACTTTATGGTGTCCATGGGCTTGGCTTCTTGCCCAGATCCCAAAAATACCCCTTGCGCAGAAATCTGTCTATTATTTGTCGATTTATAGATTGTCGATAAAAGTCTGAAAAAGTCAAAAAATAGACTATAGGATGCATAAGGGCGGAGGGGTTTGATTTGTTAAGGTTTCGTTTATGGTCAAATCGACTGCTTATGATCTTACTTATTGGCAAAAATTAAAATGTATTTTTTTGGAAAAAATAAAATAGGCCAAAAGCCAGCCTACCCTCCTCCTTTATTATTTATTACTATTATCACACAAACATATGCCTCTACCAGGAATAAATCATGCTAGTCAGATAAAACAACCCAACTCTCTTCTAACCAACCAGGTTGGACCCAAACTCTGGCGTACATGAATGAGAGCTATCGTTGCACCCACCGGCCTTCGGGTCATAGACGATTTTACCTAATTATTTGACAAATCATGCAGAAGGCATACGTTGATTGGATAGAAATAAAAATTACGTACAATATAACAGTGGTCATTTATGTAATTAGCCACCTATGTTTACTTTACATTATTTTTCCCCTTATTCCATTCCAATTCAAAACATCATGACATTTAAACGACTGCATTTCCATGGCAGTAACTTCATTATAGTTTTCTAGATAGAACCAGTAAATAAATCTGATGATCTGATGATAATGGTTACAACCAAATCAAATAAGATCATAAAGATAAAGATAGGATTCCCAACTCTGTAGCCATTCTATGAACGAATTTCATTTAACAAAATGGGAAAATTCCTATAGTTAACTTCTCTATAGCGACCCCTGGTGAAATTGCCGTGATTATAATTAAAAATATGAAAAATAGTCAGTGATACAAACTAGCGCAAACTTAAGACTTAAGTAAATTAAAATTGAATCAGTTTACACTGTCAACTTTGGTTGTAGAACTTAGAGAAGGAATAAAAGGGGCGTTCTTTGGAAAACTATTCGGTCAGTTGAACAATGCGGACTTGATTGTCCTGTGATTCTGTAGAAACCTAGAGCATTCTCAGCAGGTATATAATTTAAAATCAATTATTATTAACACTTTTTAAAAATACCCAGCTAAGATTTTAAAGCTTAAAACAAATGCTAAATTTTTGCCAATGCCAAACAAGTGACTTAAACATCTGATTTGCCACAAAACGTTTAAACAAATCCCACTTGAAGAATTTAACTCTTGTTCTATATTTATTTTATTAACAAATAATTTTAGCATTAACAGAGTTTTGTTAATACTTAGAGCATAATATTATAAACAATCGCTACTAGTACTATAAGAATTAAGGCTTCCATACTATACCAATACTACAAGAATTTCGGCTTTCATACCTGGAGTCTCGGACCGATCCTCAATTTTTCCCAGGGCTCTTAAATATAACTTGAATAAAAACCGTAATAAGTATGATCCTTAAATGTTAAAAATGCGTATACCTGTCATTACATGTATATGTGTGTATATATATATACTGTTTTAAATTAAAATGAATCCTATCCTATCTCCTAAGTTAGATCAAATCCAATAAAATGAAAAAAAACATCAAAATCGGTTCAGTACTTTCAAAGTGTATCCCGAACATATATCGTGACACGAGTATTTTATATATATAGATATCACCTCAGTTACCCATATGAAACTATTTAACTAAGTCAAAACATTTATAAAATCACGCGCAGGGGGTGAGTTATCACTAGTTCATACACTTCCCTCGTACCGAAGCAAAATTAAATAGCGATGGCATCATATGATGATAGATAAAGCGTAATTATAACGTACAGCATTACGAAGTGAACTGAGAGCGATTTTTGTACAAAAAGTTTCCCACATCTTACTAAAACCTACTTTTTAACTTGCTATTTTTCTGTTTTTTCTTCATTTTAATGGTAAGCGTAAGACATTGCAAAAATGTTAATTCTACCGAGCTTAATTTTACGGCACTTATATACTGTATACATTTAATACCATTAGCTTAAAACTATATTTCCAGTAACTTAATTAAACTGTAATATACTCGGATCCTATACGGACACTTATACTCAGAGGTTGTAACTACTAATGACTCTAATTAAGGAACATTCACTAAAATCGATGCACACTATGTAAATTATTGGTAACAACTTCGAGAGAAACATGTGGGTGTTAAATAAGTTTTCAAAATTAACAGTAGACTATCTACATTGACAATCAATAATAAGTAGCGTGAGATGACGTCTTATGTAGCGTACATTGCCCTGTTCATATATAATTTCCAAGCTACATACACTCCGCCCCCAGGGTTGTATTTACATAATTTACCTACATTTATTTAAATTGCTATCCGAAGACATACCAGGAGCTCCACAAGGCATTCTTAGAACGTTCACGCTTCAGTGAACATCAAACGAGCAAACTCCAACTACATAACAGTCATAATCAGACGGTTAGGCTTTCTTTGATACGCAAAATTAACGTCTTAGGGGAATTTAATTTGTTTTCACTTGTCCCGCAAAGTTACTAGTTGCTAAGTTCAAATGGCTGTACCTGAAATGTTCACGCAAATTAATGTTAACTGTAGGCAAACTTTACGGGAATATCTTAGCAAGACCTTTGAAAGAAAGCATCATACTTTATCATAAGTTTTAATAATAAAACACGAGTTGATATTTCTTATAAAATGTTAAATTAAGCTAAAGCTGGTTACTATTATTTTAAATAAGATTGACCGAGGAAGCATTAGTTCTAAACTGGAGTCAGTATATGGAGGAATATGATGGGTTGAACAAAGTTTTTTAAAGTAATGTCTAATAAACAATATTCGCCACAGACTCAAACCAAATTCGACTTTAGTCGAATTAGCATAAAAAGTATTAAAGTTTCACTAATATCTCAATAATTCGAAATATTTTATGTTATGAATTTTATTTATTTTTTTATTTATTAATTTTAAGTTTGTTTAAGTTATGTTTTAATAGTTCATTCTTTTAAAATCCTGTTACGACAAAAAAACTCGAGTTTGTGATTATAGCACTAGAATAGCGCAGTAGAAATATAAATTTCGTGCATATGGAGTAAATCCCATGATCTTCTTCGAAGCCTCGAATATTTCGTCGAAAAGTTGTTCCTACCAAACCAATGAATTTGTATAAATAATAATAAATATTTCTTACATTCACACCAATTAGCCTAGCCCAAAGTAAGCACTATAAGGCTTGTGTTATGGATACTAGGGTAACGGATAGACATACATATATGATACATAGATATCTAATATTCATAGAAATATATATAAACACCCATGACTCAGGTACAAATGCTCGTATTCATCATAAAATCATCTGCCCCTACCGGGATTCGAACCCAGGACCGTCGGTGCGAAAGGCAGGATCGCTACCGTTGCACCAAACGGTCGTTATAGAAACATTGGTATTAGTATTATGTGAAAATACTGCATAAGCAGCTATGTTACTCTTATTATACATATACTACAATCACTTATTTTAAACCAAATAAATCAAAAGCGATATTTAAATCTCAAACATTATCAAATTATACAAAACAGACTTCTATTTGCTTTTTTAAAGCATCAAGCGAGTCGGTGGAACATCGTTAAAGGAAGGGTGGATTCCCTTGTCCCCTTTGAACATATGCTGCATGTTTCGCGTTCGCTTTTAATCTACTCTAAACGATTTACATACGCTCATATGAATATTAGTGAAAACTAAACGAGGATTCTAGAGAGCTCGTCCGGGGAAGGGAAGGTATTTAAACGAGTTTTCTTTTATAAAGTCTAAGTGAAACCCAGCAGTGCAAGATTATAAATGCCTTGTAGAATCTAGACCAACCAGAACAGCTGATTTTTACACCAATATTTTTATATACCATCGCTGAAGTATAAGGTTTGATTGTAATTAAGTCAAGGAGGAAGATATTTTTATTTTGGTTCAGACCGACTGGTCATTTGTATTATGGGAAACGAGTTCCAAAACACTGCTAAAATGTTCCGATTTCCGAAACACTGCTGATTCTATTTATTGGAGCAATTTTTATTGATGTCTACTGACTAATTTGAAAAATATTTTTCTAAGAAACCTAGGAAAATTGTCAAACTTTCTTAGTTCGCAACTATGCTGATGATAAACGTCGAACATGATGATTTTCAGTTCCAACTAATTTTCAGCTTAGAGTCCAATATCAGTGAAACCCAATCATTCATTAGGTTCATTAGGCAACAACCAGTATTGTATTGTGCCATTATAGAAACGCCCAGTTCAGCGCGTCGATTCTGCAATATGCACAATCTCTCTGCAGAACTTCGAGAGTTCGAATATTAAACTGTTGCAAAATGTCCACTTTGACGTTGCTGTGAACAACGCAACTTTAAAAGTCATTGTGACATTACAATCACTTTTAAAGTTGCCAACAATGGATATTTTATTTTTTTCAAACATTTGGACTATCGAAGCTCGACAGTTTATAATTTTTATATAATACAAAATATATGGCATTAATTTCTTTTATTGATCCAAAGAGGCCGTTCTATAGACTTGTTTATAATAATCGAGCTCTATTAAATTTCATACAAAAAATTGCAAACATATGATTAAATAAATAACGAAATATAAAAATAAAACAAAGTTCGGTAATTAAAAAAAATTAAATAATATGTAAATTTAAAAAATTCTATGAGCCCCTTTTAGGTAAAATTCTCCTCCAAAGAATTTCACTTTTCTCTAATTATGGTTGTGGTCAACCAACTTTGACTCGCGATCTTCACTATTTCATCTGCCCATCTGACACATGGCTTCGCTTTTGTGACTCTTGGTCCCACCCATTTTGCTAAACTTATGATCCATCTATCAATCTTGAACCTAGCCTGTTATATTCACCGTATTGTAAACAATAGATTTAAATCGCTTAAATGACAAACAATAAACAATAAAAAACAGAAATATAATAATTTATAAGTAAAAATAAATTAGAAATTGCATCGAAAATAAATAAATCGAATTTAGCAATATTATAATAATCCCAAAACCCTATAATTGCGAATATATTGTTTTCAACGACATTTTAAACCTTTAAGGGATTTCATATAAATTACAATTTTTCTAAAGATAAGTACATCTAACGTAAGCATCAATCTAATAAAAAAATAGTATTACTTCAATATTTCACAATTTTGTGTTTTTGTTTGAATATAATACATATATAACTGCATAACACAGATCAAATCTATCACAGATAAATTAAAAAGTTGCGGCTTAATGTTAATTCAATTCGTAAATAAAAATAATCAATTTTAGTATTTACCCTCTTTTTAGGGTTCCGTTTCTCGAAAAGAAAAACGGAACCCTTATAGGATGACTTTGTTGTCCGTCCGTCCGTCCGTCTGTCTGTTTGTCAAGACCCTTTTTCTCAGGAACGCGTGGATGTATCAAACTGGAATTTTTATCAAACACCCTCGGTACGCGAGTCCGACTCGCACTTCAGATACAACTATGGTACCACAACACCCAGATCCGAATGAATCAATATAGTTCGTTTTCTACATTGACCCAGCCCGGGATCAAACCCGAGACTTGCCATGAAAATCGGTATGCAAGTCACTCAACCACGAAGGTCGTAATTAGTAAGCTTAAGTAAATTTGAAACGATATTACGAAACAACTGGTTTGAGAAAGTCACGTCAATATAGGGGCAATACATTCAGACTTTCTTGTTATAATAATATAATTTCTTGCATTCACACCAATTTGCCTAGCCCACTAGCACTGTAAGGCTTCTGTTATGGATAATAGGGTAACGGATAGACATACATATACGATACATAGATACGAGTATGTTTTATCATCACACACACATCTGCCCGTTCCGGTACCTGAACCCAGGACCATTAGTGCGTCAGGCAAAATCCTAGCGAAGCACCAAACGCTCGTCAATTATAATGATAGCTTAAAAAATGATAAACACACTTTTATCTGTGCTTAACTAAACAAAAAACAAATAATCTTTCTATGATCAGATCCATCTTGTCAGGTGATATTAACAAGTCTTGTTACGTTACGAATGTAATGCGCCTTAACTTAATATTAAATTTCCTTAATGAAATAAGAACAAGAAGTAGGAAAATTTTAACTTCTTAATTTAAATACTTAGTGCTAATTTTCTTATTCATTCTAGTTCTATATATTATTCCTCTCGTAACGTCATACCGCATACTTCTCCTTCATCCGTCATGTTTGCCTAATAAAGGGGATCGAACTCGGCTTCTCAGATTCTTTATTTTTATCTACTTTTATCAATTATTACTTAAAGCATTTGAGTATGACGACAGATTTGCACGAACTTGATTTCCCCACTTTCGAAACCCAACAGTCCGAGTTCTAGTTCTTCTATGAAAATTTCATATCGATATCTTAATCTTAATATATATAAATTACGTGTCACGTTGTTTGTCCGCGATGGACTCCTAAACTACTTAACCTATTTTGATCAAACTTCGTAACTATCTGTTATTTGATCTAACTTAAAAGATAGGATAGGTTTTATTTTAATTTTTAACACAGCAACGCGTGGCTGGGTCAGCTATAATTATATTTGATGACAGATAGACTGTGTATCGTTCCTGTCACAAATTGTCACAAAAGTAGATAAAAAAATGAAAGGGGTTGAAAAATAAAGAATCAGCCTATCCAATTTTCTTAAGGCTGTATCTACTGATCGTCGGCATCCGCATGCTCCCAATGACTATTTTATTTCTGAACTTAATGATAGTAAGTGTGAAATTAATTACTACCATTGTGTCATCGAAATTAATTCAAATGACAAATGTTTATGGACCAACAAAATAGACCTTTTATTAAAAAAATGTAACAAAAAAGATTTTATTCAACATTGTAAGTAGTTATAAGTGTGACTGAAGAACAACAAAGATTGTTACTTTCAATATCTCGAAATGCTTAAATGCGTCATTACAACTACGTAATGGTATGTATTATTCAAATAAACGTCAAATTTAAAGGCATTTTGCAATAATTTCACAGATGAAGCAGTGTTGCTCCCCTCGAATGTTATCCAACCGATAATAATAGGTTTCGATCACAGAACAGTAACAGAATACCCTCTCGAGTTAACACATGAATTATGACTTATTACGTACAGCCACAATGTACCCCACTCGACATCTAATAGCCCCTGTTTCATCCAAATGACATGTCTCTGCATTGTCACCTACACGATTTACGAATGTGACAACACGGTAAGGGATGACCGCTCCCTGTCCTTTTTGCTCCCGTGTAATTTTTCAACTATCTCGCTTTTATGATATTTATTATAATTTTATGCGGCGTCCACTATTGTTGTTTAAACTGCTTCCTTGTCGAGTTTTGTTCGGGGGGGTATTAAATGTAATAACACTATCGAGATGTGTCTGATGAATATTAATGCAGTTTTTTCGTCGAAGAGATTTAATGTGGTGATTACAGGGTGTCAGTTGTCTGTGAATAGATGCAATTGTAGTATGTGGTTTATTTTATTGTTATTTGTCATCATTATTAGATGTAATACTGTCCCTTGGAGCATTTGTCGTTGTTTTAGAATAATTATATATAACTCTTTTCCCTGCGGCTTCACTCGCATTAATGTAGATTACCGATTAAAAGTTATATTTTATCCCTCGGGAACAGTACATTTTCTGGATAAAAGGTACCGGATGTACTATTTTGTACCCCTGGCAAAGTGTATGCAAAATTTCATGGTTATCAATTGAGTTAAGGCGTGACTGTGTAAAAAACAAACTTACTTTCGTATTTATAACATAGGTTAGAACTATAAGGTTTTTACATAAATAATAGATAATCATTTGCGCAATAACATTTTCATACCATATACCAAATTTCATCGAAATCGGTCAACCCGTTCTTGACAGGCAGACAGTAAAACAGGCAAAATTTAAAAAAATAGTATAACTGGTATCAATGAGTTATAAAAAGAGTATATCTTAAATTTTTTTTACAAAAAATAGATTATTTAAGACCAGTGTCTAAAACTAAATTTCTGATTTTGTTACTCAGGATAGGACTATTCAAAATCATCAAATTACTAAAACATCTATATGCAGCGTTAGAATCTACAATTTTTTTATACTTTCCAAAATAAAACATTCTATCTAAATACGACGCACAATATCAAAATTTACCGTATTATATTAATGATCAAAATATATTTTTTTCAATTTACGCGTCAAACTATTAACTTTCCCCATTTAACAATAGCAACAGCTTCCCCAAAAAAAAAGTTAAATAAAAACCGTTGAAAGTTATCATTCTGAATTATTCGAGCGTTCATCCCCGCGCCGAATATAATAAAACACTATTATGCCATTTTAATAATAATAATAACGTGTATTATTGTCATTAAAATAAAATCACTATTATGGACGCCGTAAGAGCGGTTCGAGAGGTAAATACAATTGACTTTTGCCATTTGGTTGGCTCACAAAGACGGGCACACTTAATTTGTATTGACCCTTCGTTTGTTTTTACTATACATTCCCTGTACCATATTTCAAGAAGCAGTTCAAACAATGACATTGTATTATATTTTACTAGTATAATACTATTTCGCCAAAAATTTTGGCCATATTTCGATGCATTGATTTATCTTTCATACCATTTTTTAACAAAATAATAAAAAAAATTGGTAGCTTCAAAAATTTATTTAACTTTTAGTTAAAGATTTCTATCTATGTGGAGATAACGACTTAGTGTTCATTTAAATAAATACTTAAGCCTGAAATTCGCTATAGCCTAAAACAGGTATGACGAAAAATTTCCACAGAATGATGAATCTTATTCACGCTACAGGATTCCGTACAAACGTGTGTGTGGACATTTCGTCGATCGATTTTTTTTGCTGTTTTCGATTTTTTTTTAATTTACTCTTAAAATTAACCCTCCAAACTGTTATACAAGTCTTTATAGGATCGGTGTCAACATAACAAAAAAATATTAAAATAAACTACGTAAAATCAAACACTGAACGAAGAGCTAAATACAAGATTTACTGTATTTTTGAAAAATATTTTCCCTTATAGATCCAATATGTGACAGACATCGTTACATCCGTCACGGTTGATTTTACAATTTCAAATTTAAGTTTGTAAAAAAGATTATGTTTATATAACTTTTTTTTTCTTTTTTACTTGTGCTATCAATGCAAACAGGCCTTTTTTTCTCGCCTAAGTTCATGATTCTATGTCCCTAAACATTTTCATTTACTTGCAAATTAAAAATTTTATTATATAAATGGACTTAAAGATTAAGTTGACTTAAAATTACATGTTAATTACCACCAGCGACAGTTTTTTTACGTTAATTACAGTTTTATATCCCACACATTCTTGAAAAAAAATACTGATTTGACACACAGACAGACATACAAATGGACAACAAACTAATTCTATAAGGCTTTCTTGTTTTTCCTTTGAAGTACGGAACCACTAAAAAGCTCTAAACTTCGCGATAAACTTTTTTATGTCCATAACCCGCATAACATAAATACACTGTATTGACATTATCACTACATAGTATAAAACAAAGTCACTTTCTCTGTCCCTATATCCCTTTGTATGCTTAAATCTTTAAAACTACGCAACGGATTTTGATGCGGTTTTTTTAATAGATATAGTAATTCAAGAGGAAGGTTTATATGTATAATACATGCATAATATAGGAGAGCATTGCATCCGTGCGAAGCCGGGGCGGGTCGCTAGTCTGTTAATAAACGCATTCTAATTAAGCTGAATGCGATGTATAGAAAAACAAACCCCACCACCTGTCAAACCGGTCTTAATTACCTAACCAACTCCGCTGACTATATCTATACAAAATCGAAAATTTTATAAGTCTAACACACTGCTAGTGAACATGGTTTACAGATAAGACAAAGTATAGTGAATATACAATAAAATGATTGAATAAATTAAACTTTGTTCTCATATTACAGTATATATAGTTTTTATTTTTATAAAGTTAAATCTGATAACTTATTTATATCTAAAGACAAAATATTCACATAATTCTTTAAGCGTTCTAGAGCGCCGTAACGATTATTGAAATCCAAAAGGAATTATTATAGAAAACCCTTTTGTGACAGGATCTCTAAGGCAATCACGTAATTCTCTGAACAGGCTGCCGCCATTTCTATAATGGAGTTATCTCCATCACTTTGAAGTAATTTGTAAAGATGTGATAAAGCGAGGAATATTGTGGACATAAACTCAGTGTCCATTGGCTTAACTAATAAGAGGTCTGTCTTTAATACTTAAGTCGCAAAAGTAAGCCTTGACACTTAAAATTTTCACTATTGAATATGTATTAAAAGAAAATTAGTCCACTATCAAACATCACTATAGTCGACGGTCAAGCAAGTTTGCAAAATTTCAAACAAGGTACAGTTCGAGGAGCTAAATCACAGAGATATGATTCAAATTACGTGAGCCATCCATTCAAAAATGTCGAAACACTGTATCTCACATTGAATCTAACAATCTTTTACAACATTCAGTCACACTTCTCCTCGATTACCTAACTATGAGATCCCTCCTCAAATATAAGTATAGAATAAATCAATAATCAATTTTACGCCAGCCGTCCGGTCCGAAGTATTTTTGTTCGGATTTTTATTATTCTGGCAACACATCTAGCGGAAAATCGCGTCCTGCCGGCTCAGACGGAATAAGGCGGGAAAATCGCACTTATTTATTATTTACGAATATAAAAACGGTCGGCACCCTTCCGAAGAAGGGAAATTCGTAGTGTTCTGTACGCTTCAGTAGCCTCTCTTTGACTTTCTATCGCAACAATGAGCTGTATTTGTTGTGTCTAAAAGACACAAAATGATCGCCGCTTTGGTCTTAGTTGTACCGAACGGACTGATACTTTGTGCCTATTTACGCACATAATTGATCACCCAGAATAGCTTCATTTTGCTTTTGATTTTCCTTATGATTTCTATGTGAATTTATTTGCTATGATTAATTCAGTCAGTCAGTATCGTTTCAGGATTTACACGCACTATTTTTTGTAATAATGGTTAAACATCTGTCTATTAATTAAGGCGTGAACAATTTTCCTTACATTAAAAAATATTTTCGATAATATTATTTTAATTTTTAAAAGAGAATCTCGTGAAATATTACTTGTGATTTATTATTATATTATGTTTTTATGGAATTAATAAAACTAATTTCACAGTTATATATATAACACACCTTTGACTGATAACAAACTTTCAAATGTGCCAACAGGAAACATTCTTAAATATCAATAAAGTGAGTGGGTCCTATTATTATACATATGCTATAGCTTCATTCCTTGTTTCTTCACACCAAGGGTGAAATATGGAATAAAATTGTTTAATAAAGAAAACCAGTCGTAATTCCTTAAGTAATTGAATAATCTATTAATATTGGCAAACAATTCTGTGAATGCGCCCACCTTTCGCACATTCACCGATGGGAGCGCTAATAAAGGTTGCATATCATTTCATTCTCTAACGAATGTGAATAGTGCAGAGGGTGAACTCCGAAGTCCCGAGTACATTGTTGTGCCCCAAAGCGCCCTGCCGCGTCTCAATGCAAAGACGTATTGACAAACTGCCTATAAGTCAATCAAACAATGGAAATTTATGAGCTCCTTAAGTTATTGACCCATTTCTTTGACTGTGAACAATAGTAAATCGACAATTCAATTTAAATTTGGAATCGTGGGAATCTCTCGAATTAAGTGCAGTTTTGACTCGTGCTGTCATCAAGTTTGGGCGGGATTGTTTCCTTTTATTGTCAAATAAGGCGTGGATACGTGGTCGCGGGGCGTGTATGGCTGCCTTTACAACAATTGTGAGAAACTTATTGCTGTCTTTTGTTTTAGAGATTAATTTATTTCTGCTCCTCCATCTACGATTTCTTGGTAACTTTGGTAACTTACACATAATATGTAGGTATATACAATAAGAAAAGTTGTGAACTTATTAAATACCTCTTGAAATAAAAAGATACCCATTAATAACCATACAATAAAAAATTATTGTTTCAAACTATATTTTGTTGTGATTGTATATGTATGACGCATTATTTATATACGATTTACTTTTTGAAAGTATTTAAGTGTTATAATAAAAGGATATTAAATAGTAATATAACATTTTTAAGTTAATTAAAAAACAATGCACCGAGATTAATTTATCGCCTTATAACACTAGACAGATTGTTGAATAACCTTCAGCCCCGTCAGCGGATAATCTTAAGACCAAAGAAAAAATCTTATCCCCGATATAAGTCGTAAAGGGTAATTTTTATTTTGCTTTTATATTAAATTACTTAATACCTCGCATTTCTCAAATTTAGAACAACACTTAAATGTTTGCCATTAAGGTATCAATTCCCAACGTTTATTGCAACAACATATACCAATATAAACAGCTATTTTCTGTTAAAAAATTCAAACACTACCCTATTTCAGTTAAACAAATACTCCAAACGACCCATTCAACTCTAATAGTGCACGCAAAAAGTGCAAAAACAAAAGAATAATCAATTAAATGCAACGCTCCGAGCATTAACAGTTGTTCGCTTACATTGCAAAATTTTAAAAACATCTCGAAAGAGCGAAAATCACCCAAAATATTGACTCCCAAGTGGCGACGGGGACAAAGGGCTCAGCAGGTTGTCCTATTGTGAGCACCCTTCGCGTTTATAATGGCGAGGGTAATGCATTGCTTTTTGAATTTTACTAACGTTAAAATCGCGCTGAAGTAAACGAGCATTGGACTCAATACGATATTTAAAAAAGAATTGCCCGTGGAGTAATTGGAAACATGTTATATCGATGTATCCTGTGGCGATTTTTGCTATGTAACGGTTAATCTCATCTCATATCTATTTTAATTACTATAAGATGATTATATAGTTAAATAAAAAATTAAAACCAATCTACCTAAATCAGAATTTCGTTCTTTGAAATAAAGGAATATATTTTGATGCGATTTTGGCCCTAATTTAAAATTTCCGGAGAAATTTATCCGATTAACAACGACAGTTTTTAATGTTTTTTTTATATAACAGCAAACTATATTTAATAGTTAATTCGAAAATGAAGTAATGAACTGAACTGATATTATTTATAATTATTATATATATTCATTAAAAATTGCACTATCATTGTACTTTATCACTAACAATATTAAATCAAGACATAACAAATCAGCGACGAAATCAATCAATACAAGACCCTCTATTTACGTTCCGTTTTACACAACGCTCCGCTTACAAGATAGGTTCGCGAAATAAAAAAATCGCTCTCTAAGCTTATTGAAAAGTATTCTCGCCCCGCGTTCACGGCGTCTGAGCAAATATAAGATAATTTTCTCGCTTCACCTCACCCGGTATTTAGGGGGCACCTTTCATACTTTTTACGGTAGGTACCGTTTGACGGTAGGTACGCGACGTTGTAATGTAATTTATTTTATATTCGAAGTGCGTCGCGACGCCAATGCCGCGACGAACGAAGCGTTGATGACACGCTTAAAATAAAACAGGGTGATATGCTTTTGTTTTCCCATTTAAAATTTAGATATTCATTTACATTTTTCTGTAAATGAATATCTAACAATGTTTTATAAACATTTTTTTTATTTACATCCTATCTTATTTACATTCAGAAAAGATAACTTATATATTATATCGTTTATACTACGTACAATAGGTATTGAAACCTAAAATAATAAAGATTCATCATAAAATTCACCTAATCGAATACATCGCTTTACTAATACTCTGTTAGGAATTGTATTTTCTGTTAAATCAGCAATCATTATTTGCTATTAAATCATATGAGATACAGAGTCGTCCTTATATTTAAAAAAATGTTAGGTACCTTGTTTTTACCTGCTATCTACTCCTTTTCCCACAAAAAAGTAAACTCTTAATCTCTGATGCACATTTAATCTTCACAATAAAAAACGGAAATCAAATTTAATTGAGCGCAATTCACCATGAAGTCGAAAATTAGTGAAAAAAATCATTTAAGTGAAATCAGATGAAAAACGCTCCCATTGTTCTTCGGACTTTGTCTATGTGCATTCCTAAAGGAAATTAATGTGTGTAAACACACACAAACATATTATAATAAAGGGGTTTATGTAATTGGTGCCTGGGCACAGACCTGGAAATGAATGAACCGTAGCGTGAGATTTGTTGAAAGCATTAATACACTTAGTTTTGTGATAAAACAAAAACCTACACTAGTCCCGTAGGTTTAAATAAAACGAGAACAGACGTCTACAAATCTAAAAAGTAAGAAAACTAAATAAACCGCAGCTTTGTTTGCGTTCTGCTCACGAAATCTCGATAACCTGTGTTACGCGAGGCGAGTAACGTTTTACCAGTGAATGAATTTTTAAAAAACTTTTACGTCGTTATACATAATATGAAAGGACATGAATATGATTAGAATTCCTACATGTCAAAGGGATGAGCGTATGTTAAAATTGTTTTTAATTGAGGCTGTAGACAAGTGGTCCAGCGATGGAAACCAGCCAAACGGCGCGTGTGATTCGCATTAAGGGACTGTTTACAGGCTCATACTTGCACCGGATTTATTTTTTACAAATGGTCGAAGCGAAACATTTTTACACATGGCCAATTGCGCGTTCGCTGTGAAAAATTGGAGTGATACACAACTTTAGTTACTTTATGAAGGTACATTGATGGATTTGGTACTTTGTCTTTAAACTGAGCTGATTGGATTTTACCTTTTCACCTATCACTCCACATTGGGCCTAATATGGATTAGGCATTAGGTGTGTGGTTGGTTTTCCCCATTGCCTATATCTATAAAAAAGACTTGTGTATAAGCAGTGGGCTTATAATTATAAAAACTGATTTTATAATTAATTACGTTTGAATATTATTATATAAAGTATTTACTATGAGAAAAATATATTATTTATGCGAAATAAAAAGAGGTACCTTTTGGAATCAGACATCAAAGAACTTCATTATTGATACCAGCGGAACTTCAAATAAATATACACCTAATCATCACAATCAATTTGCAAGTCAATTAAGACATTGAAAATCACAAAAATATTAGGAACATTTAATTGGAGCAAATCATTGACTCCGCAGTTAGTCGATCTTTAGCTAAGTGCTTGTTAAAAATTTCCATTTCATTCGTGAGAAATTTTCACAGCAACCCTTTCTTACAATTTTATATCAATCAATTCAACGTTGAATCCTGCAAGCTCTTCTCACTTTTAATTGTATTTCTTGTTAAAATTTTATAACCGAACAACTCTATTGCTGGAGTTTTTATTTCACCTTTCAACTCGTAACGATGTAACAACATAACTTGGACTTAAATATAGGAATTGTAGCTTCAAGTTTTTCAAACTTCTTTTTTTTCATACTAGCAATACATCGTTCTGTAACTGAAGCTGTTTCTACATATTTTGCAATCAAGAGCACGAACCATAGAATATATTATTATGATAGATGATGCATTGCAACAATGCAATGTAGCTAAACAAATTAGAACACTCTGTTGATTTTTGTACTTTGTCCCTCGTTAGCTAAAAAGAGACATTCATACTCTTTACAAATCAAGATCATACAGCATCGGCATAGACAAAAAGCTTTGTTTTTAAAAGGCACGTTCGCTCTTGGCGCGCTTTTTCGGTCCATCGGGCATTTTCTGAGCTGCCAGTCACCACGCGGCGCGGACCACCACGCGGCGGCGTATCGGGTTACCATCTATCGTCTTACGGCCTTCCTGCCCTACGTCTAAGTTACGCTGTACGTCCGTTTGGCGCGCTGTCATATGCCTCATGACAGTTGGTACGCCGGACATTTTGTTTTTTTTTTTAAGTAGTTATGGGTGGCCTATATGTTACTAAACAATTCGTATTTTTCAACATAAAATTGTAATAAGAAAATTTTTAATTATTTTTTTCTAAAACTAGATTCATCTTTATCTGTGAATGTTTAAATTATTACAATAAATCTGAAACTGTTTCCTATTAATATGATTGTGACTAATGGACAAAAGGCAACAATAATTTTTATGTCTTCAAGCTTCTTTTTAGTATATAAATAGTGACAATTTGATTGAAAATATAATTATGTATACCTATACATAATTATGTTTTCATTTAAAACGAAAATTTTTATTCAAGTTAGTAGTTAATTCGATTTATTTGATCAATTATAGGACATTGGTATTTGCAAAGCTCGCCAGCTTTAATTCCTGTCAAATTGGGGCTTGCGTTGTATTCCACTTTCATTTGTATTCCATTGGCGACTATATTTTTTAACTACTAAAAGTAGGCAAGTATGAAAATTCTTACAAACATACCCAACAATAATAAAAAGCCTCTTTTCGGCCTGCCATTTTGACATAAAAAATAATCTTAATTAATATCTTTAGTTACAAATTTACCCATGATAACTTGTAAGTTATCATGTCTTCGCAAAGATAAATTTGTATATAATTGCAGTGATAATAAATTAATGGTGGGTAATATGCAATAAAAAATTTATAACATGGCTAATTATAGACGCACACTCGTACTCCATATACACAACTGTAATATGTGTAAATGTTATTCAATATTATCCACTCGACGTATACGCACGTGTTTCATTAACCGTCTGGAACACGCCCTTCTGATCTCATCACCCGTCGAGTGCTCTCCACACCAAACATCGGATATCATATCGCGGCATCGCGAACAATCTTATTGAAGGCGATCTTTATTCCAACTTTAAACACTGTTTTACTTGTTTTTTTTTTAATAAAAGCCCAATTGGATATTTTGTATTGTTGTATGTTTAGATTACTCTTATTATTTATATATTAAAAATATAGAATTTAATATAGAACGATAATTATGGAATGTGTAGATGTTTATTTTATTTATATTTTATTTATTTAGTACACAAACAGGTTACAGTTGATTAATCCATTCAAATAATAATAAATTAGATAAGTACTATAAGTACTAATCTAACCCTTAACAGTGTACATAGCAGGTATAAACGGATGAGTTACCAAGTTGAACAACTGAAACTTAAATACATTTAAAATTACAGAATAAAATTAAAATTACAATCGCGGTTAAAACAAAATATGCGCTATTTGTTTAAATATAAATTCATTGTTACAATTCATATTCAAGTATAATGGGCAGAACGATTTTAAAATCAAATAAATGTTAATAAAGTTAAAATGATAGAAAAAAAGAACAAAATAATTAGAAAACATTAAATTATTATTTTATTATTAAAAATTAGATGTTTAAGAAACAGCGAATTGTTAACATCACTTTATTTTTTTCACTGTTTGAATAGTGTCTTATCTTGTGTTATTATTAGATCGAAAACGGGTTCTTAGAGTAGTTTACACTAATCTGACTAAAACTGATAAAATATTAAATTGACTATTTTGGTATTTAGGGTCAAGTTGGTTTTCCTTAAGTGCCTTTACCTACACATAAGTTAAATCAAACTGTCATTATTAATTGAAGTAAATGACTCATTTCAAGTCTTCGTCTAGTTCCAGTAACTCGGTTTTATTGTCTGATACCAAAGAAGCAAGTCTCAATAGTTCGTTATGACGTCTAAGTGAACTTTTAATACTAAAACAGACTTCAATGTCCGGTAAGGGATATCGGTAAAAAAGTATATATATTTGATTAAATACACTATTATAATTTGAAGTTATTTCTTTTACACGTGCCTAGATGAATGACGGTTATTAAGTTTATGTTGATTTTAATAAATAGGTAATAAATCATAACTTGGAAACATACCAAATATTTCACCGTAACATAGAACAATTATCAACAGTTTTGTTTGACATGATTACCGAACTAATCGGACTAAAAAAGTAATAGTTTGGTACCGGACAAAAACACCAAACTTCTCGGACTGTAGGCAATTCTTGTCGGATACGAACTTTAATATTGTCATATATATTAATATGATTATTAAAATGAAACAGGTTTTAAAGTAGCTACTAATAATAAACCTATATATGAACTGCTTATGATATATGATTTCAAATAAAAACGAAAGTTGAGAATTAGTTATCATATACGTACTATTATTCATCGGTAATTATCTGAACTCTCATATTATTATTATTATTAAAAACTATTGAAAAAATCTAATCTTTTACCGCCCAACCACTATCAAATGAGTGGTGGCATAAATCAATTTAATACTCAAACGACAATCACAAAACTTAAACATAAGGTCGTTTACCAGGTCTCGTCCATAAACCGCGTTCTCCGCAACCTAGCAGCGCAAAAGGAGAAGTCAAACAGCCAACAGCCCCCATCGGACTGCTCCACGCCAGTATACGAGCGGCTCAGATTGCTTGGGGCTCCTGGTGGTGCCGCCTCGTGGCCCCGTGCCCCCTGGCCCGCGCAAATCGACGCAAGAACTCCACCCTACCAGCTCCACAACCTGAGTCCCGGCCCACAGACTATTGGGTGTAACGGTGGAGATATGACTGGCATGAAGAAAGGTAAGTGACAATATTGAACGTTCCTCTGCCCTGCTAAGGATTTTCGGTGCATGAAATTCGTACTTTTAAACAGATTTTGAACTTTCAATTTACGCTTAGAAAAGAGGACAGATGGAAAAATCAAAATAGAAAGCGTTAGCTGCGATGCTATTTAAATGCGCTTTCGAAAAGCATTTTATTGACATATACACTGATACAACGCTGATTATTCTTCATTTTTTTTTGTATTTTTTTAGTCTGAATTAACTTTTTTTCAGAGGAAAAATACAAAGTTTTATTAAGTTATTCTAATAATTTGTTTTGTAATTGGTTTTCAACTATTATATTTGTTATAAATTATTAACATCACCTGTAAAGCTCTTCAAACGAATAAATAAACAAATTTTTTAGAATAATAATATTTACGGATTTTTTTTTGCATTTACAATGCATTGTTTCTATAAGATAACAAACCTGAAGGATCCAAGGTATAGTTGTTATTTACAGGCATATTTTATATCTTATAACAATACTTACATAAACAAGTTTGGTTTACTGTTTTAAACTACCGGATGCACAACTTATTTGAGACAACTTATTTTAATTCCACAAACTAAACTTAAGTCACATTAAAGAAAAAATGATTAGCCAGAATCGCATTTTTTATCGTAATATGGCACAACGTAACGAATTGTCATTGTCTAAATATTGGATGATATAAATATCAAAACCATATAAAGAACAAGACATAATTTTCTTATGGCAGTTTAAACACATATACTCAGTTGATGCAAGCAACAGAATAACTTATTTTGTGAGGTATATATTTGAAACTAAAAACGTCTATTTACATTGTCAAATTAAAAAAAAAGTATGAAAGAATGCTAGTATTTCATTGTGCATTAGAAAAATAGCCTTGTAATTTAAAGCGGTCATCGTGATCTATCTTATATTTATAACGTTAGCTTGACTGAAGTAATAAATTAAAAATATACGAAAAAATTACAAAAAAGAGGGCTCATTTATTGTGGACTTGAAAACGCAGTGGTCAAAACAACTTGCCATAGGATAAATGACCAAATATTATTATTTCGGGCTCCTCCAAGCTTTGTAAGCCGTTCTATGCCGTTGGCTACGGCTACCTTGACATTCGTTAGCACCCACAAACAAACACTAGGATTGGTTGTTTATATATAACTCATCCTCATCTTCTAGAAAAGGAAATTTTGTATGTAGAAATATCTTATAAATATGGCCAGGATTACAAATTCATTACAGTTAGATTTATTTTTTTTACAAAACCCAAAAATATCTAACAGGCGTTATCCGTATTACTGTGTATAGGATAAAAGGAACATTTTCATAAAAAATGATTTTTTAATCCTTTATAGGACTATGCCTATAGATGCTAAGAATTTCATTAATACTTATACTTTGAAAATTTTATTTTTATTAATTATTTTGCAACAAAATTATTATGAAATGTATATATTGGAAAATGTAGATGAAACGAATTATGTTATTATGATAAGGTGCATAGTGATTACAGTATACGCTTATACTGTTACACCATTTCATATTAAAACAATCTAAGTTTTGTATTACTAAGGGTTGACCAAGTACTCGAAGGAATTGGTATGGTAGATCAACAATGTGTCAACGATATGATTGCAGACACTGGTCTAAATAAAGAAAGGATAAACCCATAAATTTAAGAACTATGTAAACATGCATATAAAGTTCTTAATTATTGAAAACACGCACAGTCGTTCCTGATTGAAGCCGGTTATTGTAATTTATTGTTTCTATCATTTTCATTATCCCTTTTAATGTTTTTATGTTGTTTTAGTGTGTTTTGATTAATACCGTTTTAGGGCGAAACGTTTTCATACTTCAATGTAGTAGTCTACTAACAATAGATAAAAAAACAAAAGAGTCCATAACAGCCGGTCACAGTCTGGGCACAACACTTTTTCATCGGGCATTTTGACAGTCGATTTGTGGCTCCCCCTCTTTCGGTGGGAGGGAGCCTTCGGTACCGTCAAAAACATTACTCTGCTCATCCACTCGGAAGATTTAATTTTCATTTTTATCTCAAACAGCCCCCTTTGTAGTGGTCGGTACTCTGTATCCAATTAGGTGGCTTTGAACATTTTTCCGTAAGTCTCACATAGCCACGTTTGGAGATATGGAATTTTTAATTTTGATCCTGTACGGATTAGAAAAGATCACAAAATAAACATGAAAGATATGAGCAAAGAAAAAGAACGTTAAAGATATAAAAGCAACGGCGAAGTGAAACTCGCAAGAACGGCACTTGTTTTCTTGTAATAAGCATTATACGTGTACCTATGACAAATAATATCGTAGAAAAGAAAATATGTGTTATAATTTATATCAAATTTCTCCCCTCTTGTTAAAATGAGTCTCAATGCTAATTTATTTACAAGTATCAAAAATAAAGAAACTTTATTAATAGAAATTTCCAACACACATTTTGACCACAAAATTTAATCCAACAACACTCTGGTAATTTCAATAATCGTAAAAGATAACTTTATATGCCCAGTACAAACACGTTAAAAAATCTAAAAAATCCTCAAATGGCAAGCGTCTTCCGGTATGTCGAACTTATCGCCGTAACTGTGGGTAGCGGAAACTATCTACTTACTTTGTCATTTATTCTTTATAAAGAAAAAATGTTTTGAGTGGAAGAAAATAATGTTACAAATCAAAAAGATGATAAATACTTGCGATATAAATTCTTTGAGGAAAACAATTGTTATTTAATATTTTTTTTATTGTTAACACTTAGGGAAACTTAAAAACTTAGGGACTCACTTTCAGGGTTCCCGCTGAAGGCAAACTATTTTTTCGCATATTTAGTTTTAAGATTGAATACGAGTAGGTTACAAAAACAACATCATTCAATTCTTAATAAAGCTACTTTGTTGCACGCGCTCCGCGCCCTTTCCCAAAAAGCTTAATATTCATGTGTTCCCTAAAAGAATTAAACTGTTGTATTTTATTCGGTAAATATTGGTGTATATATCTCAGGACAGAAATAAATTTCAAAGATAAAGAACGTCAGATGCATAACGATTTTAAAGTTTCATTATTTTCAGGAATAAATTATACCACCAGGTTATACATAGCAACATATAGGTACTTGTTTCGGTCATAAACGACTGATTCGCGACCAACTCGTGGATTCTCCGACCATATCCACTTAATTTTACTTTTATAGTATATATTTAATGTAAGGCATTTGGTACGCTATTAGTACATGGTATTTAGTTTGCAACAAGGTTTAAATAAATAAAGATAATCCTGAAAAACGAAAGAAGAAAACTTTTCTTTCTCTGTAATTTCTGGAACTAGCTCTACTTTCAACGGAGTATATCTTTATTGAGAAATTAATTGATTATTAAAAGTTATTTAACCAACTCTCCAGTTATTAACGACCATTTCTACAGTAATATTATAAAGAGGAAAGATTTGTATTTTTGTATGTTCGCAATGAATAAACTCAAAAACTACTAAGCCGATTTCAAAAAATCTTCCACCATTGGAAAGCTACATTCACGCTGAGTAACAAAGGCTATATTTAAAATTTAAAGAATTTTGTCCAACTATGCGAAGCCGGGACGGGCCGCTAGTAATTAATAAAGCAAAGGTTTTAAATGAACAACCACAAATAGCATCGGATACATTTGCAGTGGACGGGCAATAATTGGTAAACCACAAAGTCTTGCCCGCGGTGGTGCAGCCGTTTGACAAGCTTGTTCGATAAGCTGTATCTATAGCCAAATTATCTTTTGTTAAAGTCGTTCAAGTAACTATTATATAATTGAAGCCTGTGAGATGAATAAATCATTTACCTGATTTCATTTCTCTTGGTAGATATGTGCCACTTTTATATAATGAGCATATTGTACCCGAATAAGATGAGCCATTTGTACCCGAATAAGATGAAGATTATACTTTATTTCAATGTGGGTTGTTTTTATAAAGTTTCCTAATTATTTATCTATAACTCAAACTCATTCATCTCTAATGTAGTACAATAGATCCAGTTACGAATAAGTTGATGTGGATGTATGTATGTATATATAGTTTTTAAATAACAAATATTTTCAAATTATCACATTAATTCCACACTTTGAGTTTAATTTTGATATGTACAAAGGCTCCTGTACGTAAGACTAACAAAGGGATGGCATAGTTGTTTGTAACATTTTATTTACTTGACTTTACTTTACTTGACTTTATTAATATTTTCAAAGTTATACATCTTGTTGATATGTGTGACATATTGACCTATAAACAAGTCATATTTATCTAAAGATTACAAGAAAAAATTTACCTCAGTCTCAAGTGTCAAACTTGAGAATATTTCTTGTAGTAATTTCTTTAAAATAGGGTTAAAAATCTAACAATGAAATGCGTAAATAACAAAAAAATAAAAATCATCGTCTTCTACTTCAAACAATCAATTTTCTTTTACCGATATTCAAATTGAAAAGTCACACACAGTCGTAAGTAGTAAATGTGATTAGTCATTCCGCCAGTGATAAAAAAAAACAATGTTTTGTTTTAATAAAAAACGACATATTAAAGCGGTTCTATATGATAAAGTAAAATGACAATAAAACTCGATCACAATTTCGATTTGATTTTACGTTGCATACATAACTGCAGTAGCATTATTTGCTATTACAGCCCCCAAAAACGTACAATAATAACCTGTATTTATGAAAAATGACTCGCTAGCGATTTAAGTATTTTCAATCTTTATTTCAAAACAGATATATTCGGGTGGTTGCCAACAACTATGTCAGGGCTCTTTTTTGTGTCATTAAATAGGAGACCAATGTTTTCAGAAATAGTTTGTAAAGGTCTATATAAGTAAAGGAATACCTTTGTTCTTCTTTTGAAAAAATTAAAAAGTATGAATTTTGCACAGTTAAAGCTTATTTAGATTAGCACTTTAATATGCATTATAAATACGATAAACGATAAACGTTACACACACTTCGGTGTTGATAAATTATGTTAAACTCTGTACTCTGTAAAGTTTGTACTCTGACTAAGAAGAGATTCATATGGTCCTATACATATGCGGCATGACACAATCATGTGTTAATGTCATAATTGTAGTTTGTTAGTTATATTTTGTCTAGAACAGGACTGCATTCACTTTATATTGTCGTAAGGGAAAACAATGTTACTAGCTTCGAATGATCGAAGGTATCTACGTTAGCTTAAATTGAACTTGTTACTGAATGTTAATTTAAGCCCTAGACTTAAATCAACATTCAGTAAAAAGTTTGTCAAAAATTATTTAGAAAACACCAGCACATAGAATTCATTGTTTGGTATGGTTAGATACAAGCAGCTTATTTCCAATGCAGTTTTATATTTCAATTTTATATATTATTTTTGAAAAACATCGATCGTATAAATTAAGAGATTAGTCTTGGATAGAAAGGTATAAGCTTTGATAAAATAACCGTCATAACGTTAAAACTTAAAAATCTCCATGCCAGATAGATATAGTAAAGATATCGTTGTCAACTTGTTGAGATCGCTGCGTAAAATCACTACTGAGTTTACATAAGTCATCAACCATCCATGTTACAAAAAAAGTATCTTTTTTAATTTAAATCTTGAATTTCAACGGCGATACTCAAGTGGGAATCAGCTAGAGGTCAGGCTGTACCGTAAAGACTCCTTTGTCCTGAAGAGACAAACACGCAAGGTCAAAGGACGCGGCTGAATAAATCCATTAAGACGCGAAACTAAATAAAACGTAGAGAGGGGAGGCATAGTTTAGGGTTGCCAAAATGAGCAATAATTTATTTCTATTTATTTCATACTAGCTTTCTGCCCGCGGCTTCGCCCGCGTGGAATTTGGTTATATTGCGGTATAAAGCAAAAGCGTAAGCTATCATTCCACTTCTTACGTATTTTAAAAAACACATCGTTACCATGTTTTAAAAAACACCCAGCGCCATCTATCGCATACCTCAAGAACTAAATAACGTAACTAATACTTATACCAATTATTAATTCGTTGACTTTAGTGATTTCAGGATAAGTAGATCTAAAAAAAACAATTTCGACGATAAAACAAATTGTACGTCATCCCTCGAGAATTCCTCATTTTCGAGGATTCATTTTCGTATCATTTAGCTTCAAAATTTACGTGTTCATATTCGTTTGCAACATATAAGTAGATGTAAAAAAACAGTTTAGACGATAAAACAAATTGTACGTGATCCCTCGGGAATTCCTCATTTTCGGGGATTTATTATCGTATCATTTAGCTTCTAAATTTACATGTTTATATCCGTTTGCAATATTTTACCTTGTTTTAAACGACACACAGCGCCATCTACAATCCATCCATCAAGCAAACAATATTTTTGTTTTTCCTCGGGAATATCAATTTTTCCAGGATAAAAAGTACCCTATTATTTAATCCGGACTTTTATCTTTACGTCTGCAAAATTTCAAAGCAATCGGTTCGGTAGTTACGGCGTGAAAGCGGAACAAACAAACAAACAAACAAACAAACAAACTCACTTTCCGATTTATAATATTAGTAAGGATATGATTTAAATTATAATTATTATAAAATCACCTAATAATACGTCAACACAAAACCTCACCTATCCTTATAATATGATCAACGCCATAAAGAAATGTAAACCAAACAGTTTTAACAACGGATTAATGTTCTTGTAAACTTTCGTTAATAGTAAATAACATTATAATCAAGGTAGTAATCATGAATAATGCATCTATTACTTTTGACTCATAATATCTCAAAATTTTAATAGAAAGTAAATAAAGCTGAAAATTATGTCGCTATAGGAGGAAAATACTATATAGTATATTAAACGAGACAACCCTAACGTAGATACCACGTGATAAATGCCATTAGAGCGAGACGGAGACATGGCAAGATATACAAGGAAGACAGAAACAAAAAAGCGTCTGCTCTCTCAAGATAAGGCGAAGAAAAATGTCGCAGGATATTTTATTCGCAGGGTCCGGGATAAATGGTTATTATGGGGTTCCGCAGCACTAAATTAGTGAGATGTATGGCGATGTGTTGAATATTTATTTATTGTCCTGTGAGTTATGGCGGCGGTTTGGGAAATGTACTGTTACGGGTGTCAAGGGTCCAAATTCATTGCAGTCTTAATTTGGTATATTATTTGTTAATCACTTGGCGAGAAATTCCTACCTATTCGTGTTAAGTAATACTCTGTATTTCTCATTATTTTATTTAAATTTCAGTCAAAGACTTTTTTATTACAAAAAGTTTATGTGCATACACTAATTGGCCAAACATTGGCTTGTTTTGGTTGCTGTAAATTTTTGTTATTATGTTCAGACATGTTAAAATAAAAGTAAAAATCATTAAAAAACCTGTCATAATCCTGACACCTATCGGGTCTAGTTGTCAGATGCACAACTAGACCCGACCATCCAGGACTCACTTGTAACAAAATCAAAAAATCTTCAAAATTAGTCTAGCCGTTTAGGAGGTTTTGAGTAACATACATACGTTCATGTAAAAGAATTATATGTATAAAATTAACCCTAGTCTCAAAATGTCAGTCATAATATCCGTTGTTAGTACTGTCGTTCGATCGTACAGTCGTATTATTATCTCCTTGCAGTATGTATAAAAACGTCACTGAAATCAAGAAAAAACTAAAAGCCACGTTACACAGCTCCTCTGCTTGCTAGCTGCTTATTGATTATTTTATAATCAATAAAATATGTTGATATTGTTTACTATTACACACACGGTTGAAGTACTTTAAACATAAGGCATTAATAAATTTTTGATGATGAATCGAATGCACTTTCGGTATATTGATTGATTAAACAATTTTCGCCAAGGGTAGTCATCTAATGGGTGACCAAAAATTAGCTATCTCAGCTTTCACAAAAAGCCCGTTTGTCCTGGCTGCACCTGAAGTAACGACTTCAGCCTTACCAATTTTCACTGAACTGACGTATTGGGTGATGGCTCATTTTTCCTACAGCATTTTTACCCGTCGAGATGGCCTGTGACCAACTGTGGAAGTATTAGTAGGCTTGATTGACTAGGATGATTTAATGAACTAGAATTAATTAATGAACTAATAACATAAGCGCCCTTAACATGTAGGTACTTCTTCCATTACTTGTTATATGCGCGACTAAATAATTAGGTCGTGCTTGGTCGGTTTTCGAAAAGTAAAAATTTGGGGGTTCATGAGGCCTTATAACATCATTAACTATTAAATATGCTTGTCGTTGAACATACATTAACGAAAATACAGCATAGATATGTACCGAAATAGAAGGGCTTAGGTATAGACTGACTCAGTACCTAACCACGCTGACAGATCAAAGGGCTCACCGCGCTTTGAGCCTCCACCAGCCGTCTGGTAAACGCGAAAATATACATAAATCCGTACACCTAATACACACATATAATTATGAATATTATAGTCTAGAATTCAATCATAAGGTACTATTTATTCGGATGCCAATTTATCAAGACTTTCTTTTATTAAAATAGTGAATTTCAAATGGATACTTATTTGCTGCAGTAAATTTTAACAAAATAAAATGGTAAAATAGTGTTTATTTCTCTTATGACTTCTCTTAGGTATACGCAGAAGGATAAAATATGCACTTTAATATGTCTAAACATCTAATTAATGTTAATAATACTTTATAGTATGACGTATTTTCTAACAAATTTGAATTTTCCTATTGTAATAAACGCTCTGTAAATAAATAAAAGATTTCTTGAGACAGGTCCATTCGATTAATCTAATCGACAAAGTGAGCATGTATTGAGTAAAATTTACTTTAGACAAAAAGGTTGATTCACAGATTTGTAGATACCTCCTCCAACTGTGATGAAAATCTACGAAAATAGGACAATGCCAAAATATTTTACGGTCCAAGATCGAAATTACAACTCTAAGAAGGGAAAGAGTGAAAGCTGCGTATAAAAATAAAAGAAAAAAAATAGCTGTTATAATGGTTTTTTTCTCAATTGGTACCAAAGCAACAAGATGCATGATCGCACTCAATTTTATGAAATATACATATATTTATATTTTTCCTGTGGTATAGATTGCTTTTATAGATTCTTGTAGGTTGAGACTATTATAATTTACTGCAACAGTGATTATGTCTGCATTTTATTGAGTTTTCTGAGTGTCCCGATCTCTTGTATTTTGCAATTTATACAAGTTGCATACGTACGGCTATATATAATGTTATTAAAGTCATATAATTGAAAATTCTCATGATTATGTTTAGTATGAAGCGGCGAGAAAAACTGTAAACCATTCAGGCACATTAGTCATGATAAAATTAACCAAGTAAATAAACATTTAAAGAGACTTTAATCAACAGTTATTAATTATGATTAACACTTAACAAATTGAAATGTTATTTAATTTCTATCAATTACGTGAAGTTGAAGAAGACAGAATGATGTAAATGAGTTAAAGTAATAGTATTTAGTGACTGATGGTGTAAATCGCTCTAAGTAGGTACGAGTACACCAAATTAACATAATATTGATTATACAAGAAGTAAAAATCAATGTTTACTTTTTGTTTCGCAGTATATATTTTTTTTATAATTAACCATATTAAAACAAGGAAGCTTTTATGTATAGTGCAGTATTTAACACTACATACCATGGCGGGTCAAATGACCCATTTTAAACTTAATTAAAGCTTAATTTTTTTCTTGTATTTATTTTATGTTTTTTTTTTTATTTAATATAAGAACTATTTGAGTCGCTATTTGAAAAAAAAATATTTAATTTCATGTACCAAATTGCTTAACTGATATATTTTTCGCCAGACATTCATTTGACCCGCTTTGGTAAGAATAGAAAATACATGAAGTACCTATAGGTAGGTTTAGTGTTGACAAGTAATATTAATATAGATATTAAAGCAATATTTATTAAATCAAAAGCGAAACATGATATTGGTAATCAGGCTGTACATATATATGACATTCGTATTAACGTACATGTTTCCCGGAAGGATGAAAGCGTCCCGGGCCGTGGGCCGCACACACGAAAATAGCAATTAAAGCCGGCTCCACACATACACATAACATTGTAATACCTAACATTGTAATACCAACCCAACAGACTAGGCTGCGACTGATATGGTAAATTAAATTACCTTTACCCTACCACAGTTTCATTCCATATGAACGAAATGAACTTACTTAAATCCAAAAGATTTATTAACCATTGAATAATTTAGCTAAAATACAATTTTTAGATATACTGACTCTCACAAGATCATATCAGCCAAAAGACTTACTAAAGTTTTCGAAGAAAATACATGTTATTATTGCTATTTTAACTACAGCTTATTTAAGTCACAGAAACTATACTTCCAACCATCTTTCTGAACAAAACACATTTACTTCAGTTTTATTTTTATCTACCAGCTTTAATTATAAATCGTATACCATTACTTTATTAAAACCTAACACTCAATTGCATCACAATCCTTAAAAACATATCTCTAATTACGCGACGTAACGGCGCACCGTTTTCGAGCGAGCGGCCTTCACAAAGGCTTGCTTGGCCAATAACGCATGAAACAGGATTATAAAACATGAAATGCTCGGTAAAGGGTTCGCTCCCCGGCTCATACGTTTACATGTAATTATGGCTGTTAATTTGAGGGACGGTGAACGCTTTGTACCCGCTCGAGGTTGTTGGGGACTCGCTCAAATATTAATCCTTGTTTAACCTAAACGGCAATGGCTAATATATATGGGTGGCGTCTACCGTTTTTTTATAAAAACGCACGCATAAGTCTCAACTCGATTTTATGAAAATGTTCCAAGTTAATATATTTTACCAAATTGT
This sequence comes from Calamotropha paludella, assembly GCA_927399485.1. Classification (NCBI taxonomy): domain Eukaryota; kingdom Metazoa; phylum Arthropoda; class Insecta; order Lepidoptera; family Crambidae; genus Calamotropha; species Calamotropha paludella. The sequence continues at coordinate 13,487,497 of OV656803.1, read as the reverse complement.
TGAATGCGATCTTATGGCCCGATACTCTGCGCACCGCTGCCTATATGTCATTACTTAGTTGTAATGAAAGAAAATTTATTTTATTCATTCGATTTTGCAACTTACGGGTTTCCCATTATAAAGCACACTTATGTTTGTAATGGGTATATCGAATAATATGCAGGTAAAATATGTTATAATCAGCGAACTGTGAAAATATATGTGAGAGTTTTTTGTAGGAACAAAACAATAACTCATTTTGTACAGAGCAACTCATGTAAGATAAGCTAGTAATAAACGAGATTTTAAAGAATCCTATAATATTTAAATCAATAAACAATTTATGCCAATAATTTTCCCAACGAACAATATTCACATGATTCTTACTCTATATTAAATGACAATCATATATATTAATATCATAATCACGAATCTTGTAATTATACAAATATTAATTACATAAATATTATTCTTTTGTAAACAATGAACCTTTAAATTTGACTGGATGTTTTACCATCACAATGCATTTAAATAAATATTTAATAAAATTAAGTAAGTGAAGTTTATTGATTAGAAAATACTGGCAAAAAGTTAGTAGATCAGTTTCCCTTGATATAACAATTTTATAGGTTAATCTGAGCATCTAGAAATACTAACACAATATACATGAAAATAAAAATAGTTACTTTAGATTATGATCCTCGATATACTTATTAAAGGATTTTGCAAATTCAATTATTTGGTTACCGGGTCAAAAGTGTAACGAAACTGTTCTATTGATGGCGTTAGTAAAAAAATCTATACTCACTGCTAAAAATATTAACAATGTACATTCAGCAAAAATTATTAATTGCGTATATTAAATTAGGCATTGATTGAAAACTTAACTATTTAAAAAGCCACAAAATATTAGATCTGTTCAAAATTAAATAAACTACTTTAAAGTTAGCCAGTCTCTTTTTAAGTAAGTAAGATTTGTCTTTTTACACAATTCATATAGGTAATACTTTGTAAACTGTTTCAAGGTTAGTGTAAATTAATGAACTTCGTATCAAATACAAAACATAAAATATAAATACAAATATAAAATTAAAAAGAGACATTTTAAGTAATATATCATATTACTTCAACCTTCGTATGCAACATATTTTCTTAAGATTCAGTAATGATGTTTCGTTAACATTTTCATACCATCTCAACAAATTGATGAAACCGTAGCATGTAATATCGTATTTTATTTATAAAACCATTTACTTATATTTCAAAAATAAATACCAGGACACCAAAGACAAAGAGATAGCTATACCGTTCATCCAACACGTTAAAACAAACTCTCGCGAAAAAAAACACGGTCTCATTGTGCGGGCGGAGGGAAAGGCGGGGCGCCGCGCGCGCATTACTCACACCCCACTGCCCCGCCCACGATAAACAACATATAATTATGGCATCGTGACATATGTGAACGGCTCATGTATAGCATGAGCGATATGTATAGCGCAGTATCTCCTAAGATATGTAGCGCTCGCTTGAATTAATTTACGTTCAGGGGACGTTCTGTGTATTTTTATGATTATTTATTAATGATATTACTCTAATTCAATTACTAATAGCAATTGTAAATTCATAAATGACTAGGAATGGGTAGTCATTGACTGTCTGGCTGCTTAAACGTTTAGTTACCATCAATCTTCAAATCTTTTTATAACAGTTTTGAATACTAGAGGCAAATGTTTGTGTGGCATTTGTTGTTTACATTGCTTTATTGTTTTATATGTCCATTAAGTATATTATAGTTGGAAATTCAACTCAACGTGAAAGAGATAAGTAAGCGTTCACAATAGAACGTAACGTAACAAGAACGTAAAAAGTTTATCAAATAAAATCCGTAATCCCTACGTTAATAAATTGTTTGCTCTTAAAAAGTTGGTACCTAATAATATCAGAGGAATGTTTTGGATTTCCGTTTTTATGTACGGTGTAAAGAGCTTATGAATTATCATCGTATTTACTTTTAGATTTCGTAATGGGATAATATCACAGTACCAAACAAAGCTAGAATTAACATTATAAACATTATATTTCACCCACTCAATTGCAATGGTTATGTTACATATTGACGTAAGATTATTAAAATATAGGAAAAAACCTGTCACGTAACAGGTACTTAACAGAATATACTATGATAACTAACCTCCGTACTAGTTAAGAAACTGTATCACGACAGTGCAGTATCAAATTCTTTCTGTTATAGGTAAATGACATTATTTTTTTGTAAATTTTAATATCCGATTTTGTGAAGCGGATAAGGCTCAATAGTTAATGCACCACGGTTCAAAGATTCTATTCTTGTACAAAGGTGAGAAAAGCGAATCCTAGCAAGACCTGAGACACATATGTCTTGGGTATCGTGGGAAAGCACAGCAGTGTAAGTATTTTGTAAAAAGATATAAGCGGAAATGTCGCATTGAATTCTCGGAATTGTCATCAGAACGACTACCTACGTAGTGGAGTGACTTACATCCCGACTTTCATGTTGACGCTATTCCGAGGCCCCGGATTCTCTCCTTGGTCGGTTCAATGCAAAATACGAACTTTTCGATATCGATTCGCTTCTGCACAATGTAAAACACAAGAAAATGTAAAATTCTGATTTGATATCAGTCACAATTATTATTATCACTGTAATCATTTTATTCCCTTTCAACATTTTCTTTATCTTTCAACATTCCATAATGTATTCATGTTCGTATTCATTTTGAATGCAGAGTTCGTGACTCGGTATCGGTTACCTTGCGAGCATTCGACCGCGCGCCCTTTGGCGGCAAACGTGTGCAAAATGGCCGAAGCGTGACGTGACTCTGAATCATTGGTTTTTAAACTAATAATAATTTATTACAAATATAACAAATATGATTACTTTTCCTTATAAATTGGACCCATTTTTGCAAACAAGAACCAACCCACAGCAGGTTGGTTTCGAGAAAACGAGACTTTTGTAAACAGAATGTGCAAATTGCATACATAGTATATTAATGAATGAATACTTGTTAACCTCATGTGGAATACTGTAGCCTATCTAGGAATATCCGATTTATAAATGTTATAAATAATAAGTGTTTAGGTACCATGTTGTATAGTTCTTGAACTGTGGGTTGGTTCTTGTTTGCAAAAATGGGTCCAATTAAGAATGCCACGTGGGTATGTGTTTAGCTGGTAAGCCATTTCTAAATAAATAGATATCCAATAAAATATATATTAAGGTAAAACGGTATCGGAAGTAAAAGATTTATATATGTTTTGCTGGATGTAAAATACATTTTGCTCATTTTGGTTTTATTTTTAGTTTCTCTTTGTATAACACCAGTAAAAGATTTCCACCTCAGGACAAAATCAGGTGTAGAGAATTTATACCGGCAACCTAACTTCTTAATCGTAACCTACTTGTTCACACAAACTTCTATTTAAAATGATTTGAATTAAAAATCCTTGAATTTCTACTAGATTAATTAGAAATAGGAAACTTATGATAAAAATTAATATGTACACACCTACAAGTAACCTTAAATATGGCCTAATTGACCCTTTATTTTAAATTGACGAAAATCTTCAAATTGCCCCCAATCTTTCTTAACATTTGAATAATATATTGATAAGTATTAGAAATAACTTACCTGCAATCAACCGAGCGTGCCCCTGTAGGCATCTCGCTGACAAAATGGCCGGCGCGTGACGAGAATCTAAATACACGCGAAAATCCTATGGAATGTTACGATAATAAAAGCATGAGATTCTTATTATACTAATATTTTTTCTCAGAATGTATTTTGATTCTACCAACCTATGTTAACTGGTATCTAAGATCTAAGGCATCTATGACAATTATGCGAATAAACAATAAATTAAAAATCCGTTCAAACAGTTCAAGTTAGAAATATTGAGTTAGGGTGTGGCCAACACAGGCATTCAAGTTGTAGATCAATTTAATCATTTGCAAAGATTTCACCAATAAAAAACGCTTTATAAACAATTCATATGTTCTCGATTTGAAAGTTCTAAAAGCAACGTACGGAAAGTTACCCATTAAAATAAATCCCGCATTTCGGTTCAATATTACTCGTAAGTAAATATCGCAACCGAACACTGAAATGAAAAATCACTGTTACAAAATGTAAGCGCCTCTACCGAATATCATCAGGAAAGATACCTACAGAAACATCAAACAAAACATCTCCCCCGAGGGTAGGCAGGGGCCCACACGTCGCACTGACTGCGCGCCGATAAGAACGCTTGTTTATGGCCAGGATGCCATCTTTGCGCCGCTCGCATTGGCGGGAACTGCTGCCACCGATAATACTCTTGTGTAATTTCATAGTCACATTTACACTTTTTTTTTTACTGCTTGTATTAACCTTTATTCAGCCCAAAAATCTGCAAAATAGTTTCCACTTGAAATTGAAAACTTTAGTACCAATAATCAATTACACTTTAAAAGATCAATAATTTTATTTTATATCCTGAGTAATTGTTCTAATTTATACGATTTTCTCTATGAGTACTCACTTTTTCTACAATAAGGAATATAATTAATAATCACCAAACATGCATTTAAAAATCTGTTATAATATTTGACGATTAATTATTTTCATTACTAAAACAATTGATTACTTCGCTGATCTGATATTTAGTCAATCAACTATCTGGCAGCACCGCTAAGGAAGATTTTCTTATTATACTTCTATATTTCACTAATCCTACAGCAGAAAGTAACACTTCTACTGCTGAACATAATAAGGACATTTATATGTTTTTCCTTAATTTTCCGATGATACTGAGTGCCGGTATTAATTCGCGAAACATCTCCACAGGCTCGTCCCAACAGACGTTGAGTGACGGTAAATATACAGACAGACATGTCTATTATCTGATATGGATCTCCGCGCCTTCATGAAACATTAATGTCCCACCGTCGCTGACAGATGGGCTTCTGATACAAAATACATTTTGCTATTCACAAAACTACACGTCGTCCGAAATAGAACCCTATCACGGCAGAATAAGGACGAGAAAGTGTTGGTCTTATATCTAGTGATCGTGATAATATTTTAGGATTGTATTTCGAGGTGTCATGTTCTCTGTGGTAGACTGGTGACAGGAGCTCTGATATATCTACGCCACACGCTTATATAAAAATATAATTTCGATTCATGATTATAGCATAGGCAACTAATTCATTTTTAAATTGGCAAACTATTTATAAATAACTGGTGGCTGTCTTCGTAAGGACTCGCTTTGATTATGAGTTTACGAGCGTTTTGAGTTTAGAGCAACTACTTAATAAAGCTTTCCTCTTTTATAAGTAAGTAGTCGCTGTAAACTCGATCAATGAAAGAGCAAAAGACACACAACGAAGTTTTTATCTTTTAAATAAAGTTGTAATAAAAACAAATAACCTACAGATATCAGGGTAATGAAGGGCCCTTTCTCTTAACTATTAGATAATAGATCTAGATGCTATAGATATTTAAATGATAGTAACTAAATGTAAAATATAGTTATCGGTAGATATAAGTATATTTATATAAATATACATGTATGGAATGATTTTTTTTTTTAATTTAATTTATAATTTTTCATCTCCTTATCAATGAATAATGAACATATCGACCATAGGACTCCAATGTTTTTGATTCCAGTTACTAAAATAGATGTAACGACTTCCATATAGATCAGAACTGGTGTGTAAGATAATAAAAGTAATATTATAGTAAAATAAATATTACTCATAACTTGGTTTATTATGGCAATCTAAAAACGGAGAAATAAAGATTATGAAACAATTAAGTTATTAACTATTTAAGCCGAATCTTCTATTTAAAGGATTCAACACATGACAAGATTTTATGCACCTTACTAACCTATATTAATGATAAAATAATAAATACCCACTCAACACACAAATGCATATAATTTATATATAAAAATTCCCTATTACAGTGTTTGACCGCGATGAACTCCGAAAATACTCAACAGATTTAGATGATTTCTTTTTATTTGCTGTATTTGTTCTGACTTAGGTTTCATTTTAATTTATAAATACGGAAAGCGCGGCCGGATAACCTCTTGTTCTTTACATATAAATACCGTCTCTACGATTGTATGTCACGAAATTCCTATAATTTTTTTACGAGTGTTTGAATGGGTCCCTGAATGGTATATATTTATAATTGGATCCAGTAAATGGCTCTGGATTCGGTCAAGACAACGTCGGCCTTCATGCATACTAAGCAATGAATTCTACTCAAACGCCTTAAATACTATAAATTTATAATTCTGTCATATGCTTACCTTGTAAGTCTTCAAACTAAGTTGATAATGCACGTTATCCTAACACAAAAAACTTTACCCCAAAAGGTAGGACTGCAAGAACTTTTATATTTTACAGTATATTCACCGCTGCATTGAATAAAACTCTTAGAGAGAAGTTAGAGGTGCTATAAAAGCATTTCAGGGTGGATGACATCGTTACTCTTTGCGTACTATACAAATAACACAAATCATTTGCTAAAAAAAATTAAGTATGATAAAATTATTAAATTTACTCTTCGCTTATGTAAAAAGAAAGCGTGGGTAGTTATTTAGGGAACTGTATTTGTAACTGTACTGATTCTTCGTTCTGCACCAATGGTTCTAGGTTCAAAAATGTATGTAATTGAGTTCCAGTCAGTCAATCTTTCAATAAATGCATTATATATTATCTTTTATCTTATCATGGTTAGTATTTACTTCGTTATTTAGTATGTATAGTACAAGTTCTGCTTAGTTTGGGCATGAGTAGACCTAATTTGAACGTTTTATTTATTTATTCAAAGATACGTGGTAAACTAAACTAGTAAATATTTTTTTCAAAAACAAACTAGCTTGCCTCTTAACAGTATATTCAATGCCAAAACAAATAATCGTAGTAGCTATTTCGTAGTCATGGTTTTTGCTACGGGCGCTATGAAAAAATATTAGTTTACCAAAAACAAGGGTAAGCAAACTGGTAAAAACCAACTGACATGAGTAAGTATCTTTAAAATTTTATGTCAGCACTAAAGAAGATATCAGCAAGCACCGTAACGTAAATACTAACTGCTACAGATGATGTAAAATTACTTTCCTCCGAATTAATTCCTAATCCGATACCGTTATCGTGACAGGTACAACTAAAGTACTGTTGTCAAGGCACTCCATTATTGGGCATACATTTTTAGGGGCGATATCGTAGCGGGTTACGTGGTAGGCCCGCCGTTATCGTCAGTTTCCGCATGAACGCCCTCGTTACGGATCCCCTCCCCGCACCCCCGTACACACCGACGCACAGATCTTGACACTTGAGCTTAATTTATATGCAGAGTTGGCTTGTTACTGAAATTGTTTAAGATGTTCATACTAACAGTTGTCATCACTGCTGAGTTTTAAGAATATCTATAGTAATTCAGCACCCTCTTATCTCTTCAACTAGTAAACACAAGAAGTGAAACAATATGAAAATAAAATCTATAAAATTGCCTATTTTTATAGCCACTTTAAAGTTTGCTATCTTCAGTTATCTTAGTTTGTATATTGACGGTAAATGTGAACCATGTTAATAAAGAAACACATTTTTGACTTTTATTAAGTAATTTGATTTTAATGGTTTTTTTATTATTTGATTTCAGTAATTCAATTTTCTAATAATTTTATTTTAATGATTGGATAATTTGATTTTCATATTTAATTTTGCTAGCAATTTGATGTTATGAATTAAAAAAATATATATTTGAAATCAAAATAGAATATACATACTAACATAGCATTTAAGATTCTTTGTTACTTACAGATTATGAGACTTTGTTTCTCGAAATAAAATAAATTGAATTAAACTGAATTAAGATAGGTAAGGCATTGCACCACTGACTAGCGCTGGTATTCCACTTTTTAGTTCTTTATAACTAGTATTAAATAGACTGGTGGTTTGCAACATTGGTAACATATATTTGCAAAGATGTTAATAACGAATTCGAAATTGCAATAAAAAAGTGCGTTCACAACCGGAGTTTGAGTGATATCTTAGCTTAAACGAACGACGAGTGACTACTCGTTATTATGAAAATATGACCCAAGTCGCAATTTTAACGAGCTTCGATCTTAATATGCAAAACTGGGCTATATATCATAATAGCTACATTAAAGCACTATGTAAAATTTAATATTTCTATTGTTAAGCAGGTGAATGCAAATTGGTATATTATGTAATAATTATTGAAAATGATATGGCGAAACAGTCAAATTTGTTGTTTCAATTTTTTTTGTCATCACTACAACCCTTGCATCACGCCTTATTATATATATTGCTGATCTGTGTCTGCAGTGTCTGCTCTTAAAATAATAAACTGATAAAGGCAAGTATGGTCTAACTCCACTATATTAATTTTTTAAATTGTAAATGTTTTTAGTCTTTTAAAAAGACCATTGAACTAACTGACTAATTTAACCTTATATTGAACATTATTTAAATAAACTAATATTCTAGCGGAATATATCAATATAAATAAAAATGCAAGTATTAATGTTCAATTAACTTGACAATTTAACAATTTAACTTAAATAAGCAATATTGGTATTTCAACACTTAAATCAAAAGTTAAAATCTAACTGTCTAACTTCAGATTGTAAAAACAGGAGGCTAATTTTAGGTTGATGTATTGAAATTTAAAACAACGTTTCACTAAACGTCCTATAGAGAAATTAAGAACATTTTGAAGTAAAACTTCTTTAACATCGTTGTGATTTGAAGTCGTTGAAACGAAAAAGCGACAGTTAAAAGAGACAGATACCTACATAAATTCATATGTTAAATCTTATGAAGGAGGATCTTACCTAGGAGAAAATGAGGTAGGAAGCATTATACAGTGTCTCTTTGAAACGAAAAAGCAACAGTAAAAAGAGACAGACATAAATTCATAATATTCAACGTAGGATAAAATGAGACAGGAAGCATTATATACGTGTGTTAAGTTAAAACGAATTTGTGTACGCATGCGTAGTACAAAGCTTGAGACCTAAACCTAGTCCGACCATAAGTTCTGTTGAAAATGCAACTTTTTTTTGAAGTAATGTAATATTACTAAAACATTAAAAATATTCTATTCGAAATGGCCACCTTTGACTTTTATACGGCCTTTAATCTGTTTCATAGCGAATCTATGGATTTACGTACTATTTCCATGGGAAATTACGCCACTGCTTGCTCCAGAGACTTTTTAAGAGACGTGTCGCCGTTTCGTTTAGAACAGGCCATGTTTCCTAAAACCAACCATAATTTTTAATCTAAAGGGTTGAGGTCTAGGCTAGATGAGGGCTAGTCTTATAAAGTCCGGAACGTTGGTTTCAAGCCAGGCTTGGGTAGAGTTCGGGCCTTGTGACCGGGTTCAGAGTCCTGCTGGAAAGTCCACGGTTCATTTTTAAAAAGTGTATTGCTGAGAGGTTTCATAACACGACCAAGACTGTCTCTTGATACACTTTGGCAGAAGTTTTCACTCCTTTTTCATAAAAATGTAGCTTTGCGACGCCTTGATAAGACACGCCCCACCAAACCATCACTGACGCAGGATGATGGCCACGTTGTATCTTTCTGACCACTTGAGCAGCTTCTATAGAACTGACAGCGTACACTTTATCATTTTACTTATTGAAGTGCTCTTTAATCGTGAAAATTTGTTCATCGCTAAACACAAAATTTCTGTGCATTTCACCTGCGCATCGTAACAGAAGGCATTTCGATCGCCCCACTCTTTAATTGTAAATATTGATTTAGGGCATGTCCTGTATATCGATGATAAGCACCGAGCTTCAGGTCTTGTTTTATAATACGCGACATAGTCTTAACGGGAATCTTCATTTCTCGTGATAAGATTTTGTGTTTCCCAATGGGGTTCTGACGAATTCTGGCTTTAACAGCATTAACAGCCTTTGTAGTTCTAACAGCACGCGGCCGCCCCGATCTTTTGAGGTCTTCGACAGAGAAAGTGTTATTGTATGAGTTGATAGTACAATAATACGAACATACGGCTCATACCAAACTTTTGAAGTGTCTGGAATATGACCGACGGTTCCACACCCATTTTGTGCAAGGCGAACACTGCAATCCTATTTTCTTTAATACGCATGTCATATTGTTATTTGATAATGAACACGAAAAAATATGTGAAATGGCGCGAAATTGAAATTAAATAATTAAAAAGTTGAAAAAAGAAAAGGTTTTCTGTAACAGTATTTATGGCCAGACTAGTTATATAATTCCCTACGCCATTTAACATTGACGGATCTCAAACTAACGGAGAGTGCACTAGTTACTTTATTACTTTTTTGTGCATTACCTCTTACTATCGAGCACATAATGTGCTCGATGCCTCTTACTGAAAGATATGTGGTAAATTCCTAATGACTGAATTATGATTTAAAATTTATAACATAAAAATTAACATTGTTGAAATTGCGAAATTGCGGTGCTGAAGTCGTACCCAACTTTACCTTATTTCTAATTGATCTGAATACACTGAAATGTTGACAGACAAGTTGTATCTACTGACTTTGTTCAAAGCCAGTACGTGGCTACGATATAGCGTATGAAATGGCAATATTATAAGCGCAATTTTCAAAAAGATCGGAAACAGAGGAAGATTTTTTTAAATATTTGGTATTAAACATAGAGTGGCATCTCACTTGCACGATTGCAACCCCAGAATTGCTCCCGAATGTAATAGTGGCAACATAGAGTTGAGCAACTATCAACACTGCCCGGTCGGTGTACACCGCCCAGCGGCAGCAGGGCGGCGCGCGCCCGCCTCGTCCGTTCGGGCAACGAATAAATACAACAAACCGCAACTGGATTATAATTATTTTATCCTCTCGCTTACTTCAGTTATCCGCATTGAGTTCCATCGAGCCGAATATAACATAAAATTGAGTGGAATCCGGAACATGTGTAACTTTTAATAGAATTAAGATATGTACAAAGTATTGATTTTTATGTAATATAACGTATCTTAACTGATACATATATTGTATTGTTGTAAATGTAAAAGCGTTAAATATTTCGGTAGTAACTATAACAAATAACTCATATTGTAACTTTCATACCTTTCATAGTTTAAAAACAAAAATTTCAAAACATACAGTAGGATCGTTGAACGCCCCAGCTACAGAAAAAATGCACTAGTTGCAACAAACTATAATAGCTCCGGACTTTAGTAAATCGATTGCTAACATCGATATGACAAACAAAAGTGCAGAAACCTGCTCATTGCTCGTTGAAGCTGGCCGTAATAATTATGTAATTTGATAACCCTACATTCCGGATAATTAAAAAAAATACACACAATATATCGAATAAAAAAAATGTTTTAACCTTTTTCAAATTTGCTAAATGTATTAAGACTTTATATTAACTAAAACGGGGTACATACTATGAGTTTTAGTATGTTTTATTTTTGAAAATTTAAAAATGTTACTATTATATTGCATTTATCACCAGAATGGCTCAATATGCCTTACCTTCCACGTAATAAATCTGTGGTTATAAATCCGATGGCAGAACTTTGAGAATGTTGCTACTCATTATGTCATCAAATCCCTCTGTGCGTCTGATTTTAAGTAGTAGGCAAGTTGTTATTTTTTCATTTCAATATTCTGGCGTCAATCAGTAATTATACAAGCTTGTGGTGGACATGGATAATTGACATTATTTAAAAATACTTAACTGTCAATGGAATTTTATTACAAAAAAAAATAAAAGTAGAATTACGTAGAGATCGGTAGCAGATGCTATTTGTTTATAAGTGAAATGTTATCTCCGGAAATACAACTAAATCTATTATATTTGAATAGACAAAATACTAGAAAATATCCACTGGGCTCCCAAGTTATTCTCAACTAGGGGAAGCCGGGTTCAAAGCCGATGTAGGACTAGGACCCAATATAATTGTAAAAAGAAACAATTGTTATGTATGATTCGTATATAAATAGATGCAGAATTTATTCTAGTTACAAATTATATAGTCGAATTCATCGAAACAATTATGTATTTTGGCTCAGACTAATTTTTCTCAAGAAAGTCGACAAGGAACAACTTGCGCCACGATGGGCTGATTGTTCCTTCATTGAGGCAAGTTGTTCCGCTGTCAACTTCAGTCATTGATAATGAAATATTAGTTATAGCAGTATATATAAACTAAATAAAACACACGTAAGCGAATATTTATGACAGTTTTATATAAGAAAGTACAAAATCTTAATGTTTTGACAACTTATCAACAATTATTAGAATTTACCGAATTTTTTTTTAAAAATTCTAATAACAAGCATTATTACTAATAATGTAATACAACCAGTATTAGGCTACAAGCCAAAGCTTTAAATATTAATCAACAACTAAAATTATTTATATTTTAAACGCTCAAAAAATCAACTAAGCAATATTTCGAAGTACAGTCTCTTTATTCAGTCTCATAGAATTAACTTTCCCGAGATCAATTCATATAGTTAATGTTTTACCTATCTAAAAGATTTTTTCAGTATAGCAGAACTTAAAATTTCATAAATCACAGGACTCGTTGTTACAGAATTACAATTCGGACAAACATAAGAATCAAAATTTATACATTTCAAATGAGCCCAATTTTTGCACATTCGCATTTTGATGCATTCAATCCATTGTTCTAGTTTTGAATTTGAATATAAGTCGCGACATATTAAGCAATACCATTTTGGTCTACCTCCTTCATTATCCCTTCTATGATCATTTTGTAGTAGGACTCTCTGTTACTCATGTCATTTACCATCTGCAAATATTTGTGTCACTTTATACTTTCGCTTGTCTTTACCAGTTGCCTTTCTATTTCTGACTCAATTTCCTTTACCTTTATTTTACCATTGCTCTTTCTTTTCTTGCATTTCCTTCAGCTAAAGCGGACTTTACAGCCAGTGTTTTCTCTTTGTCTTGGTTAACCAAGATCTATCTTAAATAGCAATCCAGTTTGTATTTTGGTATTTAGCCACCGTTTTTAGCTTACGACCGTCTTTGATAACAGCATCAGCGGCCCACTGCAAAAGGTCAATCGAAACCTTGCCTCGTATGATTTTTTGTTTATAGATCCAAGTGAAATCGTGGAGCGCCGCTAGTAAAGGTCAGAAATAAAAAGACAGAACAACCAAAAACAGCTGAAAGTTATAAATAGGTCACAGTTAAAAATGGTTTGTAATGGATTAACTAACTTCTCAGAAAAATGATAAATAAATTGAATCTAAAACATATTGCTATCGACAAATCGACATTTTTCGTTATGTTGATACGACAAAGTATAATTAAAATGGATTAATACTGGCTCAATATAATTTTGAGGTGTAAGCAGCCACCTAAGCTATGTAATAAATTTCCCCCAAACGTAGAGATTATATCGCAACTGAAATAAATCCCGCGTAACGAAGTTGTTTCAGAATTAATTACTTCAGTAGAGCACTCGCCCGCCGCCACTACGCGCCGCGTAGTTAAGTATAAATAACTATACTATCTAAGTTTATCTATTTATACTTATACATTCGAATTGTTTACTTAGGTATACAAAGAGAAAGTTGTACCTATTTGTAATATCCCTCTGACTCAGCTAATTTGCGAGGCTATGATATCTGACAATAAGTTTTGTCAGCAAATAGCCTTATTAATTTTGCGGAATAAAGATTAAAATAAATTTTTCTGTAGCTTTTTATGTTCAAATAAACAGATATCTTAATATCTTTTAGGTGACCATTAACTTTTGCTTCTAAATAATAAAAAACACACTAAAGTACCCGTTAACTTGAAAGGGGGAAAAGTTATAGTATGAAAAAAGTAGGACCAGAGGAATATTCTAAAAAGCAGTGTTCTTACGTAGAAATCGTGGCTTAGCAAAATAACTATTTTTAAAACATCTGATATGAGGATAAAAAACAAGCCCTCAAAAGTTAAACTAACTTTGCCTATAAACGTAATGTGATGAAATTTAATGAATTATTAAAGTAATCCTCCACCTAAAAATAGAGAAAATTTTGTTTTCGACACTTCAAGTTTTCAGCACTAAGGCTGTGTTTGAAATAAATAAAAAAAGATTTAAAAAGGAATTTAATTGTGAATATTTGTTACTCGAATAGTAATAGATCGTTAAACAAGGGAGGTAAACTCTCAAAGTGACGGCGAACTGCAGACAGAGTGGAAAGATAACGTTGCGGGGTGGAAATCGAAAGTGCGCCGCCGGCATTTCGGGCGGTTCGCAGTTGTGATTCATAACGTTTTCACGGCGTTTAATTTTACGGGGTGTTTCAATTTGATAACTGTACCTATAAATTTAAAAGTTGGGTGATATTCTCAGAATATATTAGGGATAGGGTAAATTTCTGCACTTTTATTATTATTATGCTTAAAGCATAACTTTGTGGTAGTACCGAGTTCCTATTTCGTGTCTAACTGAAAAACATATTTGAGAAAAATGCTCGAAAAATTTACAGGGATTTATTCTAACCCATTAATACTAATTGATGTAAGTGCATCATTCCATACATCGTTAATAAAATAATTAAAACATTACTGAGACAAACAATACAAGCTTATCTAAGAAAACATATTGTCAAACATGCCACGACACGTCATATGAAGGTTATTACATATTTTAAAGTTTATTTCTAGTTTCAACTATCCCAGCGTTTGTTGTGATACAAATCTTACATATGCATGACAAATTTAACTTGTAAGATTTTATTACAGACACCGGGATAGGTGAAAGTAAATTGAAAAGCTTGTAAATGATTTGATATGAATCAAATCTTGTAAATGATTGCTTTTCAATTTATTATTTTTGCGTGTATGAACACGCAAATAAAGATATAAGATTTTTTTTTACATAAGTAGCCATATATGAATATATATATGGCTACTTATGTCAAAAACATCTTCAGTATCTGCTATAGGCTGATTTGATGACTGATGATTGTGTCATCTGTAAGCTAAGGAACCTAATTCGTCGCCGGCCATATTTGAATAATAATAACCAACCAACTTAACGATCTAGCATAAGTTGATTATTTTTGACTAATTGTTGGAAATTGATTTTCCTTTTTTATTTCTGTGCTGCCTGCTGCTGTGCTGGTCAGATTTTGGAGCTATTGATCTTGGTTACATATTTAAATTAAGCTGTTTTATTCTTATCTAAAACTTATCATTTTATACCGGACCTTTCTGTTTGTTACAGGAGAAGAGCAACTGGAAGGGTTAGAAGGTTTGCATTCAGACGAGACGGGCTCCGGCGACAACTCCAACGCGGGGTCCAGCGGCGCTGATGACGACGCAGCGCGACTGCGGCTCAAACGCAAATTACAGCGAAACCGTACCAGCTTCACTAATGATCAGATCGACAGTCTAGAGAGAGGTTGGCATTACTTAATTAAATTCATAAAGTGGTTACTCAATTCAAAAACATTTTTCTGTGTTCCTAAAGAATAGCTTTGCTGCCTTGAATGTCAACGTATGACGTTAGGCGCTCGCTGCATGTTTAATACCTAAATAGGTTCTAAAGCGTGGTCAAGTGGTATTGACGACAGCGTAGCACTGTTTTAGAGGAAGATAAGTACGCACTGTAAGAATACAATTTGCTTACAATATAACTAATAAAATGATTGGCATCCTTTCTATTAAATGGGGTGAGATTATGACACTACATTAAAGAATAAAGGTGCTAATGTCGACCAAAATTATCCATTACTTCGACATTTTCTTTGACAGGTTTCTTGCGTTATATGGAATAAAGAAAGACCAATCGACATAAGCCCGAACACTTTGCCAAAAGAATTATTTAGATTAAAACCCTGTACACATTAAATTCCGATTGTTCATAATCCCGAAAATTCAAAAGACCGATAGTACTGCCTTAATAAATCAAGCCACAAAGTTTACACAGTCGAAACACGTTGTCAGCCGCAAGAAAAACAAGTCTTAAGTAGTGCCCGCATGCACTGTAAGTGAACAGTTAATTTGCTCAAAGTGTTCATTTGGTTTACATAAATACTAAGATGTTAGGAAGATGTTGTTTCTTACTATAGGTGGCAATTAGAACCGCCCTGTTATTCAGTCAAAGAAGAAAACGGCATTTCCAAATAAATAAGTGAATGCAATTTTGACTCGCAATCCGGAACTTAAGCTTTATTGCTACATTGCTGCAAAAGCCATCACCAAAAGCTGATCATGGTCCATATGAAAGTAAGATAAACGACAGGATCTTAGGAGACTATTAACCAGTGACAAAATCACATGGAAACATAGACCACCAAGAAAAGTGTAATATTTCACATAGGTAAGCGTTATTGGAAAACATTTGTGAGTACATTTTTATTATATCGTAATTTTTTAACTGTGCTAGCGAAATTTGCTATTGCGACCTCAATTTATTTGTTGTTTGGTTAGCTAGTCTAGAAAATATCAGTACTGGTATTACATATATAACTTGCAAATTAGATCCTGAATCTAGAGATTTTTTTTTTATAATACCAATTCAATATAGAGACCTAGATTCAAGATTTACTAATAAAACACCGTTATTAATTTGTAAAATGTAATGCATAAGGCGAATATACTATGTAATGAAGTGTTATCAAAGCAACGCGAAGTGCTCCTTTTATGCCCTAGACATTCTGGTTCTGGATGTTTTAAGGCCGAAGCTGGTGACGAGTTTGCAGGAGGCACTCTTGTCAAGATGGAGTCAGCATAACAACAAACGAACCAAATATTTTGTCTTGTAATTAAACGGGACTGATAGTAGTCAAGATTTACACCAGTAAACTATAGACAGTTGCCAAAATCGACATATCAACCCAAAAGGTAACTTTTGTGCTGTATTTATTTAAGAACAACATTAGTATTATAACTTCTATATTAAAAACTAACCGTAAAGGTAATGGGGAAAGATTTAATTTCATTTAATGCCACGTTATAACTTAAATTATTCACTAGCTAGACTAATGACAAGGCTCATATTTTACAAACCCCTTCTTTCACATTATATATTAAAAATGCTCTACTTTAATTACTGCGTGTTGCAGAAGATGTCGTAGATTAATCCAAGAATCACGTATCTAATTTGACTGATTGTTTTTAGGAAGATTAAATTGACGAAGAAGCAAGAATGTTATATTCACAGTACAATTGCGCAATTTACAAGTTTCGGATGAATACCATCTGTAACAACGAACGCAACTCCCAAGAATCTTTACGTCCACTACAGTCAAGGCGCGAACTTCCAGAGATTGCAGTTCGAATCGAACAAGTTTTAAAAAAATCTGCAAAATCTGGACTAACCTGACAGTTTTCGTATTCTTGTTTGGAAATAAAATATATGCAATTTTCCCACGTTTCTGTAATATAGAAAGGTAACACAGACACGAGCCCTAAAATAATTTTAGCCGGTTATCTATTTAGTGCTTTAATTTGTTTCCGAAATTTCTACCAAATATTCAAGAAAATTTTAATACAAACAAGGTTTAATTTGAGAGATTTCAACATTGTCATCGTAGTTTTTCTGTTTTCGAATGATTATTGTATTTTTTAAGTGGTACCTATTATTAAGCAAATAAAATAATGGGTCTTGAATGGATATTTTTTGTCATCGGAGTTTCCATCACAAAGAAAGCTCGGTCACCGACATTTTTTATGGTATGTAAGAGTATTTAGATTTTATAAGTAACAGTAGTAGTATAACAGTTGTCTTTATAACTTCAATAATATTGTATAAGTAACCTTCTATCCAACTTCACGTTACAATAAGTTGTTAGATTAGACACCGAATTACATAAAGCGGCTTCGCTTAGGCTCTGTTGTAACTAGGACTATATAATTCTACTTTAAATATTGCCTTCTAAAACATAAGTCACGCATCAGTTCCCACCTGGAGTATCTGTGGATTAAATAATACGCCATTATGTAGGATCACAATACTTGCTGCACATCACTACATAAACCAAGTTTTACTATGTATCACAGTTACTTAGTAGATAACTCCATGTAGTATATTTACAATATACCATGCCCTCAAACTGTAAGGCATACCATATCATTACACAGGATGCAACCTTCCAATCCTTCGGAGAACAGCGGCGAATTAAAAACTAAGTCTAATAGTAGATCTTTTCGCGGGCCTTCAAACTTACAATACAATTAACCGTAGTAACTATTTACAGTCAGTAGGACCCTATATTTTGACCAATGATGATGCACATCTTATTTTGTTTAGTTGCTAGAATTTAGATTAATAATATGAAATTCATTTTATTAGCCAGTCTGTCCATCAACCTTCTTAAATCCCTTTATAGTGTTAATTCTTAAATGATTTTATAATAAAATTCGTATGCAACTGCAACACAATATCATAGCTAATGGATTTTCTAATGTAATTACTAGTAACACAGACAGAAGTAGAAATTCTCTGTATATTTACCGAGTAGGTACTTTTGACGTTGCATTTCTTCCATATTTACGATTGTTTCAATAGTGCTTATTCGCAGCCTCTCCAAGGGAAAATAGTGGGTAGCAAAAATAGCTAGCAAAACGTGTACCATGGAATTTAGGCACTCGCCCTTCATTGACAACATTAAATTTTTCTGACCCGTGTTTTTATTGATTCATTTGAAAACATAGCAGAAATAAAGTGACCTTTTTTTCAATGGTTTCGGATGAATGCCTAGTAAGATCGTGGATCTATGGCAGAATATTTTTTACCTTTATCTGTGTGAGAAAAGTAAGTCAAAATCAGACAGAATTGTAACAATTACAATTCTGGTGAAAGTAAAGTGTCCCTAAACAAGGCGAAAGAAATAAAGCGATATTGCCTATCAATCTGCAAAATATAATAAAATACCTTATAACAATAAAATATAGATAACATAATTCTCAGTATCTTTAAATTAATATGTAAATTAAAAACTTTGTACTTCTTTTTAAAAACGCAGATGGAGTGTGAAATTTGCCACATTTAAAGTTTATGCCACGCCACGCATATAGTGCCACGTGTAAAGGAGTGCAGAAAGCCAATAATTTATATAAAATACGTTAGATACAATTGACTATAAACATTACATACACTAATGTGTGTATGACACACACACCTATGTAATATTTTGTTTATGGTTTAGCACTATAAAGTATGTAAGTAAACAAACTAAGAAGGAAATGAATATGGTCTTATTTAATACTAGGCGATGCAGTCGCTAAGCATAAAGCTTCGCTAGCACCATAATATTGAAGCGGAGCGTAATACCTAAAAAAGAAAAAATAATGTTTCGATGGGAATTTTTGCGAATTTCAAAATAAGGCCGTCACAATCTGGCCCTAAGCCGGTTTATTCGATTCCGCACAAAAAATATTAAAATCGGTTAAGAACTCGGGAAGTTATGGCGTAACAGACATTGTGCCATTGAAGCTGATCCATGGGAGTTTCGCTCGCTCTGCTCCAATCATGTGTTAATGTCATAATCGCTGCTATCACCTAAATTTAATCTATGACAGGAGTGCAATTATTTCATATTGTCATCAAGGAAAATATTATCCTCAAACGTCTGTTATTACTTCTATACTAAAGAGCAAAGCATTACTCAAAAAATGCTGACTATGTAATAAATTGTACGAAAGGTCAAACTGAACTCTCCAATAAAATGAAATATAGCTTAGATATAATTTGGACCGAGAAAACCGCATGAAAATCTGTAGAGAATTTTTGCGTCATACGCCCACAGATAGACAGAAAGACAGACTGACGATTTGCACTTTACGTTCCATAGAGGTATATAGCCATAGTCTTTGATAAACGAAACTGGATAAATTCAAAAAAATTAAAGTCGAATTTCAAACACTGAGCGATCACTAGTAATTTTAATAGTTAACAAAAATAGACGATTGGAAAAAATAAAATATTGTCATGGTAAATTTTATGTAACTCGTCGATGTCTTTAATTTTTCAGTTTTCGTGTCTCTCTAAGAGGAACTCTTTGTCGGAAAGTAGATTTTGTTTATTTTTAAACATGCGTTGACTTATAATTATTAAAGTAACATGCTGTCATGATTAATTCACACTTTTTGCATAGAAGGAAAAGAAGTTACAATTCGTTAGAACTACCCGAATGCTACAACGCTTTGGAGTAAGAAATACTCTCTTATGTGTATATATGTATAATTTGTTATACAATTTTATCTCAGCAGGTCAGTTGCACTCCGTTTTATGGAGTTTATTTACTTACATAGTTAAACCGAATTAATTTCAATTATATTTTTTAATAATGCAATTTGTAATTAAACTTTTGTTATAGTAATTGGTGATTTACAAAAGAAAAATAAATGTGGATACCTATGCAGGTATCCTCATTTTTAACGTATCACTTGGCTTCTGTAGCTCATCAGAGATGTTCGGCAAAGTGGAAAGTATCGCCAAAGGGATCCTAATAGGCTAGTTGACAAAATTTGGAAATTCGTTTAAAACTATAGTTTAGTACCTATTTTACCCCAAATATATATTATTTTTAGAAAAATAGGCCTTTTTCATAAGTATTTTGCTTTTTTAGAAATGAACTTATAATTGACTTCGAAAAAGGCCAAGACTGTCATGGCGTCTTGAATGACGTCACTCCTCGCGAAACAATTAGATAAAACAGCACAGATTAGATAGATGATGTACAGCTACGACCGGTGTTTTGCGAGGCGTGACGTCACACTTATCTGATTGATATTTAATGTCACGTGATTAAATAAGTAATTTTGCCGATTTTAATTTCCAAAAATATTAGTTATCTTATATTATTTTAATAAAAAAGTTGTTTTTTTGTTTACTACAAATCATGATTAATCATTAGAAACTCTAAGCCATCCGATTCATTCTTAGTGGAAACAAGCCTATTATAATTACTAACAAACTAGACTATCTGACTAGCTGAAATGTGAATAAATATCCCACTACCGAGCGATACCTCATGGAGTGGCACGCACCTGCGTGCCATATTAAATATTATAAACTCGGCGTCAAAAAAATCGCACCTTATAAAAATCTTATTCAAAAATTCCTAAACCTTATATAGAGGATAGTGTTAGGTATCATTAGAAAGGTAACAAAAAGGAGCATCAAACAACAATTAAGTGCAATCTTTTTTTTAATTAAAATTATACAAAAAGCATAAAAATTTGAAAAATAATAAAAAATCTTAATTAAGTCCTAATTAATAATCGATAATTTACAAAAAAAATGTACAAAAAGTGTCTTAAAATTAACTCAAAATCTAGTGTTACCCCCCCTTGCCCTGATGACGGCTTCCATACGGTCCCTCATAGACCTCACCAACTTCAGGAGCTCTTCTTGAGGGATAAGACCCCATTCTTCAATCACCGCGGTTTGGAGTTCCTCTAGAGTCGAAGGAGCCGGATCCCGAGATCGAACCTTACGTTTAAGATGGTCCCAGAGGTGCTCTATCGGATTCAGATCAGGACTTCTCGCTGGCCACTGCATCACAGGAATTTGGGACCTCCGCAGGAAGTCGTTCACGATGGCTGCAGTGTGTGCGCGAGCGTTGTCGTGCATTAATGTGAACCCCTCGCCAAAAGATTCGGCAAAAGGGACCACATGCACATCCAGGATCTCTGTGATATAGCGGCGCGCAGTCAGCGACCCTTGTCCGCGAGCACCTCCGGTCCGGGAGACGCAGACCAGGTCGGTTTTGCCGGCAGCCGACATACCGCCCCAGAACATGCAGGATCCGCCTCCATATTCCACCGTCTCCTGGATGCAGGCTTGAGCGAAACGTTCACCCTGCCTCCGGTATACTCTTCTTCGTCGGTCGTTGCAGAAAAGACACACTCGTGTCTCGTCTGAGAAGAGAACAGCTCCCCACTGCTCAATGGTCCAATCGACGTGGTCGCGAGCAAACTGCAAGCGGGCTCGTCGGTGCGCTGCAGTCAATTTTGGACCTGTAGCAGCTCTGCGGGCTGCTATGTTCTTCTCCTTCAGTCTTCTTCTAACCGTGGATACACTCACGGTGCGTCTGCGAACTGCCTGGAGCTCCTGTTGCAGCTGAACAGCGTTTGAGAAGCGATTTCTCAAAGAGTACGACACAACGAACCGGTCGTCTCTTTCCGAAGTGCAGCGACGTCTACCGGACCCATGTCGCCGGATATAGCCACCGGTCTCTAAAAAGCGCTGGTAGACTCTACGAACCGAAAAACGGCTCAGATTCAGTTGCCGGGCGACATCACACTGCCGCACCCCTGCTTGCAGTAGTGCAACCACTTGAGCGGCCTCATCAGCTGTAGTGTCCATTTTCCAGATGTTCTTTCTTCAGTAAAATCAGTGCGTGTGTCCCCTTCAACGGTTTAATAGCGAATGACCCACATTGAACCCGTGTTGACCTCTTTATACCCACAAAGTTAGCGCAACTCGCGACTCTCCCGAGCAGCAAAATTTCCTTAGAATTTTTGTGACCCTTTATTTGTTGCTTTAGGTTTTATTTGATAATGAAAAATAATGTTTTTTTATTAAGTTAATTAAGTAACCTTTTAAATAAAATTATAATTAATACGACTGCATGTGCATATCCAGAGTTAATGCCATTTGAACGTGATTTTCTTAGAGGTGCGATTTTTTTGACGCCGAGTGTAGTTTTTGAGGTATATTACTTTGATTAATAGTCGAGCGTACGGTTATTTTTATACAAGGTTATATAGTCTTACTTCACAGTGAGAAAGTATTAAAATAAAAGCTTTAAAATTTCGTGCAATAATATGCAAGAAACTTAATATAATATTACTAGCCAATAATACGATATTCTGTGTTCCTTCTTAAATTTGAATCGTAATTTATGCAGCCTTTACCCATGCACCTAGAGATTTATGTGACAAACCCATTTTTAATAGAATCTTAGACGAGTGACTAACGGACGGATGTTTTGGGGCAAACGCATAAGTGCCATTTTATATAATGTGCGTTTACGCGGTCCTTATCATAACGAGTCTGGCCTTTAATACTGTTACATAAAAACTTTTCTTTTTTCAACTTTATTAATTATTTTGAATTTGAAACGCGTCTATTATTTTAAAAACTTCTTTCGATTTCGCGCCATTTCACATATTTTTTCTTGTTCATTATCAAATTTCAATATGGAATGGGGTGTTGAAGAAAATATGATTGCAGAGATCGCCTTGCACAAAGTAGTGGAGCCGTCGGTTTCAAAAGCTTAGTATCAGCCGTATGTTCGTATATCGTACTATCAACAGATACAACAACATTCCCTCTGTTGAAGACCATAAAAGATAGGGGCGGCCGCGTGCTGTTCGAACTTCAAAATCTGTTAATGCTGTTAAAGCCAGAATTCGTCGAAACCCCATTAGGAAGCAAAAAATCTTATCGCGAGAAATGAAGAATCCCGCTAGGACTGTCGCGTATTTTAAAACAAGACCTGATCCTCGGTGCTTATAGTCGATATACAGAACATGCCTTAAATCAATATTTACAATTAATTTGAGTGGATCGATGTACATCGTGGTCATCATGCGTCAGTGATGGTTCGGTGGGGCGTGTCTTATCAAGGTGTCACAAAGCTACACTTTTGTGAAAAAGGAGTGAAAAATTCAGCCAAAGTGTATCAAGAGACTTGGATCGTGTTGTGAAACCTCTCAGCAATAGGTTTTAAAAATATACCGTGGACTTTCCAGCAGGACTCTGCACCTGGTCACAAGGCACAAACTACCTAAGCCTGGCTTGAAACCAATGTTTTCGGACTTTATACTAGTCCTCATCTAGCCCAGACCTCAATCCCTTAGACTACAAATTATGGTCAATTTTAGAGGAAATGGCCTGCTCTAAGCGACACGGTGACATCGAGTCTATTAAAAAACCTCTGGACCAAGCAGTGGCGAAATTTCCCACGGAAACAGTGCGTATATTCAAAGATTCGTGGTCAAACAGATAAAAAGCCCGTATTAAAGCCAAAGGTGGCCATTTCGAATAAAATATTTTTTTAATTTTTTGCTGAGTATCCAATAAATATGTTCATATAAGTTTTAGTAATATTACATTACTTTCATTTAAAAAAATGCATTTCCATTTGTAATAGAACTTGTGGCCGGTGTAGGTAAGTCAACGCTAACACGAGAGTAAGGCATGACATAAGGTACTGAATTTTTTGTTTTATTTTAATTTAATTCTACATTTTAATTTACATGATAAATGTTTTTAGAATAAAATCCAGTAGGTACTTCCAATATATATAACAAATTGTCAAGACAGTGACTATAAACAGAGTAGATTTAGTTACCGCCAGTTAAAATTGTCTCATTAATTGTCGTATTAGGGGTCATCTTCTGTTGTTTACGTAGGTTCGGGAGAAAGTTTAATCTAGATATTAACATCATCAAAAGAATTTGATTGAACAAACAAAAATAATCGACTTAAAGTCTTGTGTAGGTCATGCACTCAGGTCTCAATCTTAGAGAGAAAAAAAATATTTCATCAGCTTCAATTTTAGTGGCGCCTTCGATTACCCATACCAAATTTCTTTTGCGGCATGTAACAATATACCTATGTTTTATCTCGTGTCATAATATCATAGAGCAATTGAAATTCTGTGACCGTACTTCTAATTTTTTTTTTACACCAATCAATCAAATGACAAAAATTGGGTCCTTTTATAGCGGCAACAAAGTTTTCTAATGTTTGTATGTTGAGGTATTTATTTTTAATTTGGCTCATGCCAATCTCTAAATGTACTGAAATTCTATGCAGTAGCCACATTTTCTTCGATGATCGCAGTTGACAGCTGAATTTTACGAATTTCAGCACGGATAAAAACACGGCCACAACCATATTCTGCGCACGCCTTACAGTTTTCGAATGAGATAATTTCCTTCTATAGACGAGCAGTGCAGTCTAACGGAGACAGTTAACTTTTTTAAATTGAAAAATGATCGTCCTGAAAACTAAATATCTATATTTGCTACGGACAACAAATTTCAACTTGTGATAAAAATTGTTGCGCGACTTGCTAGAAATAATTCTATACAAAAGATCAGTCTTTCTCAAAGTGGGCGACCTAGAGAGGGCCGTTAAGGGGCAGAGAAAAAAATGGGGGCGTTGGCGTGGTGAAGGGGGGAGATGGTTGATTTGTTATTTCATTTACTTTATATTTTAATATTCACTATAATGAAAACCTACCTACTACTCAATATCGAATAATTAGTTTATATTTCTACCTTGTAGAATGATGGTATAAAAACTTAAAATACTTAACATAGATTTCGTAGGATACCCCGCACGCCGTACGCAATCAAGTTGTAACAAGTTTCTGTTAAATAAAGCTATTGATGCAATCCTTAACTACTTGTCCTAACTTGCTGAGTACGATTGAGCGTCGAAAGAGATAAACGAGTTTGTGCGTGTTTGTCTTATTCCTGTCGGTGCGTGCTGTATTTAAATCCTATATAAAAACCGTAATATTTCTTATATTTTCATTAGTGGTTTCGCGCGCTATCTTTAAACAAGAATTTAAGTTCAACACTTTATTTACATATTTGTGAAAACAAAGCCATGTCGGAAGCAAAAAAGAAGAAACGACAATACTGGAAGTAGAACTTATAAAACTGACAACGAACGAGGAAATAAAAAAATGGCTACCAATAATTTTGGCTATAAAAGTCAATTCCACAGTTGTACCCTGGATTATGGTCGATCGATCAACGATTTTTAGTCATATTTGTGTGAACGTGGATTTAGCGCTATGACAACGCTGCTTACTAAAAAAATAAATTGTTTGCCAGTTACCGAACGCGGCGACTTACGACTATTTTTGAGTAAAATCGAACCTGATATCAACAAACTTGTTAAAAATCATCAAATTCATTCATCTCGTTAGATAAGTTTTAAAACTAAAATTGATTACCTATTTATATTGTTTCTTTTAATGTGATTAAAATATATTCTTAATATTATAAAGTTGCGGTTTAATAGCTCTCACTGATATAATTTTCTAGTTTAGAATGTAAATTTAAACACCAGAACCGCCTTATATAGCACACTATAACTAAATTACTTAAAATGATTTTTAAGTTATAAGTAGTGTATAAAAAATTGGGGGAGCTGAAAAATAATTGATTTTCAAAGGGGGCGGTAAAGAAATAACTTTGATAATCTCTGCAATAGATGATTCCTTAAGAAAAAAAAAACAAATAAGTATAAACATTTATGAACTGCCAGGATTTAATCGGAAAAGTCTAGCGTATCCGGATTAGTTTAAAAAAACTTTTACTTTTGATCGGAATTTTTCTTCAATTTCCGAAATTACATTCCGTGGTCTACGGCGTATTAAGGTTTATTTTAAGCCGAGAGTGGCAATGCCCACGGTCAATCAAGGTTGGCGGCATAGAAGTTGCAGAATTATCCTTAAGATCTATCGAAAATATCACACTTAAATTTTCGTGACTGCAACAGATTGTATGGCACCCCAGGCTACGTTGCCAATTCTAAGGAAAACACCAAATCCAGACTGCTAATCCGTTAAGCTATGTCGGTGACTTTAGTTTTTAATTTTATTACTTCGTTCCTGATAATAATATTGTTACTGTTATTAATACATTTAAATTAAAACTGTTCCCCATCAATTAATATTGGGTATGTTACTTGGTTTCAACTGCCGTAGTAGGTGTAGGTAGGTACTGACCTAAGCATATCTTTGTTATCTTCGTATAAAAATGTTTTACACCCAGTACAAGGCTTACTATGACAAGGCACATATAAGATTTCGCTGATAAAGTTCACTTAGAGCATCAGTACCATAATAATGGCGTGTCTGGGATTGCCTGAAAATTAGAGTCCTCATAAAGTTTAAGCATTATTAAAACAGTTTTCTGTATTTCTAAAAATATATTAATAGCAATATGTGATAATATGTGTATTATTCAAAACTTTAATTTTTTTCTACTTCTGGCGTTAAGGTATATTGGTACATTTATTTATCCACCAGGAAGAGGAAGAAGTATAATGTTAATTAATTAAGTGAATAAATTTTTGCACTCTCAATCCAGAACTTTAGTTTTATTGCTGCATAATCCCATAATCAAGAACATACTGAACAGTAGCGTTAGAACGCCTGCAGCATCAGATCCGTCATGTGAAAGCTGCGACCAATAAGAAACATTTCGGCAGCAAGGGTTCGGTCTTTTGAATGGTCGGAGCTAAAAGCGATCGTTACTCTAAGAATAATCTGAATATTAATCTTTAGGCCTTATGTACTTGGTCTTATCATGTGGTATCGAATAAGGAACCCGATATTTTAGCGTAGTTACAGGTAAGTTTGTATTCTTACAGAATAATGTCGAAGCAGTATTTATCCTTCTATGATATCTATGTCTCAAAGATATGAACTTAACAAAAAGCGTACGTGTCATTATCGAAATATTTTTATGAAATGTATTATGACTAAATTCCTTGCATTTAGACATTTTAAATGACACATTTTATTATTCAAACAGTCCAAATAATTCGATACAATCAAAGTGATTGATGATGTCATTTTAACTATTTATAAAACATTCACATCACATTGAACTCATCAAGCTGAATACATTGGCTGTTCTAGTAGATATATTTGCAACTTGGGAAATTTATAACTACGAGTATATGATCATATTATCCGTCGCTATGCTGACTAATGTGCAGTGGGAACACTGAACATTACTCATTACTCGGCCTACTAGCAGAGAGAAAAGGTGTGTCTGGGGCGGTACATTATTATTGTACAAAATGGTGAGGGCCTTAAGTGTTCTATTGAAGCACGGTACCTAAAACAATGCACTCGTATTAAAACTTTTAGGTAGACATACAGCCCAAAATCCACTCAAAAATTATTCGTTAACAAGTTATTACCTATCCATAGATAACTGTTGCATCATTAGTAACAACATGTCATTTTTTTGCTAGAATTTGAAAGAACACACTATCCAGATGTGTTCGCACGGGAACGACTCGCTGCTAAAATAGGACTACCCGAAGCCAGAATACAGGTGAGCATTTTAAGACATAGCTAATTAATTGTATGATTTTTGCTTATCTGGTCATTCTGATTTATAAGTTATCTGAGTTTACATAGACCATAATACGTATTGCACATTATGCTCAGTTATCGAGTATCACAAAAAAATATACTTTGGAGAAATAGAATTGATCTATTAGACCCTGAAAATGTTGTTTTACAGAATGCAACCAGATATAGTTAAGTCGAATAGAAATATAGGCATCATAAAAGTTACAGATTCCAAGCGGTAAAAGGTACCTCCTTACTATTAAATAAAAACCAGTTTGAGTAATGAAGCTATAGGATTTTCGCTAGTCCGGTCTGGTTCATTTCGGTACTATTTGTATATGTACATACAATAAATTATACTTACTTTCTGTCTTAACAGCATTGTCCAACCCATTTCACTAAGAGATATTAGGTCTTGACAACAGTAACAAATGTAACAAAAAAGGAATGTTAACAGTCTAGCTTTCATTTTAAAATTTTCAAAAAGCAAATACAGACAATTTAATTCACACTTTTTACGTTTCAAATATTTTTTTTATTTTTATATTGATAAACCTTTTACAATAAATTTGATTCCCTACTTTTGTAGCCGTCTAACGATTTTATACCTGCAGGACCTATATACATCGGCAGATATGGCTAAATAACTGAACCCACCTGAACTCGGTAACAAAACTAATTAAAAAGGTCGCCATTTCAAAACAGTATTAATGTTATTGCTTTATCTTAACGGGTCTTATGTCCGATGTACCAAGTACCAATATTAGCTAATTAAAAGAATACTCGATAACAATGTGCAGTGCTCATGTCGGTCTATTAATTACTTGAATACTTGTAAATATTACACGGACACCATATTTACTCCTCGCTCTAAATTCAACTAATACATTGTCAATACAATTTTTCCACACATTATTTTAACAGCAGCTTTTTTCATTTCCAAATTCGCGATTTGCTTAAATATCGAATTACACTTGCAATGCTTTACAATGAACTGACCAGAAATGATTAAAATTTTACAAAAAAAATATTTTTTGATGAACATTTTGTTTTAAACTTTTCACGATATAACACAAGTAAGTCACAAATAGATATGTATTATTATTTAGTGAAAACGTTTTATAGCTGACATCAATGTGTTACAAAAGGGGAGACGAAATTCAAAAAAATATTAATAGTTGCACATATTTAGGGAGTCGCTTTTACGATGATTGCTTCAATAAGTATTCAAATATAATAAGCGCTAGGCACCCCTCCGTGTTAACCTAACCCGACGTTAAGGTGTGGTTCTCGAATCGGCGCGCGAAGTGGCGGCGCGAGGAGAAAATCCGCTCGCAGCGGCGCAGTCCTGAATGTTCATACGCGCCGCCCGCACTCGCGCACGCACCACCTCACGCGGCAACGCACGCGCCTGCACCCGTGCCGACACCTTCGCACCCACCTTACCAACCACCGCTCAACGTCGACACCTACAGGTACTTAACAGTTTTTTACCTTCTCCTCATTTAAATGTTATATAGTACAGAGGTACTAACTCCGAGCAACGTGCAAGTTGCCAACTATTTGTCTACTCTTTGAGAAAATAACAAACCTAAGTATCGTTAGTCACCCTAATTTATAATTTATAAGAATTATATAGAGCAGCATATTCGGACCAGAAAACGAATAAGCCTGTTAATATACCTACTACTAACGCAAAGCTGTCCTCATGAACTGTCTCAAAAAGGAAAAAGGCACAAAACCACAACGCCAATCTAAGTCTAGTGGAGGTGAATTATTCCCTTGGGTTATCACAAAGTAAACTTATATGCTAAGCTCCTAAACATCGACCATGCTATGCTTTGCTTATCTTAATAAAATAATTACAGTCCTCTTACTCCGATGGGTTACGGAGGAGGAATGGTATCGGATACGCCCCCGGTTTGCGAGAACACCGAAACAGAGCTGTGCAAGGGCGGGTTCCTGGGCTATCCGCGATATGAGCTGGGCTACCGGCAGCCGCACCCTTACGCCAACCATCACGGCTACCAACATGAACCCAACTCGCCGCCTCCAGGTACTTTTGTTTTATTTTTAAGTAAAAACAGAGAGATGTAATTATATCGCGACGACGACAGGTGTAGGATCACATCATACAGGTTTCCTGTCGAAATGCTCCTACTTAGAAAATCACATAGATTTGCATGGGAGTATTCATAAGATATACTTGTAATATTGTAACAGCTAGGACGTGTTCCCGAAAAATAATAGTATAACAAACCACGGAATTTCCCAGGAATTGGTATACCTATGTACTATATGTAGATATGTCTAGTACCTACCAGTATTTTATTATAACACAAGTCGGCTACTAAAACTACGTTGTTAAATTATGTCAATATACTCATGTCAATTTATTTATTCAACAATAAAACGTTATATTTAAATTCAAGGACTTTCATCGTATAAATAAACATACAGATAAAGTCTTCCGTCACTAGTCTAAAGACTCTTAACTTATTAAAATTCTAAAGCCAGTGAAACAGTCAAGTGAATAGTAATTGTATTGTCCACGAATGTTTAAAAACAGTAATAAATAGTCACGATTTTGTTGACACTAGAAATCAAAGTAACAACGACTTAATATTTTCATTAGAATGATCCGCACAAGCTCATATATTTAATATCAAGTGCAAACGCACTGAACATTATTATGCACGCGTAAGAGAAATTTTATCTCGTCTTAGAACCGGTCGAACTGAATGAAGAGGAAAAAGCGAATATCATATCTCTTTGTACAAAATACGCTGATTTCTTCTATCTGGACGGTGACTCTTTGACGTTCACTAATAAAGTAAAGCATTCAATTCGAACCACAGACGAACGCAGCTTCACGTACGTTGAACGATAGCGAGCAGAATTTATAGTACTATAACAAAAAAATTGCTTGCTATGGTTTGGGCAACTAAATATTTCCGACCATATTTATATGGGCGTAAATTTATAACAACCCACTCCAGTGGGTTATGAGCATCAAAGAACCCAACTCGCGCTTAACACGCTGGCGCTTAAAATTAAGTGAGTTCGGCTTTACAAATAAGGCAAATATAACACAATTGCAGATACCTTATCTCGAGTCGAAATCTGTAATGAGGAAACAAGCTCCATTACTGTAAACTCATCTGAACGACCCCCATCTTTAATAGAATCCTTCACAGCCACTGCTCACACTGACCAAAAGAACCCCATATTAGATATCCCCATAACGGGCGAATCATTTAATAAATTTCAACGACAGATACACTTGGCTTTAGTAGGTGACATAAAAAAAAGACCTACAGTTACTAAACCATTTGAGACACACACTCGGACTCGGACCTCAATACAGCTATCACAAGGTAACCTAGCTCGATATAAAAAACGCCTTTAACACCCTCCCATATGACGTGATTAGACAGGCGCTGAGGTACCACAAACTTCCTGGGTATCTAATGAATATGTTGAAAAATTATATGCTGGATAGGGTGGTACTTTACGGGGTCGTGGGAGGAGGAGTTGAGAGCAGGAAGATGTCGTGCGGAGTTCCACAGGGGTCGGTGCTAGGACCACTCCTGTGGAACTAAGGGTACGACTGGGTGTTGCGGGGGGTACTTCTTCCCAAGTTAAGGGTAATCTGTTATGCAGATGATACCATCATAACAGCCCGGTGCAAAAGCTTCATCGAAGCGAGAAGAAGAGCGAGTGTGGGGGCGGCCCTAGTAATAAGACGCATCAGGACACTGGGGTTGGAGGTGTAGGTCAGGAAAACCTATATTAAATATAGAATTGCGTGAACATTATGACGTAATTTTACCTAGTTCGTATTACCCGGATACCCGTTTAGTGTTAGTTTTAAAATTTGCAATAGTTGCTAGCGATAGGTACAACCTTTATAAATTATCTATATTATCTAACAAGAATGATCAGATCATTATATCCCCATCTCCGTACATAGCAACCAATGACGAAAATATGGGTATATAGAGGCTGAATGCCCGAAATTAAAAGCCCAAGAGAAAAATCCAATCGCAACCAGACTGTAGCCGGAAGCTGTTAACGGAGGAATCAGTAGATGCATTGTGCAAGATCTCCATTATTAAGATAATGATAAGTCTAGTGAAGCTATGACAAGTACTGCACCCTTGCACTACCCGAGCTAACTAAGGTACAACTATTAAAGATTACATCGTATTAAAGGGCTCATAAGGGCTCATAACATAAGAAGCTATCTCACAACCATACCAAGGCACTGTCATCTACGGTCTCGGAGATTCATTATCATGAACGAAGAGAATCACTTCACCGGTCAGCCCATCAAAATCACACAACTTACCAACGAGACGAATACTACTTAACTGAAAAAATATGCAGGTACCTAAACTTCCTAATAACACATTGCGTTTACAGTTCATTTTTAGCAGAATATCAACTGTCAACGCAATGTGTTATTAAGAAGATATTATGAAGAGGCCGCCATTTTGACGAGTATCAAACAACAAGTTGATTTGGTAAGCGAACGAACCCATAAGATATATATCAATAAAAGAAATACATATAATTACAGTTGTGGCTGTCCACACTTCGGTAGAGAACTCTCTCTACTCGCTGCGGGACAAGAGCTATCAAGATAGGCCGAAAGCCGAAAACGTTACTTCTAACTAAAATCATTGCATCTCGTTTTTTTGCTAAACAAATGTCTGGATAACTATTATCTAACAGTACAGTTACAACATTACAGTAACAGTACATAGAGGATCATAAACCACTGTTTACAGAAGTACCTACCATTTTGGATTTAACTCTTTCCACGTGTGATGGTTTTACGTGAATCGAAATGCGGTACATGCCAAAATGACCCCAACGAAGTTTATTTATTAGCACAAATATTAATTCATTGGTAAAAAAAAAAGTTTGTGAAAAATACATAGTATTATCACAAACTTTTATATCTCACCTGAAAACTTACTTTTTTCCGTCAAAACAAAAAACACTACCAACAAACCTTGTTACATGGTTGACTCAAAGGAACTTATTGTCACCAGTATCCATCGAGAGATCTTCTGAGGAGTGAGAGATATAAAAAAATACCTATAATACTTTTGAAACAACGGCCAGTGCGTCACTGTTGCCGCTATAGCCACCGTGTTGGCGCTTTAACCCTACTTATTTTATTAATTTACATTAACAAAGTGTAAATCTTCGTTATCACAAATTTTTCTTTTTGGAAGTTTCCTCATTACTTTAGAACACTCACCTATAGTATAATAAGTACATATAGCTAAAGAATTTCCTAGAATACTACCTACTGATAAAAACCTTCCTACGAACTATAAACAGAGGATACCAACTGATTGTATAATATCAATTTCTGATAATACTATCTCTTCTCTGATAATACTAATTTAATTAAGTTAGCCGAAACACCAACGATTCTAATTAATAACACTTAATACCAAATACAAAGAAAACTATCACAGTAGGATAGTAATTATGACTTTTCAAATTCCTATCTCCTAGTATATTTTTCGTAGGAATCCTTAGAATTACATATAAATTATTTGTTTGACTTTTTTGCAGAGTTAGGTGGACTTCTGGGAGCAGGCGTGTCAGTCCCCCTGGCAGTGCCCGGCCAAGACTCGCAACAGTACTGGTCTCGACTGCAGTGACCCTGGTGGAACTAGTTTCGTTAAATTCATCACGCCATAACTTACTAGCTGCCGTTCTTAATCATCCAGCTAACATCTATTTGTAAAACACATATATTAGTTCAGAAACTGATATTTATTATTTATGGCAGGTTCTCAACCGTGGTAAACTCTCACACCCTACGAAGTGTGAGTCAAATATTATATAATGGTCAATACCAAACCATTTTTTGTAGACGACATTACCAGCCGCACTACTGTTAGCAGTATTTTCGTTGACAACACATTGTGAAAGACATCCAAAGTGATGAAAAATATGGGACAGTCAGCGTTTTCAATGATCTCTGATCAAAATGCTTGAATTATAAGTAGAACATTGTCATAAAATCAATTCCAATATTTTGATCTTTATCTTGACCGAACCCAAATCTTAGAATTTCAAGTTGACTGATCACTAATCATAGAATTAAAGTTGAAACGTGACAAAGCAAATTGTGTAGGCCGAGCATAGCTTCTATTCGTCTTAGTAGACTATTGGGTACGATTCTTGTGCCTAATCTTTGAAGAAAATGTACATTACTGCGTCTCTAATTGTAACATTAAGAGCAAGATGGTGTGACTAATATGACATTTGAAAAAAGTGTCAGTTTTTTGTACCATCACCACACTTTGTCACATTTTACGAACCTTCTTTTAACCGATTCGTTGCTGATGGCACGCCTGTCGTGTTACCTCTTTTTTTGCGTGTGGCGTTAGCCACTGCAACTCAAGTTTTAGGGAAATCAACCCAGAATAAAACTGTCTTCATTTTTCACGTAAATCAAGCTCGTAGCCTTCGTTTCTGTAATTGTATGTAGCAACGAATCGGTTAATTGTTGGTCAATGTCTGTGGTTTTATTACATAGAATTCAATAGTTCTTTACGCATCCTTGAAGTCACATAAGTAAAATAAGGAATGCAGAGTTATCTTCAAATTTTTATAAGGATAGTCAACAGCATATGAATCTACCCGTATATTTCAACATCAACAATCAAACAAATCAATTTTCAACTCATTAATTGAAGCAATAGATAACGAGCTCAATATTGAAAAAAAAGTCAATGTGTTGTTGCTCCATGTCCATACTTAATCAAAATAGATCTTTTCGTAATAGTGCAACTAGCAAATCTCGTTTTACATTAATATCAACCTTACTGACCCAATTTCACTTACGTTGTATAATTAATACAAGATATGTACTGGTATTAAATTATATTTATTAGTAAATGTTTGTGCACACAATATACTTAGTATAAAGAATCAACATATCTGATAGTTGCCACAAAACAGGAATTCGAGCACAAAATATAGGCTCAAATTGTATCTTTATTATGTATATTAGTATAATTCGTTCAAAAATGTATTCAGTGGCATCTGTTTCTAAAGCACATGTAATGCGCTTTGGAATATTTTCAATGTTTGAATGAAATAAGTACTTAATTTAATTAAATGTGAGTATTATATTTTATTTTACTATGGCAAACAGTAAGTAATAGATAAGTTTAATAAGTATAAGTGACTGGCTCTGTTTGTTGTAATCTAAATGTTTTGTAATTGTTAAGGATAAATCCAAAAATCTGGCTGAAATTGCTTACTTATTCTCTAGTGTCATTCAATAAATTTAAACAAAAGATACCTACCTATTTGTTCAAACGGAGCGATAAAACTAGAATTTTATGAAACAGGGCTTTTAGATTTTAAGTAAAATTGTAAATAATTCATTTATTGCATGTCATGTTCATTGTGATGTGAATCTTTTTTGCAACAAACTTACTTGCTACTGTTGATAAATTCAGAGGGCCTTACTTAACAGTCATTATTCACTCTCTTACTTTTTAGAATGTCAGAAAAACTATAACAATTAAAGATTAATACATTCATTCTATCTTAGATCTTGTACTTATATAAATTTTATTTCAGAACTACACACAGTTTTGTTGGAATCAAAACTCGTTTTCACAAGATAACTCAAGAAGTATTGGTTAATTAACGTTTATAACCCCAAAACTATCGCTACCGCTAAAATTGACTGTTTACCAAAATACTTTAGGTACCAAGTATAATATCAGTAATGCCTTTTAGTACATGAACAATTTGGAGTAAGCTTACGGAATTTTTCCCATTTAAAAAAGATAATTTCAATTATTGTTTTCCGATTATTAAAAAGTTAATTGAGAGTTGTTAATAAACCACACAGCATGCTCGCTTCCGCATTATCAGATGAAAATAGCAAGCCTGAAATCGTGTAGTATATAAACGCAGCCATTCCCATTTCTCAAATTATTTGTGGTAACATTACTTTCGAATTTATTATGCTTAATTATTGTTAGTTTTTAACTGTATAGTACTACAGATAAAAATGAAATTGTGAATAATTGTGTGGTGTCAAAACATTTTAATAACAGCATTATTTAAATAAATTTTGGATCAAATTATTGGAGTTTAAATTGGACACACTTGTTGCTAGTGGTACACGAGACATCTCAAAAAGTAACATTTTCAAAAAAAGAATTGCAATATCTTGTTTTATTTATTTATACACAAAAAAATTAAAGTCGTTTTCCATTGGTAAACATTTATTTTCAGAATTATTAATTGGTTAACTTGAAAAAGATTGACACAATGAATAATGTGTAAGTAATATACCCATTCAAAAAGACACTTCAATAACCAAAACTTACTTCATACTAATCGATTCACTAAATCATAATCTAGTATTGAGATAAGGCGAAGTAGCTTATTTTACCTCGAACCTAAAAAATCCATAACATTATGATCCTAGTCATAAAAGTTAGTAAAAACATTGTGATTATGTTATTAGTATCTACCTCCACCTTTTATTTTTGCGTGCATCTTTGCTTTTGATGGCTTAAATTTTATGGCGTTTTTAGTCATTTGATTTAATAGCCATCGAATCAGAAATAGATCAGTGTTTAGTCTATTCTGGTTTTAGCATTTCATCACTTTTAGTTGACTGTAGGAGAAGGAGGGCAAGATGAGCATAGCGGGCAACACGAATCACTCTAATACTTTTCTATTCGCTCGACCCATTAATATCTCTATAGCGAAAAGACAGGGTGCGGGCACATACGCCATGCGCCAGTTCGCACCTAGCTGTAAGTAAGTGTAAGCGTCTCAGTGTAAAAATATTAAATGGGTGCTTGAAACTAAAATAATTGTTAAGGTAAGTTTTGCGATATTCTGTTTAATCGTCTTTATCCTTCATTATGGTCGGTTGTCACATCTAATGTAGATCAATTTAGATTATTATTTTTAGATTTTTTTTTATCAAGTATCTAAATACCCCATCAGGCAAGATGAATATCACCCCATCGATCTTACCAAATTACATTTTGGTATATTCCTATTTATTTGTATTTTAAATGAATTTAAAAAATGTTACAGATTCTGTCCGGAAACTGGAGGGGATTGCAAGAAAGACTGGCTGTCAGGGTTTCGAAAGAGACATTCTTCGATTGCGTTAATAACTCCCGAGACTATATCTTTAGAGAATTTAAACGTTCTCAGGTAGAGTTTATGATCTATTCCAATTGATCCCAGGAATCACCAACTGGTCCCAGAAACCATGATGGACCTTATCCATAATTAACTGTTGATCATATTCTCGAGTCTAGATGGATCTCGAGTCCATCTGGATGGATAAGTGCTGTAGGTCAAAAGGTGACAAAAATGAAGAGAAAATGTCGAAAGGCTGGGATTTTAACTTTTAGTCCAGTGAAAGGGACCAAAAACTTATTAACTCTGATCAGCATGTTGTCAAAAATTTTGGAAAAGAGAATCTACTTAGTCTAGGAAATACGCACAAGCCATCTTTATCCACGATCATTAAGAAAAAAGAAGAGTATAAAGTTTCAAAGATTGCTCGCAATTTGTATGGTATGCAAATAAGCATGATTATCCTGGAGTCTTATGACTGGATTCAATACTCCGATTGCAGGACTGGACTTATGAAGCATGTTCTTCATACCTTGGGAGGGCCACATACTTCTGCGATGACAATCAAGATCAATAACGTTCCGCATCTCGATGAATCATCTTGCCCGATCCTCTGAACCATTTTAGCCAGGGCAGAGAGTAGGGCAAAATGAGGCAAACTTAAGATTTTATTTATTGATCTCTTATTACGGTTGCACTTAAAATTATATTGTAGTATCTTATATTAGATATTTATTTCAAAACTTTGCGCTTTGCTTTGGGGATCAGAAAAAATCTAATGTTGTTTAATTTGTTGTATTTATTCTATATTATTAGGCGGGTTTATTTGAAGTGATTTGGATTACGAGTGGAAAGTTTTTGATAAATCTTCAATTGAAGATTATGCAGTTAGTCTGAAATATATTTTTTCTAGTGACAGAAAGTCTTGGGTTTGCGTATTCTATTTCGTAGGCACCTGTATTTTAACAGTAGGCAATTGAATAGCATACAGTTGCTGGCTATTGTTTTTGTATTTCAGATTAATTAGTGGAGTAATGATAAATAAATCTAGGATGTAAAACATGAATTCTTTTTTTTTAAGTGCGTTACCAACAATGATCGGAATAGGCACCTACTACAATTTAATGTGAATGATCTTAAACATTGTATTAATATATTTGTTATGATAAAATGTTTCTGCACTGACAAAAGGAGGTATTAGTTGTCAAATTACTTATTCTGTGCCAAATATCTCCTTGAATTTCCAAGGTTATTTTGT
Source organism: Calamotropha paludella (assembly GCA_927399485.1). NCBI lineage: Eukaryota > Metazoa > Arthropoda > Insecta > Lepidoptera > Crambidae > Calamotropha > Calamotropha paludella. The sequence continues at coordinate 13,448,955 of OV656803.1, read as the reverse complement.
GCTTTTCTGGATCATGCTAGAAAATAAGTATGATATACCCTAAAGATCTAACCAATATGCTAACATCGCAAAGTAACATTGGAACCATGGCAATTCTTTATTGAAGCGAAGCTTCTTTACGGAGTACGGGCCGCTCGCATATAGGCGCTCGCCGCGCGTCTAATCTATCCGCACTAAGCATCAGATTTAAAAGTTACATGAAAGCGTCACATTTAGAACGGTTACACGATATATATATATATATCGTCTCATAGTGCACGGCCTTCTGTCTCGCTTTCACTCATGTCAGTACATCCATATTACGTTCAGTCATCATGCTTAAATAAAATATGAACTATAAAGTGAATGCTTACCATAGTGTTTATGACTGAACTTTTGTTTTAAGTAGGGTGACTGATCCAATTATCAGCACTTTAAGAGTTAGCCCTAACTTAAGCGCGTTTATAACATTGATAAATACTGTTTCACCTGTTATGACGAGTTTTCTGGTTTCAATATTCAATCAGTAAGATGATTATTTGAAAAAAAAAATGTTTATCTTTATTATTATTTTTTCGATAGGCAAGAGTAAAAAATGACCATATCACCATTTACTAGCACCATCACCACCAATTAATAGCATAGAGTGAACCAATTCTCAGCACTGTGATAGTGGTATTGAAATTATATGAAATAAAAAATTGTTTTATTAGGCAGTACTATAATCATTTTTATTTAATATTTATAGACAGGTGTTCATTTTCAGGAGAGGATGGCATATTGTTTTCATGAATCACAACTTGGTGATTAATAAATGTCTCCTGTTTTTCGTTAGCTTTTATATTGTTTTCTTTTTTCTCTTGTATTTTAATAGCTTTTGTCTGTTGTTTTTTAGTAGCTTTTGTTTCTTTCGCTTTTTTGTTTATCTTATTTCTAGTATTTTCTACTTTCGCGTTATTTTTTTCTTCTTGTTTCAGTAATCTGTTCTTCTTACGAGTCGCCTGTTCTTTTTCTTTAAGTTGTTTAGCTTTTAATTTGTCGTTTTCGTTCTTCTGCCATTCAGCTGAAGTAAGAACAAATGACATTCTCTCTACATTTTTAACACCTTTTCGTTCAGGTGTTTTTTCCGTAACCAATACGTCCTGTCATTTGACTGGAGTTAGTAAATATTGATGACTATCAAGACTTAAGAAGTGCGCACTCCCAAGACAATCTTCAGTATTGTTAACAGATGGTTCATTCATTGTTGCAGTGTTCATATCTTCCATTTCATCTACAAAATCTTCTGCTAATATTACTGGAAATTGATCAATATTGAGAAACTCGATAACATCTTCGTGGGATGTGGACGCATCAGTTTGATCATCAAAATAACAACAAATCTTCTTTAAAATTCTTTCTGTTTCTGTTAGGCTTTCAAGCGGCGTTCTTTGCAGAAATGTAATTTTTTCTTGTCCTTCAATCTTTTGTAAAGTTTCAAGTGTCATAACTCTATCTTTTTGTAATTTTGATTTGTCTTCTTTAGGTTCTTCATCATGTTTACTTCCTTTATGCAGACATTTTTTGTAGTTGATGGCTTCAGAGTTCCAGGGACATAAACCAGTAGTCCTGAATCCATTTATCACTGTTGTATGTTTGACACCAACCTCTAAAGCCTCCTTAAGAACAGGTACAAAATTATACTTTGTGAGAGCCTCCAAAGGATGATCTCTCCTCCATTTCAGGACACTTTCCTTCCATGCATATTTGAGAGGTCTAAAGGCTGACACGTCGGCTGGCTGTAGTATCCGTGTGGCATTGGGGTATAGAGCAATCAAAATAATCTCCAACTTGCTGCACAATTCACTCACTTCAAGACTAAGATGTGTTTTGTGCCCATCTACAAATAGTATGATGGGAAATGTTACTTTTTCTTTAATAAGGTATGGATAAAATACATTTTTGATATAATCATAGAAAAGTTCACATTTCATCCAGCCAGTATCGCTTAAACCAATGCCCCACTCATTTGGGATTGATGATGTTATATCCTTGGGAAGCCTCTTGTTGGGAAACACAATTAGTGGAGGTGTAATAACTCCGTTGGCGCAAAACGTAAACAGTACAGTAAGGGCTGTTTTGGCTGCAGCGTGATCCACTTCATACACGTCTCTTTCTCCTCGTAATGAAATAACTTTGCCACTCTTGGGACATAACTGAAAGTTAGTTTCATCCCCATTAAAAACACGAGACGGATTCTGTAAGATGTCAAAGTAGTTGTTTTCCTTAAGATATAACTCAATTTTGTGGAACCACCCTTTGATGTCTTCTTCTGATACATTAGCACTGGCTGATGTTACAGCTTCGGCAGTGCGTTCACTGAGTTCTGGATGACGGCGCATAAAAAGGTTATACCATTTTCTACCAGGTATGTCATCTTTAAAGGGGTTTTCTCTTCCTGTCTTCTTTAAGAAATTCGCAACACTCAATTGTAAATCAGTCTTTCTTTTTGGGAATCCTTTCCGACAGCAATCTAAAACCCACTTTACTAAAACTTCCTCTTCTTCGTTCGACAATATTGGATCAGGGCCTGGTAGCTTCTTGCATGGCTTTCTTAATCGCGACTGGATAGTTCCTCTAGGTACATTGAAGGTTTTCGAGGCCAGTTTTTTGGACATACCCTTTTCTACTTCATCTAAAGCTTTTAATAGATTTTCGTTAGAGTATTTTTTTCTTTTATTGGGCATATTTACTCTCTTTGGTTTCATGGTAGGTGGGTCTGAAAAATGATAAAATGCTAGGAAAACCAAATTATCAGCATGCTTTTGATCTAATTATCAGCACTATGCTGACAAATGGCAAATGTAATTTAAGCACCATGCTAAGATTTGGATTCTGAAGGTATAAACTACTCTATAATTTTTTTTTATATATTTTATGCAATTTCAATGCGATCTTATAAGATAAATTGTTATAATAGAAAAATACTAGAAAAAATCGACTCGGGTCACAAGTGAATCTCAGGCGGGAATCGAACCCGCAACCTTTTGGAAATCCGGTCCAATGCTCTCCCAATTGAGCTACCGAGCCTTGCGAACACTCGTCGAAATTTTCAAGTACATTCCTGATTTTACGCTGTAGGCCAGCGTTGTTTCATCAATGAGAGGAACATCCTCTCGTATTCGAAAGAAACATTTTTACAAATGTTTGGTCAATCGATTAAGATGAAACGACGAGTGTTCGCAAGGCTCGGTAGCTCAATTGGGAGAGCATTGGACCGGATTTCCAAAGGTTGCGGGTTCGATTCCCGCCTGAGATTCACTTGTGACCCGAGTCGATTTTTTCTAGTATTTTTCTATTATAACAATTTATCGTATAAACTACTTTTACGAAAAAAAATGAATTCTATGCATCAAATAAACACGGTTTGCAATAAAAAAATTGTAATAAGTATTTACGTACTATTTTCCATTTATCAACACCAGTGCTGATAATTTGGAATTCGCAAAATATTAGATCCATATATCAGCACCAGGGATGTTGCGAATATTCGCATCCGCATCCGCATATGCGGAACATCCGCATCGATTTAGACATCCGCATCTGCATCCGCATCCGCATATAAATCGATGCGGAGCTGATGCGGATGCGGATGCGACAAGAAAGAAAGGGAAGGGGCCGGCGAGTGGCGAGTGTCGACCGAGTAAAAGATTAAAGATGATATATTAAAGATTAGCAGAAACACCGAAGACATCTTGGCTTCTCGAAGAATATCTCCAAGTACCGAAAGAGTAAAGAAAATGATAATGACAGATTTCACGGAAACAGAACGGAACGACTAGAGACCTCAGGTACAGGACGTCAGTCCTGTTTAATTAGTGATCTTACCATGATGCTACACCAGGAATTGTCAGCCCTGACACAATTCACAAGAAGCAGTTACTTACTTTCCGTAATAAAAAGTGAGTTAATCTAAATGAGAGTCCTCTTTAATGGTGGAGTGTTAATCAAAGTGAGTTCAAACTGTTACCTAAAAAAGCACGCAAATTCTTACCAGCGCCACCAGCCAGTGTTCCAAGTGAACAGTTATTTAGTAGCGCATGATTAATACACGAACCCTTGCGAAACAGACTGGAGTCCGAAAAGGCGGTCATTCTACTTTAAATATAATCATTAAATATAATGCTCCAATATTTAAATTTCATTACTAAAACAATTAATCAGTAATAGTAATTCACTCACTATTTTATTATTAAAGTAGCTGACCCGGCCACACGTTGCCGTGGCTCAGTTATTATAATTTGCAAAAAAAATTTTTATTAAAAACCAGCAATAGCCCGCTGGCGCGTTCTGAGCCCGCGCGATAGGCAGCCTTTGTGATATTGACCCGACGTGCCCGACGTGACGGCATAGACAGTGGTGGCATGCGCGTGAGCTGCGCGCTGTACTGGACACTGTTACTTTATTTTTCTAAAGTAATTTTTTTTTTTTAAATAAATGTAGCCTAAGTTTCTCCTTATTACATCAGCTATCTGTCAATAAAAGTTCCGTCAAAATCGGTCCAGCTATTTCAGCGTTTAGCCCGAACAAACAGAGAGACAGACAGACAAAAATTGTAAAAAATGTAGTTTTGGTGTGTGTACGTATCCGTACCGTATATATATGCATGTAGTAAAAAACGGTTATTTCAATATTACAAACAGACATTCCAATTTTATTTATATGTATAGATAAACAAAGGATAAATATTACTGCTTTTTACCCTACCAAACCAACACTTAAGTTCTTTGTACAGATCCGCATCCGCATCCGCTTCCGCGGATGTGAGCCTCTTAAAATCCGCATCCGCATCCGCATCCGCGGATGTGAAAAAAAACACATCCGCAACATCCCTAGTATGTACCAGGGATGTTGCGAATTAGGGATGTTGCGGATGCAATTTTTTTCACATCCGCGGATGCGGATGCGGATTTTAAGAGGCTCACATCCGCGGAAGCGGATGCGGATCTGTACAAAAAACTTAAGTGTTGGTTTGGTAGGGTAAAAAGCAGTAATATTTATCCTTTCTTTATCTATACATATAAATAAAATTGGAGTGTCGGTTTGTAATATTGAAATAACCGTTTTTTACTACATGCATATGAATATATATACGGTACATACACCAAAATAACATGTTTTACAAGTTTTGTCTGTCTGTTTGTTCAGGCTAAACACTAAAATAGCTGGACCGGTTTTGACGGGACTTTTATTGGCAGGTAGCTGATGTAATAAGAAAGTAAGTTAGGCTTATTTTATTAAAAAAAAATAGAAAAATAAAGTAATATTGCCATGTCCAAGTACTGTCCAGTACCGCGCGCAACTCACGCGCATGCTACCACTGTGCCGTAACAGTTTGAACTCACTTTAATTAACACTCCACCATTTAAGAGTTCTTGTGAATTGTGTCAGGGCTGACAATTTCTGGTGGTTCCTGACTCTCCTCAACATCGCTATGAATCGAGCATCATGGTCAGATTACTAATTAAACAGGACTGACGTCCTGTAACCTGAGGTCTCTAGTCGTTCCGTTCTGTTTCCATGAATTCTGTCATTCTCATTTTCTTCGCTCTTTCGGTACTTGGAGATATTGTTCGAGAAGCCACGATGTCTTCCGTGTTTCTGTTAATCTTCAATATACTTAGGTAACACGGAAAATGTTTAGAAAAAGAAAAACGGCTTAATGAAGAAAGTTGCCAATACTTTTATTGTTTTTCGAAGTAATCTCCGTTCCTCTCTACACATCGTCGCATTCGAGGGAACCACTGAGAAAAGCAGTGGGCCCATTCTTCCTTAGGGGTCTCTTCTTTAGCATTTTCGTACACTTTCACCGCATCTTCAGGGCTCGTAAAGCGAATTCTCTTTAGTTCTTGAGAATAAATAAAAGTCGCAGGGCGCCAGGTCAGGACTGTATGGTGGATGACTCATTATCTCGACACCTGCCATAGTCAAATATTCAACAGTCCGTTCTGCGGAGTGCGCTGAAGCATTGTCATGGTGAAGGAGGATCCTGCTTCGAGGGTGCTGCTGTCGATTTTTTTCTAAAACGACAGGCAAACAGCGATTAACATACCAGTCTGCAGTAACTGTCCTTCCATCTTCTAGCACAACTGCCGCGAAATGACCCTTCCGACCAAAGAATGAGGCAATCATCTTTTTTCCTTGACTTCTTCCTTATTTTACCTTGTTGGCCGATCCTCGAAAGGAAACACTCACTGAGCTGATTGTCTTTTGGTTTTGGGTTCGTAGCAATATATCCAGCTTTCATCACCTGTTACGATGTCAAATACAGCATTTGAGTCACCGCCGTTGAACTTATCTAACATTAGGAAGGTGTTTCTGGTCGTCGGTTAAAGTATGGGGAATCCATCAGGTACAAAGCTTCTTGACGCCTAAATGTTCGTGGAATATTTTTGAACTTGACTCATACCAATGCCTAGGCTTGCCCGTATCTGCTGATAGGTCACTCTCTTATCATCCTCTATCATGCGTCGCACAGCACTGATGTTATCTTAACCTGTCGAACCCCAAGTACTTCCAAATTTTTTATGTACCTCGGCCCAGCTGGAAGTACTCACTTGAGACGCCCCGCCCACTTAAGTGTTTTTATAGCCTTGTTCTTCTATTCTTACACTTAGAACAATCAAAGTATATATTTTTGAGAAGCTAGTGAAACAAGCTTTACAATGGTGTATAAATCATAAGCTTTTGTGTTTTTGTAATAATATTTGTAAGGACAGAAACAAACGAGGACGAAAAGAGACTATACTTTTTCAATAAATGCTGCCTGAGCCATAAATTAAATTATATTATTGTTTTATTTTTAATTTCCTAGTATCTGAAATATATTTACTACAAGATAATACTATAAAATACATATGTACCAGTTATAAAAATACTTTAAAAATAGGTCACTGTCTCCAAGTAAACAACTCTGCGACAACGTCACGGCACAGTACCAACTTCAGAATGATGTAAAAATTTATTTTTTCATTATGGCTGCTCTGATTTCTTCTTTGTTTTGTAGCAAATGTCATTACGAATCCATAAACACTAAGTTTGCTAAGGTAAAAAAGAGTTTAACGCACTTAAAATAAGGTAGAAATGCCCCGACATCGCACGACATCGTTTGATGTATCTGGGCCGTAAGGACAACTTTTTTCGCGACATCGTTTGATGTATCTGGGACTCAACAGGTTAAGTAGTCGCTGTTAAAGGACGTCCTTCACGCGGATCATCATTGAGATTGCTACGTCCACGCTTAAACTCGTTAAACCAATTGTAAATAGTGGCACGAGATGGGGCTTCATTAAAAAATGCTATTCGCAGCCTATCATAGCTTTGTTATTGAGTTAGCCCATAACGAAAGTCATAATAAATTATTGACCGAAAGTTTTCTCGTGTTAGGTTAATTTTCACTTGTAACAAGAGTGTTAGATTTGCCGCAAATTCACAAAAACAAATGACAAATGAATGCAATATACTACATTAGGTTATCAAAGAGTTCTAAAATTGAAATTCAAAAAAGTTTTCATTACGTATCATCTTTAATCTTTTACTCGGTCGACACGTGCCACTCGCCGGCCCCTCCCCTTTCTTTCATGTCGCATCCGCATGCGCAAGAAAGAAAGGGAAGGGGCCGGCGAGTGGCGAGTGTCGACCGAGGAAAAGATTAAAGATGATATATTAAAGATTAGCAGAAACACCGAAGACATCTTGGCTTCTCGAAGAATATCTCCAAGTACCGAAAGAGTGAAGAAAATGAGAATGACAGATTTCATGGAAACAGAACGGAACGACTAGAGACCTCAGGTACAGGACGTCAGTCCTGTTTAATTAGTGATCTTACCATGATGCTACACCAGAAATTGTCAGCCCTGACACAATTCACAAGAAGCAGTTACTTACTTTCCGTAATAAAAAGTGAGTTAATTTAAATGAGAGTCCTCTTTAATGGTGGAGTGTTAATCAAAGTTAGTTCAAACTGTTACCTAAAAAAGCACGCAAATTCTTATCAGCGCCACCAGCCAGTGTTCCAAGTGAACAGTTATTTAGTAGCGCAGGATTAATACACGAACCCTTGCGAAACAGACTGGAGTCCGAAAAGACGGTCATTCTACTTTAAATATAATCATTAAATATAATGCTCCAATATTTAAATTTTATTACTAAAACAATTAATCAGTAACAGTAATTCACTCACTACTTTATTATTAAAGTAGCTCACCCGGCCACACGTTGCCGTGGCCCAGTTATTATAATTTGCAAAAATTTTTTTTATTAAAAACCAGCAATAGCCCGCTGGCGCGTTCTGAGCCCGCGCGATAGGCAGCCTTTGTGATATTGACCCGACGTGCCCGACGTGACGACATAAACAGTGGTGGCATGCGCGTGAGCTGCGCGCTGTACTGGGCAGTACTTTGACATAGAAACATTACTTTATTTTTCTAAAGTAAAATAATAAAAAAAAAGTAGCCTAAATTACTCCTTATTACATCAGCTATCTGTCAAAAAAAGTTCCGTCAAAATCGGTCCAGCTATTTCAGCGTTTAGCCCATACAAACAGAGAGACAAACAGACAAAAATTGTAAAAAATGTAGTTTTGGTGTGTGTACGTATCCGTACCGTATATATATGCATGTAGTAAAAAACGGTTATTTCAATATTACAAACAGACACTCCAATTTTATTTATATGTATAGATAAACAAAGGATAAATATTACTGCTTTTTACCCTACCAAACCAACACTTAAGTTTTTTGTACAGATCCGCATCCGCATCCGCTTCCGCGGATGTGAGCCTCTTAAAATCCGCATCCGCATCCGCATCCGCGGATGTGAAAAAAGCACATCCGCAACATCCCTAATCAGCACCACATTTTTTAACAATATATCACCATAACCTCAAATTTTTCTTTTCAAACTATCCTCGTAAACCATCTAAGAAATCAGATAAATCGAAAGTTTCAGTATAAATTATCTAAAAGATCTAATATAGTATATAAAATGTAAACACGTGAACTTACCTTCAATCACTAAGAACAGGCAAAAACAGGACAAACTGCAGGACACAAACGTTTCTTTACAAAATTGGCGCCATTTTGAAGTCGGAAAGTATGGTATTGCCAGGAGTAGAATTCCAAAAACATCAATTTATTTATTTTTTAAGTGGTAACCCAAATTAGTCAGTGACAACCTTATAATTATACCATTTATTCGGAGTGCTGATTATATGGTGCAGTGCTAGCATTTGGATCAGTCACCCTAGCATGTTAAAATTTTTTTTAAGTATTAATTTTAACTCGCTCCAATTATTTAGTTCCGATATGAGCAGATATTAAATAACGAACGAAACACTTATATGTACAAACAACCATACCTGGGAGCGAATATTTATGCCTAACTCTTTAGTATCTTAACTACAAACACACTGTACCTAGTAAAGCAAGGAACTGGAATTTCTCGAAATATAAACAAAATTTGTTGTTGCTCTTAAATTTTCAAACCGCTGTGTGTTGTTTTAAATTTCGGACGTGAAGATATCAAGATCACATAAGTAGTCAAGTTTCAGTAGCGGAGCGGAATTAAAAATATATTTATTGATTATATATGATTTACTTTATCGATATTACAAATATATCTTATTTATATATTTATATATATATATATTATAGTCTACGATAGACCAAGTGAACCCTCGCTCGAAGAGGGAGGCGAATTAGCTGTGGGATCATTTTTATTTTTTATGCAAAATGCACCCTCCGGACACGGGGGAGGCAGGTGGTGAATCCGCGATGGATACTTCGGGCCGGCCCGAGAGTTATGTCAGACTCGTACTGACTAATCACCACCTGAAAAACCCGGGAAAGTTCATAAGCCTTCGTCTGAGGCGACCACCCCTCTAGAGAGGGGTGGCGCAAGCACTACTCACCTAGGTGAGAGAGCGCATAGAAAAATCGACCGGCTCCCAGAAGGGGGGTCGATCGTGATTATGAAATTAAGTCGGCCGGCTGCCAGAGGGGAGGCCAGTCCGCAACTGAGAGGACTGGGGTAGACCTGAAGGATCTGCGTTTGGCTGATTCCCGTGCCTCTAAGAGGAGGTTTCAGGTCAGCCGACATTCGGTTGGGTTGGTCTGTCAGAACAGATCTAGGTCGCCTGGACATTACGATTACGATTGTTTCCTTCCAGGCTGCTGGAAAGCTTCAGTGACAGAAGAGGCAGAGTCTACAGGCGTCCTGCCCGCCTAGCATGCGCTGCTTGAGCTATTTCGCGCAAGATTGAAGAGAAGTTTGTCGATATCGACATATATCTTGTTGTCCTTAACATGTAGGCAAACGGATGTTGTACTCTTGATATATGATTATAAATTACTTTATTATCTAACATCGCCATATCGGTATAGTTTATTCAATTAATGTTGTGTGTTTTAGCCTTTTATTTACTTTTCCGAAATGTGGATTACAACAATTGTGACGTTGACTGACGACTTACATATAGGCCAAGCATGCGCTACTTGAGATATCTCGCGCACGATTAAAGAGGAGTTTGTCGATAGCGATATGTCTCGTTTTCTCAAACATGTAGAATATATATATATGATTTGATATATGATTATAAACTACTTGAATATCTAACATAGCCACACCGTTATCGTATATTTAATTAGTATTGTGTGTTTCACCCTTTTATTTACTTTTTGGAAATGTGATGAAACCAAACGGATAAAAACGAAATAACGAATGTGACAGTAAATATATACCTACTTATATACGTATTTCATTGCATCTGTTTTAGGATTCGAATTAATGATGTACGAAAAAAATATTTGTGCCAATATATCGTAAAAAAAACCGATGAGACCGATTTTTAATATTAAACCAGTAAGATTTGTAAATATAAATAAAATACGTATACCGATATCTATATATATATAACTACATAAAAAAAGATATACCTACTTATAATAATAGGAATATATTTATTATTATAGAAATATTCTCTATAAATATAAGTATAAAACATATATTTACGTGTCGTTCGACTTTAATATACTTTGAGTATATAATTGCAATATATTTCTATTAGACTATTATTTACATACACACACCATCATCGCTTCAATCGAAATATCACACAAACCACTTGTTGTCTTCTCTACGTTAGTACGTAGGAAGGACGAGAAATATGTCGATTATATCGGTTAAAATATCGACAAAATTCTGTTGCCATGTTGTAGACGAAAAAGCCGCGGCTAAGTTAACTATTTTTTTGACATATGAAGTCTACTTTTAAGCGCAACCATGTTAGCGACGATAGACGACAAATGACTAACACACGAGAAAACGGGTCGACAAAATATTGTCGTGTTGCGTATGCTAAGCGGGCTGGAGAACGATTTGCGCAGTGCTGTTTTGTTAAAACAATAGCATACGGCGGCGGCTCCTACATTATGTGGGCTGGCCCACATCGATTTTTCTTTCCAACGTTATACTGGTATTACGTTGGAAAGAAAAATCGAGGTCAGTGTCGTGCCTGAGGGAGGCCGAGAAGGAGGACTGACAGCTGATAGGTACATTAGCGACATTCTCCAGGACCACGTTGTGCCTAACGAAGGATCTGTCGGCGACAACTTCTTGTTGATGCACGACAATGCCCGGTGCCACATGTCGCATGTTACTCAGCAGTTCCTGGTCTACGTGGAAATCCAGACTATGAACTGGCCTGCGCTCAGCCGGACCTAATTCCTAATGAGCACTTATGGGATGAGTGTCGAACAGCTGAAGGCAGCGTTACTGGAAGAGTGCGACGTTATTACTTAAGAGACGGTGAAGACTATTTTTTATTTTATTTTATTTATTAGGATAACTTACTGCTACAATACATGATACATATTATGTTACATAGATTACTATGAGCTATTTACAAGTTTCCACAAACAGTTGAAAATGCAATGTTAATAAGAAATCGAGAACAGTAAGCTAGACGTTATCTTACAGAACTTGTACAATAAAATAAAGTAAAGCATACCATGTACCATGTACACAAACTCAAAACGTGTAAAGAATATAGTTGCAAGTGCCCGCTTCAGCGAAACAATGCTGTCACAGAATAAATCAATGTCAGTGTCATCGCTTATTGAATTAAACAAGCGACACGAGCGAATCAGGTAGCTGTTTTGTCGATAGTTGGTATGCACTCTTGGAACATGCAGTCTCAGTTTTCTACGAGTGATGGAGCAGAAAGGTACTGTGAGCTTTAAGCGCTCAAGAAGTTCAGTCGAGTCTATTTCGCCTTTTAATAGTTTTGATCGCCTAAATCACATCTGAAATATCTCTACGGACTTTGAGAGGGAGTAAGTGATGTCGAGCACATTTAGCCTTGTAACTCGTGTCATAAAATCCTGTTTTAAATTCTAAATAACTATTAACGTATTAACACGCTCAATAAAAAAACGCTTGCAATCTGTAATTAGGGCTAGGGGAGGGACGCAAGTATTGATAGCAATCAATTTTATTTGTTTTGAAAAAAAATGCTTTATTTTGTAATTACCAAAAAAGATCGCTTTTCCTTAAATCCTTATTTTGCCACTGCTCTTATTCGAATGACATTAGTTAACCGATTCGTTGCTACATACAATTACAGAAACGAAGGCTACGAGCTTGATTTACGTGAAAAATGGAGATAAGTTTTATTCTGGGTTGATTTCCCTAAAACTTGATTTGATGGAGTTATCATCGATATAAAAATTACACGTTTTCAGTGGCTAACGGCACACGCAAAAAAGTGATGACACGACAGGCGTGCCATCAGCAACGAATCGGTTAAAAAGCTTTGGCAATCATTAATAATTAAAAGCTGAAGAGTCGCGCTTTTAAATAGTGTATATTTTTTTTAGGATTTTATTTGTTTACATTATATGAGTATAAGTACATTTATAAGCAACTATTGAGTTAATTTGGTTGCTCGCGAATGTATGTATATCGTGTAACGGTACTAAATGTGACTCTCTCGTGTAACGGTAAAATCTGAGGCTTAGCACGGTAGTGCGACCGCGAGGCGAAGAAAAAATCCAAAAAATAAAAATTAATAGAACTTACTTAAGTTAGTAACTTTTTTGACAATCATTTGCGTTTAAGTTACAGCCCTCAAATATGACATGGTTCTGTCTCAACTGCTTATTTACTACTATAACAAAGCAGGATCAGGAAAGCCTAAAAGCAATCGACCGATCTTATCTACAAAAAGTAGATTTGACACGAACATGTTTTCTTTGGTACCTATCTTTAAAGTTATAAATCATCATCGGAATCTACAAGGGCCTCTATATTACTAAGCAAATCTTTATCACTATCAATTTTATTTAAATTACTATGACAACTTGCTACAACATCCGGTACATTTTTAACTAAACCTAAATCTGATATAGTAACATCACTGTCGTCCAAATCCTCACTTAGGTCTACTATAATGACCGGTTCACCCATGTTGGTAGAGTCCACGTCTATTATCTCAGTGTCCAATATTGTACTTACATCTAAATTTTTATCACTGATACTTACATTCACTATCTGTACCTCTGTATCAAAATCCTTGTCACTTTTGTTACAACTGCTCACTTCATCTTTTGTTTCTGTACAATCTTTACTAGAATTCAAACTTGTGTTTCTAATTAACTTAGGTTTAGATATTTGTTCGGTAAGTTTTATTCTTTTGAATTCGAAGCAATCATCGACTAGTTCATCGTCGTGAATTTCATATAGATCACTTTGTTCTGATAAAGTTCGTTTCCTATTGATGTCAACTTCAGTCTGTTTTTGATTTGATTTAGCCTGACTGGTGGCCGCCGGCGTATTATGATCTAATTTTTTATAGACTATGGAATTACTCCTAACTACCTTGATAATTTTATTCCCTGATGAGGTGACGGTCTCCTGAGTGGATAACTTTCTTTTTCGTAAATTAAGCGTGATCGGTACTGTATGTACGATAGTTTCACTTTTCTTTCTGGCTCTTATTTCCTCTAGTGAGAGAACTTTGAAATCTAACGAGTTTCGTCGATCAACGGGAGCGGGCTGCTGCTTTTTACCTGCAATCTCGTCTAAGGATAGCCTGTCGTATTTGGTGGACAAGTTGTTCCTCACAATCTTACGCTCTTTTGGCGGCTCGACGAGTGGCAAGGTGTCGTAGCTGTAGAAAGCAGCAGCCTCTGCTTGTATTTTCTCAAGTAGTAGAAGCTCCAGCGACTTAGTGCGAGCGATGCGCTGCGCGTCGTCCGCTGTCACGGTTTTAGTGGGCGTCGACGATGGAGCGCTTTCATTGTCCGACTCTGCAAGAACACACGAAGTAATCGCTTAATGGATCGGTCGTATAAATCTGATATTACTCATGATTTTCGTAATTAATTTTGAAACGACCCGTCCGGTTGCACTTGCGTGTGTTCTCGTCTAGTCGACCTGAAACGGAGTGGGTGGTCACAAAATAATTACAAAAATCATATTATGGAACATTTTATTTACTCGTTGGTATATTAAACACAATTTGATTAAACAATATCAAAGTACCTGTTTCAACAAGTTTTCCTATATTGGTTTGAAGTTAATTAGCTTATAAAAGGTCTTAATAACACACGCAATACTAATATTAAACTATTTGAAATTCTTATACAACATAAGATTAAAGTTAACATAACAACAACCCCGTTGTAACTGAAATAATGGACTGTCAGGTTTCGCACGATACTAATGAAACCGAATCTTGAAACCGAAACGTGCATATTGGTTGCATTGATAACAAATATCGATGCCAAATTAAATCTACGTTACGGCACACGTCAACCAAATAATCACAGCAGTCCATGGTAGTCTTATGGATTATTTTCTATCTGAATTGCAGAGGACCTAGTGTAATGTACTCTACCTCCCACATGGTAGCAACATTGAAAATCAGTCTGTATTTGCTAAACAACTTTGCACATTACTAACAGTCTATACAAGTTCTTGTGTAGTCGAACAAAACATTGGAATCTTGGTGCGATTTGCGAAAACGGTTGTCTACATAAGTATATCAACAATATTATATTTACTGAAAATAAAATCAATAATCAAATAGAAGACATTAATCAGGTTACTCTAAAGGATTTTGATGTGTGGTGTATTGATCACATCATAATAAACTGAAGTAGTTTTACCTTTAAAATCTTCTAATTTTCCCTGTTAAAATTCTTAATTTAAGCGTTTCCAATAGAACTCACTGTTTTAAATATATATGTCCAAACATAATTTCTTCTAAACAGGAGTCTAAATATACATTCTATTGTACCTGAAAATAACTGGCTTTGAAAGTCAAAGAAATCCTATAATATGATAATTCCAGCATTAGACCAGTGTCTAAAACTGTTAATGGAGTATATATTATAAAATTGTTTGGATTTAGGTCAATTTAGAAAATAATGTTCTCTGAAACAACTAAACTTGTGACTTATGATTTTAACCAATAATAGATAGTCAATTACTCATTTGAAAAAAATCTATACTCTTTAAAATTCCTTGCAAATAAAGTGTTTACGCTTATCACATTAAACTCGCAAACCGGTTCCTAAGTTTATTCACACTCTTTAAACTGTAGTGAGCGATAATAAAGTCTCCTGTAGTCACAGTCGACTAATTTGATTCGTAAACCACCTTATAACCGCATCAACCGTTAAATCGATTGAAAAACTACATGCCACAAATGTTTAATATATCGTGATAAACTTCTAGAGTGGTCTAAGAATCAAATTGCTTAACAATACATCGCATTCTTCACTTTTTCGAGGAATCACATCATAATCAAACACAGTTTTTCATATATTCTCTTTTTAATGTAGTGAAAAAGACATACCGCACGTCTTACCACAAGTCCTAATGCAAATTTAGATTCTCATAAATAGATTAATGCACTTCTTCTACTGAGAAGTTTACAATTCACTTCGGAAGAGTTGAACGACAAAAACGATTAGATCGGAAGTAGCAAATTGTTGCCTTCTACAACCAACGGATAATTTTCGCAATGATCACAAATTTAAATTACCTCTATTTACCCTGTTATATAATGCAAATAAACCAAACAAATTTGCAAATATCTCTATAAAATGCTTGCATCTCTTTATGTCTAAGTATTGGCGTCGTCATCGTTCCCTTCTATATATGGACTTGTAGTGAGACGTCACCTAGTTACAGCTCACACCAATCTCTATGCGTTGGTTATGCACAAAACGCAAACAAGTATCACCGGAACATGGAGTGCGGGGCAGGTAAAAATATACGCGCGCAGCCCGTGCGATAGTGTGAGGTTTGTTTCTTAAAGGAAACAAGTGCCCGGATATTGCAAAACACGTGTTTCACCATGTCCATAGTAATTGGTGGGAGCTGTAATCGTTAACCTTCGATTCAAAAACTATCGGTCCGTTAGGTTAACAGAAAACTTCAACATTCCAACAATTATTCTAATCACAAATAAATAGATTCTAATAAAACACAAGACTACAGCGTTATACTAAATACATATAAAAGTATTGCTAGAGTTACGAGTGAAACCAATACCTTTTGTTTTTAACTAAAAAAGTTGCTTCTTGAGCTGCTCTGACAAAACAACCATTTTTGTACTAATTCATATTCCATAACCAACACACATGTAACTTCAATTCTTCATTCTAGAATTTTATTACATAATCAATTTTACTACTTCGATTCACCGACGATTTAAATGTCAGGAAAAAAATGAAGCTCACGACAACCCTTTTGAAACCATTCCACACCTTGCACTTTCCCCACCCATCGCGACATCAGTTGATGGTCTGATTTATATTGTTAGTATTTTTTTAAATTCACAAATAATGACTAGGCGTAACATGGGCCATATTTCAGACAAAATTACTTTTATGTCAGCTTCCTTTACCACTGTCCTGCGTTAATGTTTCGTAATAAATATAGGAACTTTACTCTCAGTGCAAAAATATATAAAATTGATATTTTGTCACCAAATATTGAGAGAAAAATCAATTTGAAAGTTATCATATATTTTCCACTATATTTATTGCAGTGCTATCATAGTAATACATATGGTAAACCGGAAGCATTCTCAAATATGTATTATCAAAAACCGCTAAGCAATTACATTTATTTTTTGCTATTTTTATTAGCTTATTTTTACTCGCCTAAAAATGGTAATACAATCTTATTTAAACACGATTTTTTTTAATATCGCAAATATCACAATTCTATAACATCCATATAAAATGAATGCCATGTAAGTTATAAAATTGTGATTTTTACAATCATACTCACATACATTTTTTAAATTTTATTAGCTCTATCTAACTTTCATGGTGCGAATATAAAGTATATGGGACCAAAGAGCAGTGAGTATCGTTATAATACCGTTCAGGCCCTCAAAACATCCTACATACTAACATACAAACAATTTAAAGGCATAAAGCTTGTTTTTTTTCTGTTTTTTTTTTCATCTATATTAATGAGTTACATTATTCGTGTATATATATTTTTATTTGTATTTATTATGTTTTTTAACCTATTTATTATGTACTTTTCTATCATAGACAAAGATTATATCAACATCTATTCAAAAATTATTACAGTGATATTTCAAATAAACGTTGACATCCCTTGTTTCAGTCAACATGCATTCAAAATGCAACTGTAAACCACTATAATATGCGATATAAATAATTTATATCATAAAATAAATGAAAAGCAAAAGATCTTCATGTATCTAATTAGCTAAGATATGAAAGGTTATTATAATATTCTCTAATTTATTGCACATATATTATAAAAATACCAACTACATATAAACCATATCCTTCATATTCAGTCGGACAAAGAGAGCATGAGAAAGTTTTAGAGCATCTGGAGGTTTATTGAATTAATCTATGTCTATGTCGTAATGAAAACGTAGCAAGGTCACGCATGCATAAGTAAGAATAAATCAAAGTTCCGCCTCTTCTGGCAACACAAATGAATACTAAAAACAAAGCCTTCCACCTTACGGGGATATAAATTTAATGCCGTTGCATAAGGTGAATGACTCGTATGACATAATATTCGAAAACTGAATCCAACTAAGACTATGCAATAAATACTATATAATAATTACTTTAATTGACTACTGACATTAAGGAAAACCATTTCACTTGTTCTGTCAATACAAAACAGACAGAAACGCAACAAACCAGGAAACTAAATAAAATAATTTTCTTTTTACAAAATAATTCAAAGACACAATAACAATCAAATGGTGGCTTAAATATTGAGTCCTATAAGCAGTAATTGTGTTGTTCCCTGTTCTGTCGACGCACTGCGAAGTAAACATCCTAAATAACTTATAACATGTGGTAAAATAAATATGTTTATGCTAAACATTTAACATACAAAATATAGACACGGCACGGTAGTGGCAAAATAAATTTCCACGTTTAAAGATGCCAAAAATAACACAATAGCTACGTTATTTTTTTTAAATAAAACATAACTCTATAGTTGAAAATAACACATCCTCTTATTAGCTTAGTATTATTCCATAAAGAGTAAACAAAAGTGAGCGGTCGAAACGTTTCTAAACATTGTTAATTCTTAACACTATTCAATTGAAAGAGAATGCAGAGTTTTCAATAAATCGTCTACATTTTTAGACCATACTTATAATAATTAAGTAACAGATAAATCTTCTGTACGGCTCTTAAAAATTAAATCATATACGTTATAGAGCTAGTAAAATTCATGTACTCGAAAGAGTATATGTATAGTATGTTATTGAAAACTCTTGTGACATTCGCACAATATTTAATATTTCGTTAGGCGTACTTATGTTCACTGACCACTTAATCATCGAGGCGTCCTTTAAAAAGGTATAAAATCATTCTTACCTCATTATTAGCCACTAGCAACCAAACTGTTTTCTTTTGTTTTAAAGTGATCAGGAGAGTAGCCTTAAGCTCTTAACATTCGACTTGGGAAATTATGTGTTCGCGCCGTAAATTCGTGATGACTGCACTACAAGTGTGTGGAACATATAAAACACTTTTAGGTCATCAACTAATCCAAGACGTTGCTGTGGTGACTATGCAGTAATGGCAAGTTTTTATACTCAAAACTCATGCCTTAAAATAGTAATTGTTAAATCAATCAGGCAATTCTCGAATACTTCATTCGAGTTTCAGGAAGACCGAAATAAATTTTTCGTCGATAATGTGCATTGACCAATTGTTATATTAAAACTTTATCCAAAAAAGATATGAGCTCTATTCTAACTATGAACAAAATAAATTAAGAAATTGTACAAAATAAGAGTTTACTATTTAACCGAAATATTTGATTGAATATATTTTGTAATATTTATCAAAGCAATCATATCTGGTAAGGCTCTTAAACACACAATATCCTATTCAGTAACATCGAAATTACCACATAGTCGTCAACTGCAAATCTCTAAGTCTGCAATTTCCAAACACGCGTTCCCAAATCGTCTGGTACGAGCTTAGTACATGTAGTTTCAGTAGAGCCTCATACCTTCCTCGAAGTTGACGACAAGCGGATCGACGGGAAGGGGTGCATAAGGGTTGGGTGCGTCGTGCGCATGTGGATGTGCGTGCGCATGTGGGTGCGCGTGCGCATGTGTATGTGCGTGCGCAGCAACCACACGCCTCGCTCCTATCAACTCGCTCGCTCCTGCTGGTATCACGCCTAGGATGGCCGGGTCTACGGTAACTGCTGTTGAATGAAACATTATTTCGCGGTTATGGGCGTTTTATAATTACGTGCTCCAATTGCTGAATTCTGTACGAGGCTATTAAAAGTTATAGAATAGTAATTGTCTACGAAATATATAATTTATTTCTAACGATATATTAAGTATTTTCCTAATGGTACTAAACTGTTTAGTATTTCATGTCTGCTATGCGTAAGGTATGGGTTCAATTCCAGCCAGTTCAATACCGAGGCGAATTATTTCGACGCTTGATTTTAAGGTAAAAATAAAGAACACCACCGAGCTGCAATATCTTTTTACAACTTACTTGTGATCTTATCACTGTTTCATTATGATTTATTAAAATCTTTCAAATCGATATCATATCAAATCTTAAGTTAGAGAAGAATACATATTAATAGCGAGCGATAGAAAATGGCTATCAGACATCTTATCAACAGATGCACATGTAAAGGATCAAAATATCATGATGGGCTCAATCAACTAATCTTTGTTGTAAGATATACCTTAAACTAAACATACAGCATTAACAGTAACAACAAAGCGTTCAACGAAAATAAATAATTATGATCTCCTAAAGTGCCAGAGTTATACCACTTTCAAATAACTACTTTGTTTGGCCTTGACCACCTCTAGACCACCACCAATCATATTTAGTTCTTACACTTTCACACACTTTAATTTAAATTTTAACAACTTTTTCTCAGATGATTGTGCATAGAAATTTTACAAATTTTAACTATATTATACTATATATGCTCAATTATCCGAGAAAAAATATTTTTATTTAAATGTTATAATCAATTGTTAACTGTCTTGTGTGTATAAGGTACAATACTATAATTACAAAATAGATTTATGCTCAAAAATTATTATAGAGTTGCAGGTTTTCAAGTGTTTTTACCGTTGGTACCGTTAAAAACAGAATCAGGGTTTTGCTCATTTCCAATTAAGTTTCAAGAAGAAGGAGAAACTATTTCAAAGACAATATAATACAACATTCATTGTTACTAAATTTTTATTCTTTTATTACCACGCCATTTTAATTGTTTGTTGTTTAAAATATATATATTTTACTGTTAGTGGACAGCAAACCCTATTTAGTTCTAAAAGATTAAATAACGAAAAAGGATTGATATTAAAAATTTTTGGAAAAAGGTATTTTAGTTCTAAATTCAAATTTAAATCACTAACCTCGGAAGCCTCTGTTATATCAAGATATTTTTTTTTTTTTAATTAATTATTTATTAAGAAACAAACGGTCATACAAAAAGATATTAATTCTAGATAACATTAAAAAAAGACCTATAGTTGCCTTTAGTTATATAAAGTAATCATTTTAACTATTTAGAAAAGAGTACAAACTCAATATATAATAATAAAAGGTTTAACTGATTTAAATCAATGTGGCTTATTGTAAGTAATTACATATGTCCGTTTCAACCGCGCGGCCACCTCATAATATTTGATGAAACTTTGCCAGGAATTAGTGCTAATTTGTTACTTTACACACCTCTTTTCGTGAATTTGTTACAAAAAAAACTAAGACGCTATGACAAAAAATAGTTGGCCGCTAGAACCGCCACTTGCCGTAGTCATCGTCCGTGATTACACAGTAACTATATAATGCAGATAGACGCATGATGCATCAAAAGAAAGGTCTTAATTTGTTCAATTTGTTACAAAAATAAAAAAACGTGAAAACGTAAATAAACAAAAAGTTATGCAATATTTAGTTTTCAGGTTATGAGGAGGTAGGTATGTCACCATAAATATCAAATTAATAGAGGCTAATGTGTATGGATAATTAGTTACTAATTTGTTACAGCGAATAAACGTAAAAAAATACTAGAAAGTGGGTTCAATAATTTGTTAGTGTCGATTTTAGTTGGCCGCTCGGACGGCAATATGCCTAAAATACAATGGCATTTATCTCGTTATTAAAAGTAGGTTTAAGCTTAGATAGAGTACTAGTCGACGGGTAACGTGACCTAGTTTAGATAAATATGGCGAATATAACTGCAGCATTCATATTTTAGAAAATATTTGCACAAAACCGTAATATGAAACCGTATGAGAGTAGGGTGACTATGAATACATTAGTACAAAGGCATGTCTTTAATGTTGTACTCTGTTTGAAGGAATATGCAGTTCGTTTTGCAGCCATATTGATGTCTATTGTTCTTAATTCTTTAAAGTATTTACTGATAAGATTTTCGTTTCATTGACATTCCGCAGGTGTTTTATGATGGGCACGATTCCCGAAAAAGGATCTCTTTTGGTTCCAAATTATTGTTAAAAATATTTGTCGGAAGGGGTTTAAAAAGCGATTATTGTCCGTTGTGAATATTGTCATTATTGTGCTGGATTTTGAAGTGTGTGCTCGTACGTTTTTGATTCCCGTGATTTTCATACTACTAAGTTACTGAGACAATTATCAGTAAATCCAGAAGTGTCTAAAAGTGCTTAAGTTGTGCCCACTTATATGATTTGTTAATATAGAAGTCACTACCAAAAAGTGTATTGCAGAGGGATCCAAATTGACTGCGGTAAGTTTAATTTTTACAATTTTATGATAACTTGAATAAAGTTATTACTTTATTGCTACAGCTGTTTTCGTGACGTGAAAGTATATGACATTAAGGCCATTTTGATATACTTACGTCAATTTAAGTGAAGTTGTGGGCTGGATCTATACCATGTAAATACGTCCAATTATATGTTCTTGTCAACATATTGGTGCCTTAATAAAAGAGAATTTAAAATTTAAAATAATTCGACTAAACACTTTTGTTATTACATTCTTAAATATACGTAAATATTCATTGAGCTTGCATTTGCGTGCTTTCCCTGGAGTTTTTAAATACATAAATATCTGTTACCATATTCATGATTGAAAGAAACTTTAATATTTACTACCAAAATGTGAGGGGCCTTCGAACTAAGTCGCAAGATTTTTTTTCTCAAGTAGCATTGTCCAATTACCACCTTATTTGCTTAACTAAGACTTGGCTAAATGATAATTTTTATGACCGTGAGTATTTCGACGTAAGTTTCCATGTTTTTCGTTGTGATAGATCTCAGGAGGATTCTCCTTCAATACCAGCCGGCCGTAAACGCCCGCGTTATTTAAATGTTGATTGCATATACATACTTGTTTTTCTTTCATTATTTTTTTCCATTCTTTATTCCATGACAATTGAAACATGATGGCTGTGTAACTGTTGTCTACATGTTGAGCTATCAAATGACACCTTTTTAATGTTGATAGGACATTTACATGGGTAGTGGTGGTCGAATTATTTTGAGAGCCCAGGTCTTGGTTATCAAGAAAACAAAATGGCGGCCGTAAGAGCCAAAAATGCCATATTTCACACCATTAAAGGCTCCGACACTGGTGACGAGACACATTGTATACATAGGATAGATAGATAATAGCTTAATTTCTTACTCCACTCACACTAACATTATTAACAGAAATACTATAAGCATATTTTAAAGTAAATATCAAAAATGGTAATATAAAGTATGCCTTAACTTAAAATGTATTTATATAAGCACTCTCCCTAAAAAAAATAAGATATGAATATCGAACATTCCAATAATCATAGTCACCCTACTCTCATACGGTTTCATATTACGGTTTTTTGCAAATATTTTCTAAAATATGAATGCTGCAGTTATATTCGCCATATTTATCTAAACTAGGTCACGTTACCCGTCGACTAGTACTCTAACTAAGCTTAAACCTACTTTTAATAACGAGATAAATGCCATTGTATTTTAGGCATATTGCCGTCCGAACGGCCAACTAAAATCGACTCTAACAAATTATTGAACCCACTTTCTAGTATTTTTTTACGTTTATTCGCTGTAACAAATTAGTAACTAATTATCCATACACATTAGCCTCTATTAATTTGATATTTATGGTGACATACCTACCTCCTCATAACCTGAAAACTAAATATTGCATAACTTTTTGTTTATTTACGTTTTCACGTTTTTTATTTTTGTAACAAATTGAACAAATTAAGACCTTTCTTTTGATGCATCATTCGTCTATCTGCATTATATAGTTACTGTGTAATCAGATCACGGACGATGACTACGGCAAGTGGCGGTTCTAGCGGCCAACTATTTTTTGTCATAGCGTCTTAGTTTTTTTTGTAACAAATTCACGAAAAGAGGTGTGTAAAGTAACAAATTAGCACTAATTCCTGGCAAAGTTTCATCAAATATTATGAGGTGGCCGCGCGGTTAAAACGGACATAATTACATTACCAAGCTGTCAAATGCTTATTTAGAATGTTCGCAGTGCAAAAATATCAATATCTACCAAATACATATTTTCATTAAAGTTTACAGACGCGCTTTATGAACATACTTTTGGATTAACTTGTCCTGCTAGTAGATATGCTAAACAATTATTTTTTATGACAACGCCTTTCGAGTCTACGGGGTATTCTAAAACAGACGTTTTGCAAAATAGAAGGGATATCTAAAACTTTGTGTAAAACTTCAATAAGTAAAGAGAATATCAATCACGGCGCTCTTCCAAAGATTCGACCTTGTAACTTGAGCGACAACATAGTTTGTATGAATGTGGCTAGTTCTGTAATAGAGTGCCTAATTGAACTTTTTCAGAATATTTTATATTCTATGAATATGTGTCTTGTAGAAAGGCTTCCAAACAGCACATGCGAACTCGAGTAGACTAAGAACAAAACTATTATATAAGATTCTGTATGTAAAGGAATTCCTAAAAGGTTTCCCAACGCAAGAATAAAGCTTAATTGTTTATAAGATTTTTGTATGACGGAATCAATGTGTCGAACAAATGTTAATTAGGAATTAAATTATTCCCGTTTAATTTATAGTTATAAGTTGGTCTTTTACTCTTTTTCGAAAAAGTTATTACACTACATTTGTCAAGGTTTAATTTTAAATTATTTTCAGAGCAAAATTTTTTAACATTTAGAAGGTCTTGCTGTACTTATTCGCAATCACTGATATCTCGAATTATCTAAAATATTTTTGAGTCGTCAGCATACTGCAACGTATTAGAATGTGAATCGTTTATGCATATCGTAAATAATAAAGGGCCCAAATATGACCCTTGAAGCGCATTTCAGAAGTAACTATAATTTTTTAAGACATGAAACCAGAAAGAGCCACACATTGATTCCTATTTTCCACGCAAGATCCAATGGAACAGATCACCATGTACACCGAATTGCCAGTCTTATTAATAGAGTTTTGTGGCAAATTTTATCAAAAGCCTTGGCAAAATCAGTATACACAGCGTCTACATTACATCCATTGACCATTGCATTAATAATTTCTGAAGTAAAAACCAATAAATTACTATCTACTGAACGTCCTTTAAAGAAACCATGCTGATTAGGTATGATGTGGCGGCGGGCTACAACTAACAAGCTGTTCCTTTACAATTTCCTCATACATTTTGCTAAATATTGAAGATTTTTTCAACATCTGAGCTGATCGGACCCTTTGGTATCTGAGTTATCCAAGATTCTTTCCAAATAGCATGAAAGCAGCCCTCCCTCATGGATTTAGCAAATAAAATTATCGTTTGAAAAGCAAGTGAATGTGAATTTGTGTATATTGACAGATTTTAAATGATGCTCGAATATAATATATTATATATTACCCAATATATTATGTAATATCGATAGACCCGTTATTAATTAAAGCGTTAGATGACGGTGGTAAATAGGAAGTTGCAAAAGATTTGTGTTGATGCTTCAAATACTACAAATTTCGTCTCCATCGGTAACCTCTTTATTACGCATTACTTTTGGAACACCATTAACGGAAAAAATATATTTAATGTAGGACCAGAAAAATCTAAGGTTAGCTAAAATTTTGAAACTCTTAATCCAACGTATTGTTATATCGTTTTCGTAACGAATGGTATTGAGTTTCTTTTTCAAAAAAAATCTTAAGGGAACTGAACCAAGCAGGTACCTTACTCTGTAACTTATGTCGTGGAACGTATAATTTAATACGTTCATTTAAAAAATTATAGAATTTATCAACACTATCCTCAGTTTTTGAATTAAGAAATATTTTATTCCAATTAACCCCAGATGATTCAGCATTTATACCACAAAAATTAGCAGAGTGAAAATTATAAACTAAGTTTGGAAATAATTGAAGTGCTGGTGTATAGTGTAAACTTAAGATAGTGAATAATGATTTATGGTGGACATCCTCCCCCACCAATGGGTCGTCCCAAGCTTTGACTTGACTGTTAAAACTACACAAAATTAGATCCAAAATTAGGTTATTTATGTTCGATTGAAATTAAATGAAATTATGTTATTTCTTTCCAGTAAAAGAAAGTAATTCACTCATTAATTGTATCCTGCAATTGCCACTAGGATTAATTTGTAAGTTAGTTAGTATTAGTATGAGAGAAAGTCCCCTGCTTTTAAGAATAAGTTATTTTAGTGGTTAGTTATATAATTACCGGCAATGTCTATAAAAGAACTCAACGTCTCCTTATAGCCCGGTCCATGCGGTATATAGATACAACCAACGTATATAACATGCTTCAGATTTATTAGCAGGTGTTAAGTGACGCTTGCGAATTTTGTTAGTATTTAAAGCGAGAGAAACCAAAACACATTCAGAGTTAGCGCGCGGGGGGGCCGACCAGTCGCGCAGTTGTGGCCGAAATTCCGACCGCAACGCCACGGCTATTTCGCCGCACTATGGGAAAGCTCCATACAAAGCCGTGCCAAAACTGTCTGTTACGTGAGTCGATGGTAAGGGATAAAAATATTACATTAAGTTACTACAATAAATGCATTTTTAGTTTGTGTGATTATTTTTTATTTATTTCATTAACACATCTTTTAAAATAGGCACCAAACCTAGCTCACGATTTGAGGATTTGAGGATTTCTGTTGCAATGCGTTGCTATAATTCAATGACAAATAACTCAATTTTTTTCTATCTAGGTATATAAGCGTTATATATTTTTGCTTATGGTCTCGTTATATAGTTTTGAAAAAAATGATTTTTTATGTAGTAGTAAAAAAAGTATAATAATATATTTTGTCAGAGATATTATATTCATTGTAACGCGATCTCTATACATCACACACTAACTATAGAAAAAAAAATCTGCGCCTATTTGCGCATTTTCTTACAATGAAGAGAAAGAAAATGTAATTTTCCCAATTTTTTTTTTTTTTCAAAAATTTAATGTTTTTCAAAAATTTAATGTTTTTCAAAAATTTATTGATTTTCAAAAAATTATTGTTTTTCAAAAATTTACTATTTTAGCAGCGCACTGTTGCCGTTTCTTTCATTTTAATATGTGCAAAATAAGTGCAAAAGCCAATCTGAAGGATATGTTGCATCATACTATAGCATGCATATTATTAATTGGCTCTGTTTACAAACATGGGTTACTAAAATTGAAGCTATTATGCAAATGGGGCTGTGACGAGTCGTCAGGATATATAAGCAATTAATAATATAAGCAGGTTTTGCCCGAAGAAAGTGATTTAATTTCAGACGCATGCCTTTTGATCGCATCATTTGTGCCCATCGGGCTCATACATGAAACAACAAATACTGTTGTTTGAAAGAATGAAAGTTGCTCATTTGTAAAATATTGTAGACCTTTATCGATAGAATTCACGAAAGAATCTACCGAAAAAACAGAATCATTGCTAGCCGATGTCAACAATCAATAGTCCATCTGTCCCCTTCATTATTAAATAAGAATGGCGAGGAAGTCGAAGTTACATATGAGCTATTTCTTACTATGATAGATGGTAATGTAGCACAAGTGTTAACTGAAACTCGTTTGAGTGTTACTTGTGGTAGCACAGGTACTTATGGCACTCGGTATTTATGGTAGAGGTAATGAGGACACGAGATGTAAACGAAAGTTCATTGCAATATGTGCTGTCCACGTTGCATGCTTGGATTAGGAGTATGATAATGATTACACATTTCCTATAACTTATCGTTTCAAAAATGGTCAGCAACTACACCTGAAAATAAAAGAAACA
This sequence comes from Calamotropha paludella, assembly GCA_927399485.1. Taxonomy (NCBI): domain Eukaryota; kingdom Metazoa; phylum Arthropoda; class Insecta; order Lepidoptera; family Crambidae; genus Calamotropha; species Calamotropha paludella. The sequence goes on along the minus strand of OV656803.1, from coordinate 13,421,139 downwards.
AAGACGAAAAGAAAAATGGTACAAAGATGATTTAGAGAGGAAATGGCATGTCGAAAAACCTCCACAAGGCACTGGAAGTAGTAATGACGGAATTACTGTTCGGAGCTTTTTTTAGAATTACTCTTGTTCTGCAGATATTACAGGTGTGGATGACGAACTTACAAAAAGAATTTACATAATACTACAACCTATCTCATCTGGAAAGGCTATTAATGCACAGGCATTCGGCGAGTATGTATATAATACAGTCCAACTGTACGTACATAACTACAATTGGTATTATATGCCTTCCTCCGTACATAAAATACTAATTCAAAGAGCCAAAATAATTGAGGAGCCAAAAACCAGAGATAAAGATTACAGGAAGTATAGACTTCATCATTCTAGAAATTGTTTAAGAGCGGCTAACAAAGGAGACATATTCCATAGTTTGTTATATACTTATGATTCATATATCTTGAGAGCTACCACAGAAACCATACCAAAGGAATTGATAGATGAAGCTAAAGCCCTCCTTGCTTTTAACGTAAGTCTATAGGAAAGTTAAATAAGTTACATGAACTGTATTTTGTGTATAAATTTCTTTACAAAACATTTAATTAAACTTAGTAATATTTGCGCAATATTATAAAAAAACAAACTAAAATTTACTTGGAATAATCGTTTGTTGAAAATTTTAACAAAATCATACACTTAAGTTTTATAGTGACCTAACTTCCCAAACTATTGTAAGTAGGTAGACCTACCTACCTACGTTTTATCTTTAAGAGATTATTTTGTCGAAAACTATTTTTTTCCTTCTACTAACAGATTCGTTGCTACATACAATAACAGAAACGACAGCTACGACCTTGATTTACGTGAAAAATGAAGATAGTTTTATTCTGGGTTGATTTCCCTAAAACTTGATTTGAAGGAGTTATCGATTCAAAAATGTCACGGTTTCAGTGGCTAACGCCACACGCAAAAAAAGTGATGACACGACAGGCGTGCCTTCAGCAACAAATCGGTTAAAATGTATGAATTTTAATATTCTCTTCTTATAAATAAATAATAAACAATTTTTTTTCATGGTTATTAAGCCTTATATACGTATATAGTGTATGGAAAACTATAGATCTTTACGGTTGAAAACCGAGATATGAAATTTTCACGCGAAACATACGCGATTTTCCCATAGTACGCCGCCACGGCTGGCACCGCTCTCATGCTGAGCGGTCACTCCCTAAAGACAGTGAATCTAGGATCGAAGTACTCACGGTCATAATACTGCGATGCCAACCAGATCTCTGTAAGACATATAAAGTCAAAACTCGGCTGAGAAACTTTGCAAAGAAACTCGTGCGACTTAGTGCGCAGGCCCGCCTACATTCTGATAATAGTAGTGTTCGTTTCCTTTTTTTGTGCGTATGTGCGGGGTTAAATTTAATAATGACAGCTTTTTTTTACTAATAATATAACTGTCATTATGAAATTTAAAAATGGCAGGTAATGTCATGAGAACGCATGCGTTCAACTGATTTTATTCATTGCGCATGTGCAAAATCCCGCATATGCGCACAAAAAAATGTAACGAACACGATTTCCTTTTTTGTGCCCATGTGCGGGGTTTTGCACATGCGCAATGAATAAAATCAGTTGAACGCATGCGTTCTCATGACATTACCTGCCATTTTTAAATTTCATAATGACAGCTATATTATTATTCAAAAAAAAGCTGTCATTATAAAATTTAAAAATGGCAGGTAATGACATGAGAACGTATGCGTTCAACTGATTTTATTCATAGCGCATGTGCAAAATCCCGCATATGCGCATAAAAAAATGTAACGAACACGACTAATAGCTCATAAAGGTATTAGATGCCATTTCTCAAATGAAATACTAAAATATAATGCGACAGGAACGATGATCTGAAAACGTAATTGAAGGAAAAGGAAATTATGTAAGTAAATAGCATTATATTATGTATTTTTCTTATGATAATCATAGGTCGGGTCTACAGGCGGCCTGGGGAACGATTTCCCTATACGGGATATATGGGTGATGACTTCCTCCTTATGCACGATAACGTTCGTTATGACACTCCCCGTGCCGCAACGGAATACCTTGAAGAAGTCTGTATCGCCGCATTGGACTGGCCAGCGCTCAGCCCAGACTTGAACCCCATTGAGCACGTGTGGCTTTGTGTTTGTGTTGTGGTTGTGGCACTTTGGTAGAAGAGTATGAAGGTCCGCAAGAATCGATTCAGAAGCTGATAAAGTCAATGAAGAATCATCTTCGAGCAAATTTTAGGGCTAGGGATTATGTAAATTAATTTTTGTTGTTTTCTTTATTCATTATTTTACCATATTTCCTCTTTTTTCCTAACTCCTTCACTTAGCGCTCCTTAAGGGGAATAGCCACTGTGAGGGTCGAACATTTAGTGATTTCTTAATATTTTTTTTTACCAAGGAACAAGTAGAGGAATTTTAGAATTGGGTTTTTTATTTTATTAACATAGGTATGAAAATTTTAAAAGATACATGATTTCATTACGAGAGAAATTGACTAAAATCTTTAAACGCATTTTTCTCGTAACGACTTTTATTGAACTGGTCGCATCAATAACTCGAACAATTATTAACCGATGTCTAATTTTTTTTTGTTTTGTTCGTCTTAGTAGTGGTTACGGTTAAGCGTAGCCGATTTGAAGAATTTTGTTTCTATTTTTTAAACTGTTTGAAAACCAAAAAAAATGTCTAAAAATTAAAATATTGTCAAACAGTCGCCATTTTATAAAAAATCAAAATAAAAAAAAAACACCTACGTACAACGATCTCTACATTCATACAGATTACAATTATTTTTTTTTTTTTCGGAGGACCGGCTTTTGAAAAATCGATGCGACCATGGAGGGGGAAATTTTTTTCAGGCGCTACGGCATCGTTGATATTGTTAAAACTATTTAATATTTTGTAATAAAAATTTGTGGAAAAATTATTAGATGTGTACTTAATAAAATAAAAAACCCGACCCAAAAATTCCTCAACTTGGTCAATAAAAATTTGAAAAATCACTAAATTTTAGGCCGTCAACAGTGGCTATCCCCCTTAAATACTGGTGTGATACCAATGAATTTGGTATCAATTTAAAGTTAACAGTTTAACCTTTAAAATGGTGCCATTTTTTACCCGTCAAGATCAAGTGATCAACAACAAGTGATCGGCGCGATTTCTCGAACCGAACTGGGTATCTCAATTAAAAATTAGAGATCTTAACAACGCTAGGTTTATATGTTCTGGGTGGTATTATAAAGACTATCTTCATTTTATGTTAAAGCCCAGTAAGCATACAGACCTTGTCTCTGTTGCTGCCACAGCAAGGAAGCAGGTGACACGGGCGAGGCCACAGGTGGCATAACGACGCCTTCTACTACGTTTTCCACTACACCCACGCCCACGCCGCCAGCGGGGGCCGCCTATAACACAATTAAAAATACTATTTTAACCTATAAATAGCTGCGAAACATAGAATGTCTGTCTGATTGGTAAATTACTTTGTACACTTTGAATAAATATATAAACCATTATTTATTTTTCTCACCGAAATTTTTAAAATAATATCGTTATAAATTAAACTATCTAACTAATTTGGAGAGAGCTGGTGCTTGAACTGAGCGGGATACGATCCCCCTGTATGACAAATCACCAGGCTCACTCCTCCCTTAGATTATTACTATTTCCCTTTACTGTCACAGTGTTTGACCGCGATGTACTCCGAAACTACTCAACCGATTTTGATGTTTTTTTTTCATTTTGCTGGATTTGTTCCGACTTAGTACATAGGATAGTTTGCATTTTAATTCCCAATAAAAAAAAAATGCAATTTATAATAACTGAGCCACAGTTACGCGTGGTCGCGTGTGGACGTGTGTGTGTCACTGCTATCCTCCTAAACAGCTGGACTGATTTTGGAGAATTTCCACATCACATTTTTAAACGTATCATCGACGCGTGCTTATATTGATACAAACGCGATAGTCGCGCTATCGACTAGCGCTTAACTATAAAATATGTGTTCAAAGTTCTACCTTTGAATACCTGCATAAATTTAGTCTCGCATTTGGATAGCTAGAGACGTAATGATAACGCGCACATTTGTATCGATACAAACGCATAAAAAAAACACAGTGTGTGTGGGCCCTTACTAAAATTTTTCGTGTCTTTGACACGAATCACAGGGGCGCTAGAATCGGACAGGACAACGTCTGCCAGGCTTCTGCCAGGTCTTTTAACTAACTTCCGTTTTTTTAACGATCCATATATTATGAAACATAATTTCATTTGATAATAATATTTTTCTTCAAAATTACAAATAGCCAAATTCAGTACTATAAGCTACGAAAACTTTTTATTAAAGAAAACAAATTAGTCACTTTACAACAGTAATGACAAAAGTCATTCACTTAATATACAACTCTGTGTCCATTTCGGTAGAAACTTATGCAGGGGAGGAGTCAAATATGCTTGTGATTAAGCAACACTTTATTGTCACTTCCAAAACACTTACAGGTGTCGGGGGAGCAGGCTGGCTCGGTGCAATGCCGTCGGTGCGTGCGTCGGGATTCTTGTGCATGAAAGGGCAGTGCTTCTTGCGGCAACCACCTGGCTGGTTCTCCCAGTAACATGGGATTTGCTTGCGGTTTTTCTGCAAATAAAATTAAAGCAATCACATATTATTTAAGAAGATATTGCAACACGAATATAAAAATTATTTAAGAATAATGATTGTTTATTTCCGAAATCCAATTATTATAATAATATATTTCATTATATGTAGCTTAAGATGAAGAGTCGTATAAATTGTATTAGTCATTCAGATTAATTAATATTTGTGACTATATTGAAAGACAATCACTCTATATATTAAATTTTTAAATATTTATTGTCAACAAATTTGTTTCACTTTATAAAACAATTTTATTAATATTAATATGTAGTTACAGTTTATATAACATTTTATTAATCTCTATGAATCAATGTTTGAATTCATGTTCCAAGTTTTTATTTCTTAGTTCAGTAGTGCATGATAAATAACCATAAAATACGATACAGTTAGACACACAATACAAATGACAATGCAAATTCTGTTTAAGGCAACTACAGCATGCAGTTTTCTGTTTAAGGCAACTACAGCATGCTGTGTTCTGTTTACTTAAAAAAATATCCAATGAAAATGTCACATTAAAAATAAATAAAAAGCATTAAAACTAAGATAACGTTATTTCATTGCATTTTAATGATATAAAACATATTTTACATACTTTTTGGGATTTTTATGAAAGTGCCGGCAAACAAAAAATTTTTAGAACTATCCATTTGGAGCAATAGTTGATTTGGTATTAAAGTTGTAGGATTGATCGCGAGCATCATGATGACGGGATCAAGCTTCTAATTCAAAATGCTTTATATTAGACCTTAATATGCACTATTTGTACACTAACCGAGTAACTTGTACCTCGGAAACAAAGACGGCGCGTCGTAATATTTTTTTGGTCCTGCCAATTCAAAAGATCTTCTGATGATCTTCAAGATTTTATGATATACTAATATTAGAGTACTAACAAAACCATGGTGATAATTAGTGAGCTTTTGTTTCCTGTGAAACTAAATGAGTGGACAAATAAAGGCTTCCAAAACTCTCTTATTGATGAGAATTATGTAAGGTGTTTGTCTTCTTGTGAATGAGAACAAGGTTCGACGTTTCCCCATAATGGAAAAAGATGCCAGAACTGAATAAGCATTAGTATGTAACGCGTTTCCAAACTTTAACCTTTTTTCATTAGGTAAATACTCATTACATACAAATCAAATTGTGTTTTACCGTGAAAATGAATAAAATTTTGAAAAAGGGGGTATCATTAGGATTTATAAAAAAAAGCTAGTATAGATGATGTTGTTTTGTAGTCGGGAAACTGCTGTAATATTACAAAATTAAACATTACTTCAATACTGTTTTTATTACGAACTTTTCAAAATGGATCGGTCCTTTACATACAAATAATCTACGATATATAATAGTAACATTTAATTCCATAACAACTACATATTCATTCCAATTCAACCTTAAAACTATAAAATAATGATTTTTCCATATTATTTCCAATTATGACAGGAAAAAAAACCGAAAAACTACCAGACTTAAACGCGCGCCGGCCTATCTGATGTAGTATTGACGTCTTGCCGACTGGTTAGATTTCATAGTTTTTGTTGTTTGAAAAGATTGCCACCTAAACGCGTTCTGCAATCATAATCTGTTTAATTATCTAACCCATTGCAACATACTTGTACTCTAAAATAACATCCTATTTTCGTGTTAGAAAATATATTATTTATTTTAAAAATGCCAAGATAACCAATCGGACAAGGCAACATATTTATCATAGGGCAATAATTCACTCTGAGTCTATAACTCTATAGCTGTCTATCTTTTTGGGTGGTTGTTCGTTCTCTGATCTGTTTGTTGAGCCGGTGGCTAGATCCTGAATTTTTATTCCAAATTTCCTGCTAATACAGTGTTAATTAAGAAATTCTTCTCTTCATTATTATCTGCACAATATTCAAAGTGCAACCAGCAGATTTCAGATTATTAGCGGGTCGGACACAAGGGAAATAGCTACCTACTCATTTGGAGAACCAATCTCCCTGCAAACATAAGATTATTAAAAGTAATTTGAACATTATTCCATTATTGATTCAATGCTAAATATGGTTTTCTTTAGTTTCATGGGAATTTTATTGAGAATCTTCCAGAAACTTGTAAAACATCATGAGTTTTATTTTATAGTTGAAGGTATTTTGAAATTTCAATTCTTTTATTTTCTAAGAGCCATAAAAATGGAATTAAATTAGATGAATTCTTTGTCACCTTCAACAGTGATTTAAACGTTAAATATCGCTTTTTCCTATCTTTCTGCAATAGTATTGGCCTTCTTGAGCCAATTTACAAGTTATATTGTCAAATAGACTCATAAATAACCCTCCCCCACCTAGGAATATTATAAATTGCTACCTTCAGGGAATTTAGTATGGACCCTGAGGTATCCAAACCTTACTTTTGTAGGCAATTGTATCCAGTATACCCATAGGAATCACAACTACTGCAGGCTAATAAAGAGACCTTTTCCCGAGCGGGCCTACGATGCGTTGAATTTACCGTCGGTAGGTAATTAAGTAACCACCATCGAATGAGTCCAAGAGCCCTTGAACATCCAAGAGTATCCGGACCAAGACCCAAGACCCAAAACCAAGACCCAAACTAATTTCTTTTTAAAGGTTTCAATAAATAGTATTATCAATATCAATCAAACGGACCTACAGTAACCTTTTCTTTTTTAAATCACTAGATATTTTTTTATAACCTCAATCTAATCCTTTCTGTTTGTAAATAAACTTAGCCTCTTAAGTTGGATTTTTTCACATTTCAATTTTTTTTTCTTTTAAGTACCTAAATAAAGACTGTAACAATTCCATAAAAATTGTTTCTTTTTATCCCTAACTGGGATTACTATTTGAAAATACCAATACAAGTAGAAACTGAGACAGAACACAGTTCACCACAGAAAATCACCACGAATCCAGTCAGGATCATTGCCTTTAGTGACATCTGGTCTTGAAATAGATTATTATCAAACACCACATACCCATGCCATATGGAAAGGATCATAATGTCGTATTTTTTTTTGAGATTAGCCTACCGTATGGAGGGAATAATTTGTTGACAAATGCTTTTGCATTTATCTTTGATGCATTATATAAACGATTCATTTGTTTGAGACAAATTGTTGTCAGAATGGTAAAATTATTGTAACCGTCATGTGTAACCATTTTGGATATACTATTGATATACATACCCTAAGTTCCATGTGACGCAGTTTGCAGCGTTTATCTAAGCATTTCCCTTGTTGCCAGGCTGTGCACATTGTCTCGCATCCTAAGGCGGAGGGCTCATGGCGGAAAACGCAATTGTCGCCCTGGAATCATCACAAAATGTTACATGTGGTGTGAATTAATATGAGAGTCATACGAGTTAGTCGAGTACCAAATTTAGTTTTAAGTCAGGGATAAAAACGGTACGCGCCGGAAAAAATACTGGCAGAATGAATAGAAAAGGAAACTAAACAATGCACTTCGCAAAGTACTAAACACTTAAATTATCGTATTTTTTATTAACAGTAAAACTGGTACATAAAGATATGCTTACCTACTTTTTATTTCTTTACTTTATCAAAAGTGACTTTGTAAAAAGCGTAGCTTTATATATTTAAATATTTTTTGACATTTTTAGCTTTATATTCATGTATACAAATGTTCAGTTTTGATTGTAGTAATTATCAATATATTGGCAATTTTCAGTCAAAAGTAAAAAAAGACTAGCTGTATGCATTTTTCTTTTAGGTAGGACAGAAACATAAATAACAAGAGTTCTTTTAAAACGCAAGCATGTTCCTCTATACACTCTCACATTTTACATTTTTGAAATCCAGTATTACATGCTGTGCTTTAACCAACTTCAGCGCATTGCTTATATTATACAATCAATACAACATCATTCATAAGTTTAATATTAAAAAATAATAATAATCAGAATTAGCATAGCTTTTGACAGTTTTTATAATTCTAAATTGTGAAAAAAAGCGAGTTTTAATAACAATACAGAAATACCCAACTTTTACCAAAACACCAGGCTAAGCATTCATGATATATTTGAATTCAAATCCTATGACAACTTTGCGTATTTTAATATTAAGATTAAGATCAGAACAGCTTGATAGTATAGACTAAAAGACAAATTGGAGTGTTAGGCAGCAGCGATTCCTCCTTTTTGACACAATTTTCTAAAACCTTACTGTCCTTTTGGATCAAAAATATGTTTTAATATTATTTATAAACCTGTTTTTATAAATGTTTGCCTGAAATGTAACCTTTTTTTATATGCAGCAAAAGCATAAATGAGCTTTACATTTATCTGGCATCACTTGTTATAGTTTAATAATATGGTAACAAATCATTAACATAAATTACAGCAAAAATAATTGCTACTTATGATATCATATTCTTTTAAACAAAATAATTCAAAAAATGTTTATAAACTGACTACATGATATTTTAACTGCATTTATTCAAGAGTTTATATTGCAATAGCATATGCTCTAAATAAAACTTTCGCTGTATATTATGATATCAAACTATATTTTCACAGTAACAGTGTGAAAAAAATTTGTTTTAAATAATACATATCGCAATGGCATACTAAGTACAGTCAAGTTTTAAGGGTACAACAATATCACAATGAAATAATGTTAACAAAGCAAAAGTATTATAATTAATTGAATAACATAATAAGAAATGATTCTAAGATTCATTTAATTGCTTGTGGCAGTGTCGAATTTAACTATGACTTCTGTTAGAAGTTATAGATTGTAGGTGTGTTTACAGGTCCTCGGAAAAAGAGACTAGTAACACGAGTTTAGTAAAGGTTTAAAAAAAAATGTTAAAAATCATAAAGTAAAATAAATCCAAATTGTGAAAATTGACATGAAAATGAAAATTCGACCTAGTAACTCATACAAATCACAATATATTACAATCAGTGCAAAACAAAAACACATTTTGTGTCACATCTTTGAATTGATCTTTGGATTGATTTGGGCAATTAAAATTGTTATAAAGTGTATGAAGCACAATGAACACCAAACACTTATTTAGTTCTTACACTTCAGCGCATGATACACATTTAGATAAAACAACTTATTTGGAGTTATTTGAGCATTATTTAAGTTTAATATTGTTGTTAGTGATCACAGGATGACTAAGGCAATTATTGTCCAATATTTTCTACTACCTTCAAATATTTTTTTTTTACATCCCCGACTATAATTAATGTATACTTATTATTTGTAATCTTTTCAAGGTTTAGATTATAAATTAATTACTGAAATTGTGAACTGTAATAAGAATATAAGTATTCTGGGCTTAAAAATACATAGTTGTGTTTTCTAACAAGTACCCACAAAAAGGAATATTTTTCATTTTCACTTACCTTAGTACAAGTGGAATAGTAATAAAAATAACAATCATTAAATTTTCTTGGGGAGTCCATGGTACTTTCCGCCGTCCAGGGCCTGCGAAATAGAAATCAGCCGTGTAGAAGCAATACACAGACACTGTGTCACACGCTATATCAAAAATGCAAATATCATTAGTGAAATTTAGCTTAGAATATAAATGAACTCTTGACAGACAGTAAATATCCCTTATATATTTATTACGAAACTAAGATTTTTCCATTTTGACAACTGCAAAGCATGTCGCGGCTAAATGAGTTCCAAATTAAAACCTATAGTTACGTAAAAATGGCTGTAAAACTTGCACTTACCGTTCTTTGAATAAACTTAAAAATAATTAAATAAGGATTAGTTGAACAACAAATGTTCTACAAGACGATTATATCAAACACAAAATAATACGAACGTCACTTAGTAGAAAGAAGCTGAAGTAGAAATGGCGGTTGACGGACATGTGGCGGCCTTTTGTGTCGTCCATCCGCAACCGCCCTTGAGAAATGTTGCCTGATTGAAATATTAGACAAAAAATTTAATCGTAGATTAGTTTATTGAGACCAAATTCCGACGAATTTGAACAAAGCGTAAATAATTATATACTAACTAGGCCATGAAGTTATAGGTAGAGGTGGAGAAAACATTTATAATAGGTACCCATTTGATCCAAAAACCTACATAGCCTTGTCCTGCTCTCTGGAGACTTCCTTTCTCTTTCTAATAGTCCCTCATATTATCAGCTGCAAGAAAATGTTCCTTGCGATTAATATTTCAAAGTGGTGTATGAGATGTTGTAGGTAGATTGAATAAGACCTTTTAGGTCAGGATTGCATGGCAGTGCGTTATGATAGATCAGATGGATGTCCTTAATAGAACAGCTAGCATGGCCAGATTTAGGGGAAGGCAGGCGGGGCTACTGCCCTGGGGTCCCTACAATAGTGATAAATGTACAAATATTACGGGTAGGCAAGCATAATTTTTTTTTTCATACAGATATTTTAGAATTTTTAGATAGTAGATAATAGAACAACTTTTAACATTGTTATAACAACTGTATAAACCATATTCACAATGATCGATTTTGATTTAAAATTTTTATTCGAAAATAATTAGGGGCCTCCGTAGCCACAGGGCTTCTAGACCTTTAAGTCCAAATGTAATGCATTGTTGTGGAAGCATATGGATCCAGGATTTCACACATCATATCACTTGTTAGTGGTTTTATGACAATTATAAAACATCATAAACCCTTGAAAGGTAGTATTAGAAAGAGAAAAGGGGTCTCCAGAGAGCAGGTTAATGCTATGGATGTTTTGGATGGATGTACGATATTGAATGTGCAAATATGTCGGAAAAACTTTTTCATATTATGCGACCAGCTCGCAAATCTTTATGGATCGAAAATGTAACAAACGACATTACATTTTCATAATAGACCAACAACCAGTACTCCGGTTCTGAAAACACATGCACAAAAGTTGCCGGTGGCAAAAAAGTACATTTATTGAAAAATGGAATCCACCTTGTTAGGCAAGGATAAAAATAAAAATGGTGAAATGGGTAATTACCAGACGATATTATTACCATCCTCATCAAGGGAGCCTCCTAGTCTTACATTGTCGTCATCTTCATCCACAGTTTAACAAAAATCTCACCCGCATGACATGACTTTGCAACGGGACTTATTTTTGAATACTGTGGTTTACAATTTACAGAATATAGAACTAGGCGATGCATTCGCTAAGCATAAAGCTACGCTGGCACCATATATTGGAGCGGAGCATAATACCTAAAAATTTTTTTTTTGTTTCGATGGGAATTTTAACGAATTTCAAAGTTCGGGCTCCGTCACAATCTGGTCCTAAGCGTTTTGAATCGAATCCACACAAAAAATATTAAAATCGGTTAAGAACTCGGGAAATTTATGGCGTAACAGACATTGCGCCATTGAAGCTGATCCATGGGAGCTTCGCTTCGCTCCGCTCCAATAATATTAAAATGTATTTACAGAACACCAAAAACAAATGTTAAATTATTTTCTGATCACCTGGAAAGTTTTCTTGATAAAATTAAAATCTTTTCAGAAACATATTATCACTACAGGGGATTGGAATATCAAACTCTAAATAAAGATAAATTATTAAAAGAAGTGACGGAAATACTTCAAAGCTTTTTGAGGCACACACCCACACGACTAAAATCGTGTATTGATCATTTTGCTAGCAACATTGATGAAGCGATCGGTAGTATCTCGGAACAATAACTAATAGCTTTAGTTATTGTTCTGAGGGTAGTATTAAGGCCTTGTGTTTGTTAGACCATAATATTGCCGTACTACTACATTTTTTGAGTGTGCCAATTAAAACTCGTAAAGCACCGCTTGTCCATTGGTTTCAAGAGCGACCAGATTACAGTGCTGAGAATATCAAAAAATTCAAGTATTCTGTAGCAAATTATCCTTGGGAAAACACTTTTTTTGCTTCAACGACGTAAATTCTAATTTACGGCGGTTTCACAAGGAATTGGTTCTTTTATATAATTTATGTTTCCCCACACACAGGATAAAAAATTTAAATAAAATTGGTATACAAACTGAATGGTTGTTCAAAAGCTTAAAAAAGTCAAGTAGAACTCAAAGAAAACTCCGTTTATCATATTTAAAAAAATCGAATCACATTAATAAATTGAAATATAGAAGTAACACCAAAATATTTAAAAAAGTGCATAGAATTGTCTCAAACGTTACGAAACGAAAACTAGTAAGGGTGTTTAATAACCATTTGATTGCTTCCACTAAACGTCCGTTTGTTACAAATCTAAATAAATAAAAAATAATAGATAGTAATCCCTTGTCTTTATATTTATACCCTAAATCAGGTAAGTCATCAAATCTCTAAACAAGGCAAACTCAATAGACTTTGATGGCATATGCACTAAAATTATTAAATGTATATTTAGTGAATTAATCTTTTGCAGAAGGTATATTTCCAAGCATACTTAAGGTTTCCGTTGTCATTCCACTGTTTAAGCATAGCAAGAGACATGAGCCATGGTATCTGCCATTTTGTTTGACATGAGTAAGGCTTTTGATTTTGTTTGTCATGAGGCAGTTTTAGCAAAACATGAATTATATGGTATACGCGGCCTTGCCTTTATTTGGCTAAAATGAAAAATGAAAATGAAAATGAAAAATGAAAAAATATTTATTCAGTATCTTTTAAAAACGTACATAACTAGTGGCTGGTGTCCTCTTTTAAGTATTAAACCTGTGTTAGAGGGCACCGCTTCTTATAAAATTACAAAAGATACATGTTGTTTTAAATAACCATTATATTACCTTATACATTATATTACATTATATTACCATTATATTATAAAGTAAGAAATACTTAATGAGTGAATGAATCATTAAGTATTTCTTACTTAATTCTAATCTCTTAATTCTTCTGAAATCTAAAAAGATACTTAAATGAAAGAATTCAACTTGTACAGATATCTCAGCTGAATAATGAGTCTCAGTGCGTGACATACAGGTCGGAGAGTAAGGTAAACAATTCAGGTATTTCCCAAGGTAGTATTTTGAGCCCAACACTCTTTATCCTATATAAATGACCTTCCTAATTGTACTCAATACCCCTTCTATGCTGACGATATATCTGTAACGATCTATGAAAATCACAATATTGATTATAATAAAGAAATTAATGATGCAGTTGTACAGACTAGTGATGTGCCGGATCGTCAAAAATGTAGATCCGCGGATACGGATCTAAATACGGATATTTGGTGTCAAGATCCGCAGATACGGATACGGATCTTAACTTTCTCGCACAATCGGCGTCGGTGCGCGCAATCTTGAGTTGAGACATGTTTCGACTTGCATTGCTCGGCGGGTCTTTCTTTTGTTTTGTTTTAGTTTAATGTGACACTGGGCAGCATAGATAACGTTTGTGTTTGGTATTGGTACATGAGTTTAAAAAAAATGTCTACAAAGAAGTTTAGTAGTGTAATTTGGAATTGTTTTTTGATAATAAATGATGAATGTGCAAAGTGTTAAATTTATTATGGAAAGAATTCTCGTAAGGCACAACTTCCTTAAAAATCATTTACAAAGAAAAATCCTCAAAATATGAATTATTCTTTAAAGAGGACTCTGCTAAGAAGAGTATAGACGAAATATGACGGCCGGGGACATCTTTAAAAACCTCAGAGTAAACTCTGAGTTAAAAACGGTAAAAAGAGAATTAAAACAAACTTTTTTAAAGAATACATGGAAAAAGTTAAAATGTGGGGTTTGTATTAAAACCCCAAATCAATAAAAATAGACTATTTGATTGCTGTAATGTTAACCTTATCGGATCTACCTTTTCAACACGTAGAAGAATTAGGGACAATATTGTTCCAAATTATGTTTTAAAAGGTAGAAAGTATTTTACGGACCTTGTTTGTAGTGAACTTTACGATAAGTTTCATTGAAAATAAAAGACATGTTCCAAGATTTTGAGAAAGTTTCCTTCACATCAGATTTCTGGTCTGACTTTTCATCAATTTAATCGAAGGCTATTTAAGGCGAAGAGTAAGGCGCACTAACGACGCCAATTGCTTTAAATTGTTAGCTTCTAAACCGGATCTATTTTAAATAATTGTGACCGTCAGAATCTGGACAATTGGCGTCGCTAGTGCGCCTTACCCTTCGCGTTAAAGAAATTTATTTATAAATTTAAAATTAACAAGATAAATAGATCCGTAAAAGATCCGCCAAAAAGAAACAGATACGGACACGGATACGGATCTTTATACTGCCTCGGATATCCGCGGTGTGGTAGTGTGTGTTGTAACTATGTACTCATGTATCAAATATATAATCGATTGCTCATTTAATAAAGTCAGTCTATATTCTGAATTCGTGGTTTCACTTAGCTTCGTTCGCTCTTCCGTACATGGCGACCCTGCCTACGGACTGCAGTCGGTAACGCGATGCGCGCGTCCCATATTTGGGATGGAAGAATTCCACTCGTGCACAAGTAGATCTAATTAATTAGAATCATACAATGATTGTCATAATATATTTTCCGTGGTCGGAGGTGAACATAAAAAGTGAAAAGCATAAAAATGGGCAAACCGCAGTCGAAGGAAGAGACCGTCGTAGTCCAAAATGCAGTGGGTGGTAATAATAACATAGTATTGGAACAGTTTCGATTCCACCTTTCTACAACGAACGTTCTGCTGTCCATAATCGTGTTCGTTATATGTTTGGGAATGTTATACTGCGTGTACCGCACGTATAAGCGCTGCCATATGAACTGGATAACATCGGCAGTAACCCGGAATACGCTGCGGAGTTCTCTATTTCGTCAGTACCAGCAGCCTCCTCTACTTAATGGTGCCAGCGCAGCAGGTGACGCGCCAGTACATGGCCCGTTCCAGCCCAATGTCATGTTTTCCACCTCCAAAGTGTGAGTGCCGGTAGTGCGTGTAGTGCGTTAATAAAATCAGTGCGTTAAATAAAATAGTGCATCGGAAAATGTTTATCGCGCAGTGTCGTATAAAGTTACATCTCGTGAATAAAAGTACAGAGACTCTATATTTAAGTTGACATTGAACTTTACGTTATATAAAATAAGTTGGTAACCACATTTAATCGCGATTTGGTTAGATAAATAAAATGAATAAGTTGATTAATTCTAATAACATGTGTATTTTTCTACATTGTGGTGGTAAGTTATGGCACAATTATTAAGTGATTTATACGAAGAATTAAAGAAAGTGAGGGTTTATTTAATTAAAATTGGACCAAGGAAATATATTAGATATTAAGTTAAAAGAGGCTAATGATATATTTACGCAATATTGTAGTTGGTTAATAAAATTTGATGACGACATAAGTAAGGGTAAAATTAAGGCCGAGGAAAAAGTATATTACGAAAACGCTTGTAAGAAATTAGATGCATTGCATAACGAAATTTTAACTTTGTGTTCTGAAAGTGTTGAAAGTAAAAATAGTACCAAAATGGATACTTTTGATTTAAAAACGGCATTGACTTTATTACCAGTGATATCGAATGACGAGACAAGTATAAAACAATTAATAGATAATATACAATATTATGATTCTTTGTTGACATCTTCGGAGTGTAAAAATAATTTAATTAAATTCGTCTTGAAAAGCAGGCTTACTCAAGCTGCTAAATTACGGCTTCAGGAAAATTATTCTTCTGTAAGCGCAATGGTCAGCGACATGGTAAAACAATTATTGCCAAAAAAAGGCCCGGCTGCCATTCAAAAGAAATTACATAATATAAAACAAAATGATATGAGTATATCAGAATTCGGGAAGGAAATCACCGAATTATTTGTGGACCTTACGATAGCGCAAGCCGATGGAAACTCAGAAAGCTTTAATGTTTTGAAGCCCATAAATGAAAAACAAGCCATTAAACAGTTTTCCGACGGCTTACGGAATCGTAGGTTAAGTACTATAATGGCGGCAAGGAATTTCAGTTCTTTGAAGGATGCGATACAAGCAGCCACTGACGAGGAAAGCAGCAACCCACATCCCTCTGGTGAGATTATGGGTATGAACAGAAACTATCATACTTCTAGGAATTTCCGTAACCGCTCTAGGTATTTCCGGGGAGGACCTAGCCGACATATGTCTTCGAACAGAAGAGAGGACAACGATTTTCGAGGTCACCCGCAACGAAGCTGGCATCCGCCAACTTCGCGAGGTCGAGGTCAAGGACAACGTGGACGTAATTATCGAGGTACGTTCAATAGGCCATATCGTGGAAATCGAGGGATGAGGCAAAACTCTATGAATGTCATTCACGAACATGATAATTCTTCATCAGAGTCTGAACCAAGGTTAGATACATTTTTTCGTGAATAAAAATAAACACACTATCTTAGCTAGTAATAGCGACTGTTTCATTTACGTATGTGTATCACCGTCAAACAAAAATTTCTCATTTTTAATCGATTCAGGCGCCTCTTTGTCGGCTATAAGTTATAGACATGTTAGTGATTTGAACATTCCTTTGCACAAAGAGAGCGTAACCATAAATGGACTCGGAGGCAAAGTTCGAACTATCGGATATGTTTACATTCCATTGTCTTTGCATGGATGTGTTATTGAGCATAAATTTTATGTATTCAATTCGTTACCAATTTTGTCAAATGGAATAATTTTTTAAATAGATTTGGCGCACTTATAGACTTTGAGAGAAAATACTTTATTATTGCATATCGGGTCAAATAAAAAAGTAATTTTACCTATTACAAATGAAAACTTAAATAATTTTAAAATACCGCCGCGCATTGAATCAATACATTTTATTCAAACCGAATTAGATTTTGATTGCGTTATTTGTTCAGAGGAATTAAATAAAGGTATATATCTCGCTAGTACTGTTGCAAGTCCAAAGAATGGAAAGATTCCTATTAAAATTTTGAATACAACGGAAAAGGAAATAACATTATCTAAAATTAATCCTATAATTCATAAACTTAGTGACTACTCAGTTTGTTCTTTTGATAAAATAGAAAATAATTCGGATAGAGTGAAAGCTTTATTTTCATCAATTAATTTAGATGGTCTAAACAAGGAAGAGATAGCCAGTATCAAAAGTATTTGTGCCAAATATGCAAATATCTTTTATTTACCAGGGGATAAGTTAAGTGTCACAGATATTTATAGTCATAGTATTTCTTTGAAACCAAATGTTAATCCCGTTTTTTCAAAACCTTATAAGCTACCTAAAGTTCATAAAGAGGAAGTCGAAAGACAGATTGGTGACATGCTTAAAGAAGGGATAATTGAACCTAGTAAAAGCAACTGGTCAAGCCCGGTCTTATTAGTGCCTAAAAAAGTAGATTCATCAGGTCAAAAAAAATGGCGTTTAGTTATTGACTACCGGAAGTTAAACAATTGCATTGAAGATGATAAATTTCCCATACCAGACATAACAGAAATTTTAGAATCTTTATCTGGTAGTGTCTACTTCCCACATTTGGACATGTACCAAGGTTACTACAATGTCAAACTAAAGAAAAAGAGTCGAAAATTTACAGCTTTTTATTCAGGTCGATATCAAATGAGAAGACTCCCAATGGGCTTGAAAACAAGTCCTAGTTCATTTTCAAGGATGATGAACTTAGCAATGTCAGACTTAAACAATGTTCAATGTTTAGTTTATCTTGATGATTTAATTGTCTTTGGCCGAAATTTAAATTCACATAATAAAAACTTACAGGATGTATTCGAAAGATTGCAAAAATTAAATCTAAAATTGAACCCAGCAAAATGTAAATTTTTGACAAAAGAAATACTGTACCTGGGTCATTTAATATCTAACAAAGGAATATTACCTGATCCTGATAAAGTTATTGCAGTTAAAAATTACCCCTGTCCACAAAATGCTGATGAGGTAAAGAGATTTGTTGCATTTACCAACTATTACAGAAAATTCGTGCCCAACTTTGCTAAAATTGCCCAACCCTTAAATCACCTTTGTCGAAAAAATGTTAATTTCATTTGGGATGATAAGTGTCAGGTAGCTTTCGAAACATTAAAAAATCGCATTATTTCACCTCCAATTTTAGATTATCCAGATTTTTCAAAAGAGAATCATTTTGTAGTCCAAACTGACGCATCTAATAAGGCAATCGGTGCAATTTTATCAAACAAAAATGGAAAACCAGTAGCATTTACTAGTAGAACTCTAAATAAAGCAGAATCAAATTACCCCATTATAGAAAAGGAATTATTAGCAATAGTTTGGGCTGTCAAGCATTTTCGACCTTATTTATATGGTCAATATTTTATGATTTACCTATTTGGAATGAAAGATCCGTCAAGTAGGCTCATGAAGTTTCGATTAGTGTTAGAAGAGTATAATTTTGATGTAGAATATGTAAAAGGTTCAGATAACGCAGCTGCAGATGCTTTATCTAGAATCGTTTTGACATCGAAAGATTTGCAAGAATTGAATAATAACATCAATGTAATGACGCGAGCACAGTCTCGAAAAGTTAAAAATTGCGATTCCTCTGTGTTGGACATGGTACCTACAGACTCGAGGCCTGATCAACCAAAAGTTGTAAGTACTGATGTCAAGCCAGTAGAATCAGCAGAATTACGTATGATAAATAAAGAAGACTTAAATAAAATGAGAAAGCTAGGAAATATAAATAAAGAAAATAAGACGTTTTGTTTTGATGCAAATAAAAATATAATTTATATTAAATATCTAAACTCTGACTCACAAATGACGCGACGCGGTTTCGTGAGAGAATTAGATATTTTTTGTGAAAATATTAAAATAAAAGAAGTTTGCATAATCAAGAAAGATGATAATAAAGAATTTATAAAGAAACTAGTTGAGGAAATAAAGTCAATGAAGAAAAGAAACGGTCCAAGTGTCTGTATAATAAATAATGTGAAAACAATATATAATAAACACGATAGGAAGGTCATTTTAAACGACTTCCATCTCTTACCTTGTAGTGGCCATGCTGGTATGAGAAGGATGGTCAACAATATCAAAAGATATTATTACTGGCCAGGGTTAGATAGTGATGTTAAAGATTTTGTAAGACGTTGTGATAAATGTCAACGCCAAAAGCATTCGTTGCCAATAAAAGAGCCAATGCATATTACTACAACTGCCAGTACAGCATTTTAAAAGGTGTATCTAGATCTAGTAGGTCCATTTGAAGCTGACAATGAAAATTACTCTTACATTTTAACACTGCAGTGTGAATTGACAAAATACGTTGAAGCCTATCCCTTAATTTCTAAAACAGCTGAAGAGGTAGCGAAATGTTTCGTAAATAATTTTATTCTCAGGTATGGAGTGCCAAAAGAAATTACTACAGACAGAGGTAAGGAGTTCATCGCAGCCACTTTTAAAGAAGTATGTAAGCAATTACAAATAAACCAATTAAATTCTACAGCTTATCATCATCAATCATTAGGCGCGTTAGAAGTTTCACACAAAAATCTAAATTCTTTTCTCAGAATCCAAACCGATAATCACCCTGAAACGTGGAGCAGTTGGCTTCCATTCTGGTCTTTTGCCTTCAACACAACAGTTCACACAGAAACTAAGTTCACTCCTTATGAATTAGTTTTTGGTAAAAAATGTTCACTTCCGAGTAATTTAAGCACAGATCTAGAGCCACTTTATAATTATGATGACTACCCCTGTGAACTGAAATATCGTCTTCAAATGTCACAAAGAGATGCTAGAAATAATTTACTAAAATCAAAAGAAAGTAGGAAAATTAATTAAGATAAATATACAAATCCTATAACGTATAATGTAAACGATTTAGTCTTAGTTAAAAATGAAACAGGTAATAAGTTAAGTCCTGTATTTTCTGGTCCATATAAAGTAGTTAGTGATAAACCACCAAATGTAGAAATCTTGAAAAATAATAAAATCGAATTAGTGCATAAAAATCGCACAAAATTGTATATTAAATTAAAATAAAAATATTTTGTTTTTCTGTATTAATTTACCGCACTATATTAAAATATTAAGTTATGTATGTAAACTAAAATAAAATGTATACCTACTTATACTACTTATCTATAAAAAAAATGTAACTTTCCTTATGTTAATTTTTTTTTCTTTTGGATGGGTGATGTGGTAGTGTGTGTTGTAACTATGTACTCATGTATCAAATATATAATCGATTGCTCATTTAATAAAGTCAGTCTATATTCTGAATTCGTGGTTTCACTTAGCTTCGTTCGCTCTTCCGTACAGCGGATACGGATACGGATATCCGGCACATCGCTAGTACAGACAGCTAAATGTCTAGAAGCTAATAATTTAAATGTAAAAAATACATCTACTACACAATAAAAATGCTAATCCTCCACAGTTACTATAAGTCATAATAATGATGCCATCTCAGAAACAAAGTCCGCTACCTTTCTTGGCATGGCAACAGCACATTGACATGGTATACCAGAGGATAAATAGGTTTGTCTATGCTGTGTATCATCTTTCGAAAATATCGAACCTAAAGATTGCTGTGATGGCATACCATGAATATGTAGAATCTATTCTAAGGTATGGGCTTAGAGCGAGGCCACACGATGCGTTAACGGTGCGGTGCGCCACCGCATCGTAATGAATTCGAGGTATAGGGTGCCACACGGGTAGTGCGACGCCGCACCGCGGTGAATAGCGTTGATGTAGCTTTGCAATGGTGAAAGAATTTTTGAAATCGGCTTAGTAGTTTTTGAGTTTATTCATTACAAACATGCAAAAATACAAATCTTTCCTCTTTATAATATTAGTGTAGATAATGATTAAAATTTTACAGAAATTAAAATTGCCATCCCTTACATTAATATGAGGTAGATATTTATCTCAACAAAAAGATCTAGTTGCAGTACTGCTTCAGCTATATATTTACTGTGTTCTTCATTGCAGACATTAAAAATGAAAAAATATAAGTTTTATAATAATTTTATTGCATAATTTGTGAATTAAATAAATAACATATTTTGTCGGACTATATAACATTTGTAATATTTTTTTTTCATCTAAAACCCGTTTTACCAAATAACTAGCATTGTTTTTTTATCATAATTTTCAACGTTTCAGCTTCCTTCTAGAGGCTGGTAATGTAAAAACGCATCGGTTATTCGGTAAAAGGTGTTAACATTTCTTGATCTAAAAACATCATTTCGTGAAAAATTTCTGGAAAAGCGTTTTGAAATGCTTTAGATTGTTCAAAAAACTAAATGAATTGTTCAGAAAACCGTCAGAACTTTTTTATAATCGACTAAACTTTGCTGTCTTAATTTACGAGTTTTTTTTTTATTTCAGACAATTTTGTTTACGGAAAAACTACTATAAACTGTTTCATAAACTTCTTGGATCTCAACCCAAATGCGCAGAAGATGAGGGGCGTGGTAGAGGATTACACATAGACCAGGACAACTGGCTCAGATTTTGTAATTTTTTAATAGTAATCTCGCGGCTCATATTTTAAATTTGACGGTTTTAATTAATTTGCCAAATAAACTTAAAAATGACAGTGAAATTTAGCCTGTCAATTGACAATTCTGTCTAAATCTTTGGCATCCATCACAAAATCATGGAGATTATTTTCGGATAATGTAGTTAATAATCTGACCTAGTTTCTTCTCTTCCTTATTGTTCTTATTTTTGGTCAGGAGGCATTTTTTTGAAAACTTATTTTAACCAATTCATTAAAAAGCACTAAAAAAATACCATGTTTTTTAATTATTTAATTTCAAAAACACTAGGTATCAAGGTTTTACGATTAGTTAATTTAAGAAATGATCTAAACTGCCAACAGTACCCTGTACAATGGAATTGCAAAATAATTGCTCTTTAAGTTTAATAGCAACTATTAAGCAATTTAAAAAAGAGGAGGCTACTACATATTTATAAAAGTTTGTTTCCCGTTATATTTTCTGCCGTTTATATTGAGTCACTTTTTGTAATAATTAGTATCCGATTCAAAGGCCGAGGGAATCTGTTTCTTATAATGGAACTCCCGTATCTATATATTATAGTTTATAATAATAACCTGTCTAAATACTAGTCACATTTCATATACATACATTTATTTTTGTAATAGATCTTCTTAAACGCATTTTTTTGATACAGCAAAATATATATAAAACTTAGATTGTCCATATACATGCATTTCTTGTGAACCGACAATTACAAAAACAAAATATCTTATATATAAAGTAAGTATCACAGTACATTATTGCTCCAAATAATCTGTAGTTAACTACTTCTTAATAATAAAACGGGAAAGTTTTCAGTCACTAAATAGTCGTCTTCAAATATAACCGCGATGTTCAGTTCAAACTCTGAAAAAGGAAAAAGTAATTTAATTAAGTAACAAATTAAATAAATTCTACTATACAATCTACTTTTAGACTTCCAAAATCAGCTGTCTATGTCATTTAAGTACCAATTTGATAATCAGAACTGAAACCCTACCATAACCTCTTATTGGGATACAAATTCCAATGTTGAAGAGAGAGTGCACCATAGACTGCGTGTCACACTTTGACAATCGAACTGTCATCGCGCTAGAGATCAAAGTACAGCCTCTGATGGGTTTTTTCGGCCGTAGAGTTAATTTTATACTTAAAGTTTTTCGTGTATACAAATACTAAGCAGATGTAATTATTCGGCCAAAGTTCAGTAAAATATGCTGTCTGTGGTTGTAGTAGTTAGATGTGGTGGACGGGCGGTACCGATCTTGAAGTTGACGGTGGCGGTGGTAGGACAGGTGAACAGCCTTGGTAACACCATGTACAGCGGCACGTCTCGAGCGCGTACAACATCGCCCTCGCCAACCTGGATATTCTGGATTTCAGTCGCTGCACACAGACACAATGCAGTTACAAATAAATAAATCGAATTTCGAACAATCGATTAATCCGTAATAATATTGAAAGCGCTTTATAAACTATCGAATTACGAGAATAGATCGATAGTATGAATGATTAAAAAGGTGAACTTAGATTGTTATCAATATAAAGGAGGAGGGTCAATAAGGCGGGTTTTCGGCACCTTTCATTTTTGACCTAAAAATTCCAATTTTTTTTTTATCTTCTATATGGACTTATTTACCCTCCTCCTTTACTTATAATTAAGGAAATTTTGTGTTGATGGAAATTGTCCTTTGCACAATATTGCTTGGCGTAGTAATAAAAGATTTTATAAGCGGTGATTTGGGGGCGAGGATGGAGGAACAAGGCATCGTGTACAAGATAGGTAACCGAGTCGCGCAGTTCCGCGATTTATCGACCAACCAATTGTCAACGTGTGAAAGCCGACTGATAAGGGGCTGTCCATTAATCACGTGAGGCTCGAAAGGGGGGGGAGGGGTCCATAAAACAATCACGAAATATCACAAGGGGGGAGGGGGGGTGTAGTAATATATCACGTGTATTTATTTTTTCAGAAAACGCGCGACACTGAACCGAAAAGCGGCGTGACCTGTATTTATTTTTTGCCAAACGCGTACAAAACGAAAGCGGCTTACTACTTCTGTAGTTCTATGTTGGCGCCGAAGTTGAGATCTGACGACAACTCTATGCCATAAAGCTCAAGGCTGTCGGTAACAGGTACAGATGTACCTCGGAAAATAGGAGTGAGGTTAAAGGAACTCCTTTTTGCAGAGAAAATACACGCTTGCGTTTTGGAGGCGTTGAAATGGACGAGGTTACTGTCACCCCACTGGGAAACGTGCCTCCTCTGATTCGTTCGCTCAACCATTTCCTCTCTCATCAATATCACGTCGTCACCGCTGGCTTTTGAATTAGACAGGTACCTGTCTACGACAGTACTGTCGTCTGCATACAACAATTACAGGTATCAACAGGTCATTGATGTGCAGCAGAAGAAGTGTCGCAGAGAGAAATCAGACCACTGAAGAACTCCGAAGCCAATAAGTCAGAGGAGCAGCCATCGATAACTACTCTGATCGACCGTTCTGTCAGGAAATCGGCTATCCAATTACAAAAGTCAGCGGGGATACCATACGCAGGAAGTTTGCGCAGCAGACTAGCGTCCCAAACCCTGTCAAAAGCCATCGAGATGTCAAGTGACTCGGCAAGTGCTTCGTCGTGCATCTCGAGGGCCTCGCCCCAGCAGTGCGTCACATAAACTAGAAGATCCCTAGTTGAACGTCCACGGCGAAAGCCATATTGACCGTCACTGAGAAGATCATTGTTTTCTAGGTACAAGAGCAACTTACTGTTCAGCACTTTTTCCATTACTTTACATAGTATGGAAGTGATGGCGATCGGTCGGTAATTGCATGGGTCGGCACGACAATCCTTTTTGAGTACTGGCTGCACATTGGCAAGCTTCCAGGATTTTGGTACGGTTCTTATTTTGAGAGAGAGGCGATACAAGCGTGTTAGCACAGGAGACAACTCGGGTGCACAATACCTCAGTACTCTTGCTGGTATACCATCAGGACCACTGGCCTTATTCACGTCCAGACCAAGTAAGACTCTACGGACCTGCTTATTGTGAATTGTGATCTCCGACATTGAAGAATCACATCTAGGTATGTTTGGTGGTTGTTGGGAGCCGGTATCTAGACGGGAACTGCTTGCAAACAGAGAGGCAAATAAACTTGCTTTTTCAGTTGCAGAATGAGCCAGTGACCCGTCAGGTTTCAAAAAATGTGGTAACATAGGACGGTAGAAATTCACTTCGACTGATTTCGAAAGGGACCAGAACTGTTTACTTCCATTCGGGTAGGATGACAGTTTCGTATCCGCCAAATAGGGATTCGGCTGATGTGGTCGAATCTTGCTTTAAGAATGACCCTTTTGCATGACTTGGCCGCCGAATTATAGGCTCTCTTCTTCGATCGGATTCTTCGTGCGCGGACCTTGCGATCGCGGATATGCACCCAAACCTGGTAAGCAGACTGTTTTCGGGCCTCAACAAGAGCACAGGCCGCATTATACCAAGGCCGGGACTTATAACCGAACGGGATGTCGGAGAATGGAATAAAATACTCCATTCCCTGCCGAATTACGTCTGCAATCGCATCAGCGGTGCACGATAGGTCGCTCGAAGAGAAGCAAGTTTGCCGCCAGAGATAAGATGCAAATAAAATACGCATCTCGTCCCAATTTGCTGACTCGTAACGCCATACCCGCCTCATGCCCCTGGGGCTATCATGCGGAGGAGAGCAGATCGATACGGATTTCACCCCACAATGGTCGGACGACCCCAGTGGAGCTAAGACCGATACCGAATGTGTGTGGATCAGTTGTCAGGAGTAAGTCAAGACAATTGGGTGTGTGGCGAGTAATATCTAGAATTCGCGTCGCTTGGTCCACCAGCTGAGTAAGATTTAGCGCTAGGGCACGCTTCTCTCCCAGCATGGTCAGTTTTCTGGTATGGGAACAGCCACTTTTTATGGTGAGCGTTGAAGTCCCCCAGAAAAACAAACTCCGCCGCTGGATATCGCACAGTTGCCAAGTCTGCCGTCTCTGTGAGGTAATCTTTGAGCACAGTCGTCTCCCGGTCACCGCTGTGCGATTGGTAAACACAGATGTAGAGCTTTTTCTCTACCCCTGTCCACCAGAAGCCAAATAACGGAAAACTCGGACTTTTTAAAGCATCGGAGACGCCTACAGCAAATGTCATTACGGACGAACACACAGACCCCTGCACTCATCTTGAACTTATGCTCAAGCTTGTAACCAGGGTAGTTGAGGTACGCCTCATCCGACGGGGTTGCTATCTGAGTGTCCGTTAAGAAGAGTAGGTGCGGCTTCTCGGTCTCCAGATGATGATGGACCGGATCGAGATTTGAGTGCAGTCCTCTGATGTTCGCGAAGTGCACTTTTTATGGGAGGAAGTGCAGCCGTTGTTTAACTTTCTTCTTGTGCTTCTGGATCATAGTGGTTAATGTTGGTTGAATTTTCAGTCGAGACGCTAATCAGTCGACCATTAAAGTACTCTTAGGCTAAGCTAACCACAGAATGGAACTCACCTGGAGACTGCGGGGATGCCCGAATCCCCCCGAAATGGCCACCGGGTCCTCCCATCCAGTCGCCAACTGGCACGGTGGAGCATTTCGGGATTTTTCGCAAGTTGGCGGGGCAGCCTTTCACGCGTGGCTCACGCGCTAGTTGGGCCCCCACTTACTGCGGCCGGCCAATGGCTAAACCGTGATTCGGATCCCGCTACCCTCCAGAATGAGTTACCTGGTACAGCATTGCCAAGATACCAAAACCGGTCTTAAGTTGCGCAACTGACTTATTACCAACCCCCATTGGCACTGGTAATCCCGCCCTCCAATGGAACGCAGCAGAGCTGCTTGGCGACGGAGTTCGGCAGGATGGTGGTCGTAAACCAGGAGGCCCCTTACGGAGCCTACCACCGCTGCTGGGATCATCAGCAGTCACCACAGGCCGAGTTGGTCCGTGATGCCGTTGCCCGGGGTGGACCGCTAAGAGGTAGATCCCAACCACCCCAAAACCTGCAACCTCTCTATCTACCTCTAAACTTTATTATTGTAGTCTTTAATTTTCTATAATGCAATAAGATGATACTTATACCTGTATTTTAAAAATATTAAAAAATAATAAGATTCTTTGTAGGTACTAAAAATACACGTGATATAGTGGGGGGGGGGGGGGGGGGGGGGTAGTCTGAAACCTCACCATGTATCACCAAGGGGGAGGGGGGGTTAAAAAATGCCAAAAAAAACATCACGTGATTAATGGACGGCCCCTAAACAAAATTCGATAACACATGGTTTTATAGGGTGTGAATACGCCGCAACTCGCGGCCTATCAAACAATTGATACATGTCTTTTTCCTTACTTCTTCACATAATCCGGGATAGCTTCTTAAATACTAATAGTGTACAATTTAAAAACCTTTAAAATAGTGCCATTTTTAATATTATTAACTAATACTTTAGTACTCAAGATCGCGCGGAACCAATTTCAAGTAAGTGATGCCATACTTTTGCTCGCGACTTTGGATTAGAATAGCACCTTAAGAGTCATAAAATCCTATAGACAACAAATTTTGTGTTTTCCTAATTATGGTCTTCTACTGCGATCTTCAACTTGCCCGCTTAGCTTTTTAGCAAAACTTAAAAAGCGCTGTCATAGACTTTTAGCGGAGATGATATAATATAGCGATAAGTCACCTTCAATACAAACCAACAAATTTAAATTGTTCTGCATGAAGACATGGAAAAAGGGGGAAGGTGTCAAAAAGTAAATATCTGTGTGTGTGAAGTGGCGTGTGTTTACTAGGATGTGAATAAAGAGCGTAAATAATGTAACGGTTATTTTTAGTGTGATTTATTTTGATGTGATAAATCGTACCGTCTCTGGAGTAACCCTCGGCACAACCACAGGTCTCCACGCGCACTAGCTGCAGCTCTATCGACTTGATTTGCACCGTGCATTCATCCACGCGGATCTGAATATTGAACACACAAATATAAGCAGGGTAGCTGCATCAAAAGGTAACATCGTATATAAGATATTTTTAATTTCGTCAGCCGAATTTTGCAGTTTTTAGTCTTGCTTTATTTAAATTGGACCAAACATAACCCGATTTGGAACCCTATGGTTGTGGGTAAGAAAAAACAGCATGCAATAACCAATTTCATCAAAGTAAGAGAAGTTTGTAAACTTGCATATTCGTACATGTACAAGTCTAATGAATTACTTTAGTGTACCAACCTTGCCAGTTAGTGGTTTATCAAGCGGGCAGACAGTGGAGTCGATCTCTGCATAAATCTGGAACTGGGGGAGGGAGCTCCTGCCTCCTGAGCCGCCACTATCAGCAGCTCTTACCGTCGCTGGCGTGATCTCACACCGCACGGGCTTCATCGGTGCTGGATTTTGCTGGGGTATTTGTCGAGGCATTATGGAGCCATGAAATTAAAAATTAGTTATTTACTCACAGATTTGCAAGCCATGTGGTGCTGGCAGAGTAGAATTAGAATGGTTTCATACTTTAGGGAGTGTAGTAGCAAAAGGCAAATGATGAAGATCTGCCCCTGCTAGAGTTACACCAGACGGTCATCAAATTATATTCTTTCGAATTTAAATAGAATAGACAATCAGATAAAAATGGGAATATAAAAATTATAAAAATGATCTTACCGGTCTATACTGCACAAAAAACTGGCAGCTGGTATTCAGAGGTTTGTTTAAAAATGACCTCTTCATGCTGCACTTGAGAGTGTACATAATGTTGACAAACACCCCATGGTATGTCTCCAAGAGGCCTGGATAACCTGGGGACACGGCCTGTCGGGCTCTCAAGGGAACCTCAAATGGTATTTCTGTGATCCCCACAGGAATCTTGCCAGGAGGCGCCAGCTCCAAGCTGGTGTTCACTAGATTGATTGGCTGCGTGAATAACCATGATATTTGATAAATTCAAATGTACTTTACCAAGTCACATGTGTTACATTAAAGTAATTCGTAATAATTTCATTTTCATTATGCAAACATAATAAAGAATTAAAGTATAGAAGTAAATGTAAATGGTATATTTAAGATAAAATAAAAAATGCTTTTAATTAACTATGAGCAATAATAATGCTCATATTTTATATCAACAATTATGTCATGGTTTCATAAGTTCTATGTCGGGGTACTGAGAAAGCTATAAGCAAATTGGCAAGGGCTGTATTATTTCTCCTGAAAATTTTGTTGCACTTACTAATAAAACATATAACAAAATTGACTGTGAAAACGAAAGTAACGTAATTTAAATTTAATTTAAATCCAAAAGATACTATTACACTGTCAAAATAGCAAATATAAATTAGCCATTCAATATCAGTCAAAAGCCAGTTTTTTACAGTGTTTGTTGCAGAACTGAGTCTATTTGACAAAGCCTCAATAATCTCATTGTAGTCGTGTATCTAACATAAATTACAATTGAAATGAACTGGATATCATACCATACTGTCATTACATAACCAAGAAACTATCCCTATCATAAACGGCTATTATCAAAATAACACAACCTTTGATTATTTTTCCTAAATATAAAGCAGTTCCAATAAAGCATGTAATTTAAAGTTTTTGCTCAAAAACTTAACATTAAACCGGTTAAAAAACTATACCTAGAACAACTATAAATAATTTAATTCACAGAAAACTATAGATCTAATCATTTACCAATAGATTTTTGTGAATCTAGCAAAGATCTGACTTGAACCTTGATACTGTTAGAGAACGCCTCGAAGATGCCGACGTTTTTTGTACTGAGCTGCAAGTTGACGACGCCCTCCATCAGCAAAGTTAGCCCCTCATGCCGCACGTCGCCACCGCTTTCTACTACCACCACGCCGGCTATGATTTCCTGAATATATCACATAAATCTTCTCAATACAGTATTCAATTTAATATAGTTCGGTGAAAAAAATGTACAAACATACCCCTTCGTAATACACTTTGCTTGCTCTTTTAAGATTAACCGAGAGATTTGTAGACATTTTAAAGTAAAACTTAACTTTAATCGTTCTACAGTAAATTATTAATAAGTTTATGAACTACCCACTGGATATTTTATGTAGTAAGTCCTATCTTTCATACAACTTAATTGCAAATCATTAAAAGAAAACAAATCATAATTTGATTCACACAGATCATCACCATCACAAATTCACAATATATAAACCAACCACAGATGAACTAAAATGTAGCTTCTAAAAAGTACTCTTTTTTTTATAAGGGGTTTTGGCTTGGTTACAAAGACCTTTGAGCCATTTCTTCATGTTCATAGCAGCTATTTTGCACGTTAAATGCTTTACGCTATAATAATTTATAAGAGCCCTTATCTCAATGATAAGCTATTAAGCATTTCCCTTTTTTTTAAGGATTGTTTCGTGTGCGAGATAACTCCATATTATCCGACTATTTTCAACTATTTGCTTTTTTTGCTGTTTCTCTTTTCATTGTTTACTCATGGCTAGCACTCCTATCTTACAAAAATAACAAAATCTAAGACTTTGTATATAACATGGAGTGGAGCGCCAAATAGTCTAGCGTACAGCACTTCAACGCTCTCACGCGACCATTTACGTAAATGCTTATTAATAACTTACAAATAGTAAAGCTCTTTCAAATTGCTCATTCACTATCTCACTCTTATGACACTTTATGAGTAACACACATAGTGTCAAGGAATATAAAATATAAACGTTACTTACAAAAAACTATTATTATCAATAGCTATACGTTATATTAGCAAACGCTTATTGATTATTTGTTTTTTAAATAAGATGTTATTGTCGGGATGCTAGTTCTATGAGTCATGTTTTCGTATTTAATAGTTTCATTTCTTAATTAGACAATGATGAATAATAAAGATGAAAACTTATTTATGAATGGAAGATGATATTATGATGTTTCCCTAGGTTTTAGAAAAGGCGTGGAATTTTACTTAAACCTCCGCGTGTTGTTGAAAGAGCGTTAAAAGTAAACTCCCGTTCTTTTCTTTAATTTGCTAACACAAATATTAATGACACTTAGTTGTTAATAATTCACCATTATTAATACTTAAACAATCTATGTTATTTTTACTATTACTTTTATCTTCCGAAACAAAAGATTTAATGTAAAAAACCAAAACCATTAAAGTGAAAAAGGAAGCTGATTATGTGCTCTTTGCTTTATGTCACAAACTGCAAATAAACCAATTACTATTATAGACGAGCATTTATGATAACTGAAAAATAAAATTGAACTTTTTCTCTAAGTCTCAGTAGCGTTATCTCAGCTAAAAGACATTCACTGGCGGCCCCCGACGTAGGTGAAGTGGTAGGGGGTTCTGCCGGGCCATCCCTGGATCCACGTTCTTCACTTTTTAATGATTATTATTTTTTTTCTAATTTTTGATTCTTCGGTCATCCTTTAATCATAAATCAGCTACAAATATTCATTATAAAAAAAAACTACTCAAGAATTGCCTGTATTATATTTGGCCCTTTTCTCTTGCCTGGTATGAAAATTTTACGAAAAAAACTGATCTTTTTTGGCGGGAGCGGGAAGCATCTCTTTGATGGTTTTGTTTTTCTTGTTAAATTTTATCTTATGGTACATATTATGGCGTAATAATGGTGGATTATTAATCAATAAGTATTTGTGAACATGCAAGAGTGTTCGCAAGTGAAACAGAGCAGCGAAACTTGTCTTTTAATGCTCTTTGGTTTTTGAGGTTTTAGTAAATTCCCCACACCTTTACTGAAACCTAGGGAAAGGGAAATTTCGCTGTTCATTCATCATTCATTGATTATCTATCGTTTATAGATCAGCTCTCATCATCATCATCTAATAAAGAATAAAAATAACAAAAGACTAGGTTGTATGAGCTATAAACCCTTCGCCTGCTCTTATGGGGAAGAAACAAAAACTCAAGCTCAATTACATCTGTGGTTCGAACTATGCTGTGAACTATACTGTTCTGTGATCATGTGTCATGCATGTTATTGTCAATTTTAAATCAGTTGAAAAATACTTTCGTCTGCCGCTGGGTTGCTGTAGGCTACGTTAATATAATTACGATATTTATTTATTCTTTCGTTTATAAATTCTTTATCTCGTGTTTTTGATAACAGTGTTCTAAGCAGTGTTTTATCATACCGTGTAATTATTTCGTTTTGCTTTTATCGAGGAATTTAACAGGTGATGCCGAGGAATACACCCCGAATGGATCGATATCGGTGACTTTCAAGCCTGAACTGATTTTACGAAGTAAAGGGGTGGTAGAAAATGGAGAAGTCAGCTCGACCACGGACAGCACTCAACGAATGTGTAAAAGTGGTGGTTCGATGCCGTCCGCTTTCCGATAGAGAGAAAAATGAGGGATACGATGAGGTATGATGTCGGTAGAAACATTGTTTGTGTCGGGTACTAGGGATGCGCAGACTTGGTGCGTAGAGTTCTTTCGTTTGTTTAATACATTAAAAATCTATTTTAACTTGAACATGAATTTTATATTATGCTGAATTTTATTTCAGTCTGCAAAATATAGCAACGCCGTGTATTTTTAAACATATATCTAACTATATACATAGTTATATGTATTACATATGAGTAGGACTCGCGACCACATGCTGCTTCTATAATTGCGAATTATAAGCTTCAAAATCGTCACACAATTTTTCAAGTATACACAATAGACATCATTTATTAATAATCTGATAATGAAAAATGCACAGTATGAGTTGATTTGGTAGCTAATCAAAATACATTTTCATTATTGTTCTGAACAGATAAAGTAAACAGTAGTCCTTTATTTTGAACTATCCACCAATATTTTAACATCTATTGAAAATACTAAAAAATATGTAGTTTTTAAAGTTTTAAATTTAAAGCCTTGGTTTGTCAAATGGCACCACTACACTGACCCTATAGTATTTATTGAAATATTTTTAGCATCAGCTTTTTAAGTTGGTATAAAGCAGTTACCTACATGCACCCATATTAAATAATAGCTCAGTACTATAATATTTTAGCTTAGTTGACAAAATCGTCATCATATTTAAAATAATAAATCAGTTGGCGGGTGTAGTCTCCAAATGTCAATTACCAATTAGGTACTTGTAGAGTAAATTGCATATTAGAAAAATTATTTCAATTCTGTAAAAATCATTTTTTTACTTCACATATGAAATAGTAAGAAACATGCTCAAAAGAATTATATCAACAGCTTGCAATGCAGCTAATTGCATGTAAGTAGGGGAGGAGTAAAGTATGGACTTTACTCCACATATGGTATGTGGCTGCACCATATTTAGACATAGATCCTCGCGACCAGCAAGTGGCTTACGCAATTGGCGCTACGGCGGCTGGCGGCGGAACATGTCTATGCGACCAATTACTTTTTTCCTCCTAATGCCTATAAAATTTTACTTACGCTTACTACCTTATTTGAAATTACACTTATGACAATGTCACGATATACCATAGTGGGATGCACAAATATAGTTACGTTATTGTTACGAGAACTCTATTGAAAAAAAAAAAAAAATATCGAGTACAAATGTCACTGGCAAAACCGCCAAGGTCTTCACAATAGACTCTTGTAACGGTTCAGCGAAGACATATCACGACAAATGAACGGAATTCGCAAGATAGATCAGTTTTTGTAAGCACCTAAGTATAGGTTTTATCACAGTTCTTGCGGTTTCGATAAACCACCACGAGATGGATTGCGCTTCAGACGTTTCCGTTGTGGAAATCGGCTTTCTTCAAGGTCTTTTTCTAATTTCAAGTTTACGCAACCTGACTGTCATGAGACAGTATTTACTAATATTAGTGAAAAATACTAAATAATTTTGTCTAAAACACTTTCAAAATTATTTAGGAAAGTGTAAGTTAAATAATTTTGAATTTTTTTTTATCGTTATGTTCTTTAGTGCATTTCGACATTCAGAAACAAGAATATTTTGCTAGTCGCCGGATAAACAAATCGGCATATCGTCGGTCGAACACAGTAGTGTTGTTCTGAAAATTTAAAAATTATTATATTATTTTATTACATTTTATCGTCCTTTATATGTAACATTTCTATATCTACAACTAAACAATAACAGATATTTGTTACCTTTAATTTAGTTTTGGAATTAAAGGTAATTTTTTGAAATGTTCCACTACTGACTACAGACTATATTTCGGGATACAATGATTGGGATAGTTTCATTTTTAGTTTTATTAACTTTTTCCAAAAATAAGTTATCTTTAAGAATACTTATTTGTAATACAAAACAATAATATAATAAACAACGATAGCAACAATCCACGATACAATGATAACAGTCCTGCTAGGGCAGTACTTGACATAGTCTTTGATTAATAGCTACGTCTAGCCAAAATCTGGAAAACAGGCGTGCAACTTATTTTGTTCACCGCTATAATTGACGTGAACCTTAGATTAGAAAATACTCTCGTTAATTATGCGACATGGTGCACCCGCGAACAAATGCAACGTTGATACGATAAGACGCCTGACGATGATTTTGTTTATACTGTACCGTGTAATCTGCATAATATAATTTACCTGGGGCACATGACACCATTTACAAAAGATCTTTCTTTACACAACTTAATACAGCGGTTCACAGCAACAAAACAACAAACAAAACTATGGATTAAAAAAGTACTCCAACCATCATTGGCAGACTGCCGATTTTTGTTCCCGAGATAAAAATGGATCTGCGAGTATAGTGAATCAGCTGTTCATCATAATAATTAAATTTTTTGTACTCCATTCTTTAAATTAATATAATAATTCTAACTCTGATTCAGCATTTTATACTGCAATACTTACTATTCGTCGCGTCACTCTTTGTTAGGCAGAGCGATTCTAACGCTGTATGTTGAATCATATTGTTGTAAATAGGACTTTCGTAGCGGTGCTATTCTCATCTTATTGTGTCTTCCATAATAGGTGAAGAAGCGGCCGGAAAAGAAATGGTACGAGCGTTTGTCCACAAAAACTGTAGCGGAGAGTAAAAAGTTTGACGCCCCCATACAGGTCTGAACGTTAGCAGTTAACAGTGCGCTGCAAATTGGAAAAATGGTTCACTAACACGGTCGACACCTAGTCATTATAAGACAACACCGAAGAAGCTTCTTAAAACAATAATACCTTGCACATGTACGAGTATCGTCCATATACGTTCCACGGTGTTTTAGGTCTGTGGTTGGGGGTTTAGATATATTTGGCATATTTCTAACGTTTATTATACCTTAGTCAATAAGAGAAGCACTCATGTTTATATTACGTGGTGGTGGACTTGGTTTCACGCTTGGCACATACAGGAAAGTCGATTAAATAGGCGCTGATCGTAGCTATAACATCCATTTATAATGAGTAGGAGGTACGGCGCCGCTAATGTTTTATTAATTTATCGTAGCGATTGATGATAGTAATCCACAATTAAATATACATGTAATGGTAAACACTGCAGTAATACTAATGTGCTAATAATCATATAAATTAAAAATTTAATTGCAATCTCATCTCATATACTGTTTAAAGTACTTAATGCACTGTATATTGTTTATGATAAAATAATCAGTCGAAATACAGTGATTTTTAGCTTCTATAGCCTATTTAAGTACTAATTGGTCGACGCAGTTTCCTTAATATAAGCGAATTACATTGCGGTTATATGAGGTTAAATTAATATTTTATAATATGGCTTTTGTAACATTGTACATTTGAAGGATCTATTTGAATGCTTGACGCAAAGACATTTGATAGCGAAGCCCATCAAGCGTCCTTTTATAATATTCTTAGTAAGAAATAGATCTACTTTAATACAGTTCAATTGTTTCTAGTACACTATAATTATAGTTTGTAGACTATAATTTATTGACAAGTTTGATAACTTGGTATAGGTAATAGAGATTTATTGTAAGGTTGATCAATACTGAGGAAAATGTAGACCTTTCTTCTTTTGGCGTTTATCTGTGTACGGGATGTAATTTAATGATTTGTACAGGTGGTGAAGGTATGGCCGGAGCGCGGCGCGGTGCAAGTGTATAACCCGAAAGGCCAGGACAAACTTTTCACGTATGACGCGGCGTATGACTGCACCGCGGATACGCAGTCCATCTACGATGAAATGGTAAGTAATGTGCAGAACTACTACATATAGATTTAACGTCCACATCGCTTAACTCATTCAATTCAAACATAATTTTTAAAACGCAAGCCGAGACAATGTACAATGTGCTGTTCAATTCACTGTTGATTTTTACGTGTGTTTACAAAGCTAATGGAATAATGCAAAGCAGAGTAAAAACATTGTACATATAAAATTCAACCTTTTATATCTATACATCTGATTTGTAGAAAAAAAACAATGTTTTTCTATTACATTTTACATAAATTTAAGCTCAAATCTATCTAATGTGCATCAATCAATTAATTGAAGATAACCAATAACTAATAAGCTTTTTTGGCCACAATGCTAATTACTACATGGCAATCTGTTATTTGAGTTACTAGATTACCATGCACATACATGCTATAAACAAGGCATAGGTAGTCCACGTAAAATCAAAACGAAAAACAATTTCTGTTGAAATCTAAAGCTGTCAAAATTCATACTAACTTTTTAATAAATAAAATTAAAGTCTTTTCCATTGCTTATTTTTGATGATCTTGCTTAGTTTCATTCACACTATTCATAAGTTGCTGCTACTGTATGCGCCTTATTACGCCTAGTATTATTTCTTATATAGTAGTTTTAAAATCTTAATTAGTAAATGTTGGTTTCTAAGTAACAATTGGGTGAGTAAGTACTTTATTTACATCACCAAGCCCATATTGATCTGTAAGTAAGTAAGTATAATGCTTAGTAAGTAAGTTTAAGTTTCACGTCTAACTTTATTCCCGATCACATACAGTGACTATAAAATTTACTTTTTTATGATGTAACATTACTAAAACTTATATGTACATATTTATTGAAGTCTCACCAACAAAAAAAAAATCTATTCGTAATAGCCACTTTTTCTGGCTACGAATCTATGGATCTACGCACTGTTTCCATGGTGCAGAGTCCTGCTGTAAAGACCACGATACATTTTTAAACAGTGCATTACTGAAAGATTTCTCAACACGATCCAAGACTGTCTCTTGATACATTTTGGCTGAAGTTTTCACTCCTTTTTCCCAGAAATGTAGCTTTATGACGCCTTGATATGACACGCCCCACCAAACCGTCACTGACGCAGGATGATGACCACTTTGTACCTTTCCGACCACTTAAGCAGTTTCTTTAGAACTGTGAGCGTACACTTTATCATTTTGCTTATTGTAGTGTTCTTCAATCGTGAATTTTTTTTCATCTGTAAAGACGATATTTCTGTGCCTTTCACCTGCATATCGTGACAGAAGGCATTTTGATCGATCCACTCTCTTTAATTGTAAAGATTGAGTTAGGGCATGTCCTATATATCGACGATAAGCACGCAGGTCTTGTTTTATAATACGCGACAGAGTCCCAGCGGGAATCTACATTTTTGCGATAAATTTTTTTGCTTCCTAATAGGGTTTCGACTAATTCTGGCTTTAACAGCATTTATACCCCTATCTTTTATGGTCTTCGCCAGAAAAAGTGCTGTTGTATCTAATGATAGTACGATATATGAACATACGGCTGATACCAAGCTTTAAATGTGTCTGGAATATGACTAACGGCTCCATACCCACTTTGCGCAGGGCGATCACAGAAATACTATTTTCTTTAACTCCCCATTCCATATTGTAATTTGATAATGAACACGAAACAATATATGAAATGGCACGAAACCGAAAGAAATTTTCAAATAATGAACGCGTTCCAAAATAAAAATAACTAGGCGATGCAGTCGCTAAGCATAAAGCTACACTAGCATCATATAATGGAGCGGAGCGTAATACCTAAAATAGAAAAATTTCTTTTTGTTTCGATGGGATTTTTTTCAAATTTCATAATTCGGGCTCCGTAACCATCTGGTCCTAAACCTTTTGATCCGATTCAATGAAAAAGTTGAAAAAAAGAAAAGGTTTCATGTAACAGTATTTATGTCCACACTAGCCATATCTATAATACACAATTTTAAAGCATGTTCCAGCCAGGCAACATTTACTTACTACATCAATTTTACCACGCTAATAAGAATGATAGGATTAGCATCCACGCAATCCATGTAACTTATGTCACTGAATTATTTGAACATGGTAAGAATTGAAAACGTATCTAATTTTTCTTCAAACTGTTTGAAGAAAAATTAGATACGTGCCATAAATTGATATTTAATACTTTTTGAAACTCACTCAGGTTTCTATGAAGTCTATTGTTCCATCGTTAACTTTTTAGAAAATACGACAGCTGCTATTTATACATCGTGTTATTGCAAAAAGGCAAAAACTGAAGTCGATTCAAGATTAGGATTGAATATAATATTTAAAATAATACCTGCATTTATGATCTAAAATGATCTATTATTTTATTTTTATTTGGGGTCAAAAGTAATGACAGGAGATGTACATATTTACAATCTATTGTTAGTTATATAAAAACATACAAATCATAGCAGTATAATCCTCAAAACTTTGTTGTTCAACTAAGGTTAAACTACAAGAACTTCTTTCCTGTAAAAAAAAAATCGAATTTTTATGATAAAGGTGACCTGACAACAGTCGGAAAAACCAGAACTATGTTTTACTTCCTCTTTGCTTTCTTTACTATTCTTATTATTACTTCAAAATATTAAAATTAAAGAATATTCTTTAAATTTTATTCTATAATCTTTAATATTTTGGAGAAAAGAGTAACAATAACGAGTCGATTTGTCGTTAAAGCGCTGCCAACATAATATTGTACTGTAACTATTGCTAACACTTTTGTTCTATAAGCCCACTATGCGAAATATTTATTTTTATATACAGATTTAAGTGTGCTGGCAAAATTTTGCTATTGCGACTGTTGCCACTAATACTAAACGGATCCGTTGATACATATCATTTAAATAAAGGGACCAACTACAAAAAGCAATATATCCTTCTAAAATTATATGTGAATGTTACAGTGACTATTAGAATGATATATTAAAATTATTCTCATAACGAATAGTCTGATACTGGACTGCAGAAGTAGTTGCGATGTTGGTAATCATTGGAAGAACAATTATTATAACAACATTAATAGTAAATTCTTTTTTTATTAAAGGAATATTTAAGGAAAATTAGACTTTGTTAAATTCTTAGAAATAAAAAAGTACGTTGTCAAGAAGGTAAAGTTCTTGAAAATTTAAAGGACTAAAATAGATACCGTTCATGAAAGCTGTGGCTGTCCGAATATATAAAATAAAATAATATAGTTAAAAGCTAGCTGTATAATATACATATAATGCTGCATTATATGCATTGCGATTTTGCTAATTTTTTTTAATTTTGCTGGATTTGTTCCAACTTAGGACATAGGATAGACGTTGTTGTATTTGGTTTAAAACACAACAACGCGTGACCATGTCAGCTAGTATCATAGATATATGTATGATAAAACGAAATTTGCTACTGCGACTGTAACTTTTTATACAATAAAATATTTAAACTAAGTTTATCAAGCGCTTAATATCAAATTACGAGTTGTAATTGTTAACAACATTCCTACTTTTGTATATTTCAATAACTATGAATGATATTCGAGATTGTTGGATGAATCAACGGGTACTCCTACGTCAAAATCTTAAGATGTTCCGATTCAGTAAATGGGATAAACTTTTTATTAAACATTGATATCACTTTATTAATATTAAGAAAAATAATTAATTTACTAGTATTTTATGTTTGTTAAATGGAAACGAAAGTTAAGAATGTAAAGATCACGTAATATTTTTTTTATCGCTAGTGAGTTTCGACACATTAATCTAAAAAGCCAGTTTAAAAATAAATCAGTATTTGAAGATTTTACCTTTGAAATTTGATCTTAGATAATAATTATACCAGACAAATGTAGCCAGTGGGAAGACAGCATTGACTACTGATGGTTCATCCAACACTAACCATATAAATAAAAGCAAGTCAAAGACCTTTTGAACAATAAATAGATTGCTTTATTTATTTTCTAGTTTCAAGATTCATTTGAATATTGCAACTTGTTACACATTTTTGCCCAATTATAATATTCATTGCATATGCGAATACCAATTTTATTGCATATGCGAATAAAAGATGTATATTTGTACCAGAAAATGAAATAAATATGTTTAAAAGTGTTACAACTGAAATGGTTTTTCGTCGTGAATTAGTAAAATATGAACCAAAAAGTGGTAATATATAAATATAAAAAAATATAAACACAAACAAAAATCCTAAGCCGTACTTAGTCCTAGCAAATTAGCGTACAACCTCGGAATGAGAGAATAAGCAGAATTTTCGTATATACCTTCATTTTGGCGTTTCAAAGTTGTCTTATAAAATTTGTTGTCTGCGTCGTAAGTTATTCATGGTCAAAGGTAAAGAAAGCAAAGTTTTTGAGATTATTACGGTCTATTATTATTGCTCTAATAATGTAAACATCTATTAAAAATAATTACTTAGCATAAAATTTGCGACAAATTTATTTTATAACAAACATAGGTATTTTCACGCACTCCACCGTTTTTGAGATAGGTGGTGCGCGCGCAAGGTTAATCGTGAATATCTGTAATACTACCTTGAATTTCGAGTCTTTTGTATTATCAGTTTGTTTAATAACATTTTACATATTTTTAATATGTTTTTTTTATATACCTTTTAATTTGGTTTATTTCCGTTTTAAATTGTCAAAAATATAATACGAGTATTACAAGAATTTAAAAATCATTTTGCAGTAATTTCGCTCGCATCGGGCATTTAATTAATTTCTATCTCCTATTAGAATAAAAGCTGAAAGTTTTCAGAGCATGCCTCGAGCACAGGTAAGAAAGGTGGCTCACTATGAAATTGTACGAACGCTGAAAAACTTTCAGCTTTTATAATATAACGAAGGTCTGGCGGCCACGGGCTCTTAGATTCGGTTCTTCGATTCGGCACGGGCACTTCTGCGGTAAACAAAAGGTTATCGATTCAGACAATTGGTGGATTATATAGGATCTTTGGTAGCCGGCGTCCAAATATTTTACATTGACGACGGTTTGGTGCAATGGTAGCGATCCTGCCTTTCGCACCGATGGTCCTGGGTTCGAATCCCGGAAGCGACAAATGTTTTTATGATGACTACGAGTATTTGTACGTGAATCATGGGTGTTTATATATATTACTATGAATATTACATATCTATGTATGTCTATCTGTTAACCTAGTATCTATAACACAAGCCTTATAGTGCTTACTTTGGGCTTGGCTAATTGGTGTGAATGTAAGGAATATTTATTTTTATTTACCTATTTTTTTATTTAATTTGTTTTTTACTTATTTATTACAATCTGTCCCGATATTATTGTACATATCGTATCTTATACCTGTTTGCCATGTAAACCACGTGGTGTTGACCACGGAGAGCCTGTCAAAGTTATTTTGAGGTTTAGTTCAATTGAAAGTTTTTTTTAAGATCAATGTATGTAATGTAGCGTTGTAGTTTTCGCATCGTGGGTATTATGATACTAGCATTAATTTTAGCGCATTCGAACCGATGATATTTTGAGTTGGCACGCGCAGTTACATTACCCATAGAATAGACGTTTCGCTTGCTTTAGTATATTTTTAAAATCACGCAATTATATGTAATTATATACTTGGGTATCTACATAGGGTGACTTTTCCGCGCTTATTATGGATGCGATTAAACGCGCTGCTAGAGGAAAATTCGCTCTATGCATGATCTCTTTACACCAAAATAAGTAGACAATGTGTGAAATTCGGAATCCGTATATTTATTTAGCAACAAGCTAAATAAATATATCTGTTTATGCCATAATCTGCAATCTATCATTATTCAGTATTTAAATATGGCAAATGTAAAGATTGAAAATAAACACATAAATAATATATTATTAGTATATACTTCTTATGTTATCAAAGTTTAAGCAATTGTTCTTGTAAAATGCCTTATATACTATGGATCATTTATTAATAGATAGTTGGAACTATTTTATTAAATATCTTTAGAAATACATAATTTCATATAATTAATTACTAACGGTTATCACAATGATATAAAGTTATAATGAGGATAACTATGCTGGGCCGGCTCCTTCGTTAACCCAAGGTCTCCCATTTTTAGCCAGATCTGAATATTTGTTGGTGTGGGCCGGCGGGCGGTACAGTGCACAGTGGCCTCGCTCGTGACATTACCAAACTATAGATATACACTACCGCTTAATGTGTCATCATTCTTTTGCATAGGTACAAACTTATTACATAATTCTTGTTGTATTTTGTTTCTATACGCGCTTTTGCAATGCAAATTCCATTCATGTAACTTTCAATAATTGTAATATTGATTCTATTATTTCCCATATTTTGTTAATCGATAAAACTAATGAGTTTTGTTATGTCCCATGTCTGTCCGTAGTTTAGCTCAGAGACTCGTAGTACTAGGAAGCTGTCTTTACCATGGGTAGACGCTTATTATTCCCGCCTACAAAATGATAAAATAAGATAATTTTTGGGGGTCTTTCCTCTACACCATTTCTCATCTAGCCCATGGTAACTGGCTTCAAAATTATAAAGACGTGTGCTAGAGAACATTCCCGAAGCAAAACTCTTTTCTCTTTGGATTTAGGGCAGGAAAAAATAGTAACATGATTTAGTGTATGACGAATGGCAAATGTGTAAGCTAGCAGCTAGAATGTATCTACGTTGATATTATTCGGCTTAGCGGATAGCTGTGGACATAACTCTATGAAAAACAGAATAAGATGAAAATGCCGTCCAGGCTCTAATTGATGCGGTTTTGAGGTAACGCATAGTTTAAAAAAATATCAATAAATGGTAGTTTTATTACAAAATTTCTACTAGGTAGATATCTACCAACATTGGCGAGTTAAGTTTAATGTATTGTAAGTTAATAACAAGTTGTGAATATATCGTTGGTGTTTGACAAGTTAAATCTTATAAGTAGGTTACCGAATTAAAAGGGATTCCGATACTAAGTGTATTACCCTCAATAATTATTTTGCAAAATGTTTTGTCGATACTCTTACTATGAAATAAGATATAATACAATAAAGTATTCGTGCAGTTGCTTGACAATGGTACATGAACCTAACTTTAGTTCTTCTGTGGAAAATGGTAGAAAAACAGCTGTATAAAATTATGGCCTTTTGTACGTCAGTATAATTTGTGCATTTTCTAGCATTAGTGAGCGCGTCCGCGATCGGTAGGTAGTCAAGGCTACCAATGATTACGTCACGCTCGCCCGCTATATACTACCTACTCCGACTGTTTTCAGGTGTTCGATCAATTTGATTTGTTTGGATCGCTACAATGAGCTAATGCAGCGCAGCAATATCTTACGTATATGTGTATATAAACTGATATCGTTGTTAAATTAAATTCTTACTGCTAACTGCTTTTTTAATCAGGTTTTGCGTATCATGTGTATGCCATGCCTATTAAAAAGGAAAATCACATTCATTCGGTTATGGAATGCTTTTCGTTTAATAGCAGCAAATTAATATCATAACGGCATAATACAGGGTGGTCTATGAAACGGGGAAGTAAGGACTCGTACCACTGTATCTACAGTTTTCAAATCTTCTCTTGTATCTATAACGGTAATTTAGATTTGTTTTTTTTTTAAAATCGCATACCTACTTACAATCCTCCTAATGAAAAGCTTCCTAATAAATTTGCAAAAATGAACGAACAATTATTAAAATATCTCCTGGGTAGTCACAATTATTTGAAAAGTTTGAATAATCATTTCTCAATAAAAAATATAGTGACGCTACATCCAACAGCACATCAAAACTAAAACTCAAATTGCCATAGTCAATTTTCAACTTAAAACGTCCGACAAATACAATGCAGATTGAAAAACACTGCGCGGTACATATTATGTAATAGCATATAAACTTGCACTGAGTGGTAAAAACCACTCTGTACTCTTTTATTTTTAAATAAATACTTTCAATCTCCTAACATAACGTAACAGTTTAATAAATCGATATTAGTCATAATTAATTCTGGACTACTATCTCCAATTTTTTAATTTGATGTGTTTGTTCTATATTGAAATATATTGAAATCCATCAATACCTTTGTACTCATTTAAAATACTTACTCATTACAGAAACATATACTATTAGTCGAAATATGGTAGGTAGGATTGGTAGGTAGAACCTGCAGGATTTCAACTCGGAAACTTAT
Organism: Calamotropha paludella; assembly: GCA_927399485.1. NCBI lineage: Eukaryota > Metazoa > Arthropoda > Insecta > Lepidoptera > Crambidae > Calamotropha > Calamotropha paludella. The sequence continues at coordinate 13,376,655 of OV656803.1, read as the reverse complement.
TGGGCATATACATGATCAAATTCAGGTTTTAAAATAACCTATATAATAATTTAATTAGTTGACTGCATAATGCTTAATGCTTATCGTAAATAAATATTTTGATTTTATAGATTACAACACTACTTAATTTTTTGTCGTCGTTACTTTTCTAGTCCGTTGACGTTAAAAATAAGGTTGCCCTACGATCCTGGAAGGGCTTCGGAGTATTCAAACGTTTTCATGTATCTAGCGACATTAATAATTGCTGTAACCTCGTCAACAAGGCCAGGCTTCAACAAAATAATGAAGTGGTTTCATTATTTCTTAAATCTGTATCAATAGTATTCTTTTCAAGGTTTCAAACAGAGATATCGATTGATAGAGCTATTATAAAAATAAACTACGCCTGATTAAGTAAGTAGGTACCTTCCGGTAATCCTTCGTGTGTTTTGGTTAAATTACTTTGAACGTCACTATGAAGCACAAATACACATAAATTCGAGGTCTTGCAGAATTATTGTAAACGAACACATTTTAATGATAATGAAAATGTGTTCGACGTTTTGATGTATTGTCATTACCCACATGTGTATAAGAGATGGTGTTTTTCTTATATAAATCAAACTTAAAAACATAATGTTTATTAGGTCCGTCCACTGGTGGCATCCGTCTTGGACGGGTTCAACGGTTGCGTGTTCGCCTACGGACAGACGGGCACGGGCAAGACTCACACGATGGAAGGTACGGCGCATCACGAGGGCATCATCCCGCGCGCCTTCCGCCACATCTGGGCGCACATCGAGAACTCCGCCTCTCCCGAATTGACTCACCTCGTCGCCTGCTCCTACGTGGAGCTCTATCTGGAAGACGTGCGCGATCTTCTCGCTAAAGACCAGAAGAAACTTACCATCAGGGGGCAGGTAAGTTATTATGTTCCTAGGCTTCCTAAATAGGGCTTCCTATTCCCTGGTTTTGTTTCGTAAAGCACCCTACGCCTAGTATTTTCAATCATTGAAGAACTGGCTTAAGTTTATTGAAAAAATTGAAGTCATGACCTCATCGACTACAAGTACAACAGTACCAAGTGTGACCGTTTGATTTTATTTTGATATCGGAGGCTGATAGGATAATTAATATCACTTTTCTTAAACTAGGCACATAATATTACAGTTTTTGGTGCCATTTATCGACATCCAGTTGAACTGCTAGTTAACCGTCTTTGTTTTAAATTGAGGCTCAATAGCTTCTTCACTTAAGTGAGGATAATTGATCATACCCACTTAGGCGTTGACAAATTAACATAAGAACTGTGACCTTAGTGAAGTATTTAAAGTAAACTGTTGAAGTAGGCTAAAATTATAGCGGACCAACGATTCTCGCGAACCGTCAATATTGATGGAAGTTGTTTGGTCGACAAACGGCCAGCGCACGTACTGATGCAAACATTGTATTTGTTTGTAAACCGTGACATCACACATAATGGTAAAAAAGCATGCCTTATGAGTCTTTTTCTACAAGTTTTCCATTGCTCCGTCATTATTATAATGATTCGCGGGATAGACAACAGATTACAAAAAGACAAAAGAGTTTTAAATGCAGCTAGCAGAGCAGTTACGACATCTTATGAACATTGGATACAAGTTACACAAAAGTTTTTTAACATAAACATACTGTACATAACAGTGTTCTATAGTTTTAAACTATTGTAATACCTTTATGTAAAACAAATAATTATTATGCATAGTCTAACATACATAGACCTAAAATTATTTCTTTTGTATCTATGTGTGTGTATTTGTTATAAATATACTATTAGTAATGTTTACAAGGGTTATCATTACGTGAACGAGGCTCCAACGACCTTCTAAAGTAAAAAAGACAAGTAGTATTAAGTCTTAAAATGTTATTCAGAATTATATTTTTTGCTGTTGGACACAACAATTTACTCTAATAAACTCACAATGTACGTACATAATATAAAATCTTCGATGGTTGGTGATTGTTGCTCTGATATCTCGTCTGCGCATAATAATGTTTCGATAACAATGAGATATCGATTGATATGAATACTTGGTTTAAGCTACTTTTGTACCGCACATGTATCTGCTGATACTACCACTTGCGTAGTTCATCATTAATTACGATGACGATAAGCCTGGCTGGCCACCGTCCAAATATTATTTAGTGTGCAACGTAGAGCCATAAAATTACTATTGTTCTTTAAGGATATATTTTTTTTCATTAATTGTAGTACACCATCACTAATTGTCGCAGAAAGTGTTAGCTTAGTAATGCCTTTATTAAGAGACATATATATAGGTGAGCGCTAGGTAGCCTAGGCGGCCTGCGAGGGCAGCGGGCGGCAGCAAATGAGCAATACACTTGTCAGTGGACGTAATTCAGGGACGCCATCGATCGCGCCGTCTCTGTCCTCCCCCTGAAGGTGGTCATGCCAGCTAGACTTTCTTTCGATTTCAACCTTTGTGTGTTAATCCGCATGAGAAAAAAATCTTCAAATATTAATAGCCTATTTGGAGTTTTGAAACTATATGGAATTGATGTTGGTAATATCGAATAATAAGAAGTACTCCTTTCTATCATATCGATTGTGCAATAAATAAAGTCGGATTTACTAACTTACTGGTCTTGTTTAAAATAATCGATTTTAATAGTCTTGGCAAAAGTATATAAATTTAGTTAATAATATTAAATTAGTTCGCTTAAATAATTGATGATTTAAAATATTTTATTACACATACTTACTAATTATGTAATCAGTGTAAGCACTGTTTCCCTGATTACATTATTACTATTGCTTGGGCAATTAAACCAACATCGGTTAGTGTTGGGTGTCATGTCAGCTATCGGAGTAGTATGCGCTGCCTGGCATTTGTGATTAAGCTGGATTATGTTCTGTTTGTGTAACTTATTAGTTCAGTACGCTAGTGATATACATATAATGAAAACAGTGATGTGGTGTTATTTTCGCGTGTTGCGCAGGTCCGCGCAGCGGTAATTAGCGTGGCGCGTGTGATGAAAATGAAAGCGTCATTTGGACAAAATTAATTACCTCATCGTTGTTTGCTTTTGTTTTTTGAATAATATATGAGGTCAACGCCCTAGGGAATAGATTATGGCTGGAGTTAGCCGATTATCCTGACTTACCTATTTTTTAAAATAAAAGTATAAATAAATTATTTCATAAAAGCGGGCAATATCCTGATTCTGTAGTCAAAGAAATGAGCAATCTGAATATTTTATCAAGAATAAACGATCGGTTGGTTGGTTGACGACAGTAAACAAACATGTTTTCTTTTGTTTTTTCGATAATTCTTGATTCAAAATCGACGCGTCAGTTCTAGTCTAGTCTGGTTCTAGTATTGTTTTTTTTTTAATTCCAAATTTTTGGCAGTTTTTTTATCGACTAAATTTTAAATCGTTTGTAAAAAATCTAAGTTTCATAGATATAATAATAAGATGTTTAAGTTAAGATATAGTCTTTTATCATAAAGTGTTCACTTTTAAATGGCCATAGTGCACGTTTTCGGTATTAGTCATCTGAAAATAATCAAAATTATCCATGTTGTCCATGAAGTAATTCACTAATTAGGCCGTGATACGTTGCGTCGTGACTCAGCCAATTACTATTATGTGTATTGTTTCCTTCAAAATTGTTTTGGTTTCATTACTAAAATATGTACTTACCTGCATATTTGTACATATTTGTACCTTCTGTATTGTATGTACGAGAACAGCCGCAATGAGTAATCCACAAATACGTGGGGACTCACAAGTTCTAAGAAACTGAAAACCCAAAGTATATGGGTAAAATATTATTTTTATATATTTTCAAAGAACTCCACCAGCTCTGTACAAGCTTTCATGAACCAATTTCTCCGCTTGAAACCTTTTGCTTTCCTCCGCCTCTTCTACAGCCTTCTCGAACGCCATTAGCTCATCTTCTGGCGATAGAAAATGCATCTTTTCCCTAAAAATATTTCTTCCTAAGGAATAAAAGGAACTCCGCCAGATCAGAGCTGTAAACTGTAAGGAACTGACTCAAGTCTGACTGGGGTGGTGTCGAGAAAGTTTCTCGTTTTTAGTGAGGAGGGCGTGGGCGCATTTTCGTGGTGGAGCAGAGCCCGCTGTTCGTTCGCTTGTTGCCCATTGCAGTGATAACTTACATGTCTTAGAATACTTCGAATCTGCGACTCTTGTGATCTGTGAATCTCGCTTCCCGATCGCTGTAATACGCCTGTTCTCTTGAATTAACATTTTCACTTTGCTTTCGTTTTTCTCGGAGCATTCCCAGGAGAATGGGAACATCAGTTAGAGCACGAGGGGCAAAAAACACGTTTTAAGTCTTTCATCTCTTTGATATTAAAATCTAAGTAATCTTGAATTTACAACATTGTGTTCCCACACAATGAAAATACCAAATGACAATCACAATTCTAATTTTTTTATTAAAAACATCTTAAAGTCGATGTTAATTGTGTTAAGTTCAATAATGGTAATTTCCTTTTGTTAATTTAAATAATACTCATAAAGAAGAAAAAAATATTGGAAGTAAGTATATTCCCCACTCACAATTTTGGAAAGCTCAGTTATACTTACAAAACAGATTGTTTCGTCTTTAATCTAAAAATCGTTTTTTGTGCCTCTAGCAACTTGGGCACCCTTGGGCGTCCGGACGCGGGGAGGAATCCTGGAATCCTGCATGGATACTCCGGCCCGGCTTCGAAGTTATGTCGGAGTCGTACTGACTAAACACCACCTAAAAAGTGTCAAAGCCTAAAAAGGCAGTAAAGGCTTTATCTAAGCGACCGTGAAAAATCGTAGGTTCTGTTTTTTATGTAAAGGGCACGCGCACACAACCGTTGCTCTAATGAGGATAGGCTGGTACGGCTTTATTAATTAATCACAGCCGCTGTACTACGATTTCATATGTTTAATACTTCATATATGAAAATATGACTAATATAGTTATAATTTCGTTTACACATAATATAATTTTTCAATTTTAGCACAAAAAAAAAATTTACAATTTTTGCTATTTTCTCTTTTTGAAAACCATATTCAAACTATAAAAACATATAGAATTTTGAATAACTCAATTGCTAATGGTTTATATTCTCGACATGTAATTGCTTTTGGTAGCTCCGAGTGTGAAAAAGCATTAATTATTTTGTCACAGCTCTCCCGTGTCGTTGGTCTCTCGTTGTCGTTTTATAGCCTAATGCAGCCTGCACCAGGCTATAAGCTATATACGAGCAATTATGTTTACTTACAAAAAAAAGGGTTTCATCAACCACCGCAATACGTAATTTGTAATAACCTTGTTCGAATGTGGTCTGGTGCGTCCGAAGATTACCGGCCAGTGTACCAAACGTAGTGATTGTGAAAATATTAATGTAGGTAATGGGCAGTGTTAAGCGTGCCGTGCGCTTGCGCAACGCTTTGTTGAGGAACCTTCGTCGATTGACGGCGAGCGGCTGCTGTCTCCTCGATTCCAGGGATAATTTGAAATTACCCTTGAATTCATCTGTGACAGCTCGGCCGGAGGCTGAAAGTAAATTACGCAAAGTTGTCAAAGGACTGCTTTCGTTTCCGCTTTGGTTATGTTATGAATATTCTATAAAAATTTGTCGCTTGCATAAAATTACAATCCCTATTGCATAATATTCTAAACCACAGCATACTTTGAATAAACTATAATATCAGTCTGTGAGAGTGTCACATAATATGAAACGTCCTAAAAATACTCAAGGCAAACATCTTCCATGATTAATGTTCTTTTTTGTAAAGATTGAATAAGTCTGCACTCCCTGACAAACCTACAGTGCTAGGTTATTTGGCCATAGTTTTAATGCTTATTGTCAGTTATTCTGTACTGTAATTGATTCATACTTAGTATCCGAAATATGGTACATATACAAAATTCACTTTGGTGTTACGAGATTACGTTCTTATTATACGTTTTAGAAAAAAAAGTAATAGACAATTTTCATTTATATCATTATGTTATATTATGTCTCAAAGTTAGCAAATGACTACCAACTTAGGACATGTACACATGTTACAACTAGCCTATCATTTGAGGAATCACATGTTCTTATCATATGCCAAATTTCATCGAAATGGAAATAGAAGGACATACAGATAGATAGACAGACAATAATTTAAATAATAGTACAATTGGTATCAATGAGTCATAATAATACATTAATCATAAAATTTGTCCAATAAAATAAATGTGTACAGACAGAAACTACAGATATATTTAGTAGATAGATATGATTTATAACCTATCATTTGCGCAATCACATGTTCTTACTATATACGAAATTTCATCAAAAACATTCAATCCTTTCTTGACTTATAGAAGGACATATAGAAAGACAGACATACAGACACATTTTTTGTAAATAGTAAAATTGATATCAGTGTGTCATAAAACGAATATTTATCAAAAAAATTGTCCAAAAAAATGTACAGACAGAGTCTAAGTTTGATATCTGCCTTGCTTTAGGAGTATTACAATCAAAAGGCGCAAAACGCTGATGATTCATGTCCAGTGAAAAAGAGTGCTTAATTCTTAATTTTGCCGTTATCATTAAATTCATAAAATATACTAAATAAGGCTACTTCTTTTGATATGAATAAGACAAAAAAATAAAGTGCTGTTAATGGTATTTATTTTGTGAATGATGACGTCATGTCATTTTAAACTAGCTTTTTTAAAGACTATGAAAAACGTCTTGAATTTCTCAAGGGATAATACAATAAGTCTTACAATCGTTAATTTTATATGTGGTGCCGGTACCCCATTACACTCAGTGGTATCGTAAAAGGCGACTAATGTTACAGCTGGAGATATTCACCTCCCCCCTCCCATAGACCACGTGAGTAGCGTTTTCAGAACTGTCTTATACATCTAATTTATAAATTTGATTGTTATAAAGTTTTTTTGTCAAAAACCTTCGTAATCAAGGCTTAGCAGTCAGTTTCCCAACTTTTATTAAACAAATTACATAAAATTTTAATAAAAAGCAAATCTAAAAAATAAAGACTTAATTTAAGATGGGTACCATGTTAACAAATTTTTTAACTTGTGGTACAACTATAGTAAATAATGACTAAAATTTGTGATTGTATTCAAAATAGTTTTTGACTTACTTTTATTGAAGGTGAAAATGTAATGAATATGTGTGAGAAAATAAAAATGTGTGTGTCATACAATCGGCGGTAGTGTGTGTTATGCTTATTATAACTAGTTTAATGTGTTTCTAATACATATTATTTAAAAATATTAGTATTTCTCACTTCTTTCAGTATTTCCAAGTAATTTTCTTAAAATTTGGCACTTTATGCATCTTTTGCTCAGTTATTATTTATATAAACTAATGTTTTGTAACATGATTTTCCTCTTAGTAATGTTTAAAAAAAGTTCGAATAGACAATCAAGCTGGTTTAGCAAGAACCTGTTAGCTGATGGCCACCTAGCATTACGCATTTATTTTATTTTACAAAAAAAAAAGTATGTTATAGACCCGCATCTTTTCATCATATATATCGTAATATATTGTCATATAGGAGCTGAACGGGTTCTACATCCCAGAAATGACATCGGTGGTGTGCAAATCAGCGGCAGAGATGGTGCGCGTGATGCGCGCGGGCAACCGCAATCGCGCAGCTGGTCGCACCGACATGAACGAGCACTCCTCGCGCAGTCACGCCGTCTTTCTCGTCACCGTCGAGACTGCGCATCGACCCACCAACCGCATACGGTAACCACCACCTCCGACTTTGCATCCGCATCTAGAAGCCACAAATCATCTTTGGCACATACCTATAGGCTGAATCCCGGCAAAACAGCAGTACGTAGTTAAACACGTTAAATAATAATTTTGGCTTTTTATTAATTTTCTCGGATTTTTTTGCATGGTACCGAAAGTGCCGAATTCGGGATCATACAGGTATTATACCAAACATCCTGTATACATTATATTTGACTCGGACGTAATCGGGACGGGCGGTTACTATAACAATACCTCAAAAAACAAATAAATACCTAATTGTCTAATCCGTATGTAAAAAACTAAAATCTAAAAATTTTAGCTTCATAAAAAACTAAAAGCAAACAAAATGTTTGGACCTCAAAGTATGGGACTGCTTTATTCATTGAAAACTGTGTCTCACTTCGACCGTTCAGACTTGGTTACAGTGTTGAAACAAACAGCATTGTTTTTTGCCACCTTAGATCAGATGAATAATACCCCAATTAGTGAATTAGCCCGGGCGGAGTACGAATTAGCGGCGGCGGGCGGCGAAGGCGTTTACTCACGACCCCACGATACATTGAACGACCTCCGTGCCTTATTTCCTGCACTTTTAGGCTCATGCCTTAACAAACTACTTCAGCTCTGGCCACTTGCCAATAAAGTTTGTCAATGTCCTTTAGCTAGTTAGTGAATTTTCGAAAAGACTACAAAAGCACTTTCTTCATTCTTAAATTGTTAGTTCAACAAACTCTGTTACTATCGATATCGCTTGAATGATGACTATTTGAAAATAAATAAGGCTTGATAGTTTATATTGATCAATATTAAAAACTGGTTATTTATAGGAAGGTTCTTTAAGCAAGTGATGACGTGATAGTAGAGGCTTACTCGTCTACAAGTAGTCGCCGCATAATTCCAGACAAATTAGGGTGATGTCAGATAGTAGACCGATTAGATTCTTGAAGTAGAATCACTGATTACATGGAGAGCCCGGCGTCGCATCAAAAATTGCGTTATTCATACAAGATGCTCGACAATTGAGTAGGCGTGGGCGTCAGAACTGAGATCTTGACCCAGTCACTTGTATCATAGGAAACTGAGAAGGTCTAGTGGACGTGTAATTTTTACTTTTCAATATTGGTTTTTTATCTGAAAATGAGTACATACGACCTATGGCTTGAGATGGAAGAGATTTACGCAAGGTATGACTCATGAAAATTTAATTGTGTAGATAAATTTAAACAATGTTGTTCAATTCTTAAAGTATAAAATTCTTATAGTAAAAAGCAAACCTCAATAGTTATATTATTGATGTTTGTGGTACAATCTGATAAGATATCCATTCTATATATTAGAGAATAAAACTTTGTTCTATGATTCAATTAAAGATAAATACCTAGATAAAATTATGATAGTATTAAAAATATACGTTTTTGTTTTTCCGATCTTTTTTTACTTATTAAACTAGTGTAAGCATAGTGCTAGTAGTTATACTTAGGAATGCTAGACTACATGCCTTCTTATAGACGATTTAAACAATATGTAAATAGGCAAAAAAACTGTCAAAGCTTTATTGTCTTGTAGATATTGATAAAACAATAGGTACAGTGTATGACCACACCTTTTTGTCAATTATAACATTTGTACAAAATATAATTCCCTGAATCAATAGGTACCGTCCTGTTAGTTACTATTGACACTCCGATTAGCGAATAATTTTATTATAAATATTCAATTCAATTTTCAAGCCAGTAAAGACGATTAGGGTTTTTTATTCTAATAGTGTTATAATTTACTGACGAAACACAGCATAAGCGAGATGATGTACGATTAAAGTAATCGTAGTTTTTGTTACATTGCATATCTGACATATAAATATATTAAGTAGGTTTGTGTAATAACGTTGTATTATGTAAGACTTTTATCATGTAGGCCAAATGCTTTTGTGTACTAAGTTTACACAATAAAATAGACTGATTTCTAATTGAATGTTACTGTAATTTTTTTTTTAACGTAATTTATCATTCATCAGGAATGACAAACAAAACTGAATAATCATGGATAAATTTTGAATGGAAATGAAGTTACAGTTCCTGTAATAACTTTCAGGTATTCCTTATCGAGATCGTTCACTCAGTTGGTTATACATAATACTTAGTCACGTTTTTGGTCGTATTGTCGATTAGAATGACTTGCTTCCATCCGGCTACACATTTTATAAAAAAAATCCAAACCTATTCTCTCGCTTAACAATAATACTTTTTGTGCGTGATCTAAAAACAAATTACCATTCAGATATGCGATAAAAAGTAATAGATAACGAAAATGTAAAACAATTTGTTGTAGAAGTCGCGAAAGTGGATCCATCGTTTGTGTTCAATGTCAGCTATTCTATTCAGCGTTCAATTGGACATTCCGCGCTGATTTTCAGCGAGTGAACAAAAACGCAGCTACGAGGAAGGGCGCCCTACCGTGAAGGCTTCAAATGCGCGGCTAGGGCTGCCACCTACGTTTTTATTATACTTGCAACATTTGCAAATAATTTTAGTCCAAACATAATCAAACAATTAATCCTTACAAAAAAAATTGAGGCACAGAAATGTTTTCAAATGTGCAATGTCATGAATTTAAAAGGAGTTAAGTAAATAAACAGTTATTTGACCACAAAAAAACCATGTCATCTTAACTGCTAGGGAATAAGATGTTCTCATGGAATGAAAAATAAGAGTCAAATTTGTTTACTGACTATACCCACATAAATAATAACTGTAAATAAAAAAACTACAATATGTAAATAAAAAAAAAATATCTCTGTAACTTGGTATTGGTAACGAAATTAAAACCTACCGATTCCTCTAAAATATCAGTACTTTCATAAAATATGTCCAGACTACCTTACTATATAACCATGAATTTAATGAATCAGAGAAATCAAAGTTGATTGAAATAAACCAGCATTGAATTCATATTTTTACACCAAAATAGACTATGACTACTAGTACTTTGACGTCTATAGATGTTTACCGAATAAGACAATGGAAATCGAAGTGCACCCGAGTTGTGCGCATTGCAATTGTTCTGACCGGTGAACATTCAGGGCATTTTTTGCGGCTGATGGTATCAGCAGAGCCCTGTTGTCCGTTGTCGGTGCGCAACTACGTAAACAATCGCCCGTGGACGTGTCTACGACCATCTGATAAAGTTGCGTAACATCTTATTAACGGCTGGACACAATTTCAGTTATATTCTTGAGAAAGTTTACTTTTTATATTATTCATCATTTCATATTAATAAAACTATTGTGCGTGCCTGTGGAGATGTTTGTCGACAGTGCCTCATAGGGTTTTGTTATAAACTCGTTTGGATAGATTTGTAAGACAATTGAAGAACAATGCGAAACGTAATACTGCATCTTATTGTCTTTGAAACTCACTATTGCAAGTTATGTTCAGTTAAGAATATATATTTACGAATAGAAACATATTTATGTTTTTATTTAAGAAAAAATCTTTATAGAAAGCCAACAATTCGTTTCCAACTCGCAAAGATATATTTTAATAGATCAAATATATATAATAAATTAAATATTTTTAATACCGAGTATATTGATGAACACGTTTCTAATTATAGTGCTTGTGACGACGAAAAGAAGCGACAGTATAGGTAGGGAACAACCACCTGAACTTTTTTAAGCATGTTAAATCAACCACAATTATAGAGAGCAATTTGAGAAATCTCAATATAAATTCGTATCGCAATACACTCTCTCCTGTTTGTAAATACACAGTGCCTGAACACCTGATGCATATCTTTTAAGCCAAGTTGTACGTTTAGTGAGGGCGTTGCCCGCGCGGCTGTTGTTAAACAAGCGTTATCAGAGACGGAACCGCGGTACCGATTAGCGTACCCACTTCGCCTTCTGCTTGGGAATCGTGACTAGCTGGCAGTTATTGTTTGATCAATTTGCTCCACCGAGTCAACGGGATAGCTCCCTCAACCACGAAAACTATTTGTCTTGACACGATATCTACTGGTACCTACACATTTAGTTATGTCACCACAAAGCATTATTATGAAACTTCACATAAAGCTGTATGATGACATGAAATAAAAAAAAATTGTTTTTATTTTAAATGTTCAGTTTCAAAATCCGTGGAATATATACATTTTTCACAAGAATTTTATAGAGTCGGTAGCAAATGCTTATGCTCATTTGCTCACTCAAACATAAACCAGGATTCAAACCAGGGGTCTTTGGTGCAAAGAAGTTGGCAAAGATTAAAAAAGAACCGACATTTTGTGTTACTAGTTGTAGTCATCTTTATTATGAATAGACAAGGTCAGAGTATATCATAAGCTCACAATGACTCGTAAGATAAGTACAGTAATGTTCCAGTGAACTATTAAAACCTATAATTTAATTTTAAGACTAATGAAATACTAAACTAATTCTTTGTTTTTTGTTGTCCGTGTTGTCAAGTTGATTCTGTACATAATAACAGAAAATTTACGTTCTATGTACACAATACAACGCAAATAGTCAGAATCGGCGATAAAAGGTATCGCAACATCCATCGTGCAAGCAAACACTAAATAGGCAGGTAATAATTTTTACCGGTTTATCTTTGGCTTGAGTGCAAATATGGAAGTATTTCGTAATCGTGAGTAACGAACGTGGTGAAGTGTGGGTTTACAATTCGCACGGGTGAATAACAGGCATAACAGCTGTCTTCGTTGGCCGTCGATCGATCGACTCTCAGCGATTGACGTGTGGGTAGCCCTACCTCCACCTGTTCGTTTGTATTGCCTAAACGGTCGCTAATCAATGACAAGAATCACACTTCCTACATCATAATATTATGGAGTTCCTAAAATATTTTTACCGTTTACATCATTAGGAACTATTTTTATATGCCGTGTGTTTACAATAACATTAGCCTTAAATCGATTATTTTCAATCGAGGGAATTGATGATATTATGAAATAAAGTTAATATAATAGAAAACAAGAAATTTATATGTTATCAGCTAAAATAATGACATTTCTAAAACGAATATATGATAAGTTTTTATTTCTATGTGTATAATTACTTGAAACTTCAAAAATAGCAACGTTTCATCTCTATATAACTGTCTTAAAGAAGGAGTTTTAAATAACCTTTTTATTTTTGGTGCTTTGTTTCAGTAACTTAGGCAAATAAAAGAATACGTACTATATCTCTGTTACTAAAAGCTAAATTTTAGAATCTTTATTTACTTTGAATGGTTGTTTATTTAAGTATATTGTGGTACGAAACATTGCTGCGGATGCCCGCCCGTGGCGTTTTTGTGCGCGTTTTTATTTCCATCAGTGTTTATATTACATTTATGGAGAGCGGTAGTTATTTCAGAACGCATATAAATATTGGCACGTGCCTCACATAAGTTGTGTAATCTGATTGCTTTTTGTTCTGTGTAGGCAGCGCTTCGACATGTCCTTAACTGAATAACATTTATTATATGTTTATAAATGTACAACGTGCCTGTTACGAGGATTCTTTAACATCAGTATTGTCAATATTTGATAATACATTTATCATAAGTATACCTTATACTTATGTAGAAATGGTTTGATTCACAAATAACAATACCAAAAGATTTTAGGAGTCTGTTATTAATATTTTATATTGCCATATGTGAAAACAAAAATATCGTCGGTTTACTCGCGTATATTCCATATTTTACAACTATCAATAATCCATAAACAATGGGTAATAAATTTGTTTTGATTATATAGGTACATATTTATTGTCTTTGAGCAACGAAGGTCCTCAGATGTACACCATAAACCTAGAGAGTTATAATATAGTATTGTAATGAATCGTACAGAACCTATAAAAATATATTACGACGGCCTTAATAATTTGCCACAACAATTACAATATTTGCGTCTTCACCGTTTTGAACTAAGAGATTAGCTTGGGCTATAAAAGATATATGAGTGCATACGAGTGAATCATTGAATACTCATCCCTGATTCACTCTGATTGGTGTTTGATGTACCACACAGCGATGGTTTGTTTCCTGGAAGGCGTCTGTTGCACCCACATGTTATGAGGGTTTCAAGGATGGCATGTTTCAGTGGTGAACGAATTTTAAATGCGTTATTAATCAATCATGCAAACATACTTTTTGTGCATATCAATAAATCAATCAATCGATTACAAAAAACAATAAACGAATTTGTGCGAAGTCTTTTGTTCGAGACCGATTTTTTAAAAATTAAGTGATGTTCACTTTGAATATAATCAAGTAATTATCATGAAATTTAAGTACATCTTATATAGAGCTGTCCACATTTTTAATCGGAATAATATAGAGAGAAAAAATAGATTGAACAGTCAAATCGAGTTTTTTCCCCACAGTTCACGGTTGCGATTAGTGATCAATTGAATAGAACTAATGTTATTTCATTGTACCTAATTATTTTATAAAGGAATTTCGATGACATTTCAGTAGGTATTAATAGTTCTTAACTTCAATTTTAAGAGCGAATAGCGAATCCTAATCAGAGTTTGTCTCGTCTGGTATCTGAGACATTTAATTTTTACTAGTAAAGTTTTAAACATAAAAACATGGTAGTAAAATGTCTGAACAAGACGAAAAAATTAAGTATAGGAATGGTTATCACTTTCGTTATTATGTGTTGTGCGCGTAGAACCTAAGTAGGAAATGGTGATTGAATTGTGGTAGGCGAAACTAGGGCTCTCGAGGGCTCCGCAATGAGTGCGATTGACTCATACCTATTGTTTACTGTAATGTTTTATATACACGAACATTTAAGTTCGCTGGCATGATTTAAACAGTTCTATGTTCTTATATTAACTCTATCACCCGTGTAAAAATATTCTTATAACCAGTATAAACAAGCTCTGACATAGCTTGTACCTTTATATAATATTATAATCTATAAAAAATATCACCTTTAAAATAGAAGTATATTTTAATTGTCTAAATAACTCCAGTATTTCAACTAGTCCTTGCTGCAATCACGACTGCTTAATGCAACGGTAGCAATCCTACCGTCTACGCGAAGGAAAGCGACATTATTTAGTACCTACCCATAGTATATTATAAGCTCTGCTTATTTTGGGGCTAACTAATTGTTGTGAATTGTACGGAACTTACTCTATTAAAGGTGCATACCTTTTTCAGTGTATTATCTTTGATAGCTTTAATTGAGTAAAGCCTATCCAAAGAATTGGTTATTTTAGCTTGAAAAAACAGCTAAAATAAACGCCTTATTCAGTAAAATAATATCGGAAGCAGTTGTTACAAGTCAACAACAACATTTGAGTAGAAAGAATTTAATTACATTGCTGAACATTGAAATTTGTTTTAAAGTACGTTCGAAAACAAGCTATTGCTAAGATACAATAATAAAACAAACCGTATTTTTAATTATAGTACTAGACAAAACGAACTTAGTTATTCATATTTTAAGCATAATTGTTTGATAATTTTCATCTTAGTAAATATTGTATTTGCATGCTACAAATGATTTTCTATATAATCTTAATTTATTGATTACTAGCTTTCCGCCCGCGGCTTCGCCCGCGTGGAATTCAGTTATATTGCGGTATAAAGCACAACTATAAGAAAACTTCTCATTCCCACGGAAAAATCTAAGAAGCGCGATGTAACGCTGGATTCAAAATTTATATAATTCATTCCACTTCTTACGTATCTTAAAAAAACACTTCGTTACCACGTTTTAAAAAAACACCCAGCGCCATCTTTCGCATACCTCAAGAACTAAATAGCGTAAGCTATCATTCCACTTCTTATGTATTTTAAAAAACACATCGTTACCATGTTTTAAAAAACACCCAGCGCCATCTATCGCATACCTCAAGAACTAAATAACGTAACTAATACTTATACCAATTAGTAATTCGTTGACTTTAGTGATTTCAGGATAAGTAGATGTAAAAAAAAACAATTTAGACGATAAAACAATTGTACGTCATCCCTCGAGAATTCCTCATTTTCGAGGATTCATTTTCGTATCATTTAGCTTCAAAATTTACATGTTCATATTCGTTTGCAACATATAAGTAGATGTAAAAAAAAACAGTTTAGACGATAAAACAAATTGTACGTCATCCCTCGGGAATTCCTCATTTTCGTATCATTTAGCTTCTATATTCGTTTGCAATATTTTACGTTGTTTTAAAAGACACACAGCGCCATCTACAATCCATCCATCAAGCAAACAATATTTTTGTTTTTCCTCGGGATTTTTTCCAGGATAAAAAGTACCCTATTATTTAATCCGGACTTTTATCTTTACGTCTGCAAAATTTCAAAGCAATCGGTTCAGTAGTTACGGCGTGAAAGCGGAACAAACAAACAAACAAACTCACTTTAATGTAAGGTTTAGTAAGGATATCTTAAGCTGTCGAATCATAAATAACGACTGAAAAAACAAGAAATAACAATTTTTCTCTATGGATTTAACAAAAAAGTGCTGCTTTAGAGCAGCTATATAGTCACTAGACTATAAAGGTGCTGCTCTTATCACTAGGTTATTTTTTATATTTACTTTAGAAACAAATGACAAATATAAGAGTTTTTCATCCTATCTATTCGAAAAGAGGCGAAGGGTTCCTCGATTAGTGCGACCAAAATGGGTCATTCTGGCGCACTTAATAAGTGACGAAACTACTTTTGAATTTGGAACACTATTATAATTGAAGAGTTTGAACGCAATTTGGTTCGATAAAGTGCTGGCTGGTAATAAAATAAAAGCGCGCTTGCCGAAGCGGCACTGATCAATATATTCGATTTTCTATTACTTTTTAACAAAATATTATCGACAATTTAATTTGTTTCACACAAATTGATTAAAGATGAGTTCAAGCACTGAAATTGATATATTAACAACAAAAGTATAAAGTACAGTAAACAAACCAAGTATAAAATTAAACGCAGAAACTGTGTTTTTTTAGTATATTTTCTACATTTAGCGAAATCCAAACAACCTTCTACTTTATATAGCATATATTCAATGTTAAAAACCACGGATAATACCAAAAACAACATTCAGATTGAGATATATTCCAAATTAATTGCATATCTAAAGAGACTTTCCGAAGGACACAAATGAAGGAAATCAAAAGCCGTTCAACCTGCCAAATTATAGAATTTCTTGAGTGAGGCGTCTGATAACGACTTTCTCGCTATAAAAGTTAGCATCTATTGGATAAATTGCATAAACTCTGTGTACACTAACAAAAATATCGTGGACAAATACCAAAATTTGCGCCCTTCTGACATTGCAACGGATCTAATTTTAATCTTTTCAAAAGGGAAAATGTTTCAAGCACCATATTGGGCAAAATAAAATTTCTAAGAAGTAATAGTAAAATTATTTGAAGCTGCCACATTCTCAGATTTATACAGGACTTTATACCTTTAGTCGCCGGACTTCTGCAACTCTTTAAGCCGATTCAGGAGCAGATTTAACCACCATGAAGCGCCATGGCGGATGGAAATCCTCGCGGAAGGTGTATCCTTCTCTATTATACTATCCTTCTCAATTGAAAATAAGGCAAAAATTAGCAAGCGCGAAGTTGAACTTATTGAATTACGGCCTTCCTCAGTTGATCCATCGATTCAACCTTTGTCGCCTCGCCCATCCACTACAAAACAGCGTGAGACGTCACCATTCATACATGATCATAAACTAGATTCTGAAGTTATTACGAACACTCAATTGATAAATAAGTCAACGACATTTTCTGTTCCCAACAAAACAGTTACATTAAACTTCCAAAATTGCGAAAACGGATCTAATCTTAATATAAATTTGTAATTTAGTTGTGTAAATAAATATTCTTTATTACTGAAAGCATCTCTTATTTATTTTTCTTATAAAAGGGAGTGAAAAGCAGAGTGTGCCACACGGTACCAATCTTATTTAAACTCAAACGACGTACTTTGAATTGCTCGCTACGCTTAGGATTCTTCTCTAGAATTCTTCGCTTCCCTCTTGATTTTAACAGTCGCTCTTACCCTCAATAAATTATTTTGGTTCCTTGTGACACAATCTCCTATTAAATTATCAATGCGTTTATTGCAGCGTGGGGAAGCTAAATCTAGTGGATCTGGCGGGCAGCGAGCGGCAGCGCAAGACAGGCGCGTCGGCAGATCGACTGCGGGAGGCAGCGCGTATCAACCAGGCGCTGTCCTCCCTTGGGAACGTCATCTCTGCGCTCGCCGAAAACAGCCCGCATGTGCCCTATAGGTAAAGTTAGCAATACGGCGGATGTACTACATCAACTGCGGCAATTATCGGACTATGTCAACCTTCGTAAATGTCATCGTCTTGTTTGTTGAGGACAACCTGGACTGCAGATTGGCTGATGTAGGTATAATATCCTTCGGAATATTATACAAATGTAGATACAGGTAGCAACGTGAAATCTACAGGTTTTTAATTTAACAGGCTTTCGTGCCTGGAAATGTTGGACATCACAAGAAGTGTAATGTGATGTGTGTTATAAATTGGTGAATAAAAAATATACAATTAGCACTTATACAAATGGTTCTTATAAGGGAAATATATATAGTATAATAATATGAAGAAATATATGTACATCATAAGATTTTATTACAAAAAATTTCAACTTGTCTCAGGAGTCAGAGCATATTGAGTTTTTTATAGTAAAATTTCTTCTAGATATAAAATCTAGTAGATAAATGCTAAACAAGAAATATCAAAAACAATATAAAAATCACCTAATTCTTTTGCAAATACAAATACGTATTGTCGTAACACTATTTATATGGTGTCAGGGACTCCAAGCTGACACGCATCCTGCAGGATTCGCTTGGTGGGAACAGCAAGACCATAATGATCGCCAACATCGGTCCCGCCTCTTATAACTATGACGAAACCATTACCACGCTGCGATACGCGCACCGGGCTAAGGGTGAGTCTTGTCATTTCTCTAACTTGCTTGTAGGTTCTTCTTTCCCAGGAACATTGCCGTCTTTTAATTAAAGAAACAGAGCCAATGGGCACATTTTCAAGGCTTTACCGAATCGGCACTTTTATCATACTATGGGACTACCTGTCATTGTCTGAGGACAATGAAAAGATTCTCTATTGGAAACAGAGTAACCCAATAAATTGCCTTATATTATAAATCACCCAAATTTAATATGAGAACTGCGTGAGCTTACCTGTTATGACCGTTTTAGAACAACCCTAAACATTATCTTTCTGGAATATACGCATCGCGTGGCAGGCAATTTGAAAAAATTCAGAAAATTGTTTTGAAACTATCACAAGGTGTGAGCGAAAATAAACATAAAAATACACAGATTCGTCGAACTATCGCAAAACCATTGATTGCAAGTGTGTTTTTTCTTTTACAGCGATAAAGAACAAGCCAGTTCGAAACGAGGACCCGAAGGATGCAAAGTTGCGAGAGTACCAGGCAGAGATCGAGCGTCTGCGCGCTCTCATCGAGAAGCGCCGCGCTGCGCGCCCCTCCCGCCCGCGTCTCCCTCCTCCAGTCACCCACCCTGTGCCCCAGCCGACCTCAAGTCAGTATAAAAAAGCCACAAAAAATATATACAGGATGGCGCATAGAATTGGTCCATAATCGGGAAAAAACCTAGAGGACATTATGACAACATCGTCAATTTTTAAATTTAGAAACACTTAATCTTCTGCTTTTATAATAAAATCCTTTTACCATTGTACATTGAACAGACATTAAGGAACTCGTATTTGATGATTTAAAAAAAAAACAACAAGTCAGTAAAAAGTCAAGCGCAGTAGTGTAAGTTGTAAGGAATTAATTATTTTGTGACACACCCTTTCAACTAATACCATTAAATGCTTTGTGTGGACTATTTCACTTTATTACAAATCCATACATTTGCTTGTGTTTAAGCATCGACCGACATTAGGCACAATTTTTAACTCTAATAAAGTTATCAACTACACGTGCGCACGCCATTTGGTAATACAGACTTATAAGCTTTGCCAAGTTACACTAATACAGAATTACTCCTATTGGCATGCCTCTTTTAGACTTGATGTTTTGTGATAAAAAATCATTGAACAATTTGTAAGTAGATGCGTTCATCAAAGGCCATAGGACGATAAGAATACCGAATCGGCCCCAGAGAGGTATCTGGCTCATAATTTTAGGAAATGTTGGTACTCATAAGATACGTCGATGCTGAAAGTTTCAGCTTTTTATCTATTACCGTTTCTGAATAAATCTAAAAATACTGAATTTCAGTAAAAAAAATCATTCTCAGCACCATGTGAATCGATTGATCTAAATACAGGATATGTTTTGGGGCATGGTGGTAGCTTCTAAGAAAAAAAATATAAGCAATATCTGTTCATAAGAACCTATAAAAAAACGAGGTTATTTTCTTGATTTTAATTTTTAATCATGTTACGGGAACGCTAAAAATATGAATCTATTTTTTTTTAATTCCTCATTCAATTTTCGATGAAATTGTGATCCTGGGATTTTTTTTTAAACGTTACGCCATATTGAAAAAAAATAAAAACCGATTAGCTGCTCAAAAATTGATTTCTTATTATGATTTAACTCTTGCAATGATAAAATACAGAACGTTTGCAATTATTGTACTAGTGAAAACAACAGAATAAATTATGAACACTCATATAAAAATAATTGTTCTTCATATCATCATATCAGCCGTACGACGCCCACTGCTGGACATAGGCCTCCCCCAAGGATCTCCACAACGATCGCTCCTGTGCTGCCCGCATCCAGCGTTTTCCCGCGACCTTAACCAGATCGTCGGTCTACCTCGTAGCGGGCCTACCCACTGAGCGTCGTCCGGCACGCGGTCGCCATTCGAGAACCTTTCCGCCCCAACCGGCATCAGTTCTCCTTCCTATGTGTCCTGCCCATTGCCATTTCAGCTTCGCAATTCTTTGAGCTATGTCGGCTGTTTTTGTTCTCCTACGGATCTCCTCATTTCTGATTCGATCGCGTAGGGAAACACCAAGCATAGCTCTCTCCATTGCCCGCTGGGCGACCTTGAGCCTTCTTACAAGACCCATAGTGAACGACCACGTTTCACTGCCATAAGTCATCACTGGCAACACACACTGGTTAAAGACTTTCGTCTTAAGGCACTGAGGTATTTTGGACGCGAAAATGTATCGCAGCTTCCCGAACGCTGCCCACCCGAGTTGGATTCGACTAGAGATCTCTTTCTCGAAGTTGGACTTACCTTACTGTATTGTATGTCCTAGGTAAACATAGTGGTCAACAACTTCGAGTGTAACGTTCCCAACATTTACTGGAGCGGGTGTAACATGGGCGTTGAACATAATTTTCGTCTTGTCCATCTTCATCTTAAGACCCACTCGTTGGGATGCGTTACTGAGATCTTCGAGCATGGTGCTCAGGTCTTCCAAGGTCTCAGCCATTAGGACCACATCATCGGCAAACCGAAGATGTGTCAGGTACTCGCCGTTGATGTTGATGCCAAGTCCATTCCAGTCCAGAAGCTTAAAAATATCCTCCAACGCAGCAGTGAACAGTTTCGGAGAGAAAACGTCTCCCTGTCTCACTCCTTGCTGTAGTTGGATAGGATTAGAGCTCTGGCTCTGTACTCGGACCGACATAGTGGCGTTTTGGTATAGGCACCTTAACACTTCGATAAACCTGCAGTCCACTTGGCACCTCTGGAGAGACTGCAGCACCGCCCAAGTCTCGATCGAATCAAAGGCCTTCTCATAGTCCACAAACGCCAAGCAGAGTGGCCGATTATACTCTTCAGTCTTCGGTATAACCTGCCGCAGCGTATGAATGTGGTCTATGGTGCTAAAGCCCTTTCGGAAACCGGCTTGTTCGGGAGGTTGGAAGTCGTCAAACCTGCGAGCAAGACGATTCGTAATGACCCTCGAAAATAGCTTGTAGACATGGCTCAGAAGCGATATGGGTCTGTAGTTCTTCAGTAGGGTATTATCGCCCTTTTTGAAGAACAAAATCACCTCGCTTCTGCTCCTTGCCTTCTGCGTTTTGCCCTGGACGATAACAGAATTGAAGAGCTTCTGGAGGACTTTAAGTACCGCGTGCCGCCCGCTCTCAGAAGCTCTGTTGTAATTCCGTCATCTCCCGCCGCCTCGTTGTTCTTTAGCTGTTTGAGGGCCATTCTAATATCGTACAGGCTGACGTCCGGGATATCTTCGGTATAGTGTCGGGTAAGCTTGGCTCTAGGATCTCGAGCTTTGCTTTGGCCTGGTGTAATACTGGAATACAGCTGCCTATAGAAACCTCAATCTCTCTCAGGATTTCAGGAGTCGATGATATGATACTGCCGTTCTCAGTTTTCAGCCTCGTCAGTTGACTTTGCCCAATAGACAGATCGCTAGCGAACACTTTGGAGCCTTTGTTCCGCTCTATGGCCTCTTTAATACGCTCGGTATTAAATTGGCGAAGGTCGCTCGTCAGCGACTTCGAGATCTGTCTATTAAGCTGTCTATAACGTAGGGCATCCGCTGAGTCTTGCAATCTCATTTCATGTCTCTTATCCATGAGTTCGAGTGTATGTGCGGAGAGTTTCTTCAATTTGGGACGGTGGGTTTTGAAGTATTTTGACCCTCCCGTACGGACAGCATCCACCACCAGGTCGTTCAGATCGTTCTTCATATAATGAACTCTAATCATTATTATAAACTTTATTTATCACTATAATTATTAAATCAGTACAAAACAATATTGTTTATATAATTCAACTACGTTTTAGGGAATTTAAACTTTCCCGCTCAATTATTAGTTAATTCAGCACCCATAAGATGGCACTGTAATTCAAAACTGGTGACACTGTTTTCTATTTTCATGAAAACCCGCCAGATTTGTAGATAACCTTAAAATTATTTGTTGATATTCTATACAAGTATTGGTCGTACTTTTTCTGTTTTTAATAATTAATTTTATCTAATTATATAATTATATAAGTGAAAATATGTCGTCATCTAAAACATATAATCCAAAGTGCTGTATTTGTTCAAAATTCATTAAACAAACGCGAGGTACTCCAAAATATATATAATCTGATGAAGATGCTGAAGACTTTTCAACGATCTTTGATCATCCAATTGTAGTTGGTGATGTTTTGTGGAATAATTGTCGATCAAAAAATATAAGAAAACGAAACTTGACGACGAGGATCAGGATACATCGTTGGAGAATGAATTACCTTCAGATACAAGTGAATTGTTGAATCTCAATCAAGTACTGATTATTCATCATTTAATTTAGAGGTTGTATGTGATTATGATACAGAAGAATGTATTGAAGTTCAAATTAAAAGAACTGTTGCAACTCACAAATACTGTTGTGGATTAAGGACAATTGGTTGTTGTTCACACTAAGCTGCAATAATTTTTTACCTGGCGCATGGACGATATTTGGCTAAAATCCCCAAACCAGCAGCAATACTTAATACTTTATTCAATTAAGACAATATCCCCACTGTGATTGATGAAGATAGCGACGAGGACTAGTCACAAATTCATAAGAAGATTTTATTATTAACACATTATTATAATTGATACATTTGAATAGTTTATAATTAAATATTAATATTAAAGTTATTGAAAAGAGAAAAAATATTTTTATATGAGTGTTCATAATTTATTCTGTTGTTTTCACTAGTACAATAATTGCAAACGTTCTGTATTTTATCATTGCAAGAGTTAAATCATAATAAGAAATCAATTTTTGAGCAGCTAATCGGTTTTTATTTTTTTTCAATATGGCGTAACGTTTTAAAAAAAATCCCAAGATCACAATTTCATCGAAAATTGAATGAGGAATTAAAAAAAAATAGATTCATATTTTTAGCGTTCCCGTAACATGATTAAAAATTAAAATCAAGAAAATAACCTCGTTTTTTTATAGGTTCTTATGAACAGATATTGCTTATATTTTTTTTCTTAGAAGCTACCACCATGCCCCAAAACATATCCTGTATTTAGATCAATCGATTCACATGGTGCTGAGAATGATTTTTTTTACTGAAATTCAGTATTTTTAGATTTATTCAGAAACGGTAACAGATAAAAAGCTGAAACTTTCAGCATCGACGTATCTTATGAGTACCAACATTTCCTAAAATTATGAGCCAGATACCTCTCTGGGGCCGATTCGGTATTCTTATCGTCCTATAGCCTTTGCATAATAATACAAAGTGTAAAATGTAATCACTTTCTGTATGTCTTCCCCTCATATAGACGAACCAGAAGAAACGGACATCATAGAAAGCGAACATTTACTAGCAGAATCAACTATAGAACAAGAGAAATGCAAAACAGAAGAATTAGAGCAACAAATCAAATCTCTGGAAGACAGGCTTGTTCAGGGCGGCGGCGGAAAAGACCTTATTAACAACTTAAATGAGAGCCAGATTATTTTAGAACAGAGGAATATGGAGATCGCGGAGAGAAAGAAAAGAGAAGTAGAGATGCAACAAAAAATCGATTTGGAAGAGGAAACGACGGTGATAGTCACGAATACTTTTGCCAGTTTGCAACAAGAAGTCGATCACAAAACGCAAAGGTAAATGAGATATCATAATTTTAGTGCAGTGGTTGTATAAATATAAAAAAATGGAATGATTATATTCTAGAGACATAATTTTTAAAAGTTTCGGTACAATGCCAATATGTATGAATTAAATTTGTGTCGAACAAGATGGAAAACTTAAAAGATGAAAATATCCTTTAAGACTTTTGTTATGAAAAAGTTATAATTAATATATAACTCTATAATAAAGGTATTGTCCCCGGCAAATAAGTTGAACATGGTTTTGAAATCACGTGACATGCGCAGTAGTGAATAATGTACCTAAACTTACTACTGCGCATGTCACGTGATTTCAAAATCATGTTCAACTTATTTGCCGGGGACTATACTCCATTATCATGTACATGATATATAGCGAGATGTATCAATTTAGTAAACTTCATCAATAGCGTTAGCCTGTTAATACTACTACTGCTGGTGGAGTACGGGTCTTCCTTATGGATGGAGGCATCGCAGGGAGGATGAGCCAAGCGGGCTCAGTGCGGTTGGGTGGGTGCCAACTGTAGCCAGGATGAATAGCTGACTTTTCTTCCCCAGTCTCAGGCTAAACGGATTACTCATTGCACTATCGAGTTAGACTGTAACAGTAATGTTTTCTACATTTACACATATATGGTACTATATAAATTCTATTATTTATATATTTCTGTACCATTAATAATTATATGAATATTCATGACTCATGTAAAAATGGTTGTTTTGTCACACAAATCTAATAGATGTTTATCGGTTTTTTATTATACCTAAAGATTTTAAGTATGATCTTGAATTGAGAGAGAAAAATAATCAATTGTTGTTTGTTGACACTGTTGAAAGCATATCAAGCATCGAAGCTTTTACACTTGTGGTCTGTGGACTATTTTTTAACAAAACAACTTACAATGCTCTAAAGATATAATATAGTAATTTAGGCACTATAAAACAGATTCATAAACCTGAATAAAATGACTAACTTGATCCTTGTACCCATAGATATAAGAACTATTGTAACTAACATTATGGACTACTATTATTGTTTGATAATAAACGATTTATTATTAATTAAAGAAAAATGATCTAAAATTAATGAATAAAACTCTGCAGGTTAAAGAAGTGCCTATCGAAATACACATGCGTCCGTGAGGAGACTGCGGAGCAGCGCGAGGCGCACGACGCAGAGCGGCGTGAGCTGGAAGCGCTGCAGGCTGCTCTAATCGCCGAGCTACGCCGCCGGCTGCTGCTAGCCGACAGTTTCGTACCTCACGCTGGCCGCGCCGCTGTTATGCGACTTCGGTACAACGACGACAGCGACGCGTGGGAGTTGCAGCCCAGGTAGCTTTACAATGCTCGATTTTTGCTTGACCATATTTTGAGTCGGAACTGCGAAAGCTAGAGACGCTGGAATTTATAAACAGGGGTAAAAACTTGGGAGTGCTCTTTCATTCTAAAATAAATCTAAGGGACTGTTTAATAGGTCTACATATACCAGTTTGAAATCATATGACGATCGGTTGGTGTAACGGCAGCTATCCTGCCTTTTGCACCGACGGACCTGGGTTCGAATCCCGGAAGGGGCCGATGATTGTGTGATGAATACGAGCATTTGTATCTGTCATGGATGTCTATATATATATTAGGCTAGGCTAATTAGTGTGAACGTAAGAAATATTATAAATTATAAATGCACGATAAAAAGACAATAAAACATTGTTTACCCTTTGAACACTTTGAATTACAAGTGTTGTAAACTATTAACATTTTGGAAAGCTTCTTATTGGCCGGACCATATTTTGAGCCGAAGCCGCGCGATATCTGCTGGCGCTTCTAAACGCCGAAAAAGTAACCTAAAAGAGTATGTCTTACGCGTGTTTTTTCGAAATTACCCAAAACTATCAAAATATTTAGGCGTGGCTATACAGATTTGTGATTTTATTTTCCGAAGCGAAATCCCTCGTGCAGGACGAGAGGGGACGGCTTTTTTAATTTATTTACAACACCATAACGCGATGGCACATACTTGCATACACCTACACAAAAAGTGTTTTTTTTTTTACCAGAAATAGTTTTGTTTCTGTGTAATATTTCGAAAAAACACGCGCAGAAGACATGCGTAAAGTATATTATATCAGCTGTCTGCAAATGAAAGTCGAGGCAAAATCGGTCCATCTGTTTTGGAGATTCGCCAGAACAAACTGATAGAGAGACGAAAAATTTAAAATTGATTTCTTTGTTTTGAATGCCATATACACTTTCATATTTATTTATTAAACAGCTGTCAGTTGAACATTATAAACAGACATTGAAATGTTATTAATTAATATAAATAAAAACGCAATTGGACTTCAACAATACTAGGTCTATGATTGTTACATACCTGTTAAATTGTTATGAAAGTGTATTACTATTATAATTACTTTGTAAGTATAAAAAAGTATAGTTTAAGCTCAATTTCCAAGTGAATTGAGCTACTGAGATTCTTACAGTTCTTTATTTATATAGATGTTAGATTACAACAAACAATATTTTTTGGGTTTCTAATTGTAAACAAGTAACAAACGAGACTAGGTAGCTAGCCAAGCTATAACCACTGTTCATGCCAGTATAGAATTTGTATTAACGGTAGTTTTCTTAAAAATTACAATTTAACTATTATCCACTTGTCAGTCCGTTACCGCGCGCTCCACCCCTCTCAACAATTTCAATGCTGCGCGAATTGTGAAAAGAAAAGGTCGGACTCTTTGATTAAAATGCCATTTTCTCGCTAAATAATGAAGCTAGGACCAAATAAAAAATACTACCATAAATCAAATTAAATAAAAAATCCACCACTGTATATTTGGATCTCTGTAACTCAAAAATTAATCGTAATTTTTAAAAAACAGCAGGCCATCCGGTAATTTGAATATGGTAGCAATTGCTACCAGGGACTGGCAAGTGATTATACTAAAATTATAAGATTTTTTTTACTTTATTTAATGTGTACATGTTTGTCATGAATGGCAGCAGTGGAGTGGAGCCACTGACGGTGCGCCCAACAGCTACGGGGGCACGCCGCCCATTGTGCTCTGTGGCGCTAGCACCTGGCGCCCCGGCGCGCCGCCGCCCTCACGACCTGTTGGACCTGGCGCCGCTACCATTACCGCCTACCACTCGCCACTATCGGCCACCACCGCCACCCCAACACCAGGTGAGAATGTTCGCCCAATTCCATACCAATCAGATGAAGAGTCGCTAACATGTTACAACAGGCCCCACCGCCCTTGCAACGGGTAGGCATGTTTCCTCATTTCCGATTAGAACTAGCCGCTTTCCACCGCCCCTGCACCAGTTAAGTGCGTTAGCCCCATTGCCACCTCCAGCTCGATCTAACGTTAACTGACCACAAAATGATTTCACATCTACCCTCAGGTGACAGAAGCAGTCGTTAAGAAGGAACAGGAAATAGTGGAAACGAGACGTCCGACCGCACGCGCTCGTCCACCCTCCGCACATCACCGCCTCGGCACCGCCGGCGTGCGGTAGGCGTCTCATTGCAACACCACTAAACATCGCAGTCAAAGAAATGTTACGGTTTTAATAAACGACGTGAAACTGTTTTGGCGTCGTTTACCAAATAGCGAGCTCTTGGGATATAAGTACTGCCCATAATGTTATACTAGAAGAATGAATATCATAAGTAGTTGTACCATGTTGAATGTAGGATTTGTTCATTATTAGTCACTCATATTTCAAATGTAATACGTATTTAATGTGTTTACACTTTCTTTTTTAAATGTATGGTATTGTTGCTACAGTCAAATGGTCACATTTTAAAAATGTATATGCCTTTTTGTAGCAAAGAGAATATCAATCGAATTCTGAAAATATTGCCCCCAATTAAAGTGACGAATGAAGAACATCATTTCCTATTGTTATAAAGACGTGGTCAACATTCCTTAAAGTACTCCTGCATAAACGCGTCGCGTCTCCGACTGAAATTCGCAAGCATTTCACGCCGTCCGTGAGACGCGCCGCGAACGAACCCGACCTTAACCATACGTACGATTGCGGTAAACGCGAAAATATTATATAATGTTTTTTACGCTTTTTTAATTTAAAACTCCCTTAAGATAGTTTTAAAATAGTTATTGTACGTATGCGTTAGCTTAATTATACTGCGATATATTTGTATGACGCTTGTCCAGTAGCCTGCTGGCCATGGTTCTGTTAATATTGTAATCGTCGCGCCAAATAACTGGGACCAAAACCATAGGCTGCAGTAGACTTTATTAAAACGGAAGTCTTTCTTGTGGAAGTAACAGTTGGTTTGGTTTTAGTTATTTTCCTGGCGCCTCATATCGCGTATTTATTCTGTGTCACAAATTCCCGTGAACACAACTGAAAATGTGTAATAATGATCTCAGCTATATTATTCCCAGTAACACAAGACAGGAGCGCTTTATATAATATTATTTATCTTTAGCACACAATGTCCATGGACATACTCCTTAATTCACTGTGTCCTGAAGCAGTATTAAGGGCACCGCATGTTCCAGTTACCTGTCGAACATGGGAAATGTTTTTGTACCCGAGATTTTTGGTTGTTTAGTCAATTTTGGTTGTCATTTGTTTTCTACAGTTTTATTTTAAATATTGTTATATTTTTTAAATTTAATTTTGCGCTTCAATTTATCACATTATGTTGGAGCGAGTGATATTAGGTAGTTTACCATAAATATATATTAAAATTCGTGCTGCGAGCAGATGCATGTTGTCAGCCGATAGAGACATTGCCCAAATAGTGTTATGTTCAAATGTGTTACCAAAGATGGAAACGATCCATTCCATGGAGCTTGTCCTACAAGTATTGATATTAAAAATGATCATGTTCCTTTATTTGTAAATTTCTCAAGTGAATGTGTATTATTATTTCTAGACACGGTTTCTAGTCAATGATTCTTGTAAACAAATATTGTAAATAATTATTATATTGTAGGTATTTAAAAAGTATATAGACATAGTGTAAGTAAGTTGCTAAATTCGCACAATACTTTTTGAATACCAGTTACCGTAAATATGTTGATTTGTTGTCATAATAATGTTGTTCGCTCAGTTAATGCCAAAAATCATGGAAGTCACAGGACACTGGTAGGTAGCAAACCTATGTCTGACTTGTGCTATTTTATATTGATATGAACTCTTCTTTATAATCAAAATTTGTAAATTTATTTAAACTTTCAAATACATACTGTGTTTAATAATTTCCAATGGTCATAAAGTAGTATGAAATCATGTGATATATATATATATATATATGTATATGAAAGCGCTAGTCAGCTGTGCCGCATACAAGCTTATACTCACCAATAAAGTATTTTAAATTTTATTCAGTTTTTATTTTACCTTCTAGGTATAATTTTTCATCATCTGTCCCAAGCTGGCTTATGGTAAGCTTGTTTCTGTTGGTAACAAAATTTAAATAAAACCTGTAATTTAATTTGATGCATAGTGTAGTTTTTCTGCCTTGCCTCTAAAAGAAATTACTGCTGTAACTGCCAAAAGTGGTCGCACTAAAATCAAACTCACTGTAGAATAAATCTACATAAAACTACCAAGTACTCTGCATCAGTGAAATCAGGTACCTAGGTGTAAAGTCAATTGTAAAGATAGTGTTCTCTAACAGAAAGTAACAGAAACCGCTTGATTTTGAATATTTGTTTTGAGTTTGAATATATGGATCTTCTTTTTATTTTTACTTATGTTGCATTCCATTAATAATAACAAATATTTCTTAAGTTATTTAGAGGAAACGGAAAAAGACGGACGGATAAAGGACATTGTCCTGCTCTCTAGAGAGCCCTTTTCTCTTTCTAATACTACCTAACAAGGGTTTGTGATGTATAATAATTGTAGTAAATCCTCTTATTAGTAAATGATATGTCACATCCTGGATACCCCATGCTTCCACACCCATACACTACATATTTGTGAACCATTTTAGTTATTTTGATAAGTAAATTTTACAAAATCACACAAAATCTTGAGTTGAGAAGTAAACAAACACTAGACATGAGTAACTCAGCTCTGAACCGGTTCAAATATTCAGATTAAATAGACTTGAACCGTTGATCTGCAGCTCAACGACAAAACAAACAAACAGCTCACTAGTTATATTCACCCACATGCCACAGCATCATAGACACGCGAGTAAAGGCGGGAACATATTATTAAAACGCGACCCGACGCAACGTGTCGACACCCGATATGCACCGTGCACATTACCAACACGCGACGCCACGACATACTAGCAATTTTTGAATACAGTTTGCTTACAGCAGCGGAAGTGTATGGTAATATACAATGGGTTTAATAAATAACGAGTGTCAGATGAAGATTTTGAAGAAGATTTGATGCAAATTTTGTGTTCATATATGATACTTAAATGACTTAATAAAAAGAGAATAACTAGGCGTTACTGGGTACATGAAATAAATCAAAAGAGAAGTATTATACTTCAAGATACTGAAAGATTTCATATGAAAGATTTCATAAGATTTCACTATCGGTTTCTTCAATTTCTTGAATTGGCAATTTCTTCCCATGCATATAGCGAAATTCATGTCATATAGAACAAGATATTGTTTTACCAACTTAATTAATTTTTCGTCGGTCATTTCTCTAAATAAATGCAAGAATTTATATTAATATGGCATAAATTCCGTTCCACAGTTTAAAGAATAGGGATCGGGTCAAAGAATTCGTATATGCTCCGTGGCAGTTCTCGAACGACTGACGCGTGGCGTCGGGTGTTGTCTAGAAACATACCGCGCGCGCCGCGTCGGATGGCGTGTTTACCCCCACCATGGACAACACACCGACCTGGCCCGTCTGGATCGGGTGGCGTGTGCGCGCATGGCGTCGCGTCGGATGTTCATAGTATGATTCTGGTCTATAGAAAACAATACATTTGATTCAACTCAACACGCATCGCGTTTCATCGGGTCGCGTCGCGTTTTAATAATGTGTTTCCGCCTTAATATTATAACTAATAACGAACCGCGAACGGCGAAACGAAACGTTTAGATTTGGGTACTGAATGAGCTGATCTGTGAACCGGTTCGCAGGTCCAGCTCACAGAAGTGAACCGTAATCTGATCTGCGGCTCACAGTTATTTGTTGAGTTACCCGAGTTACCTATGTCTAAAACATACACAAGAGGTGACACATTCTTTCCTAAAGCACGCAAGTCCACGGTAGCAATCAGCGTTACCTGCATCACACTACCGTACCACAACCGTACCTCAGTGTAGACCATACCTTTTCTTTATTAGTGACTTATTTTTCACTACAAACTACAAAGGGTAAAAAAATCGCCTTCTGTTTTTCTCAACATTCTGAATTTGCATTCAAAAAACTTTTTCATCCAACAAAATAAGATTTGGCTGTTTGGATTACATTCCTTGCCTTCCTTCCTCAGAAGCGATGGATTAAAAAAAACTAAACAAACAGAATATAATCTGCGAGACTATTACCGATGTTCATAATCAGTCTGGAATACAGATGCGAAGCCGGTTATTAACAATTTTAACCAAGCGGTTAAAAATGCATTTTCATTATTAACGGTTAATTAACCGTATTGTATGCTTGTTACGGTTAAATACCACCTTTAAATGCCGCAAGCGGCTTGAAATGTATATCGCGAGTTGCGCGATAGTGTCAGCTTGTCGACTGGCGGCAAGGGGGCGGCGCCCACTATTATCTATACTATCTATACTAATATTATGAAGCTGAAGAGTTTGTTTGTTTGTTTGAATGCTAGGATCTCAGTCTCAGGAACTACCGGTTCGATTTGAAAAAATCTCTTTGTGTTGGATTGTACATTTCTTGAGGGAGGCTTTAGGCTATGTAACATGACGCTACGACCAATAGTAGCCGAGCATTCATTAAAAGTTGTTGCAAAAACGGCGAGAAATATTTCTTTTGAGAACTTCTCTTGCATTCGCTGCGTAAACTGTTAAAGCTGTTAAAGCGTAAACTGTTAAGTACAATGCATATTAATCCTTGTCGAAATAAATACGTTATTCATTACAATTATTTCTTTCTGAACAAAATTACCCTTGACATAATTTAATTTCAATAAATATTTCATGAGATATCGTAGTTTTAAATGAACACCGTTATAAAATAACGCAAGGTGATCAAAATAACGCAATGAAGGGAGATGGAGATGGGGGG
This sequence comes from Calamotropha paludella, assembly GCA_927399485.1. Lineage (NCBI taxonomy): Eukaryota > Metazoa > Arthropoda > Insecta > Lepidoptera > Crambidae > Calamotropha > Calamotropha paludella. The sequence continues at coordinate 13,344,060 of OV656803.1, read as the reverse complement.
CCCACATTAAAACTGTGTCGATTTCCTACTTGACCACTTTCGTCTATCTACCTACGCGCACGGAGTCGCGGGCACAGCTAGTTATAAATGCAGGTGGTACTGACCCCGATACTTGAAGTGATTAAGAATAGTGGTCTCATTTTACTTTACCTTACTTAGCTACACATATTTTTCATTTAAATTATCTTTGCGCCATAGATTAAAAAAAATGGACTCCGCGCTGCGATACTTACAAGTGAAGCCACATCTATGATAGTATGTGTGCGAAGAATACCAGTTCGGCTTATCCTTGTAGAAGTGTGTGCGTTTTTGGGTGCGTATTTATAATTGTTTTTGACTTATCTGCTGGCTTCACTTCCTATGTAGGTGACACGGAGTCCTTCTTTTTTATACGGCTATGCTTCACACCTAGCTTGTGTGTATTACTTTTATTCGTATTTGAACAACAATAACCGCAATTGCGTGCATGTGTACCGATACTATCTAAGCGAATGGACTATACAAAGGTAAGTATGTTTAATAAGTATCTAGTTTCTATATTTAAGTTACGTAAATAATTTAAGTTTACCTTAAATTACTCACATTTAAGACTGGATTATGTATATTGGTCGCTTTAAATATGATTTATATAATCTTAAATGGAATCTTTATCCTTTGAATATCGACTATTCACTACACTGTTGAATACGCACTAAAAAGACAGAATATTTACATACCCCTTTTCTTTATCGCAGTCGGATAAATAACCGTTAATAACCGCATTTTATCGGTAGCTAACCATAAATTTGGTTAAGTAACGGTAGTGAACGGGTTTTTTACAACTATAGTCTGGAACCGAGATCGAACTAAAGATAGGTAACGCATTCTCACAAATATGTACTTTTAAAAAGTGCGATAGGGATAGGGATAATTTAATCTCGTCTTTTTATGGTCTATCGGCTTACATGATAAGTGAGGGGGCTGTTTACAAACAAATCTTCTCGTTTCGGTTCAGTTGGTTTGGCTGTTATCAATTTTAAAGTTTTCTTATTAAATAAAAAAATAAGTCCCTATTTAGTTTAGTCCAAGTTTAGTCCCGTGGTTTACTCTAAACCTTAACCTCATAAACCTGTTTTTCTTTCTAATATCTCTCGCTTGCACTTCGCTTTTCGCCGCCCCGTGACTTTTAAATAGTTAATATGAAAACAAAATCGAACGAGCCGATTAAACCAACAGTGAAAAAATGTTAAGTTAAACTAAATTAACTTAAATCGTTAGAATTTTTAGTTTGCATCATTTCGATCAGGGATAAAATTACAGAACTAATTAATTAGGTAATATATATCGTAGTATTTTAACAGTACAATTAAGAGGTCTTTAAGTCACGAGTAAATAAATATCTTCTAGGCAAGCGCGTCACGTCCTAGACCACATTTTGATTAACATTTCTGAACGAATAAAATTTATTAGTGATGTACATACTCGATATTTGTAACGGTTGAAGGAAATGAATGATTGTGTCTATGGAAACTCGTTATTATAGTCTATGGGTTTTAAATCTATAGAATTCCGCATGCTCAATAAAAAGCTCAGTGGATTGTAAAAGAATATTTTCTTCCATACCGTTGATTATTCATTTTAACCTGGTTCTTCTCTTTTATCATTAGTTTTGAACATAAAATAAGTATACAATAGTCTTAGTACAGTTCATAATAATAAAAAACAATAACACGTTTCTGATATATAGTAAAATCTTGCTATTTACAACTAATCCGTACCACCGTAAACGTCTTCTTGCCACATATTTTCTAATGTCAATTGAAGTCTAAACATATTTCGACGGCTTAATAGGTCAATGTGATGCTCAAACTAAACATAGCAACGATTTAGTTGAGCTCGTCTTAAGACACTTAAATAGTTTGTTAGTTAAATCATATTAGAAAAAAAAAACACGTTTACATTTAACACAACAATAAAATATTTCGATAAATACTTTCATTGATACTATGGTAAAAGTTTATCGATAAATAGTGTGGCATCACTAGCTATATAACGGCTAACCCAGTTCAAATTTCGTCTGCTTTGTTTCGGTTGCAAAATGTAGAATATTATAAATCTTTACGAAACTTCTACAGAAAAATGGCAGAAAAACTAAAAGATTATCAGGTTATAGATGTTTTGTGTGGCGGCACCTTCTATAAAGTGAGACACAAGGTCACTAATAATATATTTGCATGGAAGGCATTTAATTGCTCAGCGTTCTCCGATATTCAAATACAAAACGTTGTTAACGAGGTGAAAATAATAAGCAAAGTGACTTCTGACAATCTCCTTCGCTACTACGACACCATACTGCACGGACCATCAAAGACATTGTACTTTGTCCTTGAGTATAATTCATGGCGCAGTGTGCAAGAACTGATCGAAGTTTGTAAGGCAACAGACAAGTTCTTCGCAGAAGGTTTCATCTGGCATCTCTTATGGGAGCTAGCACGCGTCTGCAAGTTGGTTGAAGATCTACAGCTCGTTGTACTACAGAAATGTTTGAGTTTGGAGTCGATCTTTGTGAACGAGATGGGTGAACTTCGCTTCAATTGTTTCGAGCTTGCGACGGTGCCCAGGCCTGAGTTGATGCGGCAAGCGGGGGATGTGGTACATGCTATTTGCTTTCGTGCTGGCGAGATTGACTGCAAGATAAGGGAATACCACTATAGCGACGATCTCAGCGACGTTGTTGCATTTTTGACAGATGACAAGAACGTTAAAACACGCCCTGACGTCGTACTCTACCATCCTACAGTTCTTGCAAACATAGAAACGCATTGTAAACCACGTAAATTAGCTGATGTTCTTGTCTCTGCTGAATGTTTTCATCTAGCTTCAGAAGCAAATAAATGTGACTCTCAGAAGGCTGTAGAAATGAGGAATGGTGTGGAACCTGCTCCCAGGAAGTGCTATAATGTTCTGGATAGTCCAATATATTGCAATCTGAGTCCAAAAGTAAAGTTTGATAAAGAAAATACAGAAGCAAAATCTGCCCGAGGCTCTCTGTCCCCCACTTTGGCTGCTTTAGCACTAGAGTTGCCTGGCTTTGTGCCAAGAAGCAGGAAACCCTACACTTATACTTTGGACAAATTAAATTGCCCCCAACAAGTATCCGAAGAAACACTGAGTCAGCAATGGATGAGTCGTTTAATAGCTTTAAGGCAAAGGGAGGAATCTCTCAATAAAAGGGAGAGGGATCTGATTGCTAAGGAGATTGTAAATAGTCCAGCTACCAAGATTATTCCTCTGCAAGGTTCTTGTGAGGATCTCTGTCTTAGCAAATGTAATGGGATCACTTTGCCTGCTGTTATAAGCCAAGCTGCCTGTGAGAACAATGACAGGGTGTCAAGACGTCGCCACAGGCGCTCAAGCTCTGTGCGGTCGCGCCCTCGCCGCAAGAGCTATGCTTACGAAGACCTTGACAGCTCCTTATCTGCTGACACTGGGGATGGGAGCATTATAGTTACATCTACAAAATTCACAAAAGAAAACATGCCTCGCCGCACTATTTTCCCGGATGTTGGCACAAAGAAAGTTCACTTTACATCCACAAATCCTTTTGTTGAAAGTGATGAGAGTGTTACTCTTACATTTTATGACTTAGAAAATGTAGATAGAGAAGGTTACCAAGTGCCTCGACAGGGAGAGAAAGTGGTTAAAGATATCACTAAGTTTAAGTATTTGGATGTAGAGACAGTGACTTCTGAGAAAAGAGCTGCAAGAAACTGGAGTCATTCCTCTCCTTCAAAACAAGCTAAGATAACTAAGAATATATTTCATGATGTCACCAACATTAGTGAGAGTAACATGAGGAAGACGCCATCTAAAACAAGTTTGACTTCAAAAAGTTCTAACAGCTCAAGATTTTCAATGGCATCAGTCAAGAGCCAGTGGAGTGTGGAATCCAGTACCAGTAAACCAGGTGAGGGTGACAGATTGTATTCTGCTATGAGACATCCCCCACCCCAGACCCCAGTTGCTATTCCAGATTTAAAGAAATCAAAAAGGAAGTCTCTGCTCCCATTCAAAACACCTTTCAAGTTTAACAAAACTTCCACTAAAGTTTAATTGTTTTTCATGTGTAATGTTGTAAACCAGAAAAGTATATCAATATAGTCCTTTTATTTGAAAATATGCAAGAATAAGCAACTCTTAGATAGAAATCTGTTTTTTTTTTACAAATGGTGATTTATTTTAATCAATTTGTATTTCAAAATTGATCTCTTAAGGATTTTATTATGATGTTATTGAGTAAAGTATGTGTGTAATTCAAGTACTTTTAAATGGGTTGTGGTAATTTTAATATAAATATACAGTAAGTTAATAGAATAAGCAAAAATTTTGGTATAATAAGTATGCATTTTTTATGCTATAGATTAAAATTTTCAATATATTAATTAATGCTTGAAATTGTATTAAAAACTTACAATTTATTTTGATTTTATGATAGCTATTTTTATAATGATTACTATGTTACAATGAAACCTGATGTATAATTTTGTATTTCTATTAAATTGTGTTTTTGTATATAAAAAAGTAAAACGGACATCAACCCACCCTAACCCTAGCTTGTAGAGAACTTTTCACTATGAAAATAAATTAATAAAGAATTAATTGAAATTTTGCTTTTATGGTATATATTTGTAATGAAAATATTGAAAAGTTGGAATTGTGGTATATTTAGCTTGTAAGTTATTTTTAGTCTTAACTGTCTTCCAGAGAATATGTAATATTATATACTTGATGACGACAAATATTAAACTATAATCAAATTTTAATCTGAATGTGTATTTTTTAAGATATATTTGAACAATGTGGTATCTTGTGTGGGTACTGTCATGTAAAATACAAGTATGAAGAAAGCTTTTTATATAATGTAAGCTATTGTATTACTAGATGTGATATTGGCTGTCCAAAAATTGCCATAAGTGTTTTAACATGTCTCCAGGAACTTGTAATTTTAGCTTTTAATTGAAGGTTAATAAAAGAAAAATAAAAATAAACCATTTCATAAGATTGTTTTATTTAACAACCATTAAGAGATTTTATCACTTATAATCACATAATTTTAAAGTTATCACTTTTTCTTTTTAAGTGCCTTGTCAGCTCCCTCCACATACTTCTTAGGTAGGCCAAACTTCTCTATCAGCAGCTTAGCTATGTAGTGAGTCTGCAAAAAAGAAATTGGATTTTTTAAGTTACTGTGGTAAGAACAGCTTACGGAAATTCTGTTGTACAGAGGCCATTTCGCCATAATAGTTGCCAGCACTGTATGTTTTGAAAGTGTTCCATAACAATGCGACACTCTGACTTACAACAAGGCTTTTGAGTTAGAATCTTCACAGAACTGTCAGCATGGCAACTAAATAGATGAATGTCAGCAGTACAGTGAGTTGTGGCATATATGTAAATAATATAGAAACAAGTCTTTGTATTTAGTTCTTACTCTTCCGAACACATTACAATAACTTTTTAACAGATATTTGCACATACTAAGGTCATAAGGATCTTAGCCTAGTCTTTTAGATCACCAGATGGTGATCAAGGCTCCTGTAATGGAGTCGAAATGAAAGGATTAAATATAAAGTATGAGCAAATATCCTTAAAAAGGTTTGATATTTAAATGTTTCTTTGTGATAAACAAGACAGTATCGCCCTGAATAAAATACGGAGAAGCGGATTTATCTCCTGAATTTTATATTATTAATGAAAACATAAAATCAGCAGATATTTTAATAAAACTAAATAGTAATTTTTATTTTAAAACTAATTTTTAAATACAGTGGCCTGATTTCAAAAATGTAAAACTCGGTTACAATATCTGTGGACCTCGCTGGACTGTCAAGCCCCCTCACCGTTCTCTTGAAAATGAATAAAAAAATAAAAGAATAAAAGGCTAAAAGTATAATATATTTTATTTATAGTTCATAATTATTATTGTTTACAATACTATCCCCATGATGCTTGTTTTGTGCACCGTACCTAAGCGCTGACGTGACGTCATCAGGTCCACAGATATTGTAACCGGGTTGTAGATTGTTATATAACATATTTTTACGAGAATTTCGGGAAGAGTTTCTTTGCGCCGGGTCTGTGGCTTCCTTGTGACGTTCATGATAATATGTGACATCAGATAGTTGGGTGTTTCATTTAAAAAAGTTTAGATTAGAAAGTTAAGACATGTTAATTAGTATCAAGTGGTTTGTATATTTACCTGGTCTCCTTGTAGTAGTAGCTGGTCGTGTTTGGCACCAGGCGACCTGGTGATGGTGCAGGCTGCGGCAGCACCTTGTTGGCACGCTTGGCTCAGTGCCTGTAGGTTGAACCCAAACGCTTCTAGATTCGATACCAAGGTCACCTGCCACAAAAACAAAGGGTAATGTTTGTTATTTTTATTTCTGCTTTCACAATGGTAAGATTTCTCATAGAAGAGTAGTTAAAATTTTTTAGGTTATGTAACAAAAATGGTTTTTCACCATAAACTTAACATAACTTTGATTGTAAGCGTTCATTGCAGAAACACCATTTTTTATCTCTGTACACAAGATGAACAAATTGTCCGGTGGTCAAGGTCGTTTATCGATGTCAACCAGACAGATATAGACATGATGTATTAATATGTCTATAATTAAAGTGAACATAGATTGTTAATGAAAGCACAGTTTTCTCTAAACTCACTATGAGTTGAAATTTTGATAGCAGCTGTGCTTATTGAGTTATGCCGTTTTCATCAGACAACATTTTTGATTGCTTATATGGTTACGATGGACTGTGCGTTGTATACAGCGCAGTTAGAACGTGTTTGATCGCAGCGGAACGGAAGGGGTAGAACACGAGTCGCCTGTGTATAACGGTGGCAGGCCAGTAAGGATGCTAGGGGGTTATCTAATCGCAAAATGTCCGTCCCCAACACGAGGCTTAAAGAAAAAGTTGTGAGTTCTTCACTGTACCAATCAAATATTTGGATAGACTAAGACCAAGGGCCTTACCTTCTTGTTACCAGAGCGTATAGCGACCTGCATGGTGATAGGTTCGAGACGTGACTTAATCACTTTTGTCGAACCGTCTGGCAGCTGCAGCTCTGTGGCAGCCGTGAGACCGGTCTGCACGGCACACATGACCTCATCCCATTTCACTATCTCCTGTAAAGTTACAGTAGTACATTGTTTACCGAGTGGAGAAAGTAACCCGACAAGGGTGCTGTTTGAAGCCAAGGACCTTAATATTAATTCAAAATAATATTTATTTTTCGAAAAAAGAACTTTCGAGGTTAAATGATATCTCTGAGCTACACGAGATTTGATCATCACTGGTTTCTGTCACACACTTCTACTCAAGATACTAATAGTACTTTGGAGGATTGTTTACTGTTTGTACCACATTTGAAAGCTATTTGCTTTGTCTAATCTAACTAAGGAGCATATATCAACCTAACTGGGCCACAGAATTAGCTGTAAACCCCAGGACAGGTTCAGATCTACTTTTCCAAGGATGTGCATAAAACGTTAATGACTATGATGATGACAACTACATACCTCCTCACTTTTACCGGTGAGCTTGGCTAGCGCGGCGTCGAGCTGTACGGCGCCGCGAGCATCTAAATTGCGGGCGCGCACATACTCGCCCACTCCTGCTCGGACCGCGGCACCAGTCAGAGCTGTGCCCTTCCTATCACGTACATTCTCAATTAAAACTGGCGAACGGAATCAGTTTTTTATGCATTCATTACAAACAGGGGGTTACAAAAATCGTGGCTTTGAAGTCTTAGACCTTATATCAAGAAGACGCCGCAAGGAATTGTGCAAGGGCTTTTTCTCTTCCTTTTATTATGTTTTAAATGACATTATATGTAGGGACACCTAACTATATGCAATGGAGAGAAACGCCGTCTTACTTGTGTCCGGGAAACAAGTGAATGGCGGCCGCGGTGAGGCAGTACAGCTCCCGTATGACGGGCGGCTCGTATCGGGCGGTGGTGGGTGCGGGGGAGGGGGCCACGGGTGCGGGGTGGGAAGGCGCCGCGTGCGCACGCACAGCCGGGTGAGATGGATTCACCGCCACTAGCGCCGCCACACCCTTTTCTATCTCGCGCACCTCCACCAGGCCTTCCTTGCGAAACCATATGGAATTCATCAACGTTTATCAACTATTCTTTACAATACTAGCAGTAAATGTTAGCAAATACAAATTCACAAATCTAGTAAGTAGTGCAGTGTAGTCGTAGTGAGTGAGACCCAGACATCAATTAGAAATTGCAATTGTACAAGATATTTTGATAACATGTATGTAGATATTTGGGGTTATGCGGGATAAATTTTAGGTTATGATATCTTCTGATTTTTTCTATACACGAACTTTGTTAACTAAAGTTTACCCTAAGTAAACATAATATACTGGGAGGTATAAAATAGGAGGAATATATTTTCAAAGAAGTTACATTTAGGTTTAGCACAGATCCCATACTGGAAGAGATATTTTGATAATGAATTAAAACTTTGTAAAAGATATACATACATTATCTGTGTACTGTACCTGTTGCATGGCCTCCAGGAACTTGCCCACCTTCTTATAGCTGGATTTCTTTACATCGAGAGTGCAGTCCGGCGGGCATATAGCCATTATATGATTTCTGTCAGTGTAGAGTAATATCATATAAATTTAAATGAATTTTATGGGATCTATAAGTGACCTTAACATTATTACAATACTTGCTAGAAAAAAAAATTATAACTGACTTAAACAATAATTAATTTGAATGGTCATTGTATAAAGGTGATACAATGAATGTCGGGTTAGCATATGAAGTACGAGTCTAACATTATTACTTATTTTTGAATTATACTATATTGAAAACCACAACAGCACTTGCGAATATACGGAAGGTGCGATGTACTATGAAGAATGCGTGCGTATCGCCACGAGTAGAATTGAAAACATTAATCATTATGCTGTTTATCAAGCAGACCATTAAGCATTGTGTTAATAAAGATCGAGACAGAGCGTTAACACATGTAAATGAACGGCTTGTGCCAATACGGTGATCAAAGGAGGAGGATTGATAAGAGGCATTTTTAGCCCATTACACACTAAAAAAAAAGTGGCTCGTTCCGGTCATTTTTAAATGGATTTGTATAATTAAATATGTATATATTTTTTATTTAGAGACTATAACGGAATACCAAATATAGTAGTAGTTTCGTTTTTTTACACATTTTTGTCGTTTTGTCAACATTTAAGTTATTATTCCTCAACATGAGCTCCATGAACCGTATTCATTTTGACGCACAATGATACTGCTCTTAATAAACTTTTATGTGAGTGCTAATATGTTTTGGTTTACTGGGAGCGTCTACCAAATACAGGAAAATATACTCTGCGCGTATCGCTTGCACCGCGATTATGAACCTGTCTTGCCGTGACTCAAAAATTATTTGCGTTGTGTAAAATTGTGTTCGGAGGTCGTTGTGAATATGTTTCGAATAACCTAATAATGCCTGGTAGCCAGTGTGATTGTTGTAAATTATAGCAGAAAAAAAGCAGCGATTCTCGTGTCTGTGCGAATAGAAAAATTGTATCAATACTTAGAAGTTCTAAAAGTTGTGATCTGCAGTGTGGTTCTAAATTCTTTTATTTAAACTAGTTGTTTTTTCATATTTGTTACGTTGTATATTATTAAATAAAATTGTTATCACATCAAGTTGCCGATGGGCGAAAATTGCCTATTATCAACCCTCCTCCTTTAACCGAATCTCCATTTATTGGCGAGAATTACAATACTGACTTGTATAGCAGGTTAGTCTTGAGTGGCAGTTGTAGGCGTTTCCCGTCTAGCTTCAGAACGCTCAGCAGACACCAGCGCAATAAACCGTCCATATCCGAGGGCGGACCACCGTCTTTCTCATCATCCTCAATTTCTTCTGAAAACGAAAATACATAAATATGAGAATATAAAAATTGAAAAGTTTTGAGTTCCATGCATGCAGTTTGAAGAGCATGCAATATCTGCAAATCAAAATGGTCAAGGGTGACTTGCCAAATTGCAGCCATTTGCAGTGCATATTCTTTTGAGTTAAAATTTTAAATAGTAATCGAGTTTAATTTTTAATAGAGGCCTTTTGGATAACTTACCCATAGTCAAGTCATCGTTATCCGGAGGCTGAGTATCTTCTGTTGGATTTTTTTCCGTTTTAACGGATTCTTCCTCGGCGATGAGTCGCGGCTGATTGACAGCGGGCGTAGGAACGGGAGCGGCAGCAGATGGTGGCCCGAGGCTCGGCCACTCTTCTTTTATTGGTTGGACGGATAACTGTGTAATTCATACATGTTTATTTTATATCATAGTTTATATGCGTATATTTATACAACAGGCACACAGAAGAATCTGGTTGTTATATGTGTTCAACCAGAATCTGGTTGTTACTATTTATGTATTCGTTCTGAGGTGTTATATGTGGTGTCGAGCCAGGACTCGAGTACAAACATGGCTGCCATCTTAGTCATAAAATCAGTCTAGCTGCATGAGCGCGATTTGTGTATATTTAATTTTCACAATTCACATATATAACCATCGAAAGTGTATCCCAAGAGGCAGAATAAATGAGTACGTTAACCTAGTCGGTTGTCTTATTCCTAACATCTCTTCATGGCGACCCTTGCCATTGGAGACTGGGAGCGCGCGCAATTCCGTATATGGTGCAGTTAGTGTCACGAAAATTCGAACAAAATAGACAATGAGTTCCATACAAACCGTGCTGGTGTTAATACAAGTGTGCTCGCGACAATTATTATTTCAAAATGGGACAACAATATTTCAAGGAAAGTAAGGAGGTGGTTATCGCGCAAAATGCGGGAGCTAGCGATGTGATGCTGGAGCAACTGTCCAAGCACGCGGTTAAAACTTCTTCTACTCTGGAGATTATTTGCTTTGTCTTTTTGTTTACGGGAGATTTCGTTGCATATCGCATTTACAAGAGTTGTCATCATAAATGGATTAGACGGGAGATCACGGAACACACATTAAAAAGAATTTCTCTATTTTGTAATGACCTTAGCAGAAAACTCGATATTGGCGGAATCCATAAGGACAGCGCCATTTAAATAAAGAAGAAGAAGAAGAAGTATTTTGTAATGTTTAAAATATTAGGTGAGTAAATTTTCGGTAAAAATGACAATTACCAGTAATCCTTTACCTGGCTGAGATCAGTAGCGAGTTCTATTATTTCCTCCCCGGGATATGATGCAGGCCCAAGCTTTGGTCTCTCTATCCTGTTGAACTTCACCTCTTTGCATAGTTGGTCTCCATACACGTGTATGATGTCTAAGCATACACCACTGGAACATATATTAAAACAATATATTTTTACTAAAAAAAAGCTTTTAGTAAAATGTTCTTACAATAGTTACACACATTTGTATTCATGTATATGGTTTTAGCATAATTTTTCTTGTATCAAGATATTTTCTATAAATGAGATTACGATTGGGCGACCAAGAATTGACTTTAAAGACTTTTAACATTGATTGGTACCTTCCAATGCGCATTTACCCTGCTAACATCATACGATTACAAAGGAAGATTGACCTGGTGTCGTATCACAAGGATATGATGAAGGCGTGGGATCGACTACAATGAAGAAACTTAAATAGAAAAGAGATTTGCTTTTAAATTGAAGAGAGAAATGAGATTATATTAATGCTAGATTCAATGATGATTGATGGAGTCTATCTTTGCGATTCCATCAGTTCGGGAAGTGCTCAATCTGTTACACAATGAGTTTAAAACCAGTTGTCTGTCCGCCACCACGCGCCCCACCCCTTTCAACAGTCCCAATACTGCGCGAATTGAGAAAAAAAAAGTCGGAAAATGCCCTTTTCTCGCTTAATAATGAAGCTAGGACCAAACAAAAAACACTACCGTAAGGCTGATTAAAGAATGAGTCCACTACAGAATATTTGGATCTCTGTAATTTAAAAAATAATCGTAATAAAAAAACAGCAGGTCACGTGGAAATTTCAATATGGTAGCAATTGCTACCGTGGACTGACAAGTGGATAAGTATCCAACTAGCATCTTTTTATACATATTTGCTATATGAAAAAAAAAAATAACACTGCTAGAGAGACTGTGTAATTATACAAGGTAATTTTGTTTTTTCGGTTCTTTTTAGCAAACCTAACACCTTTTCTTTACTTGCACTACGTTTGGTATATAAAGGAAACAGTGGTGCAAGGGAGAAGGCATGATATGCCATTTTAGATTACCTAGTTTCCTTAATGAATCTAGTAATAATGTAATCTAAGCACATGTTGCCATGTGGTGTCTGGCAGAGCAAGAAAAGCAACAAAATTCACACTTAAGTGTACTCGCAAAAGGCAACTAACCATATTGAAGGCAATTACACTTCTTGTGAACTACAAAATGGGCAGCAGCATTTTCTGCTCTCTTTTAATTGGTGGCTATCGTTTAGTAGAATGATGAAGTACATGAAGGGATTTGAATGTAAAAAATAGCGTGCGCATCTCAGGACGCACGACAGAAGTGATAACTTGAACTAAGTGATCTAAGTTGAACTATTTAATATTGAAATTGTTTAATTTGATCAAAGCTTAGGTTATTACTCAAATTTTATGTATAATAATGATAATAATAGGATAATGTCTGGAAAAAAGTGAGAGAGGAGGAGCCTGCCTACCGCTGCCGTATGCGTGAGAGGAAGGGAAGCCAGACAGACTGGCTCCTTAACGCGTTACGTATCGAAGGGGTTTACCCTCCTATAAGAAGTAATCACTTCAAAAACTTACGCAGACAGCAGTTGCATTTCAGCGGCATTGAGAGTGGCGCGGCCTACGATGGCGGCGGCGCGGTTGTCGAGCGTGCACGCCGCGAGTACCGCGGACCGCGGCCATTGTCCAGGTGCTCCGCGCACCACCCCCGGCAAGTACAGAGGCGCCCCACCAGCTACCTATCATCAGTTCATCACTATAAGATAATTACAATTTTACTACCTATTCCTTAATTGTATATTAGGTTTACAAAAAATTTAACAATTTTCCGAGCCAAATCTCCTTAGTACTACATGCTATATACTATATGATCTACCCACTGACCGTATATATTCTACGCATTCAGTTAACTAAGTATATAGTTATATTTAATTGAATATTGATTTTACTCAAGAGAGAGATTCTATGAATGCTATGGATGAAAACATCAAGCACAGCTCTCTTCTTAACTCAATTGGTGCTCAGACACAGAATCCGATTCTATCTGCACATACACTTCGGGTGCCGAGCTTTCTTGATTCGCACTGAGTTATAATTCAGCACTTACTGAGAGATGGACCAAGTACAGCTAACTGCACAACATGTTAAATTATATAAGATAGGTCTCTATGTCAAAGTCAGTAGTTTTATGGGCTGTCAAATATTTCTATACCTTTTGTTGTGCAAGTAATGCTACCATGTAAATAATCATAATAAATGATGACAAATGCATGTTCTTTCTTTGGTTTTAGTATAAGGTACAGCAAAAGGAAAGAAAGTACTGTTTTTCATGTTACCTTAAACAGGCTAAAAGAATGCCAGTTCTACACAAATAGAGCCAACTTAAGAAAATATAAAATAATTTATTTTATATTCTTAGAATGTTTGTAAGAGGTTTGTGATTTTTCCAGAATGTTGGTAATTGTATTCACATTTTCCATTTCACATCAAAATACTATGTAGGAAACGCCTTTTCTAAAAAGTATGTTTGCAGCTTGATTTGTCTTATTTATTAAGTTATATTTTATTGTGGAAATAATACTGTCTGTAAGAAAAAAGGGCAATACTAACATTTCTTCCAAAATTGAGTTTTATACATATTTGGAATCAGCATAAAATGGCCTATTTGCCCAATTTTTTGTGTAGAATTTTAGCCTCAAGATAAACAGTGGTACCATTAGCTAAAAGGGCACAACTGAGGTATTATTTATACATACATTTGTTATTTTTACAGTAGAAAAAGAGCACATCTGATCAATATTATGTCAAAAGTCAAAAATGTGTAGATATGGCTCGAATTTTATGCCGTTTTACTTGTTTATTTTATTAAAAGGCATATGTACCAAATGTGCCCTGTGACTTGATATTTAATAATAATGTAACATAACAGATATATTAAAAGAATAGTCACAACTGGCAAAGTGACTCGCGTCAGTTGTGTTTAATGTATCTTGACAAAGTCCATGCTTATGCAGAATGTTTAATTCACTATTTTACAAAAACAGGTATGGCAGTGATGAGTATGTCGAATCAGATTTTCAAAAACAAATCATACATATAACATTCTATGCAAGATTTGTATTTTTATAGAAAATAAAAAAAAATATCTTAAACTTATTAGAAATCACTAATTTGTTGCATAAATGTTAATTATAAAAAGTTTTACGGATAATTGAGATCAGTTGATTGTTTATGCTTTCTTGAATAACTTCTCTATAAAATCAAAATCAAAGTACTTTTTGTGTAATAAACTAATATAAAATTTACCTTATAAACATTTAAATGTTAATAACAATGTAAATGGAATCTGAAAACTAATTAAATGATGGTTTAAATTTAATCTGGCGGTGTCTGACAGTCATGCTGATAACAAGATAAATAAAATTGGGGTACAGGTTACATACTTGAGATCAGCCACAAGCAACATACCTACAATTTCGACTTAGTGCTATACTGTGCTAACTGAAATGAAGTTACAAGTGTGATGCTTTGTGCTTAGATAAAATGAGGGATAGTAATAATTTTCACAATTTTACTACCGGAGCTGCAACATATTATGTTTTGTTTAATGCTTTATTAAATGTTATAATAGCAATGCATAGCCTAAAATTATTATTTTAAATAGTTCATAGGAATTATTATAATGATATTATCACGTATATGTCACATGTTCTTCTCAGTCTAACCTTTGACAACACTGGGGTGTGAATAATCAGGGTTGGCACCAAATCTGGAACCTTCCAAAGAGCACAGACGGTTGGCACCATGCCTTTATCATCCTCGATGATCATCGGAACCCCATCCATTACGTATACGTTAACCATATCGCCAGAATGCAGAACAACTTTCATACAACTACAATTCGATTTCACTGGGACTATTTCTTTTACATTCTCGTCAGTTGCACATGGGAACTCTTCTAGAACACGCTGTACTAAATGTTTTCTGAAATATTAAGAATATTTAAAGCACACATGCTACAAACAGCATTATGAGTCCAAGTTCAAACTTACTTCTCAGAATTTTTTAACGTGTTGTTAGATTTCAACTTATAGCTTTTAGCAAACATCTTTAATGATGTTTGTTGCGGGTAGAAAGATTGAATTTGGAATGATTTTATTTTACTTTAGTCTCAAAAAGCGAAATTCATCCTTTCTGAGCGCGGTTTTCAGCAAACTTTTGACAAATGATGTCTAATGTCACTGTCAGAATTCAGTGTAAATATATTTTTGTTAGTTTATACAAAGGATTTAAAGCTCATACATCCACGTCTCAATGGTTTTCTTCTCTAATTTCTAAATTAAGTTTCACTTTTTTGAATGAAATACATGATTAATTGATGAGAAATAAATAATAAATACCCCTTTCCCTAGGTTTCGCATACGCAAAAAGTCATTTCATTTATTTTGCTTTATTACGTGATATATAATTATGATGAGAGCTGGTTTATAAATTTTGGTTAAAGGGTGACCAAAAACACAATAGCTCCTTTTTCCTAGACTTTAATTAACATGTTGGACGGGATTTCCTTTTTCGTAGAAGTAAATTTTACGTGCAGAAATAGTTTTCGTGCACAGTAATCAATAACGATAACTGGAAGAACTTTAAAGAAATTGTAGTGAGTGTGTGTAAATTCCGAAGCTTTACTGAAATTCAAAAGAATAGGGTTATATTTTCGAGTGATTTTCACTCCGCATCCGCTGTTATATAGGTTATGGGCGTATTCATCAGTATACTTAGTATCTTTTCATTCAATATTTTATTTTTACAATTTTTCCTATCTCTGCGTAAATTCTTCCTTCCCTTCTTATGTATTTTGAGAGATAAAAAGTAAAAGTAACAAAAATAGTCGACGTAATAACTTTATTAAAAAGGTTTTTATTTTACTGTCCATTGGACAACCAAAAATTGTCCCATAAAGACAACAGTTTCAGTTGTCTAAGTGACTGGTTGTCCTATAGACATTTAATGAATCTTGAGCTTGTTTGTTAAGGAGACTACCGTTATTTTTCATTCTATAATCTGTTATGTAAAAATAAGATCAAAAGCTTTCTGTTTAAATATAATTAATAAATTGAATGCCAATAATTTACATGTTTTTGTTCTTTACGACTTTTTCTCGGGGACGACCTACATTACTATGAAATGGACTTGCACGTCGATTGGACTACAGTTAAAAAACATTTAATGAAATAAATTAAATATTTAAAAAATAATAATTGTACTTAAAATACATATTGAGCAGCAATCGTCTTATTGGTTATTTGGTTCCATGATATATCTAATCAGGTCATGAGTCGTGACGGGATAGGATGGCACTGGCAATCGAGGTCGACATTAACGTACATTTGTCATGCACGGTATATAGGGTACATAAGCGCATCTTGCAGGAGTTTTAAGGGTTCCTATATTCTAATCACAGAACATAGTCCTATTGTGTGGCCTTAATCCTTGTCTTCGGTGTCACATGTTGGACAGTTGCGGTTATGTGTTGCCTGGGGTGTACACTAATTTATCATCAATTAGCGACCCGCCCCGGCTTTGCACTTATTTACATATTTATGTTGTTTGGTTTGATACAAATTGGTTTGCTTAAAATAAACCTTTTTGAGTGTACTCGTTGTAAAATAGAAATAAGTATAATATTGCAAATATTCATTTTTTATTTCGGAGTTTACGGTTACTTGGACAGTAGGTACCGTCAAATGGGGCGACTTTCAAAACTAGGGGTGTCTTTGATGATAGTTTTTTTTGGTAGGTTTTTTAATAAAATCTCGGAAATTCCTGAACGAATCTTTGTTTTTTTTTATATAATGGCAAAACTGATATTTCAGCCATCTTTCCTATAGGCGTCAGCGCAAAAGTACAATCGTAAATACAAAAAAAAAAATATTTTGAAAGTTCTGGTGGAAATTGTAGTGATAAAATGTGCTAGAAAACTTCTTTGGTGCAAGAGTAAGTATTGTATTCTGGTTTGTTTTAGTTTTCTTGTGTATTTATATGATTTTTTGTGAATATTCTTATAATATTATTTTTTGCCAAGGCCGGCCATTTTGGCTACTGGGTTGAAGTTTGTGCAATGGGGTTACTTTGATGAATGACACGAGGCTACATTGATAGCTATCAATCACACCCAAGGTCCTTTTATATCTAACAGTAGGTTTACATTGAGTTTATCAAAGTTACCCCTGTTTATTTTTTGTAGGTAGTTCAACATTGTGCGAAAATACAAGAAACCTCCGGGTACCCGCGAATATAAAAATTATACACAGGAGAGCTTGGAGGAAGCCTTAGAAACCTAACCTGTTTGCTATTGATCTCAATGTTGACTTAAAACTTTTGATTAAAGACCTTGAAGGTGCTAATTGCAATGTTAAGATTAAGATTTTTTTGAAGTTGTTAATAGTTATAAGTACAAAACAAATTTCGAAATGTTTGATTAGCCTTAGCTTGATATATCTTAAGTTTTTTTATAGAGATTTATGTTCAAACGAACACAAAGAAGACTGATTTCAAAATAAATCCTTCCTATCATAGTTCCTGTTTGTGCCATTTATGCAAATAATACATATTTGCTAGTGTTCTATAAGTATTTTAAATAAATAATTTTGATAATTAGTGTTAGTTTTAATATATTTATCTATAATTTTTCTTAATATGACATTCAAATATCTATGTAATAAGAATATTTAAACAAAAAAGCATCATCAAAATAACCCCTGTAATCAAACTCACCCGCTGAACTTTAATACTCTGCAATAAAAAAATTACTGCATGGAGTAAATTTTTTTGTGTTTTGGAATCCTGTAAGGGGTTACTTTCATATTCAGTAACAAAAATGGGGTCAATCAAAGCAACCCCGATTAAAGTATGGAGTTGATAAGCCATAAAACTTTTTTTTTCTCAGAAACTACAAGCGATTTTTTATTTTTCAACAATTCATTTCGTTCAGTATGTTTAGTCGTCACTATAGTTCTTTTTTTTAATTTACAACTTTTATACTTTCTGAGTTATAAGCGTTTGAATTTTAAAACTGCTCAAAGTCACCCCATTTTACGGTACTTAAATCATATCTATGTAATTTATTATTATAACTAGGAAGTAATACTTATTCTGTAGTAACTACTATATCAGTGGTGTGTAGGTGATTGCTTATAATTGTTACCTACTACATATTATTATTATACGTCAAGGTAGAAAATATCATCAATATTGATGGGTTAAGTTATCAAAATACAATAAATAACGAATAAATGCATAAAGAGCGCAATAATTCTGTAAAACGGGCAGTATTAGAGTAAACATTGCCCACGCGCCACCCGCGCTTACCATTACGGCGCAAAACACAAAATCCAGTCTTTGTCAAAGTAGGGGACGACGCCCATTTATGGGTACTATAGGATATCGGTAGGGGACGGCTGAAAGTTCAGAATGAATAGGGTGTCGAGGTCATTAGACAGTACTATGGTGGAATGGCGGTCCAGGGCGACAGGGTTTTAGACCTGCAGGCGAAATATTATGAAGTTTTATTTCGAGTAGAGTAAACTTATAGAGAGAATCTCATTTGTCAAATTTATAATAAAATACGGAATAGGAATGTTTCCAGTATGCCTTTCAGTTTGAGAGTACACCTGCAGGCAGATAAATCTGTAGGATTTTGCAAACAATATTTTTTTAATACTTAACTTGTAAAAACACAAATATACTAAATTATCGTTATTGAATATAACAGATAATTGCGGATGTGGATGTGCAACCTGGATTGTCTTAAAGTGCTCTCAAGTGAACCCGAGACAGTAATTTTTTTGATTACCCATCTGATATTCGGTCCTTTCAAAATGTATTCTAACTATGGAATATGTGTTCCATGTATGTTCCTTCGAAGGTAGATGAACTATACGACCGCACTCTTAGTCTATTTATATAAGTTGACATTCAGTAATAAGATGACGTCCGTAAGAATACAATGATAAAGTAGTAAATAGTATGTTTCAACTATTTGGGGGCTACTTTAGGCCCTAGTAATTTGAGAACCTGTAATGTAATCTGAATATCCTAGATAGAACGCACTTCTCATAGTACGGTCATAAAGGTTTCATCATGTGCTCGTGCACATGTCAACAGCCGCCTACATATACTGGTCAACTACGTTTCGTCTATTAAATGTAGTCCGTAGGAGTATATTCGTACTTTACTACTTGAATAACTACAAGGAGAACTCAGTTCAAAAATTAATTAAGAAGTGTTAACATCAATGATGGTTTTTATTACTGCATCATCAGCCTATTAGTGTTCCATAATGTTAGAGACAAGACCTTTCCTATATAAAAAAAAAAATATTCAAAGAAAAATGGGTCATAGCCCACCACACTGGGACCAAAAAACTATCGAAGTACGATGGAGCTCGAGTTAATACTTTTGGTCACCTTATCGATAACTGGCTTTTGCAAAGTTGCTTATACATAGAAACCATTTTACTTTAAAAAAGTTGTTTGCTATCACTACGAGAGAATCCAAAATACTTTCAGCACCCTTTAACACATAGACCATCTTTAACGTAACTTAAAGATGGTGATGTGTTGAAGGGTGTTTTTTATCTAACATAAGACTTTTCCTCAAAGGGCGTATTTGAAATCTTCTTAGTTTGACATGCAGCCTCGAGCTAAAAGTTTATCCTCGTAAAAAGAGGAACTTTAGTAAACAAGTATGCTGTAAAGTTCACTATGTCGGTGGACGGGGCCGTGTCAAGTGGTTATGTCTTAGACTCCCGAGCGATGACAGGTTGTATTTAGTGAATCGAGAACAGGGAATAATGCTGGGATAATATTCGTGAGAAAGCATCGTGAACTCACAAATCGATAGAAAATTTAAAAGCTAGCTAAGTTTGTACCGAATTTTTAAAACATATTACAATTAAACCATTATGAAACAATATTTTTATAGGTAAATATAGCTAGCTGTAAGTATAACTATAACTCTTATGAAGCCTAGCACCTAATTATTAACACCTAGCAATTAAATTACTATTTTCAATTATATTAACGATTGTACTAGTCTAAATTTTTTTCTAAAAACAGTCGGTTTTATAATTGAAAGAATGTATATAATAGTAACAAAAGAAAATCATATAATTTGCAGTTACACATATGTACATACTTATTTATCAGCTTAAAAAACATTAAATAAATAGTTTAATATGAATATACAACAACTTTTTTCATATATAGAGTACTGAAGGTGGCGTACTCATAAAACTGTAGTTCTTACTTTAAACCCATTAGGCTAAAATAATTCCTAGTGGTATTTAGTAATAATTTGAATATGAACAACATCCTTCACCTGAAGTGGGTGATATTGGGTTGTATGGTTATAAATTAATTTCATTTACTAACCGTATGTGATTAGACAGGCAGTTATCGAGTTGCTTATCGTAATCAACTACAAGACAACATTAATTTAGTGTTATTATTATATTTAATATTTTCTTTAAGTTGAATATGACTGCCACAAGCTCGTGCTGGAGGTGCCTAATATGCCATGTAATTTTGCTTAGAGTGAAAAATGGCAGGGATATTAGGTCATCAGTACAAAAAGTACCTACGTAATAATTCCCCTCACTTTTTACCATTTCTTTACTTATTTGCCATGAAGTTATTATTAATGGTATTTTTAAATCTAGCTTTATCTTCAAATTGTCTTTAGAATAGAAAAAGCAACTACTGTATAATTATGTTGTTAAGTGATAATTTTTATATATAAAATATGCTCATATTTTTATATAAGAAGATTGAAGCATATAGGTACCAATTTTCCATTGCCGTTATTCCCTAGTAGTCTGGTGCCTAGCTTACTAATCAAATGTGTATATGATTTAAAGAAAGAAGGTGAAGTCCTTCTGTGAGGAAAAGCCATTCTATAAAATTCTCTATAAAGTTTCGTGTTTAAAGCGTAATTTTTAAGGTTTTTGGTATGTAACCAATTACCAAAGTTTAGTTTGTGAAAAAAAGATAGTTTTAGAATGATGCCCTCCCTAGCGGTTGAACTAGGTCACTCCTCTGCAGAGAGACGCTGCAGTAATATTACCCATTCATAAGAACTATCTATATTGTCCGGGAAGCTGTAGGTGTTGCTCATTTACACATAAGTAGTATAGTACCAAAAGAATCACTTCCAGATTATTGACTTTATTAGTCAGTGGATCATCCCTTTGTAAAGCAATATACAAATCATAAATAGGCCACTTTCTTAAATTTAGCACCCGAAGTTCATTACTAATTTTGAGCATTTGCTAACAAAGTAACAATTAAACGAGGGGTGTAACATGTGGCATGGTGTGTGTGTCGGATATCCGGCTAGAGCCGGCGCGCCCGGCGCTCCCTCCTATAACTTAATATGATTGCATTGCAATGCTGACGTGTTTTTATGAATGAAATTTACGGGCGAAATTCTTATGATTTTGATGAATTTAATTATTTACTGAACGAACGTTTTGATGTTGTTAACGACCAATTGCATATTATTTATTATAAGTAAGTAAGTGAGACAGTAATCCTGACTAATATTACAAATTAGAAAAAGTTTGTTGATTTGCTTTTCCATCACTCACTAATGGAGCAATAACATTTATAGGTTTGAAGGTATAAAGAATTTTTGATACATGACAAAATTACAGATCCTGCGGTTTAATAATGAAGCATCTACCTAAGTTTTATATAAAGCTGTTTACTCTCCCCCTACCTAACTACCGTACCTAACAATTTACTAAAACATTGGTTATTATCAATTAGTACCCGGCGCGTTGCTGCAGAAGGACTCGTTTTGAAAATGTTGTATGAAATTTGAATTAGCAAAATTAATTTATGCACTCTTTGAAACAAAAAAAGTATAAACCTTGAGACTGACTTGTCTACTTACTATGCATATGCTTAAGCTTGGAACCTAACGATATGGAGTAAGCTATAGGGCAAGAGTTTTAATTTCGTAGATTTACTTGTAATGCAAAAGAACCACACAAAGATGTATTCAAAAAATATAGATGCTCACACTTGCCAGTATATATATTGGTCTATGTACATTTGCTTAAAATATATTAACAAATTTAAGAAATTTAATTAAGAAACTCATAATATTAAAACAGATTATATAAACAGGGGGTATATTTCCAGAATTAATATGCTGTTCATATAGATATATGGCTGTTAAAATATTTTATAAGTTACCTCTTAATATAAGAAACGAACGAAGATAAACCATCAATATTTATCGCAAAATTCTAATATTTCCTCATTGATAACTGTTTATACCCCATAGATGAATATTTAAATAGCCAAATTGAATAAGTATAAAAATAAATACAATTATAATTTGACCATATTCCGGAATCCAGACAGTCTTGTGTCTGGGTGGTGATGGTGTCATCATTGTTTACCTTAGTATAACTTTCTTAGTTTGCGATTTGATCAGAGTAATGTTATCTAATAACTATACATTTGTGTGAAGTGTGATTTAGTTAAAATTATATTTTAGGTGGGATATAATTAAGAACTTCAAGTGGATGTTTGCCTATATCGCATAGCATAAAGATGCATCTCACACGGAGACGTAAGTGCAGATTGGTGTAACAGTGCGCCGGGCCTTGCCCTTTAAGGCGCGTCAAAGACGCCGCAGCTCATCGTTTTATGGGCTCGCCTCACAACGCGCATGCTAACAAATTTCTCGATGTATGTAATGTGGCTTATTACTATACAGGACATAAGCTTTACTTATAGTATAAATAGTTTATCAATTTTTTGCTCTTAGTAATATATAAGTATGATGAACTTTTGCATTGATTTTAAAATACAAATAAGTAGTAAACGATTTAGATTGTGTATATTTGTGGATTATAAATCGTATGCGATGGTGAATGGCTCTCAGCATCACAAAAAATAACCACATACTTTATTACAAATGTCTTTTAGTTCATGAGTATCAAATAATTATTGTAATTGATTTTAGCATTAAGTAGTAAATCGTCAAAAAGAATTTTATAAGGATTCTATATCCTGTACAACTCAACCTGTACAAAACTACAGAATTTCAGATTGAAATCCAAAACATAAAATTCCATGCAAATGGAGTTTTAACGGTTTATAGTGGGTTCGCGTGCTGACCGTACAAACAAACTAAAAGTTAAGGTTTAATAATTCATATTAATATTCATATTCATTTTGTATAGGACATCAATTCGTACAAAACAATAATTCCTTCGCACTGATTAATGAAAGTGAACGGAGAAAAAAGTAGGAATTTGCCATCAAGCATTTGGATCGCAGTGCTTTGCTGGTAAGTAAGAACTATCTCCTCAAATCGTTATAGCAACACAGATAAGGATTTTGGGATGATATTTTTCTCTAAGAAGGAGATAAATATCTAATCCACAAATACAAAATTTTTAGTTCCTATTTTACAGAGGAGTTATACTATAATAGTAGCAGCTTAATTTAAAATCGAGATTTTATAAAGAACTAAGAATAACGTGCTGACATAAAATAACCCGGTTCCAGAATATTATTTGACTTTGTTTTAATAAATGATGAGTGAATCAGTGTTCTTTCAAGCAGCATATTGTCCGAGGCATTGGAAAGACAATGGGTGGTCGTTTTGCTCCGGGCTGCTTCCGCTCCCACGGCGACAACGTTGACTTACGCGCATGTGCATTGCCACGACCGCTATATGCAGTATCAAGATCATACGGTACTAACAGTACTGTTTTAGATTACCTAAAGATCAGATCAGAAACAATCCACGTTTGTTTATTATAATTATACATATATTATTATATAATACATAACAACTTATGATAAAATTGTGAGATAAGATATCATGAGAAGATTAAATCTTATAGGAACGATATGCAGCTGTAGGCCGGGCAGTTGGCGATTTATATTTCAATTAACTTAGTAGATCAAGTTCGAAGTTTTGTCGGTATAATAATGTGTTGATACTTGTAAAGTATTTTATGAGACAATTGTGTGCAAATAAATAACTCTTTAAAGATATTATAGATGTGTACCTTCTTGATAACGCGTTTTATTATCAATAAAGTTTAAACGCATTGTCAGTATTCTTTAAAAATGAGCTTTTTGTTGTATATAATATAAAATTGCAAGGAGCTAGATACTTAGTCAAGATATAAAAAAATATAGCTAAAATCTTTGTAATTTACAGATAAATTACAGATTATTATATTTGTATCATAGTTGTATAAATGATAAGTAATAACATTTTTATCCAATACAACACATATGCCTAGTGTAAGCGACTGCTTACTTTACTATCGTGCAGTTGCAGCAGCTGTTTAAATAGAAAATATTAAAAAATAATTTATAATAGAGTCGGTAATACAACAGCTATTACGGCATTCAACTCGGCTTATGATCCTTATTTATTATGTGCCAGTATCTACTTAAAGCATGTAAGTATTTCTTTTTATTCATGCAATGATTCTAATTTGAATATTACTCCTACCTAAATTTTCTTGTAAAACAGACTAATGTAATGTATCCACCTATGTGGTAATCTTGTCTAGTTGTATTTATCCCATCCTCTGTCAAAATGTAATGTTGTATATTAATTGAATGTTGTTAACTATATGCTAAATAAAAATACAATAGTTCAAAGGATTTTTTTAAAAATGGTTGTAAAAATATATGATGACTGTTTTATTGCTGAGTGAAGTGCAGCCAAATCGCGATGCGCCAATGTCGACGTCCTCCTGGTCCACCTGAGCTGGTGTAGCGAACATCCCGCCTCTTGAAAGCATAGATTCAAATCACAGATTTTAGTGAGCACTATTCTAAAGATGTCCTTTTCTTATAAATCTCTGCCACTAGATTAAAAGCCATCTTGTCTGGGACATAATTTGTAAATTCCACCCAGCAACGACTTTATTGAAGAGCTAATGATTCATTTTTGATGATTACGAGGTGTCGTAGATTTTAAGTTCCCTCTGAGTCTGCCATTTGACACGTCGTTAAAGATCTGACAGAAACTTATTGCCGATGCCGTAAATGCATAATAATTTGGTATCTATTAACATGGATCTTTTTGGTGACCGGTGAAGGTAGGTCATGTCGTAAATGAGCGACCGATTAAAAGTGCTCAGGAGTCAAAGAGATCTGAAGAATCAACAGACAATGCCGTTAATGGCCGTGAGTTTAAGATTGTCTGAATTTGAGCAAACAATGTCAACAACGCTTCTAATGTTATAAAGCGACCAGTCTTATGTTTATTTACTTGTTTTATTACTGTTATAATATCCTTATCAGTGCACTCACTTAGCACCGAGTACTCTAAAGTGGAGGAGACGCGGACCCATACGTAATTGTATTTAGCTGATAGATTTATATAGATAAAACTTTTTTGATCTTTACAACATTAACTGTGATTGATGCTGAGACTCACTCACTGTCACCTTTTTTTACGTGAGGCAGTGCCAACAAAATCATATTCGCGAAATCTCAACAAAATGAAATTATCTCGTACTATTGGTCCTACTAGAGTTATGTCATTTAAAGATTTACCCGACTAAGTCTTTTGAGACCCGTTAAAAATAACTCATAATTTAGTCGTCTCACATTGTTCACGTAATACTTCGTGGTAAGTAGTCACCAAAATTATCACGGGACGGGAGAATTCGAATGAATGACCCAAATCTTCATATTTCTTACAAAATTCTGACTTTGTAATGTCTTAAGATTGTTAATTTTTTTTAAACCGTATCTTTTGCGTAGATATTGCGTAATAGATTGCGTAGAGATCCTCGAAAACGTAACTTTACACAAAATTAGCTATCAAGAAGACGTTTATTATTTTGGAAAAAATTATCTTCACAATACTTCTCATCCTTTGTTTGAACTTTGTGAATGGTTTAGGAGAGCTCTTCAAATCTTTTCTGTAAAAAAATTCTGTCACTGTCAAGAAGCCCCTTCGCCGGGTAAGATTTCTTAGTTATATATCAATAATTTCATTTCTGCAGTCCATTACGACTACACAGCTGACAACGATGCACTTGGAACTAACTACCAATGATCAGCACACAATGAACTGAAAGAATACAGTTATTATATTGATTACGACAGTGTTAATGCTTTATATTTATCACTGCCAAGAATAAAATGATCTTGTTTACAAAATACACAACTTTTGTTACATGTATCTACATGTTGCAATAAAAGCTTAATAAAACTCTGATTTTTGCTGTACCGAATAGACGTACGGAATGGTTTCTAAAACAGCAGCTCAATTAGGTACGTAAAAATTAAAATAAATCAAATAAAGGAGATAGCTGCAATGTAATCATTTGTTTCCATTTACAACAAGTAGCACCCTCCAACTTTAAAGGTATAATATTAATTATTAAAGTATATCGAAACTGAACGGTTTCTATTAATTATTGCAAATATGGTAAATTATTAAAATAAATTAAACCATATATCTAATCGATTTTTGAGTTTGCTTCGAAATGAATTTAAAGATAGATAAATATGATTATTTACTTTTTTAAAATCGATGATAAAGCAAGTTCCATTCATAATTCCGAGAAGTAAGATTAATTAATTTAATTACAAAAGACTTGCGTTCTAAAGTATTGAGTAAATTGTGAAATTTAATGATAAGGGAAATATTACGTGATATCAAAAGATCCAAAAGTATCCCTGATTTCTAACCATCGTAAATGGTTACCATCAAATGTGGGTAATTTGACGGTAGGCAATTTTTCACTAATGTTAACTGCGTCACAATAATGCGAACACCAAAACTGTCACTGTGATGCGAAGTATTCGAACTTTCAGAAAATTTAACGACATTACCTTGCTAACTAAACGATTCGAATAAGTTCTGGGTTAAAGAAATAAAACTACAAAACGAACCGATAATGCTGCCTTGTTCGGCAATTTAGAAATCAATGACAACATAAAACTGATCAAAGAGATTACATATTCATAGTAACAATCGATTCTTTTGTAAAAGAACTGTCAACTCCGTTATCAACAAATTTTTATATGAACTTAACCTTTAACATAAAAAATTAAAAATATTTAGTTTTGTTTTTACAACATTTCTATTGAAAGCATTAATTAAATTAATTAATAATTATATTTAAGATGTTCCTTTTAAAACATTTGGGGACGTATCATACATGATATCTAGTTCGTAACATACGTAGTTCGTTATATGCACGCATAAAAAATTTCAATCGTGAGGACGGTTTTAAATTGTCGAATGTCTGGAATCCTGTGGTTCGTATGTGTAAAAAACCGAAATAATCAAAAAAGTGTCGTGTCGCGATCCGATACTGTAAGTGTTGTGTGCCAAGAACAATTTCAAGTGAATAGTGAGAATGTACGGTACGGTACGGGTATCGAACGCAATAAAAGACTTCGTCGGAGGGTAGACCGATATGTCTGCCTATAACAGCCCACCCGCAATTACTTCAGTTGCTCCGTGATCATGGCGCTTGAAACAGTGCTGCAATATCGGAAACTCAATAAAAATAAAAACAAGGTACATGGTGATAATCCAGTATATAACTTATAACAGTTAACCTTGCTTTAATTGTTTGATTGACCAATTATGAAACAATTATATCTTTTAAGTGTTCTGCCTTTATTTAAACTTGTAAAGGCACGTAAGACACTCACTCACGCACACACACAAGAAATTACTAGTTATAAAACAAAATAAAATCCCAAACCTCAAAGGTCGCCTGCAGTATAATAATACAAAGGTCTAAGTAAAAAACACTCTCAGTTAACAAACCAGTTTTTAAAATCTGCTCGCACCGAATCAGTGGATCGGGAAGGCTGCGAAAACCTGGAATAATTTATATTTATTTAAAGTATCGACCTGGTATTGTTGCGATTAAACGTTTTTAATTAAATGTTTTATAGTTTACAAATAAATGATTTAATGTGTCAAGAATATATCATAATTGTTAAAATTACACGAATAAGATACTACTATTATCAAATTGGAAATTACTTAGTAAAATGAGTTTTAAAATGCTCAAATGAGAAAGTAATACTTGAGTTCGTATTGACAGAAATATTGTGATATTATTTTTTTAATTATTTCGCAAATTATTTTGTAAATAAATATTTGAAGTTTATTACCAAAGAGTGAGTTAGTATTGAGTGGAAAAATTTAGGTCTATTGGCTAATCAATTTTAGCTGAATTAAATAAGCACATTGCTCCAGCACGTTATTTGCAAATAACTATACGCTATTAAAATTTAAATTACTCTAAAAATATGGGCAACTTTGTGTTAAAAGCGAGCAGGAAAACAAGGACGAAAATAACTGAGGCAGTCTTATACACATTGGCGGATGCCCCTCGTCTTCAACAGCACCAAAACTTTTAAACATTGTGTTCCTTGCAGATTTTATAATTATTTTTATCGTAGGTTACCTTCTTTTTGACATCGTCATTCGTCCTTCGGTACTCTAAATTTCTAAAATACGTCAGAGTGATTGTAAATCATTAAATTTCTTCGTATAACATCATCAGACATAACGTCGAAGTAGTGAGTCCTGGTTAACCCTTAATCGGTCTTGGCACGGAAACTATCTTGTTATTTCTAACTCAATTTGTTACGTCGCGTAATTTAGGGTTGACGTCGTCTTGTTAATAAGTTGCTTTACCATTTTTGTATTTATATCGTTACATTTGTATCCTCATATTTTTATAGTAACTAGGTTTCATATTACGTTCTCTCTTTTTATTGAAAATAAAGATAAAGCTGTTGGTTTAATGTTACATTTATTACATAAATCGGAACATTTTTTTTTAAAATAATTACAAAACAATCCTACGTAATACCCAGTAACTAAAAAAAGATGAATTCATTCCTGCCGTCCAGGCGAATTCTGTATTATTCCAACACCATCATTACACAGATAGGCAGTTCTCACAGTTCCTACGCTATGTATCTATTTGTATCATTAGTGCTGGACGTTGGAATGGAAATAGGCGTTGTGATGTGCTAAGTAAATATTTTTGGTTTTTTATATGGTTTTAAATATCAGGAAAAAGTGTTTTTAAATTCTTTAATGCAAGTATCATCATCAGAAAGCAAGTTTGCACCCAATAGACGCCGTCGGATGGTAACTGAGATTATGTTTTACATAAGGTGTACGATGCTCAGGACTCTTATTCTTATTCAGTACTCAGGCTATTATTTTCTATATGTATGTAACTCTAATATATTTATACTGTACATCTTTGTATATCTATATCTTTAATTGTATCTTTCTAATTTTCATTTACAACGGCCGTTTTTAACGCGACCTTCTAGTCCTATTCCTTCAAAGATTGTCTGGCAGATACCGATTTGAGCGATAAGACCGGCTATTGCAATACTATTTTCCTGTTCTATTATTTTGTCAGTGTGATTATCTCAAAAAAGCATTATTTGTGACATTGCCTCGATGATCATTATATATTATGATTCTGATATATTATTGATGTTTCGTTACTTCTTTCGTGCAAGATTTTAAATACATAGTAAAACCCTTACCTTGAAATAGTATGTCGAAAACCACCCTATATTAATATATTTGCCCAAAATTCTTATTAAATAATTTAAAAAATATAATTATTGAAAATGTCATAGGGATAGGAATATATTAGCTGCCTAAACCCCATATTAGGTAAGTATTCATCGTCAACATAAGTCTATTAATACCCTCACTTCTTGGGCACTTCCTTATGCATTATATTTACGACGTATAATAGAAATAATCGGTCAAAACTCAGGAAATATTTAATCATCTCAGTCATACGTCATCGGTAGCTATATTTTATAAAATATTTTTTTCCATGAACTTGAATGCAACAACCCTATCAGACACCGCATGCAGCCTGCTTGTTTGGTCACCGCCCGTCGCTCCTCGGCCATATCGCACGCAGTCGCCGTGTAGAACGTACGTCTGCACACGCAGTCTCTAATCGGATACGTATCGAAATATTTCACGCGAACATTGCGACTGCTGTTTCTATTAATTAGTGAGTGAGAGTTAGTGACTGTAACCAACTGTAGTATGCAGAGTTCATGAATTGTTGATGATCATTCGGTGAGTCTATTTTTTAGTTAATTATTTAGTGGGTAATTAAAAAATGCCATTTTAATTTATATTTTTACAAGATTGCGTAATTACTTTTGTTATTTTTACTAATGCGGTTATTAAGGTGGGTATTTACTATACAAAATTTTAATGAAGTATGAGTAGCTGTAAGTGAGTATCGTTTACATACATATATCCACATGGAATTCAAAGCTTTGCATTTATTTGTTTTCTTAATATAAACACGATTCAATAAGAAGTTTATGTACGCAAAAGGTAAAAAATAGAAAGCACAGTCTCCCATTTATTTTGATGTCAATAACGAAATCATAGGGCGAAATATATTTCACTCGCAAGTTTAAGAGGTGAATTCTTCGTGTCATTAAAGATAACTGCTATCAATTTCTTATAAGACAAATGTCACAATTGAAAACTTTTAAGTAATAATAAGCAATTTATCTTGCCATCAGGCGAGATATAAACATTGTGAATCTCCGCCGCATCGTTTCTAACAAACCGAAATTTAAACGACAATATGAAAAATGATGTAAAATATTATTAATATACGGAACACTAAACTGAAGCTAATAAATAGTATCGTCTATTATCGAACAGAGCAGGAATATTATATTATGTGATCCGGTGTTGTTGATCAGTTGCGAATTGTTAAACACATTTTTTTTTTTTTGTTTTATTTATTATTTAATGCTGACGTTTCGACTCCTTTACAGGAACAGTTATCAAAGGATAACTAAGGTAATGGTTGTCATAAACGTGCTACTACTTTCACAATATTTTAATCGTGCACGTGTCTAACTGTTAAATTTATACATATATTTTATTAAGTTGTTTTACAGTAATCGTAGACGACAATAACTACAACTAAATATAAAGTAACAATTAAATGAAATTAAAACAAAACAATTTTATTAATATAAATTAAACAGATATACCCAATTAAAATATTGTGAAGATAGTAACACATGAATAGCGATCCTGTGATCACGGCTTCTGTAAAGGAGTCGAAACGCCAGGATTAAATATACAAAATGAAACGCGCCCTGAATGCGGTAAAAATGGTTTTAATAAATGATGAATTTGTATTTTTTTATTTCAAATTCTTGGCTAAAGATTTAATTTCTGATTTTTAAAATACTATAAAATACTTTTTTAAGTAGAAGTATGAAGAAAGTATGTCTTACATCAGCGTTTCCTTATAGCTGTATAGGTGTATATAGTCTATTTACAAAATAAAACTAAATAGTTCAAAGTACAATATGTTCAGGACATGTACTTTCTGATTAAATTTGACTTAACACGTTTAACAACTCACATACTTATTTACAAGCAAATCAAACATTATAATGGTGTCAGTTCATAATATATCTATTTGTTTGAGACGTGAAGAGTTGTATTTGCAAACTATTCAAAAATAAAAATATTAAAGATATATTTGGTTTGGTGCGACGGAAGCGATCCTGCCTATCGCATCGACGATCCTCGGTTCGAGTCCCTGAACCGAAGATGTTTCTGTGATGAATAACGAGCATTTGTACCTGAGGCATGGGTATTTATATATATTTTTATAAATATTACTTAGTTATATATAATATATGTATCTCTATCCGTTATCCTAGTATCCATATCACAAGTCTTACAGTGCTTACTTTGGGCTAGGCTAATTGCTGTGATGGCAAGAAATATTATTATTATGTTCTGTGGTAACATGGTCGTGTGGGGTGCTTAACGGTTTTCCGGAAAAGGTACAAAAATAGAATTACAAAACTATGTAGATCTTTTAACAAATGTTTCTTTCAGCATCGCACAGCGATTTAGTTCATAAATACTTATGCAATATTAACATATCTATTACACAGTCATCGCAAATGTTGTCACTTCTATCAGTTTGAAAAATTCGAAAGCCCATAAAAGTCCCGCCAATATATCTTTGATCAGTCTTTCGCAAATAAAAAATAAGCAAAGAGTTATGCGCTTATAAAGCGTCTACAAGAATGTTGGCAATGAGCGTGCTGTGTACAAGTGGTCACTGGTTTTTGCTGTTTAGCTATTGTGTTGCATTGTTATTGCAACTCGCAATATCTCGGAAACAAAACACTGGCGATGGCGAACGGAACTACAGATAGCAATGAAATTTCAACTATATGACGGTCAATGGCATTTCAATTTTTGTTGTAAGATATTAGTCAGTAATTGTTCAGTTTTAATTTACAAAAGATTTAATATTGGCAGAAACAAATTACGTGGGACACCAATGTCATAATTAAACAGTTCATCGATAAGATACATTCCTATAATGATTGTCCTACGTCATACAGCCATTTAAAAAAATAGGTATTACATCTCTAAATTTACAATGGTGCGCGGCTTTTAATAATAGTCCAATTAGTTTAGCCTAAAGTAAGCGTTCTATATGAGGTATATAATACAAAGTAAAAAATACTATTCATAGAAAAATATACAAATATCTATGACTCGGGTATGCTTGCTTGTAGTTACGACACAAATATTTGGTTCTTCCGAGACACAAATCCGTGTCGTTTGGCTTAGAAGGATTTCTCTCGCTCGGCCAAACGTTGTACGTATACATACATTAGGAATCAAGTTTATTAATATTAAATCAATGAACAATCAACGAGTTTTAGCGTTCCCGCACACGAATGACTGATTTTTTGGCAGATTTTTTCACCGACTAAGAAAGATGTTGAGACAATATGTATTCACAATGTTAATTTTATAATTTTCAATGGCTATTATTGATGACTGACATTTAAATTACCATATCCATTAGTTCTACCACATACAATTAACAAATGAACGTAAGTAACTCCACCTTTAGCTACCATTTAATTAACCCGAATTGACTGATAATAAAAAAATACTAGAATCGTTCTTTGTAGTCGAAAATGGCAAATGATGGTAATTAGGTCATGTTTGTCATTACAAATAATCACATTAGATTATTTCGAAGCCTTAATTATTGTATACTAATAATAATGCAAAAAAAGAACAGAAGAAAAATAAACACGAAATTTTCCCCGATTTCGTTGGCTGTGTTTTTAAGAAATCATTATTATGCTTCTTTTAGCTACAGTCTTCATCCCGATACGGTCGATAAATATTTGTGAATTTGTGCGAAAAAGCACTTTTGACTTGATGTTAAACTTTTGATGAATAGAAAGATTTATATTACTTGCAGTGTTGCATTCGCTTCACTGATAAAGATCAATTTTGTTATTAAAAATTTTTAGTAGCATATCCAGGGGCAAAATACATTTATGAACGTATGTCGATTTCTATTACCTAATGTTTTTGCCATAATCATCTTATTCATTATATTTCTTATGTGAATTGTCCTAAAAAACTAAAATAATATAAATCTACATATTTCATAGTCCTAAAAAACTACAATAAAATCTACATAATTTTTGCTACTTTAATAAAATGTTATTAAAAGATTATTTTCAGAGTAATAGACAAGCATTTTACAACGTGCTGTTTATAGTTAAGCGAATGGTGTTTGTGGTTATACCTTTAGATACATATCTTCCGCGTTGCTCCAGATCTCACTGATTAGGTACTGCAATTAATGCAGTAAGCAGTTTCTTGAGATATGTCGAAGTGTAGTTAAAAGTCAACTTCGGTTTTATACTACGATAAGTAGTTACTGTAGCTAAAAAATTACAGCATCACCAGAGAGTATACATTAATTTTTCCTGTTTTTCCAATTCACGCATCGTTAGTAAAAGTTGATTCAACAGACGTCTCTTTCTTAAACGTAATATTTTACAAGTAGTCTACTAAATAA
Source organism: Calamotropha paludella (assembly GCA_927399485.1). NCBI lineage: Eukaryota > Metazoa > Arthropoda > Insecta > Lepidoptera > Crambidae > Calamotropha > Calamotropha paludella. The sequence continues at coordinate 13,309,841 of OV656803.1, read as the reverse complement.
ACAGCATATACCCTAAATAAATTAAATGTAGAATAGTTCGAGTGTATTTCTGCACCTTAACTTGTGAAAAATGCACTTAGCGATAAGCTACGCATAACCACCATAATTACTAATATCTTTGGAAATTTACAACCTAAAAATTGTTCTTGAAATCTGTTTAAAATTTACTAACACGCACTCTATTATTACTTGCATTAGATTGCAACATACAAAACAATTGTTTTAAGTTTAAGTCCGAATCTATTATAATTATTGAACAGAAATAAGTAATATTCTTTTAAAAGACAACTTTTTAGTGACACGGCGAGTGCCCCGAACGCTGCGCGCACAACGTTATTTGCGAAACATCCTTTGGTGCCGACCAAAGGCGCGCTCTAGCCGGCTCTAATTTCAGACAATTATTAAGTAATTACAGCTCTTTGCGTGCAAACGTTATTTTGTTTTCCTTTATATACACCCGACATGTAACCTCTTAGGAAAAACAAATCACGATTTAATAACACTTGCTAATATTCAAAACACCTGAAAAATACACTTTTATCGTCTCTTATTTTAATTTTCATTAAATCAATGGTTGTAATTTAATTTATTTAATTTTAATACAACACTATAATAATTAGTGATAAACATAAACTCGTCAATTTAGAGATTAAATATCTCTAAAATGATAAGTTATGAATATTTAAATACCTCATCATCATAATCATTCGATTTTATATTTTTATGTTGTTAATTAAAATTTAATGAGTTCTCCGCAGTTTCTTGTATTAGAATGGTAAACAATTAATTACAAGTAGAAAAGAACATGTCAGCCTTTTAAAAAAATACTAATTTGAGAATCTTACAAAACTGGAAACTTAGAAAAACTAATGTAACGTAACCATAAGTATATTTTAAAGACTGCTAGTTTTTATCGACACTTAGAGTCACTTCATTTTAAATTATATATTGCGAATCAGTGACATAGTATGTAAATTGGTTAATTTATCTCCGGTGGATAGTTTTCTAGTCTCTTCCTAGTAAAAAGGATGCCAGGTTAATTAATGTAACTATTATATCACATGAATTATTACTAGTTTAGTAATAATTAGCGCAGTTTATATAACAGATAGGCGATATACTGCTACATTTTATATAAAAAAACTTAAGCAGCAGTAATTAGAGGTAAGCGTATAAGTAGAATCCATTTGTTATAACAAATAGATTGCTTTTATAGATTTGTAAACGTATGAACATTATAAAGTGCTGTTAATTTAAAAGATTTTTACTATTGTCGACTTTATATTTATAAACAGGTAAACACGGATGTTAACTTTCTATTTGAGTGTACTTTAAAGAGATTTACATAAAAAAAGAAAATTTACATTTATTGAACTATTTGACAAAATAAAGATGATTATTTCTCTTAATATTTTTTTAATACCAGTATATTTTATCTATATTTACGATGTACGTTTACGGTTATCTTAAAATCGACATATACTAATGGACATGCCGTACCCATATAACATGCAGTAATTTCTTGGTTTCAGAAGAGTTACGAAGATGGCATATGCTTTCGAACCACAGATTACTTTGTGTTTCGGTCTAACGCTATCTCTTTTCTTATAGGTGATTGGCTCTCAATTTTCATAAAAGGTGCGGCACATATTTTGAGAGAGATAAAGATAGTCCGAAACTTAGTTTTATCTCTTTCTTTCGTAGTGCCACAATTCTCACTGTAAGGGCATGTCCATAAATATATGTCGATGGTTATAAATATGTTACCCGTTTGCTAATTTGGACTCTGTAGTAATATAAATAATAAATATAAAATAAAAAGGTGTTAATGTTATAAATTTAATAAAAAGTATAATTTTACTTTCCGTTAAAACACTGTTTAACTCTATTGCCTGCTCTTTAGAGATTCGATATAGGATTTCGAAATGTGCATCTTTTATAAGGCATTTATAACAACCATTAGGTATGTTCATGTACCTTAGTCACCGTGAATACTGCTCCTGAAAGATAAAATTATGGGATTTAATAATAGATTGATCATCGTCGATATATGATATCCCAGCTCTCCTTGTCTGTCAAGGAGAGCTGGGATATCATATAGACATTATTCTTATTCAGGGACTCTCAAACGATTCAATATGACGCCATTGAAAATTCGAGGTGATGTGCGTGACCTTACATTTCTTTATGGGTTACTTAGAAATGAAATTGATTGTCCACAGCTACTCCATAAATTTAAATTTAGAATACCGTATAGATATCCCAGATCGACTATAAAACCGTTTTGTCTTCCAATATGCCGAACTAAATTTGGAGAAAATTCACCAGTCCCACGGTTAGGTAGGCTTTATAATAGCATCAGTGATGATGATATAGATATAAATTGGCATTCTAAAATAAAATTTAAAAAGCATCTTTATAATATTTTTTTACGTCAATAGATATATAGCAGATAGGTTTAAGTTTTAGTGTTTTAAGGTGGATGGCATGCTGTATTTACCTATAAGTGTTTTTGCATTTATTGAATGTATATTTTTTTCTTTAACTGCTCATGTAAAAATGTATAAGACGTTGGTGAATAAATAAATAAATAAATAAATATTAAAAGGCTAATCTAAATATTCAATAAAATGATTTTTTTGTAGTTCCTATAGTAATGTTATTTTTTTTAATCAAAATTATTGGTTTACTGAAATGACTCGCATTTCGTTTCTTTTTTCCTTGGTATCAGCGTATTTGTCGACCTCGCAGTTTTTATTGAAAACATTACTGGCGGATGTCACTTCTCGTCTTAATCGCTTGCGCGCAAAAAATAAGCAAAAACTAATCCATTGACAACCATACAACCTACTTATTTCTCATTCTCGCAATTTGCGTTTATTTTTATCAATAATGAATAGGCAATGTATTAATTTTAACAAAAATACAATTGAATAATTATGTAATAAATACCCCAGAATTATTTACTCTAGACACAGCAGTGTTCTTATTTTTTTTACTATTTGGGTGGTTTTCTGGTATATTGTCAGCTGGTAAGCTTAATTCTGATCGTAAGCGGTGACGTACAGTTGCAGTGTGAGGTATGATCTGCTGTCTAATAAATTAATGGTGGTGGTTAATGTAGAAAATATAACGTTTTCCACATTATATAACTTTATACCGCCTATATTGTAGTTGTAGATCGCTATTCGATTCCCATTTGGCATTTTTCAAATTATCGACTTGATTCCATCACTTCTTGAAACATGATATCTTTTTATTACCATAGACAAGCACGGTCCTTAAATTAAATATTAGAAAATTAATAATTTCGTCAGTATGAAATGAGACTCTAACTATATTCGGCAGGGTTATATGAGTATGACACCGTCAATATTATCTTACACCGTTAATGAATTATCTTTTCGCATATAACGCAAAGCTTCTCAATTTGACTTTCCATGACGATTAAATGTTCGTAGGGAAACACGAAAGATATAAATGTTGAGTAAATATTGCAAAATATATCTTATAAGAGATTTCATCAAAAAGACATGTATTTTACTTATTTATATTCAACCAAGTACGTTGTGTTGGTTCGATTTTTCCTTTTTAGTAAGATATGAGCTAACTTTCTTTAGTTTTCACTCCGTAAAATTACCAATATACTTCTGCATGTGCACTTTAATTTCCTTGGAAAATCCTTAGACATCTCAGAATGAAATAAGGGCTAAAATTTAAATAAATTATAGTATCAAGTGAAGACATTTATATTTCTTATCACATTTACATATGGTTTTTAACTCTTTCCTACATTAAAGAAAATTTTGTGTGCATAGCAAATGCCAATTAGTAAGAAAAATTGCAAATAATCATTCCAGACTCATTAAATCATAGTCGCCGCTAATTATATACAAACAGTACCCAACGACACTTTAAAAATCAATCACAAGGCAATTTACTACTTGATTACAATAGTAGTTTTTAAGGTTTAACTTTGCTCAGCGATATACCACCTTAAGAGGATCCCAAATTAAAATTCGTGATTGTATCTAATTTAAATTAAAAATGTAAATTTATATTATTTACCATTGGGTAAAAACTATTTTGGCGGAGAAATAGTTTATTTTTAATGTGTCAATATGCATGACATTGCTACCAAGTTAAGGTCAAGCCAAGTAAATAACTACCAAAACAAAATTATACTAACTGATAATTATAAATCGCGATATTTCAATAGTCAACATCTGTTGTTAACTACGAGTTCAAATTTTGCTAATGTTACAATCGGGCACTCGCGATTTAATTAACTGGGCTAAACGTATGCAAACACGTCAAACAGACACCGGCCGGCAAACAAAGGTCATCGCGACCGGCCTGCAGCGGGCCGTCCGGCCCCATCACTCACCTGTGAAGCCAGTCTACAGGGCTAACAACCACTTCAATCTGTGATCATAGTTGCCTTCGTTTTAATGCAAATGCTTCTGAAGAAAACTACAAAACACTAGAGACTGCTCGATTCCTGGGTGTGCGCTAAGTCAGAGATAATTTTTGACTCTTTAGCACAGATAAACTTCTTTAGTTCATTAGAATGCTGATGTTTCATTAGAAACATCAGCATGTTATAGGTGTGCACAATAAATTGGTCCACATTAGTGTTAGACAAACGTACATAAGTAATATCTTATAGATAAAGTTGATTGAACTTAAATTTATGTTGGTCGCTTTTATTAAGCTTACACCAGATGAAGACTATTTCGTCTTGTTAATTATTACTCATATAGTTAATATTATAGTTAAATGAAATAAACTACCAAATTATAATTATACCTAATATGATCAAACATATCATCAAATCAAATAAATAAATCAATCAAATAAATTATTGAGTAAGGCTAAGGTTGACTTTTTGGCCGACTCTTCATCGACTTTATTCCGATTTTGTTAAGGACTCAATGCACATAATATAGTTGAAACTTCCTTGGTAGATTTCGAGGCGCGTCATGAATTTGCAGTGGACGATGGAGAATCATTCGTGAACGCTTATAAGTCGGTATAATTTAAACTGGTTCTTTGCTCTGACGGCTTTTAAAACTCACATGTGAGGAGATATGTTTCTCTTGATACAAGTTCTTTAGATATTTTATTTCCAAAATTATAATAAGTTGATTGCGACTACTTTAGTCAATTATTATTGATCAATTACTTTTTTAAAGCGACAATAGGTTTGATACTTGACTTAAGAAAATTATTTTATTTTATTAATCTAATTTTGAATACCTATGTAGGGGATATAAAAAAGACATATTTTGAAAAATAATCGCCATTGGTATAAAATAAATATAGTTACATTATAAGACAGTAAATAATATAATTTTTGATTAGTTATGACAAAAAATGCATCGTTTACATGAAACGCCTTCGTGAACAATATCGCGCGAACTGGTTTTAATTATTACAATCAATAATTTTTGTGGTAGTTCAGAGAGACCCACGTTATAATTATATATTTTTCAAATTGTAAATTCTCTATCTTATTGATAGATAATAAATTTTATCATATTTTCATAATACAAAGTTGGCATCCCTGTTAACAAGAGACAGATTAAGTTAATTTTGTTTATGATTGTGTCGATAACGACAGCTCGTTGAGCGGATATTGATGACAATAATAAATGGACAACGGTTAAGAGCGGCTCACAATATTTATTTTTTTCTGCACTCATGTTTCTCTAGTACGATTTGTTTGTAACGTTCTCCTTAATTTTTACATTGTGCAAGCTGTGTGGTGTCCAGCTGATTAGAATAGCACCAACTCTTTAAAAGGGCGTAGGTAGTAAATAGATGACATAAGGTAATCACCATAAAGATAGACCACATAGTCGACAGTAAAGTAAGGTCTTTATTAACTTCCATTGCGCATTTGTTTGTTTGTAAGGTTGTGTTTGTTTGTAACGGAATCTTCTAACGCGATTTTTACCTACTTCAAAATGTCATAGTTATTTGAAATTTTTCACACTTATTAGACACTAATGACATAAAATAATTAAAAATAAAAAAAATAGTCAATTTCATATGACACATTATGAAAAAATTTTCAAACTACGAATAACTAAACTAAACTAAATTACATGGATTAAGAAAAAGTTCACATTTTCACATTCAATCACATCACGACAATTACTTCATTGTTATAGATATTGAAATTATTATATACCTTTTAGTTCGATTGACCATAAAGTCTTTTTTTTTAATATAATTATGATCTACAACCCGCATGTCAAGCACGGACTTCGGTAAAATCCTTTTTTTGGGGGAACTAGCGGTGAACGTCTTTCGGCTGAGATTATAATATTGTTCTCCTGTTACTTTATTTTATACAGTAACTAACTATAATAACTAACTATATAACTTCTCTGTTCTTCGTGTAGGGATCTAGTTAATATACGCTAATTGATAAATCATGTGTGTAAAAAATATTATAAGCACATTAATACAAGCCTGTGGCGAGATCGTTATAAGTCGCGGATCCTGGGCATAATTTAAACAAAAAAAAACAAGTAAAATCTTGAATAAATTATTGTATTAATTTCGCCCCGATCACTGCCAACTTTAAGAGAGTTTAGTTTCAAAACTATCACGTGTGGTGTGTCTGTGTACTATAATATGGCCAATTTGTCTGGTTTGTAATATTATACCGATTAGGAAGCAGTACCCGGTTATTTATAAGTATTTCGTATTTTACTAATTGTACTTATTTGAAGTGGTTAATAAATGGGAAAATCAATTAAAATATGACTTAAGTACTACGGTACTCCCCGGTGTTCTCGACGACTTCATGGAGGCGGAAATGATGATGTCTGTCAGCAAAACAACAACACGTGGCCATACATAACAACATAAGTAATTGTGGTCACGAGCACAGCGTGGCCATGGGGCTTGTTTTCTGATTAGAATTAAAACATTGTTCGCGGTATGGTAGCCATTTTTTTTCAAAATTACTTAAAAATGTATTAAAACTTTTTTTTTTTTTTAAAGTTGTTTGCAACTTTTTTATGTAAAAGGCGTCGATTCGGTACATATTTCAAATTTCGTTGGTCCCCGCTTCCACGTGTCGCCTCCAATCAGTCGATCGCTGTCCTCTCGCCCGCTGCCTCATCTGTCGCAGCCGCCCCCGCCCAGCGATATCTGAATGGACCGCTTTTTGTGACATTCCTCAACAAGTTCTGACATCACATTACCTTTTTCGGAATACACCTGTCTCCTGCTCAGGTCGTGGACAATGGAAGGATGTAGTGATAATTTACGTACCGTATTTATTGCGTTGTTTGGGGTTTATTATGATACGGCATTTTTTATGCAGAATAAATCCTTAAACTACGAGTAAAAAAATAGTCCAATAGGTATTTAGGAGCATCTTGGGGTCAACCAATAGAAATGCTTATTTGATCTGATTCATTAGATCGGGAATAAAATGCAGACTTTGTGTAGGTAGCTATGAATCTCTCTTTTTGACGAGTGCCACAAGATGCGCTTCCACTTGAATTAAGCTAGAAGCGACTGGGTAAATAAATAATTGTTCCAGTAATGAGTATCGATGCGTGTGTTTGCCGAGGCAAGCTTATTCGTCAGAAAAAATCAAGTTTGCATTGTCGAAGTAAGTGTCAAGGTAATCGGATAATTTTCCACAAAATACCTTCACAATATTTGTTCTTGGCTTGTAGTATCAGACTTAAAGAATAATAGAGTACTTATAAAAATGTTCCGATCCTTTAGACAATTCAGTGTTTTCGGTTTTGATGATAGAAATCTGACAAAGTCGAGGGAAGCCATTTGAATAAACCACAGTTTTAAAGCTTTTGTACCTATTCTAAAGGTCAAAATTGAGGGAAAATGTTCTAATTCCCAATGAGTTTATACACAAAAACAGAATGTTTGTAATTATTATGCGTCGTCTATAGAGTAGAAGTATTGTATATATGTAAAATACAGCACACAGGATATTAATATGCTCCAATATTAACAGAATTGCCTGTTACATCTAATTTGTGCAAAGTTGTGTCCAGTAAATCCATTGTTTTTGTAGGTTGACTTTTCATGATTACATTCACATTTACTGTCAAAGATACTTGCACAAATAGCATTACGAACGTTAGAAAAATTTCACAGAAAAATTTTCAAAATTTCACACAGTTCGAAAATCGCTGTTTTATGCAGAGCATCTTTGTGGAGCGCGAATTAACTATGTCATTTAAGTCAGGCTGACATATACGTGCTGACTTACAGTCAACATCAAGTACTGTGTAGTATTGTCACGTCACGCGTTACATCAGTATTTGTTGCCGAAACTCCGGTGCACGTGATCGGAGCGGGCGGCGTACTTCCGGCGCACTAATCGCATCGGAAGCGTTTCACCTGTGAGCACAGTCATATTGCGTTATGATAAAAGCATTATAACCTCAGTTATAACTTTTTTAATCAGTATGACATTGATCATTGAGTGCGGATGACCTAGTCGTGTGGGAACTACTGATTTGAAGTTTACCATTATCATTATTATGGTCAAGTAATGGCAGTAGATTGACATAAACGTTAAACAAAACTAGAATTGTTTATATATATTACTGTAACTACAGTACTGTAGTACTAAAAATAGAATAAAAATAAAAGCATCATAGTTTCACACTCGAGCATTATCTTTACCTACCATTGCTAAATAATCCCAGATCATATCAAACTTAATGGTACAATATTATTGACCATCGCTCATTTCGTTATCTACAACTTCGCAATTAACGTCAGGAGGTTACAACCACGTGCAAAGGTTAAAGAGTTATTTCTAGAGAATTGTTGTTGTAAATTGAGTTATATTTAAGTGCGATTATTAGTTTTTTTAATAGTCGAAATATCTTTATACTCTTATTAAAGTACAGAACACCTAAGCAGAAACCCATTTATTACGCTGCAAAGAGAAACCACATTGCAAATGGCAATGAATTTTTTGATCTTCTGTATTCAGTGCTATATAAATATATTATACTCATATAACTGTTCGATTATATGGCTGTAATGAAACTTTACTATTTCATTTTAAAGAATAAATACCACAAGGACCGAATTGTACGTCAGTAATCTTTTAAAACCATGGAGGCGAGCGGGAGACTAACTGAACTGCGATTTCGGCAAAACCTCCATTTTTGAGAGAGGCTTCCGTCCTGCCGTCTCTTTATTCATCATCTTAGCCTGAAATTATAAATAAAGAGCGGCTCAGCCGACTTCGGCACAACCATTATTACGACCGTACATCATAACGACCTCCGTCGTCGAGGAGCAAGCATGTCGGTGTTACGTTCACTATTTCGGAGTTCCCGGATTTGATATCCAGTCAGTTCATTACCGGATCACACTAGTTCGTAATCGGGTGTTTTTCGGATTTCATACCGCATGTTTGGATATTATCAAGTTTGGATCTCTAGAATAATTAAATAAGTAATTAATTAAATCTTAGTGAAATCATGTTATTTATGGTGGATAAGTTTTTGTTTATGTATTCAATGTAACATTTCCCATTTATTAATTCCTAACAAAAAGCACACTTCGAATTAACCAGCCGCTCCAGTACCACTCACTTTCGCTGGTATCTGCGTGGATCTTTCGTCACATTATGCGCGCGCGCACTGGAGCGTGCCTGCTCACTCTACTTCTCAAACTACTCTTTATTTGATTATCCATATCTCCGAGACGATGATTGATGACACTGCTTTCTGTGCGACATATTTTTCGTTTTTATTACCTACTATGATATACTATAAAAACTTTGAGTCATCGGCACCATGCCGCCAAGCCGATTAAGTGTGGATTGAAACAAGTATGTGCATTATAAATGATTTTATTACTTTAAAAACTTTATACATAATAATTACGATATGAAATATTTTGTTTCTCGTGTTATTACTGGTAGTTACTATTAATTAAATTTAAAACATGAATTGTTCGTACATGTAAATTATAGATTTTCTTGTTTCTTAATTTATTTTTATACCAACTAAATATATCACAGGTCAACAAAAATTTTACCCAGAGACGTGAGTATACTTTTCCGAAGGATTTTGGTGTGCTGAACCCAAATCCGGTCGCAGAATTGCTCTATCACGTCGGGTTTTTGAGATATTCTAACCTAAAAGTGCAAAAAATGCCGTTTTCGCCCATTTTTGAGGTTATGTGATCCTTCAGTTTTTAGTATACCTAAAAAACTACAGGTCTTCTTAAAATACAAGTCTTTAACTTTCAAATGGCGTTGAGTTTGTTTACAAATTCTTCTTTTTTTTTTGCTGAGATAGTTCATTGAAGTACATTTTTCTCAATTTTGCTTCATGCTACCTATACTGTCATCAGTTTAGTTTAGATCAGATTCAGATCTCATAAACCTGACGTGATAGAGCAATTCTGCGACCGGATTTGGATTCAGCACACCAAAATCCTTCAGGAAAATATAATCAGGTGTCTGGGTAAGAAACTTTGTCAAATTTTGTTGGCTTGTGATATATGCCAGTAGAGTATAAGAAAACGAACCCCTTATACTTAAGAATGATGATTACTGATACAAGACATAATCACCATACACCACATCCCGTAAACCAAGCAATGACAGCAGTGTTTTTGACTAGGTCTTTTACTATTGCAGTAAATCGGCCAGTTTAGCGTCTAGTAGTGGACGTCTGAAATTATAGTTACTGTTATAATAATGTCATGTATTGGCGTGTACATTGGATTGTTATTACCAGATTACTTCAAAAATCAAAATATTCACAAAATAACAGGTTTCAAATATAATATAATCGGCTCTTTAAGTTGAGTACAGTCTATATTGGGAAGGGGCCACTTCACTACTTAGAATATCTACACTTTTAGTATCTATTACATAAAAAGTAAAATACAGCACATAAGTTGAATAATGTACAATTTACAATGTATAATTTTCCATAATTAAAAATTACTGAAGTGATCGCAAATATGAAACTTACTGGGATTATTAAACATGTTTGTATACAAATTACACGCTCATATAAGAGAGACAATTATATCTGTGAAATAGTAAAGATTTCAAAGGAGTGACAGTGTTTCAGCAATTTTGATGACTCCCGTTCTGGCTATATGGGTTGACTTGATAGGCTCGTTAATAATCATAACAGTAACCGTATTCATTCCAAAATTGAGTATGTTTAAGTGTGTTTGAAAATATTTTTATGTAAAGTATATGGCTAATGTATTTCTAATGTCAAAAAACAAATTAAATAAACGTTTATATTGTTTGTGATGTTTCATGGTAAAATAATAACTTTATATGTTCAACTTTCATGATTAAACTACTCAACCGATTATCATAAAATTTTGCATATACACTGTTAGGCAAACAAAGAAAGACAAAAGATATTTCATGCAAAAAATGCTTTTGGTAAAGGGAATTAATCGATTTCCATGCGAGTGACACGGTGAGTGACTAGTAAAATGATAAACATCGTCGATGTAAGGTTTTATCCAACTCCCTTCTGCGGGTTTATAGAAATTAAGTTCTGGCACGTTGTCCGCAGGAAATCGTTAAACATGTGGTTCCGCACTCTCTACGACTGACGTCCCGGGCTTTTAATTTTTTTCGTCAGAACATAAAGAATATAAATATCTTTTTTTATGCAAACCAATTGAAAAAAAATTAATCATGTGTTTTTTATAAAATGTATATATTGTGGGAATTGGTATGCCTTCTTTACTAACCACATGTTATCTGGGTGTGGGAACACCCAAGCATGCGATAAATTGACATGTTCATCAGTATAATATGCAATAAGTGGATATCGAATTAAATTAACCTAAGTTCAATGTACTTTGTCCTTCCATTTTTGTATTGAGTAGTTTTAAAAGTGCAATAGTAGTTTATGATACTGTTGCATAATAAGGGTTCTTATAACATGAGTGTGTTTTAAAAAAACGAGCCGTAGGCGAGTTTTTTTATAGCATCACACGAGTGTTATAAGACCAAGTTATGTACAGTGTCATACACTACTTTATCTACTCTCATACTATAATATGTAAAACAATATTGCAAATAAAACGCTGAATATAACAACAAATTTATTTAAATGTCAAATGTTGGCGCCAAGGTGCAAACATCAATTGCGCATGCGTGTTGCGTCGGTCGTCGAGGACTCGTTCATTGAAACCTTTTTAAAGTAGAGGTTCAACCTTCTTGATCCAGCTGGAGGTTGTATAGGTGTATCGTTATGATAAAAAAGTTATATTATGTTACAGGTGTCCATACAAGACCTGTATCGTAATGAAACTTTTTTTTTATTATTTTTGGCCTGTACGTAATGTTTGTCATAAGCATTTTGTTTTCAGTTTTAGAATCTTTGTATTATAGTATTAGAGTAGATAAAAAATATAATAAAATTATTATATAGCTATAATAGTTGAAAGTTATCTGTGATACTAATAAATTTATTTAGTTCTTACACTTCCACGCACATTACACATTTGAATAAAACAACTTTATTACCGATTTTGCGCATTATTTATTTTATATTTAAAACTGACGTTTCGACGCCTTTACAGGAGCCGTGATCATAGGATAACTAAAGTAATGGCTGTTATATATTTTCCATCACCTACAAAATATTCTAATCAGGCACGATCCTAATTCTTCCTTTCCTAGTTCTTAAAGTTTTATATCAATCAAATTGTTTTATTTTGCATTTCATTTGCATAAAATGACTAATAAATTTATCTTTGACGAATTGCGGTATACGCAGTACCGCGATTACGAACGTTTTAAGCACTCTCGTTCTGCTAAGACGAGAATTAGGTTGATATCGGTATAACCTGTTAACCTTCAGTAGACTTAATTCAGCTGGATGATACCTGAGTGCATTAAGTCTATCAAATAGTATATTTAATACAGTGAAGAACAGTAAAAGAACCATATAGAAGTATAGAGGATGCGAATTTTGTCTCAGTAGTTCTATTATCAACAAATTTTTGTATACAGGTAGCGGTTACAGGAATCAAATTTTTTTCGTTAGATGGGTGATTAGCACCCATTTTCGGATCAATAATGTTACATTTGTTATTTATATAATAAATCACTTTTGTCAGGTTTACGTTATCTTGATGTGCAAACTACAGTTTCGTCTACAAAAGCTTTTTTAGAAATATGTAACATAAACGAAACGATAAAAGCGCTCGCGAACATAATTTCAACTTGGATGGCAGTCTTTCGTCTGTTGTTACGATACAGTTAGCCAGCATGTCTTACGAACTAACTTGGGATAATGATTGTCTCACTCGAGATTCCCTTTTGTGATTACACGCAATAAAAACATCACCACAGACACGCTGACTAATGTAGAAGGGTAGGTAGAGCTATGTAACAAACAAATTAGAGGAGAGATTGCGTTGTTCAGTAATCAAGTTCTCATCTTATCATTGTCTGGGCTACTGTGTGTTGTGTTATTTTTTTATTTTTCACAACACAAATACTCAATGCTATTTAGTTAAGGATTGCAGCGTATGGTATTATCTAATAGTCGGCCAACTTAAAATGGTATGCAGAGGTACAATCGCTCCAAATGGTTGCTACTGAGACACTAGTAGCGTTATGAAACAAGTCGTCTCGTCATAAATGGGTCGCGTCAGTCGTGTGTTCCATATGCCACTAAGCGGATTGGGCGATAGGCCGCCCGTCTGTTCGTCACTTCGCTTATTAAATAAAACACTAAGCTTGGCGGCATCACCACCTGCTCTAATTTGACTACAAAAACAACAAAGGCAACAAGCAATGGCTTACGTCAATTTATTTTGGTAAAGGTTTGTCGTCGGTAGTACACCAAAGACCGCGGCAAGAATTAAACAAGGCCCTTTTAATTCAATACCCACTTCTCAACCAGATGTTACGGTTGACCGGCAAAAATTAATAAAGTTTTTACTAATTTTTGGTTTGGCGTTTGGCGGTCAATCGTATATTGTATGACTTTAGTTATTGCTTAACGAATGTAGTTTTGTTCATACAGATTTTATGTATCGACGCTAGATTTTCAACGGCAGCTCAAATATATTAATTAACTGATCTCGATTGATTGGCGATTGATAGAAACTCACCTTCTTATGAATAAATTGAAGAGCCGGACTAAAAGGATTGTATTTTCTTGAATGACTACTGAACCCAAATTTTTAGTAGATACTGTAACTGCTGTAAGTGATTGCTGCTAACTGATACAAAATTTTCAATAAGATTTTTTATATATTTTGCCGCTAAATCTCTGGATTCTGGATTTGTGTCAAATAAGATTTCTTTTAAATCTGGTTTGACCTGGGCGTATTATTTTACAGGTGAAGTTTTGACTAGTTAGCTTAAATATTGGTGACAGATGTTTGTAATATTAAGAATTTAAGCCAACGACGATTTATTAAGCCAACCACGTGGTGGTCTTGAGTCATCTTTAAAATAGTTCGTTACACATTTTGCCCGTCGGTAGATAATAATGGGTGGGTTTGGTAGTTAGTAATTTAATTGTACAAGTTTGTTAGTGGAAGTAGGTCGGGGCATGATCAATCTGTCATTCATTAAGTATCTACCTCAATGAATGAGACTGACAATACTCATATCTATGAGCACCATTCATAAACATAACTTATTTCAAAAGTAACAAAAAGCCCTTTTTAAGTGTTTGACTTCTAAAATAATTTGTAAGTATTATAAAATGAGGTATCTTATAATACAACATATTTTAGTTTTAAATTAAATTAGAGAAAATTAAATTGATAGCCAACAACAATGTGGTGTCCAAAAAACTTAATGAAAGAAAAGATTTATTTGTATCGGGAAAGGATGATTAAAACAGAACAGCTACGATACCCTATACCCTTGATTAGATAATTTTATTTATAGCTTCGAATAACTTATTTCACTGTTAGATGTAGAACAAAATAATGATGTTGAAAGTATTTAATAGAACGCCGTTATAGTGTAAGCCCCGAATCCTCTTCTACTGCTGATCGGGCAACATTTTCACAGACTAAACGTCAATTTTATTTGACAAATTTTTCAATTCATTAAGACAGTGACGGTAGTGATTAGGTATGGGGTATCTCAACTCACAATAATGTTAGTTCTCAATAATAATAAGAATATAAGTATGTTTAAGTAGGGTAATATTTAATAGTACAATTTCATATGGCAGTGTACAAGTTATAAAGAATCTGTCTGATATTGTATGCTGATTGCTGAGTACCTACTGTCGAGTTATAAATATCGACATTAGTCAAGATAGAACTAAGTATCTTATTTTGACTATGTCTTAAGGATCTTGGGTGGGTAGTTATACTTCTAAAGTAAGGAAACAAACTTTATAGAATGTTTTTTTAGTTAGTCAGTGCTGACAAACCTATTACCGTAGGCACTCTGTATAAAGGGCCCGATCTGACCTTCTTATCATATTCAACTTGCTTGACCCACTTATCTCATCAATTATATTTAGAACAATGAAAGTAGATTTCTACATAACTTATAAAGAAACGTTTATCTTTGTCTGTAATGTTTAGGGATATAAAATGTAAAACGCTAACGCAACTAAATGACTGTACCAAGCCAAAATAATTTGACTGCATGCAATTATTAATAATGACCTTGTTACAAAACTTGCTGCGTCAGTGTTACCTATTAAAATTTATTGCAACAGCAAAAAAATATGTGAACTCATCACTTATTAAAAATTGCTCGTCTTGTCGTGAAATTACACAATCAACTGATCATCAGCCTATACAAAACTGTTTAATATCAATTGACAGTTTGTGGCAGAGAATGAATTACTTTTGTAGTTACCATAATTATAACATTATAGTTACTCGATCATAGAGCGGATTTCACCTTTTTTATTTAACGCTCAGAATTCCCCGGTTCGGTTGGGTAGTAAGTTTGTTTTTTAATCCTTCTGCATAACTACGACCATGTTACTTGGGAAAGAAAAGAAAAATTGGGAAAAATAAACTTATGTTAACATCATAACAACATTTTGATTTGAAACATGGCTTTGTTCTTGTATTTAGTGCTCAGATATCCCGTTCCTCCGTGGTGGAGGACTTCGTCAAGTGACTTGCAATGCCATCGTCCGGCGTTACCGTCATTTACAACCAGGGTGAGATAAAAGCCAAGACGTTCCCCTATATCTGTTATCTGTTGATACAAGAATGTTTATGTAAAATATAAGTGTATTGTATATTATATTACATAGTGACTCCGATCTAATGTTTAGTTCTCACAATAAAGCTGTAAGTGTTTTCCAATCTTATATATATAAAAAATCCTTGTCACAGCGTTTGACCACAATGAACTCGGACATTACTCAATCGATTTTATTTTCATTTTGTTTCAACTAAGGATATAGGATAGGTTTTATATTAATTAATTACAAATAAAAATATTGCAAATTATAATAACTAAACCTCAGCAACGCGTGGCTGGGTTAAATGGTTAAGCTAGTTCCATATAAAATCTATCACAATTGTGTAGCCGTTACTAGACTAATTTTAGAATTAATATAATTTGTAATCGCACATCTTCCATCAATCAAAGGTTGCTAACGTAACTTTAGATAATGTCTTCTTCACAACCCACGTCACTCCCACTCGATAGCCATTGTGCCAAACTACAAAGAAAAACTAGAACCTATTTACCTCCCACGTCACTATAATCCTTAAATCTTCTGTAGTAAAGTCTAAAATGTTTGTGCAAATCTGTAGCATTAAATTTGTACGGACGTTGATCAGTATTTTTGTAACGTGATTAATACGAACTAGAGTGTACCTAATTCGTGAGTACTTTCGTAACATAATGCAATCTTCGCGCGTTAATGGTTCCCTGGTAGAAAGTCATTTGACTATTACAGAATGTAAGTATACCTAAATTCTATTTTGTGTATTATCTCTTAATATTTTATTATTTAGTTATTGTATAACTTCATTATGACGTTCATTTGATATGGGGTGCCTATCTTTATGTGATGTTATGATGCCCTAATACATCAAAAAAAATATATAAGGCTTTAAGCATATAATAACTTAATTATTGCTATATTATCAATTATTTGAATAATATAGCAATAGTTAAGTTTCGTATATTTTTATGTGGCCCGTTCGCCACAGAAGTTGCTCATTCGCCTATTTTTTTTTATAAAATATTCCTCCCAATTATGACTTGAAACATACTCGGAACATGCCTCTAAAACCTCAAAAAGATTAATGAGAGCGATGAAAGTAGCTACGGGAAGACAGAATAAATAAAGTGACAAATAAATTTTCGCTTCGGTGATGCATGGCTGTCGTCGTTTCACATTGCGGCAACCCGCTATATTTTAATATAATTAAATGTTATTGCTCTTCTTAAAGATAGCTCCCGCGACTCAACTTACACTGCAATGGAAGTGGAAAGAAAAAAGATTGCGAATGATTGTCTTAATTCACATGCACACTCCTCGGTTGGTAGATGTTTTGTCGAGGTTTCACATGAGCCCATTGATCAAAGTGTTTAATCGTTAGAAGAGTATGACCGAATCAAGATTGTAAGAAGTGATTCTGACTGACATCTCATTACAACACGGTGGCGTCACTGTCTGTGGTCTTACTGAAACTCAGAAAAATAGACCGCACACCGCTGATTTAAAGATTAATTGACATACGTCACAAATAACGTAGAAATGTTATTGTGTTAGAAAGTGACTGATACTTACGTATCGCATTCATGCTTCTATTCCCTTCGAATTATCTGTTTTTCATATAACTACAAAAAGGAAATATAATATAGTTGTATATTTATACGTTTTGGAATTTTCATGTTTCGACATCATATGGAGTAGCGAACTGCGAATTATCTTGCTGTTGACCGGAAATGGTTGTTGTTAAATGATATTATGCTGACAGTCTGTTTCATTTTACCCTTTTTGATATTTTGTGGGCATTTACATTAAATTTTCGTTTATTAGTCAAACCGAGTTTTGAATTCCGCGTAGCACGTAGTTGAAGGAGCTTAGGAGTATTAATACGAGTTTCCTGGATGGTCCATAAACGAAATGCAAGTCGTAAATGAAACCAGCACTTATATGATGCTTTCGCGGAGTTAATCATCCTATTTATAACTGTGGAGTGTGTCCAGCAGCTAGCTCACCTGCTCATAATCCTGATCTGTCTAGCTTTAGTGTTATATAAAATACAACACTCTCATACTTATAGGAAACAATATTTTTCAGTTCATTATTATCCGATTATTATATTTTTTGTTATCTAAGGATATAAATGCACTTTTTTATAACTAAAGCAAAATTACTAGAATAAAGAAAACTAACTTTAGTCGGGTGTCAGGCATACTACATTCAAATTGTCTTTAGAAATCGTGCTTTAAAGTTTATTCAGCAATTTGCCTATGATTAAAAGCTATTAACTAAACGAACTACTTCTAACTAATAACTTTTTTGGATGAAACACTACATACATTCAATATTGCGTATTTTTAGGCCTATTACATTTTAAAAATCATATTATTTTTTTATATATTGTAGATGAACGGTCTATTTACTTAGTACCAAACTTGTAATCCATATCTACTGCTTCTTTAGATGTGTTCCCTGCCCCTAACAGGAGATCCTTTGAAGTCCGTGAAGAAGCACAGAAACGAAAGGCCATTTTTTAAATAAATGACACTTACGGTATTCGAATCCGGATCGACGGCAGAAAAATTTGAGCAACGCAAAATTTTATTTACTTCTACACACTCAATCAAATCAAACTTTTATAATTTTTAATATCTCGATCTACTTAATTAACGCCGCACTTTTACTCACCTCGAATTAGCACAGTTTGCCGATATTCGACACCAAAAAAAGAACGGTGTTTGCCGATCATGTTACCCGATAAACATCTCCTATCAAGTACCCATTATTTGCCAACTTTCGAATAGGATTTCGATATGTTTTGTCGTAAATTTCTTTCTATATAGTTAAGCTTTCGTTTGATTGCTTATAATGCGTATATACATAATATATTAACCGCATTAAAACATCGGTGAATTAATTGCCGATATGCTAAAGGTCACTTTTTGGTCACTTTTTTTGGGTCTAACCCAAATTATTTAACCTCCACCGGAGTGTCCGTTCGCCCGTCGCACCCTCTCTATCTAAAAAATGACGATGAAGAGACAATAAGTAACACTAAATAAAAATCTTTTTTGTAATGTTATGGTGATGGTATATGTGAACTCATAAAAATACTATTAGTTTTAACTGAGTTTGAGGAAGTTGGAAAATATCCTAAGCTACTGCTGTATGTCAATTTAAAAATTATTTGAAGTTCTGTTTTTAGGTTAAGGTTAGGTTTAGTTGTGTTTTCGTTATAGCAATATTCAGTGTTTGTCGGTTAAGAGACTCATAAAATATTTTTCTCCTTCATGTTACATTAGTAAAGTTTATAAACTAAAGTTAATTGTTTTGCTCAATGTAGCCGTACAATTAAAAACTTCCTCCTGCCTCAAAAACATCAATATTGTATTTTATTTTGATATAAAATTTTAAATATTATACGGTAAAATGGGAAAACATTTATCTGACTTGATTTCCATTACACATGTACAGAATCCTTTCGACTGTAGATGTCGACTTTACTTTAACTACATCTGTGACAGTGATACTGTCACAGATGTCACAGTTCTAGTTTGAGAGTCATCATAAAGTTTCCCAGGGTCGCTTTGTTCTTCCGCAGACATAATACGACACATATAACGCTCCCAGGCCTGCAGGTAAGTGAATGTTTATCAACATCTGTGGACGACAGCGACATTCCCAAACAGTACTTTTTGAATAGTATATAAGTACAGCTTTAAATCAGTACCGATGATGAACCACATTTATTATACAAAAACAGCGTCTGGGTCGATCGTTCTCATGGTTTCTCAAAACATAGCCCGAGCTGTTAAAACGATCACAGTTTAAAGGGTTTAACGAAGTTTATTGACTGAACAAATCGATCGATGTTATTGTTGTAATAACTTTCAACCTGCTTCAGTTATTAGAAGACTGCTATAGACGAAAGTCAAACAAAATATATCGCCAATATAATAAATAAAATCCATATTATAGTTATTATGGATTTTATTGATTTATGGATTCGATAGTATAAAAAATGAGAGTTGATTAAATTTCGGTTTTGAATCTCAAATTTAGTAAGTATTTCATATATATCGACGAATATTGTACTGGATTGTATTATTTGTTATTTAGTTGTAGTAACGTAATTGTTGCTACAAATCTTAAAATCGTAAAGGGCTCGACTTTTACAAAAAGGGATGTCATCACGCGTGGTAACACTGCATTCCTAAAAGGCTTTATGCTGTAACAGGTTTAAAAAATAAATGAGTAATTTGAAGCCCTGGATGTAAAGATTATAAAAAAAGCTCGTGGTGTGTGCAACTGTTGTTTTCGATATTTCGGGACTGATCCATTTGGATTTATAAAACGCCCGCTCGTGAAAAATTGACTGACAATATCCTTAATTTAATTAGAAGTTTCGCATAATTCAATTTAATTAAAAATCTAGTGAATTTGCCAAAATTAATCACTACTACATGAAAATACATATATCAAACAAACAGAAACTATTTGGTAAAGAAGTTTTTACGGTCGATTATTTTGATAAAATGATTATTTTCATGTCAAAGTACGATGGATACAATTTCGATTTCTCTGCAATTTTTTGAGAGCTCAATATAATTATCATGTCTCATTGAAAAAAGAATCTGTATAAGAAATATTTTCTTGCGATGTATTTTCATGATTTCAAAGTTGACCTAGATCTTTCTAAAGCATCCAGCTTTCGTTGGTTTAGATGCATGAAACTTGGTATAGTGGCTGGGGTAGTTCTTTAAAATATTTTAACCATAAACCTATATTGGTTATTCAGTTTCTAAGCATTCCACGTTCATTTATGCATTATTCCAAAAAGTTAATATAGCCTTACAGTAAACGGCGATTTATTGAACCAACTTTAAAATAACAAATTTCTTTAAATTATTTTCGTTTTAACTCAACTTGTAGAATTTGAAAACATTTTTGGAATTTAAAATTTTTGGTGAAACACCTCTACTGGCTTTATTGCTCTATTTTCAAAATCCACTCCGTATTTTCTGTTTCGTTATACATCTGTGGTCATAATATAATGTTAGACCATGAAACTCAATGGGTCAACTGTTGCATAATTTATTTTTTATGATCTGGAGTGACCAGCGGTTATGTTCCTAATGTTTTCCGCGTACGGCCTGTAAAGAAATGATCATGGTGAGATAGTGGCGAGCGGCCTCATGACCAGCTCCATAACTATTTAGACAAACATCAAAAAGTCCAACGCGTTGTTTTAGTCAAATATTTATGTTTGTGTTAGACAATGAAAGGAAAAAGTAAGTAAAATTACCCCATTTGGTATTTTTAAAATGTTATAGCCTTCAAACAACATTTATTCGCTTCAATCCGATATAATTTTTAAAATGAATAATTTCCTAGCATGGGTGTTGATAGTGTTTTTTTTTTAATTATACTTTTGTATCATTTTAATCCTGTTTAAAAGACGAGTTGTAGAATATTAGTGACTGAAATCACTATAAATATACATAATATTTATAGAGGCTTCAGATCAGAATATAGATATAGCTCAGAATTTTAATGTCATATTTATTTCTCCCAAATATGCGTACTAACAATGTATAGCCAAAAGTCCTGTTGAACTCTGTTGCATTGGTATATTTTTTGTGATTGACCGCTTTTGTTATAACCACTTGCAGTGTGGCGCACCCACTGACTGACACTCACAGAAACGTTAGTCGGTATTTTTGTCCGTCACTTCCTTTGCGGAAATCGACCGTAAACTAGGGAATGGAACGTAAATAGATCTCGTTCTCATTTAGGCTGCAACCAAAACAAATAAGAACAGTTGATAAGTTTTTGAACCATCACAGTCGATTGGTGCAACAGTAGCGACCGTGCCTACGGTTCCAACGGTTCTGAGTGCGACTCCTGGTAGGGGCATATTTTTGTGTGATGTGCTTAGGTTTCCGAATTATGATTATTGTTATAGGTACCTATACTTATTGATGTTTTCTATTGTGATTTAGTTTAAGTAGTACACATTCTGCTTAGTTTAAAACTAACCACTAAAGCTTGGTGGTATGTCTGGTGCAGAAACGCTGGAAATTAAAAAAAATATGTCTATATTGGTTCCTTACGGTAGTCTACAAGAAAATCATAGTTGAAAAAAAACATTGAAATTAGGCGACAGTTACTAGATGATTATTCAATAAACTTGGATAATTTGAAATCACAAAAATCGATCTACATTAAAGGAAGGTAAATTTAAAACAGATACGAGTATAACCAAGATGATAATCGATCCCTTAACCCACTGTCCAGTTCAGCAGATTATTAACGAACGATATTAAATCTAACAACAATAATCATTAAAAGTAATTTACGATTAAAAGTGATCAGAATAGACACTTTTCACCTCGATACAATTCTTTAATTTTTTGGGTAGGTCATTTATATGCACCTAACGACAACGACAAAAAATACCACCTAAACTCGTAAGATATACTAGTACAAAACAGAAATTATATTTGTGCTTTACCGTCCATTATTTAGAGAAGCAATTCTTCAGAATGTATCATATTATTTTTTAAATTAATGCATAGTAACAAAAAAGCAATTATTACATGGAAAATATTATATAATTAGAAAACTTATCCAATAAAAGGAATTTCACTAGCTCTATTCAAAAATATTTAAATTCAACTAGATGCCGCAGAGGAGGTAAAAAATGGCCCCTAAAGGACAACCTTTATAAATTGAATGTTTCCAAAACATTGTAATTTTAGTGACGTTAAAAAGTGACGAAAAATGGCACATCTAATAAAAATAATCAGATGCATTATTTTTCAGTTTTTTTTTACATATTTAAAAAATATCATCAAATTATATTAACCTCAAAAGGAAACATACAATACTAAAATGTATTGAACTAAAATTGTGATTTTTTTATTGTAGAACAATTTAAAAACATATTAAAATGTTTACAATCACTGTAGACAGAAAATAAATTGAACTATGTGACACACTGATTTACTACAATGAACATTTAGCGACAAGCAACCATTAACAGCAAGAAATTTACAGGAAAAAAATAGTTTTCCTTGCTTTGTGTTAAAACGTCTAATATTTTTCTGGTAAAGGAAGGTTTTCCTTTTTAATTAGGCTTTGTGTGAATATGAGGAGTTAGTTTGAAGCATTCATCAAAACCTCTCGACTCGGACGATGTTTATCTGTACCGTGAAAGAGAACGTGAAAGCTTCCCTTTGAAACTTAATTTATGAGCCGTGACTCACGTGGGCTCAATTATGGCATAAGAGTAAAAGTGTATTCCTAACTTCAAACAAGATTAAAATCTACAGATTTGTAATTTAGTAAGCTTAGTGTGTATTAAAATTTGAGCATTTAAGAAGAAAAAAACACATGTAGATTAAATAAACGACATCGTAGTTTTCTCTTGCCGCAGCTAAAATAAATAGATTGGTAGCATCAAAGGTTGGTTTAAATCGACACCCTTGACAGCCCTTAAGGTCCGCTCCGTGATTTATTTATGGCAAATGGCTACGGGAAATTTTGTACAGTTGAACTGGGCCGCAAAATTTTTAGGGATCAATGATATTTCGAGGTATAAGCACAGTTTCTTTGTCTCAGTTGTTTTTTCTCTGGTCGATTATCAATAATTTAATCTATTTTTATTCATAATCGATTATTTTATTACAAGTCTATTTCTTCTTACAAACCTTTTACTATCAATAGATTCTTCATAGCAAGTCGATGTAATACTAGAAAGTGAGAGTGAAGTAGGAAGCGAACCGCCCGCATCCTGCCGTCCCATATCGGTCGATTGATAGTCGGGTCTTAGTCGGGAGTCTTCACTTAATTGTTCATAATTGCCGACTACTCTATTAGGTTGTTAGACCCGCAGTAAGCTAAACTAGATAATAAAGCTAATTAAATTGAAATTCGTTTAAAGAAATTGATGAGAAAAAATATCACTGTCCTACACAAATCTTTTGTCATGGGTGCAGTGTTTGGACTGTTATAAACAAAATCACCAACCAAATAATAAATTTCGGTGATATTGCTCATTTGGTGGAACAATGATGCAATTACACTTTTTGTCAAAGTTACATTTCTGGAAAACATCGACAGAAGAAAAAGAAATACAATTCTTATAGTTTTCGCTAGAAGCTATATGAACCTAAGAAAAGTATGCGTTAGTAGTCATATTTTAAGGTAATGCTAATTTAAAAAAAGAAAATGTATTTAAAATTTGTTTCCCTCCTCTTCAAAAACATAAAATTTACACTTACGTCTATGTTGCACCAAATGAGCGATATATATAAACTGTTTAAAGGTTCATCAACTTTATTATCATTAAAAAGACAGACAGACATTAAGCAACTTCATTGTGTCATTTTATATATATTAGTTATGATTGTGCAATTCTCCAGTGCCATTTGTTTTAATTATGATAGATTCTTCTAAGTTGTTTATATCGATTTAAAGTGTTAGTAACTTAAAACTATACTGCATAATTAAATTAGCGAATGCGACTGCAATCGCTAATACATACTATGCTTTAGCACATTGAGTAATTAGTATGTAGGAAAATATCCAACTATACATTGATATATCGAATAGACCGTAGTTTTGTTTTCATTATTTCGTATTATTGATTATTTTATTGTAATAAATTTTACCATATGGAAGTGAAAGATAGAGAAGATATTGAACAAACTTGGCGTATAGGCCTAGACAATCATTGCGACGTATTTCTTGTAAATGAAGTTATTAAGACTTCTGTTTAACTTATCAGCCCATATAGTAAAATATAACAGCAATGAATCTTTTTATGGTAGCAGACAATATTAATAATTTCCTGACCAACTAAATGTAACTTTAGCAACCTTTTTGTGTATGCTCCAGATGGCTCCCAACTAAATCGTATACAAGAAAGCACTTGCCTAAAGAAAAGCTAACTTCTAGTTAAAATATTTGGCAATATTTTAACTAGAAGAACCGCCTGGCTCACGCAACACATTGTTATTTTTTTTCTGCAATCAACGTGGTCTAAGTCGCAGACGCAGCTAATTGTTTTTAATCTGTACCACACTATTCCCAATCAAGATTAAGCTTTACCATAAACTTGAAAATGATTTTTTTTTATTTTCGTTGTATCCTCAAACTATAATAACTTTGAATTAAAATGTACAAAGAAAAATGGAAATTGCCAGAAATCTAGGTACATATATCACGTTGTTGTGAATCAACCTTTTTATATTTACAAATGTGTCTATGAATAGATAAATGTAATTTTGAAATTTGTGAAATTTTTTACTTAGAATAAATCTTTGAGAAGACAAGTTTTGATTCGCACAATTTTCGTCTTTTATTATTTCCATCCTGGCACAATATTAGTTTCCAACATTTCTGGCGACCGTGACAGGACCTAGTTTTGGACATAATTACATAATGGAAGGCCTAAAGAAGTTGCGTTCGATCTCACGCCGATTTTATTCTTTTGCGGAGCGAGACTTGGAAGATGCAATGGAGGTAAATTCCAATAAAGATGTCCATGCGATGTTCAAAATCGCGAAACAAAAGGCCGACGAATTATTCAACGTAGATGACCAAATCAAAGATCTGTGGCTTGCGGACGTAGATGCGAGTGAAGATACCATTTTCGCTGATCTGCAAACAGCAGAATCGTATAAGTCACGTTGGATAATAGTGAGTACAAAATACCATCGTCAGTTCCCGAGTAATGTCGATGTAGCATGTGATGTGGCCTCTGTATGTTCACACTCTCATATGAATACTGCTTGCTCGGAAAAGTCATTGCAGAAGCGTTTCACTCTACCTAAAATTGAATTACGCAAATTTGATGGTGAGATTGGCAACTGGATATCGTTCTGGGGACAGTTCTCGAAGATCCATAATGACGATGACATTGACGATAGTGATAAATATCAGTACCTACTTAGTTCAAGCTACCGTACCAGGATCTAAGGCGAGGGAAATTGTCGAGAGCTTTCCGCCTTATGGAAAAAATTACCAGAAGGCTATCGAGCAATTAAAAGATCGTTTTGCTAGAGAAGATTTACTAATAGAAAATTATATTAGAGGACTTCTTCAGCTGATCTTAGCCCGCGATAAGCAATTTTCGCTTGATGCTCTAATGCACATGTTTGGTTACTACTTTTCTGGTGTGGGAGGATGTTGTGAATCAACCTTTTTATATTTACAAATGTGTCTATGAATAGATAAATGTAATTTTGAAATTTGTGACATTTTTTACTTAGAATAAATCTTTGAGAAGACAAGTTTTGATTCGCACAATTTTCGTCTTTTATTATTTCTATCCTGGCACAATATTAGTTTCCAACACACGTGATGGACAGACACATTGGGCGAATATTCATAATTTAGTAAAATGAACTAAATGAAATGAAATGAAATTTATTTATTTGCAAAAGACATGGTTTTACATGATGGTAAATTAGAATTAAGTTGCTTATCATATCTGGCCTGTTCAGCATGCAAAATGTCACATATTAAATATGTATTACACGAAATACCATTTATTTTTATAATATTTAATTATTAATTTAATTTAATTTTTATTTATTTAAACACATTCACAAGCCGCATATTCAATATATTTTTTTGGAATTGAATAAAATGAATTAATTATTAGAAACGAAGTACCGAATTAATGTTTTTGTCCATGAGATATTCATTTACAGTATAATAGCATTGATCAATAAGCCATGTCATTAGTTTCCGTTTAAAAATTTTAAGCGGATATTGCCTGAATTCATTTGGTAATTTATTATATATCCTAATTAAAAGATATATAAATCCTCCAAAGATATGTGAATAGTAAAATAATAGAAGAAAATTATTCAATAAGCAATAGTGATCAGCCCATTCCTGACTGAAGTTATGACTGACAACAGTTAAAAGAAATAATTATCAGGCTGAGTGATATAAATGTAAATGGTGAGTAGTGTGCTATATGATATTTGTTATTCATATCTGTAACACAGTGATAAAATTAAACAAAGTGTAAGGTTGGCTAGCACACAATATATCGTCGCTTTCGTCAGAACAAGTGTTTCGAAATCACCCTGAGAATAATACAATGTTATATATATTAAATACAAAAAGAATTATGTTGATTTTGCCAATGTGTATTCAGTTGAAAAAAGGTTTTACTTTAGGATCAATACGCACGTCTCTCGACAACGTTTCACGACCATAACTCGGATACAAAATTGTTTATCAAGTTCATAAAACACACTTGTACAAACAAGCCTGATACAACTTTAACTGAATAATTTTGAAAACATATTAAACTTCTACTCATAAGCGTGTTTATGAAAACGGTTAATTAAAGATGAGTCATAACTTAGGAATTGTGTTTATGCTTTAGTTTTGAAACACAAGTACTCGTGAGCACTCTATGTAATTTTGAACCTTTTAAGTTTATTGATGTATCGAAGTAGATGTGAAAGATGGCTTAAGGTTCACACGTCATCAAAGCGCATTCCGCTATAAAAGAAATGAGTCGGGAATAGTGCAGCCGCGTTTGGTAACATCAACACATGTACGGATTACGCTGCTAGTGTATCCACTTGCTTAAAAGTTTTTGAGATATTTCAATCAGTCAGTTAATAAATAAGACTTCTAGATTCTTAGTAGAAAAAAAATTAAATTGTAATTATTAACATAGTAAACGCACAATTATTTGAAGACCAAAGTTTAAAATATTTTATTTTTAATATTGCAACTTTGAAATTTATCAAGATCAGCCTGATCGATTACTGTATAAATAAATGTTTATTTAGTAAATGATTATGAACTGTTTATTTGCAATTTACTGATGTCCATTGCTCTATTTCAAAATAAAATATTTAGCTTGTTATTTTTGAAATGTTTTCATATTTAAGTGTCAAACGTCATAGTGATTAACACATAAAGGTAAATTTATACGTTTATTAAATCATACTTAAGTTAATCATCATTAAGTTTTGCCTGTATAAATAAATATAGGAATGTTTCCATTCACGAATATTTGTTGTCATCATATTTGGAGTAGGTACTTTTCTCTGTAACCTTGGCTATAGATTTCTATATTGTATAAAAAACCAACAGCTAACCTGCAAGCGGTTTTTATAGAGAAAATATAGGCAATGTTGAACTTGAAAAGAAAACAAAAAAATATCTTAATTAATATTTGGTCCTATTTTCCTGACTATGTGTGTGGTGGCAATATATACTCCGGTGCGTCTTAGCTGGGTTTCCGTCAGTTACCGTTCACCGCTCCCCATGGGGCGGATCAAAGGATGCCATTTTGGTTGCACATAGTCGGAAACATCGACGAATAAACAATTTCTATATGATGCTAGTTTGTAGTGTATTCATACATTCCCTACAGCGAGCTGCAAATGAATTATTGATTATTTTTAATAATGATAATTATTTTTAAATCTAAAAAAGATTTATCTAATTGAATAAGTCATGACCTTGATTCAATTTTAAAAGTATTATAGAGAATGGTCATTAAAATCATATCGTATTACAAATATTCAATATGAAGATTTTTTAGACAAAAGAGTATTGACATGCACCTTATAAGTACCTAAGCTATTTATTTTTAATTTACTTGAGAAATGTGTTTTAGATTAAACTATTTTATCCGTTTTGTTGCCTTTGGGTTTGTAGTTATTAACCATAATTCTATGCAAGTATTTATTCCTCTCGATACTTGGGACAAGTTGATTTTTTTCTAGTAATAAATTCTTAAGATATAAATTCTATACAAGTTAATGCCTTAAATAACAAAATAATATGTGTTCATCACATGTTGTTTAGATACATATATATCGAAAACAACTTATTTGCATTTTTTGGGATAATGGCTAGCATATAAACAACCCGTTCAGATAGGCTTCATTTTTGAATAGAGATTGTTGTTGAATATTAAAGCTGCTCAGGACCGGAAGCGGGTGGTGCATTGCGGTACTATGCCCTAGTCCCATACCACGAGAATCTCTGTCACACTCATCTTTATTAAACCTGTCTATAATATTATGTCATGAAGAATATTACAAAGATTACGTTATTTCGTGTAAAAATCTATTGATATATTAATGGATTAGAACAATCCAATCCTAGTCCACAAAATTATAGGATGCTTCATAATTTTTCGTTCATACTTTTAGGTCTATAAATCTTACAGTCTAAGAGTTGTACTTAAGTTATATGGAAATAAATGAAGATCTTAGTTTTAAAACTCTTCTGAAAACAAATTTTGTCTTTATTTAGCGCACTGGCAGACGCGATTCCAGCATTTTCAGCACTTCCAGCGCTCTCTAGCGGGTTTAATTGCGTTTAAAAACCATTCAGGGACTAAATCAAACACATACGAACAATTTCCAGCAAAATCGGTCCAGCCGTTAATAGGAATTTAGTGACATACATATATGTACATAAGAGTTATTTATTCGTACATTAAGAGTAGCTTTGCCCGGCGTGCTTTACAACGGTGACATGGGTACAATTTTCCTTGGAATTTACCTTGGAATGTTTATACGGAAAAGGAATAACAATAACTTACATACATACATAACAGAAGATCTCACCCCATTAAGTCCGTTTGTAATTTATTTTAAAGGCCGAGTTAAGCGAGTCAAATTAATAAGTTATTTTTGCAATTTATGGTTTGTATTACGAATTATCGATTGTGGCCAATGGTAGGAGCGTGTCGCATTTACGCATGTCTAGACGACGCAGCCCTGTGCTCATACATACTGAATTTATTATTATATTTCGGCTGTTTGATATCCAACTTTAGCATATTTTTCTTCAATAGTTTTGCGGGATATATTTTATTTTGCTTATTCAAGTTGTGTGATGGGTGGATAATAAATTACACTTTAATACAGAATAAATTGTAGGCAATTCAAGTAGTAATTAACTTTCTTTAGCTTATTATCGACGGTAAAGAACATTTGTTTACAAAATTGCGATTGATTTCAATGAATCTTATTTTAATGAGTTACTTGTGATTAAAATAATAACTGTTATTTTAGGTGAAGAGTTAATTGAATCACAGATACCTACGAACTCAGTTATTCAGCTAAGATGTTTTGTTTGTACTGTCTTTCTTCTACATTATATAATTATAAACCAATCTCACAAGCCTATGTCAAAAAGAAAAAAGATACAGGATTTTTTTTTCGACGTTGAATTACAGTCGCTGTATTGCATATGCGCTTGCGCAGGTCGTAAACCAAGACATGCGGCTGCCCGCCTGCCCTCTATATATAGTGGACTGCCTATTCTTGGAGTAGCCCCCTGCCTGCCACGGGCCCACCACTCCGCCAACCTTGACAGTCGCATTCTGCTACTATTTTGGTAATGCTATGATTATAACCATATGGAGAAAGAGGTTACTTACCAAAAAGGTGAAATACATTCTTTCGCCAGCCAACAGTTTATCACTTGTGATCAAAATAAATTAAAAAAAATATTCAGAAATGTGAGAATACAACTTATTACTCTACTACTAATCGAATTTTCTGAAGTATTCAATTTTTACAAGTGATCAAATAAATATTTTATCGATTAGTCAGTAGTATATTCACTGTGTGTAATGTTTCTCAAGTTATCTGGCTTGGTTTTCTTATAGAATAGGCATCTTAAAATAAGATATTATTTCATGAATTATCGGAGTCATTGTTATAAAAGTTATTAATTAGTTAAATATAACAATAATTCTTTCTTGCAGCCTCTTTTGACAGACTTAAAATTCAATACGATTGAATCTGACCCATACCTTGCTCAGAAATGGTTACCTTATTGATGTGAAATAATTGCTTACTCACTAAAAATATTTTAGACCTCCTATTTAGATACGTTTTGGTGGATCGGTGAACCGTGAATAAAGGCCATAAAGATTATGTGTAGGTACTTTATAAATAACTATAATGATATTCATTATCAGCTTATAAGTGCTGCGTCCTAGAACGCTGGTAAAGCTGGCAGAAGTTACATAATAGTATTACTCCTGAAAAAAAACGGTGTATGGGCAATAAACCCACCACAAGGGCCTCGTATATGGAACTTCAAATGCATCCGGGACCAACAACTAAACTAACTTATTATTGTTACATTCTAATGATGTTAAATAAAATGATATTAATAAGATTTATTCCTCGCTGTTTTCATGTTTTAATGCAATAAACCCAGTACCCTTTGTTAACAGAATTACAAGACCAGAAGTTAATTTTTATAGTACCCCAGAACCAATAAAATCGTAGAATCGTATCGTAGAACATGCATCCCTTGAGAGCGATTTTCCCACGTACAGACAAACTATTTGTGTTGAAGATCCAATATTGGGTTACCGATGATATGTCAAGTGCATTCATCTTGTGTTATGGCTGTGTCGAAAAAACATCTTGTATCTTTATCCCACGATCATTACACATTAGGGCAGCTCAATCTAATAATAATAATCTAATCTAATAATAATACGCCACTATATATTATTATTAGAATATAATCTGTAGCAACATGTTCAGATGCTTGAATAAATTTATTTCTTCCATTTTGTCTTCTAAGCTATATGCGGGTAGATTTTGCTTGATTTTTTGTGGAAGTAAGCTACATAATTTTGTTTTATTAATGGATATAGATTTCCGCCAATTGACGTCTAATTTTATCAAATATCTAAGCTTTATTTAAGCACGCAATATTAATGGTTTCCAAACCTGATGTTGAGACTACGTTCTGAGAAGAAAAATACCTAAGTCTAGAAAGATGACTAACTTGAAAGAGACTAAGGACTCGATCGGGGATCGATGCAAAGACAATCATTGTCGTTGGTGTATACCTCGGATGATGGATGGGATTACGATACCCCACGTCAAACCATGACATACCTTATGACGGATCCTGCCCATCATGTTGTACGCCACCGATAACGAAATACGATTTTCAAATTTAACATTTTTAAATTTAACTTTTTTAAATTTAACTTATTTAAATTTAACTTATTTTTAGTTTTAACTTAAACAATAAAGGATACAAACATTTTTGACTACCAAACACCATTATGAGTTTTACTGAAAACAGCTGAAAGAACTGTTTTCGTCATCGGATCATCTGTTTAAATCACCATAAAGACGGCATCCACCCGTCATTGCGAGCGTACTGTCACATTTGCGTAATATTGATTGTTCTGGGGGCGATCAGCCGAGACCCTCTCCTCTCGTACTTGCGCGGTGAACGCTCCTGTGTCCTTTTTGCTCCTATGAGGAAAGGGGTGCGAGAGAAAAGGAGGGTTGAGCAAATTGATTAACTGCTACAGCTGCTGTGGTGTGGATGGTTAAATTGCAAAAGAACCATTCGCTTATGATTCTACAATGCTTTTTTATGATGCCTTTTTTGTATTATTTGAAGTCAAGCCTAATTTTTATTGTTACCTGATAAATATAACATTTTATTATGATTTTGATTCTGATAAAAAATACACGTTATCCGAAAAAATGTTTTCAATGGTAAATCAAGGACGTCCATCATTATATGTTATTTAGGTATTCTGTGATATATCTATAGTGAAAATTGTTGAGATGTTTAAACGTACCTATTATTATAGATCTAAGGTCAGCAGTGGGCGTCGTAATGCTGATATGATGATGATCGTTAAAGAAACAATGTTTAAATATGGCAATATAAATAAAAGTTGCCCTATATTAATAAATTATTTAAGATACAGTACGATACAGCCGAATCCATTAAATCCTACGGGCAGCTTATGAAACTGCACGTGTACGCATAATTGTAAACTTGACCTTTCCTGGCTCCTTTCCGTATGACGTCGGCACCGTTTACTTTCCCTAAGCCTGGGAGTCTACCCGTCCGTAGCAGCTCGTAGTATCGTAGCCGTCACCGAGCGCGCCGGGATGCCTCACCGTCGGAGGTGACTGTCACACGCCGTGTGTGGATACTTTAACACTAGGTTATAACTCAGTTAGTGATTTAATAGTACAAGAAACATAATATAATTAACATAATAAAGTACCTAGTGATTGTTCTGGTAAGTTAAAATAAATATTACATTATTTTTTTATGAATTTTCTTGAGTCTGACAATTTTTACTTGTATATCTGTTTAAACAGTTACAGTAGTTATAATGTGAATATTTCCCATCCAAAATAATTTTGAAGATCACTTTTTATTTATTTATTTGGATTTGCCAGAGAAAATGACATTAATTAATTCAGATTCTGTCATAGACCGCCACATGCTTTTACAATAATAATCCTTAAAAAAATATAATCGTTTTATGAACTTTCTATAACCGCATCGAAATGGCATTTCTTCTTTTAAGAAAATGTAATTTTTCTGCTTGCGTCTAAATACCTACAAGATGATTTTCTTGCGATAAGAACTGTTATCGTCGTGTTCACAAAGTACAGGCGACGTTTTTAAATTAGACCGCCTTTCTTCTTGCGAAGATAGAGTTGATTTTCCCATGCGGTATAGTGCATTGTGATAACAGGTTAATTGCGAACTATGTGTGTTTATCGGTTGAGAGTTTTGTTGATTTTAGTAGCATTGCGCAATACGGAGATTTACATTTTTTCAGCAACGGATAATTTCAAGGATTTTATTCATTGAATATATTCAGAAGTTGAATTCAATACGAGACCCAGGCCAACATACTAATAGACATGACAAGTATTTTTAAGAATTAATAATATTTGTTGTTTTAGTAATAGTTAGGCTCAATAATGTAATGAGAAAATTAAATGTGAAACCAATGAGGGCTAGTTGTGCTTTTGGCATTATTTAGAACCCCATAGGCTTTTTAGCTCCCTAGAAAGGGTTTTAAAGGGGAGAGGTAAACAAATAAAATACATATTTGTAAATTTTATAAGTATTCTTAATATAAGGTATCTTATAAAGTATAACATAAGCAAAAAATTATCATTTGTTTTAATTGTGACTTTCAGATGGCAAAAAGAATCTAATAATAAAGAGATAAACTATAAGATTATTTAAAAAAAAAACACAGATATGCTTTTCAATTTAATTAATGTAGCTAAAAAACGTCTTAAAGACACCAAAATTTATTGTACAAAACTGTTTAGTCACAATCTTTTTCCTTTTGTTTTTGAACCAGGCTGTGACTTATTATAACTCTGTGTGGCAATTCCAAAGTGTATAAACAAAATATTGGAGTCAAATAATAGAGTATTTAATGCAGCCAAGTAGGAGCATGTTGACGGCAGGAGCACGTTCGGGCAACTGAGCACAATGCCTGAAATCGACAAAATAATACACACTTTTGTTTCACTACGATTTTGTCTAAAACCAACGGAAGTTAATCCAAGTCTCAAGTTCTCAGTAGTAGAATATTACATGCAATTATTTATTAAAATAAAATAATATTTCCTAGTCATTTAATAGGAACCTAGTTAGACGTAGTAAGATGAATATCAATAGACCTATTGTGTAAGAATCTATACGGCCATTGTTAAAAGTAATTAATTAAGAGGAGAACCAGAATATTTTGAAGGGAGAAAAGATAAGCATGTGATGTAAAATTCCTCTGACATTAAATTGACCAAATCCAAATTTGCTTATAGACGTAATAACTGATATATACTTAGTTCCACCAAGGCTAAACTGACACCAGTACGTACACTCACCTCTTCCATTATCATCCAGTAATCATAAACACGAGTAGTAACCCTGAGCTTTGGATTCAATTACATTGTTCTTTTAAATACAGCTATCTAATCTGTCCCATCAACATGTATTAAAACTTTGCATGATATTTTTTCAGTGTTTTCAATTGCATAAAAATTACAAGATGTAATTATTACGGACAATTTAAATAGTCGCCGTGAATAGTGGAATGTTAAACATTTTGTCGGAGTCTTTACTTTTATACATCCTTATACCCGAGCTATTTATCTTTTATAACTCAAATAAGGCCTCAATAAATAAGGCATAAGGCTGTTATATTTATTCCGCGTTGAACGAATTTCAAATGGTTATATACCTATGTGAGCTAAAAAAATTTAGACTGCGTAACTTAGTTAAGCGTTTATTAAGAAAGGGACTAATGTTTCTTATATTTTAGTCATCTAGTGTTCCTCACAGCCTGCATATACTGGTCGGGCGCAGGAAAAACCATTTGAAAACATTCGAGTGTAAGCAAGCAACAAAAAGGTGGATTGACATAAACGCTTAAAATAATTAAAGTTGTGTTTCCCTTTCGTAAGAGAACCGTAACTATAAAACAATAAAACGCGATCAATATATTTGTTACCAGTAAAAAAACATACCCACGCGACGAAAAATTAAAGTTAATTAGTATTTCGCCAGCAAAAAACATTAAAGCGGACAATAATCGACATTTAATCGGACGCTAAGAGGCGATTCGAATCGATATTATGTCGATTGAATCGATGTGATGCAATGTTGTGATCGCTGACCTCTGTGGTAATATAATTGATTACGAAATTTATTATGTTCTCGTTTGGATCGAATTAATATTAATTAATTAAAATGAAAGATCAAAAATAGATTAAGTATGAATTTGTAACTTAAATTGTTGTCTGTATTTTCGTGATAAAGATGGCTATCAATTGAATTAAACCTTTGAAGCTTTTTATTCAACAAAAGTTCTTTATTATTGAAATTCATTTGGAATAGTTTCTTCTTGACTAATTTATCAAAATAAAAAATATACCAATCAGCTGTTCAATGTAACATTATTATTAAAATCTTAAATTCAAATGAGATGGCATCATTCAGTCATATTTGTGCATAAGTACTATATATTTTTTACAATGTAAACTTCACTGACAACTCTTATTACAACCTGCCACACGACAAGCAAGTTAACGTAGACTGGAGCTTACCATGACTTCCCCGCATAATTTTTATTAAGATAAATATATCTAAACGTTAATGAATTACAAAGAATAAAATATTTTTATTAAATTTATACAAATATAATTTGACACCACTTTGATGTCGTCTTAGTTCTTGTTTAAGAAACCAAAATGAAAACCAAAGACCTATAGATCTATAAAATACGTGTGTAAAAAACAACCACGTCTCCGAGCCCTCAGATGGGATTCGAACCCACGACCTTTCGCAATCCGGGCGACTGGTCTGACCGCTGAGCTACCGAGACGCTGGCAAACGCGTCGAATTTTACAAACGTATTCCAACTTCTACTATGAGCTAGTATCGTTCCACCGATGTTGAACGCTAACTACCTTCAACATTGAAAGTAATATTTTTACAAATATTAAACAATCAATTAAGATGGAACCAGCTATAATTATGTTTTTATTTAATTTTTTGCATTCACAATGCAATATTTCCATAAGATATAAAATACGTGTGTAAAAAACAACCACGTCTCCGAGCCCTCAGATGGGATTCGAACCCACGACCTTTCGCAATCCGGGCGACTGCTCTGACCGCTGAGCTACCGAGACGCTGGCAAACGCGTCGAATTTTACAAACGTATTCCAACTTCTACTATGAGCTAGTATCGTTCCACCAATGTTGAACGCTAACTACCTTCAACATTGAAAGTAATATTTTTACAAATATTAAACAATCAATTAAGATGGAACCAGCTATAATTATGTTTTTATTTAATTTTTTGCATTCACAATGCAATATTTCTATAAGATATAAAATACGTGTGTAAAAAACAACCACGTCTCCGAGCCCTCAGATGGGATTCGAACCCACGACCTTTCGCAATCCGGGCGACTGCTCTGACCGCTGAGCTACCGAGACGCTGGCAAACGCGTCGAATTTTACAAACGTATTCCAACTTCTACTATGAGCTAGTATCGTTCCACCAATGTTGAACGCTAACTACCTTCAACATTGAAAGTAATATTTTTACAAATATTAAACAATCAATTAAGATGGAACCAGCTATAATTATGTTTTTATTTAATTTTTTGCATTCACAATGCAATATTTCTATAAGATATAAAATACGTGTGTAAAAAACAACCACGTCTCCGAGCCCTCAGATGGGATTCGAACCCACGACCTTTCGCAATCCGGGCGACTGCTCTGACCGCTGAGCTACCGAGACGCTGGCAAACGCGTCGAATTTTACAAACGTATTCCAACTTCTACTATGAGCTAGTATCGTTCCACCAATGTTGAACGCTAACTACCTTCAACATTGAAAGTAATATTTTTACAAATATTAAACAATCAATTAAGATGGAACCAGCTATAATTATGTTTTTATTTAATTTTTTGCATTCACAATGCAATATTTCTATAAGATATAAAATACGTGTGTAAAAAACAACCACGTCTCCGAGCCCTCAGATGGGATTCGAACCCACGACCTTTCGCAATCCGGGCGACTGCTCTGACCGCTGAGCTACCGAGACGCTGGCAAACGCGTCGAATTTTACAAACGTATTCCAACTTCTACTATGAGCTAGTATCGTTCCACCAATGTTGAACGCTAACTACCGGATTGCGAAAGGTCGTGGGTTCGAATCCCATCTGAGGGCTCGGAGACGTGGTTGTTTTTTACACACGTATTTTATATCTTATAGAAATATTGCATTGTGAATGCAAAAAATTAAATAAAAACACCTATAGATCTATTAAAACTATACCACTTAAAATACTATTAAGAATAATAATGTATTTCTTGGTAGCATCTGCATTTTTATTTTACTAGCCACGTCAAACTGAATCTATCATGAATCAACATAGGAAGTATCGTGCACAACCGCAACTCGAAACTCTATTCAACGACCATGAACCTCGAACGTAATCTCTCGAAAGGGCTGCCGACCGTTTGTTGTTTATGGGTCAAAAGTACATAAATTCAATTGTTTCACTTAATTTTCAATGAATAAAGTATTTTTCATTTCTAACTATTATAGAAGAGTAAGAATTACGTAATATACATTGTTCGTACATTAAGAACGTAGCTTGCCGATGGTATGGTAACATATGAATAAACAGATAGTTGTTATATTGAATTCTAGTTTATTGTACTTAAACGTGAGTGTTCAGCCTTGTACATATCTTTACTCACTTTAACGAAGACTCCAATATTTAACTTGAAATTCATAAATTGCTTGTAGTCCACTGAAGCGGTTACATACTGCCGAGATACATGAATATTTTCATGTTACCGTATTTTATATCTTATAGAAATATGGCATTGTGAATGCTAAAATGAAATAAAATACATTACCGTATTTTATAAAGCGAGCGATTTGACTATTAATGTAAGAATAAAAAACGGAAACTATAATATTATATTATATGTTAATATGCCGTTCCACTCTATAAAGGGGAAACTACAGTCTGAGACATAAAACAATAAAGAGCTGTTCTCATATTTCTGAGCCTCGCACTGTAACTTTTACTTCAGCAACGGGAAACAATTGCTTGCTGACATTTTGTTTGAACTTGTTTATATGCGAGTAGATCCGATTCTTCGCGTATTTGCAACCTGGTTATCAGGATTCAAACCTTAGATAGCGATCAGTATTTTAAGAATGCGTTTGTTTTATGTTTCACGTTAGAGATTCTTTTGGCAACCCTTTGTTACATAAAAGAACGCTAGTAACAGAGCGCTCACTCATTTGTGGTGCAACTGCCTCGTTCATAATTTTCGGCAATTTTCTAATACTCTTACACCCGTCGACGATGCAAAATTTTCTTTAATCTCATAGAATACCACAGCTTGCATATTTAAGACTTCCGGGCTTAATTGACTACGATGAGTTTCTCTGGTTTGTTGAGTGAAATGTAGTTAGTGACCTAGTTACGCTGCCAAGACGATCCACCAAGACGAAATCTTGATTTTTTTTAACGAAGAAAAATTATGTATCTTTACGTAATTATGTACGTGTTGGCCTCTTTATCTTCATACTTTTTTATTTAAGGTTGAGGCGTGTAAATCTCATATGTATATTGTAAGTCTATTGTTACTTATACAGAACATCCTCCACAGGAAACCGTATTGGTTGTTTTGCTACTGGGCGTGTAGGTGTGAACGAAGCCACAAAAGGTAATTCGAAGCCTGAGACACAATCTTAAAATCAAATACGATAAATCCGCAAATGTTCTTCTAATGTAATACAGAGACAACAAAATCCATTGACTCTTTAAGCCGCTTTTGAGCATGAATGAATCGCGTTTCAGCGTCTTTTTGTTCGATTCCAGTTTTATTTCATTATTTTATATATCGCACCACCGTCTAGCCAATGTGGTATCTTTGGGTTTGTATTTTAATGGTTTGATAGATTGAAACAACGCTCCAATCGTACTATGATAGAACTACTGATATCATTCATACTAATCCAAATGACATATTTTTAGTATTGGGTGATTTTAATGTAACTCAAGGCGTCTGGTACTTTGACAATGACTCTGGCAGTATGAACGTGGAGGCCAGTAATGATCCACTGGTTGAGCTCACTAGTGACTTTATGAATCTCTCCTTGCTATCACAATTTAACGCCGAGTTTAATTTAAATGGTCGATTATTGGATTTAATATTCTGTAACATACCCTGCTTTATAACAGCTAATAATAACCAACTGGTACCAGCAGATCAGCATCATAAAGCGCTCAATATTGAGTTACCGATTTGTTTACCTAAACCTTTGAAACAAAATAATTTCTTTAAAAAAATGTTCTTCCAGGCAGACTTTGATAGCATGAAACAGGAATTAATTTCTGTGGACTGGGACAATTGTTTTTCTACCATGTCTGATATAGAATCCAGGGTTGATTTTTTTTACCAAGTTCTGTATAATCTTATTGAGAAATACGTACCTTCCAAGAAAATTCTTGATAGTAATAAATATCCACCATGGTATAATCATTCTTTAATAAAGCTTAGCAACGAAAAACGTAAATACCACAGCAAATGGAAAAAGTATGGAAATCTAAATGACTACAACACTTTTTCAAAACTTAGGTCTAGACTCCGAAAACTCGAACACAAATGTTACTTAAAATTTCACACATTAGCTGAACAAAAAATTAAAGAACACCCTAAATACTTTTGGTCGTACGTCTCATCAAAAAAAATGAACGGAGATATTCCTAATAAAATGTTTTATGACGGCAAAGCACTTAGTGACGGTAATGAAATATGTGAAACATTTAACAAACATTTTCAGTCAGTTTTCGTTACTACGCCAACATTGGCTACTTCCAGCTTACCCCCATCCAATTTCACTGATTCCAGTTTGAGTATAAATTCTATAGACCTAAGGGATGAAATAATTCTTAGGGAACTCAAATGTGTAAATATTCACAAAGGTGCTGGATCAGATAACATTCATCCCTTGCTAATTTCAAGGTGTGCGGAGGAATTACTTAAGCCCATTCGTAACATATTCAACTTATCAATGAGCACGGGAATATTCCCCAGTTTTTGGAAGCATGCTTTGGTCACACCGATACCTAAGAACTCTCAAAAAGAATCAATTACACAATACAGACCCATATCAAAGCTTTGCATATTTGGCAAAATATTTGAAAAAATTGTAGCGCAACAATTATCTTACGCAGCCCGTCATCACATTTCTCAAAGCCAACATGGTTTCATGAGGTCACGAGGTGTGGAGACTAACATGCTTACATTCACTGACTTCTTGCTGCGTACTATGGATGCTAATACTCAGGTAGACGTTGTGTACACCGACTTTTCTAAGGCTTTTGATAAAATAAATCATGATCTTCTTTTGAAAAAACTTAGTAAACTCGGTGTGCACGGCAATCTGCTGAGGTGGATTGAATCCTACATTCGAAACAGGAGTCAAGCTGTTTGTCTGAAGGGATACCGTTCTACCCAAGTAGCAATTATGACTAGTGATTAAATCTTATATATCTTTACTTTATCTAAAGTTGGATTTTGCTAAATCAAAAAGGATTTCCTGAAGTCTTTTCTTTCTTTAATACTAAATAGTTTTAAACTACCGCTACTTAAGCGAGTAAGGAATACTAAAAACCGAGTTAAGTATTCTTAAAACTAGTTTGATTTAAGTATACCTACACTTAAAACTTAAAATATTTTTTTACTTTACTCGGATTATTTGAAAGCTCACTTAAAACTCTATTGAATAATTAAAGTATCTTTTAAAACTCATTAAGAAAAAATATATTTTCTAGATAAATTTAAGATGATTTTAATACCAAGTTCTAAATATTGATTATCTGAAGTATATTTTCATTCCTTTTTTACTAAAATTAGTAAGATTAGAGTAAAAATTCATTTAATGGGACGTTTTCTCCAAATATAACCAAAAGAAACATTGATGAAGCTAGAAAAATAAAAAGATCTGGTGCCTTTCGTCGACGTGTAGAGAAATATAAAAAAATAACGTTGTGTGTACAACCCGGTTACAATATCTGTGGACCTGATGACGTCACGTCAGCGCTTAGGTACGGTGCACAAACCAAAAGCGCGGGGAGGTGACAAGAGAACAGGGAGGGGGCTTGACATTCCAGCGAGGTCCACAGATATTGTAACCGAGTTATACTTATGTACGTACGTAAAAAGTTATACTTCTTTATCGTTACTAAAAAAATATAACTAAAAATTTCCCCCCGTGTGCTCGTATTCTTTGTATGTGAAAAGAAAGATAAATTTATAAATTATATAGTGATCAGTAAGAAGCGTTAGCGTTAGATTAACAGATTTCCTATATATCTGTATACAGAATCAAGTAATATATCAAAAACCATTAAAATAAACTGTTTAACCAATAGAAATGTAAAACTAATAATTATTTATATTACAAACAAATAAAAAGAATACATTCCGACAGTTAACCTAAAATCAATAAACGCACTTAAAAAGTTTATAAAATAAAAACCACTTTTAAATAAAATTGTTATATTGTTATTATATAATATAAAATTGTTATTATAATTTTAAATAAATTACTTTTAACTACCATATATAATTTAAAATCACACACACCCACACATTCATAATTAGTGGCCAACTTCATCCTGCTGGTTTATTCTATATCGCTTTTGTGGCTAACTTCACCCTGTAAGTTTTGTGCTGCAGTGATGAAATTTCACTCACAACATTTTTTCATAACGCGCCTAAAGAAGTATAACTTCAAAAATAACTCGAATGTGCTTTAAATGCTGCAAACCTGAGCAATGCGACACCTTCGAGTCAGACCTTAGTGTTGTTAATGTATTACGAGGAAGATGATACCACGGTAAATTTGAATTGAGGTGATTCCAACTCTTAATGAATCGACACTAATCGATCGATCAACACGAGCTGACGATAACGCATCAAAAGTTGATCATGATTTTTATTTTAGAGACCAATTAAGAAACTGGTCCATTTATCACAATATACCACATACTGCAATCGATGCTTATTGCAGATTATTGACAAGCATGATCCAGGTGTTGTGCCAAAAGACGCTAGAACACTTCTGAAAACAATAAAATCTGTAGATATAGAATACTGTAGCAGTGGGGAATACTGACACAACGGATTTAAATAAAAATATTCTGTAGTATTTTGAAAATTTAGGTAAAAATGTCAACTTATGTATAAATGTAAATATCGACGGCTTACCCACATAAAAGTTCAAAAGTAGAATTTAGGCCAATTCTCTGTAACATTTATGAGATGACCAATGTGCCTGTAATGAAGCAGAACAGAAGTTATTTTATGTAGGCACCTATTCATTATTGTTGCTGAGTTTATAAGCCCTCTAAATAAATGGGGATTGGATAGTTATTTAATATCACGTAAGTACTT
This sequence comes from Calamotropha paludella, assembly GCA_927399485.1. Lineage (NCBI taxonomy): Eukaryota > Metazoa > Arthropoda > Insecta > Lepidoptera > Crambidae > Calamotropha > Calamotropha paludella. The sequence continues at coordinate 13,266,842 of OV656803.1, read as the reverse complement.
ACCGCTTATTTTATTTCCTCGACTATCTTACATAAACCTCTTCCCACCACAAAATATACAAGAACTATAGAATGTCAAGTTAAGAAAATATTAAGACGAAATCTGATCTTAACTAAATCAAACTATAGAATCACTTAATACCAAAATGTATTAAATAGTACTTCGCCAATACGGTTTTCAGAATAAGTTAAGTATAATATCTCTTAACTAGCACTACTTCAAATGTAATTTGTCTTTACTTTGTCTTAAATAGCCTTACAAAATCAATATTGTCTAAAGTCTTACTTCATAAGGAAACTTATGATTTAACGCCATTTTGCACTTTATGTGAAAAAATTATTATACATTTTCCGACAACACTTCATCAAAAACTAGAGTAAATTGAACATTATTAATTTTGTTATAGTAATTCTAACTACATGAATAATTAGTATGTTTATAGAAAATGTAGAACTTTGCAATATATGCAAAAGAATAAACATATTGCAATATTGTTATACAAAATTTTATTGTTTTTTTTAGTATTTCAACAGCCCGTCTGTTTTATAGCACTATCTATAGATTTTACACGAGAAACAATCATGCGTTTTAAATTTCCAATGCATTCAACGACATAAGAAAGCCTTTTTAGACATAAAAATTAGTTGTTTAGTCGCCATTTTCCTAAACCTTAAAACAGTTATTGTAATGAATTAAAAGTTCGCCATATTTTATAAAATTATGTAACTTAAATCACTATAAAGCAAAATAGGTTTTTAATTTTACTTCACTAAGATTAAATCGAATATCTGCAATTCAATAGTGAAAGTTTTAACAAGGTATAGTAGATATCTTTAAGTCTATCTCTTGATCTGAAATCAACCTACAAGGTATCTTAAAGTCAATGTTTAGAGTTCTGCTAAACCACCTTTCTTAAATAGGGTTAAAGTTTATCTTAATAGTAGTATTAACTCTTTCTTAACATGTCGTTAAATGCTGTGCCCATTTTTACTTAACTAGCCCTTGGAGTGTATCTTGAAGATATCTTGAAGGACATATTAGTTTTAGTCAAGACAACAGCTGGAATTCGTCTACTTGCCTTCAAGATATCTTCAATTCCTTTTTAAGACATTTGTTTGCTACTTGGGTAAAAGCTTGCCGGTTACGTCCGGTGTACCCCAAGGGTCTCATCTTGGGCCATTGCTCTTTGCGATGTACATAAACGACATAGGAGATGCTACTCGCTTCTCAGAACATCTTTTGTATGCCGATGACACAAAAATGTACAGGAAAGTAAATTGTGTTGAAGACTGCTATAAGTTGCAATCTGACATTAAAGCACTATCCAAATATTGTCACAACAATCAACTTTTCTTAAATACTGACAAGTGCTACATAATATCATTTACCAGAAACCGATCACCAATACGGTATGACTACAGTCTCAATGAAGATGTTCTTAAACGCTCAAAACACATAAGAGACTTGGGTATCATCATGGACGAGCAACTATCTTTTAACTTACATATAGACTCAATTGTAAAAAAAGCTTTCAGAACATTAGGATTTATAAATAGAATAACAAAACCTTTCAAACAAACTATCACTCTAAAAATATTATATTTTACGTTTGTTAGATCTCTTTTGGATTTCGGATGCAATATTTGGAATCCTTTTTATAAAAAATATATAGACAGAGTTGAGAAGGTTCAAAAAAAATTTATAAAACTATTCAACTTTCGCCGTGGTTCTCAGGAATCATATGACACAACCCTCGCTAATCTAAAAATCTTAAGTTTAAATGATAGGCGTAAACAATTTGACATTCTGTTTTTACACAAGATTTTAAATGGTTTGATAGATAGTCCCTTATTATTATCTAAAATTAATTTTATAAATAAAGCAAGGCTTCCCATACGTGCTACCCGAAAACTAAAATGTTTCGTGCCGCCAGTCCTTCACAAAAATTACACCAGAAACTGTTTTATCTATCGTTCATTGACATTTTACAACAAGGAATTTAATCATATAGATTTATTCGGTGTCTCATTGAGAAGTTTAAAAGGCGCATTATTGAAAGAATTATGCACTAATGACAAATAATTAGGTTTGTCTCATTTGTATTGTTTTGTTTTTTTTTTTGTTCTTAACTTGCTACACATTTGGCGATACATCAGGTTTTTATTGACTGTCCAATTCAATTCATCCATGTGTATGCTCTGGATTTATTTGATTTCATTTGTTTGCAATCTTATATATCATGCATGTTTGTATTCTCGATACTGTACTTGTATTACCGCTTCTTATCTTAGCTTCATATTAAATTATTGTTCGAAATTCTGAAGTAACTTTCGGTACTCCTTGTCTAAAATGAAATATGTCAAAATTCTATGTAATTATTGTAGTGACTGTTTTGTACCAAAATAAAGAGAAAAAAAAAAAAAAAAAAAAAGAATTGATTCGAAGAGAAATGTCTAGTTGGTTGGCTTAGTTGAGCAGGCATCGGCACGTGCCACACAAGAGGGTCAATTAGCGCACTGCGCAACTCGATGATCCTCACTCACTCGTAATTACACGCGAACTGCGCGCGAGTTGAATCGAGCAGTATTGTTCTTGTCTTTACTCAATTGGAATATTCTTTTTTGTTGACGTATCAAATTAAATTATGGTATATATACGTTCAAATAATACATGGTATAATTCAAAAGAGAATAATTTGTTTATTGAAGTATACTATTAGTGCTTCGATTCGACTCAACTTCGATTTCATGTTATTTTTAAACTAAGAACACTACACGACTTTTATACAACAGATGTAATAAATTGCAACTTTAATTTACAGTTACAGTTTTATTTGTATTAAAAGGGTTTTTTTACACCTTCTAATTGTATCTTTGATTCAATATTACATTATTTCAGTTTCTGTTTGGTTATGTTAGGTACATATTTATAATGACAGATAGCGATAAATACATAGTAATAAACAGACTTTATTCTAAAATAAAAATTGGGCATATGAATTATTCCAACAGCCTCGCTTTAAATTTCCAAATATTTATTATATTTATCTTGTATCTATCCACATACAGGAAAGTCTTTATACCCAATTTTTATATGAAAGGTTGTAAGCACTAATCAGTGCAGTGGACGTGGAAAATGACAGAATCTGGTGATGCAACATTGGTCAAAGCAACTGATCTATAACGTTTGCGATTTGCGGCCGGTTTCCAAATATCTCTCCGTTTCCGCCGCTTTCACTGAGTTTTCCTGATCAGTGAAATGAAACAAATCATACGGCAAACAAGTAAACGTGGAAAAGGTTGACTTCTAAAAATGTTTGAGTTCTTTACATGCTTATGAATTTGTACTCTTTTTAATTGGTTTTTGGGTGTGTGTACTCATTTGGTGGGTTATGGCCTACTCTTTCTATGGTATTTTCATTCATAGGATAGGCCTGTGCTCCAGCGATGTAGACTATTCATGTCCATCGTTCATCACCAAATGGTGATGATGATGAAAACAATACGCAAGTTGACAGTATGACTAAAATTAAAAGTTAGTTATTGAACTATGTAGTTACGAGTATATTGATCGCGAGAAAAACACCAAGAAATTTGAATGAAATATTTAATGGTTTATATTACTGGAAACGCTTATTCGTTATCGTTAAAAATAAAAACATTAATACATAATCTCCCTGGTCCCTTGCGATTAAGCTGGTGATTCTAATGATATTTGTTAAAGAAAAAGACACATACTATATTTTATGACCTAATGACCGTAGAAAATAAACTATTCTATCGAACTAAATCTAGTCACTAATTTCGAATGCGTTTTTAAAAGAAGCATTAAAAATGAGCTCCACTGGCGCCTTGATAGTAGTGTTTAAAGAGTACCTATTTAATTTCACTATGTTTTCTTGTGCTACGTCTAGTTTTGTAGTTTCTTCGTTTTGTTTTCCAGCGTAAATATTTACATTTCCCAAAGGAATATTACAATTTTTTAATTATCTGATCATTTGTTATCAAGGGCGTTGTTATTGTGTTTACATTTATCACTGGTGTTCCAAATAAAAAAAATACTTCCGGAATATCTAACCACTATGGCACGAAGAGTATTATTTCACAAACATTTTTTTTTTAATTATCTCTTTGAAGTGAATTTTTTCTCTTTGAATATACAGGAAAGGTATTTAAGTAAAATTTAAAAGTTTTCTCTTGTTTTAACTATTTTTTTTTGTCGCTTGCCTATATATATTTTTCAGTTATACAAAGTTTAATTTCGTTTCTGATTAAAAATATATGAAAATCATAGACCATTTCCAAATACCTTTCCTTTTATTCTTATGTCAACATTCATAACATATCTACTGCTAATCTTTGAATGGACATTGCTAATTAATTTTGCATGGACAAAAAATTAACATGACCGCAAATAACTTTTGTAAATAAAATAGACGTTTGTTTTAAATCGTTGATAACTATGTAAATTAGTGAAAGTGAAAACTGTGTGGTCGTCTGTGACCTTAAGTTAGTATTTCTATTGCATTCATGGATGCGCACGCGATGCCATTTGCTCGCTGTATTTATTATGACGAACACAAAAAATTGTGTCGTACGACGATAAAAAATCGATTATCATTTTTTTCCGCAACACATTCATTCTTGAATTGGGTTAAAAGTTACAACAAGAAAACATGTTTTATCTTTTATAAGTTTTTAATAGAAAGAAAAACTGAAAATGTCAGCCCCAGTATTTAAGAACTTGTCAAGATAAATTACACGAGCCTTCGTTTTATTACAGAGCTGCAATGATTACCATCCAGCTCCATCATTACACCCTGGGTATCATATAAGCACGACTAGATTCATACGAGCCCAAACTCAAAGTTATGCGTAACCACGCATAACTTTATTACAGAACTTAAAATATCGAAATTATTTAGATACCATTGTCATTAAGTCATTTAAATAATTAATGCAATTAAAAATATATATCGTTTTAATTTATTTATAAAGGCAACATGTCACTGTGAGGCGGAAATTTATTGTACATGTCCATTTTCAAGTTTCACTCTGCTAGTGCGATTATTGTAGTCTAGACGCTGGGAGATGTAATTTTGCTTTATTACATACATTTTAGGTACCGATTTCAGTTAATTTTTTAGGTTTTGTGCCTGACCATGTTCCCTAACTGCCTTTAAAGAAATAAAAAATAAAATAATAAAAAAGCTTGTGAATAAAGACTATATAGAAATAATGATTATTTTAAAACAAAAATGCGTGAAGATAATGTCTTTTACTTTAAAAACTACATTGCTAATTAAAAAAATGTAAACTATTTTTTTGTTGCATTTTAGTAACATACAAAAAAGGAGACTTTTATGTTTTTTATGTCCAAAAATAATTAATGAAGATATTTTTAATTTATATTTTTAATTGCAGGTAGGCAGGCTACAAGAACTCTTGACGTAGCCCATAAAGCCATGGCATAGTTGTTAACTTTTGACGAATAAATTGCAATTACTCATATTATCTTTCTCTAATCTTTTTGAGATAAAAACCCTGTAGGAAGAATGGGCCATTAGTTCACCACTCGAGACCAATGCGGCTTGGCAGCCGCGGGACCTGAAGGTATCTTTTAAAGAACGAAAGAGATCAGGATTGTGACGTTTCGGCCTTATACTATTGTTATAGATATCATTATATTTTAAGAGTGTAAAGTTTGATATGATTTAGATCGTAGAACAACCCCTTTAACTGTCCTCACGGTTACCGCCGTCCATGATTATGCAAGTCATGCTATCTGACTGTCACGGAGCTATTGTATTTGTAAAATAAAAACGAATGCTTTGCACGACGAGCCATTTTAGGAACTTACTTTTATAGTAAGTATCAGCCACCAAATTTACATTAAAATGGCATATTTTATTTTAAGTCCAATGTTCATACGTAACGTATAACATATAAATGTTATACGTTACGTATGAACAGTTCTGCTAAATATAAATATGGAAATTATGAAAACGTACCAATGCCTTAAAATCGCAAATATTAGGGTTACTCTACTTCTGATTTTACAATAATTGTATGGTAAAAAATAAGAAAACAACTTTCCACCAATAAGACATATTTTAATTGCTTATTGGCTAAGCTGTACCTTAGTTAGCAAGTCTGCTTATTAAATGAAACTAACATCAATGATAAATTAATATTATTACTATTCATATTTAAAAAATAATATTTGACTAATCGAAATCTAGCTTTTTTCATATATGTACTCTATAAATAATTCACATGTGGTTATATTATTTAATTAAAGAATTTTGAAACTAAATGAAAAAAAGAACTTTCTACAGGGTAAAATTTTAAAATCTTTCTTAATTGAACTTAGGAAAAGTAATACTCGTTTTATTTCATTACCATCCCAACGCATATTTATTTGTTGAAATACATACATAAGTTATAACTTTAATTAATTCGAATCAAAACGGTAAGAAATATACGTGTTGCTGCACTAAATTATTTCAACTGACATTGTGCGAAATTATAAGAGTTATAAGGTTAAATACAAAATCCGAGTGACAGCCCTAATTTCCCTCTCGCCAACGAACGTGGCCGGCGCGACTCACGGTCAAGGCAGCGTCGACCTGCACGTTTCATCTCTCGCTTCTCACGACCGATTTATCGTAACACTCCAATTTTAAGTTATGTAATTTATGTTGGTTATTCTTTTTCATTTATTATCAATTCACTCACGCTTAAATTTCATATAAACTTTCAAGTCCTAATACTTTAAAACGTTTTCGAAATATTTAATATGAAAGTAAATGAAATATTTTTTTGTTAGTATCGATATCTTAAATTTTAATTTAAAGTCGATATAATAGTCTTATACAAAATGATTTCTAGTAACTTTCTAGACTTGTGCATCTTCCTTAAGCGTATAAATTTTATAAGAATCGGGGCCTTATTTTGGCTATTTGATAGACGTAAAGTATAAGAACTAAATAAATAAATTATAAAAAATAATGTTTTGACGAATGTTTATTACCTAACCACAAATAAGGAGATAATAAAATTATGTACTCCAGAAAGGCACGCTACATATTGACAAAGTGATGTTATGTGCATATTAATAACAAAATTGCAATACGGAAACGATCGCTATCAGAAATCGATACTTCGCGAGATATCGGTGTACCGCGAGGATCAATACGGAGGAAATGCCGATAGTAGAGAAAGCCGTGATTTATATATGAGGTCAGCGCCCGCTGCGACCAGCTCGGACTGGAAAATATTGAAATTTGATCACCAATTTTAATTCAATTTAAAAATGATTATCATTTTTATGTCAGTTTTATTTTATATACTTGTCATACGTACGATATTTAAATCTAGGAACATGCATTTTAACACACAAGTGGTTTCATATTCTAGGTCAGGAAAGTTACGAACAGGAATTAGTATTTACCAAAATGTGTTGACAAAAAAGCGTTAGATGGTCTTGTATTCCATAGTGTTCGTGAATAATATTTTTTTAAAAACATCCACGATGTATGAAAACTTAAGTCATTTAAATCGGTTATTATTATTATTCTAAATAGGTGAATCAAATTTTCTAAAAATATTATTTGGTAGCGAACTTTACTTAAAAAAAGTTATCACTTATTATACACATATATGATGAAACAAAAACCTAAAAACATTTACAGTCAAAACAAGAGAACGTCTTCCTTTTTATGGTTTAAAAAGAATATCTTTGTTAACTAGGAATAGCGACAGTTGTTATATCTCATTAGCAACACTGCAGAAAATAAAACATATTTTAAGTTAATTACTTAGATATATTGATGACCACCTCCGTGGTGGAGTGGTCCCCATACCGGTTTTCATGGTAACGCCGCTACTCCGTGGTCCCGCCTTCCATCCCCGCCGATGTATAAAACGAACTCTTCTGTATCGGCTCGGGTTCGGGTGTTGTGGTGGCTACGTTGTTCCTGAATTTCATGGTTAAGCTACTTAACTTAGGTTCTGAATAATGTCGTCTAGTCTTATATTATTATTATTAGCAAGAACTAGACATCGCTGTACCGAAATGAATCGCGCTAACGTTTCGGTTCTACGACTAAACATATAGCTAACCGTTCTTATCTTCTTGAATGCTTTTACTGACAATATGGTAACAAACACACACACACAAAGTATTGTCATAATATAATTGGAATGAAAAGATAAAGAAGTCGACAATGAGACATCTTACTACAATCTTTTTTTTTTGTTGCAGTTCATCGAGTATACTGATGCGATATCTGTTTTGAGTGACGGTGAGTACACACATCATTATTCAAACACGTTTATTGATAATTCTAAAGTATTATTTCGTTATTAAACAATTAAATCCATTGCTGAGTACATCAAATGAAAATATCTCCTTACTACACACATTTTGTTAAGAACTTCATATAAAAGTCTTTAAGTTCGTAAATATATCTTCAATGATTCTTCAATTATGAATTTTTAAAGGAAAAGGTATAACTGTTTAACCATACTAATGATTTTAGTTCATATTGTTACTCAGTTTCAATTAGTTAATTTTGATTTTCGCAAATTAAATTTAGTTTCGTAAGCATAGTTCATGATACTAAAACTTTAATTGTGAACTGAAAAAAAATCAACAATGTGCGTCAAAAAAATATTTCCTTTAAACCTTCGTAATGATTTGGTAGCATGTTTTATGAGCGGGTAGTATCCGTAGTAAATAATATCTACGTGTATCGATTTACCTATTTGAACTCTGAATTTGATAGCAGACAATTCAACCAATAACCAAAGCAATAGTCATTTTACGGTAACCTGAGCAGTAAAGAGGATAAAACTAGTTCTTGATGATGAAATATAAATTCGTTAAAGGAAATTTCCTTCGGAGTCTTAAAGTATTTTTAGTAGAATAAATTAACTATATACATACGCCAGTGGGTTTTCCTATGTTTAGAAAAGGAATTTGCAATGTTTCTCTTTCCGCGTATCTACTTGATACAGTATAAAAAGTGGAATCACTATTTTATCGTCACTTTCCCTAACAAGCCGAGTCAACTACTTTTAAATAAAGTGGAGAAATACGTTCACTTAGCTATTTGGTATATTAATCTCGCACTGCTTAAATATCTGTGTACAGGTATGTACATAACTTAAGTATAACAGGCAACATGTAGATATTATCGCCTGAAATGAAAATAATCTAAATCTGAATAGAAATATTCACCTGAAGAAATGTTTCAAAATCAACAATTATTTAAATTTATTTACAAGTATATGAATAAGTATAGTAATTATTAAATAATCTTTAAAAAACTGGTGCACCGTTGATGGTAGGTAGCTATTATTAAGAAAGGACGTGCGGCTAAAAAGGACTTTGTATTTTACTTAAATTTACCTAAATTCGAAATCTGAAAAATGCACGGTCATATTTCTCTTTGTAAATTTTTTTCAAAAGAATTTAATTATATGCAAATGAGAGAGCTTAGTCATAATAATGATTATTTTAGTTGCAATTGCCTACATTCGAAGGCGCAATTCTTTCAACACAATTAATAATTTATGAGGATAGTTTTCATAAAATTGTGATGTGATATCCGTTTCTACTGTTCAATTTAAGTCGGATAGAAAGTAATATTTTTTACTATTTCAATATATAAAAAGTACTTAAAGACTTTGTGATTGTAACGTTAAAAATACTTAAACCTCATTTCGCAAAAAGACATCAGATCATGACAGACTTACAATTAAAATAAGTAGGGATAGGACAGCGGGATAAATAAGGCTTACCTGTATCGATACAGACTTAAGAGTGTTTATTCAGAGGCCTGAGTGTAAGTTAACGCTAACTGTAGTATCGCATTTGAATTAATAACCTCGTAAGTGCTGTGTTTCTTTTACATCAGTAGTCATATTTGCCCGCTGTACGAATCAAAACTTCATACCGCGACAAAGAGATGTAGGTTTTAGGCAATTTTGAATGTGAATTACTGTTGTCTGTATTTTTTACGGTATGTTTGTGATGTATAGCACCTAATTAAGAAGAAAAACATTGAAAATATTTTGTACTTGGGTAAGTACGTTAGGTAGTTACTCTATTATGTAGTTAAAATATCAGTTCTGAACTGCTATCATTAATTTGTACTTGTATAAGTACGCGGGGACTTACGAGGATAAAACAAAGCTACTCTCCGCCCTCAGATCCATTCCGTTGCTGTTATACTTGTGCATTCATTAGCGCCTTAATGATAAAAACTGTTTTTTGTGAACAACTGAAAAGTTTGCAAATCAAATATGTTCAATTATATAACATTTTATTTCTCGACAAAGAAACTATTTTCTTTCCTACCCGTGAAAATGATCTGCCAATCGTGTGTGTTTTGATAGAAATGTTACGGCATCAAATTTTCACGCTTTGATCTCATTTTTAGACAAAAGTTATGCTTTGTGCATATAATTTCGTCTTCAGTCGCAACATGTTTTCCGAGTTTTTTATTGACACAAGACACAATATTCTTCATATAGGTTGGTAAACGATTTTGCAAGATGTAGGTATCCTTTTTCGATTTTTACCGCACACGTCGCAATTAATCAGATAAATAAAATAAATAGGTACTAAGATGTATGTGACGCAAAACGATTTATCGTATATGGACCTCACGGAACAGTCGAGTATGATACAACAACCAGCCGAGTCATTTAGTTCGTATTTATTAAAGCGAGATGTAGGCAGATTTCACGCTGCCACCGCACTCCGGACAGGTGTGCGGGATTGCGTTTCAAAAAATATACGTACAAACTTCAGTTTAAAAAAAAAATTAAGTATATCATACTGACAGCGGATATACAAATAAAAAACTAATAATAATTACTACGTAAAACTGCCCAAGGAGGCAAATTCGCTTGTATCAATTGATCCAACACACGTTCCTGCATCAAACGCAATTCGAAGAAATATGCCAGTGTGATACACGCCGTAGTCGAACTGATCATTACACAACCGGGGGGCGTTTTAAATACAAACATTTATGCCATGGATTATAACTTCATACATACAGAACCTATTTTATGAGACTGTACTTTTTCGATCGTTTGCAAATCTTATCGGAAATATGTCTTATGGCATCAGTTACTACAATTATTGTTTGTCTAATAGAGAATTTATTAAATAGGGTTCGCCATTCACTATTCTGCGATGGGATTTTAGTTGATATAGAATAATAACTATTAGGTATCTACCTATACTTTCACACATCTCTAATTAAACTGCGGACATCGTTATGTACGGACAAAAACAACATAAACATAACAATATAAATCGAATCCGTCAGGTTTAAATGCAAAAAATTATCATGGATTGAATTCAAGTGAGTCGAGTCGGTTGTTGAGCTGTTGTAGAGCATGCCAAACAGTTCTTGCAAGTCATGTGCGCGTGCACACCAGTCCTTAAATTCAAAACCTGAATCCTAAACAAATACGGAGAATAGATTCTATTATAAAAATCGTTTCAAAAACTGAAAACATTAAAATTTCGAGATCAGTAATTATTTTACTAGCGGCCCGTCCCGGCTTCGCACGGGTGGACAAAATTCTTTTAATTTGTTTTAGCATTCAATATAGCCTATGACACTCAGCAATAATGTGCCTTTCTATTGGTGAAAGAATTTTTAAAATCGGTTCAGTAGATCCCGAGATTACCCCTTACAATTTAACAAATATACAAACACACAAACTTTACTTCTTTATAATATTAGTATAGATATGGAAAGCCAATTACTTTATATGGAAAGTATATGATTCCAGTACTCTGACAGTTATAAAGTACTTTTATTTGTGTTCTAAGCTTTAGGGGGAATCATGTAGTTTAACATATAATAGTTTTAGAAATATTGTGATTTTTTTTTGTATCGCGTCTTAAATAACCTCAAAGGCATAAATTATTCGAAGAGATAAAAGATTATACTGTCGTCGTTTATATTTAATCTTTCATTAGTTATTATGGCAAGGTTAACTTTAGAATCAAAATTTAAGTGATAATTTGTTCCTTGGTAAATTATACGATCTGATTATACTAACGATAAAAGGTAAAGTTGTATCAAGCCGTATAATTTTATGATTATGCGATTTGACAAAACAAGGTTTATAAAAAATTTAAACACTTGTCACGCACTGTCGGGTAATGCTATAAGCTATATACAGACAGCAGTATTTACTACAATATGTCACTCAAATGATAGAAAAAAATATTTGCCGAGGGTAGTTTTTACATTTATTACATTAATTAATTACATTTGTTTGGATTTGTAAAATAATTCTTTGATAGGTAAGAGGTACAAATGTAATAGGTTCTTAAATACGCCCCTTTGGTATAAAAAACAAGCTTCGAAGTCAATTAAATTAATCAAATCAAAAATACAACAAATTATGCTGATCACACTGAAAAAACAAAAATTCTACAATACAACAAGAACGTATTGTTTTAAAATTTATTGTTCTTCCTACAAGAACATCGTGGTGAATAAAAAAAAAATTGTATCATTTATAAAACGATCAGTAATGGATACTTTCTGATTCTAGTAAAACAAAATTTTGTATTCATTACAAATTTATAATATTGTTAACTATGCAATTGTGCTTAATACGAAATTTTAATAATGTTTACAATCATTTAGTTTTAATTACAAGGCGAATTGTGTTACGAACGCTTCATTTAGTTGTATAGGACGACGAAGGGGAATGAGGAGAGGGGCGTACTCTCGTTTCCCGCGTGTCACGGCCTGATCGCCATTTTTTTTCACCTCAGGCGCAGCGTAACATCTCGTTTGTAAACTTATGAATAATAAAATAAATAAAAGAAATGTGTTCTGTTTCCGTGCTAGGTGTATGGATTTCTATTCAACATGGACGAAGACGTAGGTACGTAATTTACAATATTTATATTGTTAGCGTGAAATCTACAACAGTACCTATATTGGTGTTTTTGAAAGTAAGTTAATTCATACCTAATTATTTGAAGTTGATTAAAAAAAGGCTTGTAATTATGAGACAGCATTGTCACTGTTTCTATTTCTGAAGCTTGTCTATTTTTCCGAATATAACATGAAACATATAAAGTGTGTGGCAGCGCTACTTCAAAATTATTTTTTCGCACCGCCATCATTTCGTTGGTTGGTCGCTTTTATACAGTTGTGAACCTCTACCCTTACCTACTAAGTACTGATTTATTAACGTCTTGAAACAAAATGTTGCCTAAATTGTACCTATCTAAGTTTATGGAACACAACAGCTAAAATAAGCCTAGAGTTTTAACAAGATATAGGTACTACCTATATCTGTACTAATTCAGTCAAATAAGTTTATAGAACAACGTTTTCAACGGCAAATATTAAAACTGTTGTATATCTTTTCAGAAAACAAAATATCTTCAGACTGCCTTAGTTTTGGTGATCAACACATGATCAAGGAATTGTTCCCACTCATTGGAGACAGGGCAATATTTACGAAGAATTTAGAAAATTACAATTCTATTACTCATAAAGAAAATCAGCAGGTGGGTGGACCTTGTCGAAGCTAACTGTCTACATTATACCTACATTATTAAATTAGTATTAGATGTCCCGTGTGGCGAAATGGTAAATTTGCAATCTGCTTTTTGAATACTCGCTGTATTGTTGTGTTTGTTACAGACTTTGGAGACAATAGATGAATCTGTTGAAAATGTTGATATATTATCTGAAAACCATCGTGATCCATTTACTGATATAACTGATATGGAGTTATTTAATTTGGAGACTAAAAAACAAAATGATTCGGCGATATTATATATATCTAGTATATATCTATCTATCACCTAGTACATCTTCTAGCAAACTTGAGAATACACTGGATCTAAATAACACTTTCTGTATATTGACACCCAAAGATGATAACCAACACAGCCATAAGGAGTTGGTATGTAGAACAGTTTTTATTATTCTTAGGTACCATTAACTATCATTTTATATACATACACTGATGTAAAATTTATAACATCATATATGTCAATGTATGTATACTTGTTTTTTAAGTTTAAGGCACAAGAAGCTCCAAGGTAACATCTAGCACTGATAATGTTTTAGTAGTTATTTGTATAAATGAATAAGAAGTGAAATTGAATTATGGATCTATAACTTCTTAGACAGGTTATTCCAGCAATGATAGCATTTTCTGATGATCATATGTTTTCTGTACTTTTCCTATTATAAAATTTTATTATAAATTCCTTATATATTTTTTAAAGTAAATCATCATGATTACATAAGTATCTAAATTTTTTTTAGAAGTTGCTTGAGGAGGACTATACTCAATTTGCACCGTGAAGAAGGTTTGCTAAGTAGTTACTCAAGAAGAAAGCTATGCAACATAATTATCAAGGAATTACTTGGTGATGACCCAGAAACAAAAACCAAGTTTAATTCTTTCCAACATCACTTGTCAAATAAAATATATTTTTAAGAAAGAGAACATCAGCACGTATTTCAACCAGCGGCATACAGGTATATGCTATATGTATTTTATTATTAATTTACTGATTTCACTAGCTTTATTTGCAGTATTTAGATATTGACTTAAATTTTAACCTATTTAGCTTAATGTTATTTGATTTTTTTTTTTAATAAGAGGTGCTTATATTGTCCTGGTTATTATTTAATCTTTGCAATTTTAAATATTATGTGATTGTTGTATTTTGTTTAACATATATTTAAGTCTAATCCCTCTCTTAGAGTAGGCTGGAATCACTGGTTGGCAAAATGTTGACTATTATTAATTTTTTCATTTAAATACGACTTTGGTGGTCAAGTGGCTCGAATACGGGCGGGCTTGGGTCTAGGTGTTCATTGTTTCTGAATGTCATAACATAATTGCTTTAGCTACTTAACTATGGTTCAGAGCAATGTATGTGATTATGTCTATTATTTATTTGCTCATAGTACGACTAAGTACTTAGTAATACAGATATTATTATTTGTTCTCAGATCAAGGAAATGCAGAAGTTGAAAATATTATCGCGTTTTATATGTTATCACTACTAATATATGTAAAGACGACCTGAAGTATGCTCATGAATGTGCCTGTGAATTATATCATACCATTGAACAATATTTGACTGATTTAGCCCAAAATGATGTTTCAGCCACAGGTATCAAAGAAGAATGCAATTTGGCATGATATCGACGGTTTTTCTATCATAAATAATGTTGGTGTAGATATCATGCACAATCTATTGGAAGATGTTTGCAAATATGATTTATCTTTTATGTTATATTTACATTTTCGATTTAAAATTTTATTATTCTCTTTAGATACTTATTCTCAATAAAAATTAATTTGGATTATGTTTTCTATTATTTTTTTTTGTACAGTTGGTCACTTATATAATTGTTTGATAAAAATAAGTTAGAATTGTAATAAATAGTTACTTCCCATTTAGCCATCATTTAAGGGTCCTCTATCATCTGTTTTTGATTTATAACCTATAATATAAAAATATTTGCTGGTATTCTATATTCATATATTTCACATCATACTGTGTTTCAAAGATTATAAATTCCAAACTTTTCAAGTAATCTTCCGTAGAAACCCATTGACTTGGTTGTGGACTGGGCATTATCATTAATAAGGAATATTTTTATTATTAAGGAAATATTTCAATAAGTGATGAAGGCTGTTGTGTAAATGCAACCTTAACTAATTGTCTAAGTGACTAAAGGTACACACTACTCGACAACCAACGGGTTGATATCGCACAAATCACACTCGCACAAAATTTTGATATTTTTTTGCAGATCAGTTTTAACCTAACCTTACCAATTACGTTTATGTCTATAATATGTTAATATAATGACTTAAAATAACTTGGTAAGGTTCGGTTTGAACTGTAGCCAGCAAAAAATATCAAAATTTTGGGCGATTGTGATTTGGGCGATATCTTCCCCTACCTACACAATACATCTAGTCCCCGTTACAAAATTTATTGTAATCATTACAAATCATTATTGTTCCGTGAACAATATATTTAGTTGAATAAACAGAATAAAACATTTAGGCTCACTAAAAATCTTGTTATCACTACGGTATAAACAGTACTAATAATTATAATATATAGTCATGAATACCATACTATTCAGTCAACCTAAAATGTCATTTTGTAAGGCGAACATTTCCGCATCGTAATAATTACAATACGAAACTTTAAAGTTACAAATTAGATTTTACTAGAACTGTTTGTTTGTGTGCACAAAGTGTTTTGTCGTCACATATATAACAAGAATGCATTGTGTTAATTACATGATTCTGGTTACCTATACGAGACTTTTCTTTCCGTGCAGACACTCAAAATCTTGATTATTAAATGGCCCACACGTGCTTTAAATTAGGTAGTTTATTATTCCATCTCTATGATTACCTCAAAACAAATTGAAATACTTTAACTGCTAACAATTATAAAAATACAATTAGAAACAATACCAAACAATAGGGTTTAAATCTAAATAGCTAATGATCCACTTTCTAGCCGCAGTCTGAATAGGGTCAGTTTATCCTCTTATCGGTGCTTAAAATGTAAGTAATGGCATTCGGCCCTTCTAAGGAGCGGCAGAATGACTCGTGAGGGATTACCAAACATCAAGCGTTAGTAACCTGCGAGCTGCTTAAGCTCGCCTGGTACTTTGCTTTCATTTCTTTGTAAGGAAATAAGACTTGATTTTGAAAGAAGGCAATTTTTTAGTTTATTCTAAGATTCAAAGTTAAAACTTTAGGTTGAGTATTAAGTTTTAATTTTAATATCACATATTTCATTGTCATTGTGGTAAGGTAATGTATTTCAGTAGGAAAGCAAACACAACGAAATTTAGGTACTTATTAATTATCGGCTTCTTCGAAATTTCAATTGTGGAGCGTAAGTACACTGCAATTCTAATTGAACCTTTAAAATGTGTTCCGCCAAGACACACAGCAATAGAGACTTTAAGTATACTTTAGAATTTCAGGGTTTTATAGTCACTAACAACAGTATTATTATATGTGGAAATGTTTACCATGTTTTTGTATTTAAGGCACCGACATGTACTTACCTATAGGTACTATTGTTCTGTGCGGTTACCATTGTCGTGCGAGGCTTAATTTCACTGCGGGTATATTAGCTTTAATCATATTCAATATGCATGTTCATTAACATTCTTATACATAATGTATGATATACATAACAAACAAATGTGGAGATCAAGGTGTTGAGAACCGATCTGTGCAAATTTAAGTAGTAGAAATGTCTTGTAACTAAGATGACATAGAATTTCTGTTCTGTTTCATATCTGTTTTAAGTAAAAAAAAATATTTGAGATTGGGCAAACTAAAATCATAGCCTTTGATGGTTGGCATCTTACTCAAAAACAATTATTCTATTCGTCCATGACTCACCCACTCATAATATAAATGAACGAAACGCAATGACCATACCATGTCGATTATAGCGCCAGTTTAGTTTTTTAGATGACGTAGCAAATATGATTACGGTGAACCATATATTTATCGAGTAACTAATGTGTTAATCATCATTTGTCAAGTATAATTCGATAATTAATGAACGGTATTTACTAATGGGTTAGTAAACAGTCACGTGCGCCAAATTATTAGCCTCCTGAAGAAGCTAGATTACAAAAGGTTTTCAGCAATAGAAGGTACTTTGGTGATGCTTTTAGGCCCATAAATTTAACCACAGCAAAAATATCAGTTCGTTAGACCGACCAAAAACCAAACCAATCCTGTGATTAAGCCAAAAAGACGTTTTCTCTATATGTATTTCCTAACTTCTTTAAAAAAATAACAGTGCCGTCTAGGGACGCCCGAAAGAAGGTAAGCTTTACAGTATAAAGCGTAGGAACTAAGCGTTATAAAAAGGATAAACTAAACAACTGATCGCAATGGATATTCAAAAGTGACTGTAGAAGTAGAAAAAGAGATAGAAAGCCACGCCAGCCACACACACTGACATGAGTGAAAGCGAGACAGAAGGCCTCGCACACTGAGTTGGGGAGATAGCTATCTCCTATATATATCGTGAATTGGTAGTAAATCTGACGCTCTCGAGCAACGGTAAAATCTGACTCTTAGCACGGATAAAGTGGTTGCGCGGCGAGCGTTTTTTTTATGCACAATGCACCCTCCGGACTCATGGGGAGGGAGGTAGTGAATCCTACATGGATACTTCGGGCCGGCCCGAGGTTTATGTCAGACTCGTACTGACTAAATACCACCTGAGATTGGCTTTCGCAGCCCGAACGTCCGTGCAGAAGCTTCGCTTCAAAATATGTAGTTTGTAACCGACTTGGCATCTACATAAAAGGCGAATTGTGGACAAGACAAAAGTTGCGTTGAAAGCCCATTTGTACTACAGTGACTGTTGAGAACTTGTTGCTGTAATCCTACGTTCGTAGTTTTGCTTTGACTAACAGCCATAGTAATGTACTTACCTACGACATAGTTATTTGGATTATTAATTAATTATCATTCTACAATTAAATTTGAATCATATACATTTTGGCAACGTAACATGCAGAGTATACTACTACATAATTTACCCACAATCTAGTCTGCTAGTGTATCCTGATTGCGTACACATTAAAGTTATTTAGGAAGTAGTTAAAACTTGTACGGTTCGTTTAATAGGTTCTGGAATGTAAGTAAGAAGTAATAATTCTGAGTAACGCGGTTGCTAAGTGCTGTTGTTTCATTTCAAAGGAAATAGCCAATCACCAAACTCGAGATAGTTTTGTAGAGGCCATAAGTGAGTATTAATGCTAGGCCATGGACGTGTTCTTAATCAGTCCAAAATCGGTTGACCGAACTTTTAGCGATAATCGAGACCAAGGCGAGGGGCGAGGTAGGAATCAAGACACGTCGCGCGTGTGATTAATTCGTATCGCTGAATTGATGGCAACCGATTTGTTTTTAATTCGAGACAATTATTCGTGCAAGGCCAGCTGCAAGCAGTAAAACGGTTATATTAATTATTATCTTACCATAGGAAACTAAATAGGTGAACGTAACGTTCAAAGATATAGACTGGGTCGATCGTTCGTATGTATTGGATTTATAAAAACTAGTGATTAGGCAAGTATTCTATGGTTTGCTATTTTATATTCTAAAATTTTCAATCCGAACCATCCAAGTTAATATTATTACCCTAGTGATATTAGTATTCTTAACCCTTATTTCTTTATTTCTCACTGTTAAAAGTTCTAACTCTTTAGTCCATATATTCAATATTTGTATTATTTTTCTAAGGTAATAATATCAATTCTTTAAGCCTCTATTCTAACCTAACCTAAACAAACCAAAAGTTTTTGTTATGACGTTTCGCCATGAGGATTACTACTAACAAAATTAGGATGTTTGAGTTGAGAGTCCCAAGGACCTTTAGGACTTTAATGAAAGTAGGAAAATATATGTTAAAAATATTAGGACAATATCAATATTATGTAAGGACAATAATTATATGGACATACAAAATACACCCGTATTTCATAATAACGTTTAAAATGTAAATGAGATTCATTAGCTATTTCTATTCTATAGCCGTTTAAAAAGCGAGCATTATCTAGTCTTATTAGGAGTAAAGCGTGACGCTACGCGTGGACCTTACTTCAAAAGTACATAAGCCCAATTCGGTATCTACAAGAATCTTTAAAATTGCTAAAACAATAACTGCTCGTTCACATAGTTTATTTATATGTTTGGTCTATCCATCGTAAATATTCTTCTAGCCAAATCCCTGAATATTTAATACTGTTGACGAATTCAATTATGTATTGTCCGTAATGATACATTCGAATAATCTCTATTAAAAACAATCTTTCTTTTATTCACTGACAGCTCTCATCCCAAGTGACTCAAATTAACATCATACTTATTTCTAGTGTTTGACCATTTTATACTGGTAAATAGTTAAATGATTCTTTAAAAAAAATGTGTGCAACTTAAGTAACAAAGCTTCATCATGCAGACTCAGTAACAAACTGTGACATCAGATTTCTCAATCTATATCTGAATATTAACCTAATTTAATGTTTCTGTAAAAGTAGACTGAACTCGTCCTAACGGCTTTATCGATTTTGATGACATTTTGTTTGTTAATCACAATAAGAATATTAATATTATTAAACAATAAAAATATCTATTAAGGGATCAATGTCTACAAAAAGTGTAGTTACGCTCTACGCACCATGTGGCTACACTACAACCTTAACAGCAAACGGTAAGGCCTCAGATTGTTGCCATCAGAGAACCAATTAATCCTCTTATCTCTATACCACTAGTAATCCGCTTAGTACAACTGCAATTAACAAACTTTTCTATTGAACTACTAGTTATGGTCGTTAGAACCGCGTTGACAGGTCACTGTCCTTACATGCCGTGATTATGTTCATCCATGGCCGTGATTTAACAGTGGGATATAATTAGTGTTATACTCGTAGTTCAATAGTAGCGAACATAATCGTAACTGAGGAAATTCTTAGTTTACACATTTACCAAACTCCAGACACGAACAAATGTTCGATTTTCAAACCGTGCTCTGAACAGAGCAAACCAGACCCCACGATCCGCCACTCGCCAGCCATATGCGTAGGGGTCGGCGCATTGCGCAGGTGTTTACAATGATCCAAACACACGCCTTGGTGATCTGCATCATGTCGTATTTGTTGTGGCTTCTATCAAGCTCACTTGACGTCAAGCAGTGTTGCTAAGAACAAGCAAGTTAACGAGATAAACCAACAGAATATCTGATTTCGAGTTCCTAAGATTCACTCAGTATCCGAACGCATCTGGCTCAATGGATCTAGTTTAACTACAAATGAATTTAATAAATAATCGTATAACACGGTATGACGAATGAAATCAAATATACACAATTAAGTATCATTTTCTATCCTAAAGGTAAAAATAATCTTCGTAAAAAAGAAGAGCCGAAAAACATTCATACAAACTATACTTAGAACAGCGAGCTGTTTTAGTAGTACTAATTCCCCTCTTCTATTATCATTTTTTGCTCGTCACAGTTATTCTCCAAGCCTCTAATTTGCAGATAACTCTTAACGAAAAATTAAATCTACGTTAAATACATTTCTAATCAAAACAATATAAAATCAAATCATTTCAAAAATCCGGTGCTTTATCATGTTTAATATTTTTTACGAAATTGCCAGCAACAGTGCAGTAATTTAAAACATTAAATAGATATCAATTTTCTAAGCCAGAAGATAAATCTACAAAGAGACACCTGAAATTGATATGCCCGTATCGTCTTTTATTTGATTAACATTAAATCGATTGTTGAATTCTAATACGGACCCAAAAACCTGTTAACACCTTTACTTGGAGCTTGCTGTCATCATATCAATTAAGTTGTAAACGTGTGAATATAAGGACCATATTGGCAACAAAAGATTAAGACGCGGAAGGAGTTTTCAATTATAAATCACTACACGTAGAATCAATCACACGCACTTGGTCAATAGTTTGTTGACAAGTTTGGCTCTGGGTCAGCAGTACGAAATCAATGTTCATTAAATCAATCTAAGTATCAAATATAGTAAAAAATAAGTTACTTAAATTTGAAAGGGTTAATTTTATCACTCGCATTTAACCCTTAAACACTGACAAGTTTCTTTGTAACATTACTTCTGAAGAACGCATATTTGAGACCTCTAAAAGTAGCAATAGTAAGAGTAAAAAAGAAGATATTTATTAATCCTTAAAGATACATAGAAATATTTTAGAAATCAACACAAAAGTAATCTTCAACAAAGGAACTTTCTTTTTAACACAACTAAAAAAGGTTTTAATTAGAAAAAAAGTCACAATCACTACCAAACTACCAACCAGAATAAGAAATTTCAACAACAGTCACTGCAGGTTACAAGCACCGATTCATCGCATGGTTGGAACCATACTGGGTTTTACGATGTTACAGTTTGAAACACGTTGAAGCAGTTTTTGTGGTTTCATATCTCTGCACACACATTTTTACTTATTTTTATACTGGGGAATTTATGATACCGGGATATTTTGGTACAATTCACTTTTTGATACAGTGGACATTACTTACTGTGGAGACTTTCAAAAAACTTTCAAAAAATTAAAAATAATGGAGTTTTAATACAAAATTTCCACCTCTTTTTTATCCTTTTAGGGTAGAGTTTTCTTGAACGCTTATGCACATTGACATTTACTTTTATCAGGAGCATATCTAGTAAATTTTAATTTTAACCAGTGGCCACCTCTTTCTTACTTGGAGCCTTTCCATCTTTAAAAAAAGAACTAACTGAAAAAAAAAATCGGACGGTATATGCAGAAATGGTACGATTATTTTATGAAAGACTTAATATTTATTTTCATGTTTCTAACTTCAACAATGGTAGATATTTGATACGAAGTTTGAGCCTCTTTTTCGTCCCTTAAAGACAGAATTTTCTAAAAGGCCATGTACATACGTACGTTACGTGTACGTTTTTTGAATCCCATGCCTAATCCATGCCTACTTAAAATAATAGGTTTAAATGCAACAACTTATCCCGCTATAGACTCGCCCTCGAAATTTCAAGCTTATGGGTTCTGCAATTTAGGCTGTTCAATATCTGTCGGTCAGTCAGTCAATCACTAAGGATAAGATTATTTATGTATATCAAGGGATCAATTCTAATCAATATTATTGACTAAATTTTATATAGATCAAAATTACCTTATTCTCAACTTTGTGTGGACAAGTAGTTTTAGCTGCTGCGAAGGTATTTTTAAAAAACACGTTTTACCAGTCGGGGGTGCAGTGGCATTGTGGCCGTGATAATTTTATAATAAATTTACTTAGACATATTTTGGATTTAGTGTTTTAATACTAAAAGTCATACAATTTAAAAATTCTACTTTTGTTTACATGTATTTGTTTTTTTATTCAGTTGCTTCTTGCTTATTTGAGGACAGTAAAGTAATTTTTTTTATGTATTTTTATTAATACTTTTACTACTAATAGTGGTTTTGGGTAAACGTAGAAACGCAATATACCCTGAATGTAAAAGATGACTAATAATACTGGGGATAATCATTACACACCTCCTGTAGATCAAAAAATGGACAGCAACGTTTTCCGTTATTAAATTATAGTCTTTTACTGTCATCTCTAACCTGCCTGCTAAGCGTCGACATATTGGCAAAACCCTCTTATTTAACTCTCTTTTTTAAAAGACGTAAGAGTTCAGGGGTAAGATTTTTATTTCTTCTGCAAGTAGACACATGAAAAATGCGCAACCAATTATCTTCGTATGTGAAGCTGCGTCGTAACTAAGTCATATGTATACAAAGAAGTTTGTTCGAAGGAAGGCTAAGAATTAACTTTATTAACCCTTAGCCACGTATACGTATGTAGCACACACCCAACCAGTTTTTCGTTCGTAACTTCAATTCGTACACGCACTTTATGATGTTATCCTAACCGACAATGACGCATGCGCGGAAGAGAAGAGCGGATTCGTCGTCCCTGCGTATGGCTCAACATGTAAACTTGACGACCTGAAGTATGTACCGTAGTAAGTACCGTAGTATCAATGTTAGTGTGACTGTGAAGGGAAAGGCCATCAAAAGGCAAGCAATGAGATTCAGAGATATGAAACCACGAAGAACTGCTTTAAAGTGTTTCAAACTACAACGTCGTAAAACTCAGTACGGCTACCAACCCTGCGGAAAATCAGTGCTTGTAACCTATAACGATTGTTGTTGAAATTTCTTATTTTGATGGTATATTAGTAGCGATTGTTACTTTTTCTTATTAAAACCTTAACTTGTTTAAAAAAAAGTTCCATTGCTAAAGATTATTTTTGTGTTGAATTCTAAAAGATGTCTATGTGTTAAGTGTTTATGAAGGTTGTTGATTAATAAATATCTTACAATTAATATTACTACCCTTTTTACGTAAAGGAGAAATTTAAAGTGAATCTTATAAGAAACGGACTTCCACTTCTCATTAAATTCACTCTAAAAACGAACGTAATATTATTAGCTAGTTCACAAAAGCTCGCAGACCACTGTGCATTAACAGCAGTCTGCGCGCTTCAGAGCATAGCATTTGCCAATATTAGGCTACTTTTGCAATAAGTAACCATTAATATAAACCTCGAACTCCTTCTTGCTTTGGATATGAAACCCATCATCTCGGCTGTACGTCGTTTGTAATATATTGTGACTTGGTCTTCCTTTTGTGATTTTGCTTAGGTCTTAGTTAATACCTGTGGGGAGATTGAAATGACGTTGATGTAGGTCCGAAGTTAAATAGTTCCTAACATGTCGGTGTATATTGATCTAGAAATTTCCCAACATATCAATTCCAAACTATGTTTACAAAGAAAAATATAGTTGAAAATAAAAGTATTAAAACTTAAAATGAATTTTAACGGTTTTCATTCCATTTAAAAATTTCGTAAATTATGAATTAAAAATTTCGCATATCGAATTATGAAGATAAATATTTTAGCTTTTTTGGTAAGCGAATTTTAGCAGAGTCGTTACAGCACTTATTAAATTTTCTTTAACGAAGTGGCATTTTAGCTTTTGTACCTAATGCTTTCCTTAAAAATGTTATTTATAGTAGAAGTAACAATGAACCATAACATTGCGACACAATGCACGTATGCACAAAGCGACCAGTCAAGCAGGACGGGGCAATAGGTTAGTGAGCGCAGGCCCGCAACCACAGACCACAGTCACTGAGATGAACCACTTTATTGTGCAACCGTTATTCTACAATGGCACACTCAAAACTGATAGAAGGTTTAACATAGGTACAACAGTAAAATAAATTATCTGACTTCTATGCTACTATTCACAGTTTGCTCACCTAACACATGTTTTCAAAGTTTAAAGATTGAGTATTTACTCAATATTAATTATATTATATTTATAAACCATTTACTCGCTCATCTTTAAACTTTTTGATTATACCTTCGACATATAGAGGAAGTCCTAGGAAAACGTAACATAACAACATATTATGTTGATTCATTTCTTGGTTTTGCCTTTTGAGGTAGTAGTATTCTGAAAAATATATTTTCTTTGGTAATCATCTGTCCCGATTTTTTGTACTATGGCAGTGTCGACGTCGTCGCCACTGGACTGTAACTGTACTTACTCTGGGTCAGCACAACCAACGGATAATTACGTCGATTTCTTATAGGTAATATGGACCCTAAGCTTAAAGGTTTATTAAGGGTGTTAAAGATTCGAGTGATCAGAGGATATTCCAAAGTATTATTTCTAGGAATTGAGAGACAATACTCAATTTTATTATTTCGTAATATATTTTAAAAATATTTAGCAAAATTATTTTCAAACATTCATCTAAAATTTAGGTCTCTACAATTACTGCAAAATGAAGAAATTATATCATGTTTATCGGTGGTCTAACAAAAATTAATAAACAGCGATATTAAACCTAAGTACCTTTCAGTTAAATTAAATGCAGAAGAGAATATTAAG
Source organism: Calamotropha paludella (assembly GCA_927399485.1). Lineage (NCBI taxonomy): Eukaryota > Metazoa > Arthropoda > Insecta > Lepidoptera > Crambidae > Calamotropha > Calamotropha paludella. Next base: position 13,241,268 of record OV656803.1, on the reverse strand, counting down.
ATATAAACGCGCTTGGAAAGTCATCAACTAGAATCATGTTTACAAATCACTGACAAAATAATTATCTCCTACATCTTTCGAAATCTATTAATGGTATAAGACTCGATAGATTCTACTATACTGGCGACTGTCGAACGAGTAAGCGATTATTTCAGATGATTTATGATGGCTAGTTACATCATCATTCAGCAGTTAGCTAGTGTTTGGAACTTTTCACATCATGTTTTATATAATCTAACGAACTCTAAGAGTGACCTTTTAATTTCGATAACTGAAAAACCTAGTAGCTATTTTAAATATCTAGGATGACACTATCTAGCATATTCGTTACTGAAAACTCATTCAATCTTATATTAAACTTGTTTTACAATTCTGATTTCGTTAATGGAATTCATCGCCACATTTATGTTATATTTTTCTGTTTAACTTACGTACACCGTTATTTCAACCACAGTAAATAATTTTCCAAGATCACAGTGCACAAACATAAAAATAAAAAAGCTATCAATTACTGTAATGTAGTATTAAGTTAATTTAGTATATGTAATATCAAAGTGATTGCAGCAACGGTCCCCAGTGGTCCATTTCCCCCGTTACAGTGCGCTACTGCACGCAGGTGGGACGATCAAACAAACAATAGTAAATACTAGTAACAGTATGATGATCGATTCGCCGTACTAACTGTCCGCTGTGATGGAGTAGAGACCCTGCGTAACCTGCAGAAGTCACTAAGCTACTATAGCTTAATTTAAAGACTATGATTTAATGATCGGTTATAATTGTAGCAGTAAAGCATTTTGGATAACAAAGCACATGTCTACGTCAGGATGCATTGTACCGAGGAGCCGCAAATTACTTAGACTGTGCTGTTGCATCACAAAAATTTTACTTACCCTACCATGACGTATAAGAAAAATGTACTGTACAGATTTTTTGCAGTACTGTAATTACAAAAAATAAATACAAACAAAACTTTTGACTCCACTCGATTTCTTTTTAAATAATCATTGATATTATAATAGATGTTGTTCATGAGCGTACTTTTAATAACATTTATAAAATTTTCGAAGGGTAATTTAGTGTGATTGTGTTTATTTTTTTTATAACAAGTTATTACTGTACCCAAAAATGGGTCTCTTGTTTTTGAAGCTTGAAATTTTAAATAACAAGTTAATTTACAAAAAATTGCCAGTGATACAGCCGGCTATTCTCGTTGATTATTTATTCAAACATAATCAACAAAAGACCGACCATAGGCCATTGTATCACGGACATTATTATAAATAGTGAATTATTGAACCATACGCCGATTGGTTTATAATCAACTTGGATGGAATTAAAGAATAATAGTACTGACGTCATGTAGTGTAATTATATACACAACTATTTGTTTGAAAAGTAGTTTATTGACACTTTTTATTCAATTGAATGCTTTTAAACTATGTATGCTGTGCACGGATCGACTTTAAAGATCGTTAACTAGGATATTCGTTGTGGTTTCTTGAAGTGTAAGTATGTGCGGTACTTAGTGTTTGTGGTACTTGAATGAGGCAAAACGTAATGAAAAGTTCGCACGCACGCTGTCAGACTATACGTCACTCTTGTGAGCCCACATGAGCAAAGAGACCCGTATTTTACATCCTGGCTCAAGAGCTCTCAGCTTATTCGTGGGAGTGTGTGCTCCATGCCAGTAGTGTGTTCAAGTACGTTCTTTCGTCCGTAGTGTGCGCATCATCCAGCCCTTTGTTTCATTTGTGGAGATTGAAATGAAAGAACATCAAAAGGAATGGATGAATAGCACGTTCGTGAAACCATTTTTATTGGTGTTTGATGAACAAAAACATACTTTTTTTCTTTTGAACCTAGAAAACCTTTTTATTTTATGAATACTATTAAGTAATGCGTATACACACATGACAGACAAATATACCTTGTATAATAAATGCACAGGCAGAATATTTCTAATAGTGATATTAGTATATCAACATCGTCGATATTATCTATCTCATCATAAATAATAAATTAAAGATGAAACGTGATTATTTTAAGTAACAAACAAACCAAAAAGACAGGTCGAAGTATTAAATCAGAGATACCTGTAGTTAAACGACGCTTATTTGTAAGACCAATGGTTACTACTCTAGTGAAGCATAGTAAGATAACACATTTACAAACTCCTCACTGTCACGATGGGTACGTAATACATCCATTGAGTGATATCATCAATAATTGTCATATCATTGACGGCGCAGACTGAGTTAGTCTGAAGCGATTGCGCCCGCCAGGCGCGGTAGCCCGTCAATGAACTCGTGTCCATCAAAGCTGTTGGACCAAAACACGAGCGATATGTTCTTAGTATAAAATAGACTTAAAAAACGACATTGCATCCTATGTTCTTGACGACCGTTTGGTGCAGCGGTAGCGATCCTGCCTTTCGCATCGACGGTCCTGGGTTCGAATCCCGGAAGGGGCAGATGTTTGTATGATGAATACGAGCATTTGTACCTAAGTCATGGATGTTTGTATATATTTCTACGAATATAACTTATTTATGTATGATATATGTATGTCTATCGGTTACCCTAGTATCCATAACACAAGCCTTAAAAAGTGCTTACTTTGGGCTAGGTTAATTGGTGTGAATGTAGGAAATATTTATTATTTATTTATTTATTATTTATGTTCTTGTGACGTCTTTTAAAGATAAAGAGACTAAAAACCGCTCTAATGCTACTTAAGTATCGGTATAAAGTATGTTTAGAATACTTCATATATTTTTTTAATAAACTGCTGATTTAATATGCGCTTTTGTAACTAAAATCATAACAATATTAGCTTATTCCCAATACTTAAATAGATAACGTTAAATGTTTTTAATGAATAATGACTGGACAGGGTGTTCATTTTTATAACATTTATTGACTTTTCTTTTTTTATAATGATTCGTTTCTTTTTTAACTTAAGGCAACTCATGTGTTTCCGTTGGTCGGAGAAATTAGTTATAATGTGACGCAATTGCTATTCGTCTTTTATTATTTGGCTCGCTCGCTGTCCGTTTATACTTTGCACCTTCATATTTTTCTAATTCACTTTTAACATACAGATATACATATGTGTTGATAGATATCACTCATCGGAGTTAGTTTGTTGTTTATTGAATGAAATAAAATGTATGATTTTTTTATTTGAATGGTTTCAAGACAGACGTGTCACTATTAGGCTGATATCATACCAACATAAATCAAAAGTACAACCTTAAAAATACGTAATTTAAAGAAAGCTGTACTTTTAAAAGCATATAGTAAATCTAAATATATATTAGTTAATGATACTAGCCTATCTTTCACAATAAAAAAATTGAGTTAATTTGGATTCCTGGTTGTTTTGAAGAATGTGACTATACATACGTCCACTTTTAATAATTCAATTTCACGAAGTTCGATGAGTAATATACGTATACGCCCACGCTTTGAGCACAAAGCAGGCCGTATGCATACTATAAACCGCGTGCATTTGAACCTTCCCCGCCGCACTGCACCGAACTTCGGATGTACTTATAGTAGGGCTGTCAAATATGTTCGATGCCAAATAAAATCGTCGGTCTCATAGTAGAAAAAATAGTTTGAATAATTACGTGACGTTCACGGGCTTTAAGTAAACCAAAAAAAGTGCCCGATAAATGTTTCACCTTATCTTGTACTAACACTTTGGCATTTAAGTCCCCCATACAGTAAAGCGTGTAAAGGGTCTTTGTGTTGTATATGGCCCTTCAAATGAAATCCTCGACCTCCTCATTAACCTACGTAGATGTGAACGTATAGGCTTCTATTCTTCAGAGAATATTTTGTAATGAGCTTGTGACTAAAATAAGCGACCTTCGGTTCGACACTGCTGATCTTTATCAGGTGCTTATGCAGACTTTTAGATAGTTTGTGTTCAGGGACATCATTGCTTAAAATTGAAATAGTTGTATAATTTTTTGTGTAAATTTTAACATAGTGGAAATGGTCAAGTGGTACGTCAAGCGATATTTCACGCCGGGACAGCTTTCAACTCTCTATAAATCTCAAGTCCGATCTTGCATGGAATATTGCAGCCACCTCTGGGATGGCTCAACAAAATACTAACTTGCTGCACTGGACACGATTCAGCGCAGAGCTGAGAGGCTCATTAGTGGCGAAAAGCAAACTTCACTCCTTAGCTCACCGCCGCAAATTTGCCTGTCTGTCGGTCTTCTACAGATTGTATTTTGGAGGAGCTACATATGCTCATAGAGCCACCACCTTTCTTTCATCGGACATCCAGAAGCACTGTGAGCTACAACCCTGTCTTGGTTGCTGTTCCTACCTGTCGCACCAAGCGCTTCTCGACTTCTTTTATAATGCGCACAGCAAAGGAGTGGAACTCCCTCCCTGCGTCTGTATTTCCGAGTACTTATAACCCGTCTGTTTTTAAAGCAGGGTGAATAGGCACCTTCTGGATTAGCTCGTTCCATCGTGGATTCTGTCTTTGCCCCCGGGCTTGATTGGGATCAAGAGTGAACCCATTCTGAATAAAAAAAATTATGACTGCGACTGAAAAGCTCGATTAATCAAGATAGTTGGTGTGATAACAGATATCAACTTCCTTTTACTGGTCTAAGTTAGGTTAAGAAATATATTATTCGACTTAGACATATATTTAATGATGATGCCTTTTAATGTTTTTTTTTAATTTGTCATGGAAACGATTTTTATGATCTTGTTGGTGATTTGGTATTGTATAAAGAAACTATAACAGTCAAAAAACAATATACTTCAAGGGAGCTTTTATTATAACAAGTAATAAAAGCAGAAATCGTAAGTGGAAAGGTTATGATCCTCAATGTCTGGTGATAAACAATTTACAGTGGTTAAATAAATGCCTGATATGTGCAAAATGGTGGTACTGGCTTCGAAGAAAATACTGTAGTGGCGACGATGTAAAGGTTAATTCATGCAACTGATTGCACATCACTATTATTATCGTGTGAATAAATGTACTCAAACTCGAATATTAAGATACAATGTCGAAATAACGATTTTAATAAAAATAAAATCTTAATGTTGCTTGCTTGCTTGTGAATAAAAACGGCTGTATTGTAACAGCCCTATAGAGCCAGCCGCGCTCGGTCGCGCCCTGTAACCAGAAACGATAGTTTTTTTTCGACTACCTATTTTAGTCATCATAGAGGTACAGGTAAAAGCACAAATAGTCCAAACGCTTCTTGTATCATTCCTGTCCGTTGCAAAGTTATGTAAATAAAATTGTATAATCAGTAAACAACATGGTCTTAAACTAATCATGGAAAGTTTTCAATTTCTGTAGATTTCAAAGAGCTCTTCGGCTTTTGGGCTTCCTCAATGGGTGTTGAAATATCGTTTTGTATCGATTCAACTCATAAGCAAAGGAGATATCCTAGTGCCCATACATTATTTGCCCCATACACAAAAGTTCATGTGCTACGTTCAAACTTGAATTTTTAGACTAGTTTTCTATTATGGTATAAGACTAAATACATTTTATACCTGAATAATGGGGGTTTAAGTTTATAAAAGATCTATTATCACGATGATTTATAGCAACCACACCACAGCAATAACGCAATATTTTGATAACAACGTCTTGCTTCTCAAATAATGTTCACCTTTAATAGTAGAAAACCAGTATACCCATTGTAACATTTGTCTTCAGTGTGATAGGAGATTTTGAGAGCAATCGCTATTTAAAAATAATGGTTCGATGCATTTGCAATTGTTTTTAAATAACTGGTATTGTGACACTTGTGATAAAAAGTGTTTAATTTGCTTTTTATTACTGTTTATGAACACTGGAACTGGAAAAAGATACTTCTCTATACCATTGTGTGCATGGTTACGTTTAAAGCACCATATTTTTTGAATAATGTTCCATATTATGAATAAGTTTTACGTCCGTAAGTACTAGGTTCTTAACACTCAAAATATTTTCTTAATTTTTTTTAAATAAAAGCAAACGGGAATTGATGTTAAATATTCTTTTTATTTTGGTTGAAAGTTTAATATAGGGGTTTATATACAGGGGTTTGTATGAAATGATAATTTAATATTATTACATTGTTTTTATCACTATTCAAACATATAACGATTGTTTGGCAGCTACGGGACATTTCATTTAATTTACTCTAATAAACCGGATAATACAATATCCGGTTTATTAGAGTTACTAGAGTCGAAGATAATCCATTTTAGGGCGGTTTCGTTTCAATCATTTTCCCGACAAATACGTATTAATTTATTTTATACTCGGGTTCTGGTTATTGTAATAATCGCGAGAGCATATCCTAATCATCGCCGAGACGCAACCAAACCTTTTTGTATTGAACTATTTCAAGAACCCCGTTCATGCCGCCCACTAGGGCTATCCATTTCAATATTCCATAAATAACAAATTATAATCCTCCTTGGACAGTCGGCTTAAAACGAAATATAAGGAATAGTTAAAGAAATTATTTGCTCGCGTAAAGATGGTGATGGTCTAATTAGTGGATTACGCTTACGTGTTTAAAACATTTCACTGAGTCTGAATTTTACATTAAACTACACCTTTAGAATAAATTGCTGACTTTTGGGTATTCTAGATATAGGTCTGTCGACTGTACACCGATAACGACATCGATGCGGCGAGCGTTGTAACACCAAAATAAATTAACTTAAACCTCTAATTAAATGATTTAAATCTTTAAAACATTCAAAATAATAATAAGTCAATCGTTCCAGAGATATTTACGCAGTTAACCATGTTTGCTAACTTTATCAAGACGTCAGTCAAAGGCACAGATCTTTAGTCGAAAGAAGAGAGGAAAGAATAAAGATGAATTGCCCCGTAAAGATTAATTACCTCTTATCAAAAATTGCTTACTAACACATAAAACAGATGGCTCTTATCAAGTATAAACCTCAATCAATTCGAATAGGTCCCGCATCGCCAGTTAGGAATCTTTTACCATATGGTATTTTTATGACAGTTAGTGGTAATGGGGAATTAGTCAGCCCTACGTCTCCAGGTGTGGCTGGGACAAAAATAGCTAGGAGCGGCGCACTCCGACGGCATCCTAACGATTTGAACCCTCACGTTTGTCAAACCACCACTTTGTCGCTGACACTTCTAAAATGTTTAACTGCAATAAATGTTGCATTAAAATGCTCAACTATTTTGGTCATCGCGACTAGAAGAATAACTAATTACTTGGAAGTTACTTCTTTGTAATTTGTTACTGTTTGATTGATATACAACAACTAAAGGATTTACCTAAATAAATAAGTAAAGTCAATTTCAGAATATCTTTTTGCTTTTAAGGCTCATAAACTTATAATATCAAAACTAGTGATTTATCTATCAGCATATTTAGTTTTTCTGATGTTAAAATATAATATCGGCAATATAGATACTACAAGGACACTAATATCTACTCTATGGGAACTTATCCAAATATAAAAAACAAATTTATTACCGACCAAATTCTTTATTAAACAAGAATCATCTCTTTATAAAAGAAAAATAATTAATTATTTCAGTCTTTTATTTAAAGCTTTTAACTTCAGTTCATTTTCTCCATATATTTCTTATTCTCACCCAGTAAAGTACCAACAGATATTGTGCCCATATCTGGATGACGAACCTGAACCCGCTATGTCTCTCTATATTGTGTTTCGAAGTTCCAACCACAGTATAGTAAATAACTACCAGTCCGACCGCAATGGCTAGATGAAAGCAAAACAGTAAACCACAGATTATTTGCACAGCTCATGTTTAACGCAACACAGCTTTATTACAGAGAAGTTGGAATTATTTCATTCTCTTTGATTTACTAAAACACAAATACTTCCTTTTCCTAAGACAAAACAAAAATGTTTTGTTCAGAGGGCATGAGTTAAGATTTCAGCACTATGTTTTTGAAGTGTCAAGTTGTATCGCACTTAATTGAGCGAAGCTCTGAAAGAGTGAAGCTCTCTTTTACACAACTCACAAATTTCGCTTGTCTCCCTCCTGCTACTTAACGGTTCAACCGATTCGAACAAATTTTGGCATGAACATACATGATTATAACCTGACGGACATAGGCTATGTAAAAAAAATATAGACTTTACCATGCAGCAATAATCACCGAAAGAAAAATTTAAAAGCTGATCACAGCCAAACCGCTAATACTACATTGATGAAATTTGGCGCCAAAACTCACATCGTGGTCGTGACTAATGTGCAAAAAAAAGTATTGAAATCTGACATACCATTGAGAAATAATCACCGAAAGAAAAATCCAAAAGCTGATCACAGCCAAACCGCTGAGACTACATTGATGAAATTTAGATGAGGTTAGGTAAGGTAGTGCTTCGCTCAGTATTTGCAAACAGCAGCAGCATTGCAGACCTAGTATAATATGTATTTAGGTACTCAAACGTGATAGTTAGATTTGCAAAGTTATAAACTCAAGTTAAAAGTTAAGTACGGAACATCAAACTAAACTCAATAGTTTTTATTTTATGTCTACCAATTTCAAGGTTTTGTAGAACAAGCGATAACTAATTCTGAAATTGACGATCTCAAAACCAATAAAATGTGCACCAAAACAGCGTTTTAAAAAGAAATTAAATACTTTATTTTTCAAAATTAATATAATCTGGTTATTAACAACTTTTCATGAAATTATTAATGCGATACTTTGTAGACGAACTTTTAGATTGTCAGTATAATAATGTCGATGGTACCGTAAAATATTACGATCGTTATTCTTCTACGTTCAGGTTCATCACGATACCGGAAATGGGGAGTTTCGTGATGTTTCCTGTGATACGTGACTGAAGAGAAAAATTTAGATAACGTTTCTTACTTTGATTGACTAGGTACACGGTGCAGCGTGGGTGTTGTGAGATCGATGCACAGTTGGTGTAATGATGTCTATAGAGTAGATGAAGTAAGTACATTGTATCATATAATAATAAATTATGAAAAACCTCTTTCTTTCTCAAAATTTCATCTATATTATATCAAGAACGTGCTGTGCGGGTCAACCTCTCGAATCAACCTGAAATTGTATTTATTGTTTTTGTTATTGGACGATCTTTTACCGAGGTTGCTTGCGAATTCATATTTTGGAAAAATCATGCAGCATTATGCGAATTGTAATTATGTAATATTCAAAATTCGAGGGCGCTTGCGAATTTTGCTTATGGGACATTCGAATTCCGAGTGTGCTTGCGAGTTAAAATTATGGGATAATGGTATACAATACAGAGTGTACTTGCGAAATCAGTATCATATTGAGAGTGCGCCCAGAGATATACCTGTTTTATATTATGTATATTTCGATTTAAAAAATTTATTAAAACGAACTTTGCAATATCGCCCGTAGCATAAATACAAAATGTTGTTTATCAGGTATAATTAAATTCTGTTGTTAATTAACATACCATAAAAGCTTTTTAATGCTTGAGTTAAAATATATTTCTATTTTAATATATCTTTATTTATGATACATAGTTTAGGTCACTCACTAGTTAGGGGTACTAGTTTAAATTTTCCTGTCGTTTGAAGAGGATGTGACGCTATTCAGGCAAATTATGCAATTTGTGGAGTTTAGTGCGTTCACAGCTTGATGGTTATGGAGGAAATGAGTATTTTGACTAGGGGCACTAAAGTTCATACTGGAGCGGTAGTTAGTTTAGTAGGCCATCGTGGACTTTGCATGAAGTAAAACGGATTATATTATTCCACTTTAACATAATATGTTGAATGACAGTTACCGTTCTTATAATGTAATTAAGAATGGCGTCATACATCAAACGTTATAAGCAGCAGTATACACTTCCAGGTCCACTTAGTTCAAGTAATATTAATTAATAAGCTTTCAACTTTAGTGTATTACCCCACATTTATATAGTTTCGATGAGGCGGACAAGTAGGTAACTGTTTATAAAACTCCTTAAAACAATAAAGAGAAAAAAATCAAACGTTATATCATTACGTGAGTTCAAAACTGAAAGTAGTTTTCTATGTTCTAATCTAGAATCCGTTTAACTAGAAGCTACATAGAATCCACATGCCACAAGCTATGCTCCGCGGGGGCGTCCATGTGTCAAAAGAAATAGAAATGGGGCCAATTGAAAATCAGCATCAGCTCTCAAGCTGACATAAAGCTGAATTGGTCACCCATTTGGTACAGACGTGGGATATATTAAGTTTATTTTTAGTTTTTTTTTCGTAATTTTTTGTTTGTTTTAAAGTTTTAAGTTAATAATAATTGTTATATTCTGTTTTATTTTCTTTTAGTTTACATTTTTTATCTATGTACTGTCTTTGTTTTGTACATTAAAGCACTGTGTTAGTACCAAATAAAAAAGTGCTTATGTTTATGTAATCCATGTACCTGGCCACTCAGAAAGTTGACGAAAAAACCTCGTATGATGTCATTAATACGTAAAAGTACCATATTTCGAATTTCCCTCTACATTTGTCCGATAGTTTAATTTAGTATGGTAACATGTTTGTGCGTTGATTTTTTATGATTTCAAATGTGACATAAAACCGAATGAGTATTTTGATCAACTTCGAATGGCGTTTATGGATGAAGGGCCTTCTAAAGCAACTATCTTCCATTGGCATAACGAATTCAAACGCGGTAATCTAACTTTGGGGGATGAAGAAAGGAGCGATCATCTTTCGACGGGTGTTACCGAAGAAAACGTGCTAGCAGTAAAAATTTAATTCAAGAAATCTGGTGAATTGCCACTTACTAAGAGATTTAGTATATATTGAAGATTGGATCGGAAAGCGGTCACAACATTTTACACGAGTATCTTAACGTGAGAAGGTCAGTTTCGCGCTGGGTGTGCTCACCCCACCAAAGCTCAGAGGTAGGCTTAATCAATTTGAAGCATTGTCACTGGTGACTAATCATGAATTTATCAAGAGGATGCAGAAAGCGTCAATTTACAGTTTGGCTGTTTCAGAACGATCAACGCGATCAAGAAGCGTAGGAAAAATTTAATTGTTAGTTTCTTCACTTTGTCGGTGTATATGGTGTCGATTTCGCATTAATGACGAATTCATGCCAGAAGCAACTGCAATGAGCAACAGGCGAACAAACACCGGACTCCTCGAGCTACTGCGTCACCACGACTACGCGCACGCGCTCTCAGCGCTTAAAACCCTTGGGTCACCCTCCTTACAGTTCCGATCAAGCACCGTGTCACTTATTTTTATTCCGTTAAATAAAAATTCTGCGAAAGGGGATACAGATTTCATCGCTCTTACGGCGACACTGCTCTAAAAGCGTTCAAGAAGGCCGTAGTCTGCGAGTAAAAGTGTTTTTAAAATTGGGAAAGTGTTTCTCAAATATAGTATTTACAACATTCAGCCAGTTGCTAGGAGTAACACTGAATACTTAAAGTCTAAATAAACGTTTAAAGAATTCGTGAAAGTTTAGAATGTTTTACAAAAAGTACAAGGAATTAAACTCTTCTTCCAAAATAGAAATTTATTAAAAACGGAAATCAAGAAATATTGGTGTTTTATTTGCAATATAATTAATAAGAAGCGTTGTCACAAAATGTAATATTGTCAATTCTGCTGTATATTTATTTTACCTAACCTTTTGTATAATATAATCTTCCTGTTTAAACGGATAACTAGACACTTCCTCCCGGTTGGCATTATGAGGCAGATTCGATAACATCAAGCAAGGCTTGGCCAGGGAGATGTGCTTCCTGGGTCGACGACTCTAGTATAAATCAAGAAATGAGCGCCTCAATCGAAAGCTTGTCATATTGAATATGAATGCTCATATTTTTGTACCTAGTTCAACTAAGTTTATACTTATTATAAATATATAAATATAAGAAATAAAAGCAAATGTGACGGTAGGCAAAGAGAGGAAAACTTTACTTTGAAAAATAAATACGTATTTGTTCGAAAAAATTTTGAACTTTAGAAACATACCAAAAAACATGCTTTAAACCACCAATATTATTGTATATAAAATATAAAGTTGTTGATCAGGTTTTAGTATTTAGAAACTTGTAATAAAATTAAGTATTAATAAAGTAAAGAATATCGTTATGATATTACGATATCTATCACATATAAAAATAGGTAATTCATCAAAAAACTACTTAATCAAAATCAAAATAGATTTAAGTACATCGATGATATCTTCATAATTTCAATGATATAATAAGAAAAGATTGGGTTTTTTTTTTGAAGTAGTAGAAGTAATTGAGACATCAAACATTAACAGTTTTTCGTTATTTTCTGTTTGAATTTCAAATAGATGCGTCTAATGAACTATTTGTGATGTAGTTGGATGAATGCGATTACCCTATTAAGGAAAGTCAACCGACGGTCGGGAGCAACGCACTCTTGCGTTGGTGTATTGGTCCCTGTCTGCAATAACCATTTTATATTGGCAATTCTTGTTTACGGAGTATCTTCGTAACCGATTAGTTAGATTCGTATGTGTTTAATTTTACTTTACAAAAATGAAGATTACTGAAGCATTATTATTTATTGGCCATGTAGGATTCCACCTCTGTGAATTAACAGATGATATACACAGGGTTATCTGTTGACTTCTCCATGGAATCGTTTAGCATAAAAAGACTACTTAAACTAAAGAGATAGAAAATCTGTACCGGTTTAGACACGTCTCTTGAAACAGGTACATAGTAACTACACGCAAAAAGTATAGAAATGTATGTATTAATCATGTCGCATTTAGCGTCAAAGTTTTTATTTGAAAATCTTGAAATACCTTTTTTCGCCCATAATACTCTTGTCAATAGCGTCATCCATCTCTGTCGACCTCGATACTTCAAGCCAGAACTTATGAATGGCATGTAAGCAGTTACACTACCTATAAATCGGAAAGGAAATGAAGTGTCGCTACGTTCGAAGTACACAGCCGTGAGTGGTACTTTTATTTATTATGCATTCATTGCCTACACAGCAGTGTACATCTACAATGTTGTTTTTGTTGTGTACGCGTCTATATGTTTCGGATTTTCTTAAGCGGACGGTATTGCGCTCGCTCAACTTGACCTATTGCAGGCGCGTGGGCCTGCGTCACTACTCCGTAGGGCTTTGGGAGTAGTCATTGACAGTTATACCTCTCGATTGTAGACAAATAAGTTTCTATATTGGTGATATTCTAATAGCTGATAGTTAAATCTCCCTCTCGTGTTTAAACAGAAACCTGTAAAATAAAGCTTTGAACTTTTGAATTTATCACCATTATAAAATGAGGCATCGCGATTTAGCATAAAGCTTAATCAATTTTGCAATTTAGTAGGCGAATATCACATTAGTCAAGTGCTTTTAAAAGATCTGGTTCACTTGGAGCAAATTTGGTTGTTATACGAAGGTACGCCAGTGACTCTTGGATATTAGTGAGTCCTATCTATGAGATTATTACAAGGGAAGAAGTGCCGGATTATCGCGTCGCATCCATCGCGACCCGTTCCCGAAACATAAGGAGAGCTGCCTCTCGCTAGGAAGCACTAGCTCGTCAGTATAAATTATCACTTTTGTGAATTTTTCCGATAAAATTATGAAACATAATTTCTGTAACTGAATGTTCCATAAATTGTTTAACGCAATCGTCAGCGCCAAATTCTGTGTGATTATTCAAAAACTCATGTCCGTCACAAATACTTATTGGTTGGTAGGTTCTTAGCATTTAGTTTTGGTTCCTCTTGTTCTGGCCCTTTTTTGACATAATATTGAAAGATATAATGTTGCAAGGTATAATGTTAAAAGGCATAATGCTAAAAGGCATAATTTGATACAACTTGCTGGCTGTTTATGAATAAATCTATACTGCATTATATATCAATTCATGCATTTTAATTTTATGTCAAAGTAAATTAGGAATAAAAACGAAAGAAAATGATCCCACTTAACAATAGTGACTTTAACCGCTATTTTTACATGTAATTTTTAACACCAAAAAGGATAAATTGACTCATAATAGGGTATTTGACAGATTTTCGTAAGGTACATCAAAATGTTCTAAAGTCGCTAGAGATACGCTTGAAAAATCTTTCTCTTATATTTAGAGCCATTTTAATAACAAAAAGATAGTTTTAATAATTACATTTTGTATTTCCCGCTGAAACGCTAGGTCACGTGACAAATCAAAGGCGTGACGTCACGATGTAATAGTCTTTATGTAAACAATACGTGAGAGATTAGTTTTTCGTCCATGATTCTTTAAAAAATGGCTTCAAAGTCCTATAGAATATGTGCCGTTCCTTTGTGTGAAAATACGAGTATCAAAAACCCTTCTAAATTATTTATCCACGTGCTACAATCTCAAAATCTTCGTGTAAAGTGGCTGCAGTTAACACGACGTGATCCGACAAGTGTATCACCCAAATCTTCAATTTATTTTTGCGAGGATCATTTTGATGTAAGTAGTATTACTTGAATATATCTATAAATATTGATAATTTACGTTTGATAAAACTGTAGCTACTTAAACTAGTAAAATTTTGAGGTTAAAGCAAAGTTGTTTATTTATATTAGACAATGACATGACAAGACATTATTTATTACATCGTGACGTCACGTACTCTGATTGGTCGTTGAGACGTTTCGTCTAAATGATGCACAGATTCAAAAACTCTAATTTTTATTTAGAAAAATAAAATATTTAATATTTTTTATTTGTAATTTAAGTCAAATATTATTAATTAGGACCTTAGATTCTATAGTGTTCAATACAATACTTATTTATTTGTTAACTATGTCAAATACCCTATTAATTTAATCCATAGTTTTGTACATTTCCATCTGTCCACAATTGTCCTTTACGATTCAATTACACCCGGCCAAGCGGCAGTAGTTAAATCACAAATTACCTATAAATTAATCAAAGAAAGCTTTGCCTTGCCAATGTCCTCCTCATTTTGAAGAAAGTGAAACCCAGAGTTATCATACCACCTATTCCCTATAAAAAACGCGAATGAAGATCGCGTGCAGCACCGTGTTTTACTTTTTACAAACTTTAGACTCTTGATCTATGAAAACAACGATCAATTTCCCTTGCATGCTCATGAAGGTACTCTGCAAAATGCTGCTCAATTCTCAGCCTTCGATTTTTGTATTATTACCGCGTTGAGCCGTGCCTGGTCGTCCCACACCCGATGCAAAGTCTATCGTGTCCTCTGTTCTCTGGTAATCTATTTATTTTGTAAAATAAATATAATAGCTGCAAAATGTTGCATGCGACGCTATAAATGTTAATTAAAATATAAGTAGATGCCTTCTCGTTTTTGTTATCGTCGCGCAAGTACAAGCAATAAGATAGCATAGTTATGTCATGGTAGACCTCAAAATCGACTGCAGTGTTTCAGAATTTTGGCCTTTACAGCAATCTCCGGCACGCTTGCCAAGCTATAGATTAAGCAAATCACTACCTCCGTTTTTCAGGAAGGTTTCTCTTCAGCAGTAAACGTACTTCAACTGAGGTTATGATGATGATCCTTATATAAAATGATCTGAATGTAATACAAATTATTTTGAATTTTTTTATTCATTTAAAAATAAAACCCAATTCTATTATTTCTTATATTTTATTTTACCAATATAATACCTGTTTACAAAAATCAAATGTTTTCTACCGACATATATTTTACATATAATTAATCATAAAATATTATTGGTATTTAGAAATGGTTTTACCTCTATTTACCTTATCTGTAAACTTCATGCATAAATTTGCTTTCAAACACTCTATCACAAGAAAAAAACATTTACAAAAGTCCTGTAGTTTTTTATCTTACTCAACTGCGTCAACAGTATTGTCGAATGCTGTTGAATAACTTGATTTACAAGACCAACAAACCAAGCTTGACAAGCTTGATATACTTATAGAGAGAAATTCTGGCTAAAAAAGATGTATATACAAATAATCATGTTCCGACGCGAAGATGGGTCTTAAATGTCCATTTGTCACTGCCTTGCTTAGTAGAGTACGTATTACGTAAAATAGTGAGACGAGACAGTGTGAATACACACGGGCGCGTCGAATGAGGTATTTCAGCGAGTTCGTGCGGCACTATGGCAGCCGGATCCGTGGTAACGGGCCATGTCACGTGCTCTCCATGTAAGGGCATACCTTGATCTAGCCGCCTCGTGCCCCGCCAAGCCATAAAATGTCAGGACACCCAAGAAAACTGGAGATAATTCGTTGTTCTCATGGCTGTTCTAGATCACAACTTTTATGCGGTTAATGCTCTTGTGTTATGTCTTTCCTTACAACTTGAGGTATCTATGTACGTTTTAATTTTTTTTTAAGTTGACTTTATATTATTTTTATTATGTAAAACATGATTTATTTAAGAAAAATATTACTTACGCAATACAATCGGGGCTTGGAAAGGTTTCAGTCCATAAAATAGCTAGGCTAGCCAGAAAAGGGTCAAACAAGTACCTGTCAAACTCAATTTGTATGCCAACATTGTTCAAGAACAAAAAGAAGCTAAAATATTGGGCAGATTATAAAATGGGCATCTATTATAAGGTTAAAAAATACTTCCTTCATTTTGACTTCTGATGTAAAAACATAATATAATAAGGTCTAGTGATTTCAAAACAGTCCAAAGACTGTCTTCTTTGTATCTCAAATAACCGTCCGTTAAATCGCAATCTTCTTCATTACTTGAAATGACTTCAAAAAGGCGATATTTAACAACAAGGCCCTTGTTTACATGCAAAATAAGATAAGCACGTCTAGATGTTTTGAAGGTCGTTTGAAAAAAGAACCTGAATGCCACTAATTACATTCTCGTTACGCCAACTGATGTCTCTGTTATAAAAAATACATCAATAAAGTTTTATGACAACTGAAATGAAATCATATAGCGATCATACGACACTAATTATGATCATCGATGTTATCTTTATTTAAATAACTTTAGTGATATTTCATCATCATCAACGGGACAACTTCGATTTGTTTAAAAATGACAGAAGCTATCGCTTTGAATATCAATTACATTTTACTGCTGATGCACTACAATTTATTTTAAATTTATTATTAATTGAGTCAATTTAAAAAACTTATAACAACATTATTTACAAGACCATGAGTTAACTGACCGCACGTGATTAGTTCGTAACTTATAAGTTTCTTGTTCCGTAAGCTGCTAAGGCATTTATATTTGAGTCCTGATTATTAAAAAAAAATATCGCTCTTTAACTTGGAATTAATAAAGATAAAGAAGCACACCAGAACAACAATTTGTAATTGTTTCAGGGTGTTCGTAATGGCATTGTACCGCTGCGGGCCAACGGCGATTGGCAGCCGCACCTCCTGGGGCCCCGTGTCCTCGCCGGGCCCTGGGGATGCCCTCGAGCGTCCCCTCAGTGGCAACTATGATCGTATCTTTAACTCTTTCGAGAGGACTACGGCTTTTGAATATGTACGGAACACCTTTGAAGGAAAAGACGAGGAGAAAAAGGAAGAAAGACATGTCGGCCATCAGGATGTTGTTGTGAACAGGTATGCATAACTATTTTCAGAAGCAATTTATATCGACGACGTTATTTTTTCAAAGCAAGTAGAATGATTGGAATGAATGGAATGAACTGTATAACAAAACCCAAACAATATGACTATGGATTTTAGTCTGCTTTCGGCGGTTCTTTTTTGTGAATATTTAATATACCTTTTTTTTATTTTTCAAGTAAAAATTATATGTTATGTTCAAAAGACAACGGAACGTTGGTTAAATCGTAAATTAAAAGTCTGACAAAATACATAATATTTATAAGAGAAATATTAAATGATCACCTTACTTTTATTTATATTATTATGAAATAAATTGTGTGGAAAATACACTATTTTGCTATTTATCAAATACCTATTGTTAAGATGCTTTTTATCAAGACTTCTACCATATTATAGAGACATATAAACGACGATGCTCGTTGATAGATGTCTCTATAGCTCTGGTGATCAGTTCAAAGCCACTAATAAAAATCCATTTGGTTATATCATACTAGGAAGATGAGCAGCAGCTTCGAGCGGGCGGATTGCGCGCTGGCAGCGCAGACCCCGTGCGAGGACGACGAAGACTTCTATAGGGAAAAGATTCTATACTCCCAGGCGCGCCAACTATTTCCTTTGCAAGAGGACTTGGCGGACTGGATCAATAAGACCATTGGTTTGTTAATTTGTTAATTACATGTATTCAGAACCTGGGCGCTTGTACTTGTTCACATAGTTTTATGTAAGAAGCATCTTGGCAGTGAGTGTCACGGAGACAGTATTTGAATAGTATGTGTGTATATTTGACCATTTATTTATCTAGATAACTGGCAAAATATACATATAACTTAATAAGTTCATCACTATTATTGTTGTCGGATAGCTTCGAATAAAAATGGGAGTTTCCGAATTATCAGAATAACGTTTTTGAATTGCTGATTTTTATAATTTTTTTATATAGTGTCCTTTATGCAGAGGGTAATCTGTCCTGCAGCTGGTGATACAGTACCTAGATCATACATACAGTCATAGTTCAAAGAAATGAGTCTCGGTTCTGGAATGAGATAAGACCATAAAAATGAGAGGCAAACTATCATACTAGCTTACAAAAAATAGATCATTGAATGTCGTGACAATAAATAGTTTTGTTAAAGGACTCGAATTAAATCATGACTACGTGTGTCGGGTAAGTATGCATGGTATTTAATACGTTAGGTAAGAGACTCGGCGCGGGCGGGCCGCGTGGAAAATGCGATTTTACGAGTTTCTCCGACTTGTATGGACTCGTGACTAACTCAATCGCTGCACGTGTATGTATGTATTGTGTTTTGTAGACGATCTAGGTAAAGTTTAACGATATTCATTTTGGAATTGTCAGTTCCTATACTGAAGTACAATAACCAATAAGATTCTGTTTTATTGACTGTTTTATAATGTTAGGAAATCACACAATTAATTTAAGCTATGTAATAACTTTATAATAAATATTTCCTATAGTGAATTACATATAGTTATATATAACGCCTTCGTACATTTTTAACGAATACATTTTAGCTCCTTCTAACTGTAGTTATCAGCCTGGTCATAATATGATGTTACATGCCTCCTACTGTCTCATAAACTGACAAATATCATAAGTATATAAAATGCACTGAGATTCGAAATTTCCAGTTTATTCAATACATACCTTACAAAAATATCTTATTTTTAATATCAAGGTTTTTCTTTAGTTGTTTGAAAGTGTTTTAATGTTTAGTAGTGTTTGGCATAATGGAGTAGATCCTAACATCATGTCAATTAGTCAATTAGATACTTCAAGGTATATCACGTAATATCTCAAGTAAGTCGTGAAATCTGTGATAACCTCTTTGCTGTCAACAACAACCATTAAGAGCGCTCCCTCATATTAAGCCCTCTATAACCTTCCCAGGCTGTCACCTACTTCAGGTGGTGGTACTTCAGGCAATCCTACCTATACCATGTAGGATTCACCGCCTCCCTCTCCGGAGTCCGGAGGGGGGAAAAAAAAGATCGCTCGAACTTATAAATGATATAAAACGACCTGGTTAAATGATAATGCTACAAATTTTGGACGACATCTTCGCATAAATGGGGCTCAATTTCATAAAGAACGCGAGTTATGTTGGCCTGCAGAGCAGCAGTTGTCTGTTTTGTCTGCATAGACCAGAGATTTCACGTACCCCCACAAAAAGTAGCCGAGCGGTGTTAAGTCACACGATCTCGATGGTCAGTTGACGTCGCCACCACGCGAGATGACAAAGCCCTGAAATTTCTCGCCCAATAAATTTGATGTTTCCCATGCAGTATGGCAAGTGGCGTCCTGTCCGTACGTCCGTCCTGTTGGAACTACATATTTCTGAGTTCCATAACATCTATACTAGGCCACAAAAGTTTGTTACCATCATCCGAGATCGATCACCATTGACAGTGATCGCAACTCCTTGCGCAGCTTCGAAGAAATAAGGGCCGATGATACCGCCAGACCAAAATCCACAATAAACAGTGACATTTTCGGAGTGTAAAGGCAACTCATGAATATCCTTTGGATTTACGTCGCTCCAAATACGACAATTTTTTTTGTTAACAAAGTCACACAACCAGAAATGTGTCTCATCACTGAAAATGATTGTTTTTCCAAAAGCAGGGTCAGCCGCCAAATGCTCTAAAGCCCAATCAGCGAATACACGACGCTGTCTATGTTCGGCAGGTTTTAGCACTTGAATCAATTGAACTTTGTATGGATTAAAACTCAAGTCTCGACACAAAATCAGTTGATGACACAAGCCAAGTTGATGTAGCAGAAAGACCCAGCTCTTGCGCTGGAAGTAGAATAGACTGTCTAGGGTGCAACAATATTCTTCAACGATCTAGCGCTACTTTGACGGTCAGGCACTGCTTCATCCATCACCGATCTGGCTGTCTCTAATTTATTCATTAAACGCCGGATTGTGGGCACTGTAGGACGGCCATAAATTTGACGCAACGCACGGAACGTTAGGCGAACAGAGCACTGATTTTGATAATAAGTTTTAACAATTTCTACGTGTTGTTGAAGCGTGTAGCGTTCCATGATAAAATGTTACGACTAAATATGTATTCCAACCAAATTTGTCAGCTATCATTTTACCAAGATGTCCACTATACGCTTTCAAAGTTCGAGCGTTCCTATTGAAAACCCCTTTATGACGGCATAGTTATTGTGTAATTTGTGCCATTTATAACACTTATTTTAGTTATAAAGTGTGAAGTGTATTAAAAAGTTAACCCAACTTACTTTAATAAGAAACTTTATCCTACGCGAAATTAACCTCCTGCTGCTATCACTTTTGATATGTTCTCCTCAGGAAGGCGTATGGAAATTGCCATGCTGCCTATTGTAAAAAAAAGATATATTTACCGAAGATTAAAAATATTTTTTGACTAAAGAGGATTAGATCGTATATATTTTTTGTCAATGGTGTTCAATTAGACTCGCGGTACCATGCGTCCAGTCGTAAAATTATAACAATAGTAGTACTATATAGACCAAGGTTGTGTCATCTGGCCTTAAGAGGAGTGCGTGGGCAGCGGCTAATCAGGAGGTTCTCATAAACAAGTTTTTATTACTTTGTAGGCTATAAAAAAATCCCCGATAAGTGATACCTACCTATATGATTATTATGATTAATGAGGTCACTCAAATTCTATCGTGTTATTTTTTCGGATAAGTATTGCAATTAATTAAGGAATCACTGACAGCACTTAGGTATTCTAATCGTAAATATTAGGGTAATATTCGACCCTGAATTTGAATTTGAATATAAAGAAAGTTTGGATAGGCGAAAGAAACGATAGGTACCTCAAATTGTAGAAATCCATCCGTTATTTGGATGTTTGTATGATACGAGTTGCCTTAGGTCTATCATGTAGGTAGGTATAAGTTACGCTATGTTGTTAGATTACTCAGAATAATAAATAATGTTCTGATATATTTATTTAAGACAAAAACAACAACCAACCACACTTTTTACCCCAATAATGACGTTTTGTTTACCTAATATCGTATCATAGAAATGCTGACTGCAGTAGCGTCTCTATATTCTCTTTACCCCTATTCGCCCCATTTCTCTTTTTTCTGGCTACCTTTTCATGTCTATTAACAAAAAAGAAAAATATGAAGACAGTCTTCATAAAAATATTAACACATATTAAAACAAGACCGTTTTCAAATCATGTATTTAAGTCTCGATTATAAAATACTTACTTATAGAAACAGGACGTTCAGTTTTCCTGAATGTGAAAATTTCCTTTAAAATCCTTTTTTTCCTTTGGAACTATTACGAAGATTTTAAAACAAAAAATATTTAAACCGGCCCAGCCGTTTTTAAGTGATGTGCTTACCAATGAATATCATATTTAGATTATAAGATACATGTGACAATCCTAAAGCGACGTGAAAACAGCTGTAAAGTTTTTCTTTGTACCTACTGATAATTCTAGGTTGAATACCAATTTATGAGCGTTAGATTTGCAATGTGTCACCAAAAAAAAGAAATCGGCGTGCTGAAGTAAATGAACAATTCTTTTTCCATCGGCATGTCTTAAATAATAAGAGCCAAACTACCGTTCATTACTTACATGTTTCCTACGGAGTGCTCCATCGTTTTCAATCACGACTTACGGGCTCTTCACCGGTAAATTCACGCGAACTTAGATGCAATTTCTATCTGGTCACGAGATCCCGTTCTTGGCCGACAAGGTTTAGCGCTCATCAGCTGATCGTTCCTCGTGCGTTTTCACGCGCTGTCGCTCAGCCGTTTGAGAAACTCATGTTCCGGCTGATTGAGTAAAATTTTCAATATAACTTATAAGTATTTAATCGTAATCAATACGGCGAGACGTGTTAACATGGTCATTAGTAGCTGAGAAGCAACACTCTTTAATGTGAATGGAATGTTGTTTGGATAAAACTATTTTTTATAAAACAACAAAGAAGGAAAAGAAAAACAAGATTGTTTGCGCGTACCAGTATATGGTTTTTGTACTAATCTGTATTACCCTTGTATCATCCTTTTATATATTTCTCTTTTTCTTTTCTAATTTTAAAATATATAAAATATACAACTTCCTATATATAAATAATAGTAAGTTTAAGTTCCTAGTGAAAATACAAACACTGTGTAATCTTAAAACTTAGGTTGACAAATGAAGATAATAATAAAAATTACAAGTATGCTAAAATAACTGTATTGTGCTTTATAACTAGAAAGCGATTCACAAGAAAGTATCTAAATACAATAAAATTTGTCTTATAATTACTGAGCACAATAATCGAACACAAATAGTTAATGTTATATTGTTACACAATAAATACTCCGCGCAGATCGGAAGTCAACAACACAAACACTTAAATACAAATAAATAAAGTCTTGAAATTTCCTCCTCTCGTCTTTATAACTTTCATGAGATGCATAATAAAACTTCCTTGTCTGTTATTAAATAGTGATAAATTGTCATTTATCAATGACAAGCGATTTACAAGCTATTACAAGAAGAATACTAGGCGATGCAGTCGCTAAGCATAAAGCTACGCTAGCACCATATATTGGAGCGGAGATTATACCTAAAAAAGAAAAAAAAATTTTGTTTCATGGGAATTTTTACGAATTTCATAATTCGGTCAGTCCGAATCCGTCACAATCTGGTCCTAAAACTGTTGATTCGATTTCACACAAAAAAATATTAAAATCGGTTAAGAACTCGGGAAGTTATGGCGTAACAGACATTGCGCCATTGAAGCTGATCCATGGGAGCTTCGCTCGCTCCGCTCCAATAAAAAAAATACTACTCGACATGAAGTTTTAAACTAAATCTATGAAAATGGCCTAGTAGATAATTTCTCTTATGTAATGATTGTACTAAGTTACTGTTAGGTACTGTCCATATGTCTGTGACCAGTGGAGAGCGCAGTTTTCCTAAATTGAATAATACGCTCAGCATTTACTCTATGAAGACATGTTGCGTTGTCAAATTTATCTATCTATACAGCAAGAAATATCTAAAGCAATTGATTTAAAGGGGACTTTTTCAACTTTTGTATATTATATTTTCTATATTATACAAAGTACATAAAACAGATTTTTTTTTATTCTACTCATTTAGTCAACCAAGAAAATCCACTTTTATTTATGCAATAAATAACTACTCTATTTTTAACACACTTAATCTAATTACATTATTGTTTTATTATGTCATAAATTTAAATTTGGATCAAGGTGGTCGCTAATTTGAGTCCCATGTCTGCTAACGGCATTTTGATTGCTATTGAATTCTTGCAATGATTACCTACTAGGGGGCAAGACTACATATTGTCATTTTTATAATTTTATAGGATATCATACCAATTCTGAGAACCGAGAATCAAAACCTGTCTTTGCAGAACATTTAAGAAAACTGTGCTCACCACACGTGATTAGACTGAAAACTTGTACATTCTGTGATTGGAAATTATTTGACGAAACTATGCAGGAAGTCTGTAATAATAACGATCAGTGGGAATTCACCGACATAGTCCAATCGTGGTTTGCGCCGGCGAATTAGAGGGTCCAAAAGCAATCGTAGTTGTAAAGACCGATAAGATTTCCCTAAGTCACAAGTAACAAACGAAAAAAATCTCTAAATCATCTAAAATTTACTATGGCACGGCGTTTCAAAGGAATGACTAAAACGCTGATTTTTTAAATTTTCATCAATCAGATAAGCACCAATCTTCCTAGATCGCATCGTCGTTTACCATCAGGCGAGATAGCGGTCAAGCGCTTACCTTTTCATGATAAAAAAGCAGTGAATGATTATTAGAACCTTCGAATAGTTCAATATCGTTTAGGTAATGTTATATCGTTTTTGTACTCAGTCTCTTAATATCTGCGCTGTGAGGCGCAGATCTTTCCCATGAAAACGACCCGTAACCCACCATACAGGTCCAATGCAAATATGGAGCCGGGACAAATAACGTGCTTTCTGAAGTAACTTAAGATTTTTGGTCAAAGGGTGACCGGTCCTTTCTAAATTTGCTCAATTTTAGGCCAAAACAGTACAAAATAAAACAACAATACTACAATATTTGCTATGTACTCGCCGCTCAGTAAAAGTTTTAAATTCGCTAACACTTGTACCATAAATACCGATTAAATATTCAAAGCAAGACAAGGTGACCCATAAGAGTACTGTTTATTATAATATCCTGTGACGTTGATGTACCGTTACTGCTACTCTGTGTATAAGAATAGGACATCATAAGCGTGCCTAAAGTTCTATCATTTTGGCTACCCGTCGAAGTATGATTCACGCAAATATTTAGGACATCTATAAGCACGTAATCATGCAATTTTATTATTGATTTAAATTATAACCGTTATATTTCCTACGGACTCATTAATAAATAGATTGACTTGCATCAAATGTATTTTTACTCTACACTGCCTATAGATAAGTAAAAGAATATGATTTTTTATCTATAGTCCTTTACTCTCGATTTATGTGCGCTATTTCACTATCCCGTTCGCGAAAACATTAAAAACTGTTTTTGGGATATACCCTTTTATCCCAAAAACATTAAAAAAAACGGAAAGTTCTTTGCGACAGAAAATCACATTAACACTTATTCTTTTATTTAATTGATCTTATAGGTATCCATGATTGGAGTATTTGAATATATTCAATTCAGTCTAAAGTAGACACGTAGAAACTGATATTTTTATATGCTTTGTATGATGAAACCTAAAATTATTTTTATGCACCAAGGTCGTAAATGCATTGTGCACCTCCTGAACACAGAATCGGCTTTATTTCAGTGTTTTCCTTTTATTCGTTACTAGCGGCCCGTCCCGGCTTCGCACGGGTGGGCAAAAGTACTTTAAATTTTTACTGTTACTCAGCGTTAATGTAGCTTTCCAATGGTGAAAGAATTTTTGAAATCGGCTTAGTAGTTTTTGAGTTTATTCATTGCAAACATATAAAAATACAAAAATTCTAAAATACAAATCTTTCCTCTTTATAATATTATATTCGTTATTACGTCAGCAATGTTAAAAGAAACAACAAAGCTTAAATATTATGGAATTAACTTGTGGTTGTCCGCGATTTGGTTGTGGTAGAATTAATGAAGTATAAAGAAGCATGTTCCCCAGGGTTTAAGCGATCTTTATACCAAATTTCATAAAAAATCTGCTGTTTCGCCGTGAAAACTTTACAGACAAAAAAGCTACTATTTCATTTGTAATAATATGGTAAATATTAGAAATGATATCAGTACCAATATAAAGACGAAATAATAAAACAGAGAAATCGTGTTATACTAATATTTTAATCGACGCATAAGGTAGGTATATAATAAAACATGTATTTTTTAATACCAACAACTTGCTAAATCTGGTCAATAGTGTTGTAGTGGCTCTATATGTACTTATGGTTTTCTGTGGATGTCGATCATTGCTATTTAAAATTTGCATAAAGATCGCAGGAATGTGTGATGTATTATCCTCTCCAAAAGTTATTTATTTATTTTATAGGTACTAAATATTTATATACGAAACTCAAAAGGATATCAAGCTAACTCAAAGAATCACATTTACCGAGTCGATTTTGAACTGAACAGCAACCAAATAGAGTTCAATAACAACTATTGAATAATTTGAATAAGCTGTGCAGAATGGGCGGTCATACTTAAGTATTATTATGCGTTTTTGACCTCGAAAATGAATCGTTTTAATTACTTACTCGCTATTACTGCGGTAGGTCGGTTCTTTTTAAATAATGGAAAGTAGCCATTTGTATGATTCCAACGCGTCCTCGGGTCTCGGACTGCTAGTTATTTATATAAGTATCTTTTCGCAAGCCCGTTATTATGAAAAAAAGGTTGTAATTTATTTTTGTGGCCGCCTTTGCTGTATTCATAGATTCATTTGCAGAAGGCCTGTGCCTGATTATGATGATGAAGTTATTAATGTTGTAACTTATCTTGCAATTAACTATAATTTATTATTTCTAAGAACTATCAAAATTGTCTTATATTCGACGTGAGAAGGTGTAGTCTGTAGTTGAGATATATTTTAAATGCACACTTAGTGGGTCGTCAATAGGTAACGCCGTTCATGCAACATATGCATGTGCATCTAGTAATGCGATTGTCCATACGTCCGTCACCTACATGCACAAATCTTCGTGGGTAGGATTAACTTTCATCCGTTCTGCGAAAAGGTATAAGATAAAAGGTAACGAGTTCTTTACTTATTTTATTTTTATTTTATTTTACAGGCGAATCAACAGTTAACAAAATATGGATAACTTTTAAACTAGCAACAGTAAACCAATTACAGATTCACACAACTAAACATAGACAATTAAAAATATTGAACATGCATACCTATATCTGGATTTACATCTAGGGAGGCAGGAAAAAAAATATTAAAAAAACAATTAAAATCACGAGTTGACGTGATGACTTAATAATAACAGAAAATTAGTACTCGATGGCTAACAATTTTGTAAGGTTACGTCTTATAAGGCGCCAGTAAGGTACTAATTTGATACTTTTAAATGTTGAGGAAGTGATTGAGGTGTGAGGGAGCTCTTTAAGACATACTGACTACCAAAGACTATTCCCAATAACCTTGGTGCTGTTACCACTTGCCAGAAGTTTTACCAACCTTTTGATATTTACCGTCCTTTGACAAAAATATTTTGGCGGTTAATAAAATTATGTAAAACGAATTGTTATTAAGCGTTTTGTAATAGTAAGAAATTAAATAGGCCTAAACGAATAAACAATCTAGCTATACAAGGTATTTCCACGCATTTAAAACCACAAAAAACGGACACTAACGTTAGTTATAATTATAACGAGCACATTACGTTATTTGCGATGGTAAATTGAAGCAAAAACTACTTTAGCATAAGCGAATTATCTTCTCGATTATCTAACGGACGACTCGTACCTTGCCGTTACGGTGTGCACTGGTGCTGGATTAAGGGCCAGCTCTTTATATCGAATGTAATTGTAATATATCAAATGATCTTAAAAATATACAACCACGCAAAATAATAATTATGAGTTATTTGTACACACCTTGAATAATTTTTAATATTTTAATAAAACTAGGGTTGGTTATATATAAGTCTATAACACTAACAATTTTGGTAGGATGAAATGAAAAGAACAATAAAAATATCATGTCAGCATTAAGTACGAAGTATACGCACAGTTTAGATATAAGGGTAAGTTATCGTTTCTTGAGTTTAAGTGCTTAACAAAGTAGTTTTTTTTAAACGTTGAAGTTATTCGACGTGGAGAGCTAAATATCACAGTAAAAAGATAAAACCACTCTATTCGCTAGAGATAATAACCACTAAAATACCTTTCTTATCATGGACTTTAGATATTTTGGCAACCTATCTATTGTCGGTGTAGAATAAAAACCTTGTAAATAAAGTTTTGTTCTAAATTATTTAAGGCCTTCTTAATATACAGTTTAAAATTTCTTGGACTAAGTATTTAATTTACTAGATTTCCACTCAACGCTGACTCAATGTTAGTTAACATAATTTGGCCCAGATACATTCCTGTTGCAGCGCCTAGTCTTGCATATAAACAGTTGGTCGTAGGCACGGCACGCGATCCATCTATACGTCGATCATAAACATCCAACTATACGACGGGTGGCGGCGACTACGCGTCTAATACGAAGCGATACACAATCAGCCCTAAGAGTTTACTCCTTAACATTGAGATTATTTAAGCATTTTATTTATTGATCATTTACGAACGGAATAGATTGTCCCATGGACGCTTTTATCCTCGAGTATAGGGTACCTCCTATGACTTATCTATATTTACGTATCAGCATTGAAGAGGTAAACTAAACGAGAGCAGATAGTTGAGTGTGAATTTTCATATATGAAAAGCTATTTTATTTTGCTTTCACAATACATATCCACAACAACCCGGAGTAGCGTCTACAATAGGAATCTGAGCAAGGAATTGCCCCCGCCAAGTCGAGCATAAGAGATAAAAAGTTATAATTTTGTAGATAAAACTAAACTACAAAATATTTTTTTAATAATTAAAAAGACATATTATCGTTAAAAATTATTTAGGTCTCCATTAATTCAATTAAACTTGTTTATCTATCAATTGAAATATTCAACCTCGCCTGTAATTATTTCTCCGTTCTGGGTACAGAATGGTTCGGAGGTAGTTCATCATTATATGAGGCACTTTGGTAAAGAAAAGTAGATAGTTCATGAAATATTCAAAGTGGGTCATTTGAATTATACGGTTTCCTAGGAGTTACGGCGTCCGATCTGATTTGTCAGGATGCAATAAATTGTAATTGTTTTTATAGTAGGTACATACTAAAACTTAAAAATAACATCTATTTTTAGGAATAACATACCTGAATGGAGAGAACTTTTTGGATGTGCTGGATAATGGCGTTGAATTATGTCAACTGGCCGTTGTCATACATGAGCGTGCGCGCGAAGCTCTCCACCAGGGACTCATTGTGGGGGTAAGTCGAAGTAATATATTTGTCGGAGACAAAAAGGTGCTCAAATCAAAGTTGAAGTAAAGCGTGATCCTCTATCACTGATTATTCGATTACGGCTGTTGCAGTATTTTTGCAATTATCTATCAATCTATGTTGACTTAGTGACATTAGATAACACTAAAATGCGTGAATGTAACCCAAAGAATGATTAATTCTAAGGAAATTATTACAAAGTAAATTACTTGTCCTGAGGACTAGTTATTTTTTCTTGTAATCATTACTAAGATATAAAAATCTAGCAGAAAAAAATTCCAGGAAACAAAAAAACTAGGAACTCCAAGCAGCATCACATGAGCTTTTTGTCTCACGACTCATTAACTGATCTTCGTATTCGGGGGACGAAACATTTATTTATTTTTCAGTAATCACTTCGATCAAATACAATAAAACCTTAGGTAGGTTAACCTGACTAAAGTTATTAGGGTCATTTTTAACAAAGGTGTATTTTGCCTAATATTTTTTAATTGACGACACCCAAATTAATGAACCACCATAATTAATAAAAGCCAGCGAAATTTGCAATCCCTAAATAAATAATGTACTCGACGATACTTTGATTAACTATACAACGTGTTATAAAAAACCCCGTAAAAATGTAATAAATTATCAAAGTGAAGAATATTGTCAACCCTAGTTAGCTGTCACTGCATAGAACCGAAGTTATCATAGATTACTTAACAGAGTGTACTCTTTAACGGAAATTAGGTTTTTCATTCAAAAAGGCTCGCAAACTCGATAAGAGGAATTAATGGCTTCCGTCAAGTAGAATAAAAAACGTTTTGTTGTCAATTTCAAATTTTCTAATCGATATCTTACAATTATTTCGTTTCGTAATTAAATGCCACACAAGCCATATCCCGGCAAGCGAGGTTGTGCATTGAGCAAGGCGGAGCACACTTTGAGCCATTTCTGTAAATTTGTTGTTCGTTACGAAAAAGTGTGAAGTTTGAAGGTGCCCCTCTTCTGATGTTTAAAATCCTCAATGATTAGTTAAAAAAAAAATGTTTTTTCTATGTTGTTTAAAAATAGAGCAGATTTCTCTTAACGTTTTTAAATGTATTACAAAAAATTATAATTTGCCAAATTAAACAAATGTCATTGCAAATATTGGCTTAATCATAAATGACTTATTGCCGACAACAGCGGACGTGTAAAGTTGCTAGTACATATTATTAGAATACGTGCTACCACTAGACTAATTGCTTATAAAACACAAAGTAATCAAAAGATTATAAAAGGACAGTAAGATACGTTCACAAAATTCGACAGCGAGTACGCTACTATCGCTTGCTTAGGACCAAGTGTGGACTTATGCCACAAACATTTGGCTAGTTGGCCGCCTTTGATGTGCAACGAAAAACCGACTCGCGATGGAAGCAACATTTGGCATTTCCTAAGTTTGCCAAATTATACCAAATTTGCAAATGTCTGTGTGTCTACACATGGATGGTTTGTTTTGACAAATTAGGCAAACATTTGCGTACCTACCGCCATGTGAAATGCTAGCACAATAAATATATTTGTTGACTTTGTTGGTTCATTATTTACGTTACGACACAGGATTGTGTTATATTTTGTTCACTAAAATTTACTACTTCGCAGGACAGACTTATTTCCTGATATGTTACATTACTTGTGGCGCTAATTACAAAAGTAAAAGTATTATCGATTAGTTAAATAGATACAGATTACGAATATAATATTTGATTCTACTTAAGATTTTGAAGTTTTTTAAGAGCCATAAAAACACCCGGTAGTAATTTTGTGGACAAACCACCAAACTATGAAAAGATAGGTTTAGTAATCTTTATATATATAATTCTTCTGTGAGTGTGTATGTCACTGAACTCCTCCTAAACGGCAGGACCGATTTGAATGATTTTTTTTGTGTGTGTTCAAGGGGATCTGAGAATGGTTTAGATTCACAAATCAGCCCGGCAGATGGCGCTGCAGACGGTATCTAGTTTATTTATCTATACTGCAAAAATAACAGGCAGGACAACGTCTGTCGGGTCCACTAGTTTTATATAAACCTTAAGAAAGGTATCAGTGTTGTTGTAGAAGAGGTCTAGATAATCACATCTACTTTGAAGAAAAAATAAAGCATTTTATGTAACTTTATATTGCCGGATAAAATTTACGTTTGAAAAATAACCCATTACATTCTCTTGAATGAATCAGTAGCCTTTACTGCACTGATTAACACTACGAACAATTAAGACAAGCGTTAAAGTATGTATTTTATTGTATTGTGTATGGGACAGCCGGTACCTCAGATCCGTGGTCGATGCTGGCAGCGCGCGGCACGGCGCAGCTTCTTCTCTCGTGACAATGCCGAGAACTTCCTCAACTTTTGTCGTGAGCTCGGTGTCCACGAGAATCTTCTTTTCGAAAGCGACGACCTAGGTATGTTCAAGCACATAGAGCATTGTATCGTTGTTTACCTACAGCTTTAACATAATTAGTTTAGACCATGCAAGTGCAAATGCCCGTATCTATCTATCAAACAAGTAGGTTACAGAGTTTGCATGTAACGCTTATCTGATGGAAGAGCTGTATGTAAATTTTTAAGCTAGCCAGATACATATTTTGTTTCTTTGCAAATTTATGTTTGTCTTGGATTCTTACTTAGCTTTTCTCCAGAGACGTTTTTTCTTGTATGGGTATGAAGGAAGTTAACACAGCATGTACCTAACTGGAGGTTTTTAATTGGTTTATAGTTATTTCCTATTAATTATTAATATCAGCAGTAAACATTCCTAAAAAGAATAAATAAATAGACTTAATCCTATATATTTACCAGCTATTATCTGCGGCTACGCTCGCGTTTATATTCTACTAATTAAACGTTATATTTCTATACCTCGGGTACAGCACTTTTTTCTGTACTTCTGACAAAATGTATGCAAAATTTCATGATGATCGGTGGAATAGTTTAGGCGAGAAAGTGTATCAAACAAATTAACTCACTTTCGTATTTATAATATTAGTTAGGAGTTTAAACAGTTTAAAAAAATTAAGAATAAATATGTTTTTTAAACGTTTCTTATATGGGTTTGGGAGCAATTTAAAAATAATCTTGTTAAAATTAAATGAAGGTAAACAAGCATGGACAATAGCTTGTTAATCTACCATGAACTGAAAAATCTCAATTGATATTAACTTCCTATGTGTTGCACTTAAAGATGAAAATCAAATAAAGAAATTTGACAGTTTTGTATATGTTGATGTGGTGATGACTGTAATTAAATTTTGTCTTTAAAATAAAGCGATTAAAAATAGCGGTTGGATTTCTCTTCATTAAGCGTTATCAAACTATTAATAGGGCAATCCATATTTCAGTGCTTCACAATCAGCCAAGGCAGGTGATCTTGTGTTTACTGGAATTGGCGAGATTGGCGGCTCGCCTGGGGCTGGAGCCGCCGGGGCTTGTGCAGCTAGAGAAGGAGATCGCTCAGGAGGAGCAGGATTCCGCCTTAGATACTTCACACGCTGCTTGGCAGTTCCGCGAAATCTCGCCGCCTGAACACAAGTAACTTTCTTGATATTAATATAACAAGTAAAATTATATGTCAGCTAGATTTCTGGCTATGGTCAGGAGTTACAGAAGGTCAAGTCACGAATTACAACTAAGCTTTACAATATTAAGACCACTTTCTAATACACGGTCGAATGTGTGTTTCAAATCTTTATATATATAATTCTATGTAACTGAAATCCACCTAAACGGCTCGACCGATTTGAATAAATTTTTTTGTATGCGTTTGGGTGGATGGTTTAGATTCACAAATCAGCCCGGCAGATGGCGCTGCAGTTGGCACAGCAACGCGTGGCCGGATCAGCTAGTATGAATATTAATATGAAACAGAACATCAAATAGTTGTCCTATTTTAGAGACTAAATTTGACTTAAACTTATAGAGCGAGTGAAATTTATGAGATCTCACCTTACACAATATATGAAACAATATAAAAATTAACCAGCTACGCTTCTTCGCGGCTTGTTCTGGAGCCTCAGTGTATTAAGTTTAAAATGTGCAAACATTGCTATTGATCTGATTACAATTAGACAATAAATTCTATATAAAAAATCTTGATTTAAAAACGGATAATACGGTGTACCTACATATTCATAAATAGCCATAAGTCCTCTTATATCAATAATAAGGACTTTTTATAAATAAAGAAAATGCTTATATTTGTTTCAGAACAACAGAAGTTACATCAACAACAACATCAAACCTCAATGAGAGTAAGTGCTTATTTATACATAACTTGCATTCATTTACACATGAATTATCCTACCCCGTCGGGTCGTTACCCTAATATCCATAATAGAAGCCTTACAGTGCTTACTTTGGGCTAGGCTAATTAGTGTATGTCTATCCGTTGATAGACATACATGTATAATACATATACAACTAATATTTATTGAATTAAATACCGGTTTTCATGGTTACACTATTCCCCGGGGCCCTCGGTTCAATCGCCGTCCGGGACAATGTAGAAAACGAACTTTTCTACATTGGCTCGCGTCTGCGTATTGTAGTACCGTCGTTGTTTCTAAATTCCAGAACACATGTTTACGTAACTTGGGTTCAGAACAATGTACGCGATGTTAGAACTAATAATAAATCCGTTGTGTTAAACATTATCACAACATCCGTTCTCAACAATTTTAAATGTCAAAATTAAAATTGTAGCGCAACTGTCTGTGACTGACAACGTGGACGCAGAAAGCACCAAATCGGAAGAAACCATCGCCAGCACCGACTCTGATGTCCCGCTCAAACCCACCAATGAACTGGACAAACGGGTTAGTATACAGAAACAGTAAATATACATAGAGGCAATTATTTACTTTTTTTTATTTAGGTTGGGTTTGCTCTAGATCTTTATCAAGCCCAGGGGCCAAGACAGAATCCACGATGGAACGAGCTAACCCAGAAGGTGCCTATTCACCCTGGCTTTAAAAATGGACGGGTTATAAGTTCTCGGAAATACAGACGCAGGGAGGGAGATCCACTCCTTTGCTGTGCGCATTATGAAGAATGTTGAAAAGCGCTTGGTGCGACAGGTAGGAACAGCAAACAAAAAAGGGTGTTAGCCTGCAGTGCGTCTGGATGTCCAATGGAAAAAAGGAGATGGCGGTATGAGCAAATGCAGCTCTTGAGCACAATCTCCAAAGTACAGTCTGTAGAAGACGACAGATAGGCAATTTTGCGGCGATGAGCTAAGGTTTGAAGTTTGCTCCTTACTAATTTGCTGTCAAACAATCTACCTTGGTGAGGTATGAAATGATGTTAGTCATATATTTTATGCTGAGAACATCATGTACTTAGATATATATAGCTAAACGATGATTAGGAAATTTCAAAGTCGATTTTTCTCACACTGTTATATTTCTTGTTTAGGATGTAGGTATTTAATGATTACTGATTGGGTCTGCTGACGGTTGTTTCAGATGCATTTGGTAACACGCCTGATGGAGCGCGGCTGTAGCTGCGGCGAAGGCAAGTGCTCCAAGCTACTTAAGGTCAAAAAGGTCGGCGAGGGCCGCTACAACATCGCTGGAAGGAACGTTTTTATTCGGGTATGTCCGCCACTAGCCAGCCTCGCTGGTATACGCGGGTTATCTTATTGATGCAATGATATTATCATTTACCCACCGACGCCAACTTGATTTTGATAAGTTATGCGTTAAGTTTCCTTTACTTTTGTTGATTATACCTAATCTAGGTATATTGATTTGAGAGAGTTTAGTTTTCTTGCTGCTAACATGAAATTACAATAAAAATGATCGGTCCATCCAACCGATTCATTTTTATTTTTACCATTAAATGTGGATTAAATGCGCATTAAATGTGGATGCCGCTAGTTCTATAACAAGCTATTATTGTAATAAGTTAATTATTAAAGTACTCAACAATTACTGAGCTGTTTATATGTTTTTCTCTATCCCCAGTTGCTGAAAGGTCGCCATATGATGGTGCGCGTAGGTGGCGGGTGGGACACACTGGAGCATTTTCTGTCGCGGCACGAACCATGCCAGGTGCGTCTGGTAACACCCGGCCGCCGCGCACATACTCTATCTGATATACCTTCTCTCCCCAATTCCTCTCCTCCACCCAAGGACCTCTCCCCCGCTAGCAGTAAAGCCTCTCTACGTGACTCCGGCACCGTCTCCCCGATAGACAGCAAAGCCTCCTCAACCAGTGGAAAGTCGTCGCCCTTCGACAAGGGCCAGCGCGGCATTAGCTCCCCCCAAAACATGCGAAGTACGGCTCTTTCCACCAAAACCACCGGCAACCCCAGAGCGACTCTCACGCTTCAATTAAAAGCAGACTCGGATCTAAAATCCAGCCCGCGCACTAGAAAGCAATCGTTATCGAGCTTGAGCACCCGAAACACACCCACCGCTAGGACACCGCGCACACCGCCCGTAGAGTACAAGAAATCTCTCACCTCCACTTCCCTTAATACTCTGAAGAAATCGCAAAGCATGAGTATGACCGCTGACAAAAAACCGTTCTGCGGCTCGGACAAACTCAATCAAACGAGGAAGAAAAGTGTGAGCGCTGCGACAACACCTACTGAGCCAGTGGCGAGAAAAATCCGCTCTCCAAGTCTGACTTCTACCCCCGTCAATGAACCGAAGAAAACATTCCACGGATACTCGAAGAAGACCAGGAGCATGAGTCTTGCGACTACACCGGAGCCTATTAAACTAATTAAAAAGAGCATTTCTCTTAATGGCGGAGCCCTTACACAAGCCGCTATTGAGGAAAGCATCCGTCTTTCTTTAGAAGCCTCCATCGCTGACGACACGTCTTCCAAAATACCTTTTCTCCATATCAAGGCCAAATACAGAAGTCCCCCTCCGCGCGAGGTGCCTCCTAGATAATCATTCTTAAACATTTCATTCCATTAAATTTATTCACTTAATTTATTTGATTATTAAAATATGATTTAGAAATATGTCTAATAGGAGGTTTTGGCATAAATTTAAGCATCATGTAGATCTCCTCATTGAGCAATCTCGTTATCATCGCAGCGTAGGCGTTTTCATTCAATTTATTCTCACTCGCCGACGAAGCCTAGTCATAATGATTTATTATAATGATAATCGTTTAGATGTAATTTAATAATAATAATAATAATAATGGTGGCAATACAGAATCTTGAGTACTCTTTGTTATTACATACAGAGTACTCCAATCTTGTTTTTTTTTGCAGTTTGCAGTTTTTAATGTATGTTCATAATTATATATTTTTTTCTGTTTAATGCGAATAGCACTTTTTTTAATCAAAAATCAATTCCATCGTACGTGTTCGAGTACGAATCGATGTGGCCTATATTACTCTACCTATATGTAGGTATCAACGGTACAAATCTCCTGATATCCTCACTTTATATATATTTTTATAAAAGACGTATGCGAATATTTTTGCACTGACAGTAGATAGAATAGTCGCACTAGATAAAATCAGTCTAATTTGTCGGCACTGTACTGTTCTGTACTGTATTTCACTTTCAGATATTTTCAAAAACATAGTAATGCTTCGAAGAGCCTTTAAATATAACTACATAAAATATTTATAAAGTATTCCCTGAGGATAAATCATACCTAGTTAGAACTAGTATGTATTAGAGATAAATTACAGTTATGTAGTCACTTCACTACTCCACTCAAACCTATGTACATTCTGATGAATCTAAAACAGACTGTTCTGTAGGTTACCTTTAAACAAAGATTTATTGATCTTAAATTTATTCTTGGCGATTTATTTATTCCATCGACTCAAAATTCAAATATCTGAACGACCAAAAAGTCGAAAGGAGCTTCGTTCTTATTATAATAAAATAAACGTATTCTTCCATTCATTGTATTCATTCGGGCATTTTTATAATTTAAGCTTTGTCATGTAGCAGAAGTGTAAATGATGTTTTCTTTTTTTTAATTGATACGATACGAGAATTTTAAATGGATTTTATATAAATATTGTTGTTTTTGCTAAAACATACTGAAAAAGTTACGCTGCAACTTTCATTGCAACACGGAAACAGCAGATACTATTACAGATTATTTATAGAACCGGACTGTAAGTTTACCTCTAAAATATATTATATCTCAACTGCTGTCACGTCATATAAAAATAATATTAACCTATAGATAATTATAAAATAAACTACAATCTTGAATACTGGAGATAAAATTCCAAATTGATTGAATTGACAAATTTATTTAGTTATTTGAAAAAAAAGATAAGGGAATCAAGTCAAGTTTAATGCTTTGGGCCCCAAATTTGAAACCCAACCAATCAAAATCGTTAGTGTTAAAAAAATCGCACAGCATAAGTGTGAAACCCATCGTTTAGATAGTAAGTCTTGTCTTTGCTCTAAGCAAAAACTATGAAAATGCCCACTCACATAGTTCTAAGCACTATGAATACACATTTTAACGATTTCACTAACTTTTATCTTAGGTTTAATATAACCTAATTCCTTTTCGCCTTATTTACCTACCTAATATATGGAAATCCTAGTTGTAACATATGCATGTATGAAATTTAGAATTTATATTATATAAGAATTTTCCATAGATCTTCCATCCCTTTTGATTCGATACGTGTTATTGGAGCTGTTTGAAAACTATTCGATAAGTACATTCGTCTTGTTATGTTATACATTATTATGGACAGTCATCTCGAGCTTATCAACCGTGCTGGTGATTTCTGCCAAACTAGACTTAAGTGCCAACAAATTTAATTATTGTAATGGAAAATATTATGATCGTGAATGAATTAAAGTTTTTCATATTCGGTATAAATTGGTGTTTTAATTTCATGTAACAAAATTAGTTTGGCCCCTTTAATGAGAAATTTTCAGGAATAAATAATAATAAATAAATATTTCTTACATTCACACCAATTATACTATTCTATTGCTCTTTAACATAATGAAATTTTTTGTTGCGAATTTGAAGATATTTGGTAGTAAATACTTAGGTACAGTCAACCAATTTGATTCCTGGGTCACCATGGAACCATATTGCTTTGACTGTTAGAGAATTTTTATCTTTAAATTGGCTTAAGCTGACGTGTTATATGTCACATTTGTCTGATTTATTATCATAGGGTTTTGAAGCGGCCTAGGAATCAAATAAGTCGACTGTACAAAAATGTACCTAATTTTAAAAAGTAGGTACTATTGCTACAGCAATGCAAAAAATGGTGTAGGCAATTCATGTATGCATCACCTAAAGCAACACTATGAGTACATTATCGGTAGCCATTTATTAGCTATTTGTGCTTAATGAACTCACTGAACCTTTGTAAGCGAACACCATCCATTGCAAAACGGTGCACTCACAGTAAAAACCACAAAAAATTTGGGGTTGGCATTCTCAGTTCTCTCAGGATACAAAAGGTAAGTGAATCAATATGTATTACTTTTGAAACTTACCAGTTCTGTGGTGGTTAAGTATACCTTCATTTTGTTAGTAGATTATTTCAATAAGCAGCGTGAAATTCTATATTGTTATTATTTTAGTATCATCTCATCACAAAAGATAAAAACTTATTATTCCAACTGCCTCTATTTTCCTTATAATTCAACCATATGAATAACTCTGATTTCTTCACGGTGCGCAGTGTCGCAGGAAAGCGGCGCGCGCTGCGATTCCAGTGACGGTTCCCGTGCGTGTCTCCGTGACGCCGCACCTCCGCCGGTACACGTATTACAACAAGATGTATAAGCCTATCTGTTATGAGTTGCCACAACCGCTCAAAGTATCCCTCGTATGAACAATATCGCACCTTCAAACGAAACGATGTTATAATTAGTCGTAGTCCGAATTTGTGTAGTTTATCAAGAAATTATGCCTGTCTTGGTAGTGTTGTCTTGTTACTGAGGTCCGACTACTGTTTTGAAACGTAGAAACGTTACTATCGTTTGAATAATATTTGTAAGACAGACCTTAAAGATATAAAAATAAGGTATTTACTTAAAATCCTACCTTTGCTTTGACAAAAGCGGCTGGCAGTGTTGTTTTCTAAGTAGATGAATGATCCTATTGAACCCATTATGCACAGTTTTACATTGAAATGAAAACATCTTTTGGTTTATCTACCAATATCTAGCTTTATTTTCGTGGTACACATGATTCATTACCTAATATGCCTTATGATACATGAGTATAATATAAAATTAAAGTATTTCTAATTACTTAGTTACTATAACGCTAAATTAAAAAATAACATATTAAGCACGTAAAAATAGGAATGGTTTACTGTAAACCATTCATCTTGTTACGCGTTCTAAGTTGTTTGGGTGATGATCTTCTGCCGTGCATTTTATTTTAACGACTGAGGCGAGAGAATAAAGTTACTGAATTCCATTATAAATCTTATAATATAAATACAGAATACATTAAAATAAATCGAAAAATACAGGTCACCATTCTATAAATTCGAATATGGGTGAGAAATATGTATGAATGTTGTCAATTAGTCGTGTGGACTGAGCACTCACAGCGGAAAAACGATCCGAGGGATACCTTAACAACACAGAATTTTCTCTCTTCTCTTATAATAAGGTGACTAAATTATTGTCATTGTATTGGGCAAATATTTTTAAGTGTAGAATATTAGTCTTATGATATTCTCAATTGCCTTTAAGTGTGTAAAGGCATTTCAAGGACAAGACATCTAAATAATTGACCATTTGTATTTTACCTTATTACAACCAGGTTACAATATCTGTGGACCTGATGACGTCACGTCAGCGCTTAGGTACGGTGCACAAAACAAGCATCATGGGGATAGTATTGTAAACAATAATAATTATGAACTATAAATAAAATATATCATACTTTTGCTCTTTTAGTTTTTTATTCTTTTTCAAGAGAACGGGGAGGGGGCTTGACATTCCAGCGAGGTCCACAGATATTGTAACCGAGTTGTAAATAGTCTTTGTTTTATCGCAATAAAACATAACATTGTAATTTGACTAAGTACCTACTTAGTTTTATTATGTATAAACATACCTATGTTAAAAAAAAACTTGAATACAGCTAAGATCTTTCTTAAGGAATGCTATGCCTATTTCTGTCTGACAGCTATAAGTATCTGTGAAATTTAGAGAAAATTTTTTTGCTGGAGGTTACAATAAAAAGTTTATAAAAGGTTCCTTAAAGGTTTTGTAGGCTTAGTTTGTGTATTTAGAATGTTTATATAGAAAAGGAAGTACTTAAGGCGTACTCACATCGGGGATCAACTATTCCAACACAGGCAAAGTAATAATTTTGTATGTTCCAGATTTCCTCTGCAGTTCTTTTAGGTCACACATTGCGTCACATTTACTCACATTTTTATATTTGTACATGTCGTGAATTTCTTCTACATTCTCAACTACATATTTAGGTCGTGAACTAAATTATTGGGTCTGCAAAAGGTGGAGAGGACTTTGGATATCACTAGTTCAACAATGTTTCTTTCTTCGGCAATTAATAATAAACCATAAAATAAGTAGAAAACACAATTACCCGTATTATTCATTTTATTCGAATTATAATACCAATGATATCCGGATAGTAAATTCACAGATAATTCGGTTACCGAGATATCCGGTTTGCACGCCCGTCATGATAACGAGCGAGGATCAACGATTAAAATAATAGTATTTATTCCTAGCAACTGTAGGCATAGATGATCCTAGTAATATGTTTGGCTTGTTGTGCTTATGACTTACATAATGTAAGTTACATTATATTATCTCCTTTTTAATAATAAATAGGTGTGTAAACAGGACAATAAAAAAACTGTAATGATTTTATGATTTTATTATATACCTCAGTCAGGTAAATTTATTATTAGAAAATTAAGTATAAAATTACTTTAAAACTAGAAACAGATGAGTAAATGCAAATGGAACGTGCGGTTCTTATAACTGCATCGATAAACATAAGCTTTATCAGGTCAATACAGAGTTTAAATAAATTTAATACAGTCTACTTGAATCTATTACGTGAATAACACAAAGCATAAATGACCACTCTCTATGAAACTACTCTGTCCGGCATACAAAGGCAATAATACTATTTCTTATAATACTTTAATTCGTCATTTTATAGGCGATTTTATTAAAAGCAATATTTGATCAGTTTACAATAAACTTTTTAAACACAACTATGTTTCACTTTCCAATATATTTAAATAACTATAATGCTTGAATATGTCACATTAATTAGATTTAGTATTAATATTGTAATATAACATACTCAGGAATTAAGTTCTTAACCTATCAATAAAATGTTATTTATAAATAAATATCAATACATTTGGTACACGCTTGAAAGTTCGAGTCGCTCGATATTTAATGGAGAAAAAGGGATTCTTTTAAAAATCATTAAAAACGTTAATAAATCTCTCGTTGATGCCAAATTTATATTAAAATATCATTTAAATTAACATTTATAAAATCGGAAATGTGCAGGTAAAATTTTAAGGATTTCAAACATACTAGCATCCCAAAACCAAAAAGTAAGATTTTTAATATTATTTACTCAAAGTATGAAATAAAAACTTGATAAAATCATTGTTTTTAAAATTGATATACAACATCATTATTATTACATTTATGTCACTACAATTCGTTGGTTGTTACTTGTTTAACATTTATTAACATGGATAGGGAGATTATTCATGTCAGTATGCTTTTCTCAATGGTATGTAAATGATCATATTATAATCGTTTATTTTATCAGCATAAAAAGTAAAGACAAACGCAATTGGCTATAACTAAGCTTAAAATGTAGATTTCTAAAAGCAAGACTTGATTGATTAGCTATATGTAAATATTGTAAAGAAAATGATTTTTAATGACATTTGTTTCTGTACACATCACACCGTTAAAGTTCACAACTCTTATAATCTTAAATCTAGCGTACGTATTTTTCAATCAGACTGACAAATGAGATAATCCCAACTGTGTAAAATATGCTATCACATTTTACATTACTTCATACCTTATGAAATAATGTAAAATGTGATAGCATATTTTACAAATGTTGAAAACCATCTTTTTAGATGAATTACATTTTCATATAAAACTATTATAGGTACTTTTAATAAATATTAAACACACAGTATTGTTTCATTCAGAATTTGTGATCATTAACAACCTTGACCAAGCACACAAAGGAAGGCAAAATAATATTTGTGGTATTATAAATGAGCACACTTGACACCAAACCTTTATGGTACAAAAGAGTTAACTAGTACGAGTATTGCTCAATCACGCCGTTTAACATGACGTAAGTATGTTCTACGTAGTCAAATTACCATTTTTGTTGGAACAAGACTCCTTGATAGCTTGAAAAGACGCAAGTCAAAAGTCTAAATAAACGGACATAAAAGTTAGGAAACAGAACAAAACTGAAGGAATGCTAACTGACAGCGAACTCTATTATTCTTTACAGTAGTGACATGGTTTGAAATAAGGAGAGAAACACTACAAATGCCTAACAATAAAGTGCGTGCTGCATTAGTACGTGGATGAGATGACTGGCCAATGCATTTGCATGACTATTGTGATGTGTATTTTGTATTAATAGTAAAAAATAATTAGAATTATTATGGTTTTAGAGTTAAACTTTGCCCAGACTAAGTTATGTATGAGTTTTTCAATTATCTTAGTAGGGCTGTCAGTTAGTAGTAAGGAAGGGAATCAAAGATATCTATGTTTGTGGTTACTTCTTCTTGGATTTGCCCAGTGTGAGCGTATGATGGTGTTGTGCGGCGGTCTGCTTGCGGCGGTTGAACTCAATAGCATCATCTTCAATCTTCTTTCGGAGCTCTTCCAAGCGTTTCTTCTCTTCAGTGTGATCTTTCTTCAAGCGATCAAACTTGGCGTGCAGCTGAAAAAGACGTCTTTAGTCAGGCATTTAAAATAATAGGGTTCATTGAATTAAATTATGATTCCTAGTAAGTTTTCTGCGGTTGGACCATATAAAATTATTAGTGGCGCACCTTCTTTATTTTAGAAAAAAAAAAATGGAAAAACGATACGGAAAGTTTTGAGATTAGTAATAGCAAGCATATTCATAGTGCCTAAAATAAGTTGTGCGCAACCAAGGTATGTATTACCTATAATCTTCCTACTATTTAAATATTGAGGTTTGTCCTAGTATTTCGACAAATAAGTTAAAAAAATAGGTGCAACATTAGAAATAGAAAAACTGAAACATCTATTCTCATATAAATTTTTATTAAAGAGCAAATGACTTTCCGTCGCACTGTTTTTACCATGGTAGTTTTCGGAATGAATCCAAAGGCATGCATCCATCTCATTCACACATTTTAATAGACTTCACTTTTATGAAAAATGGGCCAAACCAACTTGATTATTATTTTATCATATCTAATGCCCTTTGGTCAATATACTGCCACAACATACCTAAATGTAGCAATAATGATGCGACACAAATAACGTGAGCGGGTCTGATGAAAAGCTATTGAACGATCGCCTTTAATGACTCGGCTCATTACTCGTTTCAATATTTAACGAACGGATCATTAAGAATAAACGAGTGATACTAAGTCCTGTATCCACTGATGTTATTAATACAACGTAACAAATTCCCAAGCAACTCTAGTAAAAATTTATTTGGCATCTAATAATAACTTTTGAATTCACGTTAGTAGGGGCCTCTTTTTATATTTATAGAGTACACAAATTATAAGAATTCGTTTAATAGCGAATGCCCACTGTTGACGGAGCGCGGTAATAATATTGATCACCTACGGAGCGGACAGGTCCGTGCGTGCAAAGGATATCTGCACTGTGCATCCAAGTTAGATAAAAACTGATTTAAGCTGTTCACAAGTGCTTTTAAGTTTGTTAAATAAATAGATATAGACATAATTAGCAATCTGTTACCATGTAACACCAACCATTGCGTTGTAGCCCTACTAAATGTACGCGGTGGTTAGAATACTGATCGTAGAAATCATACCCCGCAGCTCTTAGTACCTTTCGGCAGCTACCCTCGATATAGTGCAAGTGTACGTACCTCTTTCTCGGCATCCTTGAGCTCGGCCTCCTTCTCCTTGACACGCTGCACGAACATCTGACGCATCTCGTCATCCTTTTGC
The DNA here is from genome assembly GCA_927399485.1 of Calamotropha paludella. NCBI lineage: Eukaryota > Metazoa > Arthropoda > Insecta > Lepidoptera > Crambidae > Calamotropha > Calamotropha paludella. The sequence continues at coordinate 13,196,962 of OV656803.1, read as the reverse complement.
TGCAATTCAGCGAGATGTGCTGCGCGCTTCTGCTCAAATGTTTGCTGGAATGATACCTACAACAAGAAGATTCTAAGATTAGATACAGAGGTTTGGGGTGGCCGTGTCAGTTTTGTCAAGAAAGGGTTAAATGGGATATTAATATATTTCTAAGCTGTCAAGAGGTATAAGCTTAACGGTCAAGAGGCTCGAAAAGAAACATTTAAAGTAAGGAATTTCCATTTAAAAAATCCATAAGGCCCATCTGTCAACTTTTCAAACACCACATCATGTGTCATAAAGAAATTAGAGACAGCAGTGGCGACGGTCACTGTGGACATTACTATGAGCAATATTAAAGGACAGAAATAAGTATCGTTCACTTTTTATCTTGTTTCAATGGTTTCACTTTAATATAAAACATGCTTCAGTGGTTCTTTCGATTGCTTTCAAGTTAGTGTGGTATCTGGAGTAGTATACGTACGGGCTTATTGTCGGCGTCGACGTCAGTAAAGCCCATCTGCTGGAGACGGCGGCGACGGTACAGCTCATAGTGGCGTGCGTGAGTCTTTTCACGCATATCCTCCATGTTGGTGCGTATCAACATCTCGCGCAGCTTTACGAAGTCGCAGTGAGACTCGTTTTCCACTGAAGTGAAAATATTTTCTCAAACATACATGCATGAAAATATTGACATTATTTACGAAACCAGAACACGCGAAGTATCGAATTTACGAACAAAGAAAATCAAATCTATTGCAGGAGCGTTTTTTGAATTTGTAACATTACAACGCTCCAGCAATGTTGTATTAAACGGCGTGCGCATTGCACTGCTATTACCGGAGCACGAGGTATAATCATATCAGTTGATACTAAAGAGACTTGCTTGTGAACATATAGATACCTAATTATTTTATTTTTTGTTATCAAAGCATTCAATTGCTAGATTACAAATTCCAATGTAGGTTCCGCCTCGCAATATTCAATGTAAGAGTTGAACATTTCTAGTAATATTTTTTTAATATGTTAATACCTAGCTTGATTTATAGATAAACGCTTCATTTGAACTATACAGATACTGAAAACAGGGATTGTTAGTGATCGTTTTAGTTTAGCTTAGTTAAAACCAGTTCCAATTAACTATTTGGTTAAGCTGAAATAAACATAAGTTTAGATATTTATTTGATTATTAAATGAAAGGAGAATAATGATTGATTACCTTGCACAGTGCCCCAGGGATATTGTCGAGCGCGAACCGTCTTGTTGCCTATCTTGGCAAAGTCGGTGCTGCCGACGACGGCGAACGGAATGTGCGAATTCATGCTACCGTTCACCTCAGACACTGACTCGTCGTCCACAGGGAACTGGTAAATCTCGACGCCGTTTGCTTGCAACTCTTGCATTATTTTAGACTGTAAACACATAATAAATAATCATTAGTGTCTATGGTATCTTACAATCATTGCGACTTTCTGAATTTTTACTTATGTCTTAACAAGAGCTATTTATCGGAGGCGGTTTCTTTTTAAAAAATCCAGAAACTTCTCAAGTTTGTTATTATATTTTTATTGGCAGGCAATTTGCTGTCACTTTAAACTTTTAAAATGTGTTTGGAATGTATTATTGAATAAAATTATACTATTGCTAAATAAGAATGTGTAATATTTTGTCCCCAAATCCCTTAAAATATGCCAAGCTCTAACTTTGACAAGAATGTGTGAATAAGAAAGTTCTTTTCGAAGTAATTTAACAGATGCAGCACCTATAGTTTGTAACTGGCAAACACTTTTACAATTATACCTATGACAACAGAAGAGAGGGTCGTTCACAATTTTGGGAATACATGCCTCGATTGAAGATGCTCTAAACAGAAAATTGTTTATCCGTGATTTTGCTCATTAAGTTTTAGTTCATCAATAAAATCTTAAAGGATTGTTGTTGATAATATCTTTGAGCTCTATTAATTGATACAAAAAAAAGAAAAAAAAAATGTACTTTTTAATGTATTTCAATCCAATATTAGGCGTGTGACGTTGAAAGGAGGAGCTGCGAGGCTCTGACAGTGTAGCCACGAAAGCGCGAAGGGTAGCGCAGCTACTTCGTTTTACATAACGCACGAGTGGTTTTTGACCGTAATACCTTGAACTTCTGTAGCTCCGTCTTGGAGATAGTGTCAGCCTTCGCGATGATGGGGATGATGTTCACTTTGGTGTCCAGTTTCTTCATGCACACCAGATCGATCGACTTCAGCCCGTGACCTGATAATAGTCAACACTCTGAATATAAAACCCTACTCCTATCTCGATCTAGCCAGCAGGGAGGCCGATTTTATGTGTAAGAAATTCGTATTTTCCATGAAACTTATGATTGATTTCTACGATTACCTAAGGGGCACGATATATTATGCTACTTAAGACTGTATTTTCGTAAAAGTTTTAAGATTGTAGAAGACAATTATTATAAATACAAAGTTTCCAGATTAAAAGCTTCATTCGCTGTAAACTTCATAGAAATTTTAAATTTGAAGTGAAATTGTGACCTTATTGTAATACCAGGCCAAAGCGGTGTTGTATGTTTAATATTAAGATTGCGAAGTCCCCGTCTAGACTCACTGGTCTTCGACTGGTGAAGACAAGTTCCATCTTTTACACCTCATCAGAAATTAGTGCAATTATAACTATAACCAACCAACCACACCACAACCAACTTGTGGCAACGAGGATAAATGCAATTAATTGTTTTTTTTTTATAGAAAATAGGCATGCGCTTGACCACTATCTCGCCTGATGGTAAGCGTCGATGCGATCTAGGATGTGACGCGCTTGCCTAGAAGATACCTATTCACTCGTTACTTGATTTTTATGATTCTCTCCTCACCTCCCCTAAAAAATCTTGAATTTCTAATTTAACTGTAGATTGTTTCCACAGAAAAACAGGTTATGATTGGAGGGGGACACGAACATATTATTTAAATAACAAAAGTTTAGTATTTTTATAGTAGTATGAACTCATGATTCTAGAGAAAATTCCGATTTCTGGAATTGAGCCACTTTTCACATAAACCATTCTTTGATCTTACATGCACCATTAGGAATTGATAATACCGTGTTATAAAAACACTACTATCGCTCAGATTCTTAATAATTATGTATTTCATCCCTTTTAATGACAAATGAATGAATTATTTGTTGAGAGAACACTCTTTAAAACACGGGAATATGATTGAACTAAAATGCTATATATGAGGACATTAATATAAAAGTGGATCAAAAATGTGCTTTCTTACAGGTACGGCCTTCATCACTCTCTTTCCATTATGCTAAGCATAATTGCAACACAAACGTTTATCATATATTTGTAGTATGTACAAGCAAATGCCGAATTATCGTAGGATACAACATTGCAAAGAGAAAGGGCCTATGAAAGCAATGTTCCTATCGTTCAGGTTTAATATAACACCAGCACCGTTAGACAACACTCCACAGAAGCGTGTCACTAAACTAAGAGGACAAGTCAGTGTGACGAATGTGTCCTGAATAAAACTTATATTAACCGCCGTGCTTGTATCAAATGTATCACGTGGAACCAATACATACGATTTCCCTTTTGTTTTTGTATTAATATTACAATATATTCTTCTACATATTATGAAATATTATAGAAAATACATTAAACTAATGTATTTCAATTTTTAAAGTGACCGCTATCAGCAGTAAAAAATAAATAAGTAGCATTGACTAGATTTATCAAAGCTGCTCTTTATCTTCTTAATGAATTCAAGTTTGAGCCCTAATAAGGAAACGTTTTTGGACGTTATCCTATACTTTATCTTATATATTGTATACACAATAATCACCACACACGCTTGGAAAACTTTGGTTTGTGCGAAAATGAACTATAAAAATTATTATGGTATTCTTAATGAAATCACATTGAATACAAACTAGTTTTAAAAAAGCAACATTACTAATTGCAGCAATACGTACTTTTAATTTTAATTAACCAATTTACTATATTATTTAAGCTGTCTTTCTAGCACCTACATTTTTTCCTCGCTGAAGTGAGGTGAAAATTTGTGTTTCGCTTGGCAGCAAACTTTTGAACGTCTCATGCCTTTGAAACCGTCGCTACGCTTAGGATTTTCTATCTTTGAATCAATTCTAAAATCCTTCTCTTGCTAAGGTTTCAATAGATTTAACTCGCGACCAAATCTTAACTTTCAAAGGCAAAACATGTAACTATTGTTAGTTTGTGAGACTGGTAGCAAAATATACAATCCTGCAACCAGTGTATATTACACAAAGGATAAAACATTGAATAATTCAAATTGCATAGGCGTTCTATATACACATGTACCTCTTATGTCAAGGGCATCTAATAAAACAACTGACAGTAAAGAAAGTTATCACGCTAGTGGACCAATTTAGTTCTCTACTCTAGTATGAGTTTATTTAAACTATTCTCTTGCTATCGAAAGATCACTATTACTAACTTTGATTATAAGCAGTGCTTTGCTAGGATTGCTATACAACATTGCATAAACTCATACTAGATTCACTGTTTGTCAACAGAGAAATAACTTTTATCAACAAAATTACTTTTAACAAAAATTATGTAAACATTTCACTTAGACCATTATCATAGGTTATTAACGAGTGCAGTGGTTCAAATGCGCGTTATCTACGTCACTTTATCTACAGCGATGGTCGTTGTGTACATGTCAACGTTGGTATTTATGAGTCAAAGCAAATTTTAATGTGTGCTAATTACCACACACTGATGGTCGGCAAGGAAACATTGTTCACCAATATTACACATACCTACGTTATAGTAAAGAGTTTTCAGTCTTAAACTGATCTGCAGCTTTTTAGTTAGTGACCCCTCTTCTAAATGATAATTTATTACTGACTATAAGCTGATTAATGGGGGTACTTAATATTCAGGTCCCTAAAATTTGCTAACTTTCAAATAAAAAAATATTTTGAGAACTTGAGCTAGAAAACTATTATGTATTTTAATTAATAAAAAGGGAAATTAATATTAATTAACAAATAGAGAATACTTGTGTTTAATCAGATTAAAATTATAGCTTTAATCAATCTCTTTATATGATGTAGAGTCATGAAATTTTAAATTATAACTACGTCACACGTTAAGAAAGAGGAAAGAGCCATAAACTCCGTGACCATGATTTATAAACTATATCTTATATAATTATATATCTTTATATAATTTTAGATGTTTTATTTATTTTAAAAATTACTAGGTTTAAATAATAGACTTGTCTTGTGGTCTATTCCTATGGTTAGAATGGAGGGAGGGTGGCATCGGAGAACATAAAATATAAGATATAATTTATGTATGATTTGTAGTATAAAAAATGTAACTTATTGAAAATTGCTTGTTGCAGTGCCTCAATAAATAAATACACATATAATAAATATACAAAATACTTTACCAGTTGGGCATATGAAGTACAGACAGACATGGAGCCTGCTGTCATGGTATGTGGGCAGCGCCCGTTTAATCTTGAGTTCTTCTTGCAGGTATGCTTCAAATTGAGCATCAATGTAGTCCACTACGGCTTTGAAGCTATCTTCTTTGTTCACCTGGTCTCCATACCCGACCGTATCGCAGATAGTAAGCTAATAGTAAAATTTTGCTATAGCCACACAGTTGAGGAATGATTTTGAATAACTTATTTGGGACAGAAACACAAGACCTCAATAAACTATTGAAGCTTCATCTACATGATACTATTTTCCAAACAATTACTTGGTTTATTTAAACTATTAAAACTTGCACTTAATTTCATTATTGCACTCATTTAATTATATATAATATTTGCAACTATATAAGAGAAAATAGCATGATATAAATGATACTTTGATGTATATTCATGATGTACAGTCAACAAATCATCAACTTATCAAGTGTCAAAGGATAATGATCATATGCAGGTTATATTGTGCATCTCTTAAAATATAATGTATTTATTTAGGTTAGTTGAAAAAGGCTTAAATGAATTCCATACATTTAGTATATTCCTAGACTAAAAATATGTTTACTTAATCAATGCATTGTAAAAAAAATTGGTTGTCTGTAAAGTCAGTTTTCCATAATTTATTTTTTAATATAACATTATTTTATTTAATAAAAAGAAGGAGTTTATTGAAATACTAAATAAAAGCAGTAGACTTTACATTTGATGACTTGCTTCAAATTCAGACTTTTTGAAAAATCCACTTAATAGTAATTTCATTTGTAACTTCATCATTCATTCATATAATAATAATAATAATAAAGCCCTTTCTTCCGAACTTGCTACAACTTTGAAGATACCAATTTCCAGGGTTTGTTTAATTATAGTACCTATGTCTCGCAATTCGGTGTGCCTCTTGGCATAGGCCTCCTCAGGCTCTCTCCACTGAACTCTATCTTCTGCTACTCTGGGCCAATAAGGTCCGAAGGTTAGGCGGATATCGTCATTCCATCTTGTTTTTGGACGCCTCTTCATTCATATATCTATGTATATTCTCTGTCACAGTGTTTTAAGCATGCTGAACTCCAAAACTACTCATCTGATCTTATGATTTTTTAATTTTGCTGATTTGGTTCAGACTTAGAATAAATAGGATAGGTTTTACTTTAATTTGAAATATATTTGTGTTGTAAATTATAATAATACAGCAATGAGTGGCTGGTTGTTAGTAAAATATATAAAGCTAAATTTAACATAAAGCTATATTCTTATTACTTGCCACTGATAGCCCTACCTTCACAGTAAATTGATAATTCTCATTTTCTCAAATTGTATTGAACTTACATGTTATGAATTCTAATAGTTAAATGGGGCAGTAACCAGTAAGTCAAAGAAATTGAAGTTCGAGCTCAACACACAACACTAATATAATCTTTTTTATTTGTAACATTCATTCACACCAATTAGCCTCGCCAAAAGTAAGCACTGTAAAGCTTGTGTTATGGATACTCCGGTAAAAGATAAACACATATATATTAAATATTTATAACAATATCTATAAATACCCATGACGGTCCATGTGAAAGGCAGGATCGCAACCATTGCCCCAAATAGTTGTCCCATTAGGTAAATTATTAAAGCCTTATTATTAATTATGGTTTTCCTCGTTATCAAAAAATTAAAAAAGGATAAGCGGCAAATTATAAGATGTAATATACTGTGTGTGACAAACAATAAAATTAAAAGTTGAGTAAAGTTAGCGCAGATATTAAGAGTATACTCAAATATATCATCCATTCTATGTATCAAAATGTAGTTACCTCCTTGTCTCATTTTAGCTGCTTTTAGAATTATTATTCAGAGATTATCAAATACTCAAGAGAGCAAAAAAAGGTGAATTCTTACTACTTTTAATGCCAATCGTGTTTGCTATATAGATGAAGACATATGTAAAAGCAAATTAAAATCCTTGTTCAATGATGTGTTTCTCATTTATTCAGATTGAGTGACCTTGAGTGTCTAATGGTTCCAAGTTTATTCCAAGGTATGTTATGTTAGACCTAGTACAAATTAATTTAAGTAGTAAAATGGTTTAGCAAGGTTATGAGTAAAAGTATTATTATAACAAATGTATATAATACTATTCACCTCAAAAATTTGGTTGATGCAATTTTAACTGATCTGTTTTTTTTTTTAATTTACAAATTTTAATGTGGTATTTAATGCAGATCTTCTATTGGTACTTATTTGAGCATTATCCTTTAACATTTTAAAGTAAGTAACTGTACATAAGCATAAAGATACACAACTATGAAGTAAAAAAATGTGATAGGTTTTTACAGTAAGCTTTTACAAATAAAATACTAAGAACAATGTGAAGGTAAAATTCCACCAGAAGCAGATTTTGAACCCAAGATTCCCATCTAGCCAGGGTAGGCGCCATACAATTAGGCTCTAACCTAACTAACCAACAATAATGTTACATAACATTTTAAGTATTAAGGAATATTAACTTTATTAATTGAATGCCATAATATATAAATCAAAAAGATTAAATTTATAATTAAGAAATGCAACTCGCTATTGCCATGATGTTACATTCTCAATTTTAACTTCTTCCCATGTAACTACCAATCAATACATTTAGAAAAAATATTACCTTTAATCGGACATTGCTCTCCTGTAGCTCATAAGTATGGGCCTTCAGTTTGACAGTGGGCAAGTTGTGAGGGCTCGGTGTAGACTCGAAGTTGGTATTAAATAGGGAGTCCATGAGTGTGGACTTGCCCAAACCTGTCTCACCTAAAAATAAAGTGTAAATGAGAAATCACACTGACAGCCTTACCAATAACATTTCATATAGTATTTATGCTTATATATTTTTAAGTTTCATTTCATAACATTTTCAACATACAAGTTTACGATTGTGAAATAATTAACTGATTAGAACAGTTAAATCCTCTGAGCAGTATGACCCTGATGAGTATAAATAGGATAATTATTTGAATTATCCTATTAACCTAGTCACCTATCATATTTAAAATTTAAACACATCCTACAGCACTTCCTACATTTAGCGAAACAATACCAAGCTCAGTAATAGATAAGCAACAAAAGTATACAGCTCATGTATAGAATAACATAGGTACCTAATTACAAATATATGATTCACTGCAGACTTACCAATGCAAAGGATGTTAAACACAAATCCATTCTGAACACTTTTGTTCACCAACTGATCAGGGAGACTGTCGAAACCGACATGTCCTGACAGTTTCAGCGTACGCAGAGTCGGTTCCATCTAAAACAAGAAAAAACAAAATCGTAACGTAGTTTCAGGCATAAAATTGACGGAAACCTGGAATTACACACCAAGTAATACAATCACTGGAAACAATTATGTTTATTGTTATCATACTTTTGTTGGCGTGTAAGAAATGTTTTCATTTTTGTTCGATTACCACTGTGGTGTAAATAAATAAAATCACTTTCTCAATACAAATTCTTATAATGGGTGCAACGCCCTCGAGTTTTTGTTGCAATAAATTACTAGTGGAATTGTTCTATAACAGCATAGTTAATTATATGTATCTAAAACAAGTAAGATTATTAAATCACATAGAATAGAATTCACTGGAATTATATATTTTACTCACTTTCGGTGGCTCAACGTTGATAGCCGCCATGATCGGGTTTTAACTGAGTAAAGTGAAGTTTTCGACATTTGTGATAGAACTAAATAAACGGAAACTGGCTCAGTTTGCGAGAACTTCTGCCATAAGCAAGGCCAACCACACAAAAAAATTTTTAGTCATTGTTAATACTAACTACACAAATAATACGATATAAATAAGAAAATATATGAAATATTTAAAAAATTCGTTTCATTGAAAAAGTAACTAACGAAAGAGCTTAACACTAAAAGTAATAATTAATTACTGCGATTCTTGACTACAAGTTAAAGTTTTGCAGAGTTGGTACCTATGAAGTGACGCTTATAATAATGTTACCATACTTTAATTTTATTTACCACTCTGTCTTAAAGTATTGTTTCATTCACAAAAAGTTTAAAATATTAAATATACGGAAAAAAATTAATCTTCTAAAAACTATATGTGATCGACACTAAGTATCTTCTATAAGATTAACATAATAACTAAACAAAATTTTTAAAAATAGTAGTTTTAAATCACACTTTTAAGTCATTCGTACAAATCGCGTTCGTGTTGTCTTTTATATGAATCTAAGTTACAAATATCATTATCATCATTAGTCGCTACGCATCCTCTGATGAATAGACTTGCATTCATCAGTATTTCTTCGTTATAAAGTATAAAATATGGTATGATTTATTAAGACTGACATTATTGTACATAGTGATGATTTTACCAAAAGTAACAACTTACACGATTATTAATGTAATAATAGTTCATTATAAAATGACAAGATTGCCTATTGCGTTAATTGATCAAACTTCGTTTAGAAGTAGTATAACGCATTTGACAGAGCACACGACTTTATTGTTCCTAGTTGTGATACATAAAACTTCTACTCATAATTATTATAAGTTTTAGACTTTCTATTTCTCTAGAATGTATAAACTGTTCCAAGTACTCTACTGTTGCTGCATGCCTAATAAAGTCTATATGTATTTTTTTAAAATGACTTAGTAGTAATACTAGTTACATTGATTACTGTTTGGTGCAACGGTAAAGATCCTGCTTTTAGCCCCGACGGACCTGGGTTTTAGTCTTAGAGGAAGCAGATCTTTGTGTGATGAATACGAGCAATTGTACCTGAGTCATGGGTATTTATATATATTTCTATGAATATTGCTTATTTATGTACCACAAATGTATGTATATCTGTTACCTAGTATCTGTAGCACAAGTCTTACAGTGACTACATTGGGGTAGGTTAGTTGGTGTGAGTGTAAGAATTATTATTATTTATTATTCCGAGGATTTCCTACAATTTAAGCACTTATTTAATATTTTAGAATTTTCCTCATCTTTTCCACGAAATGGGTAGTATGTAATTTTTAGATAGGCAATACTGTCTCATTCCAAAATGGCAGAATGCGACTTTGGTGTGTTATCATGTGAGCTGAGGAAATAATGTTTTCTTGAATAATTTAATTGCGAGTGGATTAAAGACTTGTGAGTTAGTGAATTTCAACAAAATCAATCATGGCGGACTTAAAATCACCGCCTTTTAGTGACATTAAGAGACCTGAAGAAGTGGTGAGGATGACGACAAACGATAGTCTAAAATTTGCAGTTCTTATCGGGTTGATTGAAGTCGGACAGGTGACCAACAGGGAAGTCGTGAACACTGTCCTGCATCTGGTAAGCTGAATAGCACTCTTCTATTATCCATTACATTGTTATTACCTTGCGACACTTTCACGGGTTTCTTATTGGAATCGTCTTGGAAAGGTTATTGCACACATTTCAATCATTCTATTCGCATTTATTGCCAATGTTGTATTTATTTTACGACTCGCCAGTTTCGGAGGTAGGTTACTTAGTGTTTGATTTAAAGGTGTGATCGCGTTGTTTGCGTAGTAGCGTCTATTTTCATTGTTTTTATCGATCGCGTTTTGTAGTGAATCGCGGATCGTGCGGCGGGCGAGTTTGCGGCGACCGGTCGTGTTTGTTTTGATATACTGCCGGCAATACGCGATACGGTTGCTACAATATCCCGCTCTCACATCTTGCATGATACCCTTAAAAATAAATTATGCACTAACTGTTGGAGTTGATAGATATAGAAACTACTTAACAAAAAAAAAAAGTAAACATAGACATAGACAGTGACAATAGGTGTCTTGACTTGTGAAAAAAATGTGTGTCGGCTCGTGAAGTAAAACAAAATAACAAAACTGTGATTTCGATAAAAAAATTAAAAATTCTAAAACATCCGCGTAATTAATTTTAATTTATTAAAGTGTGTAAGTATATTATTTCGTAACTGCCTGTGCTCTGCGATTAAAAGATAGGACTTTGAAGAATAGCACTACGAAAATGGAAGGTATTACAGGAAAGCTTCAGATGGGCCTCCTAGATGGAAAAATCTGGGACACCTGGAAGTACAAAGCCTTATGCTTACTAGAAGTAGTTGAAGGATCGTTTCAGGAACCAACTCGTCCACCTACCGAATGCGGCGATGCTGAATTGGCGACTTATCAACACCAGAAAGAAAAGTTTGATAAAGCTGATGCCACTGCTATTTTTGGAGCGAAGCGAGCAAAGCTCCCATGGATCAATCAGCTTCAATGGCGCAATTTCTGTTACGCCATAACTTCCCGAATTCTTAACCGATTTTTATAGTTTTTGTATGGAATCGAATCAACAAGTTTAGGACCAAATTCGCAAAAATTCCCATCGAAACAAAAAAAAAAAATTTTTAGTTTTTATGGTGCTAGCGTAGCTTTATGCTTAGCGACTGCATCGCCTAGTACTTACCACCAATGCAAGAAGACACACTTCGAAAAGTTATGTGGTTCACTAAAGTACGTGATGTCTGATTAGAGCTCCACAGGCTGAGGATAAAACTTACAACCTGTGTATGAGTTTCTTTAGCTTTAAGAAGGATCAAGCAGACGACGTAGCCACCAACATGTCAAAATTAAAGAACATCTGGACTGAATTGAATCAAGAGCTCAAGAAGGACAGTAACCAAGAGCTACCCGAACTGCTACTTGTTTGTAAAATACTGGACACGCTTGACGATTCATACTTCAGCTTCAGAAGTAGTTGGCTCCTCCTGCCCAAATCCAACCGTACCGTAGAAAATCTAACCAGTCATCTCTGCGCATTTAAAAGGGCACTGAAAGCTAACAACGTACCCTCGCATCAATCGGAAGCCCTGGTTTCGAATAAGAATAAGAAGAATGACAAGAAGCTTAAATGCGATTACTGCCTAGGTATTGGCCACAGAGTACGCAACTGTCAAAAATGGATCCGTGACGGTAGACCTAAGAGCCAAAATCCGACCCAGACAGCAATGCCTTCTACTTCAAAGACCGCTTACTTGTTACTCATGTCTTTAGAGGACAACAAAATCTTCACAGTTTTCCAAGGACAACGAGAACTGGTACATCGATAATGGTGCAACAAGCCACGTCACCAACAGAGCTGACATTTTCCAAACCTACGAACATTTAAATGAGAACTACACTGTTACAACGGCCACTGGTAATGAAGTCCGTGCCAAAGGCAAAGGAACAGTACAGCTCAGAAGATATATTAACGGGAACAAATCGACATCAGCCTGCGAAACGTCTGGTACGTTCCGGCCATAAGTAAGAACCTCTTCTCCGTACTCGCATTTCAACACCGAGTCCCGTATAGCACCTTTTCATCCAGGACTACTGAATGCAACGTCATTGTTAACGGGAAAGTATGCTTTATAGGGAAGAGACAAAAACAAGGTGGCTTATATCGACTGGAAGTAAAACCCGTACTCCCAGAAACACCATCCGAAGTCTTTGCAACTACAGCAACGATTCGACTGTACCAAGAGAGACTCGCTCACCAAAATAAAAGACACGTAAGAGCGACGATCCAACGGGAACTAGGTCTAAACCTGCCAATGAAAAAAGAGACCTGTGAAGGCTGCATCTTTGGAAAGGCGCATATACTTAAATTCGGTACAAGTACCCGAACTACCGCGCCCGGAGAAATCGTACACACCGACGTTTGTGGACCGTTTTAACCTAGCTTCTCAAATTATCAGTACTACGTTTTGTTTAAAGACGACTTTACTGGCTACCGTATGGTGTACTTTATATGCAAGAAGTCCGAGGTCAAAGACAAGTTAGTTTTGATGATCGCTCAAACTAAAACAGTCGCACACCAAAAAATGCCTTTTGAGTGACAACGACAGCTAATTTGATAATCCATAAAAAGTGTTTAATTTATAAAAGTGTGTTAGTATATTATATTATTTCGTAAATGCCTGTGCTCTGCGATTTAAAGATAGGACTTTGGTAAGATCTTTAAATTATATCACTAACTGTATTAGCGCGTATTATGTATAGAATCGCAATAGTTCAATAAAATAAAAACTCCAAGTACCTAATCGAATAATAAACTGTTATTTAAAAATAATTGCTTAAATTTATCTTTTGTGGGTCGGTAGATGTGCTTTTACGAGCACTTTCTATCGTAATAACCGCTTTCTAGAACACTATTATTTAATTGAATTTGTATTTATTTAATTAAATAATCATTAAATTTATTTATTTCATTAGTAGATGGGTCCTTTAATGGGCCTGTTTAGTCATATACTGTACCGATTTCTGTTCTTAATATCTCCTATATGGCTGAAAAACTTTGAATGAAAAAATTTACCGACCTTTTCTGTGACACGATGGCCACCAAGTATGTGACTGTAAAGGGAAACATGTGTTTGTTACATTCTGCTACGTTTGGGGTTTTTTACTAAAACGAAAAAAGCCTTTTCTATTATTCCTTTCAATGGTAAATCATTGTCTTGCTAACTAGACAATGATTTACCTCTAAATTACAATATTGATTTAAAATATATTTTGCTTTTTAATAATAATCAGCCACACTGTTTAACAGCAACAGCACCAATAATTCACTCTTAAGGGTGTCATAAAAAGCAACTAATGATACTTTAGGTAAATGTCCCACCATACACCTTCCATAGACCACAAAATGGACAGCAACGTTTTTACGAATTATTGACATTTACTGCGATCTTCAACCCGCCTGGCAGACGTGAATATTATGAAAAATCCATCCCAATTTTTTGCGGGAGGCTTCCGTCAAGCAGTGGACGTTTTTCAGTTGAAACTTGTGATAAATAAGCCTTAATTTGAGTGGATTTTAAATCTCAATAGTTTTAGATAGGAAAAGACAAAATCATACCTACTAACGAATATACCTAAGTAGGTACAAGTTCAAATATTATGCATAAAATACTATTTTTAATTCTAAGGAAATATATTCGGCACATCCCCAAAAACCTAATGCCAATATTATTTCTTCCAAAATTTTACGACTGATGCGTTTTTTTGTCGCGTTGGGTCAAATTCAACAAATTAATCCAATCGCGATGGTCTATACCGCGAATTGTCGAAATAGCGATTGGTTCAAAAAAGCAAATAGTTTCCATGGCAAAAAGTCGAATACTTTACATATCATTCGTGGTAATTGTCAATGTGTACGCTCCTGTCTAAAATTATCTACTATTACTAATATCAGGTTGAAATCGCAGACATTAACAAGTAAAATATAAAAAAACACTATGATTAAATAGTATTTATTAGTTATATAAAATTCTGTTAAAATATATGGATTGCTTACTTTTTTTCGAAAAACGTTTTGTTTCGAAAAAAGGCAAAAAGTCGAATACATTACATATCATTCGTGGTAATTGTCAATGTGTACGCTCCTGTCTAAAATTATCTACTATCACTAATATCAGATTGAAATCGCAGACATTAACAAGTAAAATATAAAAAAAAACACTATGATTAAATAGTATTTATTAGTTGTATAAAATTCTGTTAAAATATATGGATTGCTTACTTTTTTTCGAAAAAAGTTTTGTTTCGAAAAAAGGCAAAAAGTCGAATACTTTACATATCATTCGTGGTAATTGTCAATGTGTACGCTCCTGTCTAAAATTATCTACTATTACTAATATGTATCAGATTGAAATCGCAGACATTAACAAGTAAAATATAAAAAAAACACTATGATTAAAGAGTATTTATTAGTTTTATAAAATTCTGTTAAAATATATGGATTGCTTACTTTTTTTCGTAATTAATATCGATATAACCAACACTTTAATAATTAATTAAGCCACATTATTCATTATACTATAAAACTTATATTTGATATTTTGTGTGGCAAATTTTTTTAATTAATACTATATGGTCTTCAACTTCTTTGTAAATAACAATCAAAGGTCGATTAAATAACGCCATATTTTTATATATTGAAAATTGTTATCAATGCTTAAATAGTTTTAGCCCAAGCTATAGAATTTTATTAAAAGATGTTTTTATCGTGATCTTACCATCTTCCAAGCTGGCAGCAGCTTCCAACTCAGATATTTTTATAATTTTTATTAGAGTAAGCATCACTATATCTCCTGCTGTTTTTGTGTTTTTAAATAAGACTTATGTTATCCTAGAATCGTAGTATTTGGATTCTTTTTAAGTTTGTATAAAAATAAAAACATCACGATCTTTGGGAATGCTTCGATTTGACCGAGCTTGCCATCTCTCGAGCGCGTTCGTTCTGTGGTTTTGTTGCTCAATAAGTTTGGTGGTATATGACAATGTCGGATACAATTCTTTTTCAAAGAATCTACGGGACTTGTTCATCTTTTCACAAACTGTTGCGATTTATTGTATGTGGCTGCAAGCTTAAGGGATGAGACTGGCTGGTATTAACGGATCGTTATCGGAATCGTTGTGCATTTTCTTGTTAAACTTCTTCCATGCTTTGTTGTTTTAAGATTATGTTTTTGGTATACCGTCACATCGCATCATTAAAATGATGGTTACATATACTAACTTCTGCCCGTGGAAAGACAGTGCTGACGGCGTTAACATGAGCTTCCTCATAAACACATTTAAAAAGTTAGTAGTTCCCAACTTGTCCTTTAACAGTGTAAACAAACGCGTGAATTTGTCTGAATCTCAGTGAAATCTGTTGAATACAAATCCACATGCAACACGTAAACATGGCAAAATCAAATACAAGAAAACCGTGACTGATTAGTGTTAAAAATTTTTCGCGTGCTCTGTATAAAGCATCTGTAACAGATTCATATTTCGGAACAGCAGTTGAATTAAAATTTGCATATTTCTTTTCAAATATAGCTTTGATTAAGCCAAAGACAGAATGTACATCTGTTTTTAATATTGTTAAAAATTAGAGTAACGCATTTCTATTTGACCGCAAACATGTTTAGAGCGCGTTATAATAGTTTTAAATTATAGTTTTAAAAACAGCATGCCGATACGTAGCTAAGAGCACAGGAGTCGAAGAACAATGTTAGTTGGTAAAATTTGTGACGACAGTTCAGGAAAAAGGATTAAATTGATGAAAACTTACTTTTTATGACTTGGGATCAGACATTAAAAGAACTACCCACGCCAAAGTTATGAATGATAGCAAAGATATATTTTTTTTCATTTCGTTAATGTATTGATATATTTGAGCAAGGCTAATATTGAACAGTATGTTCACTTTTCTTCCAAATTTATTTTGATTATTTGATGAAAATTGTATAAAAGATATGTTCTTTCATTAAAACTTGCTTAAATTATTAAACGGGCCTATCTAGTTAATGTTATTGTATTATTTTTTTATGAGCTTTTGCATAAAGTTTCATGAGCATTATCTAAATAACTATTGTTATAAAATTATTATTTAATTATCTAGTAATATTTTACCAGATAATTAAATCATAATATCAGTTTTTAAGTTATTTTTATTATATGACTGATGGCTGTTAAAAACTGAATACTCTGATTACTATTAAATAACATAAGAATAAAGTTGGTTTTTAAACTACCACCGTGATTTGTTTCATAAAACAATATTAACATCTCTTCCCTGTTTATAAAATATCCTATCCTGTAAGTCTTATCCCTCCCCTGTATTGAATATCTCATTCTTAAGGCATAAAATAATAAAAAATAAATTTACTGACTGGTTTTCGAATATCAAGGTAATATGTGTTTCAGACAAACATTACTGCAACCATAATCTATCATTTTTTTTGTTTATTATTGTGTGTGTTTATATATATGTAAGAAGTATATATGTGATATACATTTTTTTTTATTAAAACACTCAATTTTGTCAGAATGACAGAACCTCTGTCTTTATTCTGCCCAGCTGTGAATGACACAGAGGCAAAATGCTGAGGAAGGGAATTTATTGGCCCCATACAGTAGTCTTGTCTGTTTGTCTTATTTTCTCCTCCTATTTTTGTTGCCTCTTTCTCTCTCTGTGTGTGTGTTATTATTAATTTTTCTTACTTTCTTTCATTTAATAACAGGACATGTCACAATTGCCATACAAGAACGAAGAACGCTGAAATACCGCGGTAAAGAATGGTTTGTCTGACAGAAATGATAGCCGAGGCAAACTCTGTGAGGATGACCTGAATCGCCTTATAATTCTCTCTATTCCCCATCACGATAAGACGTGTTACTACACCATTCGGAAGACCAACAAGCTTTTAAGCTGTATATTGTTGAGTTGGACCAAATGTACAATATTATATTTCGAAGAACCAAGAATTTGTTACGAGGCCAAGGCTTCCAGACCTAAATCACAGTAAATATATTGGTAATGCAGTACCGGAGCTAAGCCTATTTGTTGAGTTGAAAACCTATGTTGGTGGCACTGTTTTTCTTTTGTAAAATTTGAAAGGATCTAATTATTATCCATTTTTTTTGTGTTCTATAATGATCAAGTAATTGAATGAATCAATTTGTCTATATGTCAATATAAATAATAATCAGTGTTTGTATGTTTCGAAACCATTGATCAGATTGTGATGAAATTTTGTTAAGTTCGATGTCTTTCTTATTTGTTTTTACAAATTGGTCGTCTTTTCAAATGCTTTCGTTTTCTACCACACGTTCTGGATGCTTTATTATAAAATTTTATAGCGTACAAAATCCTCATTCTATGAAAAGCAACAAAGATAACCAAATGCAATCACTTGTTTAGAATTTACGACTACATCAATTGCGTACTAGCACAATTTATTTTACTTGCTAAAATAAATTGTGCTAGTACAAAATTGATAAAGTCTTAAAATAAAATGCGTTAATAGTTTTTCCATTCCTTGTTCTCTGTCCTAGTGTGCATTTTGTATGTACGAAGACGCAAAATTATCTTGCCTTCTTCTTTTTGTCTTTGCGACACGACATTAAAGTCTGCCGGACATTATTTTAGATAGCAAATATAATAAATACTTAATGATGATCTTAGTATGAAAATCTTAATATTTCACATTTTATGGTTTTTTTGGTACAAATAAAAATTTGTCAACAACTATATGTCTTATTTTAAGATATAGAGGGAAAATAAAGTAAATTAGTATTACACCGCCAAACTATATCTGTATCATTTGAATTTGCTATTATAATTGATTCATTACATATTTCGATATTTATTTATTATCCTTACCTATGTTACCTGCATTTCGCATACACTTAATTTTTGTGTTGAAAATGAACCACATCTAAAGTTACAGAAGGCCAATAGTTACACTATGTGGCGAAATGTTTTTTCTAGAAAAGTAACTCTGCCTAATACTGGCAAAGTAAAAGTTACGCTTGGTTGTCATTATGCGAAGGTATTTGATGCGAATTTGGCTTGTCATTCAAGAAATTGCCAATCTGAGAAGTTGTCATTATGTGATAAAGTGCCAAGAAAGTCAAGAAACTTTCTTGGCGCTACTACCCTGTCCTCTTGTAACAATCATGATTCATTGTTGTTCTGGATTTCGACGTACAAATACAGGAAGGATATTACATTATTACGATTGGTTTAGAGGTAACCTGACGGATCCCTGTCCACCCCACCACCACTACCAGGACCATTACCCCTGTCCAGGGGATTCCTTGGAAAAATCATTTTGAAAGAAACACATAAATGTGAAATTTATAATACACTACTGGAAAAAATTAAGGGACCAAAAAAAAAGTCCAAATTTTTCGTACAGTGTCGTACAGAAATTCAAAAAAAAGGAAATTGTGGCTCCAAGTGTCTAGTTTTTAGATTAGAACTTTAAAATTTTGTAGCCTACGCGGTTTTTAAGTGATCATAGAAAAACGAGTATTATCAATTTTTTTAATTTTTTTTTTGGTCTACGGGCGTGGAAAAATGTTTTTTGCTTAACCACTATAAGGATCGGATACTTTGTTCATTTAGCTTTAATTGATTTTTAATACACCTTGATACGTCCACTTCTCGCCGAGATATCAATCTTCAATTTGAAAAGGATCCTTTTGTTTTTGATGATCGATATCACAGCAACCAATGATCGCAAAGAAAGTTAAAGGTGGGTTTCAAGAACTTGAATGAATTCTCTTTAACGATTAGCCATTGCTTTTGGGAAAAAATCTTTTTTCTTTTTGTCACATGAATTTAAAAATGCAACATAAAAAGGGCTTTTGGTGGTTTTTTGGAAAATTAAGCGCTGGATCGAAAATATTGTGATCATTGTGGGCATTTGTAACTCGATGGCGATCTTGTCCGGGGCGCATTTGTATTGGTTCGTCTCTTGGTAACTTCTGACGTGCTAACGTAATTCTTTCAGTTTTTCAAAAATTCGATCAAGTGAAACAAAAAATCGGCTGGCTGGATTAATTTGATTCTGTGTAGGGTTTTTGTGGACATATTGAACAGTAAAAGGCACACTTAACATTAGTGGTTTCCTCAACATTTTCGATCCAGCGTTTAATTTTCCAAAAAACCACCAAAAGCCCTTTTTATGTTGCATTTTCAAATTCATGTGACAAAAAGAAAAAAGATATTTTTCCCAAAAGCAATGGCTAATCGTTAAAGAGAATTCATTCAAGTTCTTGAAACCCACCTTTAACTTTCTTTGCGATCATTGGTTGCTGAGATATCGATAATCAAACAAAGACAAAAGGATCCTTTTCAAATTGAAGATTGATATCTCGGCGAGAAGTGAACGTATCAAGGTGTATAAAAAATCAATTAAAGCTAAATGAACAAAGTATCTGATACTTATAGTGGTTAAGCAAAAAAAATATTTCCACGTCCGTAGAACAAAAAATAAAATTAAAAACAAATATATAATTTTTTGTTGCTGGTTTTTCTAAGATTACTCAAAAACTGCGGAGGCTACAAAATTTTAAAGTTCTAATCCAAAAACTTGACACTTGGAACTACAATTTACTTTTTTTCGATTTTCTGTACGAACATTTCTCTTGAATTTACGGGCTGTTGCAAATTACCCGAAAATTTGTTTTTTTTGATCACTTAATTTTTTCCAGTAGTGTATTTGCACATAAGCAAATACCCAACATAAAACTGGCAGTAATTAAAATAAAAAATATATCCGTGATTAATTCGATTCGACCATTCGACGGTTACGCAAGTAATACCCACTGATTACCACGTAGTGATCCAGCGCCGCGTGCCAGTTGCCCAGCTTCAATCGCAATGGCTCCGTTGGCCAGTGAGCTTTTGCAATTTTGTTTCGATACGTCAGTTTATTTTAAATGACTTTTGGAGTTTAATTGAAGTGAACGAATTATTTTTAACGTAAAAAAAGTTCCCACGATAATGCAGAGGTTTTTGTTTATCAGACGTGGATGGATGAATTAATGAGCTTATTTCTTTTACAAAAATGCTGTGTACGTGTACAGTTAATTCTTATGTATTTTTCGCCGCTGATTACGATGGTGAGGTCCAAATCTGTCCAAACCCTGTGCTAAAAAAGTTATGGACACTTTATGGACACAAAACTAGCGAAAAATGAGTTTTTGGAAAATAACTCGAAATATAAGCCTTTATCGAAAGAAACCCAAGAGCACAAAATAGTTTTAAATTAAATTTCCCATCAATAATGATTAATTTTAGGTACTGGGCCCAGAGATAGGCCAATTTCGTGCGTTTTTGGCGGTTTTGGAAAATGTCGTTTATTTGGCGCATTTTTTCTTCTTTCAAGGCACACAATCAGCCAAATAGTAGTGTTTTATACGTTTTTTGATCACGCAAGTGATTTTTTTCCTAACCTCAATTTTCGCGCCAAATTCAGCCATTTACAAAAATCCGTAAAATTACGATTTTGAGCATAAAAATTGAGCTATCCATAAAATTTAAGATTCTGTCCATTGGTTTTGATGCCTACCGCCTACAATCCAAAATTTGATCATTTTGGACTGCTAGAAAGATTTTAAGACGCATTTTAAATTTTGGACCCAATCCAAATCAGGTAATTTTTGAGGTTAGGAAAGTCTGAGTGGGCCCAAGTTGCAGATATCGTTGAAACGCTCAAAAATAAAGGATTTTACCAAAGGGTATTCAGAATTCACGTATTTTTTATATGGATTTTTTTGATGCTTGATTTTTTTAATTTTTTTTAATTCTTGATTGATATATAAAATTTTTAGGCCCAATTTGAAACTAAAAATAAAACTTTTCTGTGTAATGGAAGAATAAATGAGAAATCGAGGAAAATATTTTTTTGGTAAGTAGTCGATAATGTTTGCCAAAAGACCTATGGGAGTTTGAAGGTTCAATCCCAGCTATTTGAAAGGGTCTTCTTCCATGTCGCGAAGGATTTTTCTCGATAAGGGCCAAAATGGACCCTGTAGGACCCAAAACACATTTTTCGTGTGTTGTTAAGTGCCTGTACAGATAAAAAAATACCCTTTGGTAAAATCCTTTATTTTTGAGCGTTTCAACGATATCTGCAACTTGGGCCCACTCAGACTTTCCTAACCTCAAAAATTACCTGATTTGGATTGGGTCCAAAATTTAAAATGCGTCTTAAAATTTTTCTAGCAGTCCAAAATTATCAAATTTTGGATTGTAGGCGGTAGGCATCAAAACCAATGGACAGAATCTTAAATTTTATGGATAGCTCAATTTTTATGCTCAAAATCGTCATTTTACGGATTTTTGTAAATGGCCGAATTTGGCGCGAAAATTGAGGTTAGGAAAAAAATCACTTGCGTGATCAAAAAACGTATAAAACACTACTATTTGGCTGATTGTGTGCCTTGAAAGAAGAAAAAATGCGCCAAATAAACGTCATTTTCCAAAACCGCCAAAAACGCACGAAATGGGCCTATCTCTGAGCCCAGTACCTAAAATTAATCGTTATTGGCCTATATCGATGGGAAATTTAATTTAAAACAATTTTGTGCTCTTGGGTTTTTTTCGATAAAGTCTTATATTTCGAGTTATTTTCCAAAAACTCATTTTTCGCTAGTTTTGTGTCCATAAAGTGTCCATAACTTTTTTAGCACAGGGTTTAGACAGATTTGGACCTCACCATCGTAATCAGCGGCGGAAAATACATAAGAATAGTGAAAAATCAGCTACCGAAAAAAAAAGCATGAAAAATGCCAGGATGACTGGCCTTGTAAAAGAACTCATTGTTAAAGAATGTCTTTAAGTTTTTTTACAGTAAATGTCATGGTCCGCGTAACCATATGAGGCACGTAACTTTAGAACCGACTTGAAATTGTAACAAATAAAATTATCAATGTTATCGTATAATGGTTTATATTATCCTTTATAATATTACTAGTTAACTGCAGTCGTGAGACATTTTTTTATGTATTTATTCTTATTATTGCTGTAGTTGTTATTTATCACATTATACTGTTATTTTCAAAACTTCATGCAGTACAAAAATAATTCTTACAATCTTTTATTAACTATTTCTTGCTGAAAAACTGTTGATTATTCTAACACATTACTTTTTTGAAATAAGTTATTGAAATTATAGTTGCTTGTGGTAAGTAAAATATGGGGTCTCATAATGGCGGGTTGTTTCCAAACCAATCAAACTATTTTTATCAACCAAAATACCAAATAAATGTTCGTCTTATGTTCTTGTAATCTTTTATACTAAATCTCAATAAAAGTGACGGTTGAGAATTACAAAATATAAATGATTTGCGATGATTTGTCCCAACTTCGGATACATACATGCATAATACATAATAATACATAAATGCAGTCATTGTATAAACACATATCATTAAAATATTTCGAAGAATAAAAATTCGAATGAAGATATATAAATTCCTAATAGCGCCTGTTTAAACTGAATGGCAATTGCTATGAAAGCATACGTATTACTTGATATTTCTATCAGGAAAAACGTAGTAACATAATAAGGTTTTTAATCTACCTATGAAGCTAAAGTAATTTTAAATTTTCTTTAAAAATATTATTTACGAATCATATCGATTCGCAATTATGTGTCGTTATTCTTCCAATATGAAATAAAGTCCTGAAATTGTGATTGCTCATTGTATTATTTATGTTCAAACATTATAAAATTAATAAAATCATGCTAAGAATTAATCTAGTTTTATTTTACAATCTGACAAGAACATAAGATGTATATTTATTTGCTATTTGGTTGATTAAAATAGTTCGATTAGTTTAGAAACAGCCCGCTATTGTGATGTTAGGATGGCGGCTCAGATGCTTTACAATAGCAGAGCTTATAAATAACACTTAAAAAGTTTTGAAACTGTCCTTATATGAACAATTGACGTACATTTTATTCCTTATGTCAAATTAAAAATAAGTTAATGGGAAAAGAATTCACCCGCAACCTGACATCAGGATGGCGGCTTATCGTAAAATAACGATTGCTACGATTTGAAAACGTACATTAACACATATTTTAGTACAAAAAGTATACATTTTCCATACATTTATATAAATGATTTATGATTTATTTGGAAGTCATACATCCGCCATTCTGTCGGGTACAAATCCTCTAATAACTATAATGTCATATAGTTGCCAGACGATAAAATTAAATTTCTTAAATGGGTCCTAGTGTTCAGTATTCGATATTATATAACACGCATTGAATATCATGCTCTTAGAAAATTACCTAACGCTATTGTTTTACATATATTATACGAATCGCAAATATCCATTGTATCATTTATATTTTTGCAAAGTAGGTAGGCAATACTTACTGTTAGTAGACGAGATTTTAACTTTTACGATAGTAGGCGACCATTTTAACTGAATTTGCGGCGCATTTGCGATTATCAAACTCTCCGATACGGCTATTAAGCGCGGTTTGATTAATTTATAATATTTATGGTTCGCGAGCTAGTGATGTGGAATATCAGCAACCTCGCGTTGTTGCGGGTCATTTCAAAAGCCATACTATTCCTTAAAATCGGGTCCGTAAAAATAATTTATACTAGCAGGCAGGCTTAAAGGATGATAATATCGCACTAACTTTATGGCGTGGAGAATATTAAGCCTGACGTCCATTTTCGTGTTAGCGCTCAAAAGCCGGATTTAAGATGCGAAAAATAGTCAATATTTCATTTTTCTGCTTTCCAACACGACTTTTAGAAGTTTTAATTTTAAAGCGAAATATTTAAGTACTAGAAACTATTGGGGCAGTATAACGATTTCATACGCCTTCCTAAGAAAATATATTTACAATATTTCAGGTTAATCAGGTCCTAAGATTAGAGAAATTATATGTTTGAGAAATCTTACTATACAGTGTAAAGGTTATTACTGACTTAAATTTTCTAAAAACAATTTTACAAGGATGCCATGTAACGATATCCGTTCGACATTAACGGCAAAAAGATAGCATTGAAAAATGCAAATCTATATAAAAATCATAAAACTAAATGCCTGTTTCATCTAAATCGATTATCTAAACATTGGTGTTTCTCCTATTAATGAGACAACGCTGGCCTACAGCTCAAGCCGAAGAAAAGTACCAGAAAATTCCGACAGGTTTACAAGGCTTGTGAGCCGAGTATATTTTTTTATTTATTTTTCATTTAAAATAATTTATCGGACAGACATACGAGTATGTATACTTTTATTGACGCTATGTAAGGATTAACTTTTGTCTGTAGATCGACTTCTATGCCCAATCATGTTATTAAATATTTACATAGTTATCGAAGAATATGAACGTTAAAATCTTCAACATTTTTCTACTTCCTAACCCGACTACGGCAAAGCAAAAACGAGGGTATATAATTTTGTCCGGTTTGTTTGTGTGTCATCTTTTTCTCGTTACTTTTGAAACTACTTATTATAAATTGATAAATGAGATATCATTGGAAGCTACCTGATCATCCGCTGATTAAAGCAACTTCACATTAAACTTTAATATGGTGCCCTCTAAAGTAGTCATGAACTAAAAAAATCATAATGTCATGTTAAGTAGCAGTTAAAAGAGCTAAATATTGAACACATATCAAACTAAATATAATGATAGCTGTTGCTCACTTTGCTAGCATGCACACAGTGTTGCCAGAATGTTACCTTTGACCTTTTCATGTTACCTCCATGTAACACGACTATAAATGTTATGGTAACTTTTGATGTACTTAAATTATGAACATGAAAATTACACAAGTTCATGTACTTAAGCCGTACTAAGTTTCCACATTTGATTTTGCGCGAGTTGTAACAATGTTCATATAAATTCAGCGATAACATGAATCATCAAATTGGCGGGAGCAATGTTTTAATCACATTACTTTAATTTGGCACTTACAACTGTGTTGAATACTGAGTATATACAAGTACATAATATATGTAGTACTAAGTTTTCGGGTGTGAATTGCCTGCCTCTGAGTAGAGCTTTCAGAAGGTCCCGCCACTTTGACGTCAAATTGGCGGGATCAGGGAGATCTTTACATACTTCATTTACCTTTAGAGGTACAAATGTCTGGTTCGGGGTACAAATAGAACATATGTAGCACAAACATTTTAATGTGATACATTTCAAATTGGGGACTTGATCCCGCCATCTTGACGCTCACGGCATGTGCAATTCCGACGGTAGGACCATCCATCCGCCGTCGGCTAGGCTCGCCGGGGGCAGGAAGCTAGTCCACGCTTAAGAGTTGGTCTAGGACCTCCCTTACCGTAACGACTGGCCGTTACTCTTAGCGCTCTCTTCTCCTGGAAGAAGGGCAAAAAGTAACAAGCTTTAGGGCAAAGTGGCATATGACCACGACAATTCCACGAACCATGAATATGTAAAATTACACTAAAATACACTTAATGTGGAAGTTGTAGTTAATAGAGTTGAGCCGACACTGTTAAAACATATTTAACAAGTAATGATAGGTAGGTCTGCCGAGAAAATTATACAGTAACTAATGGGCTTTACTAAGAGAGTTTACTCTAAAAATATTAGGGGTTAAAGTATGAAATTGCCGATTTGTACTGAAAATCTATATTGTTTATTTTTTAAATTTTTAACAAATTTATTTAATCAAAATAGTTGCCATTATTATCTATACATTGCTGCCATCTAATGGGAAGGTCATTAATGCCTTTGCGATAGAATTCCGACGATCTAGACTGCACAAACTGTGTGAAAGCATTTTGTACTGCCTCCTGGGAAGAAAACTTCTTGTCACGTAGATAATTGTCCAAATCACGAAAAAAATGGTAGTCCGTTGGAGCAAGGTCTGGTGAATACGGAGGATGACGAATGGTTTCTAACTGCAGTTCCTGAAGGGTCAAAATGGTTTCTCGTGCTGTGTGAGGTCTCGCGTTGTCGTGGAGCAATAATGGTGAAGATCGATTCATGAGTCGGGGCTGTTTTACTGCTAGTTTTGTCAACATGGTTCGGAGTTCGGCACAATAGACATCTGCCGTTATTGCTTGACCAGATCGGAGAAAACTATAGTGAATAACACCATGCTGAGACCACCAAACAGTTACCATTACCTTTTTATTGGTAAGTTTTGCTTTAGGACACTGTTGTGGCATTTGACCTGGGGTCAGCCATTGCATTTTTCTTTTCCGGTTATCATAAAGAATCCACTTTTCATCACATGTTACAATTCGATCCAATATTCCTTCATTTCTGTACCGGTTCAACAAGGCAACACAAGTTTCAACACGCGTTTCTTTCTGCAGATCAGTCAAATCATGAGGCACCCATTTTTCGTATTTTTTTATTTTATTGATTTGACGCAAGTGAGTCAATATTGTGGGTAAGGTAACGTTAAACCATGCCGCTAATTCCTGGGTACTTTGACTAGGATCGGCTTCCACTATCTCTCTTAATTCATCGTTATTTACCTGTGTGGGCGGTCTTCCTCGTGGCTCGTTCTTTAAGTCGAAATTTCCATCACGAAAGCGTTTAAACCAAAATCGCACGGTGCGTTCATTAGTAGACCCCTCTCCAAACGCAGCATTGATATTGCGGGCTGTTTCTGCCGCGTTAGTTCCGCGTCGGAACTCGTATTCAAAAATAACTCGAATTTTCGCAGTATCCATCTTTCTTGTCTAAATTGAATAACAAAAACAATTGAAAGTCGATATTCAAATGTTTTACATTTTTTAAAAAAAGAACATCATAGAAACCATTTAAAAAAAGTTTCATTCGAAAACCTCAAACCATGAAGATTCTATGTCAATTCAAAGAACCTATTGCAATAAAACGGCAATTTCATACTTTAACCCCTATTATTATTTTCAATCTATATTACCTCTTCCAATGTAAGATTATTCGCATACTCGTTTATTCTCTTCGCTGAAATGAACTTGGAAATTTGGAACTGAATGAATACCTTGCCCTATCTCTGGAATAATATTTCTATCCACTCAACTGAGACAAACTTGAACAAAGGAATTCTTACCTCAATGTTTTGATAATTTAAATAGAATTTATCTTACTATACCTATGTATTTAGTAAAATCCGATTGTGATTGGGTTTACTTCATGGAATTACAAGTATTCCAGCAAACAAAGTTTTAGTGATTGTTTCACAGAGTTTTCTATATTTAATTGAGTGTCAGTCAATACTGATGTTACAGGAAATTATAAATTATTTTAATATCATTAATTTTCAGCTCGTAACCTCAATTTGTCCGTATAGAAGCTTTTAGAGAATTATTTTGATTCTTATAGTTAAGTAATAATTGTAAAATCGGCTTCATTAATCAAACCACTATTACTTTCCTTAACTTGTATCACATTCTTTAGTTATTTTGTGCACTAACAAATGTAGGTACTATCACTCATCCTGTCACGGCAGAAAATTGAATATGTATGTGCTTAATCGCCGATCTGCGCATAATCAATCTTGTTAAATAAGGCCTACGGTAGGAAGAAGGTACCTATATATAAAAAGGAAATTGAAAGATCGCCTTGGAATTTTATAAAGAGAACTAAAAGATTCTTCGTACCAGTCCTAGCATAAATCTATTAGGGTGATGACTAGATTGAACTCGAATATTATATTTCGGCGTTTTATAATACGTATTGCCAGTTTATATTAGTGTTAAAACTTGACTGTCTATCTAATAAAATTTGTTTTCGCAATTAAATTTTAACCAGACCTTATCCTCTTTTTTATTTTATTGATAAGTTAAAATGTACCGCGTTTTATTTTAGATTTGAATTCCACCGTTATACTGGTTCTGCAAGTATTGCTCGAAGAATCAAGAAGTGTTTAGGCCCGTTTCTGCTAGGGAACGCACCAACCAATTGCTCTTAAAAAATGACAAAAATTTTTTTAACAAATTTGGGTAGAAATCGGAAAATTGTACACATGCATTTCCCTCAACTGGCACATTAATGAAGGCATTCTGCAGCCAACTGGATTACAAGCATCGGCCAAAACTTGCCCCAAGCGAAAATTGACTTAACAGTATTTTCATACTGGTGAGTTGCAATACGTGTAGATGTTTTCCAATACAATTGCTAGGGATTGGCCAATTACTGTAGATGTGTGTTGTCAAAAATAGCAGATGACTATGAGAACGCTCGACATTCTAAAACAATACTGGTCAATGGCTCTAGCCCACTGTTTTCTCAAGACAACGCTCGACCACATACAGATACGGCAGATCGTCAACAAATTAGAGGAGCTGTTTAAAATTCTTCGCCGCCAACCATACTCTCTAAATCCAACTACAAATAGAATTCCCTTTATTCCGTAATTCTTATAATCGTTTGCTAAAGAAAAGAAATAAATTTCAATCAGCCATCTAAAATTTATTGTTTGCCCCGGTATATTTTTAGCAATGGAATTAATAAACTTTTCATTGACATGCTGAGTTGCATCTGTAACAAAATTATATACTTTTGATAGGTTGAATAATTAAGATGCTGATCATCCTAATGTCAAAACTCCACGGTCACCAGAAACTGTTCATGTTTTAAACCTATTTGCTATTTTATTGTAACAGGCATTTAAAAACATCATAATAAGATATAAGGGTAAATAAAAAAACAACATTCTTATATCCTGCCAGTGAGCAGTTACTAATAATTGATAGATATACTGTTAAACATTAGTACCCTAACGATATAAACGAGTAAAAGGACGTAGTGTTATAACTTGAAGTCTGCATTCCTTAAGCATGGCATATTGGTGTATTTAATATGAGAGACGAAGAGACGTTGAGAGACTGCACTTAAATATATTTTGCCCTGCTAAGTGAACTACCTGATCCGAGAAAGTATAAATCGCTCATTTGGTGCAACAATGACGCAATTACACTTTTTGTAAAAATTACATTCCTGAAAAACATCGACAGAATTGTAGTTCTTATAGTTTTCGCTAGATCGCTAGAAGCTATATGAAGTAAGAAAAGTTGTGTTTGTAGTCATATTTTAAGGAAATGCTAATTTAAAAAAGAAGATGTATTTCAAATTTTTTCCCTCTTCTTCAAACACAAAATTTACAATTACGTCAATGTTGCACCAAATAAACGACATTATGTTAGTGTTTTGTTTCTGAATCTGTACCAGAGCTTCGAGGCACGATGGAGGAGGCTAAATATGAATCCTCACTCACAGCTGTAAATTTAGCGAAACATAAAAACGGTCGTGTATTTTTCTTTGTTTGATATTGCTGGCTGGTTTATATATAATTTTATCCAAATGAAGAAAGCGATTGACGTCACTTATATTTAACATCATCTATCATGACGTCACGATCAATATTTTCACAAATTTATTTAAAGATTAAATACATAAGACTATTTGCTGAGCGATTTTTTTTTCTCTCTTGTTATAGGTATAACATTATTTGTGATAATTAAAAGGTATAATTACAAACTGGTAACGGATAAGCAAATTTCTTACTTAACCTAAACTGGAATATTTATCAATTTATGCCTTTTGATTGGTTCGCTAACGGAGTTTATAACAATCGAAATTATGCGTTCTTATATATGTTCCTTTTTTACCAACGCTGCCTTCACGATATTCAAATTTATTTTAAATGTATATATTTCACATATATTTATTTAAATGTTAAAAAATTGGGTATGTAAATATATTGACCAAAAATAAAGTACAGGCCAAAATGCAGATATCCAAAGCTACGGCGCAGTAAAAATATATTACAAGAAAGTGTTTAGTAAAAACACAACTTTTTTATTGGTTTTAAAATTAGTAATCTGCTTTTAGA
Source organism: Calamotropha paludella (assembly GCA_927399485.1). Taxonomy (NCBI): domain Eukaryota; kingdom Metazoa; phylum Arthropoda; class Insecta; order Lepidoptera; family Crambidae; genus Calamotropha; species Calamotropha paludella. Next base: position 13,166,327 of record OV656803.1, on the reverse strand, counting down.
TAACTTCTATACGTTAAAAATTATATGATTATTTTTAAATCGTATTAGTGAATATTCTTGTACATTTCCGGTCACAAATCTGCATTGTCCTTTTCCATTTAAATTTAATTTAGATCTGATAGTAACTTTCGGAAGCAGCCAACGGAACTCTTCAGAAAATGATAGCAAATCTACCGCGATTGCTGCTATCGCTTAAATATGCATTGTTTACGCATCCTCTTAACATAACATCACGATTGTACCTTCGAAATGGGAACAAATAAAAGAATTGAAGTCGGTTTTTATTAAAATTTTTAATACGGATTAGAGATGTGAGCCGATATCAAACTGATCGGCGGCGGCTAGGCGGGCAAAATCGACCGGCGGCGGCGTAGTCGTCGTGAAATCGGCCACTCTTGGCATTTAATGTTAGCCCAGCGATCGAAAAAACCCCTTTCCCTGTGAATTATATAGAGGACTGAACGCGCCAGAGCGCTTACATTTACACGGGAAAGCGTGTTGCTGTTTTCGCCTATATTTCGCCAATATTCCTGTCGCAAGTCGGCTGGATTTAAAGCACCGAAATACTTACAGTATCCAGCTATCTAAGTCAATGTACGGTACGATGAGAGTGCTTATTGCTTAAAGAACAAATTAGACCCTTCATAGGACTTGCTATTACCACTATTGACAGAGTGACTTTTGTCAGTGGCATCAGATGCATCACTGACTTCATGGACTAAATTAGTTTCTTTAATGGTATCTCTTATTGGTTTCGGCAGAAACGATACACGTGTTTCTCCGATATTGTCTAAGTAACGATGGATTTCTTTTAAACCTTGAAAACAAGTATGGGTAGGTCACGGCAAAAGCTTTTTCTCTTGAGCAGGCTTCGGTTGAAACATGGTACGTGGCACGGCACACCTGTATCAAGTAGATATTTGAACTACACCCGGCATTATTATACACGCCAATTTTACGTCGATCAAAACATCCGCAGCGGCGGCGTAGCGAATAGTATCGGCGGTGGCGGCGTGGCAACGCACACCTCTAATACGAATTTTATATTTATCCGACATTTGTCATCGATTTCTGTTATTTTCGAAATCCCACATACAAAATTATAATTATCTATCATAATCATAAATGATATCTTTTTTAATTGAACTGGAAAAGAAAGAAATGAATAGCATTACAGATTTAACAACCGAGAAATGATGAAACCATAATTAGTTTCAGAGACGCAGCGTGGGCTGGCCTATCATTAGGTATGGCTATAGATGTAAATCAACCGGTTTAAAACGTTTTAAACCATTTTTTGCGGTTTTAAACCAGTTTTCAACCATTTCAAAAGGTTTAAATGGTTTAAAACCCGCCTATCTACAAAAATTAAAGAACTGTATTTTACACTTCATTAAGGGCAATTTTTATCACCTGACGTCATATTATGTTTCGTTTTAATGAGTTTTTGCGGTTTTAAACCAGTTTTCAACCATTTCAAAAGGTTGATGTGGTTTAAAACTTGCCTGTCTACAAAAATAAAAGAACTATATTTTACACTTTATTAAGGGCAATTTTTGATCACCTGACGACATATTATGTTTCGTTTTAATTAGTTTATAAACAATAAAATAGAAATTACCTACCTACACTACAATACTTGCATAGGTACAGTACCGACTATACGACAACTTAAGTAGTAGTATGTAGGTTAACCTACACACTTTAGTTTCTTTATGTAGGTACAGTTACTGTGCTCATGCGATGAACATTTTATTTGTTCTGTGTCTGGGTGTTATTTATTTGTATACCTATATTTGTAATTTTAGTGAAGATAACTCTTATATCCGTAACACAAGTAGGTACTTAATTAAAGCTAGTTATTTCGGAGTAAGATCAATGTGATGTTGTGTAAAATTTATTTACCTATATTTAATAGAAGTATATACCTATTATTTATTACACACTCCATTAAGAGAAATCATCAACAAAATGCCGTCCGTTTTACTTGCGAATGAAACAGACAACGTTGTCTTTAAGGCCGCGCCGTTGCCACCCCGCCGCGAATGTACCTACAGTGCTCGTCGGTGCATGGTGATTCACCCATAGGCCATAAATCGAAAAATATCAATGTTAGGTCTCCGTTAGATCTTCTCACTAAGTGATTCCCTAGTTAAGAAGCTTCCAAAAAATCAAATTATCTTCAAAAGCTCCCTGGTATATCCGCACTCCCTACTCTACAACAATTCTATACGAAGGCCTCTGATGGTTTTTTAAAATGTCAGAGAGCCACTCAAATCCTCTTATCCAATGCGCATCCGACTATATACCTTCTACTTCCTCAAATCGTCTGTCCAGATAACCAAGATCCGTCTTGACGGATAAACCTAATCTAATCAGCTATTGGCCGACCTGAACCACCTCTTAGAGGCATAGGAATCCGCCAAAAATAAAGTCACGACAGACCCTTCAGATGTACCCCAGTCCTCTCAATTGTCGACTAATCTCCCTTCTGGGACCCGGTCGATTTTTCTATGCGCATCCTGACCTAGGTGTGTAGCGCTTGCTCCTTATCGGTCGTATCAGACGAAGGTGAAGCCAATCTCAGGTGGTGTTTAGTCAGTACGAGTCTGACATAACTTCGAAGCCGGGCCGGAGTATCCATAGAGGATTCACCACCTCCCTCCTCCGAGTCAAATTATCATTAATTTTTGTGCACTGGAAGTGAGCGCATCTCGAGTCTAATAACCGCAACGCGTGAGTTATCAAAACCCTATCCCTGCTAAATTTATCAAAATCTGTATATAACAATACATTTAAAAACTTTACACAGTATATAGGTAGGTACTTCGTAATGTTTTTATCTCGGTAAAAACAAGATAAAATAGTTATAATTATGAAAAACACAATCATCAAGACTAACGGTTTTAAACCGAAAAATAATGGTTTATTACGGTTTTAAACCGGTTTTTTGGTTTAAAATGGTTTTAAACCGATTGGCTTAATTGGTTTAAAACCGGCCTTACATCTATAGGTATGGCTACCCGAACGGGCAGTCGTTTCTTATTCGACTATTTCGTATTCTTTTTCTAATTGGTGATTAAATTACTTATTTTCTGTTGATTAAAATATAAAAATAGTTTGCATTCGTCTGAATTGACAAATTTATATTCGAGTCCATGATAAAAGCAATATTTTGATTTAAGTTAACCTCCAAGGGTCAAATAGGATTCGGCATATAGATAGATAATACTGATACAATGTACAATTGCCATAAGATTGGCATAATTTTCACATAGCAGACACGTCTAAATTTTCACGCTATCGAAATCACGGACAACGGCGTGTAATTTATATTATCATAATTAAAATAACAAGAAAGCGCAATTTGTAGTTTGAAAGTATGTGAAGGTGTTTGACATTATATGTTCACAGCCCAGTCGTAAAATAGTAACGATACCTTTGGTCAAAGAAATCGTTTAGTGTTTCTATAAATTCCAAACAGAAAAACACATCGACTTATACTGGAATACTTATCTATTACTTAATTTACCTAGTGAAATTGAAAAATGAAAAAACGAGATACGTAAAATTGTTATTAGTGCTATATTGTCAACATTGCTTTACAAGGTATTTATAACTTTATAATGACGACCGTTTGGTGCAACGGTAGCGATCCTGCCTATCGCACCGACGATCCTGGGTTCGAGTCCCGGAAAGAGCGGATGTTTGTGTGATGAGTACGAGTATAATTAGGTTTTAATGCCGTAATCGTAGTTTATTACCAGTATTTTGTCTACAACATGACATTCATTTCATGTTGTAACGATAAACTATTATTACCGGCCTTAAATAAATACAAATTAAAACATTATGAAATGGACTTATTTCTAACGAACGTTCAATGAAAAGAAAGAAAAATTTAAATATTCGCAAACATGATACGTCATTGTGCTATGGTTAGTTTAGAAACTAACATTTCCGAAACAGTTACAAAAGGAGTATATAAAAAAGGCATTCCTTATTTTAGTGTTAAGTCAATATTTTTATTCAGTACAAAAACATTAACATGCTAATTTATACAACTTGATACCATTTATATATGACATCATCGTCGTTACGTTAGTTATCAATTCCTGTAATAGCAAATTAACACAAAAAATGCGGGGTCAATGACACCCGTCAGCCAAAAGGGGAGCTCCCTTAATGTTTGAAATAGGCCTCATTGGCAAATATTTATTACGTTATTACGATTCACTGCGATGTTGCACAAGATATTTTGCGGTTTTGATTTTTAGTTCTTATTCTTTAATTATAAAACTCTTTGGATTACATCTTACATGAAGATGTTATCTACACTCTATCACAAACGTAATAAACACTTTTTGCCATTAGGATCTTTGGTTTAAGGACTTGAACAAAAATAATTCTTCACACAATTGAATTAAGATTAAGACTTTATTTGGACTGTCGCTTCCTGCTGTCCGTCTGTCCCTATGTATGCTTAGATCTTTGAAACTGCGCAACAGATTTTGATGCGTTTTTTTAATAGATAGAGTTATTCAAGAGGAAGGTTTATATGTATGCAGAATGTAGTAGAGAAACGCTGATCATTTTAGAAGTTTCTAATGTGATGCAAATAAACACAAGCAAACGCTGGCTGAACCCTACGAGATAGATCAAAATAATGAACAGCTGTATTGTACACCTTAAAAAAGTCTACAAAAAAGTCCGCGCTTGTATATGTCTATCTCTTAGGGACAACCCACAATAACCATTTTTTATCCTTTACTATTTACGAGAAATAATGGCTTATTTACGAAGCGATTTTAAGCAATACAGCATTAATATTTATCCAATTAAGTAGCATTTAATATACATCAATATGGCCCTTCACAGCATGTAATTTAAATAAATATTTTCGAAGATATTACAGATTTAAAATGCAGGGACATGGCGGTTGCGACGGTACCGGCCGGGGGGCCCGGTATCAGCATTGCACCCGTGCTAAGCCGGGGCGGGTCGCTAGTCGTTTATATTGATACACTAATTTGGAAAGTAAGAAATAACTTGCAGCTCGAAAAATACTGAATTAAAATAAAAAAAATATTATTTGCCAATTATAATTACTGTATCCGTCTTATAATTTGGTTTTATATTGACTTGACTCAACTTATAATTTTGACCTACCAACCTACTAACGGCGAAACATTCAAGGGCGGGGATTTAATTATTAAGTTTTCCATGCTACTACTTAGTAGTGTTGCCAGTGGAAAAAGGTACATTTACGTATATTAATCTTCTTAAACAACTTTATACAGACCAAAGATCAAATAATAGTTACTCTGTAACAGATACATCACTCCCATAAAAACTTGAAAATACCTACGTTATTTATAATAGCTTACAGTATCTAAATACATAATAATATTAAGTGCCCACAGCTAGCAATAACGGACCTTAGGACGCTCATAGAATGTTGAGATTGCTTTGCTTGCAGTTCGCCCCGCTTGCAAAATTGCGGCATCGAACAAATGGGCAGGGTTGTGGCTATGATGGTTCCGAAAAATAAAAAACAAATCGGTGAAAAAAAATAAATTAGCGTTTTATTTTTTTGCTCTGTCCGAATTCACGGATATTAAAGAAATTAATTAATTTAATTCAATATATGCGAGTATAACAAGAACAAAACTCTGTCAAGACCTTCGATTTTGTTGAATAAAATTATTTCACTTTATCACATATCATAACGTAAGAAAATAAACAAAAGATGAACGATCAACGAAACTTTTGTCCCGGATAATTGTCGGATAATCCGGCTGGGTATGACATACGGAAAAAATGGAAGAAGGAATTTAGAAGCGCCGTGCAAATTGGCAGCGGTTCATTAAATGATTACGTCTTTGTCCCGGGCGCACAAAATAAACCAGTATTTTTTGAAGAAAATTATTAAAAACACGATATTATCTTTAAATATTTTATACACTGCTGTATTTCCGAGTACTAGTTGTATAATATTCCCTACTGAGTAAGCTGTGTACAGCTAATGAAACCCTTTTCTATTCCCACGTCACGGATAACAGAAAGGTTGTGCTAAATTCATATATTGCTGTTTATTTAGGGATAAATTTAGTGACCTAAAATTTGTTAAATTGTAAACGCTTTTAGGACGTCCTTCCCCGCGTAGCTGGTTACATTGTGATCGAGAAAATTATCCTCTACAATATTCACCATATATACTACTAAATTTATGCTATTAAAATTTGTATCTTATTATTTGCTACTATTAAAATTTAAACAACACAATAAAATATGATAAAAAAATAGACTTTATCGAGATATGTAATGGTAGAGAAAACAAAAATATGAAATCGGCCTACGTTGCGAGATGAACATGAAACCGAAAGTCGTAAAACCGAAAAGCTGGAAAGACCAGCTAATTTAGCCGGACTATTGGGTAAAAAGGCCTGACACCATAATTTTTTTTTGTCTTAATACAATTCGAAAAGATTTTTAAGTGAATATTTTGCCTTATATTTTTTGTTTTATTAGATTTAGAATTATAATAAAACAGAAATAAAATTGAATGAATCAGTCATCTTTTTAATTATCATCCATTACTTACTTATATTACAATTTGCAATGGAAAACAAAATAAAACAAAACTGCTTAAATCTTCATAGAATCTTAATAGATAACAATAAAACTTAACGAACCAGAATTTATTAATTATAATTCTTTACTTAATTGCTTACCATTATTGCAATTTGTAATGATAAATAAAATTAAACAAAACAACTTGTTATTGAGTTATAAAACTCTTTAAACCAAAACTGTAAATAGTTTCTGCAGTTATGTACATGTTTTTAATATTTTCTTTAAACGCACTAATCCTCGCATTACCAGCGTTGTTTTTTTAAATCCTAGCATTTATGCTATTCATTATTTGAGGATAGTTTTCTAAAAGTTCTTTAACAGTTTCCTTCTCTGCATGATGGGATTTTGATAGACTGCAATGAAAGAATGAACAGCCCGAAAATGGCCTTCGTTGTGGTTGTTTTTGACGCACTCCTAAAGTTTTGGATCCATGATTCGCATTTTTCATGGAAGGGGCCGATATAATAACAAAATCCTTTCTTTTGGCAAAAATATGTGCAACACAGCCGATTTCAACAATATTACAATATTACAAGTAATGTTTACTATATATTCCAACAATATATAGTAAACATTATTTTGCCCTTCTCTATATTTATCGCCAAAAGTGGCAACATTGTTAGCAGCAAATGCTATTAATTTATCTGAGAGATTTTTGTGTCACTTTTTATTAATATCTGTTTTAAATTTAAGCTGATTTCTTTTAAATGTACTTTCAGCATAAAGCTCGGCATGGATATAAGGATGAATCCCATGAAATGTCACGATCGCGGGAAAATATTGGGTGTTTTTGTCCTTTAGCGAGATATAAGAATAATACGAAGAAAAACAACTTCACGACACTTCACGACTTCAAGGAACAATTGTCACATAGCTAATCTAGCCTCGTTAGTCAGACATTTTACTTATATAGTTATTTATATACACTCACTCTATATAGATACACTCATCCTATCTGACAATGCGATCCCAATGCATGCTATATATTATTATTATAGTGGCTGGAGTTACTTTCCCACTGTGGCAAAACAGGGCTTCACTCGCCAAGCTTAATAAAATATTTATAGTACCTACTTTCTATAAACTTATAGTTTACCCTACAATAAGTTATCTACAATAAACCTTTGCTAATCGGTGATAATTACTTATGGTCTAATAGCGGATTCGATGTCTTTACGGCTTGTAATAATTTCCAGTGGGTGCCGGCACTGTCATTCAATATGCTTACGTGCAGCAGGTATCTGAACACATCCGTCAAAATAAGAAAAAAAAATCTTATGTCATATCAACAGGTGTAACGTCCGTAGTGATTACATATTCTTTGGTAACATCTAATGTTTAGTTAATCGGTGCAAGGTGTTAAAACAAATTTATTGAATGAATTTCTTCAATATGGCAAACACTTAAGAAAAACCCATTAAGGTACAAAGGTAAAAAATTACTATTTTTCATACTAAGTTTCGGCGGTTGACTTTTTAATTTTTTCCAAACTTGTGTATTGTTTTATATCACAATATAACTAAGTGGAGTACTTAATTACAATGAAAATAATGTTTAAACTATGTCCAACATGTCCAAACTCATGAAGAGTCTTCTCCACCTTGTAAGGTCTGGCGCCGAGGAGTTAAAAGAAACACATGTTGATGGTACAATGATTAGATATTTAATAATCGATATTCAATCTTATTAGAGTATATATAGGATTACGTAGTTAATATACATATTTATAATTACTTCTACACCGCACGCCCCGCGGAGGCAAGAAAAAAAAATATTACATTGGGAGGTACATATTTTTTTTTTAAACTAGGTACAAAAATTAAAAAACTATGTTTACAATAAATCAAGGTTATTAAAGTATACGTTACAAATGTAATAAAGTAGCTAATTCTAGTAATGATTATACATTTTTTCTTACTATATTGTAAAGGTTATTTTGACTTATATAATTTTGTTATATTTTTATGTACACCTTTATCTAAAATTATTACATTCGGTTCACTGTCTTGTAATACCTCAAATGGTCCCACATACAAGGGATCTAACTTACTGCTTCTAGCCTCATTTTTAATCAAAACCAAATCACCTGCTTTGTAATTAATAATGTTTATATATGAGTCATAGCGTTCTTTTCTTAATTGTTTACTTACACACAAGTTGTTCCTAGCATCTAGTTGAGATTTTTGTATTCTGTACTTTAGTTCTTTAGCGTAATCGTTAAAACTATACAAAGGATCTAAACTTTCTGTTAAATTGGTAGGTATGTTACAACACTTTCCGAAAACAAGTTCATAAGGGCTATAATTAGTTTCGCTGTGTACAGTAGTATTAAATGAGAAACACCAATAGGGTAACCATGATGACCAATTTTGAGCGTTATTATTTGATTGAATACGTAAAAAGGATATTAAATTTTTGTGAGTATTTTCAAGTGCACCTATAGTTTGATGATGATAGGCAGTGGATGTCTTATGGCTTATATTCAATAACTGGCAAACTTCCTTCATTACAGAAGAAATAAATTCGGTACCCCTATCTGTTATGATTTCGCGAGGTATTCCGTAACGCAAAACAAAGTTACTTACAAAGGCAGAGGCGACGGTCACTGTGTCTTTAGATGAAATCGGATACGCTTCGACATACTTTGTCATATCGCACTGTAGACTTAAAATATATTTAGAATCGCTAATACTATCATTACCTAAGGGCCCTACTAAATCTAAAAATACTCGGTCGAAAGCCCATGTAGCCGTATCGGTAATTACCATCGGCTGCTTTGTGTACTTAAAGTACTTTTGTCTTTGACATTGATCGCATTTAGTAACAAAATCTGTCACGTCCTTCTCTATGCCTGGCCAGAAAAATCGTCTCTTAATATTTTTCAACATACGCCTAATACCGGCATGTGCGCTAGTTGGCAATATGTGATAGTCGTTTAATATAACACGAATCGTGTCCCTGTCTGTTATCCTCTTAACTCCTTTTATAATATGCAAGCGCGGACCGGTCCATTGAGGAGTTCTATTTATAGAATGAATTAATTCTTTTACAATTGTGTATCTATCTTCATTAAGGATAACATATAACTCGTCTATATTTACTTTATGACAAAATAAACTCAACTCCCTCGCAAAGGCATCTCGTGCGCAGTGTGATTGGGCTGTTGGTTTAACACAAATAAAAGACTTTGATTTTATATACGCGAAAAAGTAATTTTCACTATCAAAGCTATTTTTTAGTTGTTGGAACTGAGTCTCATTTAAAAATACTAATTCGGTGTAATTTTTCGGTAGTTTAAGCATCTCTACGACTCTTGGGTGATCAGACCAACAGTCGCTAGTGACCTTATTCTCCGAAACTTTACCCAAATGCGTTTCTTTTTTCTTTGTTTGTGCCCTAGTCATAACTGACACAATATTTTCATGCATACCTTTCAACTCTTCACTACTAATGCATACCCTGGACAATGCATCTGCAGCTACATTATCCTTTCCTTTCACATACAATACATCGAAGACATACTCCTCTAATAGTAACCTTAGTTTCATTAACCTACTCGACGGATTTGATAAATTAAACAAATAAACAAGAGGTTTGTGATCGGTTTCGACTGTAAATCTTTTTCCGTACAGATACGGCCTAAAGTATTTAACCGCCCATGTTATAGCCAATAACTCTTTTTCTATTGTTGGATAATTTTTCTCTGCTTTATTTAACGTCCTACTTGCGAAAGCCACCGGCCTACGATCTCCGTTGTTAAGTACCGCGCCGATCGCAAAACCAGACGCATCCGTTTGCAAAATAAATTTGTTGTCGCTGCTAAAATTTGGATACTGCAATAATTTAGGTGAAACTAATTGATTTTTTAATTTTATAAATGCTTTTTGACAATCATCCGTCCATTCAAACTTCGCATACTTTCTACACAACGCATTAAGTGGTAAGGTAATCTCCGCAAACCCGGGAATAAACTTTCGATAATAGTTTGCAAACGCGACAAATCTCCTAACCTCGTCTGAGTTTTTGGGAACTGGATATTGGTTTATTGCTTTAGTTTTTTCTGGATCCGGTACTATACCTTTCGCTGACACAACATGACCCAAGTATAGAACTTCTTTTCTGAGAAACTTGCACTTGGCAGGGTTAAGTTTTAAATTTACTTTTCTGAGCCTAGATAATATGTCTATAAGATTTTTATTATGGCTAGATAAACTTCGTCCGAAACAGAGAATATCATCTAAATAAATTAGGCATTTTTCATAATTTAAGCCTGCCATTGCTATAGTCATTGCTCGAGAGAAAATACTAGGAGAAGTCTTCAACCCCATGGGTAATCTAGTTAGTTGGTACTGTCCCGTGGACGTTGTAAAGGCTGTGAACTTCCTATTGTTAGGATCCAAATTTAATTGAAAGTAAGATTGTGACAAATCAAGATGACTGAAATACATAGCACCTGAAAGTGAATCAAGTATATCTGCGATATTTGGAAGTGGAAATTTATCATCTAAAATTCGTTCATTTAATTTTCGAAAATCAATAACGCCAAGTTTTAGAACCATCTGACTTTTTCGGAACTAACAAAACGGGGCTCGACCACTCACTGCAGGAAGGTTCAATAATATTTTCGGATAATAATTTATTTACTTGATTCGTAATTTCACCTTTTTGTGTGCATGGTAATCTATAGGGTCTTGTGTACGCTGGTACAGCGTCAGGATTTAATTTAATCTCTGGTTGGTAAATATTACATACTGACAACTTATCCCCTGGTAAATAAAATATGTCTGAAAATTTAGCACATATATTTTGCACAGATCGCCTTTCTTCCGTATTTAAATGAGAAAAATCTAAAAATGAAAACATTTTCCGTACCCGTTCGCTGTCAAAAGATTCATTCTTATTAAAAGTACATACATAATAGCTATCCAAATCTTCTATCTCATGCGAAAAATAACTCAAAGTGACTTGTTCTTCACGTGAGTTTAAAATTTGAATAGGTATTTTTCCTTCTTTAGCCTTACATATACCGCCTGCTAAATAAACACCTTCACACAACTCTTTCGATCGAATAATACAATCCTCACTCATACGGGAATCTATATAAAAAATCTTCTCACATCGTGGTGGTACGGTCAAATAATTATTTCCGTGAAATGAGCCCAATTCTAAGGGTAAAGTTATTTTAAAATCATTTCTACCATAAGTCATAGAAACCGTATTTACTTCGTAATTTACAATGCATTTGTATTTTTGCAAATAGTCTTGTCCAATTATGCCATCATGCAAACAAGACATATTTCTTAATACATAAAACTTGTGTACAAATTCTTTTCCTTTTGTGGAGAGCTTTAAGTACACATAGCCTTCGCTGTTTAGGCTGCCGCCAATTCCTTTTATGCTAATGTTATCGTTAATGATCGGTATCTGTAATTCAATAATGGATTCATATTTTACTGCAGATAATGATGCGCCAGTATCTATGAGCCACCTTTTATTTACGTTGCCTAAACTTAATTTTACATGATTACTACTATTACACGAAAAAATGCATTTATGAACGAAAAAAATCAGTTTCGGCAGAACGGGTCTCAGTTTCGGCAGGACGCGTCTCAGTTTCGGCATCCCTGTTATCTAAGTTTGCAGCTAAATAATTAATAGATTTATTATAACTATGTCGATTGTAATGTCTCCAAAAGTATCTACCCCTTTCTGGATAAACACGGTGAGATGAACGACCTCGAACGTCGCTCGTGCCGCCCCGCGCCGATGCGCTGCCGCGATAAACATTTTGAGTATTATGATTATACGAAGTAGGTCGGCTGCCTCTGAAATGCATATAGCCCCGACCACGACCTGTAAATTGTTGATTATAGTTACCTGACTTTCCTCGGCGGGCCATGAAGACAGACCCTTCCGATGAAGCTCGAGAGGTAGACAATTCCTCGTCCTTGGCTGCCCGGATGACGTCTTTCAAAGACGTGTAGTTACGCGCTGTTAAAATAATTCTTAAACTAGGGTTTCTAAGACCGTCAATAAAACTTTTTATAGTCAACTTTTCGTTGATCGGCTTCAATACACTAAAAGCGGTGCTATTGCCTTCGGCTTGCGATATTGTTAAGTCAGTAAATAATTGTTCAAGCCTTTTACCATAATCTTCAATACTATTAGTGCCCTGACTTTCTCTCATTAATTGTGAATGAATAGCGTTACTAGACTTTTTTGTCAGTAAGTGTTCCCTCATATCAGACAGAAGTTGCTGACATGACGAGTAAGACTGGGAAAGACGCAGTTTTGCACTTTCCGATAGCCGCGTTTTCATTATAAATTTTATCAAAACATTTTCACTGTCCTTATCAATAATCGAACTATAGAGCTCAATAGAATCTATTAATTTTTTGGTAATATCCTCGTCTCCGTTCATGACGGGCAAGAGAGAAACCGCCGTTTTTAAATCAAACTTTTCCATGGTGTTTCGCTTTTCAATACTACTGTTGTTACAAAAATCGACAATTTGAGCGTACAGGGTTTCTATTCGTATACAAATTTCTTTGACCTTCACTATTATACAACTCTCAAGTTCACCTTCGCGTATTTTATTATCTAAGATATCAGCACATTTCAAATATTTATTATATAGTAATGTTGCATCATTTAATGTTTTTTCTAAGATATTTTTTGTTCTTCGCGATTTATTTAACTTAAATGTATTTTCCTTTAACCTGTTTATTTGTTCGTATACTTCATTAATATCGTGCAACATTACACTAAATTACTAATATATTTAGATAAATATAAGTGTATAACTATTGCAGTAGTACAAAATAAATGCGATTAACATACTGGTCATACTACACTAGAAAATACAAGTTGCAAAAAAAAAAAAATTTAAAACTACATACCACACGTGTACAACACTTTAAACACCAAAAGTTTCCACTTAATATGTCTCCTCCTTAGTTGCATCCATAGCCCTGGTAGGGAGAGCGTCTCCTCCTCGACGTCCACGACCGAAAGATGACCAGGAGTTTCGCGCCAAGTGGTTAGATAATTCACGCCGTATTGTCCTCTTATGACACCTGTAGTACAGCTTGTATACACCGTACATCAACACTAGCAGCACCAGTAACAGAATCACGCCCAGCAGTAGTTGCGGATGCGTGGAACTTCAACTCGTTGAAAGAAACGTGGGCGTCATTTTTCCCGAATTGTGCTAAAACGATGTTGTTGTCATCTTTATCCTTGGTTTGTTGTCCACCCATTTTATTTTGTTAAAAAAAATTAATAATGTAATTATTACAAAGATCACCCACAGGCGACGAAATCGTACTTTGGACTGTCCCCATAATTAAAGCTGGTCTTATAATTTGATACTATAACAAACACTCGCGTTGCGAACTGGCTCGGGTCGCCATGTAAGGTCTGGCGCCGAGGAGTTAAAAGAAACACATGTTGATGGTACAATGATTAGATATTTAATAATCGATATTCAATCTTATTAGAGTATATATAGGATTACGTAGTTAATATACATATTTATAATTACTTCTACACCGCAACCTATTTTGGCATCTGAAAATCCACAAGATCCTGAAGAACCACAAGAGGGAGGCTCCGCAGCACAAAATATCTTTATGATAGCGACCATGAAAAAACACTACCAAAAAGAAAACAAATCAAACCTGATGTCATATGAAGTGCCAAGCTATCCTAGATCCAGCATTTTTTATTTGTTCTGAATGCCAACTGTCTGACTAGTTTGTTAAAAAATTAAGCAAATTTGGATTCATAAGTAGTTCATGTGATTATAAAGTTCTTAAAGTAATAAATAACTAACCCAAAGATATTTGTGCCCATACAGATGTCAAACTTTTAATAAATATAAAAATGTTATTAATATAATGTTGATTATTAAATTGTCTTTTATCTGTAGGATTAAATTTTATCACAGCTTCACCTGACTGAATCACAGAGTAACCAAGCACATGTCACAACATTAATTAATTTTTCTGTACCACGTTAGCTAGTCATATTCTCGCGTTTTAAAATACTCTCACCTAAGTCTTTTAAAAGTAATTTGGGTCATTTTTCTCCTGTAGATAGAATGCAAACTCAGTTTGGAACATATTTTAAGAACTCTGCTTTAGATATGAACTCCAAATTCACTGAATTTAAGAGAATGCTATTAGAAATTCTGTCTCATAACTAACCTCTTTAAGTTGCATTGCCCGTATCTTTTTTTTCAGTTTTAAGTGAAATGCTAACATTCATTTAAATTTATCTAAAATTATACTTAACACCATAACAAAGCTTCTTGTAATACTTACTTGTCGCGACAGTTTGAAATTAAGGCCACACTACGTATTTTTTGTATTTGATCATGTGATTTATTTATGTATATGAGTGTGTCTTGTTAACTGTCCTTAAATAAATAAATATCACTGAATTACCTACTACTTCAAGTGCCAATCAAAATGTTGATTAAATTAATTTGGTACATCATAAATTTAAGCATAACTTCAGAAATGGTAGACAAATTCATGAACTTTTACTTAGTAATACTTCAAATATAATTGAACAAAGAGGCGAGTAGGCGAGCGATACTTTATGCGATAATAATTAATACTGAGCCTGCTAAATGTGCCTCGATTCACCTATCTAATATATAATGTGGGAGGGAGTATTCGTAAAATGTTCACTAATATAGGTAATATTTGATTAATTCATCCATGAACAGTTGATGGAAATATAAATAGTGGGTGGTTAAATAAAGCAAATAATTATTACTTAATTTACTACTATCAAATGAAATGCACCTCAAATCAAATCCACCTCCAATGCCACCTCAAGCCACCGCAAAGGGTTATTGCGATACCTAACTGAAATACTATTTTTCATACATACGTACATATAATCCCGCCTTTATCCCGCAGGGGTAGGCAGAGATCACTGATTTCCTTTTCCAAAACCCTGACATACATCTCTCGCTTCTTGATCTAGCCTTATTTCAGGACATCGTCTATTTGGTTCCGGAAAGTTATTTTCATATAGCTCTGTAATGGCAAACCCAGCAAGTTATGTTTTCGGATACACAATTTCTTTTAAAGTAATGTGGTTATTAACAAACAATGTTTAGTTATGACTTTATAGACTTATTCATATTTTATTTAACATGACCAATATTTACAATATACTCGTTTTATCACGCTAAGTCGTCGAGTCGAGTCTATACGTCTACTTTACACGGAGTACATATTAAATTACGATTAATAACACATAAAAAAATGTGGCTACTTTTTATATGGTTAAATTTAAAATGATTTTGTTCTTATTCCAGTTTAAAACACTAACGACAATAAGAAACAAAGATAGCTAAGATCTCCCGCTGCAAGCGGAATGCGTATTGAAAAGAAACCACATTGCATAAGTGGTGGTTAAAAAATGCCAGCGGTTACTTAAATCGCTCGCAGGCAGCACGTCGCGCGGTGGCGGCCCTGGAGCGGTCCTAGCGACATCGTGATATGCCGGCAATTTTAAGAAATAATCGACAGTTATATTGCTTGCTATTGTTTACCTATTTTATATTAGTTCCCTACCAGATTTGAGAGCCTCCTCCATTACCTCCTTGTTCTCTGTTCAGTTTTTATGGAGACTTCAATACGCAATAAAAGATCTAGGTAATAAAACAAGAATGAATTAAAATCGGACATCTATTTATGCGATGATGCGATGCGATCCGGGCGTATTTCTTCTGTTGTGTTGTGTAGTTATATAATAGTGTATATGTTACCGGCCAAACCCGATTTCAGGACAAACTAGTTTTGCCTAGGCTAAACTAGTTCTTCCTATACGCGATAGGATTAACTAGTATAGCCTAACCCAAACTAATTTGTCCTAAGCCCGGTAGGATAAACCAGTTTAGCCTAGGTCAAACTAGTTGATCCTGATATAAATACCCACACTCTAGGATAAACTAGTACGGCCTAGTCTAAACCAATTTTTAGAGGTAGCAGATGTAAACCAAGGCTCTGAAATATCGTTAAGGACTGCAACTACGAAACATTCAGTTGGATCAGGCCAAGGTTTTGTGAGATGCATCTGCAACAAAACTGTTCCACAATCAGATGCCAGTGCAAGAAGACAATGATACTCTACAATTCTAAGTGCCACCATAGCACACCATGTAAAAATAAATAACAATTTTAATAATTGAGATATGATTATTGCTTCTGTTAAAAAAACACTTATTATTTGTTATACTATGATTGTTTGTATTACCAATTATCCATAACTTTTAACGACGAATCTTTATTGTTTTAATAAAAATGATTATTTTTCCAATTACGGAGTATTTTATTCAGTTTATTTATTTTGACTTTCTAGATATACTATAATGTTTACACTAGGCTATACTAGTTTATTCTAGAATATGCGTATTTATATCAGGAAAAACTAGTTTGGCCTAAGCTAAACTGGTTTATCCTATCGGGCTTAGGACACATTAGTTTGGACTAGGCTATACTAGTTAATCCTATCGGGCTTAGGACAAATTAGTTTGGACTAGGCTATACTAGTTAATCCTATCGCGTATAGGAAGAACTAGTTTAGCCTAGGCAAAACTAGTTTGTCCTGAAATCGGGTTTGGCCGGTAACATATATATTAACAAATCCGGACTTGCGTTGCTGAAAGAATAGAACTGGAATATCGTCAATGATAATTTATCCTCTAACAATCCTGAAAATATTTGCAACACTTATGTTCTCTGCATTTTTGAATCAGTATACGACTTTTCTTCATTTGCTATAAATAATTGGGCGCCACCAGATGCCAACTCTGATAGTTGTATTATTGTTGATAATTTATATTTTGATAAAATCAATATTCACCGAGTTTTAAAAGGGTTAGAACAAATAAAGTTTCAGGTCAATAAAGTTTGCAAGCGATTTTTCTTAAAAGCATTGCTGAAGTTTTACTTGAACCGTTGCACATTATTTTTAATATGTGTATTCAAAAGGGTGGGTGCCTTACTCAAAATATGGGAAAGTGTAATATTGTTTCCATTCATAAGGGGGGTGCAAATAATGACGTTCAGAATTATAGGCCAATATCCATGTTATGCACCCTGTCCTAGATTTTTGAGAAACTGTTGCACAATTATCTGTATTCAACACTGCATACTTCCCAAGCAACATGACGAATTTGAGGGTTTTCGTTGGAGACGCATTTGAGCATATGGACAGACGGATGCAAATAGATGCCATATACACGGATTTTCGAAAAACTTTTGATAGGGTGGACCATAAGCTTCTTTTTAATAGTTGGCATATAATGGTATTAGAGGGAATCTACTTCGATGCTTCGCAGCCTACGTGCAACTTACACACAACTTAAAAAGTAGTAGTAAATGGTTACGCATCTGACGTAGTGTTGGTGATTTCTGGGGACCCGCTGAGGTCAATTTTGGGGCCATTACTTTAAATTGTTTTTATAAATGATATTCAATATTATTTTCAGTGTAGTAATTTCTATTGTACGCTGATGACCTCAAAATTTATTAGCCTTCTGTAGGACTTGCGGACTGCAAAGAACTAAACAAGATCTCAATGCAGAAAATCTACTGCATACTCTGAAGCCAATAAACTAAATTAAAAAAAATCGAAATGTATGTTACATATTGAAATGTAAATAAATTGCACAAAAATAAAAATCTTATACAATAGGATAGGATTCAATTATTTTCTTTGTAATCAATCCCTACGAAATGTGAAAGCATTACGACACCTCGGGGTCACACTAGTCAGAAAACTCACTCTTGAGCAACATATAACTAATATAATCAACAAAGTTCTCAAAAAAAATATATACGAGAGGGCATAGCAAAAGATTAGAGTAAATTTCTTCGCACCTTACAGTTCCGATGTTGCAGGGATATCATGACATTATAGGATCAACTGTTAAGCAGATACCAGCTTTTATTATTGTAATCAAAGACATAATCTTACTCTAAGTAATGATGCTGTACTGTGTCACAATAGGTATGACAGCGTCGAGTCATGTAACATGTTGTAGTATACTGTACAAAGGGTAGCATATCGGCGAGTGGTTCGCGTTCGTTGGCCTTTTTTCGCTACCAAGTCGTGTCCAATAAACGCCGGTTTGCGCGGCCATTGCGCCATAACTCCAAATTTTAAAAAGAATCTTATAGAATCTTTACGAGGCAACTGTGTAAGATGAGCGGTTATGGGAATGGTGGGCAACCATTCCCGAACAGGCATGTGTTATAGTCTGTGTTGTATTCTAGTTTTATATATGTACAAAAAAAATAACAACATCGCTAAATTAAAATTCGTGGATGATGTAGAGGTCTTGTATGAATAAGTATAACTGTTATAAATAAATAAAATAAAATAGATATATTAATACTAGCTTACCCTCTCACATGTTGCTGCGTTATAAACTCGTAAACTCTTATGTCCTAAGTCGGAACAAATCCATATATATTTACTACTAGCTGCCCCAGCCACGCGTTGCTGTGTTATAAATTAAAATCAAATCTATCCTATCCTTTAAGTTAGATCAAATAACAGATAGTTACGAAGTTTGATCAAAATTGGTTAAGTAGTTTAGGAGTCCATTGCGGACAAACAATGTGACACGTAATTTATATATATTAAGATATATTTATATAGGCATTACGTGTTTAACGAAACTCTATTAGATCTAAAAAAAGGATAGAAATCTTACTACTTACTTAACCAGTTGCCAAACAGGACCGTCTATTCTTGTTTCACAACTAGGTGCCAACTTATCAAAAAGTATGATTATTTTTTGAGGTATTTCCATTCCTACCGGTCGTTGGAACCAGTTGGTAGCCATACAGGATCCTCTTCCTTCTCACATTGCTAGTATTAAGTAATATATTTCCAGTTAACGGAAGCCGGTGTAGTGACTGAGATGATGCATTAACAGATATTTGACTAGGTACAGTTAATCCTTTTTCTGACTTGTGACTTTAAGTGCACCTGTTATAAAACTTTCGTCTTAATTTACGCAATTCACTGACTAGCTTAATATGTAATACCCAGTGCGGCTCACAGGGTGGAATGAAGTAAGTAGTAACCGTTTCATTTGGAATAAATGCTTTAAAATCTTTGTATTTGTCTCCTTTAGTTATGAGCGAATTGTCGTTTTGCTTTAATATATTTTTATAAATAGTTGACATTGCGATATCCTTAAGTTATTAAACCAGGTTGTTAGAAATTTTGAAGTTGGAATCATCGGGACCTTATTAAAGAGATATTATACATTTATTATTTTCTTGATTCTTAGAAGTATTTTTTTAATCCCAAAGCTTGTAAGTAGTACCTGTATAAAACAATAATTTATTTGCATTCATTAAAATCAATTTCTCATTAGAATCTTTACTTAATATTGTGCTCTACTTTTCTACAGCCAAGTGGCTCTAGTCACTGCAGTAATGACAGTCGACACTTGGAATGGAAGCCACATGAGCAGTATCGATCTCGCTCACGTAAGCCGCTGTGTCGCTACTAGCCGGTGCATTAATACTTGCCACATGTACGGAATTGAAGCCTACACTACTAACAACAACTATTTAGCGAAGCCGGATATTCAGTCTAAGATACCTGGTGCCTTTGCTTTACATCACAGTCGCCGGAATGTTTCCTAAATTTAAGAATGAATTCTCTTTCCCAGTCGCAGATAAACAACTTTGTACAACAGCTTATGACGATTAATAAATATGAATCGGCAATTAAAGTAACAGAGATAACCATATTTAGTTCTAACACATCAACATCATTCGCACCATTAAATAAAATCAGTTTCACCAGAGGAACGGAGTGTTCCCTTTTGGTTTTTATATTTAATGGAAATACAAGAACTGAAAAACTACTATATTCTCAATTGATTTTATTCTGAATAAATGCAACTCACAGAGTTTTATGTAATTAAATTCAAGAATTATACATTTACTGTATACGGAGAATTCATATCACGTCTGCATTTAAATATTTGTAAAAAATCCTATAATAATCAATGTTCGTATCAATAATTAAGAGAAGGGTAGTTAATTACAATAAAGATGATTCCAGAATGAAATAAACCCTAATTTTTATTCAAAATAATTTATTATTAAGCTGTTGATAATGCACCTAGAGTTTACGAGTGTACACCAACTACTCAAATGAACCTGTCGTGAAAGTCCATTTTTCAGACCTCTGTTTTTGACTGCATATTAGAGAATCTGGGACCGCCCGGCCCCGCAGGTGTTTGGGGTCAGTTGCGTAAGCTAGTAGGTGAGGCGGACGCCGTAAAACAAATCAATTAACCACCCTGTAAAGGGTTGCGATACGATAATTTAGTATCGTTGAATACCGAGTATCGAGTTTTGAAAGCGGTGACTGATCTTTGTTATTGACGTGATAACGTCTTATAAAACGATGAAGGCCGGCTGCTCGCACGAAAAAGCATGACTCATTGTCACGTTCCGCCCGAGCCGAATGTGCAAGCGAGAGCACGGAACTGGAAGCGTTCTGCTTGTGTCGCATTTATCTCTCTTCCACTCCATCGGCCGATGCGTCCGAGTAGAAGAGAGACAGCGGCAGCTCACAACCTACACGTGAACTGTTCCGTCAACTGTTTATAAAGTGAAGTGAAAAGTTAATGTGGTTTCCGTGGTATATTACATCAACAATTGCGGCAAAAAGCGTAATTAATTCTTGCATTTTAAGAAGACCTTAAAGAAGACTTTTTTTATTAAAAAAGTAACACCGGTCGGCGTATCTAGTACCTAATAATAGGTTATTTTACAATTTTGACTATGAATAATTATGGCTCATATAAACGATCGTATAAAACGTCAACTGCATTAATTTAGTATTTCAAATAACTCCTTTGTTCTCAATTCATAAAAGTATGCAATTTTATATATACTATTTTAATGGCAATCAATCTACAGCCTCGTCACATTGATAGGTAGGCACTGTCTAGCGTTTGTCTTATATTTTCAGATAACGCATAAATACCTTTAATGGCTTATTCATCGTTATCGTCTTGTTTTTAACAATTTGTAAATTATACTTTTACATACATGCATGGAAACAAATCAGTAGAACAGTTGCCTCTTAGACCTATTACACAAGGGAACAAAATTTAACTTCTTTTTGTTGCATGGAATTTCATGCCTGTTGTTTACTAATTTGAGGTCGCTGTTTTTAAATCTACCCTCATTTTTTCTCTAACAGCTTTTTTTTTTGATATACAGCGGTCAGACTTATTTTTTTACTAGTTACACTTTAAATACAAATCAATCTTGCTATTCACTAAAAAAATATTTTTTTAACAATGTCAACGACGAGAAATAATTGTAAAAACGATCCCAACTGTTTTTGTAACATCTGTGGTGAATATACTTAAATATTGTAGACTAAGTGTGTCGGACTTCATAAAACAAGTGTATTTTAATTACTTTGGATTCCCTTTGGACACCCGTGACAAGTACTGGGTCCCTCATATGGTTTGTAAAACATCTGTGGAGTCTTTGAGATTATGGGCAAATAAGAAAAGACCCCATTTTAAGTATCAAACACCATTTCTGTGGCGGGAACCTACCAATCATCAAGATGATTGTTATTTTTGTTTGGTTAATATTAACGGAATTAACAAAAAAAAACCGGTCGAAATGGTGTTACCCTAACTTGTTATCTGTTACCCGACCCGTCCTGTACTCTGGAGATGCGCCAGTACCAGTAGCTTCTTCATCTACACAAAACGATCAAGATTTAGAAGAAAAAAGCTATTCTTCAAGTGATGAAAGCGGGACAGCTGATTTTAACCCCGGTGTTTCTTCTGAGCCCCAGCCTTTTAATCAGGAAGACCTTACTGCATTAGTCAGAGACCTTGCACTTTCTAAAAAAGCAACTGAGATTCTAGCTTCTCGATTGAAACAAAGAAATCTTTTAACCCCAGAAACAAGAATTTCATACTATCGTACCCGAGAGACAGAACTGATTTCATTATTTTCTGAAGATGCCGACTTTGTTTTTTGTTCAGATGTTCCTGGTTTATTGATGGCTATGGGAGTGCAGAAGTATGATCCAAATGAATGCCGTTTATTTATTGATTCCTCCAAACGTAGCCTAAAATGTGTTCTTATGCATACCGGCAATAAGCTGGGTTCGATACCGATTGCCATTCAACTACAGTCAAAGAAGAATATGCTACTGTCGCTTCTGTTATGGCTAGAATCAAGTACAACGAACACAAGTGGCTGATATGTGTAGATCTCAAAATGGTGAATTTTCTTCTTGGACAACAAGGGGGCTATACAAAATATCCATGTTTTATTTGTCTGTGGGACAGCAGAGCCAAGTCTGAGCACTTGGTTAGAAGTGACTGGCCTTCCAGGCAAGCTATGCTTCCGGGACAAGTGAATGTGATAAATGAACCCCTTGTGCCCCGGGATCGTATAATATTGCCACCTTTGCATATCAAACTAGGGCTCATGAAACAATTTGTCAAAGCTCTGAACAAGGATGGCGATTGTTTCAAATAAATCTCTAACAAGTTCCATAATTTGAGCACAGAGAAAATAAAAGCCAGAATTTTCGATGGTTCACAAATAAGACGGTTGATAAAGGATGAACATTTTAGTAGTTACATGACTGATACTGAAAAAAACGCTTGGAATGAATTCGTTTGGGTTGCACAAAATTTTTTGGGAAACAAAAAGTATGAAAGCTATGCCGCGCAAATTAAATTGATGTTGACACACTTCCAGCAGCTTGGTTGTAATATGAGTATCAAGGTACACTTCCTCCACAGCCACTTGGACCGTTTCCCTGAAAATCTTGGTGATCTGAGTGAAGAACAAGGGGAACGGTTCCATCAAGACATTGTAACTATTGAGGAACGTTACCAGGGTCACTGGAATGCTCATATGATGGCGGACTATTGTTGGAGCATTAAAAACAGCCCTTGTGAACCATCCCAAGCCAGAAAATCATACAAAAGAATTTTTTTAATAAGTAGTGTTTGCTTTTCTAGTGATTTTTTATAATAAAAATGATTTTTTTCTTTATAAACGCGTTTTATTGTAACTCAAAAATGAAAGCTGATACAAACAATCTGAGTTCAAATCTGAAATCAGCACCCCAAAAATGCATAATACTGGACAAAATGTTTCATGCAACAAAAATGCTGTTCCCTTGTGTTATTTATTCCGTAATATGGTGATAACGTAAAACACAGAATTTGTTTTGATATTAATACGAAGAGCGGCTACGCCATGAGGTCTTAGCACAATTGAAAAAAAAAATCTACATTGATTGTGTACAGCTTTTTGTGTATCATTTCTTTCACTATTTACAATTGTAACAGATTGCTTTAATGAAAATAAATAAATTCCTTATTAAATTCTGTTTCAAATAATTGTAAATTGCACATACCAAAAGCAATGGAGGTTTGTTTCCTATTTTTCTTAAGACTTCACAACGCCGTCCGATAAATTGCTGCTGCTGTGTGTTTGATGGCGGGGGGTCCGGCCGTGACCGGCCGCGCCCGCCGTATCAATCAATGGCTAACGTCGGTCCGGTCACGCAGGTGATGCGAGGACAGTTAAAGGCGAGTTTCTTTTTATAACAAATCGCTCACTTGGTAAAATAAAATCACATTGCATTACTACTTTTACAGGGGAAGTCGTCCAAGAAAAATGTTTTGTACAATACATATACCGAGTTCCATGTTAGATATTTATTTTGGAAGTATCTGATCAAACTAACGCTTTGTATTAAAATGATAATATGAATTAATCAGTCTTAAATGCTTAGTTTAACAATCTTACTAAATAGTTGAACATTTTAAGTGCTACATTTTACAAAAATGACACAATTGAAAGACTTTTTATCAAAGGAACCACATTGTTTTAGTGTTTATAGTTATCAGGCCAATCGGAGAACAGGTTTTTATGTATGAAGCCCTGAACGTGAAAAATTCAATGTCATTGTAAGAAAAGCGTGGGGTTCTTACACTGACTCTGCATTTCGAAATAAAATAGTAAGGTATCTTGGTAATAAATAACTAAATAAAAGAAACACTAACAAATTTACAATCAATATGGACCCCACGCTTTTCTCACAATGATATTAATTTTCTCGTTAATCCTCAATTTTTATATTGAAAGGACAATGCCCATCGTAGTGGACTTTGGTATCGCTTTTATTAATTTTATGCCATGATGATTTTTACCACATTTTTAGGTTGCTAAGTGTAGATTAAATTATTAAAAACAGTTTATCCGACGGATAAAATGAAAAAATATGTAACAAAACTCATCAAATTAACATCTTTCCTCTTCTTCATTTGTGTTTTTATTTACATTTGAAGTTTTATCTATCAACACAAAGGTTGGACGTGAGCTGGATACGAGTATTTTAATGCTTTAGTTTGAATGATACTAATTTAGATATAATGTTTTAGATTATTAAACTTTTCATTACAACACTCAATTGACTATATGAATTTGACAGTTCCATCCCGCCCGATTGTCCCATTGTTGCCAGTCTCCTAAATTATTAACAATTATGTATAGATTATGACTGCCAAATGCGAGTTTGTATGAATAATTTAAATGCCTGAGTGTTGATATTATGTATTATTAAATATATTCGTTTTCAGAGTATTAAAATAGCAGATATACCTACTAACTTCATTATAAGACTCCTAATACACTAGCATATATCTATGATCATAGAATCAAGCAATCACATTGCACAAATAAAATCTGACATCATACTGTTGGGTGAATCTGTGATCTCTAGACGGCAATGCAGATATGCTTTACGTGCTGTTATGCATGCAAGATCGTTTATTTTATTGCTATCAATAAAATAAAAAATGTCATTCGTATCTATATACGAATGACATGCAAATTATTATATTTTGCATGTCATACTACTTTCTTCTAATCGGAGTAATTAATGGTTTTTATTTGAACTTGAAATTTGATAAATAACAGTGTTACAAACGCGAAAGACGTGTTTGCGTCGCGTTCATCAGTTAAAACATCACAACAATCACAGTACACAAACCATTTTCACAATAGTGGCAGCGGTTGAGTTTACGAGACTCGGCAACAATGTGCCGCGTGTAGCCAGCATAACAATGACGTCATTCGAGCTAGCCCCGCTCTTCACAAATACCCGCTTCGCGCATACAAATCCAGGGTAGGGTTGCAATGTTTTGCGAAACGTTGGCCCAGTCAACTTCTTCATCTGAGATAAAATAAAGTATAGTTGCTTTCACAAAAAAACCCAATGAGTTAAAATACTGTAATAAAATGAATATACCTAAATATTTTGTATAGTTGACACTTAAAACGACAATAAAAATAACAAAATAAATACTGAACGTAAAAATATTTTAAAGAAACCATAAAAATAATAATCTAAAAAAAGTCAAAGTCAAACCGATGCGATGGTAACGAATTAAACCAATCGTGAAATAGATTTTCTTGATGTGTACAAGATGAAACGTCCTATGAGCCCAGAAATGTCAAGATCTTCTTCTTCAGGTGTGATTATTTATTTTAATATTTCTGTACCTACTCTGCCAATTTTTTTTAATATTCCACTAATTATACCGGTGTGTGTAGTTATGTAGACGTTGCAATTTCTACCCTCAAACCTTTTATATGTACTGATTGATATGTGTGACAGGTGACAACCCTTATATAGGAGAGCTTAAAATACCTCGTCAATGCTTCGCGCCTTTAGCTGAATGTTGTTCAGATCGTCAATTCGCTTTTCAAGCTTAAAAAAGATGACTTAAACGAGATACATTAAAAACGCTTGTCATGCCGTTAACATTAATTTTGTAACTCATAAAGATCGTTAATGATAAAAGCTTCGACTGTAGCGAGAAATAAAGAAAACAACGTATGGGTTTTATTCCTATGTTAACACTTTGTAATTGATAAAAAGTAAAACTTAAAAAGAAACTTTTTATTTATAGTATGACTTTAAAGCTTTTTAAAGTTAGAATATTAAGAAACTGTTTTCGAATTGGTCATAAAATAATAATTATTAACTTATATTATTTTACATTGAAAATCTGTTAACATATCTGAATCGACAAGAAATTTCGATTTGTACGTGTTATCCTCAATAAAAGACACTCTCATACACTCACCTCCCACATATTAGCAGTAAGAAAAGATAAATATATTTAATTAAAGCATTATATTAAGTAATAACATAACACACGCAAGTGCGTGTTTAGTTTTTAACAGCTGTAATTTAGTTGGCCATGTAACTGATTGTTAAAAGAGCGGTTCTTCCTACCACAGGCGATGTTTTGCCTAAAGGGGAGTTCCCACATCTAATATTTGTAATAGACTAAGTTACCAAAATAAATTATTTTAATTTGAACACAACATTCCTTTTAATAATTTAAAGCTAAAGCTAATATAGGCATAGTTCCTATTTTATTTGGGGAAATTTCCTTATTCCACGCAGCAAATACAAATTGAGTTCGGTAATTTTAATATCCTGGAACTAACTGCAATGGCAAAAGCGAGTGAAGTAAATTGCCGGCAGTGTCCACTGATAGCCCTTCAATTAACCGGCTATTGGTTGTGAGCTGACATCCGCAGCACTTGTGCTATGCAGCGTGGATATCTCAGCAATATAGCCAGCACTTTAACTTTTGCTTAGCAAGTTCATTGCAAATTACTATAGATGCTAGTCTATTCTATACTTTTATATCAATCACTATACCAATTGGAAGGAATGTTTGGCAGTTATCCCCTGAATGGCAGCCTTATTGGCCGAGTACCTATTTATTATACATATTTGCAATTATTTGTAAACGCTAAGTCCTAAGTTTTTACATGAAATCTCTGTTCGCCTTCATGGAATTGATTGCTTTTTTCATTTCTTTTGTTCAAATATAAGTACAAAAGCAGCGGAAAAATAGTTGTCCTACAGTACTTATTAAGTTACAGCAGTTAATTCGTCTTTTGTGATGGAACTAGTGAAAAACACGATAGGTCTTTTTAAGGTATCGGCAAGGAAACTACTGTGAATAATCTATATTATTTCATTAGTTACCTAATTAATTTACGCGTGAATGTACGTTGAAATTGTAAATAATTATAAGTGGTATACCTTTACGTAATTCAAGAAAAACTTTATACACGTCTCTTTATATTTATGTGTGAAGTTGAGGTCTCATTATTCTGTCTTTATGAATCATGGAACCTGGACATAGCCGGGATCAAACTCCTTTGTACTTCTAATTGGGTGAAATAAGTCTTCGAGACAGTGAGCTCAACAAAGTAGTATTAATTCAAGTAGAATCGTCCTCTGATATAAAACACGGTCTTTGTTGGAAATCAGCTACTTATATTTTTTTGTGGCTTTCTACTACAATTTTCCTAATGGACGTCTTTCTTTTGGTTTACTAAATTGTTTGACACTTTGTCTTTGATTATATTACTGCACTTTTGAATTTTACCACATAATTTACGCGTGTAAATCGTTTTACTTTATTCAACATTTTTTGATTTCGGGCTTAATAGCATGGGCACTTGTATAGAATATTAATTATACCAACTTTCACTATAATGTTAGGAATAATGTGTCAGCATTATTACGTTTGCAGGCACACTTCTTTACCGCACGCAAGTGACTTATCCCATTAGCCATCGATGCATTTACCCTTTATAATTGTGAAATATAAGATCTTGCAATACTACAGTTTGTGTGGAAAATAGAAGATCAAACGAAATTACTTCTAAGTGTAAAGTTATTATTTAGTAAGGTTATGTGATAGTAATGAACGTGATTTGCGATGACCGCGACAAAAAACTAATCAAATAATTATAAATATTTAATTTCTGCGGTTTTATTAAGAATCTTTTTTACATAAATATATGGTAATGGAAGTATCATGACAGATAAAGACTAATCTAGAGGGCGAATCACTGAAGTATAAAATTGTCTAATAAAAGGCGACAAAATATTGCATATAAATTAATAGTTTTATTTTCTTTAAAGAAAAGAAAGAAATATATTTGTTGGATACATCACAAATAACAACGAACAATAGAAAATGATTTTCATTTGAACACATGTCATATGTTAATTTATCCGACTCGCACATGGGCAATCCAGTCGTTCTAATCATAACAAGTACACTACAGTTATATCGCGGCATTTTCCTATAGGTACCTCAAGCCACAATGTCAGTCTAGCTTCAGAACCAGACCTCAAACCTTATCTTACTATAGAGAGATGTGAGACGTTATATCTCCGAAACTGTTTACCCTGGAGGATATTTTTAAGCTTCTGGGTAGTGATGAATATTAATGGCGAGTATAAGGTTTACCTTACCACCCATACTGTGTCATTAACTATATGTTTTATAAGAAGGCTTGAGATCATCGAACGGTAGATAAAGAGGGCATGATTGGCGTTAACATGCGTGATAGACGAAAAGAGCCGCAGAAGACCTAAAATTAACGAAATTATTCAAAGTATTGTTAGCTGAAAAGGCGGTGGCCGTTGGGGTGAAAAAGTTTTCGAATAACCATGAAGCGTTCTGCGAATCTGGTCTTGACCGCAAGAAGCAGTTGAAAGCGGACAAAGCAGCACCGATAGTTGGAGATTCTTAGCCTAGCCCAGCAGTAGGCGTCATAAGGCTGATATGATGATGAATTTTTTAAGTGAGATTTACTAATAATAATTATCTATGCATGTATTGGTTTTTAATGTTTATTAATAGCTTCCGCACAACATAATGGCATTATCAACATTCATTGTGCTAAATCTTATGTCGCTGTTAATTTGTTATACCTACATACTTAATAACTAGTTGAGCCGTAATATCATCGATATATTTTAGAAGACGTCCGTATATTGTATATGCAGAAACCATAGGAAAATTAAATAAGGAGAGGAAGAATGTATGTCGCAAGCCTGGCTGTTGAATTTATATTTTCAGTTATATAGGAAAATTCATACCTTGCAAAGAATGGTAACAATAATAAATACATACTATATTTATGATAGGTAGGACTGGAACGTGAGCGTGACTTACACCCTGACGTTTGACGGTATTGCGAATGGATACCATCAGGTTTGCACTTATGCTAACTGGCTACCAGTTATAAGAAAAATATGTCATCTTAACTTGTTATGTTAACTTATCACATTAAAAAATGTTCGGAAAAGGTATACGTATGTACAGTTACGTAACCATAAACGGCTTTATTGTCGATTTAATCATATTAATCCTCGCAGACCCTGACTGTAACCACAGTAAAGAACAGTAAAATATCTTCATACAAACGTGCCGCTCTCGGTTTGAATGTGTGCGTGCGCGCCGCGCGCCGTGTCGGCACGCGATTTCACGCAGACGCTAGCATAATATATGGGGGAATAAGGTAGCAGCAGTACGGGCTGTGCCGCGCGACTGTGAGCATGCGCGTACGTCACATGACCGCTCGCGTTCGTCAACTCTCGCCGGCCACTTACCATAATATTAATTATTACGAGTATCATGACTTCAAAAAGGGGAAAAATATATTGTAGTGTTTTCGGGTGCCTCAATAACGATTTCGCAAACAAATATTCAATCATAATATGCTTTTTATTACATAAATTTAGATCAAGTGCTGCTTGTTCGAAAATATTAACTAAAAGTAAAAGTCACAACCCTGGGGATCAACGCAAGAGTAGGCTAATAACTCGGCGGGCGGCCTTAGATAACCTACTGTTCTGTACTGTGCTGTAACACATCGTCTTACGTATTCTTTATTTATCAAGTGTTGTTAAGGGTGTGGGAGCTTCACATCTGATCTATTTATGTAGGCGAACCGGTGCGTAGTTCGCCAAATGAATTATTTATTTATATACCGCGATTAAGTGTGGAATGATAAAGTTGTTGTAATGCAAAGTTGTTTCAATGGATGTACGGTATATTTTACCAACAAAATATTAACTGTCGTGACATGTTACGTGTTAAATAAATTCTTTTTATTACTGTATTTTGGATTTTTGATTATAGACATTTCTTTCAGATAGTTGTACATTGAGAAATGTGTGAACACCAGTTGCTTCGAATCTATTTAATTAAATAATATTTTAACATTAGTAAGTAATGATAAAGGTTTTTTCGAGATTCGTATACCTTATATTATATAATATTTTTATATCGGTAGGATGTGGAATTATTACTTAAGAAATATTAATAATTAAAACGGCGAGAAACATGTCACATAGTGGACGTTTCGAGTTTTTCAAATGAAATTATTCAACTCACATATTTTATTCATCTTAAACTAAGCGGGATTTGTATTTTTGTATATTTTTTTTAATAATGGAAACAATATGAAAAATGCTTCACCGCTATTGTGCCTGATGGAAAGCGATGATGCGATCTAGGATGTAACGCGCTTGCTTAGAAGATACTAGGCTTCAAGATCCCTTAATTGTATTTGTCAAGAAACACACAGGGATATTCTTCGTTCAGTTCAGATCATTCATTGTAGTCAAACGTAAAGATTGGGAATATTTTTTAAAAATAGGGTATGATTTTTTTGAGCTTGGAGACGCTAGAAGGTAAAACAAAATATTGACCTTCCACCCGTCGCCCCTCTTTCTGTTTTCTGGCGCCTCGCCAAAAATTTACATTTATCATTTATCCATATAAATATTATTATTCTAAAATAGGGAATGATATTATATGAGTGTAGAGACGCTAGAAGGTTAAACGACGTATTGGCCTTTCATCCGTTCGCCCCAGTTTCTGTTTTTTTTTGCGCCTCGTCAAGAAATTAGATCTTATTATTTATTCATGTAAGGAAAAAGCTGGTTGGAAGGTTAGTGTAATACATACGTAATTCGTAGTTAATGATATGCGGTTTTTAAGCGCCACAAGTTTAAAAATAATTTTCCCTCTTAACATTATGAAAACAAAACATATAAAAATGTGCTCAAATAACATACTTCCCCATTTAATTTCATTGGGCTTTTTCCTACGGGACTGCAGTATACAGAACTTCCAATGTAGCAACTTTCAAATCCTTTTAAGTTACAGAAGTCACTTCTAACTGTTTACTAAAACGGTCTCATGAGTAAAGGATTGCTCTAACGGTAATGTGATTTAAGGATAAATCATGTTTGTAAATATAGGAAAAACTAGTAACCTTAAAGGTTTGATGAGATTAATTGGGTGTGGTAGATATGATAGCGGTCGTGATTGAGGATTGGTTTACAGCAAGCCATTATTCATCTTTACGTTATAACATCTTAACATTTTATTTAACGAGTCAGCATTACGCACACCCCATATGTGGTGAAATAAAAGAAGTGTTATTCAGCAGAATTAGTTTATGGGGAAATGTCAAATTAACTTGTGGAAGCTTTTGAAGACCCAACAGTCAGTGTCTACTTAGCCTTAAAATTTCGCAATGTAACGAGTAATAATGCCGCTAGAATTTAAGATACGCTACTACACGTCTTACCACACAATCACATGCAATTTTTTTACTTATTTTATTTGTATTTTTCATTATAAGCTTTTATTTACTTTCACCTGTCCCGGTGTCTGTAATTAAATATTGCAAGTTAAAGGAGACTGAAACGATTTCATACAATCCTGGGCCCTCCATGTAGAGATGAAATTGGTGTGAATTAAGAGGTTTTAACTGATAAGCCCCTTTCTGAAAATTCTATAAGTTTAGACAATCTGAGAGCTGAGATAGTGAAGATTTAAAGGTTTAAAAGTGAGGTTATTTTGATTCCTTAAGTAAAAAGATTTCTAAAAACTAATGTGTTTTTATATTTAGTGGATAATTTATATAACCCACATGATTGATAGACTCGAAATTATAGGTAGGTGACAAGTATGGAGTTATGGAAACGATCTGTGGGGCAGAGCAGCGAAGAATAAAATAATCCTGTAGAAAAAAATTACCATACCTATTTTATTCCTCTTCTACAATAATTAAAATCTTATCAACAAATTGTGCAGAGGGAACAATATCATGCTACCTAACCCAGTTAAGGTACCTACAATATGATAGACATAACGTGAGCACAGCAGCGTACAATTCTTCCTCCAATGCAGTTGCAATACCGCAGTACTATAGCTGCCTTTCCACTACGAAATCTATCGATTTAAATATTTATTATATTATTATATATATTAGCCCTGAGTAACTAAGTAGGCTGCTGCTGACCTCCCGGCACACTTTAATTACAAAATTATTGCTTTCTCTAATCAAGTCACAGCGAATTGAATTATAACAATAACCAAAAATGTGCCTACAATGTACTATTTAGTACCTAGCTCCGAAACATCTGTACTTCCTTCAGAACGAAACTATTTCGGAATTATGGTACACATATTGACATCAAGATAGCGGGTGTTCTATATCAATATTTAATTGACCATAAAATATAATTGTACCTAAGAAGTAGCTCAAGTAAAAACAAACATACACTTAGTCAGTTGGGTAGTTTCTAAGAAATTAAACAACCTTTTTTCGTTTACTAATGTTTATTCTTATGAATTCTTTTTAGGTTTGTGCTTTTGTGTGTAATTCAATGTTACCTGCAAGTTGATGACTGTATCACCCTATATCACCCTCCTTTAATGAAACAAGCACATTAGCCCTATATCCACATTAATGCAACAAAGGGAGCTAGTCTCGAAAGCCTCTATCCAATATAAAGGCATCACCTTAATGGAAATATTCCCATTAAGGCCTTCTCTCTCCAAATTCTTTTTACATAATTTCGACATTAGATGTAGTGGCTGGGTATGGACCCAAAAAAACAAACCTCAAAGATAAACAATTATAAATGGATGTAAAAGATTCTTATATTTATGTAGGCTATATGTTTTTGTTATATAAATAATTTGGTTTTTTTTTTAATATAACAATGTGTTTCATCAAAAAGGCTATTGGTGTGTCAATTCACTCAACAACATTCAACGTACATTTATAGGTAATGGATGATTTCTTTCTAAAAACTGTTGCCTGTTCAAGTTTAAACCTAGATTCCTGGGTACAAAATGATTGGTGAGTAGTTCTCTCTCTTCATGTATCCACTTTTCTAAAGTGGCCCTAGACACTTAATAAAGTTGTCAACCTTTCACTTGAGTCTTCAGTTCTGAGCTTCACGACTTGGACAAAGCTAAGGTTGCTTTTGAAACTTTAAACTTCAGTAAACATCTGGTTGAACTGCTCTTAGTTAACCCAGTCCATATATGAACAATATGGTTTCCATTTCACCAATGTTTTGATAATAGTGAGTGGAACTCTGTATCGCTCTGTTCTTTGGCATCCTTCAATGAAGAATCACCTTCTTTCGGTTTCAATAGCTCTTGAAATATATTTGCACAAAATAATACCTTCTATGATTTGGTTGCTACTAATTTCTACATTTAGAGGTACAGTAGGAAGTTCTTATGGCTGTATTACTTGAGGGGTGTCTTGTTAAAATAAAGTAGATGGGCCCGAGATCACGTAGACAGCAGCTCTATCGGCAGCGACCCCATAAGTATAACAAGTGTGACTTGTTGCTTTTATCTGCATTAGGAAATGACATTGTTTTCAAATACCCATCACGAAGGAAGTATTTCGAGCTGTTTTAAGAGTTTCGTTTTTAGCTAATAAATCATTTAGTTCATAAAAATGTTATAAAGCAAATATTAGTTGTAAGTAAGTGCAATATCAAGAAAATGAATAAAATATATAAGCATTGATGATATGTTGACTTGTGACGCATTGTATTCACTTGTGTGTTACATTTACTTTTTTTGTACAATATAACGGGCGGCTATATAATATTTTAAAAATATATATTGTTTATAAAATCCCTATTTAAAAAATACCTGTATTTGCAGTCAAAAAAATTATCAAATTATTTAACTTACAGTTGGTTGTATAATCCACTATTGTAACAAATTATAAATTCTTGATACACTAGTTGAATTGGTATAAATAGATGACTAACTCGTGATAGAGACACCGTCCGCAAGGGAAATAAATGCTATGTTATCAAAATAGTCTTCCTTGGTCATGAGCCTGTAGGCTTTGGGCAAGTCTGAACATACTGGACTTACATAGTCATTGCTGCTTACCTAAAAACGAAAAACATTGCATTTGTTTTAATGTTCAATAGTATTGCTTCAGTGTATTGTTTTAGCAGTGTATTCCAGCGATTATCTATCTATCTATCCCACAATTCACACAGAGATTTATAGTTTCAATATCCAATCCAAAATAATATAAATAAAGTAATGTAAATATATTTTCTGTAAACGTCATTATACTACTAAGTGATTATTGTGATAGTTTACTCTTACTCCTATAATTTGAAGTACCGTCGTTATTTCTGAATCCCATAGCACAAGTGCATTAGTTACATAGGGTCCAGAACAATGTGTGTGATGTTGATACTGTATATTTATTTATTTATATATACTGTGCTTAAAATAGACGATTCCTAAGACTATACTTGTCGTTCTAATTTTTAAGCTTGAACATTATTATTAGGGTTCTTTTGTCAACCTCTATAATAAAGTTAAATAGTTCATTTTCCTTTCATTTCAAACAAATTTTATGAAATAATAATAATAAGATCAAACATTAAGACTGAATGAACTAAATAATAACGTCATAAACTCCATTACTAACTTGCATTGAAAATTCAAATTTTGAGCTAACCGTAGCAAGTGATGAATTGAATTTGCTAATAATATCTTCATAATATTTTATATTATCTAATTTTCAGTTAAGGCTTAAATAAAATTAGTCGTCTTACTATGATTTTAAATAGGTATTCATTTTAATTTTATTCCAGTAATGTTACTTTACCCTTAATACACCATGAAGTGAATGCAGTAAAAATATAGGTTTTTTTTAAGCTACTAGGATAATGACATTATACATAATAATTTTTGACATTGAGTAAGACAATATACTTTGACCGGAAACTCAACAGTTAATTCCATAAAACAATATTACCTAAGTTCATTTGTGTAAATCATACACTGGGTATCATACACAAAATTATCGGAGAGTGTGCAGCAGAATTGCACAACCTTGCTCAGCCGTCCCCATTTTTCCATCGGACAACCAGAATTACAAATAGGCGACACCATTATATGGTACATATACCATAACCATACCAGAGTCGCACTAAGCGTTTTAGTTCCAATTTTGTGATACGTACCGCTAAGAAGTGGAACTCTTTGCCTGA
The DNA here is from genome assembly GCA_927399485.1 of Calamotropha paludella. Lineage (NCBI taxonomy): Eukaryota > Metazoa > Arthropoda > Insecta > Lepidoptera > Crambidae > Calamotropha > Calamotropha paludella. The sequence goes on along the minus strand of OV656803.1, from coordinate 13,130,399 downwards.
GTCTGTGTTTCCTTATAAATACAATTTAGGGTTCTTCAAGTCACGAGTGAATAGGTATCTTCTAGGCAAACGCGTCACATCCTAGATCGCATCGTCACTTACCATCAGGCGAGATAGTGGTCACGCGCATGCCTATTTTCTATTTAAAAAAAGCTTTCTGCACTCCTTCTACATATTTGAACTGTCAAACGCACTCAGTCCGTTATTAACTTTCTCTATTTAACTATTACACAAGGTATCGAAGGAATACAAGGCTTTCGCGTATTATTAAATAGATTAGAGAGGTTTTAAAATCAAAATATTGTCATTTTCATTGATTATGACGAGGTCACCATTAATATAACCTTAAAGGCTACAGTTTATATCAAAGTTTCTTTTGATACCCATTTATAAAGATTACCTCCTTTTAGCATGGCTTGTTGGGTAGTTATTATAATTCACATTATCTTTCAATACGTGACCGTAATAGGTAACAGCTGGATACAGATATTTATTTAGGTGCCCAATATGCGTGTAATACGCGGTTTTGTTGACTATTAAAGGCTGTGTATATTATTCAATAACTTTATTTTCCTTAGTTGGAGTTTTACAATTACGGTTTCAATAATCATCAGTTAATTAACATTTTAATAGTGATATTATAACTGATTCAATATTTTGTTAGCGTTATTATGTCGATGTAAAAAAATAAGAAATGTCGAGTAATCAAAGAAAGTTATATTAGGAAGCTGAAATGTTTCTAAGCTTTCATCGGCGGAAACAGGAACCAAAGAAATGTTATCTATAGTCATATCCGTTGATGCCGCGACCCTGACTGCCTACACTCTTGAGAAGACACTCCATAAGAAGTTGAAAGACAATCTCACAGATCCTCTTTAAGTTAAGGTTTCTCTGTTATCTATATTGGTCGATTTTTTTTAATAAACACCTTTACACCTTAATACCTTCGTATTGAGTGGGGTTTTAAATCTGCAAAACAGTTTTCTATTTTACACGACTTGATTCTGAAGTGACGACATTTATTATTTTTATTTACTACTAGGTTGACGTTTGTTATTGTTATCTACTAAGAGTTTAAGTTAATTAAATGCAAATAATTTAGTTCAATATATGGACACTGTCTGTGTATTGACCGAATGTCGTGTCGTTGGAATAAACCCTTCCCGCTCGGTGTTAATGAGGCCGTTAATATTTGCTCCCAGGGCGTTATTTTGGCGGCATGAATATTTAATTAAATTGCTGACGACGGCGCACGCCCTGTTAACTGGCAACACTAATAACATTAACTGGAACATGCTCGGAAATAAGGATAATTTTAATTATTGGAGTATCTTTAAATTCTAGCTACTGTATATCATGAATATAATTAAAACATAATGCTTAAGTGGGTGGCCAGTTGGCTTCGTGTACATATGTGGGACTAGCGGCCGCTCGCGACTTTATCCGCGTGGAACATTGCAACATTACTTATTTTTTTCTGAATTAAAAGTAGCCTAAATTACTCCTTATTACATCAGCTACCTGTTAATAAAAGTCCCGTCAAAATCGGTCCAGCCATTTCAGAGATTAGCCGGAACAAACAGACAGACAGACAGACAAAAATTGTAAAAAATGTTTTTTTGGTGTATGTACCGTATATATATTCATATGCATGTAGTTAAAAATGGTAATTTCAATATTACAAACAGACACTTCAATTTTATTTATATGTATAGACGCGTATTTTAAAACTAACTCGGCCTTTTAACGTTTTTCATTTGTTGCGCGAGATATCTATATAGCTTTCTATAAAAACCTACTTTAACCGGAACAGTGATACGCTAATATCTAGAACTTAAAAAAAAGCAGATTTAGGTATCTTTCACTAAAACAGCGGAAACAATAGTGTTTCTAGCGTCAACACAGTTCCCTGGGTAACTGCTAGATACTTTATTTACAATCACGAATGTGTAATTGGAAACAATTTTAAATTTCTAACAATTGATAAATATTATGACTACCGTATTTTTTTTTGTGATTGCCCTTAACCCATTATTGCAGGCTGGAGTATAAATGAAGGTTTCCTGCATCGATCCTTCCATCGTATAAATAATTTAAGTAGCCTTGATTGCACATCGTAGCGACATTCTTTAACTGTCAGTTATTGAAATCACATTGATGTCAATTTGGCTACAAGTTAAATAGAAGAATCAAGATCTGCAGAAAATACCGCTTAAATTTTTATTTTATTTGTGTTTCCAATTGTACACTTTACAAATACACGGAAAAGATTTTGATGGTGCATACTGTCTCTAATTAGAAGCGCTGTTTGGCCACAGATCGCAATAGAAGCTCCTTCGCATCGATCCTTTCTTCACATTCATGTTAGATGAGGCCCAGATTGGTAAATTCGGTTACCTTCGTATTCTAATAAAACGCATTGTAATCCTCTGGCAATATTCCTCTACTGATTTGGTCACAAGCTTCTGCAATGTAGCCACGAGCCGCAGTGGATGCTGTTTGCATGTATTTCCGGGCGTGAATATGATGACGCGATGATCATATTATACAGGTGTTTAGTGTTCGAGAATAAATTCCCTATCATAGTGTTTGACCGCGATAAACTCGAAACTGCTCAACCGATTTTGATTTATTTTTTAATTTGCTGGATTTGTTCCAACTTAGGATATATAATAGGTTTTATTTAACACAGCAACGCGTGGCCGGGTTAGCTAGTATATGTATGCATATATATAAATTATCTGTCACAGTGTTTGACCGCGATGAACTCCGAAACTACCCATTTTGATGTTTTTTTTTCATTTTGCGGACTTAGGACATGGGATAGGTTTCATTTTAATTCAAAGCTAGTTTAAAATATATAAGTCAAACATGACTTGGGTACAAATGCTCGTAATCATTACTTAATTTATTATTTTCGGGGTCACAAATTCGATAACGTGTGGTTTCCCAGGTTGAGTCATTCCGGTCAGCCGTCATTCGTCTAGTAGCACTACTTTGGCTTGTCTATGTTTTAAATGATGTTTTATTTTGTTTTGTAATCAAACTTAATGTTCTATGATGTCACTGCTAAAATCGAATTCGGCAGATTACGAATCTGGAATTACGAAAATGGATTCTTTTACTTGTAACTGGTTTCGATGAAGTATTTTTTCATTTGTTTTAAGTCTTGCCTAATATATATTAAGTCACTAAGCGGAACTTTATAGCCTTTAGAATATCATTTTGTAACACCTTATAATAATCTTTCACGGCATGATCTTTCAGATTAATGGTAATGATTCATTAAGACTCTTCCAGCCACCTATTTCGTATGCAACATATTTCTTATACACTATGATTGATGGTAAGATGATGATATGACATTTTTATAGTCGTTGGGTTTATAAAATGATGTAGTATTTTCCTATTACGTACAGTAGAATAACGATTTTTGTAAGTAAATACATCAGCTCCTAAAGTATGTTAATTCTAATCCTAAACTAATCAAGTTCTAAATGCATTAAATGTTTGTAATAATAAAGGAAATAACTATACAAAGGACCATAAGTCGTATAGTCCATCACACGTGCTCGCATTGATATTCTAACTTTCATCCTTTCGTCAATAATATTTCTTACATTCAAACCAATAAGCCTAGCCCAAATAAGCACTGCAAGGCTTGTGTTATGGATACCAGGGTAAAGAATAGATATACATATATGATACTTTGATAACTTATTTTCATAGAAATATATATAAATTGACTTAGGAACAAAGCTCGTATTCATCACACAAACATCTGCCCATTCGGGGACTCGAACGGTACAACGTAACAAATGTAACTGTGTAATTAAAGTACAGATCAAATGTAATTGTTGAATTAAATAGATGCCGCTAAAGTGATGCCGACAAACTGGCAACTTTCTATATTTTAAATGTATTGTGATACACTTCGACTGTTCCGATATTATATTTGAATTGAAAATTAAGTTATCTTATATTTGGCGCTGATTAACTGTGTATATTATAATTGAAGTTAGTGATGAGCAAAGCGAGACTCAGATAGTCTTGATCTTGCTCAAATGAAGCGATAAATTTTAACGAAAAAGAAGTACCAGAGAGAAGTGAAAATATTGAAAAACAATAGTTTCTCTTTATTTTAACCATGTGTTTTCTTGACGTTATGACAAAGAACGTTCTTGTAGATCTTTTTATTTTGAAATGGTGGTTATGTGCCTTTTTATACTTAATGTTATAATTTAATAAAAGAAACTAACGATTCCATATACCAAAAATATTTTCTTCTAGGAAAACATGTGTTGACGCTGTTACAAATGTTGGTCTTGGTATTGCATATTTGGTTTTGGTCTTGCTAGACTGCAAGATCAAGACCAAATTAGCTCATCACTAATTAAAGTTGATGGAGATTGGTGCAGTGACAATGTTGATTGAATTCAAATAATATAAAAGACACGAACATAACGAAAACAAAATAGATTTACAAACAATTCAACTCGACGCTGATTTTCAGCTGTTCGATCAGGCAAACAGTTATTCTATTTACTATACTGGTGGACCCAGTAGACTTTGTCCTGTCTGATTTCCTATATTGTAAGTATAAAAACATCCAAGGAGCCAAATAAAATATCAGGGCTGGATGTGTATTTTGCTGTGATTTACCTATATGTTCAGAACTTATTGAATGTTGATTTTATATTATATGGATAGATAAAGTTCATCTAAACATTATTTCGCATTTGTTAACTATTTTATCATTCATCTTTAACGAACTACTTATTTTGCAATTATTTTCTGTAGCACTTTACTATAAGTCTTAGGTGAGTATGTAGTTATAAAAAGCGAGATAGCTTTATCGAGAAAAAATGGCGTGTTCCTTGGGGACAAGTAATCCCAAATCTCTACAAAAGATGTCGACTTGATAAGTAAAGGGATGAGGGTAAATAAAAACTGAATTATCCGACAATAATGTTTATTCATTCTTTATAGCAAAGGTAGGCTTAAAACGGCTGGCGTACAGTAACTCCAGTAAGGACTTAAAGACCAATAAAATATACTATAAATAAAAATACAAAATTGTATGAACATAAATCAAGCTTTTTATATTTCGTATATTCTTCTTCGTTTGGTTTGTGTCGAATCTGTGCAAGTGGCCTTTTACGAAGACCAGTTTTTTCACTTTATTTTATGACTTGTATCTGTGACAAAGACTTTAACTAATTATCTGGAACTTGGAAATGTAGGTTGCACTTCACATTACATTATCCACTTGTCAGTCCACGATAGCAATTGCTACCGATAGCCAATACCCCTCGTCAGTCCCGGTAGCAATTGCTACCACATCCAAATTTCCACGTGGCCAGGTTTTTTTAAATTACGATTAATTTTTGAGTTATAAAGATCGAAATGTTCTGTGGTGGATTCCTTATTTAATCAGCTATACGGTAGTATTTTTGTTTGGTCCTAGCTTCATTGTTTAGCGAGAAAATAGCATTTTTATCTAAGAGTCCGACATTTTTTTCACAATTCGCGCAGCACTGTGACTGTTCGGAGGGGTGGGGCGCGCGGTAGCGGACTGATAAGTGGTTATAACACTTATTTTTGTGATAGGATTACCAGAAATTGTTAATAGAAAAGGTGACTTTTATCTGGGGGCACGGCAGTGCCCCCGCCAAGTCAAGCAAAAAAGCGGCACGGACGTACCATCCTTTTCTCGAAGCAATTCAGGCCATTTTCGACCCCCTGTAACTTCGTTGTGGATAAAACTAGAAGACTGAATTTTCAGTAACCATGCAGGCATTGTAAAGACACGGTATATTTCAAATTTCGTTCAATTTGAACTAGTAGTTTAGGAATTATAACGGGTCAAATTTCTTAATTTTGTCACTCACTGACTCACCGATCATCAAAATTCTAAGACACTTCTAGCAGACCTAGAAGCTTCAAATTTGGAATATAAATAGTGTTTGGTGTATGAATCAAGGAAAAACTAAAAAAACCTACAAAAATAAGAAAAGTTCCTAAGTCAGAGAGAGGGCTTTAAGAAAATTGGTTGCTGGTAGATATACATAGGTACATGTATACAATAAGTAGAAGGTACCGAAAAGGAAAAAAGTAGACTGTCTACAAAATACAAAAAGCAATGAGATCCCATCAAAAACAATACTTGTCAAAAAACCAAGTCTCGTAACTCAGTTGTTCTAGGGTAAAAAGTTGTGAGATCCATGTAATACCAAGTCGGTTATTAATATATTGACTCGGCCATCGCACTAAATAATTTAATTTACACGTGTTTTCATGCGATGGCCGAGTCAATATAGTAATAACCGACTTGGTATTACATGGATCTCACAACTTTTTACCCTAGAACAACTGAGTTGCGAGACTTGGTTTTTTGACAAGTATTGTTTTTGATGGGTAGAATTTGTTTGATGCCACTACAGACAGGACACATTATATATGTATAAAAATGTTTGAATTTAAAACGCTGGATTTCTATATAAAGAATTAGGAACACGTCCGGATGTTCTTAATGACACCTTAACGTAGAGTTTATATTCGTGTGATCTGACTTGTCTTGTTTAACCCAAATCGTCTATAGCCGAGATATATCTCGGCTTAGCCTCAAAGCCTTTACAAGTCCATCGAACCTGAAATACGGGCTGAATATATCTGCGACGCTGATATGATTTATAGGTTTCTCTATATTGAGACAAACTGCCAGATAATATTTTTAGGAGACCTTTGACAAAGTCTCTGTGATATTGTGCTGTATGTATCGTAATGTGGCATACGTTACTTGGAAATTGTAGCTGAACATTTTGTGTTTAGCTCTTTGTTCACTTTAAAATCTTTTGGCATATTTGGCATTGGCTAGACTACCTAATTGTGTTTACCTTGTGTGCTCTTATCAGACTATAAAAATAGTTGTGTTTGTTATAAACTCTTTTTATTTTTTATTTAAATTTAGGACAATTCCACAAATTTTTCTATAATAGACAAAGCATTTCCATATATATTGCCATAGAATTCTAGATGTTCGTTAATCACCATCGCTTTATATAAGGCCAGTGATGTTTGTATTAGTCTCATGATAATTATTATTAATATCGCCATGTCTGGGGCGTTTATGCCTATGCAATCCCCATATCCCTACAGCGTAGGGAGTTCGGGCACGCATGCCCAGATCGAACTGGTAGGTGAGTCTAGTGTTCTATCAGTTTTCATTCCTCCGACGTGTATATGCCATACTGTCAGATTGTATGAGTATCGTGACTTCTTATCACAAGTTATTCTTATTTTAAACTGTATTTTATGTACAAAAAAGGTAAAATTAGGAATTTTAAACGAACTTTGAGACCCAAGCTATAAAGCCGAGATAGTAATTAGAATTGAGGTACCTTACTTATAACTTAGGTAAGTTCACCTTTTGGGAACTGTGAGTTTTGGTAACTTGACATTTTGACCACTCGACATTTGACAACTCAGATAATTGGACTTTTTGACAATTGGACATTACATTTTTAACATTTTGATAGTGAGAAAATTTCGCATCAGGTCAAATACTGCCGAAAAGATTTTTACTCAAATGTTTTTGTTGTTTCCTTTTATTATTGTTATTTTATGATTTCTTGTGTCACAATGAAATAAAGCTCAACTTCACATTTAATTCAACTGTCATTTCGACTGCGAGTAAAGTGAATACGTCAGAATACTTTCACGCCTTACGAGTGTTCCAGGGAAGATATCATTAACATATAATATCCTCGCACTTTGTTGACGTATTTTTTTACCAAATATATTTTTTTTTCCACATTTATCATAAGATATTCCTTGTGGTGGCGTCAGAGTACAAAAGCGTACTCGCTTTACGAGCCCCACATAATTTAGGTAATACTATATAACTTTTGCTAAATTTAGTACCGTTTTTGGTTACTTCTTCGTGCTCCCCAATGACGACCAAGGCTGCTGTGATTTACTCCTGAGAGATATATAATAATTCAATATCTACGGTCCTAATATGAGTTAATGGATAAACCCGCTAGAGAGCGTATCGAATACTGATATGGACATTTAAAATGTTTTATTCGGAAAGTTAAGGTGCAAAATATAATATTTACTACATAAAATGTTATATATGCCATTTTGTAGAAAAGAAACATTTTTTAAAATTAAATAACTTTGCATACATAGTTGGGAACACAAAAAGAAAGAAATTTTGTCATATTAGGTACCTTATCTATTCGTACGCCAAAAATCGGTATTTTTCCATTGTATTAGCCTTCATTATTTTTATTAGCAATACAGAGATAATCTTTTCTATGTTCACTAGTGAAAAAATATATGTAATTATTATTTAATTTGGTTAAGACTTCAGCTTCGAATAAAGCGGACCGAGTTAAACTTTTCCTATGTACTACGGAACTGAGGCCTTACCATGATCTCTTAGCGCGATGCAAGTTCGATTGTCAAAGCGAGACATCGCTATACGTGGTCTATAGTGTTATCTCCTTGACACTGGAACTTGTATTACAATAAGAGGGCTTTCTAGGGCCTCTGGACCCACTCTGAACATAAGAATTCGGTCGATCATTAGGATCTAATGGGAATATTAATAATCTGTTTGGCACATTGTTGAATCCTTTAAAAACGGCTACTATGGTTTTTTTAAGGAGTGATTGCTAGTGGATCTTATTAAAATGAAAGTGAGACTTACTAAGATATTCGATAGTTGAAATTAAATGGTCTGAAAAGGGCGGTAACTACCTGATACTGGTATTTTTTACTTAAAATGTGTGCTACAATAGTTTTTGTAATCAGGTTTTTATAAATGTTTGAGATATTTTAGATTTGATTTTCTATTGGAAAAGTAAGTTTCGTTACATTATCAACAAGATGTTATGAAAGCTCTCAATATGTGAAGTCAGAGTAACAGATACGGGACGTGAACATTTCAAGATTTATCACACTGAATGAGGGACGCGTACGCTGATTCTGTAAATTTATTATCTGGTAGTTCTCCTCCTGTATTTATCATGCCTGCTAAATCAAAAAAGATATTTAAAGCAGCTTTAGCTCAAAATAATATAATTACACTTAATTAATATAAGCGTAATTGTTGCATATATTGGTTTAACACTCATTGTTTCCTTAATTTAAAGCAAATTTGTTTGAAAACATACAATAATGTAAAAAAGTCGTGTGGTGTCGTGGGGCACCGGGTAGGAAAGAAGTTCATTTTATAAAAATATCAATTTTAAGCACTATTCGAGGTATAAAGAAAATAATTATACATTACATTTTTTATTATGATTTTTATATCTGTAAAAAGCAACGAAACTTCTTTACAAAATTATCTTTCTTTTATTTACATTGATTTATAAAAATATATAATAATAATAACAGTCATAACGTAGAATATACATTAGACACTATATAGCCATCCCACATAGACTATACATAAAAATCTTACGCTTTTTTTAACGCTACGGACGTTTTTTCCCGGCTTGGGTACCCCTCCGTAACGCCCCATAAGGAACTTCGTTCCATAAAAATTGCTCTTTTTCTTGTGATATGTTACAGTTTAAGAAATTTAAATGTAAGTAACTTAAGTAGTTAAAGTGGCAACACATGTGCGTGTCAACACTTAAATTTCCAGCTGTAAATGAAATTGTAGAACACAATTTTGTAATATTATCATCCTTGTGTATTAATTGTTCCTGACGATCACATTCTTTTTAAACTATTGAATTGTATTTAAATTCCAGTATAGATATTTGAAAACAAAAGTAATACAATCTTGAGCTTTTATTTGTAATCATGATTTATTTATAGATTAAACAAAATGTCCGAAAATATTAATATGAGATTATGAGATTATTGGTATTGGAGACATAAATTATTAGGTATTTGCACTTTTTTCTTAATTAAGTAAATAACATACCTTGCATAAATTATTGCCACATTTTTTTATAAATTATGCTCAGTTAATAGTTTTCGCTAATAAAATTAGTAATGATTTCCACACTGTACTGGTTCCGTAGCTTCGAGTTGCGATAATTGTAATATTAAAAATCCACGACGCCGCGGGATATTGTTAAATAAGTGTGATCAATTAATCCTTGCTATTTATTAATTGAGGGCTTTTGAAACTATATTGGTAAAGTAAAGGTATAAAGTTGCCATGGACTTTATCATCGCTTTCCTTTCGAAATATAAACTTGCAATATCGGTATAATAAATAGTAATACTTGTTTTTTTATGATTTCTACTAAGCATGCGGTTCAACATTTGTTTTTGGCGCAATCATATTAAACTTAATTGTTTTTTACCTAATTTAAAAAAGAAATTATACACCAATTAAAAAAATTATGTAATAATTTCATATAATCGAGGTTGTCAAATAAATCTAAAAAATAATACTCGCAAATTTATTATGCCTAGCGATGCTCTACCTCTGGATTTTAGCTTGGTTCTATTCTTGAGACCGTCTGTGTAAGGTTCACGATGACAGCAAAAAATATTAACCTAACCCAAAATTACTGATCAGCCATTCTTAATTTAATCATCATGGATTTCCAAGGAAGAAACAGTACTGGTTTTTTGTTTATCTACAGGAAATTAACACTTATTTACGTCTTAATAACAATAATATAACACGATGATGCTACTCATATTTATAACGCGTTAATATAACTTATGTAACTTAACACTTTTTATATAAATTAATTAATGAATACGTAAGTGTTACAAGCGACATATGAAACCAAGATTTTCTTGCAATTTTTTTAAACTAATATAACCTTATATTTATTTTGTAGATAAATGGCTAATTAATTACAGATCCGTTATATTTAACGCTTTGTCATTTGTCTAAATGGGATGGTAAGACAGTTTAGACGATTTGCCTATTTCAGGTTCGAGCGGTGTTCGTTCACATTAAAATTTCAGCGTATGGAACACGCCACTTGTCGCACTGTGCCATATATAGACTGCACCCATGCAATATTCAGCTGTTCATCTCTCAGGTTTTATGAACACCTGGTACAGCTCAATCATATTTTGTGCTTACTTAATTCTTGTACTATTTGCAATTTATATTTACCCTTAAGGCAAATAATTCATTGAATAGAAACGTTTATATATAATTCATAAAATGGCGTTATAATTTAAATATGTAGACAAAATTATAATTTCTGAAAAAAACTTTAATGATTTGACTTTGATTCAAATAGAGAGCTTTTGCATTTGCATGTTTTAAGAGATAACTTAAAGATTTGAAGTCTTAATTTGAATAAAGTTTTTCTTAGTTTAAACTAGCATGTAGTGCAACATTGGAATAGTATGATGTACGTTACTAAATATTGATTATCTTGTTACCGTAACTTACAACTATTAATTTATCATTGAACACGGGAGACTTGAAATGGTTCACTAACTGCTAATAAATTAAATCCATGCCATATGAGAGTAATGCATTTTCCGCTTTGGTGCAAGGAAATCACGCTGCTAAATAATCAGTTATTTTGAAAAACTAAATCAACAGAGAAAGAGAAGCACCCACACACGCGTGTGTATATGTATGTATAATTATATTTCTTGTCGTCCTAAGCGATGTTTTTATTTACTTTTAAATTATTCAAAGTAAGAGTGTGATTTATGCTACAGAATAAGTAAGGCGTCAGGTGGAGATTGATCCCATGTGCTTGAAAATTAACATACCTTACTATTGTCTGGAGCTAGTAATTCATTTTGGTGTCAAGTGGTTAGTGTACAGTTTGGATGTACGAGTATCTACTTCTCGTTAAATGAAGGTGGCCTTTCGTCTAATTTTAGGTGATCTCTAATTATAAGTTGCTGTTTTGTACCTACACAAGGAAAATAAGGACAATCTATTAGAACAATTTTGCAAGACAATCGGCAAGAAAACAAAGAGATCAAAGATGACTAAAGAAAAGTTCGTAGATACTAGCAAACTGAAGGTACGTTAAAGAAAATTTGATACTTATAAGAATGATGAAAATTATAAATGTGAATGAGTTTAAAATAATGAATAGATTTAGTTAAATTTGATCAAGATGGCACATTTTGTCCTGCACCTATTGTACATTTCTGCTGATGAACAGCGGGTTTATTATTTTTCGTGTTGTCTTAATGACTGATATATATAAGAAGTTTGCTGGTTTTAAGATAAATATAGTCAACCAGTTAATATTAATCTTATCGAAAATTTGAAAGGTTAAATTTCAGCATTTTTTCCGATAAAGTGACGATTATGTATTGCATTTATTATTTTTCAATAAATCCCTAAATAGATCATTAATGATAATTACAAGGTCAATCAACCTCGGGCACGGGACCAATCGACTCAATAGTTTCTTTTCTACAAAACCAAGATTGTAAGCTATCATTGATTAAATTTTAATCCGGACAAACAAATATATACGTGGACGTGGTTGTATATATATATACAACCACGACGGGAACAAATGCTTAGGCTCATTATATAAACATATTCCCCTACCAGGCCAGGGTTCGAAACTTTTGAGCGACCATTGGCGCAGAAGGTAGGATCGCTACAGTGGCATAATGCGACCATCCATAATTTAGATATAACCTGGCTTTCTGTACGTTCGCGTTAAAATTAAAATAATTGTGTCTATCTAAAATGTGGACAACTATACTTGGTCATCTAAATATATCACATAAATTGGTATAACAAATGGAATTGACCCAAAACTCATAACGATTTCGATATTTAGCCTTACTATGATAAAGTCGTGAGCTCCGCCGTGTACGTTACCGAGTTCGCTGCAATCTGACAGTTTCATTACACGGTGACCGCGCGCGGTCGTCCGTCACATGACTACTCCATCCGCCCACCTCCCACGTTCCCTGATGCCTTGGTTCTTAATTGGTATTTAATGCGATTTATGATATCTTTTTTCTACAAAAAAATTTGCTTTCCAAAAAAAGAACATAAAAATACTTAAACAACAAATATATTTAGAATAGTAAAGTTATTTCCGGAAAATCAGCAGCAAGTACTGGCTAGCTTGTTGTTTTATAATGGACTTTTTAGACTGCTTTATAAATGTTCTGATGTATTTCTCTGAGGTCAGTATTTATATAAAGCCTTGGTACTTTAAATAGAAACATCTAAATTTTTCACTGTTATATATCCTAGACAAAAAACTACGTCCAATATATCACTGACAAATATTAGTATGACGGTCACTCTAGTATTACTTGGACGGTCACATTCATCTCTCTTTTTGAAAGCCTATTGTCAAATAATACTTATCATAGAAAGCAGTAATATAATATTTTCTTAATTTTTGGTATTAACCTTTTTAATACTTATTTAATAACAAAGTTATAAATTAGACGAGTGAAGTTCTTGATACTTGCACTCGTTAAGTTGTCTTGTCTACCACCTGTCATTTATAGAGAAACTTTACCTAGCACTGGTGGTGGTCGAAATGAAATTCAAAGCTTCCATTTCCTTGAAAGTCCATTAGTATAGTGAATATTTTCCTTTCTATACAAAAGGGGTCTATGTTTATTGAAAGCTCGAGCCCGTCCGCTCGGTTGGCGACAAATGGCAACCGTTAAAATATACCAATAACCATATCGCTGTAACTTGCGACATAAATCGCGCGATCGGTCGCACCCGCACGTAAACCTTTATGATTACGTACGCGTAAATCGATCGGGACTACGTTCGTGCGTGCGAAACTGTTATGCCTATTGTAAGCGAAGTAGGGTTGTACTGTTCGTAGAACAAAGCCTTTATTTTCCGTTTAAGTTAGTTATTCCTTAATTCTTGTTTCATTTTAGAATGATCTTTGATGTTAGAAAAGTCTGACGGATTTTGAGGTGTGTCAACAAGGGAAAAGCTCTAAATATTTGTTAATAAAATATTCTTACTCAATTCATATAACCTTTCGTTTATTATTTATTTTATTTAACGAGATAACACCTAGAACGATTGTTCCCTACAAAGCGGACTGTCGAAACCGAGGCAAAAATAAATCGATGTGTGCGTATATAGTCTGTCTTTACGGTTGACAAAACGCATACAAGAAAAAAAATAAAGTTTTCAATAAATTAAAATTACTCTAAAGTAATTAGTAAAAACTAATTTGTATTAATGGATAAAGATTTTGTAGTTTTAACTATAAACAATGTTTGCTTGTCAAAGCTGTTAAATTTATTGTACAAGTTGTTTTAGCCATACTTAAATTTAACATCAGGTGGTGCCATTGAATCTGATACCAAATGAATGCTGCAAATTTAAAAATTCGTTTATTCAATTTCGGTTTTTAAGTGCAGCTTGCCATATTTAAATATACTTGAATAGGGTATTTGAGTGTCTATTCGATAATTAAATTGAGACATGTATTACTTTCAATTAAACCACAAATTGGAGTCTTTTTCACTCGTTGACAATATTTTCATAAAAAGTCACGTTAGGTAACAAAATATGAATTTTTATTTTTGGTGAATGTTTTACAAGATAAATCATTTTAATAGAAAAATACTAGAAAGAAACGACTCCGGGTCACAAGTGAATTCACGCCTGAGAATTAAATTATGAAATGAGTCGATTTTTTCTAGTATTATTCTATTATAATGATTTATCTTATAAGATCGCATTGAAAAATGCATAAAATATATAAAAATGATAAAATTGAATGTTTTACGTTAAGTTCAAAAACATTACTTTTACGTGAACTGTGATGTTTTTTTTTGTATTTCTCTGATGTTCTGTGACATCTGTCAAATGCAGAAACCCTCATATATAATAAAAATTTCATGAACAGCGCTCTATATTACACTATTTTGAGTACTAACGGGGCGAGTTATAAACTTAGCCATTGTGGCTTAGTTTAAGTTGTCTCACTTTAAGAACGTGGATTCAAAATTTGTTACTAGGTGTTATATTATTCCTAAAATTATTATAATACGGTGATTCCATTTCCATTGACCTGTTGTCACAAGGTGACTATCTTGATTATTTTCTTTGTCTATGTGATTGTAAATTACGTATAAAATTAATCTTGATTATTCGTTATCCTTTAAAATGTAAAAAAGGTAAGCGGACACCAGCGCCTATAATAATGTAAATAACATTCTTAGCGTTAGCAACCTTAGCGCTTTAGGAATAACGACTATTGTTTTTAGTGCGCGCTTGAATCCCGATCGGAAGAATATAATCAAATACTACAGTCGCTGACTGGCCCAGCTATACAATAAAACGCTGTTCAAATAATTTTACGAGTATATCAGTTCATATTCTATTTTCCCCTAAGGTACAGCGGAGCAGAGAAAGAACTTAATGTATAGATTCTGTGTCCCTGTATTATGTATTCGTCCGTAACTTTTGATACTTTCTATTAATTTTATAATGTATTGTTTTATAATATTATATATATATTTGTTTACGGACATTTGCTAACTTGTAAATTATATTACAATAGATAACAAGTCACAATATTGTATTGTATATTGTAATATTTTGTTGTATCTTACAGTACGCATTGTTTATTAGTTTTTGTAACTTTTGACTTTGAACTCTTGATGTTTAGTTTGGAATTTGATGTGACAGGTACCTATACTGGTCACGGGCATTGAAGCCAAATGCCTTGGTTCAGAGTGAAATTGGCTCCGATTCCTGTAATTGGTTGTTAGTCCGCCATCAGCCATAATCAACGTTTTAAGTGAACCATACTACCGTACTGTGTTACGTTTAGATGCTAATGCGTTATGATGCTAGGTTGCATATAAACTGGCCTTACAGCTTATTATTGGCAACAGTTTCGAAATCTCCGCATCATTTTGTTCGAAATCATATTGACAGTACTAAGTAATTGTTGTGCATTTAATACAAATTTAGATTACTAACAATAAATGGTTATGGTTAAAAATCTAGCGTGTCTTAGTAGGTGTATTAGTCATGAGATCAAGGATCGAAGTGTCATCTGTCGAAGGTAGCAATAAGTCAAAACGCACTGTCAGTACACTTTTCATGTTACAATAAACTTAATTGCCATACTAATTTTCGTTGCTAAAAACTTAAAAATGATTAAAAAATTAAGATTTCTAAGAGAAAGGCCAAACTTGTTCCACCGATTTTAAATAGAAAATATAACATTTATTAAACAAAATTGTTGCCATAAACTTAAATGAGCCATTTTCAATTTAAGGAAAATCAATTTTGAAGATATAATTATATGTGACAAATATTAATATATATTGAATATTATTATTTTGATCACCACTTATAAAATAAATCTTATCTCCGTGATATTCTCATGGGAAAGTAATAAATATACTAAACCATAGTCTTGAATGTTAGTTTTGCAACTTCAGTTGGTCGTGTCGTTGTTGCGGGTTTGTCGTCGACAACTCGGTGCGGAGCAAGTTATAGTTATATTGTAGCGTTGGTTCAGTTCTCTACATTTAAGTTAGGAACATCTACAAACAATACCAATAATACATTTAGTACTTAGCCTAGTCTCATTATAACATAAAGGTTTCTAGCCAGCTATGCTCAAAGCTTTTAACATTAAAAGCATCAAATACGTAATTGTCTAATAATCTTCTACTGAATATATGTACTGGTAGCATATTAAGTATAATGGAAATTGAGATTATTTATTCAAATTGACATAATTCATAACCGTATTTTTTGTTCTCATCTTGTTGATATTAAAATCATTGCTTTAAAGTTAAATGACATTCATTTAATTTTTCTAATATTAAGTGCAGAAATTTTTACTCATGCATAAAGACTGTTTCTTGATACCATTATAATCGAGTTGTTTAGTAGTATGGTTACACGTTTGTCATCATCGCTAATTTAATTAAGATACTACGATAATATCTATTTCACGCAACCATAATGATGATACTATGAAAGAATTTTCATCGCAGGGATTTTAATTTAACCCAAGTTGGCCGCTTGGGTTAAGCTGTCTGTGTGTGATGTCTGTGCTGACTAAGTATATGTTCTTTATGTTGATATGTTCATAGCGCTACATGGTTCAGTATGAATTAATACATTGACTTTTAAGAAATAGTTTCTTTTAAAGGCCACGGACTGATGTTATTTTAAGACACTTGTGTGGGTATATTGTATTAAACTTTTAAGGTTTCCCACATTAGTATTCATTTCAATAGGTTTAGTTTCTTATTTTTTATTTTTAAGCTCTGATATTGCGACGCAGTTGCATGCGCAGTATTGGAAGAACTAAAGTTTATTTTTAACGTAATAAATAAATTGAAAAAAAACAGTTAAAATTTCATAACTTATGAACAATTTCCTAAAAACGTTTTTATGTAGCACAATAGGTACTTAACTTACACTTTTTTGACGTGACAACGTCTTAAATTAGGTTGCGGCTGGGAGTCACTTATGAAAAAGTGTAACGCTCGGTAACGTTACGATGAGTCACCGAACGAGAGAGAGGCCCGCCGAATGCCTTGCGTCTCTCTCCCACTCAACTATGATCGGTCTGCCGCGCGCATTGTGCAATTTAATTATATTCATATCAATAAATATTCTACCGAGAAAAAGACGTTGTCACGTAAAATCTTCGCCCGTAAAACCGACTTTACAGGCAAAAAAAAAAAAAAAAAAAAAAAAAAAAAAAAAAAAAAAAAAAAAAAAAAAAAAAAAAAAAAAAAAAAAAAAAAAAAAACCATATTTTACATAGGTATAACATTTTCATTATCAATCTGCTATATACGTGTACCTATATTATCAGCAAGTCTCTTCCAATCTTTTACGACTTAGTGTGTAAGGTCATTTCGGATTCGTCCATATTATCATAACAATTTTTTTTTATTAAGCGGTAAACTGAAGTTTTTACACATACATTAAGAGACTGCTCTTAAAATAGTGAGGAATTGTTATTATATACTATCCAGCCGCGCGTTGCTTTGGTTGAATTTTATTGTAATTTGCAATAAAAATATTATAAATTAAAATATCATGCCACTGCAGGTTGAAAACATATCGCAAAGAGAAATTATTGGACTCAAACGTTTAACGTTAAATGTTACTTTAATAAAAGAAACTTGTGGCATAGAATAGCATAGATTACTTTACGGAGAATTAATTTTGAGTGTATATTTTTCGAAATGTGGTACGTAAGTGTCAGTCGAAGTGACTCGTCTTTTTTTAAAACGAAGGTTTATAGGTAAAAAAAACTCTGCTGAGTTTAATGACGTTTTTTTTCTGTTTTTATAGCGTTTTAAACGAACTTTCAGTTGCACTTCACTTTAGCTTTTAATTTTGTTAGTAACTACACAAATGATTATGATTTATCAGTTAACGAAATTAATTATTATTGAAAATATATTTTACACGAATTCTAAACTGCTAAAAACTGTTGATAACTTTTTTTTGAATATTTTAAAATATTGTTGAGGTTGGTTCATTTTTTATACTATTTTTTTTTATTTAAAGTTATTCGGCATAAGTGCCTGTTGAATTATATATTAAGATAATTTATACGCAAGTTCAAGTTATAAACTCACACGATGAAATAATATACCTAGATAGCATTGAAACTATATCACATTTATTATGAGAACCAAAACAATAAACGCGGGCGGAAAATCTCAGCTACGAAAGGAATACGAATATAAGTGTGATAAACTACTATGTATTATGTATATGTATTGACATGCGACGTCAATATCTTCACAGCCGGCGTCTCACGTCCCGTCCCGCTGATTTTATCAAAGACTATTACTCCTGCAGATGGCAGTAGTAGTTTTCCACAAAAAGAAAATTCCTGATTTGTGCCCATTTCGCCAATTTTGTTGTTTAGATCATATAAGCTAGTATAGGGCGTGAATCCATGCGTATATTTTAACTTACGTTATTTTATGTTTTTCCATCAATCGGTGACTTATTTCATTTATAGACACCAAAAATGATTACGACAATGCTAAAATTGAACATTTTCTAATAACGCGGTAAAATATTTCTTCATAAATCCGATTCGTTTTTTTTTAATTAAAAATGAATGCCGCCAAGAAGCCGCTTTAAATAAGACTCGTAGCTTTGGTTCCCCACTTAATTGTTTGAGAAATAAGGGTAATTAACTAGTTGTCTCCTTTCATTCAACGAGAGAAAAACTCGACGAATGTTGTTTACCGTTCAACATATTCATGTCCGCTTTTATTTCAGACTTCTTAGTCTAGCAAACAATAAATAACGTCTTATATAAAATATATTTATTGTCTTTGATTAAATATATTTTTATTAACATTTCATTTGATGAAAATTTGAATTAAATTTTTGATTGTATTTCTTTCGTACAAAAACAATGGAGAAATGGATCGCCATGTTGTTTAGAAATAGATTACAGGTCAGAAAGCAGTATTGCCAAAATGTTACTTTGTACCATTTTACCTTAATTTTAACCGTCCCATGTTAGCTCCATGACTCTAAGTAACTTAATAACTTATTAAGTCTTATTGGTTATTAAGTGTAGTTTCATAACTAGTAAGGCTTAATAAAGCAAAGAAAAAAACAACTACACAAACTTTAAAGACAAAAATAATTTAATCTGTGATTCAACTTTATACCACAAAGTTATCTTTACATATTTAATGTTTCTCTTCAAATGGTTGGTTTGTTTTTTATCGATTTGTGTGCCAACAATAATTGATAACTAAATATTTTAAGTAAGCATTTAGGCAATTAGGAATTTAACTAGAAAGACCAAGCTTAGCTTTGGACCAGTAGATCCGTAGGATTTGTTTTATTTTGCGTTCTCTTCGCTATAAGTTGAATTTAGCAAGATTTAGCAAAGTATAGAAAGTATAGTCGTTTTCTATATTAAATAAAATAATTTTACTTTCCTCATGAAAATGTACTTTTTGAGCTGTGACATGTTATTTAACACACTTCTTATTACTATCGGTTCCTGGAAACACTGCCGGAAAGTGACATAAATCATAAATACATAAATCCTGGAAAAGGAAATTTCGTGTAAGTTTCTTAAGCTGTATTATACTGCTAATGATAAAATTTTCTTCAGAAATGTTCATTTATTACTTATAATTCTCCAGGCGTCTCTCAGATTAATTCAGAAGTTTAGATTAAGGAACCATTTGCTTACTACTAAATAGGGACACATCTTTATTTAGTTTAAGAGGGCAGTTCACAAACAATAAGTAACAAAAAAGTAGATAGATAGTATTGATAAAGTTCGTAAATCCTATTTTGAAGTTTTCTAACACACTATTTTACTAGTAAATGGTAGCATATGACGGATTTAAAACAGTTTTTTTTTTATTTATTTCTGCTTGAATATAAGATTTTCATTTCCTTCAACTTAGATATCGTAAAATCAAGATGGATGGATATTTTAGTCAAGGTTGTTCACGCCGAGACCGGGACGGCGGTACACAACCGTCATACATCAACAGTCCCGGGAAATATTGGAAAACTTCCGGGCTTGTCCCAGCATAACGGATTAGTTGATATCTGCTCGACAAATCTTAGTTGTAAAGCTTGCATTTTAAATTCTTTAAACCTTATCTTGAAGGAGCGAATGCCCCAAGATATCTAACTCGAATTCGGTCACATTATTTGTGCTAAAAACTGCACGAGCACTGGCGTGGAATTTATTATCAAGCAATGTGTAATGAAACGTCTTTTAAATAGGTACGCGCTCCAGAGGGTCTACTATTGGTAGGAAGGGAAAAACCATAATTGGATCTTTTCCGTCGAGTGATAATTCTATTGATAATAATCACATTTTCGTAGTAGAAACTAAAATCAACTCTATGGCATAAAAATGCAGCTGTATTCTACAGATTTTTCATTAAATTACCTACCTTATTTATATCAATTCAATGCAAATTATGGAAAAATTCAAAAAACATGTGCTTTTACTGTATCTTTTTATTTATTTACTAGCGGCCCGTCCCGGCTTCGCACGGGTGGACAAAAATCTTTAAATTTTTTCTAGCATTAAACATAGTCTATGTTAATCAGCGTGAATGTAGCATTCCAATGGTGAAAGAATTTTTGAAATTGGTTCAGTAATTTTTGACTTTAGTCATTGCAAACATACAAAAATACAAATTTTTCCTCTTTATAATATTAGTGTAGATGTAGACAAGTTCGTAGTCGCGGTACACCTCAATTTGGTATCCAACACTAGTGAATAGCGGTTTTGTTAATTTCTTTTTTTACATTAATAGGTAGTCAAATAAACCATATTTCGATTAACGTAGTGATACTGAAAAAATAAATCTCATATCAGTAATAAGAATTTGACAACCATAACAATTTTTTTCGTAAAGCGCGTGAAATGTCTACTCAAAGTTATGGTCATTATTCCGTCGTAGTAAAAGTATATTTGTTCAGAAAACTATTAATGATACGTCTGTTATAACTTCGAAGAAACAAATATTATTATATCAATCATCTATTATACAGTTACCTCTACTACATGCTAGTATTATTTGTAGGAAATACTTTAATGGTGATTAGAAAATTTTGAGTATCTGTTACTTATGTCTTTGTACTATATCTATATTTTTGTAGCTTTCTCATACTAGCGTTCCGGTATAAAATATTAGTTAATCGAATATTGATCTCAGTTAAGTATTTATCACTGTTCTTTTGTTTGAAATTATGATTTGCTCAAATTTAAAACATTATATATCTATGGATGGATACTTCAATCCAAATAAATCAACAGCTAGAGAGAACAGAAAAAGAATATTTCATAGGCTACTAAACCCAAACTGTTGAGAATTATAATGAGCGGTCACCCTTTTAAGTGATGACTCATTGAACCATGAGCGATAAAATTTTGAACTAAAATATAGATAAAATCTGCCCTTTTATTCTACGTTGTTAACAAAGTCTCTAATCGTTAACCCGCTGTATTGATATGAACCAGATGTATAGTTCTACGCGTTTAAGTAATTATGAAAAACTACTAATCGTAGTTTAGCTGTAAGTAAAATAGATACCGAAATACTAGTACTACAAAAACTATAGGTAATATAGTACGATTTTTAAAGAAACGACGTTGAGGTAAATAATTAATTAAGTAAATAATTACAAACAGGTTTTGTGTAATTATTTCATGTAAATGATAAATATTTTAATGATTTTAAATTTGGTTCCTTTCTTCAAAGGCAATTTATATTAGAAAAAAATGCTTAAGTTATAAATATTAAGCATTCAAATGTTAAAAACAACCTAAATGAAAGCAGAATTGCCAACGAAATTTGGCACTTATCCAGCAATGCAGACGACAATTAGACAACTGAGAGCGAAGAAAGCGACGGATTTGTTTCTATTGTTATAATGTTAAGTTACACTTTGTTTCAGTAATTCTTTTAGTTGTTAAGAATTTGTGTACAAGTATTAATTGAAGGCAGAAAAGGGAGAATTATTTGAACTTTGCCGACAAATGCAGCTCATAACATCACACAAACTTCCTCTAGATTTGTGTACTTAGCAAACAAGTAAAAACGTTCTTTGTTTGTTGAAAGAAATGTTGGTACAGCGTATTGTTTTCGAATAACAAGAACGTTTGAAATAGCAATGTCAAGCGTAATGACATTTTAAATAATCTGTCTGATTTCATAACGTATAAATATAAAGAAAAATGCTTTTAATCAATATGAGTGATTACAACGGCAACAGCTACTATTTAAATCCGTAAACATGTAAGTGGACTTTGTATCCTAAGGAAGCATAAGCTCCTAAGGAGTAAGGAAATTCAGCAAGAGTTGTTGTTTTTAAACAGCAACAACATTCCTTTAAACAACTTAATTACTGTTTCTAAACATTATAGTAATACGAGTTATATACGGGATTTTTGCCATGTACCTTGTTTTTGTTTTTCTTGAGTATCCGATATTTCGGCACTGTCGCAAGCGCCATGATCACGGATCAGTTGCTCCGTGATCGTGCTCAGGTACATGGTAAAAATCCCGTATATAACTCATATTAAATTAACTTAATTACGTTTTATTATTTTGGTCAGCAGTGTTATTGAAGTTATTTTCTTAAAGTTATCTTCATCATATACTCGTGTATATGATGAAGCTAGATTAATCAATTATTACTATAAAAAAGGTACCTTTTTTAAACTTTATTATCTTTAAAAAATGCAACAATGATTAAAAGGAAAATAGGGGCCTAGTATATTTTATATTTTGATTATTCAATATTTTTAAAACGACATACATCACAGTGACATACAACACACATGAGAAATGACATGACATGAGAACTAACTAATATTATTACATTAATTTTAATTTTTTACAAGTATTTAATTCATCGATTACGGAATCCTCAGCCAATTGATCTTTACCGGAACTAATAAACAGTAGATAAACATTTTTGTGAATAAAATAAGTAATGACAGGCAGACGGCATCTCCCCTGTTATTTGGTGTAGGGTTAGAACGCCCTTGTCTGTACCTGCCACTTATCCTCAAGTAAATTAAGACGCTTTCGCTGCCGAATGTCACCAGCGTGAGCTTTTTTGTTAAGTTCCTTTGTTTGTAAAGGTTTGCTCCAAATATCATATGAAAATTTAGATTTTTATGAACTTATGCCACGTTTTTAGTTAAAATATACGTTTTATGACATATAAGATATAAGAAAACAAAGATTGTTCTTAACACAAATTAAGTAGCTTAAGCACCTCTGTAATGAAATTCAGAAACAACGACGATCCCGCAATACTATAAATGAGTGATGGATTTGCTTTTTTTTTAAATTATTACAGTCTTTGAATTTGGGTAAGTAGTGTAGATAATGTTTAATTATTTTATTTTGTCCTATTTATTACACTCGTATTAATTGTATAGTGATTGTGTTTTGTTAGAATTTGTAATTTGTTATGTTTTGCATAGGATGCCATGGGATTTGCTTCCCAAAGACAGCGCAAACATCCTTCACCGTTTTCCGCTGTCCACACTAAATTTTTTTCACTTATAATACTAATAGATAATTTAATTATATTAGTGTTTTTATACCAATATATGGAAGAACTTTATCTCCCACTTTTAGGCGATCAACTGCCGCTAGCAATGGCTCAGCGTCTCCCTCAAAGGAGTCGCGTTGCCGAAGTGAGACTAGTATTACCGTAATTGTACTTCAACTGTATTTTTGTTATAAACAAAATAAACGGTATCAACACAATAGCTGACGAAATTGTCTAATCTGACTTCTAAGCGGTTTATAATAAAGTTATGTTCATCACTTACAGAATACCGCCCGCCCTAAGCAAACAGAGCGTTGGCCGGAAGCTTTCTTTGTGCTCACCGAGATTAGTTGAGTTTCCCCGAGAGTTTGTTCCGGACTCCTTTCTATTTTGGACATTCATAACTTGCCGGGCAGACCCAAATAAATATACACAGCGATACTAGCACTGCACTGTAATAGTTATCTAAGGAAAAGAGACTGTTCTAGAGTTCTAAGAGACTAATCTGTTAGCAAAGGAATATCAACTCACTAAGGCACGGCTTGTCTAAAACTGATTTTCACAGTCGCTCTAATCTTCGAGATGCCCAGGGTACATAAAACCGATCTGAATATATTCGGAACCTCATTTAAAAAAGGTAAAACACTTAAGTATAACATGCTTATCCCGTAGCATTTGTGTCAGAAAACATCTTTCTTTTCACCAACTCTGCTAAAACAATTAATATTTTAAGTTTAGTGATGTATGAGAAGATAAAGTCGTTTATATCACAATTATTGGTTTTAAAACTACCGATGTTTTTTATATTAACCCTCGCGTAATAAAACTAGCTTTTTAATAACCAAACAAATTTTAGTCTTATGGGAACTCTAACATTCAAGTCAGGTTTCTGTATAAATATATATATAGTTATATGCGTTTGTATTCACTCTCCACGGTAGCTGACAAGGTTAGGTATGCGTGAGTTCACTTGAGCAAACTTAGGTAGCCTCTGTTCGTGTTTTTCGTCCGAGTCGCACCCTTACTATGAAGAGTATTTTTTATGTTTTGATGTCTTATCTACTTAAGCGTACGTAATACCTTGCGCTATGTAGTGTGCTATTTTTCGAAACCAGTCGTGTAAGTTTATTTGATGATTCAATAAATCAGTTCCAACATTATTCATTTTGACGGGTAGTCTTGTTTAGCGAAAATTGTCTTTCTGTTAACGACTGTAAGTTCTTTTGTTAACTTCAACAAACTTTGAATAACAGAGTGTATAACTAACTTTGTTTTATCTGTTTCAGGTAAGACTCCCGATGTTAATTCAAGAAAATTTGGTGAGACATAGAACCGATTTATAGACGCGCTCATAGACATTGCGTTATTGAATTCGTTAAGAATTACTCGTGGCTTTTTGTTTCAAATTATGAAAATTAACTAGATAAATTATTTGTTTTGTATTTGTTTATATTGTTCACTGCCATGAATAATTGCTTTGTATAATTCCGTATCAGTAGTTGAATGTGTACAAAAATAAATTCAGTGGTTACGCGGTATAACTACGGACGTTTATTTATGCCCGACAACGTTCGATCCACCGCAGAGGCAGCCGCAGCCGCAAGCGAGCGAGGAGACACGAGAATTTTTATGATGTTGTAAAATGGAACACTCTTTATCAGTACTTTGTAAGATCGATAAAATGTTGATATAGGTGGTTTAACAATCTAAAATTACTTTTTAATATTCCGGTAACTCTTAGTTGTGTTTGGTATATTCAGTTATTATTAAGAAATCTCGCAGTAACGTACCAGTTACACGGTCAAAATATGTGCCATTTTAAATAAAATTTCCTGCAGAGAGCAGAGAGTTTATTGAACTAGTGAAAGCTTTTCGGTCTCAAATGCTTGCTTTAATATAAAGTAAAACGCAAAAGTTATAGCTTTAACGGAAGTGGAAGTCAAAACTTAATTTGAAATGGTTCGTATGTGGGAGGGTCGTCTTAAATAATTTATTTTTAAATTGTTTATATAATTTTCCAAAAGCTTATTGTTCTTTGTGGTTTAGATTATTATCGACAACTTCACACACAACAAAATACTTGCCACTGCTCCACTTGCTTTATTGACCGGAAACTATAGTCGAATAAGATCCGCTTTTATGTGATATAAGAACAGGCAGCATAACAAATTGGATACTAAAATATATAAAAGAATGATAAAGGGCGTAGTTTTGCCTGGTTACATTGAACGTAACTACGTACGTAAACATTGATTGTTGTTGAGATGTTAGTCTTTTTGATAATGCAGGAATGCCGTAATGCCAGGAATGCCGTAAACAATAATATAATTATAATACTACTTTTTTATTTAAGTATATTTATACTCTTGTACTCGTATGTTAAGTGTGATCTTCTGTATCAGAAATGTGTTTAATTCACGACGATTCATTATTTTTATCAAGGTCTAAAATATAAAGATTTTGCACATAAGTATTTGTCATTGTTTACACAAACTATTTGGCAGGTAAAAATAATATTTCATTCTTGCGCTCATTTCATAAATGGCTCCGGAGACCGGAGGAAAACCTGCTACACGATACAACATTTAATTAAAAGTAGAAACGTTAATAGCTTGTTATTATTGTCCTAGGTAATACTTCTTTGTAACACGCTTTTAAACCTCTGAGCTTATTTTTTGGGTTGTAAATAAAGGCTAACCTTTTTTGTAAAATACGCTATTACTTACAATAACCACCTTCTTTACCGGTATAATATACACTTAGTACATATTCTTACTATACCAATGTTTCAAATAATAGGTCGTGACGATATTACTCAGTACTATATATATATTGATATTTCATCGTACAAACGATATGAGTAAACTGAGTGAATTAAAGTGGTTCGGGAGGTTGAGAGCATTGGACGAATTAAGCGATTCAGCGGCAAGCGGAGATTGCAACGGAAATGTTGTGAAGTTCCCGTCGAATCGATATCGAATAACAGCATTAAGTTCTTTTACCCAACTCGTGGATGTTGATATTATAGCTGGCAGCTAATTTGTTAGTTTAATCTAATTTTATTGTTATTATTTCAATACTCTATTTTAAAGCAATTTTATGAAAAAAACAGGGTAAATTAACGTTAACATTGCAAAAAATAGACACCGGCTTAGTTCATGTAACGCTGTAAAATATTTCATGTATTACCGGGACAAAAGAAATTTCGAAAGACGACAAAAGAAGTTTGACATTATTTAGACAGAAGTTAATCTGTTGATAATACCGAATTCAAGTGTATATTTTCCCCTAAAGATGATTTTAGACAATGCTTTTAACATTAAGTTGTCCAATTGTAGAATTCTCTAAAATTATTGTAAATATTTCCTTTAAATAAACAGTAATATGTAGCGGTAATGATCAATTTACTAACGGACAAAATCCATTTTCTGCACTTTCATAATAATTGGGTGATTTTATTATATTTTTTTAAAGATGGCTCCATGATAATAAAAATATTTCTTTATCTCACCTTTTGCTCACATAATTTTTTAACCATTTTTGTTCTTTTTTCCAGTTATTAATTTAAAACAACATTATGCATAATAAAATTTTAAAATTTTTCATTGTAATATATTTAGTTTTTTTTAATGCAGTTATATAATTAAATATAATAATGTTTTAAAAATAAGCACAGTTGTTTTCGACCCTTTTGTAGAATGTATCGCATGGGGAATACTTTGTGGGTTCGAGATGGAAGTTATTTTTCAAGAGAAGTGGGCAATGTTTGCCGATTGATCCGCGGGCTTGTTTGCACAGTCCATCATGTGAAGAGGGCTGTTTAAGCGGTGTGTGCTTACTTGGATAACGGTGTGCAGTGATTCTATTGATAACAAAATGTTGGAATATTCCACCTCTTCTCGGGTTGTTATACAAATTTTATTTAACAAATAAAGAATTCAACTCGCTGTTTTGGGGAAACAAATGAATTTTCGATATTTGTATCTAACATTTGATGAACAGGTTTAAAAAGTTTGAGAGTTTTTAATGGCTAATGTTTGATTATACTTTGTCCAATGTATGATGATACTTTTGTCATTTGACACCTATATAGAGGGTATAAAGTTGCTATTGCAACGTCAAGCCAAACATAAGGAAAGAAACGCAACCTTAGTACGTAGCAATAAGGAAGTGACACCCGTCAAAAGTGTCATCCTACATTGGACAAACTAAAATTTGTAGTTGCATAATTTTGCATTATAAAAGTAAAAAATAAAGTCGATTGTGGGAAAAACAAAATAGGAAAAATTTGTACTTTTTTCTTACATTTTAAAAACAAACTAATAAAAGTTAAACATCATGAACGGGTAACAAAAAAATGTTAAAAAAAATACTGGGATGGAGCAACCAATTGAACCATAAGAACAGTAATCATAACAATATTTCTTACATTTATACCAATCAGCCTAGCTCAAAGTAAACACTATACGACTTGTGTTATGGATATATACTAGGGTAACGGATAGACTTACTTATATGATACATTGTTCGTTGTGCTGAGAGGCTGGTGACAATCATTTAGACAACCCTGACACAGTGTCTGACCGCGATAAACTCCGAAACCAATTGATTGTGATATATTTTTATCATTTGCTGGATTTGTTTCAATTTAAGACAAATAATAGGTTTATTTTTAATTTATATTATAACACAACGACGCGTCGAGGGAAGTAAAGTAGCTCTAATCCCAAGTAAAGTGGCGCAAGCATTTGTGATACGGAAATAAAATACAACGACGGTACCAACAGCGAGACCCAATCCAAAAGAGAAAATTCGGTTTCTGTATTGTCCCCTTCGAGCGGTTTGCATCATCATCAATAATTCAATAGAATGAGTTCTTGGGAAGATAAACCTGCGTTGATTCAAGACCCCACATACTACTTACAATTAGTTACGATTACGAAACAAGTACTCAAGGCGTCCATTGCAATATTGAAATATTGAAAGTACCCTGGATCTTAGAAGGTCCCAGTGAACTGCTTTCTATTTCCCTGTTATGTAGTTGCAATAATTTTAACAAGAAATTCATTAAAATTGTCGTTTTAGAGAAAAAGTAAAAGAACATAAATAAATAAAAACATAATGAACTTGCACTTTAATGTTAAAATGTTAAAATTTTGAAAGTGAGCTTTGTAGCTTTCTCTTTATCTAATAGGACACGTTTAAATTTTGAAGTAATACTTCTTTTGAGGCATTGAGGGTGAAATTTTTAAGGTAACGGAAGTCGCTCACGCAGAATGCAACGAAAAAGGCGACACCATGATGTTGTTAAAGTGAATAAGCTAACTTGAAGATATCTCATTTAAAAATTGAATAAAAAAGTATATCTTCTGCCGAGCGTACATAAGTTACACGCTCGTTTTTTGTATAATAAAGAGCTCGTGTGCATCTAAACTGTTACCCTGTAGTACGACGTCGTAGTTAAGCCACGCGTGTGCGTGATAGGCTATGACAGGTGTTTTTTAATTTGTCCATATTTTAGTTTTCCTGAAGCACATATAAATTTTTATAACTAGCCTTATTTTGGAATATGTGCTTTAAAATGAATATAAGAAGCAATATTACTACCAAATTATAATAATAATAATAATAATAATCATTTATTTCAGGCAATTTACCCATAGCAAACAGAAATAGCAAATACAGACAATTTCATACATAATAATAATTAAAAAAAATAGATTAAAATACAAATAGATTAAAATAATTGAAATAACAACAAAAATTTAGAACACGTTCAAATTTTGTTTGGTTTTTATGTTAAATTAATACCTATCTAGTTAGTTTTTTGTCTTGGTCTAAATTGTGTTAATTTAGATTTATTGAAATTCACT
Source organism: Calamotropha paludella (assembly GCA_927399485.1). NCBI lineage: Eukaryota > Metazoa > Arthropoda > Insecta > Lepidoptera > Crambidae > Calamotropha > Calamotropha paludella. Next base: position 13,100,540 of record OV656803.1, on the reverse strand, counting down.
TTAAAATTGTGATTGCTTTGGCTAAGTTGGCTTGTTGTTCTTTGTTTATAATATTATTGGTTTTTTCATTAACTTTGTTACTGTTGATACAATTAAACACAACAGAAAAATAATCGGCAAACAGTATCTCTCTCTAAATTTAAGATTTAACAACAACCCATGGCAGTTGAAGGTTTATACCCACAAGGCCTTTATTCCAACCACTCACTTTTATGACATGGACTTTCTAGTTAATTTTTCTTCCTTGTTTTCTTTTGGAAAGGAATGTTGCTGTAATATTTAGTAGGTAGTAACAACAGGTAGTACTCAATAAAAAGTTTATTCAATAGAAATTATTGATGAAAGTTGATAGATAAATTAAGCATGAGAAGACAGTTGCATAAGTCGTTCAAGTAGATCTCGATTTTCGACTAAATCTTTTTTCTTATTGTTTTTTTTTCAACCTGTAAAGCGGAAAAGACTGATCTATGTTAAGCTCATCAATATTGAGAATGGAGAATGGTTTTATGATTAAACAAAAGCAAAATAAAAAGGAAAATTAAATTCCCTAAAAAGGAAAACTTTCTAAAAGCTCGCGTTTTTTATTTCAATGGAATCCCATAGAGACAATGTTTTTTGGACAATACTTTTTTATTTTTGCGGGCTCCGTCACGCTCTAGTCATATGCCTGTTAGTTCGATTTATTTCAAAAAATACAAAAATCGGCTAAGAACTCATACAGTTATGGCGTCACATACATTTCGTCATTGAAGCTGATCCATGGGAGCTTCGCTCGCTCTGCTCCAATAAAATTAGAGGATCTAGAATAATAAAAGAAGTAAATCGTTAGAAGAACGTCCTTTGTTGAGCAATGAGAGTAGCAGACAGTTTAAAAAGCTTACTACGTAAGACGGAGCTCGCGACTTGAATGCAGATTTCTAAGACCCTATGTTTTGTGGCTTTTTAAATAATCTTTATTTTAGCCTTTATATTGTATGTTGTCTAATTTAACTAAACACATTGAAAGGGGCACCGCCATCATATTGAAATACACATTCTACATTCTTCTTTTAAATAAAGATACAGATATAACTCCCGTCGTAACCAAAAACAAGCGATCGAAAAAATGTTACATGATCCAATCGCTTATATAATTCAAGACAACTTGGACACACCGCGATCTAGAAATTAGCATCGTCATCTGTTATTAGCTAGACTAACTACACATACAATACTGACGGCTGAGCGAGCTGAACAATAATTTATTTCAACATACCGCCCACCAAGAAATTGTCCTTCAAAACAAATCAAATAAGAATTTTACAATGTACATAAATTATCAATCAAAATTTACCTTGAGAGAAAATGACACAACAAACAAGATATTAAATATGTATGTAATTCATAAGTTCTTATAACCACGTAAATATGATACTTAACATAACGAGACAAACTCAAAATATTAAAAACAAAACAATTCAATATCACTTTGGCAAAAGACATAGTTTGTTTATTGGTCGTTTCTAAAATTTTTCCTTGCACTTTGTGGTAACAACTCGTGAAATTTTATCTTTTCCAGGATTCTTTTGAACAATTCTAATAAGAATCCATTAAGTTGGAGGTATAATTTCTTCTCGAATTGTATCAACATCACCGATATCTACCTTGGATTTCTTGGCACTCCATTTATATCTCTTATCTAAATTAATCTTTTGACCAACGATACCAGAAGTCATTCCTCATTTTTTTAATTTTCCATTCCATCTTTCCATCCAGTCCAGTTATCGTTTGGGTATGATTAATACAATATTCATCACACACGTTAACAAGCGGTTCACCTAAAAGGAAGTGGCCAGAAGTTAATGGGATCAATCGAACTTTCGCTTAGTAAACTTATGGGACGTGAATTTAGACATGACTCGACCTGAATTAATACAGTTGATAACTCTTTGAAGGTAAGATTATGATCGCCCATTATCTTCCTTAAATGTGTCTTTGTTGAACAAACACCGGCCTCCCAGAGGCCATCGAAATTGGGACTGTGAGGTGGTATATAATTAAAGGTATATAATCCATTTGCATAAAAATTTAAACCATAAAATATGTTGGCATATGATAATTCATACTAATGATATTTACGCATAATATTATAATCCAAAACAAATTTAGCATAATCATAAATGCAATCAGCATAATCATATTTAAGCATAAAATTCACAATCATTACTTTATTAAGGCATAATGGTATCAAACCATAATGAATATAATCATAATCATCTTACGCAGAATAAGTAACTCCTAAGGTAATAGACACACATCAAAAACTTTTTAAATAAACATTGCTCTAATAAAATTCACCTTACCTAACCTAATTGTTATATACAGAGATGCATATAAATAGCTATATAAAATTTGCATGAAACTCATTGAAAAAACTAAATTTACAATTTTTTCATTCATTTATCCTATTAACCTTTTTTATAAAATACTATTATGCGACTATACACTATGCCTAAAAACATTGTGCAAATTATAATTATGCATTAAAATATAAGACCTAATTATAATTATGCCACAGAACATATGCTGCTAAAATTCAATTATGACAAAGTAATATTATGCAAAAAAATGCCAAACTCGTTATGCCAAACAATTTTATAGAATAAATACATTATGTTAACGACAGGGATCCTAACAAAAAGGAACGTTTTGTTAGGATCCCTGAGCGGGTTACTCTGCAATATCTTGAGGCGTACGAGATTTGGTGATGTTAAAAATATCTCTTAACTCTCAAACGGCGTCGACGAAATTAGTTCCATTGTCGCAATACAAGTCTTGACAACGACCACGACGGCCAACAAATCTCCGAAATGCAGCGATAAAACTATTTAAGGTTAAGTCAGACACGGCTTCGAAATGAATGGCACGCGTCACCATACAAACAAGCAAACATTGTATGATTGCCCTTGTAAGATTTGGCTCCCCGTTCTGGCGAAAACCTCAGGTCCTGCGTATTCAACTCTAGGTGAATTAAAAACTTTACAAGGATGTAAACGTACTTCCGGTAATTGACCCATCAAGGGGATGTGTTTACGTTGCTATCTGATGCATGTGACACTACGTCGCAAGTGTTTCTTGACTTGATGTCGGGAATGTATATGTATATCAAAATCAGTTTTGGGAAAAGCAAGCATAGCCTGAGGTCCACCGTGCATTGTTGAGTGGTGAACATCGTCGATAATGAGCTGGGTAAAGTGACTTATTTCAGGTATTATCAAAGGATGTTGCTGATCGTAACTCAACTTTGCCATTTCGAATCGAACACCGACTCTAAGAAGTTTCCTTTCATCTAAAAAGGGGTTAAGTGAGCGCTGTTCACTTATTTTTAGGACATTATCATGGGCTTTTAATCTTGCACTTGCTTAACAATACCTCTAAAGATCTATTCATTTCATTTACAGTAACAAACTTTGGAAACTTTTCTCTATCACTACTCTTCAACTTCATATTCAGAAATCTTCTCACATATGAAACTATTTTCTTAAAAGAGGAATACTTGCTCCACAAAAAAAATCTTTTTTCTTCTTCTAACAACTGTTTGTTCTTATCCTCCTTTTTAACAGCTACAAAAGTATTGATGTTTGGTACTTGGTTTATTCTCATTTCTTCTTGGGTAGTGAGCTGTGACCATGATAAGTCAATTGTTGGTGAAGCCATACTGGTTCTTCCCACCAAAGTGTTTCCTTATATTCCAATATATTGATATTGAGAATATCTGAAATGCTGTTGCTGACAAAAGTTGTATAACGTGATGGATAACAAAATTTCTACAGGCCCACGGTATTTTAGGACGATTTTAGGACGGAAGTATTTATAACATACAAGACAAGTACATATTTATACATCGACCACATAAACCCGTGTTTACACAAGCCATTAGGTGAAGGATTTACGCGTCAAGAGGTGTGTACACACGCTGTTGATATTAGGGTTGCCAACCTCTGATAGAGGATTTAAGTTACAACCTGTTCGAATTAAAGGTATGGGATTACTTAAACGAAGTCCTCCCGAAGTGCTTTGTCAAAACGTAATTTAGTTCAACTCTGCGTCCATAGTAAGAATCAGAAATGGATGTAAGTAAACAAACCGGATCGCCAAATAATTGAACAATTTCAAGGTAAGAACAATTCGTAAAAAGTTTAAGCATCACAATAAAACTATACGTTTATTAAGTCTAACCGATTTTCAAGAGTGACTAAGCAACATAGACTTATAACTTCCACGAAAAGATTCAAGAAATACTTTTTTGACTTCCTAATAATTGTTGCATGTTCTATTAGGACATTTTTTCGAGGCTACGTAGTTACTGGATAACGCATATCAACACATTTGACCTATATTATTTTACTAAATTTGTAACAATAGTACTTACATAACAATGGTATCAGTAAGGTGTTTAGTTTGTGCTTCAGAAAGCGAAAAATAAATATATTAATTAAGTCATGTAAAACTACTTGAAATCTATTAACTACATTTTTGGTTCAGTCACAAATTTAGTATCTCTCAAAGAGGGCCTTTAAATAATTTGGCAAATTGTTGTATACTTTGATAGCGTGAACCGTTTATTAACGTTGTAAGGTGCACCGGGACGACGGGGCACTCGGTGCCGTGAGACGCACCTATCTTATTTGTTTCCAATCTTCTTTTCTGATAAAGGGGCATAATTCATAGATTTCGGTCACTGTAAGAGATTGATTAAGGGAATTCATAGTCATGTTTTATATTTTTCTGCCCAGTATAAAAACACTTCGAAATTATAATTGGTATTTTTTTATGTTTTAACATGAAAAGCGTATTCAATAATATATACCCTGGAAGGTTTCAATACATATATATTAAAAACTAATCTCCGCATTATTTAAGCATCCTAACCAATGAATATTAATGAAGCTGCATGACAATGAACGTCTAAATATGTATTAACAGGAGTACAAGTTTTCCATTTATTAACACTTTATGACGTGGTTTGGTGGAATATTCTATTATGATTATATAAAAGGTATATTAAAAGGTATATAATTTATAATAATCACATGAAATTACTGTAGTGTATGTACGTGGTAAACAGTAAAGAATAACAAGTACACTTACTGTGTATATAATTTACTGTAGTTCGCAAACATGTACTAATCCGAACAGAAGGCACTGGAGAAAACAGCATAATACACATCACAGCACAAAAGTAAGTCAGACAAGAAATAAAGAAAGTGAAACAATATAAAGGCACAAGTAAAAGCGGAAGAGAGAAGTATACAATGCGTATGCGTTGCTAAATAAATAGGCGTAAGCAAAGTAGCATGCGTTTCGCGTCGTAGTCAAAGCTCGACTGGTTTTCTAAGGCTGCGGCTGCGCAAGCGCCGCCGCCCGGTCTGATTTTGTTCAGACTAAGACTCAGCTAACAAGACCGGTTGTCGCTAGTGCGAGGGTCATGCGTACCGATCGATTGGTTTATCGATATCGACCAACTAGAACACTTGTAATTAATACATTTTTTTTATTATAATAATTATTATACATATATATTATGTTAATTACTAAATGTTATTATATAATTTAGGTGTAACTTAAAACGTAAGTTGAAATAAGTGTATGTAGTAAGTTAATTAAGAAAATGTAATTATTATAGATAATATAGATAATCATGTAAATATCTAGTTAATATTATAAGTAGCCTACATTACTACTCCAACTATAACAGAATTACTTAAAATATACTTGCCTCAGACAAAGGTTACTACTGATTGCGTTAGCCAGATTTTTTTTTACTATACGATGCTAAATATTTTTTTGAAGAAAATAAAAAACAAACCGTTCCTTATAAATGGTGGTGTTTTTTTTTCTAATTTAACGTTTTATTTTTTGTTTACTAGTTTAAGAATTTTAGAACTGTTTTTGAAATGTAAATACTATAACACAATAGACACAGTGTGACTGTATGTTGAATAAATATATAAAACATGATTGTGGCTGTCAGTAAGTAGTAAGTAAGTCTCAGGGCAGACCCCAAACACAATACAGCAGGGGCGTGCATACCATATAGGCAATTAGGCAGTGCCTACCTCATTAAGAACCTAAATAATATACTACTAGTATTAAAGTTAATTTAGTTTAATTGGTTCCGTAATTCTATACTCAACCAAACTTCTATTGAGCACCCGCCCGGTAAGTTTTTCTTTACTACGTACAGTAACGGTAGGCAGTCTAAAGATTGCCTATTCGAAGCGAGCAGCGTTTCATACAACATAATTAATAAAAGTATTGGTCAATATTATACGGCCGCAATACAAAGTGCGCTCTTTGTCCGTGTAACGTTCTAAAACATGAGCTACGCAATTTAAAAGTATTTTAGTTCCTAGGTAAGCAAGCTTACCTGCCGAGCGAGATAAACCGACGACCCCCGATCCTATATCTGTCTCACTCGGTCCTATACGCAATAGATGAGATGGATACGCTACCGCACGAGAGCGGATAAGTTGAACAAGTTTCGACTTTATTGCGATGTCATCACCAGTGGTCGGAGTAGGTATATTGATTTTAGATACTTGCGTCATGATATCATAACATGGACATGCATTTCTTCCGGAATGTACCGGAGTTTCCAAAAATTTGGTAAATAGAGTAATAAAATAAAAAACCATATGTAAGCAAACAAAATTGTTTATTGTGAATACAAATAATCATTATTACAGTTTTATTAAAAACAATTATTTTTAATCCTCATCGGTTACAATTTCTACATTTTGATTTTCTGTCTCTATACAATTAAAATAAATAACTATAATTTTTTCAATATTTTCGATTTTTAAGCTATTTCTTTTAACATCTAAGATCCATTTGTAAGTGGAAAATGATCGTTCAACATCTGTAGATGTCAATGGAGCGAATTTGAAATAAAGTTTCTGATTATTTGCTACGCTTTTTTCAATACTCTCGCTGTATTCTCTAATTGTATCTAAATCTGGATTTCGTTCCATAACTGATTCTATTTTATTTTTTATATTCTCATTATTGCACTCGTTAAGCGTAGCCCTTACTTGATCAAATACTAAAAGTGAATCAGCTAGAGATAAATTTTGTTTTTGTAACTCTTTTAGGGCTAGTAGTATAATAGAGTAATTTTCTTCGATATATTTTAAATCATTTTCTAAATTTTGTTTTTCCAAAATGTTTTTTGCGTTTCGTATGGCTATAGCATCAGAACTGCTCAAGCAGGATAAAACTTCTTTTATTTTATCTAAATGTTGAGCGTAGTAAGATGTTGCCTGTAACCAAGTACCCCATCTGGTAATGACTGGTTGCGGAGGCAACGGTAAGTCAGGATATTTTTCTTTTAAAATGTTTACCCTACTAGGAGCCTTTAAAAATACTTTTTTAACATTTGATATAAGAATATCAATATCGTTGTATTCTGACCTTATCTGCTCACTTACACGATGAAGAGCGTGCGCCAAACATGTCACATGCTTCATTTCAGGTAAGTAATGTTTTAAATTTCGCCCTGCAGATAGCATGTACGCGACACTGTCAGTGCAAAGCATTAAAATATTGTCAACTTTCGCTTCAAAAGTGTTTTGCCATAAATTTTCTAGACATTGCAGTACAAATTGTGTTATTGTTTGTCCATTTACTGCTGTTAGCATTTTACAAGCAATCAAATAAGGCCGGCCTGCACTATTACTAGGATGCAATGGTTTTATTAGGAAATTGACTATGTATCGACCAAAAATGTCTGTTGTCTCATCCAGCGATATCCATAGTTTCTCATTTTTATTAATTTCATAAATCGAATTGATTTTATTCCTATAAAACTTCTCCAAATAAACTTTTCGTAACTGTGATTCGTCAACCACTTTACGATTGGTACAAACGCAACAACAAGTACTGCACATATATTTCTGAAAAAACTCTTTGAACGCTGGATTTTTCATTTGCGACCAAGGAATATTGCATAGAATCAGGAACTTAATGAGGTCGAAGTAAAATTCCTCTTGCGGTCTCTTAAATTTTCCTTGATGTACAGCGCCTTCAATGTGTTTGGTAATGTTGCCTCTATTCACAGCTTTCAAATGACTTTCACACTTTGTACAGTATATAGTGCCACTAGCGTTATCGTAAAGTAGCTCAGGATAGTGCAATAACCACTTTAGCACTGTTTCAGCCTTGACCTTTGCCATATTTATTTATATGTCACCTAAAACAATGATTTAAATTTACAATATATACATACACAACTGTAAAGTCGATAATGAAATTCTGTTTCATATAAAGTGATTTTTTTAACTGAAGCGGTGATAGCCCTGCGGTGTGCGTACCGGACTCTCATGCGCTATGATGATTGCTATAAAGTGATATTTTAACTGTTTCCAAGTTCTAAAACCTTCTTAAATAGTGAAAATAATTAAAACTTACCCGTACAAAAACAACTTCAAATGGGCCCAATCCAAGAGTAATAAATCGATGTCCGTAGTTATAAGCCAAATTCGTCGTTTTAAGTAGATTTCAGAAGACAGTACACAAGCCAGGGTCAAGTCAAGATATTCACAACACATAAAATAAGCGCACTCCACGAACCGAAATAAGTGAGTGAGCCACTTGGTCTGGATGTCGGTGCGAGCATTGTTTTCGAACAAACAGTCAATGAGTCATCCAGGATACTTGATTCTAATTGGTCAGATGCGTTGAGCATAGACATAAGAGGACAAAAGACCCTGTTTGCCGGATGTCGTGTGTTGAAATGAATATTATTATTATATCATTTTATAAATGAGAGCGAGTGAGAGGCACGCGTCCCTTCCACTCGGGCATGGTTAGCCCGCCTAAGAGCGAGAGAGACAGAGCGAGAGAGAGAGTGAGAGAGATAGGTATACACACCGGTTCATGTCTTGCGCTTCTATTTCGCTTAGGCGGTGATATATGAAATTCAGTGCGAGATTCTTTGTATAAATTAATGTTTTAAATATAATTCTTTGTATAAATAAATGTTTTAAATTGTTACTATTATTTCATCCTTCTTCCTACTATACGAATGAATATTCACATTAAAATTATTTTACCACTCAAAGTCGTTGTCACGTAAAACTTTCGCCCGTATATCGACTTTACAGGCAACCAATTTTTTTTACTATTAAATTCTGGCCATCTACGCCACTAGCAGCATAGCGTTGAGAGTATTGATACATTTTTAACTAGTTTCATGTAATAATTTCGATGTTTCGGTATTTTTATCATAATAATCCGGAAACTCGGAGGCGTATCCATATTAACATATACGTTTGATGTCAGTGACCTTAATTCAATATACCTACTCCGACCACTGGTCATCACTTATGACTATGACTTGAGACGTATACTGAAAAAAATGACCGCCAATCAAGACCGTTATTTTTCACTTCATTCAGAAGTCGTTCGCTCATATGCGGAGCCGAAATCTAACTACCTATACTAATTTATTAGAGATAATTGTTCTGTTAATGTGTTTGATGTCGTTTTCGAAGGTTTGTGGACTGTGTTTACTGCTTTTTTATCGTGGATGATGTGCTAGATCTTCCCCAGGCTTGGGGTCTCCCGGAATTTCGAGCTGTCGTCGTTAGTAAGTACCTACCTATACTTTTATACGCACTAAATCATATCTCTATTAATCTGCAATTGTCGATTTCTTAAGTGTTTTGTACCATATAAATCAGAAGTAGGTAAGAAAATCTAATAATATAATTTTGCACTAAATGGAATAAACATTCAAGCATTCCTATTTCTTATTCCTCAACCAGGACCAAGAGACCTTTTTTAAGATCCTGGAAAATGTAGCAAGCAGATATTACCATGTAATGCTACCATCGGTAATTTGAATATTTCAGCAGATTTTTCTCTAAGCGTAATTACTTACATGCAAAGCTCTTCCATCATCAATGTTTTTAACCTATCAAGGATCCAAGATTGTAAGGCCTATCTTATTGCAGGATAGTAAAGTATTAACTGAAGGCAATTAAGCTGCAGAGACCATTCAAGTGGCAGAAAAATCCAAACCAACCTTTATTCAATATTATTATGCAAAATACTAGTGATAAAAAGAAGAAACTTTGTATGGCTTAAATGCTGTTGTTGCTGGTTAACGAAACGATTTAAATATTTGGCGGAATATTCAGTTGAACAATAGTTTAGACTTTTCTGCCTTATGAAAACCTCATGGATATAAATTGGTGAGTATCTATTATGATATATTTTTTTGTTTGTAAACATAGAATGTGTAATAGTCATTTAAATAATAAAACTAGCCTAACATGTTTAGCCAACAATATGGCATATAAAGATATTCCTTATAAACTAACAACATATTAAGAATTATTATATAATTATGAAACCATTGAAATGAAATAAATAAGTAGTAGGTATATAAGATTGATGCTTTATGTTCAATGATTCTTTGTCTTAAAAGTGTGTTTTACCTAAACTAGTAACATAAGTGTATCTTATGATCAATTGAACATAAAGGGAATTCCCTTATTTATATATAAGAATACATATCTTTCGATTATTTTGACACATGAAAGCTTTTGCTGAACTGGTCCGATTTTAATACTTTTTTAGTACTCATCACTCAATTGCCTTTTCTCTTTTATTTCTAGAAAATTGTTTGAACTAGCTTACATTTCCTCCTTCAACTTCAACAACCATAAATATATTATTCTATTTACACTAGATTACATTAAAATAAAATGAATTTTGATATATGGTTATTTCAAATGATATGTACTTGCATACTGTGTACATTTACTATTCTTTTGTTTCAGCTTGTAGACAACTTCAATAATCTACATTCAAAATACATGAACAAATATATTTGTATATTCCCAGTGTAAAAACAAATTAACTGAACTTTTGAGAAAGAAAAAATCTAAAATTATTATCACAATGACATCATTCATTTAGGAGATGGTGAGTTTTGACTCTTTTAGTACCATAATTACATTTTAACAATTCTTAAAATATGAAAAATCATCATACAGAATGTCAATATCATAAGGATAATTAATGTTGGTGCTTGTGTTTTATAAGTGAAAATAAAAATATTTTTTAATTTCAGATTTAGATAGAAAAGAGAAAAAGCTTGCAGCTGTATTGAGCTTACCAGAATTAATCATCCCAAGTATTGTTGCATTGCCCGGCAAGTCTTCTTCAACAAGCTCTACACACTACTCCCCTATACCATCACCTTAAATCAATTGGTAGCTTTTTTATATTAAGAGATATTTTTGTAATTATTAATTTGAAATCAGACTTCATTTTTTTTGTAGTGTTGATTGTTGCATTAGTCACGAGACTAAATAGGATTAATATAATTAATAGTGTTAAGTTTGTGTTGTAAAAATAGCAATCATATAAACATTTTGATGGCACCACTTATAGATTTATATTGGTACCTAGCTTACTTAAGAATAATAGATATATTGCAGTGTTTATTCATACATTTAAATGTGAATTACAGAATCCGGTAAAAGTTATACCAATTTGTTTAATTGCAAAAGAAACCTTATCCAACAGAATAAAAAGACATTTATTTTCTGCTCAACTAACGTCATGGTACTGATGTCATAGTTTGTTTTTAAGTATTGAAAGCGCTAGATTTGTTGAGCAATAGAAATGTCCAAATAAACAAATGTCATAAGCTGATAAGACTTTAAAAAGTGTCTTATACAAATTATTTGAACATGAAAATTACTCAACCATATCTATAGCTAGCTATATTACAGTACCTTATCCACATGAAGTACCTAAAACTCAATAATTAGGTAAAATAATTGAATTGAATATGATCTCGGTTAATTCTTTAAAGATAACTTGATTGTTATAAAAAAGATAAATATTAACTTAAATGTAAAATATTGTTAATTTTAATAAATAGTTGTTTGCATTCATTACCAAACATTAGCCAATCAATCATATACTTATTAAAAACTATCAAGTGCTTTGTAAATGGCACAAATTAATTTATAAAATGAAATGTATGACATGATAGGGACGACTAAAGCGTAATAAATATTATAAAGCCTTTGTAAAATCCATAAAGCTTTTGTGATAGCCATAATAACCATACTTGATGCAGTTGACAAATACTTGTTTGATTTCAATAAGATTGCTTGTTCACGTCGCTTAATCAAGCACAACTTATTGCTAGAATCATGTTGCTTTGTGCGCTCGTATATAAACAAGTTTCTTGATACCCTCTAACATAATTTTGATTATTCCAACCCATTATTTTTTTCAGTGATGAAAAATGTAACAAGGCCGCCGAAAAGTGCCTCCTTCCTTTAGTTCGTGTTTTTGTATTACTTATAGTTAGCTTTAGCACGCGCGCGCGACCGATAATTTAATTACATTAGTAATATCATTACAATATTATCTATTAAGATAGCATTTTTTTGTTGTTTTTTGTTAATTTCCTGTGTGAGTGTTTGTAGTGTACTGTGTGTAAAGAAAAAAGATGTTGATGTTGTGAGTGTTTTTTGTTAAAAATAAGTATTGAAGTTAGGTATTTAATAATGGAGAAATTACAGTGTGCCGATTGTAAGGATTCGATTTGTGTACAAAAACTACGTACCTATCCTTTCGGACAATTTACGTTCATAGATAAATTTAAAATCGTTTCTTTTACTAGACCAACTCCAAATATCGAGCTTATTCAACGGAAAGGTAAAAATATCAGACATTTCAATACCAAATATTACGACAGTTATACTCGGCTAGCTGGTTGCCGCCATTCGAATTTATTGTTTTGCTTTCCCTGTCTTTTGTTTTCTACAACAAAGACGGTGTGGAATGACACTGGTTACGGTGATTTTAATAATTTAACAAACCTTGCTAAGAAACATGATCAATACGACAAGCATTAGTAAATAACGTACTAGAAATTTATTTACAAAAAGACAGACGAGTTGATCTTGTTTATAAATAAAATAAAATTTAGAAATATAATACATAAGTAATACGAAAAGGTTCGATCGAATCGACACAAACTGCAACAACATCTTTTTTTTCTTACTCAATTTACCTCAGTCAGTGTATTATTACTCGTATAATTATTCATACCCGGTATTCGTAAATCGTGAGTGATGATGTGAAGTGACAAAAAACTTATAACAAAAACAACGGCTTTTCTAAAAGCCTGAAAAAACCTGCAAAAAAAGTGGTAAGTGAATTTATATCCATATTACCTACCAAATATTAGGAATTTTTAAATGATAAGCGCAACTACGACTTGTTAGATCTACAGTGCCTACCGCGCTGGAAAACCAATGCACGCCCCTGCAATACAGGTACAGTAGCCAGCTGAACGTGGCGTGCTTGCAGGTCTTTAATACTAATAATCTATGTACTTTAGCCCTGACAATAAAATGTATATAATTAAATTCCTAAAATTGGTGTATCACAATAGATTCAATTCTAAGCTAAGCTGATTGAATCTTTCGATTTGTAAAACGTGAGTGTGTAATAAATTAGTATATAATTAACTGATAATTATCGACTTGAATTTTCATACGTAGTAGGCGTTCAGCGTATAACATGATCTTTATTGTCAGTTTTAATATTATCATATAATTGTTTTTTTATTGTATGTTAAGCAACTTTTGGAAGAGCCTGTCACCGGTTGAGTGAGCAAATAAAATGATCTGGGTTTCCATCGTGGTTCGAAAGGTTCCATAGGCCGTTGGTCTCAAATGCATATGCAGTCAATAGCATCCACCAATCCTCAGCGTGCCCGCGTTGTAGATTATAGCTAATTCTACTCTAATTATAATAATGCATAACTGACTGAGAGCGCCCGTAACCAAAGGCTCCGGGCGCGCCGCAGCTCACCCTCACCAAGCTTGACCGGTTCATAATCAAAAGCCATTTGAGAAGTCGTAATCATTAACTCGTTACTTGTCGATAGGCTCGGAGACTTGTGCTTTGTACCTAAAAATTATGAAAAGGAAAAGGAAAGAAAGAGGAAAGGAAGGAATAAAAGGGGGAATACCTATTCCCCCTTTTCCAATCAATCTCAATTTATTCCTAGTTTCTTAGTATAGTAATAAACATTTATCTACACAAATGCTGTGTAAACCTGTAACACTTGTATTATTTCGTTAGATAATTCCAAAGGTAATGATAATATTATTCTTACATTCACTCCATTTAGCCTAGCTAGTAAGCATTGTAAGTTTAGGATTTATGATTAGGAACTTTCAAAGTTATATAAGATACTTTGCCGGTTCTTTTTTATTTGAAATGTTGTCTTATAATTTATTAGAAAAATAGCAAAGATCTGACTAAAAAACGTTTAAATATGAAATTTCGTACAAACAACTAAACGACTTTTGAGGGATAAACATTTTTCCTTTTAAGGGATCAACAATAAGGGACTGATTAAAAATAACAGGGGTATACAGAGAAAATTTATTTCATTTATAAGTATATGTAATCGGTATTTACCATTTACGCGTAACTGTTCACAGGGTACTTAATTTAGTTAATTAATAATCAATGGGGTAGCCTTTGTTGTCAATAACAGCTTTGCAACGACGAAGCATTGATTCTAGTAGTTTCAGACATTTATTTAAAGGGATTGAGTTCCATTCTTCGTAAAGTTCGTTTTAACTGGAATTGCTTTTTATGAGAATTTCTTATGCTATACTACAGATTCTTGATAGGGTTTAAATTCTAATTATTGGCAGGCCAGTTTGAGACGCTAAAATATGCTGTTTCCTAAGAAAACATTTGACACTCTAGCTCGAGTGTTTAGGATTATCGTTTTGCTGAAAGATCCAGGTTACAGTCAAATGGTTTTCTAATCTTAAGATGTTTTTGTACTGAAATTAAACTATTCGACCTTCAATTTTAGGATCGTGTCCATCTCAACGTCTGGAAAACTATTTCCACCAACGTGCTTGACTATGCTCCTTAAGATTTATAATCGAAAGCATCGGTGTTGTTTCGTAAGAAGCGGTATCTGGCGAGAAGCCCCCCAGACAATTATTCTTTCATTAATCTTCGTCATACAAGTTTTGACAAACCGTTGCTAGGATCATGAGGCAAAAAAACTCAATTTTTGGTTTGCAACCTTTTAATGGATCTTGTTTTGCAATTCGGGAACATTTTCAATAGTTCCTTGTTTTTTTGTGGTCAATAGCATTGAAAACTTTCTTTGCATTTAGGCTATTATCCTTCATGTCCACTTTAAAATTAACAATTATTTCTATAGTTGATGCGGCACAACATTTGTTTATGCCCATTTCAATTACTAAATTCCAGTTTTTTATATAAAAAATGAAACAAACCATAGATGCTTTTCAAAAGCGGTCAGTTACTTAAAATAGGTTTTATTATAATATATTTGATGAGTATTTTAATTGAGTGGCTTTAATCTCGTAAGTAATTTTACTAGCTAGGGAGGTGGTGGCAGTAATTTTTATATGATTTCATCGTCGGACAGAGGTTGATAATATTACAGCACTAAATAAAATAATCATTTTAAACATTTTCTGCCATTCATTAATTGCTACAATATCAAATAGGAGCTTGCAAAAAATGCTAATAAAAAAAAGTATCTTAAACGATATTATCGCTTCTGTCGATTCTTTATAAATTGTATTTAAAATAATAAAAAGGGAATGAAAGTCATAGTGAGAAAGAGAGAAATATAGATGCTCCAAGCATTGCAAATGTAGCGTTTTAATACAGTTTGGAGCATCTGTGCGATTAGACGTGCGTGTCAGTGTTTAAAAACTTAAAAAAAAAAAATAAGAAGGTATAAAATATATGTCATACATGTTTCTTATGTTACATCTAAAATCAGAGTTGTAGATGTTTGCCACCTTTTTTCTTATATTAACAAATACTTTACAAAACATACAAATAATTTTTGAAAAGATGAGGGAATGTTATAGCACTTATTATATTTTTTGTAGTTTTATAATTATTTTTATAAAAACTCCCACTATCCTGTCTTCTGCCAGCTTTCATTTCACTCTCTATAAAATGTATTTAATGATATAATTGATGACAGAAACGATAATATAATTTTTGACAGTATTTTTTTGCAGTTTTGAATTTATTCATAAAAAGGCAGAGCTACCTAACAATCGACGACGATGAAATCATATAGCTAAATTGCTACCAGCTTCCTAGTTTTACATATTATTCATGAATATTGACAGTTTATACTTCCACAATCCATATAAAGTGCATGTTACGCTGTATGTTGTATTTATAGAAGCAAGTATGAATACTTATGACTCCAGTCAAATGCTCCTACTCATCACACAAACGCAGATTCGAAATGTACCTTTATAAATAGCGAATCTGTACATATTTATATATTAATGTGAGATATTGAAGTGTATATAAAGTACCATAAATTGATGTTTTAGTCATTTAAAAAAGTTATTATTTATAACTACTTAGGCAAACAAACGGAGACAGTTGTTTCGTTTTTGCAAAACAAACGCAAGACAGTTATTTCGTCTTTGGAAAACAAACAGACTAGAGAGAGTTATTTCGTCTTTGGAAATCTTGTGACTATGAAGTTATGTTTTGTTACTTTTAATGAATGTCAATTCTCATATTTCATTATTATCAGTCTTATATTGTTCCCACTGTTAAGGCATAGGAACAGAAAACAGCATAGTGAGGTTTAATGGCTGTTAACGACTTCAGATGCCATTGGAACCATTCGAGTTGCTAGCGATCATTTTTGTTTGGTCACCCAATTGTTGATAGGTTGTTCCAAAAGTTGCTTAACCTTAACAATAATTAGCCGTGCACCCGAACCATAGCGCCGACGAAGAAACGATTATTGTATAACATCAATATGATAAAAGTGACAGTAAACAGTAAAAAACGAATACAAGATGTGGTTGTTTTTTAAAACTTACTAAAATTCCCCAAATTTTATAATGTCCTAAGGGAATCAAGGTAATCACATACACGCCAATATTCCGCTGACGTATCTGTAGTTACTCGCGTAATATATTAAAAGTTAAAAAAATTAAGCGATATTTTGTACAGGGATATTTTTTGACGAACGCACCTCAATAAGGTTAATACTTAACAGTTAAATAGTTTTGACTATTCCAAGTGCAGTTTGATGTAAATCTTAATTAACTTATAATTAGGGTGGTGTTTATTTTATTGTATTTATTATTTTGGAAACAAAAGCGCTCAAATTCATTTAATTCATTATGTATTGATTAATAAATAATATATTAATTTGTAGATAAATGTGAATCATTTAAGTAAAGGACATGTTTATCAATGTCGTACGTGCAGTTTGAAGATTTATCAATATTTTTATTTTGAAATAAAGACAACAAGATTTTTAGTCTACAGAGAAAAAGGAGTAATAGTTTTAAAAAATCCACTATTACGGAAAACAGCACGTCAGGCTTCCATAATTGTTTAAATTTCTAAGTTAATATTGAAATTTAAGTGTTTGTGTTTTAGTTGAAAAAAGAATGGATAAGTTTTACAGTTTATCACGCAAATGAAAATGATAAAACATTCCAACTTTAATTTAAACCTTAACACGTAACTGTTATTTTTACTTGTGCGTAATGTTTTACTGGACGTAATTCCAAATTCTTAGGAATAAGTATGAATAAAAATCTGAGAGTAATGATTATTTGTAGTGTTATTCATAATTTTGAAATTCTTTTTATATAGCCCACTTAATAACGCAATGAAACCGTTAAATCAAGCTTCAGTTTGGGCCTGTTAAAGAATCCAATAATCTTTTTACGATTTATTGCTAATGTTACAAGCGCCTGGAGTCTTCATAAAGTGAACACTTCGTGTAATTTCTGAAAACGTTTAGCTTTGCATATGTATGAAATTTTACTGCAATATAAGGCTAACAAATTAAGACTCTAAAGCTCGCTGCGATATTTATGAGTAATCAGCTTTAGAGAAAATAATAGCAAACTGGATCAACTTTAAAAATACATTTCCCTAAACCTAAATTTTTTTTCAGCTGTGTTTATATATATCTTCATTTTGAAGAAACATTTGTAGTTTTACATACTACGCAGTATTTTAACAACGTATAGGTAATATAGGGAGCAATATGACCCTTTCTAAAATCACAATTTGTCTCGTAACTGTTATAAATATATTTTATGATACTTAATACCGTTTATACTGTTATAATACTGTTATCTTTTAAAACACCTTGCCTAGTTGTATACGTATAAAAGAGATGACTATACTCATTACAGAGATGACTCCACGGATCGTCCACATTCGCTCCAGAGATCTTCGTAGGGTTGTTATAACGACTTTCGCTAAAGTTATTTATAAAACGTAACAATAAAGCGGTTCACTTTTGTTCTCACGACGTAATCAGTGTACTAACATAAGTAATAATCAGTGTAAGATACAAGTATTATAATAGACCATTTTATATTTTACTTTTAAAGGTATGATAACTTTATCGTCTTTTTAAAATCAATGTGGAAACTCTACATACTTGTCACTAAGTGTCATTAACTAAGCAAGGTCTTATTATTAATATTTTTAATAGTGAAAAGGATTTAATCGCGTTACAAAAGAGTTCATAGCGGCTGAAGAGCTGAGTTGTTGATTGTTGCACAATTTGTAAATTGTCAAGTCTTCAGTAGATGATTAGTAGATTAATTATAACTTTGGATGTTTCAGCGTTTCTGTTTATAATGTTTTGTTGTTTTGTACATATACTTTCTACCTTTTGAATTGTGTTTCTTCTAAAATTACACTGTGTTGGCGTTCTTATGTTAGTGTATGATGTAATTTAGTTACAAACAAAAAAACTCGCCATATTGATAGTAAGCAAAGGATATAATACATAAATAACGATATACGGCCGTATCTCGTATAGTATGCTCTTCGCAGTTACATTTGCCCCATGGGAGATTCGAAATCACGACCTCAGATTGTATATATTGCAAAAATAATGTTTCTATCGTATGCATTACAATTGTTCATATTATATGATTGGGTATAGTTTCGCTCGCTAAATAAATTTTAACAACAATTCAATGACCCAAATTAATAAGATTTGTCTCCAAAATGATAGATTGTCTCCAAAAAAAACCAAAGAATTTCAAAACAGTTCTCAAAACCTATTAAAAATTAATAGGAAAATAAATTGATAATTGTATTACGTTATATAATATAGTTATCGTTACAAGAGTCGTACTACAAAACAATACAGCAAACATCGGTATAAATTTAAATTAAAACTAAGAAATTTATTTCTTAGAAACCATTATTTTAGAAATCATAAAAAAATATAATATCTTAACCTAAACTTATTTCACCTGATTGGACTTGTTGTGTTAAACAAGCAAAATGATTTATGACTCTTCGACCGTCGCAGTACGCTCACTCTGCTCCCTCAGTTCTCTCCGTATGCTCCTTGATTTTTTGCAAAGCAATATTTATTTATTCCTTACGCTTACGTTACTTTACTTATATAAAGTAAAGTTACAGACTTTCGTCTAATATATATGCAATTTTTCGGTTGAACCATCTCTATAGGAATTATTAAAATAAGATTTAAAAAAAATCACAAAACAGTTAAGTAACGAACCTATCCAGTTGTAAATGATCAATGTTAATGATATGATTTAATGTAATATCGATAATTACATTACTGGCATCAACGCCAATCGCGTATGAATATTATGGTGTTAATCAATATTCATTTATTGGTTGATAGTGATTGTGTGGCCACTTATTTATAGTCCAGAATTACGTTTGAAAATGATGGTCTAAATGATTTGTTTTGTTGAATTGTTTTCTGTGAAAGTTAAATGTTATTATTGATGCAAATTGTAAAGAATAAATACTTTTTTCGTTGATAAGTACTGTAATACTAGATTGCAAATAAATTCTCATCGTCTTCTTCTTTTTTATAGTCATGTGTTCTGACCTGGTTAACATCGCTATGTTGTTTTATTGGTATGTAAAAAACACTCTCTTATATTGTGCTCTCTCGGTCGCCACATTGCACTACCATAGCAGCACGATGATATACGTGCCTATAGAACTATAGGGAGATACATATTTATAGTAATTTTGATTAAATATACTGATGAAACTTATATTTTTGATATCATTGCATATTTTACCATATTAATAACAAATAAAATCATTATAACACATCAACATTATCGAGTCGTGACTTATTGGTTAATATTCTTTACAATTTGTATTTATTGTCCCCTTTTAAATCTAACGCGTAAGCTACAGTGTTATTGCTCCTTCTATAATATTCCGAAAATAATTCAAAATTTATTTCTCCCAAAGACAATATGCTGTTAGCTAAATTTATGCAAATTAAAGTGTCATAAAGTTTGAGGACTAGGCTTGGCTAATCTAATTGTAACCGATTGGCCATCGGCTTCGTTTGTTCTAGCCGATGGCAATGCCGGCCGTGACGTAAACGAATGCAAATTTATTCGATCCCAAGCGTGAGTTAGGTCCGCCATCGAGAATCGTTTATCGTTCGCCGCCTAACGAGTGACACGACTAGGGTTGCCTCTTATGGCTTCAGGAGGCACTTGACTTAAGATATGATGTTTGGAAATTCAAAGGTAATATTTGAAAACTTTTTTCAATTTTATAGTTTTATGGCATTACAGATATCTTTTCAAGGCTTAACTGAATCCATATGCATAATATTTGCTAGCTATTAATATGAATTAATTTGATTCACAAGATTGACTGATAGAGAATGCAATTAGCATCAAGTCCGGCTGTTATACCGATTTTATATTCATGTTATAACATAGCTATAACTGTGTTATATGTAATGATAGATGTTATAACTTAACTAGCCTAGTTTTAAGTAGTGTAATATAGGTACACAGTTAAGTCTAGGTACTTACATTGTTATTACCGTAAATAATCCTCGTAGGGGTAGTGTAGGATCTCTGATTTCCACTTTCTACGATTATGATATCTCTATGAAAGTTTTGGTGTACAATAGTATATTTTTAACAATGATGAATTGTTGCATGTTGTGTTACCATAGAATAATCGTTCCATGAGTACAATTACTAAAATTCAGTAATAAATCCAACTAAGGGGCAAAATAATCAGTTAAACGCATTTTTTACTGAGACAAAAGAAAACGTTTTTCTGTTAAACGATCCGGCAATTATAAAACAAAAACACCAATTGTACTAAATAAAACAGAAATTAAAACAAAAAGTCTAGGTAACTTGATTTTTATTATATTATCATAAGAATCATAAAAACCATGAGAAATTTTAGTCAATTCTGGTGGTTATAAACAAATTTCAACCTCATTTTCTTTGTAATGCAGTCAGCAGAAGCTTCTCTGAAGCGGGGTAAAAGCTGTAACCCTGTTCTTATTTCTTTAGCATTTCTTTTAAACTCTTTTCCTGCTATTAACAGACACGTGTTTATGTCTCTCCGTTAAGCAGCAAATTTTCCAGGTTAAGAACAATGATTTTCTTGATTACCTTTTTTTAGGATCATTTTTTCTGCTGCAGTTATGATAAACTGTCAATTTTTTGAAAGTATGTTCTTTTTTGTTTTATTTACAGTACTGGATGATAGGTTGCACATAAGATCTGGGTCTTTTGACATTTGGTATGTACGTTTGCCCACATCGACATCAAAAACGTTTTCTTTTTCCGTGTTCTTCAATACGAATTTGCATCGCCTTATACATAATTTTCAGGATCAAGTATAGTTACTTTTGACACGCATTGAAGTTAGAAAATAGCCGTTAATTATTTCGCTGCTGATCAAAAAATATCGTGCTCGACGTTTAAATAAATCGATGGGGTTTGTCTTGCACTTGGAGCATTAGATAATTTATGTTCACCATTCTTCGGCTTTTTATTGGTTGGTAGTGTTCCTTTTCGGCTTCTACAACCAATGTGTAACAATTCATAAAAAATACCCGTTAACTCCTCGTAGTATGCTAAAATGCTTGTTACTAATATGTGTCCACGTTCGTAATACCAAAATCGGCGAAGTTAGAATTCCGTCCACTTCGATTAAAGCTAACCTCTCAACCGATAGATAGGCTACGATCGTCTGGTCAGTAATGAATCATTATAAGATGAAATATGAAAGTTATAGTAAACAACATGCCGTTTATTATTTGTTTGATGTCTTTTTGAGATACTTACACCGATTTCCTCGTTAAATTGATTTTTTATATTAATAATCTTCAAATATTTATTGCCGTGCGATCTTAAAAACGGGAAGAGTAAATTTGACACAGACCCTACATTGGCAAGCGCCTGACGGCGAAAGGCCGGGTATAGGGCGGCGCGGCATGTTGATAAACGCTTTGGGATAAATATGAATTTAATAAGTTTAATTAAGACTTCAATTAAAAATAAAATTAAGCTGGTTCCCTGCTCTATATAAAGAAGGATATTTCTAATAAATAAATATGTGCTTAATCATAAATGTTATTACTTAATAAATTATTAGATTAAAACATTTTTGAAGCCCGTTTTAAGGGATTTTATATGATCGAATAAAGAATATCCCCTTATGTAATTAGGTAGCAGATGGACAATATCCTTAACTTTATGCGGTATTTTTGTGATACCAATATTTAATAGTTGATACTTAAATCATTTATACAAAAAAGCAGTGACACCGCTTAGCCCCCGGTGATACGCCTTAACCCATAGCATAATAAGGTTATTTTGCTTACAACCAAAACTTCGTTATAGCTCTTTTTCTTTTGTCAATATTAAGCACTATATTCGGTGACTTTACTATTATAATGCGTATGTGGCCTTCGGAAACATTTCCGTCAAGTGTCGGATGAATGGCAAAAAGAGGCAAAAGTTCCACAAAACCATTACGCGAATCGGCCGAAGTTTGCTTGTTGCTTCTGCAAGGGCAAGCTTCAATTAAAGTAAACTCATCATAAGTTGTTTTACAACTGCCAAAATGCCATAAATGATTTTATATCGTTATTTTAGGTAGTACTTTTCCAAAGAGTGAAGCCTAAGAACTGCATACTTAATATTTGGCAGTGCGTGTATTACAACCAAAAAATACTCTCTAATAAGTTTAATTTTTTCTTGTAATCAGCATGTCAAAATGAACTCAATTTAAAAAATGTCAATATTAAAAAAAAAATGTGTAATTGAAGTATGAAACGGAGGTACTTGAATTATTGAATAAGATTTTTTACTTTCTATATCAGTGTTATGAAAGTATAAAACAGTGATTAAAATTTATCTAATGACTTACAAAAAGTAACGAACGCGATTATTGCTCGCGTAACAAATGCGGTTTTAAATGATTAGTCAAAAAGTCTTTATTCATAACCATTACTTTTCCGTGTTTCTAAAACGTTACTTGAAAATATATATACAGCAAAAAGGTCGAAAGATTAAAGTGGAAAATCTGTAATCTGAAACACTAAGCTGTTCAACCGATGGCTCTCGCGGAGTTTGAAGTTGACGTCTGTGAGCGGCAACAGCCCCGGCAGTGGGTGTTAATGTCATCTCACTCGGAGGGTTCCTTTGAAACTCTCTTTTCGTTGCTTTTCCTACTTCGTCTACTACGATGTAAAATATGTATTCGTTGCGATTTATTAAATTCACTTTCTCTTTATTTGAAAGTTTTACGCTGAGTAGAAGAGCTCGGAGCAGTCTATATGGCGGCGATAATGGTGATTTATTTGTATTTTCAACGTTGGGTTTTATTTATCACAGAAATTTAAATGATAATTGATAGCTATTATATTAAATTATGCAATAAAGATATCACCAATTCGAACCAACAATAATTGCGTAATAAAGTGGACATCTATTTTAATTCGTTTATTTGTATTCATCTGAAAGCGCTACAACTGCATTGTATTTTCATTAATAGCATTATCTAGACTAGGAGTTTGGCACTATGCATTTTCTTTTATTACAGTCTAAATACGTCCTTTACTTTGTAAAAATGAGGCCATTTGTCGTTGAATAAGCTGACCGTGTAAATGCTTTTAAGTTATTAAATAGTGCGCTAACTTAACTAACCTTCTTCGAACAAGCACAACGATCCTTTATACACTTAAATATATACGAGACGAGCTGTGGTTGTAGTTTTTCATAATGACCGAAAGAAAATGAAAATAAATATTCAAATGCATTTAAAATAAATTGTTTCATATGCATCCTTATTTTTTCACTTATCACCCATTCAGGACGTCTTTTAACTGACATAAAGAATTACCGCAAGAAATTAATTACTTAATACAAGCACTTCAACAAAATCTAAAAGCTAATGTTTAAATAACAGCAATAAAATATTATTATATGTAGCTTGCTTCCGCAAAAACAAGCAAAATGCTCGCCTTGGCCCTCAAGCACTTAGTGCTCGATATTGCACAGGCTAACAGCTCCTGATGATACTCCGTGTGGTTACGAAACACCTGTAGAGTAGTTGGTGAAAATGCAAGGTATATCGATGTCTGCGGTATCTGCATTTATTAGAGAGCGGGCGGGCTGTGCCTTTTGCTTATTTCCACAGAAGTAAGTTACATGTTTATGTTTTATTAATGGATATACACTTCCGTCAAGTGATGCCTGATTCTATCTATTGCTAAAATACCAAAAATAGTAGAAGTAATGACGTTCAAAATATTCATGTATAAATATTTTGCCATACATAATCAACACAAAACAAGTTTATCACGATGATATCAGTGTTTTGCTTTCATTATATCGTTGATTACTGGTCAAGTATCTGTATTAAACAGGTATACACAAATATTTACACAAACAGATAATAAAAAAAACATACGATAAATAATGTTTTTATTAAGATATGACCAAGAGGTTACAAAATTAAGGGTTTTTAAAGGCAATTTTCTATTATGAGATAGACAGTAGTTTAAAGCAAACCGATCACGAGGATGACGAATGAGTCAACTAACTCTATTGAGATTACATTAAAATAAGTATGTTAATGTACTATAAAGATTCACCTATTCAGAAGGATATATAGGTTATATCCTTCTGAAATTGTTTTTTTTTTATTTTCAGAGCATAATAAAGTACGAGTATATTTTTTTGTATCGTAATCTATCATGACCATCAACCGTTGATTATTTTAAAACAATCCATAATGACGAATTTAGAAAGCTTTTGCGAAAAGTTTAAGAAATGTCGCCATTTAATATTTTTCGCTAGAAAAACATCTTTTCATAACTGTAATTTGATTAAGTTGAAATGTTTCCTTATCTTAGTCCTTCGTCGCCGTTTTATTTACGTTACTAAAGCTACGGACGCTTTAGTCTCTCTTAGTTCATCAAATTTAATTAATAAGACGGCATTTATCCTTTCAAGCTGAACTCAATAGACATTTTGACAGACAGCATATTATGAAAATCGGGTACGCTTTCTACGTTATACAATGCTGGCTGTGTTACCACTTCTTTTGCTTCGGTACCTTTGTAAACGGAAATGTATTAAGAAGGAAGGAACTTTACGTTGTTATTTTTGGTTGGCGTAAAATATTTTGTAGGGAACGATTTTATTAAGTTAAGCAGGTCGACTAAATGAATATTTCGTGAAAAAAATATTGACAAAGATAAATTGTAGTATTATTAACACAACAATTCAAAGAATTGAAATGCATCACAAATTAAAAGCTTATACAAAATAGTAAACTCAATGCACGAATATATCGATTTATAAAATTGGTCACAGAATAAAACCAAATGTTCACAGTGACATACGTGCGTTTTTATTATGATTGGCGGCCGCATGTTAACTGTAATTTGCTTGACATCCTCTCCTAAAATATGGTTCCAGTTAACAGCTAAAAATTTTTCAGCGGCTTCAAATAAAGTTACAAATTTAATGTAGTGTTGTATTGTGCATAATTCAAGTATAATAAGTTTTTAATAATATTTATATACATTTTTAATATTACGTTTCTATGAGTTATATGAACCGTTATACTCCAGTCATCTGCATAGTTCTTCTGGTATCTATAGAAGTAAAGTAATAAACCCAATGAAATTTAGCCTGTCGATGTGCAATCTGGCTGATTCATATCAATCGAAAAAAAAAGATAAGCTAAACCTTAAAAGTAGATTTTATGTGTGTGGTAACTGAGCTTTAAGGCGAAGACATCCTTAGATTGTACAGCAAGTAAGTAAGCTACCGTAAGTAGTCGTTTTTAGATGAATAGCATTCCAACTCGTCATATAATTTCAGTTGTCTTAATATTATTAGATAAACCGTCGGGTATTCACTAGGCTCCAGGCGTGGGATCAAAAAAGTAATAAATATCACTTAAATACAAAAACCTGTTTTGTCTTATATCCCCTAGATAAGCTCGTTTGACCTAATTTCAATTAAAGAATCACGACGAATTACTGCGTCTTCTTAGAACACTTCAGAATAGAATACTATGCGAAACCTGCTAGATTTCTGCCAACATATTAAGTGTTTCATAGAAAAAGCAGTAAGTTTAATATGGTTTGAATTTATCTGTGGTTATTGGGATTGGATATGAGAAAGAACCTCATTGAGAAGCTATGTATGTAACACTATTTACGAATTAAAGCGTCCGCAACATCCGATATTGACATGTAAGCAAGAGGCTTGGGCTGTATCTTTTTAATATAAAAAAAATCGATGTCTAATAGCGGTTTTACTAAAATGTAGTTGATTATTCACCGACTTCAAAAAGGAGGAGGTTATGAATTCGGATGTCAGTTTTTATTTATGTTCGAGAATAGCATATTCTCATATGGATTTGCAAAATTCTTTTTTTTTTTAAAAGGAATTATGCGGAAAAGTTTCCATTTCAATTTCATTAAGATCTGATGATAAGTTTTGGAGACAGACAACGGAACTCTTCAAAAATTACAGCAAATCGACAGCGATGCCTGTACCTTCGAAGGAGGGAAACAAAGATCAATATTGAAGTCGGTTTATTTGTTAAAATTTTTTAAACGACTTATTTTTATCCTACATTTATCATCGTTTTTTTGTAAAATTTGAATATTCGAAAACCCCCATATAAAATTTTAATATAATCACAAATGGCATCTTTTTATATAGGACTGTAAAGAAAGAAATGAGTGTCATTTTAGAATTAACAAACAAAAACGATGAAACCATAATTTGTTACGAAGACGCAGCGCGGGATGGGCTCTTCAAATTTATTTCAAAGATCCATTTCAATTACTTAGTTTTATTGTTGTTTGTTTTTAAATTTAAGTTTGTTTGGAAATGGACGGAAAATTATAACAGTCGTTGTCGAAGGATTACAAATCCGATGCAGAGTAGTTAAAATATCTAGCGATGGAGCATGTTTATTTTCGACTCTGTCTTATTTGCTTTAGGACCATGTTTCAATGGCTGCTCAAGTTCGAGCCAATATAGTAAGCCATGAGACTAACAATTTGCAAAGATTTAAATGTTTTACAATAGACCGACCGGGGACCCCTTAGGGTACGAAAGGCTTTATGTAGCCGATATGGGTAGGTTATATATCCCTGAAAGATATCAAAATAAATTTAGCTTTTAATGGAATTGAGACGCATGTTGACGACCGTTTGGTGCAACGGTAGCGATCCTGCCTTTCGCACCGACGGTCCGGGTTCGAATCCCGGTAGGGGCAGATGTTTGTATGATGAATACGAGCATTTGTACCTGAGTCATGGATATTTATATATATTTATATGAATATTACATATCTATGTATTATATATGTATGTTTATCCGTTACCCTAGCATCCATAACACAAGCCTTACAGGGCTTACTATGGGCTAGGCTAATTGGTGTGAATGTAAAAAATATTTATTATTATTATTATTAATGTAAGTATGGATAGTTCTGAAGAATCAGACGTGAGTGGTTCTAACAAGAAAGGTAAAAAACGCAGATAGAGGTCCACAGACAATGTTCGAAGGAAACAAATAAAAACTACAGCTAAAAATTATTCCAAAAATTATCCCGAAGTGAATCGGGCTGCTGTTTAAAAATATTCCAATAATCATCCTGAAGCGAATCAGGCAGTACCTGAAAATATGCACAATATCATCCTGAGGTTAATAGACAGGTAGTTCTGAATTTACATAAAAGCAGCAAGCAATTATTTGGAAAAATAAAATTATGTCCGGATGTCACTATGACCAAAACTTCGATTATTTTATTATGTTTGTATCTTAATCACGGGGGATAAACGGTTTTAATGGTATTCGGTATATAGGCAGATTATACTGATACAATATACGAACGCCGTAAGATCGGGTGAGCAATTTTCTTATATGGGCACACATTTTTTATGCGTACGAAGTCGCGGACAACAGCTAGTTAATCATAAAAGTAAAAACACTGCTTAAAATATTATAAAATCATATATAATAAACACAAAAACTGAAATAATAAGAAAGACTATTTAGGGAGGTGGATTTCAAATAAATAAAAACAGTAAGACAGTATGAGTTTGGCCTCATTAGTGTGTATATAAACACATGCACTACTGTGGCCAAACGCATGCAACAACCGTTGTGCCAGAATGTTCATGTTAGCTCTATGTGAAACGAATTAGTAAGACCTAATAAAGGAAAAGAAAAAACACAGTACAGGTACTCTGTTTCGAAAACAAAAATAATTTCATCTGTGATTTAACTTTACTTCAAAAAGACATTATTTACATATTTTAAGTTGCCTTTGAAATGGTTGGTTTTGTTTATTATCGGCTTGCTTCAGCTAACAATAATTAGTACCTAAGTAAATATTTTAAGTAAGCATATCAGGAATTCAACAAGAAAACCCAAGCTTAGCTAAGACCAGCCAGCGCAGCCGTAGGATTCGGTTTGCTTTGCGTTCTCTTCGCTACAAGTTAAACTTAGCGAAGTTGCTATATTAGACTCGTTTTCTATCTAAACTTCAAAGTATTACTTTTTGAGCTGTCTCATGTTACTTTTGACAATCGGCAACTGGCAACAGTGGCATTCACACTGACAATTATTACCGCCGCTACAGCGTGAGCTACGGTATATGACACAAAAGCTTTTTGAGGGTGCAATTTTTCGGGATGTTTTTGTTACATGGGATAGGGTACCTGTTTGTTTAAAATATATAAACAAAAACTGAAATTATATCAATTTGTGGATCTTTGTAATATTTTGTTAGAGCGGATTTTTTTATAATTAACCTGGCGATTTTCCTAAATCTTGACAAAACAAATAAAATGTCTTTAACGGTTACTATTTAAAATTATGACAGAAGGGTCGCCCCGGTAGCCACTTGCTATTAGACTGGTTCGGGTCCCGCTTAGCACCTGTCCTGAGACAGGTTGAATTTTTTCTTCTAACGATTTCTTTAGATATAAAATTATCAAATAAATACTTAAAATAAATAACAAAAAATGTAAGAAACAGTATAATTAATTTTACCGTTTTCATGTTCTGTAAAGATTTTTTGCAGACGACGTCAAATATACGAGGAGTGTAAGAACAGTAAAAGCTTAAAATAACAATTCATTTCAAAGCAAAAACTGCGTTAATTAACTAAGAACCAATTTGAGAATTAAAACCATCCCTCGCAAGTTTCTATTGTGCGCTGACAAAAAGAAAATCTGTCGGCGGACACAAAGGATGCCGCGCCGTTGCCATGTTTTATTTAACCCATCTCGGCTCCAGTTGACTTTTATGCTCAATTTATATGCTCTTTGGCGCTGAAATGTAAGAATAGAATAGGTTAGGACGGGACGAATTGCTAGTATGTTAAGCGTTAAACGAACATTGTTATGTTGGTAGATAACACTGGAATTAATAATTATATTTTCTCATAATAGAGTCTCTCCCTGCCTCTATGCTGGCTCTGTCAGTCGCTGCTGCCAGACAGAATTTGAACTTTGTTATACACAAGGTAAGCACGGGCGTGCTGGAACTAATCTGACCGCAGAGGCTTTATAAATATTTTAATACTAAGCCACTTCGTTGTTGTTATACTACAAATAAGTTCATATCAAGTAAATTTAAACCACTCAGGTACAAGACTTATTTTCATAAACCATTTGCATAGGAAGTTCGAGACGTAGCGTAGTCCACTACGTGAATCCATTTTGAAAGAGTGGATATTAATGATTCTTTAAAAAATATGTACAGTGAATGTGAAGTGTATGGTTAAAGTTGAAGTACGGAGGAGCTTGTCATAATAAATTTTTGATCTCCCATCCGACGAGCAGTTTTTTTCGAATATTATTTAATTACCGCGATTGCGTGCCGAGCTTAATAACCTTGCCTTCTAGCTCCTCAAATCTTGTGAATTGAGATAAACTGTAATTAAGTTTGCTATTTGCTTGAACTAGAGTGGCAAAAGTTAATAACAAGGTCTCCAATCCAATTCTAAATTTAGCATAAAGTTCTCGTTTTCGCTTAATTTATTGCTGAATTACTTGAGGATTAATCTATATAGCAACTTAATTTTATTAGTGGATGGTTTACTACACACATAAACTTCCCCTGGCATGCAACAACAACTTGACAAAGTTTCATCATAATTTGAACAGTGGGTTTGGAACGCATAGGGAACAAATATACAAATATTGATTTTTATTTATATAGAGGATGATCATTTATTATTTTTTATTATTAGCCAATATCATATATGTGGACCACATTCCGAATTTAGCAACATCTCTTCTAGAGGAGTTTGACTACGTTTTTCTACGTTGAATTTCGGGTATTCCAAAATCTTCACCGTAGAATTAGTAAAAATTTAAATAATATGCTTTTAAAAAGTTGAATTGCTGCTCCCAGACTTTTGGTTAGAATCCTGGTAAAAGATTTTACCTGACATCATATTTATATTAAAATAAAAAAAAATATGTATAAAACATAGGTATATATTAAATAAAAAGTTACGTTATTTCTATTCCATAATATTGATAAGTTTTAAAGCCTGAATATGTTTTTCGAATCGCTGTTTTTAATGCCTTTTTATGTCCTTCTACGTGAGCGGCCTGTGGTAAGTTAAACGCAGAAAACAGTATGACGCGTTACGTGTCTAATATAGTAATGCGTGTAAGGTGTTTTTGGGGCGGCCCGGTTTCTGTAGTGCGTCGGGGATATTCGCCGACCCGCGTATGGACTGTTTCTATGCAATCACAAACAGATGAAACCCTGATACTCATCATATGTATTTCTATATAATATAAAATTAACAATAGATTTAAACAATTATAATGAAGAAAATAATAATACAATGTGTTAATAAGACAGTAAATTATTTGAATGATATTGAAAACACCAATAACATTTTTGGCAATGACCTTTTGCAATATCCATCTAAAACGTTAGCACTTTTTCGTACTGAATGTCTGAGAGAAGTATAAAAGATGCCGCAATTAGATTATGCAATTCCGCTGCCCACTCTACGAGGTGTATTCTTTAAAAAAGCTGAAAAGATTGCAACCTTGCGTCTATGATTCGAGGCTTTTGAGCATATTGCATACATCGTTAATCATGAGCTTGTGTCTGACCTTGTCCCTCTAAGACACCAAATTTGATCAGCGCTGGTGCGTGCATCATAAATATAGTTCTGTATATTATTTTATCACAGAATGGCTAGACATAACAAAACATCTACGAACGGTATATATAACATGATTAATGCAGTTTTTAAAATATGTAATAAATTTAAAATATATTTAAGAAAAATGTACAACTTAAAACATAATGGTATACTTGCATAAATACGAATTTACTTATATACGTGTGTGTAGAATATTATTGTGACATGTCATTTTAACTTAGTACTTTAAACATTTGTTATAGTTCGACAATATAGTCAGACTGTTATACCTATAATAAATCCAGACATGAATTAGCCTTTCCATTCCTTACTCAGCCTTGCTATAAAGTACCCGTCTTAATCCTAGCTTTGCACATTAATATCAAATCTCCCACTCTATCTCACAACCCGCACGCTAATTCCCATCTCCGTGCATTTTACGGTCTGTAGGCGCTACGACGTAGCAGATGCTACGAGTACATCACGCTACACGTCTACTTCTGTAGTGGCTATGCTACGTTGTAGCATGCATACTTTGAATTGTGACTGCATTTAATAATAGTGCAGTCATTGAAGCGAAAAATAGGGTCTTACCTCTGAATTTTTTTACTGTGAACCGATTTGCATCGAATTTTGGAATTATGCTCGTCTTACTCTTAACTTCAAAAGTGAAAATGATCTGAGCTCCGCCAATTACTTTTAAGGGGTCTAAACAACCCCTTAATGGAAAAATTGACATTGATCCATTTTATCGCTAGAAAACATGTCTAATAGTAAGTGGTGAAATTGTAAAGTATTTTCTAACATAATTAGCTCATATTAAAATCATTTTCATCCCCTTGAAAATCTTACAACCCTTGCAAACAACCCCTAAATTGAAAAAATCACAAAAAAATACTTTGGTATGACAAAAAAGATGTAAGTATAGAGTAAGTAATATTTTATATTCTCTATAATAATTATCAAATTTTAACCCCCTTTCAACAATCTCCTGGCTGAATTGGAGGGCTATTTTGGCAGTTATCTCCACTGCACGTTCCACAGATACTATTACAAAACAGACCACATTTTCTGCATCCGCAAGACGCTCCACATCCTTTTTTGCAGTTGCAAAAAATCATTTTCAGCAGCTGCAGACGGAAATATACTGGTCACATTATAACGAATAAACGGTGCACGCACAGCTGATCACATGGCTTTTTCGTTGGCCCCTTCACTCAAATGTGTTACATATACATATAAGAACGTTGGTATGTATTCATGCCTACGTTTCCAAAATATATGAGCCATATTATGTATATATATACACATTACAATAGTTGTGGGTCTCTATTATACTGCGTATTTTCACATTGCTCCAAATATTCACACTCAGAAATTTGCAGTTACTAAGTAGAAAAAAATATGATAAGTTTTTGGACCATAACTCCTTCAATTTTCATGCTATCACAATTTATAAAAAACCATTGTAAAGGTAATTAAGAGAGCTACAACATCCTTTATTGCGATATATAGTAAAAAACCTTTTTCTAAAACGGTGAAGGGTTAAAGGGCTTAAGAGAGGCTGTGATTGCGCTGCCACGCGCTCTTTAAACGATCATATCTCCGTCAATTTTTGTTTGATAGAAGAAACAAAAAAACCAAGTTGTTGGTCAGAAAAATACCTAAATTTTTAATCAATACACTTTTATACGTATCTGTCGTCATTTTTGAGATATTATGAAAAAAAGTGGGTTTTTTAAAAATTTGAAATTTTGCTTTTTTCTTTAATCGTGACTTATTCGAAAAATATGTGTTCTGAAGCAGTCAAACTAATACTATCTATCAAACTCTTCATAATAAAGTTAATTCTAGGCGGAATACGATTTATTTTAATTTGAGTGGAAATGGCACTTATGAAACCCATTGATTTATAAGAAAAAACATTAGATGCTCCCCTTATTTGCAATACAGCTCACTTATTTTACGTGCAAAAGACTTTTAATAGTGCTCATTTTAAAGCTTATTTCAAGCCCTACAAAACCCTTTTGTATTAGAATGCATAAAATGCATCTGCTCGCCGCTAGATGGCATTGACCACATCGATTAAATTTCAGACAAAATAAAAAACGGCTTTGATCTTTAATATCCAGCTTAATATTGCACTGAGAATACTTTATAAAAAGCCAAATTGTTCATTGTTTTACCTACTACAATTTTGTTATTTACAAAATTTTCGATAAAACGTATATTTTTGGAGATATTTGCAAAAAACCGATGAAAAACGTGAAAAAATTGAATTCTTATCCAGTTTAATGTAAATTTCAATATATGTTACTGTGGTTACAAGCTTCAATTATTACGGTAAAATAATTTCATAAATAGGTAACATTTAACTTTATAAGACTTTGCCAGTTTTAGACTTCTTAAATGTCATTGTACTGTGCAAACCCAGTTACATAGCTGGTCTAAAAATACATGGCGATATTTTACAAGCTCGTCCGTAGACCAAGTTTGTGCAAAGCTTTATTAATGGTTACTAGACAGTTGGGGTGTGGTACAAAAACTTACATTAAAATATCAAACTTCAGTATGCTACGTATAAAAACGATTCTATAGTTAGTAGAACTCAGGACTCAATAAATAAAGTCAATCGCTTATCATGAATTTTGATAGAGCCGGTGGTGTGTCTGTATGTATGTGAATACTGTGTAGAAGCTTTTTTGGGAATTGAGACAAGAGAAATATTACTTCAATTGCCTTGAGTTTTTAAATTGAAACTATTGTTGAATAAAAATATAAAGCACGGGTCATCAAATCTACTCGGAAGCAGACCTTAAACGGTACCTTACTAACCAAATTTTTGGACTAAAACATATGTAGGTATGGCGGATTAGCGCAGTGACTATAGCTTAATGGCGCAAGGGTTCGGTTCGTGCGTTCCGTTTATGACTTTAGAGGCCATGCGAATTTCGCGAGGGTCACCGAAAATTTTATTATCTCGAGCTCTTCCTAGCACGAGAACTTAAGGCATTAGTCTCGGATGCATTTTTAGCAGATAGCAAATACTATTTCCGACTGGATCCACGTGGTAGGTTATGGCCGATTATTTCTATGGTATTTTCATCCACTTAGAAGGCCAACGCCGCAGCCGCAGCAGTTAATAGGCTGTTGGTGATTAAGTTTTGAATGTGACCACTAAATAGTATAAACGCAACCGTTCGTGTTTTGTCCCGCTAGCGCGCGACTACTCAATGGTATTAAAAGTTAGCGTGATAACGACCGGATTGTCCGCGCCTCTATAAGCACTGTCGTGCTTATAGGCTTGCGACAGTTTACAGTATGGAACTGTTGTATTTATGTTTTTATTAGTTTTAGTTAAAAAGATGCATTTATTGTGTCTTGTGACATTAATTGCACTTGCTTTCCTGAATAGGGTCCCATGATGGAGCTGGAGGGAGGATTGTGAAACTCTGTCGACTACTTGTACATAATGAATTTGAGCTGAATCAAAGCGCCAATAATATTTACAATTAAGGCCTGATCTATAATGGTAAGGTCTTTCGTCATAACCACATGAATACTATAAACTAAAAGGAAATTTGCTGTCAAATACAATGCTTGTAAAAAAACAAATAGTTTATCTCAAGAATAAAAGAGGAAAATATTTCACTCAGTCATATTAACTATGAAGATTGCATCATTTTCATTAAACTTCGCAAAACAAAAGAAAATTTAAAAGCTCTCATTCCTGATATGTCAGAATAATGATTAGAGGCCCATTTACCTTTTTTTTTTCAAAAAAGGTCATTATTGAATATATGACGTTATACAGGGTGTTGTCCCAAAAAATAGTGTCAAGCGTAAGTCCAGAGTTAGAGCACCTCTTGGAGTACCCGAATCACCCCCATGTATGTTCCGCGATTATTCGTAGTTTTCGAGTAATAATTTTTTTCTGACTTTTTGAAAATTTTGATCCAAAGAACTTAAAAATTTTAAATAAAAAAAAGTAGAACATATTTTAATGTTTTCTTTTTGCCACTGAATCATCTTTAGTGCTTCTTTTATGTCTAAAATAATCAGCTTCGTAACTTAAGTGGAAACTTAGAAAACAGTAGTGTAAAGTCAAAATTTGAATGTTAGTGAATAATAACTTAAAAATTCATCTTTAAATTAAAAATCTAAACAGGCGAATTCATGGTTTCTAAGTATGTGTAAAAACTTTTCTAGACTGTCTGCTTTCATAATAATTAAAACAAAGTACTTAATAGGGCTACTTTGGCTTAAACCGGCCATCAAAGACAGCAAGGTGAAAATTTCATAAAACTCAACTTCTGAATATTTTTTTTTTAATTCCATTTATTTATTAATAAACCAAAAATGATTGAAGAAAAGCTAAAAATTTATTATTTGAAGGTCAAAAATAACTGTTCCTGCTGCCATCTTTAATAACCTTTGAAGGTTTATTATAACTTAATAAATGAAACAAAACATTATTTTCAAAGTATTTATTATTCGATCGCTTAAAGAAAGTTTTCAAAATGACGACCTTCGTGCTCAATACATATTCTACATCGTCTAAAAAAGTTTTCTTTTAAATTTATAAATGCATTTCTGTTGTTTTTTATTTGTTTCTTTCGCTTGTCTTAATTTTGTTCTTAACACTGTGACGTTTGTAATGTCCTTGGCGTATACTAATTCCTTGTAGTATCCCCAGACGAAAAAATCTATGGGGTTCAAGTCGGGGGACCGTGGCGGCCACCCAAAGGGCTCTCCACGACCGATCCATCTGCCTGGAAATGTTTCAGACAAATGTTGTCTAACATTTCTAGCAAAATGGCATGGAGCGCCGTCGTTTTGAAAAATCATATTTCTCCGCATTAATAGGTCTACATCTTCTAATAAGACGCCGAGATCACGTCGTAGAAATTGCAAGTAGACCTCGCTGTTCAGTCGGTCCGGTAGTTCGAACGGACCAATCAGCTGTCCGTTTAGGATGCCTGACCACAAGTTGATACTAAATTGTTCTTGGAAATTAGATTCCCTTGTGAGGTGTGGATTTTCAATACTCCACGAATGGTAGTTATGCGCGTTTATGGGGTGTTTAATACACCCCACATCGCTTAAAATGTGATTCATCAGTCCATAGAATATTTTTAAAGAAATTTTCGTTTTCAGCTTGTCTCCGTAACATTTCCTGTCAAAATGCCACCCTTCTCGGGTAGTCTGCGGGCTTGAGCTGCTGAACTTTCTGGATGTGATATGGGTGAAAACGCTCTTGATGAAGAATTCGATGTGCTTGTGAATTCAGAATTCCGATTCGACGTTCTATTGTTCTTACATTAACTGATGGATCTCTCACCACTTGAAATGAGTGACCCAGATACTTGGACAGTATCTGGGTCACTCATTTCAGATGGGCGCCCCGATCTTCTACCTGGTAGGCGTCCTTCCATGTAAGAGTTATGTACTCTTAAAATCATGCGATGATCAGGCCAAGTTTCAGGCTGAGGTCCATCTCCATTTTGTACTTGCTGCCGGAACAACCTGGCTGCTTCAGAAGCATTTCCTCTTGCATATCCATAAAAGTAATGCATAAGAGCATATTCTTGCGATGAAAAAGACATCACAAAATGAAGAGCTTGAAAAGTCCGTTAAGAATGCCAAATTTGTCAAAATCCCGTATTCACACAAAACCAAATCGTAATCGCACTCAAGGTCCGTAAAGAAAGCAAAGTATAGTACGTAAGGCGCAAACAAAAGCAGGCAAACGACTGGCGCCAGAACACAATAGGCGCTCGGACTACACCCCCCGCCTCATCCCCTTGTCACAAAGAATAGCATTCCTCAGTAACAGTTATCCATTTCGCCAATTAGAGTGAGAGAGATAGCAATAATGCGGTCTCTTTCATATCCTCTCACTCGGGCAATTTTTTAGCAGGTAAGTACTGCGTTACATCCAACACTACAACCGATGTGATCCGCGAGAAAAATATTTAAATATGGGTTTCATGTAGTTAATTTTTGCTAAATTGTAATTAATCTGAACCTTAGAAATTATAAAAAGACCAAATTCTTTTTTATCATCTGATAGGAATTTGGTAAATTTTATGAAATTTTCACCTCGCTGTCTTTGATGGCCGATTTAAGCCAAAGTAGCCCTATTAAGTACTTCTTTTTTTAAATGATTATGAAAGCAGAGAGTCTAGAGAAGTTTTTACACATACTTAGAAACCATGAATTCACCTGTTTAGATTTTTAATTTAAAGATGAATTTTTAAGTTATTATTCACTAACATTCAAATTTTGACTTTACACTACTGTTTTCTAAATTTCCACTTAAGTTACGAAGCTGATTATTTTAGACATAAAAGAAGCACTAAAGATGATTCAGTGGCAAAAAGAAAAACATAAAAATATGTTCTACTTTTTTTTATTTAAAATTTTTAAGTTCTTTGGATCAAAATTTTCAAAAAGTCAGAAAAAAAAATATTACTCGAAAACTACGAATAATCGCGGAACATACATGGGGGTGATTCGGGTACTCCAAGAGGTGCTCTAACTCTGGACTTACGCTTGACACTATTTTTTGGGACACCCTGTATAAAATATTGGTGTATACTTTCATAAATACGTAGGCAGCTATTATGTATCATAAGTAGGTAAGTTGTATTTGATCCGATACGTGAAAAACAAGGTCTAAGGATCTACATGGTCATGTTTTCACTGTCGTCATTTTGTTTATGTAAAGCAGTCTTGTCGAGTTAAACTACTGCGAACGGATTTAACAAAAGTTCTCAGTACTTGTAAGGTTTTTCCACTTATATCAATAAATAATCCAGAAGTAATATAAATTATAATAAGGTAGGAAGGAAAGGCTTGGAAATAATTCAATTGTTTATTATAACACCAACGAAGATAACGGCTATCATAGCGATATCATGAATTGCTAAACTGTTTTAAGTAAAACAGCTTTTCTGTATATAATAGCTTAACTTGTGAATATTTTCACATATGTTATTACATATTATCAAAATTATTCTTCATATTTGATGTCGTATTACATTTAATGTACCTTTTAACCAATATCAGCTATGATTAATTGGCTTTTATATTCTAATGTTCATAGTTCCTAGTTAGATGTTATATTTTCGAAATTATCAAATAAGTTTCATCTTCAAAATGCAACTAAAGACACGATTATCTCGGAAAGTTAATTACATTAATGACATCATATTGTGAAGTTTGGTCCCTCAGACGGCTCTTACAATATCCCTTATTTTACTAAAAACTTTTGTGAGAAAGTATTGTTTGTTGATGATACCTCTGCGATTTTTAAAACTGATAGAAGTAATGTATGCTTTGACGATGTAAACGATACTCACTCCAAGGTTTTACGCTGGTTTACAATTAAAATCAAAAGCTTAACTCGAGTAGAACCAAATGTAGAAGGTTCTCTCTATCAAATGTAAGATAGGTGTATACGCCAATAAACGTGTATGGAGAAGCGGTAGAATTCGTGGAATCCACAAAATTCTTGGGTATCACTTTAGATGCTAGATTATAGTGGGATCCCAAATACTATAGTATAGATCATATATAGTTTCGCCACGTACGCCGTTAAAAGAATAAGGCTCATATCTGGTGTTGAAACAGCAAGAATGGTTTACTTC
Organism: Calamotropha paludella; assembly: GCA_927399485.1. Taxonomy (NCBI): domain Eukaryota; kingdom Metazoa; phylum Arthropoda; class Insecta; order Lepidoptera; family Crambidae; genus Calamotropha; species Calamotropha paludella. Next base: position 13,061,301 of record OV656803.1, on the reverse strand, counting down.
AGCTAGTTGCACAGTATTTCTCCTACGAACTATTGCTGTGGGGGTCAGCAGCTAATATAATTGTTCTTCAAACAAGAGCAGTGCGTGCCATTTAGTTATATTTAGAACAGTGTCTTCCCAGTATAGATATGAAAATATTTTTTATGTCAATTCCGTCAACACCAGAAATAAATAAAAAATAAAAATAAATAAATAAATACGCGCTTGTGGTCTCTTTCTTCGTGTACACCTGCCTCGATCATGAGATTTTCTAAACAAACGATAGTGCATAATAGCCCTGTGTCGAAACACTATCCTCTGTTTATACATTCTCGTCCCAATCATAAATTCAAAAATTCAGGTCAATCGATTAACATGCACGACCTGAGGAGTGTTTCGGGAGCCTTTAAATGCGATAAGTAATGTCGTTAATTTTCTTGATCTCTTTTTAAGACCTTTCTTTTATGCCCCATGGAATTATGCAACCACATCATTAACCCTGCCTCAAACACCTATTTATTCCTGTTCCGAACGTGCCTCGTTTTCATCGTTACACTCATATTAAATTCAGCTGGTCTTACTTGCGCGAAGATAGAATACAGCTTGTGTAATTGTTCTGGTACATACATAATTTGATATACTCTTCGTTGGATCTGGAGGTCGTCCGGTAACTGCATCTGCAAGTGGACGCAACTGTCTCCTTAAAAATCACTCAATTTCGGTTTACATTCATGCTTTTATGGACCGCACTTTTATTAAAAGTGGATTATCCAGTACATTCCCAGTATATTTGTTTACTGACAACCAATTATGCCAAATATCTTTTTTAATGTTAGGTTGAAGTGCTCAGAAATTCTATCTGATCGAGAATGATGAGATCTTATTCTTGTCTTACGTATACCCGTTTTTGGCACAGATCTTGTAAACAGGAAATAATTCAAAATTGATTCCTTGATCACTATGTAAATCCAAAGGCACTGCAAAATTTTATTTACCAAAATTGTTGTGTATTGGCATTGCAGAAACTATTGGTCATTTGCTCCTGTTTTCCTGTATTTTCTCGTTTTTCGGATGTGGGGAATGGGCCTGCTACATCTACTGCAATCACGCGTTTATTGTACGGCCTGACATCGTAACTGTATTTCCATGCGCTCTGCCTGCCTTGTCCTTCTTGTTTCTTATTGTTTTAAAATTATAAAAGCCATTTAAAAGTTATGTGGTGTGTTCTAAAATGTAACTTTCGCCCCAGGAAATATTTGTAAAAGTAGTAATTTGGTGCAAAACGGCAATTTCATAGGTAAGGTAAAGACCTAAGGTTACAAACCGATTTCCTCTATCTCAAAAGTTAAAAGATGCCTAAGCGCCCAAAAGTGTAAGTATTATCGATATATTCCATCCAACGACGAACCGGGTTCTGGGCGTCATATAAAACATATAATATATTCGGGGCGCATGATCGGAATTTGTTATTTCATCAAACTACCGCGCGGGATTGAGGCTCACAGTCAAAATATACCAGCTATCAAGATTTTGATCACATTTATTCATCATCATGTTCGCGAACCTCTAATCAATTAAAGTATTATCATATATAACAGAGCCGAACCTCCGTTATATGTCAATGATAATACTTTGTCTTAAGATGTTGTTTTATGCGCTAACAATAATGGCCCAGTGAATAGTTTTAAGTATTTAAAAACTTCCAACAAAATTTACCTTAACATAAATATACCTATTATATATACATATTACTTAACAAAAATGACATGGTAGATGAACTATTTAATTATTTATGAAATTCAATCACACTTACGACCTTACACCGAGAAAATAGATGTTATCTTTTACCAAACATTCGTCATCACCAAACTTTTGCTATACCTAGTCCGGCCATAACTTTTATAACAAATGACAATGCATAAAACTTATATGTTCACGATCATTAAAATTCAGCAAAAAATTTAAAAAAAATATTCCATCCGAAATGGCCACCTTTGGCTTTTTACAGGCCTTTAATCTGTCTGGCCTCTTCTGAGTGTTCGCCACTGCTTGCTCCAGAGATTTTTTACGAGACTTGATGTCGCCGTGTCGTTTAGAGCAGACCATGACTTCTAAATCTGACCATTATTTATAGTCTTAAGGGTTGAAGTTTGGGCTAGATGAGGGCCAGGCTTCAGTTCTTATAAAATCCGGAACGTTGGTTTCAAGCCAGGCTTAGGTAGTTCGTGCCTTGTGGCCAGGTTCAGAGTCCTGCTGGAAAGTCCACGATACATTTTGATAAAGTATAATGCTGAGAGATTTCTCAACACGATCCATGACTATATCTTGATTCACTTTGGCTGAAGTTTTCGCTCTTTCTTCACAATATGTAGCTTTGTGACGCCTTTATAAGACACGCTCCACCAAACAATCACTGACACAGCAGCTCATTGTAGTGCTCTTTAATCATGAAATTTTTTCATCTGTAAAGAAGATATTTTTGTGCCTTTCACCTGCGTATCGTGACAGAAGGCATTTTTTATATATCCACTCTCTTTCATCGTAAAGATTGATTTAGGGCATGCCCTGTATATCGACGAAAAGCACCGAGCTTCAGGTATTGTTCTATAATACGCGACAGAGTCCTAGCGGGAATCTCCATAAAGCGGGAAACTCGCGATAAGTTTTTTTGCTTCCAAATGGGGTTTCGACGAATTCTGGCTTTTACAGTATTAACAGCCTTAACAGCCTTAACAACGCCAGCCAACAGTTCTAACGGCATGCGACCGCTCCGATCTATTACGGTTTTCGACAGAGGAAGTGTTGTTGTATCTGTTGATAGTAGTTGTATCTGTTGATAGTTGATAGTTGATACATAACGCTGATACCAAGCTTATGAAGTTTCTGGAATATGACTGACTTTTCCATACCCACTTTGTGCAAGGCGATCACTGTAATCCTATTTTCTTTAACAGCCCATTCTATATTGTAATTTGATAATGAACATGAAAAAATATGTGAAATGGCGCGAAATCGAAAGAAGGTTTAAAATAATAAACGCGCTCCAAATTAAAAATAAATAAAAAGTAAAAAAAAAGTAACAGTATATATGGCCAGACTAGTTTCACAACCAAAGCCCGTTAGCTTATTTTTCTAACAGGTAATTTTTGTTGTTTAATTTTCAGCTAATTTTCAAAATTATCTGTTGGCAAACATTTTTTATTTTGTTTTCGTATGGGCTACTAGACTAGAAGTAATCAAATTTTTGTTTACGTATAGCAAAACTCTAGTGTTGTTAAAAGCGATGTCTTCTGGTTGCTTATGGAAAATCATGGTATTGCTTATAATAAAACTTTTGTTTTCTTATAGAAAAATCATGGTGTTACTGAGTGTCGTCTTCGTCGTTTTAAAACAACATACTCTGTTTGGTAAATATCGCATGCCATACAATGTTTATGTGAGGTGCGAATACATCGGTTTAAAAATAAGGTGAGTCTCGAAAAATTAAATTAGATTGTTTTCTTTTCTACTTTCTTAATTACATAATTATTATTCTTCTTCTTAGTTACATAGCAAAAGGATGAAATAATTGACTTTAGGTGTTTTAAGTTTTTTACAAGTAAAGTGTATTTTTAATACATTCCCTAAAAACAGTTATAAATTATAAATCATTGTTTTATAAAAACAAATATTAAGGACATCATCCATTCTGGTCCATATTTTGAAAGTGCGGGCCTAAGCCACTTTCAAAATTTAGACCAGAATAAGACCAAAAAAGAAAATGAATGCTATATTTTGCTAGAGTATGTCCATCTGAGCAATTGTTATTATGTGGCCAACAGTGTAGGATCAAAATTAGAGGTTGAAAATATACCTTTTCGTACATTATCGATGCAAAAAAAATGTCAAAATAAACATGTTTATTAGTACAATGTTAGCATAGTTAGTAGCATTTATTTTCTTTGGCCGGCACTTTCAAATTTGGACCAAAAATGTATGGACAGTGGATGATATCCTTTCTTATCTTCAAACGAACACATTTTAATTTAGATAATAAAAACAGGGAGTTACAAAAATGGAATATCCATTGCGTTATCTTAAAAATTCTTATTAAAGAATAATTGCCTTTTGACAGGTGAGAGGGACTGTAGAATTAAGTATACTATTACTTATCTCCACTTTTTTTGTTAAGTTCAAGAAACTTTATATTGAAATTCACCTCGAAGTAATTATGTAAGGGTCCTTTAGTTCCTTTTAAGGTACGGAAAAAATTAAGCCACTTAACTTAAACTTTACGAGAATAATAAAATCTACGACTCGGAGATGAAACAAACAAAATTCCTTAAACAACGAAGTCTTAGTAAAAGTCAACATATACTTTTGGTTTGTGTTAGTCATTACATTTAAATGTGATTACGTAACTACAATTGTTCTTATATTTATATATTACATACTACTATTACAACTATTACATGACGTTGAAATCTCGTGACCACGGTCTTTGCAATCGTGACGAACCGCTAGACAAAGGTAATGTTCGCCTTTAAGAAAACGTGCATTTTCTTACTTCAAGTACTTACGTGTTGAAATTTCACTTTCTTTTCCCTGACTACACTGGGCAATGGTTTGGTCGTGTCTTCATTTTGCTCGAGTGGCGCTCACTGAGTTTTACCGGTTTATTGCTGACCAAGGGCGCACCCGGCCACTGTCACTTTTTGACTTTATTCACTAGTGATGACTTAAATTAAATGGTATATGAAGGAGTAAGCGACTTAGAGAAATCATTTTCCTAACGAAGATGTGATTTGTAAAATATATTTCACAATTTATTAACAATGCAATGTTGCAATGGTTTCAGAAAGAATCTTAATACAACAGGCTAAGTTGTATTAAGATTCTTTCTGAAACCATTATACTTTTAGGCCGAAATAGTTTGTTTGAAATATGACAGTTGGAAGAGTAAGAACCACAGAACAGTAAAAAGACTAGAAGTCGCAAGTGGGCGGTACCCACGTTACCTCGTCGGGATTGCAAACTCTACGCGAAATAATATAGCAAAAAAATAAAAAAAAATGCACTCCGGGAGTGCCGGCAGAAGTAAAACATGAACATTAATGTTGTGCATTTTGATATTTTGGAATGTTTAGGGAATAATTTCGCACGAATTGTTTCAATTTTCAGTATATAGCTAGGTACTTTTATTTATATGGTAAAATACAATATTCATTTATTGCGCTATCGTACACAAACATGACAACACACACACGCGCACACTCGTCTACTCTCCCTCCGCCTTACGAATTTTCGTTCAGGTCACGTGTCCTGACTCGAGTGTCGCATTTTTTACCCATCCCAAAAAGTGCACAACGCCGCTAAAGAAGTTTTCACTTCAAAAATGCCATTTTGTGCAGTTTTGGGGTGTAAAAATGATAGTCGAAGGACTTGTTAATCCAAAGGAGGCATAACATTGTAAATTGATTATATTGAGTTTTTGGAAATGAAAAAGAAATAACACTCGACCTTATTTTTGAGATGTTAAAGTTAGATTTCAATGTTCAGGTCTGTTTTTCTAAAAGTTACTAAAACACCCACAAATTACTGATAGTATGCTTTCCATTTCTTCATAACTTGCCCGATACTTTGTTAGTAATGCTCCTGATTACGTGTAAATAATAGATATCGATAAGTAGTATATTGAAGAGATATACATTACAACTAATATAGCAAGACGTGATTTAATGGATATGATTTTGAAAACTATTTTGAAAAACAAAACCATATTGACCGTAATAAAATTGTAATGAAAACGATAAATTTATTTTCGTAAAGTTTTTTTTTTAATTTAACATTACAACCGCGTACGAGGATAGGTTTCGAAGCATGATATAAACATAGCAAAATGTTGTATTTATTACAACTTTAGTAAAGATCCTTATATAAAAGAAAACCTTTTACGGTTAATACACGTATTGTAAATGGTCATATTGAATAAAAATAATTTTATCTTTATCTTATATTATTTCCTACATTATTTTCATAAAACAAAACTATATCGATAATATCATAATTAATATTGTTTGCAGCCCTGGAAATTTGTTCAACTTGAAGCGCCTTTTAGGGTGCGGATGCAGTGTACAGTATGCTCAAAGAAGTGTTACTAATAGCATACATAACTATAACGCCGTCTACCCAAAAGGGGTAATAAAACAAAGAAATAAACTGTTATTTATTATGGACCATAACTATATGCGGAAAGGGTAGAATTTTATATACCTAATATATTTTGTGATAGAAAATTGGTTAGAAAAACTGAAAGCGTTAGAGTATATCTAACGCTTTCAGTTTTGACGTGATAACGTCTTATAAATTGGTTGCGGCTGGGAGTCACTTATGAAAAAGTGTAACGCTCGGTAACGTTACGATGAGTCACCGAACGAGAGAGAGGCCCGCCGAATGCCTTGCGTCTCTCTCCCACTCAACTATGATCGGTCTGCCGCGCGCATTGTGCAATTTAATTATATTCATATCAATAAATATTCTACCGAGAAAAAGACGTTGTCACGTAAAATCTTCGCCCGTAAAACCGACTTTACAGGCAAAAAAAAAAAAAAAAAACCGACTTTTTTCTAACCAATAAAAATATTATCACGATTTAAAGATGTGTAAGGTTACGCAGGTTTCCTTGAAAATATCGTGTAATACGTCTTCTATTCTTTTTTACTGTTCTCTGGTAATACCTATGATCATGCAACCCCTCATTTAAAGTCACTTAATTAAAATATTGATCACTACCCGAACAACGGACGCGTTTCGTAGAAGGGAATTATTTCACTTGACGTTTCGTCTAATTAATCTGTTTATTATAAATTGGTGATTTTTTTGTGATCAAAGTTCAACCGTCAGTCAGGCAAGTAATTATTTCTTAAATTTGGTTGGTGGTGCTGACATCAAAGACGGCATATACACGGGAGCGCGTATACACGTCATTAACGTGGGTAGTAATTGAAATCAAATTATATGGATTTATTAAAAATTTTTAGCAGTATAAAAACACAATTCGAACTCGTGTTTTTTTATATAATTATGTACTTACGTGCGATTGAACCTGAAATAACTCTAAACGGATAAATTGCCACGCTTATTTATCTGACACCGAAGACTGAGAACGAAAATGTTTCGTATCCATTTCATTTCTGTATTGTTATTTGATATTTTATCTTACTAACTGTGAGTTTGTTTGATTTTTACTCATATAAACATTAATACTTTTCTTTTAAGTTTATTAAATAAAAACCGAGTGGTTATATATTGATATTATTATCATGATGAACTCAGTATAAGATTGTTATAAATACACGTATGTCAGGTAAGCTTAAGTACAGACGCAGAGAGTGTGGCCTATATTTCGTAATCTGTATGACGGGCTTCGCTTATCGTAGCGCGCACTGTGTTTTTTGGTACAAGACACGCAGCTGTTGTCATCATAAGAACGCAAATACAAAAAGAATTGATAAATAATACTAATTTTATTATATCATTGCGAGTCAAACCCAATTTCTTTTATATGGTTAGTAATATATGTAATCTCACGTCACGTTTATGCAACAATGCAACCTTTAAATGTACAAAGTCGATCGATTGTTTGTAAAAGTCATGCATTCTTAAATAAATTTATGTTCTTTATATAAAAGAAGAGGATAGATTGAATTGGATGGTAATGAGGAGGAATTTATCTCCAATAATCTACAAAAACAATTGTGTTTTTGTTTAATTTTTAATTATTTGTAACCCTGATTTTTTATCACAGATCGCGTGCACTGAAAGTGGTTACTATCCATCTTATTAAATTAGCGCAGTTCATGTTAAAACACCTATCTATATTTGATCTTATATTCAGATAGCATCCTACATTTGTTATCAATAGTAAAGATACCTAGATCTCTCCATGAAACTTTCAGATTCCTTATGAAAGTAGATGTACTCTATAAGCATAGAAAGAAAATCTCTTCGCTGCCATTGGCGCCACAGTCAAATTTATAGTTTGAAGTAAAATATGTGTTCATTTAGTAGGTATGTCCTAATTCCTATAATATTCTGAAATAACTTCTGACCTTAATAGTATAGTCACTATGGCTTCAAAACACAAGGTCGAATTTTTCTGAGGAGATTTTTATAAGTTTTATAGGAATATTTTTCATAGAACATCAGTAGAACATAAATGACGACCATATTATTACCATAATCATTCTATGAATATAAAATCTGAAATGCAAACTTAAATAAAATAAAAACATGAAAATAAATATGTTACAGGTATCCCTAAAAGATGTTTCATTTCAACTAATCGACGATGACGGCGAGAGCTATTTAAAAACTATTTAAAAAAAAAGTTATTGTTGTGATGGTTGATTTTTTAAGTTTCTAGACTTTTTGATTATGGTTCCCTCATTCATTATTAAGTGATAATTTGGCACGAATAATAAACAAGGCAAAAATAACCAGTCTATATTATGTGAGGTGTAAATACTTCAGAGAAGAGTTACTGGTTTCACACAAACTGTGGCCTAACTTCATCAATATTTCATTAGCAAGCCAATAACGTGCCCGGATCGCTCCTGTATTTTTTATCCCCCTCCATCAGCCCGCGCCGAATGAATGCGCACGAGTTATTCAAACCGATTTCCATTCAGCTATGATTGCCGCCCGCTTTCTTCCAGTTAAGTGGCCTTATAAGTTCAGTGCGGTTTTAAACTTAAAATGATTGACGAATAATATAACTATGTACATAATAAACCAGTGAGTAGTTAACCCAGCCCACTTTTACTCACTTCGCATGGATTTATAGTAGAAATTTTAGTACGATAGTTGTTGTCTTTAAAATAACCTGCTAAAATATTCCGATAAATAATGACTACATTTTAGAACTCGTTAAAACACGTAGGGCAATGTACAAATGTCAATCAATAATGGCAATGTATTATTTATAGACGCTCGTACATTGCCCTGGGAGGCCAATGTTTACTAGTCCACAAATACATGTGCGTGTATGTTAGATTGAATTATCATATTATATTCAATACTGAATTGTACTATTCTGTTGCTTTATATTAATTTTGCCATAAAAAATAAAATGAAACTTTTATTTAGACATTAACTGCCCCTTGAAGATTGAGAAAATTCAACAAATCATGATAATCATAATCAGAAAAACATACAACAGAAAACATATTTTGAAGTGAAAACTTCTTAAGCGGCGTTGTGCACTTTTTGGAATGGGTAAAAAATGCTAATCTCGCGCCAGGACACGTGACCTGATCGATAATTCGTAAGACGGAGGGAGAGTAGACGGCCGGCGCGGCGTAGGAGAGGAAGTAATATCCCCTTCTCTTTTTACCACATGGCGAAAATGTATGTCTGCTCCTGCTGTTTCGTTTAAGCGGCGCACGGCGCTTGCGCAAACTAAGTGTTTTTGAGAAATTGTGAACGTTTTAAATGTTTATAAATTAAGTGCGAAAAATCATTTATTGGAGACAGACTAATGAAAGTGATAAAATAATAATAAAAACGCGAAGAAACTTATGGACTAAACTTAGTGTGTGCTTGGCGATTTTAAGAACCTATTTGAAGAGAGATCGAAAATAATCAAGTGCAGGAACCAAGGCCGTAGCTAGGGGGGGGCATTGTGGGGCAATGCCCTACCTTGAAATCACAATGCCCTACCTTAAAAATACCAAAAACTAAGATAAATTAGTATAATTAAATTGTTTTATAATTTTTATATATTTTATGCATTTTTCAATGCGATCTTATAAGATAAATTATCATAATAGAAAGATACTACACTACTGGAAAAAATTAAGGGATAAAAAAAAAACAAATTTTTGGGCAATTTTCAACAGGCCGAAACTTCGAAATAAATGGTCGTACAGATATAAAAAAAAAAGTAAATTGTCTAGTATTTGAATAAGAACTTTCAAATGTTGTATCCTCCGCGGTTTTTGAGTAATCTTTGAAAAACCAGCAACAATTTTTTTTTTTAGTTTTATTTTGTTGTCTACGGGCGAGGAAATTTTTTTTTTTTGCGTAACCACTATAAAGATCGGATACTTTGTTCATTTAACTTTTATTTATTTTTTATACACCATGATACGTCCACTTCTCGCCGAGATATCGGTCTTCAAATGGAAAAGGATCCTTTTGTCTTTGATTATCGATATCTCAGCAACCAATGATCGCACAGAAAGTTAAAGGTGGGTTTCAAGAACTTGAATGAATTCTCTTTAACGACTAGCCATTGCTTTTCCGAAAAAAAATGTTTTATTTTTGTCACATGAATTTGAAAATGCAACAAAATAAGGGCTGTTGATGATTTTTTGGAAAATCAAGCGCTGGATCGAAAATATTGAGGAAACCACTAATATTAAGTGTAACTTTTACAGTTCAATATGTCCACAGAAACCCTACATAGAACGAAATTAATCCAGCCAGCCGTTTTTTTGTTTCATTTGATCGAATTTATTAAAAAATTAAAGGATCCGTTTTTTGCTCTGAAAAGGTCATAATTTTTAAAAATGAGAAAAGAAAATGTTTTTCCGAGCTTTTTCCAGATTTTTGCTCCAAAAAGTGCTTAAATTTTAGTGACGAAAGGTTGTCGTCGAACTTCTCTAATAATGGCCCGATCATCACGGGCATTAGTAACTCGATGGCAACCTTGTCCGGAGCGACGATTGTATTGGTTCGTCTCTTGGTATCTGGCATAAGCTAGAGATACGACGGATTGAATTACACCCATCCGGACGGCAACTGCATGTTAACTGTAACCTTCGTAAATAAGAGTAACGAACCGAGCATCTATTTATTTATTTAAATAAGTACAGGCTACATGGTACATATTAATACAACATTACAATACTTAATCTAAAAAAATATTCTGATATGCACCAAAATAACGGCGTACATAACACTTGCGTTTAATTCATTACGTAAGAGTGGAAAAAAAAACCTGCAGAACTTTACAGTGACTAATCCTAAAGTACCCATCAGCGAAAAGTTAGGCCCGATGAATACTCTAAAATCAAAGATTTAAATTTTTGAAAGTTGTTAAAAAATATATCTAGGTCAGGAATTATTACAAAAGATTATACTCTGTGGAAATTCGTGCCAAAGGAGACTGAAGCCCAAGATTGGTTCGAGCAAATGGTGTAGCAAATAATTTAGACATGCGGTATCTGGGGTAGTTGCGAGGCACTGACAGGGATAGACGTGGCAGCAAGTCACAAGAATCTAGATGACTATTAAGAATTTTATATAGAAAGCACATATCCATTAACTGTCTTCTATCACGAAGGTTACACATGTTAAACTTTGCGAGACGTTCGCTGTATGGTTGACGGTGGGAGAATCCACTACATAGAAATGCTAGGTGTCTCGTGAAGGCCCGTTGTATGCTCTCGATTCGCTGTGAGTGCACTCTATAGAATGGACTCCAAACACAAGAAGCAAAGTCGAGATGGCTTCGAACCAACGCATTATACAGATGAATTTTCGTCCTAATGTCCTTGAATTTTCTGGTGTTGCGATTAATAAAACCCAGCATACTAGAGGCCTTGGTAATGATGGCATTTATGTGAATGTCAAATTTAAGTCTACTATCAATATGAACACCAAGGTCCCGAACAACCTTAACCTCGACAAGTGTTTCTCCACTGATCTTGTACCTAGTAACAAGTGGTTTTAATTTCCTGGAGTACTTAATATGGAAACATTTGCGCACATTGAGAGCCATGCAATTAGCCCCACACCAAGCGATGATTCTATTAAGGTCGGCTTGAATGAGTTCACTATCATAAGGAGATAGAACAGGTCGGTAAATTTTCAGGTCATCAGCAAATAGTGACACTTTGCAATTTTTAATACAGTGGGTGATGTCATTTATGAAAATAAGAAAAAGTAAAGGTCCCAAGTGGGAACCCTGGGGTACACCCGACGTAGCATAAAACCATTCTGACTGAAAACCACTCAGGACAACTGCCTGTTTTCTATCGCGTAAGTATGACTCGAACCAGCAAAGCAAAGATCCCCCAATCCCAAGAGCACTTAGTTTGTCTACGAGAATTGTATGGTTTACTTTATCGAAGGCACTGCTAAAGTCGGTGTAAATAGCGTCAACCTCGAGTCCCCCATCAACATTCTCACAAAGCTCCGAGACAAAAGGTACCAAATTAGTAGGAACAGAACGACCACTTGTAAAGCCGTGCTGATGATCGGAGATGAAACTGCTACTAAATTTGGAGATTACAGGACAAATCATAATTTCAAAGAGTTTCGCAAAGCAAGAAAGCATGGAGATGGGTCGGTAATTGTTTACAGAAGTATTATCACCTTTTTTAAAAACAGGGACAATGCGTGCTTTTTTCCATTCCTGGGGGAAAACACCATCCTCAAGCGATCTGTTAAAAATTAATGTTAAAGGCAAGGAGATTCCCCGCATGCAGCGCCTGACCAACAAAGGGGGTGTTTTTAATTTAATTTTTTTGCATTCACAATGCAATATTTCTATAAGATATAAAATACGTGTGTAAAAAACAAACACGCCTCCGAGCCCTCAGATGGGATTCGAACCCACGACCTTTCGCTATCCGGGCGACTGCTCTGACCGCTGAGCTACCGAGACGCTGGCAAACGTGTCGAATTTTACAAACGTATTTCAACTTCTACTATGAGCTAGTATCGTTCCACCAATGTTGAACGCTAACTACCTTCAACATCGAAAGTAATATTTTTGCAAATATTAAACAATCGATTAAGATGGAACCAGCTATAATAATGTTTTTAATTTAATTTTTTTGCATTCACAATGCAATATTTCTATAAGATATAAAATACGTGTGTAAAAAACAAACACGCCTCCGAGCCCTCAGATGGGATTCGAACCCACGACCTTTCGCTATCCGGGCGACTGCTCTGACCGCTGAGCTACCGAGACGCTGGCAAACGTGTCGAATTTTACAAACGTATTTCAACTTCTACTATGAGCTAGTATCGTTCCACCAATGTTGAACGCTAACTACCTTCAACATCGAAAGTAATATTTTTGCAAATATTAAACAATCGATTAAGATGGAACCAGCTATAATAATGTTTTTAATTTAATTTTTTTGCATTCACAATGCAATATTTCTATAAGATATAAAATACGTGTGTAAAAAACAAACACGCCTCCGAGCCCTCAGATGGGATTCGAACCCACGACCTTTCGCTATCCGGGCGACTGCTCTGACCGCTGAGCTACCGAGACGCTGGCAAACGTGTCGAGTTTTACAAACGTATTTCAACTTCTACTATGAGCTAGTATCGTTCCACCAATGTTGAACGCTAACTACCTTCAACATCGAAAGTAATATTTTTGCAAATATTAAACAATCGATTAAGATGGAACCAGCTATAATAATGTTTTTAATTTAATTTTTTTTGCATTCACAATGCAATATTTCTATAAGATATAAAATACGTGTGTAAAAAAAAAAAAAAAAAAAACAAACACGCCTCCGAGCCCTCAGATGGGATTCGAACCCACGACCTTTCGCTATCCGGGCGACTGCTCTGACCGCTGAGCTACCGAGACGCTGGCAAACGTGTCGAATTTTACAAACGTATTTCAACTTCTACTATGAGCTAGTATCGTTCCACCAATGTTGAACGCTAACTACCTTCAACATCGAAAGTAATATTTTTGCAAATATTAAACAATCGATTAAGATGGAACCAGCTATAATAATGTTTTTAATTTAATTTTTTTGCATTCACAATGCAATATTTCTATAAGATATAAAATACGTGTGTAAAAAACAAACACGCCTCCGAGCCCTCAGATGGGATTCGAACCCACGACCTTTCGCTATCCGGGCGACTGCTCTGACCGCTGAGCTACCGAGACGCTGGCAAACGTGTCGAATTTTACAAACGTATTTCAACTTCTACTATGAGCTAGTATCGTTCCACCAATGTTGAACGCTAACTACCTTCAACATCGAAAGTAATATTTTTGCAAATATTAAACAATCGATTAAGATGGAACCAGCTATAATAATGTTTTTAATTTAATTTTTTTTGCATTCACAATGCAATATTTCTATAAGATATAAAATACGTGTGTAAAAAACAAACACGCCTCCGAGCCCTCAGATGGGATTCGAACCCACGACCTTTCGCTATCCGGGCGACTGCTCTGACCGCTGAGCTACCGAGACGCTGGCAAACGTGTCGAATTTTACAAACGTATTTCAACTTCTACTATGAGCTAGTATCGTTCCACCAATGTTGAACGCTAACTACCTTCAACATCGAAAGTAATATTTTTGCAAATATTAAACAATCGATTAAGATGGAACCAGCTATAATAATGTTTTTAATTTAATTTTTTTGCATTCACAATGCAATATTTCTATAAGATATAAAATACGTGTGTAAAAAACAAACACGCCTCCGAGCCCTCAGATGGGATTCGAACCCACGACCTTTCGCTATCCGGGCGACTGCTCTGACCGCTGAGCTACCGAGACGCTGGCAAACGTGTCGAATTTTACAAACGTATTTCAACTTCTACTATGAGCTAGTATCGTTCCACCAATGTTGAACGCTAACTACCTTCAACATCGAAAGTAATATTTTTGCAAATATTAAACAATCGATTAAGATGGAACCAGCTATAATAATGTTTTTAATTTAATTTTTTTTTGCATTCACAATGCAATATTTCTATAAGATATAAAATACGTGTGTAAAATTCGACACGTTTGCCAGCGTCTCGGTAGCTCAGCGGTCAGAGCAGTCGCCCGGATAGCGAAAGGTCGTGGGTTCGAATCCCATCTGAGGGCTCGGAGGCGTGTTTGTTTTTTACACACGTATTTTATATCTTATAGAAATATTGCATTGTGAATGCAAAAAAATTAAATTAAAAACATTATTATAGCTGGTTCCATCTTAATCGATTGTTTAATATTTGCAAAAATATTACTTTCGATGTTGAAGGTAGTTAGCGTTCAACATTGGTGGAACGATACTAGCTCATAGTAGAAGTTGAAATACGTTTGTAAAATTCGACACGTTTGCCAGCGTCTCGGTAGCTCAGCGGTCAGAGCAGTCGCCCGGATAGCGAAAGGTCGTGGGTTCGAATCCCATCTGAGGGCTCGGAGGCGTGTTTGTTTTTTACACACGTATTTTATATCTTATAGAAATATTGCATTGTGAATGCAAAAAAATTAAATTAAAAACATTATTATAGCTGGTTCCATCTTAATCGATTGTTTAATATTTGCAAAAATATTACTTTCGATGTTGAAGGTAGTTAGCGTTCAACATTGGTGGAACGATACTAGCTCATAGTAGAAGTTGAAATACGTTTGTAAAATTCGACACGTTTGCCAGCGTCTCGGTAGCTCAGCGGTCAGAGCAGTCGCCCGGATAGCGAAAGGTCGTGGGTTCGAATCCCATCTGAGGGCTCGGAGGCGTGTTTGTTTTTTACACACGTATTTTATATCTTATAGAAATATTGCATTGTGAATGCAAAAAAATTAAATTAAAAACATTATTATAGCTGGTTCCATCTTAATCGATTGTTTAATATTTGCAAAAATATTACTTTCGATGTTGAAGGTAGTTAGCGTTCAACATTGGTGGAACGATACTAGCTCATAGTAGAAGTTGAAATACGTTTGTAAAATTCGACACGTTTGCCAGCGTCTCGGTAGCTCAGCGGTCAGAGCAGTCGCCCGGATAGCGAAAGGTCGTGGGTTCGAATCCCATCTGAGGGCTCGGAGGCGTGTTTGTTTTTTACACACGTATTTTATATCTTATAGAAATATTGCATTGTGAATGCAAAAAAATTAAATTAAAAACATTATTATAGCTGGTTCCATCTTAATCGATTGTTTAATATTTGCAAAAATATTACTTTCGATGTTGAAGGTAGTTAGCGTTCAACATTGGTGGAACGATACTAGCTCATAGTAGAAGTTGAAATACGTTTGTAAAATTCGACACGTTTGCCAGCGTCTCGGTAGCTCAGCGGTCAGAGCAGTCGCCCGGATAGCGAAAGGTCGTGGGTTCGAATCCCATCTGAGGGCTCGGAGGCGTGTTTGTTTTTTACACACGTATTTTATATCTTATAGAAATATTGCATTGTGAATGCAAAAAAATTAAATTAAAAACATTATTATAGCTGGTTCCATCTTAATCGATTGTTTAATATTTGCAAAAATATTACTTTCGATGTTGAAGGTAGTTAGCGTTCAACATTGGTGGAACGATACTAGCTCATAGTAGAAGTTGAAATACGTTTGTAAAATTCGACACGTTTGCCAGCGTCTCGGTAGCTCAGCGGTCAGAGCAGTCGCCCGGATAGCGAAAGGTCGTGGGTTCGAATCCCATCTGAGGGCTCGGAGGCGTGTTTGTTTTTTACACACGTATTTTATATCTTATAGAAATATTGCATTGTGAATGCAAAAAAATTAAATTAAAAACATTATTATAGCTGGTTCCATCTTAATCGATTGTTTAATATTTGCAAAAATATTACTTTCGATGTTGAAGGTAGTTAGCGTTCAACATTGGTGGAACGATACTAGCTCATAGTAGAAGTTGAAATACGTTTGTAAAATTCGACACGTTTGCCAGCGTCTCGGTAGCTCAGCGGTCAGAGCAGTCGCCCGGATAGCGAAAGGTCGTGGGTTCGAATCCCATCTGAGGGCTCGGAGGCGTGTTTGTTTTTTACACACGTATTTTATATCTTATAGAAATATTGCATTGTGAATGCAAAAAAATTAAAATAAAAACATTATTATAGCTGGTTCCATCTTAATCGATTGTTTAATATTTGCAAAAATATTACTTTCGATGTTGAAGGTAGTTAGCGTTCAACATTGGTGGAACGATACTAGCTCATAGTAGAAGTTGAAATACGTTTGTAAAATTCGACACGTTTGCCAGCGTCTCGGTAGCTCAGCGGTCAGAGCAGTCGCCCGGATAGCGAAAGGTCGTGGGTTCGAATCCCATCTGAGGGCTCGGAGGCGTGTTTGTTTTTTACACACGTATTTTATATCTTACAACAAAGGGGGGATGGAGTCGGGTCCAGCACCCCCAGCCAGGTCGAGAGTTTTAATTTTTTTAATCACCTGTGATTCTGTAAACATTAATTTAGCTAGAAAGTCTTGACCAAGACCTGAATAATTTAACGACCCCCCCGGGTCGCCCGTGGAATAAACTGATGAGAAGTGACGAGCAAATAAATTCGCGATATCAGGGCCAGATGAGGCGGCGTCATTGTTTAACTTCATTTCAGCCAGTATGGAGGAGTGACCACCACGCTTGTCTTTGTTGAAGCTCCAAAAAGCCTTTGGATTCGTAGAAATGTTAGCTTCTATGCCTTGAATGTAGTCTCTATAACAATCATTATAAAGTTTATGACCACGGCTGCGAAGTAGCTGGAATTCAATCTCATCCCTAGGGTTACGGTATTTCAAAAATTTTCTGCGAATTTTATCCTTTTCCGCTAGGAGTTTGATAAGGGAATTACTGAACCACTTGGGATATTTACGCTTGCGAAGATTCCGTTTTGGCACGAACCTGGCTATGAGTCCATAGAGCACATCGTAAAATCTCGAGACCATCTTGTTAACATCTACACAATTCGAGAACAAGTTCTGCCAATCTACATCCAATAACTCGCGCTCCAGGCTACTAAAATCCGTTTTATAATAATTGTAAGCGTTAACTTGTCTTTGTCTTAGATAATTAACTTTACAGTAAGGTATGTTTAACTGGAGGCAAGGATGTATATTGTAGCACTTACTTAGAACATCAGTTGGAGTCGTGACAAATGCACCCTGCACATTACTAATCACTAAATCTAAAAAGCGGTCATTGCTATTACTAATATTATTAAGTTGATGCAGGCCATTGGAGTTTTATGGGATACAACTTTGCCCCTGTATATCACTATGTGCTATATATTACTTATGTGTACATCTGCGTGTATATATTACGATAAATATACTAAACTATATTATAAACATAAAAAGCAATTTCTGAATTTAATTGGCATCAATAACCACTATACAGTGTTCCTGCTTTACAATGTGCTTATTTTTGTATTTAAGTATTTAAACAAACGTCATCATACAAAAGTAAAAAAGTATTTAATTAATGCGAAAATAATTCAGATTTTATATTCTTTTGTTTTTCAACTTATTAATAAGAAACTTTTGACTCTTGGCTTGTTAAACCCCGGCTCACTAGGAAACCGGCATGAAGAATTTCTGGTCGTGCTTGAAAGGCATTCAGTTGATATAATGGCCATAAATGAAACCTGGCTGAGGGAGGGAGAGGAGAAACGTGCGCCTGCACCGCCGGGCTATAAGTTTCGTCACGTCACGCGACCACCCAGTGTTCGCTCTCGAGGAGGAGGCGTTGGTTTTTATGTTCGGGATGAAATTAAAGTGCGACAAATTAAGCTTACTCACACTTCTACGGTTGAGCAAATGTGGATTAGCATAACGATGAATCGTTCTAGTTTTGTTATCGGTACTGCCTATAGACCACCTTGGCTCAATGTCGATGCGTTCATAGATGATCTCACAGAAGCAGTCAACTCCTTGTATAAATTTGACTATATTGTACTTGTGGGGGACTTTAATGTCAATTTGCTTGCTCCAGAAGATCCTAGCACAAAAAAAATAGTAAATTTTTTGCAATATCTCAATCTTACTCAATACGTCACCGAACCCACTCATTTTACAGACCACTCAGAGACCCTAATTGATTTAGTTTGCAGCACAGCTAAAATTTCAAACGTAGTAGTCGATCTTATACGGGACCTCAGTAAACATGCCTTTATATCATGTAACTTACATATAAAGAAGAATAAACCAATCCCTAGATTTATTACATATAGACCAATTAAGGATATAAATATTGTCGAGTTCGATAAACTCGTTAATGCCATCAATTGGGAACGACTCCTAAGCGATGACGTTAATGAAGCCCTCATGTCTTTTATCTCTTATATAATGTACATTTTCGACATCCATGCTCCTATCAAAAAGGTTTGTATCAAACATCGCAGTTATCCTTGGATCACACCAACCGTAAAGGAAATGATGAGGTTAAGAGATGAAGCTCATGTCATAAGTCGCTTGTCCAAACAAGATTCTGATGTAAATTACTACATCATCATATCAGCCGTACGACGCCCACTGCTGGACATAGGCCTCCCCCAAGGATCTCCACAACGATCGGTCCTGTGCTGCCCGCATCCAGCGTTTTCCCGCGACCTTAACCAGATCGTCGGTCCACCTCGTAGCGGGCCTACCCACTGAGCGTCGTCCGGCACGCGGTCGCCATTCGAGAACCTTTCCGCCCCAACGGCCATCGGTTCTCCTTGCTATGTGTCCTGCCCATTGCCACTTCAGCTTCGCAATTCTTTGAGCTATGTCGGCGGTTTTTGTTCTCCTACGGATCTCCTCATTTCTGATTCGATCGCGTAGGGAAACACCAGGCATAGCTCTCTCCATTGCCCGCTGGGCGACCTTGAGCCTTCTTATAAGACCCATAGTGAACGACCACGTTTCACTGCCATAAGTCATCACTGGCAACACACACTGGTTAAAGACTTTCGTCTTAAGGCACTGAGGTATTTTGGACGCGAAAATGTATCGCAGCTTCCCGAACGCTGCCCACCCGAGTTGGATTCGACGAGAGATCTCTTTCTCGAAGTTGGACTTACCTAACTGTATTGTATGTCCTAGGTAAACATAGTGGTCAACAACTTCGAGTGTAACGTGCCCAACATTTACTGGAGCGGGTGTAACATGGGCGTTGGACATAATTTTCGTCTTGTCCATGTTCATCTTAAGACCCACTCGTTGGGATGCGTTACTGAGATCTTCGAGCATGGTGCTCAGGTCATCCAAGGTCTCAACCATTAGGACCACATCATCGGCAAACCGAAGATGCGTCAGGTACTCGCCGTTGATGTTGATGCCAAGTCCATTCCAGTCCAGAAGCTTAAAAATATCCTCCAACGCAGCAGTGAACAGTTTCGGAGAGATAACGTCTCCCTGTCTCACTCCTCGCTGTAGTTGGATAGGATTAGAGCTCTGGCTCTGTACTCGGACCGACATAGTGGCGTTTTGGTACAGGCACCTTAACACTTCGATATACCTGTAGTCCACTTGGCACCTCTGGAGAGACTGCAGCACCGCCCAAGTCTCGATCGAATCGAAAGCCTTCTCATAGTCCACAAACGCCAAGCAAAGTGGCCGATTATACTCTTCGGTCTTCTGTATAACCTGCCGCAGCGTATGAATGCGGTCTATGGTGCTAAAGCCTTTTCGGAAACCGGCTTGTTCGGGAGGTTGGAAGTCGTCAAACCTGCGAGCAAGACGATTCGTGATGACCCTCGAAAACAGTTTGTAGACATGGCTCAGAAGCGAGATGGGTCTATAGTTCTTCAGTAGGGTTTTATCGCCCTTTTTGAAGAACAAAATCACCTCGCTTCTGCTCCATGCCTTCGGCGTTTTGCCCTGGACGATGACAGAATTGAAGAGCTTCTGGAGGACTTTAAGTACCGGCGTGCCGCCCGCTCTCAGAAGCTCTGTTGTAATTCCGTCATCTCCCGCCGCCTTTTTGTTCTTTAGCTGTTTGAGGGCCATTCTAATCTCGTACAGGCTGACGTCCGGGATATCTTCGGTATAGTGTCGGGTAAGCTTGGCTCTAGGATCTCGAGCTCTGCTTTGGCCTGATGTGATACTGGAATACAGCTGCCTATAGAAACTCTCAATCTCTCTCAGGATTTCAGGAGTCGATGAAATGATACTGCCGTTCTCAGTTTTCAGCCTCGTCAGTTGACTTTGCCCAATAGACAGATCTCTAGCGAACACTTTGGAGCCTTTGTTCCGCTCTATGGCCTCTTTGATACGCTCGGTATTAAATTGGCGAAGGTCGCTCGTCAGCGACTTCGAGATCTGTCTATTAAGCTGTCTATAACGTAGGGCATCCGCTGAGTCTTGCAGCCTCATTACATGTCTCTTATCCATGAGTTCGAGTGTATGTGCGGAGAGTTTCTTCAATTTGGGACGGTGGGTTTTGAAGTATTTTGACCCTACCGTACGGACAGCATCCACCACCAGGTCGTTCAGATCGTCCACATCTATGCTGTTATCAAGGGACTCGAAGCGGTTCTGGAGCTCGAGCTGAAAGCGCTCGGGGTTTTGAATCTGGGTCGGCATTGGTCGGAGCGTAGATTTTATCAGTCGCGATCTTTCAAGCTTCACGTTGATATTCAATGTGCCTCTTACCAGTCGGTGATCGCTCCCTGTCTTAACAGCGTTGATCACAGAGACGTCATTGAATATTTGCTTACTCGTTGACATGATAAAATCGATCTCGTTTTTGACCTTGCCGTCGGGACTTATCCAGGTCCATTTGCGAGTTACGGGCTCTCTGAAGAAGGAGTTCATCATATAGAGGTTCTCCCTCTCCATGAAGTCCGCCAGCATCTGGCCTCTGTCGTTACGTTCCCCAAATCCAAATTGCCCCACTCTCAACTCGTCACCGCAGCGCTTCCCCAACTTTGCATTGAAGTCCCCCATCACAACCGTGTAGTGGGATTTGTGACTATGTATGGCCCTAGAAATCTCCTCATACATAGCCTCCACTTCGTCATCGTCGTGTTTCGAGGTTGGAGCGTATACCTGGATGACCGTCAACGAATACCGAGATGATATTCTGAGTACCAGGTATGCCACTCTGCTGGAAACACTACCGATGGATAGCACGTTGTTGACGAGGGACTTGTGGACGATAAACCCGACACCACCCACGGACAGTTGGTCGCCCTCCCGGAAGTACAGCAAGTTACCGGAGTCCAAAATTATCGTGTCCTCTCCCTCTCTTCGGACTTCAGACAACCCGATGACGTCCCAGTGTAACTTGCCGATAACTTCTTCCAACTCTGTAATTTTCGCGTCGGTCCTCAATGTGCGCGTGTTATAAGTTGCCAGGTCCAGTCGTCGGTGTTGGTAGCCGCAACCTACCCGGGGATTCTTCGCACCCCCTGCCGCACCGTTACCGTAGCCGCTACCGTAGCTAGGAATGGTTTGGCTGCCGGGGACTAGGGGCCGTTTTTTGGTGTGCCTATCCATAAAGGGGGGTTTTGCCATAATCGCCACGCTTGGCAGGCGGGTTGGCGATCGCAGTATAACCCGTACGCATAAAGAGATGCTGCTGCCCATCTCCATAGGTGAGGTTTCCCTTAGTCGACTCTTACGACACCCACGGGATGAGAGGGGAGTAGTGCTATGCTAGGCCGGCACTACACGGCAAATTACTAACAACTACAAATTACTACAAGGACTTGAAATCTATCGCAAGTAAAGCATTAGGAACGGAAAAAACAGCTTGTTTTAAATATAACATTAACCTTAAATCAAAAAATTCTAAACAAAGTTGGAAATATTTTAGAACTAACGTAGTCGATTTTAATAGTAAGCAAAGTCTTTTACCTCCTGAACTTAGTGATCCTGATATAGTAAACAATCATTTTATTGAAGTGCCCGGTAATAATGTCATTTCTATTTCAGATCTTACTTACTTTGAGCATCATAGATATAGTCCTGCACATTTCACGCTTAAGCTTGTTGATGAGAGTTCTGTTGCTAAGGTTATCATGGATATAAATAGTAACTCAGAGGGTGTGGATTGTATTACTCGTGACATGATTTTATTGACTTTACCACGAACACTAAAAGTTATCACAGCAATAATAAATAAGTCTTTTGAAACTGGCACCTTCCCTGATGCATGAAAGGAAGCTCGTGTAATTCCGATACCTAAAGTTAATAATCCGGTTCACTTGAAAGATCTTAGGCCGATTAGCATTCTTCCATTTATGTCCAAAATCGCAGAAAAGCTTGTATGCCAGCAGTTAACCGACTATGTAAATGCAACTAATATTTTGCCACCTAAGCAGTCCGGATTTCGTGCTAATCACAGTACGGCTACAGCTATGTTGGATATCGTAGATGATATTCTTGCAGGAGAGGATGCGGGGCAAGGATCTGTATTAGTTCTTCTTGACTTTTCTCGAGCCTTCGATGCTATCAACCACGACCTTCTCTTGTCAAAACTGGCTTTTTATGGATTCGACAGTTCCACTTTAAAATGGTTCTCTAGTTACCTAGATGGTCGTTCTCAACGTGTGATGATTACTGATGTGGCTGGTAACAGGAAAGCTTCGAAAGCAGCTACTTTACATCGAGGTATTCCACAAAGCTCTATATTAGGCCCGATTCTGTTTAATGTATATAGTGCTGACCTGGCCTCTTGCATAAAAAATTGCAATTATCATGTTTATGCAGATGACCTTCAGGTTTATTTGACTTTCAAGCCGCAAGAGACATTAACTAGCATACCTCTTATTAACGAAGATCTGAACCGTATAAATGAATGGGCATCTAAGAATTGCTTAGTTCTTAATCCGATTAAATCGAAATTCATCATAATGGGTTCTCGGACACAAACAATCAGAATCAATTCTTTTAACCCTGTTTTAAAAATAGGTGATACCGCTATCGAACAAGTTGCTGAAGTACGAAGTCTGGGGATCCTTATTGATAATCAGCTTAAATTTCACAATCATGTTGTGCAAACTGTTAAAGCTTGCTTTTACAGACTCAAAGTGTTATACCAAGTGCGCAACTACCTTGATGTTGATACTCGAATAAAGCTTTGTGAAACATTAGTTCTTTCAAAATTGAATTATGCGGACGTAGTTATTGGGGAATGTCTCTTTGGATACACAAAAAAACTTATTCAACGCGTCCAGAATGCCTGTGCCCGATTTTGTTTTTACATTCCGCGTAGAGCCCACGTGACTCCTTTTTTAAATAAAAGTAATTTAATGAATATGAATTCTAGACGTAATTTTCACTTTGCAAGTCTCCTATTTGGCATTGTTAAAACACACAGTCCTTCCTATTTATTCAATAAACTTTCATTTTCTCGTCGTGAGGCAAGAATTACACCACGCTTGGTATGTCCCACCCACAAAACAGCTGCATTTCGTGGGAGTTTTCGATATTCTGCCACGAAATGTTGGAATAACATACCACCCCCTTTAAAAAAGTATGGTAGTTAAGCATCATTCAAGCGAAATTTAAAAAAGTATCTACTTGAATTGCAAAAAATGTAAGTTCGTTATTCATAATCAGAATTCAGCTGTGTTAAATTATCTCATCTTACTGTTTATGGGTTATTTTATTATTTTTTTATTTATTTAGTTCTATATTTATTTATTTATTATTATTTTATTATTATAAAAATATATTTATAGTGGCGAGGCTGGTAGCGCTCTCTAGTTTATATATATATGGGTAGATATAAGTTATAAGTAGTTATACTTATAGTTAGGTAACCACGGAAGACCAGCGTCGGAATGTCTACGACGTCCGACACATGCTGAGTGGATTTTAGTGTCCTTTTTAGTGTCCAATAAAAAATGTAACTTGATTTAAGTTGAGTATGTAAATTTGGGTCACTAAATAAATCATTTCTTTTCTTTTCTTTTTTTAAATGTTATAATTAATACAAAATAAACACATAAAATTACTCTTATTAATTAAATATAATAAGAAAAAGAAAATAACATAGAATTTTATTATTCTACTAGCTCTACAGTTTCATCTATAAGTTCCATAGACTTTTTATTGGAAGGTTTTCTTAATCTTGTTATGTAAGGGTCTGAAGTGTACAAAAGTGTATGTAAAACGTCTTCATTTGTAGCTACTCTAGAGCATTTTCTAGCATGATGAAGTCTGAATCGTTTATAGTCTTTGTTCCTTGATTCCTGGGCATCTTCGGAGAGCTGTCCAAGAGGTAACACTGAATAATGCCGAATTACACTTTCCCCATGAATTAGGACTTTATGGACAGATGATGGCATATAATACCACATATATTTACTAACATATCGTTGTGCTGTATCGAAAGCGTACTGTCCAAATTTCGTAGCATTAATTACTTTTCCGCTAGACATAACTTGAAGTAAAACATAAAATCGTTTTATCAATTCCTCATCCACACCGGTAATTTCTGCAGTGCACTGATAATTTTGAAAAAATCGTCTAGCTGTATTACCGTCATTACTATTACCAGAACCTTGCTTAGGTTTATCTATATTTAAACCAAGTTCTTCTCTGAACCTTCTTTGTACGTATGTCTTCTTTTGTTTTTTCAAATCTTTATTTTCTGTCGTTGTAGCAGACCATTTTTCAAAGCCTACATTATAAGATATATGTAAAATTAGTTCCATAAATCTAATCCAGCAATGTAAAGTCGAAAGCCCATATTGATAAGAATTTTCGTCAACAGGTTTATTTTGTAATTTTTCTAAATTGTTCATCTCTGTAGGTCTTGCACCACAAATAGTACATACAGCACCTGATGAAGTTTCTGACAAAACTTGAGCCACTTTCCCGTCAACCATTGTCAAAAATAATGTGTGTTTGATTTCAATACTTTCACCATTTTTATTGATTAAGCTTGTTGTGAGAGCGTTTCTTTGAGCTATAATTTCATTAACTACACTTGTAGTTTTCTCTGGTGTCTCTTTTGAAAATTCTATTAAAATGGGCCTACAAAATCTTACTGATGATGGAACAGGGTTTTCCCACAAAGTTTCATTTGTATTAATATCAACAAGTTTCAGAGGTACTAATGAAGATATAAATAAATTTGTGTCAGAAATTAACTCATCCTCTTCAGTTAAGACTTGCTTGTATTCACTTTGTCCGCTTGAGCCATCACAGCCCCATTTCGAATACAGCATTAAATGTTTTTTGCCAGCTTTGTATACACCATTGATTTTTAAAATTCTTGCAATAGTGTGATCCAGCAGATCTTGCAGTTTTATTTTTGCTGTAATATTATTAATTTCTATGCTTGATCTTGGTGGGTAGCACATTCCTTTAGCTTCGTGAATTGATTTATATGACGGAAATAATACGCAGTTCTTCGCAATTAAGCAATTTCTCATGTTTTCATACTGTGCCATGTTAAGGTCCAACTCTATAAAAATACTGAGAGCTTCATCTTTAGAGTACGCTGTTAAATGTACCGGTTCATTTAAAAGATTTTGACGTATTTCACTTTTTTTATCTATGGGTAATACTCGTAAAATTTCGACAATGAATGCTTCTTCCGTTTCCCCTTGAGATCTCAATCCTTGAAGATATGAATTCAGTATAAAATCAAGGCCACATGTTTCAAGCAACTCCTTGTTTTTTCGTCTTTGTGTTCTATCGGAACTGTCTTCGTAGGTTTAAGAAGGGAGTCCTCGCTTCCCCGTCTATGTCGAAGGTTCAGATTCACAAGTAGGATCTTCCAGATTTACTGTGAATGTGGCATTCAACCACATGCTATTCTGATTTAAAAATTTTTCTTTATTTCTGCCAGATTTAGTGTAGCGTTGACGAAAGTTCGTAAAAAGATTTTTTTGTACACTCGCAACAATTTTAGCGATATTTGCCTCAGAAAAGTTGATAAAATTATTCCGTATATAACTTGTTAAAGCAACAACATAATTCCCGTCACTTTCAATCAATACAAGACATAGGTCGCGTCTGGTACATTGGAATTCACTCATTGCGAGAGAGTAGGTGTTTAGATACACTTTTAATAACGACAATAACGAACGAAAAACAGTATGTAATTATTCAGTATGCAGATGCTCTATTTTATATTAAATAACTGATTTGAAACGTGTGCAAAGTATGGGAATAAAAACTATTTATCATTATGTGGTTACTCGGTTTCCTATGTGTTTTATTGATAATTTATTTTGTAGGCGAACTAAAAATGGTGAGAAATACTCGATACATTATCAAAACATAAACCGCAATTAATAATATATCACAAGTGTAACCTATATCAACTAATAAAACAAATAGATTCGCCCACGTATTTTTAAGAAATTATTACTATTTCATGTTATGATAGATAGCATTATGTTGTGCAATGAAGTTGCAACTTTTTTTTCTTCCTGTATAAAAATATTAAATTTCCTATCAAATAACATCATTTACAGACCTTCGGCAAATTTCGGCAACTGTCAAAACTCTAATTGAAAGTTTCAGATACGCAAAAATGATATGTCATGAGATAAATATTTCTAGTAAATATATTTATAAATATATAGCATATTTGTGTATACCAAAAAAAAGTATATATTATAAGCTTTCTAAAATGGTATAATACTTGTATAATTTTCATTGCTAGCTTACTAGAAAATCATCCTGAAAAAATACAAATTATGATGTTTTCGTGATAATTTTTCAATCATCGTATTTAGATGCTCGTAGATCAACTTCTTAGCTATAGTTTGAGGTATAATACAAGTACCTGCGCCGATTTTTACAAAATGTATTTATGGCCAAGCTCTCTTAGGCACCTCCACATAGTGCGCCGCTTACACTTACTTAAACACGTGCCTGCGCCAGTTAGCGCTGCTCATACTATTTTTAAATAAAAACACGAGAGCATACAACCGCGAGATTTTTTTCGGACGCACTTAATCATTCTATAATTCGCTCTAAAGATTACTTACAAGTCATTTCAATTTAACTATCTTAGGCGCGGTCGCGCTTCACTTTTAATATGCGCGAGAGCTGAGACCACGCCTGTTGCAAATCATCCAGATTGGCCGCGTGGTCTCTAAATAAATCTCGATCCACGTTAGTGAATTGTCTTGCGCGCGCGCTCTCGCTGCCTCTTTCTTCCACGTGCTAGTCGTTTATACAATTTGCATAGATTTTGTAAACAAACTATTGTGCGTTATACATAATTACCCTCTGTCTTTACAATACTAATGCCAACTTGCATGCAATTTTGCATCGCTTTTTTCATGCGAAATATCTATAATGGAGATTGATAAGAATCAATCTAAATTAGAATACTATTATATATAATATTATTATATATTTTATACCAAACGAAAAACAATTTCTTTATCAACCACAAAAGTGAGTTGCACTATTCACAATAACAGAAATATATTGTATTCCATATCGCATCGTAATATTTAGGATATTATCTACAATAACGCATTACCTGCCTATTCCTATATTTATTTAATACCTATAATCGTAACGTTACCATTGATAATGTAAATACTAATATCATGGTCTCATTGATAAACAACAACCGACCGTATTGTATAAATATTTGGATTAGGTATGTGGAATATGTATTTTCTAATATGAAGAACAGGCGGTACAGACGCGAAATTTACTAAATCTATGTCTGTTGCGCGGTTTTTGAAGCAGTGATACTGTACTTGGTGTAAAAACAAGGTCGTACCATCGGTGGATTTTGATTATAAACTTTCTTATATACTAGCTGACCCGGTAACGCGTTGCTATGGTAACGCGTATACAATGGAAAAAGAGGCGGACAGCAAACACACAAACAACAAATTTGTGTTCTTAGATTATAGATTTATTCCACAGTAATTATTATAATGTAGTAATTGTCACTTGCCGTTGTAGGATAGTAAAAAACATTCACACTCATGGTTGTCGTAAAAGGGGCCAAATGATACTGGAGCCCTCCAGCCAGCCAGAGGCAATGGTCGCACACTTCCCGTAGACCACCATAGACAGCAGTATTTTCCAAATTATGATAATTTTACTGCGATCTCCAACACGCCTGTCAAGCTTGGAGTTTATAGCGTTTTTTGGCTAGGATTATAATCATGATGATGTTACATGAAATTTTAAATTTTCTGCGCAGTCAATTAGTTCGGTGATTAATTTGTATAAGTGACCGCCTCTTATCCCTATTATATTGTTGTGATATTTTTTTTAGGTTATGTAAAAAGTTAATATTAATCACAAGGCAGTGTAATTAAAGTTTTTGGAATTCTTTCAGCTGAGTAATAATACAAAGTCATCTTATTTTTCTGTTCTTATTTACAATTGTGTGCTTTAAAATGATGTGTTTACACGATTATCATATATTTTACATGATAATGTTTATGTAAATGTAATATACACACCTAATTTTCTCTAGTATCACCCTCAGAAACAAATCGATCTGGTTAACCATTCCGTTCCAACGATTACATAAAAGTTAGAACGGAATAAATGACTTAAATTCGAAAGTTCTCTGCCGTTTGTGATATTCTTTCAAAGCATGTCCATTTCAATTTCAGCTTTTTCAGTTGACGTTAAGGTAAATTTTCCTTTGAGATCGGAACGTTTAACAAGCGATCTTGAGACTCGTTTATTACTCTTGACTTTCCAACTAGTCTTCTAGCGCACTGGACCATTACGACGAATGGGATTTTAATATTATTTATATTCGGTAAGTTACACTTAGTAAAATAACAAAGTTTTGGTGATGATTTTCTCGTATAAGCTGTCTGTCACAGAGCTAAATGTAACAAAATATAACACTGGTTAAAAGATTTTCATTCTTATCTAGAATGATATGGTAACTATTAAGAAGAAGCCTTTTACATTATTCAAATTATTTGCCCTGTAGTAAATGTAACCGTTATTTTTGCATGTTTCTCTATATAAAAGCAATGGGTTGCCCAGTTACTGACTCTTTTAAATCTCGAAACTTACTAGACGTAAAAAGCTGAAATTTAGCAGGTGGGTTTATGAATTGTAGACTTCGCATCGGCTCAAAACTGATTTTGCGACGGGGGCAAATTCAGGGATCCGCGAAGACTAAGATCTTCAATAGTATCTTCAAGAGAATAGTACATATACATGTACTATTCTCATCATAAATTTTAAACAGGCACGTTCCTAACAACTAAATTAATACTGCTTAAGAATTATAACTTCCAGTTTTATTTTGCAAAATTTTAAATTATTTAGTGTATACCCAAACAGTAGGTTAGTGAGTCAGTTTAACGCAGCGTTACATCACGCTTGTGTATCTTCGGTAACCCATACAACTTCGGTGCTTTAGGACAGATAAGAATAAAATAGATGACATCAAGATCTAATACCTCAAAATACGTCTTGATACCTTATACTAAGTTGATTACTTTTACTAAGTTACCTTCAAAAGTGACCTCACTTTTAGCTTTTGTTATGTTTTCGTCGGACAAGAGCATTTTATCGCTATATTCTGACTTGACCATTATTGCTATGGCATTACCTTTATCCTACTCACGGAAAAATGTTAGTCTTGGTTAAGTATGCAGCTACTTAACCTTCCTATACCCGCGTATTGGTCTGCTAGACCGACAAAACATTTATTTTAATTTCTTGAATTTTTCGGAAATACCGGCGAGTTGAGGTTTTTGCTAGCTGCCGGATTTGTTATTAACTTCAATTTAGTGCACAGCATGCGTTTGTGCTCAACGTACTTGTAGGTGTATTTGGCGCCAATTGGTCCGTGAGACCGACGCGGGTATAGGCGCAACTTTTGGTGGAAGTATAAAATTACTACATTATTGTTTGTTCACTGTTAAAAGATGACCCATGGTGAAGGTATGGCCTGATGAACATAGCAGGTATTAACACCTACGTAATATACTTGTAAAACAACCACAGCAACAAAATTAGTCACAAGGTTTTTAGTGCTGTGTCCTACGATCTCCTCAACTCGCAACTGCGAAAATGAGCTCTCAGCACATCCTTGCCTTGAACCATCATGTTGAGACTCCCCGAAATACGTCGATTGGATGGTCTCGAGTCTGCAGTAACATCTAACAGAAATAAAATTAGTCACTGTGGATATTAAAACGCGCTACAACTGCAAAATACACTTTTGTATGGAACATGCTATTATGGTATGCTCTGATTGTTATGGTATGGCTGATAACTAAGTCAACCAATGATTTATATGTCGTATGATAAGAGATTTTTAATATGTAAAAGTTATTTTTTTTATTTAGAAGAAAAAAATGTTTAAGTTCTGTTTATGAAGTACCTAAGCAAATACTTGCAATTTTGAAAGCTGTTTTGTGATAGACTGATAGATAGTTAAATAATTAATAATAAAGTTCTTGCGAAGCACAATCTTTTTCATTTTATCCTCTAATTTAAAAATAGAATAATATCTAAATAGGTTTTCTTAGAAGAAATGAATAAAAGAGGACTCTAAATATTCGGTCTGTGGCACCACGCGCGGGTATAGGTGTTTCAAAAATTGGCGCGGGTATACGAAGGTTAAATGCGAGATTGTTATCATAAAGGAATTAAGGTTTTAAGGTTTACTTCGCCGCAAGACGAGGGAAATGTATTGATGTATTGATTCTATATGCTCCTTCCTTCGGTTATTTTTAACTAAACAATTCTCATTATTATATATAATGTCCTCATAGTATATCCTGCGAGGGGCAACCGCGAAATTTAGACCCTTCTCTCGGGCTTTATAGTCATCAATTGTTTGTTTTGATAAATTATAAACTGTGATAATAATTCTGCAGTGTGTGCTTTTGAAGTGCCCATCTACTACATAAGATTAGAAAAGTTTAAGAAAGTGCATTTGTAGAATACTCCTCAGGCTATTGAGATCAGGAAATGTCCTAATTTCACTAGAAATGAAGGTTGGTACGTTTACCTTCTTGGGTTACCATTATTCAATATAAATTATATCTAAATCAAATCCTACACTACCGAAGCTTGTAAAAAGTAAGCGTAAGGTGGAGGGCGGTCCCCCCTGTCCGAGATTATTTCGCCAGTTATTCTCGGAAGGGCCCCCAATTTCCGAATTTATGGTTTACTTTACAATAAGGTAAAGATAATAAAAAACTAAATAAAACGAATATATTTTTATAAATTGAGTGCCTAGTTAGTAACGTCCTAGATTAAAATATTGGAAGGTAGTAGTAACACATGTGAAGCCCAGTGCGTACCGTAGAATTGGTTTAATATTAACGCGAATAAGTGTGTTATTAATAAATATGTTTGGTAAATATTTATTTAACTACCTATTAAGAAGATCTGTGTGTTCAGAAAAAAATCAAATCACACAAAAATACTAAAAAAAGCTTATAATTATGAATATCATGGCATATTTTATTTTATAATTGACAAGTCGTACACCCAGATTAAGACTGCCACATGTCCAAAAGTGTCAAACTGAGAAAACCAGAGTTGAAATTTTTAAGTTTTCAATATTTTTTCCAACCTAGAGTGCCATAATTATGTATCTTCCATTTTGTAAACATTCGTTTTAGACTTGTGGCACTATCAGTTAGCATTTAAAACTAAATATGCCTAATTTTTGACTTGTGGCAGTCTTAATCTGGGTGTACGAAGTGGTCTTCCTCTTGCGCATAGCCCTTTGCCATCCATCACTGCTCGATAGCGGGAGTTAGAAACCAATTGTGAGTTTGCTACGATTTATGAATAGAAATCGCTTCTCTACTTTACGCAATTCACTAAAATAAATAGACTGCGTATACTAATTTTAACTAATTTGCGTGTTTTTTTAAATTTCAATTTAATTTGTCTATGCACATATTATCAGTAAGAGTAACGGAAAGCCCTTATTTTGCATTAATAAAAAATTATAATGTATATTGGGTACGTACATTAAATTTATCAATTTCCTTTAATAATTTTTGAAAAGAAACCTCTTGACCGTAAGTTAAAAAACAGCAGGCCCACAATGAGAGCCCATAGGCCATTTTGCCAATAACTAAAACCAATCATACTTTGTTTTTTTTTAGCTATAAATTTATTTTTTAACAGCATAGGCCGCAAAAACAAGTTTACACGATATAGCAAAGATTTAAGGATGTCCTCTCATTGCAGCCTTGAGTCTAAAGTAATACCAAAAACCTTTAAAAAAGCGAAGTCTTGATTTACTTATAGTTAAATAATGTATAAATTTAAATAGATCGCTATTTACATCGTCCAAACATAAATGCCTCTGTCAGCTGTAAATACCAAAGATATATAATCTTCAATCAGTAGCATAGCACACAAGTTTATGAGAGAGGTCATTTATAAATAATGAATAGTAACGGGCCCAATATTGATCCCTGGGGACCCCGACAGTGGTTGGTGCTCCACAAGGCGTATCTTTTCCAATTACTACTTTTGCACTCTTAAATATAGATATTGTAGCTATATCTTTTTATTATAATCCAGGTTCTTCCTAATTAAAACATTTTAGTTAAACATAGAAGAACAGTAAAAATGTTTAATAAAGAATAATAAAATAAAAGATTTAGGCTAAAATTCTTAACACTTTATTAAGTATTAAGATAACAGCTACAAATGCATTTCGTTGGCCTGATTTGTAAGTCTAATAGTTACCATTTCAATTTTCTGTCAGGCTTTTGTGTGAGCCTTCTCTCGGGCAGTCAGCCTCACGAGTAAATATACCAAGCCGCTATTAACTCTCGCTAAAATAGCAGAAAATGTGCTCACAACAACTCCAACTTTAAAGTGATCATCTTGGGTAAAAAAATCATGAAGTTGCTGTTGCCTATTAATCTTAGCTTGTCGGGTAGTAACAAAGGCGATGAGCTTCAACTAAGTTGACGTCATGTTGTGCTTCACAGTTCACTCCTCGGTTAAAATATGTAGAAATTAAATACTAGCACAGCTGGCACGGTGTAAAAAGTATTTATTTATCTTTTGTGGTCTTTGTATTAAGCACGTTGGCGCAACATATCAGAGTTCTTATTATATTTTTATTTTTAATAATTTAGAATAAGGAGTTTTGACAAATTTTGACTACTAATTCAACTAGTTGTTACCAAAAGACAGCAAAGGTTTTTAACAAGTGGTTGTGAAAATAAAAGTTAACAATACTCATTAAGAAGAGACACTTACAGAAACTTTCGTGTCTATGAATATTAAACGCTTGTCTATTTTTATACATCACACGTATCTATTTACCTAGTAAACAAAACGTCATATTTTTTATATATAGTTCGAAGATCGTCTTATTACATTGCAGCATGTGAAATAAAAGTAAAAACGGAATAAAATTTATGCTGATTTTTTATTGGGTGTTGGAGTTATCAATAGCTAAGTTATTCACTTAGACATGGCTTCCACCTCGCGTGCTCGAAAACACAAATCTAAGTACTTGTGAATTATTTCCGAGGCAGATTCTACCTAGCTGTGGTCGCACAGTGCACGGAGTTTCCAGCATGCTTACCTCCCTTACTTAAAAATTAGTTAGATAATACTATTTAATAGTATTATTTTAACACTTTTGAGTATGTTGTTTTTAAGAAATGAAACTCTACACAAAAGTGCAACTGTTGGTGAAAATTTAAACGAAATTCTTTTCTTTATCCGGTAATATGTGTTGCATTTAACCAGATTGTATGCGAAAGCGACATGCGTGAGGTCGCAAGTTATCCAATTAGTTTCCCAAATAACGAAATTTCAATCATCCTCTACAACAAAATCAAAAACTTTAGCATGACTTGTGATTGTGTGTACTAGTGAGGCAAGCAGCTCTGCTATATATGTCTGCACTGCGGTAGCGGTTTGTAACCTGGATTGCGGCGCGGGAGTTTCTGAATTTGTGGTGTGTCTGACAGGGATCGGTTTACTCTGCTCCGTTGGATTGATAATAATAACCAAAAATACCTTAATAAGGAAAATGTTTTGAGTTGGTTTTAATTGCCGAATTTTATTCCATGGTTGGACCTTGTCCCTATTTATATGCTTCTTGTCATTGCAAATTTACCAAGACTAGCTCCTATTATACTTTGTCATTTATTTTTTGATGTATGGTCATTATTGCGCAGATTTAATCACTACGTGGAACTGAAATATAAAAAAGCATCACGACTCCGGTTCTTCTTTCTTTTTGATTTAACAACGCTAATAGATATAGATAATTTATCATTTTTAAATTAAGCCCTCGTCAATCTGTTCTCACTATTACCCAGATGCGATTTTTAGTAATTTTAACATTATAATTAATCAATTGGTATTATTTATTTAATAATTGCTTTTGTACTATGTAATTGTTATCAACAATACTTCTAAGCGACAGCAGTTTATTTCGACTTTTCTAGAAAGGGTCATCTTCTGAATACTTTATTAGACAACAAATGAGCGTAATTTAGACAGAGACAGGACGATAATAGTGTCGTCCCTCACTCCTACTGTTCCCTCTTCAGAGTGATTGATGTTCAGCGTTGAAGATTTTTACCCGTCGCCGAGGACTTTCTGCGCTCCAGATACATTTGTTTGTGCTCATACTATTGGAGCTATCATTTGTAATGAATTTGAATGTATGGACGAAGTGATGGAATTGTCATTCAGTTTAAGTTGAAAATTAGATTTAATTTTCAACTTTGAGGCAGAAAATGGTTTTTCGTAAATTATTATATAATCAATATCTGTGGAAGTTGAGAATAAGATAACGGCCGTTGATTTACATAGGTTTAATATGTAAATCAACGGTTCGTAAGGTCACAGCGGGTGGCTGAGGATCTTGATCTTAGAATGTTAACGGTTTATATATAACTAAAATTATGCATTGTATATAATTTAAATATCACGACTTGTATATACTTAAGCCTTTGAGCCTTATTTTGGAAATTATATTAATTTATTTGTCTTCTTATATTACATGTGGCGTTGATGTCTGAAACTCAAAGTCATCCTATTGATAACATGTATTTTTGTAACTTATTTGACAGCGACGACTGCTCACTGACAAAACAGATAACATTACTTTTTAAATTGACAATATGTTGATACTCTGTTATGCAATGTCATAACAGTTACAAATTTTATGTTATAAACTGGAAACGTCAATTTATAGATTACATATAAATAACAACAAAACACTTTAAAAGTAAAAGCGTCAAGTGCAATATTAAGGATCTTCTGAGTTTTGTTTGGATAGATTGTTACGAAAATAATTATTAATTTGCTGCGATTTCAGCATACTGCTAGCCCTAGAATTTAGATGATGGATTCGTGACAGACGTCATGCCATGAGACAAATGCCATGTTATTTTCAGTAAGACTGATGAGATGAGTACGGCGGTCGGTATGAGATGACTTTCTGTATCAGTGCGAAATCGCCGTATTATTTCAAATTAAATAAATACGTGATTATATTTTGTTGTGGAAAATATTTTAATATGATTGACTGTCACAGCTCTTGTTTTCTGATAATATATAAATAGATATTATGATTGTATCCAGCTTCTTTTTAAATGTTGATAAATAGTGGACATACCGATACAATAAATGAATAGGTATTTTGCAGTTTAACGCACAAATATATAGTATTACATATTTTGGCTCTTTACGTGATCGTACTGAAATGTCCTAGGAATATAATAGTTAGATTTGCTACAATGGGGTACAACTAACGTTTTATGACGTAATGGATTAATGAAATAAAAAACAAAGCCTGTTATTATAATATAGCCTGATTATTTGTTACTTATTATATGATTGTTACCACCATAAAGACGCATCTTTACGTAGGGGTGTGCCATCATCATCGGTTAATCGTTACATCGGTAAATATAAGTTCAGACATTACACAAACAATAAAATTCAATATACAAATTAAAGACTTTGTCTCGTAAGCGATTAAATGAAAAGAATACAAACCGCCCTTTCTTATTCTTCACGTTACTGTTTTTCACAAATCATGCAGATAGAAGAAAAAGTAAATCGACATTCTAATCTAACATCTTAAATGAAATTCGTGTGTCACGCTGTCTCCAATCCCGAATCTCGGTGTTTTGAAGGCGTGGGATTAACGCGAGCATCGGGAATAAATAATTTGTTATCTGCGAAATGTGGTTCATGACACAATACACGAAAGTCTGACGGATAAAGTTAAGAGCATCAAGCGGAGCAACGACGAACAAAAAAATGTTGCTTGCACGAAGTCGAAAACAGTTTTTGGACGTTAAATAACATCAGTTCATATATTATAACATCAATAATAAAATCAATTAAATCAATCAATTTAACAATATTTAAGACATAATAATTTTCTTGTAACATGCAGTTGTTGTCTAAAAGAGAAGTTAAAAACGGCGGTTTTTTTAAGAAAATATTTCTATTGAGCCAAAAACCATATACAGATATAGATATGCTAAAATCCAAAAAAGAGATGTTTAGGTAGGCGTGGATTCTGTAAAATTGTACAACCACTTCAAACTAGCTGTCTCAAATTGTAAAGGCATCTAGGAAAAGATAAAAAAGTTATGACTTGTTTAATTTAGGTTTTCCCGACAATAACACTTGCCGGTAAACTGTCGGATACTACCTATAGATACTCAGAACGTTTGTAGCTGGTATCCAATGACTTGAGCCACACAACGGGAACGCCACCTTCCAGTTGTCACGGTCCATTACAGCGCCCGATGTATTGGAATGCCGGTTACATTTTTGTTCATTGATAATGTTTACTTATTTTGACGTTTGGCTGCATTTCAGCTGATGAGCTCTCATGCGCCATATTAAGATTAAGATAATAAATCTATGAATCCTGTTTCTGAGTGGATATTTTACTTTTATACTTAATTTATTGAGAAAGTAGTTTATATTATGGAGCTTTCATATATACTTCATAACTCACAGCTCGATTTCGCATCGTCGAGAGGTGTTTTACGTCATGATATTACAATAAGTAGTATTTTGGGAGCGAGAGGTGTAGTTATTGGTGTAAAGAAGTGAGAGTGATAAGAAGAGTTCGGTAAAGGGTCTAAAGATTGAAAATTTTAAAACACATTACTACAGGTCGCATAAATGTACGTGGGCCATTCGTAAAGTAATAAGAATATAGAGGACGCCACCAGTTGTGACATAGAGCTGTGATTAAATTTGAACCATTCAAATTGAAGTTTGAACCATCCACCCTTCAGCCCAGCCTTGACTCTGTCGGACTACCATCTGTTGACAAAACTAAAAGTTTTTGGTGAGATAGAAATTGGGACAAAAAATAAACACGATTTAAGCTAAATTACAAACGGATAGTTAATTTTTTTTTTATAAAAGTTACAAAGTTATAAATAATACAACATTGCTTATTATTACTACATGTACAGAAGTTAGGTTTAGGAATGCCATTTTCGTCATTGTGTAAAATTAATTGTACGATGCTTCATTAGCACACGTGCGTGGTTATTGTCCATGTTATCAAGGCCAGCACAAGTTAAGCATTCCTCATAGTGACATTTCGATTAATAAGTTTTGCTTTATATTCACAAACGGGTACTAGTTTCCGAATGACCGCCGTAAATAATTTAATACTATTTTAATAGTTTAGAACATTCATCGGGAGTAGTTGAAAAACGGGGCGACACTATGTTATTCACAAATTTTAATTATATGAAAAAGTTAGGTTATTAATTTTTTTTCCGACGTAACTATTGGGTGTAATTTAAGATCAGGTTATTCATGATAAATTAATATCTTTTAAAATGGTTATTTGGTTGTTTAATATTTTCAATTATGTTATAAATAGTTTCTATAACCACATGCAAAGGAATATGTGCGTACGACAAATATTAGAACAGGAGAAGATCCTTCTTATGAATTATTTAGTTTGTAGACGCGATGCCCGCCCAATGCTGACTCGCCAATACACAGATAGTCGCAGATACACAGGTTTGCTATCTTACAATCTTAGGCTCCACTAAAGATTGTGTAAATATAACTTTAAAACTATCTTTATCTAATTTTGACGATGGTCCAGTGGTTAGCGTATTCGAACTGTCATGACGGGGATATACTAACTAGGAAGGGCCGGGCTAATGGGTAGGTTTCCAAAAAAATTTTTCTTCTTCCCAGTCATCGTTAACACCTATCAGTTCAAATCTTCTTCCGGTGATCAGTTTAAATCAGGTCTTTCCATCTATTCCATTAAATAATCTGAAAATAATAATTGCATCATCTCGGCGCAAACACTTTTTACTTACATTTTACTTTATTTACAAGCTATAATCGTTTTATAAATTACTTGTTCTAGTTGGTTATTGTTTATTATTATTCTTGGTTTTTATTCGGCGAAACATTTCCAGTCGTGATTTTTGTCTGTGTAAGCTAGAAAAGCTATTGTGTCTGGCTTCCGAATGACAGCATGTCTCATACCGTATATATAACTAGGTTAATTTCAAGTAAATTTGTACATTACACTAGTTTCAAGAGTCTTTAGTATCCTTGGGCTAATTTATAGGCCGACTTTAGAGGACGCTTCGTTTGTGGATGAGGGCTCCACATTTACATAATGGTCTTGGTTATTGTCTTCATATTGTGGCTCAATATCATAGGACAGTGTCCATTTAGGTCGCAGTGGTCATGTTGTCTCACTGTATGAAATCAGACAGTCGTTTTTGTGAATTTTCAGGTACATACCGTGGGTTTTTTTTCAAATTCTTCGAGAACTTTTCCCCGATTTTACGGTCCATACAATTCTAAAGTTACTTTTAAGTTATGTTATTACATGGTTTACGTATGCTGGTGATGCGATCAAACCGATATAAATAAATAACAGAACCTTTTATAAATATAAATTTCTTACACTCCTAACTAATTTACGTCCAAATTAAGCACTGTAGAGATAATGAGGCTTGTGTTAACAGATATACATACGACATGATACTTAGTGTTCGTGCCCGTGAACGCGTTGCCATTTGATCAGTTTCCTTCCATCTCCTTCCTCTTTTTTAATAAGCAACTTAAATGCGAGCGTCCTCAATAAGTTTTATATTCACTCACTCACAATTTTACGTTTTACTACGCAACAACGCGCTCCGCTATATATTTTTACAAAATACAATTAAATTCTATTTGAAGAAGCCTTTAATTTGAAGACTCATATCAACTTTTTGCCGAAACACAAACATTTTTTAGCGGCCGCGACAGTACTGTAATTTTGGAAAGGTTTTCCGAACAAGTTAAGTGCCATCCTTTGTTCCATACAAAAATGTCCATCTTTCATTCCAAATACATCTAAATATATAAATTGTGTCAACTGGTGTGGAATAAAAACGTGTTCTAAAATATTTGATTACATAAATCGAGAAAATGCAAATTCGTTAGTAGTTTTCATTTTACTTGATATAGTCACAGATCGCAATTTCTCGTAATTTTTATAATCAATTTGTAAATTCAAGTGTATTTCCCATTTAAGTTAAATATAATGAGGTTGATATAATAAATTTTGTCACATAAATTGATAAATCAGTGAGCGCGTAGTGGTTTTTTTAGCTTGAAGCAATAATATTATTCTAAGTATTATTCTAATAATATTATTCTAAGGTTTGAAATAAAAATCAGATTGCAATTAAGTGCTTTCCGAAGAGGATTTAGTGATCATTATCATATTTGTTTTGCATTATCTAACCCGATATAACCGAACATTTCCAACTACGTCACTTCGTATGCAGTGACCATGACCTTTAGGCCGGTCTGCAAGCCGCACTGCACGGCGGGCGGCGATTCTAGCTGATAGTAGATTAATTCCACCAACTTAGAAATGGCAGTTAAGCCCTTAGTTTTTTTTTACTTAAGCAGTTTTTTGCAATTGGTATTAAGTAATTAAGACAAAGAAATAATTCAAAGTCGTCATATCGTTAGTGAACGTGGTCGTTCACTATGGGTCTTGTAAGAAGGCTCAAGGTCAC
The DNA here is from genome assembly GCA_927399485.1 of Calamotropha paludella. Lineage (NCBI taxonomy): Eukaryota > Metazoa > Arthropoda > Insecta > Lepidoptera > Crambidae > Calamotropha > Calamotropha paludella. Next base: position 13,020,686 of record OV656803.1, on the reverse strand, counting down.
CCAGCGGGCAATGGAGAGAGCTATGCTTGGTGTTTCCCTACGCGATCAAATCAGAAATGAGGAGATCCGTAGGAGAACAAAAACCGCCGATATAGCTCAAAGAATTGCGAAGCTGAAATGGCAATGGGCAGGACACATAGCAAGGAGAACTGATGGCCGTTGGGGCGGAAAGGTTCTCGAATGGCGACCGCGTGCCGGACGACGCTCAGTGGGTAGGCCCGCTACGAGGTGGACCGACGATCTGGTTAAGGTCGCGGGAAAACGCTGGATGCGGGCAGCTCAGGACCGATCGTTGTGGAGATCCTTGGGGGAGGCCTATGTCCAGCAGTGGGCGTCGTACGGCTGATATGATGATGATGATGATGATATCGTTAAACCTTGTTAACTTGTAATTAAATTTAAGTTTTAGCTTGTTTAAGGTGCATATTTCATAAATTTGGATTGAATTCGAATTTTAATAATGACTACACCTCTTTGGCCTAGTCTAACTGTGTTGAATATGACTTCGCAGTTTGAAATTTCGTATATTTTACAGACACTGTATACTAAAAGAAGTTCAATAAAGGGACAAATTACAAAATTCAGAAATTATTTAGAAAAGTTTAATAGTAGCATCGAAGACAAAAGTGACTTGGAACTAGTTGAATTAAATTTAAAATTAAATAAAATAGAAAGTTTTGATGATTTGCAAACTGAGATAGAAGTTTTAAATTCTCAAAATTTATTGTTTGAGATCGATGAAAAGGAGTCAATTGAAAACTCATTTATTCAGTGAATTGCAGCAGCTAAAGCTATAATCAAACCAAATAATTTAGTGATTAATAAATCAGTTCATGAGTACCCTGAAATTGACCTTGGTATAAAATTGCCACAAATACTTATTTCTAAGTTTGATGGATCATATTACCGCTGGCTTGAGTTTCGTGACACATTTACGAATTTAATTCATAACAAAACAAATATTTCGGATGTACATATACAATACATATACCATAGTCTCTCTTCTCTATATTGGTAAGAGCTCGTCAACACAAGTTTCTTTTGACCGGTAATATCGCTAAAATGTACCGTCAAATAAATGTCGATGCAAAAGATAAGAACTTGCAATTAATAATATGGAGAGAAGATGAGAATGAACCCATCAAAACATTTCGTCTCAATACTATCACTTACGGTACGGCAAATGCTAGCTATTTGAGTACGAGATGCCTTAGACAGGTCGGGGAAGAATGCGAAGATCCGTATATTAAAGAAATATTACAAAATGATTTTTATATTGATGATTTAATTACTGGCTGTGATGATGAAATTATGTTGCGTCATATACTGGTATCAGTGACACGCGCTCTGAATGCAGGCTGTTTTCCTTTACGTAAATTCGAAACCAATTCAATTTTATTATTCGAAAGTTCAAATTTAAATTCTAAAGATAAATTACCATTTAGTGAGTCCTCGAGCACTCTTGGTCTTGGTTGGGACCCATTAAAGGATAGTTTTAATTTTCCTGTAAAAAAATTACCTAAAGTGGAGGTCGTTACTAAAATAATTATTTAATCGCATTCTATTTCGTTTACGATCCTCTCGTCTTGTTAAGTTCATACATAATCCAAGCTAAAATGTTATTACAAAAATTATGGTTACAAGGCGTAGGATGGGACGAACCTGTTCCTTCTGATATTTAAACAAAGTGATACAAAATATTCACTTATTTATAAAATTTTTCTTATCTCAAGATTCCTCGAAGAGTTCTTTGTGATTCTCCAGTATTTGTTGAGTATATTTAAGGTGCTCGTGTATAATTAAGATCTATAGATGCGACCGTAACTGTAACTGTAAATTTGTTGTGTTCGAAATCAAAGAACTTTGTGCTGCGTTATTAGCTGCTAGGTTATCTAAAAGTGTCCTAGATTCCCTACCAATGATTCCCAATCGCATCTTTCATTGGTCTGATTCAAGTGTGGTCTTAGGGTGGATTCATAGCAGTCCTAGTAAATTAAAACAAATTGTGGCTAATAAGAAAGGAGAAATTTTAGAGTTAACAAATCCTACGTCATGACGATGTGTTCCAACTGATTGCAACCATGTATATTCTCGCGGTGTCAATGGAAGTCAGCTTGCTAAAATGAATTTATGGTTAAAGTGAATCTGAGTGGCCAAAATTAAGTAGAAAACCAAATATTGAAGTCTTACCAGAAATAAAAACAGTAACAACCTTAAGTACCGAAACACCGTTGATTGAATTAAAAAAATACTTTAGTTTTGCTAAAATACAAAGAATTTTTGCTTACGTTTTACGCTTTTTCCATAATATAAACCCTAAAAGCAAAGGATAAAGTATACAAAAAATTCTTAAAATGTGAAGAATTACAAAATTCTTTAACTTAATTTGTAAAATTACTCAAATTGAAAGCTTTAACGGCGAATATAAAAACTTCTTAAGGGAATTCCCTAAATCTAAAATTTTTAGATACATGTATATTAAAAATCTAAAAACATTTAGATATATATTATATATAGAATATATAATATGTATAGAAATAAACATTAATAATTATGACTCAGGTTAAAATACGTATTCAACAACTGCCCCCTTACGTAGCTCAAACCCAGGTCCGTCAGACGAAAGGCAGGATCGCTACCGTTGCACCCGGTCGTATATGTTAATAATTGGACCTATTTTTGCAAACAAGAACCAACCCACAGCAGGTTGGTTTCGAGAAAATGAGACTTTTGTAAACAGAATGTGAAAAATGCATACATAGCGTATTAATGAATGAATACTTGTTAACCTCATGTGGAATATTGAAGCCTATCTAGGAATATGAGATTTATAAATGTTATAAATAATTAGTGTTTAGGTACCATGTTGTATAGTTCTCAAACTGTGGGTTGGTTCTTGTTTGCAAAAATGGGTCCAATTATATCCCACGTTGGTAACAGAAACCGTACAGAATCGATCACCTGGAATCTAATTAACTATGTATTTTAATTCTTATTATATCTGACAAAACATACGGACGTTTCGAACGACATGTCAGAGGTGATAAAATTAAAGTTTAGCACAGAATCACCAAATATTGAGCAGCAAGCTGCAGACAACCCCGATTTTCGGTGGTTGTTTCAGTTTGTCATTTTCTTAATAAGGCTGCCAGGCATACTGAGTAGTAAGCGCCGGGCGATCCCGTGGGAAAGGAAGGTTTCATACTCCCTACAAAATTAATCTCAAGAAATAATATAACAGCAAATCCCTTTAGGATAATGAATGTCTGTAATTGCCGCTCTTACGGCTTAAACCTGTTCTATAGATATTAAGAATTTAACTTATTTATATTTCTAACGCTTTCTCATTTTTATTAAAACGATGTGTTATTATGATGCAATTGATTTTTATAGTTTATATGACTAAAATCGTGAAAATCAATAATGTTATTTTATTAGTCGATATCTTAAAGAAATAGCAATTTTTGAACATATTCATTAAGTCATGTCGTATAAAAATAGGCAATTTACTGTTTACCTTTACTTTTAACAAAATTTCATAAATACACACATCTCAAATGTAAATAGCAACCAATGTTGTTATTTTTTGTTCTAGGATTGCAATCAATCCGTTTAACTGGTAACGGCAAACGGATAAAATAAAATAAATGATGACGCGTTTCTCTCAGAAATGTAAAATTGGACTTTAACTTGATGTCTTAATTGCCGAGATATTCATCTGTCATTGACAGGTGTTTTAATTTAAAGATTGACTTTTCTGTAATTACAGAAAAAAAATCTTATCTTGCACTCAAGGAAAATGAAAGGTACTTGCAGGATTGGTTTTACCTGGATATTAAATTGTTAAACTCAGTTTTGCAGCAGTCCAATTTCTCCGTACCTATTTATTATTCTGCCTCGACTGCTCCATATCTCCCAGACATTTTGATAAATGCATACAAAACTGCAACTTAATTTAAACTTTTGATATGCTCGTTAGACGTATTTAACTACATTCTGAGGTATTTTCCTATTCTGACCTATAATAAGCTTACCTCCTAAAAACTACTAGGGTGTATTATTTACGTGTTCCAAATTTAAAGGAACCACGGAAAATTTATTTCTTTCATAATTATAATACTGAGATGTACAAACGTATTTTTTTCAATATACATTGACATTTTTTAATTTATTCCATATCTTTAAGGTCTTTCAAGGTCTGAGAGAGATGCTTAGGCTACACAAGGCATCTCGGCACGATATCATTCTAAGCGACAATTTAAATTCTTGTCATCGGAATGGTGTTTTCTTTTTTAATTTTTGGTTTGTCAATAAATGACGTTTTCTTGGACCTTAATAATTATAACAACTAATCAGTTTTTTTTTTATTTCAGGTAAGTCAGTTGCTGAAGTCAGTTACCGCCATCTATCGTATTCGTAAGTAAAGAAAAAAAAGCAAAGAAGATTTGTTGAAGCAGGCTGATTTATATTTTCCTCGTACTAGCGCCATCTGTGAGACACAGGTTGAACTACGACAGAACTTGTTTAGGGGCAAGTGTTTCAGCAGCGCCACTGCTTGCTAAGATCGTATTTCTCTGGAAGTACTTTCCATCGGCTGTATAATTCCCGTTGTAGTCCGCAGATGGCGCTATAACTATAAATTTTATATAATATTATAGAACAATTTAAGAAAAATAAATAACATCTCTCATACTTCATAAAATTAATGCATTGTTCAAATATTTTTTGAGATCTCATATTTGTAAGAAAAATAATCTGTTCATTATTTATAATATTTCATGAAAAACATAGAAGACTTACATACTTAAACTTAGTATTAATCCTGAAGATGAAATATTATGCACTTTATGAAACAACGCGTGTAATATAAAATTGTAAAATATGATGCGTGCTGATTTCATATTACAAACCCAGCAAGCAAAAAAAATTAGAGGATATAAGTAAATTACGTTTGTACTTGATCCTTAGATCAGTCGATCGTAAAGTCCGTGTTATTTATAGCCAGATGATTTTATATATTGCCAGCAACATTTTCTTGCGGAATAAAAATAAGCAAGTACAACAGTCGCGTCGCCGTGCCGTGCGGAAGGACACTCGAGTGCACATCACTTTGTTCCCTTTACTCTTTGTCGTCGCTGGTAGCCTGGTACTTGACAGCACTAGTGCTTGTTACTTTGTCTCCATGTTTATTTTCCAGCCCTGTTGTTTGTTTTCAGATTTTTTATAAAAAGGCTTTGCCGCGTTAGTGTATTCAATTACGTTAGTTGGATGCAAATCTTAATGAGCACTTCAAATAACTTCAGTTCAGTTATTATGTATACTCGTTTAATTAAATATATTTGAAGCTGTATAAGGGTTCGCTGCATTTTAAAAATGTGATGCCGACACGTGTTTCTTAAAAGCTCGTTGACTGCTTTTTTTTTTACTCCACAGAGTATTTATTTTGCATGTCTAACGCGTGGGTATCGCATCTGTACCGATTCAATCGTGAGACTGAATGTATGCTATGTATGTAAAGTTAGTTTATTTTAGTTTTTGAGTTTGAACTACATATTATAGACTGAAATAAATTACATATTATATTTTACATATTATAAAAGGTGCATTTAAAAAAACATGGTATGCTCCGACTCGGAACTTCGGAAATCGGCGACGGAGTAAAGACCTGTAGGGCTTCCAATCCCGCAGCCTGAATTCAATATTGGTATTTGCGGGACTACGAATTTTCAATCCTGCGGGATCTCGGTATTTGCGGAATCTCGCAAATGTTGAAAATATTCACATTCATATAAGGCAAATAAAACAATGAATTAATTAACTCCACAATTATTTACGTACATATTACTATTAATATGAGATCAATCAAATAACACCGTTTATTTGTAACAAAAAAAGAATGAATTAATCAACTAAGTACACATTTCTTAAAGTATTACTATTAGTATGAGATCAATCAAATTACTCCGTTTATTTAGCACAAAAACCCTATGAATTTTCAACTAACTCCATATTTATTTAAGTATTGCTACTAGTATGAGATCGATCAAATCACAACGGTTTTTCTTCGCAAAAATAAACAGTAACAAATACTGAATAAAAAACAAATCAAAACAAAACAAACCTTCTTCAAAAAATACACAAAGAAAATTAAAAAATCAACCAAAAAGTCCCGCAAATCCCGCGCATCCCGCATCACGCGAGATTGGAAAATGGCGCGGGATCCCTAAAGTCCTGACGCCAGCAGAAGCATTGGCACTTCTCTTCTTTAGTAGTCTCTTCCACAAAGATTTCGTTTGAAAGCATTTATGTACAAATAAATTTCTTCAAGGAATAATTGTCTTTTCTTTTCGGGGCTTTACAGCGGGTGACTCATCAACTCGACCCTACTGTATTGAAAGCTGTATCCAATATTCAACTGTTCATCTAGACATTTTTCAAGTCGTTGATGCTTGGTTTTTTCTAGGTTACGACTACTTGATAATGCTGCTACATACAGACACAGGAGTTTGGTCAAGGCTGCTCTTTGATAACACTGTTACATACAGACACAGGCGTTTAGTCAAGGCTACTCCTTGATAACGCTATTACATACAGACAAAGGCGTTTGGTCAAGGCTACTCCTTGATAACGCTGCTACATACAGACACAGGCGTTTGGTCAAGGTTACTCTTTGATAACGCTATTACATACAGGCACAGGCTTCTGTTTGAAAACACTGTAACTGTCGCTTTGGGCACCAAAATCGGAATGCTGTCTTTAGAGAGCCGAAAAGAAACAAATTTGGCTAATAATCCTAATCTGACAATAACTGTACGGCGTGATCCCTATGTTAAAATATTGTTTCAACGGCTTCACAACCGTGTGCCAGGCAAGTATCTAAATCAGTTTTCGCGGCAGGATTCAATTTAAGCTCCCCGGGATGTAATATAGACCGCAAGACAGTTTTCGGTTTTTAATTTTAATGGAAACTCCACTGTGTAGACGGTTCTGCTGCTCATTTATCTTGATTGTGTTAATTAACATGGTATTATAATAATGATTAAAACATTCTGATCTGAGAAGAAATTGGGTACGTATTCTATTTAACGTTTAAATTTTTAATTTTACAATTAATTACATAAGCTAAAAAGACATTTGTCTTATTCCTTCTACATTTATAGATTTTTGCATGAAAATATCTGATACAACTACTTTCCTGTAATAACCTTTAAAATGTGTGTCACTTTCTTGACTTCTTGTTAGTTCGCAGTAGGCATGACATACTTAAGTGTGGTTTCATTGAGAATCATATTTTTGAAGTGAAGTTCTGTTAGTGTTTGGCAAATTCTGGCAATTTTGAAAAAGCAAAAGAAATGTCTTGGTCGCGCCGTCTATAGTTCCCGGTACATCTCGAATGCACCTCCTTATATCTGTGTCGAATTTCCAAATGTATATGCCCTCTGTGAATGTACTGTGAACGTATATGATACAAATTGCATATTATCCTGAGTTCAAGTCGGATTGCCTCGGGCAATGCTGGACTGTGCAATATTTATCTTGCGGTCTGCCTTTCACTTAAGCGATTTTTATTATGTCCGAGTCGATCCAATATTATTTGATAAATTCTAGTATTTCATTGTTTTCGTATTCACAATGTAATTTTTTTAAAATATATAAAATACGCCTGTAAGAAATAACCATGTCCCCGAGGTAGTTAACGTTCAACACAGGTGAAACGATACACTCGCCCGAATAGTGAAAGGTCGTGGGTTAGGATCCTACCTGAGCTTTTGGTTTGGTATTCAATTGATTAAATACCTTCTAATATTTTGAAGAATGTATCTAGACATAACTGAGTGTTACTTGGCAATTAAGTTGGAGTGCTGTTCCAAATATGGAAATCTCTTTTCATAATTATTTTTTTATTTAAAATTCATATCAACATTTGTATACGTACACCTTTGTTATATGCATAATAATATGTAATTTGATTTCACTTTGGTTGTGTACGGTTTGATTCCCACAAAAGGCACAAGTTACTTAAGGCTTAATTGGATAGTTTAGTTACTTAAAGAGACAAAGCACTTAGGATTAAAATAAAATGAAACAGTATTCAAGAGAAAAGTTGGAATGAAACAAAAAATATAAGAATTCTTAGAAAATCCACAAAGGGCAAACAATAAGGGCATAAAACCGAATTTGGAAAATCTAAAGAAAATATCACTGAAATATTATGAATATTATGGTGTCTTATTTATATTTTATTTACATTATGTGACCTCTAGTGTCGTAATAGTCTAAGAGTCAAACAATCCAAATCTTACAAGTTTTCCGAATTTTCATCACTTTCATTATCAGATATTCTATATTCTCTAAAAAAATACTTTATGTCAAATGTGACTTCATAAGTAACAACATAATATTTTATTGTGTTAAATAGAATTACCTGATACCCACTGTCCATTGGAGCGAATCGGCTACAAAACCGGGCAGCTGATCTCTATCAAACCCATTCAAAGAAATATGCAACTTGATAATTGATCCACCCATACTTGTCCGACTGAAATGTTGATGGGCATTGTTTATTAAAAAGACGGCTGGAAAAGTTATCAATATTTTCGCAACACTAACTCGGGCAAGCGCGAGGCGTGAGGGCGGAGGACGAGGCGCGGTCGTCGCAAGCGCATCGCGAGGCGACTTGGCTCAGCGACACAGCGCCATCGGATGAGGATGAGGCGGACATATTTTTTGCAACCCTTTTTTATATGTCATTTAATAATTTATTATTTGCTTAATAAAGTTAATGTTCAAATCAAGATAGGCCATCATATTATTGACGTGATCAAATTTGCAAGGGAACACAAGGTGTAAGTGTTGGCGGTGTTGGTGACGAGAGGAATCCGAAAGGGAAGTAAGCCCAGTTTGAGTACGTATTTGTAATTATAAATTGTATTGTCAATAGTTTTAAGATTGCCTCAATTTATTGAATGAGTGTGTGGAAAGTTCTTCTTTTCGTCGTTTTGTTTTCTACGCCGACAACTATTTACATCACCTACCCGTTTTATATAAGAAAAATAAGTTAATTTTGCCAAAAAAACGTTGTGTTGCCCATATTTCTTCGAGTTATTTCATACTTAATTGCATTTATTTTGTGAATAAAGTGCTGGAGCAACTTATTTTCTTGGGATACCTATTTATTCCAGCTAGCTAGGAGACCTTTTTTGCCTTTCAGTACCTACTTACTATTTGATACACTTCAAATATTTTTTTACAAAATAATTACAAATATAGCACTACAATACTATAAAATTTAAATGGTACAATCTTATTCCTATAACGTTCATTTTGATATACTACATTGTTAAAATATTATTTTATTTCTCAAGTATTAAACCTTTTATTAAAAGGTTTGATCGCAACAATCACATTCATATACTTTAAAATGGACATCAAATGGTTCCAAGTTTCCGCCGGCTCACCAATCCACAGATTCGGTGGGAGCAGATTAAAAAAAAATTTGTTAACCAAGAGTGTTTCTCCGAGATTGTTTCTTCACTGCTTGTGCGCATTTACTTAGCCGTTTTGCATTATTATATTGCAACCGGCCCTTGAGGTTTGGAATATATAATTTCTGATCGTATTTTTTTCGTATGTGTTACGTACCCTTACAAGTTTATGTAATGGCAGAAGAATAAAAATTTAATTTACCAGCGAGGTAGAATTAAAGCAAGGTTAACAACCTTGATATTGTTAAAAAAATCGACCCTAGTCAAATCGATACTGTCCAGGTTAGGAAATTACAATTTAAATTAAATCGAGTTTAATATATGTTGCCGTTATTTGATGATGTGCAAGGTAAAATTGAAGAAATTTTGATTTACAAATTGCGGAATGCGACAGCATTGAGGGTTCCTTTTACAGTTTTATTTCTATAGCCCAAAACTTACTTGAGTCGTTTAGTCCGAAACGTAATGACGGTAAATAGTTAAAAGTTTGAATACTTCGCATTACAGTGACAATCGTGGTTCTTGTTCGCATTCTTGTAATGGATGTAACTTTAATGTAAAATTGCCTACCGTCAAATTACCAGCGTTTGGTGGTAACCATTTAAAATGGTTAGAATTAAGAGATACTTTTGAATCCTTAATTCATAACAATAATAGTATTCCTCAAATTAGAAATTTTATTATTTACGTTATTCTTTAGAAGGGAGCGCATCAGTTTTCAAGTCAATTATTTTTACTTCTTCGAATTATGTAATGGCATGAAACTTGTTATGTGAGCGATTAAATACTAAAATAATTTTATTATATAATCATATTAAATCTTTATTTAACATGGAATTAATTTCGAAGGAGTCTCATAAATCGATTAGAGATATGGTAGATTATTATTCTAAAAATATGCGGTTTTTAGAAAATTTAAAAGAACCTGTTCAGTTTTGGGATACTTGGATCATTTATATTATGACCTCAAAATTAGACAGTGCTACTTGACTTTAATGGGAAGAACATAGGAATACAAGCAGCTCTCTCCTGATTTTTTTGAGTTTTGCGTAATCGACCTAAAGATTTAGAAACTATTTAATGTGGCCGAATCTATCCATTTGAATTAGATAAAAATGTAAACAAGATCATAAGTTTACAAAATCTTTTTTGTATCAAATACATCTACGTCAACCGGAAGTTGTGCATACTGTAAACAAATTCATGTTATTCATGTTTGTGACAAATATAAAGCATTAACACTGTCGGATAGATGGAATGTAGTCAAAAGGAATAACTTATGCCAAAACTGTCTTCATTCGGGTCATTCTGTGCCACGCTGTCGATTGGGTCCCTGCAAGTTGAAATTATTGATGTTGTTAGTAAGAAATCGTACTCGGTTAAAGCGCTTCTAAACATTAATTTATAAAATTTTTGTTCCAAGCAATACATCTTTATTTGCTTTAGTGTGGTCATCAACAATTACTTAGTTCTATTAGAGATCGTTTTTGGGCAATCGGCGGACGAAGTCTCGGTGCTAGAACAGTAAACAAATGTGTAAAATGTAGAAGGTTTAAAGCTCAAACGTTCTAATCAATGATGGGAAACTTACCTTCTCCTCGAGTTACTCCAGCCCCTCCTTTCGTTCTCAAACTGTGGTACTGACTTTGCGGTTCCTTTTTTTAATTTCAAATCGCAAGGGTCGCGGAGCAAGAACCATAAAATGCTCTATGTGTATTTTGGTTTACTTGTGCATAAAAAATGTGCACCTAGAGGTAGGTGGCGAACTAAGCACAAATTCATTTTTATTATGTTTAAGTTCATTCATTGCTCGACGAAGTAAGCCACGTATCATATACTGCGATAATGGTCGAAACTTTGTAGGGGCAAGTAACGAAATTGTTAGGTTACTAAAATCGTGTCAAGCTACAGTAGATGATTTCGCGGGCAGTGAAGGAATTGTATTTAAGTTTTTACCAGCCTTCGCGCCGAATTTTGCTGGAATTTGGAAAGAGGGCGTGAAAGCCACTAAGCATCATCTGAAACGCGTTGCCGGCAATACTAGCTTAACATTCGAAGAGCTCTCGACATTATTTGCTCAAATTGAGGCAATTTTAAACTCAAGGTCATTGACAGCACTGTCTGCTGATCCTTCAGATTTCAGACCTTTAACTCCTGGGCACTTTTTATCGGTCGTCCGTTGACGGCACTACCTTCACCGATCACTAAGAAGATCCACGTCAATAGATACCAACTGATCGAGCGTCTACAGCATCACTTCTGGCGTCAGTGGACCAATGAATTTTTGTCAGACCTTCAACAATGTGTTAAATGGCGAACTTAGAGGGCAAATGTAAACTTGGGAGATCTCGTTATCGTCAAGGATGAGTCATTACCTCCAATGCAGTGGTTGATGGCCCGAACCCAGAAATTATATCCTGGACCTGACGCCGTAACTCGAGTGGCCTTCGTTAAGACGACAAAAGGCATCATCAGAAGAGCGCTTACTAAAGTATGTGCTCTGGAACCAGTAGATTCCCATGAGCCTCTTGAAGCTATTGCTTTCAAGGGGGGGAGGATGTTCGCAATACTAGCTCGGGCGAGCGCGGGGCGTGAGGGCGGAGGACGAGGAGCGGCCGTCGCAAGAACATCGCGAGGTGATTTCACTTGGCTCAGCGACACAGTGCCATCCAAGCGGATACATTTTTGTAACCCCTTTTTATATTTCATTTAATCATTTCGTATTTTGCTTAATATAGTAGTTGTTAAAATCAAGATACGACATCGACATTATTGACACAATACATAAATAATGCTATAAGCGCCTAATTCGATAAGTCTAACTCGACAGGTTGAGATTGATGAAATGAGATGAATATCGTTTAATAAACGATAAATAGCCAACGAAAAGGAGCCAAAGAAATTCAAGAACCAAATATTGATGTTACATATTCATAATTATAATATATAATATTATATTATAATATATTCTAAATGTTTTCCTTTACGTTGCTGTCATAAATTTTGTTAATCAATGAAATCAGAACGTACCTTTTAAATAAGAGCACACTTGACTTTCATTTTATTACTTAAAAGCCTTGATCCGGGCTTTTGACAGATAATACACTTATCGAATGGGAGAACTAGCAGTGGGTTGTTTTATTTTACTTTGAGTAATTGGGTAAAGTTGGCCCTTTTGCGAATTGATCCTTTTATAAATAACTCGCCTTTTTGACGAGACGAGCCATCTTTGAAATTTTGGATTCGATTTCGGGTTTGGTGAAAGAAAAACGTTAGTTGCTCCCCTAATATTGAAATAATATCCAATAATATTCAAAGTGTGTAATGTATATTTTGGGTTGAACTAACTACTGGCCTGACTTACGCTTAAACCTACGAATGCGACCTATATTTGATTTCTCACACATAGGACCAGGTATTCAGGGCACGGCAGGAGGTGAGTCTACGTGTCTCCTTTGATCACGCTTTTGCCCCAGTTGGCGCGCGCAGGGTTAATTCTTTTGCAAGATGGCGTCGTGTCGGCTGCAAATGACTGTGGAATTAACTTTTGTTCTTAAAAAGGGAAAAGTTTTGGTATTATTTATGACTTGTTGTGTTTTAATTTGCATTTCCACTTATAAGTGTATACATAAATGCATATGCAACATCTCTATATTATACACTGGTATTTTAACATATATTATTTATTTGGAAGTTATTGATATTAACTACACAGCAAAAATGATTATTATTTTTTATTGATTTATTTCTTTATGTTTACATTAAAATGCTTAGAAGTTCATCAAATAACTCTTCATATCCAAACAAATATTTAGCAAGTAAGATGTATGCGTTTCAACATAGCTACTGCTCTGGCAATATTCTTCACTTAATATTATAGTGTCAATATGAAAGTATCACGATCTTCCAGTACGACATAGTCCTATTTAATTCTGCACTATTGGGGTGACGAAATACCGCCACAGCAAATATTCTGTTATTGGAAACGATGGAAAATCACAATTGCAAATACCTACATTTATATTTTTGGGTCTTTAGTTAACTGAGGCCGCTCGAACTTATCCCGCGGGATCAGTTGACCTATTGAATGTTTTGAATCGGACAACTGATCCAATGGATATATTTTATGATTTTTATAGCTACGAATAAAAGTGTTTGATATTAGATTTACGAAATAACGTCAAAGTGCAGTTGGAGGTCAACTCGGCGGATTGTGCGAATACGATATAAAACTTTTCTCACCTTCCCTCAGAGTTGATTTATGAAGGACAGCTTTATGTGATGAAAGAATCTAAAACAAAAGTGTTACAGAATTCAATGACCACTTCGTCAATACATGGTTGGAGAATTCACCACTTGCAAACACTTGATGTATTTTGCAATAAATCCATAAATCAAATAATTTCATGGAATCATGGAACGGAAACATAATAAATAGGCCAAATATTGCACAACTTGTCCGTGTTAAAAAAAATCCACCGGCCTTAGAATTTCAAAGAGGTGGCCAGAAACAATCGAGATGAAAAAAATACGACTATGCAATAAATCAAGTACTCAGCGGCCAAATCACGTTAAGCTTTGGCCGCTTGTTGTTGGTTGTTTAAAAAACTTAGATCTTGATTTTTCATATAATGTATATTTCTCACTTTATATTCTTTATTTATTAATTTCAAAAACTGATTTGATTGAAGATTTAAAAAAATACATAATATTTACCTTGTTGAACAGTTTTAATTATTATTTAGTACATAAATAATAATATGTTTTTTTTTTTCAAATCATAAAATGATTGTATTAGGTTTGGGTTCAAGTCAATAGAATACGATTAGGTTAAAATTTGAAGAGGTTTCTGGTTACTTATCAAATAGTTATTTGATAAGTAAACAGAAACCTCTGATTTTTAAATATATCTTTATAATCAAGTCATGGTGTGATTCCCCAATGATTTTTGTTCATGTGTGTACATATATTTCAATTAACACAATACTCATAATAATTATATAATAACAAATCAATGTGGGAACGAAATAAACCCGTGGAGGCAGCTTGGTCATACTCATGTCTGCATTGGATTCGGAAGATCAGTTTTGAACGAAAGACATCACACTTTTGAAGATAACAGTTTATTACTCAAATATAATATGTAATGAGTAAATAGAATGTGTTGACCTAAGAGGGATAAAGTGATTTTATTTATTGCAATTATGGTTGACGAATGTTTGTTACAAGTGAGAATTAAGAATACAAGCGACAGGGATTCATCGGTAGGCGGCTTAAGGGTTGTCAAATGGGGTAAGTCTGGATTTTCCCGTCACGTAATTTCATATCATGACCCAACAAAATGTATTTTTTTATTTAATTTTATTTATTTATATTAAAAATTTCTCAAAAATTATTGACGACACAAATTTAAATTACCGAGCGGTTTCTAAATCACTTCACTCCGAATTTTGGTTTGATCTGATTCGATTTGAATTTATGAATTTAGTGAAACCAGTGGCCAAGCTCTCTTAAAATACAAAAATACTAGGCGATGCAGTCGCTAAGCATAAAGCAATGCCAGCACCATATATTGGAGCGGAGCGTAATACCTAAAAAAAGTTTTTTTTTGTTTCGATGAGAATTTTGCGGATTTCAAAGTTCTCCGTTTCATTCTGGTCCTAAACCTGTTGTTTCGATTCCACACAAAAAATATAAAAATCGGTGAAAAACTCAGGAAGTTATGGCGTAACAGACATTGCACCATTGAAGCTGATCCATGGGAGCTTCGCTCGCTTCGCTCGCTCCAATAATACTTACACGTATACAAAATACCACGGTTGTACATGTATTAACACACGTATATAATGCTTCCTATCTCATTTTCTTCTACGTTAAATCTTATGAATTTATGTGTCTGTCTCTTTTTACTGTCGCATTTTCGTTTCATCGACTTTCAAATCACAACTATACTTAAGAAGTTTTCACTTTTGAAGTGTTCTTCAACTTGTCTCAGCTGCAAAGCGATACTCCGACCCACATACTCTCGCCATCCGGGCGAATACAGAATAGTTATTGAGGTAGTCAAGTCTAGGTTGATTTTTTTCTTGTATCGATCCCTAACAAGCATGGACACTACAGTATCTACTGCAAGTTAAAGTTTCATTGTATCATCATATCATTATAATGTTACACTATTCATTGAGCCCACGAAATTATTTTTAAAAATAAAACTGCAAAAAGATCCTACAGGTTTTTCAAGAGTTAAACTGTAAACGCGATTAACTAAATGATGCGGAAAATTTGTCAATGTGATAATCTAGGGTACCATCGGTAATGGTGGGTTTGTTAAGCGATTGGAGAAGGCTTTGTTCACCAATCCGTCGCACGAATAAGCAAATGATAACAATTAGCAGTATCTGTGAGCATACAATCCCCCTTCAGTTGATTGTTATAGCAAGTACATACCCAATTATCCATAACTCGTTAAAATGTAACACTTCTTCTGAGTTAGCTCGTTACTGGCGCGATTCCAATCGCTTTATCAATTTTGACGCATAATTAGTAGGGTATGGTATGTTAAATTGTATTTATGAACGAGTGCATGATTTTGTTAAATGTGTGATTACGGATTTACTTGATCCTGTAGGAGTCGAAACGAATGAATATACAAAGGTTAATTAAACGCTTCATTAATCTGGTAAAAGTGGTTACATTTAAAAGTGTATGTTTTAACGATTTTGCAAATTTCTTTACCATTTTTTATATTTAAAAATCATCCCTATGGAAACGCAACGCCACATATCTATTTACAATTAGATAATTCAATAAAAGTAATATGTTATTAGCTATATGGTTTAAGAAATGGTGATAAATTTAGACGACGACAAACATTTTCTCGAAATCAAATCATTCAATTGGCCAAAGTACGAACAAACATAACGTTAGTAAAAGAAGGGATTCTTGTAACGTTTTAATCAAGTATTGATTTACTTATTAGAACACAATAGCTTTTCATCTACTTTCGTTTACATTACACTGTCTAATGTCGTTGTATGAGAATTTAGTTTATGTTTTATCCTTACCCGTTTCTTAGTTAATTTTGGATTTGAACTCAGAGGCACTTACCTTGGTATCTGCCGGTCGTCTTCTTGGAGGTACCTCCGTGTCCTTGATCCAGCTGTATTGTTCTACGATGGTCTCCTGGCCTAATTCACGATTTTTGCACTGATTGCACTGTAGATTTAGTTTTATGAAAAATATAATTTATTGGGCTGCGCGCCGCGGGCAACGGTTCGATCGAAGTGTATAGTTCAAGTGAGAATGTTCAAGATGGCAGCACTGATAGCTGGCTTTGTTACGGCTTTGAGCCAAAGGGATTGTGCCTCTGATATTACAGAAAAAAAAAGAAAGATTGGATGTAGTATTGTTTGTGCTACGATAAACTAAATTATAACGAAAGTACGTAACAGTCGTAAAACATTACACTGTCTGTAATGTTTATTGTTTAATTTCATTTGCGTTGCTACGATGATTCGTGAATGTTTTTTTACTGATACCACTAATGATAATGGACTGACGCGAATCAGCTACCCCAGGATAGCACTGGCTTGAAAATGAACCCGTATCCGCAACTCATGACGACTCTCGGGCGCCTAATGTATTGGATGATCCCGTTTTACCTGTAGATTCTGGAACGAATACTGGCATTACATAACAGATACAAGAATCGAGAATGCATGAGTGTCGATTGCAATATAGTAGATTGGGAAGAGACACGTAAGAACGAACTTTTAGATGTTAGATCTGTAGTTCAACATAGGATTAATTGTGGGAGTAAGTATATTAATTTATTTATTCCATGTACTACTTTACTGGTTTTAATGTAAAACAATAAGTTTATAATTTATTATATTGTCAAAGCTATTGTCAAAAATATTATATTGCTAAAGAATAAGTTAAAAAAAACAATATTGTTTATAACCTAACCTAACCTAAAAAAATTGGAATAACCTTTGTTAAGGATGTTTTTAATTTTATTTTCAGCATTCATAATGCCATATTTGTATACGATAATAAATTACAGCGTTCCATCTTAATCGATTATTTGATATTTGTAAAAATATTACTTTCGATGTTAAGGTAGTTAGCGTTCAACATTGGTGGAAGGATACTAGCTTATAGTACAAGTTGAAATAAACTTGCAAAGCACTCGTCGGATAGCGAAAGGTCGTGAGTTTGAATCCTATCTGAGGGCTCGGAGGCGTGGTCGTTTTTAAAATGCCTATTTTATATCTTTTCGTTAAGTTTTTTTCTAGTGATGAAACTACTTCTTTCAATGTTAATACAATGTATTTCAATAAAAAACATTTTTGTCCACAACTTGGTGAAACACTGTACGGGGAATGATCATTTCCCTTTAAAAAGACAAGTTAGTATAATGAAATGGTTTAGCGGTACTCCGCTAGTGTGTGCGCGCGAAGTAGCGAATCAAAGGCAGTCGTTAAGCACATTATTATGCGCAGTAGATGAGAGAGATTCACAAAATGATTACGAATAGGAGAATGTTAGTCCAAAATACAATGTTATTCACGGGCAGTCATGGCACCGAAAATAAGTGGAAATTAGTACGCCGCAATGATAAGACACTTGAAAAGAAAAAGGTAGAAAACTATGATTACTTGAATTCACTCGAAAGTATCTTATTTAATGTTTGACAAACAATACAACGGTCCATATAGATGATATCGTTATGATAATGATAATCGTTATATAAGGAATAGCGCACTTCAATTAAAACGCAGTAGTAGTAGTAGTGGATGAGATCAATAACTAAGTCTATATCACTACGTCGATAAGATGTCTTATTTCAAAAAAGGTTAAATAACAAGCTAAAAAGCTTTTGAAATAAGAAATCTCTATATTATGTCAAAGCACCAGTCTATTTATACTTTATTAAAAGCTTTACTATTTATGTTATTCCTTTACTTAACAGACTAATGAGTTTTAGTTAGTTGTTACATGTTCTACATACGTAAATAAAACTTGTATGTGTTTGTAAAACTGGGATAAAAATTACATTTTTACTGAGTGAAAAGTGCCATTACAGCGTTGAAAATGTAAAAAAGTGAAAAATGTCCCTTGATGATGCTGAAAATACAGAGAACTTAAAAGTACTTGGCAATGGTAGCAAATATGTATTCAAGAGAACAGAGGCAACCAGCTACGATAAGGTTTATAATTGTCTTTCTTGAATCTGGTTTCCGTTGGTTTTCATTCTGTTATTATATTACGAAGGTTGGATTCATTTGTCAAAAATAATTCACTAAGGAAGAGCCTTTTGTTAAAGGCATGAATTGATGATTAACGGAAATTGTGTTTTTAAAAAGATTGCTTATTATATCTGTAAGTTATACATTTATTTGTTTAAGAACACCAGAATCATGTATTTATTATACACTAGCTGACCCAGCCACGCGTTGCTGTGGCAGTATTATTATTTTTCTAAAATAAAAGAATTTTTCAAAAATAAAAGTAGCGTAAGTTACTCCTTATTTCATCAGCTACCTGCCAAAAAAAGTCCCGTCAAAATGCGTCCAGCCAATTCAGAGATTAGCCGGAACAAACAGACAGACAGACAAATAATGTAAAACATGTTATTTTGGTGTATGTACCATATATATATTCATATGCATGTAGTAAAAAACGGTTATTTCAATATTACAAACAGACACTCCAATTTTATTTATATGTATAGATAATAGGTATACTTACTAATAATAGGCTAATACTAAGTTTTACTTTAATTGCTAATGGGGCTTCTAATATTAGATCGTACCACATGACTTCTGACGTTTCAAAAGTGCACTGTTTATTCAACTCCGTGACCGAACATATAAAGCTACTATTCTCCCTTGACTTTTATTATAACAGCGAGTGGGTGTTATTATAGTAAAATAATGTTTTCATTACTTTTTAAATCCTTGGATACAGGTTATAACTATTTGTAACAAAAGGACAACAGTAACTGGCAACATCGATTTCAATATATTAATTCTTGATTGTTTCCACTATCTCTGCATCTAATTATTTTAGTACAGATTATATAACAACGGTTTTCTTTGTTTTATTTTTAGTAACAATCACAATGCTTAAGTTGCTAGATGGAGTCCTGAAAACCGAAAAGTTGATCAATATGATTAGGAATAATAAATTTTAATCATCAATAACAGTAATTATATAGAAGTTATATACTGATATCAATCTGAACGAATTTCTTTATTATTTCAGATGAGTCGGTTTTTTTACTAGACATTATTTATAAATTGAATAAAACACGGTAATTTTTTTACCATGTTTGCTTCTGTTCCGTGACTCTGTCCTGTAGCTAGCTAACAATGAAATATGTCTGTTACTGCCGTTAACAAACCCGTGTCCAAACAAATACAAACCTTTTACGCCGAATTGAAAATAAAATAATGCCTCGTTTGTTTACCCGCGTTCGCATAGAAAGTTTTCAGTAGCGTTTTTGTTGAGAGAGTGAATGGTAAGACCTGTATTCAACGACAAAATAATACTAATACTACAAGAAACAAGAACTAACTAAAAGCAGCATTTATTTATAAACCTATGAAATGTAAATGATTTCGCTCCGCCTGATGTCAAATGGAAGTGCTCCAGCTAGACGCGGACACTAATAAAGGAGCATAGCTTTTTACCACGCTATTACCATGCTTGGCAGTTTCTTCTTACATTCTAATATTCTATTATTCTTCTTTCCAACCTCGAATGAGAAAAACGTTTGCTCAGATGGAATACTCTGTGTTAAAGGGGTCCGCCGATATGCAGTGAAAATTTTTGTGCACGCTTGTTTATAATTCAAGTATGATTTTTTAATATTAAAATAATATATAATATCAAGTTCCCTTTATATTTTAAATTTAAAGAAATGATTAAATGTTTACACAAGACTGTGGAAGAAAATAGGCTTAAATAAATTCTCACAAGGTGGGTGGCACAGTATCTAACTTAAGATTAAATCTCGCCTATGATAAATTTCAACACGTCCTTACAATGTTAACATGGTTATAATAATTTTAATATAGATAGTATTCCCATTTCAGGTAATCAAAGAAATTCGTTAAAATAATTTTCTTATTCTAGTGGAAATTTCCATCGCTGATGTTCCCAAATTCAATAAACGTCAGGCCGTTAGCGGCTAAAGCCTAACATTCAATTACTCGTTAGAAATTCCGGTAACTTCTTAAACAATGAAACGGGTTTCCTTAATCATTGTTATCGTACATAAGTCCCTAGCAACAATTAACCAACTTGTAAAACTGAGAAATTAATATTCAGATTAATTACCTGTTGAGGACGTGCTTCATTAAATATTTTTTTCTATAGTGACGACTATACTTTCGAGTTTATATTAATTATTTCCAACTCATATGTAATACTGAAAATGTTTTAAGTCATATAAATAAATAACCCTATTGGAGTTTCCTTTTATTAAAGAGTTAAGTAATTTGTTTTATTATAAAACAAACGGTTAAGCGCGATTACATCTGCGTTTCTGATCCAAATTTTTTAACAGGTAAACTCATAGGTTGGTACCAAAATCAACTTTCCTTTCATTTTTTTAATCTGATTTATTTTTAGACGGTACTTCTTCAGCCAAAATTGAATAGTACATTGTTCACGGAGGGAAGAAATTCACCGATTACCGAGGGGAGTGCTTTACAAGCACCTGAGATCGGGAATCGTACTTTCTTACGAGTGCTCAACACCTACAAGAAAATAAAAAGCAATTGTTTAATTTAAGTTGAAGACATCATGGATATTTGTTTAATTTATCGTATTTTTACTGTAGCATTTTTATGAGTATGATATCAATTTAAATATTACATTTTAGTATGTACTATTAGTGACATAGACGCAATAAAATTAAAAAAGCTAAGTAACAAAATATCGTGCAATTATCACTTTTTATTAAAGTTAAAAATAATAGAAATGAGAATGTTATCTCAATAAAAAATATGCGCGCAATATAAATTCTTCGAATCTTGAAACTAGTATTTTTTAGATCGTGATATTTAAATTTTCTTTTTTATTATCAAACAAGATTCCATTATTTTTTATTATAACTTGTTAAAAACGAACTACAAAGTTAAAAAGCGAATCAAACGAGCCGAAAGCCGAGCCGAGGGAGTTGTGTCGTTTTATTGCGGAGTTCCTATCGCCACCTTCCAGCTCCAGCGTCAGACCCTGATTCTGCCATTCTCATTCTGCCCACGTTTCCCATTATTTTCCCCCTTATTCTTTTGAGGAACCTTTCCATTATCCCCTCTGGCAAGACCTCTATCCCATCTTGCTGCAGCGAAACCGCAGACGCCACCTGCTCTGCGGGATTTTTTTTTCAAAAGGCGAGTCCGCCGTTGGGGCGGTCAATTCGCTGACTTTCCTCCTCAGAGCCTTGTTGTCTTTCCCAAGTTTATCTACCTCTTTGGACAGAAGGGCCATAGCCGACTTAATCTTGGTGGCCGCATCGGAAATAGTCACCTTCTTCCATTCTAACAACAGCTTTCTGAGCTTGTTCGCCTTTCCTAATGTCCCTCTTAGTGTCTTCTCTGATTGTCTTTGACTTGAAGTCACAGAGGGCGTCAATCAGCCCCTGCACAATGCTCAAGGTGTCGTCATAAAGCTCGGCGGGAGTCAGCTCTGGTGACTTAACATTACTCCCTACCTACTTCTGTGGCAATGAGGCTTTCCTTATCGCACATCTTACATTTCTGACCACCTCCGGCTGTCCTTCTTCGACTCTCCGTCCGTGTTCGCGTTGTCTTAAAGAAGGAGTCCTTCCCCACTCTCTTCTCCTTTCTTGAACCAGCTTCATTAGTTCTTCCTCTCTTGGCCGTGTTTGATCCGGCTTGCCCTCTGCCGGCAGTCCTCATGGACCCGTCCAATTCTTGCAAGACTCCATTAGTGCGCTTCCTGCTGACACCTCTAACCCCGCTAGACGCCGTTCTCAACTAGTCCAGTGAGGTAGATCTACCATGTATCCACTCGCTCATTTCTCATTGCTCTTGATAACCACTTAAAAGTCTCTTTCGTCAACGCTGCACAACACTTGAAAATCGCACTTATTTTACCTTCGAGCATATATTAGTCACTAGTGATGAATTGTGTTCGCCGAAACTGGGCACTGTGTTACCGAGCAACAGCTCGTTACAAGGACGCGCCGCAGTGAGGCTACCATCAAGCGCCCTTTCCTTAATTGAACCTGGCCAAATTAGTATCGCCTCATTCGGATACTGGCTGCAGAGATAGGTTCATAAGTCTGGCCATCGCTTTTCCAAGACACTGAATTTGATTTACACTGGACCTTGCGTTAGAAATATAACTTCTTACAACGGTATTGTAATCTGCGTACCTAAAAATACCGGCCTTTAGCAAGTCAATTTTATGCAGTAGAGATTTTAGGCAGGCAATTTTATGCAGAAGGGTGTTGTAGAGAATATCGATCCCTGAAGAATTCCGTAATTTCTAGCGAATTGGTCGACGGGCCATCAATAATTGAATGAATGTAAAAAAACCTTTGAGATATCAATACAAATGGTAAACGTACGTATACACGTGGTGTATGATCGGAGATCACCGGAGGAGCGGTTTCAGCAAAACCATTATGGACGATCACTGAGGCGGATATTTACTCTTTCTTTCTTAATTTATATTATATCCCTAAATATAAATGTGTATGTAGAAGCAGCGGGTTCGGCGAAATATGCTTAAAAAATGTATGGGCTCCTTTCGATCGTCACTCTGATCTGATTAATGTTCGTTTCCATAAATATAAGATGCTTCGTTGTGCTTTCATTTAATGTGACGAGCGTACGTGACGCGATCTGAGCAAACAGAAGAAAATAATTGGTTTTCTGAAAACATAAATTAATAACAAGTACAAGTTTTAGTTAGAACGAGTTTAATCGTCTGAGATTTTTATATTAATGCAATCATGAGACTAGCAAGACATAGCAAGAAATCTAGCTTTTCTTAAAATAAACAACTCATTCTTTTACCTTTAATATTGAACATTTAATTTAACATCAAACTTGCTCAAAAGACATAGGATATGGTTTGTTTTAATAGTTTATAGGCATACGCCCATAATATTGTATGTTGCAAAAGCAATTTTGGATTTAAATTATGTTAAATAAAATATTTTAAACCCTGAAAATATAAATAAACTGAAATCGGCTAAACGAATATATTAAAGCACTTGAGATAATTCAGCGATAAGCGCCTTTGTTTATTGTTTATACGACAAAGTCCTTTCTCATCGTGTCGGTCAAAGGGGCGGGCCCTTGTCAAAGTAGGCTGAGAAGAGGCTCTTGGACGCACTCGATTAGTCTGAAGTTGGTCTTAAGACTTAATAGTCCGCAGGCAGAGGTGCTTAGAATGGTGCGAGAATGCTATTGTTGTAAAGTTCGTCTGTTGTTTATTTCAGTACAATGAAAATACAGAAGTGCCGTAACTGTTTAAAACAATTTATTGTTTCTCTATTTCCGACTTGTGAAGTTATAATTCTTTAACGCGGTTCATTCATCATTTAGACGGTAATCAGGCAAATCTTTGCCCCACCATAGCGAGACGAAAGCTGGTGTGTTGTTTTATGTACCTATGTATTTTTTTTTATTTTTTTAGGGAATAAAAATGATAATAGTGAGCCAGATTGGGATTGTAAGAAAGGTGACCCAAGACTGACTGGTGTGATATCCAGCACTGACCTGAGTTCTGACTTCGTTTGAGCGCTGAGTGTGTGGGCGCATTGTTGTGATGAAGTTCATGGAGTCTTGTTTTCGCCGCTTGTTGCTCATGGGGGTAAAAACTTTTGGCTGATAATTCGGAATAAACCATTCGGTGTTGATGATGCTTTGTTTGTAATGTAATCGACACCAGATACCAGACACTCCGTCATAGTGAATAAACTATCGCCAGTTTCCTGCGCTTCTCTTTTCCTGCATTTTAGTAGCCAGTCACTGATCCGTTTTGTAGAGTTACGTGATGTTTTGTTTATGTATAGTATTGATAAACTCAGGATTCATCACTTGTCACAATGTCGTAAACGCACTGAGACGATCCTGTTCCAAATATATTAAACATGTCACGGCACCATTACACACGGGCCTTATTTAGGCGGTTCACACACTAGAGATGCGTCCCGCCGCGGTGCGCGTAGCGACAGAAAACGCGCCCCCGCGCGGAGGCGCAGATCTGCCTATCTTAGCGGTGTAATCTGCTTCTCCGCGCAGATTTTCAATACAAGTTGACCCTACTTTTTCACGCCCCGCGCTCCCGCGCAGAATCTGCGCGCGGGGCGCGTTCCCGCGCGTTCTCGCGTCGGCAGTGTGTTGTCATAGGCGTGTTTTCTATATTAATGGAGATTCTTGCATACAATAATAAAATCTGCGGCCACGCGCTACGCGACGGGGCGCGGTGCAGTGTGTTAACCGCCTTAGAGCTTCGGTGAGGTTGTACCCACCACCCAGCACGAAACTAACTTTCTCACGCGAAGGAACTCGTGTAGAATTATGTAAACGCTTTTCGATCCAATCTGCAATATTTGCTGAAATAATTCGCCTGTTATCTTAAATTAATTTTTCACTGGCAGCTTCGTTAACAGTCATCATCAATAGACGACTACTCCCTTCCCCATCCCCAAAACAAGAAGACCGCGCTTAAATTGGTTGCTGAAACGGTAGATGGTTGCTCTAGAAGGGCCTTCATCCATTATTGCCATTTGAAGTAGATCAACCAACTCTTCCGGTTTTAGACCATATTTGAAATCTTAAAAAATATTCACACCAAAGTGTTCTCGACTCAGATCCATTTTTAATGAGACAGTATAACTCAATTTGGCCCTCAAGCAAATGGGGGAAGGGAAATTCTAAATATGCAGTATTCGTATTTTTTTACTAATTTCAATCGCCCAGGGCCTTTTATGTACAAAAAGCTTTTATTCGTAAAACTTTTCATGTGGCCTTGTAAATCGATTCTATTTATAACTAGGTAAACGTAAATTATAACGTTTTGTATCTGTATTATTATACTTCTTGTAAAATAATTTAAAAGCAATCGAAATATCCTACATTCCTTAGTTTCGTTTCCAGTATTTGTTTCATCGACCAGTATATGGTTTGTTTCTACAGCGGTCGTAACGAACTACCCCAACTTGATTAATAACGGAACAAGAATTAGAAACTCGTTTTGTCCAAATCCGTTGTAGGGCGCATTCCTCGCGAACCTGCGGATTGTTCCGCAGTGTTTAAACGAACGGACCGCTCGATGTCCGGATTCCGGTGCCCGAAAGATTTATGCTCCCACAACCGTTAAGGCTTCGACGCTTTGTTGTCGCCAAGGTAGGGCTGCCGACGAGGTATATAATGTTCACGAAATATTATACCGTGAATTCATTTTATCTTCCTTATAGGTAAGGACGAATAGTATCTTTCCTTTCAGGAAATGATTGTCTTGGTGATACAAGGTAAGATTTTTAGGGGATATATTAAATGCCTCTGAAATACCCTAAAACAGTACTTACTTTTTCAGTAATTGACATTAACATATTAATTCAGTAACTTTGTAAAAGTAAAGTATATATAAAGTAAAATATATACTAGGTAAAGTATAGTTCTTTCTTAATTTAATGCGAGGGATAGACATTTCGTTTATTTATAATTTACTGGTGGGACAGCCCTATAGATGTTATGATCCAGTGACCAGGGCCTTAATCCCGCAATACTTCTGCTCCTTTGTATGGCCGTTGCTGCGGCTCTCGCGTTTGCTTTATGTGTGCTCGTGGTATACTCAGTCTAAATGGATTGCTAATATTTAAATCATTCTCTGTACTAAATTCAATATTAAGTTTTATAATATACTCGGGCTAACAAGAAAACAATATTATGTGCCCTATATTTCGAAATATTTTTGCTTTCGAATTTATATAATTAATAAAAAAATGACAGTCACAGCTTCGCGGTTGTGGTTTCCCCCATTACCTGCAAAATACGTATTTATTTTATGAATGATATAGTTCCTCTAGTTAGAGTATCATTCATCATTATCCTCCTTGATGTTCATGCGAACTTCATTTAGTGATCGAATAATTCAAAGGTAATAAGAGTAATCAAGATGCCATTTAACATTTCTAGATCGTCTTGTAGTACCTACAAGCTATTTTGAATTAGTAGCAATAATGAATGTGCAGTGTAATTAGTAAGTTTCTGTGAAGAACAGCGAGTGCATCCCGGGCTGTAATCGCTTCCGCCAGCACGACAGCTTGTAATTGTTTCCGGAACAAAGAGGAATACAAGAAATTTGTTGTTAATTTTATATAGTTGTATTTTAGCGTAAGAATGGAAATATATTTATTATGGTATAATACACAGCATATACAGCACGGACATAACATATACATAATATACAGCAAATAACAATTTACCACTATAATACAGGTAATCCATACGTAAGAAATCGTTGTCATTCAATGATTTAATAATTTAATTCCATTGCCTTTTGACCTTTTTGCTTTGCGAAATGTCTTGTCTGTAGATTTTAATTTTTTAAATTTTCATTCATTACGTTCATTTTGAAATTGTAAAGTTTGGTGGTAGTGTTTTGTATCTATATAAATATTAAAGTATAAGATAAAATAAATGTCAATTGCTGAATAATTAATAATCTATCGGTATATATAAGTAAAAATGTAACATTAGATTGTACGGTGTATGTCTTGTTGGTTGTCCTAATAAAAAAAATATAAAAATTGCCTGTCACAGTGTTTCACCGCGATGAAATCCGCAACTACTGGACCGACTTTGATGTTTGTTTTTTTATCATTTTGCTTAATTTGTTTCAACTTAGGACATAGGATAGATTTTATTTATTCATAAAAAGTATATGATGAAGTATAAGCCATATGTAATGATTACTTAGGTTTTTCTTAATACACTCGAGAGCAATGAATCCGGGTCACTTAAAGAATCCTAAAAATCTCGGAAACTAAAAATGCTAGGTTAATGCAATAAATTGTATTTAATAGACAATGTAATACTCCTTAAATGAAGGTATTAAAACTTCTTAGTTATTGTAAAGTTATATCATATAAAAATCAAATTTGAAAAAGGGCCACTTTCGAAGATGGAACTACGAAATTACAGCATTTGGTTTTGCTTTTGTTTGTAATCTGTCATTTATGTGGGTACATAAACCATGTTGATAGTGCTCTATATTCATTATTCAAGCTGAAATTATGTCGCTTACGCCTGAAGAATGCACCAGAATACTTACAATGCTGGAAACCGGCCGGAGTCAGCGCGATACAGCCAGGACTGTCGGTGTGTCGCTGTCAACAGTACAAAGAGTTCTCCGACGTTACGAAGAAACTGGTTCTAACCTACGCAGACCAAGAACGGGCAGAACCAGGTGTACCACAGCACGAGAAGACCGATACTTGGTGAACACCATGCTTCGAAATCGCTTTCTCACAGGAACTGAACTCACCAATCAGTTTCGACGCCTCGGAGGAAGTAACCCAAGTGCATGGACAGTAAGACGTCGGCTTGCTGAATCTAACTTAAAACCCCTTAGACCTGCAAACGGCCCTAAACTGGAGCGTGGGCATCGTATTTCAAGACTAAGATATGCCCAGAGCCACGTAAATTGGAGTTTTGAAGATTGGTCAAAAGTTATGTTCTCCGACGAATCAAAATTTATGCTCTACAAGCACGATGGAAGACACAGAGTGTATCGAAGACCAGGGGAAAGATTCAAGCAAGCATGCATCGAAGAAAAAGTAGCCTACGGTGGTGGGTCTGTACTTGTGTGGGCCGGAATTTCTTCTGAAAGTCGCACAGAGCTGGTGATCATAGAAAACGGCTCTTTAACTAGCGTAAGATATGTGGAAGAAATCCTCAATGATCACGTTGGTCCATTTATGGTCAATTTAGGTGAGGATGCTATATTTAAGCATGACAATGCCCGACCTCATACAGGTAGGATTGTGAATGACTACCTTCAAGAGATGAACATTACTCGTATGGAGTGGCCAGCGCGCAGCCCGGATATCAACCCGATCGAGCATGCTTGGGACGAGCTAGGCAGATGCGTAAAACAACGTAACCCTCCCCCAATCACGCTTCGTGAGCTCAAAATTGCTCTCACAGAGGAATGGGAGAATATTCCCCAAAATCGTATAAGGAACTTGGTGTACAGCATGCCAAACCGCGTAAACGCAGTAATGGAAGCACGAGGAGGCAATACGAAGTATTAAAATTTAAGAAAATCGTAATAAATTTCAAACATTTCATGTTTCCTATTTTTGTTTAAGGAGAGAGCAGCAGTTTTTTTCTTTATGTAATTTTGTGTTAATAAAATGTATGGTGACTCATATTTTTTTTACTTTCATTTAAGGAGTATTACATTGTCTATTAAATACAATTTATTGCATTAACCTATCATTTTTAGTTTCCGAGATTTTTAACATTCTTTAAGTGACCCGGATTCATTGCTCTCGAGTGTATTTAGTTATTTAATTTGTCAGGTAATTGATTAAATTTCAATAACCACAACCAGAAGCAATGCTTTCTATACAATTACTTTCAGAAATGATGACTGAATCAACAACCTACTTCCATTTCTTGTATTTTGGATAAATTTCTGTTGTCTGTTTCAAGTAGTGGCTGTTATGTTAGTACAGTTGACGGCTGGTCAACTGATGCAAAAGTAATCATTAGGTACATTTCGACAAACTATTAAAAATAAAATCAAGAGTTTTTCTTTTAAATATCACTAGTTTTGAGTATTATTTAGTAGAAATTTCTAAGCAGACAGTCATCTTGATCTTGCCTTTTTTGAAGTTGTTCCTTACATCATCATCACGGTAAATTGCTTTTAAAATAAATCCATGTTTCTGTCACGATTCTATTTAATTTAACTGTCAAAATAGACCATCATAGGTATGGTGTGTTTCATTGAAAATCAACATCTCTTAAAAGCATCTATAAGTTACCTCTTTGCTATTAGATTTGTAGATTTAACACACTTAATTTAAAGTTTTTTTGAATTGTAAGAAAATTGTAATTCATATATTTTGAAGTTTACTCCTTATGTATTGATTCTCATATAATAATACAATAAAAGCGTAGCCTACGTCATATTGATACAATTTTTCTATATGAGATCGCTCATAACACACTGGTTGTATAGACTACGAAGTTGTTACATAAGAGGTTATATAAATATCGAATAACCGGCAAGTGCAGAGTCGGACTCGCGCACGGAGGGTTCTATACAAACTTTTAGTTAAGCAAATTATAAAAGTACCGAACGAAATGAAGAACAGCTTGAGAGACAAACTTTGCCTTTGGAAAACTGTTGTCCCCGTACATCGACATAGGTCGCGGTTAATTTACCAACTGCAAATAACTTTGTAATCGCAAAAAACTATTTTTTTGTGATGCAACTACTTTACAGTTTTTGGATTATTTCCTTTACTTGTGCTACATGACTTCGCTGCATGTCAAATTTCATGATTCTAGGTTAACGAGAAATACTCTATAAATTTTGATTCCCTTAAGAGTATCGAAATAGACGTTTTTTTGTGGCATAAATGGCCGTATCTCTTTTTTACGTTAACTTAGATGTTGATTTTTTCACAGACTCAAGGGACTTTAGACCTAAGTATATGGATTTAATTTCAACTCGATACCTTCACGCGTTTCTAAGATAAAGGGTCTTGACAGACAGACAGACGGACGGTCAACAAAGTGATCCTATAAGGGTTCCGTTTTTTCTGTTTGAGTTACGGAACCCTAATATTAATAATATGTGTTATTTTGCAAGGTTAAAATATTTTTTTTTATCACTTTATAAGATCGCCTGCTTGGGAAAGTACAGCTAAAATATCGGCCTTACCAGCGCCCATTCTCTGTAAATCGTTTGTTCGCCTTATTTAAGTAATACGCGAACAACAATTGCTGTTAAAAGTAATAAGGTAACATAGAGAGTGAAAAGATGATACATATCATACATGAAAATACAAAAGCAATGTCAACAACAAATCAAACACCAGGCAGCCATGAGTTACATTGATTAGTGTTGTATTTGTTAAATATGTTTATTTTTTAAAAATATTTTTTTTTTACTGTTTCTTTATTCTTTATCTGTATTATATCTTCCATGCACTTTCATAACTTTAATTTGGTGCATATGTTGATAAAATATACATTAAATATAGTTGAAAATTTAATGTTTATCGATAGTGAAATAAAATATTTTATATTTTAGCGTGACATGTCGTAAAGCGGCATATGTATCTATCACGAGAAAGATTGATTAATGATGTAGAACGATAAAAGGATTTTAGTGATTAGGCGAATTCATTTCGATTGGTACATAGAGGGCTACACCAAAGATTTGCTCAATAAATACATTAATTCCGGGGTCCTAATCCAGGATGGGGCAGGTGTAGATAAAGTGGAATGGGACAATCTAACGTGTCTTAAATTATGCGAATATAAATATTCATTACGCTACTAATGATATTGGAAGTAAACACTTTACATCTCTTTTTAAAACACAACAGCATCGACCAGCGCCAGCGTTTTCCGAGTTTAGGGTCTTTTAAAGTGAACTCTAATCCGCTTGCCAAGCGTGGACATTATTGAATAAGCAAACCCCCATTATTGAATTAGCTTCTGTTCAGCAAGGGACGTCTTTCAGATGAGGCATGTAATTAGCATGTCCTTCCGTTACCCTATCATCTATAACACAAGCCTCATAGCACTTTCTAGGGCTATACTAATTGGTGTGATAGGAAGAAATATATTTTTTATTATTTCTTGATAACTTAAAGTTTCTACTATATGAACTGACGACTACTTCTAAAATATATTTTTAGATAGTAGATACTTACAATTTCAATCTTTAAAGCAAGAAACCTCTTTGTCAAACGTGTTTATCATGGGTGAAATAGCTCAATCAAAATAAAGAGGTACTATCTTATCTAACCGTATTATTTACTAATCAATAAGTAATTAGGTCTGGACTATGAGCCGTGGGCAAATGAGTTACGATGTCCCTTTTTTCATAATACAAGCATTCTTTAGTCATGTTTGTGGTGTGGATTTAAGCAATATTGGAGTGTAAGACGATAAGAATGCAAAGCAACACACATTTTGGACTGTACACCATTGCCTTTTAATATAAGGTGACGGTTGATATTTTCAAATAGTCAACAATACATGAAATATTGAACTTGCCAACGTATCCGAATTATAACACTGCTTAGTAGATATTACAAAAAGCTAACGCATAAAGTTGACATAAATTTATAAGCACTACATAGTTAAATTATTGTTTTAGAACTACTATTACTAAGTTACTACATTATTTGGACATCTTGTCTGTACTGAAATTTTAACGTAAATAATACAAATTAGCATTAATTGTTATCTTCATTATAATTTTTTGAGGCTAAATATCATATCATTGCCAATGATTGGCAGTAGTCCCTTATTATGATGTCTCATCGCGTATCTTGGCTCACGTAGAAGAACGTCGCTATAAATTCGCATGGGCGTAGTTTGTTCAGGTCATATCGATGTAATGTTGTTGTAATTGTAATGAATAAGCCTGTAACTTTGTAGTAAATCTACATATGTAAATTATTAGTCAAAATGCTAAATATTTGAACTTAAGTATAAACATGATTTTCTCTTATCACTTATATTTTATTAGTCTTAATATTTAATGACTTAACATAAAAGAGCGATTTTACAAATATTACATTTTTTAAATAAGTGGGAGTATTAATATAAGATACGCATTTAATAACATAAACGTTTTCTTTGATGAGGAACTTTCATGTCTATGATCTACTTATATTATTGTGAAGAGGAACTTATTTCCTATGAAGATCAGGATGACGGTTAAAATATATTTATTTATATGATTGGTTATTTACAAGAAGAAAATATCTTGTACAGAATGAGATTTGTCGAGGGGATGAATAAACCCCCCAATAGTATATTTTTAGCCGGAATAGACAGCGATCTGGTGGATAGCTTTCGTCTCATTAGCTTCCCAATAAAATAATTGAGAGTTTCTGTTGCGGGATACGGGGAGAGGGGGATGCTGCGTCCGGGCTTCAGTGATCAGCCGCCCGCCCTAGCGCACGCACGCCCGCCCTCGGGCTCGTGACCGCCGTGATCGCTATTAGGGTTCCATAAACTCAGAGTCAGTATCCTTAACGTAATCGAAACATCAGTGGCATTACAAAATTAGTGTTTAAAATTAAATTTAGATAACATTTTTTGGAGATGCCGAGTCCGCCTTCCATTGCGTCCAATCGGTTATGATATCCGTGTGCCGTGTCTGTGGTTTATAGCCGCTTAA
The DNA here is from genome assembly GCA_927399485.1 of Calamotropha paludella. Taxonomy (NCBI): domain Eukaryota; kingdom Metazoa; phylum Arthropoda; class Insecta; order Lepidoptera; family Crambidae; genus Calamotropha; species Calamotropha paludella. The sequence goes on along the minus strand of OV656803.1, from coordinate 12,987,768 downwards.
CGTGGATTTCTGGAGGTTTTCGGATGCTGTAGTAGCGATTTTTCTGACATTTTCTAGCATGGTTTGTTGTTATGAGGTCTGATTTATGTATCTCTGATCCCTGACTTTTTAGTACCAAGATTTATTGTATTCGCTTTGATATTGTATGACACAGTCATGATATGAATTTCTGATCTATGTGAGTTATCGTATAAATTTGTCTTTGAGATCGGTACTGCAGATGTTAAATACATATTCATTAATTATATCGTCGTGGAAGTTTTAATGTTCGACCATATAAACAACCTTGTTTTTCTCAGATTATCGTTCGGATTCATAACAGCTCAGTTAGTTATTTCAAAAAACACTGCATAACTGTGTAGAGTTCTGTATAGTAAGAGGATTAGGAATAATAAAATAGCTTAATCTCTCCTAAATAAATATTTGATTATAAATAAATATAACATATCATAGATGTGGACCAAATTTTTTCCAAGTGGACCAATTTCAAATTTGTACAATATTTGAATATACGCTGATATGTGATAAGCTGATATGTGATATTGTAATATTATGATCAATTATTTATTGGCCGTAACTACTATTCAATATCTCATGTCCAACAATATTCAAATAGCAAGTTTAATTTCCGAAGCTTCAATAACAACACTGCTGTAATTGACGATGTGTCAAACTATTTTGCGTTTAATTACTGAAACGATTACAATAATGGATCCGCATTAGAATAAACATTGTTTAGGAAAAATGGACAATTCTAATGATATCGCGTACGTACAGTTTTTCAAAAAAGGAAAAGTTGTTTGTCACCTGTTCACATCTCGATCCTTCTCGAGTCACCTATTCATCTTTATTAATTTGTTACATATAGGCCTTATTTTAAAGAGAGACATATGATAAGACAAAAACATGGTGACCGCTATTGCTACTTTTTTTTACCAAATTGCTTACAACATGTAGATCAAAATCAAGAAAAATAATTATACAATTTTAGAAGATTGATTGATATTCAATGCCAAAGTGATAAATTCTTTGTATAATGGTTGTAAAAACGTAAAGAAGTACTAACTTAACGGCTCTTGCTTTGTTTTATAGAAATAAATTGACGAATAAGAGCGAATAGGGTGTAAAAGATGTAGTTTAAGTGATCGATAGCGCTAATGGAGTTTGACTGGCGATCATGTTACGCGATGGACCGTATGTCGAACGTTTTAGTATGAAGACCAGACCAAGAGAAGGAGATTACAATGATAAATGAGTATACTATTTTAACTTAAGAAATCAAATACTTTCTTTGTAAACATAAGTGGTAAACAGACGTTGTAAAATATGATTAATCACTATGTGCTGTCAATATTATAATAAAGATATATTGAACCATGTCAGTTAACGATTTAAACAATATCGATTCGTATAATAATGTGTCTACTATAATATAATAGGTTTTCTTTATTAGTAGTGTTAACAAATGAAGTTAGGTTAGCTTCTTTCAGATATAACCGTAATTATAAATATTAGGGGGTTATACAAAAAAGTTATTAACGTGGTTTTGCTATATGGTGCGCGTAATTTATATCCATGACATTTGTTGAGTATTGATTGGACAGCTATTGTGGGAAAAATAAGCGGATTCCCCCCGTCAAACATTTCAGTGTCATATGTATATAAAGGGAAGGTATTATAGATTTACAAGTTTATTTGCTATTTGCTATACCACAACATTTAAAGATTTTTTGGCCGTTTTACACTTTTTTTTGTTGTTTTTGGTTTTAAACATTACTATACTTCTCCCTATATATTAGCTACTCTAGATAGTGATCTCAGCGAACTAGAGAATGTTTGAAGGGCAACAGTGGCTGAATAAAATTAAAGTCGCAATTATAAATAACCATACGACATCATAGTGAAAATGTGAAAACAATATTCAATTAGAAAGCAAATGCAAAGCTAAATACAAAGAGTGGAGCGAGTACAGCTTGCGCAGCGAAGCAGAGCGTCCAGTGAAGCGCTGATTTTCAACTGTTTTAGTGACATTACGCGATGCAGCACGCCGCTGATAATATTAACGGAGATACAATACAATAAAAAGCACCATATCCAAAATAACCAGACAGTACGATAGATAATGTATTAATATCCATTCGATAGCAAAATGTTTCTCGTTATTAATTGTATGACTATCAATATCATTAATTTTAAAATCATCATAACATACATACAAATATAGTAAATGATTAGGAAATAGGGAATACTATTTTATCAGCTATTTTAATGTTCTTTATTTGATAAAAACAAAACTATTTAATACCGCAGTGTGGAAACACTCGCATCACGTTATAAAATATTAATAAATACGTAATCTGACAATCATTTCTTAGTTATTTCTTTAAGTAAAAGTGTTATGAAGTAATATATTACACTGTCTTTATTTATATTTTTATATAGAAGTAAACATTATAATTAAATTATTTATATATTTCTTTCCTCTGGTTGACTGATTTTTTATAAATAATTAATAACTTAGCTAATGACTTTAATGGCATCTTGCTCATTTTTATATTTTATCATGTTTTGTTAAAAAACAGTAGTAAAAGAAAATGTATTTATAACTAATTACAAAAACATAGTCTAAAGTCTAGTTAGTGTAACCCAGTTTTTAGTTATTTTTATATAATTTTGATAATTTAGTTGATTAACGAAACTAAACAGTTATTCGAAAGTAGTAATTTCGCCCTTTCAATGGCAGATCTAATTCAGGGGTTGAAGATTCGAGATTAGTCAGAAGGTCGTGTGAGATTGATGCCCGCGCCGCCGGTCATCAGCCTCAACCCTCTATTCCACCAAGGGCGATCTCTGAACGACGACTTTGTACCTACATAAACTACTTTGATGATATATACTGATGAGTTAACAGATAGCATTTGCTAACTGAGCCTCACTAGTTTTGTATATTTTTCTTTCTTCGAAATTCGTCATTTAAACACTTATATAACGGTCATAGTACATATTAATACAATGGATATATAAAAATGAATTTATTAATTTGATTTTGTTTTAATGGTAATGTAGAAATGGGGTTATAACGTACTTATAATATTGACAATGGCTAATATTGTAATGATATGTGACACCTAACTCAAAATTTCACACGAATTTACAATACCCTCTATGCATGGTATACAGGCTTAGCGGTCGCATCATTGATGAAATCTAATCATCGCTTATTGATTCTGCTGAAATGACACGCGTTTGCAGCCGTTTCAATAAATCTTTCAAAGTTGACGTGCATAATCTAGCGATAAATTATATCAATTATCGTTTTTTACGTTGTTCTAATTACTAAAATTTACGTGAATTAATACTATTTAAAAAAAGGATTTTTTAAAGTGTTAGTGGTTTTGGTTTTGCCATTTAAACAGACCGTGATTGTACAGTTGTACATCCCAGTTTCTACTAGTCCTACTAGGTTATATATTAAATTTTCTAACTGTTAATTCTGCATTATAGTTTTTCTTTGCTTTTTTTCATTATAATTTATAAATATGAGACTATAAATATAGTTCTTATACTTCTGCGCCTATTAACCATTTTTACCGGATTAGTGACCCATTTAAATAGTAATTCTTAGTAATCCTGTAATCACGGCACCTGTAAGTAGAAACGTCAGGATTAAATTTAAAAAAAGTCGGTTTTTTTTTTTTTTTTTTTTTTTTTTTTTTTTTTTTTTTTTTTTTTTTTTTTTTGCCTGTAAAGTCGGTTTTACGGGCGAAGATTTTACGTGACAACGTCTTTTTCTCGGTAGAATATTTATTGATATGAATATAATTAAATTGCACAATGCGCGCGGCAGACCGATCATAGTTGAGTGGGAGAGAGACGCAAGGCATTCGGCGGGCCTCTCTCTCGTTCGGTGACTCATAGTAACGTTACCGAGCGTTACACTTTTTCATAAGTGACTCCCAGCCGCAACCAATTTATAAGACGTTATCACGTCAAAAACAAAAATAATACGCTACTAATCTGGTTTTATTTAAATAACAAGTTTAATATTAATTTAGTTTATATTCTAACGTAAACGTAAAGGGTAAACTACTAAGAGAGTAGTTGCACCGCGAATTTGTTGTAAAAGGAATGAAACGAAATTGCATCGTCACTCTCAAGTGTGTGTTTGTATACAACTCAGCTACTCACAATTGGAATTGGTCGTAGGGCATGGGGTTTACAATAAGCAAATTCGGGATGTGATATGGCTATTGTGTAGGTACGTAGTACCTACTCTATGTATTTTGTGGTGTATGTTACTTAAGTTAAATGTACCTATTGGTATGTAGTTTATCTAAATTCTTTTTTTACATGGAATATATGCTTCCGTGTTTAATACTTTTCAAACGTTATTGCATTTTTATTCATGGAAAGTGAATTATATGTCAAATAGCTAACATGGAAAAATTGTTGACCGTAGTGTTATAACGCTTGTCTGATAAATCCGACCGCGGAATTAATTCGGAAGGAAATTTAAGCTCTTAATAAAACACAAATCCTTGCAAAATGTAGGCTCCAAACAACTCCCGCCGTTCCGTAGTTTGAATCCTGTCACGAATTTACGTCAGCTTAATCCGACCGCGTTTTCCGGTCTTAGTTAACTGTTCGACTGTATTTAGTATTGTTAAGGTCTTTAACACTCCGATTTTGGCTTCAGTACTTAATATTCTTATCTAAAATTCACTTGTGCTATTTAATGAAATAAAACATTTCTTTGAACAGAATACGAAAGCTTATATGTACAAAGAACAAGTAAGATATTCTTTTAAATTATGTCTGACATTTTACTAAGAAGCTAGAAAAACGGTAATCAAGAAATGAAGCCGAAGAAATGAACTTAAACATAGGATAAAAATATTAAATGAAGATATGAAATCAAAGTACACGTTAACTTTTCTTCCTACTTTTTTATTTATAGCTAATAGCTATAATATAGTTTTTGTTTATAGCTAATAGCTATATTGCTTTTGGCAGATGGAGTCGAAATCGTACGCATTCGATTAACACATCATCCAATCAATCGTTTGAAATATTGTCAAGTGTTATTCACGTTTTGTTCGAGCTCCGGGTTGGGCCTCTTATTTGCTTTACTAAATAACAGATTGCTTGAGATAACAAACAATAAACACGTTTCAATATATAACTAATTTTTATTATTAATTACAACAAACAACAAGAAGAAGCAGTAAAACACTGCAAAATAGGAAAGTAAGTTTAGTTGGCACAGGAAAAAACTATTAGTTACAATAAAAACCGATGTTAATTTTATATAAAGTTTAATTTTAATTTATTATACTTCTTGCGCATATTATATTTATATGATACACTTAAAAACAACATTGTTTATAATCTCATGGTGAGGTGCAGATAATATATGTATAAGTTTTTCTACATCTTTTGTATATTGGCTCTTAACCAAATTTCCAAGGAGAGGTTTATGTACAAATAATTTAAAAGCCTGCGCAAACACAAATTCTATCGGCCATATCCCCGGTTATAAATTGCTGCTTAATCAAAGCTGCATGTCAGGCTAGGTTAACACGACGGAAACGACTGTTGTCAATTTGGAGCATGTCACGAATTCATGACGACACGAAATGACGCGGGTCCATTTAATTCAACCATAGCATTCCCGCTCGACTGCGCTATTGTCTAGCCTGTGAAGCATACAAGAGTTAAATTCAGTAGGCTAAAAGTATCTTACTGGCACCATACAAATACATATTTACTTATATACAAAATAATTAAAATTAAACAGAAAGATGAAATCCGGCTGTGAACGTCTCGGGCTTCGCCCATTCCATAATTTCCCGTAAAAAATATTAAAATTTAACACCTATTTTTTGCTGCTCCAACGATACCTTTTACAATACTATAGAATATATATATTATATTTCTTTTTTATACTTTGTGTCACGATTTTGTCAGCATCTTCAATCAACATCATCTCAGTCAAATTATGTCCACTCCCCCAAAATATACGAAGGTTTTGCTTAATTATATAATATCACGCTTGGCAGGCAGGTATGATTTCGCAGTAAAAATGATAATTCGCGTTTTTCGATTTTGTGCCCATTTTGTGGTCTACGGGAAGTTTATAGTAATTCACGGTTATGTCCAGTATCATTAGTGGCTATATATATTAGTATTATTATGCTTTGCCGGACACCAAAAGGCGTGTCGGGGGAGATCAATATGACCATTTAAGTATGCCAAATTACAGAATTATAATACCAATACCCTCAAACGCTAACTCGCGGACATGAACGGACAGGCGAACTTTACGAAGCTATAAGGGTCCCTTGTGAAGCTATAAGGGCTACGGAACTCAATAAAACGCTTTTCGTATTTTTGCCAACTGGGACTATAATTACATCCAGCTCAAGCCGTAATCAAATAAATATCTCCCTTAAGGCTCGCTTTATTTCGGCATTGCATGTTGACTGCATTGACTGAAGTCTGTCGTCTTTCTCCTTCTACTCTTGTTTTCTGTGAGTTGGTGTGTGAGTGTATGCGGTGCACGTGTTTATGCATGTGTGGGTGGGCGAGCGTGTGTTTGTGTGTGTGTGTGTGTGTCTACCTCTAAACGTGTATCTAAACGAAATTAATATACAATAAAGGGATTTCATTGATTCAAAAATAATTTAAATTACTCTAAAAAAGGGGTAGTCTGATTCAATCGTAGTTCAAATTTAAACATTATAACGAATAAATTGAAAAATATATATTTAACGGAAAGTGATACACTGGTATATAAAGTACAGAAATATCGAAATGTAGCAGATTTCCCCCCTCACAAAGTTAGAATGCCCATTTCATCCCATTAAGGGTCAATAAAAGTTTGATAAACCTTTAAGGACCAAACTCAAGTAACTTTTGCTACTTTTGGTGAACATTTTTAATTTTCGCTCGGGATTTACAGGACCATTTTTATAATTGAGATGAGAAGTGAATACATTTGTTAATACTTGCAAATCACCCAATCACATATTTCTACAATTGACAAATACTCTTGTATCTTTTTATGAAACAATAACTGTAGTTTTTATTATAAAATATGATTATATGTATATCTGTTCTCTCCAGATAAGATAATTTCTATGGGTTTCATTCTTATTTTTGGGTTCTATACGACTAATGGAATCTTTCTTTAAGGTAATACTATTACTTTGAAGTCGTCGTCTGTATGCGTTTTAAGAATTGTTTTTGAAATTAATATCATTAGGGACAACAGGCTTTTGAAGGAAAAAAATGTAATTCCAAAGTCAAAGCAATGAAAGAAAAAAGTCTTTGTGTCGTTTATTTCTCACACGCAATTGAATTGACCTTTAGGGTTCTTCCCGTTTACTAAGAATTAAAATTAAAAACAATAAAACGCACTTTTGGATTAATGGGTAAACAATGACTTTTTTTATTCGGATATAAGGTTTTACAGTTCATTATGAACTATTAATCAAACGAGACACATAACAATAGTTAACGGTAGATGGCTCTATTACTATTATTTTTAAAACTATACTATACTGCTATCAATATTTGGCAAGAAGCAAATTCTTAGCGCGCTTTTCGCGAGTGTCATGTTAGTGATGGTAACACATCAATCCAGTATGTGACATCTCACTCTTGCCTTAAAAATGAAGGTATATTTATTTAATCTTCACTTATTTCGTGAACTTAATTTGGGGGCAACATAAATCATAACCGATTAAATGAGCACAAACCTTCGTCATTCGATTTTAAATAACGTGAACAAATATCGTGAGGTACTATTGGCACGTGACACTAACCTGCACTTGTCCGATTTTAATATATTGTTTAAAATAGCAACTTAATCTTTCATACATTGAAAAGAAAACTACTGACAAAAGAATCTTTCTCCCGAAAATCGTATTCTGGCTAAGGTTGTGTTATTCTGTTCAGTTTTTTTATTTATTTATTTATTTAACAATTTTGGGGAAACTTACAACTATAGGTAAAAGTACAGAAACATGAAATACATACAGAAGGCCACTTACAAGTTTCCACGAGTAGAACTTGTATTCCTATTTGTCATCTAAAACAGTGTAGGTTAATTAAACTGCTAAAAAGAAGTCTATTTAATTAGAGAAATGAAAAAAAAAATTATTGCTAAGTAATCGCCTTAGCCGACAAGAAGAAGTGTTGAAGAGGTCAATGTCATGTTGCTTCGCTAAAGTGTTAAAACACTCGCTTGCTCGAATTAGAAATGAATTGCGCCTGTAATTTGATTTGACCAATGGGACATGGAGTGTATTAGGTTTTATTTAAATGATGGTTAATTATTATACGCCGGCTTTGGATGACTTTTTTGTTTGGAACTTTAGGAAATATTTGATATAAAAGTATATTGAGACAAATAAGCATAATGCAACTAATGGCAATTGAGAAAGCAATAAAATCAATACCTCTTAAGAGTTTGAAGATTTAAAAACTGGTAATTAAATAACATATTGTTCATTGATTTTTTGTCTGAAAACTATTAGTACTACAGTTGTTTTTAAGCCCTTGAGCGAATATAATCAGCAACTTTTTTTTTTTAATCGAAGATTCAATCTAAATTTTAATATATCTACCCATTCTATCATTGTAATTTAAATATGTGATTAAATATTTCATTAATTCTCCGTAGTAAAAAAAACATGGTCTTTTTGCGTCAGGTTTACATTTATGCTTTCTTTTACCCTGTAGACTGGGTTCCATGGGGAATTAAAATTTGTAGAGAGAATAATAATCTTAAACTCGATGTAACGCTTCTTATGATTTTAGATTGTAAGTTGTTTTGCTTTATTGTAAACTGCAACTGTTTTTTGAACAACAATTATAATTGAAAATAAAATAAGTTAATTGCGCTGAAAACTATGTCAGAACACCACATTATTTGCTTTGAGTATCTTACATAAAAAAATAATTTAAATATTAATATGAGTTTAAAGCTAATTTGAGTCTGTTATTGGTAAGTATTTCTTGTAATAAAAATGAAGAATTAATAAATATTAAAAAAAACTGGTTGGTTGCCTGTAAAGTCGGTATACGGGCGAAAGTTTTACGTGACAACGACTTTGAGTGGTAAAATAATTTTAATGTGAATATTCATTCGTATAGTAGGAAGAAGGATGAAATAATAGTAACAATTTAAAACATTAATTTATACAAAGAATTATATTTAAAACATTAATTTATAGGCACGCGTCCCTTCCACTTTTTATGTCTGTCTCTCTCGCTCTTAGGCGGGCTAACCATGCCCGAGTGGAAGGGACGCGTGCCTCTCACTCGCTCTCATTTTTAGCGCATAACGTGAGCGGAGCGTAACGCAGTTTCTTGAAGTGTCACCCGGCAAACCAATTTATAAGACGTTGTCACGTCAAAACTATTTGAAAAGTATACACACATCAAAAGTATCTAGGGTTCAAAGTAATTAAACAAATATTGCCCATTTGAAATAAAGTAAAAAGATCTATCTGAATTGATTGAATAAAACGTTTAATCAATGTCCGTATTGTTAGATATCAATAGGAGTTAAAAATTAATAATTGAAAAGACCGGATTTTTAGTAACTACGTACTTAACTGTGAGTTCTTTAGAAGCAAGATATATGTTATCAGCCGAAAAGCTTTTCCAAACTCTTAGTAGGTTTCGAATTAAAGACCTTTTTTTCACTTCAGAAAGGTATTAAAGCTTCACTAAACATAAGACATTAAAAAATAATTATTTTTTTTTAATAAAAGGAACAATTAAAATGTGATACCCCGCACATTTTATTAAAATCCTGCTCTTATACAGTTATGCATTATCGTTCCAAAATAATTTTTTTTCATTATAGTCGTCTTCGATTCGATAAGTTTATGATTTATTTGAGCTTCTAATGGATATGATTATTGACAGTAATATTATTGCCGGCAATAATATTTGACAATAATCAGTAACAATTTTATCTAACACATACTTTGAGATTTTTCTTAAAAACCATGTCAAATTTACTAATTAATGGCCCTTATATGTGCTTATCATGTTATCTAATTTGTAAGTGAAATATTATGGTATGATTAAATTCTAATGTAATATTATTAAGGCTCGTGTACAATTTAACTTTCAGAAATAAATTGATCTTATCTTGGCTTGGCAGCTTTCGATATTTAATAAGTTGTTATTCGTATCTTGTTACTCTAACGTACCTACCTAATAGGAATCTCTCTTGCAAAAGAATATCTTAAAAAAACTAATTATAGTATATGTAATATGAAACTCATATTCAGGAACAACAAATAAGGACAACGAATTCAATGCTATAGATCTACATTGGCGTAAAACATATTTTGTCCTGTTATAACATTATAATTTCATAACTGCGAAATTATAATGTCCTTAGTAGTTAAGAAAACTGTTATTGGTGTATATATCGACAACAATTTGTAGTGCTGTGTTCGATGCTCAATAACGGTAACCGGACCGTAATGAAGTCCGTCCGTCACCTCGCCACAAAAACGAGAATGTACAACTGTAACAGTGAAATACGTCCTTTGCCTTAGTTAGGGTAGTTTGATATCCATGGCTAGGTGACAGACGAGTAAACTCCGGAGTTTTAATTAAATTGTTCCTCAATACAATGCTTGTGAAATTAAACAAGTTTATGAAAAGTAAATTATACCATTTAAATCCCAGCCCTATTTAAAAATACAAACCTGTGAATGTGCCTTATCATATTGATAAAATATAGAAATGAAATACAACCATGACAGCAATGTGACGTGCTATATAACTAAAAGGATATCCATTTATAAAGTTTAAAACTTTTCTCTTATTTTTTACTTCTTATGTTTATTTGGTCTTAATTATTATTCTTCTACGTTTCAAATTTTGTAATGGTCTACAGTGAATATTAATAAAAAACTTTCAAAATAAAAATACTAAAAATTGTTGTGGTTTTATAGAAAGACATTTGAGTATTTCATTAAAGGTACAATGTTCAGCGTTACCAGTGTAAATTTGTCGGTGTTAGTTCAGTGCTGTCGGCAATCGGACGGGCCCGTGACGGGCCCTACATGCCCGCGCAAATGGGCTGCCGCCGGCGCCATATTGTTAACATACACGTTTGTCGCCAAAGTTCTATTACAATTTATTCACATATAAAATCTACCGGGTGGAATAGATTGATTTAATAATTATTTATTCTATACTTTTTTATTTTTTTCATAAAAATGGCTAATGTTTTATGTTATGTTTTGTATTTGTTTTTATTTATAGAAATGTCAATTTGCATAATTTACTTATGCAATAAAGTATTTCAGCTCAGGTTCATATGTTGAATAAAATTACAATTATCTTTATTACAATTTTAAAATGTAGGTCACAACGTCAAAGCGTATAGTTTAATGTGCTGTATCATAGGAAAGTGAATGATATTATATTGTAACAAAATGAAACTTTATTAAAATCATCTCGAGGATAGTTCATATTTTGCTACAGTAAAAGTATTTGAGTGGGCCTAACTTCAGAATTTTTCATTTTATTTATTTATACTTTATTCAAGAAACAAACACCTTTTCACTTATATAAAAATTATGGTTATTTACACTTATAAACCTATAGTTTCTCTTTAATCATATTAGATTTACAGTGCCAAACACTAACAAGAATAGTATATATCTAGCATACTACAATATATCCAATACAACTAATATAAGTACAATTCAAGAGTGTTATACATTTCTTCAAGCTACTTTTAAATTTAGCAAGAGAACTAATAATAGACTAATGTTACTGAATTTTTTGTAAAATATTTTTTACACGTGCGCTTAATAAAAATTTAATTATCAGTGTAGCAGGTTGTATTTAATGAATTTGCAAAAAGAGGTTTCTCACGACAATTACGTTCACATCTACGGGGTATTCTAAATGAAATTTGATGTAATAAAGTGGGGGCGTCCATAAAGTTAATTAATATCTTATAAAGTGCTATAATATCGTATTTATCTCGTCGATACGCAAGATATTCAATATGATGTCTATCAGAAGAAACAAGATACTCCTCATAATTATAACCTGTTCTATAACCCAGAGCTTTAACAAATTCTGAACCTTTTCTATACGATCAATGTGTATCTGATTAAAAGGCTTCCATACACTACAAACAAATTCTAAATGGCTGCGCACATAACTATTTTATGAAATTTTATAGGTACATGGATTCTTGAACGGTTTGCTAACGCGTAGAATAAAAATAAGCTGCTTATAACTTTTGGTCAAAATTTTATCTATGTGGGTTTTGAAATTCAACTGACTGTCTCAAATGACACCTGACTTCTGTAATCCTGGCAAGCTGCTTATTACAAAGTTTGTATGGAAATATTATTGGATTACGACGTCTGGTAAAATTAATTATAGAGCATTTATTAGAGTTAATAAATAAGCTGTTATCATTACAATAGCTTTCAAAACATAACAAATCATTTTGCAGTGCGTGACAGTTATTAATATCACAAATTATCCTATATTTCTTTGTATTATCTGCATACGAGTATAAGATTGACTTAGAATTTGTAATAGATAAAATGTCGTTAATATATAAAATAAACAAAAGTGGTCCTAAATGAGAGCCCCGTGGGACATCTAAGCTAATAGACATAAACTCTGATAAGAAACCAGTAGACACAACAGTTTTTTATTCTGTTGCTTATGTAAGATTTTATCCACCTAAGGAGGTCGCCGCGTATACCGAGTCGCTAGAGTTGAAATAATAGTATATCATGGTTTATTTTGTCAAAAGTTTTGGCAAAATTGGTATAGACGACGTCCACCTGGTGGTTTCTATCCAAGGCATCAAATAAGTAATCACTGAAAACTAAAAGATTGCTATCGACAATTCTGCCATTAAAGAACCCATTTTGATTTGGAGAAATATGGCGCTGTTGAATGTAGATATGTCAAATTATAGATACTGGTGTAAAAAAACATATATAAAAGAATTGGTTTCTATTGATATGGATTTTTTGTGGACCATTCAACTTTATGTGGACAATTTTATGTGGACCATTCAACTTTATGGCTACTATTATTATTGATTTATTTTTTAAACCATGCGGTCAAATTGAAATACGCATCTCAGGGATTATTAATTACTTATCTAAGTTAAAAGTATTAGCTTTATTGTACAGTGATGTACTGTAAACGGTAACATTACTTATAAAGTTATAATCAAAGTTTTGAATATAATATTTAAATCAGAATTTATTGTGACACTGCACGTGATGAATATTCATAGTCTTTCTAAAGACCATAAAATTTATTTATTTATAAAGTACACTAATCGTATTAAATACATAACATTTTAGTACAAATCAGGTATTATTTTTGAACTTTCAGGATATTGAGAGAGAAAACTGTAAAGCTAAAAAGTCCAAATAATGAATAACTTAAAATTGAGAACTTGATGCAGGAATGTCGGATTAGCTTGGGTTCTTAATGTAACCATTTCAAAGATATATTTTCGGTGCGATGAAAGTTAGAAACCTCGTTGTATGCTTTCTACGTGCTGTCATATAACTCTATATACTAGATTCCAGAGTTCAAAATCAAGTCTGCAATCTGTGAGTTGTTGCTTGTTACGAATACAGGCTTTTGCATTTGTTTTTAATAAAACTCCCAAAAAGGTTCTATAAATACATATTGGTTCCTATGCTTTGATTATATAAACTAAAGACTTTATTTTAAGTTTATGGCATCTTTCTCTTAATTTGTCGTTTTCCATTTAATCCTGTGGATTTTGAAACATGTTTTGTTCACGAAATTTATCTTTTTCTTTAGAGAGTTATATAAGTTTTGATTAAACCAGACTGGATATTTTTGTGAACTTTCCATGCCTTTTGGAATAAGTTTATTAGATAATCTCATATAAAATATTGTAGAATACGGATAAATTTGCTGCTAACAGAACTAACATTTTTATCTGATCGTCATCAACTTTGCAAAAGGTATGATCACTGCGTCTTTTAGTAGAATAGTTGTTATATGTGAACGATATTTGGGTATAGTAACGACCAAACCAAACTTGGATGGTTAGGATCCAATTTACTTATTGTTTTTGTACTTGCAGATACGATTGACTTAAGTCTTGTTATTTGCTTTACAAACAGAGTTTATGTATAGCATTACCTTACCAGCATTCAACTTAGAACTTACAAATACAAACACGGTCTCCCGAAACGTGGGTCTATAAATTTACTATCCGTTATAACCGAGTCAGATTGTTTAGAGATTAACACGCACACGTTATAATTTTGCATTAATATTTCACTAAATAGTTTCGCTACTGGTTGAAATTGGAAAAGACTTTCAACCGAACAAAGACGTTAGATGTAGCTTGTGTTATGACACTATTCGGATGGATGACTCGACATTTTGTGATACTCAAACATAAAGAATCAGGAAAAAAGTGTATCGGTTTTCAATTCGATACAAAAACGGATTCGAGAAAATCGGATATAAAAGAGGAAAGCCTCTGGCAAACTGATGAAACTAAAAGAAACACACGTCATGACGTCACACCACTCGGAGATTGTCGCAAATCGATTCGGAAAGTTTTGGCTGATGGGGAAGCGCTTGTTTGCCTCGGGTATTTTTAATCTATTGAACATGTTGAGCTTCTTTATTATTATGTCGACCTAGATGTCGTTATAGCTCATTTTACTTACTCGTTTACTAATGCTTCATAATCAGAATAGGTAAGTGTTTTTTTGCGTTTACTTTCGTAATCAAAAAGGATCAGATAATATATAAAAAATACGGAAGAAGCTGTTGAAAATACATCCTAATAGTTTAACTAAACTTAATAACTATTATCGCACAAATTAGAATACGACATACCTTATGCTTTAACATACAACGCATATCGATTTAAATGGATCGGCTCGTCCAGCGCTTGCAATTAAGCTTTATATCTTTAGAAATAAAAAAACATTGTTGACTTTTTTCTACAATATAGAGATATTGATGATACCAAGTGGACTGCGTACATACAACATTTGCTTCAGCTTGTACATAATAAAATATATAGACTCTGGTATCAGTTTACGATCAGCCGTACTTAGTATTCTAAAAAAGTTTAAAGACAATTCCTCGTAAAGGAAACGGTGAGGGCAAAGAGTTTGATAAAGCAGATCCGAAAGTTTCAAGATTTGGAACGAGGTAAAACGAGCCTATATGTGACGGGGAAAACCACTTTTCAAAGTTATTTACATACACTTTTTGATTAGTTACTTTTGAATTATGTTTGTTTAAGTGTGAACGTTGTTGGATCAAGATATCGAAAAAAAATTAATACACTCAACCCACAATCCACACACTTTTTCTTAAAATAGTTAATTTATTTGATTTATTTCTAAAATCTTGCTGTATGTTATGATAGTTACCTGAACAAGTGCTCTAAACGTAGCTCTGGAAGCTGCATGCCTTCCCTGCAAAGCAATAATTAGAATTCGTCACTCTAAAGTTATATATGGAAAGAAGGTTTTTTTACCATCATAACAAGCAACTACAACAACATGTAGTAATTTATTTCTTCTCTTTAAAGTATAGGTACTTTTTAATTTTCGATTATACTATATCTTAAATAATGCGAAGTCCAAAGCACAGTCTAAAGCTAATCATTTAGCTTTAGACTATGCTCTGGACTTCGAGGTGAAGCTATAAAAAAATAACATCGTCCTCTATTTCTTCAGATTTCTCAAAGAAAATTCAATACTTTATAGCTACTACTAAACTACTGAAAAGCCTCGACAACCCTGTACAATTATCCACAGAATCGTTTTTAAAAGTCACTTTGAGGAGTTACCGCTTTTATATATGTGTTCGGAATCTAGGTTGGCTTGGCGATTTAATCGTTTTCATATTTTGTGATAAAAGACTTAGCTTTTCATATACTGAAACTGCAATTATTCTGTTTCTATATTTCTCATTGTTATGTCTTTCTATCTTTTGAAATCATCAATAGCGTGGGTATTACTCGTATAACAATTTTATTTCTTTTCGTCCTGCTATAGCTGTCCTGTACCATAAATATTCTCCTCTCGGTTATTAGATTAACTACTCTACTGATATTTTTATTCCCAATTTTAAATCCCGCATTCTGTTTTTTTAAACAGCTAAATATATCAATTTAAAAGAAAATTTTGTCAGCAGTGTTTCATTTCTACTGTAAAAGTATAGGTAATAGCTATTATTGATAGATGCTGTCGTTGTATAAATATAAAAAAATGTAATATATCGGTCATAACCGACCCTAAGATTAATATGGCTGTATAAATAAATACTTTGCACAGGTTTTGAATAAAAGACCCAAAGCATATTTACACTAAATATGTATAACAACAATTACAATAAATTGTAGTTGAGAAGGTAGGGGAGTACATCCACTTAGCTCCTTTAGAGATAGTACCGTCTGAACTTTTTTTTTATTTTTACCTGTTGATATCTAAATCTGTTTCTTATTTTATTTTGACATTGTGTTAAGAGGTAACCTGGCGGAGCGGACGTGCCGTAACATAATGTGATGAGAATGGGGTGTGTCTACGCAAACATTGTCGCCCTCGTGCTGACGTGGGTCGCACTTTTAGGCCAGTGACAAGCGTGAAAATAGAGCTTTTTTGGATATCATTACTTATTACGACTTGCTTACCTATCTGAAACTTAAGCGAAATGATAAAACCATCATAAATATAATTGTATAAGTATTAGAGTGTCCTTAATAGTGTTCTTTTGGTTGTAGGTGAGCACGAAATAATTACTTCTTCAACCAGTCTGTTAGTCTTAGGAACTCCTTCATTTGTATTAGGACATTTATTCTGCTGTGTTGTCTTCCAGCAGCAAGTAATGTTGACAGTACTTAAAACAAAATATGGTTGCATATAATAAGATTAATTACATATAATTTACGAACGAAAAGAACTTTACAGTTGCCAATTGAGGACCGAACATCATTCGGTGGTTTATATGCCATAATTTTCAACATTGCTTGTTGAGCTCGTTCTCGCTGCAGGAGATGCATCTTTCCCGTGGCCCCCAGACAGTGATGCCAGTCAGTAGTCACAATGCTAAAAAGAAATAGATAAATCTTAGTGTGCTCACATCAGTTCAACATTTGAAATTGCAGAAAACGAATTAATTTAATTCGGTCGTGTTCCTTTTATGGCATAGCACTATTAACAATAACATCCAAGTATTTAACGTGACTGACCCGTGAGACAGAAATACAGTTGTTAACAATACAAGAAGTCCGAGTAACAGATAAGCACCGACTCTTATGTAAATATATGTAAAACAAAGGGTCAGGTCGAGATTGTAGTCTTGGTGGAAATGTTCATAACAACTTTTATTGAGCGTTAGAAGTAACATGTTCTGCAATAGCTATGCTTACAGCATGTTTAAAGCATTCTCGGCAAGTAAATGGATCTCTGCCCAAACTTTACCAAAACAAAAATCGCCGTATCGTCAGCATAGGTGACGGCTTCGAAAAGCCAATTGGCATAGTTGTATAAAATAAAATCCAGTGATTCTCATCACTAACAACGTTTTCGATCGTAATGCACTTATAACTCTTGAACATTTCAAGAAAAAACTATTGAGTCCGAGACAGTATTTTCCGCTTTAGAAATATCTAAGAAGTCGCATAACGTTTTTAATTTTGTTTAAGTTTGGAATGATTGTCCCTGTAAGTTCGTTAACCACATCTTTCTTTAAAGCCGAATTGACTGTTGATTTTAGAGACAAGAAAATTAATTATTTATTCAGGCGCAAATATTGCTCTATAATTATTGATACTATCTCTGTCTTATGGGGTGCACTAGTGTTTATTAAACTGTTAGAAATACACCGGATGAAGGACAGATATTAAAGACGTGGTTCAGTATAACCAACAGTATAAAGTTTCCTGCCCTAATAAGAGTTACAGAGATACCATCTCATCCAGCTGCAAGTAATTTAATGCCCATAATTATTAAGGCAATTTTTCTGGCAAAAAAACTATTGACTAATTGTCGTGCACATACGGTCCGCATCTTCCAAAGAGAGCCGCCAATATTACTGTTTTGCTTTGGTCAGAAATGAGATCCTATAGAACACCTGTGGCATCAATTAACGAGAAAGCTACAGCCGTGTGAATAATGCACAGGAGGTCATAAATTCGGCAAGAGCGGTTACATATTGCCAGTTTTTACAAACATGTTTGTATTGCAACGCGAGCTAGCGAGCTGGAAAACGAATCATAAGCGACTCTGAAGTTATAAATAAGGTAGTAACAGCAGAAGGATATCCATTTAGTGATCGTATTGCTTTGCATCGGGACTGAATCTTTGCAGTAGCGCTACAAAAATTTGCAGTTTGTGAAGGGCCTAAAGGTGAATTGGGAACAAATTCTCGGATAAAATGTTATTCTTTTATTGAAAGCGTGCCTGATAAGCGTATCAAGTGCATAATAAAGGTAGTCTCACTCCTTACTACTTATTATTTAATTTATGCACAAAATCAAGTGACAATCTACAAAATGCAAACAGTAAACGGCACGTGGCATTCGAAGTAAATAGCACATACATATATTAAACTTAGTATTATTTATAATGAGTGAATAAAATAAAATCTTAAATATTTCGTTAGAAAACCATTCTTCTGTAGAACACACATCGAGTACCAGTCAGTATTCTCTACAAAATAAGGATCTATATTGTCTGAATCCTGAAATATGTTATTCAGGATTGTTTCAACTTATCAACGTAATGTCAGCCTCTGTTTGTTCAGGCCCTAGTAGTTTGTCGTCATTTCCCGTTCAGAAAGATTAGGATGTGAAGTTGTCTAGAAACAGTCTTTGGTAAATGTGTCATTTATAAGAAGGTTTTCAAATGCCTACCTGTGATGTGTTAAATATTTATAAGAGATTTTAGTTTTGTTGCGAAGTATTGTACAAAGACGATACAATAGAAGAAGATTTATTCATACTACTTACTCATTTTAGTTTTAATATTGTTTTACTTTTTTTTGTTTTTGTGTTTGTGTAATTACAACAAAAAAGGAGTAAGCATCGAATATGATACAAGTTTTCTTTTGTATTATAAATGCGAAAAACGATTGTTATAGGAAACATGTATTGAAAAATGTAATATTTTCTGATTAACTTGGCCATTTCGGCATTAAAATTTGATATTTAAATTTTCTTCAACACACTTTGGGTTTTACAACCTAATAATCTAGTTTATTTCTATCTGCATTCACAATTGTTTAAATCCACCATTCCACAGTGCGTCAAACCAACTAGTTACCACCCGGAGGTGTACCGCCAGTCTCTACATCTTTTGCTATTGCTTTTAGTTAACGAAGTCACAACGGTATTCCATCGGTATTTCATCCATCTATTTACTCACATATATAATGATTGAACAATGTGGTCTTAACTTGATAACATCTTAGGCACTCCTGAATTAATAAATGGTTAAATTAAAATAATAAAATGTTTAAATGAACACGAAAATTCTACGTCTTAATAAAAGAGAATGTACTAGCCACTACCCATAGGTTTTGTTTTAATTTTTTTTTTATATCTCGCTTCGCTCGTTTTTTAAACTCACACTCGGGTATAATACCCCTCACTATGTACCAGTTTCATAAACTACTAATATGATGCTTATTTTAGATAAAACTAAAAACGCCCGTTATACCTGTTGTAATAAAATCTAATTTAAGGAATATTAAGGTATTCAATATTATAAAAAAAAATATTATGATAAAAGAAACTTTGATAACAACTTTATGATATGTCTTATGTGTATTACGTACGTTATAATATCAAGTGTGACGACGATGAAATGACGAGCATCAAATGCTTGCTTGTTACATAGAAAAAAACTCATTTGATTGTATTACCAAACATTGTTTTTTATCACTCATAGAATCACTATTATTTTTATTTTCAATTGAGCTGACCCGGTCACGCGTTGTTGTGTCTCAGTTATAGATGTCGCTGTACCGAAATGAATAACGCTAAGGTTTCGGTTCTACGACTACACATATAGCTAACCGTTCTTAGCCGTTACGCGTATGCAATGGACAAAGAGCGGGAAAAAGAGCGGACAGACAAACACACAAACAACAAATTTGTGTTCTTAGATTATAGATTTGTAACTTGATGTTTTTTTTTACTTTTTATCAGATCTGTTATTTATTTAACCAAAACAAAAGTAATTCAGATGAAATATAAATAAAATAAGAATTGGTTCTAATAGTGGTTGAATTTTATCCAGGCGCTTTCATCCGGCAAAAGTAGTTTCATCCAATGGATTTATTCTTTGTCAGTTAATCTTTTGAGTGAAAAGTATTGGACAGCTTATGGATAACTTGGACAATAAAAAAGTTGTGGCCCTCTTGAACAATGGTTTAGGTTTGGTACACCGTAATATATTATAAGAGTATGTTATGTTCAAGGAGTACTTTTCAAAGTCCAAGTTTATTTTAAATATTCATTAACCATCTTAAAAAAATGAAGATTTTTTTTGTGTCAACAAAGTACTTCCGTTGATGACCTTGGGTATCAGATACTTGTAGGGTTGTTTAAAACTCGTGAATAAAATTCATGTATAATTAAATAGGTATTGTACCCAGCTTTTATATCTTTTTGCTTCAGTTGTGCATAATGTAAATGAATTCCCTACAACAAATAATGTAACTTATAAACTAATCAGGCCTGGTTTATACACGGTTATAATTTAGTGCACATATTTTTCTCGTAGATTCGTTTTCATATGATGGCCGGTTTGTGCATCGATAACGCTTTTCCTTATGTGCCATAGGTCTCCTGTTGCGATTGAAGTTCAACATGTCTGTAAAATGATAAAAGCTTAAACACATATTCCTAGTCATTTATTTATAAAAGTCGTCGTAGTATCCATAGTTGAAGCTGTAGGATTAATTAGTTGGTGCGAGTTTTTCCAAATTAATTTATTACTCCAAACATTTTCACGCAGTTACTAATTTATGTGAGGTGGACCGCACTAAATGATGCGGGCCGGGTTAAAACTAATTCCATTTTTGCGGAGTTTTGTGAAAAAGTTTTGAAACGGGGCCATTACGGTACGGGAACGGCAGAGATCGATTGTATGAAGTTAAATTGGAGGCTGGCGATACGTCACCTTTCGAATTCCCCTATTGATGGTTTCTTTAGGCTTTATTTATTAGTGTTTAACAATTTAATGGCTGTATCTCGAGAGCTTTTATTGCAAAATAATTAAAGTTGTAAATTAAGAACATTTGGGACTCAAAATTTCGAAACATAAGTAAGAAATTTATTATATTGCATTATTAATTATTATAAAGTTCATACGGGAAAGGTTTCTTGTGTATTCATTTCCCTGGTTTACAAAATTTAACTTTCGTTGTGCCACACGAACTTTATAGTGTCTCTACTATGTATTTATTAAGAATTGTGAATAAAAATACGCAGTTGTTTTATTTTCGTCATGTATCAATTTTATTTGGTGAAAAAAGGAATAACAAGGAAAATAATAAATGATTCTGCAAAAATATGAAAATTATGTGGTTTGTAAAAAAGTCTACGACTATCAGGAATATTTGGCCCTGGTCCTGGAGATATTGGTCCCTGTTCATCATCCAGCAGTAGTCAGCCAACATCCTTGGACTCCATCTACCCTGGTAACCCTTCTCCATCTTTGAAATGTCTGGCGGAAGAAACACATTTTTCTTGTAATGTTTTTTCTGTCTTTACTATCCCATTCGCATAAAAAACAGCACAATTTACTATAACCCAACCGCAGTCCAAATAGTAACGCAATAACTTTTAAATAGCCGCAAATTTTAAAGACATATATATCATTCTGGATCTCTCATATTAGTACCGTGTGCTAGAGGAACAGAATCAGAACAAACGTCACTGAAACAGATCAAATTCGGCTTACAAAATGTTCATAACTAAATTTAAATCATTACAATACACCAAGTCCCCATCTTAAGAAAAAACCTTTAAAATGTTCATCACGATTTCGAAAATGACCTATTTTGATTTCTCGGTGTAGCTTATTACATAATTTAAAAAGAAATCGAAACTATTTTGCCTGTTTTTTTGATAAATTCAAATCGCGAACCAGGTCATTTAGATCTCTTTGAGTTAGCAGATGTGGGTTATTGTCAGTGCTTAATAGGTTTCAAGTGTAGGCCGTGATTCGTCAATCTTAAACGATGTAGATGGAACTGGTATCGGTAAATTGTCATTAAGAGGGACAGGACTTATTGCTGAAGATAAATTAGGGTATCGAACTGTGTTTCGCTTTTGTATTTATACCCTTTATTGGAGTAAGACAAAAATAGCAGCCTTAAACATGATCTCTAGGCTCAGTACATATCATGGGAACAGCAAACGGTATATGGCGTGATCATTTCTTCCAATTAGTTTAACTTTTTACACATTTTAAGCAACTAATTTATGGGGTCCAAGCTCTGTCGTCGTAATCGTGATAGCATTTCAAAATAAATTCAGAAAAATTTTGCCTTCGTCATTTTTGAAAGTCAGTTCACCACAAATATAACAAATAGAGTTATGATGGTTAATACACATTCCGGTATATTCGCAGAAGCACAGAAGTTAATAAAATCCAAAACAATCAAATTAATAACCAAAACGTATATAGGACGCTATTTACAGCAGTACATATGCGTTTATCGCTGTAATACCGAAATATCAGCACGTAGTGATTTTTTGTTGTGAAGGCATTTGCTTATTAAAAAAGTTGGAACAAAATGGTAACTCGAAAAACTATTCACGCCTTATCCAATCATATCTAGCGCTGAGAGTTCAAAAATTTGTTGTTTGCGATATTTGCTATGTCGATATAAACGTAGCTAACACCAACGCAGTTCACTGATTAACTAATCGAAAATTTAATTAAAGTAAAACTAAATGTGTAAAAATGAGTTAGAAATTTAATAAAATCTGTAACACATACTAAAGTGAGAAAAATGAGTTTTCTTGTTCTCGTTACAAGGTTTCCTGACGTAGGAATTACGAAGCCACATGGCATAGTTGTTTCCTTGTAATCAATGCGTAAGTTGTAAATGTTGACATCGAATAAGAAAATAAAAAGAATTTTATTTTTGTCTTATATAGTGCTCTGAATAAAAGGTTAATTGTCATAAATTAGAATTGAGAGCCGGTTAGTGCTGTGGTTGCTATCCCGCGTACTACCAACGGTTTTGGGTTAAAATACTCGTTTTCGTGATGAGCATAAGCATAGTTCCCGATTCATGGTTGTTATGTTCTTATTTACGTATTACTCGTATATCCGTCAATTTGTATTTACTTTTTTATTTGTATTGACAATTTTTATGTCCAGGGCAGCTAAAATTATCTCATTTACAGAAGTCCATGTTATTTACATAATCAGGACTATTAAGGACACAACTACATTTATTTAAGCACCCATAGTGATCAAAATATCTTAACTTATAATAAATTTACAAAAGCTGTACACATTATTGGAAATTAATTTCTTCATATACATAATGGAAGTTCCTGCGGTGTTTGACAATATCTTTGCGAGGCGTTGATAATATTCTACGTATAGCCACGTCTCACTTTTTTTCTCTCATTAATTTTCGTGGAGTGCAGCGATAAAGACTCATTGCAAAGAAGGAAGCGGCCCAATAAACTTATCCAATATCTTTATGTAATTATTACTAGTAGTTAACTTTTACGAACAAAACGGAACTCAGTGTCGTTATTAGGTTTTAGTTAAATCTTATTAATTTAAAATAACACGTCGATATGAATCTCTTGGCTGTTTATTTAAAAAAATTATAAATATTAAAGTAGCAAAATTTAAAGCTTAACTTAGTGTTAAAAACCTTGGAGGCAATTTTGTTGTCCTCATTTCTTTGCACATTATAAATAAACACAGGAAATAATAACACTGGATGACGTTATTATATTAAAATGTTTTAAAAATATTTTAACTACCTTAATATAATATAATCTTGAACGTAGGTGAAGATTTAGTTTGAAAATGTTTGTTATTTTCCTTAAGTTCAATTTTATCTGGTTTTTTCTTTATAATGTACAAATTTTAACTTCCAATTATTTTTTTATTATGTTTCCTAATTCGTCCTAAGTCCCTTATGGGAGCGTTGCTTTTTTCCGCCGGATGTCACTAGCTGCTTCCGCCTCCCGCCAAATTTGACAGCGCCCTATGGTGTCAACCTGTTAACTAACTCAACCCAAGCACAAGCCGCCATTTTCTGATCATTGTAAGACTCATATAATAATTGGGACTTCAGATGTCTTAGGAAACAGTATAAAATTTTTTTTGGAAGGTAAAATTAGTATATAATGTGTTCTGTTTTACGTTCGAAGTCCCTTATGAGAGACGTGTTTGTTATCCCCTGGTGGCTTGTGTTGCCCAAGAAATGTAAGACGCAACAATGTTGGCGTTTGGATTGTATATATAATAGCATCAAATTCAATTAAAATTATTCTTAGGAATCTATTTTATTTAACCGATCTGTAGTTTAATCCTTTAAATAATGAACTTATGATTAATAGACATAACATAACTAAATAATTGTTGAATGTTGTGACAAGTATTTTTCTGATAATTGAGAATCATTCATTTGTACATATTTCTGATAGAATTTTCTATATGTCTGCTCATGACGCCAATAATTTTGTTTTGTTTAAGATTTTGTAAATGGGAAAAAAAACTGAGTGACGGAATATTATTTCTATATGGTTTTCTAGTATTCTTAATTCTGACCCTCCTCTTCTTTTGAGGTAGTATCGTCTGTACGAGCTTATCGAAATGTCTCTAGCGAAGAAAGAACACGATCCGGTATTGATAGAGGAAAACTAACTATAAATACCTAATTATTTTTAGCAAATACTTCGCTGAGGACTTGGGTGCGAACATGTATTTGCATGAGGACGATATTTTTCTATATGATTTCTATGTCGTCCTGCATGTATTTAACTTTTAAATTATCTAAAACTAAATGGTGACGTTTCTCTAAAACTTCATCGCGCTTACTACAAACTATTAGCGTGATGTCATGACAAGCCGATTTATACCTTATTAATATTCGGAACATTTACCCTTTGTTTAAATGGAAAGGCACAGTTCAATGCGTTCATCGAAGAAGAGCATGTTTGTCCTGCATTTTTTAAATGAGAACTAAGATATTATTAATGTGACTCATCGGTTGATGCGACAGTATGGCATACTTTTAATCCATGTCCGCGTCGAATGAAACGGAGCGCCTAAAATGGCAACTATCGAACTGTCTGTCGCAGCGATCATCACAGCGGCCGGCTCGCGCCTTTTTCCGAGGCGGTGATGGACACGCCTAGCTATCACTGTCAAAATCACTATGATGACTTTCACTCGATGAAACCGAACCGCGCGATTGTCTTTTCGAGTAAGATTGTTTCACGAAATGACATTAGGGCCTGTCAAAATCTTGTATGTGATTGAAATTCAAGTCTAAGCTTGAATTCATAATCCAGCTTACACAAAAGATAAGTCGTTCGCATTTAGGTAACCGACTGTCATAAGAAATCAATTTAATTTCGTAAATAGGGAGTATTATAGTTAAACAAAACTACGTCTTGGCGTTTGATGAAAGCCTAAAATTTTTATATGAGAAGTATTTCAATTTAAAAAATTTCATCGTTGAAATAGAGAGTGTTATTTTATTAATTGTAATACATTAATTTGCAATTCCGTTTGTGATTTGCTCGGCGTCGACGGTCTCGGAGTAGTCCGTAATATGTAAATGCCCCTCGTCCGTAGCGCTTAGCATAACATTTCATAAATACAGATCTTGGAATGGTTTAAGCAGCTGAAAATTGTTGATTTTTTTCTACAACTGAAATCTGTCGAATCGTGAGAATTGTATTTGTAATGTACTCAACATTCTATCTTGAAAATGCCAGTTTAAGATTGGGAACAGTTTTAAAATTATTGTATATTGTTCGTAAATAAAACGGTCAATCAACGATCCTTTGTCATTCCTTGTTTCAATGGTCGTATTTTTTTAAGGTTTTACTCACAATCATTATAAACCAAAATAATTAAGCATTAATCTTTCCTGTTTTAACAACCTATTTGTATCTATAATGAACCAATTTGTCAGTCGGACACCGATATATTGTCCAAGATTTCCACAAGTGGATATTAATATTGTATCAGCTCGTATAAATATGGAAAAAGTTATTAAGTATTTGCTTGGAAATATATACTAAATCATCAGTCGAACAGTCGATAATGTTAAAGAACTGTCTTCAAATGTCGTATTGCTTACTTATGGTACAATATCTTTGTTCAAATTCATTTCCTAAGTTATAAGAAACTTTATTGAAATCATTTTAGTTTGGTGCTTATTACTCAAGTTGATTTTGATATAAGTTTATTGTTGAATGGGGTGGAGCAATGTTATTCAACACTTAACTCATCTAGTGTTTTCCACGGTAAAAAGTAAGCATTTCCAAATGAAATTTATCGAACACATACGTGTGTGCCTTGGATGGTCCCGATTAAGCCAATATTTAGTCATTCAGTTTTGTCCTCGCGTTGATATCGAAGAGTAGATCACTTGACACAAGTACTTCAAACAGGTCAGTAGGTGAGCTATTTTTGATTTAAAATAAATACAGTCATATCATAAGAAATTCATTATTGTAGGTTTCATCGGTTTGTTTTGGAAAAAGTGTTATATAAATAGGGGTTGTATTTATTTTAACGCATATAGGAGTAGCTTTATTTGAGTTGATATAAGTATACAATGGCAAAATTTCTTTGCGACTTCCATACGGGCAAGTTAATACGAATCTAATAAGTTGAAGTGTATTTTCGTATGCATAAATAAATAAATAAAGTGGCATTATGACTTTTTCCATTTCGATAAATCTTTTTTTATTACCAAAGTGCCTATGAACGCAATAGTCCTTTTATTTCCAGTGTTAGTAACATAATTTAGTATTTAAAGTATAAATAAATAAAGTACAAATAAAATTTGGTGTGATACTCTTTATTTATAATAATGGGTGGATAACGTTTTCCTCGTATCCATAATGAAGAGCTATAAAGTGCCTATCGGTAGTAATCGCTAAGGGAGCTTTATAAATTTTTAATCATACCCTCCTATATTCCTTTTTGCCTTATCAGATGTCGCTTTACTTGAGAAAGCCGACACTCGATTATTGTTAAAGATACGAGTAGTATTTTTAGTTTAGCTACTTTTTGATGCAATATGGGTGGATTACGTTTTTGATGTTTCCATAATGAAGAGCTATAAATTGCCTATCGGTAGTAATCGCTAAGGAAGCTTTATAGTTTTTTAATCATTATTTCCTATATTCCCATTTGCCTTATCAGGCGTCGCTATACTTGAGATAGTCGAGACTCGATCATAGTTAAAGATATGAGTAGTGTTCATAGTTGCGAATTCACGATAACTGGATTTGTGAGTATAGTGTATATCTATTGATATTGGACCTAACCGTAGTGTGGTTATGGGGAATAAGAATATTTGTACCTGGCTCACCCTAAGAATTTAGATATCAGTGCTATTTTTCTATGAATCAATCTATTTCAAATAAATTCTTAAGTATTGCAATTTATTCACAAATATGTAGTACTTAGGTGAATATTACTTTTTTTTTATTTTAGTTTTTTTTCATGTCCACCTAAGATCATGCAGTCACAATGTAAATAATCAAAAGTGTGTGCAGGACGAACAGTATTTAGGTGGTCTTGTCAGCCTTACTGCTTAATTATTCTAAAAAAGAATGTTTTTTATATATCCGCACATTTTTATCTTTGTTATGCTTTCGACTATGTGACTAATTTATAAAAATGATAATTTTTGGATGGACCGACGTTGATTTTTTATTACATGCAATTGCGTGCAGAGCGTTGCTGCTGAACTCTCTTCGTTATGTGGTTAATATTCGTCTAATACAAATAGTATTTAGAGCATGCTTTTTAACCTACTGGATATTATTGTCGTGTGGGTCATGTGTGTCGTCGATTGAATGCTTCATGATTGAACCTGAATGAGAGATAAAATACCGAGCAGCACAATGACTCCAATCAGCCGGCTACTAGAAGCCTAGGAGAGCGCAGGAAGATATTGTTATCGATCTGTTGATTTGAACACATGTTTCGATTTGCCTTAAGAAGTTTGCTCTCGTCTTTTTTATTGTTAACTAGTTGATCAGCGAAATTATTATAATATTGTGAAATTGTGATATTGCGTTTTGCTTGTATGATATTGTCGTATTCACTTGTTATTGAAAAACAAAATCATTGTGTGTTTAATCGTATAGTTAAACAAACTTTTACACCAAGTACAACTTAGGATACAAACAAGTAAACTAACTGTTATTCATATTTTATACCACATTTAATGGTTCAGTAAATTGAAAAATAGATTTTTTTTTGTTTTAACAAAATTTCATATTATCTATTCATTTTAAACAGTGATTTTCTTACTCCATTTGAAATTAATGGCATTACTCCGTCCGATACTTTTCCTATATGCTAAAACCACAGACATCAATATTCTTTATTGGCTAATACTCTTAATTTCTGCCCAACTATGTAGTGTTTAATTAAAAATTACATTTAATTCTAAAAGTACTGATTTTTTTAGTTGTATAATAACTAACTTCCAAATTGTTATGGAACCATAGTGTATTGTACTATATGAAATTTTCCTTATTGGAACGACGAGTGGATGACCTTTTAAATCATTTGGCTTTTTTAGCCAACCGCTTTAATAGGGCATCCACACGTCGCATGTAAATCATTTCTCCACAACCGCGCCCGCTGAAAACAAAACACCCTACATGACAAACATTCCGACATATTCGATTTTATTATACCGCCCCTAATACTAAATCGTTTTATTTCGCAACAAATGCCTGTCGGACCCGTATAATTTCTGATTTATATTCTATGTGTGCCTGATATTTCTTTATGTTAGATGGTTGCCACTGATGTTTCGATTACGAAGTTATGACTTCCGTAGGTGGCGTCAAATGATGTGCCGAATCTTTGCATAATGGAGATATACATTATAGTGGGGATGGCTGTGTTAATCTATACTTTGTTGACATTGTTACTGAACAGCGATTGCTGGAGTGTCGATCATCAGAAGTGTCAGTGTGATGAGTGCAAGAGCACTTGCCAGTACCGAGCGATCACACCTTCGGTCTTGTCTGTGTCATCGCGTATTGACGTCATCGAACGCCCGTGAGTGATCGTAGTCACCTGTTACCATTTGCGATTTTAACCGTTCAATTGGCGATCAGTGTTAAACTTAAAAACTTGGTGTTGTGGTGTCCATATTCATCCGATATCAGCGACGCTTTTCTTAAGTGATGTGTTGATTAAGGAACAATAACAGCCGACCTATGCCATAACTTTCCAGTATTGACAGTTTTCCCTAAGATCCGAGATACTTAGTGAAGTTTTGGTTTAGTTGTACTAGTGGAACTGTTCGAATGGCGTAAACGTGTGGTATGGATCCACTAGCAAGGTTAATGGAGGGGGCGCCATTGCCCGGCGTACTTGGGGCTACAAGGGATGCCCGGCCGAGGGGTGCCCTTGTGCATGCGAGCCTTGCTGCTGCACCTGCCCTGGGAGACAAGAAGGGCCGACATCTCACCGGCACTTTTTGCCTTACTGGAGACACTATGGAGGGCATCATACAATGCCTCGTTTTCCTTAAGGCCTTTTCGGTGAGTGCAATTTTAAACTTTAACTTTAGGAACAGTGCTTCTTTGAAACAAAACTTATTATGTTTCACTTTTCAGACCTCAGGATTGCAAAAACAGATAATATACACGGCTGCATAATTTCGATAGTAATAATTTCAAATAGTTGTTAACAAAAGAGAAAACTTAATATCCCTTTGGTTTAGCAGTAGACTTGGTAGTTAATTGTTATCGTGATATCTTAATAATACCTGATTAGGTACGTTTTTAATCGGTACACTTTTATGTCAGTAGATATTCATTGCATGATCGAGTATTTACATCAATAATGAAAACCATCTTAGAAGCCCCATGTTCTTATAAGTAATATTGAAAGATTTAAGTATCAAGACAGATGATACCTGAAGGCAACTAACAGCTTTAAGTACTGCGAAATGAAGATAAATTTTGTACAGCCACTAGGGAGTTACGAGCCTCGGCTACTAGGGGCTTAGCACGAGCGAGGAGCTTTGTCAGATATTAATGAGCGTAGAAATTACGAGAGAATTCACTTCGCCTACTTAGGTACTGTATTTAATTATCTTCGTCTATGATAGATCCCTGTGCTCGTAGATCAAGATATTATTAAGCCTTATTAATGGTCGTTTTGTGATTGGGATTTGTCGTTACAAGATATTTAATTCCATTACATCTTTATATGATCATTTTCGTTACGTTAAAATTTTCTTAATAGCTCAGGACATCATAACCGCATTGAGCTCTTGAGCAAGTAAGCGTGTAACCGCAAAACGTCTCGACGCTTTGGCAAAAAGGCCATAATTAAGTTTAGCTCTTCACGGGAGCTGCCTGTCTGGTTTTATGCGATCTTTTGACCGAGCATTTAGATTTTTTTAACGGAAATCATTTCTAATAGAAGCCACGGGTGATACCTAAGTAGTCATTACGTGAAAAATATCGCTTTGCTGCCAATGGACAACCCCATTCCGTTAGCATCCGAAGACACCGCTTTGTTAGGAAAAGTTGTTGGTGCTGTCATGTAGCTTCTTCTGGTTCATTTATTAATCTATTTATTTCAGTCTCTCATTAGTCCGTCTTCAGACATAGGCATTCTCCGAAGCCTGCCACTTTCCCCTGTCTTTGGCCAATTGCAGCCAGTTGGATCATGCGTGTATAGTCCTTCTATGTATCTTATTGCGACATTGATACATTATACTTATACCTGACTGATATGCGTAATGTTCAATCGCTAAATTTTAAAGAGTCAAAAGGATATTCCATTAAATAAGGTTAATTCCAAGAATGTTTTTCACCCTCAAATCGACCAGCTATTCAAATCTTATAACTATGCATATATTGCGCCGAAGTAATCCGTCACCAGGTTGCCTCGTTGCTAAATTGAAAAATCCGTTTGGTTATACCTTAGGTAATAGAAGGCGTGTTTAGAAAGTTTTTACTTTGTTTATTTTGTCAGTCATTTACATCTAGCGCCTCTTTTACATGTCACCTATATGTGCTATGTTTATTTTATATGTTCCTTCTGTGCTTTGTGGTCAATAAATGTGTTTCTTTCTTTCTTTATCATTTTGATTAAATTTCTAAATATCGTAGCTCAACAAGTAATTACGCATATTTTAATGAAATTTAAGAATAAGAACTTGTTTCTTATAAGAGATTTAGAGCTAATATTACGTCAAACCGTAAGAAGACTAAATAAATATGAGCAAGCCAACACATTGATAAGTATTTTGGGTATATTGTGACATTCTCAGCTTGTTTTCTTGTTAAGAGCGTTAACACCGCGTAAGGTTTCATAAAGACTTTAAGCTCAAATACTTTGATTTGAAAAAAAACAGATTCTTACCACATTTTATACAATTAAGGAAGATACACAAGGCCAAAAAAACCTCTTCTGATTAGTCCTACTTAACTTATTATTTAGAAAATCTCATTTACTAAATTTTAAGTTAAACATTCTCTGCCTTAAGTTTTTAAAATGTAACAAGAATCGTTTATCGTCTTATTTTATAGTATCAGCACTCGAAATTTAGTATGAAACTTCGTGCGCGTCTATACTTTAGTTTGTAAATAGATGCTTAATATAGATTTTGTCATATTGAAATTACCGTTATTTTTTATATTTATACGGAAACATTACCAATGTTAACGGTAACTATTTTGAGGTAAATGAAAATCATTACACGCGAATAGTTTTCACACATATCGTACCTACTTACTTACTTAATAGAATATTATTTTATATTTATATATCTATATAAAATCTCGGTTAATATTTCCTTCATAATAAAATTATTATAAAATCACTTTTAATGGATGTAAAAATTAAAACTTATATCAAATATTTTGCTTAATTGCTTTTTGCAATTTTTCAAGTATACAAATACATTTATTACCAAAAATAAAAAAAGATAGATAGGCAGTAGGCGGTCTTACCACTTAAACCGATTTTTAGCAGAGAATATAGGTATGAAGAGAGAAATCTTGTATTTAAAGTGCGGTTTGACAGGACACGGGTAAATAGGTATTATACAAGTTACATAAGTATTATGTTGTCCTATTATGTTGCCAACTAATTAAAATCAAACCTTTCGTTTTTGTTCTAACAAACTCAACTATAACTTAATGTAATTCAAACAATAGTTATCTTCAAATTAATTTGAATCTTCTGCGTCGTACTTATTCGGAAACACTCGGAATGTCTTGTTGATAATTTTAATTGTCTTTCTATCAGCACTTCACGAATGCAAGTATCAGTTATTTTCAAGCATATATTTTGTACTTAAAGATGAAATAATCCACTTTGTAATAAATAGTAAATACTAATTACACATACACACAGTGAAAAACGTGTAGCTTCGCTATACTCCATCTCATTGCATAGGGCAATTTTCAATATGTCTGCCGCTCTGCTGTACGCAAGTACCGTACCGACCGACATTTACCAAACGTTGGTAGGCATTACTTACACAAATGATAACTATTTGTATCAGAACTAAGAGCTAATATTGTGCATCGTATAATTTAACATTTTTGACCGACATCATCAGTTCCACTGAATTGATGATGTCGACAACGCTAACGACAGTCAGCCATGTATTGACATTCTTTGAATTTTCGGAACAGTGAAGAGTGGGAGTGAGATATCTCTTTGATCATCGTAGACAACCTTTTAACTCAGCTTCTATTGTTAACAATCTCAAGACGACCACAAGTCCAGGACTGTAATGGAATTCGTCGAATCGGTGTTTTGGAACTTCTTACCGAGGTCATGAATAAAACATTGTGGGGGCGTGGAGGCACCACTTGAGAATTATCCAAAAATGATGCGAAATATTAAGTAGGATACAGCGATAAATTTTAATAAATTGTTTTTACCGAATTCTTAATGAGTTTTTAAGTATACGTTTAGCCATGGTATACAAATTGCTGTAAGTCATACAACATTTTAAACGCTCCTATGCTGTCTTAACAACAGTGCTAAAACTACTCTATAGATTGTTCAAATTGACTTCCCATCTAGATTTTGTTAGTAGAAACATATAAGCGATATTGTTACTATTTTCTCTTAGGAAATTTTTGAACACCCATGTGTAGTATGCAATGTGCAAGTCGTCAGCTCGCTTTAATGTTAAGGATTAGCTGTTAAGTCTAACGATACGATATAACTATTATTGTTTCCTTACTTTGATTTTAACCCACTTCCTTTTAGCCATTAAATATATATAATGTCCTTTGCTCAAATAAGCTACCGACGTCCTTGACATCACAAAGAGCCCCTAGGTGTTTTCTTTCCATCGGCTGCCTCTCGTCGGCGCCATCAAACAACTACCGTCGGGATGGGATTAGGCCCTCTGATCCTTACGTATTGTTGTTGTTTTTTTAGTGACATAAGGAGACATCGAGACGGTACAATGATAGCATAGCTTTACCTCTTTTCATGAGTCCTTTAAATGTCGTCAAAGGAAATAGGGTGTCATGTTGTGGTACTTCTGTTGTTGGTTTTTTTTTTTATATGGTTACGTAACTGAGATGAAAATGGCCCGACGTAGTGAGTTTATGATAGTGATAATTCACCCGCAAAAATACTTCTTCAGTTCCTTTAGTTCAGTTCTTACATGCAACTGGAAATATCGAAATCACAAACATTAAAGAAAGGTAGTAATCCTGTTTTTATTAATATGAATGTTCTATTTGGTCTGAGGTAATTTCTATCATATTATGTTTTTGTAGTGGGTTATTGTGAAATTTTATAAGTAGCATTTTATTTCTGGAAAAATGTTGGTAAATTACTTATGCCATAATATATACAATTAAGTAATAATTATGTCGCAAATCATTAATTACTTTTTGAAGCATATACCTATCAAATGTTAAGATTTATTTTGTTAATTAATATTCTTTTACTTCATAATGTGCTTACAGAGGTGTCCTATCTGAATTCTTATCTAATTGAGCAGAGGGGAGAGCTCCTTTGTTTAGAGGTAAAAGACACCCGTTTGTTGTTATTGTTCATATGCATTAGAATAAATGCTATTTTTAGGAGACCGCAGCGAATAATAACTTATGTTATACATTTTAAAGGGATTTCTATTACTTTGAAACATATTAAGTTTTATGAATAAAAATCAATCATTATTGAACAATCTTATTATTACTGAACTAAAAATTCGACAGGTCTCTCAACTCTGGCAGTTATATGCAAGGCAAGGGAATAAGTATAAACAACACTTCGAATAAGCAAAGTTCAGTCAATGAAAGTTATAAAGTTAATTTTTAAACTGTCACTGTCAATAAAAAAGCAACCAATCAATTAATACGCCAAGAACAGTTACACGACAATGACATTATCAAGAAGGCCCCATTGGGGTTACAGCAACATTTACAGCCTATACCTATTGGCGAGGTATAGGCCACAGAAGTCGCTTTTACCTCGCCAATACCTCGATATCACGAACTTGTTCCGAAACTGAAGAATGTCTGGTTACCAAACACAGAAACTATACCACAAATCACATCAAACGTTGAGTTCACCTAGCCACCAATACCTGAGCGAAAAAAAGGCGTAAAGAAGCTGGCGGCTGCGAACCGACTTCTACGCCGATTTGTTATCCGTCACTAACAGAATGCACAATTAATAATAACTATTCACTAACAAAAGGAAATTTCATGCAAAACACTTCTTTGTCTGTTCCACATATAAACAGTAGAAGGGGTTAGTGTATGTTTTAATATAACAAAATATTTTAATTAAGTCACCGAAGACAAAGACAAGACAATGCAAAAGATAAGACATATCAAACGACAAAGCTTGTAATGTTTGTTAATAAACTGTGAGAAAACTGAAACGTTTCGTGTAACATTCATTACAATCTGAACCTAAACAACTCACGTGACTCTGACAGCAATGTGAAAAGTTTAATATTTGTTTGTATGAAGAATTTATTAAGTTCAAATAAAATTTCAATCCTGAAAACTGTTTGTCCAATGATGGCGAATAAAATGATACACTTGGAATAGTGGCTTGGAAAGACACGATAGTCGTACGACTTGAAAATACGACGTTAATACGACAAAGTTAATACGACGATTGTTATAAGATTAGTAAGTAATGAAGTAAAAGCATTCTTACATGACGAAGACGAATATGAAACTATTTGAGCTGAGAGCGAAACTGAAAAACAGTGATCATATTTGAGTAGACTATATTTGAAACGACTTTAAAAGTCGGTGACTCTATAATCGAATAAATATAGGAAACAACGGTGAAATCTAACCTTTTCACGCAAGTAAAAAAAAATTGTAAAATAATAGCTAAAGATCATTAAATGAAAACTTTATTATGAATTACTAGAGATTCTAGTGTATCAGCAATATATTTATAAGAATAAAACAAACTTGTGTAACCAGGTCATAATTCTTATGCATTGTTAGTTGACGGATGTACGTAGATATCGCCTTTCTACTTACTTTTTTATCACTACATAGTATAAAACAAAGTCGCTTTCTCTGTCCCTATATCCCTATGTATGCTTAAATCTTTAAAACTACGCAACTTATTTTGATGCGGTTTATTTTAATAGTAGAGTAATTCAAGAGGAAGGTTTATATGCATAATATATGCATAATATAGTAGAGCGTTACATCCGTGCGAAGCCGGGGCGGGTGGCTAGTTATTTATAAATAATAATTTGAGTGACATGTGAAGCGACTCCTGCACTTCTTTATTGCTTTTGTCAAGCAACACTCTTACTGTGTATTAAAAGCATATCTGTAATAACGAGTCTTGTTCCATTATTGTCTTTAAGAAACTAACTACCAAATAATAACATTAAGTACATACAATACATTACGACGACAATAAAGCTGAAAGGTCGCGGTATTTTTACGGATTGGGAGACGGATCTGGAATTGCGCGCGAAATTGAATTAATACGTGCGTTTCGGACGGCGCCACTCCCGATATCCCGAAAATGGCGGCCTAGGGGGAAATATTCTCAACAAAGACGTCACGGTGCGCCCTTCCATTGCCGTGCCTTTATTAGAAACCGAATTCGAAATTAAATTGCCGCGATACCAAGGTTTGATTAAAAATAATTATTATTTTGGTGCAAATTAAATGGCATATTTAAAAAAAATCCACGAACAGCCTTTGTGACGTTCTTATTATGTATTGGGTAATAACGAATATACAGTAGGTAAGGTATTTGAAATATGTAGTTTTATGATAGCCTAAAATTTTTGCTCAATTGATAATTGCTATTGTTCTCATTACCGTTATTACGATAATTAATAATTAAATTTCAAAACGGCAAATGCTTTTTACTTAAATAAAGTTTTTCATAATAAATTAAATAAATAATAATTAATTTTAAGTAACGACAAAGGCATAATTTGCATGGGTTTAGCTAAATTTTATATCAGTATTATTTACTGTCATTGGCAAGTTGCCATTTTAATATATGGCTCATACAATATGGGTTGCAAAACGTTTTTGCATCATGCTACTGCATCTGGCTTCACCTTTTAATTTCTATGTTGATGAATGTTAACGCCACAAGAATAAATCACAATTAATCGAAGCTTCGAAAACAATATTATCTCATGTAAATAGCAGTATCGCTTTATTTATTTTTTAAATGAACGGTTTAGGTTCGTTTCACTTTGAAAAGGTAAAATTTATTTACCTTTCACAAATATAGCATTTTATCATTATCACTTTATAAAATATAGGAACTTTAAACGCCCCGTTCCTCTTACACACATTAGGTACTGTATTTGACGTTTTATTATCTTGTATTTACTATTTTATTTGTACTTAATGCTGTACAAGCAATATAAAGTACATAAAACATACCGATTTTCCGAAAAAAGTTCATTTTATTTTGATTAGGAGTTTTTTATTCGCATTCAGATAAACAGCCGAGACACTATGAAAATAAAAAAAATCTACGGCTCCCAAACTGGACGTAACATGCTTTTGTGAAAAGCGGGAATGTGAGCAAAGAGTGGAGAAAATTAATTTCGATAAACAAGCAATTTCGGCGTCTGAGAGGTGATTGTACGTCGCGATAACGTAGGCTGCCGCCGGCTGGCGTGTCAAAAAAGTGTTCAGCCAGCAATGGCGCAAATGTTGGGCCATTCATTTATTACCAGATACATGGTTAGCAAAAGAGGTGTTGGATTGTTAACAGCCACCATCGTATTTTTTGCATGGATCACTGAAAGAGAAATAAGTACTATCCTACATCTATCCTACATCAATAACTTCGTCCCTGTATCGGTGCGGAATATAACGGATTTATTTCTCTCCTGCAATAAATCGATTAATACTTTCAGGTTTACCAACTGCGCCCAAAAAATACAAATACAAATAGATTAATATTAAAAAAAACGTAAACAACATTAAGATTGATTTTAACAAATGTTTAATTTATTGCGAGGTTTTTTGCTAGTCCAATTCTGATCATGATTTAATACTTTATGTAAGGTTGTATGAGTTAACTAAGTGGCACACGTTTACTCATAGTATTATATAAAATTACCGCAATAAATTGTAATAAAAATAACCGATATGGGTGTGTGATGTTTGCTAAGTGGTGTCCGAAAGAATAGAATAGCTACCCTTTACACTCAAGGATGCCGTGAAAGGCGGCTAATTGTACATCTAAACTACTAAAGTATGGTATTTTACTACGATCGCCAAAGTTTGGAGATTCTCAGGGATTCTCAAGAGAACCAAGTATGAATTGGTAATTTATGTTAATAGTAATAAAACCACATATTACTAGCAATATGATGATGATTTGATTAATATGGTGATAATAATTTGAAGACCATTTGGTGTAATTTAGCGATCGTGCCTTTCGCATCGACGCTCCTCGGCTCGACTCTTGGAAGGGGTAGATGTTTGTATAATGAATATTGTCGCCGGCAAATAAGTTGAACATGATTTTGAAATCACGTGACATGCGTAGTAGTGAATAATGTACCTAAACTTGCTACTGCGCATGTCACGTGATTTCAAAATCATGTTCAACTTATTTGCCGAGGACTATACGAGCATTTCTACTCGATACTCGGGTATTTATAGATGTTTCTATAAATGACTTATCTATGAATCATTAGTATTCGTTACCTAGTTTCCGTAAGACAAACCTTACATTGCTTAGTTTGCACTAAGCTGATTGGTGTGAACGTAAGAAATATTATATTATATTTTTTTAAAAGATACAAATGATAGATCGATCACAAACGTTTTCATCATGTTAAATACATCATGTATGTGTTATCACAGAATGTTCAACTCGATGCAAACTATAAAACAATTGTTAAATTTATTAATTGTTTAGATTTTTAGAATGATTTACCAAAAGTTAAACTTTTTCATAAAAAGATTTAAAACGCAATAAGAGAGAAAATAAGAGCCATATCTAGCGAGGTAGTTATAACTGGTAAACTAACGACAAATAAACACCAACCGTTGAAAAATTCCGTATGTGGCGTTCAAATTGAGTTTACAGAGTAATTGCATTGCAGCCCGGTACAGTCAGCGCGTTTAAGAAAACTAAACAAACTAATTGAATTTTTTCAAACTCTTGCGATGGGGTTTGTTAAAACAAACTAAACTTTATCATAAACTAAACTAAAGAGAATCAAAAGCGCTTTTATGATGTTTTCTGAGAATATGCATTAAACACATTCCTAATATTCTCGTTTATCCCCTGTTATGCTGAGTTAAACACAAGTTGTATGTTAAGATCAGTACTCGGACCAATTAGTTCAAAATTGATTTCTCGAAACAAGAGATGGAATACATAAACAAATGCGAACCGATATGAATTACAACTCGGGAAAATAACAAAATTCAGGTTTCGCTCACTGCAATAGACAGTAAAGAACAATAGCACAGCATTGTATATAATTAACACGGCGATTGCGGATGATAACTTAATAGTATTACATCATAAAGGACATTTTATAATGCTAGGTAATGAAAAAAACAGATTTTAAAGTAGGTATATAAACGTTTCTATCGATTAATTTTGAAGACACTTAAAATTCATCTTACCAAATCAACTTCTTCAAACTCTATTAATTGCTTGAGAGTTTGGGCCAAATTTCACGGCAAATTGTTGACACTTAAAACTTTTAAATAAATTTAAATATATCCATTAAAACGACATGAGTCCTATACGCGGCATATACGGATAGTGGCTGGTAGGTGTACATATAATAACAAAATGATCAAGGAAATGAGCAAGATTATTGACATATTACTCTCGCCATTTTGAGTAATTAGTACCTCACAGCTGTCAAAATTTGAAATCGCAAACTGCATGCTTGAAGATTACAGTCAGGGATTTAGTATTAAAACTTATCGCTAAATAAGATCTACTGTATACAAAAACGCGATATACGGGGGCTATGCCCATATGTCATTTTTGAGAATTGAGCTAAAACAGTTTATCGTAATACAAGTTCCACTCTAATAGAGAGCCGCCATGTAGATGTGTAAAGCTGTGTTCCTAATTTGACAATCTACTAGTCTATGGCAAAGCTTCAGAATTGCTTTGGCATCTTCACATAGATGTCGGAAAAATAAAGATACTCTATAACTAATTAGACAATTTAGTACAAAGTTATAGAAAATTCGATAAACTCAACTTTGGGGTAAAATTATTATCCACTAAATTGATCTACCAAAACTAATTTGGCACTCCAATTTCTGAAACGAGTAAAATAAAATAAACTCGCAACGCAATAGGCCAGAAGTTTATGCTTTACAATGACTCCTAAATAGGCATAATAAACGAAGTTTTAGCCGTTGATTTTGAAATGAAATATAAAATGCAATAAATTTTGTATAACAGAATAATTTAGAGTTAAATAGAAACAGTGTCCACGAGAAGACGAATTAGTACTTTTCAATAAACTCAATGATTGCACAGTTAAAACCACTTCGTAAAATAGAACATTTGATATTGATAGATACATTAGCGCATTTTCTTTACTAATTAAATTATCCTCAAAGTACAAAATCCCATTCTAAGATCACCGGACTACGTCACTAAGAAACGGCTCCGACCTTAGAACATTTATTAATTAAGTGGATTATCATGCCCACCTGTTGTTGATAAATAATCGGGAAGCGCTCCCGGTTTAAGTGCTAGTAATTCGGGACAAATCGAATCAGGGGGAGATGTTGTGAAACCGGCTGATTGGGCATTGATCCTGGTGTTTATAGGAGTAAAAGGTTAGGGACTGTTGCTACATTTACTGGCGGGATGGGTGGTCACACCAGCATTGTTAATTCAACGTGTGGAAAACAAACCCCACAAATCCTAGAGGGATATCCCTAAGAAGGGAAGGGTATAATCCCTAAGTGGTCACGATCTAGGATTGTGGCGGAGCGTTATCTGACATTGTTTTATAATTAAGGAGTGGGCGTCCCGCTGCTCGTTTGATCAATTGGTGTTCAATGCCTCACAACAGTATTGATATAGTGTCTTTTTCTACACGGTAAAAGCTTTTGCTATATCAATAAAGTCAGAGTGTAAAAGTCGTGTCGTGACCATAGGCAGAGTTCAGCATAACAAGGCTTATTTGATAACACTCAAAATACTTTTAGTACAAGTGGTATAGGTTTTAAATCGTTTTTTAAACGTTAATTAATGTTGTCAGAAAATTCAGAGCCAGCTTCAATGTAAAGTACAGCTATTTTCGTACCAATCGATATTAAATTAATTTGAATTGTGCGATTACGGTCGGCATCGTCGAGAATAACTTTCAGCTATAGAATTCACAGATATCCCGTTCAAACCCAGTTAGGTTGGGGCCCTTCTGATATTTAGGGACACGTGGCAGTGCCACGGACAGCCATTCTGTATTGATCCTCATCAACGCCTCTTTGGCTCTGGGTTTGACGTAAAACTGGATCTGCATTCATACTGGTAATAGGGTTTTAAAAAAAATGATCCTCATTTTTTATGTGAAGAGAAAGTTTTGCTTGGTAACTTAAATTGGAGGCGATGATTGATCGCTCAATTTCGTATTGAGTGTAGGTTTATGCTAATCAATACAGATTCGATAATTTACGAACTAATTTAATTATCCGCTTTGCAGCACTTTTAGGTTTAAGTAACTCGTGGTTTATTAAATATCTCCGGGATAGGATTTCAGATGAACAGGAATAGTTTCTTAAAATCATCACATAGTACTCAGCTGTTTGGCTGAATTATATGACTAATGGCGGCGTATGACGCGTAAAATAATACTTCCGACTTAAGGTCACGTATCCTGGTGGATACTGGAAAGCGCATAACGGTAATTAAATCAAAAAACAAAAGTTTCGAACAACTAATTATTTAGTTCCAAACAAAGCAGAGCTTGGACATATACTTATGACCTACTTAGTAGTGCCCGATTAAAATGTTGATAAGTAGTAGTAACGTATGTTTGACGACCTTTTTCTTAATCATATCTAGTGATCACGGCTACTGTAAAAAAGTCCGAACCCCGATTAAAATGAACTTATTAAAATGTGCGATAGGCGCGAAGTTTAAAACTAACTATATATTCTAGTCGGTTATTCTCTCGGGCAAAAGAAGCTCTGACAACAGGATGGAGCTTCCAAGAAACTAGATATCTATAAAGAAATAAACTGAAGAAGAATTTCAATATAATTACGTAAGTGAACCGTCAGATACTATAATGGAACGTAATGTGATGGAGTATACACAAAGACTCAAGAGTTATATATAGATAACATTTTTCTATTTAACGTAACTTTATGAGAATTTAAAGCCTATCGGTGGTTTCTTGAAATCATTATTCGCTCCATAGTACTATTTTGTATTTTGATAGCAGATAACCTAAGTTAGAATAACTTAAGGTGGAGATTAGAACTAATGAGGTATTGCGTTTCATTTCAAGCAAATTTTTGTAATGAAGCTAATACATTTTACTCCAATTTAAATAATCTAATATACAGAGAATAGGATAGGTAACTGTGGTGTGGTATGGAACGAGACTGCAAAAAGTTTTTTATCCACATAAACCCGAGTTTAAATTGGAAAGTATTTTAAAATTTCGTTGGAATTTTGGAATGGATCCACTATATTCATTATGAATCGAAGAAATTCTCCGATCTATCCGAATCACTCATGAATATTCCGCGTTTTTTTATAGTTTTCAAGTTTGTTTTTTTTTTCATATTTCTTGACAAACCTTGACAGAGACATCAATTATTAGGATTTATACTTGATTTCTTA
Source organism: Calamotropha paludella (assembly GCA_927399485.1). Taxonomy (NCBI): domain Eukaryota; kingdom Metazoa; phylum Arthropoda; class Insecta; order Lepidoptera; family Crambidae; genus Calamotropha; species Calamotropha paludella. The sequence continues at coordinate 12,945,169 of OV656803.1, read as the reverse complement.
TAAATAAGATGCGTAACATACTCTGCATAAACGAGAAATATTTTCTTATATTGGATACTGTTCTATGTATTCATTACAAAATTAATGATATGTATGTAGTTATGGATGTAGGCAACATAGAGCTTGGTCTCATGTTGCCATGGTATGATATAAAAAGAAAAAATTAAATAAAGTTCAGTGCGGATCCTTCAGCAAGTCGTTTTATTTTTATTTAGATACTATTCCTTTACAAGTAAGTTTTTTTTTATTAATTAATTTAGTTAAAGTTACTTATAAAGATTTACCAACGTTTGTTTACATTGTTTAAATAAAAAAATATACAATGACAAACTATTATTAAATGAAACGAATACTGATAAGTAGGTAGTTCAAATGTGTAAATGGAAATAAATTAGAATGTAACAAAACTTCACTAACATAAATATAAAGATGAAAAAACTCATTTCCCCAAATGCCTCAAGATCATGCAACGGATCTTGTTGGATAAATCAGTGAAGATATCGACTCCGTTACTATATTCGTTATCTACCTTACACATTCTCGAAATTGGGGAGAAAACGATTTCTTCCTATAACAGGCTTTAAAGACTTCAACGAAATTACGGTTTTTAGTTTTATAAAAAGGCTTTACAACGTGCAGTTCGATTTACGTTGAATATGATTCCAGTAGAGTTGGTTTGACATTGATAGATAAAATAAGGAATGTTTTAGTGTACATGAAGAGGGGATGGACGAAAGAAGATTGACTAGTTTATGAGGCAAATCTGCATGGGCAACTCAGTAAAGCCAGACCAAGGCGAACTTTTAGGGATCAAGTAGATTTCCTGAAAAAAGGCCAGGCCAAAAGCTTATTAAAATTAATAGATTTTTGAATAATACAACTGTTTCTGCATTAAATAACCCCCTCAAATTACAGACTAGGCCAACATGTCATAAAAAAATGTGTCAGAGTTAATTATTGTTCAGTAACTAGTTCTATTTGTCCTATTGATGAAGGTAAGCGACTGGATTTTTATGTGAGATTTCCAATTAATATGTGTGTCTATTTCTACGTCTAACAGCATTATTAGCTAAGCTACCTAGCCGAATCCATGCTTTGTTATTTGGTCATACTGATAAATAAATTTTTGCTGGTTTTTTGCCAGCTTTTGCCAAATTGAATGAGTTTAGCTTTTTCTTTTTAAATTAAGCTTAAATTAAGTTTTAAACTATTTTATTCAAGCCATTTTGTGGTAGGAAACTTACATTTATTATGGCCTAAATATTTTCTTCATGCTCTATAAACTGCAATTAAGTCTCTCCATTTAACCGATCGGGTAGTTCAATCGGGCCCGTAAATTGTCCGTTCAAGAGCTCAGGCCAGAAATTAATGTAAATAACCTGAAATTTTTTCAATATAATTTTCAAGGCATTTTAAGCCCTAGTGATGGTCTGTCTCTGGACTTCAGCTCGTCCTATTTTGTGTTTTGTTTATATTTTTGTCCTATTTTTGTATGTCTTTCCCTCGCTTGCTACATAAGGTAAGATGAACGACATTAACGTAACGTAACGACATCAAACGTAATCCTAACATAATAAGAATTTTCATTTCTTACATCATCATTTAAATAAATTCAACAAAATTGATTATTTGAAGTGTAATTCAATATAGAACAGGAGTGTATAGACACAGGCGGCAAAATAAAAGCAAATATCAATTAATCGAAACCGAAATGGTGCCAGCTGTGTCTACCCTCGTGTATTTTCAATTTGTTCAAGGGAAGACAGTACGCTGTAATATGTTATGCGTCTGCTGAACTGGTACTAATCTAATTCAATCGATAAAGAACTTAGATTCACGAAAACTAATACTGGTAAACCTTCGTCTGAACTTAACCTTGAGCGTTATTTTGAGCAAACGAAGGAGTCCAAGTTTACTCGCGTCCGTGGGATTTAACCCTCGATGTCCCACACGTGGCCCCTGGGTGGTGCTAAAGGAGTAAACCCCTTTCAGGTGGTAGGCTTCGGCCGCGGCGTGTTACCACCCACCAGACAAAGACAGCACTGCCAAGCGGTCCCAACCGATCGTGTTCCAGTGCTGAAGTCTGGTGAAGCCATATTGGAGGACGGGTCAGTACAGTTGTGCTGGTTGCAATGGACGATTTATTGAGATGTATCAGGGCAATGCATCGGTTATTCAGATTCGGAGAGCAGCGGGATCCGAGGCACGGTTCTTCCGCTGGCCGACCGCAGATAGTTGGGGGCCCGAGTAGTGAGCTAGCCACTCACAAAAGGCTGCCCCGCCATCTCGCGAAAAATCCTGGGGGTGCGCCATCGTGCCGGTTGGCGCCCGGACGAGAGGACCCGATGGACACCCCTGGGGGGGCTCGGGCGTCCCCGCGGTCTCCGGTTTGGCTATCCCGAGGTGTGAGGCCCTGACTCTTCTCATTTGGTTCGCAATCAGCATCTCGTTCTACTTCCGTCCTTCGTTACATTACCTTCCCTCACGACAAAATGAAAGTAAGCAACAGGAAAAAGGTTAAACAGCGGTCGCACGTCCTCTCCTTCCTAGTGCACGTCTCTAATATAAGAGGCTTGCACTCTAATCTCGACCCCGTCCATCACCATCTTGAGACTAGAAAACCGCACCTGTTCTTTCTCACGGAGACGCAAATAAAACGTCCAACTGACGCAGCGTACCTGGCTTACCCGGGTTATGTCCTTGAACATTGTTTTAGGGCTCATGCGGGTGTTTGCATGTATGCACGCGATGACATCTGTTATTTGCGTCTCCGTGATCTTGAAGACCCCACCCTTTCTATCATTTGGGTTCTGGTGGATACAGGTTTAGAGAAAATCATCTATGCTTGTGTCTACCGTTCGCATAGTGGAGACGCGGAGACTACCAGGCTTATCGACCAACTCATTGAGAAGGCAGACATGGCCCTACAGCGATACCCGTCCGCTCAACTGGTGGTTCTTGGTGATTTCAACGCACACCACGAGGACTGGCTGTTCCCTTTCGAGAAAACCGACCACGCTGGTCGAGAAGCGCGAAAGCTAGCCTTGACACTTGATCTCACCCAACTGGTCCAGGAAGCCACTAGAGTGCCAGACTCTGACGGACAAACAGCCAATTGCTTGGACCTTCTGCTGACGACAAATCCCGACAGTTACTCGGTGTCGGTTACACCACCCCTTGGCAGTTCTGACCATTGTGTGGTGGAATCTATGTCGATGTATTCTCCGCCCGACCCAAGCCCAAAAGGCTCCCGGCGGATTTGGCGTTTTAAATCAGCAGATTGGGATGAGATGCGTTGTTTTTTTGCATCTTATCCTTGGCGGCAGGTTTGCTTTTCTTCTAGCGACCCCTCAGTTTGCGCGGATGCTGTGACCAATGTGCTTCGTCAGGGTATGGAGTATTTTATTCCCTTCTCTGACATATCACTGGCCGGCAAAGCTCGCCCGTGGTATAATGCCAAATGTCGTGATGCGGTGGCATCAAAATACAAAGCATATTTGGCCTGGGTTGAAGCTCGATCCCGCAAAGCTAGTAATACGCGCGAAAAGAAGAAAGCCTTTAATAAAGCCGCCAAGTCCTGCAAGAAGGTTGTAAAGACAGCTCGCTTCGATCACATAGGCCGCATTGGGAAGAAGCTTGCCTCTTACCCCTCGGGTAGTAAAGCGTTTTGGTCCCTGGCTAAGTCGATCGAGGGCAACTTCTGCCGTACTTCAGTGCCTCCCTTGCTGAAACCTGACGGATCATTGGCACACACGGCCAAGGAAAAGGCCGATTTATTTGCCGAATTATTTGCCGAAAGTTCGCGTTTGGATCCTGGCAATGCTGTACCTTCCGGTTTGTCAAGTTGTGGGACTTTTATGTCTGAAATTCGTATAAGACAAACCGAAGTCAGAAAGGCATTGCGGGAACTGGACTTGAATAAAGCCAGTGGTCCGGATGGTATACCAGCCATAGTACTAAGGACTTGCGCTCCTGAGTTAGCTCCGGTATTGACACGCCTATATCGTTTATCTTTGGCTAAAGGACAAGTGCCAAAGTCCTGGAAGCTGGCCAACGTGCAACCTGTGCCTAAAAAGGGCAGTCGTGCTGATCCTATCAATTATAGGCCCATCTCGGTCACGTCCATTCTCTGCAAGATAATGGAACGTGTACTGAACCACAGGCTCCTGTCGTATCTAGAAGAAAATGACCTCCTTAGTGACCGGCAATATGGGTTTCGCAGGAACCGGTCTGCCGGAGATCTTCTAGCATACGCCACTTACAAATGGAGCGAAGCCATCGAGAGGCATGGTGAGGCGCTTGCCGTCTCTCTTGATATCTCGAAGGCTTTTGATAGGGTGTGGCATGAGGGCCTTATTAGCAAGCTTCCGTCATATGGTCTTCCCACTGGTTTGTGTGTCTGGATATCGGACTTCCTGAGGGATCGGTCAATACGAGTTGTCATTGACGGTAGCTCGTCTGACCATTTGGCTATCAATGCCGGCGTCCCTCAGGGTTCTGTTCTCTCTGCAACTCTTTTTCTGCTGCATATAAATGACCTGCTTTTGCCCGGTATTTTGGGGTACGCAGATGACAGCACTGTTGTAGAGACCTATATGTCTGATGCACGAGCCAGTGCTGAACAGATCCAGTGTCATAGAGAGGCGATGGTTAGCCGTATGAACCTATCTCTGCAGGCTGTCTCTGAATGGGGCGATGCCAATCTAGTGGGGTTCAATCCGTCAAAGACCCAGGCGTGTCTTTTCTCCGCTAAAAGGAGTCCTTTCAACTTGACTCCTACTTTCCGAGGTGTATCCTTGCCGATCACTGACCATCTTGAGCTTCTCGGTATGTCTTTGTCACCGACGCTCAATTTTGGCTCTTTCATTGAGAGCAAGGCTCAAGTGGCTTCAAAAAAACTTGGCATTCTGGCGAAGGTGAGAAAATACTTCACACCGGAACAGTTGCTCACCCTTTACCAAGCACAAGTTCGATCGTGTATGGAGTATTGTTCTCATCTTTGGGACGGTTCCGCCCGATACCAGCTCCAGACGCTTGAGTCCATCGAGAGGAGGGCCAAGAGGCTCATCGGCAATGAAGATCTTTTCTGTAAAAAGCTCAAAAGCCTTGAGCATAGGCGGAAAGTTGCAAGCCTATCAGTATTTTATAGGATACATTTCGGAGAGTGTGCAGCTGAATTGCACAACCTTGTTCCGCCATCCCCATTTTTTCATCGGACAACCAGACTAACAAATTGGCGACACCGTTATATGGTGGATACACCAAAGAGTCGCACTAAGCGTTTTGGTTTCAATTTTATGATGCGTACCGCTAAGGAGTGGAACTCTTTGCCTGAGTCTGTGTTTCCTGACAAATACAATTTGGGGGTCTTCAAGTCACGAGTAAATAGGTATCTTCTAGGCAGGCGCGTCACATCCTAGATCGCATCGACGCTTACCATCAGGCGAGAGAGTGGTCAAGCGCATGCCTATTTTCTATAAAAAAAAAAAAAAAAAAAAAAAAAAAAAAAAGGAGTATAGGTAACCTAAAATTTATAATTAAATTTTTAGCGTGAATTCTAAAAAATATTTCATGTTCATCTAAGTAATTAAATTTCAAACTGAAACTTATTTGCCCAATATACATTTAAATGTCTTTTTATATTATTGTTATTCAAATCGATTCGTAGCTCTTTACAACATATTATTATCAGAATAAAACACTTTTTTACGGATTTTTGCGCATGTTTTATGTAATGTGCGCGGAAGTGTAAGAACTAAACATATTATTATACTATAAAAATAATATTAAAAATATATTAATCTTTTTTAAAAATTGCAATAATTTGAGGAAGGATCAGTTAAAACATTATAGGTTCTATAATAATTCAGTCTTGTGGGTTTTGATTGAATTTCGAGTTCATATCGATTTTATTTTATTTTATTATTTAAATATGAACCTTCATCCAAAATAAAAAAAAAAAACAATATTTTCCCACCAATTGGCTCCGCAGTCATTATCATGTTTTCTCAAAAGAAGCCCAGATTCTCTGTCGTTATGGGGAATGAAAACGAACCAGACGTTTCCCTGCAATTAAAATCAGATCTTCGTTCTCTTGACATTTTCTGTCTGTTAGACATTCGTTCCCTTTTCTTTTAATCAATTAGGAAAAGAATTATTTCCTAGAAAGGTGCTTTTTATGTATCTTACCGCCCAAGTTATTGTGTATGTAATTTTAATGAGGTGTTATTATTTTTACGTCGAGAATTAATCATACTGTAAATATAAGCTCGTATTGTGATTGTTTATTATTTAGAAACTTATATCATTTGGACTGACAGCGGGATAAATAATTATCCAGTATACTATTCGATAAGTATTCCCTAAATGCAGGATAACATTATTTTTTATTCATAACATATGTTGTCATGTTATAAAATTACTTGATCTTCATCTTAAGAATTGTGTGTGTTGGTTAACTTAGAGTTTGTAAAGAAATTTGGAAAAGATTCTTAGTTAAACAATCTACACGTTTCTCGGGCTATCTTTGAGTTAAAAAATTGTATACTTTAGTGGCCAGTTTAGCCAAGCGGGAGTGATCATACCTTCTAAGACAAATGGTCTTGGTTTTCAGTCCCAGAATGGTCAGATATTTGTTCTATGAACATCCTAGTATCCATAATACAAGCGTTAGTGTAACGAGGCGCCATAGCTATATTGGCGACTCGTTGCTTTCATTGCGCTCTTCTCTGGCCATTTTTCATATTTTCTTTTCTCTTCGTTTCCTATTTTAAATTTACTGTCTGTCTCTGTTTCCTATTTTAAAATTTACTGTCTGTCTCTGTTTATTTGTTTTGTTCGAAGTTTATTCTTACCAGAGTCAGCGCGTAGAGTGGTTGACTCATCGATAGCAAATTATTTAAATATATTTATAGTGCTGAGCAGTTATAATAAGCTCACAAGTATAGTAAGCTCACAAGTATAGTAAGCTCATAAGCATAATTCACAAGTTTCCTGTATATATATTCTTTACTACCAGTTCCTGTTTCTAAGTCTATAAGTTTCTTTAAGGCACTATTGTATATAGCCCTACCTTTTATAATATGTTTTTAGTGATAAATGTGAAATTGTTTTTGTATTCAGTGTAATTTACCTTTTTTTTATATAATTGTTTCAGTTGTGCCTTAATTCTTTAAATATAAAAAACAAGTGACCTTTTTGTGTGAGCTTTTATTTCTCCGGCTGCACCCCGTCACACTGGCGCCTCAACGTGTATAGAACACCACCATCCAGTCAACCAGTACCGGCGAACCGAACTATTTTTTGAAGATCGTTGTATGTTGTGTGTGTGTTTTTTTATTTATTTTATTTTTTTTCCAAATTCTAAAAGGCTTAGTCGCCCCCCACTATTTTATCGGCCATATTATTAACTTAATCATCTCATCTCATCTCATCCCAATCCTCATTTTATATAATTTATAGTAGTGACATAACAAACACGCAACTACACACTACACTTACAGTACACTTACCCCACATTTACTACACCCATCAGACAGTAAAACTATACGCGGTTTTGAAAGAAACCGACACAAAATTGTTGCTGATTCTGAGCGTCAATATATCACTCAGATCAGTGCAATTAATACTTACGGGCAGTGCTGAGAGGGAGTACCTCCAGTGTATCCCACATACAAGTCTTAGATTTGGCTAGGCACTTTCCTGGAGGCAATCCGTGCCGACTATCCAGAGGTTCCTACCAGTCTAAACTTGAACACTACACCTACCTAACACTAATTCTATTAAATTTATCTTAGTCTTACTTAACCAGTCCTTGTATAATAGAATAGATAGAAAAAAATTAAACAACTTTAGTTTCACTCTCCTTTCAACTCATCACATATCATCCTATTACTTAGACTATTATAATTTATAGTAGTGACATAACAAACACGCAACTACACACTACACTTACAGTACACTTACCCCACATTTACTACACCCATCAGACAGTAAAACTATACGCGGTTTTGAAAGAAACCGACACAAAATTGTTGCTGATTCTGAGCGTCAATATATCACTCAGATCAGTGCAATTAATACTTACGGGCAGTGCTGAGAGGGAGTACCTCCAGTGTATCCCACATACAAGTCTTAGATTTGGCTAGGCACTTTCCTGGGGGCAATCCGTGCCGACTATCCAGAGGTTCCTACCAATCTAAGCTTGAACACAATACCTACCTAGCACTAGTATTATTAAATTTATTTTAAATCATAACTGTTTTTAATTAGTTTTTAAATAGCTAGAAAATTAAAAACCTCTTTTTGAAACACAATAATTTATTTTTTAATAACACTATGAATCCATCACTTTTAAATAAACCTGAGCTTGCTTATGAACTTAGTCTCCGCTCAATTGAATTTCCATCTGTCGCAACCGCTGAGGAATTACGAATATTGTTAAATCCAATAATAGACTCAGATTGTTCAGTTCTTTCTAGTCCTTACTCCATTGAACGTGATCTTGATGAAATCAAAAAGATTCTTCTTATGGTTTCTTCAAGATTACAGACACAATCAGGAACACAATCACATAAGGAGAAATTACAAACATACATGATTCATTTATCAAACCGTTTGAATAAATTAGAGATTACCACAGATCAATCATTACAAATTTTAGAAGACGTACATAACATAAACGAGACATTTGCAAAACTTCAAACAAAATTTTCATCCATGACAGCCTGTCAATCAAATTTTCACTCTTCTGTCCAACAGTTACCTAACTACGAACTACTGGCACAAAAATTTAATCAAAACTCTTTAGACCTGAAAAGATTTTCTTTTAAACCGGACTCATGTCCGAAAGAATTCATAGATAACATTGAAGAGTATGCAATTTCAAAAAATATTTGTATACAACAACTGCATAGTCAAATATATAATATTTTGACTGGAATTCCATTACAATGGTATAAATCCAGAAAATCAACTCTTACCGATTGGAATTCATTTAAAAACCAATTTATCTCAGATTTTAAAATTCATGATTATGACTACAAATTAAAAAAAAACATAGATGCTCGTAAACAAAAACCAAATGAAAGAATTATTTATTATTTTTCGTCAATGCAATCTCTTTTTAGTAAACTCCACGAACCACTTTCAGAAAAACAACAAATTGAAATTTTACGTCGCAACATGAGTCCCATTTTCAGTTCTCGATTACTTCAAACAGACATAACATCTATTGATACACTTCTATCTGCTTGCCAATGGTATGAAAGCTGCAATTATGCTAACGATAACCATATAAACACAATACAAAATACAACATCACAATCTAACATTAGTTCTCATCCTTCCACATCCAAGACTCCTTACATACCACCGTTTCCATATAATACCAATAAAACTAACAATGACAGGTCTACACAACCTATTGTTCGTTTCTCTTGCCCTCGTTGCCGTACAAACGATCATTCATTAGAAACTTGTACAAAAACTAATATTGTTTGCTTCCGTTGTGGTAAAAAAGACACCACATATGCGAAGTGTCCCAATTGTAAATATCAGCCAAAAAACGAATAAGGGAGAAAAATAATACTTTTGCTAAAACCACTAAGGATGAATGGAGCCTTTGGCTTAAAACAATCGAACTATTCTTCAATTCTTACAACACATCAACAAAATTATTTGATAAACCTACTCATGATAGTCGACCGTACATAACAGTAAAAACTAATAATTTATCTTTATGTGGCTTGCTAGATAGCGGCAGCGCAATTACTATTTTAGGGAATAATTCACACAAAACTCTTTTGCAACATAATTACATAATTAACCATAAATACACCATTACAGGAACAGTTGCCAACGGTCAATCAATAACTTCAATTGGAACCATAGAGCTACCAATTCATTTTAAAAATAAACTCGCCATTATTACTGTCCATGTAATACCCTCAGTACAACAACCTTTTATATTAGGAATAGATTTTTGGAAATTATTTAATCTAGCTCCTGATGTCTTACAACATATAACTTGTACCAATTCTGATAATAAAACTTTCATTATTAACAATGTTGAAAAACAAGTTAAAACTTATAATACCCTGACCGAAACACAATGTTTTATCTCTGACTCAATAATTCAACAATTTAAAAATATTTCCACTGAAAACTTACCATTAGGGAAAACTCATTTAGTCGAACATCACATTGATACTGGCGATCATCCTCCGATTAGACAACGTTGCTATAGACTGTCACCTGTCAAACAAAAAGCTCTATGCCACGAGGTTGATGACATGCTCAAATTAGACGTCATCGAACCCTGTGAAAGCCCATGGCTTAACCCTGTACTAATAACTCCTAAAAAAGACGGAACATGGCGTTTCTGTGTCGACAGTCGTAAACTAAATGCAATAACTAAGAAAGATGCATATAAATTACCTTTCATTTCCGATATTTTAGATAAATTAAAAAACGCAAAATTCTTATCTTCTATCGACATTGCAAAAGCTTTTTGGGAAATACCATTACGTGTTTCCGATAGACCTAAAACTGCTTTTTATGTACCTGGTCGCGGTATGTACCAATTTAAAGTTATGCCGTTCGGATTAACTAACGCACCAGCTACCCAGCAACGATTTATGGATTGTCTTTTCTCTTCTGAGGGACTAGATAATTCTGTTTTTGCCTATTTAGATGACGTAATCATTATCAGCGAAAGTTTTGACCAACATATTACCCTATTAAGTAAATATTACAAAAATTAATTAACGCCAAAATAACAGTAAATTTTCCAAAATGTTCATTTTTCCGTAGAGAATTAAAATACCTTGGATATATAGTTAACGAACATGGTCTTCAAACAGATCCCGATAAAGTAAAAGCAATTTTAGAAATTTCTCCTCCAACTACTCCTAAAGAAGTGAAAAAATTCCTTGGAACCGCAAGTTGGTACAGACGTTTTATTCCCAACTTTAGTACTCTCATAGCTCCTATCACTAAACTTACCTCTACTTCAAAAAAATCCCCACCTTTTAAATGGTCTTCTGAATGCAATAACGCTTTTAAAACTATAAAAGAAGCATTAGTTTCCACACCTGTTCTTGCATGCCCTGATTTCTCCAAACCTTTTGCAGTCCATTGTGATGCATCCAGTTTTGGTATTGGTGCCATGCTTACTCAGGAAATAAACGGCATAGAAAAACCTATAGCTTATATGAGTAAATCTCTATCCGGTGCTCAAAGAAATTACTCAATTACAGAAAGAGAACTCTTAAGTATCATTCTAGCCCTTGAACATTGGCGCTGTTATTTAGATAATGGCCAAAAATTCACTATATATACTGATCATTCAGCCTTACAATGGTTTTTAAATCTTGACAATCCTAGCGGACGCTTAGCTCGTTGGAGTATTCGTTTATCAGCATTTAATTTTGACATTAAACACAAGAAAGGAAAAGATCATTTGATACCTGATGCTCTTTCACGTTCCGTTCCCATTAATCTTATTCAGGATAACAGTTCTACTACAAAAGATGAGTGGTACCTTTCCATTTTTTCAAAATGCAATAAAAACCCAAGCTCAACCCTAGACTACATCATAAAAGATAATAAATTATACAAATACTCAACAACTTATTCCCTTCTTCAATCAGAATATAATTGGAAGGAAGTAATTCCGTATGAAAACAGGAATTCCATTATTTATGAAAACCATTCTAATCCTACTTGTGCTCATTTCGGAATTTTCAAAACTTATGAAAGACTCAAATTGAAATATTTTTGGCCAGGCATGTATAAAGATGTTTCAAATTTTATATCGAGATGTGAAATTTGTATGGCTTATAAACACCAAAATCAACTAACAATTGGATTAATGGGTAAACCTAAGTTATGTTCACGTCCTTTCCAATGCATATCCATTGATTTAATTGGTCCCTTACCATCCACTCGCAAACACAACAGATTCATTTTTGTAGTTACATGCTGTTTCTCGAAATATTGTCTTTTATTCGCTATTAAGAATGCTACTTCTTCAGTCATCAAACATATACTAGAGAACTTAGTCTTCATGACATATGGTATTCCAGAGACAATAATTCTGGACAATGGTCCACAATTTGTTAGCCATGAACTCACTGATCTTTTTACCACTTACAAAATACCTAAAATTCAATACACACCTCGTTATTGTCCACAAGTCAATACGGTTGAACGTTATAATAAAACTATAATTACCGCTATCTCTTCTTTTGTTCAAGATGACCATAGGACTTGGGACATTAACTTGCATAAAATTCAATTCGCTATCAATACATCAGTTAACGAAACAACAAAATTTACTCCTGCCTTTCTTAATTTTGGCAGAGAACTAGTAACATGTGGTTCCATATATTGTAATAATGATTCCTCCGAGGACATTATTTTCGCCCCTCGATCTGAATTTGCAGACAATATTGGACTTCTTAGCTCTATATTCTCGTTAGTACAAACACGCTTATGGCGAGCACACCAACTTAATGCTAAATCCTACAATAAACATCATCGGCATCTGGAATTCAATGAAGGTGATATTGTCTGGAAACATAACTATACTATAAGTTCTTCAGACAAATACCATTCTGCTAAACTTGCTCCTAAATTTACGAAATGCATCATAAATAAAAAAATATCTCCACTTATTTATGAACTTATAGATATAAATCATAAACCTATAGGCCGCTGGCACATTAGAGACCTTAAGCCATTTACACATAAAACTTGAATATTCTCTCGTTATTATTTTTCTCCCAATTAGAATTCTCTATCGTTATTACTTTTCCAAAAGTAATTATAATTATTTTTTTTTATATATTACTTTTATATATACTACTATTTACAAATCATTCATTCCCTCATTCTATTACAACACATAATAATTACTATACATTAACTGTCTTCATAGAAGACATATTTGATTGTCTGCATAGACGACATCTTCAATTTTAGTCTTCATAGAAGACATACTTAATTATACAGTCTTCACAGAGGACCTATTTAATTTTAGTCTTCATAGAAGGCATTTTAATTTTTTCAGTCTTCATAGAAGACATATTTAATTTCTCAGCCGAGAATAGAACCTCTAAGTCTATTGGAATAGCCTCATTATACATCTTGAGGTAAATTTTTCTTCCAGCGGGTTGTGACTGGCTAAATAAGCCCACACTAATTTTTATTTTTCATCCAGCGGGTTGTGACTGGTTAAGCAAGCCTACACTGTTTTATTTTTTTTCATCCAGCGGGTTGTGACTGGTTAAGTAAGCCTTCACTAATTTAAAGAGCCAGTTGAGTGTTCAATTAATTTTGGATACTCTACCGCGTGGAGTCTGGTTGTCTTATTAAATCAACCATGACCGTTGACTGATGTATGTTCTGGAAGTATGAAAGTGATGCATGTAAGGAAAGTGATGCATGTAAGGAAGCTGGTCTCCTTATTTTCTCATTTCACAATTCTCATCTCATCCATTTTTATTAAAGATATGTTTTCTTTTTTATATAAAATGGTCACATTTTTACATAGTTTTATGAAAAAATCCTTTTTATACTCAGGATTTTTTCTTCCAGGGGGGAGCGGGTATTGTAACGAGGCGCCATAGCTATATTGGCGACTCGTTGCTTTCATTGCGCTCTTCTCTGGCCATTTTTCATATTTTCTTTTCTCTTCGTTTCCTATTTTAAATTTACTGTCTGTCTCTGTTTCCTATTTTAAAATTTACTGTCTGTCTGTGTTTATTTGTTTTGTTCGAAGTTTATTCTTACCAGAGTCAGCGCGTAGAGTGGTTGACTCATCGATAGCAAATTATTTAAATATATTTATAGTGCTGAGCAGTTATAATAAGCTCACAAGTATAGTAAGCTCATAAGCATAATTCACAAGTTTCCTGTATATATATTCTTTACTACCAGTTCCTGTTTCTAAGTCTATAAGTTTCTTTAAGGCACTATTGTAAGTAGCCCTACCTTTTATAATATGTTTTTAGTGATAAATGTGAAATTGTTTTTGTATTCAGTGTAATTTACCTTTTTTTATATAATTGTTTCAGTTGTGCCTTAATTCTTTAAATATAAAAAACAAGTGACCTTTTTGTGTGAGCTTTTATTTCTCCGGCTGCACCCCGTCACATTAGTATGATTATTTTGGACGAATAAGTCATTCGTGTAAATGTTAGGAATATTAACAACTTAAATATTTCTCTAAATTAAACGTCTCGTCTTTCCATTATCGAACATAATGAAGAACTTTTGATGAAAAAATCAAAAGTTCTTCATTAAGTTCGATTATATGTAACACTGAGAAGCGATTAGAAACACTGACGAACTTTCATCTGTTAAGACAACTTAATAAATTCTATGAAAATCTTGAATCCGACCTAAAACTGTCGCCATGATATTTTAATGATAACATTATTTAATTGGTAAATAAAGTAATTGGTTGAATCGTTTCTAAGAGATGAGTTTTGACGATTTAGTTTGCAAACTAATCTGCTGATTACTAAGATGATCTCTAATTTAAGGCCTCTTTATTAATATAATTTCTTTATCTTGGCTGTGACTGTCAATAATGCTTATAAATAAACCACTTAATAAACACTGAAAACTGTGTCTGTATTTGTATACATCTCTGGTGTACTATTTACATGTACAAGTGGTCCTCATTGGATGTAAATTCGACGTTATGATATAAGATACAAATTGTATAACTTTACCGAATTTCACAATTTCTCCGTTTCCATAATTTTCTTTGGTACAAAGTTTTCGCTTCACGGATAAATATATATACATACAATTATTTCTTTTCTACATTTGAAAATCAATATGAAAATAAGCGGTCTAATCATTGATAACAAAGCATTTTAAGAAGGTATAGTCAACACCTCAACCTACATATCTTAAAATGACAAATTTAATGATAGTTGTCATGAATGAGTTTTCAGCATGAAACACTTGTTTTTAGATACCATGATGTCTTTTATTGTATGCAAAAGTGGAAGTCTACAAAGCTTTATAGACACAGTAGCCATGTTCTCTTGGAATTACTGTGGTTGTTATAGATCAGAGGCCAATTAGGGGTAACAAGGGTGTGATTCCGCTAATCGACCCGTATCACGTCTGCCACGACTCCGACGGCAGGCGAGAAATAGGCGTGGGGCGTTTAAGCAAACCGATCTATGGGAGTAACTAATAACTCTGGCGTCGAAGTGATGTAGAACATTAGTGGCAGTGATGATATACTTTCTTACAGTGAAAAGTCAATAGGCTAGAACGTATGGTCCTTAATATTGATAGTATTTTTAACTCGTACCATTGACTATAGCTGAGAAGCTGTGTTATTGTAATTTTCACTTGTCTGTTCATTACTACTTACTAACTTTTCTTTTTTATTATAGAATAATAATAAAGTTTAACATGTTTCACAATGTTTTCTATAATAACTTGCTTAATCGAACAAAAAAGAAAATGAAGCACATATATTTTAGAAATCTTTAAAGTAGTATTAGTGGCCATTATTTCATTTAAATAACGTTTCTGATGTTGTAGAATGGTATGATGGTTTATGTAGATCATACGGTGGTTATAAACTATTTCATAGTTACCTATTGAATATTCTTTCATTTATTTGTACTATTCATTTCTCCGAACTAATAATTTAATTGTTGCTTTAGTTTGTTTTCATAATCTAACAGTTGTGTATTATTACGTGGAAATTTCTTCGGAATATAGTAATATCGAAAATTACAACATTGCTTTATAGATTATTATAACTGCGTTGAAAAAAAATATTAAAAATTTGACTGCCAACTAGGTTTCTTGGTGTATATGGTTGCGCATTGATATTTACTACTCACACGTAAGAAGAACTGCATTGTAATTGTATACCAAACTTTCTTTGCAGTTATTTTCAACGAACATTCTGTACAAATCAGTTGCAGAACGCTAGATTGATACTGGCTCCGATAATAATAATTGTAAATTATGGTCTTAATGAATCGATGTTATTCTTAAAGAAAAAAGTTTAAAAATGTATTTATAATTTCTGTTTAAATAAAAATAAATACTAAGATATTTGTAAGTTAGACATATACATATATACCTTTACATATTGTATTATGTGAAGTATGTTGAAGATAGTTCATAAAAATAAAAAAATAAGTAAAAAAAGACTAGTTTGTAAGTAAATTTAATTTAATTTTTTTTATTGGGTATATTGTATAACTTATAGTGTATTTTTTCAAAGCAGATTTTATAAAGACCGTTTTAACCAACTGCATCTTATAATACTGAGAAAATTATAGGATCGCTTTCTATTCAGCTTTTAAACATTTTTTGAAAGTCTTTTATGTATATCTAACTAATGTTAAAACTAATAATTTTGTAATGTTAGTGTCATACATGAATGTAATTTTTAAAAGCTCTGAAGCATTAAAAAAGAGGAACAATCCCTTAGATATCTTTACTTTTCAAAAAGTAAAGATATCTACTATCTCAATCTTGCTACTGTTAGTTTACGTAACTGAACTTTGAAGAGAACTTTGTGTAACTCCCTCTGCACTATTTACAGCTATCGAAATATCTGATACAGTTTTTAATGAACTCCGCAACGAACGAGTTCAAATACAAACTAAAATACCTGCGGAAGTTGCGAGTCAGGAAAATTCAGTGAAAATTTTCACAAAGTCAGTTTTCATACGGGATTGTCGAATTTGGCAAGTTTTAACCGTCCCTGGGTACGAGGCCCGCAAGAGCGCACTGCAAATTGAATCTTGGCGAGAACTATTCGTTAGGGCATGTCCATAAATGAAGATAAGTTCGTGACAGATATATTGTCTTTGATAGCACATTACTATAAAATTTGATTCCACTGCTTCGAGTCACGTAAAATAATTGTATGTCGTCGTCCTCCAACAATATAACTTTTTGACCTTTTTTATTCTTCTAGTTCAAGTTTTCCTAGATTATTTAATCACTTAGGGTCATGATAATAAAAATTGGGAGTTAGTTTAAAAAGTGGTAAATAAAAAGTATTAAAAAAATGTTTAGGTACTTAATCTATTACCATCTATCCAAGTGAAGTAGATACTGCAGTGTGAAATAAAAGACTCCCTAGATTTCTCTCTCGTGCAATAAATTGTGAGCATAGCTTTATTTGGCGGCTTGCTGGCATCGGATCCGAAGGCGAGGCTTAATGGGAAACGGGAGCGATGGGAAAAACGGTTCTTATACCGAGACGACGGAATCCTGGGAATGTTGCTTTAAAACTTTACGAGCAACCCTGATTGATCAGTCCTCTCTTACAACAGAGCTTGTTTTTGTTTGATTAGGATCTACAAAAGAAATCAAGCTTTCACGTCTTTACTCATACTTTTTCATTACATATTGGCATACTTTATTGCTTATACATATTGATGTCTCACAAACTATAATTATTATTATGTAATCTAGAAGTGACGAACGAACTATCCCGATGTCCCACCGCGATTATATAAGCGGTTTGTGCGATATATAACAATACTTGTGATCTCCTATTCTATTGGAAAGGCAGAATCAATTATATTTCTCGAGACGTGAAGAAAATTTTCCTTCACGATCTTACGTAATATATTGCCTTAGTTTGCGTAACTTACAAAAACAGCGTTTATTTTATTGCTCTTTTTAGGTGCCAATAAAGCAGCAAATAGGCTATTTTTTATTAAGTAAGGCAATTATTATAAATCTTTTAGTACCAGGAAGTAATAAACGCGTAACAAGTTTTCATTATCGAGCAGTTGGCCCCTCACGTCGCAGCATATTGCGAAAGTTTCCGTAATTGACATTCAGGCGGCAATGGTGGCTACGATCTTACAACTCCCGGCTTGTTATGATACCTTAACTACCTCCTGTGCATGACGGATTATCATGGTAAAATAAATCTATCTGCAAAAGACTTGGTCATATAAAAGAATAGCCACTAATCATTTAAATGCTGATGAACAAAGGTAAGCAGGGCAAGCAAACGTCCTCATTATCACTAATTTACTAATGTCGTAAAGTCTTAATATTGTAGCTGGGCTACAAGTTTGCCTTAGGGATGAAAACAACATATAAAGGGGATTGTGTTGTGTTGCAGACAGTTAACAGGCTCATAATATATTGTACAAAATGATACACTAATCATAAACAAAGGACAAGGCCAAAAACTGTATAGCACTTAGCATAGTATTAAATTTTGTGGTTCACCAATTATTTTTAGTGAATTATTTTCGTCAAGGCGAGCACTTTTAGTTTCAATGAACAAAAAAACGTGAAAATATCGGGAGTAAAGTAAAATTGCCGCCTGTTTCGCTTTTGAACTCCATGATTACAAATACTTAATAATACTAATTGACAAATACTTCGAAATATGATATTGCTATTTAAAACTAAGGAGTTTCGTTATTATATATTATATGATATTAAACGCACGGCTAAATACTTTTATGACTATATACTTATTTTAACCAAGCTAAAAATAATATGAATTTTGTGTTTCACTTCAATCATTCCTAATAATATAAATAACTTAACAAGTGTTAGGAATTTTACTACTACATATCTGAATTGATAACTAACGTGAAAGTCTTATTTGTTGGTGCTCAGAAAGCGCGGATATCACACGCCTTTGCAATATTTTATGGCTATTCCACAGTTGATGCATCTAAAGTTGACTCGGAAATCACAACACAACTTAAACATCATGCAAATCAGTCCAGTATCAACAGCCATCAATTAAGTGGTAGAAGACCGCGGAGATAGCAGTGGTCAGTAAAACAATATCAGAAAATAATCGCACAGTACATCAACGAATGCAAGCGGAACCAGAAGACTGCAAGTATAACATTGGCCGCCATTTTGACGTATATAACGTTAGTTGATGTCAATTCCATCAAAACCGTTCCGTATCGTCAGTTATTTTCTGATAATACCAAAAGATACATGAATAATAATCTTACAAAAGGTTTAATTTATTGATTAAAAATCGACAAATGTTAGTATCGTGTTATATTGTGTTATGATAGTATGTTTTTATTACATTACTTGTTTTTGCAATTTTTATGGCTAGAAACGTTGGTACTGAAGAAGATAACTAACGGAAATATAATTATAAAAACTCCTAAGTTCAGAGAGGTTAAAATATGAGTCATAACTCATTTATTAATAAATGTAACTTAATTTTAATTGTGACTTTTTTGTGCGCGATTTGCCGGAAATTGGCCATGTCATTTCAGTTGTCCTATATTTTTTTTTCGTTAATGACGGTTTAGGCTTGTAGTATCTGCTTTTAAAGGAAGCGATATATTTAACCAGCACTAAGAATGTGTCTTGCTGTAACGTTGTCGAGTGCATTATCTCTTATCATAAGGCCAGATCATGATTTATGCATTATCAAAATGTCTTAATTTTTTTATTTCAGGAGGTCTCGCAATCCCTATTCATTGGCGCCCAGGGTTTTAGATGTGACAAACGGACACATTGTATGTCCGTTTGTTTTAATCTGTAATATGGTTTTGTGTATTCATCAGACTCGTAAAAATATTATGTCGTTTGAGAGTAGCACCCAAATGTTAAGTTTTTCCTGTCCCAATGGTTTTAAGCAACATCAGTTGTAGACAACTTGCTCTTCTCTTTTTCAAACTCATGAATTTATTATATACATACGCTATGTATCTTATTTGGTAAGAGATTTTATTTAATAACAGATTTGCAACTTTCAACGCGTTTAAATCAAATTGCGTGGGATTGTGTGCGCGTAGATTATCTGTTATGTTAATATAATAAATTCTCTTTTATCTCTGGTATCAAAAATAAATTTTCTTCGCTTGAAATTCGATCTCTTATGACCTGACGAGATGAGCTGAAGCCGAGATGAGCTGACGAATGTTTGCTAGAGCCACGAATGCCGATCGGATCGGAATCGGATCTGCCGATTGCAATAAAAATATTAATATGATATAGTTTTTTCTTATTAGATATTGAATGTGTAATGAACAATGATATTGACAATCATTGAAATGAAAGCATAAAAACAGTTGTAATCCACCAGGCAGCTCTCCATAGGTAAATCAACAAATCTGCGGATAATGCAGTGAATTTTGAGTAAAGTTATTCTTCCAAATTACCACAGGGTCGAATTCTCGGTTGAAGGGTAAATTAAGTCTAACACTATATTGGGTCCCTGTAAGGATAATTATAAGAGCGGTCATTTATTTAATTATGAGAGTTCTCAGTGTTTGAATTAGCATCAATTTTATGCTAAAATTAAAAGTGAAATACCAACCAACTTTTAAAAATGTGCCAATTTTGTACTTGCAAAAAGCTTTATGTTGACATTTTAATTGACACAAGGACTTCGTTATAACGAACTCTCCTAGAGCTTTAGTATCAGATATAGTTCTATAAGTTTTTCCTGTTGTCAGTGATATCAGAGATTTACTTCCATTAATTTGGACTTAGTCCGATATATAATGTTTTCATCTTACTGTATTGCATATTTTGTTAAAACAAACTTGTGTTCTTAATTTAAAAAAAAATAAACAAACTGAGTTATTTCATGAGTATTATTTCAAACGGAAATAGCTAAGGCTCATTCTGCCGCAGTAACTTCACATCACCGAATACATCTTAAAATATTATAACTTCTCACAGCTAAATATTATGTTCTGCAATAAGCAGTGCTATGGCTTTCCAATGCTTTATAATTTAATAAGTATTTAATAATAATTTATATTTTTTTACATTCACACTCATTAGCCAAGCGTAAAGTAAGTACTGTAAGGTTTGTGTGATGTATTGTCGGGTAACGGATAGACATACATATAGGTTATATAGATATGTAATATACATACATATGTAAATTCATTCTTAAGTAGAAAAAGAAAAATATTATGAAAATAGTCATATGTTTCCAAATAGGCTAACGTAGCCTATTTGAGTAAGACGCAATGACCATTTATTGGTATTTCACTTTTGTCGTATCAGTGCAGTAGTAGTATAAGTTCCATAGTTTTTATCGGTGTCGCTTCACAGTGACAACTGGCACTTTTTTCTAGAACATCAACAATAACCAAACGTTTTTTTTCCTTGAGATAGCGGGAAAATAAACGTTTTGTTTTAACATTGTAAGGGGGCGAATAGGAAGCCATTTGAACTGAGAGAGAAATTGAGAAACATGATCATATTTGCGTTGGTCAAATATGAAATGAATAGAAAAGTTCTGAAGTCGCTCATGTTTATTAAACTGATACTCTGTGAGATTCTTCGATGTAATCTAGAATAGGATGCAAGAGCGATTGCGTAAGGGCAACTTTGGTGGAAGTGGGCACATAATTTGCGACTGACGGCATGCAACTGCGGACCCCATTACAAGCAGGTCATCTGAAAAAGAAAGATTATAAGAAGGAAAGATAGGGGACGATATAGATTGCGGGGGACGTCAGCAGTCGTGTTGCTTTATGATGAAAATGTATTCTAAGGGAACTCGCTGCTTGCGCCCATACAGATAATTGTGCAACCACTGAATTTATATTAAACAATTAACATTATATTCAGAATAAATGTTAATATTATATATATATATTTATATATAAAAATTACATGTCACAGTGTTTGACCGCGATGACGACCTCTGAAACTACTTAACCGATTTTGATAATTGTTTTTTCATTTTGCTGGATTTGTGCCAACCTAGGACATAGGATAGGTTTCATTTTAATTAAAAAGACAGTAACGCATGGCCGATCCAGCTAATATATATAAAATATTTTATATAATATATTTATTATAACTGGATTTTTCATATTTATATACCAACAATAACAACTGATTATGTTGATGAATACCTATTATAACACTCACTAAGCCGATCATGATAAAATAACTACTAACGCAAAACCATAAACCTATTTTAAAATGTGCAAACCTACTATATTGGTCAAATACCTACAACTATATGATTTGCTCTTACAGGCATAAAATCTGATTTATAACTTTAAAGGAAATATAAACATAGTTTCACAAGTAACATAAAAAGAACGTAAAATTTTATTTAGTAAATAAAACTAAAATATTTACTCCACTAAAACCATTATTTATTTAGCCTTACAAGTATATTATCCAAATATTGAGGCAAAACGATATATTGTATTACATGTCCAACTTGTGCTTATGACAGCACACCCCACTGACCTAAGAACTACGATTCAATTACAACAATAGCCAATAATGGCACGATCTCGTAACATCTCTATGATACTCACTCTCACTTGAGAGATATCTCCTAAAATGAGTAATCACATGTAAAAAAAAAACAACTCCAAATACAATTTTTCGAATGCGTTATTTAATACATATAATTTTTTTCCATTACTTCTCGTGAGTTAGAAAATCTCAAGGTCTTCTATGTTGATTAGTTATTTTTGCTCGTCATTGTATATAACAAAATGCAACTTTTATGATATCCAATTTATTAACAACATATTACTTTACCAATTCTACAAGCTCAAGTTATTTATTAATGAATTTAATTTTTTTCTGTCCCTAACTTGTGTAAAAACGGTTTTACGTAATAAATTGTCGTCCTTATAGAGATGATCTATTCGGGGAGTACATACGTAACACGGTGTTATTTAATCTGGTATTATGTCACATATAATTCCGTTAAAAGCGTCTGACGGTATGTTGACAACTGTTTTCGTCGGCTTGTCACTCGTAAAATTTGAGACAAGTTCGACAAGGCCTTGGCTGCTCAACACTTAGCAAATGCGTAATACCAATAAAGTTGCTCCCGAAGTCCCTACGTGTTGATTGATGACTGCCGGGATTATTGATGTGTCACGACAATCCGGGACGTGACGACTTGGGCTTTGTGCGCACGATGTGTCAGATGCCTTTGTTTTGTGGATACAAGGTCCCTTTTTGTTGTTTTTTTTTTACAAATAATAATTCTGAGCTGATAAAATCTTAGGTGAATTATCGTCCGTAATTGGCGTTAAAATATAGATCTATCGTATCAAGCAATAAAATTGTCATTCATAAACTATATTTTAAAATAAAAATACCTACTCATAAATATGCTGTTTATTTTAATAAAAGTGCTTCTTGAATTCTATCCTTTCAATAACAAATAAGTTTTGAACTTAATAAAACCACATAGCGAGATCGTATCATTAACTACTCAACGCGAGCTTTACGACATTACCATAATAATCATTTGTCAATTTCCAAATCCTATTTTATGTTGTGTAAACAAATAGAGCGAGGCAAAAACTGGCACTCCGATAAACAAACAGCTGTAATGGCGCAAAAACAGAATTAAGACAAATAAGTCCGACAATCAGACGGGTGCGGGAATATGGGACTCACGTCAACGCGCCTTCCATCCATCTATGTTTTTAGATCCGTTCTCCAGAGATGCCTCCAGTTGCAAAATTTCTTGAAGGCTTAATTCGTTTCGCTGCGTTGAATCCTTTGTGACATCTTCTGCGGTCGTTAGCTACTGATATTCCTGTGCTTTTAAGATCCCTTATCGATAGCTGATCAACGGCTTCAATTTTGGAATTTTTTCAAATATTGAAATGTCGTGTCGTCAATTTATTGCTTCGTTATACCGATTTCGTATAGCTTATGCCATCCCATTTTTTTAAGTTTCTGTGGGTAAAAAAATCGTTTGCTATACTCCAACCAATTATTGTATAATGCGCCTTATTGCAAAAGGTATGGTTTACTGTTATGTTCAAATCATCAATTTTATCATTTATTAAATGTGTTATTGATTTATAACGTTTTAATCAAAGAACAAAACAACTCATACCTTCTGCAATTTGACGCTCCTAAACCCGTAAAAATATGAAGGGAAAATTTGCAACTTATGAAAATCATTGTTATGTTAATATATCAATGAAATACGGGAGGGTGGGCGTGGCTCGTGTAATGAGCTGCTACAACACCTTTCGTAGCGTGATTGTGACAATAAACGGAGTTTTATTTTGGATAATTTTGTATAGCTTTCACTTAATATTTTAGTACTGGGGGATATTAAAAGATAGAATATTTGTTTCGTTATTTTCTTCAAAGAATATAATGAATTTCCTTGTATACATATATATGTTATCCAAACTAACATTAAATATAGTATCTCTTTTTAATTGTAAAATAGCTTTGATGTAAGGGTAACATATAAACTCAGACATATTCATGACACAAGTGGTCTCTGATAATATCGCAGCTTTTATTCCATCTAACTGACGAGGGCTTTTTGATAAAGGGTGACATGCCTTTGCAAGTAATTCATACTGTAAACCTCCTACGGCCTCCTAATATCCTGGTGTCTGATCAGGCATAAAAGGTGGCGCATTTTGAATTAAATTTAAATTACTTCATTGGGCTCGCAAATCCGCTGGAGATTTTCTTTGTATATCGAGATTTATTTTGAGTATCCGCATTGTGTCCTTTCATTGTAACTGCGTAACATGTTATTAATTTCTATGTACCTGTATCTGGGACCTTTTTTAGACAACGGCTTTTGAGATGATTATCACGTCGTCACGATGTTAATTTATACCTATGATATCAGCAGACGTTCAAATTCATGTCGTCGAATTGGGCTATAAGATAGCGACGTATGGCAGGCAGTATCGTCAATGTATTCAATTAACGTTAATCCAACTTGATTAGTGTCACGCTGATACGTGACGATGATCACAATTCGTCCTTGCCATCTATTAAGGTAAGTGGAAAGGTCTGGCATTCAACAAATCCTCGGTCGTTTTAAGGGAACACAATTGTGCCTAAATAGGGCCTTTAAATCTTACGGCGGACCGCAAGAGTGGGTACTGTTAAGTGACAGAGATAAATGTGTATGTGAGTAGTCTGTGTGTGCCCACACGTGCCTTATCTTATGTTTGGAAAAAGTGTCTATGCTACGAACTAGAATACTTAACCAGATAATGAAAACGCGAAATATAAGGATGTAATATTGTATATTTACGGATATCGATAATTTCCAAAATTTTGCGCAGAGGCGAAAACGGTCTCTTTGCAGCCCATCTCCGCTTAGGTTTAGTTTTTATGGTGGTTTGAAAATGGTTTTTATTTGAAAATTCTGTTATTTAACGCCTCCAACACAGAATACCCGAAAATAGTAAAGTTTGTTTTGGATTACGCGTGGCCATGACACGCACTCGGTCGGTTTCGTTTTATTTTTTCCACAACAGGTGTTGCCATGGCAGTGCGCGATCGGCGTTACTATTTCCGGTGTGCCACTATTGTGTTAGACGATACAAAGAAAATATAGGTGACAGCCTTGTCCGGTTAATTTTCCGAGTTAGATTTCTGTCAGTAGTTCTACGGTTAGTTTGCTTTCAATTGGCTCCTATATTTTTTTGCTTTTATTAATGAAATAAGGGTTTTTTTTAAATGAATAAATTTTTACTAAAATTTACTTCTGTTCAGTAAAGAAGATAACTAAATAACTTGAGCGAAATCAATCCAGGTTTCATAAAGATGCCTGAAAATCTCGGAAAATAAAAATGCGAGCTGAGTGAAATAAATAATGTTTAATGGACCATTCCTATTAGTCCATGATAGCGGCACATTATCCTGTTTCAGTCCTCGCTGTATACCAACATTGTATCACGCTGAGACGCCGGCCATTTTTGTAGGAATGTGGTGCATTCTTGAGTATAATTTTAATAAGTCATTTCATTTACAAAAGTCTTTACAACAACCAAGAACTTTTATCACTTTTATTTAAGAAATATTTAATTGTCTATTAAGCACAATTTATTTCACTAAGCTAGTGTTCTAAGATTCCTAGATTTTTAGGTTTCTTTACATGTTTATTTCTTACACTTCCGCGCACATTACACATCAGAATAAAACACTTTTTTACGGATTTTTGCGCATGTTTTATTTTATTTTATATTTAATCCTGACGTTTCGACTCCTTTACAGGAGCCGTGATCACAGGATAAAACATGCGCAAAAATCCGTAAAAAAGTGTTTTATTCTTTACATGACCTGAATTCGTTGCTATCGAGTTTAGTTCGGTATGGTTCAAAAAAAACAACTAGCTGACATCGATGAACATAACATAACTGACATGGTACTTATAGCCCAATTGTGCTCGATCGAAGTGTGGCACGGCACTTCATCAATATCGGCCCGATTTGGATTACAGGCTCTTGTGTCGCAAGCGGCAGTGTGCGATGTGATTAGAGCAATGCTGACATTTATAAATACAAGCGTTTCTCGTATATAATGATCTCTTAACGTAACGTGTTTAATAAATATACTTGACGTGCTTTGTTATCTGATGTGAATGAACTAAATATAGTATCTTAAGGAAAAAGATAATCAGAGTGAAACTAACAAAAGAGAAACGCCTGCCTCGACTCTCCTTACAGTATATATCTTCTGACAAATTTTATTGCGTTCTCTTATTATTGTTCCCTAACCACAGGAAACTTAATGTGACTCTTTTGGTTAGAATATTGGAGACATAATATAATCACATTGTGTTTGAAATAAGAATTAATGGTACCAGTTTCCAACAACAAAAGAAGAAAAGTAACAAATTTTCTTACAATAGTTGGAAGAAGATATAATTTGTTTGATAGTTTAAATGTTTTGTCTGCACCGTGAAATCTAAAGAAGCTTTGATTTTGCCTTGGATTAGATTGAAATGAAATGAGATTCCTTTCAATATTTATTTGACTAATAGTATAATTGTGTTCTCTAATCAACTTGGGAATCGTGTATTGTTAAAAGATGTTCGTTATCTCGACAAGATAAAGCGAACGAGTACTCTAAAAAAAAGAAAAGCTGTATGATTTTCTACACATTATAGGGTCTATAACACTTTAAATGAATAATTTAGTACAAATTATGTGCCATTTTACCTAATACCTCCTTCTACGCCAATCTGACAGCTAAGAATAATCTATTATTACATATTTGAATAAAACAACTTTTTTTACGGATTTTGCGCATAATTAGCCATGATCACACGATGACTAAGGCAATGGTCGTCATATATTTTCTACTACCTTCACAATATTTTAATCAGGCACGTTCCTAAACTTACTAAATAAAATGAAAAATAAAACTATTTGATTTATATAAAAAAATTAACAGTAACGTGCCCGATAAAATATTGTGAAGGTAGTAAAAAATATATGACGACCATTGCCCTAGTCATTTTGATCATGGCTCCTGTATAGGAGTCGAACCGTCAGGTTTAAATATAAAATAAATTATGCGCAAAATCGGAATCGGAAATGTGCGCGGAAGTGTAAGAACTAAATCTATTTATACATGTTTTTATCCTGTTAGAGATAATTTAAAATTACTTTTTACCAAAATTACAATAGTTTGATTGAAGCAGATTCCTTGGTTATCCGGTTTATATCAATGTACAGAATTAAAACAATTTCACGAACGATATAAGCTACTATAACCAAACTCGGTTTCAAGCTCTTTTTATATTAACAGCTTATTTATTAACTTTTTAACCCTTATCGACATTAATTAATAATCAAGTCGTCCTAGTTCTGACAAAGCATTTTTATTTGCTCTAACCTTATCATATCATTAGGCGCTCATAACATAGGATATTAACATATTTTCTTTTCCAACACTTACATCTTCTACGTAGATTTTCCGCTCGGCCGTATCGCCTTTGCGTCTATCTTTGCGTTATTTATTCAGTCGGTCATCTTGGGCTCATTAGCCGCCGCCATTAGTCTCGCCCGACAACATTTTGCAAGCCACAGATAATCCAAACGAGGGACAGTCCATGTCATAATCTCTAAATTACAATATTCATGACATCTTCAGATTCTTAGATTTGAATAAAGGGGAGAGTTCAGCAACTAATTTTGACTTTCTCAAATTAGTAACTGGCGTTTTAAAGATTGCTCTTCATTTCGTATACATATTTATTCTTTCTTGCTTCATTCTTTTACAAATGCGATGCATAAAAAGAGCAATTTTTCTTAAAATGTTGCAATTTTTACATAGTCCATTGTTCAAAAGACCAGTCAGATACACGGAAGTTGTTAATTTTAATAGTATATTATTTGCTTCTGCCGACTTAAGTAGCATTGTTATGTACAATGCTACTTAAGTCGACAATAGTGTTGGTAAAACGTATTTCATCGTATTAATAATCTCATAGTGCCTATTTTACAATTCATAATTAAGCACTACCTTCTGGTTTAATTTTAACATAGGTAATCGGTATTTACGCAACAGGCCAAAACATTTATTCCAATAAATCGTGCCAAAATATAACACACATTTGACAGTTAAGGAAAACATATACAGTATCTATAATAAGACTGTACATATACAGTACATTTTGAATAATCAAATAAAAATATATAATTAAAAGTTCTAAAATATACAAACAAAGTACATATAATTATCCACTCTCAAGGGGGATGCCCTTAGAGTGAATATCGCCGCTTATAAAACTGGTTTTGAGCTTTTTGTGATCTGCTGCTCTGGTAAACTCGTAGAAGCGTATAACGTCAAAAGCGTGAAATTACAAATAATCGCAATAATTTCATCATAAAAAAAATATCAAAGACGCAGGATGTCAACAGCGTACGATTTAAAAAGCACGAAAGGAAAAATTATATCTTTGAAATACTGAAATAAATTAGCCTTATCAGAGTTGTTTAGAAAACACTATAATAGATAACACAATAGAAAAGAAATCTGTAACAAGCAAATATTCTTGTCATTTATTTATTACTAATGTGTCGAGGACATGTTTCGCTATATTATCATTATTAGATTTTCTATGTAACGCTTCTTGAAATATTCATGGGTTACGGTTTTGTTCCCTTATTCATAAATAAGTACCTCCGACATAAGTGTGCCGCCATTCTAATGGAGGAGTGATGGGAGTTTGACACTTTTTCAGCAGTTTCGTGTCTTTTAGACTCACGCTAAATTTTCGCGAGTAGCGAAGAAGTATACTTGTTATATATGAAATTTTGTTAAATGAGAGAGTGAAAATGTAATAAATATCAGCATTTCGTTCGGAGGTAACACGCGTTTTAGTTCCAATTTTGTGATACGTAGGTACCGCTCAGGAGTGGAACTCTGCCTGAATCTGTGTTTCCTGACAAATAGAATTTAGGGATCTTCAAGTGCCAAGTGAATAAGTAACCAAACATTCAGTGAATTGAAGACATTTTTATATACTTTATTTTACTGGTGGAAACGATCTAAGTGTTTTAATTTCTAGGTGTTCAAACAATAAGATAAACAGAAAGGAATTATGTAACTGAACTCAATAAAAACAGAATGCAGTTTTTTTATGATCACGTTCTTTCTCACTTTGTTTCATTAATTTCAATAAGGTAAATTTTTATTTATTTACCTTAAATGCGCGATGTCAATAAAGATATTATGTTTAAACATTAGCTTAGAGATTTGCATAGAAATCTATTTGCACTAAACGATGGAGCTCTACAAAGCAACTACTGCCTTAGTGGTAAGATGTTCCCAAGTTAAGTCACTAAGTGGTTAAATAATGTACGATAGATGTCGGTCCCCTTTCCGAGTTTCTTTGCCCGTTCTTCTTTAAATGCGTTCCTATCTCGAAACTCAGTAGTTTTCAGTGACGGAATTACAAAATAAAACAAAAATGTGTTTCATAAATAATTGGATCACATATTTTATTAAACCACTTTAACCGGATAAACGATGCGTTTATATATATTTTTAATATAGGTATTTAATCCTGATGTTTCGCTTCCTTCTTGCAAAAAACGTAATCACAAATCATTTTGTATAATTCCGCTAACATGCTTGTTCAGCGTCTCTCGTGTAGGCAACAGCAAACAGCTTCTAGGCAAAGCTCTTTTTTAGGTATAATGCCTTATTGGCATCCTGCACATAAGCACAAGCATTTTTCCTTCTAGTGTTAAAATACTTGCAAGAAATGTTTTTATCTTTATGACTTAATGCGAAGAACCGTAGATTAATTTAATGGCCAGGTTGGGTTTTATTAAGTTGTTTTCATTTTAATTACGAAGTATTATGTTGAACAAGCTTCGCTTATTAGTTTACTGAGTAAGTCTGCAGAACCAAGACTTTAAATGAAAAAATACTTTATGTAATATTTATTCCCTTTTTAGAAATCTGCTTAACTTTGAAAGATTTATTTATACATCTTTATATATGAAAATGAGTAAAAACTGAGTGCTGTATATTGAATAAATTTATCTAAAACTGGAGGTGGGCGAAAAAAAAGAGTAACGGAACGCAAAAAACTTTTTATTTTTTTGTCAGTTGTATGTATACACTAATCTTCGAAATTACTAAGCGAATTTTCTGGCGGATTTCACAAATAGACTAAATCCAACTTAAAGCAACATTTAGGCTACGTGATAATTGGACACGCTAATCTCCGAAACTACTGTACGTATTTGCTAACATTTTTTAAGCCCAGCAAACAACTACTCGGCTTTGTTTCATTTGTAAGTGTACGACGACGAAAGAAGATATCGCCATTCGCCGCTCGCCTATTAAAGGCGTTTCGAATAATTTCATCTTTTTTGAAATTAGTTGTAGATGACTTCAACAACGGTACCGGGTTTTGGGACAGCGAGATCCTTAAATGGACCACAAGCCGAGAGAAACGAGACACCATAGTGGTTTTCTAGATGGACGGCATATCCCATGAGGGAGCCTCCCGACCAGCATAGATTCACTACGGCGCTCTAGCTGGAAAGGGAGCACGAGGTGACATAGGGAGCATAGAGAAGCGCCCGGACATGTGCCTTTACCTAGTAAAGCGTGACGTAAAGATGAATTGTATAGACCGGGTCTTCACACTCTTGACCTACGGGTGCGGTGTACAGCATGAGTGTGAATGTAGTGAGTAACTGAACAGTGTCTGTCCAATGTGGAAGGCTTTGGAGGAGAATTGACCCAAGTGATCGTGTTACCGGGGACGACGAAGACATTTCGTGGGCGCCGAAAGTCAAGTTTGATGGAGATGAGAGATACACTGTAAATGTACGAGGGGCAACACGAGGCACCGCGGAGAAATCGGTTTTGGAGGGTTTGTAAGCGATGGATATTAGGGCAGATACACGCTTTGTAAATGATCAACTTGTGAAAAGTGACATTTTATTACGATTCCCTATGAGATAATAAAGCCTACATAGTACAAACGCGGCGCGATTTCGAAGGGCTTTAAGATAAGGTACAAAGATAACCTATAGTCCTGTAAGTATTTAACCTGTTTCTTCCAAACTTGTTTCTTTGTCAAAAAGATGAATTATAGGGAGAAAGCTAGGGTTGCATTGCTGACGAGTAAAGAGGATAGCAGCTCTTTTGTCGGGACCTCGATACGCCATTTACGGAGCCAATCGCTTGATGTAGTAACACCTGAAGTCTAGCTATTACATCTTTTATTTGTCCCTTGTATACGGGGTGGTGTCATCCACGAATAGGGCAAGCTCGAGCCCTATAGCCCTCGTGTCCTCCCCGAATAGCGCATGCTTATTAGCTAGGTATGCCTATAATATGATTTAGCAAACTCACTGACACATTCATGAAATGCACTGACACATTTTATGAAATGAATATTTAAAGGTGAAGGTTAATTAGGTAGTTCTTGAGCTTATTATTATAAATGGGTTAAATTTTATTATTTTAAAATAACATAGGTTATCTTTAGATAATTAAAAACGAAAGTACTTAACGTAACCTACCCTTCGTCCGCAGGTCCTTTGTCAACTCTCGACGAGGGCGAACGCCCTTATTGTGTGCCGATTCAATGGCCACATGTCCGTACTTGAATCGGTGGTTGATTCAAACTTAATTAGGAAGGATAACCGTTGTCCACGGCCAAGATGTTTATAGAAATCCTTATATGGGCCAGGGCGCGTCCTTATATAGCGAATTACCACTTATTTTTGTGCAGGATTTTATTTTACCATTGATGTGTTTTGATAACTTGATGCTTTTTCGTCCATATGAATCTGACAATACTCTAAGTTTATATTGAATGATGTTTTATTACCTTTTTTCATAATAAAGTGGGCGAGACCTGAAACCTGGGTATAAATAATGTATCAGAAGGCTAAATACCAATTTTCACATAATTATTTTTTTATTTCACACTTTTTTGTATTTAGGGTTATGACTTTTATTTTTAATATAAAAACTATATTTAACTATGTATTTATAATTTGAATATCACCAACTTACTCCAATACTCTTATACTCGTCTTGATTTCCTGTGAAACATTATCTAAAATAGTAAGCTCTCGTAAAGTCATCACTTTCCACGATTAGTATACATATACACTATAATGTGCGTTTGTTGTGTAAATACATTTTTTTCACAAATGATTAAAGTTAACTTAATGAAATTAAGCAATTTATGATTATTATTTTTCACTCGCTAGAGAATATTTAATAATACTTTCTTAGTGCTTAGTTATCGTACTAAAATACTTTTTGTAAAAGATTCCATGCTTCAAGACCTAGCTATCTAGTAGCTAGATGCAGCTGTGCGTTGATTAGTTAGATGGTCAGATGGCCAATCAACCAATTAAATTTTTACTTTTATTAGAATTTATACAGGGGAGTATACATATACTAATTTACAGGGGAGGGCATCCATCACATACTATATGTGGTAACAAAGTACACAAAAAATCCACCTTGTAACGCCAATAAAAGGGTCAGGGGGAGAATGGCAATCACGTCCAGCTGGCCCCAAAAATCAACCTCACTTCGTTGCGCTGGTAATTTAGACAAAATTGCCAGCGGCGACAGTCTGACTGGCGTAATATCCACTGCTAGATGACAGACGAGGCTCTGGCGATCGAGTTATGGTCGAAAGAGGCGTCTGTGATCTAGGCGAGGAAATGTCTGCAGAAGGCAATGGGAAACCACTGCATTAGTATTACCTTCTCGTCAGCGACACATACAAACAATGGAAAAGTCGAATAAAACACGACTCCGAGTGCACGGCGTCCCATTTAATGGGACAGGGATGCGAAAAAACCCCGAGTGTAGATTTAAGAATACTCTAGCAGTTGCTACTTGGAATGTACGCAGCCTTTTGCTTCCAGAAAAAATTTACAATGTCATCCTGGGGACGAAGCGTCTGAATTAAGTGATGCGAAACGAGTGAAGAGCAGAAACCAAGTAGATGTTGACCATGTTACGCATTACGCCGGCTCTAACGTATCATCCAATTCGTATGGAGTGGAGGTAATCACGAATACCAAAATAGTAAAAAACAGCGTGAGCGCGATAGCACGATAAGTATAGCACAATCAGATAGGCACTAAGCCTAAATCCCATCGTGCTATACTTAACTCTTAACAAAGACCACTTCGAACTTGAAAAATGGGTGCCTAAGCAGTTTGGATGGTTCAGAAGATTTATTGTCTAATGGAAGAACGTAGGAATTATAAGAGCACAGATATTACTAAAAATGACAACCTGAATAAAATAATACCTAATGAGGTACGCTACAACCGGGAAATTTGGTTGAAGTTTGTGGAAGAATGATAAAAAATATTGATTTTATAAATGGATATGGCCTTCCGCCAAGTAACTACTGATTTTGTCAATAGTTACTTCATATATAATAAAATCTTTTAGATAGAAAATTGAACAATTTCTGTTTGCAACTGCCATTTTATCAAATATTTTTTAACGGGATTTTGATGCTTTTGAATGAAATACATAATTTTCATTATGTATGTTTAAAATGTTTTCATTACGTGCAAATAACCGTAGACTTGAGGATTTCTTTCATTTTAACCATTCCCCCCCTAGAGAATAAATAATTGCACTATTTAATGAGATCAATATTAGTAAAACATCTCGAAATTTTTATATATTGGTAAGTTATGCAATAATGAGTATCATTCATTTAACTTATAAGTTATTTTGTAATAACCCATTTAATGAACAATATATTTCTTTACTTTTGACTTTGTATCTGGTTTTGGGTTCTACCCGATTTTATACATTCAATATAATTACGCGCCAATGTGTGCGCCAACACCTAAGTGTTTATAAATCCGATACGTCGAGGAATTTACTACAAATCACAATTAAACAACTGGAATCGTTTCATAGTTAACATTCTCGTCAGAGCAGCGCGTACCAAACGAGGGGCCACTTGTGAGACCAGCTCAAGGCCAATTAGACGGAGGCCACTCCATTCAAGGGCCGCTTATCCCTCGAGATCTCTCCACCTCATCTCATAGACGGAGTTTATACTTTGATGTCCATCTTATACATTTTTCCTCGGAACGAAGTTACTTAAACTGATTAATCGTTTTCCAGCATGTTTTTCCGACATCCATATTGTAACAATTAGTGATCTTAATAAAATTCACAGTTGCAGGTAAACGTTTTTGTGATGATCATTATGCATTTTGTACATACTTATTTACTGCTTATTTTATTTTATCATTTACTCCTGTATGTACTTAAATGTAATTAAACCAATGCAAACGCTGTTTTTATTCTATGCAATTATTTGGATATTTCTTATGTTTCTATTATAACGAGTTGACGAGTTACAACGAGAGACGTCAATGTTGTAATAAAAATTATTTAAAAAAAGCAAACTCTTGAAAAAATAAAGATTTACATTATGATCTGAAATAAGTCATTGAAACTGCTCACCAATAAGTAATTGATTTACTGCAGAACTTCGTCTCAGCCAAATGACGTCCACTGTTAGACAAGGAATTCTACAATGACCATTTCTATACTTTCCGCTCCCATATGCTTCCCGCTACTTTCACCAGATCGTCCGTCTACCGAGTGGGAGGCCTGCCTACGCATCGTCTTCCGGTCCGGGATCGCCACTTGAGAACTTTTCTGCACCAACGGCCATCAGTTCTACGAGCTATGTGCACCGCCCACTGCCACTTAAGTTTGGCAATTCTGCGGGCAATTTCAGTTACTTTGATTCTCCTACGGATTTCCTTATTTCTAACTCGATTACTTATCGAGTATCGGTTGACTTAAATAAATGTGTCATTGCTAACCGTGGTTTTCCTTATGTTCTTTACCCTTACGTTCGTTGGGATTGGGATTCCAGGTAACAATATATTGTTGTTAATTTACTTGGTGAAAATATCACAATAGCGTCCATATCGGGCAGATGATACTTGTGTGTGTTTTGGTCCGAGCGACCGTATTAAATCAGCCATCTGCGCTTTAAGGGATCCACGAACGCAGTGAGAAAGGTCACTTGAGCTAGCTTAGTTTCAGTCCTAAAATATCTAAAAAAAATTGCCGCTTCTTCCTACCTCTTGCACCTCGGGCAATCCCTATTATTAAACACTTAGTATATGTTTTACATGAGGGTTATAGTACTAGTAGTAGTTGGTAATTTTCTATATATGTTAAGAAATGTGATATCGTTATGCAGCAGGATATGAGATTTTATCGCCTAGTTTAAATTGTTTATTAAATTTTTTCACAATTTCATGATTTTGTTAGGATGGGAGTGAGTGTTTTTTCTGATTGCCCCCCGATGTTAGAGATAATATGGCTGCAATATGGTTTCGAAATTTACTACAAGAGTTCCTTTAGTGCTTAGTAACTTTGGTGAGGTATCTTATTAGAGTTTAGTATAAAAACTCAAGCACCATATTCACATGATATTCCGATTTTTTCCGTGTTCCGTATCCCACTTTATTTGACTTAATAGAAACTATTAAAAGCACTGCTAAGGACCATATTAATTCTTCTTACAAAAAATGTGTTAAGCACTGTCGTTTTTTATACAAGCGATGCAACCTTGTTTTCAAATAACTAGATGGCAATTAATAAATTATAATTAAAATGTTCTGGCAAGTTGGTCGTTGTTATTGTTTGTACCTTTAGATAACATTTTCCGATTGGTTTTAAAATAAACGCGAAATTTTATTGTAATAATTCACCTTTACCTTAGCATTTTCAAAAATATTTAGAGTTGACAAATTAATTATCGAGCCAACCTTCAAAATGTTATAACGGAGCAGAATACACAAGTGTTAACCAAACTTTTGTAGACCCTCTATACTATAAACTTACGTGTTGAACAAATCCATGCCATTTAGATGATGTTCATTGTTATGGACCTCCGTGACGGTTAAACCCTTATTTGAAAAGGCCGGTAACGCTAAGTCCTTATTCTATCCAACCGTATCATGTAGTGGTAAGGATGAATTTGGAATGCATTAGCTAAGTAATGTTGCGCTTCATCTCGGACTATTCCACCTCGACATCAGCATATTGTTTCCGCATGAATATTTCATCATCGACTAGGGTCTTGTCTTCAGTTGCTTGCCACTGTACTACAAGAGTGTCGTTCGGTTATATCGATATTTAAAAATGTCGATTGATATTTGATATAATATTTAAGTCTAGGAAAAGAAATAAAATAATGAATGGCAAATACTTTTACTACTTGTAAACTAATATTATATACAAAACTTTTCTTTAACACACGTAGCAACAAAATGCTTGTGTATCGTGTGTTTTATCGATTGGAATGTTGTAATAACGTGTGGACCGGATTTCTTACAAAAAATATTAGTTTTTCTATATAATCTTCACAACTACCCATTTCACATTTAAAGACACGTAAAAGAAAACTGCTGTAATTTTAGTCAGATGATTTGCTTATATTACTAAGGATCCTTTTATTCTGTAAATTTAATTTAAGAAAAAATAATCATGTCAATGTGTGTTTTTAAAATATCGATATTTTCCCAGCATTATTACTGATTAATACGGGAAGGTATCGGTGGTTAAGTAACAGTATCTGTTTTAATATATGTACATTTTAAGTGGGTATTTTCCTTAGTTCTCGCTTTGGTAGATCGGGATCATTTGTATATTGAAAACCTATGGTATTACTTAGCATTTGTTGTGTCTTAAGCAATTTATTTATTAAAACAATTATCTTGGTATTTATTATTTTGGACACGTTTGGTATTCTTTTGAATTGTCGTCATAATTCAACAATAGCTAAATAAAGTCCGAGTGTACAATAAGTATATCGATTGATAGATTAGAATAATTGTAACCGAAGAAACAACAAAAAACTGATCTTGATAATTTAATATGATTTAATGAAGACTAGTCACTATTTGCCTAAAATAACATTTAAAATTGATCTGTATCATAATTTGTACCGAAATAGACGCTGCTCGTTAATTAAAGTCTTATTTTACCGCTTACTTAAAGCGGTTCTGTTTATTTAATTCTCAAAATAAGTTTGATTCAGATTTGCGCCCTCAAATATAAAATCCAATACGAATGGTTTTCTGATAATTTTATAGCTCATTAGTTTTTTTACAGAAAATAGGTATGCATTTGACCACTATCTTGCCGGATGATAAACGACAATGCGGTCTAGTATGTGACGGGCTTGCAAAGAAGATACCTATTCACTCGTGACTTAAAGACCCCTAAATTGTATTTGTCACGTAACACAGATTCGGGCAAAGAGTTCCACTCCTTAGCGGTACGTATCACAAAATTGGAACTAAAACGCTTAGTGCAACTCTCTGGTTGTCCGATGAAAAAATGGCGACGGCGCAACAAGATTGTGCAATTCTGCTGCACGAACTTATAGGCTTGCTACCTTCCGTCTATGCTCATGATTTAGAGCTTTTGAGCTTTTTATAAAAAGATTTGTCGACGAGCCTCTTGGCCCTCCTCACAATGGACCCAAGCGTCTGGAGCTGGTATCGGGCAGAACCGTCCCAAAGATGAAAACAATACTCCATTTACGATCGAACTTGTGCTTGGTAAAGGATGAGCAACTGTTCGGCGTGAAGTATCTTCTCACCTTCTCCAGAATGCCAAGTTTATGACTTAACTTGGTTTTAGTCTTGGATCACCCTCCTTTCAGTCCTTACAGTACTTATTTAATAAAACAACAAATGATATGAAAATATGAAATCAACTTATAAAGTTTCTATTGCCGGAAGATGGGCTAACATCGGTCAAGAAGGTTGATAAAGAATACCTCTTTATCATTTTTCTGGTAAAAGTCATTTGACTGGTAAAAATTATCAGTCAGACTCATGATACTTTTTATAGTGACTGATTGAGAGTTCTTTGAAAATACTTATTGATTTCAGTTCTTTAATTACATTTCTTTATGGATTACAACAGCACGATGGGGTTGCACCACAACGAAGTCTGTTTTGACGTCGGTGTTTTCATCAGCTGTACTGGATACTACAGCTATTTCAACCTTAACAATCATTTTGAAAATATTTTGCCGTTTCAGATTATAGCTTTGGGCGGTACATACAAATCTGTCTAGAGGTCATATGAACCGATTTCATTTTGCTTTCACGGAGTGCTTGACAGTTCATGAAAACAATATTGCTAGTTCACGACGAACCTAGATTATGTGGAAAAAATATTACTTTGGAGCTTTAGACGGTACCTACATACAAACCTATGCCCACTTCTTTCCAAATCTTCTGCGAACTGTACGCTCGCTCACTTGCACTCGTCACATGACTTCAAGCTTATTTTAAGCCTGCACAGCCATCACCTGCGTGTACCTGTGAGCTCCAAGTTGTAGGCAGCCATCCCACCTCGAAGTGCATCTTTTTATGCTTTGGCCCCTCCTCTTTACAAACTAATTAGTCAACTGGTACTGTCGAATTCTGCAATGAATCTTTGTTATTCATTACTGCATTCTGGCGGCAATAGATAGATTGATTATTCATTTTATCTGTTCTAATAATCTGTTGTTGGTGATAAATCGGGCATTTTATTTTAACTAAGGTGCCCTCTATTGACACAAAAAAGAATAACTTTTACTAATAAAATTGAGAATTTATAAAACTATTCATCTTTCATAAGACAGCTCGGACCACTTTGAATATATCAGTATAAACGGTAAACAGAAACAAAGCGATGAAAATAATGAGTGTCGCCTTATATTGCATTTTTAAATTAAAGGGTAACATAACTGGCCAGTCGTTTATGAAATATTATGAAAAATAATGTTTTGTTTTTGTGTTTCGCCAATATTTGTTGTTGGTGTTTTTACCTCCAATATTATTTTTGCTTCTTGTTTACTGGTAACATCTCATTGATAAATTTAAAATACAGTTTAATTTGACATTTGATTCAGAAATTTCTTTCGTGTGGTCCTAGTGGGTACAGGGTACGGAAAGGGGTTAGCTTTGTGAAGAAAGGAGACATAATTTTCTAAGCTTTATTATGACTTTCAACATAATTTTGTAAATTACTGATACATAATTACAGAACTGGAATGGTGTGGCGTGTCTAAGCGCTCATAAAAAAGGAACAAGTAGTCGTACATAGTTCTCTTTTTAAATTATGAGAAACTTTTATTTCGACGTTTTACTTCGCGATCATTATTATAAGAGCTCTTCTTAATTGATTTTCTTCTTTGATTGCTTCTTTTGATTTTTTTCTTGATTTTCTTCTCTGATTGATTGCTTACATAACTGCCATGCAAGGGCATGGCAGTTATGTAAGCATATATCTGCCTCGGATGTTCATGAAAGGCATTAATTAAACCGTTACCGTTTTAACTCCTACGCTGTCTTAGGTCGTTAAATAATGTGCAGCTAACAGGTTGTCTTATTCTAAAATGTTAAAATTATATGTTAATCGAGTTTATTATAAAAACGTTCCTTAATAATTTGAGCAACAAAAGACGAATTTAGTCTTCAATAATCATCCCAAAATTGAGTACTCTTCTTTCTCGTTACTCGTCCCAGGTACCTACTATTATTTGAGTAAATATTCAAATCTTGTTTGTTCGTCCGTCCGTGAGGGAAAGCAATATTTTAATGAAGCGATTTCTTTTCTTTCGTGTATTTTTGTCTCCTTCTAGCTCGGCGCCAATTCTGTAATTGCTTCGTTACAGTTTTGGGATTGTTTTTGAGAGTTTTTCTTTAATTGAATATAGACTGCCGTATGGAATTAAAATTATATATTCAATATGGTGACAGTAAAGGAAACATTCAATACCAACTGTTTATTTATATGAATCCAGTAATAACAATGGGTATCATTATGATGCTTTATTACCATTACATTCATATGTAAATGAATCACATTTCAAAAAACTCTTTCCTAAAAAAATGTTCTCCAAAAATATTCTTTAAGTTTTATAATTATCGTCCTATTATTTTTGAGGACCGTCTTAATTTCGTTTGTAATTCTGATATGTTCATATTTCTTTAACATAAGTTTATTCTTTTTATGTATATTTTTACCTCTTGACCCCAGATTAAGAACTCTATTAGATATAAGTCAGGGGAATCGTGGTGGCTTGATATAAGCATGGTGTATGCTACTGTACAAAAATGGTATTCCTCAATTTTGTTGCAGAGGTCATCTTGAGTTTGCAATTATACCGAATACAAATGATTATTTCTATTATTACAATTTTAAATTTTAGAAAGAAATTTCAGATCAATCGGCCTGCAGGAAGGTGTAAAATTCAATGACTAGATTTGGTTCTCAAATGACACAAAGAAAACAAAACCGTTTAAAAAATAAATAGTGTTAA
Organism: Calamotropha paludella; assembly: GCA_927399485.1. Classification (NCBI taxonomy): domain Eukaryota; kingdom Metazoa; phylum Arthropoda; class Insecta; order Lepidoptera; family Crambidae; genus Calamotropha; species Calamotropha paludella. Next base: position 12,904,554 of record OV656803.1, on the reverse strand, counting down.
AGCAATTTTCGGCGTTTGGTTCGTTTCGCCATAAATTGATCTCTCATCGGTTTTTTTTCTATAGATATTAAGAGGTTCGTGGCATTTTTTATACAAAGAAAACTTACACTGCATTAGAGAATCATATGGGAGTACTATTAACTTAGTCTTTTAGTTCCAATATTTTAGTTTGAGGCATTTTCACTAAAGCTTTTAATAATATAAGAAATATTTCGTTTGCCAGTTGCAACTTCAGTTTATATAAACTGTTGCTTTCACGTAAAACTCGTCTTTAGCAACTTAACAATTTACGAAGCTCGACTATGAAAGTAACTGCTTTTCCTAATGAAAGGGTCAGGCGACGATAGGAGTTAATGGCCCAATGGTTTTCGAATAATTATGCTAATGGCCCGTGCTTCATAATCTTCGGTAGCTAATCAATCTTCGTTCGACATCGTGTTATCTGTCGTGACCATTTAAAATTTTTCTCGAATGAATAAATATTTTGCATTTTAATATCGTCTTTGAGTGGATAAAAAAATATATGAAGAGCCTGTGGTACTTAAACGATGATTGGACTCATGAAATTTTTTAATAAGCTTATTTTTATATTCTTTATTTGTAACATATCGCTATGTATTGCTTTAAATCTGTTTTAAAATATAGCAATATTTATATATGTATTTCAACGATAAAATAACATATAAAACGACTTTTGAGATTAATTTGTCTTTAGATAAAATTTCAACAGAACAATTAAGGTGTTTTAAAACTATAATACATCACATTGAGCCATATATACAATATACTCAAAACTTATAAAGGTAAAAATGTGATAAATTATTTATAAGATATTTTTAGGATACGATATAAAATTTTGTCAATTGAGTTCACATTGAAAAGAAAATTATAAGGATCCTCATTAATTTTTCTGTTTCTTGGTATAATTTATGAAAGTGTGAATTAAAGCTAGTTGTTCCAACAACTGGAACTGACCAATGGCATTTTTAATAAGTTTTTTATTTTCTCTACATTCTTTATATGGTGAATTTTTCTGTACGTATGTATGTCACTCAACTCGTCCTGAATGGTTGGACTGGTTATGTGTAATTTTGTGTGTGTTTGAAAGGGTTCCAGAATGGTTTAGTCATTTAGATTCACAATTGGACCCGACAGGGACTCGCTGGAACTGGACTTGACAACGTCTTCTAGGTCCGCTAGTTAATGATAAATTTGAATTAAAATTGATACGTAATAGCTCAGTCTTATTTTATGACATGTAGATGACGTCTTCGAAAGCTTTCGAAACTATATGATCCGATCCTAGGATTGCGATCGGACAAAATAAGCATTGTCCTATTTAAATTTCGTTAGGCTATATAGATGTGCGCTAGAAAAAAGTACACAACTTTTTCTTTTTTTTCTTTAACATAAAAGAAACAGTTATTCTATATAACCTCACAGTTGAGAATGATATAGGCAAGAAATTGGACGTCAAAAGAAATATAGCACAAATCCATTCCAAAAAATATTATATTATATTTTTTGGAATGGATTTGTCTATACGAATGTTTACATGTTTGATAACTGTACACTCAGGACCCTAAAATACTTTTCATATTCAACTTATAACTATGTATTCAGGTTACTAATTTATTTTACGCTTCATACCTACAAATTCCTTTTCCCCGCTCTCAAAGAACTTTTACTGAAAATAATGCTTGTTACAGCTTTTATAGAAAATAAGCTTAAGAACAAATTTAAGTTTTCTTATAAATAAGAATTAGTTTTCTTCACTGTCAGTTGTAGGGTTTGAATATTTGTTTGGTTAGTCGTTAAGATTTCAGATATGTCGTAAGGTATGGTTTTATTGTTGTTACTGTATTGTTATTTTTTCTAGCAGTATTAAATATTTTAACCTCTTAAATATTTTGTTTTGTAACTTTAGCCTCTGGTTTTGGATCGACAGGTTGAATGCGCTCGCGCTTTTTCCAGCTTATTTGTAGTCGGTAGAAATGGAAAAAGCAACGTGGTTCCTCATTTATTAAAAGTCCATCGTCACTTGGACAAGCTATATCTACGCGGGGGTGCGGCCATCCATCTAAGGCTTTTTTGCTAACTTTGAGTGTTAGGTTTAAAATTATGTCTTATTTTATTTTATCACATTTTATATGCGTTTACTGATTTTTATTTTATTTTATTAGCTTAAAAATATTAATTCACCGTGGTTGGTTGGTACAGCAAACTAACATCATGACAAAGCGATTAAGCACTCCATCCACAATTTAATTATGTGCGCTAGCAGGCCTCCATAAATCTTGAGGATGTATATTGAAGTCCGGTTAACCAAACGTGATAAGCATTCGCTGCGATAAACCATTAATAGAGAGTGACAGATAATGGGTCGTTACCTAATTCTAGTGGTTTATGTGCTAATGCTTGTACCGCCCTAATGGAATCTATTGTTTAGCTTAATTTTCATGAAGCGATATGAGATAAGCGTTTAACTCCATTTTAAATGAAGCGATATTTAATGTGCTTTTTATTGAGCTATATCTTTCCCGCCTTTTCTCCTAAATAGATTCACAATGGCACTGCTGCTTCTTTCGTTTTGGTTCCACCATTGTTTTGCTGGCCCAAAATATTTTTGATTGTGTTCACATCTGAAGATATTGAAGGCCATGCTTTCTTTTTCTTACAGCGATTATTTTTTTTCGTTAATCACCGAACGAGGCGACTCTATTCTCTCCATAGTAGTATCTGTATTATCTTTGTTAATAGTATGGTACATGTAAAAACTAAAAGTTTTGTATAAAAAGTTCTGTATATAAAGTTGGAAATTCCTCAAAATGAAAAGTTAATGTGAAATTAAAATTCAAACTTTATTACTCTTTAATAACCAACAGTACTCAGTCGGAACACTGTCGCGTTGTACTCGAGTACTTTTGTTTGTCGAATTTCCAAGTGGAGATAATAAGCAAAGTTGGGTGTCTCGCACGAGCTTCGTTATTGGGTTATTTAGAATATAAACTGGCAATCTCGGGAGAACTGAGTAACTGCTTTGCTCAGATAATCTCCCTTTGTTGGTACGACTTTGTTTCCAATTTGTGACAAGCTAATGTTTGATATTTGTATGAAATTGCCTACTTTTTCTTTTTATTTATTGTTTATGGGCGTCAACTTAGTATATCGCAAATATAAAATTAGGATTGAAGTTTGATATTTACTGGCGGTTATTAAAATTTATCAAAAGATGGGTTTGTAATTCCAACACCTGAATACCACCATGACACTAAAGCAAATGTAGTATGACGTGTCGAACAAAAATAATATGGTGCCGTCCGCATTCAGTAAAACTTGAACAATCCCTACCTATTATACTCGTAACTGGCTGCCTTTCATACCAAGATGTAGGTACCAAATTTAGTTTCGAAAACCATTGTTACCCTTACACAAAAGTTCGATGGAGGCGTGTCTTACAACATTCTTAGCTGCTTAAAGTGTCCCCCTGTATTTATTAGAATATTAAAGATGTTGCCTCTTTATTGACTCTTATCTTGTTTTGGGGACAATAAGTGAAGAAAATTGCTTCTGCTATTACTGAATGAGAGGTTAAATAATGATTATTAAAATAGAAACACTTCCATTGGATCTCAGAACATAACTGAAACGAGTCTATATTAATTTGTTTACTAATTTTCACTGTTAGTAGTAATATTTTCCCCGCTCAACATGCTCAATGTTAACAACAAATGCTAGTTACATCAAAAATAAAATCAAAAATTAAAAAAAAAAAAAAACTGGTTGGTTGCCTGTAAAGTCGGTATACGGGCGAAAGTTTTACGTGACAACGACTTTGAGTGGTAAAATAATTTTAATGTGAATTTTCATTCGTATAGTAGGAAGAAGGATGAAATAATAGTAACAATTTAAAACATTTATTTATACAAAGAATTATATTTAAAACATTAATTTATAGGCACGCGTCCCTTCCACTTTTTATGTCTGTCTCTCTCGCTCTTAGGCGGGCTAACCATGCCCAAGTGAAAGGGACGCGTGCCTCTCACTCGCTCTCATTGTAAGCGCATAACGTGAGCGGAGCGTAACGCAGTTTCTTGAAGTGTCACCCGGCAAACCAATTTATAAGACGTTGTCACGTCAAAATTGATCCAAAATATCATGATATATATGGTTAGCCAGGGTTACCTTTATCTTGCATTAGCTGCTTACGACTAATAAAAATACTAAATGTAAACAATAGAATGACCGGCAAGAAACCAATTAAAACCTTCAGCGATTTAAAGAAATTTGTTACATTTTTAACCAAAATCCTTGCTCATTTGTTTTTGAAAATATATTTATCGAAACCAATGTTTTGATTCGATTGATTGAACTGTTGTAAACTTTATGAAATCAAGACTGACTGCCTATGAACTTTGATTGTTGTTGTTTTATTTATAATGTCTATTTCGTTTTTTTTTTATGTAATTACTAGCGGCCCGTCCCGGCTTCGCACGGGTGGACAAAATTCTTTAAATTTTTCTAGCTTTAAATATAGCCTATCTTATTCAGCGTGAATGTAGCTTTCCAATGGTGAAAGAATTTTTGAAATCGGTTTAGTAGGTTTTGAGTTTATTCATTGCAAACATACAAAAATACAAATCTTTCCTCTATATAATATTAATGTAGATTAAAAAAACATGAGACAAAAGATTCCTTTTCCTTTATCCATGGCTGGCGTTATGAATGCATGATGTTTTGTGTTTGTGTGTGTATGTGTGCAAAATCAAAATATATTGATGAAATTGTATTGTGTAAGAGTATCAGAGCTACCAGGAAATCATGAGTGTCTAAGAGGTTTCGTAATATATCAAGCAGCACGTACCGACCCTCGTCACGCCGCATGACGCCGGCTCCCGTCCCACTACCCGCACATCTCATCGACAAAAAAAAAACTACAAACACCCCGTCCCATATTTTGCTTATAGGCGAGAATTGTTATCGTAAAATATTGTTATCGACTCGTCGGGTGAAACGGACCTTTGAAATCGTTAGATCAAGATAATATTTGTTTTTTTTTTAATAAACCTCCATTTATTTTAATTGCACTGTTTGCCATATTTTTTTAAAAATTCAAATGAAACCTATCATATATCCTAAGTTGGATCAAGTGGCAGGAATTTTTTGTATATAAAAATGAAAAAGCTATTTACCAGGAAAACCCAAGATAATGGACAGTCAACGTGGTTTTCGGAAACAATTTTTTTTAAACATAAACAACAGCCGATGGTTACAAATTAAATAAATTCCGTTTGCGCTCCAAATTATTAGAATAATTGCTAAGTAAATGGCGTCAGTCCTCCGGGGGCAGTATTGGAATAAAACGGTTGTAAACACATTGGAGGCGGGCGGACGAAATGAAAAAAGGTCATTCCGGCAGTCGTAAACTCTTGACGTATTAATTTAAACATCTTAAAATAAAAGCTTCAACATTTTATTAATGCGAGTAATCAGGCCGCGCCATTTATGAAAAACCACGGCAGCACTTCAATAGGTAATCTCGAACGATCCGTCAAAAAATTTCTTTCGCTTTCATGCTGCCTGGGTCTTGGCAGAAAATATAAATAGGGCGTCATGCTTGCCTGGTAAGTTGTCGAGTAATAAAAGGTTTCCTTTTGGGAATTGTTATTCTCGTGTACAACGGGCCTTTTTTAATTACTGTGAAGATCACAAAGAATTTCAGATTCATATTTTTTTCTTATTCTTTCGTGTAACTTATTTAATGAATAAAATAATTCTTTGGACACATTAGAAAAATGATTAATTATAATGAGTATTAAAATTAAACCAATTTCTTGTACTGTGTTCGGTGTAATGATAATTCTGTGCCAAATTCTCTTTAAGTTTTCGTGTCGACCATCCTCAATAATTTAATTGCGTTTTATAACACACAAATAATTTATCATCAAAAATTGTTGCACAACTTTTATTATGTAAATATTAATGGTTATATATTTCATGACAAGAATTCATCTTTTTAATAAAATTATTTCTAAAACAGATTATTTGTTTTACAAGAGGACAGTGCAATTTAGTCTTTTTAGAAGCTAAAATGCAGATTGCGGCTGGCAAACAAAGATGAAAAGAAAGACTAGAAAATTGCCGCACAGTTTTGGGGCAACTTAAAAATTCCACAAAGCTGCTGCTCTGAACTTTTTGTCATGAAAATAAGTGAATCAGGATATGCCCGAGCCTGCACTGCGACACTATTACGTGATGCAGCAACCCTGGTACTCTAGTAGCTAGTACTATAAAAGTTGATGATATCACGTGTATGCATTTATTTCATTTCACCCATTACGATATTTGAATTATAAGAAATATTTGAACAGTTATTTTGTTAATTTAGAGGTAGGTATGGTGACAAATATTTTGATACAACTCTTAACAATAAACTGATCAGATTTCATAAAATATAACGACAAAAATCTTTGAATATTACCAAACATTGTATTACAAGTTCAATGACCAATGTACGTCACTCGTACATATTGTCATCACCATAATCATATCCCCACTTGCGTGAAATTAGAAAAAAAATTACAACTTGATTTTCTAACGTAATTAACTTTAACCGATTCGTTGCTTCATACAATTACAGAAACGAAGGCTACGAGCTTGATTTACGTGAAAAATGAAAATAGTTTTATTCTGGGTTGATTTTCCTAAAACTTGATTTGAAGGAGTTATCATCGATTTAAAAATGACACGGTTTCAGTGGCTAACGCCACACGCAAAAAAAGTGATCAGCAACGAATCGGTTAATCGAATGGTCTATAAATAAAGATAATCGAATAACGATGTTTTTTTTTCAGGTAAGTAAAAGCGATACTGGCAATTGGCGAAATTTGCATCTGGCGAACTTGAAATTGGCAAGTAATATTGGTTAGCAAACATATATTTACGGAATAAAAACACAAGAGGTGCAATAAAGTTAGGAATTGCATTTTTGCAATATCAACCGCCCCCTCGGGTGGAACAGCTCCGTAATGGCTCCCTGATGGAATCGCCGTATCTTCACCGCTTCGTCGCACCAAGTGCCTACATATCGAGTTAATTTTGTTGGTACGCTCTAACGATATCCCGTTATTTTCATTTTTCAATACCATTTGACGCCACCTGGCATGACACGGAACTGAGAGATGAGAAAACATTTCTTCTCTTATTGCCTTTATTAGCTTTTTCAAATTAGTCAATTCTCATAGGGATTTTTAATATTTAAGATAACTTTTTTAAAAGATAACTGCTTCCTCTTTCTGGATACTTTTTGTTGTTTTGTAAATTACAAGATTTTTTAAATAAAGTTAAGAAAAGCGTTAAGATTTTAACGAAGTCTCAATTTTGATGTGTCATTTTCAGTCTTCAGTTCTCAGTGAATCGCTTCTTTGGCATAATGTGAGCAATATTTAATGAATCTATAACTGAACCTTCCATTATCTAAATGACGCGTCACATCGGAATACTTAGTGCGTCCCGTGACGTATTTATCTGGGCCATAAACCGGGTCGGCGGCGGGGCGCGCCGGCCAGCCCTGTCCTGTCCGTCCTGGTGACGTATGTCCGGCCGTAAACCGTCCGGATCCTTATCAGCGGATAGATGACGTAATTGCGCGTTGTGCCGCGAGACAAATACTCTTTGAGATTGGCTGAAATTGGATATTTTTTACTCCGCGGCGGAATTTGTTGCTTGAACTTTATTATCATGGAACATTATTATTGTCATTTCACTGTCAAGCTTAGCGTGAAATAAAACATAAATGGTTGTAAAATCACTAACAATTGTGTTACTTAAGTCTTGATTAATATAATTTCTGCACAGCGAAATATTCCACATAATGTGTAATTGAAATAAAGATAAATAGGACAAAAATAGCTGGTATAATATCGTGAGAACTACTTAACTATAGCATGAGTGAATTCTACACATTATCCGATAGATTTTTTGAATTCAGTAAAATTCATAAGAAAACGTCGATAACATTTTATTACAGCATACACATATTTTACATCGAGTTGAACTCGCGCTATATTTATTATTTCTAATTAAATTACTCCATGAAAATTGAAAATTTATAAAAAAAATCTATAACAGTAAAATTAATAACAATAATATTTCTTACTCTCACACCAATTAATTTTACCCAAATAAGTATGGCTTTTGTTGGGTACCTACAAGAGTGACGCTTAATGTTTAGCGGACAATAATGATACATAGATATGTTATATTTATGAAAAATAATGCTCTCAATTGTTACGGACCCCAAATGAAATGCATTTTCCATCGTTCGGCGGAAAGGCCTAATAAATAGAGTAGAAGACCCTGGCGGTTCATTGAAAACGTGATATCATGTAAAAAAACCGTAGTGACAACTTCATGTGTATAAAGTTGAAGCGCATACGTTTGTTAATATAAAGTTTTTGCATTTAGTTACTACTGAATGTGCCCGAATAGTTGGGGACTAAGTGGAACTCGCGGAGTTCCGTCGAAGGCCTCGCATTCGTGTGCTACAAGTTGACGAGATTCGTTGCGTTGTTTTTTTCTACCACAACTTGTATGTGCCAAGTTAATTCAGAGCTTTTCCATTGAGTAACTACCTACTAAAAGGATTCGAAAAGGTATAAGGCGGAATCATGCGAAGTTCCATCGAACAACTGATATCTGCGCTATTTAAGTTGGAATAGCTTTCTTATGTTTCGATGTCACATTGCCACCTGCTTACGCTGTGCCGCAATTTTCCCATTGTTGTTTCTATATTGTTTATAGTTCAAAATTTCGTTTATATTTACAAGTTGTCCAGAACAGACCTATATAATGCGTATTGTTTTAGTCTGTGTGTGACAATTGAAATTAGGCTGTGGCTCTCCTTCTTTAAATTATTCTTCTCACTGCTTCCTTTGCCGTCACCAACATAAGTTCACAAACAGTAAAAATTACAATTAATTATAAACTTAAGTTTTTATAATGCAAACACGTTCATATACGTATCAATATAGCAGCTCGAAGGCGCAGTGGATTTTGTACTGCGCATATTTTATATGCGGAGGCTATGCTTTTGCGAGGAGATGACGACTCGGTCACAATATATTGCGATACCTTGACATAAAATGATATTTTAACTATAGTATTTTTAACAAAGATGATTCTGACACTAATGTTCACTTAAAGCAATTTTTTCTCCACTTGAGTTTCGTAAAAATAAATTATTAGATACCAAGGAACATTTTTTGTACGGCCTAGGTAGATATACAAACTCATAATACACAAAATGGGGGCCAGTTTTTAATATTTATTTCTGTCAATGTATAATAATATTATTGCAGTCATTATACATTATTTGAGTTTTGCATAATGCAAATGGCCGGTATGTTTATAAACTGAATGCTACTGATGCATTGGACACACATCCGTCAGATACCCACTATCAACATGTGGTAATTTTCTTTTAAAGATATCAAATCATAATAGATTACGATAATCGTATCTACCGTGAGAGATCCTGAACCGTAAATTATATATACTATACTGAATCCCAACGGTAGACAATCTAATTTAACATTTTCGTCATAACTTAATATTTACTATTTCCTTAACTTTAATTTTTAAATGGTGTCCTATATTTTATTTGTTCATAGTCTGATACATAAATATGGTTGAATGTTACTGCAATTTGGTAATAGTTTCGTAAAATTTCTGTATATAAACTTAGAAACTACTCAAAATGCACAGGGCGTGTTTTACGAAACTGCGGCTTGAGGCATTCCATGTGAAGCGGACAGGTAAAAAATGTTGACGTATTCGACTTTAGTCATACTTGAATTATACCTATATATCTTCTCTGGCTCTGTCATTATAATTTGCAACATTCTATGTACTAAGATGGAACAAATCCAATAAAATGAAAAAAAACATCCAATTCGGTTAAGTAGTTTCGGAGTTCATCGCGGTCAAACACTGTGACATGGATTTTTATATATAAAGAAATATAATTGACGTGTTAAAGGGCATTCAAATTTTGGCTAACTTACAAGTATGTGTTACTTTAAAACCCGAGTACGCAGTCACTCAAACGAGCTCAAACTCTATGGTGTTGTGTCGTTTCATTGCGGAGTTCCTATGGCCACCTTCCAGCTCCAGCATCAGATCAGCCCCATGTCATCATAATATTGCATTGTCACGCGATATACAAATGCATGCAAAATTCAACCTCAATCGGAAACCTAAAAGTGACTCGAATTTAACTTGCAAGATTTCATTACAGACACCGTGGCAGGTGAAAGTGATAAAAACTTAAATTATAATTGTCAATGAATAATAGTCTTTATAAAAGTTTATTTTTTTGATTTAAATACCTATTTATAATAATATTATGTTATGTGGGTTATGATAGTATATTGTCTATGTTATTAGTGGGTAGGAACGTTGGTACTTAAGAAGATTCACATTCTACATCGCGGTGTTGAGATTTTAGCACTGTCCTATATATACCCATTGGAATTTATTCGATTTATTATGGCGACCAAAAATGATATTCTAAATGCAAAATACAATACCAGGGCTACCTGGTACGTAAGGTACAAAATACCATCACCAAGAACCAGGTCTAAAAATACTTGCAAGTTTCATGAGAATTAAGTTGAGCTCACCGACGGCATCTGCGTTGTTCACTGTTTGTGTTTCGTAGTTGGTAGTGAGACCAATTGTTTGATTTGCAACGACCCCGCGGGTATAATGTTGACACTGAGATTCAGTTCATAGTTGCTAACGACCAATAAAGCTATCGTTTAAACTTTAAAGGCGTTTCTGCTTGCGTTGATTAAATAGACACTTATTGAATATGTCCGTGTCGATTTGAAGGTTGCTACCGAATTGTTCTTTAAAAGAAAAATAAAACATATAAATGTAGAAAATTAAACCTGTCAGGTATTCGTTTTCTTGAAATATATCAAGGTTGTTCATTATATTTCGATTAGGGACTCGTAATTTATTAGGTAATAGGGTATTTCTTGCTTAGTTCGGGATTATTGATTTCGTTACCTAGGTTTCAAAACTAGCTTAGCTAGGCTATTCAATAAAAACATTTGTCTTAACTTTGGGGAGCTGTCAGGTTTCATAATATTCGTTTAGCCTTCAAAACAAGATAAATACTAAATAAAATACTTAAACATAAGGCTAAAACAATAGCTAAATACTTAAACATAAGGCTATGTTTTAATTATTTAGCTACCTATACCAACATTAAAATTACACTTTATTTATAAGCACCCACTTAAAAATAGTTCTTTAAATACTTTTCGCTAAAGCAGTCTTAAAATATAACTATCTCAAGAATATATCACTTAAACACTTGTCGACCAGTCAATTCACTGTAATCACCTTAAATTTCTTCACATCCTTTCTGTTGCTATTCGAACTATATAATCATTGACCTGTGCGGATGACTTTGTGACACCCGCCACTGTACACACGCACGGCAAACGGTTTATGCTGTTTATCAAGGCGTTGCGTATAAGGGTTATGGAACAAGTCGAAGTCGACAACTTCGCTATATTGAAATGAGCATCACTTAAATTATGCTTAACAGTAAGGTGTGTCACAGAGGAGCACAACAGTAACGTAAATGTTGTCGATTTTCATCAAATTCCCTTCGAATTCGCTTTTTCTTAACGAGGTTCAGGGTCATTCTAGCTACTCATTTCTTTGTCTTTAATTTATGAGGTCATCTTAAATGTTAGTTTATGAGGTTATCTTACCGACGACCATAATTTGTTGTGATCGCGAGCCTTCGGTAATGTTTATTGGATAGGATTTCAACAGTTAATGTAAAAATCCGTTTCAGTTTATAAGTTAATCCTGCTTACTTTCGTTTTTCCAAACTAACAGAAATAGTTACGTACTAAATTATTAAAATTAGATACTATAGCCCCGTTGCAGTGAATCATTGTCACGAAAGTTAATGCAATCCAAAAGACAAGATAGGCAACACTATGGGATGTGAGTCGAAACCGAGAAGGTAATGTCAGAAACTTCCGCAATCATCCACGAGTCTCAAATGCGATCTACAAATCCACGTTCGTTCCTACCGATTTAGGTTTAAATGACAGTCCTGGAATTTTGATTAGAAATGAGGGTATTTGAATATCCGAGAGAAACTGCATTACGTGTTAGCGAATGCAGTTGTTGTCATACAAGTGCAGCAGGGTATTTTGTGACAATTGTTATTACCCGCGTTGGTGGGGGCAGATTAGTCTGGAGATCTGAGTGCTAATAACACGTTTGCTAGCGTCAGTTGGAAAGTCTACCTTTACAATTTGCTTGTACAATTAGGTATAGGTATGCTTTTCTGCTAATTATGCGGTCCCACTATTTGCTTCTACTATATAGTTAGTAATCAATCACTATTCTGCAAGAAAACGACTGAAATGCGGTACGGATATTTTCTATTAAAATTAAAGTTGTATAGAACAAAAATAACAGGTTTGAATTTAGGACAACGAAAAATCTATGAAACCAGTCATTACTGTCTCTAGAAAATTGTGCTGGTTCCATCTGTATTAGTGGTATTTTATATGTCACGAGTTTCAAGAAAATGGCACTTCTCCCGCGTTACTTGGTAATTTGTAATGCTCTACAGTATTTCTATAAACTTACATAAATAAGTCTTAATTTTAATATTTTCAAGTTGATTAAAATAAAAACCATTCTCCTATTTATCAAGATGTCACAAAAACTTGTGAATTCAGCGGCTACCTTTTCCAATAAGCTCATTATAATCACACATAAGTATTTTATTTATATCTGCTTTTTTGGTACCTTTTCCAATAAGCTCATTACGTACGAGGCTCGGGAACTACCTGTATATTTACGTAAAAGTAAAACTGTGTTCTAATAATTGCTTTTGCTTATGTCGGTGAAAAATCACGATGTTGCTCGCACATCGCTGCACAGCGGCATATTTTCTTATAAGTATGTATTCCCCTTGATTTACAACACAGATCCTATCCCACTCGTGGGAAGGGTAAGGTAAATCAATTTGGGTAGCTCGGGGTCTCAAATTCGATTCTAGCTCGAGGCGCCGGGCTCACTTTCGGAAACCTCGGTTATACAAAATTATATCTTCCATCGACACGACGCAAATTCGATAAGAGCTGGGGGAATTTTTCATATTTCTCTTTAAAAGCTTTTGCCGAAGGTGGATTTGTAAATATTAGGCACTGGGACCGCCGGGAATATGCCGATATTTGGTATTTATTATATAGTTGCGGCTGATTTTGTGAATCACCGTTATAAATAATTTAATTATTTAATAGAATTATATTTAAGGCAGATAACACGACTGCATCAAATTTATTTCCTTTATATTAGCTGACCCGGCAGTTCGAAAATGACATATCTGTTTACAAGCAGCTTGTTTGAAGAAGTATTGCTAGCAGTTAAAGTTTCTCTTAATGTTTCCACTTCTGGGTTTTTTTTTACACAGTGAATTATTCTACTCTATTTATGACATATTTTATAAGTTCGGAATGTTTGTGTAAATAATTAAATGAAGAACAAACATTGACTTCCTATAAAACAAACACATTACAAGAGAAGTTAGCGAAATCTAAATTGTGTACAGAGTTCTATTGTACCAGGATCACAGCAACTTGAAGGAAGCATTCAAATGCCACGGAGTCAGTTGGCCCTACATGCGATACAAAGGGACTCAAACACCTATTCAAATTAAACGACTCGAGAGGTCACAGTCGTGTGTTGGATACCGGTTTTACTGCGCACTGGAATCTTTGGCTTTTACATACATTACTCATGTCATTGTAGTCAAAAGCTTTTTGTGAATTATGTCGTCCTACGGTATAGTTTATTTTATTTCCTGAGCTCTAAAAAATGTGATAGGGTCGTAAAAAATGTGGACTACGGTTTTTCATGTGTTTTCTTCTGTTAAAGGGTTTTCCAAATTCACTCGACTTGCACACATAAGCTATTTTAAAAATAAAGTAAACTTAACTGTTCTTGCTAGAATAATTATGAACTTTATTTCCATTCGTGTTTTTCTTAGAAGCGTGATCTCGAGTTTCATAAAAGCAAACCTCCAGACAGTGCAACTTCAGAAAATTGTTATGTATAATAACAAAGCACTTCATTATCACGCGGAAATGTTCCAGTGGTTCAAATTCTCTACGTAACGTAAAAAACGTTATAGTGATATCGAGATTTATTGAAACAGCTATATAGTTGTCTCTTTTGTAAATAGACAAACAAATACGCTTCAAACCATTTTGAATAAAAAAGTCAAACATTGCGTGGATCTGAATTTAGAACCGTCAATATTAGTTTTACAACTGACTTCACATGAAAGATATAATCATACAGCCTTGCCAAAATACGAAGGATTCGTTTGTCAGAAAAAAAAATCCTTGCGCTCATGGTTGGTGTAGGTACATTTCTTGTGTTTGCGAAATGATTAATGTTATGTTTTTGTAAAATTAGCAACAACAGTATTTAGAATTTGGCTCCTTGTATCTTTGATTAAGCAATATCTACATAGATTACGCTGGGTTAACATCTCTTGAATCATTTAGTTAGTAGTTTTAAATGAAATATTGACCTAATTTTTTTTGCTATCGGACATAAATTCTGTTGCCTAAAGCGGTTAAAAAAACTTCTTAATTTGTCTAACAATCTAATCAAATTTTTAAGAAATAAAAACGGAAGCTTTTACTCGCTGAATTTGAGTATTATAAATTACCTAGTATATTCTATTATTTTGTAAAAGAATAATAAACGCTGGCAGTAATTTGAACTACTTTTTAAACATTCGTTTATGTTATACCATATTTTATTTAGTAAACGCCCCTTTCTTACGTGGCATGCTTTTTAAGCCAGTCTTGATTTTCTTTTTACTGATTATGCCGTTAAGCTATTGTGTTTTATAAATTTAATAAAATTTATAATTATAACAATCGATTAATATTCAAATTAGTATTCAAACCTATTCAAATTTATCTATGTTATGGTTAAGTTTCGTTATAAAATGGATCAATGATATAATTAGTAATATTTGGCTATTAGTTTATTAAGTTATAGTACTAAATTCCCATAATCATAGCTATAACTTTTAAAGGTTTGTCTATTTTTTTTAGTAATCACATTTTGTTGTGTAGAAATCAGCTAGTCACAAAACTGAGTACGAGTTTTCTGATGTTGAAGGACAGATTCTAAGGACGAAAGCAACTGTAGCATTTCGGCATATTACCGGATTAAACACATTTTTCCGTCAGATTGGCTTGTCAGAAAGCATTCATCATAGATCCTTACGGGAACCAGTGGATCGAGGATAATTCGTGAAAAACAAGGGATCCGAAACCATTAACTTTCTTCACATTCGCTTCTTGTCTCTGAAAGTTTTAATTTGATATTAGAACAACTATATGACAAAAAGAATAAAGAAAAATTCTTAGCTATTGTTTAAAAGCATAGAACATTTCTAAAATTGCATGGTAAATACTAAAATAGGACTTTATCTAATATAAACCTATACAGGCTGAGTCAACCAGAAAGCATAACTGTACGTACACGTTAAAACAGTATCAAAAGATACGATGCCTTGAGGAATATATAAAAGTTTTGTTGTTTTGATGAACATACTTTTGTTGCAGCGGGTGACAGCGCTGATTTGTAAAAAAGTTTATTTTTAAACTGTATTGCTCCTAGACTTTTACAATTTCAGTGCAGATTTCTTATCTATACAATAACAATTCATTTTGTAGCATTCGTTTTATGAGTACGATTACGAGAAGCCCGCATCCACCATTGCGGAGATACACGCCATACATGTTTTATTATTCTGAACAAATGTCTGGTCGAAATTGTACACAAATAGGATTTACTTGTTATGAATAAGATCAATTGAGTTGACTCTGAGGCAATGTAATAAAGCTAACCATTTCTAAATGTATATAGATTTATTATTAGATATTCAATAACTATTCATGGTATTTTACCTGAGTTACAACGCTCTGCATCTACCACGCTCCCATAAGGCCGTAGCAAATATATTTAGTAAACATATTTTCCCTCGGGCAAGTTTACTTAGGACCGACCTCCGTTAAATTAAGCAAAAGTTGGTTAGAACAAAAACAAAAATTTGATTAGCATATAAACCAGCTGAAGTCCTTGACTAAATGTATTCGGTGCTAAGGGGTGCAAACGAAAATGTGATTGGCTGAGTAAATAGTGACGGTTTCAATTATTCAAATGAAAATCTTTAAAGTGTGAGTTTTACAACAAAGCTTATTATCTAAATGCCTTCAAATATCGCGCATAAGCAGACCGAAGGTGTTTTTTGTCTATTATGGGCAGACAAAAATCATAGTGGTCTGAAAGTAAAATTTAATGGACATACGCAAATCAGAATGTATTTAATTCCATTCTTTATGTTTTTTAAACGTTATTTCCCTTTAACTACAACCTTGTTAATTATATTCGTGATTTTAACCTAGTACTATTCAAAAACTATGAATATGATACAGTAAAAAAATAACATTTTGGAAGCTCCCGTGTTTGCCGTTGCGAATTTTTACCGGTTCTCTTACACATTGTTCGTAAAGTCCTGCAAAACTCTTATGACATTAGGACCAACTTCCTCTACAAACTTTGTAAGAAAGCGGTAGACGTCAAGATTGTTCAGCTAAAATACATTTTTATCTTAAAGCTTTTCACTTTTGTTGTTCAAAAACTGGAAATATGTTATCAAACATTCACATTACAAAAAAACTTCTTGGTTATTTCTATTGTTATATAAAAGTTATTCTATTTATATTCTATTCTCACGTCTCCTGTTACTATTAGTCGTAAAGTAATTATGGCTTTTTATCTCGTGATGGTAATGTTACGTGAAGCTTTTTTTACTTTACGACCACATAAATAACACAAGGATTTCTTCCAAAAAAAAATATGTATAAAAATTTGAAACCCTAAAAAAATCAGCATCAACAAAATTACTCGAACCGAATAAAAACTGAGTCAAAGAAAAAACAACTGTTTTTTAAGTAATTAAATGAAGATATAGTCCCCCTTGTTGAAGATTGAATGCAAAATTAAACGTTAAAATTGATTTACCAATCAATGCCGTATTCTGTGCGACGCGGGAATCAAACCGGCGTTGCTATTGGCCGACACAAATTGTACCTGACCCCTCTCCCTCGAAACTTGTATTTCACAGACTACCTTTTTTAATTATTACACTCGCTTCATAGTTGAACGATACGCATCTTTTATTTTAATCTCCCGAAATTAATTCGCAACATAATCAGTAGTTCACCACGATTACCAAAACCAAGTAACGGTGGTCACAAGCCGTTACACCCCTATTGTTATCTTGATAGGAAAAATGCGATTAAGTAATTACCGTAAAATTATAACGTCGTCTCTATGTGATGCCTTAGAGAATTTTCATATCATAAAGTTATATGATGTTTTACATTACATCCAATTACCTTTACCATTTACTTTTAAGACATATCCAACCATGTCCAAAAACAGAAAATGTTTGAATACACGCCGAGAGCACTGCTAAAATTGCTGTATGAGTTATGTGCAGTTTAAGCCATATTCATATGTTAGGTACTTGCAAAGTTTTTAAAAGAAATTTAAAAGTGCATTATTTTTTTACTAATTGATATAAATAATTACCATAAAAAAGATATAACAATTGATTTAAATGTTGATTTACTTCATGATTTTCATTCGATATAAATGATAATACATACGCTACAACTATTTTCATATTATTGTTATCCGCGTACTTGTTACGCCCTATAATAACGAGTGTATCGCGTAGCAAACACGTGGGTATTAATTTTGGCAGCCAACCTTTTACGCCTCACGATTTCTGCCTTCCTGGTAACGTGCGAGGTGTGAGATATTCTCGCGGAGCAAATGTAGCACATCTGTGCGCAATTTCACCTCGCGAAAACGAAACTTGAAAATTCAATATAACCTTTCCCCTCTTTTCCCTAATTTAATGACGTATAAAGTTGTTTGCCCAGGAGATTACGACACTGCTGATTCCCTTCTTTGAGATTACAAATCGTCGAGAACAAGTTTAAAATTGTGATTAACGCTTAAGAGATCTTGTGCCACGCACGGACCTCATTTGTCATGTTGCGGCCTCTCAAACTCTGACGTTTGATATAAATCATCCCGCGACACTATTCATGGAGATAACTTATACCCCCCTGGCGTTCATTTTGAAGATAAACGCTAATTTTCCTTTTTTATTGCCGCAGTTTCCGGTCTAATTCTGACTATATCTCTCGAATAAGTAATATCGCTACTGTAGGCAAAATGGGGACGATCTGCGTTGCCATTCGAGTAATATTTGATTCAGCAACTATTAGGTAAGGTCGGCGTGCGAAAAATACTTCCTAGTAAATCATCGTTCGGAATAAAACGGCAAAAATGACGGTCTCTCGCAGAAACGCAACTTTTTGCCGAGTCGTCTGTTTGCCGCCTCTTTTGTGAACGAGCCAACTTTAAGCCAAGTCTATTTCAATTAGGACGAGTGAATCGGCGCTTAGTTTGTTACTTACCAGTTCTTTGAAAAGTGCAACTTTGCGGATTATTTTTTCTTTTCTGCAACATCAATCGAATCTGGATGTAACAGAAAAGAAATACGAAACCATTTTTCAAAGATTGTACCAGGGATGGAGAAATCCGAAGCGCGTAAAGGGCTTTCGCTATTATTTATTGGGGTTTTGTAGTTGATCACAGGCGTATGTATAAATGTATGTGCACTCAATTAAATCAGCAATTTATGGATATGACTTTTAGCAATTTCTGATCGTAATATGGCCACCTATTATACGCCATAAGTTCATTTACTTTAAAACAGATTTACTGCTCTTAGATACCTAATTTTAAACTATTATTATATAACCTTGAGAGCCAGGTTAAAGTTAGTTTTATTATTATTATATGTCTACTCTTCTACCTTTGTTTATTAAAGCTTACAGACTATATTTTTCGTGCAAAACACAGTTCTATGCATATTTTACATTGTATAAGCGCGATATTTAAAAAAAAAATATTGATTATTTATAAATAATTATAATAATATTGATAAATAATTGATAACTTAGCAAAAGTAAAAATAAAAATGTTGCTTTATTGAAAATAAACAAGAAAAATCTATTTATTGTTCAGAACGGATATGCAATCTATTAAAACTATGTGTGATAAGTTGTAACATTATATAATTTAGAAAAAAAAAATTTTGCTTTAATATCTGTGTTACAGCTATATTAGACGCCTACTCTCTGCTCTATCGCTGGTTTGATCTCGTTCAACAAATTTATATAATGTTGGCATGAATCTTTATTCAAAATGTAAAGAAATACCGATTTACACAAACTGTAAGCGGAATAAATAAAATGTTTCAATTCAACACAAACACGAGAAGAGTCAGTTCTATAAAACCAATGACATAATTCTCCACAGAGCAATAAAAGTTTTGTTGTGTGCTTGGCCTGATTTTGCGAATAGTCCAAGTTTCATTTCAAAAAAAAAACAAGTAGGTATGTTAGTACTGGGGTTGAAGAAAACGAAAGGAGATGGCTAATAAAAATAATCTTGAAAGTTTTTTAATTACCGCTTCCGGAGGGCACGTTCGGATACGCGGTCCGCTAGATTCTAGAGAGCTTCGCAATGATTTAGTTCCTTTGTTCGAAAACGATAGTAGATCCATTTCTCGTGCCGGAAAATGAAACGGTCTCTTTGTTTATTGCTAGTACGACGTACACGGATTACGAACAGTAAAGCCGAGATGATGGCAGATAAGGCTTTTCCAGGCGTTTCGCAGTGGAGTCACGTTTTTATGGAAATTAACTATATATGAGCGATATGTGGCGCGCGGCAATCAGCAGCCGTAAATGAATTTACATGATTCCTATCGAACACTGTGATCGGAATTATACATTGTTGTAACCAGTTTTCAAAAGCTTTTCTATAATTTTCATTAAAAGCAACTTGGGTAAGTATATTTCTCAAGTTATCATTTTTGATCAGACTAGAGGTCTATTTAAAAAATTAGTATCGCCCTATTAATTGTAAATGTTAATAAATTCATCAGATCGTAGTTGAAAGGAAAAATCATTTTGGCTTTTTAATTTTATGTAATTGCATGTTACAGATATTTTGCGAAACACGTGTTTTGCTTATTAAAACAGCATGCAAACTTTGTATATAAGATTATCTTAACAAATAATATATTAATAAGTTAATGACAAAAAGAAATTAAAGAATTAGGTATACAGCTGATGTCACATAAACAATATTAAACTTTGTGTCACAATAATGCCAAGTGCTATAAGGATTACAATTTTAATCCGTAATCCGTAATACTGCACAATTTTTCATTCGACCTTAGATTCATCAAAACTTATCGCATTTAGGAGTTTGCGTAGGTAATTTGCTCATTAATATGGAATGGGTCTTATGGATGGAGGATATAGAAGGAACTAAACGCACATTATTATTATCTTACATCATAAAAGATGGAGGTCAGTCCCCCTGTCCGAGTTTTTTTCGCCAGGTCTTCTTGGAAGGGCCTCCGAATTTCCGAACTGGTGTTAGACACAGTAGTGTAACACTGTAATCGTAGTGAAAATTTAAAAACTAAATTAAATGTAAAATACTACAATTTGTTTTATATGAATTTTCATAATTAGGAACTTGCCAAATTAAAATATTTTGAAGGTAGTAGAAAACATATGACGATCGTTTCCTTAGCCATTAGTCTTTCTTGGCTGTAGTTCATTACATCACACATGTCAGGATGTAATATAATTTATGTGCAATCCCGTAAAAATGTTGTTTTAAAACATTAAACTAACAGCCAGTCCCGGCTTCACACGGGTGGACAAAATTCTTTAAATTATTTCTATTATGAAATATTTTTCCGTTAACGCCATCTAGCGTCCGGTAGACGAACTACTTGCGGTTAACGCGTTGCTAACGCGTTGGTAACGTTATTGATACAACGGAAAAAGAGCAGACAGACAAACACAAACCACTGTGATCTTAGATTATAGATTTATAATGTGCGCATAAGTGTAAGAACTAAATATACTTTTAACAGTATTACATTCGATATTGCAGGTAGTTTTACCTTACATGAAAAGAGGGCGCTGGCGTCAGCCTAAAAAATACTTCGAAAGATTCGTTAAGTCTGTCTAGGTCTCGGTGTTTTAATAACAATAAATTACATTGTATAATTGAAGCAGCAAATATATACAACTCACAAAATCAAAAGGAACCTTGAAATAAAATTATATCTCCTATTATAATAAAATACCCGCCTGATACCCGAGGCAAATAAAAGTTTATCATGTTATCTCATCTGCAGTTAAATGCAGATCTAACCAAATAAGTGCTAATGTTAAACATGGTTGATTATAACTTAAAAAAAACCGTATATACTATTATAATATAATATTATGTATTTGCAAATATTACATATCTTATAATAACAATAATATTCCGATAACGCTTCAATCAACATACAATCAGGTGATTTCACAAATTAATTTTGCGTTAATTTTGCTGTACACTTGTATTTATATTGTGTACGACGAAAAGCCATACAAATTAATAATAATATTTCTTACATTCACATCACTTAGCTTAGGCCAAAGTAAGCACTGTAATGCTTGTGTTATGGATACTAGGGTAACAGATATACATACATAAATATGATACGTAGATATATAATATTCATAGATGCTCGTATTCGTTACACAAACATCTACCCCTTCCGGGACTCAAACCCAGGACCGTAGGAGCGAAATTGTTGCGATAAACTGTCGTCGAAACGATTAAAATCTGAATGACAAAAAAACATTCATAAGGTTTTCACTCGGCGACAAACCTCATTACTCAAGATAAATTATAATAATAGAAAAATACTAAAAAAAATCGACTCGGGTCACAAGTGAATTCTAAGGCGGGAAACGAACCCGCAACCTTTGGAAATCCAATGCTATCCCAATTGAGCCGTCTGAGAATTCACTTGTGACCTGAGTCGATTTTTTCTAGTATTTTTCTATTATAATAATTTATCTTATAAGATCGCATTGAAAATGCATAAAATATATAAAAATTATAACCTTGATATAAGTTCTAAATGTTGTCGGTAGATATCAACGCATCCGATGTACTTCTGCTGAATCGCGGTGTTGAGATTTTTTTGTGTATTTATATAGTCTCATCGATTTTAAGTAAGGCAATCAAATTAAATTGGTATTCTGGTCGTTGTTCTCGGGTGATGTTGAGTCTGGATTTGTGGTGTTTTCTGCGTTGATATGGGATGGCAGTGCTATTTAAGAAATCGTGGTTTTAAAATATCAAATTCTCAAATATCGGTTTGTTTTCGTGACCGTATCTACAAAGTGAATTTTTAATAAACCAAGTTATAAGAACATAAGAAAGGACAATAACAACCGATGTCTTATCATTAAAATCAGGGAATTCTTTATTTTAGTTCATTTTATTGGAGCGGAGCGAAGCGAAGCTCCCATGGAACAGCTTCAATGGCGCAATGTCTGTTACGCCATAAATTCCCGAGTTTCTAACCGATTTTAATATTTTTATGTGGAATCGAATCAACAGGTTTAGGACCAAATAGTGACGGAGCCCGAATTTTGAAATTCGCAAAAATTCCCATCGAAACAAAAAAAAAACGCTTCGCTCCAATATATGATGCCAGCGTAGCTTTATGCTTAGCGACTGCATTGCCTAGTTTATTTAGTTATCAGTAACTGCTTTTATACTAGATCTGCAATGCTGCTGCTGTTTGCAAATACTGAGCGAAGCACTACGTTACCTAACCTCACCTAAATTTCATGAATGTAGTCTCAGCGGTTTGGCTGTGATCAGCTTTTGAATTTTTCTTTCGGTAATTATTCCTCCGTGGTATGTCCGATTTCAAAACTTTTTTGCACATTAGTCACGACCACGTTGTGAGTTTTGGCGCCAAAATTTTGTTCTCTCGTTCACTTCCTCCCTTGTAGAGATGGGCGTTTTGGCTATTCCTTTGAAACCGTTACGTAACGGTTTTGAAGTTTCCATAACATTTTCAAAAACCGTTTTCAGTTTTGGTTATCACTACCGCGGTTGACGAAAAAGTTTGGCTACTGCAAAACGCAAACGTTGTTAGCTTACGTAACGTAAGTTTTTGTTTTCGTTTTAAGTAATTATCGTTATGGCGATTTGCCTTCATGCTTTTGCTAAGCTTAGTACTAGTTAATTAAAATTTTAATGTATGAACTAGTAATGTATTGAGAATGAATGAGAACCTAAAAACTTTTTCAGCGCATTTAAAAATCGTCATATTTACTATAACTTTTGGTTCGTTTTTTTTTGATAATCTTCTCTTCATTCATATTACTTACAAAATTTTTAGTTTTTATTATAGCTTTTATCGCTATTTTGGCTCATTTACTCGTTTCGCGATCGCGGTTTTCAGTTTTGGTTTCGTGATATCAGTTTTGTTAACGCGACCCCTTCTTGCCCGCGCATGACGTTGGTTAAGAGAAAAACGGTTTTACGTTTTGTAGTAACGTTAAGTTTCGGTATGAAATTCAAAACCCTTTTTAGTTACGTTTTGGTATAACGTTCTCATGCCTACTCCCTTGCAATCTTGTTGTACACGGTGTCGGTCGGTGAGGCGATAATATATTAATTTTATAAAATTAAACCTTCTTCATTGTTTGCAACCCTTGAACATCCAGCCCTACAAAAAGCTCACCGGCTACTCTGCTGTACTCTGCTGCGCTACATGGTCCTTAGAAAGGAAAAAAAGGTCCCATTCTGCACCCACGTCCTTCATCACGTGGAACGAAGTTGACGAAAACACCGTTAAAGCTTTTTAACCCATTGCAAAAAAGAATCGTGCGCAAACACAAGAAAGTGTCTTTACTTTAAGCCTTTCAAAAACTGGTGTATGGCTCAACAAAGTCTTGTCTTGCACATCATTACGATGATGACCGTATTTGACAGTGGACGAAGTTCATATGTCTCTAGGAATGAATGATGCTGTTATGAGGCTGGATTTGACTTTCTTTGGGGTTATAAATTTTTTTCTTATTTAAATTATTGAAAGACTTCTATCAAACATGATATGTCAGTCCTATCGTATCCTAATTAACTAAACTTAATAAAACGACACCCAGGATGCACCATCCCGACAAAATCCACCTTGCACCTTATTATTTTATCGTATCCTAAACATACTAAAAGGACTAAACATAAACAATTTCATCACTCTATATTTGATCAAGTCCTCGATGTGGCGAAAAAGTTTTTAGTGTACGATGGCCAGGACAATGACATCTTTTTAGTATCTTTAAAAGAGGATAACGGTTACGACATTGACTAAAACGTGATGAAGTATTACAAAACAATTCAACTCGTGGAAGTGCCTTCTTACGGGGAAAGAAGGATTTTTTGTGTCACTAGAGACACTTGTCAGAACTCAACCGTCACTCCTTGGTGAAGGGGATGTCTTCTTCCAGACAGATATCTTGTGTCTGATGTTATCGAGTTAATGACTCCACAGTCTCGTATTGATTCGAATTCTCATGGTACATATGAAGATTACTACGCCAGTAAATATAACCTAGAAATCTTCGGACAGAAAAACATTCGTTACTCGAAGATCGCAATATAAGTTTGTGTATAAACTGCCTGTTTCCTTGCGCTGCCACCATCAAAGCTCTCTCTCTGAGGAGAAACAGAAATAAAAATTCGGCGGCTCAAGGCGATGACATCCCCAAAGATTTTATGGCGAAATTCATACCTGAATTCTGCATCAAGTATGTAAACTCTGGGTCGCTTTGGTACAGAGCCCTAACACTGGCATGCATCATTCACAGAGTATTCAATCTGATCTTTGCTGATGATCTTCGTGAGGAGAGTGTAAAAACGACGAAAACACTTAATTTTCATTTGCTCATCTTACCAAGCTTGGTTTCCAGCGTGACACGCAAATTCCTTCTTTCTCCGTAAGAA
This sequence comes from Calamotropha paludella, assembly GCA_927399485.1. NCBI lineage: Eukaryota > Metazoa > Arthropoda > Insecta > Lepidoptera > Crambidae > Calamotropha > Calamotropha paludella. The sequence goes on along the minus strand of OV656803.1, from coordinate 12,879,453 downwards.
GGCAGTTCCAAGGGTTGAATAGTTTTGTACTGCTTCATCACGTTTCAGTCAATGTCGTAACCGTTATCCTCTTTTAAAGATACTACAAAGATGTCATTGTCCTGGCTATCGTACACTAAAAACATCGTCATATAAAAAAGTCGTCATATATAATATCTTCGGGGATTGTATACGAAGGCAGCTAATAATCCGGCAAAAGGGACCCCCCCTTTGCCCCCCGCTGCCTAATGTCAAAAGTCCAAATATCTAAAACTTAGTAAGAAGGCTTTGACCATATAATAAAAGTCGAGAGTAGATGAAAGATTTTACATTGATATTTTATAATAATCGTCACATATTCTGATTCTACCTGCGACTCTTAAGACATCTTCATGTTAGTCATTCGATAATGTATGAAAAGCTATAAACATGTCGTGCAATATTTTATTTCTTTATATCTATCTACTAGGTGATGAATGACATGGTAGTGGGAAGGCCTTTGCTCAGCCATTAGACACATTACAGGCTACTCAATAATAGTAGTAATAAACAAATCAAATTTTGTTTTTATTTATTTATTTTGATAATTATCTTTCAAAACAATTAGCGGGTCGCAATAAGTAATAAATTTTAATACCCCGATTAAATATTTTTTATCGACTATTATTGAACAGATCATATGATCCCAGAAGGAAAGGAACACATAAAGGTTAACAAACAGATGCACGGCTTGAGTTAAACGCCATTTTCCAGAGCTTTCTGTTGAACAAACAATCTCTAAGTGCCTCCTTCGAATGCCATACATACACTCGGCGTCAAAAAAATCGCACCTCTAAGAAAATCACGTTCAAATGGCATTAACTCTGGATATGCACATGCAGTCGTATTAATTATAATTTTATTTAAAAGGTTACTTAATTAACTTAATAAAAAAACATTATTTTTCATTATCAAATAAAACCTAAAGCAACAAATAAAGGGTCACAAAAATTCTAAGGAAATTTTGCTGCTCGGGAGAGTCGCGAGTTGCGCTAACTTTGTGGGTATAAAGAGGTCAACACGGGTTCAATGTGGGTCATTCGCTATTAAACCGTTGAAGGGGACACACGCACTGATTTTACTGAAGAAAGAACATCTGGAAAATGGACACTACAGCTGATGAGGCCGCTCAAGTGGTTGCACTACTGCAAGCAGGGGTGCGGCAGTGTGATGTCGCCCGGCAACTGAATCTGAGCCGTTTTTCGGTTCGTAGAGTCTACCAGCGCTTTTTAGAGACCGGTGGCTATATCCGGCGACATGGGTCCGGTAGACGTCGCTGCACTTCGGAAAGAGACGACCGGTTCGTTGTGTCGTACTCTTTGAGAAATCGCTTCTCAAACGCTGTTCAGCTGCAACAGGAGCTCCAGGCAGTTCGCAGACGCACCGTGAGTATATCCACGGTTAGAAGAAGACTGAAGGAGAAGAACATAGCAGCCCGCAGAGCTGCTACAGGTCCAAAATTGACTGCAGCGCACCGACGAGCCCGCTTGCAGTTTGCTCGCGACCACGTCGATTGGACCATTGAGCAGTGGGGAGCTGTTCTCTTCTCAGACGAGACACGAGTGTGTCTTTTCTGCAACGACCGACGAAGAAGAGTATACCGGAGGCAGGGTGAACGTTTCGCTCAAGCCTGCATCCAGGAGACGGTGGAATATGGAGGCGGATCCTGCATGTTCTGGGGCGGTATGTCGGCTGCCGGCAAAACCGACCTGGTCTGCGTCTCCCGGACCGGAGGTGCTCGCGGACAAGGGTCGCTGACTGCGCGCCGCTATATCACAGAGATCCTGGATGTGCATGTGGTCCCTTTTGCCGAATCTTTTGGCGAGGGGTTCACATTAATGCACGACAACGCTCGCGCACACACTGCAGCCATCGTGAACGACTTCCTGCGGAGGTCCCAAATTCCTGTGATGCAGTGGCCAGCGAGAAGTCCTGATCTGAATCCGATAGAGCACCTCTGGGACCATCTTAAACGTAAGGTTCGATCTCGGGATCCGGCTCCTTCGACTCTAGAGGAACTCCAAACCGCGGTGATTGAAGAATGGGGTCTTATCCCTCAAGAAGAGCTCCTGAAGTTGGTGAGGTCTATGAGGGACCGTATGGAAGCCGTCATCAGGGCAAGGGGGGGTAACACTAGATTTTGAGTTAATTTTAAGACACTTTTTGTACATTTTTTTTGTAAATTATCGATTATTAATTAGGACTTAATTAAGATTTTTTATTATTTTTCAAATTTTTATGCTTTTTGTATAATTTTAATTAAAAAAAAGATTGCACTTAATTGTTGTTTGATGCTCCTTTTTGTTACCTTTCTAATGATACCTAACACTATCCTCTATATAAGGTTTAGGAATTTTTGAATAAGATTTTTATAAGGTGCGATTTTTTTGACGCCGAGTTTACTTACGACATTATAGTAATTTCACACTGTTTTCAGAGTGTGTTACACCAAGTGTAGCTCGTAAGCATGACTCTGTTACTAGTGTAAAATGATCTTGAAATATCATATTTAAAATACGAACCGTTTTTGTGATTTATTGGAAAAAACTGAAGTCGCTCTTAAAAATGGTCACTAAAAATGCTTTTATATATGGCAGAAAATTAAATTTTGAAGCATGTTTTATGCCTCATAAAAATTTATACTTTTTTATTTGGCATTATAAAATTCTTTGTTATATACAGATGATAATAACATCCTTTTTACAGTTGTGCGTTCGTAATAAAACCTTGAAACCAAGTGTAATAATAGATGTGACTTATTACTTTTGAGACGCTTGTTTTTTAGTTTGATGTCGAATATTTTATAAAAGATATTGCTCAATGTATTAAGAAGATTAAAAATTCTTACTAGTAAAATGATAAACTCGAATTACTGAAATTATCACTTTCAAACATTTTTTTTTAATTTTACCTAACACTGTTCATATCCAAATATAATTAATGCTATAGGATCGTATAATTTCGACAATTATTTAGTTCTTATACTTCCGTGTACATTATATATGTATTTAAATACAACAACTATTTCACGAAAAATTGCATAAACTAAATATTTAATTTTCACGTTTGGGATCCGAGCTTCTTTCGAGCCTTTTTCTTTCTTTCTTTCTTCTTCTCGGACCTCCTAATTTCCGAACTGGTGGTAGACTCAGTAGTTTACAGAGTAGTGACAATTAAATAACTAAATAAAATGCAATATAAAACAATTTTGATTTGTATAAATTTTAACAGTTAGAAACGTATCCGAATAAAATATTGTGAAGGTAGTAGAACATGTATGATGATCATTGCCTTATTCACTCTGTGATCACTCCTTTACAGGAGTCGAATCGTCAGGATTAAATATAAAGTATTCACAATAATCCGTGAAATAGAGTTGTTTTATTTAAATGTTTAGTTTGCTTTTAAAATGAACTTGATCCTGTAGAAAAGCTGTGCAGTTAGATATTCAGGACTCAGTTAGACATTTGGCGATTTTATAAGAGTTTTGGCACATGAGTTTCTTGCCCGATTCTTCTCATGTTAGCCCCTACGTTCGGAATCGGGTCGCTCGTGGCGATTACATGCGCGGCATCAACTCCGCGGATGTGCTTGCCGATAGTGCACGGGCTATCTTTATTATAGAAGAATATTTTCTTGATTTTGTAAAATTGAACATTTTAAGTGCCTATAAAATAAAGTTATTTTGATTTTAACTTTTCAATCTCAACAAATAATCACGATATCCTAATTGGTTGATTTTGAAACTTACAAATAACTCAAGCGTTATCTAGAGTGCTGGGTTGTTATAAATACTCATAACGGCACCCCTGATTTCTCAATATTTTTTCCATCGAAAAATAGACCATTTCCCCATAATTTACGGTTAAATGCACACGCCAACAGAATAACAGTTATCTCCAGGGATTGCTAATGTTGCTCAATAGAATATATTTATACATCATATGTACGGCCACGTAGGCCACACTACCGTACATACAGTAAGTACGCTACTAAGTAGTTGATTAAAATCTAGTATGGGAGCAAAATATTCATGATTTTTATTGTAAGCGATAAAAGAAAAGAAGAATTAAACAGCGATATGCATTACCTAGCTTTTTTATGTAAAGGACTCCTAGTTGTTTTTTATTTTTTAATAATAATGTCATACTTGTCTAAATGACTTAGTTCATTTTATTGGTTCAATCTGATGATAGGTGTTCCATCCAGTTCAGTGTGTATATTTGAGTGGTGTATGTTCTATGATGGGTTGAGAATACTCAACTTGCCATCACACAGTACACACACAGCTCAAGCAAGAAAGAGGTAATAATATTTTTAATTGCAATAATTTGCTTCAGAATGTGAAAAGAATTTGGTAAGTTTTTTGAACTGTTAAATATATTTTTGTGCAAATCATAAGTATCAGAGATGTACAAATTACACTAATGAGCAGTAATGGGAAATAAAATCGTTTTTACAAAGTGATAAAAGTATCTATTTTTTCCGTGTTTACTTGCAGAAGAAATTAAACTCTTGCTACTTACCTAATATCTGGAAGGCAAATTATGTGGTTGTGGAGGTTGACAAAGCTTATGTAATCGTCTCCTTAGCTGAAAGATTGTACTGCTGGACAATAACTTCTTACACAAATGGGAATTTTGCCATTATCTCCACGCTTTGCAGTCTTTATGAAATCTTAGTAAAAGTACATAATTCAATAAACGCGACTATCTATTTTGTGGCCTTCAAAAGAAGAGAATTACTCTTAGGTGTGGAGAATTGGTGCTATTTAATACTCTACACAAAACGACATATATAGTTCCAACAATCTAGTTAGCGCAGTTTAGAAGCATTTTAGTAGGTATTTACAGAACAGCGCCATCTTTGAATATGTTAACGACATAATATAGTTTTTAAACATCGATTTTTTTCCACTTTTACCTTTTATAGCCCACTTAACCGCTTTATCTATAAAACCTTTGTGTTATTCTGATGTTTGAGAGGACTGCGAGCGAGGAACCTACACTCATAACTACCCGTCAGTTACAGCCATTGGTCTTCCATAAAACTACAAAATGAATAAAATTTACTGCGAATTACAATCTGCTTGGAACTTTTTGCGTAAAAGTTTTATATTTTTGGGGCTATACGAATATTTAAAAGAATCACATTATTGGAAAAACATGCCGATCTTAAATTAGTCTTAAAAACGATCGCATCGTCTATACAACTTGTCCAAACGATGATGTCATATAATTTTTTTATCTACATAAAATTTTCTCAGTGAGGTATGGATAACAATTTCAGATAACTTTGAAAATTCGAGTTGATAGATTTATTCCAATAAACCTTTTAACCATACTAAAACGCATAAAACGCTGGATGTGGGCAGCACAGGACCGATCGTTGTGGAGATCCTTGGGGGAGGCCTATGTCCAGCAGTGGGCGTCGTACGGATGATATGATGATGATGATGATGATGATACTTTATAATTTTTTTTTAACCTTTAACATATAGAATAAAAACGCCGTGATCATTATATAGGACCATTGAATTAAAATTAAATCGAGATAGTTTTGAATGGAAAAACACAATCATTGGTGAAGTTTTTAGTTGTTTTTGTCACTGTTTTTAATAACTTTCTCATAATTTTAGTTTGGTAGGTTTATGCATATTTTTGCATAATAAACAAAGTTTCATAGTTATTGATTATTTGAACAGATTCAACATTACATTATTCCAGTTTTTGTAGAAAGCTAGCTGTTAATGTTGTTATATATTTTTAACAACAAATAAACACAGAGCCGATTCGATTGTGACGACAGCAGGGTGCGGTTATTTGACAATACTTTTTTATTCAAAAGAAACATAATCGGCGTAGACAAGTTCATTGCAAATGAAGTTGCACGTGATAGAAGGGAGTAGGTTTATTAAAATAATGACAAACGTCTTACTTAGTACGCTCTCTATCATCAAATCTTTCTTATGCATACAAAAGTACTTAAGCCACAGAAAAAACATTGGCCGTGCGGTAGAGCTACGAAATCTACTTCTTATTACTAAACGATTAAGGATGACATTGGGTCCTACGTTTAACCCACATCGTAGCAGCGTAGCTGTCACGGCCTTTCTGACCTAAGCTTTGCTCTCAAAGCTCGTCCTCTATTTTACCTGCAAACCAAAAAATATTAAAACAAAGTTTACGATACTAATTGTACTTAAGTGTCCTGTAGACACTTGCTCATTTCTTTTATCACAATTTAGGCGCGGTTAACGACCCGATCAATAACTTAACTTTTTTGGAACTTATACTTTATTGACTATTTTTTGTTTCGTTTTTTAAGCTACTCACGCCACTTTATAATTATTCACCTGCGGTCCCAGCGAACTACAAGAAGTCGCTCACGCTTTATTTACCTATTATTTGTTTTTGTTGCGGTCCTAGCGCACTTTTTGAAGCCGCTCTCGCTTTAATATATCGCACATACGGTGCTATAACGTCACTTATGCAATTTTTGACAAAACTGAACTGAGTATGAGAAAATACTCCTACCTCTGCTCTACGTCTTTACTTTGTTTGTTTTTACTCTAAAATGAAGTTTAAAGTTGGAGCTTAATTATTTTATTTGTTTAGCCGAGAAGAACTATACGTTGTAAGGATGTTCAATTTTTAAATGCTCCCCCTGAAATATTACACCATTTGCATAAGTGACGTTATAGCACCGTATGTGCGATATATTTCTGCGGTTCTAGCGCACTTTTTTAAGTCACTTTCGCTTTAATATATATTTTTGCTGTCCTAGCGCACTTTTTAAGTCGCTCGGGTTTTGATATATATTTCTACGGTTCTGGTGCACTTATTTAAGTCGCTCGCGCTTTAATATATATTTATTTTTATTTACCTAAACTCTTGGGATTGGGCTTTGTCTTTAGGTACTCTCTGGGCCGTTTTTTTAAGGTTTTCCACGTTGTATTAGTCTCTAGACAAACACTTATCAATAATGAATGACTTCTTATAACATAGGTCTAGTTTGCTCAGACGGGTTCGCTGTTGCTGCGTTAACAATAACATCTTTTTACAGTTGCAGATTATACCTTCGCATTTTATCGAGTCTTTGTTTTGATTTCAATTCATTATTTCTAAGTCTCTCCTCTGCTGTAACTCTCAATTAATGAACATCAACATATTATTCCAGTCCAGGTAAGTCGTCATTCAGTCGTCTCAAAGCAGACACTTCAAAGCGAATTCCCCTATCGGTGCAAAAATATGAAAAGTGTATAGTAAATTGTTGAAATCCAAGTATTTAAACATATAACACGCAAAATAATTTATTTCTATAGGTACTACTTAGAATATTTTTCTCTTAACAGCCTGTTAGAGATCCAGTTTCCTGTAATCCTTAAAAAAAATACAGCTATGTCTACCCTATAAGGTCAATTTAATATTCAGCGAAAGTACCCGCCCAACATAAACTTTTTACTTTTTTTAATATTAGTATACATAAGTAGACTTTTCTGACAACTTTTTAAATTTTGAAAGTTGAAAATCATACACCACATTCTACTTACAATAATCACAATGAGTTTATACATTGCGTTTATGTTAAAAACCTGCTTAATCCAAACCATATTAAATTATTGTTACAAAACAGATAAAATCAATAAACCACTTACAATATTGTTAGTTCTAATCGGCACTAATTCATATCATGTGTTCCCTAAAAAGGGGATTTTACTCCAATATTTTACAAGTAAATTCAAAAGTAGTCAGAAGTTAATTAAGTTACTGCTACAAATCTGTAACAGTATCTAGTTTGATTAAATTGTACCTTGTTGTTGTCCACTATTATTCGTTAATTTAATATAAAATAAATAAATAAATTAAGCTTTACGCTTAAACGGGGCTTCAATTACCGATTATGTGATCGACTTAACGCGCTCGCTCGATTATCCATCATCATTTGTAAATTCATGACGTGCAGTTCCCTCGAGAGTAACCGACAATGTTTCAGTCACAAATCGATGATAGCGAACCCTGTCACCTATTAAAGGCTGAAAAATCAGTCCGATTACAATTCGTGGACTGGGAAGCTAATCATCTTATTTTATCAGAAGAAAAGAAACTCTTCACTCTTAAGTTCTTTAATTGGAAAAAACACAACATGCAACTGTTTATAATTTTTTTATGATAATGCACTTTTTTGTTGTCTTATTACCACGTTTTTCTTATCTCACTTTTCTTATTTGTTTGTCTGTCCGGGCAAAATCTTGCAACTTAAATTTGAGGCACTTTCCGATAAGCTAGAAAGCTGAAACTTTCAGGATAGTTCAGAACCCGATGACAATGCACTCTAAAGCAACTTTCAACTTTCCAGATGCACTTTCAGGTCCACTTTCGGCAACTTTCACTTTTGTATGGGGCTTATCCGATTGTTGCGTAACACATGGTTACTTCGTTGAGTTAATAATTAAAAAGAATAAAATAATTATACTAGATTTAAAAAATCTAAAAATCCCACGTTTTTCAATGTCCTAAAAAGAATAAAATAACCCTGCGGGGCAAAGCGAGGGGCCACTCAAAACGTGGGGGCGCATCTTTACAATAATCGGCATCAATGCATGTCATTCATCTCTTTAAAATCTTCTCTTAGTAATATGCGCCCCCACGTTTTGAGTGGCCCCTCGCTTTGCCCCGCAGGGTTATTTTATTCTTTTTAGGACATTGAAAAACGTGGGATTTTTAGATTTTTTAAATCTAGTATTTTTTTTTAAACCCAAGGCTACGTACTTCTTTTGATGTATAAGGAAAAAAGGTTCGTTTGTGTGTCATCCTTTTTAATCGCGGTGCGTGCGGACTCTGGGACTGATGGTGAGATTAGATTACAATTACGGAACGAAGGCCGGCAAATTAAATCAATCCATTATCTACCAGCGTGGACAGGCGACATCATATCTTACGTGACCTACATATATTTGATTATATCGTTAATCTAGTGGTAAATTGATCTTTTATGATATTAAAATATTGCTCATTTGTATATATGTTTAGCCACTTATGTGAATCTTATATTGTCCAAATAAACGATCATGTTTAAAAGGTAATATTCAATTTATATTGGCATTATTGTTCAATCGATATCGAATTGTTATTTAAACTAATATTATCAACGTACGTAAGAAACAATATTTTTTTGCAGCAGGCTTAATTATTTCTGATAAATAACTATCCAAATTAGTTAGTCTTTCAATGGGTAATCTTTTATTGATAATATTATATACACTGGAACTAGAAAAAAGTTATTAAATAACTAATTAGTTAGATATTCAGTTCTTAAACTTCCGCGCACACTACACATTTGTATAAAACAACTTTTTTACGGATTTTGCGCATAATTTATTTTATATTATAATCCTAACGTTTCGACTACATCGATCACACGGTGACTAAGGCATTGGTCGTCATATATTTTCTACTACCTTCACAATATTCCGAGAAGAACTAGCGAAAGAAACTCGGGCAGGGGGGATAGACCTCCATCTTACTTATATGATGTAAGATGATATGTATGTATAGTTCCTTCTATATCCTTCATCCGCAAGACCCATTCCATATTAATGAGGAAATTACCTACGCAAACTCCTAAATGAGATAAGTTTTGATGAATCTAAGGTCGAATGAAAAATTGAGCAGGATTACGGTTACTTGAGCCCGCCTATTCGCTATGGTTCTCTCCCATTTTAGATATTCAAATTGAAACCATTTGTAAAACCGGAAACACCGCTAATTATAATATTAACGCCTCGTTTGCGATTTAAAGTGATTTAACTTTTGTTTAATTTCTGCCGTTTTGGTTATACGTATATATTCACGTGCTAAGCGATTGCCGTTTTATTTAAATAGTTACCTATTCGATATTTACGTTCAATCTTTATGTTCGGAAAATAATATTAAAGATAGGTTTTAATATAAATAAACGTTGTTTGATATGTTATTGTTGATGACTTAAAAAAAAATTATGAAAGTTTCAATTGCTGTGTGTGAAAGATAGAAAAAAAAAACAGTTTGTATCCACCCTTCAGGGTGCGTTTGCTTGTTGGCATCTGTATTTATTTATTAATAATTTTTTTTAATTTCTTACTTTTTTCTTCGAACTCTTTACTATCTTTGTACTCGAACTGTTACATTACTCCACAATGAAACGCTCTATAAGGCAATGATTTGTGCGTTGAGCTACGATTGCGGAGGTTATTTTTACAATGGTCATTCATCTAGGTGTCCTAAAGGAAAAAGAATAATAAGTAAGATTTGTTATCTCAAGCTCGTCTTTGCTATTGAAGGCAAGTTTAGCCGTTGGTCACCTACCAACTGTCACTGAACCTTCATGTGAGAGTTGATTATTCTCTCGACTCCACTGATTTCATCTGCTTTCATCTATAAGGAAGCCCACAAAAGTTGGCCGTATTATAAGGCAGATAATACCCGAATACTGTCTCTATCATGGAGTTTCTCTTGCTAATAAATTCACGTTCATCATTCTTTTACATAAACCTTTAGCGATATTATTATAAATGTTGTCAGTTTTCTTCGTTTGAATGGTACCATTTGCAATCGCTGATGACAAATTATGCCCGCCGCGTTCACTGTTTAACTTAAGTGCTTACTCATTTAAGTTGAACCGGTAAGTTTCGAATAGACAGGGTTAAGTTAGTGAGTGCGTCCTGACCGAGTTCGCAAGTTTCATTTTAGTTAACGTATGTGCGGTGTACCATGGTTGTATGCCTTTGTGGTAACTATTACAAGTAGCTAAAATAAACTTTAATTTCTTTTATTGTATTGTTTACACGTGATTTATTTATTCCCAATTTAAGGTTATTTAATGAAAACAATATAAAGATACAATATAATATATAATCTAAGAACACAAATTTGTTTTTGTGTGTTTGTCTGTCCGCTCCTTTTCCCGCTCTTTTTCCATTGTAGACGCGTTACCATAGCAACGCGTTACCGGGTCAGCTAGTTAATAACAAAACATTCTAGACATAAGATACGCTTGTGGCTTTGTGTGTTTTGGAGTTTTTATATCTCGTTTCAGTTAAATTGCTAAGATGTTACTATACTTTTGTATTTTTCTATCATACTTGTTATATGTAATAAACATACTTGTAACGACACAATACATTATGCCAATTCCTGAATCACTAATTAGCCCAAATATTTTAAAAATATACCTGGATAAAAATATAAGTTAGAATGCCCTGTTGATTTTCAAATAAATAAATAATGCAGATTTATCTGTATAGTGCAAATAAATCACTGCTAATCCTACTTTCAAGCCACTTCAATTTAACGGATCTGTTTCCATTACTAATTTAATAATCTAAATGGAAATCGAAACTACTCTTTAATGGGTTATATTAATTTCGAGCAATGTCAATGTATGAACTTTTAATATATACCCATTTATATTGATTAAATAATACGTTTAATAAATATTTGTGTATATATTGTTTATTTTTTAGATCATCAAAATATTTAAAAAAATAGGATTTTAAATGACTAGCATAAACGCGCATTTTTGTTAATATACCTCAAAGGTGTCTAGGCATCAAACATTTTTTCTATATTACAAAAATGCAATACTATTCTTAAATGAAATAACGGTAACCGTTTTATTTGTATTTTTCGGATGGGCAATCTTCACGAGTACACAGTACTTACCTTATCTGAGTTTGTAATAATGTGTTTTTTCTCATATTTTAATTACAGTCTTAGTTACTGAACTACTATAAACATTCTGTAAAAAAGTGAAATCTCAAAACTAACTACAAAACTAAACTTCAATTTATGGCGTTTCGAATGCGTCGTTAATTAAGCGGCTCATCCATAAATCGTACTAGTGCGATTGATCATGTTGAATGCATTTTTAATGATTTCCCCTCCACCAAGAACTATATAACCGAACACTTTTTATATTTATTTAAACTTTGTTACACACAAAACATATGTACAAATGGCGGACTTAATGCCAATAGGCATTCTCTACCAGTCAACCGGAGAATGAGAAACTGGTAGATTATTTTTGGTGCATTGATAGATAACCGATCAATCCGGTTTATTTACGTGTTCAAACAAGATTGACCGGGTAATTCACAAATTATCGGAAATGGTAGTGCTAGTCATAAATTCATAGATTATTTGAATTGCAATTATGCGTTTCCTCACTCAGTGTAATGCATATATAAACTTTTATTTGCCATTCACAGTTATATTTGGTTATTTTATTTATTGGCCCATAAATTATACAATACACACATTTAAAAAAAATTGATGACGTAACATTATTTAAATAACATAAAAGAATAAAAAATAGTTTCAGATCATAGTTTACGTACTCTCTTTTTTGCTGACCATACGTCAACCTTCTCTGACGTGTGTACTTAAGTACCTAATTTTTTAACGTAGTCCATCGACTTGAGTTTTTGCGAGACCAACCCACGCCAATTTATTTATAGAACATATTAGAAATAAAATAAAAAACAGTGGATCCATCTTTTACCTTTCACTTTTGTTCTACTTTAAATTGATAAACAAAAACATTGTTGGGAGTTGCTTTTAAACCACTTTGTGACCATTTCCTTTATTAAAATTTGGATTTTGAAAAGTGAGGAGTTGCCAAATAATGACATTAATGTGGTACACTAGACAAAATCAAGTCCATCTGGTGGTGAAGTCGGAAGGGTAGAATAGTCTTAAAAGACGACCAATGAGTATAGAGGTAATCACCATATACTCCACAAATTGGGTTGCAGCGTTCTTTTACTGCGATCTCCAACCAATTCCAACCCATCAAGCGTGAAGTTTATGACAAATCCTTATATTTCAAAAAGATTCCTGGCCAACAGTGGATGTTTATTTTTTAATGCCACAATAATATCTAACTTTACTGCAATTATTTTTGGTTATGCAAGATATGTTATACACTTCATTAAAAATATATTTTTCTATTGAATCTACAAAATGTACTTTTGTTGAATTATGAGTGAGTAATATATATTTACGAATGGCAAATACATTATACCAGTTATTCAATATTTTATAGAGTTTCAGATAATTGATATACCAAACACGCTTGGTTGGTTTAAACCCAAAACTTCGTATTTTGTTCATTTCTATTTCAAAAGATCCATTCAAACAAAATTTTAGTCTGTTAGTAACAGTAACTATGGTCTTTAGTAAGTAACCGTAATAATGTGCTCTTAGAGGCCCCCTTTAGTTCCAGTTAAATCCCTTCCTCTTTGTCTTAGCAAAGCAACTTATTAGCGAATTTTCCTCGTATTTCTTAAGCTGATCCTAACGCCTGCTTAAGAAATGCTTGGAAAAATCCGACGGTTCTGGCAAGGTCTCGGTAGCTCAATTGGACGTGTACTCACCCGGATAGCGAGGGGATGTGGGTTTAAGTCCTGCCTGTTACCTGAGACAAGTGGAAATCTAAATAATTTAAAAATAGCTAGTTTATTTGGAATAAATAAACTAAGCGAAATAAATATGACAACTAAATATCACATACTACCAAAGAATATGAAATGTGTAATATAATACCTTTTTTAAAAAAAAATTGTACTTGTGTGCGCATGGGTTTATGTTTAATAAATGCGTTGTTATCAAGTAGAATAATTCTATGCACCATAATCTTTACTAATTGATAACCGTTATTTTTCACTCACATTGGTGATGGAATCTGAGAATATAATTAAAATCTCACTACAACTCCAGTCACGAGTAAATATTTATTTCTTTTTTATTTTGTGGAACTGGCGACATACTTTTATACTATATCTCCTTACAATTTTGCTTTCATACCTTAGTTAAACTACGATTGCAGAGGCGAAAACGTGACGAAACAAACACAATCAGAAAATATCACAGCTTGATAACTATAGTTTATTTCACCGTATTTTGCTGAAGTTCTGTGTTTTTTTTTAAATTAAATAATTCCAAAAATATATAGCTTATTTACTATCTACGAAGTAGCAGTAAGGTTTAGTGACGTTTTTATAAATATACTAGCTGAACCGGCCACGCGTTGCTGTGCTGACTGCAGCGCCATCTGATGGGCTGATTTGTGAATCTAAACCATTCTCAGATCCCCTTGAACAGACACAAAAAAAATCATTCAAATCGGTCCAGCCGTTTAGGAGGAGTTCAGTGACATACACACTCACAGAAGAATTATATATATAAAGATTTCATGTTGTTCAGTCATTTTAAAATAGTAGGTAAGATATTTTTTGTTTTATTTTTCCAGCTTATGCTAGCATTAGACCAACTATTGTTAATGTTGGTTTAATGATAGCTACGTTTATGAAACGTGTTTCTTGAGAAAGCGTGCTCGTGTATAACTTAACGAATTGGGCGTCTCAACAGTATAAGTCGTAGGATTATATTGTTGTTACTTTGAGTTGCTCCACTTAAACATTTGACTGATCTAACATTTATCCGTTATGGCATACAGAAATTCTAGATAATCTCACTAATATTATATCAACAATATTAGTATCAAAGGAAATACAATATGCGACAAAGTTATTTCCAATTAAGCGTTATGTTACTGTCAATGCGATCCCGAACAACACGACTATTGTATTACTATCATGTTATATGTAGCATACGCCCTTTATGCATTAGCACCTGTTACATTCGAAACAAATCAGAAGCTTCTAAGCAGTCCTAGAATTATTTATAAGAGCGATTGACTAGCTGTTTGTAGTATCATAATTCGAAGTTGAGAATATCTCCAGTTTTTTGTAATATGCGTAGGTTCTTAAGGCGGAGAGAGGGTGTAGAAATACTCACATATTTATGGATTCGTGTCAATGCCGTGGGATTTCAAAAGGTAATTGACGACTGTTTCATGCAACGGTGGCGATCCTGCCTTTCGCATCGACGGGCTCGGGTTTGAGTCAAGGGACGGGCTGATCTTTGTGTGATAATCACGGGCATTTATACCGAGGTAATGGTGATTTGTATATATTTGCAAAATTATTACATTATGTGCGTCTATCCTTAACCCTGGTATCAAAAACACAATTCGTACAGTTCTTTCTTTAGGCCACTGTAATATAATGTGAATGTAAGATATATTATAAAAAAGGATTAAATCCTACTCCAGCTAACCGTAAGATATAGATATCGGTATACGGGGTGTTCTAGAAGCCGACGTCAAGCCGAAAGCGGGCGATAGACTAACTCATATAATTAATCAAAAAATAAAAAATAAATCTAAGCCAAGAATACCCAGGCAGATGGATAGGACGATCTGGTACTATCTCGTGGCCAACCCGTTCCCCAGATTTAAATCCAATTTTTTTATATTTTTCTGATAACTTATATGAGTTAGTCTATCACCCGCTTTCGGCTTGACGTCGGCTTTGGGACAGCCTGTATATATATATGTATATCCGTTATTCTGATAACACATAACCCTTACGGTGCTTTTTTTGGGATAGGCTAATTATTGTGAATATAAGTAACATTATTATTATTCTTTTACTAACATAGCTTTAAGGACATTTTTTTCCATGCACATACTTCATTGAGATTCAGAATGAGTGGCCTCTTTCAGGACTATAAAGAGTTTTGTTAAAATTTACTGGCAATGGCAACTTAATTAGTCGTGGAGCCTAGCTCGATTTTTTAGGAAGCCTGGCCCGAGTTTTAACCTTGCCTCTGATTAATTGCACTCATATTTTTTTACACTTAGGTAAAAAAATATGAGTGCAATCATATTTTTTTACCTAAGTGTAAAAAAAAGTTAGGGGGTTTAAAAATTGTTGCTTGGAAAAATTTAACATCCCAAGAGTCATGCGGGATTCGAACCCTTATCGTCTCGCGAACCTGGGAACCTGGGAACCTGGGAGAGTGCTATTCCAATTGAGCTTCCGAGTCTTTGTTAAACACCGTTGAGTTCTATCATGTCTTTCTTAAATGTCTTTCTTCATGTTCAAGGTAATTAACAAACCATTTACATCGAATGTAATACAATAACAAGTATCAAACAATCGATAAATGGTGAATTGTCATCTAATTTTATTGTTTATTAATCTTAAGATGATGTGGATTCGAGTTCCGCCTGACTCCTGGAAAAAGTTGATTTTATTCTAGTAAAATTTGTTTAGCGTAACTTTATTTCTTAAGATATAAAAACCAACAAGTTAAATGCTATTACAGCAAACATATACTAAGTGTAGAATGTTAATTCTAAAGTGACGTCATAAACAGTTAACACAAGCAGTCGCTTAGATACCACCGCGAAGTATTCTCAGACGCGATATCACGTACTCGCATGACGCTACGAATTCGAGCGTATAATCAGTTCAACCCCCTTAACAGAGGGGGTTCTCCATTCGTACGAGACAAGCTTGTCTATTAACGTTTTACAACACATCTCTGACTAGTAGGGCTGATAAACTGTGAACAACTAAAGTGAAAAAAGATAACGAAGTATGGAATTAGGTATATCTCAATAAGAATAGTTTCAAATTCACAACAAGCTAACCATTCTCGCAATAGTAAGGGCCATAGACATAATTACAATGACATATACAATGCTCTTGAAAATAATTAAGTAAATCAGACAGGCAGAGAGTGTTTTATTTAATTAACATGAAAAATCTGAAAATCAGTCCTCCCTACAGCGGTTAGTAATCAAAGGAGATCGGTTTACAATTTTTCCTTTTACCAATACCATGCATTATTTTTAGGTGAAATTAGTCTTCAACATTGGTTGGGATTTATTATTGGCAACCCTGGAAGGTGAGGCTTTCTAATTCACGCCTTCGGATAAATAATTCATGCCCCGCTCTGATCTTACGTACGAGTCCTTTTATGATTTACACAGATTTCGACATAACGAATTTTGATGTTGAACTATTTTATATATTATTTGTGTGGTTGATAGGTTCATATTTTTTACATATCTTGCGCATTATATCAAAACTAATTCTTAAGAAGCAAACTCCAAAAAATTAAACGCTTAAGAAAAGTGATTTGTAAATTTCATTTGAATTATAATTTGAGTTTGAAAGAAAAAGACTAGACAAAACAAGCAACAAACAATATTAAAGGTTACATTTCAACATTAACATTTCATAGTAACATTTCATATGTGTACGTACTGCTATGTATTAGAATTTCCGCCTAATGTACGAAATTGACAATTCTCTGTAGGTTCCACTTGAGGAAATCGATTAGTTTCAGATATTTTGATATCGTCTCGGGATCGCAACTCCTCGCTTGTGTTTTCCTTAATAAACGAAAATATTAGAATCCTTTGATAAGGAAATAAATTATTTAACAAAATGTGCTTTGGTGGGGTTTTTCTGACATACTGCCCATAGAATCGAATTTCATATTGGCCATAGAATCGAATCGCTATCATCTGCTTATTTTGTCAAAATGACTCTCTTTAGCTTTAAAATAAGAAATATCTTGATATACAACTTGGGTCTGTGAGTTGAATCCGTGTAAAAGTTTTACGAATTTTAAATCGTTTTGAAAAAAACATTAATTTTTAATGTTATCGCTAGATTGCATTTTCTTCTCATTATCTCATTTCTATAATATTATTTGAGTCATGGTTATAAGGGGCCGTAGGTCCCGACCATACAATGTTTGTCATATTTGCGTAGACAGTTTTGGGTCTCGGCGAATTTTATAAGGCGGTCAGGAACTGCGACTCTTAATAAATTCATAAATGATATGAATAAATATTATTATAGTATGAAGTTATTATTTTTAATATAAATCGTATATAGTTATTTCATCACTTAATGATAATTGTTTTAAATGAAAGGTTTCTGAATTGTAGTTTCGATTTTTTAACGTTTTGAATACAATCTGACGCTTTAATACATATTTTGTTCTTTAAGTGAAGTATATAGTTAAGTGATATACGAAATTAAATAAATAAGCGATATAGTTAAAATATTGTGTCAGACTTGTTTTTTAACTACATTGTCACAGTTGTGGATATTACTAGCGTTGTTTTACTACTCACACCTTTTCCAGATTATCAGGGACTTTTTCTTATTTTTGCTTTAATTTGAGACATAAACAGGCTTGAGAAATGATTTTTTTAGATAAATTTATATCATTAATATCATTGGTCAACTTTTTTTTGTATTAAGTGGGTTGAAGACATTAAATGTGTTTGATATATAATTAAAAACTTCTTGATTAAAAGTAATAAAAGGAGAACTCGAGTCTCCATATAAACTTGGGCTCAGGTGTTATGAGCTCGGTCATTAATTAAAGAACCTACAAAAGTTTCATGGATCCAATTTTCACTGTTGTCATCTATGGCCAAATTAGTGCAATCTTAAAGTTGCTTTTAAGTTGTTTCATATTATAGATAAATCCAATAAGACCCATCTCTTGATTTGTCAATTAAAAATAAACTCATAAAAATCACATTTAAAAATCCAACCTTATTGTTTCTTCTCTTATGTCGTAAAATCATTGTAACTTTCAGCCCTATTCAATTAAAAGGGCTGAAAAGGCACTTTGAATATAGTAATTTCAGTATTACACGAGGATTCTGGGTGCTTTCATTTCAATTGAAGAAGGAAAGTAGATAACATTGTCGCCTTTTTACTTTTATTTCACCAAATTCAACTCACATTTAGTGATGGAAATTAAGCCAGTCCTATTGGATGACCTTAATTTTTTAGTTTACAAATTTAAAGATTATTACTGTGGTTATTTTCTAAAGGCGTTTATCATGATTTTACCTTCAATAATAAATAATTGCCGAGTTGTATTTTCCTGTGTTGTCATTCTGGAGTATATTATTTGTATTTATCTTGTTTTGCTGTGATACAGTAGTCTGTGGTTTTGCTTGATTTGCTAACAGATTATAAGATTCTTTACTGGATAGACGGCCATTAAACTTTGCTTATAGCAATTTGAATGCCCATATGCCTCGCAAATCAAGTTACATGAAACTAATTTGAGTTCCATAAAGATTATTTCTTCGAGATAATATTAATATGTGTTTTTTAAGTTCAAAATTGAAGTAACGGCACAGTTAGTGCACTAACTGTACCACAGTTTAGTTGTCCCAAAATTAAACGTGTTACGTATTAATAAGTTGTGATTGGTATTTTCGGCATTCGTTTGACTTATACCGAATCCATTAAACTTGAACTCTATTTATTAGGATCACCAACCATCCCCGTGTGTCTCCCTTTTGCAACCAAATTTATGTTAATTTTTAAATAATCAAGAAATTATGATCTATTAAGCAAGTGATGTCGTTTATTTTATTAACCGTTTGTTGTTTCAATGTAAATTTACGTTGTCGTTTGTGTTGAAAGTAAAATTAACATATTGCCATTAAATTTCTATTTTTTTGTATATTAATGTGAAACTAAATCGATATTAAAATGTATCATTTTATTATTTATTATTTTCTAGTAAAAAAAAACATTCTTTATTGTTTAATCGTTGGCAATTTATATTAAATTTTCACATAAAATTATATAAAATTTATCAAATTCTCTGTGAACTGGTTTTATTATACATTTTTTTACCCTAGAAAATAAAAGCACCTATGACTCTGTGCACAACTTTTTATATAACCTCTAAAAAATCATGTGTTATTAATTTTTTTCGTACATTGAAATATGTAAAGTTTCTTTTGTCATGTTTAATTAATTAAAAGTTTTGGGTGACTTAATAAGATACCGCAGAGGACTGACTGACGGGTCGTTGGAAAAAGGCTCGGCGAGTCCCTAATCTGGTTCAAATCATTTAGTCCACTGTGACATTGTTTCGACAAAAAGTTATGCACGCAAAGGGAGTGAGTTGGGTCTCGTTTTGTGAATTCAACAATAGGCAGTTAATGAGAACGGATGCCTGGTTTCGTGTTGAGCGTTAGATTTCGTTGAACAGATTGTCATAATGTTATTGTTCATTCATACATAGATCAGTCGTAAGACGAATTAATGAATGAATGTTGTTTGTTTACCTTTAAGAAAGGGCCATATTAGAAAATAAAGTAGAAAATAATTTCTCACTATTGACAATTAGTTTATTTAAAGTAAGAAAACCGTTTCTCGAAGACAGATGTCTATGTTCAAAACATCAGTCATGTAATCATACTCAAACAATATATAATAATAAATAATATAATTTAGTTATTTATCACCTGTTAATCAGCGCTATATGTAAAAAAAATAAAATTTTATTGGTCAATATTTTACAAGATAGAGCTGGAAGAACTATGCTCAAAAGGATCACCTTCCCAGAGTTTATAGAGTCTTAAAGCTTTTTTCATTATAGCAGTGCTGATAAAGACATGTCGTGTGTGTGATCGATGACTGCCCTTGAAGTTTGAAAGCCAGTATTCAACATTAGAGAGGGCATATCGAAAAACAGCTTACTAAAATACACTTGCCTTTAAAAAAGTACTTCATTTTTGTTGAGCTTTGAATAATTTTGCAATACAATGAAAGTAAATGACATTCATATTGGGTCTATATAAACAATGTTACCTGGCTGACAATCTATTATACTATCAAATTAAATTGACTTGAGGTGCACATAATAACGCACCAGACAGTGCTGGGTTACCTCGAACGGCTGCATAATTTTAGCTGCTTGAAACCTCTATCTCTTTACGCTTATTGTTTTCTAGTGCTTGTTATTTTACAATAGGCGTTGCATAGGAATACCTACTGTATGTCATATGTCCTCGCTTGAACGTATATATGTTTAATAATTTTCATTATGATATCATCTACCGTACACCACATACAAAATCAAAAACAGTATAACATACACACCGCATATGCATATTAAAAGCAAATCTTCTTTAAACGTATAAGTTCGTCCTACATACATACAGACGCAGAAAATACGAATTCAACAGTTAACATCTTCAAAGCAAAATATAGCAGAAGTTTAGAGATCAAAGAAGTCTAGAACGCTCCTATGACTTTTTGCTAATCTTTGTATTCTTGTTCTAAATGAGGTTTAGAATAATTTAGCATAAATTCACTCTTTCGGTATGCGCAATTTATAGTTGGCTGTAACGATTAACACAAAAAATACCCGAAAGTTATATCAATAACATTGTCATTTATTATATAACTCATTTACTTACCTCTTCCTTTTCAACAACTCATATTTATGTATGCTTACGTTGTGACCTGTTCAAAGTTTTAAAAAAGTATGTTAAAAATAGTAGACGTTTCTTTTACCCTCTTTTTACTTCGGAACCCTAAAAAAGAAGGCAAGAAACATAAAACCCTCGCAGCCGGTCGCGACAATTTACAATTCTAATGTCTCGAACGAGGCATTATTAGAAATGCTGGCGAGTAATGTAAATGGCGGCGAGTAATGTAATCAATGCCTTTTCCAATGTAACGGGCGGACAAACGATAGCCAATTCTTCTAGTCAGAATTACGAAAACGAATGTAAAGGATAATACAGGCTTATCGTGACTATATCCGAACGCTACATACCTTTTTTTACCCAGAGGAAATCTCTATAGATTCGCCGCGAGTTGACGGCGGGGCTCTGTAAGGACTCCCCCGTCATTGCGTACGGAGCGTAGGCGGAGCATACCACCTGTCTGAATGGGTTCTTTTGCGACAGTCGCCACTACGAGTGGCAGGCGGCCTCCATATTGCAGAATTTCCCACTGCGTGTAGCTGGGTGTCTCGGAAACACCCTTTCTCGAACGGGTGCGTCTGTGGGGGCGGAACCTCTCTCAGACTGGGATTCGGGCCGCATAATGGCGCCTCCTCCGACCTGTACGTCACCTTCTGATGGCCGCTGCGTAGGCATCCTTCTCTCTCTCGTTCCGCGGCCTCCTTCCGCGAGATGACGTCCTCCCAGAAGGTGACCGCCGTGTTCCATGACTTTTCGCTGGCCAACGTCGCTTTCACCCTTCCCTGGCAGCGTGAGGACTCTCCCTATCTTAGCCACGACCGCGTCTCGCTGCGGAGCCCATGCTGGGCACACCTCCAGTGTATGCTGGGCAAAATCTTCCGCGGCCCCGCACTCGTGGCAGGCCAAGGTCGGTGCTCTCTGGATGCGGAACAGGTACTTTCCGAAGTAGCCGTATCCAGAAAGTATCTGTACCACTCTGTATGTGACCGTTCCCCTTCTTCTTGATCACCACTCCCTGAGTACCGGTTGGATTGCATCCAGTGTTCTTCTCGCCACTGCTGGGGACTGGATCATTTGCTCCCAATTTCCCATTAGCTCCTCTTCTGCCACTTGCCGGAGTCTACTTATTTCTTCTGATGCAAGCCACATTCTTTTGTAGGTACACCGTTTTGTATGGCCTGCCCGACTGATCTCTATCCAGGTTAGGCGAGACTGGGCACTGCCTTAACGTGCACCAGCTCGTTTCCAGGACGCGCCGCGGGGAGGCCCCCATCCAGCGCCCCGAACGCTATCTACGTGGTTGATATTCAAACCATAGAAAATGCAAGCAAATTCTTATATTCTATAAAAGATAAGAAAACTTATTTGTATCATCACGTTTTTTTTGCCTAACAATAACAGTTATTTTTATTTCTTTTCAGGTAAGTTGTACTCCTGTTTTAATGAAGCTATGCCATACTGAAAGCATGACAGCTTGTGCAGGTTTGTATTCACTCATAAAAATCGATTTGAAAAAAAGCGTTACTTAGAATTTTTCTGAATATACTCTTTAAGAATTGATTTTCATATAAGGGGCTCCTTATTGGTTGGGGTTCACAAAAAAAAACGACGGGTTGCACTCCGGGAGTGCCGGCAGAAGTGAAAACTTGAATATTAACGTTGTGCATTTTTGATATTTTGAAATGGTTAAGGAATAATTTCGCACGAATGTCTTTAATGATCAGTATAAAAGTGCAATCATTTATGTGGTAAAATACAATATTCATTTATTGCGCTATCGTATACAAACATGTCAACAACCCCACACCAAGTCGTGTTCGTTGCATTTTTTTGTGTGCATGTGCAGGATTTTGCACATGCGCAATGAATAAAATCAGTTGAACGCATGCGTTCTCATGACATTACCTGCCATTTTAAAATTTCATAATGACAGTTTTAAAAAAAATAATAATGTAACTGTCACTATGAAGTTTAAAAATGACACGACTATACGCACATCGCGCAAGCGCCCTACGCCGTCTTACGAATTTTCGATCAGGTCACGTGTCCTGACGCGAGTTTAGAAATTTTTACCCATTCCAAAAAAAGTACACAGCGCCGCTAAAGATGTTTTCACTTCAAAAATATAGAGTAAAATTTAGCGATCGAATTACAGCGTTAGTTTGTTGCGTGCAACCTACCGTACCATTCACTTTTATTTTGAAGTTTTTGTTTTTTTATTTTCTGTGGCTATTCAAATACAATCGTTCTTACAGAGTAAACTCCAGTCGTGCATCGAGGCATCGCTTTACAACTTTTTTATAATATTCTGTTGCGTCAATTCAAAATTAAATTAAAATACGACCAAATCAAAAGAATTAAGAGACCTTACCGAAAGAACTTCTTTTATATATGTTAATTGGAAGTAAAACCAATTTATAGAATGTAATAAAACTGACACTGTGCCATCTATATTTAATGAGACTATAAAACACAAATACAAGGGTCCTTATTACTATTTGAATAAGACCTTAAATGACATCGTCTAAATATGTTGTTTGTTTGTTATTTGTATCCCGATAGTGGACACCAAAAATTAATCCTACAGATGTCAGATTGATTGATTCAGATATAAAACTGTAGCAGTTGAATGCTTTTATAAATATATAGGTTATAATAGTGTCTTCTTTCTAAATTATAGTGGTAGTACCTGGAACATGAAAAAATAACCCAGTGGCATCAGCTTAGAAAAATTCGATGACCCTTTTAAGGTCTCAGTAGTTCAATCGAAATATTAATTATGTTGTTAATACTATATTTAAACTAAGGAAATTTAAATAAAGATCAAAACTATTTAATCACTTAAACAATTTTTGAAATTTATTTATAAATTATTGAGTAAAAGATTATTTAAATGTCCGTAGTTGAGCACGGAACGTTTGTGGTTTTTGGGTCGACTCTGACGTCATTTAACCTTTAGCCCCATTCTTGTTATTAAGGTACAATTGCTATTTTTCATTTATGTGTAATGTTTTTCTATTCCATAATAATCGAAGATTAATTCGTATAACGACAATGTGAAAACGTGCCTTACATTGGTTGCAAGTTGATCTCATGGTAGTGAAATAACAGGACTTAATTATTTTAAATAATTATCTTCTTTTAGTTTGCTTGCATCACATGGTTAAACCTATAAATGTGATTTAATTTTCCTATTTAAGTACTGGTTTTTATGTATCGTAATGTTACCGTATTGTCATCAATATATTAGTCAATCGCCCGCCGTCATATATTAGTGTATGGTCAGCTTTTATAGAATTTTGTAGTGTTTGTACCATTTATTCACCCACGCTCGCCTCTTCCCCATATATAATGTAATGCAATCAGTTATTAAACGCTCAGAACTACAGCTTATATTTTATTACAAGATTCTTTTGCGTCTAACCCTTTTCCGCCATTGCAAGGCGACCCTACCAAATCTGCCTGTAGGTAGCGCTGCTCGAACGGGTTTAAAAAAAAGAAATAATTTGATACAATAAAAAGCAAATTATAAAAGAGATACTAATACAATAAAATGAATATTTAAATGTGTTATAAAAGTGTTATATTAGTGTTGTAAAAATTTACTAAAATATATTTTTTCAAATTAAAAATATATGAATTCCATCCTTTATTTATTAATTCAATGAATAATCAAAATAAAACGAACAGCAACGTGCACTTGCCGTGTCTGGTTGCTGCATTGTTGCTGGTGGAAAATAACAAATTAAAGTAGTAAGGTGCTGGGCGATGCAGGTGTCGGATGTGGATGCAGCCGCGAACTGATTGAGCAAGGACAGTAGCCAAGCAGTAATACAAGATAACGGGAATGTAAATGCATAGAACACACACTACAATTTAAATTATTTAAAAAACAAAATTCGTAAAAAAGAGGAGTAATAAAATCTGCCACTATATCAGTAAGTGTTATTAGCCCGGCTCTCGCTAAAGATTACGTAACGCATCATTAGTATGCATAACTGTTAATTTTACTAATATGATTTGGTACACGAAAAAACTTTTATTGAAATTTTATATGTCGTACTATGACATGTAGGGAAATATAAATATTTGTAGGTTAATTTTTTATTATCAATCATCGTGTAACAGACAAATCATGCCACGAACGGCCTAAGTCACCGCACAGCAATTAATTTTTAAGTTCGCGTAAAGATTCTGTATTCGTCTAGGTCAAATGACAACACACGCTGGAGCGACGCCACATGTAACGAAAAAATTCATGAAAGCACAACTTTAATGTCTCATAATCTTTTTAATTTTTTAAGATATTTTATTAATGCTCTCACATTTTTTATTAATTTAATTTGTTTTTATTATCCGTCCATAAAAAATGGAACAGCTGCTCCTCGACATACACAGGATAGCGAGGGGGTGTGTTTGTGTTTTTTCCTGTAATACTTTCTTTAGATCTATCAGCTAAATGATTGAATCAGAATGTAATGATTATTCAATCATGCAAATAACAAACACGTATCTTAAAGTCATTAGTTTTAATCCAGTTAGCTTGATGTCAATCAAGCAATTATACCTAAACAAGAGGTTTATCTAGGAAACTGATTGCCCTAATGAAGAGATGCCGATGAAGCAGTATGCCTGAAATACGATATTGGTAAATACCAACATTACCATTCTGCATTTCAGGTAACTAGATCAAAACGAACCAGATGGTTATAATGGATCACATCTAAAAATATAAATGAAAGAAGTCAGCAGGAAATTTTATACCCCACACTATGGCAAAAACTTTATTGTCCCTGTTGATGTGGTCAATGTGATGACAATTCCTGTAGACGCAAAAAAAATGAAAACCTATACCATTTACAAATTTAACAATACAGAGACACATTGATGAATTTAACAATACAGAGACATATTGACACACGAGGAAAAATGGGATACCAGTCACATTAAGCAAATGTGAGTGGTATCCCATTTTTCCAAATACGAATCTAGCTTCTTCTTACCCGCAGCAGGTTTTCTGATGGGCTTTGATTTTTAGCAAATAAAAATGGAACTGTTTTAGAATATCTTAATGTCAGTGATCACACTACACTGAATTCAGAATTTATTTGGATCTTCTAGTGTTCAACTTTATGAAATAAAATTAGCTTAAGACGTAATACAGCAATTATCACCCGAATACGCTCTGAACCCCTTAAAATTCGTCAAGTTTTGCCACTAAATAGAAACGTTACATGAAATACAAATATTTGTTCCTGTAAATCGTAGCTCCTCCCTCTTAACACACCCATTAAACGTGAAGCCCGCGGGACTCAACTATCAGCGCGGTTATGCATCAAGTTAATCCACCGATTAGTATAAACTGTAAACAGGAATAATTTAAACTATCTGGGGAGGCTGTAAAATTCAATAATGCTTACGACTTATATGTTACACGTGTTTGTAGAACATAAATTGTTATTATTTTAAGAAGAGATATAGATATAGAGATATACAGTAGCGGTATTATAGAGCTTAAAAAAGGGCACATATTTTTCTACATTTCAAGTATACCCATGACCATTGTGAATGTGATGATCTTATTCATGGACGATACAACATTTGCAGACTTAGAAAATACCTATTGGATTTTCTATTAATTATAAGTGACATTTTTCCGTTATACCTCGATTGAACAAAAAGTTTTACTTACAACTGTAAGTCAAATACAATCAAATCTTAGAAAAGCACCGGAATGCATAAAGGCGCTTGTATATAAAATCTTTTTATTGCAAAAAGTAAAAAGGAACAGGAAATGGTTATGTGTATGTGACCTATTTTCTCTGTTTTCCAGGTCGTTACTTCGACGTGAAGAAGCATTTCACTATAAAAGAGCGAAATGCTATTTCCATTACTATAGCGACGAATACATAATTCTAGCAACTTAATCTCACGACATTAAGGAAAGCAGCAAATAAATATAGGGTTAAGCTAAGTTTATAATATGTGAAGATATTAAAAAAATAGTGAACTTTACCAATCAAGGTCATTTTTCATCCCACTTTGCACTGATAAAAGTTTTTGTTAATAATAGTTGTTGTGTGTAAGATCAATAAGTACTAGTATATTATAATATTAAATAACAAGTCTAATAAAGTGCTGATAGATATAACAGCAGCTAGCTATTTTTTTGGGGTGTTATGACTTATTATGACGAAAAAAGATTTGAATGACTTGACAATAAAAAAAAATAGTTTATGCGCTATCGACTGTTCAGCCAATTGATCGATTGATCGATTTTTTTATTGCGGTACTAAAACCACTTTATATCACTGAGATTTGTAGTGATAACCGACAAACAATCCAATTATTACTTTAGAAGTACATTTGAATAAATCCATGTTTTTTATTAAAAACCTTTATTTTCACATTTTTTATGGGATGGTCATCGGCGTATTAGTAATTAACTTTTTTTGTGTTTTTGACCTTTCGCAGTCCTTCCGTGCAAACGCAGCAGCGTAGACAAGTAAGTTAATGTAGGGCAATTACACTGACGATGTAAATGAGATGTAAACATGCTTTATCTTAATTAAGGGAACCGGTGTCGTTGTTTATCTGCGGTGTGCGATAACTTATTATGTCCACCCGAGTCCCTTTTGTAAACTGATGCCGCCCTTGTCGCCAAAGGGTATCTTGAAGTTAACAGTAGCTATTTTAAACTGTCACTGTAGGTACCTACCACACAGAATTACTTTTTCAGGTGTTGAAATAAAATCATGCTTCGTTATGTCGGTTTAACCAGTGCCAACATACTGCATTAGATTAGAAGGTGAGTTCGTGTTAAAATTTAGCAAATTAACTTTTGTCGTCGCGTTTTACCAAGTACAGGAAATGTAGTTTTAAGCTAAAATGTAGCTTAATGCAAAAACTGGCTACAGATTTCATATAACATAATTTTTATAAATTTAATTTACGTGATGATGTTTTTCCAAGACTCCGTTCTCGTGAATGTATATAAACTGTCGTCTAGCCCTACACGAGTCTATTTATTAGTCTCATACCACAGACTAATCTAATCTTTAACATAGTTATAGTGACCACCGGCGTCGTCATACGCGCCTGGTACTTTACCCCACAATCGGCATACGGACGCGCCTATATGCTCCGGTTACCCGGATGGCCGAACTGGACACCGGACGCTATCGATCCCCGATACGCGCAAACATTGTCATCCGAGCCGTACTTAATGGAGTCTGTAATGGGTGTGGTTGTATCTTCAATATCGTGTGCAAACTTGTACAGGATTTGGATAATTCTCTTGTTTAAGCTTCGGATACGACGGGCATCTTGGCTAGTTTGTCAATTTATTATATAAAACTTGTCTGGATATTATAACTTTTCAAAGACCCCTTTAGCATTTAAGAAATGTCACAGGTATTTTAAAAATACCCGACTTTTTTCATCTTACTGATTCACAAATCTACAAATTGAAACTTTAGTACAATATGTTAATTTTAGCTAAGGAAGGTTTATATCAACAATATTTTAAAAGCATTAATTTTTGATACAGTATTCATTTATACTTGGTAAGCGCTTGATATTGATTGATAATGATACGAGACAAAATTAAATGGTTTCTAAACCGTATTCGGGGGTCAATTATTATTAAGTAAATTGTCTTGTGACCCGAGTCGAATATTTCTAGTATTTTTCTATTATAATAATTTATCTTATAAGATAGCACCAAAAATTGCATAAAATATATAAAAATTATAAAACGTATTCTGGGGCACAATTTTAAATCGCATTGCAGGTAACATTAGTTTCAATTGAGAACAAAGTACTCCGGTAGCACCCGCTTAACATTTTAGCAGGAATTAAAAACGTCTATTCAGGGTGTGTAATGATTAATTTTTATTAGTACAATGTTTTCGTTATAAATACTAGTACAAAATCTTATTTGAAAAAGCAGTTCATCGGAATGTTAAGGTAGGTATAGGCAAAAGGTAATTTTTTATAAGTCGTACAATTTTTTTGGGTAATATAGCATGAACTAGATTGTTAAAACTATCAAGACAAAGGAATGTATGGCAGTGCAACCGTTATTATACCAAATGGATATTTTTAATCTGTTTGACATCTTTTATGTAATTGTATTAAACAAACTAAATGCTGCTTTAGATATTTGTGATTGCTCTGTACATTATGATGCAAGTTCTAAAAAATGGGTATTAGACCCGTGGCTGCACAGCGGTATTAAACACTTAAGTCGTCTCTTCTTCTCTTTCCATCGGTGTTTAGGTTAGAACCGACCCTTGGTTTTTTGTCAAATCATTTGCTCGTTTCTTTTTTTTATATTCAAATACATACATGCAATATTCTAGTCAGCAATGCAATATTCTAGTAATAGTCCAGATAGTCATTTTCTATTGCGGCACGATTTAAAGCAATATTTCTTGCACAGCACTTTTTGCGCTACAAAATATTAGCTCTCATAAACTCTTACAGTATCGGCCTCAGCGCAATTCAGAATGAGTTCGCAATGCACCGAGGCCAAGAAAATTTCTTGACTGATATATGTTATTTTTTCAATTGACACAGTTTTAAAGGAAAACATATTTTTTTTATATATCCATAATATTATTTTATTATGGGAATTAAAAAATATATATTCAAATGCATTAGTGCTCTAGTTTATAACAATAGCACGCATGTCAAAGTATTTAAAAAGCTGGATGATAATAATAAGTGATTGTGTTGAAAAGATATTTTATTCAAATTACAACAAAAAGTTTTCGCTTAAAACAATAATTATGATATAGTATCTCTGATTACAGTTTGCCAAACATTAACACTAATTATGATAAAGATCGGTCGTAAATCTCTGCAATAAATAAATAAATAAATAAAATAAATTAATTGGTTAATTGTTTCGTTCTCTTCTACTTGTATATTTTGTGTGTGAGTTGGCTATTTGGAATTTTAACTAAATTCTTTATATCGAGTTCGAACGGGAGAAAGAGTGCGTAACAAGAATTGTTTTGGACTATCGATTACGTTTCGATTAATTCATATGCCCAATAGTCCGAAATAGCGTGGATGTAAAAAAGCCAGGGAATGTTGAAAAATAGACTTTATTTCAACCAAATAGCAGTAAATTCAGTACTTTCGTGGCACAACGAATAGATGAAAACAAGAGTAAAAAAGATATTCGTGGAATTTTAACTTACGACTGAACACCAGTAGCGCATACGTTCACCATAGCACGATTGAAATATGCATTGTCGACAGTCGTAGCGCATATCCGGGATGGCTGCGCATACAGGCGGTGTTAGATTTAGTTGAAACACCGCCTAGATGGTAACTCAGTTAACACTGTTAAAAGATTTTTTGCTTGGACACCGGTGTATTTTGGATTACGTCTAAGACGCACAAACATACCGCACAGTGATTACATTTATCGAGGGTTAATTATTTAATATTGCTATTGCTAACTTTATATCGAGGCAATATGTTTATGGTATAAGTAAGCTCACTCCGCTGAATCCCGGACGTACTGCGTTAAGAGTTCCTGTCAATTTCATCGCTCTTCGAATTTATGTAATTAATAAATATCAAGAGTGTGTGTGTGCGTTCATTTGTCCGAAACATTGCTGCTGTTCGTAGGGTACGATAATTTGTAGCGTAAAGAAACAATTTTGATCCAGCACTTCAGTACCACGTGATAGAAATAAAGTACCTCATAAATATGTTGCACTACGTCTCCGTCTGATTATTTTAAGTGATTATACATATGATTTTTTTTACAAAGGAATCGTTACGTTTATGATTGATTATGAGTTATGTTCAAATTAATAATTTCTTGCATTGTAACAATAAAGTAAATAAAAACAGATAAATACAAGTACAATTTCATTTAATTAATAGGCCCTATAGGGTGAGAGGTTGATGATCAATGGATTTGGTTTGTTGTGATTTCACGCTTCAACGAGAACAAAGGTTGCATATAAATAGATAAACTAATTTATATGTATATATAATATGGGCTAATTTTATCTCAGTACACGAAATAGTTCCTGCGGGAAAAACAATTTAAAACTACAAAATTATAATTTGCTTCTTGGTATTTCCTCTTTTTGGGTAAACAAGAGTAGCGTCACACAACGGGTAGTGACAGTGTCTAGTAAAAAAAATTAACCAGGTATTAAAAAATTCAGACCATGTTCCACGTATTATTTTATTTATTGAATTCTATATTAATTGAACATTTTTAAACTAAAAATAAACACAACAGTTTTAATTAAACTTTTTCTATTTGCACTAGAAGTCACCGTGACAGTAAAGTTGACTGTTGCCACCCATTTGCTATTTACGCTGACTAGAAAATGTTCTCTACTAGAAGAAATCAACTTGTTTCAGGAGTTAGGCGGGCCACTTTTTCGCACTATCCGTGAGTGTGAGTGCCATTTTTTGTTACCTACAACATCAAATGTAATGCTTTTACAAGTTTTATATGTAAATAATGATTTTCTAGTTAAAATAATCTATAATTAAATACAAGGCCATCGGGAAAGTAGCACCCTGTGTGCTGTAGTAGTAGTATGTGAACAAAGTGTATTTCGCTTATTATTGAGTGTATTATTTAGTGTGCACACTCTCCAAAATACAGTCTGTAGAAGACAGACAGACAAGCAACTTTGCGGCGGTGAGCTAAGGTGTGCAGTTTACTCTTCACCAATTTGCTGTCGCCAATGAGCCTCTTAGCTCTCCGCTAAATCGTGTCCAGTGCAACAAGTTTACATTTTGCTGAGCCGTTCCAGAGGTGGCTGCAATATTCCATCCAAGCAAGATTGAACCTGAGCTTTATAGAGAGTTATAAGCTGTCCAGACGTGAAATATCGCTTGACCTTACAAGTATTTAGGACGCCCAGCTTTTTAGCTGCAGTTTGAGCCTTGGACTCGATGTTGGTGCCGAAGTTGTCTGAAGGCAACTCCATGCCAAGAAGCTTGATGCCGCCGGTAACAGGTACAGATGTACCTTGAAAAGGAGGAATGAGGTTGGAGAAACTCCTTTTTGCCGTGAAAACACACGCTGCGTTTTGAAGGTGTTGAAATGAACGAGTTTACTGTCATCATTGACCAGCCATTGACACTGGCACTCCCGCCCTCCGCAGGAACGCAGCAGTGCTGCACCACGACCGGACACCGGACACGGGCCGAGTTGGTCCGTGATGACCGCTAGTAATTAAAGGGAACTAATTTTTTGAGCTGTTGTTTAAATATTCGAGATGTTATTATGATCAGTTGGAAAACATATTGAGCAGTTATTTTAATTTAATGGCGGTTGATTTTATATTGCGACAGTAAAACATGGGCAGTAATAAAAAATCAATTAGTCGGTTATTTTAGCATACAATGTCAATTCTAAAAATAATTGAGCAGTTCAGTAACTGAATGAGCAGTCCAATAACTGAATGAGCGGTAAAAATGATGGAATGAGCGGTTCGATAAATAGTTCGGCAGATCATAGCGAGCGGTGACACCTGAACTCAAATTCATTGAGAAGAGAAGTGGTGGAAGCGACCAATCACAGGGTTGGTTAGGTTAGGTTAGGTTATAGAATTGCTTAGAATGAGATTTCTTACCGACGAATTCCGATTTATTACTGCCCACACGTAACCGCTCGTTCAATAATTTTTACCACTAATTTAATTATTTATCTGCTCAATTATATATTCACTGATCCATTTCATTATTTTTTATTTCTCATTTTTGTTTACTTTACTGCTTAATTTTAACTGCTGAATTAGTTATTAAACGTGCCATTTATAATTTTTAACTTACCAAAACTGCTATTTACAACTGTCTCTTTAAATCAGTGCCGTAATTAAATCCCACTTCAAAATGTATGTTTATTACAAATAAATAAATAACCAACTTCCGGATGGCCCTTGTATTTTAATAATTGCATAGAAAATATGAACAACATCAATGATTTCATGAGCAAGTAGGTATACTTACTAAAAATACAGTGTCAAAATTACTAAGACGTAGTATATATCCACGCGCGTTGGGCGGGAGCAGCAAAAAGCGACTCTAATCCAAAACGTCGATTAACACTAAGGCGCGACTAAATTCAACAACCTTGTACATCAACTTTCAAATATTTTTGAAAATAGTTTATAAATGTCGTTTGCGTCGATAAACACATATTTCATAGCAATTAAAACTTATTCTTAAAAAATATATATTTTTAGTCGTGGACGAATATTTCACTCACATTTTTATGAGGTTTATTAAAAAAAGATTTTGTTGTTTTGAAGTATTAAGTTAATAAAATTTATTTATGAATATATTTTAAGGAATAAATTGTACATAGTAATAAACTATATGCTTAGTATATGAGATTTTTCTGAGACTGTTATTCTCTAATAGTTAGCTAAAATTAAAATGAAAAACACGTATTTCGAGCAAACGTAATTAATATAAAGGTTATCAAACTAAAATAATGTAGACTTTTAGTATAAATACATATGTGGTTTATATATCACCTTTACATTAAGTAATTAAATTAAAAGGCGTGTCTCTGGCAGAGTAGAATAAATCCAAACCTACAAACGTTAAGGGTGTCGTAAAAGGCGACTAATGAGCTGAAGGTAATCACCATACACCTCCCTTAGACTGCTAATTGGGCAGCAGCGTTCTACGAATTATGGTAGGTTTCCGTCTAGCAGTTGGCATCTTACGAGTTACATAAAGTAATTTACTAGTAATCTTATGATTATTGATAAATTCGCCATGAAACATTCAAGGACATTTCAATTAATAAGAACTCTTAAGAACTTTGTCTTCGCCAACATTCTTTATGACATCGAAAAACGCTAGAAAGAGCAGGTCACAGTTAATATTCCCATGTCTCGTAAATCGATGGTCACTGTCAACGTTGCATGAAAAATCACCGTTTTATATCTCCCGGGAAGGTTTTACTATCGTACACGCCTCAAATTACTTCACTGTACGTAATTTTTATTGTCCTCTGCAACATTGTAAAAGTTTAACGTTTTCTTTATGACACGTTGTTGGTCGAAAAGGGGCGCTGCAGCATTTGAATGTTGAATGGCAATACACTCTCATGACAATACGATCTTATGAGAGACTAACGGTCATTCCCGGCTTCGCACGGGTGGACAAAATTCTTAAATTTTTTTCTATTATTGAATACTTTTCCGTTAGCGCCATCTAGCGTCCGGTAGACGAACTACTTGCGATTAACGCGTTGCTATGGTAACGCATATACAATGGAAAAGGAACGGCCAGACAAACAGCAAATTTGTGATCTTAGATTATAGATTAAATAATAAAACGAGTACTGCATTATGCATAGAAATCTTAATAAAATCGGTTTAGAAATTACTCGAAGAACAAAAATTCGGGCAAATATTTTTTGCTTGCCCGCGAATTTTAACCCTCAGCTTTCAAAAAATTGCTTCCCCAAAATAGAAACACAACACATTAATCAAAGTAATTCGATTTCAGTTAGTAGCGATTTATGTACTGTCTGATCCTAAATATTATTTCATATTTCAAATTTAAGACCAGTAATGGAGTAACCACCTTGAACAAATTATTTTTTCTACTGTATGCGTGAAATTGTTGTATTTTTTTTAAGTATAAATATATTGTAACGCTGTTGGTAGCTTAGCACAAAATCTTATAGTACGAATCTCAACGCTGTTGAGAAACTCGGTATCTGTCAAGTGCTTTATAGCGGATTATCGATTGGTAAACTGAAACTTCCGCTGTCGATAACCACAAAAGTTTAAGCCTCCTGCGCCTGTGCTCTGGGTACTGCATAGGGTTTGAATGCTGTAAGAAAGCTGTAGAATACTTCGAAATATATATGAAATGAGGAATTCTCTTCTGGTGAAATAAAAATTATTGCCAACACTTCGTCTTGTATCCTGTTATATGTTGAGTATTATTGATTCAACCATAAAGTACCAATAAATCTTAATCAAATAGGAAGAGAAATAGATAATTTTAAAGACAAATGGTTAGGTAGTGTAGTGACCTCCTTGGATGGTGGTGGATATGCTTAATGACAAGGAATGTCATTCTTCTAAATATAGAATATTCTAGACCTCTAGACGAATATAAGACGATCACCAGGAGTATCTGACATTGTAACCAGAGACATGGTAAAGAGAGTTGAGTAATAGAACAAATTGAGATATACCTAAATGGTTTAAATTAACGTCCCAAGTTCCCAACGATCCGGGAGCGCGTGTAGGGCGCTACAGTAGCTACCTAAAAGACATTGTACTGAACAAATCGAGCTATTATTATTATAAATATTTAAAAATCTATAAATAAGCCAAGTACATGTTTTCTATCGTTAAGGTGAGATGAAAGTTCGTCTGTAAACTCGGACAAGAGTTCGTTAGTGCCCTTGCCTGTTTGGAATACAAATTGTTTTTACAAATACCTCATGGTTTCTATACAATGTCTAAACTAAAGCGAAGCCCAATAAAGATAACACTTAAAATACTAGACTTTTATCAGAATTTGTTCCGGGCAACAAAGAACTTTCTAAAACGTGATTCTTACTGCGACTTTTGCTGCATTTATTGCAGCTAATATTCATTAGTTTCATTATCTTCCATCATCTAGCCCATGCCTTTAATCTCTTCAAAGATTTCCCTTAAAGTCTACAATTTGGAATCACTAAAAGATCGGAATAACAACAGACCGGAACGTTTGAGAAATTATATGAATCATTGAATGAAGTATTTATGCACTGGTCGTTTGAATGGCGACCCATTCAACTGCCGCAAATTATCCGGCAAGGCATTAAATAATTTTACAGCTATTGAGCACACGTTATTGTCTGCTAAAATAAGCTTGTTTATGAAAACTAACTTATTATCTTGCCTACAGCGAAAGCCTCTTTTTATACTTTAGAGTTTGTTTTTTTGTATTATATTTTACATTATCTTTAATAAAACTTCTTATTTGTTTGATATAGAGACCAGTCAGAGTACTGAAGTTTCTACTGAAGATACTACTCTTAGATGTCTTACAGCAAATAAGAGCTTTCTCACTTTTCCACAAACTGATCATATATAAAACTACAGCTCAATTTTACAAAAGAATCAATGTTCCGTTAAAAGGCTTCAATGAGTAATTACTATAAATTATAAAATGATGCTTAGCGGATAGTAACGTCGCAAGCATTATGCGATAGACTTGAGCCTCACTGAAGTAAATGGTTGAGGCCATTTTGGTTTTACGCTTAGTATGTTCAAGACTATTGGCCCATTTTATTCCATACTAATATTATAAAACAAAATTATCTGTCTATAGAGATAATTTATTTCGTATTAGGTAAGTCCATCTTCTACAAAGAGATGTATCGACTAATCCAGTCCGGCTGGCCAACTTTCGGAAAATTGCGCGATAGTATCGTCTTAAATCCTGTCGTCATAAAGTCTGAAGACTGATCTTCGAGCAGTGTGTATTACTAGTAATGACATACGGCACTAAGACGTGGTCCTTAACTGTTGGCCTCTTCACCGAACGAGTTATGAAGAAAGCTATACAGTGTTTCCTTGCGTAATAAAATTCGCAAAGAGGACATTTGTAAAGACATAGCTCTTTGAGTCACTACGCTGAAACGGCAATGAGCAAGCCACATTGCTCTCAGAGCTGATGACTCGTGAGTAAGAAAGGTTCTTGAGTAACGACCACTAACTTGATGCCGCAACGTGGGGATTCCCCCACTATATGAACCGATGACCTGGTGAAAGATGAGATGAAGGGAAGACGATCGCTACAAATTTCTAAAAACCACTCCTTGTAGCGTTCTAAAGAGAAAGCCTATGTCCAGCAGTGGGGTCGTTACGGTATAGGTAATAATAATACTTACAAAAGGAAAGCCGAACAGATAAACCTTTTTTTTTAAATTTGGTACCTGTTAAGTTCACTTGAGCTTTGAGTAAGGTCTTAAGTTTATAGGTCATACCTATGGGAAGAATCAAACGTTCCCTTTACTTAATCCGTAAGTAAATACGATACGGCCTATTTTGTTACGCAGAAAATCGCGGGCAACCATATGTTATTTCGTAAAGAGGTAGTACCATTCAATTGTCACGAAGAACAAGAAATCGTATAAATTAAATAAATAAATAATTGTATAATTTATTCTAAAATAGAGTTTATATACATACATATTACGCGGTCACATATGATATAGCTTTGCTCAACATATTGAATTTTTTTTTGTTATTTTGTCACGCGTTATTAGATATACTTGAAGCATAATCCTTTCAAGTTTTACGGCAATATCTTATTTTGTGAAATATGATTTGAACGGTAAACCTTTACTTGGCGTAAAAGTCGATAGGTTATGTTAGCATAAATAAAATCTTTGTAGTCAACATGAAAGCAACGCGAGCGAGATGCTCAAAGAAATTCCAATTCATAAAATGGAAATACATTCAGCAACTATTAAAGTTTCCTCTGTGTGTTTTCCAACTCTGAATGCAGCCCTAAGGCTTTCCTTCTGCAATTTTATAATTAATATTGAATTTTATGAAATGGAATCGCTTTGACTTTAATGTGTACAAAGTATTTTTCGGTTACCATCATGCAACATGCCGGATCTCGTAGCTAATTACAACATTGTTTACGGGATAACGTGCATAAGTAGATACAAAGACAGATAGATAAGTACGAAATCACCTCAAACAAACACATACAAAATTTGCTTTATTAATTGTACTCACAAAAATTAAAAGTAATCGACTTTCATCAAGATAATAGACAAAGCAATAAAATAACTTAATATGAAGAAAAAATGTATGCTGATTGAAATATTACATTGTTTTTAAAAACACACATACGATGTTGAACAATTTGTTAAATGAAAATATTTCTATGAGCCGTCGTTACGCCCGAACCATTTTTCCGCTTCCTTTTTAATGCTGAACCGGTTTTCATTTTGGAAGTGCGCTGTATAAACGACCTGTCATCACTTTCTATCCCAACACCAATCACACTTCAATAACTCGGGGATATCGATAAAAATGGTAAATTGCATGTCCGATGGATTCACTGACATATTTATGAACGTTAGCAAGAAATGCCGACAGTATGATTTTGTTAAGAGTGCCAAGGATTATTTTTAAGTTACTAATAATGTACTAATCCAACATACAACTCCATATACATAATTCATTCAGGTCATAACTTCACCATACAGCCATCTCAAAGATAATGTGGAAACTTTTAATTTTGTTGGCAACTGCAGTATAAGCTTAAAGTTCTTCTCTTAGACACCGTGCAAGAATTTCTGAAAACTACCTTGTAAAATGTAGCGCTATAATAATCTGGGAAAACAAAAGTTGTGACCCTTGGGCTATTTGCAACAAGGGTGCCATAAGCGAAGATATTTGGTGATCGGTCCAATTCGGTATGGTTGATTTAGTTAGTCTTTTGCTTACATACCATCTGAAGAGAAAAACATGCTGCAATTTTAAGTTGAAAGGTATTATCCTCAATATTATTGTTTCGTCCATGGAATTGTACGAATGATCTTTTCATGGTTTTATTTAACATAGAGATAAATTTTACAAAGTACGAGAACACAAAAATGGCTACTCACCGCAATATAATAATGAATGTGAAGAGTAACACATCCTCTACTTTTAATATAGAAAATGATACAGCGATTCTAAGCGTAACCTCAGCACGATATTACAGTTTCTAGCGATGAAGCCTTTAAGCATTTCGCCTGGATTATCTTGTTTTCCGATGCTGTGTGAAGTATAGCGAAGAAAAACGGAAAGCAAGCTTGATTGATTTGTCGCACAGCACTTTTCGATTGACTTCCTAGCATGTATTAACAAAAGTAAGCCTCTTAAAATAATAATAATTATTATTATTTATAAGATTATTTATAGAAAAAATCAACTTATCTCAAGAAATTTTTATCTACCCAAATAAATAATACTCATGCTTATCGCAGAAATATATGACCATAGCAGGAATTCACTTATCGAGATACCAGGATGGCTAATTATATCAAATGGATCAGACTTAAAAAGCTATCTCATTAGGGAGCTAAGTATATTCTTGCATTATTTAATTATACTTAGTTACTAGCTGTGCTACACGGTTTTTCAGCGCGCTGTAGTAACGTGTTATGTACTTTAAGAAAAAGTTTTCAAATTCAAAAGTTCATTCTTGTTTTTATATTTAATCTTGACGTCTCAGCTTCTTTACACATCCTGTGATGTGATCACGGCTTTATTTAAAAGTAAATATGTTTACAGAAATATACAGGTTGTCGTAAAAAACAAGATTAAACGATTTTTTGTAGTTTTCAAAATTTTTTTTTTCTTGGCTTTTTTTATCACAATTTCATTTAGTAGAGTTTATTGGGCAAAGAAATATTATTGACCAAGATAATTTTTTATGTTTTTCTAAATTATATAATTATCATACCTTGTATACATTTATGTACAAACAATTATACTTAGTAAAAATTAAAAATCAAGGGGGTATTTTAAAAGAAATGTCACAGATATTCTTCTGTGACTTTTCTTTTAAAATACCTCTTGCAAACTTCTTTTAAAACTTCCGAACAGTATCCGCTAATCCATCAAATCTGATGGATTTGATGAATGTATCTCCATGAAACTATAATTACATTTTGATGTAAAGGGTAGTAAGTCAAAAATTTTATAAATGCATTATTAATTACTAGAGGTACAATATCTATTAATACCAATAAAGATTGTTACCACAATAACACTACAGAATAACATGTTTTGTTATCGGGATACTAATGTAATTATTGGGATAAGAGTTCATTGATGCAATGGAAGAAAGTGAATGTAACTGTGCTTCGATCACATTATTAAATAAAAATTAAGTGTAACAAATAGCTTATTAAAAATCGCTTCTAATTGCTCTAATGTGGAGAGGGTAATATAAAAATAAAAAATCGAAAATAAAATGAATATTTTATTTTAGGATTAAGGTGAGTGATATAAGTAGTCATAAGTCGACACATTTCCATGTACTGCTATAGTATTTTTATTGCACCAAAATTGTGCAATCGTGCAGGAGATTAAAGCTCCTCGCGAGCCAAACGGTACTCAACCGTGTTTGGCTCGTAATTAGTGAAAATTTCACATTTCATTATCATAATATTGCATTCATTGATTGCTCTGAAATATTTGTAAAACCTGGCGTTGAGCAGAATATTCCCCATGTAAACGACAGTCAATTTTGTTATATCGTTAACAAAAATGACTGTCATTAACGAATTAATGTGCGCCAGTAGGTACAGCAATGCGGTATTTATCGCTTTAGCTTTGAATGCACAGGTTACTTAATATCCAGTTATTAATTCAAACCTCGCTCACAAAATCGATCTATATACATACATACTGTAACATCAATAATTTTGGGAATTAGTCATGGTAACAAAATTAAGTAAAGACTAATTTGTCACTTTCTTAGCAACAGCAACCTTTACTCAGGCTTTAAGTGTACTTATGAATAATTATCTATACTAATATTATAAAGAAGTAAAGTTTGTGTGTTTGTATATTTGTTAAATTGTAAGGGGTAATCTCGGGATCTACTGAACCGATTTTTAAAATTCTTTCACCAATAGAAAGGCACATTATTGCTGAGTGTCATAGGCTATTGTTGTGATATACAATCTTTTATTATAATCAAAACTTATTTTATGACTTAAGGTACATATTTAAACATAGAATATTATTTGTTACTTCAAAATATACTGTTGACAATGTTTACACGTTTTTAATATTTTTCCTATAAAAAGTATTTCCAACACGTTATCAGCACGAAAATAAGTATTTTTGAAGTCTTTAGTGAGATATAATAATGGCAAATGGTAGTGGTGATGTTTCTGGAAAAGGATTTTCTTCGTCACTTCCATCATTTTCTCTTCGTAACAGAGATGGCTACAGTCTTTGGAAGTTCAAGATGCGTAATTATTTGATGCATGAAGATCTATGGGATGCAATAGATGGTTATCCAAGTGGTGATAAAACTTCCGATCCGATCAAGGTAAGGAACGACCGAAAGGCTCTCACTAAAATATGTCTAACATTAGAAGACTCCGCTATAACGCATGTTAGAAATTCTAAAACTGCTTCTGAAGCATGGAAGTCCCTTCAAAATGCCTATGAAGACAAAGGCATGGGACGTAGATTAGCATTAGAGAGGAAACTGTACCGATATACGTTAAATAGCTTCAATGATATTGAGTCATATATTAATGCCGTTGTAAGTACTGCTCAGGACTTGGCTGATATAGGCAAAAATATTGAAGATGCTTCACTTGCTGCTATTTTATTGG
Organism: Calamotropha paludella; assembly: GCA_927399485.1. Taxonomy (NCBI): domain Eukaryota; kingdom Metazoa; phylum Arthropoda; class Insecta; order Lepidoptera; family Crambidae; genus Calamotropha; species Calamotropha paludella. The sequence goes on along the minus strand of OV656803.1, from coordinate 12,837,899 downwards.
GAGGCTTATCATCTAAATATGATCCTCTAATAATGGCATTAGAAAATAGCAATATTCAAGTAACTACTGAATTAGTGAAGTCGAAGTTGTTAAATGAAATGTCAAAGAGTACTACACAATCTGAGTCAGCTTTGCGGACAGATCAGAGTCACAAAAGTCAAACTAAAAAACCAAAGAAAAAGAAGCCCATCATATGTTATGATTGTAAGGAGCCTGGACATAAGAGGCCGGATTGCCCATTGAAGAAAAGAAAATTCACAGAGGAGAAGTCCTTGGTTGCATTAGGCATCGGTAATGGAAATTCGATGAACGATTGGTTTATTGACTCCGGGGCGACAAAACACATGACATCGCGGCAAGATTGGTTCGTAAATTTGAAACGTTTTGATATGGGTTCTGTAACTGTTGCAAATGGAGATAAAGTAGATTGTATAGGTGTAGGTGATATTTCTTTATGTACGAATTCCTCTGTAAATAGTATTTCTAATGTTGTATGTGTCCCTAATTTAAAAACTAATTTAATATCTGTATATAAGGCTGTACAAAATGGTTTCACAGTATTATTCGATAAGCAAGGCTGTAATTTTTTTTGGATCTGATACTTTTTCTTTTTCAGGTAGTCCTATTCTGTTTGGTTCTGTTGTGGACGGGCTGTACAAGTTAAACTGTACTGTAAATACACCATGCGATAAAACTCGAGATGTGGCTATGGCTGAATCACTGTCTAATAAATACCAGTTATGGCATAGACGTCTAGGCCATTTATGCCATATTGGGATGAATCTGCTAAGAAATAGTAAAGTAGGTATAGAATATAGCATTGTAGATAAAACTAGTTGTGTTGCTTGTGTAGAGGGAAAGCAAGCACGTAAGCCCTTTAAAAGTGTTGCGTTCAAAAAGGCAACATCATCACTTGAGTTGATTCATTGTGATGTATGTGGGCCAATGTCTGGCAATTCTTTTCAAGGCAATAGATATGCTTTATTACTAATCGATGATTATACGCGCAAAATATTTGTATATTTTTTGAATGCGAAATCTGAAGTAAAAGAGAAATTTAAGATTTTTCATTTACTTGTAGAGAAGCAAACTGGTCAAAAAATTAAAACTGTCAGATCTGACAATGGGACTGAGTTTATTAACGATGACTTGCAAAACTATTTTGCGATGAATGGAATCGTTCATGAAACATCAGTGCCGTACTCTCCTCAGCAAAATGGGGTAGCAGAGCGTACCATTCGGTCTATAGTTGAGAAAGCTCGCTCTATGTTAGCAGGTAGTTTTCTTTCGATATCTTTTTGGGAAGATGCTATTCAAACTGCTGTTTACTTAAAAAATCGGTCTCCACACCGTGCCATAGTTGGATCTGATACACCTTTTGAAAGATGGTTTGGGCACAAACCGAATTTATCACACCTCAAGGTATTTGGTTGTCGTGCACTAGTACATATACCATCATGTCAAAGGAAGAAATTTGATCTTAAAGCCGAAGAATATATTTTTGTTGGGTACACTGATGATCCGAATAGTTATATTTTCAGAAATGCTCATTACCCAAGAAAAATGATTAAAGCACGAGACGTTACATTTTTTGAGACCTGTTTTAAAAGTCTAAAGGAAACCGGGAATTCGGAGCAGGTGAATATTTTCAATCCTATTTTGACATTGACAAACAATGTAGAAATAGAAAATGAGCCTTCTGCTAGTACCTCTAGGGGCCAAACTACAGAATCCTGTTCTCCTTCTGAAAATGTGGATCAGTCTGTGTTGTGTCCACTAAGGGGGGATAGTAATAGGGATATTGAAGCTGTTGCTTCGTCAGATATTCAATCGCCAGATATTGAAACTGTCGCTTCATCGGATATTCCACCGCCGAATGAACCTGAGACAAGTTCTCAAACTGAAGGCCGTTATCCTTCTAGAGTTCGTAAGCCGCCTGACTATTTTTCGTACAGTGTCGCGCTGAACGATATGTTGGAGCCTCAGACATACACACAAGCCATTACATCTGATGATGTAGATAAATGGCAGATGGCGATGGAAAGTGAATATCAGTCTCTTATGAAATTAAAAACATGGAGGCTAGTGGACAAACCAGACAAGAAAGTTATACCGTGCAGATGGCTTTATAAGGTCAAGACGGATGCACATAACAATATTATCAAGTACAAAGCGAGACTTGTCATTAAGGGTTATAGTCAAATAGAAGGCGTTGACTATCATGAAACGTTTGCTCCTGTTGTAAGGAATTCATCGCTTCGAACCCTCTTTGCTCTTGCTGCCGAATACGATTTAAAGATGCAACATCTGGATGTTGACACTGCATTTTTAAATGGTGATCTTTCGGAAGAAGTGTACATGGAACAGCCCAAAGGATTTGTTGTTAAAGGGCAAGAAAGAAAAGTTTGCTTATTACAAAAAAGTTTGTATGGTTTGAAGCAAGCTCCGCGTGCATGGTATACAAAACTGAATGAAACATTATGTAGTATTGGTTTCACAAAATTACCTTCAGAGCCGTGTATCTATAAAAAACTTTTTGGTTCTGATATAATAATTTTGGCAATTTTCGTTGATGACATTATTGTCTTTCATAAGAATGACAGCATTTTTGACATTGTGAAATCTGATCTACAAAAACATTTCACTTTGAAAGACCTCGGTAATTTGACATATTATTTAGGTATAAATGTTAATAAAAATTGTGATGAGATACGTATAAATCAAAAGACATATATTGAAAAAATACTTAAAAGGTTTAATATGGAATCGTGTAAAGGCTATTCTACACCTTTGGTAAACAATAAGTTAGATGATGGAACCGCAGGTGAGTGCAATTATCCATACCAAAATCTCATAGGATCTTTGATGTTTTTAGCTGTTAATACCCGTCCCGATATAGCATATGCTACGAGCTATTTAAGTCAGTTTAACACTTGTTTCAATAAAACTCATTGGGAAGCTGCAAAACGTATATTACAATACTTAAAACAGACTATAGACTACTCCATTGTTTATAGGAAAACTGAAAGTCCTTTGATTGGATATACGCATGCAGATTGGGCCAATTGTAAGCGTGATCGACGCTCATACACGGGGTATTATTTTAAGCTGGGAAATGGACCTGTAGCGTGGGCCTCACGAAAGCAGCCAACGGTTGCTCTGTCTCCAGCGGAAGCAGAGTATATGGCACTTACAGACGCCGCTAAAGAAGCCATATACTTGCGTCGTTTGATTTATGAGGTATGTGGTAAATTATACGATTGTGTTACGATTTACAGTGACAGCCAAAGTGCACAAAATATCGCAAATAATCCCGTGTACCACAACAGAACTAAACATATTGATACCAAGTATCAGTTTATTAGAGAGAAGGTATTAGAAAATATTATTGGCTTAAAATATCTTAAGAGTACAGAAATGTCAGCTGATGTGTTAACAAAGCCATTGACCTACGTTAACCATCATAAATGTATATCTTGTATGGGAATAACGTAATGTTGTAAGCCTTTATATTTTTGTCCTTTTTGTTCCTAAATTATACTTAGTTTTTATGTTCTGTAATTTTTTGTGGTCAGATGTTGTATGTACTTACATATAGGTTTTGATTAAGGGGAGGTGTTGTGATATACAATCTTTTTTTATAATCAAAACTTATTTTATGACTTAAGGTACATATTTAAACATAGAATATTATTTGTTACTTCAAAATATACTGTTGACAATGTTTACACGTTTTTAATATTTTTCCTATAAAAAGTATTTCCAACAGCTATATTGAATGCTAGAAAAAATTTAAATAATTTTGTCCACCCGTGCGAGGCCGGGACGGGCTGCTAGTAGTTATATAAAACGAAAGAAATATTTTTCGTTCCTTTTAGAAGTAGTTCAAGCACAGCTAGCTGCTTTATATTAACCCAGATATGCCTGAAACTATTTTTATCTTAGAAAGAGAAGATTTTCGGATATATGGATTGTTATAATCCCAGTATCTTTGGAAAAATATTTAAAAAAAATTTCACTAGTAGAAAAGCTGGAAAATTGATGACCCATATATGGGTCGGTCGGCATAAGCACTGCGTTTAAGTAAACGCTAAAATAATAAATAGAAATATACATAAAACGCTTAAAATTGAAACAATTGTGTTTTCCAACTTTCTATTAGTTTATTTATGACTAGCTGACCTGGCGAACTTCGTACCGCCTTAGCGTAGCTTTGAATTGAATGACGTTGACATTTGTCAGCGCGGTTATCGATGTGGTGTCACAGATTACCACAGATTTTTTGTTTTAAATTGAATGACGTTGACATTCGTTACGTTATATTTTTCAATCTTTCTGAGAGATTTTCTTTATATTTTTTTCCGTAAGAACCTTGTACAGAGTATTAGAAAACTACAAAAAAAAATCAGCCAAATCGGTCAAGCCGTTTTCATGTTATGTCGTGACAACGGAAAACGGGTTTCATTTTTATATATATAGATAACGGATATTGATAATATATATATATATATATATATATATATATATATAAACATTACTGTGTAATTTTTTAAAACACATTTTTGGGATGTAAATGTATGTCATATTCTACTCAAATGTGGCTAGTTTTTTTATATATTTTATATTTTAGATCATTACTAACATGAGATCACCAATGTGGTCGAGACTGTATGTATCTCCAAAGCTGCTTTTTGGTATAGGATAAGACCCATGTTTTGTGAGAAACCTTTCTGCAAAAACCGAGATGATAAAAATCTCCACCGTCACTATGGAATATTGCCACACATTATGTTATGCCATTTCAATGCTATTACAGAATAGAAGAAACTAACATTTTTTGCCTCTGATAGAAGTTTGATATAGACCTATATTCAGATCGGAAAGATCGACGCCTCCTATGTTTACATTATATATTTTGACAATTTGAGAAAAACGTTTCGTTTTTTATAGTGGAAAGTGCGTTGTTTGTTCTTGAAAAATACCATTGAGTTAACCAAATAGAGGCCTCATTTTAGTAAATTTATCATTTTGAATCAGTCCCGCCATAGTCAGATATGTTTTTCCAAAACATACAGCGAGTTTGTATAGAAACATATCCACTATAAAGAAATATTTCAACGAAACATTTTTCAGTTTAATTATAACTTTATACTCCACTATAAAGTTTATTACCAAGCCATTGAATAATTGGTTAAAGTAATTTATAACGTATTTAGTTTTTTGGTCTTTCCAGAGGTTGGAAACTAGAAAACTAGTATTATTTGTGTCTACTCCTCCAATGGTAGGCCTTATTTTCTACGGACATACATTGAATTAAGGCGAAGAACTAACTCTTTAAGATGTAGATGCCATTGGCTTATGAAAAAGATTTATTTTGTTAACTGGTCAAAGGAATGTTATCATCTTTACTTTCCTTATCAAATATAGACCAAATAGCACACAAAGCCTCTGCGATGCACGTAGAATAGTACTAGGTAGATTATTTATAGTAATAGCACCCTCTTCCTCAGAATCTCTATCTGTGACAGGAGTATTTGCGTTACAAAGTGGTGCAAATATATTGCATTATGTAGCTAGATTATTATTAGCATCTAATTCACTCAATATTTTGAAAATATTCTGCAATAACAAACAACAACTGTATTCATTTAAAAAGTTAAAAGAACTATATTTGTGCCGACGGACCCATGTATGGGTCCATGGAGTGCACAGCTGAATAAAAGGGTAAAAATAAAGATAATTTTAATTTTCTTTGCAATATGAATACCTATTACTTAAGTAATATACTTTTTAGTTTCACTACTGTTGTATTAGAATAATAACGGTAAATTAATATAAACTTACTTTTTTGAGGATATGTTTTTCAATTTTCGATTCACAATTTTTCGGACGCAAAAAACAACTGGTAATGTTTTGATTTACTATGTTACTTGTCATTATAAATAACAAGTACCTCTTAAATTTTCTTAAAATATGTGTATTTTGTTTTTAACGTATCAAAAAAAGACGGTAGATTTTTTAAATTCTTAATACCCATACATGGGTCGGTAGGTTTAAGTGGGTTAATAATGTTCAGAGAAAATCAAGCAGTTAAATGCCATCATAACAAAAAATACAATAATCTAGCAAATATTTAGCCAGCTTATTAAAAAAGTGACTTCTTCATAAATAGTCATTTAAGAATCCTTTACATATCTGGTTCATTTTGAACAATCTTCATATATTGTAATAAGCATCCCTCATATCTCTGCGCCTTTTGTGAGCCGTTGGCGTATCTCAGACACAAAGAGCTGTGCATAATAGGGGCGGATCCGGCGCCGGACGGGCGGCCGCCAGCGCGCCATACCGGTCGTCAATAAGGCGCACTGCCGCTTCCGCGGGTGAGGACGGTAAATACCGACTTTTGGTTATCTATCTACCATCATATGGCCAATACAGCTTAAACCGCTACCTACTAGAATACAATTCTTTTTATGACATTTGACTATTAATCTGAAACAAAAAGAATCCAAACCGCCCTACGTCTAACAATAAAGAAAATGCTAAAAAGATGAATTCCATTTATTATGATTGTCTCTCAACCAAGATGACATACTTCCTGTTATCGTCTAACCGGAAATATGTCGTTTTGATAACCTTTTTGGCGATTCTTTGATAAAATTCCGTACATTTTCAGTTGTGACTGAGTCAGTCGTGAAATTTTAATTATTAAGTAAATAAAGATTTATCGCCCAGTTATTAAGGAAGCAATCAAAAATAACTAATTTGCGGCTGCCATTTGATAGCCTTTTGCTTTTTCATTCTCCTTTCAATTGCCATTTCTGAATCGGAAGATTATAATACGATACCCTTGTGGTTATTTTGGCATCTCTCGTCGTCGTCTTTGTTATGGATACGGTTGTCATATTACTTCCAAAATGATTCGTATTCTAATTTCCTATATATGACATGTAAGTTTAAGCTTTCCAACTGCTATACTACATCGAGTACATAAGACCCTAATAGTACAAGCATATCGGTAGTTCTTCCGCTGAAACCTAACTGCGAATTTACTAAGCTGACTTGTTTCATGCTTCATCGGCATTTCTTAGGTACATCGGCAGCCGCACAGGCAGATGAGTATTAGCTGAATAAATCTACTTAAAGTTTTTGGACTACAATAAAAGTCTAGATAATTTGGAGTTTATTAGAGTAATATGTTATTAGAGGAAAAAACAAACTAGGCGTACCATACTATAAAGAATAGACGCCAAAAATTTGTCAGAACTTTATTTAATACTTAATTATTTTTTCTTTGAATAACCGCACTAGAAAAAATTGACGGTGTGACTCCTGTTCACAGGATGATTAAATAAAATTCAATTATTTTTTCTCTACACATAAGTATGCAAGCATTTTGTTACCAAACAGAGATGTAAGTAAAGTAGAATCAAAATTATTACAAACAATAATATTCGGGTTTGAATATGAGGCACGAATAAATGAAGGATGCTTTTTGAAAAATTTGTCTCAAAATTGTCTTTAGTATTCAAAGTTCATTTAATGTGACAACAAATTTCAAAGGCCACGAGGTTTTTCGCACCTTGTGAATAGAATTAGTTTTGTTGCACATCAAAGTTTATGTGGCAGTACTGACTTACTACGAGTGTCAGCTACACCGATACAAAAAATAGGGGTTCGCACCGTTAAATATTATAATATATTATATTACAAATGTTAACGTATCTAACATTTGTAAAATGATATTTTAAAACTTTTTATAAGATATAAAATACGCCAGTTCAAAAAACCCTTTTACTTTGCCCCATTAAATAGTATTAAATACGAAATGTTTCATTTTAATTTAAAGTGCTAAATAAATTTTAGGCATATTATTTCAAACATTTTCTCCACTAAAACGGTTTGAAGGAGATCGGAAATACGGTTCCGTAGATTGCCGGACGTCTAACCTGCATAAATCACCATCCGGCGATGTCGTGAATTTTCTAATACGAACAGCCTGTTTAGACCACAGACTAAGACATATGTAATAATCAGAATGTCCTCATTTTCTTACAAAATAAATTAAATAAACAAAGGAGCTGTCCCACGCTACATACATTGTTTGCCCCACAAAAAAAAGTCTATGCGTCAGCTTCAAAACTAAATTACCGTTTTCGTATTTTATTCTACTATTAGAAAATATAATACTTTTTGCTGTAAATAGTGGGGTTTTTAAGTTAAGTTAGGTTATGTGTCACACTATTTTATCATTTAAACACCATTTTTTCAGTATGATATGTTTTCTTTCTTATACTTATCGTTTTTCATAAAATACTACACAGCAGTTTATATTGATAGCAACAAAATTCACTAATGTGTGCTGTCAGGAATCTACTTTATATCAATTATATAAGTTATATATATTTATTTGTACTTTAGAAAACATTAAATATACTTGGTAGCCGTTTCTAAATATAAATTGTTTGTTTTATCAAGTATTAAACATAAACCGAACTTCACCATCAATAGAAACAAAGTGTGGTATTCCACAGAGTAGCATAGCAATAACAAAAAATTGAAACAAGTAAAAGGCGACTAATGACTGGAGGCAATTGGATATACGTCCCCCGTAGACTATAAAATGGGCAGCAGCTTTTCCAAATTATGGTCTCTTACTGCAGTTACCCACCAATCCGTACTGGGTACGCATGGTGGGCTATGGCCCATTCTCCCTACGGTATTTACCACCAAGCACCAGGCACAGGCTTTAGTTGGGCCTATTACTTAGCAGCGGGGATATTTATAAGCTGATGATGAATAAAAAAACACATGATTTATTTAGTTCTTACACTTCCGCGCACATTACATATTAGAATAAAACACTTTTTTACGGATTTTGCGCATATTTTATTTTATAATTAATCCTGACGTTTCGACTCCTTTACAGGAGCCGTGATCACAGGATGACTAAGATAATGGTTGTCATGTATTTTACCTTTACAATATTTTAATCGGGCACGTTCCTAATGTTAAAATTATTTTGTATAAATTAAACTGTTTTATTTTTACATTTTATTTAGTTATTAAATTCTCACTACGGTTACATTGTATACTACTGAGTCTACTACCAGTTCGGAAATTGGGAGGCCCTTCCGAGAAGAACTGGCGAAAGAAACTCGGGCAGGGGGACCGACCTCCATCTTACTGTTATTATTTGCAAAAAGAGCTAACTACATCATCAGGTCTTACAATGTGTGTTTTTGTAGGTATTCATTTATTAATTATACATTTATTATAATCCAAGCAGGTAACCAAGCTCCAACATTCGTATCTATTGAAATTAGGATGTTTCCTGATTTCAATAGCCGCGCGTAGCATCCTAATAACAAATCTTTGTTCTCTAGCGAGAATTTGTGGTTTATCGAAACGAATGTAGTGGTTTGGCCCCTCAAAAGCATGCTCACACACTGCAGATCTATTATCGCGCCTATGTTTTATGTCAGCTACGAGTTCTTTAATGCGCGTCCCTATACTTCTCTTTGTCTGCTCGATGTATGAGAGACCACAGTCACAATCGATTTTGTAGACTGGAGGGGTATATTGCACTTGACCGGTCGTAAGAATTGTTGTTGGTCACAGATGCCGCGAGCTCCCTGAAACAAAGATTTCTCTACGGTAGCCAACTGTATAGGATGGTGTTGAGAATCACCTTTCAAATATCTATCTGTATGAGTTGCCTTTCTATACACTGTATGACTAAGGGTTTGATTTGGATTCTTGCTGATTTGAATACCTAGGAAGGCTATTTTATTGTCTGTCTCTAGTTCATGTTTTGTAATATGAACGTTTATTATTCTTCTTCTATTAAAATATCGTCCAAAAATGCTGCTGGAGGATGTAAACTATCTGGGTTATACCTAGCCCAAGACAAAAACCATAAAATAACCATAACATGAGAACAGCAGCCCACAGTTCTACTACCTGCCTTACAACTGCAGTAATAGCCCGTTATGTTCTCTTCGGTGTGTTCTGAATATGAGCAGTATGTAATATAGGAATAATATACTTTGCTCGAATGGCGAGAACTTATACGACCACGAATTAAAGTTCCCCTTATATTTTCACTCTCGGGCACTTCCAACTGAGAATTTAACTCAATGTTAAACATCCCACCATCCCTGACATGCTCACCATAATATGAACGGGCCTGTTTAATTTGGTATGTTCCCAGAGCAATCATTTCTAATTGACTCATTGTTAAACGAGGAAAAGTAGAAAGATGTGGTAAATGGGCGCTAATACTACGGAAATTGGTTCTTTGACGATTCATATTATGGTGAATAACAAATTCTCCCAGATAATTAGGCTCATTTAACCTGCTCAAAGCTTTTGCAGCAATTTCTCTCGCATTGGTTCGGTCCTGCAAAAGTGGATGAAAATGATTTAAAAAGGCACCAGCTATACAGAAGTCATCAAAAACATGTTGTGATGCCAGGTTAAAGAACTCTTGTCTTAATAATCAAAAATCCCTTTTGAAGCGCCCATTGACAATTTCTACCACCCACCTTACTAATGTAATGAGCCTAGTTTTGTTAGCTTGTAAAGTAGTCAGTTGGAAGTTGCCTTCTTCAATGGATTCCGGCATGTGAACATTATAGCCATATGCTTGTAAGTCTTGCACAGCATCGCGAAATCCTCTGTCAACTATAAACACGTCTCCAGCTCTAAAAAAAGTTCGCATTGGGCCAGCACCATCAAGAAAAGCATTTTTCATAATTAAAGCATCAGATTCCTTAGCAGAATATGGCCCTAAGATATCTAAAATATAACCATCAGAACATACAAGTAGAAAAGGCTTCACAAGATTTCGGTACTTATGTAGACTGTAGGTATCTTTTTGGAACTTATAGTTACTACTTTTTTGTATATAAGTATAAGTTCCATCACAGATAACAATAAGAGGCTGTTCTCCTGTAGTGGTCAAATGTCTCCCAAATAACTCTCTAGGGATTGTAAGTTTATGCTCACTGGCTTCCTGAACTCCTATATGTCTTAAACCTAAATGAGTACCAACATAATCTTGGGTTAGGCATTCCCTTACAATTGTAATATTTCTATTAAATGTAGTTTTAGAAACACCAAAAATTGATGATAGTCTTCGATCACTATCACCAGATCTTAATTTAGCTAAATACATAGCCAAAGCAGTTTTATATTTGACTATTCTGTTAGTAATGCTAGCAGTGTCATTTATAATATCATTAAATTGCTGCACTGTAACCCCTATCCAATAATGACGAATTTGATTATTCATGTTTTCAATGTTCTCAAAATCGAATTGAGTGTCTTGATTTATTTGAGATAACTCCAACATATCCTCAATTTGCGCACTACTAAAGTGATTTGTTAAATATTCACTTAATAAAATGTTCCAATTAGAATCAGCTAAGTGGTCTGAGCAAATTCGAGCACATCTAGGAATGTAAACTTTTAAATCAATTAGAATTCTATGCCTTATTATCCTTGGTAATAATCGAAATATACTATCAATGTTTAAACAATCACTGAATAAACATCGCCTTGATGTTGAAGAAACTCGTTTATAATTTGGAAGTACAACCGTCTGCCTTTGCTGTTGCACTTCCACTAGCTCCGGCACAGGCATGGGTAATGGTGGAGGAATTGGTGGTCTGTTTGAGTCCTCAACTTGAACACCGACATTTACCAGCAAGGGTTGCTTAGCATCTTCCTGTAAAATATAAGGTACTTGTAGAATTACAATTATTATACAATAACACATCATTCACTTTACAACAATGCAATGTTGCATGTATTGTAGTATGGTATGATATGTCATTAGATATTATTTACAAATGTCAACTTATTAAAATCGTTAACATTATAAAACGAAACTAAACAATTGACACTATGTAAGAAAAGATTAATTCCTATAAAATAAATAATTTAGTTGTTTCACTTGGGACAAGGTAATGTAAAATAAATTAATATCTTTAATAACCAATTAAATAATACACACCATTTGTATTCCAACAAGAGGATCAGGTGTGTTTTCATCTAGCTCTTGTTGTGGGCTTGTTACAATTTCTACTTGATGATCTAGGTCTGATTGTGGGCTTGCTACGCTAGTACTTGGAGCCCTGGAAGCTTTTCTCCAGCAAGATCTACAAATCCTTGTAAATATAGGGAGATTTGCCTGAAAAAATGAATTATGAAATGATTTCAAGAATGTTCTTTTATTGTTGTATAGTTAGAAAAGTATTTTATGTTATTTAATAATACCTGAATCTCAGCCACCCATGCTTTAATTATGGTATACTCGTGGCGATTTTGATTAGCTGAAATGCTTCTTGCTCGTAGAACAGAAACACCACATCCCAAACATACTGATTTGTGACCATAACTTCGAGAAGGCTCACTCATCTGAGCTTGGAACCGAAGAATAACAAAACATTCTTCACAAACACGGTATTCAGATAAAACCTGTAACAGAATTGATGCATTATTAATCTTAGATATTTAATATGCTAGTAAATAGGTCCCTATGTATTAACACTTCAATATCTTTGCATGTAAATGTAATTCAAAAGGGTAGATTTTAATGCTTTTAAACTTAGCTGGCAGAGAAGTTTAGTTTCTATATACTTTTATACAATTATATTGTATAAATACATAAACGCATGTTTAGCATAAATCGCCTTATATACATGACGTTTCTTAGGCCTTTTTCGAGTCTGCAAAAAGTGCGGCTCGGTCAACATCTTAGGGTTGAATGTATAGAGTAAAAGTATTTGCAAAACTTGAGACACGTACCTCCAAAGGTGAAATCCAAGATATCAAGAGATCACGTAGTGGTGTATCTAGGTCCAACACTCTTCGAGATACAATTCGTGGATTTGTGAAGGTAATAGTACAGTTCACACAACGATTAGAAAACGCCATTACTATACACCTATACACTAGAGTCTCTGTCTCAAAATATGTTTAACAGTACTACGGAGAATCTGCTGGTGATCTACTCAACGCAGCCTGAAAGAATAACACTAAACAAACGAGAAAATAACACTAAACAAACGAAACGCACAACGAAATGACTTGTTGTAACAACACAATACCAAAGGGTATATATTGATCAATGATTATGTTTTTTTAGGCTGTTCTTTCATTATGGGCAAGGCAAAGAATCTACCAAACAGCCAATTTTCTAGAATTTCCTTTTCATATATATTATAAAAACATCAACATAATAAATTGTTTGAGATCTTTGACAAAAATATATCATATCACTTTTTTCAAATACTCTTAAATATATTGTAATGCATCACATTCACATTATGAAAAGAATGAAAACACCGTTAACTGGCTGTATGCAGATGAGCATGTTTGCCTCCCATTAAAGGAGCACATTAAAAAACAAAACAAATACAACAGTTCATTGTTAGAACAATTCAGTCAGGTATCTTTTTTTTATTATTTCTAAACCCCGCTATGTAGAATAATTCTGTTTTTGTATGAAAAATATTAATTATTAGTGTATTAATTCGTGTGTAGTATTCAAAGACCAATTGTACTTTGCAGTTTACAAACATAAAACGACTCTGGGGCAATTATGGGACATCTCCTTTCTTGATACATACATACCGTCTTTTTTGTCAGATTATTTTCGTAATATATAAAGTACACGACTAGTTTTCTTCGTTCGTAATCCTTTTATACCAGTAGCTAAATGCTTACCAAAACGTAACCATTCCGAATTATTTTAAACGAGTAATTCTTGCATTTACATGTATGTCGCGTATCTCGGAAATGGTTATAACGATTTGGGTGAGTGTTTTCTTTTTAAAAAATGGGTATGGATAGATAGATAGATAACGCATTTATTTGATACTACAGCCACATACATAAAAGGAAAAATATCACAATTTACAATTCTTACAACCTATAACTAGAAAATATGTATGTGTGCTGCAGCAGCGCAAAAATGGGACCCATATAGTTGTACAGTTTGTAAAAATTTAACAAAGCTCCGTCGCCCAAGTACTAATTGATATTGATTCGTATTATTTTAATGGCTATTTGTCATCATATTCAGTTTTTATAATTGTTTCATGTTTTTCTTCATTTAATTGGAACGGAGCGAGCAAAGCTCCCATGGAGCAGCTTCAATGACGAAATGTATGTGGCGCCATAACTTTATGAGGATTTTTGTATATTTTGCAACAAATCGAACCAGGTTTAGGACTAGATTGTGCCCAATCGTTCAAATTCGCAAAAATAAAAAAGTTATGTCCAAAATACATTGGCTCTATGGGATTTCCCATTGAAACAAATAGAGCTTCGCTCCAATATATAGTGCTAGCGAAGATTAATGCTTAGCGACTGTATCGACCTAGTGTATTATTAATACATTGAGACTATTAAAAAACTATTTGAAAATGAACACGTAATTTATTTTTTAAATTTTATTTTCTACAGACTTATTTATACCTAAAGTCCGATATAAATAAGTCTGTGGTCTTAGCCTTAGTCGACCATCCGCTCGCGGCGCCGCATCAATATTGCATAGTGTCGTCCGCAGAAACAGCTCACCTTTTCTTATTGCTGTGGCCCCGGTACCGCTATACCTTTTCACTGGAGTTTTATTTATGCCGACAACACTAGACGTAATGAAATAAAAAAAATAGCTCTTTTTATGACAGTGACAAGGTTTTGTCCTTAGAATGCTTTATCTCCGCCGTGTTGTTTTTACGTTATTGTGAATAATGTAGTGACTCTTTTATAGTGAAAGGGAATTTTATTCTGATTCTCATATACATAATACAATTGTTTTTTTGTACGTGTTAAATAAAATAAAATACTTGCTCAGTCTTTTATCATCCACACCTTTGACGAATAATGTTTCAATTAAAATTACGGAATTGAATTGAGAGGCAATTTCCAGCTTTTCTCCTTGCAAAGAGGATTTCACGGAGGCAGACATTTTAAATACCTCTTCTGTGAATGCATTTAAGTGGTCGCTGAGGAATTTGCGGGCCCTACCAGGCAAGTATGGTTAAGAGGATATCAGAGCATTCGCGGAGATTTAAAAATAAAACCTTCTTGCCAGGGCTAATTGCCTGGTCTTACATTTTAATTGTTCTTGTAACGAAGAAAACAATGAATGTCTGTCTAATTTGTTAAATAAAATAAAAGGTTTTGTCTAGTGTATTTTAAAAATCTCTGTAGATTTTCAAAAAGAAACCTTATTAAGGATTCTTGTCTTAAATGGTTGATATACCAAAGATACGCACTAAGCGTTTTTATTCCAATTTTATGATATGTAGGTACCGCTAAGAAGTGGAACTGCCTGAGTCTGTTTTTCCTGACAAATACAATTTTAAGGTCTTCAAGTCACGAGTGAAGAGATATTTTATACGCAAGCGCGTCACATCCTAGACCGCATAGTCGCTTACCATCACGAGAAATAGTAGTCAATCGCCTATTTACCAAAAAAATTGAAGAGAGCACGTGTTTAATAAGTATTTTCAAAATGAGAATATACAATAAGAAGCCTTGTATGAAGAGCGCGCACAGCAGAAAGCATTATGTCATCGAGGTCAAGAAAAAACTTTGATAGCCAACGCAGTTGATCCAGAAAATAACCCTGGCTTAAAATTTATTATGGTGTGTCTCATATTCTACAATCCTTTCCACCTGTTCTCCCCGGCTTCACTCGGGTTATTAATGGCATGGTTGTACCCATCGAGTAGGTGGGTCATTCAATAAATAATTGGCTACGCGGATTAGCGACACAGCTTAGAGTACGTGAACAGGTCTACTGTGTTATTATTCTCTAAATGACTTCTCTTGTAACGAGCCGGTTTCGTTCGTGCAACCTCTTTGAAAACTTTATAGCTGTGGCCATAACATACCTCTAAGAACAAAGGAATAATTTTTTTCTATAAAGACCAATCATTTCCAGGTCTACTAAGAAAATCGACGAAACGTCGTGCGATGCGATTACTAAAAATATTTGGAATAAAAAAAGGCATTTTATCCTGATTACAAAATCTATGAAACTATATACTAAATTCTAAATCTTTTATTTTCGAAATATCCAAATTAATGTCCTGGATTATGTGAATTAAATTGTTTGGTATAACTAAGCATACACAGGCATATGAGGTATATGGACATCTATATCCATTCAAACGCGTGATTGTTGCTGATATTCCATAGTCAATTGTGTCGTAAAATGCGCAAATGAATTTGATAATTGTCGACAAACAAACGTACTGCGGCGTTTTATTTCGCAAAATTTCATTTACGACTTGGGCATTGTCCCGCTTAGAGCCTCCTTCCTGTTGAAACAATAAACTTACCCATGTTTTTGTCTGCACTTTTTAAGCATAGTATTTCCATTAACATCCGTATGAATAATGCAAACGGACCCCTTTTTTAAGACGTTGCTGTAGAAACGGGACCGTTTCGTTTTGTTACTATCTCTCTCTAACACCTACCAACTTACCACACCCTTTTTATCCCTGCTTGACTGTCAGTGCCCCATTGCGTTATACGTAGAAGTCTCTTTGCATATTATAGGATCCTAGTAACTGGTGAGAGTCTAGTGAGTCTCCTAAATATTAAAAGGATCTTAACGAATGGTTGTTTATTTTTTTTTTTGTATTGTGTTTTTTGAGTTGGCTTTGATTGATGTGATTTTATTTCATCTCGTTTTTATAATTTAACCTGATTAGGTTTGAAAATAAAACTTCGTCAATATAATACATGACCTATACTTCACGAGAATGGTTTCTTATCATAATAATCTCAAATAGGTTTTTGGTTTTTTTTCCTGATCATATTTCTTTCCTGAATACCTAATAAATAGCATCTATTATGAATATTGTACATCCCGTCTCTCGTTCTACTTAAGTCTCTTCTTATTTATGTTGACCTAGTATCCTTAACACATGTTAGTTTAACTTTTCCCATGGGCGTGTCCTTTTGACCTCTTACAAAATTTATTAGCCGCAACAGAATAAAATCAGTATTCAAAAACTTGAGGACGATCCTTGAAATTTTAAAAGAATTTCAAATATTGTAAATCATTGAAGTTTCTTGTTTTTTCTTTTATAAGGTATAACATTATCACTATGAATTTAGACCTTAGTCATTTTTTGAAGTTTGTGGAATATGTTTTTTTCAGTACAGGATAACTTATGTGTGGAAGAGTGATTATTAAGGACATTACAAGTTGTCCTTATGATACTACAATCAGCTCACACAAGATCTTCTTGATTAGTTTATGCGAAGTAAAAAAAAAGGAAAATCTGATAAATTCAAGAACAGTATGCACCATCCTATAGCTCATTATACTTTCAGCACAACTCTTGTGCTCCTTTCATCTGCATCAGATTGGTTTTTCGCGAGAATCCTTGTACCCCGCAGTTTCCGAATGACAAAAATCAGTTATCAAAGTATGTTTAATTTTACTCCGTGATCCTAGTTCACTTGTAAAAAATTTACCAAATTTTCGTTTTTTTAAGCTATATAATAAATTCTCTTACTAACTAAATTATTTTAACCCAAGTATTTAAGGTAAAAGTAAAATTAATTACCATTACTAATTAAAAAGTGCAACATGGAACAGGTCCCTAATTAAAGACTCTGGTGACGAAAATGCTTGCCTCACTCGTTCTTTGCTATAAAGAATAATAATTATAATTAATCTGACTTATTATTGACTGACTGTGCTTATGGTTAGGATACCACGGCTTTTCAAAATATTTTGTGACTCTAAATAAGAAAAGTGTTTATAAAGGGATAAATCATTTCTTAGAATTTAACATAAAAATATGTAATACTGTATGGCGACCATTGACTTAATATTATCATTAACTCAATGATGGTGGAGTTTTCTTTAGTTCGCAGCACAGATATTACGTAAGCTTTATTAAACTTTATTTATTATATAATTTTTATTAGCTGAATTGTTTGGTGTTTAGTAACAGTATTGGAATCCGCAGTTTCCCGACTCCTACCTGTTAAATTTCTTAATAACCATAAAACAAGGTTATCCCGTTAACCCTGAGTTGACAAGGTCTCGTTAACTCGCAAACAACCGATCTTCCTTGTACATAAAACAATTAAACTCCAAGCCCGTCCCGCCCGTGGGCTACGCTAAGTTTTATTACCAAACTTGGCTCTAATAATTCCCTAAATCTGTCCCATTCCGGACGCGATGTAAAAGCAATTATTGTTTTAGTATAAATGCCGTCGCCATATTGTATGATTCACTAATTTACAAACGGCGTCATTTGTTTGGCAAATGCTAGCTTCTTTTCTCGACTTTTTGCTCAGAACAGTGATTTGGAAAACAGCCTTCTAATTAAATAATTTTAAATATTAAATAATTAACATCACATAACACAAAAATGGTAGTGTCTAAAATTATCCTATATATTTCTATTCTACTTTACTGGTGTATTTTGTGTTAGCATTTCATTGTAATGTACTGCAGTCATTGTAACTTTGCTTGTACCGTGAAATCGTTTGAAGGTTTTTTGATTTCATGCTGAGAGTTTGCAACATTTTCACTTTGTACTATACCAGGTCCGCATAGTTGCGAGATAGTGATGGCAAATTGCCACAAATTGCAACCAAGTGGCCGGGCCCCCGAATGGCAGCCTCTCGAGCTAATTCGCTCGGCGCAGTTTAGCGCTATTGTCGAAATCCCACAAGCCTACAATCGAGTATTATGAATTCATGTTGCCCTTGTAATCCACTTATTATTTGTGTAGTAAAAGTTTGCAGATTCACTTTATAAGGTTTTCCTTTGTTACATCGAAATTGAGTCCTGTAACTTTAAAAATAAATTATAATATTTTTTCTTTTTTTTAATTTGTCGATTACCAGCTATTTTACATAAGGAGTACTCTTCACTTTCCGACAGTCCCGAAACTCGTTTCGAACACGAAACAAACACATATTTTTTCCTAGACATACACAAATCGACGTTCTTCCAGACAATAAATGGACATGACTTCTGGGAAATAATCGGGCCACTATTTTGTACAAAATTGGAATTGGTTTGAACTTTAAGATTGAAAGTAGCTGCATTAGTATTTATTTTAATCTGTTGAAATAGTAGATCTTACTGTTGGCTACTGTTATTAGAGAACTTTCCCGAATCCCAATATTTAATTAAGTGTCCCTTTCTCCATTCGTTAATAATGAAGGGGTCATAATGTCTGTCGCGCGAGGCGCCTGCCCAATCCTTTGTTCCTTCAGGATTTAACTTCCTACTTCACTCATTCTGATTGGGGCAGTGACCCCAATTTAAGACTTATTCGGCCTAAAATTAACGCAAGCCTAAAGTTGGACTTATATTGAATTTTACTATTTTTTGTAAAGGCATTGGCTCCAGCTAACTTTATTATAAAAAATTGCAGACATTTTGTAATAGAAATTTACGGACAAGAAGTTTTAATCCAGTGGTAGCTCGTAAATAAAAATGTTTCGGTGAATCACTTGCAAGTTCAAAGTCTTTTGGAAAAGTTTGGTATGGATTTCTTATATTTTATTATGTGTGTACAAAAATACACAGAGGAAAATCAACAACGTAATTCAGCTGTTATGTAACAATTTTTAAAGTGAAATATATAATTTTAAATTGTTGTTGTGAATTTTTGATTCATATTTTTATTAAATCGAAAGCTCTAACTGATATTTTAAAATCAAGCAATATTGAAAAACTAAACGGGATTTGTTTGTTTCATTCATGCAAAATTATTATTATGATATTTCACCCTATGTAAGCTTTTAGTTTTACTCAGATGAACATTAACTTTGTTTGTAAAACTTTAATACTTTTTTTTAAGAATGATTTATACACAACATACCGTATAGGTAAACGGTAAAAGAAATCGCACTTTTAACAAAATTTACAAGGGTTCATCCTTACATATTGTTATTCAATTTCGTTACACATTAAACTTAGTGACGGCAAATTTTCGTTCATCTATATTCTCAATTTCCTTGCAGGGCTTGTTGCGTAATTACGGCCTCCGTTGCGTAAGCTACACTAAATGAAGTCTGATATTGCGTAGTGGTCAACTCATACATAAGTTAGATTGCCATATTGGAGATGATTTTAATGCTTCTCTGTCAGCTACACTCTGACCCTTGCCCTAACAAAGGGCCTTTTATGGCTTTTGATAATAATTAATGTCATTTATATCCACACATAGTGCGCAGTAGGTATACGATGAACATGAATAGAGCCAATCAAAATCGAACTAATTGCTGATATTTAAATCGTTGAACTACGGCCACCTTGAAAATTCTTGATTCAATTTCATTCAGACATCTAAAGGGTGATTTTTCGATCCAAAAAAAATATCTCA
The DNA here is from genome assembly GCA_927399485.1 of Calamotropha paludella. Classification (NCBI taxonomy): domain Eukaryota; kingdom Metazoa; phylum Arthropoda; class Insecta; order Lepidoptera; family Crambidae; genus Calamotropha; species Calamotropha paludella. The sequence continues at coordinate 12,817,512 of OV656803.1, read as the reverse complement.
GTCATGAATTTTTACCCAATTAAAGGAAAATATCATTCTTCACTGAGAGTCAAATAACAATTGACAACTTGTTTGAATTTATCGGTATAATATAATATAATATTTGGTTCATTTATTTGTGTAATAGATCACTGAGAAGGTTGCATTAATACAATTATGAAAGAGAGATCGCATAACACACATTTGATCAAGTGAAACCGTAATAAGAGGTGACAACGGCATGCGATAAACAAGACATATAGCATTGCACTTATAATGTAATATGTATAAAATTTGTCAGATATTGTATCCAAGAAATTTTTCTAAGGTTTGAAAAACCCAAGTTAATTGAAAAATCATCAATTTCGTTTTATATTCGTTTCCACTACTTACAGGTTAGTAGAAAACAAGTAGAGAGTAACAGATCACATCCAAGCAATTACGCTTCTGAATGTAATGACCGCTCAGAGCTAATGTGCGCCATTATAGTGCAATCCTCATTTATTTCTATGGATTTCAGAATAACTTATGGTGCTCTAGTACTCACACGTAACTTTTGGTTCAGTTTAGGGCAGTTGATTCGGAATTTCCGCTCACATTCCGTATTAGTGTTTACAACGTAGTTCGGTTATCTGGGTTAGTTAGTTGGAATGTGCTCTGTTTGACTCTGATCTAATCATCCGACCCCTTGATCTCGATTGGCTGTCTGATAAAAGCATTTGAGGGGATTTTTGAAATGATTGCTTTTGTCAGCAATTAGCTTAATTTTAGCGGTTATTTAGAATTAGGAATGACACGATTGGCAATCAACAACTAGTCATTAGTTTATATCAAAAGATCAAAGTTCATGTTAAAACGTTCGGATTGTCTATGAACAAGAAACACTTTAGATGAAAATAACAAAGGTCAAAGTAACTTTGAATTTACTATTAAATCGAGCACAGACTGGAAAATGCGCGAACTCAAGCGAAAATATCTGTCGAAATACGCTAGAGTGAGACTTCTACGTGCTATTTGAATTCAAGTTTGAGTTTTATTTCAGTTATATAACAAACAAATTAATTTTATTTGTAAGGTCTAAAATCATAGGATCATTTTAGTCTTCTAAAGTTATTGAGGTTCTTTATCCATTACCAAACGCTAATCTAATCGATGATGTATATGTAGAAGGGGCAGTAGTTTGTACGAGCATTTGCCCCTGAGTAATAGGTATTTATATATACTTCTGTGAATATTACTTATTTATGTATTACATGTGTTACCATATAGAATCCACATTACAAGCCTTACAGTGCTTTGTCCAGACTAGACACTATTCATTTGTTAATTAAACTCACGTTTATGGTAAGTTGACAATCTCGCAAATTTTAGAAGTTTTAAAAGTCCCAATGATACCAAAGCGAAGGTCTGTAAACTTTGAATTAAGTAGTAGACGTGACCTTTGTCTCACAGATTCTTTTTTCGGACAAGCCTTGATAACATTAATCCTAAACAATGTCGGACACCAGATGTGCAAACATCACGAGTTAGAGCCTCTTTAGAGATGTGGGGCGCTATTCGTCTTTCATGAAAGTTCCAACAAAAACTACTAGGTCCGTTCACGTTTTCGCGCTAACTTTTTGCCCTATTATAGGAAGGTATTAGAAGGGAAACCCCGAGAACGTGAGTGAATTTTAGTTCAGGAACGCTAGCTTTTCTTTCTGTGTTTTTTAAGATATTATTAATAAATGACGTAGTAACAACTTAACGTAAATAGTTTGAAGGCATTATGACAAATTTGCCAATCAGTCATGACAAACAACATCATTGTTATTTGTGTGTTACCATTTGCCGATGTATAAATATATCATATACATATAAAATCGGTGTCTTCTAAAGATTTAGATATTAGTACTTGAGACTATTAAAATGGACATTTATGAATAATGAATTATTTAATATATTGACGTATACTTAGCATGACGATTGTTATTTCAGAAATAACAATCCTCTTGCTAAGCGGCCTTGACATCCCGTCAGCAAGTTAACCAAATCAAATTGTCCTGAAATAAAAAGCAAATGTTATATCGCGGAGTATAGAGAGCTTTTAGTGTGAATCCCCAGTGGTGACGATGAGCGATTGAATGGGATGCCTCTAAGAGCACTCTACTTCACTTATGGTAACCTATTCAAGCGATTACTTTTTGTATCTCGTTGAAAATGAAATTTTCCATTAAACCGATTACAATTCAATAGATACCTTGCTTGATTATAGTACAATATATTAATAATAATAATGAAAACTCCTGTGATAAATATACTAGTTCATCACAAGTTCCTACGTTTATTTTATACAATTATAGTTTGGGAGACGGATGCCTTAACAAGAAAATTAATATATCTTTTACAGATCGTCTTGCAAAATTAAGTAAGTGTTTATAAATTACACATAATTTAACCGGAAATAATAATTCAACTATCATAACAAAGAAATAATAAAACTTGAAAATAGCGACGAACTTCTATTGAGATATAGCTTGTCTAAAGCTGAGACAAAAGCACTCTCAATAAAATCAGCTGTTTTTTATTTAATATGATTAATCGATGAATATGATGATACAGATATTTACCTTATCAGGATTCCGTAATACTTAACGGACAACACAGAATAACAGAATAACAGAATAACAGTCAATATTTATGCCCTGGCATCATAAGTCCTACATCGCGTCATCTTAGATTTAGAAATAGTCGCAAGAAAATTAGCATGGGCTTTTTACAGAATTACTTAAGTTAAATAAAACATTTCTTACACTACTAAAGATGAATAAAAAAAATCTTTACCATTTTTCCATAAATAGTAGCAATGTAGGTATAAATATATAGGCAATGAATTCCAAGTATTTTTTTCTTTTAAATAATTATAATTTTTTTCTTTAAATTAATTCTGTAACAGCCTTGCTTATAAGTATTTATTTTTAATTCAGTCCGGCGGTCGGCGTGGCGTGAAACATGATTATAAAATACGTTATAAAATTTGTGTATTTTTTTTTGTTATCCGGGGCAACCAGTTTATTTTCATGTTGAACGTATGGTTATCACTCTTTTTTAATCTTTTTCACATATTTTTTTTCGTAGTACAATATATTAACTATAAATATTTATTAACTGAATTTGACTACAAAAGATCATGTGCTATGGTTTTTTGTAGTCAAATTCAGTCATAAACAGTTTTCAAGACTTGTAAGTTTATTTTTTATAAAAATTAAGGATTATTTGTAATCTATGCCTCTAATTTTTCTCTTTATTTTTGTGTAGTATATAAGTTGTTTTATTATTCTCAACTCCAGAATACACTGTAAATTAGGTAGTTATTGTGAATCATTTTCGCATAAGAAACAAATCTAATTTTACTTACCTTATACGCGGCGAATTTTAGTTGATAAAGCGTCAAAACGGGGACACCCATTGTAGTGTAGAGACTAACGTGATGAAATGTTTTTCGGGGCTCTTATTAGCATACTTTGTGCTATCATTAATTAATATTCCCCAGTACTGAATTTTAAGTAGTTGGAGAAATCTATTTCTAATGACCTCATTGGATGCCATCTTCATTTACCTGACTTTGCAAAGAATTGTTTTTACAGTCGAATTAAAAAAATATCGGCGACTTTAAATTTGCTCGCTGATTTCAGCAGCAGCAACGGCAGATCTTCGGGTTTGATTGTCAGAAAAACATGCTCTTAAAGTTTAAAAGTAATTAATAGGAGAGTAGAGGTAAACTACTAATTGATATATTGTTGGTATCAGTTGGTTAGATCATCATCTATACTTCTATACTAATATTATAAAGAGGTAAAGTTTGTGTGTTTGTATATTGACGTGACAACGTCTTATAAATTGGTTTGCCGGGTGACACTTCAAGAAACTGCATTACGCTCCGCTCACGTTATGCGCTTACGTTACTGCTTAGAGCGAGTGAGAGGCACGCGTCCCTTCCACTCGGGCATGGTTAGCCCGCCTAAGAGCGAGAGAGACAGACATAAAAAGTGGAAGAGACGCGTGCCTATAAATTAATGTTTTAAATATAATTCTTTGTATAAATAAATGTTTTAAATTGTTACTATTATTTCATCCTTCTTCCTACTATACGAATGAATATTCACATTAAAATTATTTTACCACTCAAAGTCGTTGTCACGTAAAACTTTCGCCCGTATACCGACTTTACAGGCAACCAACCAGTTTTTTGTTAAATTGTAAGGGGTAATCTCGGGATCTACTGAACCGATTTTAAAAATTCTTTCACCAATAGAAAGGCACATTATTGCTGAGTGTCATAGTCTATATTGAATGCTAGAAAAAATTTAAAGAATTTTGTCCACCCGTGCGAAGCCGGGACGGGCCGCTAGTTGTTTATAAATGTAATGACTAAATAGCTTTACATAGAACGAATAATAAAATGTTTAAAGAAATAGAAGTATTCTTATAAATTTGAATATTACTAGAATAAGTTTTGGAATGAGTTTCAAAACTCATATCCGGTTCAACGATTTATTATTTTTGTAGTGCTAAACGTTTTCGAATTCTTTACAATTACATATGGTTCATTTTTCTAAAGTTATTTAATAATTAGTTTTTTATTTATCATTTAATCTAATGCACGTTAGAAAAATTAGCGGCTGGGAAGCCGCTAGTATTCTCTAATAATGAAAAAATAATCTTTAATTTGTGCTTGATATGATGAATTATTATCACACATCCGTCCATAAGCTAAAATCACACAGATTTGTGTATGAAGACCCTTAGTAATGACCCGGAGATATCTAAATACACATCAATTTCCTGTCTTGTTATTTCAATCTTATGACATGTAATAGAAATCATTAATACTTGTAATATATACTTTAGACAATGGTATTTATCTCATCAGCTATCTTGTCGAGTTCATGTTGTCACATTTTGATATTTTTCCCTTCTGCAGGCGGGAAATTATTTAAAGTTGCGAAACGTCATTGCTAACGACCCATGTCAACTTTACGGAAAGGTCGTCTAAATTCTTGCCGTCGTCCATTCCTGCTTCCTTAATTCTTCGGACCTTTCGAGTGTCCCGGGTAAACAAGGCGACACATTAGCATAGCGTTTCTGTCATATTATGTCAAGAGGACGGGTATAATGGTACCGGCCATTTCTTTTTCAATTCACAATATTCTAAATTAATTCTTACATGCATTATATATACATAATTATATGGCACATTACTTTTTTGTGGTTACCAATACATGTAGTATTTGACAAAGGATTTGATACCTCATACGATTGACGGTATAACTTCTTTAAATCTTATAAATTATGTTCTAATTGTGTACTTGCATAAAATACAATTGATTCTTCAGAAATGCTAAACACGTGAAAGTTTTACACGAGTGAAATCTATGTGAGATATACGTTATAATTATTAGAAATGCAATTAAATTGAATGAAGCTGCGTAAATGCACATAGCATTTTGTACTCGACCGAGTTACTCAATATTTTCTATGTTGTTTCTGTCGGCAACGAACACACGATTAAGGCACATTAGTTTCCCCGACCGTCGCGAGTAGACACTATATGAATCCGTAATGTAATATTCTTATTCATGAGATGTTTATCGAGTACTCGGTGGCGCAGGCATTGTAAAGCTGCGGACAGATATCAAAACATACGATGTGGATGACTCCTTATCTCGCATTAAGCGTCAGTCTACAACAAAATTCAGGGCGAGTCTGTAAAAAAATCAAGTAGGAACCCATTCGTGATAAGCGCCTGAAACTTATATCACTTTATATTGTATCTTAACTTCTGTGCAGGACTGTAAATATAAGAAAATGACTTCTAAAAGGCCGTAATGGGTCCAATAGTCATATTTAAATCCAGTGAGTTACGTAGAAATAAGCTGTACCAAGCAATAATTACATACAATAATTTAATAAATCTCTTGATAATTAAATGACATAATACTGATACTATTAGGTAGTGAAGTAAGATAAAAAACTTTGTTATGATATTGATAAAAACATACAGATAGTGGTGTAATTGTTTCCTCTCTTTTCCAAAGTAATATTCAAATTAGTCCTATATAACATTAATTTTCCTTATTTCAATATAAACTTAAATATTAAAGAGCTCCTAATGAAAATTAATACTTTTTTGGATTAACACCAATCTCAAACGGTAAGGTTGAGCGTCCATTGATTTAATATTTTTCAAATCTTTTTTAGAATTCCAAATTAATTGCTCTTTGAAGTCAAAATAAAAAGTGGTTTATAAAGTGATTATGTAATTAATCAAAATAAACAATTAAGGTTTGAGCTACAGTAGAATCGTCAGTTTTATTCAAATCGGAACTATTAGTAGCAGAACACACACCTTAGTATTATACGCAGTAAGTGGTTTTCTTAGAAAAAAAATAGGAATACATTTAGGGATTTTAGGAAACCTTTACCATCTTAGCATTAGACGTGACGCGGATGCCGGATGAAGGCTTTCTGAACTGTGCCAACTATTTAAGGCTCTTTTTAGTATCGGGCAACTCGATTGCGCGATTTATTGTAATGTCTCGATATTACAAATCTTTTCACCGGTTAAAAGGATGTTCCCGAGTTTCTCATCTCCGTAACGACAGAGCATCCGTTTTGATCTTTCAATTCCTTTTATCTCATATCCATTCCGATAAGCCATTCCAACTTCCGATCATATTTGATAATATGAGATTGAGTTCTAACTGAGATTTTTACTAAATAAGATTTTTTGCCTTATGACGCCTTCTGACTAGCAGTCCTCTCTCTTGTACGGGGACCATTCTTCTGTATTCGTCGATGATTCTGTCTTATATATGTATTACATAAGGTATATGAAAGTGATTCGCTTACCTTATAAAAAGCAATTCGGCTTCTCTTTCACTTTCATACAATAGGAAAGAACTCTTCGATTCGACGTTATGGATATTGTATATAATATATAAGTACGCATTTGCAAATACAGCAAAATTAATCACATTAATTTATATTTTTTATAAAATCAATACAATAAATAATTACTTAGCTAACATTTCGCGTACTAGTTTATATAGCAAACTCATATACCTCAAACCTTTTAAATTTTATTAAGTTTTTCTATTATTTATGCTTAAGACGTGGTCGTGAGCCTGATCTTGGTTTAACTGAATTTAATCAAATACGAATGACTTACTATATTTGATATAATATTTGATTAAGTTGTAGATTTTTGTTCCATGTCCATTAGCTTTTGAGAACAAGCATGTAAAGACAGCTGAAATACATATTTTTACTTCATCGTGTTTTTATTTCAAAAATACCTAGCACAAGTCATTTATATTTTCTTATGTTAGTTGTCTTCCTTAAATAATATGCATTTCAAAACTCTTTTTATTATACATAATTTCAGTTCAGTACCCTGAAGCTTTATAAGTTACGTCCTCGATACGTGTAATTAATGAAGGGCCCGTTTAAATTTGATTAACTCTGTTTATTTACTTAGAAATGGGTTGGCGCTAAAATCTGCTTAGTTTAGTACCGTACATATGTACCTGCATATAAATATATAACAACCATTACTTAAGCACAAACGCTCATGATTATCACACAAACCTGTATCAGGATTTGAATCCAGGACCATTGGTGCGTTGGTCGTCAATGGAGTAGCTAATGGTATCTAGCATAACATAGAAGTTTAGGAACATCGTTTCGTATTTCAAAATTAAGTTTGTTTAACAGTTTACTCCTTAAGAATTGATTACCATAAAAACCCCCGGCATGAAAAAACTATGAAGAGTAAAATTTAGTGATCGAATGACAGCGTTACGTTTTTTGCACGTAGCCTATCGTGCGCACCTTTCACTTTTATTTTAAAGTTTTGTTTTATTATTTTCTGTGCCTGATCGAAGACAAATCATTCTTAAGGAATAAACTCCAGTCGTGCCTCGGAGTTGACAAATACACTTTTTTTTAATTCTCAAAAAGAGGAACGTTCTTAAATGGAATACGCAGCCGTTACACAATTTTCTGCTTTACCGTTTTCAGAGACGGACATGATCCCGTGTACAAACTGGCAGCTACATGCATTTGTACTTCGCGATGGTGCGATACTTTTTATTATTCAAACACTGTTGTTTACGTTTTTGACAGTTCTGTTCAGGGTGGTTCAGGTTACGAAAATGTTGCGGGGGAATTATGAGAATATTGTTTTACGCTCGTATTAACTTAGAAAGTGCATGAATAAAATAAATGTTACAATATGTCAAGAATATTATTTGTGTATTCGATTAAATCTACATAAATGATATTTTTTTTGTGAAATTGTGACGCTACCACGTCACACTCCGTTACGAAGTACTAGGCTAGTATAAACCCGAGGCGTAAGATGATAACACGCTGCATAGTGCAAAGGAGGGGTCAGGGAGACCGTTGCCGCCCATCGAGTGTATGCACGCCTATTTTTATTACAACTCTTTGTTACACTCTCTGTGTACTCCTCGCCGTCTATTTTGTATTGAATTTTTTGTGCTTGTAGATATTAGAACATTAAGTAAATTAACTTTGTATTGAAACTAAAAAATAACATTAATTTGATAATTGCAAAGCTTCGAATTCCTTTCATATCGTTATTATAAATAAACAAACGATACCTCATTGTTCGCTTGCATTGCGACGTAAGTTTTTAAAACATATAAATATGCTTATTTCTTTGTTTTGCTCCAAACAGCCTCACAATATTGACGATATAATAAGGTAACCTAGGGACTACTAGCTATCAAGATCAATTCCAGCACTTCAATATCTATAAATATGAAGTCGCTTAGAAAGCATGTAATAGGATAAATTAGAAGAGAATGTTAAGTTTGCTAGAAAGACGGTCTTAAACAAAAAAATCTTAAATAAAATGTTATACCCAACATGTAATATTACAGAATGTAACTATTATAACCAGTTGTGTTGCAAGCTGAGTTATAATCTTATTGTGGATTATCTAATTGTTTTTGATTGGAGTTAGTTTCATTTGCACAGATGGCGCTATATAATTAATTTAGATTTTCTTAATTTAGATCTTATTCATCACATCACAGTTTATTTTAACACATAACCTTTTGCCGACCGGAATTAACACAATAGGTAGGTACTTCTGTTTCTGGTCATAATTATGTCCAGTAATCACGAGACCATAAACCGGAATTGCCATTCGGCCAATTAGGGTCGTGAGAGGCCAGATTGACGACTTTCCTGTTACGGAAAAGATTTATTTAGATCTAAAGGCACTCACGATTAGATTTATAGGAAATATTTTCTAATAAAGCTTCTTTTATGTAAGGATGATATGCAATCGTATAAAGCATTTTCTATCGTTTTAAGAAAATTATTTAAGTAAGAAGTAAAATAAGCGCTAAGAGTTCGAAAGCCTTGGTTGATTGGTTTTTTGATTGCGGTAACTGAAAATGTGTTTGGTTAAAAACGATTACGGAGCTTAAGTCAGACTTTGCTATTTTAGAAAAACTATTCAGTATTTCATTAGATTTATACAGTTACCTTTTAATTAGCTTCTATCCTATACCAAACTGTTACTTAGACTCTCTTAATTACCCAACACTATTCTTTCGCTCCGTCTTTTTTGTCTGTTTATTAGCCAGCCGATGCAGTCGAACACATTTAGCAAAACTGTAACAAGTTTAGTCGATGCAGCTTCAATGCAGTACTACAAACGATTGAGCTGAATAACAATATAAAAACTATATGAAACACCAAATCGGAATACAAAAAACTGTAATTTTTTTAAGACAATAATTGCGGAATGTGGTCTGGTAAAAAGAGAGAAAGGCGGACACGTATATGCGTTACTCGAATCAAGTTCCCAAAAATGATTTTGCTTTTTATTCAAGAGAAATAACCCTTTCACTATTCACGAGCTACTGAGATCAGGGAGCAAGCGACGAATGGCCCATTTTAAAAGTCTCGCAGATAAACGTCCCTATACGGTGACGTTGACACGCAGGATAAATCTGCACCCCGGACGCTCCCGCCCTTTGCCGCAGGGGGTTGCGTATTCGTACAGTATCCCTTGTTGCAAACTGACACCTTTTAATCTCTATATCGCCCTGGTACTTTTGTTGCATATTCATTTAGTTTTAGATTTTTGCAATTGCCAATATTATTTGCAAACTCAGCTTTGCAATTGGTGTCTGATTTCATATTATTTTAAAACATAACTGATTTTGACAAAAAATCATAAAACGTAGACTAGTAAAGTTTTTTTTCATAGAATTTTCCAACTATCGCGATAGTAATTGGTTAGAAAGGTTCTTGAGGCATTCTGTTCGCCTAATAGTGACATGAATTTATAATATCCCATAGGGAACTCAATCTATCGTACCGATCTGTGTACCTTGCGCAGCCACTCCGTGCACTGTGCGCTGCGGTATAAAGGGGCTCCACACAAAGTTTGATGACCTCTTGTGGTATTCTCATTTCCTAGTCTTGCTGTTCACACTTTTAACCCTTTGTAACAACTATAACTCATATTTTATTTTCTTTACATTGCAGTACAAGTTATAAAAATATATTGTGATCGTGAAACGTATGGAGTACGTCCGTCTCTTTCTTTTTTTTCTATACCACGAATTTATGAGGGTGCGTGTAACAAAGCAGAATCTAAGCTGTCGTACCAGGGCAACAGAATTACAAAGGAGCTAATAACGTTACCCTATAGCGTTACCCAAACACTAATGTGAATACTATGTAAATTGGACAGAAAAGGGAAATGATAAATGTTGATCAACGCTCTGTTTTGTTATGTGACGATCGCAAAATGTTTTATTAATCTTATTAGGATGCATATTCGCATGCTACACTATAACTTTGTGGGCTTACGATTCAAAACTACCGAGAAGAAGCCATATGAATCTCGACAAAGGCGGCGAGGCGATCTCCCTTAATTATATGACATTTACTTAACTTCATAATTAAAGAACAACTTTCTTGAGCTTCTTAAACGTAACGCATTAAACATCTATTACGACGATCGCATTTTATATAGTACAATTATTAAGAATAAGTTAAAAAAATTATAATCTTCACAAATGCTTGTCATTGAATATGGTATTTTTAATTACATTTTTAAGTTCTATAAGGTAATTAAGTGTCATAGTTAACATAACAATAAAAAGGATTTTTTTATAATTTGCCAAAGAAAAACAGATTATGGAGATTATTGCATATTTTAAAACTCAATATTGAAAAAAAATATCGAAGCAAGATAACTGTTCAGGATATTTTTGTTTCTAATTTCTTGAAACAACAAACAATGGCTTATGAAGACGACTTTATCAACAGATGTAGTCGATAAAGAAGTCAGTATAGATAAAGATATACTCTTTCTCACCTATCCGCATGGGCCTTTACCATTCCCCCTACCTTTTTTTTCCAGGACCCCACCAGCAGAAACATTAGGTCGCTATTATGTGACATTATGTAGTTATCTGAATAACAACAGTATTCTTCCACAGTCCACACATTGCATTATGGACTATTTCAAAATTACAATATAAAAACATATATTAAAAAAAAGGAAACAGCATTTTGATACTGTTTCTATTGACAAAGGGATCTGGTATAAGTCTATACAAGGAGAACCTACTCGCGCCCCTGGGTTTGACGATGTATTATGTGTAGGAATTAATAAATAAAATGCGGTCATAATTTGCAATTAGAGTTTTATTTTTGCTCCCTCCTTTAATGATAAAGAGCTTTAACTGCCTCCATGGTTATTAAATAGTAGAAGTGTGATAAAATTACTGTTTTTCATTACCTGAACTCAAATGGATAATTAATCTTAAGAACGACAAAAATATGCGAAGATTATAGCTAATTATAAAATATGCAAATTACAAGATTTCTGATTCAATACTTCCAGAGATCAATTTCAGCAAATAATGGCCCATAAAATACATCTTTTTTTATAATATTATGAAAGCTTAGGCTGCCGCGCAGTTTTCAAGTTAGTCAGAAGCTAAGGAAGCCCTTTATTTAATTTATTTTTAAAGTTGAGAATTCCATCTGTCCTGCTTGTTCCAATCTTTTTACTATTGATCAAATTTTTTGCATTTTGTATCAAAGTTAGGATGGAGATTATTTTACTCATAAAACTACAAGCAATAGGCACTGTATTAAAAAACTACTAAGGAAAGCTTACTAAAACATGATAATTTTGTAAGGCCGTTCAGTCGTTAAATCATAAAAAATATTTAAAAGAAATTATTACTTCAAAACCATAAAAAATCGCGGAACAAACATGGGGGTCAAAGGGATAGGTATGGTACTGAGCTGTCACCCAGCACTGGCTTGACAACTTAAAAAACAGCCTGTATAATACTTTTTTATTCTAATTCTAAGGCATTTCTGGTTGTTATAATTGAAAAGATACAATAGGGCTGCCGTATCCATGTGGATAAAGACCTCGAATTAATGAAGAGAAAAAAATTACAATAGTTTCTCCACCCATTGGATGAATACACCAAATGATCTTCCAAACGATTAAAATTTTTCATCTAAATAATGTTTTCAAGGGGAAAACTGTTTCGATTTACTTCGTATTAGCGCATTTAATGTTCACGGACGTAAGGTATAAAGATTTTACAGCAGTAAAGTTGCATCGGTTGCACACTAGCGTAAATGCTTGTTTGAATGTTTAAAAAATACCCAACCTTTTAAGAACTCTTAAAGTTACATAGAAAAAGGGTTATTTAATAGCTTGTTATTAAGTGACTCTTCTTTTTCAGGTATCGTTGCTCATAAAATACTGATTTACTAAAATCTGAGATCTTTTGAGCAGATACTCAAAGTATTCAACTTCAAGTTAATAATACATTGCTTAATTATTGGAAATCTATTTAATTATAACAAATGTACTAATTCGTAGTGCTCGATTTGATTTGCGGCCCGGATCACTGGGGGAGGAGCGGAAGAGAGTTATTTAGGTATCGATAAGAAAGATGTTTAGGTACGGTATACGATAACTGTTATAATATAACTATTATTACCAGTCCTTAAGTCCTAAAAAACTCGAAATATTTTTGACAACATTAACGATAACTATATACTAATCTTATCGTAACCGTTTGTCGCTTTTGTGGATTAACAAGAAACTCGAATAACACAAAACTTCAAATTTATTGGTACAAAAAAAATCAAATAATCAAAATTCTGAATTTGGATGAAAATTTTCATTGCAGCCATATTAAATATATAACTATTTGCATCGATGATTTTGATAGCTACACCAATTAAGTAATATGTATGCCAATAATTTATGTTAGTCATAATCAACTGAGGTGTGTGCTTTTATGCTACTTAAATAACACACGTGGCAAACTTAATTCATAATGCAGCGTACGTCGGCACGATTTATCATTGACCAAAAAAGATCTATCGGAGAAGTTGATAGAATTCATAAATTATTTTGAAAAAGAATTTTCGGATAATAGTATGTACTGTACGATGTAAATAATATAAAGTTTTCGTATTTGCTAAAAGCTTGGTAAGTTAGTTAACTAAAAGCTTCTATTTAATACCTCGAATTTGTTGTTCCGCAAACAAAAATGTATCCAATTAACATTAAAACTGGCGTTTTCCCTCGGTGATTTCTTTGTGGAGGTCAAATCGACCCGGATTACGTTCAGCCCGTCTTCGGAAATGCCCCGGGGCCGGGTCGGATCTACCCCGGCGGACCGAAGGAATTCTCATTATGTCGAACCACTGAGGAAGGTTAAACTATTTTGATTCGCATGGGAAGTAATACTGTATTAAAAATGACTTGTCGTTACTTTGCCAATTCGGACTAAATTAACCTGAATAGTATTTAACATATAGATACTACGCAATAAATAGTCTCTTTACATAGCATTACACGGGTGTCAGTGCCTTAGCAAAAGCTGTAGAACAATAAATTATTAATTTGTAATCGTGCACCGCAAATTGCAATCAACGCCATTGAACCCGTTCCACCACCACCGTTCACGTTGTTCCATCGCCAAAGAAACAAAAATGCATTTATTTATAACTGGAGTCAATATCAGTAGGTACTACTTGTCATTAATATCTTATGCGAGAGATATAATAAATAAAAAAAATACAATTCATCACATTTCACTGCTAGTGAGGCGCCGCCACAACCTCTGCTATTTCGGCCATAGCTCTTATATAATTTTACTGCGCTTTTGCGAAACTTCTACAAAAGTTTCATTAAATACAAAAGTTCCCCAAATTGAAAGAGAAATTTTATACTGTTGAGCTCTAAGAACTTCAGTAATAATAAAAGTGTGTAACTGAACTTATTAAGTATTTATCAGAAATTCGGTTCTACTCGCGCAGTTTTGACACCAAATATGTTTTGCATGCATAACACATGTTTTTGGAGCCATAATTTCATTTGCGAGAGGTTGATCGAGTGTCGTCCACTCATTTATTTTAATTTGCAATATCACGCGTGTTTGTTGAGCTCTTAATGTTTTATAGCCACCTGGTCCGTTGACGATTTTACTCTTAAAAAGAGAGCCTTTTATATATTTACCCTATACGGTGGGATCATTTATTTCTTCCTTCAATATTATTTTTTTAAACCCTCGTAACAGTCATTAGTAAAACTAACTTTATAACACCTGAGTCAACCTAAATTATGTTTAACGCAGTCCCGTAATACTTTTAGCTCATCTTACTCTTCTGTAAAAGCTCACAGCCACGTGTGCATCATTCATCAATTTGTAATGGAATCCTACGCCTTATTTCCCCAACGTATAAACGTGTTTGTTCAGTGTTACTAGCATGCGCTATTTATTGCTCGAAATCCTGTGCGAGTGGGAGCTAATATCTGACGTTTCAAGGTTTTTAATTTAGTTTTGCTAAAAGTAAATATTGAAAAGAATTACTCACATAATTCTGAGTAACATTAGTATTATAATATTATAAGTTTTTTCTCACCGGAAGCATTCGCGATATATTTTGGTAAGATTCAGTAGTTGGTTCGATACAAATTAGAACAAACATGGAGTTTATAGAGAAAATAATAAGTAAATATAGTCCTTAAAGTTGAGATCTCCACTCACAAAAACTGCTGATCGCGGATGGATCTCTGGCTAGATTTCTGATCCTTCAGAAAATTAAGTAACTTTATTTGCAGACTTTTAGTTAACAATTGGGAAAGTTTAAATTTTATTAATTTATTTGTTATTAAATACCGGAAGTCAATGGTTTTATTAAGAAAAAGTTGATCATTGCTGTGGTCCCTCTGTCCATATAAAATAACTTCATATTTTACATTACCAAGATCACTTTCATCTGTCAGTTAAAACTGATCGGCTTTAGCCGACAAAAAAAAAGTGCCCTCGTACCCACACACGTTTACTTTAAACTCTACTACTTACGATGTCATCGGACGACTTTTTTGGCGACTTTGGTTTATTGTAAAATACAAATTAATTATCTATAACATTTAATAGAACCCAGCTTAACTGGGTGAAAATCCTACTTCCATAAAAAAAAAACAAAATATCAAACCTATTCCAAAAAAAACAAGCAACATGCACGGCCCGCCCTATTTTACTTCTTTAGCGGCGTTGTCCACTTTTTGGGATGAGTAAAAAATGTTAAACTCGCGTCAGGACACGTGACCTGATCGAAAATTCGTAAGACGGAGGGAGAGTAGACCGCCGGTACGGCGTAAGAGAGGATGTAATACCCCCTCTCTTTCTACCACGTGGCGAAAATGTATGCCTCCTCCTGCTGTTTCGTTTAAGTGGCGCAGGGTGCTTGCGCGAGTGTGTGTGAGTATGTGTTGTCATATTGTATTTTACCACATAAATTATAGTATTTATATACTGTTAATTGAAGCAATGCGTGCGAAATTATTCCCTAACAATTCCAAAATATCAAAAATGCACAACGTTAATGTTCATTTTTTCACTTCTGCCAGCACTACCGGAGTGCAACCCGTTATTTTTTTATTTATTTGATATTAAATACCGGAACTAAATGGCTTTATTAAGAAAAAGTTGGCTATATCATATATTATATTATTTTAGTGGAAATATATTATTCAATTAAATTGATAAACCTGTACTTTACAAGTTGTTATTTAACATCCAAACATTGTCCGCTTCAAATTTTTTTTCATCTTGTTACTAAATGAAATTTCGTATGCTTATATTAGTCCGGTGACAATGCAATATTATGTATCGAGTTAATGTGATGATGGCGCCAGGATTTAGAGTCAAAACTCTCTGATTGCAAATTGTTGTTGAATTTAAGCTAGAATGGTTTTGTTATCATGAATAATTTCCATTATACATGCTAATACGGTTTTGAAGATGAAGAACTTGTTTATGGTTATGATGTTGTTGTTCTTACGGAAACCTGGCTGAACGATTCTATTAGTAGTAGTGAGCTGTTTGAGGACAGGTGTAGCATCTACAGGTGGGACAGAAATGACTATTGTGTTTTAGTCACAAAAAGGATGGCGGTGGAGTCTTAGTAGCTGTGTCCAAAAAGTTACCTTCAAACCGAGTATGTAAATGGGGAAGCAGTTGTGAGGATATCTGGGTAGTAATTGATAGCCCAAATCATAACTATGTCCATCAGATAGCTCTCTGCGCAGTTTATTTACCACCTCCCGTGAATAATGCTGTATTGGACCACTACTTTGATACCTGTAATTTTTATAATGAAATATAAACTGGAACATGTTGAGTGAATCTTCAGTAGTGCACCCAATGTTAACTATGGCTAATAAATTAATAGATTTTATGAATGTCAATTATTTAAAACAACACAGTACAGTTTTAAACGTATCAGGTAGAACTCTGGATCTAATACTTTCAAATATGGAATCATTAAATGTAAGGAGCCTCAAAGCTATTTAAGTCATATCGACAAATTACATCCGCATCTTTTTATTAACATAGGTTTAAAAGAAGACATAAAATTATGTTATAACACAAAAACTCTAAATTACAATTTCTATAATGCAGATTAGGTAGCTATTTGTAGACAGTTGCAAATTTGTGATTGGGATGAATTGTTCAATGGTTTGAATAATGTAAATAGTATTAAGATTTAGTTGTACAATAGCTTGGTTCGTAGCATTCTCGAGTAGGCAAGTAAAGTGTGGTGGCAGTATTTTGCTACTCATTACTTAAGATTGGATCGTGTGCAGAAAAGATTAATAAGGCATTTAGCCTTGGCTAATGGCATATCGAAAAAATTAAAAGAACCCCGTATGCCGATAGACTTCGTCATTTCAAATAGTTATCATTAGCTTGTCGTAGCGATTTAACTGATATTCGCTTTGCCTGCAAGGTTCTAAATGATATGGTTGACTGTCCGTTTCTCTTGTCGTTGTTTCACTTTCGCGCACCCAACAGATATCCACCTAACAAAATGACACCACTATGCCCTCCATTCCGTAAGACGGTGTTTAATGCTCTTCTTCTCTTCTTAACTTCTCTGTTTCTCGATTTTGCAAAGTGAACAATTAACAAATATAACAATGCATTTGATGTTCACTTCGACTCGCTCAACTATGTCGGTAAAATCGTAAATCGGTAAAATATAGTTACATTTAAATTATTTACAATACAATTATAGATATTTCTAATTTTTATATAGGTATATATTTTTTTTTTATTCTAAATTAAATCAATTGTTAAATTTCTACTTCAGCATTTAGTATTTACCTATAATTGTTTGATGCATTTAGTTTTAAATTTTAGGATCTGTTGTTTATGAATGTAATAATGTACTCAAATTTTGGTAAATCAATAAAAAAAAGATGAAGCCAAAACATTGCTACTGTAACGCCGTCATATAAAGCGCTACGATAGTCGAAGCTTGAGTATTTCGCTTTGTTGTATTGAGTACCTTCCATTATATTTGATGACGAGTATCTGAAGATGGAGCCTGTCGATCGTCACTAGAACTTGTAAGTGTCAAAAATGTCAATTACGTAAATAGTGTAAGGAAGTAAGCTAAAGCTTGGAATATGCTGTAGGTTTTGAATATAAAATATGTTATCAATAAAACTAGAAGACTTAAATGTAAAAAAGACCGTGAACTAAAATAAGTAATAAACTTAAGTGACATTTGTGATGTGTGTGTGTACATAGCAGGTTAATTCTAGGTTTATAATAATTCCTATTTTTGTCTTTTTAATGAATCTCTATTCACATTATTTTACTTTTAATAAGAGAACAAGTATTTTTACCACGTTTTTCTTATCTCACTTTTCTTATTTGTTTGTCTGTCCGGGCAAAATCTTGCAACTTAAATTTGAGGCACTTTCCGATAAGCTAGAAAGCTGAAACTTTCAGGATAGTTCAGAACCCGATGACAATGCACTCTAAAGCAACTTTCAACTTTCCAGATGCACTTTCAGGTCCACTTTCGGCAACTTTCACTTTTGTATGGGGCTTATCCGATTGTTGCGTAACACATGGTTACTTCGTTGAGTTAATAATTAAAAAGAATAAAATAATTATACTAGATTTAAAAAATCTAAAAATCCCACGTTTTTCAATGTCCTAAAAAGAATAAAATAACCCTGCGGGGCAAAGCGAGGGGCCACTCAAAACGTGGGGGCGCATCTTTACAATAATCGGCATCAATGCATGTCATTCATCTCTTTAAAATCTCCTCTTAGTAATATGCGCCCCCACGTTTTGAGTGGCCCCTCGCTTTGCCCCGCAGGGTTATTTTATTCTTTTTAGGACATTGAAAAACGTGGGATTTTTAGATTTTTTAAATCTAGTATAATTTAGAGATCAAGTGACATTTTTTATATTAATTATATTAAGATCTATTAGAAATTAATGGGTTATATAATTCTGCCTTTTATATAATTTAGAACTTTTTAAAGAAGTATTTAATTGATTTTATAACTGTAAACAAGGAATCAGTGATAGTGTGTTATCATTTTATACTCTCACTCACACTCTCAAATCTTTAGTCAGCTTATGGTTTGGAAAAAAAACATTAGGTTTAGTAGTTAACGCCGATAAAAAACATAATAAAATTATACATGAAACGTATTTTTTTTTTAATATAATTTGTATTCAATAAATAAAAGAAGAGTTTATAAAAAGTATAATGATGTCAATTCGATTGTCTCAAGTATCTGTCTCCCAATGATATAGATTTGGAGTTAATCCGCTTCATCATTAAAAATATTGAATTTGGTAACCGATTAACTATTTTCCCCGACTTAAAAAGTGTCCGAATCGTTTTCTAAGCGCAACTGTTCCGAAGTTCGCATTAAAGAAACACCGCATCACCATTTCATAGGTTAAAAAAAGGTAAGTTACTAATTCGCAAGTTAAGCTTACGTCGTGCGTTGAAGTTATACATGGTATTCAACCCTGTAAACTACAGAGTAACTCAGAAACACCTTAAACAAGAGATTAAACTAAGCTGACTTATGTCAACCATACTCACCTACCCTACTCATGTTTTCTGAGAAAACCAATTACACTGCAAACTCATACTTAATTTTAACCATAAAATTAACTTTTAGATCTGTAGAAGATTCCACAAAACATCAAAACAATAATTTAAGGACTCATCAAACTTCCACAAAACCCACCGTAATCCAACTTCGCAAGGTGTTAAACAGTTCAAAATCGATCGCTAACGAAATAACCGCCTATAAGTGCCAGCCCTAGGTCGTTATGGGCCATAACTGGATCTGGCCGGATACAGGGTTGCCAGCAATAATAACCGGCGGCGCCCAATCAAATTACCGGTCGGACACGCGTAACCGGCAATAATCACGTTTATAAGTGACAGTCTACTGCACGATTATACCCGGGCGTTATTCAGGGATCAGACCGGTACATTCATGCAGTTATAGTGACAGTAGAGCCACTATTATTAATGTTCATAACGAATTAGGCGTTTTGAGTACCTACATTGAAACTAACAAAATTTACGCAGAGGATTTGGTTGTCTTTGCATTTTATCTATATAAAAATATCTTATCTTTGTCTATATGTAATTTAAATAAAAGAAATGTTGTAAAAATGCTTACTAAAGTTTACTTGTAACAATTTTTTTTTACATTTTTGTCCCATCCGTTATTTTGGGCTATCCTTCAAAAAGGCTGAACCAATTTTGACAAGATTTTCGCTGTTATATTGTTGATATTATAAGGAGTTAAGCTACTGCATGGGCAAAAAAGCGTTGCAATGCATGTTGGGCACGCTTAGTCTTCAATCAATTGGAATTTCAGATGTTGTAAAATGTCATAAACTCGTCATCACAATCATCAAATCAGACTTCCGATCCCAATAATGATCGGTTCGGCGCTGTCGGCATCCAACTGCTTCCCCTACATTAAACAGATCGACAGTTCACCTCGTGGGGAGCCTCCACACAAAACGTTGTCTATCTCGCGGTAGCCATTCTCGAAAGGTTCTCCACCTTTTTTCCCCAACGACTTTTCGCATTGTGTCGCGCCCCCTGCCACTGCAGATGAGCAATCCTTCTAGCTGGTGGTGATCACGACAGTTCTGTTGAGAAGCTCCTCATTTCTAACTCATTCATGTTACGCTTACGTCTGAAAAAAAAGTACCCTCGTACCCACACAAGTTTACTTTATACTGTATAGAAATTATATTTCTTTCTTACGATGTCATCGGACGACGACGTTTAAGGCGAGCTCGGTTTATTGTAAAATACAAACAAACTATCTATAACTATAAGATATAAAATACGTGTGTAAAAAACAACCACGCCTCCGAGCCCTCAGATGGGATTCGAACCCACGACCTTTCGCAATCCGGGCGACTGCTCTGACCGCTGAGCTACCGAGACGCTGGCAAACGCGTCGAATTTTACAAACGTATTCCAACTTCTACTATGAGCTAGTATCGTTCCACCAATGTTGAACGCTAACTACCTTCAACATTGAAAGTAATATTTTTACAAATATTAAACAATCAATTAAGATGGAACCAGCTATAATTATGTTTTTATTTAAATCCATCTGAGGGCTCGGAGGCGTGGTTGTTTTTTACACACGTATTTTATATCTTATAGAAATATTGCATTGTGAATGCAAAAAATTAAATAAAAACATATATCTATAACTAATTAAACTTTCTACAGCAATTAATAGAACCAGACTGAACTAGGTGGAATAAAAAGAAACAAAAATATCAAGCTTATTCTGCCAAAAAACAAGCAACATGTAACGCCCGCCCGCTGCAAATAACTGCAGATGCAGAGCAAAAATGTAAAACGCAATATCAAGCTCTTAATTCTTGATTTTGCATTTTGTTTGTTTTTTCGGAACCTAGATATGTTTTAAATAAACTATCTACGCGGTAAAAGTGGTTTAAATAAGGATTTTTCTCCCTTGTATACTTATTAAACGAACTAAAAATTCCAACAGATTGGCACAACATAGAGCGTGAGTACACCATATCGACAAAGTATACTAACCAGGGCATTATAAAATGAAGACAATCATCCAAAAAATGGTTCTGAGCTATGTTCTCCGGAACACATCGAGCAGTGAAAAGCCGCCAATCTAAGTTAGACGAGGCACAAATTACTAGACCATACAAATCCTCTCTTCTGTTCGCCATTAAGAAAATTCATAATCGTTTCTATTAGGAAAATGTCGAACTAACCTTTTGAACAAAACTACAAGCTACGAACTCCGTTACACACGACCACATTTAACTGGCAGTTAAAACTGATCGTATGTAGCATGGTCGTGGATAACTGTTACCTATTCCTTCAAGTTGAATCTTATGATACACTGTGGCCACATATTTTTAATTGAACTAACGGAACTTTTCAGTTTATACCAAGCGTGGTGCGCAGTATCAACACGGAAATTAACGCTGGCGAAAATGTGGGTTGTATCATTTTTTTTCATGAAAAACGGTCTTGTCCGTAACTCCTTATACGTAAGCCATGTTGCTCATTGCACCCTTTTATCACCGGCTTTCATGGTCCACATGACATCCATATTTTCTTACTACATTATATCTATATTGCAGTTAGTGCCCGAAATGGTTAGGGCTAAAAATATGGTAAGCTCCATTTTTACTCTTTTTAATACTCAGTTATTAAGAAAAGAGTAAAACTTACGTTGTTATTTCATTTACGAGCAACATTTTGTATTTCCCTTACGCCCGGATTTCCAGTTACCGCTATAGCCAGCCTTATATTGACGTCGTAATTTTTAAGATCAGTACTTAAGGGTTGAGTAGGACAGTTTAACCGGGACGTACTGTTCTCATGGATAAGCGTTATTAACTTTAACGCCGCTTTATTAATGGTCCTTAGCTCTTAATAAAGTTCATATAGTAATTTTTAAATAATTAAATCGCCACAGGACATAAGTTTTTTAGTAATCACTTACTGCGTTGCATACTTTTATATACTTAAACCTTATTACAAACTTAATAAACACAAAAATTAATTAAACATTTAAAAACATAATCACTAGAAAAGAAGAAAGGTCATAAATTGTTTCCCGACCGCGTTCGTATTCGTTTAATATGTAAATCGTTAGATATGCAAAGATAAAGTAGTTTGTTTTCACAAATTCGCTTTTGGGCCATGTATGCAGAATACATGCATCCTCACCCTCACCCTCATGCAAAATCTTTATATATATAAATGTGTGCTTACTTAGATTGCCTTCTGTTAAATCTCGAATTTTTAAAAAATAGGTTAAGTTATTTTTTTTAATTAAATTGTTTAAAACCTATCCTCTTCTTCTAAAAGTTGACTGGTATATATTCTGAATCTTTCTTTTCAATACTATACAGTACGTCGTTTAAGTAAATAAAGGCCGTACGGAAAAAAAGATTGATACTAAAATTTGGTACAAAGCAGCCACATCAATCACGGGCCGTAACTAAAGACATTGCAGGGTAAAATCAGAGCCCCAGTTTGTACGGGGCTCAAACCTATCGTTCACTAAGCGTCATATGCATTAGGAGGGTTGTAACGCCAGCACTTTAGCTCTCCTGTTTGCCTGGTACTTCGTGTTGCTCTAACATGTGACTAAACACGTGTTTGTACGTATGTTTAGGTGGACGTTTCATTTTCTAATTTATACCTGTTCCCATTCGATCTTCCAGTGTACGGTTTAATATTTTTTAAATTCAATTATGCTATTAAAGTAATCCAAATAGGTTTGTATTTTCCACAGCCTTTTTATTTATGTCCGTTTCAACCGCGCGGCCACCTCATAATATTTGATGAAACTTTGCCAGGAATTAGTGCTAATTTGTTACTTTACACACCTCTTTTCGTGAATTTGTTACAAAAAAAACTAAGACGCTATGACAAAAAATAGTTGGCCGCTAGAACCGCCACTTGCCGTAGTCATCGTCCGTGATTACACAGAAACTATATAATGCAGATAGACGAATGATGCATCAAAAGAAAGGTCTTAATTTGTTCAATTTGTTACAAAAATAAAAAACGTGAAAACGTAAATAAACAAAAAGTTATGCAATATTTAGTTTTCAGGTTATGGGTAGGTAGGTATGTCACCATAAATATCAAATTAATAGAGGCTAATGTGTATGGATAATTAGTTACTAATTTGTTACAGCGAATAAACGTAAAAAAATACTAGAAAGTGGGTTCAATAATTTGTTAGAGTCGATTTTAGTTGGCCGCTCGGACGGCAATATGCCTAAAATACAATGGCATTTATCTCGTTATTAAAAGTAGGTTTAAGCTTAGTTAGAGTACTAGTCGACGGGTAACGTGACCTAGTTTAGATAAATATGGCGAATAGCACTGCAGCATTCATATTTTAGAAAATATTTGCAAAAAACCGTAATATGAAACCGTATGAGAGTAGGGTGACTATGAATACATTAGTACAAAGGCATGTTTTTAATGTTGTACTCTGTTTGAAGGAATATGCAGTTCGTTTTGCAGCCATATTGATGTCTATTGTTCTTAATTCTTTAAAGTATTTACTGATAAGATTTTCGTTTCATTGACATTCCGCAGGTGTTTTATGATGGGCACGATTCCCGAAAAAGGATCTCTTTTGTTTCCAAATTATTGTTAAAAATATTTGTCGAAAGGGGTTTAAAAAGCGATTATTGTCCGTTGTGAATATTGTCATTATTGTGCTGGATTTTGAAGTGTGTGCTCGTACGTATTTAATTCCCGTGATTTTCATACTACTAAGTTACTGACACAATTAGCAGTAAATCCAGAAGTGTCTAAAAGTGCTTAGCTATGAGTTGTGCCCACTTATATGATTTGTTATTATAGAAGTCACCACCAAAAAGTGTATTGCAGAGGGATCCAAATTGACTGCGGTAAGTTTAATTTTTACAATTTTATGATGACTTGAATAAAGTTATTACTTTATTGCTACAGCTGTTTTCGTGACGTGAAAGTATATGACATTAAGGCCATTTTGATATACTTACGTCAATTTAAGTGAAGTTGTGGGTTGGATCTTTACCATGTAAATACGTCCAATTATATGTTCTTGTTAACATATTGGTGCCTTAATAAAAGATAATTTTAAATTTTAAATCATTCGACTAAACACTTTTGTTATTACATTCTGAAATATACGTATATATTAATTGAGCTTGCATTTGCGTGCTTTCCCTGGAGTTTTTAAATATCTGTTACCATATTCATGATTGCAAGAAACTTTAATATTTACTACCAAAATGTGAGGGGCCTTCGAACTAAATCACAAGAATTTTTTTCTCAAGTAGCATTGTCCAATTACGACCTTATTTGCTTAACTAAGACTTGGCTAAATGATAATTTTTATGACCGTGAGTATTTCGTAGTAAGTTTCTATGTTTTTCGTTGTGATAGATCTCAGGAGGATAGCAGTTTCGAGCGAGGTGGGGGGGGGGGGGGGGGGGGCGGCAGTAGCCGTATGATCCAAGCCGATGCCGTTGCGCCGCGACTGGCCCGTGCCCCCACGCGCTCACTGTGATTGTGTGTGGATTTCTATTCCTTTGGATGCAACTAATCGTAATATTTCTCCTTCAATACCAGCCGGCCGTAAACGCCCGCGTTATTTAAATGTTGCTTGTATATATATTGTATATATATACATATTTGTTTTTCTTTCATTATTTTTTTCTATTTTTTATTCCATGACAATTGAAACATGATGGCTGTGTAACTGTTGTCTACATGTTGAGCTATCAAATGACACCTTTTTAATGTTGATAGGACATTTACATGGGTAGTGGTGGTCGAATTATTTTGAGAGCCCAGATCTTGGTTATCAAGAAACCAAAACTCCACTCACACTAACATTATTAACAGAAATACTATAAGCATATTTTAAAGCAAATATCAAAAATGGTAATATAAAGTATGCCTTAATTTAAAATGTATTTATATAAGCACTCTCCCTAAAAAAATAAGATATGAATATCGAACATTCCAATAATCATAGTCACCCTACTCTCATACGGTTTCATATTACGGTTTTTTGCAAATATTTTCTAAAATATGAATGCTGCAGTGATATTCGCCATATTTATCTAAACTAGGTTACGTTACCCGTCGACTAGTACTCTAACTAAGCTTAAACCTACTTTTAATAACGAGATAAATGCCATTGTATTTTAGGCATATTGCCGTCCGAGCGGCCAACTAAAATCGACTCTAACAAATTATTGAACCCACTTTCTAGTATTTTTTTACGTTTATTCGCTGTAACAAATTAGTAACTAATTATCCATACACATTAGCCTCTATTAATTTGATATTTATGGTGACATACCTACCTACTCTTAACCTGAAAACTAAATATTGCATAACTTTTTGTTTATTTACGTTTTCACGTTTTTTATTTTTGTAACAAATTGAACAAATTAAGACCTTTCTTTTGATGCATCATTCGTCTATCTGCATTATATAGTTTCTGTGTAATCACGGACGATGACTACGGCAAGTGGCGGTTCTAGCGGCCAACTATTTTTTGTCATAGCGTCTTAGTTTTTTTTGTAACAAATTCACGAAAAGAGATGTGTAAAGTAACAAATTAGCACTAATTCCTGGCAAAGTTTCATCAAATATTATGAGGTGGCCGCGCGGTTGAAACGGACATTTTTATTTTTATTACCAAGATCTGATACAACATAAGGAAAGGGAGTCTCGTCTTATTTCCTATATACAGTTACTTAGATTTGTTTTTTCACCACACTACTGATATTACTCAATAAAAATTGATAGATAACACCGAGAACTCCAGTGAGTACTTGTATAAACAGAAATATTTTAGTCTGGTGTTCCGTTCATTTATGTAACTGACATACTAAGTCACAGAAACGTAGCTTGTTAGCTATTTTTCATGTTCTCTGCTGACGCTATTGTTGTAGTATACAAAAGGCTCGGGCACCAGGCGCGCAGAGGCTATACAGAGATTGACCGATCGCGCAAATTGAATGTCCGTCGAACACGACGGGGACAACACCCCATTGTCCCGCTAGCTTTTCAAGTTACAGCCAATATTTTACTCTGTCACAAAATGTACGGTCGTTCTGAGAAACCAAAAGACACACAATGCGTATCTGCGGTAAATCATGTGTGAACTAATAAACCACAAAATAGGATTTTTTTTAATTGCCAATGGAAATTGAGGTTATTTTAATGAGTTACGTACGAAACATGACAGATATAAATTAATATGACCAATCAAGAAATTTTGAAAAAGTTTTTACTGGGGTAGCAAAGGTAACGGAGGAAATGTTTGCGTCCTTTGAGGGATAAATTTATACTTCGCGTAGGAAGTATTTGATGAATAGCTCGCGAGTATACAACGCTTGGGTCCTGACAATACGTACACGTATTGTGATAACGATGTCTGTGTCTATTGTACGTACATGGCCATGAATATGCATCGTTAATCTTCATGTACAGTAAAAGGAGTATGGAACATGGATATACACCACTATGGTAGCAACTGAATTAGCTATCTCATCTGCCAAGTTGAACGTCTTTTCTGGTATTTGGGTGGATAACAAATGTTGCATGTAATTTGGTTCTGTTGATAATTTTCAGAGAAGGTTTTGTTTATTTTCACATGATTCTCCAAATAGGGGAGGAAACATCATGGTAACTTATCCTAAAAAAATATTTTTTCGTTGGAATACGCTTCAAATAAGAGTCTGGCAAAATGATCCAAATAATCACTTAGTTTGTCAAAATAACACTGGCTTATACTAAAACTCTTTCTGTCTGAAGTTAAACTTCTTTAGCTCCATCTATATATATCTATAAATATATTTGATAAACGAAACGTAACTCTCGTAACTTTTATCTCCCTCTCAATTTCGGTTCGCCTAGCCCGATCACACTTTTCGTAATGCTTTCGTAAAGTATTCACCAGCTTAATTCCCAAGTCAAGCGTGCGTAAGGAAATTTACTTCAAAAAAGAGTCGCAATAAATGAATATGAGTACCTATTCATAATATTGTTACTTTAGTATTATTACAATCTTTTTTCTTTATTAACTTTTTGAAGTGAAAACTTCTTTAGCGGCGCTGTGTACTTTTTTTGGAATGGGTAAAAATTTCTAAATTCGCGTCAGGACACGTGACCTGATCGAAAATTCGTAAGACGGCGTAGGGCGCTTGCGCGGTGTGCGTATAGTCGTGTCATTTTTAAATTTCATAGTGACAGTTACATTATTTTTTTTTTTAAAACTGTCATTATGAAATTTTAAAATGGCAGGTAATGTCATGAGAACGCATGCATTCAACTGATTTTATTTATTGCGCATGTGCAAAATCCTGCACATGCGTACAAAAAAATGCAACGAACGCGACTTGGTGTGTTTGTTGACATGTTTGTGTACGATAGCGCAATAAATGTGACGGCGCATCGATTATAGAGCGGTCGTGACAAGCGGATCTGACGTCACAACCGCTCTGACGCAACTCCGAGCGCTAGTGTGCAGCGGGCATAAAAACCAAACGGACGGCGGACGGAGGCCATTAGTAATCCGTTTGCATCGCGCGCGCATATTACGTGTTCGGCGGAGTGTCAGTGATTTCTTGTGAACTCAAATGTGTGCAGTGTGCGACTGTTCTTATTTCGCAATTAAAATCAAAGAAACTTATAATAATTAAAGAGAGTTAATTTAAGGCAGACATCTTTGAATTTCCTCGCCCGACTACCCACGCATTTCGACATAAGATTGATTAATAAAACTTATGGAGTCTACCGATGTACATGATAGGGGCCACGTGCCTTTAAATGAATATTGTATTTTACCACATAAATGATAGCACTTTTATACTGATCATTAAAGCAATTCGTGCGAAATTATTCCTTAACCATTTCAAAATATCAAAAATGCACAACGGTAATATTCAAGTTTTCACTTCTGCCGGCACTCCCGGAGTACAACCCGTCGTTTTTTAAGTATACAGTTTGGTTTATACATAGTAACTCTTATATTCGAGGTACATATATTGAATATTATGAAGCTGGTACTTAAACTGGGAAAACCCGTGCCATAAGTACCAGCTACCTTCCATTGACACTAGAGAAAGCAAATTTTGTAACATTAATAAATGACAAATTATGATGAAATAAATAAAAGACATATCCATTTTAACACCATTTCATTATTTATCTCTATCAGTATAAATTATTTTTTTATACATTTGTTTTTTATTTAGTTTTGTGTTATTTGATTACATGAAGTTAATTTTCTGTTTGTTCGTAATTGAGTGTAAGTAGCCATTCAGTTACCGACTTTTTACAAAAAATATTTGTTTGATTTGTGAATGAATAATATCTGATTAATTTTTTGATAAATAAAAGAAAATAGCAGAACCTTTGCCTGAACCTGGTTTAACATGCTCTCTGTACAGTTACCACTTGTCTTCGTTTGTCAGTTTGATGCGAAGGTAGTTTATAAGTTGAGGAATGCTGGTTTAATATCAACTGTAGTATGATCAGTTGTCGAGCAGTTAGAACCTCACAAATTTTATATAGATCAGAGGTAGGGTAGCGAAAGGGCTTAAATTTAGTAACTTTTAGTATCGCCCGCTAAAAGTTACTAAAAAACCACCCCAAACCAGGATACAGTAGCTTAAGACGAACTTGCACAGAGCAAAATAAACCATCCTTAGAACTTTGAGTTTTCGAGCTCTGGATGTCAATGTATCAATATCAACAACAACTTCTCATCTAGGGTGATACCTAGGTATTTAATAGAAGTAGACCTAGTAAGTTTAGGACTGTCAGGATTGTTTAGCGCTGTCATATGTCATGGAGTGCAAATATAGTATAGAAGCTGAAATGGAACAAAAGTAAAAAGTCACATATTTGGTCATGTATACATTTAGGGTTAAGGCGTTGTCACTATGTCATTTAGAAACTTTGTCAAAGCTTGTTTGAGCATACTGAATACATCATTCCATGATTCAGCCACGGTCACCAGTACGGTGTCATCAGCGAAAACGATTAAGTTTGTGTTTGGTAGTTCAATTTTACATCTATAGTTAAAGTACGTCAAAAATAAGGTTGGTCTGAGGACATTACCTTGAGGAGCACCATACTGAAAAGGAAGTCCGCCACTAGTGAGTCAGCAATTTTGAACTGCTTTGATCTTTGCTTTGATCTTGTTAGCTTTTGAACAGTTTCATCTGGATTTCCCTTATTAACAGTTGCAACTGGATTGTCCTTATTCCCAATGACTCCAGCTTGTTAGAAAGCTTGGGAAACGAGACCGTGTCAAATCCTTTCGCTAGATCAAGAAAAAAGGCAATATTAGATAGTCAAAATGAAAATAATAAATTTAATCTGAGTTTTATGTACCTAATTTTATGCGCACAATATGCTATTTTCAAATCCCCGTTCTCCAACTAATTCTCTTATTCGTCCTAAAACCTGCAGTACTTGTGAGAAATTATATTTTAAACCGTCGCAGAATATCCTAATCAATTGCGTAAACTACGATCATATTAGTGTTGTGACTCTCTAAGGCCACTCCTTTAGTCATTCTCAGATTATGTTCCGAAGATGACTTTCAGAGCGTTTCTGTCGTCGTTCAAAATTTGAACTATAAGTTGCTCCATGTATACGCGGGGAAACCACGCAGTCGCGACCGTTCTAAATTCGCTACGTCTAGTTCATATAAATCTTGATCTATATTCGCGATCTGTCTCACTCACTCGCCTTTGCCACGCGTTCTTGTTATCTCTTTCTTCATTGCACTTTTCGTTTATAACTACGGAACTTTCTCTCGAACAATATTCATAGTGGTTACTTTTTCTTTAGTATTTATAAACAAACGATAGCGCTTAATACATCGTAACCCTCAGTTGTAACAATACTTTTCTTCCACAACTACATCATCACCTAGTTACAACTGTTCAGTCCTCATTATATAAAAACTATATTTAATCCTCTATTTATAAATAATTTTCCTTTTGTTTCAGCTGGTGGGAGGCGAATTTGATATGGAGCTGAACTTTGTAATCCAAGACGCGCAAAACATCCAGCACATGCTGGAACTGCTCGACCATTGTCCACCCAGCTTACAGGTACGTCATAAAAAATCTTGACCCTTACTACTGAAATAAATTCTTCTATAATAATACTGTCATTTGGTGCAAAACTAGTGATTACCTGGAAAGATTACCGGGAATTTTAAAATGGCGCCAAAAAGGAGTTTTTTGACAATAAAAAATATATCTTTAAACAACTATAGACATGCATGCTTCACAACATCAGCATATAAAAGTCAATGAAATATTTCGTTGCTAACCAATAGAAGCAACAGCACGACAACGTCCAGATTCGGCAGTAGTATGGGAATAAACAAAATGCAGAGCAATGGGAAAAAAATAAGAATGGGCTAATTTCTGTCACCACACTCAAACTCCCAGCTCCTGAAAGCTTGTTAATACGTATTTCTTGCAAATGCAAAAAGGGATATCAGAAAGCTTGTGGATGCAGAAAGACTAGGCTAAAGTGCTCTGTTATATGCACGAATTGTAGCGGTACCTATGGTAACACCCAAGTTACAAGATAGCGATGATGAAGAAGAAACGGAGACTTTTATTGAGCAAACATATGATCAAATCGAGAATGAAGAGGATTGCGAAGAAATAAATAATTCCATCAAGGATGATGTAAATGAAATTCCGGCCTGTAACGTTTCGATTGGTACTACAGATAATGAATTCGCAACAGCTAGTCCATCAAGAACAGCAAAGCGAAGAAGGCGAAAGCGCTAAATTTCAGGATTATGAATTGCATGTAGATTAGGCCTATTAAGCATACCACGTTAAAAAACGCGTCGTTTACTTTATCTCAAGGTGGTGCGGAAATGAGTTTTTTTTGCCAAAACGCGTGTTGGATTACACTTTGCGGCGCTCGTAAGCCAAAACTATTGACTTTACGAAAAAAAAAGGTTTATAGATAAATTGTAGGTAATTGTCTCTAGTTTCATTTTGCACATAACTGTGTTTATCGTAAAATGAGTTGGATAGGAGATGTCGTCAAAAAATTGCTATTAGGCCTATTTTTCCAAAATGGCAGCGCGAGCGGCAAAATACTAGGTGGCAAAGTCGAAATTCGGGAAGAGCACATCGAAATCAATAAAATTACCAATTTACAAAATTCCCAGATAGACTACCAAATGACTGTATTATAAAAACCTTCACTCATGTTCGTTACAAAAACTGAAACGATTTCATAAGCAACTGACAATATGATTATGTCTTAATACGGATTGCTGTTTTATTCCGATATTTAGATTACTATTCCCGTGACAGTGGAGGTGTACACGCGTGTCCACTGGTTTCTTATAAATTCCATATTTTGTAATCCCAAATTGTGTTCAAATATTAGTCAAATCGTGCCGTAGTGGCTCAGCAAAAGGAGGATACTATGATTTATATTTAATGACATTATTTCTCATTAAATCTACATATTACACACTTTAACTCGCGTTAACTTAGAAATCTTAAGATATTTTATATTAATGAAAAAAATCATAATAAAAATATTTTTAATAATGCATATTGTTTTTTAATATTTACCATCTTAGCCACAAAATAAATAAATATTTAATAAATTTAGCCATGATACAATTATTAAATAAAAAATGACGGTTTAACTAAAAAAAAAATTTTTTAAGGATTTTTAACAAAATAATACGAAATAACTAATGCTCCGGCTCGAACACTGGGTATGCCGAAGATCAAGTCATCCAGTAACTTGATCGGATTTAAGATAGCCGAGCCAGCCGGCCAATCTAATCAAGAGATGTATTACTCTCAGTAGACGGTGTTCACTCGTTCAGCTCTATATATAGGCGCATTATAATCGATAGACACGAATCAGTGTCCGTAATTTGTTCTTACCGTCTGACGATTCTGTCAATAACCGCTGTTTGGCAAAAAATTATCGTCATGGAACTCCAGTCAAATCAAAGATGTTTCTAAACAATCAATTCCCACCCCACAATGACTCTGAATTGCAGTTCGTCGAGTCTTCAAGCTTTCTCCAAACACGGACGCACCGATTATCTGGGTGAGGACTGATACGGGTTTCGTCAACGAAAAGACAACTTTCCTACATTCTCAGCTTCTTTTTAACACTGCCGCACCCGTCGCGATCTGCGTTGTCGTCTTCTCCATGTATACAGCGGTGCTCTTCACGACCTGCTTGCTCGCCTCTAAACTGGTGTAAACAGTTCCGAACGACTTCAGATCTAATTTTAGGTCCATTGGCGACTTACAACTGTGATCTTATTTATTTATTTTATTTTTTACATTCACAATTCCATAGGTAGGGCTATCTGACAGCTCGGAGACATGGTCGTTTCTATGGGCGTATTCTACACAGATACTGTTCTGTGGTATTTTATATCTTAACTGTTATCTAACTTGAGCGTTGTTGACTGTTTGATCACGAGCACGCTAACGCTTAAAAATAGTTGGTCACTACGACAGAGACTCTGTCTCTCACAGAATATCCTTCTTCTTCATTTTTAAATGACAAGTAATTGCAACTTTTCAGTTTCTCAGACTTTATCTATACTAATCTATACTAATATTATAAAGAAGTAAAGTTTGTGTGTTTGTATATTTGTTAAATTGTAAGGGGTAAACTCGGGATCTACTGAACCGATTTTAAAAATTCTTTCATCAATAGAAAGGCACATTATTGCTGAGTGTCATAGGCTATATTGAATGCTAGAAAAAATTTAAAGAATTTTGTCCACCCGTGCGAAGTCGGGACGGGCCGCTAGTTTTTATATAAAAAGAGCTTTTTTACGAATGTTTCTTGTTTTATAGTCCGGTCAAAGTAGACATGACAAAGTGCATAAATTCGCATAGAGTTATACATTGGTACGAACGTTCGGAACTCCATTACAGTGCACGTATTGTACCGGAGCCGGGAGTTAAAATTGCTGTCATTAACGAAATGCATCTTCTAACAGGAGTGCTTAGTTTTATTTTACGCAATGTCAAAACATCACATTTTTTTTAAATAGATAATCTGCTGAAAAATTTATAGGTATGTATCGTTTGCTGCGAAAGAATCAATTACTATAGATAGTTTATTTCTTTACTTAAGTTTGCGTGATATATATTTTTTACTTTAAGATTTTAAGATACTGCCTTGAAAAACTCTCCTAGTATTAGTGAATTAAAAAAATATTTCATTTGTTGAATGAGATAGAAAAAATTCCACTCGAAAATAGCAGGTCATCAGAAGAACAATAGCGGTGAATTGTAAATGAGGGCGCACTCAATAATGACGTCCTGGTAGTGCATAGCAATGTGGGAGCTTGCAGAAACGAGAGATTAATAATGCAATAGTCAATTTCCTCCTGGTCTGTGTGCATAGCTTATGTGATATTCGACGTGGGGCATGCTTTATATGGAACACAAGAGGATTTGACATGCAAACAATATATTGTAAACAAACTTGTCAAAACGAGGAACTATTAAATATACAATGCAATGCAGAAAAATTTTAAACGACTTAATAAATCAGAACATAATCTTAGTTTTAAATAATAGTGTTATTATATCTTTGATAAAACTATAAATTGCTCCTGCTTCTGTGATATTGAAGTATGATTCAAGTAGTAAAATACAATTTGTCTCTTGTATGCGTTAAATGAAGTTGTTGCCTCTAAAGGTAACCTTAAATCTAAATGATACAGATCAAGTCATACATCGGAGTAAATTCTTCAAGAATATATGCACTTTTATATACTTGAATCATTACTGAAGGTTTTACTAGAACTGGAGATGACTTGGAAGTTTCTCAGTTAGAAAGTTTTTCTAATCAAGTACTATAATTATTCAGCGACAGTGCACTGGTAAACTACTTTCTCTAATATATATTTTATCTTTTAACTGCTTTTTGTTTCAAAACTCTTTTAAAAACTCACTTTATTTTCACAAATATGATTATCTTTTGTGAAAAGGGTATATTTAACGGGAAAATCTGAAAATTAGTACTTAAACACCCAATTCTATTATTATCGCATATAAACTATTTGCTTTTAACGATAATAATAATTTGAAGATTATTTAACTAGAAAAAAATACTGAATTTCTCTGGAGACGAATCCGCGTACTATTGATGTCTGCGCAAGTACTCTTTCAATTAAATGTCAAAATTTTATGGATTACATTACACTTTGTCATTGATATATTCGTCAATCGAGTAGTGTGCTTTGTCAACCAGAATTTTATTTAATTGTGCCTTAAAAGTGTGAGAAACCTTTTTTTATAAATTCCGGTAATTTATAGTATACTGTAACACCCATTGTGAAGACAGTCCTGTTATAAACACTGATGTTCTGTCTATCACACTGTAATCTATGTTGATGCATCTTACTGTTTAGAAGTATGTAGTTGCTAATGTTTTTTTTTTGACAAATAAAACTAACTCGCAGATATATAGGGCAGTGAGTGTTAGTATCTGAAAGTTTTTAAATGCGGTTTGCATGTATCTGTTTTATTTTAACTGACATATAGTACGCATGCACTTTTTTGTGCCTGTGGAGTTTCCATAAAATAGAATACCATATCTGATCGTGGAGCCCACGTAAGCGTTAAGCTGCAAAGGCCTTTTGATTCATAGATAAATAAAATAATCTCAACAGAGAAACAAAAATTTTAACTAAAACATGTAACACGTGAGTCAGAACATAATTATAATACAATATATAATTTTCTTTTAACAAAACAAAACAAAATCAGAGTGAGAACTGTCCACATACAGACAAAACCAGTTTTACTGAGCCATCCAATTTATTTGTATTAACCAACCAACCAAATTACCACTTTCGCGGACACTCCGGCATCCTACATTGACACTTTTTTGTAAGGGAATTTTGGGCATTCTATAGCATCTACGTCCTATTGCGTAGATAAAGAGTGCACAGAATTGTCAGCAGACGCTATAAAATTCGATGGCTATACGAGTTGTGTCCCATTGCAGTAAAATAAAATTATAATAGCATAATTAAAGTGTGACGGGGATGCTATGGCATGCATGACTGGTGGTTGATGTAAAAGTTTGAATATCGTCACTTCTTGTACGATCAGAATCTGAACTAATTGCCTCTTCGACGGGGTTGTAATTCTGATCGGACCCGAATTCGCCATCAGGACCACTAAATGGGTCGTGTACTGAAGAATTGGAAGATTGATCCATATGTCGATGAGTATTATGTTCCTCATGTTCATCGTCTGACCTTTCCGATTCCTCAGAGTCAGAAAGGTTATCTATTATTACCTCGTCAAACAACCTTTATATGCTGTATTGCAGTGTCTTTAATGCTTTTTTGGTGGCATCTGTAACAAACGATTTTATAGGTTAGCTCATATTTTTGGTGACAAAAACTGGTTTTTCTCTAATAGAAACTTCCTTTATGAAATAAATACTACTAAAGTACAACAAATACTTTAATAATCATGCATAGTGAAATAGGAAGACCATTACTTGCGACTGTAAAAACATTTTATTTGCGTCAATAAACCCACCGGTCACGCGCCGCGTCACTGACCAAATATTGTATGTAAAAATAGCATTTATGTACGTGTGAGGGGGGAATGTGGTGGAGGATAAGATTTTCTAATAGTTGAAAAGCTGCCATATAGGACAGTAATCAAACTGTATAAGTGCTAACAACGACACAAAACATGCCGCTAATACATTTTGCTGTTAGCAAACTGATGCTCAGACATCTGTGCCCAAAAAATTCGAACTTTCTGTGGATGCTATGACATCTGTGTCAAAATATGAACTAAAGACATGTCCGGGAAAGTGTTACTCAACTTCTACAATGTAAGTGAATATGATCGATTTATTGCCTTAAAGTTGGTGTTAAAAGTTTAAAATAGATGGCAGCATTTTATCCCAACACTTGGTGGCCTGAAATCAAATGCTACAGCATTTTATTTTAGTAATTTTATGACCTTCTTGTTTTCCATTTTGCTATACTTGTAATATGCAATTTGTCATGTTTGACTTGTGTAAATAGAAAGTGGATCAATGATATCAAACAAAGCCAACAAATATAATCCGGCAATAACGTTATTCAAAATGTATTTTATTTTCCACAAGAGATATCCTGCAACGCCCTTTCTCGACGAATTAAACGAACATTTTCCCCCAAGAGATCTCGACGGTTATTGGAGAGCTTGCAAGCGGCGAGCAATCCGCGAGTCATCGTTCCTGCCCGTCTAACGAGCTTCAATCTTGCAAGCGTGTACACTGTGCATACGTTTCTTACAATGAGTGGTTTAATTCGTTTTGAAGGTGCACAGGATTAACATTAAAGCGTTTAGTTATTTAAAGTTGGCTAATTGCAACGATCACAGCTGTAACTTTGCTTAGAAACGTTTAATTTATTATCGATTTACATACTTTGCATATACAAATTGCTCTTATTCTTTCTATGATTTGGAAGATAATTCAAAATAGATTCAATCAAAACTTTTCTTTTTAATAAATCTTTTTTAAAATTGAAACTTTATTGCTCCGTGTTTTAGTGAAAATATAACTATGCCATAAACATGCTTTTAACATGATATTATTGTCATAAATTTAGATTATTTTTTAATGTCTGCCAAAATTTAATACATCCAATAAGAAACATTATTTTCGTGGATGATTAGTTATAGTGAATTAATAATGTTAATGAAAATCAGATATGCAGTTGGATGTCCAAAAATGTATCTAGGAACCATAATTTACGAAACTAGAGAAAGATTAATAAAACTTATAAAACGATACCCACAAAGGCTTTTTATGTTGTTCTTCTTCTTCATCGGTACACTCTTGTCAGAGTGGTCGTGGTCATTATGCAGGTTCTTGAGTGACCCGTTTCACAACACGTCGCCATTCCTCTCGCAGGGCAGCTTTACGAACACATTCGTTTATGTTTGTTGAGATACTGGCTTTGATCTGGTCAGTCCACCTCATTGGAGATCTTCCTCTAGGTCTGGTGCCCTCCACTCTCCCTTGCACAACCAGACGCTATATGGACTCTCCGCCTCGTCGGGATATGTGGCCAAAGAAACCGAGGATCCGAGTTCGCACCGTAGCTAGCAGACGTTTTTTAATCCCGAGTTCTTTAAGGATCGAGTCGTTAGTGCGAAACTCAGTCCACAAAATTCCCAGCATCGTCTCCAGCACCACATTTCCAGTGCATTAACTTTCTTCTTCTCGGCTTCCCTGAGCGTCCACGTCTCCGCCGCATACAGAAAAATATATTATGTTGTAAGTTGGTAATATTGGTCAATAGCAAATAAGTCTTCGATTGCAGAAACTAATACATTACAACAATACTTTAGCATTGAATCTATCGATCGGGTGATGCATTTTTTTATATTATATTTTACTGACGTCGTGGTATGTATATTAATATGCAACATATATTATTTACCATATGACAATTAACTTTTAAGAAAGGACTAAAAAGGATAATTTGACCATAAAATTACTACAAGCCAATACTATTCCCACAGCTTAATGAACTATATTTAGGAACGAAAGTATCAACTTGACTCGAAATGGAACTGGACTGCGCCATAGAGGAATGTCAACACTAAAATCAAATAAAAAACTAATTAATCATTTTATATTACTAAATGGAAAACTCTAAAGAAAACGACCTAAATTTCTTTTACCAAACGTTGAAGAACCCACTCATAGCCAAATAGTACAAATAGCATGAATTGTAAGCTTATTCGAGCGATAAATGAAGTTTTAATTGTGCAAATATCCCGATTCCAATTTATTCTGAAAACTAATAATAGTATTTCTATACCATTTATTCTTTCACTTCACTCTTCTTCTAGTCTCTATCTCAACATAATGAGCGAACCCTAAGTATATCAATCAATCTTATAGGTGATCTATTATAAAATAACGCCGCTAACAATGAACTAATTAATTATTGATTATAACTTTTTAAGCTAGTGCTTATAGTAAACAAGAATTACACCAAAAAAGACCTAGATGAAAAGATAATGCTTTTTGTTAAATATGAACATTTACATTGCGTGTTTTGAACGTCAACAGCTACGCCTTGGCTTCGTAATTCCTTCGTCGGGTGACTTTTATCGAGAAGAAGCCGCAGAGAACAGGGACAGACTGTTATTATCTCTCTTGAATGTGTTACATTAGCAGGCCACTTAGAAAGTTTTGCGAAAAAGGTTTTTATGTATGAGGTTCTGGCCGCTAAAAGTTATGAAAAAAATATAATATACACGTAAAAGTACTAGCGTTCGAATTTCGAAATTTCCTCCACACTTCTTTTGTGCTAAATTCATCGGAATTTTTTTCCGTGCGATGATTTTCTATGATTTTAAATGTGGTCTAAAACTGAACGAGTCGTTTGGTCGACTTCAAAAAGTCCTTCTAAAGTCCTTCTTTCTTATCTACCATTGTCATAACGGATACGAACGCGGTCGTCTAACTTCGGTTAATGAAAAAGGAGTGGTCGTCCCCCGACGGCTGTTACCTAAGCAAACGTGCTAGCAGTAAAAAAATATTTTAAGAAAATAGGCCATTGCCGATGCGATGTCGAAAACAGACAAAAAGATTCAGCATATATTGCAAATCCGATCAGGAAGCGTTCGCAAGATTCTACACGAGTATCTTCGCGTGAAATGGATGGATAGTTTCACGTCAAGTGGCGTACAAACTCACCTAAGTTCAGACGCATGACCCTGTGTAATGATGCCGTATTATGATTATAAATTTAAAGCATGCCCGTCATGACGCCTTCTCTATAACGTGACAGGTGACGAATCTTGGATTTATCAATTCGATCCAGAAACAAAGCGTCAGTTGACAGTTTAGCTGTTTTACGTCTACCAAAGTAAAGCGATCGAGATGCACTGGGATTTTTTTATCGTTAGTTACTTTAATTTAACGGGCTATCTAGTGTCGATTCCATTACAAAATCAAAGCAGCGACGCCGAATAGCATAAATGCCTGGTAGAAGAAATTTATACACGTTCATTGCGAAATTTCCTTTACAAACATTAATTTTATTATTATAGGAATGAAATGGAAAAATATATATAATTAAATATATTAAGTTTTAATTCTTGGTGTCAATCTTGTAGTAAATAATCGTTAATACATAAGGGAAAATGTTTGAGCACTAATCATACATGTTACGTATCATTGAGTAAAATAGCTTAGATTAATCTAAAATAGCAGTCTTTACCATTAAGTATTTTTTATACCTACTAGTAGCAATCTTCTTAATATTTTTAGTAAGAATAAGTTCACGGGGACTTAGTTCGCCAAAGTATCAAGGTCCAACTCGTCTCATTCCTGGGGATTCGCTCCCAGTTGTTAATTAAGTTTCGATTTCGAGTCTGAACGAACGCTCTCCTAAATTTAATTGAGTCTTAAGACTTTTACTACCTCTTTTCTTTGTCCTTTTGAACTACTATTAATTCCGCAGGGAGAATTTCTTAAAGAAAAGATAATTATAAA
Organism: Calamotropha paludella; assembly: GCA_927399485.1. Taxonomy (NCBI): domain Eukaryota; kingdom Metazoa; phylum Arthropoda; class Insecta; order Lepidoptera; family Crambidae; genus Calamotropha; species Calamotropha paludella. The sequence continues at coordinate 12,777,483 of OV656803.1, read as the reverse complement.
AAGAAGGTTAAAAGAAGGAAGGTAAAACTAGATAGTTGTAATAATATTAATAGTTTTTTTTTTATATTCAAAAATAGTAATTATAGAATAATAGTACTAGCCTAGTAAATAAATAAATAACTAGCGCAAAAGCAAAGAAATAGATAAGATTTTATGTCAGCTTTGTGAACATCATCATTCATCATACATACGAGTATGAGTAGTTAAAGTATAACTAATATTTTAATAATCTAATTTACCACATTAGGGGCCTAGAGAAGGTAGTAGCGAATTACTTTCGCGTACAAGGTTTATTAACAACGAACTTAGGTAATTTAAATAGTTTATTCAGTCCCAAACGGGGTCACAATAAAGTGACCTATTTTATAACAACACATGGGTAATATGCGCGCCAGATCCTTCCCAAGCCTCACGTTTTATACAAAAGAAGCAATAATTCTTGGCAAATTGGTTTATTTTGCTCCATCGGCCAATTTCACTAAAATTAACCTGAAATTTACGACGGAAACTTTGCTCGTAGCAACCAAAGAAGGAATTAAGTCATTTACTGTATTTTACGGTTTAGGATCAAACTGGAGGCTTTTAAGCTAGTTTAGATAAATTATAAGACTGGTTTGGTGATAGAATATTCTAATATCTATGGCAATCAATCTATGTCCAATCTATTATATCATAAACATGACATTAAAATAGCTAGTTCCGGGAACTATGAACATCACTTTATCGCAATAATACTTACCTGCGTGCTTCGTTTACAATTTAGCATTAGTAGCAATATACATATCCCTCTATCGACCAGGTCGTCGTCTTTGCTACCTTAGATGCCGCTTCTTCAAAAGATCAGCATGCATGTTAACTTTGCTACAGCCTACGAGTGGCATCTGTCCATTAAAACTTCAAAAGCCTCGTCTCAAGATGTCCTTGATATGCACCCTTAGCATTCCTGGGGATTGAATTGGAAGCAGTTAACTGATTCATCGCGATCCGTCGCAGGTTGAGTAATCGTCGTTTCGTAGAAATTAACCAAGACGAATTGAGTTTTCCACTCTCTCATCGAATTGATCCCTTGCTGCAGTGGATACAGATAAAAAATTGGTCATTTAATCCGGGTCATTTAAATATCAATAAAATAAGAAGTCTGAAATGAATTGTCATCAATAGAAAATTAGATACTATATATACTAATAAGTTATATTATTAGCTTTGTTATTATGTTTTAAACTTATATCTGAAAGCAGAAGAGCTAAGAGTGGTAACTGCAATAATACTTTAGTAAAACAAAAATATGTAGCTTACATCCGCAAAACTCAAGATTTTTGTTTTACTAATGGATATGGACTTCCACCAAGTAACGCCTGATTCTATCAAAAGCTTACAATAATACTTTTACATTCGTGTTACCTAAGAAGCAAGTAATATAGTATATGTAAGCATATTGAATGAAAATAGAACCTCTTCCAATACAAGTAAGAAATTTCATGCATCCCAAATTAATAAAATTTGGGTATTAGATTTCATTTGCACACTTGTATTAATTTAAGGCAGTGTCACCTGAAGTAATACAATTCCCGAAAGAAATCCGAATAATTCTTATGTCAATACAAAAGCCTGAGAATCGAAAGACGCCAATGGAATTGCGGGCACTGCTCCCAAATCTAATTAACTTTGATCAAATCTCACGAGTCGAGAACACCATCCTCCTGACGAAACGTTTGATATAAGCAAAACCCCAAGTAGCATTGAATTTAATCAAAACATTGGAGACAAAGTCACCGTGGGATTAAGGCTCTATGAATGGCACGTCTATTTGTCAGGGGCCTGTCATTTCAATAATTGGAGCTCAATTTGTTATATTGCCACTGACAATCGTATTGACGGAGATTTTCACTGTTAGGAGGTCCCCAATTGAATTGGTTCTGGAGGATAATACTTTGGTAATTTTATTTGGCTCCTGGATAGTCGGCTGATGAGATTTGTCTCTAGGTCGTTGTTGTCGTCCACTTACTTAATTGAGATTTTAGGGCGCATAACCCCCTTTGGCCCTAGCTTGGGACGGACTTACCCAGAGCATGAATTTGCACTTAAGATTAGTCAATGATAATCTGTGTTAGGCTGTAACATCACTTTCTAAGTCACCCTAAACTTACTCGATTGTAGATTGGGTTCATAAAAGAGAATTACTTCATATGGGTCTTAGAAAATTGAAATAAAACTACCTTTAATAACACAAAGCGTCTGTTATTTGTTTTAGTTGAGGTCGACCTAAGCTTTTGTTTTTTTCCTTCTGCTTAACGTTTACCGAAAAATGAATCGAAGCTCAGAAAATACTCAAAAGCATAACAGAAAAACTACATAAAACCAAAAACAATGCAAATAGGCAATATTATAACATGTATTTATAAAAAGGTCATAAGTACATGTTACATGATTTTTTTTAGTTCTTCATGTTTCGCGAAGTAAACAGCATGCAAAAATAATATTTAACATTTTAAATTTAAATAACTAATAACAATTTAAATTTCTTTTATTGATCAGAATTCTGTTTAATAATGGGATTTTCAAAAACTAGCAATTTTCACTATTTATATGAATCCCTGAACTTTTTTGAGAAAGAGCCTTTAAAATAATTTAGGATGCCATTTATCAAATAAACCTACTTCCAAAGTGCATAGAGATGTCAACGTTAACAACTTCAATTTTTTAAAAAGTGATTTTCAAGACTTAAGTGGTTCAACGCCACAGATTACTCTCTTGCACTTCTTTTGTGCAACAAATGCGTTGTTATTGTTCGTTGAGCTTCCCCACAATAGCACACCGTACTTGAGTTCTGAGCCAAAGTAACCATGGTATACCGTTGATAAAGTATATTCAGTTGCGACTTTTTTTAATATTTTTTTAGAGCAAAAACAAATTTGTTTGCTTTAGAGCATACCGATTTTATATACGATTTCCGGTTACAATTACAACAAGCACTAAACCTAGAAAAAATATTTCAGACACTCGCGCAACGTTGTAAATTGTAATAAAACTGTACAGTTTTGGTTTTTGCAAAATGTTCGCTATTTTTGTTGCGTTTCTAAAGGATGTTTTTTAAATATTGTAGGAAATACTAGAAAAATTGTGAAATAACAACTTTTACCGGGCATCCGCACGGTGAATCTTTGGAATGCTATGAAGTTCGTCTCGCGTGGAACGCTTTTTAAGAGATGCCAAAAACGCATTTATTTTTTATGTTGGTTTAATCTGACTGCCACAGGTTTACGCTCATTACACGAACTCTGCTCAAAAAAGAGTCAAAACGTCAAGATTAAATATAAAAATAAATACCTGTTTAAAAGAAAAGAATGCGTTAAGTTCATGTTCTTGTTCTGTCTGTCTGTTTTTACTCTTTATAATGACAGTACCTACTATACAAAATCAATTCTTAGAAAAAGTAGTTCTATGTTTTTGTAGTTATATTAATATGAAACTACGTAACATAAAAAAGTAGAAATAAAATAGCCTTTACTGAGCTTAAGGTACAGGAGGTAACCACCATATACCTCCCGAAGACCACAAAATGTGACGCAATGTAATATTTTTTTTCACTTATAACATATATTATTGTTAATAACGAAATAAACATTATTTTGATCTAGAGCTTTGATAACAGAGTCAATAAGATAACTTCACTGAAAAATCATACTCCTCTCAGTTTTGTGTACAAAAAGGTAATATAGCAAATAATTCTCTTGCATCTCTTGATTGTTCCAGAGCAGAAATTCCTAGCACAACGTTTTTAGAAACTGTACATACATCACACCACCATAGTCTTATCTCTAGAGGTCTTATACCTCTAGAGATAAGAATTTTATCGTTTCTAGGTACCTCAATCCTATACATCATAATATAATACAAATTATACCCTGGAATTGGAAGCAGTTAGTAAACTAGCCTTTATAGAGATTTAAAATAATTGAAATTATAATAAACCCAAAGACTATAATGGACTAGACGACTTAAAGTCCACACAGAGGTAGGTATTTTAGTTTTGTCAAATAATATACATCTCTTTACAAATAGCAGATCTATACCTTATAACTTTTATGATAGAAATTTTCTCATAAGCTCAATAATTTGGTTAGAAATTTTTATTATTATTGCAGTAAGGTTTTAGAAATCTATCTCAAAAGGTTGATTACAAGAAAAGTAATAAAATTTTACATCTCTTCCTAGAAATGATGGAGCGTCATAATTAATTAGATTTCAAACCAAATCCTGCTATCCATTAAAAATAGCGATTATGAATCGGGGCTAGTAATTTTCATGTATATTCATCAAGCTACTTATCTGGTTCAAGGTAATAAAAGTAATGTAAGTTTTATATTTACAAAAAGCTTTATATTAAAAGGAAATATTTCTGTAATTTGACAATAACTCATTTCAAATGCAGCCATTTTTACTGGTGGCGGGTTGTAATTGCTCGACTTAATTTCGGACAAGCTAACTGCATCCTGGCTGGCTGCCAAGGGTCAGCTTAACTGAACCGATAATGGCTGGCAATAAAGTTTCGATTCTGTTCGCTTAATAAACCGCTTAATTTTATACCTACAAAAATTTCCATTATGAATGAATAGCTTGTTACTTGCTGTCTTTGTAAATAAAAAGACAAAATGTAAAAAACAAGTGAGTGTGAGAGAATTTTGTAGTACAGGGGCTTTTAATATTAATTCAAATTCTTCTATGTCATCTACTATATAAGGATTATTTAAAACATGACGCCAGAAAGCCTAGGTAGAATTAAACCAGACAAAATCAGAGTGCCTGACACAAACTAGCATTAGTAGCGTTGTATCTTAATTATTTTATATTAGTAAGTTCTTAAAAAAAAATCTCAAAATTTTCGGAACGTTTAATAATAAATATATTTGTCTTCTACTTGCCCATTGCGGTTATTTTTCAAGTTTCTATTTATAAGGTTTTTTTGATTCTTTTTGTGTCACTTTATTTTGTAGTAAAAAAAAATAAAGTGACACAAAAAGAATCACTTACCATAATACCGTACTACTAATACCTATTAGTAATTCCTTTGACCTCAAAGGGAGTCAGTCTGTTTCTTTTTTGTAATTTCTGTGCAAGTTGCGAACCCGGCGGACAGGAAGCTAAGACAGATTTTTAAGGCAACTAATTAAGTGATACATCACGCTCGACCGCTTGGAGTACCAGGATCGTAGCGCCGCGCGTAGGTCGCACGTCGCCGAGTGATGGACGACATAATGTCGGAATTCGTCCAGTCATCTTATGGGACGTTTTTTCTCGTTTGGTAGGTTAGCCTGTCATTGAATTTTAAAACCCCTTTTAGCTTCAAGAGGTTTAACGACGATGTTCAAGTTTTTGCCGCAGTCATTTACATATTGCATTTTCCCCAAGGTTGTGTCCTTTTCATCTAATGTCATATAGGTTGTTAAAAGAAAAGGTAAACGTGTGTCAAAATAAGAGTTACTATTTGGGATGTGACGAAATTATTATTTCGTCACATACTTTTGTTATTGAGTATACAAATTTCGTTTTCGGATTTTAGCAAGAGGGTCTTACGATTGGACAACAATTTGGTATTACAAAGCTGAATATTGGGCATAAGCTAAAGAATGTACAAAAGTTTCATGTGCCCAATTTTCGCGGTTGTTTGCCATTGACAAATTAATAAAATCTTGTAATTGCTAACTTTTAGATTAAGTCAAATGTTTTGCATTAAGTTATGAAAATGGAGCATTTAAATACTTTATTTAAAACAACTTACTGAAGGCTTTTCGCGCATAATTTATATTTAATACTGACGTTTCGACTCTTTTACAGAAGCCGTGATCACTGGATAACTAAGGCAATGGTCGTCATATATTTTCTACTACATTCACAATCTTTAAATCGGGCACGTTTCTAACTGTTAAAATGTTAATATAAATCAAATTACATATTTGAATATGCATTTTATTTAGTTATTAAATTCTCACTACTTTTACATTGTACACTACTGAGTCTACTACCAGTTCGGAAATTGGGAAGACCTTCCGAGAAGAACGGGCGAAAGAAACTCGGGCAGGAGGACCGACCTCCATCTTACTTTTATTTTTTTCAAAAAGAGCTAACGATATTACTAGGTCTTGCAGTGTGTCCTTGGAAATATTTATTTTTTAATTATGTGTTCCCAAGCAGGTGGAAGGCTTTAACCTTCATCTCTATTGAAATTAGGTTGTTTTCTGATTTCAATAGCCTCGCGTAGCATCATAGGAACAGATCGTTGTACTCTAGCGAGAATTTACGGTTTATCAAATCTGATGTAGTGTTTGGCCCGTTGAAAGCATGCTCACACACTGCAAACTTATTATCGCGACTATGCTTTATGTCGGCTGCATGTTCTTTAAAACGCGTCCCTATACTTCTCTTTGTTTGCCCAATGTATGAGAGACCACATTACACTTGAAAGGTCTTAAGAATTGGTTAATCTTTCTGGTTGGTTTAAAGTAAGTATTAATGGAGACCCGCTTCAGAATGTTCTCAATCTTGTCAGTTACTTCCTTCATTAAGGGAAGGACTACAAGTTGACGTTCTACTGTGGCTGGTTTGGTGTGGCGCCCTCTGTGACATAGTCGTGTCTTGTTGTTGCCTTGTAGTAGTCGCTTGACATGCTGAAACTCAGCCGTCAGATGTTGTTGGTTACAGATGCCGCGACCGCTCTGAAACAAAGATTTTCCTACGGTAGCCAACTGTATAGGATGGTGATGAGAGTCACCGTTTAGATATCTATCCGTATGGGTCGCTTTTCTATATACTGCACGACTAAGTGATTCAGTTGGTTTCCTGCTAATTTGAATCCCATCAAAAACAATACTTGTCAAAAAAACCAAGTCTCGCAACTCAATTGTTCTACGGTAAAAAGTTGTGAGATCCATGTAATACCAAGTCGGTTATTAATTTATTCAGTCCCTACTTTAAATTAATAACCGACTTGGTATTACATGGATCTCACAACTTTTTACCGTAGAACAATTGAGTTGCGAGACTTGGTTTTTTTGACAAGTATTGTTTTTGATGGGATCTCATTGCTTTTTGTATTTTTTTTAGTTTTTCCTTGATTCATACACCAAACACTATTTATATTCCAAATTTGAAGCTTCTAGGTCTGCTAGAAGTGTCTTAGAATTTTGATGATCGGTGAGTCAGTGAGTGACAAAATTAAGAAATTTGACCCGTTATAATTCTTAAACTACTAGTTCAAATTGAATGAAATTTGAAATATACCGTGTCTTTACAATGCCTGCATGGTTACTGAAAATTCAGTCTTCTAGTTTTATCCACAACGAAGTTACAGGGGGTCGAAAATGGCCTGAATTGCTTCGAGAAAAGGATGGTACGTCCGTGCCGCTTATTTGCTTGACTTGGCGGGGGCACTGCCGTGCCCCCAGATAACTAGGAAGGCTATTTTATTGTAAAAAACGAGTGACATATGCCAATTGAAAGTCTTAGGCGTCGTAGAGTATATGACTTTTTGACCGAATAAACTTTTAGCAGAGCACTTAATTCCTAATGGCTGATGTCAATAAAAACTAAATTAAATTCAAAATGTTTATTGTATACGTTCTATGGTTTTCATACTTACTATTTTTATATTCCTATATACGTACATATATGTATGTATATAACATATCTGATTATCGATTTCGATTCCTCTGTAATGATGTAACGATGCACTCCCAAAGATTGTTGTCATTTACAAAAATAAATGTATTTTCTACTTATTTACCCATTTATACTATTTACAAAGTCAGTTTAAGTATCAAAATAGCGAAATATAATTAAGTCATTTTCTCCGCTTTGCCACTGCCAATGAACAGTTAAAAATTCCTAATTTATTAACAGAATAATAATTTTATTTATTAAATTATTATCTAATAAAGGTTGAAAATATAGTTTATATTTAATTACTTTTAATTCTTTTTCCTTTTGTGACACACAATAATTACCCATAACCTGTCCTCAGTGAGAGTTCAGAGTGAGGACTGCTATGGTTCAGTTATTAGGCAGCTTTTGACAGCAAAATACTGGCAACAAAGCTTTAAGTAGTCCCTATCTTACCATTACTGGAAATGGTTTATTGAATAGAGCCTTTATAAGTAAGAGGGGCGGAATCTCGAAAGTTGAGCAATCTGTGTATTTGTTTTCATTTATTTAGTTAAGCCAAGTTACCAGGAAAGTATTAATCGCAAGCCGTTGATCAGTGGAGAATTTCAAAAGATAATGAACACACCGTATTAAACTTTGGAAAGTTTTCTTCATTAGCATCCAGTGTATGTTGAGATGGATAGAGAAAATATTTGGTTATACAAATAAATTTAAGTAAAAGCAAACAGAATAAAACTGGTTCATGACTTCAGTGATCAGAATTATTGGTATTATTTTAATGTAGTCTATAGTATATGGTATAGGAATACATAAAGCTTTAACAAATGTATATTTTATTTCTACGATGGGACTACGATGTAGTCGTAAAGGTTTGAGTTATAAATTAATATTTTATTTTTAAGATGATGGGAACAAAAGGTGGCGAAGATTTAGAAAGGTTCATTTATTGTCTCTATTTGTGTTTTCTTGTTATTTTATGTAAATAACCCAAATGTAGTTACTTAAATTATTATACTTTGTTATCTTGCTTTCTTGCATTGGATATAGTCATAGTAATGGGACGGATATTGTAATTACATGGCAGATCAAAGTCCAGAGATGTCAGGAAACAAGAGACGAACGTAATCTCTCGTATAGCAAACTCCATGAATTTTTCGGTAATATTTTTTCGGTGTTCAAAGTCACTGTATAATTTAATTAATGCCTTGCAAATCTACTGTTCTGGTTCAGGATGAAATCAAACAACAGAGGATTTTATGACATTTTCTATAAGGGCTTGGACCCTTATATCCTTAGGATAATGGTCCAAGGCGGTTTATAAATGTTTATAAATAAGTACAAAAATTTACTCTTAATTTTGCACAAAGATTTCGCAAAATGTATCGAAATTTATTTAACAATGGCTTACTAAATTTACAATCTAGAATCGATTTTATCTATTTTTTTTTTAATAATATATGATAGATTTATGTTCTATTGCGGATTTTATTTTTGACCCTGTTGCTTCAAGTACAAAACATTAGCATAAATAAGTACTAATTAAGCAGCGCGCACACGCTCCTAGCTAATTAAAAATAACCTTTGCTGCATCCGCCGTGCAGGAAGTAACGAAAGAGGGGGAAGAATGTTGTTCAAAATATTCCGCGCAGCCTTTTAAATGGCGAACTCCATTAGAATATCCGGAATTGAAAATTGTAGGCTTTCCGCATATTAATAAGCAAACCGAACTGAACTGAGTACAATATATGATATACTCAAATTTAAAAAAAAATGTAGGTATACAGTTATTGCTAGAAGGTAAATTAACATTACTTAAGAACCTGTCTATATACAAAAATGTTTTTTGATCTTATCTCAATAATGTAACCAGCAAACTTGTTTTGATCAGATTCTACGTTTGATCAGCCTTTATTGAATGGTCTTTTTGTCGCGAGATTTGAGAATAGAACACAGAATTATATTCGTTTGCACGGAAGCTCCTGAGTTTTCCTTAGATCGTTTTGTTTCCTTTGTTGTATTTTTAGATCTATCTTTCTTATTTTGTGACACGCAACCTATTTATATTTTTCAAAACCTATTGAGAACTGAGGAAATGGGTCTTTCAGGCTCCTCATCAATTTGCTTACAAATTACAATTGATGGCTACAGAATTTAGAACACTGATGTGTAGGTAGGTAAATAATAAATGATGTATCGAGACAAATATGTTTCTTTTTGTGACATGTCTGAATACTTACTCTTTTTGCTCATGGCTTTGTTCACAATCATTACGATGGTTCTTTGTATAGATTATTATTACTACTTGAATGACAGAGCTTCGCTCCTTAGCTGCAAAAACAGATAAAAATAGTCGTATGCGTTTCTGGGTCTTATAAAAAAATAGCCAACATCGGTCTGATGCTCTGATTCACTAATATTACTTATTCGAAATGATAATTGGTTAATAACATTTTTTTAAACCTATCCCGAGTATCATTTAGGGCTATGTTTTTGATGCTTAGTTATTTCAGTTAAATTAATGAAAACGATAGAGGTACCTACAATACTACATAAGTCTATCAATTAGTAATAACGTCTCAGATATCAAATCAGATAATACCTTTAAGCACCATCTCACAAAATTAAGAAAACATTATATGAAATGGAGCGGATAGTAGTAATAAATAGTAAAAAGGTTTTTTGTTTAAAATTGCGTATATATATAATTGCTCGTTTGAAATAGTCAACAGGTATATGACATAGCGGCAAATAATTTCAATCATAACTTTAATTTTACCTTACCATAAAGCGACATAGTATTAAAATACCAGAAATATAAATAAAATTACTGACGGGGAGATGTACTGTCCGTGTGCAGCAGATTATACATTACTGGGAATTGAATTACTAAAATTATGAAAATGTAACTTATTACACTTTGTATGTTGTCAGGCGGAGATATGGTCGGTGTTCATCGCTATCCTGCGTAAGAGTGTGCGCAACCTCCAGGCGTGTACCGACGTGGGACTCATACACCATGTGCTACAAAGGCTCCCGCGGGCTGAGACAGTTGTCGCAGGTTAGTTACCTTAGAGCTATTTAAGCTGCGCATTGACGATCAGTTTTTCGCGTCAGTTCAGACGTCAAACTGTGGCGTCACCCCAAATGGTTTAGGCCAACTCGATTTCCGCATTCATTGATGTCACTCCCGCTCTTCAGTTTTCAATCGGCTGGGCTGTTGGGAGGAGTAGGTACTACCTGTTTGAGTCGAAAAAAAAATTGAATTCTGATTCCGAAGAAGAAACATTAATTCTTACTGCGGCTATTGTTTGTTGCCTTATACTCACCAAAAATCAAGAAAGAAAGCAATGGATGAGAGAAAGGCTTAAAAAAAGGAATTAATTCACACATGTTAACCTTAGGTTGCGGGTTCCATTCCCGCCTGAGAATTCACTTGTGACCAGAGTCGATTTTTTTTCTAGTATTTTTCCTTTATAATCATTTGACATATTTGAAGCTTTTAGAACAGGTAACTCCATACACTGCTAAATAGGATACTAATACATATGAGAGAACCTATTTGCCCTCGTGAGAGATTGACTGCCACTCTTCATTTTTTAGCATCGAAGTTAATAGTATATACAATACTAAATACAGTTACATATATACAACAACACGCTCAATCACCGCGGGCATTGCGAGCGAACTGACGCCATTGGATTTACGATCACACACTCACGATCACTTTGGCACGACGCCGAGTTGGATTTATGATAGTCTCGGAATATTTCGTTGCGCGTCGTCAATTAAAACTCTAAGAGTGATAATTCGACACTCACGATAAAATTTTGGATGGGCGTCAATTTAACTGACGCGAAAAACTGATCGTCAATGCGCAGCTTTACAGCCACTTACTTTATGGTCACCATAAAGTAAGTAGCTATTTTGTTTGTTTATGTGAATTTTAAATTATGCAATATAAGTTTAACATATGAACAAATTTTTCGTGTATGTTTATAGCACTCACACTAATGCACTGGCCATGCGACTGTTTCACTGCTCCGCCTCATAATGTCGATTATAAGTAAAAGCACAGTCCTATTAATTCAATTCTCTTTTATCACGTTTTATTTTTATAACACGTTTTTGTTTCTAGTTGATCACTGCATTCATTTGTCCAACAAGGTTTCAATTACAAACATAATGAATTTATTCATCATCTCAGTCGTAAGACGTCCACTGTAGGACAGAAGCCTCCCCCGAAAGAAGGGGGGTTTAGCCATAATCTTCACGGTTGGCAGGTTGGTTGGAGATTGTAATATCTTACGAAAAATACTGCTGCCCATTTTATGGTCTACGTTAGATGTATGGTGAAAATAACTTTATCAGTCACCTTTTACGTCAGTTAAGTGTGAATGAAGGATTTTTGTTCTACCTTGCCGGACACCATACGCCCAGAATGAATTGATTATTTTTATATGTCTTATTAGCTATTAAATGAGTATGAGAGTAGGAGTTCTCTCACGTAATATTTATCTTTAAATCTATATTATGGAAATATAATATCAGTAGCGTTTCCAGTATTGATTTTAGCATTTAAATTAGTTCCATAACAAACTAAAATCACAATCGAAAGTCTAAGCAAATAAGATAAAATGCGCATGAAGCTGCCTTATGTATCCTTTTGTCATATTCTCTCTCATTCTCCCTTCTGTATTTTAATATTGAATATATTGAAAAGATTTATTTTTTCAATTTCATATATATTACACGCATCTGGGCTATCATTATTATTTTTTGCAGTAGTCAAGTAAAAAAAATAATTTATTATGAGATTATTGGATGCCAAAACATAAAGAATCTAAAACCTTATCTGAACAGCAATACCATAATATTCTTATGCGCCGTGTTTTCTAATTTATCTTGAAGGAAAGAGGCGGTAGCTCAACCGTCCCTTCCTCTGAAGAATTTAAATGAAAAATTTTACCTTTACATCTTGCTTGATTATGGACTCCTGGTACAGCTGGAGCACTAATAGAAAATATTTTCTCAAGCCTGTCGCTCTTGTCTCACGGTTACCAGGTGAGCATAAGTTGTTGACATGTGATTTTAAAGTGTGGTTTATTTTTATAGTATAAGTTTTTTAAACCACAGGAGTTGTATTTTTCAACATGAGCCTTACATACACGTAAAACAGTTGTATAGCGAAACTACTTTATTTATTTTATTAAAATTTTTAGTGGTCTGTAAAATATTAAAACGTGAACAAAATAATTGCGCTGGATGGGTCTTAAGTTAAGTATTAAGTTATTTATTGGGCTTTGTTTATTTTGTCATTTAATTTGTGAAAAAAATAAGGTATAATTAAAAAATAGACGTTTTACTTACAAGTTAAAGAAACCAATTCCGCTGTAACGATCGGGCGAATATGAATTCACCATGGTAACTTTAACTCCCTAGCAGGTATGCACGTTTTTTCTGTTTACCATTTTTGTTATACAATATTAATTTCTTTTACTCTTCGATATAAATAATCTGAAATACCGCCCTCTCTGCTATTATACAGGGTCCTTTTTGCAACTTTCATTGACTTGGTATCATAAGTTTTTTGATAATATTGGAATGGCATCTATGAGTCACTATTTTTACAAATATACGCAAATATTTTGAGTTTTTATGTATAGGATTCAAATTATTTGCTTTGATTTGTAATTAAATCGCATGTTAACAATCAATATCATAAGAGGAAACTTGAGGGGTAACAACTTTTTTTTCTTTATATGTAGCAGCAAACAGTCATACATTATAACTTAGCTCTTAACAAAAATAAATATATCTAAAGACCTACAGCAATAACAACTTAAAAAGAAATATTTTTCTCAAGAAACAAATACCTAGAGGAATGAATGCTGTCCTGTCTGTGGGTCAGCAATCGGTAACGAGAAGTCTCAATTAGTCTTGTCTCCTCGCAGTCTTGGGAACGCTAATGAATTTGGCAAAGAAATATCATGTGACCTATTAAAAATGCTTAACTAAGTAAATCTTGATGCCTCTATTATATTTCGTTGAAATCCATAAGATTACTCCGAAGCAAATGACTAAACGGATCGATAATAACATTTTACAATAATGGGTGCGCATTGCTACTGATATTTAAATCTGGTAATTTTCGATATGGCGAGAATACTTCCTAACAAAAATTATAACATAATAATATAACTTGGTATTATTGACGCTTACTTCTCCAAATTCCGAGTTACATATAAACTTAGCCGCCTACACAGAGCAAAACAAACATCCATCTTAAACAAGATTACTCAAATGATATAAACCAAAAAAATCAAATGACGTACTTAGCGAAAAATATGTCCAGCTCTGTAAATTTCCCAGTTACTTTTCCTGCTATAAACTTCCCCTTTTGGAAAACTCATTTTACACAACATGCATAATATCATTTTCTGTTACCCTGTTAGTACCTCGATGTTGGCTTACTTTATTGCTCATCTTATATCGTTTGCGTCTGTACCGTAAAATATTTTGAGACTATATTTTACTTACTACTGTAAAACTTATATTTTAAGTTATAGTTTGTTGATTTGGTAAAGCTAGATCAAATTGTTGTTGTAATGTAATTTTAGAAAACACACAAACTTTAAATTTTAAATTCTGTTAGCCTAAAAGGGAATTATCTCTGCCTTGTTCTAAATTTCGGTCCTGGTTTATTGGAGGTTGGTAATTATAAGTCCTTTAACAAATTCTGTGATGAATAATTTTACGAACTGCATAAGTAAATTTGTGATCGTATAATAATTATGTTATACAAATCTTTGTACGTTGTACAACTTCAAATTGGAACTACTGTAGTGTTATTTTGATTAATCGATTTACAAAATCATTTATTCGTGTATTTGTAAAGTTAAAAATATATATTACAAAAAATATATTTAATGTTGTACCATCCTCATGACTTTGTTTGACTAGATTTAATTGGTACTCCGATACACTAGGTTATACTCTAGTGTATCGGAGATGTAGCCGTCGATCGGGTTATTGTTATTTTATTTTTTTGCTTTAGTGATCAAGCTTTGAGGGATCAAAAACTATTTTAAATAACTATTTATTATTGAATACATATTGGCCCTAAAAGCAATTAGCGACATCGTCCTTGTCATTTATTAAGAATTCACTGTTAAATTTTTTAATATGCTAAGGTGTTGTTTCATTTCTTCTTTAATAATAAACAAGATTTTTATTAAGTTAAATTACAATATATATTTAAAAATTATATATTTATTTAACGTATCGGTAGACTAGTAATGAGCCGATTTTGCTGAGTTTTAGGAATTTAAATCCTACAGGATGTCGCGTTTAAGGGTATATTTAAACCAAAATATATTTTTTTAATTTGTTACAACTTTCTCCGATTCTTATATGCATAATTATGAAATTGCTACATTTATTTTAGAAATAAAGATGTTTCATATTAATTACGCTCCCTTTAAATGTTGATAGATAGCTAATTGGTATGAAAAAAGATACATTTTATTCTTTTCAAGGGATTAATAATTTCATCACCTGGATAGAGAGGTAATGGACGAAGATAATATAGCCTCAGTTTAAAATTAGATTTAAGGATTTTAATAACCTACTCCAATAATTGTTATTATTAATTAGTAGTCTGATTGCTTAGATTTTTTTGTTAAAAGAGCGAAAATAAATGATAACTCGGTGACAGCAAAATGTTCGAATGTCCGTATAATCTGGATAATCCGGATAATCTGAATCAATAAAGGCTGTTTCAAAAAATCAATAAATGTTTGTTTAACAACAATCTATTAAATTATGAGAGCTGCGTTAAATTTATTATATAACATTATTTTTATTTATAAGCTTTGACAATGAAACAATGTAGAGAATTATTTTTCGTAGCTGGCTATAAATTTCTTATTACGAATCTTGTTGTAACGATCTATCAGTCTCTGCATTTAGCCTGCTGTCCTGGTGATCATGACATACATCAAGACTTAAAAGTTCCTTTTCTTTACGTTTCAAGGACATCATCAGTCGCATTTATAAATTAATTAAGTTAGTTCGTACTATTCATTATTTTTAAGGCAAAGCCAAATAATAATTAATAATGTAGTGTATAAATAATAATTAATAGTTAAGTGCAACATTCTTAGACACCAAATACTCGTACATCACTTGTTATCACGTAAAGTTTAACCTGATATTTCTCATCCTTTGAACCGCTACATGATCTATGTTTTCCTGGTATTCTTGGGAAAGCCGAGCGTTCACTATTGAAATCCCAGACCGTGGGAATATTTAAAGGGAAGTTAAGTATGCAATTCCCAAAGTTGTTGTCTGGCTAGTCCGATTCCTCGCTACTACACGGGTAACATAATTTAATATAGAGTTGTTCATATTGCATCCATATACACCTCTTTGGGTACCTGTGTTACTTGAATTAACTTTTAAACTGTGCTGGATAGAGCGATGTTAGCGCATATAGTTGTTAATAATATAAGAAAAAGTAACATATATAAAATAAATGATTAGTTAAGAGTTCTTTGTCTGTTACTGCTTTTAAACCGATAAACCTGAGACCTTAACCTACCTCGATCTAAGAAGTACGTAGGTAAAAGGTACCTTTGTGATTTGAAAGGGACACGTACAGTTGTACAGACGTAAACCACCATTATATAATAAGTGTAATAATTTCGGTTGCTCCTGAGGATAGTACTTTTTACCAAAAGTAAAAATAAGGAAAAAGCTTGTATCCTGTATCCTCCAATCCTCCCCTATCCTATTCTAAGCGAGTACAGTTATCCGCAAAAAGGCACTCAAACCTTTTAAGGAAATAAACTTTATGCGTATTATATTTTCACGCGTGGAAAAGCAGTGAATAGGTTGTTATTAATCTGAAGTCTTCTTAAAGCCCAACATTCCGTGTTTGTATTATGAGTTTTTAAATATGCCATGGAATGTGAATGAAATGCTAACGTTTGATCAAGGACTGCTTAATTAATTAAATTCTGCAGATATATTGTAAGAGACAATGTTTCTTTAGAGAAGTGACTTGTATTTTCGGTTAAAAAAAACTGTTAATTGAAGCGTTCATTTCACGACTCAGGAAATCGCATTAAATTAAATGAGAGTTCTTTTTTTATATTTCACGAGAAGTTTTCGATATAATTAATTAAGATTGCAAATTAAAAAAAAACCTTTTTCTAGCTCGTGCTGCTGCTAAATTGAAATAAAGTTATATAATACTTTGTCCAATGTAGAATGATACTTTTGACAGGTGTCACTTCCTTATTGCTACGTACTAAGGTTGCGTTTGTTTCCTTATGTTTGGCTTGACATTGCAATAGCAACTTTATACCCTCCATACAGGTGACAGCTGTAAAAACTTCGATCCCCAGCCGGGTCAATGTATATAACGACCTTTTCTACATTGGTTCGGGTTTGGGTGTTACGATACCATCGCATTGTGGATCGTGCCCAAACAAGGAGACGGCATCCTGCAATATACGAAAACGTCTATTATTCAAGTACAGCTAGTACATTAATGAACTTAGGCTGGTGGTTGGAATTCAGGAAACTTCACAGTTGTGCCAAAATTCCCTCATGGTGCTTTAATATAATTATGAATGAGCTATCGTACGTTGTTTTTTCTGAATTCCAAAACCCAAGCCCTTAAGCTACTTGTCAGAACAATGTATAAGCTGTTGTTTAATAGTAATACAGCGTTAAAGTGATTTTTTGAAATTTAAAATAAATTCACCCAATATTCACAATATTCATTCATAAAGAATGTATTCGCATGTTGACCGGGAAAGTTGCAAAAGGGCATGGATGAGGGATCTGTGTATTTCACGTGCGTCATTCTCTGCACACCTTTGTATGCATCACATTGTGTTGCTATGCGCGCCTGGTACGTCTTTCCCTTGATTTCGCTGCCTTTTCGCTTTTTAGAAATGAGGTCAATGTGTCTTTGAAACGTTGCAGTCATTGCAAGTGTGACAGTCTTTTTAGCACGCTTTAGAATAACTTAGATCTTACTACATATACTTATTCTATATCAGATATTTGAAGCTTTTTTTAAGAAAGAACATCTAATTTAAACGCTGTCTTAAAATTATCTGAAAACCATTATAGTTCTCAGAAATTCGTACCCTATTCGAGTTAGTGTAAATTGACTCCAGGCACAGTTTTCAGAATATTTTATAACAAGAATAATTTATACGTTTCGTGCCCATTGTCTGTGTCAGAATAGTGTTTACATTAATTTATAACACGCTGCTGTATTGTCAAAGGCCCTCTACGAAGTCTACGAGCTATGTTGGCCTGGAGCTTTTTCAAATTAATTTCAAATTTAATTAATTCTGTTAGTTTCGGTAATCTCTTGCTAAAGAGTGTTCTAAAGAGAGCTGAATTCTATAAAGCCGGAGAATACAAAAGAGTTTGACAAACATCTAGTTATTTTAAATTAGCAATAAATATTAAATTTTAAAAAATATATTTGGCATAACTAACAAACTCAAGTTGTCCATGTTTGCTTGTATGAAATAAAATCTATTTACATTTTATTCATGCAAACCCCTGCATAATTATGTCGGTACTTGTAAACGTGCCGGTGTCGCCTTACAATACGGACGTCTGTATAGATAGATTGTAGAAAGCGTATCCCGTACGGATTGATCCACAGCAACGTAAAACAACACGTGGAGACACAGGAACGTTGATCATTCAGGTAGTCTGCAAGTGTGCCGCCTATGGATCTCCCGTACCGCTTTAAAACTATTCTTAACAAAACTAATAAAAATAATACAAAGGAGTCGTAATTCATAAAATTTTTTTTTTTTCAAATCAGTATTTCTCTAACAAAATAATGTTATAATTTTTTTTTTCATTACGTTTCGATTACAGACCTTTGATACAATACTGCGCCAATTCGTATAGCACTATTTCATATTTTATCTGTGGCTGCGCGCGCTTTGGCGCATGCGCGGTGATACCGGGAATTCTGGCACCATAATACGTTTCCTTGCAATTCGTTGTTGTGTTTCGCTGGAAAATTATTATTGTTTATAAAAATGTCTGATAGTGAAAGTGAAGAAAATTTAACGCCGCCCGACATTTTAGAGACTGCAGCAGCAGTCAGTCTTAATCTACTACCAGTAAAGTCATTGTAATATACAAAATGTTAACACTTACAATAACCAATAAATAAACTGTATCAATCTCTATCTTTTATTTGATATATTCAATGTATGAGATTAGATAAAGTAGTGTATGAAACTGCACATAACTAAGTTTTACACCCCTTATTATGTACCAGTTTCATAAACTACTATTCTATTCACTTTCTATTCATTTTAAAGTCAAAGTTAAAAAGGATTCGAGTTTTTGTTAAAATACTTTTTTGCTGAAATAATGTCGGTTAGCATCTACATTAAAATACTGATGTTTGAAAAACAAAAGCACAAATTATATAGAATATAATTCGCAATATCATATATCTTTACACAATCAGAGCAAGTATCGTAAAAAAGTGGATTTTTCACAATCTTTATTATTTTACATGTACGGCTTTGATCTCATTACTTCGGCTATTTCGGGAAGATTGAGCCGGGCAAATTTCTTATAACTCTAAGTCGTAAGCTGACTGAATAAATATCTGTATTGAGAAATGGTAGAAGTAGTTCTTTTACACTCATTTTTGATTACTCAATAGTTGAATCTTTGCTGAATCGCCATCGGAATACTTATATTTCCGTTGAGCAGCATCACTTTTAGTTTATACTAGCTTTCCGCCCGCGGCTTCGCCCGCGTGGAATTCGTTTATATTGCGGTATAAAGCACAACTATAAGAAAACTTCTCATTCCCACGGAAAAATCTAAGAAGCGCGATGTAACGCTGGATACAATAAGTTGGTAAACCAAAACTGAATGGTACACTATATTATATGTTTTCCCTTGTGGAGCAAAAACATGCAGATTTTGGGCACTGGAAACCCGGGAACACGCTACATAGAGCTGACCATGCGAAAAACAATATTTTTCCAAGTGTACTCCAGCAACCCTTAGAGTTTGGCCTTGTGCTTTATTAATGGTCATTGCAAATGAAACCCTTATAGGAAATTGTAGTCTTTTAAATTGAAATGGGAGGTCTGTTGGAATAATCGGAATCCGAGGAATGAGTCATTTAGTGAATCATTTAGCTTCAAAATTTACATGTTCATATTCGTTTGCAACATATAAGTAGATGACGATAAAACAAACTGTACGTCATCCCTCGGGAATTCCTCATTTTCGGGGATTCATTATCGTATCATTTAGCTTCTAAATTTACATGTTTATATTCGTTTGCAATATTTTACCTTGTTTTAAACGACACACAGCGCCATCTACAATCCATCCATCAAGCAAACATTAATTTTGTTTTTCCTCGGGAATATCAATATTTTCCAGGATAAAAAGTACCCTATTATTTAATCCGGACTTTTATCTTTACGTCTGCAAAATTTCAAAGCAATCGGTACAGTAGTTACGGCGTGAAAGCGAAACAAACAAACAAACAAACTCATTTTCCGATTTATAATATTAGTAAGGATTAGTTAGGACCTTTAACAAGAAGTCCAGGAGCTAGGCTGCGTATATGTGACGGTGTTTTTATTTGATGGTGTATTAGAATAAAGAAAAGGCCCATATATTTCAAACAGTACAAAGTATCAAAGCTTCTATTTTGGGAAAGCAAAAAGAAGTCATATAAATGTATTTTTCTATATCTATCAATACAAAAAGATTGGATTTTGTTTGAAATATTGCGCTATTTTGACGGCAGTGATTTTTTGAAGTACCTATATCACATTATTTCGTGCTATAACTAGCATAGCAATTTTTCTTTTGTTTTTGACAAGAACTATAAAAGTATAATAAATAAAAGTAAAATCAGTTCACAACTTATATAAAAATACTTACCAACGATATTTTTACTAGATCAAACAGCCAAAAGGTAATTGGTATTTATTTTTAGTTTAAAGCAATAAAATGACATTCAATAAAAGACGCTCCTAAACATAAAACGAAATATAACTTTAAATTAATAAGACAAATGTCCTTTCTGAATTTGCTCAGTTCTATTATTTTTTGATAATATTGATATCTGAATATCGTAAACGTTGTTGACTATCTCAATATTCATAAAACAACAATATTATAATATGATATCCTATGGGAGAATTATCCGAAATAATATTTTAATAACTCCAATGTCTTGGTAACTATTAAAAATCTTGGGTACCTATGCGTGGCGAACATGAGTTGGTCACCATCCTTCTTATACGAGTATATTCTAGAGATTGCCTAGAGAATGAGAATGTTTTAAAAGGGGTCTACGATCTTGTGTCCTAGTAATACTATAGGCCATGCGTATGTATTTAGTAATCGTTGACCCATTTATTTTATTATTAGAGTAAACTTGTAAAACATAGTACAATAAGTATGTCATGTTTGGTTAATATAGCTCTTATCCCAACAAAACGTGTATTTTAAGTTAGGATAATCAGTGATCAGTGTTGACATCTGAAATGTTTACGGAATACTTACTAGTGATGACTATGACAGTGGAACTACAGCACTTTGTTATATAATATTCCCTTAAGACAATCTAGTTACTTGGAAACTGATACACAAATACTGTCTGGTATTCAAAAAGCTGCCATTCGAACCTTCGAAAAGTAAAAGAATCAATCTTCTAATGCTGAATCTGATAATGCTCACCTTGAAACAATAATTGAAACAAACCGTATGTAAATCTGCATCTTTTTTGTGTCCAAAGTATTTTTGATTTAGAATTATATTCTATGTACATAATTCTAAATCAAAAACGCACTGCAGGCTACCACCCTTTCTTGGTTGATATTCCTACTTGTCGCACCAAGCGCTTTTCAACTCCTCCATAATGCGCACAGCAAAGGAGTGGAACTCCCTCCCTGCGTCTGTATTTCCGAGAACTTATAACCCGTCCATTTTCAAAGCCAGGGTGAATAGGCACCTTCTGGGTTAGCTCGTTCCATCGTGAACTCTGTCTTGGCCCCCGGGCTTGATTGGGATCAAGAGCAAACCTATCCTAAATTTAAAAACAAATGTATATATGTATTTATTTTAAGGGAACTATTGCATCCACTTTTTCTAACTGGAGTTTACGGCTTTTATAAAGTTTGTGGTAAAAAGGCGTCAGTGTAACGTGGTATTGATTTTATATTTTTATGTCATTCATCATTCGTACGCAGGTCGACGACGGGTTAAGTAAGAGTTTAAATGTTTATGTGTTCCTGCGAGACCTTGTTACATTCGCCACGTAAATATCCAACTCCGTGTTAGAGTTGAAACACGGATTTATAATTTTTATATATTTTATGCATTTTCAATGCGATCTTATAAGATAAATTATTATAATAGAAAAATACTAGAAAAAATCGACTCGGGTCACAAGTCTATTACGGGGATTTTTTCTAGTATTTTTCTATTATAATAATTTATCTTATAAGATCGCATTGAAAATGCATAAAATATATAAAAATTATAAATCTAACATGGCTGTTTCATCTTAATCGATTGACCAAACATTTGTAAAAATGTTTCTTTCGAATACGAGAGGATGTTCCTCTCATTGATGAAACAACGCTGGCCTACAGCGTAAAATCAGGAATGTACTAGAAAATTTCGACGAGTGTTCGCAAGGCTCGGTAGCTCAATTGGGAGAGCATTGGACCGGATTTCCAAAGGTTGCGGGTTCGTTTCCCGCCTGAGATTCACTTGTGACCCGAGTCGATTTTTTCTAGTATTTTTCTATTATAATAATTTATCTTGAAACACGGAGTTGGCATTTTTATGTTTGTACATACATATTTAGAATAAACAACCTTATTCTAAATTCTACCTTCTTTTTTCTTTCTTTTAATATCACTTTTAAAAAAAAACATATAGTCACACTGTATCACAGTTTCATCTATCACAGCGCAGCCATAAGTGTATAAATCCTTGATATCGCAAGTGTTCATATAATAGGCTATATTGATAACTAACCTTCACGTAGATCGTGTTCTTATATATCACCCTATTGAATAAAAAGAGAAATATTGTTTCCTTCAAATTTTATAGCAAAAAGATATATCTTTGGCATTTCCAAATATACTTTTTAACAATCAGAAGCCTGGTAAGGGGCTAACCAAATAACAAATGTCGAAACTTGCTGATAACATGCTCTTTGTACCCCTTTTTACCAATAAATAATCCCAAAATTTATGTTTATTGTGTTCTGACCTCGCTTGCGGTCTTGTTGCTGAATGATATACATAGATATATTGTATTACTGCTTTGCTATATTTTATTAGATTTTATATGGCGTCAACAATCAGCGTTGGTGAAAGTACGTAAGTGTTAATACATAACTTAACCGGTCACTTAACCGGTTTGCGTTGCCCTACATATTTCTTATGTGTATCAGTTATTCGACTCAATGTCCATGGGGGGCGTAGCTCAGATGGTAGAGCGCTCGCTTAGCATGCGAGAGGTACCGGGATCGATACCCGGCGCCTCCATTTCTTTTTTTTAGAAAGACAAGTTAGTGCTTATGTTTCCAGACATAACTACTCACTACTTTTTTAATTCCTTTTATTTTTTAATAATTACAACAAGTTTTATTTAAACATAGTTTATTCTGTCCTGTTGTAATCCAGTTTGGACTTGACGAAATTTTATTGTCAAATTTGTACTTCACCAATTACAGAAGTTGTATAAAATTTAAATATAGCAAATATAGAACATTTGAAGGAAGACTTATAAATTGTGCGACGTGTTTTGTTAGGTATTCGTGAATTCCGGTGTGACGGTTTTGTTACCATTAGCATTATTGCTTTATAATTTAGTCAAGACCAATAACATGTTCTACACCATAGAACTATATCACATTACGTTATTTCATTACTTCCATGCCTCTATGTTTGTTTGATGTCAATTCAATCCCATCAAAAACAATACTTGTCAAAAAAACCAAGTCTCGCAACTCAGTTGTGCTACGGTAAAAAGTTGTGAGATCCATGTAATACCAAGTCGGTTATTAATTTATTCAGTCCCTACTTAAGCGAATTTCTGTCTTAATACGTCCAGTTCGCATGAAAACACGAGTTAATTAAATTATTTAGTGCGATGGCCTAGTCAATATATTTATATAAAACAATAAAGATTTTTAATATTGATATGCGTCACTATAAGATGCTGTTAATTATTACGTAACAACTTAATGCTTCGAGTACGGAGATTCCAGACACAATTGATTTTCAATTGTTATGGACCACGATCGTGGTCTTAGGGACTGGACGTATTAAGACAGAAATTCGCTTAAGTAGGGACTGAATAAATTAATAACCGACTTGGTATTACATGGATCTCACAACTTTTTACCGTAGCACAACTGAGTTGCGAGACTTGGTTTTTTTGACAAGTATTGTTTTTGATGGGATCTCATTGCTTTTTGTATTTTGTAGACAGTCTACTTTTTTCCTTTTCGGTACCTTCTACTTATTGTATATATGTATTTATATCTACCAGCAACGAATTTTCTTAAAGCCCTCTCTCTGACTTATGAACTTTTCTTATTTTTGTAGGTTTTTTTAGTTTTTCCTTGATTCATACACCAAACACTATTTATATTCCAAATTTGAAGCTTCTAGGTCTGCTAGAAGTGTCTTAGAATTTTGATGATCGGTGAGTCAGTGAGTGACAAAATAAAGAAATTTGACCCGTTATAATTCTTAAACTACTGGTTCAAATTGAATGAAATTTGAAATATACCGTGTCTTTACAATGCCTGCATGGTTACTGAAAATTCAGTCTTCTAGTTTAATCCACAACGAAGTTACAGGGGGTCGAAAATGGCCTGAATTGCTTCGAGAAAAGGATGGTACGTCCGTGCCGCTTTTTTGCTTGACTTGGCGGGGGCACTGCTGTGCCCCCAGATGTGAAATGGTTCTACAATATATGTTTGATATATTTTTGTACAAGAAGAACGAAGTCAATGCTGAATAGTGTTCATAATATTATATTTTACCATAATTATATAATTCAGAAGAAAACAAACATGTTTATTGTTAATTTTTGGAATCAAAAAATATTGTAAATGTAGTCAAAAAGATATTTCTAATTATCTTAGTAAAGGTGTTTCTATATACAGGTACAAGGGCGGCCAGACTTAATAAGCTTAACTAAAAATACTCTTTATATATATTGAAGAGTAAGTAAATTTAGCAGTTTTCCCGTAATAATTTATGAACACATTTTTGACTAAATTGGATTGATATTGTTTTTACAATGGTAGCTATTTATTCTAGAATGCCGTTAAAATCTTGCCGTATGTTGTCGGACCTAAAAAGCACCATAAACATCAGACTGAAAGGGATTGCAAAAGGCGAGTAATGATGCTTGATCTATCTACCAATATTTATGTAGATACCGAAAACTTCAAAACGAGCAGCAGCGTTTTTCGAACATAATGGTAATTAATAAGCACTTATTATTTAAAATTTATTGCATATACGTTAAACACATAATTTTTAAACGAAGTGATAACATATATATTTATCCTAAAACAAAATCATAATTTGGTTTACCGTAAGCTTTAAAGTCATAAATATTCGACGAAAAAGAACAGACACATGTCATTGAAATTAACTATTTTTGAAGATAAATAGGTAAGGTTAGATATTTTAATGAGGGAGAGCATTGTTGAAGTATTAGGTTCTATCGTTAGTTATAAAATCGAACGAAAATATATGATAAATAAACATCTAAAAAAACAACGGATGAATGAATTATTCGAATAAAACGTGCCCAGGTATATACCAGTAGTGCACGAAAGAAAGAGATAGAAAGAGCGCGCGGCACTGCGCAGGCGAGTGAGTGAGATGAACCTGGATCGAGGTTTGTGGACTCGAAGTGGCGAAACTGGAATATTCGTGTCGTGTTAGCTCGATGACCTGTAAAGCGTAGTGTGTTTTAATTTTTAACAAAAGTTAAAGCGAATTAGATCTCATCTTCGGAGGTTTGGAATTATTGGACTACCGTACCGTAATTTCCGCACGTGATTTACAATATTGAGATATTATGCGACAGTTCAAGAGTGAGTTCAAAGAGTTCAGATAAATCTGGGATTATATGAATTATTTTTATTGTGAAAAGCTAACATCCACAGCACGCAGCGAATATTGGAACGTCCGAATCTAGCGAAATAGTATTTGCTTTTGCTTGCATATATACTTGCATTGCGAAATCTCATGGTTGTTCATCAGGTAATTCAACTGATGAACAGTTTGAAAATGTCTTTGTCAAGTATTAGTGAACCACCTGTACGACTATAAGCACCTAATATAGAAAAATGTATTCAGTGCCTTCTACAATGAGGGTAATTTTTCTTACAAACGTAGCTTTTCAAATCCTATTTCTTATTACGGCAATAATTCTCCTGCGGCAGCGTAATTTAAAACAATGCGCGAATCTTGTAATATTGCGCTCGTATCTTGATACTTGGAATGTGTTTGTAACTGTTGAATAAGCTGTTATTACGTAATTTTTTAATAAACAATCTTGCGATTGAACTTTTCACAAAAAATAGAAAAAACAATGACGAAGATTTCATTTTTCATTGGCCACCACGGCACTCACCTATTTATTCGAATTTAATTAATGATATCATTGTCTTGTTAAGGTGCTTTTTATTGATGAAGTACGTCACATTAGAGCCTGTCCGCATTGCGATATTTCACCGCGCGTTTTTCTTCTCGCAATTCTGTAACATATTGAATCTTTATAGGAGTAGCCGCACTGGCGGAAAAAATCCGAGCGGTATAAAAATCTGTGAATTGCTGCAAATCGAACGTGATGCGATGCGATATATTTCCGCGCGAATGTTTTGTACAGTATGAGATAGCTATGGCTATGGCCGCATTGCGTAATAGAATTCGCGCGAATCGCTCAGTCGTGCATCAAAGTGTATGTAATCATTACGCTTTATCATGCTCTGGTGCTATTGATAGGATGTCGCGCGCTTCATCCCCAGTCCTCTGGGCAGCCGCGCAGCCGCTAACAGAAAATGAGGACATTGATATAGAACAATTAATCAAGCAGATGCATTGGAGACCTCCCCTGTGGGACAAATTTGACCCAAAGTATCACGGCAGAATATTGAATCTTTTGATATGTCTGTTACGCCGCCGTTCGTCTCTGCCGGGAACCACATTGAACTGACAAAAATCGTATGAAATTTTATACGCAATGCGTATTAGCTATAATTTCGATCATGGAATATAATACGCGCGAAAAAATATCGCGCGGTGAAATATCGCAGTGCGGACAAGCCCTTAGTCGATTTTTATTTCTAATTTTTTATAAAATACATAATAATTATTTTCGGAAAATCGAAAATATTATCCTATCATAATTCTATACTTACCTTATTAACGCAAAATCAGTTGTCTGTTGTGGCAAAACAACCGATTTTGATAAAGATGTGAATATGACTTTAATAGTTGCCCATGTCCTTAGGTGGCCAGGTAAAATCTTTCCCTCGGAGATTTCAGTTAGTTTAATGTCACCTATTTTCACGCGATCGAAGTTGCTATCAAGTTATTTTATTCAGTTTTTAATATTGATTAATGCATTTTTTTTCTATAAATATAGAAAACGTAATTAAAGGTGTAAAACTTGAATGATAACTTTTTCATATCAAAAACAAATAAAAGATCTTTTCAATCAGCCGAAAAGATGTTTTATTTGTTACAGATTTAAATGCCTTTTTTCAATGACGATATGAAAAAGTTATCATGATATTAATAAGTTATGATGACTGTAACCAATTCTATTACCGCGGATATATCTTAAATTTTTATTTCAATGATACCAATTATCTTTCCTAATAATTTAGTAATTTATCATATAGGTATTAATGCGCGATTCTTGTAATAATGCGTAATATTGACTTGAAGTAATAATAACAATTTTTTGGTTTAAAATGCTATATTGCAACGTGAGATTTACATGTGACTGCTGATTCTTTGACGGGAGACAATAAGTTCGAAGCTTTTGATCCACGAAGTCTAAATCGCGAATTAAATTTCGATAGAGGTTTGATAGTAAGTTAATTTAGGACTCATCAAAAGGTAATAATCTTGCCTACATTATTAGCTAGCTACTCACATATATCAGTCAGCAGAAACTTCAAAACATTATATTAAGGTTATTACTAACTGCTTGTACCTGAAGAATTGATTTCAAATTATGTACCTACTTAATTTACTCAGATTCTTCGAACGGCGTCTAAGTATGTACGATTTTGAATTGCCATAAAAAACGATGTACGAGCATTTCAAACAGCGAACATACAATGATTTCAAACGTGTAACGGAGTAAACATTTTATACACTACCTATAATACATAAATTCGAATATCAGGTGTTAAAATGCCTCAAAAATTATAAAATTATCTAAGTAATTA
This sequence comes from Calamotropha paludella, assembly GCA_927399485.1. Lineage (NCBI taxonomy): Eukaryota > Metazoa > Arthropoda > Insecta > Lepidoptera > Crambidae > Calamotropha > Calamotropha paludella. Next base: position 12,749,285 of record OV656803.1, on the reverse strand, counting down.
TCTAATACCTACTCCATCCGTTTCAATCGCATATTTTTTTGTAAAGATGAAAATGTATGAAAACCCGTAGTATAGGCCGTCAAGTTTAGCTCATGTGTAATTTTTTTCGAATGAAAAATACTTTTTTCCCTTTTATTAATAATAAGAATCCAATTTATTTCAGATATTACACGTGGCACCCTCTATGTTACAATTGAATACGGAATTGAAAAGCCCGATATTTATTCATTACAGAATTTGCAATTCTTTGAGGGGCAAATTGACATAAAATCCGATTTATTCGTTAGCAGAGCATTACGTTAGTAATTTTCGATGAAGGCATACACAAGTAAAAGTAAAAAAGTATTTTATAAAAGTTTTATTCAACAATATTTAAAGTCTAAGTCTAAGTATATATCTTTAGTGTTTTGAATGCCCTTATTCGTAAAAAAATTAAATAAATCTCTGATTCATTTCTGTTTACTAATTATCTCGCTAAATGAGACGTATTTGATTTTGTATTAACTTAACTTGTCTCTTAACTAGTGCAGAATCTTAAAACCCGTCTAGGTTTAAACGTTCCGGAGTGCAATCCCGGCTCGGCTTGGGATCACGGGTTTGGGATTATATGGCGCACAGTGGGATTACGACTAGTACAATAAGGGACCATTAGGTAACAGATGGACTTTGGATTCACGTCTTTTCATAATACAAAATAGGAAAAAAGTGCTACATTTGCTTTGCTTTCTATTATATTATAAATAAAGTGTGAAAATATGATTTTAGTTAACTTTGCGAAGATATGGTAATTTATATAAAATAACTCGTCATATCAAAACAGTAAGACACGGACAGAGCTGAAAGAAAAAAAGGCTGTTAGTTAATACCTAAAATAAACTGTTTACATGCAAAATAACATTTCAACAGTCTTTTGGCCGCCTAGTTATACGATGCGAATAATTCATACAATTTGCATGATGCCCTATCGACCGTCATCAGAGGTTTAGCGGAACTCTTAAAATTTACTTGGATATAATGGCTCAGCACAAAATTATTTTTCAGCTGAAAAGTATTTCGTCCTCCTTTTTTTGTTTATAAGAGCGCAGTGTAATTTAATTTTCTTTTAAGTGATACGCAATTTGCTTGTGTATTTCAGTTTTCCAGTTTCTGTTGTATATTTTTAAGGTCAATTCAGGTCATTACTGTAACAAATTTACTTTGTTTTGTTCTTATTTAAATTGTAGGATTTTTAATGAAGATCTAGTAAAGTGTTTGTTAGTATAATATCAAAATACTAGTAACGCCATCTATTATATTATTAAGAACTATTGTATGATTGTATGACAATTATGTTCTGAAATACATTCACTCACTCGCTCGCTGTCTCACAGTTAAAACGTTGTTTAATTTATAGTTTTAGTGTTTATAAGGTATCAAAACTTCCAAAATATCTATAAACGGCGAGATTTGAAATAATCATTATAACTAGCAGAAGGACATTATCAAAAATCGCCTTAGTACCAACAATTAATTGCGTACATCATAATCACGAAAATAAGTTAAGTCAAGCGGACACTCCGTGCTTCATTATGAAGATTTAAAAATACAGAAGATTTTTTGTTTACATTTATTTTGCAAAAATAAATGCAACTCTCTAATCTCTTACATAATAAAAAAACAAAGGTGTCCGTCAATATCCAAAACATAGGTATTTAATTTAAATAAAACCCTTTTTAACTGGGTTAACAACGCGTTCAATTTTGTATTTTTGTAATTAATCTTAAATAATTTAAGATAATTACTTAGTCATTCTGTGAGTACGGCTCCTTTAAAGAAGTCGAATCTCAAGAATCTCCAGGATAAATACAAAAAACAAGATAATACGCGCAGGTAATCCGGTTAAAGAGGTTTTATTTAAATCATAGCTATATTCTTGTAATTGAAAACTCTCAAAGTACTTTTTAAAAACACTTGATTCTGGGGCGTACGATGTCAACCAAGAACAGCGTCTGGAATAGTGAAAATTCGAGTTATAAACACATATAACACTAATCTCAAATCCTCATTAAAACGAGATTTTTACCAATAAAACTAATGTTGGTGATCATGAAAGTTTGAAACCGTATAAAGTTGATTCAGATTTACAAACAAACTCTTGTTCACTTCTGAGACCCTGGGAATCTTTTTATGAAATATGAGGATGGCGGTCGCTGTATTACTACGGACAAGAGAAAAATGATGTTTGAAAGTTGTTTAGATACTTCGGGGGCTTTATGTTTACGATGACTAACTACGAAATAGTTTCTGTTTGACTCCAAACAATGTCTAGTCGGGTTTTATTTTTATGCTGCGTTTAGTTACTAGACCTCGTATTTGTATTTAGATAACAATATTAAATACGGTGAAATACTTTATGTAATATCGTGTTAATACAATATACATATATGAAGATATATTTTATTTATTTATTTGCTCCTGTTGCTACATGCTTGCTGGAATTGTTAATTTATAATCAAATAAACGTGTGAATTTATAAGGCTCATAAAGTAACATGTGTGTTTTTTTTTAATATACGTTAGTTTTGATTTAATTATTAAATTAATAATACGAAATCTCGCAAGGTGAGATATACTTCGAAGAGCAAAGCAGTCTCTGTGAAACTCAGGCTTCATAATTGTCTGCTTTCATATCGAAATAAACGTAGAACGGAGTAGTCCATGCTGCAGAAATCTCTTTTAAGGATTACCGAAAAAGTATATATTGTAATGTTTTTGAAACGAGAAAATAACCATAACAATTAACTGTAATAATAATTTAATTACAATGAGCGAAAAAGGTGTTAAATCTTTAAGAGGCTTTTCCGACATTGTAGTTATAGTGATATATTCTAAAATTCTTGTTATTGCTAAAACTAACTAACTAAGTAGTATAAAAAAGTTAAAAAACCTCACCTTTTATCTCCGAAATGTAATTAAAATAATGATAAGTTGTTTTAACTCACCTCATTTAATTTATTAATTGATTGTAAACAATCGAAGAATGTTTTATAATATACTTTCTTAAGTAAATAAAACACAAGGTTTCGTGTTTTATTTGAAATTAACATTCATGAAGTATGAGAGAAAAAATCATTGTTAGATACCGATGAAATAAGATCAGAAGACGCAACAAAGATTGACCCTGCATTATTAAATATAAGAGATATTTACGACCAACCTAGTGACCCGAGGCAAAGAAATATAAATTAAATTTTGCCCGACATTCTTTTAAGAAATAAAGCCATTTTACCGCTTACAAACACATTAAATACTGCTTTCAATGTATTATATTATATATACATTAAATACCTAATGCTGTTTGTTTAATTCCGATTCAAGAAGCTACGGTAATAGGGAACAGGAAACAACCAAGTTCTGATATTATATACAAAAGTCCATTTACTTCTATCCGAGGTTATTTAATTATTTCAAACAACAAAAGCTGCTTTCCCTCTGACGCCGCAAGCAAAAGACTGAAGGTAGATATGCAGTCAGACAACATTTGTATGCCATTTATTTTGTAATAACCATGCAAATACAATAGAGCTCGTAATTCCATCATATCCGCTTGTTTCCTACCGCTTTATTTAGTCTGTGTATTAATACTTTTTAGATTAACACGAAAATGTTTGTTTCAAGCACATTTGTATAAATAGCGCTTTAGAATCCTTTCACGAACTAAATTAATATTTTGAATACGGAATATACATTTTCTGACTTTGTGAATACGGCACGACAACATAGCCCAATATATTCTGCATGAAGGAGTAGTTCGTTATATTCATTTTAGGAGGGCTTCTAGTAGGTTCTAGCATATTCATTTAAGAAAGTACATTCATTTAAACAACTTCGATAGGTATTCGAAAAAATAACTTCATTTAAAGCACTCGTATAGAGATTTATTCGTAAAAGTTAAGCAAGACAGCAAAACTTTAATATTATCGTTTCACGACTTATGCCTAACAGGGCAGTTTAAATGCATTTGGTTTGATGTCATATTGTCATTAGTTTAACTTATCATAGGTAGATATTATATAGGTATAGGTATTATATACCTGCACGATCTTGCCCGTCTGGGGGGATGCCCACATGCACCCGGGCATCCGCCATTGTGGTGGGGCCTTCGGGCCAGTCTGTCAGGTACCCCGTGGTGAAAGCCACCAACGACCCCACGGGACCAACGGCAGTGCGGAGGTGCATACTTAGGTTTTTAGTGGGTAGGCCTCCAATCCTCCATCGGGCACTAGGCCGGATGGGGGAATAGAGGAGAGTCCCACATAACTGCGCCGCTCGCCCGGCGGCGCAGTATGCGTAATGGGTTTTCTTAAGTTTAATAAAAAAGATAGGTAGCAATTTACCTCCGCTCCCCTTTTGGCGATCGCATTAGAACAAAACTTCGAACACTACCAACCCCACCCAGGTCAATGTGGAAATCGATTTTTTCTATGTTGGTACGGGTCTGGGTTTTGCGGTACCGTTCGAATTTCCGTAACGCAAGTGCTTGAGCTACTTAACTTAGATTCGGAATTTATGTTATAATTACAAAAATAAACGTAGAACTTTTAGGACTATTACATTTGAAGCGGCCGTTTTTCAACAACCATCTAAACTTGATTAGGTTAGGTTAGGTTAGGTACGAACTTTAAAAGTCTTTCTTTATTTATTATCTCTGTTTCCGAGACCGAGCAAACACACAAGGTTACCCCGGCACTATTTTTAATAATAAATTTGCTATAAAATTGTGATTAAAAAACATTTATATGTATAAAGTTCACTCGTCCAAAGCGAAGCAAAGATCACGTTGTTCAGAAGAGCTGTAACACATGGTACTACTTTTGTATGGAAAATGATGAACAGGCAAATCCTAAATAAAACTTTATAAAGGAGTGATATAACGAACAGGATCAAGACCTTTAAAAATGCCTATCCTTTTTTAACTTTTTGCTAGTTTCTGGTTTAATTGAGAGGTGCAATCGACATCGCTGTAATGCGTTCATAATTTTGATTTTGCTGTAAATTATTGTCCACCAGCCTAAACTATACGGTTAGATTGTTAAAGCTAAAAATGTACAGTACTATAATTTTATTGGTATAATTTAAGATTTTGCTTTTTTGAGTTAACAGAGCAAGCGGACGGTTTAATATACCACCATAACCAAAACTGCAGCCAATTAACATCATTTGGTTCCGTGTTTTTTTTTTTTACAAATAGCTCTGGATATAACAAGCGCCTACAACTCTCCCACACTGATAACGTCAATGAATATGTGTTTGTATTTCTTAGGTTTTATATTTTAACTATGTGATATTATAAATATTTCTTAGCGCATAAACAGGTTGACTGAAAGAAAAATATGATATTGGTTATATTTTCATGACTTTCGATAAAATATTATGGCGACCGTTTGGTGCAAAATGGTATAATGGTATAATTAAATATTTCTATAAATAAAACATATTTATGTATCATATATGTATGTCTATTTGTTAACCTAGTATCCTTTAACACAAGCATTATAATGCTTACTATGGGCTAGGCTAATTGGTGTGAATATAAGAAATATTATTATAAATACTTATTGGATTATATTAATTCCATAAACATAATGAAAAGTTAGAATATTTTGAGGCATATGCCATTAAGTTGACTTTAACACACTTAGTAGAAAATATCTTATTTACTTTCCACGTATATTAAATACCTTATTTGCTTTAGTAAAAGCCAGCATGATAGTTTACGATCAGGTATAAAAATATTTCATTTCTGTTGAAAAAGAAAAAACCCCACCTTGACCAAAATTATTTTCATTTCACTTATGTAATTTAATATGATGTAAACGAAAAGTTAATGAAAAAAAGATAAATATAAAGAAAGTTTATTCCAATAGTTTAAAGTTATTTTATATTATACTTACGAACCGTATTAATGTAGACAATTAATTTTAACAAAGATTTTGTAGTATTAGAACTAATGTTAATGAGAATTCAATTAGTATGTACGACTATTTTTCAAGGGATTCTAGAACATTTGACGGAGGAAAAGAGAAAGTTAGCTCAGTGACCATGCCATTTTTGTGTGAAAATGAAATGTTTATCTTATAATATGAATAATAAAAGATCATTTTCTAAATATTAAATTGCTAGCTTTTGCTAAAATATATCACAACAATTATATTTGCATATACTAAAAAGAAGAATTAAAAATTGTAATTAATTACGCGTAAGAATTACACGATTTTTTTTTCCTTATGCGTAAATAAAATCTTTAATGCTTCGTGGACTTCATAGATCTATCATGAGTTCTGTAGGAAATATCGTCGTCTTTGCAAGTGACTAGTTATTTTCGTCAGTCAGTGCATTTATCTATTATTATGTATTAGTGGTAGAAGGCTTCTCCACTAATGGTTATAAATAATATTATCTTTATTCCAGACCTACTAATCGAGATGCTAGGCGTGTTGGCAAGCTACAGCGTCACTGTTAAAGAACTGAAGCAGCTCTTCAATGCCATGAAATCTGTAAACGGAAAATGGGTATGTATAGCCTCTATGACTAGTAAATTACTCCTTACATGCCATAGATATGGCATTGTGAAATTCAGACGTCATGACTATTACATTTAAATAATTAATTTCACTTCTATTAGGTTTGAGATATTGAATTAAGAACCTCTTGAGAATTACTGTTTTAATCCTAAAATCTTCATTGAAATCCGTTGAGCGGCTTTGGAGCTTATTCGTGACACCTTTGAGACAAACAGAGGGTTCAATTTTATTTATTGGTTTAAATTGTTACGTACAAAGACTTCAAAGTACCAAAACACTTTCAGAATTTCGAACGCTATATTATCCTTACCACGTAATACATAAATCCATCTTACTAAGGACTAATGTAAACATCCTCTTTATTGCTTATGCTATCCTGGGTACGTGGTGTTTTTTCCTCTAAAGGGGATTTACTTATAACCCGATTAAAAATTTCCTGGCACATTGCAGATCTTTACAAAATTATATTTAACGCCGCAACGCTATTAAGAATCTTCCTTAAGTGTATAAAATTTCAGATACATCAAATTTCTTATTTTAAAATATTTGACTTTAAAATTCGTATAAATGTCCGTGTGCGTCTTTCTTAGAGATAATCATTAGAAAAGTATGCGGAATATTATAAGGATGCGGGAAGAGGTTCTAAAATGGCTCTACTGCTCCCAATTCCCAGGCAAACATAAACAGAGAGAGACCAAGCCGTTACGGGGCAATTACGCCTCGCCTCGAGCCGGCAGTGATGCAAATTTGTTAAGCATTCGCGGAGAAGCTAATTATACGGTTAGATGTACTGTGCGCATTCGGCCTTGTTGTGTCACTTACATCTCTTTACTTGCATAAAGCTGTGGTAGTTAAAATCCTATTGAGGAGGCACTTCCAATAACTAAAACGGTGTAAACAAATGAAATGTTTTTTTCGGTTGTTATTTATTATTTATTTTGATTTTAATTCGGAATCCGTATCGAAATAAGAATATTATTTTTTAAAACAAATATAACCGGTCTTTCTTTTAATCATAATTTCTCTTCTTTTTTCAAATTATGTGCCTTTTTCAGCCTCGACACTCTGCCAAGCTACTGAACGTGCTACGACAGATGCCACATAGAAACGGACCTGATGTCTTCTTCAGTTTTCCGGGTCGGAAGGGCTCTGTAAGTATCAGACACATTCGACTCATTATATTTCTGTGCATTGAAGCTTGTATTACAATGTTATTCAAAGTTTAAAATATGGATCCACGATATGTCTATTTATCTTATTTCATATAGTTCCTTTCATAGTGTAAGTATCTTCATTAACAGTTCCCATACAAACTAGTAAACAAACACGATAATTTTAGTCACTGTGAGTTAGCCGTTTAATCTTATGTATAAAAATCAATATTAGTTCGTTCGGATACAACTTTAGTAAATAGTTCTACGAATTCAAGAGAAGGTTTATTTATACTCAGCAACAACAAGAGCGTTGCCAAGCACGCCGGGTGGGATGGGTAACTCTAATTCAGAGTACTATAACTAATATAAAAATCCCAAATTATTGATATAAAAATAATTCTACTAATATTGAATACCTAAAATTTTTGTAGAAACGAACTATTCGTACTCATCAATCTTGAGTTGGCTCAGGGTTTTAATTAATAGGGATAACTCTATTTGTGAAAAAAACGATTTATGCATTAGGGTGGTTAAACCAATCATGGAGCTTATTTATATATAAATCCTATAAAATTGACAACTTAGAGGTTGTGATTTATTTTATTTCGTTTCTTGACAACTTTTAACAATTATCAAATTCGGCAGTATGGCTTCGCTAACTCCCTTCTGTGTATTGGAGCTACAAATAGATGTTTTTGTTACCTAAATAAATTCCATACTGCCTAAACGTACAGTGTCGATGTGTTTTCAATGATCAGGCTTAACATTCCTCATTTCTATTCGCCGCATTAATAATGAAGACGTGTTGCCTACGATCCACTATTTAAAATATTGCCATTTGTAAGCGATATCTCTATCTGGATTTTCCAATAAGAAATTATAAAGAACACAAAGATTTTGCTTTCAAACAGCTTATACTAATCCTGAAGTCAAACTGACAATTTAAATTAGTAAGGTCAATATTTGCCAGATCGTGTTTTATTTCAATCTGGATTATTAAAATTTTCCATTTTTTAGATTCTTTAAATAGATGAAAATATAATATTGTCATAAGCAGTCATATATTTTGTAATGGTTGTTGTTTGGCTCCGTATGTAACTAAACTTCTGATGTTGTTGTTGTCACTCGGGAAAATAAAGCGCAAAACTTAACTCAGGAGGATTTAGTATAATACACATGCTTGTTTTGTTGAAATATAGATGTATATTAAAAATTCATATAGAAAAATGGGTCATCCGCTAAAAAATGTATGTATGACGTTAAAAATTGAGCAGTAATTTTGTAGATATTTCTTTTCGCTATTCAACCGATTTAAAAATACAGAAGGTTCTCACTGTTTTGCATACTTTTTGATATCTGGCCTTAACTTGTGGGAATGTTTTTTAAAGCAATATTCTATACTTCAGTTAAAAACAATTGTATTAACAATGTTTTTATTTAAGCCGATAAAGTATAGATGTAAATTTGATAATTACTACAAAATGTCTAATTTGCAATCACCTGTATATATTTCTGCAGAATTTAACAACATATAACGTTTCAAAGAAGCTCGATAACTTTTTAGCTCCATTTTCTTTTTAATCGATTTTGTTTCTCTGTATACCGATTGCCAAAAAGGAATATGTTATTCGCGCGTATCTATATATATACATTCATATCGTACATATAAGTATGTGGAATTGTATTGTTGCTTTATACATATACGTATATTGGTTTTACAGGGCTTCAATATGTCGGTCTTAACATTAAGTGTTATAACTTTTAATATATATGGATACTCAAAAAGATAGACTCAAAGGGACGCGAACTCACGCCTTCAGGCAAATCAGACTAATGACTTTAACTGTTAACTACCGAGAGCACCTTAAGCAGACATGACACAGTCCTGGCATGTTAACCCCGATTTCTTTGTAATGTTTTACTGTATAAATATGTGTTTAATTTTTGTCTTTTTCATTGTGTGTCAAGTGGTATCTGAAATATTTGGTAAAGAATATTATTCATAACAAGCATAACGTCACAAAAAAGGTTTATTTGTGAGAATTTTTATACAAAACTACGGCTGATTTTACCGAATTATTTATTTCGAAATAACATTTTTTTAATTTTTATATTATTAACTCAAATTGTTACGGTGTAACTTATCAAAAGTAAAATTTACTTGGTATTTCTTTTTGTACCTTATTGCACACAACGAACGGCGTGCGAAAAATTATATTTGCGTCTGTTAATAATTAAAGTCACCCTTATCTAAATTTTCTTAAGTTGACATTATCAAGGTACTAAAAAAGGACAGTTGAAAAAAGGAAATAATTTGGAGGCGCCGGGTATCGATCCCGGTACCTCTCGCATGCTAAGCGAGCGCTCTACCATCTGAGCTACGCCCCCTATGTTGAAGTTTCCGAATAAAGTAGTCTCATTTCGACTAAAGTCGCGTCGTTTTAATATTCAAGCTGCGTAGCCTTGGGCGAACAGTTTGCGTAATTTTAAACGAAACCTTACGAGCACCTTTCACTTAAATGATTATCAAAATGTCTTTGAAAGAGTTAATTGGAACTTATATTAAACTTTTTAGTTTTGCCTTCTCGTGTATAGGAGAGTATAGTATAGACTTATCTTCTTCTGATAGCTCAAAGTCATTGCAGCCCTCATTTCTCGCTCGTGATACTAATCTGGCAGTGTTGTTTAACTCTCTGTGTACAGGATAAGAGAAAAATTGAAATTGCCTTTTGAGTTTGTATCCTTTATTTATTTAATTTACCTAAAATGGATTTTGGGTTTTTTGTAAAGGTATAAAGGAATATAATGTGTTTTCTAGCAATTTAACATAAAGGCGTATTTATTAAATCATGATTTTATTTCATCTCCTGTATTTCATGAGTCCCTTGCGAAGTATTTGGTCTTCGGTTCGTGTCTGCCTTCGCATACCCTTCTATGTTTATGTTATTCTAGTACTTATCAAAACGTTGTTTCCATTTCCGTTATGCAATCGTGTTTTATTGATTTATAAGCAGCGATCCCGGTACCTCTCGCATGCTTAGTGAGCGCTCTACCGTCTGTGCCACGCCCACTGTTGATTCACTTGACGAATTGAACTATTACATTTCTTTGTGTGCGTATTGACAATTCCGAACTTGTTTCTGATGAAGGTCGGATTGCCTTAGGCAAAAACGCTCTTTATTAAATCTTCAACAATCTCTCTTTCAATAAAGTGATATCATTTTTGCGGAGGTAGTACCTATATAAGACTTGGATGCTTGTTTTCTAAAATATGTTATTAACTTTTCTACCCTAACATTTATAGGTTCAGTCCGTAACATATTTTTACTATGGTAATGGTTTTTCTATGTAGTATCCCTTCACAATAAATGTTCTACTTGTATAAAGCTTAACAGTCAAGTGATTTGTGCTTTGGACTGACAGATTAACTTTAAAATCAATCGATATCTTAATTTGGCCTTTGTCCAATAACAAGAATATTTTCACTCCTCGTAATTATATAAACATTTTTAATATTATTTTTTATGAAAATACTTATTTTTAAGTGTCCTAGGTGGATAGAGTGCTCCAGACATAGGGTGTCAATTCGTTTAGAGACCCTTTCATTATTACTTAAAGATTGAACTTTAATTAATCAACCCTTCTGTTTGTTAAGAGCCGAAATTCCTTTTTACGACGGATATATTCCAGTTAAAAAAAATAGTATTGCTTACTTTCTTTAAAAAAAAACACATTTTGGAAAAGATTATATTTTTTATGATTTTGATATATTTTGCATTTTTCAATGCAATATTAGGCCATATTGCCTATATGATAAATTATTTTAATAGAAAAATACTTAAAATAATCGAAACGGCTCACAAGTAAATTCTCAGGCGGGAATCGAACCCGCAACGTTTGGTTATCCGGTCCAATGCTTTCCCAATTGAGCTACCGAGCCTTGTGAACAACCTCTAAAACCGACCATAATTTGTAGTCTATAGGGTTGAGGTCTAGACTAGATGAGGGCCAGTCTTCAGCTCTAATAAAGTCCGGAACGTTGGTCTCAAGCCAGGCTTGGGTAGTTCGTGCCTTGTGACCAGGTGCAGAGTCCTGCTGGAAAGTCCACGGTACATTTTTAAAAAGTGTATTCTTGCGTGGTTTCGCAACACGATCCAAGACTGTCTATACACTTTGGCTGAAGTTCTCACTCCTTTTTCACAAAAATATAGTTTTGTAACGCCTTGATGAGACACGCACCACCAAACCAACACTGACGCAGGATGATGACCACGTTGTACCTTTCCGACCTCTTGAGCAGCTTCTTGAGAACTGTGAGCGTATACATTATCATTTTGCTTATTTTAGTGCTCTTCAGTCGTACTAATGTTTTCATCAGTAAAGAGGATATTTCTGTGTCTTTCACCTGCGTATCGTGACAGAAGGCATTTTGATCGATCCACTCTCTTTAATTATAAAGAGTGATTAAGGGCATGTCCTGTATAACAACGATAAGCACCGAGCTTCGGGTCTTGTTTTGTAATACGCGAAAAAGTCCTATCTTAATTTCTCGCAATAAGATTTTTACATTTTTGTTTTTCATATAGGTCACAAATACCGTAGTCGTATTACCACCACCTTTACCACTTGTGTGTAAAACAAGGTTTTCTTCATAACCTGCCTCTTCTTAGAGTAATTAATAACGTATACAAGCAACACTTGCTCATGTAACCTAACGATATCTTTTACAAATTGGATGGTTGTCAGTATCCCTAAATGAGTATTGTTGAGAACAATAGCTTCATTAAGCCCGCCTTGTGTTTGAACAACGGATCTGGCTCACTCGACTTTAGTAATATTTTTTAAACATTGAAACTACAGAATTACTAAGACTAAAAATCTGGTAATTATTAGATAAATTATTAAAATAGAAAAATACTAGAAAAAATCGACTCGGCTCACAAGTGAATTCTCAGGCGGGAAGGCTCGGTAGCTCAATTGGGATAGCATTGGACCGGATTTCCAAAGGTTGTGGGTTCGTTTCCCGCCTAAGTCGTTTTTTTATTATTTTTCTATTATAATAATTTGTCTTATAAGAAAACATTAAAAAATGCATAAAATATATATAAAAATTATGAAACTGGTAATTATTGTCCGCATTTAGTAATAAGACGAGCGATGCTAGTGACTTTATGGAACCCGTTTTTATGAAGTACGTTTTTTCGAAATAAAAGCTTGCAAAAATAAAAAAGGTTAAATACAAAAGACAAGAAAATAACAACAGAACAAAAAACAATAGAAATAGAACAAGTTAAGAAGTTAGAACATGTTTTCAAAAGAGGTTCGATGTAACTTCAAATATTTGTAATGTTTACGTTAGGATATGTAACTATTAATCCGTATTGATATTGATACAAAAAGTAAACAAACCAACACTCGATTGTTATTGTCACAAACTCAATGGAAACAGACCCCACTTTAGCTTTATCTGTTTCCTTTATCCTGTTTTTAATTGTACTTATATCTTCTTAGTCTGTGTTAAAAGTAGAGACCAGTCTCCGGAAAAACTCCTAAAGGAATCTTAAGTTAAAATTGTTGGAAAAAGCTTAAATTTAAAGTATGAATGAAATGCATTTCAACCATCGTATAAGAATACATGCACACGCCACACACTTATTCCTGTTATTTTGTTATAATATACATTTCTATTTTTGTAAAACACAGACCCGCGTACTGTCTTCACACCCATCCCATTTACTTTTTCAGCATTTACATAAACGATATACTGACTGATATTCCATAGTTTCAGACCTCTGCGACTAAATTAATGTTCTACTATATTTTGGTGAGGAGTACATTTGAATACAGAACAATGTGCGGTAATCTCACTACGCAAATCATATGCTAAACCAAATCAAATTGTTTATTTGCTAAAACATGTGGTATAACAAAGGTATTAAGCTTAACATATACCGTAACATCTCTACCATTTGCAAATTGCGTGCAAATATGTAAATTGTTAAAATTAATAAAGTCAAAGCTATTAAAAATAGGGAAATTGACACATAATTTTAAGTATTAAATTTCTGTAATCATTCACGTGTATTATATTTTTTATACACATGACGTACCATCTTCACTTATTATCTTTAATTTGTTTTTTGTTCTAGTTGTATGTTAAATTCAAAACTTTATATTTATTGTTAGTTCTTTGCTACCGGCTTGGTTCAGTAAACTAAATATTTAAGCTAACCAGTCGGTCTGAGGAAATAATAAGGTCAACTAGTAAGCAATACTCAGTTTTCCTTCATCAGAAAACTTTTTAAGTATCGCGAACGCAGATGGGGCTTTAATTATGACTCTGGCTACGGCCTCTAAAGCCGCGTCAGCGGCGGCGATGGAATTTAAATTCCATTTCTGTCTTCATTGTGAATTTCAATCTCGGAAAGTTTTGCCGATGTTGTAAACAGCCTTTGTTGTGGGATAATCAGGACCAGGGGCGGGATCATATCGATGTTGAGGTGTTTGCTCGGATCATTGAAATGTGTTCTTCCTATATTAAGCGGCTCCCTGTTGGTTAAGAGGCTTTCACTGCATCTATTTAGATACAACAACAGAAATTGAAAAAATATAAACAAATCAGAACCATAAAATATTGACTTTTTTTGTCAAATCCTGGTAAACCTCCTTAATTATAATTCTAAGCCGAACGCACTAACCACTGTACCATCGATCTCAATCACTGCGCCATTGCGCTCGAAATGTATTTATTACATTATATGTCCTCTTTGAAGTATTTTTGCAAATCGCAAAATACGATTTCATCGATATACAGACGACATCAAAAATATTCCCAACCTTTCTTTATGAGAAATTGGTAAATTGGCGAGTTTCTGAAATCGAATTCCGGAATTTCCTGAAATTCGGGAACTCCTTGTTCGGTTTAACAGGTGCCACTGCTGCCGCGTGCATTGGGGCGGGGGACTAAATGCGGGTATTAGCGCCCGCTTTATTTTTCAACTCCGCCATCTTTCAATCTCACCCGTAATAGAGAGGTTCGCTCAAGCTATTAAGTAACGAGTTCGGTAATTTATCTTCCTGATTTCCTTGTTTATAACTTTATGTATTTGTGTTGTTGGGGTTCACTCTTCGCGGGCTTCATTTATAAGATCACTTATTAATTTATTAAGTAGTCTGACTTCTGATTTTTTCTAATATTTAACTCCTCTTTATTTTATGATAATGATCTTAAGCTATATTAAAATTTGCCAACGATTAGTATTTACGGATTTATCAGCTTACAATACGCTTAACAAAAATTTACAAGACTTAATATATGAAGATAATCGACAATTAAATAATTAAGAATAATTAAATGTGTAACGGACTAAATGTACAGTACGAACCTACTACATTCATCAAAATCCATTTTTTCATTGTAACTTCCTACATGTAAAAAGATTATATATTGATAAATTGTAAAAAAATGGTTAAGTCTGCGTTGTTAAAACATTATGATTCAATAGAATAATACGTAAGGCATAAAATTTATAAAGCACGCAAATTTCGCACGAATGCAATGCTCACATATTATGCATGTATTATACATATAAACCTTCCTCTTGAATTACTCTATATATTAAAAAAAACCGCATCAAAATCCGAGGCGTAGTTTTAAAGATTTAAGCATACATAGGGATATAGGGACAGAGAAAGCGACTTTGTTTTATACTATGTAGTGATATAACTATCTCAATTTTGTACACTAGCCATAAGTCACACAACAAGGATTCATACAAATATAAATGTCTTCAATAATTCCTTAATATTTAATATTACAACCTTCACATATGTGAAACCATATGGTTTCGCCCCGATGCAACTTCACTTTCTGAACATTTTTTTAAGAACGTATCCTTTTTTAATTAATATCAAAACTTAGAAATGTATTTTCATTCATTAATTATACCATGCTAGTGCAATATTAGTAACATATCAATGTAGTGATGTTTATATAAAAGGCAAAGGAAACTTGCTTTTTAATTAATTACAGTCAACACAAGATGGACCTACCCAGAAATGTGAAAATGTATTGCTAATTTTTGAATCGGTGCAGATATCAATTTCCAAACCCAATCGACCGGAAAATTTTACAGTATGTGGTTGTTTGGTTTCACTTATAAAATTATCATTATCTGTTTTCGTCTTCAACTCTCTTCTGATCCCCAGTTATTATTAATCGCTGGTGTTCCTTCTATTACTATTATTAATTCCTTTGTTAGCTAAAAATTCATTTCAGCTCAGATTAAAGAGCATTTTTCTGACGAGAGCAAATTAAACTGAACCTTTAACAGACGTCAAGTAATTATTTAAACAACAGGATCCGAGGGCACTTTTGGAAAGGTTCTAATTAAATCATTTTGTTAATGGAATTCCGGCTCGAAGAATTGCTTCAACTTTTTATTCTTGACCACTTCGTGTTTTAGATACAAATCAGAATAAGTACTTGTTTTGTTTCAGTCTTTCTTAGGAGATCAAACGAAACGGTCGTCAAAATTAGAGCTTCAGAATTTACATAAAACTCATATATTTACATATTCAATATAATGAGCCTACCGCCAAGCCTCTTAATATTCTTTTACAGAGTAGCACGTAATGTAATTCACATCATTAAAACCGCACAGGAAACTTATTTTATCTCCCTGATGTAATTTACTTTTAAAGGTCAAGCTTGATTATACCCAAATATTACTTTAAAATGTTTCCATTAACAGTTTTAAATAGCAAATAATTATAAAAAATGTCAATTTAGCACAAAATGTAAAATTATGAAATTTATTTAAGCTATAGTTAAAAATTGATTGAAAAAATTTGGCATTTTTCAATAGGATGATGTATGTACAACAGCAGTTTTTTCAAAAGCTAAACGCTGCTGGCCATTTTATGGTCTACGAAAGAACTGTGGTGATTACCTTGATTACATGTCCTTTTACGACACTTATTTATAGTAGTCTTCTCCTATGCCGTGTAGAGTCCACACGGCGATTTACATCATAATTGTAGTTAATAAATTTCATAGAACTGAAAAAGCATCTTTATTTAGCGTGAGGTTTAAAAGTATTTGATCACCCATTTAATAAAAGGTGCTAAAATAACTTATCATCATTTAAATCGGTTTTTCACATCTATAAGATGCACAACAATTTAATTCTGGCCTCGCATCAACTCAAGCCGACGGATCCGTGGACAGAATTTTTCCGAACTCGGAAAATGTTTCCCCATGTTTTTAAAGTCTAAGTACGATAGGAATGTAATGGAAATAGTTAAACGCGATGCTTCGGGATTTTGCTTTGAATACCAAAAGGAATTTAAGGCATTTTAATTGATATAAAACCCCTAACTTATTTTAAGTAAACCAGCCTGACACCCTTGGCAAGTTCAGTTCCTCTTCTAAATCTAGCAATTAATTGCCTTAATAACAAAAATTATACTAAGTTACTTGTATATTATTGCCTCGAAACCCTTAATTTAATTTTTTTGTTTGAATGTGACATATAGTAATCAACGTTAACCCTATATGACTAATGCACATAAATCACTCTTAGTGAGTATGTTATCCAGTATTAGGGTTCCAGGACAGCAGACGACGCCAAGAAGCGTCAGTCCGCCGTCAGATTTCTGGATAAGAACGACAGAGAGAAATGGACCGTCCCTCTGTGACACGGCGATAAATAAGGAATAAAACGGACATACAGATAACCCAGTATGTCACGCGGATTACGCTCGGCGCGGTCCGTATTTGAATAAGAATTGCCAATAAGGAGGAAGGGCCGCTTTAACTGAACTCCAACAATGTCCTGTCTGCCTAGTATCGATCCGTTAAAACGTTGAGGTTTTAGGTGGTTGACGTTTCGATAAATGGGTGTTTTGTTTATTGCCCCATCGTCTCGATTTGAATCGTTCCAAGGGTAGTTTATTTAAACCAAATTCGATCAGAGTTTCATCAAGTTCAACAATCTAAATTAAATTTTCAAAGGAAGTCTCGTTGAACAACAGTCTATGTTAACAATTTATGAAGTGATTACTGACTCTAATATCTGTTGCGATGGGAATTCCTTTCGTGCCAAAACGTTTTGTCGCCCCAACATTCAATAGGCAAATATTGTCATTATAAATAGCGTTGTTATTACATCGAGCGCAGAGATATAAGAGATACGGCTGGCTAGTATACAATATGACCGTTACAACTTCTCTAATCATGATAAATCTTTTGATGACAATAGTTTTAATTACTCATTTCTAATAAAAAACAATAATAGCTGTAAGAATTAGCTATTGCCATCTACAATAAAGCATACTTTTCTGCATAGATTTATTAGCGGGTAAATTAAAAATACTTCCAAAAGTTTGCTCTCAGTTCCATACATTGTTATGTGTTAATTTAAAGTTCATGTACGAAGATGAAGTTATTTAAGATTTATGGCGTGTTCTTCTACGTTATTTATACAAAACTTTAAGAGCAACTCAGAGTGGCGAGTCAAGTCCTGGTGAAGTACTCCCCAACAACATATCTATAGAGTTTACCTCTTAATGTACATTTACGGTTTTTAACGTGAAAAGGTAAGCACTTGACCGCTATCTCGTCTGATGGTTAGCGAAGATGCGATCTAGGATAAGACGCCTGCCTAGAAGATACCTAATCAAATCGTGACTTGAAGACCCTCAAATTGTACTTATCACGAAACACAGGCTCAGATCACAAAGTTAGAACTAAAACGCTTAGTGCGACTCTTTGGTATATAAACCATCTAACGGTGGCGCCTATTTGTAAGTCAGGTTGTCCGATGAAAAATGGGGACGGCGGAATAAGACTGTGCAATTCTGCTGCGCACTCTCCGAAATGTATCCTATAAAAAACGGATAAGCTAGCTAACTTTAGTCTACGCTCAAGGCTTTTGAGCTTATATAACAAAGATCGTTATTGCCGATGAGGTTTTGGCCCACCTCTCAATGGCCTCAAGCGTCTGGAGCTAGTATTGGGCGGAATCGTCCCAAAGATGAGAACATTACTCCATGCACTATCAACCTTGCGCTTGATTGAGAAGAAGATTGAGCAACTGTTCCGGCGTGAAGCACTCTCTCAGCTTGGCCAGAATACAAGGTTTTTTTGAAACTTGTTGAGCCTTACTCTCTATGAAAGAACCAAAATTGAGAGTTGGTGACAATCCGATGCCGAGAAGCCGAAGATGGTCTCTGACTATCGGCACGGATACAACTTGGAAAGTAAGAGTCATGTTAAAAGGATTCCTTTTAGCGGAGAAAAGACACGCCTGGGTCTTTGATGAATTGAACTATACACCTTACATCACCTCATTCAGAGACTGCCTGAAGAGATAGGTAACCATCGCCTCCCTATAACGCTGGATCTGTTCAGCACTGGCTCGTGGATCAGACATATAGCTCTCTACAACCGTGCTATCATCTGCGTACACCAAAATACCGGGCATAAGCAGGTCATTAATATGAAGCAGAAAAAGTGTTGCGAAGAGTACAGAACCCTAATGGATGCTGGCATTGATAGACAAATGATCCGTCGAGCTATCTTCAATAATAATAATAATAAATCATTTATTTTCAAGAATATGGTGGTGTAAGTTGTTACATTAGTTTTGTTCTGATATATTCTATCGTACATTGGACGATGTGCAGTCTTTATTGTTCTATTAGTTTAATATTATAGTGAATGAAGTAAATACAAACTTAACTGAATATAATGCAATTAGTGATGTATACAAATATAAATTTACTAGTTAAATAAATAAATTACATTTACAATCAAGTAATAGTTAAATTTAAATGTCAAAAGAATAAAACAGAAGTCAGATTTTATCGTTCAGAAACTCGCCTATTGCACAATACATTTTGTTAAAAAGGAATAAATATTTTATGTCAGAATTTATTTAAAGTCAAGGCTTTTATATCATTTGGTAATTTATCAAATAGGTACTCGTATTGCCATACAATATGCGTTCCATGAATATAAAGCTAGTTTTTGCCTAACCCTGATACGCCTGACACTATTTTTATCTTAGAGAGAGAAGAATTTTGGATATATGGTTTGTTATAATCCTAGTACCTTTGAATAATGTTAAAAAAATATTTCACTACTAGAAAAGCTGGAAAATTGGTGATCCATGTATGGGACGATTGACATAAGCACTGTGTTCTATCTAAACGCTTAAGTAGTAAGTATTGCCAATGTATCACCTAATCTCTTACTGCGTACAATGTCTTTCTTTTTAAATAAGTCTTTGTAGTTTTCACAAATATTCATATTTCATGTATATAAAGATACGGCAGGGGTAATATATTGAAATCTTTGAAAAGAGTCTTACGGCTGTCTAAATAATGAGCACCACAGATTGACCTAATACATTTTATTTGTATTCTAAATGCCCTGATTGTAATTCCCTAAGTTTCCTTATAGAATGAGACCATAACGAACCAAGGAAAACACATAGCTATAGTCAAGGCCATTATTGCCGCTTGCTTTGATGCTATTTGTCTATATATATATATATATCAAGTTTTATTTCTATTGCGAGAATGTGAGCTTTCTTATTACAAAATTTGTCTATTATAATCCCGAGGAGTGGTAGTTGCAAATGGCATGCTTTCTTGAAACGTCTAGTTCAAAAGACCATGCCATACTCCAATTACCAGTAAACAATTAACAAATGCTAATAGTTGTGTGACAGAATCTGTAATAGTGACGGCAAATTTATTATTATTATAATAGCTTATTTAAATACCTGAAGGGTTTTACATCAGACACTCCCTATTATTTAAATTCACTATTTGAATTATGTATGACATATAATACCAACCCATTTGAAATATCAATTTTGCCTGAGACAAGAGCGTTTTTGCAATAATTTTCATCGTATAGGTATGTTGAATTTGACGAAAACTTCCTTAAATACAGTATTAATCAGTTTTTCTAATATTATAAACGGTTTTGGTCTAATAGTAGCGCGTTCTAAGACTTTTATACTGCTGACTACGATCTCTGCATGCCTAATAAAATTCGCAGTCGTGTAGTTATACACGTATTTTATATTAGACGTACAACACTGCGCTGAAGAATGTTACACAGAAAACGCGTCGAATTTATGCGCTCCTTTTATCATTGGTATTCTTTTATTTTTTTATGTCCGTTTATAAAATAAGCAAGCACCGACAAAACGTTGGCTAAATTAGTTAATTTTGATCTCAGTTAATATTTGTAATCAACTAATCGATTCTAAACTAACCACCAATTATTGTTCCACCCATTTAGGATTTCATACGAGATATATACATATATTCATTTTGATATTTCGTTACACGACTTAGATGCCTGCCTACGTAATACTACTTTGGCAATGTACAAAGTTATAACACAAAGAACTTGTTCATACTTTGACTACGAAATGTATTTGCCAGAATAAATAGCGGTATTATGAATAATTTATTTCTATAGACATTACACTATCAAAAAATGGTACGCATCATATGTCAAAGAGTTAAGATTAACATGTAGACTACCATTTAGAGCTCTGACTACCTACAATAAATCTTTTGTATCTCTAAAAGTCTTTTGATATTTTTCATTAATACATAAAATTTAAAACATTACACAATTATCTGTCAATTTTTAAGCGATAAAAATATTGATGTGTTATATGTTACTGAGTGTGTCACTAAAAAAAATATGCTGACATGGATGATAATAAAATTGTATATTCGTTTCGACATAATAGTCGTCGTTAAAACATACGTGACTTTGTTATAAAATATTTATAAGAGGATATAGAAAAGAAATAAGTTTACGAAGTAGCAATGATAGTTTTTATTATGGAAATTTTAAGGTGCAAAATTTTGGTTTGAACCTATAGATTAATTTGGACGATGTCCTTTTGAAATAATTATCTTACTAAGCACCTAAATTTACCTATCGACCTCAATTGTTTTTTTTTATCTATTTTACTTTCTTCATAGTAACCTCAAAGTATAAAATCGACTCTATTATGAGTGAAATTAAATAAAGCAATTATAATACGTGCTTATGGGTTGCCAAAGAGTTAATTTTACTCCTGGAAATGAATTGCAGGATATTAAGAAAGTGATTGTCACTTATTAAAACCTTATTTCATAATTTGTTTGATTAATTGGGATACCATATTATTGTTTCTACATACTCTTTCTGTTGTTTCACTGTCCATAGACGTATTATTTCAAGTCGTGCTTTAAAAGTCGCGTGAAGCTGTTGCTCTTGCTGTATCTGCAGCTGTAAGCACTCACCAATTCGCATTAAGCTCGCATTGTGGGGTATGATCCATTTTTCCTGCGGTGTTTTCCATCCATTGAAGATCATTATGATTACAAGAAGATTACCGTTATCATTAATAGCCTAGGCTTGCACTAGGGCACAGAGTGAAAGCCGAGCCCATTAATGATAATAATAATATAGTTAACTTCCCATCAATTAGTCTAGCTTAAAGATAAAGGTACTGTTGGATTTGTATTCATAGGTAGTCGGGTAAGACATAGTACATATACAAGTAATATTCATAGAAATATCCATGATTCAGGCACAAATGCTCGTATTCATCAAAAAAACATCTGCCCCTTGCAGGACTCAAACCTGGGATTCATTTAACTTCAAAGGTAAAGTCACTGCCGCTTGGCCATCCGGTCGTCAGTACCCCAGTGAAAACCTAGGCCATTTAAGACAATTCTTTAGTACTTATTAATTAGCACCAAACCAGTGCCGTTATGCTAATACCTGAATGTGCCGGCCCGGCTTTCTAAAAAACAAATAATAATAAATAAATAAATAAATATTTCTTACATTCACACCAATTAGCCTAGCCCAAAGTAAGCACTGTAAGGCTTGTGTTATGGATACTAAGGTAACGGATAGACATACATATATGATACATAGATATGTAATATTCATAGAAATATGTAAAAACACCCATGACTCAGGTACAAATATTCATATTCATCATACAAACATCTGCCCGTTCCGGGATTTGAACCCAGGGCCGTTGGTGCGAAAGGCAGGGTCACTACCGTTGCAACAAATGAATGTCTTCTAAATGCAAATACTAAAAATCATATACCTACCAATATCAATATGTATAAGTTTTATATTTTACTGTTAACAGGCGGTAGTGCTGCCCCCGTTGGCGAGGTGGCCGTACGAGAATGGATTCACATTCACCACATGGTTCCGGCTGGATCCTATTAACTCCGTCAACATCGAACGCGAGAAACCATACCTCTACTGGTAATTACTACCAAATATTTTCTGAGTTATAATACTTAGCCTTAAAGTTCTGCGAGTTGAGTTGTATTAAAATGGAAAATATATTATCTAGCAGTACTCTGAAACAATAAAAATACTATGCACAAAAGATTTTACAAAGACTTTCAATAAAGAAGTGTATATAATTTCATATGTGGCTAGAATGTAATAAAAAATTGTTAGATAGAAAATGAAACAACATCTGTTTGAGAAAAAAATTATAACTTACAATTTTTATAACAATTTTTCATGTGTAACGGAATAAATAGAAATCCTATCAAAAACAATACTTGTCAAAAAAACCAAGTCTCGCAACTCAGTTGTTCTACGGTAAAAAGTTGTGAGATCCATGTAATACCAAGTCGGTTATTAATATATTGACTCGGCCATCGCATGAAAACACTTGTAAATTAAATTATTTATGTAGTGCGATGGCCGAGTCAATATATTAATAACCGACTTGGTATTACATGGATCTCACAACTTTTTACCGTAGAACAACTGAGTTGCGAGACTTGGTTTTTTTGACAAGTATTGTTTTTGATGGGATCTCATTGCTTTTTGTATTTTGTAGACAGTCTACTTTTTTCCTTTTCGGTACCTTCTACTTATTGTATATATGTTCCTATGTATATCTACCAGCAACGAATTTTCTTAAAGCCCTCTCTCTGACTTATGAACTTTTCTTATTTTTGTAGGTTTTTTTAGTTTTTCCTTGATTCATACACCAAACACTATTTATATTCCGAATTTGAAGCTTCTAGGTCTGCTAGAAGTGTCTTAGAATTTTGATGATCGGTGAGTCAGTGAGTGACAAAATTAAGAAATTTGACCCGTTATAATTCCTAAACTTCTAGTTCAAATTGAATGAAATTTGAAATATACCGTGTCTTTACAATGCCTGCATGGTTACTGAAAATCCAGTCTTCTAGTTTAATCCACAACGAAGTTACAGGGGGTCGAAAATGGCCTGAATTGCTTCGAGAAAAGGATGGTACGTCCGTGCCGCTTTTTTGCTTGACTTGGCGGGGGCACTGCCATGCCCCCAGATAACAAGCAAACAAATACGTATTTTTGAAATATTGCAAAGCTCTACAATATCTTTTTAAATACGAAATTCCTACCCGGAATTCCTGCTGGAAATTTTGCACTCGATACGATCGTTAGAGAGGTTTTTCAGTAAATTGAAACTGATATAAAAATATTATTATTGAATCATTCACACATAATATTTTTTAAATATACACGTGGTTGATTCTATCAGCTTTGATGGTAGAAGAAATAAAATCTTTTTGGAGTAAATTAAGAATAGTTATTGTAATAATGAAGATCGCTATTTTCTACTTAAACCATTTTGATTGTCAGCCAATTAGATATAATGTTTTCCAGGTCACATCCCACCTTTCATATAGAGTTAACGGAAATTAGCCAAGATGAGTTTTGGAGTGACTTCAGTTCAGTTTTTCACAAGTTTACTTTTATTCAAACAAAACAAAGGATTGTGTTCACGACGAAACGATTCGTTTATCTGTATAATAGCACCTATAACGTAAATTAAGTAATTCATAAATGATTAATGTAAAGTTCTGAAAATGGTGTAGTTCAAAACGCATGTTCGCAGATAGCAGGACTTGCTCCTTATAGGTGCGCCAATAGGACGATCGCATTTCTTCCTTTTGTCAAGTGTGTTTTACGAGATTAAGAATAGTTTATTTTAGTTACGTAATAATGTTTAGATTGTAGTATATTTTCTCTAGTTAACCTTTATTAATAAAAATATGATGAATGGCCTATTTATTAACCTGAAATACATAGAAACATCCCGCTCGCCTTCCGCTATGCGACTGCAGACGACAGAGGCGAGCGGGGCAGTTTATATATGACCGAGGCGGGAGGCGAGGTAGAATAAAAGAGCGCCCGCGCCGAGAGCGGCGCCACTCGCTTCCCGCTCTCCCTATGATGAATATTGTATGTTATTTTAGTAAGTATAAATAATATTAACTAGAAAATAAGTCGTAGTCATAAGAAAATGTGTAAATAATGACAAAAATAAAGGCGAAAGCACTTGCGGGGGTGAGGTTCGGAGGCCCAAAATGGGTTGCCCCACCTTGGATGGGTCACCCAAAAATATCGAATAAAAGACGGGCTCAAATCAATGCAAAATCACTTCCGACCAAGCTTCCGATCCAGCCTAGAAAACAAGCAACGAAGAAGAAACCTGAAGCCTCCGAACCTTACTGCAAGCTTAAGAAAATCAGCGACTTTTCCTTGCCGAAGCTACCCTGCTGACGTCACCATCCCTACGGCGCCATCCGACATTACCATCGTCCATCACCACCCAAGTTATACAGTCCACCCTAGTGGGGTCTATGCCCCACATTTTGGTCCTCGTCGAAACCGGATCACTGAAACAGCAAGATGGTAGTCACCAGAAGTAACCTCGGGAAAGAAGAGTCCACCTCGGAAGAATCTGGCAACACAACAACGACCGGAAGCGGCGAAACCGGCACCACACACGGAAGCGAAGAAACCGGCACTACGTCCGGGAGCGGCGAAACGGGAACCACGTCCGGCACGGGAGCGACCACAACCGCCACGCCCAGCGTGGGGGGCCCGGCCGACACATCGGGGCTTCAAGCCACGCCCGCCGCCAGTACAGCCACCGTCGTGGAACGACATTCCACAGAATTGATGCCGCCGCCGACCGCCCGAGCCGCCAAACCCGCTCGGTCACGCCGATCAGGAGCCCCCAGCAAGAAACTCCTCGCGGAGTTGGGGGCCAGAGAGAGGCTATCCGAGTTGGAACTGAAGCGGATCCAGGCGGAAACAGAATTGGAGAGAATAAGACAACAAAGAAGAGAAGCAGAAACATCGTCCGAAGAATCGGGAGAAGAAGACGATCTGGCACCACAACGAGTCTCAGATTGGTTCGACAGACAGCCGACGCAAGAGGATCGACTGTCCCCTATGGAGGAGACTGCAAACGCAACGACGGCCCCTCGGAGTACTGCGAGAGAAGTCAACGGAGTCAAGCAAGGACTGGTTGTCTGCGCCCGGGAAAAACGCAGACAACGGGAAAATGATGAAGAAATTCAGTCCAGCAAGAACCCCACGATCGACGTCACTACGCTGTCCGCCGCGTTAGCAGAAGCAATCTACACCAACAAGTCGAAGAGAACGTACGTTACGGAACTGCCATCGTTCAGCGGTCAACCACAAGAATGGCTGCACTTCAGAGCAGCATTCAACGAGTCGGCGGAGAGCTTCTCAGCAAGTGAGAACGTCGCCAGATTAAGAAGAAGTCTACGGGGAGCTGCCTTGGAAGCCGTCAGCGCCCTCCTGATCAGTCAGCCACCCCCCGAAGATATAATGAACTCGTTGGAAAGAAGATTTGGTCGACCCGATGCCCTGCTCCTCGGCGAAATGGAGAAGATGAAGACTCTCCCCCGGCTGACCGACAACCCACGCGACCTGTGCGTGTTCGCCAGCCGTGTAGCTAACACCATAGCTACCGTAGAAATACTCAAGCGACCGCAATACCTACACAACCCGGAGATATTGCGACTCATCATAGAAAAAATGACGCCGATCCTACGCAACAAGTGGTACGATCACGCGGCACAAGAGGAAGACACGCCCGAACTTAAGAAGATGGCAATGTTCCTGAACAATGAAGCGGACAAGTGCGCCCCCTACGCTCCTCCCGAAGTAAACAATGAAGTCAGAGAGAAAATTATGAAAAGGAAGATCGAGCGCACATACGCCGCGGCACCCGAAGCCACACCGTTCAAGCCTAGCGAGAAGTCACCGTGCCCGTGCTGCAACGAGAAGCATCAGCTGACGACATGTCCAAGATTCATCAAGGCAGACACGAACGAGCGATGGGAGATAGCGAAGAAGAATCGCATCTGTTTTCGATGCTTATCAAGCAAACACCGCCGCATCGTGTGCAGAGCGAAGCCCTGCGGTCTCAACGGATGCGTCATGCGACACCACCGGCTGCTTCATCATGAGAGAGCGACACCGACCGCGGCGACAACGCCGCCCGCATCACCGTCGCCGATCAAGCCCGAACAAGTGATCGCCTCAGCGATCGATCAAGTTGCATCGAACACAACCAACACGAGCCGCGCGTACTTGAAGATAGCTCCGGTCACCCTACAGGGCCCAGAAGCCACCGTGAATACCTACGCACTGCTCGACGAGGGAAGCACCGTGACCATCATCGACTCAACGCTCGCAGACACGCTCGGCCTTCAAGGACCCAACGAGCCACTATGGGTACAAGGAGTGAGCGGGACAGAGATAGCGCACAATAGAAGCAAGAAAGTAAACGTCAGCATCGCGGGGAGGCACAACCGAGGCAAACCGCACATCTGCAGCGCGCACACCGTCACCAGTCTGGACTTCGCCACTCAAACGATAAGCGAGCGGGAGGTGCAGAACTGCGCGCATCTAGAGGACATCAAGCACGAGCTCCTATACACTAACGCCGTCATCAAGATACTCATCGGTCAAGACAATTGGGAGCTGATCGTATCACGTGACATACGGGAGGGACGGCGCGACCAACTCGTGGCTTCGAAGACTCAGCTGGGTTGGGTGCTACACGGCTGCCGCTCCTCACACGCGGCCCCCGTAGCCTACTGTTGCACGCATCTAACTCAAACCCGCGAAGCAGATAACATGGAGGAAATGATGAAGAAATACTTCGCGCTTGAATCACTATCGATCGAACCGAGAAAACAGAAAAGCGATCCCGAGCTGCAAGCCCTCAAGATATTAGAAGATAAAAGCCGACGTCTCCCTAACGGACGGTTCGAAACGGGTCTACTGTGGCGAGAAGAGGGCACCGACATACCGAACAATCGATCGGACGCGCTCAAGCGTCTACACACACTCGAACGAAAACTCGATCGCGACGCCGATCTCAAGAATAAGTATGAAGAACGAATCGGCAACCTACTAGCGTCGGGCTACGCCGAACGAGCAGGGACGCCCCCTAGCGACAGAACGTGGTACTTACCTCACTTCGCGGTCTGCAATCCAGAAAAGAAGAAAATAAGAGTCGTACACGACGCCGCCGCTAGATCACACGGACGCAGCCTCAACGACATGCTACTCCCCGGGCCCGACCTATTACAATCTCTACCCGGCGTAATCATGCGGTTTCGGCAGCGAGGCGTCGCCGTGTCGGCGGACATAAAAGAAATGTTTATGCAGATCAAGATCCGTGAAGAAGACAGGGACGCACTCCGTTTCCTGTGGAGGGACAACCGGCGGGAGGGACCCCCGGAGGAGTACCGCATGACCTCCGTCATCTTCGGCGCGTCGTCATCACCATGCACGGCGCTCTACATAAAAAACAGAAACGCAAAGGAACACGCCGCCGAGTATCCACGAGCCGCGCGCGCGATCGAAGCAAACCACTACATGGACGACTACTTGCACAGCTTCGACAACGTAGAAGAGGCAAAACGGATCACCAAAGAAGTCGACTACGTGCACAGGCGAGCCGGCTTCGAGCTACGCGGATGGGCCACCAACGAAAAGGACGCAATCAGCGCCGTCGTCGCACTAACAGAGCGAGAGGGAAACACAGTCGCTATCGGCGGGAGCGAGACGGAAAAAACACTCGGCCTACTATGGGATACAAAAGAAGATTGCATACGATTTCGCCTCAACACCGCTAAGGCGCCGCCCGAAGTACTCGACGACCTGCGACCACCGACGAAGAGAGAAGCGCTCAGCATCATCATGTCCATCTTCGACCCGCTAGGCCTCATCTCACCCGTGACTACGCCGGCGAAACGAATAATGCAAGACACGTGGCGCTACAAGACGGACTGGGACGAAGCCATACCGGAGGAGCTACACGACAGGTGGAGCGAGTGGCTACGACGGCTACACGACTTAAGCTACTTTCGCATACCGAGGTGCTACGACGCCGAGCCTGCCGCTTACTACGAGCTGCACACATTCGTAGACGCCAGCGAAGAAGCTTACGCCGCCGCAACCTACTGGCGGATAACGCGGAGCGACGGCAGCATCAAGGTCACCCTAGCAGCAGCGAAGAGCCGCGTCACGCCCACGAAACCCATCTCCATTCCCAGGTTGGAGCTCCAAGCAGCCGTCCTAGGAGTTCGATTAGCAAGATCGACCGCAGAAGAGCACGAGTATGAAATAACTCGCAAGACATACTGGAGCGACTCACGCACCGCGCTAGCATGGATACGCGCCGAACCACGCACATTCAAAACATTCGTCGCTCACCGAATCGCCGAAATAGAAGATTTAAGTAAGAAAAACGAGTGGCGGTGGCTGCCGTCAATCGACAACGTAGCCGACGACGCAACCAGAGCGACACCTACCGACTTCGACCCGCACCACCGATGGTACCACGGCCCCCGGTTCCTGTATCAACCCGAAACAACCTGGCCCGTGGAGAGTAAAATAGCGAGCGAAGCGACCGGTGAAGAAAAAGAGAAGTGCAACACACTACAACCGCGCTCCGAACACAGTCATCTACCGAAAATAGAACGATTCTCTAAGTGGACACGTCTCTTGCGAGCGACCGCGCGAGTGCTACAGTTCATTGACCTCTGTCGTCCAAAGAAGCAAACAGTGGCAGCAACACGCAGAAAACGAACAAGAGCCGCTGAAACACAAGACGCAGTTTGGAAAAAATCGAACCCGAGACCCCGCAAGCCCGACGATTTAACCACTCCACCTGCGCGTCACAACGATTTCATATTGTTAGAAGCGCGATATTTACTCGCAGCGGAGAAATCGTGGATACGCGCCGTTCAAGAAGACAGCTATAGTAAAGAGATAGAACGCCTACGACGCAAGCAAGAACCCGACAGGAGCGACCGACTCGCCGCGCTAAGTGTATATATCGACGAAGACGATATAATACGACTTCGCAGCAGAATAGCGGAGGCCAGCGACGTCGAGGAAGAAACCGTCCGCCCGGCGGTACTGCACGGAAAACATAGCTACGCGAAGTTATATATAGCCCATATACACGAGAAGCTACACCACGGCGGCACGGAAATAGTAGTAAATGAGTTACGTCAACGCTTATACATAATGAAGATAAGACCTACGGTTAAAGGAGTCATCGTTCGCTGCGCCACCTGCCGACTGAAAAAGGCGAAGCCCGCCGCGCCCTCTACCGGAGATCTGCCTGCGGCGCGCCTCGCTCACCACGCACGCCCGTTCACCTACACAGGAGTGGACTATTTCGGCCCACTAGAAGTCACGGTGGGACGACATAGAGAAAAAAGGTACGTCGCGCTCTTCACGTGTATGACGTCACGCGCGGTACATCTCGAGGTAGCCGCATCGCTCAGCACCGACTCTGCAATCGCCGCCCTTCGCCGTTTCATAGCGAGGCGAGGCTGTCCGACGGAGCTGTGGAGTGACAACGGCACCGCATTCAGAGGCGCCGACCGGGAGCTCTCCGCGGCGATCAAGGAGGCCGCCGCTGCACGACACATCAACTGGCGTTTCCTGCCCCCGGCCGCTCCTTTCATGGCCGGGGCATGGGAGCGTATGGTGCGCACCGTCAAGGAAGCCCTGCGCGCCACTCTGCACGAACAGCGCCCCAGCGACGAGACCCTGCAGACACTGCTCGCCGAAGCCGAAGCGACCGTGAACTCCCGTCCACTCACCCACGTGGCGGTGGGCCCGGACGACCCACCTGCGCTCACACCCAACATGATCCTGATTGGGCCCGACTGTCATACTCCGGCCCCCGGCGCCTTCAACGAGTCCGACCTAACTGCGCGTCATCAGTGGAGACGCGCCCAACAGCTCGCCGACACCTTCTGGCGCCGCTGGGTGCGAGAGTACCTACCGCTACTGCAAAACCGGCGGGAGCCCTCCAACGTCGGCACCCCTCCTGTCATCGGCGACGTGGTCATCATATGCGACTCGAACCTACCTCGCAACACCTGGCCGCGCGGACGAGTTACGAAGACCTACCCCGGCAAGGACGGAGTTGTTCGAGTTGTGGACGTCACCACCAGCAAGGGACACGTTCTGCGAAGGCCCACCAAGAAGATCGTCGTTCTACCAGTAAGATCGCAAGGCGACGGCGGGAGAAATGTTCACGACGAAACGATTCGTTTATCTGTATAATAGCACCTATAACGTAAATTAAGTAATTCATAAATGATTAATGTAAAGTTCTGAAAATGGTGTAGTTCAAAACGCATGTTCGCAGATAGCAGGACTTGCTCCTTATAGGTGCGCCAATAGGACGATCGCATTTCTTCCTTTTGTCAAGTGTGTTTTACGAGATTAAGAATAGTTTATTTTAGTTACGTAATAATGTTTAGATTGTAGTATATTTTCTCTAGTTAACCTTTATTAATAAAAATATGATGAATGGCCTATTTATTAACCTGAAATACATAGAAACATCCCGCTCGCCTTCCGCTATGCGACTGCAGACGACAGAGGCGAGCGGGGCAGTTTATATATGACCGAGGCGGGAGGCGAGGTAGAATAAAAGAGCGCCCGCGCCGAGAGCGGCGCCACTCGCTTCCCGCTCTCCCTATGATGAATATTGTATGTTATTTTAGTAAGTATAAATAATATTAACTAGAAAATAAGTCGTAGTCATAAGAAAATGTGTAAATAATGACAAAAATAAAGGCGAAAGCACTTGCGGGGGTGAGGTTCGGAGGCCCAAAATGGGTTGCCCCACCTTGGATGGGTCACCCAAAAATATCGAATAAAAGACGGGCTCAAATCAATGCAAAATCACTTCCGACCAAGCTTCCGATCCAGCCTAGAAAACAAGCAACGAAGAAGAAACCTGAAGCCTCCGAACCTTACTGCAAGCTTAAGAAAATCAGCGACTTTTCCTTGCCGAAGCTACCCTGCTGACGTCACCATCCCTACGGCGCCATCCGACATTACCATCGTCCATCACCACCCAAGTTATACAGTCCACCCTAGTGGGGTCTATGCCCCACAGATTGTTAAGCCATAGAGCCGTTGCCTTATCTATAATCTAAGAACACAAATTTGTTGTTTGTGTGTTTGTCTGCCCGCTCTTTTTCCCGCACTTTTTCCATTGTATACGCGTTACCATAGCAACGCGTTACCGGGTCAGCTATTTATATGTCTAAAAGATTATTTCCAGAATTTGTAGAAAAATGAGAAACGAGATTAACGGGGCACCACACTTAGTATTTATAAATATGTATAGTAAGCTCTTAAGATGATTAAAAACATTCCCAGCCGTACATATATTTAATCAGTGTCTGGTTAGAACTAGGTATTGTATGTATAAGTTAGCAAAGTGAAGCTGAATTATAGAGTGAATAGTATTCCGTGATAGGAATACGAGAGCTGTATCGATTAGGCATCGAAACTAGGAAAGCTGAGCTCGCAATACGAGAATTTGCACTTCACATATATCATGTACTTGTAGCTACAATATA
Organism: Calamotropha paludella; assembly: GCA_927399485.1. Taxonomy (NCBI): domain Eukaryota; kingdom Metazoa; phylum Arthropoda; class Insecta; order Lepidoptera; family Crambidae; genus Calamotropha; species Calamotropha paludella. The sequence goes on along the minus strand of OV656803.1, from coordinate 12,716,780 downwards.
CTCCAATGTATCATGTCCGCGCGGGTAACTTTTCATTTGATTCAAGTGGCTCCGGCCGCACTGAGTGTTTGCTGGTCGGTTATGCGGCCCTTGGAGCTATGTTCGACGCGGACTTGGCTTTATGTACGTTTACGCAAATTGAATTGAGTTCCGGAACGCTACAATTTCGTAAAACTCCCAAGGAAACAGGAATGTGAACTGCTAAGTAATTTTAAAATTTGGAAGGTATTTATTGCAACTGTTTGTTTACAGCTTCAAAACTAGTAAAGGAGTGGGCTACACTGCACACTTCGTAGGTAACTGCCTCGTTCTGACGTCGATGAAGGTCCGAGGAAAAGGTTTTCAGCACTGCGTGAAGTATGAATTCCAACCGAGAAGGTGAGCTTACGAATAGTCTTCGACGTGACGACCGTATGTATAAAAACGTTATACATATAATTGTCAGCATTAAAGGCAAAATGTGTTTATGTTATGGTTGCGAATACTTGTCATGATCATGATAATATTTTGCACTGCCTTTCTAACATAACAGACCTACTGTTTTTTTTTTCATGTGTTATTCTTATTTTCTCCACGCAGGTGGTACGCGATCGCAGTAGTATACATATACAATAGATGGACGAAGAGCGAAATTAAATGCCTGGTCAATGGGCAGCTAGCCTCCAGTACTGAAATGGCCTGGTTTGTCTCCACCAACGACGTGAGTATTCCACAAATTAATTTAATCTACACTTTTCCGAATACGCAACGAGCTATTTTTAGTTCCTGTCTGTATCATATGCATAAGAAATTGTTTTGATTAGAAGAAAAGCTCATTTATTATGCTAGCGTTCAGACGCAAGATACCTACGTCTTTTATTTTTATTTTCATAGTATTTACCTGTAAGGGAGCTAGTATCACACGGTGTTTCAAATACATTAACATTAATAAAGAAGACGCCCCGTATATAACCAACAAATTATGTATAAAAATCCCTTTGAAAGTAATTATTATCTAGTCTGTTTAATGTACATTATCGTACCATCTTTATTTACGTAGAATCAGTTATTTATCAGAGAGGAGAAAAAGCCTTGTACCGTCAGTGGGCTTATTCTCCTTTCTGATAAATAACTGACTGACAGTTTTTGCAATTTTTTTATGAAGTGGTGTAATATTACTAAAATTTATATGTATATATTTATAAAAATCTCGGCAAAATACAAAAAAAATACTCTATTCGAAATGACCACCTTTGGCTTTTATATAGGCCTTTAATCTGTCTGGCCACGAATCTATGCATTTACGCACTATTCCCATGGGAAATTTCGCCACTGCTTGCTCCAGAGATTTTTTAAAAGACTCGATGTCGCCATGTCTTTTAGAGCAGGCCATGTCCTCTAAAACTGATCATAGTTTGTAGTCTAAAGGGTTGAGGTCTGGGCTAGATGAGGGCCAGTCTTCAGCTCTTATAAAGTCCGGAAAGTTTGTTTCAAGCCAGGCTCGGGTAGTTGGTGCCTTGTGACCAGGTGCACAGTCCACGGTACATTTTTAAGAAGTGTATTGCTGAGACGTTTCACAACACGAGCCAAGACTGTCTCTTGATACACTTTAGCTGAAGTTTTCGCTTCTCTTTCACAAAAAATTAGCTTTGTTTCGCCTTGATAAGATACACCCCACCAAACCATCACTGACGCAGGATGATGACCACGTTGTACCTTTCCAACCACTTGAGCAGCTTCTTTAGAACTGTGAACGTACACTTTATCATTTTTCTTATTGTAATACTCTTCAATCGTGAATATTTTTTCATCGGTAAAGAGGGTATTTCTGTGCCTTTCACATAAGGCATTTTGATCGATCCACTCCCTTTAATTGTACATTTAATTTAAGGCATGTCCTGTATATCGACGATAAGCACCGAACTTCAGGTCTTGTTTCAAAATAGGCGACAGAGTCCTAGCAGAATTCTTCATTTCTCGCGATAACATTTTTTGCTTCTTAGTGGGGTTTTAACGAATTGTGGCTTTAACAGCATTAACAGCCTTTACAGTTATCTGATCTTTTATGGTCTTCGACAGAAGAAGTGTTGTTGTATCTGTTGATTGTATGATATACGAACATACGGCTGGTACCAAGCTCTGAAGTGTCTAGAATATGACCGACGGCTCTATACCCACTTTGTGCAAGGCGATCACTGCAATCCTATTTTCCTTATCACCCCATTCCATATTATAATTTGATAATGAACACTAAATAATATGTTAAATGGCGCGAATCCGAAAGAAGTTTCTAAAATAATAAACGCATTCTAAATTCAAAACAATTGAGAAGTTGAAAAAAAGAAAAGGTATTGTGTTATTTATGGCCAGACTATCTTATTAAGCAGTTTGTAAGCCATTCATGTTACCTACTCCTTAATCCAGCTCCAAGTAGCTCCAAGTAGGCGCTCATAACTCGATGAGGGCTTAGCATAATATATTTCGTTATCAAGAAGGAACATGCCTTGCAAGACTGCCGACTTGTGCCTTGGATCGACACGTGCGTGTCATTACAGCAATTATTGGAAGTAATGGATGCAAATTTTCTCAGTACTATTGCGATATCACGATTGCGATATGTATTGCAGATTAAACACACAGTGCTCATTATGTATAGTAGATGCTACTTCTTTATCAGTAATTCTTGTTGAGATCTCAAACGTTGTTTCGTTTTAAAACGTAATGTAATTGTACATTCTCTAAAATAAATATTACTTTAAACATCAAATATATAAGAAACGACACTAACGATTTAACGATTTGGCTCTACCGTTTGTTACCAATTAGAAATTAGGTCTTTGTTATGACGAGTGTGTGAGGTATTAGGGAATAATTCGTCCGTTTGTAGCATTAGCGTTTGATGCCGGTGATGTTTGAGTAACTGAACCAATAGCTTAATAGCTCAGTCAATCCGTGCGATGGATCCTCCCAAATGGAAGAGCGTTAGAACAGATCATTGAAACAAGCAGTGAATTTTACGGAAACAAAACATTTCAAACATAATCTGCACTGTTATGTTTGATTTTTAGCCACGTGTAAATTTCTTCTACACATTTTGCTCTTTTTGAAAGTTAATAGATTATTCCTTAAACTATTTGGCTTGGTTTATTTCCAAGCCAAATAGTTTTATACGTATTTAAGAAATTTTACTTTTTTGGGTAAATTGATGAGCCTTTGAATGTGGATATGATATGATTCATCGTCATTAACCTGATGGTAATTTTTATCAACCAGTGAAATAATTGTGAATTGTGTCATCTCCATTCTTCAATAGATTCGTGTTCAATTCTCATCTATCAGTTTATTGTTACTTTCGTATATTGGTAAGCGATGCAGTAGTCAAATGCAGTAGCTTTTACCGCCATCCCCATTTTAGAGTCCAGACGTAATATACAAACATTTTTCATGATGTGCACAGTAAAAAAAAGGAAATATCTATGATATAATTTATATAATAATCTACGCTATTAAAAATTGTAACTTATAATTTTTTTCCCAAACAGATGTTGTTTCATTTTCTATCTAACAAATTTTTATTACACTAGCCACATATGAAATTTCATTCGTTGAAAAAATGTATAATTACTTGACAAGTTAGGTTAAAACGCATGCATTTTAATCTATGAATAGCTTACGTCATTAATTAAGTAATAATTTAACACTTAACAATATAAACCTCACTGAATCTTCTTCTTTTGCGATGCCTCTTCACTATTGGAAGTTGGCCGTCAGCTCCGCATATCTCTTCTTGTCGCGTCTTTTCACAGTTATATTATGAATAAGGAAACTTATTCATAACTGTTACACTACTTTCTTGGCCGACCATACAAGAAAAGTTTTCTTAAATTATGAAACTATGTGACACATAACTAAAAATAAAAAACAGCCATCGCTGAGTTTCTTTGGTACAAAATGTCCCCTGTTGGAGTCAGAGCCTATTCAGTGGCGTATTTGAAATGCAACGAATGCGATGTTTTGCATTTTATCTTTTATCACATATGTTTTTAATAAAAGTACTCAGTTAATTGCAGTCTGTTATATATTCTCACATCATGAAGTTTTTTTAGGTCGATTAGTTCTGGAAAGTGAGAATTTCTACCATACGAACCATATATATTTTCAACGAGCCAAGCGTGTGTTCCCGATATCGATATGTTTTGGTGAAAAACATATTCAATCGCGCTGATTGAATAAATTCAGGTTTTTTGCCAGCAGCTCAATTTGATACGCCTGAATTGACAACCTTGCATATTCGTAAAAGCTCTTAGGTAGTAGTTTTTTTTCTTTGATTTAATGTCTCCAGTTTGTAGTTATGTGTTAAAGTGACTTAGTTTCTTTACTATTTAATTTTGCACTGTATATTACATTTTGAGCACATGGTTTTATTAACGTTAGCCTTAATTGAACACCTCTACTATCAAGTGGGTAAAAATTTCAATTTGCTCATGACAAGTGCTCCTCTGAGCTGTATTTAATTTGAGTTAAAGTTAAACTTGAGTTTATTAAAATAAATGTTTAAAACTTAAAACTACTGTGTGGGGTCGATAAATTCCCTGATTGATTTACTTAAAGTCTACCGTCACCTAGCAATATTAACCCCGGAAAAATGGTCAAAATAATATATTATAAGACGTATAGACCACAACAAAGCGACCGCAATTCGTTAATTAAGAAATTCGAATCAGGTGTACTCCCTGATGTACTACTGACTACTGAACTACGGACGTGAACCCACTTGTAATACCAGCTTACATACGGGAATTTAGTTAATGTACGAAGCTCATGAATAAACAATAAGCTTTGAATCCAGAGTAATTTGAAAACTAACGCTCAACAGAAATTGATATAATATCTGTCCTGAAATAAAATTGTAAGAAGCGAATTTTCCATTTGTATCGCAATATCGTTTATAGATTTGAGAGTTTTTAATGAGAAAACTGTCGGGATCTTTTTGTTTTCAAATTTACTAGATATTTTTTAGCATTCGACGAACATGTCTAACGATCGCCATCCTGCCTTTCACGTACGTTTCCTGGAAAGGGCAGATATTCGTGTGACGAATAAGAGCATTTGTACCAGACTCATGAATATATCTAATATAGATGTAGGTCTACCCTATAGGGTAATATCCATAACACAAGCCTTACAACTAATTGGTGTGAATGTAAAAAATATTATTATTTATATAAAACAACGATATTCTGAATTTCAGTGTGTTTCGTGTCATGCGATAGAGAACCATATTGGTTAGTTTTTTGCTCTAGTAAAATAAAGAGCTGAGTTATTTAAAACTATGAATATAATAAAATATTATCTATGAACTTATTTCACGAGTTTTTAAATCTGGCGTGTTTTTAGTTCCTCACAGAAACGTTCTGAACTAAACTTCGCAAGGCTTGCATGAATATTCACATGCCAGTACGTGGCCCCGCATAGTTTGTGAATTTCCACTATCAGAGTTATGTATGGAAATACGAAATGGCTCCATTAAACCTTGTTTAATGTTCAACAAAGCTTTAACAGTATCTATTATATTTCCAGAGTTATATAACATTGTTGAGGTTCAAAGTATTAGTAAACATTTTCTTTCGCTTAGTTAGTCCTTTTCTAGGCGATTTTACACATGAAAGTTTAGGTAGTGTAAGGTTGAATAGGATCGACGCAAATTGAATAAACATCAAATTCTCAGTACTAGCAAAAAGAGGTACTACTGGATATTTATAGAATGTAGCTAAGATGTAGATAATTCGAAAATTTTTATTACATTTTTCAAGAGCATTGATAGGCTAGTATTTTTACATGTGACTGTAATTATTAAACTTTACTTTTATCTATTATTTTTACGTAGGAATATAATTTGACACTTCAGGCGTTGCGACATAATTAGATTTATTAATTAACTTGATTTTACTCTCATTAATATGGATATGGATGATTCACTAATAATGATATGAATGATAGAACAACATAGTATTTGCATGTTGTATATCATAAGCAAAACATGAACTCTTTAAAAATGTACCTAACATGTTTACCATGTTTTTAGCAAATAAAGTCTTATTATTATTATTATCTTTTTTTTAAATGATAACTCAAACTCTTGACTTGTTGTGAGCATATCGTATTTACCGGAACGAGGGGTCCTTTGGCTTTGAACATGAATTTGCATGTCATTACAGCTAAGCGGCTTGAGAGTAACGCTCTGATGCACTAGGTTTAGTTGTTTGTGGTTATGAGGGAGTAAAACTAGTTCTCTTTACTCGCTTTGAGTTAGTTTATAACTTTTTATGAATTATACATATATTGTTATGTGAAATATAATAATAATATTTCTTACACTTACAACAATTAGCCTAGTGTATGGCTTGTGTTATGAATACAAGGATAACGGATAGACATATATATATATATATATATATATATATATATATATATACATAGATTTTTAATATTTATATAAATAGACTCAGGTAAAAGTGCTCGTATTTATCACACAAACATCTGCTCCTCCCGGGATTCAAAGCCAGGAGCGTCGGTGCGAAAAGCAGGATTGCTACCGTTGCATCAAACCAAACCAATATGTAAACATATATAAATTTCTTACCTACATTATATCTGAAATATGAACAGCGTTTTGCTTAGCCCTGCAGAAGAAGAATTTCTTTACTCAGTTTTAACTGTATGCTTGATTGTTGACATACTTAAGTTATTACATAAACATATTGAAATACTACCTTATAATGTGTGATTAGACGATCTTTTAACACATATCGACATTATCTGGCTTTGCTTCCGGTTCAGTTCTCTTATGATCTATTATGAACTCGGTAAATCTTATAAAAGCTTTCGAGAATTCGTCTACCGCTGACTAAGCTAGCTTCGGCATCCACTTCTAGCAGGATTGTGTCAAATCGGAAATATTTACTTTAGCTTCTGAAGAACAAAGGCCTTCTCGTTTCTTTATTTGTGTTCTTTCGGTTGGAAGCGTGAAATCGCTGTTCTTAAATTAGTGTTTGAGATAAAAGGGCCTGCAACTAATAGGAATTCTATGCTCTTCACAGGGTCGACATATATTTATTATAAAGGATGTAATGTACCTAGAAGATGAAATATATAGTCCATTCGCAAAATATTATTTCATAAATATTATATCAATTACGAAACACTGAAATTTTATGCTATATTTAGGTGTTCGCAATTAAAGTAATAAAATTATAAATTTTGTACATCATTATATTGTAGGATGGTTTTGCCACGGTCTAAAGTTATAAGAAATAGATATAGAACGCTATCTTAATATATTAATATCGTTACTTAGTTGAACGTCTTCATTAAATCAACACCACCAAGTAATCTTACGTAGGCCGTAAGATACGTCATTATTTCAAATACAATAATGATTAATTTTCTTTCTAGCCATTCGACAAGTGCTATATTGGGGCAACAGCGGAGCTGGATGAGGAGAGAGTATTCTGTGGTCAGATGGCAGCCATCTACCTATTCGGGGAGGCCCTCACCACACACCAGATCTGCGCCATGCACAGACTCGGCCCCGGTTATAAGGTACAATAATCAATTATGTCGATAATTGCTTTCGAACATAATACTCTCACAAAAATAACTTATCAGTATATTTTATTGAACATTGCACCTTTATAGTCGAGAAAGACACCACTTAATCTTCTCAAAAATGCATAGTTCGATAAATTACAGATTAATGTGTCGTCAGCTATGTGAAACTATGAATTTATTTGGGAAGCAGCTTTTATTACTCTGATATAGAATTATCAATTAAGGCTGATATGAGCGAAGAACCGCTTTTTAATGTAACAATTCAAGATTTTGGCAGCCGCTATTTTTCTGCACGTTTAATTAACACTTAATTTATATTTTGTTTCTTGCTAACAATGGAAACAGAGTCAGTTTCGGTTTGACAACGAATGCAACATCAGTTTACCGGAGAACCATAAAAGGGTGAGCGAGACGACCGCTCCCAAGCTTGAAAGCGCTGATTTTCCATCCGACCCAGAATCCCCCCTTCCTTCCGAACCTCAGTCCCTCGAACCCGCTTCGCAAGATGAAGATACCAAGAAAGCAGGATCTGAAGAAGCATGCGTAGTTGTGAAAGAAGATGCTACTCCTCGAGGAAGGCGCATGGCTGATGAAGCGCGTGAAGTTGCCGCTGCTCATGCGTCCCTGCTCGTAGATATTGAAGCATGCAAGCGTGTAAGCATGCCGCGCCGCCCGCTCTTTTTATAGTAAAATACAATGTTTGTCTTGCTTTTTTTGTTGCACCGGAAATCGACTGGTCATCTGAATTCGTGATAGCAAAAAATATCATAGCTTCAGCTAACCAATCGACCTCCAAGCACTGTATAAACACTTCTGTTCTGTCCGTTTGCTATAGTCCTTGTGTGGTACCAGGGTCAATTTCGTTTCGACGCTGAGTGTAAAACGCTGCTGCCGTCCAGCGATCTTCGGGTAGACCGCTACGGTGAACTCATCTACGACCCAACACAGAACATTCATGACGTAAGACAAGCCGGAAATATTATAACTTATGGGATAACGGTGTGTGGTGGATATTTACCTACTCCTGTTAATTTAGTATTTTCCTTACACATTTACTGTAGTTCTGCTTCAATATTTTTGGGGAAAACATATGATAGATAATTTATAATGATAATACTTCAATGTCTATATTTCTCTTCAGTAATTGGTGCTGGTATGAATAAAATTTTGAAAACAACCTGATTGTTTGTGAAATTTAAGTAATCTAATTAATAAAGGGTAGCCAAAAAGGCCTTGCTTGAGGCTGTTAAAATAATTTATCTCATCTCTTGAGAAAAACACCTTCTTCTATAATCGTTAAAATGATTGGAGGGAATAAAGGCTTTTTAATATTTCAATTAATCCTAATGATAATTTGAAAGTCTACTCTTGCTTATTCCAAACTTAACAAAACAGTTTTCATTGAAATAATGATCAAGTTCGATATTGTTTTATTTATTACACTTGAAGTTTCCAAGAGAAATTCTAACTTAATGTCATCTTTCATCGCACCATTACTGTCCAAAGTATATTGTTAGTGACTGCTCTGAAAAGTCCATTTGTCTTTTGAAGAGAGGTGCGGCTACTGAAACGGCCCGTTGACTCGCAAATTTATTTCGTGCCCTGAATTTTACAACTTTTGGGTGCAAATTAACAACTTCTTCAGTCCTAAGTAAATAACCTTATGTACACGTTTTACATGTTAAATCACACACTTTGATTCAATTACGTCGAATGTAGTGGATAATATATACATAATTATTTAGTAGCATCATGGCTACGTTTGACGGACTAGTGTGGTTTATGCATCATAAAATATAACATTTCATTTGTTTGCCATAATTATACATAATTAATAGGCAGGACTTATTGTTCTTTTCATAAAAGATAACGGTTCTTAATAAGAAAATGCCACCATGCCTACTTTAGCTACAGGATAACAGATCTTTACAGATAAAAGAAAATAATTGTGGTTTCATTTTTAATTTAATTTTTATATTAGAATACGCACTTTCATATTTTGCTGTTTTTCATATGCGGTTCTTTTAACATGCGACTAGGAAAAATTGTTTATTTTGTATTATTTACATAAAATAAAAGTATACTTACGTTACGATGTACGAAAAAGTTTTTCCATTATAATTTAATGGGCCTTTGAGGATTACACAAGTAGAAAAATGTAATTTATTTTTTATAGCAAAAGTGTCTGAAGAAAATACATTTCAGTACAACTATTACCGTACTTAGATCAAATAAATTTTCGTAATGAAAATATTGTTATTGTTTCTCTGTGCCTTATTTGACTAATTGAAAATAAATTAAGTAGCCTTATTAATACTTTTAAAGAAATAATTCAAACATTTGACAAAATTGTACTAAAATAATAATTTTATTTATTATATTCCATCAATTTTTTGGTTAAACTTTGTTTTCTTCGTAAAAAAGTGTAATCTCGTAAAATTCACTTTAAGCGAATCGCTATTTTTTCTTAAAGTAACTTATCAAATTAGCGGTTGGCTGTACGTCAACCAAAGAAAAAAAATGGAATCGGTGTATATGTAAAACAATATCTTACGTTTTTTTTGCTATAAATAATACTGGCTTTAATATTTATTAAATATTCTGTGTCCTTCTAACCAATAAATATCCAATAAAGCTAAATTTTTAAATCAGATTTTAATTCAACCACAGTATTATAATAATAATAACAACAATAATAATAATAAATATAATAATAATATAATATAATAATAATAATATAATCATATATATTAATAGTTTTCATACTTACTACATAACTAGTTTTGTACTATGATCAAAAATCATTTTAAAGACCGCAAATGCTCAGTAAATGTTGAGTAATTATTTTTTTAACTTACTAACTGTGCTCCTGTTATAAGTTGCAAACGTAATAAAACATGTTCACCGCTCCGGACTTATACAATTTAAGGTTCCCGAAACTTTTTCATTGGTCTAATTTTCTTCTAGTCCCAAAACTTCTTTAACGAGTCCAATTTTGTTGATTTTTCTTACAAAATCAATTCAGCAAAAAATCTATTTAAGTTAAATTTCATTGTTCGACCTTTTTTAATAATGGAGAACTCGGAAACGTCGTCAAAACTTTGCCAATTAAATATCTTAAATTAATTAGTTGGCTCTAAAAGATAATGAGTATTTAAACTGTCCTTTGTGTAGTATATTTACTATGGTTTGTTTCTTGAAGCTTATCGAACTTCAATTTCTACAAGAATTCTTTAATTTCTAGAAGTACGTATTGTCTTTACAACTAACACCGCAAGGCTATTCTTAACTATCATCTAAAGGCGGGGTTACTTAGGATTTGGATCTTTGAAAAACTTACGCCGTTTTGTCAGTTGCTTTGTTATTATTAGGAATATGGTGTGTCTAAAACAACAAATAAACACATATGATTTGTTCCTGCGCATGAATGCACATTCCCTTTAGTTTTCTGCACGCACACAGGCATTACCAGTTTTATTACTGCACAAGTATATTATATACTTTTTCCCTTAAAACCACATATTTATACACTTACACACATACTCCTTAAAAAGTGTTATAATCCAAAGCACCTCACCTCAAAATACCAATTATCGAAGGATCACAACACCAACATTTTAATTGTGTATTTAGGTATGACACAAATGCGTAGTTAATTATTGTCTTGTATTAAAACACATTATAATGTTGGATACTTTTGTAATAAACATTACAGAAAGGCTTTACCTTTACCTATTTTAACCTCTAACCTCAATTTAATCGTCTGGAGACTGTGCCAATTCTTTAATTGTCTACCGAACTAAACGCGATGTGACTTTCTTAACAACCTTACAAATTAATACTGTTCCCGACTCCGGCGATGAGTTTCTGCTCGTTAAAACGGCAAATTATAAAACCAGACTGTGATCTGAAGACTGTTATGTGTACAGGCGTATTTGCAAAACAGTATCGTGCTTGGATATACAGATTTAGCGGATAATACTGTTATTTTATTCCTGGTAAAACATTCACCGTATTCATTAGTTAACTAATATTAAAAAAACATAAATTTAAAAAAAAAGCTAGAAAGCGACGCAATATATGGAGAAGATAATAAATCAAAATTTGGCGTTGCTATTTAGTTTAAATGTGAATCTAATGGTACCTCTTAAAATTTCATAGAAAGCAAATACTATATTTAGACAAAAAAGTACTAACTGAATTTTAAATAATTTCTTGAATAATTTAGCAAAACAAAATCTATAAACCTCGTGTCAATATAATCTATACTAAATTTGTGAGTAATAAATTACGGTAAAACTTTACCTATTAATTAGTTGTTAGTTATTAGTTAGTCGGGGCTTTATCCTACTAAAGAACAAGTTTTATTTTCATTACTAAGGTAACTTTGTATGGTACCGTCATATAGTGGAATCGTGTGCCTTTTATATTTACAGATCTATAAAACACACTTCAGTGATATTTGTTTTATCGAGTAAAATACTTGATACCGTTTGAACGTTATTCGATAAAATGACCCGAAAATAATTGATAATTTTGCAAAATATCGAAAATTGTGTGGTTTTTAATCACTGGTAGAATGTACCCTGAAACAATTCATTCGTGGATAAGATTACAATATGTTTTGAAAAATACAGCTGTAAGAGATTTACCATTATCCGAACGACAAAACATGGTTATGCTAAATCAAGTTCAGCATTAAAACTATTTAAAACACCTTGGAGTGTATCTGAACAAATCCCCGACAGGTTTAATATTAAAACACAAGACGCCGCTACAAGGGGGGTGGGGGCCGTTCATCTCATTTCACAGATTGTGTTCGCTTTAAAATGCTGCAGAAAGGTAGGATAATCTCTGGATGTGACACGGACGAATGAAAACGGAGCATACGATGCGACTGAGTTGTTTATTCCTGTTTCTCGTTTTATTCTTTTGTTTTACGTCTAGTGCTGAAGTCTCGAGATTAGTTGTATTTTCCTGAAAGGTATTGCGAATGCTATTAGCGCCTTATTTATTCTGTTAGCTAAACAATTTTACACGGTGCGTATACGAGTCTTTCGCTGTTACCGCGTTTTTCCCTCAGTTATGTGTTATGAAATCTTTAATTTGAACAAACTGGCATTTGATAATTTCAAATGGAATGCTTTAAGGATTTCCAGAACACTAAGACTCGCCGACAAACTTTCGACCTATTCCGGAAAACTTATTCGATATTTAGAAATTTAACAAATATGGTAATTCATTGACTTAGGTTCCTATATTTTACTAGCGTAAGGAGTGCATTAAAGCGTATCTGAAATGGCACTTACGCATTGGCCCTCAAACAGCAAATTTGGACTAACGTGACGTAATGGAGACTTTTAGCATGCTGGGGGTATTTCGCGAAGTAGAACAACATTACCTTGTAGGTATGGGAGATTTTTTATTTGCATAAGTAAACACTTACTTGCGTTATATTACATTATATATACTAGATTATATTTACATTACACTAGTAATATATAACTCAATGACTTAAGTCTGAGTTCTTTAAAATGTTGTTTCCAGTGTTTTTAGGGTTGTGCTTGGTGGTGTCAGGAGCCTCCCAACTTCCGTTATAAAAGTTGGGCGCTACCGGTTATGAGATCCTCGAAGCCTATTCCCTGGATCGTGACGAAAATAAGGCTCTTTTTGCTTTATGTAGCTGTTACTTGTGCGACTCCCTTTGGCGTTCTGTACGCGCACATTGTGATGGATCGGGAATTCAGTTTGTTTCGTTTTGTAAATTAGATCCATTTCCTGGAAGACCGTTGTTTTATGTCTATTCCGTTTCTTTAACAGTGATATAGATTTCATTACAATTTTTTCCGGTAAATAACGTTTACAATTTATTCAATTGAAACTGAATATATTAAATTGAAATATACCATGACGGTAACAAAAAACAATTGCTTGTTCAAAATGATATCTCTTATGCGAATTGTGGTCAAATCGACAAAACATCCAGCAAAATATTTTGAATGTTGATCATATTTAGACCTTTGGGTCCTCTCATTAATATGAACTAATTTTTACTGGTACTGAATAGATTTTAATTTCATGTTTTTGTCTATTTAATACTGATCTCATCTCATTCATCCTGTGTAAAGGCTGCTGAAAAGGAGTCGCACTGTCTGCTGCCCTGGTGGAAAAGAAGTTGAATAGGAATATTTATTTATAAAATGTAAATCAAATTATGGAACTATAAATAATAAAACGTTAAAATCCATTTATTGCAAGTAAAACGAATTTAGAATGTTAAAATTATTTTTAATAAGCTTATAATAATTATTTCATTTTGTTATATTTTTCATTTCAATCATTTCAATAAAAAGTGGCGCAATATGTTAGGCGCGGAAGTGTAAGAACGAAATATTATTTTGATCACTCATTGTCTGCAATATTTGTAATTTTGTTTTAATATTATAGCGTAAATGCTGTTTCGTGCCCAAATTAACAATACAAATCTCTTTGGAATATCACAACTTCCCAATTACAGCATAGTTTGCAAGTTTCCTTCTGCTTATGGAATAGCTTGAAAGTTTGTAGTGCTACTACGAATGCCTCCGAGGACACCGGGGCGTAGTTCGATTATCGTAGAGACACCTTAGTGGTATCAGCACAGAAATGATCTACAAAATTCGATATTTTAGTTTCAATCTAATATTTTTGCTAAAATAAAGCGCAGTTTCTTTAAATTGTATAAGTGAGTCTATTTTTTTAAAAAACCTATGCAACATCCTACATCCCTAATTTACATCCGAGTTCTTTGACGAGAGCCTACGCCACTTATCCAGTAAATTGGTCCAAGTTGGCTTTACATTACAGATTATTAATACATAACAACAAAGGAATGGCACTTATTTCGGATACATTTATTATTACTTGCAGCAATTAATTTGTATTATTTAACAAACAAAGAAATAACGTCGGTTGGCATTAAAAAAAATTAAACTTCAATAGTTCAATCTAGCAACATCAACCATCCAATGTGCGTCCAAGATCTTTGTCCAATGCAACTTAAATTTTTTTTTTTGGATAAGCGGCATACCACCGTAAATATCTTTATCATAATGTAAACGACTCTCTTACCTCATGCAGAATGCGTAACAAAATACCGTGGGATTACCGTGGATTTTACTTATTCATATTCAGATATATTTAGAGATCACCATTTATCGATGACTAGGAAGATATATTTTAATACGTCTGTACATATAGGTATTATAATGAAAAAATAACACTCTACCACGTGAAAAGTTTCATCGCCAATCCGGCTTGGCATATAATATTTATTTATTATCTAAAATAGACTTAGCTTTATTCACAGGATTTCTCTAATAAAATTATAGCTCGAGCAAAAAAAGGTCTTACAATCGGAATACTAATACAATGAACACACAAAATAGTACCCCACTCCTTTACGATTTGATAAGCATTGTATTGCTCGATACAACCTTTTGTGCCCATTGTTGCTCTCAATCGAGATTTTTTTTCCCACGTATTTACTTGGAAAATGAACGAATACCGTTGTTATTATTGGAGAATTGTGAGCTATATTATTTCCGGAACGTATATGAATGTTTACTCGCATATCTAAGGTTTTCTTACATTCAATGTCTGTTATCTTTGTGTAATCATTTTGCTGGATTGTTTCCACATCTTTAAATATTCCTCTTTATTAATTTACTTTTGAAACTTGCGTTTGCCTGATCTAATTTCAAATAATGTATCAAACAAATTTCTAACTTGATAAAATCTTGTTTAAAGGAAAATAAACTTTTTTGTACCAATACAAAGATAGGGTACACCTAACACCAACCAACTGGCATTGAAGTATGTATATAATTGTCAAAAAAATTAATAAACGTTCAAATTATAACAGCCTTATTCTTTGCGAGCCAGCCGTCTTCAGTATTTCAATCTCAATAAGATTTTACCGCTCGGCAAACGCAGTTTGATACATGGAGAACTTGTTTTTAAGCACAACTTATGAGGAATAGTATCTAATTACGTAATATTACGAGTAAATGATATTAATTTGACATGTAATTCGATACATAATAATATTTTTATTACGAGTATTATTCACATCCCTTTATCATGATAACTACATACGTATTCATCGCGTTTTATTAATGCTATTAATTAATGTATCTAGCTAGTCGCTACCTTGTTAATAATGTGAATCCTTACTAATGATGATACAATAATGTAACAATCTTTGATGATATCATGATGTTGTCTTTATTATGTGGGTTTATAGAGTATCTCTGGTAAGTTTTTCTGTATATCTGTTCATGTTATTTGTATGCTATCCTTCTATTAACATACACATATTGCACGTGTACTTTTCAATAAAATGTTAACTCTTGGTAAGAGGTTTTATTAGGTTTTCTGCATGTATTTGTATAAATGTTTGTAGCACCCCCTTATGCGATAGACGCATAGTCTAGAACTGGCATTTTATTTTTTATTGATGTAATATTATTGTGAATTGTCTCTTTTATAAGCACTACAGCAGTGACGCTAATAAATTATGCTTACATGATGTTTATTCTTTATTAATATTTATAAATCTTAATTTGATTCTTGTGTAATAATTTACCAACTATTATTGTGTTTTCACGATTGCTTTGTTTGCTGCGTTATTAACTTTTTTCTTTTGTGGTTCAGGTGCTATACGACGGCAAGTTATCGTCAGCCATAGTCTTCATGTACAATCCAGTGGCTACGGATGGCCAACTGTGCTTACAATCTGCGCCCAAAGGCAATGTTTCATACTTCGTACACACACCTCACGCCTTAATGCTACAGGTTATCACTTTCATTATTATGAATTCCTGGTACTTTTATGGTTGACTTTACTAATAAATTTTATAGTATAGTAGTAAACTTTTTTGACTGATTAACACTTTCCATTCATTCACAGGAAGTAAAAGCAGTGGTGACACATTCCATTCACAGCGCTTTGAATTCTATAGGCGGAGTGCAAGTTTTGTTTCCATTATTTGCGCAACTCGATTTATCCCACGACGCACCCGCATCCGAGCCAAAGAGAGACCCTATGTTATGGTATGTTCTCCTAGTACAATTTCACAAAGAGGGTGTTTTCCCTAGCAACAGGGAACATTGAAATTATTGTTATGTTCTGTTATGCTGTAGCTTAATAGCAACCAAACTATCTAAAAGTTTACGAGTATCTCTAATTTAATCCGCCCCTAACCTTTTGTCGGTTAATGGTCAGATTTACAAAGACACACTTAATAGTGAGTTTGAAACTGTACGTAAGTACAATCATCAGAATTAGAATAAAATCCTCGGAGACTAAAGAATGTGTGGAATTTGCCCAAACAAAGTTCCACCTCAATTCTAGTTTTAACAATATTGTAGGTCGGCACTCACTTAACAGTCAAAGTGAGTTCCGACGGAATTCCTATGTTAAATCACAAGTATACTCGGCTTAAAGAGAATTTGCGTGTCTCTAGCACTAAGGCAATCCATTAATATTCGAAGTAGCTTCGGCCGCATTACTCGGCTAAATGCACTTTCACTGTCGGTTCGCAATCGTCCCTGAAACTCGGCCTCAGTAACTGGTTAATAGCAGCTATGAACTAACTCCTCGCAACTCCTAATTGCCTGGTGTCGACTCTACGCACCCGTCGAGATTTATTGGGGACATTTTGCGGGTACAATTTATAATTTAAGCTCGAAGCCGCTTATTAAATTAGATAGATCTTTTATGACATTAATTATGTGCGCCGTTAAAATTTATGTTATGCTTGTGCCCAAAAATCTTTAAATATTGAAAATAATTACCAAAAATAGAAGGTCTATTAGCTAAATTTGGAATCATATTAATTCAGTCAGTGATTATGGCGATATGAAATAGGAAAATTTCATATCCATAATCACATAAGTTTTACGTTGAGTTCAAAGAAACTCTCCCCCTTAGAAATATGATAAAACTGTGCTCACTTCAAAGGTGATGCGAGACATTTTATTCCTAGCATATTTCTGTTTTGTAATAAGTTGACGTTCGATTTATGCGAGTCGAAGGCATGTTCAATTCTTTGGATTAAAGAACTGCTTTGATCACTCGTTTAGAAACGCATTAAGACCTCGTTAGTCATGTATGAGCATTCAGCGCATTCTGAATCAAACCTTACTGAGATTATGTGTCTCACTTTTATACAGAATATGTTTAGTATTTTTTCTTGTGAAAAATGTGTAGTTTTTAGTATTTTAACAAGCATAAATTATTCTTATTTAAAGAATTGTTTGTTAGGTTATTTGCTTACTTTTAGAATTTTCCGCTGACTAGCTGTAAAAATTTTGATTTTTCGCGTTGCAGCTCTAAACTTCTCGGCTTCGTATGCTCACTGGTGGAATCGTGCAGTACAGTACAACAACATATGCTACAGTGTCGTGGGTTCCTGGTAATCTCACATATGCTTCAAAGATGCAGCCGCGACCATCTTACGCCAGACACACTTGCTTCGTTCCTACATCTAACGAAACATCTTGTGACATGTTGTTCTCCAAATTCAGATTTGCTGTTAAAACAGGTAAATCAACTTCTTAACACAGTTAGAAATGTCACAAAATTATGCAATCCATATTTGAAATGTTAAGAAAGTATGCATCGCACAAATGCTTTCCTAACGGGACAATAGAAAAATTTAATACTTAAATTTAGTGTTTCTTATAAATATTAAAATTAAAATGTGAAGAACGCTCTTCTTACCCTAATCGCCACCATAAAGATATTTTTCTTTTTCTAGTGACAATATTATGCAAGTCAAATATATTTTCATAATTTCGACCCTTAAATTGAGGAAACGAAAAATGGCTTCCTGAGCTCGGTTTAATAAAATGAAGTATTCCGTAAATTATTTATGTAAGGTACTCATCTAAATTTTCCTATTTACGAGAGTACTTAAAAGCAGTCAAGCAATCTTTGATGAATTGATGTATAGCCTGTCCCAATCCAATTTAATGAAAATGTAAACAAACCTGTTTCATTTAAAATTCTTACACTTTCAGCCACTAAATGGATATAAAAACACGTTCATAAGTAATAAGAAGGTTTCAACATGTATCTCACTAATGTTTCTAAAGACCATAGTTTGTTTAACATATTTAAAGTTTATTTGAAAAACTTAAGACGAAAAGTGTGGTTATTAATCCAAAGAAAAAAAAATTCTTATCTGTGTTCGCATAGTGTTTGACCGTAAAAGTCTATGTGTTAATTCAATTATTACTTCAATTAATTGATATATCAATTGAGATAATAATTATGTGAGAGGTAACGTCTGTGGGGCTACGTTCGGATGACGGACTCGTCACGACAACATGACGAGGTTGTCCATAGTGAAAAAAAAGCATGCAGTCAGCGATTAACATACAAAGCCAAAATTGTTGACATTGACAGATAGCCGATAGAATTTATTTATTTAAATGACCGTGTAATCAGAACGGGGCGGACACGTTTGTTCGACACTGAAAGTCCGATGACCGAAAGGGGTTGTTATTTTCATATCTTGTCAAAACGAGTAAACGCCGTTGTAAACGAGCCACGCGTACAGCGGCGGGCGGTGAACTGGTTAGAGGCGGGCCAGGCGCGTCTTTTTGTCAAACGGTCAAAACATCTTATATTGCATTAGACTAAAGCGTCTTTTCGAAATATGTTATAATATACAGGGTGTTTCTTTTAAGGTGCCAAGCCGGTACTGATAGTTGAGTTCCGCGATGTTTGTAATTTCTGAGTTGTAATTTTTTTCATTATTTTTAACGACTGAACGGCTTTAAAAAAGTTATAACTTTTGACGTGATAATGACTTATAAATCGATAAACGCCGGCTGCACGCACGAAAAAGCATGACTCATTGTCACGTTCCGTCGTTGTTGCGTTCCTCATTGTCACGTTCCTCATTGCCACGTTCTTCATTATCACGTTCCGCCTGAGCTGGCGTGCAAGCTAGAGAGAACAAGCGATAGAGAGACACGATATCAGCCTAAGCGATCGGCTTGTAACGCATCTAGCTCTCTTCCACTTCATCGGCCGATGCGTCCGAGTAGGATAGAGACAGCGTGTAGGTTGTACACAACCTACACGTGAACCCTTTTATCAACTGTTAATAAAATGAAGTCAAAAGTAAATGTGATTTCAACTGTTTATTACAACAACAATTGCGACAAAAAAGGTAATGAATTCTTGCACTTTAAATTATAAAAAATGTTGTTCTCATACATACATAATGTAATACAGACAATTAATTGGCAAAATTATACGTAGTATGAGAACTGGTGCCCGAAGAAAGAAAACCAGTGTTACGGGTCGCTAGGTCTCATCCCCTGGGTTATTCAAATATCTTTGTTACTAAAGTACTAACAAAACAGTGCATGTATATATAAGAAAGTCGAAACAAAAATCGTTGAGCAAAAGGAAAATATGGAATGAACCTCTCGGTGAGTAAATGTGGAGCTGCGTGTATAAATGTTGAGAGGGTATGTAAAGATGGTAATTTAAAGTGGGATGGGATGGGAATTTACAGTGGATTGAAATGGTTACTTAACAATGAACAACAGAGACTCGGTACCCTAATAATTGAGCGACAATAACCAAGTTAACAAATGCCGTTTGCATGCAGTTTTACACATAGGTTTTAAGAATTTGATTAGCGATATAATGTTATAAATTTGTTCTTTGATTGTTAAAAAAAGGAGCATCGGTCGGCGAGTGCAGTAATAATAGGTTCTGTTACAATTTTAACTACAAAGTAAACTAAAAACTACAAAATATCGCGGAACATACATGGGGCTTAAATCAATAGGTATAAGTTTTAAACTATCACCTAGCACCGGCTTGACACCTTAAAAGAAACAGCCTGTATATTGAGCACCTTCGGTTGAATAAGAGCACTTTTGTTAAAGATAAAATTGTTAAAAAAAAAGTTTTGAAAATAAGTTTTACGCAAAAGTATGACAGTGATTTGGGGTACATAATAATTACATCAAAACAATGTTTTTGACCAATAAGATATTTAATGCAAATAAAACCCTTAAGTAATATCATCTCGTTTGATATTAAACTCTGCCTATTTTTATGTTATTTGAGAACATATTTGATCGCAAGAGCGAGGGATATTTTAGACATGTCTGTCGGTTTTTTTTAACTCTTGCATCATATTACAATACAAATTTCTGGTAATATGTGTTAAAATTAAGTTTGTAATGTATCATGATGTGATCGTAAATTTGTAATATAGAATTGTACAATCAACTTGAAAATAGGCAAAAAGCACATACCACAAAATACAGCTGTGTTCTGTTTTATTTACCTGTATTTTTCATATGGCGTTTTTATCTTTCTGTACTTCGATATAAATATAAAATGTGTAAAAAGACCCTTAATGGAAATTAAAGTCTTGAATTGTTTCCATTATCACTATGATTTTTTCGTATGATGGTCATAGCAATGCTGGAAAAGTGGCGGCGTTATTGAACATAAAATCCTTTTATAATTCGGTTTGCATGAAATCACGTTTAATATGCTATTATTGCACATTCTTTAATACGTTCACACGAGAACTCGACGATACACACGGCGTGCGTCATTTAAAACGTGTGTCATTTTATACATTTTTTAAGATGTGATAAGTAGTTATTTATCAATTATTTTATTCTAACTTATTTTCATGCAACTATTCACACTTCCTTAAGGATCATTTTACACACAGCATAGGTATATAACTAAGGTGACCTAGCACATAATTTAATATCACCTTTAATTTTTAATTCTTTTGAGTCCAATGTATTGAAAATCTCCACTAGCAAAATTCCAAGAGCTGATTTCACAATATTATATAAACGGCAATATATTCTAAAAGAAAATATTTAAAAAATAGAGCATCATTTTCGCTGTGACATAATGTCATTTTGTCAAGAAATATATACTAAACTTACAGCCCAGTATATATGCTCACTAACGTCGAACTTGTTTTCAATCCGGTTTTCTCATCCGTTCATAAAACGTAACATAAAACGTTGCCTATCGACAAATTACGTAGATTACTCGTCATATTTATGTTGCTCGATTTAATTTAATGAAGGTATTGAGAAACCGGCTCTGTAATTAGTTTCCATTCATTTTTGAAAAGTTATAATATATGTTGCATATTATATATAAATATCTAAATGTTTCCTCTCGATTGTATTTCTAAAAAAATACATCTAATCTTAAGTGTCATAGAAGTTGGTAGTAGGTAATGGGAAGTTTACTCCTTCGTAAAACGATCGAGGGTTAACTGATGAGACTGCACTGAACTGTCAACACACTTTGGAAATCGAAACAAAAGTACACATTATAATTTTGTAGAGGCAGAGGGTTAAAATGTGGTGAAAATGTTTAGTTAAGATTTACCCTCAGAATTTATTCGATCGTAGTATTCGTAGTCTGTTATGCAAATATTAACTCAAATAAGATAACAATTCTACTAATTAAAAACATACACTTGTAGTATATACGAGTTTATTTTTACTTAGACTAGATGTTCGAGTACCTTTCAGGAGCCGTATTTATTTTCTCAAATAGTTTCCGAAACTAATAAAAAGATAATGTCCTCTAAGGCGTTCAACTTTTCAAAACCTAGTTTTTCACCAGTTCTTCTTGGAAGGGCCTCGCATTTTCCGAACTTGTGATTAACTCAGTAGTTTTCAATAGCTTAGGGATTGATATATGCAAAATAAAATACAATGTAACTGTTCAAAATATAAGTTTGAAAAAATTGAGAATTAAAATAGATGTAATAAAGTCAGGAATCCGCAAAAGTTTTTTTTTTCAATGAGTGAACGCTTTTGGACCGTAAAGCTGACAGGTGACTGACAACATCTAAATATGCAACACTACTGTGTGGAAAACATTTAACTTGAACTGGCGTTTCAAATTCTAAGTTTTGGGCCATCACCATTTTAAAATTTATCCTCATAATTCTCTTTAACTTTAATTTGTATTTTCGTATCGGTTTCCGAAGTAGATATATTAATATTTTATGTATGTACCTACCATAAATAAGTTTTTTTGATGGTTGTAAGCGCATGCTCCTCTTGCTTCCACCCACTTGTTTCAACAAACTCCTCACTTTTATTATGAGAAATAAACGAAATGAGAAATATCACATATCCATAGAATCAAATAAATAATAAGCAGCTATTGTTTTCAGTGTTCTTCCGATATAAATATCCATTGATATTCGTTTATTTCTCACAAGCTGTTTAATCGAATAACTAAGAGTTTTGAATTAAATAGCTGTCTTATGTCCCCAATGTGTCCGTTAACCTTTTTTAAATACACTCATTTAATTCTCCATGTAAAAAATAAACACTTTGTCAATAAAAACACATATTTTTCTACTTCACATTTAAACCAGCTTGTAAATGTTACGAAATGTGGATGATGTTTAGATCATGGAAATTGTAAATAATTTTAATGGCAATTGAGTTTTAAAAAAAAAACAAAATATCACTTTATTGCAAAATCATCTGTACAATATTCACTTAAAGGTAATGGTTTAGAATTGGTGAAATAATGACCTGGCACAGCTTTTGCAAAAAGAGCATTGCTTTTGGGGAAACAAAATAATATTAAGATTTAGTAGAAACCAACTTAGCCAGTCAGCGAATTATTATACTCCAGGGACCATCTTCCATCGGGGGACGTAAATATGTAATTTTAAAAAGAAAAATATAAATTTAAGGTGTGTACATACCCAAATTTAAAGCTAAATATATAAAATGTGTAATTATTGTGCTTTACAAAAATGAATCCGAGAGCAAGAGAGCAAACGCTATCAGCCATCGAACAGTAAAAGGTTAATGCTAATTGCAGTCTTTCTGCCAATCTTTCCTCACTTGGCAGCTCCTGGACCACATCTTGTTCAACCCTGCCTTGTGGATCCACACCCCAGCAGCAGTGCAAGCTAGGCTCTACTGCTACTTGGCTACCGACTTTTTGGCTGATGCGCATATCTATGGCAGCGTCAGAAGGGTTAGCACAGTTCTACAGACAGTACACACGTTGAAATTTTACTATTGGGTAGTGAACCCAAGAGCGAAGAGTGGAATCTCGCCGAAAGGAATGGGTGAGTAACTTAATGATAAGTAACTCAAAGAAACCTTGAACAATTTAGATCCGAAATTAATTCTGAAAAGGTTGTCTGGAAGAGATCGCTCTGAGCGATAAGACCGCCCATTGTAACACTATTTTAAGTTTTCTCTTGTTATCTTATTATTTCAATGTGGTGTTATCAATAAAGTGTTTTGTATTGTATTGTATTGTAATATATTATTCTCATTTTTGGAAGTTTTTTGAAATTCATTACTGGAATAAATTTTAATACAACTAAAATTTATAGCCTATGCCCAACAGTGGGCGTCAAAAGACTGCTATGATGAAAAATAATATTAGTAAAAATAAAAAATAATCGCACATGTAATTCCTTCAAAAAATATTTGTGGACAAAGCCCCTGAATTATATTTTGTCATAATACTTTTCAATTATGTATCCCTCGTGTTACAACTTTTTCTTGTGATTCTTAATCGACGAAATGAGTATCATTTTTTGATTTCGTTGGTTGGTTTGGTTGTTATAAATAATTTAATAAAAACATATCATAGGAATCACTTTTTGGAATATTTGACCTGTTAAATGCATCAGAGATGTATTATGTGCATGTCTTTGTGTAAGTGTAAATTCATTTAAAATACATTTCAGAGTTATAAAAGTAAAACATTAAGAGTTATTGAAATACTTATATTAAATGTTTGTGTAAATGGTTCTAATCTTAAAAGACCATAAAGTAATAATGGCACTTGAGTAAAAAGTTTTTCAATTATCGTTAGGCAAATTAAATCAAGTGGTTGAATTTTGTATATATATGGGAGAGTATTTAATTTCTGACTTTGTACAGTATTCCTTATTATTTAACACAGTACTTTGCATTATTAGGAAATGTATAGAAAAGAAAGACGTCGTCCAACATTTTGAATGTAAAATATATAAAAATCGATATAAAATAAAAGTAAAAATATTTATTCAGAAATTTATTTCACAAAGTAGTAAATTGAATTTATTCTCATATTTTGCGTAGATGCTTTTGGCATTCTAAAGATACCTGTATACATACAAGGGCGGTAAACAAATCCTTTTAAATATGATTTCATTAGTAACTCGTGTTTACTTAAAATTACAATCTTAAACATCTTCTGTTAAGTACTTTCTTTTGTTTCTAAAGATATCATTAACGTAGTAATCCGTTTCTGTCTTTCCGCAAATTGTTTTGCGATGCCAAGCGACGATAATAATTGGGCTAAACGGCATCTCAATTTGGGGCTCTTGATCTGTCTCTGCCAAATGCAAACGTTATGATACGAACACCATTATATCGTTAACGACAGCTTCTTTGCCAAATGATTTAATATTAAAGTCCTAAAAGTGAAGTCTTCGTATTTCCAATATTCTTATTTGAAACGCTTCATTTGTTACCCTTGAAAGCTGTTTTCCAGATACAAAGGTTAAATTTATGCTGAAATTTGTTAGAGGCAAAAAGTTTTGCTATCGAGATAAGCACTGGAAACTGCAACAGATGGTAATCTGAGCAAATTGATAGTACGCACCCACGACATAATACATAATTGAGAAGTATTGAGAAATATACTTTTCTATTAGTATACTATTGTACCTAACTGATTAAAGTTTTACTTTTATTAATATTTGTTATCGTCTTGTTGGAAATGCGATACAAAATAAGAAAAAGAGGTGCCTATAGGTGAATTTATTTTTTATGTGATACCTGGAGATTGTCTTCAGAAGCGTCCGTCTTATCTCGTTCATCTCATTATTCTCTTTTGCAGATGGTCCACGCCCCGCACACAAGGATATTCTGACAATACGCGCCTATATTCTTCTTTTTCTAAAACAACTGATCATGATCGGTAACGGAGTAAAAGAGGACGAGCTCCAGTCTATACTTAACTATCTAACTACGATGCATGAGGTACGTAATCCTGGCAGTTATAATTTTGAATTCAAAAGTGCATATATCTTTTTGAAGCATAACTTTAGCCAATAAAAGTAATGTAGAGCAGACTGTATTCTCGGAGTCTAATGAGCACAATTCTTTCAAATTATTATATTTATATGTATGAATGACTAATTTAACAGACTTAAAATATATCTACAGGCGACCTGCTTAAAAATATTGTTTGAATATTTGGCTCAACCGAACCCAGGCTGCTTTGTCATTTATATTACTTATCGATAAATTTACACATAAGTTTGGTTGATTGGATGCGATCTCTTATTCACCTAAGTCCACCTTTACAAACGATGCTACCTTTATTTGTTACTAGCTTCAAATTTATGTGCAATAAAGAATGTAGCTATAATATTTTCCACCTTTTTTCTCAATATCTAACTAATAATAAGTAAGTTGTTATATGACACTGAAGTGTCTTAGAGTAATTGAAAGTCAAGTCAATTTTATGTATACTTATAAATGTTTAATTATTTCAGGACGAGAACTTGCACGATGTATTACAAATGTTGATTTCGTTAATGTCGGAACATCCGAGCTCTATGGTTCCTGCATTCGACGCCAAAGTAAGTAAATCAATTTTTCAGTATACCCCTCGCAAAAGAATCTTAACATTTTAAATATGAATTATTATGTATTTATAATATACAATCACTCCTCAAAGATGTCGTGAATCTCTAAAGGTAAATAGCTATAAATATACCTAAATCTCAAATTGAAAAGGACATTGACAAGAAACCGAAAACTCTCGAACTAAATTAAGTTGTCAGTTCCTGAGATTTTGTACTCGAGTCGTCTTTGGGGAAGCATTTTGGTCGTTCTTCCGTCTAATTATTGTAGTAATAGGTTTTTATATTCATATTTATATCTTGGGTATCCCACAAGATAACGAAATTTTATATACAGAAAAAAAATAATTAAAATTACCATTTCAATCTTTTTATTTTAGTTCGAATCCACTAAGGCATTTCTTAACCTTTTCGAAGTTTTCTGACAGGCAGACATTGACAGGCACAAATTGATTAGAATTTGGTATCGCATAAAAAGCTATTTTCATTTCAATTTTGTAAATAAATTACATACATACACTTTTATTTGGTTAGATGAACAATTTTTGGACAAAAAATTTCAGGGTGGAGTGAGGACAATTTTCAAATTGCTGTCCTCAGAAAGTCAGCTCATAAGACTCCAGGCATTAAAGCTCTTAGGCTTTTTTCTTAGCAGAAGTACACACAAGTAAGTTACACTCGTGTAAAGCATGTAAAATATCTATAAAAATTTAGTCTAACTTATAGCATTTTAAATAACTTTTAATCATACTCGTTTATTAAACTTTGGTGACATTGTACTTCCCTTAGGACACAGCAGTCTGTAGCCAAGTTTACTATACGCTCTCCCTCTTCTCTCTTTTATTGCCCGCCTGTTATTTTTAAAAGTTCATTTCTGATTAATCGATTGTTTCCTACTTTTATGTCCCAGTTAATGCACAGGTAGTTGGTGAGTTCGGTTTACCCTTTTGGACGCTAATAAGGCAGAGACTGAGAAAGACATTTGGAACTGGACACTAGCATTAGAAAACAATGTCTACAGTTTAGTAGTGGGAGATCTCTTACCACTTTTGTCATAAAGATTATAATAATTGCTTAAAGTGTGAAAACTAGATTACCGACTAATTAATAACGCAACTGGGTGCTAAGTGTGCCACTCCTATATGAATCCATTCAAACAGGCGAAATAGATTCTATTCATCTTCGAATAACAGTAATTACTAACTGAATTAACTTAATTCGTCCTTGACCTAACTTCGGTTATTTGAATAGTTTCAAATTAGTTGAATTCAAGTTTTAAAAAGGGTTTATATAAAGCAGCAAGACGAAAGACACAGACAGTCAAAAAACTTTATTGTAGAATTAAATTAAATACTTAACAGGTGTTAAGTTGTATTGACTTTCAGTTGCGTAACTAAAAAGGTAAAACGGTTTTATTTGTTGTAACCCTTTTTTAATAATAAATTGTTGAAGTTGATACTTAATTATGTTTCTAATTAGGGTTGAAAATGCTTTACCTTTTCATATATATCGAAAAAGGCTCCCATTTTAATAACTAAGAAAGTATAGATATTGAACAGTTGTTTGACAACGTGAAATGAAGCGGATTTTAATCTTTTTGAATATAGTCTGCATTTTACTTGAAATACCTCCGGTTAAAAAGATAAGTTGCAAATTTAAGTTATATTATACATGTAAATTATACAGTTCATGAACTACAACAAAAATATGTGTATACATGTGAAATAGTAAAGTTTACTTAGTGGTGTTAATCTTTTATCCTTCCTAGAATATGGTTGGTCATATTTGATATTTTGTTGTAGGATGACTTGCCATTCGCTCTACTTAACATATGTATATACTGTAATTGTATAGATCACCGCAACATTTAGTACAGCCTATATTTTATATTTCAAACAGTCATCTTTAGTAAAAAATGTAGGTGTTATAAACCGCAGCACATCAGCCTACCCAAAAAATGTGAAATTTCCTCAATCCAATAAAGTCCTATACATGAACATCCAATATATCAATTGAGAAAGATTGACATTTATTGGTATGCGAAAGTGTGCGCTGTCAGTAAATAAATCAAATAATTGGAATTGGCGTTATATTATAATATTTATATTCCCAGGCGGAAATATGATGTGATGTCACCGCACAATTTGTATACATTGCTGGCCACTCGGCTGGGTGCTTGTGGAGAAGGACTAGCGCTACCCGTCTATAACGCACTGTACGAACTGCTGACTGAACACGTAGGACAGCAGATATTGTACACTAGCCACCCGGAGCCGCAGCCGCACTTTCGTCTTGAGAATCCAAGTGAGTAACTAAATCTGGCTTCGAGAATGACTTACGAGGTCATTTTGGAAATCCTATCGGCCCGGATCTAAAACATGGGTCAACAAATGCTATACGTTGATAAGCTATGTAATTAGCAATTTATTTTTAAAATGTACGAGATGCTGACGACTTGCTGTTTTAAATAGAAACTGATTTTACAGTTACTCACTCTATATACTGAAATAATATAGGTATATGCTATACGGGAAATCGTTGATCGCCTTTGTCATCAGATACTGCTAGTTATTGAGAAGCCTGTTTAGTCGAATATGCGCGTTTTGTTAATAACAAACTCAAGATGCTCTAAAATTTGTTGGGAAATATTTCCATACTGAGTTGGGTTCTCAATGTTTGCACTGTCGAAACTAGATATTGTAACAAATTACTTTAACGTGCATAATTTTACGTTAGTCAATGGCTTTTTATCGATTTGCAGTGATCTTGAAAGTAGTGGCGACGCTTATCAGACAATCTAAACAAACGGAGCAGCTGCTCGAGGTGAAGAAACTGTTCTTGTCGGATATGACACTTCTGTGCAGCAACAACCGTGAGAACAGACGCACCGTTCTGCAGATGTCCGTTTGGCAGGTAAAAATATTGAATACGATATATTAAACATATTGTTCTATTTACGTAATCTAGTCGAGAACAAGGATCGAGTTCTAATAATCACTAAGTTCATTTCGACATTACAAGTATCAATTTAAAACTACTATTTAGTTTTTACGTATTGCTTTGTGTAGTACTATTATTCAAAATACTTAAAGTTGACAATATAGTTGATCAACTGAGTATAACAATTTTAAGAATGTTTATTTCAGCACATAAATTATGATCATGGCTCAAAATCCTACTACCTGATTACCTTAATTATCCACAAACGTATATTTACATTGGCTATTACTGAATGGGCTGTATAGAGAAGAACGCAGAAAATAAGCCATTATATATCTTTTTTACTTACTATCTAAGCCTTTGTAATTCTCTACTATTAAACTAGTCGTTGAGTTCTAGTGTAGTCACGAATAGGGGCGGGGTCATCTAGTGGTCTTTAGGACGTGCATTGAGATTAACAGCAAGCAATCGAGTGACAGTAACTGAAATAAGACTTGCAGTGCTGCTATATAACGTAATATACCTATTTATTTTCCTTCTTTTAAATGCCAGCTAACAAATCAAAATAAGTATTTTAATGTTGTGCAGGCAACGAGTGTCACTTCACTTTTTAGTTTTTATAATCAAAAACTATAAACTATTTCGTGATGAAAAATCGTAGGTTCTACCAATGCAACGATGAAAAAGTGGTTGCACAATCCGAATCACATACGTGTTACGGTTTGTTATTATTTAACGTTCCAGGAGTGGTTAATAGCAATGGCGTATATTCATCCTAAGAATGCAGAAGAACAAAAGATCTCCGACATGGTATATTCTCTGTTCCGAATGCTCCTTCATCATGCCATCAAACATGAGTATGGTGGCTGGAGAGTGTGGGTTGACACGTTAGCCATTGTACACTCTAAGGTGAGACTTCTAAAGTTTTATACGTATTTGCAGTAAACTTTTGTACAAAAAAATACAAACTCATGATTACGTAGATCGTTTTTAATAAATACTGATAAGCTTTAAAATACATCTTGTTCCTTCATTTTTCTTAACATGTCACCCAAACGTCAATTTAAAGTGAAATAAAGGGAACAAGATAATAAGAATTACACATAAATATTGACATTCCATATAACTTTTGATTAAGAAATTATGGATATGGATATCATATATGAATCCTTCTTTTAAAAAAATGGATTTGAATAAGTTTTTTATTAATAAGCTTCGTTATTTCGTTCATGTTTAAAGATTTGATTAAAATCTGTAATATTGATTATTTTTTTTACAAATACCGTAGGTATCATATGAAGAGTTTAAACTTCAGTTTGCTCAAATGTATGAGCACTACGAGCAGCGACGGGCTGACAACATCACGGATCCGGCGGAGCGGCAACAGCGGCCCATTTCTACTATCTCTGGGTGGGACCGCCACACTGACACCCGGCAGCCCCGAGTATTGCCAGACACTGACGACAGCGCTCACGGTTCTCCAGTCTCCGTGAAACAAAACGTCCTTAACCACGCTGCCCAAACCGAAATAGGCAAGGGCCTCTCCCTTCGTGAAGTCGAATCTTGCAACTGTAAAAGTGACGAAGACAGTCGGACTTCAGTTGTGTACAGTGAAGTTTGTAAAGTGCATACTCCGAAACAGATGAACACTAATGTGCCCAGCGATGGTTGTGATAGTATTAAATTTACTGGTAGCGAGGTTGAGCACGCAGTCGACGAGGAGACAGACTCCAAGTTGCTTGATCCCGATAACGAATTAGTCGATTCTATTATTAATGAAAACAAATTTTTGGAAAGCTCAGAGTCGGGCATCGCCACCGTTGAAAATTCAGAGAAAACAGATAAACCGTTGACGCGACAAGGCAGCTTAGATTACATTCCAGTTAGAGATGTAGGTGATAACGTCTCCAAAGATGATAACACAGATAAGAGTGAGGGTATACCTTCGAGCTTATCGGCCAGTGAAACTGCAAGCCCCGAAAGAAATGCGGAACTAAACGTTGCAGCTGAGAGAGAATCTGAGCTATCAGATCCATCTGAGCTGTATTTAACGCCCAGTGAGGCGACTAGTCCAAAGAAAATACAAGACAAGACTGATGTAATCATTCCAGAAGACAGCGATGATCCGAAACATATTGCAATTAACATCGTAAACGATGTTCTTACAATTGCTCTAGAAACTGTCAGGCTAAAGGCCGATGATGACACTGACTCTGGAGCAATATCAGGTTTCTTACACTCTGAAGGTAATACACCCAACGGTCGCGAAGATTTCGAACAAGAAATTGAAGAAATTGTAAACGATAAAGAGACAGCGGAGGTTATAGTTAATGATATTATTAACAATATTATTTCAACTATAATAGTGAAAGATGATGAAAAGGAAGAGGGCATTAGTAAAACTCCAGATGTCAATAGCCCACAGAGGGTATTACAGTCAGATCACCCTCACGAAGACTATGTTTTGCCTTTGGATGGTGAATTTTTAGTAACTAGAGATGAGGAAATACCAAAATCTGAACCAGAAATAGTCACTGAGGTGTCGGAAGAAAACGTAAAGAATATTAGCCAAAGAGTAGACATTTCCGATAAAGATGAACCAAAGACTCCGGAAATACCGCCGATTTCGACCATTAGCGAAAACATTTCCTTGGCCAATAAGAGTGAGCAAACTGATGAAGATAGGAGTCGTGAATGTGAAAGAGACAAGAGACGCGTGAGCTTACCGGGTGATAGTGAGATGAAACAAGATAGCACCAGAAACGAAGGTGTCGCTACACAAGGAACTAATACTTCAGTGTCACCTAAAAGGCCGCGTAGTGCCTCAACGAGTACCCAGGTCGATTCTAACCATTTCGGTAAGGAAATTTATCTTCAAACAAACATAGTAAATTATTCATATAATAGCGAAGTATTGATAATGCTTTAATATTTACTGGTTAAATCACTATTGCTTCTATTTGACTATATTGATTATCAAATAAAGATGACAACATCGAACATACACATTAAACAATCTTATGTAGTTTGTTATTATATTACATTCACACGAACATACATGAATATGAAAAAAATGATATTTTTTAAACTTAAATAAATAATTTTAGTTTTATGAACTTTCCTTATTTTTGACCTCCATTTTTATCTATTCCAGAAACAAAACGACCCTCAAAGTGTTCCCGAGCGATGTTCTCACCGGGGCCAACACGTCCGCCGTTTCGGATACCGGAATTCCGGTGGTCGTACATACACCAGCGTCTATTATCTGACGTATTGTTCTCGCTAGAAACAGACATACAGGTCAGCTATGTGCGCTTTGCTTTCAGTATTTACATTAATGCCTACCACAACTTATTTTTTTAGTTATAGATTTTTTGGGACCAAAATACTTAACTATTTATACGTAATAAGTTGTTAAAAAATTATTACGTGTTTTGCAAATATCAAATAATTATTTGTTCAAATTTACAGTGACATATTTCAGGTTTAAATTATTCATCACTTAACAATTTACAATAGATACTTTGTTTTTGTCAGCATCTGTTTGTATTGATTAATTTCTTATTCTTTTTTTATATATGCTATGTTCTTGAAGGCAGTGGTCTACCATATTATTTACATAGTGTAACTAATAACATAATAATATGTTTCAGGTTTGGCGAAGCCACTCAACAAAATCAGTGATAGATTTCGTTAACAGCAGCGAGAACGCCATCTTCGTAGTGAATACCGTACATCTTATTAGTCAACTGGCAGACAACCTTATCATCGCCTGTGGAGGATTGTTGCCTTTACTGGCGTCTGCGACATCGCCTAATGTAAGCTTTACTTATTTAATGCTTACCTTACACAGTCTACAGCCCATCAACGTAGCTAGGTAACGAAAAGCCCTTGTGCAAAAAAAACCTGAGGCCTGACTAAACTTGTAGGGAATTCGCCTGTATTTTTTCAAGAAGTACTCCTATACAGCAAGACTCAATTTAAAAAAAAACGCTGTCTTATTTTACAAGCACAGACGAAATCGCTTTGGGGAAAAATAGAAAGCATTTATGACGGTTATTTATTAATTATTACCAGCACATGCTCTGAAATATTAATCATATATATTAAATGTGTTATATATTATTCTCTCTAATTTTCTCAATGTTTAATTGGAATTTAAACGGTATTTTTTATAAAATAAAAACTGTGATCTTTCATAAACTTTATTATTAAATACGAAAAAAATCATACTTCAATATTTTTAACTAGTTCCCTGTAGATTTTAAAAAAATTAACCTGATCATTATCTTGTCATAATATACTAATATGCCTTTTAGAAATTTTTTAAACGGCAAATCTCAGTTTGCGATCTATTTCACTTACATTCCAAAGGTGGGAGATTTTTAACTAGTTCGATACGAGGTTTGCTGGACAGGGTCCGAGGGCCCCCAGGGCATGGGGGCCCTGGTGCACAGCACCGTCGGGCCCTTAGATAGCTACGCCACTGTATATAGTACAGTATCAATTGAAAAATTTTTACAGTTTTTGATCGGTTGACGTGCTACAACAGCACGTATATCGACGACGCATAGTTAAAATATTAGTGACTTATAAACGTATGGCTTCAAGGCGTTCGGGTCATGCGGTTGCTATTTTGTACGGTACACAGCGTGGTAGTAAATATTTCTTATTGGTTTCGACTGAGCTAGTAGATTCTCACAATCACATCGACTGGCCTAGTGATATGACTTAATTGTATTATTTAATGTATGCTGGATCCAAGGGCGGATCCAGGGGGAGGGTCATGGGGGTCATGACCCCCCCCTGGGCTGGGTCCAGGACCTAGGTAGACCACTAATTAAAATTGTTAAACAATGTTTTTATATGTTTTTTGTCACAAGTTAGGTAGGTCTTGCTATAAGTAAGTCTCAGACTAAGTATACCAATGGACTCGCAATGTATTAACTATGGCACAAATAAATTTGTGTCCATTCTGCCATTACAAAGCACCGTGTGATCGCGCTAAAATATTAGTCAGTGAGCATTATTTGTGAATACATTTTACAGTTCTATGTTTTTCATTGAATTTTTTAACGAATTGTATAAAAAAACATAGGATGTGTGGAATCTTGGATGCGGTGTCCCTAGTTTTTGCCGCTATCTTAGAGCACCAACACATAGGCCATAGCAGGATAAGAACAGGTAAAGTGCCCCCGCGTAAATTATCTCCGTCTCTTTTTTTTTCTATAATTGCTACCCACTTCAGGAGTAATTCCACAAATTTTCAGCCTTAAAAATCAACCCTTTTCAGAAGAGAATTTAAAAAAATAAAAAAAAATTATAACTCTCGACCGGGTGAACCGATTTGATTGAAATTTAATCACGTTTCAGATTTCATCCAGACACTTCACTCGAAAAATTTTGGAAATGGAAAACTAAACATAACCCTTAAAAAAATTGTTCTTAAAATTAATTGTTAAAAAAATTTTTTTTTCAACAAATTTCAATACCCTCGAATCTGTTTCACCGATCGTGTGCATACAACGCATATTTCGGATGGCAAATCTGAGTCCGCCATTTAAAAAAAATATTATGAAACTATAAAACGTTAATAATTATATAAAAATTTACATTAATTTAATTGTTTTTCATAAGAGAGGCCATGGTTGAGCGAATAAACCAGAGGCTAAACTACGTTTCCCAGTGGAGCAATAGTAACCTCGTTAATTTCAACGCCTCCAAAACACAAGCGTGTCTTTTCACGGCAAAAAAGGAGTTCCTTCCACCTCACTCCTACTTTCCGAGGTACATCTGTACCTGTGACCGACAGCTTCGAGCTTCTTGGCATGGAGTTGTCTTCAGACCTTAACTTCGGCGCCAACATCGAATCCAAAGCTCAAATTGCAGCCAGAATGCTGGGCGTCCTAAATAAGGTCAAGCGATATTTCACGCCAGGACAGCTTTTAACACTCTATAAAGCTCAAGTCCGATCTTGCATGGAATATTGCTGCCACCTTTGGGATGGCTCAGCAAAATACCAACTTGCTGCACTGGACACGATTCAGCGCAGAGCTGAGAGGCTCATCGGGAACAACAAATTGGTGAAGAGCAAGCTTCACACCTTAGCTCATCGCCGCAAAGTTGCCTGGCGGTCTTCTACAGACTGTACTTTGGAGAGTGTGCTCAAGAGCTGCATCTGCTCATACCGCCATCTCCTTTTTTCCATCGGACAACCAGACGCACTGCAGGCTACCACCCTATTTTGGTTGATATTCCTACATGTCGCACCAAGCGTTTTTCAACATCCTTCATAACGCGCACAGCAAAGGAGTGGAACTCCCTCCCTGCGTCTGTATTTCCGAGAACTTATAACCCGTCTATTTTCAAAGCCAGGGTGAATAAGCACCTTCTGGGTTAGCTCGTTCCATCGTGGATTCTGTCATGGCTTGATTGGGATCAAGAGCAAACCCATCCTAAATAAAAATAAAAACATATGACGTCGGTGAACAAAAAATTTGGCGAAAATATGTTTTGTTCTTAACCATGCCAGAAAATCTACTTTTTATTTTTTTTAATATGTCGTCGGAGAGAACAAAAAAAATATTTTTAATTATTTATATTGATGAGAAAAAAAAATTTAAACAAAGAACAATATTTTTTTAGAGTTTATGTTTAGTTTTTCATTTCAACAATTTTTTTAGTAAAGTGTCTAGATGAAATCTGAAACGTGATGAAATTTCAATCAAATCGGTTCCACCCGTTCGGGAGTTGTAAATTTTTTTCATTTTTTTTTAATTCTCTTCTGGAAAGGGTTGATTTTAGGGGCTGAAAATTTGAGGAATTACTCCTGAATTGGGTAGCAATTATAGAAAAAAAATACGGAGATAATTCGCGCGCGCTAACCTCTACGAACTCCTCTTAGCTAATCCTAACGTTTGTAGTAATCGTATTCATCTTCAAACAGACTTTATCCAGTAAATATTGCTCTAAAACAAGTTTGATTCAACTAAAGTGCCCGTAGTAATTTTTTTTCTTTACCACTATCAAAAAATCTTTCACTACTAACGTCTACGAACCTCCCCCTGTCATGTTTACTGTTAGTAGTAATTGTATAAGCCTTGAAACAGTATTAACGTTATAAAATCGTTTTTAAAAAATACTCCGAAACATTTTAATTTTTTTATTTTTCTATTTTACTACTAACGAATAAAATTGCACTACAATCCACAGCTAACGTTTATCTATGAGAAACAACCGGAAAATACAGATTTTTCTAATTTCGGGGATGACTTTTTCTACTATTTTTTATTTTTTTGGCATTACTACTAACAAAAATAACTTCACTACTATCCACTACTAATCAAAATCTTTCGAAAAAAAATAAAAAAAAACAAATTTTCCAAAGTCGGGTGCCAAGTTCACACAGGTTTAAAATTCTAATATAAGGAATAGTGTTCTAAAAATTTAGGTAGGTAGGTACAGTACTTACATACATTAATAAAATACCTACTTTTTACCTGTATCAATTATTATCAAAATTTAATTATTACTTCTTGTGACTTGACTCTATTTGACCCCCCCCTGGCGCCAAAGCTGGATCCGCCCTTGGCTGGATCATTTAGAATAGTGCGGCAGAGTAGAATAGCACCAACCCTTCACACCTTCCTTAGATAACAAAGTAGGAATCTCTAACTCGCCTGCAAAACTCTCTCCACAAGTATGGAGATTATGCCAAAGGAGTTTTACTGCAAAGGTAAAACAGGTAGTTATAAGTTAAGTTAATAATTATCATCGATGTAAATGTCATTAAAATCATCAAAAGAAAAAGCAGAATGTGTCAGAAAAAGAATTATAATGAAGAAATGAAAGGCAATCAAAATCTATAATTATAATTTTGATACTTTATCTCTCCCGAATTTTCTTAAACTCATACCTAATATAAGAACTTTATATTTTTACAGAATGAACTGGATGTGATCGAACCAACTCAAGGCATGCCCGTAGAAGTTGCAGTTACGTTTCTTCAGCGGCTAGTCAGTATGGCAGATGTCCTAATATTCGCGAGTGCGTTGAACTTCGCTGAACTGGAAGCAGAAAAGAATATGTCCAGTGGTGGGATCTTGAGGCAGTGCCTGAGGCTGGTAAGTAGGCAGTAGAAACGTGGAAAATATCAACGGCAGCCTATATTTTCCTAAGAAAGTGTTTGCCAATGTTAATCAGTGTTGTTTTTTGATTTTGTGGATAAGTGTGTATAGATATACGATGTTTCCGACTTTTTCGTTTCAAATCATCTTACCTTAAAAAAATAGCTTAGGAAACCCTTTTTGTTTTTGTACTCGTTAATAGATATATAATAAAATTGTCTCATTTTTGTAGTAACACTCTGTAAAAATAAACTAACAAGTAAATCTTTAAATTAAGTACTGTATAATATTCCACAAAATCTGTTAAACTTAGCTGATGAATTTGCATCAATTTATTTGTGATTTTTTTACTTAAATGTTGATGTTTTATTTGACTTAATTTAGACCGCTCTATACATAGCTCAAGGTATAGAGAACTTGTAATATTTCAGAATGTCTTATTGACTTCTTGGATGCCTAGAGAGATAAGTTTAATTTATTTTTTCTATCATAGTCCAGCCATAGTTTACATGAATAGTGAACTATAGATAAACTTAATGTAGATACACCTTTCTTTGTAATTCTTCTTATCTTTTTAGTTATAGTAAAACTTCTAATTTATAGATTGCCAAACTTCGAACATTATTTTACGAAATACTTAATTTTATAACGATTATTTCTAATTGGATTACTCTTTACCTACTCAAAAATTAATTAGCCATTAAACAAAAGATATTTAGTCAGAATAACATAAAATTAAACAAAAAAATCAGTACTACAGCTCACTTAAACTACTACTAAAACACCCATAGCAGGCACACTACTAAACGCTGTTTAAGAAACACGTTATCAATGTCAAATATAAGATTTTTCACGTGAATATCTAAAACGTAAGCGCGACACATTGAAGGAGCAATGGTTATTTTGTTAGCAATACACACACTATTTACTACTCAGGTTATGACGAAAAGAACATAAATGGATTTGCTTTTGTCATTACAAAGAAACTCAGTAACCGTGTGATGGAATACGAACCTGTGAGCGATTGACTACTCAGTATTAAAGTAAAATCAAATTCAGTCAACTTGAACATTATTAAACTATACGCGGCAAATAGCCTGTCGAGTGAATCGGACATAGAAAGCTTCTATATCGTTTTAGAAAACAACATAGAAAAGATCCCTACAAGAGAGCTCCTGATTGTAATGGGCGATATAAATGCAAAGATTGGAATGGATGCTAAACAGCCCATGTGTTGGGAAATTTTGACTCGCTGTGCGAAACGAAAGAGGGGCGCCTCATACAATTTGCCGCCGAAAATGACTGAGTGTAATTGAATAGTTTCTATCAAAAGCATCCTAGAAGAATATACACATAGATATCACCGGACGGTAAATATCGCAACCAGATGGATTATATCATGATTCGTTCCAGGTATGATTTCCACCTGTAATACTTATAAGAATTGTTCAAACGCTGCCTGGAGCGAACTTTGGGTCTGATCACCAACTTCTGGTTGAGATGCTATACCCATCGAAACTTTTAAAGCATCTGGCTAATATAGCATCGAAGTTTTTCATACTCTGTGTAACACAATCTGGCAAACGGGAACTTGGCCAAAAGAATGGGCTCACACTGTCTTTGTTCCTTTACACAAAACAGGTTCGACTAAGCCATGTAGTAACTACCGCCTAAATGTCTTATCTCAGATGTAAGCAAA
Organism: Calamotropha paludella; assembly: GCA_927399485.1. Lineage (NCBI taxonomy): Eukaryota > Metazoa > Arthropoda > Insecta > Lepidoptera > Crambidae > Calamotropha > Calamotropha paludella. The sequence continues at coordinate 12,677,742 of OV656803.1, read as the reverse complement.
GTATTACTACATATACTGAATGAGAGGCTCAAGACATACCTGTCCAAAGAAATCGCTTCTGAGCATGCTGGTATTGTCAAAGGGAAGAGTACCCGAGAACAAATCCTAACTGTGCGCCAAATTATCAGAAAAGCCCGAGAAGTTAACAAGCCAAGTCGTTTTCTCAAAAGCTTTTGACTCGGTAAAATAGCCTAGACTTTGGAAAACGCTACTGGATATGTGAACACCGAAACACCTTGTTCACCTTTTCAAGAGACTTTAAGAAGACGCCACAGCCTCATTCAGAACAGATGACATATTTTCGAGTGACTTCCATCCCAGTGTAGGAGTTCGTCAGGGCTGTATAGTGTCACCACTTCTTTTTAAGGTCTATACGGAATTCTTTATGAAAACTGGTCAGACGGCATTGCTGGTTCAAAGATTTCCAACCTGCGTTATGCAATCGACACCACCCTGTTTGCTCTACTGAGCAAAATGGAGCAAGTCAGCCGCGATTTCGGTCTTAAGATAAATCGCAGTAAGACAAAGATGATGACTGTCGACCGACCTAATAACAATTTGCCAGAAGTGACTAGAATTGCGATGTCGTATATATATTATGTATATCTAGGGGATCTGATTTCGAACGGTAGGATTGTGTGGATGAAATAAAATGACGCATGACTATCGCAAGGTCAGCTATAGACAGACAATCACAAAGGTCACCAAAACACGACTTGTAAGGACACTCGTTTTTTCCATATTTCTCTACGGTGCAGCGGTGCTGAGACATGGACGTTGAGAGAGAGTAGGAAAAAGAAGATTGATGCTCTAGAAATGGGGTGCTGAAGAAGAATAATTCGTATATTATATACTGTACTGTATATTATATACAATAATAACAGTTTAGAACCAACCAGTCCATACTTGAAGAACTCAGCATCAAACAACGACTCTCTTCCATCATACAGGCCCGAATTCTCACGTTCTTTGGACATGTGTCGCGCCGGGTGACTCGTCTATAGAACGGCTCGTGGTTTAAGGGAAGGTTGACAGCACAAGGTCACGCGGTAGATCACTTATACGCTGGATCGATAAAATAAAGGCTGCATTCAAGGGTCCTCTTAACGAATGCATCAGGAAAGTGGCGATCAGTGAAGACTGTGAAGCATGCCATCAACCCTGATGTGACGACCACGATGATGTTACCTATAAAACGGCATATATATGTCATGACCTATAAAAGGCATTTATTTTTTTTAATGGTGGAAAACAATATTGGCTTATTTGTGAAAAAACTGCTGTAAACTCGCATACCTACTCTGTTTCGGGGTCTCGTCATATAACTGACGAGATAAATAAGTTCTCATAAAAAATTAAAACGTTATATGCTCTTAAATATTTATATTTTTTATGGATTCTTATTTTTCAGATAAAACAAAATCAATAGGTTCTGAACTCATTGTTTTACAAAATTATACGAAATACCGAATAAACCTAATTACTAAATTTTGATTAATTTCGATTCTGTAGAGTGTAATTCAGTTTTTGTAAAGGCAAGCCGAACTTTTCGGCTTATCACTACTGATTCTATTTTAGATCTACACTAGTTCGTTAAGTTTCTAAAATAAAATTTAGGTTTGGTTTTTCATAAGGAATTTATTTGGAAAATTATGGCGAAACATTCGAAGTTCGGTGTTCTTGTAGTGAGTAGTATAGCTAGCTAGCGTGTGCGTGTGCGTAGGTGTGCACGTGCGCGGTGCGCAATTGTCTCGAGTGCAAGGAGCGACAGCGCTACGCCGCCGCACGCGCCGCCCGCCCCAGCGACTCGCCCGACCCCAAGGTAAACCACGCTCTGTTGGCACTGCAATATCGTGCACGTTGCCCTTGTACTTTTTACGGTATCGACTTTCGTCCATGTCAATAATAACGTTAAGTTATTTGAAAAGAAAGCATTTTTACATTTTAGGCTTTTACAAATAAAACATTCAAATTTGCGATCACTTGTTGAAATTAAGCCAATAAGTATCATAGCCGACTTTTCGTTTCTCTGCTCAATAGGGCCTGCTCAAAAGACATTCATATTTTCCCCTCTGGAGGGTATTGGTCCAATTGTCAAAACGTCAATCAAAATGTTAATAATGTAATGTCCAATAGTGATTTTTTTTTAATAATCTGAGTTTCCAAAAGGGTTAGTGTCTAAACAAATGTCTTCGTTAAAATGGGTCTAAATATCTAAAAAGTGGACCTTCCTATATTAGTTATTGTACCTTTTTGATAAGATACTTAAAAATTTATTACTTACTTACTCGTCTCGTCTTTATGGCTTACGTCTCTTATGTTAACTCAAACAACTTCTTATAAACCATATCTTTATACATCTAAAAGCTTCTTACCACTCCCTCCGGGAAAAATATACCAAAATGTCAGATCGTCATCGTTATCACATAATTATCTCATGTTCATCATCATAATGGCCTTTAAATATTACCTTTTTAGCTGAAAACTACACTACACGTTTTCAGAAAGTCTATTGTCTTTTTCTTGTTGTTGTACCTTTTGTGAAATAATATCTTTAGCCGATTCGTTCAAAAAGATATTTTATTTTACGATCCTGCGTTCTCCTAACGCAATAAAACTTGTAACTTAAATAAATGTTCTTTTTTGTGTTAAATTTAATTTAATTTTGATTCTTGTTATTTCGAAGTTCATTGTATAATGTTACAAGTATAAATAAATAAAGAAGACTGGACATGAATTTAATACGAAGATACAGTCGTAATCACAGATCTTTGAACTCCGTCTCCGGCTGAACTCCGTGGTCTGGTCTTTAATTGTTTTCTGTTGAGTCATAACGTACTGGACATTCTGCAACTTGTACTTACTGGCTTTGTTTTTCTTAGCATCTGCACGAATTAAACATTTGAACATCTGACAGTCTGGTATAATCACTCCATAGGAATATTTTTTTCTTTTCTACTATCATGAAAACAGTTGTAGTCGAAACCCAAGCATAAAAATATTTCCCTACCGCCCAAGTCTCTCACTAAGTCAGTAACTATAAGGCACTCGGTATTAGGTCATTTTATACCGCCCCTTGATATCGCTTGCTTAGTCGCACGCGTTCCTATATACTAAAACACTGATTCCCGCTAGTTGATTGTATTTTCATATTTTGACAAATTTATTGTCTTTCTGGTAATTAATCTTTTTACTATAGTATGCAAAAGACAGTTTTTAAGCGCACTTTAACGGCACCGTTTGGATTTGCTACATCTTTCGATTCTAGTAGCTGAAATAATACCTAATTCAAAGAAGCAAAGATATACCACCCTGCATTGCTCACCTATTGAAGTAATCACAGCACACGCAATATCTATATTTTCTTAACATGCATGTACTATTTTACTATTCAAAATATACTTAAATCTTTGTAATTATTGTCCTAAAGAAAATTGTTACAAGACACAATTTATCGATTTGGATGCACTGAATGTGATTATAATCTTCTGTATGCTTCAAAACTTTTCTATAGAAAATGTACATATCTACTTATTTTTATTTTAATATTTATGTTGTAATGAAACAATTTCTTTTTAACCTCTTCTTTTTACTAATGAAGTTTACTATGACTAGACATAATTGAAACAGACATGGTTTGCTCATCGTTCCAATGTCTGCTTTGCAATACCTTAAATTGATATGAATCTGTTGCGGCTAGGATAATCAGTAATTGTAATTTATGATAGCCTTGTACAAACAATGTTGTCTCATATTTGGTAAATTAAAAGCTCACCTGCTGCAACTTCACTGCCCAAAATATATTGAAAGATTTCTCGAAGCTAAGTTAGAAATTTCAAAAACCTAATATTTATTTCTTTTGCAAAAGAGTGTGGTGGCGAGTTTGGCAGATGCTTCAAGTCCAGTGAAAGACCCGGAGAGATTACTCCAAGATATGGACGTAAATAGACTTCGAGCTGTTATCTACAGAGATGTCGTGAGTATTCATCATCACTACAAGAATTGTTGAACTACCAGTTATTGATTCTGACTTCGAAATTACTGTCATGGGTAGCATCGTGTAAGGATCATAAGTCATTAACTAAAGTATTTTTTCCGTAATAAAGTGCACATAGTAAAATCTTTGCATAGCAATTAAATAAAATATATGAGAAATTCATGCTGATTTGTCCAGTACATTCCTATTTTTATGCTGTTGTAAGTAATTGCGATTGTTATAAATATCGAGAGTATTTTACGACGAACGATAACTACGAAAGAAATTGCGGTCATCTGCAAAAGCAATCGCTGTAAAGAAATTGACTGACCAAGTCACATGTGTACTGTGTTGAGTAATGTTAAAACCTCATATATGGCCTTAATTACATCGTCAAACACTTATAATAATTCCAATGAGAAAACCCGATACTAGTAAAAGACATAAAAAGTTCCCATGTGCTGTGACATATTAAATCTAAGCCTTATTTCTTCACACCATCTATAGGAGGAGACGAAACAAGCCCAGTTCCTGTCTCTAGCTATAGTGTACTTCATATCGGTGCTGATGGTGTCCAAATATCGCGACATACTCGAGCCGCCTGCCCACGCGCCGCCAGACTGCGCGCGCCGCCCTCACCACCCGCACGACCATCACGGTACGTTATCAACAGATAGAAAAATTAATTTAGTGTAATAACGACACACTTTTTAGAACTTACGGAGGCTTAGTAGACATAGGACCTATTCGTTAAACTCGTTCGGTTTGGAGTGAAAAGGATCTTGTCGCCAAATATCTCATTCAAAAATAGACTAATTCGTATAATTTGTATAATGAACTAATCTTAAAAATACCTACATGCCTGCCTTTTCTTTTTTTTAACCCCCGGGAAATCTTTTATGAATTCGACCCGCCGTGGGTTAACGGCGGGTATATGTGGGACTCCTTCTGCCAAAGTGCAAGGAGCGTAGGCAGAGGTATACCCAAAAACTAAAACCCTCCTATGTGCCTGCGTGCTTTAATGTTAACAGCAATATCATGTTGTGATGCGTTATTTTACTTCCCATTCATACTTTGGTCATAACACTAACGTCATGAATTCTTCCTAACGTTACAGTCTCACGTGGGCTATTTATAGTTATGGAATGGCAGATCAAACTAAGAATTTATTTCTTAATTTATATTGAAATCTCTTTTAAAAGTGACTACCAAACAGTCCAAAATAACAGTACATACATTCTCTGAAACGCGCAGTCTGTTGTGTACAGTTTTCGTATACAATATGCATATTTTCATTTTTTCGATAAAAGTCTGCTACAAACAGTCATTGTAGTCATTTTCACATAGCATGGATACGTGCAATATAGAGATGACATAGACTTAAATAGATTTTTTTATTATTTCAATAATTCTTGCAAATATACATTTTGAATTGTAATTTAATTTTGTTAATTCTCAATAATTATTAAACCGTAAGTCATCGGTCAATAACAGTCGGAGTGTGAATTTAAATAATTTTGTAATAGAGATTGTCAAAATGAAACCTTTATAATCGATAAAATCATTCATTAAAAAGTAGCAAATCGGTTAAGTAATTATCATTGCTTTATTAAATAAATAAATAAACTTATAAACTAAGTGTTTGTGTCGATAAAACTATACTATAATATAGATATTGTTGTACAATAGAGCTACAAATATTATTTAATGTAAGTGAGGAAAACAGTTTAATCGACTTTTTATCGAAAGAAAATTAATTATTGATTTAAACTTATCAATATATCATCCTATAAATTTAGTTGCTTTTTATTCCAATTAAATTATTTTCGTCGAAATCGACACTATTCGATTACTTAGCTATCTAGATTACTGTTTAATTAAATTCTTAGTTATTCTATATAATTATTTTACATCTCTAAAAAAATTGTTATAAGGCTAAGATAAGTTTATCACAAACGTCAGAGAACAAAGCGCCTCTTCAGTGATTTTGCTTTTATGTTCGTGGACATGCACAAGTGGTGGCAATAATGAAACAAACAGCGAAAGGTCTATTTTTACCATCTTTTCAGAAGTACACGAAGGTTTCAGTTTATCACTACAATCATAGTAAAAGGAGTTATTATTGTATTCATTTATCGTCCATCATTCATCAATCAGCTATCATCAACAGTCATAATTATTTATATATAAAAAATACTGAAGACGTGCCTTTGTGGACTTTTTACACTACACCTTTCTCAAAATTTAATCATTATTTGTGAAAAGGCTTTACATTTATTCTATTATATACAAAGAAAAATAATTTTTCTATGATTTCAATAAACAATCTATATTACCAATTTAATTGCGTCTTATTTTTGCGTCTCGCACACGATTGTGTCTTCAGCGACTGCTTTTAATATAACGTTTACATATTCTACATGACTTGTCTAATGTACACTTTAAGCATACTTAATTGCTTTATATCAGATGGAACTACTTTTAAATAATACCTTCAGACAGATATCTTGTTAATTTGGATGTTTCACAAAAAGGAAATTTGCTGTTGCTCTCAAATATTATATCCAGCTTAAAATACAATTTATTTTTAAGTCAAATACACGTTGTTGTATTGATTATAACGGGATCATTACCACGTTTTTTCTTTTTTGAGACTGTTATTTGGGCATAGGTCAGAGGCATGAGATGGATAGACAAGCATTATTTTTACCTTATATAAAAGGAGTGCTGTCATTCCTTATCTGTGATAAAGTCTTAAACATTATAAAAGTACACAATCAAAACTATCTCCATTCCTTTATAAAAGGTATCACAGTGTCTACGGTCATCGAAAGTTTTCCTTTGGATAAACCAGGCGTTTATAAGATCAACTTCAGTTCAGCAGTCATATATCGGCCAAACAAAACAAACAAATGCATGTCGAATGAAGGTGCACATAAAAGCGGTTAAAAACAAGGATACCCAAAAATCGGTCACCGCTAAATATTTAATCCAATCAGGCTCAAATCACTGGATCCAGTTTCATAACCCTCAGGTTATATCAACAGAACGCCGCTACATACCTCGCTATGTCAATATTATATACCATTCTCGAATGGTTAGGGAAGTGATTACATAAAATCTAACACATAAATTGCAATCGTGAAGACGGATTTAAATTGTCGATTTTATGGAATCCAATAGTCCGTTTGTGTAAAAACAACACAATACAAAAAAAGTGCCGTCTTGCGATCGGATACTGCAAACAATGTGTGTCGTGAACAGTTTTATGTAGATAGTGAGGTTACAGACAGTGATATCGGTATCGAATACAATAAAAAACTTAGAGGGTAGACCGATACGTCAGCCAATAACATCCACCCGCAAAAATTAATTATTGCGGTTTACATGCAGATATTAAGCTATTGTTATTAGGTGTTATTGATTGTTTTATTAAATTCTTATTGTGTTGTGATTTCTTCCGTGACCATGGCGGGTGCAGCCGCTTTTGTATATCGCATTCTCAAAAAAATTAAACGAAGTAATGATCCCGTTTTAATTAACATCAATGTTAGTGACCATGAAATAATAATAAACGTGGTTGATTCGCGGAACTAGTGGTTTGAATAGATGAATGGTGCTCGATAATGTGTTTTAGAATTTATATTTAGCGTTTATTATATTTTTTACACTAGTTTTATTTTATTTTATAAAACACTTCATAAAACCTTGCGAATAGAAGTTTAATTGGATCCGTAACGTGTAGAATTTGACTATTTATTTAATTATTTTATAACTTAGAATCACATTTTATATAGGCATTTATGTAGTGAAATCAAAATTGTATGAAAATAATTTGACGATTTTTTATCTGTGTCTGACTTGATTATTTTACATATAAATATATGACTTGATTATTTTACATATAATTATATGTAAATATTAAATTAATATGCTTTTTATTATGCTTAAATGCACATGATATAAGACATATTTTCCATTTTAATGTTGATACGTATTTAATAATGTTATTAAAAATTTATTATAAATATCAATCATCTAGTACAGTCGCGGTCAAGTGTTTCTCACAAAAATATTAAATCTAAAATATCCATGCTCCAGAAATATCAGGACAATAATTACGAACCTTATTACTAATAAAATCTCTTATACTTTACATTTTTTTTCCTTTTTAACATACGATGATATTTCTGTTTCATGTTAGTTTTGAATTATTTCCATAGACGAAAAGCATGCAGTATCATCTAAAAACGTTTGATACCATCTAGTTCATAATATTTGACGGCGGCGGTACACCGAAGGTTACTGATATACTGTATATCTGAAGTGTGTCGTTTCTCCTTTTTCACGCCGCTTGATATGCGTCACGATTTGGGACACTGGTAAAATCGTCAACATTATACTACACTGCGGCACGCATCGTCCGTTCTGATCCATTCGGTTCTTCGATATATTCATGAATAAATGATCGAATAATCGAATTTGACTACCCTTTGCTACCCTTTTAATGTTTTCTTATCCATTTTTATTACTCTTCCTAAAATGTCTTAATCTATATTCTCTGCTGTCTTCTCTGCCCTTGTTTATTATTCGATGTTTGATAAATCTTTCTATATCCTGGCAAATTTTGTTCTATACAACGCCTTATCTCGTTTTTGCTTTAATGTGCCATCAAATTTTATTAATTATATGATTAATTGTTAATTCAAATTTATATTTATGTAATATTCTTCTAAAACCTTACACAAATCCCAATTCTTATCGGATTCTGCTGCCTTTGTAACGTCTCCCCTGTTTCCTTATTCCTTAACTTCCTAATTTCCTATTGGTGGGAGTAGGCAGCCGACCGTTGTTCCCCCAGTGGTCACACCACGTGTACCCTCAGTTCCTGCCTGGTGGGCATCCGGCTCACCGCCACCCACACACACACTGCAAGCTCGACTGCAGCCAACACGTTAACAATAACACGCACGCGCACACACGCATCGCTAACTACCACCGCGCTCACGCAGGTAACGCGACCACACCTGTAAGTTGCTGATGTCCTGGTAGTACTTTGTAATGCCTTTTAATAGCGGTTTACATACAGATCAGATTTACATTGTTTTTTTTATTACCTAATTATTGTGTAGCGATTTTAATCTTTTTTTTTTTCTAATAATTGAGAAGATTCTTTTTTTGTTTTCTACAATAATAAAAAATAATAATAATAATAATTTGATTGAACCGATAAAACATTTCCGTGACTCTCAATACCTTAAAACCTATTTTATAAATGAATAATAGTGAGGTTTTAAAATTATTACATTTAAAATAAATGTTTCTCCTAGATGTCTCTAATTTTTATAAAATTGTCATTTCATTGATACCTTAGAAGAGCTAACCCAAATAAATCAAAGAAATACAAATTAATGAGGTGTGATTTAATTGAAGCTGAACGCACTAAAATATTATGTGGGTTTGAAACCTAATATTGATATAATGGGTACCGTCCGCCTATTTTTTATTTACCAATGAGCTTATAATACCGAACTTTCGATAATCCAGTTGAACACTGATATATATACACAAACTTCTTGATAGGTTTTCACTCTACATTGTTTATTAATCTAACGATTTGAATGACGTTGTCATGAAAATGAAAGAATGATATAAACAATATACGTATTAATTATTTAAATATTAGTATTTATTATTGGCGACGATGGAGGAAGTATTAAAGCAACTAAAACGTAACCGTGGCTGCGTCCATGGTGCCCTTACACGTTCGTACAATTACGTAAGTACAAAACCCACAATTTCAAATGAGGAAATATCTTGTCGATTACAAACCTTACAAGAAAATTTAGAAAAATTACGTACATACCAAGATGAAATCGAAAAATATGTTCCAGATGAATGTGTAGATGATGAAATAACATACAGAAATGAATATGAAGAATTGGCAATATTACTGAAAACAAAACTTTACATTTTACAAAGCAATAATCCATCTACATCGAGCAGAAATATCGAGCGCATACCGGAGAATCATAATCCAAGGGCCAGTATCCCAAAAATACCATTTCAACCATTACAAGAAAATGAAAGTTTCAAAAATTTCATAAATAGAATTGAATTATATTTTAGACTCAACAATATCGAAGATTCTAAAATTAAACCATACATTTTACTTTCATCCCTCAGTCCGAACCTTCATGAGCGGACATACAATATATGCTCACCAGAAGACCCAAAGAATATTCCCTTCGATATGCTTAGTCATTTAATTACGGAACATTTTGACCCAAAACCAAGTATCTGGACCTTACAACACAAATTTATAAGTAGAATACAAAAGGAAACTGAAAGCGTTACTGATTTTGCAACAGAATTAAAGAAATTGACCTCAAACTGTGAATTCGAATGCCATCATTGTAAGAGATCTATCGCTGAAAATTTTTTATCGCTTCAATTCCTTCGTGGTTTGTTTGACAATGAAATAAGGACTAGAATTTTACAAGACAGGAAGATATATAAATTTTCTGAACTTACTGATTTAGCCTTAGCAATGGAAATGGGAAAAATTGAAAATAGGGATATGGAAAACTCTACACATCATCATGAATCAATTCACAAACTATCTACAAAAAAAAATTATTCGAAGAACAAGACGTCGAGAACAGAATTACACCCGGAACCAATTTCAATTAAAGATTTAAGAGGAAAATGTTATAGATGCGGCAAGGATGATCATAAAGCTACTGATTGTGGTTGCATCAACGAAATTTGCTACAATTGCAAAAGAAAAGGTCATTTAGGCAGAGTTTGTCTTCAAAGAATTAAGAATAGTAAGAACAATACTAATTTACTCAATTTAAATAATTCTTCTAGTGAAGATGATGATAATGTTTGTGACATTAATAATCTTTCTTCAGAAATACCTGATAAATACATCATCACAGTTGATATAGAACAGTCAAAAGTTTCGATGGAAGTTGACACTGGAGCAGCATTATCATCAATATCTTTGAAACAATTCAAAATGTTAAACATCAATAAAAAAATTTATAAAACCAAATTAAAAATGAAAACATATACTGGCGAAGTTATCCAACCAGTTGGAGTTGTTTACTGTAATTGTAAATACCAAAAACAAATGTTTCTCGGAAAACTTTACATCATAAAACAGGATGTTGAAGCTATTTTTGGAAGAAGTTGGATTAAAGAAGTAAATTTAAACTTCGCAGATATAAAATTAATCTACACCGAAAATTTTCCAAAATTACATGAACTACTTAAAAAATATTCATCAACAGTTTTTGAATCTGATCTCGGTAAAATTCCAAATTTCAAAGGACATTTAAATTTAGAAGAGAATACACAACCCATATTTATTAAACCTCGAAGAATTCCGTATGCTTTGAAACAAAAAGTTGACGACGAAATTGAAAGACTTTGTAAAGATGGAGTTATTACGAAAGTAGAACACGCAGAATGGGGCACACCTATAGTTCCAATAGTTAAGCCTAATGGAAGTATTCGACTTTGCGCTGATTATAAAGTAACCCTAAATAAAGTAATAAAAGATGAACAATACCCAATACCTGTTATCGAAGATATATTTTCAGAAATGAATGGTGGTAAGTTATTCTGCACTTTAGACATTAGTCAAGCCTATTTACATATGGAAATGGACGATGAAAGTGCCCACTTACAAACTATTAGTACACATAAAGGTACTTATAAGGTGAATAGACTAATGTTCGGAGTCAAAGTAGCACCCAATCTTTGGCAAAAATTTATGGATAGAATACTTCAAGGACTTAACGGCGTTAAATGTTTTTTCGATGATATTTTAGTACAAGGCTCATCTGAGGCTCAGTTAATGACACGATTACAACAAGTTTTAGAAAAACTAAAAGAAAATAATCTTCGTTTAAACAAAGATAAGTGTAATTTTTTTCAAAAGAACATTAAGTACCTTGGGCATATAATTGATAAAGACGGTCTACATAAAAACAAGAATAAGATAGAAGCAATTTTGAAAACAGAACGACCTAAAAATTAAAACGAGTTACGATCATTTCTTGGCATGGCCAATTATTACAACAAATTCATTCCTAATTTAGCTACGATTACCAACCCGTTAAATGAGCTACTTAAAAAGAATAAACATTTCAAATGGACGGATGATTGCCAAAAAAAGCTTTGACAGTATAAAGAATGAAATTGCAAGTGATACAATATTGGTTCATTTTGATCCTTCAAAACCTATTACTTTAGCAACAGACGCATCGCCATTCGGCCTTGGCGCTGTTCTATCACATAAATTTAGTGACGGGTCTGAAAGACCTATAGCATTTGCTTCGAGAAGTTTAACCAATAGTGAAAAAAATTATAGTAATTATAGTAATTGATAAGGAAGCTACAGCTATATACTGGGGATTAAAAAAATTTTTTTACTACTGCTACGGACGAAAATTTACTTTAATCACCGACCATAAGCCACTGACTACAATTTTTCATCCAAACAAAACACTACCCACCATGAGTACAATGAGACTTTTCCATTACGCTCATTTTCTATCTGGATTTAACTATGAAATAACATACAGAAGATCAACTTTTCATTCAAACGCAGATTTCCTATCTCGTTTCCCTGTAGGGAAGAGCCGTGAAAATAAAACAGATCAACATTCGATTTTTCAAATAGAGCACATAAAGCACTTAGCAATTACACCTGAACTTATAGAAACAGAAACACAGCGAGATAACGAACTGAAACCATTGATTGACGTATTACGTACCGGTAAATCTTTGGAAACTCTTGGGTACCAAAATAATGAACTGACTCTACAGGGAAATTGCATTCTAAAAGGAACTCGTGTCATGATCCCACAAATATTACAAGATAAGGTACTAAAGGAACTACATATGGGACATTTAGGAATTTTAAAAATGAAATTATTAGCCCGTAGTTTTGTTTATTGGAAAAACATTGACAAAGACATTGAAAACCTTGTTAAGAAATGTCGCACTTGTAGACTGCAACAAAACAACCCTACAAAAGTACCGACTCATCATTGGGAAGATCCTGTGAAACCGTGGCAGCGAATACATATTGATTTTGCTGGACCTGTTATGGGACATCAACTTTTCATCATAGTTGACTCATATACAAAATGGGTAGAAGTATTTCCTACAAAATCGACCACTAGTACATGGTGCATTTTAAAATTAAAAGAATTATTTTGTAATTTTGGCATACCTGATGTTCTTGTCTCGGACAATGGACGTCAATTTGTATCTCACGAATTTACCGATTTCTTGAAACAAAAAGGAGTTATTCATAGAACCTCAGCACCATATCATCCGTCAACTAATGGACAAGCTGAAAGATTCGTTCAGACCATTAAAAGATCTCTAAAAGGTATGGGACACGATCCAGGAAATATTCACGAGAAACTGATTTTAGTCAAAACACTTCTACGCCGTACACCTAATGCTACAAAACAAACGGCTTATGAATTAATGTTTGGACGAACAATCAAGACAGACTTGCACGTACAATTTAGAAAAGAGACCTCGAACCAAATTTATAATAGTACCAGAAATTTACCTAAGAAATTTTTCAACATTGGAGATACTGTTCAGATTCGCTCCTACTCGGGGAGGGGAGAGCGATGGAAGTTTGCGACTGTGACACAACGCTACGGAACTCTACATTATGAGGTTCGAACGGAAGAAGGTGAAATTTGTCGACGCCACGTAGATCAGATGCTACCAGCCCCAAATGTACCAGTCGGTCTTACGTGAAGATTTGCGGGGGAGACCTGATATATATACACAAACTTCTTGATAGGTTTTCACTCTACATTGTTTATTAATCTAACGATTTGAATGACGTTGTCATGAAAATGAAAGAATGATATAAACAATATACGTATTAATTATTTAAATATTAGTATTTATTAAACACCAAATCTTATTTCGATGTCTGATTGATACAATGGTAGATATCCTTCAAACGTGCCAAAGATCTAGTTGGAGCTAGTGGTGAGCGTCACGGATTAGTAACAGTACCATGAAAATAAATAAATTTAAATACTTAGTATATTTTGCAGCTGTACGACGTACTTAAATATTTTCACTTGCTTATTAGGTACTTTTGTTTTAAATATTAATACCATAGAATTTAAATTTGTATTATTAACATTATGCATGAACCTTTTCCATCACAATCTATGCTCATTTCTTGAAGGTACACTGGGATATCAGCATTGTCATCTTGAAATACCGTTTACTGCTAAGACTTGTTTGCATTGTTTTTTTTATAAAACGTCTTGCAGCAAACGATTACGGCATTCGTATAACAAAATTGTACCTATTATATAAATAGGTACCAAATAATAAAATGAACGCAAGAAGATCTCCACCATCGTCAAGCTTTACTCGCTTACACGCTTATAGTGATCAAAATTATTTCTTCGTGTGTTCAATCAGATTGTTGTAATGCGAATGCCGAATTTAATATGTGGTCGATGTTTCATGCGCACTGTTTTGTCTTGCTTATTTTCGCTCCAAATCATACAGTTACATTACATATTCTTATTGCAACATATTGTTTAGTAACAATTTTGAGAACAATTAGTACTTATATAGTACTTAATTTCATTATCCATAGTTAAGTGCGAAGTAATACTTCGATAAATATTGACGAAAATCATTATTATTAGATAGCTACTTAAAAGCTATAATTTTAAGTAAATTCTAAGCAATTTTTCGTTATGCTTTGTAATATACAATTAGTTTCAAAATTTAAAAAAATCCTTACTTCACTCTTATATTAAAAAAAGACAAAACAGTGTATTTTAATTTGCACTGCTAAGGCACCGCTTTGATTTCGTTTATTTTTAATATACGTTGCAACATCATTTTAGCAAACCTAAAAAATAAAGAGTGCATGGATAAGAAACTTTAGTATATGAAAAAAAATCACTCAATGCATAGTAACATATGCGAAGAAACTAGAAATTCTGGACACTTTTAAAAATATGTTTTTAATTATCTACATTTGTTGTAATCATAAGCTGTTGAAGTGGTATTTTAGATTCGTTTATATGATTTCTAATATACCTTAATATTCATAAGACGATTTCCAAAATGGTCCAGTATTTCTGATTGTGAAAAACAAGTATTATAGTGACCCCTCTAGATATATGAATATCATAAAATATCCATTTCCTCAAACTCTACCTGCTTCTTTAAAGCAAGCTTGTTCGATGTTGTTCAATTTACATCAAAACTATTACCAAATAATATTAAAATGATAACATTTGATGTGTCCAATCCAGAACACAACGGGGATGACGTCGAGTATGCCATGATCGTCGTTGACGAGAATAATTCTACGATTAACGATTTGGATTCCCCGTCCATGAAGGTGCGTATTTTTTTATGAAAATAAAAAATAAACGGAACTTGTAGGGAGTGAAAGGCATGTAAGTTTATTAGATTCCTTTCGTGTAATAGTTTTATTAAAAATCTCCTTAAAGCAGTTTTCATATCTATTTGAAGCTGTACATAAAAAGATCATAAATAATAAATTATTTCATTCAGTCTAAGATGACACCGTCTTAAAACAAATCTTTGTCTTAATATATTCCTTTTTGTGGTCCCCATTATTGTTTAAAAAACTATATCCTTGTTCGTGACGGCGTATTTATTGTGACTTTTTATGTATAGCTATTTTCAGAGTTATTTCATTTTAATTTTTCCAATTTATATATAGAAAACTTGTAAAATAATTGACTAAAATCTACCATGGCATGATTACCCGACCAAATTACGTTAAGTACTTCTAAGTCTTTGTAGCTTAGATCATCATGAACATAGTTTCTGACAGCCAGTAGTACAGCATGTCATACCTAATTCCTTAAAGATAACATCGTCCATCAATTATGTGTTCATCGGTTTCTGTTGCTGCGTGAAGTTGATTGGTTTTTTTGATGTCGCCTAAGTCAAGTGAGGTGGTATAAGCTTACGATTGGTTTTTTTCCGTTGCTATAAATTTATGAAGGAGGAAGGAAAAGAAGAAGGGGTCGCAAAAATTGAGACTACAACGGACGAATTGAAGCCGGCAGCTGCGGACAAGAGCAAAGATGATAAGCCTGCGGTTTCAGCGCAAGAAATAGAAGAGCCCTTATACAAGTCTAGTCTCCGCATCAAAAAACCTAAGGTCAGTTGGTGTGGGGTACGGATGTCTCTCTCTATTAGAGTTTGTCTCCTTCTGATCTGTCCTATTAGTGTTGTGGGTATAATTAAGATCGTCAGTTAGGGTCAGGGAATTCACAGTCGTGGTAGTGTAATTCCGTGTATTCTAATAAAAAACATCTCAAGCGAAAAAAATAATGTTCTATTTTACGAAGTCACTTTACCTTTGGCTTGTCACACGTGCGTAAGTACTACGTAAGTGTTATTTTGAATTGTGCGGTGTAAAGTTGGGAACTCTCTTTACAGCAAAAGAAAGAAAGAAGCTTAACAGCAGTCAAATAAAATATATTTTTAAATATATCATGATTTTACTAATAGAGAACCATTTAACTATGCACGATTAAAGTACGTTAACTTTATGGACATACACGTTTATGTAGAAAAGAAAAAGAAACGTTTATTATATATATAATCACACAGGAGAAGAGAAATAAGGGACGAGAATATTGTGAAAAATATAAAGAGTAATAAAAATTTAAAAACTACTGTGTAGGGTCATTAAACACCATGCCTCAGTATTTTACGTCTGTGTCATTCACAGATGGGTGGAATAGAACCAGAGGCGCTGTTACTCTGACAGGATCAGAAAAAAGACGTGTTTTGAAAAAATGTTACATATTTACATACAACGTTTGTACAGACATAGGAAATAGCACACAGCCAAAAAGTGTACTTCGTAAAATAGAATATTTAGCATTTTTTCATGATCTTCACACAATCATTTAATTAAAATAATCATTATCGTTAAAATAGTATCATTATCAAATACATTTTTATATACATGGTGGTATTCAAAATAACGATCAATCTAATAAAAGATTAAGTTTGCTATAACATTGTTTTGACAATGAGACTATATATGCTTTGTGTTATAAAATCACATTAATAATGGGATATTAATAGAATAAGATATTTTTGTATGTAAACTTAAAAACGTGTGTAGTAGGTGATAATGTGGTGATAATAAAATATAGGGGAATAAGTAAAATTTTTCTCTTTGGTTATCCAGTTGTTGTATTAAATGTGTGGTTTTCCTGTTAAAAGCAACCGCTACCAAGGTCCAAAACCATATCCGGGGTCACGGTGTCTGTGGTCGATTTGGTTTGTAAACAAGTAATTATTCACAGATTACTTTTCATATTTACTTTTTGATCTTTCGAAGATTCGTTTTCTTATGTGAACTATATACCAAAATAAATATCTGACTATTGACTTTTATAGTACAATTTACATTTAAATACTTAAAAAGTAACTTATAACACATATAAAAATGTTTGGCAAATTAGGAAAACACGAATTGGCTAAATAAAACACTATAGGAGTCACAATAATTTTATAAACATGGTGTTCGGTGTTTTAGTCGTTCGAATAAAGTAACTTTTTTAGTATCTTACTAATTTATAGGCACCTCAAGTACTTTCGCAATACATCATAGAACTGTGTCATAAATAGAATTGAATTTATTATAAAAGTTAGTTCTCTAAATAACGAATCTCTGATCGATCAATGTACACTCGATTGTCAATGAATACAAGCTTGTTACAAAATTAACATGTGTTATTTTAAAGTCCAATTAGGATGTGGCTACACTCACAAACTGTACATAACAAGAGAGCTATATAGCACCGCACATTACATACATAAGCAATCACTTATATGAGTAAATAATTAATAAAATATTGATCGGACACTGTTTGAATATTTTTTTTCACATGAAAAATTAAATCAAATTGATATTAACGTACTAATAATCCAAATTTAATTATTATATTTAAGTTAATGTTATAAAAATAAATATTAAGTTTTTCGAGACATAAACTTTACGTTTCCATGTTTGTTTTTTAATTAATTGTTCAAAATTTTATGCCGATACATAATAAGTGCCTGAATTATATTATATGTGTTAGTTATGTACATATACAAAAAATATCTAATATTTATTTACTGGATACTTGATAACCACCAAAGTCTTAAGATTCAAACTGATTTTATAATTTTACATTAAGTACTAGGTTACATCGGAAAATCGACGGTAAGGTTTGACTGTGCACGTTTTGTAGCTTTGCTTGCTTCTTTCACCCCTCCACTTGTTTGCATGTTAAACCCACTTCTGTAAGTACAGTCAGCGGCAAAACTATAAAGAAATCCTGTCATCGTAACATCATAGTCAGTTTCAACAGAAATATCCTAAAATAGGTTATTAAGTTATTAAAATTTTAATTTCTGCTTAGTATTAAATACTAGGGTCGTTCTTCTT
Source organism: Calamotropha paludella (assembly GCA_927399485.1). NCBI lineage: Eukaryota > Metazoa > Arthropoda > Insecta > Lepidoptera > Crambidae > Calamotropha > Calamotropha paludella. Next base: position 12,659,254 of record OV656803.1, on the reverse strand, counting down.
TTTTACCGACAGTGAAACGACGTTTTTCTGTTTTTTTTGGTTTTTGAACTATCCATAATTGTGGTTTCTGTGTGGAATTTAAAAGAAATTGCATCTGTGTTGTCATTAGGATAAATTAAAGTTTCCTTTGCGGCAAATATTAATTCCTTTTTAATGTTGGTTTTTTAAAAAAATATGTGGCACAGTGGCCTTTTTCTGTGGAGACCACATTTCGGTTTACCATTCTGTCACGGCATTCTATGGAAAACAAACGAAAAAATATGTCGGTTGGAGAAAATAAAAATTACATAATATTAATAGATAAGAAAAATATGGACGCTTATTCGAACCGAATTAAAAAACCGTAAATATCAATACTCCAACGAGATGCCATAATAAGACGAAGGACAGACCATTGTCGGTAAAAAAGTAGAACGACCCACTACTGTATTGAAGAATATTTAGGTTTATTTATTGATTGGGTTAGATGTAAACTATTATCGACTTCTGCTTTTGACTGTACCCTCACTTTAAGAAATAAGTGTTTCTGGGATTACTAATATGTTTAAATATTTTTGAGGTAAGTGGAAAAAAGGATTGCAAAGAATAATCTTTGTATAATAATTAAATAATAATATTTAATAATCTAATTTGTGAAAACTTTGAACGTAGTAGGTAAAGAATTTAAGAGTAAAACTGACGTCTTTTTGAGACAAAAGTTTTGGTTGCAACAGGCACAACAAATTTATTTAGTTTTGACAAGCTGACATATTCTGCGATTTTGAAATATATTTTCACTGTTTTTAGACAAACAAATCATCCTCAACGGAAACAAAACTAATATAGGTATTTAGTTTTAAATCAGTAGCAGGTCGATTAATATGATTTAGCTTTTAACATCAAGATTTTTCACAAATCACATCTAGTAAATTAAGTAAAAATAAAATATGGTTTTTTGGTTAAAATATAATAAGTTAGATTATAGTTTGTTATGAAATTTTTGTAATGCTGTAGAGCGTGGATTCGATCGAGGACGCCGGCTCCTTCCATCTTAATTCTACGGAGACGACCAACAATGATCCAGAAACGTCTAGCGAGATCGCCCTGGATGATAATAAGCACCCGGTTAGTAACATCTACACTAATATTACAATAAACACTACACAATAATAACAAAATTTATGTCGTATAGTTTTTGGGGATTTCGGAGATAATTTATTTTCTATTAGTTCCATAATCATATTGAAACTGTATTTTTATCAGGTGAGCAATGACGAATCATGGACTGATGTGAACTTAAACGAGGATGGAGAAAGAGGTCCGGCCACCATCACGGGAAGAAATAGAGACCACGAAGGCAACATCCATGAAGGTAACCTATCTAATTACTTTCCGACATTACTTGATACGTTATTATTACTGTACTTCGTAAACCATTGACATTATAAGCTGGAGAAAATTGAATCGTAGGTCACTGCGTTATTTTTTAAGTGGGATTTTCAGAAAATGTGTTATCATAGTTAGTATTATATTGTCACTTGTCGCGGGGAGCGCATTACGCATACGCCGCCGTTTGGGAGAATGGCGGACACGTTATGTGGGACCCACCTGACGATAAAAGCTCATCATGTTGGTGCGCAGAGCCCTACCCACCAAACCACAGCGGTGTCCCACTAATACCTTGGTGGGGATCACGTGGTATTCTTGTAGATGCTTGCTACGATCTCCACCAGTTTGCGTCCGCCCTAGGCCCTCCTTTGCTCCGCGGGGACAGAGCTGCGGAGCACCCCGTGACACTCTGAGTGCTCCGCATCGCTTGAAGACCATAAAAAAGTTCCCGGGGGCTCCCGCAGCCGTATGCTGAATCGAACCATTCCTTCATCTGCTCCGACATTGGCTCCACCGTCTCGTCCACAGTCATCTCCGACGACTCTTCTGTTTTCATCCTACCCTTTGGGGTGTCCTCTTGAGAGGCCTTCGCTTCCACGGGAAACCTGTGCCTCACCACCTTTTATTCCCCGGGCAGCTAAAATAGGCATAACAGTATCGGGGGCAGTGGCACCTACAATTACATCTCTAGTATACTATTACACATTTCTAGATACCGCTGTTTATTATTACAGTTTACGTAATTTGTTTGCGACTGTATATTATGTTCATGATTGTTTCAGACATCGATAAACAAATTCACATGAGAAATTCTGAACAACACCATCATCTGCAACAGAGGCACCAGAACAGGAATCTACAAGCTGCCCAGAGGCATTTACATCCGGTAATAAAAATATTGATTAAATAAAACTTATTGTTTATTTAATCTAACCCGATTAAAAGATAACATACATAAATATTCCTCACTTTGTAATTTATAACGTGTACCTACTTACAAAAGCATATTGTTCAGCGCGTTCCGATAGCCCTGAAAGTTCCGATAAACTTAATAACTCTGCATCAATGAACAAAAGACTTGTACCCAACCTCTTATTGAATTGTTTTCTAGATATTATCATAATAACAGTACATAATGAAACAGTTGAGGTAAATAAAGTGTAGTCAGCAATGACCTTGAGTTTTATTTTTTTAACAAATTTGCGAGGAAAATAAATAACATTTCCGAACTAGTATTAAAAATATTAAGTACAACATTATTAATAAAATCACACTGATTTGCATATTGTTTCCTTGTTTTCTGACTAAGTTTTAGTTAATCCAAAGTCATTATTTAGTCTTACACATAGAAAGACTAAGAGACAGACAGATAAAACGGCAGAAAAACAGAAAATGAATTGATTCTATAGGCGATCCTTTAATTGCTTTGCAGTTCGAAATTCTAATAAGAATTAAACAAACATTATCTAATATAAACATAGAAAATTGTATTTTTGTGGCAGAATCTTGTTAAAAAAGAATTGTATGATTGACAGCCAGCCGTGTTTAAAAATATAATAATTGCATTAAAATAAAAGCCATTACATCTGTAAATACTTAAAAATACCCACTTTTAATCAAAATGCATGTCAATAATTTTATCCAATTTCTACAGGACAATGAAACGTTAGCCGGTCTGAGCGCCATGACCACCATGACTGCAGACGGGGCGTCGAGAGAAGCTTCTCTCACCCATAAATTGGAGACAGCGCTGGGCCCTGTGTGTCCCTTACTAAGGGAAATTATGCTGGACTTCGCGCCCTTCCTTTCCAAAACCTTGGTGGGAAGCCACGGACAGGAATTGCTAATGGAGGGTAAAGGTATATTGTTCTAAGCATGGTAGTTAGTAAAACGTAGTTTTTCTCAAGGAAGATAACTGATTTGCCCCTCTCCTTTTGCAAAACTTTGCCACTGATAATGGTGCTGTTATATGACTCTAAACATGTTGGAAAAATTCGCCATTATGTTCCATTGTTATTTAATAGCTCTCTGGAATGGCACTAACGGAGAATGTTACCGCCAAAGATGCACGATGTGTGAAGGATGCGATATATATTTAGCGTGCTACATCTGTTTATATCAAAACTTACAGGTCATTCCAAAGTAATATATTCAACAGCACTTCAGTCTAGTTATAAATATGAAATCTTCTGATTTTCAGCTTAAAACACAAAACATATTGTTCGATGTCACTTGTTGAAATATGACATGTTGTCGTAATTTGACGTTTAAACATTGCCTGCATTTCAACGAAGCCTACTATTTCTATAAAAATAAATAAATAGACATAGAAATTGATATAATTAATTCATTGACCTTTGCTAATTTTTTATATCTTTCGCAGGTCTGCAGACGTTCAAATCAAGCACTTCTGTGGTCGAGCTTGTGATGCTCCTCTGCTCGCAGGAGTGGCAGAACTCGCTTCAAAAACATGCAGGACTAGCATTCATAGAATTAATTAATGAAGGAAGACTGCTATCTCATGCTATGAGAGACCATATAGTGAGAGTGGCCAATGAAGCGGAATTTATACTAAATAGGATGAGAGCTGATGACGTGCTGAAGCATGCTGACTTCGAAGTTAGTGTTGTCATGATTTACTATTTTATATTTGTTTTTATAGTGTTTTTCCAAAAAAAATAGCAAAAATATTGTAAGCAGTACGATCATAATATCTGTACTTTGTATGAACGGTAACATAGTATCCACATTGACCATCCAGAGAATAGCCACGATGTTCGTTTCCAAGCTCATCATTTACGCTATATCCACACGATACTAATGTATGTCGCTAATCAGCCGTCGTCAACTTGTAGATTTTTGTTCGCGGGCACTACTTTACCATAGAGTGATTGTTTGAACAGTGTCTCTGTGCGACGACAAGTGCCGAGCGTCTAGAAGAAGAACGCACGTGCGAACGGCTGATCGCCGCCGCTCGGCGCCGAGACGCAGCCGCTGCTGCACGCCTACTGGACAAACTGAAGCATGCTGCCTCACACGCCCACCCACACCCAGGGTATGTGACCATCTAAAGGCTGATTAAATCCATCTTCACAAAACATCAAGACTACAGCTATAGTTGTGTTTTTATAGCTTCTAATTATCGCTTATTATAGATTACGGATAGATTCACGGTAATACAATCTAGAAAATTGTCGAATCAATTCAACAGGATGCGATTTTCACCCTGATCGAATCTTATCACCAGAAGATAAAAAAAATTGCGTCCTACTGAAACTTATGATCATTGCAAACACCGATATGATTTATGGATTCTGTAGATTCCTTAACTTTATCAGGCAAGTGAGATTTAAATCCAAAACCAAATCCTCCCCGTAAAGTTCAGTGCATTTAGTGCTACACAGTTGATCACCACTCTACTCAGAGCAATTACAAAATTTATTGAGAGTTGTAAAAGGCTGGAGTAACTTGACTCCAATACACTATAACTATAAACTATTGACGTTGATGAACGTACCTAATGGCAGGAGCAACACGCAGTACTGGAAGCTGGACTCGTGGGAAGACGACGCACGGCGGCGGCGGCGGCTTGTGCCAGACCCACGTGCACGCGCAATTGCTCCTGCGCCCGCGCCCCGAGCTCCCCCTCCACCTCATGATGCCATCCTTCAGGTTTCACCCTTTGTACCCTCTTCCACCTTTAAATTGCAAACGATCACTGTCACAAGGAAACCTTCTAAATTTCAGTTACTTAATTACAATTTCATAATTGTACTAACTATCCTTTAAGTCGTAACGTATTCTTGACATTAGTTCAATATTTTAAACACCCTCGATGCGATTACCTGATTACGAAACCCTATGAAAGTGCTGTTTTCTCTCCAGGCAACAGAAGAGCTGCATGCGCGGATTTGCGCTGGCAGCGCAGTGGCAGCGCGAGGCGCTGCGCTGGCCACGCCAGCCGCCGCTGAGCTCATAGACGACGCCGAGTTGTTACTTGATGACCGGGATCTCGACGCAGATCTCACCGGTCAGTGCAATGACAACCAAAGTACGTCACTTTGCTTATTTTTAGTTGCGTTGCTACTTTGTGTTCTACGGCTCTGATATGACACAGCGGACACCTTACCATTTCTTTACTAAATTCCCAAATAACAAATTCTAATCCCGCTATCGCTCAGTGCAATGACAACCAAGCAGCAAATATGCGTCCCTGATGACACATTCCATTCCATAGATAATTTTATCAATACGGGAATTTACTGGCATTACGCTTCCGATAAACTTTTGCAGCTCTGACTTTGATCCTGTGACTTACGTAGTTCAACGTGTAATATCGAGTAATGAATAGTTTGTGTGATGGGCATGTTGTCTTGATTCTAAAATAACAGAACGCTCACGTTGATATTTATCTCAAACCCTAGTAGATCGCTCTCACTGCTTACACTTTGATGACATTCTGTCTATGTATGTCTATTTTCCATCTTATAAAATACTCACTTATATTTCATATTTTAATAAAATCATCATCTACTTCTGAATGGCAGCTCCCCCAAAATGGTGGGCTTTGCCATCATCTCCACGCTTGGTAGGCTAGTGGCCGATCGCAGAAAAAGATCTCATTTCAGAAATCGTTAACCCCATTTTATGGTCCACGGGAGGTGTACAATGATTATGTCCAGTATCATGCGTTTTACGAGACCCTCAGTGTAAAATGTTCGTGCTATTATACCCTGCCAGACACCGGCTTAAAGAGAATATGCCATAGTAATCCATATCTTTCAGCTCTTTTATTGAACCGTTTGATTAAAATGAATAAACCTTTCAAATTGTAGAGTACAATGTGACAAAATTAAGCATTGCCAAAACAAATTTATAAGGCGCAAAACTAATTTCTATTGCCAACCAATTTCTTCAGTAAGAGAATTCAATAATAAAACTAATGAATTCAATACTTTTAATTATTTCATTTTCGCTGTGAACAACGTTTCTTAATTATAATCGTGTTAGTTCAAACTAAGAAAATCTAAGCTTAAACAAAAGCATTAGTTTCTCGTGTCCTATGATGTCATTTGTCTTTTACTAGATTGGGTCAGATTTGCTAAGCCAGATATTGATTATTTCTTTGTTTAACTTTTATTTTATTATTTACTTAGACTGTAGTATACATAGTCATGGTAGAACATAGTATTTTCTGTTGAAGTCCTTTTATACTAAAACAAAGAAGACCTTATTTATTTTTTTATGAAAATTGTCTACATTTATTGGTTGTTTCATGAACCCTTCGGTTCAGGTCCCGTAAACATCAGCACAAAGGCGAAGTTGGTGGCGCCGGGTCTGGTCGCTCCAGGAACCGTATCGCTCACATCCACCGAGCTCTACTTTGAGGTGGACGACGACGACCCCGAGTACAAGAAGATAGACCCTGAGGTAAGTCATGCAATTTTTTCTTTTGGATAGGAAAGCACATCAGTATATACAATATATCAAAATTTCCCATTCGTTTTCAACTTAATGTGCAACATACAGAGTTCAATATCAATTGTGAAAAATTGGCAATTTGCATAAGTTAATGTGCTTTCGTCCAAACTAATAATTTTAATTGCTTTTAATTTTAATTTCAGAGCTAGACGCAATCCATATATTGAAAAGTTTTTAGTGCAATTATTAGTTGCAATAACTGCTATAATTAAAATATACAGTCATATTTTAACTTAAACAATGAACTTTGGGGAACATTCAACATTTATAATTGATTTTCCCACATTTTACCCAAACAATGTTTGAATGAAACAAAAGCAAGCCACATAAAAAAATATTGACCTAGAACTTAAGTAGTTTCTGATGCTGTTGGCTGCTAGTACAGCAATGTTGGCCGTATATCGACAATAATGCGGCGAATGTTGTCCGCCAAGTGGTCAATCGTTTCGGGCTTATCGGCGTAAACTAGCGACTTCACGTATGGCCGATACGTATTATTAAATCGCACGATCTTGAAGGCCAATTCACGGGTCGAAACGTGAAACTATGCGGTTACCAAGCGTTTTCTCCAATAAATTAATTGTGGCACGAGCCACATATATTACATTTTTAAAGAAGTACGGCCCAAATATTCCACCAGACCATAAAGCACACCAAACAGTCAGTTTTTCTGTATGTGGGTCGTTCTTCTTTTTTACCGACAATGAAACGACGTTTTTCTGTTTTTTTGGTTTTTGAACTATCCATAATTTTGGTTTCTGTGTGGAATTTAAAAGAAATTGCATCTGTGTTGTCATTAGGACTAATTAAAGTTTCCTTTGCGGCAAATATTAATTCTTTTTTAATGTTGGTTTTTAAAAAAAATATGTGACAGAGTGGCCTTTTTCTGTGGAGACCACATTTCGGTTTACCACTCTGTCACGGCATTCTACGAAAAACAAATGGAAAAATATGTTGGTTGGAGAAAATGAAAAATTACATAATATTAATAGATAAGAAAAATATGGACGTTTATTCGAACCGAATTAAAAAACCGTAAATATCAATATTCCAACGAGATGCCATAATAAGACGAAGGACAGACCATTGTCGGTAAAAAAGAAGAACGACCCATGTAACGGTGTCTCAACATAAACTTGAGGATTATTATCACTCCAAATACGGCAGTTTTGTTTTTTGTTATCCATTCAACCAAAAGTGAGCTTCATCGCTAAACAAAATTCGCTTATGAAAATCGGTATCAACGGCAATCTTGATTTGGGCCCATTCACCGAATCTACGCCTAGCTAGGTAATCGAGTGGCTCCAATTCTTGCAAGAGTTTGATTTTGTAAGCACGCAAACCAAAATCTTTCCGCAAATTCTTCCATTAAGTAGATTTACACATATCCGTTTCCTGTACGCGATGGCGGATAGACTGATTCGGGTCTTCCTCTACGTTACGCTCTATAGCAGCAATGACTTCTTCTGTACGCACTGTACGACGTCTCTGTGGATGCGTTTAATAATTAAAATAAATTTGCACAATTTGGCAGGCGTCAGTTCTTACACTTCCGCGCACATTACACATTAGAATAAAACACTTTTTTACGGATTTTGCGCATATTTTATTTTATATTAAATCCTGACGTTTCTACTCCTTTACAGGAATCCTAATCACAGGATGACTAAAATAATGGTTGTCATACCTTCACTACCTTCACAAAATTGTAATCGGGCACGTTCCTAATTGTTAAAATTATTTTATATAAATAAAATTGTTTTATTTTTACATTTCATTAGTTATTAAATTCTCACTACGATTAGTGATACTACATTGTATAGGTACTACTGAGTCTACTACCAGTTCGGAAATTGGGAGGCCCTTACGAGAAGAACTGGCAAAAAAAACTCGGGCAGGGGGGGCCGACCTCCATCTTACTGTTATTATTTGCAAAAAGAGCTAACTACATCATCAGGTCTTGCAATGTGTGTTTTTGTAGGTATTAAGTCTATTTATGTTGAAATGCCAAACCAACCTAAACATAAATCACTTGCAGCTGACAAAATGGCCGCCGGTTAAAAAAAATTTGCTAACTTAAAGTTATATACTACTAGTTAAACTATACCCCTAAAAAACAGCCGTTATAACGTTAATGATTTACCTAAATGGAACCGTTTAGCCACTGCTAATATTTTTATATCGCCGCTGATGCTGCCTTCCTATCAATAAAAGATAATAACAACTAACGTCAAAATGACGGACTCTAACCCGTAAGACTTTTTATAAAATTAAAGTCAGTGATTATAAAATAAATTGCATGACAATAGCCACACATTCAATAGCAACATTATCACTCCACGAAGTCGAAGTTAGATCGTATTCACAATAACTTATGAATCAAGACACTTTATTACTTTATAAATTAAGGTTTTTTTGCCTTTAAACTATTAAACAAATATTATAAATCGAGCACAAAGGCGAGACAATCCTATGACAAAACGACGCTTAAATAAGGTGCGACGTGTGGCTTTTGTATAATAATTTATTACAACTTTTGGATATTCAAGAAGTTGTAAAAGGAAAATTATATCATTTCTAAATCTATACATTAAATCCTAACTGCCATCAAATTAAACAAACAACAATACACTTTAAGGTATGATCAATAAAGTTGAAACTACCTGATCAAAAGTGTGGGTTGTAGTGTTGTTTGTAAGATGAAGTTTGGTAGTATCGTTATAACGTACAGGCGCGTGATATAGGCGGGTAACCGAATATAAGGCACTTAGGTGCACGAACAATGCAGCCCCGCGGCGCGCAGGCCTGCCAGGCGCCATGCTAGTGATGGGGCAGGGTACGGAGGTAAAATGTCGATTTTAATTCATCTGTCAACATTTCTTACAATTGCGATTCTGGCAGATATTACCATTTTGTTGCCTATAACCTAAATCTCATGACGGTTAGTTTTTTGTGTCAACTGTAGAGCTAATGGCAGATAGATAGATAAAACAACTGCTCTTTCGTAATGTTTAGTAGTGTGTCTTTATTAACAGAAAACTAAACCTATTTCCGTGTGAATTCATTGTTTAAATTTCACTAGTAGGAGCAATGGATTGGTGAATCACACTAGACTAATGTATTTACAAACCATTACGCGGAACGCGGGAAGTATTTTTTTTTTACTGGAATTATTTAACGAAGATGCTTATTATATAGTTACTGAATAAATTAAATGATTTTGCTGTTTAGTTTCCAATTATTATTTACCTACTTACATGTTATACCTAAATTAAGATTCCCCTCTGTCTATCAGTAGTCTGTTGTAAGGCAAATACAATTTATTGCGTTTTGTCATACACAATTTCTTACTGTCGCCATCTGTCATATCGGTCACCTTACACCAGATTGTGTAAAGCAGGGATCACTAGTTAATCATCATCTCCGGCCTATTAAACCTTCGTTTCTTGCTCCATAGGCCTTTCTTAGAGATAAAAATATCATCGGGAAAAATAGTTTAATAACCAACCTCGCAGGTGAGTGATAACGACTATAGATGCAGCCAGAATCAACGGATTAATAACCACGGATGAGATTGATGATTTTTTCGCACATTTGCGGTCCGATTAATTCTTAAGTTGATTAACCTCCATCAAATCATAGATTGAATACGTTAACAACTCCGTGCCTCCACTTAGTAACTAAATATTTGATAAAAATATATCGGTATAATTAATTCTTATCGATATGCTATATCGGGTTTCGGCGTGTGGGGTGAAACGTCAGCCCGGACGACGCACAATGGCGCCCTGCCGTGCGCCGTCCGGGCGTGGACGTCCGATGACCGCCCGGCCGCCCGGCAACCTCGCGCACAGTACTTACAGTCTAAACACTTGTGGTTCAGATAACTTCTAATTGCAATAAAATGATAAGAGCTCCGAATAGTTTACCGAAGCTTACTTCGCCGAAGGAACATTTAACCGAATTATTTTTTTTTAATCTCAGAATCCACAATGTTTCTTACTATCTTCTGACTATCTTCTAACTGACTAAACGTATTCAATTAAAACTTCAATTTTGACTTAAATCCAATTGCGTCAATGTTTAAAAAATTTAATAATTCTATTCGGCGAACAGTGTTCCGCAAAACAATTCCACGCCGAAATGATAGAATCATTTCACTACCTACCACGGCTACGACGTCACGGTCGAAGAATAGAAGCCGAATTATAATTTATATTGAGTTCTTATATTTTCATATTTCTCAAATATATATTGAATTGAATATTATCCTGTCAAAATTATGGAAGCTAGAAGTAAAGCTGATATATATATTTTATCTCATGACCACGAATCGGATTTAGTTTGATCTGCTGTACCAATCGGTACCTGTCTGAAATTAATTACAAATAAATAATTCTGTTTTGTAATAGTATTTGTACAGTCAAAAAAATATTTACAACGAAACTGCTAATAATATGTATCCATTTGACAAAAGTCAACGTTGTGTCATCTAGTTTAAGATGAACTATTCATTGTTTTTACGTATTGATCGAAAATGTATCTAATGAACATTGAATAAGAGTAAAATTTGTAAAATTTAATCCCGCTTTTGGCATTTTTATAATTATGACTGTACTACATAATATATGTACAAACTGCTGAAACAGCGATTTGTTGGCCCCAAAACATTTGTTAAGTTTTGTTATAACTGTATACCTCTTTAATTAGTAATTTGTAAATATAAACGGCGATTGTGGAACACCAAACATCATTAAATTTTTGTATTCGTCTGTTCTATTGAGAACGTACACAAACGCAATGAAATATTATTGACTATTAAATTGGCACGTCTTCGAGCATCACAACTGAAGATATAGTTCTTCAGCTCCTAGTAATATGAAAGTATTGATTGTTACCCTCTAAAATTGACTATATGACTTGTTTTATGTTTTTTGAAAACAAAAGTTTGTTTGCATTGTTCGTATTATTTAAAAAATCATTGCAACACTTAAATTTTTTTAACATTGCTGTGAATATTTTCTTGTTACTTACATTCAAATCTTTCTTGTAATACAGTAGTTTTGGATGCTTTTTTTAATTTCAAGTTGTACATACATTTTCTTACACTTTTATTACTTTATTCATAATTACGAATCGTACACGCGCACTGATAATTCGGTATTGAATTACAAGTGGCGACATAAAAAGGCGCCAGTGCTCTTCGGGCTGTATTTAAATGAAGGCATTGAAGTGAGTAACATGCCAAATGCAACATGTCGGCGCAAGTCAATCGCTGTATAGTATTGAGAACATTTAATCCGCTCGTTATATCTTTCATAAGAACTAAAACAATTACGTCATATAAATCATGTACTTAGACCATAGCCTAATTTTATCTTGTGTTTGACATGTTTGACAAATATTAAGCAGGATTAAATGGGTAGAAACTAATGATAAGATGCAATAATTTTGCTTATTTTTATTTAAGTAAAATATACCTATAAAATGGTGATTTGGAGAACTTTGTTTTTTCTGATAACCTAATTAATTTTTCGTACCATTTTTTTATCATACATAAAATATGATTTTTTTTAAATATCCTAACTAATATTTAAATGAAAAAGTGAGTTTGTTTTGTTTGTGTATTACACTTTCCCGCCTTAACTATTCAATTGAATATCATGAAGATTTGCATTCAAAAATACTGTTAGCGAGTTATAAAAATAAATGTTAACTTTCATTTTCACACTTTCTGTAAAACTTTCATTTATATTACGAATGTTCCTATTTGTATAGGCAATCAAATGTTTGGTTATGTGGCAATGTCTTCCCCTAGCTAAAATATGTATTACTTTAACCTGATGTAAAACAAATGCGCGCTAGTAACTTGTACCACCATGCTATTATCGAAACTGTATCCGAGATATTATTTACTGCGACTAATTCAACCGATTTCGAAGATTGTAAATTGAATTCGTAATGGGGCATTTTATTTGTTTATGCTAATATACGGTTTTAATTAACCGTGTCGTGTTTATGACGTGTGCGAGTGGGACAAAAGATGTACCTACTACGTGGCCGTTAGCCTACAAGACGATTTATTGGGCATATATTATAATTAAACCGTATGGTGTATCGGTCATACTATGTTAATCGATTTTTTGTGACATTGTTAGTTGGGTGGTACGAAATTGATATGTATTCCGTGGAATTCATATTTTATTTGTACCTAGGTTCCGTACGTGAAACATACTAACAGATTCCTTGTCTAACTGTAGACATAGTTTAGTATTGTTTATTTTAATTTATTTTATATTTTTGTGAAATTTATCACTTGCCTTTTGGTTAGAATATAAAATGAGCTCGTAATTACGCCAATATTTTATACCGAATAAATACCACGCTTCCAAATTACTTTCATGCAATGTGTGTAGGTACATCAATAAATATATGTAGAGGCTTATATAAATTCAAATGCAAAAATATGTATACAAAAAATAAACTTTCAGTATACTTAAAGTATCAACCCAAATAAAACTGTTTTTAAATAGCTTGGCCCATTTGTTACACTAAGGCACCTTACAACATGTTAAAAGTCTATGACATAATTGTTTAAGTATACCTATGAAAGAACCGTCTATGATTAATACCACCTTAATATCATTTAGATAAAAAATGGATTATTTTAATAGAAAATGTTATGGCTGAAACAATAAACCATTAGTTTTCTATTTATTAAACTATTTAATTTAACACTGAATATGATTATTCCACTTATAATTATGGGTTAGTTTTATAAAGTCAAAATGCATTTGAAAGTCATATGTTTTATTTGCAGCTTTTTTTATTACAATTTTATTTTATTTGTATGGCCTTTGCAATAAAAGAGATTTATCAGAGATCATAGGTGCAAAAGAAGTATTGTTGATCGCAAAATATGCATAAATTTTGTTGTTTTTTTAAATTCGTGCAGTAATCTCACTTAGAGTACAAATATTTTAATATTATAAATAATGTTTCCTTTAACCACAATAAAAAAATAATGTCTTTGAACTATGACACTTAAAACTAAACAACGAGATCAAGTGGGAACTAGCTACTAGTTTACATTAAAAAAATGAGCGTGAAATGTTCATTTTTTCGATGACGTAAGATTCTCACGTCATCGATGACAGATGGAGGCCCTACGTCAATAAACATATTACGTGATTTTGACAGCTCTTACCGCATCCGACTACAGCATGATAGACTGGCCTGAGTTTTTTTCTTGAGCACAATTTTTACCTTATGATGATTGATTTAAAGGTTCATTTTCATCGATGATTTTTGGTGGATGCTAACTACCTGTCGTTTCTGCATTGTGTATAATTTTGATTGTCAGATATGATAAGGGTTAGCGTAGTGCAGGAGTTTTTATGTTCAAAGTAAGACAATGTGCGTACATATTTTTTATGTTTGTATTGTTGTTAAGTAATTTGAGTGTATATATGTATTAACAGGCTTTGGTTAATTCAGGTTCAACTTAAAAAAATAAGATGGTTATAGACAAAGAAAAATGTATTGTAAACCAATGTAAACTTCATATGGTCCAATGCTATAACACAGATTAAAAAAAAATCCGACATGTATATCATGGTTTTCATATCTCCAGGATGGAGGCGCCACGTATCGTACCGGAGCGCCCCGCGGGGCGCGCCTGAGATCGGCGATAGATACAGGCTGACCCTGAGAATATTCCGGATCTTAAAATTCCATGAAAATAATACCTTTACACACCTTTCAATTTCCAATAGCAGTTAATATCGTATTCTATTCCTGATCAGATCAATGTAGAAGAATTTTTTCCATATACGGTTGCGAATTTAGTGAAAGTGTACTTGTGTTATTTGAAATTTGATATAAGAAGTACTTTAGCTGCTTATCATGCAATAAACGCAATATACTAGTATGTGATGTTCTTTGAGAATGCAATGATGATGGGATTCCATCCATGGGAATATATTGCTCCATACATAATTTTGTTTATTGATATAAATAAATTATCTTAGTTTCGTATCGTTGAAGTCGTATGTATTTGTTTTGTAAAAAAATATTTATATTTATTAAGTTAAGGGTTTATTTACGTCTTGACCTATTATTAAAATTGATGAGATACGTTACAATAAATGCTAAAAGCGAGCAAATGAAATTAATGGTCCAGTAAATAATGGCTGATTTTTTTATTTGTTAGGTATCAAGGATTAATATTTAGATATTATATTCAATAGATCACGACGACAATTTCACTTTTATTTTGATACGACAAAATAAAAGAGTTTTAGATATCCAATGGTGCTCAACCAAAGTCTCTATAACCCAATAAACATGGTGGTCACATCTATAGATTTTTTCCTTAGGAGGTAAAATGATAATATATAGTTTGGATATAAAAAGCTAGTAATTGAATGGTTAAATAACAGAAATATAAAAATTTCAACTAACATCGACTAAAACAAGCAATAAGCACCGCAGATACACAAACATCAAAACAGCGACACATCTAGCACCTTCGCCAACTCCTCCATACGTGTTCACTTGATGATGGATATTGCATGATGCGAAATGGGGTGAAACACGCGTAGGGTAGTTAGTGAAAGTGAAGGCGTGTCGCTGACTTGGTGTCTGCGAGTATCTCCATTTATTTACAGGCGGATTGAGATGCATCTTGCCTGTTTAGCACTAGTAAGCAAAATGTTATGTTTATATAGAGGTAAACTCTGAAACTACTCATCCGATTAAAAAAATAATCTTCAATATTTAGGAAGGATTATCAGTGTGGATATAGTCTATTGTTACTTTTTAGAAAATACTGGATTGCCACTGAAATCCAAGGTATAAAAAATTACCTATTAAATTCATATCATCGAGTGCGCTGCTATAACTTTTGATGATAAAATGCAACAGCTTTAGATAAAACATTCATATCTACAAAAAAATATTATTATACTTACGTTAAGTAAAAACGAGGACATCAGAGATGTGAAAATTACGAATGTGAATAGGAAAATACGATATTTTTCAATCATCTTCTTCTTCAGATTCAGCAAGATACTATGAAATTGTTAGAACTAACACTAGGACTAAATGCAAAAGCCTATAAATGAAATAATATTAAAAACCAAGTGAAAATTAAAAACTAAATATTGCAATGCATCGGTTACTATTTTAAACGGTTTCTCAATTATTAAGCTATTTTGTAAATTCTCTATAAATGATGATTAATGTATGTAAGAAAAAGTTGCAACCGAAAATAAACTCCAAATAAATCACAAAATATTAATCTTAATTAGTCGTCGGGCGCAATGGTGCATGTGTATAGCGAGTGTAATTACCAGGCGCGCATAGCCGAGCAGGATGTTGAGGCATCCGAACTATGCGATCGCTCCCGGGGGTGCCATCTTAGTTATAAAATAAAGGAGATAGTTAATACACGATGGTATGACACCTGTTCAATTTCTACACTCTGTTGTACTTTTTACTTAATATATGTATATCCCGATATGCCTTTTTATTAAAAATGTCTAATTGGAGACGGCTTAATTGCATGTAATTAATTTAACTAAAACTTATAATCGTAATAATAAGGCAAGAATAAACGATACCTACAGTTTAAGTTATAATTATGCCACGGAAACATCCTGCATTTAAAGTGCTAAACTAAATCAAAATGGCAAATAAACATACTGATTTAGTCTGTGTACTATGCATAATAGTTTGTAACGGAGCATTCATTCGGGGCCGGAACGAAAATGCCTAATTGATAATCTTAAAAAAAGCAAGCAGTTTGTAAACCACGTGTTCCTGGTTAAGAGTGGGAAGCAGGGATCCCGGAATTGGACTCTCGGGATCAATATTGTGATTTGCATGAAGCTAAAACTACTATTATATTTAGTGTTACATATATAGCATGTTCTTAAAAATATATCTAACATATTTTTTATTTGATTTGTAATTAAAAAACCTGATAAAATAATAAAAAATAACCTTCAACAATGAAATAAAAACACGCTTTTATTTCATTTTATAAACCCCTCCATGCTTTTCATTGCTGCCACTAGTCAACTTCTAGTTCCATTATCACGTCCTCATCGTCAGGTTAAATCAACAACTCTTATTACCACGAATCTCATGAACCCAAAATCTAAACTACTAAAAAAAATATACCATTGTTCGAACACCTTCAAACTCCACCATCAGACCAGCTCGCTATTACCATCATACTACTGCATTGTCGTTTAAAATACATATGCCAAGTTTCATAACGATAAAAGAATTATAGAGTGAGGAATGTATTTTTTAATATTTTTTATTGCTAGTTTATTTAAGTAACATCTTGATTAAATGTGTAGAGCGAGTTTAATAACAAAATTATGTTAAAGTTAGATATTGATTTGTTTTTAAATTATTGAAAGTTTGTATATTTTTTAGAAAAAAGAGAATTAAATGTGCCATGCAGTTTTACTTTGCAAACTCTTTAAAGCTCTTTATTTGTCAGTGTTTGACACACTTTTCATATTAAAATGTAATAATTAAATATTACTCTGAATTAATGCAATTGTACAATCGATTCTCGACAGCCTTGACTTTGTCACCGGCCTGGATTCGGTATCCCAACGACGACCGCAGCCGCACGCAAGAGTATTGCGTGCCCCTTCCAACGAACTTAGCTTTACGTCGCTAACACACGCCACCAGCAGTTTTAAAGATAGATTTACGAATACTTTCATTAGGGATTCGTTTACATCTTAGGGTGGGATGCTAGCTATTGTTTTTTTTTTATTTCACTATGAAAAAATGCAATCCTGAACTGAAATCTTTTGAGATTCCAGCGACCAGGCATTTACTCTCATTTGGAGAAGTTATCGCAACAGATCTTTTAGATCAGAATGACTTCAGTTCCATTGGAGTTGCGCCATTTCAAAAAGTCATACATAATAAAAAGTAAACAAATATGCTGATCAGCTGATATAGATTTATACTTTTTAATTTTCAGTTATGTGTGATTTTATATCGCAGGGTTTGTTTAGTAAAAAAACACAGGCTCAGTGCCAGTGTAAAATGATACATAGATGCAGCTTACGCAAGGTCCCGTAAAATTTCTTTTTTTAATCAGATACGAAACCCCCATATCACATTTCTATTCAATATTTTCCAGTGCTTTTTGGTTTCTGATTTACGTTACTTATGTCGCATGTTCACCAAAGTTTCGTTAATCGAGAAGAAGGAAAGTTTTCACCATATTCGCTGCTATTAATTGTTGCAATATATTTTTGGCTTTTTCATATAAGGAAAGTAAATTTTTTATTTTTTAAATAAACTTGAAGAGGTCATGAAGTGAAGTTACAGTTATGCCATTAAGTAAGAAATGTTACTCATTGACAGCGCGACTAACTCAAATTAAGCCTTTCTTTTTCAAAAGCCGTGTGGAATACTAAATAGTAACAACGAATTAGTGAAATATTTTAATATATAATATCTTCGGCGCCGACATTGAGGCACGTAGCATCCAACAAACAATAGGCGATAAACTACCGCTGTGCAATATCAAAATAGAGCCATCTACGTACGTGAGGCGAAATGCGGATTTCATGTGAACGCACTGACGTATTTCCTGGAATTTGAGCTAAGTGTATGGGAAATTTGAAATTGAACTTGGCACCTTAGTCATTGATAGATGGGAGCTATTTTACGTGAGTGGCTTATCGTGAATCTTTATCATGTATTGTGGGAACTAGAAATTGGATAATTATGTACGACACAACTATCTTCTTACTCTACTTTTTTTCATCATCATCTACTTATAGCCTGTAACTAGGTTTTCATACCACCTTCGAGATCCCGTTTCATAACCTGCACAGTGTAGAAGCATTTTACGGAGTATGTACACAGGTAAATTTGCAGAGCGCGTGTTCGCCCTGGGCACTCGCGGCGGGTGGCCGGCTGGTTTGTCTCGCTAAACATACCTTCTGTCAGACTATGATTGCCTGGTACTGCTGAGTGAAAGATTTGAGTTGGCTTTGAGGAAGTGCTGGCGTGGCAGGTTGCTGCTCTCTTGTAGGTTATTCTCTAACTCAATTCAAATTTTTAAACTATAATCAATTAATTTAAGATTGTAGATTTCATGCTTTTTTGGTACGTTATTTTTGACATTTGCTTAAATATTTGACCGTGCATATTTTCTATAGCAAAATTACTTTTATTTAGTGTCATCTATGCAGTTATTATACATAACCACGTGCCGTGAAAGTCAACAGCAGACCGGCTGATCAAATACGTAGTTTAGAAACCTCTACCCAGTTTATATTAAATAATTATTAGAATGCCAGTAGCAACTACCGAATTAGTTTCGCTAAGAAATCAATCATGTTTAATGAGCATGCGTTCACTTATGATGTTTGAAGTGAGTACCGTAGGGTAGTATACTGTAGGAGGAACGACGAACATCTATTACGTACATTCGTTATCCTTAGCTCTTTCTATCCCATTACTCATTATTAAAAGTGGCTACCGTTAAAGATAGTGACTTTTAAAATATAGAGTTGGCAGCAATTACGCCCAAATGTATTGATGAGTATTAGTTCTGTTGTATTGGCTCTTTCATAAATAGTAGATACATAAATTAAAGTATTGTAATATCTACTTAAGGAAAATTAACTATTGGAATATTAAAATGTAAAAAATATAATTATGAAAAGCAAAGAAATATTATTTATTTTCTTGTAATTAATATTTTGACGCATTACATACTCTGCATTTAATGAAAATATCAATAAATATGCTGCTGATAACAAGCCACCTCTGCGACTATCAGTATTCTGTGCGTGGCATGTAATTGGTAATTTATATGTAAAACGCTGCGCGCGCGGCGGTGTCAATCATACGGTAAAATAAAACAAATGCTCTCATGCGTTGCGAGCTACCGTCTCATACCTTCTGATTATCATTTAAATGTTTTTAGAGAAATATTATGTGTCTAGTATGTTTTTCTTCGAGGTTAGTGTCGTCTTATCCTTTATACTTAATTAAGGAGAACCATGTTCTTTTTTAAGTCCTGGCAACAATCAGCTAAATTTATTTCTATTATGTTGTGATATCTACATATTGAAAACTTTAAATCGGGTAATCGACCGAATCGTTTGTAACTCATTGCAGCTGAAAATGCACTGACAATAATCAAATTAATCACGTCAATAATTTGTAATGTTAAACTGAAAACTTGTTAGATCCTTCTTTTCGTAATTTTGTTTGTGTCCTCGTAAGTCCCCGCGTACTTATACAAGTACAAATTAATTATAGCAGTTCAGACCTGACATTTTAACTACATAGATAGAGTAACTATTTACTACTTACCCAAATACAAAATATTTTCAATATGTTCTTTCTTAAAAAGGTGCTATTCATCACAAATATACCGTAAAAAATACAGACAACAGTAAATCACTTCCAAAATTGCGTAAAACCGATATGTCTTTGTTGCGGTCTGAAGTTTTGATTCGTACTTGGTATAGTACAGCCGGCAGATATGACTACTGATGTTAAAAAAACACAGGACTTACGAGAATAATGATTTAAATCTTCAAAGATTAAAGCAAATACCACGAATTGTGGTGCTTTCTCGCGTTTACTAGCAAATTGAAAATAAATTTATGTTTCGTCCAATATATCAAGTTTACTAATTGATATTTGGTAATTGGTCGTAACTTTCAGTTCTTCGACCATTCGCGCCTTCAATAAAACCTCAACAGGCGCCGTTTTTATTACCACTCTACATGTACCATAAAACGATCTCGAACCTCGTTAGTGTTTTGTTTAACATTTTTAATTTTTCTACAGATCTGTAAAGGAGTTCCGTTGTAGGACGGTTACAGCCGTTTTCATAACCTATCTTTAGTAAGAAATAGGACTGCTATAGTTTTATTTCTTAGATATTTCTGTTAAATAACAGGTAATAACAAAGTTATCCTAGCAACTAAACCAAGGGTATGACCCCAACAATATTTTACATGGTATCAAATTATATATGTAAAGAATTTTAGCCATATTAAGTATATGACATTACGAAAAAGTACGCACTATTAACTAGACACCAGTGTCTAGTTGTTAAGTTAATTAGATCAGTATCTACTCTACATAATAACTTACTTCACGAAAATTCGCTAAATATAACTTATACATGTCGCCTTATGTAAATATATAATAACCACTCACAATAAAACAAAATATCAAAAAAAAATATTTCGTTCGAGTTATCAAACAACAAAAAATATTTTTTTTATTATTATCATTAATTGTGAAAATTATTCCATAAATAAATGTCATTTGAATACTTTCAAAGAACATGGTGTAGATAACCGTCGTCGTGAAGCCATTTAGGGAGAGAACGATATCAACATTTATGAGATAAGGGCGCTCGCAAACCCTGCCCGGTGACAACTGTTCGTGACAAATGCCGTTCATTATACATACCCGAGGAATGCATTAACTCTTATCAGCCCTGAATCCACAGGTGATTCGCCACATGACGTTGCCGACCCTGTAGTTTTAATAAAAAAAAAGCGGGGAAAGTGTTGCCATACCTGTCCAATTGCTTAGCAGATGCTTAGATTGCGTGAATTTTATGTCTGTGAAAAATTCATATTCTAGGTTTGTCTAGTAAAAGGTTAATAGGAACTGTATGAAATAATTAAAACATTTCGCAGGTTCAGATGGTTAGTTTTGTCTGAATGTCATTTTTCTTACTAATCGGAGAATGTAGATATGTTCGACCCTAATATAGACGTTAGGATGAAAATAAAAGCTGAATTTATCTATTTTTTATTATCTACAAAAGACATTATTAAGTAGAAATTAAGTATAACTGTTTTTACGGTTTTCAAATTCATGAAATAATGAATTATTATATTCAGCGTTTAAATTATTCATTGCACCAACCATAACTGAACACAACCAAAATATAACTAAGTCAATATTCATAATTACCACTTTTAAATTTTATTGAGAAAATCTGTTTTTATTATCATTTTATCTTTCTAATTTAATGAATATTTTACATTACCTACAAACCAATCGTTAAATGACAATTGTATACTTAATCCGATTGGCACTCATGTCATAGCACCAGACGATGTTAACAGTTACGGCACCCCATTCACAAAATGAGCTTCTAATCGGAAACGTTATCTTTGTCTAACGCTTTATAAGAGACTGCGATAGCGCTACAAATTGAAAAACTATGGCGTCGAATTTGTTAGGTCGTTGATTAAATTGGCCTCTTTTGTAAAGGGTTGTATTTGATTGTCAGTTCGTGGAAGCCATGAACTAATTTCAAATAATTGAATGGACTTTTTTTTAATGCATATCAAAGTATTTTGTCACTTTCTGTTTGGTACTCGTTTTCTTTTTTTTCCATTGATAATATGACAGATTATGTTTTTCGAGTTAAGTAGGTACTGAAACAGTGGAAGACGATCTACCTTTAGATTTTTTCTATTTTAAGTTTATCTTATATCTAAATGCTTTTGGCATTATAATAAAAAATCATAAACCACATATTTTGGTTTTCTATTTTCTTTTTTTATTTTTAAATTTCTTTTAGGGTATTGTTCTTCAAAACGAAACGAGAAAATCTTTAACTTCATTTTGTTTTTCTGCCTGCCTGTTTATCAAAGTCCATTTCTCTAGAAACCATGGAGGTGTTAGTTTGAGATTAATATCAAATATTTGGGTATGCGTTCTTTTGGATTTTTAAAAACTTCTAACCGCCGGTTTCTATATTCAAAAAACTATCCGTTCTAGATACGCATAGTAGTATATTATACGAAGCGTAAGCTAAAACCGTTCCTATAAAAAACGTCTCGTAGCTCAACTTACCGTTGGCTTGCTACTAACGGATGGGAGGGCTACTAGTAAGAGGTGGTTAGCATATTGTACGGAGATGACAGTTTATGCCGTTCCTATAAATATTTTAACCGTCAGTAGACTGTCAATATTACTATTCGTAATGTCATTCGGTTACCTGCCAATTTCAGCCGGTTAAAGTGTCTATTTCACTGTTTTCGCTCAGCCTGCAAGAAATATGAAGAATTGACGAGTTGAGATAGTGATACAGAAGTGTTCGATATTATATCGGAAAACAGTGAAACAGAATTAGAAGAAGATAATAGGCGTGATAGAGTGTACCTATATGTAGTGTAAGAAAGAGTGAATGGGGAATATGCACGTGACTTAAATATGGACAAAATATTTTTTTTTGTAACATTTATTGCTACTGAAAACACACTATACAATTATTTTTAGAATTTATTTTAATTTAATAATGAAATTTAATCATCAAAAAGTGGCTGTTTTGAAATTACCGCGCAAATTTTCGAAACGCAACATTATTGGTGGAACAAAACGTGACGTCAGTTTTACACGAGACGTCTGCTGTCAACAAGCTATTTGTATGGTTTCTTTTTTGAGGAATAATTGTTATTGTATTGTGTCGCTGTTTTTTATCTTAAGTTAATAGTTTTATGTGTTCAAAGTATTAATTAATTGTGAAGAAGGACTTAGAGAATGACTGAAACCGGTTTCGTAAAGGCGCAGTCTGATAACCTTACTTGTAAACTAGGTTATGTTTTTGTAGAGGTTTGTAAACAAAACAAGTAGGTAGGTAAAAGTAAGAATGATTTGTATATGTATTTTACTTTTTTAATATCCTTACTTACATTGAAATGATCTTCACAACAGTATAAACAGCTCAAACACGATACATTGTCTCTTCTCATCGCCTTGCACCACTTTTTCCTTAGATTTTCACCTTTCGGCATAAGGAAATACACTTTGTCAGGTGCAGTGTTGATGTTATTTGGACACATAGGAACGACACAATATTTATAATATGGTTTTTTGTACTTTTCCATGGTAATTAAGTCGATATTCACTCACTTTATTTATTTTTTGGTAATTTTGTAAACCAAACACTTTGCTGTTGACATCGAACTCGTGTAATGGTGACGTCACGAACAAAATGGCCGCGTTTAAATTGATCGCGATTTTAATATTTAATTTTTTGCATAATAGTTTATATTTTGGACGTGATATTTGTATGTTTGGTAATGTAATAACTAGTAGAAACATATAATAAATAAATAAAAAATCATGCATATTCCCCATTATATAGCGACACCGGATTCGTACAAATTTCAAGTGAAATTTCGACTTGATAAAGAATCTGTTGAACAGTAACTACTTGAAATTTGTTCACACTTAGGAGTAACAGGAGCTAGTTTAGTATTTTGGAGGCCTTTGTATACTCTCAATATACCTAACCTTAATACTTAACCTTCATAACATAACTGTCAAAACCCCATGATCATGAATTTATTGATGTACTTGCAGGAATCATGGGGTATATCCACTACATCAGATATTATTGACATTAAAGTTTTATGCTTTAAGAACAATGCTCATATCAGTAGCAGACTTTGTGGAATTGATCTCAGAATATTTTAATAAGTGAGTAATTATACTCGTAATCATTGATTAATGAATTATAATCCAATTATGTACGAGCATACATGTACTATTCTGAGTCCTGTCCTCATGAGACCATTTACTTCTAGTCTACAGGCGCTCGAGGGGAAATATTCTCGTTGTCATGTCAGGGATGACCATTCGTCCCATCCGTGCTGGACGGGACCAATGGGATCATTTGGTTAAAGCAAATATAATTTATTTTCAGTTTACACCTATGGACCCACCTAGATCCAGTTTGTTTGTTGCAGTTTGTGCCTCTTATATCAAGAGTAGGAGAAAAAATTGCCTGCATCAAAAACGAATTTAAAAGTGGAAAAATAAAAAATTCAATTACTTTTTAAACTGTTTTATTTTACAATAACTGTAAGAAGCTCACACTGATATGGCACTAGTTTTTTGTTGCAATGTGGATCAATTTTGTTGAAATCATTGGGTTGTTTTGTTTGAGATCCAAATGTAGGGCAACGTCATCCTTGCTTCTTTGATATAGCCTTCTTTGTTTTCTGTAACAGAAATATACCTGAATGAAGATTTGCCAATTCAAAGTCATTGCAATATTTTAAGC
Source organism: Calamotropha paludella (assembly GCA_927399485.1). Lineage (NCBI taxonomy): Eukaryota > Metazoa > Arthropoda > Insecta > Lepidoptera > Crambidae > Calamotropha > Calamotropha paludella. The sequence continues at coordinate 12,634,299 of OV656803.1, read as the reverse complement.
GGTAGACACGTTGGTAAAGTTTGTTAGATATACGAGTAAATCAAACAGGTAATATCTGATACTCACCAGCGTAATTTCTTTTTCAAAATATGTAAGTACAACGCTATTGGAAACGGTATTATACTTTCCACTATAAAATTTGTAATAATTATCAGAGAATATTAGTTATAGAGGAAGAACCTGTGTTTATATTTTGGAAAAAATGGTGGATGTCAATCTAATAAAACCACAAACAAACGTTTGTTTGGTATAAAAAAGGTTAAATAACACGCGGATTGTAAAATTATAATAATATTTTTACCATTGTCATTATTAACACAATTAATCTATAATTTAGATGATCTTATTTATTATGTTTTAAATTTTGTGCAATTTTGAAATTAAATTTTGCGTATAACTAAACGCACATCTGTGAGGGCTCGGTATTTGAACGATCTACGGACGCTCGTTGACAGCAGGCATAAAAAGCGAATTGTGGAACGGTATCTACGACTCGTAGTCGGTAATAGAAAAACGGATAGTAACTTTTATACCATAACGATCAGTTGAATATAGGAACTGGCGGTAAGTCGATTGTGTGGTGTCCGGCCGAGTAGATAAGCCTTTGACCTACAGTAGTGAGTATGTCACAGTTGGGGTAATGAAAGGTAATGAAATCATGAAAGATGCAGCATAGTTTTCCGTATTATGGTATTTCACTATGACATACAACCCGCCTCTTAAACAAAACTACCCGTTCTGTTTGGAGGAAGAGTATTAACCTTGGCCGTCTTTCGGTTGAGATGATAATATCAATGAAATAGTAAGTGACACATTTAAAAATGCGATTGTATATATACATATTTTAATATTCATGGATATCAAAATCTTTTGGAAACTTTCTGTTAAGCAAACTTGATTCAAGCAATTAGGTAATAACCAAATTCACACACCGTGTGGAAGAAAAATAAAAAAAAGTTTAAATTTTAGTATATTGTTGATGTTTAATACAACGATTCTTTTGTATTATATTCGAGAGAGATAAACAAAAGTAAAACTATATTCATTTCATAATAGCTGGAACTGGAAAGCGTTGCTGTCGCAGAAGAAATAATTTGGAAAAATATTGTAAGCGCAATTAAGTTCACAGTTCTATCCCAATCGAATGAATGGCACGACAACGAATAAAATACGAACAAACAAATATTTTTTATATATTACATATTTCTAACTAGATATATAGAAATAGCGCATCCTAGTAAATATTTTGTTTTAATTTACATTTGATATCAGTATCAATACGTGCAAAGTCTATGCTGAGTACCTATATGATTTGGCTTCGAAGGCAGGTGGCTTGATGCGCTAAAGACACGAGCCGATGATGATAGACCGATAGCAGCGAATGAAATGTCTACAGCGATAATAAAGAGCGACAGCGGCCCATGTTTAGTTATTTATCGTAGGAAACTTATAACGGGCTGCCTGTCGGAGCGGAACCTTGCGTTTTTTCGATTGATGGCTTATCATTTTGTATAATTGTCTCTTTTTACCTTTTTATTTAGAGAACCAACGAGGACGTACATCTTACTTGCTACTCTGGCAATTTTGTTACTACAAAGTTATGGTATTGCCTTAATTATACTGCAATAGTTGGGAGCAGAAGTTTATACAAGTATACACAGCAGCACATCAGAATATCCCGGACCGCCTTAATTCTTCAATTTGTTTTCGTTAATAAAAATAAAAAAAACCAAAAGAAGAAGCAGAACGGTCCCAGACAACGTGATGCCTGTTCTTCATATAAGTTATGCTGTTATGCTAAGCTGAAGTGTAAAGAAATATTAAGCCCTTTTTTTTCAAGTTACTTAAATAAGGTGTAAAATGTGAACCTCAGTATTGATGCTCATTACATTGAGTCCTAGGTTAATTTGAAGAAATACAGGCTGCTTCTACATGATTGAGGCGTTCAAATTATTATATCAACAAGTTAAGTGTGACAGTAGGAAACTTAGTCCCAAAGGCTTATATTGATTCTTCACACATAAAATTTTACGCAGAAACTCCTAAGATATTGAGTGTTAAAATAATTATTTGTAGTGTCTGATGGACTTGAAACACGAAAGAAGTGTTTTTAATATTATGTTAAGAAATTATTTTAAAAAAGAATTAACATTATTCATTGCACCCGGTTAATGAAACATAGTTTTCAAACCATCCAAAGATGGATTTTAGAGCGAACTAGAGAGTATTGCAAACCTTTTATTTAAATTATTAAATCCATGGTGCATTTGTAAATCATCCATCCTCCATTTATGAAGGGGTTTCGCCATAATATCTGCACACCACCCTTCGTTGTAGATCGCAGTAAAATACCATAATTCTGAAAACCCTACTACCTTTTTTGTGGTTTACGGGGGCCTATAGTGATAACCTCCAAATAACATTAATCGCCTTGTACGCAACTGACGCCCTTAAATGTGAAGGGTTGCTCTTTTCTGGCGGACGGCGCACGGTTAGTGACGTGTTAGTTAATTTTCATATGGGAAGAGCATTTATATAACTATATGTTTCTATAAATATTACATATTTATGCATCATATATTTATGTCTGTGCGTTACCCTAGTATCCATAATACAAGCCTTAGAGTGCTAAATTTGGACTAGTGTAAGTGTTGTGTTTGTGAGAAATATTATTATTTAAGTTATTTGGACAAATTATTGTTATATAGGTAAAAAAGAATGACCTATTAACTCTTCTCATCTAGACGGTTTAAACGAGTTGAGAAGAACTTTGTAGACCAATTTGAAGATGTGACGATATCGACTTAAATCATCATCATCCCAAAAAAACATTAAGTCGAAAAGTGACATTCAATTAATTTCTTAAATATAACAATTCGTACTAAATTATTTAAATAGCCAGCCAACAATGCTATACAAAATGTATTTTGGTTTGAGGGTCCGCTAAAACATGCCAGTGTGTGTATTCCGATAGGTTAGAAAAACATCACCTACTATGAAATCATACAAAAAATATTTTTCATATTTACTATTATACAAGAGCACAGTCAAGAAAGGCGATAAAGCCTTATCAAAAAGATATTTGTTTACGATTTTAAATTTTATTAAGGTTTTTATGACTTATGAACTTTTCACAAATAAAATTCAAGCAGGATTCGAGCTCAAAAAAGTTCAAATATTTACTGTACAGTGTGTATGAACATTTATAGATAAATAAAATATATAGTGTTTTAGCTATTCTAAAGACTCTACTTGATTATATGATATTTCATTTTAAATCTACCACAGATACCTACTCAGATAGACAAATTCAAATCAGTACGGTAAAAAAAAATATTGATCAGGAATTATTTATTAACTAGATATGGACCTAAGTATACAGCGAATGCTTTCTTTAATATTATTTTAGAAAACTTAATATAATTAACCATTCCATTAAAAGGCGAAACAAATAAAAAACTACAAAAACTATATTTCATATTGTATTCAGATAGGTTATCTTTTGCACATCGTTTGTTATTTTAGTTCAATATTAATTTCTATGTCTGTGATTAACAGCACACGCTAGGTGAATGTGAAACATTTATTCATAATATGTATATGTAATTATGAGACTTATAAAGTATAGTCAAAACCATGTGGTTGGTTGATTCATGATTTTGACTTGAGTTTTTGCAACGCTGTATTTAATCTATACATATAAATAAAATTGGAGTGTCTGTTTTTCATATTGAAATACCCGTTTTTTACTACATGCATATGAATATATATATACGGTACATACACCAAAATAACATTTTTTTTTCAATTTTTGTCTGTCTGTCTGTCTGTCTGTTTGTTCCGGCTAATCTCTGAAACGGCTGGACCGATTTTGATGGGACTTTGGCAGGTAGCTGATGTAATAAGGAGTAACTTAGGCTACTTTTATTTTAGAAAAATAATGTTGCAATATTCCACGCGGACGAAGTCGCGGGCGGCCGCTAGTATTACATATAACTACACATTTACTTTTTTTTTGTATGCAAGTAACACCATAATTACCTTTGGTCATCACCTTTAGTCAAGCACGAGTAGGACAAACGAATAAATTAGGTTATAAACAAAAATATATTAAATTATGTTTGCCTAATGCATTGTGGGGGTCAAAATAACGTCACTTAATTCATATTATATGAAAAATAACTAGCAGAAACTTCAGAATAAGTTATGCGAAAAAGTTGTAGTAACAACAAAATATTGTTCTGAAACCTTGCGTATGTATCATATTTCAGTTTTAATTATGAATATGTTGCTGTTAATAAACGGTACATTTTGCAAGTTAAATGAAGTGTTTACCTACGCTTTTTTATAGAAATTAATAAGTATGTATATATTTCAAAGTTATTTGAAATTTTATTATTCTCATCTAATTAAGTTAAGGGTACTTTTAAATACATTTTTTGCATTTTTCATAATTACGGAGCATTTATTTTTTTTAGTATTAAATGTTATACAATATTTAAATAAATATAACATTATTTGGAGCCCAAATTTGTGTTTCAACCTCCTATCTATTTAATATTCATATAGGTAACGAGAGTAGATGCAACTGACATTTAGAAAAGTTCATTAGATAAACCCATGGCTCATTTAGCTATTACCTATAATTTATTGTATGAAATATCATGAAATTTCATAATTTTCCCATGGAGTATTCTATAATAGTTGGTAGAGCAAGGATTGGTTGTAACGTCGTATGTTATTGCAAAAAGACCACATTTTATGATTTTTTTCTGGTGATTTACCAGTACTAATAATTACTTACCACCCTGGATTTGAATCCCGGCAAGGGAAAGTTTTTGTATGATCAACAGAATCATATTCCCGACTCAAAAATATGAATTTACTGTGTAAATTCCGTTGCATGTGTTCAAATTTTTTAATATTTATATCCCTCTTGAGTCACATATACGACTTGTTCTCCCGGGTCAGTATATGAATCAATTCGCATGCAGGTTTGACAGCTTTCAGCTTCATGACTAAGCCGGATACCGTAAAGACAAAGCGATAGATCATATCCACACGCTCCGCCAGCCCGGTCTATACAATTCAGGCTTTCCGAGTCCTTAGAGGTGCCCTATGGCACCCCGTGCCCCCTTTCCGTCTAGAGCGCCGTAGTGACTCTACGCTGTTTCGGAGACACCCTCATGGGAGTATAACACCATGGTGACTCACTACTATCGGCTTGAGTCCGGCGAGGCCCATTTAAAGGATCTCGCTTTCCCAAAACCCGGTATCGTTGTTAAGGCCATCTGCAACTAACATCGATCACAAGTAAAAATAACGCTCCGCCAGATAATACAGAAGAAAAATAAATAAAATCGGCGACTTTGTATAGCTTTTGTGGACTGTGAGAAAGCCATTTATTCGCTCGAGACCTGAGCGGTACTGAAGTCTTTGCGGCGCTGCTAGATTGACTATATGTATATCGATATATCTGTAGTCAATCTGGTAGCAATTTTTTTTTTGGCAGCGCTGCAAAGTCTTGGATATACCTAGCTTGACACAGAGAAACGTAATTTCTCCGAAACTGTACACTAATGATTTAGAAGATATCTTCCAACTGTTAGATTGGAACGTACTTGGCATTAATGGCCTTGGACATTTTTGGTCTCTAAAAGATATTTGAAAAGGTAGCAGGTGCGTTTCTTATGTAAGGTAGTTACTTTTAAGAATTCCTTATCATAGAAATCATATTCTTTGTTTTAAAGAATTTTCATTACAAAGTTATGCACTTTAGCGCTCTTAACCAGAGATGGAAAAACAAACAAACGTAGACCACTAACATCACATGTTTCACAGTTTGATCGAGCGCGTTAACCTCATATTAATTATGAATTTACATTTAGTTACTTGAAAACTACGGAATGTCGAGTGACGCCGCGGGGCACACGACTGCCCTTTTTGTAGTGGGCAAAAAAGGCATGATCACACTTGATGGATGTGGAAGGCGCAACGGGGCGGGATCGCCCATTAAAAAACAATAATGCGTCGCGGCCCTACGTCTCGCACAATTTGTACCCTAGCGTACTTCATCTTTATATCAACATGTCTTTAATAAACAACTTTAAACTTTATTTCTGTTTGAATTAAGTTGGAATGTTGCTAACGAAAAAAAATGTTAATATGATTATAATTGATAGCGAACATAGGTCATCGTATTTGCTTTTTGTGGGTTGTCAAGAGACGGGTGAAAGTACTTTGGTTAAAAAACAAACAAGTCTCGGTATGCAATTATAAGCAGCAGTATTAAAATAACATGACTTTTATTACAGTCTTTTAAAAAATAATCTGGATTTTAGCTGTATAATATGTACAGTAATTTAGATGAAATATTGTAAGACCTAGGCTGAACTCGCACTTATTTCAGTGCACCCTCATTTTTACAAGTTTGAAAAGGAGCATCCCTCTTTTATAAAAAAATAATCCTTAAGTTAACGTGCGAAACAACACTATCTAGGCCAGAAGTCTACGACGAAGAAGCCATCGTCAGATTATGCCATCTCTTCGGGATAGATTGGCATAAAATATATACGTAATGAATATCTACTAATAAAATATCTCCGTATAAACATTACCAAAACAGCAAATCATTTTTACATAAGGCTCCGTTTCTCCACCTGTTCGTCAATTGATATCGCCCATTATTATCTTGTGGTCATTGTTTCGAAAATTAAGTTAATTTAATTTATATATTTACTTAAAAAAGTTAATAAATAATAAGTAAAATAAGAAAAATTATATCAATACTTTCAACGTTGTATTTTTGTTTCAGGTAAGTGCTATATTTATCAAGGAATACGTATGAGCAAGGTAAGTATAAACCAACTATATTAAAACAAAACTAAGTTACAAACTTATATTTAGGAATCTAGAGAGTCTAATGATAACATGAGGCCCTCTAGGTTCTCGAGTACTCGTCTTGATGTACTCGAAGTAAATCTTTATTGCATTCAAAACAATTTAAAATTCGTAGATAGCTTATATTACACCCCACTTACGAACTAACGTTTAATATTATCTAGTAGTTTTACCAAAAAAGGAGGAAACTCGAAACAATAATAACAGCGCTAAACGGCCGGCTATCAAGAGAAACTGGTACTATATGTAATTTATTTAAGGAAAGTCGAGGTTTTAAACTTTACGTCTTAACAAAGAAACAATAAATTCGTCCCGTAATGTCGTTTACAGTTTTAATTAACGTTAAATTACCAGAACATGCAATTAGCGTGTTTGTCTGTGCGCCGGCGCATGTCAATTCGTCTCCTTATTGTCCTCAGTGTTAACTCATTAATTCGTCATTTCAGTTTTTTGTAACGACAATACTTGTTTTTGTTGGTATTTTGCTAATATTTGCAGGTATTTTACCAATTCATTAATTTATTATACATATGAAATAATGGATTTGTGTGGTTGGTATTGCTTCCGCAAAACTGTTAAAAAATAGCATGATGAGAATGTAATTTGCAGAAGAAAATTAAGCTAATGTATTGGATAGACTAAAAATTTTGCTAATAGGAGCTCATGCTCCTATTAGAAAAAATTTTTGCTTATAAGCTGCCTGCCCTAATAAGCTGCCTGCCCTTAAAAATAATATTAATGTCAAAGTCAATAAAAAGCATATTATCGAATAGTTAATATATGTAGCTATGACAAGATTTATTTTAAATTCTACACTTGATATTTGGTTGTGTAATAAAGTTCATTAGTTTCTCACTAAAATATAGTCACAAACTTTTGCCACTAAATAAACAGTGGTCGGACCGGGTTCACCAAGCTGGCAGTAGATCATGGTTCCCCGCTTAATAACAGTGATCAGCCAGCCAAGTCTGATCACAAAGCGTAGAATGATGGCCCCACGCGATGAGTATCCTCCCATCAGCCAAAGTTGTATTGGAGAACTAGCTACAACAGTATATTTTGTTACTCCCGCTGGGAAACTATTTACTGTTCTATATGCATACATATAAATGCAAATTTATTTTTAAGTGCTAATTCTTTCATTGACTAAAGTTTAGAAAAACTTGAGTTTTTATAAACAAAACGTTCAATTAAAGTGCTATGAGACCAAAGCAGATAAAAGGAATACCTAATTTTGTAATGTTTGTATTATTTGTCACCTATATTTATTGCCGTATTCTTGGAAATAAACGCTTATCTTATCTTATCTTAAATTATACACTTAAACTTATACTTAAGGTAATAATTATCAAAAATAATATATGTCATATTAATTTCAGTTAACAGTAACAAAACATGATCATAATATAATTATTTATAGCTTTTGATAGTGATTGTTGTCGTAGAACTATCTAGTAAACTCAAAAAACTTTCTATCATATGAAACCTAGTCTCATGGTACTAAGGCATCAGGGCTGTTGCTGAGACGTCCGTCTGTCTTACGTAGGACACACGGGGCGGTGAAAATCACCGCCTCTTTTCTGTGTGGTCCTAGTACTTAGCGCTGCTGGATTACATGTAAAATTTACCATGACTGGTTAATAAATACAACACCGCTTTTATTTTTGTTTTAAAATCAAAACACTTGTGTTACTTTCAGGAGACACATAGAGATACGAACGTATATTAATACATTACGGTAAAATATAACATATATATGTATACGCATACAGAACAAAGAATTTTATTGTTGTTTAGTTTTTTATAAAAGCTACCGGTGAAATCTTTTATTATTAGCAGATAATAATTAATTTACATTCTATTTCTCGTTCACTTATATGGTGGTTGAGATCTAAGTATTATCAGAAAATATAACAAGTATTTCATGGTTATTATGACTAAAATAAGTGCTATGATTTAGAACTCGGTATGCGCAACTTTTTTTAATTGGCCGTCGTGTGGAGTAAGCAGCCGAGTGTGAAATGAGTTAAAGATTGATAAAGCATTCGCGTGATGAGCGTTATTACGAAAAATCAATTTTCTCCTTACATTTTGGGTGAACTCATGAGGCCATAACTCAACTTGTGCCAATAAATAATAAACAACCATTTTCCCGTGAGTTCTCGTGCAAAATTACGCCTCACATCGTTAAAAACCTTATGGGCTTCACTTTAAATTAAAATTGCTCTCGCTCGTATATACTGAAAAGTTTGCAAAGTTTGTAGTGGTGATTTAACCCTTCACTCGTATGTGTACTTTGAAAAGATCGTAGTACAATAGGAGTAAGGGTAATATTGGTGTGGATTGCTGATAGCTAAGTTTGTTGAAGGTATAACTAGCTGGCGAACTGCATATTAGCGCTTTGGTCTTTTTGACTTGCGCCTAATTGTAGGTTCTCGACGCCTGCGTGGACGATCTTCGTCATTAGGGCTGCCACTGTAAAGAAAGTAATTGCATAAAAATAATATCAAGAAATACCTCTGCTTAATAATATTGTCAAATTTTAAAGAGCATTTCGCGATTTTTTTTTCTTGTGCCTGTAAAAATTTCAGAACTTATTCTCTAAATTTTCACATGCAGAACTTGAACTTCGTGAAGTTGGCAATCAAAACTAAATCAAACTTTTTATTTGTCAAATAGGAATAAGCAATGTCTTAAGGCAAAAAGAAAAACCCATATTTTTTTGTAAAATAGTTTTTTATTGCAACGCTTTAATCATTTTTTAATATTGTGTGTAACACCTATTATTATTACCGTTCCAACATCGCATCTTTGTCTTTTCACCATCTATTACAAACAACCAGCAATTAAAATCTATTATTAATAATACCTTGTATCAATAACAACGGTAATCATATAATTACGGGGCCCGGCAATTAATAGCGGGCAGGGCTGCCCTCGGCTATGTAAACCTTACACTATTCTCGTAACGAAATGGTAAACCGCTATATTTATTGTACATTGTAAGCTGTTGCTGTTTGCTCTTTAAAACTTTACAACACTGTAAGGCAGTGTATTATAAATTATACTTGCGCACGTTTTTCTTCCGATGCCTGCGTAGGTCGTATAGGGCGGGGTGCCACGAACGGTAATCTGTCGGCGCCGTGTGTGGCGGCCCTAACTCAGCGTGCCTACGCGCAAACCAAATTGAAAAATAAACACGCTGAGTGACGCGCCGAGATGGACCAGCCGGGGGTCGATGACACCACGAATTTGCGGGATACGGGAATTATGCAAACACTTAACTTCTCACTTAAAATACTTAAAATAACTAAATCTAACGAGCCGACGATAATGGAGATGAAAACATAGGTATTTTAGTTTAAAATAACAGTACCTATCGGCAATGTATCTAGCTCATATGCGTAACCAAAAAATATTGATCGTAATTCCAAATCTATGCTTATATGTCAAACTGGTATTGAAAATTTTTGTAGAAATTTATTGTATTATTAGTATACATTCAAGGCTTTCACGTTAACATAAATCAGTGCAATTAGTCTATCGAGACTGATGTTATTTTGCCAGCTCTTTATAAATTAAAGACCAAGAATTGGTCTATCAAATTGCACATTGCCCACGCCTCGATACCAGGCAGCAGAAACTTGAGCGAGTGCATCAAAACCTGTGTTTTCACAAATAAACAAACAATTAATTACGATCGCGGCGGCTGAGTAAACAAAGCAAAAAGCGATAAATCGTGCGGCGGTTTTGCGCCCGCGGCCGCGCTATTACGGCCCGTATAGCAGTGCGGCCGCTGGCCGGTGCAGCGGCTCATAATACCATCCTGCTAATGTTGCTTTGATCGATTTTAATTGCTTCGAAATATTCACTGGATATGTAATGCTTTCCAAAACATAATGTCCACTTCTTAAAATATTCACGTTTCTTTGAGTTGCAAATAAAATTTTGCCCGGACTTATTATTAAATTTGTTTATTTTTTGACACAATTCCAAAGTGTTAATAGAAATTCCCATTTGAATATTAGTATTCTTCTTCAGAATTCATATTTGATGTATTAAAAATTAGTTACATTAATTATATATCTCCACTATGAATCAACAGTACATCAATTATTTGTAAGAGACGTGGGATTACTGTTTATTTGACTGACTAATATTTAGACATCGTTAAATGCGATAAAAATTGTGTGGAAGGACAAAATTAAATTCAAAAGTGGTTTTACAATCTTGCTTATTTCAATATAAGCGTTCGACTGTATCAATTTTATTGCAGAAATAACTTTAAAAGTGCATTCGCCTTATCTCCTTGCCCCGAGAATATCCTCAGTGAGCGCCATCAGAAAATACGTCTTAACTAATGGAATGTTGCAGATATACATTTTGCAGTTACATAAATAGTTTTAATTTCGTTAACAATAAGCGTGCGTTTCGTTGTCCTTAAAATAGCTTACTGCGAGGAGAACAAACAAAATGAACCCAGATCTCTTGATTCGAACAATGACTGTCACTTAAATTAATTAGATATCGTTCATTTCCTGAAATCGCCAAGAGACAGGTCTGGTTAAAGAGATTAAGTGTACTGGGTAAAAATTACCTAGAGTGTTTTGTGGGATCTCTTCGCGGTAGATTAATTGTTTAATGCGTTTTTAAAAGCTCTTCAATTGCTGAATGCCCGATGTATAGGCATATCGTGTGTATGATAAATTGTTTTATAAACATATGTTATATTTCTTAATGTCACCTGAGAATATCTTTTGAGCCGAGTCGCTTGATTCTAGTATTTTTCCATTAAAATAATCGTCAATATTTGCTTATATTTTAAGAAAGAAGAAGAAACATCCATTAATTGATTACTTACTAACTAGGTTAATCGAACATGGTTTAGTCGTAAATAGTTGTACTTTAACAAGTTTGCATATGAAATTAGAATTAAGTATAATTATATTACCATAATTGTGTAGGGTTGGTCCTTGAACAGATAATAAGACAAAGTAATCACAATATAAAAAAATAAAAATTAGAATCCATATCCATTTAAAATGTTCGAAAATTCAGTGCAATTTTTTACTTCTAAAATAAGCTAAGCCTGATCATCGACTATAAGTGAAGTAGCAAATAAAGTTGTACTCATTTTGCAAGTAACAATAATAATATAATATTTCTTACATAGACACCAATTAGCTTAGCCCAGAGTAAGCACTATAACGCTTGTGTTATGAATACTAGGGTAACGGATAAACATACATATATGATACATAAATATGTAATATTTATATATACAATATCGTGTGATAAACACAAACATCTGCCCCTTCTGAGACTTGAATCCAGGATCGTCACAGTTTACTCAAAACCATTCACTTATTATTGCGAAGTCATGACGTAATGAAGTGGTAATTATTAAAATTTAACCAGTTAAAAAAACTACCCTTATAAGGACGAAAAATTCCATGCAAATGGAAGATAGCAAACATTACAGATAAGAACTAACATTTAGTATTAAAAAAAAAAAAAGTGTTCTTTGATTATAAATAAACGAAATAATAATCGAAAGATAACCTAACTTTTATATCCGCATTATCTTCAATACAATTTTTTTCTCAATCTGAAGTTAAAGCGTAAAAAATCCTTTGGGTACTACTAAACCTGCAGGAAGAGTGCGCTTGATATCAATTGGTTTCTTCCAATTAGATTTATCAGAAATATTGAGAATATAGATGCAAATGTTTTTGATAATTCCTTAAAAAAATATTCCATAATTCATTTTATTATTTACTATTTTTAAAACATTATTTAACTTTTTACCTATATTTAAAGAATGAACAAAAACAATTTCTGCATATAAGGATTATTGAAGTGATTTTTTCATTCTATTTGAGACTATTTACTTTATAAAAAAAATCTGAAATAAAAATGAAATTACCAAAAATCTTTATGAACAACCCTGCCCACCTAATATTTCCACACACATTGCCCTTTCGCCCTGTGATATCTTCGAATACATAGCCGGTGAGTGGCCTCGTTACCATGCAACATTCCGCTGGATATGTCACCCTGGCATCGCTTAAACCTTAAGCATACAAATTTATATTTATTTACAATATCCTTTTAAATAAATTCTATTGGAAAGGTTTTACATATTCCTCTTTTGTAATTTCCGTCTAGGGTTGCCATATGAGAGTTATGAAACGGCAAATTGAGAGATCAAAAATGGCAGATTATGTAATAACAACAGAACTGGGAGTAGGAAATGAGCCATCTATGATATTGCATTATTCAATTGTGTAATGTTTAGTGGATTTTTGGGAATGACTTTGGTTTTCAATAAATTATTAATGAAAACAGCAAATGCTAAAAAATTACATTAATTCTTCCATAATAGTTCCATATAAAAAAAAAACTGCAAATATCTTATGAAGAAATTATGAATTCTTACTTTTAACGTTCCATTTTAGTTTGCATTTTATACTTATATTAGATTATATAAGAAGCCATCAAAATAGTTGAGTTTTTTTTTCCAAAATTGCCCAGTGTATGTCTTTCATTCTGTTTGTGAAATTTTCTTTTATCAAAATAGGAATTGATCATTGAAACTCAATATATAGCTATCTTTTTTAACCGTTAGTACTACTGTTTTGTGAGATATTATTCATGCCGCTAGTCATTTTAATAAAACAAAAGGCTTTTATTCTCCTCCTGACTAAAGAAGCAAAGGTGTGTATTGTTTTTGTGACATGTATGCATATACAGAACGAAATAGCGTGAGGCCACGAAATTAGCGTGTAACTTAATATTAACATTTTGTATTATTATAATACAAAATATCAACATATATTTATACATATATACAATTTTACTTTATTCAGATTATTATCTAAGAAATACGAGTGATATCGGAATTTTAATAACAATAACTTACTTCAATGTTTAATGTGATGGTCGCCCGTCTACTACATTGGAAAATCATAACATTGATCCATAAGATGGGCTTCCTAACATAGAATATAATAAAATTAATTCTACACAAAAATTTGGCTGTACTCGTGTTAACTTGTGCTTGCGGTGAATCGTACGCAATAGGCTGAGGCTCAAATAACGCTTCACTAGGCGCAATGCCATGCTTACTAGATTTAACGAAAGGGCGTCAAATTTGACACTAGTCCATATATCTAGAGTTCTGGGTGCAGTTATTGTAACAGGAAATTGAAATAGGTAGACTTTTTAATATATTTTTTCTAGGGTCCCCTACAAGCTAATAACCAAAATTAGTAACAATTTTACAAATTACAAAAAAAAATAATCCGTCTAATTAAGGTTTAATCAAGTGTACAAGTCTTTTAAGATGAGCTGAAAAAAAATTTACTTTTATGTTAGGTTTATTTATGACCCTCTGTTTTCATAGCTCCACACGTCACATCAACCAACAGTTGTTTCTCCACGAAAGGGGAATGATTGACCGTTTCCTCCTCACAAACGGTCGCTATGATTTATCCCCTAGACTTCTTACGACCATTTTATAAGCGCCTGGTGCACCGGGTTTTGCTCACAAAAATTTGGGGCCCTTTAATTTATGGTAATTTAATGAGATCATTTTATTAAATATTTAAGTTTGTTATACCCACTAATGTTTGCGTGAAGATGGAAATGATAACTACCTTCGTTTGCATTGGTGCTTTTTGTATAGTTAGTGATAATGTATTATGAAGGGCTACAAAAATATCTACTATAATGTTATTTTTAATGAATCATAATAATGTGATAAAACCATCTGCAGTTGTTCATTGTTTGAGTACATCTTTAATATAGCTAGATAGAAATAAAATAATTGTAGAGTTCTTTTGATAAAACAAGCAACTGTAGAAAGCAGAGATACAAAAGAACATTTTTTATCTGATTGTTTAATACAACGCCGAATATATAGAAAACATTGAAAAATTAAAAGCAACAGCCAAAATTTCTTTGTACGTGAAATACGTTTAAAAGCCCAGACATTTTAACTTATTATGAATTAAGATGCGTCTTTTTGCGTGTCTTCGTGTGCGAGCGGTCATTAGCTGGTGTACCCCACGGCGAATATACGGCTCACGCCCACGCCACCTACTGGGCTAAGGGAAAATAAGGTTTCTAGTCATCTTGCCTCGATTAATTAGTAAGAATCCCCGTGTTGATTGTTTGATTAATTGATCATTAAAAAAGTCTCAGTTTTGGAATAACAAATTCATTAGCCTGTAGCCAAGCTGCTAGCCAATTTCATTAAATATTTTTAACCACTGAAAGGAATCTTTATATATATTATTCTTCTGTGAGTGTGTATTTCACTGAACTCCTCCTAAACGGCTGGACCGATTTGAATGAAATTTTTTGTGTGTGTTCAAGGGGATCTGAGAATGGTTTAGATTCACAAATCAGCCCGGCAGATGGCGCTGCAGACGGTATCTAGGTTATTTATCTATACTGCAAAAATAACAGGCAGGACAACGTCTGTCGGGTCCACTAGTATTATATAAATTAGGAGTTCGTATTTTTAAACAACGTTTCTTCTATCAATCATCTGCAATTTTTCAACTAATTTTACTATGCAAATGGCGTGACTAATTTAGTAATAATATCGAAGTTTAAGTAATCCAGAAAAGATTATTCAAAACCGTGCGCTTGAAAACACAATATATTGTGTGGTTCAGAATACCACAGTGGATATAGTAAACCCTGAACATGTTCTTGGAAACAACTGGTCAGCAAACTCAAAATAAATTAGTGAAGCATATGGAAAAGTAGAAATCAAATTAATTTTAAATGACAATGTATACAATAATTTAAATATTGAGACTGTTACATATTAAACGATAAACCTGCTCGCTGGTGGCTGGATTAGGACAATTTCATCTCTCTTCGAATGTACTGGCAGATAAATATTATTGAAAAATAACCAAAATTGTTAGATCGTTTGTAAGTTATTCCACGTTACTTATACCTTGAAAATTTTCCAATCCGAATTGCCAAATGCCATTAAAATTCTATCAAAATATTCCCAGACTGTAGCTAAATCAAAATTGTTTCCGAACCTACAGCTTACGATAATATATAAAAATAATAGATATCTTATGTGATATAGTAAATAAATAGGTTATAAAAGTTTTAGACCGCATCTTGCAAATAAAATTTTCCAATCTTATATTTTTTAGATCTAGAAAATCATTGATCGCTGTTAACCTTCGTGTACCCGCGCCAATTTTTGTAACACGTATACCCGCATGTGGTGTTACGGACCGAATATTTAGAGTCCTCTTTCATTTTTTTTTCTAAGAAAACCTACTTAGATATTATTTTATTTTTAAATTAGAGGATATAATGAAAAAGATTGTGCTTCGCAGGAAATTTATTATTAATTATTTAACTATCTTTCAGTCTATCACAAAACAGCCTTCAAAATTGCAAGTTTTTGCTTAGGTACTAAAAAAAAAATGATTTTTTTTTTTATAAATACAGAATTTAAACATTTTTTTCTTCTAAATAAAAAAAAAATAACTTACATATTAAAAAACTCTTATCATACGACATATAAATCATTGGTTGACTTAGTTATCAGCCTTACCATAACAATCAAGGCATACCATAATAGCCTGTTCCATACAAAGGTGTATTTTGCAGTTATAGCGCGTTTTAATACCCACAGTGACTAATTTTGTTTCGGTTAGATGTTACTGCAGACACGAGACCATCCAACCGACGTATTTCGGAGAGTCTCAACTTGATGGTTCAAGGCAAGGATGTGATGAGAGCTCGTTTTCGCAGTTGCGAGTTGAGAGGATCGTAGGACACAGCACTAAAAACACTGTGACTAATTTTCTTGCTGTGGTTGTTTTGCAAGTATATTACGTAGGTGTTAATACCTGCTATGTTCATCTTTTAACAGTGAACAAGCAATAATATAGTAATTTTATACTTACACCAAAAGTTGCGTTTATACCCGCGTCGGTCTCACGGACCAATTGGCGCCAAATTCACCTACACGTACGTTAAGCACAAACGCATGCTGTGCACTAAATTGAAGTTAGTAACAAATCCGGCAGCTAACAAAATCTTCAAATTGCCAGCATTTCCGAAAAATTAAAGAAATTAAAATAAATGTTTTGTCGGTCTAGCAGACCAATACGCGGGTATAGGAAGGTTAAGATTTATTTCTTTGCGTAGATTCATGATGATGAAAATAAAATTGCGATGCGATATTCCAGAGAGAGAGATAAAGATACGACATTTGAAAATACATTAGTTGGTGTCATTCTTAGGAATCTTCTGAGGAATTTCCATAGGGAATATTTTGTTTGTATAATACAGCCAATCCCTAAATTAAACTTTAGCTCACGCTCTGAATCGATTTGTATAAACATTAAATGATGCAATATTTATTAATAGAAAAATATTAACTTTAAAAATACCAGGATATCAAAATCAAACGAGAGATTAGTGAGCAGTGTTGAGCAAATAAAAAAGATTATACGCCAGCCGAAGGAGGTCGGCATCCGCGGGTCGGAGGTGAACATTAATATCGAAAAACTCGATCGGAAGCTGCGTGAGTGATCGATCGGCTCCCGGTGTTCGACAATTACTTATCTATGTGCTTTAAGAAAAATAAAAAATAAATCTATTGAACACACTCAGTCGATCGTCATACCACATAACTTACATGCCTCAAATGGAATGTTAGGATATTTTTTCTTTGTTAATAGGTATTACATATCTTCGGTTGGACTTTCAGTACACCGTACTAGCACATAATATGTATACTTTGAATTAAATATTCTATTAAAATATTTTTTGTAATATTTTTCTATTAAAATATTTTTTTAAATATTCTTACTTTTACTCCAGGACAAACAAAAATGTATGTCTTCGTTAGAATAACCAATGAAATAGAAATAGTTGTCAAATAAATAAATCCATACTAATTTGTCATTTAATATTTTTATCTTTGAATTAATATGAAAACTATTCAATTTCAATTCGTCATAGAGAGACGGCACGCGGCCGGCGACGAACGCACCGCAGGCGCTTGTAATTGCCGCCCAATGTTTGTTTTGTTCACCTCTTAACTCTTCTTTATACATCTAACTCTTTCGTACACACGCAGACTACCAGTAACTCGTCCCACTCGCACCCATCGCCGCTAAGCTACTTAGACTTTATTTATCACATTTAACTCGCCGATACTTTACGTTGATTCAAATGTCTTAACACAGAAATGTTAACATTGAATTTAATGCTTCGTACCAAGACTTAAGGCTGTTTTTAGCTGCTTGTAATAAACTGGGAATACGAGAGAGCTTTGTAATCACCAGATTAATAGTTGGTATTCAGTTTATGTATAGCATAACCGATTATTGATTGTAATTATCATGGCGGCCTAAATTAAACACCGGCTAGTCACGCAACGCTTCTGGATCATCGATTTATTGCATAACTCTGAAATCATTCATCATCTCGAAATCATTTTAAATATATTGCAATGTAAAATGATTTCATACTAAGGAATAAAAAAAACTATAAGATACGATACAAATTTAAGTGTAATTAAAGATTTCTGACAAATGAATAAAAATCCCTCTTATAATACATTTGTAATGAGATATTTATTACTAGAAAAAAAGTATTAAAATCTCCTCATATGGCTTTAGAACCAATGTGGACTGGCAAACCACACCAAACACCGACACTTATTTTCACCAGGCCTACTTTTTGCACATACTAAAGTTTGCTATCTAGAGGAGCTAGGAGAAACATAGAATGTTCTTAAATTATTTTATTTTCTTGCTTTTATGTTATTGTAAATTTATTAGTCATAATTAGATTCACCGACACAGGTGGCAAAGAAAACTTCTACATTGAATTTAGTTGTTGTATAAAAATTTGCACCATTCGGCGCAGTAACACCGCGCTTTTATTCGTTAATGTTATTTAAAATTGGCTGGAAAACGTACACAAATAATAAATAAAGCAGTTAAGTATGTTCACATTTGAATTAATTAACATTACAAGTATTATACTGGCATTTTTGAAATTCTTCGTTTTTTTCTAAAAAAATATGATAGTTACACACATTTGTACACTCAGCCCTTTATAAGTTATCGTCATATTAATATTTTAATAAAATTATGAACGACATTCATGATAGTAAAAGTGTTTTTATCTAATTGCAACCAAATTGTGCTCTCAGTTGTTATAATCGTATTGTGTCTATTTGTGTGTCACAGAGATGACAATTTCTATTGTTAAATTTATAAAAATGATAAATAGTATTCAAGCTTTTAAAAATGACCTTGATTTTTGAGTACCTAAAGTATTGTAAGAGCAAAAACGCAAAGCTCTTTGCTTGAAGTGGAGTACCCGTGTGGAGTTTCCATGCTGCGGTACCCTGCAGCCATATAACACTATCCTTTGATGTTATATTCAATTTTGTTCCAAAATTAGGGTCAAAGAAAAAGGGAACCATGATTAACAAAGCCTCAGTTGGAATTTCAAAGAAAATACCATAATATTTATCATCTTTTTTTTTTGGAGCCGAGCGAAGCGAAGCTCCCATGGATCAGCTTCAATGGCGCAATGTCTGTTACGCCATAACTCCCCAAATTCTTAACCGATTTTAATATTTTTTGCGTGGAATCGAATCTACAGGTTTAGGACCAGATAGTGACGGAGCGAATTTTGAAATTCGCAAAAATTGCCATCGAAACATTTTTTTTTCTTTTTTAGGTATACGCTCCGCTCCAATATATGGTGCTGGCGTAGCTTTATGCTTAGCGACTGCATCGCCTAGTTATTTAATATATTCTAAAGTTAAAGATATTAAATATATTTGAAATTATACTTCTTTACGAGCGTTATGAAAAAATGATGAGAGTGAAATTTTAAGATGCGCGCGCATCACTGTAACAAAAAAGTAACAGGTTAAAGTTTCCCGCAAAATCGACATGGAATAAACCAGCAGGATGAAGTTGGTCACTAATTGGCTCAAGGTGTGTGTGTGTGTGTTTGATTTTGAATTATATATGGTGGTTAACAATAATTTATATAATATTATAATAACAACTTTATATCATATAATAACATTATAACGGTTTTATTTAAAAGTGTTTTTATATTATAAACTTTTTAAGTGCGTTTATTGATCTGAGGTTAACTGTCGGTATATTCACTTTTTATTTGTTTATAATGTAAATTATTTATTTAATTTAATGATGCCAAAGAAGTAAACCTTCTCACGTACGCGCACCCATTATTTTTTTATTGTCTTGTTGCCGAATATCACGTACCTATATAATTATAGAAACAAAACTATTAATTTGGTAATGAATATTTACTTTCAAGATTTAAGGTTTATAATTATAATAATTATTAATATAATTATAATTATAATAATTATATTATAATTATAATAATAATAATTATTTGTTTCATTTAATAAACTGTTTTTAAATAAATTATATTCACTGTAATAATCAATAGTAATAGCAAAAGTAAACAATCTTGATTTCATGACAATTAAATTATTCATATGCACTTAAAATAAATTCTTTTGAATCGTCTTAAATTATTTACCCATCTGGGTGGACATCTCTCTAATGACTGAAGAACCCGTAAGCCTTACAATATTATAAAGTGTGTGTCAGTTAGAGTGTACTTTTAATTTTAGTGTAATTTTTTTCGTGCAAGTGGCAACACTGAAATTTGGCAGCTGTCATCTATGTTTATTCCGATCATTCAAAATGGCGGCTTTACGAAAGAACAACCTGTTATAATTGTGAAAACTTAATTCAAAATTGCGAAATTTAACTGCGACCGCTTGCAAACTTCGCGAAATTTTCATTCGAGAAAGTGCATAAGGTGCACGTGTCAACCATTCGACGAGTGGTCAAAACTTTGAAGAAACTGGGTCGATCATGGACTCCTTTAAGACTAAGAATAAGACTCCTTTGCCTTCGACAGTGTCTCCGAAAACCCGAAAACATCAATTCGGCATCGTTCACAACAAAAATTCAAATTTCATTTTTTTGAATTTTAACAAAAGGCCATACAGCGTACAAGATTGAGCTTACTCAGGAGCAGTGAAGTCAATCCCAATTTTTCCAAAAAATCATCTCCGCTGATGAAGCGCTTTTCCATCTGAATGGCTTCGTGAATACACAAAAGTGTCGAATTTGGGGCTAAGAAAATGCTTTTGCAATTCACGAGAAACAAATGTACCCACAACGGACAACTGTGCGGATTTTGGTCAGCTGGCGTGATTTGGCCTTTCTTTTTTGAAGATGAGGCCGAAATTGCAGTGATTGTTGCAGGCATTCATTACAGGAACATGATAACTGAGTTCTTGTGGCCACAACTGGACGGCATGCATCTGGACGAAATGTGGTTCCAGAAAGACGGCGCCACCTGCCACACCGCGCATAAAACAATCGATTTATTTACAACACTTTTCAGAACAAATTATCTCACGAAATTCTGATGTCAACTGGCCACCAAGGTTATGCGATTTAACGACGTATGATTTTTTCTTTAGGTTTTGAGAAATTTATGGTTTATGCGAGTAAACCAGAAACAATTCCTGAGCTTAAATCCGATATCCAACGCGTCATTGGTGAGATACATCCACATCTCTGTGAAAAAGCCATGGAAATTTTCAAGAAAAAAATAATGGCATTTTGTAAGAACCGTGGGTCATTTGCTGGATATTTTATTTCATACTAAAAAGGAACATGACTTCTTACTCCCAATAAAAAATTTCACAACTCTTAAAAATACGTGTTTTTATTTTAAAATGAAAAAGTGCACTATTACTGAGATACCCTTTACATCGTTACTATGCACATCCAAAAACAAACAATATAATTCATTATTACAGATGAACATTAGTTTATATATAATAAATTACATGCTAATGAAATATATACAGCTTTTACATGGCCTTCAGCAGTAAAGTTGTAATTAGAAGTAATGTGTTCTTAAACTCTAAGAGCGAGCTCTTCGTTATGTCGATCGTTACGCAATCGCAATATTGAGCAGAGGGTTACTACAGTTGTTCAATCATTACTTCAAGCTCCATCTTATTTGTTTTTGCACTATTCTAATGACGGTTTTATTGTCGCCTTGTTTATTTAAAATTACATATTTAATTTTACTTTAAGATGTTATATTATCACATATAGGTATTTTAAATTACAGCACAATGTAAAATGCAAAAAAATAAGTCATTAATTTTAATTAATTATATTCACCGCCGATCATTAAATCCGTAATAAAACAAGATAGCTATTTCAAATAATAGTTACAACATAACTTCTTCTGCGGCTGTAACTCAGCGGGAACCAGTTAGTATTCAATAAATTAATTGTCACACATTTCACTCACGGATGGGAATTAAGATTTTTTGTTATTTATCTAAAACAACCTTTTTATAGGATCAGGCGTCACGTTTCGGAATTCCAGATCCATTTAAAAAACAAAAATATCTACTTCCGCAAAACTAGCAAAATGCAAAGCCCGCCCGCCCGCGTATAAATGCAGATACCACACACACCAAGCCAGCGATACACCTTGCGCCTTCAACTACTAGTTGTTTGGTGGATTGGTATTTTAAATGATGATTCCAGTTGTCTCAAGTGTTGGACGGGACTCCAAAACGTGACCTCACTTTCCGGGCAATTCCTTTTCCTTTCGAGATTTTGACGAAATTTATTCCTCGATTTTCAAGTTTTCAACCTTATCACTTCATTATCTGCATTAAAATAAAAGTTGCTTGAGATACATATAATATCTAGCAGATAAACTTTTAGAAATATAATATTTCTCTATTTTACTCTGACATATGAAGGACCGTGTAAGAATATTGAACATAACTTAAGGACTCTAACATATAACTTTAATGTAAATTCAATTTTAAATTCCAATTTAGAATAGCGTTTCAGTTCCAATATAATGGTAGGTATTAATCTTGTCTACTACGAATAGAATGACGATTGTATGCCCGGTTCTACTTTCAACCATTGGTAAACAAACATGGACTTAATTTTTGAACACGTAAGCTATTTATTTTTTAAAAGATTAACTTCAGATGGTTAAATTTCTTTGAATGATATTTCTGCTCGTATAAAGTATCTGAATAAGTTTTTTTGTAATGGAACTTCTTATATCTTCTTTTTTCTTATGAAATTGAAATAAAACTTTTATTTTTCTACTCTACAACAATTGGAAAAGTTATTTAGAGATTCCCTGTGTATTATGTATTCCGTTAGTAAAATAATTTGTAGAACTAATTTAATAGTTAATTAATGAGAATTAATGAGAAATGAGAAGCCCCGCAAAGCAGTGATTTCCATAAATTTGCTAGCTAAACGTAAACTTATTAAATTATACATATAAAACACCCAAAAAACATCTTTATTGGTTTTTTATTGCTTTAAAATGTATGAATTGGACCATGCAATTCATATATACTTGGCTATTGGACATTTACCTAGCTGTTTTAATTTATATCTTAATAAATTTTACTACAAAATTACATTGTCAGGTGGGAGTCGAACCCATAGCTTCTTGCTTTCGTCCGGGTAGTGCAAAGCTCTTTGAGGTGTTTCTTAAGTTGGATGCCAGCGCCATCTCTTCATGTTGTAGGCAACTACTGCCTATCGCATGTAAAGAACCTTTTACGAGTATAACTACTTTTTTTAATTTAATACAAAAAATAACTTGTTTCAATGTTTTGTCTCTTATTAGGGAATTTCTATTTGGTTTCGACTCACCGTTATAAACCCAATTTTATCCAAACGAATTAACTAAGAAAACGAGCCGTTTTTAATACAGACACGGGACATTGCTAAGGTTGGTTAGAGAATCGTTGCACCTGAGCGGCCATTATCGCGCCGGCTCGTTAGCGTGACGTCACTTCCAGTTAAGGACGCAGCCGCCGAAGACAATGCACAGTAAATCTATCGAATGTCAACCCTGTTCATAGGGTTGCCACTGTCTTTTATATTTATACCTTATTGATCTGGATGCTAAAGATCACTATCAACAAGATAAAAATCCTATACATCTTCTATTAAGTCTGGCGTATTATATCATGAAGTATTTAATTGGTTATTGCATTTAAGGTATTTCCCCATTAGTTTTTCATCATTGAAAATTTTATCAGTCTCCCTACTATTCAATGTAACCTATTTCGCAATAATATTTAAATATTCTTAAGTTGTAAATAAGTTGTAACTGTAAGTTAGTAGGCTCAACAAAACCTAAATTACGTAAGATTTCGTTTCCTGTATCATTAGTAGATATTTTATGTGGTCAAGAAGGATTCTTTATTTTTAAAGAGAAACATCAATTTTCTAACACATCAAACGTGACTCCAGTGTATTAATCACTAATCACTACTGACTATCATATGGATGCAAGAATATGAATTAGAAAAAAAGGTCATTGTTTTAAAATAATTATTAACATAGACCTATGCACCTTTTAAGAAAATTGTTTTTCTAAGTTGGACAAGGCATAATGAATTGTAATAAAAAAACAGTGTACTCCTTTAATATTTAAATTCTAATATATATACTTTGTATCTATAATTAAATAAAATCTTTCCAAAAGATTTTAGTTTAATGTAGCCAACATTGACGTTGAGATTACTGTATATTTTTCAATTATGCATATTATTTATTTGTACACAATCTATCTCATATTTTACCAAATTTTCGCACTTTGATTTTAACACTCTCTTAACCCAGCTTATTGCTAAGCAAGTTCTAATTAATTATTCTCTTATTCTAACGTTAAACTATGAACTGGGGCTTTGTGGCACAGCGGTTAGTGCTTTCGCACTCAATTTTAGCTAGGACCAATCATCTGGTGACTCTTTCGCACCTTAAAAGCCATGCTTTAAGCCATTGGTCTGAGTCTGCGTCTGAAGATGTTGGCACCTACCAAAACGGACTGAGCCAGCGAGATGGGTTACGGCCCATTTTTCCTGCAGTGTTTTCATCTATAGCCAAGGCCTACTTACCGCCCAACATAGGGGACACAAAATAGACTGATGATGATAAACTGCAAATGAACCTGATGAAAAATACTCTAATAGCAGTAAGCTTGCCTATTTAATAAAAATAAATCTTGATATCTCACTGAATATTTTTCCTAAAATAAAATAGTGGTCGTAATATGCTTATGAGGATTAGACCATTAGATTATTACAACTTATACGCTAACAATTATAATTATATTGATACAATAGCGCGGGAACAGACATATTGTTTATATGCCATTGTTTCCCCTTTGCTAAATATTTATATCAACAGTTTTTACACAGTTACCTGATAGCGTGAGACGCAGTGGACGTGAAAGTTTTTTAAACTAATGTAACAATAAATAATTCAATTTAATGCTGTTTTTTTGCATAAAATTCTCGAATAACCGAAGTTGAAATCACAACCATCATGTATGAGCACTGAAACATTTTGATTTAGATACATGGACTGGTGGTATTTGTGATAAAAAGTTACATGCAATCGGTATTAGATGTATCTTGTTCGTGGATATCGTTTGCACTACTCTTGCAAGGGATATTTTTATAATTAAGCGTCTTCAAGACATATTCGGAACATTAGATGCCAAGCGACTAGGTACATTGTTTTATCTAACTGCTTCCATGGAGGAAGTACTAAGAATAACATGCAGCAAAAATTAAAAAACATTAAGGTGTGAAGCTTGCTCACACCAAGATAAAACTCCTAAAACATCACTACTTGCTGTCACCAATGAGTCTCTCAGCTCTGTGCTGGATCGTGTCCAGTGCTGTAAGTTGGTATTTTGCTGAGCCGTCCCAAAGTTGGCTGCAATATTCCATGCAAGATCGGACTTGACTTGTTGTGGGGCTCAGCTGCTAATATCGAAAGTATTTTTGTGTTACAGAAAAGAGCTGGCCGCGCAATATACAGCCTTCGGCTTAAATACTCGCACAGAGACTTGTTTAAAGAAATTGATATTACAGTAGTAGGCAGTACATTTATGAGAATATAATCTATGTAAGTAAAAAACTACAATACTTTTGTCAAGCATAGCGACGCACATTGCTTTAACACAAGAAATAAAAATAGACTTGCCGTTCCAAGTTTTCGACTTCAAAAGGCAGGAGGTTTATTCTTGGGGAAAGATATAGCACTGTTTAATAAAGTTCCACACAGTATAGTTGATTTGGCTTTGCATATTTTTTTTTTTTATTACTAGAACGACAACTATTTAATAGATCGTGATGCATGGAAGTAATAATGTTGGAAGTAATATGTATCGTTTCAACATAACACTATTTATTACAGGTTGTGTCATACGGCTATTAGATTTTGTAATTTTAACACTAATTCATTACTGGTAGTTGGAGTAGGACTCTCCTAAAACATCACTTGGGTAGTGGCATGGACAATGTACAATATTGTAAATGTCGTTACTTCTTTTAAAACCGACGAGTTTCTTGCGCAAATTCTTTTTGTCAGTTAAAAGGCATCCTAAATGGTTGGTAGATAGGTAAATATGGTGGATTCAAAACGACTAATTGTAAGTGCATTTGAATAAAGTTATTTTTTTATTTTCATTTTCATTGAAGTATTTATACGACCTTCATTTTAAACTCGAATAATTAATATCAAATTAAGAAAAGTAACTTCAATACACCTTGGCCTTATTGTACCACATGAATTGAAAGACAAAGATTTTTTGCGAATTAAAATGTTATTAGTTGCTGCGAATATAGCATATACAAAGAATTGTTATTCTCCACAGAATCTGTTTGAACATTTCAATAGTTTGTCATGAGAAGCAAAAACAGGCGCGTCTGGCGAGGCGCGCGCGCAATCACCACGACACATGTAACCCATGTTTTAAACATGACGCTGGACAAAAACTTCATAAACTCCTCGTCGCGGTGTCGTTCACAAGACCGTGTCGCAGAGGTCTTAGCAACATTTACAAAGAAGGTAATGTTTTATTGAAGGCGTGAAAACTACGAGTTATATAATATATTAGTGACTTCGTTGGCGTGGAATTCGTTTTAACACAAAGTGACAGTATGGGTCTTCTGGGTTGATTCGGTTCTCGTCATGCAGCCGCCCACGACTCCCGAGGACCACTTCTTAGCATCACATTGTACGCTCATGTTATCATTTCGATTTTGCTTATCTCTTTAGGATGAAGAGATGAAGATAAATTTCCTGTAACCTTCTTCTAGAATCCAGCAGAAAAATACCGTATGGTACTTAGTTACAAAGTCTAACGCGTTCTAATAAGATAACCAACTCTTCGACGTCATTAAGTGCAGATGTAGGCACGGTTACAGTACTTATGGGGGTAGTATTCCACCAGTACTTCAGTCCAAAGAAATAATTTACGATTACGAAATCGTGCCTTTCCAATTTTGGAATGATAAAATGAAAAAATATAAAACGAAGTTAACATAAAATTCATAACACTTGTTAAGTTTCAATAACACAATTTTCGATTGAACTTACATATTTTTAAGACAAAATATCATTTAAAATTATATTTTGAACACTGATGCGTAACACCGCAGTTCCTATGTCTCTTCTTATTGCATATTTTATAATTTTGTTCTTATAATTCAGATAACCCAATATTTCTCCATATTACTTAGTTTTTAGAAAAATTACGAGATATTTTCATGTTATTGTTTCTTAATTCATTAATTTTAAGCATTTTTAACAGCAGCATAAGTAATGATACTTTCTTAGATTTATTAGCTATACGTTAGTAATGTCTACAGAATTGTTTAAATCAATACTGGCAATTGCTCTACCACCGAACTCTCCAAACTGTCGGCGCTTTTGTTGTTCACCAACATCGATCACTGCGGCGTCGGCTGCGGCGGTTGATAGATCAGTGTCCATCCAACCGCGGCCGACGATGTAATACGTCAAATCTGTTCATCTTGTCGCTATCCAGAGATCGCTTGATTGCGATGCAGTAATATGGCGCTTTGGATAAAATCTCGTAAACAATGAGATGCTTACATCTTCTTTATTATTATCTCGTGTAGTTCGATTCTTGTTGTTCTAGAAGATTTCTTAATGGTGTAATAATTATAAATACTGATATTTTAGGTTAATACTAAAATATTAAACTTAAATGGTATTAGTAATAAATTGTTCGTGTATTTGAGAATCTACGATCTGTAAAACATGAGTTCTATACCTAACCCAAACGTTTGAGACAATTTTCCAAAGTTTCCGTAGCGGTTGAGTACTGTAAACAATCATTTTTCGCGACTGATAATATCTTTTAAACTGTTCGAATATAAAGAACTCTATATAATATTTAAAAGACAATATAATAATATAATAAGACCGTTAATATATTAAACACCTTTAGATATGCATTTTTTTTTTCAAATTATAAATATGAAGCATTGAATATATAGTGTTCCATATTTGTTTTAATAAAGCAATCTACCACACCTTTTTAAGTTAAAGCAGTTAGTTACCAAATGCACAACAAGATTCCTATTCTCTAGATCGTATCATATCCAATCTTAACGACACCTGAAAAATGAGGAGAACAATGTTGCCGGTTCAATACGGTGATTAAGCAGAATACTCGAAAACTGGCCACTCTTGCAGCGGCCAATGAAATTTTACAGCCTCGTCGATCGCATAACTTGAGACGCAAAAACGCGCGAGTCCAGTCGGCTCGAAAATAAACAGAAATAAAATACAAATTTTAAAACTTTATATTTATCAAGAGTTCCGTACATAAGTTATTTGGCAAAAAAATGTACCCCTGAGTCTTATGTCATTTGAATAACATTACCGCAAGCTTCAGCGGCATGGATGGCAACAGCAATGATGACAACCAATATATTGGTGATTGTGATTACTTCCTGAGTATTTTGTTTTTCTACTGTTTGTCTCTATATTAGTAATACTAGCGGCCCGTCCCAGCTTCGCATGGGTGGACAAAATTCTTTAAATTTTTTCTAGCATTCAATATAGCCTATGACACTTAGCAATAATGTGCCTTTCTATTGGTGAAAGAATTTTTAAAATCGGTTCAGTAGATCCCGAGATTACCCCTTACAATTTAACAAATATACAAACACACAAACTTTACTTCTTTATAATATTAGTATGGATATAAACCATTTTATTTTCTTTTACTAGTGGTATAGTGACTAAGAGCTGAAGTATTATGTATCTAAACATAATGTTTTAGGATAAAAAATTAAGTTTTGTTATTTGGTAGCTAATTTTTCGCCAGATTTTTCCGTATTGCATATTTGTGATCTGCAATTTTGTGGACTGAATTTTTAGGTTTCTCTCATGCAGTGTTTTGTCTATTTGACTAAATATGATGACGATACAATCTTTACTAACTAAGCAAAACAAGAAAGATTATAATATTTTCATATTCTTGTGATTTCTTAAGCTTATACTAAGAAGAAGCTTAAAAATGAACCCTGAAATAGTTTCCAATCTTTGTTTTTCTTACATAAAAACTAAGCAAAACAAGAAAGATTGTAATATTTTCATATTCTAGTGGTTTCTTAAGCTTATACTAAGAAGAAGCTTAAAAATGAACCCTGAAATAGTTTCGAGATCGCCGAACGCTTATCGGCGGACACCGCGCGTTTCCCAAGCGTCGGGGAATTAAAACATTGCATTTTTGCTGCGGCATCTAAGATGCTATCTCCAGCTTGTAACCGCACGATTTATTTAACGGGTCAGCTCTGTGTTTGTTGTTTGCTACAGGGTTACCAACTTCTTCAATTATGTTATTTACAAAATATATTATCTTACATAAAATTAGGTCACAAGTTTCTCTCATGCATGACGAACCAGGCTACTTGAGACTTGTAGTATTATTTACCGTATATTATTTGTCAAAATTAGATGAAAAAAATATTATAAAATTAACAAGTTAACGACCCTTTCCCAAAACAATATCTTTGGTTCAAGTGTTTTCCCTTTAACTTTCCTCATGAACGCTTCGCTTTCCTTGAATCAATGCAATAAAGTAAAAAGGAGATTATTTTTTAAATTCTTGCAATACCCACAACCTATGTTTCTGCTGTCGATGTTAATGGCGCATACACTATATTCTAATACATAAAGTCTTACGAATATATTAAAATCAAAGATATGTTAAGATGGTATTGTCGAGTGCAAAATCATTATTAATGATCATCATCATCATACCCGCCTTACAACGCCTACTGTTAGGTATGCATAGGCCTCCACAAATATAAATATAAGTATATTTTCGATACGTATGTACTCATACATAAGTGTTTTTGGTTGTGAACTTAAGTAAAAAACTATTAAAAACATAATGTTATCACAAAAAATCTAAAATATACATAAATAAAAATCAAATTATTAGAAACATTCTTTTTCTTAATGATGAATCTTACTCATACTCAGATTATAAAAATGAACGAATAAAAAAAATACAATTTATATTGTTGACTGTATGTACAGTGGTCTTCAGAAACAATTATCCGCTGGCTCGACTGGCGCGCCACATATGCCTTTGTTTCCAGCGGCCCATATCTTCACGGCGCGGCGACTGTGGAAGGTGCAAAAAGTGACATAATCGCTTCATCGCCGCTTGCGATTACGTAATTTTTCCTACTCTTTTGGTGAACAGGTCAACTTGAAGACTGTTTTCATTAGTAAAAGTAAATCTATAGAGAAAATATCCCAAGTGCCTTATGCGAACGCACTTGGTCCGCTTTTTTGCTCCCGTGATGCTAATTATTTTACTCTACAAACAGATATAGAATGTACTTAATAAACTTCTAATATCCAGTGATTACGACAGGCAAGTGGCATTGTCTATAGGCACATCCATACTAAACGTGGTTTTGATATCAAATGCACAATATAAAGTTTTATAGCACTGCTTAATTACGACAGATATCTGATCTAGAGACTTGGCTAGCAGATTTTTATAATATATGTACAGAATATATGTACCTCAATCATGGGTATTTTTATTTATTTCTTGGAAATTACATATCCTGTACCATATGTTTATACGTTACCCTACTATCCATAACACGTGCCTTAGAATACTTACTTTGGACTAGGCTAATTGGTGTAAATGCAAGATTATAATAGCTTAGCCAGTGACCGTAGTTGAATTCGAAACGAAACTAATCCTATAGGTGAAACAAGAACGCTAACCCACATCAGAATCATTAGCCTGCCGAATTCCCAGTCTCTCTCGCTTGGATCATTCCAATATTTTATTCGTGCGAGTATCGATTTATTTATCGTGACGATAAATCATTTGCGTTGATCATTACCGATAATAATTTATAGTAGGCAGCGAGCGGTGCTTTGGAACTATAAATCAAATGAGGCGCCCGCGCACTGAAGCGACGGTTATCATAGATTTCCACTGTGCTTGTTTGTTTTAAGACATGCTGAGTTTTTTTGGAAGAGTTACTTTGTTGATATCTGTCAGAATATCCGGACTCATATGTTCAATGTCTGTTCGTATTCTCTAGTACTAAATAATTTTGGTGACTTTTGTGAACCTCCGGCGTATACATACTGATTATAATAGGTATTAATATTTACTGTCCTGTCGTGGCGGAAAGAGTATAACACCAATTGTTTTACCATTTATATGATCATTTACTTGTTTCAGCTTTAGTATTGCTGTTGTTGTAAGTTGAACGTAAACTATCATTTTACCAAAGGGATTGTTATCATATTTTAACTCCTCTAATATCGATAGACTTACTTAGTTGTTTTGTAAAGATTTAAATAAAGATTTCCCACAAGAAAAGTCCTACAAGACTCTTTCTGTTTTTATACTCCTCAGTTTTAGTATACTACACCATAATATTATTATGACTCACGTGTTATTGTTAGGGATTTATTTATTTTATTGGTCATCATTCTATATTTTAATGGCACCCTTCTTATTAGCCGTAATCTCTTTATCAATGATTTCAACTAATGAAATTTATCTATGCGTTGTTATTGCTTTATACTACAGATATGCAAATAAATAATCGATGCATTTGGTCGGTGTGTACAAAGACGGCGCCGACCAAGCCTGCGGCTCCGACGCTCGGCGCGCTTGATTGATAAATCAACCATCGCACGCGCATACTATGCGTTTGTGCACGCCGCTCGTGTCTCACTAATTCAAACTTTAACGGCAAAGGAATTGAAGCTATAGATTACTATCCTTTAGGATATTAATTAATTTCGAGATATGTCTCTTGGTTTAAACCTACGATTACTAAAATTCTCCTATACAAAGAAGTTCTCCTATGGGGATATTATAATTTTGTATTTATGAAAAATTAAAAAAGTAAAGGTTACAAGATTCTTATGAAATGCGCGCGCCAAAGTTTTCTTAGAATTATGCAGTGGAATAGGAAAATCTATGACTCTTCGATATTTCTGAAGGCGCTTTGCCAAATGCGACGTCTTTTCAGCACTTCAGGTTTCCTGTCCTAACGACGATGAAAGGCCTATAAAACCGGCGATACTTGACATTAAATGAGTGCATTGCGAAGGCTTCATAGCTAAGTAAAAAGTATGTTTTGTGTTTACTAATTGATAACTTTCTAACGATAGTGTAATTGGGTGATGTATAATTAACAACCTTTGCGATAATTTTCCTATTTTCCTTATTACCTGTAAAATTACATTGATTACATCATCAAACATCGAAGAGCGAAAAAATAACAAAGTGTGACTTTAATAGGACTGAAGGTGTAAAACGACAGTTTTCAATATTTGTATAATATTTTTTTGTTTTTTTTATATCTGTTTACGTCACGTAAATACCAATAAAAAATAAACACAAGTTTATTTGGTTATATCTGGAGCAAAATTAAGACTAAAATTATTTAAGAAATTCTACCTAAACTTTTAGGGTTGTATCCTATGGCCTGTACTACTGTAAATGTACAAGCTGACTCAAATTACCAAATAATTCTTTCTTCAATACTAATATAAGTCATATATTTCATTTTTTTTTTTTAATTCCTTGATTAGGAAACGATTCATCGATTAGGATTATTAAGTACAATGAAGTAATGAAATACCAAATTAGCTGCACAGACATAAGTGCAGCTAATTTGGTTATAATTATATGTGATGCTTTCAATTACTATTTGGGTTTAGTTTATTAATTTGAATTTGTTTTGTTTAACTTGTCACATGTTAAAATTTTAAAATATTCACTTAGAATAAAAGGATCATCTTTAACAAAAAAATCATCTCATTCTCTAGTGGGGTTGTGTGTAATCACTTTACCAGTGTACGCTGCAGTCCTTGCCTCCCCTGGTCATTAGCTCCCTAATCTAATTCTGATTTCATTACTGCACACCCCATGTTCGCTATTGTTTGGCTGTTGTTGTTTTGTTTTTGGTGTTCGTCAAGTGTCTTATTTGCTATAAGTGTGAAAAGGAAATAGAAGTTTGAATACAGATTTTTTTCTGTCATTCTTTTAACAAATTGGACATATTATATCGCTCATACAAAATTTGAAAGACTTATCAGAGCTAGTTTACAACCTGAATTGTTATTTGTCTTTTTTGTCAAAATATATTTTGTGTGATTGATATATGTAAATAGCATACGAGACACCTATCCGAAGTTTAACCTCCGTTAGTCACAAGAATCACCACCATAGGATCACCAATTACATGAGAAGTTTTTCTAGGTCTACATTTCGGTCTATTCGGATACGTGTCTCCCTTGTAGATTTATGAGTATTGCCGATAGGGTCAGTTATCGACGTCCGTCTAGTCTGACGACTAGACTGTCTTCAGTAGCACGAAAAAGCAGACAAAGAAACCATGTCACCTATCCGATCTAAACGGGCGATTACTTTGCAAAAAATGTTTGATTTTGGGCTATTGCCGACCGCCCATGCTTACCACTGATACCATGGTAACAAATGTCATAACCTGTTTCATCCCGAATTTTTCCAAATGTCTCGCATTCTGTTCTCGGGGGTGGTAATTAGATTTGCAGTTTCCGCTCGAGAGCTCGCCCTACGACATTAGTTTTCATTTGCGAGCTTATTTCATTATACTCTTATTAACTTTGCGAAGTGCTCTGGGATATGTATTATTCACAAGAAATGTGTGGAACATTTTATTGTCAGTGGAAGTAATTTTATTAAAGGTTGTTGTTAGAACTCCAGTCTCTTATAATTTTTTATTTGACGACTATGCATTACCTGGGTATCAAAAATATTAAGAACCTACATATGAAAAAGCTGAGAAAACAAGTTTTACGATGGATCATAGACTGATAATGTTATTTAAATATTAAATGCACCAAGTAAATATTTTCTTCTTCTGTTATTATTATGATTTTTCGGTAAAAATTGGGGATTATCGTTATTATTAATATAGGAAAAAGAGTGACCAGTAAATATTAGGTGCAAAAAATACTTTCTATAGTTATCAAGTTGATCATACTAATCGTATAGGTCAATAGATTGTAAGAATGTTAGTATATCCATATTTTTTTGCAATATAGAAAGAATTTAACGCTAAGCCTTATAGATTACCCTATCTCGATGCCTAGGTTTCTTTAATTTAAAAACGTGATCGTTGTGCCGTATATTAATTATATCTGGTAGCTAGTTTCACATTAATTATACTTCGTAAAAAGGCATTGCAACCGAAAACCTTCGCAATAATGGTCTTTTACTGTACCCCGTAAATAAATCTAGTGGCTTTAAAGACTTCGCTGTAATGTGCATCTGAATTTAGTGGCTAATGCATCACAATCTTGTAGCATCGTATTCGTGTACGATTTCTGTACCACAATGGCGTATTTTATTTCCAAAATAATGATTTTTGAGGAAATTTTTCTCTATATGATATTTATTTTGTAATAAATCTAGTCATGTAATCATTTTTAAACAAAATGGGAGAAACAAAACAGGAAAAATGTGTAAAATGTACATCGTTATTCAATCCTTGCAAAAGAATGTTTTCTTGTTTCTATTTGTTCGCCTTTGATTATTATTTAATTGATGTTATAGGTTTAGGTTGTTCAATAAATAGTAAATATAAAGTGAAACGGATATTAACAATAAATTTCTTTTAAATTGCTCCAACAAACAATGGTTCAATCATGTATTGATTTGATGCCTCTCGACTGACTGGTGCGAGTCGTCCTTGCGTGAAATCGGAACGGTGGCATCGAATCGAGCTCGCCACGCGACCACATCGGACACGCCTCGTGAGGACGTTCAGACTCATGCTCCGTGAAACGAGATTTCTGTTGTGCTGCATTGACTTTATTGTGCTCAGCAAGATACGACATTTTTTGGATGTCGTATTATTCAATTTATAGTACATCGCACTGTTATTTTTAAAACATGCTAAATTAAAGTTCTGAATATAACAACCATGTCAAAATATTGACTAATAAACATTAAAAAAGTTTTTCATTTTAATGCTTCACTCATTCATTGGGAACCTGTGTATTTATTGTACTACAACAGAACTTAAATTAAGGAAATGGTTATTTAAGGGTACATCTACCACTATTTTAATTCCTCATTTAAAGTTATGTAGTTTTATTTATAAAGGTCTGAATAAATGAACAGTTAGCTAATTCTGAAAAGAATCTTAGTGTTTGACACTGAAATAAGAGATTTGAGTACGAAAAACTAGGGTTACTTCAAATTCCAATAAAATAATAAATGCAAATGACTCATTTTTAATTAGCAATCCCCGTGTTTTGTTAGTTCTATCTGAAGTGAGCAATTTATGAAGGTGATTAATGTTGAAATCATATATTTCCTCCACTTATTGCATATATTTCTTTTGGAATCTTGAACCCCTCACCCGATAGCCACAAATCGTTCCGTCACTGGGATTCTACTAATCTCCCGTAATCTCAGGATTAGAAACGTGCTCGATGATTTAATGTGACCAGCTGTCAACGCCTAATGCCGCATAAGAACCACATAAACTCGTACAAATCCCAACGCGACAGATGCTTATGCTCTCAAAGTGATACTTTTCCTAAAAGTGTATAATGGGTCTTTTTAACGTTTAACGCAATGAATGATCTCCGAGATTATGCTTTTTTACTTCGCCTTCTGATGTAGAGAGATAAGTTGCAGTGGTTTTCTTATATGAGTCAAATGTTGGATAATTTATGATTATAGCAGGCTTACTCTACTATCTATAGGTAACGGAAAACAAAACCTATACGATCAAATTTAATGTCAGAACCAAATTGCAGCGTAATAATTTTTCTTTGTGCCTTCAAATATCTTTTAATTTATAGTAAGATATTTATGGAAAAAAATGATTTAATCCATCTCTTCTTTTACAAATAAATTTAAGTATACCTGGAAATAATTGGCTTTTTGTCTTGCTACAGACCATTGTCAATTATTTTTCCTATACACCGTTCTAAGAAATTTAATGATGTTTTTTAAAATTGCAATAAATTACAATTGTTATTTTTTTCCATTATGAACACTGAACCTTTATTCCTGTCCCGCAAAACTACATAGGTACTATTTGATAAAAAAATGTTTTTTGCCACTAAGTATAATACTTTTCAGTAAAAATTCTATTTAATTGGAATGCCGGCATGCTTCGTTTCAAGTAATTGAATAAGACTTAGCAACATGTATTAATTCGTCACATAAATACCTTTAGCAAGATCATTACTATTATATTATTACTTATACATCATTACTAATAAAGTAAAACATATTTTGTAGCCATATTTTGTGTAAAGAAAAAAATCTCATTATTATTAAAAAAGTTTTTGTCCCTAAGTTTACATTCAACTTTCCTGTCGATAAAGCTAGAAGACGGAATTTTCAGTATCGAGTCTGACGGAAAAATAAGTTGAATGTGATCGTTTAGGATTTGTAAACAATATAATATGAGTTACCTATGTGAAGCATCTCTATGAAACAACTGAAAATTCACTACTAAGACTAAATTTATTTCATTAGAGATATTTATTATTATCTAAATATTAAGTATATTAGGGTTCTATATTTTGTATTCTCCCCTAATTTAGTGGCTCCATTTCAAATTAACAAGTTCAAAACCGTTAGAATCATCGTAAAAAATATTTTAATATTGATGCTTCTTCACAATTTCGGTGTTGGCTTCCTTATAATAAATTAGGCTTAATTTACGATTATCTAGCGTCGGGTAATTAAATCCTCACAATACTGCGAAGAAGAGAGACGAACGATCATTAGTAAGCTACGCATGTTGTGGGCGGGGCCACGACGCCCTGCGATCGCGTAGTGTTGTCACATAAAATTCATCGACTAATTTTACCGACCGTAACTCTTGAGTTTTATCGATTCGTCGAGACTCGTGCTGTATGGGCTTTATTAGTCTAACGTTGATATCGCAACGGGGTGCTCACAAAACAATACTACGATCGAGAATTGTTTATTAGAACAAGATTTTAATTATATTTCTGTATGAATTTTATTTATTTACGGTCTGTGTTTAAGTAATTTGCTGCTGAAGAGTAGTTTTCTAACAGTTTCCACTTTGCATGAATTTTGTTTATTAATTCAAATTTAGCCTTACCAGTAAAATATAATATTGAACCGCCCAAAATTATATTTTATATGGAAGAACAAAAATACTTTTATAAACTTTGGTTATGCTAAATTTTATCAGGTCTCTTATATGAATCTTCATAAAATGTCTAATTTAATATTTTTGGTATTTCAGTATTTTTACTCCAACATTTATAAAATAAAACAATTTTTCAAAGAAGAAAACTTGTATCAGGTTTCAGACCATTCTATATGATTTTACTTTATGTAATTTAAACTGAGTCCTTAATTAAAAAAAAGACATTTTAAATGTACAGTCAACGGCAAATCTCTACAAAGCTGTATCTTCATCTGAGTATTAGGTACCTTAAAGTTTAACAATACAAGAAACAATATCCTTACCTATGTCACTCTTTACCAAGATGCATGTATTGGTAATATCTTTTTATTGTAATGTCCTCGTAAACCACATTTAAGTTTATTTAATGAAAGTTAAGTTGAATTGCCCTTGCCGAGACTATAGTGATCATATATTTTTTATTCATTTTGCTTGCAATGTCGCTGACAGAGTGAACCCATTTTAAGCCAGACCTTGATAAAAGATTTTATTTGTTGCCTTGTTCACAGCTAATAACAAATAAATTGATTTATTGTTTTATCACAGTTAAACAATATGAGTTTAATCGTTTGCTAGATCTATATATAAACACAATCATCATAATTAGTACTGGATAGCCGTGACTTTACATTTTACATTGCAAAATAACTTTCAATTATGCAACTTCAACATAAACTGGGTTGTAATGAAGATAAATCTTCATACAAATTATACAATTTTGCATATATAGTGATTGCACGACCGAAGTACGTAGCAGGAAAATTTTGTCAAAGGGCAAATGTCAAAAGTTAATCAGCCAACTACACGTTAATATGAGTTTTGAAATGGACTTACCTATTAGCTTTCCAATAGGGTGCTTATTTGAAATGTTGAACAACATCATTTAAAGACTTCTTGTTGAGTCGTGATGCAAACGGTATTGAGTAAGGAACAAAAAAGCATTAAACGTGAATTAAAACTGTTGATAAATGCCTAGAAAATCATGTTACGGTATCAAAACTGAGTTGTGCAACTTAAACGACTTGTATTATGTGTTGTTAATATCGACCACCACGATTAAGATGTTATACGAGCTTAGTATAATAGTTCTTATTTTCATTGCTAAATTTTTGTTTTTGTTTTGTAAAACAGAAATTTGAAGCTATATTTTTTGTGTTACGATGTAAATGTACACTAAAGAAATGTGATGATGCTCTCGGTGCATAGTCTACACACATTTTATAACGAAGTAAAATCACAGGCATATTGTTTAGACATCAAATCATACTGCTATGTACCGTTTTATATCTATTCTTTACCTGCGGATTTAACAGTTAATAAATAATTGATATTAAAAATAAAGGTAAAAACGAAGCTTCAAAATCTAACTTAATCTCCATACAGTTGTTTATTACTTATCGGTCTTTTAGATATTATACTTCTGAGAGTGTGCTCTTAAGCTAATGAACTCATACTGCCTCCACATTATAGGTACCACCGGGTGCCAAGCGTACGGAATTTCATCCCTACTTGGTTGATATACCAGTCAAACGTAGGTACCAAACGCTTTTCGTCATCACCATTATAATGCGCACAGCCAAAGAATGAAATTTCCTTTCCTTATCGTATCTATATCCCTGAAAACTTATAAGACGAACTCCGTTTAAGCTCCGGTGAATAGGCTACTTTTGGATAGCTACATCGTTCTCTTCTCCCTAGATTTCATAATAGATTAGATGCTGACATGGTTATGTGTACATTTACATAGTTTACCTTTAATTCTTCATTTGGGTAAAATAAGTTTCTAAAAGCTTCTTAAAGCTAGGTTTGTATAGTTGCAGTACGGTCAATTGGCAATGTATTTTGATATATTTATTTTAATTTTACGCTCTAAATGTTTTTGAAAAACCGATATTGTTATGCTGTACGGAGAGATACAAAACATGCGTGCTCCGTCTGCTTTCTTATAGATATTATAAGTCCAGTAACAAAGTTATCGAAAATGTCTATACCGTGGTATGGTGTGGCGCCGCGCGCATTACTTTGGGTCTACTGCGCGGGCGTGCTTCTCGCTAATCCGCTGGTCCTGTGCATGCTTACTTATGGAATAAGCTGCAAGCGCTCGAGATATTTCCTAAGGAAGAAATCTGAGATGTAGCAACGTTCTTCTGTTATTATAAAAACATTATTAAATTATCTGGATATTCACGGGCCTTAGGATTGGCAGTAAATAGTTAATATCCAAGAAACACTAGACGTTCTTTTTTAATATTATGGAACCGTCGATCATATTCCAGACACTTCAAAAGTTTGGTATCAGACGTATGTTCGAAAAACCTATCAACAGATACAACAACACTTCCTCTGTCAGTATTGGTTTGGTGGTGCGTGACTTATCAAGACGTCACAAAACTACATTTTTGTGAAAAAGGTGTGAAAACTTCAGCCAAAGTGTTCAAAGAGACAATCTTGGATCGTGTTGTAAAACCTCTCAACAATACACTTTTTAAAAATGTACCGTGGACTTTCCAGCAGCATTCTGCACCTGGTCACAAGGCACAAACTACCCAAGCCTGGCTCGAAACCAACGTTCCGGACTTTATAAGAGCTGCAGAGTATTTAGCCTAGACCTTCAACCCTTTAGACTTTAGAAATTAGGGTCAGTTTTACAGCACATGGCGTGGTCTAAACGAAATGGCTACATCGAGTCTCTTAAAAACAATATCTGGAGCAAACAGTGGCCTAATTTCCCACAGAAACAGTGCGTAAATCCAGAGATTCATGGCCAGACAGATGAAAGGCCTGTATAAAAGCCAAAGGTATCCATTTCAAATAGTTTTTTTTTTTTGCTGAGACTAATAAATATATATATAAGTTTTAGTAATATTACATTACTTGCACCGATATTCCTTTTAGCTCGTCAGTGAAAAACTTGGGATTAATTTTTGATAATAGTTTGAGTTGGCGATCTCAGTTAGAGGCCGTCAGTCGTAAATTATATGCTTCAGCAGCTGCGCTGAGAAGACTGCGTAATTTTTTACCCACTTCCACCAAAATTGCACTAACGCAATCTCTGTTGCTCCCTATTCTAGACTATGCCGACGTCTGCTATCTTGACATCACGGAGGAACAGCTTAATAAGCTTGAGCGTCTTCAAAATTTTTGTGTTCGATTCATATTTGGCCTACGCAAATATGATCACATATCTCAGTTTCGTTCTCAGCTCAAATGGCTTCCCATTCGTCTTCGCCGGAATACTCACATACTTACTCTGCTCTACAATATACTATTTAATCCTTCAGCCCCTCACTATCTTAAAGAACGTTTTAAGTTTCTTCATACATCAAACACGCTTTCCTTGAGGTCATCAGATAATCTTGGCCTTTATATTCCCTCACATAGTTCCACGTTCTATGACTCTTCCTTTACTGTTCAAGCAGCTCGTCTTTGGAACTCCCTCCCGGTTTCTATAAGGCGTGCACAATCCATTGGCGTCTTTAAGAATCTCGTAAGGGAATATTTTCTGTCAATTTAGGCGAGCAACGTATGGATGATGTATCCTACTAACTAGACATAATGTATGTGTATTATATACGTATGTATGTATTTTTAATTTAGGTATATGTGTTTGTATGCTATGTATTTATGTGTATGTGTGTATATGTATGTATGTATACGTATGTATGTATATGTGAATATATATTTATCGTTTACACCGCCGCCTCTTACGCTTCCTTCCAGTCCTATCCATCCAAAGGTTGTCTGGAAGAGATCGCTCTGAGCGATAAGACCGCCCATTGTAACAGTATTTTAAGTTTTCTCTTGTTATCTTATTATTTCAATGTGGTGTTATCAATAAAGTGTTTTGTATTGTATTGTGTATTGTATTACTTCATAAAAGAAAACCTTTTTATTTGTAACATAACTTATGGCCGGACTAGGTATTTGTATCCATCGATGTTGTTGCTGATGGTGTCCTCCTATGACTTGGGCAGTTGGTCTGATATCTTGATTAGCGAGCGCTTTGTCTGCACCGACCTTTGTCTCCGTCACTTATCGCCCATCGCGTTTTACGGACAAACGAACAACCAATGCGGCTTCTTACGACTGATTGAATTTCAACGCAACATGTCTTGAGGGAGCAGTATCTTATTACTAAGGTTATAGACCATTAATCGTTCGTAATGTTTACGCTGGTCTGAATATATAATTTTGTTTTAAAACAATAAAAAGGTAAATTCATGTCGCCGATTTATTTAGGATAGCCTAGGCCCTCCAATTAAGCTGGAGCATTTCGCTATTTGTTCTCTCCTCTTGAAACATGCGTATTCTAAATGTTTAACATAGTTCCAACCTTCGTTGTCAAGGTTTTGCTTCTCTTAGGGGAACTGCCCTAGCATAGTAATTCAGCAGCGTTTGCAATATTGAGTAAACTTTTCTTTAAAAGTAAAGCAATAAAAAATTGAAGACGTGCGCTTAAAGCAATGCGCTTATATGGCAGCGCCGCCTTTTTGTCGCGCGTAAAAAATGCCCTATTACGCACAGTACACACGCCCGCGGCGCGCACAAAGCGTCGCTCATGAAAAGCCTCTTGTCGGTAAAGACACGGTTCCTATGATAGCGACTACTATTCGCTAAGAAGCAGTAGGGTATATTTTACTTCTTACATTGTAGGGCCAACCTAAAGAAGAAGAAGAACCATGACAAAATTGTGATCAGAGCCTGGTGGCCTGGTGGCTTTCTCGGATGGTTCCCCAGGTGTAAAAAATAACTTAATTGTCTGAGTTCGGTATAATCATTTGGTTATACTATAATATAATTGTTTGCCCTTAAGAATGGCTAGCCAGGTATAGTAATGCTTCTTATAAAAAATAAGATTATTCATAGCATAAAAGTGTAGTTGATATTTTTCTGTGCATTCGAAGTGATAGCACTCTCATGGTCTTGCGAACTGTGGATAAGAGCGTCCCGCGTAGCTGTATGAGAGCTGCCCACGTGTTTCACTACATTTTAAATAATTAATTTTCGCTAAAAATATAGTTCGCTTATTCAAAGACTCCGCCCTCTTAAAACTTCAGACTTTAAAGGGTCCACAGAAACAATGAAGACTAAGGGCCTTTGATGGGAACCTTAAGCCCCATCCGCCATTGTTGGCCCTTTGCCCAAAAAAGCGGTAATGTAATATCCCATTGTGCGTTAATCCTCAAAGATCATCTATCGAGAAATTTTAGATTTGTTGTTTGCAAGTTTTGAGTATTATTGTTCGCTCAAAATGTTTGTATCGCATCTTTATTATGTTTGGTATTATTAATAACTTTTCTTTTGTTGTCGATATGTTATCCAAGATTGAATATTTTTGGATTAATTTTCAAACTTATCTAATATTTACTAACTATTCCAGATCGCATAGTGAGTTCAATGTGAACATTGTAGTTTATTAAAATAAAATCCGGAATTTTTGTTCAAATATGTTATGCAAAATCTAGAAAAGTAAGTAAACGAGACTTTGGTAAGTTGTCATACGCCAGATAAAGTTTATGTATAATTAGCAATAAAAAAAGTTGAGCAAATAGTACATATAAAATGGTGTTTATGCGTTGCTTACAATATTCGCTTTCTTTAAATAAAAAAAGATTGAAAGCATTATTGGAGGTCATATTGTATTTGTAAGACCACAGTTCTTCACTGAATGCGCTTACCAAATCAGCAACTTACTTTTAATTCGGCAACTATATGTTATAAATATGATATTAAATATACACAAAACTTAAAAATAATCAAATAAGTTGTTACAACAAAATGCTAAATAATTGTATACAATCGTATTACTAACTACTCAGCAGACAACAACAAAATAATTACTTAGTGGGTACTGTAGCGCCCTATGCGCGCTCCGGGATCTTTAGGAACTTGGGACGTTATATTCAAACCCTGGTACTTTATTAATTATTATATTATTGAACTCTTTAATATAATACCACCCCGATTACACTCTCAGACACTACTGGTGATTCTCTTATGTTTTTTAGACTTCTGGAATATTCTTTATTTAAAAGGGTGACATTCCTTGCCATAAAGCAAATATACGTAAAGAGGTGGAATGCGGTGCCATAG
The DNA here is from genome assembly GCA_927399485.1 of Calamotropha paludella. Classification (NCBI taxonomy): domain Eukaryota; kingdom Metazoa; phylum Arthropoda; class Insecta; order Lepidoptera; family Crambidae; genus Calamotropha; species Calamotropha paludella. Next base: position 12,590,603 of record OV656803.1, on the reverse strand, counting down.
ATGCATGGAGGTCACCACAGTACCTAGTGCATTCAAAACATTATGCCAAATAAACCAATCTAAAATGAGATCAGCGATGTTTGCATTGTAAATTACAATTTTCACACACATCATTTCTTCGATGACGCTCTCCATAAGTGTACCATACATTTATAACTATCATATTTTTAAGCCAAATAATTGTTATGTAATTTATAAATTTGTTTGTTCTGTTATTGTTTACATGTTGACAAAGGGGATAGTGCAATCAATAATCCTATGATTTGACGATGTACCTTTGACTTTAACCCTAAACTTTGAATGATTTCATACCACTTGCAATGCTTTGCATGCAAATTTATGGAAATCGACTACGGTCATAGTTTTATTAAACAGTGTTAGGAGTGCATAAAGTTAAGAATCATATTAGTTGTATCCCACATACTCACGACATCCTCTTATATAGTTGCACGAATGGTGATGGTTCATCATTAAATAATCCGTAACCAAAATGTTATTTTATTATCTCTAGAGTATTTTTTGGCAAAACAATATTGCTAGCGATTCATTGTACCTACTCTATTCAAGTAATAGAATATCTATAAATCTTCTAGGTGCCTCTTTATCACTACTATCTTTGCAACTATTCGTTTTACTTGTTGCTTTAATCATCTGGCTGAATATTACTGCATTTGATGCTGATAAATCAAATGAATTTTGTGGCAATTGGCAATTTGACACCATGTGATTGCATTTGTATGATGGACTTTCTCATCCTAGAACAAACAACCACTAGTATGAACACAGCCTCAATCAAATTGATATCCGGTAACATCGACAAGATTATTAGCCCGTGGTAAACCAGAAGTAGCCAATCATCAAGTAGGTATTACTTATAGAAACTATAGAAGAGTATGTCCAGCAACAAAACCCACATAGCAAAACCCCAAATAGATAACACTGGAACTAAGTCACTTGTCTACGAATAGTATGGTTGCAATCCAATAATTGGCATCTTATTAATTATTTTTTATTTCATTTCATATTTAGGTGTCATATACATACTAATAGTGAATGAAGACATTCATATTTTACGAAAACTGCGCCATATACGCAATTCTGGCACGCCAAAACGCACACATCTCAAACGAAATGTTATCTGTAAAAAATATCTATTTGATGAACAACTATTATGTACATTAATGCGCAACAACCGCTAAGCGTCGATGTCCTTTTGTATGTCTGTTTGTCATAATCCCCCGCCCATTCTGTGTCTCCTGACGCGGTGTTGACACGCATTGTATGCTGCGCCCGCACATATCCTATCGCACTATAATGAACTACAATCCTTTTTGTCAACCCTACCTTAAGTGACAGCAAAAAACATTGCGTATTTTACCAGTTTCTTCAAATCCAGTTTTTATTATCGACCCAAAAAGTTCACCAAATTCCCCCTTTAACTGGCACTCGCCGAAGGATTTAAAATACGATTCTCTCGAATTTTTAATTTTTTTGTGTAACCTAAACAAAACTCTTGAAATACACGCGGGCATGCTTTTGCAATAATCGCTACTGCGTCTTTAATTTTTAATTTTCTTTACGTGAACATTGTCCAGTGGATTTATTATTTTTACCAATGAAGGAGGAAAGACAAATGACGATCCATATTGGAGAATATAGCAGCGTTAATGATGCGACTTTGTCTGATCGATCCCACTAATTTAATAAACTGTACCTTCACAACGGAGTCGACGACATCTGAGAGCGAGGGCATAAAAATGTCGGGTCGTGTCCAATCAATCTTGCTCCTCTACCTGCCCGCGATCGGACCCCAGAGATAACCCTTCTTCAATGCGTAATACCATTAAAACAACGGTGACAATCCAACCAAAAAATAATTTTCAACAGCTCCTTATCTACAAGTTACCTCCACTCCCATCTCTAACACCGCTTATTTAAGGTCAACTTTGCATCGAACGCTATAATTTTATGTCCGATGATTAAAAATGTGAGATGATGATCATTGTGGGGGCTCCCACTGCGAAGGTTTGTTTAACTTCTTTGTTTTTCTGGATTCCTGGTCGTGGGTCCGTTTTAATTAATGCCCATCACGTATTTTTTTCGATGTTGGTTTTTCTGTATTTGTTTTATTTTATTGATTTTTTTCATCGTTTTATGTCGAGTTTTTGAAATATGTCCGTGGGTTGGTGTGTGATACGATATCTCGATGTCTCGCTATTGTTTTCGATTTGATATATTTATGCGTCGTGTTCCCGGGAGTGGTGTCCCAGTGTATTTTTTGTGTGACCGGTGAGTGGTCGGTGACGCGGCATCGTGGATCATCGATTGTTCCTGCTCGCCGACTGTTGATGTAATTTATGTGTGTAGACAGAATTTAAAATCGCTAGAAATGTGACAGTTGTCTCCTGCTGTCGTCCAAGCCGGCATTAGCATTTTCATGTCCCCGCGAACAGTTTGGAAATATTCTCAATATTCGATGTAATCAGGATAGTGTTATGCTATTATCAAATGGTAAGATTGACAATAATTAAGGTGAAAACTAAAAACTTAAGATGTAACCGTCGAGAAGGTTCTATATCAAAGAGGACATAAAATAGTACCATAAAACTCGGTGTCGCGGCCATCACAGCACATGTATAGATAAACGGGCTCCAATTATAGTAATTAAGTTATTTATTACGTGGTTTATCGAAAACGTGTAAGTTTTAGATAAAAAGTTGGGAGAATCTCTTTTGAGAGTTAGTCAGCATATCGAATTTAGATAAAATCGTTTTGGTTTCGATATGTTCTCGATCACAGTTTTATCGTGCGTGGGTTTGTATCTTGTAGTCTCTATGAGTTCCTCGAAAACATTACCGAGAACTAGGTATCTTGCAATGCGTAGATTTTTGAATAGGAAGCACCTTATTAAAGGGCGTTCGAGGAAATGCATGCATTGAAATGTATAAACATGAAATGTTTTGTTGAAAATGAAAGAGCCGATCTTATAAGAGCTTGTTCGTGCAACGTTACGATGCTCTGCAAACAATCTGACTTTGTATAATATATTTTCTAAATACGCCTTAATTTTCATGCTTGACTTATGAAGAGATTTAGATTAAATATTAAGCAACAAACAGATGTACCTACTACTAAAACCAATGCGGACCAGACAATACAGAAATGTTACTTTGTGAAATTTGTAATTCTCAAAGATCCTTAGTCATTCGGTTACCTTACCTTATAAGCATTTATTTGATTTCATTCTTAAAAATTAAATTAAATAAATCAACTTCGATAATTGATACTGTAATGTGAATTGTTTGATCCTTTGATTGGATACTTTGATAATAGACATTTTGTTCACCACTTACGTTTTCTACATTGTTAATATGTATCGAATAGAACGGGGAATGTATGATACACCCATACTCTTAAAAAGTGCAACGGTTTTTTTATTATTTACTAATTATCACAGTTCTTTATTTACCGGCCTCCTGAAACCTACATTACCGGTGACAGTGTTAATAAAAAACCTTTTGACAATCATTGACGAGCGTTTGGGGTATAGGTAGCAATCCTGCCTTTCGCACCGACGGTCATGGGTTCGACTTGTGACTTTGTGAGATATGAGCATTTGTACTTGATATATAGGTATATATATGAAATGTTATTGAACAACATGTATTATGGAACATAGATAGACATTAAGTATTGATGGAAATAAAAAGGATTTCTTTTTTCATTTTTATTTCTATCATCATTAAATATCTATGTTCCATGATACATGTTTTTCCATTCTATAAGCCCTACAGTGCTAATGCAGTATAATTATAGAGTGCAAGTCCAAAACTTGATTAATATGTGTAAACGTAAGAAAGAAATGTTAACAAAAAACAGTGTTATTATGAATTATGCATTTTAACTAGCCTACTCGCTAGCAAACAAAACTAGTAAAAGTTTCATGTTTTACATAATATGTATTCTTAATGTGCTACGCCTTCGTAGTAAGTTTTTTTTTTATGTTTAGCGTACCAAACATAATAATTGAATAATAAAGACTTTGATTTCGTAAAACATTTGTGGATCTAAATATAAAAAATGAGTGGTGAGTGGTGAGCAAATTCATAATGCGTCGTTGTTTTTTCTTAATTTATAAATATTCTGTAAGAGCCTGTCTCAAAATCTTCAGTGTTCTCGTTGTAATGTATCCTTTTTATCTTTCCAGGTAAGTGGTGACGAAACTCGATCTGTTTGGGTACGTACGTACTTTATGTCCGTGTGCAGCAGATCAAGATAACGCGAGTAGGGGTTCAATGCTTTTTTTGGTTAAAGTATTAGTAACAAGGTAATGTAATTATAATATGTGAATTTCGAAAAAGTTCGAAATATTTTAACAGTAAAAATGTTTATTCGTTTATTTTAACGACCGATTGGTGCAACGGTATCGACCCTGCCCTTTGCTCCAGCGGTCCTGTATACCACATATCTATGTATCATATATCTGTGTCTATCCTTTACCCTAGTATCCAAAACACAAGCCTTACTGTGCTTACTTTGGGCTGGGCTAATTGGTGTGAATATAACAAATATTATTGTTATTTTTATTTAACTAAATTTTTTATTCTAATTATCTAATGAAAATAATTATTTAACATTATGAAAAATGATGATAAATTTTGTCATTTCGAAGTTTGTAAAGGCATAAATAATAGTATTTAAAAATATTTTTTTATCTTATTTGTGAAATTGGTAGCTATCTTATCTTTTACGTACATTCAAATATTTTCTATAGTATGAAGTATTCACGCTAATTCTAAATAAGTACTAAAAAGCAAAATAAAGCAGTATTTAGTAATAAATATTGGAAAATTTCGAGAATGTCTTCAATTCTATAAATAAATATGTGAACATATTATATACTCATTTCAACTAATAATTAAAATGCATTTATAGTCACCTCAACTATCAGATCTCATTATCGAAATAACAGTAAACTCTTTACTACTTTGTAGCGTAACATAGTGTTATTTGTATACAAATTTATCTGTCTGTCCATCCGTCTCATATTACGATTCCCCCGGGCACCGAACCCCGACCCTCGACTAAATAATGCACTCGTGGAATCCACCGAACATATTTTTGGATCTAATCTGTAAGTTTTGTGGAGATATTAAATTTCCATCACGAATGTTCTGAACCTAATTAGGGTTGTCGAAAATAATTAAAAGTTGTATGTTTATAGATACATTTTTAAGAGTTGAGATACTATTAAATTTAATGATAATAGTTTTTTGTATATTATTTTGCAGTTATTATAGCTAAATATTAAAATTTTCATATCTCTTGTAATCTATATCTATACCCATATAGATATTATAGATCGTTACAAATTTTGGTTCAAATTTTGTATGACAAAAATTTAAAACCATTCAATTTTTTATTGTAGAAACATAAGTAGTTTTCAGTGTCACATGCTGTATCAATAGTGCCATAATGAAGTGTTTTCACATAACGACACCCGTTGGTCTGTCTTATTTTTATGGCCTGTAGATTAAATTACCTTATTTTATCTTTGTTTTGATCTCTTAACTTTCTTATCGCTTTGATAGAAATTAATTACAATTATTTTTCAAGAATATATTAATAAAATTCCTTCTAATTAAAACATATAAAAGCGCTTACACACATATAAAACATATAAAGGCTTCCTTTTTTATAGGGGTGTTACCATGCTTAGTATAAAATTAGACAGACTTTTTCTGATTAATAACTATAAATTCCTTATTAACTAAGTGTTTGACAATAGCACACACAACACTTAACAAATTTAGGAAATTGTAAAATTTTGTTAAATTATAATGTCAGGAATAATGTTTAATTTAATATTTAATAACGAAAACTGCTTCGCAGGGCATTAATGATGACCATAATTCTCTTATTTAATATTATTACTGTAGGAGTAAGTGACATACCAATTAACTTGTGATACATTGCGTTCCTGTCGACATCTGCGATTCTAAGGTTATTTGTAAACTCCAATCTCATTCCGACAAGACCATTGGGTCGGAAAATTGAAACAAGGGCCCAAAAATCACAAACGTAACGTTGCGCTTGCTAAAACTTTTATTCCAATGTCATAACTTTGAAAATGGCTTGTGTGGATTCTATTTTATAGCGATTACGGAAATGTACCTAGTCTGTATTATAACCTCTATGTCTTCAAAGTAGGTATAAGAATTTAATAGTATTTTGATTAGTTCAGCTATTATGTATACTTGTTGTAGGAGTATAGTTTAACATTGTGATTTTTTTTTTAAATCTCTCTTATATTATCTTTATATTTGTTTTCATTTTAGTAACATATATCGCCGCGACATTGGATAATTGTTTTTAAATCAATCCCTGTGATATAAGTCATTTAATATTCTCTTACCGTAAAACCCAAGGTAATAAATGTTTTTTATAGGAAATTGTTATTTAAGTAAAAAACCTTTTTAGCAAATTGCTGTATGATTATAAATCACGATGCCTCTTGATCTAAAAAAATAAAACTTTTTTGCACCCTCATAGCTTGCAGTCCCCCTAGAGCCGAGAAAATCGCAACACGATCGTCATTTGAAAAATAATGATGTCATCAAACACTAATCCGAAAGCTTTCATGTGGATTACACGTTTACAAAACAAACACTTGATATTTAACGACTGTAAACAAACGAAAATGAACCCTCGGTGAATGTATTAGGATACGTTAGCAAAGTTTGCAAGTGCAAAAAATATATTGTCATAGTCCTGTTCTATCAAACCACGATTGTCTATGTACGTTGCAAACAAAAATGTACCCTACAGTCTTCTTTTAGAACTACTTATACTTTTCGGGAACAGCTATTAAGGATCTATCCCAGAAATCATGTTAAGGAAACTTTATCTCTATTCTTAGCATGTTAGAAACCACTTCCGAATGTTTTACCGTTAGGGTATGAACACACTTGTGCGCTGGTGCGTCATTTCGATACATTAGACGTGTGATTTATACGCGGGAAGCAGCGGAGTCAAAACATGCAGGGTGCCGTACACTGTCTCTTTGCTAGGGCTGCCAACGCGATTACATTTTAAGATAGATAGTGTTCATAACAACTCTTTTTTTCATAATATCATTATTCTTCAACCTTATTGAGCGAGAGCATTATGAAACGCTTAAGCATTGTACAAACCATATTAATTCACACATCCAACTTTTATAGACATTTTAAATTTAATATATACCTATATAAAAATAATTCCTATATATTATATTTATTATATATGACTTAGAAACTACAAAAACATTTACCCATATCTTAAAATTAGATAATATGCTTTATATAATTAAATTAAGTTTTTATTCTAGACTCTACTTTATGCAGTTGTATAACAAATACAACAAATAATTTATAGTTGAAATTTGTTCAACGTTTGTGAATTAGGTACAAAGAGTGAAAGTGGCTTAGGTTCTTAAAATTTTTTGCCAGCCCTGCCATCATTTGGCAAATGGCGAGAGCTCAGAAGGTCCCCAGAGACTCAGTTCATCCAGCAGCTCCGCTCCTCTAAATTACTATAAGCGGATATTGCTTTTTGTCACTGCCCTATGAGACGACACTCTTATCTGATACTCCATCTGTGTCTGTGACAGGTGGGTATGGAACTTTGGCCTTTTTTGAATTAACCATAAAATTAAGTTTAAAAAATATACATCAATATTTTTTTCTCTTTGAGGTGATTCCATATAGGCTTGGGTAATGGAACAACTACACATTTTTATCGATTTCTATAGAGTATAAATAATGATAACACATTAAAAATATATATAAAAAAACAGAATTAAACCGAATTAAGTGGAAAACAAAACAAAAAGCCTGAAATAATATTTTTCTTGTTGGTTTTGTTAGGCTTCCTAAATAATTTTGATAATTAGGAACAAAAAAAGCGCTATGCAAAATTTGACATTAACTCATTTAACACATTATTTAATGCTTTTGTTGTTTTTTTATTGAATGTTCTACCTACCTATATACGTACTTACTGTATGTAGGTACCTAAGTAATATATATTTCTAAAATTTATATAAAAAATATGTTAATTTATAGCAATAAAATCAATTAGTAGAGGATTGATTATTCCAAACTGACGCTTTCAACTTTTGAAACATGTTCTTCGATAGTTAGTTAGACATTTTAAAACCTAGCATAAGATTTTCCCATAAGTAAACATTACCATATTTCCTTAATTTATGTTGATAAGTGATCGGAGAAAGGTTGTCTGTTGGCACAACCAACCGACCTAGCCCGTGCAATGGAATTTAAATACTGGTGAGTTCGGTCCGTCTGTCACGGCGACGTGAGTTTCTTGATACTTATTTTATGTGGGAACCTAAAGATTCTTCGTTTCTTCGTCTAAAGATGTGTGGACCATAAACTCATAGATGATAAAATTGCTGAATATGACCACACCGTGTGTAATATAAATTATACCTATATAATATTTATGTTAAATTAAAACAATATCAATTGAAAGAGCCCGATTAGCTAGAAGCTGTAGGGTTCATGACCTACCTGACGCCAGAGAAAGAAAATATAAAAAACTTTACATATAAAAATCTACCAATTAAATTCAATAATAATTTAGTCAGTATAATCAAGTATTGTCTAATTTCGTTATAAATGTCAAAATTTAATACAAATTATGCCGAATTTTACTGATTTAATTTAAGTTTCAAAGACAATTAATCTTAACTTAAATTTTCGTGTTTGTCATCGATATCCTGCTGTGTTCGTAAAATATGAGTTTGGATGTTTTTAAAGTCAAATTACTGCCATTTTGCGGGTGTCGTGATGAACAAGTTGCGCAAAAGTCGATTGAAAGAAAAATTCACAGATATTAACATCTGACTGTCATATGATCTATTCTACACTGCTGCAGACGTATGTAGCTTTTGAGTAAAAATATTAAAGTTCTTAAGATTATAAGAATATACCTACTTTTAAGTTTATTAAGACCTTAAATAAATATAAGTTTCAAAAGTAGAGTGAAATTTTCCATTTTTATAAGCTACTAGCTGACCAGGCCACGCGTTGCTGTGTTATAAATTAAAATGATATCTATCCTATCTTTCAAGTGGGATCAAACTGCACACGGTATACAAATTTGATTAAAATCGGTTAAGTAGTTTAGGAGTCCATCGCGGAAAAACAACGTGACACGTAATTTATATATATTAAGATAGTCATAATTTTCTGTTAGTTTCAACCATGAAAGAATTAAGGTCCATTATACTTCCATATAACAAAAATCTCAGGACTTTAATTATAAAATAAAAAACACTTTTAATAGCTGAGATATGTAAACAAGTTTTCATTAGCTTGAAAGCTGTTTTGCAAAATTCTTATAAAATTCTGACTGTTTTATAATTTATTTTCTAACATTAAGACTTTTTAAATATTTCTGGCGCAAGGTTTCTTCACCTGACTGTAAATGAATACTTACTGTTTTGATCGTTGAAACGTTTTAACGCGACGAACTTTGACATTTTACACAATCTGTCATAATTTATAAAGGGTTCTTCACCACTGGAAGCTATGACGGCGTTTTAACAAGGGTTGTGAGGGTTAATTCTCGAGAGTAATTTTATTGCGAACAACCTAAGGGTTAACGTGGTTCAACACTAAATCATGTTCCGTGCTCTCGTAATTTGTTTTTGGGAAGTTGTTTAGGGGTGCATGCTCTGAACGAACCCTTTAATTTTATGTCGTCCTAGTATTTTTTTTTTGTTATTCAATTAATTATGTAAATCTGTACTCTATACATTACATATAAATATTTTTGTTTTATCGCATTTTCCGTCAATTGTGACATTTGTAATTAAATCACTTGGAGTTACTTGTCTATCTGTAAGAATAATTTATAACGACCAAGGCGCTACATAATAGTATGACAAAGAACTACACTTCACCAATTTATTCTATCCTAAGTACACATCGAACGTATTTTTCTGAACAACCGGAATAAAATTTGGATTTCAACCAAGAAACTAGAAACATATTCGGATGTGGGTTTTAAGAATTATTCTCAAAGTTGCTTATCCTTTAGTTTCATTGAAAACTTAACTATAAACGGGGTTGCACAATATGGTTTATAATGCACAAAAATTTACACATTTTTATGTCATTTCTCTACTGAAACAATTTTAGTTGTGGCTGTGTAAATTTCACAAAATATCGACAAAAGGCGTTTTGTTAATAAATTAAAAAATAATTAATATTTACTCTTCGGCTTTAATCTTAAAGCAATATAAAAATTGTTTTCTAAATATGGGGCAGTTTAGCGATAATGTCAACTCGAGGGCTTTTAAAGTTACCACCCCCGTCCCTTAATGAGTCGATGGTTATTAAACAATTACCATTGAAACGCCTGCACCTGGCCACCGCGTACAACGATACCAGATTCTATTAATAAGTTAACAGAGTAAGGAGACGCCTTTAATGTTCTTCTTCCATTAGGACGAACAATAAATTACCACTCATAACTTTGCACTCCTGGTAGCTTACTGTGACAAGTTTTATGTTTTCTATACTTAAACAAAAGTTAACATCAATTAGAAAACAAAACAATCAACAATGTGAAAATATAGTTGACGACCGTTTGGTGCAACGGTAGCGATCCTGCCTTTCGAACCGACGGTCCTGGGTTCGAATCCTGGTAGGGGCAGATGTTTGTATGATGAATACGTGAATTTGTACCTGAGTCATGGGTGTTTATATATATTTCTGTGAATATTACATATCTATATATCATATATGTATGTCTATCCGTTACCCTAGTATCCATAACACAAGCCTTAAAGTGCTTACTTTGGGCTAGGCTAATTGGTATGAATGTAGGAAATATTTATTTATTATTTATAGTCACCATCATTGCATAAATAATTAGCATCTATGTGGGTAACTTTAATTTAAACCAAGTTTTATTAAATCATTGATAAATATAGATGTTAACTCATTGTTTTACAACGTTTCTTTCCATTAATTTATTTACTATCTATGGATATTGTCGTCATAAAAGCTTCTTTCTTCACCATAAATGACACTTACGTTTTGTTGTCAAAGAAAACAGCTGGTTCCAAACCAAATTCAATTATAAAACATCATATTTCACGGCCACGTCATCTTAAAACCGCAACATAAAAAAAAACATTCAGGAATATTAAATTCAATACACGTTGCTCCTATTTTCGTCCATACATGAAATTAATTTTTTATGGGACGCGCGTGAGACACTGTCATTTGTTTTCATTAAATGCAACCCTAAGGAAAAATTTAGTTAGAGTAGGATGCAATGACTGAAAAAAAAGATAATAAATAACTAGATTCTATGACTGTACGTTCAATTGATGTATTATGTTTATTGTCGATATGCCATAAGCATAGCATACCTATAAGTATTTTTTTCCTAATTATTTTTTAATTTTTAAAAGCGACCTTCTACATGTGTGATCTTTTTTCACAAGCACTTTTGTTTTTGGGTGGCTAATTATGTTTTAATGTTATTTTATCATGTAAACGATTTATAATTACTTATATGTAGACTGAAAGCTATACCGTTTCTTGGGATATCAGTAGCAGGAATTTATATTGTTTTGAAAGAAGTATAATCTACCGAGAAGATATAGGAATATCGCGAAATTTACGCCAAAAATTTTTACTTGCTCTGCGTAAACGAAAGTGATAAACAGTTCAGCGCACGTGTATTCTTAAACCACTTCTCTGAATGATGAATAAAAACACTTCACTGAAGAGCTCCCTTAGTGGTTTATCGACCCTCTGTACTTTGTGTAAACTTTATAGAAGCGTATATCTATAATAACAACGACATTTTAAGGTAAATCAACCTAACCTAACCTAACAAATTTCGTTGTGAAATTACTTATTTTGTAAATATTTGATTCAATATATTGGTTTCCAGAAAACAACTATAATTGATTAATTAATAAAGATTAACGATCACCGATTAGATAGAAATGTAAAGTTATTGAATATTGGATACCTTTTACCACAGTGCAAGATTCGGCAGTACGACAGTCACCCTTTGCTATTAACATTTTTGACTAAAATTTCATACAGTGTCACACAGATTCAACAGATTTTTCACGTATAGTGTGTATAAACAATAATAACGTAATGTATGGACAACAACACGTCAACCAACTGTCAAATTATCCCAATCGATACTGATATCTATATATTTGACTTAAAGATTTGTTTCTTTTATATGAAAATAGCTAACCCGGCCACGCGTTGTTGGTATATCCCGGCCACACGTTGCTATGGTAACGTTGATCTATACATATAAATAAAATTGGAGTGTCTGTTTGTAATATTGAAATAACCGTTTTTTACTACATGCATATGAATATATATACGGTACACACACCAAAATAACATGTATTACAATTTTTGTCTGTCTGTCTGTCTGTTTGTTCCGGCTAATCTCTGCAATGGCTGGACCGACTTTGACGGGACTTTTATTGGCAGGTAGCTGATGTAATAAGGAGTAACTTAGGCTACTTTTAATTAAGAAAAATCTTTTATTTTAGAAAAATGATATTACTGCCACAGTAATTAATTCTAAGAACAATTATAGAAGGGTCGTTCTTCTTTTTTACCGACAATGGTCTGTCCTTCGTCTTATTATGGCATCTCGTTGGAATATTGATATTTACGGTTTTTTAATTCGGTTCGAATAAACGTCCATATTTTTCTTATCTATTAATATTATGTAATTTTTCATTTTCTCCAACCAACATATTTTTCCATTTGTTTTTCGTAGAATGCCGTGACAGAGTGGTAAACCGAAATGTGGTCTCCACAGAAAAAGGCCACTCTGTCACATATTTTTTTTAAAAACCAACATTAAAAAAGAATTAATATTTGCCGCAAAGGAAACTTTAATTAGTCCTAATGACAACACAGATGCAATTTCTTTTAAATTCCACACAGAAACCAAAATTATGGATAGTTCAAAAACCAAAAAAACAGAAAAACGTCGTTTCATTGTCGGTAAAAAAGAAGAACGACCCAGAAGCGTCTAGCTTTTTGTTATAGGTACTGGGTTGGCTTATGAGTCAAAATTATCAAAAGAAATATGAATCTTCGAATAGTGTCTTCAATCATACTGTTATCTTCTCCATTGGACCGCAGCGTAGTCCCGCGCGAGCCACCCGGCGCCTACCGCCCGCCGCGTTGCTTTGAGGGGAAACTTGAACATTTTTATTATGCTTAGACATACTTCCAAGATTAGAAGATAATTCTGAATATTTCCAAAAAAAAAACAAAGGATAACATATTCCTAACCAGGAGAACATGAGATACTTCATCAAAATCGTTTAGAGCCAAATTAATTTATCAATTTCTTATTAATAGCTAGTACATACAATCAGATTTTATGGAAAAAAATTATAAAAACGCGTTACCTATTAAACAATAATCGCGGTATACTATCTCTATTAATGACGTGCAACATTAGACGTATAAGAGAAAAAAATGTATTTATATGTACTCTAAGAACACAAATTTGTTGTTTTGTGTTTGTCTGTCCGCTCTTTTTCCATTGTATCAATTAACGTTACCATAGCAACGTGTTACCGTAGCAACGCGTTACCGGGTCAGCTAGTGTTTTACAATTACGCTTACGCCTATAGAGTAAGAACGAGATTTCATGATTTTGAATAGGATTGAATTGATATTATGTTCCTTTTATACTATAAAACAGCGTACCGCATTCATTCAGCTTCACGTGAATAAGTAATCCAAAAAGATAGTATGCATAGTTAAAAATTACCATGGACAATCTTACAACTGAAATATTTAATTTTATTAATTTAGTTACCTACTAAACCGGGCTACTGTAATTATTTAAACTAATCAAATACCACTTTATATAACTTAACGTTGAAAACTAACACCGGCCATTTGAATAATACGAATAAGATTAAAGTCGCTAATCAAGTAGCCAAGTTTTGTGAATGAGCAAGCGTGCAGACATATTAAAATGAAAACTATATAAAATCTAGTTTGTACATTAAAATTATTTGAATCTATTAAGAGGCCGTTAAACTTTGAACATCGTTTGTAAAACCACGTGGAAGTCGTTATAATTATGGTGAGGAGGTCATTTTATCTCTGCAACTTATACATATGTTAATATATTGAGATCTTTCAACGGGTTTTTTTGTGATTAGTGTTTTGTCATTTGTATTACAATTATTTCTCGATTAAATCAAGCAGAATAGAGATTTGCAATATTATTTAACCTAGCATCCTTTACTTGTCACTATTAAACACAAAAGTCTTTTGTTAAAAAGCTGGTTTATCTAAATGTTTAGCTATTTAAGTTTTTCCTGATTTGATAAGACATAGATTATAGATCGGACAAAGCTTACCTGTATCACAACAGTACACTTTTACTGTGGACACTAACTAACTAATAAATACAAAACCAAACACGTTTACTATTCGAAAAGCTTGTGAAACAAATATTTGCGCCTATTGGGATTTTAATTCTCAGGACCTGTAGCGCAATAATACTGTTGGACCAATCGACTATCTCCAATTTGAGAAACCACTTTGTAAATTCATTATAAACTTACTAGATTTTACTCGGATTAAAATAAAAAGCACCTATTCGCTAAATGACTGTAGTATTTTATAGACCGATTCGTGATATGCCTAATTTTGAAAATTTCTATTCTAGAAATATCCTATTGTACCTAATACTAACTCTTATGTACTTACTCTTAAAAAGTCCTATGCTCGAAATGCCTTATTATTCTAATTTAATAATGCAATTTTCAGGTACTTCAGATAAGTCGAATAATTCCTTAATAAAATATTAAGAATAACTTATTATAAATAAGAAAAAAAACGTTTTTATTAATTGTTGATTTTTGTCTTTTTTACAAAAACTGAAAAAATGGTATGGACTTTTCTAATCATTATGTGTAATTATATCAAATTCATCAATTAATATCATTCGAAAATTCAAAATGCCAAAAATTTTAATGTTAATATACAAATATACTTTATTAGCTCCGACCACTGAACGAAAAATAAATATAAAAATCAGAGTAATTCGTTCTGAATTTAATTTTTGTTTTTGTGTTAGGCTTAATAGTAAACTATTAGGTTCAATGTAGAAGTTATGTCGTACTAATTGTTTTGGTGCTTTTGTTACTTTTAAGTTTGGAGTCCAATTAAAGAGTTCTTTTATATATTGAAAATTTAAATAAAAACAAAGTCATTCTTGTTAAAATAAAAGAAAAAAGGCAAGCATATCATTCGTTCGATAGTTCGGTAGTTGCACAAATAAGTCATCATCAGGATAAGTCCTTTCTAGAATGACGTTTGGCGTATAATAATTTGCCTTCAATAATAATAATCCAAACTGAGAACGGGTATTTTTAGGCCATTTTTGCCTAAGCCATTTTTGAAAAAGTAACATATCAAGTACTTAATCTACCTGAAAAACTTTCTGTGTCGGCTTTCTATTTCGTGCCTGAGTAAACTCTGATCTTTATAAAAGTCTATATTACTGTTTATATGTATTTTGTGTACTAATTTCCATCCGAATTTGTAGCCCCTGCGCCCAACGTGATTGTGTAAAAACAAATGATAATTCGTTGTTTCGTATTTATATCAGTAGAATAATTAGGAGGGCTTTACATTTATATATTGAAATTAACCGTTAAAGTACATATATACTAACGATTAATTTAATAAAGTACCTCAGATATATCATACAGTAATATTTATTGTGCCTACCACATGAATTACTTCCTACGTGACTCCGTAGTAATAATCATTAGTGCCGGTCCCATCTATTCACACCTTCGCTAACAACACAGCTATAAGTTATTCGTGGTTTAATTAATTACAATATTAGATATTGTATTTGCAACACAGTAACAGCATGCAAAAAGAAATAACGTTCGACACGCAAGCATAGCAGCGGCACATATTCTTTTATGCAAAATGCCTGGAATTTCAAACGCATTCAAGATTTCTTGGAATTCTTGTTTTTTTTTCGTAAAAGCAAGTTTTTATCAAGATTCGGGTAAAAAGCCTCGTATATAATTGAAGTGGTTATCACGTCTAATAATTTACTATAGTAACTCTTTGACCGAGTCATCATAAGGATATTAGTTGGGGCAGTTCTGAAAAGATCGAGGGGCGTGTGACGACTAAGCAATATAAGAGTATAAAATTACGCTGATAGATATTTTGATAATGATGTTTCTTACAATGTCACCAATAAGCTTAGCCTGTTTACTAGGGTATTGGATAAACATACATATACATAAGTAATCTACACTAATATTATAAAGAAGAAAGATTTGTATTTTTGTATGTTTGTTTCAAAATTTCTTTTACCATTGAAAAGCTACACTCACGCTGAGTAACATAGGCTATATTTAATGCTAGAAAAAAATTAAAGAAATTTGTCCACCCGTGCGAAGCCGGAACGGGCCGCTAGTATAATATAAAATTAGAAGTGCCTATATATAGCTCAAGAAACGGGCACTTAGTGTTATAACCTACATATTACTTGTCTATTTATAAAACATTATTATGTCTTGCATGAGGTGTTTACCTATAATTGACTGTGTAAAAAAGATAAACAGCAACATATAAACCTAAGCGTAATACTTCGTGCATAAGTTATTGGTAAATCAATTAATAAATCAATAATTGATGATAAGTATTTATAGAAATATATATCAATACCCATGACTCAGGGACAAATACTGGTATTCATCAAAAAAATATCTGCACCCTTCCGGGACCCAAACCCGGAATTTCTTGGAGTCAAAGGTAGGGTCACCCTGATCGTCCAAACCAAATGTATCTTAAATGTAATAAAAATAACATATCTCATACTTAATTTACACGAGCAATAAACTTGCAACAGTCTCTTAGCGGTTTATAAACGAATCTGCGAATTTCCTATATGGTAATGAAATATAATTTCAGATACCACTGAATAATAAGCATCAGAATTTACCACAAACCGTTTGTGTCCAACATCCAAAAATAGTTTAATTTTTAACGACAAACCAACAGTGAGTGGCGTTCGTGATGCACTGCCCATTAACACTGCGCGAGAATCGTTTTCCAAAGCAGCTAGTATTCTACATTTGAATTGTAAATATTTGATATGTGCGCTTTTCCTTATTACAGATACTTTACTAATTAAATGGCTGTCACTTATATTTGATAATTAGCTATTTTCACTATTTTTTTTATCGACGACAACGCTTAACCCTCAATAGTCATACAACAGAGCGAGGTGTTTCCTGCGTGATCAACAATTACAACAATACTAGTTGACCCGGTGACGCGTTGCTATGGTAACGCTTATACAATGGAAAAAAAGCGGCAAAAAGAGCGCACAGATAACCACACAAACAAAAAATTTGAGTTCTTAGATTATAGACTAGCTGACCCGGTAACGCGTTGCTATGGTAACGTTAATTGATACAATGGGGAAAAAAAGCGGACAGACAAACACACAAACAACAAATTTGTGTTCTTAGATTATAGACTAGCTGACCCGGTAACGCGTTGCTATGGTAACGCGTTGCAATGGTAACGTTAATTGATACCATGGAAAAAAGAGCGGCCAGACAAACACACAAACACACAAACAACAAATTTGTGTTCTTAGAGTATATATCAAAAATAAACCCACTGTTTTCTAACTTAGATAGAACATTTTTAGTTATTGTATTAACATGGAAAAACCTTGTAAAATTTTATTAAAACTTATTAAACATAATTAAATGGCATTAAAGATTTTCTCGCGGTAAAATACAAACATTATATTATTTCGTTGATTAAAGGACCCGCCCGCTGCCAAAGGCATTCTACGAAAAAAGCATGAATTATTCCTAAAGTGTACCATCGTAATAGAGGTTGGCCCTAAAACGGTTTCTTCTAAGCATATTAAATAATAGCTCCGGAAGCCAGCCATAACCCACACACTTAATATAAATCATCCACTTAACACTTTTTACAACGACAATATCATCTAAATATACCAGGAAAGCATAAAAAGCCAAGAGTTTATTTTCGAGTACCGCGATGAGAAACTATACTGCGACGCTTGAGCTACGAGCGAATGTCACCACGATGGACGTCGCCCGTCCATCATACATACGTGCGTCCTGCTCGCACGTACGCGGTTTCTCATTTGACAAGTCGTGCGTAAAAGACTTAAACAATAACGTTAATAATTTCCGAGCTATATTTGATAGTCTGTTTAAAATCTTTAAACCGATGGTCGATTACTTTAAGATATAAATATAACTAATACCTGCTATGAGTTCAAAATCATATTTTAATAAAACTAAGGACCGACAAGCATAAAAGCTTTGCGATTACGCGATAGTTAATGATGTCTAATTAAAATTTGTGATTATAAGTAAATAATATAAACACCTTATGGGAGCGTCGTGAACTTTGATGATGTGACTTTTCACTGATTTACCCTTAATTTAGGATTTCTTAAAATTCAGCTGAACAGTGAGTCTAGCCGATTATCAGAATTCATAAAAACAAAACAAAATCAATTTTAATCTATTCAATTAAAATCTTAAACTTTTTTGCTTTTCAAATGCTGTAGCGACCGCTCTACAGTACTATACTAATAATTGTTATTAATAATTATACTAGATTTAAAAAATCTAAAAATCCCACGTTTTTCAATGTCCTAAAAAGAATAAAATAACCCTGCGGGGCAAAGCGAGGGGCCACTCAAAACGTGGGGGCGCATATTACTAAGAGGAGATTTTAAAGAGATGAATGACATGCATTGATGCCGATTATTGTAAAGATGCGCCCCCACGTTTTGAGTGGCCCCTCGCTTTGCCCCGCAGGGTTATTTTATTCTTTTTAGGACATTGAAAAACGTGGGATTTTTAGATTTTTTAAATCTAGTATAATTATTTTATTCTTTTTAATTATTAACTCAACGAAGTAACCATGTGTTACGCAACAATCGGATAAGCCCCATACAAAAGTGAAAGTTGCCGAAAGTGGACCTGAAAGTGCATCTGGAAAGTTGAAAGTTGCTTTAGAGTGCATTGTCATCGGGTTCTGAACTATCCTGAAAGTTTCAGCTTTCTAGCTTATCGGAAAGTGCCTCAAATTTAAGTTGCAAGATTTTGCCCGGACAGACAAACAAATAAGAAAAGTGAGATAAGAAAAACGTGGTAAAATTATGATTGCCATTTGAAATAAACTACAAACTCCAACTTATGAGGCGGAAGGAGGTTTCGGTTTCACTGAGTTTCTGAAGGTCTTGTAACTTTGTTTAATGAATTAAACTGTTTTCAACTCTGAATACTTTGGAACGACGGCAAGATTTAAACATTACTTCTCTCTGTTTTTAATGACTTATTTAATGGCCTGTAAAACCTTTACATATATATTATTTTTTTGTATAATATTATATAAACAATCATTTAGACTCCGATGATTAAAATATAGAGGGTGCGATGCGCCGTTAAAACGAGCGCTAATTTTAGTGTTGCAGCATCGCATTGCTTTTGGTGTGACGGCTGTAAAACCACTTAAAAAGATGTAAGAATGAAAGATGAATAACAAATCCTCAAAATTCAATTATCTATCTAGTAGTCTTATTAGATAAGAGAATGATTTAATTAGGTCTTATGAAATCTAAATGTTTCTTATCTTTCATGATTGAATTTAATAATATATACTTAGTCACGACAAAAGTCGCGTACGCATATTATCGTTTATTCTGGTACCTCTTATGTTATCCTAATACTTTTTTTTCGTGGATTGTCGAATTTGAAAAATGTCAGACGCGTCACGGTCGCATCGGGCCTTGTGTTGCCCTTTTTTTTCTTTTTTGGCAAAGAAACTACACAGAAATGCTTTTGCCGGTTCGCCCGTTATCGGTCGCTTTAAAAAGTTCTCGGAGTCTGTCTGTGATCTGATGTGCCTCACTTTGTATTCAAATTCGTTGCAAGTTAGGATACGCGAATACTGGCCACTCGTAAATATCCGACTGCGATATAAATCTCGCATGCAAAACCTTTACCTACTAGCGTTTGGCTACCGTTTGCTAAAGTATTTTTTTTACATAAAAATTTTGTCTGTGAATTTGCAATGGACTTCTTCTTAAGATTAAAAACATGTTTTTATATACTTCATTGTTGTTAAAACATCAATTAAATCAACTAGTGTTACTTACACCGAAGTTCCTTTTTAAAAGGAACAAAAATTCATACTCTCATATCAGTCTTATTGTCTGTCTTAAGAGCGCTATAATACAGTACTAAAATAAAGGCTAACCAATCCCTTTTCCTCCACGCAATAAACAAAATATACCATATTGACCTCGTTTATGAAAATATGCAGGCAAAAGGTATCATAGTTCCTTTTCATCTAAAAACTATCATTGATACTTTAAGAAAGCAAAAACTGTTTCTTTCTTGGCTAAAGAGAATGCGTAATTTGGACATGT
Source organism: Calamotropha paludella (assembly GCA_927399485.1). Classification (NCBI taxonomy): domain Eukaryota; kingdom Metazoa; phylum Arthropoda; class Insecta; order Lepidoptera; family Crambidae; genus Calamotropha; species Calamotropha paludella. The sequence goes on along the minus strand of OV656803.1, from coordinate 12,570,044 downwards.
TCAAAACTCTTTATAAGAATCGATGAATAGATCCACGTCATTTCAATCCGATCATCGAAACCAGTCGATCGCATCGCCATTATGATAATTCCCTCATGACTCCTCAAGCGGCAACAATGCAGGAATAGAACCTGGAGCCTTACCTATAATGCTCCATAATTCGATGCCACCAGTTCTGTAAAAATGCTGTGTTTTCACATGAGCGGATGAGTTGTGGTGTCAATGATGGCATGTTATGATTCTTTTTTATCTTAACAAATACACAAGCTCACCTTTTGTGATTATTATTATAAAGTACCTACTCATTCTCCATTTAGAATTTCTTTTTTTAAATTTATATGTGTTCCTCATATTCAAAAATATTAAATTAACAATAATGTTTATTTTCTTCAGAAATCTGAAGCATCTTCTAAAAAGGAGTAAAATAAATAGTAAATAGATAAACAAAGATAAAATTGCGTTTGATTCCTATGAAACTTTACTATGAAAACTAAGAAATTTTAAAGGAGTGGATCTCTCTCCCTGCGTCTGTATTTCCGAGTACATATGTATAACCCGCCTGTTTTCAGGGCCAGTGTGAATAGGCACCTTCTGGGTTAGCTCATTCCATCGTGGATTCCGTCTTTGCCCCCGGGCTTGATTGGGATCAAGAGCGAACCCATTCTAAAAAAAAAATGAACGCTGAATTTTATGGCAGTAAAGCAAATGACTCAATGATTGCCATCGTTTATTATTTCGTTTATTTAATCTTAGTCATACATAGTTTGTCTTAATTCCAGGTTTGTAGATCTAGATCGTATCACATTATTTAAGGTCGATGAAGTTTAGAAGCAACGAATGTTTAGGTTAAGTTGAGATCTTGTATTGGTAATTTCCGCTCTGTTCGTCGCTCCGCTGACTGCTCGCAAAGAGGCTCGACCCACCGCCGTCGCAACGAATTAGACGGCCGAAAGAGCACAATGTTCGGATGAATTATTTAATATCAAATTGACGCGGTGTTTTGTTGCTTGCATGCCGCGACGCCGGCCGTGCGCCGCTTTATGCAGTGCAGCGCTTTTGTACAGTCTTTAATAAAAAATAAGGACGCGTCGAAAGCTGTTCCAATCACCAATTGCGAAGTTAAATGTATGTTTTGCTAATCCAACAAACATTAAAACGATTCCTATTTAAATTATTCGATAGAAATCTTTAATGTCCTATTGGTTGGGTAACATAAAGTTATTAATAAAACCTAACAAATGTTTCTACAAAACTCTATGAAATGGCCACTGGTCTTTAAAAGAATGGAGGCACAAAAACTTAAATCTAAAATGTGATTTGCATATTTTTTACGTAGATCCGCACGTACTTATGGATTGCTACAACAGACCCGTTTCGGTTTAATTATGTAACACCCTTCTAACAGTCATCCTAATAAGTTAGTAATAAAAAAGGAAAATATATTTAATAACTTTGTTCTTTATACTATACAATTTAAATTATTTTAGAATAATATAATAAAAAACGTGTCCAAATATATTGTCTTCTCCGTTAACAATAGGGTACTTTCGTTAGTTGTTTGGTAAAAATTAAAATTTATGTAGAAACGTAGTTATATATTCTTTAACTAAAGTTAAAATTCGTAATTTTTTATCTGTATATCACGTGACCAAAAACACGAGCCGCCATAGTGTGACGTCATCTAGACAAAAACATCAGTGTAAACAGCTCTTGTTTTTGGCGCCGTAGAATTTTGACAGCTGTCATTTTCAGCAAAGTATCAGATTTACTAATACTTTTAAATCTATCAACTTTATCTTTAAGGAGTAATCATTGCGGTTTATTATTATTATTGTTGTGATTCATTATTTTCTCAAAAAACACTTATAGCTGATAACGTTGAATGAGTGCCGGTCGTACATACGCGACTATCGTATTTACCACTATTACGTCACCAAAATGTCTGACAGCGTTTTTTGCGGGATTAAAAGTTTCAAAATCAACATTTTGATTTTTACAAAAAATTGTACTTTTTCAAAGAAAGTAGCATACCCTATATCAATATAAGTATATGTAGTTTGCAGCTGCCTAAAAAATTAAACATTTACTTACCAAGTTTCTTTTTTACTTCGTGCACTAAAAATAAACACATTTGAATAGAATATTTGAATCACATCACATTTTTTTAGAGTTCTACGTTCAAATTTACATTTGCTGCACTTAAGTGTTCAGTTATTGCATTACAAATACTAGAATATATTATGCTGTCTAGACTAGGGAATGCTTAATCTAAGTTTATGGCCGATTTTTTTGTCAACCGTTTCATAAAACGGGGGCAAGGTGAACATTTGGATGGCAACAAGAATACAATGATACAACATTTTCAGTGACCAATTTGTAATAACAAATATTAAGAGACTTCTTAAGATATTGTTTATGTTAAACCAGTTAATTTGTTCGATTATTTAATTATTATTAAACCTAAGTACATGTTTTCATAAGCAATAACTTTAAAATGTTGCTTAAAAATAACAGTGCCAACCAGGGGCGTAGCTACGCTGTATCAGCCGTATCAATGATACGGGGCCCCTGGCTACAGAGGCCCCTAACGTGTGTAAACATCTCCAATGTCACTTACTTCGTGTTTCCCGGGAAAAAACATATAAAAAACTGTCATACGTGCCTATAGAGTTTTCACTTCAGAAATGACAAAAGTCAAAAAAGCAATCTCTTTTTTCTCGGGTTAAGCACTGCAAATTCAAGTGTGTTATTCTTGTAAATACTTTTAACACGCTAAGCCTTTTCAATGTTATATGCCGTACACAAACTATAAATTTTTCACACGCTATGAAACGTGTAAAAAGTGTCTACAAATCATGTATAGTTTGTTAGTGGACATTTTACATTGAACACACTTTTTGTATGTTATTTTAACTCGTTTGTGAAATCTTCGGATTTGCAGTATTCTCGGGCGCACGTTCACTGCAAACTTTTGGGCCCCAAACAAATCCAAATCCTACATTGGTTATTGCGGGATTTCCCCGTTTAACCGATTCGTTGCTGGTGGCACATCTGGCGTGCCATCACTTACTTGTGCGTGTGGCTCTAGCCACTAAAAGCCGTGACATTTGACATCGATGATAACTCCTTCTAATTAAGTTTTAGGGAAATCTACCAAGCATAAAACTATCTTCATTTTTCACGTAAATCAAGCTCGTAGCCTTCGTTTCTGGTAATTGTATTTAGCGACGAATCGGTTAAGTCAAACAACGGATGGCAATCTTTACGCGTTTTATATCATTCCAGTTCTAACGTTATTTCATTGTAATACAATACAATCTTGTTCTTCTGATTATTTATTGGTTAATTAGTTTGATTAGTGAATAAGTGAAAGGAAAAGAGAATATCCCAGTGGAGCTATGAAAAGAAAAAGTAAACAGAAAAGGAAGGAGGTTATAACTTGTCGCTATTGTCTATAGAGGCAGAAATAATAAAAAAAAAACAAATCATTTTCAGCTACAGATGATTTAATAAATCAATTTGTCGGAAAAAAGGCAAATAAAGTGAACATTTAATTTGAATTGTTTGGCTAGCTCAATTTCTAGGAGGAAGCGATAACCTATAATTAATAAATATTTATTTTATCAAAGTATTTTTGTTTCTTTAGAGAGATCTATTGTGACTACTCATCGCCCACTTATTTCAGTACGAATTATTTGTGTACTGCTTCAATTATAAAAAAAATCTTCTAGTTAGCCGTTTCTATAACCTGGCTGTCTCAAATTATATTTTTATTAAAGACCGATAAATTATCACATGTGGATGTTTCGTTTGTGGACTTCTCTCCGTCATTCTTTAATTAATTGAAATCAAAACAAGTAAGACTTTACAAGTATCCTACCCAATATTGATATAAAGTGTTTTTGTTCAAGGTAATAACAAGAGTTTACTTATCAACCGTGAAAGACATCGTTATTGACCGTTAATGCAACTGTCGGTGCTACGTAGATAACATAATGATTATAGCCCACTCCGAGACACCGTTTTCTCCAATTAATTGGCACTTATAAATTAATAATCATCGCATTATAACCTACTGAAACCCTTAATGCTTTGCCATTTTAGTATATTCCAGAAAGCGGCCTTAAGTGGTTAAAATGTCTTGAATTTCCATCGGTAAAAGATACGAGAAAAATGTCAGTGCTTTTAATAAGCATATACATTCTCTTTCTTCTTCATGAAATAAATATTTTTAAACTGTAACTTACTTGTTTTGTGTTAATGAAATTGTCGAAAAAAGTAGTTCTATACTATGTTCTCCCTCCTAATATTGTTGTCTTAAAATTTAGTGGGACCTAAAAAAGACCTTTACAGCTATTTAAATTATGCACGAGAAAGCCATATGTATGATCTTCTACGGTTTACAAGTAACAATCAGATGTGTGTGTACCACATTAACGATATCCCTGTCCAGGCCAGCTTGAGGTAAATCTCAATCAATCAAGATCAATGGAGCGGTGTTTGAAACACTAAGTCGGATTGACTCTTTAAATAATGCCTTATACATACCAACAATCATTTCTAGACTAGACCAGTGTGGTGTGGTAAAATAGAAATAAAATTCATTTTTTTTGCTTCTATTAAAACTTCCAGTAATAAAAACAATTTTTAATTGATCACCAAGTTGAGTACTTACGAACACGGGAGCTAAATTCTTGTTTACCAATATTTTTTTTATATAATATATATTTTTCCTTTCGTATCCTCTAACCAAAACTTCATCTGAAAAGAACAAAGGGTTTATTATCATATCAGATCATGTTAGTATGATCTAATGATCTAAGCACATGAAAAATCCTTTCTTATGGAATAAACATTTTAGCTACAGTTCCCTCATCCAACAAGACCTGCAATTGAGAACTTATTGACGATATACCGGGAATACTATAAAACATTTGAAATTAAAAAAAATACGTTTAAAATAATTGCTCGCTGTGTTAAGATCTAAAGAAGCAGTTGGCAGTTCGTTGCGAATGCACGCTATAGTTCAGTATTTTATGTAAAAAGTGTTTTGGCAAAATGCTCGATTAGTGTCTTTTAAAAGGCGCTATGAAGTCCCTTATTAACACGTCTTTTCTAGATCACATACCGTGGGCTTTTCAGCAAGATTGTGCTCGCAGCAGCCATACATGGTGCACTGTTCAAGCTTGGATTCTAATTGATGATCTTTTAAAAAAGCAGTAGCGATGTTGTCAATAGAAACAATGCACGAATGCATCAAAAACGTACAAATCAGTTCAAAAATCAGAATTGATACAAAAGTCTAAATTTCTGTAATATACCTATAATAAGTAAAAGTACTTAATTAGAAGTATTTTATTTGTAACAGTATTTTTGACCAGACGAACTGTTTTGTAATACAATTCAGAACTTTGCCTCTCTATATTCGCTATCTATTAATATCTTAAAATTTCCAGGTCTCAGAAGGGCATGAAATGGCTTTAAACTTATGCATATAATCACGCGAACAGGTTCCAGTTATATTATGTGCGCCTGCATGTAAATACGATAATCGAATAAGGATGGCGTATGCGTGCCGACCACATTGAATAATTCATCTGGCAAATTGTAATATTATACGAATTACTTTGAAATTTGTCGCCGCGGACGCAGGAGCTATACAGTATGCTGAATCAAAGTAACGTTAGGTTTATGTCAAAGGTTTGGCTGATAACCCTAAGCTTTGCTCTGTGTGGTAGCGCTGTTACCCAATGCGCACACGTCAAGGCCCGCATGGTTACATGTGGGCCTTATTTTCTCGTTAATAGGTAAGCGCTTGACCGCTATCTCGCCTGATAGTAAGCGACAATGCGATCTAGAATGTGACGCGATGTCAACTTATTCTGAATTTCTATTAATTCTTCAGTCTGATCAGAAATTAAAGTATATTTCTGATCCGTTTACAAAAGATTATTTTTTGTTAACCTGCGGAAAAGATCTGAATGACTAGTCGTGTCAGATTAAACAGTTCGCCAGTCTACTACATACTATTGTGGCTCACATTTTATGGCATTAAATATTTTGCATACAAATAACAAGTGCTATAAATTATTTGTAATATATAAGCGAACGGAAATGTAACACCATTTCGCTTTTAAGAGTATCTGCCCCAATCACAATCCCCATATACTATAAATGTATAATTCACTGCTGTGTTGAGAAGTCACTAACTAAATTATTATAGGACTTTCTTGAAGTGGTTTCTTTGCAAAGACCGTACTGTAAATAGTGTTGTTAAGTAACGCATAATGAAAGCCGTTATAAACTAGCTATTACAGCATTTGACTTACTAGGCATATTTTTACTTTGGTTTGTAGTAAAAACATTTTGTGAATACACGCTATAGTTTGAATTATCTATGAATCAAAGTCACTGAACATTGATATTCAGCATTTTAAATTCAAAACCTGAACGCCACCTGCAAACACCTTTTTTCTAAAATCTATTTATATAAAAAATCCCTGCCACAGTGTATGACCGCGATTAAATCCGAAACTACTTAACAAATTGTAATGTTTTGTTTTTCATTTTGCTGGATTAGTTCCGAATTAGGACATAGAATAGGTTTCATTTTAATTTATAACATTGCAACGCGTGGCTGGGTCAGCTTGTTGTATTATATTTAATTATATCTTCTTAAAAATAAGAAGATAAAATAAAAAAATCCGAATTTGACACTAAATTAAACTTGAATGAAACGCTTAAACAACTTTTTTTCATCATACTATGTATTAATATATACTTTCTCTCAAGTAGCTATTTTTTCAAGAAATAAGTATTTATCAATCGGCTAATAATACTATACGGGTGCACCCGTAGTTCGGTTAGATTTTATACCTTGCTTTTTTAATACATGTTTTGAAAGTAGTCCGTGACTAGAGGTGAGAATTTTTTTTAACAGTTTTTTATCACTGACTTAAGAACTAAATCACGTTCTAATATAGAGCCTAAAAAGGTTTTGGACAACGGATTAGGTGTAGCGCGGTGGCGCCTGGCCCTAGCTGAGATGCATACTAAATGCTTTCCTATTGAAATTAATTTAGGTGACATGGTATGAATAAATGCCGAGAAAATATTTTTAAAAGTCAAGTGCAATCTGCGTCTCGTAAAAATACGTTCCGTCTGTTTATTTAGTAGTTATTACCCACTTAGTCTAAATACTAAAACAATGTTTGACATTTTCTAATATTTTAGGTTAAATTATTTTCATTCACAATGTAGATATATTTTATGTGGCAACAAATTTCCAATTCTAAATTATATTTAGGTATATACCTTAAAATTTGGACTATAATTTAATCCATTATAAATAATACAAAATTATTTCAAGAAGACTGTTTTAAATGAATTTATGTTTACTAGTAAATGCTCTTTAAACAGCATTTACTGGAGTCAATTGATTACGATTAATTAGATTAATTCACTGTACTAAGTTATTAACATAACTAAATAATTTTACATACTTATTTTAAAGATAAAAAAAATCTTTGATAGGATCTTTTAATAAAAAATGCAAATAAGTATTTACTTACAGGAATATGCCACAGTAATTTTGTTGTTGCATTCTCTACTTCATTCCAATTTTCGAAATCAGTACTTATTATCCATTCGTAAGTAAATTGCTCACTATATGAAGAGACGTGGACTCGATTGTCACATAAGAGCAATAAAGAATAAAAAAAAATATTCATGATATATGAAAATGTAAAAATATTTTGGCCATATCTTCTAGAAGTTGAATATTCTTTCTTAGGTTTTTTTCATTGAATTCATTGCTAAATATTAAGAAAATTAGAATTAAGGCACATTAAATTAAGATCTATTTCAAACAAAAATGTTAAAAGGTAAGCAATGTTGACAGTTCTCTTTATTGTACAATTTCATAGGATCTAGTATCTTTTTTCTCGTCCAACTAATGAGTCGGAAGAGGAATGGTATCCTCTTTTCTCACCATCACACCCGTGTAGGAGAGCAGTGTTACAATGGTAACAATGGTATGAGAGAAAAAGAGGATACCATACGGTCACATTAGTGTTTCATTGGTGAATGAGTGTGTCATTGATAAAATAGAAGAACTTTGACTAGCAATACTTTTTAAACTATTGGTGTGAATAAAATGTAATTGACGTATATAGCTAGCTATAGTAAGTCCTCTTGATCACTGAAAATTCAGGCAATTAGCTTTATCTACAGCGAAATAACAGGGCGGTTGAAAGTGTTCTGAGTTTCTTCGAGAAAAGGTGTGGCTTTGTTTTTCTTAGACTTGTGCGACTGGGGAGATGCGGCTGCTTCCCAAACTACTTTGTGCCTAAAGCTCATAATGCAACTTCGTAGTATCCTAGCAGTTAAAATGATTAATTCATAAATCTACGGAATTACATTCTAATTTAAATAGGTTTTACTTTAAACAACAAATATTAAAAACCATTCTAAGGTTTATTTTGTATTGAACCGTATAATAAAAACGAACAAGCTAACACAACTATAAAAGCACAGTATTTTTGTAGTGGCTTAGTAGCGTCCCGTGATAAAGGGAACTTCCAAGATATACTTTATCCCTCGATATATTGTGTAAGTAAGCACTTTAGTGTATTCATAGATGTATAATTAAAAATCTATGACATTTTTCTTTTAATATAATAATTGGAGCGGAGCGAGCGAAGCTCCCATGGATCAGCTTCAATGGCGCAATGTCTGTTACGCCATAACTTCACGAGTTCTTAACCGATTTTAATATTTTTTGTGTGGAATCGAATCAACAGGTTTAGGACCAGATTGTGACGAATTTTGAAATTCACCAAAATTCCCATCGAAACAATTTTTTTTCTTTTTTAGGTATTACGCTCCGCTCCAATATATGGTGCTAGCGTAGCTTTATGCTTAGCGACTGCAGCGCCTAGTAAATATTACTTGTTCACATTACTACCAATGTATCGAGTCTGCTGAAAGAAATGTCAATTTGAGCTAAGAGTAAAAAATGCACATTTCTGTCTTTTTAACTAAAATAAATGCCATCAATATGTAAATAAAAATAAAATAAAAATAAATATTTCTTACATTCACACCAATTAGCCTAGCCCAAAGTAAGCACTGTAAGGCTTATGTTATGGATACTAGGGTAACGGATAGACATACATATATGATAAATAGATATGTAATATTCATAGAAATATATAAAAACACCCATGACTCAGGTACAAATATTTATATTCATCATACAAACATCTGCCCGTTCCGGGATTTGAACCCAGGACCGTTGGTGCGAAAGGCAGGATCACTACCGTTGCACCAAACGGTCGTATATGTAGACAAAAAGTTGGAATTTCATTTTGAGTTTTTTGTCACCTTCGATGAAGTTTCTCATAGTATCACATTTAATCGTTTCTCGGTGTTAATTTAACTGCAGATTACTTCTATCAGATATGTTAATGTCCCGAAATCTGTATGTGTTTAGTTTCCAGATGAGTTTCTATTTTGTCCGGTTTTTTATCTATTTTGTTTCTTCCTTTCTGCCACAGATAAAGCTTTTTGAAGTCGTAAAATACGTTTTAATTGTTACTATAGTCATTTAAATAACACTCTACGTTTTATTTTTTCTCTATATTTGCAGTCCCGTGCTCTCTCATGCTTGTCCGTTTTTTGTGTGTCGGTGCGCCGGCGTCTGCTACGCCCCCTTTCGCCTCTTCATTATTACAATAATTCGTGTTACATTCAATTCTCGGCGTGCTCGAACCGCCCATAATGTTATTTATAACGGTTATTTGTCATAACAAACTTAATAAATAATAAATAACACGATCTCTAACGTTGCGTAATGGGAACGGATATGGATGGCTGGTGGCTTTTTTCTGTACCAAAAGTAACATTTTTTGGAAGTACCTATGTATTTACGGCATGGTACAAAGACGTTTTTAAATTTTTGGTTTTCATTTTTTAATGTTTGTTCTTTCAGAATAAGAATTGTGCAAATCTTATTCGAGTTCACGTGTTCAATGTTTTTAGATTTATTTGAAATTATTCAAATACTGTTTATTAACATAATTTTAATGAAAAACTATCCTATGTAATCTGAAGTAGTCTATGCGCCGTTCATCGTAACGGATTGATATTATGGAACTTGTAATTCTTATATATTTTTTTCGTCCTTTATCGTTGAAAGTTTCGTTTAAGTGTAGGAATAAATAACCTGTTTAATTCAAGTTATAATTTTATTTTACAAGATACTTATCATAAATATTGTTCGACAAGTAAAACTGTTCTCCAAATTGACGCCTTGAATTCGAAAAAGTTTTCCCTGAATTGTTGTTTGGGTTGATAAACACAACTACAGTGATGTTACTTATTTTGTTAAAATAGGGCGCTAATAAATAAAACAAGTTTTAGATTCACTAATATGTTTATTTTTCATGAGTTGACATGACAATGGGTTAACAAAGCTTCATAAAAGCCGAAAAGTCACATCGTACATTGAAATCGCATCGCAGTTAATAATAACGCCCTTAATTAATACTATAAATAAAGAAATCATACAAAAATCAATTTTGAGCGATATTTTAGCTTACACTTAATTTATCCTAAATGTATATATATTACTTAAAATAATACCAAATATGAAATCAAATTGAAATGACAATGAGTGTTATATGATATAGTTAATTCATAATAGGTACAATAATATTATATCTGTCGATATATATAACGATATCTATAGACAGTGGCTAATAAATCGCTCTGAATGATTCTTTAATGATCAATAATCCGAAAAAACAGTTAAGGCGAGGTCCTCTATCTAGAAACTTGAACCACAAATGGAAAACTACATTTTAGAACATACAGATTACATATGCCAGGGAAAAAATACTAAGTGTATTCTCTCTATTACAGAGATGTATATAAATAAATATGTCTATCTATATTTTGAACATAACCTACATACTTTTTTATATCGAAAATAATGAAAAGGCTACAAACAGTTTAATTGTGCTTTACCGATTTCTATATTACTAAAGAAAGATTCATTCATACACTCTTATTAAAGTTCTCGAGTTAGGATCTCGCCTTATTTTGTGAACATAGAATTTTCCGAACAAGACAAACATTATACAGTTAGCAATTTGGAATATATCGCAACAGCGGAGATTTTAAAGTCGCCAGATAATTATCCGTTCAAATGAATAGGTAAAGTAAATAAACTTATAAAAATATGGTATCTTTAACATTAATTACTTATTTTGCTAGAAGTATTTGATCGGATACCTGCCGACTGGTATTAGCAACAATCGCAATAGCAAAATTCGCCAGCAAAAATTTCGAAAAATCAAATTGCAATCCTTGATCATTTCCAACTTTATACTTACCCACATTAAACCTTTTTTAAATCCGCTTTCCCGTTTTGTATTGTATTTAATTTAAAAAAGTTATGCCTATAAAATGCACCTAAAATAAATACTTTTTGGATCACAGCGACCTACGGATTGCCATAAAACTGCTAAAACAAACGCGATGCGTAGGCGCATATCGCGCCGGTAGTCGGTGACTAACCTCTAAGTTCGTAAGACTAAAAACGAGTCAATCGCATAAATTTTGTACATAGCTGTGCAGCAATCGGATTTCAAAGGAATATCGTGGACAAACTTTACAATATACCGCAAACTGTTCTTAGTTTATTTTAAGTGTTTCAGTTAGCTCCTTTTATCTCTTGGTCAATTTACGATCTTCCTTATCTGTATGAAGCTAAACGATTTAATGAGAATGTAAAGGCAATGTCTTCTCATTGCCTTAGGCCAGAGAGCGTCATTTTGTTGTATCAATATAATTGTTTCGAATTGGGAATAAAGCCGGATTATTTTATACTCAATCAGCTAAATCACATTCAACTTTAATTGATATCGCATTAGGTATGTTTTACTTCGAATATATTTTTTGATGTGGCACGCCATATATAATAATTTAATGTGGGACGCTGTAAGATATTCTCTAAAATCATATCGACGTCGTACTCAAGTACTTACACGTATTTACGGCATAAAATATTTGATTATGATAATGTTATGTTATACCTAATATTCAAACGTGATACAATGCTTTATTTTTACTACAAACATCAATCTTACGTTTAAGAATGAAGATACAGAGACAGTTATGTAATTACTGTACTAAAAGACTTCAACGACGAAACAAGCTTATATTTGCTTCGGTGGATATAATAGTTCTATATGACTCCCTTATATCCACTGGTATAAACTTTTACAGAAACAAAAAAGTTTTAGGATTTTTTTTAAAACTTAAGAAGGGAATTGAATAGAAACTTATAATATAACATAATTACGATTTTGTAACACAAACTCGAACTGCAACTAAATGTTTTGCTGCTACTTACAATCAAGCACGTTAAATTGATTGCAAATTTTAAATTCTAACTTAACTAACCTAGTATAGAGATCTACAAACTTTATTTTTATTTTTAAACTTTTTTTCTATTGTGTAAGGAAATTAGTTTCAGCAATCATATAACAAATCCTAAACGCGCCGCTTCTGCCTCTAAGTATTTGTAGTTTCCGCGTGGATTGAAAATATTTTTTTTCTTTATCCTATAACTAGGTATCATATACGGTAAAATTCCCTTTTTTAGTTTTTTATAGTAAATCGGTAGGTGCTTGACCACTATCTCGCCTGATGGTAAGCGACGATGTGATCCAGGATGTGACACGCTAGTTGGATGGATTAGATTTTGTTTAAATTGAACTATACCACTTCCTGAGAATAATCTAATCGAGACAGACATCTGTAAATATGTCTCACATTTTCTCTCTATTATTCTCTTAACAGTTCTTCGACATTTGTTATTGTTTTTCATACATTTACAACCAAGAATAGGTAGTGTAGATTACAATCGTAAATGAAGTGCACGCAAGCGACGCGGCCCACAAACTTAAAATATGGTCTAGTAACATGATATTTACGTACGCACAAAGAGATGAAGTTTTTCATTTAAAAGACCTTATTTCGTTCGCTGTAAACTTCAGAGTTGTTTGTTTCCTTCTAAAGACGTGGGCCGGCCATACGAGAGAATGTGGCATATGTGTTTTGCTTTTTTGTATTAATGTTGCTGGTTATTTATGTACCAAACTTAAGAATATAAAATGACAAAAGTTTGATCATTTTAAAAATATTTTTTATTAAATTAAGTATTAGGTCAAAAACCTGAGCAAGGTCATATTGCTTAATTTTTTGATGCCTATATCTCAGCTATGAAAAATTATATAAATGATTGGCTGTCGATAACTGCTTTGAAGACGACTTGGTATCAAAAAAATTAAAAAATATTTACCGGCTTAATAATAAAAAAGTAATGTTTCATCTTTGTTTTATTGCTTTTATTTGCATTAAGATAAACCATATATTTTTATATGTTACATAGTTCATTTGCAAAAGGCAACTTAATTATTTGCGTATTTAGTGTATAAATCGACCCTTTATCACGGTGCGCTGTAGGCCTATTTGATATTACTATTGTTTAAAGTTCACTCCACATTATTTTTTGGATTTTCATCTGGACCTTTCTTATCGTAGGAAATATTGCAAATTAAAGATATTTTTATGGTTTTACAATTATTTATTGTAACTATAGAATATGTAAGTAGTGCGCCCTACTATAAAAGATTTCAGTCAAATAAATACAAGTCGCTTTAAATTAAATATATCACTAAAATTGTACAACGATTTTTAAGCTATTTACATTATATCACAAAATTATATTTCGAGAAGGTCCTATCCTATTAGTAGTATTACTTCTACTTACAGTCAGTCCAATCCAAATGGAATTATCGACTCACGAAACGCGTATACAACAATCACTGTACTGCCCACACGACCTCCTATTGGATTCAAGCACACAAAGAAATGCTTCTTCCCCTTAATCTACAGAAAATGACTCGAGGATTACATTATCGTTACACCACTATCACTGCTTGGCAGCTTTACCGTTCACAATTTCTCGAATGCCCGGGAGTTGGTCAGCATTTCCCTCGTGAGCCTCCACACTTGTTTCGCTGCGTTTTCCAGTGCCGTCGGCGATTTGCCCTTGAATAGGTCCACATGAGGCAAGAAGTAGTGCGGACACCTTCGGCATTGGAGGGATGAAATCAGTTGCAGGAATATCCCATTTATCCTGTCCCCAATAGCACCCTCGTCCCATTCATGCTCTCTAGGGTGTTTTTCGCACTCGTACAAAAGCAGCGTCTTCATGTGATAGCACGTCACCGGATTTCCTGGCAAATCCAAATGTCTGTCTCTAATTGTCTTTAGTATACTAAGACATTTTCGCCGGCAGCCGCCTTGCAATAGTCGGTTTTCAGCCTCAAAGAAACTTAGTACCCAAGCGTCGCCTTCCATAGCAGAATTTTTTCCTTGCAATGCCAAGCACTCTTTTGACAATAAATCAAACCCTTCGGTTTTCACTTCGGCAACAATGTTAGGGTGGGGCCAGGGGATAGCCGGGAGTGGCCAGTGTGCCGCGGACCGAGGCCACAAGCCGGCACATTTAAAAGCTGGTGTTATTTGTACAATGTATCTCTCGCGGATTCGCAATTTCACCTCTGTAGTTTCTGCGATCATTTTGACGCAATCCCGGTAGGAACATTTATCACAGGCTTGGGCAACTAGCGTCTGAAATCGAGACCTGATCTTCCTCGCTGATAAGTAACCAGAGGCGGTGATAAATTCGACCCAAAGAGACATAGAGCGCTTGCGGCCATCGCTGAGCTTCAGAACGGCACATCCGGGCAGAGAACCGTCATCGACAAAGTTAAGAACACCCATTTGGTTTAAATATATAACGATTTCAAACTCGTGCGGGGATACAACTTCAAGGCCGTCGAAGCGGCCGTTGTAATCCGTCAAGGAGGATATGAACCTTGGCTCCTGCAGCTCAACTTCCTTGAGGACATCTTGCACTATCCTGCAGACCTCATGAATGGTTTTCGCGATTTGCGCCTTCCTGTTGGCGACCCGTTCATTGTAGTACTTATTCATCTGGTAGACAAGCTTGGATTGAGCTGCCATCATCTCGGGAGGCACGAGCATGGTGGCTGTCTTGGAACGACTAACCGGAGCGCATAACGGCGGCGACGCACGCGCGCGGCACGCGGTTCTATGCCGACTGAACCGTATCGACACCAAACACTGACGCTAAAAGGTAGGGAACGCCCTAACAGGAACGTTCTGACGAATAGCAGTGTTATTTACTGTCTCGCTTGCTCTTTGTAAACTCTCGCTTAAGAGAAAAGAAGACGACAGTTACTTTAAAAGTCGAGTAGTATTGATCGCATTTAAACTCCGCCTCTCAGTGCGCAGTAGGTATCGTTAGATGCTTGTAATTACATGATTGTGTCGTAGCGTCGGTAGCTACAAGTTAGGGCCCATTAATGTCTCCCGTTTTTTCAGTCCTCTCATCCCATCATTTAATTAGAGACTATGTTTTAGTAGTTCATTCGATTAAAAATGTGTTGTCCGATAAATGAATTTGAATGGTCTTACTAGGCATTTAGTTTTAAATCCCCAAAACCGGCCTTAAAAATATATTTGTCTCACAATATGCACATATATATATCTATAGTACTTTGAAAATTTATTTTTACAGATTTTATTTCCTTTTAGTTGTAAAGAAATTCTTGAAATTTGAGAAAAAAAGTACAATTTTTATTACTATATATCTATTTAACACTCTAAATATTTTATTTTATTCTATTATACTTCATAATCATTACTTTTGGCTATTGATTTCCTCGGCGCTTGTTTTTACCATGTAAACTTAAAGAAACAGATCCTCATACAATAAAAAGAGTTTGTTTGGGTAAAACTAAACCACTGCAATCATAATTTCAATTCTTTTCTTAAGGGGGTGGTTTAATGATTTTACATAAAAAAGATTCTTAACCAAATGACTGCGAAATACTATTCGTACTTTATATTGTTTTATAACTTCATTATAAACTTATTACTTGAGATAATCATTATGATATATTATTTTCCAATTTTTATTACGTTTCAAACGGGTCCTAGCGATATCTTTACCTATCTAGAGCAAATAAAAATGGGAATCGTGAATATAAAAGCCCTTAAAACACTCCTACACACTACATGAAACCTACAAAGATGAAAACCACTTGAAATAATGCACAGAAACGTATTTTATTTTTATATGTTAAAATACCCATATGTTGTAGAGAACCATGTGTAAATATCAATTTGATTATTTATTGATTTTAGCACCCACCTATAACTTTTAAACGTGATATCTGAAATTTTTAAAAAATAGTCAATTTGATGTTAGATAGAGTTATAGAGGATAACTCTATATTAAGAGAGAGATAGTTAGAGTTAAGGATAGAGTTATCCTTAGCAAAAAGTCTTTGTAACATATAGTAAAACATTAAGGTATAGTTTAAGTACCAAATCGAATCAAATAAATCAACGCCATATTTAACCCTCACGCAAATTTAAAACATAAAGCGGATTATATTATAAAAAAAAATATGGTATCAATTTATACAATAAAAAAAAACATTCAAAGGCAAACCATGTATTAAGAAAATGAGATCTTAACACAGTAGATGATGATCATGATTGAGCTATATTAATTGCCATTATTCTACTTCATACGGGTAAAAACTAATCAACAACTTTAAATTTTAGCTTATCTTGTGCATGTTACCAACAAAATCCTATTGCAACTTCATTATACGTTACTTCAGCAGCTCCAGAGTTTAATTTTATTTTCTTTTATGGAACTTAAATTCTTTCTATACTTATTTGGTGAAGATACGCATCCTGGTTTGGAAAGCCTCCTAAACATTCCATAGGCGAGGATGTTTTCTATTTCGGTCGCCATATTGATGAGGACACGCCGCGTGATGGATGTGCGGCCGCGTACTGATTTACGCGCCCGCTGTCTTCTCCGGACTCATGCGCCCCTGGTACTAACGGTGGAATCACACAAATAAACTAGGGGAATCTGCTACTATGTTTGTTAATAGATCGTGATCAAAGATTTTTCTTTCAAAGGATTTTCTTTTTCTATTTCCTATGTCCGTTTGTGACGATGCATATAATTTTATAGGTAAATAATTTTTCATAGTACTTTAATTTTAAGCTTGGTTCCAGGGATTCAAAAACACTTTTATAAGGATACACTTTCATAAGGGTTACACATTGAATATGTTACAGAATTATTCCTGTATCACTTATTTGGGTGTTTTGAACCTGTTTTGCGTCGAACACTTATAAAAGTGTAACAGATATAATGTTTTCTGTTACCAATCTGTTAAAGACTGTTTTACGTTTAACTATCTATGTGTATACACAGTACACCAGCATAGGCATTTCAAAGTACCCAAAGCATTAGTGAGCTGTCGCATAGTTATACCAATGTGAACCTTATTGACTGTAACAGATATTAACACTTATGAACCGCTATTTTCTAAAACAGATTCAAAGTGTTACAGTTTCTTTCTGTTGTACGTAAAGAATTATTTTCGTGACCCATGTAAAACCTAAACACTATTATAGCTTCTCGCCACTTACTACTAGCAAAATATTATGTTTACGTACTAAAATTGAAAAAGATAAATCCCGAGTATAGTTACTGTTGACTTTTTCCTTCCTCACAAAATCTGACATAACTAGTCATTGTTTATATCGCCCACAATGGCGGATACCTCATCGGTCGATAAAAGTTACCTCAACATTTCATACTATCAAAGTTTTTTTTTATCATAGCTGTGTTTTTACATTCCCAGCCCAGTCCGCCTATAAGACAAATAGCTCGAATTGCCATAACTTATATCCCTACATAAACATAATAATGTTGTTTCCAGTTGTGTTGACATGTAATAAGATTTAAAAGTAAAGATGTTCTTTATGAAACCATATTTTTTCATAGAAAAACAAATAAGAAAACAATATTGTATCTTTGTATAATGGAACACACCTAAAGATGCACGTTTGCTTCTTGAGCAATGGAATCACTGAACATTTACCCATTCGCATCCCTGAATTAATAATATATATAATGTAGAGTAAGTACAATGTAGGAATATGTGTTGGGTTTTTCTTTCTTTTCGATTTTTGTGTACATGCAAGTGCAGAAATACTTCTGCTTCAAGCTTTCAGATTTGCATAAATTTCTCTTTTTTATTGTTGTTATAAAACTCATATTTTTAAATAATTTTATGTTTTTAAGCTTAAGATAAAAATTTCAAATATCCTAACTAGCAATGCTTTTTCTGTATATTTCTTTAAAAAATAATGCCCATTGCACCTACGTGTTAAGGAATCAAAAGTTTGTTTTAGTTTCAGTAACTTGCTGAAACGTATGTTTTCGTAATGTGCAATGAATAACGCTTTCACGTCAATATTAATAATGAACTAATTCGGATCTTTTGGATATGTTTTTTATTTTTTTTACATAAATCATCGTAGGTAGGTATAGCCTGCTTATCGGTTTGGGGCCAGCCAATCTTTATATTCTTGATAAGTAACTACCAAATTAACCACAGAAATGAATTTTCATTTATTGGTTTGTCTTTTAAAAGGTAACCAATAATGATCAACTGCTGGTGTTAAGTGTATTTAGTGGTAGGTAGACTCACAATTTGAGTGGAAAGGTTTTAGTACAGGTACCTACTTGTATTGACCTTGTCGGAAAAACGTTGACATTCTGTTGTATATACCATTGTTATTCTGGTTAACTAAACAGTCTTGATCACATGTACTTGAAATTAATAAACTCTGTTTTTTTTAAGTATTCACATAGGTATCATTTTTTAAATTATGTTTTATTGGAAAATATCTGTTGTTTTTATATCACCGAGCGCGCTTTATCCCTGTACCTATTCGCTACCACAAGCAATAACAATAAAGATTCCGTAAAATGTTTGGTGTATTATCCGCACGATGATTTCCCGCGGGGCCAGAGCATGAGAGCGGTAGAATGCGCGCGCAGACAAAATGGCGGTCCTCACGCCCCGCCCCTTCCGCCGGAAATCCGTACCGGAACGCCCCAACACCCCAGCTTGAAATTTTGATGGTTCCTGAATCGATCGAGTGTTTGAAAACGAAGCCTTCGCTTTCCTTGTCATCAAAGGGAACGGATTGAAAATGTAGTTTACACCTTTTTATTCAATTTTATATTAAAATTGAATTTATCGTCTTGACTAAACTATTTTAAAAGTAACTATTATAATCTAATGATTATTTAGAAAGTACAAAAATATTTCCCCCTTTCAATATATTGGTTGTTTTTTCATATGTAAGATATAACGTACAGCGTTCATACAACAGATACTTTAGTACTTCTTTTTTAACTGAATATAGTTACTCAGCAGATTTCTACTTCGTTTACACCATTTACAAAACAAAAGATGTGGTGTGAACTTCATTCATAGTTAAATTCTTTCACTCTCTTTTTTGGGTATATTTTTGATGTTCCAATGTGTGTATTAAATGTATTAAAAGTAATACCTATCAGTTTATGATTGCATTTATATCTCTCGTTTAAATAAGGTCACATATAAATATTTTGCAAAATAACAACTGCCTCAACGTAGTCGAACGGCCCCAAACGCCAAACCATAAATAAAAACTGCTTATACATTCCATGAACATCTTCGTCCGATTGAAAACATTCTTATTAATTATCGTTAAAATAAATCGTTCCTTTGTAGTCGTATCTCACGCTGCAGTTAATTTTTTCTCCGTGTCAACTCCCGCGCACAAAACTATTGCAATCACGTCCTCGATATATCGTCACCTCACCATCTTACAACTACCGGATGAATTTATATGTGCTCTAATAAGAAACGACAAGTGTTATTAACATGTCGACATTACATCTACTAATTTACTGAACATTAACGATTTTCGAATTACTGTTGCTATTTCATCGACCCTTTACTACGATGGATATCGTACAAACAGAACGACATGACGCCTTGTAGAACGTACAACACCGCGAGACATGTATTATTTATGGCGGACTAAATTCACTATCGTGTTGTGGTATGAACGATGGGCGCAGACAGACATCTGTCTTCCCCCACCGCGGGAGCGAGACTGACGTTTGTTCCCACCCCTCCCTGAATTATTTGGAGAGGGGAAGCTCCGCCCTATTGAAAATACCTCCCGACGAAATTACGGCGTAACTCCACACTACTCTAGGTACAAATTTATGCTTTAGTAACGTTGCAAGTAGTATAAATTTAATTCGTTTACAGGTTTTTATAGCAGGGTTGTGCAAAGCTACCTTTTTTAATTAACATTTTCTTGCAACGCAAAAGATATTTCGGTCCCCTGAGCAAGGTAATTGGATTCAGAAGATCGCAAGCGATGCCCGATTGAGACGTCCACATGTCTGTTGTAATTATTATAAAGATCTGAGATAAGATCCAGTTCTCTTTGTTTTGCTGGTATGGGAATTTTCTTTTGGTATCATTAGTGGCGTCCGCTTTGGATATGCGACATTTGTATGTAAACGATGCAAGTATACGACTCCAGGTGCAAATCTTAATTATAATACTTTTGACATTTCAATATTCATTGTTATATAACATTGAAAATGATCCATAAGTTCTCAAATAAACTTCTTAATAAAGAATAAAATAGGTAATAAATTTATATGTAAGTACCTACTACTTAGGTCCCTACCTACATACCAGTAAAGTCACGCTACCTATGTCAGTTTAAAATTTTCGGCGCTACCATACTTAATATTTCCCGACCGCAGTAAGTAGGTATATGGTCTCTAGCGCTACGAAGGTATTATGAAACTTATATATTCTGGTAAATAAATGATAAAAGGTGTTGTTTACTGGTTATTTTCTTGTTAGATGAAATATTCTTTACGTAAACTCTACAAAAGTTAAGTCACGCAATAGACGCTAGTTATAGCCTGCTGTTGAAAAAGTCTGTGAACCGTTTATTAGGTAGATGGGTCGAACGACTGTTTGTCTTATTGAGATAAGCATAACAAGCCTACATAAAACAATCAATGCAAGGAAATGCTTATTTGCTAAAATAAATAATCCAAGCAGGTACAATAAAAAATATTTAATTTCAATAAATTTTAATAGAATCTTGTGAACAAACACATAAACTGAGACCTTTGGTTCGAAATGTTCGAAATAGTCAATAGTCAATTCAGTTTTTTAGAAATGAAAAATTAGAAAAGTTCTTAGAAAAAATTTAGATTGTGATACAACTGAATAAATTTGGCCTGACTCACAATTCAAATGGTCAATTAACATTAGTACTTAAAGACCATGAAAGTTACAATACTTATTATAGAAGTCAAAAAATATAATGCTAACATAAATATAGAGGGCGCTGCTTCGTCATTAGGTACGTAAAAATCAAGTTTAAAGTTAATATTTACTTACTGATTTTCGATCCTTGCATTAAAAGTTACTTCACTTTTTTGGCATTTGGCAATTAATTTTTTTTTTTGTTACTATCTTATCCCAAGACATCTTATTTCAAACTTAAACAAACCACTTGGTTAATGAGTCATAAAAATTTAATATTTTAGTTTCGTTTTTATCCCTTTATTTTTCATTGAATTGTGATTTTGTTTTTATTTACTTAAATCTACACATTTTGAACATTTTAGCGAAGCCCTGCCTACAGAATTCATCTCATATGCAAATTTTCAATCAATATTCTGTTTAATGTTCATTAAAAGTACGTAAACCTCTTTTTAATTTCTCAATTCAATATCAGCTTAAAGTGCAACGCATAGAATTTTACAGTACCTAGCTGGCGACGTGTTGTTATCACTGCGCTAGTAAATACAATATACATTTAGAAAAACGTTATTTTTAAAATTACAACAGCTTAGTATAAAGTATCAAAGCCATCATAAAAAAAGACATAGCAATGTTTGCTGTGTCAGCTTGAACGTATTTACATGATAAAAATCTATTTAGGCAATCAAATAATCGGAAAAGTAAGTACCGATTTCCTATATTTTTCCGTCTTTGATCAAATAACTTAAGTTTTCTTTTATGCGGTAGTCATTAGACTACCTATATTAACTAAAATGTACCCAACCAGAACGGCTATAATAAGTTTATCCTGCCTAAGGTTCTCCTGTTTTCTAAAAGCTTATTCCGAATTTATCAAAGAGATAAATGTTTTGTGATTTGTAATTGAAAAGCATTTTCTTTATTTCTTAGTCCAATGTGAAATATTTCATAAACATCCTTAATAATAAATTATAATAAGTAATAAACCATTTATTTTCTCATCTCTAACAGGAAGCTCAGTTAAGCCTTTATTATTAGCTTATTTTGTGTTAGACTGATGCCTGAAATAGGTAAATAAATACCCGTTATCAAGGTCTTCCAGGTTTCCATCGATTCGTGCATTTGTCCAAGAGCATTGAATAATATTTCTTAGTTTATCCAACTCAAGGTAAGCACTGTCTGAATCAATCCGGGACCGTTTGGCTTCAAATGTTAGGTCACTCCCGCCTGGTAAAGCTGGTCGGCTAATGTATGAATATTCCTCAAATTGCTCTTACACTTTAATATCCTGTCAAACACTTATAAAACATGTTAACTTCTATGTGATAATTATTATTTTTAACAAATTTTCTAAAACAAAAAGATGATAAATCACAACTTTGTCCAACTCAGTAAGTAAGCATAATGTTCAATAGGTTCGGCCATTAGGAAACGGCTCGTTTACCAATAGGAGTTTAATCTAACAAGTAGTACGATACTTCAGTTATCTTGAGAGATGCGTAAACACCTCTTCACTGATACTGTGCCGGTTTACTACTCTTGTAATCTCTACGCTTACAGTAGGGCTGCCACTAGTTGCATCATTTTTTTTTGTTTTCGGTTAGGTAAGTAATTAATCGACAATATATTTATGAAAAAGTGATTCAATGAGTAATACTATAATGTAACATATAATTACCACTTATAGAGTCAGTACTTAACAAAACTAAGGAGTGAATTCAGGTCCAAAAAGTGCAAAAGCCCGCGTAATACTTTCTATATTATTACTTAACCGAAGGTAGCATAATCTTAATTTTTATACGTGTTAATGAAAAAATGACGGAGGTTTTTACTATGCTACTTACTCTTACACTTAAGTAGGCATTTTTCTAATCTCCATCTTTATCTTTTACAAAACGAGCTTACTATATCACTAGTTCTCGCAGTGTGTTATATTAAGATGAGATCCCAAGCAGGTAGAACACTACAAACTTTTTCTCCTTATTTCAGCATGAATTTCTGATATAGGTACAAGACACACAGTAAATATGCCCCCTACTACCTGAAGGGGTAGATATATAACATTTGAATGGTGGTAAAAATTGTTTTTCTTGTATAGAAAGAAACTCGCTTTATTAGGTTTACAATTTTATCAGTGACACCCATCGGGTTGACGTTCTACTATGGCTGATTTGCCGTACTCAAATTGTTAGACACCGATGCCGCGAGCTTTCTGAACATACAACAGCTAACAGCATGGAATAGCGATATAAGTCGCCATCTAGGTATCCATTTGTATATGTTGCTTTTCTATATAGGTACTGTTTGTCTTATGAAGTTATCGGGAATCCTACTGATATGATAATTCAGAAAAGTTATATATGTGATACAGGACACAACTAATATTAATCCAGAGTTTTTGGCTCACAGTGACGATATCTATCATTATTATACGACGAACCATCAAACTTGTAGCTATAACTTGGCTCAAAGTAAAGTTTTTCAGTGCTTACTTTGGACTGCCTAGCTCCTCCTCCTTATTAGCCTAGTAATTATTAAGTGTAAATGTAAGAAATATTTATAAATAAACTACTATTATTTAAACAAATTATAACATTTGTGCTTTATTAACTATTGCTCCAAATGGCTAGTCATTATAATATATACCATTTTTTTGTATTTTCACTTTCAGAAAAGAGCCAAAAAATGATATCCTTTAGAATTAACTTTAATTTTACTAGAATCAATTATTTTTTACATATAAAAAAATTCTAGATAATAAATACTATTTGGGTTTAAAGTACGATATCTCACTGCATTTAATTACGTAAAGAGTAAAATTAACCTCAAGCTGTATTAAATTGGAAATCACTAGTATTTGCAAAATATGTATAAAGAAAATAAAGAAATACAGAGAAAATCTTAAACCGTTTTGGTTTTTTATTCACTTCTTTGAAGCGGACTCATCAAAATTAAAAGGTAACTGAATTTAACGTTCGGTTTAGTTGCTGAATGTTTCTAAGGCTAGCGTTTCAGTAAAATTTCTCGGTACAACTTAATCTGTTACAATTAAAGCAATTACAAATGTCATAGCATTTCGAGTTACAGCCAGGTTTGACATGAGCTCGCGACCGTGTAATCAAACGCACGTGGGCGCACGCACTAGTCACTGCGACATACCATCGATAAAATGTATCGATGCGTCTATATCGGTGAGACAAGTAAACTTTATTTTAAACAGATGTTTTATCTCCTGACAGCGCAGTAAATGAACCACAGTTATAGTTGTGATGAATATAAATGTGCGAGTGTTAACATTTGTAGGCATTTTATACACTTGTTAAGAGAGAAACACAGGAGTGCATTATATTATGCCTTTACCCACACTCTCACCTAACCCATGGTGGTAAGATAAACCACTAGTTTCGAATGAAATATTTAACTTTAGAGGTATTTAGAACTTAAGTTTAGAGGTCTTACTTTTATGCGTGTTTATAACCTATAGGTAATAAACTGGTATGACTGAAAAAGAACTCTAAGTTTCCTAGGAAAATTTATTTTTAGAGTCAAATTTAATCACAACCAGGTTTGTTTTATAATTAATATTATTTTTAGGTTAACTTGTTTAAATGAAAAGATGTATAATGTATCAACTGCAACGTCATGTCTCATCCGGTATTAAACAGGTGTAAATCCTATCGATTGTTGGTCTTCACTAGTTTGGCCCGGACATCTGCTAGCGGTTAGCGGCGCCACCGTCGCCGCCGTTTCCGGGTCCGTTTAATTAAATCTTCTTTCTACCTGGGGTGATTTCTGTATATGCGGAAAGAAAATTTATTAATATAAATTTATACCAATAATTTGGTTACCTATATTTTTTTACTATTAGAAATATTGGCGATACATGGAGGGTTTTGTTGCTTTCAACAAACATACAGAAACTAACTATCTATAGTAACTAACAATAAAAAAAATATTTGCATATGAGTTTTCCATTATCAAATATTTTATTGTAGTGATGACTCTCGAACTAATAAGTCCTAGATGCCGATACAGATTCTAACTCATTACATTGTGGGAAGATTATTTGTTTGCTGATGAGTTTAATTAGTTTCGCTTGATTGAAAATATGTTTTTTTCGTTTTGATATTTGATCGAGGCGGTGGCGGTGGCGTCGTCCGTCTGCACACGCGACGCGCGTAATTGAGCGCCGCTAATGGCTCTTTTATGACACCGTTTTAGGAACAAATACTTTCAGAGAATGGGTGTTCATAAATCTTCAGTGGGTTACTTGCATGAGGAATAAACAAAATGGAATTTATTGTTGCTTTAGAATAATACAACAGTCATTTTTTTATAAAAAGGTTTAAGTATGCTTAAAACGCTATTGGCTTAAGCCCCGTTATGGCTATCATTTATATTTGAACAATATTTTGACTTTTTTCAAATCGAATTCAGTAGGTACTACCACAGAAAAAAGAACTCCCCAATCCCGCTCGGTAATAGATCTTTTATTCGTTCGTTAATCGTACGATCATTAATTCCATGTTAAGTACTCGTACTTTCACGAGTGGTATATATCTGTCTCGGATCTAAGGGGTTGCCTTACGTCGTTGATTGGCAACTCATATTTCATACAACAAAAGATCTCCACAATCTCCATGAATTCTGGTTGTCATTTTTAGTATTTGTAATATATATTTATTCATTCACTATTCATAATCATGCATGCAGTATATATATATATTTCATACTTTTTATTAGTTTTCTTTTATTCACAAATACCTCAATCAAATTTCATAGGAACAGTCAAGTTGTTAACTAGATCACTAAGTTTATAAATTCCTTAATCAATAATTATTTAATGATTTTTATCAACATCAATTGGCTATGCCAACTCGCTAACTTCATCAATCTTCACTTGATTAATAAATCCAAGAGCACATTAAAAAAACTTAAATTCTATCATCTCACTTGGAGAAACTAACGCATGTTCAAGATAGCCCGGCCAGCAATAGACGCAGATTTATCCGAATGTGAAAAAAGTGGGAACGTGGCACAAAAAAACCATAACTCCAGGAATAGCCTGAAGCGGGCCGTTGACAGCGAATTTATTAACCATCCGGGATGACAAACTGCGAAATGGGGAGCGGCGGGACGTTACCACGCGTGCGGTCACCGAGCGGCAATGACGCACTTGCATTTGAAATGTTTTTTGTATTATATTGATAGTGCCTGTTTTTGGTATAGATGTAAATGGTGGTATTGAGTACAGTTCTAAACGTGATACATTAGAAATTACTTTTAAAAAACTTTTTGAAGTGAAATCTTCTTTAGCGGCGCTGTGTACTTTTTTTGGAATGGGTAAAAATTTCTAAACTCGCGTCAGGACACGTGACCTGATCGAAATTCGTAAGACGGCGTAGGGCGCTTGCGCGATGTGCGTATAGTCGTGTCATTTTTAAACTTCATAGTGACAGTTACATTATTATTTTTTTTTAAAC
Source organism: Calamotropha paludella (assembly GCA_927399485.1). Taxonomy (NCBI): domain Eukaryota; kingdom Metazoa; phylum Arthropoda; class Insecta; order Lepidoptera; family Crambidae; genus Calamotropha; species Calamotropha paludella. The sequence continues at coordinate 12,543,223 of OV656803.1, read as the reverse complement.
TGTCAGTATGAAATTTTAAAATGGCAGGTAATGTCATGAGAACGCCTGCGTTCAACTGATTTTATTCATTGCGCATGTGCAAAATCCTGCACATGCGCACAAAAAAATGCAACGAACACGACTTGGTGTGTTTGTTGACATGTTTGTATACGATAGCGCAATAAATGAATATTGTATTTTACCACATAAATGATAGCACTTTTATACTGATCATTAAAGCAATTCGTGCGAAATTATTCCTTAACCATTACAAAATATCAAAAATGCACAACGTTAATATTCAAGTTTTCAGTTCTGCCGGCACTCCCGGAGTGCAACCCGTCGTTTTTTTTTTCAATGAGTTTGCTCTTGATCCCAATCAAGCCCAGGGGCCAAGACAAGACCTACGATAGAACTATCTAAGCCATAAGATGCGTTTTCTCCCTGGCTCTGAAGACGGATATGGTTATAAATGTTTGGCAATACAGTCGCAGGGAGGAAGTTCCACTCTATTGCTGAGCGCTAAACAGCTACTAGTAGAAAATAAAACTCCGAAATGTAAATTATTACATAAAAGTAATACCGATATAGTGCATATTTACTTACTACTTAGTGTTCAATTTACTTTTGACACCTATCTATGAAATTATATGTAGGAGATAAAATTTGTTGTATATTTGTCGTATATTAGATATTCAATGTCCAATATTCATACAAATTAATTTTTTATTTTTATCACCATGAATGAATCGAGAACCCGTGGTAACGTGCGGGTGCGGATCGCGGGGTACGGAGGGCGTGATGTATAGGTTTTTAATTAGGACTTCCCTTTGAATCCACCGCGCGACTCCGCGACGCCGGTTTGTACACGGTAATGACTGAATTTCAAACAGCTTTGAATTGCTACGACTGAATTAATAAAGAACAGGAAACAATAGAAGTGAAGTCAAATACAAACACTTGTCAAAACTGTAAAAAATAGACTGGGAAATGGGTGACGAAATATTTATCCTTCAGTAAGTTTGAGTTTGATGTCGACGATATAATAAATTAGAAAATAAATTAACATTTACGATTAAGAGATGAAAACAAAATCGTCCAATCCGCATGGCCACACATGGAAAATAAATAAAATACAATGTACTAATTAAAAATAAATGAATTATTTTATTAATCTTACTTTAGGTATCGTGTTATTTCTGTTTTTACATTGCTTGTTTTCGTAATTTTACTGACACCACGTATATGTTGTGGCTTGGTTTTAAAACTCAGTGTAAGTTTAAATTTTTAATAATTGTAATGTAAATTGAAGTATAGAAACATAATGATTAGCCCTTCAGCAAGTGATTGCAGGGCTTAAGCCACTTAAGCAAAGTCTGATCATCGAATGAGTGACCATCAAAATTTACGATCTTGATCTTCTACGTTCTTAAGAAGATACGTTTAGATGTTTCATTTAGCTGTGTATCCCGGCTACTTTTTGAAATCAAATAGCTTTAGAGCTTCCTTAAATACTGTCCCGACTGTTTTTTTCCAAATAATTTTGTTAAGTCCAAACATAACCAAGCTCGGGCTCGTGTATCACTTGGTTATTTACGATTCGAAGATAACGATCACAGATCAACATTCGATGCCCAGTTCGGGTAGACACAATATACGTAGGAGTCTACCAATTTAAAGATGTTTTCCAGCGATATGCTGACAGAGTGACATTTGGACTCGGCTTGCTTGTTAACTTGATGGTTTGGTTAATCAAATTAAATTAGTTCTAGGTATATCCACATAGGTTATGTTGTAGATGTTTTTGTATTCTATATTATATAGAACAACAGTATTATTTATTGCTCACTTCACTACCTATCTAATATCTGGAAATAATAAATGATTTTTGAAGGTGCGTCCGATGATACTTATACAATGTACAGTGTTCTGCAATATTTTTAGTACAGCTTTTAAAAATTGTGTGTGCAAAATATGTTTCTCTAGTACGAGCATTGGTGCTATAAGAATTATAGCGAAATCCTTAATTTGATTTTGCTTCTAAATTTTGAATAATTTTCGTCATTTAAGTATTGTAAATATACAATATATAATTAAAAACTTTTTGTAACATTAATTCGTCATTTTTTGTGGGATTTTCACTATTTCAAGAAATGTCTTAGTGTCAAAATGCAGAATTTCTTGGTTTTTCGTGTTTATCTGCCGGCAAGCCAAGAGTATTAAATGAAAATCCTGTAATGTGTTTTATATTCTTACCTACTTACAGATAAAGGGTATTCTCACTTAAGGATTTTTTTGATATGTAACATAACTTGAATAAGTACCTGATTGTTTATGAAAAATACCACAGAATATCACAATGTATTGAAAGTATGATGATAATCGTTGTTTGTTTCCAATTTTCACGGTCATATTGCTTAAGAAAAGCGCCGCTGTAGTAATTTATGCAATATCTTTGACTAGAAACCGTTATCTCACCTTTGACTAACCTCATGAATTCTTACAGTTGATAACCGTTCCCGTGGTACTACCCCCACTGTATGTGGCAAAAATGTGTTTATATTATATCGTTATTTCTATATGAAATAATTGTTAACGGTAATAAAAAAATAACATTGAAGTGAAATAAAAGGTTACCTTAATAAATAAATAAAATAAATTTTAGGGCACCCCCGTGCGCCGTTTGTAGTAACAAATCCTGCTGCACTAAAGATCCAGCCATCAAATCCTGGTAGGGAATCATTACATATGTTTATGTGATGAGCCCAAGCATTTGTTTTTGAGTCATAGTCGCCATATACTTCTTAATTAATTCTATACTTTTTTACTACTCAGTCTACAAGTTCAACATAGTTTGACACTAAGTAATTGTTATGAGTTATTAAAAAAACGTTTTTTGAAAGCAGTCGTTTAATCCGTGTTGTGTTATGGTGATAGTAATTGCATGGTATGATGCCTGCGGGATTCTCCCTTAAAGCTCACTTCAATCTAGTCAAAATTATTCACGGCAATCTGCATTCCAATCTCACCCTATAACCAATTTATTTCCACTTCGTATTGCCAACAGTGGTTTCCATAAATCACATCTTTCCCACCTGGTTTATTCCCATCATCCGTGATTCATCCACAGATGCCGTGCCCACGCTCCATTAGAGATGGTTGCATTAACCACTGGTTATTGTTACGAACACTTAACATCACCCTTTAATAGTGTTTGAATGACAAAGAAATTATAAAGGACGCGATCCATTCTACAGATTCATTAAATGTTAATACTTTGTATCCGAAAAATCGCACTTATGAGCCGATTCAGGAGACCCGAATTACACCTGTGACAAGTGCTATTATAATTATTATAATAGCATTTTTTATTGAAAAAATCTAACAATCGAATGCTTCAATATCAAAAAATACATGAATTGTATTCTTAATACTTTTGTTTATTTAAAAAAGTCATGTAAATGAAAAAAGCTACCAAGGCTGTTTTTAAAATAAATCATATAACGTAAAACTCTCTATACTCTCTCCCTACTACTGTTTAAGTGTCTCTATCAGCTATTAAGGCCTGAAAATCTAATCAATTACTCTGAGATTTACTAAAAAACATTAATAAAACAATGAGGTGAGGTAGTATATAATCCCACTATCACAATATTTCCATTATTAATCTGCTTGATCACAAAACACTCAGTCGCGTCGGCCCCCAGCTCAATGCATGCCGTATCTACATCCCAGCTCTTCCGCAATGTTTGGACAAACACTGCGTTGTATCGATACGATTAAATCACGAAGTGGATATATTTTACTACTATTGTGGTCGTGATTATTTTGACAAGAATATAAGATTATAACTTTCATGACTATACTTTTTTTCTGCTAGAAACTTCTGTGTCACATATTTTCTTATTGTTAAAGAAGAATTTAATGATCAAAACATACATTAAGTAAGAACAGCTGGAATCGAATTTCTTTAGTAAATATAAACGAAAATTATTGTTACCTATTATGTGGATCGCAAAATTGACGCATCAATACATTTATTTGTCTATATTTATAGCCATCTTGTAGAAATAATTTTGTACAGACTGCACACAATTTTATGTTAAAACTTTTTAAATTTAATTGTTATAATGTCTTGCACTAATTAGCATGCTTTAACTTACATTGTTTGTTTTTTCACTCTTGAAATGAAATAATATTTATTTAGGTAACTTATATTTTGTTGCACAGTATTTTCAATGACTTGTTATTATATTGTGACGGTGGCGTGATACAGAAGCGGGATCTAGCAGGGAGGGCACTGACAAATTGCCACACAATTGGACTCGACGGGTGCTCCTTTCATACAAACAGGGTCTCTGGAGACGTGAAAGGGAATATATGGTGTTTTGTGTTATTCATGAATGTGTGTTAAAGCCGTATGTGTAATAGTCGGTGTTAAAAAAAATAGGGCCTACAATCGGAAAACTGTATTGAATACAAATTGCGCTCGCGATATTCTAAAATAATTACGAATATTAATTCCTTCTTTAATACAGAAACTTCATATTTACCGACATAAAACCCAATAAGACATAAGACATTGTTTTTTCAAAACAATTTAAATCGATTTTAATATTTATTATTGATCTTAATACATGTTCAATATTTAATTAACAAGCTAATACTAAACACCACTAGTTTATAGCGTTTAATTAAAGCACTCCAACGATGCATTGAATCCGCTCGTCGTCAATCGATCTTGGCGTCGTTGCTCGGTCGATTGACAAGCATCAATCAATCAATAAACTAAACGATTAATAGGTCGCTACGAGAAAACTATTTTCACCATTTCTTTAAGATTAAGTGTCGACAATTTCTGTTATATTATGAAGACCACTAAAATCTATTGCGCTTTTTAATTTTGCATGCTATTTTTTTATATTCTCAATAAATTTCATGTTTTAATTTCATATTCATATTAAATAAGAAAAAAAAATTCTTGGCATTTGCTATCATGACATTAGCAAGAAACCATTTATTGATAATCAAACAGCTTGAATTATAATGTAATACTAGCAACATTAATCCCTTTCCCATAGAATTCGGCACACAAGTCCATTATCAGACTTTCGTGCACTCTTGTTGGGGGTAAGTGCCGCAGGGTTGAAACCTTGGGCATAATTAGTGGATTAAATTCAGGGGGAGAAATATGAGTTGCGCGATGAGTATAATCGGTCTAATAGGAGTAAAAAAATTTATAAACAGTCATTTTATGAGTGTTTTTGTTGCCTAGATTGTTTTAGTAATTTTTGGTGTCTAAAGTTTAGACACAAGTAATTTGTTATACTAATCTTGGCTACATGTTATCTTATATGAAACTTAAAGCTCCTTAACTCCTAAAAATCGTTTATCGGGTCGGTTTACAGCTCTTGTGAGCATTTTATTATCTTATTCCTATCTAAATGTAGACACTGAGCTAATTCCGCTTATCGTAATTAAGTCGTTTCTCTCAACCTCGTTAAAATCACAGCTACGTGTTGAACTTTTAGTGTTCTTATCAATAGATGATATAATTTAAGAGAAAAAGTTGTCGAACATGGCTTGTTTTGTGTCATTATTATGCTTATAAATTCATCTACTAATGAACGTTTTACAACACCTTGTCTGTCTGTCTTTACGACTAGGACATGGCTGATGTTTATTTTTATTTCCTTTTCGGCGCCATCTCGTGTTAGTAGAGAACGTGAATTCGTTTGCGGCATAAATTTGTATAAAGACTTTTTATTATTGTGTAAACAACTATTTTTTTTTTATTTATTGATCAATGTTATCAACTATACTATTCGATATATCTATCCGGAACAATACATGCATTTATATGAGTAGATACATATCTTATCTTTTATCCCATCACCAGTCAAGGGGTCTGTCAGTGCCTTTTGCTCTCCGGTGCTGTCCAATAAAAATGTATTGTATAAAAGTATGCATTGTATGTACTACGCTGTCGTGAAAAAGGGTGAAATTAAATTACAAACAGTACGGACAGCATTTTCCAATCACAAGCATTGTTTACATATTGAAGAAACATAAAAATTTGGCGCATTAGAAATGATAAACTGTTTTGTATGTGCTTCCGTCAAGCAGCGGATATCTTTCAGCTGAGATGAATTGTATATGTTAATAATTATATTATATTTGCTTTACCGACTTTCCCTATAGATCGTCTTCAACACAAGTCTTAAGTGACAATACATAGTTCGGTTTCTTCTGCAAGTAGGCACGTAAGAAAAGAGGAAAGTGCCAAAAACTAAAAACTTTATGTGCAAAGCTAGTAAGATATAAATTTAATGTCGTTTTTGTAATTACTTAAGGGTATAGTTACAATCCACACCAGGCCCGCTTGTCGTACCACAGCTGATTATCCCTTGGTGTATTCATCCAAAGGGAAAGTCTTTGTCCCATCAGTAAGGACGTTTATAGACTGAGGATAACGATAGTGACATTGCACTGCAGATAATGGTAAATGATGAAACTTCATCTTACTCTAACCAGCCGTATTCGTAGCTCCAATTTAATAGTATTTCTTAATAAAAATCAAAATAATTTTCGTTTCTTCTTTCCAGGTGCTGAAGTACTGCGAACACCTACACGGAAAATGGTACTTCAGCGAGATTCGAGCGATTTTCTCCAGGCGGTACCTGTTGCAGAATGTCGCAATCGAGATGTTCCTGGCTAGCAGAAGTTAGTATCTATGATAACCACTGATTTCTAAAAAATACTATTCGGGTTATTCAAATATAAAAGTATCGTAAATATCTAGATTATCTGAGATATTTACCAAATTCGGATTTGCAAATGCGAATTTTCAAACGTTCCTGGAACTAGTATACGATCCTAAACTGTTAGATATGTCAAATGCCACTGCGACTGTGACTAATAGGTAATCAAACGTATCCTTTCAAATATACTTACCAAAATAATGTATGAAAAAATATTCACTTATTAACTTTGTCACTAAATTTTTTTTGAAATGGATATTCACTGCATTTGCCCGCTATCAAAGTCTTCATAATTTGAGAGGATACTTGCGAAGCTGAAATCTACCCGACTCAAAGCGCTATCGGTAACTATAAAAAATGTAGAAAATTAATAGAAAACAAAAATCTAATAAAAAACTTTCAATATACGAGTTCCTATTTAGATTAATCTATGCTAATCCGGAGATTATGAGATGTGTCATATATCTTAATTTCCGGATCGGCAAATTCTGATCAGATTATCTGCAATTGTTTGGCTACGTTAAAAAATTCCACTGATTTAAAAGCTGCGCTATGAAAATAAAGTGTAAATTTTAAAAATTTGATACGATATCTATGAGATGGTTAAATTACTTCATCCACATGTATGTAATTCATTGATGTAGTATATAACTACACTGTATAGTTAAAAAAAATAAAACCCTATTTAAGGCTAATGCGAATGTAAAATTAGCTTTTTGTTCTCATAATTATCACCATGGGTATCATAAAAAATTATAATTAATACACTTCACATGATTGATGATGATAACCAAATGAGCAACGTTGTCTTCGATTATGCGATTCACACCAGTTCAACCGCGTTAGACACTTTAAGACAGAAGATAAACTTCAAGTGTTATAGGAAGATGAAGTTGTATTGGAACAAGAAATATTACACACAAGTTGCTGAAATACCATAGACTTCGTATGCCATGACAAAATTTAATATACAACCATTACCCAAATAATCAAAATTGCAGAAAGGTTTTATTTTTAATTTTGTTTTGCTTCTTAATATCTGTTCATCTTATTATATGACTTTTTTGGTATGCATAATTTAGAAATTACTCTTTGTTAATTTTTCTTTAATAACTTGTTCATATAATGTTATCCACCGAAAGTAAATTGTGGTCAAAGATATTATCAAAGGGCAATACTTTTTTCTACTGACCACCAGACCGTCATACTTAGATTCTATATCGGTCTTATAATGTGGAATAGGGATTTTCAATCTCTGCGCAAAGACTGACACTAGAGGCAACTAAACTGAGCCAGCGAGAACAGACACTTGGAACCATTCCAAAATGTACCTAAGAAGAAGCGCCAAGGTGAAGCCATTTTATTACATGGTGATTATAAATCCTGGTTTACCAATGAGGATATGTCAATTCAACATACGACCTCATACACAGACGACCCGCACTTAGAACTAAATGAAATGGAATGAATTAAAATGGAAAATAATCATCATTATTTAATGGATTTTAAAACAGAAAGAAAATGGCCAAAACTCGCTCTTCTCGATTTTGAAACGACAACAAAGAATCGGAAGATCTTCATTTGCCTAAGAGTGCGCCCAAGCTCTAAAATCAAAAATCTTTACGGTGACTGACTGAAAATGGCAACCTGTCATTATTCACGAAAGAAATCGGTGATAACAATATAAATCAAATTTAGTTCATTTCTCACGGACGCATGTGGGATAAAAGCGATATTAATATTCCTGTACAAATTTTATACTTATCCTGTTATGTTTATTTGCAGCATCAATATTCTTCGCTTTCCCCGATCAGGCGACTGTGAAGAAAGTTATAAAAGCTCTACCCAGGGTCGGCGTCGGCATCAAGTACGGCATCCCGCAAACCAGGTTAGTTCATTGCTTTAGTCACAGACAATTGTTCAAAAGTTTTTGTGATGAAACAAAAACTGTGCCAGAAAGAACAAAAATACTACAACATTAATTTTTCAAGTGATACCATCTAGTTACACAGAACCACACTAAAATGGCAGTGCTTATCGAAACAAAGACTTGAAAAACCGTAAATCTGATTGGCGTACACTCGTCTTTGTATTTTCTAATTTATTTACTTTTTATAACATCAAAGTTATAAATTAGTGCTGTTTCAATTTTCAAGAACCTTCGTTAAACATATAGGTAACATGCAGATTTACTATACCGTTCGATACTAATAATTGGATATATTTTTACGTTAAGACAAAAACACTGTAACCACTAACAATAAATTATCCCAATTGTTAAGTTTTCGATTTTCAAACTCCCATAAATTTCTTTTATAAAAATCAAGTGGCCGTTTTTTGTTTTTAATTCCTCTTGTATTTTTAATGATTAGAAAAATATTTGCTCAAAACATCTTTTGCTTCTTTTTGCCAGAAAAAAGTTTAGTCGGAATTAGGCAATATTTATATGTCAAAGTGACGTTTCTCTTAGAGAAGTGACTACACAAAGAAAAAATTTGCACATAAAAATATAACGATATACCTATGGGTAAACTTAATTATACAAAAAAGTTTAATGACTTTATTAAAAACAATGAGTTCGAAATATGAAATGATTTCAATTATAAAATTAACGTCACAATAAATTTGATTATAGATCCTAGGTTGATCTGCTGCTAACTTTAAAAAAATATTGTATAATATGCTGTAGACGTTTTCTCGATTCTCTCGACACATATCAGCAACTGTTAGCAAATAAGTCATAATTTCTACCGTCTAATAGATTTTAATCCTATATTAATCCGTTTTCAATAATGATCCTTCAATTTTGAAATGTTTAGAGAATAATACGGAATGTGTTATATATATTCTAGCACAATAACTAAATAAATAGAGCCTTTTCAGAATATAGGCAGGAAATACAGTGCTGCCATCTGTTGCCATCGTACGTTGAAGCGTTATTAAGTAAACCTTGAATGACAGCATGGATATGCAGTACTCAGTAATGAAGTGACTTAAAAAAATTCCACTAGATGGCGTTGCTAAGTATTAAATAAAAACGTGTGACCTCTCATCCTATCTTATCAGTTATTTATTTAGCTACGCTCTCTGTAGTTAATAGAATATTAACAAACAGATAAAACTATCAATGAAAAGCTTTATGAGATGAATTTGAGCAGCAATTTTACAAATTCTTAGTCACATTTTAAACCACCTTTGTTTATTATTACTTAATCATTTTATTTTATCTATACATATATATATATATAAAGTAAAAAGGTTTTTTAGTAATATGTTTAGTAAAAAGGTTTTTAAAGTAAAAAGGTTTTTTAGTTAATATGTTCTATTTTGAAACGTAATTATAGTGAACAACTACCTAATTATTTGAATACTCATACCTACTTTTAATATAAATTTGGACAAGCCTTAAAATAAATCAATAAGCTTATTATAAGAAATTCGAAAATAAAATACTTAGGATGGAAAACAACACGATCATTTTATTCACTCATATAAAATATAATAATAATATTAATAATTGCTTTCATCACAGTTCTAAGTTTTAAAGATCACACGCCAAACATCATATTGCAATAACTCAATATTTAACTTTTTCGCAGAGGTGTTTGATTCGTAGCTAAAACATTTATTTGTTGCTATAAAACATATGTATAAAATTATAATTCTATTAGTAAATCCTTAAATAAGCACAAATTACTTAACATCTCGTTTTAAATGAGAATAGTATTTTGTAAATTTCAGGTTTTACTTAGGGTATTTTTTTATGTACCAATAGGTAGTAATTGAAAATATAAATCTTAAAAAAAGTATAAAAGTGATAATTTTTCTGAAAATAATTAAGTTCCGTTATAATATTTGTACTCGAATGCCCATGTACACATATATAATAATATAATACATTATCGTCACCTCTTAGGAACTACAACTAATTACGGAATGTAATGTTTCTTACAACTACATATTTAAAATCACACGAAAATACCTTAAGGTAAAGATCACAAAACAAAAGTTATTACGCTTACTGGTAACCAACGTTTGCCCAAATGTTTTTAACAACCCTGTACGGACATCGCAGATAAATAAAATCAAAGTAAAAAGCACTCTATCAAACCTATTCACAACTATTTATTGTTTCTCAACCTTCTCTTGAATCCAATTGGTGGAAAAAATATCATTCTTCTCCAAATTCACAGCTGCTTCGGCGCTATGCCTCCTTTGTACAGGTCTACCTTCAATACTGCTCTTTTTTTCTTTGTACCCCTCTTCAGGATCAATCTCTTTCCGTTCTTCATCGAACTGTCTCATGATTTCAGTCAAAGTCTTTCCTTTAGTCTCCGGCAAAAAGAAATAGCAGTACATTGCCCCTAGCAGAGCACAGCCGCCGAAAAGATACAACGTCCCATTACTTGTCAACAAGTTCTCTAGTTGGGGATAAGTTTTAATATTAAAGAAGATAAGGACGTAAGCACAGCATGAAGTAGCGCCAGACATAACTCCTCTAATATCCTGAGGATACAGCTCTCCAGACATTATCCAAGGTAATTGTAAAAAGCCCACCATACTGAAAGACACGTGAAGAAGGACGCAGGCTAGTTTTACTAAAGGAGGCCCATCCACACTGTCGCATATAGCTGCCCCGAGCATGGCTACTCCAAGTAGAAGTCCAGAAGTGGCAGCCAAAGTCTTCCTTCTAAAACTGTTGATTAAACACGCGCCAACGGCACCCATAAATACCCTAACGCCTCCGACTATAATAGAAGCCGTGAATTCATTGACACTGGTCCCAACCGACTTGAAGAAGTCCACAGCGTAGTACAAGATAACATAGATTCCGGACATCTCTTGAAAGATGAAGAACACAATTAATAGGACGAAGGGCTTCATAACGCTTCTCCTCTTGAACAAACCAAGTTTCTGGCGGAAAGTCATGGTCTCTCCCATTTTCCTGTCTTTGGTAAACTCCATAAGCTCCTGCTGCGCTGTGCTATTGTTCTGTCGCAGCCAGAACATAGCACTGTATGCTTCTTTCATATGACCTTTAGACGCGAGCCAAAGCGGCGATTCTGGGACGAAATACATGAGGAAGGGTGTGAGGAGTGATACTCCGGCGCATATAGCGGCAACTTTTCGCCAATGCACGAAAGCGCCAAGGGAGTAAACCACAAATATACCGGTCGACACCAATCCGGGGCCTAGAGCACTGAGGACCCCTCGCTTTTCTGGTGTTGTTATTTCAGCAACGTAAATGTAGGATACTGTTGACATACCTGAAAATTAAATGAAAAAGCGATCAGTAAATGCATGACAGATGATCTTAGATCCAATTCGTATTTAAAATTTACTTCTATTTAACGTTCAGTTAAGGATAAAAAAATAACAGCCGTAGGAAAACTTTTATTTTTAGAGCCAGAAATGTGATTATCTGATAAAATTTTCAGAATCGCCCAATGAACAAAATAAAGTATTGATATTCGTATCCTTAAAGCACATTTCACGTAATCGTCAATCAGTCTTCCCATATCGATAACAACACTACGATATTGATCATTATTGTACGGTCATAATTAAGATGTAACCAAGGTAATGATTAAAACCCTTAAGACCATTATAATAAGATAAAACTGTTGTGAAATATTAATTTAAAAACAATAAATAATCCCTATTCTAATGCATGCCTCTAAATCCTTTTTTATTCAAATAATCGGCATATATTATAGCAGGAACAAAAACGAATCCAGTTCATGCATGCCATTAAAAAAATATGTATAAGTATAGGTTGCATGTTTTCTAGTAGGAAATATATTCGTATTCAAATGGGGCAAAGATTTAATCTAAACAAAATTTAAGTTCATTATATTGCATTGCAAAATTTTAGTTTCGGTAAATAAGTAGGTATTTAGATTGTTGGATCTCTGAAAGTATACTCGGACCGCATCAGTGTCTAGTTCAGCTACTCTTATACCACTGATGTTACTTTTGTCGTTTAAAGTGGTGCTTACCATGGTTTAATTTGAATGACTATAGCTATTGAGCCAAATTAAAAAAAAATACTGACCAATAGTGAACCCCGTGATGAACCTGCCAACGCAGAGGAAAACGTAAGTCTCGGAGAAGGCGATGACAAGCCAACCGATGAGATTGGGCAGCACTATTGACTGCAGCAGCAGCCGCCGTCCCACCGCATCCACCATCATACCGCCCAGTAACGCCCCCACGGGGTTTGAGATCACGCCCAAACTCGCTGATGACGAAATAAATAAAAAATATAATGATACAAAAAATACAGTCAGATCCACAATGGGTAAACAAACGGACAACACATTCACAATGGGCATTAATTTTTTTCAAAACCCTATTTTTACTCTTTGTTTTAATATTTCTTCATTACTATTCAAAATAAATAATTGAAAAATGTTACTATACAGTTCAAGAATACATGTGTGATAATTTAGATAGTAATATATAATTATGTTATATATTAATTGAATAAATCCTCGGATTGCTCCTTTGATATTTTATAATTTTAATGGTTAGCCTTTGAGTTATAATTTTAAATTAGCATCACCCTAACTTTCTTGTGATCCCTTGTGAATCTTTTATGTGTAAGCGAAACAGTATTACGATGCAAAATAATTAAATTGTCGGAAATACGTCAACGTTGGCTTAATAGTACCAGATACGATGCTTAACCTCCAGATTTTACAAAACATAATGTTATTTTAGTAAACTTTATCAATCTCTTTCTTAGTTACATTGACTATCGGAATTGACTATTCCAATGTTTACGTAAGGTCAAACAGAGGTCGTGCCTAAAATATACGGATAATCATTGCATATTTAACCTATTTAAAATAAATCACACATTATCGAGTGGTGGCCGGCAAAGTAAAATAGCAGCAACACTTCACACTAAAGCGTCATAAAAGGCAACTAGTGATACTGGTAACAATCAGCATACTCCTTCCGTATATCGCAAAATGGGAAATAGTTTTTCTGAATTATGGTATTCTACTAAGATCTTTATCCCTCCTGCTCAGTGTGGACATTATGGCAAAACACCTCTACTATTGGGGGAGGCGTTTGTCCAGCGGTAGTCTTTTGGAAAAGATGATGGATATGAAAATCACAATAAAATTTCTAATACCTACCTAGAAGTATGCAAAAACGACAGCAGTCTTAGTACTGTTCATGTGAAGGGTACTATACCATATAACGTTGAATTGTTAACAAATCTTGTTGTTAAAAGAAATGTAGCTATTAGGTAATATTTTTCTTAATCTGAGATGGTTTAGTCTAATCTTACGTCTTTTAAAAACCTTACATTCCAGACTACAGACACTGCGAAAAAATTACTGTAGCATTTCAAAGGCTACTGATTCAGATGGAACTCTAGCATACAGAATACGTTTAGCGACTGCAAGGAATGCCACATTATCGAAATAAATAAACAAAAGAAAATCTATATTTAAGACTGGCCCACAGCCAAATATAACAAATCCTTTTTAATCATAATGCCACATTTAAAGACAAGTTGTACGTTTTGGTGTTTAGCCAAAGCATTACATTATAGTGTCGTTAAATTATCCAAGCAGAATTATTTAAACACATGTCGCCTACAGCGTCAAAGCAATAAAAAATCTTTATAATTGTCTTTGACTTACTAACAATAAAGTTTTATCGAAATTACTTGAAGTAAAGGATATTAACATATTAATTTAATAAAGTTTTGAATATAAAATTAACTGATTCTCATTACCTATGCATTTCCAATATTCTCACTCGATTAAAATATTTGTTCTCCTAGTGTTTATGCTCAGGTTGTTTTTACTTCAGTTTGTGATCGTCGATAAGATATCTCGGCTATTTTTAATTGTAGCATTGCGATAGACGCCGAAAGGAATCGTAAAGTACCTAATTAATCGTAAACTAGTAATCATATTCTTTTCTAGTTAGAATCTATTAAAGTATCACACTTTTTATTACAGGTTACAAATATTATATTATTGCGAGTATAGTGTCTTCTTAAAATTGAAACTTAATATTAACTTTATTTATTTTTAAATTTGCTGTTGTTAAATATGTTCGTATTATTACAATAGAAAATGTCATGCTCCTGGTGTAATTTACTTCTTCGAACGTCTTTCAGACAAATTAATTACTTTTTCAGATTTTTTAAAGTGTGTGATAACTGATAATTGTGACAACTTGGTTCAGTTTTGTTTATTATAAAAGGTTTTTCAAACTAACCTGCTATTAAAATGATACCTAATTCGTGAAAAAAGTTGTATAAAAAAATAATTATATCCTGTTATATCGCTCTGATTACTTGAATGCATTTAATTTAATTGTATTATATAAGGCCTTTGAATGAATGTGTCTTATTATTTCAGTCATTAGATAAAATAATGTAAGTAATAATTATTTTCCTTAATTATGATTACGACTATGCAATAAGATATACAGATAACCTGATTACATGTTAGGAGTTAGCAAAATGTACAAATTTAATAGATTTAGTTATAATCGGCTAAGAATATTCACGGCTTCGTGACTTTCACAAATTCGCATTTGCATGATCACTATTATATATTAAAAAAAAATCTTTCTCACCTATCCATGAGCTCTGCTCATATGTGATGTTGGGATGCTCGTACGTATACTGGGGTAGCAGAACTGCAGAGAAGCCCTGGCAGAACCCCACCGATATATTGATGGACTGCGCTGCAAGCGCCGCCAACACCTGAAAATAAATAAACTTTTAGTAAGACTTAATTTCTCGCATTTTGACAACTTCGTACAATCAGTCGGTCCGTGATTGGGAAATCCTTTAAAGTTGGTTGGAATCAAGATAATTTTGTTCAATTAGAAGAAATAACTTAACCTAATATTTTCCCACAGAAACAAAGGTCTACCATAACAATGCCGCTACTTCTATCATATAAAAAACCACACCTGCTGTCGAGATAAGTGTGCTTGCAAACTCATCAAAGTTGCAACTACTCGTTTATCTTTACAGACGTGCAATATCGTTATAATCTTTCTAATCAAACCAGTAGACACTGCAATATTGTTTCATAAATATACCTATTTAATGTTTAAACAATACTGCATGTTTAATTAAAGTGTACGATGAGAACATTAATGAAAAATCTCAGGCCCTGGTATTTGAAACAATATATGAAAAAGGAGAGATAAAGGCAAAAACCTCATTTATGACAATACAAACATCAAATCACATTGGACTAACAGCACTTGTCAAACATATATATTCCACAAAAAATATCAACGCACATTTTGCCATAATCACAATAATGCAGGCAAATAAGCGGCTGTTACCGCCTTTAGCGAACAATTACTGTGAAAATGGTTGTAATTGCGGTGTTGTTATTAATGTCATTACTTCTCGTCATGTCGGATAAGCACTGGTGGTCATCGTGGTGTTATACAATAACAGCCGCTTCGATTTGCGACAATTTTTTCTACGGAAAACACGTAATAAAGAAGAAATCTCATTCAGTTTAAGAAAATTTCAGAGGTTCGCCTCTATTCTTTGAATTGGATTCTCGAATGTATCACTGTAAAAGTTTTTTTATGAAACAAAAATATTTAAGCGGTAACCTATGAATGGCCATAGCATGTCTGTGAAAAATAATTTAAATTTATAACTTTTATTATAACATTCATTACATGTCTGTATTTAAGTAAAGCTGTACAAATATTAAAATTTAAATACATACTAAAAAAATAAAGGCCCGAAGTACGTTTAATTGATGTTAGTATATTTTCTTGTTGACTTGCTTTCATAAAAAAAATAATCTTCTTAAATATTGAAGTTTATAAGAAACTAACTTTTTATACACTATATTACCAGTGCGACTATTGCATCAGTAGCTAGAGCGTCTCATTCTCCGATCGTATCTCTGTGGCAATCAGTGCCTACATATATACGTCATATTTTCATCGTTGATGTGCAATGATGATTTTCATCGTTCCGGTAGTTGAACGAGGTGTGTAATGTGTTCA
Organism: Calamotropha paludella; assembly: GCA_927399485.1. NCBI lineage: Eukaryota > Metazoa > Arthropoda > Insecta > Lepidoptera > Crambidae > Calamotropha > Calamotropha paludella. The sequence goes on along the minus strand of OV656803.1, from coordinate 12,526,460 downwards.
AGCTACTGTTTATGTGAGCAGAAAAAATAAGATGATTGGCACACTGTCATTTATGTATTATAACCAAGAAATAGTTATTTGTTATGCAACGCTGCAAAGTTGAGATTTGGTCGCGAATTACCTCTCTTGAAACGGTTTTAAGGGTGTCAAAGGTACGAGATGCTGAAAACTTTGCTGCCGAGTGAAACAAAATTTTTCACCTCACTACAGCGAGGAAATTTTAGGTCCAAGAAAGACAGCTTAAATAAAATAGTGAAATGGTATTAATTTTATTATTATAAACTAAAAGTGAAATTGCTTCTTTGCTATTATTTGTAATGTTGAATGATTTTTTTTATTGTTTTTATTATAAATGTGAATTGATTTGTTTTATTTTAGAGATTTTTTGTTGCTTTGTATACTTAGATACGAGTAAATATTTAAATATAAAGGTTCTAATTTTAAAACACTTTTCCACTCTAGCGGATAAAACGCAATTTTCCACGCAGGAATTGAATGACAAAACAAACTTTTCCGAGCGTGTGAGGTGAAAAAAATATTTTCAGTAGTTAAAGATAGGTTTTATATTATTAAAGCGATTTTAGCAATATTGTTGTTTGTGCACAATCCTTAGTAGCAAAACAATAATTATGTATAATACACTCTTTCTATTTTCTTCTACTATTTTTATGATTCTATGCCACATGATGTCTTAGCTATCAATTTAACGGTCTATTACTAAATTATAGAAAAGGTAATTTCTCGCTATTACATCAATTTTTTTTTACCTCTGTAGAGTATCGTGTTACTATGCCATTTTCTGCGATGAATATTGAATTCGGTAGTTCATCCTTTTCCGTTTATAAGCATCCATTCAGAAAGTACTATTCTACTGAACTATTGGAATTGCAAATGTCAATTGCCCGAGTTTCTTCATCGCAATTTTATCATAGATCTTGTTTTTTAAACATAATTTCACAGTCGGAGACACTACAATGTCCACATTTCACAAACACAATAAGTTTTAGTCGTCTTTGAAGCGATGTACATAGCAACAAGACGTCATTGCAATGAGACAGTCATTCTGTACGATTAGCGGCAAGTGAGTCTAATACACGTGCCTCATGTTAGCTTGGTAGCTTCTGTCGTAATTACACGCTTATCTCGGTGATTGATTACCAATGAAAGAACAATAATTTCTTATGTAACCAAGATGAAAACCGCTTTGAAGCTATAATTACACTAAAATGTGGCATTGTGTCTATATGTTTCATTTAACATAATAGTACTTGATTAAATAAGTATCTCTATTTATTACATGAAATGGAAATAACGGAACTTTACTATTGAATTTTTAAAGCCAGCTTGAATGTGGTGGATCTAGCAATATCTAAAAATAGTCGAAATATTGGTGAATTACAATATATCTTAATCAAGCGTACTCATTAGTAATACCATTGTCTACATATACGCTTACATATTCAATTTATTATTATTGAAAAGAAGCAGAACTCAACATCTACCTACAATTATATAATTTGAAATGTTTATAAAAATATAAGTCAAAAAGAACTTTAAATTTTCCTAAGCATTGTTCAACGTTTCGTAACAGGTTGCCATATTGTTGTCCACAGATTTTAATTTTCCGAAAATTATCAAAACCTTAAAAAACAGCATTAGCGATAATTCTTTTTCTGTCTGTTATACGTTACTATTTTCTTTATCGATGTTTAGTTTCTATAGAATCTGTACTCCATGATGGAAAGGATCTCCATGATAATCGGGCCTACGCTGCCAGCATGCATTAAGTGGATTGGCCTATATGGAAAATTATTTGTTTAGTGATTTACTAATGTGCATTTTGACAAAGTTTCAAACGGAAATGTATTCATATTAGCCACAAGGGCAATAGACACATTTAAAAAGTAAAATATTTTTATTGTTATGATAATCAACAAACATACTTTTAGCCAATACTGTGTATTAAAGCTAATTTTTTAATATACTATCTCAGGTATCTTATAAATACATAATTTATGTATTTTTGATTATTTTTAAATCTCGTTAGATTTAGGTTACATAGTAACACTAATATAGAACAATAAAGGCAGTACGCAAATTAAAAATCTTTACTATAAAATATAAGCTTTTGTATTATATGAAATCAGACGTGTGAACATAGTTTAGAATAGAACAAAATCCAAATTCGATTTCAATTAAACTAAATAAACAGAATAAATAAAAATACACATACTTATCTAAAGAACCAATATGCTAATATCGATACTTATTAAGGTTTATTATGTACCTACGTACCAAGCCTTACAAATCGGAAGGATATCACAATACGCAACCGGGACCGCGCAGCGCCGACCGTCTTCAGCTAGCATTATCATTTTGTGATCATGAACTAGGTTTTAAATAACAACATTAAGTGGAGATATAACTATATGAAAATAACCGTCATATTGTTCCATTGTTGCCAAAATTGCCACGCCGGTCATCGACGCTATGAAATCATAATTATTGGCAACACCTAATGACTACTGTTGATACTTTTTTCTACTAAATGGTCCGATTTTTGTATAACTATAGTAGAAAATAAATGGTAATTTTAAAGGTTAGGCGTGGGCTTTATAGTGCTATGCAAATAAAGTTAGCATTGAAGCTAACATGATGACCCTATAAATTGCTTGTGCGCCACATTTATTGATTAATATTGACTGCACTATTGTAGCATTTCACTTCGACGCTATTTCGTCATGACCAGACTATTCAGAACGTTCGGTGAACAATTCTGCCGTCAATAGCATAGTTACAGTAAGTACGCTCTCGACGATTTCGAGAAAAACGTGCTAAAAGTTTTGGTACGAAAATATATAGGTGCTAAGGTCCCCTTTCATTTAAAGCTACAGTCACCATGATCCGATTACAAACAAATTATTTATGGAAGATTTTCGTATCAAAACTTTTAGCCAATTTTTTCTTGACACCGTCGAGAGCGTACTTACTGTAACTATGCTATTGACGGCAGAATTTTGTGCGCAACTTTTTTGAAAATTAAATATACTATCATTAGTGGTATTTTTGTCTAAATGGTATTGAACATCAGTTACACACGTGAAAACGGTACGACGAATTTGACGGTTCTGTCTCCCGCCCCCTCCGACAGCGACGCGCGGCAACGCAAAAATATGCAATGTGCGTCTCGTCGCGCGTTCTAACGATTAGACGTTGTAGACCACACAACATATGGACAGTGGATGTGACGGAGGTTGTATTACTATAGAAAGTCTTTGTATACAATGTCTAGAGCTGTATTTTCATAAGAAGCTCAAACAGATTTTAGTTACATGTTACACTCAAAATATCTTATGCATTGTAATAATTTGCTATAAAGGGCAATTTTAATTTACATTAATTGCACAATTCCTATCTAGCTTAAAGAATTGTTCTAATTGCTATAGAAATTTTTAAAATATACAATTCCATTGTACATTCTTTTATCTATCTCGTAATGTATGGTCAGCATTAACAACAAAAACAGCTATTTTTTTCTATATCATTAAAAACCTTTGATAATTTATTTACTATTTATAATTTATTTGCTTTTTGTACTAAAATATGCATGTTATTATTATACAGAGTGAATATCATACTCAAGTCCGATGCATGGTTCTGAAAAAAAATGTGAAGAAACAAACAGATGAAAACAGACATTGCTTAACCTATACGATTTAGTTATTACATTATCTTCAATAATATTATTTAAATGCTGTATTTACATATCCAGTTGCTCGTTATAAGATTTGTTCCAAAACGATTGGTTAGCATTGACATGTTTTTGACATCTAAGATGTAAAATGACAAAGTTTCCGACGGAAAATAATACATTGAAATGTCAGAATAACAATAAACTAACAAAAGGATTTTAAATGCCAAGAGCCGAGGTAAGTGTGGTCGCTTGGAGTTTTACTTTGAATAGAACATATCTTGATAAAAAGTAATATTTTTTTTGTTCATATACGTATCTTAATTAGAAGTATAAAAATACATTGTTACTAATATCGTTCTTCTATACTTACCAAAAAGGTATTTTGTTCAAAAAAAATTATTTTAGTATTAAGGTCATAAAGGAGATTGTTCTTTTGTATAATATACTGCATAAAATTTAAACGGAATCACAGTCAATGTGAACTGATCACATTCAACGTACCTCGCACTTTGACACTGACCGCATTTTAGTACACGTTTTTATCACAATCCCATAAATTGCAGAAAAATATACACGTTAACTTACTAGTTAGTATTAGTATACAATACAGCCTTTGAACTGTTCTAGAAATAGTAAAACAACTGCCGGAGTAGTTATTAACAATTTTTTTTACTTATAATTAGGTACAAATCGAAAAAAATTATAATGCTTATTGATTAACGCGTTTTGATTCCAATTTTGTAATCCGTACCGCTAAAGAATGGAACTCTTTGTCTCAGTCTTTGTTTCCTGATAAATACAATTTAGGGATAGGTATCTTCTAGGCAACATTCTAAATCGCATCGTCGAAAAAAGAAAATTCATAAAAATGGGTCCAATTATAAAAGAAAGCAAAGGCCTACTTTGGTTCAGGTGCTAAGCTGGAGGACTTACAGCAACTGCACAGTACTTAATTATTCTGTTAACTACGTGTCGAAAATTTATATCGTTTATTTCCTATTTACCTAGAATATACCTCACTGCATTGTAATAATTTCTATACTCCACAAACAAAAAAGTGCAAGTTAATGGTATGCACGGCATGTGGTAATTTTACTCGTATGTTTGACAAAAATTGCACAACTAGTCATAATGGCGACATTGCGGCACTCTCAAGTTCAATGTTGGTCGTTAACAGCGGCTAGTCTACTCTCATCTCTGCCGGTCGAGGTTAGTTATCTGTGCCGGCAGATCGTAGGACAAAATTGACGTTTTGTCAGTTAATAATAAATCGTTTTCTTTTCTAAAATATGGTAACTAAACTGAATTTTTAAATTACATGGATCTTCTCTCCAGAGTGAGGAAAAATAGATATTAAGAAAAGTCGAACCGTATGTGTTTGATTCCTAGGTTGTGCCTGGATATTTAAAAGCAATTTTTAATGCAGGAATTTGAAATAGCAAAAAAATGGTTTATCAAATCCTCCTCCTAAAATTCACTGTGTTTTTGTGGACCCATTATTTTGACCCCCTCGATGTATCTGTTACTCGCGGTTCCAGTATCGTTTATATACGATCCCTACTACTGACGAAGACCACCACCACACTTGAAATGGGTGCAATTCATTTTCTCGATAAAAAAAATCGGGCCAAGTTCAAAGTCCTAATTTTTTTATTGAAGCGGAGAGAGCGAAGCTAACGGTACGCCCATGGATCAGCTTTAATGACGCAATGTCTGTTACGCCATAAGTTCCCGTGTTCTTAACCGATTTTAATAATTTTTGTATGGAATCGAATCAACACATTTAGGTCCAGACTGTGACGGTGACCCGAATTTTGAAATACACAAAAATAAAAAAGTAAAAGTATATAAGTAAAAATGACCAAAAGACATTGGCTCTATTGGGATTTCCCATTGAAATAAAAAAGCACGCGCTTTTTGAAAGTTTTCATTATTATGAAAATCATTTTAAAATTTACTAAACATTATTTATGAATTTTATATATTAATATTACGCTCCTCTCCAATATATGGTGCTAGCGAAGCTTTATGCTTAGCAACTGCATCGCCTAGTTATCTAATATAAGTGTGAATTGCATCTGTATCAATCTGTGGTTCTATTAGAAATGAAACTTCCCTGTTGGACCGACCAGTGGCAGAAATCAGACAGCGATAAACAATACTGGGACATTCTTACTTATGGACCCAATGGTGGGACAAATAAATATAAATGTTCTGCCTCGACAGCATGTTTCCGGATGTTTAAAAAAAACGAAAAGCCAACTATCCTAATTAAGTCAGAAAAGTAATCACAGCTGCAAAATTTAAAACAACAATAACCAAAAATAAGTATTTAGCAATCAGTAGAATAAAAGCACACTGCGGTTCAAGGCAAATAGTCCGCTAATAGCTTTCCGGAAGCGGAAACACGTGTGACATTTAAGCCATATACTCGCGAGGAGAGACAGGCGACGGAACTAGTGAAGGGAAGAGGTCAAATGGACTCGCCAATTTACTAAATGCCGGATAAATAGAAAATTTTCGAATGCCGCTGAGCCAAAAAAGTATATAACAAATCATTATTTTTTATGTATGAAGGAAGTTATTAATTTAAGCACCTTATTTGATAAAATTATAAATATTTATAATACTAAAGGATTTTGGGTTTGTTTTTTTGTAATACACGTCTATTGATACTAATTCTTATTCTTTCTATTGTTCAAAATACTTCTTTATAAGAGAAATAGACAATGATGGACAATTAAGAAAAGATTCTAAAATTGTAAAGACTTAAAAACTTTTTCATGTAAAGACCTACATATCATATCTAAAAAAAGAAGTTTCCGAACAAATATTTATGGTAATCCTTCTTGGCTATATAAATTTTTTTTATGAGTACTTTTACCCAGATGCAGCCGGGAAGACTTTGGCTTAAAGTGCGTTATGTATGAAGTAAGAACGGCTCCAGAAAATAAATTTAGTCACCCATCATATGCGCACTTAGTCGAAAGTACCAATCTCTTCACTATCGAGTTTTTTAAATGGTAATTTTGGTCCCTTTCTTATATATCTTAGGAGCTGCACATATCTTTGTCCTAAGTTAGATATGTTACGGAACAACTTAAATCGTTGGTCGAAGCACAGAAAACTAAAGTAAAAAAGGGCTTATAGGCATATTCTGTCACTCTGCCTAGCAAAATAAATGAAAAATAACAAGATAGATATTATCCGTAAAAGTCAAACATTACTTAAACTATATCTTACCCCTGTGCCCTTGACTTTTCAATGCAGCAAATTTAATATTTTCCAACAAAAGTTACGAAATCAGGACCTACATAAATTTGCTACAACGCATATTTTTTCTTTTGTAGGTGTCTACTATTGTTAATGCCCATTTCAGATGGCGTTTGCGAAATTATCTATCGGCATTTAATCTATAATGTGTGAAATAATGACGAAAACTGCCAATTGAATAAATTTAATTTGACTATTAGTTGTATATGACATTGACCGACTATACGACCGATATTAATGAATTCATAACTGTTCTGACTGCTAATATTTATCATTCGTCTACGCAACGGCCGACGTGTTAACTTCATTCTTCAATTTGATACGTTGCTTTCAACTCTAAAAAGACAAAACAATTGACATACAACATGCCGGCTCCACTTAAATATTTATACTTCGCTTACAACTCATGAGAATCCTTACTAATTTTATAAAGAAGGTAGCGGTAGCCTTACTATGACGGAGGACATTCAGGGTTGCCCGCGTATGAAGGACGTGGACTACCGAGGCATTAATTTTAGACAGTTTGTACCTATTATGGAGAAGATCGCCTCTGAGGTATTCATGTGAGCTGATCTCTCCATGCGGGCGAAGTCGCAAGCCGCTTCTGTTAAACTATATAACTATCATAATGCAACACACTGAGCACATTAAATGCAGCGGATTGTCAAATCTGCAGATTACACTGGTGTTGTCATGATTTGTAGTTGGTAACTTTGCATGCTATACGCAATGTGCAGGAAAGCACATGCATTACACTGACACTATTATTATGAAACACAATTATAGTGTGCTATTATCTCTAATACACATTTTTTAATTTTCTTTGTTTGCATGGATGGATGGACCAGTCGGTTCTGCATCGAGTGGTGAAAATCAAATAATGCTTCTGTGCTGACAGAGATGAGGGTCATTTCAATGGGTAACTCAAAAATTTATACCTACTCTCTGCCTCCGCGAGTGTCTTTTTAATATGCCTATTGATATGATATTTTATGCTTAGCCTCGACGTGTGAATTACGTATCTCAAAATATCATATACAGTTTTATTGAATTGGATCTTCCTTGTTATCCTTTCATCATTGAAACTTTGATCTTTTCATTGTTGTCAGCTACTGTTAAGGCGCTATTCCATTATTTTTCATAGGCAAATATACTAACAAAAATAGTGTGTTCAAATACTTCTAGGTTTGAAGTCTTAACCGCACAATTTTTTGTTTGTTAAATAAACCACTGTCAATTTTGCTACCATTAAGAGTTTTATATTTTTATGACATAAATAATGAGTACCCACTTGTCAATGAGAGTTATTGCGATTTTTTTTCTGAGCAGATGAAATATATTTACTTTTTGTATAGTATAGTGTGTAAAAATAAAGTATTATATATACTACTAGCTATTCTTCTCCGGACGAATTTACCGTGTTTTTGTTAATATATAGGGAAACTCGAGCATTACTCTAAATATAATCTCGTGATAGCTAAAAACCAATCGCCACATGAAAGCAGCTCAAGGAGTTTAAACATCCGTTTAAAAAACAACAATATCTCAAATTATTTATATTTGAGATATTGTTTTATCCGGTAAATATTGTTTTATTTCAAAGTAGTATTAAAATTAAATTATCTCTTATACGTCATTTTATTCATTATTTATAATGAAATGAAAATATTTTTCCTCAAAACTAGTTTATTGCTGGTAACCCTAGACCCATCTTATAGCAAGTGTTAATAGATAGTAACGTAACGTAATGAAGGCAGCCCTTGATATTGAAGGTGTTTATATGTCCTACGAACAGAATTGCACAATTCTAGAAGCAACTAAATGAAATATTATTTAATGCCATAAATATAGTCTTGAAGTTTTCTAAATTCCTATTTTAACCTCACTAACAGTATAGTTGTTGACGGTGCCACCATTACGAAAATTAAGCTAGGCTTATAAAAGCCGATCATCATTTGTTTAACCAGAGGTAACATATTAATCTATTGACACCAAATCTAGTCAAAAAGAGATAGGAAGTATCATACATTTCTTGAACTCCCCAGTTCTTTTCTCTGTTTCTCCACATGATAAGTCAATACTATACCCATGTGTTTTCGACGCGATAACGTCTTATAAATCGATGAACGCCGGCTGCACGGACGAAAAAGCACGACTCATTGTCACATTCCGTATGAGCCGAGCGTACAAGCGAGATCGCGAAACGAGCTATAAAAAGGCACGATCGGCCTAAGCGTTCGGCTTGTGACGCATCATCTCTCTTCCTCTCCATCGGCCGATGCGTCCGAGTAGAAAAGAGACAGCGGCAGCACACAACCTACACGTGAACTGTTTTGTCAACTGTTTATAAAGTGAAGTGGAAAGTAAATGTGGTTTCCATTGTTTATTACAACAACAATTGCGGCAAAAAAGTAGTTAATTCTTGCCTTTTAATATTTGATAAGCGATATAATCTTATTTTTGGTTTATTATTAAAAAAGTAGCATCGCTTGGCAAGTGCAGTAATAATAGGTTAGGTTACAATTTCGATTAAAAAATTATTAAGACTCATATAAACGATCGTATAATAACTCAACTGCTTTTATTTAGTATTCAACGGAAAAAATGATCGTGCGTAGCTATTAATGTAAGAATAAAAATTAATGTATTTGAATTAACAAGTGTAAATAAATAATAATTTATCGAAAAACTTCAAATTTTCAATTAACTCCTGCTTTGTATTATACACAATAATGATAATTCAGTGACAATTCAATTCAATTCATAAAAGTATGCAAATTTTATCAATGTTTTCTCATGACGTTATCCCGTAAAATTATCGTCCGTAAACCGGAAACTTTACAGACAACCAATTTCTCAAGAAAGATCCATGAACTCTTCCACTGAAAATTCACTTCTATTAATAATAATTTCAATAAAGAGACGGTATCTCACCATATAGAGGTCGCCGTAGCGGCATGACTTCCAGAAACCCTTGAAACTCGCAAGCATGTTCCGCGCGCGCCGCTCGCCCCAACGAGCTGCTGCCCCGCCGCCCGCCGCACGCGCACTCCTGTAGAATATGCACACAAATTAACCTACATACAACCAGGGAATTACAAAGGACCAAAAACATTGAGATTCATATTGATAATTGAATTAGTTTCTTGCATCGATAAATCATATTACAATGATGCGTTTACTCTTTGATAACATCCTTATAATCAAAAATACGCCGCCAGCATTAGCATAAAAAAAGCTTCGTATTTAATTTATTTTTTCCAAGACAATTAAAACCCTTTGTTGTCCGTTACATAATATTGATTATGGGTAATATATTTATGTAACATTAAATAAAATAGCAAAGGTAATGAAAATTGCCCGACATATTGAAAACCAGTTGTAGGTGTGATTAAACTATTAAAAAGAACATTGCTTGATACTGTATATTAATCGTTAGATGTAAATTATAGACTACATTATTTTCCCTGAAGCTATGGTCACGATTATAGCGAAGGGCGGAGCGGGCCTAACACCATTAAACGTCAGTGAAAATGAACATCAGAATAAACTTTATTTTATTTAAAACACGGCGGTGACAAAAGCGCAATAATTGGTTATCACAAGCAAATGCCGAAGCTTGTAAAAACTTGCTACATCAGGCAGGTTTATTTATACTATACACAAATTGTTATTCTATTTATCTTTCCCGTAAAAGTCATCTATCTAGACCATTTAACCAAAGGAAATAGGAATACAAACACTACAAGATATACCAATTGTTGGCGATATATCGGTGTTAATTTACATGAGGTATTAAATAAGGTACACAAACTGTTTAGCCTGTGTCCTTACAATTTATTTCAATCATTGAGTTTCATCGTTGGCTCTCACTCCGCTAGTCGTTGTGCTTGTGACCACAACCTTATTAATTAGACGGTAGACTTACCACACGATACGGATTCCACGACCACTTTAGCACTCTTGTATGACCGACATACAGTGAGATGGATGCTCCAATGAAAAATGTATATATGGTACACGTACATACATTGTAAAAATGCATACACTTTTAAAAATGTAAATATAAATTTGAGTATGACATACATTGATAAATCCTATTTTGTGTGCAAAACGTTTATATTTCCTGAAAATTACTGTAGTAAGTAAAAACAGTTTTATTATTATATATTTTATTATTATATATTTTTAAAGAATTGAAAACCATTTTGTTAGTAATACAGCCTATTTTCTTATTTCATAAACAACAATAGGTTGACCATTAAAATATGTTCAAAATTGTATAATGAGGATTTTATTGTTCTTTAATATACATGTAAGTAAATATCTAATAATTATCTTTCGTGAAGTAAAAAATGAACTAAATCGATCAGAATATCAAATCATTTTACTGCCAAAATTCATTGGACGGTAAAGTAATGATTACAATTTTTTTATTTATTTTTCTTATATTCAAAATTCATTATATATTACTGACATACTTACCCCGTCTATCATGCTTGAAAAATATTTTTATTAATAAATATACAACAAATATCGACAATAACGGCTACACTATTCGTAATATTTTAACTAAATACAAGTAATAACTATCTGTTTATAAAATTTATCACAGAATTCGCAAAGCACACAACTTTAAAATGATTTTCGCACTGCATTCGCTCACTTGAAGCAGACATCGCACCATTGCTGCAGAAACATTAAGTGTGCGCCAGCCTTCTAGCTATCTCTATAGGATTTCAATGCAACGTCTGTCTGTCACACAACTTTTGATTATGAGACACCTGTTGTTATGACCGTAACACAATCGCTATTGTTCTTTCAGGGAACTCAAACGTGATGCTACGGTTATCTGAGAAGTAAAAAAAGACTGTACTCATAGTCCCCGGCATATAAGTTGAACCTGGTTTTGAAATCACGTGACATGCGCAGTAGCAAGTTTAGGTACATTATCCAGTTGCTGCGTAAGTTTATTGTTTGTGGTTTGACTCAAGTTACTTGGCGCGCCCTATACTCTGTTTTCATTACATATTTTTGAAAAAATTGACGATTTGCTTTCGTTTAAATTGGTATCTTAAATAACTTAAACTGGAAAATAATCTCACACATTTTATATGCATACATTAGTGAATATATATGTTATGAGCTTACACTTTTTTCTCTAATTATATCACAACATGCAATTCTTGATCTAGCTTTTAATACAAATATAAAATTACTGTAAAATAATATATTTCTGCTTTTCATATCAGCTGTTAAAATAAATGTTTTTACAGGCACTGACAGCATGCAGTCACACACATGTCTTGATTATATGCATTAAATTTAAAAAATAAATACATTCCAGGTCAGGGCGTAACAAGTGATATTTTATTCATTAATTGCGAACATGGCGTGATAGCGAAAACTGCAATTAAATTGTCGAAACAAGAGTAGTTTGCGACCATATCTTTGACGAAGCTCCGTCGAGCGACCACTGCATCTACCCACAGTGGTTTCAGTTTGCTGGTGTGTGCTTTAACCCTTAATATGACGGATTTTCTTTTAAATTTGTAAAATTATTACTTATTTTGTTTCTTAGCTTGTCCCGGGACCCTAGAAGAAATATATTAAAAAATCTACCTATTTCAATTTCCTGTTACAATTACAGCACCCAGAACTCTAGATATATGGACTAGTTTTCGACGGATTTTTTTTTCATTCAACGGGAAGTATACTGCACGACGTCGAATTAAGGGTTAAGACATAAACTCGTGGGTTAAAATAAAGACGTTTCTATATAAAATTTGCAAATTATCCGTTCCGTGATTCGTGGGTTAGTATCGTAGAAAAAATTTTAATCGAATAAATAAATTATATTTTCACATTACAGAAAAGATAAAGAAATGACCAATGTAGGCTCATCATACGCGACCTATAACTTTCGATATTTAAACATTTATTTTCGTTAAAGATATTTGTGAAGGTTTCGGTAAAAAAAAAAAACAGATATTATAGATTAAAGGAGAACTTGATCATGGTGATAATTTTTGTTATAACGGGAAATCGCAGAATATCGCGTGATCAATAGAAATTATGCTTTGTGCCCGCATCTAAAAAAAAATTAACAAGTATTCGGCTTCTTATAAATAACTTTGAAATAAATTTAGTCCTTGAACTACGCTTAAGTAAAATTTCGTATTCGGTTTTAATTTTTTAGAAGTTTTCAAATATGAGTAATTAGTAAATACACAATTTATTATTTTTTTTTGATAACCAAACTAACATGTATATTAAAGAACTTAATAGCTTTAGTTGAAAAACACTACATTTTGTGGAACTTTCCGTATATTGTATTATAATCAGTTCGTAACTCCTAAAAATTACAGTTTATAACAGAACCGCGGGTTATAAGAATGGTCTTAAGCAATTCTGTTTTATAAATTCTCGTTCGACGGCAATAATTTATCTTTATATTATTATTATTTTTTTAGATATTTTATTTACTTCCGCAGGCTGATGATTGATTTTTTATATTAAATAATATTTTATTTATTTTGGTTATTTTCTCAGGTTTACAAAATTTTATCGTTGTCATTTGTTTTCTATAGGTACATAAAAATATTAAAATGACTTCGTTGCTCTCTGATACAGCCGCCATACTGATCTTTTTCTATATCTTTGTATACTTGGAGGTACACACAATTCGAGTAGTGCGTAATGGTACATAGAAGGCACTAAATATTTGAATTATAATAGGACGATTCTGAGAAGGATCATGTTTACAGTTTACATTACAATTTCTCGTAAACGTTATAGTAGAACCAAAAATTATACTTATTTTTCCGCTTAATATATAAGTGTTATTATAAAACACTTATTTCAAATAAAAAGCAATATAACAGTATGTTTTCCCTAAGATATTTGCCTTTTGTTGAATACAGTTTCCGTATTTGATTAATTAAAATCGAACACGTCGTTTATGGTTGATTTTCATTGAATGCATTGCAATAACAAGCCGTAACGTAACTGCGCATGATGTAGCGTGTTCCGTGACCGATGCTTTTTTTAAATAGTTGAATTTACAAAAATTTACTAATCATAGAGAAATGTTTATGACTATTATCGTTAAAACTATGTTTTTACGTATTGTCATTAAAAACGCTTATTGGTGTAAAATACTTATAGCTTTCATTGCAATGCAACGAACACAAAAACAAAAGTTGATAATACTTAATGAAACTTTTTTTTTCACTCATTTGTTATTTTATTACATTTTAAATTTGCATTATTACAATCAAATATCATACCAAATTCGATAAAGTTTCACGAAAATCATCCCCAAGTATTAATGAGTAATTTTTGCTTGCGCAAAGAGAATAATTATATTATTCAATGTTTACAATACAGCACAATACTTACTTAAAAAAATTATTCTTCGTTTAATCACAAAATCTTTAATGAAGGCAAATTACACTGCCAAAGTCTGTTTCAAATGTGAAAATTCATGAACTCGACACCAATTTTCTTCCCACTGTATGTTTACGCGGGAAAATCAGTTCAGAATGATTCGGGCGTTTAAATTTGGAACGACCGCCCTGGCGCACGTGCGCACGAGATTTTTAAAATAAGAACACGAGCTTTGTTCGATTGTTTTGAATTGTCGATTCTCTTTAGTCCTATATTTTTCTTTTTTATAAGACGAGGCTGTCACATCGCGGCTGTGAACCGACTGTTTTGAAAAGAGCACATATGCTCTTGACCTTGCGCGACTCTATAGCAAACTGAGGCGGGTTTTGGTTTGCGGAGTGAGTTTTATAACGTATTATTGTTGTCATAACTTTTACCTTGCTAACACACAACGATGGTGATGAACGACGACGCACAATGCGCGGGCGGCGATTTGTCAAACGACACTTTTTTAGACGGTTAAACTTTATTTACAAAATTTAGTCTAATTTAAATATAGGTCTATAGCTTTTATACTGATTTTAATCTTTAAAATGTTTTTGAGTAAGAATACTGTAATTACTCCAAATTATTACCTAATTCATTTACGTACGTAAATAATATTTAACTCATACGCGTAGGAATTATACGTTACCAATGTGAAATAAAGAAACTATTTATATTAAACAGAATTAATAATATGTCAAGACTACTTTGATAAGTAATCAAGTGGTGTGTATTTGCTCAATAATACACGTCAATCTTAAACACACAATCAAATCAGTTCCATTGTGAGTGATAGTCTTTCACAATACTATTCTGTGTTTATTATGTATGTGTATTACTATTCAATAAACTAAGAAAATGCAAGGAAATTAACCGCGATAGTATTATTACTTCGCCTATTCGGAGACCACATAAATTCGACTAGTATCCCTGATGTGGATAGAAAGGGACGCTGAATGAGATTGTGTTTTTTAAATTTTGATAATAATTTTCTAATTGGAACTGCAGCTTTCTGCTCTAAAAATAAACTATAAACAAAATCTTAATTAAAAATAATATGACATGACTTTAGTGTATTTAGTAAAGTAAGGATGGAGCAGTGATAAGCATGATCAGCCTATGATTGAGTAGGTTAAGCCACTTCCGCAAGGGCCGGTAATTGAATGGGTGACCCTAAATCTTCTCTTTCTTGATATCGTTAAACCAATTATCTGTAGAAAGCATCTGTAGTCTTTAGCAACCATTAATTACTATTCTTTTCGATAAAATAAAATTTGATGATTTGGTGAAAGATCATTTTTTTGTCTGCTTTGTCCCTATTCCTAAAACAGCAATAAAAATATCAGTGTTTTACTGATAAAAGATCTTATGTGATATTTAATTATAGTTTTTTTAATTGACAAGCTATACCATTTTTCTATCATTTGAAACATTCGTTTCTATTATTTACGATTCATATAGGTATATCAGTAACTAAATTACGCCACAGAAGAACAGATATCGTTTATCGTTCTGCTATGAATGTGTTATGCTACATATGCTATGAATGTGTGAATACCAATTAGATCGAAGAACGACGTTGTTGATGCATTGAAATTGGATTGATTAGTGGAAGTCAGTAAATGGCTAAACTACGTACGATAGAGCCAAATGTAGTTTATGGAACGTTTCCTCAAAAGTTACTATCAGCTCATTAATGTATCTACTGCTATGAGCTAGAGAGAGAGAACACACTTGCAACTAATCGCTCTGCAATAATCGCGTCGTCATGCTACTATTGCACATACGTAACACATAAGATGATTGCAACTGCAATTTATTTAGACAGATATGGATTTCAGGTTGAAGCCAGGTCATTTATCGATTTCGTCAATTAGCAGTTCCACGTCTATATTCATTTTTAGTAGGTACAGGAATTTCAAGTTGCAATACGTCAACCTCGTACAAATACTTTTTGATACTAATTATTGCGTGCAACTATCATTCAAAGTGCGCGCTGCGTTAGATTCATATAGAGAACGGTTCCAATGCAACTGTCGCGTTGCACTAAAATTGCGGGGCCATGCAACTAAAAAAGTTGCAGATAAATCGTTTTGAAAGTAGTCGTGTTCGTTACATTTTTTTGTGCGCATGTGCGGGATTTTGCACATGCGCAATGAATAAAATCAATTGAACGCATGCGTTCTCATGACATTACCTGCCATTTTAAAATTTCATAATGACAGTTACTTTTTTTTTTTAACTGTCATTATGTAATTTTAAAATGGCAGGTAATGTCATGAGAACGCATGCGTTCAACTAATTTTATTCATTGCGCATGTGCAAAATCCCGCACATGCGCTCAAAAAAAGGGAATGAACACGACTATTTTCTATCGCACTGCAATTAATTGCAAGTGTGTTCTAGCTCCCATTTTTCTAACTCCCATATCTTCTCTAGGAATGAAAACACAGTAGGGAGAATGGATAATTACCCACAAAGCGGACCCAGTGTCGATTGGTGTGTGCCAACGACAACAAATGCAATCAGGACCAAAGACTTAATACGTGCCGTGTAGTACGAATATGTTTTATCAATATTTGGATAAAGGTTCTGTCTTTTTTCTAGCATGTTTTAATTGTGCCCCAACTTAGGTACTACTCTAATCTAAATAAAAGTTTTTTATTAAATAAAAAAAATACTTTTGTATAAAAAAGGACATTTAAGTATGTAAAATAATAATAAATCGTACTGTAGTGATACTAGTGATTAGAGGAATTGAATGGTACCTTTCTACATTACCATCTTAGTTCTTCAAGATCATTTCAAGTTTAAGTAGTCGATCTAATCTTTAATCTTATCGTAAGATTAGACAAGAAGCAAATAAATATTTAAATAAAATGTAAAATAATTAACTTAAATATAACAAATAATACCACTGTAGTGTAGTTACTATCCGGTCGACAACATCAGAATCAAATAATCGTACCTACCTATTTAATTCCTCTCATCTTACGATCACGACTCCTGTAGAAGAGTCGAAAACCTACTAACTTATCTAAACCTACTAACTTCTTGATCTATCTATATTTTTTAGATACTTATAAAGAGGTAATGTTTAAGTTTGTGTGTAGAAGGTCCGATATTACTCAAACTATATCAAAATTCTTTTACCATTATTTTGTCTTATGCCGTTAAAATAAAAGCTCTTTTTGTGGTGACCTATTATGGCGTGTAGTGTGTTGTAAAGGCGACTTACGATACTGGAGTTAATCGTCATGCACTACCCATAGAGCATAAATAAGGAAACAGTTTTTTTCCGAGTCTGCCAAGATTATGATGAAACCACTCTCATCCTTAGGGGTTGGCTTCCGACAAGTCGTGGACGTCTCTCGACTGAGATGTCATGTTATGTTGATACAAATTATTTTTAAATTACTTTGTTTGGGCAAATAGTTTATTACAAAATATATATACATAGGTAATATATTCTGTTGGACCCTGGGGAATGCAGGACGGACGATAGTAAGAGACTTTAAGTCTTGATTACTAATTTGTATAAAGTCAAGAATATTCTTATTAGTTAGATGTTTATTAGTAACTTATTAGTAAGACAGGTAGTAGATTAGTAGTTAATAATTACATTGTACCTACATATGAGACAGGCCTATAGTTGTAAAACCAATACAGTATTACCGTTAAATCAAAAGTGTATGTGCAGTAAATTACATCAGAGACGCACACTAGATAAAATAAATCTATGGCTAATAAACGGTGATGGTTGGGTGTACTTATATAGTGAGGAAATTGGCGTCATACATGATGGCGACCTTGTGTGATGGTGCACTGCCGTGAGTGAAGCTTCTCGAACCTTCTCAACATTGACAGTATCTTAGTTCTTATCGTACATTCTCAAGAAAACGATACATATATGTAATAAAGGGTTACGATAGCTATTACTGTATATACTTATAAATGTATAGTTTTTAATTTTTCAAAGTAAATAATAAAACATTGAAATAGTTATATCTTGTAAACGCTATTTGAACATAATCATTATCTCAGCCTAAAGACATCTACTGCTCCATGGAAGCGTACTCCGAAAATGGAGGACCATAATATCCATTCTTGGCCAGCAGGTTGAAGATCGTAGTAGAAAAACATTCCTAAGACGCTGCTTTATTTTTTATTGAATTAAAAAATATAACAATTAATGTTTTTATTGAATATCTGATATTTTGAGAAACAATAAAAATCAATCGTTCACGAGTTAATATAACTACCTAATATGTGACAAGTTCTAAAAAAAAGAAAAGCTTTGTTCAATGGACACGTATTTTTTCATTAAATATGAGTGACGCTTGATGCTGTACCGAGCAGATTCTTGCAACAATGTCAAGAGTTGACAGAGACATACAAAGTAAAATATCGTCTAAACCAAGTATTCAACAAATATTTGGCTTTGAAGATGTCACCTGGAAAAACCGCTATTCAAGTAGTCGACCCTAATGAAAGAAGAATGACGACTATTTCCTTAGAAAATCAAAATTATTCTAAACATGTCATACGCTCATCTGAAATTAATTTGTCGTTGTTTAATTAAAAGTAACTTTAAATAAAAGTTGAACCTTTTTACCACCATTTATAGAATTTTATTTGTCGCACTTGACTACGATTTTATGGAAAAATATAGCTCAAATGACACTATATTACTATAGTGGTAACATAATGGGTTTTTCCAGATTAAAGTCCTTGGAATGTAATGTCTATCTAAGTGCTTACTTGCAGAACTGCATATGATGACAATCAATATCACTATGATTGAACATGACGGGATGGTCTGCTTATTAAACCGTGAGTTTCTCAAATCTTAAATCGCTGTATTTAAGATTTAGAATTTGGAACTGGTCTTACTGCAGTTCCATTGGACGTTGAGGCGTGTCGGAGCATAACATCGAAATACTGGTGGTAAGGTAGCACTAATATTATAAAGAGGAAAGATTTGTATTTTTGTATGTTTGTAATGAATAAACTCAAAAACTACTGAGCCGATTTCAAAAATCCTTTCATCATTAGAAAGCTACGTTCACGCTGAGTAACATAGGCTATATTTAATGCTATGTTTTATAAAGGACGTTTCAAGACAATTATCTTAATGGTAATACAGTAAAATGTGTTGTGTCATGAATTTAACCATTAATTGTTTGTTATAGAAAAATGAAAATATTTTAATATCACATTAGTTTAGTTATTGTGCATTATACTAAAATGCGTTCCTTTTCCACATTTCAAATATGATTTATGATAGATTCATTTCAAATACAACCGTGATAAAACTTATCATAAAATGAAACCTAACAATAGTAACCTATAAGAACACTACAGAAATTCAAATATTTTATTTATTTCTGCTGATGTACTTACTCGCTTGGCATTTTATTTTTATTTAACTGCACATTAAATTATTCGTTCGCTGCTGAGTTCACAGAAAACATATAAAAAACTAATTTAATATTAATATTATCGTACAGTACTTTCTCGGATAAGATCTGTCACAATTTTTTTCGTCCGATCTCCGACACTCCACTGAACAACACTCTGTGCATATCTTTAGTCTCAATATTATTGTTGTACCTTATCAGATAAACAGTTCGCACAGACTATTTGGGTCGTAGCGACACAGAACACTATTCATGGAAATAGATGAATTAATTCATACATTTAAATTGGGTTGTTGTTTATTAGAAAGTTCTTGTAATAAACAGCAAACCAATATGAATTGTTATTTTAGTGATTGTGTTTTCATTAGAAAACAGGTCAAGTTATTTTGGCCGAGTTTAGCTCTACTTATATGAAACTGGTTCCGAATAAGAAATATTTCTGGTAGGTACATAAACTTTAGAAATTAATTTCAATTGTTTTTCAATAATTTCTTTTCACTCTTGCTCGATTATAGGTTAGTCGGTTCATCATTGTATTGTAAACCAGGGTGACAGCCTGTAATTGAAATTTTTGACTTTCACTTGAATTGACTTACAGGACCTATTTAAGTGTCCCTGAGGGCAATGCATAACACCGTTTTCATGTGTTATTCGTAATGTAATCTTTCTTTTATTATAACTTATACACAGTATATAAATAAGTAATAAAGACATTCTTCATTATTTTGCTGGCGTCAGAAAGATAAAACAACAATCAAATACTAACTTACTGTAACATCTCGAAGTAAATTTTATGATAAGTCCAGTAAAATGATATCGTATATTGTAAATTATGTATTTAAAGTATTTTAGGGACCTATTTTACTAGGTCATCGATTTCAACCGTCAACGTGTCCGGGAATAGAGGCGACAACAGTCGTTTACTCCGCGCCCGTACTGAATTGTAACCATACGTAATATGTTTTGTTAACATTTTTTGTTAAATTTGTAACTTTGTACAGTACATTATAATCAGATTTTCATGAACTGAAATTTGTATTTTTACTTAGCAGTTCCTATTATTATCTTAAGTGCATTGGTGCATAGTGACTCAATAACTTTAAATACATAATCTTCATATACGACTAGTATTAACCTTAAATAACACTGGTAATACAACGATGTAACGCTATTTGTCTTCTGGGCACATTAACTAGGATCAAAGGTTTAGGAGATATTTTTTATTTACTTTGTTTTGAGTGCACTTAGAGTATTGTTTTTAAGTTAGTTAAAATGTTAACTAACTTAAAAATTATCTTTAGGTACCTTTTTATGGTTACTAACTTAGTTTAAGTTTTCCTTTTTATGAAATATATTTTCTAACTGTAAAATAAAAAATACTGTTTACCTATTATAAACAGAAATAATACTCTGTCCCCTTAATAAAATAGCTAGCCAATAATTATATCACTATATTGGAATTTTATTGTGACACGTAGGATAAGAAAGTTCAGATCTTTAGATACACTTCTATTTATTATATAATTCACTCTAATAATATCAATATTTTTACGTCACATTTCAAGAAGAGCTACGTCGCCTGTTTTGTTGTTATTAAACATTTACACGGTATCAGAAATATATATGTCGCAGCCAACTGGTTAAAATAGCCGTTCAATCAAACAGAATCAATCGTTTGAGTGGCGCCCTGGATGGTTTAGATTGACAAATCAGCCCGGCAGATGGCGCTGCAGTCGGCACAGCAATGCGTGGACGGGTCAGTAGTAATAAATATGTCGCAGCCAACTGGTTAAAAAAGCCGTTCAATCAAACAGCTAGCCCTTTGACTGAACAACGCCATACAACCACACGTCTAGCTTTTTAATTGAATATTTGAGTCGCTCAAAACGTTCAACACTACAGCTGATTGAAAAGCCGCCGTCTAATTGAATTAGTTCAGTATCACCACCGCGGCGCTAGGTGCGTTTTGTTTTCAATTTGTCGTCAACTAGCCGGTGTTTGCGAATGTTTCAGGATATTTTTCGGAAAGAAAGAAGTAAATATACGTTACTAGTGTTATTAAAGAGACAAAAAATATGGGGTTAATTTAGGTTATTTTTTTTTCCTCAGGTTAGGTTAGGTTCCTATTCTCTCAAATGACATACTAAATTAATGGTCACCTTAGTTAATTTGCCATTTAACCAGTTGGCTAAGCGTCGTCTGGCTGTAGTGTTGGACGTTGCAGTCAACGAGTCGGCTAAACGACTTAAAGCTGTGTGATTGAATGGCGTTGATCAGTCAAAGGGCTAGCTGTTTGATTGAACGGCTTTTTTAACCAGTTGGCTGCGACATATTTATTACTACTGACCCGTCCACGCATTGCTGTGCCGACTGCAGCGCCATCTGCCGGGCTGATTTGTCAATCTAAACCATCCAGGGCGCCACTCAAACGATACAAAAAATATTATTCATATCGGTCTAGCCGTTTAGGAAGAGTGACAAACACACGTACAGTAAAATTATATACATATATAAAGATATATATACGAGTATATAAAAAATACGCTATTTCATAGAGTACATTCCGATAGACCACTTTGCATACATAGATGAGAATAGCACTATTACTGGAATTTACAATTGTTAAGTAAACTGTTGTGAGACCACAAAAAATGGATTCTATTGAAATTTGAATGTCCTCATTATCATGGAGATATGATACGTATGAGTGCGAATAAGTTTTGAAATGGAACATCCAATACAATGAAATTGACGTAGCCAATAGTATTGTCATGTATTTTTCAGAAAAACTGATCTGAAATAGTAACCGGTTCGCTCAGTTGCTATTTTTATAATTGTATAATGGTCTTATCGACATATACGTAACGCTTTTTTATTTTAGCGTTTTCTAATATTAGCGTTTGTAATTAGTACCTGAAACTAATGCAGTCACAAGAGGAAGTTCTTTCAGTAGTTAAATAAAGCGAGCTTAATAGCAACTATGAAAGGTTGATATTAAAGTAGGACTACCTGTACGTTTTCCTTTTTTCAATAAAATGTCAGGAGCTGGAAGGAAAATTTGAACTAAACTGTAAACTGTACTCTGTTCTATCTTGTACCTAAGAAAAATAGGTTTATAAATACGTGATTTGCGTATCATTACTATTATGTGTTGGACATAGTAGGTGTTTAGCGTGTAATGCTTAGAAAATTAATGTCATAAAAACAAAATAGCCAGTGAAAAAAGTTTCAAATTGACAAATCAAATCCCATGACATTCGCTTGTGGTCATCCTGTTTATGAGAAGTAATCAAAGTTTTGAAAACGCAATAAAATCGCTGCAAAATGCTATAATATTGGTTACCATAGAAGTACAAGATACATATTATTTATAAAAGTTCAGTCTGAAGTTGTCAGCAATCTTATCAGTGACGCAAGATGACTACGGCTGCCTAATTCAAGACAATATAGTTGATGAGTTAAAAGATTATAATGACGTATCGATAATCTGAGAATGGAACTGAATAATGACATCATAAGACGTGACGAACGAGTCAACGTACCAATTTTCCTATATAGTTTCATAACCTTCGCAGTTCTATGATCTTTGAATACTTACGTATAATTTATTCTAGAGGTCTGTCTCTAGACAAACTAAACACTATGTCTTTTTAGTCTAATTTTTTTAAGTCGATAGTTGTATTTATTTTTATTGAAATGTCTTTATTTTTAATTAGATTTACCTTAAAAATTAAACAATTCGATGCCCCATGGTCAAAATATGAAAATCACTTTATATTTTAATTAATTAAAAAAAAAACTAATATAGATGGATGTTCCTTTTGTCTGCGCATACATTAAAGGGATATAGGTATAAAAACCTATTTTGTAAATGTCGCTACGTTGAAAAACAAATTCTTTAAAAAAGCACAATGACCATTGTTACCTTATTCACATGGGTTTTTACACTTAATGTATTTAATATGCAGGTCGCTAAGATCGTAAAGCTACATGAATCAATCCTTCGTCATTATTTGGTTGTATTGTAATAGTACTTATTGGTGACCTGCCTTGCCTGCGGTTTGCGGTGGCACAAGGCTCTTCCTCACAATGTCGCAGACGTTTTGTGATTCAGATTATTTGTTAATTCTGATCGATTTAACCTTAACAAATTTATGGCGTTCATAAGCATATGTTATGAGGAAGTAGCCCAAACAATATCCAGATTTGACGCGAAACACTTAAATCTAGAATGTCGAAACACTTATATCAAGATTGCCAATACATTTGAATTAAGATTCGATAAAATATTATACATCTTTTAAAACAGAGACGGGACGACAGACGTTTACTTACCAACATTAAATACCATTTCTAATATGCCATATAAAGAGATCAAAAATTGTATCCCTATTATAAAAAGTTATTGTCGTTTATTTAAAAAAAAACTTCAAAATAAACGCCTTCAGTCAATAATGCGATTAAAGTAAAAGTAGGAAATTAAAGCCGGGTCAATAGTTCACCTTGTTTCCGACATGAGCAGAAATAAATAAACCAGTTTTATTATTAAAACATATTTGTCTGATTGTTGCAATTAGGTGAATTGATTTATCCTGCTTGTTGTAAACGTTAAATAAGTCGAAAGAAAAGTACACGAAGTCTAAGATCCGA
Organism: Calamotropha paludella; assembly: GCA_927399485.1. Taxonomy (NCBI): domain Eukaryota; kingdom Metazoa; phylum Arthropoda; class Insecta; order Lepidoptera; family Crambidae; genus Calamotropha; species Calamotropha paludella. Next base: position 12,501,989 of record OV656803.1, on the reverse strand, counting down.
TTGCTGATATAGAGAAAATAATGACATTGTAACTCTTAAGCCTAAAACCTATTGCTAAAGTGTATATGAAATGAAATAGATCGAAATTATACTTGTGGAAATTCTTTAAAATATAAAAAGTGTAAAATATTAGCATATCGCTGTTAATGGCTGACACCCGACAGGTCATAAATAATATATATGTATATCACGATATTAAATAAAAAAATAATTGCGGGTAAATTTAATCAGGTTTCACTGACGCAATTATACAGTCGATGTATCGAAATATCGCCCATTTGATAAATTGTCTGTCAATCCATATGCGTTGTTTTCAAATAGAATTTTATTATTACTAGCGGCCCATCCCGGCTTCGCATGGGTGGACAAAATTCTTTTTTTTTCTATTATTAAATATTTTTCCGTTAGCGCCATCTAGCGTGCGATAGACGAACTACTTGCGGTTAACGCGTTGCTATGGTAACGTTAATTATACAATGGAAAAAGAGCGGACAGACAAACAACAAATTTGTGATCTTAGATTATAGATTCGAGATAAATTTTATTTATTTTAACAAACTAAAAAGTTCCTCTATACTAAAAATGAAGTCACAATAAGATATATGTAACGCTCGTTTATTTCAAAATATTATATTTATATCGCAATTAAAAAAAATCTAGTCGCCATATTTTACATTCATTATATTTCCGTAAGTTGATTCAAGTATAATTAGTTTTTATAACTCTTGTGTTTTAAAGATAACCCGTCAGCAATGTAAATATATTTAGATATAGGATATATGATAATGTCATTAAATACTATTCGAATTAAGTTTAATTATTAATGGTTCATCATTTTTTTATAAAGCTAGCTAGCTTTAACTAGCTCTGGACTAGGCATATAAAGGGCAAAAATTATTTCTATTAACACAATATTAACACCTTACAATCGAAAGATAAAATTAGTAGTTGAAGAAACATATTGCCAAAATGCGATCATGTGATATGATTTTTTACTTTTAGAATAATGGCGATTTAACAAATTTTGAATATTGTGCTGTAACACCATTTTTTAACGAGGGGAAAAATACAGTTAATAACTTCCACCGACAGAGTTGACCGGAAGCAAGTCCAGTCAACTTAATTAAAATATATGCAATGCAAAAATGCAATAAATTTAATGCAAAATGTCTGAATCTGAAAGGAATCTCGGTGGCATACCCGCTTTGTACCCCCGTTGCACCTTCCTTCCGCTGTCGGTCTTGTGGGCCCTTAGGTCGCACTATTTATCAGCTGAAAGACTTTGCATATTGCCAAATTTACAGACTTATTTTCGGAAATTAATTTTCGGAATTCATAACTAATGGGTTTTGGTTTACTTCTATGTGTCGCAGTAGGATAGTTGAAGCCGTGATATAGCCTAGTCTAAAGTAGACAGTGTAAGGCCAGTGTTATGACATTCATATAAATAAGAAAACAATTAATAATTATCTTACTAGGCCCTTAACAATTATACGAGCATTATCTTACTATACTAATGTAGTGAAATTATTACATATATTGTTTTATTTATTATTATCATATTTTTGTAATTTGCCGTTGTAAACAAATTACCATACTAAAATGTAACTCTATTAGAATTGATAACTCGGTGCCCCCACTAATAAAAAGTAATTATCAATCACTAAAGACTGCCCATTTAAATTAAGTAGTCACTTACATATCTTAAATGAGCCTCATCTAAACATTATAGCGGCATTGAGTGAGGGCGTTGTTTGTCCCATATCGTGCGTGACACGCCTGTGGCCGTGTGCACGGCGACCGTTGATCTCGCGCCCAGATATATCCACTATGCTAAATCTCAGTCAGTACAGTCAAATAGGAAAGTGTTTCCAATTACGAAAATAAGCGGTCATCTCGTAGGCAAAAAAATCTAATATCAACCTTTAACGATGTTGAATTACAACAGTGCTTTTTGAAAAACTATTGTTAATCCAGAGACAACTAATATAAATTTCTTAAACTGGTATTTATTTATTAAAAGATAGCTGACTTAAATGCTGTAGATTTATGTGTTCCGAATTGAAAGGATGGAATTAGTCTCATCTTATTAATTCTAAAAAGGAAATACTACAGTAACACCGTCTCTATAAGAGCACATGTCTTGCTTGCGACAATTTCATGTATCTATTAAATTTATTTCAGAGTGATAAGAGCAATCAAAATTAATCTTAAATATCACTATACATTTCAGCTTACTTACTAACTTTGAAGTCAAAGGGTATATAATATTTCTTAATTTTTTTAAGATATCTGTTAATCATTCATGCCTCTACCATTTACAATGGACACTGTTTATTTACTCAAATCTAAATGAGTTGAGATTAATTATTCGATAGGCTGAATCTGGATCACAATGACAGTTAAACGACAACAAAGAGTGTTATGAGATTTTTAATAATTGTGCCCACGCCTGTATCAAGTCCCAATGTCAATGTTTGCCGGACGCAATGTATTGCATATCGGTCGTGTCCAATTGTGCGTCGCAACGTGACTTAGGCTAGACACACAATCACGACTCTTTCAATAATATTTTGGGGATGCAGTTCTTTCGAATGATCATATCTACTTTCTTTCTATTTCTATCTTAGGACTAATATTTCTACTGTTATCTTTGGTATAGCTTAACAAAAAATACCAATTTACAGGCGATAATTATTGTTGTGGTTACTTGTTTTGTGGTTACCATGTTTTGGGTCCGTGAGAAGCCTATGATTGTAAGGAATTTAGTAACATGTAAATATGAATATATCTGATAGTGCTCTCGTATAATAACAGTTTTATTATCCCATATATTTAACTAGCTGTCTTTCAAAAACTTACATTGCACCCAGAACTGCAGTAAAAAAGTTGGCTACCATAAATTTCATTGGAGTCTAAACACAATTTAAATAGACCCCACCAGGGAAGATTCCTTAGCAAAGATTAAGGAAAACAATGAGATAAAGAAGAAACGAATTAATCTGATTTTTTTTTATAATTTTTACATATTTTATACATTTTCAATGTGATCTTATAAGATAAATTATTATAATCGAAAAACTCGACTCGGGTTACAAATGAATTCCCGCCTGAGAATTCACTTGTGACCCGAGTCGATTTTCTTCTAGAATTAATCTTAAACTAAAATATATGTATATAACATTTCCACAAAGTCGGCCGGTATAAATCCGGCCTACACCAGCCTGTCTTCCGCTCCACAGATAAATAACGCATTTCGATAGGAAGTGGAAGCTGTGACACTTCCGCGTACGACTGTACTTTATTATCACAGCACTCGGAGATTATGCGAAAATCTTTACAAGTAATAATGATATTTTTTATAGACAAACGTAACGTACTGTAAAAGGAAGTAATCCTAAAAATGTCGTCCGTTACTATTTTTATATCCATATTGGGTAACATTAAAATATACCAGTCATAAGTATTACTGATTAGACATAATTAAAATATTACTATAAAAACACCATAAATATTATTAAAACGATTTAATTCTACCTTTATCCAATATTATTCTTTCCTACATATGAAAATTACTGATACTGAACTCCTCATAAGCGACTAGACTGATTTTTGACCGGGCTGAAATTTTGTGTGTGTGTGTGTGTGTTTTATTGGATGCCTTTGTGGTTTTCATTCATATATGGAACCGGTAGGTCCTAGTAAATTCTATAAATTCTGTGGTCAAACTAAGACGAAATAAATATGATTTTAATGAATGTCAAACATAAACATGTTTAATGGCATAATCGTAGTTTATTACCTATATTTTATCTATGACAGAACTGCATTCATACTTTATGTTGTCATATAAGTAAAGCACTGACGTAGACATAGATTATAGATAATTACTTGTATTATTGAGGTCAGTAGAATGAAGGATAAAGCAATGTTACCCGCCCTAGCCAAAATTTTTATTTTAAATCATGGTATGTTGGACTTATTTCAAATGAACCTTTAAAAAAAAGTAGGTCAAAAATTACATTGAAAACATTTGGAAACACAATTTCATTTACTACGGCTAGCTCAGAAACTAGCTCAAGAGATATCCTAAATGAAAAAAAAACTAAAATTTCCGTTGCAGTTACGAATTAAGACAGCGTATTAAAAGGCATAAAAAGGTATTTTTTAGATCCATTGTTCATCTAGACACGAGGTAGCGTGTCTAGCCAAGTTCAAGAACAGAACTGGCGAGCAGCACCATGTGTAATATTACACGAACCATTTATAGCCACTTTTGACCCCTTCATAACTCAAAAACTGATTTACATAAACATGTCAAATTTAGCTCATATATTGAGACTTGCAATATACATATGTGCTCCAAATTTCATGAACACATCTCAAAGGGTTATTTAGATATTAACGTCCAATAATCGTCATTTTTATCACTGACTGACCTATAGATCAAAACTCTAACCCAGTTCCAGATGACCTAGGAAGTTCAAATTTGGCATGCAGATAGGAAATTAGGTGAATACAAAGGAATAAATCAGAAACTGGTAAATTTTGGTTAATTAATAAAAAAACTGGTTAATATTAATTTTGTTTTAATTAAGTACCTACTAATAATTTATGTACAAAAGTAATGATATTCCATCAAAAAAATAAATGTGAAATGAGAGCCAAGTTCAATATTATGATATATGCCTTCGTTGTTTACTTAAACGACAAAAGAAGTGAGATCTAAATGGGTGCCAAGTTCAATGGTCAGTCCAGAAATTTATTTATAACAACATAAAATATAATTTCTTCTTATAACTTAGGATAATATACTGTAGCCTAATGTCTGACTTGGCTAGTTTATATATACGAATTATATTATAACAAGTTCTAAAACTGGAACTTGTCGGTTCTATTTTATTTTCCAAAAATTTGGCTTGCTGGTAGAAACTAGCCATCGAACATAATAATTTCTTTTTCTGATGCTAAGAAATAACTTAGCATTAGTTCCCCAAGGGCCCATCGTCTCTACTGCAAAAGGGAGGAAAAAGTATGTGTCACCCAAATCCCTGTATTTGCGAGCTTTATTTAATTCGGTCGTGATTATTTGTTTGTTTATAAAATAAAAAGCCAAACGCTTAACCTTCATTATAAAGGTATAATCTTTGTCATTATAAGCATTTAATTAACAGTCAAACTTGAAGAAATAAAAGACTTTCGTCGAATAAATATATTATTATTAACTGCAAATCTATCGCGCGGAGCTACCGCTGATTGCCTTGGGACGTTTAAAAAATTATTATTGTTAATAAATTCCATAATTATAATTTACAAAACTAATCTGAATAATTCATTTGAAAACGAAAAAACGGCTCGACAGATACAACAAACAGTTCCTACTGTTTTGTTTATTTGTATTTATAGTCATAGGTTTAGATCCCACGGCCTTATGGTTCTTCCGGTGTGCAAACCCACGGCTCGTACTCGATAATTTCCTTTGATTTATTAATTAGAACTCGGACTGAGTTTCTCAGTCTCGCCATATATGAGACATATTTAAGGCTAACAATTATTTATAGTGTGAGACGAATATAGTTTTACGGTTGTTATGTAAATGTAGATACCGACATCTTTACCATGTTATTACATACAGTACGTACAGTATGTTATTACATATAGTATTATTATACTATAATTTATTCGAATTTTAGCATACACCTGTCGTTTGTAAAGTCAAGTTATATTTGTGTACTTTTTATAAGTGTGACAGACAAGTGTACGCACTTGCTGGAGAAATTATCACCATTTTAACAACTAAAGACTACAACAATTATGCTAAACTGCCTATATTGCTACCGTTGAGCTTTTACCAAACCGAATCAGAAACTGTAAAATTAGGGCAAGAGATAAACCAAACCAATAAAGCAGTCTACGATTGCTATTTTAGTGAAAAAGACTTTGAAATATACAGTAGTGTTTAAGCTGTGTTTCTGTTTCAATATGCAAATGGAAGCTGTTTATGGCTTTTTTGTAACTTTTTTATTTTGTTTAAAAGAGTATTGATTCTTTGTTTGACAAAAATATTGATTTAAGTCTTATTAGTTTAACATTATTGATATTATCTAACATATTATAAAATTACCAATCAATTTATTCTCAAGAGAAAACACAGTGACCTAGGTTGGTTTTGTCCTAGGGTGTTACAAAATATAGGAAATAGGTAATATATAAAGGGAAGTGGTTTAAAATTTTTAAATTATTCCTGATAACCTAGTAGATTTTTGTTATCTGAGAACTGAGAAATAAAAGAACTTACAATGAATGATCTTAGTATTTTTGAAGGATTAATCACATTACTGTATATTTGACATACTTAACTCTTCTTAACAAATTCAAAAAAAACACACAGGGAGTGAGATTTTTCTTTAATTTAACAATAAAAATATGGTCCTGGTATCTACGTAATGGTAATTGAAAATACTTAAGTCCCGCTAGATGTAAACATTCTAGTGGTTAGTATCTTATTTAAATTTTTTATCAACAATAAAATAAAACTAAGTGGTCAGTGACATTAAAAATACCAAGATAGCAGTGTATCTAATTGGATTATATTTCTTAACATTGATAGGTTATTGACTTCTAACGTCATTTATCTTTACCCAAATTGCTTAGGGGTAGAATTTTATTTTATTGCATTACTAATAAATTAGCTTTTCAATAAAATTCTTACATTTTATTACATTTTGGCCAAAAATATCCGTTCTCCTCAGGGATAGCATTAAAACGAGCAGTTTAAATTCAAATTTATATATAGTAGATTAAATTTAAAATCAAGTTCTCAAGGATTTTATAAGTAGCTATATTAACGAGGTGTCGTCGGTCAAGCATACATCTCCGAAATAAATTGGTTAAATATTATGCATAGTCAGACAGTGTGGCGCGGTCGCTGCCCCTGTGTCCTTGACACACTGCGGTTGCGTTTGCGCACGCAGACATGCGGAAGATAAACTACAGAATGAATAGGCGATCTCTCCTTTCTATTCATAAAGAAATGTCGATAAAAACTTAAAATTTATTTATTGAAAAAAATATGTTATATGAGTTATTTTGCTTCATTTTTGTGTTATTTTAATTAATAAATATAGATGTCACGATTACCAACCCTCAGGCAAGACCGTTTTCCGTATTTGACGTTTAATTTCTGGTTTGGTATATTGAATGGTCTCAGGTCGATTCGCATAGACCAATTTGTTTCAATATTATTGAGAAAGATGTTGTTAAACATTTAAATTCGGGAAACTTATAACGGAATTAAGTTCGTTACGACCGTTTGTTGCAACGATAGCGATCCTCCCTTTCGCACCGAAGGTCCTGGGTTCGAATCCCGGAAGGGGCAGATGTTTGTACGATGAATATGAGCATTTTTACCTGAGTCATGGATATTTATATATATATCTATGAATATTACATATCTATGTATCGTATAAGTATGTCTATCCGTTACCCTAGTAGCCATAACAGAAGCCCTACAGTGCTTACTTTGGGCTAGGCTAATTTGTTTGATTGTAGGAATTAAGTGTGTGAATCAAAAGTTTTTTCGTTGTTCACATTCGTCAAACTTTATGTACTTCCATTAGCCATTGTTTTGCATGCAATGTGCTAAGTTGTACTCCATTTATATAAAGAATCTTCATTAAAGTGTAGCTGGTTCAAAGTGAATGAAAATCCGGTGGATGTCAAAACGCAGAAGTCGCATGAGTTGAAATTTTCAGTTTGATAACATTCCAGAAATGTCAAATGTTATTGTTAGTTTGACAATTACAGTCAAATACTTTTTATCGTCTGAATTCTTATTTATATGCCAAGAATACATTCTTTCCAAATGCAAAAAGAAATATTTTCAATCCTATATATATAAAAATTCCCTGTCAGAGTTTGACCGCGATGAACTCCGAAACTACTCATCCGATTTGAATGGTTTTTTTTTGTATTTTGCTGGATTTGCTCCAACTTAAGACATGACAGATATAAAACCTATTCTGGTTTCATTTTAATTTATTTATAACACAGCAACGAGTGGCCGGGTCAGCTAGAAGAAATATAAAACTCGGTTAGCTTTAGAATGTAAATAATTATCTCGAGCCACGTTTTATGGGTTTCATTGATTACATCTTTCATTATTTATTAAATAAATAAAAAAACAGAGTTTCATTAGGACGGTTTCTTTAAAGGGGATTTTTATTTCGTCTCTTTTAATAGTAGATCGCAACGGATGACTGTGAACACATCAAAATTATAATTACACGTTAAAAATTATTAAATGGCCTTTGTTATTTATTTTTATTATTAAGTATATGCTCTTATCTCAACTGTAATATTTTAATAGACTACTTTAAATATGGCTGACTTAGCAACTGATTAGTTCTTGTTGAAACACCCTTTAATAACTTAATTTACATTTACGACGTAAGCCACTACGATGACAGAAATGCGATTCGCTTATTGCAAATAAGCATAATGAGGTTTTAATAATTAATAACTTTATTTTGGTAAACTTAAATTAGATAAGAAAATAACAGGGATAAAGTTAATCTATACATATAAATAAAATTGGAGTGTCTGTTTCTAATATTAAAATAACCGTTTTTTACTACATGCATATGAATATATATACGGTACATACACCAAAATAACATGTTTTACAATTTTTGTCTGTCTGTCTGTCTGTTTGTTCCGGCTAATCTCTGAAATGGCTGGACCGATTTTGACGGGACTTTTATTGGCAGGTAGCTGATGTAATAAGGAGTAACTTAGGCTACTTTTATTTAAGAAAAATCTTTTATTTTAGAAAAATAATATTACTGCCACAGCAACGCGTGGCTGGGTCAGCTAGTAATATATACAATTGAATTACCATCTATTCAATGTGTCTTAATGTATGTGTGTGTGTCTGTGTCCAATACAATAAAATGCCTGAAAAAGCTGGAATTTGCTAACCACCGGCCTGTTATGAGTTATTGTCTTGTAAATTGAAGTGTTTTTTTCGTACAAAGACATTCACACCCCTTTGATATACTAAAAATATTTTCTTAGCAACAAAAGCAGTCATCCGATATACTCTCTAGACTTTTTCCTGTCCTACAGGCTCAAGGTCCCGTCCTAAACTGGATAAAAATAAACTGGATATATTTTACAGCACATATTTTTGCACATATATTTCACATTAAATCTTTTTCTATTAAATAGAGATAAAATTAAGGCGGCTGCATAAAAAATGTAATGATGCACCACAATCGATTATTGTTTTTTTACTAAACGCTTTCTTGGTATCTCGCCAAGGTTGCCCATGGGTCGGTGTTACCCCATCGCCGCTGCAATACGACCTCGTAATCAACTAGGCCAGGTGACAAATTGAGGTGAAGTTTGCTGAAACAGCTATGTAGGTTGCATTGTTAATGCCGGTGAAAATTGACATTGAACGCGAACTTTTTTAAATATAGAACACAATTTTTCAGGTTTCTATATTTTTTTTGTGTGAGGCAAGCCATGATTTTATTAAATAAAGGAAAAACGTGTTTCACTTTCTAGCGGCACTCGCTCTAACGATGGTATAGGTGGATTCCTTGAATCCACTTGTGTCTTGAAGACACTTGTGTCTTATCCAGTAACGGTCCTATAAATATTTTTAGATGGTGCGAAAGCTGAAAGTGGCGCCCAAAATGCCTGACTTCATTGTTAAAACAGATTCTTAACCCTTGATAAGGCACTTTTCCATCTGGAAAAGCAGCCTTTCTATGATTTTTAGTTAATTATTTAGATAGTTGATCAGATTACTACAGTCGATCATAAATTCACTACATCCATTGAAATTGCACAGTGATGGACAATCTAAGCATTTTATATCTTCTTTATTTGAGTTACGTTTCGGAATGATTTTAGAGGGAAACTTAAATACAATAACAAAGTACTAGGATTGAGGAGGCCCTTGTGAGTGCCAATATTCCTGCTATAATTCGAGAATATTATCATTATCATCACATGTGCAAAACCTGCACACATTTTTGAGATCCATTTCCTGTGTAAATAATCCGCGTGTCTTTGTTTTAAGAATCAATTTATACATCTATGTTGGTATATGGCAATATATTGTTTGTACTATTTCAATGTCACGTTGAAAAGTAAACTTTTGTATACGCACGTAACATCTTACTATAGATTGACAGCTTATTTATCTGTTATGTTATTGTTGCAGACGGGCGTCGATGATGTCGCCGCGACAACTGATGCGCAACTCTAACATGACGCAAAAGTGGCAGCGCCGAGAAATCTCCAACTTCGAGTATCTGATGTTCCTCAACACTATCGCAGGTTTGATATTGATTACTATCTACATCTTTATATATATAATTCTTCTGTGAGTGTGTATGTCACTGAACTCCTCCTAAACGGCTGGACCGATTTGAATGATTTTTTTTGTGTGTGTTCAAAGGGATCTGAGAATGGTTTAGATTCACAAATCAGTCCGGCAGATGGCACTGCAGTCGGCACAGCAACGCGTGGCCGGGACAGCTAGTCTTTATATATATAATTCTTCTGTGAGTGTGTATGTCACTGAACTCCTCCTAAACGGCTGGACCGATTTGAATGAATTTTTTTGTGTGTGTTCAAGGGGATCTGAGAATGGTTTAGATTCACAAATCAGTCCGGCAGATGACGCTGCAGTCGGCACAGCAACGCGTGGCCGGGTCAACTAGTATTTGTATATACCAAGTGACCTAATATTCATTGGAAAAGTTTAGTCGCACGAAAAACTGATATACTATGTAGATATGACATATACTTTTCTTAAAATGCAATGCCTGTTCGTGTTTTATGTGTTTTTTTAAATACTTAATTTTTCTTGCAATTTGGTATTACACAGTTAAGTTGTTGCGTAGAAGTAATACGCAACTCTAACACTTAACGTCGACACATACATGCCTGCCTTTCTCCCATCTTCCGATAAACACGTCACTATTGCGACCATCATATTGACATTACAGAACATGTATTGAGTCATATAAACGCCTTTAATAATTCCACACAATATATTTGGACGATAACAACATAACATTTGTTTTAGATGACTTAATATTATTTTCAGAAATATGACGCATTAACAGGTGTCCCATAAACGTACGTCATGTTCATATAGATCAGTAAAGCAAATACCATGAAAAGATATGATCGATGTGATCAGATCATCCGCTAGAGAAAACTGAACAAATACAAAGCCGATTTAACTTAGAGGCGATTATCATTGACATCGATGCTGAATTGAAAAATATTAGAAACTCAACTCTTAGGCAACTGTCACCTTTGATCTCGGAAAATAGAACCGATTTTTCAAATACTCCACCTAAATGATACTGCCCTTAATGGATTATCGGCAATTAGCAGTGATTTAGTAAAATAATTCCTTCTGGTTATAACGCCAGCCGGTGCGAAACTATCACTATTGCAGCCAATATTAGCCTTTGTTAGAATACAAACAATATGTTATAGTTAATCTGTTAGAGTACTTAGTAATACAATTAGTAATACATCACAATAAGGTTATTTCGCACCCAAAATACATGTGTACCAAAACAGATCCACACTGTCAACAATACTTTATTACGGCTACCACAGAGTCGACATAACTAGGATCTCGCTCTTCGCTCACAATAGCCTAAAAACTGTGGAAACGCATCACGTAATAGTAATTGCATCTAGAGCAAATACAACCGCAGAAACGTACATACGTCGTACAGGTTAGATCAGAACAGACGCAATTTCATTCTGCTCTACATGAGTCGATACTAAAAGCTTCTTGCACCAAATGTCATTGCTCGTTATGCAGGCAGAGAGAATCACACGAGTTGTACTGTATGTGAACACTAAATTGAAGTAGTCGCTTGAGTCAAATGATATGCTTATTTTTCAATATACGATCTGCTATTGTTGAGCTGGGGGAATATCATTGAGCTTTATTCTAGTACTCGCAATATTATAGCATGGTAAGAAGACGATTTGTATTCTTCAAAATGAGATGTATTTGATTATTTACCCACTACAAACCCGAAACAATATTCTTTTTAGCGGCGTCATATTATTTGAAATTCTTTAATATTGACTGATCCGTGATGACGACATGCGATCAGAAATAACTAATCTGAACATTAATATCTTTACAACAATAGAAATAAAATGCTTATACTGTTATTATTTTTATTATAAAAGTTACTAGTCAGCGTTAAGATCAGAGAATTCAGAATTAGATTAGAAGGAAAAACTTAGTCGTCATCACCACCTGAGCAATGTTCCAGCTGCTAGCACTTCGTGTAGGTTGATATTCTTGCATTTTAACATTTGAAACACCAAACGAAATGCTATTGAAAACTTGAAATAAATAGAAAACAACAAACGTAAGGAAAGTTAGTTCCGGAGAGTGCGAGCCTTTGATGGTCGACACGTGTTCAAAACGAATTAGTGACGCTATTAACGTTAAAGGAGAAAACGCGATTCTCCCAATTTGCATACAATCAAGCTGAACCAGTAATTTCACAAAGTGGCCAATAATGAGGAACTTCTCATTTTGCCTGCGTAACAATGCAAATGCAACAATTATCTATCGAACAATCGACTCGCAAACGTCGTTAGTCAAGATAATCGGTCTAATGTCATCAGTTATTATTAACACCGTAGTCAACAGTACTTTGATATTTTTAGAATTTCATGCCTACAGAATACACGCATTCTAGTACATGTAACCTTAACCTATCGCTCTGCTTGAAAATAATATTATAATAACAAATCTTTATACGCTTTTGAGTAAATATCATCTAATATTGTATTTATTGCAAAACTAGGTTTTATTAACTTATTTTTTAATAACCGTCACATTACAATCGCAATACAAAATGTAATTAACATTAGATTAAAAACTCAATTGTAACTTTCAATTAAAGAGAGGGATTGAAAAAAAGGAAAACTTTTATAATTTTACAGTGAAATCACTTGTTTTTTTACAGGCAAATAATAATCAACAAAGTTTACTATTAATTTTTACATTAATCTATCAATTCAGATGTCCATTGGGATTGCCAGATTACGGCAAAACCCACCATTCTGCTCTAACCCCATGTGACATGTTTTTACAAATCCTGGGAAAGGTCCGTACCTTCAGATTTGTAAATCAATAAAATAAAAAATACTTATTATTAATTTTAAAAAATACGCACTAGTCGCCCCTAGGATTTTTGAAAGTTCCCCTCGATTTCTCTGGTCTGCCACCATCAAACCCTGATTTCCTTATCATGAAATATCTTCCTTTGAAATATCTTCTTTCCAACAAAAAAAGAATTATCGAAATCGGTTCATAAACGACGAAGATATCCGCGAACAAACATAATATATATATATATATATATATATATATATATATATATATATACGGTGGAATTGAGAACCTCCCCCTTTTTGGAAATCGGTTAAAAAGGTGTAGTAAAAAGTATTCCGTAATACTACACCAGCAGGATCAACTTTATATAACCAAACGTATCATAGAAAACATAATTGAAGGATGTTATAATCCTTGCTACACGTTTTTCGCCTTCTACCTACGTAGCGATTGCAACGTGGTTAAGAAAATCCATTTTCTACACCGTTAAACGTTTACCAATGCAGCCATTCAACTGTACATTATCATAGTCGACATTTTAATGAAATGACCAAACGATTTCTTACGCTCACTTTCAAGTTACGGTGACTTACAAATGTTATCTTTGTAGCCATTATTAGTTCGTAGGTTGTTTATTATGCCCACAGATTTACTTAAGGAAATCATTTTAAATGTATCACTGTGGTACATAACATAGCATGATATTTATTTAGTTCAATTTTTTTCATAAATTTTTTGGTTCCCAAAAGTGGGTTGCATTATTTTATTTTATTTATATGTATTAATAAAAATTATGTAATGCTTTATACAACTAATGTATGAATTTTATTGTCAAATGTATATGAATGAGAAGTACCTACATTATACTCCAAAACGTGAAATGTTAATCATTTTGCGCTAAGCACACACCGTCGAAATATCAAACTCAAATAGAACGAAATAAATTATAATAATTTGTTCATATGTTATTAAAATTTTATCTAAATGATTTTTTTTATTAGTTCTATATGTGAAAATAAGAGGTTTTCAGTTATAAAACTCTGAGATCGTTGCGGACCAAATGGCAGGTTAACTAGTTAGGTCATATTATTGATGATCAGTTGCCAGAGCCGTTCTTAACGTTATATTATTTCAATAAAAATATGCTCTTTTGTATATTCCAATATAAATATGGTGTGGGAAAGTATTAATAAATCCTATGAAGTAAATGTCAAGTTCAGTAAATGTCCTAATAATTAAAATTCGCTTAGCACAATATGGAAATTGCACAACATAAGTTACTATATTTCTACATCAACTAAATATTTCTGCGGGTTAGCCATTCGCTTTCAGCTGTCATAAACTGAAAACATTGCTTGTTACAAATTGAATTCTTACCTTTTCAGCATCTCCATGGCTTTCTTCCTCAACATATCACCTGTTGCTTTCAATCTCGCGTTCGTTAACCTCAAATGCGAATGTCATTTATTTTTCCTTGTATTCCCTCGTATGTAAGTATTGATAACACTTGACTAGCAATGGAACGCACTACCGCAAAGCCTAGGTATTTCACATCGACTGCGGCATTTCGCTCGGTAACCAACACTTTCGCCTTACGAAACACCTGTACAGTATTATTGTTAAAATTCGCGCTGTATTCTTATTCTTATTATGATTGCTGAATGGATGGTACGACTGCGAAAGTTGGCTAACGTTTGACAAATGGACCGTCTGAACGCTTCGCGGGAAAAGTAATGCCACGTGATGACAACAATAGCCCTGTGATGCTGCACCGGTCGGCAGATAACACCCGTTGATATCATTATCACTTACGAACGCCTATTGAATATCACCAACTAAGGTCAAAGTGCGAATACTAGCCATTTATTACGCGTCCTTTAGTTAGTAACTTTCATATTAGAAAATTTTGTGTTGATTACATGTATTATTACTTTTCACTGAAACTATTTCACAAAGCCGGTGTTGTGTCCGGCAGAATAAAATAGCACCAAACCTTCATACCAAAGGATGTAATAAAGACACCAATTATATAGGAGGTAACCACCATACATCTCTCGAATACCACAATATGGACAGCATCGTGTACAAATTCTGGACTGCGATCTCCATCCCACCTGCCAAGCGTGGAGCTGATGGCAATAACCCCCATATTTGGGGTAGGCTTCTGCCCAACCGTGGACATCTTTCGACTGAGATAAATTTATTTCAACGATTCATTTTTATAATTTTCATATATTTTAGGCATTTTTCAATGCGAACTTATAAGATAAATTGTTATAATAGAGACTTTCTGTCTGAGAATTCCCTTGTGACCCGAGTCGATTTTTTCTAGTATTTTTCTATTATAACGATTCGATTCATTTTTCTTTTCTAATATATATTTCTTTAACTATATATTATGTATACCAAAAACAATAGAGAGCAACAATTCTAAATCGTAACGTAGAGTATTATAATATAATTTCAATGGTAAATAATTTGAATGACACCATAATTATACTGTTTACTTACCTATTGTTACATTTCGATGAAATCGCGCTGTATAAAGCGTTTTAAAGTTCCGTAACTACATACGTCGATGCCGTCACTACCGTTTCATCTGTTTTCCGTCACATAAAATACAATATAAACTAAATACGATTATTAAGAATCCACAGAACAAACTCTGCTTGTTCTAATACATAGTAATTAGGTGAGTTGTCCTTAATTTTTTATTTTTTTTGTAATGATATCCTGCAAACGAATAAATAATAGTATCAGCAAATACGCAGAAGTATAATATTACTTTAATTGGTGCTTATCGTTGCTAAACATTGTCAATAAAAGAAACAAGAAGTATTTGTAGTTAGTAACAACAATATTTATAGTTCATTAGAACTGCTTAGGGCGCTAACACACTAACGACACTCGACCGACGACATGATCTTATTAGTCGACGACATATAGTTAAAGAAACCGCATGTATTTAATTTAAAAAAACCGACTTACGTAATAAGTGACTACAATACAAATACGAATGTATTTAGTATTGCAAATGTAAAGAGTACAGTAAAGAAACTCGTCGTCATTTGGCTAAGACAGAGACAGACAGATGTTGTGTATACATATTTTCGAAATCGTTGACCGAGTGTCGTTCGTCTGTCCCCAGCCTTAGGAACAGTTGACAAAGTTATGAATTTTATTAGCTACCTACTGACATTACCTTATTTTTATAATTATTAGTGGGGTAACCTCAAGTATATAGTGGATAGTAAAATGCTCATACTCATATAAATAAATTATTAACTCTCTGTTATATAATAATGTATTAATATAAAATTCATATTAGAGGTACTGTCAACAACGCAACCTACAGGTTGATTTACAAATCAAAATCATCTTATTTTCTAGATCGATTTTAATTCAACACAGAAAGTTCAATTTCTTTTAAGGGATTTGTCATTAAGTGGTAGATTTTTGAGCTTGTCATAAATTAACACACATAGAATTAACTTTAATATACACATATTAAAGTTAATTCGATGTGTGTTAATTTACATCTAATAGAGACCATACGTTTATTACATTACGTTGGTATGAATAACAGCCTACTACAACCTGTAAAACTTCCTCAATTAATATTAAGCTCTATGGTTTGGATCTAATGTTGAAAAAAATTTTTGACGTAAATAGATCTTTGACTGTAGATATCATATTAATAACAAGTAAGAATAGATTTCTTAAATATTGTTGTTAAACAAGTGTTTATATAACCTAGTCTACATTGTTTCAACCATTTACTTTAGTTATACATATTATCATAATTCATATCCTACATTAAAATTAAAGCTTAGATAGTAGGAAATCCAACTTTTTAACATTTTTAATTCTATCGCAACACATCCGTGCGCCATATTTTACGGTTTTAGTAAACGGAATTTTTGTAAATTAAATTGAGTGGTGTTGGGTTTAAAACTGTGAATGAATGAAGTGAATCTAACATTACAACATAACAAAAAAAAAAAAAAAAATTCAAAAGAAAAAAATTACATTGAACCCCCGGCAATTTTGGGCAATCCACAAAAATATTCCATCAGAGTATGATATTAATAATAAATTTTTTATATCCGTAATCTAGATTATTACTATTTTTCTATACAATATTTCTATTACAGTGCAAATTATAAATAGATTTGTTTGAGATCAGCGTACAATCAGCAACAAACCGTTAAAAAGTAATTTCGTTATTTTACTAAATAATCTTTGAAGTCTGATAACCCTGCGGTTAGGTTCCCCTGTATTATGGGATGTAATTATCCACTTAATTGTAGCATAAGGACGTCATGGTTACTTTTAACAACTATTATACTCGAGTAGCAGTTGAGATAATTCAGTTTTGAAGATATCAAATCACAATTACGATACACAAGGTATCCTGTGTGAAAAAAGGTCTAGAGGAAATAATAAACAAATAATATTACTAAGTCTTATATTTACTTGCGCAAGAATACGAAAAATGAATTACAATACAGTCTTAGCAGACTAAAGGCAGCGACACAAGTGCAGTGCGTTCATAATATAGGATAACAAAACTATTCAATTAGGTTTATTTTATCGCTTGTTAGGTACATGGTACACTTCAATTCTATATGGCCAATGTTAATAAAACAAAATTAGATTCTATATATTTATTGTATGTTTTATGGTCTTCAAGCTTTATTCACGCATCGCTGTAAATACGGTGAAATATTATAAAAAATATCGTATTATCGAACGTACGTAAACAAGTTCTTTACAAGACTAGTATGCTGCGCGTTTTAGCAATTCCCCTGGGATTTATTGTCCATCAAAGAATCTAAGGGAATCTATACAAAATGATAAATCGTGTAGTTCCTCGTTTTAACACCTGAAAAGTAAATAGTACTGTCTGCTTAATCAAATAATAGGTACTATACCATAGTGAACAACAAAGCGATTTAGCAACAAGGCTGTTACAAATTTTTTTTTATAAATTTGCATAGTTAACCGTGTAGTATCATTACTGAAGCTTAAACAGAGAGGGGATATCAAAACAAAAATAGTGTCTAATACCTAGTAGGTAATAGTAGTTTCCAGGCGGTAGACATAATAAACTACCTCGTATATTAGCCTAAAGCCTCACGCCGCCGGTGATTTTATTAATAGTTTGTATTGTAATTTTTTAAATATTCTGTTTTGTATGCAGGGCGCACCTACAATGACCTGAACCAGTATCCAGTATTCCCATGGGTGCTCACCAATTACGAGAGTGAGGAGCTGGATCTCAGCCAGCCCTCTAACTACAGAGACCTCTCTAAGGTATTTATTTGTTAATAGAAGACGAAGGGGTCTTACCAAACTATAATCGTTGTGCATTACCAAAAACTCGCATAGTCAAGAGGGACTCCCAAGGTAAAGCGTCACTAGGCCTACCAAATCATCCCCATTTACAGCTATTGATAGCTAACTCTAGTGATGCTTTACAAGTGTATAGTCTCCGGCAAATAAGTGAACATGATTTTGAAATCACGTGACATGCACAGTAGCAAGTTTAAGTACATTATTCACTACTGCGCATGTCACGTGATTTCAAAATCATGTTCAACTAATTTGCCGGGGACAATCTTCTACTTGACCATATTTTTTGGAACACTGTATACCGAACAACATCTCACCATAGGAAATTATTCGCATTTTAACGCTCTTTTTAGATTTCGTCTTGTAGCTTACGGTAATTTGTTCATAATCAACCCATTTCTAATTACGTGGTTGAATTGTAAAATTAGTGGCCTCACACATAAATACTCAATATAGTTTTAATTTTTCTATTATTAGGTTCGCTTGTTTTTTTATTGTCACGGTGTAGAGTTGTATTTCTCGTCCATATATTGGAGCTGACATTCAGTCGTAGACATAATAAGCCGTTCTGAATGCAGTTATTTATATTGAAAGATTAAAAACAAACCTTCTTTTGTGTCAGCGTCGAGCTGTTCAACGGCATGTATCGATACAATGTATATTGTGATATTAGCCGATGTCCATTGATAGCATATCAGTTTAAAGCTTGACAATTCCAAACTACGTGATGTATTTCTAACCTAATGATTTGTTTAATATCTTAAAATAAATAGGTAAAGGCAAAACAGTCTAATATATTGTTCCGTGGCCTTAATTAAATCGGGACTTTTGCAGAAGTTCTATCGTGACGATGGCGCATGCAAGTGCATCAAAATTTCGGAGTCAAAAAAAAATCCGTTTTAATAAGTACTATTGAATTCAATGCCTTTTTTATTTATTAGCGATTGCCTCATTTAAATAATTACCAATAAAAAAGTTAAACTGGTGTTCCTTTACCTTCGAAATAAATGTATTACGGTGGAGCATCTAATATTTAAAGTCATATTTTATTAAATTGTATGCAGCCGATTGGAGCACTCAACCCGAGCCGACGTGCGTACTTTGAGGAGCGATACAACACATGGGAGCACGAGTCCACTCCGCCCTTCCACTACGGCACACACTACTCCACCGCCGCCTTCGTGCTTAACTGGCTCGTCCGGATCGTGAGTATCATTTCATAAAAAGTATTATCAACCAATTAATGTCTACACTTCCTAGATTGAACCACCACATAGTTCCAAATAATACTATAGTTTAATAGTATTTTCTTTTCTTAACAAGCTATATCCACAAAAGGTATAAGATTTTAGTTATACATTAATCACATAGTCGTCGCTGAATAGCTCAAACACCTCGCAAAATGATTAATGTTTGAAATGAGACATTTATATTTCTGCCGCAGTCGCGGTGGCCGTCCTAATTGAAAATGCTGGTCAATTTATTTATATTAACATTTTGAGAGGGATCATTAAAGGAAGACAGAAGCTAAGACATTGCTTTGAGAAATAGCTTTTTTAATTGATTTAAGGGCGAGGGCTAGTTTTGGAAAAATAATCTAGGTCTCTACGTGGATTAAGAAAAATTAAGTCTTAAAATAGTTGAAGAGCTTGCTATTGCGTGAAGTAAAGAGCATATTCCATTTAGCTATTATGGATATGCTCACCAAGCCCTTTAACTATTTAATTACCTACTCTACTAATACTATTTATACCAACTACTATATGTATACTTAAATAAACAATCTAAATGTCAAATCCGAATGAAATTTACATTCTGAAACACTTGTATATGCCAATCCCATATACAATTTTACATAGGCGCCTTTTATTAGGCGAATATAAATCGATGTTGCGTTTCTCTTGTTTAATGTATACAATAGATGCCATGAAGGTATTCATATCATCTAAATCAGTTCGACAAGACTGTTTATTCACAATAATTTGGCCACAATCCAAACGCACCCCAAAGTTTATAGCGCAGAGTTCCTATCTGTCTTTCCTCGTCATATTTATTATCGGCAGAGTATCTATTTTAGCTTTATTGACTGACTACACAATGGCTAACGCATTCGTAAGTTACTGAGTGTCTCTCGAGATGTGAGTGAGTGCATCTTCAAAGCGATCATTGTGAATTAGAAGCTGCATTACTGTTTGGCTCCGTGGCGACGCGTCAAAACAATCGACGTCGCGCATGCAATGGGCCACGACATATGCGCGTTGTACAGGGGTGCCAAGAGCCAATATAACGTTATACCGTTTAATAAAATCGTATAAACAAAAGACTTCATAAACATATCAACAAGTGTGACATAAAGAGAGCAACTGATAGTCCAGTCATCCTGGCTCAAAAATGGCCATATTTCACTTTTTTTTTCCGATAGCGGATTTTTCACTATACTTATGTATTATTCGCCACTGATTGCGATGGTAAGGTCCAAATCTGTCCAAAACCTGTGCTTAAAAAGTTATGGACACTTTTTGGACAGAAAACTAGCGAAAAATGAGTTTTTGGGAAATAACTCGAAAAATAAGCCTTTATCGAAAAAATCCAAGAGAACAAAAATATTTTAAATTAAATTTCCCATCGATGTAGACCAATAACCTCACCATCGTAATAAGCGGCGAAAAATATGTATTTTTCGTATAAGTATAGTGAAAAATCCGCTAACGGAAAAAAAAGCATGAAAAATGCCAGGATGACTGGCCTATGAACAGAAAAAACTTAAGACTATTCATATGAATATTTCTGATTCTTATTATGAAATTTAAAAAATGAGAGCATATGCATGTATAATATAGGCTATGAAAAGCATTTACTCCCTGCTCTAGAATTAATATGTTTTACTAAAATTGTTATATTAGGAGAAATAAAAAAATCCAGCTTTATAAGACTTTCACAAGATAATCTCAACCTGAGTTACGGCTCCCAGGAGTTGAAATGTAATTAAATTAAATATATTAGTTTTAATAACAACATCAACCTGTTATTTCACCAATTCTGTTAAGATTCTCACTTTAAAGATGCGAAGATTGTAATTATATGTGTCGGGAACTTTTTTGGGGGAACGTTAAAACGTACTTTCTACTACTTCCCATATAGGCTTTCTGAATATTGTATTAGAATCAAAGAACAGATGTTTGTAAACTAATTTAAAACGTTTAAATTAGGTAACAAACAAGTAAAATTTACAAAATTTCAATTATTAAAATAATGTAGACAACCCTAAAAGTTGACGACGATTTAAGGTGACATGATAATATACAGTTTGGAGCTCTAAGATCGCTTGTACACCACTCGGCTATAAAATAATTTACGTGACATTGAATTCAAAGCACCAAATAACCTGGATGAGTTTAAAATATCCTGCACTACATTTACACGCAGCGAGAAATTAAAAAAAAAAAAGCATCACGATCACTTTTTACTTTTCGTATTTTTAGTCGTGAAGTTGAGTGCATAAAGATGTTAAATTTAACTAATGGGATGATGACACGAAATAGATATAGAGTGTCGTTTTCACCAAGCAAGGACACTAAACAAATTAGTTAAATAATGTATCCCCTCACACACATAGTTGATAATTCTCTACCAAGAAGTTGTATTAACATTGATGATAGCTCAACCATGTTCATACAATTACGAGTAGATGCCATATTTCAATTTGGAAATGCTTACAAAAAATACAGACTATTGTCTTCGATTCTTGCCTTTTCAAAAAAAAATTTTACATCAAATACAAGGCTTCGATAAAACTGATGCCTTATAAAAGTAAAAATTGATATAATGACATTTTTAATTGATGTTTGATAACACTTTTAACACAACTAATTTCAAATGAAAAATAGTTGTGTTTGGATTGTGTGTAAAAATGGTTTGCGTTCATCTGCACTTCGCGTACAGGCTTGGCTGCTACTGATGAAATAAGAACTAACTACTGACAAGTATCGAGGGCCAATACCTCGGTAAGGTTAGTGTATCCCTTAGTGCATTTTTGCACAAGAGGTGTGGTGCCATTCCTGCCTGAGAAAGAAATTCTTATAGTGCAATTTAATTTCCAATATTATTTGTGAACTCTTAGACAGTAAAACAAAATATGAATGCGAAATAGTAGTGGACATTAAAATAACAAAATTGTTAAGTAAAGTCACTTATTTTTTCCCCAGGAACCGATGACAACAATGTTCCTAGCGCTGCAGGGGGGCAAATTCGACCACCCCAACAGGCTGTTCTCGTCCATCGCTCTCTCCTGGAAGAATTGCCAGCGGGATACCTCTGATGTCAAAGTAAGAATGTGCAAATGTGCTGATTTATTTATAATGCTGCCACAAAAGCACACCAATCTACAACAAACCTTGTTGTTTTTTAATTGATTTATTTTATTAGACTTTAAGCTGAACATCTAATAGAGAAATTTGCCAATTTTGGCAAAAATGTAGGGAATCTTTATTTTATACTTATTTTGAAGTCACCATTAATAACTAGCTAAACACGATCAAGAGAGCCAAATATATAATGAGGTTCACCTAAAGTAATAAAAATATCGTAACACCTATAAGTCTACCTATGTAGACCGCTTAAATGAGTCTTCGACTGCATGGTATAGGGAATCAAGTGAGGAACCAGCGGCAAGCGCGCATAGTGACACAGGCGCACATAAGAAATGCGTGCGCATGCGTGAAATACGCTCTGAACAGGTGTTAAGATATGTGACGTCATAGCGGTTAACAGTTGGTGTTATTTAACGAGAAACATATTAAATTTGAATCAAAAGATAATGAAACGACAAAGAAACATAACAAAATGAAGCAGTAGTTTTTATAAAGTACTCATAATATAGTGTTGTTATAAAATATGAATATATAGGCTGTTCCAATATTTTTGATGAATGTTTTAACTGTATGTTCGCCTTGACCTTGACCTAACATTTAACGTGTACACGTGTGAGTGTAGATTAAATTCGAAACAGTTATACAAAACTCAGAAGCCCCTTTTGTTTAGCTGTTATGCTAAAAAAAAAAAAATATTGCTTATGTTCAGCATACAAGCGTTTCATTCTTTTAGAGGCAAACGAGCTCCCGACAGTTGATTTCGCAGCCACTATCCCGTCAATAAAAAAAATGATTAAATAACCAACAAGATTTACCTTAACGTTGGCGTACCATAACTAATTAGGTACTAGCATCTATCTGAATAATCGTTAAGATATCGTAATCTTTTGTTCTAAGTACAATAATCGAATACTTTCGCAACAATTAAATGAGTCGTAACGGGGCCGATCCGCTCGGTTTCAAACCGCAGCCTACTTGTCTTTACCTAGCAACAGGACGTTACATAACCAATGAAGAAATATCTTTGTTAATAATTTATTTGTTTAATAAAAATAAAGTTAATTATTAATCTAATGTAGGTACGCAGTTTATAAAAAAGAAAATAGTCAAACGGGGAATTAAAGTTGAGTTCTGAAATAAGTTTGTTAGCCCTTAACTATTTTTCCCAGATTAGGTATTCTCATAAAATATTTAGTTACTAACTAAGAATAGTTTGTATCGTATAATTAAAGGTGGTTTCAACACTTTGTAATAAACACGTATCGATTACAAAATATACCAAATATTATTTTTATACAAAATTTTAATACATAATCATTCTCGATTATAATTACAACATTTTTTTCTTTAAACATGTTTCTTTTCGGATTTGAAGTGGAGTTTTGAATTTTGAAATAATTTCTCACAGACACAAAATTAACAAGCTTTCATTTATATGAAGTAATTGCAATATTTGAATATGTAAGAAGGATGAAAAATTCAACAGATCATAACAAAACATAGTTTGCCTATTGCAACTCTGAATGTCAACACAATACAATCAAACTAAATCACCACCTGAGAGATGTCGAAATATAATTTAGGTCGTTCTTCTTTTCTACCGACAGTGAAACGACGTTTTTCTGTTTTTTGGTTTTTGAACTACTACTAATTGTGGTTTCTGTGTGGATTTTAAAAGAAATTGCATCTGTGTTGTCATAAGGACTTATTAAAGTTTACTTTGCGGCAAATATTAATTCTTTTTTAATGGTGGTTTTTTTTAAATTATGTGACAGAGTGGCCTTTTTTGTGGAGACCACATTTCGGTTTACCACTCTGTCACGACATTCTACGGAAAACAAACGAAAAAAAAATTGTTTGGAGAAAATGAAAAATTACATAATATTAATAGATAAGAAAAATATGGACGTTTATTCGAACCGAATTATAAAACCGTAAATATCAATACTCCAACGAGATGCCATAATAAGACGAAGGAAAGACCATTGTCGGTAGAAAATTAGAACGACCCAATAAACCTTTTTCGATCTCGATATAGATCCGAATTAAAATTCAGGATCAAATGCTTACTATTTTTACGTCCTTATAGGAACTTATTCCCGAGCTGTTCTTCCTTCCGGAGATGCTAATTAACAGTTCAGGCTACCGGCTTAACATCCCCGAGTCGCCCTCCGGTGACGTCATCCTACCCCCATGGGCGTCGTCTGCAGAAGAGTTTGTCAGGATCAACCGCATGGCGCTCGAGTCAGAATTCGTTAGCTGTCAACTACACCAATGGATAGATCTCATATTTGGATACAAGCAGAGAGGTGAGTCAGAATATTACAAACATATATGACTTGACTTAAAAATAAAGCTCTTTGTTTCTAATAATTTCGCTTATTATAAAATAAAGTTAGTCTGAATATTCCCGTGTTAGTTTATGAAACCTATTCTTGGCCACTAAAATCACATACGGTTTCCAAACCGACTACCAAAATAAACTCATATCAGATGGCTAAACGATCATCAGTTTATGCAGCTCTTTGGTACAAAAGTGCACATTCTATAGAATCCAATTTCGTTTGTTAGAATGTCTTCATAAACCTTCATTTGCTCCTATCTTTAGGACCGGAAGCAGTGCGGGCGACAAATGTCTTTTATTACCTCACATATGAAGGCGGGGTCCGCCTTGACCAAATCACGGATCCAGTAACTAGGGCGGCAGTAGAAGATCAAATCAGAAGCTTTGGCCAAACCCCAGCACAACTATTGAGCGAGCCACATCCACCGAGAGCGTCTACGATGCATCTGGCACCGCTGATGTTCGCCGCAGCACCTGACGACGTGTGTCTGAGACTGAAGTTGCCGTCGAACGCTGCTGTCGTTCACGTGTCTGCTAACACATACCCTCAATTGGCGATGCCTGCTGCTGTTACCGTGAGTTTGCTTAAGGATTTCTTCCTTTTCTAAGTTGGAAAATTCACAGTTATAGTAACCGGTTTCATAATCGCCGCCTGACTACGACTATATGAATTTTGCCTTTTTTAGATACGAATCTCATCATAAGCCAATCAAAGTCAAAATCAAATCAAAATCAAAGCCTAGATTATGGTATTGTACCGCCAGGATAGAAACCATGCAAGTATTGTGAACGAAACTGACTGACATTTGAAGTGTAGGTAGTCGTATAATGCATACGGTATTCGCCGGATTGAGATTCTCAAGTCTGATGCTACCGGTACATTTAATAACCCTTCCTTTTACGAATTTTAGTTTTTTCATTTCTTAGTGGAATTTAGTCCATATTCGTGCTGTATTGATATTATGGATAGCAAGAACGAGTTTGAAAAGCCTGTTATAATTGATGTTACACATTTGGCGGTTGCGATCAGTCGACATACATGTACATTATGCCGTAAAAAATCACTTTCAGGTGAGTGCGGCGCGCGCGTTTGCTGCACACCGTTGGGTGGGAGGAGGATGTTCGCACGTTGGAACACGCCACGCTGACCATGCCCCGCCCCCACCGCACCCGCTACTGATGGACCCCGTGTGGGGTGAGTACACAGTACTCGGTGAACATTATAACAGTCACAAACAAGATGTATTAGAAAACAGTTTATTTGACTCACTGCCAATATATCCACCCGCCTTGGTATGAGTCTGTGTCTCGCTTGTTGTGTCCGTTTCGTAGTTACAGTAACTGGCACCTGAATCCCAATAACGATATAATAATTCGTGATTGAAAAAATATGCGTTACAGTTTGGCTGGTAGCTACTATTATGACATCTATGTCATACATCTTTACCTAGAGGTAAGATGTATAAAATATAGTCTTTAGTCAATATTACTAACATCCTACTTAAGATCATTGACGTTCATCATTTGCCTCTTTTGCATACCTGTAAACAGTTAGAAGTGTCATATTTAGCTTTTTGTTTAAAGATAATTATTTTTATAATTACATCTTGATATGTTTGTACTTAGAGATCTGCTCTTATGATGAAATTTTTTGTCATATTACCCCGATTAAACTTGTGATTGTGTTATAGCGGCGGGCGGAGCCCAGGCATTGGCGCGGCGACAATTGGGCGACAACTTCTCACAACGCGTGCGCGCACGCAGCAACTGCTTCGTGACGACCGTGGACTCAAGATTCCTGATCGCCGCGGGTTTTTGGGATAACAGCTTCCGAGTGTTCTCTACTGAGACTGGTGAGTGCATTAATGAAAACCATAGGTATAAACATTTTATTCGGCTGTTTACTCCCGAAATATAAGGTAATGTATATTGATAAATCACTGCAAAATTAAGATTATAGTTATTTATATTATATAACTGTCTATTGTCCAAAATTAATACCTAATGCAAAAATAAAAAGACTATTACATATTAGGATTATATCGTCAGCCGGAACTAAGGACTGAAAGAGACCTCCAAAAACGCAGAAGCCAATTATAATGCATTTTTGATCAGCCATTCTTAATCCAGTTTTAACATTACTTAAGTTCATCCTCTGTGTGTTATACCTTACACGACTGTAATTTAAACCATTTGTCTACAGCTAAAATAGTGCAAATAATATTCGGACACTACGGCGTGGTGACGTGCGTGTCGCGCTCCGAGTGCAACATCACGTCCGACTGCTACATCGCCTCGGGCTCCGAAGACTGCACTGTCCTACTTTGGCATTGGTAACTTATTCATATTTAATATACCATTCTGTAACATGCTTTGTTCGACTAAACGTTCGATTACACATAATTATACTTAAATGGACTTTTTATTTATTTAATTACAAGCACTGACTGTCTCAACTTAAGAGTAAAGAACAAAATACTATTAGCCTTAAATTTTAGGACGCATTTCTGTATTCTCAAATTATTACAAAAAGAACAGGCAATGTGTAACAAACCCTTTTTCTCTACTTGTCAATGTCCTGGCAAAACCTTAAATTTTTGTGGAGGCCTACGTTCATCTGTAGACGCCTTTCGGCAGAAAGAAGATTTCGACATAAAGACTTTGGAAAGATTTGTTTAGGTACTTCATTAAAAATAGGTGATTTTTCTGTAACAAAAATGTTCTACACAACAAAATAAAATCTTTTTTGTTGCTTTAACAATCTTAACAATTAAAAATTAATCTCATAATTTCAAATAAATTATTAAGATTTTGGATTCTCACTTTGCATGATGGATGACAGATTGCATTGAAGCTGTAAAGAAAACAGAGAGAAATATTGCTTCACTAATGGACTCCTAAACGCGTTCCTTAACACAAAACCTCTTTCAGTATTGGACGAGAACATGCTTATCGGTATAAGCTGTAAAGTTTTTATTTTATCAGGGTGAGTTGAAACCTGCTGGTTTTTACAGGTCGGCGCGTGCGGGCGGCATCGTGGGCGAAGGCGACACACCGGCGCCGCGCGTGACACTAACAGGTCACCTCACCGCTGTCAACGCAGTGCTCGTCTCCGCTGAGCTCGGCCTTGTCATCTCCAGCTCCGTCAGTCAGTATCATGCTTTTGTGTACCATTAATGTATTATATGCCTACCCCAAACTAGCAGTTTCCTAGCGTGCGCTTTCCCTTTAAAGTGTAATGTGAATGGGCCTACGATTTACGCATAGATACAGAGATGACTGACGCATGACGCTTACAGGGCATCGCACCGCCATCAATCTAGTCCTCTCAATTAATTTTTCGGTTTGTTAAACTCCGTCAGTCAGTATCTCACTTTCGTATACTATTAACGCCGCATCTGCCTACCCCACACCAGCTGGTTTTCAGCGTGCGCGTTCCTCTTAAGTGTGATGGGTCTGCCATTAACACGGCGGCGGCTCCATCAGTCAGTATGACACTCTCTTATACCATAGATTATTTTAATAGAAACATACTCGAAAAATCGACTCCTCTCACAAGTAAATTCTCAGGCGGGAAGAAATCACTTCAATCATTTTTCTATTAAAATAATTTATCTAATAAGATAGCATTGAAAAAACTGCAAAAAAAATATAAAATTATAAAACTCTTATACCAACAATAGTTAGACGTGTATACTTCGATGTAAAAGCCTTATCTGTATTTTTTCCATGGTTAGGTGATCTTGCACCATTTGTAATACGGAGTGTCAGTATCGTTTCGTGTAGTGCCACGATATAGTCACAGTTCTATTCAGTATATAGTGTAATTTGCGAACGATGTTTTATATTTGTGATGCGTTAGTTTAGTAATGATTCGTTTTCTACCAGACGGACCGGTGCTGATTCACACCACATTCGGTGAAGTACTACGCGCGCTAGATGGCGCGGCGGGTGCGCCGGCGCAGCTGGCATTGTCTCGCGAGGGCCTGGTGGTGGTGGCCGGCGCCCGTGGACGCCTCGCAGCGTACACACTCAACGGACGACGATTACGCAGCCACACACATAACGACCACTTCCAGGTTAATACCATACCCGTCTACACTGAGATTGGTATTGTTGTTTATTCATTTACATGCAAGCAATTGAGAGAGTTTATGACAAATTGATTTTAAAATCATGATTCAAAATATCACTTACAGAACCTCTTAGCTAATTCCCATAGCTTCTTTAATGTGCACAGGCAGCAGTATTATAGCTTATGGTATGTGTGCGCTGGTTCAGGTATATATCATTGGGTGTTTATCATATAAAAAAACTGTTTTAGTTATCAAATTGCTGCACATAGACCATGTGAGCGATAGTTTGGTATTGCATAGTTTGACTTAAGTAAAGTTGGTGATCCTGATTATTGTAAAATTTTAGTAGAAGGTTTTTAATTTCCAAATTTTTCTCAATTACCTCTCAACTTAGTTGAGAAGTAGGTCCTCACGTGAAATATCAGTCCCACTGCTCTACTATTTGCAGTTGAGCAATGGGGTAAATGGGATAATATTCTTTTGACAGTGCTTGGCGCTCTCACGTTGTGGCGAGTATTTAGTGTGTGGCGGAGCGGCAGGAGTAGTGGAAGTGTGGCGCGCCTGCTCACTCGCGCCGTTGTACGCGTTCCCGCCCGCCGGTGCCGCTGTCTGCTCGCTCGCGCTGTCCCACGACCAGAAGTGAGTAGTTACCTTTTGCGTCGTGTGAAGAACTTACAGCACGTTTGGTAAAAATGTAATAGTTCCAATTCGATGTTGCTGCTGTCAGCTCGCTCCCGTTCTCCCAGAACCAGAAGTGAGTATCTAGTGATGTAATGTATATAACAGGTAGGTATAGTACAAGTGCTGTTTCGAACTTTTGTCCGCCGGCGCTGTAAGGTGAGCTGCAGGGCATTGGTAAGTTTCAAATGTAATAACTGACTTTTATGTATTCAAACACTAAACCTAGTTCTGTCATTAATTATGATTAATTTGATTGCTTTATCTTTGAGAATCCTGTTAACTGTGCACCGATCGCTTTCAGGTTCCTGCTAGCCGGTCTGGAGAACGGCTCCCTGGTAGTGTTCCACATAGACTTTAACCGGTGGCACCATGAGTATCAGCAGCGGTACTGAGGCGCAGACTGCCCGCGCTGCCGCCATAGGCACCTAACTCGTCCGCTTGCCAATAGATGGCGCTAGGGGCGTGTAAGAAGCCATTTACAAAAACAATACTTTACAATAGCATCTAATGAAATATTATAGAACTTTAGAACCTTCAAAAGTTGGTAGTTGCTAAAAACGTTATTATAAGGAATTGTTTGTGTAGATAGCTTTGATTCAATAATATTCTTAAGTGTTAAAAGTCATCGTTTGATCGATATTTGTGGCGATCACAGTAAATACCGTTTTGATGATTCTTCGCGGTTGGTTTGTACTTAAAAGATTTAAATTTAATTTTAAACTTATTACATTCCATTGTTTTCTATATTATTATTATTATTATTCAAGGTCCTGTCGGGACATCTGCCGCCTAACCGTTATATACAAATTTTGGTAGCTACTACATCTACGACAAAAAAATATTTCTCCCCTAATTCTTCCAAAAGTAATTTTTGGTTTACTTATAAAATATGCAAAAGGGAAATGAAAAAAACATTATTTTTATGCATCTTGGTTTAGATTACACTAGAATTTTTTTTATCAATAGTTCACCTTATTACACCAGGAATAATTTTATGAATAGCTGAAGTATAAGCTAATAGCTAACTACTGAAAACGTAATTCTACCAAAAATACCGATCATCTTAAGACACTGTTGAAGTGATATATGAAATAAATTTATTTTCATGGGTTGAAAATCTTATTATCGAATATTTTACTTTCAAAATGGCAGCTAAAAGTTTTAAAAAGAGACTGACAGATGGGGGTCTACCGCCTAAGTTCACTGTTTTCGCTGTGACGTCTCATCTATGGCCTTATATTATCTACGTCGTTTTTATAAGATGTCAAAGCAATAACATAGCTTTCCTAGGCGGTATAAAATGCTGTTATAACTTGATAAAATAAAGCAATAACGAAAACAATCAAACGGCAGTAGACCTCCACAAGCGATTGTGGCAGCTATGCGAATTTTGACCCTAATAGGTTAGGTGTCAGAGGCCTCGATTGTACCTATATGAAATAGTATTTATGCTACTGTTTAGGTGTTTAATTTACATTTGTTTTTATTATTATTAGTGCCATAAGGGGTAAATATTTACTGCATGTCGTAACCTGATACAAAAGCCTTAATTATTTATAATCTGCAATCAAAAGACGTCCACTAATGTAATTTTATTTGATTCTTTGTAGCGTACTTTTTTATATAAAGAGATAATATGTATTTTATTAGAAAAAAGTGCAATAATTAACTTGAAATTTAGGTTTATTGGCATAATATTTATTTTTACTTTCTATGTGCTTGTAATCAGTGGGTTTCTAAGTACCTAGTTCATTTTATTCTTTTAACAGCTGATCAGTGATAAATATCAGTCAATATGATTTAAAGATGTATTATAGATATTGAAATTATAAAATTTACCACCATTTATTATTTTTCAAATATTTTTCTTTTGGTGACGGGTAGCTGTACTTAATTTTTGCAAAATATAAAATGTAATTTTGTTTTTATTAAAATATTTATATTGAATATTTTTTGTTTTTTTTTTTGTTATGATTACCTTTATTTCTAACTATTAACAATGCATGTTTAGTTCTTCATTTACATTAATTTATAAGATTTAAATTAGAAGATGGAGTAACTGCCTATAGTCAAAGAATTGTCAAAGTAAGTATTTCATAAACGAAAGCGATACCAAGGGAATTAATGGCTAAAATACATTATTTTCGTCGTTTGCCATATTGCAGACCACGAAACTGCGAAGTCATTTTCGCTAATTAATCGAAGTCAATAAAAGTAGGAGTCTAGTTAATTGTAATGGTAATGCTGATATATTGTGTTATTGCGATTGAATAATAGTTTTTTACGCAACCATCGTGTTTAATGTATTTGATTGTACAAGTAATAAATTTAACAAGTTTATAATCTAGCGGCCGTGTTTATGAAAAGTCATGATGCTTAAAACCTTTAAGCTTGCAATTTCCGTCTTTCTTGTTTGAAAACCTGTAGCTTGTGCAAGAGGTTTTTCTCATTGTCACTTTTTATGTATATGGCAGTATATTTTTGCATCACTCCCGCACGCTCCTTCCGTTCTGTGATCTAGGCTAACGTATGCACCTAGTCATAGAAGACCCTCATCTATTTCCTATCTCTGTGCCAAAAATAATGTATAATAACAAGATTACAGACAAAATCAGTTTATACTAATTATACATACCTACTTAATACTAATTAGGTACACCTAATAACGCTTCATTATAAACTGTTCAGCCCTAGTTTAGATAGAAGTTGATCTCTTAAATTACTTCTAGATAAATTCTATAGGCGATTTTTTGTTTATAGTACTTACCTACTTTTAGTGAATTGTACAAAACACTTGAACCCTTATTCTCACGTCCCACTGTAGTGTCTATATAGAACCCAAGTTATACATACGTAGCTTATGGTCGCTGAGTCACTCCGTTTTGAACCTTGCCTCTATAACTGCGAGGCGCGGGTGATATACAGTGACACTATGTTAAGATAATCAAAGCTTAGTCTGATTAGCACTCTTTCTTACCATTTTCAAGGTTTAATTTACTAACTTGGCCCCAAAGAAAACACATTCAGCTTTTTTAAATAGAAGGTAAAAATGTACTGCTTACTGTTTAATTATAACTTACATTTAACACCACGAGTTATTTTCATGATTATGAAAAGGTGAGCACTCGTTCAAATCGTACCTATCTACCAGCCTAGTGGACACAATTTTCCAGAATGTTTTTCATTGGGAATTATTGCTTGTGCTTTTTATAGTAAATATGAATGGTTTTAGAAAAGCTTAGACAAAATAGTATAAACCAGCCCTCACACACCGCGACGCGCTGAACACTTTTTGAAATAACTCACGCTACACGCAATCTGTCCACTAATGATAAGATAGTATTTAAGACTTAAATGTTGACTTAGAATTAATACAAAATAATATGTTTCTTAATTATGATTTCATAGGTTAAGTTACACCTTGTGTATTTGTAATAATCACTGTCCATTTAAATGTAAGCGAAATTAAATTTATAAGTATTATGATGTACTTATCTGAAAGAATAACACTATAAAACGGAGTTTAAATCGCCCCTTACTAGTAGTTCATAACATTAAACGTAAAATGAGTCATATTAGCTGCTATATATGCTGCTCTATAGATATAGTACGTATATATTTTGCATTT
This sequence comes from Calamotropha paludella, assembly GCA_927399485.1. Taxonomy (NCBI): domain Eukaryota; kingdom Metazoa; phylum Arthropoda; class Insecta; order Lepidoptera; family Crambidae; genus Calamotropha; species Calamotropha paludella. Next base: position 12,468,352 of record OV656803.1, on the reverse strand, counting down.
CATGTTCATTCTCACTCAGTCAGTGCTTTTGATCTATCTTGCAGTGTTTTCATCCTAACCTTACCAAGTGTTAAGCAAATAACTTGCTAATGGCTATTCAATTAAATTGCCTGATTGTAAAAAGGCAGAGCAAAAATATAGTTTAGTTATCTTTATTACTTGCATTAAAAAGTTGTTGCGCGTACATTTATGATTGTAACAATAATATAGCATAGTTCTCGTAGACGTAGTTGCAGTAGACTAATAGTCAAAATTAGCCATCTATTTGTTAGCGTTTTTTTAACACTTCAGTGGCGGAATTTTGCTGCACACGAATAATTTTGTTAAAGTTTTTTTCTTATTTATTAGTGGATCATGTAACTTCCTTCACGGCGTGCTTTCTTTAAACTCCATTGAAGTAATATAATGGAATGTATCTGCCAGATAAATTCGTCAAGGCAAAAGCAAAATTTAGTTAATTTTAAATAACACTAGTACCTAGCGCCTGTAGAAATTAATGTGCAAATCTGCCAGCGGTAAGCTTTGCCCATATTTTCAAGAACATTGAATTGTTACAGTTGTTTTATTGTTATTCACAGTGCTTGATTCCATAATCGTAAGCATTAGGCTAATATTTAAAGTTTGATTAGTATAATTTACATAGTTTCGTATATACAATTAGATTTGTTCTTATATGTGTGTTCGGAAATTGTTGAATCTTATATAATAAATACTTATCACCTTTCTAAATTCCTGCACACGATTCTTTGGACAGAATTTAGATTACATTTTATTTCATGCAAAAATATTATTATTTGTGTTTCATACATGTCTACTTTGAATAAATTTACGGGACAAAATGTCCCTAATAATAAATTATTGTTATGCTAAGTATATGGTGCGTTTGTATGTAATGAAAATATCTTGAGTAATTAATAAATTGCATTGAGTAAATAGTTATTTTTTTTCATTTTGTGTTTACTTCTCAAGCATATTATTTCGTTAAGGTCAGATAATATTGGGCGTAATTTCAAGGATCCATATATTTTACCTGTCCAATAAAAGATAAAATATTTGCTAAACAGTTTTTTCCTTTCACGACTTCTCTACGAATTAAGAACTAAGTAAGTATACAATTCAATATCTATATAAATATTATTTGACCAACTTGTAGATACTATTAAGGGCGTACGCTAAACCTTGCGCAGGCACACGCCTCGGGTGTGAAAAAAAATCGTGAAAAAAGGGCGTAGCAAAAAGTCGTCTGATTTGCCCATTCGTGGTGAGTTTTCAAATAATGGGGACCAGTCACGTTTTATGTTATGAATGCAGTTCTATAGAAATTGAGAAACTAAAACATAAAGTGCAAAAATTTTTGTTCTACGACCAAAATTGACAAAGTTATGAGCAAAATACCGAACGAGGTTCACAGACCGCGCGAACGCATGCGATGACGTCACAATGACCCAGCGCTTGCCGCCAAACCACTGCGCGCCCCGACCGCGCGGTTTTATTCTGTTTGCGATATTCGTCCAACAGGGAGCGTAACGTCACCAGTTTATACCCAATCGATTAATAACTGATTTTCTTTGTTTAATATTAGAAGGTTGTTATTATAATATAACAAATGAGTGAAATGAGGTAGATATCGGTTTTGAGCAAGCGCAATCCGATAATCTACCTTAAGTGGATACCTTCATGGCATTTGATTGTCTTAGTAATCATTTAAACTTGACAAGCTCTGAAATTCGTGGTTGGAAACTCAGAGGTAGGCAAATCTCATTATCAACCTAATTAGAACTGCAGGATAATAAGTAGGTAGGTACACGTACTTGGACTAGCCTATAAAATACCCAAAAGGTTTAGGTTAGTCAGCCGGGGCAGTTGTGTTTGTTGTTGTAACTACCTACGCCGTTATTTTAACATTGTTATGTAGATGAGTATGTAGAAACTTTACTGTTCAAAAAATATTATGTATATAATAAATAAAATTAGACTTAAATATTTCATTTGACAGGAATGTATCTACGTTCTTTGGACACGTAATTTTGAGCTATAAATAAACGAAATCGCTTTGTTAAGTCCTATTATTGTTTCTAGGTAGGTAGACAGGTACTACTTCCTTAAATCCGGTTTATTTATTATAATCTTCGTACCTGCTATATTTACAGCAAGTTTCGTGGTGATAGCAGCAAGAAAACTTACTTCTCCATACAAACTTCACTTGTGGTCTTCCTAGTCCCTTGGGGCCAAGGCGTGATTATTGTACAAAATTATGTTCAAGAGGCAGAAGGACACTCGAATGCAAAAAGTTTTATTTAAATACGTCTAACTGTTTTCACATGGAAAGCCTACAACAGACAGACAGACAAGAAATTCAATAACAATGTTTTTGGTTTCTATTACGTGTATAGAGCCCTCCTAATGCGATTATTCAAAAAAATATTCAATGTATAGAATTCACTTTGGCTACAGTTTAATTACATGTATAGATAGATATGTATATATATTCCCCAAGGCGGGAATATTCCCCTATGTTCCGGGGAACTTCGAGGAATATTCCCGGGAACGGCACATTTTATTGTAGTTAGACCTGAGTACGACCCTGGTTTTTACCTGAGGAAGGGTTATTAGAAACTTCACTACTTACACTTTTTATCATTCATTTACTCATTGAAATATACATACATAATACGACCCTGTATTTTTTTTAACATTCGTAAACAAGTTTTACTAAGTTACCTACCCTCTTGTTTACCACACGAGTAATGATGATAAAAGTTGGTATACAATTGTTGTGTTGTATACAAGGTAATGGTTGGTTGGGAGGTATTTACATCAAAATGATCCTCGCAACAAAATCTTGAAGCTTGGCACGAATGCGGAATTTTGTCATCCCTCTTCATGACAGTACACCATTTTTTGCGCACTTTTGAGTCCTTTGGTACATTGAAAAACAGTTTTTCAGGTGTACTAATTGAAGTATTAGTACATTTCGGTATTATACAGTACTTATAATCCGGCATATTTTCACTTAAAAACTGCAAAACCACAACACCACCCGCGTAGATCGAGGGAATCTTAATAAATGAATGGCGGAGAGAGCGCGCGCGGGTGGAAAGGTAATCGTGACGTCACATAAGCTATTCGGCCGCCCCACGGTTGACTTGTACAAAATGTGTAATATCTTCGCAACCAATGGACCGATTTCAATAATTTAAAAAGTATCGTACCTAAACGAGTTAAAGGAACAGCATTATATCGATAATTTATGCATTTTCCGACTTGATACGGGGACCCATTGTCGACAAATTTCAAGCCATGCTTCTTGACGATCTTTATGTGTTTTTATGGATCACATGTTTATAAACTTCATAAAAATATTCCTCTACAATAGCAGTTCTAGATAATTACAGATGATAAAATGGTCTGATCATATATTTACACTTTATATCGGCGCCAATATGCCAAAGCAAACATTCTGCCTAATAGGTCAAGTGGACGCATTAGTTTAGGCTTATGGAGCTGGATGAGCTCTATGGGTCTAAAGCTCGTGGAAGTGGAGGGTAGATTAAATGGGGCTCACTATATGGAATTATTAAAGGATTTGTTACCTACCGTTCGCGCAGCCTATCCCGATGGGACTATTTATTTGGCCCAGGACAATAATCCCTTCCATTCGTCACGGGTGGTACAATAATAGCTGCAGCCATGGCAACTCAAACTGACATTGAAGTCTTACAATGGCCAGCCAAAAGCTGGGAATCTTTAAGATTCCCAAGTAGAAATCTTTAAGGGGTACTGATATGTGCTGGAACAGGGTTAGAGATATGAGACTCAGGATAAGACTTGTATTGGAAAATGGCGGAGGCCATATCCTTGTTGAGTTCTTAACTGTTGGTCCTGGTTACTGGCGTTTCGCTGGTTTCAGAAGACATTAGTCTGTTGGTCCTGGTTACTTGCGGTTTCCAGCATTTTTTTTAAAGGCTATGCTCGTTTTTTACTATTGGTTCCAGTTATCTTCGCATAATAGCGATTTTTAAAAAGCAGAAGGCACAAACGGTTGGTCCTTCATAACAATGTTTGAACATTGTTATGAAGTGGTAATAATATATCCCTACTGAAAAGCGTTTTAAGGTTTATAATTATATATTGCTACAAAATAGAGTTGGTTTTTTATTTTACATTTAGTCAGACCGGTGAACATCTTAATATATATAAATCTCGTGTCACAATGTTTGTCCTCAATGGACTCCTAAACTACTTAACCAATTTTGATCAAACTTCGTAACTATCTGTTATTTGATCTAACTTTAAAGATAGGATAGATTTGATTTTAATTTATAACACAGCAACGCGTGGCCGGGGCAGCTAGTTATTTAATAAAATATTATTTCATATTGCACTACAAAAATTGCAATTTTTACTTTCTTCACTTTCATTTACCTGAAATTTAAAAGCAAGACACATTTTTAACCTTAAAACCATTCCAATCTTTGCATTTCGAACACCGAGGTTTATGAACAGAAAAAGACACGCTGCCACAGATATAAAATTCGAGTGAAATTGAATAGATTACCGCATGTCTGAAAAATTATTACTTCATATTTTAAATAACAGAAATAATAAAGTTTTGGCAACGGAGGAAACCATATGCGTGGTAGAATAAGGGCTAAGGACAAACTACATTATGAGGTCGAGTTTGGCAATGATCCTACTAACATAATCAGAAAAGATTTGGAGTTCGAGTCCCGAAAAGGACAAATGTTTGTGTAATAAAAAATCTTTTAATTTGTTAAGTTAGTATCCAGACATGATTATGTTTAATTTGATAATATAATGTTAATTGGAGCGAGGCGAGCGAAGCTTCCATGGGTCAGCTTCAATGGCGCAATGTCTGTTACGCCATAACTTCCCGAGTTCTTAACCGATTTTAATATTTTTGTGTGGAATCGAATCAATAGGTTTAGGACCAGATTGTGACGGAATTTGAAATTCGCAAAAATTTCCATCGAACCAAAAAAAAATTATTTTTAGGTATTACGCTCCGCTCCAATATATGGTGCTAGCTTAGCTTTATGCTTAGCGACTGCATCACCTAGAAATAAATTTTTAATAATGCAAGTGAAAAAAATGTTTATTATTATTAGCTTGCTGCAGCTATACCTTTCTAAGTCTATGGATGCAGGATAAGTAAAATTAAATTTTATCATTATTTCATCCAAAAGCATGCGACATTGCCGTTGCTCTTTGTTTTGGACGAGCGGCAACAACTGAAAGCACGTTATCAGGCATGTCAAGACTCTGCGTCAAGCAGTGACAGTTCTCTGGCGCCAAGAGACTCACACCACACACACACAGATATTATGTCATAAAAACTTTAGTTTTTGTTATGAACTTGTCATGAGAAAAATAATTTCATCTCTTTCTATCTTTTTGTCTGTTGCGTCTCGAACGGGTAGTTAAGGGTGTTGCTGTTTGTACATTACCTATGCGTCTTCGATTCATAATCGATTTAATTGAAGTAATCATTGAATTAAGAGATAGACTTTTACGGTCAAACATTATGCGAATATAGATTATACAATTTTTTTCGTTAGATTAATAACCTCACTTTTCGTCTTAAGTTTTTCAGATAAATTTTAAATATTTGAAACAAACTATGATCTCTGAAAGAAATTAGTGAGATGCATGTTGAAACCTTCTTATTACTTATGAATGTGTTATGAATGGCCGAAAGTTTGAGAATTTTAAATGAAACAGGTTTGTTTACATTTTCATTAAATTGGATTGAGACAGACTTTACCTTATTGTTATGGTTAATACATTTGATCGAAAAATATATGAAATGTCAGATAAATAGGTATTTATGTTAAAGAGATGTAACATTTCATTGTCATTCCCTTATATTTTATTTTTTGCTTTATCGGAAAAATGGCTTAAATGCCATCAGACTTGAAGTGACTGGCTACACTTCCCTCAGAGAAGACTGATATGATGGTTATGGTGGTGTAACTATTGTTATCAAAGACTCTGTCACTTATTCCACTATTCCTTTACCCTCACGCCACAGCGATATATCTATAATAGCTATAAAAGCCTTTAATATGTGTATAGTTTCTTTATATATTACTCATACATATTTCATAAATTAAATGAAGTTAAACAAATACTTTCCAACGTGCCTAAACCTCTCATAGTATTAGGTGATTTTAATTGTCATCATCAATGTTGGGGGAGTGCTATAACAAATAATTTTGGGGAAGCGTATCTCAGAACCTCTGTATTTTGAATACAGGCAAAGTTACACGCTTAACAAAACTTAACCAAAACGACAGTGCAGTTGATATTTTTATTTGTTCTCCTTCTCTTGCATGTTCTTCATTGTAGAATACACATTTCTCTACCCTTGGCAGTGATCATTCATGAAGTATTTCCGCAAAAAGGTAGTTTGAATAAAATTCCATCTCCACCATGGTGGGACAGCGAGTGCACCAGTGCTGTAAAAAAGAGAAAATATGACTAAAAGTTATTACGAATTATTGACGTTGACATTATCAGAAACAAAGAAAAAGAAGTTTGAGCGATGGCGTACCTTCTGTTCATCAATTTCCCAAATACTCCCCAAAATCTTGTGTGGCAAAATATAAAAAGATTCAAATCTTCGATTTTCCACAGACCTCGCCCAGCTATTCCCGTTTCGACTAACAATTAATATAAATTTAAAAAATTAAGATTTTGTCATAATAATGTTACTTTAATTGTATCCCGAAAAAAGACCGAAATCCGTATTTTTATGTTGGTAAGGCCTCGATTCTATGTGCTTAGTCAAGCCTTTTTTCATTTCATACTCTGAGTTTCATATACATATTGAGGGAGTTGTAAAGAAAAAAGTATGATCGCCAATTAGAATTTACAAAGATACTGAATAAATTAAATTCTTTGGCTATCAGAACTAAAGGTGTGTACCAAATATCAGATCAATCGGTCAACAGGACAGGAGTAAATTTCAACTACAAAATTGTACTCCAATAAATAAATAAACAGGGCAAGCTAAACAAAACCGTCAAAAACTGAATCCTTTCATTTCTTTTATAATACATGCTTTCGGCATTCTGCCCGAGAATATGACGGAACTGAAAAGTGTCTTTAGTACATTGAGGGCTCTATGAAGCTTCTTTATCACCCACAACCTTGTTGTTCCGTAATTGCTTAAAGGTCATACGAGATACCTTCGATAAAGTTTCGGGGTAAGCTTGACTCTGGGGTCATAGTCTTGCTTTTGACAGAGGTCTGTGTGGAATATAACTGTCCAAAAAAAACTTATATTTTATGCTCCAATGAAATAATGCTACCATGTTCAGTTTTTAGCCTTGTCAATTGGCTGTGGCTCTGCCCAATAGATAGGTCTCCCACGAACACTTTGTTCCGTTCAATAGCCTCAATAATACCAGCTCTATTAAATTTGCGAAGGTCGGTCGTTCAGACTTGAACATGACGACTCAAGACATATTTAATAATATTTCTTGGCATTATGACAATGCCTAAATGAAACCTAAGGTATTTACGGGAGTGGTAAGCTTCACTTTAAGGGTTTGATTTTCTTGTAAAATAAATGTGGTGAAATCTCAGGGTGAGATCGATATTCAATATTCAATATAGGAGAGAAAAAAAATTCATGCAGGTATTAAATTCATAAAGTAAATACCCTCACATTTACCGTATACCTAGAGAAAGGTGAAATTCATCATTCGTTATTCTTCTAGCATTCATAAATTCGCTTTCATTATCATCTTATTATGTAAAGTAATATACTAAAGACTAGAATGTATGGGCCGTGTACCCTTTGCCTTCCATTATCGAAAACAACAAAATTCTGACTGACATTGACGTTTAAGTTACCTGTATCCGCCAGTTTCCTTTCCGGTCCTTTCGGTTTTCTCAGCTCCTGTAGCAATCATGGCGGTGAACAACATTTCTAAAAAGCGCAAAGTATGTTATTTTTAACGTGTAAATAATGCAAAATAATACTACAGCTTCATTTTTCGAAAGCCAATGATTGCGTTTGTGAATTAGTGGCTTAATTATGTTTGTTAAAAAGTAGCGATGAACATGGATGTGGTTTAGTGGCTGACAGCAAATTGTTTATAATATAAATTATGCACGATATTTATATAAGTTTCGTTTACTCGAATATAGTAGTAACATATAGATTAGTTTAAAAATAGTTCTACACTAAATCATAATCATGAAAACATAACCTCAATCTCATCTTTCAGTTCGTAGGAGATGGAGTTTTCAAGGCGGAACTCAATGAGTTTCTGACTCGGGAGCTGGCTGAAGATGGCTACTCCGGTGTGGAGGTGCGAGTCACACCGACGCGTTTGGAAATCATCATAATGGCTACCAGAACGCAGAGTGTGTTGGGAGAAAAGGGTCGCAGAATCCGTGAGCTCACCTCCGTTGTGCAGAAGAGGTTCAACATCCCCGAACAGTCTGTCGACTTATATGCTGAGAAAGTAGCCACTCGCGGTCTGTGTGCTATTGCCCAGGCTGAATCTCTGAGATACAAACTCATTGGAGGTTAGTTCCAAACCTTTGTTCACATGTAGTTTTTACAGTGCTTGGCCCATTCATTATGGTTGTATTTTTCGTTTTTATTCTAGATTTTATTGTTTCTATAGCTACCACAAACCTCACATCAACTTTGATTTTGTGATGGCTGTGTTTTTTATTGGGGGCAAAATCATCTTTTTCTATTGTTGCTTTACAGTTTAAAGGTTGCTCATGTTAAAATGGTACCAATTATTTCTATGTATATCAAAAAGGGATATAATTCCGGATATTTGTTATATTAAAACAGTGTTCAAATATAAATAAATTTTTTTTTAATAAAAAAATTTGATTAGTTTGAGTCAAATTAATTAATTGTCATTGTAAAACTAGTTTACATCATGATTATTGGTGTACATCATTATTTGATTACCTAGATTTATGGTTAAACTCATACATTCATCACAGTTGTTAATTCTTCATACAAAAAAAATTGACATTATAATAGTTCTTTTACAATATATTTTGAAAAAATAATTTTAAATTAAATTTCATAACTACTTTTTTTCTAATAAGTCATGAGATAATTTCTATGACCTAGGTTTATTAAGCATAGCTGCATAAGAAAAGATTCTTTCTATAACTTTGTAGGGGCTTGCCCCGGCAAATAAATTTGGAATTGTCATATCCACTCTTTTTAGCATCCACTGATTCTGCTTAGTGGTCAGAATTAAAGTAAATAAATGCTTCTTCCCAATGGCCTGTATTATTGACATGTAATTAATTTTCTAGTTAAACACTTGGCAATATTGAAATTTATTTTTTCCTCTTTAGTCCAGTTTACCACGGAAACATGTTTAGTTTAATTAACTCCATGGAGTTTGCCTTGATGTCTGAACTTTATTAATTTTGTTCTTCTTTTACTTATTGGCCTTCATATATTTTCTACATTTCTGTTCTGTGTCAGTGCCATGTTTCCGATTTAGTGTCCCAAAAAGTTTGATGTTGTTTGCCATAGTCCTTAACTTCATAATGCTGGTCCAAATGCTCAGTACAAACTGCTATTGTATTCTTGTCTATGCATTTAGTTTGTAGAATCTTGTGTACCGTCAAATAAAGCAAAAAAATAAAAATCCAATTCTAATTGAATTAATATATTGTATTCCCAGAATTGTTTGAAGACATTGATATATCATTTAAATCACCACTACTATTTATTATGTGACTTAAACAACAAAAATGTGCAAATTGCGAAAAATTTAAAGCCAACTGTGAAATGGCCTCAAGAAATAGTTACTCTTTATTGTTTCATTAAACATTCTTAATCAAATTAATGATTATGGTTAATAATCTTATTCATTTAAAATTTGATTATTATTTTCAATCATTGATTTGATTAACTTTTGGCCAACACTATATTAATTTTACATACATTGATAAAATAAAAATGTAAAATATAATATGTATTATTAAAGAACTTTGATTCGCGAATGCGGATATGTACCGTCAATATTCGCATATGCAAATGCGAGTATTCAAATTTAGCACTATTTTTCTACGGCTTGTTTTGGCAGCTGACATGACACGCAAGATGCTTACGCTCACTTGTTCTCGTTTGCTTGCTTGTTTGTTTACTGGTTGAAGGGAGATTATTGATTTTTTTAAATAACCAATTGTGAAATATGCTGTATTTTACCAAGAACATATCGTCGGTCCGAAACAGTAATGGAACATTTCAAAATGATACGTTTTTGAGTATTGAGGTTTTAAGTTTTTGGAAATATGCAAATGTGATTTTACTTTTCCTTAAGATCATTTTATGTTTTTTTATTTATTGAATTATATGTAGATTATAGCCAAGTTTATTGTGTGTTACAAAGATTTAGGATGTCATTTGTAGTTTTTGAGTTATCAGGTTTTTTGTGAAATGTTCCAATATTGAATTAAATATTATATGAAAATTTAAAAACTTATAACAATATTTCTGAATATGCTAGTAATGAAATTAAAAAAAGTGGTTTATTTAATATTAAAAAAATGAAAAGAGAAATCTTAAAATAATAAGTGCTTCAAATTAATTATTTTCGTTATGCTCATCAGGTTCAATATTGTCTCCAGCCTCTAAACTTGAGTAATACTCTCGGTATACGCTTGGAATGACATTTGAGTCGCATAAAGCAAACAAGTCTTTTTTTTAGGTTTGATATATTTGGTCGCTGGTGTTACTTATTTCGTAGATGTTGTTCATTATTTGCAGCACTTCTGCCCCTCGTTCTGTTGCGCACATTTAGGCACTTCATTGTTGAATTCGGTTCATAGGTGTCGTTATAAAAATATGGAGAAGACGCCTGAATAAAGATGTTTTTTATTTCATTCTATACAACACAATCACCGTCAGTATTAACTGTGAAGTTTTTGCCAAACTGCGTGACTAAGTCCTTCAAATCGAGAATGTCACTGATGTCTAATTCGTGTACCTCGTATGGAGTCCCACTTTTCTTGGCACATTGTATTACTAATTTCTATTGTGTTGGCACAAAAATGGATCCATTTTTCAGTAATCTTTTTTTTTCCCCATTCAATAGTGCTATGCACGCTGTCACCTTCGTTTTGGGTGTGTCCAACAACTAAGTATATGTGTGTTATTGACACAACACCCATAAATATAATAATTTGATATAAGTAATTTGATAGCAAAGTGGTAGAGGCTTAGCAGGTATTTATTTTTATTCTGTGCAGAACAATTGTCAGTGTAAAAAAAAACATTTTTCCCAACACAGTGGTCTTTCAGAAATTTGTAAATGCACGTCCCAACTTCATCGCAACCTTATCCCCCCAAATGACTCATTCCATAAGTAGCAATAGGCAGCTTTTGATACAACGTTAAATACGGTGCAGTAAAACAACGTGTTTTAGGCGGGACGACAACTACACGTCTTAGTGAAATAAATGGAATAACATTGAATTCAACTCATTTGTTTCGGTGCATTACTGGAACAATTCGAAATGTACTTGATGGATTGTTTGATGTCAGTGATGCACTAGAATATTTCTAAATAGTCTAATAATGAATTAAAAATGTTCTTTGGTGCTGTAGCGGTTTATGTCGTTTAGTTTTTTATAGGGAGCAAATTTGAGATATTCCGATAGTGACTTGAAAAATACGTTTGACGAGCGATCGAATGGCATACTTAGTCGAAAACTCAATTTTTGGAGATGTTCCAGTAAGATCTCGGACCGACGATATTAGATAACTTTGTAACAATGTGTATGAGAGAACACCTGAAGTCAATGCATTAAACTGAATTCTCCGAGAGAGTAAACATGCGAAAAAAAGAAACAATGCAATTTGTATTACCAACAGAAAGGAATATGCCCATGGCCCAGTACTGTACGTACGTATGATGATTTGTGTTACAGTGATCAATCCCAACTTTAGCTTAAAAAGTTACTGATTTTTTTAGTATAATGCAGACCGAAGATAAAAGTTAATGGCACTAATGGCATGGAAAATTATATATTTTTTTTAGTTTATCGAAAGTTGTTAATTTCTATTTTAACATTCATATGCACATGAATTTAGCATATGCCATTGCGAATATGAATATTTAAAAAAATATGTGAATACTCGCGAATGCGAATATTAGTTTCATCAATAGCCCCAATGTCTTGAAACAGAAATATTAAATGTAAGAATACATTACTGGTAGTATTTCCGTACATATTACATGACTCACTTGTTGAAATTAAATTTCAAACTCGTTCTCACAGGCCTTGCTGTCCGTCGTGCATGCTATGGTGTACTACGCTTCATCATGGAGTCCGGGGCCCGTGGCTGTGAAGTTGTTGTGTCTGGCAAACTCCGTGGCCAACGTGCAAAGTCGATGAAGTTTGTCGACGGACTCATGATCCACTCTGGTGATCCTTGCAACGATTACGTCAACACAGCTACTAGGCATGTACTGCTTAGGCAAGGAGTGCTTGGTATCAAGGTATGTATAATGCACATTGTTATGAAAAAGCAAGGCTTTGTTGAAACAGTCTTTTGCTATATATTTGTAGACTGCTGTACAGCATTGTGTTTTACTAGTATTCAGTTTAATAGTTAAAAATTGCCCTCTAGTTAAAAGTGATAAGGTTTGCTGATGTAATATCATCCACAAATCAGGGATTGCAAGATCCTCAATGACTTGTAATCTAATTAAGTGTGGTATAATAATCTAGCAAGTTTATTGGAGGGTTTGTACCTTACAGGCTCTTGTACGGTGCTTGCTATACAACTACATACTTTTTTTTAAAAGACCATGTACATATCACGGCATAACTAAAATCCTATCAAAGAGCTTATAGAGCTCAACAACAACAACAGCTGGTGTAGATATCCTGTTACATAACTGCTCTAGATGAATAAACCATTCTAATTTTATACTTGAAACAGGTAAAGATCATGCTTCCGTGGGACCAGCAAGGCAAGAATGGCCCGAAGAAATTGCAGCCCGATTACATCATGGTAACGGATCCAAAGGACGAGCCTGCGCCCTTGGAGCCCACCAATGAAGTGCGCTCGCTGGCGCCTGCGCCTTTACCGGCGCCAGTGGCTGCTGTCGCTTAGAAAATAAGATTATCTTAATAAAAAATGTAAAGCACTTTATTTTTTCTATCTGCAATCACCCTCTAGTCTATAAAATCAGTGTTAACTGGTCTGCACTGCATGAAAGCAAGACTATTCTCCGCATATGTTGCTGTAACTAGCATTTGCGGTGGGTAAGACAGAAGTTTAATTCATGCTTTTATTTCTTTAAGGTTATATATACTTTCCCCAACTCTTATCTAAAAAAAATTGTCCTTAAGACATGATTTTAAGGCATGTAAGCTGTATTTGGCAGGCAATATTTAAGTTTATATAAAACCCTTATGCCACACCCGTCGAATACTTGCTGCACATCAAGGAATACAGCAGATCATTTTTTCCATTGCCTGTCCAATAGTGTAAACAACTATGGATTATTTCCATTGTGCCATGATGTGCCCAGGAACTAAATGCTTTAGCAGAAGTTACTCAAACAACTTTGATAGAACTGGAAGAAGACTAATAAATCTATAAGAGGATACTCAGTGGCATGTTTTCCTTGCTTCACAATCATATTGATGACGGAGACTTTCCAAACCAGCAATTTGGAAATAATGCAATCGCAACGTTGAATTAAACACAATGGTTATTAGACGAATCCTTTTCTTGGTAATTGCTTTAGAACCTCTGCAGTTTGATCAAATCCGGGAGCCTTTACTGCTTAAGATTTTTACTGTGAAAATTGTTTCCATACTTCTCTTGAAAAACCTAGACTACCAAAACTAAATGTAACGATATCTGCTGATCGCTATTAGTAACAGCCATCAAAGACATCCTCTGTTTGCATAGAGTTTGATTAATTTGGTTGAAATGTTCCCTTGAATTAGTTTGCAAACAATTCAGCGTTGTCCTCTGAACTTCTTGCCCAATTACAAGGGTTTTTTAAAGCTGGCACATGATTTTTAGATCAGCTTTGTATGGTAAAAGCAGTTACGTTCCAATTGAAGTGTTGCGTTTGCATTTTCATTGAGCATCTTCTGCAAATCCCTTTGAGCTTTGTTAAGGGCTCGCTTATCTTTCAGATTTCTACAGATATGGCATTGCTACCCTAACCTTTTTTTCCAAATAGATTTCTAATCTCCACAGGGTAGTTATACAACTGCATACTAGATTTTATTAGGTGTTGACAGATGCAGCGAGCAATACGTTTTTTCAACTTCTGCAATTTTACGAGATATGTCTAGACTGGCCTTTTCATTCATATATTTTCTGAATGCTTACCAATCGGTTGAGTTATTGCATAGTTACCCTAAGTTCTCATTATATGACAGAGCACTCAGATTGCATATTGCTAGTGTATGGTCAGAGAAACTATCAAAGCATGACTGGTGCACAAATCTGAAAATCCGAATTATTCGGATATCCGTTGAATTTACTATCCGGATATCATAGGTGTTAGTATCGGAATAAAATTAATAATATGGATAATATTTTTTTCTACTTTATGCTCTATTATTAAATATATTTTTGGATCAGCTTCAATGGCGCAATGTCTGTTACGCCAAACTTCCCGAGTTCTTAACCGATTTTAATATTTTTATGTGGAATCGAATCAACAGGTGTAGGACCAGATTGTGAAGGAACACATGACAGAATTTTGAAATTCGCAAAAATTCCCATAGACACAAAAAAAAACTTTTTTTGGTATTACGCTCCGCTCCAATATATGGTGCCAGCGTAGCTTTATGCTTAGCGACTGCATCGCCTAGTATTTTTCATAATATGCCACACGAAAAACTGTTCCTAACACAAGTTGGTAGTTTTCACTACTTGTGATATGGCAATGCAACACACTTAACGGACACTAGGTATATTAAATCGTGTAATGGCTAAGTAAATAGAATAAAATAATATTTAAAATGTATTGTGAGTCCTGGAACATCCCATATTACTAATAATACTATATTGTAATAACTTAAATAAAAATAATAGATGTAATCCGGGGAGTGTCCTCGAAATAGTTTGATAACCTTTTTCCTACCTAATTTTCTCACGAGTAAGATAAAGATAAAATGCTTTTTATTTAATAAGAGCATTTACAATGCGTGAGTTCAACGTTTAATTTCTCTCCTGGCTACGAACATCCAAGGCAAACCTGCCAGTGCATTCGCGTTCAATCCGCACGCACTGCGCAAGCGATCCAGTGACCATATTATTATACGTATTTGTATTAAACAAAATGGGAAATCATAATACCCTTTCCAATCCACTTCCGCAATTAGCCAGTCATAACGATATTTATACACAGATCAAAAAGAGTTATATAATCGATCAAGAAAATAATCTTCAGCCGAAGGTTAGAAAATACCACCTTGTCTGCTGCGCAAGCTAGTTTGATAGCTGAATTTCTGACTCAACGGTCGATCAGAGTAGTTATCGACGGCTGCTCCTCTGACTCAGTGGCTATTGAACTCAGGCGAGTTCCTCAGGGCTCTGTTCTCTCTACGACGCTTTTCCTGTTGCACATCAATGACCTGTTGTTACCAAGTGTTGTAGAGTAAGCAGACGGTGACGACTTGATGTCAATGAAAGTGGCCTTGGTTGAGCGAACGAACTAGATATTAAGTCACATTTCCCAGTGGGGTGGCAGTAACCTCGTTCATTTCAACGCCTCTAAAACGCAAGCGTATTTTTTCACAGCAAAAAGGAGTCCCTTCTATTTTCCGGGGTATATATGTACCTGTTACCGCCAGTCTCTTGGCATGGAGTTGTCTTCAGACCTTAAATTCGGCACCACCATTGAGTCCAAGGCTCAAACTGCTAGCTTAAAAGCTGGGCGTTCTAAATAAGGTCAAGCGATATTTCTTGTCGGGACAGCTTTTGACTCTCTTTAAGGCTCAATCTTGCATGGAATATTGCAACAACCTCTGGGAAAACACAGCACTTGCTGCGTTGGACACGGTTCAGCGCAGAACTGAGAGACTCATTAGTAACAGCAAATTGGTGAAGAACAAGCTTCAAACGCTGACCTGAGTAATTTATTAATTATATTTATTTCTTAATAATTAAGCAAAAGACAACAAAAACTGAAACTTTTATCTCGTCTGCATTGTTCATGTTAATATTGTTGTTATAATTCACAGTTTTTATTGTGATTAGTAAATACTCGAGTTATTTAATCTGCTTCATATAAACGAAATTATTTTTACGATATCGACTTTTGCGCATTACGAACAATAACATAAACTTAAATTAGGAACCAAAACATCGACTAAAAGACAAAACAAGTGCGACGGCGGTACTTTGATAGCGCGCGGTGCTTTGTTGTCGGCATCGTCAAAGGCCGTGTACTGACCCGTCGAAGAAAATTCGCATCTAACCTGCCGCGGCTTCATTTAATATCACACACACTCGGCGTGTGTTTTTACTCGGCGCCGCATAGCAACAAAGGTGTTGTCAGTTTTTGAAAATTTGCTATAATTTAAGATATGATGATACTAAAAACACGCATTTAAAAAAATGATAACTAATTTATACTTATAGATAATTTAATTTTTTTTTGGTTATGTTGTTGAAGTGCCTATGTGTCCCTTTCGGGTCGGACAGGGTTCTCTTAACATATTGTATATTAGCAAATAAAACATTATTTTTAAGACCAACGTTTATTTATAAAATAAGACTACATACAATCACCCTAAACCAAGTGCATATTTTTGTCAATGTATACAGTGTCATTGACAATTCGACAGTTAACCTTCCTAACTCACAAATATAAAAATACGTTACCGTGATTTAACCAAAAAAGCCCAGTTTCACACAGTAGGAATGACATAATAAAAAAGAAAAATTGTGACTGTATTTTTCTTAAAATAACTTATACACCTTCCTTTAAAACTTTTTTCTTCTCTTATCTAACATTGAAATCCTTAAAAACGCCATATGTTACCTAAACGACCTTAAAAGTAAATTGGACCGAAATTGTTCCTAACATAATACCGTAGTTTATCCCATTAATAGATATACATAATTATAAGAAATGCAAGAGGTAAAATGTGTGTTCAAATTCAAAGGTCAATAGTGCACACAGATGGTAAAACTCGTGCAGTTTGTACTGATTAGCATATAAAATAGATTACATATCTAAAGGTATGTATTTTGCTATTTCTTCAATGTAATGCTATAACTTGTTCAATTAATACTGCGCAATAGATAGAAATGATCTTAATTAAGGTAAAAGTAAACATAATTGAAAGGTCTTTTATATAACACATTAAATATATAAACGCCAAAGTATATAGTAGAGGTAGTCTCATAAAAGAGATTTGATTGCTGCTGAGGCAAAATTGAGAGAAGAGACTCCGGTTTAATCTTTCTCAATTAAGCGATGTATGTTGCTCGGTGTAGATTTTGATTAACGTTATCTGAAAAGCGAATTACGTACATAAGCAATAATAATATAAGTATATAAAAAAACATAATAACACGAAATGATTTGATAGGACGAATTATATTGGGTTGTTACTTTGGTGAACGAAAGCTTAGTTTTTGCTTGTATTTATAATCAAAATAAAACTAAGAAATACAATCAGGTGCCTTTTCAATTAACGCTACTTCTCGAGGGTAAACTCTATTGAAATTTCATTAGTGATATCATTATTAGGATATGCCGTGATGACAACACAAATAATAACATATGTTTCTTTGTCATCTTTATCATTATTAAAAATAACTTTCGCTAAGTTTTAGTTGAAAGTAGCGGCACAAGTCAAATTACTGGCAGTACCACTGTACTGCCATTCTGTTACCAAATAGAGGAAAAAATACTATAAATACACTTTTTTTAATTATTATAAAGAAAAATACTAGGAAAAATCAACTCGGCACACAAGTGAATTTTCAGGCGGGAAACGAACCCGCAGCCGGTCCAGTTGCAGTCCTTGTGGCCAGCGTTGTTTTTTCAATTAGAGGAACATCCTCTCGTATTCGAAAGAAACATTTTTACAAATGTTTGGGCAATCGATTAAGATACAACCATTTTGTTTTATAATTATAATATATTTAGGAAAAAAAATTCTATTATAATAATTTATCTTATAAGATAGCATTGAAAAAAAATGCATAAAATATCAGAATAAAACACTTTTTTACGGATTTTTGCGCATGTTTTATTTTATTTTATATTTAATCCTGACGTTTCGACTCCTTTACAGGATTCGTGATCACAGATAACATTAAAATAAGTCATCCTGTGATCACGAATCCTGTAAAGGAGTCGAAACGTCAGGATTAAATATAAAATAAAATAAAACATGCGCAAAAATCCGTAAAAAAGTGTTTTATTCTGATGTGTATTGTGCGCGGAAGTGTAAGAACTAAATATGCATAAAATATATGAAAATTATAAAACACTTTTTTGTTAAACTCGGTCTCTGCGCGGCGTTAACAGATGGGCAAGGACTGAGGACATTAGAGAAATTATGTAGGTATAACACGTACTGCACTCACTGTTGTTGAACGTGTTCCATAGGCGGCGCCATACGACAGACGATCTGCACGCCGGAGAGCACCGCGGACTTGAGCGGCGCAGGCAACGTGGACCGCTCAGCTAACACGCGAAGTTCACGGAAAGTATTACGCGTGTACGGGTTGCGCTGGGACACGTACCGCCACGTCACGAAGTAATAGTATACGAACGGAGTTAGCAGACTGCAATTTCCACTGAAATGGAAGGGGTGTGATAAATTCTTTTAAGATGTAGGCACATCTCTGATGATCTTTGATGAATGAAGGCTGTGAGACATTTCTATTTACAGGACTTGTTGGCAAACAAACGTAATGCACAGGTACCGTATTGGTTTTACATAAGCCACTAAAGAATTAATAACTACCAATAACATATTAATAAGCTATAGATGGGTATTTTTAGTTTTTCCATGTAGCTTAGGTGATGTTGTTTGTCACTTTTGAGTACTTACAAGAATGCCATGATGACAACGAGCGGGAAGAGAACGATCTCGGCAAGGGCTGCCGCGCGCAGAATGTTGCGTGACTGCAACTCGACCAGCGAGATGAGCAGCCGCACCACCCACAGCGAGTTCTGGCCCAGGGTCTGACAACAGATTTAATTACAATACTGAGCCAAGGTCCTTCTAAGGGCTGTGATTAAAAAAGGATTCTCGTTTCATAAAATAAAGAGCGGACTCACACTTCTCAAGTCCAATTCTTATGGATTACTCCTTTTGGTAAACAAGGCTACGGCAATCATTGATCCTAATCTTTAAAATAAAAAGGTTACTTAAAACTACGACCTACCATGGCGCCCATGACTATGTGACAACGATTACTAACGTACGAACATTAACGGCTTAGGGCTTGTTTCACCACTTACTTATAGTCTCTGATAGCCTATTCGGAACTTATCTGCCAGATAAACTATGGTCGGTTTCACATAGGGTTGCCGCCTGCATTACAACTTAATATTAATTTCAGACAACTCATACTTTAAATACTTCCACACTTGGCAAAGTAAGCAATCAATACTTGGTCTCTGTCATAATGACCAAGCAATCAAACCATGTATTAGAATTTGAAAGATTATTAGACAGCTCTCTATTTCAAAGATCATAATATATTGAACATAGTTTTTTTTTTAATTTCAATAACTTGAATATTCCAATATTTTTTAATACGTTGGTATTGATAGAGACCCAACATTTGTCGTTAACTGTGTACATACTACAACAACTGTCAGTTATTAGTTAAGTGTTACATACACTACAGCTTATTATTAAAAGCTAAATAAGTAGAGGGTCAAAAACTTGACCTGATGCACGTATGACTATGAGAGTTATATAGCTGACATGAGCAGTCATTCACATAGACACCACTATCAAGATGAATTTGTGAATAAAAAAGTTATACGAATCGATATGTAACTTAATAAACATGACTCAGGAACAGATACTTATGGCTCATGACACAAGCACTGCAACAATCGGTCATCATATACATTTGCATAGATGACTACACATTAATTCTATTTATTTTTTAAATTTTAATGTCATAAACAAATCAAGAAGTCTGATAATACTATACTAGCTGTTTTGTGGTCTGGTCGTCTCAACTTCCTATCATAGAACTGTCTCATACTAATGATGTGATTACGTTATAATAGTACCGGTTGTATTCACCTTGACATCGTCAACTTATGCTCATTAGCACAGTGTACAAAGATTACACAAGTCATCAAAATTGGACAAAGTTTCTTACCCAGACACCTGAGTACACTTTCCCGAAGGATTTTGGTGTACTGAATCTAAATCCGGTCGCAGAATTGCTCTATAACGCCAGGTTTAGGAGATATTTTAACCTAAAAGTGCAAAAAACGCCATTTTTGAGGTTATGTGATCCTTCAAGTTTTAGTTGATGATAGTTGGAGAAATTCTGCGGCCGGATTTGGATTCAGCACACCAAAATCCTACCGAAAAGTATATAAATCAGGTGTCTGGGAATTTTTTTCGACCTATGTTATCTTACAGATACGTAAATTTCTATTTACCGACTAAAATATACTATTAAGAGTTCGGACTTAGAGCGTAAAATGGTGTAAAAAGAAAATTTAAGTCAAATTGCTGCTGTACATTTGTTAAAAAACATTCATTTTGTACCAGCATCATACTTTCGAATTCTTATGAAGAATCATTTTCAGCCCAGTGACAGCTGTCGACATCTAAACTATTTAAATAATACAAATAATATGATGATACTTACATCAAGGATATTCAGTGAGTAGGAGGCAGCATGAAGAAGAGCAAACAGGAATATTGGAGTTAAGATCACTGTATTCAGAGTTAAAAAATTTATTGAATTTAGTAAATATCAATGCTTAATATAACGTGATATCAAGGTGGTTTTAGGTTCTATGAAATAACAAAATCTAATTAGTAAGCCAACACAAGTAATAAGTGCAATGAAATGGGCTATTTGACAACATTGGAAAATATACTACAAATTGTGGTTATCCTATCAGCTAATTGCCTAAAAAACACTTTATAAATACTAAATAATGTATATTTTTCCCATAATATTCGAAATAAAATAATAATTTAAGAAAAATATTTGAGTCGGGAACGTCTTGTGATTGGTGGCAACTTTGGTGACGTCACATGCGAGTAAACATCGATTCATTCCACTGTTGGGTGTACGCGTTCTAAGTTTTCGGAGTGATAATTACATCTGTGAGCTATTGCTGAAGCTATTTTTGTTAATATTTGATTGGAATTTTATACAAATACATAATTTGGCACAAAATATCAGAAAATGTTTGGAATTCTATATAGTTTGTATATAGGTTGTTCTATGCTTTTAAAATAAAATATCTAGTATTATAATAAAGATAAATATTACTTACATTAAAGTGATCTTTACACATAAAAAAACATTTGTATGCATTAAAGTGCTATTTGGGTCTATTCCAGCTGATTGTAACCACATCTTTCGTCTTTTGGAATTCGTTGGAACAGAAACAAACGCTGTTTGGATTCTTTATCGACGTATTTGTACATTGCGGCTCTACACACCCTTTTTATACCATTTCCACCGATAAATTTTAAGGAAAATCATAAAATTCTGGTTAGCTGTGCCGTTCTATTTTAATTTTATCGAGGTTAGGAATTTATTTACTTTCCTGTGAAGTCACACGAGTCACGTGACCAACTCCCTTACAGAAACATCGTTTTTGGCGCGGTTTTGATAATTTAAACTTTAACCTTGTTTTGACGTACGAAAAATCATAACTCATTGTCACGTTCCTCATTTTCACTTTCCGCTTGAGCCGAGCGTGCAAGCGAGAGCCCGGCACAAGCGATAGACAGGCACGATCGGCCTAAGCGTTCGGCTTATGATGCATCTATTTCTCTTCCACTCCATCGGTATCTGCGTCTGAGTAGAAGATCTCTCTTCTACTCAGACGCAGATGCGACGCAGCGGCAGCGCACAACCTACACGTGAACTGTTTTGTCAACTGTTTATAAAGCAAAAAGTTAATGTGGTTTCAATTGTTTATTACAACAACAATTGCGGCAAAAAAGGTAATTAATTATTGCATTTTAAGAATTTGATTAGCGAAATAGTCTCAAATATTTTGTTCTTTGATTATTAAAAAAAAGTAGCATGGGTCGGCGAGTGCAGTTATAATAGTTTAGGTTACAATTTTGCCAAAAAAAATTAATATGACTCATATAAACGATCTTATAAACAGTCAACTGCTTTTTTTTAGTATTCAATGAAAAAAAAATTAAGATTAAAAATTAATGTGTTTGAATTAACAAGTGCAAATAAATGTTAATTAATCGAAAAAATTGTAATTTTCAATTAACTCCTTCTTTGTATTATATAAAATAATGATAATTCAGTGATAATAATTCAATTCATAAAAGTATGCAATTTTTTCTTATGACGTTATCACGTAAAATTATGGTCCGTAAGCTGACTTTTTTTTACAATAATACAGTAGATCTGTCAGAAATATCAATGGAGTGTGTATCATAGAATCATTTTAAAACAATTTTCAAAATTAGTCAAACAACCTATTGCTCAATCAGTGCATATGTTAGGCATTAATTTAGTATTGACTTGTAAGTACAAACATGCTATTCAAAATCTGATATATTTAAGATTATTTATTTACCAAAAAAAAAGTTACTTTTACTACCCAATTGAAACTACTGAATCTAGTAAGTGATGAATTTTGACGCGACGTGAAGATTGTTGGGGCTTTTCAAGCAACTTGTCCGTGTCCAAGAGACTCGACCTCAGCTTAACAACAGTTGGGTCTAAGGTCAACTTTTACATCATTTACTGTTTAAAAAAAATATATATATATTTTTTTTTTTACAACATTATCTATATTATTTTTTTTTTGTATGTATGCAAATAAATTTATCGCAGTTCAGTATACATTTACAAATTAGACAAAACACCTCTGATGACCTCTTCATACAGGTTCACCTTAAATATAATTATGCTTGATGTTAGTAATCTTAACTGCTTGTTATTGAAAAAATGTAAAATAAATAAAAAAACATATAGGAATCATACTATATGACTTGCTACATTTTGGATGCAAATAACGCAATGGCCTATTTCTGTCTACCTCACGTTTTGTTAAAAAGGATACGCAAATTGGGTGCAACGTTCATGAAAATGAGGGAGTAAAACAAATAATGAGCGCTGTCCTCGAGGAAGAAGCGCGCCAGGAACTCGCGGGAGAGCGAGATCTCTCGCGCTGGTATGCGTTGGTGGAGTCGAAGCGCTGACGTGGCTGCGTTGCTAAGCAGCGCCTTGTAGAACGTAGAAACAGGGCTGGAAGAGAAAAATCCATTAAAGAGTTTGTTGTTGTTAAAAAGATTGGCGAATTTAGGCAACATTCGCCAGGGCTGGGAAAAGAATAAAAGTTCGCGTAATCGCAGTCCTGGGCTCCGGTATGCTTTGTGGTTGCACGAAGTGCTAAACAAATCATGATTAAATATATAAAAAAAATTATCCTATTAATAATACTGTTACTTTTTAAGGTCACCAAGTATTTAAATTTCTTCAAATAAAATATTTAGATTTAGCTTTTTAAAAATTGCCTATATAATTTTCACTGCCAATACACTTTGGGAAAGTCAGGCTAATACAAGAAGAAGTATAATCGTAGTATAATCACTTAGCCAGATTAATCATGTAGTTGTTAATTAATACATTTGCTTATGATAAGTACTGATTGCAGGAAAATAGTACGAGTGATAAAACATCATATAGAAACACGATAAAATAGACAGAAAATTAAAGCTAACCTAACTGCTGTTTGAATTATACACGTGGGCTGTATCTTGTAAAAGACTGTAAGTTACAAAACTCTGCTGCATATTTTGGTCTTTGAGATGTGTGTGTTATTTTATTACATACATAATCTTTAGCTGCCTTTGACACCATGAAGTGTAAAGGGTTTGTGTATTTTACAAGGCAAATACTTAAAAAAATTTTACTTGAAAATATGCAACTTGCCTCAAAAGTCAGGCAGGGCAGGATAAAAAATTAACGCTTAAATAGCAAAAAAATATAATAATTACACTTACTTATTAAATATTAGTATAACATAGCCTATTGTGAAGAGAACTGTGAGCAGCCTGATGCCCCAGAGCGCCACATCCTCTTTGTTGGCAATTACATGGGCCTTCAGAGCTGGGATACCCTTTGGTGGGCCACTGTCTCCTGCTTGTGGGTTTTGTTCCGCCATTATCTGTGCAGATAATTTAAATAAACATTTTAAGTGTTTTCAAAAAAATTGAATAACTGGTCAAAACCAACTACGATTTGTCTTCATAATAATTAAAAATGCTATCAAACTCCCTTTCCCAGTATTCAAATCATAGGAGATTAACTTATGAAGTCAAAATTACTGCTTCACAAACCAGTCATTTTTTGTGGTGCATAATGAAAATTTAGGAATTTTACTAATTTGGACATCTAGACACGATGGTGAATAAATTGCTATCGTAATAAAATGAGTGTGATTGAAATAAAACCATTAACCTTATACTGGATTTAACACGCGCACGCTAACACTTCTGTATTAAAAGTGAAAAACAAGAACAAACGCGTGGTAAATCTGGTTAAAGTTTGTTTATTTAAATGTTATAGGCGCGGTAGTGCAATAATAATAACTAAATAAAGATGTGTATAATTTTTGATTCACATCTATTTTTAATAAAATTAAAATTATTTAATTCAGGCGATTCAACAAATACATATACAAATAATTTAAAATTCATAATAACTAATAAAAGAATTAAAATTATATCAAAAGAAAATCTAATTTGAATAAAACACCTAGGCACATTCGATCATGGCTCCTAAAAAGCTATCCAGAAGATAAAAATCAATGTTTTGTCTGAAATGGCTTCTTTTTAACAAATGGTAATTTAAATTGGCATTTTGTGTGTCACTAAATGCCTGCTGAAAAGACAATAAACATGTGGTGAAACACTACTTTGCAATGGGACTATAAAAAATGCATATATGCAAAAAATATATTGCATATATGCATTTTTTTGCACAATATATCTAACAGAAAATAATATGCATTTGTTGATTCTAAATCAAATAAAACTCTTGTCAAATAACTAGAACCTATTAAGAAAATGAAATATCTATAAATTCTGCATAAAATTATAGTAAAAATTTATGTTTGTGCAGCTATTGTAAAAAACCCAAATTTCATCAGAAACACAAAAAGGGTGTTTGATATGTATTAATAAATGAGACTAGTTATAATAACTGTGTTAATACAAAATATTCAATTGTAGAATTGACAATAATTCGCCTTTTCAAAATCCTGTAGCAATATTAGGGTAACACTTTAGTAGTACAATAATTATTGATTATAGGTGAAAAGTGCTGCAAACAAGAGTTTATCGAATCTTGTGGAAAATACTGTCTTATCAACAAATTTCGTTTTTCTAATAGAGACGCATCACCTAACCATACAGCAGAAATTATGGATAAATTAAGTGAAAATGTTTACTACATGTCCCATTATCTTTTTATAATACAGATGATAGTTAGTCATGACATTCTAGGCTCTTTTTAATAAACATGACAATCCATGAATGAAATTAAGCAGTAAATCTTAGTTATCACAATAACACATACATAAACAAAGTTTACATAAGTTAAAATGCCTATAGATTTTTGATGATATAGCTTTTAATAATGAGATATAATGAAAATTTTTGGTGAAAACTCTTAATCAGAGAATGATTAATAAATCAAAAGCTAAAAAAAGCATTCTGTAAATCAGATACTAAAATTCTAGTCAAGAATATTACGCCCATACTAATATTTAAATATACCATTTGAATATAAAGAAAATGTTGCTGTTCAATGATTCATTATAAATTTTTCACTACATGTTTTAATCATAATTTTAATTTCCTTTCACTACAGGTTAAGGCACAAAATTGTAAAATTTTAACAGTGAGAGCTCCTGTTGATCTGAAAATTACAAAATATGTACATTTGTATTAACAGTTGTGTTCAATTGTTTTCCCTATAAATATATAAATTGTAATTTTAGGGTAAAGTTTAGGAGTCAAGTGTCTCTCTTTAGGGTTGTTAGCTATGGCAAGAGGAGAGGGAGAATAAGTTATTCCCCTTCAGCCCCGGTCTGCCAGATATGTACAGTTTCAATTAAATTAATTTTACCTCGCTTAACCTCCAAATGCAATTTTACATTCTCCCTATGATATAACAGAAATAAGTATGTACTGCCTCACTGGTTGCTACCAGAGAAAGCTTATTTCTCTCTCTCTACTCGCACTTTGCTTGGGTCGCATTTCTAACTTAAAGGATTTCATGAAGTTACATTTTGGCACATCATTCAGATTGTGAGTTTCAGCTTTTACAAAAATCACAACAAACAGAATAAGGGGAATATATTGAGAGGTATAATTTAAAAATGCTAACTAATCAAAAGTGGATAAACAGTGCAGGTTAGGTAAATTGAGATAGTTTTCTTGACAAATACCTGCATGCAAACTATATCAAATTATGCATTTTAAAATTATGCCTTTTAAAATTTTAGCAATAATCAATATGCTAAATAATTGGTAACCCACAATAAGTGATGATGAGCCGCAAAGGTGCAGAAATGGCATTAATATGTTTTGTTTGAGAGTTTTTGTAGTTAAACATCATTTCTTCTGTTCTGTGCAGTTGCATTATTCATTACTTAAAAGAAAACGCTTTGTTCCACATAATGTATATATTAATAAAACAATATAATATATATATAATAATAACAAAAATTACTTACTTCCGCAACTAATAATAATTATAGCATGAATAAAGCACAATTAACACTCATCGGTTAAACTACAGTAAGTCAACTTCTTTCGAAATACAACCATATTACAAATATATTAATATATACATATTACAAATATATAAATATTACAAAACTTATCTTGTAATAATAAATTTCTAATATGTAATTTTTATTAAACAGAAAATTGTGAAATTGTAATCTGTAATTTACAATTTAAAAGACTTATTCTGTAGAGTCACACACCCAATTAGAGATATTTTTGAACATAGCTGATTAGCCCATGCTTTTTAAAATTAACGATGAAGCTGTAATACCCTTTTTCAAGAGGATTTTACTATTTCTTCAAGAACGCCAAATATGAAATGAGTAGAAAGTTGCAAATTACGTCTTCACAAAGTAGATTATTGGGTCAAAAAGAAATATTATATGCTTTCCGATTTTAACCGACACCAAGACTTACCAAGACCACTAGACAAATATCAAAATTTACATAACATGAAAATCAAGGACGTTTCGACAAGGAAAACTCGTTTTAATTACTATCATATTATTTTATTTTCTAGACCTCATGTTGAAGATGAGTACCAAAAGGCAAAATTTGTTTATTTCAAAATAAATGGATATCAATACTTACGATGTAAAATACTAAAGATGGAGGAAATTCAGAGATAAATATAAAATAATTGTAATGTGCGAAAAAATTAAGCTTGCAAGTAACAACGTAATCAAATCGTATCGTCAGATCAACCAAAAAATCGAACGTACATGTTGAGCGATTACCGAGAGGCATCGATTTTGTGATGTATCGATACGTAGGCTGTTAAGGAGTTTATCGATATGAAAAGTCTTTTATCTCTGCAGTCAGGCCCTGATTAACCCTTAGGCTAATTAGGCTGCAGCCTAGGGCGCGAGAATCGAGGAGGGGCGCGCTAAGATCGTGTCTTCGCATGCACTAATCTAGCATCATTGCATCTACCCTACATGCAATTCAACTTGACCGAGACAAAACAATAAAACTAAATGCACTTGAGAGTCCCTGAATTTAACAATTAATTTTGAATGTTTAAAAAGCACGCGATAATTAGTCCAGGGCGATCAGAATTCTTGATCAGTCATTGTCTGCAGTCTCACTTTACCGGTATATCACACTAAAACTAGGCGATGCAGTCGCTAAGCATAAAGCTACGCTAGCACTATATATTGGAGCGGAGCGTAAAACTTAAAAAAAGAAAAAAAATTTTTAATGGGAATTTTTGCGAATTTCAAAATTCGGGCTCCGTATCTGATCCTTAATGTGTTGATTCGATTCCACACAAAAAAAAATGGTTGCCTGTAAAGTCGGTTTTACGGGCGAAGATTTTACGTGACAACGTCTTTTTCTCGGTAGAATATTTATTGATATGAATATAATTAAATTGCACAATAGGAACAAGGAATTGAATGAAAATAAGAATTGCACAAATTTTAACTATAGAAATATATTTTGTTTACTAAAACATTGTACATGTAAACTTAAACTTAACTAATTCCTATTTGAGTGATTTTGTTGAGGATAAAAAAAACTATAAATCATTATGTAACAGGATGTTTAAATATAAATGCCTGTAATATATTTCGAAAATTAATAAATGAATAATTTGGGTTATATAGGAAATATATCTACTACTATTAAATATTTATATTATAAGTGATTTATACATTAATGATTTAAATGGAACAATCTTGGATGGTTATCAAAATTTATCGATATAAACAATTTTTTTGTATTATATATATCATAAAGAGTTTACAATTTCATATATATACTTATAATATTAAAAATCAATAAACTTTTAAATATTGAGAAAACATTCGGCGGGCCTCTCTCTCGTTCGGTGACTCATCGTAACGTTACCGAGCGTTACACTTTTTCATAAGTGACTCCCAGCCGCAACCAATTTATAAGACGTTGTCACGTCAAAATATTAAAATCGGTTAAGAACTCTAGGAGTTATGGCGTAACAGACATTTCGTCATTGAAGCTGATCCATGGGAGCAACGCTACTAGGCGATGCAGTCGCTAAGCATAAAGCTAAGCATAAAGATACATTGGAGCGGAGCGAAATACCTAAAAAGGAAAAAAAATTTTTTTTGTTTCGATGGGAATTTTTGCTAATTTCAAAATTTGGGCTCCGTCACAATCTGGTCCTAAACCTGTTGATTCGATTCCACACAAAAAATATTTAAATCGGTTAAGAACTCTGGAAGTTATGGCGTAACAGACATTGCGCCATTGAAGCTGATCCAGCAAATATAGCATTTTGGGGCGAAACTCCCATCGATCAGCTTCAATAACAAAATGTATGTGAAGCCATAACTCTATGAGTTCTTAGGCGATTTACGTATTTTTTGTAACCAACAGCTTTAGAACTAGTTCGTGACGGAGCGTGAATTTTGAAATTCGCAAAATAACAAAAGGTAAAACCAAAAAAAACGAGCGAGCCTTACAGTTGTCGCAAATTATGTGTAACATTTGACATCTCACCTTAGTAATAAGCATTTTTTAAATAAAATTCTGAAAAAAATGGGTCAGGTAATCTTTGAAATTATTCTTCACAACAAACAACAATTCTTTTTATGAAAATTGTATTTTATTTAATCGACACTCGGAGTAATGTAATTTTTTCGTTTTAAATACAGTTATTATTGTCCAATTTGAGGGAGAGTAGATATAATAGACTTACGATAACTAAAATATAAGACATATTATGATTTTAGAGTATTTAGAAAACACTGAAAATCTGCATCAATAACAGTCCCATTGTTGGTTGTCGAAACATTGCGATTTGTATTCATTTCGTGCTTCAGTTCATTATTTAAAATAATTTCATAAAAGATTTTGTTTAAGCAGTGACAGCTATAAACCTAAAAATTTAAAAAAGCTAAATACTGAAATACTATATTCGAATTATTATAACTTACTTGAATTTTTTTCCATGATCTACACTTTATTGAGACTTATTATCAACAGTCAATGTTTATTTATGTAGTTGAAGTATATAAATAGATTTATATAACAGAAAACTTTATACACCGTATTTACACTTAAAACACTGTTACTTAAGTGCACAGCTGATGGCTAACAGTACCGACCTCTCGGAAAATTGGTTGGTAATATCTGACGGTCAACTTCAAAACCGCGCGCTCATTCGTCAAATCGAATAGCGCGCGCTTTCGCTACTTCCTGTTACACACATTCCGTCCCATTTCACTAAATCACTCCCACAAATTGCCGTAAAGCGAGAGGAAAGATATTCACATCAAAAACATCGGGTCTATCTCGGGATTTCCCATTGAAACAAAAAGCGCTCCGCTCCAATATATGGTGCTAGCGAAGCTTTATGCTTAGCGACTGCATCGTCCTAGTACCATTTAGTAAGAGTAATAATATTCTATATAAGAACAAAAATAATTATTTATAACTAAAAAAACTTTTACCTCCCTCACATAAGTGCGTTTCTATTAATTGATACTATCGTAATGCAATCAATATCCAAATTAATAACTTACCGGAGTATCAAATGGAACACATCTAGTGAAATAGGATAACATTTTCATGTATATTTTACCTACTAACGTTGCTTTCTATACACGCAACACATCAGAGTATTGCAAGACGGAGAAGCGCATGCGTCCTATATTTATTGTGTGGTTACTATTAAAACAAGCGTTTAAGATCGTATGCGTGCATATTGTATGCACTCAAAACTATTATTACTCTAATCCATTACGATATTATCGGTAATTATAAAACACCAGTCTAGGGGAGGTAAAACATGGTGCGAGTTACTGTTTTTAATACGATACGAATAAAGTATGTTCACTTATTTATCGTTTGTAAACGAATGGCTCTACACGACATCAGCGTTTTCCTAGTTAATCGCAAAATTTTAACATTATTTACCTAAGTCGCAGCTCATATAATAACAAAGATTTAACCTCTAACAGTTTTTTTTGTAAATGATAATTAAAAAACAAACCTAGTTTTGGTTTAAATCATATACCATTTCGACATTAAACTGATATGTTATTAATCGATTACTTTACAATACGATACATCGATAGAAAGCGACAGTTAAGAGCATCACTAGCATGATTTGCGTCTGGGCCTACATGACCATACTTTTTTGTTATCTTTTTCCATTAGATAAAGGCAAAGGGTGAAAGTCCGTTCAGCCACATCTTCATGTGATAGACAAACCATTTTAATAGACAAACACTAGGAAAATAGATATTTTTATATTAAAATGGTTTATCATATAAATTAGTCACTAAAAAATTGAATAAATATAAAAATATCAAAAATATATGTCTAATTATTTATTAATTTTATGATGATAAAAAATGTCGATGACAGCTAATTAGGGTTTGCGATCTTTGATCAAAAGATCGATCTCACGGATCGAAATCTCTAAATTAAAATGCACCGGGTAATTAAATTTCTTGAATTGATTTGAATCATTAACAGATAAAAATTAAAATAAATGCCTATCATAATGTGAAACTTTTTATTAGTTTTAATTAATAAAATAAATAGTGAATGCTACCTGCCTACCCCTCAACAAAGCAATACCAAACCATAGATAGACTAAAGTTCTTAAAACATAACTTGATTAGAATGACAGCTGTCAGCAAAACATGATCTAAGAGCAATTATTATTTGCTCTTAGCTCATGATAGAATCTTGCAAGGACGTTTCGAATTTAATTGATTTTGACATACGAAATTCATTAGTTTATAATGGAGTAAAATACTTTTAGTACAGTGTTTTCATTAAACATAATCTCAAAAAAAATCAATTATCAGAAAATAGCTTTA
The DNA here is from genome assembly GCA_927399485.1 of Calamotropha paludella. Classification (NCBI taxonomy): domain Eukaryota; kingdom Metazoa; phylum Arthropoda; class Insecta; order Lepidoptera; family Crambidae; genus Calamotropha; species Calamotropha paludella. The sequence goes on along the minus strand of OV656803.1, from coordinate 12,436,523 downwards.
TTATTTATGACGTTTTTACAAGGTTACGTCGCGTCACGAAAATCTTAGAGATGAGACACATCGATAGAAGTTTATTAATTAATTATTGTGATAATCATTTCAATAATTGTTTACAAAAAAGACAATTACTTCCACATTCATATTTTTTTATAGCTAGACAGGTAATAAGAATTAGGGATGGCGATCTGAGATCGATTAATCGAAGAATCGATTTTTCAGGTCGAAAAGATCGATTTTTTAAATCGATATGCAGTACTGAATCGATCCGGTGAATCGATATTTCACCCTTGAAAATCGGCTTTCGATTTTTTTATTTTGGTAAAAACCATAAAATTATTTACAATTAGTTGATATATTGCGGTTTTGCCGGTTAAAGGGTTACTTAAAAACTCGTTGGATTGCTGTGTGGCTCACATTCACTCAATAGCCATGTTGTATATAAGTATCGTGGAATCATCTGTTCCTTGTGAGCGCCTTTTTTCAATTGCCGGCAACATTGGAAGTGATGAGCGGAACCGCTTGGATCCGAAAAGACTGGACAAACTGTTATTTTTTTAAAGGTTAGATTTTAAAGCATTGGGAATTTAAACTTTTTCATGAAATAAATACATTTTGAAAATAAATATCTTCTTTCATATCTGATATAAATAATTGTATTTATCGAATTTCCCGAATTCGAACTAAAAAAACTTAATTTACTGGTAAGAGATAATTTATTATGGTATGTTTCTTGTTATTCATAAAATCGATTTATATTTAAATTATGAATGTCAACTTGGAAAAAAATCGATATTTCGGAAATCGATCTTTTTGGCCTTGATTTTTTTGTGAATCGATTCATCAGCTTACGATTCAGATCGATTTAAAAATCGATCTTTTTCGGAAAGAATCGCCATCCCTAATAAGAATGCTACCATGTCAACCATGTCACTGCCATTTTCAATCAAGGCAAAGGGGCTACTAATCCATACAGGCAAGTTTTTAACTCTTTCTTCTGTAAAAGAATCTGGGTCGTTCAACTAAACTTCATGCACATAAACAGCGCTGGATCGATCATCGATCTGCTTATTTTATAACGATTTCTAGATTGATTCAGGCCGCAAATATCGATCCAAGAGATCAAAGATCAGGGCTTAAAACATCGATCTTCGATTAAATCGTATCGAGATCGGAAACCCTACAGCTAATCTGTGTCATTCTCAGATATGTATAGATGATGTTCATTTCTTTATATAAAAAGAATAAAAACGTAATGTATTAAGGACAAGTTCACTCATCTCATCACTCACCATTTTAATTTTTTTTTTACAATTAATTATATAAATCATAAACTTTAGGTTTATGATTTATATAATGGCGGTCACATACAACGATGAAGGCGATCATTAAGATATAGTTGCCTTTTTTATACAATACCTCTTAAGGCTTTAGTTAACCATTTATTTTTCAATGGTTTTCTCTTATTTTCTGAAAGCATAGATTAAACTAGGCGATGCAGTCGCTAAGCATAAAGCTACGCTGGCTCCACGCTATGCTCCTCTCCAATATATGGTATATTGGAGAGGAGCGTAATACCTAAAAAAGAATTATTTTTTTTGTACTGATGGGATTTTTTGCGAATTTCATAATTGGACGTATTTCCATGGTAAGGATCCAACCCACAACTTCACTTAAATTGACATAAGTATACCAAAATGGCCTCAATGTCATATACTTTCACGTCACGAAAACAGCTGTAGCAAAATGTCAGAGCGAAGGGTCATTTTCTACTTATGCTACTTTCTATTTGCTACAGATGTTTTCGTGACGTGAAAGTATACCATTTTGGTATACTTACGTCAATTTAAGTGTAGTTGTGGGTTAGATCCTTACCATGGAAATACGTCCAATTCTCCGTTACAATCTGGTCCTAAACCTGTTGATTCGATTCCACACAAAAAATATTAAAATCGGTTAAGAACTCGGGAAGTTATGGCGTAACAGACTTTGCGCCATTGAAGCTGATCCATGGGAGCTTCGCTCGCTCCGCTCCAACAAGGGTTGTTGTGGATATCAGCATCCGCGGATTATCAGCATTGTTTTCAATATCAGCCTCAGCATCAGCATTAACAAGAATCAATGCTGATTTTTAATGCTGACAATTAAGTCGAATCGAAACGTGTTTGTTAATGTCGGGACCTAGCGCAAGACACGTAGTTTTATTCAATCATAGAGAGCATAGGTCGCAAAACTTTTATCGTTTAATTACGAACAAAAGAAACTGGTTAGCAAATCGCTTGCATCAATGCAAAACGGGCTAAATTACATAATATTTTAGCAAAGTTAAATAATTTAACTTTTTTTCTAATGCATAGTTTCAATGTTGTATACCCAATAAATACAGTGTTGAATAGTAATTAAAAATGAATGTATATAATATTATAGTTATGTAATTAAGCAATATATATTTTATTTAAATTGAACATTATTTATTTAATTAGGTGCAGCTGCTACAACTATAAATGAAAAACTAGTTTTTGATGAAAACTCCTGTATTTATATTATAAGTAGGTACTACAGAAAGGATTTTACAACGAACACTAAATAAAAATTAAAGAGGGGTGAAGTTTTATTGTGATTTATTTTAAAGTACCATTGGTTCTGTGATAAAAAAATAAATAAACCACATCAAACCACTTGGTTTAAGCATCTTATGTAAAAACTTTCCCGATACACTATATAAAAGTAAAGTATTTTTTTCAGCTAGTTAACAAGTTTTATAACTATTGTGCTGTTATGAAATAATGACGAGATTCAACTGCAAACCTAGCTAGCTTTGATGACAATCACCTTATTTACATTATAGGTATTTACAGTATATTCCTAATAAGACATATGATAAATCTGCAAGAACAAACCCTCATTTGATGTTCACATATGTAAGGAACTTAACTTAATATCACATTTCATTAGGTATTATATAAGGTTTAATAAATTTTATGATTACTCAGGTATAATCAGGAACCTTGTTCCAAAGCCAGCTTCCCACTTTTAGGGTATCCTAACTATTAAGTTAGTTTAATTTCCTAAGTTTGACAAAACATAACAATTAGCAAAATATTTACTGCGCACATAGTGTAACCTACTCATCAATTCTATGATTTAGTAACCCATACTTATACATGCAAGCTACAGTAGAATATTTTTCACTCTGAATAAAGTATATGTAGAAAAAAGATACAAATTACTATTATTACTTGGTAAGTTTCAATAAATTTAATACATGCAATTAATAAAACTATGTAGTTACTGCTCTCTTACAAAAGGTTTGATACAAATAATTTTTGTTGTTTTAAAATGGTATTTTATTTTTTTATGTTAAAGGTACATAATCTGGATGTGAGTGGTTTTTATATTTTACTACTGTAGTACATGTCCTGCTTTAACATAAAAATCAACTTATAATAAAACAGTACTGCTGGGAACAGTCTCCTGCAATTCCAGTGAAGAAAACCTTTAAATTTCACATACAACTAATGCAATGCACTATGCATAGCAATTGATACTTACTATTCTCACTACTCACAATTTGTTCCTACTCAATTGCTTTACATCATCAGCAATGTGTTTTCATATCTTTTATGAAGAGAAGCATATTGCAGTAGAATAGTCATATCAAAACACTTCTGTAGAGAACATTTAGTATAATTGTAAGCAATTACCAAATTGGAATGAAAATAATCATGAAAATTAGTGAATGATTAGTGAGAATTAACACTTACATAGCACAAAACGTAAATTATTCAGTCTTCAGAACTAACTTAAGTCTTTAAATTGTTTGTAAATCACCTTTTATCACTTATTATTACACATTTTCACAAAAACATAACAAATATTTCACTGCATCGAAATCTCCTTGTGACAGAATTGTTCACAGATCATTTGCAGCAACAGGAACAGTTTAGTTTTAGTTCACCTCATCAAATATCATACTGTCTTGTAGATTTCCATCACTATATACATAGCAGAATGCAGAATGCTTCTGTTTGTGCTTGTCAAAATATAGTGTCCTCTGTTATTATCTTTATAGTTAACAATACACTATAAAAAGTTTAAATTTGTTTGTATCATCAGACACTTTGGGTACTTGAGATTATTTCTCAGGTAAAAAGTTCTTAATCCACTGCCATTGCCTACATAATCGAGCACAGTCCCGATAGTTCCGACCCTCTTTGTACTGGTGGTTGTCGACTAAAATGTATGCCTTCTAGACATGGTTTGATTTTGTATTCCAACTCTGGTTCTTCCCCAGGTGGTGGTGGCTCATCCGCTTCGTCTTCTGGTACACGTTCGGGAAGTGTGGGTACACTTTTGGAAATATTGATACGAATGGTAGTTGGTGGAGCTCGAACGGTAGCCACTTCCAATTGCGTATTTCCATCTAAGGAGGATTGGACTGTAGTGAAAGTTGAGTCAACAGTTGGGGGTGGAGATATTTCTTCGGCAGTAATCACTGGCTCGTCATCTAGTAAAGAAAAGGAATTTGTTGAGTTTGTAAGAAACAAAAAAAAATAAACTTGCTTACATCATCTATTCTAATGAATATGAATCACAGAAAATTATAAAGGATAAATATGGAGCTTCTGGTTAAGACTTTACTCCCTTTATGAAATCCTAAAATGTACAATTGGCTACCTCATCTTGTTGATATTTGTTGACAACTGCTTACAGCAGAATGATTTTATTTAATTTGATTGTTTTTAAAGATTCAACATAATTATATTTATGTAAAATTAAGTAAAAATATGGTAGCCGGATCATATATAATTATGTTTAAGTTCGAAATAACAGCTACCTATAATCTACTTTCATAGGAATATTTTAAGAGCTCATAAGATTTTTCATATGAAAGTTAATTCTCTAAGTCTTTTTGGGGGTACTACTTTCTTAAATGCATTTCCTACTTTTTTGAATCTGAGGTGGCGCGGCCAGTGAAGCATTGCTCTACAAACAGATCACATAAGTTGTTAAATATTTCCTTGTCTGTGGAGGTATTGATAACTTTTATAATATTCCTATGAAAGTAGACTATGAGTAGCTTTTGTTTCGAACAAAAGCATCTGAGAACTTACACAAGGTCCGCCCACAGGGGATAACACATTCATAGCTAATATGCGTTTTATAAGTGTTATGAATTGTAAACAGAAAATAAAGTTACCAAAAAAATGCGTTTTATCATTTAATCTCAATTGTGTAAAGTGTTTTTATTAAATATAGATTTGCTACAACAGAGTACCCAAGGCTTATTGGAGCGCAGAGCTCCGGTTTCGAGACAATATTATGCGTAGCGGATTTGGCGTAATGCGTTTTAGAAAAATATGTGAATAGAGGGTGCTATCGTGCTGTTTACTAACCTGGGTCGATTGGCTCCTGTTTGATCTTGATCTTGGTAAAGTCTATGTGCGCGAGTCGGTCGCGCTCGGCTCGCGTGGCTGCCGTCTCGTCATCTGTGTCTGCGTCATCTTCCACCACAACCTCTTCTACAGGCTCAGCCTTGTAGATCACGTCGTCCTCATCGCCTTCGTCAATCTATATCAATAATATAATAATGAATTACGTAATATTTATTGTATTCGCACCAAACCTAGCCAAAGTAAGCACTGAGAAAGTTTGGAGCAGCGAGGTAAAACCAAAGAAAATAAGCCCTCTTCAATTACTTTTCTTATTAAAATAGAAAATTAACATATAATGTGAAAGACAATAAAATTTTAGCTTCGTCGAAGTGTTCACCTTTTGCTTTAATGATTTCCGTACATATTTTAGGAATTCTATTAATAATTTTCGCCTAACTTGTACCATTCACTTTCTTATAATTGCCATATATATTTGGGGTCATTATCTTGTTGAAATGTGAATTCTGGACCAATAGGATTTAGTCCACAGGGTACAACTGAGTTCTGAAGAATTTTCAATTAACCTACTTTGTACAGTTCAAGATTTCAGTTTGTTTCCGAAACATCCCCAAACCATCACATTACCACCACCACGTTACCCAGTTGGCACTGTAGACGCTTCGAAAACCCTTTCTTCTTTTGAAGGGTGCATAAATATACGTCTATTGGATCCGAAAATCTGAAACTTCGATTTATCACTCCAAAGAACATTTTACCATCGATCCAGAGTTCAGTTTTTGTGTCACAGACAGAACTCGTCATTTAACAGTTGTTACGGAGATGGGCGTTTCTCGCGTGCTATTCACAGTTGCGATAATTTGTAGTGCTAAAAGCACAAAAGAACACAGCATCGATTCCGTTTTTTAGACAGAACTCTGATAAAGCTATCCTCTTGATTAGTTGCGGTCTTAGGCCTGCCTGATCTTTTTCTGTATGAGATTGTTCCAGTTTCTTGTTTTCTAGCAAGAGTGTAGTGCAACAAATACTACCGATAGCAACACGTCAAATAACAAAAGAATGTAACCGCAGGATTAAATCTTAAATTACATGTGTCGTCATAATTTAGGAACTTAATAAGGCTTGTTCAATGAGAGCCGACGATCCTGGTGTTGTTGTATAAACAATAGTAAAAAGCCATAAAGATAACATTTATTACAAATTTTAACCGCATATAGTAGGTAATGTTTCGTTTTGGTAAAAAACAGGTATGCTTCGAAACTTTTGGACGGTAGTGTACATCTAATACATAAATATATTAACCGTAAAATTACTTAACTAATAGGCACTGATTTTATTATTGACTTTTATGTTCGGCAGTCTTAACGTAATACCATACCTATCTAGAAGCGTAGGATATCAATGAATATGAGAGCTGTTCATAGGGAACCATAAAAATTAAAGGTTTGGAGACGAGATGGGCGTGCGTTCTAAAAATCGCCACAAACGGAGTTGCATGTTACTTGCTATTATAGATCTATCAAAATGAAAACCCTATAAACGATAGATTTGGGTGTACTGTTCATTTATTTAATTAAATGTAATATTATATTTTACCTCGACTGGCTCTGGATCCACCGTATCCGGCTCGACCACTTCCACAACTGACTCGTTATCAGACTGCGAGTTGGTATCGTCATCTACGTCTTTGATTTCGATGGCCTCGTCAATCTTGTCCACTGGTACTACTTCGTCGGCCAATTCAGCGGATGGAGCTTCCTTTTTGGTTAGCGACACCTAGTTGAAAAGCATTTGGTAAGTAAAACTCAAGAAATGTCATTTAATTTCTAAAATGAAAAAATGTTTTCTTTAATTAGGGCAATATTTAGTCATTACAAGTCGAACAAGAAAAATCACAAACTGTGAAAATTGGTCAGAGCAGTATTAACAGCTGTAAACCTTTTTTAAAAAGATAAAACAAAATAGTTAAGCTATAATCACAACGGCATTATCTATTGTCGCAAAACCATTGCGCGATCAATATACAAAAAGCCATGTCAGTGAAAATCCTTGCATGAATGAAATATCTCAAATAGGACAGTGATTCTCTGTAACAGTCACTCACCTTGTAGTCGTCGAAACACATAGGGTGGTAGTTTTTCTCTTCATGCCGGACAGAGTTCCGCAAATGCCATTCCTCTTTGTCCTCATTGTAAAATTGCTGGAAGGCGTCGCCACAGAGCGCGCAGTGATGGGCGGCGGGGGCGCCCGCTGCCACGCTCGGTGCCTCCTCCCCCTCCCCAGTGCCTAGGGCTCCTCCGGTGGCGCCCGAGCTAGCCCCCTCCTCGGCCCCTCCCGTCTCAAACCAACTCTTTTCTATAGGAAAAACAAATTGATGCAATACTAGAAACACCATTCGAGTAATTTGCTATACCTGCTACTTAATACATTTGTTTTATTTAATATGACAGATATTGTGGGAAGTAAAACTTGCGTAAACGTTAAAGTTCAACATTAATTCTACTGATTCATTTATTAATCAAGTTGTTGTCATTAGCTGTTGCAAATAAATGTCGTGAAAATGAAATGTCTAAATAATAAAAAATATAACCAATACATAAATTTTAGGTTTGTTTTTATATTCAGTTTTATTATAGAACTAGGAAGTTACGATATAGTTGTAAAATTATTTAATCAAATTTGACTTATGTTCTTGATGTGTCACTTGCACATTCGATTCATCAAAGTTTGCGAAATTAACTTATTAACGCTTAAAGAATAGAATGTTAAGTAAAAAAAAACTTCTAATGGTGCTTAATTACCTTGAGTACAAATATCTAAAAAAAATTATAATAAAAAAGTGATGATTTGAAAAAAGATAACTTACCTCTTTCTTCTAAATCTTCAACTTCTTCGTATTGTAACCAATCAGAAAGATCGTAATGCCAGTGCCTGGAATGTGCTCTTCTTGCAGAGTCCCGGTCCCTCCGGTTTTGTCGGAAATGCCAATCCAAATGTTGAGAATACCGAACGGTGTGTTCCGGCGGGAAGCGTGTGCCGCACCCGGAACATTGCATGCCGCCGTACAGTTTGGCTACAAGACCGGGTTGTTTACTACAAAAGGAAATGTCCCGTAAGCCAGATTTACAATTAATTAAATATAACGTATTAGTTGAAAATGTATTATCGTTGAATTAAAAGTGCTTTAAGAAATTATAGCCCCTTCCAAAAATCTATGCCGCGGCCTAAGAAAAAAAAAACACTGGTTGACAAGTGCTAAAACATTGTGGCATTATTTTTGAAGTACAAAAAGAAAGGCAATAATAATACTTACACTCTCAAAGTCTCCGGTACTAGAAGATCCACCTTGTGAATAACATTCTTGTCTTCTTTGGGTTTCAATTTTACTTCTTCAGTCTTGGGTTCTGGTTTTTCCTCAGTTTTGGGGTCCTTTGGGACGTGTACAATGCCACTAGCCACCAACTTGGCGAACAAGTCGTTTACGTTAATGTTTCCCAGTATTGGCAGGATGGGGTTAGCGGGTTTTTCTTCCAAGGGAGTTTCCAAGCCCGGTATCTTGTCTGGCATGACGAAAAGAGGTTCCGCCGAGCTGTACTCCGAGGCAGACGCAGGAGCCATACTTGATGGCATCACACTGGCGAGCATGTCAAGTCCTGCATGCAAATATAAAAAATACATTGCGGCGTGTTTTTAAAATTATTTAGAAAAAAAAACATATTTTTAAACAGAATTATATCTAGACTTCACTTTAAGGGATTCAAAACAAACTAACGTGCATAAAACATATATACCTTTTTCTGGAGTAGCTTCAGGGCTAGGAGTCTTCGGCGGTCTTGGTGGTGCTTCTACGCCGGATTCCATAGAGTTCTGGTCGTGAATGTTTTCGAAGCTCACTACAGGCTCCAAGGGTATCTGCAGTGGCGCCCCTTCCATGTTAGCAATCTTCACTAGTCCAGGCTTTACGTGCCTCGGTAACGCAGAGAACCTAATGAAGTATTTCTCATCCCCTACGCGTATAGGCCGTGGCAAGTCGCCAAACTCAACTTTAAACGGCTGTTCGTTTATTAAAACAGTCCGCAACGAATCCACAAATCGAATCGTAAAGAACTGCCCGTCGATTTGATATTTCTGTACCTTAGCGTCTAAATATAACGGGCACATATGAACAGCATTTACGATAAGATTGATTTTGCCAGCAACGAGGTCCGTCCTCTTCGTCTTGCTTATGTCTACTTGAGGTAACGGTCCCTCTAAATGCACTAATCTTGGCTTGCCATCTATTATAACCCCTAAAGGTTGACCACCGAAGAAACATTCAAACCATCTGCCATTGATGAACAGTTCCCGAGTGGGAGCACCAAACTTGATATCAAACACTTGGTCGTCGATCTCTACCTTTTTGTAACCTTCATTGAAAGATAAAAGTATGGAGTCCTTGCTGTCGAATGTGACTCTTCTGCAACCAGGCAAGAATTTGATTTCACGAGGATCATCCCAATCCATCATGATAACTGCGGTATCACCATAAAAACGAATCTCTCGGGGAATACCATCAATCTGAATGGTTTTGAAGGGATCCTGATCGATATATTCCAAAACTTTGAAGTCTGTAGGAGGTATGACAAGGCTGGTAATGCCTAGAGGTGGGGGAGAAGCTGTCCTTTCATAGGGCACCAAAGGACATTCACCTTGACGCATACCAATTTTAGGTGTCGGCAATGGTGGCAAAATGGGTCGCTCAAATGGCGGCCAAGGGCCCACACGCTTATCGAACTTCCCTCTGAAAAAGGGAGGACCTGGCGCTCGAAATCTTCTAGGAACGTATTCCTCATTTCTAGGTCGTGGACCTCTCCAGGCAGGAGGGAATGGTCCAAACATAGGCATCGCTGGTGGCATAGGTAACAGACCATGCTTTGGCGCATCGGTTACTTCTAACGACGGCATTGACTTTATTCTCATATCTGAGTCAGTTGCCAAATAATTTTGACTATCTGGCGGTGTTTCGAAAAAGACAGCCGGTGTGATCCTTTCATCGATATCACCAAACGTATTCGGAGATGACTTTGGGCTTGCAACTTTGTGATTATCTTCTTGTATGTGAGCTTTGAGTTTCTGTTTTGACACTTCCAAGGATTCTCTCTGCTTGGCTTCTTTTAGTTTCAATTTCTCGTTGAGTTGAAGCACCTGGTACATTAGAGTGTTATACTGATTCTTATCTAACTGACCATCAGAAAACTGCTCTTTGGCTTGACTCATTATAATTGATATTGACTTTTTGTGGTCTTCTGCATCAAATTCATCTCCATTCTCTGCTCTCAAATCCGTGTCTTCAACGCTCAACGTTCTTCTCCTTTCTCTTTCAATACCTGAAAATATATATGTATTAGAAAATCATCTACATATAGATTATTGCTCATTTTACACTACTATTGTTTGACTATTGTTTGTACATACTTGGTGATTTGCTAAACAAAAGAGGTCGCCCGAGACGATCTTTGCCTTTTGTTGCTTCAGCTAATTTAGCTCTAACTAATTCTAATTTCGTTGGAGTCTTTCTTGTATCTTCAGTCTTTTCTTTGACCTCATTCCAATCTTTCTTGGGTGATGTTTGCGGTGAGGGTATTTCTTCCTCCTCTATGGACTTAGCATCCATTTTGGGGGAGTCTGACATTGATGGCGGAGGCGGAGCTATAACTTCTTCTACCTGTGGTAGTTGGCGGAGATCAACATCTTCACTACCAAACAATCTGTAAAGGTAAGTACAAATTAATGAAATATAATGTTAAAATATTAGAAGATGAGAAAATGGTTAGTAATGTTGACTTGTTAATACTTACACATCGAATTTGTCAATTTTGGTTTTTTTAGGTTTGCCTTCTAGTAATTCCGTGGATGATCGCTTCTGTGCGACTGGAGCCGCCTTCGCCTCGCTCACCACAGGGTGCAAGATTCTCAAGTCAACATCCTTACTCTCCACCATAACCTCGGCGACATCTGAAAATAATTCTTTATATTTATGTAAACTTAAGTCGATTTTCAACCCAGCGATTGATGAGCACTTGTACCTTACCCAAATAAATGTGGTTTCACTGTCACACCAACATTAATCACATTGAGTTAAAAAACGTGTCGTACACCTTTTCTCCAAGATAATTTAACTCATTTTAGCGAAATTAACATTATTATTATTCAAAAGAAATTAAATATCTTATTTATTATAGAAAGCTGAAAATATGACTATTATGAATCAATGATTGTAATTTTATTTTTATATTTTGCAAAATTCACACGATGAACATGCAACAATTTCCATAAAATAAGGGTGTGTGACTAAGGTGAATTTACTTGCAACGACTCGAAACAACTAATTGGGAACACATTGAATTATCAGTGACAGGTATAAAATTTGTCACGAATCATTATTGTAGTTAATAACGAAATGTTACTATCAAATTATCATAACTCTTTTTGATACTTATCTTGTCTTCTAAGATAGACAACCCTTACTTGCTTTTTTATTTCTTGCCTTACTTTTTTTTTTATTGACAGATTTTTTAAATATTATTTTATGTACAAATCCTGTTGATATATTTAGTAAAATAATGTCCCAAACACTGAAAATTCAGTGTTAGTGAATCAGTCTCACTCGTGGTACTATATAATTACAGTATTTTTCTATATAGCAGTTCAATGTCGAAGGTCAAGAAAATTAGACAGAAATATAGCACGCGTGTTCTGTTCCTGGTTGTAATGAGGGTAAACACAGCCTCCTATCTCCACCGGATTTTTCAATAACTAGCATGCCAAAAACACGGTTTCGAAATAGAGCCAATAAGACTACTTTAGCTACGCAATGCTACGCCATTACTCACTGTCAGGCGTGTAATGTAGTCTTGTCTGCGCTAGGATTCGGATCCAACACTCACGTTTACAAAATGATATCTCTATACTGAGAACACCTTAAATTATACAGTCCTCAACATTTTACTTCTTATTATTGTTAATCATGTAATACAGGCACTACGTATCACCAATCACACGGCTTATAAGTTTTTTCCTTCCTATTTATCATCTACTCTTCAATATTTCTACTATATCTTTATCACATCTATTCTAACGGGTGCAAATCGTGACAGCAATTAACAAACTACTAAAACGAAGCAAAGAAGAAACAAATCGATAAATAATTTATTGCGGCGCACTGTACTTCAAAGAAACATAATTGCGATAAATATTATTGTAAATAATAAAATTTCGTTTTGTCTTTCATTTGTCTGCTATGATGTGGCTTAGGACACGATTTCTAATTTATTCTTCACAAGCTTCCGTGCGCAGCTTCAGGACTAAATAAGCTCAATTTCAAAACTGATTGAATGAACAACTAACAGACAGACACAAAATCGCCTGCTCACAAAGTTCCCATTTATAATAACTAAGGTTTAAATATCAAAATCAAAAGCAACTGCATAGCAAACCACTGCCGGACATTAAAATCCAAAAGAGTGTCATTTAGTTTCGAGCTTTCAAAATTATCGCATTCTGTTATTCCGAATTTTTATGATTCGCAATTGTTTTTTTTTTTGGCTTTTTCGTGGTAACAGGCGTTGTATAATATTACATCGGTGGTTTGTTGATTGCAAGCATGGTTATTCGTAGTCTGTTAATCGCATTAATGTTAGATACCCATTTCTCAAAGAGACCAATCACACATTATCAATACATAGTCAACAAACAGAACTTGTTTTCAACCACAATTCAGTAAGCGTTGACTCATTACTTCAACTTCACACACGTCACTTTTAATATCAAAACAGAACAGTCATTTTTCGACGTGCAATAATTAAGATACTTTTTGGCATTCCTTAATCATCAAAAATTATAATTATGTTAACAGTAATAAAGAGTAAATGGTTTTTCAAAGGAAAGTACCTACTCTCGTCTTAAATGTATTGGTATTATTACTGGCAATTTTCAACAAGTCGAATGGTTTAAAAAAACAAGAGTAATTAACAACTACTAAAATATTATTTAAATGCATTTGCTATAATATTATACGCAGTAAATATTATCTGCCAATCTAGGATTTAAGGTAAAAATGTATTCCAAAAATGCGTGCCAATATCCAAAAGACATAGGACAAATCACTGATTACATAATGAAACCGTGAAAACAATAACCATCAAACCAATTTTTCTACATTTTTATGGTTAATAAAAATTAAGTTAAAATTACTCGAACTATACTAGTAAACATAAAGAGACACGTACGTAGAAAACCGGCAAAGTGCGGAGTGTTAAGTAAAAAAAAATCACGTTGTTGTATGGGAGCCCCCCTTAAATATTAATTTATTTTAATTTTATTATTAAAGTAAAAACACAACTGAGTGTTTTGTAAATATTTCAAGCCATTATTGATATCGAGTAAAAAAGGGCAAAAAATCGCGTTTAAGTGGGGCTTTAAATATTTATTTTATTTTGTTTTTAGTATTTGTTGTTATAGCGGCAACAGAAATACAACTGTGAAAATTTCAACTGTCTAGCTATCGCGGTTCTTGAGATACAACCTGGTGACAGACAGACGGACGGACAGACAGCGAAGTCTTAGTAATAGGGTCCCGTTTTTACCCTTTGGGTACGGAACCCTAAAAACTACGTTTTCCCTATCGCTGCCATATTATATGAAATTTTGCCCCCCAAAAATTTTTACAAAACAATAATTAAAACGGTGTTCCTTATTACTAATTGTTATATTACGGCTTTTTTTTTACAAAAAAAAAACGATTGTACTACTAATACAAAACGATTTTGCTGCGGGAAAAAATCAATATCATTTCAGCGTGTATACGACGTCACTGGAGATCTAAGTTACAAATATCGCGCCAAATGCCGAAGTATTATTCAAATTGCTTTTATAAATATCCTACTTTGAATAAAATACACTCTACATACGCCATGTTTTTCAGAATGACAATAATTTGTAATATTTTTAACGGAGTCCAATACGCTAATATAATATTTATAAAAACTATAATATAAGGGAAAGTGATGTAATTAATACAAGAACTGATAAATACTGATTTATAACAATTATTATAAGTATCTAAACTAAATTGTGCTAAATTAAAATAAACATGTATCTTATATCATAATTTAGTATTTATTTCATGAAACCGTGAACTGGTAATAAGTAATATGCTAAAAGCAACAGTGTAGCATTCGTCAGACTACTTTCAATCGTATTCTTAATGTTGATAAAGCAATATCAGAAAGTACAGGTTTACGGTTATTTTTTTTCTATAGCCAAAGTGTGCAGATTGTAAGAGAAACGGAAAAATGATCAAACTTTACAAATCGTTATAAGCTACTTTATTGACGGTCAATGTCAGTAATAGAAATTACCAATAGCACATTTATTTTATTTATTTAGGATCAAGTATCAAAAAAATGCTTAGTCATTGGTTGATAGGGCTTCTTGGTTCTAATATTAGAAATGACAAAAAAGGATGAAGCCAAAATACTTTTACCTTGAACGGTACAAACTATACCAATATTCATCCACTTTAGAGCAAAGTAGTAACGCAAAAAAGCTACATGTAGTGTAAAAATTTAGACTGTATTTTATCCTTATCAAAGCGAAGTAGGTCAAATGATGATAGGGTTGAGGCATAATAGCCGTTGTAAAATCGACGTCTTGTACTTAACGTGTTGTGCGCAGCAAATCTGTTTTCTCATCGTTAATGATTAGATTACGATATACTATTACATACTAGTAATAATACAACGAAATTAGAGATGAAAAGATTGTCCGATAAACTGTGAAAATCTTTAAATATTATTATGGGTATTAAAAGCAACTTTAACGTATTTTAGCTGCAAGTAACTAGACAATCGCTTTCTACTCGGTCTCTTGGTAAGCTGTCATAAAAACTTGATAAACACCGAAAAGACGTATCAGAAAGACTCCATAGCGAATAAACTTTATCACTTCTGCACAAGTTTCCATTTCCGAAATTAACCTGTAAACTTTTATTGTACGTCTTGTATCTATACCATAACCTACACAACGAAGACGTTTATAATGCTATAACGATTCCATCAAAAGCATCTGGTTAGTCACTGGCAGCGCTCCAAGTCGATGGCCCTCATTCATTCATGGTCCTTTGAATATCACGCTTATATACTATTTCAATACTTAAATAATTTTAATTGTTCTGAGAAGTTGCAAGTATTACGGTACCCAATCACAAAAGTGTCACACCTTGTTAGAAAAATCTTTTAAAGTAATTTGTAAAGTGCAATGGTTGTGCGTCAGAATTTAACTCGTGTATAGTGCTAGTTTTTAATGTTTTTCACCCGAAGAAACCGGATATTGTGAAACCTAAGACCATCAACGAAACTTAACGCTAAAGGGTATCACAATGATTTCGTTAGCGCAATATAATACTCCAGGAGTTGTTAAATATTTTATTATCTATCACACATGTCAGTCTGCAATTTTCCCTCTTAACTCTAGTATCACAAATGTCTACCCTCGAGTTCTGTTAGCATAGAGTGATATCTTACTTGGCGCGTCGACCTCCGGTTTGTCATCTGGCTTGTGGTCTGCGACCAGCCGCTCGGGGCTCTCCGACTTGTCCCGATTGCGGCGCATGTAGCGATCCTTGCGGTAGTTTTTCAACTCCTTGAAAGAAACTTCCTCCTGTTCGGGCACCGACGCCTCTGGTTCTGGTTCAAGCCGCCGCTCGCGTCGCCGCTTATCCCTCTGTTCTTTGGGAGCCTCCTTTTCTTTATCTTTCGTTTGATTGGTTTCTTTAGGGGCTTCTTTTTCTTTGACTTCTCGGTCTTTCGGTGGGCGATTTTTCTTTTCAGGCGAAGATCCACTATCGCTTTCTTTCTCCCTCTTTTTCTTACGATCGTCCCGAGCGTCTTTTTTCTTTTTAGGTGCAATGCCTTGCTCGTCATCGGGGTCTCGGTCACGCCTTATTTTGGGTATCGGCGGAAGCTTAGTAATGTCTTTAATTTCGGGGAGAGGTTCGACTGGTGGCGGCTGTTCAGATTGTTCTTCGGGGCGGGGGCGGGGTCGTCGTTGGCGATCATCGCGTTTGTTGAGGCGAGGGTCTCGGCGACGAGGATCGCGTGGGTCGCGAGATTCACGAGGATCACGAGACGGTCCATCTGGTCGAACGTCTATTGTGATGACGTTTTTGCGTTTAACGACGCGTTCGAGCGGCTTGATATCGAACACGTTGGGGGCGATGGGATGCGGGTGTGCAGTGACGGTCGCTGGTGGCGGAGCGCCTAGGCGAGCGAGGCGCGGGTCGCGGCGAGCGGAGGCAAGGGCGGCACTAACAGGCGCGATGCGGCCCCCCACTTTATTCACCGGCTGAAAAAATATACAACATTGATGTGTTGCAATATGCCGTTACGTGTATTCTGTAAAAAACATTACAGAGCACGAACGACATGAAATCTAACAATAACGGTAGTCATATAAATATTTAAAGTATTCCAAAGCGATGTTCTAATGGATAGTCTTTATTCAATTTCGCTTTAGTTGGCCACAAACAAATAAGTAACATTATGCAGCATCCAAAAATTTTATAAGATGATGCTTATGATTATCACCGTATTACGAAGAATAAAAAAAATATGTTGGTTATACTTTGTCCAATGTAGGATGATACTTTTGACAGGTGTCACTTCCTTATTGCTACGTACTAAAGTTGAGTTTGTTTCCTTATATTTGGCTTGACATTGCAATAGCAACTTTATACCCTCTATATAGGTGTCAACTGTCAAAAGTATCATCCTACATTGGACAAAGTATAGTATGCATGATAGGCAATAAATATTAGGCAACTCGCATATATTTTTCTGAACACTAATTATATTACTTGCGGCACGGAAATGACGATACCACAACACCAAGACCCAAATCAAATTGGAAAGATCCGAATCAAAATAGTAAAGTTCTATCCGGGGATCGAACCCATGATTACAAGGTCAAAGTGAAAACGCAAGTTCATCAATGCCGCGTTACAGCCAAGTCTTGTAGAGTAATTTTATCAAATAATGCGTAGAAATTTCATTCAATCATTTTTTTCCGTTTAAATTTATTTTGCCATATTGAAGAAACCAAAATGATTTTTTTTACACGCCGAGATGCTCATTTGTTTCTTGTTCTCAGCTTTGTATTTGCAAACCATTAAGTAATTTTAATAGTAATGATAAAGTTTCTCACATTAACACCAATAAGCCTAGCCTAAAGTAAGCCTAAACTAGCATAAATATTATCTATTTATGTATCATTTATGCCTATCCATACCTTGGTATCCACAATGCAAGTCTTACGCATTGTGGATACCAAGGTATGGATAGGCATAAATGATACATAAATAGGTAATATTTATAGAATAATATAGATATTCAAAAAAATATTCCCTCTTACGAGATTCGAACACGGCTGTTTGGCTTCAAATTTATCATATCAGAATCAAGTTCAAAGAGAGTAGAAATTTTTTGTCACATTCTGTAGATATTTCAACCTTTCCTACGCTCATGAAAGAATACTTCAGGGGTAATATTCAACAACTTTTTTGTTTTAATTAAAAAGCGTAACTTCCGATATCTACTTCTAAGACGAATATAAATATCGTTTTTAGTTTGATTAATTATTTACAGTTGTTTATAACTAGTTGAGTTCCGTTTCCTAAAATGGAATAATTAACTACCATTAACTATGACGTAAGTCAAAATCTATATGGTAATTAGCATTGACTATAATCATTTGTTAACATCATTACAGTTATTTACAGTCTGATAAATAATTCCTATTTCCTATGTAAATTGGTAATCGAAACAATTACCTTTAGTTATAATTTAATTTTAAATCAGATGCAATTGAATCCAAATAACTTATGAAGGAAAATTTGAAAGAGTATGGTAGAATCCGTTTATTAAGTTTGTTAAACATAAAATTTCAACCCGCCAAATTCAAATAGATTCTATTACAAAATCAAAGCCAAATGGTATACTGAAAAATGCATGCCGGAAAATTTCACTGCAATGAGCAACACGCGATCGAACACGGCTCCGCGAGATACAGCTTCACTACGTTGTCGCCCACTTGGCGCTCAAAATAAGGGACTTACTAGACATCACACCAGAACACTTGAACAGAAAGGGATACAGTTTTCATAGAAGGAAGATGCGCTAACAGTATTTGGGAAGGTCATAGGACAACACCTCTTGTGACTGCGGCGAACTGGAAATTCATTTCGAAAATCTGTTTTCGACGCATGAAACTCAGTATAGTGCATCATAATTCTTTGAAAAGATTAAGAAAAGTATTTTTGGTCTCTCGACGACTTTCCAGTACTAACTTTATAGTAGTGGTAATAGCGGAAAAGACAGCTTTAGGTATTTGCATTTATAACAATATATCACTTTGTAATTTAGCTAAGCCCGCATTTTATTACTTAGTAAATTTCGTAATTAACCATCTCTAATCTAAATGAGAGATGGTTAATTACGAAATTTACTTAAAAATGCCTAGGCTGCTTGCCCTAAGGCAAGCAGCTTCCTAGGAAACTCTTTTGTTTCGGGATAATGCCTTCAGTGGCATCCTACATTTTAGCTAACTAGATCAAAAGGACATTATTGTTCACTTCCTTAATGTATCTAATAGTCTGCCAAGGTCACAGATTGATAGAATCAATCTGCGTCCAAGTTGGAAGCACAGCAAAACAAATGAATATAAATTCATATGGAGAATTCGAAGTCGAGAAAATACAAGTTAAGTCATTTACAAGATTGGTCAATCGGTATAACAGAGGAAAGCCAGGTTGCTTAAAAAATCTCAAAAAAAACAAGTATAATCACAACATACTAATCAATTTAAAAATTAAAAACACATTTTCAATTACTTTCGATATTTTATTCAATTGAGGCTATGTTAAAAACCTTATAAGGCACTAGATTAGAATTCTACGGAAATCATTAAAAACTGTTTCATACACAAACAAATTGAGTGAGAGCAAATAACCTTCACAGTTTATTAATAGAAATAATGAATAAACCTGAAAAACTGTTCTTGACTTATATTGTTTTAGTGAGAAATAGGGTAAGTGGTATATAATCTAACTAAATCAATCATAGTAATCATATTTTTTATTGCTTATTATTGAAAATTACTCTTAAAAATAATCTGTGTTAAATTTGTCATGTTTTAATATATTTAAGGTACATAGTCATATTCTCCATTATTCTCATCCGGATTATCTTCAATATTTGCAGTTGGCCAGCTAAAAATGTTGTTATAAATCGTGCTCTACAAATTAGACATGCGCCAAACAGTACGTTAGAACGTACTGCCATATGACATGACATTTCGTATCGCGTAATATGACATTAGAACAGTACGCAGTACTCCATATAACTTCGAATGACGCGCTATACGAACGGCCCGCTATTATTACTAGATATGCCCTCCCGAACAGTCGCTATGTTCCATTGCACGCTATACAGTTCACTTTAGTCTCTCATCGCAGTTCACCTGATTTGTGTTCTAAATTCAAAAGTATTTGCACACATTTTTTCTATTGGTAGAATATATATCAATGTACGTGGTATTGTTTGTACTGAGTGTAATGGAAAAGCGATAGGTTGTTATTGTTAGCTAGATTCTTTATTAAAACAGATCATATTACGTTCTTCATAACACATGTGATTACATCGCATCACGATTTGCGACATGACATGATGAAGGAAGAACATTGTGTCCGATCATCGCCATGCCGAATTTAAACAAATAAAGTTATTTACTTACACACACTAGCACTACTGTTTCTATTTATTTACAGTTTACACATAACAATTTTACACATAATTTACTATTAACCTTTTTTTATCTGTATTGCATACAATAAACCTTGACCGTGTAATAGCTAAATTGAGTGAAAACTATGCATGCACTTTTACAAATCAAAAACAATTATACGAAAAAAGCTCACAAGGTTTATGACCTACGATCTACACGACACGGGGCGGTGCAACAGAAATATGATCCTTACCGCGAACGCAATACTGTTCTAAACATTTTTTTCCAAATAACATGGCATGACAGAGACAAACCGTCCGGCCGAACGACTAGCCATGCAGAGAGCATGTCATGTCATAGTATAACGCGACCACAGAACGCGACACTGTTCGACAGGCGCTAGACTCTCAGTCACTGTGACATGACGTGTCATGCAAAATTTTGCCAGGTAATACGTACTGTTTCAGTACGCGCTCGGGTTATATATCGCGTAATACATTACTCACAGTACTTACACACCTCTACTACAAATGTGCTCTTCCAGAATGGTGTCCTGAACTTGTTTTAAACCGTCTATATCTTTATTGCTGAGCACTTTTAAATCATAGGCTTTGGCTGATGGAAGTGAAACAGAAGTTGTAATTTTTTTTATTAATAAGAATGAATGTTTAATCAATCAATCACTATATTCCTCGTTTCCTTTCGTGTTTGATAGTAACTTTTCAATCGGAATCATACTGAAAACTCATGGATGTCAAAGGTGTGAATGACTTTTTCTGTTCCATTGGGACTTTTTCTGTTCCATTGGGACTTTTTTCAGTAAGATTCAGTTGACAAACATGTTTTTTAGAGAAATTTGGGCACCATTTCTTAAATTCCAAAATATTAGTTTTTATCTCTATGACTAGTAAGAGTAGGAAACCAAATTAATATATTTCATGGGAAGTTTTCTATTTATCTAGTAGTTTATCTAATAGTGCATGCAAAAACCTCTTAAGTCACTAATTTTGTTTTTGCAATTAACGTCTTTCACATGGTATTATTGGAAGAGGAAGGAATGTATCGACTTACGTGGTTTTTACCCAGAATACGCATCTCCCTTTAAGAAACCATTTTCAGCAAAAGAGTCTTCAAAATTGATTGTGACTGTGGTCTCTCAAACATCGAACAACAAAGAGAAGTATAGGGACGCGCATTAAAGAACACGTAGCCGACATAAAACATAGGCGCGATAATAGGTCTGCAGTGTGTGACCATGTTTTTGAAGGTCCAAACCACTACATTCGATTCGACAAACCACAAATTCTAGCTAGAGAACAAAAATTTGTTCCTTGGATGCTACGCGAGGCTATTGAAATCAGGAAATATCCTAATTTCAATAGAGACTAATATTGGAGAGTTCCGCCTGCTGGGGATCCAATAATGAAAAAAGTAATACCTCCAAGAATACGCATTGCAGGACCTAGTAATGTAGTTAGCTCTTTTTGCAAATAATAACAGAAAGATGGAGGTCGGTCCCCCTGCCAGAGTTTTATTCACCAGTTCATCTCGGAAGGGCCTCCCAATTTCCGAACTGGTAATATAAAATGTAATCGTAGAACTAAATAAAATGTAAAATAAAAGAATTAGCTTAGATTTATATATTAACAAGTAGGAACGTGCCCGATTAAAATATTGTGAAGGTAGTAGAAAATATATGACGACCATTACCTTAGTCATCTTGTGATCACGGCTCCTGTAAATGAGTCGAAACGTCAGGATTAAATAATTATAAAATAAATGATGCTTAAAAATCCGTAAAATAGTTTGTTTTATTCAAACGATTAAAAATAAACAATAAAATCTATTAATAATATGGATTATTGGATTTTTATATTATTTTTACCCTTGTACCACAAGATTTGAATTTTATTAGTATTATGAAGATGCTACAACACCATTCAATACTTTCAATACATTATTATGGTAACTATTGACTGCTCGATGGATACAAGAATTGCTTTTGTATTCTATATACAACATGTTACAAAACAAACCCTTAAAAATGTAATAAATTATTATACCCTAGTAAGCTGTCACTGCATAGAACTGAAGTTATCATAGATTATTTAATAATCTTTAACGGATTTTAAGTTTTTCATTCAAAAAGGTTTACAAACTCAATAACATGAATTAATGACTTCGAAAAACGTCTAGTCGAAAAAAAAACCATTATGTTGTCAATTTCAAATCTTCTAATCGATATGTTTTAATTTTTTGTGTTTTTATTACATTATTTCTAAAGTGAAAAAATGGCTATGTTTTCTAACTGTGTATATTACGATATGATGTAATGCTTAGGTCATGAAGATGGCAACTTTAATCGTGCTCGCGAACTGTATCGGCAACGATTTATTGATAATAGACCCCCCGTTTAACAGCGACGGCTATCTTCGTACCAATGCTTTCTCTACATTTGAAGACGCCTACATTCCACCGGGTCTAGAAGTGGACGTCCAAGTACAGTCGATCCCAGACAGGTTGAATCAGTGTTGCGGCATTTTGAAGAAGAGACAACTACGAGTACGAGGCGAGCCGCAGCAGATTGGGTATAAACCATGTTGCAGTTTGATGTGACGACAATCATCACCCGTACGCAGGAGCTCATGCAATGCGATCTTGCACCCAAAAGGGACTTCTGCGAGAGTTACCTCAGGCAGTTAAGGGAGAACCCTAATTACGTAAACAATGTTCTTTGGACGGATCAGGCAACATTCACGAGGTCAGGACTTTCAAATGTTCATAACGTTCCCGTTTGGGGCTCGCGAGAACCCACACGCTTCTCGGCAGAGCAGATTTCAACATCAGTGGAAGCTGAATGTGTGGGGTGGTATTTATGACGGGCATGTCATCGGTCCTGTCATTTTGCCATCACAATCCTCCATGTTTTTACAAACGGAATTGGAAGAGGCGATTGACGACTTTCCTGTGGCCGCCAGGGATTTGACAACCAAAAGAACATGGTGTTTCAGCATGATGGAGCTCCGGCACATTTTGCTCGCGAGTCACGTCTCGAGTCTTAACGGTCACTTTCCGCGAGAAAGGATTGGCTGTGCGGGACCGGTACCGGTGGCGTGGCCTGCTCGTTCTCTGGACTTCACACCCTTGGACTTCTTCTTATAGGGTTACGTGAAGGACAAAGTCTATTTCTCCGACTGCCCAACTGTTTTAGAGATGGAGCAGCGTGTACCTGTGTCAGGTCAGGACTTCATGTAATACGCATAAACTTTTTCAGAGTTGTCTTCACGAGAAGTTAGTAAAGAAATAAATAAAATTAATCGAAAAACGGGTTTCATATATTGTTGACGATTATTTATGACTATAGTGTCGTCAATAATGCAGACTTTTTGTGTATTTTCAGTAAAACATGGTCAATATATTATAAAAACTGGATTCCGAACAATCACACTTCATTGTAATAGAAAGTAAAGATATATTTTATTTTTTTACAGATTGATTCTAGCTGTTACGTAATGAGTGGAAAATGTGATTGTGTGTACAATCATAGTGGCAGTTGTAAACATATTGTGGCTCTGATATACTACAATATCAGTGAAGAGCAGTAATGGGGCAGACCTAGTGCCACACAGTTCGCCAAAGAAAAGTATTGAGAAGGGAAATACTTCGAAAAAATGTATCCACTTCACTCATTGTTCTCGTTTCCAACTTGCCTGTGGAAATTTTTAGAATTTGTGATCACTATTTTTGCCGCTGTTCTTGCAGTTAACTAACTAGCTGGTTATGTAACGCATGTTTATTTATTTATACTTAAAATACACGGATACCTAAATTTCGCTAGTAAAAAGTGACAGTTGCTCTGCCGAAAGTTCCCTTTTTCGCCACGGCGCGCGCTGCGTACGATTCGTGGTTCTCCCACCTCCTACTTCGCATCCAGCGAATAGTACTTTAAATTGTTTGTAGCCAAGATAGAAAAAAATATTTTGTAGATGTTAAATTTACAGATGAAT
Organism: Calamotropha paludella; assembly: GCA_927399485.1. Classification (NCBI taxonomy): domain Eukaryota; kingdom Metazoa; phylum Arthropoda; class Insecta; order Lepidoptera; family Crambidae; genus Calamotropha; species Calamotropha paludella. The sequence goes on along the minus strand of OV656803.1, from coordinate 12,412,309 downwards.
GTGCCTTATCCAAGGCCTAAATGTTAAAAATGTCATTCACTTATTAAAACTTACGGTGGAATAAAGAACACCGCATACATACAAACATACATACATGAATTTTAAACAAAATACAATCCTTTCTTTAGGGTAGACTTATAAATAAATACCAGTATAAATGTTCGTCCAAAATTGACTATAACTATAGACTATAGAATCGTATAAAAAGCATGCAACTCACGGGTCCAAGCCTCTGTTTGATCGGTATGCTGACTGGTGGCGCGACCTCCGACGGTAAAACAGGAATACTCGGCACAATCGGTGTCGGCGCCACTACAGGGTTTACCATCGCGACAGGCATTGTCGTCGGAACGGCACCCAATGCCGGCGGCATTACCTGCAACAATAGATAAGAGAATGATTAGGATCAATTCATAGAAATTCGAAATTTCACTGCGCTAACACACAAGTACTACAACAGCAAAGCATTGGCGCCCGTTTTTTTATAATAAAAGTTGTAATTTACATGAAAATCAAAACTAAAAATTATTAAGAATTTCAATGTAACAATAGTTACAACATCAACATTTAATATAACGAATTTTATGTTCTAGTAAAAAAAAAGAATTAAATCGCCAAGTCTACTTACACCAGGTCGGGCGGTATCTTTATTAACAATATTAATTTGCAAATAGAGTATTATTTGTTTCAAATACTATAAAGTTGCAATACAAAATTATTTCACGTAACTTATCGCACAGCAATTTAATACAGCAGACAATCGCTTGCGAACAGGGAACTGACAATAACTCGCGAGCATATGAGTGAAAAATCAATGCTAAAAATTATTAAGAAATTCATTGTAACATAATAGTCGCAGCACCAACATATAATATATCGAATTTTATCTTCTAGTAAAAAAAAGAATTAAATCGCCTAGATTACACACACCGAGTCGTGCGGTATATTTATTAGCAATATTAATTTGCAAATAGAGTATTTTTTATTTCAAATGCTATAAAGCTGCAATACAACATCATTTCACGTAACTTATCGCACAGCAATTTAAGATAGCAGACAATGGCATACGAACAGGGAATTGACAATAACTCATATGAGTGAAGTCACTTTCAAACCTAATCATTGACCGCGGACTACAAGTAGGCTTATTAAACCCCATTAAAACATAGACGATAACAATTAAGTACAATGAAAGCATACAAAATAAAGTAAAATACACGGTAAATATGCATGGCAAAAAAGTAAACTGTAAACTGTAAAGTTACTGTTTAAACTGTAACAATTCACTAGCAAAACAAAGTTAAATCTTTTGATGATAATCCATCCTCATGAAAAGCTATGTTTGATTTAGTTAAAAGAATTGTTGCGAGAAATTTGCAACTTTAAAAAACTTCATATGGAAAATTAATCAATATTAAAATCAATAGATACCGATAAACAGTAAATTTCATATTACCTATATAAATTGAACTTCTTTTGAATTTGCATTCATAGAAAGTTTATTAAATGGACACCACAGTGTAAGAATTAAAATAAATTTTTCAATGCACATTATAAGCTTTGTGCATTCATATTGTAAAAATCTTATAAGGTTCAAATCACATGTGAATAACTCTATATAAATAATAATAACCTTTATTATTTTTCACAATTTTTTTGAAAGGTGGGATTATGAAAAAGAAAGGACACATTAATTTGACTGTATTTATCTCATGGTGTGGTATTGCAGCTGCTTGACGTCTCTTAAGAAGCATTATCATAATTAGGTTAGTAAATGTTGAATGAGCATAGTGCCAGAGTTTTAATAGACTCCTACCTTCACTTACTACATAGTACTTATATGTGAAAACAGTAGATTAGCAAAGGTTTAGCCTTCCTAGTTTCCGAACTCACTTTTGCACTACTTTAAAAGCAACAAAGCTTGCATCTTAGGCTGTATTGACACCAGAGATCCACCAATAGAATTACTTCAACTTCGCACAGCTATCAGTATATTATTTCCTTTCGCATTGCTTAGCTACTTTACTCAGGTGTGGCAGTAGTTTGCAATGCTTTTTATGTAACAAAGTCAGTACACAAACTATTTGATTAAAATATAATAATAAATAATAGCATTTTAGTGATTACATAATCACATCAGACATAAAACGGCATCTCGCGAGCAAATGCAGAATCCATAAAAATATAGTTAAGAACACATAATCATTAGAAAGTAAGCAAACAAAGCAGCTTGAACACAAGTTTTTGTTATGTCTACAGTAGGCTAACAAATCACAGCTACTGGTTGACTGGCTTTGTTAGGCTTTAACAAAAGCAGTACTATGGTTAACCATGTTACAGGTGCAAGTTGCCATTTAATGACTAATTTATTGACTGATGATTCCAAAAGACTATTATCCTATCCTACAGACTATTTCTGGATTGACTTAGAAAAAAAGCCTTTAAAGGGTTTGCAACTTCTAAAAAGCCTACAACAAAGCTTTTATACTCTTTCAAAAAGCCTAAACTTCAATCCATTTCAGAAAATACCAAGATTTAATCTTAAGAACTAAGATCTATGAAAATAATTTAATTCATTTATTCAATAAATTCCTAGCTAATAACTGACAAATATTTGCTTCTTCATGAGGCTGCAATTGGCAGCAGGAAAACAGCAGCTTTTTGCAATGACCAAATTTTCTACAACTTTTGGAGACATTTCAACATGTATAATTTAACATTATTCATGCCCTCTTGAATACTTACTAGAATGTTAAATTATACATGTTGAAATGTCTTGAATTATTGAATATAGTCACAAAATTGAAATAGTAAAAATATACCTTTTTAGAATTTTTCTCTGCAAACTCCAGTTGCCTCCTGGTCTGCTCAAGTTCCATTTCTACTTTTTTCCTCTGCAGCATGAGAAGCTCTTGTTCTTTCTTGGCAAGGATACTTCGCATTTTTTCTTCTTCCTCAGGGGTAGCACTGGTTGTTGGTGCATTCTGAAATGAAACAACAAATCTATTTACAAATAATCTTTTCAACAAACAATAATTGATCTTTTCAATACAACTATATTAAATGAAGTAATAATTTGCTTTGACTCGTATAAATATGTACCTAGCAGTTAGATATCTAATAAAAAAAAGCATTTCTATAAATATCTTCATACTGGAATATTATTTTAAATTTTAATAAAAATTAGCAGTGCTTAAACAAATGTGAAAACATAAACAACTAAAAAAACACCTTTTTCAGAAAATTTGGATTTACATGGATGTTTGACTGGTGAGGTTGAGCTTGAATTGGCCAAGCAGGGTCTATCAAATTCACTTTTACATCCAACTGGTACAGTTTTGTGGCCGGGAACACATCATGCCATGTTTCACGCAGCTTAAACATTTGTGAGCGCACTTTCTCATCAACCTGTAAAACAAGACAATGTAAGTAAAAATATCAACTAAATAATATAATGTGTAAATTGTAAGAGTCTGCAACAATTACCTGTTTGAAGGTCCTTGTGAACATATTCACAATGCTCTGAGAAAATTTCTGTGTGTATGCACCACCAACATTCTTGATGATGGAATCAACTAAATAGAGAACGGGCAGCTTGATCTCTGGATTGACCTGTGTAGAGGAAAAATACTTTCTAGTCCCAAACCCCGGTTGACCATGTCCGTTCTTTAATGATCAACCGTTCCAAAAAGGTTGGTTTACATTTCTCTTCAATAACCCAAAAACAATTTTAAATTCTTGGAGCAGGAAGAATAAGACAATTGTTTAGTGTAACAATAATTTTAATTCACCGCATGCATAAAATAAATAAGAACTCAGTTTTCAAAACCTTTATTTTTACAACCTTGAATACAAAACTGATAGATGTCAGTTATAGTTTACATACCCTGAAGGTACATTTTAATTTGCAACTAGTTTAAATTATTTCAGGTATCTCCAGATAGTGATAAAATAAAAATGTGTAGTTCAATAAACAATGCATCTAATGTTGAACCTAATGCAATAAAGTTAACTCAAATGGAAACATTGCTTGTATCTGGGCAAGAAAAATAAAACACGATATCTATATACCTATTAGCGTCTGATCTAAAAGCAGTTTTGTCTTATCAAGAAATGCTTGAATTTCATAGAAATATTAAAAAAGGAAAGAAATGGAGATACCTGTAGTACTGGTTACAAACGAGGTCAAATTAGTCACAGTAAACACGTAAAACACACCTGTAATGTGTGCGTCATCATTTTACGAACACTTTCCCTATTTCCCTTACACGTCACCGCGGCAACATTTGCCTCCCGTTTATTTTAAAAATGGAAATTCACCTTCTCCAAATGCTTCTCCACTGTTTCAACGATAACTGCAGCATGCTCGATGTTCTCTTCCGCGAGTATGGTCAGCATGTTGATGAGAGGTTTGCTGTTGACGGTCAAGTCCGCCAAACTCGACGCATATTCTTCCGCTACTTCTTTCGACATCTTCCTTGGTGGCTATATCTGATAACTTCACCATACCAATCACTATCTTCTACCGAACATCACTGGAACCAATAAAGTACTAATTTTACACTACTAGAACGTGTTACCCAACATGGCGAAATCAGCAAATGACACGTTTGGAACTTATGTTATCACCGATAACACACCCAAAGAAAGATAAGCATACTCGTGGAAGACAATAAACTCACGTACTATTAATTAACTAAGAAATAATCACGTAAAACCGCGAAGTCCAATTTGTAAATTAGACTGCTGCGTGGCGAAACGTCCGTTAGATAATATAGTCACTCTTAAAATGGCGGACGGACGGATACGGGAGGGATAACAGTTTATAGTTTGTTAGGAGGGAGCTAGAATCATAAAGCATATAGAGGCACGGAGGCAATGTTGCCAGCAAAAAATATATATTTTTACCGGATATGATTAGAAAATTATTTTTCACATATAAAATATAATTATAACTCTACAACGATATATACTAAGTCTGCAATTTTGCTGATGTTTGCAAATACTGAGCAAAGCATTACCTTACCTAACCTCACCTAAATTTCATCAATGTAGTCTCAGTGGTTTGGCTGTGATCAGCTTTTGAATTTTTCTTTCGGTGATTATTCCTCCATGGTATGTCCGATTTAAACTTTTTTTGCACATTAGTCACGACCACGATGTGAGTTTTGGCGCCAAATTTAATCAATGTAGTCTCAGTGGTTTGGCTGTGATCATCTTTTGAATTTTTCTTTCGGTGATTATTCCTCCATGGTATGTCCGATTTCAACTTTTTTTGCACATTAGTCACGACCACGATGTGAGTTTTGGCGCCAAATTTAATCAATGTAGTATCAGCGGTTTGGCTGTGATCAGCTTTTGAATTTTTCTTTCGGTGATTATTCCTCCATGGTAAAGTCTATATTTTTTTTATATAGCCTATGTCCGTCAGGTTATAATCATGTATGTTCATGACAAAATTCGTTCGAATCGGTTGAACCGTTAAGTAGCAGGAGGAAGACAACCGAAAGGGGTTTGAACATTTTTGTGGCGGGTGGCCCTAACGTCGGCCGCCATTTTGATTTTTTTTCAAGACCGCGGTGCACAACGAAAGTTATTTAGATAGAGGACACTTATACAAACAAAAAATGTCATGTAACATAATAACCTAAAGCGTCACGTTTCGGAGTTATTCATCAAAATAAAAGTATAGGTAATATAGCAAATCATTATAATTAAACACATTTTTATCTGATTGCCATACAGAATTGTATCAAAAACTTATTAATGAACAATATCAATTATTACTATTAAAATATTTGTTTTCTTTCTTTGTCTGATTCAGATTAAAAGCAAAAACTTAAATAACATGAAATAACTACAAAATAAATAAATAAATTCGTTATAACAACTGTTATTTTTATCTTTGAATAACTCAGAAACGTGACGCTTTATGATGTTATGTTATTAACATTTTATGCTTGTATAAGTTTCCCCTATCCAAATATATGACATTTAGTGTGCACCGCGATTTTGAAAAAAAAAATAAAAATGGCGACTGATGTGAGGGCCAAAGGCTTCAAACCCCTTTGTGAGAAGCCTAAAAGAGAGCTTCGCTCAAGCTCAATAAATATTAAATATCGTAAAACACTACATATAGATATTGTCATGCACTACGTGGATACTCTATCATTTTATTTTATGATTATGATAAGGTACTCTACGTAAAACAAATTAATATTAGCTATCGTCAGATATTTCAATGGCTAACATTCTGATTAACAGCGTTTTAATCTATTTAAAGTGGCTCAGTACGTTATTTTTAATAAGCGGTTAATGTGATTCCTGTATAAACACAAATATGTTTAACTCAAAAAAATAATTTGAGCCTTTAAGAGAATTGGCCTAGTGTTAAAAAACCATAAACGCATTTTGAAACCGGTTTAAGCAATGTCATAATAATCTTATTCACTAGCCAAGTAGCAGATTGTAAACTAGGCGAGTTTACTAGCAGATAGTGAATTTGTCAATTAGCAGCTTGTAAGCTCGCTCAATGTAATCGACGCTTTATCCACGAGTACGAAGTCGGGGGCAACAGCTAGTAGTTATATAAGCTTTTTCGTTGAACTCAAACTGAGACACACAGATCTTTTATTTTAGTGACTTCTGTGTAAAATATAATTTTGAAAACTAATAAAATGATGAAATGTGTTGTTAACAAAAGAATACCATATTTGATAGGTTGTTACTATAAAACTCTAAAAGTTAATTCACAAATAGGTATTAAAAAAGAGTAGTTATATAAGTACCACTGAATAAGATTAATGTTCGATGGAATCGAAAACTCCAACACTGTCATTTGTTTCGTCATACTGAATTTTCACAAACTATTAACTAACTACATAAATTCATACCAGTCATATTACATCACAACTTATTCTCACATGCATAATTATATCATATAACTGAGTAAGTGTCATCTTAATTTATCTCTACTTAACATTTACTATTGATATGTAATGCAAAACAACGTAGCCATGTTTCTTCATTTTTAAAATATCTTTTGTATGAATATATTAGTTAAATTATTAGTTACTTTTAGATACTTCTTAAGCAGTGTTTTTATAGTCATTGTGAGACATCAATCTCGCTCTGGTCATTGTTGTCATCATTTATCATTTTTATGTCATCATTTTTATTTTGTAATAATATGATTATTTTACATGTGAGCTCACTAATTGCATATAATAGTTTATAATTATTTTACAGCTATTTACTAATGAGTAGTAAATTATCTATAAATCATAAAAAAGTATATATTTTTTGTTATGGAAGATATTACATTTAAAATTGTTATTAACTATTAACAATAATTACTGTTTAATCTCTTGAATAAGTACCCAGAGTAATATGTTTCACTTGAGTCACTTGTTCTTTAATTCGTTTTAGTTGTTTTGGAAAATGCCTGCCGATAAAATTGGAAAATTTGTAGTTCAAGACTTTTTTCTCTACTCAATATAGGCAGGTTTAAATTGGGGAAAACAGATCCTATATACTAACCTGTAGTCAGCCTTTCTTTCAACTGAAAATATGATGAGAAAGGGGCGACATTTTTCAGTTTTTGTCCCGTCTTGAAACTATACTATTCTTTTAATAGATCGGGTGAAACTAGGTGTATATCAATATTTTAACTTTCAGGATTATATAATCTTGATTGTATTGTATGCGTTACATTCAAAAGACTTTTGGGTAATCTGTTCAATTAATCCATTAGACTATTGTCTGCATTATATTGATATCTTAGTATTATGGAAGTAGTTTACATAATTCATACTAAAATACCTTATACCTTCAAGTCTTAATAAAATAATTTTAGGAACTACCTATACATTGACGAATAGTGTAAGCAAATGAGAGCAAATGGGGGCTGGTTTATGAGGAAAACCCGTTTCGTTTAGGGTATAAGATTAATATAATATTAAATCAAAGAAAACCAAACATTCGTACAAACTTTTAAAACGCGACTGACAACCAACTTCAAAGCAAAAAAAAAACTATAAAACAATAAAAGATTATAAAATACAAATCATTCTTAAAAAGGTTGCTATCAACAACAAATAGTAATGATAGGACGCTACTTTTAACAATTGATCAGTATGTGTCGTAATATCGTATTCATAACGTACTTTGTGGTGGTCACTGGTTATAATGTAACCAGAGTATGTAATATAACCATAAACTAAATAGTGATGTAGATATAACCGTTATATGTGTCACATCACTATGTAGTTTGTGATTGTGATGTGTTCACTTCATAGAGAAAGAGAAATATATTCAATTGTTCAGATTTCTGGTTCTGTGCACTGAGCAAGGAATCACTTGGTTCTGTGGTCAGTGGTGACGATTGTATTGGAATTTTGGCAGAATATTATTATTTTATTTACCCTGTTAGATTACATCTTTACGATAAGTATTATATGTTTATTTCACTGTTGTAAAAAGAAGTTAATCAGATCAGGAAGCAATAAGTGAACAATGAATCACGTTGACACAGGAGAACTGTTAAATTTTCAAGATTATTCTCCCGAACATAATGATCGCAGTGCACGCATCGACGTGGAAGCGGTACATACAAACCAATACAGTAACTCCATGTCGAACCCAAACTATGCGTTTGAAGAACCCAAAACTGCAGAGGAGCCCACTGCTGCTCCACTATGTGAGACTTGACCGTCATACGATACATCTCTACTTTAGATTTATACAAATATATAAGTAGTGAAATTAGTAGTAAATGAAGGCATATTCTTTTCTGTTCACTATTAATTAATTTGCCAACTTAATATTTGTAAACTGTTTTTACAGCTAACCATAATTTCTGGACAATCCAGTATTATCAAAAATACTTTAATGTACAAACTAGTGAAGTTCTGGAGCGGATTGTTTCTTCAGTGCTACCACAAAAAGTGTCCAGGAACTATTTTGATGAGAGGATAAAGGGTAAACCTGACTTATATGGTCCAATTTGGATTGCTGTTACCTTGGTAATTGATTTTTTTCTTTATTACCGACTTGTGACATAAATAAGTATATTTTTTATTAATTACATTAGTACCATAAACATTAATATCTCAATGTATATGAAATCGAAACTTGCTTTATTTTTTTTATAGATATTCACAATTGCAGTAAGTGGTAACATAGCTAGTTATCTTCAAAACACCAACAACACTGTGGAATGGCGATATGATTTCCACCTTGTGTCCATTGCTGCAACATCCATTGTTTGTTACATTTGGCTAGTTCCATTAGCACTGTGGGCTGCACTTAAATGGACAATTGTTACAGACAGCCAAGACGAAATTGAAACACAGGTAAGATTTGTTAAAGTTACTGGCAGGCAGAAGATACGTTGTGAGAACAATCGTATTGCTAAGCAACGGTTTTGTTGACTGCCATTATATTGTTATGTCTGAAAATTTTATCTAACGGTTTTTTGTATTCTTACATCGTACTGTTTTAAAAGTGATTATTGTGGACATTAGTGAGTGTGTTATATAGTGTGCAAGTTTTATGGACGCTAATAACTATAAAGTTTTAGTGTGAACTCCTTTCAAATACATCTTAATCTTTTACACTGCTGCTCTTACATCTCTGCTATTTAAGTAAGCTTCTACAGGTTACGGACCCGTTTACGACGAAGATGGATTTTGCGAAAATTCAAATTCCAAAACTTGAAACCCAAAACTGGAATCAATGGAAGTACCGGATGACTGCTTTATTGTCGGGCATTGACGGACTTTTGGACATTGTAGAAGGTATCACACTTATGCCGGTTAGACCTGATGTAGCTGCAGGAGATGCTTCAGCTAGTGCAGCGTCTTTGGAAAGTTATAATAATGCTTTGAGGGAATACAAAAAGTTGGAAAGTACAGCGTTACTGTTGATTACTAACAACATAAGCGATCAGACATTAGACAAGGTGATAAGGCTATCGAAACCAAGTGAAGTATGGGAAGAATTGCATAGGATATATGACGGAGTAAAACATAGCCGGGTTTATGATCTATGCTTACAATTTTTCAGTCACACTAAAGATCCGAATGACGACATTGCCTCGCATATATCTAAATTGAAAAATGTTTGGTACAAAATGAAACAGGAGTTAGAGAAGGCGGAATCTGGAGCTCGTTTGCCAGATGTTCTACTAATCTGCAAAATTTTGGACACATTACCTGAAACTTTTTTCTCTTTTAAAGCGGGATGGCTGTTGATGTCGAAAGCGGACCAAACGGTTGATAACCTTACAAGTCAATTGTGCGCTCACGAGAAGGCACTGAACTACAAGGATAATGGTGGTGGTGCTGAAGCGTTTGCTGTAAAGTCAGTCAAAAAGAATTTCAAAAAGGTACAAGACGATCCAGGAAGCAGTACAGGCAACAAAGGGAAGGTAAAATGCTTTAAGTGTAAGCAGGCTGGCCACCTTAAAAAGGACTGCCCTCAAAAACAAAGTGGAAAGGACACTAATGCTAGTACGAGTATGATGTTGATGCTATGCTCTATGGATGCTGCTGTCGACAACGACAACTGGTATGTAGACAACGGCGCAACGAATCATGTTACTATGCGGAAGGACTTCTTTCAGGACTTTGAGTATTTTAGAGACTCTCATACAGTCACAACAGCCGATGGAACTGTAATTCAAGCTGTAGGCAAAGGAACAGTCAAGATAGAAGCTGTGATTGACGGAAAAAGAGAAGATGCAACTCTTAATGATGTCTGGTATGTACCACAATTGAGCAAAAACCTATTCTCAGTACTTTCTATGCAAGATCGAAATCCAGGAAGTATTTTTCAATCCAGGGTAACGACTTGTGAAGTTAAGATTGATGGTAAAGTGATTGCAACTGGTAAGAGAAAAAGATTTGGAGGGCTGTATTTGCTTGACTTCAAGACAATACCTCGTAAGGATGCAATAGTCAATCTGGTAGCTAAGTTTGATACGCTACAGCTATATCATGAACGCATGGGACATCAGAACAAGCGTCATGTTAGGAATGTGTTAGAACGTGAACTTGGTATTAAAGTGCCTCCTAGCAATGGAGACTTGTGTGAAGGTTGTATTTTTGGTAAGGCACACCGATTGAAGTTTGGAGTGCGCGAAAGAGCAAAGCAACCTGGAGATGTCGTGCATTCAGATATATGTGGACCATTTCCTCCATCGACGTCAAAATACCGCTATTTTTTAGTGTTCAAGGACGATTTTACCGGTTATCGCTTTGTATACTTTTTACGGAATAAATCAGAAGTACATGTGAAACTAGATCAGATGCTCGCTGAGAGTAAAGTTGCAGGGCATACTGTTAAAGAACTACTTAGTGATAACGGCGGAGAATTTGATAATACATACGTTCGGAGTATTTTGAATCGGAATGGGATAAGGCAAAGGCTTGTAATGCCGTATACACCGGAACAGAATGGGTGTTGCGAGCGTGACAACAGAACCATCGTGGAATGTGCAAGGGCTATGATGCATGCTCATGAGGAATTACCTCAAATATTATGGGCTGAACTAGTAAACACGGCCGTTTATGTTTTAAATAGAACTGGTCCGAGTGTTGGAAACAAAACACCATATGAGATGTGGTTTAACAAGAAACCGGGCATCAAACACTTGAGGATAATTGGATCTTCCTGTTATGCACATGTTCCTAAGCAGAGAAGAACAAAAATGCAGAAAAAAGCATCGAAGTGCGTTCTTCTTGGATACGAAAACGATGATGGTTATAGACTGTGGGACAAAGAGAAAAACTCTTTAGTAAGATCAAGAGACGTGTTTTTTGATGAAAATCTCATTGAATCTAACCTGGACATTTCATCTGGTGAGTCGGATACTAATGGAGTAGATGTACATGAATATGAAATATCTCTGAGACCATCTGCCTCTAACTCGCAAGTGACTCAAGGTGGCATGCAGGAATCAGCTGCTTCAAGACAAGTAGATTCTGAGGTATCTGATGAGGCACAGAATCATTCTAGGTTAGTTGATAACATTGGAGAAACTAATGAAAATTTTGAATTAGGGGGGGAAATTAATGAAGATATCGAGAGTGATCAATTCGAAGACAACGAGTTATCTGATACTGAGATTGCTAACCAAGGTACAAAAGTCTTGAGAGATCGTTCGCAACTCAGGCCCCCAGTTAAATTCAAAGATTATGTCATGCAGTTTCTGAACAACATTGAGAGTGGACGTGAACCAACTACCTACTGGGAAGCTATTCAGAGCTCAGAAAAGGAACTTTGGCAGGAAGCCATGAAGTGTGAAATACAGTCCTTGAAGGAAAATCAAACCTGGACCTTGGTAAATCTTCCGAAGAATAGGAAAGCAATACCCTGTAAATGGGTGTATAAGGTGAAGTTAAACCCAGACGGATCGGTAGAAAAATATAAAGCAAGACTTGTAATCAAGGGTTTTTCACAAAAAAGAGGCCTGGATTATGAGCAAACTTTTAGCCCAGTGGCAAAAATGGGAACTATTCGAGCAGTATTAAGTGTAGCGGCTAGTGAAGGTCTGGCACTACTACAGTTTGATGTCTCGACAGCGTTTCTGTATGGAAATCTCAATGAAGAGATATTTATGAAACAACCTGAAGGATTTTGTGATGGAACAAATCGAGTCTGTTTGCTACAAAGAAGCCTCTACGGCTTGAAACAAGCACCTAGATGTTGGAACAAGCGGATCGTAGACGTTTTGAAGCAAATTGGTTTCAAAAATAGTGAAGCTGATCCCTGTCTATTTATAAGGAGTAAGAATGAAGAAAAGCTTATTCTAGCCCTGTATGTCGATGACGGATTGGTCGCTGGGACTACGGTCAAACTAATTGAACAGTTTGTTGAGGAGCTAAGAACGCACTTCAAAATTACGACGAAACCAGCTTCCTATTTTCTCGGTATAGAGATCGAAACAAGAGAAGACGGATTGAAGATTTGTCAAACAGCCTATACTCGGAAAGTACTACAGCGATTTAGAATGGAAGAATGTCGACCTGTTATGACTCCCATTGTAAAGGTCACTGACAATGACAACCTTGAGACTGAACAGGACGATGAAATTCTACAGAATTATAGGCAGATAGTTGGTTCATTAGCATACCTGATGGTTGGTACAAGACCAGACATTGCTTTTGCAGTTAGCATAGCATCAAGAAACTTAGAAAAGCCTGATAAGGAAGACTGTAGACGAGTAAAGCGGATAATAATGCGATACTTACAGTATGCTCCGGATACTGGTATAATCTATAAACGAGACTACAAGAAAGGCGTTATAGAAAACTATTCTGACGCAGATCATGGTGGTTGTATGAGTACTGGAAGATCTACTTCTGGAGTATTATGTTTATATGCTGGAGGTGCGGTATCTTGGGTTAGTCAACGACAACCAAGTGTGGCAATATCGACAACGGAAGCAGAAGTTGTGGCTGCCAGCGAAGGTGCCAGAGAATGTATCTGGTTGACACGTCTGATGAAAGATATGACTCTTATAGAAGGATTACCGGAATTAAGAGTTGATAATGAAGCTGCAATCAGACTTGCACAGAATCCTGAATTCCATAAACGGACAAAGCACATCAGGATTAGGCACTTCTTTGTGAGAGAGCTAGTTACAACTGGACAACTGAAAGTGACAAAAGTCTCTAGCAGTCTGCAACTGGCAGATATGTTCACGAAGGCTCTGCCTAGACCAGCGTTGTTCAAACACATGCAACTGATTGGTCTACACAACGAGAGAAGATGTTAAAGTTACTGGCAGGCAGAAGATACGTTGTGAGAACAATCGTATTGCTAAGCAACGGTTTTGTTGACTGCCATTATATTGTTATGTCTGAAAATTTTATCTAACGGTTTTTTGTATTCTTACATCGTACTGTTTTAAAAGTGATTATTGTGGACATTAGTGAGTGTGTTATATAGTGTGCAAGTTTTATGGACGCTAATAACTATAAAGTTTTAGTGTGAACTCCTTTCAAATACATCTTAATCTTTTACACTGCTGCTCTTACATCTCTGCTATTTAAGTAAGCTTCTACAAGATTTTACATTAAGTCCTTCACAAAATGAATGAAGTCACTGAAAATATTCAATGGCTAAGTCAGTCATTTGTAAGAGTTGTAGCACTTCTAAGCCTACATCGGTAAAAAGCAGTGTTCTGCTAGTTCAGCTATTTTAGAAATTAAGCAATATGCTGATATTATTTATAGATTAATAGTGGACATGATCCTATTACAAAGTATCTTAAAAAGATTTATTTGTGTAATTGATAATCAACTAGTTTGTCCTAGCAGGCTAACTGAAGTTTATTTTTTTTATGTCAATACTATATTTCTATTTCAGGAGTCAAAATCTCCAACAATGATCTCCCTTTTTTGCTTATATGGTTACTCTCTTTCAATCTATATACCGGTGGCGATCCTATGGACTATCCAAGTATCCTGGCTACAATGGCTATTTGTGTTGATGGCTGCTTTCGTATCCGGTGCTGTTCTTGTATTTTGGCTCCTGCCAGCACTGAAAAAGTCTAGGTATTTCATCATTTTAGCAGGTTGTATTTTAGGATGTCACTTCCTGTTAGCCACAGGATTTATGTTATACTTCTTTCATACCCCAAACAGCATTGTAAAAACTGTGATTGCCACTTCTACACTTAGATCAATATGAAGAATTTTGTCACTTATAAAAATTGTCGTTACTATAATTGTTACCTTGTAATTATCATGACTTATTTGATTGTATGCAAAATACACAAATATGCAATGTAAACACAATATGGAAACATCTTTTCCTTATATTTATTTGAAATGATTAATATCAGTTATAATCTTTTTTCTTACTTTTCTAATATTGCACTGCAGAAAATGTGAAAGCTAACATATTTATTAGCGTCTGTGGACATATGCTATCCTTTAAACCTGTCATAATTCTGTTCCGCTCATGAGTGGTGATTATATTACAGCCAGTATTTGAGATCAGATTATATACAATACAAACAAAGTAAATTTAATTTTTGTTTGGGCATATGTTAATATATTCAACAGTAAACAGACCAAAACATTGTCTTCTAAATATAAAATCAGCATTTAATGCACATATGCTTGAAATACAAGAATAATAAGTATTAAACATATCGCGATTTTTGCAAATGAATACAGATAACCGTTCCAAATGTCTTTTCATAAGATTCTTTTCTCTGCTGCCCAATAAAATTTAATATTAGAAAATGAAACCTTTCACTGATTATCCTACCAAAAATATTCATTGTATATGTAAAATATACATGCTCACATAGCCCGGTCTCTAGTCATAATAATCGTTGCTTTACCAACATTCCATTATAATTGTATAAGGAATATATGGCATATATGTGTTTATTATAGGAAGAATAATGTATGAATAAATAAACATTTGTGAAATAATTTTTGTTTATTATTAATGTCACTATACAACAATTATTATTATTATTATTATAAATATTATTATTATCAGATACAACAATGTGTATTCATTCACCAAGAGGCGACAATATTATTAATCAGATTCTGTCACTATAATATGACAGTGTGTATTCTCCAAGAGGCGAAAACAATATTAACTGATATATATGTATATATAATGTTAAACTACATCCCTTAATAACATATTTTTTTCATTTAGATAGTTTTTAATCAGATTCTGTCACTATACGACAATGTGTATTCTCCAAGAGGCGACAACAATATTAACTGATATATAATATTAAACTACCTCCCTTAATAACATGTTTGTCTCATTTAGACAGCTTTTAATCAGATTCTGTCACTATACAACGTGTATTCTCCCAGAGGCGACAATAATATTATTCAGATTCTGTCACTATACAACAATGTGTATTCTCCAAGAGGCGACAACAATATTAACTGATATATATATAATGATAAACAACATATCTTAATAACATATTTGTTTCATTTAGACAACTTTTAATCAGATTCTGTCACTATACAACAATGTGTATTCTCCAAGAGGCGACGACTATATTAACCGTTAGTTATAATGTTAAACTACATCCACCGTAACAATTGTAACGGCGATTGACTATTACTGTAATTTTAAATAAATTAGTATTATACTAACTAGACAAAATATAGTTAGCAAGCAGTAGTCATTATCAGTACAACAATAACTCAAGTCAATAACAACAATTAATCGCATATTGTAAATTTAAATAATTTTGGTTTAAGTTATTTTTACAACAGTAATAACTTAAATTGTCTCAATAATTAAGATTAGTCTGTTAGCGAGAAAGACTCAATAGTTTTTTGCTACAACAGTCTCATATAAGAAGGGACGTTTCTTCTGCTGTTGCTTGAAATCATAGAGAAATAACACCTAGAAACGGAGTTTGCGTTCAAAGTTAGGCAATTTAAACTAAGCCATAATGGGTTCATTACTTAGCGCGTTAACGTTCATAGTGACATATCTAGCACTAATCCAGAAATTATAATTATAAATGATGGTTTTTACCGTCACAATGGATGTCACAGTACAATAAAGAAACAAAAATGATTGTAACATTTGTGAAATTTAACTAATGTAATATATTTGTCTTACTATTCATTTATATATCATCATTTTTATTATCTCATTAATTTGTTGTCATGATTTAAATCAATTTTTTATTGAATTATATGGTTATTATGACTAAAATGTAAAAAATATATGGGATTCGACAGCTTTGACAAGCAAACTCTCTTTAACTTTAAAGATCCCATATATTTTTTACATTTTAGTCATAATAACCATATAATTCAATAAAAAAGAGTACGTAATAGTACAAACTACACTTAATCATAATTATATGTAGTATCGTAAAGTGTCAGTTTTAGTTTAAAGTTTTGTCCAATCGATAGTATCAATATTATCAATACTATCGACACACATCTTATCAATAATATTGAAACTATCGATAGAATGATAATGATATATACGACCAATGTCAGATAAGCATAATGCGAGACTCGCGCATTGTCAGATTTCGCAAAATGTCAATAACGCAAGAGTCAGAAATTCATATTGGCATATACTCAGAAAGTCAGAACCGCGGAATGCCGCATATGCAAAAAGCCAGAAACGTACAATGTCAGTTGCACAAAACGTCAGAAACTTATAAAGCCAATAACAATAAGAAATCAAAGTTCGCGAATTTGTCAAGTTCTAAAACTAACGATGTCCATTTAGCTTTATGAGCAGAGCTTTTGTTGCACAAATTAGATGATTTTCCTTGACAAAGGTAATCAAATATATATTAAATAAATTTTGTATAATATAGCGCATATTATTTGTTGAAATAATTGTTTAATTCTAATAAATAATCTATTCTATCTTCATTAATGCTTTTTGTTTTACAAAATTATATTATTATTTGTTTCTTTTCATTAGAAAAAATGAATGTTCAGGTTTACAAGGTTTACACTTTGCAATTAATCAATTATGAAAAAAACTTTGACAAACTAAGAAACAAAGGAAGCGACTATGTGGTCATAACTACCCCAAAACAAACGCAAGACTCATTATAAAGGGCCAAAAAAAGATTAATCGGTGCCAATTAACTGCACTTAGATCAACTGGCTAACGTGCAAGTGCCGAACGACTTGGGAAAAAAATCTCATCTGTGATGATGGAAGTAAAGAAAAGTTTCTAATTTTTTCATCGCTTATCTCAAGAAAAGTAATTAAAATTAATCAAAATCCTCCAGGATCATACTCTTCATCTGGATTTGGGGTAGATAGACGAGACTTTGTCACTGTGATTTACGACTTACTCCCAAACAAATCGGAAGTTACAAATACCAGATTGTTTTAATCATTAAAGGATAAAGTCGGCATTTGTATTGGAAGTTATGTGATTATGAAATCGCATTTCTAACCGCTGTAAAGAAAGTTTCCCTTACTTCTGAAGTATCAGTGTGCTATTTCCATTTTCAGAAAGTCATAAAAAAGACTAAATTATAAGAAAACTGGGAAGGTAGGAAATACCTACCTACTAAATATCGACCTATCTCTGTTGCCTGAAGATCTAATAGGAGACTGCTGGATTTCTATATTAGATTATCGCGTGTCCTTAAAGAATTATTAAAAACCGTATTTTCAAATAAAACGGATTGTAATTTTACCTATGGAGGTATAAAGTTGCTCAAAAACAAGTCACCACACCACTAATATTCATGAGGGTTGGTATCATCCGCTCAATGTTAAATTTCCAAAACGTTAATTTGTTAAAATATAATCCAACAGTCTCCTATTAGATCTTCAGGGAACAGAGATAGGTCGATATTTAGTAGGTAGGTGCTTCCTACCTTCCCGGTTTTCTTATAATTTAGTCTTTTTATGACTTTCTGAAAATGGAAATAACACACTGATACTTGAGAAGTAAGGGAGACTTTCTTTACAGCGGTTTCATTTCGTAATCACATAACGTCAAGAGTCGATAGTTTCGATAGGACTATCTATAGTACGACTGATTTTCGAGGCTATGATACTATCGATAGACTATTGCTATGGCATAAACACTAGTTCTAGGTGTTATTAAGGGAACTGGTTCCAGGTGCTATAACATATTATAATCTAAGCTTAAAATGTGCTTGCCAATTCTTGTAACATGTTACCTGTAACATAAATAGTGAAGTTAGTAAGACTGTCAGGATATAATACAAAATTTCTTGAAAAACAGTCAGTAACAACAAAAAGCAATTAAGCTTCTCTAACTAATTCTTTACCTAAAAGTCAACAACACCTAGAGTTCATAATAAATTATGAAATCGACACCATGACGACATTCATTTACCCTTGACGTTTAAAAATTTCACCAAAATCAGTCCAGTCGTTTAGGAGATTACTTTATCTTTGAACTTGCCTTTTTGTATCATATATGTTTAAAAGATTTTCAACATAATCAAGTATTTATAAAATCATTGCCTTTGCTTGCATATGCGAAAACGCCGAAGGTGCACTACATTGGGTAACATTGTTGCCTCGACATCGCTTGGCTGACCCAAAATTCAATTAGTACCTATACTTGGACTATCTTAAAAGGATTGTAGTCCCTTGAGATTCGATGCAGACATTTTTAGTTTAGTGCAAGAAGTGTAAGTGAGTTTTACGATGAAGTAATGTGTTTAGTATTAGAACAAATCTAAGCCCTTACCGAACACTTCACTGTGATCAAATTCCTTGATTATCTGGCATAGATCTAAGAAATAACCCTCATAATGCGTCATCTGTAAACTGAACTCCATGTCACGCAGTGTACACTGATACAGCATTTGAATACCACTTCGGCATACAGCTAGCAACTCTCGATCGTAACTCATGTCCTCTGAAATTTATTTTCTCTTTTAATTTATTTAAAACATCTTTAGCGTAATAAAATAAAAAAGCATATTTATTCCCTATGACTTTATAATGTATCTGGGTTGTATCTTAATTCTAGTAGATATATTAAAAGTAAATGTTATACTAGTATGGTTAATAACGTTTATTTTAAATATTACTAAACTTTAAAATTAGGATAGCTTTAGAATAATATTATAAATTGTAAAATTATTCATAGTTATTTACTTATTTATATATCATGTTCGTTATTTTGTATCCATAGTTTGTACAATCTTTGCCTTGTTTAGGGGATTAAATAACCGGTGTATGTTTAACGAAAATTTTTGTACTTATCCAGTTACGTTACGATATTGATTATTTATTACTTACCTGTGTTTTTTGAGTCCTTCAACATAACCGCACATATTCGTAAAGAAAATGTTATGACCTGAATCAACATCAAGTGACAATCGCACCTAAAATTATACAAATGGATTACATAAAATATATATCTTTACTAATATTATAAAGAAGTAAAGTTTGTGTGTTTGTATATTTGTTAAATTGTAAGGGGTAATCTCGGAATCTACTGAACCGATTTTAAAAATTCTTTCACCAATAGAAAGGCACATTATTGCTGAGTGTCATAGGCTATATTGAATGCTAGAAAAAAATTAAAGAATTTTGTCCACCCGTGCGAAGCCGGGACGGGCCGCTAGTATATATTTATATACGTACAAACAGCAACAGTCTTAACTGCCCCTTCAAGACCCAAGAGACAGAAAGGTAGAAAGAGATGAAATTATTTTTCTCATGACAACTTCATAACAAAAACTAAAGTTTTTATGACATTATATCTTTGTGTGAGTGGTGTGTGTCTCTTGGCGCCAGAGAACTGTCACTGCTTGACGCAGAGTCTTGACATGCCTGATGAAGTGCTTTCATTTGTTGCCGCTCTTCCAAAACAAAGAGCAACGGCAACGTCGCATGCTTTTGGATGAAATAATGATAAAATTTAATTTTACTTATCCTGCATCCATAGATTTAGAAAGGTATAGATGCAGCAAGCAAATAATAATAAACATTTCTTACACTTGCATTATAAAAAATTATTATTAACATTATATTACTCAAATAAAACATATACTAACTTAACAAATAAACAAATCGATATAGCGCATAAATATTGTGATCTTTATTTACACAAACATTTGTCCTTACCGGGACTCTAACTCAAAATCTTTTCTGATTATCTTAGTAGGATCATTGCCAAACTCGACCTCATTGTGTAGTTTGTCCTTAGCTCTTATTCCACCACGGATATGGTTTCCTCCGTTCCCAAAACTTTATTATTTCTGTTATTTGAAATATGAAGTATTAATTTTTCAGACATGCGGTAATCTATTCAATTCTACTCGAATTTTATATCTGTGACAGCGTATCTTTTTCTGCTCAAAAACCTCGGTGTTCGAAATGCAAATATTAGAATGGTTTTAAGGTTCAAAATGTGTATTGCTTTTAAATTCCAGGTTAGCAAAAGTGAAGAAAGTAAAAATTAAAATTTTTGTAGTGCAATATGAAATAATATTTTATTAAATATACCTATTCTTTTGCTATAATGTTTGAGCGCAAAGCGTGTAAATAATTTGTTCCCAGTCTGACTAAAAGTAAAATAAAAAACCAACACTTTTTTTGTAGCAATATATAATTATAAACTTTAAAAACCTTACACAAAAGCACAAAGAAGATAGAATCGCCTTTTGTCTTCAATATTATAATTTTGATTGGACGAATATGACGATATCGTCATATTTGTCGACGAAAAATCTTTTAAGTCGGACAAGAAAGAATAGAAGAAATTTATATTTTTTTTGCCGCCAAAATGAACGATATGCCGAAGCAAACATTCTGCCTTATTAGGCAGAATGTTTGCTTAGTATTAGTCCTGGTAATTTTAAAAACCAATACGCTTTTCAGTAAAAATATATTATTACCACTTCATAACAATGTTGAAACATTATTATGAAGGACCAATCGTTTGTGACTTCTGCCTTTTAAAAATTGCTATCATACGAAGATAACTGGGACCAACAGTAATAAAAAACTGTTGTTGTGTAAGTGGCAATTTTCGGGCTGGTACGAGGGCGGCACTGAAAATTTCGGTGATCAAGGAAGTGACACAACATTACTATTTAAAAATGTATTTATTGCTTTTCGAAGTATTCTCCGCGAAATTTGACACATTTTTCCATACGATGGAACCAATCATTGAAGCAACCATTCCAATTGGAAGTTGGGGTCTCCAAAATGGCCGTCTTGTAGGCGCCACAGCTTCTTCATGTGATGAAAATCTCTGACGACGCAATTTGTTCTTTATACGCGTACGCGTATATCCAGGATTCGTCACCTGATACGATGTTGTATACAGCATTTGAGGATCCTGCGTGGAATCTTTCGAGAGTTCTGACACACCAAGTAACGCGAGCCGCTTTTTGCTGTTCACAGAGCGAATGCGGTATCCATCGGGAAAACAACTTTTTTACACCTAATTGATCATGCAAGATTATTTGTATTTGACTCATGCCAATGTCTGAAGTTGCCTGAATTTCGCGGTATGTCACATGTCGATCTTCCTCAATCAGCTTACGCACAGCATCAAGGTTTTCTTGGGTGACTGCAGTTTTTGGACGACCTTGACTGGGAACATCACTGAGCTTGACACGTCCACGTTAAAATTCAGCAAACCACCGATAAATTGTGGTTTTGGATGGGGCTTCATCACCAAATGCAGAAAAACACACTGTTTTTGTGTTAAACCACGTCGAAAGTCATAATAAATCATCGCTCTTGATTTTTCTCGAGTCAATTCCATTTCCTCAACGACTAAACAAGTTTGACAAGACCTTGTGACTGGACCGAGAATCTTTTTTTAAAATAAATAAATGGTATTCGAATTTTAAACCAAGGAGTTTTCGATTAAAAAGATTTTAATATGACAGGAACAGTGGAAATATTCCATTCCCGATAATTTTAGTGCAGCCCTCGTATGTGATGGTGTAGGCCACCTTCATTTAGCCTACGCCGCACTGTCTGCATTGATATCTGCAAGTAAAGATAAAATAATACTTTAGTGCTGAATCCTTCGTATTTCATACTAAAATTTAAAAAAACATCACATTTTGACCGTGTCAAACATACACTGTACTGAACCGCTGAATCGCGAGTGCGGTGGAAGGGATCTTGAGAGTGGGTGGCTATAATGGTTGCATCCTAAGCCTCCGTAGTCACCTGGGCTCTTGCCCCTCGAGGACGATCTCGAAGAGCCTCGTCATCACCTTCTTCGAATCGCTGGAGCCACTGGCTTACCGACCTTCTCTACAAATAGAAACAGCTGGTGTCTACAAACGTTATTTCTGTGTATGGAAAAGTGTTTTAGTATCACAACTCCCATACCAGTTAGTCTTAAAGTTACAATTCTGACCCTCTCAAAGATAGTCGGGCCGGCATTTTTTTAAAGAAATTAAATTAGAAGAAAGGAAAGAACTAAAACAAAAAAATAAAACCAATATTTACAAACGAGCGATTGTTCTGACATTACTCTTATTATTGAATTGAAACAATCCCACCTTTTTGATGCGAAACTCATTGGGGTCTTAGAAAAAAGTATTAGTTTCAGTTATTATGGTTCATTTCAAAACCTAAGAGCAAATATTTGCTCTTAGTTCAAAACTTTGTAACGTTACACACACATCTACAATAAAAATGACATTTATGAAGAAGTCATACATCTATTCTCACTTTCTTTCAAAAAGTTGGTAGTCACGTGACCCCCTGTCAGTTAAGATTGTTGCTGTTTGTACATACTCATAAATTACATAGGAGTTACAGTAGTCCATTTCAGATAGCTAAGAACTAATAGAAACTCTACATCATCTATCATATCATCCACATAATTCAAAGCTCTTAAAAAGTTAGTGAACTTTTAACTTGCCAGCTCTGTCTGCCATCCTTTTTGACAGTTTCGTAAGAGACAATAAGTACGGACAAACACTCTAATCAATGTGTAGCTTCGTGAAGTAGAAGCTTAAATGACCTTTCCATTACCTAATCTAACAAGTTAGACATAAGTATAGGCAAGGCGGTTTGTATAAACTGTAACACTATAGCCCTGCCCTGACTTTTGCCGAATTAGCTTTTAGTAAAACTTAATTTCAAGGGCTCTGTCGGCAACATCCGTTAGTTAATGAATACTGACTTGGTTTTCTGGATGCCCAATCTGCCACCATGATTGACATTACTATATACAGTAATGAGATTCCGTGTAGTACTTAAGGCTTCATTTCTTATTTTCTGGGTTTCTATACATTTTAATGATGCCTCATTTTGTTTCAGAAGTATTTGCAAATAACAAGAATCTGTAAATTAAACAAGATATTAAGTTTTCTCTATCCTATCCCTCTGATTAGGTTTACATCTACAGATTTATTATTAGATATTAAAATTTAGTTGGTATAGCGATTTATGGCTCTGACTGTAATCGCAGATTCGATCCCGCAACAGGCAATGTTTCCTTGAGGAGCTTTCGTTATATATGCTCATGTAATATACATTTTCATATTTTTTAATTTGTATTTTGTGTTGTACAGTTTTAATTTTTGTAAGCGATCCATCAGAATTATTTTTTAAACCAACATACCTTTTTTGTAGAGTAAAACTCCTTGGTCATAGTCCACTTCAAGATTGCATGAGATGCCGCCAGGGCAATACATAGGCAAAAAATTGGGTAATATTGATAATCTTCTAATGAGAACTAGTATATTAGAAGAAACAACGGGCATAGGCCGCAAGCTCAATATAACTTTGGAGATTTTTATTATTATCTCTGTTTTACATTTCATTTTATCAAGGTAAGTCTCAAGTAATATTATAAAAGATAGAAGGAGCCCGCTATAAAGCACTCCACAAGACTGCAACAGAAAATATTGGTTGTCAAAAATATACCTATTGATTATTTATGACTTTCTCTCCATCGTAATCATCAATAACTGCAAAAGTGTCTTTCATTATAAGACTTTATACTAAAACCAAACATCATCAATTTAAATATCTTTGTTTATTATTTAATGTCTTATAGCTTGACAAATAAATAATAATAACAACTAAAGTAAACTATGATCTTTAAATTTCTATTAGTGTTTTATACTTCTTAAGAGTTTGACATTGTTATTGTAAGATGATGATACAACATTACAATGCCTTTGCTGAAACAACTACTTATTGACAATTTATTTTATAATTAATTACTTGTTACTAGCTGAGATGACAGAACAATCCATATACAGTAGAATCGCATTAATTCAAAACTTCAATAGACCACAACTATTTAAAAAAAAAAAATCAGTATCGCGAAATAAGTATTAATTCGCAACAAATAGCTTCTTTCTATATATAAGCAGCCCTATAAGTAACAGAAACAAAATAATAAAAATGGACCTATAATGTTTGAAGATATAAAAAAAAGAAAATAAAAATTCCATTTTCTGTAATCACCAGGATTTTACAGAGATTAGACCAAACTTACAGTGCTATAAAGTAAATTGCATATCCGATCAACAGAATCCAAAAATGCATAACAGTATTGTTCTTCAAACATTTCATATATTTGGAAAACTTCAAATGTTTCTATAGCATAAGCAGCTACTGCAGTCATCTTTCGAGAAAAAATGGCTTGCTCATCCTTGTATAATGCACTAAAAAAAGTTTGAAATAAAAAAACCTTATAAATATTTCTTTTAAAATCAAATAATACATGCAATTCAATCACCTAAGGATGATGATAGAACAGACAAAATGGATTTTTTAATTATTCCTTCTTTGAATTCATACTGTCCACATATGTGTCCCTTTATTTTCAAAGTCATATTAAAGAGAGGCAATTCAATGAATATAAAGATGCAGTCAAATAAATACGTGTGTGTATGGTTAGTCGCCTTTTTTAGTGAATAGGCAGGCGGCACTTGACCATCTCGTCTGATGGCAAGCGACGATGCGATCTAAGATGTGACGTGTTTGCCTAGAAGATACCTATTCACTTGTGACTTGAAGACCCCTAAATTGTATTTATCAGGATACACAGCACAGGCAAAGAGCCACTCCTTAACGATATGTATCACAAAATTGGCACCAAATCGTTTAGTGCGACTCTTTGGTGTATCAACCATATAATGGTGGCGCCTTTTCCTAAGTCTGGTTGTTCGCCAAATAAATTGGGACGGAGGAACAAAGTTGTGCAATTCTATAAGATCTTATAAGATAAACCTCTTGGCCCTCCTCTTAATGGACTGAAGCGTCTGGAGCTGGTATTGAGCGGAACCGTTCCAAAGATGAGAACAGAGCTCCATACATGATTAAACTTGGTATAGGTTGAGCAACTGCTTGGCAGAATGCCCAAGTTTTTTTGAAGTTAATTGAGCCTTGCTCTCAATGAAAGAGCCAAAATTGAGAGTTGGTGACAATGACATACCAAGAAGCTCAAGATGGTCTCTGTTTGGCACGGACAAACCTCGGAAAGTAGGAGTCAAGTTAAAAGGCACTTTTTTTAGCAGAGAACAGACACAGGACAGGCGGTATTTAAAGGATTGAACCTTAGCAGATTGGCATCGCCCATTCGGAGACTGCCTGTAGAGATAGATTCATGTGGTTGAACATCACTTCCCTATGACGCTGGATTTGTTCAGGACTGACTCGTGCATCTGACATAGAGCTCTCTGCAACTGTGCTGTCATCTCCGTATCTCAAACACCAGGCAGGTCCACTCAACCCATTTATATGAAGCAGGAGGTGTTGCAGAGAGTACAGATCCCTAAATCTATGGCAAGGTATAATAATAATTGTACTTAAGTTATATACCTGCTCTTTAACAAATCTTCTCGTTTAATCATTATGAAACTTGAGGTAGCTTCTATGTACCTCTCATCCATTTCTTTCTGAAAAGCATTTGTCATTTTTTGTAATATAGTCTCCAATTCATATTGGATGTCTTGTAAAACTGAGTTTAAAACATTGAATATCTGAAATGTAGAACAAAAAATAGTTTAAATAATATCACTCTTATTTTATTACAATCAATTTCTGCAATAGGGGTTCAATTTTCTTTTATAACTATAATATTGAATTTACCCATATAGGTTGTAGTGTATAATGAAAAAATGGTTATTCTTTTCTTATAATTTCTGAAATATATATTCAATTCCATAGGAAACATCGGATAACTTCATAGTCCCTGTCCCTTCACAGATATAATAAATTGAGACTCAGGGCATTGGTTTATATAATAAAATATAGAATATAAAATCCAAGAATTATATTAAAATCATCATTAACCTACATTAAAATATATTTTTTGAAAAATTTCCATGTCACCATTATTTGCAGCAATAAAAGTCAGATCTTTGTAAATATGGTTCAGATTTTTTTTGGTCCTGCTGACTTCTTTGTTAATGACTGGTGTCAAAGGGACTCGATGGAATGTACTGAAGATTCTACATTTATTTTGAGAGTCTGATTGCTCCTTCAAATTCTCATTATAATCTAATACTGAATGTTGTTGTTGACCAGAATTGTCTGCCATGAGTGGTAAGATCTTTACCAATTTAGAATTCTCTGGAAATTGTAAAATATGTAGTGTTAGGAATATAAAATAATATAACAGTATTAGGAATATGGCTATAGTTTAGTAATCTTATTACCTTTCCTAAATATCTTATCAAGTGTGAGGGAACCAGATCTGTCATCAGTTTGAACACCATTTGAAATCATTTTGAGTTTCCATGATTGTGATATTGGGTCATTGGTAAGTAGGTTACTGTTATTTATTTGACTAAAATGTAAAAAGTTTATTAGCAACATTTACATTATAATAATATCTTTTGGTGTGCAAAGAATTTAACTTTGGTTTTTTATGACTGTTATGTCCATTTAATAACCTAACATAAAATAACAAGAATCAAACCAGCTATAAAATGAACCATAGTCAAATTATATGTCATGGCTATGAAAAATATGCTACTTTCAAGTAATTTAAAAACATACCTCACAGATATGTGATTATTTCCAACAGTTACTTGTGTCAGTTTTAATTTATTAGACTCCAACATTTTACATTTTTCTTGAATACTTAACATTTCCAAATTTTTAAAATCTAATTGAGTTTTTAAATCCAGCATTTCTTTATTGACTGCAGTGAGTTTCTTGATCCACTCTCTTTCCGCTCGCTGTTGTGCGCTTACTTTTTCCATATGAGCATTGTCAGCAGCCAGTTGGTATGACATTAACTGTGTACGTAGAATAGCAGCTTCTCCTTCTTTAGTGACACATTCATCTAATAATTTATCATTATCTGATTTTAATTTAGCATTTTCTTCTTGTAACTGCAATAACTGCTTTTTCGTAGGCAAAAGTGTTAATGGTGATGATATAGTTTTGTTTTTGTTTTTTAAGTCTGTAGAAATAACACTAGGAACTTGGGCACCGAATGGGGGTGGTTTTTTAAAAACAAAAGAACTTTTAGAAGTACTTGGTGTTGGTTCACTTTCAAGAAATTTGAATATATTGTAGGGTGATGAATTGTATGCCTTTTCACAGGCCAGGAGCAAAATTTTTTCGTCAATATCATCTCCCCAGTTATCTTGTTCAGGCTCTAAAAACAGTAACACTATGATTTATATGTCGACTTTCGTTATACCAAACAGAAAACATGTAATGATAAAATTTACAACAGCACGCTACACTTCGTCAAAAAGTGACAGAAAAATATTTACAATATTACTTATAAATTTACCCTTGTAACTTGCGTTTTGACTCAACGGGAAATTATGATCCGATTTATTGACAACAAGTTTAGCTTTTTTTCTTTCACCTTGTTGTTGGTGACCCGCAAATCTTTTAGACATTTCGAATGACTTTATTTACTAAGTATGTTCAAGATATTATTGGCGGCAGATATACAATAAAAGTCATTGGCGGTGCTTTACACGAATGGAATAGACTAGACCACTGAGTAGGGATCAGCAAAAAGTATCGATACCTGAGTATACTCGATGATTTGGTTACGATACCAAGTAATTTAGTATTCGATTCTTTTTAATACGATACTGAGTAAGAATTGATACTTTTCATGGTACTCGATACTTTTTATGTTCTTATTAGTCAAATAATCATTGCTTGTGGTTTCTATGTAAGGTTTAATTATAAAATCTGTTGGTGACATCCCAAATGATATGAAGAAGGCCCCAGAGATGCACGGAAGGTAAAGGATTGCAATACCAGAATCCTCTACGATAGCAAGTCAGTTTTACAAGTTTCGTGTAGCTACCGAGGCACCTTTTAAATCTAGTTATCCCCGACTGCCGTTTATGCACAGGATGCATGGTAGAGGAAAAAACAGCCTCCCGACTTAATGTAATGTGAAGGAGTAGCCCACTATCGGGTGAAATATCTCGGGTCGCTAGCATGGCAGTCTCCGGGAAGTTTTGGCCAAAGTGATGGCGCTTTTTAAGTGCGTTTATCGATTTGAGGTTAACTGTCGGTATGTATTCGTTTTATTTGTCTATGGTATAAATTATTATTATTTTTACATTATTATTGGTAAAACAGTTTAATTTAATGGTTTTTGATATTTTACTTATTCTTTACACAGATATATATAGTAAATCTATTGTTCGCATGTTTCACCCCCACACGGAGCATTATTAGGGGCTGTTAGATCATGCAATAACGAGCACTAAGTGCACTAAGTGTGTAGTAGTGCTCGTTATTGCACGGTCTAAGAGCTCGTGATGATGCTCCGTGTGGAGCCGAAACACGTGTAGAGTAGTTGGTGAAGGTGCCCGTGTCTGCGGTTTCTGCATTTATTTGCGGGCGGGTGGGCGGTACACGCTGCTTGAGTTTTGCGGAACTAAGCTACATATTTTTATTTATAATTTTGAAGTCAGTGCCAACTAAATGCTACAACAACCCTACTACAATATCAAGTTACACATTGGTACACACAATATTTATAACTAGTATATATTCACATTAATATATTCACACTAATTTATATTCACATTAGTACACACAATATTATTAAATATATTAAAGCAATTACAAAACAGCAACAGTATTTGAAAAAATATATGAATCGGTACCTACTTAATATCAAAGTAACTTTTTAAATATTATGTACCTAAGTACTGGCTTACAAAACTACTAGTAAGATTGATAATATCTATACACAGTTATTGTTTTACTTGGCACCGCCTTCAAAATTATCAAATAATTATATAATCATTTCTATTTAATTAAATGAAAATACGTATTACTTTGTGCGAAGTAAATTATTTTTATTACCACGATTTTCTTATCTCACTTTTCTTATTTGTTTGTCTGTCCGGGCAAAATCTTGCAACTTAAATTTGAGGCACTTTCCGATAAGCTAGAAAGCTGAAACTTTCAGGATAGTTCAGAACCCGATGACAATGCACTCTAAAGCAACTTTCAACTTTCCAGATGCACTTTCAGGTCCACTTTCGGCAACTTTCACTTTTGTATGGGGCTTATCCGATTGTTGCGTAACACATGGTTACTTCGTTGAGTTAATAATTAAAAAGAATAAAATAATTATAGTAGATTAAAAAATCTAAAAATCCCACGTTTTTCAATGTCCTAAAAAGAATAAAATAACCCTGCGGGGCAAAGCGAGGGGCCACTCAAAACGTGGGGGCGCATCTTTACAATAGTCGGCATCAATGCATGTCATTCATCTCTTTAAAATCTCCTCTTAGTAATATGCGCCCCCACGTTTTGAGTGGCCCCTCGCTTTGCCCCGCAGGGTTATTTTATTCTTTTTAGGACATTGAAAAACGTGGGATTTTTATATTTTTTAAATCTAGTAT
The DNA here is from genome assembly GCA_927399485.1 of Calamotropha paludella. NCBI lineage: Eukaryota > Metazoa > Arthropoda > Insecta > Lepidoptera > Crambidae > Calamotropha > Calamotropha paludella. Next base: position 12,381,990 of record OV656803.1, on the reverse strand, counting down.
AATTTTTGCTTTTTAGTTTACTTTTTGAAGTCAGTTTTTTTTGTTATTCATACTGAATATCAAACAGAAAGTATTCGATACCTGAGTAACTCGATACTTTTGATGCAAGTACGATACCAGTATCGATTACCTTTCTTGCTATTCTACTCATGAGTATATTATCGATACTTTGGTTTCGATACCATATCCCTACCACTGAGCAAGGAATCACTAGACAATAGACAAACCAGAATGTAGCGAAGAGTATGTAATTGCAGATGCTATATGCTAAGCGTTAAAATAAGAAGGTTTTTTATAAAATATAATATTTTAAATGTCTTTGAATGAATTTAATGGCCTCTCTATCCTCAATAATATTTCTTCGTTATATTTTTTCTTCAAATTCAGTTTTCAAGCTTAAGTTGATAAATAGGTTATTCGATTTACGTTTTAACTGTGGTAGGTAAGCATGTAGTATCGGGATATAATATATCATTTCACTTGTAAATGGTTTATTCCAAGTATTAGACATCACAAACCCCTGTTTCGTTATAAAAAAAACCTTGTAGTATTAGAAAGAAAATAGGATCTCCAGGGAGTAGGACGAGATGCTATGTAGATTTTTGGATCGAATATATATTAGACAGTAGTGGCGTTAGGGTAGGGCGCGGTGGGGCGACCGCCCAGGACATCGGACATAAAGGGGCGCTATAAAGCTGAAAGCTTTCTCCCCCTTCTGGAAGCCAGCCGACCTCACTTTTCCTCATCACTATCGTACCCCTTCTAAGAGCCGGTCGATTTTTCTATGCGCATCCTTACCTAGGTGAGTAGCACTTGCGCCTGAGCGGTCGCCTCAGAAGAAGGCTTCTGATCCTTTCCGGGTACAAGGTGTTGTTTAGTCAGTACGAGTCTGACATAACTACGAAGCCGGGCCGGAATATTCATGGAGGAGTCACCACATCCCTCCCCGAAAACAGAAATCTTTCAAGTGTTAGACTAGAGTAATAGGCTTATGAGAAACTTGAACGTCAGATTTCTGTGTTTCATTAGCCAAAGTAATTAAAGCGTCATGAATGGCACTAATTTGACAACTTCTTTAATACTGCTTATTCTTACTTCACAAGGTCCTGATTCTCTCAGTTATAATAAATAATTACCGAGAAGTCCCACTGAGATTTATTATAGTGTATAATCCCAAGTGATCGGTTAAAATGATTTTTTAATAAATGGTTATTTTATTATTCCCTTTGCCTTTTGAATTAAAGTTAGGGGGCGCCGTAGAAATCTCGCCCGGGACGTTTCAGTAAAGGTGTGCTGCTTTACTAACACCTCCTTGAAGCTTCCGCTGTGATATTAAAAATAATTATAATAATATCTTTACATATAAAAATCTACTAAGTAATTATTTAAATAACAAAAATAATATTCAAATAATAATAATCGTTCTTAAATAAATTATTTATAGTTATTTTTATACAAAATCTAATCAAATTGACATCAAATTTTTAAATAATGTTGGATTATAAAATAATAAATTTATCTCAAAAATAATCTTAAATCTCTGTAAAATAAAATTTCAGTAATTACAGTAATCATAATAAAATATTTATTTAAATCGAATTCAGTTTGACTTTATGTAATATCCTTTTAGTTTGTTTAGCAGGCCTGCTTCAGGATTGATAGTCAGTTTAACCTAAACCAATTCTACAATAATAATTCTTCTATTGTCAATCTTTGATCCTGGATCCAGGATCGATTTAGATAGGAGTAATAGTCTATCCAACTAATTCTGAGATTTTTTCCAAGGGATTCCTAATATTCTTTTTACTAAATGCTAATAATTTATTAATATTTAACACACCAAATGGAAATATAAAAAGCAACATGTTTTGATTTTTTATATAAATTTAATTGACATTTCTTTGAATAATTATTAAGCAGTATTTTTTGCGATGAAAACCGGACTTAGTGTTGACGTTTCAACTATACCATAGACAATTTATGACGCCTTGATTGTGGATAGTCTATTTTGATGCTTATTGTCTTTGATTAATTCGTCGTGGAAATTGGTTCGAAGTAGACGTGTATCATGTCTGACCCTTATAAACTTGGTGATCTTGTTTGGTATGTGGTAGTATTTAGTATTCATGTCGGTTAAAAAATAGTTTTGAGATTTCTAATTAATATAACGTAAAACAATTCATTGTTTCAGGGCTAAAATGAAGGGCTTCAGTCCGTGGCCCGGCCGGGTAAGTGGCTTCATATTTCCTATTCCATAATAAAAAAAATAACTGGGAATGATTTAAAGTTGCTAAGCTTACTTCAATTCTATTGTATTTATAATTGCGGATTTATTTTAAGAAGTATTTGGTTAAAAGTACTTGACTGGTTCCCTGTATAAACTGGGCGGGAAATCTTTCTTTATCTATTTCTATTTCGTTAGTTAAAGAATAACCATAAATTACTTGTCCGTAGAATAGTCATTGTGACGTGGTATTAAAAAGTTACTTGAACATAAGTAACATTTTAGTAGGGACCGATTATAGTTTGTGTTTTGGTAACTAACCTAACTAATGCAGTATTGCTCTTGCATGTTTCAGGTAGCAGTTCCAACTCCTGAATTGAAGCCTCCGAAGAAAGCTACTAATATCCAATGCATCTACTTCTTTGGAACCAATAATTAGTAAGTAAATATAATTTCTATGTGACCCATACAGATATAGAAGTGCTGTCAATCCCAACTTGTGTCTTGGTAGTATACAAATTATAGTGAAGGAATTAGGATTATCTTGCTGATGTGGTATTTTCATACTTATTAGTATCCACCTCCTGTTAGTAAAACTTTGCATACAGTCAAATTTATTGTGTGTATTCTTTTTATTCCTTTTGAATGGAAATCATTATATTATAATAAGTTCTGCCATAGTTTTACTGAAATGTTAAAAGACTAAAACTAGACGGGCATTAACCATAGTCATTGGCAAGTTTCTAGAATTCTTAACCTATCATTACTTTCTAAGATAATTTAATAGTAACAATGGCACATTTACCACCTTTCTCAGGTGGTGGCCTTACTTAAAAAGACAGCTTTTTTCACCATTTCACTTTCACATATTACATTGTATTTTCACTGTGAAAAAACCTAAATTTATAAAATTAATTTAAAGACCTTAACATTTTTTTTAACTCACTTTTCTGATTATTAATCTTTTTACAGAGTCAGCATTATTTTGATTATTTTGCTTTACTGTAATAAAATATACTCTAGTTTATTGTGTTTAATCCTAACTATAATTTCTCACTATGTAGCTATATAATAATAAAGCCCTTTCTTCCACCTTGCTACAACTTTGAAGATATAAATTTCCAGGGTTGTTTAATTATAGTATAGTGAGACAGTTTAGTTTAACTAAACTAAACTGTCTCGCAATTCGGTGTGCCTCTTGGCATAGGCCTCCTCCAGCTCTCTCCACTGAACTCTATCTTCTGCTACTCTGGTCCAATAAGGTCCCAAGGTTAGGCGGATATCGTCATTCCATCTTGTTTTTGGACGCCCCTTTCTTCTAGTGTCCTTTCTTGGGTACCATAAAGTTACTTATTTGCTCCATTTGTTTGTTTTGCAACGTAACATGTGTCCTGTCCAGCTCCACTTTAAATGATCTATATGTGTTATTATATCTGTAACTTTAGTTTTTCTTCTTATTTCAGTTTCTAATTTTATCACTGAGTCTGATTCCCAACATGCTCTTTTCCATTGATCTTTGTGTTCTAGCCAGTCTTTTCCTTTGCTTGTCTGTTAACGCCCATGACTCACAGCCGTAAGTCATGCATGGGAGGATGCAGGTATTGAAAGTCTTTTTCTTAATATGCATGCTTAAGTCTATGTTCTTCATTACTTCTCTTAGGGACCAGTATTTTTTTTCCTTTTGCAAGCTATTGTTTTATTAATTTCCTTTGACATAGAATCATCGGGGGATATAATATGACCTAGGTAAACATATTCCTTATCATATTCTAACTTTTTTCCGTACACCTCTATGTTGACTTGTGAAAAGTTGGACATCAGTTTTGTTTTGTCTGCATTCAATTCAAAACCTACATCTCTGCTTTTTTCCGCTAAGGTTTTTAGCATGTGTCCTAATTTTTTGGGGTCTTCTAACAGGACAATATCGTTAGCGAACCTTAAATAATTAAGGCGGCTACCATTGATGTTGAAACCGTAGTTTTCCCAATCCAATCGTCTAAATACGTATTCCAGCACAGCATTAAACAGCTTGGGGAAAGCTATATAATAAGTATTAATTTGTATTCTAATACTCTCTTCAATATAAATAATTGCATTAAAATTACTTTTTATATGATAAAAAGGAATATCAATTTATAAGTTTTAAGGCACAATTTTTAATGATATGAAATTATTTAATGGCTTCCATTAGGAATTTTTATATGTATTTAGTGATTGTTAATAGTATACTAGATTATAAACTGTACCCTATATTTTATTATAGAAGGTGCATAGCACACTTCTTTATATATTTTTTTTATCATATACATAAATTTCAATTGTTTTGCAAGAACAACTTATATTACCAGATAGAAATCATGGATATAGTATAATAACAGCCAGTTCAATATACAATTATGATTGCCAGTTTCTTTAATTTCACTGTGGTAGTGGGGTTACACATATTCTCGAATCAGAACAACATTTGCACAAATGTAATTAAAATAGGTTCCGAATGCTGTAAATGATCTATTTTGCAAAGCGAATCTTAACATACTCATGTCTTTGAAAAATAGTTTAATTTTGACAAAATTGTGATGTGTGTATGCTGACAAGACGCAAACAAAAAAAATCAACTAGTTGAACACAAAGCCCTTAATAATTATAGAGAATAGTACCACTTTTTTTAAATAAATAAAATCTTCTTTTGAGGAAGTATGCTGGATGAAGTAAGCCAAGTGACTAAAAAACAAAGATGGACTTCTTTAAATTACCTATATCTGTCTAATATTAAAATTGTATAATTATCTCTGGTAAATATAATTTGGAGAATGAACTATTGTTATTATTATATAACTAATCTGGCCATAAATACTGTTGCATTAAACCTTTTCTTTTTTTTCTATTTTTATTTATTTTAAATTTGGAACGCGATTATTATTTAAAAACTTCTTTCGATTTCGCACCATTTCACATATTTTTTCGTGTTCATTATTACAATTAAGAATGGAATGGAATCAAATTACAATATGGAATGGGGTGTTAAAGAAAATAGGATTGCAGTGATCGCCTTGCACAAAGTGGGTAAGGAACCGTCGGTCATATTCCAGACATTTCAAAAGCTTGGTATCAGCCGTATGTTCGTATATTGTACTATCAACAGATATTACAACACTTCCTCTGTCGAAGGTCATAAAAGATCGGGGCGGCCGCGTGCTGTTAGAACTACAAAAGCTGTTAATGCTGTTAAAGCCAGAATTCGTCGATACCCCATTAGGAAGCAAGAAATCTTATCGTGAGAAATAAAGATTCCCGCTAGGAATCTGTCGCGTAATATAAAACAAGACCTCGGTGATGACCGACCAAGACCAACACCTGATGCTCGGTGCTTAACGTCGATATACAGGACATGCCCTAGAACAATCTTTACAATTAAAGAGAGTGGATCGTTCAAAATGCTTTCTGTCACGATACGCAGATGAAAGGCACAGAAATATCCTCTTAACCTATGAAAAAAAATTCACAATTGAAGAGCACTGCAATAAGCAAAATTATAAAGTGTACGATCCCAGTTCTAAAGAAGCTGCACAAGAAGTCAAAAAGGTACAACGTCCAAAAAATCTTGCGCCAGTAATGGTTTGGTGGAGCGTGTCTTACCAAGGCGTCACAAAGCTACATTTTTGTGAAAATGGAGTGAAAACTTCAGCCAAAGTCTATTAAGAGACAGTCTTGGATCGTGCTGTGAAACCTCTCAGCAATATACTTTTTAAAAATGTACTGTGGACTTTCCAACAGGACCCACCTGGTCACAATGCACGAACAAGCCAAGCCTGGCTTGAAATCAACGTTGCGGACTTACAAGAGCTGAAGACTGGCCCTCATCTGGCCCAGACCTCAACCCTTTAGACAAATTATGGTTTATTACAGTTTTAGAGGACATGGCCTGCTCTAAACGACACGGCAACATCGAGTCTCTTAAAAAATCTCTGGAGCAAGCAGTGGCGAAATTTGCCATGGAAACAGTCCCTAGATTCGTGGTCAGACAGATTAAAGGCCTGTATAAAAGCTAAAGGTGGCTATTTCAAATAGATATTTTTTTAATTTTGCTAAGACTTTAACAAATATGTACATATAAGTTTTAGTAATATTACATTTCTTCATAAAATAATGCATTTTCATTTGCAACTGAACTTACGGCCGGACTAGGTACTGCTTTTTTATATACACTGTAACGGGTTGCTGGATCATTACCAGACAAGGTTTTTTTATTGCATTAATATTTCAATACTATGATCCGAAACATATGAAAAATAATGAAGTTGTCGAATTTCTAAGACTGCATGTACTATTGCTATACCCACAGAACATCCAGACACTGCGGGTTACCGCCCTTTCTTGTTTGCTACTCCTACCTGTCGCACCAAGCGCTTCTCAACATCTTTTATAATGCGCACAGCAAAGGAGTGGAACTCTCTCCCTGCGTCTGTTTTTACGAGTACTTATAACCCGTCCGTTTTAAAGCCAGGGTGAATAGCCACCTTCTGGGTTAGCTCGTTCCATCGTGTATCCTGTCTTGGGCCCCGGGCTTGATTGGGATCAAAAGCGAATCCATTAAAAAAAAAGAACAGTAAAAATGAGAAGTCGCATGAAGCGGTCTTTTTAAGGAAACCGCGTAACCTCACACATCTTTAAATCACGATTGGTTAAGAAAACCGTAACCGTAAACGTAAAAGCAAATATCACAAAATTAGTCATTTCATATTCTACACCTTTTTCATGTAGTTATGGTTCATAATAAATAACAGTTACTTTCTTTGTTCTAGTACAGATTTTGAGTACAAGATGGCATTATAGTTATGCTATTAGCAGCATTGCTTTCAGCATTCTGTATACTAAAATCAACCGTCTCGGCCAAAAAATTACCAATTAGGGGTGTAAAAATATAAATATTTATATTATCGATATAGTGTTAAGGTCTAATGAAAATAATAATGATTTTTGTTTAATATGAGCATTTACAACGCGTGCATTGAACATCATAGCTTCGCCATGGCTTCGTAACTCCTACGTCGAGAGACGTTGTACCGAGAAAAAATAAATCAATTCACTTTTCTTTTAATTATGGATCTTTGCATTAAATTCGCTTCGAAACCTATCTTTGTACACAACTGGTTTACCCACTAAAACGCGCCTTATAAACCTTTGATATATTTATCATTTTCATTACAATTTTAATACGGTCAATATGGTTTTGCATTTCAAAATAGTTTTCAAAATATTATCCATAATTACCTTTTTTTAAATAAGAACCTTATTTGTGTACAATATTTTTTTACAAAGTAAAGCACAAAATAAAATGACAATTCTATGAAATTAGTTGCAACCAATATACATCACTTCAATAACCTACTTATCGATATCTATTATTTACAACGGTAATCAGGAGCTAATTGAGTACCCGGCAAGTTATGACGGAAAGCATGCTATAAGTAATTAGTAATTTTTGTGTGTTTTAGAAACTTCGAGAAAAGCAAAACTGGACATTACACTTATAACATCTACACTTATATCATCTCTAAAGTGTTGTTGTTTATTTGTTGTTATTGTTGTAAATTTATTTTTTTTTATTTCCAAGAATTTAATATAGGTAATCAATTTACAATTTTAATAAAAATAATAGAAAATATGTATTACTGATAAATGCCCCTTGGGATAAATTAGTCCTTGGACTATAATTTTCTCACTCTTAAACTACAGAATATGTCATTTTTCAAATTTTTTTGCAATGTTGATTCGCGTAGAAATTTCGATTCCGACTAAGTTGGAAGGTCTAAGTGCGCGTAGTATAAAGCATACTTAACGTTACGCGGGTACCGCCCACTTGCGACTTCTACTCTTTTTTACTGTTCTGTGGCTTAACCCATGAAATTTTATTTATTTAATTACGAATTATGTTTTTTTTACTTTGATTTCCAACCTGCCTGCCAAGCGTGTAGACTCCCCCCTTTAAGGATGGCTTCCGTCCAGCAGTGGACGGTTGATATAAATCCGTGTTATCCGTATAACTCACTACAGCGGTAATTGTTGAATTACCTACTTTATTCTTTTTTTACAAATTATAACTGACCCAAATATAAAATAAAGAGTTATGAAATGTAATATAGCTGTATTGTAACATATTTATATGTTTACTACATAATAGAAATTCTATCTAATTGTAAAAGAGGCACGTTTCTAGTGAAATGAGGCGGCGATTTTATTTAGGGATTATTGTCGTTAGTTTCTTAGTAATCTGGACTAATTCTTTTTACAAAATATTTTATAAAAAAATATTTATAAATTAGTATGAATAAAGTCAATATGTAGTCCTCTGCCATAATAAAGCATAGACAATATATTAACGTTATATTGGACAACATTGCAAACATTGCTTCAAACCCAAGTAGGTATTGCTAAGTAGCTAAACTAAAACGTAGCGTTATAGTTGTTGGCACCAAGGAAGGTTCCATTACAACCCAGATCTGAGTAAATACAAAACAGTTCGTTTTCTGTATTGACTATGTGGGAACCTCTATTGTGAAATCAGCATGTCCTACAAATTTTTCAACCGTATAAAACTGTAGATTAACCATATGTAGTGAACTATTCTAAATATATTTACCAATATATAAGATTTTACTTGTAAGTAATTTACATGGTTAGTCCTCATCACCTTTTCCTAAAATATTTCTTACAAGTAATATAAATAATAAATTATGTTGTTCCTTGATAATATATCCATTTATTACTAATAGTTTTTTGTTCCACAAAAGAAATATTTCAGAGTTATCTGTGGAATTCCACCTGACGAATCATGTCAACCCTTCTTTAAAAGTCTTGGTTTGTTGCCATTGCCTTCACATTATATTTGCGAAGTGGCTACTTTTGTTCATTAATATTTACAATTATTTAACAAAGCTGTCAATTTTAGATTAAGATACCCACAAAGATTAATAAGAAATTTAGTAGAAAAGTTATCTCCCGAATTAGTAGTTATCAAATTAATGGTGTTCCAGTGAAGAAAACTGAGGAAATTAAAGATCTAGGGGTGATATTTGACAAAAAATTAACCTTTGTCCCGCATATCGAGAGTATTGTCAAAAGATCATACAAGATGTTAGGCTTCGTTATGCGAAATATCAAGGTCTTCAAGAATAATGAAGTTAAGATCCAACTATACAACAGTCTCGTGCGGAGCCAAATAGAATACTGTAGCACTGTATGGAGACCTCACTACGCGACACACTCATTAAGATTGGAGCGGCTGCAAAAAAGATTTCTGTCAAATTTAGCCTATAGGAATGGAATCTACAAAAAAATTCGGTCCTATGAAAAGAGGTTACGGTTTTTTAAAATGATTTCCTTAGAGAATCGGAGAGATCTGATAGATTTATCATTTTTATTTTAAATTTTCAGAAATAAAATTTCATGCTCTTCATTATTACAAAAGTTTAAACTTCGTGCCCCTTTGAGAATTCCTCGAACTCCCATTACCCCACTTTGCCCTCCCCGCCGCAGGTCAGTCTTAGGTTCAAATTCTCCCATACCAAGGCTTTGTAAACTGCTCAATGGCTGTAGTGATCTAATTGACTTCCACACCGATTCGTTCGCTAAACTTAAGTCAATCCTAAGCCGAACATGGCTTGGCACATGATGCGTAGCACTACTGGATCATGAATCATGGAGCTTTTATGATTTTTTTTTTTTTATTAAATTCACTTTTAACGTGCATGTGGTGTTCACCTTAAAAGGTTGTTACATTTAGTAATGTAAGTAAGTAGTTCATAAGTTTTCTCAATGTAAAGTTAATGTAAGCAACCACTGGTGAACCTTAATAAATAAATAAATAAATATTAATCTTTGTGGGTATGTGGGTAACTACACATTGAATAAAAATGTGACCTACCACAGCACATGTGAATGGGATGACCATGAGTTCTTTTGTTAGCGGGCAATGTTGTGTTGCAAAGAAAAAGTTACTCTAACTGCGAATAATTATATTGTAAACCATATAATCTATAACAGTTAAAGTAATTTTTTCTTTGTTAGAACTAGTAATCTAAAATCTCTTTATGTAGTAAAGCTATATTAACAAGTATTAAATTAGGACAAAAATCTTATAAATCTCCTGAAAAGGTCTGGTTTAGAGCATGGATGTCAGTTTTCAATAATATCGAAAAATCGTAACGTCGGACTAAAAAGTCAATATTTAGATTTTTCGATATTATTTTGAACAGCTTTTGGGCAAGATATTGATTTAATTAAACTTCTAGTGCACTGAAACAGGCTCATGAACATGGCTCTTCAAAAATTAGCGACGAAACTTTGGCGAATAGTAGGCTTCACTCCATAGCCCACCGCGGCAAAATTTCCTGTCTGTCGGGCTTTTTCAGTTTATACTTAGGAGCTTCATGAGCTCATAAATGATGAAGCGAAGATTACAGTCAGTTATTACAGATTACATTACAGTCTTATAATAAAAGGACGAACTTTGTGATAATAAACTCATTTGCAAAAAAAACGGGCACCTAAGCAATGAACCATTTTAAATGTTAATATTGCTTTGTTTGATAATTATAAGTAGTTTTATCCTCACAATTTGGTAAATTAATAAGAATATAATCGTTTTCATCAGTATTTCATAAAATTTTGATACAATTTATGGGAAATAATGCTAAACCTCACTAGTAGTGTATGTTCGCTAGTAGTGCATATGCTCATGAAGTAAAAATAAAAAAGTTTTTTTTGTTTGTTTTTCTTTAATAAAGTAAAAGCAGATAAATGTTTAGTATCGAGTGTGACCCCCTCTAGCTAAAATCACAGCTTGAATTCGTCTGGGCATGCTAGCGAGTATATCCCGGATACTTGCTTGCGGAATACGTTCCCCCTCCGCAGTAATCACATTCTTCAGCTCTCTGATGGTCTGCGGAGCCGGTTGTACTGATCTCACACGCCGTTTCAGAACGTCCCAGACATGCTCTATGGGATTGAGGTCGGGACTTCGAGCTGGCCAATCCAAACGACGAATGCCGACCTCTTGCACATACGCTTTAACATCGCGAGATCGGTGGGCGCGAGCATTGTTGTTCATAAAAATCGAGTCTTCACCTAGAGCGGCCAATGCGGGTTGTGCATGAGGAATTAGAACTTCCGTTATGTATCGATGCCCAGTCAGTGAGCCGTTTTCAATGAAGACTAACTCTGTACGATCCATTGAATTTATTCCTGCCCAAAACATAACAGAGCCCCCACCATAAGGTGTGATTTCTTCGAAACATGCCTCTGCAAAGCGTTGTCCTTGTCTTCTTAGCACTCGCCGACGTCGATCTTCACCGAACAGAGATATCCTGGCTTCATCAGAGAACAAAACCCTATTCCAATCTTCTTGAGTCCATAATTCACATTTTCTAGCGAACCTAAGCCTGCGAACTCGGTGCTCACGGAGTAATTTTGGGCCGTGGGCCGGACGGTGACTGCGTATATTGGCAGCGAGAAGCCTCTTCCTGACCGTCCATAGACTAATATGCACATTTCTTACTTCTTGGAGGTTGTTCTTAAGATCCACATTCGAAGATTTGCGATTTCTCAATGCGCGACTCACAAGAAAACGATCATCCTGTGGTTGGGTACATGGTTTTCTTCCAGATCCAGGCCTTCTCTCGACGGAACCAGTCTCCTGATATCGCTGCCAGGTCCTTTGGACCGTCGAGCGACTAACATTTAGCCTCCTAGCCACGAAGCATTGGCTGAAACCCTCTTCAAGCAGCGCGATAATTTTGGTAGCTTTTACCACTTTATCTACCATTTTTGATACAGCCAAACAGCAATAAATAAAGCTTTGACAGTCAAGGATATGAAATTAATCGATGAAAATTGAATAAAAGTTATAAAAGTCGATGTTAACTTCTGGAACTTCGCGCCAAAAATGTAGGATAAAAAGGGGTTTTCTGTAAAAATGAGCATCAAATGAAAATTTGAATTTAGAACGTACTTTTTTAAATACCACGGCATTTTTTAAACCGGCCAGTAACGTGTACAAACGATTGAAACCTTTTTTGTATTGTATCTTTTTAAAGATGAATGAAAATCAAAACCGCCCGTTTTTTTTGCAAGTGAGTGTATATAATGATGAGCATAATGAGAATCAATCCAGTCCACGATAAAGATAGAGTGCACCCGTGAAATTTAATAAACAGGAACTCTGTGGACTCTCCGGACTATAACACGCAATGGTCGTCATATATATTGAAAATATTGTCATTGCCTTCGTCGTCCAAAGATCATGGCTCCTGTAAATTATTCGAAACGTCATAATTAAATATAAATTATGCGTAAACACCGTAAAAAGTTGTTTTATTTAAATATGTATAAACGTGTCGTAAATTCGGTTAAAGTAGTTTTATTAAAATGTGCGATAGGTGGCGAAATGTAAGAACTAAATTGAAAGTGCATAATCTCTTAAAGATGACGCTTGGGAGACGCCTTGATGTGTTTTTGATTTTGACACATAGGTGATGTTGATATTCTAAATAGACATGTTACTGATATGAATATTAACATGTATTATTACTTTAATTAACTTTAAATCGTATTTTATGTTGATTAAGAATTAACATTGATTTAGGACATAGATAATAATTTCAAATAATGTTTTGTTTTAAAATACATTTATTAAAATGTTCATGTGAGTGAATTTTAAGAAACGATATTTATATCTTTTGAAATAGGTGTATTTGAAAACCAAAACCTTGTAGGTATTTTATCGATATTCAAAATTACTATATCGAACAAATATTTTGATTTTGGTTTGAGATCACCCTAAAATGGTAGAGCTTCCGCCCCCGTAAAGGATTTTTTGTAGCGAAACAAGTTTGTATAAAACTAGAGTATTTTTTTACGTTCCTAGTGATTAAGTAATTTATTATAATTAAAAAAAAATAATCCATGGGTAATTCTGTCACTCATCACTTCATTGGTACTATACTTGTTAACTAACTGTGACTAATAGTCTCCGGCAAAATAAGTTGAACATGATTTTGAAATTACGTAACATGCGCAGTAGCAAGTTTAGGTACATTATTCACTACTGCGCATGTCACTTGATTTCAAAATCATGTTCAACTTATTTGCCGGGAACAATACCAACCTTTGGTTTTAGCCTAAATGCTTGCGAACGATGCAGAATTAGCACTGCCACCGTGAAACAATACTTAAGCTCTTAATTTTTCGATGGTGTTATGGAATTCGTTTTGTGCGTTAAACATGTCACTTCGTTTCATATCACGCTTGGGTGCACACTATCTTTATGGCTCAAGCGAATGATGTTCCTGAGCAACTGAAAAAGATAGAGCGTGACAATATGCGATTCCATAATGTCTATTTGGTTTTCACTAAATCTTCTAAAGTTTCGTGCAAGCCAATAAGCGAGTGAGATTAATAAGATCGTTCTCAGCTTAGCGATTTGCTCTATCGCAATGTTTTCTACTAAGCTTAATGATTTATTTAGCAACGTTCATGTTAAATAGCTTGGCGATTAATTTAACAATGAATTATACCCACGGTAGCTCAGCGATTGTTTAATTTAACATTGTTGTCAAATTAGTTTTAGATACGTCACTATGACGTATCGTCGAATTATTCGTTCACGGAGGTGAAGCTCGCGGAGGGGTAGTACCCTTAACACCAAACAATAAATTACAATTTATATTAGATTAGCGGCCAACTTCATCCTGCTGGTTTGTTCCATGCCTCTTTTGTGCCCAACTTCAACATGATAATTTTGTGTCACAACTTCAACATGATAATTTTGTGGCACATCTTAAACATGATAATTTTATGTCACATCTTAAAATTTCACTCCTAATTTTTTCATAACGCGCTTAAAGAAGTATATCTTCAAAAACGACTTAAAGTAACATCATGTTTAAATTTCAAAGTTAGTCAATAACAAGATAGTTCATTTTTTTCTCTGCAAAAGAAACTGTAATATAATTGTTGTTAAACTGATTTCAGAAATGTTTTTAATCGTTATTTATTCGTTGACGCTCATTGATTAAACCATTTATAATCGGATTTTATTAATCCGATTGGCTCATTTCTTAAGGATGGTTATAGTCTGTAGCTAAAAAAAAAGTGGAGATTAATAATACAAAATAGGCAGAATGAGATATCAGAGGTGATAGAATAAATTATCTGTAGTCATAAAATATGATGCCAAGAAAAGGGCTTGCACAAGTTCGATCGCCACAGGGCGACAGTTTTCTAAGAGGTCAACTGCTACTGTGTATTACTCTGATAATATTAAAACAAAATTACGGTTTCTATAATAAATGCTTGTCACTATATTTCTAGAAAGGTCAATAAATTTTCTATTATATCTTTCTATCTCTAAGTATTACGTTAATAAGCGGGTCGTAATGAAAATCGCAGGTAACGGTAATAACCTGAGTTCTCTTGCTTTCCACGACATGCCGAACTACAACTAAGTATCGAGCCATGAAAGTAATCCTATAATGCGCCGAGATCTGCCTGATTCGAGTTAATTGTACCGTTTTAGTCTACAAAACGACTACAGTCCACCATAGTTTAAGGAACGTAACTAATCTCTCTCTCCACACCAACATTTCACTGTTTTATATAGAGCATGACCTACATAAGCTACTTAAAGTAAGGCTTTAAAAAACTACGACCTCGTTGATTTCTCAAGGAAAAGTTCGTTTACAGTTAAGTAACCATTTTAATAAAGACGAAGTAGGTTATTCAGATATTTAAGTTCATGCAGCTAAACTTAGTTTTCAAGGTAGTATATACTGTAATAAAAGAATTCCGTTGAAGTTTCCGACCGAATTATTCACAGGAAAATGGTTTTGAACTCACACAATACAATTTTCACCTTAACTTGCTCTTACCGTAGGTATTAAATATTGATTACCTATATATTTTTGGTTTTTGCATTGAGCTATAAATTAATTGTAGTAAACAAAAAAATACTTATAGTTCTCATTGTTAGTTTGATTTACTACAATCATAATTAAACGACATAATCAGATAAATACTTTCGACTAAAAAGAATGGTACATCATAAATACGAATTAACGAAACTTTGGGTTACTACTGAACGGAATGGAACCGAATTTTCTTAACGGAATTTTACACGCTGTATTGAGTTTTTAGTTACTTATTGTGTAACGTGCAAACTAGATACTGACAATAGCAGAGGAATCCTCGATAATTCCCTGAATGACTTGTATGTATGTTACCTTAAACTCATAATTACAAGATTTCACTTCCATTCCGTTCCGCGGCAATTTAATTTGACCCCTTAAATAAAACTGCAATGCTTATTGTGCAAGATCTCGTGAAGTATTGTAAAGTAAGATGAACGAAATAATAATAATAATAAGTGGTGGTACCACTTTAATTCATTAATTTATCCCATAGTTTTTTGGTAACGAAATCTGGAATGTTCTATTACCAAAATAAAACGCATCAAAAGTCTATACTCTATAATGTCTTTAAGCTTAAACAGAAATTAGTTGATCCGAAGTCTATACTACGACCCATCAGTATACGCCCTGCACATACAATTTTTCTGTTAACAGTGCATGGATTGAGGATAACAACATCAAACCTTACATGGAGTTCAAAGATCAACTGATAAAATCCTGTAAGACCGCTGCCTTCAAGGAAGCCGTCAACCAGATTGAAGACTTTATTGAACATCCTGAGGTATCATTACCAATTAAAGTAGAAGTATCATATAACATGATCCCAAATTAATATTTACAATTCCATAAAAATTGTTAAAAATAAACGAAGGTCAATTTTTTATCTTCTTGTATACCACGATACTGAGAATAGCATGCCCACTTATCGCAAGACAAACTCTCACAATTGCTATCGATAACTTTAACGTTCAAAGTAAGTAATTTAATATTAGGGGTTAAAGTATGAAATTGCCGATTTGTACTGAAAATCTATATTGTTTATTTTTTAAATTTTTAACAAATTTATTTAATCAAAATAGTTGCCATTATTATCTATACATTGCTGCCATCTAATGGGAAGGTCATTAATGCCTTTGCGATAGAATTCCGACGATCTAGACTGCACAAACTGTGTGAAAGCATTTTGTACTGCCTCCTGGGAAGAAAACTTCTTGTCACGTAGATAATTGTCCAAATCACGAAAAAAATGGTAGTCCGTTGGAGCAAGGTCTGGTGAATACGGAGGATGACGAATGGTTTCTAACTGCAGTTCCTGAAGGGTCAAAATGGTTTCTCGTGCTGTGTGAGGTCTCGCGTTGTCGTGGAGCAATAATGGTGAAGATCGATTCATGAGTCGGGGCTGTTTTACTGCTAGTTTTGTCAACATGGTTCGGAGTTCGGCACAATAGACATCTGCCGTTATTGCTTGACCAGATCGGAGAAAACTATAGTGAATAACACCATGCTGAGACCACCAAACAGTTACCATTACCTTTTTATTGGTAAGTTTTGCTTTAGGACACTGTTGTGGCATTTGACCTGGGGTCAGCCATTGCATTTTTCTTTTCCGGTTATCATAAAGAATCCACTTTTCATCACATGTTACAATTCGATCCAATATTCCTTCATTTCTGTACCGGTTCAACAAGGCAACACAAGTTTCAACACGCGTTTCTTTCTGCAGATCAGTCAAATCATGAGGCACCCATTTTTCGTATTTTTTTATTTTATTGATTTGACGCAAGTGAGTCAATATTGTGGGTAAGGTAACGTTAAACCATGCCGCTAATTCCTGGGTACTTTGACTAGGATCGGCTTCCACTATCTCTCTTAATTCATCGTTATTTACCTGTGTGGGCGGTCTTCCTCGTGGCTCGTTCTTTAAGTCGAAATTTCCATCACGAAAGCGTTTAAACCAAAATCGCACGGTGCGTTCATTAGTAGACCCCTCTCCAAACGCAGCATTGATATTGCGGGCTGTTTCTGCCGCGTTAGTTCCGCGTCGGAACTCGTATTCAAAAATAACTCGAATTTTCGCAGTATCCATCTTTCTTGTCTAAATTGAATAACAAAAACAATTGAAAGTCGATATTCAAATGTTTTACATTTTTTAAAAAAAGAACATCATAGAAACCATTTAAAAAAAGTTTCATTCGAAAACCTCAAACCATGAAGATTCTATGTCAATTCAAAGAACCTATTGCAATAAAACGGCAATTTCATACTTTAACCCCTATTATTTTCGGGTTGCTGTTGACTGTAAAAGCTTAAAAAATGTAAATTTTCTTATTATCAAATATTTTTGATGGAACAGAATAGAATCAGTGCGGACTATTCATAACAATTTCTTATTTGAATTTTTGTATCATAACTATTTTGTATTTCATAGAAATTTGGTGATTTGGATGATCACGCTCGTAATGTCGACGCAGAGTTTGATAAACTGAAGGATGTTCTGGAAAGTGAGGACCCAGAGGAAAAAACCGAACCTGAAGAAAGCACTTCGCCTGAGGTCAAGAAGAAGAGCTCAACACCCAAGGTATTTTTTAAATTATTTTTTCATAAGATAACTTGTATTTTTGTAAGTTTTATTTTAACACAAAGATAAATGTAAAAGGTACTTACCGTTCGATTATAGTTTTTTTCCTTCAGCAGTCAATTTATACACACAGCCGATTGTGAAGTTACATTTTTACACAAAATTTTGAAAATTAAACAACACCCTTTTCAAAATTGACCATTACGAATATTTATAGATACGTTTGGGCATTTCAAAGGTGAAGGCTATCAAACGGTCGTCATCCACCGGGCTAAAAGGTACTCCACGCAAGAAGACCAAGAGCAGCGCCAGCATGTCCCGTTCTTACACCGACTCGGATGTTCATGAGAAACCATCTATGCTCAACCACTCATTCTCCAAAAAGTCCAGTCTGCTGAATCGACCGTCCAACATATTGAGACCCGTGAGTCATAAAGATGTTTTAGTAAATTAAGGAAACTACCATGTCTTCGTCAAATTTCAACGAAATCTCCATCTCAATTAGACCTGTGAGATTAGCTCGTTATTATGTACTACTAACGTACTCCGACCCATTATTTAATCTCCTTGTGTTTTTGTTGACGACGTCCACATTCGTAGTAGACTCTTTTTAGTAATTTTATTTGAGGATTTTTAAGTAGACATGTCAGTCCTATCATAAACCTTATTCTGTTGTTTAGATTTACATTTATCTAATTAATTATTACTATAAACAAACATTCAAAGTTTCTTAGCCGAATGCGACAGTGGTTCAGCCAGGATAAGCTGCATACATCTAAACTATTTAGATTTGAGTAGCGAGCCAGTAACTGCTGTTCCCTTTCGTTCCGGGCACACATTTTGACAGCAAATGATGTACGTATTATAACGTTTCACATATGTCACAATTTGGGAGTTTACCATCTTCATTAAGAAACCAAACTTGTTTATTGGTAAGTGCCCGGATCGAAGCCGTAGCATTGTATTACACTATAGCTAGTATTACCTATTTAGTAAGAGGCTGGCATTGGATGGCTTTATACCGTATCCCTTTATCTCTGGACCCTAAATTAAAATATTCTTTCCAGTTCTCGTAATGTAAGTATAGGTATTCATGAAGGACTTATGAATATGTTGGGAGTATGTTTTATAGACTCCCTTCCGTAGCAAGAATTTCATAACCTCTGTTGCCAGAGGCCCATCGAGCTATGTTGCAAAGCACTTCTGCTATCAGAAAAGATAACAACATAGTGAACCCTAGTACTTACAGCTTATAGGATTTCCTTATAGATCGCGACTAGTCCTAGTGTCATTAAATTTATATTAACCGATATTTTAAACATAACTTTATGTCGTTTGTTAGGACAGAAAAAGGCTGCACCTGCAGTGCCATTAGATTTGGATCCGTCCATGTAAAATTTATACTAGCCATTGTATTTAGTGTTAATTTCTCGTAAAAAGCTTACTTTTAAATTATTAGTAAGTAATTTAATAGTTTTCTCGATCTCATAAAACTGATGAATTTTTCTTCTGATGACTCCCAAATCAAAATGGTCAGTAACTTGTTTTTTGTTTATAACTTCGTTTTTTGGTGAACTGAATTTCAGTCGGCCTGAATTAGTTGATGAATTTCCCGTAGTTATCACATTTCTTACAGTTTTTCGCAGTATCCTGTAGCGATAAGTAGTATAGTAACGAATTTGGCGTGATTTGCGTCACTTTTATATTCAAAACTTTCTTTGTCTGCTTTTCTTTTTTTTTTAATATTCGGCCACTCCAAATAACGCACGACCCATCTTAAGATATTTTACCTCATGTGCGTCTGACACTGACAGTCCATAACAAATAGGGGCTGTCCATTAATCACGTGAGGCTCTAAAGGGGAGGAGTCCATAAAAAAAAATCACGAAATATCGCAAGGGGGGACGGGTGTGTAGTAATATATCACATGTATTTATTTTTTCGTCAAACGCGTACAAAACGAAAGCGGCTTATTACTTCTGTACAATGAAAAAAGTTAAGGAACATGTAAATTCTTGTCACAAGCATTTGAATCCAAGAAATAATAGTCTAGTAGATATAGGTAGATCGAGAGAGATCTCTGGGTACTGCGCGAAAATGATGATGCCGAATGGCTTGATGAAACCGATGTTGATCTTCAACAAAGCACTGTGCCAACAACTGACTTGCAAAATGCCTATCCAGTTATTGGTTATTATGTTCATGTATTAGTACAAAAAAGTTTTCCGCTTTTTTTTCATTAAAAAATAGGGTGGGGGAGGAGTTTTATCAAACCCCCCCCACCTCGTCTCGCCGCTCACTGTATACAGTTCTATTTTTTGATTTGCATCGTTTGAGTTCTTGCATTTGAAAGACCTACTGTAGCTACTGGCTATGTGAAATAAAGGTCTAGATTTTGCGCGGTTGGGTTACGTCTGTACGGTTTCAGTGCTAACTTGTGCAACAAGTGACTTTTACTTTATAAGGACTCTTTTAACTTTATTCCCGTTATATTTTTAATATTTTTTGCTTTCAATAACTTGGCTAAGGCCATTTGTTTTGGTAATAATTGCAGCGAAATAATACAATCTTCTTATTCTTTTTTAAGAATTAATGTGTTATTTTTATTTTGTTCTTGGATAGAACTACTCTAATTCAAATATTTCGGCTTCCTCATAGTCACTGTTGAGAACCCTTCATTATTTCCTTTGCGTGTTATGTTCTCCGCAAAATTATGTCTTTGCTCCATTTCTAATATATTTTTACTTTCTATGTTTTCTTCGATTCTTTTAAATAAAGGTAGTTTAACACAAATTTGCGATAACTAACGCATGGATAGTAACAAGACGCGACTACGTACGGGGATTACGCGCGTGGTAGACGTTGCAGACTTTACAACTTGAAAATTTTTCAGGTTCCACCAATAATCGCATAGATACCCAAAACTAAGTGTCTTGCATGAAAATAGATTCGTTCATCATAGAGAAGTGAAAAAAGCTAAGGGGTTTCTCTTTCAACCACTTCTCCAAAATATTTGTGGCCGCGTTTTGCAGTTGAGTTTTGATCTTTACGGATTGCAGGTTCCCACGAACATATTGTTCCATTCCTACGCAAATGAGTCTTTTATACGGAACATAAAATATATAGTTTGGAAATTAAATTATACATTACTATTACAGAAAGAACTTTACGCTTTGTCTTTAAAAACAATTTTTTTTTATTTGAAAAATATAAATTAATAACAAAACTGTCTAACATTTTTTTGCAGATATGCTTATAGACTTATTCCAATAGAATGGAAACTTTTCTTTCAGGACACACCTCCGCTGGACTTGGAGAACGTATCGGAAACACTCCTGGAGAAAAACATTAAAGCCAGCCAGATGAAGTTCGGGTTCTTAGGATTGGGCATTATGGGGGGCGGCATCGTCAAGAATCTCATCAACTCCGGTCATAAAGTGGTCGTCTGGAACCGGACTGCTGCCAAGGTAAGTGGAAATTACGTCAAAGCAGAAATAATTAAAGAGATTCAGTCAGTATAAAACACTGTCACAGGCAATGAAAAGTGAACAGGCAACACAAGCTATTTCATCACCATTTTATTTATTAGGTTACTTAAAATGAATACTACAACCTTCTTCATCATGAAATTATCTAGATAATAGGCTATAAAAATCCTTTGTCTACCTTTAGGTTCTCACATATTATTACTTTCTCAAGCAAAACTAATTAGTAAAGTCGACAGTTCCAATATTTAATTTTTAACATTAGTTTTGTAAATAGATGTGGTATACATAATTAAGTGTGTAAAAGTTAATGCTTCAGCCAAAATGACTTCCTGTGATATAAGAAGTCTTTTTTGGTGCTCTCTTCTGAAACAGTCATGTTCTATGCATAATATAAAGTGTTTCTTATTTGCAATACGAGGGATGTCTTTTATATTTCGGGATTAGAGAACGAAAACAAATATTAAATATCGAAAATAACTATTGTTTTTCAAAATATTCCCTGAAGATCTATACACTTCTGCATGCGTTTGAACCAATTGTCGAAGGAAAACATGCACTCTGATTGAGATATCTCCAAAATATGCATTTTGAACGCATCAACCATGTCTTCAGGTATCGAAAAACGTTGACTTCTCAGTTTATATTTAAGTCACTCGGTGTCTGATTGGACTGTACGGCGGATGACTCATCACATCGACGTTTTGAGTGCTCAAAATGCAGTTGTTTGAGCCGATGTGTGAGAGCTCGCATTGTCGTGGTAATGAATGATCCGAAATAGTTGTGTATCACTCAGAATTGACTGTTCTGCGACGTTATAGTGGTACGGTTGCGACATGTCGTTTTTCCGAAAAAACAGGCGACCATTTACTTGGAAGTGCTTCGTGTGCGTACGTGAACAACTTTTGTTGGATTTGACTCATCTATATAGTCGACTGCTGTTTACTTTCGGGCTCATACGCGTAAATCTACGATTCGTCACCTGTCACGATGTTATAGACGTGTTTCGAAGCACCTCGATCGTATTTTTTGAGCATTTCTTTCGACTAATCGACACGAGCCTTTTCTTTGAACGATTGACAAATTGTGTGGGATCCAAACCGAGCAAATTTTTTGACATTCAAATATTCATGCAATAATGAATATATGCTGGTTCCACTAATGCCTAAGGTTGTCTCAATCTCATGATAGGTCATAGACAATCTTTCAATATCAGTTCGCGCACAGCATCAATGGTTTCCGGAACAACAACTTATTTTGGGAGACCTTCACGAAATTCGTCTTGGAGCGAACTACGACCTCGATTGAATTCACCATACCATCGATAAACACTGGTTCGTGATGGAGCTTCATCGCCAAAAATCGAATTAAGTTCATCGATGCACTGTTGCTGAGTTAATCCACGTCGAAACTTGTAAAAATTAATCGCACGAAAATGTTCACGATTTAATTCCATTTTTCGGCGGAGATGAATATTTATTTTTAAGTTACTGTAAACAACACATATAGCGCTCGTATGTCAAAACGTTCTGAGTACGCATAACCTCAAAAATGTCAAACGATAGAGCTGTCAGTTTGCAACACTATGGTTGTCCAATTCCGTAATATAAAAGGCAACCCCCGTATTTATGTGATTACATATGAGGGAAAAGCCTGACATTAAAATAGCACATTGTGCTTCCTACTTTTAAAAGGATGTTTGGCCTTTAAAGTGTGTATTTTTTATTTATTGAATATATTGACGCTATTAAGATACAGCTCTTTAGTGTTAGGCAAAATCGTCAATTTTATGCGTATGGATCAAATCTTTTAGAAGGCAGTGGAAACACTATATCATGGATGGCTAGAAAGATAAGTTTGTTCTGTCCAGTCTCGTCTTCTTCTCCAACACAGCGACACACTAAATTAATACATTTCTATTGGATTCGTCATGGATTGCCCATGAGGCATGCGTAAATAAATTGTTTTCTTTAAGCGTTTTGTGACAAATTTTGTGCAAACTTGGAATCAATATTCTACTTTTGCCATGAAGGAAAATCAAAGAGTAAAGCTTGTTTATTATATGGTAAAACACAGATTGCCATTAAAGTGAAGTCAACATGGTTTGCAATTTGTGTAAATATTTTCGACTTTATAATAATACCTAGTTTAAATTAATTTCATTTATATGATATACTTACACTTACAATATATATATGGAATACAATTTCGCTATTATGTCGATTAAATATCAAAATAAGAATGTGAAATATAAGGAGATTTGAAACTATGCTTCAGAAAATATAGCTCGATACCCGTGACATGACGTGACGTGATCATTATTCGATTCGACAATATGACTTTGAACAAACGTCGCGGCATAAAAAAATATTTCACTATGTCAGTAACTTTTATTTTTACATAGAAATGTGCTTTAGCAGAGCACATTAAATTGCCCGCTATTTGCATTTACATAATTAAAACGATAATGTACGTAAAAAGCTATATCATATAGCAATATTGCGAGGGATTAATGAATCTAAAACTGTAAATGGATCTATTTAAAAGTTATTACGGTTTTAATAAACAATGAGTAAGCCCAGAAAATAATATAAAAATAGTGCCTAAAGGTAGATTGATAGATTATAATATCATATGAACACACAATACATAGCCATTAAAAGAAAATAACAAAATAAAATTAATAAATTCATCGCACCAATATAGGTGGGTACCTGTGTGCAGCAGGAGCAAAAAATAGAAATGTCAGTAAGAATAATATAAACGTTAATGAATTAAACAATATAAAACGAAATAAATAAAAATGTGCAGATCAAGTAGATATTAAAAAAAAGAGTAAACAACGTGGCATCATTAGGCGACACCAAGTTGCAAAGGGCAAAGGTTAATAATATCTCATTCTCGGACTTCGTCAGGTTTTGTGTCGATTGATGACTTGCGTTGAAGTCTGTAAAAAATATGGAAAATTGCAAGATGGTTTTTAATTATTCTTAATAACTTAACTAAGCCGCATGTCCTCGTCATAGAAAATGCTTCATACCACTATGTTCAAAAAGATAAAGCGCCAACGATGAGCAACCGTAATAATCAATGAATTGATCTCATGGCTGAAAAACCAACTAATAAAGGCAGACTCAATGATACTGAAGAAACATTAAGATTCGTGAGCATTTATAATCCTTGAACTCTAAAGACATACATAAATATATGGCCCATAAATAAAATATGGGGGCAATAACGTCATTCATTTACCACCATACCACTGGCAGTATAAAGTATATTGAAGATTGCAGTTGAAATTGCATTGCCCAAATCAAAGCTCTGTGTTTCTATGGATTTTAAAATTCAAAACCTATCAGACATATTACTTTTTACTCCCTTTTAAATATTTTTAGACATTAATAATTAACCTCATCATTTTCAACACATTTCTATATTATATACTATATCAAACATATATTTTTGCTATCGTTTCATTTTAAATTGAATTTATATAAACATTTTTATCGTTTTTTTTTCTTGATCACATTATTAAATTGTTATAAATGGTAAATAGAATTAGAAAAATTATATAAGAAGATTGGGAGCATAAAGTTCAGTTTGACATATGTCACGTGTATCAAGCTATATTTCCTCAAGTATAGTTGCCTAACTATTTAGTTTCTTTCAATTCATCGGCCATATTATTAAAAATAAGAATTAACTTACAAGATCAATTAACACAATGTATAATACTATTAAGTATAAAATGACCATTCCTCACCGAGTACAGATTTGGTTTTTGGTACGCACCGCGACACTATTAATTTGTGAATCAATTACTATGTGAGATTCACACAAGCGAATACCTTCAGAAGATCTGTCTATTTAACAATGCCAAAAGATTGTTCCTAGTTAAAAGTCTATGAAATCAACTATCTTAGTGTAATGTTTTGTTAATGTATTGAGAGACATTTATGATTTTATTATATTCAGCATTAGTCATAGAAATGGTAATGCAATCAACCTGACTATCCTTTAAATAAACAACTCTTTCTGCCTATGGATAGTCAGGTACCGTTACAACTGTTTTCCGTGACTGTTGCAAACGTACCAGATAACGAACCGACAGTCTAACATTTTTGGTGCCCACAATGCATACTTGTATCAATAGACTTAATGTAAATTACCATAAACTTTGTAAAAGACATATCAATACTGTTAACATTAAGTATGACCAGAGTGTAGGAGATTGCTTTCGGTGTGTTCGATTGAATCTGCATCGATGTTTTTAGAATACTGAAAGTAGTACAGAAAGTAAGTTTTCTTCACGGTTTATATTTTGAATACGGGAATTGGCGTGTCGATCCACTATTTAGCTATATATATTAACTGCATTGCATTGGTCTAAAATTTAATAATTTACATTAAAACCATATTACTTTGTATGGGTGCTATATTATCATCTTTATCTAAATGTTTTTCTTGAAAAGATACAATGTTTTAGGGTCTGATTAGTTAATGTAAACAGCCATTAAAATTCACGGTATTCCATTTACCTACTCTAAGTTTTAGTAGATTACCTAATAGTCTTATGGCACTTTCATTACTCAAATCATGCCTTTTGTATTGTAGTCAGTATTCATATATTTCACTAAATTGTTACTTAATTATTTTAAATGATATCCATTAATTAATTATTACTTCTTACTTAAGCGAATGTGACAATACAACAAATGAATATGCTAAACTATTATTTTAATTTATTACAAACTATCACTAGTTAAAATTTTTCCTTAATATTAAATTTACTAGACCCATTTTATTTTTTGACGACAGTTCTAGTCAACCCTAACATCGAAGCCAAACTGTCTCGGGTTTGTGTCCCTAAAGGGGCAGATATTTGTGTGATGAATACAAGCATTTTTATCCGAGTCAGGGGTATTTATATATATTTCTATGAATATTACTTATTTACTTATCATATGTTTATCCATTACCCTAGTATTCACGATAACCTAACAGTGCTAAGCTTAATTGGTGTTAATGTAAGAAATATCATTATTCCGCAAAATAATTGAAAAATGTTGCATTAGTCGTTGGCATTGTAAATTTGAATTGTTTTTTTTTTATTTATGGGTACATCTCGCCTCGCTCTGTTATAATATTTTTCAATGTGACGGAGAGCATTAAACTAAACACAGCTTAAAATATTCTTATAAGTAACACCACTTTTTAGTTGGAATTTATCGCAAAATTGTTTCAGGAAGCTTAACATTTTAAGAGAAATCAATCTGCTGTTAAGAAATGTGTCACGTGAATAAAATAATATTATATTTTCACAAAAGGTTTCAAAATAAAGTTTTATTTATAACGACTAATCCCGATTAATTATTCTCAGTAAAAGACGCGGTATAACTATGGTTTGATTACAAGCAACCTTTGTTAGTTTCCATCCTTTAACTGAATTAGTTATCAGAATTAAAAGCAACGTAAATTGTTTCTGGGGGTTGGTTCTTTAATGTGGTCGTTAATAATAGTAAATATTGCACTACGCACAGAAAACTAATTCGCAATATGCTATGTAACAGCAAAAGTTATACATATTTCCAAAATATCACACTCGCACAAGCTACACTCGCAAAAAGTCTTTTTTTTAATAAGTAAGTCATATTACCAAACAAAAAATGTAAATATATAATCAAATATATGTTTACATGTTTTCCTTGGGAATTTGACTTGTCTATGATAGTCTAAAGGCTATCGTAGACAAACAATTATCTTTTAACATAAGCACAACCGCTAGTGCCCAAGGGAGCCAATGTTCGCATCTCTTATGTAATTTTGCACTTAAAAATTAATAAATAACTGTGAACGTTTTTGGAGAATTACAAATCATTCAATTGATATTATTATAGTCTGATGTTTTGTTACTAATTGCTGAAGAAAGCTAAACTAATAAATGACTATAGTATCTATATTCTGGTGTTTACGGAGGTTGTTAAAGTGATTATTTTTAAATATTTTATCTCTCCCGCAATAAGCAAACGAAAATGGAGTGCTAAATAACGCGTTAAAAATCCATCATTAACAATATGGCTTCTGCTAGCTTATCTGAAACTATACGACACCAACATTAGGTTATACTTAGACACTGCCGTGTGATATCGTCATCCGATCGTTTTAAAAATATAGGACGCACTTAAGAAAATGTTTAATTATTTTTTTTACCAATAAATAAATTTAAGTCTTATATCTTATGTAACAAGTGATGGTATTTTTATAACAATGGATGGATTACAATTATGGGTTATATTAAACACTATCTACTAGTCTGGTGTCTTATAACTTGTTTCAAAACTTTAGGTTATCTAGGTTTACTATTAAAAAATTTACTAGTGATACTGTGCCGTCATTCTCCCTAATGGTATTCAAATAAAATGATATTTTAATAATAAGGGTAGATACGTTATAGGCGTTCCGAAAACATTACGCCTGTGTAAACAGTTTTCTATGACCGTATTTATATTTAATTATATATCACAAAATGCTCTCGTGTTAACACACGAGACATGCATAGTTTTAATGTAACTTTTTTCTTACAAATACAACGTCATGTGAATGGAACCTGTAAGAAAGAGACAGCAATATTTCATACGTAATTGAAGCGATAAGGATGAAAAAAATATATCAATATTCTAACAGCTAGTAATGAGATTGAAGGGATCAATAATAAAGTATAAATAAATAATCAATAGTGCTGTAGAATTTATTGATTACCATCTTGTTTTGCATTATCTAAGTTTAATTCTATTTTTAAAACGAAATAAAAAATGTTGAATTTCGTCTTACCATTGTGCATCGGGTATATAAAGTAAAATCGCGACTTATTTCTCATTTTCGCCAGACTTATTAACAAGTTCTTAGTTACCAATGTACATTCAAAATCAAATCAGCTTTGAAAAACTGACAAATTTCTTCATTTTTAATATATAAATTAATATATGACTATTGCTAGATTATGGTCAAATGAAATACTTTATTTACATAATTTTGGATGGATTTCAATGGAGGGCTTAGCATTCTGTGATTGGCTGCTTAAGTAACATCTGTATACATTAACGCGTAAATAATAAAACAATAGCCGTCTTTTTCTTCGTATTGTTTTAATTATTTCGTTCTATTATACATGATTTCATGTACATTATCATTACATGATAATATGAAATGTACAGAGGATAATTATAACGTTAGACACGTTATAGACCCCTATATAATATCATTGCTTAGTTGTTAAACTGTTTTTACATACTTACACTAAAGAACTAAAGCTTATAATTAAGTTCTTACACTTATTTAGCTAAACTATAGCATATTATTAATGTGCTCGTTTTTTTCATAGGGTTGGTAACGATTAGTAGGTAATTAGCATTTAAAACAAAATGTTTCGACTGACAGAAATCATTTAGTAATATAAAATATTATATTTCTTTATATTGTCATATTACCGGTTTCTTTGAGGCAAACATTTTACTGTGAAAATTATACACATACAAATGACTTGAAAATAAAACGTAAAGATGAATTGAACGTTACTAGAGCACTTAGTTTAAAGATATCTTTATGTAAATAACCTAACTTTTAAAGTCTCTTTTTTTAAACGGTTCATTTTCATTTAAATATATTGTTTGAAAGTCGTTAACACAATTATATCGGAAATTTACTGCTAGATCGACATTTATAGTTTATTATATTTTCTGTGTTCATCTGAATGTCTTCTTGTAATTTCTAAAGGTCCCGAAATGCTGTATCGATTTCGAAGTAGAATCTAAAAACGACTTGAGATCTACTTAAATCTTCCAACACCTTTACCCCTATTTTTATCTTTTTCTTTATTGAGTGACTAACACCTTTGTGGTATTTATTAGTTTCGAGTTTTACCCTAAATATGACGTATTTCATCAACTTGTATTAGTTTTACTTTCGATACTGTTAAGCTGGCTGGCTATTTTTATGTGCTAGCTTAATTATTTAGTTGACGTCAGTGTTATTTTCGCGTTAATAAATTTAATAACAAATGACAAAGTGTTTTATTTGCAACTTAGCATGGTAATTTTGAAAAAAGTAGAGAAGTGCATAATAATATTGACAACATCTATATTCATCATAATCAGAATGAATTAAACGATCACTTGCTAATGCTTATTTATAGGTAATTATCGAGTGTGATAGTGTAATGTTATAAATTAGTCTCCGTAATAGTTCGCATAGTATTCAATAAACGCATAAAATTAACATCTACAGCGTTTTTAGTTAGTTGATAATTTATTGGAGCCCTATGCCAACACTTGCCAAAATTAAGTTCCCCTCAATACCTGTCCATGAAAAGGCAAAACAAGGATAGTACAAAGAAGTGCAATAATTCGCAGTTGCGTTATAAGCGTTAACCTAGTCTAAAATTGAGTATGTTCTCTAAACGTATTTTTAGGTAACTGTCAAAAATTGTAATCGGGTTCAACATCATCAAACCAATAATAATTGATTTCGTTATAGTAAATATAAAAGTTTCAATAACCAAGAATTTTTAGAAATTATACTGAAATAATATAATATAAATCGATGCCAATAGACCAAAAAATAAACAATAAGTTTATAAACATAATACAAGTTGGTCAGATGTGTGCCTTGAAATGGGCATGCGCATAATTCAATGTTTGTGCTTTACAAATTCTGTTATTTTAAGGTAATTGTTTTTGCTGGTAAAGAAATAATACAAAAACTACATTGAAAAATAATTTATTCTTCATGATTAGCTGATTACTCTTGTTATATATTTAGAAAACCTTCAACAATATTTGTATATTTTATATTAAGAAATGTTATAAATTATCATTGCTGGATTGTAGTATTTGGCATATCACTGCAAGACTCGTTTCGTTTAATCTGTACGACATTAAAAATACATAGGTGTACATAAATATTTTAAATAGTTTCGATAGGTTATGATAAGAATTAGATGTCAGATGACGAAGGAATTTACACGTGTGCAGTGGGGTGAAGGAGCGGCGGCTCAGCGGATACACCAACGTACAATAACCGCGCAACAATACAACAAGATGTAACAACTTCATTATACCTCACTTTACTCTAACTGTTAAGTTGAACAAATATAAAATGCGTAATGCTCTAAGAGTTTACCCTAAGTATACATCAAAATGGAAAATGATCGAAATAAAGACTTATTTACATGACCTATTACCCACAGAACACTTAATTAAACGGGATCCGATTCACTACACGATCGATAGCAGATCAAATTCAGTATACTCCTTACAACCTACCACTAAACGATCGGGAAAACGATCGTCGAAACGTATGTATGTAAATTCAAATCTAGTCTATCACAGCTCACTTAGAAGTACAAGCGGTATCCGCATCGGCTTCGAGCGTCCGAACGGTCCAACGTTTCTCACTAACAGCCCGGCAAGATAAGTCGCTACACGTATGAAGGCGAAGGTCCGCCGCCATACTCGCAGAGGCGCATGTCGGGCGGGTGGTACCGCGCAAGTTTCCGACCCGACAACGCGTAGATTTTAAACACGCGCGTCAGCAGCCTGTACTACAAGGGTGTGTTCTCGCAGAGTTTCGCGCACTCGCCGCAAACCAATTGGCCGGCTGCATGCCTCACCTGACATTCTGGCTTCGTCAGTTCCACCGCCAGTAGCACTCGTGCCTGCTCATGAAGCACATTTCGTTCGTCTTCATCCCTGTCGCAATTTAGTTCTGGAGAACTTGCACTCGACGGTAACTGGCATTTACGTCGACCCCTCTCTATAATCACATGTTCGCGTCCGAGTAACGGTTCGCTTGATGGTTTCGACGACTCATCGTGGTTATACTTAGGTTGACGCACAGGCATTCCACACTTTGAAGTAGTCGGAGAAGGAGAACCTGGTGGCGTCAGAGTTTCTTCAGTTGGAGGGGGGGTGCACTGCAGTGGTTTGATCATTGCCAGCAGGCGCGGGGGCCCACGCTCAATCATGTTGATGTGTATTCCATCGGGAATTGGGATGGGTGAGTTTCTGCGAGAATTAACCGATCTTTCGGTGGGCGTGTAATAAACGGACATCTTGCTTTCGTCGTCCGGAATTGGGTTCGGTAGGTGTGCCAGCTTTTCTATCTTTGTCTTCAGATACATGTCTATTACCTCGACGTCAGGGTCGAACGCCATTGAATCACTGCGACCACAGGAACCACTGCGACAATTCTCGAAGTAAAGGCTCGGCAGGTTTTCCAACACTTTATTCAGGGTCTGCTGTTGATACTTGTATGATTCGCGTAGTCGAAGGATCTGGTGGGCACTGAACTTCCTAATCTTGTTTCTTTGAAATACATAGTTCTCCCGCACCCAGTTCAGTTGGCTTGTAGAGTATTCTCTGACGCGTTTCACCTGCATACCAATTTATTAACACCATTAAAACCACATAAGAACGCTTATTAAAATGGTGTTTTCTATGTACAGCTGCTGATAATAGTAACACTATTACATATAACGACTGAAAAGTATTAAAAAAAATTAAAGTGCCCAAAATTATAAAACATGTTTATGTATTTTATATAACAGTTAAATAATTAAATTAATTGACTATCATCTATAAATATATATGCATAAATGCCTAGTAGTTAAACTGAAATACTTCTCACTCTAGTTGAAGTATTTGGAGTAATATCCTTATAATAAGTGAATAACAAAACATTACCTGATCATAATATTGGTCTTTCATAGCCGTTAAGTGATTCGTTCCTATATCCCGTATATTGCGTAAATGGCTAGCTTGCGATGAGTAACTGTTCTGTATCCATTCCATTTGCTGAGTACAGTTGTCCTTGATTCGATGTACCTAAAAGTGGTTAAGAAAACAAGGATTAATAATTTTAAAATGTTATTGAATGTGCTGTTATCATGTCAAATTAAACTTACTTGAACGGCGTAATTTTCTCGAAGTTTATCTAATTGCTGTTTCTTGTACTGTTCTATATTGTCTAGCATGCTATAAATCTGTCGCGTGCGTGGCGCATCCCTACTAACGCATGTACAACAACTGCAACATGTTTCCATTAGACGGAACCTGTAATAAAAAATTAAATATTAATTACAAATCTCATCCATCAAGTTCTTCTCACAACTGTAATATAGCCCAAAACTTTTACTTTTTGCTTTGGAAGAGCAATTCTTCAAAAGCAAAAAATAATTGGTGCAATAAACATTCATTGCAAATGAATATTTAAGTATAATCAATTGTTTTAAAAGCCATGAAACTAACCTGTAGAATACATATCTCAGAAACTGTACCAATAATGTCAGACCCAAAAATCCTGCAGCACATAAAGCTCCACATATAAGACTATTTATTTTGATTTCAAACATTGTCATAGGATCTATGTTAAGGATGACTTCAGCTGATACATTGGCTGAAGGATTTGTTGCATAGCATAAGTATGTTCCACAGTCTTCTCTATGAATGTCAGTGATAAATAGTGAACCATCATCAAGGACTCTGACACGAGATTTCTCATTATCTATCGGATGATAGTATTGGTCATGAGCTACTCCATGTTTGTGAAATATATCTGGTATCAAGGGATCAGGGTTCCAGTGATATACCACACTAGTTGGTGTAATCCAAGTTATTGATGGAGCAGGGTTTCCGCTAAATTTACATTCCAATAGTGCATCTGATTGCAACCTGTATAAAGTCAATGGGCTACTACGAATTAGCTCTGGTTCTTTGCAATTGGTGTGTCTTAATATCGGCAACATGTCGTTTGGATAGGACAAGGGGCCACAGCTCAAATCTGATTTAATTATTTGAGGCCGATGGTCTACCCAGCCAGCGAACCATGCCATTCTGCAGTCACATGCCCAAGGGTTGTTAGCTATCTTTAACTCTTGCAATTGCTCCAGCTGTTTCATAGATAGAGGTAAAAATGATAATAAATTAGCACTTATATCCAAGTGTGTAATTGATGGTGTATCTTGGAAAACAAATGGCTCTATTTCTCGTAAATTGTGGTTATCTCTTATATATAGTTCCTGTAAATTATTTAAACCCTTGAAATTTGTGTTTTGTAAAACTGTGACTTCAGTGTGATCGAGGTAGAGAGTTTTAAGATTTTCGTTATTATGGAAGAGCATTGGTGGCAACAATCTCAATCTATTTCCTCCCATATCTAACCATCTTAAACTTTTAAGATTCTTAAAAGCATCACTTGATATGTTTTGGAAGTTATTGTAACTTAGATTTAAATTCCTCAGCTGTTCAAAGAAATCAAACATATTTTTAGGAATATAGTCTAATTTGTTGCTTGATATATCGAGTGACTCCAATTTGTTCAAGTTGACTAGAGCATTAGGAGTAATTTTGACTAGGCTATTATTATTTAGGAACAATGTTTTTAGTTGTCTGTTCGGGTTAAAATAGAAATCTAAGAATGTTGCTATTCTGTTGTATGATATATCCAAATATTGCAATCTAGTCAGTGGTGCAAAGACCTGGAATGGTATCACCTGAAGATCATTGTGAGACACATCTAAAACTTCCAAATTTTCTAGATCAATAAAGCTTAATCGTGGCATATCATCAAGCCTGTTCCATGATATGTTTAAATATTTTAGACGAGTTAGTTTCCCAAAGAGTTTGTTTTCAGTTCTTTTGATTTCGTTTCTGCTCAAATCGATGTACTCTAAACTGTACAGTCCTTCGAATGCACCTATGGTGAGGTACTTGATGTTTGAATTGGTCCAAGTGACCTCTTGAAGGTTGGAACCATAGTTGGCTAGGAGTGATCTTGTAAGGTTGGCCCCTTGGACTGCAGTCGATAGGCATGAGAGCCGAGTGGAGGCACAAGAACATGAGGCAGGGCAGACTTCTGCCTTCACAGCTGTGCAAATAATTGCCAGCACCAATATATTGTGCAGCCAATACATTATATTAGTACCCTCATAGTCCTATTTACTGTAACAAGAAAACTCAATTTTAGCTTCTAACAAGGATAATGGCTCTGAATACTGTTTATTTGTGACCTACCATTACAGATTACCTGTTACCATTGCCACTACAGATAAACATTTAATTTCATTAACCTCAATGCAATTAAAATGTTGAATAATATTAAAGTTATACATTTTCCTAAATAGCACTGATTTTCTAGAATGAAGCTGCTTAAAATTATTATTTGTTTGTTTTAAATTTTAATAAGTAAATTACTCACATATTCATGAGAAACATGCATATATCATTCTGTGTGTTTTATTTCAACTCTACTATATATGAGATCTTATTAGGTTCTATAAGTGGTGTTTTTCTATTTAAAATTGTTTGTTATTCTAGTCAAATGAATAATGAACTAGTAAATTAAAAAATAAAGTTTCACCATTGTAAAACTAAATTTTCGTTTGTTACAGTCAAAGAGTCATGATTGTTCCAATGATCACCTTTTATTAGAAACAAAGTTTCGTGGTTTCAGAACGGTGCACAATTAGTCGCACCCAAGTCTTTATTGTAACTACACTTGACAAGCTCACCTTATAGAAAACGGCAGTGATAATTCCTAGAACATTCCCACTTTTTCTATGTGGTTTTTCCACACTTATATCACATGTACACTTTGATTAACTCTTTAAATATACATAAAATACAATTTACCTAATACTCGTCCACATTTTAATCCAACTTGCATAATCCACGTTATTTTGTGTTGACAACAGATGCGACTGGACCAGCCATATTTCATTTGAGAACCCTTCACCTCGTTATTAAGACACATTAGATTCCATTGTAGATAACCGCAAACTATACACACGCTAGTTTTACAATATTTGCACAAAATTTAATACATAAATTTCACAAGTAAAACAATAGGCTTTCCGCTATTTGTTAATGAAATACGCTGTCACTACGACGGAGTCGAGCACTGGAAAGAAATAAATGGCGGCCGTCGGGGTTGTGCCGCGCACAGTCCTTGTCTGACGTACAAGACTGCGCAGCTTGCGTCTCGTTCGCTCATTGGCCCAGTCAGCTGTAGGGAGCGGCGACGGCCGAGTATGACCGACCCGAAGCGAAAGTGCTTTCGGAAGCGCGCTGTTGTCTGAATCGTCGCCGGTCATAGTACGCATTCTTGCAAGTACATCATGGCTGTATTTTCTTGGATTCGATGCATTGGGGACTAGCTCTATCTAACGGGGTTTAGTTTAGATGTATGGTTTTAAGAAGAAATATACGTATATTGAAATACAATGCCTTTCGTATGGAAAATGCCGACTAGCAAATATTTTGTCGGTTTAAACAATTATTTTAAGATTTTTTTATATTACCTGGATAGTCTTTAGGATTTACTCGACTTATTTCTATGTAAAATATGTTTTTTAATACTACTTTATAATAATTACAGTCAAAACTCAGTAATGCCGTAACTACTTTAAACTATGTATTTAACTAATATCGGTAAAAGGAATTATGTCCCAATATTTTAGTAACAGTCAGTTTTAATCACGATAACAAGAGGTATCTATATTAAATTAAAAAATAGTAATAACTATTTTATTTCAAAATATCAATATATATTATCAAGGGTAATAAAATATTAAGCTACTTCATTAGGTATTCTTAGGTCTAAATATTCATAATAATGCTTGTCTAAAATATATGTAGACATTTATAATTCCATATTATCTTTCCCTTCACTAACTTGTCATATTTACTTTTGAATATATTTTATTTCTATAGAAAAATTTCATTTATTCTATCTTTAGGATTAATTTTAGTCAAAGGTAGGTTACTTTTTTTAAGTTTCGATGTTATGCCTCTGTGATGTGGGTAAGAGCACATTGAATCATGAAAGCAGATGAAAATCAGAGGTCAATTTCACTATTTATGGTATAATAAACTTATAGTGAGTTTCGATAATGATGTGCAATGAGGGTTTATTTTTATTAATATTGTATTCATTGCAAGACAGGTTGAGGATAAACCGTGGTTTTCAGAAATAATAAAAATTAAAAAGTCAGATTATTGCCTAAACTTCAATTCTATCAAGATACATATTTGTATAATTAGAACTAAAAGTTTGTATAAACATAATTTTGCATTTACAATGCAATATTTATATAAGATATATAAGATACTATGACATTAAATATTTTATATCTTAAACGACATTTTTATGTCGTTTAAGATATAAAATATTTTTTAGTTAGTTTTTTAGTTTATAATACAGAAGAATACTATATTAAATATTCCAAACCACTAAAAAATAACTTTGTTGTAGCTATCGGCGTTATAAAATACAAAAAGAAATCATCTGAAATATATGTATTTCGAGTACATTTATAAGTCTAGATACATTTTAGTTGTTTAGTATAAGCACTGTTGCTAGTGGTTTAGTTGCGCTCCATTTACGACCTTAATATATTTTTTTATTGATTTCACTAAACAATGCCCTTTAGATAATGACTTGGACGACCATTTGGTGTAACGGGAGCGATCCTGCCTTTCGCACCGACGGTCCAGGGTTCGAATCCCGGAAGGGGCAGATGTTTGTATGATGAATACGAGCATTTGTACCTGAGTCATGGATGTTTGTATATATTCCTATGAATATTACTTATTTATGTATGATATATGTATGTCTATCCGTTACCCTAGTATCAATAACACAAGCCTTAAAGTGCTTACTTTGGGCTAGGTTCATTGGTGTGAATGTAGGATATATTAATTATTTATTATTATTAAAGATAGTGGGTTTGAAATGATAGTGACCTGAGGCCGATTATATTAAACGAAAGCAATGTTATTTGGATATCAGCACCTTCTCACTTATGCCATAATCGTGGGACGACACAAGCACTACACCCACTTTTATAGTGACCATACTTATAACATTAAGTAACTATAGATATAGATAACTCTCCACTAATGAATAGTAATATTGTTATACGGATAGTTCTAATTGTAAATGTGACCGAAACAAATTATGTAATACGTTATTGTAACGGTACTTATGTTACGTTTAAACTATACATACTAATCATAATATAAATATACTGAATTAGCTGACCCGCTGCTGTCGTATAAATTAAAATGAAACCAATCATATGTCCTAAGTCTGAACAAATCCAGCAAAATAAAAAAAAATCATCAAAGTAGGTTAAGTAGTTTCGGAGTTCATCGTAGTCAAACACTGTGACAGGTTATTTTTATACATTGACATTAAAAAGCCTATCTTTCTCTTCTTATTCTACAATCTTTTTGTATCTTTGATAGATATTCCCTTTACCAACTTTTCTTTCAATCCTATAGTGACGTTACATCTTCTCATAATAAATGTCAATCAATTTGTAACTTAACGCGATAAAAATATATTCTGATTTTGACGAGAATGTCATGACCTGCCTATTTATGTCCTCTCCGCTAGTCGCAGCGTATGTTTAAAATGTTGTATATAGTAAAATAAGATTTTAAATGAAGATTATATGACATATCTATAACATTTATTTAGTTTATTTACTACGGTCTATAGTCGACTGCTTTAAAAAATATATATTTTTATTAGCGTCAGAGCGTAGAACTCGTTGTACTATAAATAAATAAATAATATTTCTTACATTCACATCAATTACCCTAGCCCAAAGTAATAGATATGTAATAATTATAAAAATATATATAAACACCCATGTCTCAGGTACAAATGCTAGTATTCATCATACAAAAATTTGGCTCTTCCTGGATTCGAACCCAGGACCGAAGGTGCGAAAGGCAGGATCGCTACCGTTGCACCAAAGTTACATATATACCAAAGCACATAACGTGCTTATGATTAATGAAATGAAATTTGTTTATTCACACAAAATAGAGTAGGTAATTACATGTTGGTCGGTGGTCAAATCGATTTTGAACGTCTATTTTGCCAAACGGAGGGCATGTGAATGACAATAAAAATTAGTAATAAGATAATTCAATAAATTATACATTTGATAAAAAAGTTAATAAATGAAGTTAATAATTAAATAATTACTAATAAATCGGAGGTCATATTAATTCATTTCATGTAAATTTTTTAATCTAAATATTCCTAATCGAGTAAAAGCATTTCACTATTAGCCACATCTGTAGTTTGGTTTTAAGAATACCTACATGACATTACAATTTAATATTTTCCATAATTAATCGTTAAAATGTAATTTATCTATTAAGCTCGTAGTTTGGTTTGTTAATGTTCGTTATTTATTTATTTGATCATGGTAATAGATGTTTCTAGGATAGCTAGGATATATTTTCAATTTAGGTTTATAAACAGTCTATACATAGATATATTTGACTTCATTTTGTCCACGCCAAACCAACGAATCTGGAAACTTCTTTAGCTTCTGACGTCACGTTCTGTTCTATTTATCAAACTTTGACGTTTGCGTGATTAACTAAATAGTGTTTGGTAAATATTAGCAAAATGTTGAACTAAACAGCGATATATGTAAAAAAGTAAAACGCTTAAAAAATATCGTTACAATGATAAATATCAAAGTTTTAATTTTTTTAAAGATTTATGTTTATTATTATTTATTATTTATTTATTATTAATGGTTAGGTAACATCACTAACTGTTATAAACA
This sequence comes from Calamotropha paludella, assembly GCA_927399485.1. Lineage (NCBI taxonomy): Eukaryota > Metazoa > Arthropoda > Insecta > Lepidoptera > Crambidae > Calamotropha > Calamotropha paludella. The sequence continues at coordinate 12,343,091 of OV656803.1, read as the reverse complement.
TGTCAGACAGCTGTTGAAATAGTTAATACCTTGATGGTCGTAAACGGTTTTTTCGATTCCTATTGCAAGAGTCCAGAAATTTCTAGACGCCCTGCGCGATCTCATTGGGAGCGTTCAAGTATTACGTAACGCAATTTTTAAAGATTTTTGACCTTCCCTCCCCCCTTGTAACGCGCCGTAACGTTTTACTGTACCCCCCCTCCCCCTCTCTAAACGTTACGTAACACTCAGTGAACATTTTTACCCAAAAGTCGCAAAAGTTATGTTATGGAAAGTACATGAAAGTCACTGAAATATCGTTTTTATATTTTTTGCTGTAATTATACTAAATAAAACAAGACATTTTTAACCCGCAATACATGCGTATTTTGTATATTTTATTAAAAATTTTTGGCTTTATACACAATTGTTTCCTTCGTTCTCCTATTATAGCTTTATTACTAATAAACTCTTAAAATAAAATAAAATAATTAATTAAACCTGTGGCAATGCAATTATTAACAGAAACCTAACTGAAATTAAACATTTTAGTCGAAATAAAATCGTATTCGTAACAAAATAAAAAAAAAATAAAATCTTTTCTTAACAAAATAAAAAAAAACAACTATTAACTAAGTAAGTAGGTCTATTAAAAAAAAACAATAAGTTTTCTTGCCTGTAATTAAAAAAAATGAATATTTTTTTAAATATTAATATTATATATAATAATTTCTATTATTTTTTAAGATTTTTTTTTTCGGTTAAAAATTATGCGTAAACGAAAGTAAATTTCAAAACAAACTGAGCGCCTTTCCATTGGTTGTTACGTCACATGACATGAAGCCATGCATTTGCCGGCAACATATATAATTACAATGTATGTAGATTCACCTATAGTAACTTGGCGAGTCATGTCATGTGACGTCATTCAAAGCGCGTGAAAATTGCGACTGTTTAAATTACGATTAATGTACTGACCCAAGAAAATATTTGTTTTATAAAAATTAATTCTACAAGTATTTTTCTATTAAAAATGACTTTATTTAAAGATTTATACAATATAAAAATTATGCAAGAAACCTATTTGATTGAAATTACTGCCCCTCTGTCCACGTGTTTACTAGCCACTCAGGTTCTTTCATCACTGGCTTCAGTAAGAACATTTATTCTCAGTTGCAGTAGGCCAATTTTCTTCATAAGAGTTGCTTGAACCGCTTTACTTGGAACATTTTTGGTGATGTCCGAAACAATCAGTCATGTTTGGTTCCGTAGACGGGGTCTCCGCAGTTTCCTCATCAGTATTCTCACTTCGCTCATCGTGGGTAGCGCTCATCTTTCGTTTGACGGCATTGCTTTCTCGTCCAGCGACTCCAACAATCGATTCCATAAGAGATGAATACGTGGATGAAGCTACAATATCCGAATCCTATAAACCAAGTGAAAATAAATTAAGAATAGGTATTATTGAGAACTGCGATAAAAAGATAATATACACATACCTATACAAGCAGATGCACCTGGTTTTGTTGAAGAGCACCTGAAGTCGAGGAGACATTGAGACCTAGTATTGCTTGCGTACTTGATGTTTTCATTGGTAGCTAAAAATATATAATACTTATGACCAGTTCCGTTATGAAATATCGGGGTTTGGATTACATATTATAATACCTATGTCATTATTACATTCCAGCAGTAAACTTACCTGTGTAAAATAAGTAAACATTGTTGCTTTTTTCTTCGTGGCCTTCACCTTCAACTCACGTATAACATCATTTATATGTTCAATAAACTTTTCTTTAGTTTTTCTTTAGCCGTTTTCCAAATTTCGGTGGCATTTTTTTGACACAGTTGCGCTGGTAAGTCAACATGAGAGCCTTTATAGGCCAAGAACAGCTGATACAAATCTCCTTCTTTTGAGGACATTACAATGTAAACGTTATGAACACACTTTAATAACACAGCAATACTAGACTACAGCAATGTGCTCCTGCATAAACACTAACAAATACTGACAACGAAAACAACATTAAATGACGTACAATACAATCGAGAGATTCCCCGTAAAATACTAGACCAATTCAATTAAGGGATTCCCCGAAAACCTAAACGAAAAATTGGGAGTTTTGATTCCCTTTTTTTCTTTAAAGAAACAATGTTACGTAACGTTTTGTAAGAAAGACCCCCTCCCGCCCCTGTAACGCATCGTAACGTTTTACGAGACCCCCCCCCCCTCCCCCCAAATTGCGTTACGTAATACTTGAACGCCCCCATTGCTAACAAAACAATATTGCGCATTTATCTGTTGTTTAATCACTAAGGACAATGGACAAGTGTAACAAAGAAAACTAAAATTATTTATCAATCAATCAAGACTATTTGCCATAACGTTTTGTTTGTAGTACGAAGAACTACATATTTCTTCATTTAGCGGTTCATCTACATACCTAAAGTATCTTATGTAGATAGACAACGTTTAGTAATCTTAAACACCATTATTAGTCAATTATTATGATTATGAGAGATCCCGATTTATTTACCTTTAATTTTTTATAAGCTTTTAAATAAAATATTAAATTTGCTGAACATTACAAATAAGGCAGGCTGACTATTTTTCTGGGCAGTTCGATATTTCGAGTAGCTGTACAGTCAAGACCAATAATATACATGATGTTTCTTCTAAGGTCAAGCCGGTGCTGATAGCTGAGTATCATATCTATCGATTTAACCCTCATAGTATGTTCCGCGATTTTCTAATAAAAAATAATTATAATTCATAAAGGGGACAAAAATAAAACTCAAATTGCAAGATAACCGTTTATAGTTTAAATCGTTTATAACATCAAATAATGGGGGAAAAACCCCTACTTTGATAAATAACTAATCACAGCGCACAACCAATCACCGCAATCGGCCAATTACACGTAATCGTTTAGTGACTTTCAAAGCATGATACTCATTTAATAATTGTACTTTTATTCATAATTTTGTTTTCATGATAATAATTACTGAGCAATTACAGGCCTCAATATGGTGGCGTCCTCGCATCCAACTTTAAGCATAATTGCATATACGCAATTATAAAACTCATCATTTATACGACACTGTAACCATTTCCATTAAACATACAACACTAGTTTTGAAATTCGACAAGAATCGATAATTAAGTAACACGACGATAGAAATGTCAATAATCTTTCAATGCTTAACACCATCAAACAGTAATAACCTCACTTTACTAACTATACTACTTTGCTAACCTTACTACTATGCAAATCATAATACTTTCCAAACCACTCTACTCTGCTTACTGCATTTTTTTGCTAATCTTACTCTACGAAACATATCACTTTACCATCTCTGAGAATCTTAACTTATGTCAAAATACAAAGAAAACTTCTTACAGAAAGTCTTACACTTCCGCGCTCGTACATGCAACGGTTGTGATGAAGCCGTGGTGCAAAAATTTGAAAATAGCAAAACATACCTACATGGGGATTACTTCCGGACTTCTGCTTGACCCTGATTTTTTTGGTGGCTTTTGTTACCATGTTACATTGTATTGACAGCAAACAACGAAACAGCGGAAAGGAAGTAATCAAATAACGTAAAGTGTCATAGTTCTTTGATTTACTATTGCGTACATATTAGTCCTGACTGAAGTGGCATTAGCGGTTGATTTCTTTGCTAGTTGACTGTCATTGTTATGAATAGTAATGAGTATTATTCTAAAAGAAACAAAGTATTATATGACTAGGTACGGATAGTAGCCAGTTTCCTCAATTAATATTAAATTGAATTAATAATAAATCGAATGGAAAAGGTTGACACTTATTTTATAGGTTGGCGTGTTGTTAAATAAACTTAGAGATTATAAATTCGTAAAACGCAAAATTTACTTAGGAGATTGCAAACTACAACTAAAGCATTATTTCTGAGAAGTATTATTAGAAATAGTGCTTTTCCTTCGAAATACAGCGTATGTGTACTTGTTAGCATTGCAGTTTATTTGTTATGTATTTTTTTATATTATTTTCAAAGAGGCCAGAAATTACACTTTGTTCTATATAATTCAATAAAATAAGCGATGAAGTCTAGTCATTATAACACATAATTTACTAATGTACTAGTAGATTAAAATAGGTATATAATGTGGTGCCGATTATAAAAATGTCAATGTGTTTTTATTATTTTATTTTGCATTCACAATGTAGGTAATATTTGTATAAGGTATAAAATACGGGCTCGGAGGCGTAGTTGTTTTTTACACACGTATTTTATACCTTATACAAATGTCAATGTCTTTGTCTATGAACCTATGATTCATTTGAACGAACCATCCGGTGGGCAGTTGGCGCGTATGCAAACAATTTCTTTATTCGTTGTTCCTCCATCCTTTCTTTGAGATACGGAATAAAACGCTTCCACTCGTTCTTAACAGAAAAGAGACTTACTTCACAACAATAACAAAACTTTAATTTGCTCGCAATGGATTCACCAGGGAATAGATAAAAAACATAAATTCCCATTCGATTTGTCGTGGCTATAGTATGAGCACATCAAGTTTACAGTTTGACGTTTGAGCCTATCTATTTCATTTATACTCACCAAACGAAAATTAGCTTTGCTTGTTGTTGTGTTGCAAGTCTGACTTTATAGAAATTTTACAAAGGAAGAACTTTTTAAATGGAAAGATTAATATATATGTATTTCAGTTATAAATGTTATGGGGATGAGAAACCCATTATTCTATCTGAAAAAACACGATTGTGGGTGTGAAAATTAAATGTACAGTCAACAACATATTAACCAATACAACACTAAAAAAATTACATTTACCAAAAATTCAAAGATGGCATTTTTAGAGATCACGTGTAACGCGTAAGTATAAATAAAGCAATCTGTTATAAAATGATTTTATTATCTGTCCGGCTTATTTTATTATTCTTTCTTTTGATTAATCTATTACGTATTCTTGAAAGTACTTCTTCGTGTGTATTTATTATTCACTTAAATACCTATAATTTTAATCACAACCATCATGCACTATAATACTGCAATAAAGTTGAAGAGAACTGTTAACTTTGTTTGGTTATCGTTATAATATCCATTTCTTTTGACCTCAATCTTGCATTGGTTTATAATAGCTAGCACACTCCCAGCGTTCAAGCATTCGATAAATATTTCCTTTTATTATTAAGTTATTATGTACAATTTGATTGCCTGTTTTTGAACAACTTAGACGATGTTATTTAGTAGAACGTAGCTAATAGTGCACTCTGGTATATATATAGAAATCTCGTGTCATAGACGGCTTGACCGTTTTTATGATATTATGTGCATATTTGTTAGGTCTGAGAATATGTCGTAGGTTATTTTTTATACTTCTAGATGTTAAGGGTGGGGCCCTCTACCACCACGCGTACAAAGTCGCGGGCAACAGCTAGTATAGTCTCCGGCAAATAAGTTGAACATGATTTTGAAATCACGTGACATGCGCAGAAGCAAGTTTAGGTACTTTATTCACTACTGCACATGTCACGTGATTTCAAAATCATGTTCAACTTATTTGCCGGGGACAATATGTATATTTTATATAAACGTATCCGTACATACGTATTTAAACACACTGGTTGGGAGCGGTAGGTTTAATTATAATTTTGTATAATTTGCAAATGTGTGTGAGCTATTTATTGCAAGCATTTTATGCACTTTGTATAATTTACGCTCACAGATTTGTATATGCAACCAATTCGAAAGCTTTAGTTCGAAATTATATTACTCGAGACTAAGATCAACCACGAATTAGATTAAACACAAAATTTCACAATCCAAAAAAAACTTTCTGCTATTTGTAAACGTGACAAACAATCAATAATTATTATCAAAGTTAAAAACTGTACGCAGATTAGATATCAATTGTTGTTACCAAATTTTTGCTGCTAATTGACTGAATGAATCACTTCAAACATCAAAAAAGATTTTTAAATAAGTTTTATGTTAAGATGATGATAATGGTAGAGTAAAAAAAAGCGTAAACACACGAACGCTAAATACCGTAAAACACAAGCTGACTTCGTCCTTTTTTACTGAAATGTAATGAATTTTAAGATGTTTACCTCGTGGAAATACATAAGAATTAATATTGGCATTTGATGGAGTCTTAGCCAGCCTCGGTTGCATTGTATCACTACATAGTATAAAACAAAGTCGCTTTCTCTGTCCCTATATCCCTATGTATGCTTAAATCTTTAAAACTACGCAACGGATTTTGATGCGGTTTTATTTAATAGACAGAGTAATTTAAGAGGAAGGTTTATATATATATAACACATGCATATTATAGTAGAGCATTGCATCCGTGCGAAGCCGGGGCGGGTCGCTAGTGTAATATAAAAATATTCCTATTGAGTAGGTTCTTACTTACTTAATGTCTGGACAGTGTTAACTAGAGATAATTTCCCGTTTATCATATTCTAGTAAAATAATATTCAATAAATAATATATTCATTCATTCATGCATTACTTTTATGTGAATAATAAATACAGTGCGTGTTTCTATTGTATATTATTATCAAATTCATCTACATTTATAAGACTAAATTCTCATAACCAAGTCTTTATCGCGTGAGAAATTTGAAACGGGACGTGAAAGTTTAAAACTACCTATTACTTTTATCTATACTTACATGGTTTCCTTGCCTAAACAATAGCTTTATCTATGTAACTTCCAAATATTCAGACAGTTATATATAAAAACCAGTTTCTTCCTGCGACTTCGTCCGTGTTGTCTTTAGAAGATTTCAGGTGGATCTGCAGGTCGATTGATAACTTTACAATTTTAGATACATTTCTAAAATCATACCTAAATGTTTTTTTTCTAGCTGGGTTCAAGACTAGTTGCAATGAGATACGCCGCACACTTGTCATTTTACACCAATAAAATACTATTACTATAGTAATTTACAAGTGTTTTTATTACACGGTTGCTAGTTGCCTCAGACAAGTGAACTAAATTAATTGTACTCGATGTAGGTACTTAATATATTATTTACGAATTAAGCGAGACTTGTTATCATTAACGATAATTAAAATCAAGTTGTTAATTGAAATTAAAGTTTTCAATAAATAAATTGTGTTTTAGCTATTAAATAGTTAGTTCACTATACATACAGAACATAAATAGCCGAAGCCTAAAATATAATAACACGAATGTCTTGTTTAATTCGGTCGGTAGTATACCTATACCAGTTTCCTAAAAGTATTAGGTCCAAGTAACACAATTTCTACATTTGTGATTAGATCTTTCAAATCCATCTGGTTTATAATATAAAGCAACCTTATTTTGTAATCACAATTGTGTCGTTCCGCATAATAATGACTCAGTTGCACTCTTCGCCAATTAAAGCAAACTTTGTCAGTGAATATTAGGTACAAATATAATTTATTTCGAATGTGAACGCCTTTCCAGATATTTCCACGTTTATATACATTCGTTTTCGATGTGAAATTATAATTCAAGATATTTGCATATGAATTCGTTTTATTAGTTTTGTTTTGTCGATGCATTGGAAACCCCAAATACCTTTGACACGCCATGTTTTACTTAATATTACTACATAATCGCTCGATTGTATTTATTTTAAGATTGGGGCTGCTTTTATTTTTAATCTTCATATGTTTGGGTATCGGTTTATAATAAGTGAATTCCACTCGTCGCTTACTTTACGTTACATTTAATAATCCGATTATAACGTAGCATTTTCTCATGTTAACTGCACAAATAATTGTCTTATCGTAGTGACAGCGAAAAATTACTGACACGTGTTTACTTTTTCTAAACCACGCAATTCTATTATCTCTAGAATATAAACCTGTACTTAGTATTAATACACTTTTAATTCCCCATCTCATTTCTTCTTTTATAATTTTGCTGCTATGAAAGGAATAGCACTACATTGTCTATGTCGGTGGGTATGTTATTGGCCTTGCAGTTGGACGGCTTCATAGCTTTCGTTGCTCACATAAGCCTAGTATATATCTAGCCAACTATGTAGTTTAACATGCTGTGCGGTTTCAAATTGCAAGGTCTTATGCAAAGGTTTAGTTAGAACCTAGATTTATATTGCTACCGGCTTTTGCGCATACTTTGTATTGTATAGGTATTGATTTTGAATTGTTCTTTCGTTTTTTAATCTAATTCTTTTTTAGAGTTTGAGTTAGTCAGTGTTAGTTTTAAAGTTAAAGAATAACAGTACCTAAACAGCAGTCAATGAAATTTGGATTTTAATGCGAAGACTTTTACGATTATATTTGGTATGGCAGTTGATATTGATTTTACCAACTATTACAGTATGTACATTTGCGTGGAAGAACTTGAATGGCCTAGCATAGAGCTAGGTTATTGTGACAGGCGAGGCTCCCTCTGTTATTAGGAGAGTGACGACATCGCCAACGTAAAAGTAAATATTACCGGCTCAAGGTCGTCTGAACATACGAACTTATCTTTTCGTAAAGATATAAATACACTATGTCGGTAAATTCGGCCCTTTTATGGTCTTGGTAAAAGTGACAAAGATTGTTTCGGCAATTTATTTCCATATACTTCAATTAGATACAGTAATCATCAAAAGCGCATTAATTGTGAGTGCTCGCCATATAAATTGTGATTCGAGACACGTGTAATTATAGCTTTAAAAGTAGGTAGTTAAAACCGCTATAGGTATATATTAACCGCTCTTGTGTGGAAATGAAATTTGATATAAGAGAACAACCTGCGATCAATATATTATTATAATACAATATTTCTTTAGTAAATTCAGTTAGTTTATAAATATAGGTTAATGAAGAGCTGTGAGAATAATAAATATACGGAACAGTATTCATTTATTTAAAATAATTATTTCATAAATTCACAACAATAATGGTGTATTACTTAATGTATTGTGAAGTACAATTACAGGGCCATAACCGGTTTTAAGTTATCATCACTATCTAAAATTTTAGCGTTTATTACATGAATATGCGTCATGGTAAATTCTGATAAATAAACCTCGATGATATTAAACTTAACACGCGTTAGAAAAAAATCTGCATTTTTTGTGATTTAGGCATTTGTTAATGTCATCATTGTTCGAGAAATCATTTATAAAATATATCCACCTGTGCGGAGACTTGATACTTAGAAGATTTCAAAACAAAGTTAAACAAGTTACTTTTGCGTAATAATGTTATATAATAGGGGTTAAAGTATGAAATTGCCGTTTTATTGCAATAGGTTCTTTGAATTGACATAGAATCTTCATGGTTTGAGGTTTTCGAATGAAACTTTTTTTAAATGGTTTCTATGATGTTCTTTTTTTAAAAAATGTAAAACATTTGAATATCGACTTTCAATTGTTTTTGTTATTCAATTTAGACAAGAAAGATGGATACTGCGAAAATTCGAGTTATTTTTGAATACGAGTTCCGACGCGGAACTAACGCGGCAGAAACAGCCCGCAATATCAATGCTGCGTTTGGAGAGGGGTCTACTAATGAACGCACCGTGCGATTTTGGTTTAAACGCTTTCGTGATGGAAATTTCGACTTAAAGAACGAGCCACGAGGAAGACCGCCCACACAGGTAAATAACGATGAATTAAGAGAGATAGTGGAAGCCGATCCTAGTCAAAGTACCCAGGAATTAGCGGCATGGTTTAACGTTACCTTACCCACAATATTGACTCACTTGCGTCAAATCAATAAAATAAAAAAATACGAAAAATGGGTGCCTCATGATTTGACTGATCTGCAGAAAGAAACGCGTGTTGAAACTTGTGTTGCCTTGTTGAACCGGTACAGAAATGAAGGAATATTGGATCGAATTGTAACATGTGATGAAAAGTGGATTCTTTATGATAACCGGAAAAGAAAAATGCAATGGCTGACCCCAGGTCAAATGCCACAACAGTGTCCTAAAGCAAAACTTACCAATAAAAAGGTAATGGTAACTGTTTGGTGGTCTCAGCATGGTGTTATTCACTATAGTTTTCTCCGATCTGGTCAAGCAATAACGGCAGATGTCTATTGTGCCGAACTCCGAACCATGTTGACAAAACTAGCAGTAAAACAGCCCCGACTCATGAATCGATCTTCACCATTATTGCTCCACGACAACGCGAGACCTCACACAGCACGAGAAACCATTTTGACCCTTCAGGAACTGCAGTTAGAAACCATTCGTCATCCTCCGTATTCACCAGACCTTGCTCCAACGGACTACCATTTTTTTCGTGATTTGGACAATTATCTACGTGACAAGAAGTTTTCTTCCCAGGAGGCAGTACAAAATGCTTTCACACAGTTTGTGCAGTCTAGATCGTCGGAATTCTATCGCAAAGGCATTAATGACCTTCCCATTAGATGGCAGCAATGTATAGATAATAATGGCAACTATTTTGATTAAATAAATTTGTTAAAAATAAACAATATAGATTTTCAGTACAAATCGGCAATTTCATACTTTAACCCCTAATATTACTTTATTACGCAAATCGAGACATGTTATGTAACGGCTGCCGGCTAGGGAAAAGGGACAATAATGTTGATCCATACACACTTGCATTAAAAGGTCAACATCATATCGGTAACGTTAGATTGTTCTATCGTTTCAACTCATGCTATAGTCCTATGTTTTTAATTTATCGTGTGGATTATGATGTGTTTGTTAAATATTGCTTTCCTACCCTATTCTTCACTTTATTTGTATTTTAATATCGTTAATTGTATTGCAATATTAATAAATAGTGACGATGTGATGCGACTAATCCTTTTGTCAATGCCACCTATATATACTTTACAGCGTTGCTGTTGAAAAAAAAAGGCATTGTTGTTAACTTATTAAAATTTAGAAAATAAACATAATAAGTAAACTGTGTGGTATCCGGCAGAGTAGAATAGCGCCAACCCTCCACATTCAAGGCTGTCGCAAAGGGCGACTAAATAATACTGGAGGTAATCACAATACACACCGCAAAATGGGCACTAGCGTTTTCCAATTATGCTCTTTTACTGCGATGTCCAATCCGCCTGCCAAGCGTGGAGATTATGGCAAAACCCTTCCATTTTTGAGGGTGGTATCCCTCGAGAGGTGGACATCTATTGGCTGAAATGAAAAAATACTTTAAAATCGATGTAAACATGGTGGTTATTTTAATTATACGAAAGAAGACAGCATCTAAGTAACTTGTGTTATAAGTTTACTATAACAAACACTTTAGCTTACACAAAAATGAATAGAAGTTGTTTTTATTCCAAAGAAAATTTCGCAATTTGTATGTTATGCAGATGTTACAGTACGCAGCTAATTTGAAAAGTTTTACCCAATACCGTTAACACGGTAAGGAGGTTGCACTGAACAAACGTATATAATTGCTTCTAATAAAGAATTGTTAACTCATCGACCGCATCGACGCGATATAAGTACGCGAAATACATATCCAAGGGCACACGTTTCTGCTATTTGTAAAATAAATAAAAGCTTTGCTTGAAATTATGCTATTTATTACTCAAAAAGTATTGTGAATCAAAAACATATTCTTCGATAAAATAATTCAAAGATTGCGAAATGTACAACATGTGACAAATAACAAATGTACATTAGTCTTTACTTTACTAAAAACAAATCGCTCGCTGCATAGTTTACAGTTATAATTATTTTACTTGTCGTTGAAGACAGACAAAAAGACATACGTGTGTTTTTTTATTGGGCTACTCTCATTTTCATCATAAATACTGAATTTTAAGGCGTTTATGTCGATTACATAGAATAATAAAAATTGTTGGAAGTAATAAAACTATTTCAAAACATTTGAGACTGATGTTTATCATGCAGCGTCCGCAAGATATAAGATTTAAGAAGCTGACGTTTTAATGACGCAAATTGTTCGTATTTGTTCAGTCGGGCCAGACTGGGCGAACCTGTCTTTAAAAGATAATTTGCAGCAATCTTGAAAGCGCCTATAAATCTCAAATAGTTTTATAGAAGTTGCGCTTGACTTTAATTAACTAGTTAATTGTGTTTATAAGATTTAACCGAAGAAGCAACGGCCTAGCTACGAAACGTAAAACTTTTACCTCGTGAGCTGATGGTGCTGAGCGATATTGCTGTTATTGGATAACAGCAGTGATAAATAACGATTTTATTGTTAGTAGGTAAGCCGGTCGCCGTACGGATCTACGTTCCGGTGCTATCTATTTATAGGTGCTCGTCCGTCGTCATTATTCGCTTCCAAGGAGTGTTTATCGAACATATAGTAATAGAGTTAGCATATGAAAAAATTTAAACTTGTTTGATGTACGATTTACATATTAAGTATATTTATACTTATATGAAAAATTTACATATACCTATGTGTACCAGACGAATCACCATCAATAGCTAAACATTATGTACCTTTATACGTACGTGTAAATATTTGGACCCCAATAAACATCAATTTCTCTGAATTTCAAACATTGTAATTGACACGAGTCCCAAATATTACGTGTGTGGTGAGATTACAAAGGTTTTTTGTTGTAATTGCCTATTGCGTGTGTACTAACTGAACTTACCTACTATCGTGTTGCTACATGTTTCCTTTGATGAACACAAGAAACACATTGTTTATTGACGAAAGATCGTCAGTAGCGAAGTAGAAAAGTAATGTCCTAATACTCTTTGGAGTCGGTCTATCTGCTGTATATATTTGAAAGATCAAAAAAAAATTTAACTTGTTGATAAAATTGTTGTTCTGAGATATAAAAAAAAAATACTAAATCTTAAGATCAAATGTGTTGTTGCCATGGTTTTGTTAGCGAATACTCCGGCAACATAACATTTTACTCTAGTAATATAGTCAAGACAAAAAGAAGACAATAAATGTTAGTTTTAGTTCATAAAATATCTAAACAAATTTTCTAAATTAATTTAGTTTTCAGTTTTTTTAATCTGTTTTATATCACCATGAAATAATAACTGCCATGTTATTGCGTCATATTGCTGTGAAAACTGAAGTGTCAACTGATTGGCATATATAATATAGGCTTTGTACTTTTATTATTTTCGTAACTAACGTATTTTTTATTGAATTAATACCATGGACGATGGTTTCGTAAAGGGAGGGAGACAATACAAAGGAGGAGGGTCAATAAGGTGGGTTTTCGGCCCCTTACATTTTAAACCTAAATATTAAAAAAAATAAAATTATCTACTATATGGACTAACAAATCGATTCCACCCCAAAGAGAACCACCCCCAACCCCCCCTTCCAAAGAAGTAGAATAATCATAATTATATGACTTAATACATTAAAAAAAATATTTTTTTTGCGGAGCTACTTAGAGTACAGAATTTTGAAAGGTTATATTATTTTTGAGCTAAAGAAATTTTTTTTTATGTATTAAGTCATAAATGATTATTCTGCTTCTTGGAGGGGTGGGAGGGGGAAGGGGTGGAGGGGGGTGGGGTTGGGGGTGGTTCCGTTTGGGGTGCAATCGATTTGTTAGTCCATATAGTAGATAAAAAATTTTTTTTTGGAAATTTTTGGTCAAAAATTAAAAGGGCCGAGCACCCGCCTTATTGACCCTCCTTTACCAAGAATAAATCCTTTGATGGTCGATAAATATCAGCGCATTTGTTTACACAGCGTCTAGCATCTACGTCAAACTACGCGTGAAATTTGAAAATATAAAATATAAATGCATTTTTATGGCACTTTACTATTTAATAAAATGTTTGTGTTTTTAGTGGAATATTAGCACTTTATACTTTAATTGAAACACTTTTCAAAACTGGATGTATCTTGGCCACTGAGTAGTTCAACAAGTAGTGAAAAAGAATAAAATAGTCTTGCTACCGACTCTTGCTAAAAATGATAAGAGATAAGTCTATTCTTGTTTCATAACTATTTACATTTATTGTATTGTTTTGCATTTAAATATTTTGTCTTAGATAGATTTAGTGCACTTAGAAGTTTTTTTATTCTTAATAAACTTTATAAAAATATTAATTAATTAATTAAGAGAGGACCTATTGTGGTAGACACTTGGGCATTCAAGTTTTCCGATAATATATATAGTCATTATTAATATTTTAGTGAATATCAATAATATTTTAGTAGACCTCCTCGATATGACTATTTCAGTATTGTATACCAAAATAAAAAGTTTCTGTCATATTTGCTATCAAAGCATAGGCCAACGAATTACAACTTGTAGATAGTTATTAGTGATGGGCGTTGAATAAACGAACGGTTTAAATTGAAATTATCTACTTTCAATGGACGCTTAGACGGTCTACAGTTCATTCGTGAACTAGTCGAATTAAAAAAAGGCTAAACTGAGAGTCCACAGCGTTCTCATCTACTGATAACGCGACGACCGACGACGCGTAAACGTACCCGGTTAATTCAAGCTCATGCGTCCATTAAAATAGATCCATCGAGCAAACCAATTTGAACGTTAACTTTATCGCGTAGAGGTTAATATTGTTGTTTTTTAAATAGACTTATTAAGAGTGAAAAGAAGAGAGCATTCTGATAAAAAATAAACAATAAACCTCCATAGAAAAGCAAATTAAATATTCATAAAAATAATTAAAAATGTACCGATACATAAAATCAGCAGTTGATCTTAACTTAACGTGAAATAAGATACTATTAAAATCTATTTAAAGCATATTCAGTTAGTCTCAGGACTAACTGAATATGCTTTAAAAACTGAAAATGCTTTAGGCTCAGGCCAAGAAAAGTATAAAGGGAAGTTGAAATTGATTGTACTCTGACTGGTGTACGAATACCATCGAATTTCCTTAATTTTTTAAATAACTTTGCATTTTATTCAACTATCGAATCGAAGGTAGAACTAGACTTGAAATCGTCATTGCGTCGCGCCCGTAGACACCACGCTTAGGCGATTAAACGTCTGCCGTTATAGCGTTTACTAGTCGACAAATTTAACTAGTTGATCGATTAGTCGATGAACGGTCTAGTTTCATTGACGAAAAATACGTCGACGACCCATCTCCAATAGCTATAGGTCATTTTCATGTTTTTTAAATTATTCTATTTTGTTATCCATTTTTTTTAATTCTTCTATTTATGATGGTTTCAATAAGGGTTGTTTGTATAACAGTAATTCAAATAAGAGTAGTATAATGTAACAAACAAAAAATAACATCTGAATTTTTGATTCCTAATTAATTACTAAACACTGTAAGGACGTTCTCTCAAATCTTTTTTTCGTTCCAAAGACTTGAACCAGACCCGCCTTTTGAATGGATAAATGATTCAGTAGTGTAAAGGAAAACGGCTCATTTCAATTAGGCTGACTCGTTGATTGTGCTATACTTTGAAATTTAAAGTCTAAAATAATCCAAAGTATAAAGCAATATACCTACAACCGCGTCAGGTGTCAAGTTCTTTAGTTGACACGACAAATTTGGTCAACAGTGGATTCGAAGTGCTACTATACAAACAATTATGGACTGGCTACATTCACGGATGAGCTCGCTTATATGAAATTGAACAATTGCGTTCTGAAAATAGAACATTGGAATCCGTTTGCGCTACCATCCAACGAGTTTCTAATGAGTGCCGGCTAGTGATAACGACAAGCCAGTCTGCATGTGATTTTTAGATATTATGTATAGATAGACCAAAGCATAATAAAGATCTTAGAGCGAAAATGCATTACTACTCATAGAACTTTTATGATAAAGAAGTTTAATTTATTATGAGTGCCTCTAAACGAAAATATAATAAAGAATAAAAAAATGTTATAGTAACCAATGATAAGACTGCTACCGTCCAATCAATTCACAACAAATAGAACATCTCCATTTTATCTATTTCATCTCAAGAGAGTTTAACTTTGTAAAGAATCTAAAAGTTATATGAATTTATTGAATAGATTATTATAAATTTATATTTTAATTGATTTCGTGTAATATCTTACTTAAGTTCTACTGCTGCATGCTTTCACAGAATAAATAGCTGTACACGACACTGAAGAATCACTATGCTAAGTGAACTTATAATTGCTTTCATAACGCTCAAGAATAAGCACTTTTAGCGAAGGACGCTGTTTCGATAAGGGTCAGTGACGTATTAGCAACGTTTATGTTATTTTGTGTTTATATTTTATTAAAGAATATACGTATATTTTTAATATATTTATAAAACATAAAATTCTAAAGAAGACGGAGCGACACCTATATAAATTCAGACATTAAAATCTTACTCTAAATCAGCTTTATTTGAAGGCTTAATCACATAACACTTTATTTTCAGGCACCTAGTAGGTTGAAACTAGTATGAAATAAAAAAAAAACTCGACATGCAAAACCCCAATAAAAGAGGAAAGCAAAAGAGAGTTGCGTTTTCTTGAAAAAATTTAAAGTATGTTTATTTTGTTCATGGCTATGGCATCAAGATGTGACTTAGAAATTATTGAGTTACCGTTTCCCGTTTTATGGTCGATTAAAAAAAAGTGTTACTAAATAGATCGATAGTAAGTAACATATCGTCGACCGCCGTGGTCGCGAGTGAGTGGCTTGCATATCAGATTTCATAGTAATGCCACTCCGAGGACCCGGTTTTGATCTCCGGTCGGGTCATTGTAGAAAACGAACTTTTCTGTATTGCCTCTGGTACTGGTTGTTTTTGTTTGCCATAATACAAGTGCTTTTGCTACTTTGATTAAAAAAGTGGCATTAAAACTAACACCAAACTCCCAAGATAGCAGTAATCTAATTAGTAAATGGATTATATTAGGTAGTGTTCACATGTATCGATAATTTTAACTTTTAGTGGTCCTCAGACTGCAATTTAGGCTTATTTTAAATCACCATGAAATAAGCATTAAAAGAAAAAATATATATATATTGCATTACATTTACAACTAAATTAGAAAAAACTGCACGTGCCTTACTAAGATACGGTACTTAAGGAGCTTGATGGCATATTGGTTATCGCGTTTGGTTTACGAGGTTTGGCCTCTTTCGCAATAGCCAGACATCGGGTAGGTGACCATACATTAATTATCTTCAGCTTCTCATGTTAGGAAGGCATACTGAGCCATTAATCCCGGTTAGACCCGCGTATTGAGATAATATTGGTCATTCTCCCTACGACGTTTTAAACAATAGTACCCCAATAGTCACATCAATAGACTTCTGATGCTGAGAATTTATTGAAAAATTCAAATTAGTGCTCTTGGGATTCGTTACTAAAAGGATAAACTGCATACTTATTGGATCACTTTGTTGTCCTATTGTTGTCTGTCTGTTAAGACCCTTTTTCCTCTGTCTGTCTGTAGAAAGAAAGAAAGAAAATAGAATTGCAGTGATCGCCTTGCACAAAGTGGGTATGGAGCCGTCGGTCATATTCCAGACATTTCAAAAGCTTGGTATCAGCCATATGTTCGTATATTGTACTATCAACAGATATTACAACACTTCCTCTGTCGAAGGCCATAAAAGATCGGGGCGGCCGCGTGCTATTAGAACTACAAAGGCTGTTAATGCTGTTTAAGCCAGAATTTTTCGAAACCCCATCAGAAAGCAAAAAATCTTATCGCGAGAAATGAAGATTCCTGGTAGTACTCTGTCGCGTATTAAAGAACAAGACCTGAAGCTCGGTGCTTATCGTCGATATACAGGACATGCCCTAGAACAATCTTTACAATGAAAGAGAGTGGATCGATCAAAATGACTGTCACGATACACAGGTGAAAAGGCATAGAAATATCCTCTTTACCGATGAAAAAAAATCATGATTGAAGAGCACTACAATAAGCAAAATGATAAAGTGTACGCTCACAGTTCTAAAGAAGCTGCTCAAGTGATCGCAAAGGTACAACGTGGTCATCATCCTGCGTCAGTGATGGTTTGGTGGGGCGTGTCTTCTCAAGGCGTCACAAAGCTACATTTTTGTGAAAAAGGAATGAAAACTTCAGCCAAAGTGTATCAAGAGACAGTCTTGGATCGTATTGTGAAACCTCTTAGCAATACACTTTTTAAAAATGTACCGTGGACTTTCCAGTAGGACTCTGTACCTGGTCACAAGGCACGAACTGCCCAAACCTGGCTTGAATCTAACGTTCCGGACTTTCCGTGACTTTAATAAATATGTATACATATAAGTTTTACTTATATTGCATTACTTCATAAAAAATGCATTTTTATTTGTAACAGAACTTATGGTCGCACCTAGGAATATATATAGGCACCATATATATGAACTGCCTGACGCAGACTGATTGGAAAACGTTAGAACCGGGAAATCTTTGCAGCTTCACCGTACATCTGTCTGTACACCGTAAATACCATTGAATATATTAACAGCGATCTTCGAAGTGTAGAGGCTATAGGAATTATAAAATTAAACCATTTCATAACTCATGTGACATATTTGTTTTATATTCACCTGTCTTGTTCCACCTACGACTTACCCACGCTATTTAATGTCATCCAGTTGATTTCTCGGGACAAGTGTTTTGTTAATAATAATTTTATGATAAAGTATTAATAAGATTTGCGTCATAATAAACTAATTGAAACACCTAATACAACATCTAATATGGAAAGAATAATTTTGCTGTAGATACAACATACTATATTTATTTTAATGGCGTAGATTTATTTGGCTGAAAGCCACACTATTATTTAATGTCTTCAACCAATATTGCGGTATTACGAGGATATTTCAATTGTAGATACAATAGGGATATTACATAAGAAAGCCAGAATACCCGCTTGAATAGCTCGTAAGTCAGTCAGAAATAGCAATGACTTTTTAATGACATAATATGAGTATAAAAAAAAAACCTTTTATCATTCTTAAATTATTTTTTAGTTCCTGAGGTTTCGTCAGCAATAATGACAGTAAGATACGCGATTTTCACGTTTTTAAAATCACGTTATGTTAACAATGGCTTGAATTAAAGAGTAATATCTTAATTATTTTGATGTATCCACCTGTAACCACCTTTAAAAGAGTAAATTATGCACTTTCTACAAACTAGCGCCAAAAACACTGTTGGCCGTCACTCCTAAAGCGTCTCTAGGTGTCCCGCCGGCGCCGCAGTATTAATTTAGTGCGTCAGTCGTTTTTATATTCAAGTCTCACGTTTGCCTCGTCACTATCTCGCAGGCGCTCCGCAGTGTTTATTGACGTCACAAAACTTATCATCGCACTCAATACCCTATGAAAAAAGTGTGTAATATTTGTAATCTCGGAAGTTAAGAACTGTCTTGATAAATCTAAACTCATGGCGTTGATAAGTTATATATATCTTTATTGGAACTTTTTTAGTATACCTGTGTAGTAAAGAAACTGTTTTGACACAGTTCGCAGTTGTCCTGTGTCAATCGTTAATGATTCGGGCATTCGACTCAATAAATAAAGTAAGAATATTAATTATTGCAATCAATCGTGTTCAAATCACTAACAGACGGCAGAACGATTTCAACCTGCGAGGCATTATTGAATTGATATTTGAATGAGCAAGAGAGTTATGACAATCTTTATTTACCAGTGGAATTATTAAATTGTTTGCTTAGCCACAGTATCACGTTATACAATCATCACGTTTGGAACAAACCCTTTCCGAATTAAAATTAATTTTATTCTAATGTAAAATGACACTGTATCCTGTGTATTTGCTCAATTTAGTGACCATTCGGGCATAAGTATGAATGATCGAACAATCTATCACATATGAACGAACGACCCTGATGTCCTCGTCGTGCGTGACCCGTATCAATACTTGAACGAACGGGTCGTTTAATACAATACTTGCTTGCAGAAGCAAAGTAGGTAATATATTCATATTCGTCAACGGTGCATACATATTTTCAAGATACTCTTGGATTGTTTTAAAACGGTAAATAGAATTAATTATACTGTTCTATTTATTATTACGATGGATGACGTTGAGATAGAGGTAAAAATACTGATGCGTCAAAATGTAACAGTCGGGCGACTGTCGCCAATGGCTTGTTGTATATTACACACTATGCCATAGAGTTATCACAAAATATGCAATAAGGTAGACCTTCTTATTGAATGTTTATAACTGCCATTGATCAACAAGTTGTGTATTGTTTGTTTCTGTTTATCAATTACTACTGTAGTCGTGACATCGATGGCATTAGTTCAATGAAGTGTTTTATCAAGCGACAAGCTCTATTGCATTTCCATATTAATGGAACAGATATGTAAAATATGTAATATCTAGCCAACAACACCAATTGAAATTGTTAATTGTCATTGTCATTTGTGGATGTACCAATACATCCACAAAAAATGAAAATAAATCAAAAAGTGTAAAATGTTATTATTTTCCAAAGAATACTACCTACTCTCATATCATGGTTATGTGAAAAACGCAAAAATGGATAAACGCAGTAAATTATGTAGTATGTGAGTTTTGAGCATACAAACTACCTACTTGCTTACATTTCCCTGAAAGGCCAGCCTTACATTTACAAATTGCACTTGCATTGTTTCTGTTGCATTCAAGCTGAAAAAGTAAGTAAAACAAATACAATTAACTGTATAGGTACTTGAAAAATTAATACATAAATGAAATGGTAAAAATTAGTTACCATTATTTTCACGTTGTTAACATTGTAATTTAAGTTTGTGCGACAATTTTGCCAGTTATCACAGCCTCATTTTCTTTATTTATTATCTCTTCAACCTCCAACACATGGACGGCTCGGAAGAACTTTTGACCTTTTGACATATTTTGGCCACGCTGACGGTCATTAATCATTATTGATAATTTTTATCATATTAAAAAGTAAAATAATTGAAGAGATAATTTTGTTTACATAATTGAAAGCACGATGACAAGTCCGATAAGTTTCCTTTACTGTCCGCATAGTGTCTCTTTTGTCGATTTATTGCGCCACCAATTGTTCCTGCACTTTCCCGATATCGTCACGCAATTCGAGTGCGTTATTGTAATAGGTTGGCAATTCTATTACAGTAACGCGCAAATACCGTGTCATCTGACTGTCATTATTGTTGACGTTGATATCAACCTCAGGAACAGAAAAATAAATTTAAGATTGATAAAAGGCTTTTTATTTTAGTAATACTCATATTATGTCATTAAAAAGAAATTGCAAAATTAATTTTATCAGTTAATGTAAGGATCGTCTTACATGGCCGAAGTATTTCTAATATATATTAGTAGATTTTTAACACTATTTGAATTAGCTGTACCTAAAATCTATTTAATAATAACCTCTATTTCTTGTATCATGTATAATGCAAACCGCTTACAAAGCTAGGATGACAATTTTATAATATGGTACTACCCGAATGGTTTGATGGTGGAATTTGAAGGTAGGCGATGGAACCCCGGGAGACTAATAAAGAAACCAACGGAGTTTTGGCTCCTAGATTCATCTTAGCAAGACTTGACTTATTTCAGCTGACGACTGAACTGAAAGGTGGCTGGTTGAAGGCTACCCATTGCGTTTGGGATCATCGGCTTGTCAAAAATATTGTCTACCATGATCATCTATAGATATTTCCAAAATCTTATATTATTTAGTGTCACTAAATTCTATGTGTTTTACCACATATTTTTAAGTCTGAGTAAAAGTTTTAGTATAGAAGAAATTAAGTTAATATTATTATTAATTTCGTCAAAACATTACTTTTTAACTTTTTTTTTTACTTCTTGGTTTAATAAGAACATGAATGCGTGTTTTTTGGTTTAAATGAAAAAATATATGTCATAATAATTTATTATCACACTTTGATTAAATGAAGCTATTGTGATTGCTCTTTTTTAACTCAATACATAATATTCTTTAAGTCCATATAGTCTTACGTTGTCTTAGACTACCTTAAGAAAAGAACCGCAACGCTCGAAAAACATGGTTGTTGATTGCGGAACTATTACATTCCGTGAATATTATACAGAGAAATGCAACGTTCAATACTCTGCGCTTACCTGCGGGATAAGATAAGCAACAAAAATAACCGCCGTCGAATGGGTTATGAAAACTTATGTTGAATGGATCAAAGAGGAGATCGCGCGGGCACACGATGTCATAGGCAGCTGAGACGACCTGAAGTAGATTTATCTTGAATAGCAAAGCAAAGGAAACAATATCAAAAGGTATAATACAAGCTAAAGATGTTTGAAACTGTCATAAAGAATAGGTTTTGGATACTTACTGAAACCTTTTCAGTTGTTGGTCCAGAATTAAAATCTTACCCAAAAGTTCAAAAATTACAACATGTACTGCTACATGAAGGACTACACGAGTCTTTAAGGATACGAATATGACACAATTGCCATGTATCATGACATAAATGTTCATCTTATCAATATTAGTAAATTTTTTCTTATGTTTTTAGAGCATTAATTTAGAGAATCTTTCATTATAATACAATATTACATTAAAGTAAACTGCTTCGGTTAAAAAAATGTTTAGCATTCAACTCAATTGCTTATCCAAAGAGAATTTAGAATAAAACAAAGCGATCTAAAGTGCTAAATTTATTTTAAGTTGTCTATTCGCGATCGACATTGTCAAAGGACATCGTAGTAAAGCTGCTTCGAGTGCTTGTATAACCCTGTCATTCGGCGGATTTAAAAGTCAACCATCGACGTCGTGATAGAACCATATTCAAATGCCTCGAGGCCTTTATGTTGTGCCTCGTGCCGGTCACCTGGCTGTTACGTGCGTCGTGATCTTTCTAAGTGGGCCGCCCTCGTCTCTTGTATGACGCGGGATTCCGACCAGATATCTTTTGAATTTTTTACTTGGTTAAGATAAGTAGTAAATAAATTAAAAACAATATTTCTCGTTTACCCTGTTTATTGACCACAATGTTTAAAATTTTACAATTATTGGACGAATAGTTTTGTTATTTCAGTATCATAGAATTATAACAATTGCTGTAATAGTTATAACAAACTCATTTCATGGAATAAATATGGTAACCCGCGTGGGTGTCTATTTCCGCGTTAAACGGCATTCTCTCGGAAACTTGCCGCCTGGACCGCGACCTTCGTCGCTGTCAGTCTGTTCGTTTGTCGCAGATTCATATTGATTCAAACACATTTTGTGCGAAAATAGCTTAGAAAAGACTGTAGCCACTATTTCACTGGTTGCAATGCCATTTTTTTTGCCAGGAATTTCGGACTTCGACGGGTCCAGGCTTTTTATAGTTCTTTTCATCGTTAAACTTATTAAATTTATTTGTAATGAGAACAGTATAATGAAAAGAATTTAATAATTCATCCCAGTAATTTTTTTATATAATATGTAACTAAATATAGAATTAATAGCTTATATATAACGGCTTTTTTCTGTTAATTTTAACTTTTTTTACCCATGGCCTTTGATTACGATTTTACCTTAATGTGAAGAGTTCTATATTTGCACCAGAAGATTGCGCATTTAAGAGACTAGAAACAAAATTTAACCAACGCATCAATGTGTAGGCAATAAATACTACAATATGGATAACCCGCATGGCTAGGGTCGAAATAATTAAGAGTGGATGGATTCTCGCAATACTATTCTGGTCAAAATAATCTAAATAAATAAACACTTTATAAAGATTGTCAGAGAAAAATGGTGTCATTGCCGTGTAATGGCATCAAGTGTCTAGATTTTATTTAAAGTCCAAAAAGTGTCATTAGAATGAATTTCAAGAGAGTTTAAGGAAAGCACAGTTATGTTTTTGTTGCAGTCCTTTTGCGCGCCCGTTTCCTTCGTGCGTAACGAATTGGTTGGTTATTTGATATTTGTCTGGTCGTTTACTTAAGGGATATTCAGAGACCTTGATAGTTTTAATAAATTTATCAATAAACCATGTGTTTGTTGCCTTATTTGCCAAAGATATGAATCTAATATTTTTTAATTTGTTCAAGTAAGCAAGCAAGTACATATTGTTTATACTTCGGTGTTATGGTCTGTGGTTCCCAACACATTATATTGGTAATCTATTCACTTTCCATTCATAGTAGCTATTATTAAAATAATCATGGTTATAAAGTTGTGTTTGCAAAATAAATGAACAAACGTAAATTTCTCCCGCCCACAAAGCAACTTTTTCAGGCAGAATAAACTACAAATTTCGTCTTGTATTATTTCGCATTTAAAGATGGAAATAAGTAAGTTGTGGTAACTAAGGAAAAGGAAGATAGATATAAAAAGAAAAATTTAACAGCTCTGATTTTACTGATTTTTGTTATAATTATAAATACGTAAAACATAAAACCAACCCGAACATATATACGAGCGTCGATTATTAATAAGATCACTCATACTAATAATATACGCCAGACTGAGCAGGTATATAGTAATTCCATTAATCTAAAACGTTATTGACAATAGACTATCAACAAGAGTTCACCATTTTGATGAAATTAAACCTTTTGTATTATCACATCACGGTTATACTTTCGTTTCGATTCCACAAATTGAATAAGGCTTCATCGGGTGTTCATCCAGCCAGTCTTAAAACAATAAATACAGAGTGCTTAACACGTGGTAATTTTTACGGCTTAATCCAAACATATTTTACCCAAGGTCGGTAAACGGGTGCAAGTAGGTACATAGTTAGCTAAATTGATTCATCGATTTTAGGATCCAATAATACAAATGCATTACGGTTTATTTATCAAAAATGGAAATTTAGAATATTTATAGATGTTCTATTAATGTTAGTAACAGATTAATTAATGCTTGTTTGTTACATGAGTTATTGTGACGTGGGCTGCCCTAATTTTTGTTGACCTTCACTGTCAACAAGCATATAGATAGATAACAATCATGTTGGATTAGCAAACACAGCGCTAAGACATATATAATTATAATATATGCATAAATGTGCAATGTATTTAATAAAAAAATAAAAAATAAATAAAAATAATTTTTATTTTCCACCAAAATACATGCATTATAAACCATTTTAATTTTAGACTTACATACTAAAATACAGTTTAAAATATATAAACTAACACTAGATGTAACATATTTAACTGAATACGCATGGTATTTGGGAGGACTGGAGCCCAATATAGGATCACCCCGTATTTCGGGACTTCAGGACAGGTACCGTGCAGAAGTGTGTTAAAGAGGGTGTGTGTAAGTATGTGTGAGAGTGGTTGTAGTCCTGTGTGAGGGTATGTTTGTTGATTGTATATATGTGTGAAAGCGTATCTATTATGTATGTGCGTGTGTCGGTATGTGTGTGAGTTTTTGTAATAATATGAATATCTATAATAATAGTGTTTCCGTTTCACCGTAGTTTAGTTTCATTAGGTAACTTTTAAGGATCCTTTTACTGTATTTAATGTTGTGTAATAAGAAAGAACGATATAAGGTTAAGTTGTTAATCTTCAATTTAGTCTTGTTTGCCACAGTAGTCTGCCTTGCGAGAAGGCTATTGATTATTGTATAGGTGGTTAGAACTATGCACCTGCGTACATTAAGATTGTACACTTGTTTTGATTATAAGTTAAACTAAGCGACTATTGTCCCTTTTTAAAGGCATATTCTCTGTCTGTATTTCATACTCGTACGACATTTCTGTGCTTGTGTGTCAGGTCCGTCATTTGTGTTGATTGAACATACATTGTTAGGAAAAAGCCGTTATCAAAATGGCGGGCGACGGCAATTGGCCGTGCAAGCGTGGGGTCGTTGACGTGTACAGTCTCGGCGCGGTAGGGAAGCGGGGCGCAAGCAGCGGTGGGGCGAGGGGAATGTGGCAGCGAGACGTGCGTTTATCGATTTGTAAAGGAGAAAACAGTGAGCGACATCTAGTGACGATCGAGAACAATAATGTTCAGAAATGAAGGCGAAAGATGGCGTCGTTTGAAATAACACGAATATAAATAGTATATTTTTTGCTTGTAAATAGTAATATAGCAGTTTTGTTAAGGTCCATTTGTATGTACTGATTTTATATATTCTACTTACGAAACCACCAAGTTTGAATTACACCCACTAATACAGTTAGATAACACATTTATCTAAATAACTGTCTCTTTTATTTAATCAACAATTAGAATTAAGTAAACAACAAAGAAGACATAATCGAATTCAAATATATTTCAAATCATATTAAACAGAAAATTTGTTAATTTGGTAATGTAATGTTTGTATTATTGTAATTTTAGTCCTACATTTAATGATTCTACTAAACAGTTGTAATTATTGATCACAGTGCAAGGACTTCGAAAAGGCGGGTGCGACCGTAGCAGTGACCCCGGGCGATGTCGTTGACGAAGCCGACATCACGTTCTCATGTGTGGCCGATCCACAGGCCGCTAAGGAGGTAAGTCGCATATATACACATTTTTTTGATTAGGGTAATGCCAGCATTGCCATGGGGTGGGTAGTGGCGAAGTGCATTGTACCTGAATTCTCGCAAAAAAATCTACCACCTTACCTATGCTGTATCTCTATGTAAAGTACTACTTATGCTTTCTAGGGACGGGCATTGCTCTCTTTAGTATTTTTAAAGAAAATCGAATTGTAAAAAAAAAATCATTACTTCCACAATGTACTTAAATTATGAGCGTGTTGTAGTAATTCTCTGTTTTACGTTAATTATCGTTAATTACTTATAAAAAAGATACAACCACATTACTTACTTGGTGGTTTATTCTTTTGAAAATTATATTAATTTTTTTAATCAATTAATTTTGGGGTATATGGCTGCGTCGCATTACGTGACGATTCTGCCAATGTCCGAGTTAAAAGAGACAAGTTACGTTAGATACTGTACAGATTATGACGAGAATGAGCGGTTCACCTGACGTTAGCTCTCTTGAGGATCTGTAACAAAAACCACAGACAGACATCAACACAAAGCCCACCACTATTTTTTTTTAAACTCGATTGCATTCAAACTTCTGTGGTGACGGCATAATTTACTCTCCCTTCTATCTAAATTACATGCACCGTATTAAAAACGTGGCAAGTCGCGAAAAGATTAGCACAAATAAATAGGAAATTGATCCACTAGAATCTAGTGACTTGATAGATAATCAATAAAGCTTAAAAGTAACAGAACACGAGAGGTCAATTTCCATAAATTTAATAAATTAAAATATTACTAAAATAAAATATTACTACTTGTCGCACCGACAGTCCTGGGTTCGAGTCCTAGAAGGAGCATATGTTTATTTGATAATTATGCGCATTTTTACCGGAGTTACTTAAATTTATATCCGATTAAACTATGACTTAAGAGGTTAAACTCTTTCAGATGGTTTTCGGGAATTGTGGCGTGCTGCACTGCCCGTCACTCGAATCTAAGGGCTACGTGGAGATGACGTCGATCGATGCAGACACCTCGCACGATATTGTTGAGGCAATCAGCGGCAAGGGGGGCCGCTACTTAGAAGCTCAGGTAATTCATTATTTTTCTTATCTCTCGAAGCCCTACTGCAGTCACTAGAGTCAAGGGTTACAAGGAGATAATATCTAGTGACGCCGTCGATGCTATAAGCGTTACTTCAAGAAAATCTCTATGTTTGTCTTTAAATGTTCAAAAATGTGATATTTCGTTTTTAAATAAAAATTGATACCCTGAAGTTTTCATTACATTTTCAGTTTAATTAATAAAAACAGATGATTATATAATTGAAATGTTGAGGATTAACCATTGACAAATGAATGTATAAAATGTCTTCTATAATTCTTGCCTTTTCATTTCAGATCCAAGGGTCGAAAACGCAAGCGGAAGAAGGCACCCTTATTATCTTGGCAGCTGGCGATCGCACGCTCTTCGACGACTGCCAGTCCTGCTTCAAGGCGATGAGCAAAAACTCCTTCTACCTTGGTAGTAGTCAGCTTCTCCAGTTGCTGGCGCGACGAAACTTGACATTTGACACGTTGACCTTTACTAGCATGTGGGATTCTTGCTTATAAGACTATAAGTAAAAAATGCAGTTCCCAGTTTTCAAAACTTTAATTAAAATGTTCTTAATTTGATAACAAAAATTATCATCCACCAAAAATAATCATAATAATAATATTTCTTAAATTCACAACAAATAGCCTAGCACATAGGAAGCACTATATTATAAGGTTTGTGTTAGGGATACTAGGGTAACGGATAGACTAACATATATGATACACAGATATGTAGTATTTGTGTTTGACCGCGATGAACTCCGAAACTACTCAACCGATTTTGATGACTTTTTTTCATTTTGCTTGATTTGTTCCGATTATGACATAGGATAGGCTTCATTTATAACACAGCAACGAGTGGCCGGGTCAGCTACTGCCCCTTCAGGGATGCGAACCCAGGACCGTCGGTGTGGAAAGCAGGATGTATACAGTTGCACCAATCTGGATTCAACAATGTCATCTAAGTAAAAGAATATCTAAAATATATCTAAAAAAATAGCTCTCCGAAAAGAGTGTAAATGTGCCCTGGCTCCACCAGAGAGGCGAATTATAAAAAAGCTTTCATGTTGCACAACTGATCTGATATTTATAGATATTTGCTCTGATGAATGTTATTACATTCTTATTATTATTTTCAATTTTTAATTCTTATATTCTATGTCAAGAATTTGAATTACTTCACACATGCTAGAGTTAATAGTAAGCTATTCTGTTGTTTATGTCACAATTTGGATTAGTTTTTCGAAATTTTCTTGTATGATACTTGTATTTAGTGTCATCTGTCAAATCCAAGCGCCTTTTTTGATAATTAAACTTAAGACTGTAATTGTTCATATTTTTTATAGTATGAACAACATTACGACACCACTAACTGTAAAATTTTCTCAACTCATATACATCTTTGTAGGTTAGACTTATAATTGAAACTCAGTTGTATATATAACAGAACAAGTCTTTTTAATCTCAAAAATAATTAAATTAGTTTAGATTAGCTTAGATTTAATTGTTAAATATATAGATCATTTATCATACAGATTTAATAAATGAAGTCATTGCCTTATTTCTTATTAAAAAACAGATTGATTTTTGTTAATGTCAGTCAATGTGTTAACATTAGACTTCTCAAACTACTATATACTAATTTTAGCACAAAAAGCGATAAAGTAACAGCTTTTTGACTGATAGAATTTAATGATTTTCGTCATCGTTGTAACTGGAGCACTTGGTTTATTTAAATCACCATCATAGTCAACAGCCTCGTGATAATTAATTGCCATTGCTCGCCTACGACTTTGTACTTGCGCTACATTTTTTTGGACTGATCTGTGATTTATTAGTTTCTCTTCAGGATAGAAAGTAAAAAAAAACTGTTTCTTTAAAAATCGATAAATCCCAATCATAGCCCACCTACCACCGTCTTCTTCTTTACAGGTGATATCGGCAACGCGTCGAAGATGAACTCAGTACTGCAAGTAGTGGGCGGCGTGTCGCTCGCTGCACTAGCAGAAGGGTTAGCTTTAGCGGACCGCGCGGGGCTCAATCAAGCGGATTTATTGGATGTTCTTGCGCTCACGCCCCTCGCTTCGCCCTATCTTATACTCAAGGGTCGCGGTGAGTATGATGTGAATGTTTTTTGCTACATTAGCAGAAGGTTGTGCGGACAACGGGGTTATCAGATAGGTGAATTAATAGGACGTACTAACGCTTATGCCCCTCGCTTTGCCCTATCTCATCCTCAAGAGCCGGTGCGGTGAGTGTGATGTAAAACATCAGCATAAGACTGGTATCTAGCGGACCACTTGGATAACAGACAGGTGAATTAATTGGACATACTGGTGCTCACGACCCTCATGTTGCCCCATTTCATCCTCCACGGCCGCGGTGAGTATAATGTAAATGTTTCTCGCTGTATTAGCAGAAGGCTCTACTCTGGCGGATCACGGGAGCATCAGCCAAGTGAATTAAATGGAAGTATTTGCGCTCATGTTTCTCACTTCTCTATTTCTTCCTCAAGGGTTACGGTGGGTATCATGCGAATTTCTCTAGCTGCATTAACAGAAGATTGTGCTCTAGCGGACCACGAGGACATTAGACAGCTGAATTTATTGTAATTGCTTCAGCTTATCCCATCCACTTCGAATATATACAAATATACTAGCTGACCCGGCCACTCGTTCCTGTGACTCAAGTATTATAATTTGCAAAAAGATTTTGAACAAAACCAGGAAAATTAAAAAGAAAAACTTTTTAATGTGTCCGCTCTTTATCTCAATCAAGCCCGGGGGCCAAGACATGATCCACGATGGAACAAGCTAACGTAGAAAGTACCTATTCACCCTGGCTTTGAAAATTTGGTTATAAGTACTCGGATATACAGATGCAGGAAGGGAGTTCCACTCCTTTGCTGTGCGCATTATAAAGGATGTTGAGAAGCGGTTGATGCGACAGATAGGAATAGCAACCAACAAAGGGTGGTAGCCCGCAGTGCGTCTGGATGTACGATGGAAAAAGGGAGATGGTGGTATGACCAAATGCAGTATACATTCTGTAGAAGACCGATATGTTTAAACATGCGTATTTATAATTGTTAGTTTTAGTACTGCCATTAAATTTAATTCTTAGTAGTTTGGAAGCACATTAGGATGAAAATTGGCAGTTCGATAATTCTACTAAGGGTGATTTATACAGAACACATTAAAAAAAACGAAGCTTTAACAAACGCAACGTGTTTCCAATGTTTATTAATCAATAACCGAGATAATTCAGGATAAGGGTTAAATTTTGGTGCAGTACTTTATGTGGTTTTATATAAGCCATCTTTATATGCTATAATAATTACAGCCATGATCGAGTCTGCGTACATCACCCATGAGCCGCTAACGCATATGCAGAAGGACTTGAAACTGGCGCTTGGTTTGGGCGACGCCTTAGAGCAGTCGCTACCATTGACGGCGACGACCAACGAGATCTTCAAACATGCCAAGCGGCTGGGTTACGCCAATCACGACGTGTCCGCTGTTTACATCCGCGCCCGGTTCTGATCAAGTACCCCGTTCTGTTTAGTCCTGTTTATCGCCGTGAATCACCTCGACTGACCCTTGTGAGTCATGTAACCTTTTACTTACTACTACAGCTTTCAAGTTTATAGATTATACTTTTAAAAATTATATTTTTTTATTGAAATTAATAACAATAACACAGTCATCATCGTCCCTCACAAATATCTTAATTTTGATCTGCACATATAGAATTCGTTTACTAGGAAGGCCGTGTTAACTCCTAATGTGTACTGTGCAGCTTTTGGCGGTTATATTCTACCTGATTAGTTATTGAGTTTCTACTATGACCTTGGCTTGAGTTTTATTTTTTGTCTATCTTTTTAAAGGGATACCTGTCATAAAAGAAAAATTATATCTATACAGTTTTTGTCACAATGGCATAAAATTTCACAATTTAATATTTTTGCTACAACATCTTTGTGTGTTGTGTGGTACTCTTATTTGCTTTGTATTCTGTAATGCTTAAGTGGCTTCTTTTGGAGCTTAGATTAAATTGTAAGGTAAATTATGAGTCGTTAGTAAAATAAGCGACAACTAAATATCATCAGTTGAGAACAGCCGTGCAGTACGGCATGGTATTTATATATAGATAATGAAATGTTATATTTACGAAAATAATATAAGGTAGTCGAAGCGGCGAATAACAGGACACTGATTTAAAAAATAGTTTAAGTGTAACGTTTAGACGGTTCATTTTTGAATCCAGTGGACGTTTATAATCATAAGAAAACAATTTATCTCTAAATTTTAGGTTATTATTAAAATCAGTGTAAATTCATATTTTTTTTGGTTTATCATGAAATAGATGTTACACGCTTTTCACGAATTATTATTGCATGTTTTGACTTTGATGAAATTACTACAATTGAACAAATGGGATATTGTATTTTTCCCTTGGGGACTCCTTCTGATGAGGTAAAAATTTTCTCGCTTTTTAGCAAACTGATTTGACATATAAGTATTGACGTTACCTTATTTGAGTATTTTTTGTACTATTTAGGGTTTTATTTTAAAGTCGAATGAAAGAGTTTGTTTCTCAAGGCGTAATTTTACTTAATTCAAAGGGATAACCCTCTTGCGAGTTTATACATGATACTGTATATGCTATGATATAATGTTCGTGACTAGCACTCATTTTTTTGTTTTGACGTTTAAGAGTATTTTCGTATTATGACTACCGACAGTGTATTTAGATACATCATACAATGTAAAGAATCAAAATGAAGTTATTTAAAATTTCCTTTATATTTCAGCACGTTTTGCTATGTATATAATATTAAATCGCATTATTTTATGCTAAAAGTATTGATAAATCGAATAACGCAATTTAACCTTATCCTTCTGTTTTCATAAATAACGTTTTGTGTGTTGTCTGTATCTAATCACTGGTTTGTAAACTTCCTTTACACATGCAGGCATCTTATGCTATCGTTGTGGTAAGCAAAGAACTTAAAAATATTCGAATATAAAGATCTCTGTTTTCATTTAGATACTTTTACCATGATTATAATACGAACTAAGCTTACAACAAAGTAGCAAATTCTAAGTACAGATGTTTTGTCAGTTTATCTGAAAGATTTTTTGTATAGCGATGAAAAAACGACCAAAAAAACAACCGTATTAAATATATAATTGTAATGTAATACTGCTCTATGGCGTAAAGAGGTTACACCGTTAACTTAACGTTAACGTTATTTCAGTCACAGGCACCGTTGCCTGTGCAATAATTGTTTGTGGTTCGCGTGATAACTTTTAGTTATTTGTTCTCACCTCAGATACTGTGCATGTTTTCATTTATTTGTTTCCACTTCCGGAGCGGTGACACGGGCTCGCCGTCTCTGTACTAACTTTAGTTACTATTGCCAACAAAAAAGTTTTGATTCGCGTTCTATTTGCACGGTAGGTATCACTCATAATCTTTTCACTTATAGATACAACTAATTTGGATAAAAATAAACCTTTTTTGCTTTGTGTCACGTGTTTGGACATCCTATAGTAATTATGTTCCATGTGTTATTAGTTACGACAGTAAGTAACGAACAGGTTGATAAATTTCTAAAAAATACTACCAATATTGTCTGCATGTCTCCCTTTTCTCGGAAATTTTTGTAATAGTTTGTAAAGTAACATAACAATCTTTTTTGTATAATTATTATTAATAATAATAGAAAACGCATATGATGAAACTATTACAAAATTTCGCGTTTTTTGGAATAGTACGAATATACATATATAAAAATTTATTTAACACTAAGCAGAACAGTTATCATTACCAGCTTATTGTCATTTTTCAAATATTGATGATTAATACTTCACTAAAATTGGTTAGTTATTTTAGTGATTACTTTTAAGTTAAAATCATTGTATGTAAGAAAGCACCTTTTTGGGTAGTTTAGTTTTTAAGCCGAGTGTTCAAACACTGAAAATAAAGTCGTTTAAGGATCCCTAAAATTGATAAATTTTAGTACATAGTTTTCCCAAGTGTCTTACATTTGTTGCATGTATGTCATATTTTGTCTTAGTACCATCTCGTATAGATAAGAGCTTACTTATATTTGTACAATAAGCGATCTTTATAGATAAATAAAATCATGATTGAACTACAAAAGTACTATTTACAGATTTGGTGTTCCATATTCAACTTACGAAGTTTAATTTAATCAGAATTGTTATGAATAAATAAATTGTAGTTACTAACACCTCTACACGTCGCTGTACATTCAAACAATTACCTTTCATAAAAATGTATTGAACATCATTGGGCAATCATTACCAACTAAGTGTTAAAAATTAGTGGCAGTATATTTGATTATGTAAATGACTGCCACGATAGTATAAAGTAATAAATAATTATAATTTATTAAAAGTTGTTTGATTTTGTTTCAATTTCCATATCCATAATTAGAAACATTTCTACGGGATTCTTAGAATTGTAAAAATAGCATATCGATTATGTTCTATGCCTTATTACTAAACAACTAAACCACAATAATAGACAACTTATTGAAATAATTAGTATATGTACTCAATATTATATTAATTTCGTGATACCGTTCACAGGTAACTAAATATAGTTATAATTAATATTAGTTGCGTAGCCTTTGTTGTAAAGTGTAGCTATGCAACAAGGCATTGATTCAAGCAATTTTGGTAATTTTTCGAGTGGGATTTAGTTTCATTCTTCGACAAAAGCTTCATCAAGTTCGTTTTCACTGGAATAGATCGTTTGAGACTTTATTTTTAACAATGTGCTTTATAGTTTCTATAGGGTGTAAATCTTGAATATTTGAAGGCCCGTCTAAGCCGGAAATACGTTGTTCTAAAGAAACTATTTGAGTCTGTGGGACGTGTGCTTAGAGTCAAAGATCCAGATCTGAAAGATGAAGTTTTTATATCATATATCATCATATAACATCCCTATACTTCAACATTTCCACTACAGTACTTAACTACGCTCTTTGTTCATTCATTATCGAAAGCTGGTTTATTGGATGTCTAAAATAGCGCTTTTACTCCGAAATTACCATGCTTATTTTTGTATCATCTGAGATTAACACATCCATTCTCGTATCGCCCTGTTAAAATATTGTTTCGCGAATAATAATCGTTTCTCTCGGTGTTGGTTGGTAAGAAACTACCTTTTGAGAAATACTCCCAAACAAAATAACTTTAGGCGAAAAATATAGTTACTAAATAAACGAGTAAATTCGTCAACAGAGATTTGCCTTAATCGTAAAGCGCGTCACACACGGCGAAGATAATATAAAATATATATTATCTTAGAGCATATTTTAGAATATCGTTCACCATAGGAATCCTATGAACCATCACACACGACGAACTTAATTTATATTTTATCTTTTGTATCTTAAGATACCGAGCGATATGCAAATATAGAAATATATATTTCGGATCATAATACGTTATCTTAAGATACGATATATACGCATCTTAATAAAAATACATGGTGTTGTGTCGGGCGATGCGCGGACGACAAGCAATCTTACTAAACTAACCTACAGAGGATTTTGTTCAGCTTTTAAAATTTGCTAAAATAAAATTAGGATCACTGGATAAATTAGTTAAACTTTTAAATCGTTGCATTTTCTGATACATAATATTGTTAGTATCAATCCTCTCTTTATATTCGTGCTGTGTATGGCTTAGGGGTCTCCTTACCTAGATCTAAGCTTTGACCATATACTAAGTCAATTTTTCATTTCATTGTTACCGGTTGTGTATACCAATAAATAAAATTAAATAAATTGAATTTCACAAGATCAGACGTATTAAAAATATTTAGTAAATATCAATATTTAACCAACTGTTTTCATTGGAGCGGAACGAGCGAAGCTCCCATTGATCAGCTTCAATGGCGCAATGTCTGTTACGCCATAACTTCCCGAGTTCTTAACCGATTTTAATATTTTTTGTGTGGGATCGAATCAACAGGTTTAGGACCAGAATGTGACGGAGCCCGAATTTTGAAATTCGCAGAAATACCATCGATTTTTTTTTATTCTTTTTTTGGGTATAACGCTCCGTTCCAATATATGATTCTAGCGTAGATTTATGCTTAGCGACTGCATCGCCTAGTTGATAAACTACTTACATTACAATGAATGACAAATAGTTACATAATTGTTTACTTATAAACAACTCGGCAATAATTTTGCCGTCGATTATATGTTTATTTAACTTATTATTGCTGCTTATTTATTATTATTATTTAATTTGATAACATTTACCAGCTATCAAATTAAATTATTCCTAAAAATGTTTTATAAAACATTTTTTTCATACATTTACAGGTTTTTTAATATTATCGTATCTTAGCCGTGTGTGATATCCCAAGATACTATAATATTTTAGTATCTTAAGATAAAATATTATATTATCTTCGCCGTGTGTGACGCGCTTAAACCAACCTTCTCACTTTTATCGATTCGACCTTAATCATAACACTTGTTTAATACAATAGGACGATCTGACCTATTAGAATTCATAACTATTTTTGTCCGATAAGTCATACTAATAGCGGTAGAGGTAGAAAAGTTGGGTTTGAAGTAAATCCAGGCCCACCAAGAGTTTCCATAGAGATCTGATCCTAACATATTTCACTATTTCTCTTCTTTATGGTTACGAAATTAAACGGAAAGGTCTTACTTATATAAATCTTTATTTTTTACAATTGAATGAATTATAATGGCTAAACATAGTTAATGGATGAAAGTTAAAAAATACACGTACTGAATCATTTTATGAAAGTACATTTCAGTTATTAACAATCGTATGTATTGCATTATTGGAACCCTACGGATATTCGAG
The DNA here is from genome assembly GCA_927399485.1 of Calamotropha paludella. Lineage (NCBI taxonomy): Eukaryota > Metazoa > Arthropoda > Insecta > Lepidoptera > Crambidae > Calamotropha > Calamotropha paludella. Next base: position 12,306,803 of record OV656803.1, on the reverse strand, counting down.
AACTAAGTATATTACGGAAATGCAATTTGTAACCAAACTTTTCCTTTAAATCCTTTTCGAATATTTCTTAACTAAAGAGATAGTACTTAGGTAACTTTCGAAAGTAAATGCTGAGGTTGTACTGGATAGCAACGACAATCCAGTATTATGAAATGGACGATGAAATTGGAGAGCTATTATACTTGTAAATGATAGGTATCAATGTTTATGCTACATATTTATTAATGTCTTGTGTACTACGAATGACATAAAACATATTATATTATCACTAGTTTGGCCCAATTAAGTATTCTGTGGGTATATGGTCTGTCAGAGAGTATTACGGGAGCGTGAATCGACGAGGAATCAAGCTAAGGAATAGAGCTAGAGACCATAGGGTACTGTGCACTACAAAATAATGTCACAGATGCGAATTCTCTCGATTAATCCTCCAGGATCGTTTGTTGCTCAGAACGGGCTTGCAACGGCTGATCGTAATCCCAATCCAAAATGTAGCTAGATGGTTGCTCATTCCTGTTCGGAAATGCTCACGACGTAGCGGTACGAGTGGATGCAGTTGGCCGCAAAGAAAGCAAGCTGTCCCATTTTACCGAGTGTATGTGTTCTGTGCATGTATTTGTCGGGTAGTTTGTTATGAATGCCGTTTCGGAGATCTCTAATTTTGTGGCTATATTCAGAACAGCCATTAGTTATATTAGAGCTGTAGTTAGTAAAGCCTCTCCCCATCGTAAGGCGCTCCATCAAGCTCAGGCTGTCGTTCGCCTTCGGGCGGCAAGCCCCACCGCGGACGGCATCCGTTATGCGCATAGTAGCGTGGGATACGGTCGTCTCGCACCATTTCATACGCCAGCCGTGCTATGCCTCCCTGGTAGTCGCTGATGCCGGTGTGGTACAGGTTTTTTCGAACGTATCCTGCGACTGAAAACACAATAAAATTTTAGTACCAAATTAAAAATTGCGTTAATTACGAATAGGTATTAGAATCGGTAAAATTATAGTAGATGTATAATGAATTTACAAGAGCGTAGACCGTTTCAGAAGGTGGAACGTCATCTCTGGGATTTTAGTGGCTATATCTCCTTGCACCAACCCTGGTCACCTTTGCCAAGTGAGTGCATGGAACAGTCTCTTAACCGATTCATTACCACCCTCATTTTCATAACTTTTTTACGCAGGCCCTAACAGTAATCTAGCTATCTAATCTAATCTAAACTAGCTGAAAGTTGACGCGCTTTCACGTCAAGGGCCTCTGACAATGTTTTGTTAATTTTCTTGTTAACTGTGTCCGATTCGAGGAAACCCCTAAGTGATTTTGTGTCTACAAAAAATGACATCTCACACGATAAAATGATTATTCATTAATTAATTGTTATTATTATATCAGAAATTATAAACCTAAGAAAAAACTGGTTGGTTGCCTGTAAAGTCGGTATACGGGCGAAAGTTTTACGTGACAACGACTTTGAGTGGTAAATTAATTTTAATGTGAATATTCATTCGTATAGTAGGAAGAAGGATGAAATAATAGTAACAATTTAAAACATTTATTTATACAAAGAATTATATTTAAAACATTAATTTATAGGCACGCGTCCCTTCCACTTTTTATGTCTGTCTCTCTCGCTCTTAGGCGGGCTAACCATGCCCGAGTGGAAGGGACGCGTGCCTCTCACTCGCTCTCATTGTAAGCGCATAACGTGAGCGGAGCGTAACGCAGTTTCTTGAAGTGTCACCAGGCAAACCAATTTATAAGACGTTGTCACGTCAAAATTTCAAATGATGCGTTTGTGCGTCATTGGCCTTTCTAAAGGTTTCTTCATGACGCAACAGGTGCGTCATTGGCCACGAATCGGTTAAATCGCCTCTTCACACTTCCGTGTGAGTAAATATGCCGACATTTGTCTTTTAAAGTGTTTGGCGTTCTAACCACAGAAGAGAAAAAATATTTTTACCTCACGCTCGGAAAAGTTTGGTTTGTCATTTAATTTCTGCGTTTAATTAGAACCTCCTATTCAAAGAAAAACACATGGTACGTTTCGAATCGTCGTTATAGTCTTTATAAGTTACATTTTATTCATATTTAAATTAATATTAGAATACTTCGTTTTGGTTTAATTAATTTGTTTTAGTTTCTTAAATAAAAAAAAAATAACAAGAATAAATAATATTTAGAGTATGCTATTATAAGAATTTTAAATGTATGGTGGGTGAGAGTTCATAACATCTGCACCCGAAAATGAACTGTCAAAGTGATTATGGTATTCTTAGTCAAATCGCTGAATAGAAATCAAATAAAAAATAATCAACTCTACCAATTGTAGCAATTTTACTTTTTATATTTTTATTTTAATAATCCAACTCGCTACGCTCGTGGTTCAATCTTAGAATCCTTCGCTGGCTCAGGTTTCAATAGAGGTAATTCGCGGCCAAATCTCAACTTTGCAGCCTCGCATAACAAATAACTATTTTTTCCGTTTCATGGTAGGTACTGTCGCTGTCTTAGAATGAATAAGTTTTCAAATCTATTTTTGGTAACTTACTGGATTATAGCATAAAGCTTATATACTAAAAAGAAATAATTTAAACACCTATTTAATATTTGGATAAATATGATATACTTTTTTTAACGAATACAAAAATAAAGGTGGAGACATAAGTATTTCTGATTATCATTTAATAATCTTAGTTGACTAGAAAAAATAGTTCTATGTATGTTTGTCAACGAATTATTATAACACTTGTCCGGTTTATGTTCTAATATTCTTTATAAATAGGTTATGAATTTTATACCTATACTGGACTTAAACCGTTAGAAATAGATAAGAAAAGGCTTTTTATGTTAACATGATATGCTGTTGATTGTACATTGTACTTGAAATAATTAGAAGTTCTAAAATTAATGATGCCTATACTTCGCATCGCGGATGTTAAAAGGAAGAAACTAAACCACACAATAAATATTTTGATAATATTACAGTTTGTCCAATAGGCGATTGCTACTAAAAATACGGATTAATAATTGAGTATGACCTGTTAACTTTATGAAGGTAGGTAAATACAGCATATCTATGTTCATATGGTACAACCTGTATTTGTTTCGTCAATCATAAAATAATTATGTATTTTGATTGTTTAAACGGGCGGTTGTTTGCATTGTGTGTACATTTATTCGTACTTACCCGTGTAGCGTTGACGTCAAACCGGAGGAAGCAATGCAAGAATATAAATAAAATTACTATGTACTTTTAAGTTTATACATTGAATTTCTCTTTCGAGTAAAAACAAACCGTGATGAAAATATTAATTACCAAAATAGACAACATTCCTAAGGTTATATCTACTCGCATACTGGCAGGTGGATATAAGTTAATAAAATTTATTAAATAAGACTTATGTTAATTATTTTTTATATCTACTCACTAACTTTGTTCTGTAAAGCTAGGTTCTGTAAGTAGGTAGATTCATTGCTAACCTCTGAGATTGGAACGGAAAGGATTTGAAGCATCAGGGACTTTGTAGAAACACAAGCGGCTTGTGTGACTTAAGACTCCTTTTTGCATACTTCGAAAATAGTTACCAATTAATGTCACTGAACTGCGATATTAGAAATGTAAAAATGTAGTTAAAACCCTTACTAGAAAAATTAGTTTTTATATTCTTTTTTCTTATCAAAAATATTTAGAGCTTAAAGTTTCGACTAAGCGCTTTCTCTCTTCTATCACACGGAGCGCCACTTTGTTTGGGATCTGTTGAAAGAATAAAGTTACAATCAACTAACTCCTTAGATGTGTCGGTAGTGGTTCCAGGGTAGGCTTGTCCATATCTGGCTCGTAAAGCTCCTTAGCCACCTTCATAAGTTCTGTGTCTTTGATAGCCAGCTTTTGTGATTGCGGTGGAGGTGCCTCTTCTTCGATCGTTTCGGTGCCTTTATCCACGCACGGTCTCTTCTTCTTCACACGAGGTATGAAAGGTCGTGTTTTGAATTCTGCGTGAGATCATTTTAATGAATCTAGCGAAATATATTAATATGATATGCTAATGTTATTTTTTGGGAATAAAAATAAAATACAAAGATTAAGGTCTCAATCAAAGGTATGTACAACAATTAGATATTGCCATAAAATTAACGTAACGCTTATCTTATAGTAAAACTTGATGGTGTTAAAGAAAACTGCCGGTTTCAAACAGTCGTCTCAATAAACAGATTATTCAGCGTCACTGCGCGCTTATTCCATTAAGATGCAAGCCTTTCAAGCGGTCCATCCCTTCTTCTTGCAGTGTGCCAAGCTCGCTTTAGGCACAGTTAACCCACCTGGTGACAGAAAGGAACAGTGGTCGTTGTAGTAGGTTGATTGTCCTCGCAGCCTTCGCATAGTCTCCTTGATGAATGCTTCGATCTCTTCTTCCGTCCACGCTTTCTGAAAACATTGATTATCAGAGTTATTAACATTGACTGTTACCGATTCCAAAAGGGGCGCCTTAAGCATGTGAATGTCGGTTAAGAGTCTTCGATTCCTTAAGCAAATTATGGCGCGCTTGTCGCAACACGTTTGGCAATATATTTCACTCCCGAAATCTTGTCTATGCTGCTATAAGTATTACATTAAATATTTAGTGATCAAATTTTGTAACAAATGTATCTGTCACGCTTTACATCTACCCTCTTCATGGATTAAACTATAAATACGATATAACGAATATTTTTAAAAATATTAGAGCTATGAAGGTACTGGAGGTGACTTTGTCCTCTAAAATAACGTTTTATATGTCTTTATCGATCACATGCTCACTCCAACTAACACACACTTCTTCATTTACTCACACACATACATTGAGATCTATGTATTCTAATTTACATTTTTTTTTAATATATAGGGTCTTTCAACAAGGACGGGTAGATGTTGACAGGGTGTGGCGGCCATATTCTTTTGAGGGCATCTGTCAAATCTGCTGTATTTTATTCAGTCACTGATGCCAAATCACCATGGCAAGTTACACGATCGTCAGATCATCAGCATGTCCAAATGATTAAACTTTGTTATCAAAATAAGTGTTCATTAGTGCAAACGTTTGTGCTCATTGCGTCCGTTTCACGGCAGACGCGGTACCCTTCAAAGACGACAAAAGTCCCCAACGTTTGGTAGCCAAATTCGAGACAACCGGTTCGGTAAACAACCAACCAACACCCTTACGTCAATGGAACGCCAGGTCGGCCGATAACATCGACGCTGTCCGTCAGTGTGCAGGAGACTCCGAGGCAGTCGATTTCTCACAAGAACTCGAACACCCGTAGAAGATCCAACTGACCCAGCAGCTCAAAGTTAATGACCACAGGCAACGCCGTTTGTTCGCTCAGTGGACTTCGGAACGTTTGGAAGAGGACCCCTATTTTGGCCGAAAAATAATAGGGTTATCTCTCGCAGAAGTGATGTGAATTTGCCGCCAAGATCGTGTGATTTGACTCCACTAGACTTTTTCTTGTGGGGTTTTCTGAAGTCGCAGGTCTATGTTAATAAGCCGCAATCGACCGATGACCTGAAAGTGAATATAACGCAAGGCATTGCTCAGATTCAGCCGGTTCTATGCAGCAGAGTCATTGAAAATTGGACCTCTCGGATCCATGCCACTGTTCGAAGTCGCGGCGGACATTTGAACGATGTCATATGCCATAAATAATGGCATAAATGGGCCTTTCAAATAAAATAAAAAAGTCGTTAATATCTCACACACAGCTTGTTTTATTCAATTACAACATAGACCCGTTCTTGTTGAAAGACCCTATATATAGAAAGCGTGACATATATACGCTCTGTAGTGTCCGCAGAGTCGAATAGCACCATCCCTTTAAACATAAGGGTGTAAAATACGACTTATGTAATCACCGTACAACTCCAGTAAATCATAAAACGGGCAGCAGCATGATCACAAGTGAATTCTCAGGCGGGAATTCACTTGTGACCCGAGTTGATTTTTTCTAGTATTTTTCTATTATAATAATTTATCTTATAAGATCGCATTGAAAATGCATAAAATATATAAAAATTGTAAAGTATGAGTTATGTTCTTATATTGCAATCTCCAACTCGCCTGCCAAGCTTGGAGATCATGGCAAAACCCTCCCATATTTTGGGCCAGGATTTCGTTATGATTGTGGACGTTCTTCGGCTGAGTGACGACGACGACGACTATAGTATATTATAAACAAAATTATTATGTTTCACAAACCTCACAAATCTAGAACGTAAATATTGTGTGAAATATCATGTATCAATAGTTTCGGTGATTAGTCCGGTTGGCTGAACTAATGTGACTTTTCCAGTAGTTTGGTTGTACACGTCACGCGAACTCATCAGCCGCCATTTGTATTAGCAGGTCGGTCATCACGAACATGCATTGCGCTATTGTCACGAAAGAACTGAAGTTTTTCATAGGTGGGTGCTTAAGGCTTCTGTATTGGTCTACCCTTCGTCACAGTCTTTTATTACACACGTTACCGGAACCCCTGTCTGTAAACTCACTATTCAATCGAAACTGTTCACGACACTCACGGCACTTTTTCGTGTTGTATTTCTGTACACTAACGGATTAATGAATTCCAGACGGTCAACAATTTAAAGCAGTCTTTACGATTGCTTTTTTAATCATTCTTGGTATGTACTTGAGATCAGTGATGTATAAGATATACAAATACAAAGTATCTGAAATACTAGATGCAAGATACTTTAAAAAAAAGTATTTCAGATACCAGATACAAATAGTTTTCTGAAAAGGTATCTGAAATACTAGATACAAAATACCTATCTTTCAACTACTTTTTGAAGATAAAATACTTTTGTAAGAAAACAACATTTAATTGAATTTTAGTTTATTTGTTCGAGAAAACAATTTTCGAATAGATCGCGTTGATAACAAGGATCAGGAAAATGTGACAAGACAAAACATGAAGGTATTAAAATTGAGACTTTTTATGTTTTAGTTGACATTTGAGTAAAACTAATTCCTCATACAGAGTCGCTCCATAGGGGCAGAGCTGGGCAAACAGGTGTTATATTTTAGAAATATTTTTTTAATTGTAGGATAAGCATCTTTATTGTTGAGGTACTGGAGTGTCTCAAAATCACTGGTGCTACTTGTGTTTTCGCCACTAGCAATAGAGGAATCGGAGTCCTCTAGAAACATATAATAAGAGTTATCTTTTGTTTTTTTTTTATCACCTTCAATGTTCTTTAAAACCTCCGATTTTTGTTTTTCAGATCGATTGATCTTTCTTGTTTCAAACAGGACAAATTCTTTTACATATTCCTTGCGCGCTTTTGGTACCCATTTCAGTTTAAACATGGGATGGGAGACTGAGGCTACAGTCAGGTCACAGGTACAGATGTACCTCGGAAAGTAGGAGTTAGGTGGAAGGAATTCCTTTTTGCCGTGAAAAGACACGCTTGTGTTTTAGAGGCGTTGAAATTAACGAGGTTACTGTCGCCCAACTGGGAAACGTAGTTTAACCTCTGGTTCATTCGTTAAACCATGGCCTCTCTCATGAACAAGTACTGTCGTCTGCATACCCAACAATTCCTGGCATTAACAGGTCTATAATGTGTAGCAGGAAAAGCGTCGCAGAAAGAACAGACCCCTGAGGAACTCCAGCATCAATAGCCAATGAGTCAGAGGAGCAGCCATCGACAACTACTCTGATCGATCGTTCATGAAATCGGCTATCCAACTACAAAAGTCAGCGGGGATACCGTACGAAGGACGCTTGCGCAACAGACTTTCGTGCCAGACCCTGTCAAAAGCCTTCATGATGTCAAGTGACACGGCAAGTGCTTTGCCGTGCATCTCGAGGGTGTCGCCCCAGAAATGTGTAACATAAACTAGAAAATCCCCAGTTGAGCGTCCTCGGCGAAAGCCATATTGTCACGGTCACTGAGGAGATCGTTGTCTTCTAGGTATGAGAGCAACTTGCTGTTCAGCACTTTTTCCATAACCTTACAGAGTATGGAAGTGATGGTGATCAGTCGGTAATTGCATGGGTCGGCACGACTACCCTTTTTGGGTACTGGTTGCACATTGGCGAGCTTCCAGGATTTTGGGAGGTCCGTCAAGAAAACAAGGTGTGGCTTCTCGGTGTCCAGATGGTGATGGAGCGTATGGAGATTTGAGTGCAGTCCTCTAATGTTCGCAAGGTGAACTTTAAATGGGAGGAAGTGCAGCCGTTGTTTAAAATTCTTCCTATTCCTTTTTTTCATGATGGCGAATGTTGGGGGGGGGAGGGTAGGATTTTTAGTCGAGACGCTACTTAGTCGACCATTGGAAGTTTCCTAGGGCTAAGCTGACCAAAAAAGGGAACTCACCTGGAGACTGCGGTGACGCCCGAACCCCCCCGAAATGGCCATCGGATCCTCCCGTCCAGTCGCCAACTGGCACGATGGAGCATTTCGGGATTTGTCGCGAGTTGGTTGGGCAGCCCTTCACCCGTAGCTAGCGCGCTAGTAGGGCCTCCTACTAACTGCCATCGGCCAGCGGCTATAACCGTGTTTCGGATCCCGCTATTAGTATTAGTTTCGGACTCCAGGATGAGTTACCAGGTACAGCATAGCCAAGATACCAAGCCGAGGTCAGACAGGAGTGACGGTGGGTGGGACATCTTAGCCGATGACATTCGTAGAAAGATAGTATCGCCATCTGTCATTAAGTTCCCGACAATATCGACTATTTCCTTTATTGATGACTTGCACAATTTGTGCATTTAGCCAGTGTCAAGTAAGTATAATCTTTCTTCTATGTTCTTGAGTAATTTCCGAGGTTTCAGTAAAGAAGTGGGGTTTTACTGAAACGTCGTGGCCTTCTTGAGAGAGCGCGAACCTTTAAACCTGTTTTGTTTCACTTGCCAACACTCATGCATATTAAGAAACACTCAGTGGTTAATAACACGCCATTATTACACACTAATATCAACCTTAACACAAAATTTAACAAGAAAACCAAAACCATTAAAGTGACGCTTCGCGCTCCCGCCAAAAAGTCCAATGTCGACTAAAGAAACGACGCATTGCGTTCAGTTGGGTTCGGAGAGAAAACCTGCGAAGTTCATTTTAGTAAAAGTATCTTAGGGAACAAAGTATCTTCAAAATACTAAGATACCAGGAAAATGTATCTAAATATAAGATACAAAATAAAATATTTAGAAAGTATTTCAAATATAGATGCAAATACGTATTTTGTATCTTGTATCTGTATTTCAGATACTTTTATCTAAGATAAGTCACATCACTGCTTGAGATTGATTGGTTCTTACGCGATAGTCGACTTTTGCGTATCATTCTTTTAGTCACTTTTATGTGCTCCATCAGTTGGCATGCTATTGTTCGCTTTTGTTTGGCCGATGTATAAACTACCACAACTGCAGTCGATCTTACAATCACCCGGTTTAACAAAAACTACCTTTCGGTGACCGTAAAAACTAAATGTGAGTGAATTCTCAGGCGGGAATTCACTTGTGACCCGAGTTGATTTTTTCTAGTATTTTTCTATTATAATAATTTATCTTATAAGATCGCATTGAAAATGCATAAAATATATAAAAATTGTAAAGTATGAGTTATGTTCTTATATTGCAATCTCCAACTCGCCTGCCAAGCTTGGAGATCATGGCAAAACCCTCCCATATTTTGGGCCAGGATTTCGTTATGATTGTGGACGTTCTTCGGCTGAGTGACGACGACGACGACTATAGTATATTATAAACAAAATTATTATGTTTCACAAACCTCACAAATCTAGAACGTAAATATTGTGTGAAATATCATGTATCAATAGTTTCGGTGATTAGTCCGGTTGGCTGAACTAATGTGACTTTTCCAGTAGTTTGGTTGTACACGTCCCGCGAACTCATCAGCCGCCATTTGTATTAGCAGGTCGGTCATCACGAAACACTTTGTTTGTGATTGTTTTACATTCCTAACTAAAAAGGATGGGACCCTTGAGGGGTCTATTTTTAAAAGCCGATATTGATGAGTCCCAGGCCCACCGAAGAATCAATCAGGATACACTTTTACTCGTAGGCCCCTTCAACATTTATATATTCAAATTTAAATAGAAAGGTGAATAAAAGAAAAGATGGCAAAGATATATAAGTATAGTATATTCAAACACTAATGCGGAAAGCGTGACATAAAATTTATTACGAAAATGTTAAACACTCAATCGTTCGCTAATGTATAACTAGTGTACGGCGAATGTTTTAGTTTTATATCGTTTTTAACTTTCATGATCACTGACATTAGCATTAATTTAAACTGCATTTTTAACAGCTTTTTTTTTTTTTTTTTTTTTTTTTAATTTGAGGCTCCCATATTTCGCCGGATATTTACATAAGGATCTCAGTTTTTACGGTCACCGAAAGGTAGTTTTTGTTAAACCGGGTGATTGTAAGATCGACTGCAGTTGTGGTAGTTTATACATCGGCCAAACAAAAGCGAACAATAGCATGCCAACTGATGGAGCACATAAAAGTGGCTAAAAGAATGATACGCAAAAGTCGACTATCGCGTAAGAACCAATCAATCTCAAGCAGTGATGTGACTTATCTTAGATAAAAGTATCTGAAATACAGATACAAGATACAAAATACGTATTTGCATCTATATTTGAAATACTTTCTAAATATTTTATTTTGTATCTTATATTTAGATACATTTTCCTGGTATCTTAGTATTTTGAAGATACTTTGTTCCCTAAGATACTTTTACTAAAATGAACTTCGCAGGTTTTCTCTCCGAACCCAACTGAACGCAATGCGTCGTTTCTTTAGTCGACATTGGACTTTTTGGCGGGAGCGCGAAGCGTCACTTTAATGGTTTTGGTTTTCTTGTTAAATTTTGTGTTAAGGTTGATATTAGTGTGTAATAATGGCGTGTTATTAACCACTGAGTGTTTCTTAATATGCATGAGTGTTGGCAAGTGAAACAAAACAGGTTTAAAGGTTCGCGCTCTCTCAAGAAGGCCACGACGTTTCAGTAAAACCCCACTTCTTTACTGAAACCTCGGAAATTACTCAAGAACATAGAAGAAAGATTATACTTACTTGACACTGGCTAAATGCACAAATTGTGCAAGTCATCAATAAAGGAAATAGTCGATATTGTCGGGAACTTAATGACAGATGGCGATACTATCTTTCTACGAATGTCATCGGCTAAGATGTCCCACCCACCGTCACTCCTGTCTGACCTCGGCTTGGTATCTTGGCTATGCTGTACCTGGTAACTCATCCTGGAGTCCGAAACTAATACTAATAGCGGGATCCGAAACACGGTTATAGCCGCTGGCCGATGGCAGTTAGTAGGAGGCCCTACTAGCGCGCTAGCTACGGGTGAAGGGCTGCCCAACCAACTCGCGACAAATCCCGAAATGCTCCATCGTGCCAGTTGGCGACTGGACGGGAGGATCCGATGGCCATTTCGGGGGGGTTCGGGCGTCACCGCAGTCTCCAGGTGAGTTCCCTTTTTTGGTCAGCTTAGCCCTAGGAAACTTCCAATGGTCGACTAAGTAGCGTCTCGACTAAAAATCCTACCCTCCCCCCCCCAACATTCGCCATCATGAAAAAAAGGAATAGGAAGAATTTTAAACAACGGCTGCACTTCCTCCCATTTAAAGTTCACCTTGCGAACATTAGAGGACTGCACTCAAATCTCCATACGCTCCATCACCATCTGGACACCGAGAAGCCACACCTTGTTTTCTTGACGGACCTCCCAAAATCCTGGAAGCTCGCCAATGTGCAACCAGTACCCAAAAAGGGTAGTCGTGCCGACCCATGCAATTACCGACTGATCACCATCACTTCCATACTCTGTAAGGTTATGGAAAAAGTGCTGAACAGCAAGTTGCTCTCATACCTAGAAGACAACGATCTCCTCAGTGACCGTGACAATATGGCTTTCGCCGAGGACGCTCAACTGGGGATTTTCTAGTTTATGTTACACATTTCTGGGGCGACACCCTCGAGATGCACGGCAAAGCACTTGCCGTGTCACTTGACATCATGAAGGCTTTTGACAGGGTCTGGCACGAAAGTCTGTTGTGCAAGCGTCCTTCGTACGGTATCCCCGCTGACTTTTGTAGTTGGATAGCCGATTTCATGAACGATCGATCAGAGTAGTTGTCGATGGCTGCTCCTCTGACTCATTGGCTATTGATGCTGGAGTTCCTCAGGGGTCTGTTCTTTCTGCGACGCTTTTCCTGCTACACATTATAGACCTGTTAATGCCAGGAATTGTTGGGTATGCAGACGACAGTACTTGTTCATGAGAGAGGCCATGGTTTAACGAATGAACCAGAGGTTAAACTACGTTTCCCAGTTGGGCGACAGTAACCTCGTTAATTTCAACGCCTCTAAAACACAAGCGTGTCTTTTCACGGCAAAAAGGAATTCCTTCCACCTAACTCCTACTTTCCGAGGTACATCTGTACCTGTGACCTGACTGTAGCCTCAGTCTCCCATCCCATGTTTAAACTGAAATGGGTACCAAAAGCGCGCAAGGAATATGTAAAAGAATTTGTCCTGTTTGAAACAAGAAAGATCAATCGATCTGAAAAACAAAAATCGGAGGTTTTAAAGAACATTGAAGGTGATAAAAAAAAAACAAAAGATAACTCTTATTATATGTTTCTAGAGGACTCCGATTCCTCTATTGCTAGTGGCGAAAACACAAGTAGCACCAGTGATTTTGAGACACTCCAGTACCTCAACAATAAAGATGCTTATCCTACAATTAAAAAAATATTTCTAAAATATAACACCTGTTTGCCCAGCTCTGCCCCTATGGAGCGACTCTGTATGAGGAATTAGTTTTACTCAAATGTCAACTAAAACATAAAAAGTCTCAATTTTAATACCTTCATGTTTTGTCTTGTCACATTTTCCTGATCCTTGTTATCAACGCGATCTATTCGAAAATTGTTTTCTCGAACAAATAAACTAAAATTCAATTAAATGTTGTTTTCTTACAAAAGTATTTTATCTTCAAAAAGTAGTTGAAAGATAGGTATTTTGTATCTAGTATTTCAGATACCTTTTCAGAAAACTATTTGTATCTGGTATCTGAAATACTTTTTTTTAAAGTACCTATCTTGCATCTAGTATTTCAGATACTTTGTATTTGTATATCTTATACATCACTGATCTCAAGTACATACCAAGAATGATTAAAAAAGCAATCGTAAAGACTGCTTTAAATTGTTGACCGTCTGGAATTCATTAATCCGTTAGTGTACAGAAATACAACACGAAAAAGTGCCGTGAGTGTCGTGAACAGTTTCGATTGAATAGTGAGTTTACAGACAGGGGTTCCGGTAACGTGTGTAATAAAAGACTGTGACGAAGGGTAGACCAATACAGAAGCCTTAAGCACCCACCTATGAAAAACTTCAGTTCTTTCGTGACAATAGCGCAATGCATCAACTGCGCCAAAGTATCAGAGTGTATAAAAAAGTGAAAATCCTGGTTTTATTTTATAAGACGTATATTATTATTTATTTCAATAATAGTTTGTTTACATATTTTTAGCTTTCCCCATTGGTCCCCTACGAAAGGCCGTGAGGCCAATCAGTAACACTTTTTTTTAAATGGCTCCTTAAGGGGTCTAACCAGAATGCATAATTTGATTAACGACATAAACTTACCGGGAAACAAATGACTGCAAAGTTCATAATTACAGTTTAAAAAATATCACAAGCTGCTAATTAAAAGCTAAAGAGGTAGAAAAATAAACACTCTTTTTCCAAATTTACCTACTTAACCGGTTGTATCATAACATTATATTACTTGAAGAGCTTTTAAAAGTCGCATTGGCATCTATAAATATAACTTACATCTTGCGTCCCCTTTTTAGGGTCCAGCCATTTGCCCTCCAGTTTAGCCCATCTATTCTCTGGACGACACCTATTGAACAAAATTAGGATTATTTGGGTAAATTAGAGCTCTACTGTCGAGTGAAAAAGAGGAAACGTGTTAATTACGTAAAGGTGGTACCTCTAAACTCCAGAGACGCGCGGTGGCGCAGTAGTTAGCGCATTCTGGTCACGATTTTAGTGATTAAGTAACTTTTGTAAAGGCAAAGTGGTCACCGGACGAGTAACCAAACAGTAATTAACTTGAGCTTGGTTATACTTCTTAAAACAGATATTTTATGTTTTTGTTGTAATCAACGATGTAATAAACCATATCACTACTATTATTACTGTCATAACAGAATAATTTTGACTTTTTAGGGAATATGTATGGTGACGACGTATGATATTGTAAATTTCGTTACCCTTCTGTTCTTCTTCTCAGTTAAAAAGACATCCTAAATGGGTGGTAGGTAGAAATGTTGGATGATTCAAAACAACAATTTTAAGTGCATTTGAATAAAGTTATTTTCCATTTTCATAAAAGACCGTAAAGACGTTGATCATGGCTGCATAAAATGTAGTCTCTAGGTAACTCCAACTATACTATGTCATGTTGTTACAACTCATTTTCCTATATTTCCCCATTTTTTTTACAGGAAAGTTCTGTATCCCTCCAGACAAATATGAAATTATGACGATACCTCCCTCCGATATTGTAAGCACTTTTAAGACAACCTGATAGGTGCCTAATTACCTATTATCTGGCGTATTTATATAGGCACACGTTTGCCAGATTAGGTAAACCTTAAAAACAAGTGACCTCGCTAAAAGATTGTACTGATAGATAATTAAGCAAGTAGACCGTTTGTGAAATTATAATGTTATTTGTTTATCATTTCTTAGCTTACAGAAATACACAGTAAGTCGCGATTATGTTATAAGTAAGCTGTGATAAAACTAAGGGAACTATTAAACTGTGTTCGTAGAGCTACTATATAGTAATTATGGTACACTAACATTATAGTTTTTTTAATAGGATGTGGCCGGTATTCGTCGAAATACTCCGTCAGGAACGACATTGCGGACTTTTTATGATTAACACTGGGAATTCACACAAAAAACACGATGATTTAAGATTTTTTTAGTATTTGACAAAAGTCAAAGTAACGTATTATCAATTATGACATATTTCACTATAGAGTTTTATTAATGTCGAGGTTTTATTATTGGTGGAGAAATGGTGGCGGTATAAATATTTTGTTTAAGATTTATATTGAAGTTATTATATTTAATGTTGTTAGTATCGAATTACGAAAACGACTGAGTTTCATTCCATTACTTTCTTGCGGTTTATTTTAGTATCTTCAATGACAATTTGCGTTACCGTAGTTTTGCATGTTATGCTCGACCTTTTTAAGGAGTTGTAAACATTTCGTCATTTTAAAAAGATTCTTTTTAGATTGACAATAAATGAAATTTATTTTTAATGGTCTAAGATCGTCACAAAAATTTATGTTGAACTGGACTAAAAAAATGTTATACTTTTCATGTTATGGTTGCATCGCTCATATGCGGAAATACACATTTAGTATTAGAAAAGAGACTTCGTTTTCAGTTACTCTTATTCAAGAAGAATTATCTCATAGAATATTTTTTATAACATAAAAGTATTTATTGACGGGGACCGTTTGGTACAACGGTAGCGAACCTGCCTTTCGCACGGATGGTCCTGGGTTCGAATCCCGGAAGGGTCAGATGTTTGGATGATGAATACGAGCATTTGTACCTGAGTCACAGATGTTTGTATATATTTCTGTGAATATGACTTTTTTATGTATGATATATGTATGTTTATCCGTTACCCTAGTATCCATAACACTATCCTTGAAGTGCTTACTTTGGGCTGTGTTAATTGGCGTGAATGTAGAAAATATTTATTTATTTATTAACAAATAATAGCTATCTTTATGGAATTCATTGTCAATTATTGACATTTTTATAATTACATTTTAGTTTTTTAGGCTTGATTTGTATAGAGTGCGTTGATTTCTTAATTTATATTTAAGTAGTAAATACACTCGGCGTCAAAAAAATCGCACCTCTAAGAAAATCACGTTCAAATGGCATTAACTCTGGATATGCACATGCAGTCGTATTAATTATAATTTTATTTAAAAGGTTACTTAATTAACTTAATAAAAAAACATTATTTTTCATTATCAAATAAAACCTAAAGCAACAAATAAAGGGTCACAAAAATTCTAAGGAAATTTTGCTGCTCGGGAGAGTCGCGAGTTGCGCTAACTTTGTGGGTATAAAGAGGTCAACACGGGTTCAATGTGGGTCATTCGCTATTAAACCGTTGAAGGGGACACACGCACTGATTTTACTGAAGAAAGAACATCTGGAAAATGGACACTACAGCTGATGAGGCCGCTCAAGTGGTTGCACTACTGCAAGCAGGGGTGCGGCAGTGTGATGTCGCCCGGCAACTGAATCTGAGCCGTTTTTCGGTTCGTAGAGTCTACCAGCGCTTTTTAGAGACCGGTGGCTATATCCGGCGACATGGGTCCGGTAGACGTCGCTGCACTTCGGAAAGAGACGACCGGTTCGTTGTGTCGTACTCTTTGAGAAATCGCTTCTCAAACGCTGTTCAGCTGCAACAGGAGCTCCAGGCAGTTCGCAGACGCACCGTGAGTGTATCCACGGTTAGAAGAAGACTGAAGGAGAAGAACATAGCAGCCCGCAGAGCTGCTACAGGTCCAAAATTGACTGCAGCGCACCGACGAGCCCGCTTGCAGTTTGCTCGCGACCACGTCGATTGGACCATTGAGCAGTGGGGAGCTGTTCTCTTCTCAGACGAGACACGAGTGTGTCTTTTCTGCAACGACCGACGAAGAAGAGTATACCGGAGGCAGGGTGAACGTTTCGCTCAAGCCTGCATCCAGGAGACGGTGGAATATGGAGGCGGATCCTGCATGTTCTGGGGCGGTATGTCGGCTGCCGGCAAAACCGACCTGGTCTGCGTCTCCCGGACCGGAGGTGCTCGCGGACAAGGGTCGCTGACTGCGCGCCGCTATATCACAGAGATCCTGGATGTGCATGTGGTCCCTTTTGCCGAATCTTTTGGCGAGGGGTTCACATTAATGCACGACAACGCTCGCGCACACACTGCAGCCATCGTGAACGACTTCCTGCGGAGGTCCCAAATTCCTGTGATGCAGTGGCCAGCGAGAAGTCCTGATCTGAATCCGATAGAGCACCTCTGGGACCATCTTAAACGTAAGGTTCGATCTCGGGATCCGGCTCCTTCGACTCTAGAGGAACTCCAAACCGCGGTGATTGAAGAATGGGGTCTTATCCCTCAAGAAGAGCTCCTGAAGTTGGTGAGGTCTATGAGGGACCGTATGGAAGCCGTCATCAGGGCAAGGGGGGGGTAACACTAGATTTTGAGTTAATTTTAAGACACTTTTTGTACATTTTTTTTGTAAATTATCGATTATTAATTAGGACTTAATTAAGATTTTTTATTATTTTTCAAATTTTTATGCTTTTTGTATAATTTTAATTAAAAAAAAGATTGCACTTAATTGTTGTTTGATGCTCCTTTTTGTTACCTTTCTAATGATACCTAACACTATCCTCTATATAAGGTTTAGGAATTTTTGAATAAGATTTTTATAAGGTGCGATTTTTTTGACGCCGAGTTTAGTTTGCATGCCTTTTTGAATAGTGAAACATGAGCACTGTTTGTAAATTCAATTAATGTACCACTATATTTTTACCATGTTTAATGTAAATGAATGATTATAGTTAATATTATTAAATAAAAACTTGAGGAGGTTTCGCTTCTGGAAAAAGTGCAAAAAACGATATTGTTGTATTTACCGTGAATTCTGATTTTCGTAACGCCACGTATGTTGCAGTTCCGGACTTAATCTTGGGTAATAAATACCATTTTTACAGAATTAACACCTGTCTATTTCAAGTATTCGCCCGCTACCGTCGGTAAATTGTAACATTTTAGCGTTGTATTATTTTTATGTGTATAATAATGTGTTACAGAGTTTTGGTACCATCGTGAGTTTGTGCTTCACCACAATAAAATTATCTGTTCTGCGCTTATAGTAATTTTAGCAACTGTATGTAACTTTAACGTAGAAAAATTGTATTATTGGAGTGCATAGATTTTTTTAATTTGTAAAATAGTTGAGCACTTCTGTTAAGTTTTACCGCGACCGAGACCTTTGAATACTTTATAGACTTTTTACTTGAGTAAGCAAACAATTGCACGCAATCTTTCCACGTAAATGGCATATATTAAAAGTAAAAAATCCTCCTTTTTAGCCACGGTACTTGAAATTCTATTTTGGAAATGCGCAGTGTTTTTTCATCAATACAAAAACCGAGTAAAGTTGTTGTGTATCAAATTCGTAGTATAAGTTATACTTTAAAGTAGACTTCAAGGAATGTTTATAAGTTTGTAAGTTTTCTCAGTTTGGATAGCAATCATCGAAATTATGTAAGGATACCTATTCCAATTATGTAACCCAAGGCGTAAAAAATATTTATAAAACTATTAACATCGCTTGCGCCGCTAACCTATCTAAAAAAATAATCGCGATACCGAATGTCATATTATTAGGTATACTAAAAAAAGTTTTTTTAAGTAGATAGAAACGCTGTTAGTAGGTTCACGGTATCCTCCTAATCGTTATCCTAATAAATCACTTATTATCTGTAGATTACTTTTAATATTTTGTGTCTTAATTCGCAACTAATCCAGCAAAATGAAAAAAAAATCATCAAACTCGGTTAAGTACTTTCGGAGTTCATCGCGGAAATATACATATATATAAAGAAATGTCCTGACTCACTCAACAACGCCCAGTCCAAGGTCTTGGGTCAGGAGACGCAATGGCTTGGAGGGCGTGATTAAGCAATTAAGTGATATTGTGGATTTATTTTTGATACTATATAGTCACCACAATACAAAAAATAAAGTAGTCTCTAGTATTTTCGTGTGCATGTAAAATTTGTAATTATGATATTATTTTTTATAAAATCACTTATTCGAGAGGAGTGAAATATAGTTTTGTAAATTTACTATTTATTGTCAACTTTCCTACTTATAAGATAAAGACGAAAATGATTACACACAAAATGAAAATAAAACTACGGTAATATTTCATGTAACAATTATTTATTTACATGGAAGACCACGGTTACGACTTAAAGTATTAATGAGAGTCATTTTCAGTTCTCGCAGATAGACATCAGAATTACACATTAATATACGGGATAGCGGGAATACTAGGTGAACGGGGGCAAGGAAAAATTGGAATGGTGTCAAAAATTCTACGGATGCTAGTAATTTATAAATAAACTTGTGTTTGAACATCCTTTCCTTTTATGCTTCATTCATATTTTCCCTGAAAAATATTAACCTCGATACTTTTAAAACGAAGATCAATGTTAAGGTTCCTAAGAAAAAAACAGTCACTTAACAGATTGCAAATGTGACTTTCTAAGAATATCAGTTAAATTCCGTTTCAAATTGAAAAAGTTACCCAAATATAGTTTCTGGAGATATCTCGGGAAATGCGTCGACAAAGGGCCACACACGATTCGCTTTGTTTATAGCTAAAATCAAAACCCACTAGGGATGCCACTAAACCGTTTTCCTAAAAAGAATCGCTGCTTAATGTAAAGAACGTAGCGAAGTTATTTTGAAGGCAGCCACACAAAATATAAGATAATAATAACTCTTTATTGCACACTAAAGACACATTACAACGCCCAGTCCAAGCTCTTGGGTTAGGAGACGCAATGGCTTGGAGGGCGTGATTAAGCAATTAAGTGATATTGTGGATTTATTTTTGATACTATATAGTCACCACAATACAAAAAATAAAGGAAAGTTTCGTGTGCATGTAAAATTTGTAATTGTGATATTATTTTTTATAAAATCACTTATTCGAGAGGAGTGAAATATAGTTTTGTAAATTTACTATTTATTGTTAACTTTCCTACTTATAAGATAAAGACGAAAATGATTACACACAAAATGAAAAAGCAAAGTGATAAAATACAAAGGGCTAAAATACAAGCAAACTCTTGGAGGCAGAATAATAAATGTGGAGTAAAAAAAAATATGCCTTCCCTTCTTCCGTACTCATGGAAGTGTCAGATAACTCCCCTTAAAGTAGGTTTTACCTACATGTAGGCTATGAAATTTTTAGATATCGCCGGATTAGTACAATACTGTTAGAAAGTTAACACAAGGTTTGTTTAATTTGTAGTAAATATAAATAAAGACAGTTTTCTTAGAATCTGATTTTACAAATGTTTTTCATAATTTACATTTTGAAAATCAATTGTATTTGGTATTGCGGTAGTATTCGATGAAAGTTTCGATTTGTTTCTCTTGTGTCAACAATATTTACATTGATTTTAGGACTGGGACATTATGGTTTGTTATTGGAATTTACTCCTTACGAATTGACTTTAATATAAGGCGCCCGGTACGAAGAATATATGAAGGATAAAAAATTGTGATCGAATAACGACAGCGTTACGTTTTTTGCGCTCGCCTTTCACTTTTATTTTGAAGTTGTGTTTTATTATTTTCTGTGCCTTGTAAGGAGTAAATTCCAGTGGTGCGTCGGAACTGACACAAATACTTTTTTATGGTGCATCAGGTTACAGTTTATATACACGATATTATTTAGAGATAGAATAAGAATAGAGTTGTTTCGCAAGTTAGATATAGGTACAACAACACAGATTATCAAGCACTTTGATATAAAATTATTCGTCAACAAAAAATAAATATATTTTAATATTCAGCAATTTTTTTGCTGTCGTTTCATGTTTCCGATTACATAGGTATAAAGTATCGATTAGTCTAAAGTTAAGCAATATATACATATGATATCAAATGTGAATAATGTAATTGTAATATTTCAAGTAACGCAGGAGGTAGCCCTGCTTTAGGGCGATCATGTTTTTGGCTGGCTGCCAGTGCGTCTCCGTTGCTACTTGAGGAGTTCTCATTAAACTAAAGATCGTCAGGGAAACTGTAATATTTGCCGCTTCGCTCCGCCCCCTGGGTGGAATCTCTTCTACTAAGCCTGTGTAACATTCCCAGGCTAAGGCATCTTCTAGGTGGTGTTTAGTCAATACGAGTCTGATATAACTCTTGGGCCGGCCCGAAGTATCCATGAGGATTCACCACCTCCCTTCTCTGAGTCCGGAGGGAAAAAAAAAGAAAAAGGAAACCGTAATGAAGGTGAACATATCAAATTAATAAAAAGGAAAGAGTCGGTAATAATTGACGCTTTAAAAACTAAAATTTCCCTCTAATGCTATGGTAGCGATCATGCCTTTCGCATCGACGGTCCTGGATTCATGTTCCGGAAGGGACAGATGTTTGTCTAATCAATACGAGCAATTGTATGTAAATATATATGTATGTGTATCAGTTACAATAGTATCCATAGTAAGCCTTACACTGCGTATTTTGGTATAGGCTGATTGGTGGGATTGTAAAAAATATTATAATTATTACATTTATACTATAGAAAGGGTTTCATGGATATACGCTGTAAGCGAGGAAACGGTATTAATGCCATCAAGGTAAAAATGTGCTTTTTATTCGATATAGACCTAGGAAGGGAAGTTAATAAAATTTTTGAAGCTTAAACATCACGTGTTGTCTGCCGATGGCTTAACAAGAGATCACCCATAACACACACAATGACACTTCTTTACCCATACAGATAAATTAGCCGGTAGCTGTACAAAAGCTGTATTTTTTATATATAGGATTTTAAACAAAAATAAGTTTATCTTTTAGTGGAATGAGCCCTTCCAATATTAAAACGAGTTAATTTTACAAAACATAGGTTTATTATATGAATAAGTAGTAGAGTCAATGGAAATTAAGGTAATTACGAGAAACTTAAGAATTTCAAATAATTAACATACTAACATATCAATCGTTATGACTGACTAAATGCTATGTAGCTTTACGTACCAGTTAACTTTAAAAGTCTGCTTCAACATAATTATTTGCCTCTCATGACTTTGACTGTTGCAGGAATTACCAGTTAGTGACAAATGACACAATATTTTACAATAACCTTTATCTGGAACTTGCTACAACGTGTTACTGCTGTCAACAAATTAGCACCCAATGATTGCTTCTGTTGAAACATCGGATTGTTTCAACGAATCACTGCAATATTTTATTTATTAATGCTACAAATATATGCATTCATCAAAAGCGAATAATTCTTTATTCCTTTTTATTAGGAAGCGAGTAGAAAAATCGTTCATGGTCACTTAATATGGGCACTGCTAGACAGAAGCCTCCTCCAAAAAATGAGGGTGGTTTTTCCATAATCTTCACACTTCGTAAGGGGTCGAAGATTGCAGTTAAAGTAATGAAAAAAGAACTACTAGCTTTCCTTACGGAGAAAACTATAATAGGGATGATGGGTCTTAACCACCAAGTAGTCTCAGTGCAAATTGTTTTGGTGAAATTGCTACTAGGAACGACTTAATATAGCACGAGAGATGAAGATATTTTATATTACCTTCGAATAACTGGAACTAATGCAAGTTGCTCTACTCATTTATATCCAAAGGCACTTTGACAAGACCGAGTTACATCATCGTTTAATCTTGGACTGTACGCCTATAATGGAACCGGTGGCTGCGTCATCAGTGTGTGCAGTCTATAATAATTATCAAGTGGTGTGCACAAGTCAAATCTTTGAAAAATGATGTTTAAAGTAAGATGTCAATTTCAAAGTAGGTATACTTGTTTTGCTAGAGCAAAAAAATATTCTACATTCTGATATATTATGATTTAAAAAAGGGCTAAATAAAAAAGTCTGTTTTTCCGTTCTAATTTTCGTAGAGATATTTTGAATGAATAATTTATTAAATACAAAACATTTCAACTGTCAAACCAGCCTCCTTTTATATGTATGGGGTAAATTTAAAATGCCGGTTATCGATTGTAACATTCTAAGCTCTAAAATGCAGTATTATTCATCATAAGTATGAATAACGAAGAAGTACCGTAATAAACTAAAACTGAATTAAGAGTCAGATTCTCATTACTCAAAGTTAAAAAAAGTTTGCTTTTCAGTACTGTCTCATAAATGTAATAAAGTTAGCTTTCCTAGTAAGTTCTTCGAAATAGCGAGTCAATCGTCCTTCAGACCACCGAACATGTGTCGGATGCCTTCTAAATCATTATAAATCCAGTAGGGAGTGATATATTTCCTCGTTCTGGGACAAAGAAGAGTCATTCAAGTTCATACACCTTCTGAGAACCATTTTGCGTATGATGTGTTCATGGAACTTGTGAACGACCACATTTGACAGCTCGTAACAACGTTACAGGAAATTAAATGTATTATCACTTCTACCAGCCATATAATTTATCAAAGGAAAATGAGTATATTGATTTTCTTTTTATATAGCTTAAAATAACAAATGATTTATAAATTTTACTTCTCTTTGTAAGATCCTTATTATAATATACTAGTGTTAATAAGAGGTAGTAATTAAAAAAAATTGGACATGTACATACATATATATACAACGATAACATATTTACTCTACATGTATAAAGATACTTTAAACGTATAAGTTTATTTAATATAAGTACTCATAATAAAACAATTATTATTATGATCGTTCGCTTATTGTGCGAAACAACTTTGTACATGAAAGGAAATTGAGTAACAATAAACACTGACAATGCAGACAAAGGAAAGTTGCTTGAGATGAGTACAATGTGTTTGTCCTTTTGTTTATCTGATTGGGAGGACTGAAGGTTTAGATGGAAATTGTGCATATACTTTAGTAAATTTTTGTTCAATCTATGATGCATTTTGCTAAACAAACATGAAGTATCATTGCAACAAAGCTGTGGATTTTCGACCATAGAGAAAAACAACGTCGACAAGAGCCTTACTCTTAAAAAAGAACGATAGGTGAATTGGTTGAAGGTAGACAATATTAATATAATAATTCTATTATCTTAATTTTTGGATTAATGTAAATAATTTTGTCTGATTAATTGTATCGTGAAATACGGATGACATTTTACTATTTTTAACATCGTGTCGATCGCTAACTTTAAGTGATATCTTTTAATATATTTAGTGTTTATTCTATTTGAATCAGCAAATGCATTCTTATCTCTAATAATTAATTTCATTATTATTTTTTTGTATACTGATTTATTTTGGATTAATATTTTTAACTTGTTGGAGCGGAGCGAACGAAGTGAGCGAAGCTACCATGGATCAGCTTCAATGGCGAAATGTCTGTTACGCCATAACTTCCCGAATTCTTAACCGATTTTATTATTTTTTGTGCGGAATCGAATCAACAGATTTAGACCAAATTGTGACGGAGCCCGAATTTTGAAATTCGCAAAAATTCCTTGCGAAAAAAATTTTTTTTTCCTTTTTTTAGGTATTACTCCACTCCAATATATAGTGCTAGCGTAGCTTTATGCTTAGCGACTGCATCGCCTAGTATCTTAGATATATACGCAAATCAAGTTGTGTGCCATAGAAAGTAACAGAATTTGAGATAGACACTTTAATAGTTTTTTGTTATGCAAGGCTGCAAAGTTGAGATTTGGTCGCGAGTTACCTTTATTGAAACCTGAGCAAGCGAAGGATTCTAGGAGTGAACCACGAGTGTAGCGATCAAAGATAGAATCCTAAGCGTAGCGACGGTTTCAAAGGTACGAGACGCAAAAAAACTTTGCTGCAGAGCGAAACACAGTTTTTCACCACACTACAGCGTTTTGAGGTATATGAAAAAACTCTTAAATAAAATAATAAATAGGTATCTTCGTCGCTGCTGGACATTTTTTAAATTAGGTTCTATTCAATGTGAATTGACTAAGAATATACACTTTGACAGTTCTTTTTCGGGTCTGGTCCGAAATCTAATCATATGTTATGAAATCTTACCTATTATACATTTAAAATTCTTATACTTTACAAATAGTATATACTAAATATTATTTTTTCTTGCTGTTATGATTTAAAAATACATAATTTAATAAATCCAAAACGGAGCATTATAGTATTAATTTCAATAAGAACAAATTGTTGCTTATAAGACTATCATGACTATTCGGAATGTACAATGTGTGATTTTTTTTGGATAGAAGGGTTCTAATTTTAAAACATTTTTCCACGCTAATGCATAAAACGCAATTTTCCACGAAGAAATTGAATTGCAAAATAAAATTTTCCGATTCGTAAATTGGGTGATTTAACGATATAATTATGACTTAGACAAATTGTTGTATTTTTATTAGTTTGTCGACACCTAGCGTCACCTCCATTTATTCTATTTCCCTTTCGCATATACCTTGTCTCGCATATGGAATGAGGAGCAAGACGACCGCGCCAGCTAGTGGTTTCAAATCATACCGCAACGCAATGTAGCCACCATGCGGAAAACAAAGAAACAATGTCGACTAATGGCCGCTCGGGCACGTGCACTGAGCTCCACAATATTAAATTGAACTAGTGGCCTATCCGCAAACCCCTACAACAAACTATAGTTTTATGTAACGGTGTGTTCGTGTGCGTAATAATAAGGAACAGCAACGCATAGGAACGATCCCGGCAGCCTCTAGCGTCTCACACCACGTGGCGGTCAAGTTATCGTGCTCCTTTCATATTCCTCTCATATTTGTTGTCAACATTAATTTTCTCTCATACCGCAATGAAGTCCACTAATTTTGAATTACACACAACCACTTGGGTTTGGCAGAAGGAGCACGAATTTATGATTAATGCAGTGGAAATGAGAGCTTTAAGAAGTATAGCTGAAGTAAATTTGATGGATATAATAAGAAATAACGTGATAAGAGAGTGGTGTGGAAGAAATGACAAAGATAGAAAAGGGATGCTTAGATGGTTTGGACATACAGAAAGAATGGTCCAAAGAAGATGAACAAGGCAAGTCGGTTACAGCAGACCAAGGCGAACTTCGTTCTGAAAAAAGTTCAGATCAAAAGAACCCTTAACCGACAAGCTTGTATGAAGCCGATGAGTGTTGAAGAAGCTAGAGATGTTGTCGGGATTGTAGTAAGTGAAACTGTGATCTCTGCCTAACTCTACAGGAAAAAAAACGTGATTTTATGTATGTATTCTGACTTATGTCTTATTGGATTTAACTGAAGCATGTGAAGCTATCTATTCCTACCTAAATCTGAAACTAACAGTTGAAACCTTGACGCACAGAAAACTTTGACATTTATAACTGTACGCCATCGTTAAATTTTATAGGATTTAGAATGATATGCTGTCAACTTACCTACATATATAATAAGAGTTCACTCGATGACTTCCTCTTTTTTTTACATGGCCGATGATTACTTATTGTCGATTGTTGTTAATGGTATTGTAGGCGCAGTTAAAATATTTTCCATTGATAACAATAAAATTCGCGTCGAAAGGGCAGATTTCATTTCCATTTTTAATATTAATCACGGTATACGTCATCACACCGCATGCCGTATCGTCCAACCTATATTTAAAACCATAACAGGGCGAACTAGAAAAAACAACATAATTATGTCTGCTAACTAACATTAATAGTTCATTATGAGCTGTTGATGTTATGGATGACTTCAATCGTATTACGAAACAGGAAAAAGAGATGAGTGGCGGTGTTAAAGAAAATACACGACTCAATCTATCCGGAACACGTCGCGTCCTCGCGGTATCAACCGTATTATAAGACAGCCGTAACATCAAAATAACACTGTTTTATGTTGGTACCGTAAAACATTTACTGAGAAACGTTGGCAGATGTTTGGCAGACTTGGCGAAACGCGAACTCCCTTACCATTTACTGATGTGTAAACAAACAGAAAACGTTTAAAAACGCGTGTGTCAATGTTGGTGTGTTGGGCCAATGTCCAAACGTTTGCGGTGACGTATGTAATGGCAACGATTGGCACGTAATCGCCAGTTTCAGTGGCAAGCGCGCGTGCGCCGGGCGGACCGCCCCCCGAATTTCCCGCCCAAGCGACCGCGAGTGACACCGCTTTAAATTTTGAATTGCTGAATTCAGTTCCAATTTTGAAATTTGAAATTGTGTTTTTAAGCTACTAGGACTGTTCAAGTGACATCTAAGTCAGATCGATTTGTCGATTCGGTCCAGGTGAATCGATAACAATTGTTTGTTTTCCCATGAAATCAATTTTCGCATCTGTGAAATATTTCAAATGGACATGAAGGTAACAAATATTTTATTTATATATTGAAATTGGTTATAATATGTGACATTCATATAAATGATATTGAAAATAATTGCCTATTTATTATTTTTATTTGGCGAGAATTCAAGGACAAGATTACTACAGGGAAATGACATTCCTAAAAATAACTTAAAGAATTTTTTTCGTGTCTACCTAAATAGGTGACTTTAAACAAGTGTTGTAGTTAAAGACTATGCTGTGTCATACCTTTATCCGACACTGAGTATAATATTAAGGAATCAAAGTGGAAGTTACAAAATCGTCCGATTTTATGTATATTTTTTACTCGCATATTGCTCTGGAATACTTATTATTTTAAATATTAACCAATATTTGTTTGTTAAAATAAGTCACTGACTTACGTTGTCTTTTAAATTTACATGTCTTTCTTATTATTATATTTCAGCTTATTGTGTCAAATTTATTATAATACAATAAATTGCTAAAATATTTACTTATATTGCAATTTTCTACAGTTCGAACCAATTTCTGTAATTATCGAATTCATTGTTGACTGCACTGATTAATTGATGACAAATTCAAATAAGTTTATTAAATAATGTTTCAATTTGAGACACATTCGATGCGGTTTTTAGATACAGGATTTTAGAATCGTCACAATTAAATATTTAAAAAAAAAACAAGAATAAACGCGTCGTAAATCCTTTTAAAGAGGTTTTATTTAAATACAGGAACCTTTTTACAATTTTATTATTTATATTACTAATTCCTTAGTTATCATATAACAAAGTTCATACTCAAATTTAAAAAAACCCAATCGAATTATAATTACTAGCGCACGTAATAGATAGATAGCATTTATTACGTCATATGTTACTACAGATATTAAAGCTAATACATGAATTAAACATAGGAACTCCGTGGTACCCCACGGCAAAATTATAAGCAAGATACATTTATGAAAATGTTGATAAACACAATGAAATAAACATATAGGTATAATTCTATATAATATGCATAATGTTATTATATTAAATTATATTACAATCAATGCAAAAAGGGAGTATTTTTACACGATGGAGTATTTTTTATTGTTATTGTAAGCTGCATTTACTTTTAGCGGGGGTTCTGAAACAGATGGAGGTTATATTATTCAAACCATTTCACTATCTTTAGCGAGTTGCTTAGAGATTGCCTGGCGATATTAAAGTAATAACGTCGGCTTATAACATATATTATGTGTTTAACAATGCTGGTAAATCATTAATATAGGAAAGGAGAAGGCGACATCTCAAAAGTTGCCCTGTGGTATAGAATGTTGCATTTTAGGGTTTGCGAAGTGAATGTAGTCTGTGTATTGCTCATTTCATCAATATATACCATGTTTACTAATTGTTCCCGTTTCTTAAATAAATTAACAGCCATGTGTGAACTCAGCCTCGAATTCTAACACCGTATATTTAAAATAATACATTATATTCACTATAATCGCTCTGTTATGTTCTTTGGTTAAGTTTATCATTAACAGGCGTATTTAATAACTTAAGCATAGTAAAGGTACTGCATAATTTCTATTTTCAAAGTCTAGAAGAGTTTTTCTCTCTTAGACTCGTAGACTTCTTCTTTCGAAAGCTATTAAAACATTTTTTTTACATTCAATTCAAGCTAGTCATCTTAACGGCTACAAAGACTTTAGAGAACTTCTTCTGTAGTAGTTGCAACGAAGTACATTGACATCGGGTTAATAATTGGATGGCCTTTGGATATAGTTTAAGTAGGGATTTTCGGTAGTAGTTTTACTAACTAATTTTTTATATTCCAGCTAGGTTTTCATTTATCCTTACTTTTATTAAGTGTCATATTGCCACAGACGTATTATTTGCATTATTCATAATTTGTATATACTCATTTTTCTTTAAAATTTAAACGACTCTATTCAAAAGTTTTTTTTTATATTTTTATAATAGAACTTTCAGTTTGAGACGTGAATATTTTTAGGTAACCTTTTTTAAATGCCTGTTTTACACCTTTTAAAAATCAACTTTTCAGTGTTTATAAAATAATTCATTGTTTCCAAGTAAAAAAATATCTTGAAATGTAATATAAAAAATAAGCATAACTTAAATCTCTTTATTTTACATGCAATTACATCTCTCATATTTGATGTTCAATACAACGCATTGTCAATGCTTTTCTATTCAGGTATTAAACGTATCTACTTCCGACTAGTTTCTTCTACTTTCTTGAACATTTTTATCATATCAATAGGCAAAACCAGTTATTAAATATATTATATTCCTATATAAAAGTATATATAGGAATATAATATATTCCTATATCCCATCTTTGCCATCCTCTTATTCAAAAGGCCTATTTTACGGGATCTGCGAAATCCTATTTGGCCTATATGGTCAAGATCTTCTATGTTAGTGATCTCATAAAGAACATTTATTACTCGATCGTGACATTCATATCCGTTTCATTTTCTATATTCATTTAAGCCATAAAGAACTATAGATTTTGAAGAAAGCATAGTACTAGAATGTATTAATTTAGCCTCGTATATCCTGCTCTTATTTGGTTAGAAATGTTGCGGTTGCTCGATTGATGGAACCCTGCTGCTTCGGCATATCACTGCTTTTAACTTTTTTAATTCTTCCTTTAATTGTTCTTAATTTTTCTGTAAGTTAGTAATCCTCAAAAAAGTTTATAATGTTTCTGTATACTAGTTTTGGTTTACAAAGGGAATATTTAATTCTCTTTATTTTTCTGTGATCTTTACGAATATTTTTATAATCACGGTCTCCTGTTTTGGCGCCGTAGTGATTTGGTGTTTGAGAGTTTTTATTTCTACGAGAATAGTTGCTGTTTCTTGTACAGGGTTATGAAAACGGTATATTGTATTCTATCGTTCAGGGTTATAGAACTGTCAAAGAGGTGACTGGGCTAGACTTTTGAAACGTTGTTGAATTAGCAGAATTGCTGTAAAATATGTAAAAGGCCACTTTGTAAAAAAAAAGTTGTTGACATAGCTATTGTCACGTCTGTCCTTTTGAACACTTATTTAAGGTCTGACACTGTTTATTGGTGTATTTGTAGTGTCCAGTTTCGGTTTTTTACTAATATATATTGTGGAAATTTCCACTGTATTTTGTATTCTTGTGTCATTGTGTTGTAGAAACATACAACACATCTCTGGTATATAAACGCATTTTAGATCAAAGTTTCATTTAATCGTTTTAGGAGCTTTCTATCCAAAATTTATTTAAAACTAACCGTAGACTTGTTGTTATTGCCCTTTGTTGATGACATTTAGATATTTATTCTTTTATACTTGCGTTATTCTTTTTGAAAAATCGATATAAAATGAAGTTATTTAAAAATCTATCACTAAACAAGATTGTGATTACAATTGCTTTGTTTTTGTCACTTTTTAAATGAAAATTCGAAGAAAACAAAATACACGAATTTCCTATGCGAGCCGCATGCGAACATTTCAAAAATTGGGCCCTTCTTCTTTATGTTGTGATACTATACTTTCATATATCTTTAATTACGATTACTTTTGGATTTATTATTTTTTTCGAACCTCCCTATCTTTGAATGCTTGAGGAAACTAAGACATGTGAATAGCATTTGTTAACTTTTTGAGTGACTTACACCAAGTATTGAGTAATTTTCTATTTGGTCTTATATTTATTATTCTTTCGATGACGTCGAATCGAGGCGCTCGCGACTCTGGTCTGTCATTGATCAGACGAAAATAGGCGGCTCAAAGCCATTAAACGCAACGCTGGAAATCTGCACATTTGCCAATGCAAACCGATTGGCAACAATTAGATAGGCGATATTATTAAAAATTATTTAATTTTCAAACTTCCAACTACGTAGCAATAAACATGAGTGTAAGTGCTACTAAGTTCTGACTGGTGTTGTCAATATGCCTTTAACTTAAAGCGTTAACGCCGCATCACGTTTCAAATAAACTTTCAAGTTCAAATACTTTAAAATAAGGAAATTTATTCTTAGTACACTCACTGATAAAAATATTTTATGTGTCATCTCTATCTCTTTCCTCTCAGAAAAGTGGAATAGTTTATTGCAACTTAATTCTTTTCGCGAATACCTACTCTTTGGGATTTTGCCCCTTAATGTCTGTAGGTATGACAAATATTTGTAGATATAGCCGTGTAAGCTTTCCTATAGAATTTAATCAGGTACCTACTTAGATACTAATCTTCACGCCATTGAGTCTTGTAACTAATAGTGTAAAACTTTTCTATAGTCTCATAGTCCCAAGGCAATTACAGATAATGTTGCTAGCGTTCGCGCTCTATCCTGACCGACATTTGGGCTTTGATGTGTCAAGATCTTTGATCTGAACACTCGTGTGATTTACGGCCCCAAACATCTGCATTATCGGTCTTTAATGTTTTGTTTCATGCTACGGGCTCAGTGTTGGACATACGATTAAGCAGCGAGGTTTCCATACCCCTGTGAGAATATTTAAATTTTTAGTAAAATTTAAATAAAATCACAGCGATTAACAATAGTAGAATCATGTAATAGGAGTCTAAATATTTTCTTATAAACAATTAGATGAATTATAACCATATATTAATCATAATTTAAGAAAGTTAAATTTAGTTCTTAATTTTTTTAATTATATTTTAAATTTACAAGTGTATTCGACTCAATCCGACTATATGTAGGTATGATGGTGAGCATCCTCAGCACAAAATTTAAATGCTTTTTGTTATGTTTTTGGAGTTGGGGTAGAAGGCTGCTTTGGAAGGCACCTTAAACACTCCTGACTGTATTTATTTACAGTCGCACAGTGTTTTACAAACCCCAATTTTGTCTCATGCCCTTTTTATTGTTAAAATCGTTAGTTGATATAAATATCTCGTTTTAATCTGGCATTATACGTGAAATAATAAATATAGTACTGGGCTCTCGTGGTGTGTTCGGTATGGTCCATTCTCTCTACGGTGTCTTCAATTCTTGGTAAGGACGATGCCCTAACAATGTAAAGATTATTGGGCTGATAACGATAATATTGTTTTTAACTTTGATAATCATATCTGCGGTTTTGTAAGTGTGTAATGGCTGTGTAATGTAAAATTTTGTTTAAAGATCTTAATTTTCATTATTACTGTGAATTATTATAAAAATGTTTAATGAGTTGATTGCTTGAATTCGTAATTCAGACACAGGCTTTGACAATCGTTGGTTGCCACATCCGGATGCGTGTTGACATAACAGCGGTGTCGCTTGCGATTCTGGTTACACTGTCAAAGAGAACAAACGCCCTAGTCACTTCTTAACTGGATACCTCAACACAAACGGTTGTTTGCTGAATTCTTTTAAAATTAACGAATTCCATATAACATACGTTCTATAGTATCTTTTGAATCGGGGTAAAATTTTAACTATTAAAATTTCTTTAAGTAAAAATGTAGGTGTCAAATGTTTGAATAACGAATGAATAAAATCATCACAGCCTACTGATTCCCACTGCTGGGCATTGTTCTCCTCCAATGACCTTCATTACGGTCGGTCTTGCCCTGCCAGCATCCAAAGGTTTCCTGCAACCTTAACCAGATCGTCTTTATCTTAAGACCCGCTCTGTGGAAAACACAAATAAGGACTTCTAGAATTGTTTTCAGTTTTTCCAAGTTCTCATCCGTAAGAACTACATCATTGGCAAACCGAAAGCAAACCGGATATAGCTGAGCCAGCCTTTCGCGTGATAACAGACGTCATATCCATTCCATTACAGAAACTTACAGAAGAATATCCTTCAGATTCACGAAGTCTTACTGTATCGCACCTTATTGCAGTTCACTGCAGAGTTGTGGCGTTTTAGATTAAGTTCATCAACACCTCGATTTACCTGTAGTTTATTTGGCACCTTTAGAGAGACCATAGCAACGCCCAAGTCTCCATTGACTCAAAAGCCTTATAGTCCACAAATGTCAAGCAAGTGGCAATTAACCCTCTTGTGTCTTCTGTATAAAAAATAGACAATTAATTTGAAATAAAAAATTAATTTGAGAATCACATTTGCAATAAAGCGAATGTTAGTCTAGAAAAGCTTCATGTGGCAGCAGCACTAAAATAGAACAATTGAAAACTTAACGATTTTTAAAAAATCAGCAGGTAGGTCATGATTGCTACTCGACTCTAGTAATGAGCTTTACAAATATTTACAGTCTTATTTCTTATTTTAACTACAATGTCAGTTCTACAATGACAATGTAGTTTAACTACAGAGTCAGAAAAAAAATTATGAATTCTGTGCAGTCACTTATGCTCGATTAGTTATCCTATGATTTTTTTACTTTTTCACAGTATTGGTTGTAGTGTCAACCCTGAGGAAGATCGTTGATTATTATTTTTCGAAATCATGCCCAAAGAGAAGGGTTTGGTTAGGGTTTTAGGGAAATTATTAAAATATGACCCAAATTTGTTCCCCATGAAATGATAGGTACGGATAAAAAGGTGTCGCCAAACACCGGGGTACGTAGGAAGGAAAGGAAGTGGGAATGTGGAACTATTTGAGATAGTTTCACGTACCCACTTCCTTACCTAGCGAATAAATCCGTCTAAGATGAGTTAGATGTCAACGCTCTTAGCATGAGAAGAATGGTTTTTAGGTATTGATACACCTGGAGATGCATGTGTACGTTTGCCACCGCCAGCGATGACCGGTCATGAAAAACCTTCGCTGACGACTTTGCTACTGCGATTGTCGCTTTATTGCTTTGTACCAAGCAGCAGCGATTTTTGTAATGCCAAGAAGTTTCATTCTCTGAAAGGACTCTATGCTGATTATACTGAACCACTGTTTCCAATTATTGAAACTAGCTGTGAATGAGTTTGGAATATAATAAATTAGAACCATGTAGTTTATAAATGCTTATAATTATATAATTTAATAGTTACAAAAGACGATGATGCAAAGTGCGAATGTACCTACAATGTCCGTTTTGATGGAGTGATCTTAAATCAAAGTTTCTGTAAGTAAAGTGACGATATTAGTATACAGTAATTAAACAGCATGTTAAAGTATTAGCGATGCGATCTGGTTGGTACTATTAAAATTAATGTTTGCTACAGTTGCTTTGAGAAATATTGTTGTTGTTAGAGATTTAGAAACCAATGCTGATAGAGAGCAGTTTTGTTTTTTGCTTACTGGTTGGATAAAGCCTTGTTAGACAAGTTTGCACTAATTACAGGATTCGTGCTCTTTTCTATAGTGTAGTGCAATGTACAGTATTCGTTAAAACAAAAATAGGGATTAAAGAAATTTCCTCTAAATCGACAGAATAAGTTTGAGATGTGGAATAAAAAAAAGGTTACTTGCAAGAGATGCACTTGTCTAAGGAGCTTTTTGTCTACGGGATCAATCTGGATCTCGTATCAGCGACGTCGCATATGGCCAATTCTACTATCTACCTAATGATACGACAACTATTAGTAAATTCAACTATTGCAATTTTATCAAGTATACCTCTAGAATTACTGATCGTCTCATGAATAGTCATTTCAATACGGGCGACATACTGTCAACTTCAAAATAAAGTGTAAACATTGTAATAACTAAAAACTGATAACTAATAGTATCTTATAAATACATCATCCCATTGCTGAATAACTTTTAAGTGTTATTATACAAACACTTTTGACAGTAAGTAAGTAGTAAAATAAAATCTTAGCAAGTAAATTTAATAAGAGGAGCTCTAAGCCATAGCGCAGTGACTAGCGCGTTCGCCTATGATGGTGAAGTATAAGTAACTTTCGTAAATTTATCATCTAGAGTTCTTCTGGGATTTGGAAAATATGGTCACGGTTGCATCTCTACAGTGATTGGTACCCCATTTCCTATCGATCAGAATGGGTTACTGGGTTTGCTCTTGATTCCAAACAAGCCCGGGGGCCAAGACAGAATCCACGATGGATCGAGAAAAGCCAGAAGGTGCCTAGTCAGACTGGATTTCAAGACGGATAGGTTATAAGTACTCTGAAATACAGAGGTAGGGAGAGAGTTCCACTCCTTAGCTGTGCGCATTATAAAAGATATTAAGTAACGCTTGGTGCAACAGTAAGGAATTGCAAAAAAGGGGTGGTAGCCTGCAGTTCGTGCGATGGTGGTATGAGGTCATCATTTGAAATCATATATAAATTCATATCATCATGTCTATTTAAATTAAATTACTATACTAACTTTGCTGACGCATTTTCTTACTGCGACTTGGTAAACTTGTCGTATCGTATTCGAGCCTCCAAACGAAAACCAACTGTACGGCTTCAGCGTAGTTTCAATAACATTAATCAAGATCGACTACTTGAAGCTGCTGCTAATATCGACTGGTCACCAATTTTTTAATGTTAATACGCAACTTGAGGTTCTTGTAGATCGTAAATGGAATTGTATGATGTTCACGCTCCTGTGCGTTCCGTTAAATTAAAACACCTTCCGGTTCCTTGGCTAACCGACGAGATACGGGCGTTTCAGGCGAAAAGAAATACTGCAATAACGAGATATAAACGTCCTGGGATCGCCCAGGACGTGATGAAATAAGATACAACCAAGCTAGAAACCGCTGCAATAGGGTAGTTAGAGACGCTATAAGACGCCATATTCATAATTCCGTAGAAAATGAAGATCCCGTCAATGTATGGAAATTCCTGAATAAAAATCATGGTGTTGGCAAGCTCGCTTAAATAGTATCCCAAACAATATTGATTTCAACCAATTGAACAGTCATTTCACTTCGGCCATACCTATTGATGGCAATCTGAAAGCCGATACGATCTTTTAACTTTGCAAACTCAAGAGTTTGCTCCTCTAGTGTTTCATTAAGTTGCAAGCTGTGATCTAAGGAGAACGATTCTGTCAATTAAATCCGATGCTGTAGGTACTGATGCAATTAGCCGCAAAATGATCTTTTTAATCCTTGTTGTTCTCGTTTCTGTTATCACCCACATCCTTAATACATCTATTAGAACAAGCACCTTTCCTAATTCCTGGAAAGACGCACATGTTATTCCACTTCCCAAAAAATCTAAACCGACCATGCTTACAGACTTCCGACCTGTTTCCATCCATCCTTTTCTCTCCAAAGTCCTGGAAAAGTTGATCCACCGCCAGCTTACTGATCACATGGATTCAAATCAGCTCCTCAATCCCTATCAGTCTGGTTTTCGCAAAGGCCATAGTACTTCTACTGCACTAGTTAAGATTACGGATGACATACGCCGGGGGATGGATAATCGACAGCTCACAGTACTAATATTACTATATTTTAGTAACGCATTTAACTCTGTTGATTTTGACATTCTTCTTGGTGTTTTACGTTCTCTAAACATATCTCCAGTTGCAACTGATTGGTTTCGAAGTTACCTGCTTGGACGACGGCAGCGAGTTCGCACTGGAGAATCCTTCTTTGAGTGGAGTGAAATCAATGCCGGTGTTCCTCAGGGTGGCATTTTATCTCCACTTCTTTTTTCGATTTTTATTAATTCTATCACAGAATCAATTTCTAGTTCCTACCACCTCTACGCGGATGACTTATAAATATATATACAGGCGCCTCTTACAGAGCAACCACACGATTTAGCAGATTTAGCACAAATCAGCACACGGAGTAATCCTTTGTCTGGCGATTAATCCAGCTAAAAGGCAGTGCATAATAATGGGTAGTCTTCATTACGTTTCGAGGATAGATTTTGGGCAACTTCCTGCAGTGTTTTTTGGCGGTGCTGTTATCCATTACTCGAAAACTGTAAAGAACCTCGGTATTATTTTTGACCAGCATTTGTCCTGGAGACCACAGGTGAATGAATTGCGGAAAAAGTTATTTGCTGCTTACGGCTCGCTTAAGCGACTTCGTTATTTTCTGCCTATTAAGCCAAAAATTAATCTGGCATAATATCTCCTTCTATCTATTATTGACTATGCTGATGTCTGTTACCCTGATCTGTCGGAAGAGTTACTCAATAAACTCGAGCGACTGCAGAATGTCTGTATTAGATTCATTTTCAATCTTCGTAAGTGTGACCGCGTCTCACACTTCCGTTCTAAAGTGAACGGGTCCCTATTCGCCGGCGCAGGGACTTACATGTTTTTTCACTTCTTTATTCCATACTTTTTTTGCCTACCCTACCTAAAAACCTGTTTCTCCTTTCGCTCCTCAACCTCGCAGTGTAGTTTGCGTTCGGCAACCAACCTTTCCCTGGAAGTTCCACGGCCCTCTACCGACTTCTGTTCCTATTCCTTTACTGTTTACGCTATCCGTTTATGGAACTGACTACCAGAGGATATCAGAAAGGCTCAAACTCTTGTGTCCTTTCGCAACAGAGTTAAAAGTTATTTCCTTTCCTCCAATATTTATTGACTCTATTTTATCTTCATTTCTTTCTTATCTTTTTATTATTTTATATCCACCATTACCTTTAAAAAAAATTAATTTTTTCCTTTTTTCCTCTCAATATGCGCCGCACCCGCTTCATCATTATCCTTTTATATTTATTTATTCTTTTCACCCAAGGTTGCCTGAAAGAGATTGCTGTTTAGCAATAAGGCCGCCTGTCTGTATACTTTTCTTTGTTATTTTTATTTCTCTGTATCTTATCTGTGTATGCACTAAAGCGTAATTTATTATTATTATTATTATTAACATAAAAGTAAGAACTAGTTAGATATTTGCGGCTGCATTTGATTTGCAAGTCGCGCAGTATCGCGTTTAAATGTTCATTTGTTAACCGCGAACAATTCTTATTTTTGCATTAGTTGAGAATTTATCTGGTGAGCAAACTTTTTCAATTCTTTGATTTCAGAACTCAAACCTCCATAGAACTATACCAAATCAGTGCTTATTAAATGACATTTTAAGTGTGCTATTACTTTGCAAATCTACTATGTTCATTTACAAATTGCTTGGTACATCGTTAATATCAATTGTAAAAGGGTTTTAGAAAATTTCCATGCTAAGGGAAATTGATTTACAAACACAGTTTGTAGTTGTTTTAACACATTTCTCATTGTAATATTTTGTCAATCAAAATTATCTTCAGCTTCTTCCACGGCTTTCTTGCAGTTAGGAAAATGGTCAATCTTTCTTTCATTAATATGCTTGATAAACAGATTGGGTTTCTTCAAAAACTTTTGGAGCATTAGCTCACACATCATCAGGTGTGTGAGCTAATACCTCGTCCTTATAATATTTACCCATCAATCTGAAGGTTGTTTATATGAAGCAGTAAATAAAACATGAAAAATTGCTCGCGAGTGCATACAACGTACTTACCTCATACGTTGTGAGTCGAAGGGTGAAATAAAACGAGTACCTGGCAACCAGATGAGACGTGATATCCCGACCAATTTCAACAACGGAATGACGAGAGAAGCGTACGGCTGCGATTCTAACTAAAGCCAGTCGCTTTGAATTTCGCCGCCGCCGGCCGCAAGCCTGCGTGCGTCTTATAAAAGAGTGCCGTCGCCTATTGTCTCAAAGGAGCCGCCTCCGACGCTGACAGCCACGCGCGGCGGATTAACGCAAATGAATTTGCCATTTAGAATTGAATAGAACAAATATTTATTTTCAGTAGAAGCAATACATTAATTTTATTTTTTATTTAGAATGGGTTCGCACTTGATCCCAATCAAGCCCACCCCGGGCCCAAGACAGAATCCGCGATGGAACGAGCTAACCCAGAAGGTGCCTATTCACCCTGGCTTTAAAAACAGACGGGTAATAAGTACTCGGAAATACAGACGCAGGGAGGTAGTTCCACTCCTTTGCTGTAAATCATGTACATCATAGCCTTGATAAACAGTTCTTAGGAAATGAAATGGCTAGATTTTTATTACGCCGCGTAGGAGCGAGCTTTCAAGAATACTCTCATCCTGGCCCAGCAGCATGGGTCAAATGTTACAAAAACTTTAGTTGCCTAAACTATTGTATACCGCTGTGCGTGCTGTGCGTTTCAAAAAATCTACGTAAACCTTTTCCAGCGTTAATATGGACACCATTTTAATGTCTATACATCAATCTATTATACTCTATATATAGAGATAGTAGATTATACTCTATATATCGATTATTAAAAAAGTGAATGCTATGTCTATTATTAAAGTTCTTTTTGCAACTGCATTATTTTATTTCAAATCTAAATTGAACTATTACATATCTTCCGGATGTTGTGAAGGCAAAAGATTAATTTCTGATATAATTAACAATGTGTAATAGACTGTAAAACTGGTCGTTATTTTTGCGGTTTGGAAGATGCGCGAGCGCACATTTTCATGTTGTTTATGTGCTAGTTTATGTTCGCTTACAATTACTAGTAATCATTTATTATGTGTTGCAATCAAACTCAATATTTTTCCCAATCCCTATATACTGATAATTTTAAACCAGCAGACATTCTTCAAGAACACAATAAAACCTTGTGATTACACATATATTTAACTAGGTGTTGATTTTTATTGGCAATCGGTATTCGGTACTTGAGTTCTTTATTATATTACTAAAAACAATATTTTCACAATGAATGGCGATAGGATGGGTGCTCAAAATAATATCGATCTCCTTCGTGCTTCGATCAATTAGTCGTTGGTGCCTTATGCATTTGCTATAGTTTAGCATTTACCAATGTCGCATACGTGGTGGATTATCTCTGTCTCCTTGCGATATTTTCACTGCAGGATATAGATATATTCTTTTTCATAAGGGCATGACATTAATTTACATGAGAACACAAAATCACAAGATATATAAGAAGTCGGTCAAAAATAAAAACCAAAAATAAGCTCAACCGGCGTAATAAAATCACAATCCTTTCTGTATTTTATTTTTCGTAATATTTTATAAACTTATCTTACGGTACGAAATAAATATATAATAATATATATTTACAACATATCTATATATATAAAAATGAAACCCGTTTTCCGTTGTCACGACATAACATGAAAACGGCTTGACCGATTTGGCTGATTTTTTTTTTGTAGTTTTCTAATACTCTGTACAAGGTTCTTACGGAAATATAAAGAAAATCTCTCAGAAAGATTGAAA
This sequence comes from Calamotropha paludella, assembly GCA_927399485.1. Classification (NCBI taxonomy): domain Eukaryota; kingdom Metazoa; phylum Arthropoda; class Insecta; order Lepidoptera; family Crambidae; genus Calamotropha; species Calamotropha paludella. The sequence goes on along the minus strand of OV656803.1, from coordinate 12,266,546 downwards.
AATATAACGTAACGAATGTCAACGTCATTCAATTTAAAACAAAAAATCTGTGGTAATCTGTGACACCACATCGATAACCGCGCTGACAAATGTCAACGTCATTCAATTCAAAGCTACGCTAAGGCGGTACGAAGTTCGCCGGGTCAGCTAGTATGTAATAAATATAATGTTATTTCATAGAGATTAAGTGTCATTATACGGGATTATATCACTTATATAAGGAAGACCTGTACCCCGGAAATGGGGAATGTTTTGCGTTTGAAAATGTATAGGTTTAGGAATAAATTAACGATGTATAAAATAATTTAAACTTGAACTTAAATTTTATCAAAATCCAGTACGAGTACGGCTCTCAGTACGCCAATGATTGCATGCACCATGATTATAAAACAATAATGAGACGTAGCGAACAGAATATGTGGGCAGAAGTGTGAGCTTGTTTCATAACATTAGGTCATCACGTATAGCATTGTTCAACTATTTATTGTTTGAAGCCTATGCCAGACATTACCGATGAGCACTTGGCTTCTGCATTATGAATATGATATTCTTAAATTAACAATAGGTAGTTTATGACTGATATAGTAATCTATTACTAATATCTAGAATTCGCATTTTCTATATTTTAAGAATATGATATCTATTGAACGTAGTGCATAGTTGTTATTTAGTATTTTTTTAATCTGTGGCACAGTGCTGTTGTATTTCCAAAAATGATGAATTTTTTGTGCCATATGCTCATACCCAAATGATGCTCGATTTCATGTACACTTTAGTTTTGTAGTTTACGGGGACTTAAAAATACTTTTTAAAATGTACTATATAAGAAACGGCTCTTTATATCCAACACATTTGGGGTAAGGTTGAAGTGATGTCTTCGATATTACTATAGTGTAAATAAATTGAACATTTTATTGGGGACGAATTTTCACTTCCGCCTAACATTTCGGTAGGTAATACAAATCTGGTGGGCTACGTCGCGTCGGTGATTTTCATTTATGTCTAATCATCACAGTGTGAATCATGATACGTAATAGTTCTTTCTATGTCCCGGTGAGTGATATTAAAGAACTGAGTTTTGTATACTATAATAGACCACATGATCAGATTTATTTTCTAATATGCCGATTTTGATCCAATTTTATCTATGATAGTATCTATTACTATTGTCCACAAACAGCGACCGGGGAAAAATGACTGAACCAATTTTGCTACTCCTGCTTGGATTAAAATTCAAATTCAATCCAAATGAAGCACTTAAAATAACAGATTAATAGCAGTCTTATATTCCGATTCATATTCAGTAGGCCTATCAGCTTGTTGGTGCGGATATTAGGGCAAACGCAAAAGTTTATGGTGTAAGGCAGTAACGGATTATTGTAATATTTTGGAAAAAAAGCGTCTTGATTAAGGTAGAATCGCAGTATTGAAACTTTGAGAGTCGTAGGTCAGAATCGGAAGTTCTTAACGACTTGACTTGCATAACAGCTGTCGCCTATTGGCAGATATGTCAATCATCTGTTCATTTGTTTTGAGAAATAAAAATTCAAGGTACAGTTTGTTCTCATGTTATATTTTTAGTATTTCTTTGAAACTGACACTGAGCTACCGTGACATTGAAAGATTTGAAGTTCTCCAGAGCATGTAGCTATTACATATTATGTTGTAATTTGTAAACGTTTTACTTTTATGAGTGTTAAGAAATTTGAAATCAGTCTTGTAGGTAAGAGTAAATTATCGATTTCGCCCCGGTCAAGTTTATGATATAAGATCATAATAAAGCATATGCGCTTTTCAAATAGTGTAGATTTAGCGGTTCTAGAGTTTTCAAAACTTATTACTTCACTTTATAATATTAGTAAAGATCTATTTAAAAACTAAAGTATTGAAGGCGGTGAAAGAATAAATCTAAATTTAGAACAACAGTTACTCACCACTTTCAACAATATGGTTACATTATTTTTTCTCTGTCTCTGAAATCTCAACTCGCTAGGAAAATATTACTAGGTGTTCAAAGGGGATTGAACTTTTTTTTAAAGGATTGAACTTGACAATATTTTCGTCAAGGAAAGGGGGCTGTGTGAAAATAGCCGGTGAAGTTCTACGAAGCGTCACAGCGCCAGAAATAGAGCGTCATCGTGCCTTGTAGTCGCGGCCCTGCACTCGCTGTGTCATGATGTGACGCGCTGTGGCAGCAAACGGCTCCGCTCTTCAAGCTTTTATCCCTTGGCTGAAAAGGAAGCACCTATTATTGCTACTGATAGCATAGTTTCTGCATTTTCCCGACATTAGGAACTTTTAGCTGCTACACAACACAAAATCGTAATTTTCGAGTATATTCTCTTGTATGTGATGATTTTAGACTTGAAACAATTTAGAGAGTTGATGGATTCTAGATTACGAGTAACGAGACTCGTTTTTTGGATTGACTTATTTGCCTTATAATTAAATCTTAAAGATTACCAAGGTAGCAAGTATCGTAATCCTTTTGTTTAGCAAAAAAGTTTATTGTCATTTTTCAATTCTATGTCAGCGTCATATTTCTAAAACTTTAGATATTTGGCAGACATACAATCAAACAGTTCCATGAAATCACAGTAATAGATTTATATTCATTGTCAATGAGTTTATATCGAACACCGTTGCGCAATTAGTTTCGTCGATGTTTCAACAGTGTCATGCCGTCGTCACGTTGTTATGACTAGTCAGACTGAATGTGTCTCGAATGTGGAAGATGCTGATGTGATGTAAGATATCTCACAGAGAACATTAGTTGCATCTACTAGATGGTACCCATGCCGTAACTGGAAAGGTTTTATACTTTTTGGAAAGACACTACACGATTAAATAATTATAGACACAGACTACAGGTTAAAAATTAAAAAGTTGAACTTACCTACAACTCCACAAAGTTTAGGCATATCTATTGACTTTGTTTATTTTATTTTGATATGCTATTTACGTAGCTACTTTAATACCAAAATAATATAATTTATTAAAACAAAAAATTAAATGATGTTTATCCAGCGTTCAGCTGTATTCTGTTTGCATAAATTTTACGAGATCAAAATGGCACTACAATCACGTTGTTTTCTTGAATAATAAATCAGTTTTATTATAGAAAAGGAAGAGCGTAGATCTATTCTTAAAAATAGTGTTAATTGATCTGTGTTTCTTAAAATAGTTTTTATAATGTCTTTATTATGCCAACAAAAGCATTCGTTTGTGTCATATTATTTTTGCTTTTATATGTTATTTTAATAACATCTATTAAAACCTCCACATTAAACAACATGCCCAATTCAGTATTTCTTCTAGTTTTTCTGTCAAACTAGCATATGATATGCGAATTTGATCCTGTTTGGGGTAAATATCAATCAGGAATAGGGAAAATGATTACGAGAAGATGAACGCACTTAATAGATGGATAATAATCGGAAATTTAAAAAAATCCGTCATTTATATGCCTGCAATATATTTTTTCGCATTTAGCGAAATAGTTACCTTAGGATTTGGTAAAAACATTTAACAAGTGGGCTTGTATTGACTTTATTGACTGATTACAGTTAAAATCTATTTTATATGGAAACGTATTTATGGATGTACCCTTCAACTTTAAGAATATTTGCAGCTCGTAATAGTTAATAGATTTTGCGATACAATTCAATGTCTTTAGTTCGAGTCAAATTTTATTGACACACTGATTTATTGATAAAAAAGAACATTCACATGTGTGTACTCTGGAGCTGCATTAGCTCTTACCACTATTACTCTTGCTTGGTTGCTATTACTAGCTGTCGCACCAAGCGCTACATAACATCACTTACTTAAGGAGTGTAACTCCCTCCCTGCTTCTGTATTTCCGAGTTCTTATATCACATCCCTCTTCAGAGCCAGGGTGAATAGGCATCTTCTGGGTTAGCTTATTAAAAAATAAAAACATTTAGGAAGTACTTCTTACACATAAAAAAAATACGGATATATTACTGAGATGTAATTAAAAGTTGGTCGGTTAACGTATAAAAATCGGTTTGACGTGTTAAACATCCATTTGTTGGAGTTACAACCTTATGAGTAAATCCTAACAGCACGTCATTTTTTCATTTTTATTTATTATTTTTTAAACATGAGACTTTTGTAAGTGTTTTAAAACGGCGATTGACTCTGTAACGGAATCTCCCACAAATCAGATTGGGTACAGCACCTCGCCAATGCAACGGTTCACAAATAGCCACGATGTTACGACTCGTACACAATTTGCAATTAGCCATTGGCTTCTGTTATTCGTCGCCCACTGCTTTACAAATGTAAAATACTATTACGGATATCCTCGTACGGGATAACAATATGATGATAAGCAATAATAGACCAAATAGTCGACGTAAATAAACTATTGAGTAACTAAAATTAAAGTTAAATTTAATTACTTTTACGAAATTGAAAAACAATCTTTAACGAAACAATGTTTTCTTGTACAGGAACTTTAGGTCTTTCTGTTCCCTAAAAATATATGTATATACCTACTTAGTAATTTCGACATGTTTTTAATTAATTTGTTTATTGTTAAAATCATGTTTTTTTAGGATATGTGTACATACAGACATTGTGTTTCATTAACATAAATCATTATTTGAAAAAAAACAAAGGATCTCCACAAAAAATTTGTTTGAATATTTTTAACACAATAGTAGTCATTTAACAATAAAAGATGTAAAATCAGTAACACCCTGTTACTGATTTTACATCTTTTATTGTCTTTTATAAGAGTAATTGCAAAAATGGTGATGTTTATAAAATAAAAAAAAATAACAATTCAAATTTTGATTACCTTTTTTCTTTGAAATATATGGATATTAATAGACTTTCAAAAATATAGCAACAATAAGAAAAGCACTCTAAGATAAGATTTACCGATCACAACCACTTGTCATAAGTCGCACTAGTATAATACAGCGGGCGGGCGGCGCGGCGGCCCCTTTCATATAGAGTTCACTGTTTTCTCTATATTACATATTTTCGGTTTACTCCTTTAGACAATGCAAGCCCTCTAGGTCACCAAAGACCTGACAAAAAGCGTTAGTATTAGATACTCCTGAAAACAATTTTTCAGGTATTTTTTGACTTTATCTCAAACCACAAACATATAACTGCCGTTCTTTAAGAAAGCTTTAAAATTACCTCACAGTTTTATGAGTGAGGACTTTTCTTTTATAAAAAGAGACAGGGCGTATTCTATATAAATAACAAAAACATATACAATGTAGGGATTCTGAGAAATGCTTTAATACAAATAAAAATTAAATGACTCGGCGCTACAAGTGGCGACCCGCCCAACATCTGCATTTGCGTTTATTAGCGATCGTAAACCCATTTTAAGAGTGGTGCGGCTTGTGAAACATATTGCGGAGTGGTTTGAGGACCGAGTCCCGTCGCGTGACGTCCAGCAGTCAGCGCGCCGTAATTGTTTGTAATAAGAGCTATATTCTCATGAATCTATTAGCTTTGTGTACTTGTTGTGTTTCTTAAGGTCGGCTGATTTAGCCTCTGTTTTTAAGTTAAACCATCTCATAAACATTTCGCTAGAGGTACGTCATAAAAGCCAATCCCGTTATGCGCTAGTGCCCTGATTACAGTAATTATTTGTATAGCCAACGTTTGGCTGTCTTTATCCTCGACGTATTGGTTACGAGTCGATTTCTATTAGCGTTTTGAAAATAAAGACTGATTACACTGGTCAACAAAATTTCAACTTTGTCGTGCCACACGGACTTTTTTGATATTTTTTACTTTAATTGGTGATTGTAATAAAAAATAAACAGTTAAAAAAAATTGCTAGACAAAGATTTTATTCTATTGAGTAATTTAAAATATTAAGAAAAAATATGGATCTCGTAAATCAAAAGTTTATTTTTTTATAAATGACTTAGAAAATCTAAGATTTTCTTGAATATTTAGCTTCTGGTTGGTCCCTTTTAATTGTCCAGCAGTAATCTGGTAACATATTTGGGCTCCATTTGCCCTGGTACCGCTTTTCCATATCAGAAATATCCTGATGGAACCTCTCGCCGTGCTCGTCACTGACAGCCCCTTAAATTGTCAGGAAAAAAATCCAGGTGCGAGTGTAAAAGATGGATCTTAAGTGACATGTTGCAACCTAATGCTTGATATGACAATAACAGCTCGCTAACCAACTCTCTGTAGCTGTCACTCTTGTGGTTACCCAAAAAATTTGCAACGACATTTTTAAAAGACTTCCGTGCTGATTTTTCTAAATCGCTGAATTTTTCTTCAAATCTTGAATCTTTTATTAATTCCCTAATTTGAGGGCCAACAAAAATACCCTCTTTTATCTTTGCATCACTTATTTTAGGGAATTTTTCTTTTAGATACAAAAATCCACTCCCATTGCGATCCATTGCCTTCACAAAATGTTTTATTAATCCTAATTTGATATGCAATGGTGATAGAAGCACATTATTTGGCTGTACAAGGGGTAAATACTTTACGTTTTTTTGCCCAGGAACCAACGATGCACGCGTAGGCCATGTTTTTTTTTATATAGTGATTAGTTCTGTCTCGGCTATCCCATTCACATAAAAAGCAGCAAAACTTTGTATAACCCAGCTGAAGTCTAAGTAATAGTGCAACAACTTTAAGATCACCGCAGATTTTGAAGGAATATGTACTGTAATTTATTTTTTCAAGTAAAAGTTTTATATTTTCATAAGTTTCTTTCATATTTGCAGCATGGGCCACAGGTACAGACGGAAGCTTATTTCCATTATGCAATAAAACTGCTTTTAGACTTGCTTTCGAAGAATCAATGAATAAACGCCACTGAGAGAGATCAAAATCTATGTCCAACATTTTCATAAGCTCATTTATGTTATTGCAAAACACCAAATCTCCATCCTGAGAAAAAAACGTTCTGAAGTGTTGATCACGGTTTCGAAAATAGCTAACTTTTGTATTATGATGTAGCAAATTCCATTCTTTTAGACGAGATCCTAATAGTTCTGACTGTTTTTTTGACAAATTTAAATCTCGAACCAAATCATTTAGGTCTCCTTGAGTTATCAAATGTGGCTCCTTTGCAATTTCTTCAAACTCAAAGTCATCGTCCTCGTCAACACATACACTTGAAGTAGACGGTTGTGAATTGTCGTTCTCAACAGACGTAGTTGCAACTGGTATTAGTTCTGGCAATTTTTTACAATGAGAGACTGGTCTTATAGCCGAAGATAAGTTAGGGTAAATAACTGTGTTTTTTTTCTTGTAATTTATAACTTTTACGTCAGTGAGACAAAAATAGCAATCTGAAACGTGATCTCGCTGTTCAGTCCATATCATGGGTACAGCAAACGGCATAGGTCGTGCACCTTTTTTCCAGTCAGTTAAATTTTTCACACACGTTATGCAACAGATATGAGGGGCCCAGGATTTGTCTTGATGGGCGACAGAAAATCAAAACATTGGTGATAACACTCCATCACAAGATTTGTAAAATTTCGTCGTTGTTTTTTGAATGTAAGTTCTCCGCAGACATAACAAAAAGAGTTAGGATCATTAATACACTTCCTTGACTTGCTCACAGGGTTAATAAATCCCAAAAAAGTGTTCAAATTCAACGATAAATATTTTTATAACGATTTACTTGTAAGCGTTTCTGTTAATTTACTGCCGTAGTACTAATTATGAGTATTACCGTATCACAACAAATAGGAGGCTAATTGACATATGGCAACTGTTATTTAATAATGAGGGTAGATTGATAAAACAAAATTAGCTATCAAAGTTCGTGTGGCAAAACCAGTGTTGACCAGTGTTATGCTCGCCGATAATTTATTTCTTTCAACTAATCTATTGTTCAGAAATCAAACAGTGAAGTTGTTGCTTCAGTTAGTACGGGACTAACTTTTATTATGAATTGGATCAACGTGGCGGGTTTTATTCCGTTATTCTTATGGTTTTCTGCACAAGAGAAAATGAATACAATGTTTAAATCTTGAATGAATTCAATGTTATGTTAGTTTTTTGACATTTGCAATAGCAGGAACACGCAATATTTCTTAATGTAATGTCTCTTAATTACTTTTTTGCAAATACATCTTCTTTTCTCGGTTTATCTGTTCTAGTTGTTTACAATTACATCAGTTACTCTACCCAGGATATAGACTGAAAGAAACCAAACTCGGATTTCGCTGAAACTATTACTGTATCAGTACGTCTGGATAGATACTGATGTACTGCAAACATATGCCATATCCAAGGTTAACAGAAAGACTTTATTCCTATTGGTGAATAAACCTCTCAATCGTATAAAACGGCTAAAGGCTGCGCATCAAAAACACAAGATTTTCTTTTTAAAATCTCTATGTATCTTATTTTGTTAGTGTTGAGAAGATCTTCTGAATGGCGTGTTAATGATTTGTTTAAATATCGGGATTGTGTAAGTAACACTTCATGCTTCAGTTCGGTACTCTATATCTTATTAGTGTCCGAAGGCCAATTTTTGACAATGTCAATTCGTAAATGATATAAATAGAAGGTACATACAGTGCTACAATAGAAGTTTGTTTTTCCGGTTATGCGAAAGTTATTAGTACCGGGTTGACCAAATTTCAGTTCAGACGCGTTGTTTGTGTTATTATTGCGCGTTGTTATTATGTGCACATACTTTAGTATGTGCACATAATAACAAAAACTAAAAGATTTGATACATAAACTATTTAGCTTTAAAAAAAACAAATATCTTAAAATTTATTCAGATAAAGAGTACAAGCTTCATTTTGTAGAACACAAATTATGAATCTACTTACCCCAAGCCTTGGCCCATGTGTTAACTTGACAGTTGAGTTACGTTGACTTATAGAGTAATTAGTGCATATCAAAGGGATAGGTTGCATTTAAAGAAATATGATTTGCAATAGTATTTTTTCTAATATGTCAATATTGACAATTTTAAACCTAATTAATTTCTAATAAGTTAAGACAAAACTAGAAAACGTCTAATATTAAACACCAACAGTCTTAAAAATTATCACATTTTATTTGAAAAGAATTATAACTGATATTTATTTATTTTAATAAAATATTAACAATCAGTATTGCACACAGTTTTTATATTGGTTAAATACATTTAGTACATTTTTGGGTATTCCACGGTCAGTCTTTCTTCTGTGTGTTCGCATTCTTCTGAAACAACATTTCCTGTTAAATTTGATGAGAATCTAATTTTAATAAACATAAAGTAAAACCAGAATACTTCAGGGTGGCATGGTCAAGAAGTCCCGAATTATTTAGTTTACCAGCCCCAAACCACATATTACACATAACTGGCACCTAACTTAAAACAATGATAAGTATCAAATAGAGAAACAATCTAATATTTACTTTAAATAATTTAAAAGTAAATAACAACGACTGTATAGTCGCCACAAAAAAAATGACAATAAACAAAATTACTTTTTATTTTTATTTTTAATGGGTTTGCTTTTGATCCCAATAAAGCCCTGGGGCCAATCCACGATGAATTGAGCTAATTCAGAAAATGCCTATTCACCCTGGCTCTGAAGAGGAATGGGTTATAAGAACTCGGTAATACAGACGTAGGGACGGAGTTCCAACCCTTTGCTGTGCGCATTATAACTGATCTTGAGAAGCGCTTGGTGCGACAGATAGGAATAGCAACCAAGAAAGGGTGGATGTCCGCTGGACGAAAGGAGATGGCGGTATGAGCATATGCAGCTCCTGAGCACACTCACCAAAATACAGTCTGTAGAAGGACAAGACTTATATTATGTGCATTGTTTTTTGAAAATACGCATTTTCTTCTGAAAGACGTGCATCCGCGAACCCGTGCTCCGGGTGACAGAGCTGAGCTTTAAAACAGTTCCTCGTGCCTCTTTGGTTGACACAATACTCTCGCATAGTTAAGAGTTATTGACAATTAGTTAACCTACCTCTATAGTCAACCATTCCCGGTCCCCCCTATTTGACATAAAGTATACAAAAATTGTATCGTGACGACCGGTTTGACCGAACGGCAGTTATCCTACCTTCTAAGCCAAACGGTTCTTGGTTCGAGTGCCGGTAGGGGCTGCATTTTTATGTGATAAATACACTCAATATAAATATTAGTTATTTATCTGACATACTTGTTTGTTTATCCATTATCCTATTTTTATTACTTGCCTTCATAATCCATATTAACGTTCAGAGCCCTTCTTGAAAGACGAGAACAGGATTGGGAGAATGGGACAGAACCTCTTTCATCTCTTTCTCTCTGAAACGCGCTAATTTCTAGATTGGTTCTTCTTGTATATGTATATCTTCTTTTTGTATAATAATGCATGTAATAGTGAATGTGCAAAGTAACCCTGACAGAAGTAACAACTCTTGACTAAACAGAAATTGTATCAGTCTTTCACATATTCAGCTCCCAAGGTCGTAAATCAAAAGACTAATTACAGTCATAGCATCATTGAATCGGTAAATCACTCTTCACTTTGCTTTGAACGATTGAATTAGTGTACGTTTCAGAAACGCAAATGAACTTTATATTTTCATGTGACCTTTATGAGCATTTCTGCCTGCTAATATGTACAAAATACCAGGATATATAATAAATTATCCATTTCATTCATACTTTTAGGAAATATAAGATTGTTCACTTAGTTACGTAAGAGAAAGAACAGATAATAAAACAATTCGCTTTTATTTGAAGTTGAATTACTTTTGCGCCCTATGCCAAATGCAGAAGGTTTAATTTACTATGCAATGTACTGTATTGTTGGTATTCGTATACCGACGTCACGATTGTTTCCATTTTCAATCCCAATCACCTGTCTCTCGCCTTTATAAGCTATCAATCTAATTCTGTGAACCAATAGTTGAAAACGTGTTTAGGAATCGTGGTTGATGGCGATTGAACTACTTTCTACTGCTGTTTATCTTTGAATCAACACAATCAGTGGTATACACATTAATTAAAGTCAAATTAATTTACAGTAAATAGGTGCTCGTAACATCTTCCATTATTACAAGACTTCGTGTCTCTATCGGGATTTGTTACAGCTGCTCTAACAAAATTGTATCATGATTATTGGTGCAATTAATTTATTTAGTAATTTTTTTTTGAGACATAGCCAATCAGTAATTGCAATTTTGTTAATAAATTTCACAGTCATGTTTCATTTTTTTCTAATTTTCTACTTGTAGACAACCATTAATAAAGTATTTTATTAGTGTTTAGTTTTTTATTAGTGTCATAGGAAATATTTTTTTATAATACTCGAAAATTTTCACTGTTCTAATAAGTTGTAGTAACCTTAACTAGCAAAACACACACCTCGCATGTCGACATTGATGTCGAAACAGAATATAGTATATAAAAACCGCCAAGTTTACCATTTTAGGGCGGTTGGTTTCTTTGGGTTTTTTCTTGTTTAGTTTTGCTGATAAATATATTTTATATCGAATGTCTTTATTTCTTTTATTTATTAAATATTCGGACGAAATTGCCTTGCCGTAACGGCAGCTAATCGTCAACGCGTTGCCGCGCGCCGCGGTGAATCATGTTGTTAGTAAACTCGGCTTAGGGCCTATATGCTTGTCTGCCTGATGAGTAACATTGGTTATTTATATAATGGACATTCACTAGATGGGGAACTTTATGATGACTAATGAAATTCGATCTAATTTTGTAACATTTGCGATAGTAGGCAAGTGTAATGGAATTAGAATCTGCATTTCATATAGATTTATTTTGAATAATGGTGCAAGAAGAGAACAAGAGATAATTTTAAAAAGATAGGGTATCGCTGAAAAGTGCTTCACTAATAACTTTCCAAATCATGGTGCTAAATAATGAGACGGAGAATTCTAGACTTTGTATCACAAAAAATCTTAACTGTTTGAAAATTCCATTATTTGAGATCGCACTTTTGATGACCAAACTGTAATTGTTTATGATGCTCTGTCGTGCTTATTCACATTCTAGTATACCTATAAAGTGATCACATTTATTTTAGTAAATAACGGTACTAATCGGTAGTCACAAAAATTTCACTATGTATTAATTTTCCCTAAAATATAAATTAGAATACCTAATTATTTGACAATCTTTGTAGTAAGTTACTTCGAGTACTTGTGGGTCATGCAGAGATCGAAGTAGGTAGAATTATTTAGGTTCAATGATCTTTAAAGTATATGGCTCAGAGATTTAAAATTATTATAATTCTCTTCCGAATTTTAAATGACTACATGGAATTGTGTGTAAGATGGAAAAATAGGTAAGTTTATTTGTATTTTTTATTTATTTTAGTTTTCAGTTATCTAGTCTAAAGCTATAATATGCTCGGCGCGCCTTACCCTTAACTAGGGTCGTGTAGCACTAACAAAGTAGCACTTTAAGCTCCCGAAATGCAACACAACTCATGGAGAGAGATCTATGTATCTTATTTTTTATTAGGTTTCAGTTTTAATGTATATACTGTCTAAACTCTATGATCCATCATGTACTATGTTCTTGTCTCATCTTTCATTTATATCCATTACATATAAGGGGATTCAAACAAATATGAAATCTGCTATTTTGTACCATCGGCTATCTTAGACTTTACATTTTTCATAGTATTCTGTATTCTACTCGTCAAGCTCGATCATTTGATACCCGTATGAGGGGATTGAGAAAAATATATCATCCACCATTTTGTGGCGGTGACTATCTTCGTTTTATAATGATACCGAATATAATTAAATTGCATTGTCATCAGAATTACAGGTGTGTATTAGATCTTTGTGTCTACACGAAGGGCGTAAATTTTAAAATTAATTTAAAAAAAGAACAACATATATGGCAAACTAAATAAAATCGTTTAAAAATCGATCAACATGGGCATGTTTTTTTTTCTAAAATTTCTACAACATGCACAATACACCAGCATTCTCATATTTAGTCCTAAAATAGTCTTTATTTAGTTTTTATAATTTTATTAACCTCTTTACTGTTAAGTTGAAAAAAAAGTTTTCTGCTTATGTAAACCGTTCGATTAACACTTAATTTATAATTACATTGTCAAGAAGTCAACCCAGGTACCAGGTACTAGGAAACTTGCTAGTATAGATATTGTTAACATACTCAGTTAAGCCAAATAGGCTTATGAATGCATGCATCATTAAAAAAATCTGAACGTCTTATCCAATTCGTACCCAAGCCCAAATCAAAATCACTAATATGTAAGTTTATAAAATTCAGATTCATTTTTATTCCAAATGTAGTTATTCAAACACTATATTCAAGTAAAAAATAATTTAATCCAATAAATTATAAGTTTCTTTTTAGTTTTGTGTACGTCATGATGTGTATACCATCAAACTCATGTCCGGACGGCTGTATAAAATATAAAATAAGTAATTTCACAACGAGAACGCTCTTTCTAGTATCTACCTGTCTCCGTTTATCTATTAAAAAGAGCCATGATGAAATCTGAAAGTATTGTAGAATTTAGAATTTGATGTTCGTATAAAAGATATCTGGGATTTTTCAGACGATGTCGTCTAAAGAATGTGCGTGATAAAAATAGGTGTAACTGTCACGATGGAGCTCACAGGGTTATCAGAAAGTCTAGTGTGACTCCATTCAAACTATGCGAACATTGTCGCGACATCACTTTTAGGTACTCGTATTGATGAGGAGTAGTATTTACTGTGGTATTTAAAACGAAAAAAGTTTGTATAAACACATAATGTGTGCCACAATTTTAGTTTAATTTCGTTAAATTTAGACAAATTTTTAGATGTTTGATTTTTAGGTATAGGTATGTGTGAGTTGTCTGTAAATAAAGCGTGAAAACGAAGCGAGTTTAAAAAAGTTAAGAGCAGTGCAGGGTCATAAAAACCACACCTGATTACTAAGAATTTCTAAACATGCGTTATCGTGTTTAAGTTAAGTTTTTAAATTCAGACTTTGTAATGGTAGTATTAAGGTCTATCATAGAAACATTTACACAAACGCAATATTTACGTTTGCATACATACATAACTTACACTCATTTGCGTCTTTATGAATAATATTAAGGAGTTTTATTAGAATTTATTATTATTTTTAAAGGTCCGCAAAAAGACTGTATTATTTAGTTTTTAAACTTTCATCTTCACTCAATCAAATTAATTTTGGCGTTTCTTTTCATATCCCTTTCACAATATTTCTAAAAAGGAGACAAAACGACAGGGTAGACATATGAAAGAAAAGTGAATTATTTGCAATAGCACTTTTCCGGATAGCGAGTCAAATCTGACGCCTGCGAAAAGTTGAGTTGTTTAGTTTTCGCTTAAGTAACAAAACATGTATTGATGTTAAAAAGTGTCTTTTATTTAAAATTATATTTATCTTGGCCATACCTTCTTCATTTAGACAGTTGTTGTCAGTGTTACTTGTGGCAACCCTTTTGCGAACAACATGAGTCATCACCAACGTGACAAATTGTCCTTAGCAAGAGACCCCATTATAGCGATACATTTATAAAAATAAATACAAATAATAAGCATTCGGAAATTCTTCACAGATTTATTAAACGAACTTCACTAAGTTTTAATTTCGTTTTAATAATAATAATGCTTTACTGCACACGCAGATAAGATACAGAGAGAAAAGTATACAAAGAGGCGGCGTTATTGCTAAATAGCAATCTCTTCTAAGCGACCTTTGGTGAAAAGATTAAATAAAAATAAAAGGATAATAGGGGGGAGTGAGTGCGCAGTTTGAAAGGAAAAATGTAATTTAAAGTGATTAGATAAAAGAGAAATAAAGACCTCCTTATTCTGTCGTGAAAGGATCCAAGAGTTTGAGCTTTTCTGGTATTCTATGGTAGTGAATTCCATAAAGGGACAGCGTGAATGATATTTACTGTGGAACTTCTAGAGTAAGGTTGGTTGCACAATGTAAAATACACTAGGTTGAGGAGCAAAAGGATAATTTCTTATAATTCGTCATAAACAATGGTTCTTAAACTACTAATAGCATTTACATATAAAAGAATAGTAGGGAATCTTAGAATTTTATTACTTTTAAAACACAAGAGTCTTTTGTTAATGTGAAATACATTTTATTTTTAAAAATCACTATAATAAATTATAACTTCATTTAGTTTTTTAGCGGAAACGGAAAATAATTTATCCTACACCATATTTGAATAGCCGATTTTTACAAAAATGGTTAAGTTGCAAAACAATATACATAATTAAACAAATAGACGAATTAGGTATTAATCATTGTAACATTTAAAGATTTATATATATGAAACACACACACACACACACACACATACAGACACAACATATGTTCATAACATCTTAATATCACAATATTCTTAATGACAAATTTAAATCAATTAATTGATCTAAATGTTTATAACAAAAATATCCGCGTTCACAAGAAGGAACTTTAAAGAGTTGGCGAACTCGATATAGGAATCATATTAGAATTATTCTGGAAAAAGATAACTTCTAATGATTAATATTTCTTTTTGTCTCATTATCTATACATGTAAATTATATCTCTCCAAATAAGAAGGCCAACATTAATACTACTTACATATTCGAGTATAAAACGTAGTTATGGTAGGCAATGTGTAGCTAGTTTGATAGAAATAGAATTCGCAGAGAAAATCGGCTCAAATATCGTTTATTATAGGCGATTTACAAGAAGTTCTTGTTTTTATTTTGTCATTAAAGTGTCAGTTTTAACTGTAAGTTACAATGAAAAATAGCTAATTTTATTGTTACCGTTTGCACTATTTTCTCGTAGACTCATAGACAGAATTCGTAGCATTCTTTCGTAGGTGTGCTACGAATTTATTTTAACGTAGAAAAAAGTATTTTTTTCTTAATTAAAAAGAAGTATACAAATAAATTTAATCTGTACTCCAGAAGTACAAGTTACCAGTATTGATGTAGGAAAGTCGGTGGTCGACACATGTGGCCAATGACTAGTATGTAGTTGTGTGCAGTTACTTTTTTATCGAATAAGATTTAGGAGTCTTGTTGAGGTGTACGTTTGTGTGGATGAGTTCGTTCCGATCGATTGAACGTAGTTATCTAAATATTTTAGGTATATGCATTCAGTGGTAAAGCCAAATAAATTAGTGCGCATAGTGTTAAAAAATCACTGTTCACTTCCAAGACCATGTCAGCATCCCTAATTGGTTATCTTATTGAATAGCTCTGTCAGTTACCATCTTCACTCGAGAATATCATTTTCACTCAACAAACGGAAGACAACAAACGCAAAAAGAAACACTGAATAAAAAGAGAAATTGTAATAATCAATCTATACTTAGAGATAATCCATCCGGTTATTTTAAAAGCAAAGTATCTTGAGACTGCAAAGTACTATCGAAAGTAAAGACTAATGACTGAAAATGAACTCATAAAACTTTATTCTGACGTTCAGAGAGCACTTTAAAGTATTATCCATCAAGTTTCACGAACAAAATTAATGTTTACAAGTTAAGTGCTTTATGTGGCAGCCATATCACATGTTTTATACTGAATAATTCGCTTGCACATATGATTTGTGGCTTTGTTTGGCGACGTTTGTGTCTTGTGAACTTTAAATAAATATGAAGCTATGATTCAGAAGTAGATCAGTTTAATACTGTTTGATATGTAAACCCATCATCAACCTTTGTTTAGATTAAATAATTTTGTGTCATTTTGCTAACACTACTCGAATTGTAAGTAATTTGAACTTACAAGTCAGTTAATTCTTTCAATAAAATAAAACTGTATGTATTTATTTTAATACATATTTATCTTCATTTACAAGATGAGAAAACGAAAAAGAAATAAAATAAAGCTCTGCTTTTCGCTGTCACTGTTATTTCTTCTTATTTATAAGCGCTGACTACGACAAGTAATACAAAGATGAAATAAAAAATAAGACCAATTATATTTCCCGTCTGTTGTGAAAATTCATGGTGACGTCCAGCCGTGACTCGGACGAGGCCGAGTCAGGAAACGTCCGTCTGTCCGACGATCAAACTGGGAATAACACTGATGACGTAGGCACTGGCATTGGCGAGAAGATTGGGCTATTTGATAGCTGTGGTTCCGTGAATGATTTTATTTTAGTAGGACTGGCACAAGAGACAGATTTTTATGTGTTTGTTACTAGACTAGTAAAAATTAACTTGGCCACTTGTAAAAAAAAAGGAAAAGCTGATTATTATTTTGTTTTTAAGCATTTAACTACTGGATTTTTATACTTAAATAAATTAAGTATAAAAATAAGCTATACGCTATTAAGCACTTCCAATTAAGGTACTGGAGCTTGACGAATTTTCCAAAGTATAGCGTCGTCTCTTCATTGTCGAGGTTTAATGTTTAATGGAATGGCACTTGTCCGGATACCGAGGGATGTGGATTTGAGGCCCATCTGATACCTGATAGAAGTTGATTTTTTTCTTGTAATATTTGTTTAGAAAAGATCATACTCTAGACTATGCGTCTGCCCTAAGGCAATGACGAAGAACGAGAAGTGAGAAGAATTGAAAAAAAAGGAGTTGGCGAGTAGTGGGTATGTAGTTCAGATAGTGACATGACACCTAGACAGTTACTTACCAAGTATTAATCATTAATTATATACTATTCATTCATAATTCATTTTATTACTACGGGAATACTATACGTCATTTGTACACGAGTAAAAAAATAGTTGATAGTTAGTTGTTTCGTCGTCGGCGGTGGGACAACTGTCTAATTCTATCATCAGAATAATTAGTGACAGTTCACCGCCTTTGTCGTGTACTATACGAAACTAGAAGGAATAAGAAATGGTTTATCTAAAATTTGTAATCATATGTATTTGACTTAGCAACTATCGTCGAGGCTTTAAAAAAAAAATTTACTGTTTTATAATAATACTTAGAAGGAAATTGCCCAAACAGCTCACTTCGAGTTCTGAGGTTCGACCCTTGGCCGCATCAGTTTAAAAAACGAACTTTTTTATATTGTTTCGGGTCTGGGTATTGAGGTACCGCCGTTGTTTCTAAGTTCAATAACCCAAGTAATTTAGCTACTTAACTGAGGTTCAGAAAAATGTATAAGGTGTTGTCAATTTGTAATTATTTGTTAATTGAGGAAAAAATACATTTTATTTAGAATTCTTTGAAGGGACAGGGCTGGGATGAAAACCGTCAATATTGTTATAATTTCTAATCCGTGTTCGTTCTATAATGGAATCCTTGTTACTTTAATTTTGATGCATATGCTGAATGTCATTAACGCAAGCGTAGACACATTTATGTTAATATTTTTCCGTTACCACGAGTATCATTATATACTATTTTTGTCCACCACTACTGCCGTGCCAAATTCTCTGTATAACCTGGAAGGTTAATAATGTTGGAGACGGTACAAATAGAAGTAAAAAAATGATCAACTTTATACAAAGCTACAAATTATAAGTACCTAATGGTTTTCTTTATATAGTCTCTTTATACAATTGTAAAATTTCTTGTCTTTACGTGGTCTTCCGCTATATTTTGACTTCCGATATCCTAATCTGTGTTCATGAACAGTACACGATTTTGGTAAGTAACTTAACAATCTTGTGCTGTTTGCATTGGCTTATTGCGAAATTACTTTCGCCATTAAGTAGTTTTACTTATTTTATCTCTTTGTATACCAGACTAGCGACCGACTCCAATTTCATCGTCATCAACATCTCAGCCGAACGACGTCCGCAGTTGGCAGGCCTCCCTTAAAAAATCTCTACGCCATAATCCCTACGCTTGGGAGTTGGTTTGGAGATCTCAGTAAAAACACAGTTCGGAAAATGCCTATGCCCATTTTGTGATCTATGGGAGTGTACCTACCGCTAACATTTTAGCTTCTTTTTAACATACCTTTGAATGTATCGAAAATAAAAAAGATAATTTGTTTACTTTCCATGGGGAAATTTTACTTTTTGAACAATCCTGTAGAACTTTTGACGGCAGGGCTCTGGCAACTGGTCTTGAGTCCTAAATGAGATTTGAGTTTCATTTTCTTGATGACCGGATTTCGCATACGGATAGTGATCCCGTAGGTTGGCAGAATAATAAAAAAAATATTTAATTATGTCAGTGATTTCAGATCTTAGCGAGTAGGTTGAAAGGCTTGCGATTGATGGGGTTAGCAACTCATGCAAATCTCGATTATCGAAGGGGTGACCATAATTCATGTCACCACGAGTCTTCGAAGGCACGTTAAAGTCTTTGGTACAGGCTACATTTGCATTCGTTAGCACCGATCAATCCACATATGGGGTTTCGTGGAGATATGATTCATCTCCCTACAGCGTTTACTTCCAAAGGGACGGACTATAGCTCAGACAGTGGGGAAGTTATAAGGGTAAAAGTAACGATTTAACATATAATATCCGTCAGCTCCATAATGCCTAAATTCTAATTAACAATAAAATAATATCATCTTTGTTCATACATCATATTACAAATGATTGGTATAAAGTTATAAATGTTTTAGTTTAATTGTCCTTATCTTGTTATCCTACTTAGTTACAAGAAAGAACCGATTAAGTGTTCGGCTGTAATTAAAGTTCTATTATATTTTATGTGATTGTCGACTGAATTATTCATGATATCAAATTCAAAGCTTGTTTTTACTGAATAATATTTTAGTCAATACAAACCTTACTAAGAAAATCAAATTTTTTGTCGATGATAGGAAGAAGAAGATCTAGTAGTTATTCCCAGAGAGCGGGATTTGCGATTTTTTTTATTAACCAAAAATACATTGGTATATTTAATTTTAATTGTAACAGCGATAAAACAATCTTAAACATTAATGTTTCGCTGCCTAAGCTCATTTATCTACACATGTAATCACATATTACTTAACAA
Organism: Calamotropha paludella; assembly: GCA_927399485.1. Classification (NCBI taxonomy): domain Eukaryota; kingdom Metazoa; phylum Arthropoda; class Insecta; order Lepidoptera; family Crambidae; genus Calamotropha; species Calamotropha paludella. Next base: position 12,246,642 of record OV656803.1, on the reverse strand, counting down.
TGTGTATATTTTATGAGTAATACATTTATTTAAGTTGTGCGCATGCAAAAAATATATTTATTTTAAAAACCAAGACATTATATTAAATTTACAAAATAAACGGTTATTCAAATTTGCAATAAGCTTATCGTGAACATCACTAGGTAATTTGTTAAGGTATTTTAGTAATAAATAAGAGATAATGAAACTTATGTTCAATGCCTATGTACCCGCTGTAGTTAATGTTGGAAAAATTACGTTGTAAACCATTAGTATGATGAAGACATAATACTTATATAATGACTGACACCTAATACACCTGATTTATCCATAGGGAAAGCCGGAGCATCAACAGTGAATACATCAAAAGGCTTATAAATAATTCTAAAATAAAAAAATAGGTGCAGCTACAATATCCGCAAGTGACGAGCTTTCGCCTACATATGTCTTACTAGAGGCATTTCAGCAATTCATAGTAGTATGACTAAACTATTATCACATTGACGTCACAGAATTCGGTCGCAGTGATGATGCGGCGACAGCTAAAATATTCACCAGTTAACATTCTTTAGTTTACGCAATATGTTCTGGATTCGATGCGGTTTTTAGGATATTTTTAGTGGTGTGGTATCTGGCCGTTTCCGATCGGGAACTGATAGTCTAAACACAGTGATAGCTGAGGCCAACGAGAAAAGATAGCGAGTTATAAATACATATAGTATTAATACAGTCATTGATGTATTTGGAACTACATAATTTTTGCAACACTATTTCCTAAAATAATGTCGAGTTATGCAAAAAATTATTTCTCGGTCATATCTAACCTGCAGGTTTATTAGAGACGTAAATGCAAATGCAACTGCTAAAACAAAATAAATCTAATTATTCAATTGAAAAAAAAGTGTAATAATATGATTTTTAATCCTGATTATAGGATCCAATTGTGAACCAAGACATCAGGGTGACACTTTCGGATATCATTCACTTAATGACTTTTTACCGGAAACGCTCTGTGCCGGGAATGGGGCCAAGTGCTCATAAAGGAGTGGTCTACTGTAACGTCTACACTAAGAGTACTGTCAATGATTTCATTTTCTTTTTGGACATGTGGGACATAGTACGGATGCTGTACAGCCAACGGTTGCTTTTTACATATATTGTCGTAAAGATGCCAATACTGTGCACTCACGACACCCTATACTTTGCACGCAATATGCTTTTACTGCATTAATTTTATGAAAAGAACAAAGTTCGATGGGATCATGTGATCATGACTAGTTTTTTAGCAAAATGAGACCTTATCTCATTAAGTTAAATAAAAATTTAAATTTTTACTGCTCGTGTGCCGTACCGTAACGCTGCCATCCTACGAACCGCCTAAGGGTTGCTTAAAAATATGTCATGGTACAGACCGAAAATACAAATCACTCGGTTATGGTCTGATGAAGTGATGACTAACCATTCGGCAATTGTCCGATTGTCAGGTTTTCGTTTTAACATAATGTAGTTAAATTAAAAAATTAAACACGTATTGTGACTTAATTTCGATTTGTTTAGTGAATAATTTCAGCGGAAGTAAAAATTTTGACGTGATAACGTCTTATAAATTGGTTGCGGCTGGGAGTCACTTATGAAAAAGTGTAACGCTCGGTAACGTTACGATGAGTCACCGAACGAGAGAGAGGCCCGCCGAATGCCTTGCGTCTCTCTCCCACTCAACTATGATCGGTCTGCCGCGCGCATTGTGCAATTTAATTATATTCATATCAATAAATATTCTACCGAGAAAAAGACGTTGTCACGTAAAATCTTCGCCCGTAAAACCGACTTTACAGGCAAAAAAAAAAAAAAAAAAAAAAAAACGACTTTTTTTGAAATAGTAACCAAAAATTTATTTGTATTTTCTACTGTGTTCTACGGGTGTGTATGTGAAATATTGAAATAATGTGAAATATATGAAAATATTCTTACTCAAAATAAATAGCCAAAATTATTTAAATTTTGGCGTAATATTCACTATTTTCTTTTTGTGATGGATACCATATTTCTTTGCATATAGTAAGAGTAGCCAATTATATTCAACGTGTCATTAAAACTGCCCTGGTCTTCTTATATCACCCTAATCAAACCACATCTCCGATTATTGTGGTGCAATATGCTGGCTTCAATAAAACAAGGCAAACAATATATCTAATTCCCTTTAACCAAACCTGATTTTGAAAAAATAAATCAACAGTCATTCGATGCATCCTACATGCAGAATATTTTTTCATATCTGTATTTTGTTCAATGTTCTGAAATACATATAAATACATCATTCTACCATTTAAACTATTCACAGATATTTACCACAACGTAAAAAATACCACAAACCCATACCATTTGAAATAACATACCATTTTTTTTTGTTTACCTCCGCCGCTGTATTTTGGCAATCCAATTTCAAATAGTGCTGTTTTACTTTTTTTTATTAATGGCAGAATAGGAATTAAATTTTCACCGACATTTATTTAGTACTAGCGATTTGCCCCGACCTCACTTGGGTTAAAATAATGAAAACATAATATACGAATAGAGATGTTCATCTGGAACAATGTTATTTCTTTATTTGATGCAGTGGTTCCGAAGTTTACCTTTGCCGTATAAATAAACAGACAGTCTCTTTTTAATAATAATAACCGTTTAATATTTTCAATTACAATCAAATTATTTTCAGAGTTAACTGCGTAGATAGGAAAGTGAGATTCAATGAACTAACGTAACACATGCGGTGTTTATAAAATGGCGACTCTAATTTTAAAACGTTTAAATCATAAACATCAGCGGAGATGGAATGGGGACAATATTAATTATTAGCGGCATAGTCGAGATTAGAGAACAGCCTGTCATATTTTGACACATTCTTTGTACAGCTTGTAGTTTTTCAAATTTATCAAAGAAACACTTTGTATTATTTTTGCCGACATGTCATTTGTAATGTAATAAAGGTATGTTCTGTTGACAGCACAGCAAGCAATATACTTTTAACAAAATGATGAAATGAGTAAAAGTTAAATGTGCTGACAAATTTAGACGCAATATGAAACCAATAATTAAAATCAATTATTTTGCATTATACAGTATAATAAAATACTTTAAAGGTAGTGTAATTCGACACTATGATTATTGGAAATCAGCATAAGTTGTTTTAAAAACGTAGTAGATAGGTATATTTATTTATTTATTCACTTAAATTATTGAGTTGTCCTTTTCCTTCTGCTGTGTTATTTGTTATTACCAGTTAATGGATTTTTTTAAAACACCCCATGATTCGTCTATGACTAACACGTTAGTATGATTTTAAGAAAATTTGATTATTTTAATAGAAAAATACTAGAAAAAATCCACTCGGTTTACAAGTTAATTCTCAGGCAGAAATTAATTGTGAATCGAGTCAATTTTTCTAGTATTGAACTATTAAAATATTTTGTCATATAAGATAGCATTGAAAAATTCAAAGAATATATAAATCATAAAAAATTGGCAGTTATAGGGACTGCCGATAGAAGTGAAAACATAAAACTTTTAATATTAAATAAATTTGAAATTTCATAATATTCCAAAAGCTTTAATTATTGTTAGATTTATAATTTTTATATATTTTATGCATTTTTCAATGCTATTCTATTGTAATAATTTAAAAGATAAATTATTATAATAGAATTGGACCGGTTTTCCAAAGGTTGAGGGTTCAATTCCCGCCTGAGAATTCACTTGTGACCCACGTATTTAGTATTTTTCTATTATAATCTCGTTATTAGATTTTATAAAAAATAAATGCAAAATCCACGATAAGAATATGATTGAACAACTAGAAATTTGGTTTACTACGGTTGCAAGAACACGTCCAAGCCCCTTTAAAATACTAATTGCGTGATGCATTGCAGAGGTTATAAATATATAATAGAGGAAAATAAATAATACAACATTTATAACGAGAATTTTCACGAGATTTCACCCATCCAAAAAGCATTGTACGCGCACAGCACACGGCCGCAGCGGATGCGCCAGTTATGAGCGAGCATGTCAATGACGCGAACCCATCAGATTTTCCCCTACCAAAAAGTGTACAACGCAGCTAAAGAAGTTTTCACTTCAAAAACTTGATACTATAACCTTTTCTAGGCTGAAGGCCTAAAAAAATTTATCATAATCGAATTATCTTTATTTAATAAGAATTTGAAATTAATAGGCTAACCGTTGTGATTACAGATGGGTGCGCAGTGACCGACAGCAAGCGTCCGAGGTTGCCTGTCAACAACGACGTGGTTTGCGTGTTACAGACGCGTGCAAATAAAGCTATACGTGACACGTGGTGTTTGCATTGATTTCTTTAACTTTTAATAGATTAAAACCATCTCTATTTTAAAATACTACTTCAAAGAATTTCGATAGGTATACATATGTGGTCTATAAAAGTATTTAATGTATTGCAACCTTTTTGTAGAATGTTTATATCTAAAGATTTAACAATTAGGTGTATTATCTGTTATTAATATATTTCCAAAAATTACAACTGTAATATTTAAAAAATATATTTTATTCTTATTTTGCTTAATTATTCTACAGTTGAAAAATCAATGCTAACACCACAACTTGAGAGATGTAGTGACAGATAAAACAATACAAAGTGGCCATGTAGTGATGTGAAGTGAAGTGCCATGTTAACGTCATGTGAAGTGCAGTGACAGTGACAGAGGTCACGGAATGACGTGATTGAATCTAGTCAAAACCATGGGAATTCAAGTGGAGAACACTGTCAATTATAATAATAGTGCATGTAAGTCATGAAATCACGTAAATAGGTAAAATTGAGTTCAATTAACGCTCTTTTGTTTTTATTGTTCGTCTTTTCCATATTTAAAGGTTTGGGTATTATTCTTGAATTATTTTAGCAGTAAGTATTTCGTTTCTAAGTGATAAGTTTGATAACGACTTGTCAAGTATATAAAAGTATATATATTTCAAGTATATATAAAGGAAATATTTGAAATATAGTGTGTTTTAAATTGCAACACAGATGACGATTACATCATGACTGTGATAATACTACAATTGATCTGAACTATAAACTGTGTTTATTTTTAGGTATAAAGAAACAGAACATCGTGTAATCCACAAAAGCAGGGAATCTATTTACCTCAATATGAACACAGTCTATGAGTGATTGAATGGTTTAGAATTTTGAATGTCATTTCATTAAAGAAAATATATATGTGAAGTGAAATAATTATTAACAACTATAAAAGTATAAGACGACAGTATAAGTTCCCTGTTATGGGGAAAAGATTCGACCAACAAATAGTTTGAAATTAAGATGTACATAATTTACAGACAAATTTTTTATTACCAATCTGTTGTTTTAATATTTTAACATAATATGGTTTCTTAAACAAAGCTAATCATTTCAAAAATAACTGCATGTTGGTTGGATCTATTTGACATAATAGCGGGCCCTATTTTTGTAACGATCGAGCCCGGCTCGCATGCGATATTCGCGTACCGTCTATTTCATTCCCTGTATCAAAGGGACAGGTACAGCCCATGCACACGAACCGGGGTCGAACGTTGCAAAATCAGAGCCCCCGTTTCATAAAGTTCAAACTTGATCATGGAATGAAAATTTTTAGTGCATTCACCTCAGAGGGGCTCATGCTAAACCAATTTACCTTTATAGTTGAGCAATGAAATTTGCTGCTTATCTATCCGATAATTAATAAAATCTTTTTTAATATGACAACGTCATAATCTAATGCTTAAAGGTTATAACACCAGTTCAATTTGTATTCTTTTTTTAACATAAGTAAGCATAGTTGTAACTTAAAAATAATTTAATTAATAAAAAAAAAGTTTGTATGTAAATCAAGACATAAATTAGAGACCCAAACCCCTTTAAACTATATCCAGTGGAAGGAAGTGGTCAAGTCCCGTCGCTCAGCGCAGAGACAATGAACATATTGGTCTTTCCTTATATTATTGGTTAAATTTATCGTTTTTATGGTATTTTTTGCAGGTTAATATACCATTCTTATTTCTAATAGACTGTATTCATATTGATATAAAGTAAAGAATAATATCTAAGTTCTACTTCCGCACCTATCACACATTTAAATAAAAACACTTTTGTGGATTAACGACACACAAAATTTTGTCAGATTGACTGATTTCATGATAACAGCTCCTACAAAGGAGGTGAAACGTCATGATTGAATATAAAAAAAATTATGATACTTAATATATGTTAGTAATCTGGTTAAAAAGAGGTTTTATTTAAATACCAAGATATGTTTTTCAATGTTATTATAATCGTTAAATTTTAGTTCCTGGTAAAATGTCTAGGGCTGTCTGCTAATTACTAACACAAGATCAAAGAGTGTATTTGCAATGCTTTCAGGAAATTGTCTGGCATTTATACCTCCTTTTGACTTCTATTTACTCTGGACCTACATTTTTAATTGTTTTTTTTATTATGTTTTGTGTCTTTGAGGAATGAGTGCGAATGTTTTTTTTAGTTATCGAAACCGGTCGTCGAATTCAGAATAACAGAACAAAATTTAAACCCTTGTGCGCTACCGCTATTTAATTGACGGAGATTTGAAGTTGCCAAAGCGAAATTTTAACGCAGACATGAAGTTAGAGAATAATTTCGCAGTAAACACAATAACCAAGGAAGCGATTATCGGCATATGGTATAGTTTACTAGTTAACAAGATGATTCAAATGGATAACAATAAGTAAAAAGTCATTCGCAACGATGATATTGATTAAGTAACAAAGATAATGCTACCTGGTATCGCCTCTGTTAATGGAAACCACACGAGGCCGAAATCAATAAATTATTTGGTGAATTGAAAACATCCACACTATATTAAATGCATGGATGCAATATATAAATAAAATACGAAAAGGGATCGTATTTCGAAGGGCTAAGGGCGAGCAGCTTTTCCTATACGAGCAGAGATAGCCATATACCCAAGTCGCTAGAGAACACATTATGACGTTTTCCGATGCCAACTTGTACGGTTGGATTGGCCACAAGAGTAAATAACTGAATAACGATTTTTAAAGATCATTCAGTTATATTATCTGGGCCCTTATTATAAAACGTGATAGATATCGCCAAAACGAAAGTTCCATTTTTTTTGAAATTTGATGCTTAGAACAATAACTTGATATTTGTTTCTTGCGTCTTCTCATAACCAAACTATAATTTTACTTACATAACTTATGTACTTTATTGTGTATTTTTAACTCGTCTGTGTTTAATTAATAGAAATATAACAGCAGCGCTCCCATCAGTATAAAAAAACAAAGGATGAGAAGTGTAAGATATCCCAATAAAATAAGAAAATATGTCATCCCGCAAACTAAAGCTATTCAACCAGATTTTTCCTTGCAGGTGGTAGGTTATGGGAAGTTAAAAAAATTATGAAATAAAAGTTTATCTCTCATGATTTATTATTGTTACACAACACTATGGGGATGTATAGGATTAGAGGCTGCTCGTAAAAGCTGACTTTTGAGTGCTGTATTTAACTATAAAACATGTTAAACGGGACGTCATGTTCCATACAAGGCTTAGTATTCTTGACTTAGTGGCTGTGATGATAACATCGACTGCTTACTTCGCTTCGTTCCTTTGTTAAGACTTGATTTATGTTTTCCGATTTCGCCAATGATTCAAATGAATCAAAATTTATGTTATGAGCTTCTTATCATAATTTATAAAATAATTTGAATATTTCGCAACGTGATTGTTGTCTCTGACCGATTATTTTTCTCTATACTTTACCTTCAACTGTCATGTTCAGCTAATACCTGATCGTCCCAGTAAATTTTCTTTATAACCATCGAATTGGAAAGTCAATGGAATTACAGAAATCAAAAGCAAAAATCGGAAAATACTCGTAGTATTTTAATGTGTTGTTTAAATTGCGCGTAATGAATTGTCGCGTAATAACAACGTGTATCAGCTTGAAAAGAAATAAATAGTTTTATATTTCTTAATCTATTTTTTTAACTGATAGACATAACATTCAATTATGTGTGGGTGACATTCTTTAACTGAGCTAACATGGTCATCATATCTATAGTTTCTCAAATATTGAACAGAAAAAGGATTTTTTTATAAACTAATAATAAATTTATTATGCAAATGCTTACTATGCCTATATTACAGCATATTAAATATGTTTTCATCAAGATTTGCTGGTTAATTTAGAAATATTTATATATTTCACTCCAAAATAAGCACAGCTGGTTAATTATGATTTTTGTTTTCAATAAATTGTAAGCTTTTCTAGTTTTAAAACAAACGCTTAATTTTTTTGGGCTCAGACACCATTTAAGTCGTATAAAAATAAAATAAAAATACAGAATAATCGATTGACAATGTAGCATTTTTTTTTTTAATTTTGGACAACCGGTCATCTAATGTATTGTAGTACAATGCCATATTTGTATATTTTTTAAATATGAGCGAATACCGAGGGTTCGTAGTTGTGGTTGTGTTTACAGACATATTTTAAATCTTATAGAAAAACATCTAGTTTAAAAAAAGTATGTCATTGCATATTTCTTTGCAAATATGGTGTGGATTCATCATAAATTTTGTTTTAAGCTAGTATTATTCAATTTAAATTAACTTGCCACAATAGACGGCACAGAAATTGTCAATACAAAAGGCAATCCAAAACTATACGTCCAATGCAATTGTTTATAAAACAATGCCATTCTATTCCAATGTAAGCCACGTCGGAATAGTAAAAATTGGGGCATACACGACACAATACACGCGCATATGCTAAAACCAAAACCGCAGATCAATCAAATCGATGGAATGCTGATTATCACAAAACATGGTTAAAAACAGTATTTAAGGTGTCGTAATATTGTTTTATACAAATCATCGTTCATTTGCGTCTTTTATTTAACCAATGTCTTATTGTATCGTCAACTTTTAATATAAAATGTATTTTTATTATTAAATCTTTTTTCTTTTTCGTACATCTTAAAACTAAAATGTGAAATGAATAGCGCCATCTACTAGCACCATTGAAAACTAAGGATAATGAAACGCGTGCGCGCATCATTGGATTTTCGCATGCTTGGCAACTTTTCAATTTTTGTTTACATGCAGAACACTAGGTGGCACTAGTGGTAAGCCACAGTAGCTGAACGCCGGCATCGTATTTTGTTTATATTAATGCCGTTAGTTTATTTTTAAAATAGAGCATTTTATAAGTGGCCAAGGAAGTACGCCTCGCTATGCTGCAACATCGAGACTCTTCTAAAGCTCTTACGTTAGATTTTATTTGCTACATGCCAATAAAACGCTTTTTGAATCTGTTTTTGAGTCTGTTAAGAATTTTCTTGGCTAGCGTCCGTCCGCAAACATTATGATACATGGTGGTTTGAAATGTCCATATAAACGGTGATTTTAAAACAGTTTATTGATCTTTGTTACTAACAAAGTATTTACACCTCTTTAATCTTTTAATATATATATATATATATAAAAAAACAGAATTTACGGAAAAAATACATGAAGACAAATGTTTTTTAGTAAAAAAAATTAAACCAGAAATATTAATCGAAATCTGTTCTTTATTCTTAATAAAGCACTATAGAAGTGTAGGTAGGTAGTAGATAGATAGGTAGTAGATACCTACTAAAAAAAACTAAATAATTTTTTTTTTTTCAATAATAGCTGATACTCATGTTTTTACTACTTTTCTACCCAAAAATTGGAATGTTCAGTAGGATTAGTGTGTATTTACAGCAGAACGTAGAAGCAGTCCGTTCTACGATATTGAAATTCTAAATTTAATTGCAACTGATTCTAATGCGTTACGTAAAATAAAGAATATCTTCGTACACGATTTAAGTAGTTTTTCTTAAATAAATTCATTTTATACTAACCCGTATAAAAACAGTACAACAGTATGCCATGTCCAGTTGACTGTGGGAAAATAGGAAGGTCTTACCTTAACCAGCAGCCTTAAGAGGCGCATCACTGAGATTTACTTATAGTGTTTGCGCCTGAATTGATACGGGAAGTTTTAGGGGATCAGCTTTTCGCAGTATAAACACATCCAATGAGAATCTTAGCTTCGATAATGTTCCTTTGCAAAGCAGTTATTTTGAGTCGAGAACCATTGCATAATTTAGATGGAGTAATTTTTAAAAAGCATAATCGTAATGCCGAGTTTTATTAAGAGTCAGCCTAATTATAGGGAACGTGCAGGAACTATAGGTGGCAGCACTAAATCGATAAAAGGGACACTACGCGGACAGTAAAGGAAATTTATAAGACCTGTTATCGTGCTTTCAATTTTGTAAATAAAATTATCTCTTCAATTATATTATTTTTGAATATGATTTAACTTATAAACTTATAGAATATGGTTTCCTGTCTATTAATAATGATCGTCAGCGTGGTCAAAATATGGCAAAAAGACAAAAGATCGAGGCCGGCCATGTATTGGAGGTTGGAGTGATAAATAATTATAATAAATGAAAAAAATGAGGCTCTGATAACTGGCAAAATTGTCGCACAAACTAAAATATCCAATCTTTACGACGTGAAAATAATAGTAAATAATTTTCTGAATTACCTTTTCATTTATTTATTAATGGTCCAAAGTAACTAAACAGTTAATGTCATTTATGTTTTTATTCAGTCAGATTAAAAGATAATGTTTAACTTACTGTATTAGTTACAAAACTTAGTTCATTTCATTGATTATTTCTAAATGCTCAAAACTCATACTTACATATGCTTTTTTACTGCGTTTATCCATTTTTTACGTTTTTCACATAACCATGGCATCAGAGTAGGTACTATTCTTTGGAAAGTAATAAAATTTTACATTATTTGATTTATTTTCATTTTTTATGGATGTATTGATACATCCAGAAATGCAACAATGCATTATGATTAGCTAGAATAAAAATTTTCTCAAAAAAAAAAAATGAATTCTGTTTACTTGTTATGAATGTCAATTCAACTATTAATAGAGTACAAGATTTGGATTCGGGTCACCAGTCGGCAGCACCTTCGTCGTGCACGTTCCCTATATCCGAGGTTATTAATTATATTTTACCACGTTTTTCTTATCTCACTTTTCTTATTTGTTTGTCTGTCCGGGCAAAATCTTGCAACTTAAATTTGAGGCACTTTCCGATAAGCTAGAAAGCTGAAACTTTCAGGATAGTTCAGAACCCGATGACAATGCACTCTAAAGCAACTTTCAACTTTCCAGATGCACTTTCAGGTCCACTTTCGGCAACTTTCACTTTTGTATGGGGCTTATCCGATTGTTGCGTAACACATGGTTACTTCGTTGAGTTAATAATTAAAAAGAATAAAATAATTATACTAGATTTAAAAAATCTAAAAATCCCACGTTTTTCAATGTCCTAAAAAGAATAAAATAACCCTGCGGGGCAAAGTGAGGGGCCACTCAAAACGTGGGGGCGCATCTTTACAATAATCGGCATCAATGCATGTCATTCATCTCTTTAAAATCTCCTCTTAGTAATATGCGCCCCCACGTTTTGAGTGGCCCCTCGCTTTGCCCCGCAGGGTTATTTTATTCTTTTTAGGACATTGAAAAACGTGGGATTTTTAGATTTTTTAAATCTAGTATAATTATTAAAGGCCTTGCTCAACTACAATTCATGATTAGGAAATCTTTTACCAAAATAACAGTCTATACAGTTAATCATAGCAAATAGACAAAATAATTTTTTTTATACTGTAGATAAACTTCGTTTTGATCTTTCTAGTGACGTTTTCCTATTCGTTTAACTTAGGCAAATATATGATTAACTTTATCAAGCCTCCAAGATGTGCTTAATCTACCTGTAAAAGCATGAAAATCCGTACAGTGTTTTCGGGATTAGCGTATACATACATACAGTCAGACAGACAAAAAAAAATAAACTAGTTTGTGTACTGTTACGTACTCAATTTCTATCGCGTAACATAGATTTTTTTTAAACGTATTCTATGTATACAGACTAGCGGTTATTGTCTACTTTATGTAAGGAAAAGCATTAACAATGTGTTCATTCATTATTATCAGTCTATTAATGTCGGGAACTGCACTGCACTAAGGCACTGGACCTCCCTACGAAAACTCTATAGGGATTCATTGGAACTCAACAACTATGCCATGGCTGCGTAAACCCAAGGTCCTGAGGTGTTATATTGAAAATAAGTCACAATAAGTCACTTTTAAATATGTGTTCCGGAATTTTATGATTCAAGGAAATTTACTAGCGCTACTAATACAGATGCACAAAAATAATTAATATAAAAAGATTTAATTAGCAGTGTAATTATTAAAGTAAGGGACATTAACTCAAAGCAGTTTGTCTTTTAACTAAATATCATTCTGGTCCTTTTTAAATGTCTAGGCAATTTAGTGACATTTTTAAAAGTTTTTTCTAAAATGCAATACATCTACCCAAAAACGAGCCTCTTGTATTTTCGAACGTAAAATTTAGAACAGCTTTATTTTTCTTTCTAGTATTGCCTTAAATAATTCTTTAGTAGAATTTCTAGAAAGTAGGTTATAAATAATGCGCACTGCTGTTTTTGGAGGATACTCATATTAGACGATATGATAATACACTGCGATAGTAGCTGAAGTAAACAATTGTTGCTATTCCAATATCAGTAAAGAACCTTATTTTATTAACAGATTTTTTTAAATATTTTAAGGAATAGAACTAATTTTGTAATATTAACAAACATAAAATCATAACGAAAATGGAATATTCAATCGACCTTCTTTTTCTACGTGCGTTAGAACTTTTTTTCCCTTAAATTGTTTTTTGGCAGTCTTTTTAGATTTCAGGAATACCATGCATGTGTTGTGGGTTCGATAAAAATCTTCTCACATCAACTGAAACTGGACATTTAAACGAATAAACTATTTTAGCGTGTTCTTAATTTTTTTAATTAGTAGGTATATAATTTTCAGTACTTCCCTTAATAATTATGCCTTACAGTGAGTACATAGATAGGTAATATTACGTACAGCTGCTCGTATTCATCACACAAACATCTGCCTCTTCCGGGACATGAACCCAGGATTGTCGGCGCGAAAATGATTTTCGCGCCAAATCCTATAATCTTCAAGAATAGGTGTCCTGTGTACTTCTAGCACGTCGCATTAACCAGAAAACTACCGAGGCGAATTTCTTGAACTTTTCTTGTATTATGAAACTGCCTAAACAATGAGCTTCGCCTTCGCCTAATAGAAGCCGATTTGAACACAAACTTAATATCGTTGAAAGTTTTATACAATGTTAACTTTCAAAGGCGAGCTTAGCCTATTGGTTGAGTGAGATGTCAGCTTCAACCCAAGGGAACCGAGTTCTTCGCCGATGTACTAGGGACGTGGGATCATTCGTAACACAAGCGTTTAGCTTACAACGAGAGGTTGACTGGAATATCGACAACATTTTTGAGGCATTGTTAATATTATAAAAAAAAGCAAACACATGTTAAAATACGATAAAATTAAATGTCTAGTATTCGGCATCCATAAGGATTAAATACCTCAAGGAGAAAAGGCGATAGCTCAGCATGCGGGCATGATCCGTAATATTAATCGTAGGAGATCCCTAAACATTTCCTAAATATAGCTAAATTAACTAAACAAAAAGATCCTTTCGATAGACAGATGATGTCATATTAATAATGTTTTTGGTTATCCAGACAATACGAGAGTTACTTATAATCTCAGAAGTTAAAAGAAAATATTATAGATTATTGTCGACGAAAGTCACAAATGAGCAACATAAAAAAGGCAGGCTTTACTTGTCACCAAAATGTTGAGCGAGATAAGAATATTTATGAAATCATCAGCTGAGAAAATAGAGTTTTCATTGTTTATTGTGAAACTCGATACTTCACTAAAACACTTCAAATATGGCTGGCTTGTAAAAGCTATTCCGAAACGTGAGTGATGTAATTAACACGAATATTGTAATGCAACAGTTGTTATATTGTTGTTGTACCGCGCTGTGCGAACTGCTCTTAGTTTGGCATGCAAAAATTAACTATGAACGGTTAAGAGAATGACGAAAATTCTCATTTTCTCAATCTGATGAACAAGGCACAGAGAGTCTTAGAGAATATTTAAACCCCTAATATTTTTTTAAACTGAAATTTCCACCAGTAGATTCGATGCGAAATGTCGAAATTAGAACTGCTACATAATAAATTAAATAATTTAGTAAGTTTATTTATTATATTTCGATTTTCAGATTCTATTGTGGCAACTTTTCTGTAGGATTTTTATAAGGTACATTTTAAAAAAGCAAAGAAAATTTTTATTGTCAATTAAATGAAACCTTCCAATTAACAATGCACTCTTCAGGACCTTATGTTATGTTTATTAAGGTATACAACAAATCACCAAAGGTCATTAAAAATTAAAGTTATTAGGTAAAATACCTTTGTAAGAAATTTAAAATTATTTCTTATTGGCAAAAGCTATAATTATGTATATGAATATTTTAATGACAAACAAACAAAATAATTATAACTAATCATTATATAATAAATAATATGCTAAATATAATATAAAATCATTTGTTATTGGCAAAAGTTATAATAATGTATATGGATATTTTAATGACAAACAAACAAAATAATTATAACTAATCACTATATAATAATATGCTAAATATAATATAATATTGGAATAATCAATATAGAATTTACAATTACGAATAGAAATATTAATAGTGATATAATTTAATGATAATAATAATATTTGCAATAACAATGACAATACAGAAATTCAAATTAATTAATTCAAAGCCTCGAAATTTAAAATTGCTCTTTAGTAACAACAAATATATAGAAATGTAAGACATAGAACTTATACCGATAATCTACAAATTATTGGAAATTTAATATGAATAAAAAAGGTACATAATATTGTGAAAATCATAAATAAGTAATAACAACGTTATTTTATTTGATTTTAAAATAACGTTGAATTGATAATAATTTGATGAATAACGTTGATAAATTCAAAAGGTAATTAAACGCAAAAGCATTAGAATTTACTTCTTCTCTCCTATCAAACTCTGCCGTGCCCAGCAGGACCCATAATAGATTAATTATATTTTTATGTAATATCTTTAAATAACAGACTTTACTTATTGATTATTTCAATTGTTTTTTTTTACTTATTGATTATTTCAATTGTTTCGTAACCTTAAGTTACAATAAATATCAGCGCCATCTATTCATGTAAACGGAACGGTGTCGTGAAGGGACAAAATATAAAGACGGAAGATCAGGGTAAAGTTACAGTTTATATATTTACAAAAACAATTTAAAGAACAAAAAGATTGGAGGTAAGAAGAGTGAGGGCGAGTATGTGTAGAGTTCAGTGAAAATGTGAGTAGGTGGTTGTGGGTCGTCGGCGATCTTCTATATCGGTGGCTTGAGGCCCGGGGCTTTAGGGCCCAGAGGCGGTGAAACCGTCGGATGAAGGGTGGCGCTGCCGGTAGACAGGTGGCGGGGCAGACGTCGGCCGGAGCTACTGGTAGACGGGCAGCGCTGCTGGTAGGTCGGGAGGCGTGACAGGTAGGTAGGGCGGCGCTGCTGGTGGACGGCCTGCACCGATTTACTGCCGGCGCTGCTGGTAGACGTGCGGCGTGACAGGTAGATAGGGCGGCGCTGCTGGTGGACGGCCTGCACCGATTTACTGCCGGCGCTGCTGGTAGACGTGCGGCGCTGCTGGTAGGTCGGGCGGCGTAGCAGGTAGGTTGGCCGGCGCTGCAGATGGATGGCCTGCACCGCTGGTGGTCAGGCAACGTTAGTGGTAGAGAGTGGCTAAGTTGAGTGTTAGTTCTTGAGCCAAAAGTTTGCCTTACGGCGTTGAGGACTTTTCTTGAGTCCCGGGGCAGCCGGCCCCGGGATAAGGCCTTTAAGAATTTTGGAGAGCTCGGTAGCGAGCTATAGATGTTAACGTGGCAACTTTTGCCGAAGAACTGAATGACTTGGCAGGTCAGCTCGGTCTTTTATAGGCCCAGAGCCATTTAAATTAAGATTGTCTTCAAAAAGACATAAAAAGAATAAAATCTGGTTTTCTTTGGAGGTTGAATACCATAAATGAAAGATCGTGTCATGGGTAGCCATGGCAACGGAGAAAAACTTATATGTCAATAAATTAAATAAATACATTTTAGTAATAAAATGAAGAAATAATAACGAAATAGATTAAACAAAAAGACAGGTTAAAATAACAAGCAATGCCGGTAAGTGTGTAGCATTCTGTATAGAAGTTTTGAGTGGTTGCGAAGCTCTATATGAAAATCTAGTGTATCTTTTCAGCAATTGAGTAAAATATTATGATATATATATATTTACAGAGATTAATACGTTTACAAATGATGATGCAAAATGGAATGATAAAATATACAATTTAACGAATGTTATGAATGAAAATCGGAGACTATAAAGGTACATATTAGTATACATTACAACTGTTGCTTTATGGTTTTGAAGGAATATTTGAACATATTGTTTATTAACTCTCTTTAGTTAAGAATAAAGATGAATTACGGCTTTTGGTAATGACTCGCATATTTTAATATTGTGAGGTGAAACTTTTTTATACAAAAATCAGACTAGATTTCTTTTTTAAAACCATTCTTGCAAAATCTTTAATATTTAAAAACATGTATTATGTTTCATGATCTCGATACAAAAGTAAGTATATAATTTTTGCGTAAGTACTAGTTATAACAATTAACCAAATATCAATACGGTATTTTTGTGACTGGAATAAATATTTATAGATTTTTAGAGCCATAAAAATGATGAAAACATATTTATTAAAATGAATTGCAAAATTATAAAGAAAAATAAGCTAACTAGTTAACTTTTTCTTGTCTTTTAAATTTTAACAACAAATAAGGATAGTATTCTATTGCAACTTGTTTATGTCATTTTGAACTAAATATAGCCTTACCAAGCACTTCAACATACAATATTCGGAGACTCAATTTTTTTATTTGTGATATAATGAATTAGAGAGCAGATCCATTACGCGCTGATCCGACGTATTCTGGTGACTTCCGCTACTGAAACGAAACTGTGTCACACGTAATAGCTGGCATGTTCCGTGTGTCAATCATGACACATTCCCAATACAGTGCGCTATTCTTAGACAATGGTACCGTATTTAGTCATTCAAGCGCATGACTGCTATGAATAAACTGGCACGAAGGATGCAAGGGCTGTAGGACTATCAATCATTTGAGATAAGCGCATAGGTCAAGGAAGCACGGTGGCGTCGTTTCGGTTATCGGCTGTCGGTTGCTGGTCGCCCGTCGGTCGTCGGGTGGCGCACGTCAGGAGTCGGGCGGGCGGCTCACGCGTAGGCGGCCCGTTGTTTTTACGGGCGGCAGTCCCGCGCGCAGCCGCCGCGAGCGCCGGTCCGCCGCGCGCGCACCCTATATTCAGTTCACGGCCGCTCTATTAACAGACGGCTATTTCGGCGCATAATATACCGAACGGTGCGGAGCAGTGTTCAGTTTTGCGCGGGCAGGTGCGCGAGCCGAGGTCGACATGCGGACCCCCTGACTAGATGTGACCCGCGGCCATGGAGCGCCGCCGCCGCGCCGCCCGCCTTGACGCGCCCGACCCCATGACGAAGGTGGTGCGCCGCCGCGAGAAGCCACGCGAACGCTGGCTCCTCACCAGAAAGACATGGAAGTACATGTCTGATGCCGGCCGCCGGCTCATCCCAGAAGGTGCACAAAACAGACCGGAGGATGTGCCCCGCATCGAGGCCTACTTCCAAGATGTTTGCGCCAAAGAGCCACGATTTCTACTGTGGCGAAAAAGCTCATATCCAGGAGCGCTACCGAGACCGCGTCGTAAAAAACGAGCGCGTGGTGGTTCCGTCCGAGCTCATTCGCCTCCCGACGACGTGCCTCAGGCGCCGGCGCGCCCCACTGAGCTCTATATACCGCACACCTCTGGCGGTCGTTTTGACATCGCAAAACTTCGGCGTGATTTTTTTGCGGCACCACCGCCAGCGCCATCCGGCTCTGGACTTCATTCTGGATCTGGTGTCAGATTCCACATCGGGTCGAGCACTTCATTGCGAGATGCCACCGATCTACCAGCACCTGCCGAAGAAGATGATGACAGTAATTTAGTCGACTTATTGCGAAAGTACCTGAAACTAGAAGAAAGTACGGGAGTTTCGAAGGTATCGGACTCCGAAGAGTTAGTGCGCGTTTTGCGGAGATATTTAAAAAGGCAGGCAGATAATATTCCTACAGATTCAGACGGAGACCCCACGCAGCGGTCTCTGCTGGAGAATCTCGGGAGATACTACTGTCGCTCGCCAAACAGGGACCACATAGTGCAGGACCTGTTGACCGACAGAAACTTATTAAAAAGACTGTATCATGACCTTCGTAAGACTAAGCCTTATCGAGGCGGTAGAGGCGGTGGTGGTAGTGGTTTTGGACCTAGTGGACTCACGGCTGCATCGAACTCTAACGCCAGAGGCTATCAGTATAGACTTAGTGGTTTACCCCGCGTTAGCGATGGCGAGGACTCTATACGATCGCCGCCAATGTCACCCCCACCGCTCATTGAAGTGTTTGGTGAATCAATGGAGGACAAGTACGTGGATTGTGGAACGCAAACGATACCAATTCCGGAGGAAGTGTTGTCCGAAATCGAGAGATCTTACCGGGAAAAGCTTGAAGCAGCTACCGTCCCGACTAGCCCTACCAGCCCGCCTCCAGAACGTAAACCGACGAGACGGCGATCTAGCGTTGACCATGATGACGTATCGCAATCAGTGAGCGATACTATAAAGCGATATTTACGGATGGCTCGTAAGAAAAGTGTGGACGCGGACAAAGCTGACCGCTTTAAGCGTATTAATTACGACAAAAATCTAAGGAACATAAAGCCTCGCATGCCTGGTGAGGTGGATGACGACGGGCCGCACAAGGGTTGTCAGACGGAAGAAGGTTGGATTTTAACGTATAGGGATTTGCAATTCGCGTCTGTGGCTTCGACGCCAACGTCTCCACCATCGCCGGTTTCACCTTCGGCGCCGCACTCGTTCCTCTCAACACTGCTGGGGCGTAGTGCTCCAGCGGTTTCTCCTGCCACAGGTGGCATGCAGAAGTCGCGTTCTTCGAGCAGCGTGGTGCAGAGTGTCAGCAAGCGGCTCTGGCGAACAAGGAGCCGCAGCTCCAGCCGTGCTGCATCCACTTGGACGCCTCAGGTCAGTCGCATTGTATTCTGTGTTTAACTATAACTAAAATTTGGTTGTTTTAATCGATGCTTAGTTGTATTGCATGTATTCCTTTGCCCTTGCAGTGTGTCTTCATCACAATAACTATAGGAGCGCAACGGGTTTCCCGCTGATCTGCAAATTTAACCTATCACATCTTTCGTTGTGCTTCCTATTGACTACATTGTTTTTGGAACTCTATTGCGTAACTGCAACTGAATTACTAATTTGTTTAAGAATTTATTTCGTGGTTTGTTCTATATGTATACCTATTATGTAGAGGCGTAAGATTTGTTCATCACCTAATGGATAATTAAAATGGCATATTTTATGACAAACACTTTGATAATTAATTAATATCCTGAAAACACTGGTTTTTGTTGCTATATTCCCAATAATTGTCGAGTAAGTAAATAGATAGATTAAAAAAAATTGTACTATTTATTTCTTGTTCAGTTTGTATGGTTTCTTTCTTTATGCTAGTATGAAGAGCATAGCGAGCCTTAACCCTTTAAAACGTCAAACATCGTGCACAAAACGTAAAACTACCTACAAGAAAATACGGGTGTATTGTTTTCTATATACAAATTATTATTTTTTTGTTCTGTAAATACAGACGATTAGAAATTTACTGGACTTTGTTGAATAGATGAGAAAATGAAAAAGGTGTATCATATTTTTGCTTAAATATAGAATTAGTTGCATATCATTTCTTAGGTTACCATTAAACTATAAAGGAATGGACGCTAAAAATATTAGGCTTATGCCAAAGATTTAATCAGTGTTTTCATCTAGAGTCTCGTTGTTATTTATCAACATCTATCTTCTATATCTAATTATGTATATCTAGTTGCATGTTTGTACATTGAAACTTTTTATATTATATGTTAGAATTGGTTTATATAATGAAAGGTATACCTTGCTAATTTTAGTTTTTGAGTATACCCTCTGAGTTTTCGCTCTGAGCGCAAAAGCAGAGGGAGTCCTTCATATTCCCGCCGTAAACACGTGACGGGTAGAATCCATTAAGGTCTTCTACTGAGTTCATATTTCAGATTTGTTTACATTTAAAAAAATCAAATTTTTGTGTCACCTTATTTTAAATTACACAGAGTATAAAATTTCAAATCATATTTGGATAGTTTATATTTGGCGTCGACTGATCACGAGGATTCGTGAGTATTGTTACAAGAATTCGCGTAAAATATTTATTATTTTTCTATTTTTCCAATAACTGTGAACGATTTTAAGACATGCTCTGTATTTAGTTAATGTCAATATATTTCATCTGCCGGTTATTGTAATAACTTTCGTCGGCATTCCTCGGGTGAAGCAAGCCGTGTTTGGGAACACATACCACATTATTTTTCGTACGAGTGGGTAATTCTGTATTGTAAACAGTAACGCTGTTAGATGGAAACGCGTTCGTGCGAGTTTCGAAAGAATACAACGCTGGCACTTTAAATTTACATAGAGTACAAAGTCAATTTTTTAACTCTGATGGTAAATGAATATCATCCGTGTATTGATGACCAGTTTCAGGATAAGCAGACCATTTCTATTTTATGTTACTTCCTACCTCATACTCTAGTCGCCTATATTACCACAATGTTTGAGTTAGTTAAACATATGGCTCCTTATATCTTATACCATATTTTTTATTGTAGCATATCAACCCAAGACCTCTCGCTATATACACGCCAGGGTAACGAGAAATTGTGGGTTTTTTCATTTGAGCTACTCAAATCTTGATAGATCTATTACCAAGTGTTTCTTAAGCTAAATACTAGGGTCAGCTATTCATGTTTAAGGTATCAAACAAGCGGTAAATAAGATACTGCTATGTAATTGTTAAGGCGGCCATTCGATCGAGCGGCGAGTTCGATCCTTGCTGATGTACACGAGGGATTAACAAGAATATTAATAATTGTGTTATCGCGTTGTTATATTGTTTATTATTTTCTTTATTATTGAAACATTTAACAGAAATTTTTATATTTAAAGATTTTTTATTAAAAATTAATGAACTTGTCAATGGAACAGTACTTGCTAGGAAAAGGAGAGGGTGTAGGTGAGAAGCACAGAAAATAAAAGGTGCGCACGATAGGTTGTGCACAAGAAATGTAACACTGTCATTCGATCACTAAATTTTACAGTTCATATTTTTATACCGCGCCTTATATGAAAATCAATCCTTAAGGGGTAAATGTCAAAAACCCTCTGTATAAAATTTTAAACTACGAAATAATATATTTTTTAAATGAGCTTTTTTCTTTAAACTTTTATCTACCCATGGATTTGGTTTTAAACACAGGTAAACAACAATTATAGAATAAGTAAGACTTCTTTTAAATTGTTCTAGACACAAATAAGATGAAGATGAAGCGTGACAAAGACTCTGTGTACATAAACAAGATTTCAACGACAGTTTAAGTTAAATTTTTTGATATATAAATTATGGCATAAAAAATCACCAATGAAAGTTACAAAGACCCATGCAATGTCTTACTTAAATACAGTAGAAAGTCGATAATCCGGATTAATTGGGACCGGACCCCATCCGGATTATCAAATTATCCGGATTATCGAAATTACATTAAAAAATAGCCAGCACGCACTATTTGAGAAAAATGTAACATTTTTCACAATTTTTGTCTGTCTGTCTGTCTGTTTGTTCCGGCTAATCTCTGAAATGGCTAGACCGATTTTGACGGGACTTTTTTGGCAAGTAGCTGATGTAATAAGGAGTAACCTAGGCTACTTTTATTTTAGAAAAATTCCTTAAAATTTCTGTGCCACAGCAACGCGTGGCTGGGTCAGCTAGTATATAATATAATTCATAGTTACTGTTGTATTTTTATTACAATATAAGTAATATCATTAGCCTCGTGGCAGATATAATGTTAGCTTCCTGTTTTCAGCACGCGCTGAAAACCAAACATAGTTTGTTTATTATATTTGTGACTTGGTTGCTTTAGTACATTTTTGGTAAGAGATATATCTATACAACTTTATAATAATATTGAAAATACTTCAAAAATAGTAATAATTATGTTCAAGGCATGATTTATTTCCAAACTAAGCAGTTTTCACTACGGTTACCAAATAGGATAGAATTAATATTTGTATACACTCACACACACATACACACACACACACACACATATATATATATATATATATATATATATATATATATATTTCTTCTGTACATGTGTATGTCACTCCACCTAAATGTGCATTTGAGTGGGTCTTTGGATTGTTAAGATTCAAATTCGAAAAGATGGTTGGATCCGTTGAACAAAAAAATTGAGTTCAAATTTGTCCCAATTGACAAAACCGGTGAGTCGCAAGAATATTATTTTAAAACTCAAGATTTCCGAATATTAAGAAAAAGATCTTATAACTAAATTTCTTAGTTCAATTCGAAGTACTTTGAAGAACTGTATAATTATGTGCAAAGTGAAAAAAATCATTAATTAATCACTAGCTGCCCGTCCCGGCTTCGCACTGGTGGACAAAATTCTTTAAATTTTTTCTAGCATTAAATATAGCCTATGTTACTCAGCGTGAATGTAGCTTTCCAATCGTGAAAGAATTTTTAAAATCGGCTTAGTAGTTTTTCTGTTTATCCATTGCAAACATACAAAAATACAAATCTTTTCTCTTTATAATATTAGTGTAGATATTCATATTAAAATAATTCGTAACTTCAATCGCATCTATATCGAAACTCGCATGCTCTGTAAAAACGAGTGTAGCACTTAGATTAGAACTTGTAGAACTCTAATCTTGACCAGCACCTGAAATTATGGCAAAATCCCTGTATGTATAGTTCTTTCGGTGATGATGATACTTACTCTTTTACACTAACAAGTTCATTTAGAAGTTATAATTTTAAACTCCTCATTATTTTTGCTCATATATGTAGTGTTTAAATAAATAAGAGACCTTATTATTTTGGCTTATATGTTTTTTTACTACTTTGTATCTAGTAGTTTTCACCAATAACTTTATTTCCGTCAGAGACAAATGTATGTAAGTACACAAATATTATAAAGCGGACCAAGCTAACCATGTTACAATATAATTTTATTAAATCGATAGATATTTAAGTGACATGAATAGTGTTTGTGTTGATATCGTTGTTAAAGATAATGTTTTATCTGTATGATGGCGGGGCAGTCGTTCTTCTAGTTGTGATGCGTATAGGCACGCGTGTAGCCGTTCTTGTATTTGTCATTCGTAATGACACGCGCGTAACGCATACAGCTTTAGGTACGCTTTGATGATTCAACCTACCTGATGTCATTGCAAAAGAGAGAATTTGATCATTAAGAGTATACTGAAAGCGCACGTAGCTATACTCGTGAAATGACTATGATCGATTTGCGTTATTTGCTATATGCTTCGTAATTCCCCTAAGGCATAGGTTAAAAATGTTTATTGCCTTATATTTATAATAATATAACAATTGCTAATTTTAATCTCAGAATGAAGACATTTTGTAAAGCTAAGCCAACAGGAAAATATTAAAATTCCACGGCCATTGTCATCTGGACTGCTAACAGTTTTATGGTTTAACAGCTTTGAAACTAAACGCTGTGAGGCATAAACTCTAGCATTTATCTTAATGTCGGCTTGTAACGTTTCATTTTCCCAGCCTCGGAAAATTATAAACGAAACGTAGGCGTCGAGCGAGACAAAACACATATTTTATACTCATAGTGACTCAGGCTACGAGGTTTTTTATATTAACGTGTGACAGACGAATGGAACTTTCTTTTCTTTCAAATAAATAACGTAATTATATGTCAAATGTTAACATCTTCATTTAGTTCATGGATTATGAAATATTGGCAGCTAAGAACTACGGTTATTGCGTTCGACCACGTTAGTGAGGTAGCTGTTGATAAAATAACGAGTTAACTCATTAACTTGTTGCGTGATGTCATTGACTTACAGTTACTTCCTGGGGGAATGACCTTAGTACATTTCAGTTTCATAAACGTTTGGCATGATAAGATTTTGACCGTTTCTCTGTCTAGTGTTAGTAAGAACTCTAAGTCTTTGGAGTCCTTTAAAAGCTCGTGAGTTGCAACGATATATCTTTACACTTGTTATGTATGTTGTTATTGTTATTTGGAAGATTCCGTTTTGTTTACAAAATGACTAAATATATAATATAAAGAAAACAAGAGCTTCTTTTAAGAATTACTTGACGAAACTCAACTCTTCCTTCCCTTTTCTTTTAGATTGCCCTAAAATTCTAAAGAGATTCGAAACTTTCGACCCAACACTCATTAAAGACCGAGTCTCGTAGCCCTGTCAAATTGAGTCTAGTCCTTAGATTCGAACTTGAGGAACTCGGGTCCCGACCAACGCTAGATCTCAGTTTCTTTTAATTTTATGGACTGAAAGTAAAAAATACGGCGTTATCCTCTATACATACTTAATGATAGCAGTTCTCCCACACTGGGTAGACACAGTTCAGTTACCACATACACACTCTTCTAGTGTAAGTCCAGATTACGAAGATTTGACAATTACACAATTTGCGCTTTACCAGGTATAGGCACGTACCAGGGCCCTTCTCTCTACCACAACACAGCGTACCTTAGCCGAGGTCCGGCTCTTAGAGGTGCCTTGCGCTCCCTTTCCGGCTAGAGCGCCGTAGTGAATCTATGCTGGTTCGGAGACTCCCTCATGGCAGATGCCGTCCATCTAGAAAACCACTATAGTGGCTCGCTACTCTCGGCTAAAGGTCCATCTAAAGATTTGAGGATAATGTCATCTGCGACCAACATCAGTCACACATCAAAATCATAACAGCTACATAATTATGATATAATTAAACTCGATGATCGTTGTTGACATTATAGCGACTATTTTTTATTGAAAGTACATTTAAAAAAGAAATTGTAAACAATTCGTGGAAATATACTGAAAAAAAGTATGCTGTTAGTTACTATGCGCTCTTGTCAATAAATGTGAACCTTGATCTTACATTGAGTTTTACGACTGTTTAAATTAGAAAAACGTTTTGTATGACTCAAATTAATGATTTAATTTTTTACTACAGTAGCATTATCGCTATTTAAAGACGAGCTATTTTAGAAATGGGCTGAGAATAAATCTGAAGCTGTGCAGTTAAAATACAAATTCTATTTAAAATCATGTTATTTATGATTTGTGGCGATGTATTGCAAACAAAAGCATGTTTTTATTAATTTTACCTATATTTGTTTTGTTGTATGTACCTACAAACCATTCGCTTGCATTTTAACAAATTTTTTTCACTTCACTTTCACTTTTAACTCATACTTTATACACGAAAGTTTCTTGGGTGACCATTCATGCCACAGATTGGCTGTTCTCTATCACGCAATCGTAATCCATAGACATGGACGACTACCGCTTCTTCCAGCGGGTATGGGTTATAAACAGAGTACAGGCACGGTGCGATGACGTAAACCGCCCCTGTCACCTGTCCAGCGATATCTACCTTGCACATAAAGTGTAATTATTTGCATGAACGATATCGCTGGACAGGTGACAGGTCGCTGGATGCAACTGACCTACCCGTCGCTGTCTCTATCGAATCTCAAAAGTGTAATGATATGACACTATATGTACAATGCAGCTGCCTCTGGACAGGTGGCAGCAAGCGAACGGTGTGTATAACTGACCAAAACGTAGCTGCCCCCAGCTAGTGCTTCCGTTCAGAGTGTAATAAAGCTAGCACGGCCGTCGTTGCAAGTCTTAGTAGTGGAATAATATTTATGTGCAATGCAGCTGCAGCTAGACAGATGGCAGCGGGTGGAATGCATGGCTTACTCACACGTCGCTGCCTCCAGCGGGTGTCAGTGGGCGGCGTGCAGTAAAGTTAGCGGTGGGATGACGTCACGCGTTATGTGCAGGGCAGCTGCCGCTGGACAGACGGCAGCGGGCGGTGCGTGCGGCTCACCGACACGTCACTGCTGACCCTAAGCGAGGTGGAGCGGCGCGCGCTGCAGCAAGCGGCGCTGGCAAGGTTGCAGCAGATCAATCTAGGCACCAATATCAAAATTCCAGAAGGTAAAACAACTCTTTTTATTTTATTTCTTATTATAATCTCTTTACTTTTTCTGATAGGTTTTTTTTTATATCAGCGTCATGCGAATGATACTTGGCTGTGCAAATGTATAAACGTATTTTAATGGAAGTTCGCTCAGATCTAAAAATATGTAGACACAATTAACATTTGCGCTTTATTCTCTTCATATTAAATTCTATTATTGTGTGCATATTTTTATAGCTGACCGTACTCACCAATGACAAAGCAAAAATGCTCAGCGAATTTTTTGTATTATCAATATGTTACTTATGCTCGATTTCTGTTCACAAAATTTGATTTACTATTTTGAATTCCAACAACACGTACTGAACGAACTTACAAGCGATTAACGCCTTTTAAGTTATAAATTTAGGTCTTATTATTGCTTTTATTTTTTTGTGCCATCTTGTCAAGCTTTCTTAACGATTTACGAAAATAAAAGGAGAACTATCGAGTCTTTCGATTTTTCCCTATTTACTATGTATAAGCTAAGTAGATGTCTCATAAGATAACTATTCGGAGAGCGATACCAGTATTTTAAATTGGAGAGAGAAGAATATATGGATGATTACAAATAATACTGTGCCAAAGGTGAGTTCAATAATTTTTCAAAGAGCTCGCTTCGTGTGACATCAAATAAAATAAAATGCTGTTTTAATCTGTTAAATATTTCAGTATAGCATGTCACGTATTAATGACACCTTAGTTACGAGCGGAGTAACAGTAAAATTAAACTACATATCTGAATGTTTAATATTGGCTTGTGTTTATGGCTAGAATGTATGGAGTAAAAGAAAGAATCGCAAAAAGGCATTGCAATTTTTTTATATAACTTTATTTGGTTTTCTACTATTTATGTTAATATGGAATGTCCTTAATTTTATTTTTGTAGAACACTTTTTCTACAACTAGCTATAAATCTATAATAATTTGAATAGTGGTTACTCATTTTATTGATATTTATTATGATGCTAGCAAGATTGTTCTAGCACAATGATATACAGGGTGCGAGGGTGCGAGTGGATAGCTGATCGCGTTTCTAAACCCGTTTTTGCAGTCATGTAAACTAATGAATTACGACCAAGAGGAACATTTGTCGTCATAACGTAAGTAAATTCATCTCTACCAAGAAGTAAGTAATGCTTAATATTTTATTCATTCGTAGTCTCATCTGCACTGTTATTTGATTGGCTGTGATAAAGTAAGCTTTTTTTTTCAGTTTTGTTTGGGCGATTAGGTATTGCACTTAATATTTTTCAGTTGAAATACAATTATGTTCAAATTTATTTTGTTTGGAATTGGTCAACAGGATTGTTCTTACTCTTTAATTGGTAGGTACGAACATTTTAGAACTTAAAATAAATATTAGACTGACTGTAGAACTATTGATTTATCTTCTTTATTTATTTTAATAAAATGAAAATTACAAAAAAAATACCATTTTCAAATTTCAGTAATAAAAAATAAAGAAATTATACATAGGTACCTATGATACACATTTTTTTATGATTTTATATTTTATTTAAGTTATTCATGAATTATACAAGTGACTGAAACTGAGCACTTTTCTATATAAGCGAGATGCAAGATACGCTTTAGCGCTATAGCAATGTATACTGACATCAGAGATAGTTTAGATTTATCAGAAAATATGAAAAATATTTATCTATTAATAGTGGCTTCCTTACGTTTGTAGAGATACTAGTTTTATTCTTAGAAATTAATTCTTAGAAATCTTATTCCTATGAACCATTAAATAAATTTAATATCTCTCAAATAAAGGTTTGAAGGCCCATCTTATGATATTGTACAGTAACGTTGTACCTGCAACTGGAGAGCGCTTATTTTAAAGTCGTTAAATTTTTTTACTTTTCATTGCTCTTAGGCATATAACGTAAAAGAAAATAGGCTTGTTTGTCCAAAAATCGAATTTAAGACGAAGACCTTTAATACCTAAAATTAAAATATAGTGTCCAAAACTGTGTATTCTGCAATCATGTAAATCCTATGTATATGAAAAAAGATCCCGATTCGAGAATGTCACACAACTAGTGTACACTAGTTAGTAATACACTAAAGGTGCAAGTCATTATAAAAATAAACAAATTAAGTGTAGTAAAGAACATATTAATAATTCAATAAAACTGTACGTTGTATTAAAAATTAATATCTAATAAGTACTGAAGGGAAAAAATGTTTTTGAAACGGATTGCTCTATGTGGATCTCGTAGAAAAAGATACATTCCCATTAGCAAGTATATTGTAAGGAAAACAGTTGTCCCGAATTCTAGATCAGTGATGGTGACAGTACTCGCGACATTACATAGTCGGTTGTCTTTCTGGGGCCCGCTATTCGTCTTTTTTTTTTCAATAAAAAAATAGTTTTTACTGTTTCTAGAGACAGTGATTTAATATTTTGTTAATTAAGTAGTTTACAAAATATTCATAATTTTTCGTTATAAAATATAAACATGGCTTTTATGAAAAAGAAGATTATAATACCTACTTCCCTTAACCTTTTAAAGAAAAGCAAGAAAACTTCTATACACGAAACATGGTCAGGTCATACTGAAAGATTCCGAAACTAGCCATTTAAATAAACAATCTAAAAAGAAATTATAACATTTGAAAATGGAATTGCACACCGTATGATCGAATCAGGTTTATGTCTGCTCTGCTTGGAACTGTATCGCAATAGGTTGCCGCTTGCTCGCTTTCTGCCTCTCGCGCCTTATTATTCGCGCTCGCGCGTCGACACCAGATTAAATTATGTTCGCGACGAATGTTCCGACAATTTGGCAAATTTATTGACGTGACGTGGCACTCAATCAACCAAGCAGGATTTTAGTAGTGCATGATATATTAAAACAGCCAATAAGAAACCAGATTAGCTCCTAAAAAGAATGACACACTTTTGAGCATCCCTTGCATCCCTTTCCCTCTAATCCTATCCCATAAGGCTCTCCCACTCTAAACATTTGTTTATAGACAGTGATTTCGCGAAATTTGTGTCCTTATCTGACTAACGGTTCCATAAGTTCGTCTAAATCGAACACTCTCGAGTGTCAGTGGCGGGGCAGTGTCGCGTAAGTTCGTTGCAGAGATTGTGTAGTAAATGAACGTAGCCAGCTACGCACAAATAGATAACTATTTTCTAGAACGAAGAGAACAATAGACAGCTATTTTCGAGCAACACCTGCGGAGGCACCTACTAAAAAACAGAAAGAAGAATGTGAAGCTGGACCATCTATTCATCCTAATGAATTACACATGCTAAATACAGATTCTGGGTCGTCTAGTCTGAAACCCTTTGGTATAGAAGAACGGCACTATAATAAACAATGGGAACAGATATATAGTTGGCCAGTTTACGATAAAGAGAGTGGACGTGCATTTTGTAAACTATGATAATTTCATATGAAAAATGAGCCAAAAGTTCTGCAGAAGACAGGTGGGGTGTTCAAAACAGTTCCATTTAAATCATTCAAAAAAAATAATCATCATTCATCAGCTCATACTATAAGTGTAGAAATGGAAAATCTTAGGCAGGCCATGAAAAAACCCATTCATGTTTTAATTATTCAACAGAGTGATAGAAAAAAATATTAAATAGGAGGGCTTAACAATACTTTTGAGAGGTTTGTATTTGTTAATAAAGGAAGAAATAGCTCACACTACTAAATACGAGAGATTAATTGAAAGTATTCTTGACAAAATGTGATAAGAAAGCTATCAGGAAAGGCAACCATGAAGTTCTTTACATACACTGTAAAGCACATATATTGGCTCTGGTAGCAGCTTCCTACATAAATAAAAATATTGGGAAGTTTTTCATGTTTTAAAAGACATACATAAGCTGTTTAGCAAGACCCCAAAAAGGAAAATATTATAAACGAAATTCAAGCAGTGGTTAATGATCCTATTCTTAAGATTCCTAAATGTATTGATGTATGATGATTTCTGTCCTTTAGTATGATACTACAGGATAGTAAATGCTGTTTTTAGGACCCTTAACTCAAATATAATGGCTTGTGAATATATCCACAAAGAAGTCGCACACCTTGCATCACTGGCAAGGGGCATCTTACTGGAAATAAAAAAATGAGAGTTTCATCGTCACGAATGAATGAACGTAATGAATGAACTCCTCAGTGCAATTTATTACCTGAGCAATGTTTTGCAAAAGAAAGACTTGTGTCTCACCAAAGTTATTCCTCTAATTACCACCACAAAATTGCTCTTGCAGGATATTACAAAGCAGTGCGAAGATGTCAATAACCCGTTGCAAAAAAAGTTCAGCTAGAGAGACATATTCAAATCTGAAGTGCACCTGGTTGTTGATGAAAATGTAACTGAAACATTTGAATGTATGAATTGTGAAAGCGTAATTAATGAAATATTTTCAAGTAGTTTTGAGACCTTTTAATCATTGATAGTTTATACACAGCAGTAAGAACAAAGTTTTGTGACAAATTTGCTACGCTTAATGCGAAAAATGTGATAGTAGTCGTTAAATTTTACATCAAGTCCATGCTAGGAAGTGGAATGTAGAAGGAGACAGGTGAAAATCCAATCGCGAAAATCTTAGAAGCAGACATAGGGTACTGCGAGTTACGAAAGCTTTGTGAAATCCTTCTTGTCATTCCCGTAACCACGGCCTCTGTCGAAAGATTGTTTAGTACGATGAATACTAAATAAAGCAAGAAACAGACTGCTACGGGAAACTTTGATGCATTGTATGATGATAAGCATCGAGGGATCAGAGACTTCGAAAGAAGAATTTCTGGAAATAGTTGTTGATTTGTATGCAAGTCACGAAGAATAAGATTTCTGTACAGAAAAATATGTTACTTTGACAATTTTGTTTCAGCTAAGTTGTATCTTTTCGTTATTGTGTTGCCTGATAGCATCTTACCTTCATCAAAATATTAATAATAACTGGAATTCATTTTAAATATTACTTTATTTCATTTATTTACTCCGCCCCCTACACAGATCTCTTAGTAGCCCGCCTGGAGAATTTTGCCTAAAAAAACACTGGTAGTTCATATGACCGACCCTGAGATTCAGACATCCTTAGATATAGGCATGGCATGAGTAAAATATATTCAACCCTTGTACTCGGTGCAATGCCATGCCTACCATATTTAAAAGGACATCAAATTATGTGCTGGATGCTATGTCCCACATAAGTATTTAGATGACTAAAAATGAGTGAATTTTTTGCTACTATACTTAAAAAACCTTTCAAGATGAGTCGAAAACAACCAAAGTGCGTGTGCAAAGTGCAAGCGGACGTGGCTAGGCTTTGGGAAATCGTCGTACTGTGATTGATGCTCAATCATTAATTTGCCAAAAAATTATCGACGAACTGAGAAAAAATAACCGTAAACGCCTTATCATCTAGCACCACGACAATTCAAAGACTCGACACGACATTCAAATAATTGACAAAAAAATTGAGCTGTCTATACAAAAAGCACAGTCCCGATCTGACACCTTCAGTTATCAAAAATTAAGAACTGATTAGGCAGTCAACGACTCTCATTTTTCAGAACACGGAGAGTGTCATTTACATGATTTCAAAATTGGTTTAATCGTAAAAACAAGTGAATTTACATAAACGGAAATTATTTTGAGAAACAATGAATTATTTTGGATCATTCATTGTAATTTTCTCTTATTCACTCCAGAACTTTTTAGTGCGCTTCAGGTATTATATAAATTAGACCTGTATCTGAAAATATCGCTAGCCAGAATTAATTAATTTTCATCATGCCGAGTCAATTTATAATAAAATAACTTGCAGCAAGAAGTTGTATAGTACATTTTTAACGCCATTTAATATTATATCACAAACCACAAGCTTTCTGCGAATCAAAGGGATTCCAGTTACTACAAAAATATATTAAAAAGATGTTTCGATCATCCATAAAGATGATCAAAAATAAATTTAATCTAGCTTATACGTGCTTCGGATAGCACCAGCAATCAATAATATCCACTAATCCACATGGGGTTTGCGTTATCCAAACGTCCTTAAGCGAGGTTTAAGCTCCAACAGTGTGGACACTACTGATGTAGCTGATGATGACGAAAATAAATAATGATTCAAATACAGAAAATGTTTTTGGTATTTATGAGATTGATCGACATATTTATATAAATATTATTAGGATGAGGTTTTTGCGTTATTGAAATTACACGTTTCATATTAATTTTGTTGTCGTTTTGATAAACGCTCCTCGTCCATTCGTTAGTCGGTTATCTGAAAATAGTGCGGCCGTGGTGGGCGTCATGTTGCAGTCTGGTCAGCAGCCAACCACCAGAGACCAGTCAATAACGATAATAATCATTACATAATCTTTATTAACCAAAATATTCGCTGCGTTCGCCTGCCATCTGAAATACCGGTAGTCTTAATTTATGGAACAACTATCGTAATTATGATATCGTTTATACTATAGATAGCTCACTAGAAAACTTTGAAGGTACATATAATTCATAAGTTGACAGGCTGTACCTAAATAGTGCTAACCGCGCCAAACCGTATCAGGTCGCTAGTAACAAATGAAACATACATGGACATCTTAAATAAAAATAATTAGAAACAATTCTGCTGCAGTTATTTTTAACATAAAACTCAGGAAAGGAATCTCCTTGAACTAACAATCTATCAACCTAGTGTGAAATTAAACCACACTGATCTTAGGATGTTACTTCAGCTATTACCAGCTCACATAGTTGTCATATGAAGTCACAGCACTTTAGTACAAAATAAAAATAAAGTTGCAATTTTATCGGATGAAAAACAAAACATCAAAAATCTTAATGTTATATCGAGACCAACGAGGCTTCGTATATTATCATACTTACCTAGATATATTTTATCCAGTTACAATAATATATATGGCGAACGCACTATGTCTCATTGATTGTATTGTATTGTATGTATTTCACATAAAATGTGCACATTTTTTAGTAGTCACATGTATAGTTGATATAAATGAGCGATATCAGGGTAACATAAATCTTTAGATTTTTTATCACTGTTACTATTAAAATAAAAGATAGTAATGGACTTCTAGAAAATACAAAACCTGCATTTTGATTACAATTGGATGTAAGTTTTTTTTTAGATTTGGTCACGCTGATAGTAAGAGATAACAGTATTTTACTACTTGTGGGCTTAAGTGAATAATCTTCAAGTAATACCCTACGTGAAATATTTCGTTTTCATATAATGTTATATAATGTTGTATAATGTTATAAAAGGATTTTTATTATGAGTAACCCTATTGTGGAGTAAAGAATGCAGCTCTACCCTTGTGTGATGGCCCGGCATTATCACCATCTGGTGAAAACAATACGTTATTTATACCACAAACACGAGCGAGGTATGCTTCGTAAGTCAAGCGCCCACCAGGAATGTACAGATTTATTTTCATATATTATATGCCACGATTTCAAAGCATAATTTTTTTATAAAAAGTCTACTTATTTAAGTCCTCTTATGTATTCATTAATTGCTAGAGCAGCAAAGTCATTAGTAAGAACCATAAGTGCTTTGAAATGGTGCACGTAGGTACTGCTTCATACAGTTAAAACTTTGCATGTTTTTAGTGATTCATTATAGTAAACAGAAGACCCTAGACCTAAATAACTTGTGATTAAAGGTTAATCACTTTCTGTTCTTTGCTTCGATTAAAAATCATTTTTGGACACCTGACAGTGTACTGTAGTGTTTAATTACGTTATTATAGCATATACTTATTATAACATGTAAAACTCGTTTATAGTTTAGTATTAAATGATTATCTTATCTAGACGGTTGTTTAATTTGTTTTCCTGACGACCCTGCCAGGTGTCCAAAAATGATTATAATTCAAGCAAAGACCTTTCTAACAAAACGTTGAGTATGTTCCATAAATATGTTTCGTGACAAATAAAAATTAGGCAAATTAACGTATATGACCTACTAGTGAATACAATAGTCTATAAATATCTGACACCCGCGAGTAATGCGCGGCTATTTTCAAAATGGCCGCCTTAAATAAATACGTGCGTTACGCAAGCGTGACGCGCGTGACGTCATAACGCTTCGTCAAATTCATAGATACAGGGTGCGATAACACCAATTCTATATACAAAAAATTATAAGGCTCCGATGGCAAACGCTTTGCAAATATCTCAAGTTGTGTAGAATAGCTAAAGAAATATAAAGTCTAATATTAACTATAACAGAAATATATATTATGTTCCCATTATATTTTCAGGGCAAAAAAAAAATCAACGACTTGAAATTAATAACGGTATACGGATATCTAAAACGCGTGTGTTTTGTTTAAACTTGATGGCTCGACTCGTTTTCAGGAAACCCGTTCACGCTAAAGTGTGAGGACTATAAAACACTCTTACAATTTTTTTTTAATTCTATGGACAAATATTTTAGTAAACTTGTTTTATTTATATATGAACATCACTTCTATTTCTTTTAATCGTCTACCAGTAACAATATGTCTTTTTAAAACAAGCTCTGAAACATGATAAAATCTATCCTATTTCACCGCTTTAGAAAAACTGCTCTTGTGTATTTCTTTTTCTATACTTATATATAAAAAATAGATTAACAACACCCTGTGTTTTAAATTCTCTGTGATATTTCGAGTGGGCATATTTACCATTAGCATCTTGACGTAGTTTTGGGTGTTGTACACGTTTTACAATTGATGACACCTCTCCACGTCTTGCTCACGCCCCGAATAACACCCTGTGCACAATATTTGGCATTCACGCCACGTCTGGTGGGATCACATGATTACTGACTCTTTAAGAGATTATTTTTGATTAAGAATCTTCAAGTGGGCGGAGATATCAGATCGGGCCTTTTAATCACTCTTTCATGTAGACACCAAAGTTTGGTCCTGAGGTGATCCTAATAATGTAGTATAAGTAATTGCATAAAATAGCATAACTAGTTGGAAAATACTGGTTGAAATACGCGTATATATGAAAACTCGTCGCTAACATGTGACAGACTTAAAGAACATTCTAATGAATTTGGAGGCGTTATTTGTCACTTTGCTTTGCAATGTCAGCCCATGAACATGATTGTGTTATATTATGACAGAAATAAATTAAATAAGATCAAAAATGCACTACATCGAAATCCTCCACCGTGAGCACATCATTATATCGTGAGTACTGTATCGACCCGTATGCTTAACCACATTTTCGTTCAACGCGAGCCGCCCAAGTGACACAACAGATGGGAGGGATATTCGCATGCTTCCACGTAGTAACCAGCGCGCCCAAACAGATGAACAACAATCGCAGTTTTTCTATAAATAGCGAGGAATCCGAGGTATTTGTTGATCATGAGCCCGCGTTGTCTTAAATACGTTCACATGTTCCGAGACTGAAGGCGGACGCAAGCGACCTTTGAGTTAAGGAGCTATCACGAGCCGTCTTTAAGATTGATAAGAAAAAATATATTCAAATAAGCAAAGAATTATATTAAGCACATAGGACCTTTATTTCAATATTTTTAGCAATATAAATGCGATAACTCTTAATATAGAAAATATATATTGAAAATTTTACTTCAGGTGAAACGAAACTTATCACACACAAACACATTAATAATTTATCAAGTTTTTATACATATTATTGTTTTTTTTTCAATAAATGAAGAGTTTTTAAGTCGATTGTTATAATTTAGGGTTTTATACACTTTACACCTAATAGCAAGCACCCTATCGACAACGACTTGCAGAAAGTATATAAGACCAAGGAGTTTCACTTTAAATTGAATAACATGTGATCAAAATGACATTTTATCAAAACTTTTTTACGACGATAGCTAAAATATATGTTAGTACGCAGACAAAATTTCAAGTATCTTCTAAACTGATAAAATATTTATTTGTTGTTATGTGGTTCGGGGCTCCTTGGATATTGTAATGAAGTTATAAGTTAACAAACTTTTTAATTAAATACATAATTGAGCGAAGCTCTCTTTTAGGCAACTCACAAATTTCGCTTGTCGCCCTCCTGCTACTTAACGGATCAACCGATTCGAAAGAATTTTGGCATGAACATACATGATTATAACCTGACGGACATAGGCTATGTAAAAAAAATATAGACTGTACCATGGAGGAATAATCACCGAAAGAAAAATTTAAAAGCTTATCACAGCCAAACCGCTGATACTACATTGATGAAATTTGGCGCCAAAACTTACATCGTGGTCGTGACTAATGTGCATAAAAAAAATTTGAAATCGGAAATTGAATCGAGGAATAATCACCCTTAAAAAAAAAATCAAAATGCTTCGCTCAGTATTTGCAAACAGCAGTATGTATTGCAGACCTAGTATACAAGTTAATATCTAAAAGGAAACCAAATTAAGAAGAATAAGGCACTCTTATTAAAACATGGTTTTCAAATATGGAAGAATAAAGCTGTTCGTGCTTTTATAAATGTTATAAGATATATATTCATGAGAGCTAAAACTGTTGATGTAAAATGTAGTAGGAGTAATTGATGTAACGTTCAAATCGACAAGGACTATTAATTATATTTTTAAGATTTTGTGGTAAAATATACGTCCCATGAAAAATAAGTATACGTAACAGCTATTTGTATAAAGCGAATCTTTAAATTGGATATATTGTTACACTAAAATAAATCAACACTTTTGGATTACCCCTTACACTAAATGACGTATAGACTGGGTTATGAATACCACTTGTATGACCGAAGTGCTCAAGTTTAAATGCTTTGCACCTGATATTTTGAATATTTGATGAGTCAGTTTGTCTGGATGCCAATCGAGTTCGCTCTGAATCAGAATCTTATATTTTTATAAGATCGATCGCTATCTTGGAGACTTTCACCCACGCGAATGATGGATCGAGGGGTCTTGGTGCGGTGCCATGTCGGATGTGTTTGTTCGTCTACATTTTGATGAATACTAATATCGTGACAGTTATGCTTGGATGGATTGCCACTTGATTGGCTGGAATATAAGTGTTAAAATAAAAAAAAATGCATCATTAAACGAAAAGTTTATGTAGCTAAAATTTAAGCATATATTTACTTTAAATCATAATCATTATAGACTCAAAGAGCTTAGATTAGAAATCTTTCATATAACGCTTTTAGTAATTTCTTCTCGTTATAACCAATCACGCGAGTACATTTGTTTTGGTAGGTGTTAAACCTGCTAATTAAAGCTAAACCGGTCCTCTTCAAAGTGTGGATGCATTTGAAATTATACTATGAAATGATACAGGAGCACTGGTGTGGTGACCAGTAATAAGGGTTCTGTATAAAATACCTATCTCAGGTTCTAACCTATATAAATAACCATATAAATGGTCACCATACTGTTATATATCTATAGATTTAAACAAATGTAACACCTTTACGTGGAAAAACAAAAATAACAACATGATCGTAACGAAACTTTAGCAACTTTTGCAATATGTTAATCAAAAGTCTGAAAACAGTTAATCAGTGAACGTTCCAAAGATAAATCAATTGTCGCTCTCTGATAATCAAGGCGCGTCAGTAATTAATTTTTGAACATTACCAAGCTAAAAACTTATAAATTTGCAGTAAGTTTTCAAACTCCATAATATACTGCTAGCAGTTCTTAAAAATAAATAATTTTGCCGCAACCAATACTATGAATATGAAATGATTCGCCTTTCATCAAATCGCACATCCCGAATTCGCACCGATAAACGTAAAAATAATGACAAAAATTAAAAAACAAAATCGGGCGCGTGTCGCCCTCCGATTACGATTCTAGTTTTGGAGAACGGCAGGTAATTGAACTGCCTTTTTTCATCTGGGCAATTTATTTTGCATAGCTTAAACCGCGAGGTAGTTGCAGTAAATCACTATTATGTTAATGACTTTTTGTAGTGGCGACATTAATATCTCTGGCGCCCATCACCGCTACGCCTATTTATTTTACAGCCCACTTGCTTCGGCAATCTTGAAACTTATTATGATATGTTGTTGTCCCATTAACTAATATTTTTAGCGCTGCACAGTGCACTAAAAGAAACTTTAAATATTTTAATATATGTTGTCAAATTAGGCTTCTGTGATAAACAAACTACAGGTATTTAATTGTTACCCAATAAAATTCTTATTAGAGTAAGTTAATATGTCCTCTAATTAAAAAAAATATAATTAAAAGTAAAATGTTTATTTAATTTTG
The DNA here is from genome assembly GCA_927399485.1 of Calamotropha paludella. NCBI lineage: Eukaryota > Metazoa > Arthropoda > Insecta > Lepidoptera > Crambidae > Calamotropha > Calamotropha paludella. The sequence continues at coordinate 12,207,986 of OV656803.1, read as the reverse complement.
TGAAACGTACCGCTAAGGAGTGGAACTCTTTGCTTGAATTTGTTTCCTGACAAATACAATTAGGGGACTACAAGTCCTGAGAAATAGGTATCTTCTAGGCAAGCGCGTCACATCCTAGATTGCATCGTCTCTTACCATCAGGCGAAATAGTAGTCAAGAGCCTGCCTATTTAGCATTAAAAAAAATCGTATACACATACAGACATGTTACATGTGGCGTATCGTAATGCTATGGAAATTCATTTAGGTTTTCATTTATTGAAAACATTTTTTGAATTTATACCAGAGATTATCAAACTTATTTCGTTTACCGCCCTCTTTGGAAATCAATTATATGGGGCGCGCCCCTAATTTATACACTCCTAAAACTTCAAAACCACAATTTCATTACTTTAATTAATTTAGTTATAGTGTGCTATATTAGTCGGTTCTGGTGTATAAACTTACATTATCAACTAGAATTTTTACCAGTGAGAGCAACCAACTTTGTAATATTAAGAATATGTTTTAATCAAATTAAAAGAAACAATATAGATAGGTAAATAGTTTTAGTTTTAAAACTAATCTAATGAGATGGATGAATTTGATGATTTTTAACAAGTTTGTTGATATCAGGTTCGATTTTACTTAGAAACAGTCGTAAGTCGCCGCTTTCGGTAACTTGCAAACGATTTCTCTTTTTAATAAGCAGTCATGTCGGAGTTTTTCGAATTATATCTGCCCCCGGTTTATGGAGCCATAGCTTCTTTTATAGCCGACAAAATTAAAGTTTTTCTGATGGTGAGTGGTTTACCTGTCTGAGTAATTAACAAAGAGATATCGTATGAAGCTTGAAGTCCGTCATCGTCTTGCTTAACAGCCACCGAAAAAAGTTTCGGTACACTTGGCCGAGCATTTTGTTTTTGTTTCCAGATCTTGAAAATAGGTTACATTTTGTCCTATTTTTGTTACAGTATTGCCGTTTCTTCTTTTTTACTTTCGACATGGCTTTGTTTTCACAAATATATAAATGAAGTGTTGAACTTAAATACTTGTTTAAAGATAGCGCGCGAAACCACTAATGAAAATATAAGAAATATTACTAATTTTAAATAGGATTTATATACAGCACGCACCGACAGTAATAAGCCAAACACGCACAAACTCGTTTATCTCTTTCGACGGCCAATCTTACTGAGCAAGTTAGGACAAGTATCAATGAACCAGCCGTTTGCTACCGGATTGCACCAATAGCGTTATTTAACAGAAACTTGTTACAACTTGATTGCGTACGGCATGAGGGCTATGCTACGAAATCTATGTTAATTATTTTAAGTTTTTGTACCATATCATACAGGGTAGTAATATGAACTAATTATACGATATTGAGTAGTAGGTAGGTTTTAATTTTAGTGAAATTTTAAATATAAAGTAAATGAAATTACAAATCAACTATCGCCCCCATACACCACGCCAACGCCCCCTATTTTTGTCTGGGCCCCTTAACGCCCCCCTCTAGGTCTCCAACGCCCATAAGGGGCGTTATCGCCCACTTTGAGAAAGGCTGGCTGGCCATATTTTTTTGTTATATATGTTGTTATGAGTTATTGTGAATTTAAAAGAAATTTCAATTTCATGGTTAGTATGGTAAACCTTTAGGTACATATTAATCTAATTAGGAATAATATTTGACTATAACAAGTTTCTAGAAATTCTATTATTTCTTATTCTTCATTATTTCTAGAAATATCAACCTAATACTTTATTTTAATTAACAATTATCAATGTTATCGTACATACACTAAATTATAATAATATTTTGTGGTTTCAACAAACAATAATAAGATTTTCGAAAGTTGAATAAGGGTCCACTATTTCAATCGTTACGCCCTAACTACGCGCGGATTTTTTATTTTGGCGCCATAACATGGATGAATGACATCTATCGGATTTTAAAGTACGACACGAAGGTATTCACAGACCATACTCTCATTGCGGCAGCCATTTTGTGAATTAGTGCAAACGTGGCACGTGTTGCGGAATAGGTATCTTCTAGGCAAGCGCGTCACATCCTAGATTGCATCGTCTCTTACCATCAGGCGAAATAGTAGTCAAGAGCCTGCCTATTTAGCATTAAAAAAAATCGTATACACATACAGACATGTTACATGTGGCGTATCGTAATGCTATGGAAATTCATTTAGGTTTTCATTTATTGAAAACATTTTTTGAATTTATACCAGAGATTATCAAACTTATTTCGTTTACCGCCCTCTTTGGAAATCAATTATATGGGGCGCGCCCCTAATTTATACACTCCTAAAACTTCAAAACCACAATTTCATTACTTTAATTAATTTAGTTATAGTGTGCTATATTAGTCGGTTCTGGTGTATAAACTTACATTATCAACTAGAATTTTTACCAGTGAGAGCAACCAACTTTGTAATATTAAGAATATGTTTTAATCAAATTAAAAGAAACAATATAGATAGGTAAATAGTTTTAGTTTTAAAACTAATCTAATGAGATGGATGAATTTGATGATTTTTAACAAGTTTGTTGATATCAGGTTCGATTTTACTTAGAAACAGTCGTAAGTCGCCGCTTTCGGTAACTTGCAAACGATTTCTCTTTTTAATAAGCAGTCATGTCGGAGTTTTTCGAATTATATCTGCCCCCGGTTTATGGAGCCATAGCTTCTTTTATAGCCGACAAAATTAAAGTTTTTCTGATGGTGAGTGGTTTACCTGTCTGAGTAATTAACAAAGAGATATCGTATGAAGCTTGAAGTCCGTCATCGTCTTGCTTAACAGCCACCGAAAAAAGTTTCGGTACACTTGGCCGAGCATTTTGTTTTTGTTTCCAGATCTTGAAAATAGGTTACATTTTGTCCTATTTTTGTTACAGTATTGCCGTTTCTTCTTTTTTACTTTCGACATGGCTTTGTTTTCACAAATATATAAATGAAGTGTTGAACTTAAATACTTGTTTAAAGATAGCGCGCGAAACCACTAATGAAAATATAAGAAATATTACTAATTTTAAATAGGATTTATATACAGCACGCACCGACAGTAATAAGCCAAACACGCACAAACTCGTTTATCTCTTTCGACGGCCAATCTTACTGAGCAAGTTAGGACAAGTATCAATGAACCAGCCGTTTGCTACCGGATTGCACCAATAGCGTTATTTAACAGAAACTTGTTACAACTTGATTGCGTACGGCATGAGGGCTATGCTACGAAATCTATGTTAATTATTTTAAGTTTTTGTACCATATCATACAGGGTAGTAATATGAACTAATTATACGATATTGAGTAGTAGGTAGGTTTTAATTTTAGTGAAATTTTAAATATAAAGTAAATGAAATTACAAATCAACTATCGCCCCCATACACCACGCCAACGCCCCCTATTTTTGTCTGGGCCCCTTAACGCCCCCCTCTAGGTCTCCAACGCCCATAAGGGGCGTTATCGCCCACTTTGAGAAAGGCTGGCTGGCCATATTTTTTTGTTATATATGTTGTTATGAGTTATTGTGAATTTAAAAGAAATTTCAATTTCATGGTTAGTATGGTAAACCTTTAGGTACATATTAATCTAATTAGGAATAATATTTGACTATAACAAGTTTCTAGAAATTCTATTATTTCTTATTCTTCATTATTTCTAGAAATATCAACCTAATACTTTATTTTAATTAACAATTATCAATGTTATCGTACATACACTAAATTATAATAATATTTTGTGGTTTCAACAAACAATAATAAGATTTTCGAAAGTTGAATAAGGGTCCACTATTTCAATCGTTACGCCCTAACTACGCGCGGATTTTTTATTTTGGCGCCATAACATGGATGAATGACATCTATCGGATTTTAAAGTACGACACGAAGGTATTCACAGACCATACTCTCATTGCGGCAGCCATTTTGTGAATTAGTGCAAACGTGGCACGTGTTGCGGAAACAAGTGTTGATCCAGTCACTTTGTCAGTCCCTCGTTGAGTAGTTTTATTGTTTATAATAAGAAATTTTTGGTGATTTACTAATATTTCCGTGTGATTTTTCGGTCTTGTTTGGTAAATCGTATTTATACATCTTTTTATAGTAGTTAAACTGCATTTATGTTGTTTTACTTCAAATCGTCAGTCCCTGAACCACCAGGCCCTAGCTCTTAATGGTGCTAGGGTCTGACGGATATAGTTAGGGACTGACGTTTTTATACATATTATGATAATAACAAAACAACTAATATATAACTTATGTTAATGTAACGGTTATAAGTGTTCAACTTTATTAAATTATATTAGGGGAAAAAAATGTAATGAAAAAGATTTATTAAAAATGCTTGGAACAACATTTAACGATCGCCTTTTTTATTTTGGGATTGTAAACTGGATACTTATAGACTAAAATCAAATTGTTTGTGGTCGTTCGCTAGAATATTTAATAACTAAGTGTTATTTGTCAATTTTGCAGCAACTTGCCGCCTAAAAAGAAGCCAAAATTGTCCAAAGAGGAAATAGCAATTAAAAAATCCACCGCCGCAAAAGCACGTTTAGAGAAAATCAAAAAGGATCCAGTTTTGTTGGCAGAATATAAAGAGAAAGAAAGACTGAAATATTTAAAAAAGAAAGAGAATGGTCAACGTAAGTCTGTCCAGAATATGACCCCACGTGAGCAAAGAAAAATTCGAAAAAAAAGGAAGAAGTATTCAACTGATTATAGAAAGAAACAAACAATTAGAAAATTTTGTGAAAATTATTTTGCTCTGAATACGCCTCCTACATCTGAAAATGAATTACTTGAAGAAAACTTAGCTCCAGAACCGCAGATCAATTAATATTGTTCATCAGTATAATACATTAAAATCTCTCAAGCAGTCATTGACAGAAAAAGATGCAGTAATATATATGGACTTTTCTGAAAATTTTAGTACCAAATGTAACTAGGAAATTCAAGCTTATCATTTTGGAGGTTCCCGTTCACAAATTTCTATGCATACGGTGGTTGTTTACACAAAAGATTTAACTTTTTCTCATTGCACTATCTCTTTAAATTTAGCTCACAATGTTGCAGCCATTTGGGCTCATTTACAACCAGTGCTCGCATCTTTGCCCGTAACTGTAGAAAATCTGCACTTTTTAAGTGATGGGCCCGTAACTCAGTATAGAAACAAAACAATGTTTTTCATACTGGCCTGTGAAATTGAAGAGTTTCATCCAAATGTAATGACATTTTCGAGGAACTATTTTGAAGCAGGTCACGGAAAAGGAGCCCTAGATGGTGTGGGTGCAACTTGCAAGCGAACTGCAGACAAATGTAATGCACACAAAGCCGATATAACAAATTTATACAGTTTTGCTGCTACTTTACGTGAAAATTTCCCGGGAATAAAAATTTCAGTTATTGAAGATTCGGATATTGAGACGGTTTAGTTTCTGAACCGTCTCAATATCAACGAGAATGAAAATAACCTACAAGCTTTCAAAGGTACACTTTTAGTTCATCAAGTTACGGGCCACATGTATTCTCCAAATAAACTAATTTCGAAATCATTGAGCTGTTTCTGTAGCACAACTTGCCATCATTACAAATTAGGAACACTGGAATATACAAATCTATCTAAACCTTTTAAAGTGGCTGAAGTTTATAGTACAACTTTGAAAAAGCTGTAAATGTTTTTAAAAAGTGAGATTTTTTATTTTGTATATTCTTAAATTTTCTATATTATATTACTAAATAACAGTGGAACTGTTAAGTACAATACCAAGACAGAATAATACTTTGTCTTAAAGATTTAGTTTTTTTTTTTTTTTTTTTTTTTTTTTTTATTGCAAAAGTTAGCAAACAAGCAAACTGCCCACCTGATGGTAAGTGGTAACAGTCACCTATAATACATGTGGTTCTTGTGAGATTCGCAGCAAAACTGCAACCCCACAAGAACCACAGTGTACGTTGCCAACTTGTGACACAAGATGTAAAGTCACTGTACCCAGTAATTTCACTGCCATATCTTACCCTTCAAACCGGAACACAGCAATGCAAGCACTGCTGCTTTGCGGCAGAAATAGGTAAGACGGAGGTACCTAAGCAGACGACCCTGGTACAGAGTCTCCCCCCAGTTTGCCTATAAATTAGTGTTAATTTTGTTTAATTTGTTTTAGGCTAAGGTCATTTGGTTTTACTTTTAATATGTTATGTAAAGCCGTTTTTTTTTTAATATTGTACCTCAATTACTTCCTAATACTTTAAAAAATGCCTATAATGACTGATTATTTTAAGAAAAAATCATTATTAATCGTTAAGCTTAAAAAGGCAATGCAATAATTTGTTTTTTAAATAAATATGATGCTAAATGCATGGCAAACTTGTTTAATTACAATATCATTATTGTTTATCAGTCCCTAACAATACATATCAGTCCCTAGATACCCAAACATCAGTCCCTAACCAGAGCCGTCAGTCCCTAGATGCATAAATATGCAAAACTGTAATTTTCTCCTAAAATAAAACAATAAATGACTGGCCCTTTTAGATATAACATAACTAATTAATTACCTATAATATTAACTGATAAGGTATCCAAATGCTTCTTAAATATGTTTAGGACAAAACAACTTCAAAGGTATACCAATTTTTGTGGAATGACCCATGTATCATATTGAAAATAAACAAAAATGAAAAAAAAACTGCCATAGTTATGTTTATTGTCTATGGTTTTATTATTATTTTAATACACTTCGACCAATTTTATTCCTGAGACTATGAAGGGGTCATAGCTTGAGGTTCTAAACTTCATTAATAGCGCTCCAGAAAAGTGCACATTATAAATTTTCATAGTATGACGGACAATCGATGAGTTGGTCAAAAAATTGGTGATTAAAGTTGCTGTAAATGTCGTGGGCGGGAACGTTAATGGAGCAAGTCTGCAGATGAGCACGTCCCAGGTGACTGTTATGTGTTTTTATATTAATAACGAGCATGCGTTGGTTGCTTACAGGCACGCGGCGAAAACACCTGTTTTTAATGTAACGTGAAAAACAAGAAATTCTCTAGTTTTTTTTACCTTAACTGAGTTTTAATATAGGATGAAAGTAATGATTATTAAATTAAAACAACTGCCCTACTTTTGGTAATTCTTTTAATAGTCAGTGCGAGCAAAAGTTACAGAGAGTTAGCTACAACGAACTATATTCAGTCCCTACTGCTGGAGTACCTACACATTTTTAGGCGTTCAACTACAACTTTCAATGGAAATAGATGCGAGAGCTGCGATTGAGAGCGATCTTGTAACTAACAAAGCTTGTATGAGAAAACACGTATTATGACACACTGCCAATGCATCCAAGCTCGTTGATGCAATTTACGCTCTCACGCACGTGAATGGATGGATTGGTTGGATTAGATTAGATAGATATTGAAGAGGTTGTTTCGGCTCCTAAGGCGGATCACACACCACTACGCACAAGGCACTTACAATTTCACGTACGAAGCTAGCCGTGCGGGCGCGCATTAATCGCGTCAACGAGCTTGGAGGCGCTGCCAATGTGTCATACAACTGCGTCTTCTCATATAAACATTGGTAGTTATAAGAACGCTCACAATCGCAATTGGCTCTGTTGTAATTTTCAATGTATTATCCACTTAGGAAGAGAGTGTATGTACTCCAAGTAATAATAGGAACTTAAACACAAACTATCCAAACCATGTCTCTATCCCATTTACTTCCATTGAACAGATTTTCCCATAGTTTTTAATATTGTAAGTAGATTAACTAAACAAAAACTATACGATAACAAGTTTTGACTGTATGCGTGTGTTTTTAAGGTCCTTTTTATTTTAATGTTTCAGCCGGATTACAGCGCCAGTGGTAGTGGTAACTGTCAGCCATTCCAAACGCGTTAAAGCCCTTTAGTTTTTGTGTAAAATGGATCGCAAAAAGTTTAAAAGTTTACATAAACTCATACTAAACCTACAGGTTGCTGATGACGTGTTCGTACCTATTCAGTTTTGATCGTTGCGGTGGGTCGACAGGCGAGTGCGCAGTGCTCTATCAAAACAAGTGTCGTATTCGCACCTCGGGTTACGGGCAACTTGTTTTTGCTGATGTTTATTTACGGATTACTCCGTCGTCTATCAAAAAATACTCACCTAGAATTTTCCACTTCAAAATATTGGTATATATTAAGGTTGGTATAACTCTATATCTTTATAATAAAATCGAAGAAAATGAACATTATTAGATATCGTGGCTATACTTGGTTTATTTGCTCTAAAGACTCGGTGTCTTTAAAACAAATAAATCTATCCCTAAATCATTTTTTATTTGATACCGAAATCTTAACAAATATCAGAGTTTTACATATCTCTTTAAGGGAATTTGTACTTTGTACGGATTACATAATTTTTATCATATCATCTCGTTTCGTTAGGGATATTTTAAGCTGCCTTTATGGCATCAAATATCATAAAGTGTAAGAAAAAATAATCCATCCAACTTAATATTTGAAATTTTAGCTTTCAACAAATTAGTTCAAGAGTTTCTTAACAATTTTGATATTGATTTTTTTATAACAATAGGCATTGTGCATTTTTTAAGTTTCGATCACTTTTAAAATAAATTAAACATTAGATATTACTTTAAAAATAAATTTTAAAATATGTTTAAAATTTATTTTTAAAGTAATATCTAATGGTTAATTTATTTTTAAAGTATATATTTTACTATTTATATATATTATTTAGTATATATTTTAATATTTTATTGTTTAATATATATTTTCAAATAGAGTGCTGTCAATTGCTGCCATTTTATTATGTCACACTCAACGAAGAAACGGTTTGAAAAAAACTTTTGTCATTTTAAAATCTATATTACAATCAATTGTTGTTTTTTTATTTCTTATTGCTGTCATAAACCTACATATGAATGTAGTTTATGTAGGTTAAGAATTATTACTGGCAGTTCCATAAGAAACGGTTTCGGTGTACTCACGCCTTTTATTTAGCAGTCGCGACGAGGATAAAATAGCAGAAGTGGTATGTTATGTTATTAGATAAAACTACATGATTCGATTCAAATCCGAGTACGGACATTGAAGTTTGACTTAAATTTGATTATCGTTTTAGATTTATTATTTTTTGGTAAGTTGATGTATCCTTTACTCTTTTATTCAATATACCTTTATCATTACTTGTATTTTCTTCAATTTAATACCTTTTTAATAATCAGCAGGCGTGCGCGAGGTGCAAGTGCGACTCAAAGATGTTCTCTACGTGTTTTTACATATGTATGTGTTAATTGTAGCGGCCCCACCCTACAAAGCTACGATATAACTGGTTGTCCATCTATTTGAATATATTTCTTTTGGTTCTGATACTTGTCGTTGAGCTAGGGGTCGCATCGCCACCTCGGAGTTTGCGGTTACATGGCCAGTTCAATATACTTAGTTTTGCAACTAGTCTGGCTGAGTACATGCTCTGGCTCTATTATTGATCTTTTACTATCATTGCTTCAGGTTTCTATGACACAAGTGAACTTATTTGTCTTGAGATTACAACAATGTTATTCGAAACTATTATTAAAAAATCTATCAGTAACAAGTTCCTTTTTCTGCTCTGCCAACTGTGTCAACAGGTTTTATTTATTTTCGTATAGTAGCTATTGAAGAGCTTTATTTAAAACAAATGGGAACAGTGTTCTTTCCCACTTTCGAATTTAATGAATTGCTGTTGAAATCGTGTAACCACAGACTTATTTTAAAAGGAGAAACAGATTATGCTTAAAAGGAGAAATAATTGTTGTCAAACTATAAACAGTAAATATTTTTGTACAATACTTTGAAAAACCGACGAACGTTTAGCAATTAATAGCACGCTTCGTTCTCAGAAAATGCTGTGGCAGCATCGACAAAACCGAAGAGAAGGGCGTACCTGCTGAAGAGGAAGGCCCTCACTACCGGCTTTTTCGATCAGAGCCGTGCCAAAGACGACAAGGATAAGGGTAAGAAAATGCATACATATATCTCCAACGTTTTACTGACAATATCATACGCAACGCGAATAATAAGAGTCACTTTACCTCTATAAATTTTGTGCATTTCCCTGCAAATGATTTTTAGAACTAAAAAATAAGATAAAACAACCTACTACCGAAACAATATCATTTATTAATTTTATTTATGAGTAATATTATTTTAGTAATAAAAAAACTTAAGAGCAACTTTTTTGCTTTGGGTCTTCTATGATTTATTTGTTCTAGATATACTCTTATTTTATAATAATAGATAATTTTATTGATTAGGTGCATGATTTATTGTGTATAATGTTATTTCTCACCGAAATGAATGCAGATAAGTGAGTGTTTTTGCATATTCGATCCATCTACATTTACTATGAAATGTCGAAATTCGCTAGTGATAGCGAACATGTTATTCAGTAACGTGTGCATAATACACGCTAAGTCGGAGCATTTTATCCTACTGTACTTTGTTAAAATAAACAGCACATACGCCTATATAAAACAGTAAAATTTATCTATTCGAATTTCAGCTTAAAAACATTATTCATCAGAACATTACCTGCTATGTTAATACCTGTATTGCAGGCATAATAAGCTAACATTACAAATTACCATTGATGATTTTGCAAACCGCATCCTTGATATTGACATCTTTGCCTAACTGAGACATTTGTTAGAGCAGGCAGTGAGACAAATAAATTTCTAAAAAACTTTATACTCGCGTGTTCAATCTGAAGAGCAGACGAAAAACGAGGCGGCACCCGTCTGATAAAACAACCCTGTAATTTAAGATCATAGAACTCAAAATTATTTCTATAGAATAATCGTTTGACATTTCGGCCGTGTATTATTATTAATTATGTCGTTCTATGTATATATCGGATTCCCAACAGTTTCGCAAATATATTTATTGATAAAATTGACATATTATTCAACAAATATGTAATATAATTAAAAAGAAATGTAATAACTATCGGTGACCTTAACATAGAGACATCTTGAAAAAGAATTCTAATGCATTAACATTAAAAGATTTAATTTTAAATTATAATTTGACATTTCATATAGTTGAACCTACCAGAAAAGACAGTTGTATTACCCTTCACCACTCAAAGGGCAAAGGGCATGATTCGTGAAACATTTCTTTCTGATCATAATACGAGTCAAACTCACAATCCCAGTCACAAACAAACAATCAAAAATTGAGTACTCAATAAATTTTCGTTAATATATGGAAGCTTTTCCATAGTCATAAGTATTTTGTGAGCAAGATGTGAACAATGCGTTTAATAGTTTTCACGATACAATTACAATTTATGTTTCTCTATTGAAACTCGTAATTCGTTAAATAAAACGGAACCACACCAGTCCTTAATGGATAACAGAGGGTATAAGAAAATCGTCACGAAGTAAGCGAGATCTAAGATTTCGCTGCTATAAATCTAAATATTCAGAATAGTGCAGAACGGTGCTATTTTAATAAAGTGCTTTAACAATTCAAAGAAAATTCTAAACCATAGATTTATTTGAGTAAAAATTAATCCAATGATACAAGGCACTTCAATACAATTAAAAATAACCAACAAACGATCACGGAACCACTATGCATAGCCAAGGCTTTTAACGAATGATTCTTATCTGTATCAAACAAAAAACAACGACAAACACTTTTCCTAATGCATTCACTAGCAGCACAAATAAAATCCAAAGTATGAATTCTAGCATCTTTCTTGAGCCAGTATCAGAAGACAAGGTTTTTAAACAACACCAAGTCTGTTGGATTTGACGGGGTTTTAACTGACATTGTGAAGAGGATTGGAACTCCTTTTGTCCGGTGCTCACCCACATATTAAATCTAGCCTTATCTGATGGAGCTTCTCCTGAAAAATGAAATCTCTCGGTTTTCAACCGATCAAAAGGACACCAGTAACTATCGTTTCTGTCGCTGGCTGTTTTTTATATGGTTAGTGGTGTTCTTGGCTAACTGGATAAACGTATCCCTGTCTCGGTTATTTTCTGGTATATGACGAAGGCTAAAGACTTTGTTGACCACAAAATTCGTGCGAAAAATAATGCATTAGAGGCCCAGCATTAAAATGGTTGCAAAGTTACCTTTCAGAGCGTACGTAGAATTGACTCAACTCAAAACTAACTCGTTAACAAATTTTGCATCGGGTACTCAAATAAACAAGTACGGCGTGCCCCAAGGTTTTGAGTCCACTGCCCTTTTTATATTACTTTAATGATCTGCCTTCAGCAATCAGGCATCAGTGTGTACTCTTTGCGGACGACATCTCAATTATTGTTGCAGATCATAATAAAGAAATTACATCGTATAAGAATTTAATGCAATGTAACTCAAAAGAAATACCTAATTGATGACGAATTGATAAAATACTGATTTATAATAACAAATAATAATAACAAAGACAATTTAAAAATTAAATTGACGTGCTTCGGCGTAACTATAAAGTTGACATAATCAGATTTGTAGGTATAATAATAGACAAAAATTTAAATTGGAAAGCGCACATTGAACACGTATGTAAAAGATTAAACAAATTAGTATTCGCATTACGAAAACGAACAGTGTCTTCATCGAGCATATCATGGCTTTGTAGCATCTGTTATAAGATTTGGACTTGTACTTTGGGGTAACTCAGTAGACATGATTAGAGCTTTTATTGTGCAAGAAAATGCATTCGATCAATATGTGGAGCAGCCATTCTTACATCCTGTAGACAATTGTTCAAAGGACTTAAACGGCTTACATTAACAGGCTTGTATGTTTTTCAAGTTTGTATATTTGTAAAAGAAAATTCACATTTAACTGATACGCAGATATACTCTCTTCTGTTGTAAAAAAGCGAGACCCGACTAAACTTATTTTCCTTGTAGAAAAACAGTATTGAGCCATAAAAATTGTTATATTATGTCGATTAAAATATTTAATAACATCCCTTAAAATATAAGAGAGCTGCCAATAAATCAATTTTGACATCAACTCTATTACATATTATTACAACTTAAAAGAATTTTAAAGCAAAAATTGACAACAGTGTATGTATTATTACCGTTCGATAGATATTATTATAATACAGACTAATTATTATTGTCTAGTTTTTTATCAGTACTTAACTAAATCATCAATTATAGTACTCTAAAAATATTATTACTTATTTCGATACAATTAATAACGCAATTTGACATCATATTTAATTCTTATTTATTATGGACTATACTATAATATAAATGAATATTGTAATTTGTGATTTTTATACCAATTTATTTAAATTTTTGATTTGCAAGTCGGACCTCTGGCGAAATATGCTGAGTTAATGTAATTTTAATGATATTTTTGTAATGTGACCATATTTTAGGCAATAAAATATCTTTATATAGTTCAATACCGACTTTGAAAACTTGAGAGTTTGTGAAGGATTACCATAGAGGTAGAGAGCGGTATTGTCCGCCACAGTGAACATACCTGTTATGTTTACACGTATTTTGTGTACGGAACATCATCTTCAGTCGATTAACATTTCCATCTTTCCTATGGCTGATTAATTTAATACAAGGAATAGATCATAAGCCATTATGCCCCGCTATACAGATGTATGGCTTAACATGCCTTCAAACGGACGAGCTTGTGATAGTAAATTTTTGGTCACCCATCCAATGCCCTTGCCCGAGGCCATTGCGAATAACCTGACGTCCGTAAACATAGGCCGAATACGTAAACCATCCACCATCGAACTCCTCAATGTGTATTCTTTTTATGTAATGATATTATGATATATATGTTACATAGCCCAAAGTAAGCACTGTAAGGCTTGTGTTATGGATAATAGGGTAATATACTTATATGATACACAAATAAGTAATATACATGACTCCATGACAAATGCTCGTAATTATCACACATGCCCAGGACCGTCCGTATGAAAGGCAGGATCGCTACCATTGCACCAAACCAATAGCTCACACCAATCGCAATTGGACGTTTCATGCGTTGCTCCGCCCTATGTTTTTGTGATAGTAATTTTGTATTTTGAAGGTTGATTATAAAATATATCAACTTTACTACTACCTTTGGGGTTGAATTTGACGTGACAACGTCTTATAAATTAGTTTGCCGGGTGACACTTCAAGAAACTGCGTTACGCTCCGCTCACGTTATGCGCTTACAATGAGAGCGAGTGAGAGGCACGCGTCCCTTGCATGGTTAGCCCGCCTAAGAGCGAGAGAGACAGACATAAAAAGTGGAAGGGACGCGTGCCTATAAATTAATGTTTTAAATATAATTCTTTGTATAAATAAATGTTTTAAATTGTTACTATTATTTCATCCTTCTTCCTACTATACGAATGAATATTCACATTAAAATTATTTTACCACTCAAAGTCGTTGTCACGTAAAACTTTCGCCCGTATACCGACTTTACAGGCAACCAACCAGTTTTTTTAATTCGTAACCTATTTTCCTAGTATTAAGGTTTATAGTATAAACATTAAAGCAAGGTTTTCGAATGAAATTTGCACTTAGAATGGTGTTATTATTCTAAGCATCGGCATTACTATGCGGCCCTTTTCAAATATTTATACAAATCATTTTCGCCAAAACTTGTGAACTCTAGTGCAACGTCAGCGTGTAATCGATGCATGTTATTATTGATAACCCTTTCGCTAGTGATTTGAATATAAGCTGAGTCGAAATAATATCACACTTTTATCACAGACCAATATGTATTAGTCGAAAGCAATAAATACGATTGACAACAGTATGATTTTACGGTAGACGTAAACTGAACCTGATATATGAAGACATCAAAGACCAGTTCTGACAGACATTTGTAAATAGCCGTGGGCAATAACTACTGCACTTTACTCGGTTTACGAGCCGACCACGTGACAGGCTGATAGACACTATGACTAACCAGTCTCCGACGTCTATCAATACTGTTACGTCTCGTTTACTAACTTTCGGGACCGGTTACCGGTGCCAAAATTTCTAATGCGTGATCTGGCCACTTTTAATCTTGATTATTACAATGCGATGAAATGCAATAAAATATCATCATCTTGCATGGATGTATGAATTTGCGCGAGCCAAAATGGTTGACGGCCGGTTGTTGGAACAGGAATTTTTGCAATTACCCAAAACCATAAAGGTACAATAGCATTTCTCACCCATTAGTTCCTTTAATTATTATTTATTTATACTATTATGACATTTAACGCTGGTGAAAGACTGTAAAGGTCGATCCACAACAGAGTAAAAACCCGATGGAAAATGCTGTACAGACTTACTGCTCTAAATAGTTATGTTTTGTAACAAAATATGGCAGAATATACTAATACTAACGATCGATGCAATAAAAGTACAGGATGTAATTTTCACAGATTTTAGTTGGTTCGACTCCCGGGTGTGGCAAGTGAATTTTCGAAAAACTTCGAAAGCAGTTTTCTTTCTTTTCTAAAATAAAGGAATGTATCCTTTGAGTAAAATTTTCTATCTACAGTATTAAGAGTACTTTCCCTTTAGGTGGCATTACGAAATTCCACCCTGTATATAAGAAAAGTAAATTATAAAAATTCTACTATTTCTCATATATTTATATTGGCTTATGATTTAAATTATTTTTTTCAATTTAACCATACGTATTTAATTCAATCAATAAATTGTTCAAATTTCATAATACAATCTATTCATTTTATTATTTTTTTAATTTAAATTTAATTTTAACTCATCACTTGTATTCTTTTTTTTTTGTATCTCAAACCTAATTAAATAACTAGGTATATTCTTATTACTTTATTTTATGGCGCTGTTTTTGTGATTATACATGTTTGTGGAGACGCAGCCTAACACGTTACAATTTAATATTCTGTTTCAGATAACTGTGTTCATTGTTGTAACTCTGTTGTGTGTAGAAATAAAATAAAATAAAAAACTTACATTACAATTAATAATACGTATTAAAACCGAAAAGTAACCATAATGCAGCTTTCCCATCGCACTGCTACTTAATGTATAAAAAATGTCACTGCAGCGCTAATCATTTGTTTTTTGTTTTACAGTTTTTACGGTGCCTCCGCACTAGTCTAACTGTAAAACCTTCAACAATATATGCTATGGAAGCACAGACATTTCTGCAAAGTACCCACTTTCAGCGTCCTTTTATTTGTTATAAAAAGTGTAGCAAGTTATGCCACATATTATAATTTAGCATGCTTAAAATAAATCACTAGATAACGGGTCAACGATGGTTTAACGTAGATTTTTTTTTCTCAAAAATTCGTGAACAGTAATAAATCTTATGCTAATGTAAATGAGTTGAGGGTTGAAGTTCAGAATACGATTCATAATATTCACCACAACACGTTATTAAAGGTTACTAGAAATGAATTTGTTAGAATAATAAATTTGTGTATTCAAGAGAATGGAGCCCATTTCGAGCAACTAATTAGTTAGTTTACCATTTTATGTAAATAAATAAAATAATTAAGGGTTTCATGGCTTTCCTTTCATTTAATTTATCAAGTTTTATACAAAGATTTCGTCTTAATAATTGACCCTTACGATCGATGCAATAAAAGTACAGTATGTAATTTTTACAGATTTTAGTTGGTTCGACTCCCGGGTGTGGCAAGCGAATTTTCGAAAACTTTTGAAAGCAATTTTCTTTCTTTTCAAAAATAAAGGAATGTTTTTTTTTAGTATAATTTTCTATCTACAGTATTAAGAGTACTTTCCCTTCAGGTGGCATTACGAAATTCCACCCTGTATATAAGAAGATATACAGATGTCAGGCACACCTTTCATTCGATTAAGTCAATCGTTATATTATGGAAGGATACATTGTTAGAGCAGAGGGGAACCGAGAATAGATATTCCCGCATAGTGGACCCATTCGGGACCCTGATGTAAATTTCGGCAGTAAGATCTCATGCAAGTAGGTAAGGTCATGAATTTTAAGTCGGCTTTCGAAGTCTTTAAATTATGATGACTAAAACTCATTTGTCATCAAATACCACCCCCGAGTCCCGCGCATTACTGACTTTCGCTGGAGCAAGTTATTGTCAATAGCGTAATCAGAGATAATGGATGTTTTCTTGCGAGTGAAAGATATGACAGAGAACTTCTCTATGCAGGGGCACATATCATTCTCACCGCACCAATCATATAAGTAATTGATATCCTTCTGTAACTGAACAGTCCCTTACTAAATCAATTTGGAAAAATATTTTTAAATCGTCCCCGTAAAGTAAAGAGATATTTTTAAGCTTTGGACTCAGAACATTGATGTTAAGGATAAAATAATAAAGTTCCCAGAAGGGTTCCCAAGGGTCTACCTTGAGGAACACCAGATGTGACTGAAACTGGTGACGAGCGATAACCTTTTAGGGCAATTGACTACGGTTTGAAAAACGTTGAGTTTTTAACGGTTTAACTAGCGGAGAAGATAATCATGTACGCCCATATTTTTTAGTTTACGATGTAGTTTTCTATGGCTCACCCTATCAAATGCTTTTTAGAAGTCAGTACATATAGAGTCAACTTGACCATGATTGTTAAGCACTCTGCAAATGAAGTTGGTATATTCCAATAAATTGCTGACAGTTGATTTGCCCTGAGCAAGACCAAAGATATATTTTTAATTGTTTAATTTTCATGAATTTAAAATTTACATTGTCACAAAACTTTATGTGTATTTTATGGTATTGTATATAATAATTAATGGTAGATATTACAAAAGTGGTACTAAGAATCCTTTATACTTATTTCTAAAGTTTGAAAGAATAAAATGAAACATAATTGCATAGACCGGTCTTTAATCCACTTCATTATAATAATATATAGGAAGCAAAAAGTCATAAACTTACATAGACATACATATTAAATATATATACAGATTAAGTTTTTAATATCCGAAAGTGGCTGAAGACACAGGAACTGCTGTTACTTAAAGAATAGCCTGCTAGCGCTTTAAAAGAGGAACTTTGGAAATTTAAAATTTGGATACATTTAACGTTACAAAATGTGATAAGATGCAGGTGGGCAAACAATCCTGTGGTTGTTAAAATATTTTATTATCTACGTAGTTCGTAAATCCGCCAGTAAATCAGTATGATGTATTCATTAACTGGTGCCGATACCGCCATTATTGCGCTGTTAATGTGTCATTATCAGAAGATTCATAATGCATCGAACAGTTTAATTTGAAATAGCCTGTCATATTTGTAATTATGTGAGCAATGTAAAAAGACGGCAGTAGCCAAGCAGTAGTACATACTACGGTAAGGTACCCACTCGTAATATAAGCATTTAACCTACCACGAGTATTAATAATGATTGTGTTGCCGAACTTTTAATAGTATATTAATTAAATAAACTTTAATAAAGTTTAAGAATATTTACTAATTAGTGTTCAGAAGCAACCCTTGATTATTTATTTTATCTATAACTTCCAAATACAAATCAGTAAATCTTAACAAGATTTCAACGTTTCCCTTTCATAATAAAAAAGACAGAGCGCGTTGAGGACTCGGTTCTTAATAATCAGCTTTCTTTTCTTTTACCAATACAGAATTTTGGAGAGTAATTTATCTTATTATTTCTGCATTGTCATCTTCGGAGACCAAAAAATCTTACCGTTTTTTATAAAAAAAAAATTGATAAAGTTAGAAAGAACTTTATTTCTGGTTTCAAAATTAAACAAAAGGTTGAACAAAAGTCGAGAGAGACAACGTAAAAATGTAAGCTTTTAATAGTCTCTTACATCAGAGACGTAATAAACGTCGAGTGTCCATAGATAAATATTTACCCTTGCCAATTTTAAGGCCGCCGATCACAACATGCGTGGACAAAAATTAATTCACATCGGAGAATCTTAATTTTGTTATTAAAAGCGAGAAACTTTGGGAGTGGGCTTAACATTTTCTGTATAATCCATAGTATATGATTTACAATATAACAATACCGATTAAATAATTATTTTGCTATAATAATGAAAAATAACATATGAAAAACTTGTATAATCGAAGTCTATATATGGGGAAGGTCTAAAAAGAGAACGTTTTAGTTCATTTCAGTTCTCTTTTATAACGTATTATATGGAAAAAGACGTGTTAAAAAGATTATTGGATTAAAAACAATTACTTTCTTTCTTTTATTAAGTGAACAATTTAATTTTATGTTATTTAAATGTAATTGTTTATAGCGAAAAAAAATGTTAAAACTTTTGCACGGACGTTTAGCACTGTGTTCATGAAGTCTTGCCAAATGATAGCAGTCTCCAGAACGCCAGTTCTCTCCTATTTTAAAGGTCAATCTCGATCTAACTAACGATCTACTCTTCATTCTGTCAAGGGTGTCTGTAATAAATACTGTTTTTTATTATGCTGAATCATATGTCAGCCGTTAGACGTTCAATGTTGGACAAAAATTAAGGGGTGTTCCATAAACTCCCCGCTTGGCAGGCGATTAAAATATACTTCAGCAAATGCTGGTTACCAATTTGAGGTATAATTGGTCGCATTTGACATCACTCTTAAACTGCAGCTGTTACCTACTTAATATCAGAAAGAAATTATCTAATCAAACCCTTTGATTAGATATGTAGTCAGTTTTTACTAAATTATGAGAAATCTCGGTTTTTAATCCACCATCTACCAGCGACCCCGAATGTTTTAGTTGTTGATTTTTTATTTATAGAAATTTCGCCCTTATTCATATAGCAATCGGTAAAAAGGTTGTATAAATAGCTATCATTTGTGTTGCTATACGATCAAGACTGTGACATTTGATTATAAATATTTTGACTTATGATTTAAATATTTTAAGAACTACTGTATAAATAAATGCTACTGAAGTCCAATTGTGTAGTACAAATATTAATATCGGAAAAGTACCAGACTATATGTTACAATGCCACCACAAAGTCAAAAACATAATCCAGACTATTTTTCGTAACGTTTGCGCCCACGAACTCTTTCAAAATGAAACAACTGTTATGTATAGGTATTCTTTACGATCCTGTTTCGAATTTGGCCAAAAAAAAGAAAAATATATTACACATATTTAATTATAAATACAAATTAATATTTTGTGTTTTAAACAGTTTTGAGCATGATGAATTCTAAAAAAACTTATGTAACAGTTTTTGGGTAATAATATAGCACACGCAGTTTAAATAATTAAAGCGAAGACACTCATTTATCATAGACCAATGTCTCTTAAATTTAAGATATTTGAACATTATATTCATCATTTTCCCACGTTTTTCTTAGATCGCTTTCTTGTCTGTTTGCTTGTCTGTCCGGTTGGAATCTTGTATCTTAATGTTGAGGCACTTCCCGACCACCTAGCGAGTTGAAACTGTCAGGGTAGCTCAGAACCCGATGACAATGCACGCTTAAACAACTTTCAACTTTCTAGGTGCACTTTCAGGTCAACTTTCGGCAACATTCACTTTTGTATGGGGCTTATCCGATTGTTGCGTAACACATGGTTACTTCGTTGAGTTAATAATTTTAAAGAATAAAATAATAATACTAGATTTAAAAATCTAAAATCTCACGTTTTTCAGTGAATTGAAAAGCGCCTAAAATATTTTATTTTACGACATCTACAAATGTATTGAATTCTCATATTTTTTTAAAATTCATGCATTTTGTAAAATAGTATAAATTTATAAAGTTTTACTTTTTTTGTTGCTTTTAAATTTTTAGGATGATACGTAGTCCTTTTTTTATTATTTTCGTGCGGCTGTTTTTATTTCATTATTCATTAAATATTAACTGTATTTATTCATTACTAATGTATGTTTTTCATTGAACTAATAATCTGATATTCGGGTTCGCTGGTAGGTGTTGGATTAAAAACCGACATTTTTCTTAATTGAGTAAAAATCACTACATATTCACCTTTAAAGTCTTTGTAGTATTAAGCACATATTTTCCGTGTTGTATCGGTAATAGCTGCAGTTTTGCACTTAAGAGAGTCAGATGCGACTAATGATACCGCAAATTGGTAAACAGCATTTTCCGAAATATATTTCAATCGCCTGCCAAGCGGGGAACGTCTATCAGCTGACATATGATTCAGCATAATAACAATCAGTATTTATTATAGGCACCCTAGACAGATGAAGAGTTGATCAAA
The DNA here is from genome assembly GCA_927399485.1 of Calamotropha paludella. Taxonomy (NCBI): domain Eukaryota; kingdom Metazoa; phylum Arthropoda; class Insecta; order Lepidoptera; family Crambidae; genus Calamotropha; species Calamotropha paludella. Next base: position 12,186,806 of record OV656803.1, on the reverse strand, counting down.
GTAAGATCGAGATTGACCTTTAATGTAGGAGAGAACTGGCGTTCCAGAAACTGCTTTTCACTTGGCAAGACTTCATGAACACAATTCTAAACGTCCAGAGGATAAAGTTTGTGCCATAATGTAGATTCAGGGATAGTCATGTTTTAAGTTGTCTTCAGAAAATAGATTAACGCCTTTGTACAGTTAAAAGCATATCAAGTTATACGCTCCTTAATTAAATTATCTCCATTACCATGACATAAGGAGGGTTCGATGTCAAAACGAGTTGCTTTATCTGCCGTCAACTGTCCTACCATATTATTTAGTTCAGTTGCAACATGTTTTTCATATTATGAAAAAATAAATAAAAGTGTATCTAAATATCAAATAATAAATATAGTTATGTTAAATAAACAGTATTAAATGGAACCAATATGAAAAAAGTGCTGATTAATTTTCTATGTTTAGAGCTTTAGCATTTTTTTCGCTATACTAAAAAACATTTAAATCATTAAAACTTCATTATTTTTGATTCATATTTCTTTCAGCTAGGCAATAAAAAAAATCAAAACTTTTATTTACGTTCAAATATAATTATTACAACAATAAGTGTTCAAAGTCTTCTTCTAAGCATAAAAATACTTGTATCAGAAGGCTCTGCTCTTCATATAACTGATATTTAACCAGAGAAAAAGAAACATATATTAAGTTTTATACAGGGATTTTTAAAAAATCTTTTTTTGTTATTTTAATTATATTTGTTCTCGAAAACGCCTTTGGAACCGCCTATCATAAACGAAAGTCTAGAAGGTTTTATACGATTTTCAGTTAGCTACTAAAGTACAGGATTTAAAAAAAAACTTTCTCTTTTAATTTTATCGATATTTGATCTTGAAAACACCTTTGGAGGTGGCTATCAGAAATGAGAGTCTAGAACGATTATTTGTGGAGGCAAAATAATATACGTTTATTTGAATGCGAATAATAAAGACGTCTGGAAACTGTACTTTAATTAATTAAAAGTGAAAAAAAAACCTTTTTTCAAGCTTTTTATTTAAAATTGCAACTTTAAAAGTAAACTAAACAGTTGACAGTTTGGCTGTTAACCTATCCTCAAATAAGTTTTCTCGGATCAACTTACAATATACAAAATATAATCTTAGGCAATTACGAACATTCGTGACGTGAATAAAGTAACAGCACGACAATCAATCATATTACATCGCGTCTAGACGACTAGACGACTAGAAAAAAGGCAGTAACAAGTCTAATACACTTTTCTTCTTAGAAATATGGATTTAAAATAGTGTTGGCGCCACAAAACCTCACGTAGATACAATACACGTATTGGCAAAAATAGTACGCGCGCAGACTAGCATGATAACTGTCTGTCATCACCAGCCGATATATTGTTCTTCGCCGCACTGCTGATATAAACACACACATTTTTGATGGTCAGAGTGGTTACCTACCTAGTATTCGACGAAAAGCTTACATTGTATCGAAATGAAAACAATTACAAAAAATATTTGGTATTCTTTAAATTATTTCCTTTCAAATTGATTATTAACAGTTGTCACAGAACGACATGGTTGTTATCTCAAATATATACTCTGAAAAACTACAAAATATACATCAATTTTTATTTATTTAATAAATATATAAAAATTATCACGACAATAAACTACTTCATAAGGATTGTTTTACGAAGAATCGAAGTGCGATGTATTTGACTTATCTTTGAACTATTGTTTTGTATTTGAAAGAAAATGTTTGCAAAAACCTTAATTGAACCAGTGGCCGCAGCCGCTACGGTACCTAGACACACATTAGTGATTGTCATTAATTGACTTTGTTTGTTTTGTCAAAGTGACTCTTGTGTCAATGAACCACTTTATTTGTTGCATATGAAATGAAAACTGTTTAATAGACAACCAATAACTTTCACAATATGTGACGTTACTATCTCCTAGTACACTCGTATCAGGGAAAATCGCTCCCACGTAGTAATATCAGCACATTTTAACCAGTTGACTAACTTACACACGCGGTTTTACACGAAAAGTTTTTCTTGTTTTGAAACACTTTCCCATTTTATTCTTTTTATGTATATATATTTTTTTATAAGGGGTTTTGGCTTGGTTATATTCTTTTTATATAAGCGAGGTTTACATAGATTATATTAAAAATTCGAAATATTTGTAAATAAAAAATCAGTATTCATCTAACAGCGCCATCTGTTAACATGTTTACGATTGCACATATTTTCAAATATTCTGCTTTTCCTGTATAACTTAAGTGTCATTTTGGAGTCTATCTGCTAAGGTCTATAAATAGCTGTATATATTTTTCTAATATTTTAGGTTAGAGCTGCTGGTCTACCATATAACTAATAAGGAAAGTAATATTATTCTGAAGTTTCTTACAAGTCCTGTTCTGTAATTTTTGCGTGAAGAATTGTATTTTATAATATGCGTAGAAAAATCAGAAAAACGTGAAATTAAACGAAAAGAAATTCTGCTTTTTGTGACTATAAAAATATCGATAATAAATAAAAAGTTCCTTAAGTAAATCTTTAAACAAAATATCGTAATGGTTAAGTTACGCTGACTACTTGACAGCGCCGCGCGGCTAACTGTCTTGTTCTGCGCTTTCGTTGTAATAAAAACACGACAGTACAATATAAAATGGCAATTTTTATCTACATAAAATTTCCCTAATGATAAACAAATTCAATTAACCTAACCTTTTTGTAATATTAGTGCTGATTTTAACAGGTTTATATTTATTTTGAGAAAATAATTTTATTTGTTTTGCCTCTAGCATAAAAATGCAATAACTTTTTATGAATAAAAAAATGTTTAAGGAAACCATCATTAGGTCCGACCCTCTTTATAAGAAACTTAGGTTTTCTACTGGGCATGCTCTCAGTGGAAAACCTAATTAAATGTTTGTGTTGTGTGACCTCACCGTGAATGTGTAATGGTATTTCTTATCTCCGATAGATGTAACTTCTGAGTGAGTAGATCCTAAGATTTTTATCTGTAAAAGAAGTGACTTATTCTTTAATTCTCTGATCCCATTTAGTTCACGCGGAGTAAGATTGAGAAACTTAATGTGAAATCATTACAAAAAGGACAGATGATTGGAAATGGAATTAAAGAAATCGTACCTATTTGTCCTTCAATTAAATTAGTTTTGTTTCCTTTTTTATATAATCTAGTTTGTAAATTTCAAAGTTACTAAAAAAGGGGAAAATCAAATTTTGCTTTTTTACGTAATGTTTATAAAGTATGTATTCGCTTAAATTAATTCGCTTTTAGAGAAACCTAGTTGAAATCTGTAATAAGTAATGTAATTAATGCTTCATAAAAAATCTGGAGACAGGTAAGTAAATGCTGTAATATCGTAATAGCATCTTTTATGCAGATTATATCTAGTAAACTCAGTGAAAGTATAAACACTTGTGAGCTGGGGGAGATTACTTTTCACTAAATATAAGTAGATAGTCTCCAGTAATGGGACTAATTAGATACTTTAGCATTTAACTTAGACTTTAACATTGTGATAATAATAAAATTTTGGTGATATTTTTCATTATATAATATTACTGGATATCTCATTGTAATCAAAATATAAAAAAATACAGTAAATAAATATTAGACAACATCAAATAAATTGTTCTGAACCCAAGCTAAGTAGCGGAAGCATTTGTGTTATGGAATTCAGAAACAACTAGGGTACCACAATACCCAGACTCGAGCCAATATACAAAAGTTGTTTTACTACATTATCCTTTGATTCGATCGATATCACATATTCGAGTCATTCGAAGGTCGTCATATTCGTATAGGAGGATATTAGGTTGTTGCTACTGAAATTGCAGGTTATAACGCAGAGCACTTTAAAATAATTTTCTTACAAAAGACAAATAAAGTAGAATTGCTACTTCTAATACTACTAATTTCACATTTTAAGGCGAAAAGGCGGCTAATAGCCTACGCCTTACGTACAACAAAAGATTCGAAAAATAGCATTTTCCAAATATGCCAAGAATGGCAGAGATTATGGCAAAGTACCGTCATTTGCGGAGACTTCTGTCCAGTAATAGACGTGTTTCGGTTAAGAATAAGTGAAGACGTAAAATGTCTAATCCAATTTGGATTTATACAATATATGTCCTTGCAGTTCTACAATAAATGTAACAGATTGTATTTTTAAAACATTTTTGCTACGATTTAAAAATGAGCGACAAAATATTTATGAATATTTTGTAAGATAAATTATCTGGCTTTTATAGCTGGTAATTATATTTACACCACAGGAGATATATACAAAGCCGGTTGATTTGTATCACAACTTTGTCTACACATTATTTTTTATTGAACGTGAGCCAAATTCGCGAAAGTAGTGTATTCTTTCTTATCACGGTGAGAAATAGGTCATGTTTGTTATTGTGCACAAAAGAGGCTAGTAGAATTAGGTTAAAGCAAGCTAAGTGCTAAATATCGAAGCTAATACAGGCAGAACATCGCCCTCGTGCATTTGAAACAATACAAAGAACATAAAATATAAAAACTTTTCAAATTATTTTTAAATGATTATAAGTCAGAACAGTTGAATGTTGACATGTTTTTTTGTTTAATTTATTAATACTCGTACTTTAACATTTAGCGCGTAGAAATTCAACTAAGGAAAATGTAAACAAAAACATGTGACACAGGCACTTACTAAAAGTAATTAGGAATATTCAATCAGTTTCTCTTTTGGCACCTTGGTACATTCCCAACTCACGTAATTCACGTGAAAGCTATTAATAGATTGCAATTAAAAAATTACATAACATAAAATAAGTTGTTTGTCAAAATTGAAAGTTTGTGGTCGACGATTTGTTTACAGTCCAATATGCGGATATTGATAATCGAAGATTGGTCGCTATACGAAATGATGGGCCCCATGTATATATAACTATATTGTACTTCTACGGAAATTTGATTTAAACTCTTTCGTTAAGAAACTCTATCTCAGTTACTCACTACCATACTCAGTAGTAACAAACATATGAAAACAATTGTCATCATGTGAACCTGGCTCTTGAAAAGAAGTCGAAACGTAAAATTTAAGGTGTTTCATATTCAGTCTGTGTTATTATAGTTTTTTTTCATCTAAAAGACATCTCTTGCTCGTCATTTTTTTATAGGAATAAGTAAAAAGTTATCTATGAAATGTATATTTTTTTCTTTATTCCATTTTGGGGAAACTCTTGTAAGGCAATAGCCACTTCAGTTGAATTTGCAATCCAGGCTATAATTATTTTTTTACTAACCAACACCAATTATTTAAATTAATTCTATTCTATTTTGGTATCGCAAGTCTGGTGCTTTGATACTTTGTAACTATTTAAATACACAGTTTTCCTCTTTATTTTCTTTTGTCTAAAAAAAATAAAATACCAATGTAATTATCATATGATTGCTGAAAAAAATGTATTGTCTTGGTAAAAAAACTTTTTAGCAAATGCTACATTCCGTGTAAACAAACTTGCAATTTCATCGGTTATCAAGCGCCAAATTGTCCACCAATTGTCCACCAAATTGTCTAATAAAAAAGATCTAGCAAAATTTTAAAAAAATCGCACACTGTGAATTTAGCACTCGGTCCAGTATGTTAATAGCTTGGAAAATTAATGGCCACTACTCGCCAATATCCCGCAACACGAAGCGTCCTGCGTGTCATAGTGCGCTAATGTTGCGCCCGGAATAGCACGTGCGTGTAAAATAACAGCTCGCGTTATGCGACCTTTCCCTGACGCGGCACTGCAGTGATTATTCTTGTCATTTAACAAGTGCGATTACGCTTATTCTTAAAATTTAATTTCACGTTGTAAAGTATGTACTGGAATAAAACTAATAATAAACAACAAAAACGTGGGATTCTGATTTTGCTCTAGGAAAGTTCCATATTGATTATATAAAATATAGAACTAAAAAAGGCGACTTTATTTTTTGCATTACCAATATTTTAACTGCTCTTTTTTATAGTATAATATTTTAAATAAAGTTACTGAGTCAGTTTTTTAAATCGTTTTTGAAGAAAATAAACCTTAGCTATTAGTTAATAAATTCTTTTGATTATTATTATGATGATTGAAATAAAATTAATCTTATATTATGATAGTCCTGTGCTCGCCTTAAAGGTTGAATTGTACAACCGGTTTATTGTTATTTGTTACTGGATAACTTCAACCTCTTTAAACTGGAAATATTTTTATCTCATTTTTTATAAATCACATTAATCAAATTCGTCAAGATATAGTAAACTTAACTACAAAAAAATTGTGAAATTTCAAATACATTATAAAAGACTTATTCTTAAATTAAATTATTTTATATTTAAGCTACATAAACTTTCTGACATTATTACCTACCGTGTTTCACTACCAAAATATATAAATACTAGTGGACCCGACAGACGTTGTCCTGCCTGTTATTTTTGCAGTATAGATAAATAACCTAGATACCGTCTGCAGCGCCATCTGCCGGGCTGATTTGTGAATCTAAACCATTCTCAGATCCCCTTGAACACACACAAAAAAAATCATTCAAATCGGTCCAGCCGTTTAGGAGGAGTTCAGTGACATACACACTCACAGAAGAATTATATATATAAAGATATGGAATACTGCTTAATCGTTTTTCCTAGCTGTCGTTCTGCAATTAACAGGCCCTTATTTTATTTTCCGTATATACAATTTCATAATTTAACAGTACAATTAAACTTTTGATATTTACAACGATTTGCTTGCATTGCGCCGCTATCATTAAATGGAATTATAAAGACTGCGTTTTGTTTTAGACGCCGGTACAGGCAGTGTGTTTGGCGTTCCCCTTGCCCAATGCGTGGAAACGGAGCGAGCACTGCGGAGGCAGCAACACGGAGGATCGCGGGCGTCATTAGCTTCCATAGGAGCGCTTGAGAAAGGGGATGATGTGAGTTAATACTAAAACTCTTTTAAACATAAACATCACCTTGGAGATTCTCTTTGCCCAGTGCGTGGGTTCCGATTTTACTGCACTGAAAATTCCAACGATAAGTTTCAATATACTGCACTAGATAATAATAATAATATTTCTTACTTTCACACCAATTAACCCAGCCCAAAGTAAGCACTATGAGTCTTGTGTTATGAATACTAGGGCAAAGGATAGACAAACATATATCATACATATACATGTAATATTAAGTGAAATATATATTATATCCATGACTCAGTTACAAATGATAATAATTATTACACAAAAATCTGCCCCTTCCGGGATGCGATTCCAAGACCATTGGTGCATAAAGCAGTATGGTTACAGTTGCAGAAAACTCGTCAGATACTAGATATCAGTAAAATTATAATTTCGTAATTTTTGTAGTTATTTATTCTGATAATAAGACCGACCAATTCTATGGTCTCTATAATTTTATTTTTAAAACATTAAATAGTCTATTTGAACCATTACAGAAAATGCACAATTTGCATCTGATGTAACCTGTAAATACATAATTATAATGATTGCTAATATATTTTGAAAATAAATGTCTGATGCCCAAGAAGGGAAAGAGTGTAAATCCCTGAAAAGGAGTTAAGGACAGGCATGTTCACTCATCGCTTTTTTACTAATTTTCCCCTTAATTGTCCCTGAGTCTGCTATTGCCTCTCTTAAGGCTCAATCGCCCATAAAGGGGCGTTTTAGCTTACTTTGAGAACCTATTACATATAAGTGCTCTAAATACCAATTATGTTAACACAATCCTAATCGTATGGCCAGTATATAGTTGATAACACTAAACAATTTCGAAATCAAAATAAAATTAGAAAAATATGTCAATAAGATTAAAAAAAATGACTTGACTATTTCTATTTACTAAAACACTTGACTATTTCAAATTGTGCTCTATCTGTTGGATTTATTGTCCAAATCTCTTTGGTCCAGAAGATAATTTCGAAAGTATTGAAACTCTTTAGAGTAATGTTTGGCGAAAGGAAGTGCAATGGGTCTGTGTGGAGTGGTCGCGCACGCGGATGACTGGCATTCGCCATTTGAGCGAGCAGAAATAGTTCATGTGTCGGCAGCCAAGAGTTGCAAAGATGACGTAGTATGCACCTGGGCGCTTCCAACTTGCAAGTTCCTCGTTAATTGCCCTAAGTTTTTTTACGGTGAGATCATGACGAATACTTTGATGCTGATTTGGCGTTGAGTACAGTTTCACATGGAGTATTATTTTCAAAGAAACTCGTAGCAGATTCTAGTGTGAACTAGTTTTGTAATGAATAATAATACTTACGTGAATTATAGATTTTTTATCCTTACAATTTGGCCATCATTACAGCCTAGCCCAAAGTAAACTGTATGGCTTGTGTTATAGATACTAGGGTAACGGATAGACATATATGATACATAGATATTTAATAATTATAGAAATATATATAAATACTCATGAATCAGATACAAGTGCTCGTATTCTTTATACAAACATCTGCCCATTCCGGGACGTTGATCGGTACTGGTTATTCGTCGGTGTGAAAGGCAGTTTAAATAATTTAACTAGAATCAATTCCTCGACTTTGAACACTATAAGTTGAAGTTTGTCACATTTGTATATACCTGTTTTCTACAAAATTCTTAATGATGCAAAACTCATTAGTTAATTAAGCTCAATTTATTGAGCGAAGCTCTCTTTTAGGCAACTCACAAATTTCGCTTGTCTCCCTCCTGCTACTTAACGGTTCAACCGATTCGAACGAATTTTGGCATGAACATACATGATAATAACCTTACGGACATAGGCTATGTAAAAAAAATATAGACTTTACCATGGAGGAATAATCACCGAAAGAAAAATTTAAAAGCTGATCACAGCCAAACCGCTGATACTACATTGATGAAAGGCTATAGGACGATAAGAATACCGAATCGGCCCCAGAGAGGTATCTGGCTCATAATTTTAGGAAATGTTGGTACTCATAAGATACGTCGATGCTGAAAGTTTCAGCTTTTTATCTATTACCGTTTCTGAATAAATCTAAAAATACTGAATTTCAGTAAAAAAATTCATTCTCAGCACCATGTGAATCGATTGATCTAAATACAGGATATGTTTTGGGGCATGGTGGTAGCTTCTAAGAAAAAAAATATAAGCAATATCTGTTCATAAGAACCTATAAAAAAACGAGGTTATTTTCTTGATTTTAATTTTTAATCATGTTACGGGAACGCTAAAAATATGAATCTATTTTTTTTGAATTCCTCATTCAATTTTCGATGAAATTGTGATCCTGGGATTTTTTTTAAAACGTTACGCCATATTGAAAAAAAATAAAAACCGATTAGCTGCTCAAAAATTGATTTCTTATTATGATTTAACTCTTGCAATGATAAAATACAGAACGTTTGCAATTATTGTACTAGTGAAAACAACAGAATAAATTATGAACACTCATATAAAAATATTTTTTCTCTTTTCAATAACTTTAATATTAATATTTAATTATAAACTATTCAAATGTATCAATTATATTAATGTGTTAATAATAAAATCTTCTTATGAATTTGTGACTAGTCCTCGTCGCTATCTTCATCAATCACAGTGGGGATATTGTCTTAATTGAATAAAGTATTAAGTATTGCTGCTGGTTTGGGGATTTTAGCCAAATATCGTCCATGCGCCAGGTAAAAAATTATTGCAGCTTAGTGTGAACAACAACCAATTGTCCTTAATCCACAACAGTATTTGTGAGTTGCAACAGTTCTTTTAATTTGAACTTCAATACATTCTTCTGTATCATAATCACATACAACCTCTAAATTAAATGATGAATAATCAGTACTTGATTGAGATTCAACAATTCACTTGTATCTGAAGGTAATTCATTCTCCAACGATGTATCCTGATCCTCGTCGTCAAGTTTCGTTTTCTTATATTTTTTGATCGACAATTATTCCACAAAACATCACCAACTACAATTGGATGATCAAAGATCGTTGAAAAGTCTTCAGCATCTTCATCAGATTATATATATTTTGGAGTACCTCGCGTTTGTTTAATGAATTTTGAACAAATACAGCACTTTGGATTATATGTTTTAGATGACGACATATTTTCACTTATATAATTATATAATTAGATAAAATTAATTATTAAAAACAGAAAAAGTACGACCAATACTTGTAAAGAATATCAACAAATAATTTTAAGGTTATCTACAAATCTGGCGGGTTTTCATGAAAATAGAAAACAGTGTCACCAGTTTTGAATTACAGTGCCATCTTATGGGTGCTGAATTAACTAATAATTGAGCGGGAAAGTTTAAATTCCCTAAAACGTAGTTGAATTATATAAACAATATTGTTTTGTACTGATTTAATAATTATAGTGATAAATAAAGTTTATAATAATGATTAGAGTTCATTATATGAAGAACGATCTGAACGACCTGGTGGTGGATGCTGTCCGTACGGGAGGGTCAAAATACTTCAAAACCCACCGTCCCAAATTGAAGAAACTCTCCGCACATACACTCGAACTCATGGATAAGAGACATGAAATGAGATTGCAAGACTCAGCGGATGCCCTACGTTATAGACAGCTTAATAGACAGATCTCGAAGTCGCTGACGAGCGACCTTCGCCAATTTAATACCGAGCGTATTAAAGAGGCCATAGAGCGGAACAAAGGCTCCAAAGTGTTCGCTAGCGATCTGTCTATTGGGCAAAGTCAACTGACGAGGCTGAAAACTGAGAACGGCAGTATCATATCATCGACTCCTGAAATCCTGAGAGAGATTGAGGTTTCTATAGGCAGCTGTATTCCAGTATTACACCAGGCCAAAGCAAAGCTCGAGATCCTAGAGCCAAGCTTACCCGACACTATACCGAAGATATCCCGGACGTCAGCCTGTACGATATTAGAATGGCCCTCAAACAGCTAAAGAACAACGAGGCGGCGGGAGATGACGGAATTACAACAGAGCTTCTGAGAGCGGGCGGCACGCGGTACTTAAAGTCCTCCAGAAGCTCTTCAATTCTGTTATCGTCCAGGGCAAAACGCAGAAGGCAAGGAGCAGAAGCGAGGTGATTTTGTTCTTCAAAAAGGGCGATAATACCCTACTGAAGAACTACAGACCCATATCGCTTCTGAGCCATGTCTACAAGCTATTTTCGAGGGTCATTACGAATCGTCTTGCTCGCAGGTTTGACGACTTCCAACCTCCCGAACAAGCCGGTTTCCGAAAAGGCTTTAGCACCATAGACCACATTCATACGCTGCGGCAGGTTATACCGAAGACTGAAGAGTATAATCGGCCACTCTGCTTGGCGTTTGTGGACTATGAGAAGGCCTTTGATTCGATCGAGACTTGGGCGGTGCTGCAGTCTCTCCAGAGGTGCCAAGTGGACTGCAGGTTTATCGAAGTGTTAAGGTGCCTATACCAAAACGCCACTATGTCGGTCCGAGTACACAGCCAGAGCTCTAATCCTATCCAACTACAGCAAGGAGTGAGACAGGGAGACGTTTTCTTTCCGAAACTGTTCACTGCTGCGTTGGAGGATATTTTTAAGCTTCTGGACTGGAATGGACTTGGCATCAACATCAACGGCGAGTACCTGACACATCTTCGGTTTGCCGATGATGTGGTCCTAATGGCTGAGACCTTGGAAGACCTGAGCACCATGCTCGAAGATCTCAGTAACGCATCCCAACGAGTGGGTCTTAAGATGAAGATGGACAAGACGAAAATTATGTTCAACGCCCATGTTACACCCGCTCCAGTAAATGTTGGGAACGTTACACTCGAAGTTGTTGACCACTATGTTTACCTAGGACATACAATACAGTAAGGTAAGTCCAACTTCGAGAAAGAGATCTCTAGTCGAATCCAACTCGGGTGGGCAGCGTTCGGGAAGCTGCGATACATTTTCGCGTCCAAAATACCTCAGTGCCTTAAGACGAAAGTCTTTAACCAGTGTGTGTTGCCAGTGATGAGTTATGGCAGTGAAACGTGGTCGTTCACTATGGGTCTTGTAAGAAGGCTCAAGGTCGCCCAGCGGGCAATGGAGAGAGCTATGCTTGGTGTTTCCCTACGCGATCGAATCAGAAATGAGGAGATCCGTAGGAGAACAAAAACAGCCGACATAGCTCAAAGAATTGCGAAGATGAAATGGCAATGGGCAGGACACATAGGAAGGAGAACTGATGCCGGTTGGGGCGGAAAGGTTGTCGAATGGCGACCGCGTGCCGGACGACGCTCAGTGGGTAGGCCCGCTACGAGGTAGACCGACGATCTGGTTAAGGTCGCGGGAAAACGCTGGATGCGGGCAGCACAGGAGCGATCGTTGTGGAGATCCTTGGGGGGAGGCCTATGTCCAGCAGTGGGCGTCGTACGGCTGATATGATGATATGAAGAACAATTATTTTTATATGAGTGTTCATAATTTATTCTGTTGTTTTCACTAGTACAATAATTGCAAACGTTCTGTATTTTATCATTGCAAGAGTTAAATCATAATAAGAAATCAATTTTTGAGCAGCTAATCGGTTTTTATTTTTTTTCAATATGGCGTAACGTTTTAAAAAAAATCCCAGGATCACAATTTCATCGAAAATTGAATGAGGAATTCAAAAAAAATAGATTCATATTTTTAGCGTTCCCGTAACATGATTAAAAATTAAAATCAAGAAAATAACCTCGTTTTTTTATAGGTTCTTATGAACAGATATTGCTTATATTTTTTTTCTTAGAAGCTACCACCATGCCCCAAAACATATCCTGTATTTAGATCAATCGATTCACATGGTGCTGAGAATGAATTTTTTTACTGAAATTCAGTATTTTTAGATTTATTCAGAAACGGTAATAGATAAAAAGCTGAAACTTTCAGCATCGACGTATCTTATGAGTACCAACATTTCCTAAAATTATGAGCCAGATACCTCTCTGGGGCCGATTCGGTATTCTTATCGTCCTATGGCCTTTGGCGCCAAAACTCACATCGTGTTGTGACTAATGTGCATAAAAAGTTTTGAAATCGGACATACCAAGGAGGAATAATCACTGAAAGAAAAATTCAAAAGCTGATCACAGCCAAACCGCTGAGACTACATTGATGAAATTTAGGTGAGGTTAGGTAAGGTAGTGCTTCGCTCAGTATTTGCAAACAGCAGCAGCATTGCAGACCTATTATTCATGTTTTTACCACAATTTTCAGCGTCCCTTTATGTCGTGTCCAATTGGCAAGAGAAACCTTTTGCTATATATACATTTAGACATATAATAACTATTCAAAATATTACTATTTTGTGACATTTATTGTTATTGCACCGAGGTATAACGCCAAATTTATATTACTGAACTGGTTGACTAGGCTAGTTATGTCTTAAATTATCAAAATCATTGAATTTAATTGTGGTTTATATTAAGATGAATATTTTTGTTTGCCAAGGCTATAAAACAAACAATTGTTTTACTACCTTTGGGATTTATTTCGCTATTTACTCGTTTGCTTAGGCTAAATGCAAAACTATTATGCTTTTTGTTATATTATTATTTTATGTAAATATTAGTATATTACCAGTAATCTTATTTTATTATATACTTAATACCTACTATACTTACTTAATTACTTACTTACTTTACTTTATACTTTTTGCTTTACTTAATATTTCCGGATTTGGTTTACCAAAACTCCAAAAACTATTACTTAATAATAACTTGAGACCTAAAAACTAATATAATTTCATAAGATAACGGCAAAAAATTTCTTTATAACTTTAGACTCATACAAACAGCTGGAACATAGAAGCGACCGTTTAAAAACCTCGGTCGTTTAAAAACGCTATCCATTTTCTATTGCGACACGCTAAAAGCGATTGCAATCAGGGCCAATGGATCGGTGTTAGCTGACGTCTTACGACGTCATCGTGACGTCACGGGTGTCCGATTACTGCCGGCCTCCATCGGCTTGCTTTCATTAAGGCCGGGATAATTTTATCGCATGACGCGGCCCACCCATCCCGATATCTCTATCAGAACGAAAATAAACCCACTATAATAATTTGAAACTTCTCACCCGTTTCAGTACGCATGGTGTCTTTAAGTAAAAAAATACAATTCATTTTTCGAACAAAGCTTTCGAACTGTAACTACGAGCTTTATGAGCAATAAAGTTTAACGTTTCTTTACTTACAGATCACCGAGTCTGCCTGTTTAAATGTTTCTTATTTGTGCTTATATAAGATTTAATCTTGTTAATTACTGTTTCAACTTGGTTGTAGTGCATTTGGCATTTTATAGTTAATGTTTCTTACACTTCGATTAGTAAATCGAAGTTTCCATATCAACGCTCTTAGGAAATTTGTCGCCTTCGTTATGAGGTCTTACAATTAACAATAAATCGCTGTTATCCTTGTGTATTCTGTGTATATTCATAACGAATTTTTCATGAAACATGAACATGAACAAGTTCGGGTAGGATGTTTAAAATGTGCGATTTGCAATTTACATTGGGAGAGGTCTGAAATAACATAGATGCATTGGTTATTTTGTGAATGTATGTATGTAACCTACGGACAAAATCAAAAAACCAATTATATATAAATAACTTAAATATAAAAAAGTCAATATAAAAGGTCAAAGTGATAATAAATACATTTTATAATATTAATCCGATGAGTTTGCATCTTATGAACCCTTTTGCTATAAAAAATTAGATGTCTTTATAGATTTAATCATAAAATACATTCATAAAGCGAAATTGTATATATTCCTGAAGCCTTATCACTCTTTAACTGTCGTTAATTTAAATTTGTTGTTTATAAAAGGGATTCAAATGGCAAATTTTAGAATTCTAATAGATACCAGGATCCTTGTTAACTCAGGTTGACTCTGGTTAACCCATTCTTCTCTACGTTATATTACGAATATTAAATACTTGTAGAACAAATGTAGTATTGACATAACACCAAAACAGGTTAATTTAATGGCAAGAAATCGATCACTAGTTGAATTGCATTAAATAATTACAGTAATAAGACCAGTACTTCTCCATTGGGTTTGGAGACGCTTTCTGAACCCAATGACTAAAGAAACAGCGCTGAAGTTGGCTACGAACTTTTCTCTATTGCTCTACCATACCAATATATCCAAGTCTGCGTTGGTTACTTAAATAATTAAGAAATATACTCTTATTAAAAACGAATTAACCTTTATTCATGTCCCAAGCTAAATTAATACTTGCTTATTGTTTACTTGAATTACAATCATATAAGTATGTTGAAATATATGGTCAAAAATCGGTTTTAAAATAAAAAAAATATAAACTACTGTTTTTTCTTTATTCTTGTTTGTTTGTTGTCAAACATTATGCTTTAAGGGTTTCGATAAGTATGATTTAATATTTAAGTTGCCTGTTTCAGAGCGAATCCTGCGACTCCGGCGAATGGGGTTGGGCTGGACTGGAAGAAGCAGGCGGGGGAGGGCCCAAAGTACCAGGGCTCGTGTCCGCCTGCCTCGCGCACCTGCGGCGGCACGGCCTCCACACGCTGGGCCTATTCCGAGTATCAGCCTCGAAGAAAAGAGTCAGACAGGTGGGAATTCAATGAATCAGGAAAAGTAGGTCGTGGACGTTTTGCCGACTTCTTCATTTATAGTAAATGAATTATTAAGACATCTGTATGTCTAAGAAGCTGACCAATTCCAAAAATGCATGTGACAATGTGTGGCATGTTAAAAATGAGACTAGAAGAAGCAGTATGAGATAGGAATTCTAACAGAATTCTAAAATAATGCTTTTATAATATTTCTGATTATTTTTATGTCATATAATTTAACTCCATTGGGATGTTTAGTGTTCTGAGGGTTGAGTGTAAGTTGTCAAATATGCAAACATTTGTAACGCGTTTGAGTTAAGATTTTAAATTTAAATCTTATAACCATAGAGCTAAGGTTGATACTAATATTAACTTAAACGCGCTTGTTACCGCGTTGCAAACTTTATTACGTTTGCACATTTAAAAGTTACACTCAGGCGTCTATATGTAAAAGAAAAGAAAGAATCAATTCGTAATCACGATCAAACGAAAGTTAAGTAAATATAAGCATTTGGTGTGACAGTTTATTCACGTTATTTTCTGCTTCCAAATTGCCGTAATTTGTGTTCCTAATTAGACATTCAGTATCTCACTCAAAAACTACCACCGACATCGGCCACAGGCAAACAATTACCTACCCCAGCCACAACTGCATCAAGTGATAGCTATAAAAATTGGCCAGAAATTGTGAATAGTGTCGTTCTTGCTTTATGATATCAACCAAACAGTGTTTTTACAGTGCGTTTCGTGCTTTTGCAGTGTTGAGCAACTTTAGGTCGATACGACGCAGCATTTGCGATGTGGCCGGAAACATGTTTTGTGGCTATGATATGGTTGGCATTGACGATACAGTTGGTTTGGATGTAAATTATGGTCAGCTCAAATAAAACTATATGGTAGGTATTTTCATATATTGCGCCTGCCCTCATAGCTGTTAATATTTTAGGTAGATATGATTGTAGGCGAGAACTATCGCTGACTAACTTAAAATTTCAGTAAACTTTAACTAGTCCTCAGCATTAGCTGTAAAGCAAACAATTGGGTATATGCTGTTGTTAGTAGCGATTCCATAATTTTTTTTAAAACCGATTTTTTTTAAAACCGTTAACTTAGTTATATTTACTCTCAATGGGAGTCGAAAAATCAGCATTTTGTTAAATAAACGCGTCAAATATACTGTATATGTACTTAAAAGTCAGGCCATATTTTACACTCTTCAGGAAAGCCCTTTGCTTTAAAGCAAACTAAGATAATGTTATCCTGAAAGTTATGAAAGATGTTTTGGCCTACGAGAATAGCAAAAGTCCCTGAATAAACCAATTTTTTGCCACTTCGCGTTGCCTTTCAATTGGTACATAGAATCACAATGAAAGAAAGCAAGGGTTGTCTAATCAATTGTATTGAACTGTTCATACAAATCATGCTAAGCCGAAGAATAAATTCTACCAAAATATATTCGCATCAGACGAAAATATTATCAGTTTAATCTGTGACAAAATGCACCAAAGAATATAAATCAATGAAAGTACACCAGCAATCATCTAGCAAATCTCGAAATCGTTAACCGCTAGAAATTGTAGCTAGATATGATAATATTTGTCTAATTCTCGGATCAAGCTCAAGAACTACTGCAAATATTTTCTGTTGGCTACCTAAATTGCAAATGTCGAAGACTAACTAACTAGCGTAACTGCGATATGTTTAACACAACAATTAAGTTGTTATAGTCATGTGTTAGCCAACTAGCGCTGTTGACCTAATTCTACCGGAATTACAAACCACGGTTAGTGGCTCACTGCGAAAGCATATGACGTATGAATCGATTATTTTCACCAACAGTTCAACATTGTAGTGGCTCCAGAAAGATCGACGGCCAAATATTATGTTTTTGTATGTTATTTAGCAATTCGTGAGTCAAGAATAACTTGTGGAATAAATAACTAACAAAGTACCAACCAACAAGTAACCACTTGTTAGTGCACAGATCGAAATACGACAATATATGTTGTGCAGCTACTTGCTGTGCTAGAAATAAAGACACGAGTTATATCAAAATTAGTTGTCCAAATTTAATATAAAACTGCGTTCTCATTTCTGACTTAAAAAAGTTACATGTTATTTATAAGTATTCTGAGGCGATAATTTAATTTTCTTAAGATGCATGAATAAATTTGTCTTATTCATGCACCCATTCGAACAGAAAAATGAGCCTTATAAATTTTATTAACTCACTTTTTGGTAGAAATATTTATTCTATCAGCAGTTGTTATCTATAAAAATATAAAAAAAATGTTATACGCTATTAAAATGAGGTTTTATTCAAAATAATGCCTTTTAATAATAGTCGTTGCTTCTTTATTTTACACAATGTGTTTTAGACAAACACAAGTACAAACAGAATGTTGTCAAACAGTCAGACTGTTAGTTTTTTTAGGGATAAAAAAACTTCTACGGTTGATAGATTTGTCTCATTATTTTTTAATCTGTCCATTTAGCTCCGTGAAGAGTGGGAGAGAGGTCAGGAAGCGGCATTGGACTCAGCAGTCTGTCCACACGATGTTGCTACTTTGCTGAAAGAGTTTCTACGGGACCTTCCAGATCCGCTGCTCTGCAGGGACCTCTACACTGCCTTCCTCAACACACAAAGTAAGCTGCTAGAAACTTTCGTTGAATATTAGTATTATAATTTCAGAACAGGTATTTGAATTCGTCAAACATTACCTTATTTTTTAATTTTTAATACTACCTTATTTTATAATGCTAACAAACGCATAGTTCACTTAACTATAAGTTACTTCATAAGTAGCACTTGTTTAATTTCTTATTAATTTCAAAGATTGAAATCCAAAGTGTTTATTACAATCTAACTTTTTTATTTTTCTTGATATAGAACACTGTAAAAATGAATGCCTTCAACGTTTTCAGAACTCCGCAACCGGCGACTCCAGTGGGAGGCTTTGCGCCTTATCGTTCAACTGCTGCCGGCGGCCCACCGAGACACGTTACATGCGATCCTCTCCTTTCTAGCACAGCTCGCTGCTCATGCGGACGATGAACTACAGCCCGGGAACAAAATGGATGCGGCCAACCTCGCGACAGTCTTCGCACCAAATATTTTACACAAGAATAAACCCAATGAAACTGCCAGGTTAGACAACCTTAACCCCTATACGCATTCATACTTCACACTGTCGCAGCTCACAATCCTCTTAAAAGATGAAGTCAAAATGAATATCGGAAAACATGCACCGGTCTTTGAGCTCACTATCGTTAGCCAAATTATCAGACTGCGGAAGTCTTTTTGGGCAAACTTTACGTTTTTTATAATTTCATAGCAAATTGCAGATATTTTTGCAGGAAATGTAAAATGAAGTTTTCCAAACGATAGGTTTGAATATGTTGCATCTGCATTAGATTGCAGTAAAAGTTTACATTTCGTAATTTTTGCCGACGTTTATTTCTACCGTGAAGTAAATTCATTGATGCTATCAAGTCAAATTAGCTTGTTTTGCTCTACACGCACTCGTTGCTGTTTTTCCGACATTCCAGCGCGCCCAACAAACAGTATCATATTTAAGAATTTTTGTCTAGTAATGATTTCTTTGAAAATCTAGCAGTTAAATGCTTAAATAATAAAATCCAACATTATGTTTTCATTTTATTCTCCATTTCACTCATACGCATAGAAATCGATGAAGCCTTTCTTGGGCATATTTGTTTTCTTTCATTTTAAAGAGCTTTACATAAAAGTTATATTAATTGTATGACTTTTCCAGTGCGGAGCAACTTTCTGAGCGAGCAGACGTGATCAATGTGGTGCGACAGCTAGTGGAACGGCAGGCGGAGCTGTGGACGCTACCTGGGGAAATGCTTCACGAGGCATATATTCACATGGCGCATACCGCCCCAGCGCACCTTGATTCGTTGCTACTGCGACGTGCCGAGTGAGTATTTACTTTCCAAATAATGATTACTTGATGCTGAATCTGCTAACTTAACTGATTCAGGACGTAACGACCGGTATTACCGGGCGAATGTTATTCTACCTTCGAAAAAATATGGTTCTGGATTCCCGAAAGGTGAAGATGTTTGTGTGGTATTATATTATAGCAATTATTTATGTCTTTACGTTAACCTAGTATCTATAACATAAGCCTCACGGAGCTTACGTTGAGCTAGGCTAATTGCTGTGAATGTAAGAAATATTATTATTATAGGCCGACTTGATAGGCAGCGAAATAAGAGATCTTTTTCGTTTTTATTAGTACCATCGGTGAACTAAAAAACATTACAATGATTTTAACTGCATTTGCCCTGTGGGGTTCTGCAGAGCAAAATAACACCAACCCTTGAAAGTGTCGTAAAAGAAGACTAATGATGCCGAAAGTAATCACCGTAAACCTCCCATGAACCAAAAAAAGCAGCGGCATTGTCGGAATTATAGAGCGTGGAGATTATTGCAAAACCCCCCATTTTGATGGAGGGCGGCTTCTGTCGAGTAGTGGATGTTTTCGGCTGATATGATAATAAACTGGATTTTATTGTATGGTTCATTGTTTAGTTCGAATCTGGATTAATCCAGATTAATCCAGATTTTTCTATAACACATCCTTAATATACATGTATTTAGTATGTAATAGTTAATAGTGGAAAACAGTCCTTTGGTTTATTATAATAGTGAACGTACATATCTGTTCATACTTTCGCGATTTTTACCAATTTTCTCTCATTAAGCACGGTAATACCGCTGCACAAAGTATATCGTAATAAGATAAAGAACAACGCACTTATGCGGAACGACGCACACATCGCACTAAGTATTCATATTTTGATTGTATTTAGCTATTGTTGTATTATTAAATAGAAGTCTTGAAAATAATTTGCCCAGGTGCGCGCAGGAAGTTGTCCCGGGACCAGTACCTGGCGTAGTGACTGCGAATGCAGGAGGGCCCGGAGGTACAGGAGAAGGGGCACGACGCGTGTGGCCGAGAGAGGCGTGCACGCATACCGCCGCCGCCACCGGTGGGCCTGACCACAGTCACAGGTGACCACATATTTTGACCTAGGCATATTTCAAATAGCTGTATTTAGCCCACGAAATTTGTGTGGGATCGCGTAATGAGAAATTCTCGGGTTTACTATTGACAATAACTTTCAGCTAGATAGTTTCTGTCTTAGGGCTGTGCTTAACGTGTATTAGTATTAATTATGCTGCCTAATTTGGCAGACGCAGTGAGAAGTCCTACTCGCGCAGCAGAAGAACGAGGGAAACTGCATCAGACACATCTTCAGGGTCCCTATCTTCCACAATCACCACAGTCGTTACTAGGTAAAAACCTTTACCATGAATAGAATTATTAGATCATCTTCGAAGTTTCTAAGTTATTTTCCTAATATGTGTATATGGTTTTCATTTTTTTTTTTCTGAAGTCCCAAACGCCTTATATGTCATCAGTAGAACAGACGTTGTGATATCATAATCATATGGGAAAAAACAGCGAAATTTTATACTTTTTTCTTCGCGTTGTGACATCCATCTTAGTAAAAAATCACACTTTTTTGAATTTGTATGACATCTTATCTTTGTATAACGTATATTTTTATTAGTTCTGAGAGTTAATAATCCATTTTTTGCAGGTTCGTTTTGTATTTGACTCTCTTGTGTCAGACCAAATTAATGAGACATAGTTCTATACTGGACATAATTACTCTTATAATATACTCTACCAAAAAGAGGGTCAAAATACGGAGATTGATACTGTCATGTGTTATCGTTTAATGAATACAAGACTTTACAAGATACAATACATACACTATCATAATGTTATACCTCAACATTTTTTAACTATGGCAACAACTTTAGGACCTTACTATGTAAGGCCTTATTATTATATAGCAACAAAATTATGGTTTATTTAGGTAAAGTTTGGGAGGTTTATTTATATTCCAAAATATCGATAAATTATCCCAAAATATCAATAAATGAATGAATCAAAACGCAAGCGTGTCTTTTCACGACAAAAAGGAGTTCCTTCAACCTCACTCCTACTTTCCGAGGTACATCTGCACCTGGGACCGGTAGCCTCGAGCTTCTTGGCATGTAGTTGTCTTCAGACATCAACTTCGGCGCCAACATCAAGTTCAAGGCTCAAACACATAAACCAGCTAAAAAGCTGGGCGTCCGAAATAAAGTCGAGCGATATTTCACGCTGGGACAGCTTTTAACTCTCTATAAAGCTCAAGTTCTATCTTGCATGGAATATTGCAGCCACCTCTGGGACGGCTCAGCAGAATACCAACTTGCTGCACTGTACACGATTCAGCGCAGAGTTAAGAGGCTCATTGGTGACAGCAAATTGGTGAAGAGCAAGCTTCACACCTTAGCTCACCGCTGCAAAGTTGCCTGTCCGTCGGTCTTCTACAGAATGTATTTTGGAGTCTGCTCAGGAGCTGCATATGCTCATACTATCACCCTTTTTCGATATTATAGTAATTATAGAAGCAGGTATATCTGATTGATTATAATGCCCACATGTATAATATACCAGGATATGACTTATTCTCACGATTACGGAATAGGATAAAAATCGGTGGCATTATTGTGTACGTTACAAATCAAGTTGTTGAGAATCTCGATGTAAAATCCTGGCACATATATAAAATTCAAACAACAAAAATATACAGAGCCGCAGCAAAAAAAAAATTGTAGGCCTGTGTAATTATACAAATCAAAACACTAATAATAACGAAAAACGCTTGTTTGCCGCGATTTAGCAATGGAAATCGATTCTGTATTTAAGGCAAATTTAATATTTATAATAATATGATAATAATATTTATTAATAGGTAGACCGCACGTAGTAACTACGCTGAGGCACGTCGTGATTGATTTTTGTACAAATTATTATGTTGTGTGATTTTTAAAAGATTACGATTTTCTATGTCTTTTTCTACTCACATGTATTCAGTAACAGTAACTAATAGCCCCATTTTTTGCCATAATTAAAAACTGGTGATGTATTTGCAGTAGCAGCAAAGTGCGCAGCAGCGAAGAGGGCGCGAGTAGTGGCATCGGCGGTACCACCGCTCGCGACTCCGCGCCCGACTCCAACGACTCCGCCAGCGACTACAATGAGGTTAGTGTTTCTATTCTGTAACACTGAACACTGTTAGGTGTTTTACGTAAATATTACGACTTTCTCCTAATGAATTAATTCTGTTATCTTAGACAGTCTGTCCTGTGTCTGTGTGGTGTGGTACTTGGTAGATTTCAGAAACTAACCAATAAATATTCATAAAAAAAGGTTCTATGCATATTTATTGGTTATTGGTACTGGTATTTTTTCAGAAATTATTTAGGTTCTGCTTATTATTTTTTATAAACACCGAAACTTTTTCCTCGTTGATCAATTGTTTCTAAAGAAAAATGCATCAGTATTTTTCTCGGCCTTACTAAAGCAGTTGACTGTCTCAGATTCCTTCAATTTATTTATATGACCTCGGCAACAAGTCTAAAAAAATGCGATTGGATTTGGTGTCTTTTTATAACTCCAATATCGTGAAATGGACTTGGATGTTGATTTTCTTAGGTACTGATTAGTTCAGAACTCAGAGACTTTATGTCTAATAAAACTATATCAGTGATGTGGCTAGGCGTAAGCGAACCGCGAAGCGGCCCCTCACCCACGGCCTCGCAAATAAGCAGGCCTCGCACGGCCTGAAAAAAAAAAGATTTAACTATGCTTAATCGATAGGGGAGAAAAAATTATGTATTTTGGTATATATATCTTTATTGAAAAAAATTATAACAATACATTAAAACAATTATAATAATTCTATAAATAATTGAGACTTTATTATGTGTTTAAAACCATCAAAAAATAAAACTATTACAGACAATCACCTTTAATTTAATCTGATGTGCATGACGATATAAAAAATCAATAAACCGTTTTATTATTTATTTTAACAAATAGTTAACTATATAATAATATAAAATAACTATATAAATGGTAAGAAATGACTATGCTTAATCGATAGAGGAGACAAAAATTAATATTATTTATTGGAACTTTTTTCCTCGCGCACTTCTTTAGAAGAATCTTTGTACTCGTATTGATCTTGGGAGATGCGAGTTTGCTCACGGTTAGGTTAGTCCACGCTACACCACTGTACCTTATTATTACTTAACATGTTAAAACTAGATTTTTGCCTGACAACTCATAAGAACCCTAGGGTTCTTGAGTGAGTGATGTGTATACTTGCGCTGGAATGTGGCATAATACCCGAGTTGTGTGGGAAGCCTGAAACAGGTTTAGTGCGCTCAATCACTAACAGTGATTTTAATTTATTCTACTTTGAATATTTGTTTTACATTAGACGCTGGGAGGGTCGGACGAGGACAGCTGCGTAATAACGGCTTCGCTGCACATCCCGGCAGCTGTGGCGCGCGGAGCCAGCGCAGGCGTGGGAGCAAGTGCACGACGACGCTCCACATCGGGTTCCGAATCGTCGGCTCGCCGTGACTCCGCGGTCGGCTCTTCGGCGCCCTCACCTGCACCCTCATCGCCACCCGCGTCCCCGCCACCCCGAATTCTAGCTCACGCTACCGACCTCGACCGCCTGCTCGCACTAGGACGGTGAGTTCTAAGCTACAACAAACTTATGTAGCTAACTTATTAAACTAATAGATTTCCACGTTCTTTATTGTTTTTATATTAGAGCCTCATGTTTAGATTCCAGACGACAGGAGTCGTGTTCACAAGATGACTGTGGTATTGGTCCTCATGAGTGTGCTACCGTCCTATGTACGCAGTCAGAACGGTTTTTTTCAGATGCAATTTCTATTACGCTGCAATGGAAAGTCCAGTACAGCAAACAAGTTTATTAATCACATTTAAAGCATTTTTAATAGAACAAACTCATTGTCTGAAGTCTATAATAGGCTCTTTTGCTATCCGGGGAAAGTTATTCCAATTCTTGTAGATTTCGATATCTGTATAGTTTTCTAGAGATTCTTAGCCCAATCGCTGCACCTCAAGCCTTTTTTTTCACCTCTAGGTGCGGACTACGCCGATGGACTTATGTGGAAATTGCCCATAACTAAACCATATAAACTATAATAATAAATAAAGTATGGTTTTTATTAGCACAAGCCTGTTTTGAGAGCAGTTTTAGGATATACCTACATATCCTAAAACCTTCATGTTTTGGAGATATGACGAATTACTACGTAGGTGTTGAAAACGCCATATGGCGTATTCCAGAAGTTAAAAACATTATATTTTTTATTTAAAAACTTATTTCTTTTATCTGATTTTATAAGAATAAAATCGTATAAATGGTAAAACTTTGATTGGTGTTAATAATATAAACATACTATTTGGACCCAAAAAATAAAATACAGTGAAATCCGTTAACTCCGCTTTTATAGACTAACCGCTTAACAAGACGTAATTACAGTGCGAACTTTTGTTTTTATATAAAATTATAGAATAGTCTTTATTTGCATGGAACATGATAAATAGAATCATGTTTAGATTTTTTATGGTACACTAAATTAAACCAGATATTCTGCCAAAGACCGGCATGCAAAAATTATAAAAGTAATAATTAACTAAAAGCAATGTCAACCTTAAATAACAATAAGTTTTGATGTCAGAAATAATAAAATTATATAAAAAATATCAATAATAATTAAAATCATATAAAATCAATAGTGTAGATAATGAATTTGAATAAACAGGCTTTTGTCTCTGCATTTTCCTAAAACCGGAGTGATTGATATATATATATATTTTTTTATGTTTGAGTGAGTTTATAGATAAATAAGATTCACATTCACAAGTCTACATCGTTTGGTGCAATGGTAGTGATCATGCCTCTAGCACCGACGGTCCTGGGTTCGAATCCCGGAAGGGGCAGATGTTTGTGTGATGAAACGAGCATTTGTTCCTAAGTCATGGGTATTTCTATATATTTCTATGAATATTACATAGTATATGTACCTTATATGTATGTCTATCCGTTACCCTAGTATCCATAACACAAGTCTTAAAGTGCTTACATTGGGCTGGGCTAATTGGTGTCAATGTAAAAAATAATATTATTGTTATTTGTGCTCGTGACTGTACTTTACCGACGAGGACTTTTTGATTAAAGTTCAAGGTAGTAAATTATGTTACATGTAATTTATCGTATTTACTTACTTCCAGACTTAAGGAAGTAAGTTCTCAACTACTGCTTAGGTAAAATGTTCAATCTAGCTCTATCGGGGACATTATAAAATCGTCACTTCATCTAATAACTTTCATTTTAGATGTTTATTTATGTTTGTTGCAGTTTAGACTAGATTTAATAAAAAAGTCAACAATCAAAATTAGTGCAATTCTTAATATTTAAATATAGAATAGGTTAAGAATCGACGCAAAAAAATAAACGGCCAATATTTAGAAATAAAAAAAAATGATTATAGTATTTATGTTTTCTTTTTATACTGTCAAAAGCGGTGTCGGTAACGGTAACAGTGTTGCAAGTTTAATGCTTTTTTCCCCATCTCAAAAATGTCCAAGCGCCTAAAGAAGTTTTCACTTCAAAAATCAACTTGTCTGGGGTGCCAAACATCGAATCTGTAGCCTACAGACTATGTGGATATTATATGACACAGAGTAGGAAGGCAGATTAAGGACTCGCTTAAAACAATGCCTAATACTTTTTGAAAATTTATTTTTTCAGGGAACGCAACACATCAGACGCCCGGGCAGTCGTTCTCAGACAACACGATGAAAGCACCAACATAAGCAACATAAGGGCTCGAGTCTCATCTAGGCAAGAAAACGCGATCAGAAGAGAAGAACATAATCTCAGGAGAGATGATCACCACTCCAGGAGAGAGGAGCCGAACGTCAGGAGAGAAGAGAGAAGAGAAGGCACCACCCTCTATAAAAGAGGAGAATTAATTTCTAGTGCACGGTCACCGCCGACATGACAAATTATATACGTGTTTTTATATATAAACGTCTATTTATCAAGATGTCGTTTCAGTTTTCGATCTTGTACATATTCATTGGATTAAATTTTATACCTTAATGCATGGTTTTCGTAAGCTTAGTAGATTTTATTAAGCTTCTTTCTTTGCCGGTGGTATACCATAAATGTTTCAGCAGCCATTGAACACGTCATGATTATATACATACACATAGCTGGGCACCGTTAATCAAATAGATAACTTAGTTAATCGTTAATCCGTTACTAAAAAATAACTTCGTTAAACGTAAAACGTTACATTACATTCCGGAAGATTTAACGCAAGTTAACGTTAATCCGTTAACATGTGATATAAATTGCATTTTAAAATATGAAATGCGATATATTATATCGCTGAGTTAGTGATCTGCTTACAAAGACTGTTGTTTTCGGTTCTGGACGTTAATAGGTTAGATTAAAAAAAAGACAGTGTATAAATATCAAAAAATAAAAGTGTGTAATTTAATCATCAAAGCATATTTATAGTCAAAAATATTTATTCCATTGTCGATTCCATATCAAAAGTAGTCATTATTTTCTGTGTAGTTTGTCGCGCATGATAATGCCTCCGAGTTTAGACACTCCGTCCTGGTATTCTGTTTTTCCCAAGGGTGGCACAGCTGAAGTAGTCTCTGTAAAGAAACAGTTAAGAAAATTAGCATAACTGTAGATTCGTTGGATATATGGCATCAAAATGTATAAATTCGACATGAAAAAACTTAGGTGCTGTTAGATATTACGATTACTATTAGTAAATTTTAGTAGGCTACACTAACTCTGTAGTTTATTTATAAAAAGTTACTTACGCAGATGGAGAATGGTTTGTAAGAATTGTCAAAGACAAGACCTTTCTAGGAGAATATAATTCTAGACTCACGACCATGTGGACTGGGTATTAGGCAGTCAGATTAGATACGCCCTGTAACCTTTATTTGAGGTCACGTTTGGTGATGACTTACCGCATTTAGCTCTTGGATCGCTAGCTCCTCCAGCGCCGGCTTGTTTGGACATTGTCCTAGGAGCTGCCTTTCGGGGCTTGGGTCCCACCCGGCATGGGTCCCCAGGCAAGCGCATCGGCTGTGCACATGGCCCAGTGCCGCTCTCGTCGGCAGCTCGCTGCAGACCATCAAACTTCGCTCCTGGCCCTGTTTATGGTATAATATTTAATGGAAATATCTTTCCTGAACATGGGTTTTCTATTAAAAAAATGGATTTCTAGTAAATTGCAAGCAAGCTTATCTACGACCCATTAGTCATGGCCATTGATAATTTAACGTATCCAAAGAACGCCTACCCAAGTAGTATCAATTTTACAACATTTTTTTATAAAAATACCTCCTTGGTTTTTTAGTACTTTAATCTTAATAATATTGAAATTTAACAAGTGTTATAATAAAGGTACCTATGTATTTCATTTCGTACAACGGATATTTCTATGTCAAGTTTATTTTGCAATATTTTTATTTTATCACATGCGTATTGGAAAAAGACATTACTGATTAGTAATATACCACGCAGTCTTTAGCATAAATAAGTTTTAGATATGTACTCGGGCCGCTAGAAGTTGCAAAATACTAGTATTATTTTTTCTTTTTGTCGTTAAAGCTTAACACATTATATTAATTTTACGACCTTAATATTGATACTTATATTACAACTTTGCAGTAATTATTAATTAAGGAAAACCTATAATAACCTTTACCTATTGATAAGTACGAGTACCTTTTGTTTCTGTATAAGTTACAAGCTGACCCGACCACACGTTGCTGTGTTATAAATTAAAATAAAACCTATCCTGTGTCCTATGTCGGAAAAATACAGCAAAATGAAAAAAAAATATCATCTTATACGGTTGAGTAGTTTTGGAGTTCATTACGGTCAAACACTATGACAGGGAATTTATATTATATTAAACACTTTAATTTATATTTAACACTGTGACAGAGAACGTTCTTAAGAAAATCCACGCTGCATCCCTAACATAATTATTATGTTACGGGGAACTTTGACTGGCTGGTGGTTTGTCAACCTAACTAACGACCGTTTTTAATTATCTAATTAAAAAATAGGTATACTTTGTGCCGTTTTGCGGTCGGATACTGTGGCCATCATGTGTCGATAACAGTTTCGAATGAGTATTGAGTATACACACAGTATTATGGTAGTGTAAAAAAGACAACGTCTACACGCTAAAAATTACGGTTCTTCCGTGACGATGATGCAAGCAACTGCGTCGAAATATTGAAGCCTCAAAACTAGAATCTAGGCAATATAAGTACCGCTTATTGCTACTGGAAGTACGTTATTAAATTAGACGTAACAATACAACGTAAGTAAATGGCGACCGGTATGATGGTTGATAGTTAAATTACTTTTCGGAAAAAGTCTCAAGATTCGACAATCAAAAGTCATTATTATAATCAATTCCAATTAAAGTTAGCATTAACTTACCACTCTCGCAGTAGTCTACTTGGTAAGTTGTCTTTTGGCGATCCCTGTCAATTCGTTGCTTCAGTTCAGGTGAAGCCTCGTTTTGGAGAATGCTGTACAACATGGGATATTTCGATTGCAGCTGAAATTTATAAAAACATCGGTTATTAAATTGATGGACCTCTCTAACGATCGGTTCTTATGCATTCTTACACGCCCTCATTTATAATAACCTAATTGTACACTGTGGTTCTAAAACTACGTTTTTTAAATTTTTTAAATACATTTTTTGGCTGTCATCAGTATCAGAGTGAACAAGAGTTTCCAAAATTTTCGTGAATTCTATCTACGAGTAAATTGTGTTTTTATTCACAAAACAATAAATTTTGAATTTTTCCAACCATTTTTGTAAAATTCTGTAGTTCAGTGTGAGAAATAATATAAAAGCCGAGCTTGACACTAAACCATTTCAAAGTTTTTTGTGATTACCCGCACGAAAATCCACAGACCCTGAATTCACCGCAGAATATAGTATAGTAGGTACCACAGACTATCCAACTCAAACTAACTACAAATAATCTCACTGTTGCCAGTTGCCAGTTATCTACTATAGGAGATTACAGATCACAAAAGGAATCATGAGTGAGAAACTAAAGCCAAGAGTCCAACAATGGCTCCGAATATAGAAAAACTATGTATTACTTGCTTATCTTGTAAAAATCCTTTGTGTGGGGATTGCCATGATCTGTTGAAAATTGAAGTCTGAGTGTTTGAACTTAAGACAGAGGCTTGTGTGAGAATTGTAAGTTACACTCAACTACCGCTGATATTAAAGAAGCTCAACGACCTAACCCAGGAAATTCTTTTAATTGCGTGTTTGTAAAAATATGCTTGGAAACCGAAGCCGCTGTCCAGGAACTATCTAAAGGGAAAATTGAGCCTGTAACATAATCGCATATGATATACATGACTCAACCTCTGATCATAGAAATCAAAAGAAATGGCGTGACAGCCAGGAGTGTGCAAAACTAATAAGATGGATAAATAATATTGATTGTACTGATGCGAAGATATTTCGTCTAGGAACACACAGATTAGACGCTAACGCCTCTCCTGGTCCATTAAAGGTTACTCTGATACACAAGAGCAAGGTGATATCATCATTGCGCAATAAAAGGAAGTTTTTCAAACCAGCACCCATCAAAAGCTGATTTCACACCGCTGCAATACAAATACTTGAAGTATCTACCGGAAGAACTTGACAAACGCTTAACTAATGGAGAAAATAACCTTACTATCGAATACATCCAAGACCAACCCAATTTTTTTTTCAATTTTTTCCCCATTTTTTATCCAATCGCCTCATACTAATAAAACTACCTCGACGATTGCTTCTTTAAAAGTTTTATATACCAATCATTAACTAAAACTTTTATGGTTGATAGCGGGTGGGAGCTTCAAAACCAACTGTAATAGTCATATCAGATGGCTTAAATCAATTATCTCGTACTCCATAGTTGAATTACCTCGTTACGACTTATTCAGGGATGATAGTCTGGCCAGGCGTAGTGGTTGAATAGCGAGTAACGTTTTAAATGGTACTAATGGTTTAACCATAAAATTATACACAAATTTTACAACTGAAAAGGTGCAGCATCCGTGTGCTTATGGGTGGATTTACATGTTGGGTCACACCACAAAGTATTATCCGGCATGTAAAGAGGTGACGGTTCTACTTTACAATACAAATAATTATTTATTTAGACAATTCCAACTCTCCGCTGATTCCCGCACAACTTGTGACTATACGAAGACAAGACAAGAGGACAACTTGTCCCATCACAGATTACGATCGCTTACAAAGTGATCTGGGCAAAGTAGCAAACTGTCTAAACAGTGGCTACTTAGCATGAACAATTCAAAATTCCCCGTTCGCCATCACGAAGAAAGCCAAGATTCTCGTATCTTATTAGAAAGGCATTCGGAGTACTTAAACCTGAGATGATTACTGTGATCTTTAAGCATTTTATCAGACCCATCTAGAGCATTGTTTCCAGATTTGAAATCCTTATTTCAAAAAAATATATTTTGCTTAATAAAGTTAAAAGGAGGGTAACCAAATTCCAAAACAGCTCGAGAGCCTTCATTATGAGTAATATTGAATATTCTAGGACTAACTAGCCTACGAGACCAAAGAGAGAATACTGTCCGGTCATTATGACTGACTTTGACCGGAAGCTTTGCTTGCAAAGCAATAAAAAATCACATCTACGAGAGCACAGCTTTAAGCATTTTATCAACAGAGTAATGGATTCATGGAATAAGTTGCCAGAGGATATAGTGGCAGCCAAAACTACAAACCAATTCAAGAATAAACTAGATGCTTATATTAAACAGCAGATATTATTTTTTAAATAGATGGGTTATTAGATACAAGTAATAATAAGTGTGAATTAACTAATAACAATAATAGTTTAGGTACCGGTTTAGTCAGATTAAAAATAAGATACTATTTAGTGAAGCCTTGGTACGTGTTTTACATCATAATTACACTACCTTATCCAAGAAAGCGTTGGGTTGATCATATCTTGACGATGACGTTTCAGGACTGGCAGCAACTCTAACTGGATATAATTTTGGGTCTAAAAGAGGTCCCATTATCTGAAATTAAAAAACATGTGTGATGTTAACGTATTTTCTACTTTGGATCTTTAAAAATTTTTTAAAGGCTTAAAAATAACAAGGAAAACATGTTTAGATTACGTGATATTGTTTACCGTTGTATGTAATTTTAACCATTTAATGTTAATATTTAATATCTTACTTCATTTCTGCTCCAACCACCATCTTTTCCTGGGGGAAGTTGAGGAGCCTCCCCACCTGAATATTGAGGGCATCGGCAGTCGGGAGGTCTTGTATGCTGCATGCATGCTTGGTAGAAGGCTAACTCCTGTCCTGATAGCTTCGGGATTCTACAAACCACGGGAACTTCATATAAGTATTTATCATAGTCGTTTCATCTTCATAATATATACGAAAAGTAATAAGTTAAGCCATTTTAATTTTATGCAAGACCAATACATGACCTTTTTGTAAAATTAGGTATAATCATAATTATAAAAAGTATAGAACACACACTTCACTATTCATTTATAGTTTTAAGTGCAGAAAATTAACTTAGTTTAGATATCACAGTGTTATTAATTGAATGAATACTAAATATAGTCATACTCAGCTAAACCTCCGCCAGCACCGCTAGCTCCGGGCAGATTTGGCCACAAGTAGTCTTTTCTGTAGGTAGTCAGATAATGATCCATATTGGAGTCTGTTTCCCGATTCTTATTCTTCGAAAATTACATTACTACTGAAGATTTTGGGTTTGAAAATAAATAAGTTTTGCATAATTTACTCTGTTGATTTCATTAATGGATTATCAGGTGATTGTCAGTTTATGACAATCATTGTCACCTAGATTTGGATACATGTGTTTTTCTCTGTGAACAAATAATATTTTACATGAATTCTACTTGTTGAAATGATATGTATGTTACGCACTGATTTTTATAAGCCGTACTTCTAAAGTGCGATCCAATATTAGATGTATAAAAATCTCGTATTATCACGTCAGTGATTGCTTAAAATGAGTACCACACTTACGGTTCATAAATTTATTTAATCAAGGGTAGAGGCTACATTTAATTGCCGGGCGAGTAGTTTGTCTTCTTCCTAAACTTCACTGCAAGGCGACCGAAGGTGGAAGGCAGCGCGTTCTGCTGGGACGAGCGGCGTCGCGACGACAGCAGTACTGGTAACGGCAGCTGTATCACAAGAAAACGCAGTAACGAAGGGCAGTTAGCTCGAATCTTGATCCAAGAAATTTCTTTCACCAAAGTGAGCCACGACGCACAGTAACCGCAATTGTGCAAGTCACTTCACCAAGCCAAGCTAAAAAAAGTCGGGAGTCAGAGTATGCAGAAGATAAAGTGATAAATGATCACAATCAAGCGGAAAATATAAAAAACAAATAATTTATGCAGGAAAGCATTACAACCCGGTTACAATATCTGTGGACCTGATGACGTCACGTCAGCGCTTAGGTACGGTGCACAAAACAAGCATCATGGGGATAGTATTGTAAACAATAATAATTATGAACTATAAATAAAATATATTATACTTTTTCTCTTTTATTCTTTTATGTGATAAATTTTATGTTTTTATATGATAAATTAACGTAAAATAAAACTTTTTTATCCTTGTGTTTTTTTTCTTTAAACTCAATAGTTAATGAGTAAATTTTTTTAAAGGCGGTCGCTGGCCGCTGCTTTATAAAAAATTCCAAGTAAAATAATAAATGAAATAATCTTGGTTAAGTACAACAAGTATTTAATTTATACAAAACAATATTTTTCTAAAAAAATAATCACAAATAGTCATCAGAATAAATTATGGGCTCTATGCCTGTCATTGACTCTTCGTTGTCGCTGTCGCTTATCTCACTGTCGGAACTCTCCTCGCCTAGGGATATGATTATTTCACGTACATTTTCTTCTTCAAGATGGTCTTTTTCCCAATACTCTTGTTGAAGTCTTTTGACGTGGTTTACTTCTTTTTTCCAGTCGGATGATGTAATGGAATTAAATGCGTCTCTTGTGAGTTTTTCAATTTCTTTTTCAGACTGATTGACATTTTTGTCTGCCACCCTTTGTTTCACTAGATTCCAAATATATTCTATAGGATTTAAGTCACAGTGATAGAGTGGCAGACATACTATTTCTTGACCATTCTCTTTCATCAATTCGTCAACGACATATTTTTTTGGAGGCTTTATCCTCAAAATAATAGAATACAATTCCTTTTTTGTCATCTTTTCTTCGTAGGGAATGTTTTTTTTTGGTGGGTAGGCATTAAAGTGTCAACATGTAAAGGTAAGTGCTCTATATATTTTATTATTTAAAAATAGTAATAAATCTTACATGTCTTAAATAATCATCCACAGTGTCTTAGTTGATTTAAACAATATTCACTCACTTATTCTCATCACTTACTATGGATAGAATGGCAGATCAACTACTTGCCAGCATGAAGGAACTTTCCACTATGTTTGGCGACAGGATGTCTGAATTTGAAAAAAATTTACATCAACCAGGAGCTAAAGAGGCTAACACCACTGTGAATACCTTGTCAGCGGAATTTTCTACATTTAAGTCCTTTGTCTGGAAATCTCTAAGTATTATCAAGTCTCAAGTGGAAATCTTGGTTGTGAGTCTTGATCGGATGGATACACATACCCGAAGAAAGGTACTTTTGCTTCATGGTTTAAAGGAGGATATCAATGAAGATGTAATGGAGAAGACATTGGCAGTGTTATCCGACCAAATGCGGTTGTCTTCAATTGGGCCCGGAGCATTGGAAAGTTGTCATAGACTTGGAGCAAAGAAAAAGGACTCTGCTAGGCCTTTGCTCTTGCGTTTTCACTCTATGCAGCATCGAGTAACAGTGTGGAAAGGCAAAACGGCACTCAAGGGCTCTAAGTTGACTCTCACTGAGTTCCTTACAAGGTCAAGGCAGGACGTATTTGTAGCGGCTCCCAATCACTTTGGCGTCAGTAAGTGTTGGTCGGCGGAGGGCACAATTAATGTACTTCTTCCAGATAATACGCGTAAGAAGATTTCTACTATGACGGAACTAAACAGCTCATTAGCCAGCATCCCAAGACCACCGCAAGCAACCAGCGCTAATAGTGAACGAACGCTGCACTTATCGGAGTTGTTTTCAGTGCTCTCTAATTTGGTTGGGTATTCCTTATCGTGGGGTAAACTGATTTATTTTTTTTTTCACTTTATTATTGTAAGTAATCGCAAAATACTTTTTATTAGTTTGCCGTCTTTTTATTTGCAATGTTATTCACAGATTATTGCACTGAGCAAGGAATCACTACGTTTTGGATTATTGTATATGTCCAATGTTATTGTCTGTTATCTGACGTTAGTAATGTCATAATACTTTTTTTTATATAATTTTTACTGGACCAAGGCATCATGTTGTAATGTTACTCAACAGAGACTCAACATTTAATCACAGATTGTCTAATCTGTGATTAAATATGTTACACAATATTTTGTTTACTGTAGATGTCTTTTCTTTTTTTTGTGCACTGCAGTATTTCTTTTTCTCTTCTCTTTTATTTACTATTCTGATTATGTAATTTGATATTGTAGAAGCAGTTGCATTGCTAGCCATTTTACCTATTTTATTTTGTGTGTTTTTTTTATTTTAAACTATCAACTTAGACGTGTGGTTGTGATGTAAGTGTTGGGAAATCTTATATATAACAGCTATATTTAGTATTTATTTCTATATTTATATATTATTTTATACATTTTATGATTGTAAATGATGAATATTTCTCGTGCTCATCTGATGAATTCGAAAGTGCTGGTAGCAGTAATACATCTTTGTATGATACTGCTACGTTGGAAAGCAAACTGTCTGGTGTGTTCAATAACAATTCCAAGTGTTTATCCCTGGTGCATATTAATGCGCAAAGTCTCATTGCACATCGCGCTGATCTTTTAACATCTTTTAGCAGTGGCATAGTTTTTTTATTACTATATTATATTATTATATACTATACTATATTACTATATTATTTAGCTAACTTAACCTATACTTAGAGGCTAAAGTATAGAGCATCATAGCTGAACTCGAGCAAGGTTTAGCTAGGATGCTCTGTAATATGCCGACATCAGCGGTGTTCTGTTTTAAAACATTATATAATGCACCTCGTTCACTTCGCAATTTTTTACATTCTAACAAAATGTGCTGAATGTCATCTTTTGTGCCACATACATCACAATTTGGAGATTCTGTTTTTTTCATTAAAAAAGCAAACTTTTTAGAAGGGAAATGACCTGAACGCAGTCGGTGGGCTAGTACAATAAAAGATCTTTAAAGTTTGCTGTAACTAAACCAGGGAACACGCGGAGGCTCGCACTGAATGGTCTTGTACCAAATTCCCTTTTCTCTACTTCGACAGTCGAAGTATTCCTTCCAACAATTAAATGTTTTTACTCTAAATTTTGGCAGCGCCTCCGAGTAACTTGGTAAAACATTTAATAGTACACCATCTAATGTTGAATGCCTAGCTGCCCAATCGGCTTGCTCATTGCCGTATATTCCTATGTGAGCCGGTATCCATTGCAATCTCAGATTCCAACCCCTGCGATTAAACTCGTTAATCTTTTTGAGAATAGTATAGGCTATCGAAACACCTCTGTCCCCAGAGGCGCTTCGAGCCAGGTGATATAAAGCACATTTACTATCTGTAAAGACAACGAAATTTCGTCCACTTAAGGTGAGCATATATGTAAGTGCTTCTGAGATTGCAATCAACTAGCAGTGGCATAGTTGATTGTATTCTTGTTTCAGAAACTTGGTTAAAACCTTCTCTTCCTTCTACTTGCTGTTATATACCAGGCTATACTGTCTTCCGCAATGACCGCGGTTTGGAAGGTGGCGGTGTTGGTGTTTACATTCGTCAGCACATCCAAGCCTCGGTAATTTGCAGCTCTCCATCTCCTTACTCTGGCTCACTTGAATATATGTTAGCGCACTGCTTAACGTTACAGAAAATATTCGCTGTGCGATGGATAACACCAACCTAACAGCGATTGTATTATTGGATTTAAGCAGTGCGTTTAATTGTGTTGATTTTGACCTCCTTCTCGGCACCCTTCGCTCTATAAATGTCTCTGCTTCAGCTACTGACTGGTTTCATTCATACCTCTTTAATCGTCAGCAGCGTGTATTAAGTCAAGATAGCTCCTCCGATTGGTCTCGCTTGGCAGCTGGTGTACCACAAGGTGGTGTTCTCTCTCCTCTACTCTTCTCTATATTTATTAACCAAATCGCCAGTGTTATATCCTCTTCTTTTCACCTTTACGCCGATGACCTACAAGTCTATAGACACTTCAGCATTTCTGAAATAACAGATGCGGTTCAAATTCTTAACCGCGATCTCAGGGCTGTGCAAGAATGGGCTAAATCTTTTGGCCTTATTGTAAATCCCAAAAAATCTCAAGCTATTGTGGTTGGCAGCAGTAGATTGGTGAGTAGGTTGGATTGAAACTTGGTGCCACCAATCGTCTACAATGGCGTCACTATAGGATTGAATGAAAAAGTGAGAGATGTGGGATTGATTATTGACCGCAATATGACTTGGTCATCACACATTGCCGATGTGAGCAAGCGCATGCATTATTCATTCCACTCCCTCAAGCGTCTTCAATATTTTCTTCCTTTCAAGACCAAAATAATGCTGGCGCAATCACTACTTCTTCCTCTTCTCGACTATGCTGATGTCTGCTATTTGGATGTGACTGAAGAACAGCTTAATTAACTGGAGACAATACAAAACTTGGCCATTCGCTTTATTTATGGACTACGTAAATTTGACCACGTCTCACTCTTTCGCAAGGAGCTCAAATGGCTACCTATTCGACTGCGTCGTGACATGCACATCCTTGTCACCCTGTTCAACATTCTTAAAAACCCTAATTCTACTGCCTATCTTCGTTCTCGTTTCCGGTATCTTCCCCCACCTCTACGTTCCCAAAGGTCCTGCATCACTAAAGTGCTGGAGGTCCCCAGAAGCAACACTAACTTTTTGCAGAACTCTTTCTCAGTGCGAGCTGCGCAGCTCTGGAACAAACTCCCTAAAGTGATACAAGAATGTTCATCCATTTTATCATTTAAATTGAAACTGAAGGAGCACTTTCTGAATTTATTAAAATAATCGAATCATATATGTATTATTTCTAGATGTTGTCTCTTATTGTTATATAAGTAGCTATATGTATAGATTATATGTATGTACATATATATGTATATATATTATTTGTACCTATATATTTATATGTTTATTTGTGTATATCATTTATTATTTAAACATTTTTTTCACATGACTACTTGTCTGCACTTAGTGACACCCACTTATACGACCAACCACACTTATTCTGGGTTAACTGGAAGAGATCTCTTTTAGAGATAAGTCCACCCTTGCAAACAATATTACCTACTTTTGTATATTATTTATCTTTTATGTGCAATAAAGAATATAATAATGTTATTATCACGCAACCAGTTTTGCATGTCAGATTTCAATGATGCACTTGTGGGCGCCTTTATTAATTGCGTAGAATGGTAAGGCGCATTGTCAATGACGACTATACCGTTCGGCGGTAAGTTAGGTAACAACTTTTCTTTGAGCCATTTTAGGAAATTATCGGTGTCCATCTCATGATGATAGTCACCTGTTGTTTGCTTGCACTTGTACAGCAATTCCGCACCTGGAATTTTTCGCCCCTTGCATGCACAAGAATCCATCTTTGGCCAGGGTTAAAATTTTTCTTCACGCTGCTGTCAGTACTGTTTTGCCAACATTTATTGACCGTATAATGCGAGTGGATCCAAGTCTCGTCAAGGTACGCAACCGGTTTTTTATCTGCGCCAAGTTCATCGTTTTCTTTCATCCGGCGTAGGTAGCAAGCCCTCCACGCGGCAATATCTAGTTTTTGTATTAGCACCGTACGGGCATTTTTGCATTTTTTGAATTTATATCGTCGGTCAACTAAAATTTTTCTCAGGAAAGAATTTTCGCCTTTAAAATTTAAACCCCTTTTAGCGACCGTCAGAATTTTCTTTAATGTTGGGATTTCTTTTTTTACCGTATAAAAACTGTTAATAATATTTCGTATAGCGCAGATGTCAAAATCATCAATTTCAATCTTCTTTTTGTACTGCTTACGCTTTTTACCTGGTGTTGTCAATTTTATTTCGTTGCTCGTACCTTGACCAGTACTCGGTGAAGCAGGCGGCGGTGATGCATGGTGATGATTTTATTGAAGGACTTTAGTGATATTAGTTTCTTTTTTTATTAGTTTCACTGCTGATATCTCTTTCCTTAAATCAGAAGCGGGATTATGTTAGAACAACCTCACGGCCTTATTTCGTTTAGAGCCATCTAAGTTTTTACGGACCTTTTTTGTGTTTATGTGAATGTGTGAAATCTGTGCCATATTAGTTTCTAGTGACTTATTAAATTACTGAGTAAAATCTCGTGCGTAGTAACAAAAGGTGGACTATTATCCAGCCCGTTGTTCTAATTCGTGGTACCAAGTGCGACACGTTATCAGCATGTCGGATGGTAAGCCGAGCTCGTGTCGTAGCGGCGGCTGTCGCAGGGAATTCCCCGAAGTAGTTCTCGGTCCCGTCATCATCGTTCATTAGAGATCGGGAGTGTTCGTCTCGTAGACTTCGCAGCAGCATATGAGATATATCAGCTGGTATATCAAAATCTGCTTCGTATCAGCGAGCCAGACAGAATAGGTAGTCTTGATTCGGTTTGGGATATGTTAAACACTATTCTTACCCGATTAAATGCTCACGAAGTTGACAATGAAATTCATATATCAAAGACACCAATTCCTAAAATATTCTGGTTGTGAAAATTAGTGACGATATTCGGATAACAAGGGAAACATATACACCACCCAATACGCCACCCCTAAAGAACCAATCTGCGAATAATTATCAGTGCCAGTCAATCAGTTGTAATAAATTAGACGCAGTCACCGCACCAGGTAGTTAACCACAAACTCAACCAGCGAGTAGTGCGTCTACGTCATCGGAACACATACTAACAAACGTATTCGGTGACGCATTACGTTAGTTAAACACTGCTGTACGATTCAATCAGCCATATTATATTTCGAGCTTTGACCCATCTCTTCATAACATTGAAGTTTGGTGTCAAGAGATTGCCGCGCTAAAATGGTAAAAAATTGGAGTGACAACAAATGTTTTTCTAGAATCATCAATCAATTAGAACATAAATGGGCTAACAGCGAATGCTGTTGGTCAGTTTGGAAAATAGCCACCTTTTTCTACCTACACATTTCTATGACCTACTCGTCCGCCTGTATTTTGGTACATATTTAGCCGTAAGAACCATCTCCCCATTTAAGCTGCTAAACATTTTTTTTTTATTTTGACTTCATCTAGGTATTCGGAGAGAATTATTCTGGGTTTGATAAAACCCAAAAATAAAACGATTTGTATGTAAGTACATATCTATATTTATCAAATGTACGAATAAAAACTAAACAATTGCAGACTCAGAGCCAATAAGTGTATATATAAGGATTCCTCCAACGGCCGTATTTCGGTTCCTTGCGGGGACGGCCGAACGGATTTTTTTCCAGAACCACTTTTCCGAGGAGGCCGTGGCACGCGCCGTATGTAGTCTCGCCTGTGTTCACGCGTAATATGCGGCGTAACTCCTCTGCGAAACCAGTCATTACTTCAGTTACTTATTTAATAACGACAACGAACAGAGCCTTGATTCTGCTAATGTATCAATGGAGTCAAAACTCCATGTTAATGGAGTCAAGTCAAAACGGTATCAATGGAGTCTCAATGGTTTAATAACCTGGGCCTAAGTGCATCAAATCACAAACGGCTTATAACATTTTACTTTTCTGAATTACTCTAGCTATTTAATTTATTTAAACTGCCTGATAATAAACACCATAGTTGCCTATAATAATAAACAGAGGTGCTACCATCTTACCATCACTTATCGCGATTCAAGTTCATCGAGAGACGACACTATAGTCTGCGTGTAGCGGTGTCTCATATTGGCAATCGAACTTGCATCGCGCTAAGAGATCAACTTAAGAACTCAGGAGTCCATAGAATATACGAGAAGAACTGAAACATCAGGGCTAAAGACATTAGCCCTGATGCTTATCATTGCGGAGTATTCAACAACTAAGCATATTACCTAAAGTAAGACACAAGTTTAATTTAATATAAGATAGAAAATAAAATTAGTTTAATCCTATTTCAGAAAAAAAAAGCT
Organism: Calamotropha paludella; assembly: GCA_927399485.1. Taxonomy (NCBI): domain Eukaryota; kingdom Metazoa; phylum Arthropoda; class Insecta; order Lepidoptera; family Crambidae; genus Calamotropha; species Calamotropha paludella. The sequence continues at coordinate 12,145,816 of OV656803.1, read as the reverse complement.
ATTACGAGATTTATAAGCCCAAAAAAGCAATTTAAATATCATACAAGGTAGCTTTGCAGTATAAGTTTGTTCTGCATTTATAATTCTACATATTTTTAGAAAAGTTCTTATTTATCTTTAGATTACGTAATTAAATTTGTTATTTTGCTAATTATTATAATGCTAATTGTAGTTAAACGATTTTCTCACCTACCAGCCTACATAAAAAAATTAAACCTAATCGGTTGCAATACTATATTTGATTAAACTGGGATTGTAGATATCATGAGATAAATGAAGCAACGTGCACTCTTTTGTGAATCTTGAAAAATCAGAACTATCGCCACTGCTTTGCCTCTGTGCAATGTTTGCTTAAACATTCCTTAAGCTACGCTGAAAACACTTACTTTGTAAGGACGGATCATATTTCGGCCTCATAGACAACGTAGAGGGCGGGTCAGCGTACTTCTCCGGTCGCGGGGGCCGGTAGGACCCACGCTGGCTGGTGTCAGGGATCTCAACATCGTCCGGGAGGCGCAGCGTTTGCAGGGCTCGCGCGCGACGTGTCAAGTTAACCGACATGAATGGCAGCTCTGGATTTAAAATAAAATACTGTTTATGTAACGCCACTTTTAGTTGGTTTTATATATTTATATTTTTATATAGGTATATTTTTTAAATTTTTGACACAAGTGTGAGAAAAGGCTTGCAAAGTAACTTGGCTTAATAATTTGTGATGCTTTCTAAGATTTGAGAAAAATTCTTCGAAGAAACGTTGCAGTAGAGTTTCATCATCCGGAACTATTAAGTATTATCTTTACAGCCATTAAGCCTTAACATTAATTATAAAACCCATCAATCTATGCCCTATTTAAAGACATAAGAATGGTTTATATCCTACTAGTCGTCCAGGCCACGCGCTGCTGTGATTTTTAAAATGTAACCTATTCTATGTCCTAAGTCGAAACAAATCCAAAAAAATGAAAAAAAAAATCATCAAAATCGCTTGAGAAGTTTCGGAATTCGGTCGGACACAGTAACAGGGAATTTTTATATAAAAAGAGATGTGTGGTATGATTGTAGTTAAAGCAGGAATTAAGTTCTGGCGCTTCGCTAGCAGCTGCGATTTATCTAATACACTTAGACATAATTCAACGAAGGTTTACATTAAAACATATAACGGATGTTATTTAAACTACATAAGAACCAAAATCAATGGTCATAAAAATTGTATACAGCAACACAATCATTTATAATAAAGTGAGTAATCAATAATTGATCACTTATAAGAAGTACAGTCATTAATATGTGAAATATGATTTCTAATATGAACTTCGCATCTTTATTTGAGCCATTTTAACCATATATGGCAACATCTGAGTTACCTCGAGAACAGTGCTTGCACAAGTACTCGGTCCTCTTCAAATCCTGAATTTCATGCTCGATGGGAATTGGGTCAATGTCCTCCGACATGTACAACTTCGTGAGCTTCGGATAATCGTCGGCAAACTAGATTTTATATAAAAAAAACTTTAACGTTATTATGTTATGTAGTGATTGCAAACTAAACTTTGTGATTTTATTCCTTCCGATACCCCTCCTCCTCCTTCGCCCCACTAAGACGTAAATCGTGTTTGACGACCGTTTAGTGCAACTGTAGCAATCCTGCCTTTCGAACCTATGGTCCTGGGTCTCAAAAGGCGCAGATATTTGTGTGATGAATACGAGCATTTTGACCTGAGCCATGAGTATTTTTATTTCTATAAATTTTAAATATCTATGCATCATATAAGTATGCAGATACATATTAAAAGCGTATGCGTTACCTAAGCACCCACACAAACCTTACAGTACTATAGGCTAGCCCGATTGGTGGGAATGTAAGTAATATTATTAAAATACACTAAATAATAATAAACGTGGCTGGTAGATAAAATTAGGTACAATTATATCTATAGCAAATTGAGAATTTTACGCTGCATAGAACCATTACAACATTTCAGCCGAAAGCAGGTCCACTGCTGGACAGAAGCGTCTAAAAAACTGGGGCTCCGCAGGCGGTTTGAAGATCGCAGTAGAAGACCATAATTCCAGAAACACTCCGGCCCATTTTACCTATGGAAGGTGTAGCTATTACCTCCAGTTTCATTTTTCGCTTTTTACGATACTCTTTAGTGTGAGAAGTTGTTGTACCACACGGCACATCGTTTAATTTATTCGAACCTTAATCCAGTTAAAATTCGAGCTTTGTCAACACAGAGTACTTTTCATTCTGCGCTAAGTGTCTAAAACGAAATCAGCTCATTGACTAGTAAATGATAAGTAGCTCCAAAAATCCGCGAGCGAAAGTAAGTAGCGCCTGGGTTGCAGTAAGTCTAATGGTGGATAGTATCATTGGAAATTCTGTAGTATTCATGAAAATTAATAGACACCAAAATATCACCCTTTTCACAACCGTCTAGCAGTGTTTGACGGACACATGTTATATCTAATCTGTACAGTACAGCAAATCGGAGCAGAGTATAACGATAATGACTGAGCTTAACAAAAAAATTCTGGTCCTTAAGTTCTTTCAAAGGGTACTTATAAAATCTGTCACCCGTTCAACAGCCTTTTTGTAATATTCATGTTGTATAGGGCACAGCACATCCGGGCAGCGGCGCGGCGCATCCCTTGGCTTGAGTGCATCGCGACTCAGTCCAACGATCAAACAGTTGTCGTCCACGGCCTTACGACGAGGGCTTTTGCTATAATTGGTTTTTAAATATATTATAATGACACATTGCAGTAGATCTATATCCCAATAAATTGATCTACGTATAAGTACTCAACCGAATATCAACTTCAACATAACACCAGATACTTTTAATTAAAACTTAAACAAGAGAATCCATATTGAAAATCTTTCGTGGTGACGTTTTAGGCGTGGTAAGGATATACAACAATAACAACTTAATACAAGTTACGATTTATAATACCTACTTTATTATAGTTATGTCATACACAAGAAAATGCGCACTTTCTCAAAGTTACACGTCTATCTATCCTACATTAAAAAAAGAATTATACCCTGACTAGGCAACTGAGTAATCTAAATAAAATTCGTGACCTACGTCTACAACTTACGGCTTAACTTTTCTCCCAAAATCCACCATCGTAACCGATTGATATTCAATCTCACCGTCAAAGACTGACATTGTTTATAAAATCTCAGTAAAACTTAAAAAAATTAAATATGTTCTTTGGGAGACAGTCTCTCCTCCTGGTAATTTCACATTGTCATTAAGATTGTAAAGCTCAGAACAATAACTAAAGCTATAGAAGGAGCGCTATAATAACAACACAATACGTTAGTTCGTACTATTTTTACTTATACAGTTGCAAATGTGTAAGAAAGAAATAAGTATACAGATTTTGTTTCGTAATTTACAAGGTCGTCACTAGTTTCCCTTACGTCAGTGATGCAATGGCATCGATATTACTATCGATAAAAATAAAGTCAAAAACATACTTAACATTTTTCGTATGCTGTTGGTATATCAATGACACTAGAACGGATGGTAATGAGTCATAATAAACACGTGTAGAATCTTCAATATGAACATTTTATAATGCAGTATTCATGGGTAGAATTTTTGACCCGTACCAATTTATGCGTGTATCTAGAGAAACCAGGTAGGTACAGTTAAAAAATTGCACCTTGTATAGGCATATCCTTTTAGGCTACACGTTTATATTTTGAGTAAGACCTCTAGCTCTAGTACATTGGTGAACACTGATTACTAGATTAAAAAAGGGAAAAAAAAGGAAATTAATAAATTATTTAAATTAAATTAACAAACTATTATTTTTTACATATTTGCTTATTGTTTACCTATTTTCTGTCGAGAAAGTATCGGGAAAAGATCAATAATATACAAAATGTTTGTTATTCATCCAAATTTATTTCATCAACTACAAAGTATGCTCCTTCAGAAACGAAACACTTACGACAACGAATAATCTAATCAACATAACATTTTTCAAACGCTGTTTCCGGAATTGACTTCAGTTCTCGCCGCGAATTCTCCTTTATGTCTTTTACCGATTAAAAACGGGTGCCATTTTCTGTAAATAAGATATTAGTTCAGATATATCGGAATCAGTATTTGTTTTAACTGTGGTCATAGATTTGGGGCGTTTACTTGGTGGTTCATAATTCCTTCTGAATGCGATAGTGGTTTCTGAAACACAAAAATATTATTGTAAATAAGCTATGATTATTATTTGGGATACACGCTGCCACAATGTTAATTAACAATCTGAATATTTATTGGTAGGATCGAAATAATTATATGACAAATCAAGACTAAGATAATGTTTGGAATAAAAAAGGAGCAATTTCATGTTCTGTAAATGTAATGTGGGTAAAGCATTTGCTTTCAGCCGCCGAAATTTAATGTTTTCATGTGACTGAAATGACTGCGGTCTAAAATGTTTCGAACAAATGTGACTGTGCGCTTTCGGTGTCCAATTGTTCCTTGATATACAGCGTATCCATTCAGTTCTAATAGGTTCATCTTTGGGAAAACTAAAGCAAAAAGTAAAAACCAAATAATGTTGACATCGATAACAAAAAACACATCACTATCATACTATCATATACAAAACAAAAGGCATGAAAATAAGACAATTTAAACCAAAACTCATGGAGAAATCTATTTGTAATATTAATTTACTACAATTTTCTGAATATACCGTTGTTATATTGTCAAAATATGAGAATTTAGATACAAAACTCACCGATGAAATGATAACACCTCATCCGTATTTTCTTTTCGTGATATATGAGACTTGCAGTCTGGAACAACACAAGCCATCCTGGACGCGGACTCACAGATGTCTGAAGCGTCTTTATGCACACTTTCCTGTTATTTTATCACGATCTTCCTTGCAAAATAATAAAATTTCACGCTAGCCGCTCACAAAGCTGTTCGGCCACTGTAATACGACCGCATTGAATTTGGTATTACTTCAGAAACAACGTTCATCAAAGACGTGCTTTTAATTTGCTAGTATAATATACAACCAAATTACAACCATTTGACATTTGTACTTTGAGAGTTTGTGACAATGACGTAAAAATAAAACCTTACAATTGTTGTCTATTTCGCTCTTACCCATGTATGTTAGATTACTTTAAGTGAATACGAGAGCTGTTATACAGTTTTTTTTTTTTTTTTATTTTTTTTTTATTTTAGCGCTCCTTCTATAGCTTTAGTTATTGTTCTGAGTTGTAAAGTGTATTAAGGGGGTCACATTATTTTTTTATTATTATACTCTTTGAGTGTCAGAACAAGTATGGTCTCTTTATGCTTATATAGAAATGACGATTAAATTCAGTTGTTGTTTTTAACTAGTTATTTTTTCTTGTTAATTTTAAAAAAATAATTTAAAAATTATGTTTTTACGTTTTATCATTTTAAAAAACCTGTTAAAAATTAATATTTTATTTATTTCTTAGCAACCGTATTCCCAAATTTAAATAATAACTTTTCAGTATCCGGTAAAAATATTTCATTACAATAACTTTTGTTGAATTATACCCCAAAAATAGACTTTTACCATAGAGTCACTTTTACTAAAACTGCGCTTTTATTCCTTTTCCGTACTGTTGTGAATAAAATAATTGCTAAAGATAAATAGTTTGAATTTACAAACCACAGGCACAAACAATATTTTTCAGGCATGTTTAATTGTTTATACCTCTTTGCTATCCGACGGAAGCGGTTAAAGGGTTAAGTGTACAAGCCGAAAGTGTATCTTTGGGAAATAAAAGCTTAAGTTTTGTTTAATTATGATTTATTTAGTTATCCTTTCCATCTAAAAATATTTCTCTTTAAGTGTACAACCCGAAAGTGTTTTGAGGATTAAAAGCGTAGTTTTTTGTCTCTATGGGGAAAGTGTTATTCATTTTGTTTATGTATTTGTTTCTGTTTTTCCCATTTAATATATAAGTCAATGTATTATTCTCTTTTGTTGAAATATCTGGTATTGAAATGAAGAAAAAAGAACTACTATATACATGATCTCACTTTATTTCAAACATTTACATTAATTCACTGTGCATAGGCACCTAAATACCTGCACAGTGATCGTTTCGTCATTATTTCTTTACATTATTTCGACAAAAATAAATTCAAGTTAAAATAGTTTTAAGGTCCAGTCAATAGCACATCAAGCTACCTAAAACTATCAAATCTCTACGATCGATTTACAACTTTATGGCCTACAGAGTTAAATATCAATTCAGAACCTTTGAAATTGTGGTATTTTCATTTGCTATTGTCCATTCCTATTTAAGACGAGACTTAAAGCGGTAACGTTACATTGCCATAACCTCCTTCTACAAGTCACACAAAATTCTGATTAATAATACTAGATGTTTAATCAAAATTCACGTTCTGTTAATTTAACACAAATCGACTTTATTTGTATTTAACAAAGGGTATTTGACATAGTTAACAAATAAATAAGTATTGTATTGAACACTATAGAATTTAAGGTCCTAATTAATAATATTTGACTTAAATTACAAATAAAAAATATTAAATATTTTATTTTCCTAAATAAAAATTAGAGTTTTTGAATCTGTGCATCATTTAGACGAAACGTCTCAACGACCAATCAGAGTACGTGACGTCACGATGTAATAAATAATGTCTTGTCATGTCATTGTCTAATATAAATAAACAACTTTGCTTTAACCTCAAAATTTTACTAGTTTAAGTAGCTACAGTTCTATCAAACGTAAATTATCAATATTTATAGATATATTCAAGTAATACTACTTACATCAAAATGATCCTCGCAAAAATAAATTGAAGATTTGGGCGATACACTTGTCGGATCACGTCATCGAGCACATACCCCAATAGAGTAGAAATGTCAATCATTTTGTTTGAAAACAATTCCGCTAATTCGCCGCTACTCACGCTGATCTAACTGCGCTCCGATTGGCTATCCTAAGGTCAACTATTACTCTAGAGATGTGGTAGTGTCCAAGTATCTAAGGTTCATCGATATCGATAGCCAATACATCAGTAATTATAGCAATAGTGAATAATACATACGTGTTCTCTTATGGAAATAAATGCCTATAAATGCTGCTAGTGATCAAATAAGAAGATATTAACCGCTGAATTGCACCTCAACAAGAACCAAACCAATTACCAAATTACATTTAATTAGTTGTATTAAAAGTAAAAATTAAATGATCAATTAACCATTTATTGGATTACTGATTTTTAAAATGAATTAGCTTCGTATAAATTCTTCTGACTGATTGTTTTTCATCATGTCTTTTTATTGCTAAAAAAAGCAATTTCAAAAAAAAATCTTTGTTAAAAACCATTTATTCAAAAAAGTATAAAAACCGTTCAACCGTTTATTTCAAATACGCTATATACCTAATATATCGGTATAATCGATCATAGGCGGGGAGCCGGTTCCACTGAAACTCCCGTCATAGCGGAATCAAAAAAAAAAAACTAAATAAATAGTACATAAGTATAGGAATAAATTAAGGACGGTATGCGTGGATTCCTATTGCCGAAACAATGTTAAAAAAATATTTATAAAAATGAAAATATGTTTTACCGTCATCGCGGATATTAATTTTTTTTAATGTATTCGATAGCAAACTTTATTGGCTTTTAGAAAAAAATCACGAATACCACTTTTTTCTGCCGGAAGGGTCTGGCATACCTATTTGAAGTGTGTGATGAGGGCTAAAATTGGTTGGCCACTGAGCCAATTTGTATTTTATTTGAACCAACTGAATGTGGATTGCAACTGAATCAAGAAAATAAGTTGGGACCATTGTGGTATAAAGGCCCAACAGCACCTTCAAAAGTTGAAGAAATTCTTAGTGGCCAATTAAATAAGGAAGAAAGTGAAGAATCAGAAAATGAAAACCGTTGTGATATAGAAGAAATTGATTTCGATGATTATCAATAAATATACTAATTTTGAGAATAAACTCCTGTCAATTATTTCAATGTTATTTTATCGTTTTCATTATGTAAAATAAAGATTCCCCTACAATTCCTTGAATCATATTAATCCTCATATTCTTTTAAATCTATGCAGAGAAAAAGACATCTTATTCCACAAAAAGCATTTACTCCAAAATAAATTTATTGAACATCGTACATTTTGGAGTAGATGCTAATATAGTTTATGCACTTCAAAATTGTATGCGGGATTTTTCCGGCAGTTTTTGAGCGCGCATACCGAGATATTTTTAAAAATTACTTAAAAATAAATAAATAAATGTTTCCGGCATGATGGAGAAATTTTAGCCCTCATCACACACTTCAAATAGGCCAGACCATTCCAGCAGAAAAAAAGTGGTTTGCGTGATTTTGTCTAATAGCCAATAAAATTTACTATCGAATACATTAAAAAAAATATATCCGTGATGACGGTAAAACATTTTTTCATTTTTTTTTCAATATTTTTTTTAACATTGTTTCGGCAATAGGAATCCACGCATACCAAGCTTAATTTATTCCTATACTTAAGTACTATTTATTTAAATAATTTTTTTTTGATTCCGCTATGACGGGACTTTCAGTGTTACCGGCTCCTGGACTATTAAGACTTACATAATCAATAATGCACAACACTATCAATTAGATCATTAATGCAAATATTATAATTTCAAAATTACTTTTATGTTTGAAAAAAATATGTAATAAACTACAATAATGTTATTTATCGATACACCCCTTGATCCTTTGAATGCAACACTAGTGTTGAGAGCGTAGACTAGAAAGAGATGGCGTAATGAGAAATTACGTTATGTGGAAGCAGAACGCATAGACACCTGAACACGTGCGTCAACCATTTCACTTTGATTGTCCAGTTTAACTTGAGCCCTGACAATTTTTTATAAAAAGAAATTTTTAACTATAACTTTCCGATGAAAGGTTATTCCGTCAGTTTTATAATTTGAAGTTCTGCTCTTTTTTCCACACCACCGAATAGAACGACACGCCATTATGAAACTATTTAATTGAAATTAATTTCGGAATAAGCAGACACGTCCGCACAGATCCAATACTGGTTTTGTACTGTTTGAGTGGGAGCGAGCGTTAATATTTATAAGTGACAAATCACTAATCAGTTGCGGAGGCGGACAGCCCAATATTACCACTCTATTGGGGTATGTGCTCGATGGATCACGTCGTGTTAACTGCAGCCACTTTACACGAAGATTTTGCGATTGTGGCACGTGCATAAATAATTTAGAAGGGTTTTTGATACTCGTATTTTCACACAAAGGAACGGCACATATTCTATAGGACTTTGAAGCCATTTTTTAAAGAATCATGAACGAAAAACTAATCTCTCACGTATTGTTTACATAAAGACTATTACATCGTGACGTCACGCCTTTGATTTGTCACGTGACCTAGCGTTTCAGCGGGAAATACAAAATGTAATTATTAAAACTATCTTTTTGTTATTAAAATGGCTCTAAATATAAGAGAAAGATTTTTCAAGCGTATCTCTAGCGACTTTAGAACATTTTGAAGTACCTTACGAAAATCTGTCAAATACCCTATTTTCATTTAACAGTCATCACAGCAAAACTATACATATCCGATGAAAGATTTAAAGACACAGCGCAACAGAATTAGACACAGCCTTCGCTTAGCAATGCGATACACAAACTGGATAATATAAAGATAGAGTTGTCAATATTATAATTACACATTTATTTCTATCCTAGCTAATAAACATATATATTGACATGAATTATTGAAAATATAAAATATCTGTGTTATTGGATGCTTTATCGGATGGTATGGTCATGATTGTACCGTATCGTGTTCTATTCTTGTTCAATAACTCCGGAATTGGTATCAAAATAAACAGCCGACTATAATTTTTTAACATATAATGTTTACTTAAATCACTAGATACACACAATTATCATAATGTGGCACTTTTTCCAAGCAACTTCTTTACTCTCATATTGACAGGGCTCAGAACCGGTACATAGATACCAATAAATATACTTCGGTTCGGTTAATTTCATTTAAGCGATTGAAGTTATTTTGAAATTTACACTAACTGATACATAGCCTCAATTAAAACTATTTACTGAGACGCGTTAGTGTCGTTTGATTACAAATGCTGTCTACACGTGCATCTATCAATTGCGACTGGCGAGGAGCTCCTTTTTAAGTGACAAAGCACGAGTTCATTTAGAAATTACACCCATATAACAAATAATGGTGACAAAATCAAACGATCATTTTATATATACCTATTCAATAATTATGATATCCGAGCCCTGCATATTACTTATACAAATATATAAAAAATAATAGTTAATAAGTCAGACACTGGTTAAAATATAAATTTAAATTATTGTTTTTGACTGACATATGAATGAGTCAACAAATATTTACTCACTTTATACAAAATATTTATTTTTACTTCCATATATAAAATATGAACAATAGACTAATGTATTATATACTCAGTCGCATTCTCACATTTTTCTTCTCAACAAATATGTTTATAATAACACTATAATATACAGGCCGTAATGTTTAAGGAAATTTACCGTACAGACTTTAACAAGGCCTTTTATTAGAATTATCATAATTTGTTATGCTTTTAACCACATTATATAAATAAATATAACTTTTAAAATAACAACAATAAAGCAATCAATCAGCATGTAGTTAAGAACAAATGTGTTTTGTTTATAATTTTAATACAACTATAATATTTAGACTTCATTTTATTTCGTCATTATTTAAAATAAATACTGGGTATGATGAGTAACCCTCTTACAACTAAAAGAAATTTTAAAATTGCCTTTTTCGGATCCATCCATTTTACTTATAATTTTAAACAAACATGACACAAAGACTTGTGATTTGATTTTTAATCACTTTATATTTTGTTGTCACTTACGTAACTACAATAACACTATATTGCTTTAAACTTTCAGTAACTAAAATAAAATATGGTGCTATATAAATCCAGTTATAATGAATAATAAACACAGCAACACTATTTTATCAAAAACTTAAGCAGTGGAATCATAATGGTTTTAGATTTATAAGAAATAGTGATATAACCAAACAACTCTATAATCTAAGATCACAGTGGTTTGTGTGTTTGTCTGTCCGCTCTTTTTCCATTGTATCAATAACGTTACCATAGCAACGTGTTAACCGCAAGTAGTTCGTCTACCAGACGCTAGATGGCGCTAACGGAAAAAGATTTAATAATAGAAAAAATTTAAAGAATTTTGTCCACCCGTGCGAAGCCGGGACGGGCCGCTAGTAGAATAAAATAACATAAGATGTATGTTTTGATTATCATTTTTCTAATTATACCACACTGAAAAACCATATGATTCATGTAAGTGTCCAGTGTAAAGGATCTTATTAAGCAATATTTGTTAGTTAGACAAAGTCAGAATGCAACGCTGCTTATTTATATATTATTTAGTAAACAAGTAACAATCCCAGTAAATATGAAATGCTGACAAAACATGTAAACATAAAGTGCCTTCTAAACTCATCAAACAATGGATATTATATAAACTGTGGTTTAAATATATGTGAATAAAAAAATGCTTATCACATAACTTAAAATCTATTACTTCATGTTTAGCGATACGAATAAAAGTAATTTTTGGTCCGATGCCGATTCAGTCGTTATTTGAAATTTTATCAAAATGAATCTTAAAACCTTTTCTTAAAACTTACATGATTTCAACATAAATGGGAGTGATATTTAATTAGCTGCTTTTGACAAAGTTGTGCATTGTTGAGATCTGTAGCTTTCGGACAAAAATAAGCATAGTTTTTATAAATAATTAAATCTAAAATATGTTGGCACTATGGGTGGACTATTTTAGCTATTAGTTGTTCGACGTAACATATAAATAATATCCACCCATTATTGTATGGGGTAAGATAGGGTGAAATTCTAAAGATTTTTTCCTACCGCGGAGCTATAAAAATTGGTAGAATAGACGAGATGCTTAAAATAAGACTTTTAGGTATCTCTTTTGTCTATTTTGTAGGGAGAACCTTACATACAGACACAAATATGTTGTAAATATAATCGCTTTGAAACGGTATTCAGTGTTTTGATTCTCTTGATTGGACTAAAATTAAAATGATATTTGATTGTGTAAATAAAACTCTCAGAGCTTGTTCTGCAAATATATGAACTTATACAACTGTGGAACTTAATACCTCATACGCCTTATTACGATACCAACCGTCAATTAGCGTAAAGATGTATTTTTATAGAGGTATTTCTATTATATATTATTTTCAGATGTGAAATGGCACGAATTTACAGAGCAAAAAGGTCGTCTCAATAATATCGACAAGAATTGTGAAACAAATACATAAGAATTTCCTCTTGAGCATATTCAATACCCAAATTTGATCCGTTAACGTTTGAGGAAGTCAAGTAAACCTAGCTTTAGCTGTACGCATTGAACTGAAGTACGCGACGAATTTCATGTTTATGGGCAGGGTAATCTATTCGACTCTGCTATATACTGACTGTGCGCGTTATTTATATAATAAACGAAACTTTCTGCCATAATATAAGTCGGTTACATAGGGTATATGGGGTTATAATAGTTTAAAAATAAAATCAGTCTATAACAAGTCTAAATAAGATATAGTGTGTCGGAATTAGCAGTTGGTCAGTAAAAAGTTCAATGCTTTTATGATCATTTTCTCAATTATACTTTCGTATTATATAACACTTATTAATTTATGCAATTCTTGAAACTAGGGTAAGTCAGGATAAGTCAAGATAAGTCTTATCGTCATAAGTAACGTCAATTTTATGTATTGCTTAATTGCAGATTTAAAGCGAAAGTCCAATATTTTTTGCTAAATGAATTTACTGCCTCAACGCCCTATATTTGTTTCTGATTCCAGAATAGACCCTATAGATGGCCATGTCCAGCTTCGACTGAAGGGACGACACTTATTGCGATGATAATTTATTTGCCTCAAAGTTAAAAAGGAATTCCTGTTATTATGTGAGTCGATTTATTGTCACTTTGTTAGTTAATTTCAGTGATACGATTCGCCTGTGTTGTATTGTTCCTAACACAAGATTCCAGCTTTAATTTATTACTATAGTAAAACAAAATTAATAAAGCTTTATATAAAACATTTTTTATATAATGTTTATGGGTTCTTACATTTAAATTTTTATACAAAAATAACTAACCAGTATAAAGTAAAAACAATTGTCAAGCCAACCTAAAAAAAAATGTTGATTGTTAACCTACAAAATAAAAGGCTCAGTCAAGCCTTAACATAAACCTGCTTTAAATAAAGAATTTTATATTATACTTTTAATTGTTTGTTTATCATACAGGTATCTCATACATCTTTTAAGTGATTCTAAAATCGTAAGAGCCTTAGCAAAAACTGCACCCTAGACGCCAAATATGAAATTAAGTGCCACTGACGAATTCTGTATGCTTATATCAAGAAAGTGAAACTCCTCTATGCATGTTATATGATTATGAACCTCTCATACAAAACAAATCATTCTGCTGGGTCTATTCCGAGCTAACTATAATCACTTCTTTCTCATCTGAGTCTACACAAAATTACCTGGATTACTAAAGAGTACATGATATTGATTTAAGTAAAAGAGATGCTGTAATATGAAAGGAATTGATAGCTCTTCAAGATTGCAGTAATTTCAATGTCGTTTAAAATAACAAAGCCTAAATATAAGAAAATATATACAAACAGAAGATGACAGCCACAACTGTGTTACTACAATTTTATTTTTCAGTTTCCATGATTATATCAACTCTGCTTTACATAGCAGTTATGATAAACGTTTACCAATTTTGTAGCTTCCATTCGACATAGATATGAAAACATTTAAACAAAACAACTTTTTATTGAATACTCGCATATAAAATACTAAGGACCTAATAAGACTGCGGACTTTAGTCGTCGAAATGTCAGGATTAAATATAAAATATGCGCCAGTATCCGGTAAAAAGTTCGTCTTATTTAATAAGTGATATGCTCAGAATATAAAAACTAAATAGACATATGAGAACTGCCATTTTTTAATAAATAAAGTGCTTGTTAACCAATTCCTTTGAATAGATAAAAACAGTAACTAGCCAATCTAGTTCTTAAGAGGTATCAGTTCAGACATTGCTAGTATTACTTCTTTGTTGTATTTTTAGTAAAAAAAAATTTTTTAATAATCTTTGATATTTCATAAATAATGCTTGTTGGAAAATTGAAAATATTACGTTTTTCAAATAGGTTGAATTCGAATAATATCTATCAGTGGTTTACTTGTGTCAGTCTTAGCCTACGGCACCCTGAAAGGCACTACCAGGTCTTCATGGTGTTCTACACGCAGTTCAGATATGGCGGCCGCAGCTTTCTTCACAGAATTAGTTATCTGGAATAAATAAAAGATCGATGAAGAAATGCCTGGGATGTATAATAAAAAAACACATTAAATATTAGGTCCTTATTATGAAACTGACGATTTTTTTTCTTACATACTTCACTTCAAACCATATTTTTAAGATATCTCAACAAACAAATTCCGGTTATTTATTAGTAGTTGTATATATTTACATGTGTATTATTTCTGGTTTCCCAGAATTGGAAATTTGTGACACTTTGTAGCTTTTTAAATTCTTACACTATTTTTATTTTACTTTGATAATTATCAATGATATTTATGATAATTATAATTATCAATAAAATACACATATTTTCATGAAGTTACTAAAGAAATTAAAAAAGTTTAATGTCAAACAAGCTTTTTCAGCAAATATCTATACAAATCGACAATTCTTTAGGTAATTTTAAGTAACATCAATTAATTAAGAAAATATAATATTTTCGTCAATTTACTTTTTATACTTTACTAGAAATTATGGACAGCGCAGTGTCGATGTAAAACAATGCCGTAATCATAATTGTATTAAAATAATATTTTTTATGCTTTTTTTAAAAATAGGTTCATATAATACTCAGCGTATACAATCATAATGCTTTTTTTGTGTGCAAGCCGGTGAAAAAAATTTTAAGCAAGTAGACACAAACATAATCTTGGCAGTGTTCGCGGTAGCGATATTACAAAAGCTGAATCTACATAAGACACATTGGTATCCTCAATTATTTACACCGAAAATAGATCTGTTACATTATAAAGTAAAGCTATATAAAATAAATGCGAATTTACTAATAATTCTCACAGTTAAAATATTCACCGTCGCCATGCAGGCCCAGTGTGTATTTGTGGGTGCTACGACTATAGATGCAGCTGCGACCAAGGTGCTCGAGATAACATTGTTTTGGTCACGAAAACTTGATTAATACTATAATTATATACAAATTCTTTTAATAAAACACGACTAATTGGGATCCCTGTGTGGTATCCGGTAGAGTGGAATAGCACCAACCCTTCAGAAATAATTATTCTAGAAGTAATTACCATGCACCTGCAGTGAATCACAAAATGTGCAGCACCGTTTTCCGAGTTATGGTCTTTCACTACGATCTCTCTCTTGACGTGGAGAAAACAAAACCTTCATTATTTTTGTTTAGAAGGCTTCCGTCATGCAGCGGAATGCCTATTGGAGGATGATGATGCATTATAATTGAAACTCGATCAAACGGAACAGCAACAAAACCGCCGACCAGTGTTAGGCGGTTCTTTGAACAAACTGAGTCATAAACAATCAGCCTATAAAGAAATCAAACCAAACATTGCTTAACTGAGAATGTCACTTTATTCGGCTAGTCTTCAGATTAACAATGAGGCGGCAAGATTTTTTTAGACATTTCATCTGCATTTCTATTTCAATTGCATTAACTCCTTATAGGTTCGGAATTATTTTTCCATTCGCCTGTGCAAGCAATTTTGAAAGCGATAATAATCTCCATGGCACTGAACAATCAACAGTAAGTCGGCTTACCAAAGGCTACCAAACTTCAAGGTCAGCTAAACAAATTTAACTCTAATAATAATATAATGCCATGTTGTTTTCAGTACCAATCTGCACTAACAAACCGATAAACAGTAGTTAATTTATAACGAATATATATTATTCTTCATTAATAATTTTATGAACTGAAACAGCAGCTTAGTACAAACACGTAAATTCACACATATTCATATGTGCCTTCGCTGTTATAATATTGGAACAAATAAAAAACCGCTTCTGCATACAAACTGACTTTTTCATAAAAGACTGGAAGTAAAAGTTTTGGTAGTACAGAAACATAGTGTAAATGACGGTTATTAGAGATTTCGGTTTGGTAGATAGAGTAACATGCCCCCAGATACGAGTTACCCAGATCATTGAAAGTGTTGACCTCATAGCATTTACATATCCCTTCACAGTATACAAACCCGCAAATCATAAAATATGCGTATTTGACACATGTATACTAACAAACAGGCTTCAAAACATGTCAATGATTTCAAACAAATATAACGAATGAAACAGTCATTTGTACTTAAATTTGTATGTTCTATTTCAATATATAGCAATACTTTTAATATTTGTATAGTCAATAACTGTCAATTATCTTGTTCAAAGTGACACACCAAAGCCGGCGGGAGTAGAAATTTATCTCCTTTAATATTACGAGGTCGTCGTGCTTTGCGAGTAGATGCAAAATTCAAAATTATTATTTATATTAGATACTACTAATATAACTTTTAGAATTACAAATTGAAACAATTAAAAACGCAGCAACAGCTTTGCAGAATTCCAGGTATTCGTGACATTGCGCAAATACAAAAAGAAATATGGTCAAAAGACACAGCGTAAACACAAACGCAACAGCCAAATAATGGATTCTCAAAAAGTCAGATTTGCAATAAAAGAGATTACAGAATGAAACAAATGGTCTAAAATACAAATGACAAAATCGCCTGAAACTTTGCCTCTCCTTGGCACTGAATGTTAACTAGGTATTCATAAAATATGTAGTTTCTTACAAAGTCTTTGTCATCGTTGCTGAGAGCTGGTTTAGCCAGCAACGCAGTCCTCTCGGCGTGCGAAACGTCTGCAAGAAGGCGTGGAGGCGGAGGTGCGGGCGGCGCCGGCGCAGCGGCAACGCGCGCCGTGTACGCACGTATGCGCTCACTGTACGCGCCTGGCTCCAATGCGTACGGGCCTAGCGCACCCACGTCTATAACGTTACTGGAAATCAAATAAAATTTGTTTTAACATAGGCTTTTTCTATAAAATATTTAGCTCAGTCACTTTCTTGTTTCTAATCATATATAGTTAACTAGAGATACAGCTGAAGCCAAAGGTTTACTTATTCAGTCAAATATTGACAGATTAAAATTTTATTAGTTTATTTTTATTTTGCTCACATGTTTACATGGCGTGCTAAAGCAGTGCAAATAGTCACACTTTTAACTTACAAATCTATTACTATTCTATGTTGTCCTTCTAAATTTCATCTAATCCCTTTTATATTGGTCTCAGCCTAATTTTTTTTCAGAACTTAGGCAGCTGAGACTGCTCTATACAATCTTTTATGCAACCCGTATGGGAGAGTATTCTCCTTACACGAAATGTAAGATTCACTATCTCATTAACTGTTCACACCCATAAACTTCAATCTATCAATCCATTAGTATACTCCACTCAACTGTCGTTATCGCTAATTCCTTTACTGTTTATGCTATTCAACTCTGGAATAGACTACCTGGACCCATTAGAAAATCTCCTAATAAATTCGCCTTCAAAAGGAAATTTCGAACATGTCTCCGAGAAAGTAAAGGCAAAATCATCATTTACCACTTTCTTACTAGTTTGTATATATTTTATGTTATAATGTAAGCATTAAGTCCGCCTATTGTACTAATGTTACAATGTGTTCAATAAAGTTTTATCAATAAATGTTAACAGAAGTAAGTAAATTAGTAAGAGGGTGATATCATAATTATAAAGGAGAATGACCTAAGCCTATGAATATTGTGAATGACACAAAGACAGCATTTTATGATGTAAATATTTTGATTATAAGGCTTTAATTACTTATTCTTCATAAATTATATAATGGTAAGACATACTTATAATCAAAGAATAATAATATGATTTTAAACCTAACCTTAAAACAACTCAAAATAAATTCTTAAATAAATATTAATTTTTTAAGTAAATTTGTTGGTTTGACTGCTTTGTTTATTGGTAGGATTTGATAAAGTGATTTTAATTGTACTCGATTTATTAACGTGATATAATAATCACAATCTATCCTTTTTACTGAAATTTTCTATGAGCTTTTCCACATCATAACTAATTTGCAAAAAAATTGACACTAAAGCTACAGGGGATCAAGACATTTTATATAAGTAAGATTTAAAGGAACAATCATATGTCACCAGCAACAAATAATATTCACAAATAAACATGGAAAAAACATTCATTAGACTTGGAAATCAATACATGATATCATGTTAATGTGCATGATATAAACAGAAAAGGCAAATTCAATGATTATAACAAATCCCTCTTATCATATGAACTCTATATTTAATGTGTAAAACAAAGCTTTATCTGTGCACTGTTAAAACTTATTTATCTATAAGGATACACTGATATTATTGCACAATGTGTAATGTAAGACAGGAGAGACATTGTTAAAAAATTTTGGTTAAGCATTTTATAATGCAAGTCAATGTAAATAAATGATGACAATTATTATTAGAAATGATTAAATGAGTGCCAACTAGTTACTTTTATTGATAATGTTGTTATTTTGTCATTCACTTGTAATGCGGCCAACAAAAGAATGCATTTCTGACATCTGTCCGTTGATCATGACTAATGTCATGTTATGTGAAAAAAACCAAAAAGTAATCTAAGTTTCATTATTACTTGTTTGTTTGGATTCTAATTTCGGAAAGTAACTTAATATATAAAGAATATGAAAATGAGATAGCAATAGTCAGAAATATTTACTAAAAAATATTAAAAAATATCTCGAAAACGAGTTGCGACTGCAAAATAAACAAATTTAATTGGATTCAAGGTGCTGTCTTCATCATCATCTTCTTCTGAATGTCTCGTTCTAAGTTTTCGAAAATAGAATTTTTCATTTCTTCGACGACGTTAGCCCAATCATTTTTTATTACTTTCCCACAGGCTTCTTTTATTAAGCTCAGGATCTTTTTTGCACTGAATGCCGGAGAGGTTACCTTTTCTTTGAGCCCAGACTTACAAATCGTAATAATAGGGAGGGATTCTCAGAATGCGATGACCATATTCCAGAGCCAATTCATCTATTTCATAAGACACATTTGCCGGCTTAATGTTTTTAACTAATTTGATTAATTCTGCTTTTAGCATTTGCATATTTACATTAATTCCGTTTGAGGCTACAAACAAACGGAATTGATTCAAAGCCATCTATTCTTCTTTTCTATTGGCTCGAGTTTGTGATTTGGCTGTGTTCTTGGCTGTGTTCTTACCATATGGGGCGTTATCCATAAGTATTACCTACAGAAGGTTCTGGCAAGTCGGGCAATAGCACATTCTGGAATCACTCTTTAAATGTGTAGACATTCATTTCTTCATGATAGTCAGTAGTCATTTTTGATTCAAATTCGAGTAAGCCGTTCTCTACGAAACCTTATTGTGCAGAACCGGCTACTTTCGACGTAGACGCTTGTATATCAACTGTCCAAGAACGGGAAAGCGTATGATTGGCGTCGTCAATGAATACGACGTTATCCCAGTTATCGATTTTTATCGCTTCCCTTGAAAATGTTACTTGTTTTAAAATTATATCATAACAATCTAAAAGAACTTTTCTTTTGACAGTATTTTTATATTGAAAACCAATATGTTTTGAAATTTTGGATATACATATACAAAGATGCCAAAAGCTTGGCAGGACCAAGCAAATGTATTCATTCTTCGAATAATAACTATTTATATGATTCCTTATTGCATTGGTGTCAAAGGTATCAATATCTGTCACAGTTTTTTTTCTGTTTCTTCTTCGGTGTTCATAAAATATTTCCTTCCCTGCCAGATGAGCCGAACATTTCTTTATTAATAGTTGTTATTGTTTGTTAGCTAATACCAAGTGCTTCAGAAACCATTCTGCCTTTCCCACTCAAAGTAATCTTGAAGCTTGATGATTAGCTCACGGGTTTCACTTTTTAATGTTAGTCCTCGTTTTGGCATTATTATGTACCTAACAAGGTACAACATAACACAATCGAAGTTTAGCTGGGGCACAAGAGAAGACAGAACGAGAAACACAAAATATCATTTTGCCCAACAAACCATTTGGGGTGGCCATTTGATACCATAAATAGACAAAACTACTTTTTTTCAAATAAGTATAAAAATAGTTACTAATATTACACTATTTGCCTTCCTGCATTTAGTTTGGACGCTGGTTTACAATATTATTAACTTTATTACTATATTATCGTAATAGCAAATGATGGAAAGGAAAATGCTATAGTATAATGTTAAATATAATTACTTTTATTTATTATTTTTGGTAAATCACTACAAAAATAAACTATTGATCTATCCTTGTAACAAGTGTAGGCTTGTTTAAATAAAAAATTGTATTCCTTATTTATTTAACATCAAATGTAGCAGAAAAATATAAGATTCATTTGAAATTCACAATAATATCCGTTATTATGGCAAAAAAACATGTGTTTTTATACAACATCACAAATTAAACAGCACTTCAAAGTTATGTCACCTGTTTATTATGACTTGTCAGGATCACATTCTTTTGTTGGCTGGACTATAGCTAATGATTATTGTTTCAGCTAAATCCACTTCTACTCAATATCCATATGTATTTTAAACTAAAACTTAAGCCAGACTTATTGAATAGATGAGTTCAATAAGTCTGGCTTGTTGGTTAAAAAAATTCATTGTCTTTAATTAAATATCAACTTACGTAGCAGTTTCATGTAGTATTCTGTTGAGGGCGCTTTGTTCGTCTGGCTTTCGCGGTGGAGTAGATGCAGACACCACTGGTACTGGAGTCTCCTGATGCTGTTCTGGTACTTCCAGTAGATGTGTCCGCTCATTTACAGAGTTTTCCTATTAATTTTTTTAGATAATAAATCACAGTGGGCTGTATTTACAAACAACACATTAATAATAATATTCACGTACCAACATTTGTAGCAGTTTTAGGACTAAATGTCATTTAACCCATAATAAAAAATTCCATACTTATATGTTGCAATAATACTGGTTCCTATTTATATCAGTTTCAGGAAAATATAAACAGTATAAGCACTAGGCCAGTAGAACAAACATCTATTGTGACTGATAATTAGTGCGAGTGAACTAAACAATAGATAAAAAGCCAGTCAACTCGGACATTGCAATAAAAAGGCCAAGTGTCGCTTAACGAGTATTACGAAGATTATCCATCTAAATACTTACAAGAACCGTAATTTGTCTGGCCATAATCTTTCTCGTTATCTAATTTAAACTAATAGGAACTACAAAAATTTATCGTCACAATTACCTGCGGATCATTTTCTTTGTGGCAGATACTGTAGCAGCAACCCATGACTGCGTTCTTTAGTGAATCGAAGCATGAATGCAACGCACTATCTTCCTCGTCGGACTGCATAAATATTTGAATTATTAACCTGTACCTAATGCAGTTATAAATAGACTTTTTCTGTAATTGTCGCGTAGAAAGAACGGCAACCACAAACACAGATTATTTTTCTTTTTTTATTTTATTGTCCCTTCTTTAAAAGAAGGCAAAGGGATCTAGAATCTATACAGCCTTACTTATATTGAGCGTTTTCCATTTAGAAAAAAAGTTGACACTGTTTCGCATGGTGTCGACATTTTTTATAAATGGAATACTTATATTAGGTTTTTTCTATATGGTCGACACAGTGCAACACAGTGTCAACTCTCTCTTCTAAATAGAAAACGCTCATTAATTTTCCTATTATAAAGCGCTTATCTTATTCATGTCTTCTGTCTGAAGATTTTATAAATTTCGAATTTTTCTTAAGCATTATTATCTTCTTTGTAGATTGGCTTCAATTTTTTATTAGTATGCTTCCTTGAGATTCAAATGCTGTACATTCATAAAATATGGTGCAAAGATTGATTGTTTGAGTGAGATTATTTTTCTTTTTCACCCGGTACACCAATAGTAGTAGTCATATTCCTTCTTTTTGGGACAAACAAAGATCTAAGCCATACTGCAAGTTCTTGATTTTTTTTATTCGATGATAAGATTACAAACTTATTCTTATTTGTACAGGTAGTCATTAGATTATTTCTACTCTAGTGACCTACTTGTCGGCATATTTATATTGGCAAAACTAAATGATAAAATATTATATACATATCAAAATTATTGTTGCAGAAATTGTTATTCAAATTAAGTGAAACTTAAATTCTATTACACATAGTTCTTTTCGAAATTGCCATACAGTAGCATTGGCAATAATGAGACCAAATAAGATTATTCTACCTTTTGTATGTAATGAACATTGCTTCGTGATCATTGAGATTCAAAGCTGGACACTACTCGGGCTGATTTGGATGCAAACAAGTCGGTCACTGGGACGCCCGTGTTAGCAAAGACGAAGAAAGAAAAGAAAGTGAAAAGCAGGGATGTGCGAAAAGGATAGCTTTTTAGGGTAAAAAGAGACGCAAAATACATCGGATACGGATACATTTCTCTCATTATCATTATAAAATAAGCTTATAATAACGGTAAAGTGCCTTAATAATACAATACTTCAAAATAAAAGTGAAAGGTGCGCACGATAGTTTATTCACAAAAAATGTAACACTGTCATTCGATTCGTTCCATAAATTTTACTTTTCATATTCTTTTCATACCGGGCGCCTTATATGAAACACAATTTTTAAGGAGTAATCTCTAAAAACAACATAGTAACCCTTCAAAGAAAAGGAAGGGCGTCTGTAAGGAAAAGGAATCTCCAACTTTACGGATTAATTGTATTTATATTGTTGTAAGCAGAGGCGTCTTAACCATATCAGTTTGCCCGGGTGCAAAAGCCACCAGTGCGCCCGTTTTTCAAAAAAATTGACATATTAATTTTTCATTGTATATACTGCTACAAAAATATAGAAGAAATATATCACATAAATAAGCAAGCATACGTATAATGTATTGTATAAAACGTGTATGTATTATAGTATATCGCATCCGCATCTGCATATGCGGAATATCCGCATCGATTTAGAAATCCGCATCTGCATCAGCATCCATGTAAATCGATGCGGAGCTGATGCGGATGTGTAGCAGGTCGCGACAAGTAAGAAAGGGGAGGGAGGGAGGGGAAAAAAAAACATCCGCAACATCCGTAGTGTGTATGCATCGTAGTACGTCACGCCTGTTTCCTAGAGGGGTAGGCAGAGTAGGCAGAGGGGTAAGTAAGTATTATTATAGTTTTACTAGAATGAGAAATACCGATGGCAAATTAAAAAAAAAAATGAGACAAACGTATGTCCGAGCAAGTTGAACGAAAGAGATGCACTTTTGTCAATCATGCCATGAGTTTCTGGAATTATTATAATAAATAATCCACCCTTTTTTTTATTATACATATCACCATTCATTATGTACCCTTTACATTTTTATTTCAATTTCACGAGATTTTAAATTTGCACACTTTCCAATGATTTCAGCTGATTTAATGTCTACATCTCTTTCGATACTTATAATTGCCAAATTTGTTCATCTGTCTTGTCATAGTTAATGGGAGGTAAGTTTTTATTAATTTCAGTTTTGAAAAAGACTTTTCGCCTTCAGCTTCTGTCACCGGAAGAGTCAACTATATGTGTAAAGACGTTACAAGATTTGGGAAAATAGACATTAAATTATTTGAACAAATATACTTTATAACATCCAAAGGAGTTGTTTTGTCATTTGTACAAATTATTGGCAGTAATCCAATTTATGGAATGGATCTTCCCCATCTATGTCAGAGCTCAGTCCTGATGTTAGTTTTTGCTAGGTTTTTGCTGTAAGTTGAAACAATGTGCTTTTTTTTTGTTCAATATTTTACTCTCTCCATTGATTTGCTCGTTGAAATCACCAAGAACCACCAGTTGAGCGGACGGGTATCGCTGTAGGGCCATGTCTGCCTTCTCAATAAGTTGGCCGATAAGCCTGGTAGTCTCCGCGTCTCCACTATGCGAGCGGTAGACACAAGCATAGATGATTTTCTCTAAACCTGTATCCACCAGAACCCAAATGATAGAAAGGGTGGGGTCTTCAAGATCACGGAGATGCAAATAACAGATGTCATCGCGTGCATACATGCAAACACCCGCATGAGCTCTAAAACAATGTTCAAGGACATAACCCGAGTAAGCCAGGTACGCTGCGTCAGTTGGACGTTCTTTCTGCGTCTCCGTGAGAAAGAACAGGTGCGGTTTTCTAGTCTCAAGATGGTGATGGACGGGGTCGAGATTAGAGTGCAAGCCTCTTATATTAGATATGTGTACTAGGAAGGAGAGGACGTGCCACCGCTGTTTAACCTTTTTTGACGTGATAACGTCTTATAAATTGGTTGCGGCTGGGAGTCACTTATGAAAAAGTGTAACGCTCGGTAACGTTACGATGAGTCACCGAACGAGAGAGAGGCCCGCCGAATGCCTTGCGTCTCTCTCCCACTCAACTATGATCGGTCTGCCGCGCGCATTGTGCAATTTAATTATATTCATATCAATAAATATTCTACCGAGAAAAAGACGTTGTCACGTAAAATCCCGTAAAACCGACTTTACAGGCAAAAAAAAAAAAAAAAAAAAAAAACCGACTTTTGTTACTTATTTTCATTGTGTCGTGTGAGTGAAGGTAACGAAGGACGGAAGTAGAACGAGATGCTCATTGCGAACCAAATGAGAAGAGTCAGGGCCTCACACCTCGGGATAGCCGAAGCCCCCCCAGGGGTGTCCAACGGGTCCTCTCGTCCGGGCGCCAACCGGCATGAAGGCGCACCCCCAGGATTTTTCGCGAGATGGCGGGGCAGCCTTTTGTGAGTGGCTAGCTCACTACTCGGGCCCCCAACTATCTGCGGTCAGCCAGCGGAAGAACCGTGCCTCGGATCCCGCTGCTCTCCGAATCTGAATAACCGATGCATTGCCCTAATACATCTCAATAAATCGTCCGTTGCAACCAGCACAACTGTACTGACCTGTCCTCCAATATGGCTTCACCAGACTTCAGCACTGGAACACGATCGGTTGGGACCGCTTGTCAGTGCTGTCTTTGTCTGTTGGGTGGTAACACGCCACGGCCGAAGCCTACCACCTGAAAGGGGTTTACTCCTTTAGCACCACCCAGGGGCCACGTGTGGGACATCGAGGGTTAAATCCCACGGACGCGAGTTAACTTGGACCCCCTTCTTCTTCTTCTTTATTCAATACGGTCGGTATCCGCAACTCGACGACTTAATGCGCCTATTTTGCGCCTAGAGGATGTTTAAGTCTTTATTCCAGCCATCCCAGCTCTGCCAGGAACACTCCAATCGCCTTCACCTTGGTGAGAATCCCTCGGAGACTGCCCAGCGAGCTGAGATGCTTCGCCTGGTAGTGGGCCACTTCTTCACATTCCATTATGACAGGGTGGCTGTTTCTTCCGCTTCCATGCATCCTCTGCATAGAGGGCTGTCGGTGATACCTAAATAGAAGAGGTGTCTGTTAAAATTGCCATGACCACTAATGGCGCCTGTTACCAGGCGTAGTTCTGGTCTACTTAGCTGTAAAAGGGATCTGGTTGTCTACACGTCTCCAGAGAGTTCCATTGTTGCTAGTGCAGTTTTGTTGTGTGTTCACGGATATCGTTATTGAGCCACCTGATTGGAATGGGGATGATGGGTTCTGGGCCGATTGGCTCCGTGTCAGATGTCCTTCGTGCCAACCGGTCTGCTGCCTCGTTACCTCGTGACCCACTATGACCTTTGATTCATTGGATAGTTACTTCATTGTATACCCCTACTACATTAAGGTTTAGGTGGCATTCATGGAGCAGGCTGGAAATGACTCGATAGCTACGCAATGCCTGTAGCACCGACTTGCTGTCTAAGAGGACTCTGATATTCTCGTCCCTCAGCTACCCTACTGATATCGCCTTTGCTGCCATTAAGATGCCCATGCACTCCGCTTGAATGACAGTGTTTTACAGGCTCAGGGGAAAGGCAATATTAATATTTAGGTCCTCAGAGAATACTCCCGCACCGATCCCCAATTTGGTTTTGGATCCGTCGGTGAATATCATGAGCGCCTTGTGTAATACCGCAGAGTTATTGTCCTCATCGAGATGGATTCTATATTTCTTGTCAAAGATGAAGGCGGCTTCCCGCAGCGGAGTGTCCAGCCAATCCTTCAGTAGGCCATTGAGGTGTTTTACTTTTTCAAATCTTACCAAAAAGAAGAGTCTGAGTCTCAGCGCTGTTTTTGTCGCTTCCTGTTTGATGTACAGATGGAGCGGTGTGAGATTCAGCATTGCTTCCAGTGCCGCCGTGGGGCCGTGCTTTTAGATACTGTGAGAGCACAGCAGACCTGGCGTTGTAGGCTTTGTATGTTGTGGACACAGGTTGATTGGGTGGTTTTTGGCCACCATATTACAGCCCCGTAACTTACCATTGGTCGGATCACCGTGTTGTATAGCCACAAAAAGATTTTGGGGGTCAGGCCCCACCGCTTGCCTACCATCTGCCGACACTGCCACAGAACAATGCTGGCGGTTATGACCTTGCGATCTAGGTGACTGTTCCAGTTTAGATTACTGACCAGAATTATACCTAAATATTTTACCTCCTTGGACAGTCGTGTTGATGTTTTATTTTGGAGCCCAGTAGCTGCCAAAGTTGCTTTTGTTGGTGAACATGACCATTTCAGTCTTGGTGGGGTTGACTGTTAGGTCGTACTTCTTGCACCATATCTCCAATCTCAACCAGTCTCAAAATGTTATACCAAGTGACTTGATACTTTACCAATTATTTAGAGGTGTTTTGATGATTTTCTTTGTTTGAAAATTGTGCGAACCCAATTAAGTAATCGATCAAAGCCAGCATGCAGAGTGAAATTACTTTCGCTTCTTTATACCCATAAAGAAGCGAAAGTAAATTCACTCCGAAATGATATCTGGCAACTTATCGTACTTTCCACTTTTCTCTTTTTCTGGCCATGCCATAAGAGTTGCATTTTAAATTACAAATAGACACTCAATTTCATTTATTTATTTGGTTTACCAGTAATTGTTACTCCATGAATATATATATATATATATATATAAACTCATTTGCAAAAAAAACGGGCACCTAAGCAATGAACCATTTTAAATGTTAATATTGCTTTGTTTGATAATTATAAGTAGTTTTATCCTCAAAATTTGGTAAATTAATAAGAAAATAATCGTTTTCATGAGTATTTCATAAAATTTTGATACAATTTATGGGAAATAATGCTAAACCTCACTAGTAGTGTATGTTCGCTAGTAGTGCATATGCTCATGAAGTAAAAATTAAAAAGTTTTTTTTGTTTGTTTTTCTTTAATAAAGTAAAAGCAGATAAATGTTTAGTATTGAGTGTGGACCTCTCTAGCTAAAATTACAGCTTGAATTCGTCTGGGCATGCTAACGAGTATGTCCCGGATACTTGCTTGCGGAACACGTTCCCACTCCGCAGTAATCACATTCTTCAGCTCTCTGATGGTCTGCGGAGCCGGTTGTACTGATCTCACACGCCGTTTCAGAACGTCACAGACATGCTCTATGGGATTGAGGTCGGGACTTCGAGCTGGCCAATCCAAACGACGAATGCCGACCTCTTGCACATACGCTTTAACATCGCGAGATCGGTGGGCGCGAGCATTGTTGTCCATAAAAATCGAGTCTTCACCTAGAGCGGATAATGCGGGTTGTGCATGAGGAATTAGAACTTCCGTTATGTATCGATGCCCAGTCAGTGAGCCGTTTTCAATGAAGACTAACTCTGTACGATCCATTGAATTTATTCCTGCCCAAAACATAACAGAGCCCTCACCATAAGGTGTGATTTCTTCGAATCATGCCTCTGCAAAGCGTTCTCCTTGTCTTCTTAGCACTCGCCGACGTCGATCTTCACCGAACAGAGATATCCTGGCTTCATCAGGGAACAAAACCCTATTCCAATCTTCTTGAGTCCATGATTCACATTTTCTAGCGAACCTAAGCCTGCGAACTCGGTGCTCACGGAGTAATTTTGGGCCGTGGGCCGGGCGGTGACTGCGTATATTGGCAGCGAGAAGCCTCTTCCTGACCGTCCATAGACTAATATGCACATTTCTTACTTCTTGGAGGTTGTTCTTAAGATCCACATACGAAGATTTGCGATTTCTCAATGCGCGACTTACAAGAAAACGATCATCCTGTGGTTGGGTACATGGTTTTCTTCCAGAACCAGGCCTTCTCTCGACGGAACCAGTCTCCTGATATTTCTGCCAGGTCCTTTGGACCGTCGAGCGACTAACATTTAGCCTCCTAGCCACGAAGCATTGGCTGAAACCCTCTTCAAGCAGCGCGATAATTTTGGTAGCTTTTACCACTTTATCTACCATTTTTGATACAGCCAAACAGTAATAAATAAAGCTTTGACAGTCAAGGATATGAAATTAATCGATGAAAATTGAATAAAAGTTATAAAAGTCGATGTTAACATCTGGAACTTCGCGCCAAAAATGTAGGATAAAAAGGGGTTTTCTGTAAAAATGAGCATCAAATGAAAATTTGAATTTAGAACGTACTTTTTTAAATACCACGGCATTTTTAAAACCGGCCAGTAACGTGTACAAACGATTGAAACCTTTTTTGTATTGTATCTTTTTAAAGATGAATGAAAATCAAAACCGCCCGTTTTTTTTGCAAATGAGTGTATATATATAAGGCACCCACGAATCTCAAGTATATAGCATAATCATTATCTTCTACTTATAAACGCTCATATATTTTTATAATTTCGAAACTGGAAGCTGGAAACTTAGCTGGAAACGGCTAAAACTCTGAATAACATATATGCCTAAATGCAGTCTCATGTTGTGGTCCTTGACCATATGAAATTATTTAAAATTTTTGTTTGCTAGGATGTATAACCCACTATCACATAGCGTATCATTTTTTTTAAATTCAAACGTCAACAAAACATGTATTAGTCAAAACTTCTAAAGTCAAAAACACGTCAACGACCTCGAAGAGGCGAAATCAAAGTTTAGCTTGTTTTTCTCGTAAACTTTTGCATTGTACCGATTTAAAATGATAAGATATCGTGGGAAGAAAAAAGTGTTAGAAAAAGTAAAGGAGTTAGATGCATTTCCTAAAGTCCCCGAAGAGTACGTGGACAGCACACCGGTTGGTGGTACTTTTTCTGTGATTACATTTTTTATCATTTTATGGTTAATTTACAGTGAAGTTAGCTATTATTTTGATAGTAACTTAGTGTTTAAATTCATGCCAGATACAGATATGGATGAGAAACTACAAATCAATATAGATATAACAATAGCCATGCCATGTTCTAATATTGGAGCGGATATTTTAGATTCAACCTCTCAAAGTGTTTTCGGCTTTGGTGAGTTACAGGAAGAGGACACGTGGTTTGAGTTATCCCAAGAACAGCAAGATGCTTTTGATGCAGTAAAATATTTGAACTCTTATTTAAGGGAAGAGTATCATTCAGTGTGGCAATTGCTTTGGAAAAAAGGACATGGTTCCGTACGTGCTACGATTCCAGCTAGAAAAAGTAAACCCAATAGACGACCTGATGCGTGTCGGCTTCACGGTGTCCTAATATTGAATAAAGTAGCAGGCAATTTTCATATAACTGCAGGCAAAAGTTTACATCTCCCGAGAGGGCATATTCATTTAAACATGTTATTTGATGATACTCCTCAGAATTTCAGCCACAGGATACATAGACTCAGCTTCGGGAGCCCAGCCAATGGTATAATTTATCCATTAGAAGGTGATGAAAAAATTACAAATGATGAAAATATGTTATACCAGTATTTTGTTGATGTTGTTCCTACAGATATAGACACAACTTTTGAATCAATCAAAACTTATCAATACTCTGTAAAAGAGTTGGAAAGACCTATAAGTCATGCAAAAGGTTCACATGGAGTACCTGGTGTATTTTTTAAATATGACATGGCTGCCTTAAAAGTCAAAGTATACCAAGAAAGAGAAAATTTGCTGACATTCATGTTAAGACTCTTTTCTATAATTGGTGGTATATATATTGTAATTGGTTTTATTAACACACTAGTTTTAACAGCTAAAACTCAATTATTTAAAAACAAATCTAAAATTTCAATAGATAGGCAGTCATCAGAGCCAAAACTAAAATTAGCCCAATCAAACCCGCTGTTAATAACACCAGAATTAAGTGTCCCTGTTGAATTGGTAAAACAATGATAGTGGGAAATGTCTAGTTTTTAAATAATATATTTGTATTGTATATAAGAGATTATTTTATGTACTATGGCTTGAAAATAGTGAGTAAGGATAGGATTGCTGCTATTGCATATGTATTGATTAATCAGTTTCAAAAGGATGCTTAAGTGAGATTAATTAAGCTGTCCATTATTATTCTTATACTTTATTTATACATAAGCAGGATAATGATTGCTGTGAATGTTATCAAAATTATGATGGAACTGTTTTTTTGTAAAAACGATATAAAATGTAGAGAACATGCATTTTGTATGTAACATGTGTATATAATGTAGAATGAATGCCTAATTTGCAAAGTGACCATTGAGTTTACAAAGCATTAATTAGTATAAAAAAAACTGGTTGGTTGCCTGTAAAGTCGGTATACGGGCGAAAGTTTTACGTGACAACGACTTTGAGTGGTAAAATAATTTTAATGTGAATATTCATTCGTATAGTAGGAAGAAGGATGAAATAATAGTAACAATTTAAAACATTTTTTTTATACAAAGAATTATATTTAAAACATTAATTTATAGGCACGCGTCCCTTCCACTTTTTATGTCTGTCTCTCTCGCTCTTAGGCGGGCTAACCATGCCCGAGTGGAAGGGACGCGTGCCTCTCACTGAGTGAGCGGAGCGTAACGCAGTTTCTTGAAGTGTCACCCGGCAAACCAATTTATAAGACGTTGTCACGTCAAAACTTAAAAGTACTTAGTCTGGGAAAACTTAATAAAGGAGGATAACTGATGAGCTAAAAGAATATTTCATGAAATGATTCCACTTAGAAAATTTAAATAACAAAAAGTTAATTTCTCATACTGTTAAATAGAAATCGAGATTGCTTTTTATTTGGTTTTATACATATTTTAAGAAAATCTTGGTCCTTGTGGTATAAAAATATTTATGGCCATTATCTATAATTTAAAATTTCATAAAAAATATAATATATTCTCATTACATTGCGTCATTTATAATTTTTCATTTATCCTTTAATTAAATATTATGGTTTATAAATATAAATTGCAAATCAGGCCTTTGTACTATGTATGAATTAGGTGTTGGTGAAACTGTCTAATTTATTCTGGGTATTTTACATCTAATTCAATCTATACCATTATTAAGCTTTTATGTGTTGATCCTTGGGAAAATTAATTTCTGTAAGGACAGGTCTTTTATTGAATAGGGCCTTATATTTATCTGTATGCACTATCCTTCAGGCATTTAAAAAATAGGCATTAGTTGTTTTAACATAAACATACAAGCCTGTGTAGTTTAAAATTTTAAATATACAGTGGCATAAACTTAATATTAGGTTATGGGGTTTAAATGAAATTTTACAATTTGACTTAAAAGGAGTTTACCCTTATATTTACTTTTAATTCCATTAGGAACAGGCTGTGTGTGAGTAATCTCTTAACACCATGAAGGCGAGCGGTAGACTAATAGAACTTAACAGTAGCACTGTGAAAGAAATTAAATTTCATCATCATAGCTTTTCTAAATTCATAAAATTTCTTAATAATTCTAAATATCTGGCTGCATGTATAGGCTTTTCAATATATTAGCTAATTGAACAGCAGTGGGAAAGTATTTCAATTTAATAACATTTTTCTCAATTTGCTCCCTTGAAAAACATGTGCACTTATGTTGTTCTTCTGAATTTAAAATTTCATAGTTCAGTTTATTTTCAAGTGGTGTACTGATTAGTTAACAGTTTACTATCATGCATTTTGAATTCGTGTAGGAGTGTCTTTATATATGTACTTTGATCTAAACTTTACTGGTTGTTATGCCTTTTAATACTTTTTTCCACAAAAACTTTCATAATAAGGTAATCAGCAGATTTCTACCATATTTCAAGTTCATTAGTTTCATTACACGAGCTCTTTGATTTAAACTCTTCAGGTTCAACTACTGGCCTGGATACCAAAATATTGGTCTCATCTACAATAACGTCTCTTACATACAAAAACTTTACAGCTTCCTGACATTTTATGTCCATTTGGTTTTTTTCATGACATTTTCTTTTCTAGTTTTATTATATACATGTGCAGTAGAACTAAAAACCTTGAAATATTTTACTTGCTACTTCTTTTCATACCACAATCCATATGGTGTTTTTGTACAATTTTTTAAAGCTCTCATAGGGGTCAAATAAATAAGGAATGTTGCATTTGAAATTGTCTCGCCTATAAGATTATTTATTAAGTCTAGGAATTTCGATTTACTAATATGGTCTAGACGATCCATAATTCATATTAATTTTTCATAAAGCTACGTATTTGGTCTATTATCTTCTATAGTAACCACAACAGCCTGTGGTTTGAAGACAATAGACATATCAGACATGGGACGTCTTTGCAATAGAGTACATCAATAAACTCTCCTTGGATATCCATGTTAGATTTTCATGTTACATCATTAATTAGATACACATTTAAAACTTCCATTCTTCGCTACAGATATTTTCATTGGCGTCTGTAGGTCTTCTGCGAGGTTAGGTCTATTATTATTAATAGATCTCCGAAGCTCCAGAGTCAAGAGAAAAAATAATTTTGATTTTAATTTAAGCATAACTTCCAAGTATAAAAACAAAACCAAAAGTATAAATTTTTGACGTCGATGGTTAATTAGTTTGCACAGTTTGAATATTTCTGTTCTTTATTCCCTGACGTTAAAATGTTTTCTGTAATGAAAACCATTTTTCTTGTAATGACCTTTTCTCGCGCAATGATGACGTTTAGTGTTTTGTTATGGGTAGGGCCTTTTTGATTTTGAGAAAATGGTCTTTTGTATTGTCCTTGGTAATTGTTTTTTCAATGATCTCTGTGTCTCAAAAGTATTTTTTATTGTGTAATTTTTATTTAAAGTAATTTGAAGCGATTTTGAACTCGTATCTTGATTTTATTTTATTAATTTTATTTCATGACTAGACTTGTTCGTCTTGACAAAAAATAAAGTTTTAGTTATCTTTTGAAAATGTTTTAATTGCGGAAATAATGCTATTATAGGATATTGGTAAGGTCAGTAGTAAGTGACATACCTTGTCAAGTTCTTCAAATTTGGCACCTGCTGCAGCCAACTCCGTAATCACGTCATCAAAAGTCGTAACATGTGGTTTCTTGTTATTTTAAACCCAAAAGTAATATTTTTTACACTGATTAATTCCACTTCACGAAATACAGCATGTATTTCATAAGAGATAGTTTGGTGCAGCCAACATCCCGTATAAGTTCTTACAATAAAATTAATAAACTTACAATCAATTCAAATCACAATGACATGTTATCCTTCACGTTTCACAAACGTCCTGTTAGATTGTGGAGTTTATATGAAATTTTACTATTTGACTTTAAATAATAAAGAATTGTACACGTAATTTATGGAAATTCCACAAGGAACGAACTTTACGTGAATTATTTCTGAACGCCATGAAGGCGACCGGAAGACTAACTGAACTAAACAATAGCTCGGTGCCAGAAATTAAAATTCATCAGCAAAAATAACATTAACTATTTAAATAAACAAAGAGCCCTTGCTCATACATTTTTGTACTCTTGCTTATCAAGTGCGTTCCAAGAACAACAAATGTAAACAAACGCACACCTAAAGATAAAGATTAAAATTTATGAAACTGCAAAGAAAAGAAACCATAAATCATTTTTCGAACCATGGGTATGGCAATGATGTGACAAACAAAACTACATGCTGATTGCTAATTTTAAACTTCCAAAAAGGAGAAGGCTAGTGTAATGATATGTGGCATGCAGAATTTATCTCATATTATTTCTTTGTGTATGTACTTCGAAAAACTTAAACTGGCGGAGATCAATTATAAACAGATTATTGTTAATATTTTTATCTAGACATTTAAAAAGTTTTACTTCCGAAATCTTACAATAAAATTTGTTAAAATTTGCAAGCTCAGCTTGGTTTAGGACTAAATAATTGTGAGTTGTCCCGAATTTATTTATTTATTATTCAATGATATAAAAACTGGCCACCATGGATAGAATAGTCTAAATGTGTTTAGGTACATTTGACTTCAATTTCATTAATAGTATATTTTATCTAATGAAGTGTGTATTTAATTGCGATTTGATGGTAATTGTTAAATGATAAAAAAAGGATTTAATAAAACACCATCGCGATAATTTATATTAAATGTCATAACTTTAAAGGCTTTTGTAAAATTGTGATGAATTGAAACTATATACTTTTTGAGCTAGTTACTATTAACGACAAGTAAATCTATTGACAAACGTTCTCAACTACTTACTTCTTTCCAACTTAAAGTTAACATCCATATGCTAGACTATCTATAGACTGATGATGAATTGTGTAAGGCAATTGTAATATAAATGTCAACAAAGCTATTACTAATTATATAATCTTTCTTTTATTAACATAGAGTTTTTTTACAAAACTGGATCACTGCGATACAACACTGCGCTCTCTCCGTTTTGGTAAAAATCTATTTTAACTATATAAGAAACAACAATGAAATACTAAACTAGAATACCGCCATGTTTATAATGAATTTAAGCTTGCTGCTTCAAGAGTATTTTATTAGTTACTATTATGATATTGTAAAAAATATTTTTTATTTCTTTTTTCATTAGGTAGCTTCACAATTTTCCGATCAACGATATTATGCTCTCAGAAACAACTTCTTCAGTAGTCTTATTAGTACGGTGACTGTTCATGAGTTCCGATCTTGGGATTTTACTATTCTTTTTTTCTGACTGGTTCTTGCTAAGTAGTCTACATAAGTATTACTACCTAATTAGAATTATCGTTTTTAGGCAATAGTATTGGTATTCCCCCTCAGTTATCTATAAAATAGAAATAGGATGAGTCTCGTTGATAGTGATTTTTTTAAACATTTACTATTACCAAAATAATTTTACTAACCCAGTAATGATAACCTGTAAAGATTTTTTTTGAAATATAAATAAAATCTACTTATGCGATTCTCAATACTATGACTGACACAAAAGTCTTAGCTTATTGTAAGTGATGTTATTAGAATAAGCTGTATAGTTTTATTTATGATGAAATATATGTAGGTATGGAACATTACTTTGTACCATGTAAGAAGACAGGAATAGCACATCAATCTATCACAAGAAGTAAAAAAAATATCAACTAGTAGATTCAGTTTTATATTTAATAGCCGTAATAAACTAATTTATGTGTTAATAACATTATGTGGCTTGTTAGTAGATAAAGGAAAAAATAAAAGTAACTACAGTGATAAAATAATATTCCAGTCGTTATCTGGGTGTAATCTGGTTTTTGTTACGTTTTGAAATTTAATTTAAAAACTGTAGAGGACCTTAGTTGAATATATTTGAAATCACACTATTATTTAACCTTATGTGACTTACAAAAAATCAATTTTATTTAGGAGACCGGCAGTGCATTTACATCCGCATTTTACTTACTTTTTGATCACATACTTATATTAGGGGTTAAAGTATGAAATTGCCGATTTGTACTGAAAATCTATATTGTTTATTTTTTAAATTTTTAACAAATTTATTTAATCAAAATAGTTGCCATTATTATCTATACATTGCTGCCATCTAATGGGAAGGTCATTAATGCCTTTGCGATAGAATTCCGACGATCTAGACTGCACAAACTGTGTGAAAGCATTTTGTACTGCCTCCTGGGAAGAAAACTTCTTGTCACGTAGATAATTGTCCAAATCACGAAAAAAATGGTAGTCCGTTGGAGCAAGGTCTGGTGAATACGGAGGATGACGAATGGTTTCTAACTGCAGTTCCTGAAGGGTCAAAATGGTTTCTCGTGCTGTGTGAGGTCTCGCGTTGTCGTGGAGCAATAATGGTGAAGATCGATTCATGAGTCGGGGCTGTTTTACTGCTAGTTTTGTCAACATGGTTCGGAGTTCGGCACAATAGACATCTGCCGTTATTGCTTGACCAGATCGGAGAAAACTATAGTGAATAACACCATGCTGAGACCACCAAACAGTTACCATTACCTTTTTATTGGTAAGTTTTGCTTTAGGACACTGTTGTGGCATTTGACCTGGGGTCAGCCATTGCATTTTTCTTTTCCGGTTATCATAAAGAATCCACTTTTCATCACATGTTACAATTCGATCCAATATTCCTTCATTTCTGTACCGGTTCAACAAGGCAACACAAGTTTCAACACGCGTTTCTTTCTGCAGATCAGCAAATCATGAGGCACCCATTTTTCGTATTTTTTTATTTTATTGATTTGACGCAAGTGAGTCAATATTGTGGGTAAGGTAACGTTAAACCATGCCGCTAATTCCTGGGTACTTTGACTAGGATCGGCTTCCACTATCTCTCTTAATTCATCGTTATTTACCTGTGTGGGCGGTCTTCCTCGTGGCTCGTTCTTTAAGTCGAAATTTCCATCACGAAAGCGTTTAAACCAAAATCGCACGGTGCGTTCATTAGTAGACCCCTCTCCAAACGCAGCATTGATATTGCGGGCTGTTTCTGCCGCGTTAGTTCCGCGTCGGAACTCGTATTCAAAAATAACTCGAATTTTCGCAGTATCCATCTTTCTTGTCTAAATTGAATAACAAAAACAATTGAAAGTCGATATTCAAATGTTTTACATTTTTTAAAAAAAGAACATCATAGAAACCATTTAAAAAAAGTTTCATTCGAAAACCTCAAACCATGAAGATTCTATGTCAATTCAAAGAACCTATTGCAATAAAACGGCAATTTCATACTTTAACCCCTATTATGTATATTCTTAATTTAAACGCGAGTTGCTTAGAAATTGCGATACCAATTTCGAAAAGTTGTTTTAATAGCATTTTAAACTTTTTATACAATTTTGACACATTGTTTTTGTGTTTTTAATTTTAATATTTTATTACGTAAGTTCATATAAAATATTATAGTAATCTTATCACGCTAGAAAATTTTACCCTTTTTCGGTGAGACCATTACATTAACAATTATAATATGAATTGCTTTGTTTAACATATTTTTTATTTCGAATACTTTATCTATTGGGTATCTTAATAGGTAATCATATTGCAATTAAATCAAAGTGTATTTATATTAACTGAGCTGTTCCCGAAAGACACTTATAACAATCTGAACTTTGCACGTACATAATCTATTTGTTTCATATTTTTAACGTGTACCTATAAGTAAGCAACAAACAAAATGGAATACCCAATAAATTACTTTATCCCCAGCTTTTATTAACAGTCACAAATTTTCTGAGAATTGCATTTTTCTAAATAATATCTATTCGAATTTATATTATTAGGTAAGCATATTTTTTGTAAGTAGGTTTATTGAATGCAAACTTAAATGAATACAGCACATGAATAAACCTGTCACGAAATGTCAAAATACCAATTTAAACCTATCCTACCTAGTTTATTTTAAGCATGAAAATATAAATTTTACAGACACTTGGCCAGGTTTTTGAAGTCTTGACTGTAACTAACTTATTGTTAGTGTTTTTCACTGTAATAATTTTACTTTTTATGTCACTAAATTTTACAGGTTCATTATAAATGGAAAATAAATATTACAGAATAAGCAGGTGTTTTACTTCCCCATAAATTTGGCATGCGGGGTAAGGGGGACGCGCAAACGGTTTTCGACTTCCATCTTACTCCCACTTCAACACAGAAACGTTTTGTGGATGCTCTGTTTCGCACACGCGTGAGGGTCTGGTCGTTTTGTTCTCGTTTCGCCGGTTGTATCGCATTCGTGCGACGCGTTCGCCGCGGTACGGTTGTTCTGTCGTTGAACGACAAACTAGGTAGAGACGAAAAGTTTGTCAACTTTTTTATTACGGGCCCTTTCTCATAAAGGACTTAGCCGGGTTCCGCCCGAGAAGTAACATCAGTGCGGTACGTTCCATGTGACGTCTACGTTTGTGAAGTGTGGCTACATTTTTTTTGCGATCACGATTTACCGTTTCAATTGAACTTTACTGTTTTGTTCTATAAAAAAAGGCGCGTAAGAAGAGGTACGCTCTTCGCGAGAGGGCCGTATATGGTCGATTCTTGGTGGTGGCGTCAGCCGGTGAAAGTAGACCTTTGTTAAATTCATAAGGACACGGACCGCTTGCAACTAGCTCGAAACGAGTCGTTTCGCTTGCACTTTGCGAGAAGGTGAGTGGAGTTTTGATTTTGTTACCTACTTAGTTACTCTTCAAAATACTGTTATCTTTAAGACATTTTTTATTCTTGCATCAGTCTGTAAGTATTTTTTTTATTTGTTTGAGATACCGTTGGCGCAGGTTATCGCGTTCACCATTCTTTGTAAATATTACACATTCACATAACAATTTATTATGAATAACGATTTCATTTATTTGATAGATTATCTAGTAAATGATGAGAGCGTGAAAATAGGTAACTAGGAACTTAGGTACCTAACCTAAGTTCCTAGTTACCTATTTTAAAATTTACAGAAAGCGATGCTGGTATATTCCCTATTTGTAAAAACTTAGAGCGACTAACTAGGTAAGCTATATTCAAATTTAGAACCATTCATCGACTGAAAGATGGGTTTCATCAGAATCAATAGTTAAAAGCACTCGATTCGTTCTATTTGCTTGAACATTTGATGTCATTCATGTTGCACCGTAGGTCAGTGCCCCGAGCCTGCCTACCTGTTGGCTAGCGCGGCCCGCCGAGCCGGTTCCCCTACGCTAGCTGACTGTGTTAGGTGCCCTAACTTGCCATTGAGTGAAATAATAATAAATAACTGTATCGTAACTAGGAACCTAGTTAGTTGGTCTCATTCATACATATTTCCTGAGTTAAAAATTACCAGTTACAAACAGAATCAAAACAAAGTTTACTTGTATAGTCGTGCTATTATTACCTAGGTATCTATCTTACCTATCATAATTTTTTGCTCCGAGTATGACAAATGTAAAGTAAAATATGTATTAAACTAATAAGCAATTACCTACCTACACGTCTACCCTTACCTTTACAAGTAAGGATTCTTTTTAATTACTTG
Source organism: Calamotropha paludella (assembly GCA_927399485.1). Classification (NCBI taxonomy): domain Eukaryota; kingdom Metazoa; phylum Arthropoda; class Insecta; order Lepidoptera; family Crambidae; genus Calamotropha; species Calamotropha paludella. The sequence goes on along the minus strand of OV656803.1, from coordinate 12,106,286 downwards.
CCATTTAGGTTCTACATCAGTAGTTTAGTAGGAACGTTTACAGAATACTTTTTTTCAGAAGTTTAAAACCGATTTAAATTCAATTAAAATTAATTGAATAGCTGTAAATTCACTTAGATTTTGTATATGTGTGAAGCTTGGAAGATGTCGTTGGACTACAGACTCTTCGTCAATAGACACATTCACCACATTGTCTTCAGCTTTGTCAGAGAATTGTCTTCCAACTTCAGATGAAACTTTCTCATGATTATGAATTTCCGACCGGGAGAAAGATCACGACTTATTGGAGATGGTTTAGTTACACTTCCATGACAGGATCTAATATCACTTAGCATGCCTTGGACTATATTTAAGTCCAAGGTGATAGTGGCATTATGGTGACCACCGATAATACCTGATCTGGCGTCGCGCTATTTGCTGAAGCGATGAGCATATAGTAAGGAAAGAAAGGAGTGTATCTCACTCTTTACATGCATGTATGTTAGCAAGAAGCTTAAGACCTATTGTTTTGGAAATCTTGGAAAGTTTTTAGTCTTTGTAAACTCGTTTCACATTATCTGTTACCGACAGTATAATAAGTTACTGAAAATTTTTAAAGAAAAACCCATATTTTTTACTTATTAACCTATACAGTTAAAAAATCGAATATTTTTGAAGATCTTCAAAATTAAAAATGCTGGCGTCATTTGCTTTTGCGACTGTTGTTCTCTGGTTATGCTTACATTAAACAGCCAGTAGAAATTGGTTCAAATAGGTATATTTCAAGAATATCTTAAACATGGAATAGGTATCATACCTCATAAATTACCCATAAATACAAGTTAATGGCTATCCTTTCTTAGGTGTTCTTGCAAATGTTTAAAACCATTTACAATTCGATGTTTGGTTTGTTCGTCATATCAACTGAAATGCTACGGAATATTAATTAAAAGAGTATTGCTGACGAGCTAAACCGCTGTTGCGACACATTCCAATTGCTGAGGCAAACTATAAACTATGTTAAAAATTATTAAATAAATGTTGCAATGATAAGAAACTCAACAAACAATTGTTTAGAAACATAATTTTCGAATCAGCAAAAGATTTGAAAGATTTGACTGAGTCATTATGCTTAGCTTTGTTGCGCTGCGATATGATAATCATATTACCTAAATGAGAATCCCCAGAAATGAGACTTAGCTAGATCGATTTCCACCCCCTAAATAAACCCACGTCCTAATATTATTGCCTAGGCTACGGTATCGGCAGGAAAAAATATAAAAATATATCTTTCTAGAAAATCCCCACCCAATGACATTTATGTAAAAATATTAAATGTTCCTAGTGTCAACATATCGTAAAGTGCTAAGTGACTTACGATGGGTCGCATATATTCATAAGAAATAATTATAATCAAAATTAGCCAAAAAGAAAAAAGCCGGTGATGTTTTGTTCTTTCACCTGTAAATAAATGGATCATCTCTAATTTGTTTTTTGTCGCTTTTGGTATATACGCAACTTTATTAACTAAGTCAGACGGAATACACAGTTCTAGTAGTATTAACATAGGAACAATGACATTTTGGTCTTTTATCTTATGCATGGTGCATTTCTGTAGTTAAAAAGATGACTCAACGTGATTTGTTGATACGAGTGAATAATTATGAATAAATATGCACGACTAAATTCAATCCTAAAATAGTGCGTTCGAAAATAATCTAAATTATTGTGGCGAAGCCTTTTTTTTAAAACCTGACACTATGCAAAATTACTCTCCAATTGCGGCTAGCCCACTTCGTAGGGCGTACTTTTTTTAAGGACGTCCACGTTGTTTCATATAGTGTTTTAATCTATTTATCTATAAAGCTTCTGAACTCGAATTAAGGTATAAATAAAAGGGAAAGAAAAAACTAGATATTTTGTGTAGCTTATTATTAAACTATGTTAAAACATGACACGCTTGAAGTTTGGTTCTTAAGACGATGAATGTCGAAAACTTTGTTGCTTTTTCGAGAGACAGGATGCGGGGCGTTGGTATGAGTTTTACGACGTTTTTTTAATTGGATAGTCTCGTGGTGTGGGACTGATCGATAACATGACGAACCTGTATTAATGATCGTTTATGGAAACCAAACCAAAAGTAATAATCGTGATAAAAAATAAAGTTTTTTTTTCCAAATGACAGTTATGCGCGCGGTCAGAAATTTATTTAGGTAATATTACTATAATAACACCTAATATACTGCTAGTATAGTTATGTACAATCCATATTGAGACAACTACTTATCTCTACACAATTCTGGTAATTAAAACTAATTATTTTTACGATCAATGCGAGATGGTGGCACGGTGCACTTTCGCAAAGACCGCTCTTAGAATGGGTTACAAAATAAATTACTAGGTTAATGCAGTCGCTAAGCATAAAGCTTCGCTAGCACCATATATTGGAATGAAAGTAAATAATGTTTAGTAAATTTAAAATTCCATAAGAATGAAAGCTTTTTGAAAAGAGTGCGCTTTTTGTTTCAATGGAAAATCCCATAGAGCCAATGTGTTTTGACTTTTTTTTATTTTTGCGAATTTCTAAATTCGGGCTCCGTCACGATCTAGTCCTAAACCTGTTGATTTGATTACACACAAAATTATTAAAATCCATGGGAGCTCCGCTTCAATAAATGAACTAGAGTTTCGGCCTAGTTGCATCTGTAGTCATTAGTTACAAATCCGTACTGGACCCACGTGCTAGATTATAGTCCTTTCTCAATACAGTTTTCATAAATAGGGATAAATAGGTGTAAACAAAACGTGGTAACTATACAATTAAAAAAACGAATTCCAAGTTTCTTTACTTACATAAGTATTATTCTTGCCAGCTATAACATTCAAGTGGAAGGGGGAATAAGAAAAAAAGGATTGGAAATAAGTTTCTGTCTACACAAGTTTAATAATACCATTCTTGTATGTGTGATTATTAGTCACAAAGGAAAAGAACTTTGGAGCCGATCACATTACTTTATGATCGGATGTCTTTGTTTCTCTTTTTATATAATCCGATGCGGAAAACGTTATCTAGTTGACAGGTGCTGAGGGACAACCAACACCTGTTTTCATGAGTAACAATTGTGTACATAACTTAATAATACATCAATACGTCATTACTGTGGATTTTTTGTTTTCAGAATAAGGTAAAGTGGAATTGTATGATGAATCAAATTATAAAGAACATACATTAAGAGAGTCAGCAATAGTTAGTTTTATATCACGCATAATCTGCAGATGAGAAAGGTGGACAAGACATTGAATAAATATTATTTTAAAAATACAAAACACGAAAACAATTAAGTATTATTTTTACAACTTCCTGCTTTTTTCTTCATTTAATAAATTAACACAATGTTTACTGTATAGAAGCTAATTAGCTTAATTTAAATGTGTCTTAATTAAATTAATTAATTATGACACATATTTCTTTATTTTATAATTTTAGTACCTTATATAAAAAAATCTTTAGGTAGTCACACTTCCCTCGTCTCAGCCGTCGAGTTTCGTGTGCAAACGTCATTTTTACAAATTTAATAATTTTCAGACAGAGATGAAGGCAAAATTTATTCTGCCTAAAGATCCTCAATTGTAAAATAAGAAAATTGCAATAGAAACAATATAATACATTTATTGGAGCGGAGCGAGCGAAGCTCCCATGGATCAGCTTCAATGAGCAAAATGTATGTGACGCCATAACTCTATGAGTTCTTAGTTAATTTTCGTATTTTTTTTTGTAATGAATTGAACCAACAGGTTTAGGATCGTGACGGACGTCCGAATCTAGAAATTCAGAATAATAAAAAAGTTATGAGCAAAAAACATTGGCTCTATGGGATTTCCCATTAAAACAAAACGGTGCGCTTTTTGAAAGTTTTCATTCTTATGGAATTTTAAAATTTATTAAACATTATTGAATTATAATTTTGTTTTTCTATTTAATTTTTTGTTTAGTATTACACTCCGCTCCAATATACGGTGCTAGCGAAGTTTTATGCTTAGCGACTGTATCAACCTAGCATTCAGAAGGGAGGAATAAATTTAAATATGCCAACGATAAATACTATTCTAGAACAACCAAGTACCAGTGACAATGTTTAAACTAAATATCGAGACTGGCACCGACCTCAAAAATGGCGTATTTAATATATTTCTCCCTTTGTAGTTATTAATTACGGTTTTAAAGATGATTTAAGTTTTTTATAACTATTTTATATATTTTTTTAATTTCTGTTGTAAGTAAAACTGATAGTCATTTCTTCGTACGAGTTTTTACCTTAACTAAATTGTTTCTTTGTCTTTTGTTTCATAATTTATTCAAACAAAATGCATGAGGAAATGTTTTAGAATTATGCTTTTTTGCCAACGACACGTTTTCTTAGTTTTTGGTGAGTCTTATACAACTACTGAATTGATTTTGATGAAAATTTCATTGTTCCCTAATGGATTAGGTATAATCAAACTTAGGGAACTAGTCCAAGATTTGAGAAACTGGTATAGACTACATATAAAAAATTATGCAATTTTGATAATATTACATACATAAAGGTCGAATTAATAGCCTCCTTTTAAAAATGTCTTTTTACATATTTTTTTTAATCACAAAAATTTCTCACTAAAATGAAACGTTTTCAATTAACTACCACGCCAAGAATACGTCATTGAACAGTTTGCATAAATACTTTGTATATGCCTGGAGATTACCTCTAAAGTCTAGAAGTTCAATAAATACCTCAGAGAGGATAGCGTGACCATGTAAGACACGTGATGCGAAAAGTATTCGAAGAGATATTGCATCTTAATTGATAATGAAGAAGATATATGAAGAAGGTATCTTGTATTTCAAACCACTTGGAAAAATAATGAGGCATAAAATCGAATGGGTACAATTAATTATCTATCAATTAAAGCTATGCGTTTTTACTTAAATCCGTTGTTACTTTTTCTTTTGGAGAATGAATTAGTGCGGATTGGATAATTAACACAAACATCCCAGAAGAGTTACTTACTAAAACACTCGCATTCGTTTTTTTTTAATTCTCTGGCCGGGGTTCCGTTTTCATGTCCGTATGTAATACAATAGATATGTATGAAATTACTTACATAAATTGCTTTGATTTTAAAATAAGTAATGCTAGATATGTTGTATTATACAAAAATTAAAAGCAGTGATGAATCATATCCGAACTTTTTCTTAAATACGGCGATTAGAGGTCGCTTCTAGTATTAAAAATATTACATCGGCACTTATACTTAAATACCGACAAACAACGGGAAGGTTAAAATTGTATGTTAATGTATAATTAAACTTATGAAGAAGACGTCGGGTGCTGGTACTACTGAACTTTAGAAAGTTTATTGCCACAATTCGTGCTCATGTGCATGTAATATGGGAGCAACGACATCCGCCATGTAATTCAATTTGGTAACTTTAATCCAGTTTTTAACTTTCCAACTCTTTTTAATTACTTGGTAGAAACAGTTAGGAAGATAAAATACGTAAGCTGGTTATTATTCTTTAAATTTAAAAAATAATTATTATTGAAATAAAGATCAGTGATCTGCTTGGAATTGAAATCTTAAATATGAGCAGCCATCGTGGCGTCACGAAAAATCAATGTTGAATACCGAAACCTTAATAGATATGAAACTGCGTTTTACTAACGAAACGAGTAAAGCTCGGATTTTATACCACAAGGCGGAAGTTTATTAGCATTTATCTCAACTGATGTAAAATGCTGATGTGACCAAGTATAAAAGAACACAACTCATGAAATAGTTAACCATTTAATGGGGCAAGCACATTTGATTTCTTTAAACTAGATGAGGGTTGCCCATGGTCTTCCATGCCCACCTTACCCGATGAGAAAATCTCTTTCAATTATGGGCAGCCGTTACCCACTAAATTTCATATGTACCATCACTTCTTCCAATACAACCCCACAAGGTTCTTGGTGAAAGTCCCTACCATCAATCAAAAAGTGTACTTATGTTATATTTAATTGTTAATAATTTTATAACCTTGTAACGTAGAATATATTGTAAAGGTTTTTGAATAAAACAAAATAGTCTGGTTCAAAAAGGTTGCAAATAACTTCACCAAAATCAATCATTTGCGTTCTAAAAACATCTGGCGTACTCAATGTACATTCGCAAGTAACTTTCTACATACATGCGATTTGCATCTGTATTCCATGTGTATTAGTGCCAATTTCGCAAGTACATTCGAATCTTATGCAACACATTATTGTACCTACGTGATTTTTAAAACAATACGGATATTGTTCTCGACATCATTTTGAATGAAGCCCGTTGTGCATTGGGCATACAACATCTGCCTTTCGTATGTAGTTAGGTTTACCCTTTTTACACTTAAGTAAAATGTATCTGATGGTTTGTTATATTGTGACTGACAGCTTAGGCTATTAGGCTGCCGGACTAACAAATTAGGGCCTATGTGGATGACTGAGCTATTGTCCAATCTAATCCGAAACGATCTTTATTGTTAGGCGTGTTAACTTTAATTGTGATAAAAAGGTATAGTGCATACATACATTGTTAGGAGTTTTTGAAGAATATGAAATAGCGGAATTTATTCTCCCAAAACGGCTCTTTCCTTAGCACGGAGCTTGAGATGATCCTCAAGGACTATGTTAAGCTCCTTCGTGTTACTCCTTCTTTGATTCCAGCTACACCTGCAGTTGTCAGCAACTGCAGGTGCACCTGTTCTCCTTATATAGGAGCAAATAAATGCTTGTGTTGTGCCTTAGCAGTGTCAAAATTGATAGGATGCTAAGAAGTACCAATTTACTCAATATCATCAGCCTACTACATATATTTTACACGAAGTAAATAGATATTCATTAAAATAAACAATTGCAGTCGTTTTATTAAGTCGTAGAGGTGTATTCGCCAGGTGGACTTTAGACTTTTTTTTTAGACCAGCAGACCATAATACCATTGCTAGAAAATAAGATTTTAGTGGATAACTTCTGCCCACTATTCAAAGAGGTTTTATCATTGAACAGGTGGGCATGTAAGAACGAGCCGTGAACCAGACTGTTTTGCCTTGATTAAAAAAAACAGGTAAACTTAACCACACTTTACCTATCATCGTGTTACTAAAGCTAAATCTGTTAGCAATCAGTTAGGAATCAGTTAGCAAATGTTAGTTGTGTGAGAATAGCCATTGAGTCGATTTTATGTGATGTGCGTTTCTACTTCTTCCTTAAGCCCCTACTTCAAATACATTCTTAACAAATAATCCCGTTTACCCCTCGAGTTACATTTTAATTGTATTTTTACAAACAATGATTTTTTTCATAATTACACTGAATCGTTTTTAACAAAATATTTCATAACATTAACACGGCACCGTACAACATTCAACTACTTCCAACGCGCCTTTTCCTTTTTTTATTGAAATAAATCAAGATGGTATAGTCTCCGGCAAATAAGTTGAACATTTTTTACTCGTTGCATGATAAACTATTGTTTCATTCTTGATTATCTGAATGAATCCGGGCCACACCGCGATTAGTTAATAATGCATTTGCATTTTATAATTAATTGATTCATTAAGTTTTTCAATTCGCTCTTAGTGCACTGGGTTGGGGAACGAATACGAACTTCAATCAAACACGGAGGCTGCAGATAATTCAGTTTGAACGGAATATCAGAGCGACTGTAACTCTTTTAAATTATAAAAAAGGAGTTTTTGATTGGGTGCGATCTAAGTAATAGAGGCGTTTCGGTCATGAATGTTCAAAAGGTAATCAATTTTTTTTTATTCTACTGAAAACGATATTTATTATTAAGTAATATTAAAAATATAATTTGTTTTAAAATTTCTTTGAAAATACATAATTTTATGTAATTTTAAAATTTACATTAAAATTCCTTGTAGTCCACAAGGAATTCTTTAAACTTGTTTTAATTAAAAATAAAAATTGGTAAATCGCAATTTCAAAAATATTTTTTAAAACTACTTATTTGCCTACTTTGGTTTAATTGCAAGGCGACCTCTGTTATAACGAGCAAAGCTCAATCTCCCAGATTCTTTCAAATTATACGCCAACGTTTTGTTACGTTAACGTTAAGAACAATACCAGGTTCTTTAACAAAATTATAAAGTAAACAGTTACTACGTACCTAATACATTATTACACAAATGGAATTTATTGTCAAAAAAACAATCATAGGTATTATTAGATAAGTAGTATAATTATCTTAATTGCTTATTAATAATAACTTCAATCAACAAATTAACAAGTGTTTATGTTGTAACGCGAAGGGCGAGTGCTTGTGGAAGTTCTGTAACTCGCCGAGCTCCTTCGTAAGGCTAAGGTAAGGACAAAGGAACGACACTCTACTACTACAAGTACGAGTCGAGTTCCATTAAAATGTAAACAATAATTATTGAGAATTAGTTTAAGTTTCTGTCAAAATTCATAAATTTAAAAAAATACACTATTATACCCATATTGTTCTATTATGTATAAACTCAATTATTCGTGTTGTTATTTTATTATAGAAAGTAACTATTAATCTGGCACACTGTGGACATGTTCTGATGTTTTATTTAATTTCCCCTCAGGTTGTGTTGCCAATATATAAAATTACTTGAAAATGAAAGAAAATGTTCCAATCTTCATACATTATTTTCCCTACAAAAGTTAGTGAGTCACGTTTAAAGTTTGATATTCTAAAAGAAAATAAGACTAAATACATATTAAAATCGCCTCAGTATTATTTTAATGTTATCACGTCACCTTACCGCTAATAAAAGTATCTACACAACTATAACAACATTTGTATGGTTATGACATCTCCAATGATAACCAGTAGACAATTATAACATATGTTGTCAATGTGATCCTCCCATGCAGTCTCCAGAGGAAGGCGACGGAGGTGGTAAATCATGCAAGGGTACCTCATAGCCAGCTTAGCGCTTATATCAGACTTCTACTGACTAAACACCCTCTAAATTATGCCATAGACCTGGCAAGAGTAAAGGCTTCATAGAAGCAATCTTACCCAGGGGACCGGGGTGACGCGAAAATGTTTAGAGCAATTGTTGTCCATAAATAGACGCTGTTAAGCATTCGTGTGTTAACCCACACCGAGCTAGTTTTGAGTAATCAGCTGTTAAATTTTTTTGAGAACAATCTTCTTTTTCCGCTTATGTTAAGCAAAAAAAATGTTGTTATTCGGCATCATTTTTTTTGTTGAAATGCATAGATTAATAAAATAAATTTATATATTATAATAAATTAATTTTTAAATAAAAAGAGCTTAAAAATGGTTGATGCTTAAATTGCTTTTTTAAAATGAATAAGTGTACTCATTTTTAAGAAAATGTAATAAAATAAACTTCTAGCATATTGAAATTTTAATGTACTTATTTATTTAAAGTTTTATTGCTATAATATGCTTTGATTTACATTATAAGTACTGCTTAAAATGAGAAATCCAATAAGTAAACACTTATATTATTTCAATTATTTCAAAATGTTAAAGAAATATTTAACTTATTTTTTATTATTATTTCAATTATATTAAATAAAATCAATATAATTATACTTTTTTTGTATACATCAGATGGTACAAATCTATTATAATTAGTAACTGTAAGTCTTATTCTCTTGCGCTATTGCTTACTTTTATAACTTAAAACTTCTCCTAAGAACATTACGTTCTACTTAAATAATAAAAAAAAACAAAATAATACTTTTCCATTTCTTTTCTTCATTATAAAGGTATAATAACGGTATAATGAAGCCCGTGTGCAGTTGCTGGAACTGCCATCGGGCGCGTCCCCCGGGTGGCGGATTGGGGGGCCTCCAGATATGGGGGCCACCGGCTTAGCCGGCGCGGACCAAAACCAGCAGGGTTGAGCTCGGCTGGCGTCCTGGGTATCCCGGGTAGCGGTAGCCGTGCTACGGGAGTTTTAGGCAATGCCAGTCCTGGTGTCGCCGAAGGAGCTCGTAACCCTGTACGTAGTGCAGGGCCGAGGGCCGCCATCTTCGGGTGGGGGCCGCGGGGAAGACAACCCCTCTAAAAAATCACCCATGGGGGGCCTTCGGGCCAACAAGGGGGAGCTCGGCTGGCGTCCTGGGTATCCCGGGTAGCGGTAGCCGAGCCAGGGGAGTCCTAGGCGATGCCAGTTCCGCCTGGTATCGTCGAAGGAGCTCGTAACCCTGTACGTAGTGCAGGGCCGAGGGCCGCCACCTTCTGGTGGGAGCCGCGGGGAAGACAACCCCTTTAAAAAATCACCCGTAGGGGCCTTTGAGTCCTGCTTGCACTAGCGAGCAAGTCGGAGCGGTGTCTGGTCTAAAGACCAGCTCTGACCAACCCGCAGCCCTGTACGTGGTGCAGGGAGTGGGGGCCGCCACTTCGGTGGGGGCTGCGTGGAGATAACCACTATAAAAAATCCTCGAAGGCGCGGCACTGGTGTAACGCGGTGTCGGGCGCCCGTGCGCGGGTGGTTGGTGGAGTGCATCAACCCGTTAGCGACCCCCCTCGGGTACCTCCCGCCCCCCGAGGTGTAGTAGGGTTGCCCAGGTATCGCGGGATCTCTGCCTGGGTGGACCATTTGATCTCCCGCTCTCGTGGGTCCAGAATGATGTCAAAAAATAAAAACAAAAACATTAATAAAAAAGGAGGGAGAAAGGACGAAGCACTGTGTCCGGGCAAAAACAGCTGCGAAATGGAGACGGAAACGATGGAGGAATCTAGAAGGGATTTGGCGCAAGGATCGTCGGCAACCGCCGAGCAATCCCGAGACCGCAAGCGCCAAAAGTTGGAACCTAAGGAGGAGCATCAGCCATTCGCAAAACCAGCTGTGAAGGCGCTGACGTTAAAGTTCCCGGTTGCGTGCAGACCGGAGAGTGACGGAGATGAGTGCGAGACGGATGACGACTCGTCGGCTGCGAATATCCGCCAGATCAACGAAGAGCAGGTGGATGAGTTGAAACGTTACCGTGCGAAAGCACGTGAAACTTACGAGCGACTAAAGACCGAACTCGAGGCCGCTGGACTATCCGGGGACTCGAGAAGAAAAATCGCAGAGATAGGCCGAGAACAAGTGTCCTTGCTGAGCGACTTTAGGGCATTTACCGCCAGAGTCCTCGAGGACGATCCCGAGTATTTTGAACTCGAAGAGGAGAATAGGTGCCTAAGAGAGGCAGTCCGTAAACTTCGAAAGGAGATGGCCGGCTTGAAGACGGAGATGGCGAACGTGAAAGCCGAAATCAGGCCACGAGAAGAGCTGCCAACAAAAGAGGACTTGCGACCAGGTAATGGAGGAGAAGGACCAGGTAATCGCTTTGCCGTACCCTCCAAACCCTCGCACCAGGGGACGGTCACGGAAAAAGGGGCGGTCCCAGGCCCCAGCTCCGGTAGAAGAGTGGTGAATGCACTGCCCCCCCCAGGAGAATCCCTGAGAGGTGGCAGGGAGCAGAAAGAAGAAACGCACTAACAGAGAGCGTGCTGCTGAGAAGGCGGTCAAGGCTGTGGAGCCGAACTCGGCAGAAAGCCGGAACGGCAAGAGGAAGAAGAGGCGAGGGAGGCTCATCCCACCACGAACGATTGCCGTGACAATAACAATCCGGCCGGAAGCTGAGGAGTGCGGTGAGACATATGCCCACATTATAAAGAGGGCCAGGACGGTGGTGTCCCTCTCCGAGGTTGGGATTGAATCCGGAGTGACGGTGACGACCACAGCGACGGGGGCGCGCATCATTAAGGTGCCGGAGACAGATGGTGCAAAGGCGGACGCACTCGCCGAAATCTTGAGGAGCCGACTAGGAGATGTCGTGATGATTGGCAGGCCTGAGAGGACAGTGGATGTGCGGGTCTCAGGCCTGGACGACTCGGTCGACTCGGTCGATTTACAAGAGGTGATCGAGGCGGTGTCGGCCAAGACGAGCTGTGCCAGAGGCGCAATTAAGGCGCAACCAATTGGGCGCTCCCCAAGCGGAATTGGGCATACCCTTATGAGGCTGCCGCAGCCTGCCTGCTGCAGCGAAGGCCTTAGAGGATGGTGGAGGGAAGCTCCGCGTGGGATGGAGCACTGCAGAGATTAGGGTCCTTGGACCCCGGCCCCTGCGGTGCTACAGATGTATGGGGGCCGGGAACACGAGACCCAAGTGCCCGGCAGCGGAGGACAGGAGCGGCTTGTGCTTCAGGTGTGGAGCACCAGGTCACACAGCCGCCACCTGTAATCGGGAGCCAGCGTGCTCGGTGTGCGCCGCCTTCGGGCGGCCGGCCGACCACGCCATGGGGAGTCGCAGATGCGACCCACCGGTGGTGAAAGGGAGGCGCCCTCCACCATTGGTGAAAAAAGGTATAATGAAGAAAAGAAATGGAGAAATTCTAAATATTTAATAGGTTAAATTTTAAATTTTTAATACGTTCATATAATTCATATTTGTCGTGTGGGAGTTGAACCCATAACCTCCGACATTGGCGTCCACCAACTAAAAGCAAATGTAAAAATGTACACGTTTAAAATTATAACCCTCCTTTTTATCTTTGCCGTACCTGGATAAAATGGTTTTAAATGAAAGTATCCAAGCACTTACGAATTGAAATTGCCTACTATAAAAAAAAACACTTAGAAATTAACAGGTTTTCAGGTGAGATTAGCCGAAACTGTTTTTCGTTGAATTTAGAGCTGAAATGATCAAAACTTTTCTTTCCACTACATCATTTCGTCATTATAATAAGAATTTAATGAATTTCTTAACACATCTAATTAGATTTATGTCAAAAATTAATAAAAAGCTTGTGTTGGTGTGGTCAACAAGTCCGCGCAATCCTTACCGCCCTCAGCTACCCGCGCTCGAACAATTTTGGATTTATGTTTAAAACCACAATCCGACATAGGTATTCTCATGTTAACTGCAGTATAACACATTATTGCTTTTTGTTGTGGTCTCATTAGATTTTGGCGTTAATAATGTAAGGCACTTATGACATAAACGCTAAATACAAATCTTAATTTAGAAAATAAGCAATAACGATTTTTGGACTCTAGAATATTCTGCGATTTTTTTTCAATAAAATGGATTTCAATATCGTAAACCTTATGATCTAAAGAATAAAACTGCATTCATAACTCAAAACCCTCAAAATTTTCTGTGGGTTAACACACGAATGCTTAACAGCGTCTCGGAGGCATTTGGATAATTATTAATTTCTTTTTTAACATTTACAGTGCCATATTTCTATAACACCCCACTCGAGGGCTCAGAGATGTTGTTGTTTTTAATGCATATTTAATCTTAAAGATATAGTGTATTGAAACCTGTAATGTAATCACAGATTAAATATTTTATTTGTGTTTTTTGTCCAGTTTACGGCCTGGAAACATAATTCTTTAAGACATTGATTGTCTTTGTTTACACAGATCATTCTGTAGTTTTTAAAACACCATTATGTTGCATATGCGAATTTTTATAATGCATTAGACTCAAAATAATTTAAGTTTTTATTAAAATCCATGGAATTAAAGCCGTTTGATATAGTTGACTTTGACTTCTAAATAATAAAAAAAAAATGTTTAACACACCTGTTTTTAAGAAATGATGTTAATTATGCATTTTACTTTAATTTCGGCGTTATATAATATGGATTTCATGCTACATTTAAATATGATATCATTAATAATAGTCAGGAATTCTCTTTGTGTTATTCACTATTCAAACATAAAACTAAGTTGGGGTAGATTTGGGACATCTCCTTTGATATTTTGGGTATGTAGATATTAACTGTATATTTGAGACACAGGAACTGACAGGCCGTGGTTTCCGCCGATGAAATGTCGCGATAGGATAAATTTCTTACCTAATAAATATGTTCCTTTGGAAATGTTTTCTTTTGATATTTGGGTCACTAATATTGGCACATTGACGATATTATAGAGGCCACATTTAGAGCGTATTAAAAAAGCAAACAAAATGTTAGAAACTGATTTACTAAAACACGTACAAACGAATTAACAGAAAAATACTACAAGAGTTGATCGTTGAAAATGTGACAAGATTCGAGAGGCAAAGCTGTAGCTGATTAATAATATTAATATGAAGGTATCGTAACACTAAATCGGCCGAAAGCCAAGAGACAGCAGTATTGAAATAAGTAATTGATGTAATGTGACATAGTTCTACGATATGTATACATCTTATTCATCGTGTCTGTACATACGTACATTTAGAATAATCACTGAGGTTTCTATCATGTCCGTAGAACTTGTTGCTATTTATAACTCACTCTGCGTGTTGAATCTTGTTTTTCTAAAGTGTTAACTTCGATATGCATTAATTTGCAATCGTAAACACACTTTATCTTTTCAAAAAATGTAATTTACACAGACAGTATTAGTAAGTTGTAGCATGGTTTACCTCTACTAGCAGAGCGGTTCATGAATGTTGCAATCATTTTATTGATTCATTGTAGAGAGCTTAGGGTATAATTGGACTGACGTTACTTTGTGTAAAATCCCTTAAGTAAATAAAGAATTAAAAAAAAATACCCGATCGAATAAATTTGGTTTAAAACAACTTTTTGTAGCACAATTTCGTAAAATACGCGTCGGCCGTCTTTAACCCTTGCTGGAAATGTAAACGGACCCTGATTGCGCCCGGTACATTTGTTAATTTTTTTTACTAATACGAATCGATGGGTAGAGTAACCAGTCGTATCGAATCTGGTTAGATTTATGACTTTGGAATAACAGAAATAGTTTAACATTTATAAAAAACCAAGCTATCCGAGTGGAAGAAATAAGCGTTATTATGTGTATTTCATGTGTCCTGACTATTCACTCCCTTTTTCTTGTTTTATCTATCCTTCAATAAAGTAAGAGTAAATATAATTAAATTCTTTTAATCTGTTGTGTTTAAATAATCTTAGTAATAATAATCAAGTGTTACTATTGTCATAACAAAATATCTGCATTATTTATACAATCGCAAGTCACTATATGCAACAGGGTTCGGAGACTCGTCGATTGTTATTTAATCTGTGTCATATAAAACATTTATCTGTTATTCTTTATTTAGCCTTATACCGATTTAAACGCAATCGTGGCGACTAACCGGTCCGCACAATAATTTAATTCATACGCAGGTCACGATCACGAACATCTTTAACAATAAGCAAAAACTTCAAGGAAAACTGTACCAAAAAGGAAAACTATTAAAAATCGTTCTCAATTGGACAAACAGGTCAAGTTCTATATACACAACGCTTAAAAAGATATACCACTAATGCTTGTCATTACTTTAAACGAGCAATTAGGTGGTATGGGAAGTCATTTATGGTACTTACGAAATCGACAGTTTTTACTTAAAGACGGGTCCGGAAATAGTTTTCCGTTTCTGATAAGTACAATGGAATGCTACTGTTTATTTGCATCTTGTAAAGATGTAATGAAGTACCTATTGATAAGATAGGCCAGTATATGTGCTGTTTAATAAACATATAGCATTTTTATAATAGCTTTTTCCCCTTGAAGCATATCATTGGTTACTAGCTACTAGTTTTATTGGTTATTAAGAAAACGTATCTGAGTTTGAGAGAAAACTAAAACCCGTAAAATGTTCGTTATTTGTAAATTTCATACAAAATAAAAGGAGATATAGAATCAGCGCACAGGTACATAAATATTTAGTCCTTAGATATGAAATTGGCGTTTTGTCGTACTGGCCACTTTGATCTGAAAGATCTCCTCTTTGGTTAAGAACTCCAAATTTAAATTTATAAATCCATTAGCTAGTACGTTTGAGATTCGAAAACAGTCATTCATTTCTTTTTCCTGATTAGTTTTTTCTTTGGCGTCGCTCTTACCACACCACGAAAACATGGAATATCGCCAATATTTACGAGTACGAGTTCTACTGTGGCACCAGTACCGCAGAAACAGCTCGAAGAATCAACGATGTGTATAGCAATGGTGTCGCAAAAGAAAACACGGTATATTTTTGGTTCCAACGTTTTCGTTCTGAAAATATCGACAAGAACTACTCCTGTGGTCGGCCGGAGCCAATGTGGATAATGAAGAATTATAGGCTATTGCGGAAACGGATCTATCGTAAACCACTTCAGAGTTAGCTACAGGCTTTGGTGTTTTAAACTGTTTCATACCGGTAAACTGTTTTAATTCACGTAAAGCAAATCGGGAAGTAAAAGATTGTACGATAATCGGAAGCTAATCGGGCTGAACCCTGGAAAACCAATCGAATCCCGCCCCAAACTAAAACTGACTCAGATAAAGTTACTTGTGAGTGTTTGGTGGACTAGTGCTGGTCTCATTCACCACAGCTTTCTAAAATCTGGCCAAACGATCACGGCAGATATCATTTGTCAGCAACTGCAAACCGTGATGGAAGAACAACCGAGGGTGGCTAATCGCTCTAGGCCACTGCTGTTTCAGGAAAACGCTAAACTATACACTGCAACAGACGGCCACTAAACTAGAGCAGCTGCAATTAGAATGTCTGCGACATCCACCGTACTCCTCAGACCGTGCTCCAACAGATTACCATTTTTTCTGGAATTTGGATAAATTCTTTCAAGGAAAAATTTCACTCCGATGTGGGAGTACAAACCGCCTTCAGAAAGATATTGATTTTCGCCCCCATTGTTTTTTTAGTAAAGAGATCAATAAACTGCCTATGAGATGTCAAAAGTATGCATACTTTGATTAATAAAATATATTTAACAAAAATAAACGACTTTATATGCCTCCCATACAATACGCCAATTTCATATGTAATATTTGTCTAGTTGAACAAATTTTCAAGAATTTTCTAATAAAAATTATTTAATTTCTTTTTTATTATTGTTTTGTTAATGGTATGCTAAAATGAGCGTAACTCCATAATTCCTTTATTTTTAGTGTTGTATGCATTAAATTCTTGACTTTCTATAAAATTTAGATTTCTGTTAAATAAATAAGTAACTGGGACGTTCTTTATTGAATACTTATTATTTATTATTTCAAAACAAAAACGCCTTCGTAGCTACAAAAACATGATTTCATTTAGTTTTATCAGTAAAACCACTAAGACGAGTATATCAGATCAATATATAGCCTTTCTTAATTTCTCACACCGCATACAATTAACATTGTTTTCAATAGTTTAAGAATCACGCACACCTCTTGTCCGCGGCCGTTGCTATTTAAAAAAACTTTTACGCGCCATTGCAGAGTTGCTCGTATACTTTCTGCGGAAGAATTCCATAATTGTGACTACAGGAAAGATCCGCTTTTTTGTAACTGAAGGTTTAGAATAATTTTTGTAAACGTTAGAATAGCTGGTCTAAATTTAGTACAAAAGGCAAGGCGAAGGAGAATTTGAGAATATGATTTGTGTGCCATGTTGTACATTGTGACAATATGAAATACCTAATTGGGACGCTTGCATTGGTTATTTTTATCAATAAATCATACTTTAAATTAATTCCTACTTCTTAGTGCCACTTTAAATGAAGGTCTTAAAAGCCTTTCTTATAATTTAGTAAAATAAAATGCAGACTTCGAATTCTAAGAAGGTATATTGATGCGCCACTACTCACTACGTCAACTAGATTTATATATTTCTATTATAACTAGTACTTAACGAAATGGTAAGACTGTATTGCCATTTTCTGAACGTACAAAATTATTGTATCATATTTGACCGTGCCTGAAGTCAGTGAAGCGTCCCTATGAGATCGGATGAAATCTCCCATCTCGCCGAACGGCAGGTGATATGGAAAATGAGATTTGCGAAATCCACATTAGGAAGTAAGCCTGGATGTGAGAAAAGCTATCCTATTGATACCCTCACCTCAAGATGTGACCTGTGCCTTTAATTTTCTTTTGCTGCGGTTACAAAATTCATAATAATATGTAGTTTCCTTGTTTTCTGATTACTGGAATCGGAACATTTATATAATCGGTTCTGGTCAAAATCGGCGGCTAACACCCAAAGTTGCAGTCATAATAATTGGGGTAATATCAAATCCTGATAATTACGTCTCAGTTAGAACACGTTTTAAAATTAACTTAACATTTCGCTCATGCTGTTTAAGGCAACAACATTTATTATAAAGCTCAAGTATAGTGAAAATGAAAAAAAATGTCTTTGCTTGTGTATGTAATAAATATCTTTTCGCATATATTATATGAGTACGACACTATTTACCTTATTCATCGCTATACACATCAAAGTATCAAAGTAAAATCATATCAAATTTCAATAATCCTTTACGGAGCACTCATCAGATTTCAAATATGGATGAATGTAGAAGCGTACACACGATGTTTCGTTTTAATTGTTTATAGCCATTGTGCAAGTTTTGTAGAAACCTGATAATGTCAAGGCGCTGACTATGCCGTCACAGTCGTGAGCAGTTCGTCGCTATCGTCATGCATTGTTGTTGGCACCCAGCAATCGAAACTGTTCTTACGTGGTGGTTAAACTGCTTAAGTTCTCACTCAGTGCCAAAGAGAACTTTCATTTTATTTTTAATGTCTTGATTAGATTTTGATTTTCTGTCCACTGTAATTTAATATCTAATTATATTGTTTTCGTTGTTCACTTCAGTTGACAGTATAACTATTTAATTCAGTGGTGGTAGTGTTTATATCAAAACGAAAAGAGAATTCGATTTGATCAATCTTATCGAAAATACGGAGTCTCTTTTTTACAAGCAATTATTTAATTTTACTAGTGTAATTTTGGCAGTTATATTTGACTTACTTCTTAATACTGATAGATTTGAAATTTTGCATGCAATGTACGCGTAAATCGGATGGCAATTTATGACATTCAGCTGATCTGACGATGGTGCTAAAAGGTGACCATGGGAGCTCTATAATGACACGAACCAATCGAGTTTGGGCCCACGGACTCTGGTTCTAGATTATGTCTAGAGTAATGAGGCGGCTAGAAGGTGGCCATGGGAATTCTGTAATAAAACCAAACCTATCGAGTTACGGCTTAATAGGTAGGCTCTTGACCACTTTCTCGTCTGATGGCAAGCGACGATGCGATATAGGATGTGACGCGCTCGCCTAGAAGATACCTATTCAATCGTGAATTAAAGACCCCTAAATTGTATTTGTCAGGAAACACAGATTCAGGCATTCAGATTCTTTTTAGCGGTACGTATCACAAAATTGGAACTAAAACGCTTAGTGCGACGCTTTGGTGTATCTACCATATAACGGTGTCGTCTATTTGTAAGTCTGGTGGCCCGATGATATAATGAGGACGGCGGAATAAGATTGTGCAATTGTGCTGCACACTCTCCGAAATGTATCCTAAAAACGGATAAGCCTACCTACCGTCTTTGCTCAAGGCAAACCGTACCAGATTTGCATCGCCCCATTTGGATACTGCCTGTAGATATTGGTTCATGCCGCTGACCATCGTCTCTTTATAAAGCTGGATCTGTTTAGCAATGGCTCGTGCATCAGACATATAGCTCTCTACAATCGTGCTGCCATCTGTATATCGGTACACCAAAATACCGGGCAAAAGCAGGTCATTTATATGAAGCAGAAAAAGTGTTGCAGAGAGTACGGAACCCTGAGGGACTTCGGCATTGATAGCCAAATGGTCCGACGAACTACCATCGAGGACAACTCGTATTGACTAATCTATCAGGAAGTCGGATCCAGACACACAAACCAGCGGAAAGCTTGCTAATAAACCTCTCGATGGCTTCGCTCCATATGTAAGTGGCGTATGCTAGAAGATCTCCAGTAGACCGAATCCGGAGAAACCCATATCGTCGCTCACTAAGAAGGTCATTTTCTTCTAGTTACGACAGGAGCCTGTGGTTGAGTACACGTTCCGTTATCTTACAGAGAATGGACGTGACCGAGATGGACCTGTAATTGGCAGGGTCGGTGCGAGTGCTCTTTTTAGGCACAGGTTGCACGTTAACCAGCATAATCTGGTTCTAGTGTGTAACTTATATATAAAATATACATATCTATAATAGTACTAAAGAGTAAAAAAATAACAAATAAAACAAATTAAAACAACCGTGTAAGCTTTTATTAATTATGTCAAGTTTGGAATAAATCTGGTAGACACTGATTTCTGGTGTTACATCTGTTGTATAATGATTTGACTACATTTTAACAGCAAAAAATTAAGAAAAGTGTAACAAGTTTTTTTGTTGAAAACTTGATTATTAAAAGCTTTTTTTACAATCTTAACATTTGTGCGATCAATTGGTTCAATATTTGTTGTATTAATATGTTGCATTAATATAATTGAAATAATGCCATTTTTTCATACTTAGAAAATGATTTTCACAAACCCATATTCGATGTGACTTAATAAGTACTATAGATGTGATACATAACGTGTCCTCTAAAGCTATTGTGATAAAAGTATGATTCACAAACTCAAGCTTTGTCGCTTACCCCTCGAGATAATGTCTGCTATGCATAATTTATGGAAAGTAAAAATGTCGTCTTATTTTGTACTCTGAGTCATTGTTCCATAAATAAATCTATTGTTTTGCGTTGTGTATTTTTTCGCTTTTTCCTGGGTAAAGGTAATATTAAAAATACATATAATGTAATTTATATCTAATATTATTAGGCTTTTATCATGTAAATATATCTCATAGTAGTACTTAACTGATTAGTATTGTCAGATTAAATAAATGTCTATTGTAGTAAGTAAAACAAATGAAAACATCACACACACATCTCCACGCGTAATGGTATTACGAAAAATAACATTAAATATAAATGAAAACAGTATGTTTTGATGTATTATAATGAAATGTTTTTGTTAACTGATAGAAAAATGTCGAATCTTTGTATTTATGTGTGACCGAAATAATAATTGATTACGTGTACTATGAATCTTAAGGGAACTGTACACAAACTCAGGAGGTTTAAAAAGTAGTACTTCTTTGTAAAATATTAGATGTATTATTCTGTTGCTGATAATAAATGAAAAAAAATATAGCCGTATGGGAATACAAGTAATTTGGAAATTTTACTTCTTATATATTAAATTTTCTACTAGTGTCTCGAAACACTAATTTTTATTTTATATTAAGGAACCTTGGTTTTTGTGTAGTTTATATATTGCAAAGGTTAATAAGTGCGGAAAAATGATGTCATAAAAATCAAGTATGTTAATATAACATTGCATCGTTTTAAGCAGTTTTTCTGTTACGCAATTCATTTTAGATGATTTAAAATTTCAATTATGATTTCTGCTTTCTCGCAGTATGTTTCTTATTGTGCAATCCGTGCTTAAATAATTATTTTACGATATTTTAATTGAAAATGTAATTAAAATACATAACAATTAGTATAATGACTTTATCGTCCCCAAAACAGACGTGCGTTGAGTTTAAGTAAGTTTTTTATATCGCCCCCTGTGACAACATGCCTTACTGACGATTTCTGTAATGTCGTTAAGTATTAGAGAGAACGGCTATTCAGTACCTTAACTAAAGAATTGAGCGCTTCTTCATTAAAATAAAATACCTAATACCCTCAAATTGCGCTTTTTCATCTACTATTGAGTTGTTATCTTAGCTCTAAATACGCGGTAGATGATAAAGAAAATGATACTTCGACATGACAATCACTATTCCGAAAGGCATTTTTTATGCAAAGGAAGTAAAGACGAAAATATTTTTTTCCTAACATGAAATGATATCAAAAATACAATAAAAACATTAAGTGCAAACATATAAACTTATACTGTATGTACAAACAAATAAGGGTTAATAAAAATGAATGTGGCTTAATAACATAGGGTATATAATATTTTGATCTTATGCTTCGTTAGCTATTATTATTTCGAAGAAATATTCCCTCTAAGTTATATCCAGTCATGACCTCATGACCTTTGATCCTTTATTCCCATAACCCTATAATGTGGAAACAGTATTATCCTTTTAAATTCGCTTGTTATTTAATGAGATTCCACTGAAATAGACTTCAGCAAATTGTGTGGTCTTAATCTACTATATATGGAGAGAGTACCTGGAAAATTTAAAAAATACATAGTAATATAGCTATCGTTTTTTAGTTTTTAACAAAATTAAAAAATTTGACGTAAATAAGTACAGGAAAAAATTACCTCTCCCTAACAATTTAATGATTATTAGAAGAGAGCTTTGATAAAATAAAGGAAGGTATTTTATTTACTACTTAGGCTAAATGATATATTTTATATAAAAATAATACAATTAACTTATAAAGAGACAAATATTTTCTTTTTCCAAATAATATTTGACCCTTTCAAAATAATTTATTTTAATTTCACATTATTTTCAAATACAACAATATCAAACTAAAAACTTAGCGTGAAAAATACATTCACAAAAAGAATATGTCATCCAAAATTCCAATTTGGGGCATGGTACCCAGAACACTGGCAGCTTACCTCGCTGAATTGCTAAACTGATTCTCTGCGCGAAATAGCTGCCAGCCCTCTGATCACCCGAAGTGAGAATTAGTCGATTCGACATATCCTTCATAAACCGCTTCATGTCAGCCGACCACGACCCTAACGTCTCGAAAGCTAACGCCGCAAACTCATAATCTTCAGTTATAGCAGAGTATTTACGACGCTTGAGAAACTGAGCACGATCGGCTGCGGCCCCAGCTTTAGTACAAAGTTTCATGTATATAAGATGGAGCCAACGTATCTACGCAAGTTACATCCCACACCAGAGTGCGGCCCTGTCTCCACGGCACAAGCGTAGCACCGTCAGGTCTCTTGCCATCATCTCTATATAGACTACATGGTTCTAATGTTGCCGGTATAGAAACCGTAGTAAGAGCTCTACGTACCAAATCGTTAACTGTACCGTGGCGATATAAGCGACCAGCAGTTCTGGAGCAGGATAAGCCGACGATAAGTCGACCCAACTGATCCACCAATTGCCCACATGAACAGAAATGGGGTTCACATACTTTGGCACCAAGCCGGAGACTAACGGAAATTCTCAGCGTTGCAGGATCTAAAATTGTACCAAGATTATGTGACCCTTTGTTTTTAATATTTTCCTGTAGAGAAAATTTAAATCACTAAGTTGTTGTTAAAAACTTGTATTCTCTGTTTGCTTAGGTCATTGTTATTTATGGTAATTTAAGACCATAGACACCGTCTAAATAATTATCACCACCAACCTTCTTGTCATTATAGAAATTCATGGGTCCAATTTACGTTCCCGATTAAATTCATAAAAGCTTTGTTTTATTTTAGGGTAAACAGCAATTTAAATTACTCACTTGCTAATTACCCGCATCTGAAAATTTGTTGCTGCGTTCTTACTACCTTGAAATAAGACAAAACAACAAATCAAGAAGCTCACTTTCATAGTAAGGATTTAATAATAATAATATTATATTTCAACAACTTACACCAAAAAATTAGTTCCAAATTTAGCAAAGCTTGTACTGAGGATACTCAATATTGGATAGATTTAAAATTAGGAAAGAATGCTTACCTATACTTAATATTAGGGGTTAAAGTATGAAATTGCCGATTTGTACTGAAAATCTATATTGTTTATTTTTTAAATTTTTAACAAATTTATTTAATCAAAATAGTTGCCATTATTATCTATACATTGCTGCCATCTAATGGGAAGGTCATTAATGCCTTTGCGATAGAATTCCGACGATCTAGACTGCACAAACTGTGTGAAAGCATTTTGTACTGCCTCCTGGGAAGAAAACTTCTTGTCACGTAGATAATTGTCCAAATCACGAAAAAAATGGTAGTCCGTTGGAGCAAGGTCTGGTGAATACGGAGGATGACGAATGGTTTCTAACTGCAGTTCCTGAAGGGTCAAAATGGTTTCTCGTGCTGTGTGAGGTCTCGCGTTGTCGTGGAGCAATAATGGTGAAGATCGATTCATGAGTCGGGGCTGTTTTACTGCTAGTTTTGTCAACATGGTTCGGAGTTCGGCACAATAGACATCTGCCGTTATTGCTTGACCAGATCGGAGAAAACTATAGTGAATAACACCATGCTGAGACCACCAAACAGTTACCATTACCTTTTTATTGGTAAGTTTTGCTTTAGGACACTGTTGTGGCATTTGACCTGGGGTCAGCCATTGCATTTTTCTTTTCCGGTTATCATAAAGAATCCACTTTTCATCACATGTTACAATTCGATCCAATATTCCTTCATTTCTGTACCGGTTCAACAAGGCAACACAAGTTTCAACACGCGTTTCTTTCTGCAGATCAGTCAAATCATGAGGCACCCATTTTTCGTATTTTTTTATTTTATTGATTTGACGCAAGTGAGTCAATATTGTGGGTAAGGTAACGTTAAACCATGCCGCTAATTCCTGGGTACTTTGACTAGGATCGGCTTCCACTATCTCTCTTAATTCATCGTTATTTACCTGTGTGGGCGGTCTTCCTCGTGGCTCGTTCTTTAAGTCGAAATTTCCATCACGAAAGCGTTTAAACCAAAATCGCACGGTGCGTTCATTAGTAGACCCCTCTCCAAACGCAGCATTGATATTGCGGGCTGTTTCTGCCGCGTTAGTTCCGCGTCGGAACTCGTATTCAAAAATAACTCGAATTTTCGCAGTATCCATCTTTCTTGTCTAAATTGAATAACAAAAACAATTGAAAGTCGATATTCAAATGTTTTACATTTTTTAAAAAAAGAACATCATAGAAACCATTTAAAAAAAGTTTCATTCGAAAACCTCAAACCATGAAGATTCTATGTCAATTCAAAGAACCTATTGCAATAAAACGGCAATTTCATACTTTAACCCCTATTATTATGCTCATTACATGTGCCCTGTTGTTGCAGGTGAAGCACGCGTGCCACTTAATATTACCATTAAAATCCCGATCATCCGGATCATATAAAAATGGGGATACCATAAAATCTAAAGTCAATCTAAAGTAACGGGTCTTACATACTTTGCGTGAAGACTCGAAGGTCGACTATGACCCATCCTCTTATGAAATATATCCTAACGGAAATGTATAAACACTACCAGAAGTATCATTCTATTTCCCAACATAGTTTGTAGACGCGCTGTTTATTAGTGTTGTCCTCATAAATTATTCGGTCGTGTACATCACCCGGACTCGGACATGTAGACGTTGGTAATTCAATTACCTAGCATTAAAAATTAATCGATTTTGTAGCCGGTCTAAATGTCAGAGCGACTTACTAATTTACAATATTCATCAAGTCTTAAGGCTCGATAATAAAATCGAAAATCATTTGACATGACTGCTTATACATAGAAAACAAAGCTGACACAATACAACTATTAGTGAGTAATCCGAAAATGTATTAAGGTCAGTGGAAAAGGTAAAATGCTTAGCTACAAAATGTACATTCTTTTGGGAAATGAATTCTGATTATTGTAAAAAGGTTTTTGTTTAAGCTCTTATTTTAATCAATAATTTTATTATATTGTTCAGAGTCCTTTAAATAAAATAATATCTTAAATTTTGTTATGGAAATGCAAGAAGCTCTTTAATGAGCTACATGAGTTTTAAACCCCAAATATTGTAGCTCAACTTAAGCTTAATTGTAGCTTTAACGAAAACTAAACAGACAGATGAGGAAAATGTATCAGTATTGTATTTTTTGTCCAAATAGCCTTTGAGTATCTTGTTTTTTGCTGACGATAGACTGGAATAAGATTTTTCGTTTTTTAAGTAAGCTTTTTAAGTCGAATTGAAACAAAATTTATATACATATTTTAGGTGGCATAGGCACAAGGGTCTCCTATATTATCTTAGTTGCAAAACTTTTATGTTGTTTGTCTTGTTAATTTAAATTATTTATTTTTAAACTTAAAGCTTAAACAGACAAATTTAAAACCAATCTATATTACCGTTGCCACACTATACTGTACAAGTATCAACACAAATGTTAAACATAGACATAAATGAATCACAGCGCGTATAATTCGGTTGTCGCCGCTTGTTGCGAAACCTCGTGATTTGTTCGAATGAGGATTTATGGTAATGCTCTTATTGTGCAATGTGGACATGTTTCCTGTTCTATATGATTGAGACAACAATGAATAGGATCGTTAATTTAATGGCACTCCAAATGGAATTGATTTTGTTTGTTTATTAAGCGAACGATCTATCGACTTACTTTGAACGAAGCATGTAGCAGTTTAATGTGCAGAGAATTTCCTCTATATTTACTCTTTATCTACGTTGTGTTAGACAGTTTGCAATAGAATTAATATAACTGATATTTCAAATGCATTTTGCTTACTCCGCATTTATAGCAAACTTTACGTGTTGAATTTATATAATGGTTCTTTACATAGAAAATCTAAAATAGCAGCCATGCCTATATATGTACATAAAAGTTTTAGGAATATTACATTACTTCATAAAAAAATGCATTTAAATTTGTATTAGAGCTTATGGCCGGTCTAGGTATTTAAGTCTATGGCATGTACCGCGGGTTTAGTCCTACCGCTATCATCACATCACTAAATCTTTCTTTATTTTATTCGACAAGTTTCATTTTTAGCTGTTCTTCGTTTTTCAATAATGCAAACAATTTTGTTGGTTTATGTATACCACGTATTTAAGTTTTAACACCATATTAGTTTGCAATACCACATTGTTTGGACGCTAAAGTATTTATTGTTGCAAACCGGTATAATCTGTTTGACTCAGATAATCAAGATGACCATTTGACATGCTATTTCTACAGTATTGTGTTAGGTTACTATCATATTGTACATTAAACAAATCCACATCGTTAACGATAATGATAGCCATCGTTAATCTACCTCCATGTCAAATCTGGAGCTCATTTCGCCTAAATAGTGTTATATGTGTCGTGATGGATTTTATTATGAAATAGCGGTATATTCCAGCACAAAAATGTCATAAAATCAGCCAGCAGTTTTAAGTGGATTTTAGTGATATACACACGTCCAGAAGAATTATATTTAAGAAAGGGACTCTTTTAATTTGCGTATTTATTTACCCAGTTAAATAAATTGAAATACCGAATATCACTAAAATCTTATTAATTCAGACTATAGACTGATATTAACATTTAAACTAAAATCTCTAGGAGTAAATGTTAGCTCACTAAATTATAATTGTGGGAATAATGAGTTCGCAATTTCATTTACTAATACAAGCCGGACTTATAAATGTTCAGATTTATTTTGCACAACACCTTTATTAGTAATCTATATTTATCAAATAATCAGTTTATAAAATTTCGTTATATAAAGAGTAATATGAGTTAACGACATAGGAGTACCTAAAGACAGATTGACTATTAGTGTTTTATATATGAACGCGCTGAACGAAGGAAGTACTTCTCAGTATGTGCGTATCAGCGTATGTGTTCGTGAAATCCCATTACAAGATGAAATATAGTGTACTAAAAAGTTAGTATGGCAAGCCTTAACGGTCGCACTTGATCTTACAACAATCTGCCGCCTATAAGACGATAAAAAATAATATATTTAGTTTTTATGTAGTATTATGTAGACTTCCTACATCAAATGATTCTTTAATCAGTAAGTGCTTCCTTAATCAATTATTATTGTTCCATATAAGGTAGTCGTTAAGTTCATAATAGTCAAAATTGTTCACGAACTTTACATACGTTACATGTGTAACACCGGTACTGGTACCGGTCATGTTGAAGTTAACAAGCAAACTAAATGCTTATTCATTTGACTTATTTGACGCTATATATCTATCTATTCAATATATAAAAGCAGTCATTTATCGTAACATACTAATGGTTCGTATTTTTCTGATTAGACATTGAAATAAATTCAACGAATGGGTAGCAAATTAAATTCAGTTTCTGTTACATTGCTTTGGAAAAAGTAATATAATTATTAAACTATAGATTTATTTACGTTACGAAATTTTTAAGTTTGTTTAGAAAGAAAGCTCATCAAGAAGCTACCGCGAAGCGAACTACCTATTAAATTCTTTAATGCATAAATTAGCAGGAAAAAGGCCTTAACTATCGACCATTTCCCCACAAATCAGTTTAGCTCCAACAAACGGGTAATGCTCGGCAATTTGTGTCGCAACTCCGTAACGTAAGCAATTCTCGTGTAGAAGATGGCTTGTTAGTGTTGCATCAACTATTGTTGCCGATCAGCGATATAGATCAGCTGCCATTATGACTCTTATTTGTAACGCAACACTTAAAAATTTAGCAACGATCCTATAAAAAAATATTTTTTAGGTCATTTATACTGAAAACATTAAACATCATCGGTTGCCAATTAGCCGGCAAGCAAAAGTCTCACAATTGAAACTCTTGCATGTCACTTGATGTTGAACAGCTGATGAAATATAATTTGAGGCGATGTATGTTATCACTCAGCATCATCTGTTTATTTATATTTCTTAGATTATGATTGATTTTCTACTTTTGCGTAATTTTATTACGGAAATGGTTTAGGAACGCATAGAGAACAAACATATGTTAAACCGGATTTGCACGTTTAGAGTGAGCTTCTATTGCTGCGGTGATACTTCACACAAAATTGTAATTCAAACGGTATAATATACTAGTAGGTAATCGTTAAATTCCACACAAGTTGACTTTAAATGTTAGCAACTGGATAACAACGAGTAAATTACTTTCGTTCAACTACACAAGACGTAAAATAGTTTTCATACACATAAAAAAAAAATATTGTGTGGTCTTTTAAATAAAAACATTTCAGGAATTTTCAGAATTTAAAAAATCGACTATATCTCGAAAAACATAGCATAGAAAATATTACTGTGTCAGGCCTTAATCAAATCAATTCTGTAATTAATATAATCAAGGTAGGATTTTGGACTTAGTTTTAACAAATTTAACATGTATAGTCTGTAAACCTAATACTCTTCTAAGTAAGCTGGATCCTTTGCACCCTAAACTAGAAATTGTTACAGAAGTTGACGTGAATCCTGCATTTAAAAATTGAAATAACATGTCTCGAGAAAATTTCATTTTTTTTTGCTGTTTATACAAGTCTTGGACGCTTTAAGTTGCATAGACTGATCTCAAGACCTGTCTCAGTCCTCTAATGTTAATGAAATGGTCGCAATATTTTATGAAAAAACAATTTATTTATAAAAAACCACGTGCCTCAACGTAAAGCTCGAAAGGCTATGTATCCGCCTTGGTTCACTTTAGACTTAATTAAATTGTCAAGAAAAAAGAAAAGAACCGACTGGAGATTCGCTAATATGACAACCCGCGGGATAGGTTTGAGTTTAAGATAATAAGAGAGCGCTGTGAAAGGTATATATGCAAGTCTGTTACAGAAATTACATAAATAACGTGGAATGTTACATTAAGTAAATCCAAAAGCTTTTTGGACATTTGTCAATAGTGAAAAAGGTGACTCCAATAATATACCGTATGTAATGTATAAAGACTTCAGAACTTTTCAGAGGTCTATAACAAATCGCAATCACCTGATGATTCTCCGTCACTCATTGCAATAGATTCTGCAACTTAGTGGTCTCCTCTTGATCGGATAGTTATTAATGAAAAAGCTGTGCTTAAACTCTTTAAGCAGTTGAATCCGAATAAGTCTATAGGCCCAGATGGTATTCTTCTACTTTTCATTAAGAGATGTGCGCGATTTTTGCCACTTTAGGAAATTATTAAAAAATCATCTTCAGGTGAATTTCCCTCTGTTTGAAAGGAGGTACGGGTTACACCTGTACATAAAAAGGGTGAAATTGATAACGTACGAAAGTATCAATTTTTTTTTGAGAATTTGTTGGAACACCGCCAGAGAATGCTGGATCTCACTTCCTTGCACAAGGTCTTAAATGGTGTGTTTTTCTTCTGTTCTTGATCGTGTAAGCATTAGCGTGCCACGCTTGGTTTCCTGTCGCTGTTTTCCGAGATCTTTCTTTAGTGTCCCAAGAAGCAGAACCAATGTGGGTATAAGCGCACCTGTGTCAAGAATGGTGAATACCTACAATATCTGGCATAATATCTTTGATATTGACATTTTTCACGACAGCTTGCGTAAATTTTAATTAAAAATATTTCAGACCCTTAAATGAAAGTAGCTATTAATTATTGTAATTTTCAATCGTTTTAAAATATAATGTTAATTAATTGTCCTTTCTATACGTTTCTATTTGTATTTCCATAATGTAATATGAACGACAACAATGTCTACGTAGGTAACCATTATGCGTCACACAAACCTAACAAGCAGTTTCCTTAGTTTGCACAATGTAACTTCTAACTGGCTATGTTTTTATCTTGTGTTGGTCATATGACATTTCTGCTGGTTAATCTCCATATAACTTTATCGGGAGCGTAGCTAGGGCAACAATGGCGTTAATGGCAAATGCAATTTGCAAAACAATTATGAAGCAAAGTAACCGACAAATAAATCGTTGGTTAAATAGTTTTACCACTCTAGGATTCAGGTCCAGATAGTTTTTAAATTGACTTAAAAATATTATTTATTGTATCTTCTTTTAATCTTATCCACACGACTCAAAAGATACAGGCATAAAGTTTTAACCCAGAATTCGGCATCCTCTGAGCATTGTCTTTAAAGTTGAGAATATTATCATCTGCTCCAACCTACTAATATCAGAGGCACAGGTCTTCCCTTTACATGGAAAACACAGTGCACCACCAATACACATTCGTGGATGCTAACGACAGCCAGATGCTACGGTGAACACTTTTCTGGACACACGGGAATTATTAAAGTTGTCTGACCTCTGTAATCTTACGCCAAACATGTAAACCGCTACTCCAACAAGATCCTCAAAATTACTTTATAAAAAAAGCAAGTTTTAATTCAATAAATGTATATTAACATTCCTAACAAACACTTTTAACCTAACGAACATTCCTAATAACCTAAAATATAAAATAAATTATTCGCCATGCCCTTTTTTTTAGTACCCATTGTCGAGGATTTCTGCAGAATAAGGTAGACTGCCATTTTACGTCAGTTGCTATATTGGATTTAAAAAATGACATATAGTCCATAGTTTTGTTGGCTTAACGATAATATTGAAAAAACTATGTATATTGTATTGCCTTTAGAACCAAAGGTTTGTGCAAAATTTTAGCCTGATCGGATATCGGATAGTTGTAGAAGACGAAAAGTAGATCTCAAGATTTGTCCCGGACAGAAACGAAAGCAAGTAGGTATTAAACTTTTGCAAAAATAACTTTTTTTAGTTTTAGATATATCAAGTATCTAAAATAATGTGAGAAGTTAGATCTTGGGCAAATTTATTTATAGATTCTATTTGATATCTAGTAATTGGTTTCGCAATCAAAAAGGTGACACCCACTCAATTATTATTTACTCCAAGTAGTGCTTTAAATGTTTATTGGCTTGGTCGTTAGAAATAATTGTTATAATAATTATTTCAAAATCGATTTACCACTAACAAGTTGATGCGAAGGCAAAATGTTATTCAGAATCTTAAAATATCATGAAAGTTAAAAATGCCGCCATGACTGGTTTTTGGATGGTAAGCCATTATCTGGAATTCCTTCGTACTTCATAAAAAACGTTGCAGTTACAAGAACTACATACTTAAATGTCATCATAATAATCGTGACCCAATGATGTTTCAATCATATAGTTCTTGTTCCTGAAACATAAACTGAACAATACATATACATCACATATACGACATATACATTTTTGACGACTGTTTGGTGCAATGGTAGCCATCCTACCTTTCGCACCGACGGTCCTGGGTTCGAATCCCGGAAGGGGCAGATGTTTGTATGATGAATACGAGTATTTGTACCTGAGCCATATTTTTATATATTTCTATGAATATAACTTATTTATGTATGATATATGTATGTCTATCCGTTGCCCTAGTATCCATAACACAAGCCTTAAAAATGCTTACTTTGGGCTAGGTTAATTGGTGTAATTGTTGGAAATATTTATTTTATTTTTGTATTTATATACTAGCATACATACTATAAACAATAATTACGAAGAATAAGTAAATATATTTGTTATTTTGTGGTCCAGGTGCAGTGGTTATAGCAAAGAAGTTCCGGGTGTCAAAAATCGAACATTATTTCATATTATGACATTAACTCTTGTCTTAGATTGTATTTGAAATTTATTTATTGTTACAGCCTTAGGGCTAAGTGTAAGTTTTCAAGTATGCAAACGTTATTACCGCGTTTAAGATTTCCTTAGTGTTAAGGTCAAGCATACAAATATCGACTCAACGTTATATTAGGAAAAAAAACTTTTAATTATTAATAAAAACAATAAATTTTACAAAAATAACATAACATGAGCTATAGCATGTAAGAAATACACTCGCGAGCAACCAAATCGACTGAATGAATGTACTTTTTCCGTGAAACAAATAACTTATATATCCTTTAAAATTATACCTAATTTAAAAGCGTGACTCTTCCTTTTTTAAATTGATATCATTATTGCCAATATTCATTAAGTGTTTCTTTAAATAATGTCATTCGAATGAGAGCAGTGGCAAAATAAAGGTTTAAGAAAAAGCGTTCTTTATTGGTAATATCAAATATAAATATTTTTTTACACAAATAAATAAAATTTATTGCGATCAATACTTGGTGTTTTCCTTCCCCTAGCCCTAATTACAGACTGCAAGGGATTTTTCATTAAGCGTATTAACTTCTTTACCATCTCTTGAGAAATACCGTCCCACTCTTCCAGTAACGTTGCCTTCAGCTGTTCCGGAAGTGCTGAGTAACACGCGACGTTGTGGCACAGGGCATTGTCGTACATCAACTAGAAGCTGTCGCTACAAATCCTTCGTAAGGCACAACGTGGTTCTGGAGAGTGTCGGTAATATACCGAATAGCTGTCAGTCCTCCTCCTCGGCCTCGGAGAACAGGTTTTACACTTAATGAGAAGATTTAAATTAGAATTCCCCCTTTATATGGAAATAAAGGGAAGTAAAACAATCGCTTTTTAACGATTTTATTCAAACATTGGTAAATGAATTACCATGTAAAGTATTCTTATTACAATTTATGTGATAAGTGTGTTAGTGGCGCAAGCTACGCGCACGCATTGCGATACCATCGGCAATAAACAGAGCGATTAGTCTTTAACTTTCGTCTCACCAGTTCTATCTTGTTGACATGTTTGTATCATAATATACGGCACCTCCACAAGTAATTGTAAGTACTGATTCATATTGCAAAATCCATGTAGTAGTTTTGATGATACAAATAGGAATATGATTTTTTGGCCATTTAATCGAAAATCTGGTTATACTATAGATACATCACAACTTATTCTCATTAAGGTAAAACTTTATAAAACAAATTAGAAAAGTAACAACTGTTTACAAACATTGAACATGTTAGCCAAACATTCCTTTAGCAGCTGATGTAAACATGCAAATGGCTGCCATATAAAAGCATCGTGTCTAGAATCCAAAATGGCGGCGTTGCACAGGAGTTGATTTCTGATCACGTCTTTCAACCGATTACATTTGTAATTACGTGTCGAAGTGTGACTAAGGTTTAATTGTTATGAATGGTTATGCCACTTTGCATTATAAATATGGTTACTTAAAAGAGAAAACCCAATTATATGTTTTTTTAATTTACTAGGTTCTACTAACCGAATTACAACTTTTTAATATAATGTCTATATAGAAATATAGATGTTTTTACTCATTTAAGATGGAATTTATATTCCATCTTATATGTTCAAAACATTTAATTTTTTAAACTAATTACATTACTACTTGAATAAATATTTGCATTACTTTAAAAAAAAGTCCTTATTGTAAAGTTGAAAAACACGTTTCTTTATAAAATGCTGATCCTTAATAATCACTCAGATATAGATCATTCACAGGACCGTAATTTATCATTTCATTCCCCAAACACATTAGCCAAGTGACCTTGTAATTCAAAATTACAACTTTTCGCTACGAAAATACTCAGTATGACTTCATTGATACAAAAACTTCGGTACAGAAGTAGGTACCTACTCTTGTCGACTGCGTTTGATTCATTCAATTGACAACAAGGTTAATTGAAAACGATATTCTTAGATCGACTGGGGTTGCTTAATGGATATCTGTTCAGGCATCCACTTTGCAAACCACGTTTACTGTTAGCTTTTGACCGAAGTAGTTATACCCAATTTAATAAACATATCTTATATTTCTGATTGGCAAATCACTAGTCTTGTTTGTATATTCTGCTAAAATATATGTTATATTAGAATCGTAAAGCTTTGGAAAATGGTATTTACTTAACTATTACGATAAAAAATAATTAAATAATATTGGATAAATTGCCGTACAGTTTTTGTTTCAGAATTTCATTTTGTAGGTTAGAATTGTCTGTGACTGTTAATTTGAAACATAAGCAATACATTTATATATTAAAAGTAAGTTGAATCAGCAGTTTTCAAATAATAACAAAAGCCAGCCTAAAATTTATTTGACGTTTAAAATGTAACGTTTAAATTTTTTGAGACTTAAAAAATGTGGTAAATCGTATTGTTCTAGTTCCCGAAAACTTTATTAAAAAATTAACACTGCCCTCTTTGCAAAAAGATAACAGAAGAAGATAGAACTTGGTGTCTAAACCTTAAAAAATTAATCCTATAGCGATATTCCTAAACCCTAAACATTTCATATATAGTTAAGCTATTATAAGGAAATAATATTATGACAAACCGGCCATTTGCAAAAAATTACCAAAGTGACTTTTCTTTATTAGTTCGTTACGGTGCGGTTGAGACCGATGTAACGATGATATTGTATCAAAAACAGATTTTGAGGACCGACTCAATTGTACGTGCAAACTAGTTCTTTGCAAATGGATCATAATGACTTTCACTAAGTAGGTATATACAGTTAAATTTCGCCATTTAAAATACTTGCACTAATTGGATTAACGCGAACCAGATATTCGACGTACCGTGAAATTGTTACACCAAAGGACGGTATCCGATGGAAGAATCACTTACGAACTTCATGTTTATCTTAAACAATGTATAAATCACATGCTTCTATTAATGAATCAATACATGACTAACTCTAATAATATCATGAATTAATTTTAAGGCATATTTATATATCTTTTCCTATTGCTTTTATATGTACACATTTTCTTTGTTGAATGCAATCATTACAATCAGTATGCTCTAAACTAGTTCTTACACTTCCGCGCACCTTACTAACGCTTTTTTGCGCTTTTTAAACACTTTTTGTAAACACTTACGTGTTTACATAGTCACAGGATGACTAAAGCAATGGTCATCATACATATTCTACTACCTTCAAATATTTTAAATTAAATTTATAAATAAATCAAGATTGTTTTATTTAGCATTATATTTAGTTATAACATTTGTAGTAAACGATTACGTACGCTACTAAATTTACCACTAGTTTGTAAATTGGGAGACCCTTCCGAGAAGAACTGGCGAAAGAAACTCGGGCAGGGCGATCGACCTCCATATCAACGTCACATACCGACGTCAGGATTTAATATAAATTATGCGTAGAAAAACCGTGGAAATGTGGTTTTAATTAAATACGTTGTAATAGTTTAGTAACATTAGTCGAATGAATACACTAAAATGACTTGCCTTTGGCCTAACAAGATAAATAGACTTTAATTAAGAAGTATATACGAAATATCATAATTAAATAATATCATAGGTGAATAGGTATCTTCTGGGTATCTTCGAGGTGAATAGGTATCTTATAGGCAAACTAGATCACATAGTCGCTTACCATCAGGCGAGATTAGTGATGAAAGAGACTCAGTTTTTCCAGACTTTTAATAAAGACTCTCCTTATTTTAGACGCCTCACGACTGACTCAAGTCTTTTAGTCCCTTTAGTCGTAAGACTAGCCTTATTAGTCGAAGTATTTAACGTAAAACGCTCAGTAGTTACTTAAACAGCTTAAAGGACTTAAAAGACTCATCGCCTGCGGAATCACCTGATCTCAAAAAACGTTGCAGATTAAGTGATAAGAGCACCAGAGCGTCTGCGTCTATCGTTTTGGATGTCTTTTCTGTAGCTATATTGTTTTTTCATTGTCTTGATTAATTAATCACCTTAATTACCCTTAAATAAAATCAAATTTAAAAACCGTTACTGGATTATCCATTATATACATAGTTTCATTCAATATAATAAAAGAAAAGCATTTCAACCTAAACGCTTTATTCGAACTCCAGCTCTTTTGTAAAATACTGCAGTCCTTTAAGACCTTCAAGTCGTTTTAGTCTACTAGTATTATACGTTTACTGAGTCATATTAATTAAGACTATAGCAAAGTCTTTTAAAAAGAGGCTAGTCGTATTTGAAACGACTTAAAGGACTGAGTCTCTCTCATCACTAGGCGAGATAGTGGTCAAACGCCTCCACGTGTCACAGTGTTTGACCGCAATGAACTCCGAAACTACTCAACCGATTTTGATGATTATTTTTCATTTTGCTGGAACTTTCCAACTTAGGACATTGGATAGCTTTCATTTTAATTCATAACCAAAATATTTTTTATGAAGATTATAATAACAGCCACAGCGACGAGTATCCAATTTTTTTTTAATCCGGCAATTAATATTTCGATTGGTTTGGTTTCGCCAATTGATTTTTTTGCCAAAGCAGTCTTCTGAACACCTAACTTTTCCATCTACCATTTTACTTACCATTTTCGTATTTGAACACGTTTTAAATTCGATTTTTGTTTATTTTCCAACAAACATCACAACTACACATCTACAACTTACAAATTGCAAAAAATAAACCATATCGTAACATAATATACGTGCCGCATGGGATCCTTAGAGGACGCTAACAAAAAATAGATTAAAAAAGTCGGAATCCAGCGAGTCGCGACAAATATATCTCGGCCGTTGAACCGTCGTCGCTTGTCAATTAAGACTTTAACACTTTGAAATTGGTTAAGTACCAGTGAATAATAGCAATTTAATTATACATTGAAATATTACATACATAATTTCCCACTTATTCTTTCCAAAGTGTCTGGCTTAATTACTTCGCCTCGAGCATATTTTTTGAATAAATAAAAATCATATCAAATAAATAAATAAACTCGGCGTCAAAAAAATCGCACCTTATAAAAATCTTATTCAAAAATTCCTAAACCTTATATAGAGGATAGTGTTAGGTATCATTAGAAAGGTAACAAAAAGGAGCATCAAACAACAATTAAGTGCAATCTTTTTTTTAATTAAAATTATACAAAAAGCATAAAAATTTGAAAAATAATAAAAAATCTTAATTAAGTCCTAATTAATAATCGATAATTTACAAAAAAAATGTACAAAAAGTGTCTTAAAATTAACTCAAAATCTAGTGTTACCCCCCCTTGCCCTGATGACGGCTTCCATACGGTCCCTCATAGA
Source organism: Calamotropha paludella (assembly GCA_927399485.1). Classification (NCBI taxonomy): domain Eukaryota; kingdom Metazoa; phylum Arthropoda; class Insecta; order Lepidoptera; family Crambidae; genus Calamotropha; species Calamotropha paludella. The sequence goes on along the minus strand of OV656803.1, from coordinate 12,068,859 downwards.
CCTCACCAACTTCAGGAGCTCTTCTTGAGGGATAAGACCCCATTCTTCAATCACCGCGGTTTGGAGTTCCTCTAGAGTCGAAGGAGCCGGATCCCGAGATCGAACCTTACGTTTAAGATGGTCCCAGAGGTGCTCTATCGGATTCAGATCAGGACTTCTCGCTGGCCACTGCATCACAGGAATTTGGGACCTCCGCAGGAAGTCGTTCACGATGGCTGCAGTGTGTGCGCGAGCGTTGTCGTGCATTAATGTGAACCCCTCGCCAAAAGATTCGGCAAAAGGGACCACATGCACATCCAGGATCTCTGTGATATAGCGGCGCGCAGTCAGCGACCCTTGTCCGCGAGCACCTCCGGTCCGGGAGACGCAGACCAGGTCGGTTTTGCCGGCAGCCGACATACCGCCCCAGAACATGCAGGATCCGCCTCCATATTCCACCGTCTCCTGGATGCAGGCTTGAGCGAAACGTTCACCCTGCCTCCGGTATACTCTTCTTCGTCGGTCGTTGCAGAAAAGACACACTCGTGTCTCGTCTGAGAAGAGAACAGCTCCCCACTGCTCAATGGTCCAATCGACGTGGTCGCGAGCAAACTGCAAGCGGGCTCGTCGGTGCGCTGCAGTCAATTTTGGACCTGTAGCAGCTCTGCGGGCTGCTATGTTCTTCTCCTTCAGTCTTCTTCTAACCGTGGATACACTCACGGTGCGTCTGCGAACTGCCTGGAGCTCCTGTTGCAGCTGAACAGCGTTTGAGAAGCGATTTCTCAAAGAGTACGACACAACGAACCGGTCGTCTCTTTCCGAAGTGCAGCGACGTCTACCGGACCCATGTCGCCGGATATAGCCACCGGTCTCTAAAAAGCGCTGGTAGACTCTACGAACCGAAAAACGGCTCAGATTCAGTTGCCGGGCGACATCACACTGCCGCACCCCTGCTTGCAGTAGTGCAACCACTTGAGCGGCCTCATCAGCTGTAGTGTCCATTTTCCAGATGTTCTTTCTTCAGTAAAATCAGTGCGTGTGTCCCCTTCAACGGTTTAATAGCGAATGACCCACATTGAACCCGTGTTGACCTCTTTATACCCACAAAGTTAGCGCAACTCGCGACTCTCCCGAGCAGCAAAATTTCCTTAGAATTTTTGTGACCCTTTATTTGTTGCTTTAGGTTTTATTTGATAATGAAAAATAATGTTTTTTTATTAAGTTAATTAAGTAACCTTTTAAATAAAATTATAATTAATACGACTGCATGTGCATATCCAGAGTTAATGCCATTTGAACGTGATTTTCTTAGAGGTGCGATTTTTTTGACGCCGAGTGTAATAATATAAAAATAATTTGCAAACTTGTAATCAAATTATTATGAAATGCCACTACTGCCATGCCACTCGTTCAATTTCTTATTGAATATAAGAAGCATTTATCACATTCGATGTAATAAAATTGCATCAAAATATGAAATAATTCTACGGGACGAGGTAAATCTATGTGTATATAGATAGGCATTCTGAGCAAAATCGTTGATGTGGAAGCTGTATTTAATGTTAATTGATCTGAATTATATTGACTACGATTGAAAATAAAATAAAATTGGACCTTAATAGTTTAAACCCAATAATATATTTGTAATTAAACTGAATGAACGAGTACCTCATTAGAAGTAGGTACTCGTTTATATCAATGTTTGGACTTAAACATCCGAAAATAAATCTGAAGAGCAATAAACACGAAAGAGAAATGTTCCCAGTAACCTCAATTTGAACCGATCGCTATAAATCTTTTGAGCTTTATTTGATGGTGCTTAGAGTTTACTTTGGATGTGTAAGTAGTACACCTTGAACTACATTGCTTTTGTGGCCCAAGTCATGCACTGAACGTGTCTCGTCGGTATTCGTAAAAGATTCCTTTGGAATCTCTATAATGTTGATATCTATAATGTTGAAAAACCTATTACATAGAATTAATCTCATCACTAAACTTCTTATTTTACTTTCAGGATTACTCTAGTACCAATAAATATTGACCATCCACATTATTTACACAGTTCTGCTTACAAGCCGTATTATGGAAACCATGAAGACAAATAACAGTATCGTATTTCCAAATTACGAGTTCGATGGGAAATCGAATCTCTCAGAGTTAATTAACAAATTTACAGATGGATTGACTAATAATGAAAATTGACGTTCTAAAGTAGATATCTACATCGCGTTTCTCTTAGCTCGTACATGACTTCACTTCAAAATATCAATCAAGACGCTTCGAATCGAAGGCGTCCGCTCCTGAATACTAACTCGATAGTCCGAGATATACACACATCACCAAACCGATTGTACATAGTCAGACTGAAACGACTCATATTGCATTGGAATAAAGTGCATTTCTGCGATTGGGTAAGTTAATTACACTTGTTAAAGCGCCTTTAAGCAATGTTTGTAAAGGTTTAATCAATGATAGTATTAGACACAATGACAGATTTTGTAGAGAAATAAATTTTCCGGATTCCACGAAAGCATAAGTGAATCTTTGCGTATGGTAATTCAATACTTATAATTAATGTAAGTATTGGAACGCCAACATTTGTCTCATCTAGGAACATTCACTTTTACAATTTCATCCAATAATAAAAGCATGGTAAATCATGATTTACTATAAGTTGTTATGGCATTTATGTATACTTATAATAATGAATAATAGTAAATTCTAAACTATTTATGCTGTTCTTATATTCTCTAAGGGGGCATCCATTAATTACGTGAGCTATTTTTCGATCACTTTAAACTCCTCCCCCCCTTAGGTGAGATTTAGTGAGATTTGCCTGGACCCCCCCCCTCCCCTTACGTGAGATTGAAGCTAAAAATATTTTCAACAAAATTTAGGCAAAATGAACACTTAAAATATTTTGTTTTTAATATTTGTATTATTTTATATTTTTTAAAGTTGACGTGAGATTTTCTATTATCCCCCCTCCGGTTTAAATGAGATTTGGTAAGATTTTACAGGACCCCCCCCCTCCCTATTCTGAGCTCACGTAATTAATGGATGTCCCCTAATACTTTAGTCCCAAACAAAATATGTACTAAGATAAACTATAAAGCGAGGACCGGGAAATTTTGTTTCCTACCTGGTGCTGAATTTTCTTTGAATACCCAGTCTCTGTTTGCGAAAACTGTTTAATTAAGAGATGCTACAATTGACAAAGGAATTTATATCAAATTGAAATAAGGACGTGACCAGACTAATATAGTATAGGAATTTATTCAACAAAGCCTCGATTTTCACGGGTTTTCTAACATTACTCAAGTACCTACATGTCAATTACAAAATACAAATTTTACTATCAAGAACTTATTGCACACCGCAGTCACTTGCATACATTTGGTTGTCCACAGCGAAACTTAAATCAAATTTGTAAAAAGTCGGTCATAAATGAAATATAACTATTATAATTTGTTGGCATTCGTTTAAAAAATTTAGTAAATTATTGACTTAATGGTTATCTCTAAACCGTACTTTTACTTACATCTCTAAACATGATTACTCAGGCACAACGTTTATCTTAAATATAGGTCTCTTTTCAAAGTAAACACTTCTTTAGAAACCTTTATTGTTTTACAGGTATTTAAATAAAGTCAGTCTTCATACTGTCCAGTAAAAAAAATTCAAAAGCCCTCCTTTCATCTTTTGTTGAAAGACAATACGAAAGAAGCTGTATTCACAATCTATGTTGTGCTTTGTTAAGTCGGTCTGTTTATTATAATAATATCCACGAGACGCCTTGTAGAGTTTGCTTTTCATCCTTGTTAACAATGTAGGTAATTATATATTACCAATACAATATAATGTGTATATATAAATATACATACACACACACACACACTTATGTTAATAACAACTTTCACAAAACTAGCAGTAAATAAGTGCTGATTGATAGAATTAAGTAAATTATCAAGAATGATTAATTTTAGTGAATTTATTTCATTCAGTATATGTTGTCAATAACAAAAAAAAAATGTCTGGCGGAACAGATATACTATAATAGTAATAAATTATTAAATCTTACATGAAAAGCCCTTTTTTTCACGCAGCTAAAGTATTTTATAAATAAGTATAACTATTGTATGCTTACCTTGTTATTTGCAATTACGACGATTGTTTGGAGACAACTCTGGAGTTAACTTAAATTTGATTTGATTTTATGATATTGAAAATATGAATTATACAATTATAATTTACGTGACATATGTTTCGCGTTGTATATAGTTTTATTGGTCATCAAATTCGAAAAACTCAACAAAAGATGTGCAATGAACAACCTACTGTTAATGTATTGGGATAACTAATCTACAATTGTTATAATAATTAATGTAAAGTCACCATTTCTTGCCATGCAGTTACGCAAAGAAATGTAAAAATATAGCTCGTTTTTGTAAGAACTCATACATGAAACTATCGATCTACGAAGGTTTATTGAACTCATTACAATTTTTTTTATTAACGTCGTCACATTCAAAAACATACAATTTTATTAACTAATTTATAGTTTAAAACATAAAACAATGTTGTTGCTTGTCATGTTAAAATTTAAACAAGAAATATAACTACAACTTGTATATTTTTTGTCGTTGCCAAATATAATTTATAATAACTAAATTCTTTGATAAAGCCAAAGAGTATCATTAACTAAGGAAGTTTTAAAAAAATCATTTAGAAGTTTTTCGTCTTATTTTTTAAGTTATGTAGAGTTTTCTTTCAGTTCGTATGCAGTACTGAATATAAATCAATGGCATCAAATACGGATATAAAAATATACCTATTATATATTTTTGTATTTGTATAGCATGACAAATAGTATAAAATATATTGTATACTCTTCGAAGTAAGACAGATTGTACTAGCCATATTTTAACAACTTAATGTAACTTGTGATCTACAATTAATAAATTTGAATTATAAATAATAAGATTTTAAGTTACTTAGTTGTTTTAAGTTATGATTATATGTATGTGAATCTTCATTTGACTCATGCATGACTCGGTAATGTACCCGTCATTATAATTTACTTCGAAGATGTTCAATCGTTTCTTAGATCAATTTCTATGTGGTCGAAGCTATCAGCTGTCATTCTGACCTCTGACATCGCATTGTGACTGACCTCTATAGATCGCAGGCACCGTTAAGCCACGAGGAGGTTGGGAACATTTATCTCAAAGATGATAGCGTTTTTCTGATCAACCCTTGTCTATAATAGATATCGCTTCAAGTATATACTACACTATTTATACCCCAATATTTTTTTTAATGCAATAGTTGTATTATTCGTGATTGTAACGTCAACATCCACTTTTATTTCATACAATGTTTTAGTTAATTTATTATAATACGATTGGCCGCGCCTGAGATAAACACTAAGTGTTGCAATTTCATGTTTATTTTATATCTAATAAAATATTCTTAGTATTAACAAAGAATACCTAAACGTAATATAATATATTACAACATAATATATTTCGTAAAATATTTTATGCCAATCAATGAAAAACATCACAATCTTGCTATACCTATTCCAATGATCAAACATCGAAGACACTATGTTAATAATTATTATGCAAACACGATAACAAAGTTATCTTTGACCAATATAAATACAAAAATAACATCAACTGTGGTATTATTTTGTAGGCAAATTATTATCTTTCTGTACTTCTTAGAACTGGGTGCGATACCAACATATAATCGGAGCAGTATTTCTTTGAACAAACGGCTTCTGTCGGGACGGATGAATCATCACTTCATATAAACAAAGCTAGTTTGCCCTTCAAAACATGCTTTGTGCTTCAACTATCTACTGTTGGGTTTATGTCCAAGCAACTCATATACAATCATCCAAATATTATGACTCGGCAGAGATAAAGTCAACGCGGTAATTATCCACTTTCATAAATGTTTACGTAGACACGTTTCGCCGTCTCTTTCTATAGCTCATGATTATGTATAGGTGCGTCTACCTCTTTGCTGTGGCCATCGCCTTGAACTCATAACATTCACTGCGATTCGGACGCACCAACACGCCATGCACGCTTCAATGAGCATGCTTGAAAACTAGTGCTTGCATGCGGTTCTGCTCGAAGTTTCACCGCGGGGCGCCGCCCGTTCCCCCCTGTAATTAACGTAAGGTTACATTGGAGCAAATATTGTAACACTACGCTTTTAAGCAGCGGCACTAGTTTATATCGCTAATTTTTTTTATCTTATAGATGTTAGTTCTCATACTCGTGCCTGCTTGTTGATTAAAATTTTACAGGGTTTTGCTTTTAATATCAAAATCATTTTCTTGTTATAGTGAAATAACTAACAACGATGATATATTTATATAAAATATATTTACATTAGAAATAGCGTCTTAATCTTTTAACTTCTTTTCAATACACTATGATATAACACCTCACTATCTTTAAGTTCTATTCACTTGAAAACTTATTGATAGCTATCGCTTCGATTAAAGATGAAAGTTTCAATTTGAAATCTATTATAGGAATTGTAATACCAGAAACTGAATATCTTCCACTCTGCGACTTCTTGTTTCAACTAAGGGGTGGCAGGCGTTTCATTCAATTAGATTGGAAGTAAATTTATTTGATTTCTGTAGTTTGTTGAAGCAATCAGCTAATTTTCAAGTACAATGATAAGAAAGAGCTTTAAATTTAATTAGACCATAAGAAAATTTCGACGGTTTTTCACAAGAGTCGGTAGCTCAATTGGGAGAGCATTGGACCGGACATCCAAAGGATTCCCGCAGAATTTACTTGTGAGCTTTTGCTTGCAAAAATTTCTTTTTGTCTCCTAATCATTTATATAAATAAAAATAATTGTCAACAATATTATTTAAAAAACGATATTTAGGTTGCAGATATTATCAGCATTGGCATATGCCAATATATCTCGATTCTTCGCTAGTAAAGAAGAGATGTAGGAATTTGATATTGTAATATGAACCCCATGAGTGTGAGCTGACCTCAGACTCACTTAGGGATTAATATATGGGTGACGTAGGCCGCCAGTAATGCGGTGGTAAGGCCTTGGGCACACGTGCTTAAGGGCTAATAGTGGATAATGACATATTCAAGTGTGCACTGAATCGAATGTAGCGATGCCGAAAGTAAAATAAGTTTGTAGATTACCTTCTATCGAACACAGGTTTAGGTATTCATTTAATAAACATTTTAAATTCTTTACTTAAATTATTTAATCTAATATTATTCATATTAATAAAAGTCCTTAAAATATTCGTCTGCCTTCCATTTTTACTTTATGTGAAGAGGCCAAGTTTTATCTTAAAAAACCTAACTTCTAACTTAAATATAGAATAGTTAATCGATAATAAAATAAGTCGACATCATTAGTCAAAAATATAATAAGGTCAAAAATATATAACTTTGTGTGCAATTTATAATAATAACTTTAGCGGACTCTAATTGTAAAAATAAAAGTTTCCGACTGTTTGTTTTATTTTTTGCTTATATGTTATTCTGGATACGAAATCTAAGAAAAGTCACCGCGACTGCAGGGATCATTTTGTTTATGAGTAACCTTGTATGCTAATAGATTTATCAAAAATGATTTATGTAAAAAAATCGAAAAAAAATTGGTTGGCTGATCGATCGCTACTCTCTTACATTATCACATGTCACAAGTGCAGCCGTCATTGATCTCGTGATAGGTCGTATTGGAACTAATGGACCGGCAAATGAATGCATAATGATCCTGCGGAATGCATAGCTATAACATATTAAACATACAGTTATGAAATACGACACTCATTGTTTCTATAATTAGAAACACACATGGGGTTGTGGATGTACTACAGTTGGAATGTGTAATGTACAATATAACCTAAACCGTGAAGTATTTGCTACATTTATTACGAAACATATATTTTATTTTTAGATAACAATCGAATCTAAATATTGACTTTTGATTTATGTATAATTTCAAAAGCAAACTAAATGTATACATGAAACTAAATTTAAAATAAGATTCGAAGGAGGACTTATGTAACTCACATTGTACGAATGATTGTTCAGCTGAAATGGCGGGGGGGAGCACATAGCGAGAAGACGTACAATCGTCGATCAGACAGATCTTGATCTGTTGTTGTCTATATAATATGATTAATTTTATACATGTAGATAGAGAGTATATTATATACTTATAAATAAATAGCTGATATTACTCGATTTGCCAAAATCATGCAAGTCCGACCTTACTTATGAGAGAAATATACTCATATTGTTAACTAAAACCATAAAACTAGTATATTTCAATAGCACAATCACACGTTATATTTTTAAGGAATTTAGTGTGAAAACTATTTACCAGAAAAAGTAGTTAAAATTACGATTCGATGGGATTCATGGAAAGGCACTTAACTGATTTAACTTGACTTATCTCTTTTTTATCAAGTAACTGCAACTAGAATGAATTTGATATTTCCACGAAATGGTAACAAATAGCTTTAGGTTACTATGTAGATGTTCAATAGGTTGGCGATCCGTTGGTAAAACCACTGTTATGATATTGTGTCAACGGGCCAACAATAAAAGTCGCCAATGGTTTTCCTACTTAACTGCGAATTTTAAGATGGCGCTGCGCTTGTTGCAAATACTGAAACTAGAGAGAAAATGTGTAAATGTATTATCATTGTAATAAGTTTTCACTAATAAGGCAATCCCTATGAATGTAGGCCCCGAAGGAAGAACGGGTGGATTGGTGTTTACCATGAGCAAAAATGTATGCTCTTACCGACAAGAGCACCCGAAACAGAGTAATGGCTAGTTGGCTTACAGATGGATTTTCTACTTTAAATATCCTTTTCAATATTTATCTTAAATGAATTGTTGCAATCATATTTTTTTAGTATACATACTAACTACTTATTTTAAAATTTGTTAATAGATAATTTCTGATACAATTGTTCTACGTTATTTGTTCTACGTAGGACTTTTATTTCTGGTTTTAAGCTTCCGGCCTCTTGAGCTATCTGTATCCATCTGTACCTGAGAATGCAACTGGTCCGTTTTATGAAGTATATGAAATTTATTATATCGTAGACGAGAGACGCTTGTTGAATAGGTTCACGTTCGACGATTGATAGTAATGAGCACTAGCTCGTGGGACCATGCAAATGGTATTTTTTATAAACGCCGAGTGCTTGTGCCATCTACTCGTACACTTCAATGTGTTTATGCATATGTAACCTTTGACATGGATTTTCAGAGGCGGCGTGCTAATAAGCAGGAAATAGCAAGTATAGATTCAAGTTATTTTCATACTAAGGTTCTTTAGACAGAAAGTAAAATTGATATTACTTTAAACACGTTCTTGTGTAATATAAAATTAATTTTAACTTGAATGTTTAACTAAAACTGTCGTTGTTTTTAATGCCGCGCCAATAATAACATAATGGTAAAAACTAGATAGGGTTTTGTTAGGAACTGTCACATGTCCTAAATTTAATAGCTATCAATGAACATTATACTAAGCAGGGGCGCCAAGTTTTTAAAATTCCCGTGGGTGCTCCAGCTTTTTTAATGACATACCTAGCTACTTATATGTACCTATTTTTGTTATTTAATAGACACAAGAAAATACAAGATATTTAGAAAAGATAATTTATTATGTTACACAGCAGTTTGACATGTGCACCTGTTAATAAATATCTTATTTATCTTAACATTATTTTTTATTCAATGCGAATGTATTTTGACGAACTACTGCTCTATTTATAAATATGTCGGCAATGTTTTCAAGTTCCAAATCATCCGCTATTTCTCTGTTTACATGCACTACCATGTAATTATTAAGTCTTTGCTGAGTCATAGTAGTCCTCAAGTAAGTCTTTATTCTTCGTAATGCTGAAAATGATCTTTCAGCTGGCGCGCGTATTACGTATATTATTTCGGTACCTATATTATTTAGATTTAGTTAAAAGACGAGAAAAATATTTATTTTAGATATTCATAATAGTGGGTGCTCGGCACCCACTATTTACCTCTCGTGGGTGCTGGAGCACCCGAGCACCCACGGAGTCGGCGCCCCTGATACTAAGACATTTCGAGGAGACAATAAATACAAGCTATTTCATTTCTGCAGTTCTTATGAGAAGTGACTTATTGCACTTATCGTAAGGAGGGCAGATTTAAGCTTATAACAGAACAACAAGGAAAGAAAAAGAAAAGAAATAGAAAAGAAATAGAAAAGAAAAGAAAGAGGTTTGGTTGGATTTAAAGGGAACATTCGAAAATTGTTTTATTTTAATTATAGTGCCGAAAGTAATGTTATTTCAATGTAATTTGAAATTTGAATCTTATGTGGGATTCAATTCATATTGGCGTCTAGTATGACAAATGAATTCGTGAGTTTGCTGTACTATTCAAGTGCAGTGGCATGTCGAAAGAATATGTTACGACGGCAAAGCATCTTTTAGTTGCCTGAGTGTAAAAAATACAAATACACCATTTCGTACAACATTAAATAAAGACGGCTATGTCAATGTAAAAAGAACTTTAAAATTTACGCAATATAAAAAACAAGATATTTGTAACAGCCGGGTTACTGATGCCCCGGCTCCCAGTCAGGTCTCTTGGAAATGCCTGGACAATACAGTCAGCTGAGAATATAATCATGCAGGATCATTAACTACGTATTTTTTAATTCTGTGAGATAATGATAGTAACATAATTTCATAAAAGAACCCTAAAAAGCTAGAGTGTATGAACACTTCACCTGTTTCTACACCGCGTGCCTTTTCCGGTTTTTCACGTGGGTACACTGAAATGAGAGCTCTCCGCACAACCCGCTCGTAATTATAATTTATTTCACGTGTGATGAAAATGAGTATTATAACCTAACATTTGTAAGAAAAGAAATGTTGACTTCGCACTACCCGTTAGAGTGACAAATGTTACAAAATGGAGCATTTGTTGTACATTCTTTTACCTCAGGACAAGCCATGGGACTAGTAAGTACCTACTTATTAATTTCATGTTATATAGAAATTTTATTGCCAACAAGCCAGAATTTCAAATACTACCATAGATGGTAGGATGGCTACCAAAACGTGATTATTTTACAAACAAGACTTTTATTATCGACTAGCTGATCCGGCCACACGTTGCTGTGTTATGAATTAAAAAAAAAACTATCCTATCTCTTCAGTTGGACCAAATTACACATAAATACCAACTTTCATCAATATCGGTTGAGTTGGTATAAAGTTCACTGGGAACATACGTTGTGACACTGGATTTTTATATATTAAGAAGATGAAGCTCTCTCTCGGACCTCCCGCCTTTTTATACCCTACCGCCGCGACCTGTGTCGAGCGCGGCAACCGTTACACAAAAATAATCCTTATAGCATGATTCAGTATTCACGTGCGACGGCGCGATGGCTTATTTCATGTATAAATTTGGTATTTCTATACCGATTTCTATGATTCTTTTTTTATTGAATAGGTAATAATGTTAACTTTTTTCAATTAGTAATAGATAGGATGAGTGAGAGTATTCTAAACGTAAGAGTAAACAAATATAATTAGAATGCTCCGAACTGCTATCAGGAGTTACACGTGTTATAGTGAGTCAACCATAAAAGATAGACATATGCTGTTGCGGGATATTTTTTAGACAATTTTATGTAGAATATTTCCGTCATACATGATTTCTATGTAACTTTAACCATTAAGGCTGCACACGCGACGGAAGCTTAAAAAATGGAGTAACTTCTCCCGTTTTCCCAAAATTTCCCTTCACTACTCTGCTCCTATTAATTGTAGCGTGATGAAAAGTGTAATACAAGCTGCCCAGGAGAATGAAGAATAATTGTACCAAGTTTCGTTTAAGTCCGTCGAGTAGTTTTTGTTTCTATAAGGAACATACAGACAGACAGACAAAATTTTTTTCTATGTAACTTTAACCTAAATAAGGTCAAGCGATATTTCACGCCAGGACAGCTTTTAACACTCTATAAAGCTCAAGTCCGATCTTGCATGGAATATTGCTGCCACCTTTGGGATGGCTCAGCAAAATACCAACTTGCTGCACTGGACACGATTCGGCGCAGAGCTGAGAGGCTCATCGGGGACAACAAATTGGTGAAGAGCAAGCTTCACACCTTAGCTCATCGCCGCAAAGTTGCCTGTCTGGCGGTCTTCTACAGACTGTACTTTGGAGAGTGTGCTCAAGAGCTGCATCTGCTCATACCGCCATCTCCTTTTTTCCATCGGATATCCAGACGCACTGCAGGCTACCACCCTTTCTTGGTTGATATTCCTACCTGTCACACCAAGCGCTTTTCAACATCCTTCATAACGCGCACAGCAAAGGAGTGGAACTCCCTCCCTGCGTCTGTATTTCCGAGAACTTATAACCCGTCTATTTTCAAGGCCAGGGTGAATAGGCACCTTCTGGGTTAGCTCGTTCCATCGTGGATTCTGTCATGGCCCCCGGGCTTGATTGGGATCAAGAGCAAAACCATCCTAAATTTAAAAAAATAAAATAAACCATAAAGGCTAACCGTCGCGTGTGCGCGACGGAAGCTTAAAAAATGGAGTAACTTCTCCCGTTTTCCAAAATTTTCCCTTCACTACTCTGCTCCTATTGATTGTAGCGTGATGAAAAGTATACTACAACCTGCCCAGGAGTATGAAGAATAATTGTACCAAGTTTCGTTAAAATCCGTACAGTAGTTTTTGTTTCTATAAGGAACATACAGACAGACAAAAATTTTACTGATTGCATTTTTGGCATCAGTATCGATCACTAATCACCCCCTGATAGTTATTTTGAAAATATATTTCATGTACAGAATTGACCTCTCTACAGATTTATTATAAGTATAGATAATTTTTTTTATGAGTATTTTTTTTTATTTCATGACTGCTACTATTGTAAAAGTTTTATTTTTCCTTACTTTTTAAAAACGGCTATTTGACAATAATATTTAATTATTATAAAGTTATATTAGACATTATTGTACAGGAATGTGCATTTGATGCACATTCGTTTTGCACGTATATAGTACTATTTAGTTACATTGGGTAAACAGATATAGATTTAGAGTTGCATAGCAAGCTGCAATTGGAGGCTAAAACCTATAATTATGTCTGTTTAGACAAAATTAGTAGGTATCTATTTAATTTTCACGGTTTATTGCATGGTGCAACAGCAGTGATCTTCCCTATTTGCCTAAAGTTCAGGTATTTGATTCTGGTAGCAATTAAAAATTGTGTGGATGTTTATCTTTGTATTCTATCAGTTATTTAGTACTATTAATTGGAACTAAATAATAAGAATTATTTGACGTTAATAAATATAAAATATTTATTAAGAGTTCCGCTTTTGGATATCATTTTCAAGCAGTGGGTTTTGTGATTAGTGGTTCTTATTTTTAAACCTATTTCTTGATGAATATTAGTACGCAATTCATGGAAGTTACACGTTTATTTCTGTATTCGATCCGCTATTTAGTATCTATAGCAGAAGTTCTACTCAGTTGATGACTAAGTAATTGATGTGAGTTGATGGGAATTTATTATTGAATATGTTTATGGCTGACAACTCTGCGTTTAAAACTACCCATGTTTTGTGTGCTGCTTACGACCACAGAATATTTTAATACTAGATAAACGGCCTTCGATTACTATATTAAATTCAAATTAGTTTCGCTCTACTTTCATCCTTTTTTATATGCTTAATTGTAGATTTGTACAAGTAGGTATGTCATAAGTATGTTCCTAACATCTTTAAAAAAGCTATTATCCTGACACCATGACATAGTTGGTATGAGATTGTGTAAGTGACTAGAAAATTCTAGAGGACGATACTTCGTTTCTGAGTTCGAGCGGCACGCACATTGTCACTCAATTTTATAATTAACTAGCGACCCGCCCCGGCTTCGCACGGATGCAATGCTCTACTATATTGTGCATGTATTATACATATAAACGTTCCTCTTGAATTACTCTATCTATTAAAAAAAACCGCATCAAAATCCGTTGCTTAGTTTTAAAGATTTAAGCATACATATGATATAGGGACAGAGAAAGCGACTTTGTTTTATACTATGTAGTGATTACATATTATTATCCCCTTTCTATAATTTAAGTAAAATGATTTGTCTATACATTTTTTATGTTGTTGATATTATTGTCGAGTGCATATTCTACCAACCTACCTATTTAAAATCAACAATCTCAGTCGAATGCAACGTTTTTCAGTAACAGTCAGCACAAAATAATGTAATAGGACTTCATATTTATCTGAAGCTACTGATTTTTAAGATTACATTCTTATTATATTAACAGATTTTGTTTAAAACAATGTCCATTTAATAACAAATGTGCTCCGAGTGCTTTGCATCGTTATTTTGTTTTCTTACCATTCATATATAAACCTTTTCTGGTAAGGTACAAAAACTGACCTTACCACAATTTCATCGCAATATATTAGGTATATAATTTGGTACTTTTCGAGTTTTTGCGAGGCCAACGAACAGTATCTTTTAAATAAGTAAAAACAAATTGGAGTGGAACTCGATGGAGTAGTTGTAGTATTAGGCCGAAGATAACAGATATTAAGCGTCTTTCGTGAGGATCTTATACCACTGGGTGAACCAAAAATTATATTGAATTTCTATGTGTTTCGGCAGGCACTGATCCCGACTCCGTCTGCAGTCGTTAAAACTCTATCCTCTCTTTGGTGCTTTCATATAATGCCTGTATTAATATAGTAAATATAGGTAATATGTTGTGATGAAAAACCAATAAATATAATAGCTTTATTTCTTACTCCCCACTCACGTGCACATTAAAGAAAGGTACATAAACAAAAATATGTCAGGATTTCGTAGTAAATTTTACGTTGTGCACTCAAATTAGCGACTTGCCAAGAGCAGCCATTAGCAAAATACTTACCGGTTCTAGGACCCAGAGTTGATATGGTAACTGTTAGAGAGTTTTAGTATAAATTTCAAAAGTGATGCAAATTATTGCAGTACCTAAAAGTTTAAAAATGGGGAAAATAGGGTATGCTGTTATACTGTATTTACATAACTGAAATAAACTCAATAATAGGTGTCTATATGATAAACGCTGAATAGGTAATTTCGATTATTACACTTGCGTTGCATGGATAATATGCCCGCTCATATTACCAGCATATATTCCCAGCGAGTGTGCTTCTGTACATCTCAACAGAAAATTAATTCGCAAATAATGGCGTGGAGAGGGTAATTCCCATTATGTATTTAACACAATTGGGTTATTCTGTGTAATCGCTTAAGTAATTTTATTATCGCCGAGGTAAAGAAAGTCATATCGCCCCTTTCCACCGATCTAAAGCTCCTGCACTGAAGTTGACAGTACATTATCAGATCAGTTCGATAGTACGATGTGATAAACACGTACAAACATATCTGCAGCGAAAATCACTTTACTAAATCAGAAGCAACAGTCTTAATTTGTAACCACTTAGTTAAGTTTGTTTACTTAAGAATGGTTAAAATTAGTAAAAGATATGAGTGCTATGAACCGATTTAAAATGTATATACATCAATTTGTTTTTATTCAAATTCTTTATTAGATACTAGTCAAACTTAGGTTATTTCAGAGACAGCCTAAAGAGTTTGGTTAAATATTATTTTCGATGTGTTTCATAAATTTTCCTGTAATAAATCGAATCACCTTTACTAACGCTGACGTCCTGATTTGGTGCGACTCATACGTCACTTCATTCAAACAACCGTCTCGGTAATCGGGTATAATCCATTACGCAACGGCGACTTGGCCCCATTTACCTTTTTGCCCACCCTTGTGGATTTAAAGTTACTGAAAATAACATTTGTTCTTTTTGGTATAATATAGTAACCATTGAAAAAATGTATAAAAGATCATAAAAGCTTTTAATGTCAAGTATAGAAATATGGATCTATTAAACCATAACAATAATTTTAGGTGTCTTCTGCTTCAATTTTCGACTAATTGTGATAACTGCTGTACCGTCGTACTCATTATATCAAAAGTTAACACGCATTGTTTTTTTTTTTGACTAAGTATACAAAAATAATTATGTTTGCTCGTAAGACGTTGCATTGATTTCCATTTCATTTTATTGCAGGTACTTCGGGATCGAGATAGAAACACATATTTTAAAATAACACCTGAGGCTTCTAAAAAAGTAAGTTATTGTTCTGACGACTGCAAAATCCTGAAACTTTACCACCAAATATTCAAAAAGTCTAAAATCTTGCCTTCAATCAAACGACCCTTCGCAACTCCTTCCTTTTATCTCCAAATCCTTTCAACGTCAGCAATTTGAGCATTAAGCCCGGACTGGCATTTTTATCAGGCTAAAATCACTCGGAAGTAATTAAACTACGATCAGCGATGTCAAGATGGGCGCTTAGCTTTTGTGGCCACCAATTACGCGAGCAAGTAACAATAAATAGTATAAATTTTAGAAGAGAATTTATTACTTTGCATTTAACTGACCTTATAATGGTGATAATACTCTGGGGTTCTATTACCCCAACGGTGTTAGGTTCAAGTCCTGGTAGGGGGCATGTTTTTTTTTATTTATAGAAAATAGGCAGGCGCTTGACCACTATCTCGCCTGATGATAAGCGACTATGCGATCTAGGAAAAATGAGAAATGAACATAAACTTTTGTTCCTCAGTCATGGTTTTTGTAGTTATTTATGTATTACATTTATTATCATCCCTATAACAAGATCTGCATAGTTTGCAATTAAATATATAACGTGAGTTGTTCCGATTATTTTAAATTTTGATTTAACTGTCTTTGCTCAGTTTTTTATGATTTATTGAAATCGCTGCTTTTAGTGCTCCACAATTTAACGACTTACTCTCCATGACAGGCGAGATAGTGGCTTATGACGGCTTTGTAACCTGTATTGACAACTTCTATAGCGCTTGTACAGTCAGCGTCAGATATTAAGTGACAAACAAGACGTTCATACAGTTTGAAGCATGACAGTATTAAGGTAATGATAACACTAGGTTTTTTAGTAGTTCAAAATGCTCTAAACAAAGAACGGTGTTCTCATCTGTCATTTAAAAATATTAACTATATGACCGATATTTTTGATCATGGGTTGTACCTAATTATTTTTTATATGTTTTTGTAAACAAGTATTATTTAGCTATACAGCCTTTAATGCTGTAGATGTACATGCTTTTACGAAACTCTAACGTGTGAAGGGTTGATGCTTTTCTACTCTACCGGACACAACACGCCAGGTCATTAGTATAAACTAAAGAGCATTAAGATGGCTAATCTACTAGTTCCCTCCTCATTGTTTATTGCCCTATCTGGGGTATACCAATGCAAATTGGTAAGTACGCAGTAGGTTGGCCCATATTAATTCTTAAAGAATATTTATTTGAGAAGTGCAAGAACATGAAAGAAATAGAATGCATGCAATATTCTAATCTAAATTTGATCAAAAATCTTTTTTATAAGTTTTCGTTTTCGACTCGAAGAATAGGCAATTTTCTTTGTATGTAAATTTTAAATTGTACTATAAGCACTTCTATCTAAGTCTTAACCAAGGTCGGAGGATGGTCAGGAAGTAGGCGTAGCTGGCCTGAATCATTCTTTACATTGTAAGCCATTATCTGTTAATACCACTCTGATACAATTGTAACCACTATTACAAAGGATTAGAGCATAACGTAACTATCTGCGGAGATCAATTACGTTTGATTAAGGTACTTCGCACAATAGTTTACTATAATTAGAAGAATATGATCTAATACGCATTGTTTACTAATATGAGTGTGTGAACAATACAAGTAGTACCAAATTTTATATTGATTAGCTCTAAAAATGTTAAGTGCGAGAACCTACTTAGGTTATTTTATACCCGACTGCGCCAGAAGGAGGGTTATATTTTTTGAGAGTATGTATGTATTAACATATGTATGTATAATTGTTTGACACGCTCTGCGGCCTGAACGGCTTGATGGATTTTAACTTGAGATGTGTCGTATTTACTGTGAGAATGACACTGGATATATCAAAATAAAAAACAAAATGGCGGATTTTTGGCGCCAAATTCAAATGTTTGTCACGTTCTGCAACCTGAACCGTTCGCTGGATTTTACATTGTTAGATTCGTATTTACTGTGAGAGTAACACTGGGTATATCGAAATAATGGAAAAAATCATCCGTATCATCTAGTCATTTATTTGAAGGCTATTTGGCGGGAGCATGAAGAGTTACTTTAATTGCTTTACTTGTTAAAATATCTGTAGTTTAGTTATGAAATGGGTTAATTTAACAAATTAACAACTTTCTTATAGTTCCTGTTTTCTATTTTATAATTTTGTTTCGAATGGAAGTCTCTTGTAAATAAAGGATGACTAGTTATCATTGACCATCAATGACCCAATGGTCTTTGCTAATAAACAAGTGATATTTGAAAGGTCGAATACTTCGAATACTCAATTCATAAAACCTTATGTCTTATAATATTGAGGCTACAAGATGTATTAGTGAGACGTTTCTGAGATTTCATATTAAAATTAATTCTTTTAATGGGGTCTCCATAATTCAACTTAAGATGTAAAAGTCAAGTAAAGTTTTATAAACCACGAAAAAGTTCACACCCTAACACACCAAAGATCAGTAATTATATTAGATTTTATCGTCGATGCAAAGGTATTTCAGAAAATGTTAACTGGTGACTCACTCATTTCAGGGCTAACCCAGCTGGGTGTTAATGGAATGATATAGGGCGTGGATAGCCTGTTGCTTCGAATTACCACTCATTATTTAGATTGAACTCAACAGTGAGAAGCATAGAGTACAAATTTAAATATGCTTTAAAAGATATTTTATAAACTAGCATTAAAATGAAATTTCAATATGATAGATAACCGATGAAGTAAACAGATAATGTTTAGGTTTAAATAATTTAAATTCTACGCAATGATCTTCGTTAAAAGCCCAACATGTCATCTTGTATTTGTTTAATACCAAGAAATACAGAGAGACCATGTATTCAAGTGATTATAGTTTTTTCGAGCTGATTAAGTCATTCCATAGTGCATATATTTTGTTTGTGTATGAGAGATCATAAACATCAAGGGATGTTACTGGCTCATAGCGTCTACGTGTATACTTTTACAAATTGACTCCTTGTACACACTGAACAGTTTCAATACAACACATTGATGAATACAAATCTATTTTACACCCTATTTGAATGTGACGCAAAACCTAATACCATCTTATAACACTATAAGCCGAAGCTGCGAAACATAGGATTAAGACTCATAACGCCTCGATTGTTATGTACTTAACTAGTACATCATATAATCAGCTTTCATTACCGAAACAATATAAGAAACCTAATTCAATTTGGACAATCTAGTTAGGTATTGTGACATAGACTTAATAATAATAGAATTGCCTATTTAAATATTTTTATGTAGTTCAGCAATTTCTAAGATTATATTATTTTTAAGAAAAGTTTTAATTACTTATTTACCTTGTCATCTTCCGCTCACTCAATTTATAATATCGTAGAATATGATCTTTTGAATGTTTGAATGAGCCGCTAAATCAAAATTTTATCTATCTATTTTTATGAATTGTGATAACAAAACTACTTACTAGTTGAATAGGTGCAGTAGTCGGTATTAAATAAAAAACAACTGATTGATTCTACCCAATCGATTTAGAAGATACCACCTACATACTTTGACTCATTGTGATACACATATTACAGGGAACCTGAATAGCCACTTAAATCGCGTGATACCAATGTATCCGTTTGTATGTCTATGACAGCAGGCGGACTGCCTTCTGTGCGAGTTCCAAATGTGATTATCTGAGTCGTTAACTGGCCAACGTTAAGTTGCGATAAAGTTTCACACTGGGCAAAAAAGTAACAACTAATATAGTAAAATTTTCTATTGGGATTTAAATAAAACATTAAGGTTTCTGAAAGACATACACTCAATAAATATTAAAAGATAATCTTTCTCATCCAAGCTTAAAAAATATCAGTATTAAACCTAACTTGACGATCTTGCTTTACGCACCGACATGGTTTGGGTTCGATTCCCGAAAGGAACATCTGCCGTGTTTGTGTGATGAACACGAGCATTTGTACTTGAATCATGGTTATCTTTATAGATTACTATCTATGTGTCATTAAACCTATGTCAATGCGTTATTTAAAGTATATTATTATTTTAAATTTTATGAGTAAGTTGTTTAGAAATCTGTTTTTTAACACGATGTTTTATTATTACTCTTATTGGCTTGTGGTTCAAACGTATTATAATATTATAAAACTTGCTTCCTCTCGTGGTTTCATCCGTGTGGTGTTCGATTAGTCACGGTCACAGAAAGTCTTTACCGCGGTTCTCCAAGGGACACCGGATTTTAAGCCAGTTTACACTGTTACCGCCCTCACCGCGTGGAGGTGCTCACGGATTGTTTTGTTGACATGCATCGGGATAAAGGAAACCTTAATAATTCTACCCAAGCTACTAAACTGTGAAAATCGCAAAAAAAAAGACAGTCAAACATACATAACCTATATCCTAACTGTTTTTTCTGGAATACTGTTAGAAATAAAAATAAATAGGTAGTATGTTTTACATTCTTTAGTCGGTACTTAGGTATATATTATACATGAAAATCATTTTTCAGATATGTTTTGTTTTGTAGTTTCATGTAAAATGGCGCGTATCTCGTGCTAATATGAAAATGCTTAGGAAACGATAAGTTACCTTCGGTAGACATCTGGGTGGTTTCAATTTATTATAAAAGTACGTCGGCATTGAAATACAACTTTTGTCCAATACAATTTAATTGACCGACTTCTTTTCAAGTTTTGCGACCACAAATCAATGAAGGCAAATTCATTGGTTTGTAAAGATTTTTAACTCGTATTAATAAAAAATAGAAAGTTTATATAGAGTTTATTGCAACACCTTAGGAATCCCGTTGTGCAACATCGTTCATGTTGTATTTCTGACGGGTTTGATGCAAACTGCAAGAATACAGTGAAAGTCTGGCGGCACGCCAGTAGGGAGCAGGAAACACGGTTATCCAGATTTGTGGGATTGGTGCCGCTACTCTGAACACTCCACAAGTTACTATGTTTGTAGGATAGAAATGTTTTATGAAACTATCAGCAAATTGTGAATAATTTATTGTAGGAACTTAATAACATATTTTGATGGATTTTTTCGTTTTACTGGGTTTTTTCCAACTTAGGACATACTCGTAGAATAGGTTTCATTTGAATTTATAACATAGCAACGCGTGGCCGGCTCAGCTAGTAAATAATATAAATACTATTTAAGATGATTTTGTTAAAGCGAATAGCATTTAGACTACCCTCATATATGTCACATTTTAGTATAATTATAATCATCAGAAAAGACAAGGCAACTCTTTGTTAATAAAAGCTTTATCGCAAGATAAAACTTATATATTTATCTTTTATTGTAATACGGATTATTTGACACGGACTAATTAAGTTCGCTTTACAAGGCGGGCTTGTACTACAGATAGTATTATCTGAGTTAGCTTAGTTGAGAGATAACGATCGGTCTGAGTTGCCTATATTTTGTTGTGATTTTTCTTATAAAACGTAGATTAATCTTTGGATTGTTTTATAAACAGGATATTTGAATTGCGTGAAGAATGTGTTATATATAACTAAATTTTAATATTCTTCATATATTACCGTTAAATAATTTTGTATATTATAATATATATTTTTGAGGATGCATGCTGTTTTTTAGAACATCGAATAAGTGGAAGGACAATTTGGCCTTTAGTAAAGAAATCGTCAAGCGGAAAACCAAAGCTTAAGCATTAATAGGGCTTTCCGAATCATCACCATGGGTGTTCCACGATTTTTCACAGTTTATGGCAAATTATATATTTTTTGATCACCTTGTTTTTTTAGATATTTTAGCCACAAAGATATAAATTATTAAATCCTACTTGATTATTAACTACCTATTTTTTTTCTTAATAAGGTGAATATCTTATCTTGTTAACAAAGTTAAGTTGAATGTTTTTAGCTCCACATATATGTTGAACCTCATGCTTAAAATAAATAAAAATTTACAAAATTAATGAGAGCGATTAAAAAATGTCACGGGAATTATTATTTCAAAGTTTTATATTTTTATCGGCTTTGGCCCTGTAAAGTTGATAGAGTTATGTTTAAGGTATCATAATTAAAAACAAAACCCAAAGCATATCCAGTCTTTCAATTTAGTCTAAAAAAAGATAGAGCGAGCGATGAGGTGACAAAGAAGAGATTGTTTCTCATGTTTATTGTGTTTCCATGAAAAGGTTTTCAAAATACCCAACCTCGTGCTCAATGCAAAGTTTTCTCAAAAATTTTCTTTGAGTTTTATCAATGCGATTTTATTGTTTTTTCTTGTCTCCGTCGGACTGTATTAATTTCGTTCATAATTTTGACATGTTTCTAACTAATTCTTTGTTACCCCGTTCATCCCGTTCTAGACGGACTGTATTAATTTCGTTCATAATTTTGACATGTTTCTAACTAATTCTTTGTTACCCCGTTCATCCCGTTCTAGACGAAGTAATCGATTGGGTTCTAGTCAGGGAAATGTGGTAGCCATGTTATGGGCTCACCTCGACCGGACCACTTGTCTCCAAACCTTACATTTAAATGTTCTCTGAAGAGCTTGACATAGTGGCATGGAGCTGTGTTGTGTTGATATATCGTGTTTCGTTGTTTTAAAATGATACATTTCTTAATAATAGGGTAAAATATTTCTGAAATAGAGCAGTTCGTCTCTATTGTCCAAGTAGTAGGAACAGATAAATCAACTGCCCGTTCTTGTCCCCAGACCACAAGTTAACGTCACACTGTACCAAACCTCGACTTAAAAATGTATTTTAATCAATTTTTATCTTCTCAACTTTTAAGTCGAGATTTAATTTAGATTCCATCAATACAAATCCAACAATTTTACAGGGCAAATGAAAGAAACAGTCCTTTCAAAAAAGCTTTATAAGAATTTCGAATTTCAAATTAATTTATTGTAATTTATGACTTTCTTATTGTTTCCATCTTAAAATATTTTCGTCTCATAAAGAGTCCTTTAAATATTCATAAATATGGTTCTCCTTGCCTGCGTCATGAACTAATCGAGGGCTCAGTGCAGCTGGAGAAAATGGACCGGGTATAGAATTACTATGACGTTTGATACTTACGGAGCATATATTTTGCGACGCGGAGTAATAATACCTCTTGGATAAGATGGATGAAGAAGACTTAATGTAGGGAAATTGAACTTTATAATATTATTTAACTTTCATGTGGATAAAAAAGTATTATGAACGCTAAGATTCAATAGATTAATGACATTTCATTTTTGGAATCACCTCGTTTAATTAATCAATTTAAGATACTTATATCTAAAAATAAGCCGGTTCGATTTTTAAAATTTAAAAATGTAAATTTTTTTAAATAAAATGTTTAGTTTTAGATTACGACGATTTTCATGCGCGTCGAGTCGCACCGCAACAATTTTTGGGGTTAATTTGTGATAAAACAAAATTGTAACTTTAAATAAAATAAGTTTATTAAGTTTACTTCACTAAAATATCTATTTTTTTGTTTTAAGTTAATAAAGTAAACCTGTGAATGTAGATGAAAATAGGAAAACGTTTAAGTAATGCGAATTGCTCAATCACGGTTCCGTTTGACATTTACAGCAGAGAGATTATAATATCTTAGTTGCTTTTTGATGTGTAACAACTTTCCTGTTGCTTTCCTGCAATCTATGAGAGTGATTTCGTGAAAAGGGACGGAAGTGTGTAATATGTGGGAAGCTGTGAAAGCACGCGCTATTTAATTTAACCAATAAATGCGTGCGGTGGCAAAGTTGACCTCCAGACGGCACCAACCCATTTTCCGACAGGTTTGTACTGTCAGCGAACAGTGTGTGCGTGTGTGTTGCGAGTAAGAGCAAGAGAAATAGAGAGGGAGAACGCAAGCTGTGCGTACAGTGTTTATAGTGTGCTGGTATTAATTAAATGTGTAAACTATGATAAGAAATGTGTTTATTGTTGATAATAAATGTTTGAAAAAAGTGCAGATCTTTTATTAGACTTATAAGTGTCTAATGTATTACGTATTTTAATTAATGAATTGTAATATATGACTTACACATTCTTTTCTCCTCAAAATACTTTCGTCTCAAAGAAGTTAAATTAAATTTAAAGAAAAAATTATGTTGAGTTATTTTATTTAATTGCACAATTGATATATTAAAGTAGTTTTTAAAAGGCAACCCACTCTTTCATGTTTGCTATTCCTACCTGTCGCACCAAGCGCTTCTCAACTTCTTTTCTAATGTGCACAGCAACGGAGTGGAACTCCCTCCCTGCATCTGTATTTCCGAGTACTTATAACCCGTCTGTTTTTAAAGCCAAGCCAAGAATATGCACCTTCTGGGTAAGCTCGTTCCATAGTGGATTCTGTCTTGGCCCCCGGGCTTGATGAGGATCAAGAGCGAACCCATTCTTAATTTTTTTAAATTTTCATTTAATTTCAGTCACTGTTAATTTTTATACAGGTATAACAGTAATGTTGCTTATTATGAAGGTGAGCTGTCAGATGTTACACATATATGTGACTACTGTAAGGCTCGCTCGGTTTTTGTCGCCATTATTATTATTTCATCATGTCCAACTTTGCATTTCATAAATATTCTCAAATTACTCTAAAAGTTTTACGGTACTATATCATATATATTTTTTTAAATTCTTTGAAACTCAGGGTCATATGTAAAACCATTCAAAAGTGGTGCCGCCCACAATATCCAGCAACTTTTTGAGCTGTAGTTTTTGCACATCAAATATAAAAGCACAAAAAGCTCTCACTGAAATATGTACGAACAATATCATATCAATCTACGGTAAGAAGCCATCACGTTCAACCATTATTGTAATTTGATTATCGAATGTAAATACTTCCCAGTTTTGCAACAATAAGCATACTGTCGACTGTACCGCTCTGTAGGTACTTAACAATCGATAGTCGACTTTCAGCAAGCTCATTGGTGACTCATTAGCAATTAGCGTGTAAACTAGTACGCTTTGTTTGTTAACTAGTACGGCTTGTCGACTGGTCTTGATGTTAGGTTGGCGGTTAAGGTCTTTGTTACGTTGCGTGTTTCTTTTAGCAGAATACGCGTGCTTGTCTATGATTGTTGGTATCGATTTGATTCGATTAAAACACAAAAAATGGTGATGACGTAATGTCCAGAGTGTCCAGATTACTTTCGTTAAGGCAACTCATTTCATAATAGAACAAATCGTTTTTGTTATCTCGAAATCAATCTTATTTCCGAAATCACGTCACGTGGTTTGTCCGGCATTGGACGCGTGTGGTAGGTTATGGTTCCGCTCCCCAGAATGTTTGCATCCATTTCTAGCATGTACTAAACTAGTTTACATGTGTTCACACGAATAGTAAACAATATAGTGGCATAGTAGTGTAGGTACGGTATACTAACGTGACGAGCATTCTGAGAAAGTTCTAGTTTAGCAAAGAATAGGACTTAGCCCATTACACAACGTTAAATGATATTTACAATAGTGTAAACAGAAAACTTTTGTTATTACGGTTGATTATATACACAATGACTTTGTGTGAGGACCAATTTTCGGAGGCCCTGTGCCTCCGAAAATTTATATTTCTAGTTTTGACGGTTAAAAAATTTGTGGCAATTTACTTAATGTAGGTTATTTACGGTGCTGTATCTGCGAATTCGAATGTGATAAGATTATTTAGAATTAGTAGTAAATAATATCTATCTTCAGTCCTTTTAAAAATATTTATTTCCTACTCAAGTAATTGATAGATATTCGAACACTATACCGACAACTTAACAGCCCCTACCATATTATAGATAGTTTTCAAGTTCTTAGTTATGTTTCATTATTTTATAACAAACGTAGCAGTAACGTGTTCATAATTTAGTTAATTGGGGCTTTCCTCAGTAATTTTACTTATCGTAAAGTAAATTGAAACATGAAATAGTTTGAAAAACTATAAAAACCATCCTTCATATGTATTTAACTTCATTAAAAAGCAAAAAGAAATCCCAGGGTTCTACCAGCAATTTCCATCCTCGTCCTCTGGTGAAATGTACATGTCTTGTAATGACGAATCTCAATTGTACAAATTATATCGGGTTCCTTCTAAGCATCCTACCGAGGTTTCATCGCCCACCTTCGAGATCCATCATCAGGCTAATTCGGTATTACCATATTTTGCCATCTAAACTGCATGCCATGCCAAGTTTCGTGATAATTCAAGAATCAAAATTTATTATATAGTTTCTGCTACACCTAAAAAACCTTGACATTTTCAATGTGTATCAGTTTATGGTTAAACAAAAAATATATATTGGCAGAGACAATCCTTGAACAAAAACAAGACAAAAGTTTTGAAGTATCGTGTTACACAGACATTGTTAGGCACTTGAATAAATCAAAGTTACGATACACTTTTGAAGAACCTTGAAATTTTTTCCTCCCAGATAAAATACACAATTGATACAGTTATATATTAGTGAAAATATTCTACCAAGTAAATAATTTTATATTTACAAGCTAATCAGACAGCAAATAACACTCTCTGCTGCCTTGTTATGTCCGTCATATATGACAGTTACTAATTTTTATCGTGGGCTTAATTGGGTCACTATATTCATATTTTTAATTAAACTAGAACGCCCGGAATTTAGAGTGAAAATTTATTTTAATCAGACAAAGAAAGAAAAATTCGTCTTGATATTATTAATAAAAAATATGATGCAATTTTAATAACGTTAGGTAAGTTAATTGCACACAAAGTATGACCTATCGGAGAATTTGATATTGAAGTTGTAAGTAATAAATTGAATAATTAAAAAATAAATGTTATTTTTCTTTGAACAATAATGAGTATAAAAGCTCCCTTCCTACTTTAACTCGATCTTTAGTCACAATACATCATGGCGATGATGAAATCCGCCGACAATTAGTATTATTTCATAATTAATAAGATGAAAATGTTGATTTTGATTCATTGTAAACTTTTGTTTTGAAACGAGAGGCATTCCAGATGTAAGAAGCATAATGCTCAAATTTTAATCTTAGAACAATTGTAATAACAAAAGTGGTAGCACGGATTAGTTCCATAACACCGAACAGTTGCTTTTAGACAAAGGGTTGACACAATGGAGAATTACACAATATCGAGTTGTACAGATCAGGGTTATATTGTTAAATTCCTATTGTAATAGTTATGTACTAAACAATAAGATAAATAATACAATATTGATAATTTTATTTAATATGATTTTTCTGTGATGTCGGCATTGTCGAATAAAATATTTCTGATATACAAAATATAACTTATATTTCTTGGGACAGCTGGTGTGTTCAATAGTGAGCTGAATAGCTAATTTATTAATAACTAAGAACTATAAATGAGGACTAAGACTATTTTTTTTATGAGAATGGGTTCGCTCTTGATCCCAATCAAGTCCAGGGGCCAAGACAGGATCCACGATGGAACGAGCTAACCCAGAAGGTGCCTATTCACCCTGACTATGTCATAAACGATTGTAATTTAATTAATTTTGTTACGCAGTTTAATGGCTGCAATTCATACTATTACAGTTTTCTCCTTTGAACCCATCTAAGTTAGAAAATAGTACTTAATACCCACTAAAATATAACAAAGCAGCATTTTCACATTTTCTTATAATTTCACGGGTGTCCAAGATCTTACTTTGTTGACCTTGACAAATCTACTCGGGCACGGTGTTTAGGGGCGAAAGCGATTTAAAATAATTTGCTATGCCCTGAAAATTGTTATCTATTTCTCAAATTAGTGGTAGTGTATAATAAATAATCGATAGTTTACCTATCCATAATATCGATATTTTATAGCGAGAAAATATTAGATGTATTATATTATAACTTGTGGCGGAGAACAAATTATCAATTGTCATGTCGATAGTTATGCTTATTTTTAAGGTGCCTGATAATTGATTTGATCCACTAATGTTGGGATAAGTTAAGTGGGTTACATGTTTGATACCACTTATGATTAAAATACGACCAATTTTTACTTGAAGTAAAAATACTTGAACTAACAATCACAATAGGTTTGTTTGGCTTGAGTGCTCATGGGTTGCTAGCTTATGACTGAAATTGTTGTTAGTATAAGAGGAGAATCGTACTGATTTTAAATATATACATACATAAAAAAGTTTGCATTCCCCGAAAACTTAAAATATGACATGTATATGATAAAAAATAAAAACATTATAATAAGTCTAACTTGTTTAAATAAGTAGGTAACAATTGATATTTTTTGAATTTTTTAAAGAAATCCATTAAACCATGATAAAAAGATAAAAATTGCTCTTCCTTTAGCTCAAACACATACAGAAATCTTTCTAGGCAAGTTGAAGATCAAGATATCTAGTAACTCTTGTGGCGGATTGAACTATTCTTGACTGGCGGTTTCTCTGATCGTTGACAGGGTCTGTGGGGTCGCAGTCGACACCAAATAGCTTATTAAAGAACATCCTATGCATGCACGAATCGGGAATAATTCAGGCGAACTGGACGGCCAAGCTTATCACGTGATCTTGTACTCTCGGTGAGCGTATTCACTCGTTCGATTCGATGTGCAGGTACATTATCATCTAAAAACTCGAATCGGTGCCCGTTATTTGTTTTACTCTAAAAATAAGATCAAATGTTCACAAAAAATATCAGTTTCAAATTAATAATATCAATTTATTAGCAATAGTAAAATATCGATACCGAATAAGTACTAATGGTGTAACACTAGTTGTTTTTAAATTGTTATAACATTGATGTCTGAATTCAATTAGAAAATAATGCTTTTACTTTTGTGATGAGAGTTTAATTTCACGGGGTTTTGATAACTGAATATTTACAATTTTAATCTCGATGATAATGAATACAGGAAGATATAATTAAAACAATAAATTTATTCTGATTCTGATTCTGAGACATTTACTACATTACATGTATATATCCTTGTTATATGTTTGTACATATTAAAAATTACTTTAAAGGAAAGCATACTGCGTAAAAAATCGATCATTATGTATTTATTGTAAACAAGATTCCTGAACGTTTAGTTTTGAATTTTTAAGTGACTGAAGTTTGACATTTGCTTTCCAGACCATTTGGTGAAAATTCGTTCGCGTAATGATAAAAAAATAATCAATTTCGTATGAAAAACACTCTTTGTTACGAGCATTTGCGTCGTCTATTTAAATAAATATACCTTTTATTTAAATCGCGTCAAGTGAGACTGAGAATTAGGAATGGATATGTTTGATGGTCAACCGCATCCACTAGTGATCAAATTGACTACATTGGTGTATTGTATAGGTAATATTCTACACCTATGGTGTTGTGACTAATATAACGAGCATGTTTGCGTGTGTAAAAGGTCAGTTCGTCTCTCGTAATGGGCCATAATATATACACTTAATGTTATCGTTGATATGTAAGAAATAGGAATATTCATAAGGCGCTTAAGTGGGGTAGCAAAGCAATATCACGGTACGCAGCGCGTGAATCGAAATCTCGAGTCGGTGGTGGCGGCGATATCATTTTTCATATCCCTTTACCTATATTAATGTTTTAAGTATTATATGTATCTATGCAAGTAAAAATAACTTTTTCGTCACGT
Source organism: Calamotropha paludella (assembly GCA_927399485.1). Classification (NCBI taxonomy): domain Eukaryota; kingdom Metazoa; phylum Arthropoda; class Insecta; order Lepidoptera; family Crambidae; genus Calamotropha; species Calamotropha paludella. The sequence continues at coordinate 12,039,032 of OV656803.1, read as the reverse complement.
TACATGTCAACACTGTCGTGTTTGCTAATGACAGCTAGTTGTGGCTGTCAATGAATTTTACTTAAACAAAGCAAAACTAAAGAGTGAAAAAAAATAATTTTAAATTGAAAAAGAAACACGCTTTTAACAAAATAACTGAAAAGAGATAAATGGGTTTAATATACAATGCTATTTAAATTATTTCAGCTGAAGAGCACAAGCCCAGATTGCAAAACATAATAAAGGAATTCTCCACTTGCAAATAATTAAATAACATTTAAATATTTCATATTGAAATTTTTTATCTTTTTGGGATAAGTTGTTAAAGTCGTATTTATTTCTCAATTTTTTTATTTATTTATTTATAAATAGTGGATAAGGAAACACTGTAATGAAATATCTGTAGCCATCGCCAATACAGACGTTTAAATTGGAAGGAGCGAATGATATGGATCGCTGATCATTCGGCCATAAACAACAATCAACAAAATACTTTTTTCTTCTCTGTGGATTGGTCAATGACCATACGCATCAGTGGGTCCAAACAAATTAAAATGCTTAATTAATTATATTGAACTTTTTCATAATGTCTCACGCAGCAAATTATTAGATTTTCGTTTGGATTTTTTTTAAATATTGTTTCAAAATTACTAGGGCGTTAGTTATTTATTATTCACATTAATTAGATTAAGAAGATATGGTTAATCTTAATATCCTAACAAAAATAGACGGATACGAAACTGTGTAGAATGCAACTAGTATTTATAAACTATTTGGTATTAATCTCTATATATCTTACTATTTTTAAATCATTGATTATTATATATATAACAAACATATCAAATTGATATTCGTATTTGCAGTTCCACACATACTTAGTACAGATGTTTGTATGTTTCATGAATAACAATGTGTTATTCAAATATATCACTAATCTGATAACAAAATAGGTGATTACTTTACTAATATGATTCTACTAATTTTATTAATATTAAATAAATTATTATACAATGTGTATTTATCTAATTATAATAATAGTAATAGAGTCCAAGGCTGCATGTGAAACTGTACCCTTACGCTTAATCGATTTGTTGATGTGACTTGAGGCATATCTTGTCACTAGAGCCACACGGAAAAGTTCATTGGGACAAAATGGGTATATTTGAACGTCAGTTGTTCCTCAAAGGGCTGGTTTGTCCTTAGTGCTTTAAGTCTGGGGTACTTTTCTGTTAACTGCGTTCTGTGATCTATCTAGGTTATCTCCTTCTGGGGTATAAAAGAATTAACAGAGTACATATTACTCTTATCCTTAGCAAAAAACTATTAATTTCTATAAACATTAAGATCTCCGAGTTTATTTATAATAGAAAATCTTCATAGTTTCATTGCAGTCACAAAAAGCTTCACATTAGTCAACTAATTTCCAGATACGAAATACCAAAACTTCTCAATCGATTGCACTTTCTATATTTTTTTGCAATCTTTGTGAGTTTTCGTAACATTTATACTAGTAAAAGTATGAAAGCACTTCACACGCTGAAATAAAGCTCGTATTATTGTCTCGTTTCTTAAACTAGACTAACTTTTCCTCACAACTGACCTAAGAAAGACAACTCTGTCCGACATTAAAATATGAGGGATGACAGTAGCGTTATTTTAAGCACTAACAAAAACAGTTGTAGTGTTTCTTGTTTATTATTATAAGGAAAGATTTTACCCTAATTATCAATTGACTCCTGGATCACATATTATGTTGTTTTAGTCATCATCGCAATATTTTAGCTCCAGCTGACTGTCTGCCATAATACAAATTACGCGATTTGCTGTTCTCAATCCTATAATTTTATTTGTACATACAATGTGTCTAGTATCTTTAGTTGAAATATCATTACAGGTGATTTGACGAAACGCGTTGTCATTTATTCTAATTGCAACCGCTGTATAGGTCGCGCCCTGTAGCCTGAGTCAAACCAAAACAATAAACTTGCGCAGAAATTGAATAATGTACCGAAACTTGCTACTGCGCATGTCACGTGATTTCAAAACCAGGTCCAACTTATATGCCGAGGACTATAAAAGGTTAAGTTTATAGAGTGCATAATTCTTAATAACTTCAGCTTAAAATAATTGCGTTGCGTTATATAGTATTCTTTATTTATATCTTATTGTATTCGATATTTTCCAATCTTATTTTATTAATAAAATTGTAGTGAAGTATTACATAAGAAAATAGCAGTAAGAAAGAATGATATTATGAAATTTCATGTTTTAATTACTATGTATCCATTTTATTGGATATATATTTTTTTATTTTGTTGCGTTAAACTCTATCAAATCTAAATAAATTAATAAAGGTAAATAAGATTACATATCGTTTTAAGGTAGACAGGTTTATATTCTATCAGAATTCTAAGTGGTCGATAGAATATCCAAGAATAGCTGAGCATTAAAACATAACAGAGCTGTGACTCCGAGAATTTCATTATGAAATAAATTCCTTGGCTGAGCGCAGTCCTTATTTATTCTCATCTTAATTGTCTTCTAATGGATTTAAAGAGATGAGAGCTGGAACTATTTTTGGTGCTATCCTAATGCACGTTGATTGAGATTAAACCGTCATAAGTATAGAATGTCATAAAGAATCCCAGTAAAATGCATTAAACGTATTTTATCCGTAAAGAACAATATTTGAATAAAGAACTTTTAATGAAATAAAGACATAATCAACGGCTCTTAAACTGTAGCGCACATGACACATTAAAATAAAACTACTTTTAACGGAAAATTGCTCATCAAAACATCAGGGTTAAATATAAAATATGTCAAAATATCCTATACAAAGTAGTTTTATTCAAACGACATATATTTTTTATCTAAGATCACAGTGGTTTGCGTATTTGTCTGTCCGCTTTTTCCCCCCGCTCTTTTTCCATTGTATCAATAACATTACCATAGCAACGTGTTAACCGCAAGTAGTTCGTCCACCGGACGCTAGATGGCGCTAGCGAAAAAAAATGCTAAATTGTATAAAATCTTGTCAATTTAGTTACGGTTGTTAGGTAATAAGTTGATTTGGACAACCCGAAACCATATCATTAACACAACATAAATCAGGCCGAGTATGCTATATGGGAAATTGTAACGTATATATACAATTAAATTTACTGGAACTCGGTCCCAGCGGCAGCAGTCAGGATTGATTCTCGCTTCAATTTCCGCCATGCGACGTGTCTGTATGTAGTGGTATAATGTCCAACCATCGACCTAAAAAGTAATAAAACTTAAATTTATGGCATTTCTTTAATATAACAGCCGGTTGGTGCGACAGTACAGATCCTGCCCATGCGTCAACAGGTCCACGTTTCGAATCCTAATAGGGACTTGAGTTTGTGTGATGGATGGTCATAAGCATTTTTCCCGAGTCAGGGTTGTTAATTACTTATTTTATTATAATTTGGGTATGTGATATTATGTCAGCAGAAAGGAATAAATCATTAAGAAATTAATACTTAATAAACATGTTTATAACTATACCCTTGCTGACTGAGCAGGGGGTTTTTCATTATATTAAGTAAGTAGAAATATAGAGATGTTCTATAAAACCGTATTAGTTACTGTTGTTCAGTTATAAAGGGTTTTTTGAAAATCTGTAACATTGTCTGTAAGTTATTCAGTTTACTCCCTTTCCTTTATTTCTAGATACACATACAAACCAACTATGTTTTAATAGGTATATGGCCTCTTTTTGAAGCAAAACGTTCTGCTACAACTTTTAACTAAATGGACGTAAGAAACTATTGCGTCTGACACTCAAAGCTCTATGAAACTACAAGTTTAAAGTGGATAGTTTCCTCCAGAAACCTTTAATTGCTTCCATTTTCTTAAAAGAATACGAAGGCTTGGATTTTTTAAATGCAGTTCTTACTATCGCATTTATGTAAATATTTGTATGATAGACCTTCATAAAAAAAAATATATATATATATTTTTTGCATTTTTGTATGTGCTATCTTATAAAAGAAACTCATTGTTGATAGTTTGAATGATTGGCAGTAATTAAAAAATTATAACTGGTAACTGCGCTGTATAGTGGTGTCTGACAGAGTATAACCGACTCTTCACACTTCAGGTTGTCCATACGAAGGATGATAGTGGAGGTAATTACCAAATAGGATGATAAAATATACATTTCCGTTATTTGAATTATTGTCTCAATTTCCAAACCGCCGGCCGGCTCATCGTGGATATTGGGGAAACTCTTCATTTTATTAGGAGCTTCCATCCAATCGTGGTCGTATCATTTTTTTAAGCGCAGCTCCTCGATTATGTAACGAATCGTTAGAAATTATTGACAATAATGAAATATTCTTTACTGATAACGCGGTGAGATTAACCTGTACAGTATCGATGTGATTTGATAAATGACAAACTTGTTGCTTACTAAGATGTGAGAATACCGTAAGATTTTGGGTGACGAACTTCAAATTCAGCCTCTCAATAAAAACTTGGTTTAAAATACGAAATTCAATTTGTTAGTTGATTTTAAAGATCGTGATAATAGATTTTATTTCGAAATTATTTTTTTCTTTAGTGTAATGGGATAAGTGTTGCTTTCAATTATTGTCTTTAGGATATTCTTTGGAAATTAATTGATTGTGACTAACATTGATAAGTGACTAGAAGTAATGCCTTTACAGATTATTACTACTTATTTCTATGTAACTACGAGTATATCGAGTAACTTATTTGTTAGGCTCCATATTTTTAAAATCAAGTTTAAAATTGCTTTTATTACGCGTTAATAAATATTAAAATGTAAAAAACAAAAGATGTAAACAGAACGCGAAATAATAACAATGAACAGTGAACAGCACAGCAAATTGAGTATAAATTGTGAAAATGGATGGACGGACTATACTGAAACTATCGGATATCATATACAGAGACCAAAATCAATATGTTCTTTAAATTATTAAATAAGTTTGATAACCTAAAACTCTTATCAGAGAGAGTAACTGATCGGAATACGAGAGATTATCAAAGTTCAGTTACTTAGTGATTTTCGTAAATTTTTAGCTTTTTATCGTCATAGAAAACTATAGAGGGACATACCTACCTTGATTGTCTATGCAGTGCTGGATCTCTAAAAATAAGATTATAATATTAGTAAATAAGATAGATAATATTAGTACGCAGAATACGAGGTCTGAATAGCTCAAGTGTGAGATATTCAGGATTCACATAAGCTACTTTTAACATAATCTTGAAACACATATGCTTAAAGAAGTGATAATAATAGATGACATCTCATCAGTAGTTGACTGCTGGTTAATAAATATTCCATTTTCGACGGCATTTACCGCAGTACTATAATAGAGCGCATTCCTCCGCAAATAGACGCTCCCTCTTACCCTCTCAGAGCACCGTATTATTTATACTGCTCCAGACGACGAGCTGGTGTGTTATATGTGTATTATCCTTATAATATTAAATCGCTTATGGCTACAAATACGGCAGGTTTTATGGTAAGGCTTAAAACGATAATCGATTTGTTTTGGAAGGTAGAGGTAGAGGTGATGATATAGTCATAGTATACCTCACTTTAATCAGAGTGACTTCAATACACAAAAATTTTAAATTGTAATTTGTAACCAGCGTAAGATTTCACAGAAGTGCATATGACTAATTATTGACACCAGAGCTAAAAATATATGGAAACTTGTGTTTTATAGTTAATATATTGTAAGTAGTAGTAGGATCCGGTTCTGGTACGCAAAAGTCAGATGCTAAAATAAACGCCCTCACAAATAATTTAGTAAAAGTGATAATAAGTAAACATCCAGAGTAATAGTGATACAACCTACATTCCACACACGTGTGCGCTACAAAACATTAAATAACAATAAAATGAATACGTTCTCATAGTAAAAGATTACAAAACATATCTCTCAATTTGTCGAGTTTGAGCTTAAATGTGAAACTAACAACAGACAGTTGATAATTATCATTGCGACTCAGTGCTACCAATTTACGAAAAAAAACGTTCGGCAACTTCAATTACCCACGTTGCTACTTCTTTCTAAAATAACGGAACAACTAAACTTACAAACAGCTACAATAACTGATACCATCACTACAAACTTATTAATGAAAGTAGACGAGAAAATTACACCAATTATAGAAGAAAACAAAAATCTAAAAATGATGTGGAGGCATTGAAAAATAAAATACTAAATCTTGAGACAGCCAGCAAAAGAAATAACATACTAATCCACGGCCTCCCCTCTCGTGATATCTACGTTATTATGATGAAGAAATAAATATACTTTTAGGAATGTTTGATCCCGCGTCATTCAACCTTTTTTGGATTTTTCCATACTTCTTACGATGGTAATTATTTCTCCTTTTGAGGAAAATATTTCGCTTTATAAAGGTTGTCTAGTTATTTGAAAACAGTCATCACAGTTAATACCTGGAAAAATGTATGTATTTTTTGTTAAGCAAGCGAAAAAACTGTACAATGTTTTCTGGCCCGAAAAAAAAACACCCATTTAAATACTAAAACTGTTTTTTATGGTCAAAGATGTATAAGTTTCAAACATAATATTAGAATTATTAACCATTTCTCTCATTTTAGTCTTAGCTTAGTCGTCAACAAGACTTAATAAGTATCATGTTGAATCTATAATCTAAGATCACAGTGGTCTTTGTGTGTTTGTCTGTCCACTCTTTTCCCATTGTATCAATAACGATACCACATAGCAACGCGTTAACCGCAAGTAGTTCGTCTACCGGACGCTAGATGGCGCTAACGGAAAAATATTTAATAATAGAAAAAAATTAAAGAATTTTGTCCACCCGTGCGAAGCCGGGACGGGCTGCTAGTTATTAACAAAAAATATAAATTACACTGATGAGTAAAAATTTAATTGTCTTTGTCACTTGCAACAGCAAAAGCTAAACTAGTAAAGGTAACTTCTTGGAAGAAAAACGTAAAATACAAAGATTTTTATTTTACATATTAAAGCCTTTTATATGTGATTGAATACACTTCAATATTTCTTTGACTATATAGAACTATCATGAGTTGTTTGGGAAGTATCGTCGTACCTATATGTTAAGCGACTAGTTATTTTAGCATTACAAAGAATGATAATATTTCAAAAAACACCGGTTTGCACCACCTTGATCTCATTCTCACCAACACAAAGAATTTTACGAAAAATGTGGAAAGATGTGCGGTGTTGCAACAAACAAAACAATGTAAAGCGTGTAATGGCTGCTTGTAATCGGAGTAACCTTGTGGTGCGCTACTATTTGACTATAAGGCAATGATAAAATCCCCAGCGAAATTCCAGGATAATTTAATTTCAATGTTTGAACTTTGAAATGTAAACGAATCGCTTAATTATTACTTATATTTTGTTTTGATTGTGTTTTACCATCGTGTTCAAAATATATTTTTTTAAAGCTGTTAGGTCGATCACCTTCATCGAGCAAAAAGAGCTTCATATCTTAATGTCATATGCTATTTTTCGACTTCTCGTCCCCAGACAAGTTTCCGGAAGATATTGACCAGTAGAAATTTAAATATAATTTTTTGCTGTAGGTTTGACTGTTTCCGATTTCATTATACCAGTATTTTTGATTCTTTTAAAGTAAAAATCAATAAGTAAATATTATCCGTGCTCATAACCTGCCTTTTTTCATTTTTACTAATTTCTGTTAGCCCGAAATAAATAAAACAATCTTTATTTTTATATTATACTCGAAATAACCGCTTTTAAATTACTCGCCAGGATTGTTTACGTGCTAAAAATTACCTTTGTGGTTGGATGATACATTGCGAGTATTCTCATCTTGTAGCAACAATAACTTAAAGTAGTTCTATTTCGGTAGAAAATCGCAGCTGCCTAGAAGATACTATCATTGAAGTTATTCGTATGTTTGGCACAGACAATATAATGAGAAGACTTATAGTTGAAGCAAACTTGTGTAATAGCTTCTTGATGTTAGTGTTAGTTATAAAGACTATTCTATTCTTGGCAAAACTCATTGTTCTCAATTGAATGTTCAGATATAATTAAAGCTTGTCTTATTATGATCAAATTGTCTTACTATTATCAAAATTTCTTTAAGAACTTTAACTACCATAAAATGTTTTCAGATTGCGTTTGTTTACGGGCACTAAGCAAACAAGTATGCTCTGCATATATCTATACTATGCAAATATCTTACTAACAGAAATACAACACTGTCTTATAAGTGTTAAATGCAATGTTGTCTTGGGTAGGTACATCCGCATTTGGAGCCCTATTCTGTAACAACATTTTCACTGGCGAGCTCGATAGTACGAATTTTTTAACAAGAATGAAGCCATTAATAATTTTTAAAGTCACTAGGTAATTTTGCAATGTAACGCAACATTCGAAACATCGACGTTTCAACGTGACATTGTTAATTAGAGAATCGGTCCGTAGAAAACGCTGTACCCTACGTACATTGTGTAAGAAAAAATGCTGAGCGAATAAATTCTCTTGCGAAGAGAAGTTGTCTAAAACTTGGATACTATAACTGCAAAATATTTCATCGGAAATGCTTATACACATTTTTGTAAGCAAAGCAAACAACGTTATGAGCGCAATCTTCATTTGTGTGAAATTATTTTGTAACAGTATTTCTCTCAACTCACAATTCACCGGAAATGGAACGCTAGACCTTGAACTTTTCACAAGACAACTTCATAAAACTTGCACTGTTACACTTAGTCCATTCCAAATCAAACCTTTACTCCACATAATAGAAACCTTCGTAAATGCAAGTATAAGATTGTAGAGACTTAGTTCAACGCCTCGGAGAAAAAACTGACGGCATAAAAACCTTGGCATCACGCGATCCATTGCCTACTTGGATTGATCGTTGCAAGCAATTAATGGAGACGTACTGTCAATATTGGCATTTAATAACAATGGAATAAGATCTGAGGTCTTTATAAAATACGACTTATTTTCATATTATAGCTGGTTACTTTATATGTCGTTTAAATATTTATACGAATATTAGTCGGTAAATCACGAGCAGATTAATCGAATTGTTACCATCGAATTTCTTTATTTATGAAACGATTTGGAGGTCTACGTATTTAAACTGCGGTCGTTGCCTACCATCATAAGCGTTGCGCAGGACCTTTGTAGGTAACAAAAAAGTGTCTCGACGAAGTTCCCGAAACATTTAATTTATCTTGCTAGTATAATTAATTGTTAAATTTTGTCTGAGACTTTTGAGCCATCACTGGACGTCAGATGCAGGTATCTACACAAAGATAAGCACTTATTTATGATCGTTTGTAATTCTCTTTGCTTCTGTTTACAACTTTCGTAGTCTATCAGCAATTTCCATAATTACATTAGGTTAACGTTTTAGTTGAACTGCGTGTTTTTTAGACCTTTGTGTTACATATGTTTTCTCCCCTTGTGTAATACAATATAAATTCTTGGGATACTTGCATAGAATAACTTAGCTTAGCCTATCAGTGACAACATCGATTTGTAACTGGATGTATATTTTATAATAACTATACGTACGAAATAACTTATAGTAATTGAATATCTTATAGTTGATGTGTCACTGTTTGTTTCACCTCTTATACCATATAAATTAATGCATCCCTATAAGAACCAAAAATAGATTCTAATCAGAGGCCATAAAACTTGAAAAACTATATGAAACTGTGGTTTCATGAAATAGAATAATGATACAATATAGAAATTGAAAGTGACGTTAAATACTTATTCGGTAGTATTTTAAATTTATAGTTACTTATACTAACATAAATTTTTTATCAATTTGTTTGATCGACTCTTCAAATAACGAGATCGTTATTTCAATTTAAAAATACTTCGAATACATTTTATTATGTAAACAAAAGTCGCGTATTTATACAAGAGCTCCAAATGCACTAGTATTTACGCGTGTATAATAAAGAAAAACACTGACGATATTTATAGGAATAACTATGTATTATTTAATAATAAAACAAACTTACAATAAGAACCCTGAACAATAATAAAAAAGCTTTATGAAAAGACCAAAATTATTGCTTAAATATACAATCTAATGATAATGATTGTTACATTTATATCGATATTCATTAAATGGTAAGAAAAAAGTGACCCCACACCAAGAAATTAAGAGTAGTTCATAGTTCAAATATAGGGCCTCTTTTTTTTGTCCTATTTATCAATGACATCCCTTCTTGTTTTTATCATTCCCAATGCTACTTATATGCAGATGATCTTAAAATTGTAAAGCATATCAAGAGCACTTTTGACGTTCAGATGCTCCAGCAAGATCTTGACAGGTTTGCGAATTGGTGTAGTAATAATTTGTTAAAATTGAACCTCAATAAGTGTTTCTTTGTCCACTTTTCAAAAAAAAAGTTGCCGCATTTCTCATCCTATTCATTGTGTAACCAAAGGCTAAGGGAGGTTGATACAGTTCGTGACTTGGGTGTTGTAATCGACAATAAATTAATGTTTAATATTCATATAGACAACATAGTCCCCAGGAGCTTTAGGATGCTTGGATTTGTGCTGCGCAACTGTAAGGAGTTTAAAAATGCTCAAAGTAAAATTTGTGTATATAACTGCCTGGTCAGATCTCTACTTGAGTATTGCAGTTCTGTCTGGTCTCCCCTTTACGAAGTTCATAAAAAAAGGGTTGAGTCGATCAATAAGAGATTTCTTTGGCATTTAACTTATCAGTGCCATATGGCTAAAGATCTAAAATCGTACAGTCAACGTTTAGAGTATTTCAAAATTCTAAGCTTAGAGGATCGTAGAAATATTGCCGATTTGAAGTTTTTGTATAAGCTAGTAAATGGTCAGCTTGACTGCCCCCAACTGTTATCAAATGTAAGATTTTATACTCCTTATAAACTGCCACGCCGTTCTCGTTTTAAATTGTTTATGCCTTTGTCATTTAAAAGTAATTTGGGTCATTTCTCAGCACTAAATCGCGCACAATCATATTATAACAAGTTATCTACAAATACAAATGTCGATATATTTAGTAAATATGGAACTTTCATTAAATCTATTACTCCCACGAAAGAAACAATGTAATTTTTAAAAGTACTCAGACGTGTATACGAGTGCTTTAGAGTTATAATTTTATTTTATTTTAAGTGTTATTAAAACTTGCTTTATCTTGGTGTTTAAACTTTAATTTAAAATTGTATTAAATTTAAATTTAATTTAGATTGTAATTGTTTCCCACTCATTATGGTTATTATTATTATTACATTATTTAATATTTTTCCTTTTTCTATGTATACTCTTGCATCATATGGAAAAATTGTTTTTAGTTTGCATGTTCTGCTTAGTCCGTAATTTGAATGTAATTTAAACATGCCGTGATAGCCTTTAATTAAGACATCACTTAAGATTGTACCTATATAACTTTAACTTAAATTTGTGTAAAAGTGAATGTTCTTGTTGGTTGTCCTTAAATAAATAAATAAATAAATTACAAAAAAAATCCGCCGAACAATAAAATGATGTTTTTACCATGCAGTCCATATTCTAAGTATGGTAAAAAAAGGATAAAACTCGATCATTCTTATATATTTATAAAAAGTACATTGTTATTAACATACATTGTTCGCTAAGAGAATAGAACAACTTTTGTAATAAAGATAAGTGTCTTAAAATATTTATCTCTAACGGTCCATAAAAGTCCATTTGTAAGAGGTAAAACAATCTTTTATCGTCTTTTTACAGAATGAAATTGTACAAATAAAATTTGCTCTTAATATTTATTATTTTCAAACAAGTTTTTTTTGCAGAGAACAAGCTGTGTTTGGAAATGTACATTAAAGGATTGTTTCCATTTTTGTTTGAAATGGACTTTACATTAGTGGGATCCTGGCCACTTAATTAATGCCAATATGTTTGTATTTCAGTATAACATGTACACACAGAATATTCTGTGTGTGTATGCTAGATTGATCCATGTGTATGGACTACTAAATGATAAAATTTCTTGATCAATATTGAACTCTAGCAGACAATCTGTATGTTTTTGGTAATTTTATATTGATGGTTGACTAGGTACTACCTACATTTCCAGCATTAATAAAATAAGTTACAGGACATTGATAATAAATAGACGTTATTTTAGGTAATCAAAAGATGTAACAAACGAATTAATAGTGAAATATTCTACTTTTAATAGCTTTTTCCGTATGTTAACTGTTTCCTTGTTTTCAGGTCGAGTCAGGGCCGCTGGTGACCATGGCAACCGGCGTTGAAACAAACCCTTGAATCAGCGGTGAGTAGTTGAGTACCAATCTATTGGCAAGATACTGTAATAACATTTTGTTAACACACGCATAACAATAACGGCAGTAGCTGATAAGTAATTACGTATCTACTAAGTGAAGACCATTAAAAATGATATAAGGTAGTTTTCATATTATAATGTACATTTAGTTCATGTATTAAATAGGATTTAAGTCATTATTATCAGAAAATTAATCTCCTTTCATATTAATTATTAGAGGCAGCCTAGCATACGCAACACGACAAATTTTTGTCGACCCGTTTTCTCGTGTTTTAGTCATTTGTCGTCAATCGTCTCTAACATGGTTGCGCTTAGAAGTCTACTTCTTATGTCAAAAGAGTACTTTACTTTCGCGGATTTTTGTCTACAAACTCTAACATAGCAATAGCGTTTTGTCGACATTTTAACCGATATTTTCGACATATTTCTCGTCCATGCGTTAGTTGAAGGAGACGACAAGTGGTTTGCGTGATATTTCGATTGAAGCGATGGTGGTGTGTGTATGTAAATAATAGATTAATATAAATATATTACAATCCGTTTGGGGTGGAATCGATTTGTTAGTCCATATAGTAGACAAAAATTTTTTTTTCCAATTTTTAGGTCAACAATGAAGTGGCCGAAAACCCGCCTTATTGACCCTCCTCCTTTACTGTGACATTCGTTTGGTTTTCCATTATTATTTTCAAGTAATTTATTTAACCCTCTTAATTTGGTATAAGTATCGGCGGTTCCAAAAAAGGAATAAACACCGTAGACTTAGCGAGTAACGATCAACCACAGATCATGTAAGTTGTCAGTCAACTACAAAATTGATGTAATCCACATTTCCAAAAAGTAAATAAGAGGGTAAAACACACAACACCAATTAAATAACAAATAACGGTGTGGCTACGTTCGATAATAAAGTAGCTTACAATCATATATCAAAAGGCAAAAACAGTTATCATACATGTTTGAGTAAACGAGACATATATCAATATCGACAAACTTCTCTTCAATCATGCGCGAGAGATATCTCAAGTAGCGCATGCTAGGCCGGTAGGTCACAGCGCTTCCCCATGTACTAAAATGCGGATGGGTGGGTGCAAACTAACGACTACATATGAAGAAAACGGTTTAACCTTTGCGGTACCAGCCTGAATATCACTACACTGTCGAAGTCCTAATATATCTTAAAAACATCCAATTATATATAGTAATTACGTCACATTGATTTTAAATCTTATCGCCAATACCGAGAGCTACTGAAGTTTATATAATATTTTTAAAATGTTACAAATAACAATAGAAGCATCAAACAAACGGTAGGTTAACATAAACAATGCAAGAGAAAATTTTAACGTTGACGTACGCACAAAACACGACATACTATTTGAAATTAAAATAGACACGAAACATTCTATTAGCGAGGATTTATAAAATTAATATGGCGCATGTGCAGCTAATACTGCCATAAATGAATGTGTGCATGATACGTTCATTCTTTATAATGTAGAAAATTCATTTCTTCATTCCGACTACTTTCTTCGGCTTTCCCTGTAACTTATAGTGGCGTGAAAATGCAGTTTAGTCTTTTTGTAAATTCGTTATATCTTACGTACTGAAATATCGTTTACTAAATACGCAATAACACATATTCTTTCATTGTTGAGCTTTTTAAGCTCTAATATTTTATCTATGATGGTTTAATTATTGAGCGACGTTATCTAAAATCAAGACTTTAAGTTACATTGTCATAGAGAAAACATAGCACAGAGAGCACGAATCGATAAAATATATTCAGGCCTATTTCTTATTTTTTTCAAATGAGCTGACACTAAGTTTTACGTTATTACCAAATTCACAAAAACAAAACACTTCTTTCGGGTTTCCCATTAAGAAGGGCAGTTTTTTTTACACAATTAAAAAGCTCGCAGAATAGGAATAGCGAACGTTATCAAATATGTATTTATTTATTGCCTTATACAGTTTTATAATGTTGATAGAAATCAAATGCCTAATGGAAATATAAATAAATAAGTTATATTATAAAATTTCAATTTAATAATTAAAAGAAAATTTCACCACTACCCTGAGCCACTACCTCTTAAAGTCCCGTTCATTTGTTTACCTACGTTTACAAGGGCAGAGGCACCGATCGCCTTCGATACAACCTTCAGTAATTCCTACACCTGAATTAAAATGTAAACTATCAATAAAATTGTTCGGTTAACCCCGTTCCGGCCTAAATAGCGAGGTCGAAGCACGTCCTAGCAATGCCATAGAAACACCTGTCCAAATAACAAACAATAGTACATACGCAACGCATGAACTCAATTCCATTCAATTCTGGATCAATTCTTTTCAATAATACAATATACACATACAACGAATAAACATTTTTAAACCGAAAAGATGATGAAGCTATCAGAATCAGAAAAGTTAGAAATAAGAGTTAACATTACTAATTTTCTTATGGTGATTTAGTTTAGTTTAGTATATTATATGTTTGCCATTAGGCAAAACACATTTTTTTGTTCTCGGAGCATGATTTTAGGGCTGCTTTTAATTTTCAGCAAACTCGAGGCTGCTGGTCTAATTTGGTCTAAACAAGGTTATCTAAGCCACGGAATTTATAATTTTATTTTATGTACTAGAAGTCTTTTTAATCATCCACTATGTCTTTGTTTTGACCTCGCCCGAGTTTTCTGTTGTTTAAAGAGATTTATACAAAAATGTTGCTACCTAATTTTTTTTGTCTTTCTCTACTCACATAAGCTATAATAAATTCACAGTCACATAGTCTCTTCTGTAATCTATATAACAATATATAAATTGAAATGAATTTCAGTTTAAATGTTAAATTTCCTTGTACACACTAGCACCCATTTTAATAGAACAAGGTTTTTTGTGTGACAGCACTACACGATCATTATACTAAGAGTTCCCTAATGAACCCCTACATTATTCCATCCAATCATCTGGCCTTCGAAGCTGCTTCACAACATAATAAAGAGCCCTTTACTTACTAAAGTAATTACGTGGACTTATTTGGTTTTAAAATCACCTCGTATAGACGCTATAAATTCATGGCATTTGCATTAAATTTGCGTCTCTCCTTAAGTCTCTTTCGAAGGGACACCTGGCACCTTCATTTTATAAACTAGCTTGTGTAACAAGACTTTTCTTCCAACGGTTACACTGAGAAAGTTTTGACAATATTTCTTTATTCATTTTATGAATGGTTGCGGATAACAAGTTAGGTAAAAATAATACAATGATTTTTAATTTCAAATACAAGTAATATTAATTAACAATTATTACTCGCAGTAATAAAAATCATAACCGAATGCTCTCCTGTTCTATATGTCTTTATGATTTTTTTGTTGTGGCTTTTTAAGTACTACTCTATGGTGTGAATAGGCGGTAAGAGTAATCTTTATACAATCGACGGAGGTGAAGCTAGGATGGGTGACCGAATCATTGTTACCTCAAAAAGGCACGTCAAGTCAGTAGTGTTAGCTCCACTCTGAATTACCGTCCGTCTCTGTCACTGTTCCCTCCATGGAAAGAGCTTCTTAAAGGTTACATTGAGGATATTAACGAACTATTAATAATTTCAAAGGAGGAGGGTCAATAAGGCAGGTTTTCGGCCCCTTTCATTTTTGACCTAAATATTCCAAAAAAAATTTTTTTTATCTACTATATGGACAATCAAATCGATTCCACCTCAAACGGAACCACCCCCAAACTGTACTCTAAGTAGCTCCGCAAAAAAAATGTATTAAGTCACATATGATTATTCTGCTTCTTCTTGTGGTGCCGTTTGGGGTGTCGATTTGTTAGGCCATATAGTATACAAAAAATTTTTTTTTTGAATTTTTGGGTCAAAAATGAAAGGGGCCGAAAACCCGCCTTATTGACCCTCCTCCTTTGACTCTTTTTTCACACAGAAATTTTGTTTCCCACTATTTTTCACTTGTTTTTCTTTCTTTCAAAATGAGCGAATGGAATGAAGAAATTAGATACATTTTAAAATTTTATTGTAAAAAGGAAAAAATGCAACGCAAGCCACGAAAAAAATTGTGTCGTTTATGGACCTAATGAAGTGTCAGAAAGAGTAGCACAAAGTTGGTTGGTTTCAGCGTTTTCTATCCGGGAAATTTGATGTCTAAGATGCATCTCGCCCTGGTCGCCCTATTATGGATAAAATGTACGCCATTTTTTAAAAAGCGGAGCAAGATCGGCATATCAGCAGTTACGACATAGCTGAAGAACTGGGAATTGATCACAAAACAGTTTTGCCCCATTTGAAAAAAGCTGGGTACACATAAAAGCTCGATATTTGGGTGCCACACGAGCTCACTGAAAGAAACCTAATGAACCGTGTACTCATTTGCGATTCTTTATTGAGACGTAAAGAAACCGAACCGTTTTTGAAGAGATTGATAACTGGTGAAGATAAGTGGATCACGTATGACAAGAAAGTGCGAAAAAGGTCGTGGTCAAAGGTCGGTCAGGCTTCACCAAAACCTGAGTTAATTCCCAATAAGGTGATGCTGTGTCTTTGGTGGGATTGGAAGGGCCGAACCATCGATTCGGATCTCTACTGCCAACAATTGATGAGATTGAAGTAAGAAGTTGAGAAAAAGCATCCGGCGTTGATTAATAGAAAGGGTGTGGTCCTTCATCACGATAACGCTAGACCACATACATCTTTAGCCACTCAGATTAATTTCAAAAAATTAAGAGAGTTTGGATGGGAGGTGTTAATGCATCTGCCATATAGCCCAGACCGTGCACCTTCAGATTTCCACCTGTTTCGGCCTCTTCAGAATTTTTTAGATAGTTTCAGGTTAACATCAAGAGAGGACTGCCAAAACTACTTGTTGCGTTTTTTTGATCAAAAGTTCCAAAATTTCTACAGCAACGGGATCAAGTCTCTTCCTACCAGATGGCAGACAATTTACGAATAAAATGGCAACTATATACTGTAATTAAAAGTAAATTAACTTTGGAAAAGAAATGTCTTGAATTGTCATATAAAATGCGAAGAAACTTTTTCTCCAACCTATTATTTAGTCTCGTCTATTTTTATATTTACTGTTATCAGCTGTTCTCATAATATATTACTTGAACGCAATTTTTATTCATGCGTAATAACGTATACGACAATAAGTGATGAAATCATTAATCTCTTACACTGTTAAACCTATCCTATTATTATAACCATTTTGTGCTTTTTTAATTTTGATTCTTATTGCCACGATATGAAGCTGTGTTTGGTAGTGAGCGGAAACAGTGTAATCGCAATGATACGCGCCTGATGATGTTGTAATGTGAGGTATGACCGCAGCTAGACCCAGTTCCCAGGCTTTGTGAAAAGAGTCGAATTATTTTTAACCACTCGTGCATTCAATGTAGATTGAAAATACGCAACTGGACAGTTCATCCACTTTAATTTTACCTAAGTACGAGACGAAAGTATCATTACAAGATGAAATATGTTTAAATGCAATATTTGAAATTCTGCTTCATTTATGTTATTTTAAGCCCAAAAGTTTTTTATTTGAATATCTTATAACAATAACAATACTAGGATACTCGATCGAAGCCTTTATATCCTACAAAGTTGCATGCAACTTTTTTTAGTGAATTCAAGTAAAATTTTAAAATTATTAAAATGTTTATTCTTGTTGCTGGCTACAAAAAAGAAGTAATGCACAGAAGGAGAGAAACACGTCTATTTGCAAAAGAAAAATATTTAAGTATTTAAGTGTTTGCTGCTATCAAACAGTCTCAGCAGCTCTCAGGAATAAAGAGAAAATTCGATCAATCATTTACCAACAACGTGACTTGCTCGCCTTGCTCTGAAAAAGTAATTTGACTACGAACGTATATCCCTTTACCATCTTTTAATATTATATATACCTCCAGGTAAAGCAGTTAAAAAATAAAATTTGGTAAATGATTTTCGTGATAAACTTTATCGTTGTTACTGATCAAGGAATAAAATACGGTTGAATTAGGAAAAAAATGCGTGGGAAACGATCGCTTTTCGTAAGTTGGACAATCTTTGACTCTCTGTTCCATCAAAAAATTGTCATAACTGAGGCCCTACCATCACGTCTTACAGCGATTCAAGTTTAGCTGTCAAAAAGAGACGCCACTATAGACCGCGTATAGCACTGTCTCACTTTGACAATCGAAACTGAATCGCGCTAAGAGATGATGGTAGGCCCTCTGTTCTCATGTCTCAGTAGGATCAATTGGACTAAAATAATTGTTTTTTTTTGTAAGAAATTAAAATCCCAACTGTCTTTTCAGTGTATGTATGCTCTAAAAACCTCGATACACCAATTGTTTGTTAAATTTATACCGATTGCATGATTGAACCAAATAAACGTTTTATTAGTGCAACGACACAAGACATTAAAACACGTTGTCTTTAACTCATAACACGCCACAAATTAACCGATTACGTACAATTAGCGCAGTGTATATTGACACTCTGTATATGAAACCGTGTACGTTGACTCTTTAATGTTTCACTTCAAGCTATAATTGTTTTTACCTTCTTGTGAGGAAAGTACAAAATCGATGGTTACCTATTCTGAGACTTACTTTCTATTAAATGGTTATCCAATTTATATCTACTTTGTTAAGTTCCAGTTGCAATTCGAAATGAAAATTTTCATGTCTTTTAATTATGGGTAACTAAATACTTAGATAGTGCTTCATTAAGGTTATTTTAATTCCGTTTTACTCCACGATAGCGTTAACGATCTTGAAGGTTAAGCAATTTTACGAAGGCCAGTTTCCGGGTGGGTGGATATAAATATTCTTCTTTTTTTTTGTTTCGGTAGCAACCGTAAACTATTTGTCGGTTGGTATAAAAACAAGAGAGTTGTTCTATTCTATACGAAATCAAGCTGGCTCTGAGCAGTGAGTGTGGACCTTATTTTGAAATCATCCTATGACTTACATAATTTAATTCTGAAAAAAGCATTCTATGAAATTCCTTATGAAAACCCACTAGAGTAGTGGATTCACTTGTGTGAAGCCTCCTTCAGTGTCAGGGAGTGTGTCTTATGTTCAACTCAACGCTATAAGAATTCTGGAGCATTGATATTACATAAGCTTTTATATTTATTTTGTACCCATTTCACCTATGTTGAAATTCCGCGATTTTGCCAGATGATTCCCAAAGCTCATATGCAATTTGTTCTCATAACCTCGTTTCGTGGGTAGATTCGGCGGCCTATCCAGAAATGGCATTACTCATTGCTATTCCGAAGTGTCATTAGTCATTGGAAAATTCGACACGTACTCAGTTCCACAGATACTTCCAATATGTATCTCACACCCTGATATCTTATTATATAGATAGGTTCTCATACCATAATACAAGTTGTTAACCTTTTTCACTATCGGTATCAGGGAAACGCTGTTACGCAGACCACTTTGTTACCGCATGGACCATAAAATTCTTACTACGAATTCGTAGTACGAATAAAATTCGTAAATTACCATTCTACTGAAACGTTACGCTGATTAAATAGAAACCGAGCAATATATTAAGTTAAGACAATTTTGCATAAACTGATTGAATAAATAATGAGATAATAATAAGATATACCCTAAGAGGAATTATCACAATAGTATAGTTATCTCCATAGTGTATTTTTATCAAGAAAGATCATTAATTTATTGACAGCAACTAACTTTATATTTCGTTTATAATTAGTTCCAGTCATTATTTCAGTAATTTATCAGTAATTTTGATTGGAATTTTCATTATGATCCCACTCATTCGCCATAAAACTAACATATTGTCCTTGGACAAACCAGTAACTAACGCTTCATAGAGTTGTGATGTAGAATTAGTGCTATCTCTTTCTAACACAGGGACTGTACATCCCTCTCTGTTTCCCGCAGCATCCGTATCGATCTGGGATATAGCCTTGACCTTGCCTGTCGCCTGTAAACAGTGCGCTGACCTTGCGAGATGTTCTGATAGTATATCGTTCTCTGAGCTCCTTAATTGCTGAATGAATTTAATTGTCTAGGGCTTGAAATGGCTGCATGCAAACGTGACGCTAACGAGCATTATTAATTAACCTTGTCAGTTTACTCTCTTGTGCTTTTGTTCAGAATCATAGCCAACCCACGCGTTTGAGATGATGTTAAAAAGATTTTTGCTTGGTATATTAGCAAGGTTTTGTATTAAGTAATATTACATCAACGTATACGTCTATAATAACTTGACAAAATTTAACTATTTGACAAAATTTAAATTTAAAATTTAAATTTGACTGTAAGTTGACGTGCGATTACTAAGGCATCAGGAGCAATAATAAACGTACAAGTATTGTTGCTATGTTTTGGGTGCTTGTAGTATTAACAAGCGAATTCACATCGTAATTAAAAGCAATATATTGTAACCATAAATGTATTTGTTACCTTATTTAAAATAAATACTAAATTTAACCATTTTATTGGGTTAACCACAATTTTAAACGAATTAAAAGAAAATTAAAAAAAACGTAGATACATCTTTTTTACTTTTAACAATTTCTTTTAGTGAAGTATATTTTGTTAGATACAATTAGGCAAATCAAAAACTATCAACAATTTTTTTTCATTGTGCTCACTCGAATGTACCCAAAAACAGAATAGAAAATACCCCAGCCATAGATTAAACTAAAAGAATATGAAAAATCGTGACCAGTTTTGTGAAGTTACCTCTTAACCAATGAATACGTTTTAAACGAGTCATCGAGATATAACTTTCCAAAGTACGTAATTGTACTTAACATATTATGTAAGTACTTACTGATGAGTTAGCACTGTACTACACCTGTCCTGCAAGTCATGCTCATATAAGAGAACCTAATACTAGCATTGTTTTACATACGAAATATTTGATCGATATATTTCAGTATAATTGTTGTAATGAAGTTACTGTTAAAAAGATTACTAGCGTCACCTATCCTTCAGTACTCAAAACATTAGAATATCTAATAACTTTAAGATGTATCCATGTGTGCGCACGACCACGAATTCTTCTTATTCTGCAACTTTGCCAAGCTATATGTAAACATCATTAAATGCAAATGCGCACGCAAATGTCGCGGGCTGTTTATTAGCTATTTTCTTGTACTTGCCATACATTTTGCCTTTGCATCATAGATCAATTACGATCAGCGAACACTTCCATTCCATATATTGTGCATAGTTAACTTACTAAGATATGTAAAATTTCCAAAAATAGATAAAATGCTATAGTTCGTAAGTCATTCGTAAGGCAAACCTTGTTTCTACTTAGAAAATTTTAAACTCAGTCTGCTTTTATTTTTTAACACAACTTGTGAATCAGATTTTATTATGAAAATTACATATTATAATATAAACAGCTAATTATCTTCTCGCTACACTGTTCTGAAAATATAAACAAACCGAAAATGGACGGATTAAGTACGAGACACAATTCACGCATATTAAATTTTCAATCAAGTTACTGAAATCAGTGTCTATTTTAATCAAAATTTACATAAACATAATATGTCTCATCATATTATGATTAGAGACCATAATATTATATGGAATACGTATTTCGCGCCATAATTTCGCCAGTCACATTGGTGCGTTATATACAATTCTCTTTATCATATATTCCTTTCTTTCTTTTTTCCTTCTTTTTTCTTTCTTTTCAAGAAAGGACTATATACTTCTAGTCTTTCTTTTGTTAGACTCGTATAGTCCTTTAACTAAGCAACTTAATTTATAGAGTTTAAATATTTATTCATTATCTATTTCATCTTCACCCGATAGAGAATCGAATCGTATGTGTCACATTAATAAATATTTAACAACAGCTAGCTATATTATAGTATAACTTAATGACGCTATCAATTTAAATATTTAAAAGTTTTAAAGTATTTAAAGTTAATGGTTCAAAGAATAAAAATATCGTTAACTGATTTGATATTTTTTAAACAATTTATCGATTTTAAATAACTTTAATAAATTACTCATTTACTTTAATAAATTACTTAATATTAGCTATTATATATTTTCCATTGTTTTGAAATATATCAGCTTGACATAGATTATTTACAAATGTTATCGTACCCACGTTATGTGAAAAGGACTATAGACTGATAATGAAGACTACAGGTGTATATGTCATGTTCCAGGCGTGGGCGGATGTCGGGCGGTGGCGCGGGGCTGATGTCGTGCGTGCGCGAGGGCTCCCTGGAGCCGCCCTACCGACCGCCGCACCAGGAGCCGCACAACCATGGTAAGTTGGCAGTTTCTTAATTCACGTTCACATGCGACTTTATGGACTTATCTGCTAGTTGAAAACAAGCATACAATACGATAATAAGTAATTAGGTTATGGCCGAATGATACTATGAACATTTTATAAAAAACACACAAAACATAGTTCAAAACATCAGTTAATTTTAATTTTTTTCCAATTATGGTTGCTCTGGCGATTATGAACTTTGACTCAGTTTTTTAAGATGAGCAAACAATTTGTGTGATAAGTATAATCTAATTGGACTTTCTCCATTACTTTGGATACATAGTTTTCTGCATTGTTTATTATAGTTTAATGTTTACCGGTGTTTTTTTTTCGTTTCAGGCGAGGGCCGCACAGGGCGGTTTCTGCGCGGTCTCCGTCGCATGTTCAAGCGGCGTGGCAGCGGCGCGCGTGCTGCCAGCCCTGACCCCAAGAGCAGCTCCACTAGCGAGCTTCTAGATGCCGACCGCCACGCTAGGAGAAAGTAATAAAAATATTAAACTTGTCTGTCATCAATAGTTATCATATATGGGGCTACTAATGTTGAGTCTCTTCTTTAATTGTAAGCGCTGTGGTTTTTCCATAGAATTATTACAAAATTGCTAGAATCCGATAATTTTGAAGTTATTGGTTTATTCATCAGATATTCTAAAATCACATCATTAAAACAATAAATTCTTGTGATACTGGTAATAAGCAATGACCGAATGTAATATACCAAGGATTTAATATTCTACGAATTGTTTGAATAATGCGTTAAATCGCTTAATAATTAGCAATTAAAAAACGATCCAACGTGTTGCTGTCTGCTCGTTGAAACTTGTTTCACAGTTTTCGTTGTTCGGAAGTTTAGTTTCGACACTATTATAAACCATTTTACTCCACCATTTATGGTAGTTATTTTTTTTTCAACAGATAGTTTTCACTATTCGCTGTGTGCGCGATGATAGCGCCCCTAGTGACCACAATTATTGTGTACTTGAGATCTGTCAAATTATGGCTACTGGATGATGGTTTGATAACGATTTCCAGATTGTTTTTTAACAAAATTAAATGAAAATATCTATAAAGATTATGTATATTATATTAAGACATTTTCTTGCTTTAACTAAAAATGTATATTTAGTTCTTACACTTCCGCGCACATTTCACATTAGTAGAAAACACATTTTTACGGATTTGCGCATATTTTATTTTATATTTAATCCTGACGTTTCGACTCCTTTACAGGAGCCGTGATCACAGGATGACTGAACTAAGACAACAAAATAAAATATGCGCAAAATCCGTAAAAAAGTGTTTTATTCTAATCTAAAAATGTATGTACGGGATTAAAATCTATAAAACATGATTAAAATTTTCAACCTCAAACTATGCAAAAAGGGGAAAAATATAGTATTAGTATAGCGTTGGTGCTTTGTATATTAAATTTTAGTGTAAAATAGAAGTCGAACATGAATGTCGATATCACTCATTCTATAACGAAACTTGAGGAAATGTTAGTTCAAAATCCACCTGAAAACTAATAAGTCGAAAGACAGCTAAGTAATTTATAAACTAGAAGATTCAGACATTTTTTTTAAGCTTACTCAAGATCCCGATTTAGAATAAAGAAATCCAAATTATTATTTGAAGGTCTTATCTCATTCATTGAAATTGCTTTTGCGAATGTGTTTAAAAAATAACGAACAGCAGAGATCCATAAACAAAGAACATTAGAACCTTTATAAACTTTTAACCTTATGTGGTCATACCCCATTAGCTGAGATGTCAGCTCCAACCCAAGCGAGCCAAGTCCGATCTTACTGATGTACCACGGATTTGGACCAACTCGTAATACATACTAACATTTAGCTTACCGCGAGGGGTTGATAATGTGTTTGTTTTTAATGAATGAAATATGTGTTTAACTTTTTTATAAGTACAGTCGAAAATACTTTGAGCTACTCTTTGACATTTTTCCTGCCTTATGAAACTGTGATAGAGTCCATTTTATTTAGAGGTTAAAACTTGATGTGCTGTCGACTTTACATATATGAAGGAAATTCTACATCTTCATACATGAATACATTACTTTCGAAGCTGAGCTGCTGTTGCGACATTTTTCTATTGCTGAGGCCGAATAGTTAATAAATTTCGAAATTCTTAAATGAATCAAGAAAAGAGCACGCTACTACTTTAAATTGTAATGGGTCAAGTTGGTAAAAATAGGAAATAACCAAGATAATATTGCTACAGAAAATATGTCCTACAAAAATTTAAGCAAAGAAATAGTCGTCGCTCTAAAATTGTAAATAAAAAATTATATATATTGTAAATATTTGTCAAAATTTACCTACTTCCGCAGAATACAATTGTTGATAGAGTACATTCTTTTTCTTGATTCCTACAACAAATCAAAATTGTAATAACGCAGTCCTGTGTTTGTCTTAATTATCAATTAGTATTAAAATGTGATTTCCAGAATATTTTTAGGACAATAACTTTAAATGGGTACTTTTTAATTGGCAGTAAATAGTGCGGATTATTGGTATCTTTATAAAATTTAGAAAAAACATAACAATTTTCATAATCTTCTTATTAAGTAGAGAATATAAATGAAATCTTAGTGTTTTAACAGAAATAAATGTTAACTGTTGACGGCCATAATTCCACGACCGATTGAAAGATAGTCAAAAGCTTTATTTTATTTTAAATCTCGAAAGAATGACTCTTGATTGCAGTTGTGATTGTGCTTTATTTAACGCAGTCATCATTAGTTGTTTTACAACATTAGTTGTTTAATATAAATTTCAATCGAAGTTTTTGATTTTGTGGATAATTTTTATAACAAACTTAAACACATCGAAAATTAAACTGTATGTATTCTCCACGCGACGTAAGGTTTATGTCATGACCACGGCTCTTGAAATCCTGCCAAAACGAAACGGATAGTCGGCTTTTCAAATATGTAATGTCTGCGATAAGCCTTGGTTTCTGATAATTAAATGGTATCGCTCCTTGAAAGTATGTCGTTAATTGTATAAAATATATATAAAATTAAATTAAAAAAATAATTATAAAAATATAAGAGGACAAATCAAAGGTTACCGTGAAATAATAAAATTAATATGAACATGTAAATTAGCACATTGCTTCTACTTAAAGCTCATGACCCACCACAAAATAAAAAAGTCAGAATCGATATTGACCTATATGTGTCGCAGCTTACGTTGAAAATCCATTTAAGTTTGACATACGTTATATAACTGTAACGTATTTGCCTTATATTACACTAACCTTTAAATTTAATGTTGCTTCGGACACTAAATTTAGAGTTCGGGGTATCTTAAAAGATTTTTTTATGATTAAAAGATCATTTACCGTTATGCATAAATAAGTAACTTTCTTTATACTCGTATTTTATTTTTTTTCGTATCGTTTTTGTTAATGCTTTTTAATGTAAAGAGACTTGCCTTTGTATATCGCTTGCGTAAGTAATTACATCACGTGATTGAGGGCGGGAGGGTTAGTGACGAGAAGTGGCTTTAAGGTTGCTGTACGTTCTAAGCCAAAAAGATTCCCTGAATTTTATTTTAATACAATAAAATAGAGGTGGTATAGAGACATGGTAATGTTTCATAAGCATTTCCTTCCATAAAAAGGACCACTACCTAGGTTATCTAGTGCAATAAAAATAAATATTTCTATATTCATTTCACATATTATATGATGTTCCTTTTGTTGTCCAGAAACGTCTTCTTTGTATCCGTAATGTTTTAAATATAGTTTGTATAGGGAGTATCGAAGTTATATTTTGCACTCGCAACCTTTTACAATTGTTCATTAGGTATCTAACATTCAGGGTATATAAAAATTCACAGTGTTTGACTGTAATGAACTCCGAAACTACTCAACCTATTATGATGTTTTTTTTTATTTTGCTGGATATTTTCCAATTTAGGGCATAGGATAGGTTTCATTTTTTAACATAGCGTTGCTGATCGTAGGCACATATACGTTAGCACGATAATGTCTGCTTGCGACCAAGGCTTGTATAGTATTTTTCTCGAATAATGTGCGGAAATTCAAACTAAGTACAATGTAACAATTAGCGGCCGTATAAACTCTTCTCAAAGATATTGCTCAAAGGTATTCCTTTTGTAATGCTAGTACAACGATAAGAAATTCACAATTGGCTTAAGCTTAAAAGATACTGAATAGATTTGTCTATGCGTGCATGACCAGTTGAGCAACATCAGGGGCCCTATTTTGAAACGCTCGAGCGGGGTTAGAACGCGAGCTCTGTGCGCCGTCTATTCGTTACTTTCTTTCTCGCGATGCGGGGTATTAAAGGAGGTATAGGAATTTCCATGTGAGTTGGGCTCGAGCGATACAAAAATAGGCCCACATTAATGTATGCAAAATATAACTATACACAACCAGACTCAGCTTTTCTTAGCTAAGTCGCGATGAAATCTGAAGTTAGAATGGTATAGAGTTGCGCGGAACGAGAAGGCTAAAGATAATGTATAGTTCGGATAAACAGTAAAACAGTTTCTACCAGAAACAGAAAGAAAAGTTTAAAGCTTTCAATATATTCAGATAAGATATTACTTAGCGATGGTAGCTTAGGATGATAGACAATGATTATATAATCTACAAGACAACCTTTGTTTTGTTATTTCCAAGGGAATATAACAAAATTGCAATATGGTAAAATTTATGTAAAATGGAAAGAAAGAAAAATAACAGTGTAGTCTAGGGACGTCCGAAAGAAGCGAAGCTTTTTGTATAAAGCGTAGGAACTAAGCTTGAAAGCGATAACTCCTTATTCATCGTGTAACGGCATAAATCTGACGCTATCCTGTAACTGTAAAATCTGACGCTTAGCACGGATAGAAAGGCCGCGTGGCGAGCTCCTATATGCGAGCGGCCGTATAGAAGCTTCGCTTCAAAATATAATGTATTTTCGAGTGTGTAACTACTAAATAGGTAGTGTATCTCTTTTTTAATTTCTATCGAAATAAAAAGAAAGAACTGCTCAATCCGATGAGTCTGTTCAATTTTTATCTAATGAATGATTTATACCGTTCAACATTAAATTACAATGGTTACAGACCATAACGTGTAGTGTTGCCCAAAATCAGTCCTGCAAAACGCAATAGTCTCGCAGGTTTAGTTTTGTTCTTGCTCAAATCGTGGTCATGATGGCTGTCTTGGTCCTGTTCTTGCATTTTTGCAAGACCAAGACCAAGACTGATCATGCAAAAATAACATGGTAGGGCGGTGCAAATGGTATTCCGTGCAGTAAGCTGCTCGGGTAGTTGGTGAATAGCTTTGGCTTATAATGTTGTATTTGTTTGTCGCAGAGAGGGTGCATACGGCAGCGGACTGTCGGTGTCGCACGACTCGGTGTTCACTGGCGAGCGATCCGGCGACGAGTCCAGCGATGAGCGACCCCCGCACGCACGATCGCACCTCGCCACTACACATCGGGTGAGTTACAGACATAGTATCTAAACGAATGTAAATGATGCTCTTCTTGCCGTTGTAAAGGACAAAGTTAGCAAGAAACTGATAAACATAATTAACGTTGCATCTCTCGAAAAGTGTACATTTATAGTACCTAACACCGATTAGTCCAAAATTACCAATTTCTTTCTAAAATAATGCACAAGATGCATGCATAATGCAAATCATCATGAGATGGATCATTTGTTAGTTTCAATATTTAATCTTTGCAATATTCAAGCAGTTTAATCTTTACTTTTGTTATAACGTCGGGACACTATAACAGAATTAAAGATTAAACTGTCGCGGTAGGCCACGTTCACGCGCTTGTAAAAGAGGAAGTTTTTTATGTTATTTAGCCTGAGATTATACACTTGTCGAGCGAAGCGACGTTAATCTTATTCGTACCGGGCTATGATACCTTCTATTTGTTACCCATCTCTTCCATAATGAAAGTAAACATCTCATAGGTTAATATCTGTCACACCGTAGCAATAACCTACCTAATAATAATTGGTACTTAAGTAAAAATTTAAGTAAGCATTTAGTGAATCAGGAATTCAATAAGAATCTCCAAGCTGAGTATCAGCTAGCATAGTCTAAGATTTTGGTTATCAATTTGGCGCGGTATATTAAATTCACAAATTATTCGAATCGGTGGAATGGAATTTTTAAATACAGATAGTAATTTTTTTGTTATATTTTCACCTAATGTTCGCTTAGATTTATATAATATATTAAATATAGAAACACTCGCACACATTAAACCACGAAATTAGAAACATGTTCTATGAATTAAGTCAAATGTGGCTAGCTACATAGGCTATAATTACTTTGCCTTTTTGGAAAGTTATATATAAGTGAAATGGCAGACTGATGGTATATAATTGATGTATAATTATAGATGTTGCCAGACAAAATTATAATATTACAAAAGGAACATTTTTAACATAAAATCACAGTTTTCTTTTCAAATTCATTATATAACCTAATAAAATAAATTACATTTTCAACACACAATATTTTATTAATTTTTTTTAATGTTTTTTTATTATTGGTATTTATAAGCTCATTTTAAGCACATCAACAAAGCAGCGATTGAGCACTTTCTATTTGAAATGCCGTTGGTAAAACACGAATCGTATTAATACCCCAAGGCTTTTAAAATTCGTCGGGACTGTATTAAAACTGCCAGAAACAACTGAAAATAAAGTAAATACTTTATATTAGATACGTTTTACTAAAAATAAAATGAACTTAAGGCACCCACCCGTCTGTATGTTGCATCAGTAGTTATCTGTTGATTGAAGTCTCTAGACCTTCTTTTTACTCGTGTGACTTAAGATATTGATGTGTAAGGGACATACAATTAATTACATAGTTTGGTAAAAAAATCTGCGACATTTTATTTGTCATGATGATCCATGCTTTTTTGTTATTAGTTTATATTGTACTTCTTACTACATAAAAATAGTTTGATATAATTGACATCGACGTACTTAAAAATATTGTCATATTAATATTTAGAATGTTACTCAACCTGGAGTCGAATGTGGTTGAATGAACAACTGCTATCCGGTAAGTACACTTTTAATTGAGCTTTTAAAGCGTCAAAGTACCTCACTTTCTAACTTCGAATAAATAACTCCTAAGGAATATTAATTTTGGCATAGTTTTATTGATTTTGATTGTTCGCTACAAGAAAAATCTGGTAGACTTACTCTGATATTTTACCGATATTTTAGAATAGAATGTACGTAACGATATTATACTAGCTAGATTATTAGTAAGGTCCTTGTAGCAAAGTATACCAAAAGCAAAGACTGTAGACATTTCAATGTTGAATATGAATATATGTACAAATACTCACGGTATTTGTACAGGCTGGAATTTGGAGAGAAAGTAGTCTTAATACTGAAGACAGCAAATTTTACTCAAAGGAAACATTCCTTTCAATCATTTGTGCTCCAGTCACGGAATCCTGTATATATTTATGTACTCTATAGGTAATTTAATATTTAATAGTATCGCTGCTTATTTGGGGCTAAAAAACCTTCAAAAAGGCGTTTCGTGGAATACGATTCAGTGTTGATGCTGCTTTCATTTGGAAATGGAATCGACACCAGCAATCCCGTCAAAGGAAAGAGACTAATTTTCACTGCGTTTCTCGATCACTTCACTGTGGTAAGCGTTAGTTCGTTTTGGAACAGCCAAACTTGAACTGAAGTTTTAATTCTGGATCGTTTTGATAAATCCAGTATGCGCCATTTGTTACAACGTCGTAATGCGCCAAGACGACCCTGCTTCAAATATATTAATCATGTCACGGCACCATTCGACACGGGTTGAACCTTCTGAGCTTCGATGAGGTTGTACGGCACCCAGCTTGAAACTAGTCTTCTCACGTTAGTATTTGTGTATAATCTTGTGAACAGCTACGGATCCAGTCTGCAATATATACAGATTGTATTCGCACGTGATTCGCCTGCTTTTCGTGATTTAATTTGTTTCCTGTTAGTATGTGTTCTTCGGCAAGAGCCGTCGAAAGACGACCACTCCTTTCTTCTTTCCACAAAATTGGGCGACCGCGGTTGAATTCAATGTGCCAATTATTGAATTAAATTAAAATGATTTTTAAAGAAGAGCCTTCATTTATAAAGGCCATTTAAAGTCTATCAAGCGACTCGTTCTGTTTAAGGCCAGATTTAAAATCATTAAAATCATGGCACAAAAATGTTCCCGACGCAGATCCGTTTATATGAAACATGATAATTCAATTTAGCTCTCGAAAACTGTGAACAGAAATTTGAACGATGGTACATACTTATCAATACTTTTTTTAAATAATTATGATCGTAAACTGGTACATTTTCCCTTAGAATTAAGATTTTAACCATAGAGTGACGTGCCATGAGAAAGCATAATACCAAAATGTGCCTTCATTGTTCTAACATTTGACAGCAATAATATATCTATCTTTTAAAAGGTTTCTATATAATCTTGTGATTTTAGTGTTATTTTTTTCAAAAAATTGACCTACTCAATTATGTTCAGTATCCTGCTGATAAAAGTAAATGGATGGTTTTTAAAGTAACTTCCGAGATCCCGCCATTTATTTTTATTAATTGTTTAGAACACGTCATGATTAAACAGCTGATGGGTATTTTCACTGTATTTTGATCGTAGTGTTATAATTACAATTACTAACATAAGATGTATATTAATATTTTAAGGGCGTTAAACACGTACGATATTTCATACAAACTTTTAAGTCCAAATGTTTTAATGAATCTAATTATGAAATAAGAAACTAAACTGATGGAAGATACAGAAGCTTCAAAAAAAAAGAAAACCTTTTCGAAATACATATTTGATATATAAATAAAAAAAAAATCTGTTAAACGAGTCTGCAAACTTCTCTTATTTAAATATATAATATAATAAATCTCATGAAGATTTTTTTTAGTTCATTGCAAACCCTATGACCTAAAAGTTTGTATGAAACGTGATGCGCCATTAACGCTCGGCGCCATTAACTCAAATTTATTAATTACAACATAAGCCTTTCCATCGGTGGAAAAAATTCTGTCAGATTGGCCATAACACCACGTAATCAGTGTCATTTGGTAGGTGCAATTGACTGTATATGCAGCCGAGAACAAACGGTTAAACGTGTGTTCTGTATGTCTAAATTCATTCGATGACCGAAACTTGCGAAAGGTGCTTATTCTTCGCAATTATAGTCCAAACGCGTTAATCTCTACGGCCCGTCGAGATCTTGATATTTCTATATATTTTCAAGTACCTGGGCTTTGCTCATTATAATAACAAAGGTTGCCTACCAACTAAATCAGAGTTGGTTACTAATTTTACCTACTTTTTTTGTGTAAAATTGTTTTTTCTTTACAAGAAATACAAACCCTATAGGTAAACTTGAAAAGCAAAGCTAGAATTATGACGTCATAAAATACCTTACGACCAAATAAAGTGATTTAGTCATATATGTTATTAATTGCTTTGAAAAATATGTACACAGATAGTTTTGCATTTTAAGATTTTTTTTGTGTTTATAATCGGTCAAAATTTGTCAACCCCCTATTTAACTTAATATTTAAGGAATTACGATTTAAGAAAAATAATGTATCAGTGTGTTACGTGTGTAAAATAAGATATGGCAAACAAGTTATTCGTCGTAGAGCGATTGGTGTCTAACGAATTTCGATAATAAGATCTAGCGTTCAGGCATGTGATCCACCGTTGTCCAGCCGGTTCTGCTCTCGTGCCCACGGAGTTTTTAGTCGAGCTGCACTAGTGTGCGACTGTGTGTTTTACTGTTTTTTGCAGTTTATTTTCCTTCTATCGGCGGAGATGAATCACGCTCAGTCGGCGTCGCAGCGCGCGAAAGATCGCTGCCCCGCGCGTAGAATGCAAAGTTTTTTTATTTGCTTTGCGCCTCGTGTGTGTGGTCTTGTCTTTACTTTATTTAATAAGGCATATTAAGTTTTGGCGAAAATTTACTGTGTACAAAAGGTTTGAAGTGGATTTAGATCGTGTTGAACTTTTTTTAGGCTGAATGATTTGTGTCATGCGCTGAAGAGCTTAAAAGTTGTTTATGAAACTTTCATGAAAGTCCTTATGTGCTTAAAATCTTATATATCCTTTTAGATATACATAACATGATTAAATAATAATATACAGAAATATTAAAATTTTAAATAAGAAGTCGCCTTTAAAAGATCATAACCTTTAACAGCATACCAAACCAAAAAGTCATTGTAACTTGTGTTAACAACTAAAGATACACATAGGTTTACTTATTTATTAAAAACTTTTTTCAATAATCATCTTTTACAATTTACGTAAACTAAGCAATATAAATATTTGCATTTCTTTTATTTACGAATAAACTGTTTTCTTTAAATGTAATATTTCAGAAAAAAATATAAAAAATAAAATTAATTCGTCTGATACTTTACTCAACTCATATTATTATTGATTTCTTAAAATCGTCTTTTAATGTAGGTTACCGCTATCAAATGTCAAATGTAATACTTAGGTCATAAATATTCAAATGAGTCGTTTCGTTGCTGAGCGAATATTCTATCGTGAAACCTGCTCTATATTATGATAGTCCAATTATCCTTTTCAAAGGTCTTATATAACATCGGGCTTAATTTCGAATTGGATTGCTTATAAAGTAAGTAATGCATATAACTATGATACATTATTTATCATACTTAGGAATAATCAAAGATGTTAAGAATAAAATGTTAGCAAACTGCTAAAATGCTTTTCGCTCTTATATTTTGAGACTCTACTTTTACAGAACACAAAGTCGCCAAAATAAAACGTATTACAGTCAAAATGAGGACTTAATTGTCACATGTGGACATAAATCTCATAGAAACAGCAATGTCAACAAGTTCTTACAAAATAGGATTCAAATAGTCACGTTATAATTAATGAGCGAGCGAAGTTACCAACGAAATCCATTAGCAAATAATATGATATTACGGTGTGCTGCTTATGCCAAATGCTGCTTGAAGTTTCATGCTTAAACCCGGTATTCAATATCGGCTAACTCGGCATCGACGTATGCATTACATGGTGCGCTCAAGTGTCCATTAAATTGCTCAGCGGTGTAGCCTTAACGGTGTTACTTATCTGTATAGTAACGGCTACTCACATTTCAGTTTGAGTTATATAACATAGTTATTGAACCAGCAATTTCGTGATAACATGAGGATTGTTCTGGATATATACTTCAATTGCCCTCTTTTAATTTTATGTTTTTTTTTATATTGATCACCAATGTTAGGACAAAACAACATATGTTATTTTACTGATTTAAAATATAACATCGACTGGTCTATTTCATGGCCTACCAGTGTATCTCATGTTAAGGATTTCAATTCGAAAAATATTACCAGTGATAAGGTTTTTCTTATTAATCAGAGACATCAAATTAAATAATATTGCATTGTTCTCGAACTGTTTAAGCGAAACAGGTTAATAAATTTTAAGTTAATGTCACAATGTAAAATGTCACTACTTACTTCTTAACAAATAACCATAACTATCTGCCAATTCTTTGTTTAGAACAAATTGTTTTCTAAGCAAGTTTTTGTACCTTGGCACTAAAGTCATCCAATCCTGTTCTAAACATGGACTTGTGTTTTTTTTAAGTCAGTTCTAAAGTTAGACTAGTTAACAAGGAGCCTGTGTGTTTATCGGTCGGGAGCTGAGTTGGCGGTTGAATCATGGCAGGATTAGTAATTGAGACGGCATTGAGTCGAAGCGTGGGTCGGCTCTATGTATCGATAAATTACTCATTGCGAACCTTTAAATAGCAACATTTCTACACTTTTTTATATTTTAATTTTAGTACAGAAATTTCTTCGTATTCATATAGATAAATTGCCTGTCTTGTGGGAGTAGGTAAATTTCTTTAAAAGAATAAATATTAGAAGTCCGAAATCCAAACTACAGTTGATCGAGTCATTACATTATTTGTTGATTGTGCTGCTATTCTGTTTAATTATTTCAACATAGAACCGGGTTCACTCAATTTATTTTATTTATTATTAATCCAATTATCCTAAGTGGATATTTATTTCATGGGACTTGGTTACGAACGACTGCACTGAATTTAATAAAAAGAAAATCCTATATTCTCCTTATTCTCAGTCTGCGACCCAAAATAATTACATAACCATGTTTCTTCCAAAGGCAGTAAAATATGTATTACATTAATTATAGTTTAATGATAGGTAACATTAGGGTACCAGACATCGTGATATAGAAGTGTCTATTAAAATTCATATTAAATGTAAATGTTTTTAATTAAGGTATAAAAGGCATGATATCATTTAGCATGATCTGACTTAGAAAGTATTGTAGGTAAGGCAAGGTACTCACTTATTTGTCAAGTTTTTATACATTTAAGGAAAATTATAAGTGTTTTGTATGCACAAGTTCTTATTACTTCAACTATTCTTCTAAACATTAAATTATCCAATGATCACTCACCCATATCTTTCTTTTAACCGGAGACAGTTGAACAGATAATTTCCAAGTTTTCTTACCATATTAAAAGCTTAATATCAAGGACTTGATTGAACGGTCAGTCGATATAAAATTGACACTTGATTGAATAATTACAAGAAACATACTGCCTACAAGATTGTATAATAATTTTAAACTGAATAGCCAACATTCAATTTATGATGTACGAGGGGTGATTCAAAAGTGATAATGAATATTAAACAACATGATTATAGTTAATTTTCAAATTTTTTTACATAGTCTCCTAACAAGCTTATACATTTAGTCCATTTTTTTTCTGAACCTGAAATTCCCTTTGAAAAAAAAATATTTTTCTTGACTCTTAAAAAGCCTCTATAGCGGCCATCACTTCGCTATCGTCTTCAAATTTCGACGGTGTTCCTAGAGCCGAGGAAAGAAGTAGAAGTCGCTGGGAACTAGATCACGCGAATAGGGGGGTGTTCGACCAATTCAAATCCCATTCCTTGAATGGCAGCTATGGCGGCTCTAATTTCTTTTTTCTCCATTTTGATGTTCTCTCTCTGACAGCTCGTATTCAAATGAATGTAGCTCCCGTTTTTCTTTCTTTTTTTTAATGCAAAATGCACCCTCCGGGCTCGGGGGAGGGAGATGGCGAATCCTCCATGGATACTTCGGGCCGGCCCGAGAGTTATATCAGACTCGTACTGACTAAACACCACCTGAGGTTGGCTTGTACCCGGGAAAGGTAATAAGCTCCCGGAAATCATGGCCTTTTTATATGATTTTTCTAACCTGAACTAGTGGTTAGTATAGCAATATATACTCATATATATTGGATTTTTATGTGCACTGGAAATAACCGATTATCATTACTTTTGGATTACCCCTCGTACTTATTCGTACATAACGTATCAAAAGTAGCTTAACGAACCTTTTTAGCTAAACTGCTGCATGCGTAAACACAAAATACAATGCGTAATAAAAATTATTAACAGTTATGCACATACTTAGTTGATCGTTGAGCCACAGAATAATGAAATGATTCATAATGGAGAAGCAGAGAAGCAAATTTAAATATGTTTAATAGCGATGGCGGGCGTACCGAATCCATTTCTGCAAATCGTAACACTTTTTTTTGTGGAATAAGTCGACACATTCCTTTAAAAGTGTGAGTGACAGGCATGATAATAACAGCAATTAAAATAAAAACAATAACAAGATGCAGTTAAGTAATAAAATGAAAATCAGTTTCACAATCTTGAGAACGTCTTTAAACTTGAATCCTCTTTTTAAGTTTTTATGATAACATAATGGCTACAGCCAAACTTCATTAGCTCTACTCGGTAGAAATAATTTTAAAAATCTGCTGGGTAATCCTAAATTCAAATGTATTCTAATAATATAATCCTTCTAAGGATATTAATAACCGAAATGGATTGGTTATAATTGGTTGTGAGCGATGTTTTTTATGCTTAACATATATGTACATATATGTGAAATGAACCACACGGAAATGACCTGCAAATGCACACTAAGCTTTACAATCGCAATATGTTTCAATTCAATGCTCAGTGGCGTCTCGCTCGTTGAGTTGACTTTCCAAAATTCTCTCAGCTGTGGGTACCCAGAACAATTAGCTTCAGTATTTTGAGAGTACTCATCGGCAATGTGTGTCCGCTGTTTTATCTGTGATTTAAAAAAATAATTTCGAATTGGAGTGTACAATAGTGCCATTGTAAATTTTTGTTTTTATGGCGCGATCATTCACTGGTGCTATACGGACCATTTGGAATTTGGCATGGCTACTGGCTACAAAAGTTTATCTGGTATTATTTTATCTTATAATAAAACTCATTAAGCTTCAAACAGTTGTATTAATAGTTAATACAAAACTTAATATCCTTTATTTTTATTATTTATTTTTTAATAATTTTTAGTTGCAAACTGCATTCAAAAGGAAACTTTAAAACATCACGGCTTTGTACTAAATAGTTTCAAATTTTGATTAAGTTTTAAAACTTATCTGCTGTATGTTAGTAGTATAAAAACTTTTATTGCCCCTCGAAAATAAAAAAATAAATATTTTGTAAAAAGTTTTAAAATTTAAGCAAACCTAAGTTTCAATATTAAGTCAAAATTTAAGAGAATTTATTTCCTATTCTTTCTCTAGAAAATTTATGAAATAATTCCGATTGATTCGTCTTCATGTTTACTCGTTTTCCCGTTATAATCGAGGTTCATGAATAGCGTGTAAAACGTGTTGCCGCTATTACCACTTACGGTAAATAAAACAATCGAGCTTACGTAGTAATAAATATTTATAGCCAACAACTTATGACCTTACCACAAAAAGTTTATACTTTTTCTATTTATATTGAACTTTTTATATTTAAGTTAAATTGTTAGTAGATTTGATGTGAAATTATTCACCTAATAATAAATAAATGTTAGACTAAACAGAGCTTGTACTATGTAAGTACTCATAATAGACCCACTAAATAAAATTCTTTACTTAGTGGGCGGTTAGACGACCGCCATGATTCGGAAACAATAGCTTATGCTTATCAAACAACATATGCCCTGCCCGGATGCTCACTCAGGATCTTTGGCATAGAACGTAAGATCGCTATCGTTGCACCAATCGGCCGTCTACAAATAATTGGATAAACATCATTGAAGCCTCTTGTTCGATTTCAACGCAGCTGCGGTAACTATGGTAGTGGATGACGATGACCAATACTAAAAATAAAAAAACTATCATTATGAAATTTAACTTTTGAATTTTAACAAATAAGATGGAAATATTGAACACGGCTTAACTCGTTTTGCATTCATTCTGTGATGATTGGGAATTCGCAGATTTACCAAATGCTACTTGGAATTATAGTGAACTAGCGACCCGCACTTCCGACCGACCTTCCGACCCGACTTCGCACGGATGCAATGCTCTCCTATATTATGCATGTATTATACATATAAACCTTCCTCTTGAATTACTCTAACTATTAAAAAAACCGCATCAAAATCCGTTGCGTAGTTTTAAAGATTTAAGCATACAAAGGGATATAGGGACAGAGAAAGTGACTTTGTTTTTTACTATGTAGTTATTATAATTAAAATGTACAATTTATTCAGGTGTTTGAACTAGGGTGTCGCGTTTTGTCTGGAGCTCTTTTGGGTCCTTGCTATAGCTATCTAACACATTAACCCGAAATGTGCTCGAGTAGTGAATTGTTTTGTTTTCCCTTTGATGTTTCCTTTCAAAAGGGAGACCATTCCTTATACGAGCTTTACAGATCTTATGGTTTTTTATTCCAAACGTAATATGCACTAAATTCTAAGTGATTGTTTAAAACACACCATGTGGTTTTGACGTAATATGTTGTTTCCACTCTTGCGCCACTTTAAGACATTTCGTGGGCGGGAGGACCGAGATCAAAGATACATGCCAAAACTGGGGAAACCGGTTGTATGCCTTAATAGCCAACTCCTTTTAAACAAAGCCTAAACATTGTTGTTTCTTTTACTATGATTATGTTTTTGTCTTTGTGTGAAAAATTGACTTATTTTTATTACAGTTGTATATTTATAAACTTAAAATAGACTAAGACAGTCTCTGTAATCTGTAAAAACACAAGCCAAGGATAATGAATCAAACCAAATATCAGAGGTTGTTGAGCGGTATTTGCTTCTAGAAGGATATGCACGTATTCGTATTTCAATTTAGCTGATTTTATTAGTAAATATTTTTGAGACTCATTCAAAGTAGGTGCATTGATTGTCGACAAGGATCCAAAATTATGTGATGTAATGAAAAAATTACAATCAATAAAAGATTTCTACACTCTTCTTTTCATTTGCGTTGGCGTTTGACTTAGACCTAAATTCCACGGAACTCTACTAGAAGGATCACGTTAAAGAAATATTTCGGCAGTGTAATTTAAAATTGATAAATTATAATATTTAAACTGTAAAAAAAAATCTCGAAATAGTTAATATAAAGTATGCTGTAGCCGCGAATATAATATGCTTGGCATAAAAAATATCATTGGTGACTTGAATTACTAAACCATACTTAAATGTGATTCTTTCAGAAGAACGGTTATGACACCCATGCCATAATTACAAAAATCTTAAATAAAGCACACTACTTCGTGTTTAACTTTCTACTCTCTTTTTGATTATGCATCCAGCGATAATTGTTCGCACGTACATATGTAATTATACGTAATTATGAAATTATTAAATAGGATCACTGAGATCTGTTGTGCAGAACGTATGCGCCCTGCATTTATATGATTTATTATTGGAATAGAAGCTTTGATGAACTGTTATGTTACGAGACTTGTATTCATATAATTTAATGCCAATGAGGTAATAATAACTGATTCTTAGTAAACTATTTTTAGTGGCTGGTGGGTTTTTTACAGTTCATTGAAATTTAGCAAATTGACCCTGATTTTTAATTTCCTTCGAGTCGACGCGATTCAGCTATGCATTGATTCTTGATTTCGTAGTGGATTCTTTGTCATTGTGAAATAATATCAAATATAGTAAACGATTACGAAAGATTTAAACAATTGTTTCTTAAAAACTACTGTGGGAGTCATTTTAAAATTAGTATGTGAGCTCACGGGCTTGTTAGGTGGCTAGTAAAGCGAAACGACAAGGGAAATAATACCTTTTTTTATTTTTAGAGGAGTTATGTGAACTTAAGTATTTAAAAAAAGATATGTCTTAAGTCATTGCCGACTTTTCTGAAAGTAGGAAAAACCCTTACTTTTAGATATTCACGTACCCTTTTGCTCTGCGGTGTGGTACATCTATTGTGACGGTTTACCATCAAAGGACTATTTTTGCCGTTGCCGGATGAATTTAAATTCCTCGTGTAGTGACAACACATTGCAACCTATAGTGACGTCGGATGAGGCAGTTTTGCAACCCGCCCACGGATGCATAAAACATTGCAATTGCGACATTCGCTGTTGCAACCTCTTAGATAAGTTTTTGCATTCGCTCGAACATATCTCTTATATGTACCTACTATACAATCATATTATAATATTAAGTTGTTACTAGAAAATCGTAACGTATCTTGTTGATTTCTTAAAATTAAAGTATAATATTACTTCGATAATGTAATTCAAAGAACAGTCAGGGTGAGCGAAATGTCCGGATCCGGTTCTTTTCTCTTCCATAGACAGGACATTTTTCTGAGAAACATTTTCTCCTTTTGAAAATCATTATTAATTAATAAAGCAAAGTAGAAGTCAAATGCTTAAATAGAGTCAGAATGTTTAAATATTCAAGTAGAAGCACAATGATCAAAATATTCGAGCAGTTAGAGTTTCTCGAGCTGTGCTATATTTCAAGCATTCCAAAGACTCTAAATGGTGTTTTTGTCAATTTGCATATGTCTGTCAATTGGATTATATAAGAACAAATTACAGTAAAAGCTCTTTATTCGCGGGATATACGTTCCATAAATATGCCGCGAATAGAGAAACCGTGAATACGGAACGGTAATTTATATGGTATTATAGGGGATACGTTCCTAGGTGACAAAGGAAAAAAACAAATATATAAAATAATCGATTTAATTGAAGTTTTTGACTATATTGATCAATTATTATCTTCAAGCTTAGGCAATGGTTTAAAGAATTTTGTATTTTTTTTCTTGCTTAGCAGTTTTTAAAAGCTCCTTCAATTCAGACTGATATTCAGCAGCGGCATTAGCAATTTGCCTCTTAAAAATAAGACTTCGTTCCATAAACGAATCAATTTTCGTAAAGAACTCACAAAGCTCATTTGCCATTCCTAAACCTTCACTAAGATTTTTCAAATTAAATGTCACCTTTCCAGTGCTTGTTGGAGCCTCTTCTTCAATGCTTGTTGGAGCCTCTTCTTCAATGGGCTGTGAATTTAACATTTTCCCCAAGTCGGTTTCAGTTAAATTTTCATCTTGCGATTCAAGCAGTTCCTGAATGTCACTTGATTCTATCAGTTCGAACCCATCTCGTCCTATTCCATTTGCAATTCGGTTATGTTTGCAGTCAAAGTTTGAATTTGCACAGATTCTTCGTCATTTTCCGCAGTCAGAGCAGGCCACAGTTTTTTCCAGCATGACTTCAATGTGTGTTCTTCCAATGATTCTTTTATGTTTACAATGCATTTTGCTATGTCAAAT
This sequence comes from Calamotropha paludella, assembly GCA_927399485.1. Lineage (NCBI taxonomy): Eukaryota > Metazoa > Arthropoda > Insecta > Lepidoptera > Crambidae > Calamotropha > Calamotropha paludella. The sequence goes on along the minus strand of OV656803.1, from coordinate 11,997,714 downwards.
TTCTTCCAGCATTAGTGTAGAGTTCGTAGAGACGTGTTACTCGATTACAATTTTTTGTAACAAATGGAAAGACGAAACAATAAAACACACAAAGCGGCTCTTACCAGAGGTCGGAACGTTTTATATGCGACAGCATTTAATAATATACTTTATTCATTGAGTAATAAGGTTGCTTTCATTATTTGTTTACATTCTCAAAAACACCGGTCGCCGCGAAGGCTTATGTCAAAGTCCGAACCAATACAGGGGCTATCATTTAATAACAAACAAATTTTAGGTTGTAATAAGGCCTATTTTACTTTTTTATTAGTCCATTTGACGGCGTTTACAGAGGATATTGGGTTGGATACCTATTGGAATCCTTTTTATTATCATGTATCTACTGATTAGATCCGTGAATAAAGAAATCTTTCGCCGCGAATATAGGAATTGGGTCGCATTTTTTTAATCCGCGAATAGTGAAAACGCGAATGAAGGAAGCGCGAATAAGGAGCGTCTACTGTATACCACGGGTTTACCTTGGGCGTACAGTTGTCAGCAGATCAAGCGATGCATTATAAAAATAACATGTTTATGATCTCTATAAAAACTTAATTAAACAAGCTTAACTCAGTCTGCAAAAAAATAAGTGTTATAAAAATGACTTCCATTGATCTTTCGCATCATGGAAAGTAGTCTTAAGTGATGATTGTTGTTGATTCTATACAATTTATTAGTAACGGTAATTAGTAAATATTGCAAGTCTATGTAATTCATTAGCACCTACTTTTTATGTATAGGTACATAAATTTTATAAAAGATTTTTCGTTGTAAGTAGTTATAGTACTTAGTAATGTATCGACTTGCGTTACTCAAGCTATATTTATATAGGGTTGTAGCTCATGTATTTGTATCATTATCCTGGTTGCTGATATAAAACCCGTTGGCTTGACAGTTTAAACTTAATATTATGACTATAAGATTTTATTTCGCTTGCATTGTTTGAAGAGGAAATCAAACTGTTGCTATAGTTAGTCTGTAATTTTCCATAAATCATTTCTTGAATATAAACATATATAAGTATTTTTCATTTTGAATATTATTTTTAAAAGTTTATTTTATAAATATCGACATCTGATTTTAATAAAACAAAAAATAAAATAAAATTCGCAGTAAAAACCGTTTATTAGTGGTAATTTATTCGTCTAGCTCATATAGATAGCCAACTGACAATAATTTTAAATACACTTATTGTGTTAATTTCCGGTTTCTGTAGCGTCCGTTTTATTCTTTCTACACAACAATAGACCGAACGCGATAAGCGTTTTATTATGGAGCTTTATGTATAACCCAAACGAAGTCGGAGTGGGCCACCAGTAATATATATTAGATAGGTAACTTCATTTGAATCAATATAGGTACCTACATATTGAATTACCTACCTACATACACTTAAATACGTTTATTAATCTTCTATATTAAGGTATTTTTTTGTTGATAGACATTGATAGATAGGTCATAAAAAATATATTGTAACTTATTTGGAAGTCAATGAAGCACTTAGTTACATTTTTAATCATAATTATATGGAACATTCCTTGCATCTTGTTTCCACATATTTTATGTCATAGATTTAATTTTGCTTATTTTGTCTCCAACTAGTTTTTGATGATAAAATTTTATACTACTGTTATTAAAGAAACTGAAAAAAAGGGCGAAAGTAGAGTGTCAGCTGGCCCGATTTCCATTTAGTATTGCAGTAGAATCGTTCGACTGCCTTTTAAATAAAAAAATACTAGTTAAACCAGGAATTCGCTGATCTTTCATGAATTTCAAATAATTAAAATCGTGTAACAAAGAATCTCCACAACTTTTTATAATAAATTTGGAAACTTTATTTGACCGAAAAAAGTATTTTATGACTCCCGCATTTGTATCATCACACTTACGATCTCTGCTAAAAGACGTCCATAAGCCTCCTATTCCTATTTCCGAGAGAGGTTTTACCATAATCTCCACTCTTGTTGGGCGTTTTAGAGATCGCAGTAAAATAATATAATTTGCAGCAATGGTGATATTAATAAATGTTTAGGTACTACCAATATCATTAGGCGCCTGTCTTTTATGACATCCTTAAGAGAGACGGATTGGTGCAATTGTTTTCTGGCAGAGACTACACATCAAACACATAATCAATAAATTGCTTATTTATTCTTAAATGTTTTCTGAAACAAAGAATTTCTCATTATGAACACTCGAATTGAAAAATAAATTTAAAATAAATTTAGAAGACGTGTTCTTGTGACAACGGTTGCTTTCTTCTTCTTCTTGAGATTTCATTAGGCCTTTTAAATTTTACCCTTTAAAATACTCTTATTATTTAATCCAGGGTAAATTCTGTTTTCAAGGAAAAGAGATTTCAATTGAAATCCGTTTTCGGATTATCATAATTATTGTTTGGGAAAATATTTCAATATGACACGAATAAGTGAAGGTTATCTTAACAAATAATAACTTATAATAACTATTATAAGTTATAATAAACACTAATTCCATCTGAGGGCTCGGGGGCATAGTTGTTTTTTATATACGTATTTTATATCTTATAGAAATATTGCATTGTGAAGTCCAAGTTTACTCGCGTCCGTGGGATTTAGCTCTCGATGTCCCACACGTGGTCCCTGGGTGGTGCTAAAGGAGTATTCCTGTAGGTGCACCATTGTGACGGTTGGCGTCTGGACGAGAGGACCCGATGGACACCCTTTTGAGGGCTTGGGCGTCCCCGCGGTCTCCAGTTTTAGCTATCCAGTGGTGTGAAGCTCTGACTTGTCTCATTTGGCATGCAATCAGCATCTTGGGTCTTAAATCACCTTCCCTCTCGAAAAATATGCAAAGTAAGAACAGGAAACCGGTAAAACAGCGGTCGCACGTCCTCTCCTTCCTAATGCACCTCACTAATATAATAGGTTTGCACTCCAATCTCGACCCAGTCCATCACCACTTCGAGACTAAAAGACAGGGTGTTGCATGAATGCCTCATTAGAAAGCTTCCGTCATATGGACTTCCCACTTGTTTATGTCTTATTTTTTATATTAAACTCGATAAAAAGGCCAAAAATATTCATCTTTTTTTTTGTAATTTGTCGGTATTGAAATTTTTAAATTGCATTATTGTGGTGGTATTGGTCCTGCCCCGTTAATTTTTATCCTTCTCATTAGTACTTACATGTTAGCCTTGTAGAGAATATGCTGAAGATGTAACGGTGTTAGTTAGCGCATTGCGTTATCATTTCTTTAGCCCATTAGTATTCTTATGTAGTCTTACTCACACCTAAACATCATTTTGTCCGTCTCAAATGGGAAAAGTTTCGGAGCAACAATGAGATAGTTTGATAAACTTCCATTGTAGTCGACGATTGCAAAATCGGAAATGTTAGTGATTGTTATGATTTATGCAACGCCTTTGATAACCAGCACTCAGTGAAAATTCTGAAACATTGTTATAATCTGTACTGTTCAAATAAAGGATAATGGTTAACTATTTTACGTTATTGTATGTTGTGTTGTTACGCAAAAACTATGATTAATTTTTCAGTCAGTTGGACTTTCTCCTTTTGTGTTTATTTAATGTTTTGTGTTTAAATTTTTTTTTCATATTTAATATTAGACGCAATCAGAAAATTCTTGTTATTAAAAATGTCATTATTATAATATTTCTTATAATTCTTTAAATATTCTTCGCTACATACAATTAAAACATTCTGTTGTTTAGTTTTAAGGCGAAGGAAACAATGCCAGTACAGCTTAGTTTTCAGTAATTTCTTTTCTTAATTAGATGACCATAAATTGATGATGAATTAATAATAAAAAACTATCCCATCAAAAACATTAATGTGAAATGAGAGCCAAGTTCAATATTATGATATATGCCTTGGTTGTTGACTTCAACGACAAAAGAAGTGAGATCTAAATGGGTGCCAAGTTCAATGGTCAGTTCTGAAATTTATTTATAACAACATAAAATATCATTTCCTTTTATAACTTAGGTAAATATATTATAACCTAAGGTCTGACTTGGCTAGTTCTCGTATACGAATTATTATGTTCGATGGCTAGTTTACTAATGCTAATAAGAACCGACAAGTAACAGGTTTAGAACTTGCGAAGGCTATAATATATACACGGTGCTGCTCGCCAGTTCTGTTCTTGAACTTGGCTTGACACGCTACCGCGTGTCTAGATATTTTCCTTGCTTTCAGTAAAGGTTTGGAGGCTTTCTGAAACCTACGTGGATTTCTTGATAGAGCGTGAAAGACCACATTCCACGGTTTTGTTTAATTTTCTAATACTCGTGCATGTTCACGACCACATAAACACTAATATCCACCATTACCACATTTTTTTTAACAGAAGAAGCTTGATCTAAGAAATATTGATATAAGCCATAGCATGAAGTTGGATTCTTATTCTGTACAACTGAACTTAAGCTTTATTTATACAAAATTCGATTACGACCAAATTTCGGTTTAAATTTACTCAAATTGAGTCTAAAAATATTTAGACTTAATTTTAATATATAATCATATAAAATTTTATATCTGCTAGGGTGGGCCTTGGATTTTATTTGACTATTGATACTGGTTTTATGAGATGCAGAGTTATTTATCGCGTTAGCTATTTAGAATGCATTTTTATGTAATTAACGTGTTATATATTATAAAAAGAAAAGGGTATCTTTATCTAGCTCCTCTTTGCAATACAAAGCTAAAAGTAAACCCTTGGACAAAAGATTGATAATTTTCGATACCTGCTGTTGGAGCCTTATGTAATTTGTCAGGAAACCCATTGTTCCATAAACATCCTTTAGCCATAGTATTATTCATTTTGTTTACCTTCTTTCCTATCCCCGTGAGTAATTATTAAGTCACTTCTATTTTAGTTATAATATTTCAGGCTTCATCGACAGACGTGTTCGGTTTTGTTTGTACATACAATATCGATTTTATATGGAATAACTAATAATTAAATTTCATTTCATGTTTCGACTTTTATTCGCGATTATATCAGTTGATTTTCACCAAAGCTTTAGCTAAAAAATCTATTCTGTGTCGAGTGATGGTGTTCAGTGAGCTGTGATTGAGTCCAGATAGTGGCATGAGTCAAGTATGGAAGAAGCGCTTCTGTTGGGTTACCGAAGGGAAGATCGCTCGGTTTTGGGTTCGTGTGAAACTTTTTTACATATTTATAATCACACATTGACTGGTCGTAAATATTTTAACTGTAATTGTAATAAGTGGATTAGCGTTTGGATACGCCTTGTTATCTCCGAGTGTATACTATTTTTTATGATTTCTAGCTTTTCTTCTATGAGTACATACTAACTTAAGATGTATGCGGTTTTGAACGACGTTCCTACTAGAAGTATTATTTATTTCTCTTAGAATTGATAAATTTTAAATGCTATTTTGAGTAAAATGAATAAATCATAACCTTATGTTCTATTATGCTGTAATCTGTGGATTTGAATATTCAGTGCTATTAATGAGAATCCAATCCTTAAACTCCATCAGATACTGAAATACTTGTTCCATTTCAAAGGATTTATAATGCCTATTTCAAAGGAATCCTTAATTATCCTAGTTTGGATCACAAAGAATTATGATTTGTATATAAACAAAGACAATTGTTAAACACTATTTTATAATTTTTATTTTTAGCATGGCACAATTAATAATATCGGTTTCAAACCGTACAAAACCGTTATAAAATGCCTACATTTCATTTTCAACATATAGATTTAAATGCTAATTAGCTTTCCCGTATCTTTTAAAAAAGAGATAATATTGAAAAACGTCACACCAGTACAAATTTAAATTTGACCTTACTGTGTGGGTTCTATAAGGTTCACTGGTAGTCAATTCCTACGCGAAGCACAGCAGTCGTATTTCTGAATTTAAAAAATACTGAAATCACTTTTGTTGACTTAGTTGGTTTAAAACTCAGAAATAATATGTTTATACATTCACACACGACAGACTCGAAACGACTATAATGACATTAATAGAAGGAAACACTTTATTTCGTAATCTTCATATAATAATCTTAATAATTTTATAAACGAAAAAGTTCTCATAGCGCGCGCGCTACAGTACCTTAACGAATTTCATATCACTACTTGCTATATGTTGTCTAAGAGCCTTATAATCACAAAAAACATCACCATCATCATTATATCTCTCCTGTTGGGATACAATCCTTCCCTATGGAAGAAAACTCCTTATGTAAAATGGGCCATAATATATAAGGAGTATGCACTATATATCATCACGCGGCCTCTGTTTGGATTGATCCCTAGATCATACATCATTTATTCATTTGAAATATGGAAACATAAATTTATGTAGGCAATGAAAACAGATCCTCATCATTATCCTCAATTGCCATTAACATTTATTCAACTTTCCAAATTGCTTTTTATTTTTAAATCTTCAGTTCTTATTGTTTTGTTCAAAATATTGGTAAAAATTAAATTACCTATATCTCTAAACTTTACACTGCTTTATTTGGGTTAACTTTTCGTATGGAGATCTTTCTACAGAATCAGTTTTTAATCAGTTTGATGTCATGTTAAATTGACATTTTTTATGTTTCCGTCGAGAGACAAAGTCAATAAGGGTTACTATTTAAAGAACCTCAATTTAACAAAATTATATACAAAATAAATAGTAATAATAAACTTAACTTTCCATTTATTTTTTAGCAAATTAATAAATAAGGGGTAAGGCGAATATTTGTTAATCGATATTCACGTACATTAATGATTCCACTCTATATTCTTGGTAGTTTTTAAGGGTACAAAATAATAAATACGATAAGTACCAGATATCCAGTTTCAACTATTTAGGCGAAAAATGTTGTAAACATACTGTTATGACAAACAATAAATTATCATATTATTCGATTAGCCAAAATTTATTTAAATTTTATAAGCAGTTGTCCAGCAAACGATGACAATGTTATCGATAACACTTTATGACACAATTTTAGTTTGTCGGTGATTGATACAAAAGGAAACGTTGTCTGATATGTGCTATCATATCCGTTTGTTTTATTGACTAAAACGTAGTGACTACAGTCTTTAACTCTTTATTTACTAGACATCGTGGTATTTTTTGTTGAATGACAAATAACGAACCATTTATTCCTTGAATGCTGTCCCTTATTGATTCACTAGTTGTTTTGTAGAAACAATTATTTACGCGGAATTTAACTTATTGTACGAGGAAAATAATAAGGTAATGCTAAAAATAATATCCACGCTTGCAACATTGCTACTAAACAAAATACAATTATTTTCATGGTATTTTATAAGAATTACAGTACTATCACCACACATTACCCTCAAAGAGGAAGCGTTATTTTAAGGAAAACCAATTCACTAATCTTCTAATAGGTAGAGACTTATTTAAATATGGTGGCCTGTAACGTTATGCTTTAGTCGACTTTTAAACAAAGGCTTTTTCGTGTTAGTTTCCTCGTTTCAACATTGATAACAAAAGCGAATGCGCTGTGTAATCAAAGTTTCTCTTTTTATCCGATAGGCGGAATTAGTGGCGGCAGTCCGGCGACGCGGTCGTGGCGATGGCAGCGACGACGACGAAGACTTGGGCTTACCACGTAGCCCTCCAGCATCGCCACCTACCGACAAGGCTGATAAGGTTTGTTATTTTTACGAAGCTACCTCGTTTCGGTTTAGTTATTAAAAATGAATGGCAGGCCTGGCAAAGATTTGAAGTCAATTTTGAGTCACATAATTATCTTATTCGGTGTTGCTATAAATTCAACTATTGTTCCAAGAATTATATTGGAACAATAGTTGAATTTATAGCAACTCATACAGTTACGGCCTACTAGCTTTCTTTACAAGCAGCAACTCTTCTGCATTCGTCCGCATTACGCTAAATGGCATTTGATTTTTATAATAAATACAAATATTAATTTGTAAATATTATAAAAATTAAATGCTAACATTAATATTTGTATATTTATACAAATCAAATGCCATCTAGTGTAATGTGGACGAATGCAGAGGAGTCGCTGCTTGTACAGAAAGCTAGTAGGCCGTAACTGTATGAGTTGCAAATAATATCCGTTAGAGGGCACTAAGAGATTTTCAGCCAACTTGATGCATTTCTATAGATAATATTCGAGTTTTAAATTGTATCGTAGAATATTTTTATTCAAGATTGTAAAGATAATGTTAATAATCATTTATTAATAAAAAGAGAGAGGGATGCATGTTGGTTGTGTATTACTTTTAATATAAATTTGTTTTCTTGTTGTAGTTATAAAGTTGTCGTCTTTAAAATAATTAGTCATAAAAAGCCATATAATCAAAACAAAACATCAAAAACATAATTTTAACTGAATGAACCTATTTGTTGTGGTTATTTTAAAGTATTTTATACTTTAAACTCATTACTCATATATCTAGTTTATGTAAATTGGACGGAAAACACTGTTTAATTACTTTGCAGTTTTATCATTTCTGACTAATATTGCTGTAAACATAAGATGATTGAATACCTGCTTATCTACCTCCTGTAGACTGCGTGGACTTTAAAATATTGTTCCTAAGGAACTTTTTACATGCATAAAAAAATAGCCTATGTTCCCATAAACAATTGTATTTACACTTAAAATCCTTTAGTCCTATGTAAAGCAAAAATTTAACACTACACCAATAAAATTTTTCGAAACCTTTTTGCCATTAAGTATTTGTTGATATTTTAATTTTATTAGCCTTTCTTAGTTTTGGTATATCCTAACTTCAGAACATTGAAAACAGTAATATTTATGTACACTTTACCTTTTTAGTCTTAGCGAATTATTTTGATAAAGACAATTAATATTAATTAATTAATTAATATTTCTTACATTAATTAATATTTCTTACATTCACACCAATTAGCCTAGCCCAAAGTAAGCACTGTAAGGCTTGTGTTATGGATACTAGGCTAACGGATAGACATACATATTTGATACATAGATATGTAATATTCATAGAAATATATAAAAAACACCCATGACTCAGGTACAAATGTTCGTATTCATCATAAAAACATCTGCCCCTTCCGGGATTTGAACCCAGGACCGTCGGTGCGAAAGGCAGGATCACTACCGTTGCACCAAACGGTCGTCAAACAATTATGTTTATCTCTCGCTATCATCAGCGCTGACCTGATGCACTGATATAGTTTCTTTATAATGACGTACGGACGTGAATAGAGAACATATATTGTAGAGACCGCGGCAGTACGCACTTTCACCGATGCACTGAACTACACAATGCACAATGCATCCTACGTAGTCGTAGTGTAAATTTGTAATTTAACAGTTAGTAAATACAATACCCTGTAATAATTTATTCAACATTAATTTGTAAGAAACAGTTTTAAAATCAATAACAATAGTAATCCGACTCTCGATAAAGTTTATATATGTATGCTTTTAGAAAATTAAAAATGTTTTTAAAAATAAAAATCAGTCAATGGCTACATATATGAATATACGTTTAATTTCGTTAACTAATTTCGTACTATTTTAAACTCGTATTTTGTGTCTTTATAAGGAGATTGAAAAAGCATTAAATGAAACACTAAATCGACAAACTTCACAGCTTATAGGTACATGTGTTTGTAGGACTATTTTTTTAAATAAAAAACAATAGAAATACACACTTTGTTTAAAATGTCATTACAACAATAAACTCTTTCCTTGCAGTTATTATCAATTATTTCATTGGAACTATCCTGATCTAGGGATACCTTGTAGAAGTTCAATTATGGTCCCTTTATTACGGATCTATCGTTAACTAACATATACCTATCATAAAAGAGGCACCATATATTTTCAACATTTACACCATTGTTCTATGGGATCTTAGTGGTACTGTCTACATTCCGTTGCTCCGTAACGGTGCTCGGATAGGCATACTCTGATTATATTAACATTGCATTTCCATTACTACTTAAAAACTAACTTAACTAAGCAGGATACTAATATTATAAACTTGAAAGTGGTTATTAGTTACTTAATCACACAATACGCCTGAACGATTACATTTGCTACACAGATCGTTTACAATTTGGATTAAAACATAATTTTTATTTAGGAAAATAAATTAATATATTCTTACAAAAACGAACAATTTATTTCAAATGCTGCCGTGTAGTACACGGCGGAATTAAAAGAAGGATTTTGGTGGTTTGTTACCATAATATAGTTACCATAATACCAATGCCTCAAAATAACAGTTTTTTAATCAATTAACGTTACTATAGCAACGCGTGGTCGGGTTATACCAACAACGCGTGGCCGGGTTAGCTAGTTATAAATAAAATTAATCCTTTTCTATGTCATAAGTTAGTAAGAATCCAGCATAAAGAAAAAAAACAACAAAATCGGTTGAGTAGTTTCGGAGTGACTAGGATTTTTAATATATATACTAACTTTTACCAGCGGCTGCGCCCGCAATTTTTTTTTCTATAAAAAGTATCCTATGTTACCTCTAATACCTCCAAGAATATATGTACGAAGTTTCATGTTGATCGGTTTAATAATTTTTGCGTGAAAGCATAACAAACAAACTTACATTCACATTTATAATATTAGTAGGATTTGGATTATAAGCGAACTGCTGTGGTCTAAGGATGGAACCACTATTGGCAGATAAGGTCGTAGCCCACGCATATAAGTGGGTTTTGACCGTGCAGTGGTTTCCTCGTTTGATCTGCAATCGCAGATGCCAAACAATTTTTAAAATAACCAATCATTGGATGGTTGACCAAAGTTTTATTGTCTCAAAGTCTGTGCTTCAGAACATACATTAAGTCTTTGGTTTCTGCTACATTAGCTGTATTGTAATGAGTACCACCGGTTTTCCTTGTAGGAAGATTCGTCATACTGCAGGTTTACACTGTAGCGGCGATGACATTGAAAGTATTTCAGTTTTATTCTCTGCTTACAATTTTTTATATGATTCCTGGTTTTAGTGCTGAATTAAACAGATAATTAATTTATCTTACGCACCCCTTTTTTACTTTTACTTAATTGTGCTGATGCTACCTTGGACATCTTAAATATCCTTGCCTTTGACATTGACAATGTTTTTTTCATACTATACATATGTACACAACTCCTGTAAGGTCATATAACGATTTCACTTTGTGTAATTTTATCTTTAATTTCGTGTATTTTTAATCCATACAAGGTTACATCAGTGCACTCCATCACATTATGTACTTTAATTATGCTGAATCTCCAACTCGTCCGTGCACGCAATATGTTTAAAAATGGGTCGGTACTAAGTTACCTCTGACTGTAATATTTTTTTTCATACTTAAAAATATAAGTCATAATATTCCAAATAACGTTGCCTGGTTGAAGCTGCTGTTTCTAACACCAAGGTCGTCTTTGGTTCTCTGTATCATTGTTTTTTTACCTCTGTCCTCTAGCACAATAATTTAAAAGGATCAATATTTGTGGTGTTAAACGTTGACCGTCGCCAACGCTCTATGAAATATGTATCACTTAATTTTTATATGGCTTCCCGGGGGACAGGCGAGCACCTGACGTCAGGCGAATATTGCTCTGTTTTTTAATTTGTTGAAAAACCTTTTTTTAATAAAGTCATATTGTTTTTTAAATCAATATATTAGTACCTAGGGACTGTGCTTTGCTCGACAGCAATGCAAGCACCTACATTTTCGGAAAAACAGCCCCATATCCCCAAAGCATGGTTTTTTGGACTTCTAACATAGCTTTCCGTTGGAATCTACCATGTTTATTTGAATAACACTTTTTCAATCGCCCAGTCCACATGTCCGGTTAATATATTTCTTCGCGAATAATAAGCGCTTCTCTTGTTTCTTGGTAATAAGCGGAACCTTTCGAGAAACTTTCTCAAATTATTCAGATTCCACTAATTTTCGACATACTGGTTTTGACGTTTCCAAGGTCTTCAGTCAAAAAAACGTTATTTCCAATAATTTTTAATTGATCTTCTTCTATTAGCATCTCTTCTCGGTTTTCCTCGGTCAAGTTTTTTTAAGAACATTTTCAATATAGTCTTTTTTAAATAGTCAGTAGTATTAAGAACTTTTGATTGAAAAGTAAATTAACAATTATTTGTTTAGCGTTTATTATTTTGCACATTTCCAACAAATCTTAGTATCTTCAAAATTCCAAATTGCTTTTTAAGAATAACAAGAAAAGGCAAAAGTCATTCACTAATTATCCGACTAATATTTAAATTATTTTTGTATTATATTAATAAGTAAGCTTATGTCTTGTTAGTTTTACAACTATTCTTGATTTCGTTAAAAATAGCATTCATTTTAAGTGCTCATTATAAGAAAAATATTTTTTTTTAATACTTAGTGAAATAAAATTCGTATTTTGTTATTTGTATGTTACACGTATCTCTAACTGAACTGGCAAAAGCTATTTCAAAATACAACATTTTCACTCAATTATTTCTTGCGTCCAGCTTCCATAGGGACTGTATATCCGGACAAACTTACTGACTACAATATGACAGTTATTTGAATATGAAGACAAGCAAATGCATAGACAAAAGACTGCCCGTATTGACGTATACACCGATATAATAAGAATTATTAGAAGACTTTCATTAATTAATACCCAATATTCAAACGTTTATTCCTTTTTTTACTAAGTGACACTATTTAACACCTTACTACATCACCCACGGTGCCGTTGCCTACAAACTTGGCCGTAGAAACTGCAACACAGATAACGAGTAAACATTGCCTATTATGGCGTTCCAAACTCTGAAATGCGCAGTTTGAACTTGGTTAGAAGTTGGCAAACCAACAGTCTCTGCGCGACTTTAACTGATATCGCACGTGTGTTTAAAAAAATACGCGGGAAAAAGTGATAGATAGAAAAGTTTAATTAATTAAATATATTAAAATATTGTTATGTTTTTGTGAAAATTGTTAACATCTCCATCGATAGTTATTTTATTCTTCATCTGTATAATCTTTATAAGATTATTTTTAGTGGTACTTTATATGGAATATTATGTGTTTATATGAAACAAAAATAATATACTGAAGTGTTCCTAAAATTATTAAGTATAAATCTCGAATCAGTGTTAATTTAGGTACGAATCAATTGGATATTACGCTTTCATGTTTCCTTTTTATTTGTGAAGCAAATGGATGGATATATTGGGTTTAGAGAAATATCACAGTTTGTTTCGAAACTAGAAAATGTTTGTTTTAAAACTGTGTAAAGTTATGTTATAAAAAAGTAGTATAGAGACTGACGATGATTTGGTAATTTTATAATACCGCTGTATTTTAATGATTTTAGTAATTTAAAACTCATTAACATTAAAAACTAGTGTCTTTTTAGATTATCAACTATCTGGTATTTTTTCTGCTGATGCTATATAATAATTATCAAAATATGTATAAATAACTAGTAACACAATAACGTCGTTTTAGAAAAACTTAAAATTTTTAATTACGTACATTTGATCAATCGAATGACTAAAATATGACAAAATAACATCTTTGTATTTTGGGAATTGGAGACAAAATAAACTATGATAAAGTGTATCGGTATTCATCAAGTAATTGTAGATATCTGTGTGACTCCTTAAAATAACGTATTTTCGTCAATTTCTGTGATTCAGATATATAAGATTAGTTCCGTTATATATCATTCTTATTTTCCCGTCCTCTGTTGGCATTTTCTTTTCAATGAAGTGCTTTAAATGTTACTCGTGACCATATTTATCGTTTTATGTTAATATCTCAAGTTATTTTTATGTCGTCACTGCAGATTTTCTCCTTTGTAAATTTCACTTGCTTTCCCTATTATTGTCAAATGATAATTCATAATCTTAAATTGATATGCCAAAAAATAGTAATAGTCAATGATATTCATATCAAGTAAGTATAAATTACCATTGTTAATAAATAAATTAATGAATACTGAATAGTGCACAATACATAGCATCAACCTTAACAAAAGTAAATGTTTTTCGATTAACATTGAATTCTATTTCTTGGTTTTAAAGTTAAAAACCGATTTTGGATATTTTACAGTTTGGACTAATCGATGTGCTTTTAACGTTACTTCATTTGTTCTACTGCATTAACTGCATCATAATTAAAATTATATTCCCTGGTATTATATCATTCTCAAGATTTTGATTTCAGTTCCCCGTCAAGTAAAAAAATAATACAATTTTTCCTATAAGTTTGAGCTTTTTTTTTTGATTTACTAACATGTTTTGTTATAATCTCATGTAGAATACGTTTAAATGTTCTGATCCTTATGGTATTAAGATTATACGGAATAAAAATGGTACGATAACAATATGGTACAGAAATGAGGATCTCGATGTGGTTAGCGACCTATGATTGCGTAGGTTAAGGAACATTTACCCATAAATGGGTCGTCGAAAGGGTCCTCATAAATTTATTATATATTAAGAGCACTTAAGTGTTTCGGAAGGCATTTTAAGCCGTTGCCACCCATTGAACCTTGGTCCATTCTTCCTACGCAGAAAAAAACTGTGCCCAGCAGTGGCGACAATAACCGGATGATGATAATAATATGTAGTATGTTTTATAAGAATTATTACAATAATTTGATTATGCTAAATTATTATATAAAAAAGGTGTTACCGTGCGTTAAGTATAACTTTGTCCATTAAGAAAGAAATGCGTTCTCTCTGTAGACAACTAATGCTGATTCTGATTCTGAGATATTAGTATTGTGATTAAGAGTTAATCACAATACTAATATCTCAGAATCTCATATGATTTGTTACTATAGATTTTGATGTTAATTAGTTACTTGCGAACATATTGAAATAATTTTATTAATGATAAACGAGTTATTGGTTTATTTATCGTTTACAGTGAATCTGCGAATGAGAGAATCCACCACGATGATATCTTTCTTTATTTCTACGGCTTTAACTTATCTTTATTAAGTTTATTTCCTAACGAAATAAGCATAATTAAGAGGCCATCATATTATTTGATACTGCTAGTTTTTTTTATTTTTGTTACATCAGTCATCTTCGTCACATTAGCAAACTTTCTTTCTAGAAAAAAATAATATATATTATTCATTGTAGTCTTCAGAGCTGTCAAACGGCAAAACATGTGTGGAAATCAGTAAAGTGAATAGCTTACGGACTAAGAGTCGTAATTAAAGTCGTAGAGTCGGAACAAAAACGTGGGATAACAGATACCACTTTCTGTCTGTGTTGCCAACGTAATGTTAAATACGCTGTATGTTTACGATTCCTATAAAACTTTTTTTTTTAATTTTCACACAAATGGGTTATTAATAGTTAATAAATAGGTGAGATAACAAATATTTAAAAAAGTTCTCATTACGATTTTCACCCTTATGTAAAATGTGTGGGTCAAATGACCCATAGATAAAAAATTGTTTAAAAAGACCTTTGACATTCTTAAAAGTTGATATTTTCGAAAGATCTTTTGATAGAGTTCAATTATCAATATATTATGCTCGAAAGATATCCCAAGTAGATTTTATTTAAAACTAATAACCGATAACAATATGTTCTTATTTCTACTATTGAGAGATGACAATTTTATTCAGTTTAGTTGTTTATAATAAAATTTAAACGCCAAATTATACTTATCCTAAAAATGTCCAGAGTTGGACGGAAGCCTCCCCAAAATATTTTGCTCGTAGGACACCACACGACAGAGCAATAATATTATAAATAAACCCAAGGATTAGTAGCAATTTTTTTAAGTAATTGAAGATTGTGCTTCCCAAAACTATTGTTTTTTTATTGTTCATTCAATTTCCCTGGTACGTTTAACTATAATATTTTCGGTACCGAGAACTTTTTAGCATGAGCAAAAACAATGTCGCATGTCATTGTTATGTTCGTATCGCGTGAATCTAAATGCGTGGAACATGCCAGCACTTGTAATGTCTCCACTTATTTTCGATGATTGGTTTAGCGGGATTCCTAATCTCTTTACGCCTGTCGTCACGGTGTAGCTGTAGTAAAGAAAGATAACATCGATGGAAACTTTGCATGTATTTATCTATCTTAAAAACTATCACATAGGGTTTTTTATTGAGGAGCTCGTTGGCAAAGCGGCAACTTTCGCAAAAGCCGATTGTCAGATGAATTCTATCTAATACAACACAACGAATATAGATACAGATCAAAACTATATCAGTTTTAAATACAATAAATAAATGGTGACCGTTTAGTTGTGTTTGTTAAAAACTAGGTGACCAATCCATTTTATTTCCTTCGGCTTTCCTATCTTGCGAAAGGGACACCAAGAAAAACTCTTAAAATTTAGCAGTCATTAACACACACCAAACTTAGAATTCTCGAATATATTTTTTAAAAACTAGCTAGCCGCGATTGATTTCTTTATTGATGTTTTCTTACCACTCAGGCTAGTAACAGTAGAATAAATCTTAATTTAATATCGACAGTAACTGTTGAGTTTTAATGCCATTCAATATTCCATTAAAACATCTAAGGACTAACTTATATTTAATCGATTTGCTACAAACCTTCACCTAAAAAAGTCAATTATCGTTTTTATTTATATAAAAACAGTAAATTATTTCGTAAGGTGGTTAATTGTGGATTAGCTTGGCTTGTTGCCTCGGCACAATGGTTGCGCAACCACACCTTATCGTTCCAATGCCAACCTCTATATGAGGAATACTGGTGGGTGTTTGTCTTTTAGTAGTTAACCATTTATATTAGTTACAGTCAAACAATTTGATCTCTACGCCATTGAAGAACCTTAAATATCATCAAGTACAAGGCTTCGCTATGGAGGAAGCCATACGTCTAGTACGTATTGGTGGTTGATAACCGATGTTAAATGCTTAACATGCCTTCTCAAGCACGAAGGATCGAAATCAAAACTTTATAGCGACCATAACCTGAACGTGCTAAACTCCTTTTATCGAGTTCCCCAACTACGGATACTAATGTTAACGTATTATACTAGGTTTTCTGTTTGAGTACCAAGTCTTATCTTATAATGACAAGTACAGTATACTCGAAGTTTTGATGAATGAAATACCCTAGTGTCACGTACGTTCATGTCCATGTTCATACTAAAAGCCCACGTAAACAAAACTGTTACATTTTGTGTTTTTTAATCCCACAATCCGCCGTCGTATGACATAAAATACTTGTGTCTGCCAATAGTGTCCTCAGTAAAAAGATAATAACTTTAAAATAAGATGTAAAAAAATATATTAATAATTCAAATTTATAACTACGAAAAAATCTAACTGAAACAAAAGATCACCGAATTCTAAGCACAGTTCTGTAAATATTCATATCATTTACTAATATAGGCATCTAAAAAGATAATAAAGTCGTTTATAATTGAATATATCGTATCTTAGAATCTTATTAACAGCATCTAAACTGAACGCGGGTTCACATATCCTATGATAGATAATAAAAAAGTATTAATACAATATGTTTGTTTAAATAAAAAATAATTTTATTCAAATTTTCTGCAAATAATTTCCTTGGAATTGTATAAGCAGAATTTATTTATATAATTGAGGCAATATTATCACATTCTTTATTTTTCTTCTTCTTTTTTGACATTATCAACTTTATCGTTATGTAAAAATCAACCGTGTCTTGCATAAGCATGTCATTAGACACGAGTTATTATTTGAACTGGCGTCAAGCTGATATCCTGTTAAATAGTTAAAGACATCTAAGAAAACCTTATTTAGTATGTAATACTACTGTTCAGTCATTGATAGGTCAGAAAAATCTTCACTAAAGTGTTTTCATACGTGTTGTCTCTGAATATAAATTTTCCGCTACTATACCGATATAAATACCTTAATCGCATTTTAATGGGACATGGTATGTTAGCTATCTATAACTTTTTTAAAAATACTATTAAATAGTTGCACCATTCGAAATTTAAAACAAAAAGCAACACGTTACCGGCCAGTTAAATTGGGCGTTTTCTTGGACCGATTGCGTAGAGTTAATGAAGCTTGTTGATTACTTCAGAATAATGATTGGTAACAGTGTCAGGAAAAAGTAACTTTTTGCGGTTTGTTAATCGGTAATCAGGAAAAAGAATTTTGCGCTTACGTCACCTATTATTTATTATTGCTGTTGTTAAAGTAATGTTTGCGGAAAAGTTAATTTTCTTGATTTAATTATTCTTATGTGCTTGTACGCATTTAATACACATAACATAGATAAGTGAGTTTTGCGCGTTCTTTTCATATTGTTGAAATAAATAACTAAACACACGTAAGTAAATAAAGCAAAGGATGCGAGAAAAATGAAACTTTACGCTACAACGAGGATATGTTACACTATCTGGGTTCTTTTAAAAGTGGGTCATGTCAATGACAAATAAATATGGGATTTTACTAGCTGAAACGAAAAACCTATTCTTATACCAAAAATAGTTTGAGCCAATCGTTCATATATTTTCATGACAATCATATTCCAACTATCGTCGGTCGGTTGTTCTCTAGTTACTTTCTACGCTTTCCACCATTCAATTGTTTCTGCGGTTAGTTAATACCAAGTGATTTGTCATCTTTTATTGTGTGATGTTAAAAAATTATTACCAACATTAATTGATTTTGTAATCGGTCATAAATCATTCAATTACTAATGACAGTGGTCGTATCGAATATGACATGATTAATCAAGAAGTTATTACTATTTGACATGCATAATGTTCCTAACTGTCGGTTTTGTACTTTCCTTTTTTGCTTGAAACGATTTTTTTTCCAACTTTAGTAGGTAACTTTGTCAAAAAGTTGTTAGAAATCATAGTATTAAGATACGGGAAAAGATTTTTTTTATTTAGGATGGGTTAGCTCTTGATCCCAATCAAGCCCGGGGGCCAAGACAGAATCCACGATGGAAAGAGCTAACCCAGAAGGTGCCTATTCACCCTGGCTTTGAAAATGGATGGATTATAAGTTCTCGGAAATACAGACGCAGCGAGGGAGTTCCACTCCTTTGCTGTGCGCATTATGAAAGATGTTGAAAAGCGCTTGGTGCGACAGGTGGGAAAAGCAACCAAGAAAGGATGGTAGCCTGCAGTGCGTCTGGATGTCCGATAGAAAAACGGAGGTGGCGGTATGAGCAAATGCAGCTCTTGAGCACACTCGCCAAAGTACAGTCTGTAGAAGACCGACAGACAGGCAACTTTGCTGCGATAAGCTAAGGTGTGAAGCTTGCTCTTCACCAATTTGATGTCACCGATGAGCCTCTCAGAAAGTAATAGTTACTTATTTCCTAATAGTATATTTTACTTTCCTTTTTAACATTATCTAAACAGTTCATAACTTATAGATTTTATCTGTAAGATATACACAAATGTCAAAGTAAAATGACGCGTAACGTAGTGAAACTAAAAGAATATTTATGAAGTATTTATTTCATACTTATTGACGTTTAAAGAGCGAAAATATGACAAAAGGCCAGTATAATTTACATATACATTGACTAAATTATAATTGGAGTATGGATGAGAAGGATTCATAAATGTGTAAATACAGATCACGCCTACCTTTGGTAGGTCACATGACCTTATAAAATTGTTGTGACGCAAATAATTCTCTTACTGCGTTCACACCTAGATTGGGGTTCCGTGTTACGATGATTGCTGCAACGATGCGGCAGACGATCGCATCCGTGTTGCAGCTATGAAGCTCCCCTCTTCCGCCTCGCTTATAGATTGGTTTGACTTTTTCCCGTGACTGTCATGAAAGTAATTTTCTGCATGTTGAATGAAACTAAGTTCAGCCGAAGACGAAATGGTTTGAAAATATCGTATGAAAGGCGACATAAAGGGTGGTACTTCTGTAATATTCTGAAGGTCATCGGACGTCAAGTGAGAGCTTTGTGTGAAATTTTTTGACATGTCTTTCTTCTGATTTTCGCCAGATTAGATTATGGGACTCTTCATCAGACGATGATAATATGTTAAATTATTTTCAAAGTCTGATAAGTATAAAATGTTCTATGGATATCTACTAGTCTGGGATGGCGTCACTTTTGCATACTTAATTAGTAAAAACCTACAGGGATTTCGCCACTCCTGTTGTTTTTGAATAGTTATATTATACTACATTATAAATTCCACGAAAGGGTGGTAAGTCTTGGCATTGACACGTTTTACCAAATGAGAAGAATATTTTTTCTGACATTCACACCAATAAATACTAAAGCACTAGCACTACTATTACTAACACTAAGGCTGTTGTTTGTACTAGAGTAACGGAATGACATATATATGACACAAAAATAAATAATATGAATAGGAAATGTAATATATTAGAAAGAATTTTGTATACTTTTGATCAAATTGATGATTGTAATTCTTATAAACAGCGTTTCTTTCTTAGAAAGTTAATTTCATGTACGACCAACAGGTATAAATGCACAATAATAACGCTATGTATGGTTGACAGTCCGCTTACAACTCGTTCTGTCTTGCTGTTTAAAAATATATATATATTTATTCTTGATATAAGGCAAACACTGTAAACAATTACGCTCTTATCTGTCAAATTGATATAGTTCTGTATAACAATCTAACAATCAGAATCATAGCATTGTTCAATCGCACTCGATTATATTTATATCGATTTAATAAGTTAATCCATCATAATTTAATTTACTTTCCTAAATAAGTAACCATAGGTGTCGTTGGGCTCGAGGGCGCAGCGGCCATCGATCTTCAGAGACATAACAAGCCACTTAAAAGATTTCACGTGATTCTGAAGGTGGGAAGCCTCTCTTTAAAAAGACACGTGTAGTATTTTACCCGTTCTGTACTAGCATTATTGACAGTGAGCTCCTATTTGATAACTTGTTAAGAATCATTGATTCATACGAAACTAAAAAGTATACAGACAATGACGGGGAAGAATACCAATAAAATATATTTAATCAAGCTGTTAAAATAAAAGCATTAATCTTAGATTCTCAGTATACGGTACATTGTGGATGTTTAACATATAATTAGTTCAACTTATTTTGCATTAGTCAACGGCATGGAAATTAATAATTAATAATCTTAAATCAATGTCAATAAATCAAAAAGTCTAAAATGTAAATAAGATATATAGTACAATCAGCCCACATAAAAAAGTTAACTTACACACTTCATCGTGAGAACAACATATTTTCAAGAAATAAATAGCTTTTGAAATAATTAAACGAATAAAACATTTCTTTTGTTCTTAGCCGACTGCGTCAGAAGAAGGGTGATTTTATTTATTAATATTCAAGATTATTATAGGAATTGTAATAGCAAGTATAAGATTTTGTATATACAATTAGGAATTGAGTTTCGGAATGATAATTGATACAAACAACACAGAAACGCAAAATGTATCTTCTCAGCACGAACCAACAACTATTACCATTTTTTCTAAATATCGTTTTATTTAATTATTCTAATTTCTAAATTATCAAGTAACTTAATTGACCTAACTCTATTTAAATAAATAAATATTGTCCAACATCGCAGACATTGTTCTGCAGCTTTGTTAAGTAGCTAAAGAATTTGTCTTATAGATTTCAGAAACACCGAAAGTGTTTAGAAAAGTTCATTTTCTTCATTAACCCGGCCAGTGATCGAACTCTTCCTTTCGTATACCTACTCTCTAAACGCGTTTTTTTTTTTGTAAAATGCTCAAAGAAAATCTTTAAGTTGCCGTGAAATTATTGCTAGTGCGAAATATTTATTACATTTGTATTCAAATTAAACTGCAATGTGTTTAAGAGGTGCGCAAAATGAAAGTTATCAGTATGTTATCTGAAGTACCATAGACATTTGCTTCGAACCGATCATTATCAAAGCGGTCCTTACCTACAAGATAAGAGTAATAGCTGGTTTACATTATTGCAATAAAAATGATAGTCGAAACTCTGCCGGCTAGTCTGAAGAACAAAGTAAAGGTAGCTAGCTACCTGTCCGCTGCCATATTTTTACCCATTTTTTATTTCCAAACAATGAGCCATATTACAACATTTATATATTGATGGATTTTTACGATTTAAAATTTATATTAATGACGGTCTTACAAAACCTTTTTTACAAAGTAAGATGATTACTATCCCCATGCTCTGTGTTGGTGTGTGCGCGAAGATTCCTTTCTAAAGCTTTGTTTCAAAGTAAGCTCTGAGCAATGAAGGAATTAATTTTCTATTCTCTATATTAATTTATGACTGACGTCATTGGAGTTTTTTTTTTTTTTTTAATAAAAATAGGCATGCGCTTGACCACCATCTCGCCTGATGGTAAGCGTCGATGTGATCTAGGATGTGACGCGCTTGCCTAGAAGGTACCTATTTACTCGTGACTTGAAGACCCCTAAATTGTATTTGTCAGGAAACACAGACTCAGGCAAAGAGTTCCACTCCTTAGCGGTACGTATAAAAAAATTGGAACCAAAACGCCTAGTGCGACTCTTTGGTATATCCACCATATAACGGTGTCGCCAGTTTGTAAGTCTGGTTGTCCGATGATAAAATGGGGACGGCGGAAGAAGATTGTACAATTCAGCTGCACACTCTCCGAAATGTATCCTATAAAATACGGATAGGCTTGCTACCTTCCGTCTATGCTCAAGGCTTTTGAGCTTTTTATAGAAAAGATCTTCATTGCCGATGAGCCTCTTTGCCCTTCTCTCAATGGAGTTTTTTTAAACACTAACAAATACAACAATTATGATTTTCCACAATTAATAAAGAAGATAAAACATCAATTCCAATAGTACTCCCACAGGAAAACAGGGTTTCTAATTGTATTAGTAAATATTTTGATACCTACTTACGTGAAATAGGATGATAACTGAGCTTCGGCTGACCGTAACCTCAG
Source organism: Calamotropha paludella (assembly GCA_927399485.1). Taxonomy (NCBI): domain Eukaryota; kingdom Metazoa; phylum Arthropoda; class Insecta; order Lepidoptera; family Crambidae; genus Calamotropha; species Calamotropha paludella. The sequence continues at coordinate 11,974,771 of OV656803.1, read as the reverse complement.
CGGAAAAATATCACATTGGTGTTATGCGGTATCTTTATTAAATAGAAATATATTAAACATAGAAATATGATGATACAGAAAGAGAAATTGTCCTGGCAGTCCAATTCATTCTAGAAGTAACAATTGAGAGCGTAATATTCTATTATTCGATACATAGTTAGAATGATAAAAGTTTTCAGTGGTTTAATTTAAATATAATAAAGATAATGAAATAAATAGTCGAAGACAGTGTGGTGTTTACAATGTGATCAATCTTTAGTACCTAATGGTAATTATATATAAATCAGTGCTGGATTAGTGAATTATTAAGATGATGTTATATATGACAAAAGCTGAGGAGGTACCAGTTAAGCGACCTCCGAGGAGGAAATATATCAGTGCCAACATTAAGGTTAGTATAATGAACGTTCGAAATATAAGTAAAAATAAATTAACTGAATCTTTGGTATAAAGTTTGCATCGCCCTTCGACTTTTAAACTACCAATTTAAATACTACAATAACCAATTATATATAAACCAATTATTGTGGAATTATATTAAAACAGAAAAAAGCTAGTGATCGCCTTAATAAGTAAAATTGTATTGATAACTTTGTTGATATGCTAGTTCTATGCACAAGCGCAAATTTTTAGTTATCTTAAGAAAACTCAAGAAAGACATCTCCCACGATAAAACTGATTCTGAAGACTTATTTTTCCTGACATAACATGATCACTACGTTGTTAACTGCTAGAGATGACGTTATTGGAGCAAACAATATACTCTTAAGATAATTTTAATCTTTAAGATAATAAATCCTATAAAGGAATATCGGAAAAACGATCATATGGTATTAAACTTTTTATCAAAAAAAATATATACATTTGCGTATTCTTATAAGCTAAATTCAAATCACACAGGCAACATTTATAGCTACGCCTCTATTTTACAAGGATACATAACATTTGACATGATTTTTTTTCTATTTATTATGAGTAAGAAAAGAAACGTAGATTCATCTGAATATTATAAAGATTTCAAAGAAAACGTGTGTTCATATATTTTACCATCATAAACGCGTTTTTTTTCTGAATTACTTTCTTACCTAATCATTCTGTTCATTTCAATGTTCTATATTAGAATGATAAAATTGTGATTCTTAGATAGTATTTTCCCCTTATTTTCTTGGTAGAGTAGATTGTTTTTTCGTTTGTAAAATATTTCCACATTGCGCGTGGTGCCATGCCATTGTTTTCTGTTTACTGTTATCGATTCTCTCGTACAATTTTTCATATTAAATCTCTATTATTCAATGTTTAAAAAATATGTAGGGATAATTGCAATCACCTTGCAAGCGGTTAACACAGACGCGATAGCACAATTTGGTGGATTAGTCAACAAAAACCAACACTTGTTCAAAAGTCATTTGATGTTACGAATGGTTCCGGTACAGTAACCCCACGCAAACACATATCCGGTAGTTCTGATTCATTATGAACTATATCTATCACGTAGATTATATGTGCGATATTACTGGATGTGGTAAGTATGGTGCGGAAGATACTATCGATATTGCATCTTTGCCAGGCAATTCTGACCGTTCCCTATAATTTAACCTCAAGGCTGTTGTTTACGATTAAGTTTTCTGATAATGACGATGCTCGATAAATGTTCCATTATTTTAGAATTTGATAATTTCGGTTTGATTTTACATTTGATGATCATTTGCGAAGTAACTTGCTAAACCATCGATAAGAACGAAAGTGTTTAATCTATGGAACGAAAGCAGTGTACTGTATTTTATTTATTTATTTAAAAATCTTTATTGACCATAAATATAAAATGGTACAAAAGGCGGACTTAATGCTAATTGCATTCTCTCCCAGTCAACCTTTGGGAAAAAGAAACTTAAATGCGGATACAATAGAGATATATACTTAAACTTATCAGTTTAACATACATATTAAATTATATACAAAACATACATTACGTATATAACTATATTACACTACATATATAAACCAAATATATATATATATATACATACAACTAAATACATTAAATAAGTTACAAAAATATGATGATTCCATCACTCACTCAAGGTTTATAGCAATTTTACTATTACTATAAACCTTCAGTGAGGAAAACGTGAACTTTCTTTTTAAACGTAATCCTACTGGGAGAGCAACGAATAGAGTCTGGGAGGCCATTCCAGAGACGTATAGCTTGGAGTGTGAAAGAATTTGACATAAAACCAGAACGGTAGAGAGGAATAGACAGAGCAAGAGAATCAGCAGAGCGAAGTTGGCGCTTATGAGAATTACACAAATAATTAAATTTGCATTTCAAGTATTCTGGGTAGTGGGGATTATTAACTATAGAGTACAGTGAACAAAGTAGTCTCGACTGCCTGCGCTGACGAATTGGTAGCCAATTGAGTTGCGATCGGTAAGCAGAAATATGATCATATTTTCGCAGGCAGAAAATAAAACGGATAGCATTGTTGATAAGGCGGTCCAGTTTATTAAGAAGCTCTTCATTTAAGTCAGGATAACAGACATCAGCATAATCAATGAGTGGGAAAATGAGGGAAATAACTAGTGCAGTCTTAGTTTTGATGGGTAGAAAATTTTTGAAACGGTTTAAGAAACGCAAAGAAGATGTAACTGAACGGCTCACCTCAGCGACTTGAGTAGTCCAGCTAAGGGAGCAGTCGATGTGTAAGCCGAGATTTTTGACACTAAGATTGACAGGGATGGCAGAGTTTTCGTACATGATAGGGCGAAGGGAACTGTTGTCAATCTTAGCAAGTTGTTTCGAGCCGCCCACAACAATAGCCTGACATTTTGCCGGATTGACCACAACACCGAAGTCTGCTGACCACTTACTGATGCTATCAAGGTCTGCATTTAACTTTAAGATAGCGGAATTTACCTCCTCTGCACTTGATTGAGCATAAATCTGTAGATCGTCAGCGTACAAATGGTAAGAGCAGCCAAGCGATAAGGTAAGGAAATTAATAAAAATGGAAAATAAGAGAGGAGAAAGTATACCTCCTTGAGGAACACCAATCGATAAATCCCTCCAAAGTGATACCTCGCGGCCAACACGCACCGCCTGTTGACGGCCGTTAAGATAATTAAAGAGCCAGTCCAATACCAGTGGGGAGAAATTAAGATACTTTAGAGTAGCAAGTAAGATATCGTGGTCTACCATGTTGAAAGCGTTGGAGAAGTCGATGAGAACGATGATAGTGACCAACTGATTCTCCATGCCCAATCTTATATCTTCAGTAACCTTAAGAAGAGCAGTTGTTGTACTGTGTCCAGGGCGAAAACCAGATTGAAAAGGAGTTAAAAGATGTTTGGAGTAAATGAAAGACGATATTTGCTTGTGAGCCACTGCTTCCAAAATTTTGGAAAGGAAAGGGAGGATAGATATCGGTCTAAAGTCATTTAAATGTTGAGGAGAAGAGTTTTTTGGTAAAGGAGTGACATATGCTCTACGCCAGGTGTCGGGAAAGACACCTTTCTCAAAAGAGAAATTAATAATGTGCACTAAGACAGGAAGGATTTGATCTAAAATAGTGACAATCATGACCCTACTCACATTATCACAACCAACTGCTTTGGAATTTATTGCTAAAATTATCTTACTAATTTCATCAAGTGTAACTGGAGTAAATGAGAAGGATTCCGAGAGTATCGGGGCCCTGGAGGTGATGTTACTGATGGTGTTGGCTTTAGTAAAAGGGTTTAAAGACGAAGTGGAAGAAAAATGATTATTAAAGTCATCAAGAGAAAACGAGTGTGAAGACGCGTCGGGAGAACATTTACCCAAGCCAAGGGATCGAAGAAACTTCCAAATATTAGCCGAGGAACAATCAGTTACGTTTTCGTGAAAATATTGGCGCTTGGCAGCCCTTACCAATCGATTGCATTGATTACGTACAATTTTGTATTGACCCCACTTCGTCTCCGTTCTATCACGCTTATAGGCACGAAACGCGCGATCCCGTCGGCTCATTGCCACACGAACACCTTTACTGATCCACGGAGCAGGTGGTCGTTTTACACGAACTGCTTTTAAAGGAGCGTGGACATCGTACAAATTAAGTAAACATTGATTTAAATTAGAGACTTTTTCTTCAATTGTAGATGACCCGAGTATAGCAGCAAATCGAGTTTTTCCGTATCCGCTTTCAGCATGTTTAGATTGATCCGAGTAAAATTACGCATCCAGACAACAGTGGGTTTTGGTTTAGGTGGCCTCAATCGATATTGCAAAAAAATAAGGTCGTGTCTTGAGAAACCGGGAGCAGGTATCTGCCCATGGTTTAAAACATTTTCGGGGGAAGTTACAATTAAATCAAGCCAAGTGTCATGCGAACTAGGGTTACAATGCGTAGGACCCGAAGGCAGAATAGAGAGATTGACAGACTTGATAATGTTGGATAACTTAAGGGCTTGGGGAGTATTACTTAAAAGATCAGTATTGAAATCACCCATGATTATGTGATGTCTATAATCTGAAGAAAGCAGATCGAGTACAGACTCAAGTTGGGAGAAATAGTCTACCGTGGGCGGACAGTAAACAACTCCAAGGACCGTTTTAGCTCCTTTCAAAGATAATTCTAGGAAAATATATTCAGCCGAAGCACAGTAAAGCGATGGAGAAGATGCTAGAATTTTGTACTCTATTCCACCACGCAGGTAGATAGCCACCCCACCACCACGTTTGCCAGTACGGTCATTTCGAATCAGAACATAACCGGGAAGTGAGTAAGAAAAAGAGGAAAGACAAGGCTTAAGCCAGCTCTCTGAGACTAAAATGGCATGAAAAGAGGAAACTGAAAAGGTGTCTAAGAGATCAGAGAAATGAGAGGGTATGCTTTGAGCATTAATGTGGCATACATTAAAACCATAGGGTGTATTATGAATGACTCTGGCGAGTCGTGCATTTAATGTATTAGGCACAGACTGGGAATGAAGGCTAGATATAGAAGAGAAACTGTCATCACAGGCGGAGTAGTAGGAATCATCATCGGACATAACAAAAAAAAAATATAAATAAATATATATCAAATGAAGTATTTAAAATAATTATTTATATAAAGAAACACTCACGAACTATACCTGTCCTGCCGGTTGACTAGATTTTAACTATAAAAATTGAAAGAAAAAAAAAAAAAAAAGAACAACATTTAAACAATATCAGCAGTGTCAAAACGCAGAAAGCCAGGGTTATTACATTTTATGAGTAAATTATAAAAACTAGGCTGTATGGGTCTAGTACCCTTAACCAACATTAACATTACAAACAAAAAAGAAAGAAAAGTAAGGGTTATCAGTCTGTCAGAATAGACGAGACGGTAAAATAGTGAATGAAATGCAGTTAAAGATTAAATCTAAAAGTGGGTTAGTTTTGATAAAAAGTTATTGACAATTGAAAAGATTTACAAAATATAAACAAGGTAGCTTCGTAAAAAGAAAAACACATTGACCGACAAAGTATGAATAACAAACAAAGGAGGTGGAAACTGGAGTAGTTATTTTTTAGCCCTGGCACTTCGCTTCGGCTTGGGTCGCGATTCAGGAGATGCCTGTGTCGAAGATCCCGCTGCCACCGCCTGGTGTGTTTCGTCCTCCGACGAATCCAACGCAGACAACTCGAACTCGGAGAGCAACCGCTGCCTAGTGCCATTCTTCAGCTTAACTATAACATTGCCATCCATCGTCCAACACCTTCTTATACCGAAACGCTTACGTGCGTTAATAAATAATGACCTACGCTGGCGTGTAAGAAACTCTGATAGGGTGTGGGGAGTACCTTTCAGGGCTGTCTTCTTTCTCCAAACAGTCGTCCTTAATGAGGGCTCACAAAATTTCACCAATACAGGTCGACACTTGCCTTCTGTCACACTACCCAAGCGATGACAAACAGAAAGAGCCCCAGATGATATATCCACACCCAGCTTACTATTAAGAAGGCCAACTACAAACTGGGAGAGGTCATTATTATTTTGCTCCGGTATGCCACCTATCAGAAGAAATTTCCTACGATGTCTCATCTCAATTTCATCAACAGATCTATGAAGCCCACATATTTGGTCACGAAGAATTTGCAGCACAGACAACATTTGAGACTTAAATTCTTGAAATTCTTCTCTTAAACGAACAAATGAACTCTCAGCCTGTGGTGGAGTTGATTTCCATTGGGCCTCCAGGTCATTCATTTTCTTGAACAACCTTGCCTCCAGAGCATACTGTGTTTCTATGACTGCAGCAAAATTGGCCATTGGTAGTGTGTTGAACTGTGGGAGTGATGAAATAGTGACCGACAGGACAGTGTAGCAAAACACTATTTAATTAGCATCAACACTGTAGATAACACTGGACAGTATCTTGAGTGCTTTAACTTATTGAAATAATATAAAAGTTCACTTGCACAGTAACTGTAAGTATTTTTAATTAAATTTTAATGAGAGAGATAAATTTTTGTGTTTTACTACTACCCACGAATTTTTGTGTTTTTTTGTATCATATGTATTAAGATAATTTTTTCTAGTGTCACACAGCAAAAGATATTCAACGTTGTAAGTAAATTAATATGATAAATTATATGTACTTAACGGCATCAAATTATAAGTAATTATTTTATAGGCCTGTTATGCAAGAGCATCGTGGGATACGCAGGACGGCTGCTGTTATGTATTTCTTTTCATTCATGACCCATACTAGGACGTTGCTTAGTTCTATAACAACTATAAATACAAGAGATGACGTTAAAATCACCCTACACGTGACATTTCACTTAACATTTTCTTTAATACCGAACTAATATCAGGTCACAATGAAAAAGCGAAGGTCATTTGTAGTCAGTAAGCGATCGTCCTACTTAACCAACAGACCATGTGGCAGGTTCGGATATTGTTGCTGCCTCGTTAGAATGGATATCTAGAATTGTCGAAATGGTTTCCGAATGCAATCCTAGTAACATATTAGTTACTTGAATTGCATTTAGAAACCACATCGTATGTGTTAGTATTAAAAGGTTCGTAAGAAACTGCCATTGAAAGCTAAATAAATTAGCACTTTTCCTTAAGTAGTCCTACTCAACTAGTATTGTTATTTACATAAATAAATTCAAAAGCCATATACATTTAAGTGTATAAATTTTGTTCGCATTTAAATATTAGTGGTCATTCCACTGTGAAAGTTTCTTTATTCTGTCTAACCAGGCAAATAATGCATGTGATGTCACAATGTAGCTGTTGGAATGTCAATATAACTATTTTGTTACAGCGTCCTATTATTTTATAGCAGTGATATATAAAAATCTTAGTACAAAATTAATTATAAGGAAACTACTCGTTTGGGAATTTGGTCATAAAATGTTTCTAATGGGTAATGTTTTGTTTTAACATTTAAAATTATTGACTTAATGTTTTTGAGTTTTAGGGACATACGTAATCTAAAAATATAAAGATAGTCACAATAACAACTGGTCAAACAAGTTTTATGTCAAACTTATTTTGTTACTTTGTTCTTTGTACTATCATTATTTTGTTCTCACCTTCCAAATGCATTTTCGCAAATCACGCCTGCTATGGACCAAATGTCGTGAATGTAGAATGAAACAAAAACTTCGTGTTTTTTTTAATATTAAAAAGCTATTATGACAATCATCTATGTGAAACTAGAAAACTATTATATACTATACCTTCATCTACACAACTTACTAACTACGCTGGCTCAACGACCCGAAGTCGCCAGTCCAACCATTGTAGGTGACTGATCTCCTTCTTGACCTGGTCTAACCAGCGATACCTGGGGCATTCAACCGGGTGCTTCTCAGTTGGTCGCCCCACGTAAGCTCTTTTCACAGCCCGATCCGACTCCATTCTTTCAACGTGGCCGAGTATAAGACAATGCTTGGTTTCTAGGTGATAATAAATAAACTTACCCATATGTTTTACTATGAATCTGTTTTCTTTATCGACAGCGGCACCACGCCGGCATCTCGCAGTCATCATGCAGCGACGGCTCCCTCCTGAGCGTCGGTTCCTCGGAGATCGACGAGGACAGCAGCAGCCACCAGCTCTCACACGACCACTCAGCGCGGAGCGATCAGTCGGACCTTTACAGTTAGTAGAAGTTCTATAACTATTACTTCTTCTTCACTTACCTAAGGTTATCTGACAGAGGTTGTCCTCTGTAGTAGATGTCGTCTCTTTAAGTGCTGCGGTGGCTCCTCCGAGTTCGAGGATGATAACAGCTACAAATTACCACATTTCCAGTCAGCATGAGCAGGTTTGAAAGTCGCCCTGAAAATGTAAATTTTGCTATTGCGACTGTTGCTATGCGAATACCCATCACCAGGAATGGATTCATTTATATCAATCAATAAATGTCTAAATTTAAAACAGAATTTGTCCCTGTTTTAGGGGATTATAAATTTATTTTTTAAATTTAATGTTGTTTACTTAGATGACATTGGTTTTATTATTTGATGTAAATTGGTTGCGATATTACTAAATAGCATTTGCTTATGGTAACTATGAAATACTTTAAATTGTTTAAGGGATGATACTTATGAAAGAAAGTCAAAGCATAGTTTCCATAATGGCAAATAGTTTGAAAAAAATAAGCTTTTGCGAATAACTGTAAAGTATAAAAAGCTGGAATGTGATCAAAATACATAATTTATCTCTTTAAATCGATTCTGAATCTAGGAAGCAGAAAGAAACTATTGAGGCTTGCTTTATTATATTCTCCATACAATATTTCAAGTGCTTACTAAGTTACCGGAAATTCTAGATTTGAGATCCATTCATAAAGATCACATAATAAATCTTAAGTTTATGCTTAATGCGAATTATGGATTTTTAATTATTATCAAAATCATTAACAGAGAAACTATTGATTTTCGACGCAAACTTGTTCAAACAAACAAGGGATGTTAAAATCGCCTAACTTAGACTGTTTTGCCTAGTGTTTTAAAGTTAGAGCTAAATGCAAATATGTGTAGATGTCGACACTATCTTTTTTACATCTTAAAAGCCTGGAACTTTAAAGAGCACATGGCAAGGATGCGGAAACGCTCGTCTTGTCACGATGCCCTTAATTTTAGTTCAAAACCATCCTCTTGTCTCATGTACTTTGATATCATTGATGTATAAGCTGACATCGGCAGTATTGAGTACGAGCCGAGTCAAAGAACAAGGTAAATCATTAGAGCAGGCAAAGACGATAATACAGGCAGAATACGGAACATTGCAAGGGAACATAGGAAGGTTTACTTGCAAACTTAAATTATTACAAAATTATCGACCTTTCCGTACTTGCACCTTGTTCAAAATAATGTTTATATAATTATACAGCCTTATCTGGAATTTGAATAAAATTGATTCCGAAGATTACAATGGGGGTAAATTTTAGTATTGCGTTTATAAGAATGTGTAGAGAAGAAATAGTTTATATTTTACATACGAAATCATTTTCACTCTCTTTCCTATATCCTTAATTAAACTATCTTAGGGTGGTAAATTTATGATTAAAGCTCTGTATAACTTCAAAGAAGGCTCGTGATTTTTTCAATAAGTTGATTAACAGCTGCTTTCGTCGCTGAATTCCAAAAATAGGGCGAATTAAATTATTATTTTTTTAATGGTAGAACAACGCTAAGAGTCATGTGTTTCGTTTACTTTGTGTTCAAGAAGTTTTCCTAAAGCACCGTTTAGAATGTAAAGGCTACAAAAACTATCTTCAACTAGCTACTATAAAAATTCAAACTAGCTGCAAAATAAAATAGAAATATTAAAATTGTACAATCAAAGGTACAGTCTTCCTCAGAAGTAAATAAACATTTTAGTTATGTACATGTTAGTGCCATGACATACTAACAATTGCTTTGCAACCATATTAAACGTATACAATAGTTATTGTGACATTGTACTAAAGTATACGACTGCCTAAGTGATTCGCAGAAGATCGTAAAGTGGTAACAGTAAATACTATTTTTTGTTCTTGCCGTTACATAAGTATTTCTGATGACTTAATGTATTGTTATTTTATAATAATTTCCTTATTATAAGGGATTGTATGTAAACTGATCATAACACATGTCGTGGCATAGCAATTCGCGCATCACATTGAAATACGTACTTAGTGTGTTTAGTTTGTGATAGTCTTTAAAAGCGACACACACGAGCACACGACATTTCATACAAACTCAAGAAAAAATGTAAAAATTCTATAGAAATAGTTTTATTTCCTTACCTTAAAGTACAAGAATATCTTATAAAGTGTTTTCTACTTAGTTTTGAGACTTATGTATCTACTTTAAGTGTACAAATAATTTTCTTAGTTCATTTGCAATCAAAAGTTTGTTTGGAACTTGATACAGCGTTAATGCTCTAAGAAATACATAATATATTTGTTATAACTATTGATTACTAGTGAAAGCTGTGATGGCCATATATTTTTCGTACATTTGTTAGTTTTCAAAACCAAAAGCGGAAAACTAAAACTGAAAAAGTGTGGTTTTTGCAGTTGCTACTTTCCTAGTTAATTCAAAATATCGAATACAGCTTACGTTCTATGCTTAATCTACCTAAATTTAACATAATTTTCCATGTACGTAAAACAATGTTTTGGTAAAATTCATGGCTCACGTGAGCGTGGGATGAACCCTTGCCACTTATAAAACCAACCTACCCTAACTAATTAGGCTTATGAATATAATCAACATCATTATTTGGATTCACGACAAAAATATTAAAACTTTTATGGCAAATATCAGACAGTAGAATAAACTCATTTTTTATAAAAATGATTAGAAGTCCTGTTTAGTTTTGGCTTCAATCATTGCAGACTCTTCTGAACCACCAACGGGAGTGGCGCCTCTGTCGCATTCGGCCGCCAAACACAAGATGGCGGTGCGACCGCGGCGCACACACGGCGCGCCGAGAAGGAAGAAAAATATCCCCGTGAGTATAAACTAATATCTATTAACACATATTATACTCACCCATCTGTCAACGTCAAGTTGCCGGTCCCCATCAGGCGTGACTGTTGACTGCGATTGATGGGTCTGTATGAACGTTCCCGGCAAGTCCACTGCATCATTATATTGGATCTATACTACAGATGCGATGTCTAATGTGAAATTAATATATTTAATTTTAAAGCAACGCGAAAGTTTAGTGTTTAATTTAGCTTATTTACGAATGTAACATTTCAGTACTGTATACAACAGGGGTGTTACTATGAAAGCGTGTAAATGTGTTCTCTCTTTAAACTCGATATACACGAGAATTACACAGCTCATAGTTTCATCCCACTTAAGGAGGCCATACACCATCCTGCCGATTGGAGTTAGCGGAATTTTGCATTCGGCGGCGTCACGCCAAATAAATAGGTAGGATGTTGTATGGCCTTCTTTATAGCACAATCTTGTTATTTCGTCAACAGCTTATGATAATGGGTTAGAATGTTACTCGAGAAGGATTATTTTTTGTCATTGTTTTATTAAAAAAAAAATTACCTTAAAAAAAGCTGAGCTCCAGATTTTTTTTCAGACAAATATATTCCTTTATTATATATAAAACCTTTAACTATCTCTTGAGAAAATTGAACAAATGTTCAAGAGATCGGTTCTGTATAAGAGGCTACTCTTTAAAAGGAAACACTCTCTCGTTAAACGTCAACATAACACTCGTAGCATACATTTCTTTAGCATTTTATAAAAGTAACTCTAGTTATTGCAACCTGTAGATATTGATTACTTCATCAATAATCGACTGCATTTAATATTCTTCTTTTGGGACCATAATCTATTTAGATATCTATATTAACATCCTTTTATTTCTCAATCACAAACGTAGTATATACAAATTTAATTATTTCCTTGACAATGGTATTTGTTTAATTACTTTGACTTTAGCTGTCCCGTAAACTAGTATTTCGAATTACCTAGTTAAACTAAATTACAGTTAATTCCATTTATAAATTAATTATATATAATAATTATTTAGTAATGAAATTATTTATACTTAATATTTAATATTATCTTTCTTATATCTAGGAGTAATTATTTACACCATACTTATTAATGAGAGTTATGGCATCTAAACTATCTTAGAGTCGTTAGAAATTTGAATACTATTAATCAGTTTTAAATTTGATATAATTTTAAACTTACTTTGCTTAATTTTTACATTGGAGCAGCATCAATACTACTTTTAAATATGCCTTTTCAAAATAGGAAATGCAGTGATGTAGGAAGTACGACAGTATTAATTGCTGTTAAACCACTTTCCCATATAATCAATAATATTAATATAAATGGCACTTGCATCACAATATGTTTATAAATTTTCTTGTGCTATTTTTAAATTTACATTTGCACGTTTCGGTGTTAATTATAAGTGTTTAATGAAGAGCTTTTTGTTTCAGATTGCCGCATCAGCCTTGCCTATAACGCCCGAACTGAACGAAGAAATGATACGAAGCACTACTCCTGATGTACTTCGTAAAACCTCAGAAGTTGTAACTGGTAAGGATCAATTTAATTCAACCCAGTATTTAAAATCCGTAGAGTTTTATTATGTTCAAAAATACTAATAAGTGTGAATTTTATATTTCAGAATCATTCTCTTCATCGACCACTACGAAGCATATAATTAGAGAACAGCACGTTAATCGTGAGCTGCAAAGAGTTCTAGAAACTCCTAGCGATACCAAACTAAAGTCATCTTCACTACCTCCGGGTCTTGCTTTAAGTCAACTCGTGGGCCACTCCCCCGCAAAATTAAGCATTGCCGAATCTAATACTCCTCGATCATCTATCAAACGAAGTAAGTCCAGCTCCCAGGATCAATCCTTGAGGGAAACTTCCCCCAAAACCCACGCAAAGTCGACCGAAACCAAAATAATCACTTCCCACTCCGAGGAGAGAATGACAAAGTACCGCACAGATAAAAAGCATGCCGATGAATCTTGCCTGGAAAAAAAATCTAAGTCAGAGAAGAAAATAGAGAATGAAGTTATTAAATCTTCTAAGAGGGAGGAATCGTTCTTCAGCAGATTGTTGCTGAGGAAGAGCGGGAAGAAACCAAAGAAAGACCAGACCGACGGCGAAACTCATCAAGATGTAAAAAGGTCAAAATTTGAGAAACCTCCGGCTCAATACAAACCCGTGGACGCGGAGAGGAGTGGTTTTTCATACGGAGAAGGACATGGTTACAAACCAGTTCCCGCTGAGCGGACACACAAATCTGCCGGGCAGAAGGCTTTTGCTAATCAAATGCATAAGAGAATGGACAATAGGGGTGGCTACGTTCAAGATGGAGCTTATAAGGATGTCTACAGCGCTGCCAAAGTCGCCGGCGTCGAATATAATATCACAGATCTCAAAATCGCCGATGAAACAGATAAACTGCTTAATCAAGAGATGAAAAATCGATTTAGTAGAAGGGAGGAATGCACAGAAAAAAATGAACGTGCAAAACGAAGCTCCTCTAAAGAAGTCGTCGATGAAAATAAAACTGAATCGTTTAGTTTACACCATGACAAGTCGAAAAGGCCCGCCTCTGTGCAAAGATTGATCGATCCAACAAAAGCGTTCATTAGTAATGAAGTAGCAAGCAGGGCTCAAGAGGAATTAATTTCACCTACATTAGTCATCTCGGACGATGAACCTCCACCTCGGGCAATAAGAATAAATAAGATCAACAATGATTACATGTTCCATAGTGGTAGCATGCCCAAAAATATTCCTTACTTCAACCCTGGCTTAGCAATTTCCACTACAACACCACTGCCTAATGCTTTGAGGCATCAGAGTTCAGAAAATGTCAGGAACCGTTCTTCGGAGCGTATTTCAGAATTCACTGAAAAAGCTATTGAATGTAAACGAATGTCCAAAACTGATGAATGCTTTGTAGTTTCTGGCATGAGATCCCTAGGTGATGAGTTTATAGACAGTAGAAGCAGTATCGGTAAATCCCATAGTTTCCGTTACGCTTCGGAGACGACCTCAATCAGTTCTCAAGAAAATCAGATGCCTAGTTTACCAGCTATAGTAGGCATTTCAGAACCTTTGTTAGAAAGCTGGGAGGTCAACTACCGAAAAAATATAAGTGACAGAAATGATCTCTCTAAGAGAGTTTCTGCCAGAAATTATAACATACTACATGGTACTGCCGAAGCTAATTATGATAGCCTGCCTAGTACAGACAGCAGTTACTTAGACAGCCTCAAAAACGATATCACCGAGGACAGGAATGTGTTCACAAACAGTATTCACATTAATCTTGATAGCCATAAACGAGACAGTGACATTTCTCAGATAGAAGCTAAAATCGACGACATCATAAGTTCGCCTAAGCCTATTCTATCACCAATACTCAAATCTAGTTCATTAGATAGTGTTAAAAGTAGTCCAGAGAAGCTAGTAGACGATAGAAGGAAAACTATTTCTGTGGAAAGTGCATTGAGTCAGGGTGGAAAAGTGAGCGGCATACATAAAGAAGTGAAATATGAAGCGGAGAGTTTTATTTCAGTTACGCATATAAATAAAGAGCAAATTCACGTGTTAGCTAAAACTACAGAACATACAAAAATAAATAAGAGTGATGAGAAAGTTCAAAAAGCTGGAAAATCTGGGGTACCGGAATTCCTCAATATTCAACTTAATAAAGTTGACGCCAAGCCGGCCACAAACATTGTATTGACCGCAAATATAACGCCAAAGAAACTGGACAGTCCACAAGCCGAAAAGGAACCAGAGTTGGAAACTTTTCTCATAGTAGAAACAAAACCGGTGCCAAACGTTGAAGTAAAAAACGAAACTCAAACTGCTAAAACCGAAATCACCACTGAAATTACTCGTATGGAAGATAGTATCCCTAAAACTCCGTCGCCCGCTTTCGCAAGAAAGTCCGTTGGACCTGTCACGCCACAAAGCCCTTCAACTCCCAAAAACTTTTTCAAGAAAAAAGCGACTAGCGTCGAGTTGCAAGATAGGCCTGAGAAACTACGAACCAACTCCGTAAGCACCGACGGCAGCAGCGAGAGGATATTCGACAATATCTCCATGGATCAGAAGTCGCATTCGAGTTTTGGAAGCAAGAGTTCCATTCAGAGCACAGACAGCAACGAAGCTAAAACTACAGACAAGCAGGAGGAGGCAGTAGTCTTCCGCAAGAAACCAAACGTTCTCAACAAGGAATTTCGTAATAGTGAAAGGAAAAACGACGACGAACCCGAACTAATGAAAGTGTTTGCGCGACGTTCGCTTAAAATTAAGGATACCGAAGCGGATACTCTCGCTCAAGAGATCGCCGAATCGAAGGACGCCAAAGAGGAGATCAACGATAACTTAGCAAACCGTACTAAAGTACTTAAGAACGAATTTAACGCATCGATCAAATCAAGGGACAGCGATAAAGAGAACGAGGACGCAGCGCCTAAAGATTCCGAAAAGCGAACGGTTGACATCGCTGCCAGAGTTAGCCAGTTTGGCGCTCCGCACTACCAACGAAGCGTCAGCATTAATAGCGTTTCGAACCCAAAACGAGAAAGTGCACCGGTTTACAGGGGTGATGTTAACAAATACAAGAAAGAAGTATCGGATTCGACCCCGGAGAAGCGGCTCAGAAATAGAACGTTCCCGGATCCGGCGAACGATAGGGAGGATATTAAAAGTATTGCCAAAAGTGAAGCATACAAAGCGGATACATTGAAAAGGCCGTGGCAAAAGAAAGAAGAGGAGAAAGGGCGGAGCTCGGCTGGGGAGAAGGAGAAGCGAGAGAGTGCTGTGATAGACAAGGACAGGGAGGGAGAAGGACAGAAAGAGGGAGGAAAGGAAACAGGAGAGGGATTCCGCGGCATCGTGCACGTACGCGCCGAGTGGGAGCGCCGAGCGCAGCAGGGAATGGCCAAGTAGGGTGCTATCAGGTAATATTATCATTCATTGATTTTTAAGTCTAATGTTGCTACAAAAGTTATAGTAACAGATTAATGCAGCCAATTAACACTTGTGGCCCCAGGGACGATTAAGAGACTGTACTATTATGTGGTTTAACTTTCGTTAGAGATAATCCGCAGAGTAACAGATTGTTTTGATTTTTTGCCGTAAGCATTATTTGCCGTTTTTTCATATCTCAATATCGGTAACATTTCAGTTTTAAATATTTTAACTTACTCCTATCTTATCTAAAATTAAATGAAATTCTTAGCAAAACCTAAAGGTTATTAGGAGTTTCAGAAATGTATTGTCGGCGAATAGTGTTTTAGTAAACTAGAAGGCTTTTTAGCAAACGTTCTATTTATATAAGTGTAAAAAAACATTCAGACCTTATATTATGATAGCTTTAATCGTTATAATTGTTTTAGAAAACAAGTTTGTTTGCTTTAACTTATTTATGTTACTCTTTTTGAACGCTTGGCTTTTCTTAATATTTGTGTAAGTACTACTAAAACATATATTTTTTTATTTCCAGGAAGTAGGCGATACCAAGATGTATACAACTACGTAACCTTAATATATTATAGTGATAAAATAAAGCATAGCGACATACAGATACTTTAATTACTAATGTTACTATAGAAATTTATCCAAAACTGTTAAGATCAATGATTTTTGAGTGTTATTACAATTGATTAGAATAGTTCTATTTTATTAAAAAGATAATTATTATGTTATAAAATCATTAATAAACACTGTGAAATACAAATTATATTCCTATAGTTTTTGAGTTGTTTTTTTTTATTATTTCCCTTTTCTTTCTTGAGGCCCTCATTAATTATGGATTAATTCACTTTATTCCATATTTTCAAGGTTTTATTCTGATTCATCTATTTAAATTATTGTAAGCCTCTAGTCGATCTAGCCTTCCTACTTATTACTTTGGTAGGGATTGGGAATTGAATTATAACAAGCTGAGAACTTGACATAAGAAAAATAGACTTACCCTAGATATCAAGTGAATTTATTAAAAGTTAAAACTTTTATTACATTAGTTAGAAATATCCAATTGATTCTATTGATTTTTAGATATCAAGATGTAGCCATGCCACCATGTTCATTGTCGCTACCATTGCTGTTAAAATGTTGGCAATTTTAGTTCGAGTATCTGTTATATGGTAGAGAGTCCTTTGGATTCCGCCCAGCTCGCTCGCTGCCGAGGTTTCGATAGCCCAACGTCTAGTGAAGGTTATTAAATCACTGGCTCCTAGTTAGGCGATCTGCCTAGATTATAAATGTATGGGCACACTTAAATATTATTAACCTTTGCCGCGCAGTTCCACACCGTGTAAGTTACTATCCGCATCGATGCAACGACCTTATGTGTTGTACGATGTCACACCGCATACTTTGGACATAAAATTCTACATAGTTACTTAACTAGAAAAGTTATTCCTATTTAAAAGTAAACTAAGTAAAATTATACAGTTTACTTATGCTACAAATTAGCTCACGTAATCTCTTCTTCAATAGAAATCACTAAGAATGATTTTTAATCAACCGAAAGAATAAGTTTAATTTCAGACACATCTGTTGCAAATTAATGTTCCCTCGGTGAAGCGTCTTGTCAAACTTTTTTTCTATTTTATATTCATCGAGAGATAAAGTGTATTTTGAAATAGCAGGTTGATTTGGTTGTACATAAAATATTACACAAACAAAAAACAACTCGTATACTTGCTCAAAACATATACTTGTTGACTTTGTTGTAATCAACGATTTAATGAAACCACACAGAATAATGTTGCTTTTTGTATTATGTATGGTGACGCCGTATAATATTGTAAATGTCGTTACTTCTGTTAAAGCTGACGAATTTCTTGCACCCATTCTTCTTGCCAGTTAAAGGATGTCCTGAATCGGTGATAGGCAAAAATTTTGGACGATTCGAAATATCTTATTTTTAATTGCATTTGAATAAAATTATCTTATATTCATTATAATATTAGTCTGATCTGTCCTTAAACAGGAGACATAAAACATTCTAACGGATTTTATCAAATTTTTTTAAGCTGTGTCATATTTCCAACAAAAATTAAAGGAATACATGAATAACTCCGTTATTCATTTCTATATCCTTTTTACTAATAATAAGGTTTATTGTAATACCAAAAAGTTATTGTTGTGATATGAATATATGATTTGTTTCAATAAATGTATCTGTACAAATTTTATCCTATCGTTAAAAGCTTTATTATATAAATTATTTTTATAATAATGACTGAAACAAAAATAAAATAGCATGTTATTTTATTTTGATGTTATGGTGCATCAAATATTCCTATAAGGAATTCTGTCTATTTTCGCCAGTAAGATTTGTCAGAAACGAATCCTTCTACATATTTTTTCATACGCCCTTTATTTTGAACACGAACTTTGTGAAAACTGTAGCAATAACTGTGAGAAAACAAAAACATCTGATTGTGGACTTAGGTCAAAGATTGTTGAAGAATCTGTCTTTTTAAGTTTTTTTTTCAACATCAGATATTTTACGAATAGGTAATATTATGTTTTTTTTTATTTTATAAAATATAATTATTAATGAACCAAGTTCAGATCGCCTTAGTGCAAGTAAGCTACCTAATATAGTTAATAAATAGCGAGCTTATTCTGTGAGAATTTATATCAGTTTCTTCATGTCCCCACTGCTCCAATGCCCCACAGGGCTCCCCAGTAGTTGAAAACTCTGTATGCAGGGCGGGGCAAAACGGGAACCCATCAGCTGAACGCAATGCAAGTTTGTGATTCTACCAATAATACAAATTACAGTACCAATTAATGTGCCTTCCAAAGCACGATAGGAGCGTGAGATAATTTTATTTATGATACTAGTTAATAGTGTTAATGGATTTTTCAAATCATTATCATGAGCATATGATATCCACAGAGCTGGAGACACGACTTCTCTATTAATGAGAACACTAGAGAAAATGCACCATAGATCACCAAGTCACATTGGCGGATGCTAACGACGACAAATTGGCTTACAGATTGATTTTGTGCCTTCCGTAGCAAGAAGGAGTTTGAGATAATAAATTTCTCCTCACCCGTTTACCGCCCCTCGCGGAAGTTGCCTAACATCCGTTATCCTAGGCTGAACGCGTTAACCACTGTGCTATCGAGCGCCTCGTCCATGTGGGAATGGATAGGTTCAAACGAAGAGTTATAATGAAACAGAAACCCTACTACATATTATGACAATACTACAGCGTGCTTGAAATGATTATATTCATGAAACAAGTGATAATGTGCTGTGGATGCTTAATCTCATATTTATTGGATTGTGTATGTATGTATGCATATAGGGATATGTATAATATAAATACATAAATAAATAGATCATTACAACAAATACAAACACGCACAGACAAACACATGCGTACACAAACACGCGCGCGCGCGCGCGCACGCACACACACACACACACACCAATTCACAAACACATGAATACATGCTTAGTTTAAATAGAAATATCGGTCTTCACGACACAGGGAATCCTAGTTTGAAGTCCTGTGAAACTGTTAGCAATTAAATATTACTGTTACAATAATACTCAATGAACCTTTGATTCTAACAGTTACCTATTCATGTGCTGTGTTGTAAATTGAACTCAAATAAAATTTATTTCTATTATTATTATTACTAACTCGAATAAAGTGCGTGACGTCAGCTTGAGAGAAGAATTGAAGATCTAATTAATGCTACTTGTCGTTTTTGAATAAAAAAAACTACAGCATAAAATTCTAAGTCAGAGAGAGAAAAAAATACACTGGCGGGTTAGCTTATATATATGGGTAAATCTACGCCAAATTAAATTAATTATTTATCAAATTTGTGCAATTTATAGTTCCAGAGACACCTGTAATTACGAGACCTCAGATTTTTTTGAATGTGCGATAAATATGTATGTATGTATCAACCAACTCGTCGCTTTTTTGTGATCTATCGAATTTGGTCGGTTAACCAGTTCCTATATTATTGTAGTAGTTTTCTTCTTTAACACGAATTATTTTTATATAAAGTCAGAATATATAGTCAGAAGTTATCTCAGTTTCGGTTTAACATGGCGTGACGCGACAACGCAAAAACGCGTGTATGTGCTATCTTTATAACTTTTCATGGGTGTCAAGATTTCCAAGATGAACCGAATATAGTTTTTGATGAGCCAAAACGTGTGATAATTTAGGCGTTAGAATTTATTCCTGTTTGAATAAGAAATCATTAGGTACTAAACATTTTAGCAAATGTTACTTAAAAATCATATACAACACGCACACACAGAAGTGTCCGGGCTCTGAGATTCTGAGAAATATCTTTAGAACCATAAATTACTACTAAAATAAGCTACCTTTCAGTGTTTTTCTGTCTCTCCTATCAGTTGTTAAGATTTTCTCTTTCTTGCTAGAGCACAGTTTCTTCAGCGCGATTAGTCTTTTATTTCTTCCGCTCTGACACTAGTATTGACGACATATATTTATACTTGACGTCCGTTCGGTGCAAAGTAGCGATCCTACCACTCGCACCGACGGTCCTGGGTTCAAGTCCCTGACGAGACTATCGACGATATGACGGAAGTGACCCATATCTAAATACTCAAAAATTAAACTGTTTATAGCTACAACGTGACAAAATAAAAATAATAATTCAATTCAATATTGTGGTTTTGATTTATTTCAGAATAGCTCTTACTTAGCTTACTATGGGTCGAGGACTTGAATTTTTCTTTTCTCCCTTATCTTTTGTGTTATTGTTGAGTTTATATTTTAAAATGAAACACAATTTCACGTTTACCTACCTATTTATCGCTCCGGAAAGTATACTATGGCAAAGTTATTGCCTACTTACCTAGTAACCACTAATCCCGCCAAAATTAGTGTTTAAACTCTTGGCATTAGTTGGTTTTGTTTTTTCTTTGGCCTCTTCCAATTTGAAAAAGCAAAAGCCAAATCATACAGCCTAGATTTACGTGAAATTTGATGAAAATATCAAATTTTGGCAATACTTATAATACTACTGTGTATTATAAGTATTGCAAAATATTATATTTTTATGTAGGTATATCAAAGAATCAAAAAGGAGACACCCAAAATTACCAGAACTCAAAAAATTCCAATATATACGTTCATTTGAGCGCAACGTTTTTTGCAATTTAGTAAGTACTTAGGTAGTAAGTATTTGAAATTATTATAAAATGAAGAGAAATTTACAATCCTGGTTACAAAATGATAAGTAATATTTGTATCTCAGTTTTTTATATAGCCATAGAGCAACAAAGAAAAGTCCATTTACACGGTTGGACCACCCTTTTTAAATTAAGGGTGGATGCCAAAAGAGCGATCGTACGCCTGTAAAAGCACCCCACGCTTGGGGGTCGTTCTGCGCACGCATGCGTGTTGATCGTCAGAGTTAACCCCAATACAGCTCGACTACAGAAGCCACCATTTTGTACTTTCATTTATTCATTATTTTCCATACAAATATCTCGTTCAGATTCTGTCTATGAAAGCTGGCGATATAATATTTACAAAAGACTAAACTGTGAAGTGTCTGCGAACAGAAGTAAACAGCTGTGGCAACATTTTTCACGCGTGTGTGTTACTTACGTAATATTTTTTTGGAAAATCTACGACTGTTCAAGATTTCGGTATCGGTTTGAGGTGAGATATCTCTTTTATTGTTGTATATTTTTTTATGTTTAAAACATATGTCTTAATCTCTACTTAAATAGTCTAGTCTAGAAATAGTTCACACATTGATTTTTACTTAAACTTAGGTACGTGAACTTAGGTACCCAAATATTCTTAAGACGCATGAAAGGTCGAAAATTTAAATGAAACCTTACGGCAATCAACGTAAAGGTTACTGTTATGCGTCGCAAAGAACAAAAATTGTTCCATATTAAAGAGGTAAAGTCTGACAAAATAATAATAATATAGGTATGCCATTATTCGGCATTAGACTAATCTAACCAACTAATTTTTGCTTGTTTAAATGTAGGATGGAAGTAAATAGTAATGGCTGCTGTCCATATATCTGATATCTATTTTATCTACTATATTTACATATATATGGTAAAATACTTAAACTTGCTTAAAAATATGCTTGTATTTTTTAAATAACGGAATTCTGTACTTTTAATAAAATAGTATTTATTCAATACCTAGTCGTTAAATGTATTACGCAATATGTTTTAGTCGTTTTTTTCTGATTTCAACATTTAATTAAATTTTGCATAGTTATTTATCCTTAAATTATAAGTCAGATAGCAGCAGGAAAAATAAAAAAGAGTCTAACTAGATATTCAGACCATTGGATGACGTTGACATGACAAACAAAATGGCGGAGAGTTTTCTTACTGCCCAATTTCCGTATTATTAATTTCCTTTTTACTGCCTGTTCTTTTGTAGCTGTATTGTAGTATTTTTTTTAATAAATACGCGTAAAATGTAGGTTCTAGAGAAAACTTTGACTATGAAAGTAGACGATTTACTTTATTCTTAGGTTTACACTTTCGATTTACAGTTGAATCATATTTATTGGATAGCTTGAGTAGCAAAGCTAACCCAAAGGCACAGTTTTTTAATAATAAAGGGCGGAGTTTTTTTACTATTAACTTACTCCAAACCTGTTTAATCTTAAGTCCAACTGAGGGTACTTGATATTTTACGAGTTGCTGTACTTGAAATGACACTGGTTAAAAATATTTACAACTTAACTGTAAATAGAATTTCCACAACCAGGGAAATTTATCTTATAAAAATATATTTTCATTGTTAGTATTTTGTTTTTTTTCTTATTTTAATTGTTAGGTAGTTATTTGCTTTGTTCTACAAATCTTAACTTAAAACGGACTATCTTAGTCATTTAAAAATATAATTTCTTATAATAATAATTTACAAATATCTGAGAAAAGGAATATTATTTGTAGGCACTACGTAAGTAATACCACTCTTTGCCCATGGACCCACTACTAGGCAATAGGCAGATTAATTTACCCGTGATTGCATTATTTTAGGGATTACAATTTAATTAATATTTCGACTACTGACTATTTCGATATCACATTAATTAACAACCAATAACCAACGTAAGCACATAATAATAGCATATTAGTTACGTTAAAAGCGCTAACATATTACGATGAGAAGAATAATTTTCTTGTGGTTTAAGAGTTGAGAAGCGAAATTCCTTGAAATTTCACACGTATCAAAATGAACCCATTCGACTAAAAAGTCTTTTTTATATATATATAAACTAGCTGACCCAGCCACGCGTTGCTGTGGCAGTAATATTATTTTTCTAAAATAAAAGATTTTTTCTAAAATAAAAGTAGCCTAAGTTACTCCTTATTACATCAGCTACTTGCCAATAAAAGTCCCGTCAAAATCGGTCCAGCCATTTCAGAGGTTAGCCGGAACAAACAGACAGACAGACAAAAATTGTAAAACATGTTATTTTGGTGTATGCACCGTATATATATTCATATGCATGTAGTAAAAAACGGTTATTTCAATATTACAAACAGACACTCCAATTTTATTTATATGTATAGATAATTATCCGATTTTGATATTATGTTGATAATGAGATCCATTATCAATATTCTTCGTATTTGTGAATATTTATTGTGGCTTACTGTTCCACAACAACATATAACGCGTCGGAAAACTATAAATAAATCAAGTGAGGGTTCGTGTCTACATTGTTTGAAGATTGTCACTGTGGAGTGAAGTTTATTATAGAGAACAAAGCAAGTGTCGCACGTGTATTATCTACCCGTGAAGTAAACTCTCAACCTGCTATATTAGGGAAGTTGTATTAGCCCTTGAGAACGAAATAGAAACAGCCTTGACACAAATTATATTAAGACACGATTTTACCATCCTATGTGATGAATTTAATTTAAATAATGTAAAACCAAGGGCACCAATAAGTGGTATCAAAGAGAGCACAAGAAAAAATAATGCACTTTGTATTGTTATTAGATTTATGTAAAAAATTAGGTTAGTTTTCATAAAATACCACGTTTTACGTCATCATTCTATGATATTTAAATATAATAATGTTATTTTTTTATACTCATTTTAAGCACACTTTAAGCTCGTTTGTGCGATCGAGTTCGTTTGTTCCAATTAATATATGGAGCCAATCAAATAACCATTTATGATAAAATATCTCCTGCAAATATTATAGACAAATGAGAAAATTCACGTATCAACAAAAAAGTATTATGAAAATTCAGTCAGTCACCATATATTTGTATATTCAAATTATTTTATCTATCTCTCTACTTAACTTATATTTGTGTTTCATTATTCTTTTAAAAAAGGGTACACATATGGATTAAGCAAGCAAGCATTGCGCAGTTTAATAAGCCTACCGAAGCTATATATTTAATAAATATACCTATACTCTCTATGTTATTAATAGTAAGGCTGGTGCCTTAAATTTTAGCTGTTATAATTGAAGTTAAAGAATATCTGACGCTTACATTTGACATGCATCATTTACGTTTTTGTATACAACTGTGGGATTTATTAAAATACTTGCCGATCATCGCTTGTCATGTTCTTGGTAGTTGGTAGGTAGTTTTTTATTTTTCATTTTTTTCAGAAAAATAAAAAACTACCTCCAAAAAGATTATATACATATGCGTTTCTTAGAACTTTTTGATCCACCCTCGTAAGAATCAAACATAATGGATCAAAACAGTAAAGCCTATAATTTTTCAGTACCTTCATAAATGTAAGTGTCCAAATCAATTGCTATGACATAATACGTTGGCAGGAGATGTAGAGAACGTTTGTTTTGTAGAGAGTGTTTGACCAATATGTGGATAGAGATGTGTTTTTTTTTTTTATCAAATTACATTATGCTTTTATATTATGAAGCAACTTCATTACCTAATTGGACATTTGCTTAATGCAAGTGTGTAAAATTAAGAATAAAATATTAGTTTTTATAATATTTCATCATAATTATATTTGTTAGTGCAGTTATTAGACTTAGTATATGAGATTTCTAATAATACAGTTTAAGTTATAAATTCATTCCTTATGATACGAAGAAGCAAGGTAAATTCTTGTCTTTAGCCCATTAAAAATGCATGCAGTAGTCAGTCAAATGTATGCAGTAGTCTATTAAAAATATATTACAATTTCCAAATATCAAGTATTTGTGGACTGTACTGTACTATTATATGAAGACAGATAAGATTTAGGCTTGAACAAGACCAAATCAAACAGTTATACATGCCAGGAATCCTGTGTTACGTATCATTTATATAATTCAAACAATACTCGTTCAACTACTTAAAATAACATAAAAAATGTACGTTCCAATTCAGAGTCCTCCAAAGTGTCTTGAAATTATGCGATGAATCCAGAGACTTTACATAATGGCCGACCATCAATAATAATTTTGTTGTATTAAAATTTATTGCCCTCCAGCTAAAAGCAGGTACTCGTACACTTTGTGAATTATAAACGGGATTCTTTAGCAAGTTCAGTAGATACGAAACTTAACCATCCTTTTAAATATGCATTGTTGAGTTGAAGGGATTTACATAGAATCAGAGAGTCTGGGTGTTATAGTGAATTGATTCGATATAACATGCTTAATGTGAATGAAAAAAGTAGCTTTCTTTTGTTCTATGATACTTTAATTTTTCTCAATCCTAAACCTATTCCTATTATCCTAAAGTCGACCCGGATTCAATGCAAGATATCAATATGGTTTCATCGTTAGGCCTATGTCTAATAAAGTCGAAACTTCAGGGCATATGCTTATGGACAAATCACAGTTGCGTGAACAGGCCCTTATCTACTACGAGGGATACTAGGCCCTAGAATTTAATACTGGTTGCAATGTTTATAATTAGAAGTTACTTACTTTGTTATTATTGTTTACTTAAATAAATTTATACTTGTTAATTATGAAAGGGTGGAAAATTATTAAGGGAGGAACAATACGATCTAATATCACACCTGGTAAGAAATATTTTTAATGGTTTCTTATCTCAAATTGAGAAACTAAACATGCCCGGTCTTTTAAAACGTTAATTTTTCAACGTATTTACACATTATTTTATTCACTATAATTTTTCTATAGACAAGGAAGGTTTACATAGATAAGGGTTTTTGAATTTAATTTTACGATTCTATTGCTATTCTTTTAGTGTATTTAGAAGTTTAGTATGTTTTAATGTTACAATCCGTTTAGTACGTTTCGAAGAAAAATGAATGTAAATGCAAGGAATAACACAAGTCTTATGTTACCAACATAAATTACGTAAAGCTAAGTTTAATGAGTGCCTTGAAAAGGGCAATCGCTCTATGTCATACTAATTTTAAGTCACAATTTGTGTAAGTGTTGTTTAACTCTAACTGTTCGATATTGTAGCTATAAGTTATGTTTATTTCAGTGTACGTCAACGTAACTGAACATACAAGCAATATTTAACTTTAATTTTGTGGATAAATTGTCACCTGGATAAAACATGATGTGGCTTATATCCATCTAGCGAAATGTACTTTTCCAATGATAAAATAACTTCTCACTTATAAACAAACTCGGTGAGATCAACGGCGCAGCAATTGGCGTTCGTCCTACGATCAAGGATGTTAAACAACCTTCGCAAAGGTCATTCTTCAGATGGATGAGCTAAAATTTACTACCGTGTACTGTGCGATATCATCCGCGCTTCTAAGGGCACGAAATTCGTTGGTACCGGTGGCATCTATTGCTTGTTATCAAAACCAATATCCAATAGGCTAGGGTGGTGATTTGTAATCTGTTTCTTTCCACCAGGAACTGGAAATCAAACTGATGATGATGGCAAATAGTAGTAAATAGTAACAATGGAGCATAAATTATAATACTTCTAACAGACTATCAATTACAGTGACAAAATGAACCTTGAACATTATGACAGTACAGGTAAACATAAAAGTGAAGCCGTATGTTTATTTATTGCTGTACTAAAGAAGCAAGGAGGTTAACCAACCGATCCGTCAACGTGACGGACGCGGGTCGGGCCGGCCCACAACCACTTTATTGCTGCCTAAAACAGTTATTTATTTATGACCCCTTCTTTATTTACCACTTACCTTCCTTGGTCTAGTCTTCTCCACATCATTGGGTATTGATAACGATGTGGCAACATTGATATTACCATTTATTTTGAATACTACTACTAAACCACATACCGTTAACACACACAACACAGTCAATAATAATTCATAGAAGTATAAAAAGGTTATACCGCGGCGACCCCATATAGTAAGATATATGCATTTATGTCATCAGGTCTCATATACATACTTTGTCTATGTTTTCTATAGACCGATAGTGAGGATAATTTTTAAAAGAACGAAAATATCGCTTTTAGGATTACTTATCTTTCAATACAATTGTAATGTAAAACAAATATGAACCTATTTTATAACGATAGATTTTTAAGTTTAATAATGATTCAGCACCTGTAACTATATTTTGACGTTCAATACATTGTAACTGGCATGTAATGTAATGAAAGATAAATAACATTTATTCACCAGGTAACATAGAAAACAAGATCATACAGAGATTTTGGTGATTTATCCAGTTAGTCCATGGTTAAGGGTTCTAGATGAAGTGCGCTGCCATCTTCCGGTTTTTTCTTAAATCAGGTAAACATCAGATGACATAAATGCTAAGAAATTTTCCGTGGTGCATAAAAAAATATTAACAAAATTTAAGATCAATTTTATGTGAAAATATGTTGTGATTACCTTTTTGAAGGGACGATGTAATGATTGTGACTTTTAGAATTGATTGTTCAAATTGAATAATATTATTATTTTGCAAAATAAATGTCTCATTAACTTAATCTACCAATCAAAACGCCATACCAAAAACATTTCATTATTAATTGAAAATCAGTCTCAAGGGCAAATTCTCTTATTGACTACCTACCAATTTATTATAACAAACAAATTAAACATATAAAGAAATTGCTCTTTCCCAAATTTAAAAGCAAAGTTTTAACTGTTGTAACTATGGACATAGAATAGTATTATTTGTCTGAAAGATCAAGAAGGTAGAACAAGAGTCGTAAACGCTAATGTTACTGTAACATTTTCCAACTAGCAATACTCTGGTGCGATCTGAAAAAAAATATAGTAGGTCTTTAAAATACCAACCCCTGCTGACATTTTAAAAACCCACAATCCGTCCGAAATAATTACTCTTATCTCAATTATTTTATATATGTTATCATTTTTTCATAGCATTGAATAGTGAAATGCGAAAAACGATCGCTATTCAATATACTACGTATTACGATCGACATTTGTATCACTATCATTACAAGGTGGCATATAGGATATTTATTTATTTACTGCAGTTGCATAGACGACATCAAATGAAAAATTAAACCATCAAATTAATGAACAAATGATGATTCTCATTATTTTTTAATTTTTAATACTCTCAAGAGTTAATATAGATGTCCCCTTTAAATTGCCAAGAAAACCTAGATAGAACTCATTTGTAACTCTAAATCAAACTTAAGTTTGTTTTCTCCTTTAAATAGAATAGTTCTTTCTATACAACTCACTGTCAAAGTCGACTAATCTCGATATATTCTGAGGTTTTTGAACGTATTAAGATCTATATGTCTAAGCTTACATAATTTAAAGAAGTGAATACCTAAGAACGTACGTTACTATAATGAGTTGGTTTATATAATTATAAGATTCTTACTCTTCTTTAACCTGTAACTGTGTAAATATGTATAATTGTAATGCTTATAATAGTAATAAATATTGCTTTTATTTTTTGTATTGCATGCCGTTTTCGTCTCTAATTAAGGTTTCACTTGATCAAGAAATTATTATGTTTGTATCTGTTTTGTGATTGTATAAGTACAACCTTGTCGGTGATAAGTTTAATAAATAAATCGATACAGAAAAAACAAAGCAAAAAATAAGAAAATTTAAAATGTTTGATGTTTTTAAAATTGATGATCAAGATTTTATGTCTTCAACTTCAGCTAAAGGAATTGCGTCTTGCTTTTCCTCCTAAATAAAGTATTATTTATGACTCAAGAAAAGTGCGTTTCTCAGTCTCGGGTGGTTTTAAAGCATTTGCTTACGGCTCGGGTATGAACAGCGCCCTCGTCAGTAATCTGTCACTTTCTCTCCTTGGTAAACAATGTAGGTACTAGTATTAATACTTTCGTGGTGGTACGTAATCGTGTCTAAAACCATTTTATTTAATTTTACGAGTTTTAGAACAGTGCTGTAAATAAATTCGATTGAGAGCAAGGGCATTAAGTATTCGCTGTAAATAGAAATGCTTAGTAACGAAAACTAGCCTCAGGCCTAACAGGCCGGCTAAAACTAGATAGTTTTAGCGAGTTTTTTTTGCGTGCTGCGGTTATTATATGTGATGTAGGTTGAAACGGTCGCATTATTTTAAAACCAAAAAAAATAATTTGAAACTTATTGCTTTAGTTTGACCAATATTCCAATTAGCGTTTCTTTTACTATTTCAGCGTGTCGTGTGAGAACTTAAAGCGTTACATTATACATTACAAAGAATATTATACGAAAGAATCGCTTGATGACGACCATTTGGTGCCAAGGTAGCGATCCTGCCTTTCGCACTGCCGGTCCTGGGTTCGAATCCCGGCAGGGGCAGATGTTTGTAAGATGAATACAAGCATTTGTACTCAGTCATGGGTATTTTATATAAATTCATATAAATATTACATATCTCTGTATCATATATGTACCGCTATCCGTTACCTTAGTATCCATAAAACAAGTCTTATAGTGCTTACTTTGGGCTAGGATCATTGGTGTAAATGTAAGACATATTATTATTATTATTATCAATAGCAGGTAAAGCTGCCTCATATAATTAATATACAACAAGCTTTTAATTTTTCGGATTGTAGCTCGCTTATGTCTTGCTCGTCCATTTCATGAATACATGCTAGCTTTTAAGTTTATGGAACCTTAAAAGTGATGAACCTTTCCGTCAAAACATTACTTTTTGCACTTAAGTATCACGTAACGACAAATCCAGACACGACATTGCACCCTTAGATTAAGCATATAATAAAGTCGACTGTTATAGTAGGTACTCATGTATTTTTCTATTTGACATATTTGATAGAATCAGGCGTTACTTGGCGGAAGTCCATATCCATTAGTAAAATAAAAATATGTAGCTTACTTCCGCAAATCTCAAGCAGTGTGTACCGCCCACCCGCCCGCAAATAAATGCAGGAACCGCAGACACCGGTCCCTTCGCCAACTGATTTACACGTGTTTCGCCCCCACACGGAGCATCATCAGGAGCTGTTAGACCATGCAATAACGAGCACTAAGTACTGAGATTTGCGGAAGTAAGCTACATATTTTTATTTTACTAATCTATTTGACATATGCACAGTGTAACAAAATTAAACTAGTCCGCTTGACTTCGGCGACAAGCTGATCTTTTTCTCCAGTAAAAATTTGTTTAGATATAAAAAGTTAAACATTAATTAGGAAGTAATCAATTACTTTAAGTTCAGTATGATCTATATGTGGAATAAGAAAAACAACACGTAACTTGTGTATGTGGCGAACGATACTGGTTCACATAGCCCGAGGCCATAATATCAATTTTTAATTTATGCTATGGTAATCAATTTTTCTATGAAGAAGCCGTCGGCGTTTGCCACAATGCCGTCTAGTGCCGGCGAAAACGATTTCGTACCTAGTTAGTTAAATTGCATATGTCCTTTGTCACTCTTAAGCGGAGAATCTGTGGATGAAACTATTAAAAATACATATCTTATAATTAGAAGTAAATATAATCTTTTTTCTAAGAAATTTCTTGATGAACGTATGCCAACAGAGGCATCCTACGTCACCTGGTGCCAATGGTTGCGTCTCAATACTAGTAAATATACAAAGCGTTTAAATACTTTTAATTATTAATGACAAATTGATGAGCTAGCGAACAAAGTTAATAAAGTACACAAGAAATAATTACTAGTCTGGTTTTTAAGATGTTTAAAGAGATATTGAATAAAATATTATTAGGCTTAAACAATTTGTTGTTTCTTAATTACTCTAAATTAGTTTTGATTTTATCTGTGTGCAAGTTATTTTTGTTGTTTTTATAAAACTAATGATAAATCTTAAATGTGCAAAGATGCAAAAATGTATAGTAAGATATTGAACCTTTATATTTTAATGAACGATTATCAATGAAAACGTCCTCACTTTTTGAAACAATTCATCATAATAATAGAAACATGAATTAATTAATTTTTAGCAAGTCTTCAGGCAGATTTAATTAAAAGTGAGTTCAAATTTAAGAAGAGCGAATCGTAAATATAAAATACGGCCAAATATTTCTTGATTCTTCCAAGTATGTATTAAGTTTCATTCAAAGTCAGTACCCTATGTACAAACTAAAAGATTGGTCGTCATTAAAGAAAGAGAGGGGATTCTACAGGATCTGTGTTCAATGTGTTATTAAATATGGTATGCAATTATTAGTTTTTTGAACTATAATTAAGAGGGCTTGCCACATTTTATCGTTAAGTAACCCAGATAAAGGTTTTTTGATTGCGATGACTTGTAGGGTTGTCTTTTACTTCTTAATATTCATAAGTATTCCATTTTTTACACTAAAACGCTTGAAAGGCAGACGAACAACCAACTGGTTCTGTAAGAGTTCCTTTATTTCTTTTGCGGTATTATTACCCGAAGCAATATTAGATCATTTTGTTTTTCACCTCCACGATTAAGTATTAGTTATAAATAAACTTATTAGAAAGCATCACATGTTTTGCTCAGCCAAGTATTGAATTTGATTCATAATGAGATTCGAACTGTGGAGTCCACTTTCAAACATTCATGAAAAATCAGGTAGGTACCTATTAAATTTTGCCTAAATTGTCACAAGAGTCAATATGCATATATTTAGTACATGACACACACATTTATGTCTATGACACTAGTTTCGGTAATATAAATATTATCCGTACCATTTGTAAGTTATTTATTGATTTATGGGTTAAGTTTTACGGTGTAGTGGAAAGGCTGGTTCACCACCACTCTTGTTTTGCGGCCACAATATGTTTAAAGTAAAGTTAAACTCCTTGTTTATACTCGTAAGCAAAAGAATTGGAGTTCAATGTTTTTACGGCGGCTTGTAATAACAATAAACTACGTTGCTGCTCAGCTTAGACGCCATGAAAACATGTTTTTCCACTACATATGAAACACAATGTAGACGGTGTAGTAAAACTTTGAGAACAAAAACAATTATATGTGACAGATTTTAGGTTCAAAATCTTCTATTGCAAGGTTTAGTTTTTGATAATTAAAATTACGGCTTTATATTTCTTTTAATAACACGTTGGGTTCCAGAAAAGGACGTTACTGTATAGCATTGGTTGTAATAATACGTTTTAAAACTAATGCGATATATTTCGCACCACATTGGTCTCCAAATATTCGCCACTACACACAATAACTTCACTACTTCAAATATATTAGCTTTTCCTACAATAAACTTACACTTAATAAAGACGTTTTTCGCTACAATGTCCAGGTGTAACATAAACCCTATTGTTTCTGAGCACACCGTTACTGAGCAGAACACAGAAAGTGATACTTTTTCTTAATAAACACTTCACTTAGTTCTTCACTAAGTTTGTTCGTTACTTATGAAAAATATCGTATATCATGATATGTGATCTCATAAAACTAAGCGTACTTATATTATTTTTTCATGATGAAAGGTTGAAAATGTACGGATAAAATATAAAGAACTATGATTACAGGACGAAGACCTTATACTTAGTAAAGTCGATATAATACACAAAATTAGGCATATTGTAGACACGGCTATTGATGGGGAGTTGAACCTCATGCGAAGATATTCATTTTCGCATTTCCCATGATATTAGGAATTAATTAAGTGTTTTATTTTAGTGTCTACACTTTTGCTACACTTTACACTAATTAAATACATCTCAGATTAGAATTGAATATCGAAAAATTTACCTTAATTAATAAAATCATTGCACAACAATTAGACAATATCAGTCATAATTCAATGAATATAGAAGCTTTTTTTTTTAATTGTATATGTCAGTACAATCTTTAACGATTTGTCTGTTTTTATGATATAGGTTATCTCTACAGTATGCCAGCGTTTAAAGTTCTCGTTGTAAATATCCGTAAGTTTACTGAAGTACTGTTTCTCTGAAATTTTAAGCCGTGTTGTCCTGTGTCTACGTCATATTTGTATTCGCCCCTGCACTCCTCACTCTCGCTCCCCATATACTCCCCACTTCCCCCCTCGCATCACCATAATTATTAATTAATTTATTTATTCGTTTATTATCATTTTGTCTCCAAAATTATTTTATCAATTAAGTCGCTATATAAAACAAATTTATATTCATGAGATTTCATTGCGTTGGGAGTAAGGAGTAACGAAAAGTCTACGATTATTCAAGAACTGTTAACGAGTTATTTTAATCCTCCTTCGTGTGTTCTAACTTCATGTCATATCAGGCATTTTGATTTACTTGGACATAAACACAGCATATACGTGCACATGACGTGAGCGGTGGGTCGATAATTCTGTGACGTGTGATCGTGATTCATCGTTCCACCTTCAACTTTGCTGATTTCAAAGTCACAATACCATCGAAACCGTATCTAAGTGTTAGCTCGTCACTAGCCCATAAGATATCATGTTTTGTTTACTTTGAACCAAATAATGTTAGCCC
Source organism: Calamotropha paludella (assembly GCA_927399485.1). NCBI lineage: Eukaryota > Metazoa > Arthropoda > Insecta > Lepidoptera > Crambidae > Calamotropha > Calamotropha paludella. Next base: position 11,940,968 of record OV656803.1, on the reverse strand, counting down.
ATAGAATATCATGTTACTTTTAGTCAAATAATGTTAACTCGTCACTAGGCCATAGAATATCATGTTTTGTTTACTTTAAGTCAAATGTATAAATATTAATAGAAGAGCCGGCATTCTTGTTTTGTCATTTTAACTGTGAACACGCCTATAGAATAAATAGTTGATTATTAAAGTGATCGTCGTTTATTTTTGGAGAATTTGAACTGATACCTTTCAGTTCAGAAGTGGGATTATCAAGCCCACCTATTATTTCGCTGGATACATCCTGCAAAATGAGTAACGATTCCGATAGAAGTGAAGGAAATACACCGCCTCGCAAACGTAACAGAAATCGTAGTCGACAGGAAAAACAGAAGAAATTGAGAAAAAGTGAAAGTTATGATGATTTAGAACACAGGCAGAAGGAATGTCGGGAATTGGGCATACGTCGGACCTCGAGAACACGCGAAAAGTCGAATGAACGTCGAAAATCACGCACTCACCGAGAATCGAGTAGACATCGAAGATCGTGCACGCCGCAGACGGATAGTGATGTGAATACGCAACACGCGTCGGGTACGAGGAAGAAGAGTTCGCGCCGAGCATCGAGTATACATCGAGCGTCGAGCATGCATGGTGCGTCGAGCACACATCGCGTCTCGATCACACGTCACGCGTTAAGCACGCGCCGATCGACGAGTACGCACCGCGCCCCTGACCTGTCACCGGAGTCGCATGTGAGTCGTTCCAATTTTGGTGATAATAGTACTCAATTATTGTTAATGGAATTGATTAAGTCTTTGTCTAGTAATCGTCCCGAAGGAAATAAATTCCCTATGTTAGGTAATGTGATACCTGAGTTCGACCCCATGATAAAGGGCCAAACAATCAACATGTGGCTCAATAAAGTCGAAGAATGTGCGCGCTTATATAAATGGGGTGATGATCAAATCATTCACTATGCACTGCCTAAGTTGAGCGGCGTCGCTAAGTCGTGGTACCAATCATTACCGTCAATGTCGTTTTCGTGGTACGAGTGGAAAACCAAGTTGCTTGATTCTTTTCCAAGTAGCGAGGACTATGCAGAATTATTAAATGAGATGTTGTCTAAGAGAGCTAAGTTTAACGATTCTTTGGAATAATATTATTACGATAAGCTTAACCTGCTAAATCGTTGTGAGATAAAAGGTAAACGTGCCGTCGACTGTTTATTGCATGGTTTAGATGATCGATCATTAAGGTTAGGTGCGAAGGCAGTACAATGTAAGGAGCCCGAACAAGTACTAGAATACTTTCAATCAATAAAACAACAAAACCGTGATTCGGATAATAGACAAAAGATTCTCAATGACAGGAAAATAGTTGCAAATTCTACTCAGTCCACCAATTCTAAATTACCGCGTTCACGTGAGAGTACTGGTTCTATAATTTGTTATAATTGCAACGAAGCAGGCCATTATAGTTTCAAGTGTACAAAGAAAATCCTTAAGTGTAATATTTGCAATAGATTAGGACATTTAACTACTTCCTGCCCGAAATTACCAGCCGTTGATAACAATAAGTCTGATCCTACAGAAAAATCAGTTATGAAACTGGATACGATAAGTATGACAGATGATAAATACTTAATCGACTTGAAAATAAATGGCCAACTTCTTAAGGGCTATGTAGACCTAGGTAGTCAGTGTACCCTGATACGTCGCGGTGAGGCTGAACAATTAGGAATTATGTGGACAACAACTGGCCAATTACCAATTATGCGCGGTATAGGAAACAACATTGTTTTACCTTTAGGCAAAGCTGTTGTGCGTATAGACATACACAATATAACGGAGATGGTTGAAGTCTATGTAGTCGATAATAGTGTAATGAAATATGGCATTCTTATTGGTCATAGTTTTACTGAGAAACCAGGAATAGTGATCACAAAAACAAACGATAAACTAATTTTTGAACGAATATCGTCCCTAAAAATGCAGTTATTTATGGCTGATAGTGTTATTATCCCACCAAATGGTATGAAGATAGTGAAAATAAAGAGCAATAGCGATGATTATTCAGGTATGCTGTATGTAAATGGTTCCTTAAGAGGTTGCCCCGGTAAAGAGTATTATATGATGCCTGGTGAATATACAATGGTCAATGGTACAGGCGCATTATTAGTGGGCAATTTTTCTAACGTACCGGTAGAAATAGAAGATGGAGTACTGATAACGAGAGCTATGCGCACGAACGAATGTAAAACTGTTAATATAATAAATTTTAATGATCCGGGAGTTAAAGATTCGTTAAATTTTGGCTGTCAATTAGCAGAAAATGATGTTGAACGACTTAAGAATATGTTACTACTATTTGAAGATTGCTTTTCAAATAATTTAATGGACATCGGTTACACTAATGTAGATCAAATGAAAATTGAATTAACAGACATGACCCCGGTAGTGTATAGACCGTATAGGTTATCATATCCTGAAAGGGAACTTGTTCGATCAATGGTAAGGGAGATGTTAGATGCTGACATCATTTGTGAATCAAATTCTGCCTACGCAAGCCCAGTTCTATTAGTAAAGAAGAAAACAGGGGATAAGAGGCTTTGCATAGATTATCGGGCACTTAACAAAAAGACGAAGAAGGAACATTTCCCTTTACCATTGATTGATGACCAGTTAGATAGATTAGCTGGCAATTCCTTGTTTATCGCTCTTGATTTAGCATCGGGATATTTTCAAATACCCGTAGAAGAATATTCACAAGACAAGACGGCGTTTGTAACTTCGGACGGCCAATACCAATTTAAAAGAATGCCGTTTAGTCTGGCCAATGCTCCGTCGGTCTTTCAGAGGACTATGAATAGGGTATTATCTAAACTTGAGTATACGCTTATATATATGGATGACATACTCATTCCTATGCGAACGTTTGAAGAGGGTTTAGTTAGATTAGAGGAGGTTTTGAAGGCTATTCGTGAAGCAGGGCTTACCCTTAAACTAAGCAAATGCTTTTTCTTTTATAAGTTATAACTATACTTTTAGTCAAATAATGTTAACTCGTCACTAGGCCATAGAATATCATGTTTTGTTTACTTTAAGTCAAATGTATAAATATTAATAGAAGAGCCGGCATTCTTGTTTTGTCATTTTAACTGTGAACACGCCTATAGAATAAATAGTTGATTATTAAAGTGATCGTCGTTTATTTTTGGAGAATTTGAACTGATACCTTTCATAAGCAATATCGTATTTATGTTAACCTTTATCAAATTAAAAGTATGCCTATGTAAAACCTTATTTAAATAAAAACCTCTCTAAGTAAACCGGATTTAAACTCTTTATAAATAGTGCGTTTGCCCTTTTAAGCACTATGCAAAAGTTAGCTCACCTTTTATTGATAAGCAGGTACTTATTCCTATATTGGTTTTAATGCTTAATATTAGGGGTTAAAGTATGAAATTGCCGATTTGTACTGAAAATCTATATTGTTTATTTTTTAAATTTTTAACAAATTTATTTAATCAAAATAGTTGCCATTATTATCTATACATTGCTGCCATCTAATGGGAAGGTCATTAATGCCTTTGCGATAGAATTCCGACGATCTAGACTGCACAAACTGTGTGAAAGCATTTTGTACTGCCTCCTGGGAAGAAAACTTCTTGTCACGTAGATAATTGTCCAAATCACGAAAAAAATGGTAGTCCGTTGGAGCAAGGTCTGGTGAATACGGAGGATGACGAATGGTTTCTAACTGCAGTTCCTGAAGGGTCAAAATGGTTTCTCGTGCTGTGTGAGGTCTCGCGTTGTCGTGGAGCAATAATGGTGAAGATCGATTCATGAGTCGGGGCTGTTTTACTGCTAGTTTTGTCAACATGGTTCGGAGTTCGGCACAATAGACATCTGCCGTTATTGCTTGACCAGATCGGAGAAAACTATAGTGAATAACACCATGCTGAGACCACCAAACAGTTACCATTACCTTTTTATTGGTAAGTTTTGCTTTAGGACACTGTTGTGGCATTTGACCTGGGGTCAGCCATTGCATTTTTCTTTTCCGGTTATCATAAAGAATCCACTTTTCATCACATGTTACAATTCGATCCAATATTCCTTCATTTCTGTACCGGTTCAACAAGGCAACACAAGTTTCAACACGCGTTTCTTTCTGCAGATCAGTCAAATCATGAGGCACCCATTTTTTCGTATTTTTTTATTTTATTGATTTGACGCAAGTGAGTCAATATTGTGGGTAAGGTAACGTTAAACCATGCCGCTAATTCCTGGGTACTTTGACTAGGATCGGCTTCCACTATCTCTCTTAATTCATCGTTATTTACCTGTGTGGGCGGTCTTCCTCGTGGCTCGTTCTTTAAGTCGAAATTTCCATCACGAAAGCGTTTAAACCAAAATCGCACGGTGCGTTCATTAGTAGACCCCTCTCCAAACGCAGCATTGATATTGCGGGCTGTTTCTGCCGCGTTAGTTCCGCGTCGGAACTCGTATTCAAAAATAACTCGAATTTTCGCAGTATCCATCTTTCTTGTCTAAATTGAATAACAAAAACAATTGAAAGTCGATATTCAAATGTTTTACATTTTTTAAAAAAAGAACATCATAGAAACCATTTAAAAAAAGTTTCATTCGAAAACCTCAAACCATGAAGATTCTATGTCAATTCAAAGAACCTATTGCAATAAAACGGCAATTTCATACTTTAACCCCTATTATTAAGGAAAACAATAGCTGTTATCAGATTTATCAATCACCCTGTGCAGCAAGGCCGAACCTTTCTCAATCCAATAGCAGATTTCGGTCACGCGGCGATAGTCTTTTGAAGGGGTTGATTACAAAATAGAAAAGAAGGCCAAGTACACATCTGAAACGCGTGTTTATCTTAGTTCGTGTTCTAAACCTTGCATGTTGACAAAAATATTACTCGTAAAAGCTATTTTGAAGTGTTTATACATTCTAAGAAATTAGACCTGGAAGGTTTCATTGTTTATAAAAGCTTATAAACAAATTTTTATTTTAACTCTTTATATTGTAAAGAAATAATAGACAAAAATATATCAGGTTTTTTTGTGATATGTCCTCAATGTATTACATACAAATTTACAGACTGCCAACAAACAAACATGGCAGTAAATTTTAAAGGAACCAAATCGATTTGCATTTTAGTAAAAAAAAAAAATTACAATTTATGAATAAATCGATTAGACCTAATATAATACAAGTTTAAAATGCAAAAAGCATTTTAAACTTCTTCATATCATATTCGTATCACATTCATATTTTTTCTGTAAAAATAATGATATTTGATTTCCTTTTTATTTATATAAAAAATAGAAAAGGTATCGTTAACATTTTCAGATTTTCTTTATTCAAACTCATTTTATATATGTTTCTTCAATAATTATTATATTGATCATAAACATAACGAAAATGTTTGATGTACCACGAAGCGCTGAATTTAAGGTATCACTTAACACTTATTTAAATTTATTGAACGCTGAATATTCAACAAAACAAAGTTGTTTGGTGATAGATAACGCATGTAGGTTGTTTAACTTTTCATTGCATTCCATTTTCAATGCTAGGGTAAATAGGCACCTTTTGGGTTAACTCGTTTTCGAACCCATTATAATAAAAAAAAAAAGTTCCACTATAAATTTCACACTGCAAAGAGGATGATGAGCAGCGTTAAAGAGATTGGTATCTTTGTGTTTCTTGTCATTGTCAACCTTCGCTTTATAAATGGAATTATGACGGGTGAAACTAATATTAGGTTACGTAATAAAAGATTTGAGAAATAGATCCACCTATTGACAATATATGTACCTATTGACAATATGTATGATGGCAATTTTAATATTGCATAAAGAGCTGGGTTAAAAGTTCTATTTAGTATTACAACTTAATCAAAATAACGGTCCTTATAAGAATGATATGTTTTTGTCGTTTGATAGGGTTGTCTCTAACGGTTGGAACTGGAACTGGGAATAGATAGTTCAGACCTGATGTTTTAAATGTTCTAAGTGTACATTTTGAGACAACATAAATTCGTCGAAACTACAAAAAACCTTTGACCGTGCTATTGTAGGAACTATAAGGTTTGAGAACAATCCCGGATTTATAAAAATTCTAGGGAGAATTGTTACTTCTCCTACGTATTTGGAATGTACACAAGATTATTGTCAAGCATATATAAATACATATCTTGCTTATAAGCACCACAATCAGTGCATGCAATACAATGGCAATAAAATAGATTTTTTGTTTGCAGCGCACGCGTGTGATGAGCTTCGCACATCAGAGCTGCTGATGCTCTGCGGGGCTATCTGGAGCGCCGCGCCGGTGTCTCTGCGCGGGCTGGCGCCCCCGCTGCCGGCGCCCCCCGCCTTTCTTGCTGCACTCGTCATGCACGCCCTCCACGATCATCGCATCGACGATGACTCCAGCTTCATAGGTTAGTCCAATATTTTATTTCTAAATCGCATCAATTTTCCTTAAATCTGAAACTTTCAGGATAACAACATCAGACGGCACGTTGCTTACTCGACCAAGGAGATCTACACTGTAGTATGATCCCAATAAAAACATAATTCACCAGATTATGAAAGTGCTGTAAATGGTATTTCTGTTCGCGATGTAATAGGGTGTGGCTGGGATGAATTTTCTCCTAATGTGCTCGATAGATTAGTTTTTAATTAATATAATTTTAACATAATTTGCCTGTAACAATAATATTACAAGTCTTACAAATCTTTACAAATAAAATAATTGTAATTTGTTGGGTACTTATCACTACAAAACAGAAGTCGTGTGAATTGCCATAATACTCTTGTGAATTTTGAAAAAAATATATATCGTTTATCTCGTTTGCGATTGATTATTATTTTAATTTAAATGTTATAATTTTGCACAGCTGCCCTAGCGGTTATTATTGGAAACTAAGGTTTCATCAATTCCTAATGCAAAAATTTACTAATTCAAGCTGAAGAAACATTTTCCGTCTACTAAGAAGTTAATTTATCTTTACTGTTTCTCTACACTTTAAGTTTGGGTTAAAGAACTTGATTTTATTAATAAAATAGAGTTTACCTATATATAACAGTGATTTGTTTATCAAGAATTTCATTATATTCAACTCAAATAAATATTAGTCAATTGGTTTCTTCAAGATAAATGAGAGTCCGCAGCAAATACTTTACAGAGGGTAAAGACATTAGCTTTGTATCGCCACCCTTCATTCGAGCACACAATTATCGCCACTTTTAGCCACAATAATGTATAAACAAAAAATATTTTTTGTTGTTACAATGATCTTCAATATTCCCTTATGGTTGGACGAGCGGTCAAGTTGAGATATTGTTTGTTTTTTATTTGTATTATTAATTAAAATAAAAAAATAAAAACTATTTAGTGGAACACCTACAGTGAACTTTATTAAATACTTTTCATTGTGTTATATATTTTTGCAACAGTTGTATTAATTCAAAAATCGATTAATGCAAGATTTTTTATTATAGGTATTTTTAACGATCGAAGTATTTTAAAAATATTGGATATATAATTTACCATAAAGTGGACATTATTAATTATACAATACTCCTTACAAGTCATCGCCCACATAAAAATGCAATGTACTAAAATTATGTTAAAACTAAACCGATAGCGGCAGCCCTGTTTTACCGAAATAGTACCGCCGGTCACGCAACAGCCCTATCGGCAGACATCTTGGCGCCAACATTCCCCCCGCGCCCAGCCTTGGTGCATTGTTCATATTACCTCCTAATAGGTTATGGCCTGCTGGTAGTTTTTCATTTTGTTTACGCTTGGTAAAAGTTAAATCGAACGTGGTTAATTAATTAAATTGATTTAATTTCTGAAGTCACGGTGTTGATGTAATAAGCTTAATGTAACTTAATGGGTAGCAAAATAAGATTGATCATAAAGATACCTTTTTCTCATTATCTAGTTAAATTAATTCATAAATAAAATGTACCTATGCAAATATTTTAAGACATAACGCGTAACCTGCTTTGGAAAAACGAATACAACTATTATAGTACTAGTACTAGTACGAGTACTCCAAATACGAGTACGAGTATTTGTAATACCAAATTGACATCAATTGAATGAGAAAATTGGTTTTATAAGGATCGTGTAATGCGTGAATATTGCTAGATTGAAATCCATTACTATAGATAATATTCAAGAGATCAAATGATCTCTTTTATATTAATCTAGTACAGTACATATAGGTTGTTACGATTAATCACACGATTTTTCGCTATCAATTAATTAGTTTTTGATAATAAAAATAATTTATAAAACTCATATTAGATCGCTAATTTGAAATCCTAATATAATAATATTTAAGTAAGCACTGTAAGGCTTGTGTAATGGATACTAGGGTAGGTAACGAATAGCCGTATGGCTATGTATCATCAGTTGCTATGTGTCATATATTGCTATGTGTATATATGTGATATATATTCATAGAAAACATCCATGACTCAGGTACAAATGCTCGAATTCATCAAATTAGGATTAAGTTCTACTAGCGTGTAGTATGATATAAAAAATTAAACTTAACTAACAGAAATTCCTTTTTAAATAAACAAAATACATATTTATACAGCATTACAATATTATCAAAAAGAGAGAAAAAATACACGTAAAGATGGTATTTAGAAGATAGGCTTACGGTCTTTGTTTTATACTAGATGGACCTTAAAGATACCCCAACCATGTAATCGTGTTAGTCATCGTAAATTAGCCTCAATAGGAAAAAAATATTTCAATTTGCTTTGTCAAAGGATGTAGTGTATGAAATCCTTTAATTTCAATGTTATTAAAAATTTTAAATCGATAACATTAAACCGACTTCTTTTAAAAATTCTAATTAAACAGTACTAAAAGTCTATCAAGAAGTTTGGTTCCGCACAATTCTTGATAAAAAATCTCTAATTACATTCACACACTGGCCTGAATAAGTTTACATTATAATATGACTATAGTAATTAAAGAAATTTAAGAACAGTCAACGTGATTCCAAAACGTTTTTATAACTTAGAGCAAGGGCGCATTATAAACATTTTAAGTCTGTTTTTCTTACGTGTGAATAGTATTTTAACAATATGTTGTTGCACATTATTATCTGATGACTTAATGTGTTATGCCGGGCATTGTTGCAAAAGAAATCACTTGTAGAGCCTTGATCAAGGCCACCTATTCATTCAGATAACACCGATATAATTGTACAAAGAAAATAAGGCTAACGTACATTAAAGCTGGTAAAGGGTATTTTTTATACAGAAAACAGGAAAAAAGAGTCTATTTAGTTTCTTATATCTGTATCTGTACAGTTTTGAAGATAGTAATGCAAAAATTGGTAAAGTACATTGATAACCGATTACCTGGCAAAATAGTTTTATGGAGTAAGGTTATATGGATGGTTATATTAAGGTTGTATGGAGCTTTGTAATTTTAACATTTGTGACTTTAACTTTCCAAGTTACAAGCGTAAAAATTATTAATTTTCAAGTTTGATGTAAACTTTCATCTCTTAGAGGGTGTATGTATATCCCAATATTCGTTTTAAATGCTTGAAGAAATCCAGCGGTTTCCTTAAATCCTGTTGGATATCGTATACACATTTCTGTATCATCAAAATACACCCCGTTGTTAAGATTTACAAGAACTCGTGACTCCCTAGACCGCTTACTCATGCTTAGTTCCCTTAAATTCGTTTTTGGTATCGTAGTTAGTTTCTTTGTTGATTAAATTTTGGAAACATATTGGTTTATTTGATTTTTTTTTCTTTTTCGTTTCGAGAACAGAAAAGACAGTTATAATCTTTAAAGAAATTATAAATGGAAATAAACATAGAAATGATTCTTGGAAATAAACAGAATTATAATTGGGTGGGTGGAGGGCTAGTACAGAATAAAGTTTAGTCCGTACGATAACTTTTTTACTAACTTTTAAAAACTAAAAAACGTATAATTCATTTATACATGCGCTTAGGCGTTCATACAATCCGTACGATAAGTTTTTTACTAAAGCATTCAAAACTAAAAAAAATATAATTCATGTAAAAATGCGCTTGTGCGTTCAACGTGAGCAGAGCCTTAAAGATCAAAATGTAGAGCGGGTTCGCATAGAGGTCGTATTGCGTCACTAAAGTCACGATTCTATAACAATTATTTTTTAAGACGGACTCGAATGAAATTTTTTTTCGTTAATTAGAATGTTTAGACTTCATATAATGAATTTATAATACATGATAAATAGGAACTGACTTTTTTCTTTTTTTTTTCCAAAAAAAATTATTTATTTTTTTAAAATCCCAGTAAGCTTTTATATGACACAAACTATTTATATTAATATTATTGCCTTATAAAGAAAACATATACATATAAATATTTAATTATATGAGCATCAACTATCGGGCAAGTTATATATCTATTTATAATATTATATGCGTATATGTACTTAGGATAAATAATAAATGATTTGAGGACAACTCACTATAATTATTTAGTCCCAAAACTAAGCGAAGCTTGTAATACCTATAATATATAAATACTAGCTGAACCGGCCACGTGTTGCTGTGCCGACTGCAGCGTCATCTGTCGGACTGATTTGTAAATCTAAACCATTCTCAGATCCCCTTGAACACACACAAAAAAATTCATTCAAATCGGTCCAGCCGTTTAGGAGGAGTTCAGTGACATACACACTCACAGAAGAATTATATATATTAAGATTACATAGAATACATAAGTAAGTATATAAATGACCAGGACTCGGAGACAAATGCTTATGTTCATCACACAAAAATATGCCCCTAGCAGGATTCGAACCCGGAATCTTTGGTGCAGAAGAAAGCATCGCATCCGTTGCAGTAGGCGGCCTTCCAGAGTAGTCAAGTTGAGAATAGTTTTCGCTAACAAAAGTTTTCGACATACGACTATGACTTTTTATCAAAACATCCTATTAAAACGAAATATAATATAATAATTTGTTTATTTATTTGAAAACCAACATTTAAAAATTACATTACAGCAGGTTAACATTCAGAAGTATGGCCAATAACGGGTTTTCTTAATAATTAATGACAAGAGGTGATATATGAATTATACCTATTATAACGAAAATAGTATCCATGATTTAAACTAAATTTGCTACCTACCTTTTCTTATCGAACGTTCGTGTCATGGAATTTGTGTATACGCTAAAGGAATTCCTGCCAAATAAAGTTATTTGGCGGTATTTGAGTAAATCAATTGTTAGTTCCTACCGAAATATTAAATGACCATTTCATCACACAAAATTATGTATCTAGCAGAATTTTAAACTTCGTTCGCGGTTTTGAATTTGATTAAGCTCGCCGGCAAAACCTTTGTTCGTTTAATGTATTTCTGTTATCCAATATAGATTATTTTGTTTGTCAAAACTATATTATCTTATTTGATTAAATTACTTAGTAGTAGTTGTGTAACTAACGCCAAGCCAAAATTATTTCGTTACGCAAACGTGCTGAGGTCGTGACTTCTCTACTTTTTTTCTACGAAGAGAAAAACTTGGCAGATAATAAACAATTTTTTTAACTTACACTCGGAAAAGTTTGGTTTGTCATTCAATTTCCGTATGGAAAGTTGCGTTTTATCCGCTAGCGTGGAAAAATGTTTTAAAATTAGAACCTTTCTATTCAAAGAAAACCAATCATGGTACATTCCAAATCGTTGATATAGTCTTTATAAATAACGTATTATTCTTATTTACTATAATACTTCTTTTTGGTTTTATTATTAAAATAATTTATTCCTTAAATCATAAAAACAGCAAGAATAAATAATATTTAGAAAATACTATTTATTAAGTATTAGAAATGTATGGTGGGTGAGATTTCATAACATATGATTAGATTTCGGACCGCGCCCGAAAAGAACTGCCAAAGTGAGCTCTGGTAATCTTAGCCAATCACATTGAATAGAAACCAATTTAAAAGTTTTTGCAGATGCGTTCTGAAATTATGAAAAATCCGAAGGAATTAATATCAAAAATGTCCAGCAGCGATGAAGATACCAATTTACCATCTGATTTAAGCTGTTTTTCTTGCACCTAAAATTTTTCCTCTCTGTAGTGAGGTAAATAGTTTTTAGCGTGTCGTACCTTTGAAACCCTCGCCACGCTAACTCGCGGTCAAATTTCAACTTTGCAGCCTGGCATAACAAATAACTATTATTTTCTGTATAATATTGATGACACTTAAAAAAGTGGAAGGTTTATTTCCTCACAAATTTTATGTTATCCTTAAAAAATATTAAAAAAAAAAGTTTCATATATAATGTCAAAAAATAAGGAACTACTACGTTTTTCCCTTTAACTTATTTAAATCATTTTTGGAGCGACGCTCCTATGGATCAGCTTCAATGGCGCAATGTCTGTTACGCCATAAGTTCCCGAGTTCTTAACCGATTTGAATATTTTTTGTGTGGAATCGAATCAACAGGTTTATGACCAGATTGTGACGGAATCTGGTCCAAATTTTGAAAGTAACAAAATTACAAAAGTAATGAACATAAAACATTGGCTGTATGGTGGTGGTACAACTATTGACACAAAACATAGCAAAGAGTACAAAGTGACTTTTTAATGGCTTTTAAGGTTAATATTCGAAAGTATACAAATTATTCTAAAAAGTATGGCTAACTTAAAGATTAAAAAAAACTTCTTATTACAAATCTAATCTTCAAAAAATAACCATGTCCCAATTGAGAACAAATTATTGCTAGTGCATACTTGTGAGTATGCATTAGCAATAATTTTGTATAAATTTGTATGCGTAACAATCATGACTTTGCCATGTAACTTTTTAATGCGCATGTCCGTATTTTATGTCGCTTATCACTGTTTATTGTTGTTGTTTCTATAGGGTAGAATAGCAAAACAACGGAACATACAAACTTGCTACTTGCATACGACTTACAGCTTTCGATGCTTTTGCTATTTATAAATATTTGTTTTCGCGAAAAATGCATTTTTAGCTGCCTCTGCTTAAAACTTACGTAAATGCGATACAGCACAATAGACGGCACAACGAGTTATACACTGTAAAAAATAAATGATCTTTACTACAATGGCGTAAGGTAGGTCTAAAGGTCAGAATGGATCACTTAGAAATTTAGAATAAGGACACATAAGTTAACACCATAAAGTAATTATTACAAACGCCTATAAAGTCCTTCTGCACCATAAGGAATCCAATATAATAAACCTTAATTAACATCTTTATTTTGTGTATGCAAATAAGATTTTTTTTTTAACAAATTATTTACTTTAATAAAATATATCCGTTTCAAGATCTATTAAAAAAAGGGGTCGTGGAACATTGTAATATATTTTTTTGCAAGACGTTTATGATTTATTCTCAGTTCTTTTCAAACCGTAAACAATATAAATAGGTAATCTTGTCAGTGATTAAGCTATTCAGTTTTCATTAGCTACTCTATTGAACCGACAGGTTTTCCATTCGTTCGTCGAACGACTGGTTGGCGCCGGCCTCTTTTCAGCGTGAGTCATGGTTCACCCCGGGTTTCCCAAATGAAACGTCACGTTTCAGTATTACCGCGCACAGGGCTGCATTTGCCGTGCCACGTGAGAAATAAATTTCATTAAGAAACAACTAAATCAAGATTGCGATTTCTATTCGGTAAAGAAAACAAAAATTTATCGTTTAAGATCACCTGAAATACGTTCTCTTGGTAATACAGCTTACAGTCAATTCAGTAATACATTAAAATCTATTGTGGCGGACATAGTCTGTTCTGTATTATTAATTTAAAAGCTGTTTAGCAAAAAATATTTATAAACAAATTTATTGGAGCGGAGCGAAGCGAAGCTCCCATGGATCAGCTTCAATGGCGCAATGTCTGTTACGCCATAACTTCCCGAGTTCTTAACCGATTTTAATATTTTTTGCGTGGAATCGAATCAACAGGTTTAGATTGTGACGGTCCCGAATTTTGATATATATAATACCTAAAAAAAGATTTTTTTTTCTTTTTTTAGGTATTATGCTTCGCTCCAATATATGGTGCTAGCGTAGCTTTATGCTTAGCGACTGCATCGCCTAGTAATATAAGGAAGTGAAATAAATTACATTATTTTTTGTTTATAATGGCTTATCCGCGAGGCTTGCAAACGTAGTTTTTTAGGTTCTGAGAGTTTTCCCATTTCTTTAGTGTTAACTAGCAAATAAAGCTAAACTCTTGTCACTAAACTCATATGTATTTTAGGAGGTTATAGATGGGCTGCCGGGCCAGCTTACATAAAAAATTAGTGAACTGTAAAGTCGGTTTACGGACTATTTTGTATAATACAAAGGAGTTAATTGAAAATTACAATTTTTTCGATAAATTTACATTTGTTTGCACTCGTTATTTCAAATTTTTTTTTACTTAAATTATACAGTATCCGCAGTTGACTTTTATACGATCGTTTATATGAGTTACAATATTGTTTAGTCAAAATTGTAACATAACCTATTATTACTGCAATCGACGACCGATGCTACTTGTTTTAATAATCAAAGATCAAATATATGAGATTATATCGCTATTCAAATTCTTAAAATTCAAGAATTAATTGCCTTTTTTGCCGCAATTGTTGTTGTAATAAATAATGAAAAGCACATTAACTTTTCACTTCACTTTATAAAAAGTTGAGAAAACAGTTCACGTATAGGTTGTGTGCTGCCGCTGTCTCTCTTCTATTCGGACGCATCGGCCGATGGAGTGGAAGGGAGATAGATGTGTCACAAGCCGAACGCTTGGGCTGACCGTGTCTCTCTAGAGCTTAATCCGCGCTCTCGATTTGCACGCTCGTCTCAGGCGGGAAGTGTCATGCTTTTTTGTGCGAGCAACAGGCGTTGATCGATTTATAAGACGTTATCACGTATAATATATAAAATACAAATAATCTAGTTAATATATTAAAACAGTATTTATCGTGCATTTATATATAATGGGTAGCGCATGGAAGAAGATATAGCAGACATGCGTGGTGCCAAGATAGATCGAGATTCTTGTGGTCACGAGACGGCAAATATGGAACGTTAACGAGCTAAGATCACTCAAGTCTTAGCTTCCGCGCATAAACAAAACGGGGCGCAACGGCTAGTTTTAATTTTGAACGAAGATTTGATTTGAGAAATCTTCGGAGCATATTAATGAGTGATGTAAGGAACGATCTAAACGAGTTATTTGATTACTGTGACAGTTGTTTATGCCTGTCATTGTGATATTCTGCGATAGTTTAATAGATGTTTTTGACAGCAGCGGTATATTTATTGAACGACTGCTTAAATTGCTGGATTTGTTTAGGAAATATATTTGAAAAATCGTTTTCTGTGTTTTAGCTATTTTAATAAATAGTTTATTTTTATTTTTACTATCCATAACACGTAAAAATATATTATTAGCTGTATACATAACCCGCATGGCTTACTTCTTAAAAAAGTAAGAAATACTTAGTGGCTTGCTTGCTTTGCTTTCTAAAAGTGTGAATGTGAATGACTAAATCTTTTGTCTTTTTTAAATTAATGTAGATGAGAGCGTGTAAGTCATTTTATCCTTCAAGTGAATTACGTTGTAATTTAAAACACCTTAGTACGTCACTGCTTACATTCAGCTGATTCGACTTTGAGCTCTATAGCTGTCCAATAATATTATTTCACAGGAAACAATCCAGCTGCATTCTATTATGCACCTTAAACTCGCGAACTGTAACCGATAGTTTTTATTGATAAGCTGTAAAGTTGTTTAGGTCCTTTTTCCCAAGAGTTCAAAGTTTTTTGAATTTAAATGTATACTGGATGTTTCAGTACTTAAAGGCAACGTTGATATGTGCGGATTGGTATTATCAGGATTGTTGGTGTTTATTTTCAAGAGAAATAGAAAGAGTAAGACTTTTCATATTTTATTGGGCATCCAGTCTAACCTACCCGGTGGGTCTAGTAGGGTAAACTTATATAACTTACTTACACCCAGATTATAAGCTTTACTTATTAACTAAATAATTAGTGTATTCGGAAATTAATTAATATTTTACTGTACACCGTACATTTAAAATTTGAATTTACATACAAATACTTTAGTATAAAAAAAATGAATGAACATTTAATATAATTTGATATTTTTTTAATCTGGTCTTTGAGTACCTACGCTACACTGTTATTATATATTCGCTATATAGCGTACGTACACAACAAACGCCTATATCATAAAGTGCACTAATGTCTTTTTAATTGTGGTTTCCAGTAAAAATAATCCATAAAATGGTTCATTTGTTATTCTACAATTCCATAACTATCCATTTTCCAGGTAAGGTCTGATAGAAAAAGCGAGGTTTAAGTTTTCTTTAAGTTTTTTGGTAATTTGTAGTACACAGAAAAGCGAAATATTACTCACTGAGTGATCATAAAATTTTACTAATGAGCTGAAATTTGTTAGAAAGGTTTCAATCAAGAAACGAGTTAGAGAAAAAATAGGGTATTCGCCAAAGGGAGATTATCCGAAATTCCCGCGGGAAACAGAACTACCCGCTGATAAAACCACTTTATTGAGTAGCCACGTAAATCATGAGTTAAATACTTAAAAATTAGCATGCCAGTCTGCATAGAGACTGGATATTTTTAAAAAACGAAAAGAGGGTTTTAAAAAAACTACCTAACGAATGTACGAAGATGCTATAACTTTTGTAATTTACTATTTATCTACTGTTAATAGTTTAAGATAGAAAATGTTATTCTTTTGTTCGTTAATATGCATATTTAAACACTTATAATATAATTATTCTTTGTCAATATTAAACTAATCGTGGGTTTCCATAACCCTGGCTTCAATAAGCGCGCATCGGTTCTCACCCTTACATGAATAATGAACAGACATCGATTTTACATTATTGGGCCGATTCGCCCACACCTAGTTCATGAATAAATAAATGGTACGATAATTAAATTAAGACATGGAGGTAAAAAAGTTAGAGAAAGGGATACAAGCGACGTCATAGATAACAAAAATTAATTTCAAAAAGAGCTGAAAGCGGGATCAAAATAAATACAACGATAGCTTAAACTCCGAAAATAATTTCGAATAATACCACGGACTAGCACCCTCCCATCCTTACTGGATCAGTTTGGTGGGTTCATTGCTCACGCTTCCTATGGAGTTTTATCTGTATGGATAGCCAGTGGACCAACTATATGGATATGATTACGATGATGGTAATTGAAGACCTTTTGGTATAACCGTAGCGATTCAGCCACTCGCAATGACGGTCCTAGGTATGAGCTTCGAAAAGGGCAGATGTTTGTGTTATGAATACGTGCATTTATACCTGAATTTTATTATAAATGTTACATATCTATGTATCATATCTTTATATCTATGCGTTGCCCTAGTATCCATAACACAAGCCTTACAGTGTTAACTTTAGGCTAGGCTAATTGGTCTAAGTGTTAAAAATATTATAGTGTATATATATAATGATGAATACAGAAAAACCCTTTACTCGACCAGACTTTACCTTAACTGGCGTTGACTAAGTGAGCTGCATATAGTTTATTACAAGCTTTTATTTATTTTTACCTATTCCAGTGTATAATGAAATCTTCCAAGTAAAATTTGACTCACTTACCAGTTCTCAATTGTGCTGAAATTTTGCACACATATTTATATCGCTTGACAATGCAATTCTATGATGAAGCTGATCTGATGCGGAGCTGGAAGGTTGCAATAGAAACTCGGGAAAAAAGAATCAAACACCATCGAGTTTGAGTCGTTTCATTCATATTGAGGAGTACTTTGATCCTATATAGCAACCTAGGTTTTTTATTCTTTTTAGTGCATTTAAATAAAAGCTTCTTTTGAACAAGTTCTTTTACTATTAATTTATTTTCTCGGTGCATGTATTCATTCAACCATCACTCAATCGAAAGCAAAATATTTTACGACGCTCATAATATGCTTTCAAATTCTTTTCTTGCAGCTTGTAGACAACGATCAAATAGTAATAAAACAATATAGATAAAGAACTTACAAATCAACGATTGTGCTTTAAATGTGTGTCAGTGATATAATAATAGCAAGACTTCAAAAATACGTTTCACGTTTTCGATTACCCATGTCTGTAATAAGCTATACAGGGTGTTTCTTTTAAGGTATCAAGCCAGTGGTGGGTGATAGCTGAGTATCATACCTATCGATTTAACCCTCTTGTATGTTCCGCGATTTTTTTGAAGTTTTTGAGTAGTATTTTTTTTATTATTTTTTATGATTTCTTTTTTTGAGTAAGCTTTTCTTAGTAGTTTCTTTCATGCAATCCCTATTGCTTGTAATTTTATGAGTACAATAATCTACCTACCTTCTTGATATCAACTTTGATACAAAATGAAAAAAATCATTGGTAAAAGATTGGGAACAAGCAGGACAGAATGGAATTTTCAACTTTAAAAATTAATTAATTAAAGATCTTCATAATATTACAAAAGAAGATGTACTTTATATGACTACTGGGACTTGATGGTACGTTATGATTGTTGAAATTTATCTTTAAAAGTATTGAATCAGAAATCTCGTAAATTATATTGTATCTTGTTATTATATTTGCATATTTTTGTCATTCTTAAAATAAATAATTCATTTGACTTTAAGTTAAGCTCAGGTAATAAAAAAACAGTAATTTTATCACAACTAAAAATAAATAATTATAATTCATAAGGGGACATAAATTAAAATCAAATTGCAATCATATTTTGTTTAGATTATTTTGTTGGCCACCATCTGATATGCATATTCAGCACCTTCGCAAATAAATTCTTTTTAAATTAACAAATGTTTCGCTTTGCGATCTTATATGATTTGGAACTTCTGTCAACTTTATTTTTAGTTGTTGAATAGTTTCGTATTCTGTACAGTACTTAGTAAAAGCTCCATACGGAAAAATCCATGGGGTTTAGGTCCGATGATGTAGGCGGCCAAGCTATTGGTCCACAGCGACCTCCTGGGGTATTTTTGGTTTAATTCTTCTCGAATGGCTCATCAATAAAACAAAATTGTTCGTACTTGAGACAGTTCAGCGCCATACAATTCTGTTAAAGCTTTAAAATTTTGGTAATACAAATACGACGTAGCCGCTGTTGTGTATAGTAAAAAATGATAATTAAATATATTAATAGATCCACTAAAAGCAGAAGGTAAAAGCAAGAAAAATGTTGTGTTGCCTCTTATACCGATAAATTTATCAGGTTTAACTATGTAAGAAAATTTTTAAAAATATATCCCGTTACAAGGCAAACCTAAGTTATGCCACTTTTCTCAATTTATACGTTACCATCTATTTAATAATTGTTGTGGGTGCGGTTAATTCAGGTAGACGAAATGGGTAGTGGTACATCTCACCCAAATAAAACTTGGCCATATATTTGTTTTTTAGTGGTCACAGTTCTAACTTTGCCCAATCAATTAATTTAAATTTAGTAGCGTTAAAGGTATAGGTTAATAAATTTTATTTTTTATATTTTTACAGAATAGGACAGCCCTGCTACATTGGCGAGTGTTGTCATTTGTTGTCGTTATCGTTGCGCCGCAGCTAATATTCCGGCGCAAATACCGATAGAGCTTTATCTGTCGTTAAGAAATGTCACTGACCTAGTTGAACACTCGCTCACTGGAGGTTGAGGAAAGGTAATTCAGCCAGGGCATAGGATTTTAAAAATTAATTCTTCGAAGCCGTACCAAATGAGAAAATATTAATTTTGAATCAAAATAGTTTATGGTTAAAATGTATTTGAAAAACATTTAATAACTTTTTGTCAGTGAAATGAAAATATATCTTTCTTCTTCCTCTTCTCCATTCTTTACGGGTGGCGTCCGCAACTCTACTGATGTTAAATGTCTATTTTGCGTTTGGAGGATGCAGGCTCGTTTCGGCCATCTCAGCTTTGCCAAAAACGCTCCATGTGCCTTAATTTTCGTGACAACTTCTCGAACGCCGCCCGGCGAGCCGAAATGTTTCGCGGTAGCAAACCACTCCTCCGCATTCCATTATGACGTGGGTGGCTGTTTTTTCCGCTTCCATGCATCTTATGGTATGCCGAAATTAAAAAAAATGAATTACAATATCTACTGATTGCTTTTTTCCTGAACTCATCATACTAACATAATTACACGTACCCTTTGCTTTACTCTTTACAAGCCAGTGACTGTTTAAATTGCCGTGTATTTTAATAGCAAATTTAAAATTTAATGCTAATGTCTTCTAAGTTCACTTATTCGATTTATATTTAATTCTCGAAGATGTTGACTCATTTTTTGAACTGTTGTCATTGTTTGAGTGTATGCAAATTAAATAATATTTCGTTAGTTTATACTGAGAAGTCATAAATAAATAAGTAGTAGTAGTATGCTTGATTGGGATCAAGAGCCAACCCATTCTAAAAAAAGTAGTCTGATTATTAATATATAAACTTATTGGGTAATTTAAAATATCTACTGATTTTCAATAACTCTCATGGTATTGTAACCTGTCAGATGTCGACGCAGTTGTCATGCCTTGTATAGTCATTTAAAGTAAAATTCAAATTCAATTCATAGAGCTTGACATCGAGTCGATAAACTGACGGTTCACGTTAAATTTTATCTCGCCAAACCCGCAATCTTTGCTTAGTTGTAACAGACGCCGCAATCACAGCGTTCGGTGCGCTGGCGTTGTTTATTGTATTTCGTGAATCATACGATTGGATTCGCGATGCTGTATCTTTGTCGAAGGCGAGATCGAAATCGTGGTTAAGTATAATTGGAATAGTATGACTGCATTCCTATACTAGTCTGAATAAATTTTACATTTTAATAAGCTTTGTTTTATTATAGTATTTTAAAGATAATATTTATCGCTTTCCAAACAACAAGTCAAAAAATAAATTACAGCATGATATGGATATAGAATATTTCAATTTTACTGATAGGTTCAATCCGTTAATACCTAATTAATAGTTGGAATACTTCGAAACAATTTTATACTAAACATATGCGCGATCTGTTCTATATAAGAAATATTAGAATGATTCACAATGCATTTATCGAATCAATTATCAGAAAAAATAACTTTATAAAATTTAAAATAATGAAATCCAAGCATTTTTTCTTTTAAATAATAACCAATACTGCGATAAACTTTGCTCATATGTATTATTTAAAAACATTTTTAATTCCTCTAAAGGCAAATCGTGGTATGGCATACGTCATAAATACAAATATTCAAATCCCGAAATTAATAAAGATGTTTTTAAAAATAATTATATTTATAACTACGAATGGATGAGAATTCTAAAAATCACAATTCCGATTTGTAAAATCATATTTCAACAAATTCGTAATTAGAAATTCCGGATTTCAATACCCCTAACTAATTCGGAATTATTAAAATTCCGAACCTGGTTAATTAATTCATTAAAGAAACTCCAGTAAATTGTCAATGGCGAACCAATTGGATCAAAACGTATGAAATATGTAGCAAAAGAAAAGAAATAAAGTAAATTTGAAAAAGGAACTATATGAGCCAGTACGTTTTTTTGCAATTTATAGTTTTTATTTTTTTAAAGCTTCATTGATTTTCTTTAGATAAATAGTTTTTTGTAATATCTTTAAATCTCGCTTAAAGTCACCTTAAATTTTATATGAACATACAGTTATTCGGTTACATCTATCATATTACATCCAACAATATCACACAGATACATCCAATAAGCGGCAATATATATTGGAATTCCGTTTTCGGAATAATAACACATCGGATTTTTGTACTAACAAAGTTCGGAATAAAGTTTTTTGATAAAAGAAAAGAGGTTTTAATTTGCGAAAAAATAAAATTCGAATTAAGTATTGTTTTTCAGAATATTATGATGTTTCCGGTGTTACAGAATGCAAAATATGCAACTTTATATTAGTTTCCAGTATTCAAAGAATGGGGATATTTCAATAGGCGTGTTTTTAAGTCAACTGTTAGTCATCCGATTTAATTTCGATAAATCAGTCTTTTAAGTTTTGACATGCAATTTGAATGAACTTAAAATTAATTGGTATTCATAAGAATGTTTATTACAAGCAGCAATGAGAAGCAATAAAAGCGGATCATCTAAATGCAGACAAAATGGAGACAGTACCTCTTTGGTAGTCGAGTCTCCGATGATAGGATTATGCGCAAAAATATGTATGCACAATATTTTTGTACGAATAATTTAAGCTTGTAAGTATTTTTTAAGATTTGCTCTTTAAAGTCGCTTATAGGCCTAAAGTTGCCTCCCTATAATGACTACGACGATGTGGTGAAGTAATGTTGTTTAACACGTAGTATTTAACAAATATTTTGGAATAAACCTTTTTTGTCCACAGCTAGGTCCTAGTTAATTATTGGTTGCCCAAATTTATGCCTAACATAGAGTCGTTAGAACATTTTCAGCATCCAAGCGTCTATGATTGCGCGAGTTCATATCAATAGAACTATAATGAGTAGGTACACTTTTAGTACCCTCGTCAGATTTTATTGACACATTAAGAATAGCAAGCAAATAAAGTCTGTAATGTACTATCCGATTTTTTATCCAAGTGAAACAGTACAAACTACTTATTTGTTACATTTATGATTTGGCAAGCAAGACAGCTTAACAACTTCTTATGCAAAAGGCGAATGAATCCTTCGTAGTTATAAAACTTTTTAAAATGCGCTGCTGTGTAGCTATTTACTGCGCCCGTAGACGTCCGTAGCAGGGCGGGCGCCCCCCTCTATACCGCCCAGTCCCTCCCAATCAGATTCAGTTTGCCTCGAGCTTGCGTATGAGCAAACGTGCACTACGCTCCGGTCGCTCTAATTAATAAAAAAAGCATCCCCGTGATACGTGTTCGAAATTCAAATCGAGTGACATTAGTTTAAAAACAATAGCTTTAGAACGAGCTCTCGAGCTCGAGCTCTACAAAAAGTGCAGCTGATAATAAGGTTTATTTTATTGTAGTGTGGGTTGCGTGAATGAGCTTTTATTTGGGAATTTCGGTGTTTATAAAATATTTCTTACACTAAAGCTATTAAGGTGAGCTTCAGTTGGGAAATATTTGGTCAATGCGTATTGATTTTCTTTGAATGTAATTGGTATAGAAGAAATAGTGCGTTAACACGGTAAGGTCAACCAGTGATGTTTTGTTATTAATTATCTCTGCAGAAATATTTGTATTTAATATAAATATTTTTATGAATTGTTTTGAAATATGAATTTTCTTTTCCGCAAAGGAATACATTTAACCTTATTAATACTACACAGTGATTTTCAAGGCACGAATAAATTTATTAAATTTTAAATACGTTTTTATCATCAAAATAATTATTGTTATACATTATGCAATAGTACACGAATGCGGACGTTTCTGCTAAAGACGCCTAAGAAAGATTGGTGATGAGAGGATAAAGTGATCTTATTTCACCAAAATACAGTTCTTCGCAATTGCACACACATAACACGCATATCTCATCTCTTACTAGGAAAGGTTTTTTTTGGTGACACAGTTAAGTGTTATCTATAGCAAGTTTGTTTAATTATGATTGATCATTTAGTGCCGAAATGTTCAAAACTATAAACTTTTTGGACCCGCTATCGTAGAAGTTGTTTCTTATACTGAATATATTAATCTTGACTACTCTTGACTACAGTATGTAATTTTCTATCTTTACTTTTTGATCAGTGTTACGAACTTTCGTTATATTATCAAATAAAAACAAAATGTCGCTGTTTCAACGAATTTTCCTAACAAAGAGCTAGTACGAGTTGACGTAGTTGGAACTCGATATCGATCGAGCGCTCAAGATTTATGGAATACTTGTAGTTCTTGATAGTCACCGTTGGAGGCGCTGTATACACTGATATAATGAATATCAGATATTTTTAAACAATCCTACTATTTTAATATTTTTGTTTTTAGCAATAAAATGTTAGGGATCGTTATATAGATAAACATGATAGAAATATTTTACGAAGAGAATTTTTATCCATATCTTTGGTCTGTTCGACAAACCTGGTTGATACTTTAAATGTAAGGCTACTGAGGATAGTACTACTGAAGATAGTGAAGATAGTAGTCTTACTATTATATAAAATTAACTGGATTTGGTCTATCAATAAGTAAGATTTTTTTTAAATATAAGCAATACAAAATAAGACCATCGATCCCTTACATTTGAGATGAAAATAAGACCCGATGAATGTAAAAAGTTGGTTAATAATTAGATACCCATGTTATAAATTCTAATCTATTAAAATACATATGGAAAGATTATTTTCAAAAATTTTATACATATAAAAAACATCAGGTAAATGCTATAATATAAAGAAATATAAGAAATACATTTAATATATTGTTTACTAACAATCTCGTATTGTTATTACGAAATACATATAATCTGTAATTAAACCATTAGATTGTGCTAGGGTTGTATATGCAAGGAAGTTTCAATGAATTACGGTTAAGTCGGCTTAAACGAGATTACTGAGCCCCGAATCACTTGTGGGGCTACTATCCATCTGTTAGGGCTACGTAGTTGATATTATTACATAATTTTCTAAGATTTAGAAATGTGTTATGTGTTTACTAAGTTTTAAAAATGAGTTTTATAACACTATACTATACATATAATCAACAAAAAACAACGTTTTGTTTGTTGATTATATTCACTGGTATGCGTACTTACCAAAAATTTTAACAGTCTATCGACTACTTTTCTAGTTTTTTTTGAGATTATCGAACGCCATTTTGTTTTTCTATATTATTAATAACTATTAAGAAACTCTTTATGATCTTCAAACTATATTTAATACATTATCAAAGCATGTTATTTTAAAATTAAACTCTCATGTTAACTATACCTATTTGTAACCAATAAACATTTTTTTCGTGAAACGCTTTGGTTTCCATGTCTTTTGTATGCCTTTTTAGCCGAACGATAGTCAGTTTTTCTGTTTTTTTAAATTGGGGCAATTTTCTCTACACCATTTACCTAAACATAAAACATTTTTAATGCACAAATCTATAGTGTTAAATACACCTTAGAATATTTATTGGAAAGAATATACATCGTGGAAGGTTATAAAATTAGGGCACTGTCTATCTTCTAAATTATATAAATTTTTGTTTTGAAACATATTATTACTGTAATTTACCTGTTAAATGCTTCACAACAGTAGATATTAATAAATTATGTAAGTACTTACATTTAAAAAATATTGCTTCTCTCGTTAAGTGCATACTGAAGACTTTGAAGCTGGAGAGCTGTCTGTGGCTGCCTTTGTGGGACGAAATTGTGCTTCTGGTCAGTCTTAGCTCATTTGAGTACCCAATATTCATATGTATTCTAACCATAAAAGGAGAGTCTCATCGGAAATAAATGCTGATGCTGCAAATACATCAATACTGCATCTACAAAGAATCAAATGAGAAGTAGGTATAGTCAAATACCCCGGTTTTGCATCCACAATATTTTTAAAGATATTAACCGAACAGATAGTACCTATGTACTACTTTTTTATGATACTGAGAAATTGAAACTAAACACAGAAATGCTAAACTTTGTAAACTAGTTAAGACATGTAGATTTGCTTTAAATTTAGAGAAATACAATTGTTGTTACACCTGTTTATGCAATACAGTAGATAATATTTTCAGACTTTACTTGGTTTCTGATCGTTTTCAAATTTATATTTATCAAAATCGGACGAGTAGTTTAGGTGCCACATTTAAATATATGTAAACACGTATAATCTATAGTATGTAGCCCTTCTTTTTGGCCGCAGACGAGTTAAAAAATATGACACAGACATCTTTATTTTTAAACATGTAAATGTATAGCAAACTAAGACAGATCAAGTAACTCGCGACGACAATGCATATTTGGAAAGAACTAAATATAATTATGTTTTAATACACATTTTGAACATTATGAAAATGACAATTTTTTGTATAAACTTTTATAACATGGTTCAGTGTTTTTTAGAGTTCCAGTGACGGAGAGTCTCTCTATAATGTCGGTAAGAAATCACGATTTTATTTTACTTATTTACGTATATTTTATATCTTTCTAATTTAGTACAACTTTTTTAGTGATAAATAATTATCTAATTGTTAATATCTATTCTAAAACACAGTGTACTTTACAGGACACTCAAGGTCTTTTCAACTTTGTTCCTGTTCAAAAACAAGGAATGAAAACACTAGGTCTCAAAACTGCTTCTCTCAAAAGATCGAGATTGGAACAAACAATCTATTCATGCAAAAACAATATTTTAATAGAAAAATACAAAAAAAAACGACTCAGCTCACAAGAGAATTCAGGCGGGAACCTTTGGAAGTCCGGTCCAATGTTCTCCGAATTGAGCTATCAAGCCTTGTGAACACCCGTCTTATAATTTATCTTATAAGATACCATTGAAAATATGAACAAAAAAATTAAAAAGCCAGTCAAGCGTGGTTTAAAAATAATAAAAATAGAAATTTACGATTCTAACCAGTTTCCAAAATCATAAGATTCGATTTGCTCTTGCGCAACCGAGGTATGTGTTCAACACGTGGTGCGGAGTATGACCGTTGACAACATATACAATGCTTTGAAGGACGTTAACAAAGTTCAAGACGAGCTATTAATAGAATCAAACATAATAGTACGTGAAAGTTATGTAAGGAATAATTCATATAATATTTATTACAAGAATTGTTACTACTTAAAATATGAGTTTAATTGTATAAAAATAAACGACTATTACTTCAATATTTTAGTTTTATTTAATAACTAGAGACCCGCCCCGGCTTCGTACGGATGCAATGCTCTACTATACTATGCATGAATTATACATATAAACCTTCCTCTTGAATTACTCTATCTATTAAAAAAAACCGCATCAAAATTCGTTGCATAGTTTTACAGATTTAAGCATACATAGGGATATAGGGACAGAGAAAGCGACTTCGTTTTATACTATGTAGTGATTTGAAATAAATTATTGATTGTCATTTATCATAGATTCGACAATGTCATTTATATTTTGACTTGCTGTAATGTCATAAGGCATGTAACATACATAAAGGTTAAAGCTATTATTCAATATTTATTTTTGAGAGATAGCAAATTTAATTGTAAATACTTTATTAGGATTCCTAAATAATTAAAGTTACAAATACATTCGAATTGATAATAGTTAGCCTTGCAAAATTTTGTTTTTAATTATTTTATTTTATTTTATCATAATATCAATAAATACACTTAAGTAAATATTCAACAAACATAAACCGTTTAAAATAAGCAGTTACAAACAAAGCATAGCATGTGTAAGGCGACAGGTTTAAATAGAACTCACGATTCATGAATTACATAGCAACAGCTAAGTACTAATGCAGCGCGCATGCGCAGCGAGATCAGATTCGAGGTAACCTGCGAGTTACGCTGAATCCGATAACAAATCATGAACCCTATATTATATAAAAAGTTATTTTGATAAGTACTTACTTAATATTTGTCTCACTAAGTTTTGTATCAGAATATTTTTTAGTGATAAAGTAAGTAATCAAGTACCTTTCAACAAGTTATCTTACCACTGTTGGGTCATCTTATCACAGGTAACCTGCCATTACCTGTCGCATGGTACTGGATCTTAATCAGATCAATTCAATTTCGTTGATTTCATACCTATTCGTTACGACTTTGGAATGTTGTACTCCGAATCGATTACAAAGCATCACGATTTAAATGAAGCTAACTAGACAAAGGTATTATGTTTTAATTATTATTTCAGATAATATGCAGTATGATAATAAATTATCTTACATTGTTCGTAAATTTAACAAGCAGTTAAGGTCTACATCTTAAAATTGACATTATTATATTGAGCTGTAGAATGTTCAAATCTAAGTAGAATAATTTTTGCAAATACCAAAATTGATCATTCACTGATGAGTCAATAGTATTTATAATTGGGCGAATCTGTATTAAAAAGATCCAGATGTCCCAATTATATACCTATACTATCTTCCTTTATATTTTTTATGTGTATGGACTTCGTCTTAACAAATTATTTTTGGTCCCAACATACTGTAAGCCTTTTAAACAGTTCCGAGTTTTAGCTGATTCCGTAAATAGTTTGTTAATCCCGCATATCGACCGCATTCGCCGGGTCGTCGGCCGCTAAGCCGCTGTGATCACTCAGTTCCCGCAATGAGTTACTCTAGTTTGGCTTTTACCCATTTCCTTGGTGATCCATCACCCGCAGTCGATGGTTTACTAAGAATGATAGCGCACTTTTATTCAGTGCTGACAGATTTGGAATGTATGTACACTTTTCTTTTTTATATTAAGCTTCATTATAATCAGGGATTTAACTGGAGATTTCCATGTCACGGACTTACACAGTTGGTTTTAGATAAACACGTATTAATTATGGGTTTTAATTCCGTTTCGAAGCAAAGTGTAAAGTCTACTTATTTTGCAACAGTAATTATGTGATTATTACAAGGTGATTTTTTATTTTATTTGTTTACTTTAAAATCCGGACAGAAAACGGATGTATTTCAACGATGCGAGTGGTTATATACCCTATTATTATAATCTTTTTTCTATGGCTATGACGAGTTTTAAGTTAATTCTACATTATTTATTTTGTTAAACAAAATTTTAGTAAGTTATTTTTTACCTTCTTGTGAAAGAGATTATAACATACTAATTGTACTTTTGGCTAAAGAATGATGTCATTGTTTTAAGCGAATTGATGAGTGACCTAATACTGTATGAGCTCAGATCGTAAAAAAGATTCTGTCTGTTTTAAATTTGAAAGTCGTCATCCTTGTAAAATGAATAAAAATATTTTTATTAGCCATTTGTATAGACTTCGTCTGACAGAATAAATAAGATTCCAATTTTATATTATAAACCAACACACGAGTCATGTTATAACCTCACACATAAGTCGAAGTGACGCGTCGATAAATAAAATTAGTTTCAATAATACACCAATGGTTAAAAATATTATATCTATTAGATATGTAAGACAGTGTGAGTGTGAATTTTCTCAGAAAAGATCTATATTCAGATTGGAAATCGGAGATCAATAACATCAGAAACAGTTTATAATTAATATAATATATGTCAAATAATATTCAAACATATAACATTGGAAAACAATGTTGTATTCTCATTTATTAACAATTTATAACTCTTATTAAATGAGAATGCGTAAAGTAAAAAGTGTGAATATGTTTATGAATCTGACTGTACATGACCTCTTGAAATAAAAAATGCCGAAACAATTTTAATATATTATTAGGTTATTTGAATAGCTTTGAATTTATTTATGCACCTTTTCTAAACTGACGGGAACATCCATATAAGTTACGTATACAGCTGGTACAGTTTTTAGGTACATATCAGTTCTCAGTAGAACTCGCGTTCGGAGCTTTTAAAAGACCATTTAAGTTTCAGGAAATTCAGTTTACGTCCGGGAACTGCCTGTCTTTAATTCTTATTACAAGGTCATTACTGACTGGATTGTCATTCACTTGACTGGATAATTGTCTTATCTATCTGGCTATTATTTTTTTGTATTTGAAAAAATAGGATATTGGCCGTATCTAATATTAAAACAAGGTTCAGAAGTTTTATTGAAGTCGAAGGATTATTAGTAAAATAATCCTTCGATTTTCAGAATATTAAGTAGTCACTTAAGCGAGTGATCATGAAATTTATAATATAAAAAGGAAGTTACTTAAATTTTTGTGTAAACGTATTTTATAATATAACATTGAAACAAAGAATGACAAGATTTAAACGACTCCTTGGAGAGTTTGAAGTTTAAAAATATTTATCTTTTCTACTGCATAATTTGGTACAGTACATTCACTCAGATATCACCAAAAGTAAAGTAACATGTAATATATACAGTAACAAAAAAGTTATGGGACTCCAGTGGAATGAGAACATTGTGCTATTTTTATATGCGCATAATTCATATCATAATCTCCTTCACAGAGCAAATAGGCTGCTATGATAAGCAAAAATAAACATCGAGGTCGATGACCTTTGTAACAATGTAATGAACGGACAACAGCAAAAAAGAAATTCAAAATCACTTAATTAAAATGCTTCTCTGTGTTTTGGACTTATCCTCTGACAGGACAGGACAGACTGAGGAAATTTGTCATTTTTAGGTATTTTGATACGGCTTTGACTAAACCTAGAAATATTTGTGACTTTGCCGACTTTTTCCTTGTGGGATTATAAACTAAAGCTTTTTGAGTTAGTAAATAGTTTTGATTGACAAAAAAGAGATTGCCATAAAAACCTTAAACATTCTTTAAGTTGCTAACCATGCTAACCAGCAGATATATTAAAAATCAAATTAATTTCGCACTATATAAATGTTTGGATCCGATGTGAGAGGATTTTATAAATTATAAATTTGATTTTATAACAAAAATATGGATTGCCTTTTTCTATTAGTATTTTGAAGTTTAGCTATTATTAATTATTAGCTTTATTCTCTTAGACTTCCAAAAAGATTGGTTGGTGTTCTAGTTTTGCAAAAAAATGTCGTTATTAGTTCTACGTGTAATTTCTGTTTCTACAGAATGTACATATTGCAGTGTAGTGACAGAATTTTCCTTGTGAATATTGTTTATGATATGGTGTTTACAATAACAAGTAAGCAATTATAGATTTAAAATATTAAATCTTAGATTTAATACCTAAAATCAATTTATGAAAATGTACAGTACCTTAAATTCAATGACATTTGATAGTGGGTACTTTTGTACCCTTTGAATGTACAGATGAATCGACACCATTAACTTATTAGTATTGAGCACAGATCTTTTATGTAGTAGAAAACACCGTAAACAACATGGACATAACAGATTTTTCAGGAATTTCAGAATTTTCTGGACTATTTCATTCCTATTATTAACAGGGCAAATTTTATACATTTTATTGATTTTAAAACCAATTTCTTTTAATACCATGTATTTAAGAAAAATACTATCCAGTTTAAAGAAACATCAAGCTATTAAACATACATTAGAGACAAATGGTTAAGTGTTCTTAGAAAAAAATTATAATACATGAAGATAGAAAGAACTCACAAGGCCTATTAATTATTAGCGTCAGAATCAAAATTATCTTTATACTTGGATAAGAATATATGGCCTCAGGGCATTGTGTTAAGACTTTTCAATAGTTATAAATACAGAAATACGAACACTGTTTTGTGAGTTGATGGCCAGACAAACGATATAAATGGATAAATATCGGTTTGCAAGTTTTAACTGTAAAAGCATTAAACGTTGCGTTGACGGTGTAAGAGAGTTATGTCGAACCTGCGACCTGATTGCTCTGCAGGAGACGTGGTTGCTGCCGCAGAACATACCGTACCTGAGCACAGTCGATAGCGACTTCGGACATCGGTTGACACGTCCGCGGGCATACTTAGAGGGAGACCTTATGGAGGTGTTGCTTTATTATGGAAAAGTGGTACTTTCCAGCAAGTATGCAGTGTGACAACACTCGTGTATGTGTGCTATGAAGAAAACAACAAGTTGTCGTTGAGTGACTGTAGTGAGTGTTTATATGCCCACGAATTCTTAAAATAACGTGCCGGAATTTACAGACTGTTTAAGTTCGATAAGTGCTCTTATTGATGAATATGTTACTGAGTCAGTTTTTATATTGGGCGACTTTACCGCAGACATATCTGAGTTGTTTTATAGTGAACTTTCAAATTACTGTGTGGTGCAAAGTTGGATATGTATCGATGTAGACTGGTTGGACGTTAATTCGGGTATATTTACCTTTATTAGCGACGTAAGCGGGACATTGACGCACATACCATCAACATGACAGACAATCCTATATATTGGCTACTGAGAGCAATTCATGTATATATTGAAACCTGTAGGGATCCGGTCCTACAGGTTGAACTGTGGGGTTAGGCAGGGAGGATTAACCTCGCCTTCTTTATTTGATATATATGTCATGGGCCAAGTGATTAATGCGGGCAGTATAAATAATGCCCAGCCATATCGGGCCAAGTGATTAATTACAATCTAAACTCACCTATTTATGACATTACCCGGGCATTATGAATATGGCTACATGATGATCGGCAATGTGATTAATAGGTAAATTGTTACGTGGTGGTGGAAACAAACACATGACGCCGGCTAACCAATCAGAGAACAAAACGCGTGACCTTGCAATAGCCGCACGATGCCACTTCGGCTCATTGTTTCGATTTGATTTAGGTTAGGTAAGGTTAGGTTACTAAACTATAAAACATGTTTTTATTATTACTCTACCCGATAGTTGACTTCATTACTTGTAATGCTCGGTCTATCCTACTAAGTATTCATTAGAAAGTATTAAACATGCTTTACATCACTCTGCCCAATAGGAACTGGGCATTATTCATAATGCCCGGGCAATTTGCTAAATAGGTGAGTTTAGATTGTAATTAATCACTTGGCCCGATATGGCTGGGCATTATTCATACTGCCCACATTAATCACTTGGCCCATAACATATACATGGACGCCTTGATCGTCGCTCTCAGTAGACAATATATAGATGTCGTGTTGATGGTGTGTGCGTCAACAACTTGAATTACGCCGATGATATGGCTTTGCTGACCGTGTGATCTGAGAAAGTTGTTGCGAATTTGTGAGGTATATGCTAGTAACCATGGGCTGAAATACAATGTCGCGAAAAGTCAATACATGGTATTTGAAGGCGCTGCGCCGGTGAAAATGTCCACAAAATCTACCACCTGTTCAACTTAATGGTGTTCCTTTAGTAAGAGTGAACCAGTTCACCTACCTAGCCATATAGTTACCGCAGACTATTGTCTAGGAGAGCAAACATGTTGGCTCGTAAGTTTGTACGATTGTCCATGGATGTTAAAGTTACTCTTTTCAGGGAATGCTGCTCATCTTTGTATACATGCAGCTTGTGGGCAAAATATTCATACAAATGAGTATACCTTCGTGTGCAATTTAACCGATTCGTTGCTGATGACTTTTTTTGCATGTGGCTTAAGCCACTGAAACCGTGTCATTTTTAAATCGATGATAACTCCTTCAAATCAAGTTTTAGGGAAATAAACCCAGAATAAAACTATCTTCATTTTTCAGGTAAATCAAGCTCGTAGCCTTCGTTTCTGTAATTGTATGTAGCAACGAATCGGTTAATAAGGCATTAAGGGCGGTGTTTGGTCTGTCTTGTTGCTGTAGCGCCTCGGACATGTTTGCAGCGGCACACACCGACTACTTTCATGCAATTTTGCGCAAAAGAGGAGCCTCCCTGATGCGCAGAGTTCAGGCCAGCTCCAACGCCGTCCTGGCAATGGTTGCTTGTAGACTACTGTCCCTACATCCGGCAATGCTGTGAAAGACATATCTCGCAACGCCGCCCGGATGGAGAATAATTTTATATTATTTATCATTATCTTTCTTTTATTGTATTTTAATTTACATTCGATATCGGTTGTTATCGCCTGAAATAAATGAATTTAAACTAACGAAAAAACGATATGAAAATAACGCCGTATCAAATTTCATATTAACTTTCAAGTTTAAATACTTTAATAAAGAAACCAGTTCTTATGAAATAACCTATTATAAAAGACACATATGTCTAAAATGTTAGTAAAAGGGTTTTGGATAAAATTACTTAGGATAATTTGAATAACACCAATGTTAAAATTTTCATTACTATATAGATAATTCTGTTACTACAGATATTTTGTTTATTAATTTGTTTGTGTATGTTTTTTTTTAACAAACTATTTCTAAGCTTATATTATTTTACATTTATAATAAAAGCAAAATAGCATTAAAACTGTCGTCACTACAGTTGTAGGCCGCGTGTTAGTCAGCCTTATTACGCGCGTCCGACACGCACATACAGCGTAAATGTGTTACAAAAGGAAACTGTGTCACAACTCATAACGTGACTTTTATAAAGATTTTGTTACTTGGATTAGTCGTACAGTCAACATCGATCATTATTACATAGAATAATAAGATTGATATTCCATATCCTTTCGTGATACAACTGAGTCGATTATAGGTTAGTGGAAAACTAATTTTTAACCTACTTAGGGAGTAGATTCTAAGAAATTCCTTTCTGTTTTTAAGAATAAATTATATCATTAAGTTAATGAAAATATTACTGCCATATTTATTACTTTCATCCTAGCCTAAAACGTCTTCTGATGTATGGAAGGCCTCCTACAAAAATAAAGGTTTTACCATAATCCACACGCTTGGTAGATAGATTAGAGACAGCATTAAAATATCATAATATCGTAATAACATTCCTACTAATATTATAAATGTGAATGTTAGTTTGTTTGTTATGCTTTCACGCAAAAACTACTAAACCGATCATCATGAAACTTCGTACATATATTCTTGGAGGTATTAGAAGTAACATAGGATACTTTTTAATGAAAAAAAGCCGCGGGTAAAAGCTAGTATAATATAAAATCATTATAAGGAAATTGTTATGTTGTCTACGTGAGGTCCTCGGTGATTAACTCTTGTATCATTAGTCACCTGATACGAAACTTTTAACTGTGAGAGGTTAGTGATGTTCTGCTCGCTCGGATACTACTCGATACTCCAATTTTGTTTCTCCTGATTAACAGGCTTACATAACAAGCCTTGTTATTCTAACAACGATATGCAGTAGAAAAGATAGTAGGCCACGTGTTAAAAAACAAAACTTTTTAAATATTCAAAGAGCTCAAATGTAAATCTCAGTAGAAAACCTTGGAGGTCTCAATCGGAAGTTTTCCGAAAGTACTAAGTTCTCCTGATTTCAAAACGTCTCACGAATGGCGACGCTCCGAACGGAATTTCAATGTTTTTCTCATTTAAGAAGCTTCTGAAGTCTTTTCTTCAAAGGTTCTAATGGACACGTTTGATTTTTTCAATTTCGAATAGCAAATAAACAGTAAATTTTAAATAAATTTATATTTTCTTACGATCTAAATAAGGCCATATTATTTGACTTCAATTTACACACTACTTTATGTTTGATTTAGCGTGCGATATTCGTAACATTAAACAGTTATCATATTACTTCAAAATACACGTAACACAGATTGAAAACTCATCTACAATTGACCATAAAGATTTCACTCCACTTATAAGTCGTGTCTAAGTGTCTCCTTTAGATGTCCTAAATTGTCTCAAAAGCAGATTTTTCAGTTTTTATTGAAATATTAGGGTCTTGATCTAGTTATTTTAAAATTCTATTTTTGGGTTGAGTTTGCAACGCACATTGTTAAATAAAGTGTAAAGTAAATATTTAACATTGATTTAGCCTTTATTAAAAAAGTAAACGAGTTTCGTTATAATCTTACATTGTGTTCGCACGTTGTTTATATATTGTATGAAAACTGTTTAGGCTAACTTTTTTTATTGTAATCTTTTTATCAGCAACTAAATCTGTATGATCTAATTTTCAATTAAACACGATAAATAATAAAAAAAAATGTTTGTGAATGTGATAAAGTGAGTAGATAATCTATAATCTAAGATCACATTGGTTTGAGTGTTTGTCTGTCCGCTCTTTTTCCATTTTATATGCGTTACCATAGCAACGCGTTAACCGCAAGTAGTTCGTCTACCGGACGCTAGATGGCGCTACCGGAAAAATATTTAATAATGGAAAAAAATTAAAGCATTGTGTCCACCCGTGCGAAGCCGGGACGGGCCGCTAGTATAATAATAAGAATACAAAAGTAAGGGATATTTGTTACTTCACTATTGTTTATGCGTAGGTACTATTCATTAAAATTTATATTAATAGACGAAAAGGTACTAAATATAGAAATTTAATTGTTGCATAAAAATATTTTAATTTATTTTCATATCACATTAAGAATAATAATTACGACTACGTTTGGTGCAACGGTAGTGACCCTGCCTTTTGGACCCACGATCCTGGGTTCAAATCCGGAAGAGGCAAATGTTTGTGTGATGAATACGAGCACTTGTACCTGAGTCATGAATATTAATTTATGTTTCTATAGATATGACATATCTATGTATCATATGTGTGAATGTAAGAAATACTATATTATTATTAAACTTATCAAATGAGCAAAACGATTCGCAGATTAGGTACCACGAGCTATAAAAAGCAAAACTGATTTCGCACATGTTATTACAAAGAAATCTGACTTCCCTTACATCCTCGTGACTATGAACAGTCACGTTACGATAACTTCATACGAAAAGCTACCATATACTAGTACGAGTACAGACCTATGCTTCCACTTCAAATATGTTGTATTCAATACACTCTACTTTAATAGGTGCAATTATAAAAATGAATGTCAGCGGATGTATTTACTGTATCAATAATTGCTTAGCATATTTCGTTTAATCGTGGTATTTCAATTACCTGAGTTTGCCTTGTTTATTGTAATGACACAATATTACTAATAATTTTAAAAAGGACCTACTTAATTTAGTAATATTTTTGTAATGTAAGCAAAAAATGCGCATAAAACTCCTAATGATCATTATATTACTAAAGCCCTTGTGGCGTCATGCTCTAATACCTAAAAAGTCGTGGGTTCCAAACCCATCGAAGATTTATTTTCCTACACATTTTCTCTTACATTTTTTTGAGTATGACAGTCCAATGTCCATTTAGTATCATAATAATACTAACAATACCTACGTAATATATTGTGCAAGCAAATATTTCTATTGCAATAAAAAAAATATACTTGAGTATTACGTGATTAGGCTTAGATTTAAACAGAGCAGAGTCCCTTTTGGAATATTACCAAACGAAACTCACAAATTTCAACTTATAGATTATAAAAGACTTGCTTATGATTATCTGAATTACTTTATATCTATGATTATGTAAAGTATGAAGATTAATATTAATAATACTAATTTATATTTTTATTTCTCTTCACAAAAAATACATAGGTGCTACAATCAGCTTTACACAAGAAGATCTATCATACCAAAGTCCAAACCTGAACCGCCGAACTCGTTCTTAACAGTTATTCGATTTTTATAAACTATTCCGGCTATTGTCTTAAATCTTATGCAACCATTAGCAGCAATCATAAAGATAGAAAATCGCACCATGCAACTAAAATAGCCTTGATTACGTCATATCCTGTACAATGCTTGAATTGCGTAGACGCAAATACAATAAACTGTACATGGGTAGTAATATTTTTAAATATACCGTAGAATATAGCTGATCTCGTAACTGTTATTATTATTAAGAAGATTCAAAGAATGGATCCATGAAAACGCCATAGGGTCATAACCCATCAGGCAGGCCTAAATGCGAATATGGTCTTTCACTGTGGTCTCCAACCAGCATGCCAGGCGCGATGACGTCGTAGTAACCTTTCCATATTTGATAATAATGACTTCTTGAGTATTTCACATTTAATACAATGGGTCAATGTTTTTAACCCGACCCGGAACGGCGACGGTGCGCTTAGTCATGTGTCTGAATTTGAATTTTATGGCGGCATACACTTTATTGCCTTTGGATTTCTTGTTTCGGCAGCATATAGCTGTTTTGGCACCATTATTTTTGGTCTTTAGATCGAAACTCTTATGTCATTTTGGAGATACATGTAACAGTTTAC
Source organism: Calamotropha paludella (assembly GCA_927399485.1). Taxonomy (NCBI): domain Eukaryota; kingdom Metazoa; phylum Arthropoda; class Insecta; order Lepidoptera; family Crambidae; genus Calamotropha; species Calamotropha paludella. The sequence continues at coordinate 11,903,216 of OV656803.1, read as the reverse complement.
ACCTATTCTTCGTTTCGTGATAAAAAAAGTGATAGTGCTAGAAAAAAAAAATTAAGTCTTTTGCTTCAATTTTCCTCTAATGGTTAAATAAAATACAAAGTCTTATCTTGACTGATTATAAAGATACAGCTGTGAAAGCTGTAGGCATACTTTTCCAGCTTGTACATACATAGTCTTAGTATCGTTGTTGTAACAGTTTTTGAGTGTTACCGTTATTTTTATATCAGAACTTTTTGCTTTTATTCCTCTTTAAAACTTTAATCTCACTGGTTTGTCTTTAAGGTTTGTAAGACATGTTTTATGTAAACATGCTTGTCCAGCTAACTACAAAAAAGACTCACCATAACGAAGACGATAACGACGGTACTAAATAATGACTGCTCAAAATGCTTTTAAATTAGATTTATTTAGAATCTCAATGAGGTAGGGTAGTTGGCGTACCACACATGTTTACCTGACTTCGCTTTCAGTCAAATTTCTGGTTTTATACTTAATATTAAACACATTTCAATAAAAAAATAGGTATATCGAAATTGTAACAGTTACCAAATTCAGACATACCAGTCTTATATATAAAGAAGTTTTATTTAAGAGAATGTATATTTAGGCAGTAATACTATTTACAAAACTGTCTGGGTGGATTTCAAAGCTTAACCTTTAAGGGCACTTGTTACTGAGATACAAAATATTGTCAGTATTATTCGAGACATGTTCTTCGTGTATGCCAAAAATAATCTAAATCTGTTTTTTCTACTAAAACTGTTTGAAAAATATAATGATATTTATAACTATCGTAGATAAACAAAGTTTCACAAAGCCTATTATTCTGTCTGTTTAGTATAAGGAGTGCCTATGTTTACAACTTAAAGTCTTATAATTGTTACTGTTATTAAAGGTATTATATCATTTCAATAATTTTTAACTATGTATATTTACTCAGGTACAATTGCTCGTATTCATCACACAAACATCTGCCCCTTCCGGAATTCGAACCCAGCATACGCAACACGACAAAATTTTGTCGACCCGTTTTCTCGTGTTTTAGTCATTTGTCGTCAGTCGTCTCTAACATGGCTGTGCTTAGAAGTCGAAAAAAATACAATTTTTGTGTTGTACAATCCAACACAAAAATTGTATAAATGTAATTGTACAATGTAACTGTCAGAATTATTTGATAAAATGACTGTAATATGCTAAAAATAAACCGAACAATATTTTTAATCTGTTGGGATCTGTTAAATTAAAAAGCAATTTTTTATAATTACCTATCAGTTTGTTGACGGAGAAACTTCCGAACTAATATTTGTCGTGAATCTGCTAATTTTGATTTGCTTGCAAAATGACTGTTGGATTTCATTAATGTCTGATTTGTGGTAACATGTTTGTCTATGACATGATATGAAATGAAATCATTGATTATATAATTTTTTAGACTGATTTCGAAAACAGCTGTCGGAACAGGTATAAAATAAATAATCTTTAATGTTACTGCCGATAGTGCGTTAATTAATGACTCATAAAGATGTCACACCAAAATATCCTATCACTAACCGCAAGATCGAAATTACTGGCATGGTAACTGTATTTAGTTTAGGCATGTTCGTTTCAAGATATTTTATAATTAACTTAATATAAGCTAATAGTATTCCAAAATAGTCCTTAAATTTCTACAAGCTTTGGTTTCTCTTTCGTCACATTTATTATTGGGTTCTTTGGCTTGTTACCACACAGGCGTTACTTCGTCCACTGGAGCGGAACGGCTGCAAAATATCGTTGTGTCATCGCCGCAGTAACGTGCGAGTGGCGAGTGACGTAGTCCCGGTCTGCTGTGACTTGTAAAAACCAAGTCGACTTCTTAAAGTAAATGCACTTGTGTACAATAAGAAAGAAGTATTAAATTATAAAACTAACTTGTAAGACTTTACTTTCTTATTTGTTTGACAAACATTGATTATATTTTCGGGAATATTTGACATTCCCGAGATTTTTCCTTTAAGTTACTCGTAATTTTACTTATGTGTTTGTTTCAGCAGTTAAATTGCACTGGATGCAAATCCCAGATTTTGCAAACCACCCTTTGATACATACGCCGTTAATAATATCAACATCTAAATATATGTAGAACCCTATTAAAGAAATTGTCATAAATATCTGCATTAAAAATAGCATTCGAAAACATGAGAGACAACGGAAAATAATCATCATCTAATCTGACTTCAATAGTTGAAATTTATAATAAGTCAACGAGTCTTGGAAGCAATAGTTAATTATCTCTCTGTCATGGTTATTAAGCAAAATATATACGGAAAATTTGCGGAAATTAATCTTCATTCCAACAAGTCGATAAATAAAAGTTATATATTATAATCTCGTAAAGAATATATAAGTTTACAGTGTAATCGATCAAAATTTTCGGGTCCCTATGTTATATCTGATTTGTGTAAATATTAACACGAAAGAAAGATTTTTTGTTCCTAACATTTACTTATATTTTTTTAAGTAACAACATAATCATTCGCAACGCAAAAAAAGATAAACCGTGTATTTAAAAAGTGACATTTAAATGGTTTATGATATGATCTAGATTTCAACTTAACAAACTAAGCTAAATAACTAAGGAGATATTTTGAGTTTACACTTGAAGCGGTTTAAAAAAAGTGAAAAATATTATGATGTTAGAAAACATTTTTTTTTTAAATAGTACGTTTGTTCTGTTACCAACTTTAACCAATTAAGACCATAAACAACACAGAGTATGGTCACGTTTCTGTCGGTACGATATCTTCATACTTTATCTGTGTCCGTCATCACCATATCGTCGTCATATTCCTTCGCCAAAGCGTTTGTATGTAAAATTTGTACTAACTGCTAACTGCTGCTGATTTTAACCTTTTTTTTATTAAGGCTACTTTTGATGTACATGTTGAGCTCTTTTATATATGAAGAACAATGTATTACCAAAAAGGAATTAGAGTAAAATGCTATTGCCTCACCAAAATAATATTTACAAATAAAGTAAGTGTAGGCAATTAAAAAGCATTACTGATGCAATCGTATGAGACTACAATTCACAACAACCGAGCAATCGATTAAATTGCTAATGAGTAATGTATTTGTCCTGTATGCCTAGTTGCACGGCAAACGCACCACTCGTGATTAGACTCTAATTATGTATAGGAATTGATATGATATAGTTACAGTCCCTGGCATATAAGTTGAATCTAGTTGTGAATTTAAAAAAATAAGTCTCTGCGCTTATTTATTGTTTATGTTTTGGTTCAAGTTCCATGACGTGCCGTATTCTATAAGTGATGACCAAAGATAACACGCCGTTCCTAGTCTCATGGTGAAAAGACTTTTAATCCACAACCCATGTACTTATATGTTAACACTACCCCATATTTATGTATTAAAAAAAATTACAATGTACGGAATATTAATCCAGGATTTTCCAGTGAATGTTTTTCGGTTGAGATGATAATGATCCATCACTTATTCATAGGAAAGACACTCCTAGGAATCAAGTGGAGATAAAGTTTGATATCCCTAAAAATATTTTAGTTACAATGAAAACAAAGATAGAATAGGAAAACTAAATCGGTCGTGAAAATTATGAGGAAATAAGAAACTGTCTAACTTCTTCATTTACCAATTGGGAAAACTTGGCAGTAAATGGTAGATTGACATGGTGATACGATCCGTACATTTGCTATTATTAACTACAGTTTAACTGGATCTTAACTGTCATGTTTTTAACAGAAGAGAATGCGAGTCCAATTTTGCACTGATTATATTCATAATTTCATTAAAGAGTTCCATTTAATGAGATACAATTAGCTAAATTTCGTACAAAAAGCTCTCCAAGTCACTAAAATAGATAATTTCTCATTAGTATTGAATCTAATAAACTCGGAATAATTACATACAATAATTAAATGCGAATTTGTCTGCTTTCAAAACGCAACGAAAGCGAAAACAAAATGTGAGCAAATGGTAATTGTTAGGTCTGCTTTCATTATACTCGTAATTGCATTCAAAACAGTTCCCAAGACTGGCGAGTGTTTGCAGTAAGACTGGGTGTACATGAGAATAAACAACGTAATACTATGAGAAACTAAATCGGATTTATATTTCGTCTCATATTTTCACAGTTATATAACTATATGGTATTTTTATAGTTTTCTTGATTTCTCACAATAAGAAATATTTATCAGGGTAAAGACAGGATATAATATAAATTGTATTCAATTGTGCTGCAAACCCTGTGATGAAATTTGATTTCTTTAATAGTTTGACATGATGTTAACCACACCTAGTGTAACTTCTCGTGGTAATGTGTTTGTTCTAACTTGAAACTTAAATATAAAACAATTAAAATAATCCTCATTTCACGCAATTCCATATTAAAATTCTGCATGCGAGTTCAACTTGCGTGGAGAATTTTAAAAAAGTTACGCAATATTTAAGAACCCAATCCGTGTGTCCTCAGCACAACTCTTTGCAAGTAGAATAGTGATATTACTAAAAGTGAAATGTTCTAGAAAGTGTTAGTGTTCTTTAGTGATGTGCCCACGTGTCTAGCCACTCCAAACATGGGACTACACAAGCGAGAAAGTGAGTATTAGCGAGTAAATATCAAATTAAGAGACGTGCTGAATTTTTTAAGTGGTGTTTTGTAACTGTGCCTCTATTTCTAACATTAATGGTGATAAACAATATTGTTGGTTGTGAGTATGCATTGTGAAGAATGTTTATTTATTGTTATTATAACGATAATAATAATCAATCAATTATGGTTTTATTAACATTAATATATTTTATTTTTTATATATTTTATAATACTAAAAATGCAAATGTAAAAACAGAAAACTTCAGTACCAATAAAGCCCATATTTAGACTGATATTGAACTCTCTGTGGCGGCAGTAATTTGAAAATTAACAGGTTGATATTGAGCGGAAAGGGCACTACATTACTCAAAGATAATTTAAACGTATGTATATTCACTACATAATTTGCTCGCACAATTAAATAATAGGTCCTTACCCTATAAAATTGCCGATTCTCTTATACACATTATTATGAGCATAAGTTCTGTAAGAAAATAGTAACTTCAGTGTTTAGTTAATTTGGAATCCCAACCATTTACTTTACCTGTTAATCGGTTTCTTACCATTGATACTTTATTGTTTGTATTATATTTCCTTTAGCTTCGCGTTTTACGAAAATATTCATAATGAAGTAACATGTAGTTTCTAAAATTTGTTCTTAAATATTAGTTGAAAAACAATAACTTTTCAGAAAATATATGTGTTCATCGGCAATTTTATAGGTAACGCAGTCTGTACAGTCAATTTAATGCTCAGGCCATCCTAGAACCATATAGCTTTGCTTGCTTGAAAATTTCTACCTTCCAATTGGTTAACAAGTTATGAGTCATAATTTCCTAATTTATTGTCATAGGGTTCTAGAATAGTTTGGGAGTCAAATGCTTGATTATACACTAACTCCTAAATCCATATCACGGTTTGAAATTATAATCTTGCATACATTTACTGTTGCAGTAATTACCTCCTTATTTGTATATCCTCGTGATACCTAAATACCTTTGAAATAAAGTCAACTGATGAAATAACCTATTTATATATATTTCTTATTAAAAATCATCTTTATGAACTATTTGAAACGTTTACTGAATTCTAAAAAAAGATAAAACCAGTATCAAAATTTATTGCTAAGTTTAATAGAAATAAGCACACATAAATTGCCATGGAGAGCAACTTAGTTAAGTAAACTAATAATTCACGCCGAGCCAAAGTTTTAACACATTTTATATTAAGGAGATATTTAAAGAATAGTGTTAATAGTAGCCTGGTACTTAGTCAATTCAAAACGTATGTAAATAATTAGGTAAATTGAAGTAATGCAAAACACAGAATATCACCGACAAAATTGCTTCAACCGTGGCTCATGAATAGGGACAATTTGCCTGAAACAGATTGCCTTCGGTTCAATATCCCGCAAATTATCTGTATTTTATTTGGTGTAATGGTTTGTTTACATTTCAACTGTGTTCTACTGTCTCCAGTGCTCTTTAATGTATACTGTGTTGAGACGTGACTTTTAGACATTAAAATGAAAAACACTTGAAGATTATAAAACAAATTATATTTAATGAAATATATTCAAGGATTTTACATATATTTTAGACTTTTATTACCAGGGATTTTTGAAAACATACCAATATTTTTAAGTTTGGACTGTTACTTTAAATATTTATACAAGCAGTTTAATTATCATCATTCATTTTTTAGTCACATTAAGTTTGATTTATTTGATAGTGTAATAAATCGTTAATGCATTAATATTTTAAAGATCAGTATCAAGGTCATTTACCATATAATATAAAATTCTCTCTATTGATTCTATGTAAGACTTTAATGATGGCAAAATTTGTCAATATTGTTTAGATGGATTTACCACAGGCTACATAATAACTTTAATTCGAAGCCAGTTGCTTTTGTGCGATGTTACGGTAAAGGTGGAGAGTGACCTGTGATTTTTAAAGAAAGCGACATATCATCAAGAACTAACACATTACAAAGCATTTTTGATGTACTTCGGAATCCGCTTGTTAAGTGTCGGCTTAGTGTCGTTAACTCACTGGACATAATGACGCTGGAAAGTAATTATGTCCGCTGGAATAGCGGTCACAGAGATTTTTAAAATAGTGAACATAGTTCCAATGCTGCTTGTCATTGCAACAAATGGTTTTGGATGCTTATTAGCATTTTTAAGGTAGATTCAATCTAAAATGTTTTCAATGAATAATAATATTATTTACTTGCAAGATGATATTTTTCATGTGTGTTTTCTCTACGTCGGATAACTACAGTGACCTCAAATAATAAGGAATCCAAAAATTTATTAGGCTTTTTAAACTGGATAGAAGATCCAGATTTGGATATTAGAAATATTATAAATCATACCTCACCTTGCATACCGATTTATAGCCAGCGAAATTTGCTCCTGCGACTGTTCATATTTTTTATTCATCCATAGAAATATATATCAACCTTTATATATTAAAACTTTTTCTGGGAAATATAAAAAATGAAAAATACCGAAATATTTCTTTGGTATAGGTCTTCCTATCTTTAAAATGTTTTTTTATTTGAATCGACTAGGTATTGCAACAATAAAATTAGTTACAGACTATAAATGAAGTCGGAAATTATTGTAATAATATTATAATTCTCGTAATAACAAAAATTATATCTACGACACAAAATCACAGAATCGTAGATCCTGTACAGCTAATGGTTGTTTATCTTATTTACATATTTGCGCTGCGCTGCGATGTTATAATCGTTTAAGTTTATAAATAGATCTTGAATCTAAAAATCAATAAGTTAAAAGTAAGTATTCATCACTACTAAAGTAGAAAAAAGTTGGAAGTAAAGAGTTTTCTGACCATTAAGTTAAGCACTTTATAGAATTTCTAGATTCAAGATCAAGACATTTAGTTAATCCTTTGCATAATGCGAATGTAAAAACAATCGTTTTATTTTTATGGATGCGGTTGATTAAATTTCCATTAAATTAAAACATTTAACATCAGTGTCCAATATTTATTTATTTATTTATTTATTTACTTAGGTCTACTCACAGCTTATGCACTAAATACATCATTACTTACTTAATTATCTAATCTTAACTAAGTACATAAACTACTTACAAGAAGACACATCTTGCTTCTAATATTATGATACAGACTTAACTTACCAATTATTATTCAATGTACGAGTATATTCATAATTTTAATTTTATAATTTTAAGTAAAAAATATTTAAGCAATATAGTACAGGAGAAAAAGTTTTGTAACAAATATAAGTTTTTGAAAATTTTACTATACATGGTTCTCCATAGATACGTCTGCTGACACCGCTAGCTATAGGTACAGATAAGTGCAAATTAAACATTCATGTATTTTATATAATATTTTCTTCTCTTTGATCCGTAATGCACTAATTTGTGTTTTCCTCCTGTGACTACGTCAGAAGACGAGCAAACCCGAGCGGTGCGTTCAAACCAGTCGTATTGATTTTTGTACTATGTACGACCTTCGCCGTCAGACGTCTGGGCTGAAACATCTGAATGTGTTTTCAGCATTGAAGCGGACTTTCTTTTGGTCAATCTTTAGGTTTTATGTAAAAAATGGTTTTGTTAAAATACTGTATGTAGGTGATCTTGAAAACAAATCGCTTATAACTGTTTAAAACTTATATTTCAATTATTGTGTGGTAAATTATATTATCAGTTTTCTTAATATTTCAAGATTTGTATTGATATAATAAATACTCTATATTATTATCTGTTATATTTGAGCAACAGATAGTATAAAATAGGTGAAAAAATAGATATTATCATTACATTTGTCATCGTTTTACTTTTTTACTCTCCTGCATACGCTAACTACAACAGTCATATTTGATATGGTTGTCAATTCTAGCAAGGTGAATGCCAAGCTGGCTGTATTTTGATAACCCTATTTTAATTGACCTGATTTTGATAACTATTAAATGAAGGTAGAACTGATTCGAGTTACGTTTAATATAGAAGAATTTATTGAAATAATTTGAAGACAGTGAACTAAAATAATTTATGTTATTCTATTTTTTATTTTAGATTCAGAATGTCACTGTTATATTATTTTATTATATTTTCTTATTTAAGAAGATAATCTTAAACAAATAATAATAACACTCTAGGGAGGCAGTGTTTATTCAATTATGTCCACAGTTATATGAGGAAAGGAGGGTGTGGGCAGGCATGAATTTATTACTGTGTTTGTTTTCTTCGTAGTTCATGGTATTTCATGGTAGTTCTGGTTTTATGTCAACTTTTTTGTTATTTAATTAATCGTAATCACAGCATAACCTCAAAAATAAAATATCTCATATATAATCAATTAATAGATAAACACAAAAAGGGCAAAATAGGTGTGCATAGACCATCCCATAGAGACCGCGTTACATCCGATAACTATCAATTATTTTGTTCCCGCGTAATGCCCGCCGCCATTATGTACCGGAAGTGGGCTTGCCTGCCATTACCGTTACGTTTTGTGTGGACGCACCTTTACGATACTATGTAAAGGTGCGTCTATGATTACAGCGATCGCTGACCCTGACTTCTCAACCATTCTAAAACAGTGGACTCTTCGTATTATATAAAATAACTGTAATAGATTTAGCATCATGATGATAAATACCTTTCTATCTTTTTTGTATATAGAGCTGGCTAGACATTAAGTAAATAATGTTACATATATATTGAAGATAATGTTGTTATGTGTGTTAGTATAAAATAACCAAAAAAAGTTAAAAAACAAATTATATATTCAATTGTAAAATGAAAATAGAGAAATGCCCATTCTGTGCTACTAAGAAAACTCGGTTAAATACAGATTCTTTCACGCTGATCACTATTCTCGTAAACGCAGCCTTACATTTCTGTTTGTATATTTAGCGATTTATGTATTTGTAGCGTATGTTTTAGATACCACCTATCGTAGCGGAATTATTTCCAGTTCAATGTTGTTTGGAGGCTAAGTAGTTTGTTGTGCTTGTTTGGCAAAATGACACAAAATATTGCAGTTTAAAACTATTCTGTAAAAATCAATAACAGTGAAATACATATTTTTATGTCGCTTTCACGTTAGTTCCATTCGAAGATCTGCAATGTACCTTATTAATTTCAAATTAATTAGACGTTATCAATTATGGCATTTCTAATACATAAAATTTCTTGTGAGGAGGTGTGAAAAGTTTCTGGCAAACAGACCTATGGCTCCGTAACAGCTAGGCTATCGAGAGTTGAACCAACATTAGTGAATTTAATGAACTCTAGTCCAGGTGCTTTCTTTGTATTGTCAAACTGAGATATATTTACTGCTAGTTATTTACGGCATAGCAGACGATTTATCTGTGTACATTATATGAAAATCGAAATCTTTTTAGCATAAAATAATTAGACAATCATTTAACTTGAATTTGAATGTAAGTAATCTGTTTATAAAACAAATAGAATTCAAATATATCTGTAGCGCTTTAAGACGACGTTTTTAGTATCACGGCCGATATTGTTATGTGTGTTATAACCGTTTCTGTGACACTTAAGAGCTTCGATTAGTATTGGAAATGCGCCTGTTTATAGTTTGTATTATCAAAAAGTTGGCTTTTATAGGTTGGCAACGGACTTAATTCGAAATCACGATGAGCAAGTTGGAAAACATTCTGGATCTCAGTATATGTACGTGAAGAGCAAGCTTCATACCTTAGCTCACCGCCGCAAAGTTGCCTATATGTCGGTCTTCTGCAGATTGTATTTTGAATAGTGTGGTCAGGAGCTGCATATGCTCATACCGCCATATCCTTTTTTCCATTAGGCATCCAGATGCACTGCGGGCAACCAACCACCCTCTCTTCGTTGCTATTCCTACCTGTCGCACCAAGGGCTTCTCATCATCATTAATAATGCACACAGCAAAAGAGTGGAACCCCCTCCCTGAGTCTGTATTTCCGAGTAATTATAACCCGTCCGTTTTTAAAGCCAGGGTGAATAGGTACCTTCTGGGTTAGCCCGTTCCATGGTGGATCATGTCTTAGCCCCCGGGCTTGATTGGGATCAAGAGCGAATCCATAAAAACAAGTAGTTTTATCTCTATTAGAGCAAGAAAACGTCGAATTGTTCATCAAATACAGATTATTTCATTAGGATTATTATTTGATAAGTACAAGTTTACAAAAGCATCAGTATGTTTATAAAGTTTGAACCCTGAATTTATAGGTATTAATTTAGTTTTTTTTGCTTGTTGATCTAAGTGGAACAAAAAAGTATTAATGAGGTTTTACACTTAGAACCACGGAGTGACTATCAACTCGAGTATTCCTCTAAGAACTTTCAATATTTTTTTCCATTTGATATAACTGGAATATAAATAATACCCTAGGTAGTTTTCAACAGAAGTTATAATTAGACACACCCGATCAGGCCCAATTTAGCTCACTTTGACAAGATATAGAAAATGGATAGTACTAATGAAATTAACCAGACCAGGTAAAAGGTTGGGGGCTCTATTTTGGAATTACTCAATCCATTTTTCGTGCGAAGTGCGCACGTCATCTCTTTCTCGCGATACAGGGAATAAAGAAGTCGACACGCGAATTAAGCATGCAAGCCGAACACGAACGTTTGAAAAATAGGGCTGTCGGTAACCTAAACTGCTAACCTTAATCATTATCCATGATCCATGACCTTATCCAATGTATTACTGCAGTTATTAACTATTAGAACGACATTTTCCTAGTTTATTTTCATGATAAAATTAACCAGACGCCTAAAAACATAGACCTACTTTTTTATTTATTTATATAAATATAACACTTTTCAGTTTCTGTCATTGGTACAAGATTGATTTTCGGTTAGAAGGCTTCTGACGCCGGCTCGCTTAAAGCCATACAAGTGCTGAGGCTTTGACCGACACATGTTTCGAGCTGGTGATTCATCGATCAATTAGTCGACACAGCCGACAGCAGCGAATTTATGAGTTTTGTTATTACGCACTATGTTTAGTGACATTGAATTTTAGATATAATGGAAATGCTTATAAAATACTTGGGTTTCAAATATTATAGCATTTAAAAAGACGAGAAAAGTATTTATTCGACTTCCTTCTTCCAGGAAATACAATTTAAGAAGACCAATATAATTTATCTATAATAGATAAGGTTTTGATATTCAGTGTTTAAGACAAATAATATTTTAATCAGGTAATTCATGTCATCAATTTTGATCGATTCTGGTGCTTTGAATAATAAAACACAATATAACACGATTTGTAACACTAGAATATTATTTCTTGTTAAGTGTCTATAGGGATATAATTATACTTATTTATTAGGTATAGGCCGAATGTAAATTGAATCAAATACTAATTTTAGCCGAATATTTCGTAGAACACTGTGTATTACCACCAAAAAATATATCAATAAATAATATTCTTCTTAATATCTTATTATTTTATGTTTTAAAATGTATCGCAGTTTAGTATTTGCTTTTATTTTTTCTGTCTTAAAACTTTATTTCGGGCTATTCATCTGAAACATATATTTCTCGTATAGTAAATGGTCTTACAATAGAAATAAGCGCTAATAACAAGCTCTGGCAAAGGAATAACTGTGCACCTGAATTTATTAATGTAAATATGAAATATTTCTCGTTGCCAACAGAGAATGGTCTTCTCTCATATGAAAATCCGAACTACCACTTAGACCCATCGAGACTCGAATCTGCGATCTACAGCGACTTGTTCGACATGCACGATGAAAAGAATCTACAGGACGAGTACGACACGTATCTCGACAACAGGAGGTATGTATTTCGTGTACTTTAAATCACTTCAAATTTTTCGTATACTTACTACATTTCATATGACTTTCGAAATTATAGAAAAACAAGCGAATGCGGCATTCCTTTTATCCCATTGTTAGACCGATGTACTGTAGTAGTGATATTGTTGTACCAGAACACAGATGGGTCCTTTTTTATTCATTTTTATACATAAGGTAGCCTAATAAACTTTTACGATACTAAAATGACATCGTGCGCAATGAAGCTATGCTACTAATTCCGTTATGTCCATCTACGGAAGAAAAACGCGTACAGACTTTGACTGTACGGCGGGTCTGCAAATCTCTATATTCATAAGTTCCGCGCATCTAATAGTTCTGGTACCGCATTGACTAAACACAACACCCGCTTTTACCGGTTTATTAGCAACGGTAGCCCTTTGAATACCTTTGCTAATAGCCTTCAAATAGTAATTGTCAAATGCAAAGTTTATATTCTTTCTGTTATTTTAAGATTTCTGTTTTTTAAATTATATTGCGAAAAACTCTGAATATGGGAAAATTTTATTTTGAATAAAGATAATACTTGTGGTCTTCAGTTGGGAAGCGAATTCACTTGTTTTTAGCTAATCGGGACAGACGCCATAACTGTTTGTATTGTGGAAGGCAAACAATTTTCCCATATTAACGGTAATTTGATTAAAATATTTCTGCGGCTCAAAAAATCCATTGTGCTGTGCGTATGTGAGCGGTTGGCTAAATCTTGTTGAATTTAATGTTTTTCTTTTTTTTATCATAAAAATATTAAAAAATATAAAAGTATATAATGTTTTATATCAAAAAAATTAAACTATTTTAATGTTGCTGTGCTATTGTCATGATTTTACATAAAACTTCTATTTTTGCAATATTAATGCTGTGTTAAATAACTACAATACGCTGTTATTGTAAATGTATTCTTATATGAATACAGTTAAAACTTATAATAGCTACTGGGTTTCATAAACTTCCATATTTATTTCAAACTACCGCTATTGTTTGTTATAAAAATATTAAAGACTCAATGTAAACTGTCTTGAGATACCATAATATGCGTGTTTAAAATGCTATAAAAAGCTACTGAAACAGCAGATTATTTTAAAATCATTATAGATTTATTTGATAGTATACGTATTGTTTTTAAATTTAATTATAAGAGACATAATTATTATTCTTTACTTTAAGTCTTTAAATAAATTAAATTTAAATACTGTAAGCTGTGCGACATTCCTATATATCTACCCGTAGGTACTATAATGTCATTTTTAATATTTCTTCCCGAATTAAATGTTATTAATCTTATTACGTAAGCATATTACTAAAATTATATGCATAGCATTTTAATAGCCGCCCCAAAACCTTATTCCATACATAATTCCAATTATTTATCGAAAATTTCTTGAGAATTTCATTTGGAAAAATAATTAAAATCCATAGTGAAGGGGGAGTTCAGTGATATGCATAGTAACAAGTACAATCCAATAAAGTAGATAAAATATTACAAAATAAAAGTTAAAAAATAACTCACCATTATGTAAAAAATAATGATTTAAAGAACTAGTTCTTAAACAAGTTGTTTTCAAGTTATTTATCCTGATAATTTTAAATAGTAGTAGCTGCTTTTCAAAATATAAAATAGAAAGAGGCTATTTCTTTCTCCATCTCTGTTAGCTTTCTCTACCGAATCATCCGTATATTATGATACATGCTATATAGTCATTCTAGATGTTAAGTGCATCTCTTTTTGTAAGCTATTAGTAGGTCGTTTAAGTAATCATGCATTTAAGGATTTAGGTCATATCACACCTATCTCAATATATGTTCTATGGATATAAAATTATAAATTAATTATGATGAGAGAAGCAAGAAAATTACATTACACCAAAAGAAAGAAAAGGGCGTAACATATTTCATCACTGTTGTTCTACTAGTATGATCTAGGAACTGGTAAAGTAACATTTTTAATGCTTTTATTCAGCGTTATACAGATCGTACTATATCGAAAAGATGAAGACGTCAACTCACATGATATAAAAAGTAACAGCAATAAAGTTGTGAAAAAATTGACATAACACCTTAAGATAGTGTTTCTGCATTAAAATTAAAAATCAAGAACAAATCTTTACGGCTTTATTCGTTTGGACCGTCGATATTATGTTGCCATAAAAATCATCTTTAAAACTGAAAATTACATGGAGTATAGCCACTTTGATAGTTGTTATCTTCGTCATAAATATCTAGTCATCTGTTTAGTCTTATAATAGTGATTATGAACTATAGGATCACAAAATCAAAATCAAAGTACTAGTTCACTTAAGCAGTTATCTTCGTTATTGCTACTATCTCGACCTCCAAGTCCTTTACCATATTTTGATGCCGTTTTAGCATCCACTAATATTCGTATCCATTAATCATGTTAGTGCGTTTTCGTGTACATCGTCAATCATCTGCAATATGGTTGGCAACTGTTTAACTTATGCGCCATTTTATAACAAGACAGCTTTAAATTTAACCTTTTCACATAGGTTGGATCATTTTATATAAACCTTCAAAGTTATTCAGAGAGTAAATTTTCAAAGCGATGACCATGTATATCGCAGCCTTAAATTAAAATGACTCATGTAACAAATGATTGGTCAAATGGAATTCTGTTGATCCGATAGTTAATAAAATGTATTCGTTCAGTGTTTTAGCATTTTAATTTAATTGGTCAAAAAGTTTAGTTTAATAAGTATGGAGTATGAAATAAAAATATAAAAGTAATTCATATTTAAAAGTTGCTATTATGTGATTGGTTTTATGTATTTCTTTATTGTACTACAGGCACGCGATAAGTATACAAAGTCGACTAAAATTATGTTACCTTTTTACTTAAAAATGACTATGAGATCAAGATCTCATGGCTGCAGCAAAATAGGAAATGGCACTTATCACAGCGTGACGGTGATTAAGAAAATAACAGTACAAAACAGATGCAAGTAGAGTTACTAACCAAGATAATAATAAATAGGGATAAAATAAGTTATAATTAAAACTTTTGTATTTAATAATTTGACGTGACAGGAATACATAAGGATTATTCATATTTTCAAAAACGTCGAATTCGGTTATACCATCGCAAATAAAGCGAAATATGTAAATCAGTTCCTACACAATACACAAAGTTAATATGCTCAGTAAACTTATCAAATTCATAAATAGATAATCAGCAAAGTTAAATTTGGTCATTTCAAATGCCATTGTATCGGATTTGAGGTCAAAATAAAACTCGCTCTTGGCAAAACAAGCAAATCTTGGTTATATGGATGATTTGGACGTAACAAAGTATTGTTACTGAATTTGAAATCGTATCAAGGCTCGTATTAGGACGTTCACCTATTGGAAACTGACTAACACACTAAATTTAGATTTCACAATAAAACGCTTTGCGCATTAAATTATTGTAATTCGTCTGTCATCAACATCATTTTAGATTAAAACACTTTTTTACGGATTTTTGCGCATGTTTTATTTTATTTTATATTTAATCCTAACGTTTTGACTCCTTTACAGGAGCCGTGATCACAGGATGACTAAAGATGACTAAAGTCATCCTGTGATCACGGCTCCTGTATAATGTGCGCGTAATGTGCGCGCAAGTGTAAGAACTAAATATATCAACATCATTATAAACGTATTTCGGCGTATAGTTTTTTGTATTGAATAAAGCCCTCTTAAACGATTCGTTCTATTGTAATAGTAGTGGTTATGGTTAGATGGGAACATATAAGTATCTTAATCTTCTGTTACTACTGAACGTCAAACGAGTCGTAGGAGTTATAATTTGATTTATCATAATGATATAGCTATGCAAGTGACTTAAGTAATTTCTGCTATATGTCGCACAATCTCTACCGGTGATATAATTTGGATGAACTTAAAAAAAATCCCCTCTTGTAGAAATGACGGCATATTTACGTGGTATTGTTTTATGTTCTTTTTAATTAAATGAAAAAGATATATTGTGTGATAAAAAGTAACGAGCTTTATTGAACTATTACCCCAAAGAGGTTAGCAAAGCAATGAGCAATCGTAACCGGGTCGACAGCGAGGTGAGCGCACGCGGGTGCATCGACCCGCTCACTGCGCAGCCGCACCGCATTGATCCGTTGCATTCTGCTTCCCATCTGGCCGGTGCACTGAGCTTATGAGTAGAGAGTCACTGACAGCGGATAAAGCTTTTTTATAACATCTAAGTGATCAAAGGAGCTTACCCAAGAAAAACTAACTCTGCTTAAATATTTTATAGTTGTTTTTATCATACCATCGAATACTTTTCACATTGCGTGTTTTGTTTTTTACTACTGACATCCAACAATCTCTGTACTAAAGAAAATAGCATAATGCTCCTTAGTTTTGTTGTTTCTTTACAACGTGGCCTATTTAGACAGAAATGTCTGGATGACCGTATTACTAATAGTTTCACATCTTCAGTTTTCTTATAGGATTACAATAACATGAAGGTATATAAATCATATTTGAGCCAAGGAGAGGTAATGAAGAAAAATATTACATTTATTGAACATACGCCTGTCGCTGGAAGAGCAGCACACTCATTCGATATTTTTGTTTGGTCCTACCTCATATCTAACAAAAAGGACTTATAATTTTGATTTTGCCACTTACTAAAACTAATACAAGAATCGCCACTCATCTTACTCTCTTTGTCTCGACTAAAAAATAAAACAATTTAAATAAACCCGCCCGCTGTTATTGCAACCTATCTCATCCGTGGCGTGAGTGCCGAACTACATCCGATGTGCACCGCTGAATGTCATGAATGATATAGCTGCATTCCACTGTGTAAGCCACGTGCGGAGAATTTGATATGGCAAATTAAATTCTCGGTATTATTCAAATGTGATTTTGTCTCTAAAAGATACGTTAATCCAATTATGAAACAATTATATCAATTCGATTGCTCAATATTTTTTTACGTCTTTTTTAAAGATAGCTTTATGTGCACAAAAGCATCGTTATTTATTAATTAAGTAGCTGTTGCGATTGTTTTATGACATAATGACAGTTTGCAATCTAATTTAAGCAGGTGGACGGCAAATTTAAAATTAGTCTTATAATGAAGACAACTTTATCCTACTTCAGATTTTAATTAAACAAATCATATATATATGACTTCAAGTTACGGTTAATCTATCTTTGAAAACCACGTGAAAGTTGTATCAATAATATTAAATATTAGCGAGCATAGACAGACAAACACAAAGACAGGACACAAAAATGTCTTATTTTGTTTTGTGTCACTCTTCTTTTATCATTTATCATCTTCTATAAAGTTTTGATACCGAAACAAGAATTCTATCGTATCTATATATATTCAAAATGCCTTGCTACAAGTATCTGTAACATTTTAAGGAAGCTACAAAGCATTGATACCTACAATGCATTTTCTAGTAAAGAGATAATAATTTAATTTATAAACCGCTAAACACTTACATTCGCACCACACTTGATAAAAGCACGTTTCTTCGTACTCGAGAATAGGAGATCGTTCATTGCTTTTCAGGAATTCATTGGCTGCCAGACTAGCTGAAGATTGCACTTCCTTGTGTTTTTGGTATTTTTTGTTAAAATTCTTGTACGTGACTAAAGATATCTTGTTTGGAAAATAACAATATATATAGTACAGAAAAATCACTGACATGTTTTTTATGATTAGGTTTTGAGAAACTTTGTAACTATTGTTGATATATAAATAAATAATGAAATATTAATTTAGAATTTATTGCTTTTATGTCAACTATTGATTATTATTATTAATCAAAATAATTAGTTAATAAAATCGCGATTCCTGGTAAAGCGGATTTGGGAACTCTAAGTACGATAGGGTATCAAAGATCTTGTAAAACCAGTATATTTTTTTTACAATATTTATATTATTATTAATAAAAACGGTAAAAGAATTATTAACTTAATTTCCATTTATATGAACACGGAAACCTATTCGAGCAAAAGCGTGTAATCTCCTAAATTACGTCACGTTGCAGTTGCGCTCCATTCCATGAGGCTGTCACTAAGGGGCGTTCTCCTTTTACGTCACTTTGAACCTTAGCCGCTGGTATTACGTATTGTTTATGAATATAGACATTGAACAAAATTAATTGCGAAATATAGGATTTGGAAATAACTCTGTTAGCTGTTTTCACAATTAAAGGGGTTGTTTAGCTATCAGACTGAGGGGGCAAGTAATTCGTTTGTGTGCCGAAATATTTGTTTTGTAAATTGTAGTTTTTCATAGATATGCACGTAGACAAAGGCCTTTAAGGCCACAGACAATATAATTTTATTTTGACCTGTAACACAAACGTTAAATATAAATAAATCAATACATATCTGAGTAGAAACTCTTGTAAGGAGTACAATTTTGTGTTGATATGTGCAAAGTAAAAGATAAGACAAAAGTATAAAATGCCATTACGTAATATGATCATTTAGAATGCATATAACAAACGTCAACTGAAAAGCTATAACTGCTTGTGGGTGAACTTCTGAGAAGAAGCCGTAAGAAACTGCAAAGGTTGTTAATAAAATTCCAATGCTAAAATGAAGGGCTATAGAAAACCTTTCTTTGTTAAATTACCACCAGCGGAGGAAGAATTTCAAAGAAATTATGTTGTTAGGACATACTTCTATTTTTATTGAAAATTTTATAATGACAAGTTAACGTTAAAGTATTGCAAGTAAATATTGTATATGATAATGTTGCAACAATAATAATATCTCTTACATTCACACCAATTAACCTAGCCCAAATATAGCACTATATAAGGGCTTGTGTTATGGATACCAGGGTAACGGATAGACATACATATATGATACATAGATATGTTATGTTTATAGAAATATATATTAATATCCATGACTCATGTACAAATTTTCGTATTCATCACACAAACATCTGCCCCTTCCGGGATTCGAACACAGGACCATCGGTGCGAAAGGCAGGATTGTAGCGATCCTGCACCAAATGGTCGTTTTCGTTGTACCGGATTCCAAATTTATTGCGTTATGACGCATATACACATTCTGTTGTATAATAGCAGAACTCATTTCATTATTTATGTATCTAGTAGAAAACGGCAGTTTTGATATAATTTCTTCTATCTCTACATTCAGCAACGTAGTTTACTGATCACAATACTTGAGAAAAATAATGAATAATAGATAGAATAATCTTAAAGCTTCGCTCTACACAAGCACTACTTACAATCAGTGCCAAAGGTTAGTGGCAGTAATTACGAGTATATTGGTTTTCAAGAGACCCTCCTCCAGAAAGGCAAATATTTTATAGATGGAATATAACCTCTTTTCTTAGGTATATTTTCAATGGAATATCCGATTTCGATAATTTATAAAGAAATTTACAGGTAGCGAAACAGCCTTGAATATGAATAAAAAGTTATTTATTTGGATAACGATTTTTTTTTCATCGGCGTTTCTTATTATTATTTACACATAAAAAAGACTTGTAGTAGTTAGGTAAGATATATTTATTAGATGGACATATGGTATCGCTTTTTGTTGACATTGATATGTTTTTTAAAACTGTTGTAAATTATTTTGTTCTATCAACAATAGTTTTCAACGTACGTAATAGTAGAAGTTTTACAGATGATTTTTTCTTTACATTTTGTTACTTTAATTTCCATAGGTATCCCTTATTTCTTCACAATAAAATATAGCCTATAATAACTTAGTAGGCTCAATAGTTATAGAGAGTATTCGTTACAAAAAGATATACAAACATGTCCTCTTTTGAATTTTAGTAACTTTTATACAAAATACATTTTGATTTATATACATTTATGTCCTTCTTGCAAACAACTGACCATAACCACAACCTCTGACACTTGAGGAATTTCGCTCCGTCGTTGCATACCAGACGTGTTAAGGGTTAAGAACTAATGAAAACAAATTGTATATACTAAATTTACTATTGCACGAATGTAATATCCAACAGTATTTAGTGTGAATAATAAACAAATTTTAGTATTTTTTCTTGGGTTTTGTTGTACACTTCAAAACAATGTCTTGAAAACTAAATCATCAGATTTAATTACAATTTTACTAAGATGTTTGCCAAGAATGAAACTTACAAACATCTCAGTTTGACATCTAGACTCTTTACTCTTGGTCTGGGTCGGTTTTACATACTCTCGGTATGTCGGAATTTTGTTCGACTTTTTATTACTGTACCGAGGTACATGAATTCCTGAAGCCGTCAACTTTTCTTTGCTGACAAAGTTAGTTTTATTTTT
Organism: Calamotropha paludella; assembly: GCA_927399485.1. Lineage (NCBI taxonomy): Eukaryota > Metazoa > Arthropoda > Insecta > Lepidoptera > Crambidae > Calamotropha > Calamotropha paludella. The sequence goes on along the minus strand of OV656803.1, from coordinate 11,882,450 downwards.
GTAATTTTATTTCAGATTTTGTCTATAGAGAGGACCTGTGCCCGAACGGTGGGATTAGTAATCTGTAGAAAGATGATGAAATTCATTGTTAAATCAAGATAATGTTAACGAAATGCATTCTTGAATTTAATATGGTATCCGAAACAAAATATTATTTTATTTAAACAATACCTATACATATACACCAATCTCTTCAATCTGGACCTTCTAAACGACTAAACTTCCCTAAGTCTGATAATATTTCTTGGCTCGTTGTTGCACAAGTTAAGTAGTTATCGCCAACCTTTAGAAGCCTACAAATTAGTCTTGGGCACTTCGTTGGTTGCCTTGCTGTTAATAATAGACCTTCAATTTAAGAATTCCAGAATATAACTTAATTTTTCAGCAGAAAAATTTCATTATATTATAATTCACAAAATATCAAATCTAAATTTTATTGTCAACTCACTGTTATTAACATTACGTGTCTTTTATTAAACTAAATAAAAATATGAAACATTATATGCGTTTGAAGTATTTTATTTCGTGACAGTCTAAAGATTAAAGTTTTAGGTTTTGTTCTTTTGTAGAGGATTGACTACTTTTCTTCTGAATCTGAAATTTACGGTATTTGCACTAGATTATGGAGACAATTTTAAACACCAAATTCAAATTACAAGCCTCAACAAATGTATACATTTAAAAGTTAATAAATCCAGTCCCATCTAAAGCACTCTCGTACTCTGTAGCAATTTGTTCATCTGAGGGATTTTACGATGCTTGCGGCTTACAGTAACTGTTTGAGCTCAAACCTTGTGTTGATGGCAGTAAGGTCTACAGAGTTGCAAGTGTTAGAATGTATAACAAACGAGAAGCCAATGTAATGAAACTATAAAGTTTCTTGGAGCGTGAGCTGGGTGCAGGTGGTGTGTTGTTAGGGTTGACACTCAATAAAGGATATTGGAACAAAAAATAACAAAGTATATTATACTTTGTCCAATGTAGGATGATACTTTTGACAGTTGACACCTATTTTGAGGGTATAAAGTTGCTATTGCAATGTCAAGCCAAACATAAAGAAACAAACACAACCATAGTACGTAGCAATTAGAAATTGACACCTGTCAAAAGTATCATCCTACATTGGACAAAGTATAGTTTCGATATAGAGCTCAATATTAAAAAAATGTATTTTACTATGGAATGCATTAGGAGCTCTAATTCCATTTAAATAGTAATGCCAACAGTCCTATTAGTAATAATTCTTTTGGATTTGATTTATTTATGGTACAGGTAGAGATACTTTGCACAAAAGTTATAACAAGTTCATAATAATATTCCTCAATAAATTAAACCGATTTCGTATGATCTGAAAAGCAGGATAATGCCCATAATGATAATATCCTTTATAAAATCATGCTAAAAATCAGAACGACATAGGCTTAGTGTAGTTTAAAGACAAGCTTTAATAAATGTCATGATTTCTGAAAACAGAAAAGAATATAACATTTTTTAAAATTATGCTACCATCAATTTTATGTATTACTAGCTATGCTTAGCGTGTTTTGCGACGCGTATTTAGGCCAACTATATACTTAAACCTTCCCTGGGAAACGTACTACAAATCACCAAAGTTTCATCGAAATACATCAATTACTTTTGGAGTTCTTTCGAGACTAACGAACGGCAATTGATTTCATTTCTAAGAAAGATAATTGAAATTGGAGTAAGTTTAGTTTTCAATGACTTAGTACGTTTCCACTTTAATATTTAAAAGAAAAATACACTTGCGTGCTGACAAAACTTTTTATTATGTATGAAGGTAGTTTTCAAACTTTATTTACAGATAGTTACCCAAAACTTTAATAAAAGTAAAGATGTTGACAGGATCGACTCGAATTTTTAGATACTTTCTTCTATTTGCATCTTCACAAAATTAGGCTTTGTGACTTAGCTGCGTCTTTAAAATTAATCAAATCAAATCTTTGTATACTCTAAATTAAAATATCGTTGTTCGTTTATTGATCATTTTACTTGAATTTAAGTATTAAGTATTGCTCTCTGCTAAAATGGATACCACTCCAAATGCGGTCGCTTAAAAAATGACTCTGATCGAAACGGGCTTGAGTCAGTGAGTCGTAGCATCTTCATTTTAATCGATCAACTGTAAGACTTAATCGGCGTTCAGTGTCAGAAAGACATCAAGTAACATCAGCGAGATGATCGCTTCTTCAATATATTCACGAAATTGACTTCTCACTGGTGCTCAGGTACTACTACTCCGTAATTTCCGTAATGTTATTGTAAGTTAGCAGAGAGAGCACTCAAACCTGCCATACGTACAAAATAAACTCCATCCAACGTCAAATACACAGCACAGTGCTGTATTAAAGAAAGAGTGGCATTCGTTGGACTGTTTAGGTCAGTATTCCCTTTCAAAATAAAACTGACCTTAAGTTTATTATATTCAGGCCTAGTAGGAGCTGCAAGTCATTCCATACACTGGCTCTATAGGCGAAGATTTCATGCTCATGCAGAACAACGCTAAATCTAATTGTTTGAAAACAAATAGTCAATACCGCTTTTCTCATTGCTGTAACTTTGAACAGCAATAAAGTAGGAGATTATTTGATATTAGTTATAGGTCGATCCATTTGACAGCCCTAACAGCGTGTCACGCGTCTAAGTCCCCCAGTTTTATTTTATGTTTACGCCGAAGAACCTAAGTTAAATGTAAAACAAAACTACGGAACTCACACACAAACCGAAACCGACCTAACTATAGTTTAGTGATGGAGCCAACATTTGTGTTGAAAGGGTAAAACTAACAAAAAACTTATTCCAAAACTGCTTCTGCAAAATGCCCTTCGGGGTCATGTGACCGTAACGGCAGAATGGACTTGTGATTCAAAATACAATTGGTTTTTTTTAGTTAAATCTCATGGTGATTTTTGTTGTTAAAGGAATAACTGTTTTTTATGATAAATTCTGACAAAAAAGTAATGTATTATGTGCTGGAGTTAAAGTACCAAATCGGTTAAGTAAATTGATAAATCCTAGCATATGTTAATGGGCTAAGGTAGATAGTTAAAAGGAATAGGACAAGCGAATTCGGATCTGCATGTGACCCCAGGGGAAGCCGGAGGCTTCAGGTAAGGAAAGTTTTGTCATTCATTATCTCTGACCTTTTTACAGTTTAGGTATAAATTTCCTTTGGAAAAATGTTGTCTACCCGTATTCTCGTGTATTAGTGATTTGTCGTTTCTAACATGGTTGCGCTTAAAAGTCAACTTCTTATGTCAAAAGAATAGTTTTACTTAGCCGCGGCACTTTTGTCTACAAACTCTAACATGGCAACAGAATTTTGTCGACATTTTGACAGAGATAATCGACATATTTCTCGTTAATGCGTAAGTACGTAGAGAAGGTGACGACAAATGGTTTGTGTGCTATATCGATTATGCGATGACGGTGCCTTATTATTTATTACACTAATGTATTCCCAGTATAATAAGGGCGAACGGCACGTAAATATATTTTTTATATTTATTGGAGCTATGGATCAGCTTCAATGGTGCAATGTCTGTTACGCATTAACTTCCCGAGTTCTTAACCGATTTTAATATTTTTTTGTGTGGAATCGAATCAACAGCTTTAGGATCACATTGTGACGGAGCCCGAATTTTTAAATTCACAAAAATTCCCATCGAAACAAAAAATGTTTTTTTCTTTTTTTAGGTATTACGCTCCGCTCCAATATATGGTGCCAACGTAGCTTTATGCTTAGCGATTGCATCGCCTAGTATATATATATTTGTATATAATATTAATAATAGGTATAGGTATAGATATAGGTATATATTTATGTAAAAGTATAGGTAAGCCGAGAAAGCACAAACGATGAACAAAATGTGCGAGCGTAGGTACCGCTGGCTACCCAGTTGCTCGACTTATTAACGATCTACCTATTCAATTAAAAGATAAAATTAAACCTTTTAATATCAAAACCGTAACAATATTTTCTATAATAATCGGATACCTAATTTTTATTTTTTTATTTTGTGTAGTAACATTTATCAATCTACTTGAAGCTGACTCATTAGCATTCTTTACAAATTTTAGTGGGTTAGTATAATGCGCTCATTAAATTTACCTACTCACTTATTCTTCTTTAATTTGAAATAAATATAAAAAATATGGCCCATTCTCGGTTGTTTTTTACCGATCCCGTTGGGAAACGAAAATTTTTACGATATAAGTTTTTTACGATATATTGGCAACAATAGTTAAATTGTAACTTATTACTTCAAATCCGAAAACTTATATGTATATATTTATTAAATTCACAGCAAAAAATAAAAAAGATTCTATTCGAAATGGCCACCTTTGACTTTTATACAGGCATTTAATCTGTCTGGCCACGAATCTATGGATTTACGCACTGTTTCCATGGGAAATTTCGCCACTGCTTGCTCTAGAGATTTCTTAAGTGACTCGATGTCGCCGTGTCGTTTAGTGCAGGCCATGTCCTCTAAAACTGACCATAACTTGTAGTCTAAAGGGTTGAGTTGTGGGCTAGATGAGGGCCAGACTTCAGCTCTTATAAACTCCGGAACATTGGTTTCAAGCCAGGCTTGGGTAGTTCGTTCCTTGTGACCAGGTGCAGAGTCCTGCTGGAAAGTCCACGGTACATTTTTAAAAAGTGTATGGCTTTCTGGTTTCAACACGATTCAAGACTGTGTCTTGATACATTTTGGCTGAATTTTTCACTCCTTTGACACGAAAATGTAGCTTTGTGACGCCTTGATAAGACACGCCCTACCAAACCATCACTGACGCAGGATATGACCACGTGTAGGAGAAACTATTACGTCAGACATCGTTAAATTTATGTAATCCACATTTCCGAAAAGTAAATAAAAGGGTAAAACACACAACACTAATTGAATGAACGATACCGATTTGGCTATGTTGGATATTAAAGTAGTTTATAATCATATATCGAGTGGCAACATCAGTTTGTTTACATATTTAGGACAATGAGATATATATCGATATCTTTAATCTTGCGCGTGACATCTCAAGTAGCACATGCTAGGCCGGCTGACGATTGGTTGGAACACACTGCACATGTTAAAACAAACTGTGTGCTCAAACAACAAATACAAAAAAGAGCAAACGACAAATATCAAAATAAACTATTGATTTCATCACTCATACTTAGAACCTTTGCACACCTACGTTTTTTAAACGCGCTGTCGTCGACGCGCGCTTTTATCGATACTCACGCGCGTCAAACGCAACTTCATTATGAATTTATATAAGTGGTCAATATTCTATCTTTGAATGCCTGCATAAATTCATTGTCGCGCTTGAATCGGCAACTGTGTGGTTACATACGCATTAGACGCGTTCCTAAAACGCGCGTCGCCAGCGCGTTAAATAAAATGATCTAGAATCATGACAATATTCGACATTGGCAGTTGATAGTAAAATTCTTATTTTGTAGCTAAGTAATAAATCTGTCCTTTTAACATATTGTGCCAATTAATCTATTTGACTGTTTAGCATCATGCGTTAAGTGGTCAATAAATAAATGGAAAACAACACGTGATGTGATTCATCACGTCATTCTGCCTGTATTATCGAGATGAATGTTTTTAAGCGACATAGCTTGCGTATTTGTCTGCATGTCATACCAAAGACATTACATTTCAAAAAGTTTATTATATGTTTCACTACACACAAGTATATGACAATGTTACAATTAAAAGACGGGGAAATCACTCAAGCCAAGCGATATTTGTTGATCAAGTTTATATTGCGTTATTTTTTAATATGTTTCAGTTTATAAAGATTTGTTTTGTTCACAATTTGATAAATAGTATAAGATAAGATACTAATCTCATTTTGATACGACCACGCAATGAGTCATCGCATTAGTTTGGATCAATAATAGAACAAAGGTCCTTCCTACTCACCTTTTAAAATATCTTCAATTAAGTATAAGATTTTCTTGAAGAAAAATTATTTTCTTCTAGATTTAAAATTTTCTTTTACAGGTTTATATAGGTACTAGTTAAACCGGCCACGCGTTGCTATGGTAACGTTAATTGATTATAAAAACTGTAACTATATATGGTAAGAAACCCACAAAGTCCTTCTTTTATATAGTAGAGATATGAAAGATAGATATCTGAACAGCTGGTGTCGAGCTCTCAATTTTTACGGTAAAATGTGGTTCGATTTTATTGAATACACTTCGAATGTGGAAGTTATTAGAGATTTTTTCTCAATAGCTGCCTACTCATCTTTTTTTCTTTATAGTAAGATAATGTGGTTATAATATGATTCAAAATAGTATTATTTATATTATTTTTTTAGGTTTTATACATTTTTTGTCATTTGGCATATCATTTTACTTAATATTTATCTGTGGTGCTAACTGCTTTAACTTTAGAATCATTTTGGCATCTATCATATAACTTTCGTCAGTTTTGTTTGTTAAGTTTCTTTCAAAATATATCGAAGCATAAGAAAAGTTAATATTTCAAATACAATTAAGAATATAGCACCGTAACTGCTAAGTTGTTATTTTTATCTTAGTTTAATGGAATTCATATATTTTAAAGCAAAAAGTATAAGCAGTGCAAAGTACTTTCACTTAATCTAAGTTAAGTGAAATTAAAAGAGAATTAATAGCTCATTTGTGAATAACGGATAATAGATGAGAAGTGATACAAACCGTTTTTGACAACAATGTGTTAAAGACTTTATTAATATTCCCGTTAACAACACGTCCGTAGTATGTTGTCGAGGATCGAATTTGGTCCGTTTCAGGTAAAGCTGACATCTCATTCGATGATCTGTGGCCGCATTCAAATACTACCCTGGAGATATGGATTACACTGTTATTAATATTGTTTATTGTCACCGCCTCAGACGTCTTTGCAAAAAAACACCAGATGTTTTCTGTTTCTTGGTGTTCTTTTACGTTTTTATAGGGTATGTTTATACCAATGTATGTTACATTGTTCGGAAGGCAGAAGTTAGTATTCAACAAAAGCAGTTATTATCAAATAAAACTTCATAAAAGTACATACTTCAAAAACGTATCACGTAATCGCCAAAAAAGTTGTTTGAAATGAAACTGCTATTAAATGTGATTCAAAATTTAACGAAAGGAAATATTTGAACATAATACCATATAGCTCACAAAAATACTAAATGCACAGCAAAATATTCCTTTTGATAACAACAGTTAACAGTACATCAACTTACATAAAAATGACAAATTTCTCCATTTCATTTTTACCTTTAACTTCAATGAATAGAGTTCTATATTAAATGAGATAATTTGACGTGCCGTGACGTGAGAGAGTTTGAGTTGCGTGCTTTTGTCGGTATGATTACTAACTTTGCTGATTGTATGATGTGCAGTTAAATATAACAAGGGTATTTTATCATCTACCCATATTCTTGGGTAGCCACATGCATAACCAATAATATGGGTAACTCAAAGGTAGAGCAACGATGTTTCCTTGCATCAAATTTTGCGTGTCTAAATTAAGATTGTCACAGAAAATTAAAATAATTTACTCGTAATTATTTTAATAATACCTCTTGTTTTTATTTGTAAATTTCTATATTTTGGATTCGCTTTTGACATCAGTCTGTGTCATGTTCAAAGAACTAACAACGAAACTAGAAACTAGATTGAACCACAGATTACTGATTTATAGGCCTGAACATTAATACTTAGTGATTATATATCCTGAACTCTATAACTGAAGTTAATTTAAAGAAAAAGCTTTGCAACGCAATTTTGTAGAATTACCATTTGGGCCCTTGACTTATATTAATTACGCTGACACAATTTAAATAATATCGAATCGCTGATAAAATTAATATCGAATTGAAAAAGTAACCCTGTAATTAGATACACTATACGTCTTTTTTTCGCCTAATAATATTTTTTTAATGAAGAAATGTTACTCCCATTAAAATATCACTTCACGAGCTCTACTTCAAACTTCGTTACTTTTGTAAACACACACATTATTTTTTAGAAATGAATGTGAAAGTGAAATTTATGCACTACTGCGAACGATATCTACTTTTTACGCAATGAGCTGGCCTGGAGATGAGCGAAATGTTAACAACCTAACTGAGATTTGGCGGTACGCCTTAAAACTAACAATTTAATATGTGTACCAAATGTAGCGTCGAATACTCTTTTCATTGTCATAAGCGATAATATTGTATTTGCGAATTGTACTTTTATGATGATAAATAAATAAAAACTTATTTCTGTTAGTGAAAATCCTAGTCTTAAGTCAAATATAATTAGAAGCCATGTCTCGCCACGATTAATTTATTGCAATATCTATTAAATTGCCGAAAAGTAATTAAGTTTTCAATGCTGCTTTTCATATTTAAGAACTGATTATTAGTGAAAACTAGCGGTAACCTAAAGTTTAATGTTGTTACAGAGTTGAGGACGAACCCACATCTCCAGTAACAAAATCAAAGTAAGTAGTAGTACATGTGTTATTTTAAATAACGATATTATATCATTCACACAATCACCGAAAAGCCTGCTTTGATATAGTTTCCATACTTTCGAAGCAATTTAATTATACCATAGAAAACATCTACCTAGCTAAAGCAGTGGTAAATACGTACAATCGGTCGAAACCAAAGCACTGACACATACGCACGCCTCAACAAGACCCTTAAGCGAACGTTGCAGTGCTGTCAGTCGAGGGTGGCGCGTCGGACCAATTTGTAATAACGAAAAATAAAGACTTCTTAAAATGTTGATGTGTTATTTAAATACTCTATTTTATTTAAAAACTAGTTCATTCATACAATTACTTGATTAATATAAAACCAAGATAAATGTTACATAATGTTAAACTTGTTCTATGTATAATTTTGTTAAGTATAGAACCTTCGTAGGTTGTAGGAAAAAGGGGCGTTAGTCACGTCATCTTAGATAAAAAAATTACTAAAGAAAATTGGCAATATTTGACAACTATAATTTAGTAGGTAGCGCATTTAAGTTACGCCAAATATTTTCAAAATGGACCAAGAATTTAAAGTGAGGTTTAGATACGGGATAAGGTACATAGATTACCTGGGTAGACACTAGTGTGTACCTATTTATCGTATTCATAGGTCCAGCACTTAGTTATATATTAAACTGCCTCCGAAGTCATCTGGATCATTACGTCTGTTGGTGTGGTTTACGACGTGATTCAAAGATTCTGTACAAGATGGCGCTAAATAGTTCCTAAAAAGTTAATTTCCAAAATAGTAAATTTTGGAAATAGTTTCAGTATTTTTAAAAGCTTTTATTTAACTTGCAATGTATGTTTGTTCGGGTGAAATCTTGCAACTCAATTTTGAAACAGATGTCATCAACCTATTGAGCTGAAATGTTTATGTTGATCTATATATAAAAAAATCTACGTCACGGTGTTTGACCGCGATTAACTTCGAGACTACTCAACCGATTTTGATGATAATTTTTACATTTTGCTGGATTTGTTTCAACTTAGGACAAAGAATATGTTTCATTTGTAACATAGCCGGTTCAGCTATTTAAACTAGGTACATATTTAATCTATCAGGTACATATTTTGAAACCAATAAACAAAATACCTATAAGATAAATTATTATAATAGAAAATACCTATGTCAATTCTCGAAAGTGCATTACCTACTTTATATTTATAGAAACCAAAATATTCTCAACCTACACCAAATCGATCTAAAGACTTTATTCTTTAAATTCATCATTTCAACTGAAAGACGTCCAATGCTAGAAGCCTTTCTTTAAATATGTAGGGGTTTTCCCATAATCTCCACCGTCGGCAGGAGAGATAAAGACCACAAAAATACTGCTTCCCATTTCCAGTGTTATTAGTCACCTTTAACAACACCCTTAAATATGAATTGTTATTGCTATTCTTATCTGCTGGACACCACACGGCTAGATCAATTATACAATTGAAATATTGAACCTTATAGTTCTAATAATATTCACAGGCCCGGATTTGGATGTGTGGAGGCCCCGGGGCAACAGACGGCCCTAACTATAGTCGAATAAAAATTAAATTAATTTATTGCGAATATGAGTGATACAGTTTTTATAACTTATATTCGCTTCGCTTCGTTAAAACTTCTTCTATATTCTAAAAAACAAATATTGGCTAAACTTGATAGTCTAAAGTAACCCGTCGCAATTTGTATTTTTTTATCTTTGTTGTGGGGGCCCCTCTCTTGCGGAGGCCCCAGGGTAATAGTCCCGTCTGCCCTCCCCCAAATCCGGCTCTGAATATTAAATATAAGTAATAAGTAATATTCAACTTAATAGTCCAGTTATTGGTTTGGCACTTATGAAACAGTCCAGTTCTAGTAATAGACACGTAAAGTTATCCAGTAGAACACCCGCTCATGTTGTTTTGACATACCGACTTGTTTAACGTGTTCATTCATGAATATTTATTTATAAATTACCGGATTCATAAAACTTGTCATAACTATTTCTGTAATTGGGTTATGCGTAAATTATCCCATTTGGTATAAAGGGGCTCAGTTTATTTGTTGGTCATTGGCTGTTGACTGTGCTCAGGCCGAGAAAATATGAATCAAAAAGAATTATTTATGAATATTTATCGACCCCACTGGCTTAACTATTAGCAGGTTAATGTAATCGAAAAAAAACTGCATAGAACAACATAAACACGAAAATATAAGTGTGTGTTGTCCATTAACCCGACCACAATTAAATTCTGAACCGGTATCAGACCTTCAACTTAGAATTTATTTTCGGTCTCGTAATTTATTGACCCGTTATATTAGTCTCTATTTATGTGGATTCAGTTATTTGGGTACAATTTTGAGGTCGCCAGCGAATGTTTACAACTAAATAAAAAATACGCGATTTATAGTTAGAAGTAACTGGTGTCTTCATCACACTAAAATGATTTCTTTTCACATTGTCAGTATCTACGTTCCTTTGTCATAAAACCTGCAGGTAATGCGCACTACGTTATAAATTTAGTTTTAAAGGAAATTTCCCAGAATGCTTCTTTTATGCATTATACCTAGTGTTGCCCAAATGCAAGAACAAGACGAGACTTAGCCAGTCTTGGTCTTGGTCTTGCGCCAATACACCTGGTCTTGGTCTTGGTCTTGGTCTTGCGCTTGCAGTCTTGGTCTTGGTCTTGGTCTTGCAGCAAGAGTCTTGCAAGTCTTGCAATTACCTATTAGTCTATTGCTATTTATTAAAGTTTACTTTAAATCTTAGAAAAACGTATTAGAATTGGAACATTGTGAGCTTGAATTAACATAGCCATAGTAAAGATCAATCAGATTAATAAATAACTGAAGATTTGATAAGAAAGTCGAAAAATCAACTGACCTATATGTCGTTTTCCATGGAAGTAACTGTTTCTTAATAAACATTTATGATTTATAAGCTTACATTTGCTAAAACATGTAAAAAAACAAATTAATTACAATAACTTGACTGTATTTTAAATAACAATGTCTGTCTAGAAAGAGATTGAACCCTCAACTTGCATGAAATTTAATAAAAGAGTTTTATGATTTATCATTTATTTCAATCAAAAATAAAATACAACACAAATCAAACATAACAGTACACAACAGCTTTATCATTAGGTTATGTTACTTTATATCAATTCTTTTGACCAAGAATTAATACAAAGTAACCATCTGGCTGACTCATCACTTAACCTATTTCTATGTTTTCTAATTACTAATGATGCTTTAGAAAATAATCTCTCAGCAGGTACTGAAGTTGCAGGTATTGAGAGAAAATCACGGGCCATCTTCGATAAAGTCGGATACTCTGTCTCATGCGTCCTCCACCAATCTAAAATGTCTTCCGAGCTGGCAGTTCTTGGTTTTCTCAGGTACTCCTCCAACTCGTCTATCACTAAGCCTTGAAGACAAGATCCAGATGACGTCGAGGGACATTCATAGAGTTTATCAAAGTCTATAATGTCTTCATCTTCATCACATACTTTATTTTCTTTTCTTGGCAATTCCAGAGATTTGTTCAGTGAGTGTAGACTTTTATATTCTTCATAAAGTTCATTGAACTTGCGCAGACTTTCTGTTTTAAGTTGCTTCCCCCACATTGTCAGGTCAAAAGTCTGAGCCTTATGCCTTGGGTCTAAAATTAAAGAAGTACAATAAATCCAGTTGCTCTTCTTATAATGTTTAAGCATTTTGTCTCGAGCTGCTTGGAAAGCTAGAATGAGCCTTTCATCCACTTCAGATCGATTAGGTTTCTCATCTAACTGTTTTACCATGGATTCAATTTTATCTAGCAAGAGATTGAATGATACAATGACTAGCGGTAATGTAACATATTTGTCTCCACCAAGTTTTGTACTTAAAAGTTTAAAGTTTATTAGAAATTTATGTAATTTTTCGAGTACCTGCCATTCACTAGCTGTGATTTGAAAATCATTCAATTCGGTGACAGAACTGCACAATATGTTAATGCCCGCTCTCACTTTTAAACCAAATCCAATCATATCATGTGTGGAATTCCATCTTGTTGGACAGTCAAGAATGGCATTTAGATTTGATGGCACGCCAGCTGCTTCACAAGCAGACTGAAACTTCTTCTTCACTATCTCACTTCTTTTTATTTTACTGGAAATACTGCGTAACTTTGTTACAGATGTACGCGAGTCAGCAATATTTGGTGCATATTCTTCATCTTCCTCAGTTTCGTCTGCATAGTCTTCATACTGCTGATCTTGCGCGTTAGTGTCAGACTCACAGTGTAATGCTAAGGTCTCTAATAAATCTTGTACACCAAGGTTTAAAATGTGAGCAAAGCACCGGAAATGTTGATTGTCTGAATCAAAGTGTGGCAACTGTTTGCCCAGTTCATACATAAATTTGGTATTTGCAGTTGCGTTGTCGACCGTGATACCTTGTATTTTATCAATTATGCCATATTCCAATAAACATTCATGGAAAATCGTTGCAATATCTTCCCCAGTATGTCGACCGCGTGATGGTATAAAATCAAGAACTACAGATCGATACTTCCATTCGTTGTCTATATAATGCATAGTAACCCCGTAGTAACTCCTACCAGCAATTGACGTCCACCCATCAATGGTAAATGACATTTTAGATGATAATTGTTGAAGTCGTTCCTTGAGATTAAATTGGAGCTCTTCAAATCGCTCTTTGACTTTCCTTCTAAGTGTAGACCTTTTAGGAAACTCCATATTAGGGCAAATACGTCGAAAATATACTTGTGTAGCTTCGTCATCGAAAAATGAGAAGGGAAGATATTTTTTCACTACCCAATCAACTGTAGCTGTCGTGATGTTGTCACTGCTGTTTTCCGACTGAAATAAAACAATAAATCTTGTGTTATTATTTAAAACATACTAGGTTTGAGCGTTTAGGAGGAGGAGGTTTGTTGTTGTTAAATCGAGAAAATCGTTAAATTGACATTTGTTATATTAAGGTTGCACTGTACTGTAATTTACCAAAATAAAGTACTTAGTTGTTACTGGCCGATTATGAAAACAAATGAAAATATAGGTGTTTATAAAAATATTTAAGACGATAATTACATACTTAATATGTCGCACCCCTAGATGAAAACACCACTAACTCAAAAATACTTACGTAAGTTAATGGCGTTTTTGAAAGTATCGCATGAACAGCTACGCGGAGTTAAAATTCCCGTAGCGACAATTTCGACCATTGTTAAAAATGACGCGAAATATGTACCTATGTATTACTATTTTATCAATATCTATAAAATATTCCGAAGTCAGTTTAAAGTCATTTGTTCAAAAAAGACTTTTTTGAGTTCCTGGAGTTTTCATATAAAAAAAATATATTCTTACCTGTCCACTTCTTCCAGCGGTTACTAAAAAGCTTGTGATATCTCCACTTAATTTTGGTTTAACAGGAAGAAATATTTGTGATTCCTTTTTGTGGAAAGATATTAGATGTTTCCTTAAGCCTGAAGTGTTTCTGTTTTTCATTTTTATTTCAGTCTTTTTATGTTGGCACAATTTACACAAGGCAGTTTGGGATGCATGAATTATTTCGAAAAACTCCTCAAATTTGCTTTTGGGTCTTTTAGATCTGTGACTCAAACTCTCGTTACTCGGACTAGAATAATTTGAATCTTCGTCACTCATATTAAATTGTACACGTGATACGTTTTTAGAAAACAACAAGAATTAGTAAAAACAATTATTAAGTTAGACTCGAAGCACAGCTCAATTGGAAATGACTGGAATTAAAATAATTCCTTTGTTTATAGTACGTTTCCTTGCTTTCTACCGCGCCGCCTCGCCACGTGCCGGCTCTATTAAAAGGATGCCGCCGCAAATCAAACGATGCCGCGTGCGGCGTACAAACACAGATTATTACCTACTTGTACAGACGCGACGCGTGAATAAAATATATGTAAAGAATTAGTGCCAATCACTATTCTTTACATATAAGTGAATGTTTTGGCGTACATCTATACTAATCTATACTAATATTATAAAGCTGAAGAGTTTGTTTGTATGTTTGATGACAGAAGTTTTAAAATAAATAAATAAATCCTGAACGTCACTATACCTCCAAAGTTACTATTCTTCGTGGGCGAAGTCGCGGGCACTGCTTGTAAATACTTTTTTTTTTTTTTATTTATTTTTTTTTATTTATTTATTTCATATACAAGAAAAAAAAATACAAAGATACAATTTAGTCCCACAAAACCGACTTGTCGGTTTGACTGAGGGATCTTTAGTCTCTTAGCTTATAATTATAATTATGTAGGTATATAATACAACTATAACTGTATCAGGTAAAGTTAAGTGCACAATAATTGGATTTAGACTGAATTACAACAAACTGAAGGAAAATTTAGCGGTGATAATAATAAGATACAATTGTTGTAAGATATAAAATACGTGTGTAAAAAACAACCACGCCTCCGAGCCCTCAGATGGGCTCGGAGGCGTGGTTGTTTTTTACACACGTATTTTATATCTTATAGAAATATTGCATTGTGAATGCAAAAAAATAAATAAAAACATACAATTGTTGTGTTAAATAGTAGTCATCAGATAATCTTTTAATATTTTTTTAAATTTATTTTTATCCGTTTCACATCTAATAGTTTCGGGCAACGAATTAAGAAGATATGGTATACGCTTCTGTAAAGTTCTGTCACCAAAATAATTTTGAACCCTAGGAATTACAAATTTCTTTTTTGAAGTGGCTCTAGTGATCTGGTTATGATTTATGTATTCAAAAGTGGAGACACACTCTCGGCTGCCGTGATTATTTACTAATAATAAATCGCAGGCTTTTTATTTTATTAGTAGGTAAGTACCTACGCTTTTTATATTATTTTATTAATTATGTAGAATTTTTTTACACGTTTCAAGTATATTTAAAAGTGGCTACAATATTTATCAAACGGGTGATATTTGAACACTTTTTTGCTATTTTTTCTTGTAAAAACTTAAGAAATATAATGACTAAATGTACAATAATAGTACCTAAGTAATTAGTTTAAAACCATATAATCAATATTATAATATATACTTACTAGAATAAATTATTATGACATCTACTACCTATCCTTACCATTTTATTCTAATCATAATACTACTTGCGTGATCAGTATAATGTATTCATTTTCATTATAAGCACTCTGAAACTTATTTATTCTTTGGAACACCTGTAGGTACTCTTAAAATTCGAAATTATTTTGCATGAGTATACCTACGCCTACGCCCTGTGGCGGCAATCAAATAGTGTCAAATGTTGTGATTTCGGCGCGGCGGCAACGATTGTTGTATATGATTTCAAAAGAAGCCGCCGGCGCGTGTATTATAACCATGTGCTTCCGAAAAGCAGCAAATTTCTTTGAGAAGTAAGTACAAAACCTTTGATGCCGCATTATCAAAGTGCCGATGGTTAAAACATAACTATGCATGCACTCAGTTTGATTTTAATGGATATTTTTTTATTCGCTATGTAGGTATGTTTATGGTATTAGTCGTAATGCGCATAGATC
Source organism: Calamotropha paludella (assembly GCA_927399485.1). Taxonomy (NCBI): domain Eukaryota; kingdom Metazoa; phylum Arthropoda; class Insecta; order Lepidoptera; family Crambidae; genus Calamotropha; species Calamotropha paludella. The sequence goes on along the minus strand of OV656803.1, from coordinate 11,866,369 downwards.
CAGTTTTTCATATTCTTTGATACAGTTTTTTGCGTCTCATAGAATTCCTAAGCGTACCTATACACCGAACTGTTACACCTAACTACTCCGTGAAATAGCGCTAAGTCCTAGCTGCAAGACGCAAGAGTCTTGCAGGCTTAGTCTTGTTCTTGCTCAAGTCTTGCACGGTCAGTCTTGGTCTTGGTCTTGCTAAAAATACGCGGTCTTGTTCTTGGTCTTGGTCTTGCAAAAACGCAAGAACAAGACCAAGACTGCAAGACCAAGACTGAATTTGGGCAACACTAATTATACCTATAGAACACACAATTGCTAAACCAATGGGTCAACTCATTAATGTTTGAAATCGTAATTAATCGTTATACAATTATCGTCTAGTGTTGTAAATGACTGGATCGGCAACACAGTCAATGTTATTCCCTTTTTCAATGATCTGTTAACACTGGATATCAGAATTTGCCTACTATGCAAAGTATTGCTTCTTAAATGACTCCTAGGAGAGGACCCCTAGCCGTCACATAAAGTATGTGTATCGCCTGCGTTATATATGATCTAAAATTAATTTGTTCACAAATTTTATACATCACGTCCAGAAAGTATACAAAATACCACGGGTTGTTATGATGTCTTCTCTCAAGCTTTGTACTACGCATGCGCACACAAACTCGTATTAACACACGTACATAATGCTTCCTATCTCATATTCTCCTACGTTCATTCTTATGAATTGATTTGTCTGTCTCTTTTATTGTCGCTTTTTCGTTTCATCGAAATCACAACGATGCCAGTTTTCACTTAAAAACACGCGTCTTTTGCTTGTTTCGGTTACGATTCATATAGAAAATAAGTAAAAATATTTGTGTCGAAGCCAGTAACGCTTCCAGTGTTTTCAATTATTGTGACTACCAACAGAATACTAGCGATGATTAATTGCCATAAAACAATTAAAACAAGTATGATTAACCAAACTCGTTGGTTCTTTGTGTTCATTTGACGTGCAAATGTCGTGAACACTGCACGTGATTTGGACGTGTTGTGCCTTAATGTGTTGCGTTAAAGTTCAAATTACCGCAATGCGGAGACGAAGGAGGCATAAGCGGAGGTTAGTTGAATTTCCGTATATTTCTTGAAGGTTGGTGTTTTTGTTCAGGAAAAGATAAAACGCATCTTTTTTAACATATTGCTAAACGATTTTGGAAGGTGGGCCACTATCTATTATTAAAAATAGTATCATTGACCAACGCAATCTTAATTCCAACATATATATTTAAAACAAATAAAATGTCACCGATGTTTCTCTATGGTAATAAACGTTGAAAAGTTTCGTCTTTAAGAAGTACAACAAAACTTATTGGACCAAATACGGTTTGGGATGGTATATTTCCATTTTACAGATTTTTTTTCCGATTGGTGATAGTTGCGAGAGTGCAGGCTCAACGCGGTTTTCGTGTGCTCTTGTATGTAATGTATGCGATACATGATGTTAGGTTTTTTTAGGTTTCATTCATTTATATTTCCAATCAGTATACTGTAAAAAAGGCGTTCACTGTAGTGTCTGTTGACTGTGTGTGTTGCACGGTCTTGATACTAATTTCCATAACTAAGATTGTCTGTCCACCGCCAATGCTGGACACAATAATGATTTTGCTGTTTACTTTTCTTGAAAATTTTTATAATTTCGTTAAATTTTAAGTCTATAATTAACCGCAAACGCTGCTTTGACTCGACAAATTTGTCATTTATTATTGTACGCGTATTTAAGAAAATCGTCAAACGTAGAGGAAATTGTTAATTCTTTTATCTTCTTAAAAATTACAATACTTTTGTAGTATAAAAATTAATTAAAAATTGCAAGTGAAAAAAACAGATATCCGTCTCATTATTATTTTTGACAATAACAGGTAGTTACAAAAATGAAATGTTGTCAAGACTGGTAACAATGAATCATGCATAAGTATGACGCATCCGAAGCCTTTGTTTGTAACAGTTCTTCTAAAATCGTCTGTCTGTAGACCTTGGCAAGAACCGTTATGTATCGTAACTTAGTTTATGTATAAAATATATCATGCGTCATAGTATTATAGCAAAACATATGGACATATGGAGTATTCCATTTTAACGAGCGATTTAATGTAAACAACTGTAATGTATCTGTGGTGCCTAAAAATATCATTACACAAATATTAACATGTTTTCATAAGTATTTTACTATTTAAAAAGTAAGTTTTAGCTGATCTAGTAAAATCAGAGAAAATATACATAGATATTTGAAGTTTTTGATTGATAATGCGAATAGTAATACGAACTATAACTGAATAAAATTACTTAGTTTTTCTTTTTAATAATGATAACTATTTGCAAAATATGCAGGACAGACTCAGGTTTTACCTATTTTTAAACCAAAATGTAATTGTTCCAGTGAAAAGAACGGGTACATAACTCCACCCCAACAAAATGGCGGCGAGGAATCTCCTCCTCCGGAGAAGGAGCGCGCGGACCAGGAAGACACGGAAAAGAGCCACGCAGGACCAGTACCGCATAGCGCTGAGGGCCCAAATCATGACTTGTACGCCATACCAGTAAAGTTGCGCCCGAAGAAAGAACATCTGCCTCCTGGGTGGGAGAAACATGAAGGTAGGCCATCTTAATCACCAACAAACAAGAGTTTCATTAGCTGGCACAAAAATTTTCAGCATTATGCTTCTATCTATATGCACTAGGAAGAATGCATCATTATCAACTACGCATACCAAATGCTTTTATTGCACAACGTCTCAACCGAGAAATACCAATTGAGCTGTATACTCTAGAAGGAGCCAACGAGTAAATTTTCTTTGCAGTCTTTTGTCCAAACATATCCAATTGGTGTACTGTACACTGAAGAAGTTATTTGATATGTCCTGCATTATGAGAGACTAGTGCCTGATATTGTGGTTTTTCTTTTAAATAGATTTCTTCCTTTGATAAGGTTGATAATTGGATTTACTAACGCAAAATGCTCTATTTGCGAGTTCATAGTTAAAAGTAAAATATTTTATATAGTAATCTGACTGTTTCATGGCAGGCCTACTCGGTAATACTAAAGGCCTTTAGGACCATTTTATTACAATTAACAGTTAATTAGTCTTCTTAGTTCAACTTGAACGACATTTCTTTGTGAAAAATACAAATAAAGTGCTCATAATAAGTAGCAATGAATGTAAGGTGATCGAAAAGTCATTACATAGTAGTAGTAGGGTAACTACCAAATTTAAAAAATACTCCACCTCTTGATTCTTCCCCAGTATATACTACTACCACCAATCTTTAAGTTTACTCAATGTTACTAAAATCGTACAACCGTCCTCTATACACGTGAATATTTTTCAGATAATGACGGCCCCTACTACTGGCACATCAAAAGCGGTACGATCCAACGAGAAGTTCCTAAGATGCCGCCCGTGGAAGCCAAAGAGTCCCGGATCTCTATGGTTCGGGACTGTTCGAACCTCTCTGAAGTGAACAAGTACGAGGGAGTGATGACGGGATCTGTCACACGAAGTACTACCAGCGGTGCCCTCGACCATGCCGACCAAGAAGACAGAAGGAGGAAGGAGGAGATGTCTTACAAGTAAGTTATCAGAAGAAAGGGACAAAAGGGATTTATTTAGAATATAACAAACTAGCGGCCCGTCCCGGCTTCGCACGGGTGGACAAAATTCATTAAATTTTTTCTAGCATTCAATATAGCCTATGTCACTCTGCAATAATGTGCCTTTCTATTGGTGAAAGAATTTTTAAAATCGGTTCAGTAGATCCCGAGATTACCCCTTACAATTTAACAAATATACAAACACACAAACTTTACTTCTTTATAATATTAGTATAGATAATAAACCTACTTTAATGGTTCTTGCAAGATAGTTGACATGGGTGATAGTTCACACATCTGTTCTAAAGTAATACAAAAAACAAAATAGTCTTGCTTCTGACCTATAATGACATGGCAATTAAAATATGTACCTGCGTGACTCAAACTAAAAAACCTACCACCCAATAGAAGTAGAAAAACTTATTTATTGAAGTAGTCTGGTATTCCGAATGTTACTTTCTAGACAAGTTTTATATTCAGAAAATTAAATTGGTGTAGTGATGCCGACCACAAGATATTGCCGAAGTTTTTTCACAAACCATTATCTTAAGTTAATAAGTTTGTTCATTACTTTTAAGACGACGTAGTTTCCCGGCGCGCCCGGAACCAGACAATGGGCGTGCGGTGCGGTTCTTCGTGCGCTCACTGGGATGGGTGGAAATCGCAGAGGCTGACCTCACTCCTGAACGGTCCAGCCGCGCCGTCAATAAGTGCATCGTCGATCTAAGCCTCGGTCGCAACGATCTTTTAGATCAGGTCGGACGTTGGGGAGACGTGAGTATTGGCTTCAGAATTCGATATTATTATCATTCAAATCATCAATTATCATGACGCTGTAGATAAAGCTGTAGAGCATGTGTACCTATGCTTATAAACAAACTGTTATTCTCATAAGATATACTTGTAAGATGTATTTTAATCTTTACAGTGGTCTCAACTTTAAGATTTAACATTTATCCAACACCTATCATTTTGTTGATTCTATTTATTAACCTTCTATATTAATGTTATACACTAGCGACACTTCGTAGTAGCACATAACTTGTAACGTATTCGTAGCAAGACCCTGTCTACGGCATTAGTCGTAGACAGGGCGTCTTGCGCCTCCCTAAACGAGTTCTTACGTAATCATTTTGCTAATACGTGTTAATTACTCGTAAATCTAGTAGCTAAGCTACTATTTTTTTGAATCGAAATAAATTATGTCTGCAATGTTAGCTATTTGTAAACTTAAGACATTTTAGGTAAGAACATGTCTCATGCAAAATTGTTAGGACTTTCTAACAAGACCCAGTATGCTACAATACATTTTAGCATTTTGTTTTTACGGTTAACGATTCACAAGATTATCTTGGATTACTTATTGTAGTTAATATATATCCGTTATCTTAATAAGATATATATATATAATTACTATACTACTATGTAAATCAGTAGGTCTGTACTTTTATTTTTAGGATAATTTTTATGATAAAAATTCGTTTTATGACTCCCTGATATCAATTCTACATTTTTTTTAATTTTTAACTGCATATATTTATCTCCCTCTATAAGTCAAGAACGGGTTGACCGATTTCGATAAAATTCAGTATATGGTAAGAATATGTGATTGCGCAAATGATAGGCTATATATCATATCGGTAAATACCTTATAGTTTTAACTAATGTTATAAAAACAAAGTGACTTTGATTGTTACACTTTCACGCCTAAACTACTCAATAAATCATCATGAAATTTTGTATACACTGCCAGGGGTACAGAAAAGTACCTTCAATTCAGAAAAAAGAACAGTTCCCGAGGGATAGAAACATAAATTTAACCGGTAGTCTACATTAAGGCGAGCGAGGCTATATACTTTTAATGTTAGCTAAAAAAATGTGTCCAAAGCGTTGCTGAATAAACATTCTTTCATATTATATTCACAGGGCAAAGATCTGTTTATGGATTTGGACGATGGAGCCCTCAAGTTGATCGATCCTGAGAGTCTGACGACCTTGCACACGCAGCCCATACACACCATCCGTGTGTGGGGCGTCGGAAGGGACAACGGACGGTATGAAAATTTTTAATATTTCTATCTAGAGTTTTATTCTGTTTCCTCCTTCTAACACTCTCCTGCATTCCGTCTCAAACATGGGTTTAATATATTATAAAAATATCTTTATTAACAACAACTGAAAGACTAAAGCTAAAAGAGTTGTTAGGGGCAACGCACATCATCCTGCATTATTGAGAACAAGTTAAAAATTTACTATGATGTGACATAATAGAGAAACTGAACAAATGTTATAGATGATATGAATGATAGATGTTACTTAAGGAACAGCAAAACAGGTTTGTACACTTTGTTTTTTTATTAGTTCTTTCCAATTTCAATACCAACAAAAATTGTGATGAATCACTGAGCCATCGAGTACACAATTGGACTGGAAGTTCTTGAGGAGGAGTAAATAGATCTCCTTGTAACGAGGCGCCATAGCTATATTAGCGACTCGTTACTGTCATTGCGCTATTCTCTGGCCATTTTTCTCTTGGTTTCCGTTTTTAAATTTACTGTCTGTCTCTTTTATTTGTTTTGTTCTCGAAGTTCATTCTTACCAAAGTCAGCGCGTAGAGCGGTTGACTCACCGCTAACAATTATTTTAATATATTTATAAAGTGCTGATCAGTTATAATAAGCTTATACTAAAAATTACAACAACCCACATGATTCAGTATCACCAGTTCCTGATATATAACAAAATCTATAAGTTTCTTTAAGGCGCTATTTTGTGCCTTAATTTCCATAATATATATACATAAGTGACGACCCAGCGCCTTTCATTATTTCCTGGCCTCACTCCGTCACAACCTATTACAAAAAAACCAGACTGTGTTCGATTCCGTTAAATTTCCTCTTCTAATTTTCAACTGTAACAAATTTGCCGGGTACTTGATGACTTAGGATAGTGTGCGATGTCCCCGTTGTCTTTATATTAGAACTGTTCGATGAAAATAGTGTAACCCGCACTATTTGACAGGCAAAGCTAACTTTTATAATTCTACCAAATTTCCATAAAAGCCAGTCATCGCGATCGTAGTTTTTCGATTCATGCTATGAAGTTCGTTTTTCTTTATTCAACACAATTTGAATTTGGGACAACAAACAATGAAGAATAAAGTATTACCATAATAGCGAATAGTATACGTACATATTAGAACGATTACTTAAGTTGATGTTTTACACTTTGTTGGAACGCAATAGTATTTAGAGTCTTTACAAACAACTAAAAAAAACTTTTATTTCTCTTTCTTGCGATCTGGGAACAGCGAAAGGTATGGTGTCATTTTAGAGTCGGTTAATTTGCTAATTATTTCATGTTCATACAGTACCTTTTTTCATTGCGTAATGGATAGGAAGTATATGGATAGAAGGATAGTAGTATTAAATAATGTATCTAAATATTTCCTCAAACAGACTTCAAAGATTTTAACCATGAAACTAGTCTTAACTTTTTTCAATTAAAAAAGAGAGTGCTATCTGCTATTTTCGATAGATTCTTCGTTCTTACTGTACAAATTATGTGGAGAATAGACTCTGCAAACAACTTTCATATCATATCGATTAAATTATATTATTAGCTAAAAATTAACTCTTGTTCTTCTTGTTCAGCCATCAGAAGATATCGATAGAGATAGGACAGTTTAAATGCCTTTAAATATTGTTTTTATTTGAGAAAGTCTCTTAGTTTAATGTTACATTCACTTGATCTTCGGAAGTTAAAGATAATTGCACTCGCAATCTTGTTTTATCGTAGTTATAAATTTCATTGAAATAAATGACAAAAATATAAATCGCCTTTGGCTACTATTGATATGAATCTTTAAGTAAAAATTAAGGATATCTATCATTTCAAGGCATCATCAGAAGATACCATTTTAACAAACTTTAGAACTGTTCTTCTTCTTCTCTTTATTAAAAATATAAACGGTCTCAAAAACAATACACAAAGTAAACATGAGAATTGCTTACTTAATTATGTATCTTACCATATAACTTTTATACTTTACATACTCAACTAAGATCAAATGGTTTAGTGTTTCCTCTGAAACTTCCGAACGTCTGCAACGCAATTTACTAGAGAAACAAACTAACTTATTTGTCCTAGGGACTTCGCGTATGTCGCCCGCGATCGAGCGACGCGTAAGCACATGTGCCACGTGTTCCGCTGCGAGGCTCCAGCCCGCAGCATCGCGAACGCACTGAGGGACATTTGCAAGAGGATCATGATTGAACGATCCTTGCAACCTCCTCCTCGTCCGACTGATTTGCCCGCTGCTCGTAGACCAAGAGCTTTGGCTGGTGAGTTCTGCTATATTTTTATAGGTATTTCTGTAATAAGTGAAGGCTAGAGTTTATTTAACTCTACGGAAGCAACTAGGTATGTGGACTCTCTAATTATATAGTGATGTATTCTACGCAAAACTATTACCTATTTAAAGAAGTGATAGTGTTTTAAAATAGAGGACACGCCTGCGCTTTCCTTTTTGGAAAGGTTGTTTGCTGCTTAAGCTCCATACGCTTTTTAAACAAGCTGCTTGAAGACTGAGATTATCGTTTCGCGAGTCCATTTTGTAACAGGCGTTTTATTTTATCAATCGTATTACCACACATTGGTCCGTTCCTCGCCAAGCTTCGTGCAACAGTTACATACAAATTACCAAATATTTTATTTATTTTCAGGCGCATCGTTCCCCACGCCAATGGAGGAGCCACGCAAGACTGTCCGCGCGCGGTACCTGGGAAGCGCAGAAGTGGGGCGAGCGACTGGCATGGATGTGCTGAATGACGCGATCGAGCGATTGGCTTGTGCACGTGCACCCTCCGCCTGGCGACCGGTCGCCGTTGCCGTTGCACCCTCCATGATCACCGTCACTGAGGATGGGGTATGAACTAAGATGAAACACGTCGCTTTGGATCACTGCCAGGATAGCGTCGCAGTTTCAGGACGGGAATTTCCTTAATGGAAGGAAACCAACGGTGGAACTGGACTAGACTCATGCCCACTACTCGTCTCAGTTCCTTTTTAAACTCGCACTTGGTCTATACAAATTATTTATTTTTGCCTGATGTCTGTTCTGCCTAATCTCCGAAATGGATGGACAGACTTTGAAGACATCAGCAGTCATAAGGGCTTGCGTTACTTTTATTGTATGGTCAATGACCAAAAATGGTCATCAAATAAAGAGCTTTGCAAGTTACGTTAGTCTTATCTATTTAATTGTAGGTACTTATTTTTGTTTATGCAGGAGTCGACGCCGTTAGTGGAATGCCGCGTGCGCTACCTGTCTTTCTTAGGCATCGGGCGCGACGTGCGTCGCTGTGCATTTATTGTGCATACAGCGCAGGATTTATTCGTGGCGCATGCGTTCCACGCCGAGCCATCCTCTGGCGCACTGTGCAAGACTATTGAGGCTGCTTGCAAGGTGACTTTTACGTAGTGAAATTAATAGTCTTGATTTTAGTTTATTTATTGTTCCCCAACAATTTATATACAATAAATGCTAAAAATCCTTGTAATTATAACTAGAAAGCTCTATAAAACTAATTATAGGTTTGCACTGCTTGCGTAAGATGAAAACAAAATTAAAAACATGAGAATATGAATTCGATGATAACATCGAACTCAGAAATAAAATAAAATAACAAATATGAAATAGGGTAAATTAGTTGCTCTTCAGAGAAGGATCTTCGTGTAATCAGTCATATTGAAATCAATGTGATGTGATTTCAATATGATTGATTAATTAGGACCTTGTTTTTTTGTACTTTAATAATTAGTTAAGGAAGTTATTAAAATTTTCAGCTGCGCTATCAGAAGTGCTTGGATGCTCACGGCGGTGCAGCGTCGCTCGCGAGCGGCGGGAGCGCAGGGAGCGGCGGGAGCGGAGCGAGCGACAACGGGCGCGCGTCATTGGGACAAGCCCTTAAGTCGCTTGTGGGTTCGCTCACCGGCCGCCGCGCCTCTTGAACGTTTGACGCAGTTCTCACTCCCGCAGGTAGGCAACTAACGTGCCAAGGTTTCATAAGTCACTGGTGGACTAACACAACACAAAACGCGCCTCTTGAAAGTAGTGCGGTACTCTTACACCTATTTAGATGTTCTGTGTCTACCCAGTTAAAACGATTATGCACGCGGGCTTGCCAACAACTCGGCCTTGAGGAGGGCCAAAAAGGCTCATCGGCAGTGACGATATTTTTTATAATAAACTCAAAAGCCTTGATAGTCGAAAGATAGCAGGCTTATCCGTTTTTTATAGGATACATTTCGGAGAGTGCGCACCAGAATTGCACAGCCTTGTTTCGCCGTCCCCATTTTTTCATCGGACAAATAGACTTACAAATGGGCGCCATCGTTGTACGATGCATATACTAAAGAGTCGCACTAAGAGTTATGGTTTTAGGCAGAACTCTTTGCCTAAGTCTGTGTTTCCTAATAAATTCAATTTAGTGTCTTTAAGTCACGATTGAATAGGTATCTTCTAGGCTGGCGCGGTACATCCTAGAATTCCTAGATCGCATCGTGGCTTACCATCAGGCGAGATAGTGGCCAAGCCCTTACCTATTCCCGGTAAAAAAAAAACAAACTTCCAAACTTTTGCTAACATGTTTTTCTGTTTTTTCAGTATAGTCCCCACCGGACCTGCTTGTCAGCCATTCGCTTACGATCACGCATCATCAATGGCAGCAAACTTCGGGGATACTTGGATAGTTCTTAGGGTCGTACCTCAAAAATCTTGTATTATCTGCCAAAGGGTGGCCTTTGGCCAAGATCTAACCGGAACGTACATAACGGCAACGGAGTGCGAAGCGAATTAACTTATTCCTCTCTATATCTTCTCTATTATATAATGCTTAGTCAAGCCCAGATATTTCTACAAACCATTAACGTGGGGTAATCGGAGTGATTTAGCGCTTTACCACCACTATCCTGCTAAGACAATTGCTTTCGCAATGCGACAACATCTGAAAATTGGCAATAATTTATGATGTATTTGGATGTCTTGAGTTCCTATCGAAAAGCTTAAGTTTCTCCAGCAGAGGTTTTTCAGAGCCCAGCATAGTCTGGGACACATTCAAATATATTGTGATTTTGTAAATTTAACTAAAAATATAGTCAAGTGAAATACTTGACTGTATTTTTCTTTCATTGTTCTGTTCCTTTCGCAAACCTCAGAATTACAGCATTTTAATGCCTTTGAATTAATGATGACAATAATGTATTTCCAAATGATTGATTATTTCATGATAACGAACTTGATGTTGAGAGAATAAGTTTTGTAAACAAAAACATAAAATACGAAGTCTTTGTATTATCGGTAATATCATTAAAATTTAGTTGCTATATATAGAAAATATATCAAACATCATATTCAATTCGTCACATCATTTTTCATTCGACAATTATCATCATTATTCAATATGTATTTAATTAATACGACTTGACTGCATTTAACATATCCATTAGTTCTCTTTAAATAAGGCCCACTGCCCTCTTTTAACAACACACATCTCCTTTTTTCGATCTTACCTTAATCGGCTGTCCATTTTACTACGTTATACCAATACTATTATTATTTAAACACGTCTTTTTAAATCGATAATAGTAAAAGAAATAGTTTGCTTCAAGCATAGGACGCAATAAGTAATTTTACTTACGCTGTTGTATAGAAAATTACTTTTTTGACTGACACCGTCCAAATGAAAAACAATTTTATGGAATAATGACGCACAGTAGCTCAAGTTAAAAGTATCAAATCTACAATGAGACAGTGGGCCCTACTCCAAGCTAAATGTAAGGTAGACGGTGAGTAGTAAATGGTTATATAAATGCAAATTAAAATCATGTCACGATACCTATATAATATCTATATTCATAGTAAAGCTTTACATTTTGAGACTGTACGTCATACAGAAGTTGTATCACACGATGAGGGGTAGCCAGGTGTACGCGTTGTATACCTACCTACACATGATTAAAAACACGTGCGCTCTTGTGTGAGCGTCCAGAGCCCACGCATACATTGAAATCAATTTGCCGTTGTCGTAAGATAAAACCTCTGTACCTCTATAGGTACTCATGAAATAACTGCTGTATATTTGTAAAACCAACATACATTCCATTTGGCTTTGCCCTAACATAGTTGGTTGAACAACAAAGGAAACCAGGAAGTATATAAAGGGCAAATTAGAAACAAAAGAACTTCATTAATTTACTTTTCATGTTTGGCATTCCGCTGTGAATAAATCGCCGAATAGAATGTATGCACATCATAAGCTTAATTACAGTTGGAGGGTTAAATGTATAATGAGGGGCTTAGCTTTTTTATCATTAAATAAGAACAAATACTTAATCGATGTAAAAACATTAAATTAACTGAAATAGGAATGATGAAATAACTTTTGCCTATGCCAGAAAAAATGTACGTTGTCACTGTGCTATAAAGTCTAGTAACATTGTCTATAACGGTAAAGATGTAGTCGTCATTGAATTGAGTTTATAACCCAACAGGTACTTACTTAGAATCATACTTTAGCGAGATGTCGTCTCTGCGATCTTTAAAAGGATTGATTTCCCTATCATGCAAAATACACTAGAATTTAAGCATAAAATATGCAATTGAGACTTATACGGATTCCCTATAAACTAGATATCTCAGATCAATATACACTGAAAATAAAAGAATTTGAACGTAAAAATTAAGTATTTGACTATGGAAACGTTATTTCTTTCACAGATTTTTAAAACTATTGACAATGAACCGGCATTTGAATTAAATGAAGTTTTATTAACTTTTAGATTAAACTAATCGATAGGCTCCGAATCGTTTCAAACGTCTTTACAAAACTACCAGTATAGACAATGTACGTAGCACAATGCATTTTATCTTAATATAAGCTCTATATAGCCTATTAGATAATATGTAAAGACGATTACTTAAATGTTATAGTTATTTACATAGTGTAGATCTGTCAACTTTAATTTGTTGATTTGTTACAGTTTTTATTAAAAATATACTTATATAACAACAACTGTACTATCGCAAGTTATTTAAAACTATAAATTCACTAATTGTTTAGCGAAGTTACCTAATAAATCCTAGTCCATAGAAGTAGGTATGTTGCTTTTGTAAATTTGACGCTATGTACGTATGAATAAGGTGTTTTTCGTGACTGATGTCTTGGTCTCGGAACTATTTAATGTTTCAAAATCGGTGTAAATTAGAATAAATTGAGTAGTATTATTAATAAAACGAAGAAGGAGGAAGTATTTTGTAAATAGTATACAACTTATGGTATTAATAATGTAAGATAAATAAACAATGGAATGAGCTGTGAACGACGTAACTTGGCTTGCTGTCACATTTTAGTGGTGAGGACATACCAAATGTCAAATCACAGATGGCGCTTTTACTGCATGAATTAGTTGAAATCACTGAAACAGTTAGATCAGTACCTACATGTATGATAACTCATTCGTGGTAAGAATAACTACCATACAAAATGGCTACATTGGAATATAGTAAGTAGTAGAGTAGTAAGAAGTCGAAGTAGTCGAGTGTAGGCATTTCCCTAACAGTACCTACTAAAATTCCTACCTTTCCTTTGATATTTTATTACACATTCGATCTGCCGTGGGTAAAGGGCGAGTGGGAAACGAGATTCCCAGCTATGTCGGGAATAATATATCTTCAAATAAAACATACGCAGTAATAGCGCCCTCGCGGAGTATCCGTCCTCCCATTGCTTGTAAGCGTCATGAAGGGACAGCATTAAAGAGTTTAAAGATGTAATATGGAGCCCAGCCAGGTCATACAACAGTAGGTAATGTATCTCTTACCCATATTACAAACAAATGCAAAGTTTGCTAAACATTTATTTAATTCATTGTCATAAGTCCTGTATGAATCCAACAACTTCTTATACTTTATTTAAAGATACAAACGAACTCAAACTCTAACGGTATGGTACAAGCAGATACAGAGTCGTATAAGTAGATGTTTTTTATTCCGTGTAGAATGATGTATCCTACATTTCAGATAACATAGCGTTTAGTTTGTATTTTACCCTTTGTAGCCAACTGTACGTATATGATGGTTCTAATATGGGCTTCTTGTATTACAAAGTACGTTTATAATGTTTCTAAATCTACACACTTGTTATACGGTATCATTTTCAACAATTTCTCATGGTTATGTTCAAAATGTTTGTTTGTAATCTACCTTAATATATTCATTGTAAATGCATATAATTTACTTCGTTATATATAATATTTTCGAGTGGCTGGAGCAAATAGGTTTTGAGCACGGTATGAACTAGTGATAAGAAATTGTACTTCAACTTAATCACGTTAAGTGAAACATATAATTAATATTCGATTAGGATCCTATTGAGTAAAGATAAAGAGTTTATTTTTGCTTAAGCTTGTAAGGTATATACTATAAAATTGATGAATTCGATTGCAAAAAAATATTTTTTGTATGTCACTGCGTTATTTATAGTTATAGTGTAAGCTTTCAGCGGAGTGAAATTCCCATGGGCATGCAACAAATCGAAATCAGGCTATTTTTAGATTATTTAAAAAAAATAATTAAAGTCACGTTATTGCTGTACTTTTGTGAGCATTTCACATAAAACAAAACTAATAGCTGAGGCTTTAATGACAATTCGAATTAATTTTTGCCCCATTTAACCTCATTACTACAAGGGTGTTAGAAACACGTTGAGCTTTCGAAAAGTATGTATATTTATACATGTATTTAAAAAAATCATTCCACCACTGTAGGTAAAATATACCATAGAGCTAAGCTTCCGGTAACATGGCTGCTTCTTTGAGCACGTAAGCACAAAATTGCCGCCATGGTAGATGTTTTGAATAAGGCAAAATTAAATGGTGTTAAGTAATTAGTGTTTGGGACCCACGTGAACAAGATTTTGACAAGAAGGTAGAACAAAATAAAAGTGATTGTGTCTGTAACACTTAAATAAATTAAATATAAGTACCTTTACCGTATTTTGTTAGAGACATGACCATTGTTGGATGTGAGGGATAGTTATACTGTCTAAGTTCGCAAGTTTCTCACTGAACTCTCAACTTAGAGCAATAAGTTGCTGAGCTTATATTGACTTAAATATCAAAGAATCAACAATGGTCATATTTTTTAAATAGTATAAGGTGTTCGAGTTTAGAAGTCACAAAATAGTTTAATATTATATTTCAATATTAGAATCAGTGTCGCTTCAAGTTTTCTATAAATATGTCAGTATAAACAACACACTGAGCTGTTCTATGATACGTAAACATAGTGTTATTCACGCGTTAACTATAAGTAAAATAAAGTCATTATTTATACAAAAAATATATAAGTAAATGGAATATATAAGCGGCGTGCACACGACCGAAACCCGTGGCGCTGCGCCGCGCCGCAGTTGCAGCGCCGTCGGATGCAAGCTTCTACTGCCTTTATTCGGATGAACTATGTCAATATTTTCTATAAAGTAATGTTATAAATGTAGTTATTAGATAGCTTCCGAATTCCTGGTTTATAGCTCACTGTTGAAATGTAAAAGATGGAAGGAAACGTCGAGTATACCGTCATCGCTTTGACAGCTTAAAAGCCTTCAACTGTGGCTTTTAATGAATACTTTTGTGAAATTAATAAAAAAAATATTCATAAAGTAGTCTAGTGTTTTCTTTAAACTTTAGGGTCAATTCATACTAGCGCAGAGTCGAAATGCATCGAAGCGCCAAATTCTTATGAGAACTTTAAGTTAATGAATAAAAGACTCATTGAATGAAATATAGTTTAGTTTATTAATATATAGAAAACCTACGCTCGATCTACATTCACCATTTCCGATAGCCATTGCACAAGAGGGGGAAAACCACAGAGTAGTTATATACTTGACAGCTCAGTGTCACAGAGTATATAATAATTTAACACTCCCTCTCAATTTTAGTTTATATTAGTTTTAAATTAAATTAAAATTGGTACATATTTTTAAAGTTTGGTTATTTTAGAAACATTATGGCAACACTGGTAAGTAACATTTGACATTAGACATATGTGACATTTGACAGTCTGTAATTACATTGTAAACAAAATTAATTAAACAAATTTGCACGAAAATAACAATGTTTAGAAGTACACAAAGATTTCGTCATCACGTCCGATATATTTTCACTTGACATAACATAGTTTACGGTAATTATGTTGCGAGAAACAATGTCTTTGATAAAGTGAAACTTAATGTCAATATGTTTTGAATATTTAGTGTTCTCACTGTTCATTATCATTTTTATAGCACTTTGATTGTCCACTTTTAGTTCAACACGGCACTGATCACTAAAGTCTTTTGTCAATCCATGAATAAACATGAGTTCACTGACACACATGGCTGCAGAAACATACTCGGCTTCGGCTGTGCTCAACGCTACAGACTGCTGCTTCTTAGAAGACCAAGAGATCAGGTTGCCTTGGTGATAAATAACCATACCACTGACACTCTTTCTGTCTGTTTTATCACTGGCCCAGTCTGCATCTGAAAAGGCTGTAATAAGAGATAGTTTATTATCTTCTTTCTTCTTATGGTAAGTCAGTTCCATATGCTTAGTTGCATTTAAATAGTGCAATATTCTCTTTGCTGCGGTCCACAAGCTTCTTGTTGGCTTGTCTAGGTATCTGCTGAGAAAAGAAGTAGCAAAGGTAATATCCGGTCTGCTGATTGTCGCCAGATAGTTTAGGCATCCTATAAGCTCTCTATATGGTACATTATTAATCTGTTCTTCTGTTTCAGGAACTTGAAAGCCGCTCTCCATTGGGGTCTTCGCTTCTCTGCAGTTCACCATATTAAACTTCACCATTATGTTTTCAATAAAACGCCTTTGTGATAACTTTACTGTGTTGTTATTTCTTTGTATTTCAATTCCTAAAAAGTTACAAATGCTTCCCAAGTTTTTAGCTTTGAATTCTTCTTGCAATTTTCCGATCACACTATTTATTTCTTTTTTCACATCCCATCAACATAATATCATCTACAAATAGTATAAGCCATATATTCTTGCCTGTATATAAACATATATCATTTTTGGATCTTGTCATATTTATTTTCTTGCAAAATGTATCAAAAGTTTTATTCCAACATTTAGGCGATTCTTTTAGACCATATAGTGCTTTATTGAGTCTTAAGACTACGTCTTCCTTGTTATCTTTCACTGTTACTCCCTCTGGAACTTTAATATATACTTCTGTTTCCAGATTTCCATTCAGAAACGCGGTAGGTATATCCAGATGATTTATTTTCCAGTCATTGTTTACAGCCTGAGATAATCCCATGCGTATAGTAGTCATCTTAGCTACTGGGGCATAAACATATTCTTCAGTTGCTTGTTGGAATCCTCGGGCAACTAACCTCGCTTTTCGAGTTCCGTCCGCTTTGGTCTTAAAAATCCATTTTGTGTCTATTGTTTTGCATCCCTTTGGCAGGTTTGCTTCTGACCAGGTATTTTGTTGCTCCAATGATTTAATTTCACTCTCTACTGCAGTTTTCCACTCTACACTTTGTTCCATAGCTTCTGTATATGTTGCTGGGTTGCTCTCGCTGGATAGTAAGCAAAATGCTTCATACAACTCACAATCATTGAAATGTTGGGGCCTTTTCACTTCTCTACCAGACTTTGTATGTACTTTTTTGTTGCCTGCTTCTTCTCTGTTTTCAATCTGGTGTTTATCTTGCCCTATATCTTCACTATTTGGTTTTTCATGTCTTGTGTTTATAATAGGTGTATCTTTCTGCTCATTAAGTTCTTCTTCAATTGTATCACCAACTACTTCTTTGTTTTCATACTGAGGTTTCTTTTCATATGTGTACCTGATATTGGTTTCATCAAAACGAACATCTCTAGATACTGTTATGGTGTTTGTACTTGGATCCCAAAGTTTATAGCCATTTGTGGCATACCCTACCATTCTAGCTGCAGTTGCTCTGCTGGACAGCTTGTCTTGCTTAGGCATTATATGCACCCAAGCTTTACTACCGAATATCTTTATTTTTTGTAGATCAAATTCTTTTTTCATTTCCACAGCTGGTATTTTGTCTTTAATTGATGAACAAGGTGAGCGATTTACTAAGAATGTAGCTGTTAATACAGCATGTCCCCAGAGATGTCTTGGCAGATTGGACTCATCCAGCATTGTTCTAGCTTTGTCATAAATTGTTCTGTTCATTCGTTCTGCCTTGCCGTTTTGCTGCGGGCTAAATTTTTGGGTGTATTCTATCTTAATTCCTTGGTGAGCACAAAAATCTTTTAATGTCTTTGCAATAAATTCCCCACCATTGTCACACCTTACCCTTTTGACTTTTATTTCCATTTGTCTTTCTAATTCCTTTATGTATGTTATCAAATTAGATGTTGCTTCCGATTTATACTTCAGCAGGTAAGTATGTGTGAAGTGGCTGTAGTCATCAATAATGGTTTGGAAATATCTATATCCTTCTGCAGTTGGCACTCTGGTTGGCCCGGCAATATCAGTGTGAATAAGTTCACCAATTTTACTTGACCTTGGTCTCTGAAGTCGCTTAAAAGGTAATCGGGTTGCCTTATTTTTCATACATGCATCACAGGTTTCTTTACTAAATGGCAATCCCAATATGGCCAAGTTCTTCCTGCACATATGACCAAATCTTTGATGCCACATATTGATGTCTTCTTTTGTCAACTGACATGAATCTTCATCTGTCTTTACATTTATTTTAACATCAAATATGTACAGCTGTCCCTTTTTCACTCCATAATATGTTTCATTTATATGCTTTATTATTACACTTCTTTGTCTAAAAATTATTTCAATTTTCCTTTCTGTCAATTTGCTAACCGACATTAGGTTGGTGTTCAGTCCAGGTAATATAACAGCTTCGATTTTAATCATTTTGTTGTTGTGACTGGCCACTAAAATTCCCTTCTTTGTAGCTGTTAATGTCTGTCCATTTGCTATTTTTATATTTAACTTTTGAGGCAAATCTTCTATGTCCATCATATATTTCATGTACTTTTCTTGTATGAAATGCTGAGTGGCTCCGGAGTCTACTATAAATGAAATTGTATTAGCCATGTCTTTGGCAGCGAATGCTTGTTCCGATGCTATAAATAAAGGCATATCCCCCTCTTGTGCAGGATGTGTTGCACCGCCTCTACTTCTAGGACTTCTGTAGCCCCGTCCTCGTCCTCTACTGACCATCCTGCACTCATAGGACTTATGACCTCGTCTTCGGCACTTGTAGCAAGTAACTGTACTCATAAATGAAGTATCTTCATTGGTTACTTTCACTTCCTCAGATTTTCTTATTTCATGATCCAATAGTTTAGATCGCACAAAATCTAAAGACAAATCTGTATTGACTGTTTCAATAGCTGTGATCACATGATTGTACTCGTCTCCTAGACCTGTTAGGAGATAACAAACTTTATCACATTCCGCGATTTTCTCATCGGAAACTTCGAGTTCGCGAATGATATTTTCGAATTTGGCAAAATATTCCTCTAGGCTTCCATTTTGATGTTTTAGGGTTAATAGTTTTCTACGCAAAGTTATTTTGGAAATAACACTTTTCCTTTGGAATGTGTTTTTTAATATGTCCAACATTCCTTTTGCTGTCGTACAATCTTTTACAAGATTTAAATGCCTATCGGTCAGGCATTGTATTATGAGACTTCTAGCCCTTGCATCCAGATTCTTATTTCCGGCTTCCACGTTTTCTGCTTCAGTTATTTCCTTTAACCCTCTTTCTTCAAGCAGTGATTGGACTCTAAAGAGCCAATTTCCAAATGCTTCGGCTTTTAATTGAGGATAATTATTTCCCGGCGTGGTTGCCATCTTGTTTGGTGAAAACGCGCACGGTGAAAAAAAAAATTCCTAACACTGCCCTAGCTATATCCCTAATCAGGCGTCAATGGCCCATAACCTATGAGAACTTTAAGTTAATGAATAAAAGACTCATTGAATGAAATATAGTTTAGTTTATTAATATATAGAAAACCTACGCTCGATCTACATACACCATTTCCGATAGCCATTGCACAAGAGGGGGAAAACCACAGAGTAGTTATATACTTGACAGCTCAGTGTCACAGAGTATATAATAATTTAACAATTCTTCCATGAAATTCCATGAAAGCGCGCGCATTCGCACGCTTTTACATTTGTAGAGATGGATATCAAGTTGCGTTACCGATTACGACTGACGATTGACGACGCGTTGATCTGCGTAGTAATCAGCGTTGGTTGCGCTCCATCGCGCGAATTCTGTCGAATGCGAGCGAATTCGCTCGTCTTTTTTATCTTAGAAAAAATATGTTTATTATGTTGTGGAGATATGCGATGTTAAATTTTAGATTGATTTGAGATGCGATTTTGGTCTAGTATGAATTGGTCTTACTTCAAATTCAAATGGGCTTATATCGAAAACGTTTTGCAAGGAATTTTTTTTGGCACGGTAGATATACAGTCCAAACTTATCATAGGAAATCAAGATTTGAAGCAAATTGACGAAAATACTCAAGAATTATTAAGAAGTTCGTTAAAACAAGGATCATAAGTACTAATTCGCAAAAGAGATGCATAATTTGGAAATAATAATGGACCAGCAGACTCAACATCGTAACCACCTCTAGACGTTCGAGAACTTTTATAGAATGCATGAGTAGAGTCAATGGTTAACTATAAGGTATACAAATGGTATTCAGTGGTAGCCTACTTGAATCTTATTGTAGGTATAAATAATGAGTGTAGTTTAGTTATCCTTAGTAGCTTCGTATCCTACTAATAACACATGACGATACTGTATCTCAACTGGGAAATCTCAATGTGGAATCCAGGCGTTTAGGGGCCATTCATTTATTACGTAAGAGGATTTAGGGGGGGAGGTGGTTAACCATGTCTTATTTTTTCTTACAAGGGGGTAGGAGGGAGTCTAGATAGTTCTTACGTAAGATCACAAAAATGCGCAAAGTTAAAATTATACTTTGAAAAAGCGTGGGCAACCGCGCGAGTGCCAAAGTTCGCTAGGATGCGTATAGGTAAATGATTTCCATTTCCATAGCAACGGACCTGCGCCACCCGCACTACGCCTCCCGGGAACTCCCCGCTTGTGGACTAGTCGTCACTTGTTCGGTCCTTACGATTTTTACTGTCCATCAATACAATATGCGCTCATAGAAAGATTTGTTTAGTATGCTCTAAATACTTTACAAAGAAAAAGGCAGCGCAACTTCACAAAAACTTTATGGCCGTATTTCATATATTGAAAAAGAAAAAGCTATAGCCATATATTCAAGGCGAGGCAAAGAACTTTTGTGCCGCATCGGGGCTGATGTGGAATGGGTGAACGTAGATGACGTCAAAATCATGAATAACCAACTAGAAACAACACCTATTACTAGAGATATTCCAGTGCCAGATCCACTTTCCGAGTGGGTTTTGAGCCCCTGGACTGAAAATCTTATGTAGGTAAAACTGTAAATCTTATGTATTAATGAGTAAAACCAAAGTTTATTCTACCAAAAAATAAAAATTAATTGTACCTTTGTAAGTACTAGGGATGTCGCGACTATTCGCATCCACATCCGCAAATGCGGAACATCCGCATCCGTATAAATCGATGCGGAGCTGATGCGGATGTGTAGCAGGTCGCGACAAGAAAGAAAGGCGAGGGGCCGGCGATATATTTAAGATTAGCAGAAACACCGAAACATCTTGGCTTCTCGAACAACATCTCCAAGTACCGAAAGAGCGAAGAAAATGAGGACAGATTCCATGGAATATACTTAACATACTTAACGACCAGGGACCTCAGGTACAGGACGTCAGTCCTGTTTAATTAGTGATCATGCCATGATGCTCGATTCATCAAGTGACGATGAAGAGAGTCAGGAAACATCGAAATTGTCAGCCCTGACGCAATTCTCAAGGAGATACTTTCCGCAATAAAAAGCGAATTAATTTAAATGAGAGTCCTCTTAAATGGTGGAGTGTTAATCAAAGCGAGTACAAACTGTTATCTAAAATAGCACGCAAACTCTTATCAACGACACCAGCCAGTGTTCCAAGTGAACAGTTATTTAGTAGCGCAGGATTAATATACCAACCCTTGCGATATAGACTGGAGTCCGAAAAGGCGGCCATTCTACTTTTCATTAAATGTAATGCTCCAATATTTAAATTAATAAAATAATCAGTAATAGTAATTCACTCACTATTTTATTATTAAATAAAGGATGGATAAATATTACCGTATTTTACCCTACTAAACCAACACTTAAGTTTTTTGTACAGATCCGCATCCGCGGATGTGAAAAAAAAAATGCATCCGCAACATCCCTAGTAAGTAGGTACTAATAAACATTTCTAAAAATTGTTACTATGAAAAATAAACATTGAAACAAACCAAACGTGTATTTATTTTTGCCATTTGATTCTTATGTAATAAATATTAAAAAGGGGGAAGGGGGTCGGCCTATTCTTATTTTTTCTTATAATAGGGGAGGGGGCTAAAAACTAGCGAAAATAGTCTTACATGATAAATGAATGGCGCCTTATGTTGTTTGATTGTAATAATGGTATCCATTACTTCAAAATCAAAATTTACGTCTTATATTTCAGTACCTGGGCGTCCGTGCTTCGCTTTTTTTGTAACATTTACCTTAGTAATTTTTAAAATATTTTTTTTCGACCTTACCGTCTTATATTACCTACTAACTGGTTATTTAAACAAAAAATCACAAGTGCAATTTAGTTTAACATTTTATTAGAAACAAGTACTTACAGTTTAAGAATCAGTCACTTAAGTACCTATAGGTGTATATATTTTATCATTACAGTTTAGCCATCGGGTCTTAACCTAATACTTGCCTCCATACTATATTGCGGGTATGTCGAGGGTTTTCATTTGGCAGATGGCTTTTAACGTAGTTGGTCGTTTAACTCTAAAAAATGCTTTACGTATTTTGGGGGTAATCTTTGGGCAGAAGTTAACCGATTCATTTCATCCTCTACTTCTCGCATCATTATATATATCCCTGTACGTAAGGATTTTGCGCTCGAATGTTGAACTCCAATAACACTGTCGTTGTGGTAGTAATTCCAGAATTAAGGGGATGGTTAACTCTTTCAGTAACAGCTTCATCAGGATCTAAAAAGTATGATTGCCCGTACTGTGACCGCTCAAAGACACCAACATCATCTTGCGTCGGATGAGCTGTCACATTCATTTTATGATAAACTTGTCCGCAAACGGTAAACTATAAATGCCATGACTATTTATTGTTCTATCATCTTCTACATTAAAGGATGCTAGAGCAAAAGATGCGTTTAAGTTTCTTATTTTTTCATGAAATTCTTCCGAATGTGGGTGACGGTTTAAAAAAGTCGTCGAGTACTAATTCATTTGAAAATTTTGGTTGCTCCGTTACAATTCGCCCATGCAAATGACAGTCACTAAAAGAATATCTATTTACACGATTAGGATCGCGTTCTTTAGGAAAATGCAATGCACCGCAATGAATACACAAAATTTCAAATGGTTCTAATGCGTGATATTGCACAGCTGCAGTAACGGCACATTTATATGTCGGTAGATAATTAAGTTGTAAAGCCTTACGATGTCTTTCGTCTCGACGTCTTTCTTCTTCTAATCTGTATTCTCGTTGCTCATCATTTTCAGCGGCCACACGTTGTGACGCGCGCTGCCGCAAATTTTGCAGACGTCTCTCCCGTTGCTCGTCATTTTCAGCGGCCATACGTTGTGTCACACGCTGCCGCAAATCTTGCAGACGTCGCTCCCGTTGCTCGTCACTTTCAGCGGCCCCACGTTGTGACGCACGCTGCCGCAATTCTTGCAAACGTCGCTCCCGTTGTTCGTCATTTTCTGCGCCCACACGTTGTGCCGCACGCTCTCGTAAAACATATATGTAAATCATAAGACCTTTCTGTTCGTATAATGTTACTTAAGTTTTGCAAGCATCTTTTGCAGCATGTGTGGGACGAGCGGACACCTGATGATTTTCATGAAGTTCTTCTTCAATTGGGTCTTCACTGTGCGAAGTTTGGCAAACACGTATGGGACAAGTGGAAATCAGATTTTCTTCTGCTTCAAGGTGTTCTTGAGACAAGTCGCAGCTTCGTGGAGTTAAATTCCTCATAATCGTTTTTTTTACCTTCTTTTTGGCATTTTTATTTCAACACGCGAGTGAAAAAATACACAAAATATTTTGACAACAATTTTCCGGGTCTAATCTCAAACCAAACATTGCCTTATTGTACCGTTAACGCCATCTACTCTCAAATAGTACATTTGTATGGCCCTATGCTCCATTTCAGATGAGTGCTGACAGCTGACTTGTAGGGCCTCAATTTTAATATTTACGTGCACTACTACCGACTAATGAAATCATTTATTTTCAAAATATTATTTTCCAAATAAATTCATTTACATTAGTCGGTAGTTGTGCGCGTTAATATGAAAATATTGTATCCAACAAACAAGTAAACTGTCAGCACTCATATAAATGGAGTATAGTAGCCAATGCTAAAAGAAAATAGTATTGCTACTCGCCAATAGATGTCAGTAATAGATTTTCCTTTTTTCTATACCGAAATATCGCCAATAGGATAAAAATATTTGCAATATATCAGTTTACTTCTTTTTTTTTAAAGCTCGGTCATTTAGCTCGGTCTCGGTAGAAATAAAGTAAAAAAAAAATAAAAATGAATAAGAAATGGGATTCTGTCACTTGTATACAAAATTTTATGAAAATCGTTGGCGCCGCTTCCGAGATTCCAATTACATATATATACAAGTATTACTCGTTTAAATAGATTAGATATAGATTGATTGACTGACTTAATATACGACTTACGTATTTGTATATTAAATAATTATTCTACCAGTTGAGAGAACATTCGATAAAGATATTATACATTCCTACTAGAAAACATATTTTGCTCTTTGTATAAAAAATTGGAGTGGGATAGCTCATAGCATCAACGTTAAATGTCATTTTAAGAATTTAAAAAGGATAGATTTTATAGTTTATTTATGCATTATAAAAAGAGTTAGAGATAAGTTCTAACAACTTTGGTTTAAAATTTCAAATTATTACCTAATCCGGGTCTGTAACTTAACAGCAAAATTGGATAAGGGATTAAGGAGGGATGCTGATGTAATAAATAAAAACCATACGTGTCGTCTATTCATTATAAATATTTAATCGTATTACATGGAAAAAATGGAATTTCAATAAAAAAAGTCTTCGGTGCGTTCTAGAAAGAACGTACCTGTCCATAATTAAAACAAAAGTTTCTGTACCAATATAAATAGGTAGTTATTTTTCACTGGGCTTTTTAAAAAATAAATATACTGCTCCACGGTTTTCAGATTGTATTTTTTCGAATTGAACACACTTATCATTTATGATTGAAAGTATGTATACGTTTTTTGAAGGTATAATAAATAAATAACAAAAAAATACAATGCCCGCCACGAGACATTGTATTTGTGAAGTTAGCAACAAATGACTGCGCAATGAATCAATAAGGGTATAAAGTGCGCGGGCGGGGAGCCGGCTAGACGCGACCGCGAATCTAATCGTTGCTCTCGAATAGAGGGAA
This sequence comes from Calamotropha paludella, assembly GCA_927399485.1. Lineage (NCBI taxonomy): Eukaryota > Metazoa > Arthropoda > Insecta > Lepidoptera > Crambidae > Calamotropha > Calamotropha paludella. The sequence goes on along the minus strand of OV656803.1, from coordinate 11,841,035 downwards.
TCACATTTTTACAAGTGATGAAGAACTGCTGTAAAATTTTCAGTTAGTCACTATTTACTCTAAATAAAATTTATTTATTAATTAAACTTTCATTTTGGTATTCTTCTCAACTTACAAATATAATAAGATTTTTTTAAATTATATTTTTGGTACATTGTCGATGTCAAAGCTTTTCTTTGTATGTATGAATGTAAGTAATAATTACGAATTAACTGTATATCTATACATATAAATAAAATTGAAGTGTCTGTTTGTAATATTGTTATAACCGTTTTTTACTACATGCATATGAATATACGGTACATACAACAAAATAACATTTTTTACAATTTTTGTCTGTCTGTCTGTTTGTTCCGGCTAATCTCCGAAATGGCTGGACCAATTTTGACGGGACTTTTATTGGCAGGTAGCTGATGTAATAAGGAGTAATTTAGGCTACTTTTATTTAAGGAAAAATCTTTTATTTCAATTCATAACCAAAATATTTTGTTTCGTGAAAATTGTAATAACTGAGCCACAGAGACGCGTGGTCGGGTCAGCTAGTCTATAATATAATAAAAAAAAATACTTCTTTAATTTCTTACAAAATTTTCACAGTGGATACATAATTTAATAAATTAAAAACCAATGTCATTTTTGTTCGCGTCTGTACGCATGCGCATACTCATTCCGCAGCTAACTTCACAAACATAAAGATCCGTGGCGAGCACTGTATGTAACGTAAATAAATACAGTGGTGAAAATATATTCCCATTCTAATCGAAAAGCGTTGAATGGGCCATTATGTACATGAACGTTTCGAATACATTTTTATCATGAACGTATCATAGGTACAAACAGGACAGTGTTCACAAACAAAAAACGAGTAAGCGAAATATTACCAACTAAGGCCTTTGTCTCTTTCTAATATGTCTTTCTACATATTGTCCACGTAATAAACATAAATTTTTAGTGTAAAACATCAGTGTGATGAAATTCTTTTCAACTTTTAACAATGACATTCTTTTTTTTATCGTAATTAAACATGCTGTAGTTTCATAAGCGTTACGTTTGTATTTCAAAGGAACATTGGAATAAACTAAATAATGCGGAAATATATTGGTAATTAGTTTCAAACTGTTTGCAGCATTGCCCAACTTTGGTCAACTGTTTGTCGCCGTTTCTCAGCAAAACATTCTGAAACATTTATGCACAAACAAAATCGTGGAGTATTCATTGGTCTAAAACACTGGTGTGCGAGCGACTTATAATTTGAATATTTTTATTTGTTCTTAATGTCGTTGTTAATGTCTACCATCGCTATTCTTTTCTTACCTTGGCAACTGAGCAATAGACCGCGACCCGTTTTTTCCTTGATTGATGGCATATCAAAATATACTTAAGGATTTAGTGCGAGGGATTATTTTTGTATAACATACTTTATTGTATATATACTGTTTTGTTTGTACAATACGTAAGTATTCGTTCGTGATATTTATATCATCATACATCATTAATTTATTATGACTAATATTATTAGAAAACAATCCAGTTTAATGATCATTACTGACTGGGTGATGTCCCCCTCGCCTATTTTGAAATAATTGTCTGTCATGTACAGAGCAGAATCTTGCTTAATATAAAAACTAAATCACATTGCAAAACAGCCAATATTTGAGCTTTATTTTATAAAATCAGATTATAACCTATGATTTAGTAATAAGTTCACACGTTAATAATATCCTACTCATTGATTTGGTTTATGCAAATACTGGACTTTAGACACTTATGGATAAAAATATATTACGAGAATAGGTACAGTATATACCTTGGTCATTTGCAAAATCTATATCAGTTTATTTCTTAACCACGTTGCAAACGACCCGGAATATGCGTGGAGCAGTTAATATTATGATCAAACGATTTTAAAAACTAATATTTTATACAAAATATGCATGTTCTATACAGTTCTATTCTAATATAAAAGAACATATTATATCAGTGTACAGCAATGTATTGAATTAGTGCAGGGCTAGCTGTCGATTAGGAAATTCAAAATTTCATCACAAATACTTTTTAAGGACTAGATAGAAAGTGGTATTGAAATATTATGCGACAAAAATAGAAATTTCCCTTTCACCTGTCAAAGGAGAAAATAAATAATGATTTGGTGTTGTACTCATTTCTCTTCCACAAAACCTTTCTGGCGTTAAACGACGCGTCAATGAAATACGTCTATAGTTATCTGGTGAAATTATAAATAAAGCGCATGTTAGATGAATAGCCGCGATTAAGTCGCGGTAAAATTATGGGATTGTGCAAGTGATACAAGTACTTTTCATATTTCGACCTTATGTCGGGGAACCTGGGACGGAGGTTCGAAAGCCTGCTTGCAGTACGGATACTACTAGTTGTTTATAAATTAAATGTAATTTGGCAGCGAATTGCCAATTGTTGTTATAAATAATTGATATTTTATTTTTTATAGTTTGATAATCAATTTGATAATAAATAATAAGGAGGGGAGGCACGACCTTTATAAACAACTAGTAGTATCCGTACTGCAAGCAGGCTAGAATTACCAATGTTGAGTCATGTCATAATGTAAAACTCAAAGAATATCTGATTACTATTTTTGTCGATTGTCGAAATTCTATTGGAGTTTTGTTTTATCCCAATGTACAAAAATAAGCAACCATAAAGTATGATCAATATCTAAGACCAATTAAAGTCTGTAGAATTTATTGTATAAAACCAAAACTATGACGCAATAGTTTACAGTATATAAATGACAAAAAAATAAACGCAAAACATTGATTGGTTTAGAAAAATCATTGAGACCAAAACACACTTTTACATCTATGGTTTAAGATACTTTTAATATCATAACATCAGTAGAAGTAAGACCAAAACTATAACGCATATAAATCTTTGCAGTCCTGCACTTCGCCAGTATCACCGTTTAGGTTCGTCAGAATAAATCTATCATTCACATAACAACCTCTCATGATTAATATCTTTCTTCGTAATAAACAGTGCGGTCAACCTGAAACGAAAATTGTATCATTGGTGCAAATAAAAAAAATATAAGTCTTATAAGCATAGACATCACCTGTAAATTGTGTTGGTCAGGACTAATCGCGAAATTCACTTAGAGTCTTGAGTTTAGAATTCACTTACAAGCCCTAAAGTGGAAAAGTCTGCTATAGAACTAAGTTTCATAAAAGAACTCAAATTCTTAAAGGTGCTCGAATGTTTTAAGCACATTAGTCAATTAGTAATATAATTAAAATAAAAGAGTACCTTTGTGGATCGAATTCTTCGATCAATATTTTAATACAGATCTTTATGATCAATTATTTTGATTTTTTTCACATTTAGACCATATCAAACAGACTTCTAAAAGTTTTAATATTAAGCTATGGACTCGAGTCTGAGTCTTCTTAACCATTCTAAAAACTTGAATTGTAATTTATTGTAATAGACAAATACTAGAAAAACTCGACTCGGCTCGCAAGTGTAAGCATTCAAGCTTTAATTCCTTACCACAGTGACACCATCACATTTAATTTGATATGATCCTGGTACACCAAGAAATGTTTATAATGAAACAGACATACAGAATTATATTTTATCAATTACAATTATGTATCAGCATAACAATTATGTTGATTGATACATAATAAGCTAATATTTACCAATAAAAAATAATTATAAAAATCTGAGCTCACCTGTGATGGCACTACATCCATCCATTTTGCTCAAAGAAGCTCGTTCTGCGCTGAAACAAATGTCCTCACTATAGAAAACTTATCTAAATTATTATTGCAGTTATCATCATTGCGAATTTATTTTACAAATTTTAACAACCCTTTGGCTTAACTTACTGCACAACAACAAGAGTTTCTGTTAAAAAACAATTCATGATTTATCTAATATTATAGATTGTTAAGTGTACGGAAATAATACACATTCTTTAGTTAACATTTAAGAAAAAGTCATCCATAATATTTGGAATCCTTTAGACACCATCCGGTGTCATCAAAAGCGTCATCATCGCTATGAATTAAAAACATTTTTCTATATATAGCTGTTTTACAATTTTTAAGTATTTTTAAAATACTATCACTGAAATGCTATATAATTTTGTATTGATAATGCAAGTAGTGTTTTAAAAGACGAATTAAGTAACTGACTATAAAATCTATACCTAACATAAATATTTCCGTATAAATTTTAGATTTTATTTATTTCCATTATTATACTATTCCAGAATGTGATTTTTTGTAATATAAATTTAACAGTATCCATATCTTAATTTCGATTTTTTATGTGGTGCTATTGTGCTTTTTATAATATTATTTAAATCTAAATATTGACGTTGTTCTAATATCTGAAGACATACTAATAATATTCTTTCAAACTTATCTAATCTGAACTTGACAAAAATAATTAAGAAAATTATTTAATTAAAGAACACTTAAGGGTTTAGTTCTAAACTAATAGAACATTTACTCTATATTATACTTTGCAAAAATAATTATAATAAGAAAAATTCCTAGGGAACCAAAAATAAGACATACGCATCAGTATTTGAAATGGTATGGATATGTCTATTTTGTTTGTTTCATTTTAATAGAGCATGCACTCGTACTAGCGATTTTTAATTAGAATTCAACTTGAGTGCTGATTGTGCTGTGTTCATAAACTCAAACGAAATGAAAACTTGTGGAAAAAATTTAAACAGAAAATAAACAGTAAGTTAGTCAAAGCCAATGGAAAAAAAGTTAACGGTGCGTATTGTTAAAAGACTCACTGATGATCCATCACCAGAATACAATACTATACTTACAAATGTTTACAAGACATGGAAAAATATTGAGTTACAAGAAGATAACTCCATTACAGAATCCAGTTGGATGATAAGTTAATAGTAAATATTTATTTAATTTTGTACAAAGAATTAGTTCAAAGAAAGCAATCATATAAATAGCTAAATGAACCTTTGTTCATTAATATATATACCAGAAATATTTTCAGTTAGACCTTACTATTGGAAAGAGTCAATGGACAATTGCTATTCAGAATGATACTTAAAAGGAGGTGATAGCGATTTGTATCAGAAGATATAAGAAGTCCTTGTTCGTTTCTTTCTACAGTGAAACTAAAATTTTCGATCATGGTCTTTAGTCTCTTTTAAGAGAAAAGTTTAGAAAATGCTCAGGATAGTAATAGACAATAGACATAATTCTGAAACACACTTTTAAAACTGTATGTTATTAAATTACATCAGTTTCATCCTTTGAGTTAGAGCATGGATATGGCATCAAATATGTTGACATTTTGATAGTGGTTAAAACGTATTGGTACCTTGCACTCAAATATAGGGTGTGCCTTATATATAGATTAATAAGACCTTTTGGTTTTTTGTTTAGCAGTGTATATGTCAACGGAAAATAACAAGATCCGCAAGTTTAAAAATTTCCTAGGAAAATTATAAACTTTCGTAGGATTCTAAACGAGAGATAAATTGTATTATTTCATGCCTATATTGTCGTAAATTTATCAATTTGCGACGTCTCGTGGTTAATTTATAAACTAACAGATATCCATTTGTAAGATTCTAAACGGTTCGACCAATCAAAGAAGAGCTTTTAATTTTGCACTTTTTTTTTAATACGGCAAATAACACACTGTTCTCTGATTGGTCGATGTTGACAGTGGCAATACTTGTGTCCACAGACTTAGGTACAATCAGACTTGCCAAACTATAAATTTATCAGTTTCGATTACCTACCTAACTATAATAACTTACTAACCTAACCTAACTGTATTTTTACTTTAAAACTAGGTATCAATCAATAATACAGGATTACTTTTTTACATCATATGCTAATGACCCCTACTTCACTCTACCGAAGTAAAACAACAGAAATCGTGTTCTACGATATTAAAGACGTTTATTAAAGAAGAAAAAACATAAAACCGGCCTTCTACCAAAAAAAAGGTTAAGTTAGGTTAGGTTATAGGTATTGACTGCTTGCTTGCTTGCTGAGATTTCCTTTTCACTATTAAGACTTTTTCGTTACTAAAAGTCATAATATAATACTTTTTGGCGTGATAGTATTCTTTGTCTGTGGGCCGACGTCCCAAAACTTTAGCTTTATTAAAATCTTCTTTCATTTTAATGATATTTTTAATTTTTTCTCTTTCCATTCCGACTTCTTACTATTTTGGTCATGGCCACTACAAAACTTTCGTAGCTCTGTGGTAAATTTGCTTACTTATTATTTTACGCGTGAGTTCGGTAAGTTTATCAATTTGCGAAAATATGGGCGTACATACAATTCATCTCACGTTTAGAATCCTACGAAAGTTTATAATTTTTCTAGGAAATTTATAAATTAGCGGTTCTTGTTATTTTCCGGTGTCATATATAACAATATGCTATCCTTGCTCCTATCCTCATTGCACATATTTTATAAATGTTATCAGAATCAAGCCCAATACCTATGTATGCATTACAAGGCTTAAATAATGAGTCCATTACCACCCTGACATTGCGAAGCATCTACAAGCCTAGACCTAAAGCGAATGATGTACAGTTAGCAGTGCGAAGACAAGCTTAGGAGTCACAAACCTTTTCTACCCATATCAACTGGAAAACATTAAATGTGGCACTTATTGTAAGTTGAGAAGAAAAAATGATATGTAGTGTATTGTTGTACACACCAAAATTTAATAAATAATTCAGATATATATTCTGATTCTTATATCAACTTGTACTGTAGCTTCTCTTAATGTCGGTCTTGGTTTACTGACTCAGAATTAAATTTTTAAGAAATAATGAACTGCCAAAAAACATTCCATTTTATGTTGAGATTTGTAGATATAACATTTAAATGGTTGAGTGTAACAGATGAGAGGTGAGGAAATATACCCCGAAAGCTAATAGAATACTGAAACAATATCAGTTGAATTTTTTGTTGCCATCAGATAGATGAAGAAGAAGAAAATATCCTTTCTGAATCATAAATCAAGTACAGTCACCTGGGTTATAGCTTGTTAACAAATCTTAATACTAAAAGTTGATATATTCTAGAAAAGATTGGTGACAACTGCACATAAACGCGCCACTTACAACTTGTCTTTATCTGAACGAGCCTCCCCAAATATAGAGTTCCTTGTGCTGAACGGAGGTTGGCTGGAAGACTTCTCGTGCTTCGCTGGCCGACAAAAACCAACTTTAATGTTATATGGACAAATTCCAATTTGGAACAAAAAATCTGAGAAAATCTAGGATGGCAACTTACCACTAGTTATAACTCCACCATATGAACTGCTTTTCAGATTTGGTGTTTCTTCTGAAGAGCGCTGAAAATATAGCAGTGAATAGAAATAATATTTCTCATTTTATAAAACTTTTGTACGACTCTAGTTTTACATGTGACTTTTATAAATGGTTTCATAAAGAAACATTGATTAGATGAGTTCCGTTATACTGAACTGAATAATTTCACATACTGACTTGTTGAAATGCAGTAGTATAATTTTAAGGTAAATGGATAGAAATACATTGTAAAATAATAAGTAACTGTCAAACTTGAAGTGTTATTCCAGGAAACATTAAACAAAAGTTGAATAGTGAAACAGTTGCAAGAACTATGTGTTAGGTTTATTTATACAGGTCACCTAAACCACCAAAAAATATTCTTTATAGGAAACACAAACCCCCAGGAAGACTAAGGCATGCTATTAAGTGTGAGATTGCTAAAAGCATTTTAGCTAAGTGTTTGAGCAAACAAAACCCAGGTCAAGGTACTACTTGAGATAAAAAAATGTTTCATTCAAATATATACATAACTGATAAAATAGCTATTAATCTTGTCTATTTACAGTAAAACTTACTGTGTTAGGTGAAGATGAATTCATCATATTAGATTTTCAAAACAAATATTTAAAAGAGCATTTCTTTATCTCTAACTTGTCACTAATATATAGAAAAATGCTAAATGAAATGACATACCTCCAGATCTCGTATATTTCTCATTATTGTATCAATATCTTCTTTAGTAGACTCGTCTAACGAATCACTCCGTTTCTCACTTTTGCCGTCCTTAACAGCAGGCATAGCACTCGCCGATTTGCATTGTTTCACACTGTTAACTTTTTTCAATCCATCATGAGCACTTACTTTGTCCTTTGAAGGCACTGTATCACTTTTATCACTTTTAGGTGCACTTTTGTCCGTGTTCTTGTCTTCAACCACTTCAACATCGCTGCTGCTGTCGTCTATGGCGAATGGTTCGGGTTGGACGTCTCCGAGAGGATCGACGTCCGATACTATGACTACGTCTTTCTTCTTTTTTACTTCAGGTGGGCGTTTATCCGGTTTAGCAAAAGTTGGTGAATGGTGTACAGGAACTAAAGCAGGTCGCGGAATGTTGTTTTCAGCTATCCTCATATTTTCAATTTGTTTCTGTGTTATTTCGTCTTTAGTTTTTGGACTAGGTTCCTTCTTGTTAGTTTGGAAACTTGTGTCAATAAGTAGAGGTGTCTCAGCTTTTTTGTCTTTAATATGGTTCTTCTCTGACCTTTTATTTTTGTCTTTATCTTTTTTTAGCATGTCATTAAGGGCTGCTGGAGATTTCACTCTAATTAGACCTTCTTTATGCTTTTCAATAGTTGTCGGACTGGGGTCTTTCTTGCTGGTTTGGAAGTTTGTGTCAACATGTAATGGGAGTTCAACTCTCTTGTCTTTGATATTATTCTTTTCTGTTTTTTTAGTTTTATCTTTGTCCTTTTTTACCATATCATTTAATGCTGCTGGAGATTTAACCCGAATTAAGTTTTCAGCATGCTTATCTGCTGAGGATATTACAGAGTTCTTTTTATCTTTGCTATTAGGGACAGGAGTGATGGTTATGCTGCCAATATTAGGAGGAATGTATAGGTCTTCTTTGCTTTTATCCTTCACAGATGTGTCAAGTATCAAATCTTTGCTGAGGGAGAAAGTATTGACAATGTTGCCGAAGACTGGATTTTTGAATTTGTCTTCTTCATGTTTATCCGAAGTGCGACCCGCGGTGGTGGTGACTGTTAGAGAAGCAGGAAAGTGTATGGGCTCAGAGAAAGCGGCTGACGTAGACCCGACACGTTGGCGTTTCAAATCCGCAGTAGCTTTGATCTCCTTGCTGAGGCTAGAATGAGATTAACAAATATGTAATTGCAAATAGAAACAGGTATAATAAAGAATAGTAATAGTTTGCATTCTCAAGTGAAGGGATAGTATTCACCATTAAAAGTATTATCTACTCTCGAATATAAGACGACTGTTTGACGGTCCTGGGTTCGAATCCCGCGATGAGCCGATGTTAGTGTGATGAATATGAGCATTTGTACCTAACCCATGGGTACTTATAATCTATACACATAACATATCTATGTATCACATATGTATGTCTATCCGTTACCCTAGTATTCATTACACAGAATACTACCCTGATAGGATGTTTCTATCTATACTTATAACTTAAAGGCTAAGCATTAAAATTATAAAATACCAAAGGAGCATTTTCCAAGGATTTATTTAATTAAGTAATAATACAATAATTATGATTATTTGAATTTGCCACTCATGTATTCTCAAATGAGTAGCAGCATTTTTCAATTAGAAATTGTTTTAGTTTGTATAATAGTTTTGTTCTAATTATTATGTATATTGGTAGTTTATTATATATTAACTAGTTGAGCCGGCCACGCGTTGCTGTGCCGACTGCAGCGTCATCTGCCGGACTGATTTGTGAATCTAAACCATTCTCAGATCCCCTTGAACACACACAAAAAAATTCATTTAAATCGGTCCAGCCGTTTAGGAGGAGTTCAGTGTCATACACACTCACAGAAGAATTATATATATAAAGATATAAATCTATAGTAAGGGCTATTTTGGTACATCTCAAGTTAAGATTCAGTACCTATATATATATGCAATGGAAAGTTAAAATATTGAGATGATGATTCTGATGAAATACGAATTTATTTTGTTGCACAAATTAATTGTGAGTTTGTGGTATGACCCCATTAAGTCATACCGCAACGTAACCATGAATAGGCGTAAGCATTATATATGTTTAGAGCACAAGTGGTATATGAGTTCCTTTTTGAAACGGATACATAGGCATGTGTGTAACTGTTTTTAAATTTTCTGGTAGACTTACTCAGCCTGCCTCAGAAGCGTTGGCATGCGTACGAATCCTGCTGGAAACAGCGGTAACGCGCGTCTGGCTAACAGTAAGGCGGCGGCGTCTCCTGATCCGCCCAGCGCTCTTAGTTTATGAAGTAACGCGCGGGAGCGTGGACACCAAGGGAACCGACGTTTAGGCATACGCTTCTCTGTGTGAGGCATGCCGTCTGTCGCCGTTGCTATCTTTATCTTCTTTCTACAATTAGTAACAGTCAACTTTTATGTAAGAAAACGAACCAAAGCCTATGAACATAATACTTCAAACCCTATTTATCGCAATTATTCATAGCTTAATTCATAATACACAAGATTCACGTTATATCTCATACTACTCCTATATAGTAAGATTTTGCATATGCCTGTCCAACTCGTAATTACTGGATAATCATTTCGATTATCAAAATTTAGCCAAATAGAAAATCAAGAAGCCACAGGCTAGTGATTTAACAAGTGGGTTCTACTATCGGGTAATCTACACGAGACTATGATTATCCACGACAATTGTCATGACCTCAACAAGTCATCTGTTTAATTTACTCTCAAACAACGAGTTATGGGATAGGTGGTATTGGCATCACGTTCCTCAACCTTCGGTGGTTATGTACACCCCTGGGCGGGGGGAGTAATGACGTGGTTTCGACATTTGGCTAGGCAACAGCTATATATGAAGCTTAACAAAAAAACTTTGGGGTAAAAACAAACAAAATTTTGCGTTTATTTTATTAGTTGATTGCTTCAAAGTTGCAACGGAAAAATGTCAATATTTTATTGTACAGTAAAATATATTCAATAATGTAAATTATTTATAAATAAATATACAAAATAAAACGGTTTATTGGTTGATAACTACATATTTCTCTAGAGACTTCAGATTAGTGTTTTCATATGCCCTTTTCTCAGAAACGAATTATCACATAGAATTCAAAACAAAATTAGTTAAAGATTTATTACAAGGTAAAGTGTTTCAATTCATTCCTTGCTTCTTACATATAATATAACATATACATAGCTCTATATGCATGCATGGTAAACAATAGTATATTGTTCACTGAGGGGAGAAGGTGATCCATTATCATTGATGAGGGAGCTGTTTGAACGCGAGATTGGGAATTATAAATATTTGGAATCACTCGCCTGTGATCGTATCGTAGTTATCGTTTCTGCGTACTTTTTATTCTTCGTTTTTAGGTACTGCCAATATAGTTCTATATCAATAAATATCATGAATATAGAAAGATAACATGACAACCAGTAAATACCACGTAAAAAACGAAAATAAACAACTGTATTCTAAAATTTTTACACTTTCAAACTGACAAATAGGTTAGAGCTAATCAAGTCGAAATAGCGTACCACACTACTTTATTAGTAGTTCTAAGTTAAGAGGTATTTTCAAAGGCAATCATAAAAACAAGAAAGTAAACAAAGGGCATCGCGAATAGCATTTTCTTTCGATAGGATATACGCACATTTTTCTCATTTTCCTTGCATAAAATTATAATAATATGGTACTTTCCATTTGCTTCTAGACTTACCAGAAAGTAAGTACTAAATGACTAATTCTACCATCCAATGTATAACGTCATAAATGTATAACCACAACTAGATGACATCTTGGATTTTTATTTAAGATTTCATTTCAGTAAAATAGACAGTATGAAATTAAAAAATCGATAAAAACATATCCATTTAAAAATGTAATAGGAAAATAACTATTTATTTTATTTTCCTCAGAGGCGTATTACACGTAATTAACAGATAGTTGCTACACCTAATTTATTTACTTGTAACAAAATTCACAGGGTTTTACGTACCTCTCTTCACGTACTCTTTCGCATTCCGCGTTATAGCTGCCTATCATAGCTGGCTTTCGTTCCTCTATCAGTGCCTTTAATCTGTAACAACGTGGTAATTTCATATTTATCATTATTGCGAATCTAACTTTTGTTCTATAGTCATCTAGATTTTATTTCCTACTAAGCGTGATCAATCAAAAATATAAAAGAGATTGTGAAGAAATTTTAAAATTTTATACTCCAGAGAGTTTTTCTGAATACATCTGAACATATATAATCGTTAAATACGTAAGCTTCTGCTTATATCATAATGTTACATCTAACAATAACGATAACTAATAAAAAGGAGAACATAGCAATATCGGAGGCAAATGTCTCTGCGATCAGCCCAAATCAGCATAAAATAAAAATAGTTTTAAATTACAATGCATTGTTGTAAGATAACAAAGCGGTGGACACTAGCAGTCAATCAATAATACTAAAGGGACTGCGATTTGCGATTGGATGAACCGCTGTAAGCAGAAGTAAAGCATAGATCTCTCTTATTCAGCTTTTTAACGGCTAATGTCCGCAGTTTGCGGTTGCCTTTAGCAGTCTCACTCTAACAATTAATATTCTTAAATTAATATAAAACTGACTTTCTTAAGGTCTCGACAATCATTTCCTCTTTCTCTTCAGGCGTGAGGCGGCTGTAGTCGATTTCTTCCAAACTCTCATCGAATTTGCGTCTGTTATTTGGTGTGGACGATTGAGCGTTTGTTGTCACAGATTCTGAAAAGTTAAATGTTAAAAAATCTGATAAGAAGCGAATAGTTGAATTATTCCTCCAAATAATAAATTTTAGACAAGAAGACATTTTTAAAGAGTGTGCTGCTTGGCAACACTCTCTTTAAAATGATTGCTATTACAGTCTACCTTCTATCAAAAAAGCCGTTATACACTATCAAAATGGCCAATGGCCACAGTTTAAAAAGACTAGCGGTACTTAAAATATAAATTTCTAATCATATAAATATTGTTTTGTTTTCAATTGACACATTCTGTAATGTGTCAAAATCAGAACACATTTTTAGGAGTTGACCATACCTTCCTATTAATTAGAGTGCCTAATGCATTACATCACATTGCGGTTAAAAAAACAGAAACGCCAGCACATTTAACACACTTGCTTAACTAAATACAAGCTTTGCTGAGATTTTCTTAAATTGATCTATCTTTTCGGTATAAACAGATCCAAGTAATAAATAATCAATACTAACTAATTATTTCCAGTAAAGAAACATAAGAAAATGTTTAGCGTTTTGCTATAGATATATCAGTAGTAATGCTGTGACAGTAATATTACAACACGTATCAATTGTTAAATATACTAATAAATTTGACTGCTCTTGGCAAGATCTTTATAATTATGTATTTTTTTAAATTATCATAATAAAATATAACGTGAGAATCTCGCTGCGCTTTTAAAATATTAACCACTTACTTGCATAAGTTTTTGTTATGCAGTTGTTGTCTTTCTTATTACACTATATAATTACAATTAAAACATTCTCATCAAATCATCATCAAAGTTCTCGTGATGTAACCACAATAAAGAAATATGGTTTTTGTTTAGTGGATTTACTACTTCAATGACTATACAACAAAAGATGCCAAATTTGAAATATTTCCTGCTTATAACTTAATTACACTTAAAAATGCAAATTGGTAATAAACATATTACAAGCATAAATAAGCAATTCTTTCGCTATCGCTTAGTGCTTGCACACAATTATAAGGACAATCTGGCCACAATACTATACAAATCGCTTCAACGATGTTTTTAGTTCCCACAAGATATGCTTGTTTATAAGTGCTAATGCAAATAGCACAGAAGAAATATTATGTATATATTAATAATTACAACAGAGCGAATTATTATAACAGCCGATTACTGGTTAAATATACCTACAGGTCAACCATCGCCCGAAATATTTTGAATGCCCCATCGCATTGCCATCATCACCTCTCCACCATCGCCCCACCCCGTTTGAGCTTTTCAAATACATGTTTGTTAAACATATATCGATAACAATAGCGAGAGATTGGTATATTTTTGAAAAATAAAACCCGAATGTTATAGGAAAAAATGCAAAAAAAATATAAAATGAAAACAGCATGAGCCATAAGCAAAAAAAAAAGCAAAATAATAATATATACTTTAAAAATTTTAAGCACACACGCTTCACAAGACCTTTTAAAAATCATATTGTTATAAACCAATAGGTAGAATAGGTTTGAGACATATCGCATGAGTTTTTACAGAAAAAACTAAATGTTTATAGAGACCTACAGGAGTGGGCAAACATCTTTAAATCGGATGGGGATGGCGCAGAACACATTTTGGGTATGTGTAGCGGTGAGATGCAAGGGCCGCGGGAGAGGAGCGCGCGCTATTGGTCAATCCATTGACTTGCGTCCCGCTCACCACATCTACGTCCCGCTAGCTCCCGTGTACACATCCGTGCCAAAATAATTATCTACTTTTTCGTTATTGTTGTTTGGTTTTCTATTATTGTAAATAAATCCATCTTTTATATAGTAATAAACGTAAATTAAATATCTATTTAATGAGAATTTGTTATTTTTAAAAGAAGCTGTAACATAAATAATTGAATTAAAAATTAAATTTATTAGAGAAAGATCATTATTTATTTATATAATTAATTTTAATCTTTCTATCTTTAATTTTTGTATAAACATGTTAAAAGTTTTTTTTAATAAAAACGAATCGTAATTTCAGCCTGGGCACAATTAAAAAATGCAGGTTATGAAAATCTTAAACATTAAAATGTAAGCCCGCATAATTTGCACGCAATTGCACAATTACATAAATTAATGTTATAGAAGATAAACGTGAGAGCGCGCTGCCTTAGCTTGTCACATGTTTTGTTCTTAAAGTGTGTATAAAAATATAGGTACCTGGGTGGGGGCAGGGGTCGGCGGGTGGCCGCGGCTGCGGGAGGGACTTGGGGGCGAGTGACTGCGCGTGCTGCATCAGCCGAGAACGCCGCTGGCGAAGGCAGCGCGCGGCGAAACTCCAGGCGATAAGCATCACGCTATCATCCACGCCGCATGACACAATCGCTTGAGACAGTCTGAGGACGAAGTAAAAGCATTAACGCCACGTCACGTTTCATATAAACTTTCAAGTCACAATACTTTTAAATAAGGAAACTAATTCTTACGATTTATTTACACTTAAGAAAGATACAATACGGAAATTAGCATATAAACATTTTGAATAAGACTATTATGTTGTTACGATGATGGGCTGTGACGTATTGTATATTATCATTTGGTGAGCGTCAAGATGGCGGGATCAAGACCCCAATTTGAAATGTATCACATTCAAATTTTTGTGCTACATATGTTGTATTTGTACTCCGAACCAGACATTTGTACCTCTAAAGGTAAATGAAGTATGTAAAGATCTCCCTGATCCCGCCACTTTGACGTCAAAGTGGCGGGACCTTCTGAAAGCTCTACTCAGAGGCAGGCAATTCACACCCGAAAACTTAGTACTACATATGTACTTGTATATACTCAGTATTCAACACAGTTGTAAGTGCCAAATTAAAGTAATGTGATTAAAACATTGGTCCCGCCAATTTGATGATTCATGTTATCGCTGAATTTATATGAACATTGTTACAACTCGCGCAAAATCAAATGTGGAAACTTAGTACGGCCTAAGTACATGAACTTGTGTAATTTTCATGTTCATAATTTAAGTACATCAAAAGTTATCTGTCATTCATCGTTATCTCTGAAATGGACACATTTATGCAGAAATGAAACAACAACAACAAAATAATTATAAGTTTTGCCTTTAGAGTTCTAATGAGAAAAGTTACATTAAAAATAAAAATAAAGTTTATAACAACTTATTTATGCCCATATATTAAACAATTAGGCACTATGTACGTTTGACTATTCGTAACTTTCGTCTTTAAGTCATCGTAGCACTCCCACTTACCAAATATTCGAGAAATGAGCTCGATAATGCCCGATACGCTAGATGTGGGTGGAGCTATAAACTCTATAGCAGATAATATATAATAGCATTTCCCTTTAAAGACAATTTGTCTCGGAATTTCAAAAATATTAATCTTCTTCAGATCATTAATTTCAAAAAATATAGTAGACGATAGTGAACATAATGTGGTTTTGATTCCATTACATGCAGATGCACTGCATGATAACATTTGATTTTGACCTACCCTCAAACTCAATAATATTTTCTCATAACTTGTAAAACATGGTTAGATAATAATTATCTCGTTAAATACAAACTACGTTAAATAATTAGGGTTTCCATTGATAACCAAAAAAATATTTGTTTCATTACTGCATATATCTGTCCAATTCTATAAAAATATAGTCCCCGGCAAATAAGTTGAACATGATTTTGAAATCACGTGACATGCGTAGTAGTGAATAATGTACCTAAACTTGCTACTGCGCATGTCACGTGATTTCAAAATCATGTTCAACTTATTTGCCGGGGACAATACTAGGTACGAAAATTAATAACGATGAATGACAGATAACTTTTGATGTACTTAAATTATGAACATGAAAATTACACAAGTTCATGTACTTAGGCCGTACTAAGTTTCCACATTTGATTTTGCGCGAGTTGTAACAATGTTCATATAAATTCAGCGATAACATGAATCATCAAATTGGCGGGACCAATGTTTTAATCACATTACTTTAATTTGGCACTTACAACTGTGTTGAATACTGAGTATATACAAGTACATATGTAGTACTAAGTTTTCGGGTGTAAATTGCCTGCCTCTGAGTAGAGCTTTCAGAAGGTCCCGCCACTTTGACGTCAAAGTGGCGGGATCAGGGAGATCTTTACATACTTCATTTACCTTTAGAGGTACAAATGTCTGGTTCGGGGTACAAATAGAACATATGTAGCACAAACATTTTAATGTGATACATTTCAAATTGGGGACTTGATCCCGCCATCTTGACGCTCACTATCATTTGTTATAAAATCTAACCAAAAAGAATGATTTGTTCTAGAGAAACGTATATATGAATAAAATAATAGGATTAACGCATGGAAATAAGAGAGCGAGCGCGCGCTGTGCCGCGCAGGGGAGTGAGTGAGAGGGTGGCGAATGTGGATCGGGATTTATGTAGACTGTGCGAACCCGGGTCGTTCGTGGCGAATGCTTGGTCTTGGCTCAAATTTTGAAAACGATCGCAGCATCTTGAAAGTATTCGTTGGAGTGAATTAAAAAGTGATCTAAGAAGCGACCTCAGCAAGTTATTGGACTGCAGTGACTGTGGCTTACGTACGCGATTGGGATATTTTGCAACAGTTGAGAGTTAATTTCTGACAACTAAGGCCAAATTTTTTGGACGACTGAGTAAATTGGCGGAGTCATTTAGGAACTGTGCTTAAAGATGTACATTTGTCCGTAGAAGCTTTCAATCTTGCTCAAAATCTCAATCATGGAAGATATCGCGTCAACCGACCACTGACGGTCTTCAGTTTTGTAGGATGACTGTCTTTTAGACAAAATCCCTAGAGATAGTTGGGAACCTTAGTTCCGCTCAATGGCACCCCTAACAAAAGCTGCATTAAGAGTACGGAAATAGTATCGTATTGAACTATAGATTCCTCTATTTAATCTTCTATACGCTGTCATTTCAACTGAAGACTGGGGGCCTCTTTCTCTCCGATCTGCCATGAGATCAAGGGTTTTTTGTGTAAGTTTCTGGATTTTACTTGGCGGTATAATCTTGCCGGCGATTTTCAAGTTCGAGTAGTAGTACCCCAAAAGTTTTCAGGCTACTCAATTTGCAAAGGACGCGGTCGGAATGTTGATTTCATTAGATGTTATCTCTCGAGCTTTAGATAATATGCCTAATAGAGTGTATAGAGTGCCCCTAACCATTCGGTGATCTCTACCAGTTTTCAACCTATTGATCACGAAAATATCCCTGAATATTATGCAGTCTGGTCTCTCGGGGCTACACCACATCCACTTCCTGGCTGGCCGCTTCTTGTATATAAAAAGTCTTCATCTTTAAGTCTCCCCCTTTCCATTAAATTGAACAACCGTTCGCCCCTACGGTTCCGTTGTCCATACCCAAAAGACCCCACTCTCAACGCATGGCTGAATTTCACAAAAGTTAGGGTTAGCTTCGCGTTAAAGTTCCCCATCACAACGTTGTAGTTAGTTTCAAAGGTATGCATAACTTTAGAGATATCCTTATGAACAACTTCGATCTTATCGAATATCTGTATGACTTTCAGCAAATACCGTTAGGTGATTCTAAGTATATGGTAAGCCACCTTTTTTTTATTTGACGCAGTGGAAAATCCTTTATGGATTCGATTAGCCGCGGATTAATAGCGGGGATATGTAGGAAACTTGCATACCTTAGCACAAGGAACTAGGGCACTAGGTGGGGTATACCCAAGAACTAAAACCCACTCGGACGTACAACCTTTCTGCTGAGGTTTAGTGGGTTCGTTAGCTGCAATGGCCACTATGAACCCCAGCAAAAGGTGACCTCCCGCCCTGATCGATACACTTCGGACTTTGTAAAGCTGTTATCTAGGGCTTGCGGGCGAGAAACCCAACACCATCCTGAAATAGCTAGTGTTTAGGCCCAAATGCCTTGATGAAAATAGCAATTAAATCTAACTCATACTACTCAACTACAATAGGTTTATTATTAATGCCGGTACAACAATATATATTTTTTGTGCTCTTTCACTTTTGTGGCAATCATCTATGCGATCGACGCGTCAATTTAAAAATTGTTTTAATTCATCTAAAATACAAGACTTCAAGAACAAAAGTGAGTTTGTTTGGAAAATCTTGCATGTTCTATCAAACAGCTAGTCTTCTTCCCGTTGGAAGAGCAAATTTCCGGATTCACTCTGTCTTTGGAATTTGCTTTACCCCACAATATTTCTCTTCACCTTGTTGGAGGAGGCTCAACAATGTTCACGACGACTCTAAGTATTTGTGTGCTTTAACTTGTCTGGTTGGCATATTGGCGTTGGTGGTAGCCGGACTGCTGCCAGAGATTCTTAGCACCCCCTACGTCACTGTTACCTGGTAGTCTACCCTTATCAGAAAAAGTGGAAACGCCGGGGATTGGGGGACGGTGCTTATATATAACACTCATAGGGATTTTTGCCATAATCCCCAGGCTTGGCAGACGTCTTGCGGATCAGAAAACGCAGGTTTTGCTCAACGTTTAAGCTGCTGCCCGTCATCGGTATCTGGTACTTAGCAGCGAATTTTATAAGTGATTGGTTATCCCCCCATTTGAAGATCCCCAGAGCATTGTCGATAATTATGCAGAGACAACCACATGCAGGTGAGTTTGATATTTGTGGTCAGCTAGATAATATCGTCCCACTCATTTTTTTTCAACATATATTTTCAACATATATTTTCTACATATACATTAACTGTGCAACACTTTATTTCTTGAAAATTTATCAGTTTATTAAAACTTACCTCAAAATGAACTGTTCTGCATTAACTTTCAGCTCCTTAGGCGGTGCATTAGGATGTTCTAAAAGGTAGCGGCCGACCATTGCTTCGAGATCATCTATCACCTGCGCCACCGCTACAGGCAATTTCGTACGATTCTCTGGTTCCACGTCCCTAAGACATCCAACATTAGTTACAAGAGGAAAATAGCGATTTGGGTTAATACACTAGCTTACCTTCTTTATAATTTTGAACAATTACAATTACACTTTATTGGCCACAGATTTTTCAGCAGATTATTTTAGTGACAGAACAAAAACTGCACAATAGCTTTGGATGTTATGTGACTGTAATAACTTTCTAAACTATGAAATTTATGGTGATTGCAGTGGCATAAAAATTGTTTAAGTTTTCTTCAAACAACAGCACATCATATTGTTTTAAACTTTCATGGTCACTAACATTATAGTAATATAAGTTATTTGCGGGATTGCTACCATGTACCTTGTTATTGAGTTTCCGATATTTATTTGTTATTGACTCAATAACAAGGTACATGGTAGCAATCCCGCAAATAACTTATATTACTATAACAGCACATCAACCTACTACAAATAGTAAAAATTTTTGAATTGATATTGAATAAGTATATGTTAGGCTTAAAGAAAGATAAATTTAACAGTTTCGTATACGTCGTTGTGCTGTTGACTGTACAAAAGAATTTAGAAGTCTGAAAAAAAGCCTTTTGATACAAGTAAACCGCATTGACAGATTCATAATCCAATAATCAGAATGTGTCGTACCTACAATGATTGCAGAGCTGAAGCGATGTTCACAGGGGCGGGTCATCAGATGTGTAACCACCTTTGCCATGCTTAGTTTTAATGTCACGGTTACATCAGCACGTGGACATTTCTAATATTGTATTAAATCATAACTTGTACTATAATGTAGGGGTAAAATGTACATACAGTAAAGGTAAAAATTTTGATGTTAATTAATAAATAAAGAATTTTATCCATATACCAGTACATAAAGTGTGTAAATAACTGAGTGTTTTTTATTTTTCGCGGAATAATCCCCAATATGTGACGTTGTCGTGGTGGTGATATTGCATTTTTACTAGAATTCTCATTAATGAAGAAAGAGAAATCTCTTATTACATTATCTCTTACAGAGTACAAATATTTTGCGTAACAATATTTCGATAACTAGATTAAGCAGATCAAAATAATATTTATTGATATTGATCTTTGGTTTGTATGTTGGTCACTGATAAAAAAGACAGATGATTACAATATCAAGTTTTGTTTAAATAGATATAAACATTGAGTATTTCAAACCCATAGATAGAACTTACGAAGTTTTCAAACTTCAGTAAAGTTTATATTGGTTATGAACATTAAGTTTTGTAGCTAATGTAAATTTTCATATAAAGAAAAATATTTTGCACAAGCAGCAAATTGTAAGCGGCATAGTAATGTGGTTAGAAAACACTTACTATGGCGAAGGACAGAGATGGGAATAGCAAATGGAGTTAGCATGTCAAACCTGCTTCTTACGTCCCATTTTAAGTAGAAATATACCGCTCACGGACATGGTCATTTTGAAAAAAATATTCTGTACATATGAAGAGTATGGAATAGTATCGTGTAATGCTTGCGAGTTGAACAAATAATCATGATTTAAAATGAATGACATTAATGACTTATTTTAATAGTCATTGCGTAAATTATTTACTAATTCCGTTTAGGTAAAATATCTAGAAACTAGCTTTGATACGGAAGTTAATATTTAATTTTCGATATCAAATGGTAATCTCCTAATTTAAAGACTATCCAATTTAAAACTTAAACCCAATGTTTTAAACAATTCATTTACTCGATAAAGTTATTTATTATATTTGACATTCATAAAAGATTATTAAATAGCATTACTTAGTACGGTATAATCGTCTTGTTCCAATGTGTTAGAGGAAAATTAAAATTAATACTAATCGGTGTATGGCCTCTTTTCTTTTTTAGTTTGCGACAAAATAAGAATTCTGTAGTTTTTAATAAAAAATACGACGGTATTTAAACTGCCTCAAGAAAATTTTATGCCGGCAACGAAAATCTTAAAATCCTTACAATATAATTATCGCAGCAATAAACATAGCCCAAATGCAGTAGAATTAAGAATTTTTGCTAATACATTAGCAAGTAAAGCGCAGCTGCACTTCTATTTGTGTTAATTATCGCTATGTTTAACAAAGTAAATACCAAGTGTATCCCGAATAGAAAGGGAAAGTAATTAGCTCTTGAATAAATAACCTTGTTATACAATTGTTACACCTACGTCTAGCATGTTTAACAGCATTAATTCCAATTGCGGCCCGGGGATAATGAGAAAATCTGCTCAGCGTGGCGTTAACTTAATAAGGTAGGGTAAAACGAGTCACCTGGAGCTGTCGGAGGTGGCTGCATTTTCGGAGCTGGGCGCCGGCTTGGAAGTTAAAGAATTCGATTGGGAGCTAGGCGAGTCACCGCTCTCGCCTTCGCCTTGGCCGTTATCTGGGGATTTTATTAATCTGTTACTGGTCATGCTAATCACTATTAATAATACACACATAAATATATTTAATATGATGAGACTGGTGGCATGCATTAGAAACTGAACGCTCGTATTTGTCGTTGTCATAGCTTTAATTATACCCGTTGCTTTCTAGAGAAAACTCCTAATTAATACTATGTATCACGTAAACGAGCGACAGAAGGAACAGTCCACCCACACGGCCTGGGAGTGCTGTATTTATGCATGAAACACAGAGCTATGTGTGTGCCATGTTCAAATGTATACAAATGTCTGTACTTAGTACGGTGCATTAGAGTTTCATGAATAAGTGTCAGAAGATAGCCTACTTGTTTTGTCTCTAAGGTTCTGTTCAGAAAAAGAAAAGGAAAGCTTTCAAAATCTTGCTTTAAATAAATACTTAGAAATAGGACGAGAACAAAATGTATTAAGAAACACTAAACCAAAACGTCAAAAAAGCAAACCTTTTTCATACAAGTAAATAAATTTGATATCAACTAATAAGTAGGAATAAAAATTAACAAATGAACAGAAAAAATATCCAACAAAAATTAGGGCTCTGAAATATTATTCTTTAAATTACAAAACAGCTAATTCAAATTACCCAGTTAACCTTTTAGCTTTTCAGTTGAAATGGAACATGTATGTGAGATATCTTTGTTGTATGTGTGTTCACGCTCTGTAGAAAGTAGAGTGAATGCATTAATCATTAAAGTAGTAGCTCACCATCAGAAGTTTGCTTCCCGGATGTGGCTGCAGAAGAATCAGTTCTTCTAACCTTTTTTGCTTTTATCTTATCAATCTTTTTATTTTTCTGCAAAAATAAACATTTAATCATATTTAATACAATGTTATATATTTAACTAGCGCACCTGGCAGATGTTGTTCCAGTTCCAAGGTCACCCACCTATGTGGTTTGGATTCATAATGGGAGCCCCATTATGAATCTAAACCACCTAGGGACCCAATCAGACACACCAAAATTTTATTAAAATCAGTCCAGCTCTTTAGGAGTTCAGTGACATGCATACATAGAAGAGATATATATGAGGAACATTCGGAAAGTAGTACTCATTTGCGCCGTGTGGAGCACTGGCGAATACAATAGCTGCCGGACAACTAACTATCTAACATGTTCAGTTAGGAATTAGCTGTCTGAATGCAAACTTGCGTCTTGCTGGTATTGACAGTGTAGAAAATAGAGACCGCCGCTAGTTGTGAAGTAGAGCTGTGATAAAATTTCTTAACGCAAGCAATGTGTGCGTTGACAATAAATATCACAACATCGTCATTGATGGAGATGTATGGAGAAATTGTTATGGATAAGTCGGCTGTTCGGCGCTGGTGTCGTAATTTCAACCTAGGAAGAGAGAACACCCCTGATGACGAGCGCTCGGAACAGCCGTCAGTCATTACAGAAGAACTTATGTAACAGTTGCGTAATAGGGGAAAGGAATCTGTTTACAAAACTAAACGAGCTTTTGGCAGAAATTTAATTTGAAACAAATTATGAACTGAAAGAAGCTGTAACTGCGTATCTCATTACGAAGCTATAGAATATGAAGCTGCCATACAAAAAGTCGTCACATATAACGATAAATGCTGAAATTTGAAAGAAAGATCTATCAATTTCGATGATAAGACACGTCAACTATACGTGACGGGACAATTTTTGTGTCGTAACTTGGGACGATTTCAATTACTTGATTTCAAGACATTTGTCGTTGATGATACTAAAATGGCAAGTAAGACTGATGCGCGAGTCAGCGCGTAGTTTCGATACACAAACTTGTGTAGATAATTCGGCCATCACGGTGAAATTAATATAAAAGTTTTTCATTCCTTTTTCAATTTGTGATTACTCCCATATATCGACATTCGCGATAAAGTGACAATATTTATTATAATTTCTGTTTTTGTGTAAGTAGTTTTATTTTTAAGTGGTTATAATATCTTGAACCACTTAAACTTACTGCTTATCGCTAATGCTAGCTCTTTTGGCCTAAAATTAGTAATGCTTAGGTATTAAAACAGTTATTTACAAGTAAAAAAATATATATCAAACCTTCTTTCGATGTTCAGTCTTATGTGAGTCAACGACTCCGTTGGTGACCGCCTTCGTATCCTTCTCATCTTGGCTAGATTCCGACGAACTCTCTGACGACTCTTCCTCGCTACTGCTCGACGATATTCGCCGCTATATCACATTATTAATATAAGTAATAATCATATTTTGATATCCTAAAAGACTGAGGGCTAGCTCAAACAACATCCTCTCTAATAAATATCATTCAAAATATAGTCTTTAGTTACCTTATTCCTCCTTGGATCGGCATCGGAGTGTGCTTGGTTCTCTGGAACTGACTTGAACTCCAACGAGCCACTGTTGATGTAGAACCCGCCATATAAGGTGTCGCACTCCGGTGGGATCATCTCATCGTACTGCGCAAGATTATGAAATGGAATTAAATTTCAGATTTCCATTAACTTAAAACGTAGCAATACTTTATGGAGAGCTTTTTGCGTGTTATTAAATTACCCATTCCATTCTTCTCCTATTTATCTTAAAGTTAAAGTTATCTTATATATCAACAGAACTCTGAATACCCACAGGTCATGCTTCTAGTTGTGATGCGTATAACGAAGTGCGTGTATACAGAAGCGCTAGTGTGTGTGTGCATAAAGAGCACACTGCAGTCTGCTTTATCCTCTACAAATATTTTACTGTGGTCCTAAATATGGCATAGGTCCTTTCACAACTCAGGCGACAATTTAAAGAAGCACAAGTGCTAAACTCATGTTCCTTCTCTAATGCTGCCTACTTGTTTCTAGATCATTCCAAAATAACTATTGATCACAGTTTTACAATTTATTTCTGTTAAAAATCAATTTGTATAATAGGGTGGAGAAAGATGGTTTGTGAATTTGTTGGAAGTGCTGGTCACTGCAATAGAGTGGGGCGTTAAGAGCGAGACTGCAGAAAGGTGAGATTTGGGTAACATTCAGAGTTAACACGGTTCATAAAATACTTAGGTCAGAAAACAGAGAAACACGATTTTATCTGTATTTAACTTGCATTAAAAATGAAATATGGTTGTTCTATATAGGGTAGTTCTATCAACAGGTCGTCGTCGCCAGGTGAAGTGAACCGTCGCCAAATGAAGTCTTCTTACAATGAATTCCATAAACGGAAATTGTATGGGTTTCCTAATAAGGATCCTGGGGTTCGATCTTCGAAGTTCATCATTCGACTAGCTTGGTAGTTCCATATTATTGTATCGTCATTTAAACTACATATATACTCGTATCACAAGTATTGTGATTATGCAAGAACTAGAAGTGGGCTAAAGGTTAATTTCTTACATTTTAATAAACAGCTTTTTAGTTACAGCTCGGCCTAATAAAAGCGTGTTAAAAAGGGCATCCGATTCATTGCGTTGTTGTAGTTCATTAATATTATTATAAAGGGTAACAAAACACAGAAAGCCCATTAGGTTAATCAAAGCGCCAGAGCTTGTAACCAAACGCCTCTGTGATCTCGTGGGCCCACGCCCTGCTTGCCAAAGACCACGGGATATATCCATTAGCGTTACCGCACCTGATCAGACTTTTTGTCCAATTATTTGAACACTTGGTAATGAAAATTATAAGTAATTTTTATGGTAACCATAACTTTTTAGGCCTAGATAGAAGTGCACGTTACTAATTGACCAAAGTCAACCATCTTGATATTATGGACAATCGGACGTGTGCTTTGAGTCGGTAACAATGTCGATGATCAAAGTCGGTGCAAAAAATCGGTAAATAAATTTCCCACCGAAGGTTTAAACACATTTCTAGAATTTTTATATACATTACGTATACAAATTTCTAAACCGAATTGTTTGATTCCTTTCCCAACCTTGTTCAATACCTCGCTAAAATTAAATATGTCGCCAACATAAGAGAGTGTGTAGATGACAAATCAACCGAAACACGCATGCTTATAAATACCACTCACGCCATCAGTATTATCGATGAAGGAATCGTTTTCATCATATCCCGCGCCGATATCCGCGAACTCATCCTTCTTCGTAAGTCCTTTTCGACCGTACGTGCTTTTGCCGCCCTGTCAACGTAAATAACGAAGATTTTAAAAGCAAATTTTGCTTTATCAAACTTGAGAAATTAAATTTTAGTATGCTTTGTTCGAAATATGTAGACAACTTTGCATTATTTAGTGATCTATAATTTTTATATTGGATTACTCATAGCTCTGACTAGCAATTAACTCATAATAAGGGAAATCAAGGGACAGTACTTATTATGTGTAATAATGTTGTCAATTACATGCAATTTTAAATTGCAACACATGCAACCTGGAATTTCACTATGAATATTTTGTTTTATAGCAATTTCTCAGTGAGGTGTGTTCTTATATTTTAAATTGCATGATTGTTACTTGTAAACTTAATGTAAAGTTTGCGTACCTTTACATTCAGTATTTTGTGATTTTAACTATATATCAATCAATCATGCATAACAAATTACTTCTCTGTTCTGCATACATAATCTAGTTTTTACATAAATATCATTATATTTTTTATACCACAAGAATATGCAGTCACTCACATATTTCTGTTCAAATTTCCTTGCAACTTGCTTGACATCATCATCATTGTCAGAGAACGGATCCAGACCTCTAGTTTTACCATTTTCTACCTTCTTCTTACGCTGTAACAAGGTACAAAAATTTATGATATGCTGCATCAATGGTAATTATTTCAAACATAGAAATTATGTATTACTTATACTATTCATTCAGACAAAACTCTGTTGATTTTTTTTAAAGTACACCAAAAATGAGAGTGATTTGCTATAATTTTCATACTTACTTAGGTTTGAGATTGCATTAAAAGACGTTAACTATAAAATCATGACCATTTTGAGTTCTATAAAAGTTGTATAATAATTACGTCCACTGTCATGAGTTGCCTTCTAAAACTCTAAGTATGAAAGATTGCTGCTTTCTATGTTACTGGAAACCTTGTTGCAAACATACTGAAATACTACGTATGAGCCAAATATACTAGTAATGGCTGCCTAATCATAATGAACTAAAATTCAAAGAAATTATATTTTTTTTGAATCATAATTAAAATTGGACAATACAAAATATCCCAATCATATTTAAATAAATTTAACTTCATTCTATGGTACTGGGTATTTAAGTTTTTGTTAGTAACCAAAGGGAAAGAAGGTGCCATCTGTGACATGTGAGAAATTTGAGCTTCATATGGAGGGTTGATATGATTTGAATAACTTAATTTAAATCAGTGACTTTAATCAAGTGATTTTTTAAAAATCAATGATTTAAATTGGTACGCTTTTACTACAACCAAATTGGCCAAAAATTGTCTAGGGACTTCCCCCTAAAGAGCTATATTAAAAACTGGCTGTTATTGATGCAAATAGCAGATGAAAATAAAGAGGATATTAGCTCTGACATCAGAAATCTCATACAAAATATGAGTATTAAAAGAAATGCAGAGTATCTTGTGGCACTACTGGAGTCAATATCTAAAGCTTTAGACAAGATTCAAAGCTATAAGTGTACTACTATTCCAGATAGTGTACTAATCTGGAAAGAATGAATAGATCAACTGGAAAATTTATGAAACATTATCCAAAAGAAGATTGTCGTGCATCATTACCAACAAGCCATGACACCGGCTCATTATTTAGCTTACATGAAAAATCCAAAACTGCCCCAAGAAAAGTTGTCAACCAATGAGAGTGATGCAGCCTTACAATTTCTGCTAGAAAACTATAGAGAAAAAAAAACAAAAATCTGATTTAAATCAAATAAATCCATTTTATATTAAATTAATCAGTTTATTTAGATTTTTTTTAAAGGTTCATGATTTTTATCAACCCTGCTCATATGGCTTGGAATAAAAAATTAATATTCTTTTGCCTCTGCCCACATTTGGCTCCCTGAGGTATATTAATTATAAAACGCAAGATTGGCAGTTTGATTATATTTACCTAGCCCAAAGTTATCACTGTAAGATTTGTGTGATATATGGATAGACATAAATATAAATTAATTATAATCAAACCCAGGATCATCGGCATGAAAGGCAAGATCATTACCATTGCACCAAACTACTAAAATACTTGTATTTCCTTAATACACCAATTAACCCTCGGCATGCCTGGTAGAGTCTGTCAGACCCACACCAACGCATGTTCTGTTATAGTTCATTCAAATTTGAATTGCGCGCTTCACCGTACTCAATAACTGACTGTTACTAAACTGGGAACGCGCTCCGCCCGCTTCCTCAGGCCGCAGCGAATTAGTGAGGTAGAAATTCGAGCATAAAGCGCGCGCGGGTCCCACAGACCCCACCAGGCATACGGTGTGACTTTATTGCGTAAGTATTTATTTCTTTTTTTCTTATGGTAGGTAATTATTAATTATAAAATATTTGTGTGTTCATTACTAATAGTTTTTACACTTTTTAGGTTCAACATGGTAATTGACCTGGCTACTGGCACAAATCCGAAGCCTGAGATTATAAGCTTCTACAATCGTACTAAGAGTGGTGTAAGTAAACAATGTCGAAAAGTTCATACAATCTTATGATATATCCCAAAACTCAAGGTGATGGTCGCTGAGAGTATTTTTTTGGATGCTCAACACTGCTGGAATAACTACCTAAATTATCCAAATGATGTATTATCCAAATGATGTATTGTCCAAAAGTTTTATAAAAAGTTTGGCTCTTACGATTGTTGAACCACATTTGCAGCCAATAAAAAATAATATTTGCCTTTCTGCGGATCTTCGTAAAAGAATAACCAATAGTATTGGTGATCAAGCTAGCCCACCATTGAAAAAATCTACTCCTCGAATAAAGCGTAGATGCCACATTTGTTCAGGGATAAAAGATCGCAAATTTCTATACATTTGTGAGACGTGTAGTGGTTAAATTTGTCTTGACCATTCAGTTTTTCAATACGCAAAGTGCTGCCAAACCAAAGCCCTACAAAATGTAATGCAGGTGATAAAGACTAATTATTTTATTGTTAAGTGTAAATCTAAGTTAGTGCTTTACATTTTATAAAATCTGTTTAAGATTTCTTTAGTTTTGACACAAATTATATGTTATCTAATTACTATTGTCTGAATTTTGTTCAAAAATGTGAGTTTAGTTTAATTTGAATAAAATATATAAAGTTTGTTAATTTATAATATGATTTTTATTTTTATCTCTTTTTTACTCTTTGGGCATACTTATTAAAGCATTAAAACACTCTTCATAATAAAATTTATAGAAAATAAAAAAAGTTGAAAATCTGGGTCTGTCAGACCCACCAGGCATAGCGTGTAAATTTTAGCCACCAGGCATGCTAAGGGTTAAAGGAAAACAAGACAAATTGATTCTTTGTCAAGCTTATCATCTAATTTTCAATAATAAAAATTATAAACTAGATAGATATGAATTATTTTTTAAAGACTTATAATGTAATATTATTTTATTACACATAACTAGTTCTTATCAGTTTAAAATCAACAACTGTATAATCGACACACCAAACAGTCTGATATTAATTGCTGGGAAGTAGGTTTAGTTTCTATAGGAACTTCCTGATAAAGCATAACTAAAAATTTTGTCACCACAAACACATGGGAATAACTTCACTTATTAATATAATTCTTTGCAATAAATCCAAATAACATGTGATACCTAAAAGCAATAATTTGTGTATTTATCAGTCAAGATCAAAGATAGTTGCAAAGAAAAACTTTTTAAATCAGTCTCTATTAAAATACAGTAGCTTATAAATTAGCCTTTACACAGGTACCTACTTATACTAAAGTCATTTAAAATAGTCATCCACCTAACTTAAATTATGTTCATCCATATTTACAAAATATCGTAATTCTTACGGAAATCGGATAATTATTATTCTTATTAATGATCGGGGCTAGTCCTACTTTTGACAACAGAAGTCACCATAAAAATATGTGGTAGGAGAAACAACCTGAGGGACAAAATTAAAAATAAGTTTTGAAAAATTTACACTGGCTAAGATAACTCTTAAATAGTAAAAATTGGTCGTCTGTAAATTCGGTTTACGGACGATAATTTTATGTGATAACAATTGACACGTATACGCATCAATACACCATTAAGACAAATCAGCGCAAAAATACGCATGCGGAACCCACACAATGCAGAGCGCTATAAATAGATTAATGACCACTGACCGCTGAAATAAAAAAGTAAAAGATAACCTACAACGCAACGCCGAGAGCTCACCATGATACCATCCGAACAATCTAAATACACGCAAACACCTTCCCTTACAAAGCTCACGCACACAGGCGAAGGTATACAACACAGGTCAAAATACATAACCTATACCTCTTATTTACTTTTCAAATCGATAAAACGATGCAAAAGCTTCAAACGAAACGTGAGACCCGCAGTGTACGCCAGCAGCTCCGTTTTGCAAACGAAAAGGTCAGCCTTGCATATTTATCAAAACAAGTTTGCAAACAAACATAACCAAACACCCTACGGTCAATACATCGGCAACGCCAACCTTTTTCGCTAAAATAAAATCTCATAATCTATTTCTACAAGTTAGAGCAGTACCACAATAGTTTAACAACACTTTTACGCACGCACACAATCACGAAATCTTATATACTTAAGCGTACCTATGTGATGTTACATACCTATACAATAGTGACATCCAGATGTTATAACATTCATACAAAAGTAATTAAATTTAACAGTAAAAATAATGTCAAACAAAAATAAACATGTACTTTTCACCAGAAACAGTCATCTAATTCATAGGTTAACCTAGGTCATTCAATCTACTTTTGATACGAAATTCGATAACACAGGCAATTGAAAATGTCGTACACAAACTTGCAACGTGTAATTTTAATGATAATAACATGCAAAATTATACATAATGGACGAACAACGATTGAACACTAACGATGCTGTAATCAAAACATTGGGCCTTTCCAATGATGTCCTAGCCTGACAACGATTTTCTACGATGGTTGCAAACATGGCGACCGCTATCTGGGCTTCTCGTACAGCTCGTGGACACAAATTCATGTCACAAACCTAATACAAAGCTGTAACGTAAGCAAAAAATATCCTAAAACGATCTCGACTGGCACTCATCAAATGTTTATCTGTTCTTCAAACCGATAGTATTTTAACGTTTATATTTTATTTCTAGACTCCCTTCAGTACAAAGAGCTGGAAAACCAGTATGGTTGCGTAAATTGCTATGATTTTCTGTTATAACTTACCTCTTCTGTAATGACTAGTTCCTCGTAATTCAGCTCCGGATATTTACTTTCGTTGCTTTCAACCAAATTTATAGTTAATCTCACTGTTTTATTCACATTTTTCTTCGCACTTTTAGGAGCACCCACTGTTATAAGAGTAGCACGTTTAGGGTCCGACATTTTCCACCAAATTCAAGTATAAAATGATTTTTTTCAAAGCATGACACGACCTGCATTTTCAAACTGTGTAGCACATTGCCACCATGTTGGAATTTGTTGTTTGGGTTCCGAGCGCTACGGATGGAATGTGAACTACGTTGTGTTTGCTAGTTATTTTCTCTAGAGGGCAGTAAAATTTTACTGGTAATGTGTATAGGTGTCGCTGAAAACTACACTCTTAAGAAAATAATTTTATATTATAATGCGTAATATTAGTAATAAAAAATCACTTTTATGACTTTATGTTATCAGTATTCCAAAATCGTTAGGTACATGTAAAAAAATCGTATTAACTCACCAGTTCTACTCAAAGGTTAATTAAAGTATTTGTTAATCTCATACATCTTTTGTTGCTAGAACCTATGTTGTGATGCTTTTTTGGCATACGATCTATATTTGATACGCCAGATGTCTCTTCTACTATACGACTGCTTTATCGACTATAGATAAAAAATATTTTCTTTTATTTAATTTATAGATAGAGGTATGGAATTATTCCAATATATTTTTTTATTAATTTATATTTACCGGGTTTCAACAAGATTTCATTGATTTTCAGTATTTTCACTCTTTGTAAGATAGTGGACTTGCTCATTTTGCTATTAAATAAAGGAGAGCTCTTGCAAAGCTTAATAATATCATGATCACAAATAGCTTCCGTCCGTGACTTTGTTCGCAAGGACTTAAGATTGGGTCCAATGAGATATGAAAATTATTGTTTCATTTCTGAATATCTCTTACTAAGTTAATCAATATCTTAAGAAAAAAAATTATAACTAAAATTCTGTATTTGTGAAATATTCAAGTTTCTATATTGTCCCTGAGAAATGATTATCGGGATATATTATTTTAATCCAGTTTCTACGCTGTATGCGAAATTTCATCCAATTCCGTTCTGCCGCTTATGCGTGATTGAATAACAACATCCAAACATACAATAAACCTTCCCAATCTAATTATTAATGGGCATTATTTTATGCTAAATTTTTCATGATTTTTGTTGGTGTTAACGTGGCCTGTATGGAGATTAAAATTTTAATATCAGAATGTAACGATTGATTATTTTTATATCTGTTCAATCAAAATGTTTTAGAATCATTCTTAAAGAGCTAAATAACAAACAATATCTTATCTAAATTTTGTTGTGCATAATGGATAATAGATTAGGGAAATCCGATTTGCTAACCAAATACATTGTTCAAAATATAGGTACTTACAACAAAAAACAAAAACAATAAAAAGTCAGAAAGATAATAATATTTTAAATTATTAAGAGGTCAGGGTAGATATCGCCTGAATAAAACTCGCATAGAATTTTGAAAAGTTACTGCAGATCTCTGTTTTAATCTTACCCCACCAATTACGTTTATTTATATAGTATTTTGTTGCTTTAGAGACTAAAATAACTTGGTAAGGTTGGGTTCTAATTGTAACAAGCAAAAAATAACAAGTTTGTTAACAAAAGTGATAATAAATGTACGGGTGGCTTTAGCTCTGTACTGTACACTAGTGACACAGTGTGAACTGTGGCTGTGACAGTCAGTGTTGCCAACTCGGATTTTGAAAAAGGCGTAGCCCAATTGAGAAAATTACGTAGATTTGGTAAAACTGACTTACTAAAAATTCGTAGATCTACGTATTTTTTTTTCTAGGTAAAATGAAGAAGTTAGGGTAGGTGAAACTAAATAAAACGAGTATTTTGTTATAGAAATTATTTAAAATTATGAATATACTTAAATTTGATTATCTATATATTTTCCGTTTTATTAAATTTATACATATTTTTGTTAAAATATTCTATGTGTCCGTGAGTAGGCTCGCTGTTTGTCAGGCCACTTTTGGTGAAAAGTAAGCCTGTTAGCGTGTCAGTAGTAAGTCTGTTTCTGATACTTATCACTTATCATTAAATTGATGGCAGAAAACAGACGCTCTACATTTGCACTGCTGTGTGGTAACGTTAATAAGTTTGTTACTTATATAAAATAGAATAAAATCAAATCAATCTGTTGAATTTTGAATGAAATACTTCTTTGAATAGAAATAAACACCTATATATGTTTTGGATAAATTTCACGCGACCACAGACAGAACAGAACATAATAACTGCACATTTGTCCCGTCAGATGGCGCCGTAATGTTCCCGCCAACTGTCACTGTCAATTTCATGTTGTTTGTTTTTCTTCTGATAAACTATATTAAATTTTTGACAATACATGTTCAAATTATTCAATCTTATACCAGTATTTGGTTAAAACCACTGGAAAATAATAACAGTGTTTCGGTACTATACTCTTTGAATGACAACAACGTTTGACATTGACAGTTAGTGTAAGTAATGGTGGCACCATCTGTGATAAGCTTTGCGTGGCTGGGAAACCCTTGGAGGGGGAACCCCATTTAGGCGCGATGAAAGAAATGTTTTGGTTAAATTCTTCCTTTAAAGCAAAGGTATAGAGCCCATACAATCAAGTACAAAGCCCCCCGTGACAGTGAGAAAGACAGTGCGACAATATAACTTTTGTATCAGTTAAGTTACTTTGTATCTTTTTACAGATTGACAGAAAATAAGTAGATTCTGGGACAGAAAGTCGTAGGTTTCCAGGACAGACCTAAAATACGTAGATTTACGTTAAAAGACGTAGAGTTGGCAACGCTGGTGACAGTAGACAGCTACTGTTACTTAGCACTAATTGTATGGCAGTAACTCGGCTTACAAAGTCACATCGTGTAAGCTGCTGCTGCTGGCGTATTACTAATAACGACTGACTAAACAACTACTTACTCTACTAGGGGCCGATGAGCCTACAAAGATGGTTAGTTGTCACAAATAATAAAGCGTTTGGTTAGGTTAGAACTGAGCATAAAACAAAGTGCAATTCTAGCGTGCCGTGAAACGCAGCGGTCGGGGACGGAGTCATAAATCAAGTTGATAAAAAAAACAAATGAATTACCAACCAATATTATACTCAATATGAAATTAGAGAATTTTAAGACACCTAATGTGGTCAAATGACATTACATATTTTATATCTCAAATTATATCGATTATGCAGCACTGCTTACATAAACTGTGGTATACAAACAATTTATGTAAGCTACTTTCAAGTAACAAAATAAATTATACTCCAACTAACTCCAAGTTTGGTTGCTATAAATTATTATATAAAATAAAACGCCTATCACTATTCCGCTAGCAAGCTGTCGGCGACCACACTAATTGCGTTTGTAATGGTCTAGGCTTAATTCAAAAACTATTTATTAGCTAGCCGAAGCCCTCGACTCCGCCTATGTGAAATTCAGTTGTATTACACACCCCTGTTTGACAATTCCAAAAATTAATAAGCTTATTGTTTGTATATTTACAGTGATAAATTTCATAATTAAGGGAGAGATGCCTTTTAATTACATACCATACACACTCTTAGAATTAAAGCGACCTATCTAAAAATGCGATTTTATAGATGTGCGTGTAAAAAATCCAGCATCTTAGTAATTAACAGAGTTACTTCAGTGTTTTAGTACAATTGAAAAAGTTGCTTTTATAGGATAATTATATGTGGGAAAATATAAAGACTTAAGTATTTTGGATTGGGTCACTTTACTTCTAAAGATGCGAATTGATTCTAATATGACACATACATTAAATAAATATATACTTACAATGGTAAATGTTTTTTTTTGATGGAGCTAAATAAATAGATTGTTAGCATTACTGACCTGCGAATAGGTTACCTGTACAATTGACCGTGGCAAAACAGTTAGGCCTTAGGTCGATACCAGCAGCCTTTAGTCTGCCCCTGTGGTCGTAAAGCAAGCGCCTACAAGAAATTGTGTACACATGAGACGGGGTAGAACATTATCGAGGATCAGTTGTATTTCGCTTTATGAACTCAAGTTCGTCTGAACCACATCCAGTGAGAATCTCAGTTTAGATGATGTTTCTTTGCAAAGCGGATACTTTGAATAGAGTTCCGTTGCACAATAAAGATTTTTAAGAAGAATTATCGGAACTTCAAGTTTATGAGTGATTTTTGTGAGCAGGAAGATCCCTCGCATACACAAATATAATGTTTAATGAACCCTTTGTATTTTACATCCAAATACCTAAACAATCCACAAAGGGAGCGTTCAAGTATTACGTAACGCAATTTTTGAAGATTTTTGACCCTCCCTCCCCCCCTTGTAACGCGCCGTAACGTTTCACTGTACCCCCCCCCCCCCCCCTCTTTAAATGTTACGTAACACTCAAGTGACCATTTTTACCAAAAAGTTCAAGAAAGTCGCTAAAATATCCTTGTTATAGTTTTAATCGACTTTGCGGTAGTAATACTAAAGGTAGTAGGCATTAGCTAGTAGGTATTTTGTTTATTTTTTTAGAAATTTTTGACTTTATACACAATTGTTTTTCTCCTTCGTTCTCCTATTTTAGCTTTTTTTACTAATAAACTCTTTAAAAAAAACATTTATTCTAGCCTTTCGCAATGCAAAATTATAAACAGAAACAGACTGAAATTAAACATTTTAGTCTAAATAAAATCGTGTTTTTAACAAAACTAAAAAAAATCGTATTATTAACAAAATTAAAATCGTTTTCTTAACAAAACAAAAAAAGCAACTATTAACCAAGTAAATAGGTCTATAGAAAAAAAATAGGTTTCTTGAATGTCTTTTTAAGAAATCTGATATTTATTTAAATATTTTTCAAATGTGTAATAAACTAACGGCATTCGTTTAAATCGATAATTTCTATTATTTTTTTCGAAATAAATTTTTTGGGTAAAAAATTATGCATAAACGTAAGCAAATTTCAAAACAAACTGAGCGCCTTCCCATTTGTTGTGACGTCCGATGACATGAAGCCATGCGTTTGCTGGCAACATATATCATTACAATGTATGGCGTGTCATGTCATGTGACGTCATTCAAAGAGCGTGAAAATGGCGGCTGTTTAAATTACGATTAATGCACTGACTCAAGAAAATATTTTTTTTAACAAAAAACAATTCTACAACAAATTGTTTTAAAGTATTTTTCAATAAAAAAGGCCTTGATTTAACGATTTATACAGTAAAAAAATCATGCAAGAAACCTATTCCATTGAAATTACTGCTGCTCTATCCACAGGTTTGCTAGTCACTCAGATTCTTTCATCACTGGCTTCAGTAAGAACATTTATTCTCTGTTGCAGTAGGCCAAATTTCTTCATAAGATTTTCTTGAGTCGGTTTACTTGGAACATTTTTCGTGATGTCCGAAACAATCAAAATCGTGTTTAGTTCCGTAGACGGGGTCTCCGCAGTTTCCTCATCAGTATTCTCACTTCGTTCATCGTGGGTATCGCTCATCTTTCATTTGACGGCAGTGCTTTCTCGTCCAGCGAATCCGACAATCGATTCCATAAGAGATGAATAATTGGATGAAGCTACAACATCCGAATCCTATAAACCAAGTGAAAATAAAATTAATTAATTAATTAATTTTTGAGACATGCGATGAAAAAGAACATAATATACACATATACAAGCAGATGCACCTGGTTTTGTTGAAGAGCACGTGAAGTCGAGGGGGCATTGGGCCTTAGTATTGCTGGCGTACTTGATGTTTTCATTGGTAGCTATACTTATGACCAGTTCTGTTATGAAAAATCTAGGTTTTATAATTACATATTACTAGGCGATGCAGACGCTAAGCATAAAGCTACGCTGGCACCATATATTGGAGCTGAGCGTAATACCCAAAAAAATAAAAAATAAAATGTTTCGATAAGAATTTTCGTGAATTTAAAAATTCGGACACCGTCACAATCTTGTCCTAAACCTCTTGCTTCAATTTCACACAAAAAATATTAAAATCGGTTAAGAACTCTGGAAGTTATGGCATAACAGACATTGCGCCATTGAAGCTATGTCATTATTACATTTTAGCAGTAAACTTACCTGTGTAAAATAACTAAGCATTGTTGCTTTCTTCTTCGTGGCCTTCACCTTCAACTCTCGAATAACATCATTTATATGTTCTATTAACTTTTCTTCAGTTTTTCTTAAGGCGTTTTCCAAATTTCGGCGGCATTTTTTGACACAGTTGCGCTGGTAAGTCGACATGAGAGCCTTTAAAGGCCAAGAACAGCTGATGATACAAATCTCCTTCTTTTGAGGACATTACAGTATGAACACTATGAACTCACTTTAATAACACCGACTACAGCAATGTGCTTCTGGATAAACACTAACGAATACTGACAACGAAAACAACATTAAATGACGTACAATACAATCGAGGGATTCCCCGTAAAACATAAACGAAAAGGGTTGCCAACTTGCGAGAACAAAATAAAAATTACGACAAGACGAATTCAATCAAGAGATTCCCCGTAAAATGTGAACGAAAAGGGTTGTCCAATTGGGAGTTTTAATTCCCTAATTTTTAAATGTTACGTAACGTTTTGTAAGAAAGACCCCCTCCCGCCCCTGTAACGCATCGTAACGTTTTACGAGACCCCCCCTCCCCCCAAATTGCGTTACGTAATACTTGAACGCCCCCAAAGGAGATCAGAAAATCTGTATTTTCATAGCAAATCTCAAAATTGGAATATAATTTCTTTTACCTGAATAAAAGAACGCTTATTCTTTTCTTATTCTTAACTATTCCAATCGTTGCACGTGGATCAGAAAGTATGCTTCATCTTAAAAAAAATGGACAAATTCGAGTTTGACAGACATACGAGGTTTGAAACCATCGAAATGATTAAAATTTGACATTAAGTAATTCGTTACATTTAGCATATATTCTTACTCACGATGCCCAGTAGTTTCGGTTTTATTTCATTTTTATGATTTTTATAGATAAAACTGTCCTTATATTAATTTTTGTATTTTTATTTTTCATTCACACATCTCATTAAAACTCATTTATTTATTTGTAAATATTTCACAATTAGGTACTGTTACTTGGGGGTATTATGTAGGTAGGTATTATGTAAATTATGTAGGACTTCTCTTTACTTATACAGTAAAAAGTAGTCGTACATAATCTGTGATATTATGGTCACCCTTACCAAGCATCGTAAAATCATCAATATCTAATTTAACTAAATGACTACACGACGTTCGGCCATCTGGTTAAACGTTGCGCTCAATAAATTGTCTCGTTATTCAGCTATTTAATTCGATTGCGGCATTTAGTTAGCGGCCTAGGATGTTAACTAAATTCCTGATTAAGCTAGTTGGCTTCGACATATACTAGGTCTGCAATGCTGCTGCTGTTTGCAAATACTGAGCGAAGCACTACCTTACCTAACCTCACCTAAATTTCATCAATGTAGTCTCAGCGGTTTGGCTTATCTTTCGGTGATTATTCCTCCATGGTATGTCCGATTTCAAAAATTCTATCGAATCGGTTGAACCGTTAAGTAGCAGGAGGGAGATAAGCAAAATTTATGAGTTGCCTAAAAGAGAGCTTGGCTCAATAAATCTAACTCTATTCTATATATTTAAACAGGGGATTTAAAAAGATCTAAATGAACTGAAAAATAAAAAAAAAAACCGTTTAGTAGTTTTGGAGATTGGCGTGTTTAATTTTATTGTAATCATATGACCATAATTATTTTGCTGTCATCAGATTTTATCAAAACCTGGCCTAATTATTGTCCCAAGTTCGGATTAATCTACCTGCGTATACCGCCAAAGGTTAAAAGATTTTAAGATTTGCGAAGGTACAACATACCGGGAGATAGAAAGATAGATGGACGAACGTTTGGCTCAATGGTTGCGATCCTGCCTTTCGCACCATGATGAATACGAGCATTTGTACCTAAGTGTTATATATATTTCTATGAATGTTACATATTTATGTATTCATATATGTATGTCTATCCGTTACCTTAGTATCCATAACACAAGCCTTACAGTGCTTTGAGCTAGGCTAATTGGTGTGAATGTAAGAAATATTTATTTAGTTATTTATAGACAGAAATAAAAAAAAATGGTTTTTGTGTTTTGTTACTCTTTTTACATTGACCTTGGTTTGTTATCGATACGTTTGTTCAATGTACAGACATGGTTTCTTCTTCTTTATTATAGTACTAGCTTTTACACGCGGCTTCGCCCGTAATTTTTTTTTCAATTAATAGTAACCTATGTTACTCGATAGGAAAAATTTAATACGATTAAAAGTTGTTATGGATTGACACTTATCTCGTATAGTTTACGAAATAAACTATACACTATATATATAAACTAAATAATAAATGTCTACACAAATATAACAAAAATGAAAGTTTTGTTTTGTTTGTTACGCATAAACTCGATAAGTACTAGACCGATTTTACCTCTAGAAAGCTACATTATTCCTAAGTAACACAGGCTAGTTTTTATCCTAAAGAAATCCCCAAAAAACAAGTACTTTAGGGCGGAAAGCAAGTACTTTAGGGAATGATATTCCTCAACTACGCACAGTGTTTTATGGAATCAAAAAATTTACACCTTAAGGTTTTTGCATAAATCAATTATCTATACCTTAATATTATCTATACCTTAATAAAGGCAATACTTCAAATCCCAGATCACTATTTTCAATAAAAAAAATGAAGCAGTAAAGTTTGCACATGAAAAATGAACAATTTAATTTCCCCAAAAGAGAGTTCCGTTTCTGTCCATGAGATATTTGCCACTAGATAAGGAATTATTCTAGGCATAATTTCGTAATTTTATTTTATTTATAAGTGTCCTACTTTCTGAGAAATAATTTATTTTAAAATTTTGATTTTATTTTTTATTCTCCAAAAATCGGCAAAAGTGGAACCTGGATTTAGTATAGAAAGGTTCTATAAGCCAAGTTCTATCAGTCATAGAAAAACCAAGTCCCACTTTTGTGGTTTTTAGAAGTTATGATAGAATTAAAATAAAGGTCATCTTTCTTGATCTAAGGATGTCCTAAAGTTCAACTACGTGTTAAATGAAAATGTTTCATTTTTGGTTTGTTAATTAATACCGTCAATCAATTGAATAAATTAACAACACAACCTACCTAATGTAGATGTGATAATGTAGAAATACTTTATGTATGTTCGACCACATATTTTATTTTGTACCTTACACGCTAAACAGTCGAAAAAATAAACTATGTTGTTTGAAATAATTTGACACACATACACACATCCTATACTTAAAACGAGCAATTCTTGCATGTATCTATATAAATTTATTGAATTGTAATTGGTTTCTCGGAAACGGGTCAGAAATCATTCACATTTAAAATCGATCTAGGTAAGTGTCATCACCTGCCGGCACCTTCTTTATGCAGCACCTCTACTTTAACTTTCATACAAATAAATCATCTTCGTTTAATAATTCCAGGTTGCTTTCATTCTAAGCGATTTCCCTTGCCTTCAGCTGTTTGCGAGCTCTTACAACCAATTGATGCGGATCGATTGCCGTTATTCGAAGCAGAGGAAGATGCTGAAGATGTAGATTTTTCGAACGTCGCAAATGTCGGTCATCAACGGTCACCGGTCATTACCTGCGGGCACCTTCTTTATGCAGCACCTCTACTTTAACTTTCATACAAATAAATCATATTCTTTTAAAAATTCCAGGTTGCTTTCATTCTAAGCGATTTCCCTTGCCTTCAGCTGTTTGCATAATAAATTTAAAATGAATATCTTCTAAACGCAGCAATAGTGGAACTTGGCTTATTTATGTATGATGAACGCCCATTGATAGCTTCAACTACCCAGCGGCAAATTTTAACTAGTGATGGACATTGAAAAAAAAAATCGAGGTTTTTGTCGATGCAACGCATCGAAATAGTGGCATTGATGTTATATCGATATATCAAAAAATACATCGATGTTTTCCATACATCGATTATTTTTCTGTCGTCAGGAATCAGGAGTTTAAAAAGCACAGCCGTATAATTTTGCTTTGTTTTGTGCACTTTTTGTTACAAGTATTTAGTGAGATTATTAGTATAGGATTTGTTTACTATATAAAAAAATTGTGCGTATCAGCTCCAACACGAGACTTGAGTTTACTCCTTGAAACGATTATCTTAAAATATATAGTATAATAGAAAAAGGAAGTAAATTAATTCATATATCTATTCATATTAATTTGATAAAATATATTACGGTTATATATAATATGATGTTATTATTTATGTTCTTTTTTTATTATTTATGATACATTTACATGTATACTGAATGCTATAGTGAGAAAGAAAGAGAGAGAGAGAGAGTAAATGTGTACTTGGGACTAAGGAGGCGGGAGCCCTTTAAGATGTGCGAGTATATTACGCACAGGAAATGTGATCCTTCACTTTTGGTTAACGTTTGATTTTACTACCATTCTACCATAACCATAACTAGTGATTATACATATGTGATCATCTGCGTTGCCAGATGTTACTTTAGTAATGTTTCATGTATTTACGACTTTCTCAAGTTATTTACAACTCTTGGAAGATGTAGAGACTTTTATTATAACTTTGAACTTTATTGGACGAAAGACCGTGCGCGTGCCAATGAAGGAAGCTTGTAGACTTAATTAAAAGAGACAAAAAAATAGTTATTGATCGTAGACAGAGAATCTATCTATTAAAACATGTTTCTAGTAAGTTTGCCTCTTCGATGCATCAAATAAAAAACATCGATGTATAACCGATGTTGAAGATATAAAAATACATCGATTCGATTCGATGCATCAGTACAATACATCGAGTGTTTTTAATACATCGATGTATATCGTCCACCCCTAGTTAGTTAGTTGAGAGCTGGATTTTGTTCTGATGTTGGCATATGACCTTCATTACCACAAGAATATTTGGCAACGAATCCCAAAATCCCCTATCCAAGATAAATACATATCCAGAATTAAAAATCCAATGAAACGCCAAAGTTTCTGATATTACACTTGAATCTGAACTTGTTGCAGCAAAAGGTCTGACTACGTCTATAATATAGGTATCCATCACTACATGTAATTGGTTAATAATAATAAATGGTTTTAACAGATTTTGAAACTTATACAAACTATTTGTAAAGCGTTGGAATGAAAAAATAGTACTTTTTTCAAAATGTTTTTGTATGTTTCTGTATTTTTTCTGCAAATTCTAAATTTTCAAAAAGGTTGTTTGGTATTTAAAGGTTTCTCCTTTCTTTTTTCTTGACATGGATGGTCAATTCCTAGATGACGCGTTATAAAATTATTAGAAGTGCGTTGGAAAGTGCGTCGAGAAATATAAATAAAGATTAGATTTGATTCCCCCGTTCTCAGTGTGTTGACGTAGCGACAAGGAGCAATTTTTGGTCTTTTGCACGTTTCACTTAATGAGATTTGTTGAAACTACGCCGGTTTTACTCCATTCCAATAGAGTAACTCATCTCCATTAATGGCATTAATATTTTCAAAATTGAAATGAGCTGATTCCTGGGAAGCACTTTTAACCGAAAGAATACATCTGCGACTTGTTCAAAGGTGAAATGGTTTATTAGAGTAAGCGAATCAGTCAGTTTTTTCAGATCGTACTTATATAATATTCTGGGCATATTCTGGCGTCATTGGGTACTGTAGTTATTTTTCTATTTACTTCTTCGTTGCGAGGCCGAGCGGTCTTTAAATAGCATAGCAAAACTGGGCGGTTTTAAGGAATCTTACTATGACAGCTGGTAGCTACATCAAGGTTTTTTCGATTTTGGTGGAGTTGCTTTGTTAGATAACTAAACTTTTCTTATACCTACATGACTTTTACGTTGTGCACGTTCAGTAATGATAAGGTGGGTTTTGTTATGAAGGTGGTTCTTGAGAAATGACACAATATCCTAGAACTGATTGCCATAGGGTCTCATATGTACATAGTTTTCAATATTAAGATGTCTGCAAAAGATTT
Organism: Calamotropha paludella; assembly: GCA_927399485.1. NCBI lineage: Eukaryota > Metazoa > Arthropoda > Insecta > Lepidoptera > Crambidae > Calamotropha > Calamotropha paludella. The sequence goes on along the minus strand of OV656803.1, from coordinate 11,797,512 downwards.
TACCAGATACCAAGGTACTTGATATAATTATTGTGTTTTAGTATTGAATTCAAAATTAAAATACCTCATGTTTGTACAAATTGTAGTAGTACGATATGATTTATCGATATGACTGGATTCCCATCGCAGGACGGAGTAGTTCTTTCTGCGTAAGGTGCCCCGGATCTGCAATGGGCTCGCGTGGTCTCTTTAGAAGTGAAGAAATTAAATCCTGGAGTTGATATTAGTGGTACCCATTGGGTTAGGTTATTTATCATAAGAATAGTACATAAAAAAACAGTCATCTGTAGATAATATCTACATATTATAGTAATTAAAGTCAAAATGCAAAAAAACTAATACACGACTATAGCAAAAACTATACCAACAAGTAAACAAAAAGTTTACAATTTTAGTAAAAAGGGAAAACGTAGGACATTTTAACATAGGACCATGATTACCACCATTATTCATCACAAAGACCATTTCGGCTTAACGATGTAACAAAGTAGATAGGTACGGTCGGCCAAGAAAGTGGTGTACCACTTTTGATTTAGTTTGCTAGTCATCGAAAATTACAACAAGGTTCTATTAGACTTAGCTGAAGGAGATGCATAGTAATGACGTAAACCTAATTGATAAATATTTATACGTCATAGGTCACATAATAGTGTATGCCATTTTAACCTTTGTTATTTAAGAAATAAGACATTAATTACTGCCAAGAAAATTTCAATGTTTCTAATCAAAAATAATACAAACTATTTAAAGAGTCAACCAAATTCTTTATAGAAAGAAATCTGACATTTGACATTATGTCAAATATATTTTAACAATTTCTGTTATTTTCCGTGTTAGTTTTTATTTAACTGCATAATAAATGTCTACGTCAATGCCTGCTAACTTGACTATTGCTGAAATTTTTTTGTTCAACCAAACTATTTTTGATTTAGTTTCTAGCACCTAGAGACTTTCAGTATCTAATAAAGTACTCTTTGCTAGTGACTAATAATATCTTTGCATAAGGTGACAACTGTGACAAACGTCAATATCATAAGATAGCAATGTTATCAGATCAAGGTGCAAGCAAAACAAATCTTTATTGCTCTGTAAACTGCAAGCGACATTTAGCCTTAGGGTGGTACACCTCTTTCTTGGCCGACTGTACGTCCCTACTAAAGTTATTAAAAAAATGACTCAATCAGCAAAAACTCGGTTGACTCTGGAGGGTATTTTCGGAAGATGCTGATGGCCTTCGAGATTCCTATTAAGATATGAAACATTAGTAGCACTTAAGACTCCTTCGCGCTGACCCTGCGACTGCGGAGTGTAGTCAAGCGAAAATTATTTAATAATTCCATCTTTAAAAAATGAGGAAGTATTTTGTTTTATTACCTAATTTAAAAAAGAGAAGCTCATTATTTTGATTTGATTGGAATTCGGTGTCGCTTTTTTCATCATTTTAGAGATGTCGCTAACTACCTACTGAATGCCTATATTGAGATTACAGTAATAGTATTTGTTTTCGCTATCATGAATTTTATGACTTTTTTGTTTTAGTACTCATTTAAGTGTCCAATAATATTTATAGCTGTCCTGAGCGATCATAAGCAAGCTAGACTGGAGCAAACGAGGAATATATATAAATGACACCTACTTAAGCCACCTGAGATTCGCGGACGACCTAGCTCTGCTATCCGAGTCATCCTCCCAACTACAGAATATGGTAGAAACCCTACACCTAACTAGTGTAAAGGTGGGACTAGAAATGAATATTACCAAGATAAAAGACAATGACAAATAGCTTGAAAAGACCAATAATAGTCAATAGCAAACCATTAGAATACGTTGTAAATTATGTCTATCTGGGAAAAACTATAATAGAGGGAGAGCCAGTCAGACTAAGGGTAGTCTATCCCGGCCACACTGGGCTGCCAGAAGTGGCTTTTCATTTTTAGTTGGTATGGAGGATTAACTGTAGAAAATTTCGTGACTGTTGAAATGACCACCTAAAATTGGTCAGTGGCTCTTGGTCCATAAGCTTCGACAGGAAAAATAAAAACATAGAAATAGAGAAAAGAATAAAAAGTACATGAAACAAATACTGGAGTCTCACGGACATTTTTAAAAGTAATTTACCACAAGCCATTAAAACAAAAGTCATGAACTCGAACCTCTTGCCATGTTTGACATATGGTTGCCAAACGTGGAAATTCACTGCTGAAACAAGAAAAAAGATAAGCGTCTGCCAAAGAGGTCTCGAACAAAGTATGCTAAAGATAAGGAAACTGGATAAAATACGACACACTAAAATAAGTAAAATAACTAAAGCAACAAACGCTCTGAGTTAGTGAGTTTTACGCACAAAAATTGAAATGGAAGTGGGCAGGACATGTTGTGCGGTTAACAGATCAAAGATGAACTAAAAAAGTAACATTCTGGGACGGCCCACTAGGCAAAAGAACAAGAGGTAGACCTTTTACAAGATGGGAAGACGATATAAAAGCAATAGCTGGTCCAAACTGGAGACAAGTAGCTAAAGACAGAGTAAAATGGACATCATTGAAGGAGGCCTTCACCCATTCTGGGGTTCCGGCAGATTAAATATAAAAAAGAAAAAAAAAGTAACTTTAAATACTATGATATACACAGGATACAAATAAAATAAGATTAAGTAAGAGACACATTAATAACATAGAATAAACTAAACAAAACTAACACATACATAGATTTCAAGAAAAGTAAACTTACTGCAAATAAAAGGCTTTTTTATTTTTATTTATTTATTTAAGTGTCCCAGGAGATCTATTGACTTCATTGAAACATGTTCCAGCAGGATGTTCTTTTGATATGATTATTTCGTAAGAAATGTTTTAATTTAATGATGCTCAGATAACTTTTATTATTTCATTTGTGCATTATGTCTTTATTTTCATTACTCAGGTTATATAACCTGAGTAATTTTAATCATGCAATATTTTCTTTAAGTACCTAGTTACCTATCAGATGTCACCAATAACCGTTTATTAAGGCACTTGTGCCTGAAGTATATTGTGACTTAACTATTGAGTGAAAGACTTTAAAGACTGATTAAGTGATTAAAACATCGGCAATAGCGTTCTATACATAAGGGTCAACAAGGGTAAGAACTTCATTAGAAATTTATAATTCTGCTCTTAAGTGCGGACTAAGGTGTCAGAAACAAAGATGCGGTCAGGCCGGTTTGCGATTTAATTTCTAAAAGTACTTATTTTGTGTAATTTATTAGAATTACACGCTACGATAACTTACTGTAGGTACAATTTGAATTTTATTGTTGATTGTATCACTACGCTTAGAAGTCGTTATAAGTGGAGAGTGATAAATACATAAGTTTCACTTTCACACTCCAATGGCATTGATTATTTTGTAACTATTTATTACTAAAATGAAGTAAGTAATTAAGAAGTGCTATGATAGGTAGCTACCTAGGACTTGTGTAATATAGTGAACATTATTTTATATATATATATATATATATATATATATATATATATATATATATATACTTATTACATATGCTAGGGCTCCTGAGTAGCCAAGTACCTGTAACAGAAAAAAATATGTATTGATGTTAAAATGTTTAATGTTGTTATTAATTATATTTTGTTGCAGTAAAATAAGCTAAAAACTTATGGAAAAAACTAGGGGACAGTCATAGACAATCGCTCAATAGGCGAAAAACAACTACTGGACAAGCTGCTGATAATGACAAAGGCTGGAAATATGTTAAAATAATGGAATTCTTGATTTCATACATGGGAAGTCATTTAGAAGAATGTGCAACTATTTCAAGAACAAGAAAATCAAATGACAACTTGTTTAAGTATCAAAGGAGTACAAATTAGTTCGGTCCATTTTCAAAAGATGGCTGTGGCTGTTATGAATATTGAATAGTAACAGCTGATGTCGATAGTTTTAGAAAGGTTAGACATCTGTCAATAATATTCAGTTCATATTGCTTCGAGTTTTTTAAAAAAGCCTTGTTTTTGCACTGTGTTAATTATGAGCAATTTTGTGTTAATTAAGCAGTATTTGCGGGAGGTTTTAGTTTTCTGTTTTAATTGGAAGCTGAAGCGCATCGAATGCTTGTGGAAGTTTATGGTGACAATGCTCCAACTGATAAATCATGTAGGAAATGGTTTCGACGTTTAAAGAATGGAGATTTCAGCGTTGAAGACAAGCCTCGCTCTGGACAACCAAAAAAATTCGAAGACAAACAATTGGAGGCATTGCTCGATGAAGTTCCGAGTCAAACGCAAGAAGTGCTTGCAGAATCTTTAGAAGTGACACAACAAGCAGTTTCTGTACGGTTAAAATCCATGGGAATGATTCAAAAGCAAGGCAATTGGGTTCCTTATGAACTGGAACTGAGAGATATTGAAAGGCGACTTTTCACTTGCGAGCAGCTGATTTAAAGGCAACAAAGAATAGGTTTTTTTACATCGAATTATTACTGGGGACGAAAAATGGGTATTCTATGATAACCCAAGAAGAAAAAATACTACGCTATGGTCAATCGTTGCCATCCACCTCAACATCAACACCAAAGCCGAATATTCACGGTTCGAAGGTCTTGTTGTGTATCTGGTGGGATCAAAAGGGTGTTGTGTACTATGAGCTGCTACAACCTGGCGAGACCATAACGGGCGATCGGTATAGGCTGCAATTGATGCGTTTGAGCCGTGCATTACGAGAAAAACGGCCGGAATACAAGCAAAGACATGAAAAGTGCATGACAACGCTCGGCCTCATGTCGCAATAGTCGTGAAAAAATATTTGAAAACGCTCAAGTGGGATATTTTGCCGCACCCGCCGTATTCTCCGGACATTGCATCTTCTGATAACTGGTTCTTCCGACGCATGCAGCACGATTTGGCAGGTCATCGGTACACTTCTTTCGCAGAAATCGACAATTGGCTTCTAATTTGGATCACCTCAAAAGACATTTTTTCGAGAGGGAATTCAAAAATTGCCTGAGAGGTGGGAAAAAGTAGTAACTAGCGATGGACGATACTTTGATTAATCTTTTAATTCTTTTTATTTTGAAATAAATGCTTTTTTGACCACAAAAAAACGGACCGAATTAATTTGTACTCCCAATATTTAGAAGATGAAAACAAGACAATAGATAAAAGGGCCAATAAAAGAGATCAAGTACAAAGACAAATATTGACAAGGCAAGAACCGCCGAAGGCTGCAATGAAATCTTTTTTGACGCAATGTATGAAATGAGTAAGAATTTGCCTGAATACTACCAAATGAAGATACAGCGTGAACTTTTCGCTAGTGTGATGCACGCCCGAGAAGAAAATTCAAAAGCAATATTATTGTAGCTGAAACGTTTAGACTACCTCATCCAACCCCTCGCCTTGGGACATCGTATTCGACACACAGTTCTCAATCGTCATACTCAGTACGTAGTCTGGAGTCTCATTCTTATGAAGTAACTTCGCTGCCAACCTACACTTAATGGAAATGACACTATCATTGAATGCTATGAATGTCAGATCTTAGGTGATGATTCTACTTACGAAAAGATGTAGGTAATAATTACTTGTCTGTAGAAATGGTGCCAAATAAATAAATGTAAGAAATTATAATATAATTAATTAATAAATGATGAAACAAATTTATGCTTTAATTATTTTGGATTGACATTTATCTTAAAGTCATAGCAAGTATCTCTGTAGAAGGAATACTTTTACGTATATGCGTCTCTTGCTTCATAATATCATCTTCAAGTTGTTGTGGGTGGAAGAAGCCCAGAAAAGAATTTATTGGTCATCAATACATTGATCAATTGTTGAATAAGTAATGGCTTACGGACAACGCTCGCGTAAAGCGTTTTTTTTAATACACAGATGAATTTTTCACATGATTAATGCGTTTGTATCGATACAAACACGCGTTATCATCTTGAATCGGGACAGACGTGATACCGATTCAAGCTCGAGACTGAGCGTCGATAGCGTATTTAAAAAATGTGTTGTGCACAGGCTTATACTCAACTTCCCCAATTATAGGCGAAAGCACTACTGAGCGAATAAAATGAAATTAACACATGAAAAAAACTAAAATTCTCCACAAAGATTGGTTTATATTTCATAACTATGAATTAACAGAGAAAAAAGGGCTGATACTTCAGACTGAAACTGGACCGGATTTCCAAAGGTTGCGGGTTCGATTCCCGCCTGAGATTCACTTGTGACCCGAGTCGATTTTTTCTAGTATTTTTCTATTATAATAATTTATCTGAAATAGAATCGCATAATTTCGGTATGCAGATGGTCTGTCCTAATCATTAATAAGGCCAGCCATTGGTGCCTACGTTATTTACAAAAACAAGCATTTATATTTATTACTAGATGACCCGGCGAACTCCGTGTCGCCTAACAGTCAATGAATGACGTGTTACAGATAAGCTGAACTTAATTTATGATTTTATTAAAATAATACAATGAATACAAAATAAATATTAAGTTTAGTATTTTATTAAGATAAAACAAAATGAAATAAAAATGTACAAGCATTAATTAATTAATCGCGTGTCAGCAAGACATGATTCAATGAAACTATGTACATATGCAACATGGGATGCACTCGGTTGAAGCTCGCCTCAAGATCAGGATTAATTGAACTGACACGAATTCGATGTAAAATGTTTTCTGACATGTTATCTTGTATTTGCTCCACAGGTCACGTGGATTAGATGGGAAGCATGAAGAAATGATGATAGCATATAATGTGCGTATCTGACTTGGAGATGCAGAAATAATTACTTACTTCATCTCTTAACATGCTGCACGAAATGTTGGGCACACAATGGCACACACCAGATGAACCGCCAAATGTATAACAGTGGGATGACGTTCGTGGATACGTAATGAGAATATACGCCAAATTGTCTCATTGCAGTTCACATATCTACCAACTTGATAGCGCGTTATTTCGTTGTCGGTATTGGATGTTTCGTTCGATGCCAAAAATGGCCATATCACTGCCTTTCGTGACATATTTACAAATGTATTTAATGGACTTCACCGAATTGCAATACTCAACGTTACAATGTGCCTTGAATGTTTTTGATAGAAAAGGCGAATATGGAACTTTCACCTTCGTTGTAATAGTTCTACCGTTATCAGCGGGTGATCGCCACCGATACAGTGGATAACCATCGTTACCAATGATGTTTTCCGCCGTCAATTTTCGTGGATAACACTTGATGTCTATTATGCACGGTGATTGGCAGTTGATGGTGCCACATGGTCCATGAATCATATTCGTTATAACAACTATCATATAGGTCTGGATCTGTTTCGGGATCAGAAATCTCTGCACATATGATATCATCTATTTGATCTGGTCGAATTCCTTTGACTAATCAAATAAGAATACGTGCGTGCGGCAAGCTTCGTTTTTGCCATTCGATTGAATACATCCAGCATCGAGTAATCCCAAAGATGTGTTACTTAACAATTGGCGAACAGATTTTTGCTTGAAAACACGTGCGGTGATGTCATGCCAATTACTTGATGTTTGTCCGGGAAGCAGTATTTGAACAATTTCTATCCATTTCGGATTACATGTGAGTGTAAAGAATAAATCTGGACGACATGCATATGCGCATTGCATCTTGCGCATATGCATGCATGTGGCGCGTGCTACCTATGTATATCGTTTGTAAAATAGTCAATCGATCAACATTAAATGCATCTCCATTGGTGCTAATGTAATGCACCTAATTAAATTAGAAATCAAATAAGTATTTGTCAACTGCATCAAGTATGGTTATTATGGCTATCATAAAAGCTTTATTGATTTTACAAAGGCTTTATAATATTTATCACGCTTTAGTCGTCACTATCACGTCATACGTTTCATTTTATAAATTATTTGTACCACTTACAAAGCATTTGATAGTGAACGTTTTCCATATAGACAAAATTGTCGACACTGTGTTGCACTGGTTCGACCATACTATAGCAAAAATCTAATGTCAACTTAGTTGACACACACACAAAAAGTTGACACAGTGCAACACAGTGTCGACTTTTTTTTCTAAATGGAAAATGCTCAGTGTTTAATAAGTATATGATTGGTTGACTAATGTTTGATGTTAAAATCGAACAACAATTTATTAAAATTAGCAATATAAATTATTTTGATTAATAAACATTCTCGTTTTATAGAATACAGACAGGATTATAATATAGTTGGTTGCCTATATTAATTAAATTATCAAGTTAATATTTATCTTTTTTTAACAATCGAGTAATCTTTATTGGATTAATCGAGATCACATTTAATTTAATTATTATACTTAATTAATGAATTTTAGATACTTTCATGTGGGATTAGGTAATGTAATATAGCTAGCTATAGATAAGGCTGAGTAATTTAAATGTTCAAATAATTTGTATAACACATTTTCAAATGCTTTTTTTTTTTTGCATTCACAATGCAATCTTTATATATATAATTCTTCTGTGAGTGTGTATGTCACTGAACTCCTCCTAAACGGCTGGACCGATTTGAATGAATTTTTTTGTGTGTGTTCAAGGGGATCTGAGAATGGTTTAGATTCACAAATCAGTCCGGCAGATGGCACTGCAGTCGGCACAGCAACGCGTGGCCGGGACAGCTAGTTTTCTATAAGAGATTTCACATAACTTCAATAAATTCAAGACGTTTGCCGGATTTTGTAATTCACATGGAAATGTATGAAAATCTGTCGCAATAAATATACTTTTTTAAGCTAGGTATCAATATAAATCTATGAGTAATGCCACCAACATTTTTAAATGACTGCTATTTTCACATTTCAAACTTAACTTAAATCTATACAGTCCTGTTGCTAATGCAACAATCAACACTAAAATAAAAATGACATAAAATTTTCAAAAGTAACATTTACATGTTTAGTAAAAAGATACATGTTCGAGTAAGAAAAAGAACCAGCACAATTTTACAATTACGGTAATATAAATAAATCCTCCTTTGTTACGTTGATTTATAATGAATCACATAATTTATTGTTTAGTTTAATTTCAGTATTTTTAATTAAAAATCAGATTGGACTACGCGAGGTAACAAATGTTGATATTGCATGGTATAGAAGACTCCAATAAACTGTGTAATTTGAAAACATACTGAAAGTCAGGTGGTTCTACGACTTAATAGGCATAGAAATGTTCATCAAAATCTAACGTGTCTAACAATATTCCTTTAAAAATTAGGTATGATTTGGAATAAATACAAAAAAACACGTTATTTTAAAAAAGCTACCAATTCATTTTCAGTGCTCATACTATAAACTAAAATAGTATCCTTAGCATAATATGTGGATGACACTTTGTTATATTTTGTGTCAGGGGCAACTGCAACTGCACATTCCTTTTCAGGGCCAGTATTAATAAGTTTATCTTTACCTTTAAAAAATATACTATTCAGTTTCAATTGTTGTTTAATCACAAGAGATAAAGTAATGTTTCGTCTGTTGCTCGAGGCCTTTGCTGCAATTTTAGAATATATGTTTGGCCTCAAAGCGCATTGACCAAAAGGAAATTAGGGGGCCTAATTTTTCTAAAGCTGTGTGATAATGTATCAAGTTATGAAACTTAGGCTTCAGTGTCTCATTACTTAAAGAGAGATACAATGTATTTAAATCAATTATATGAGTTTCTAAAAGTGCTCCAGTACCTTTTAAAAATGCAGTGGATGACAATATATCGATAATGATTCTGAGTTTTATGTTAAGTTTCCAAAATTCACTTTCTTTTGTTACGAATTCTCCTACAAGTAAAGCAAAATACTGTATTAATGTTAGCATTTCAGAGGAAGACAATCGTATAGTTCCTTGATTAATATGTTCATATGACAGAGAACAAGGTTTGTTTCTGTTATCTGGGCTATTAAAAATGCTTCTATTCTTTGATTCAACATAGCCAATGTCGAGATATCTGAACTTTGAGTAACTTGTTTAATTATAAAACACTAATTGCTGTTCCAACAGGGATTAAAATTTTCAGCTGACTTGCTACACTTCATGGAACACAAATTAATTATAGACCTTCTATTTTATGAAGTTTAGGATTTGTATTTTTATTTACTGTTGGAGGATTAACAGGAGTAATTTTAGCTAATTCATATATTGATGTTGCTTTACATGATACTTATTATGTATATTTCCATTACGTCTTATCTATGGGAGCAGTATTTGCTATTATTGGAAGATTTATTCACTGATATCCTTTATTTACAGGGCTAATCCTTAATCCTTATTATCTTAAAATTCAATTTTTATGCATATTTTCGGGGTAAATTTAACTTTCTTTCCACAACATTTTTTAGGTTTAGCTGGAATACCTCGTCGTTATTCTGATTACCCTGATACTTATACCTCTTGAAACATAGTCTCATCATTAGGTTCTTATATCTCCTTATTAGCAGTAATATTAATGTTAATTATTATTTGAGAATCTATAATTAATCAACGTATTATTTTATTCTCTTTAAATTTATGTTCATCAATTGAATGATATCAATATTTACCTCCAGCAGAACATTCTTAATACCCTGGAAAGATAGTCTGCGTAAAATTTACGCATGCGTTTTCGAATAATTGCTGTCTCTTCCTAATTAGCGCGAATCCATAGCTGTGCATTTAGGACATCTCATTCGTCGCTGGGGGCTGCCGCGTGGTGTACGTGTCGATCAGGTAAGTGCCACCGATTTTGAAATATAACGACCGCGTGAGTCAAAATTACGCATGATTATCTTTAACGTGACTTATATGATTTTGGCTTATATGACAGTTTTATTGTGTTTCGTATCTTTCAGTTCTTTATATCATAACTAATATTATAATTTTATTTTTATGAATATTGAGGCAAATATATAACACAATGGGGAGTAGAAATTTCGACGAAGATCATATCCTGGCCGCTCTTATACAAAGTGACGACGAGCTTCCGTGTGAGGACACCTAAAGTGAAGTAGCGGACCACGAAAGTGAAGATGACGTGGAGAGCGACACAGAAGAAGGTTTTGTAGACGAAGTACAAGAAGAACAGCCGACCCCAAGTGGAAGTGATATCTTAGAAGGACAAAGCAGTACTAAACAACCAGTCTCCACATCGGCCTCTCATAGGATCGTAGCCTTGCAATAGAGGACTATCAGAAGTAGGGATAAACATTGTTGGTCGACGTCAAAGCCAACGAGACGTGGTAGAGTCTCGGCGGTAAATATTGTTCGAGCTCAAAGAGGTCTAAGCCATATGTGCCGTAATGTATATGACCCCGTCTTATGCTTCAATATGTTTTTTACTGATGAGATAATTATGGAAATCGTACGATGGACTAACGCCGAGATATCATTGAAAAAAATACCTCTAATATGTTGCCAAATGAAATACCTGATACATCCGAAGAGAGTAATAATGAGCCAGTAGCAAAAAAACGTATTTATTGTTCTTTTTGCCCTTCTAAAAAAAGGCGAAAGGCAAATGCGTCCTGCAAAAAATGCAAAAAAGTGATATGTCGTGAGCATAACGTTGATATGTGCCAAAGCTGTTTGTAACTAACTTTTATATAACTTTGTGCTATATAAATTATAAGATAAGCTAACTGTTGATTTTCTACTAAAAAGAGACTGATTATTATAATAAAGAATAAGTTTTCATTTGAAAGAATAAGTGTTATAAAATTTCATTGATTTATAGAAGTTAAAAGTTTTGTTTTTTTTTTCAATATAAATAAATAAGTATAAAAAAAAATATCTGAAGTATTAATTATTATAATATATGTGTTTATATAATAACATACAATTCATTGAAATAAACTAATTAACCTAGATCTACAGCTAATTCAAATACATGCGTCAATTTTACGCATGAGTATCTTTTCCGTACTACAAAATATGATTATCTTTCTAGGGTTAATAAACTTCCAATTTTAAGAAATTTCTAATATGGCAGACTATATGCAATGGATTTAAACCCCATTTATAAAGATTTTTCTTTTTTTAGAAATGGCTACTTGATCAAATCTTAATTTTCAAAATGCTGCTTCCCCTTTAATAGAACAAATTATTTTTTTTCATGATCATACTTTAATTATTTTAATTATAATTACTATTTAAGTTGGATATTTAATATTAAATTTATTTTTTAATAAATATATTAATCGTTTTTTATTAGAAGAACAAATAATTGAATTAATTTGAACCATTCTCCCAGCTATTACTTTAATTTTTATTGCACTTCCTTCTTTACGATTACTTTATCTTTTAGATGAACTTAATAATGCACTTATCACACTAAAATCTATTGGACATCAATGATATTGAAGATATGAATACTCAGATTTTAATAATATTGAATTTGACTCTTATATAACTCCATCTAATGAAATAAATAATAATAATTTTCGATTATTATTAAAATATTGAATTATCAATTTTTCTTAAAATAAGAAGCAATTTTGCATTTAATTTCGACTTAAAAGACAGGGTTATTACCCCTTATTTATTAATTGAAACCAAAAAGAGGTATATCACTGTTAATGATAAAATTGAATGAGATTCCAATTTTAAATAAGATAAAAATGGTAATAAAAAAGAAAAAAGAAATTAATCAATTAATAGGTATTATTTGTGGGATAAAAGAATATTACTTAGTAATAATTTAAATTTGACATATTTATGTTATATATTAACTAATTCTTTATCATTAGAAGTAAATGCTAATTTACTATAAAATGGTTTAAGAGACCAGTACTTGCTTTCAGTCATCTAATGAGGAGTAATTATTAATTCAATTAATAAAGTTTTTAATTGAAATTCTTTCAATTACGATCGGTATAAATCTATGATTAGCTCCACAAATTTCTGAGCATTGACCAAAAAACATACCGGGTCGATTAATAAAAAAATTAGTTTGATTAAGACGACCAGGATTAGCATCAATTTTCACCCCTAAAGCTGGAATAGTTCAGGAATGGATTACATCTGTCGCAGTTACTAAGATTCGAATTTGATTATTTATAGGTAAAACAACTCGATTATCAACATCAATGTAATTTGTTACCCCTTCTAAAATGTCGTGCATCCAGTCTACCCCGATTTGGTCAAAAAGACTAAAATTCTTAAGGTCTAACCAAACACACTTATCCTTGACACCGGTTTCAGAAGGATTGTTAGCTAACAGGTCAGATTCATAATTAAAAGCATTTCTTAGAAGCGCTGTATTTTGTCGACATTGATATTTCAACACGTTTTTCTTTTTTTACATACTCTTTTACATTTAAATTTGCTGTAAAACTTTCTATAAATACACATATTGTTTATACCTAAATTGTCACCTGATATTAAACCAATCTCAAAATACACTTTGCCAGGAAAATCAGGAATATCACTCTCGATTCTATCATCACTAAGATAGTTGGGTCGTTCTTCTTTTTTACCGACAATAGTCTGTCCTTCGTCTTATTATGGCATCTCGTTGGAGTATTGATATTTACGGTTTTTTAATTCGGTTCGAATAAACGTCCATATTTTTCTTATCTATTAATATTATATAATTTTTTATATTCTCCAACCAACATATTTTTTCGTTTGTTTTCCGTAGAATGCCGTGACAGAGTGGTAAACCGAAATGTGGTCTCCACAGAAAAAAGCCACTCTGTCACATATTTTTTTTAAAAACCAACATCAAAAAAGAATTAATATTTGCCACAAAGGAAACTTTAATAAGTCCTAATGACAACACAGATGCAATTTCTTTTAAATTCCACACAGAAACCACAATTATGGATAGTTCAAAAACCAAAAAAACAGAAAAACTTCGTTTCACTGTCGGTAAAAAAGAAGAACGACCCAGTTAAGTTCGTCAATGACGCACCGAAATATAATTGGATTCCCAAACATGACTCTGATGAAATAAGAGATTTAAAAAAAATGTTATTTAGAGGTGAACTGCGATAAGGCGGTAAACAAGGAAGTGAAATCTATACAGCTTCCAATTAATGTTATCCTGATCGGCTTCTTAAAACATTTCCAGCTTCATAGTCATTAAAGTATAGAAAAAAACGCATTACAATCCATGACGTTGGCTTAAACTTTTCCAATAAGAACCTTGAATAAAATGTTTACCTACACACCTTCAAAAACATCACGAAACGAATAATTAGAACAAATTGTCTGTAATCGGTATAATTTGATTTTGGCACCGCACATTAACAAACGACCATTTGAATGAAGAGAAAAATAACGGATACATAGATATATCATAATCATCATGGGCGGAAATAAGAAGTTTTAGGTTTATACTCGATCGAACAGTACACTACAACTTGCGCTGTTTTATCGTCTCTTTTTTTCCCGCATTATGTCGCATTAACACTTCTCTATCTCTCCTTGGGGGGTCATCAACTTGCGTTGGTTCGGGTTCGAGCCTCAGCTCCTTCCCCGTGCTGCGTCTCCAGAAGTAACTACCTCTGGGTAATTTGGTGCCACCAGTATGGCGGACGTCGTAGGAAGGAAGAATTGATTGCCCCTGACTAACTCAAAAATTGTCGAATTTGAGATAACATCATATTTAAACGCAAGATACGATTCCGCACAAGGCAATAAAACCGTCGTGGAAATAACGCAAAAAACAAATAAGATATGGTGTTATAAGTCAGTATAGATGTCTGACCAACTGTCATACCCCCCGCTTAATATTGCTTCTTCTTTAATTACGACCAACAGTGATCGAGGCAGAGCGTGCCGCTTTGCGCAATATTTCGAGTTGTAGCAGTACTGCTGATTCAGGCATGAAAAATTTATAGTATTATTTGAATAATTACGTTTTCGCTGATTTAAACCTTAATATGAAATGGATGTCTTTAGACTTAATACAATGTTATTGATTAACACAAGCGATATTTCAAATAATATTTTTATTTACCACATTATTATTGGTTTAGTTATTCATTTTAGACATGATACAGTATTGTTGATGCATGACGATTGAACATTTTTTTTTTGTATAATTTGTTAGTATTTAAAGAAAAGCCTATTATAATAAACTTATCATAGTATTTAGCACGGTGCATTTGAATATGTTATTGTTAAATTAGAAAAATGATTACTAAATATTTTATCTCGTTAATTTAGAGTTACTACACTGTATGTGAAATGTGTGCTTTGTATGTATTTTACTAACACGAACTTGATTAATTTGTAGAATCATTATGCATCGTGAGCGATAACTTGTTGGTATGGCAATAAAAACAACGAGCGGCGATCACCAGGACAAAGAAAATGACGAACCTGTTAAAGAATGTTCACATCCCTCGAATTTATCACTTTTATTGATGTCAAAATCAGTGAGTGAATGGTCCCAGAGAGAAGAAGGCGATGATGCGACAGAACAACTGAATCTTGTACTTCAGGAAATTCACGCAAACAGTACGGTCAGTAATGTTGAATCGGGACTAAATGTGATCAAAGGAATTATTACATTTCACCCTTACACTCAGATCAGAGTGATTTTGATGATTCCGACCATAATCCGCATTTTATCCCTGGTTCAACAAGTAAAGTCCCCCTTTACTACGTGGTAAAACGAAGTATTCGTCTAGTAGTTTTTCTTCATCAAGTACATATTACCTGAGGGCCCAGACGTCACGACAGTACATCCAGTGTGGTAAATCTTTACCGGACTTATACCGGGATTACAAAGATAATTGTATAAAAGTAACTGCTCGTTTGCTTCAGCGTCTACTTTTAAACGCATTTTTAATAAAGATTTTAATATTTCCTTTCACACACCAAAAAAATATCAATGTGATCTTTGTGAAAGTTTTAAAAATGCGAATGAGAAGTAGATAATTATGTCTTGGAAAAGACTGTATTTTTTATATTTTGTAAGGACTTATTAAGTATAAGAATAAATATATATTTATTTTTATACTTGTATGTATCTAGGAACTGTTTTGTTTTAAAAACTTTATTTTGTAATCCCTTATACAAAACATTTCACTATTTTGTATTATTTTTTTAAACATTGTATTTTTTGCTTTAATACAGTTTATTGTGAAATTATAATTGTTTCTTTAAGAACTTTATCTCTTTTTATTTACTAAAACCCTAACTCAGAGAAAATGGTCAAGTTACACGTTAATATATAATACCGAAAACAATTCTTAGAATTGTAACTCTAAAATGTAAATTTAAACTATACCAAAAAAGCTATATTCAAATTGTAGTAACCCAAAATATTTCAAAAATAACTACACAACTAAAAATAATATTTCGTTTTGTACAGTTTGTTCGATATTATACTGTATCAACTCAAAAATGTGAATAACTTTAGTACCCGAAATTTTTAAAATCATTGGTAAACATAAAATTTCTTTAAATTCTCTAATAAAACACATAAAGTATTAATTTTTTTATAATCTATAATAAAAAATGTATAATCACTTTTCCTTGATTCTGAAAAACTATCGATTTTGAGTTACAACACTGTTGTAATATTAGTGCGATATACTTAATCAGCAAACGTTTCAATACACGCATTAACGGTACTTGCGTAAACTGAAATAGTGTAGGAACCCATACTACGAAAAATGAGAGTAACGAAATGCATTCGTGTGTAGCGTTTCGTTACTCGGTACTAGACGGCGGCGCACCCGTTACTCAGTACCGAATACATATGGTTTGCTACAGCTCTAGTGTTTTTAAAGGTACTCTCATATAGAGTACTCCCGTACGTATCTCAAGAATAAAACGTTGTCTCTCATTACTGGGCTGACTGCGCGTCACGTAAGTGATTTTACATTTTGTAATTCATAATGATAATAATTGTTTTAAACCAGAATATTTATGTAAATTTATACACTTTAGGATGACTTTTAAAATTTGGTAGGAAATATTTATAATTGCTATAATTTATAGTTCAACTATTAGTTTTTTTAACTCTTTAAATATTCAAGAGAATCGGTTTCCTTATATTAAAGTATCTGTATAAAAAGAGGAATTTTGTATAAAATGTGAAGCCTTAACGCTTTTAAGTGTGAAGGAATAGCGAAATTCTATTCTGCCGGAAACCACGTGACACGTGGTTTTTTCACATTACGGTTTCGCATAAAGAAATTAGGCACTGTGTTTTGAGTATCCTTCTTGATAGCAGTGCAGATTGTGTAAAGGTGACCTTTTACACCATTTGCAATGAAATATGAGTCTAGAGCCTAGAGCCTATATCTCATGAAACGTCTTTAAAATTTCACGAGAATCAGTTTCCTTATATTAAAGTATCTGTATTAAAAAAGAAATTTTGTATAAAATGTGAAGCTTTAACGCTTATAAGTGTGAAGGAATAGTGAAATTCCATTCTGCCGGACACCACGTGGCACGTGGTTATTTCACATTACGGTTTCGCATAAAGAAATTAGGCATTGTGTTTTGAGTATCCTTTTTGATAGCAGTGCAGATTGTGTAAAGGTGACCTTTTACACCATTTGCAATGAAATATGAGTCTAGAGCCTATATCTCATGAAACGTCTTTAAAATTTCACGAGAATCAGTTTCCTTATATTAAAGTTTCTGTATTAAAAAAGAAATTTTGTATAAAATGTGAAGCCTTAACGCTTTTAAGTGTGAAGGAATAGTGAAATTCTATTCTGCCGGACACCACGTGGCACGTGGTTATTTCATGTTACGGTTTCGCATAAAGAAATTAGGCACTGTGTTTTGAGTATCCTTCTTGATAGCAGTGCAGATTGTGTAAAGGTGATCTTTTACACCATTTGCAATGAAATATGAGTCTAGAACCTATATCTCATGAAACGTATATTCATATAATTTTTTAATTAATCTTTGAATAAGCTATTTTACAATTATTATTACGAATATGATGTGGATGTAGTTAACATTATTATTTAAACTTACCTTATTGGTTTTTAAATATGAGTACAAACATTCTTGTTATTGAGGCTGATATGGACAATAAAGTAAAAAAATGCTATTAATTCCTAAATGATCCCGAAGGCATTGATCGGTCTTACCGTTATAACCCATTTTTCTGAAGGTGTTTTCATCCATTTTAAAAGGCCTGTACTTATGCAGTGTGCATTCTTATAGGCTCTGATGATGTTGAAAGAGAAATTTCACATCTCACCATAATTGAGAAGTAAGGAAAATGATTTCTGACTAATCGAGATGCTTTTCTATAGTCTATTGATTATGATATTTGAATAATCGAATGATGTGTTGATTTCGATGCCTTTTATGAAATGAATTCGATGGTTTGTCATCTAATTATCCCTTTGTTAATTAAATGTTCATTCGTTTTAAATTCATCAAAAGCTATATTATAATAATCTGTTTCTAGGCATATATCTTAGTTCTTAGTAACATTAAGGAATGGAAAAGCACGGATGTATTCTTTTTAAACACTTCATGCTTAAGGCAGTAGAAGCAGGTTGAAATTTAAATTCGGACTTACCCCTTAATGGTACCATAAATCTTTATCATATGAATAAATAATATCCTGAATTTACGGACGCATAACATAACAACAGCTGTTGAGAATTTAACAACAAATAAAATGACAGATAAACTTCGTTTATTTATAATTAATTTGCGCCATATTTCATAACATTGATGAATGCTGTAGCTGAGAAATTACTTTTTTCTGACATTTTCCAATTAGTCAAAAAATCATCCGGTATTACCCTAACGCACCTTATATTTTCTTATAAAAGGGAAAATTAACACATTTAGGCTATATAATATACATTTCTCATAAGTAATTATTATAATGCTTGTTTAGGTATGTAAAATGATTGTAGTAGGTATATTGATTAAAAATAAAGAAAATGTCCAAAAAGTTGATATCAAAAGCTGTGTCGCTGTATAATAATATTATATGGAAGTGTTTAGTAAACAACTTTTTAATTGGTTTTCAAATTAATTATCTGCTATTAGATAACTTCTGTATGTTAAAATTTGTATTTCCACTTTTAAATTGAATTAGTAATAATTTCATTCTTGTATATCTCTGGTCAAAAATCGGCTATCTCTTTCGATTTTTTTTATTTGTAAATATCTATTAAAAGTCATTTTATAAAGATAAATAATAAAATCGACAATTTCATTGCTACATGTTACTAGTTATCGACTAAAAAGATTCGTGGCAGTATTTGCACCTTTTGGATTGGGTATTTAACATTTTTTTAAAATTCTTAATACTCATATATTTCGGCGCAATTTTGTGTTTGCGGTAGAACTTCCGTGAAGATGGCATATGTAAAAACTAAGCATCAAAAATAAAAGCAAACATGGTAATCCGTTTTCATAAAGACTAATAGTAGTGACTATTAAAATAAATAAAAAAATTGAAACATGTTTGCTAACAAATTTTGTTTAAAGGGCAATGTGGATGACGGAATTCCTTTGTAAGATGGCCTAACACATCATTTGAGATAGAAGAAAGCAAGAGAAAACTCTTCAGAATAAAAGTTAACTTTAAAAGATATGTCATTCTAAATAGATTTCTAGACTAAATAACTTTTCAATTTATTCTTAAACGCATCTATAACTTTCAAATAGAATAACCATACATTATGGAAATCCCATCGAATCTCCATAAGCCTTCCTGGATCCAGTTTTATCACACTCTGGTGCAAGATTCAAATCCCAAGCTATTTTTATTGCTTAAGTCGTTCCAAGAAGTTTATGCTTATCTGCCAGTAGTCTACCTTCACTTTAGAAGATACAGAATTAAGTGGATTGAAATTTCTTTTCAAAAGGTGCAATACTTGACAAAATGTTTAACTATCAGAAGCTTTACATGCCATTTACAATGTAAAATCAGGGTATAATGATTTACATGGGAAGATTTATGTAAAGATAATTATAATTGAAATTTTTAATACCAAATAAATTAATCTTCTGGCGTGAGTTCTGCCTCAAATTAACAAAATCAATAAAAATACCATATGATAAAGCATATACATATATCTTTATTAACTTCATTTATTTTTCCCAAACTCGTTGCAGAAGAAATATAAAACAATAAGTTCATTTTTTATTATAACTTGTAACGTAGTTAATACTTTTTTATTATGAGATGATTAAATAACAATAATATTATTGTTATTTAATCATCTCATAGCTGGATTTTTATATCTCAAGATATTTTTTCCTATAACGCATTTGCTTTGCATTTAATATATTGCTAGTGGGTAGCGGATAGTGTAGGATAGCGAGAATGGAAAAGCGAATATGTATGTATTGTTGTTATGTTATGTTATTGAACGATGAAATGGTGTTTATCAGTAAATGGGTTAAATAAAATGATTTTCTACATCCGCAACTGGTAAGGCAGCTAGTTTACATATTAGAACAAATAATACTTCATGCAGATATTATAATCGGGAAATTAGTTTTCTTAAGATAATTATTTATAATAAGTATCAATATTTGATTGCCGTATTCACCTTCTAATAATTTCATTCTCGATTTTTAGAGTCTAGGCCAAATACACAGAATCTTGATAGTACTTAATGCATACTTCACGTGAATAACTGTTTTTCCTACATTACATTTTAACAACATTGAACACTCTAAACTACGTGTTGTTTTACCTTTGAATACAACAATTAAAAAAAATTAGGTAATATAAAATACCCTTTAAATAAACACAGTATAATATTACCTAAATCATTCACTGGCACTGCGCAGAGATCTCATAGATTTCCTTTACCTATATAAAATAATGAGAGGTAAATTGGACAGTGCTAGTTTATTAAGTCTTTTTAAGTTTCGTGCCCCTTCTAGAATGCCTCGCGGTCCCATAACACCCTTATGCCCTCCCTTACGAAGAACAGTATTAGGTGTAAACTCTCCAGTGTGCAGGCTTGCGAAATGTTTAAACTCTTGCAGTGATCTAGTTGACATTCATATCGATTCATATGCCAAATTCTATAAAACTGTTTTAAATTATCTAAATTCCTGTTATTGATTATCTTAGTTACTGATTTGTGTTATATTTAATTTCAATTATTTTTCTTTTTAAGTTTGCTGTATTAAAATTTTTAAGTTTGTCAAAATAAAATTAAATTTCATTTGTGCATGTTGAGTTAACCTTTAAGTATCTGTAACATTTAGCCAATTTGTTAAGAATGTTTTTTTTTGTACCTAGTATTATTGTGTACAGGTGTTGGTTAGCCTAATAAATAAATAAATAAATAAAAATCAGTAAAGCAGTTTTTGGCATTATATTTGACCTGAGGGCCTACCATCATCTTTCAGCGCGATTCAAGTTCGATTGTGAAAGTGAGACACCGCTATACGCGGTCTATAGTGGCATCTCTTTTTAACAGCTATATGTTGTTAACAGTATTCATTGACAAGTCTTTATTAACAGTTTGATTTTCTTTGGTAACACCCAACGACCCGATTTGTTTTATGAAAAAAATCTAAATAATTAGACTTAATAATTTTAGCTTTGACTTTAATTCCTAAATATTTCTTGATTATAGTTGTTACATAGTTATTATTTAGTAGTTATATATTTTATCAAGTTAATATGAATAAAATATCCAAATGTCGTGTCGAATTATGTGGAGAGTTATGATCATGCTGTTTTTGAAAGCCATTGATTACGTCATCACTGTCAATATCTTCCTATACCCCACTTCTTCAGGAAGGAACTATCTTATTTTTGGGTAATCTATGATAAGGGTAGGTAAACAAAGAAGCAGGTAAAAAGTAGATAAAACTGTGCCTTGTCTTTAGAATTGATTAGAATTAGAATTCACATTTTTCGAAACTTTTTCCTACCATTACTTGACCTTTTGAAGAGCACAACTGAACACCTGACTTGACTTTATTAATTACACCCAAGGTTGCCCGGAAGAGATTGCTGTTTAGCAATAAGGCCATCTGTCTGTATACTTTTCTTTTTTTTTCTCTGTATCCTATCTGTGTGTGCAATAAAGCGTAATTTTTTATTATTATCCAGCCAGCTGATTTAAGATGGGTAATAGTCAAATCTCAGAAATATAATTATGTTATTCATTAAAACAATCCCTAACATCCTTTAAGAGACACCAGCGACTTTAATTCCGCCTTACAAATCTAAATACTGAACCTCATCTCATACTTTCCACAAGCCTTCACCTAGTCTTTCATCGGTAAAGGGACTTAGTCGTGCATTTTCCTTACAAAACATTTAAAACACTGTTAAGCATGCCACTTTTGTTCTAAACACACTCTAAGCTTAGCTTAATAATGATTCTTGCTTCCATATCTTTTTCCTCGCTTGCTTTTAAAATTGGCGCCATAGCAAGAGAAGTTTTATGAGCACATTTTTTATGTAGTGTCGTAAACTCAACTTCGGTACTTCACATTTTTCGGCAATTTGGCGTTCGGATGAATTATTAATATTATTTTAGACTTCCTGGATAGCATTATTTAAACTAGCCTCGAAGTGATCTTTTTTGTTGCTTTAGACAATGTTCTTCAAAACTTGATATCGTTATAACCTGGTTAATACAGCACGCAGATCGCAAAGTGGGCAGAAGCGTTTTCCGATCTTTTACTGCGATCTTCTACACACCCACCTGCTAATAGTGAAGATTATTGTTAAATTCCTAATTTTTAGGGTGCTACGGCTTCCTTCCAGCAGTGGACAATTTGTAGTCTTGCCAGGTTTTATTTAACATTCTACTTTTGAACTTCAGAGATATGTTATATACGTTTTTATTGGTATACTTTCCTAATTGTATGTAACCAAAAGTATTGATTTTTCTTAGCTCGGACACAAGAAAAATTATTAATGTAGGATAAGTCAGTTTAAGTTAAAAGTTTGACAACGAAAAAAAAGGCTTTAATAAAAAGCTTCGTTTTCTATACTTTGATATGCAAAAAGCTTTTACTACTAAATCAATTTTCTATTATCTCTACAACAAAATCACCTGTTCACAATTTTTTTGTCTATCAAAATAGTATTACATAATATTGATATGTTCCTCATATTCTTAAACGCCCTTTCCTTCCTGCGTGTATTTAAGACGTAAGATTCCATATATAGTGGTGACTATGCGAGCGGCTGCTATTAATCGTGGCCTATACAAAAGCGTTCCTTGATTGGAAAAGTTACCCTGAACAAAGTTTTCATATTAATTTGTGTCTGTCTCTGTCTGTGTATAAAAAATGTCTCTGTGGGAGGTTAACGTTGAAATTATTGGTTTTGCTAGTTTTAGATTTTTAATGTTTCGATTTTCATTTTTTTTCTTACTAATTACTATAGTTTAACACGTACAATTTCGAACTCCAAATGTTATTGCGAATTATAACTTTTTTTAAATTCCTTAATTTTCAAAACTGTTTAGCCAGTAATTACTTATTACCTATTCAAATATCAAGAAACGCTGTCCAATTAACTTGATTAGTACCGTCCTTTATAAACATATTGCATAACTGCAGAACGAAGTGGTATCTGTACTGCACGCACGTACGCAATAAGCATTTCAAATCACTTTGTTCGGCAGAAAATATAACATAATTTATAGTAAGGTATATTTATTATACAGAATTTAATAACCTGAAAAATGTTTGTAGGTTACTTGTTATCCATCTCAATTATTTATCATATAAACAAAACACAAAATTTTCGAGGTTTAATGTACACCGAAGTCGTCGAGATCGAATAATTTATACATTACTACACATATACACATTATTACAAAATGTAGGTAACTAAGCATTAAGAAACTCATATAAGTCAGATATATATTAGCATTGCCTACCAATCTTTTGAATTTAAGTATTTTGTAAAGATCAAAACTTGTTTTGTTTGCTTTAGTGCTTAACTGAAATGAAAACTTAGGTATATATATATATTTTTTGTATTATTTATTTGAATAATGAACATATGTTGTTTCATATGAGGTTCGATTTACATTTCTGGGTTCGAATTAATTTTTTATCGGACAACCAGACTTACAAATAGGCGTCACCGTTGAATGGTTGATACACACCAGGCGAGATAGCGGTCAAGCGCTTACCAATTCAGTGTAAAAAAATGGTTGATTTCATGTTGAATAACTCAATATTATCTATATCATAAGATTTATTGTTATCTGGGGGCACGGCAGTGCCCCCGCCAAGTCAAGCAAAAAAGCGGCACGGACGTATACCATCCTTTTCTCGAAGCAATTCAGGCCATTTTCGACCCCCTGTAATTTCGTTGTGGATAAAACTAGAAGACTGAATTTTCAGTAACCATGCAGGCATTGTAAAGACACGGTATATTTCAAATTTCATTCAATTTGAACTAGTAGTTAAGAATTATAACGGGTCAAATTTCTTAATTTTGTCACTCACTGTCTCACCGATCATCAAAATTCTAAGACAGTTCTAGCAGACCTAGAAGCTTCAAATTTGGAATATAAATAGTGTTTGGTGTATGAATCAAGGAAAAACTAAAAAAAATACAAAAAGCAATGAGATCCCGTCAAAAACAATACTTGACTGACTCACCGATCATCAAAATTCTAAGACACTTCTAGCAGACCTAGAAGCTTCAAATTTGGAATATAAATAGTGTTTGGTGTATGAATCAAGGAAAAACTAAAAAAAATACAAAAAGCGATGAGATCCCATCAAAAACAATACTTGTCAAAAAAACCAAGTCTCGCAACTCAGTTGTTCTACGGTAAAAAGTTGTGAGATCCATGTAATACCAAGTCGGTTATTAATTTATTCAGTCCCTACTGAAGCGAATTTCTGTCTTAATACGTCCAGTCCCTAAGACCACGATCGTGGTCCATAACAATTGAAAAGCAATTGTGTCTGGAATCTCCGTACTCGAAGCATTAAGTTGTTACGTAATAATTCACAGCATCTTATAGTGTCGCATATCAATATTAAAAATCTTTATCGTTTTATATAAATATATTGACTCGGCCATCGCACTAAATAATTTAATTTTCACGTGTTTTCATGCGTTGTTGTTGTTGGTGTTTTCATGTTTTCATTTTCACATGTTTTTGATGGGATTAATTATAAAAAAAAACAATACATATAAAAATATCACAGATAATAATGGGGAGAGTACATGACTTTGATTTTCGTTGAGAGACTTCAAAAAAGGAGGAGGTTCTCAATTCTTCTGTATGTATAATATTTTTTTAGACCTTAAGACCGCCGGCGATTGTTTGTGATTGAAATGAATACCTTCTAATGAAAACCCCTTTGATATTATAAGTTTTGCTTTCATGAAAGGACATCAAAACATCTGATTTAAATTAATAAAACAGACGCAAGAAAATGCAAATAAATTTCATCCAAGAACTGACGTTGACTGAACAAATAAATAACATTGAACATGCGATTAAGATCGTAAAATAAATTAATATCAAATCGAAATTTAATTATCTCAATATTATTTTGCAGGAAAAAAAGCGGATCAGCTTTGGTTGAAACTAAGGAATAGTCATCGAGAAGCAAGAAGGAGGCGAACCGAGGACATCCACCTAAAACCCTGGAAATACGAAGACGAAATGGAAAATTTTCTAAGTGGTAATACTGACATGTACTATGATGCTGCTGTCAGTACAGAAGATAACGTTATAAAAAAACTTATACAATTTTGAGGTTATGAATTTAAATTTAAATAATGAGCTCTATGAAACTGACGATCAAGGAACATTTTCCAGCTCAACCTTGGGTACAAAGAAAAACGTAACAATTGACACAAAAGTTAAACTGTTACCACCATATGCGTTTATGCAAAGAAAAAGTTTATCTGATAGAAGAGTTGATTCTACGAGTTATTTAAACTATAGGGAAGTAAATGAGAGAGACCGAGATCATTTTGCCGAGTTCTTCTTAAGTTTGTGTGAGAAAACTAGAGATTTACCGAAACGTTTGAGGCGACAAGTTACGTGGGAGCTTTTCGAATCAGTCACAAAAGCCCAAGTAGAGGCATTGAAATTGGCAACCGATCCCGTAATTCGAAAACGAATGATACCTAAGACTACTGCGATGAAGAAGCCTAGGATATCTACTTTAGAAGCTAATAGCTATGAAGAAGTTAGTAATAAAGTTAGTAAGCTAATAGCTATGAAGAAGAACCAAGTCACAGACTAATTATACAATCCCCTTCGAAATCTATTGCAAACATTGTAATAACCAGGTATTTCTAAGTAAGATTATTAAAGTTAAGTAATTTCAAACTTTATTCTTTGGTAAAAAAGGAATAAAAAAGATATTTCCTTTAATTAGCCCAATCCAGGGAAATAAATAAATTCTTAAAAACGTACGAACACATCCAAGACAACACAGTATACAGAGTAAGTAAATTTCTTGAGACTGGTGTAGGAATAGTTTAAAATTTAGTGCTTTTCACTTAAAAATTGGTGGATTCATAAAATATTTCAACCACCTTGTCACCCCCTCTGAACGTAAAATTTTCTGTAAGCTAAAGCATGCCTCCGTTATTTGTCGTTTTTATTACCAGGAAGTGGAGTATAAAAATCAGTGCGAAAAGGTGTTTGCAAAGACGGCGATATTTGCCAAAAATAAGCCGAATTGTGGTTTTTTATTTTTAACTAAAATAGTTAATGTAATAAGGTTTTTCTTTTTGATTTATACTTTTTTATGTTAAGTTGTATTTTTAAGTTAAGAATATAAGGGTCAAGATGACCTTTTTTGATTGTGTTACTTCACATTTTAAAATATCAGATTAACATACAACAGTTTATTTCTTTTTAAAGTTGAAAAGTCATAAATTAACTGATTGTGGCACTACCGTTGCATTGTAACGCATAACTACAAAAGGAACAAAATGAAATAAGCATGTTAAACATGCGAAAAGTCTTAATTTAAAAGCAATGGCCTTGGTAGCTTTGTAGTTATGGAGCTGAGCTAGGTTTCGACGACATAATTATAGTTCTTGTATTATAACGAAACTTGCAATGTATATACAAACCATCTGGTTTGTATATACATAGGTACATATATCTTATGTACCTATGTTTAAAGGACAATACAATAAAATAGTAAGCAAGTAAGTTGGGAGATAGAACCCTGGGAACTAGGAAACTGATCAAGTTTCAGCTCATCGTAACAAAATGTGTTAATTTTTATTTTACTTTAAAATGTAAAAAAAGGTATAAAAGCATGTTTTTTATAGTTTTTTTAATACATTTTTATTTAGTACATTATTGTAAAGTTCTTCCCTTTTAAAACATTTTTTTCACTGTTTCTCTATTTCATGTACGCATTGTGTTTTTAGCAATGGCTATGTTAAGGTTCTTTTTATATTTGGTATTATTGCACTGTCATCTGATTGTGTGTTCATGACTGTGCTGAGGTTTAGCTCGATTGAAACATTGGATATTTATTCAAATTTCACTTGCAAAATTTTACCCGAAATACATTTAACTAAGTAGCATAAGTGCATGTGAAAAGATAAGATAAGAAAAAAGTAAGTTGTAGCAAATTATTTTTATATAATTTACTTTTTAACTCTGAGTTTTATTTATACTTTGTCCCAACTAGACTGTCACGGACTGATTCATTTTTTTAATTTAAAATTTCGCGATGGAATTCACATCGAAAGGTATCTAGAAGTATCTTGTTAAAGTTGGTTAGGTAATAAATAAACACTGCCACCATCAATTATTACTAAAGTCTAGTATAAAATGATATAAAGCTTAAAAGCAATTTATCGAAAGCCTCGTAGCGTAAGTCAAAGTTGCAACAGAAATCGCAAATGAAACTGTCGTAGAACTTAGTCAATTTATCGACACGAGCGGGCAGCATGCCACTGTTAGTTGGCGTTTTTTTCATGTGTACAAGCTCATTCTAAGATTTCTTTGAAAAATAATCTATACTTTATAAAATAACATCTCTTGTAACTGACTGACTGATTCATCATCGAAGAGCCTGAACTACTGCTTACCTACCTGACAAATGTAACGTCAGCAGACACTAAGGAAGGATTTTTGGAAATTTCAACAATAACGAGGTAATGTAGGGGATGGGTATATACATTTTTTTATTGTGGCAACAATCAGTCATACTGGGTAATAAAGTAGTTATTTACATAATATAACTTTACTAAAAAGACCTATTTTGCCAGCTATATTAATATTAGAATTAGTAAATAACAGCAAAAGAGTTTAAAATAAGTTATGAATACTTAGAAACAAATAACTATAGTTCAACTTATGTTAACGCAATACAAAATTAAAGTGTCAAATAAATACGATTCAAAGGATTTATTTTAAACCTCATTATGAATCTTAATGCCAAGTTTTCTTTTAGTTACTATGCGATATATAAAATAGGTCGATAACATATAACATAAGTTGCTAAAAAGATTAAAATAATAGTTTTGTGTGTATCATTTTGTAAATAGTGGGAAAATTAATAGTAATTTCTTGCGAGCGGACCGCATAGAACGAGATATTTAGGTTAACGAAAATGTATTCTGTCCAAAATTGCAGAAGAATCAATTTGTTGTTGTTTAATATTTATACAGGTATTTGTATTAAATATTTTTCGTCTATTTTGAAACTACAGTAAGTTATATTCTTTCAAGGCGACATCATTATGATTTTTTCGTATATTATAATGGTAACTAAGTGATTTAAGAAACGTACATTCTTGCTATTCCTTTAATATGGAACTGACAGTATGGATTCCATAGAAATCAAACATGGAGCGAACGAAAGCAAAATAATAAATTTTCAGGTTATAGTCTCCGGCAAATAAGTTGAACATGATTTTGAAATCACGTGACATGCGCAGTAGCAAGTTTAGGTACATTATTCACTACTGCGCATGTCACGTATTTGCCGGGGACAATATTAACAATGCTAAAACGTTTACTTGTTTGAAGTGTTAGTCGGAGACTACGACATGTCCGTTTTATTTTATTATTTAATGATACCTTTGATTCCTTTACTGAACCTGTATTAACTTTTTTTAGAGGTCTTTTATTTAATTTAGATTTGTTCTCAAGTATCTGTACTTTGCGTGAAACAGTTTTTCCCAGTGCATTTGCTATTTTTTTATTATGATAGATCTATTGATTTTATCACTTAATAAAACATTTTTAATGCCATTTATTATATATAAATGATGAGAAAAAAATAATGGGGGAATTCCTCTCACCGTGGGGCGCCTGAGGGCAGTTGCAGAAACCGTGAGCAATAGCCTTACACCCAGACAGCTTGGCTTCTGTTTTTTTTAATGGGTTCGCTCTTGAACCTCATTAATCCCGGGGGCCAAGACCTGTCTTGGCCTCCGGGTTGTCTTGGCCCACGACCGGTTAGCTCAATCCATCATTGATCCTGATCAATGATCGAATGAGCTAATCCAAGTGATTTACGATTTGACCCATCTTAAGAGGCTACCATGCGCACATGGTAAGATCTTCCATACCGTATTATGGAAGATTAACCTTAATTTTCAGGCGTGTGGTAAGTAATAAATCAACACATTTCAGCGTTTTGGCAAATTACACAAACTAATTTGTCGAACATAGCATGACAGTTTGTATGGAAGCTGAAACAATAAAACTTGAAGAAAGTGGAGTTATTAATTAAAGCTTGTTTAGGAAATACTAGCGACCGGCCCCGATTTTGCACGGGCAGTAAAGCAAATTATGCCTATAGTCTCCGGCAAATAAGTTGAACATGATTTTGAAATCACGTGACATGCGCAGTAGTGAATAATGTACCTAAACTTGCTACTGCGCATGTTTGCCGGGGACAATACATGTTTTGTTTGTCGTAGGATCGCATCAGCTTAGAGCGTCGAATATGTGCATTAGAATCAAATGTTATAAAGTTCAAATTAAATGTTAAATCTACACTAATGAAAGTATTTTAATGTAATTTATTAAGTAGATATTGTGAACATTAAAAACTAAAATATTTCTTTTTAATATACAATATTGAAAGCTTTCGCAGGATTACGTTTAAAACGAACTATTTTGTTTAGAAGTTATACGTGACCAGACGACATAAAATTGTCCGCGTCCCTGTCTGACCTTGTGCATTGTTAATAGTGATTCTAATCGCTAATTTTATTGGAAATTGGAGCCAATTGAATCGCTGCATTGACTTCATCTGCTCTCGTCCTATGTCGTCCTAGTCATAACAGGGCAAATTTGAGAGAAATCCCCAGAGAATAAAACAGTGCAGCCACCTATTGGGCAGGTACTGTTGCGCGATTACTCGCATTGTCCTGTCTAATGCCTCAACTGAGGTTTTATGAGACAATAAAGCCTCGTTCCAAACAAACTGAAATCTTTCATTAATTTTCCACCATTTCTTTGTTTTGAAATATAACAAATGCTCGAGACTTCATCACTACATATTTTCTGTGTAGGTTTGTATGTGGTTTAGGTGTTTCGTCTATCTTCTAAAAGAGGGGGGCTGCTATGCTCGACGATGCTAATGCAAAGGCAATATTTCTATCAGATTTCACTTTTTCTAATAGAAAGTTTATTATAAATGTTTAACCCGTGCCTCCAGGAGTATAAAAAACATTTTTTTTCCTTTCTCACTACATATTATAAAATAAAAACCTCCACCGCATCTGTCTGTCTTATTCAAATTGAAATTCAATTTAAGTTGACGCAAACCAAAATTCTTTTAAAGATTTGCCTGATAGAGAATACACTTCTTTTTTTATTTATTTATTTCATAAACAAAGAAATTACAAAATGTTACAATCTAGCCCCAAAAAACCGTCTAGTCGGTTTGACTGAGGGATCTTCAGTCTCTTTAGCTTATAATAATGTAAATAAATACAACTAATTGAGATAACTGGATCAAGTAAAGTTAAATTATCAATATTTGGGTTTACACTGACAACAACGGTTACAATAAATTAATGCAGAGGTTAGTGGTGTGAATAAGTTACAACACTTGCGTTATATAGTAGTCATCAGAAAACCTATTAATAATTTTTTTTCAAATTTATTTTTCTATTTTTCACCTCTAGTCGTTTCGGGCAACGAATTAAGAAGATATGGTTTGCGCTTCTGTAAAGTTCAGTCACGAAAGTAATTTTGAACACTAGGAATTACGAACTTTTATGAAGTGGCTCTGGAGACATGCTTATGTTTTACGAATTCAACGTACGTATACATGTCGCATTTCTATCGTATATTTGGATTATTTCATTGGTGATTTCATTTATGTAAATTTTGGGTAATTGTCATTGACATTAGGTAACGACCCACAATTCAGATTTCTCTTACTACTAGTCACAATTCCAACTTAAAATAATTAATTTTGGGCGAATTTGGATTGGCCACTTTCGATCTAAAGTCTTGACTACGGTAAGCAATAAAATACCATACAAGACTAAACTATTGTAAAAGCTTCATTTTAAATTTGTATATTCTTTTTTATATAAGTAAATTATGCTTTATTGAAATCTTAGGAAAGGAAACTGCTCTTACAAACGTTACTTTTCTCCTACCTAATCTTCCTTGCTATCGGTTGACCGCTCAAACGACTACTAGCGAAAATTAAATCGCTCACTTGAATAATCTTCGACAAGCTGATATACGATCGTTCCGCTAACGAGGGTTTGTTCGCTCAGTGAATGAGAGCTTGATATATTCCGTTCATACGGGTAGTAAAAGTGGGGCGTAAATTTCAATAGTTCGCAATCTAGGAGGCGCCGGGCGCAACGTTAATCCCTGAGTAGGCGCATTATATCGCATCCACGGTACAGACAGCAGAGGAGGCTGAGTAAGAAATGTTATTATATTAAAATGAACCATGTATTACGGGTAATAATTAAAGGATATAATGCACCAATTAAGCAACCATAACCGAGAACAAAACTTCTACGCTCAGCACATAAACATATAACCCTATATCGGGGTCACAACTATTACTAGTTATTATATAATAAAAGGTTTAAAAGAAATATAAATACAATAAACTTTTTTATGAGTGCAGCCGGCGTTTATCTATACATAAGACGCTATCACGTCAAAAACCTAGGTCATCCTCAGACTGCGATATAACATTCAGAGTTGGCTAATCTATTAATCTGATCGGTCTAGCATTCTAAGACGGTCCTCTCAACTGTTAAAAGAAGTGGGCAATTATCTGATGGGTACCGCACTGAATGTTATAGTGCAAGCTTAATTTCTGTATCAGACACTTTGCAAATGGGTCGTTCTTCATTTTTACCGACAGTGAAACGACGTTTTTCTGTTTTTTTTGTTTTTGAACTATCCATAATTGTGGTTTCTGTTTGGAATTTAAAAGAAATTGCATCTGTGTTGTCATTAGGACTAATTTAAGTTTCCTTTGCGGCAAATATTAATTCTTTTTTAATGTTGGTTTTCAAAAAAAAAAATGTGACAGAGTGGCCTTTTTCTGTGGAGACCACATTTCGGTTTACCACTCTGTCACGGCATTCTACGAAAAACAAATGACAAAATATGTTGGTTGGAGAAAATGAAAAATTACATTATACTAGGTCTGCAATGCTGCTGCTGTTTGCAAATACTGAGCGAAGCACTACCTTACCTAACCTCACCTAAATTTCATCAATGTAGTCTCAGCGGTTTGGCTGTGATCAGCTTTTGAATTTTTCTTTAGGTGATTATTCCTCCATGGTATGTCCGATTTCAAAACTTTTTTTGCACATCAGTCACGACCACGATGTGTGTTATGGCGCCAAATTTCATCAATGTAGTATCAGCGGTTTGGCTGTGATCAGCTTTTGAATTTTTCTTTCGGTGATTATTCCTCCATGGTAAAGTATATATTTTTTTTACATAGCCTATGTCCGTCAGGTTATAATCATGTATGTTCATGCCTATATTCGTTCGAATCGGTTGAACCGTTAAGTAGCAGGAGGGAGACAAGCGAAATTTGTGAGTTGCCTAAAAGAGAGCTTCGCTCAATTAATAGATAAGAATAATATGGACGTTTATTCGAACCGAATTAAAAAACCGTAAATATCAATACTCCACGAGATGCCATAATAAGACGAAGGACAGACCATTGTCGGTAAAAAAGTAAAACGACCCAAATAACTTTTGACATACATTATGACAAGCTTTTGTTCAAAGAAAAGCATGTATCAAGGTAAAACAATTTCTGTACCATCTTACCCTGTTGCTTGTCTCTCTTATCCGAATGTCTTATAAAAGCTAATTACTTTTCTGCTTACCATACCTACGGAGGGAGCGATTTTGTGGCAAGCTCAAAGATAAAATAAGCAGAACCTGCACTGTGTTAAATCGTTTAATATTAGAACAGGATCAAATAAGGTCTTTTAAGCTATTAAAACATATGTAAGGATAAAATATTTTACTATAGGTAACTTTACAGGCAGTTTTATTAGATGTGCGAATAGGCATGACTGAATAGTAAAGGTGAAAACAAGAAAATACTCGTATTAAAATCGTCATCATCTATACAGATAAATAACATTTATCTACTCTGATACTATAATACAAAGATTCTAAAACTGAAAACAAAATGCTTATGACAAACATTACGTACAGGCCAAAAATAATAAAAAAAAAAGTTTAATTACGATACAGGTCTTGTATGGACACCTGTATCATAATATAACTTTTTAATCATAACGATACACCTATACAACCTCCAGCTGGACCAAGGAGGTTGAACCTCTACTTTAAAAAGGTTTCAATGAACGAGTCCGCGACGACGCAACACGCATTCACAATCGATGTTTGCACCTTGGCGCCAACATTTGACATTTAAAAAATCTTTTCAATATTTAAACAAAGTTTGGTTTTGTTTGCAACATTGTTTTACGTAATATAGTATGAGAGTAGATAAAGTAGTGTATGACACTGTACATAACTTGGTCTTATAACACTCGTGTGATACTATAAAAAAACTCGCCTGCGGCTCGTTTTTTTAAAACACACTCATGTTATAAAAACCCTTATTATGCAACAGTATCATAAACTACTATTAAGTGTCTGTTTGTAATGTTCTAATAACATTTATTTTACTAAAGAATATGAAAGTATTTACGATTCCTATGAAATAAGAAAAGTGTCTGTTTCTTCCGTCTAATATCCGAAATGGCTCTAACCATTTTAAGGAACATTAATTGGCAGATAGCCATTTGATTTTATGGTCATCAAAAATAATCTACAAAATAAAGAACATTGATTTCTTATAAAGCACTCTGGGCTTAGGTAGGTAGTTATATTTTTATAAATTGTATGTGGTGTGGTTTAAAAGTCAAGTTTTGGCATGTTCATGTGAAAATTGTTAATATTAGGGGTTAAAGCATGGGGTACCATTTCATACAAAAGATTTTTGATTCTAAAAAACCGCAATAGATGTCACTACCATTAACATTTGTAAATTATAACATTTCACATGTTTAGAAATAAGACGAATTAAGTAAAAATATTGAGATTAAAATAAAGACTAGCATATTTTATATATACAACTTCACATCAACCTTAATTCGACTCCTAAATTTGAAGATAAGAAACACCGCAAATAATCAATTGAGAATACGAAAGTATAGGCTACATGTGACTACTTTTCAGCTATGAGGCTTACGAAGTGTTTTGCAATTGTAACGCTAGATGGCGGGTTTTATGGAAACAAAATAATTTACACCTTAAGGTTTTTGCATAAATCGATTATTTATACCCTAATAAAGGCAAGAGTTCAATTTCCAAATCACTTTTTTCAGTAAAAAACTATATGAAGTAGTAGTTTTTAAAATTTGCGCATATAAAAAAATAACAATTTAATTTCTTCAAACGACTTCCATCTCTCTTCTATCCAAAAAGGTTCCATATCTGTCCATGAGATATTTGCCACTTGATAATGAATTATTGAAGGCATAATGTCGCAATTTTATTTTATTCATAAGTGTCCTACTTTCTGAGTAATACGTATTTTTTTAAATTTTGATTTTATTTTTTTTCTCATAAAATCGGCAAAAGTGGAACCTGGATTTAGTATAGAAAGGTTCTATAAACAAAATCCCACTTTTGCGGTTTTAAGAAGTTATGATAGAATTTACATAAAGGTCAACTTTCATGATCTGGGGTTGTCACAAAGATCAACTATGTGTTAAATGAAAATGTTTCATTTTGTTTGTTAATTGATACCGTCAATGAATTGAATAAATTAACAACACTTATAGACGAATACAATATACTTACATATACTACCTACCTAATGTAGATGTGGTAATGTAGGAATACTTTATGTATGTTCGACCACATCTTTAATTTTGTACCTTACACGCCAAATGGTCGAAAAAATAAACTATGTTGATTGAAATAATTTAACACATATAGACACATCCTATACTTTAAACGAGCAATTCTTGCATGTACCTATATGTATAAATATGTTGGTATGTAATTGGTTTCTTGGAAACGGGTCTAACGATTGTGATGAAATTTTAGATTTAGAAATTCATTCACATTTAAAATCGATCTAGGTAAATCTCATCACCTGCCGGCACCTTTTTAGTGCACCACGTCTACTTTAACTTGACGCCAGAATTTATTTCAGGACTCAGTCGCCTTGTAATGAGGGATAGGCTGGGTATCCTCTCCTATTAAGATCTGCCGTTATTTGTTTACATGTCACTTGACTGTCTATCTATTATCATATTAAGAGCTTCTTTAGGCGTATAAGGTTGTGGCTTTGCCGCTTTAGAAGTAGGGTTATTGTGCCTTTCTACAAACTACTTTCGCTCGAAAAAATACTAGTGGCCGAAGGCTTTAATAATTTTACCAGTGGCTGAGATGGGCCCGGTGAGGTATAGTCTTTGGCTATGGCTCTCAGTAGGTTGGGTAAGCCCCTGCTGAGGCAATACGGTGCCATGGGTCTGTGACCCCGCGAAAAAGTAACTTCTCATACAAATCAATCTAATCAGTTGATCGCACCTTTAAAAAAAATTGCATTCGATCATAAAATAAAAGCATAGTACAAAGTCGTGGGCATAAATCGGTTAACAGGTATGTACCTATTTTTGTAACAAAAAACCTTAGAAGCAAGGAGGCATGAACTTGTGTCTAATTGGGTCTCCGAAACACACAAAACAAACAATTAACAGTTAACACCCAGACCCGAAAACGAAAATCGATGTTCTCGTTCAAAAATAATACACATATTAATATTTTAAAAATTGTCGTCGAGATCAAGTTCGGTGACAACCCTAGCATAAAAATTTTAAAATGAATATCTTCTAATCGCCGCAATAGTGGGACGTAGCTCATTAATGTATATTTCTATTTAAGTTGTAGGTTCCACTTTTACGTTTTTAGGGAGAGAAAATAATAAATACGAAATAAAAAAAATGCTGCTCCCAAACCAATGGATTTTTAAGCTAAAGAAACGCGTTTATATGCGTGTGATTATGTCCGATTCACTCATCACTACATAGTATAAAACAAAGTCGCTTTCTCTGTCCCTATATCCCTTTGTATGCTTAAATCTTTAAAACAACGCAACGGATTTTGATGCGCTTTTTTTTAATATATAGAGTAATTCAAGAGGAAGGTTTATATGCATAATACATGCATAATATAGTAGAGCATTGCATCCGTGCGAAGCCGGGGCGGGTCGCTAGTATTTATTAAAATATATATTCTTTTATCTACTCTCACATCGTAAAATTAAAAATATTAAACTCAAAACGAGTTTATATTGACGAACTTTACAAATAGTATATCGTAATGAAATTAAAAAAAATTAATACAACACCATTTGTCTAACAAAATAATGTTATAATATTTTTTTTTTCATTACGTTTTGATTACAGACCATTGATATAATACTGCGCCAATTCGTATAGCACTGTTTCATTTTTTTAATTTTTTATCTGTGGCTGAGCACGCTTTGGCGCATGCGCGGTGATATCGGAAATTTTGGCGCCATAATACGTTTTCTTGCAATTCTTTGTTGTGTTTCGCTGGATAATTATTATTGTTTATTAAAATATCTGATACTGAAAGTGAAGAAAATTTAACGCAGCCCGACATTTTAGAGACTGCGGCAGCAGTCACTCTTAAGCTACTAACAGTAAAGTCATTGTAATATACAAAATGTTAACACTTACAATAACCAATAAATAAACTGTATCAATCTCTATCTTTTATTTGATATATTCAATGTATGAGATTAGATAAAGTATTGTATGAAACTGCACATAACTAGGTTTAACACCCCTCATTATGTACCAATTTCATAAACTACTATTCTATTCACTTTCTATTCATTTTATAAAAAATATTTTAGTTTTCATAGGTCAAAGGTCACGATAAGTTCATGATTTTTTTTCTCAAAAAGTATTGGAGTTAGACTTCTGGGAATTGAACTCATGCTTTTTTAGGGTATAAATAATATATTTATGTAAAAACCTCAATTTGTATTGTGTAAATTTTTTTGGTTATTAAAACACTGTGCTATGTTAGACCAATTGGAAGTACATTAGTAGGCCCAATCATGAAATCCTGAAACCCTTTAAGATGGTCGACATTTTAACGACGAATAAAATAACTTTCAGTCACTGAAAAGTAGGTACGTACATGTGATAGTGACAAATGTTTTGTCCGTCAATAAAATGCAACCATACCTATTACGGCCACGGGTGTTTTCAGTAACAACTGCACCAGTTACTATTTAAAATACCTAAATCTCGATAGGTGTGCCTCTAATATTTTATTTCCCTCAATTTCTCCAGGATCACGTCACCTGGCCCTGACCTGATAAATTCATTTGAAACAAAAAAACAATTTTCCAAATAGGTATAATACGCGACACGTTCGTAAACCTGAGCCAAACATGAGTAAATAATACATAGTTAGAATAGCTAAGAAAGTGGTTTCCTAAAATCGTTCGCAATGTTCCGTCAATACAGTAAAAGTTCCCCATTCACGGTTTCCTTATCCGAGAGAGAAAAAATTGCAACACAGTTCCTGTATTCGCGGCTAAAAATTTCATTATTCGAGGATGAAAACAGTAAATAGAAAGAGATTCAGTCTTTTATTAAAGTAGCGGCATTATTTCAGTTCTGGTATATGCCCAGGCGGCTTTCATGAAAGATTTGCCAAGTGGACTAATGTCAATTAAAACAAACCTTACCGACACAATACAAAAGCAAGTTAAAAAAGAATATTACCCCTCGTGGTAATAGAGTAGTTCTACGTTCGTAGTACATCGACGAGGATCGAACTACTCATAGGTCCGCTTGGTAAGGAATACCTACATTAAGTCTGAGTGAAGGTTTATACGCAAATTAACTTTGTGATCATGAAAGCTGATCGATCTATGGAAAGGAGCCTTACTCTTAAAAGTTAAATTTATAATGCTACAGCTTAAATTGATTTTATTTTTATAAATATTCGTTTTATTTTGTAACTTGTAACGCATCCCCTATGATTCCATACTAATTACCATTCCATATTCACAGTTTCTATATTCGCGGCATATTTTTGGAACGTTAAACCCCGCGACCGTGAATAAAGATATTTTAATGTAGGTACTGTTACTGACATACGAAACTTCGATTGATTACGCATCCACCAACGTCTGTGAGTAGGCTATAAAGAAGCGCCATCTAACAACAACAAGCGATAACCGTATTCTTAGTGTCTCACTAGATGGCAATACGTATCGTGTTATTTGTGTTCTCACTAGTGTCATCTATCGTAAAATAGAAGGAAAGCAATATAGCCAGTTGAATAACCAGTTTTAGGGTGTAACCATTTTCTTGTACTAAGTGGTGTCTCTGTATATTATCTACTTTGTGGTTAAAGTATGAAACTGCCTTTAAGTGCCAAAAATATCAACAATATTTTTTATTATTAAATTTTAATTAATTCAATTAAATTTACGATTAAATATATTTATTTAATTTATCCTTATTTATGACTTTGCGATAGAACTCTGGCGAAGTGGACATTTTTTACAGCTGCCTGGTAAAAAAAAGTGTTCCCGTCCAATATTTAGATTTCCATTTCAGAAAATTGTAAGGATCGCAGAAAAAATGGTAGTCTTTTGGAGCCAAGTCCGGCGAGTACGGAGGGTGGCGGATCCTTTCTAAGGGCAGGTCTTGTAATGTTGAAACTGTTTCTTGAGCAGTGTGAGATCTTGCGTAATCATATAATGGAGCAATAATGGTGAAAATCCGTTGATGAGTCAGGGCTGTTTCGCTGCAAGTTTTGTCATCGTGGTTCGAAGTCTGCATAGTAGATGTCAGAATCTGTATTGAATTACACCAAACAGTTACCATCAGTTTTTTGTGGATAAGCTACGCTTTAGGTTATTGTTGCGGGGTTCCATTAAGAGTTAGCCATTATGTAGTTCGTTTGCCATTATTTTAGAGAATCCATTTTTTGTCACATGTCATGTTTCGGTCGATATTCCGTTTATTTCCCTCTATTTTCCGGCGTCCACCATCGCTTTCAATTTGTTTTTCTTAGTTGCAGGTTTTCCAAGTGTTTCATTCTTTAAGTCAAAGTTTCCAATACGGAAGCGTTTAAACCAAACAGGCACTGTGCATTATTTAGCTGTATCTTTTCCGATAACAGCATTGACAAAGCGATCTATTTCTAGTGCAAATGCACTAGAAATAGTTCCACGTCTGAATTCGTATTCAAAAATCACTTTTATTTTCGATGTATCCGTCTTTACGTTTATCGTCGAATGTAAATACAATTGAAAGACAAACTTTAAAAAAATAAGAATGTCGTCTTTATCGCGTAAAAAAGTTTTATTTTGAAATATACACCA
The DNA here is from genome assembly GCA_927399485.1 of Calamotropha paludella. Lineage (NCBI taxonomy): Eukaryota > Metazoa > Arthropoda > Insecta > Lepidoptera > Crambidae > Calamotropha > Calamotropha paludella. The sequence continues at coordinate 11,757,693 of OV656803.1, read as the reverse complement.
TGCATGTTTAATTTTTCATTCAAAGTGGCCAGTACGTTAAAACAGCAATTCCAAATTCAAATCCCTATCATTGCTCTTATTAAAGATGAAATTGGTAGTTTATGTAAATATCATTATTTTTTGTTAGGAACTACGTACGTTCTTAGTAACGAAATTTTGTTTGTTTAAAAGAAAAAACTGAATATTGAAAATGTTACAAAGTATGGAAACATCGATTAAGTGAAACCAATACGAAGTCAAATAAATTAATTTTCGCAATAACGATTAACGACCAATGTTAAACAAACTGGATTTTGTTCCTAAAAATTCTTTGAAAATATGATCTGGATTCCACAATTCTTTTCAATTTCATCGGAAAAGACTTAAGACGCCAATATTTTTTAAAACTGTCAGGAAAAACCGTAAAAGATTTATTATTTATCGTTTCTCGATATTCTTATTTTACCAATTCAGTTTCAATTTTAATTAAAAGCGCGAAAGCGAAAAACGTGTACGGAGAAAACATAATGGGAAAAAAATATTACTTTTCTTTTCTAAGGCCTCATTTTCCAATCATATACCTGTCCTCGGATAGATAAAAAAGAAAAATATTATCTTCAGCTCTTCCGCTTTGACAGGCATAGATTTGTATTCGTTAACGTTCACCAGTCCTCACTAGGCTAGTATCCTAAGACTAAGCTTTCAAACATAAAAGTAAGTGGACAATTATCTGATGAATACCAAAGTGAATACAATAGTCAAGCTTGATTTCGGATGAAATAACTCTACTTTGCGGAGGACAGAAACTATGCAAATAACTTTTAATGTGAATATTTGGTAATGGAAGAGAATGTATCAGATAAAACTAGACTTTAGGAACTATGTTCATATCGAGGGTTATGACTAACACTTTTATCCCTGAGGAAGGTTGTTGGTGTCCTGTATTAGAGACAGAAATAGACTTTTGATAATAAATTATTATCACTTTCAGCTATATGACGCTTGTATACTTTCCAAAAGTATTCTTTTGCATAAGAGCAGATATGATTACGGAACTAATAAAAAAATAAGTTATTTGATACTTTAACTATAATTGAAATAATATAATTATTCCTTTTTATACATTTTTCCTAACGCTTACATTATTGGTCCTTGATACCTTCCTCAATTTTTCTGTGCTAGTTGTAGAAGAAATTAAACTCTTGTAATGTATGTCTTATAAAGAAGGCGATTCATCGTCGAGGTAGTCAAAGCTTATATATATAATCACCATCTCAACCGAAAGACTGCTAGATGAAATACTCCTTAATTTGGGGTTTTGCCATTATCTCTTCGCTTGACATGCTGAATGAAGAACGCAGTAAAAGACTGTAATGTAATGTAAATTGTAATTCAGAAAATACAGTTGCCCGTTTGGTGGCCTATAGTACGTGTGTGATGACTGCTTTCAGTATGGTTAGTTACTTTTTGCGACAATCTTCATGTGCTAATGAAAACACAGTTTAAAGAATGTTGTTTGCGTTTTTTAGGAACCATTAGTTTTCCCTACTTTTCCCGCTTTCTTTGTTCAGCTGTAGTACATTACTTTGTTTTATCATCAACAGTTTAAAAAGCGTACGTAGCTGGGTTTCGTTATTGGAATTTTCGAAGGGATTTCCAAATTTATCAAATTTATATCTAAAGTCTATTCTAAAATTGGAGGCGTAGTTTCGTACTTTTTAATATCGGCACAGATTGGTGTAGATACATTAGTTTATTTAATAATATTGAAGACTTAGTATTTAGTAGGCCCACTTGGACTGCTTTTTGAAACTATTTTTTCTTGCCGTTTTCTGTAATCAAGATCTGAAGAGATATTTCACCAACATTTTTTTATGTCTGCACGTCTCCGGTGAATTCCAGTGTTGCTGATGCTTTGCAATTGTGTGTTAATCCAGCTGCAGACTGTTGTGAGTTGACCTATCTACCAACGGATTCTGTGTTGAAGCAGCTAACCAGAATGGAAATGATAGGCTCTGAGAAAATTTGAGTAATTTCTGATATATTTTGTGCGAACTTTAAAGCTTATTTGTTATTAAGTGATAATTAGGACCTGTGATCCTCTGGAGGGCTTTTTTAACCATCGTCCCTGCGATGTTTACCTCTGGTATACGAAATGAATTTTACGACTTACCAAGTACAAAATGTATAAACACACTTTCCAAGAATGCTCTCATATATCGCTATATAGTTATAAATTTAGGACAGGTCGTAAAAAGAGAGGCACCACGCTCCGGATCCCCGTAAATGAAGTTAAATAACTTGTATAGAAGCAAAGTTTTTATCGGAAATTTGGATAACGAAGTATACTTTATATATAATGAAAGTAAAACAAAATGCATTAGATTCACTATGCCAAATGTTCAATTAGCTAAAGTCAAAGACAGGGTTAGGGATGAGGAAATAGAGCTGGTCAATCAAACTGTATTTCTGGGTATAACTTTAGATTCTAAGTTACAATGGGGTCCTCATATTGAATGCCTATCGAGCAGACTCAGTTCTGCAGCATACGCCGTAAAAATGATTCGTCAGTTAACAGACGTAAAAACTGCGCGCTTACCGCCGGTTCCTATATTCAACTGATAGTTATGGTATAAAAGATACTATCCGTTTTTCTATTACCGACTACGAGTCGTAGATACCGTTTCACAATTCACTTTCTATGCCTGCTGTCAACGAGCATCCGTAGATCGTTCAAATACCGAGCCCTCACAGATGTGCGTTTAGTTATACGCAAAATTTAATTTCAAAATTGCACAAAATTTAAAACATAATAAATTAGATTCATATAATTTAGATTTATTGTGTTAATAATTACAATGGTAATAATATTATTATAATTTTACAATCCGCGTGGTATTTAACCTTTTTCTTACCAAACAGACGTTTGTTTGTGGTTTTATTAGATTGACATCCATCATTTTTTCCAAAATAAAAACCCAGATTCTTCATCTATAACTGTTATTGTCTAATAATTATGACAAATTTTATAGTGGAAAGTATAATACCGTTTCCAATAGTGTTTTACTTACATCTTTTGCAAAAAAGAAATTACGCCGGTGAGTATCAGATATTATCTATTTGATTTACTCGTATATCTAACAAACTTTACCAACGTGTCTACCGCTTAAAATATTGCAATAATTTTGAATTGGCAAATCTTCATTCAGGTATATTTCTGTTACAGAAAACAAAGAAGGCTATATCAAAGAAGCAAGGATGACGTTGCCCTGCATTTGGATCTCAAGCAAAACAATCCATTGATTACAACAAAATTGATCCACATTGCAACAAAACAACAAAAAACTAACCCATTTTAGTGTGAGCTTCTTACAGTTATTGTAAAATAAAACAGTTTTAAAAGTAATTGAATTTTTTATTTTTCCACTTTTGAATTCGTTTTTGATGCAGGCAATTTTTTCTCCTACTCTTGTTGATATAAGAGGCACAAACTGCGACAAACAAACTGGATCTAGGTGGGTCCATAGGTAGGTGTAAACTGAAAAAAAAATATATTTGCTTTAACCAAATGATCCCATTGGTCCCGTCCAGCACTATCCCCCGGAGTGAAATAATGCTTCCCACATAGTACACGTTTAAAGGCAACGGATGGGACGAATGGTCATCCCTGACATGACAACGAGAATATTTCCCCTCGAGCACCTGTAGACTAGAAGTAAATGGTCTCATGAGGACAGGACTCAGGATAGTACATGTATGCTCGTACATAATTGGATTATGATTCATTATTCAATGATTACGAGTATAAGCAATACTCACTTATTAAAATATTCTGAGACCAATCCCACAAAGTCTGCTACTGATATGAGCATTGTTCTTAAAGCATAAAACCTTAATGTCAATAATAGCGGATGTAGTGGATATACCCCATGACTCCTGCAAGTACATCAATAAATTCATGATCATAGGGTTTTGGCAGTTATGTTATGAAGGTTATGTCTTATGGTTATATTGAGAGTATACAAAGGCCTCCAAAATACTAACCTAGCTCCTGTTACTCCTAAGTGTGAACAAATTTCAAGTAGTTACTGTTCAACAGTTTCTTTATCGAGTCAAAATTTCACTTGAAATTTGTACGAATCCGGTGTCGCTATATAATTCGCTCTTTCTTCAGACACTTTATCTTCTTCTAAATCTGTTTCACTGTTTTCCGATATAATATCGAACACTTCTGTATCACTATCTCAACTCGTCATTTCTTCATATTTCTTGCAGGCAGAGCGTAAACAGTGAAATATACATTTTAACCGACTGAAATTGGCAGGTAACCGAATGACATTACGAATAGTAATATTGACAGTCTACTGACGGTTAAAATATTTATAGGAACGGCATAAACTGTCATCTCCGTACAATATGCTTACCACCTCTTACTAGTAGCCCTCCCATCCGTTAGTAGCAAGCCAACGGTAAGTTGCGCTACGAGACGTTTTTTATAGGAACGGTTTTAGCTTACGCTTCGTATAATATACTACTATGCGTAACAAGAACGGATAGTTTTTTGAATATAGAAACCGGCGGTTAGTCTATTTTAGCTACTTCCACAGTATTATGTCGTACGGGATACTACTGTGGGGAAATACCGCCGATATTGGTTGCATTTTTGTACTGCAGAAGAGGGCTGTTCGGGCGATTTATAGGATGGGCTCCCGAGAGTCTTTAAGAGAAAAAATTAAAGAAATTGGTATTATGACTGTACATTCACAATATATTTATGAAAACTTAATGTATGCAACAGAAAAAATAGTGACTATCATAATTTCAATTTAAGAAATAAAGACAAGCTAGCAATGCCCAGGTATAGGCTCCATAAAATAAGCAACTCCTTTGCAGGTCACTGTATACGAATGTACAACACGCTGCCATGTAACATGCATGACTTGTCAATGAATAAATTTAAATTTTTAATTAAAACTCAGTTATGCAAAAAGGCTTATTACAGTGTTAAAGATTTTTTGAATGATAAGGGAGCGTGGACCTAAAAGAAATGAATTGCTCGTTCTCTGAATCGTTTTGTAATATACACAATTTGTAAGACATTTGGCGATTTTATAAGAGTTTTGGCACATGAGTTTCTTGCCCGATTCTTCTCATGTAAGCCCCTACGTTCGGAATCGGGTCGCTCGTGGCGATAACATGCGCGGCATCAACTCCGCGGATGTACTTGCCGCTAGCGCACGGGCTATCTTTATTATAGAAGAATATTTTTTTGATTCTGTAAAATTGACGATTTTAAGTGCCCGCAAGGGCCTATGAAATAAAGTTATTTTGATTTTTTGATTGATTTTGATTTTACTGCGTATATCGATCCAGTAGAATCGATGTACTCTTTACTTTCAAGCACAAGATTAGACACAATTTTCTAACTTTGGCTGAAAATACCTTATAGATCAGTAGTGATGACTCTTTTAACGAGAGTCAAGATGTTACTCGTACATATAGAAAAAAATAAAAGTCACAGGAACGAAAGCGTTTCTTAATTATCAAGATGCCCAGTTAGTGTAATTAACCTGCCCTTCGTCACAACGGACAAGAAAATGTATTTACGAAACACCAGTTCCTGTTTGGCCTTGGCAATGCATAATTTTGAATAATTACGAGACAGGCACCTGATGTAGGCGCAGGTGAATTTTCTCACGAAGCTGTGTTTTGTAATTAAACGTTACGTGGAGCCATTAAAGTGAACATTACATTAATGTTAAATTTTAAGAACTGGCTGGATATATTACTATACATGAGTTTGGTTAGAGAAATATACTTGTAAATTACATATCGAATAAAAATTGCTTTGAGATCTACTTATTTTGCGGTTTATTGAGTGCGAAATTCGGAATAATGTAAGGAAATTATGGGAACGAAATTACGATTCCTATGAAGATGAAGGTTTGTTGAAATTTGTTAAATAAAATTTGTTACAATTTTAAACACATTTAAAAAATGCAGTCAAATTAGTCAGTTATATGAAAATGTACGCCATTATTGTGTCTCACATGGATAATAATTAATACAAAGGCGCAAAATTGTTAATTTAAAACGCATTTTCCACTAGTATCAACAATCGTCTCAAGCCGTCTATTTAAAAGCTGTAAAAGCTGTATATTGCGATAATAAATTATCAAAAAACGAAACTTTAATTTTATAAATGCATAAATTTTATTAACGTAATTGAAAATAAACTATGTCAATGGAATAAAATATAAATATGAAATATTTGTGATATTACAGCGTTATAGTATAAGATGAATTTAAAAATTCATTAAAATTACTTGAGCGGACACATCCGATAAGAGGGTTTAGTGTATATTTTCAACTATGCAAAAATGTTGTATCGTGTCAAAATAAAGATTCGAAATTCAATACATATTTTACGAGTAATGTAAAAAAAAATATATTCTCACTAGTACGAGTAAAATTTGCACATTTGAAAATTCAGATTTAAAACTATAAACATTAAAGTAAAATAGCACGCCTATAACTCTTTTTGAAATAAATGGGGACTGAAAAATAACAACTTCAGTTTTGTATCAATCCAACCACGGATCTTCTTTTATCCATCTTTCTTCCTTTTGTCTTTCGTCCAAATTATGAGTCGGTAATGTAACGGCAAAATATCACTGTTCGCTATGGAAGGTTGGCTACGGAAATGGAATACACTTTAGCACTTCGTAGCAAATTTTTCAAAGCTCCGGATATCGATGTTTACTTTCTTAGAGAAAACCTTTATTTGGCTTCCCTTGGATTGTTTTATAAAAGCACTTTATGATGACACAGAAGTGTAAGCATTCTTTGTATTTAATATAACAATCGCTTTCGAAATTGATCATTGACGAGTTACGGCGTCAATCACTTATTCACTCCATACTATGATGTTTCATCCATGGAAAATGACACCCATTCATCTTTGCGTAAGATGCTTAACGCCTGCAATTAGCCAAACATGCCAACACCTAGGCTATTAAACTCTCGGTAATTTAATCTTACGGGTTTCTCTGGTAGTCTGTATGATGTTAGCTTATTTCGGAAACATGCTGAGTTTTGTATTATCATTTTAATGTTTAGTTGCATTATAACTAAGGCAATTCTTTGCGCGGTTTAGACCCGTCTGAACTAAGACCAGGTTGAATGTTTCCTAGTAAAATTTATGACTATATATAAAAAGATATAATTATTAGAAAAAAATAAAGTTCTCTTAGGTGTGAGGTAAAACCGGGCGAAAATATAGACCTCTTGCTTTGAATTCAAATTGATATTTTTCTAGTATTTTTTTTTATAAATATATCAATTATTGCTGAAGTACCAAAAATATAATATCTATATTGTAATTAATGGTATAAGCAGAGAGTTTTACAAAATTAACAAGCAAATTTGAAAATAATATTATTTTATATAAGTTGTCTTCATGGCCCCACTTTGAGTATTTGTATTACAAAGATCTTACTCAAAGAGTTCCTTTCCAATTGTAATTAACGGTGCTCGGAAATTACACAAGATCTATCCATTCTAATCTTCTTTGTGGAAACCATTGGATTTATCTGAAACTAGGCATTAGTTGCCTAGTGTCAGACAAATCCAATGGTATTGAGTTTCGTACTTTATATAGGAACAATACAAGTGTACTAACAATATTTACTGAGAATAATATCGATGTGATAAGTAAACAGATTTACAACAGATAGTGAACATCACTATATAGTATAAAACAAAGTCGTCCTGCTGTATGTTTGTCCCTATGTTCGCTTAGATCTTCAAAATTACGCAACGGATTTTGATGCGGTTTTTTAATAGATCTAATAACCTAAACACATTATTTTGCACTTACATTGCAAACGCTGGCTGAACCCTACGAGATAGATCAAAATAATGTACCACACTATTGTACACCTTATAAGGGTCTACAAAAAGTCCGCGATGGTATATATGCTTCTCTTATGGATAACCCACAATAACCAATTTTTATACGCTGTGAAAGTGGTATACAAAAACAATTTGTAGTATGTACATTCTAAATTTAAACGTTCGTGCCTTTGCTATTAATCGCTATTAAAATGCAGTTTCGCTAAGAGGCTATACACAAATAACGTCGTTACATTTCTCTTATCTCTGAAATATTAATTTAAAATGCAGTGTAACGTAAAAAACCTCAAATTTTTTTCAAAATAACAGTGGTTAATGGATAATCTGATTTCTGAGGTGAATCGTTGACAAAATTCCACAAAATAATCGGCCCGAAATTTGATCACGCGGGAGAAAGCTAATGCGTAGTCCAAGAAAATAAATGGAGATAATAGTTTGAAATTGTATATACACAGCAGTTGTAATAATTTTTAAACTAATAATGTAATAAGCTTTTGTTTGTTTTATTAAGAAAATCGTGTTTAGAGAAAAAAATATAATGTTTTTCCACAAACTATAAACTACTATTAACTGGATGCTTTTTTCTTAGGATTTATTGTATGAAACACATGGCAAGAGAATAACTCATTAGCACTAACTATTTTTATTCATTGGACTAGTATGTTGTGTGGTGCACTTGATATTTATAGCAAAATAAGACATATCTTTAAGGGACTTCTTCAAAGAACACTCACACAAGTAGAACAGTTTACACAAACAGATATGTAGAACAGTTCATACGGCACGATAAAAAACAAAATAATATTATAACGAGTTTCGTTGACACTTGCACTGAACTCCGCAGGTTGTTGTTCCAATTCCAGTTCCATTCATGCAATTCCAGTGACTATGAGCCGTTGAACCCCCCAAACTGTCATGAAACTATTCACAACGCGACCTAATTTCCCATGAACGCGTTCGATAAATATACCTATGCGCATTACCCGGCTATTACCGTTTTCCGGAACGTTCCGGTTGTAATCAGCCGAAACCGGACACAATCGGATATAATGGGTAGGTACGGCAACACATGGGGCCTTGACAATGGCTAATTGGACGTGTAATTCAATTGGATTTCACTAGTTTAGGGCCAGTGTTTGTTATATTTGCGGGTAAAATTCAAACGAAGTGCCTATGAGATACAATTGGATGATGGATAAATCCAATGCAAAGCGTAAACAACATAGCCTAATTACAAATTGTCTTATTCTTTGCGAGAATATTTTCAGTAAGAAACATAAATAGCTTTGACCTATACACTTTAGTAATTCAAGAATCATGTTTTCGTCTTTTGAATGGCGATTTTAGGTGTAGAGTGAATGATTAAGTAGGTTGTATCTTCGTTAAAAATGGAGAAGAATTAAATGCTCTATTTTAAAGTTAATGTAATGTTTACAGCCAAACTGATTTGGATATACGAGTATAATGTAGACCCTAATCTAAATAAAGTTGTAACCAGCTGAACCTAGAGATTTGAAATAAGAGGGTGCTTATACAGAGTTATTAGCTAAAAGGTTATTAGCTGCTGTATGGAGATCTATTATTTTCAAAGTAAGAAGCATACAATTTTATACACTTGCCCGTGATAAAAATCAACGCGCATGTCGATTCTGGATATACTACTCTTAAGTGTATGAAGTAGGAAAAGATTCTTTGAGGCCTTTTTTCAATAAAATCAATTACCCTTTCCGCACAAATTAATTTGGCAAATCATTACAAATGTAAGATTGATACTAGTCGTAACACTTAGTTAACGATAGCTACACTTGTGTTGATCAATATTTAATGTTACATAGATTTATGTGCAGTTCAATGACATGTGGATCAAAGAACTGTAATAAGTCTATGTCAACAGTTGTTTTCTCAACTAAACCTATTATAAATCCAACGCATTAATCTAAAATAAGAAGTCCTAAATCTCAGATATAACTCATTGAAACCTAAATACGAACTTCAAACTATCTTGAACTAAATACCTTTAACTAGGCCAGATTCTTACCTGAGATTAAAGGGGATGAGAAACGATATGTTTTGCATACTTGGTGCATAATGTTGCATAATATAGCCATAAAGATGCTGGGAAGTGGCCTCTGCAACCTCGGCACACTCTTACACCGATATGCCATATCCATTTTTACGTTTAAGACTTCAATATATGTAAATATGATTTTTATGTTACTCGTAACGGAAATTGCAATCTGAAGAATATAATGACTTTGTCACATTAAATACGCGTAAAAAGTTTATATTATATTTTGTAAATTATTTGTATAACGCTCGTATAGTAGTAGAAGAAAAGGAGTGATAAATATCCTTTTCTTCTACTACTGTTCGCTTCGCCTGTTAAACTCCAGTCATCCCGTGAACGCTCCTTCACTTTGGTGACAACTTCTCGGAAGCCATCTGGTGAGCCAAGATGGCTTGCCCGGTAGGGTGCCACTCCCCAGCATTCCAACAGGACATAGGCGGCTGTTTCTTCAGCTTCCATCCATCCTAATAACCTAGAGTGTAAAAACGGTTAGTATTTAGTAGAGTAATGAGTTCATATACTACCAGGATTCATAGCAAGGGCCAGAGTACCACGTGCGCTGCCTGGCTATCCCCTGCAACCCTTACTATTTTTTTCCGCAGCATGTTTAAGATCTAGTCTGTGATCTTTCCTTCCGCTCCGTGTCTCTCAAGAGCAGCTTTGATACTGGAGAAATTGGTCTTATCGAAGGCTTCTATATCAATAAAGGGGCCGAGGCAGATAAGCTTGTTATGAAGAGCTTCTTTGATCTTGCCATCTAGTTGATAAAGAGCAGATATAGAAGATTTCCCTGCACTGTAAGCATGTTGGTATCTGTGCAATGGAATGTCTTCTAACGCCCCTTCACGTAGATGCCGATCGCATAACCTTTCTAGTGTTTTTAACAGAAAGGACATTAAACTTATCGGCCTGAAAGATTTTGTATTAGTGTAGTCTGCTTTCCCTGGTTTTGGGATAAAGATTACCTTTACCTCCCTCTAAGCATGCAGTGTATAACTGTGTACCATGCAGGCTAGTAGTATGTGGGTTAGGGTACCAATGATGTGTGCCTCCCCCACTGTAGAAGGGCAGGAAAGATATTATCCATTCCTGCCGCTTTAAAAGGAGAGAAGCTGATAAGGGCCCAGCTCACCTTTTTTGGTGTTATCACTTGGTCGGCTAGGTCCCAACAATCTTCTGTGGAAGTGCCTGGTTCATCTAGCCAGTTTATCTGTTGAATCGATAGGCAGTCTGGAAAGTAAGTTTGTAGAAGACGACATTAGTCTCTTCCTGGCTTTGCGTCATAGTGCTATCAGCTTTGCTCAGATAGCCTGATATCCCTGGACCCTGTTTAGCCAAAACTTTTCTTATCCGGTTTGCCTGTTTGATGGAATTAATGTCCTCAGTGAAGTTCTTCCAAGAGGCAGTTTTCCAGTATCTGATTCGTTTTTTGTACAAAGCTTTAGTTACATTGTACCTGTCCCAATCATTGTCGTCACAAGTGTTCATTGCTGTTCATTGACAGGCCTGTACCATACAGACCAAGGTAAAGTAGAAAAGTTCGTTTTCTACATGTAATTAGTAGGGTATCAATGCAAAAAAAATAAAAAGTGCTTTTAAAATATTATTTAAAATTAGGTTACTAGTTTACCCCGCGATTTCATTCGTCAGGTGTTCGGTTTGCCTCAAAAATTCTTTATCACCAGGAACTTTCCCAAGGAACATTTCAATTGCCCGGGATATAAAATATTCAGTTTTAATCAAGGTTATAAATTATTTTCATACAAATCGTAAAGCGTGATTGTGTAATAAACATCTAAGCTATTACATTTGGCGGCGCAAAAAACCCTCCTCTACCCATGGGTTGGTTCGCAGTCATAACTTCATAAGCAAAAGTTCGTGTCAGTCGGCTCAATCAAGGTCTTTTGTTAGCTACAATAGGGTTCTAGACTTATATTAAGGGTAAACTAACTGACCTTTCTCACGTATACACGATTACAAACTGTGTTCGGTTCAATATTCATATTGTGTTTTATAGTTTACAATAATGAAAACTATAAAAGACAATATAAATTTTCGCTTTTCTTTTTCAATACAAATTTTCAGTGGCTTATTTTTTTTATAATTTTTTAAATTTAGATGTTAATATAATATAATCCTTCAATTACTTTTTACAAGTTGTACAACTTATTCGATCCTGAAAAGTTATGAGTTTCATTTGATTTATTTTTATTTTTACACCCTCAAACAAAACATACTCTAACTTGCATACACATACACACACGCACATATGCACCATATAAAACACTTTTATTATAATATTGTCTACTTGTTAGCAGAATAAACATATCAGAAACCTATACATTACTCCAATAATACACACCATTAAGAGGAAAGATAGTAGTAGATAGGTATAACTATTTTTATGATTTTATTTTATGATTCGTCAAGTTCATAATAATAAACCCACCTCCTCCACTGTTTATGGTTCCACGGTACGCCTTTACAGGATCCCATTCGTCGACTGTAACCTTCGTGGTACAAATTGTACGGCGGGTGGCGCGAACCGTATCTGATATTTCCACCGATACCGTACAACTTTAGATTGGAAAAGACTGACGCCTGCAGGCTAAACTGATAATAACGTCGCCATAAAATATTCTTTAAAAGCCTACAGGACATCAAAGAGAATATTTTCAAAACTCGAGGCAATAAGAAAAAAAATATTTATAAACAGGCTGATGATATAAATACCAACCGTTAACAAATACCTGAACAGACTAAAATGGTTATATTTTGCCCAAAAAATGCCTTGTAATAAAGGAAAATTCACTCAATTTAAAGAAATAAGATTCTTAAAATTTTCCTACTTCATTGGTTACTTTCCTTATCTATAAAGTTTCTTTACAAATGTGAATAGCGAATATTGATTTAAATATGAACGTGTTTAATAGGTACCCATTAGAAGGGGGAATTACCCATTATACTTCGTATGGGTACATACTGTCATATTGTCATCAGAAAACTGTACTGTAAAAACATATTGTAAAGTAACCAAAAAGAAGAAAAATTTCAAGAATCTATTGTATTCAGTATACTATTATTCAATTTTAGTTGTCTAATGTTAACCATCACTACATAGTACAAAACAAAGTCGCCCCCTGTCTGTCTGTCCCTATGTATGCTTAGATCTTTAAAACTACGCAACGAATTTTGATGCAGTTTTTATAATAGATAGATAGTGATTCAAAGGATACAGGCATAATATAGTAGTGCTCTACTATCTACACTGATAATTTTAGAGGTTTCTAATGTCGTAAATAAACACATTTTTTGCGCTTACATTGCAAACGCTGGCTTAACCTTACGAGATAGATCAAAATAATGTAATACAGCATTGTACACCTTAAAAAGGTCTACAAAAACGTCCGCGATGATATATGTCTATAAGTAATACACATTACTTCTCATTCAATTAAGTACCTTAAATTCATTGTGTATTTATTATAGATCAGTATGGCCCTGTACAGCATGTAATTTAAATGAATAGTTTCGAAGATATTACAGATGTAAATTCAAATGCAGGGATATTACAGTTGTGGCGGTACCGGCCGGGTTTTAACACTTTTAACTACGCTAGAGGTAATGTCTGTGAGTTTGTTTGTAGTAAGTAATCTTTAAAACTATTTAATTGATTTTATAAATTCTTTCACCAATAGAAAGCTACATTAATTCAGAGTGAAATAGACTATATTTGGTTGTGATTAAAAATGTTTGACGCCCAGCGAAGTGGGTGCGGGTCGGCTAGTATTGAATAAAAGTAAAGAAAACTAGCTCGGTTTTGTATAAACAGCCATCTACAGAAATATTTCTAAAAGGAACTCTGCATTTGGATACCTGCTCAGTTACCGTATCTATTTCCAATTTCATATACTAGTGATAAGTATTTTGTTTTCTTAGCTAAGAGTAACAACACATCCTAGTAATACCATGAATTGAAGCAGTCAGGAAACGTCACATAGAAATGACAAAGCAATCCTTTCGATATCTGGTTAGTTGTCACGTGTCATAAACACGGAACATCTCAGCTACCTTCATAAATAACCCCAGAAAATAATATTGGGAAAGTCGTTATGAGGCTCTCGTGCTCCGCCACACATTTAGGCCGACACTCGACTACGGGGAACTTCTGTTGCACCGAACGACGAATCAAATCGTAAAACAAAAGGGCAGACTTGTTTCGTGTTTTTTTGACAGAAATAATGCTTTTGACCTCCTTTGGACCACTTAATAATTTTGCTTTTATGTAGTTATTACAACTGACAACATTAATAAATTATTTTTAATTAATTATTTAAGATTTTAGCTGCTAGATTTTTATATCTAAAGAAATTATTACCAGAAAAAAATCAACTTACCTCAGTTTCCTTTCCTTACTTCTTCGATTGTTGATACTTGTAAAAGCATTACATTCGATGAACTTGAATGAACTTGTTGAATTTCTGCTGACAACTACTACATATGCAAATAATAAATATAGGTATCAAGCCCACTTTTGTCACCAAACGCAGTAGGATTATTATGGATCTAACTCTTACAACACCAATAGCGATTACACTTCTATCTGGCTGGCACGTATCAGATCAAGTTTCGTGCTTAGATCATAAGTGGATACGCTTTGATCTACAGGTACGAACTTTATTCCGCTCCCGAGAAGGTACCCCAAGAAAACGGACACACAACAGTACACTCGATTCCTTTCGAAGGCGCTGAACAAAGACGTCGGGAGTGTAAGGATAGACAACATGGTAAAGCTCGAGCAACAGGTAAAATACCTTACAGCTACCATGTTAGAGTGCTTCGAACAGGCCTTCTCGGGAGCGGAATAAAGTTCGTACCTGTAGATCAAAGCGTATCCACTTATGATCTAAGCACGAAACTTGATCTGATACGTGCCAGCCAGATAGAAGTGTAATCGCTATTGGTGTTGTAAGAGTTAGATCCATAATAATCCTACTGCGTTTGGTGACAAAAGTGGGCTTGATACCTATATTTATTATTTGCATATGTAGTAGTTGTCAGCAGAAATTCAACAAGTTCATTCAAGTTCATCGAATGTAATGCTTTTACAAGTATCAACAATCGAAGAAGTAAGGAAAGGAAACTGAGGTAAGTTGATTTTTTTCTGGTAATAATTTCTTTAGATATAAAAATCTAGCAGCTAAAATCTTAAATAATTAATTAAAAATAATTTATTAATGTTGTCAGTTGTAATAACTACATAAAAGCAAAATTATTAAGTGGTCCAAAGGAGGTCAAAAGCATTATTTCTGTCAAAAAAACACGAAACAAGTCTGCCCTTTTGTTTTACGATTTGATTCATCGTTCGGTGCAACAGAAGTTCCCCGTAGTCGAGTGTCGGCCTAAATGTGTGGCGGAGCACGAGAGCCTCATAACGACTTTCCCAATATTATTTTCTGGGGTTATTTATGAAGGTAGCTGAGATGTTCCGTGTTTATGACACGTGACAACTAACCAGATATCGAAAGGATTGCTTTGTAATTTCTTTGTGACGTTTCCTGACTGCTTCAATTCATGGTATTACTAGGATGTGTTGTTACTCTTAGCTAAGAAAACAAAATACTTATCACTAGTATATGAAATTGGAAATAGATACGGTAACTGAGCAGGTATCCAAATGCAGAGTTCCTTTTAGAAATATTTCTGTAGATGGCTGTTTATACAAAACCGAGCTAGTTTTCTTTACTTTTATTCAATACTAGCCGACCCGCACCCACTTCGCTGGGCGTCAAACATTTTTAATCACAACCAAATATAGTCTATTTCACTCTGAATTAATGTAGCTTTCTATTGGTGAAAGAATTTATAAAATCAATTAAATAGTTTTAAAGATTACTTACTACAAACAAACTCACAGACATTACCTCTAGCGTAGTTAAAAGTGTTAAAACCCGGCCGGTACCGCCACAACTGTAATATCCCTGCATTTGAATTTACATCTGTAATATCTTCGAAACTATTCATTTAAATTACATGCTGTACAGGGCCATACTGATCTATAATAAATACACAATGAATTTAAGGTACTTAATTGAATGAGAAGTAATGTGTATTACTTATAGACATATATCATCGCGGACGTTTTTGTAGACCTTTTTAAGGTGTACAATGCTGTATTACATTATTTTGATCTATCTCGTAAGGTTAAGCCAGCGTTTGCAATGTAAGCGCAAAAAATGTGTTTATTTACGACATTAGAAACCTCTAAAATTATCAGTGTAGATAGTAGAGCACTACTATATTATGCCTGTATCCTTTGAATCACTATCTATCTATTATAAAAACTGCATCAAAATTCGTTGCGTAGTTTTAAAGATCTAAGCATACATAGGGACAGACAGACAGGGGGCGACTTTGTTTTGTACTATGTAGTGATGGTTAACATTAGACAACTAAAATTGAATAATAGTATACTGAATACAATAGATTCTTGAAATTTTTCTTCTTTTTGGTTACTTTACAATATGTTTTTACAGTACAGTTTTCTGATGACAATATGACAGTATGTACCCATACGAAGTATAATGGGTAATTCCCCCTTCTAATGGGTACCTATTAAACACGTTCATATTTAAATCAATATTCGCTATTCACATTTGTAAAGAAACTTTATAGATAAGGAAAGTAACCAATGAAGTAGGAAAATTTTAAGAATCTTATTTCTTTAAATTGAGTGAATTTTCCTTTATTACAAGGCATTTTTTGGGCAAAATATAACCATTTTAGTCTGTTCAGGTATTTGTTAACGGTTGGTATTTATATCATCAGCCTGTTTATAAATATTTTTTTTCTTATTGCCTCGAGTTTTGAAAATATTCTCTTTGATGTCCTGTAGGCTTTTAAAGAATATTTTATGGCGACGTTATTATCAGTTTAGCCTGCAGGCGTCAGTCTTTTCCAATCTAAAGTTGTACGGTATCGGTGGAAATATCAGATACGGTTCGCGCCACCCGCCGTACAATTTGTACCACGAAGGTTACAGTCGACGAATGGGATCCTGTAAAGGCGTACCGTGGAACCATAAACAGTGGAGGAGGTGGGTTTATTATTATGAACTTGACGAATCATAAAATAAAATCATAAAAATAGTTATACCTATCTACTACTATCTTTCCTCTTAATGGTGTGTATTATTGGAGTAATGTATAGGTTTCTGATATGTTTATTCTGCTAACAAGTAGACAATATTATAATAAAAGTGTTTTATATGGTGCATATGTGCGTGTGTGTATGTGTATGCAAGTTAGAGTATGTTTTGTTTGAGGGTGTAAAAATAAAAATAAATCAAATGAAACTCATAACTTTTCAGGATCGAATAAGTTGTACAACTTGTAAAAAGTAATTGAAGGATTATATTATATTAACATCTAAATTTAAAAAATTATAAAAAAAATAAGCCACTGAAAATTTGTATTGAAAAAGAAAAGCGAAAATTTATATTGTCTTTTATAGTTTTCATTATTGTAAACTATAAAACACAATATGAATATTGAACCGAACACAGTTTGTAATCGTGTATACGTGAGAAAGGTCAGTTAGTTTACCCTTAATATAAGTCTAGAACCCTATTGTAGCTAACAAAAGACCTTGATTGAGCCGACTGACACGAACTTTTGCTTATGAAGTTATGACTGCGAACCAACCCATGGGTAGAGGAGGGTTTTTTGCGCCGCCAAATGTAATAGCTTAGATGTTTATTACACAATCACGCTTTACGATTTGTATGAAAATAATTTATAACCTTGATTAAAACTGAATATTTTATATCCCGGGCAATTGAAATGTTCCTTGGGAAAGTTCCTGGTGATAAAGAATTTTTGAGGCAAACCGAACACCTGACGAATGAAATCGCGGGGTAAACTAGTAACCTAATTTTAAATAATATTTTAAAAGCACTTTTTATTTTTTTTGCATTGATACCCTACTAATTACATGTAGAAAACGAACTTTTCTACTTTACCTTGGTCTGTATGGTACGACGAGGTTACTATGGTAACCTTGCAGGTATTACGCCTATGGTACTTCGGCTATTTAATATGGGTCTGGGTAATGTGATGGATGATGCTTATTTGTTTGAATCATCATAAATTTGTCAGACACAGTCTTGTTGAAAATTAACTATTCCTTCTAATTTTTGTATGATTTCATATATTGTAATTAATTTAGGAGAAGGGATTATATGAGACGATCTGTAGGAAACAAGAACAATTATCAGGTTAATGACTCCATACTAAAACCTACTCCTTTTTTCCTAACTCTGTGAGAGTTAAATTCCCGTGTTGCGTGGCATGTCACGACGATCTCGCACCGGAGATTATGACTTATTGAAAAATGTATAGCTCTGTAACGTCGGAAGTAAGAGGTTCTACATCTTAAGTAAATTGGAAAGGTACGTAAAAGGATAAGTTATCAGTATGTACAGAAACTTATGTAATTCAATTCAATTCAATTCAATTCAAACAATTTATTTCAGAAAGCTAAGTTCCATAGTGTTAGTAATAACAAAAATACTTAAAAGTTAATGTTAGTATAAAGATAAAAATATACATGATTTTTTATTATTATTTTATGTTCCGGTGTGAAGTTTCACCCAGTGTCGCAGCAGAGGGGTGTCCCACCGGTCTTTAAACACACAAAGGAGACCGTTAGCGCTGGAGCGGAGTCTGTTGAGCATGGAGGCGGACCTGTTTCTTATTATGGCATAAAAGTCGTCTGTATGCGCCTCCGCAAACATTTCCGACGCGCTACAACGCCACGACAGTCCCAACAGTATCCTGAATGAGTTATTATATTGAACACGCAGGTCGCTGTATGCCCGCTGCGTACAGCTAGTCCAAAGGCTGCACGTGTAGAAAGATTGGCAGTAAGCTTTAAAGAGAGTTATCTTTACTCCATTGTACACCGCGCAAACCTTCGGGCCAGCATATTACTTCTCACAGCCAGCGACCTGCGTTCCCTCTCAATATCCATGCTGTCCTTGAGGTCGTCAGTGACCCAATGACCCAAGTACTTAAATCTCGTCACCCAATTTAAAGGATTACCGCTAAGCGAGACTCCAGGGACATCGGAGTAGTCGATGGATCTCGATTTAAACATCATCAGTTCACTTTTTTTGACGTTGTATTTGAGTCCATGGGTCATGACGTAGGACTCACAAATTGCCACAAGTCTCCTTAGACCACCAATCGATGGGCTCAGCAGAACCATATCGTCTGCATAGCTTATATTATTCATGCACACTCCATCAATATGACAACCAATATGTGTTCCACTGAGCTCATCGATCAGGCTATTCATGTACAGGTTGAATAAGCGGGGCGAGCTTAACCCTCCCTGTCTCACCCCGCATTCCATGCCGTACACATCGGATTCAGCTCCTGACCATCTGACACTATTTTGCTGATTGCAATACCAGTACTGGAACAAGCATGTTACTTCAGACGGCAGTGTTGTTTCCTTGTAAAGCTTGTTCCAAAGGACCTCATAGGATACCATGTCAAAAGCCTTTGATAGGTCCAAAAAACAGGCAAACACTGGCGTTTTCCTGCTGGTATAGTACTGAATAGTCTGCTTGAGACACAGGATTGCGCTCTCCGTAGACAGTTCAGGTCTGAAACCAAATTGAGCATCATGTATTTTCGTGTGATTGGCCAACTGTTTATCAAGCAGACCATCCAGGACCTTAGAGACTATTGTGGCCAGCGAAATAGGCCTGTAATTAAACACATCAGAGGCATCTCCCGTCCTATCCTTAACAATTGGCACTACAACTGTTCGCATGAGGTCCCTTGGCAAATAACTGTGACTGAGGCACAGATTGAACAACAGCGCAAGAACTCTAGGTAGATGCGGCCCTGCATGCTTCAGATGTTCGATGCTAAGGTCATCATGACCCGGTGACCTCCCTTTAGACATAGTTTTAATAATAAAGGAGACTTGCTTGGCCGTAAATACTACACTAAGTTTCTTAGACCCCCGCGTACCCTCCGCATCAAACACCTGTCGCATATCGTTCTTTAAGGGAGACTCAACCGTAAAATGCCTTCGGAACAGATCGGCAATCTCCTCCGGCCTCGTCATACCCGCCACACTCACAGGGAGGCTCGATTTCGCATTCAGTTTGTTAGTAGATTTCCAAAATCTACTAAAGTCCTTTTTTGTGTGATATTTAGCCAAGATATCTAGTTTAATTTGCTCTTGGTTTTTCTGAACATAATTTAATTTTGCTTTAAATACCCTTCGAGACTCCCTCATTTTCTCATACACTTCACCCAACGTAGGTGCACCATACAATAGCCACGTTTGATAACATAATCGAGCCTCACAGTGCGCTTTACTAACATGCTTGTTCCAGCCCGTCACGTACTTACGACGCTTTACACAATTTACACCTAAATAAGTACATTGAGCACCTTCTTTGAGTACAGATACTATTTCGGAATACATTTTGTCTAATAATAATAAATGATCTGGATTACTACAACGACCCTTGTGAGTACAGTTTCTACACTCTGTAGGAAAATCCAATAATTTCAATCTTTCATTACAAAATTTATAATAATTACTAATTTGATTATCATTTCTATCCTTCCATCTCACTTTGTTACTAAATATCTTCGAAGTTAAAACCATTTCACTAATTTTAATCATGTTACATTGAAACATAATTGGGTAATGATCAGACTGGTAAACACCGTATGTGACTTTAGCACTTGTAATGAAATTACTCGCCGCGCCCGTCACCACACAATGGTCTAACCAGCGCCGAGAGCCACTGGATTGACAAACAAATGTGTGGGTGTCCTTAGGAAGAAGCTCATAGTCCGCACAGGTCCATTTCTGATCACCACATACAGCCAATAGTTCACCAAAGAAACGAGAGCCGGGGTGCGCATTGAAATCACCTAGTATAACTGCCGACTCCGTACTATTGCTATCAATTATTGCTATGATCTGACTAAGACATTGTGTAAATTGAACTAAATTGTCACTCTTACCGCTGTCAAAAGGCATGTAGATCGAAAATATCAGTATTGGTCGATTCTCGCTCACAATTTTAATTGCCACTAATCTATCACTCTCACACTTCACAATGGAAACCGACGGAAATAACGCCTTCCTCCACATGAGAGCTACTCCACCGTAAGGTCTTCCTTTGATGATTTTGTCCGACGTATCTATGGCTGACTTGCTTGTGTAGTCGAAGCTATCATCCAGGTTACCCAGTAAACTAGTGTCATGAGGCCAAAGCCACGTCTCTTGAAGTGCTATTACATCTGCATTCTTACACAAATTTCTCACAGTATCAACAGATCTCTTCACACCTTTGCAATTAAAAGAAGCGAGAGTTATTTTTGATTTATCATGCAGAGCCATTTTTAATAAGTAGTTTTTCACGAACAGGAGCCTTGTTAACATTATCACCTTTTTTGAAAAATATAAATCGTCTGAAACGTATTCCTTCTGGCCACAGATTGTCCTCTAGAAAAGTGTCTAACTTGTGACTTACAACAAATACTTTAAAAGCATTATACGGTTTTTCCGTTTTCATGTTTATCTTTTCTACTTTCACCGTTGTCCGAGTTTTCTGTTTAATATAATCAGATATATCATTCTCCGTGGTTTGTTTACCAACATTTGATATAATTAGCGGTATGTAAGTCTCCGCAGCTTTGAAAGTTCCCATAGGGGAAGATAACGCCTTGCCTGTTCTGCCAATAAAACGATTTTTTGGTTTTTTATTTTTCACAATCAACCATTCACCATCATTTTTTGTATTGAATTGAACTTCAGTATTATCATTTTCAATCGTGGTCGGCAATTTAACTATACCACCCGTAGCATTTATACTATTATCGTTTCTTTCTAGCAATGTCGAATTTAAATCAGCTGAAGTAACAGCGCCCGTAGCGCGACAGAGCGGTCGATACTGTGGTGCATTGTTTATTGAGTTATCTGCGTGTACGCTCGAGCACACTCCGTCTGCATTTGCCCGCGTCTCGGATAGTGGCAGCGGTGAAACAGCTATGACATCGTCCGCCGGTGACTCAGAAACATGCGATAATCCGATCGGTCCGCTATCCGCCGCAACATACCCTCCTCTTCGCATATTAATGTTAGAATTATAATAGGAAACAGGAGTATGGGTAATATTCATGTTATTCGACCTTGTGTCTTCTAACTCTTCTTTCGTTAGATAATTACTTTTTATTTTATTCACATCCTCACGCAATAACAGTATATCTCTCAATAACTTAGTAACATCAACGTGATCAAAACAAATTGGTGGTAATTTATCCAAGTTGTAAGCAACAAAGACTGGTATTTGATCCGGTTCAGCTGTTTTAAACACCGCCAAAATGTCTTCCAAATCCTTTTCTTTCTTCTGTTTACGCCTTGACACAAGCTTCAGTTTTGTTTTCACCGACGTAAATAACAACTTCTTCGCGCACTCAATGTCTTCTTCCGAAAAGGCAGATACACAGATTCTGATAAGACTTTCCGTATCGATAACGTCCACTTTGTTACGTACAAACGCTAGTACTTCAGATATAACAACATTACAGTTTACGCACTTGATCGTATTCACATTACTTTCACCCATGATTGCAACTTGCGGGGCGACCTGTTGGTACCGCGCTCGCGCGCTAATTGTAATGTAATGTAGAAGGCTCCGTCCTTAATAAAATTATATAACGCTAAAAAACGACACTATTGATTTTAAAAGTTATTAGTAAACTTATAAAATACTTTATTCTAAAAAAACACTTAGTAAAACACAAAACTCATAATTCGCCTATTACTTTTGGAAAGATAGAACAGTAAATTCAAGGTAATGAATCAAAACTGAAAAGAGCGTTTAGATTCGTATTTTAGAACTTTTCAGTTTTCGTTACTTTTCAATTTTATTTTTGACGTCCTGGTGTATTTTTAGGAGTTGTAATCGCAAAGAGATTATTGAAACACTAACAACTATTTAATTATTAACAAAAAGAGCTTACTTCATCACTAGGTCCGGAATGTGTCTTTGTTTGAGATATTATTCTATTGATTATGGGATCTCAAGCAGGTGGAACGTTCCAACCCATTTTTATTGAAACGAGGATAAACGAGCATTGTAGGAGAAATCTCAGTTCTCGAGCAAAAATTTGTGGTTTATAAAATAAAATGTAGTAGTTGGGTCCTTCAAAAGGATGCTCACACACTGCAGACTTATAATCGCGCCTAATTTTTACGTGGGCTATATGTTCGATATCGCGTTTCTCTGTACTTCTCTTTATTTGCCCGATATAGGATATATTACAGTCACAATTTGTACAAGCCTGCTCCCTGGACGGAGAACATATACATACATAATAAAATTTAAAACAGGAATAATCGCGTCATTGTCTGGTAAAAGTGGTTTTATTTTTATGTACGATAGGCATAAAGTGTAGAACTAAATATATTATTAATATTTCTGCTAACTCCTTGTGGTAAGCTAATGCTTGGGATAAAGCTGACATCTGAACCAGTGAGCAATGTCCGTCTAGATATAAAAGTAATTTGTCTGTAAATCTTTCGCGAAATAAATAATAAATAATTGCCCCTGGGACAATAACTCAAACAGGAACTTGTCTAGATATATTGTCTTGCTTCTTGTAGTAAAGATCTAATACTTTTTCTGTACCTAGTCTGGCCTTAAGTTCTCTTACAAATGAAAATGCATTTTTAAGAAGTAATGTAACATATAAAACTTATATGTATATATTTATTAAAAGATCAGCAAAAATAAAAAAAAATCTATTCGAAATGGTCACCTTTGGCTTTTATACTGGCCTTTAATCTGTCTGGCCACGACTTTATGGATTTACGCACTGTTTCCATTGAAAATTTCGCCACTGCTTGTTCCAGAGATTTTTTAAGAGGCTCGCTGTTGCCGTGTCGTTTAGAGCAGGCCATATCCTCTAAAACAGACCATAGATTATATATTATGAGGGTTAGTCTTCAGCTCTTACAAAGTCCGGAACTTTGGTTTCGAGCCAGGTTTGGGTAGTTCGTGCTTACCTGAGGTGGCAGGTGCAAAGTCCTGCTGGAAAGTCCATGGTACATTTTTAAAAAGTGTATTATTGAGAAGTTTCTCAACACGATCCAAGACTGTCTCTTGATACACTTTGGCTGAAGTTTTCACTCCTTTTTCACAATAATTATACTAGATTTAAAAAATCTAAAAATCCCACGTTTTTCAATGTCCTAAAAAGAATAAAATAACCCTGCGGGGCAAAGCGAGGAGCCACTCAAAACGTGGGGGCGCATATTACTAAGAGGAGATTTTAAAGAGATGAATGACATGCATTGATGCCGATTATTGTAAAGATGCGCCCCCACGTTTTGAGTGGCCCCTCGCTTTGCCCCGCAGGGTTATTTTATTCTTTTTAGGACATTGAAAAACGTGGGATTTTTAGATTTTTTAAATCTAGTATAATTATTTTATTCTTTTTAATTATTAACTCAACGAAGTAACCATGTGTTACGCAACAATCGGATAAGCCCCATACAAAAGTGAAAGTTGCCGAAAGTGGACCTGAAAGTGCATCTGGAAAGTTGAAAGTTGCTTTAGAGTGCATTGTCATCGGGTTCTGAACTATCCTGAAAGTTTCAGCTTTCTAGCTTATCGGAAAGTGCCTCAAATTTAAGTTGCAAGATTTTGCCCGGACAGACAAACAAATAAGAAAAGTGAGATAAGAAAAACGTGGTAAAAATGTAGCTTGGTGACGCCTTGATAAGACACGCCATATCAAACCAGCACTGACGCTCTAGTAGTGCTCTTCAATCGCGAAAACTACGTATCGTGACAGAAGGCATTTTGATCGATACACTCTCTTTAATTGTAAAGATTCATTTTGGGAATATCCTGTATATTGACGATAAGCACCGAGCTTAAGGTCTTGTTTTATAATACGCGTCAGAGTCCTAGCGGGAATCTTCATTCCTTGCGAAAAGATTTTTGCTTCCTAATGGGGTTTTGTCGAATTCTGGCCTTAACAGCATTCATAACCTTTGTACTTCTAACAGCATGCAGCCGTCCCGATCTTTTATGGTCTTTGACAGAGGAAGTGTTGTTTTATCTGTTGATAGTACTATATACAACCATACCGCTGATATCAAGCTTTAGAAGTGTCTAGAATATGACCGACAGCTCAATTCCCACTTTGTGGAAGGCGATCACTGCAATCCTTACTTTTTTAACATCCCATTCCATATTGTAATTTGATAATGAACACGAAAAAATATGTGATATGGCGCGAAATCGAAAGAAGTTTTTAAAATAATAAACGCGTTCCCAATTCAAAATAATTAAAAAGTTAATAAAAAAGAAAAGGTTTTTTGTAACAGTATTTATGGTCAGACTAGTAATAAGCGAGGCACTTAGGCGAGGCACGATCGCATACAAGACCAACTGTAGTCGGACTTTATCTTTCCATAGAACCCATTGTAAAAAGAAATCATTTTATCATATATTCTTTTCACTTTGATCTACGCTTAAAAAACTTGCGATAACGATGCTAGGAATCATGAAAAAATATGTGAAATGGCGCAAAATCGAAAGAAGTTTTAAAAATAATAATCGCGTTCCAAATTCAAAACAATTAAAAATTTAAAAATAGAAAGGGTTTTCTGTAACGGTATTTATGGCCAGACTATTTACGTTATGAAATATGATGCTTATAAAAACGACGATTCCCTAGGTGTGAAAATAGTAGGTGTATTTTCGATGTGCCATTTTATTTAGAAGAAAAATTAATGCTTTCTTCTATCTATCGATAAAGTAGCTCGGTAACTACGATAGTTTAAGTATTGTTAAATATTGAATTCGTTAGTTTTCCGTTATAAAGAAAACTGATTACTATGGAAGCAGACACGTGTCGATTCCTGTCAATAAGCTATCTTAACTGATTTGCAATAGTCGCTATAATGAAAGATGAAGCACTGACCATAAGCCCAGTCCGCATGCTTTCATCATATTAGAGTTAAATAATGGTGGTGATTTAGCATTTTTTTTACAATAAAGATGATTTCGGAACCTTTTACTCTTTAGCATTTGAATGTGTAATTTTCCAAACATTTTGAAAGTAGTTTGTCATTAAGTTATTTTAATAATATTAAACTGTATTAATTTGTCGCCGCACCCGCCGGTGAGTGTTGGGAATAACACTCTCCAAGTTGTCGTCCTATATGTTTATCTAGGACAAATAATCCAACTCGGCAGGGTTGCTTTCGGGAAGTTGCACGGTATTTCTCGTCTAAATATCTTCCAGGGTCTTAAGACCAAGCTCATCGAGCAGTGTGTGCTGCACGACACTGCTACGGGACTGAGACTTAAAAGTTGACCTCTTAAACAAGTTCAGAGTCGCCTAAAATCCCCACTAATTAGGTATATCTGATTAATTTAAAAGCGAGTTAATGCTGAGTACTAATCTAGAAGCAGAAAGCACCATTTTCGCTTGAGAATCACAATGAGCATTTTTTCCAATCGTTGTTGAAGTCCACGCTACGATGATTGTAAATTTATCACATCTACTGAATAGTCGCCACGTTACCCTGACGAGTCCAATTACTACGTTCAATTTGGTCAGCAACGAGGCGCGCGGCAAGTAGGTACATATCTTAGCCGGATGACCGCGGCGAACTTAGACGTTCTGCTCAGCAGAGCGATTCATCATATTGCCGCAATAATGAAGTTAGTTGAAGTAGTTGGTAGTACAATAGCGATCCTGCATATATCCCGAAGCCCCCGGATGAGAGTGCTGTGTTGATAACATGAGCATTTATTATCGAGACATGATTGTTGACATGACTTAATTCTTTTCAAAGAACTCTCCAACAGTTTGATGTGTCCAAGTTAATTATAGGAACACTTTCCTACGCAGACGTCTCTTCTACGGCCTTAAGAATGCTGTTAGACCATCTTCTGACGACGAAAACTATATTGCAGTATTTATATTATTTTAGAGAATAAAAAGAAATCGCACGGTGACAGATCAAGACTGTAAGTAGGGAGACTCAAGAGTTTGATTGGTATGGCATCCTAAAAAGTCCATCGGTTTGAGTGCTGAGTGCGCGGGCGCATTTTCACCACGACGACGCGCCCGTAGTAAGTAAGTGTAGGCGCACACTACGTGACACGCGACAGCGACAGCTCGGCGACTAGACGCGACGTCTAGTCGACAGGCTGCGGCCGTCAATTTCATAGATTTTTATAATATTTTTATTTTATGTATTTTTTTAGAGCATGTTCCTCTCATTGATGAAACAACGTTGGCCTATAACGTAAAATTAGAAAGGTACTAGAAAAATTTCGACGAGTGTTCAAAAGTCTCGGTGGCTCAATTGGGAGAGCATTGGACCGGACTTCCAAAGGTTGCGGGTTCGTTTCCCGCCTGTGAATTCACTTGTGAGGCGAGTCGATTTTTTTAGTATTTTTCTATTACAATAATTCTTATATTTTGTTCAAAGCTTCGCACTCTTGGCGTCAGAGTCGCGGAGTCGCGACGACAAGATAGGGGACTCGCGCACGTTGCCGCGAATAGACGCGGCGACAAGTCGCCCAGTTTGCGATGGCTCTAAAGCAGTTTTTATGCGAAGCCTGGCGTTCGATCACTTGTTGTTCATTCAGCGTTCATGCTGATTTGGTTTTGTAATGGATTCGATACCATTTTGCATTGTATGATTCAATTTTTATAAATTTTTAATAATCATGTCACGACACAAGTTCACATGGGCCTACTTGTGTCTTTCGATAAGGTTGTGCGGCACCCAGCACAAAACTATCCTTCTTACCAGAAAGTATTCATGTAGAATCTTGTGAACGTTTTCCGACCCAATCTGCGATATATGCTGAATTTCGTTA
The DNA here is from genome assembly GCA_927399485.1 of Calamotropha paludella. NCBI lineage: Eukaryota > Metazoa > Arthropoda > Insecta > Lepidoptera > Crambidae > Calamotropha > Calamotropha paludella. Next base: position 11,729,782 of record OV656803.1, on the reverse strand, counting down.
TTCGCCTGTTTGAATATTTCACTGCTAGCACGTTTTCATCGGTAACAGTCGTCGAAGCACGACTACTCTTTTCTTTATCCCCCGAAGTTAGCGGACCCCGCTTGAATTCGTTATAGGAACGTAGACGGTTGCTTTAGAAGGGCCTTCTTCTATGAAAGGGCATTTGAAGTCGATCAAGCGACTCGTCTGGTTTAAGGCCACATTCAAAACAAACAAAAAATGTTCTCATGATCATCATATCATTTTTCTATGAATAATTTAATTTAGCTCAAAGAAACAGAAGTTCTTTTTTGAATTTCTTCTTTAATAAATATATTTTCAGTAATTATGATTGGCCAGGGCCTCATACATAATAAACTATATTTCAAACAACTTTCTGAGTCGAGCCTGGTCATTCAGTCAATGTATTTTATTCGTTAAATATATATTTATAAGAGTTGCTAGTATCAACACAATAATTCAATATTTTGTCAGCAATGTGATTAAATTCCTAAATTTCCTGCCTTTAGTTATAATGGGAATTACACAAAAACTATATTAATTATTAAACCCAGTAGCATTTTTCGGATAGCTTTATTAATTTACGCATTCCTAATTTTTGAAATTCTGTTTCGGACTCTTGTACATCGATTTATCTTAGCTTAATATTAGCGACAAACCGATCACATAGCGACGATCACAAATGTAGAATTGTAGGAATAAAAAGTTTGTACGACCGACACTTGTTTGATTTATTGAGAATAATCAAGTGATAATCGGTTACAGGCAATTGGACAACATGGGAACAAATTGATGGCGGCGCGGCGCTTCGATAATTCTCCAGTTATATACGCTACGTATATTTCACCAGAGCGATACATTTCAGAAGCATTGATGTTTAATCTATGTTTTGTTCTAAACATTAGGAAAAAACATTGCTACAGGTGCGCCGCTGACATAATTTTTGTTTTATTAAATGCGATAATCTTGCTCTATTTTTCTGTTTCATTTGTTTGATTTTAGTTTCACTCGTATCGATTGCTACGAATAGTCTAAACTACTTCAAAATTCTTCAAATGATAGTCCCATTACCGTAGCATAGCTTGCAATGCCTAACCTCATCAAGCAACAACATCAACAATCAAAACAAGTTGCTGTTTGGATTTTTTTAAGTTAATCGACGATGGTACGTGTGTATTTTACTTAAACTTGAGTCGACTTCCTTAATTATTTATCAGGAAGTTATCATTTAAATGAGTAAGAATGCTGCAAAAAACCTGAAAAATAAGGTAACCTGGTAACGTAACAGTTCTTTAAGTAAAACAAATTGTATTTTTAGTGTGAATCGGTGTCTAGTATGGAAGTGAGCATTGATAAATTATTTTTTACTTGTCATTACTTTGGCTCTGTATTGGCGTAACGTGGGTATTGTAAGTCTCTTCCGGCCATCGATATGCATTAAATAGTTCAATTTCTGTTAATAATTTGTAATGCTAACTGTACTGATTTAACGAGATAACGTATTGACAGTGCCTAATGTAAACCGAGCATATAGTCTGTTAATAATTACTATTTGAGAACTCTGTTTCAGGGTTTGCAAAGCAATTTAGTACGATATCACTTAAGTACGATTTGAAACATGAGTGAATTTATATAAGTTACAAAAAGCAATAAGACAAAAGCTAAATGATAGTTTCCGCTAAGCAGGTATAATTAGTAGGTGAAAACTTATTGAAGACAACACTTTATGACTGTTACCGACGATAGGGATTCTGCCTTTCGCATTAACGGTCCTGGGTTGGAGTCCCGTAAGATTTGCATCTGAGTCACGGGTATTTATATATATTTTCTTTTACATATACGTCAAGTTTATCTGTATATCCCTTACCCACAAGCCTTACACAGTGCTTACTTTGGGCTAAGCTAATTAATGTGAATGTCAGGAATATTATTATTATTATTAATGTTTGAGTAACTAAAAATAAGATTTTATTAAAAGCACAAATAAGAAATTCTTTTGTATTGTCCAAAATTTTGAAACACACATTTGAGACATCTATAAACTGACACGAAGATAAGTAACTAAAATCAACACTAATAGCAGTTTTGTGCTTTAATTACATCTTTAATTACAACAAAGTTAACAAGTCACTTAAATAAGTATCCTCATTTTTTACGTATTGCTCTGAACGTCGCAATGGACATTTGACAAATGTCGAACATCCAAACTGTTGAAGCTCTTTCTATTTCCATTCGGATCAACGGAACCGGTCAACTAGTTGTGCCAAATGAATATCGCATCCACTATTTGAGTTTAACGTTTGCATTTCATCTATGACAAGTGTATATGTTACAGAATCGACACGCTATTCAACTAGATGGTTGGTGGTAGATGTAATTTAAGTTAGAAATCCAACATCGTGGTCGAGCGTCTCGCATACAGGTTTTTATGGTAACGCCACACTGAGATCCGATCCCCGGCCGGATCAAGGTAGAAAATGATCTTTTCTATGTTGGCTCGGGTCTAAGTGATGAGTGAATACAAGTGCTTTAGCTTCTTCGATTCAAAATAATGCATGTGTTGTTGTCTAATATCTACATTTAGAGAGAGAGAGAGAGAAAGAAAGAGAGAGGGGGGGGGGGGGTGGAAGGTGGAAAGAGAGAAAGGTCAATCAGGTGCCCGTGCTGCGTCGCCCCGCCACCCATGGGTGCGATCGCTCCTACTAAACCTGTATCGCCTTCCCAGGCTAAGGCACCTACTTCACCTTCTTTAGTCACTACTAAACAACACCTGAAGTAGATGCCTTAACTTAACTCATACTGATGAGTCTGACGTAACCTCTCGGCCGGCCGATGTATTCATGTAGGATTCACCACCTCCCTCCCTCCCTCCCCTCCGTCTGGAGGGAAAAAAAATCAGGTCCCCCGCCTTAGCTTGTGTTGTTACGACACGAATGCGTGTCGCAGCAACGCTGGTATTTAATTGTTTTTATTTTAATACGGGTAGACAGAATTCTTTAATGTTTTTCTAGTTTTAAATATAGCTTATGTTACTCAGCGTGAATGTAGCTATCCAATGGGGATATAATTTTTCGAGCGATCGAATTAGAAATGAGGAGATCCGTAGGAGAACAAAAACCGCCGACATAGCTCAAAGAATGGGCAGGACACATAGCAAGGAGAACTGATGGCCGTTGGGGCGGAAAGGTTCTCGAATGGCGACCGCGTGCCGGACGACGCTCAGTGGGTAGGCCCGCTACGAGGTGGACCGACGATCTGGTTAAGGTCGCGGGAAAACTTTGGATGCGGGCAGCACAGGACCGATCGTTGTGGAGATCCTTGGGGGAGGTCTATGTCCAGCAGTGGGCGTCGTACGGCTGATATGATGATGATGATGGTTTTGAAGTAGCGAAGTCTGTCCTCGTAGTGAGGAAGTTTATTTTGCAAGATTGATATTTTTACAGAGACAACTTTAAACAAACTATTAAAAAAGAGTACATTAAGATAAATTATTATAATAGAAAAATACTAGAAAAAATCGACTCGGGTCACAAGTGAATCTCAGGCGGGAATCGAACCCGCAACCTTTGGAAATCCGGTCCAATGCTCTCCCAATTGAGCTACCGAGCCTTGCGAACACTCGTCGAAATTTTCTAGTACATTCCTGATTTTACGCAGTAGGCCAGCGTTGTTTCATCAATGAGAGGAACATCCTCTCGTATTCGAAAGAAACATTTTTACAAATGTTTGGTCAATCGATTAAGATGAAACAGCCATGTTAGATTTATAATTTTTATATATTTTATGCATTTTCAATGCGATCTTATAAGATAAATTATTATAATAGAAAAATACTAGAAAAAATCGACTCGGGTCACAAGTGAATCTCAGGCGGGAATCAAACCCGCAACCTTTGGAAATCCGGTCCAATGCTCTCCCAATTGAGCTACCGAGCCTTGCGAACACTCGTCGAAATTTTCTAGTACATTCCTGATTTTACGCTGTAGGCCAGCGTTGTTTCATCAATGAGAGGAACATCCTCTCGTATTCGAAAGAAACATTTTTACAAATGTTTGGTCAATCGATTAAGATGAAACAGCCATGTTAGATTTATAATTTTTATATATTTTATGCATTTTCAATGCGATCTTATAAGATAAATTATTATAATAGAAAAATACTAGAAAAAATCGACTCGGGTCACAAGTGAATCTCAGGCGGGAATCGAACCCGCAACCTTTGGAAATCCGGTCCAATGCTCTCCCAATTGAAAATGCATAAAATATATAAAAAAATTATAAATCTAACATGGCTGTTTCATCTTAATCGATTGACCAAACATTTGTAAAAATGTTTCTTTCGAATACGAGAGGATGTTCCTCTCATTGATGAAACAACGCTGGCCTACAGCGTAAAATCAGGAATGTACTAGAAAATTTCGACGAGTGTTCGCAAGGCTCGGTAGCTCAATTGGGAGAGCATTGGACCGGATTTCCAAAGGTTGCGGGTTCGATTCCCGCCTGAGATTCACTTGTGACCCGAGTCGATTTTTTCTAGTATTTTTCTATTATAATAATTTATCTTATAAGATCGCATTGAAAATGCATAAAATATATAAAAATTATAAATCTAACATGGCTGTTTCATCTTAATCGATTGACCAAACATTTGTAAAAATGTTTCTTTCGAATACGAGAGGATGTTCCTCTCATTGATGAAACAACGCTGGCCTACAGCGTAAAATCAGGAATGTACTAGAAAATTTCGACGAGTGTTCGCAAGGCTCGGTAGCTCAATTGGGAGAGCATTGGACCGGATTTCCAAAGGTTGCGGGTTCGATTCCCGCCTGAGATTCACTTGTGACCCGAGTCGATTTTTTCTAGTATTTTTCTATTATAATAATTTATCTTATAAGATCGCATTGAAAATGCATAAAATATATAAAAATTATAAATCTAACATGGCTGTTTCATCTTAATCGATTGACCAAACATTTGTAAAAATGTTTCTTTCGAATACGAGAGGATGTTCCTCTCATTGATGAAACAACGCTGGCCTACAGCGTAAAATCAGGAATGTACTAGAAAATTTCGACGAGTGTTCGCAAGGCTCGGTAGCTCAATTGGGAGAGCATTGGACCGGATTTCCAAAGGTTGCGGGTTCGATTCCCGCCTGAGATTCACTTGTGACCCGAGTCGATTTTTTCTAGTATTTTTCTATTATAATAATTTATCTTATAAGATCGCATTGAAAATGCATAAAATATATAAAAATTATAAATCTAACATGGCTGTTTCATCTTAATCGATTGACCAAACATTTGTAAAAATGTTTCTTTCGAATACGAGAGGATGTTCCTCTCATTGATGAAACAACGCTGGCCTACTGCGTAAAATCAGGAATGTACTAGAAAATTTCGACGAGTGTTCGCAAGGCTCGGTAGCTCAATTGGGAGAGCATTGGACCGGATTTCCAAAGGTTGCGGGTTCGATTCCCGCCTGAGATTCACTTGTGACCCGAGTCGATTTTTTCTAGTATTTTTCTATTATAATAATTTATCTTATAAGATCGCATTGAAAATGCATAAAATATATAAAAATTATAAATCTAACATGGCTGTTTCATCTTAATCGATTGACCAAACATTTGTAAAAATGTTTCTTTCGAATACGAGAGGATGTTCCTCTCATTGATGAAACAACGCTGGCCTACAGCGTAAAATCAGGAATGTACTAGAAAATTTCGACGAGTGTTCGCAAGGCTCGGTAGCTCAATTGGGAGAGCATTGGACCGGATTTCCAAAGGTTGCGGGTTCGATTCCCGCCTGAGATTCACTTGTGACCCGAGTCGAATTTTTCTAGTATTTTTCTATTATAATAATTTATCTTATAAGATCGCATTGAAAATGCATAAAATATATAAAAATTATAAAGAGTACATTATTATATTTTTGTTATCTATACTTATAATAAAACTGTAGAGGTCGAATTTCTGTACATAGAAAAAAAATGCTTAAAACCAAGTCAGGGGGATGTAAAAACAGGGAAAATACCAAGAAATGCTTTTTTAATTTTTTTGTTTCCCTGTCTGTTTGTCTGTTTATCTGTTTGTACGGGCTAATCTCCGAAATGGCTTAACCGATTTCAATGAAATTTTGCATGGTGATATCTTATATCCCTGGTCAACATCTTAGACACTTTTTATCCCGAAAAATTAAAGGGTTCCCTTGGGATAGTAAAAACACCTTGGACATCTTAATACACACAACCTATGTACTTACCTTATGCTGATACTTTATATTACCGCTTGAATTAAGTATAAATCCTATAAAAGTGACGGGTATCAGCGTCTTAGCTGATGAATGCGTCAGTGATAGTCCACACCGCTTTCGTCATTTATTTGCTGTATTATTGGTATTATGTGGTCTTTCGAATGCTGAGCAATATTGGCTAAAATATCAAGAAAGATCAGCGGAAGACTTTTTAGGAATATAAGACAAAATATTGACGGTGACTTTAACCATGAATTACGAGATATTGCTTTCAATCAATGTTTAGTAGCTTTATAAGATTTAGTTACATCTAGGGGTGGTGATTTTCTCCCTCAGTATGGTTTGCCAGCGCCAACCATAGAAGGGGAACGTAATAATAGAGATTGAAACTGAGCTGAAACTTTACGAACCGCAGTCCACAGTCATTCTGTAGAACAGCGCACTATATTCGACCGTGTATGTCATAGTATTGACAATGTTATAGGAGAAATTATATGTCTAGATGCACCTGGTGGGACGGGAAAAACCTTTCTCACTAAAATAATCTTGGCACAATTACGAGCTTAAGCCAAAATAGCTCTTTCTGTGGCGTCGTCTGGAATAGCAGCCACTTTATTACCTGGCGGTAAAATTGCTCATACGACGTTTAAAATCCCCATACATTTGGACATAAGTGAACATCCTGTATGTGGTTTCTCTAGAAGCAGTGATAAAGCGAAGGTTTTACGCGGTTACTGTTTAATTATCTAGGACGAGTGCACTATGGCACACCGTAAAGTAGAAGAAGCAGTTAATAGAACTCTCAGAGGTATCCGTCAAAATGACGTCAGAACCTATGGGTGGCGTAACGATGCTGTTTTGTAGGGATTTTAGACAAACTTTGCCAGTAGTACCACGGGGAACAAAAACCGACGAGATAAGAGCATGCTTAAAGAGCTCAAGCCTTTGGCGACACGTCACAAGAATGCACTTAACAGTGAACATGAGGGCGCGATCAGGAGGTAACACAAATGCGCAGGAATTTTCTGATTTATTGCTAAAAATTGGCGAAGGGACATATCCCGAAGAAGAAGGGCAAATTGTTTTATCTGAAAATAATCTGTGCCTAATGAAAATTATTCACATTTTCTTTTTATCTTCAATTTACGCATAAATCCAAACTTTGTATTTTTCTTTTATTTTTTTTTTGCTGTATATTAGTTAGCCGCGTGATAAAATCAAATACACGCGGACGAAGTGGCGGGCAACAGCTAGTAAAAGCATATAAGTACTAGATTGCTATATCTAAAGAAATTATTACAAGAAAACAGATTGTTCAATACTTCATTTGATGTAGTAGGTAGCTTGGAAAAAATTCAACAGTTTGTCAAGGTCTCGGTAGTTCAATTGGAATAGAGACAAGTTTTTTTCTTGTAATAATTTCTAAAGCACATTATCTAGAGCAGCGGTTCCTAATTTTTTTTCACCCTGGAAGCCTTATTGATCATAGTTTTATAGGCGGAACCCTATTTTTTGATGAAAAAGATAAACTTGTGGTTTAAATACTTTCATGTTTACCTTGAAAGGAAAGATCAAAAGTTTTGTGTAAAACTTACTTTAATGTGAAGAGTGATATCTTTTTTGTTAAAATAGCATTGAAATCAGGCTTTATGTCAAACAGCTGAATACGAAGATCTGGAGCTGCATCCAGTCTGTTTCTGTATTTGTGTTTTTTTATGTAAGCGTAAGCCGAAAAACCAGTTTCACACCTATAAGTGGTCACAAACGGTAACAAAACTGTGACCTTCTCGACGATTTCTGGATATTTGTTTTTAGGTCCAATCCAAAGCTCATCCAGATTAGTTTTTTCTGAATTGAAATTTTGTTGTAAGGAAGAAGAACATTTGATATCTATCAAAGCCTCGTACTCTGTTGCTGTAAGAATCGACGGTTTCCTGTGAACTAGGAATAGATTTTGTACCCACTCAATGTCCTGCAGGGTTTTTTCAGGAAACTACTCTTCCAGAGATTTTTTGAGGGCCATCAAATGTTCGTAAATTCATTTTTCAATAGCTGAGGTTATTTGCAATTCATTTTTTTCCAAAACCTCGTTGAAAAGAGTAAAACATTGGTACTGTTTTTGTTCAACACATTCTATCCAGAAGTCAAGTTTCTTTCTAAGAGACGAGATTTTGTCGTTTACTGTAAAAGTGTTTGTTTCTTCCTTGCAATGACTTGGAAATTACATTCAGTTTATCAAATATGTCTGCCAAATACGCCAGTTTCATTAGCCATTGCTCGTCTCGCAATAGTTGAACAAGACTACTCAAAGATGAATAAAGCGATTCTTTGGAAATAAAATCCCATTAGTTCGTTGCGCAATTCAAACAAGCTATCTTACTTCCGTGTGAAGAAGAAGTGACTGATGCTGACTCCCTATATCTTCTCACACTTTTTTAAAAAGTCTCGATTGGAGCGGACGTGATTTAACGTAATTCACAATTTTTACGGCTTGATCGAGAACATTCTTTACCTCGTGTGGAATTTTTTTAACGACAAGAGCATGTCGATGTAAAACGCAGTGACTGCTACTGCATTTAGGTGCAACATTCTCAATTCTTGTTACAGTACCTTTCATTTTGCCAGTCAAAGCGGCAGCTCCATCGCTACATACATCGATACATTTGTTCCAATGAATGTTATGTACATTCATGTAATTATCAATGACTTTAAAAATTTCTTCTCCAGAGGTGTTGGTCTCCAAAAGAGCACAAATAAACAATCTGTACATTCTGGCATCTGTACTTTCGTCAAGTTGCATTGCAAACATCTCACTACTTTTCAATCTACAAATCATTCTCAATGTGGTCAGATATTTTATGGATTCGATCAGACATGATGTTATTGGAACTCTGAACTGCTGCAACTTTTTTCGCTGCGTCTTCACCAAGTACACACTTGACAATTTCTGTCATACAGGGTTTTATTAAAGTCTCTGCAATCGTGTGTGGTTTGCCAGCACGAGCAATCCTGTAACTAAGCAGGAATGTTGCTACTGTGGCATTTTCGTTATCAGTTTTAACATATTCGTGTAAAGCAGCCACACTGGTTTTATGTGCAACTTTGCATCTTTTGAAAAAGTCTAAACTTCTGTCTTTTAATTGCAGATGGTTGGTATTAAGATGTCGTTTTAGCTTCGCAGGTGCCAGAGAGCTATTACATATGATTTTGTTGCAGATAACGAATTGACCATCCGGATTCTCAAGCATTCCTACAGAAATAAATCCGAAGGACAAATAGGATTCGTCATATTTTCTCTTTTTTGAAGTAGTTTTGTCCTGAGATTGCCCAGCCCTTTTGGTCGTTGATGTGTTTTGTCTATCCTGCTCAGGACAATATCCTTCGTTGATATCAAAATTAGATGGCATTTGCTGTTAAAAAGGCTAGAGTAGAACACCCAAGCGTCAACGATGCATATTTTGGACATTACAGGCCCTGTTTTGAGCCAGTTATCCATTGTTTAATAAAGGCTGAAATAAAAAATAACATGAATATGAATAAATCGTTTTTATTTGTTTTGGCTTTCGCCAATATAGTGCAGATAGTATCTGCAATTGGTAACAAATAAAAAGACACTTACCTAAATCGGATATCGTAAGTACAAGATTTTAAGAACAGGAATAACAATATCACTGGAATATCACCTTTGTCAGTTTACGCGAATTAAAAGAGAACGAGAGTCGAGAACACGTACGTTTTCTTTTGTCACAATCATAGACTCAACTGAGCGGCGCCGGCAGGCGATACGGGTCGCGGGTGGCGGGACGGAGGAGGCAAGCGTGCTCGATCGAGCTCCCGTGCGCATTGTTCTGTTTGTTAAAAACATACGTACCTTCATAAATCATAATATATACCTATAAATACGCGCAAACGATAATTAATTTCACTTATACGCATGATTTAATGTCTTTACATACTTAAAAAGCATTACAAAGATTACGTGTTAAATCCGGACGGGACGCGGAACCCTTGTGATGCTTCTACGGAACCCCCGGGTTCCGCGGAACACCTTTTGGGAAACGCTGATCTAGAGACATAAAAAAGTTTGGCTAACTAGTAGGACGTCAACGCTAAAAACGACAAACTCATAGGGAGAATGGGCCACACTCTACAAAGTGGGCCCAGAGTAGACTGGTGGTTTTTAAATATTACAAATATAACATGGACACAAAAGCTTGACATGCCATAACTCTCTACGTTCGTTTTGGTAGGGGAGCCCGGGATGCGTTTGCAGTTACTTGAGCGTCATGGGGACCTATTGGATTGTGAAGATTAGGTTCTAAAACGAAAAAAGTTGATGTTTTCATTTTAGTGGCGAAAGAGAGTGTACTAATTTTTAAAAATGTAAATAAAAATATACACATGGAAATTCTCGAGCGCTTCAAATATTAATAGTGTTTCCTTGCTTTGTCTTAGTGATAACCGATAAATATTAATCTGACGGGGGTGGCTGGGAAAAGCGTTAAGAAAACAAAAAAAAAGGATTTATTCGATGGTGTCTGACATTAAAAGTGTTCGATTTAAATTCCTGACGATTTGGACGTGACCTACACTGATGACTGATTTTTGAAAATGTAAAAAAAAATTAGCTTAAATACTTGAGCGCGTCAAATTTTACTTCTATGGGTTCAACTCGATGTTTGAGTCCCCCTCAATAATAATCTGACGATTATGTAGAGTGGCATGATGAATCTGACATTCTACTGTTTATTATTGGATGTAATAAAAAAATGTACATATATACATATATAGGAAAGTCAATCATTCATATAAAAGAAGATCAAAAGTAAGTAGTAAAGATTGAGTAAGAGTCAGAAGAACGAGAGGCTCGGAGTGTGAAATACACAGCTCTCAGCATCCATACGCTCAGATTTTATCCATAGTTTTAGCTACATCGCCCCATAAAAACCGTCAGATTATATATTTTTCATAATTCTAATAGAATTCACTTCAAAATAAAAAAAAATAATAATCGCGCTCGAGTATTTCGAGCTGACGTTTTTTTTTATAACTCCGTGATTTCCCCATTTCCTTATATCACGCTCAAATTGTCAGATTATTGAAATATACACTTTACTCGATGTACTTAACTTACCTTTTCTTAATTTGACGCGCTTGGGTTTTTCATAGGATCGATTTTTTTTACTGATCTGATGGCCTGCCCTCAACGCACTTCATTATGTTAAGGGTTCATATTTGGTAGGGGTACATAATAGGGTGCGAGGTTTCTCCCCATATGATTTTCTGCCGCGCTTGAGTAACACGCAAAATCCCCGCTTGGGCTCCCTTACTATTTATAAAACATAATTTTCAGAAGTACAGTTAGTGTCTAGTGAATACGTAAGATATTTATTAAGGTAGTAAAATCTATTAATTTGTTCACTGCATACCATTGCCTCCCATTCTCTTGCAGTTAATAGATTGCGCTGTCAATCTGCAGGCACTACTGTCTCTTTATTTGCAGTGTTCTTGTAAACATACCTCCACTTAGCAGGTTGCATTGCTCTTTGAATACTAGATGAGATGAAATTATGAAATTAATATAAGAATCTATAAATAAATGTTTAACTAAAATAAATTAAAAGGTGATTGAAGAGATTGCATAATCATAATATTTTATACAAACTATACATTAAATAGCTAATTGAGGTTGATGACGCTGTGGTTAACGCGGTTAACTAATGGTTATGAATGTTAAGCAACTTTATCAGACCGATAATCGGATCGGAAGGCACGTTTATTGGTTAGACCTGGGCCGTATCCGCACTTTGGTTTTTTATGGTCCATACTGTCTAAGGTGTTTCCATAGATCAATCCGTGCCCCACAAGAAAAAAAATTTAATAGGTTTATTTGATAATTAATTGAATCTAATAATATTTTGTGCAGCTGCAAAAGGAAATACAAGAATTCATTGTATCTTATATTAGGGGTTAAAGTATGAAATTGCCGATTTGTACTGAAAATCTATATTGTTTATTTTTTAAATTTTTAACAAATTTATTTAATCAAAATAGTTGCCATTATTATCTATACATTGCTGCCATCTAATGGGAAGGTCATTAATGCCTTTGCGATAGAATTCCGACGATCTAGACTGCACAAACTGTGTGAAAGCATTTTGTACTGCCTCCTGGGAAGAAAACTTCTTGTCCCGTAGATAATTGTCCAAATCACGAAAAAAATGGTAGTCCGTTGGAGCAAGGTCTGGTGAATACGGAGGATGACGAATGGTTTCTAACTGCAGTTCCTGAAGGGTCAAAATGGTTTCTCGTGCTGTGTGAGGTCTCGCGTTGTCGTGGAGCAATAATGGTGAAGATCGATTCATGAGTCGGGGCTGTTTTACTGCTAGTTTTGTCAACATGGTTCGGAGTTCGGCACAATAGACATCTGCCGTTATTGCTTGACCAGATCGGAGAAAACTATAGTGAATAACACCATGCTGAGACCACCAAACAGTTACCATTACCTTTTTATTGGTAAGTTTTGCTTTAGGACACTGTTGTGGCATTTGACCTGGGGTCAGCCATTGCATTTTTCTTTTCCGGTTATCATAAAGAATCCACTTTTCATCACATGTTACAATTCGATCCAATATTCCTTCATTTCTGTACCGGTTCAACAAGGCAACACAAGTTTCAACACGCGTTTCTTTCTGCAGATCAGTCAAATCATGAGGCACCCATTTTTCGTATTTTTTTATTTTATTGATTTGACGCAAGTGAGTCAATATTGTGGGTAAGGTAACGTTAAACCATGCCGCTAATTCCTGGGTACTTTGACTAGGATCGGCTTCCACTATCTCTCTTAATTCATCGTTATTTACCTGTGTGGGCGGTCTTCCTCGTGGCTCGTTCTTTAAGTCGAAATTTCCATCACGAAAGCGTTTAAACCAAAATCGCACGGTGCGTTCATTAGTAGACCCCTCTCCAAACGCAGCATTGATATTGCGGGCTGTTTCTGCCGCGTTAGTTCCGCGTCGGAACTCGTATTCAAAAATAACTCGAATTTTCGCAGTATCCATCTTTCTTGTCTAAATTGAATAACAAAAACAATTGAAAGTCGATATTCAAATGTTTTACATTTTTTAAAAAAAGAACATCATAGAAACCATTTAAAAAAAGTTTCATTCGAAAACCTCAAACCATGAAGATTCTATGTCAATTCAAAGAACCTATTGCAATAAAACGGCAATTTCATACTTTAACCCCTATTATTATATTCACTTTTTGAGTTTCCTAGGTACATTTTATTAAATAATAAAAGGATTGCCAGAAGCTACACCAAACAATTACTTGGTTGTAAAAATTCATTACTTTTCGAAATCGATTGGTCGATGGACGATGGTTGAATTCCCACATTCAGCGATCGACTAACGACATAGTGAAGACAGTTATTAAAGATCTGGAGGCTCTTGGTAAGGGATCGGGTCAAGTGGAATCTCCATGAAGAGGAAAGACTATTCCCGACAATGGGCGAAACCAGGCTTATGAAAAAAAGGAAGATTTAATTTTAACTTTATTGTATGAAAGGCGCTAGGCTAGACTAGATTTACATTTCCTTCTTATACATTGAAACATTTATATTTATTGTTATACCAACTGAAATGAGTTGAGTCAATTGTCTATAAAGAGAAATCCAATTGAAATTCATAAACACATACTTTATGTTTTTTTTAATAAGCTGAGTTTTATTTCTTATCTAAATAAGACAAATAAAACACGTGGTAACGGTATTTCTATACAACCTTTGTAAAATATCGGCTCGTTTTGTAACTGACAACATTATACACGGTGAAGTACAATCTAGAATTACTCATATCCGCGTAGCTAAAAGCGGAATCTTCAATTTAAACGCGAGCGGTGTTTATTTGACTACTGTTTGATCACCTGAGTTTGCTGGCAGCTGCTTGAGGTATGCTATTTATACACACGTACCTAATAAACTCGTAGATAGCGCACGAAACATTAAATTTGCGGTTTCATCAACGTAGACGAGATATGACGAGGGTGTAATTAACATACCACCTTATGCAGGTTACGTTGATAAATTACTTTGGCTAAATAACGTTTTGGATTTGATGTAGTTTTTAAATAATAGTTTGAGTATCAAGATAGTTAACAAAAGTACAATTTGGTAATTATATAAACAACATATTTTCACCAGCTTTACGAATGTCGAAATTTATTCTTAAAGTTAGTAGTCACTTACTTAGTTTACGGTCTATTTTGCTATTTTCAATAGTGTGATGTGAATAATAACAGAATAACGTTGCTTGCATTAAAGACTTATGGCGAATTGATGTGAGCCGCAAATAAATTATACACAAAATATTATTGAGTAAAATTTATTTCAAATGATCTCATTTCACAATGATTTTCTGTTTAAATGGAAAATAATTTAACGTTATTTCAGCGGTAACTCGTATTTATCTTTTAACTTCCGTTTCAATCTGATTGAACTTATTATTTCAAGTGATAACATATATGTATTATGGAATTGTTAAGTCAAATATAACCAGAAACCCGATTGCAAAAACATAAATCTGAGAAGAATATGACATAATAAGAATATACATATTAGTGGACGGTAATCTTGGTAAATTTCTATATATAAAGGTATGGATTAATATCTCTCGTTAGCTTCGCTGTCATTCAAAGTCCGCGACGCGTAGGCGACGGGATTATTAGTACCTATGAGCCTATTAGACAAAACAGCTTCGATAGCAACGTTTAATGTATGTGTTCTTAAATTAAATTCCTTCATAGAATCTGTATATTGCAAGACCGGATCGTTAGTTAGAATTTGTTGGTATTGTTTAAAGCAATTATATTATAGCGTTTTTTAAAACATCTAATTATAGGTTTAGTTAAATTTACAAATGATAAATATATCATATAATAACCGAGCAAACCAAAAAAATATTATATCTTTATTTTGATTTGGGAAATGGAAATGTACCAATGACTTTAATCTTTTCAGGATCAGGTTTTATACGATTTGAAGTAATAATATGTCTATGAAAGACACATTAAATTATTAGATTCTTTATTAAAAATCCGCCTTATTAGGATGCAATTTTAGGTAAGCTGCCCTATAATATGCTAATTTAGTGAAACATTTTATAGAATTATATCACCAATATATATTATTACATTTTCAAGCCTATAGAGCACTGAATCCATACTCCTATCCATAATAATAATAAATGATAAGGTGATATGCGCACTTTTTAAGTTTTATAGAGTCCTTTTTGGAAAAAATGGTTAATAGTACATTATTGTCTGCGTCCTAGTTTACCTAGTCAGTTATGTTGGGTAAAGGAGATATCCCTTACTGTTTTGTTCCGATTAGGTCCGATTTGAGATGGTTTTTTGTATAATTATCTTCAATCAACCGGAGGAGGCATGATTTTGATTTTTCTATATGCATTCACTTTTTCGGAAAGATTCAAATCAGTGGCATTCATGATTAGATTTTGTATCGTTTTTGTTTTTAATTACTTTGTTCGTCTTGACGGAGTTTTTCAGGTTACTGCTCGTTTCTGGCGGTTTTAAGTAATTTTAAATTGGAAATAACAAAGGTGTATTCGATAAAGGTCTATATAATTTATGCACAATATTAAAAAAAAACTTCTTTTTTATTTAAATGATCGGTTTTAATTGATATCTTACGCAGAGGGTGCACACTAAGTAACAGATGTTGACATTATTATTTAAAATCTTGTAATGGATTTGTAAGATGCATAATTATATCATTTGCTGGCGGAGTATTTATTTCAGTGTCTAGTATATCAAGTACGTAGCATTAGTTTTTATAAGTTTCAGGACAAAGATACCGCCTTCAGTAACCGATACGGGGATCTTAGCTTGTTTGTTATTCGAAAAAATACGTTACACCTGGCTTTAACACGTGTATGCTATTAATAGCATTCGCTGTAATGAATTGTGTATTACACAGTTCAACTTGTCAACAGTTTAACAAGAATTAGTTGAAAACGTTATGGAGTTTATAAGTTTATTTTGGGTAAAATATTTTTACAGCCTCCGGTGATAAATATGATTGATTCGCTACGGTATCGACTAACAATTTAAATGGTGGGTTGGATTTTTTGAGAATTTTTACCGTGGTATCCTCTTTATTATTCAATGACTGAAATGTAGACGTATACAAATTATTTTGATATTTAGGCTCGTTACTTTCAACGATATACTTGTACTTTTAGGCATTATTTGTGTCTTGTTAATGTAGCTCGTTCAAAAATAAAATTGGAGGCTCTGCCTACAGGTTAAAATAGTTATTATTATTCATAGGTCGTTATGGAATATTTCTTGGCTGATAAGACGTACAGCTCATTAGCTGGGGTGCTGAATTTTCCATGTAATTATTATATTATTAGGGAAATCAGGTTCATTTTGATGTAATTTCGATTGAACTTTGGCGACCGTGGCATTCTAAATTATTTTTTAAATAATTATTTTGTCATTTTTGTCCATAATTTAAACGATTAGCATCATTCTGATTATTATTAAATTTGGGAAACCTATTAAATGGTTGATTATTTCGCTGAAAAGACCTTGAGAAATTATCATTATTTTTTACGTCAGGTGATTGCGATTGCTAATATTTATGCAAATTAGTATTTGAGTTGTAATATATTTTCCTCTTTTTTTGGGTTCAAATTTGCTTCCGATAGCGCGATGTAAGTTTATTTTAAACCGGGTTGAGAGGTATATTATGTACTTAATTCCTGTTTACACGTCGGCAACGATTTCATGCAAATTAACTGTATTTATACGGTTCTTCTCCATATGTATACATTTGTCATAATTGTGGTGCACAATAATTTCCTGTTTGAGGTAACTAAACGCTAGTGACTGAATTTTCATCCCGTTGGTCAAAAAATGTTATATTATATAGCAGAACGGTTTAAACTTGAAACTAAGTGGATCTTTTAGTTTTCCAAAAATGCTTAATAAAACCATTTTATTCTGTAGTATAAATTTGTGTAACCGATTCCCAATTTTCCTTACAATTGGGAACAAAATTGTTTAAGAACCTAGAGTTCCCTTTAGTAAAAGAATCTAATAAATAATAATAATTTCTTTTATATTAGTATATTTGTAAAGAAAATAGTAAACAATGTGTATTTATTTCACAAGTCAGGAAAATAAGAACGATTGTTATTTTTAAGTCTTCCTAAAGAAACAGTAAATTTAGACTAATATTAGTTATTGGTTTATCAAGGCTGGAAAGTTGAGTTTTTTCCTCTATTGATACCTGAGCAAGCGAAGGATTCTAGAATTAAGTCACAAGCGTAGCGAGTGGTTCAAAGATAGAATCCTAAGCGTAGTGAGGGTTTCAAAGGTATGAGACGCTAAAAACTTTGCTACCGAGCGAAACACAAAATTTTTCACCTCACTACAGCGAGGAAATTTTTTACGTGCAAAAATAACCGCCTAAATATAATGGTAAATTTAATTTAAAAGTAATGTAAATTATATTTTTTTTAAATTGTTTTGTTTTAATTGTGAATTGATTAAGAATACGTAGAATCATTTTTTGCTTTGTACACTGACTGTTATTTTTCGAGTGCGGTATGAAATCCAATCATAATTTTATAATATATCACCCATTATACATTTAAAGTTATTATACTCAAGAAATAATATATTCTAAATATTATTTATTTGTTGTCTTATTTATGATTTAAGAAATTAAAATAATTTAATAAAACCAAAACGGAGTATGATAGTATTATAGCTTAGAACCTTTGTTCTAATTCTAAAACGCTTTTCCTTGCTAGCGAATAAAACGCAATTTTACACGTAGCAATTGAATGCCAATTCAAACTTTTCCGAGCGTGTGAGGTGAAAACAATATAAATACATATAAGGAAACAGAAAACATTTAGCATTTTCTGTATAATGGTATCGATTTTCCACATTTTTCTTTGACAATGTCGTAGTTTTCGACGAATTTAGATAATTCGTCATTCTAGAAGAAATATGAATATAAATGTACAGAATATTTACTCAATTACTAAAGATTTTATGAAACATTTGTCCTATGTACAGAATATTTACTCAATTACTAAAGATTTTATGAAACATTTGTCCTTCAGTAAAGGACTTTTCGAACTTCCGTAAAGGGCGGTCGAAAAATGTCGATAAATATTATAAAAATGTAAATTTAAAAATAAATATATACATTTTAGGTATAAAATGGAAATGTTTTTAATTTATACCTTGTGTACATTTATTAAGACTTTATGATTTGTTACATGTATAAATGTAAGCGTTAATAATGATTCGCGTTTGTCTTTATCACTGTAGGTTGTTTGAATTTAAAAATGCAGACACATTTGAGTGAGTTTGAACATATTGCGTGCAAATCTCGTGCACAATTCTAGCGAGTGCTAATTAATTAATACAGACCCACTATTGGTAATAGTGTCCGCTCTTGGTTGGTCATACATTCTGCGCTGAAGTTAGGATAGTACATTAACTACGTTGATTCGCATTTTGACTTCCGTACTGGAATAACAACATGCCTACAAAAGAACACGTTGGACAAAATCTTCAATAATGTATTAAATGATTATATATTACTACCAACAATATATTACTTATTTCACGACACCAGAGTATATTTTCCACAATTTTAAGGTCTCCCAATACTCATAAAATCGGTACCTATAATCGTAAATGCGTTTATATGGCCATTAATTCTTAACGGCAACTCCACTCCCATATTGTTCCATATTGTTTGGCTCGGTGTTTTATTATGCACATTTATTAACAGGTCCATGCCATCTTTACTCCCGATCAAAACAGCCGTAATGCGGTACACATTAAATTAATTGAGTGGGTTGATTAAATGCTATAATTACAGTGGTTTCTGAGCGAAATTAACCAATGACAGTCAAAAGCAACGAGACTACATAATATTTAAATAAAAAGATAAATACTTATTTACTATGAGCTTACATTTCGAAATATTCAACCGATGGTGAACTAAGTTCATGAGAGTGATGTCCCAATTGCAATGGGATAATTGTCAATAAGTTTTTTAATATGCATCTGTTTCTTGATTAAGTCAATATTATATTGAATTGTTATAGACTCACATTATTGAAACATTTTTTTAAAACTATGCTATACTTGGCAAAGTGACTTTTTTGGTTCATTTGTAGTAAATGTTATAAACCTGACATTATAAAGTTTTTTATAACATAAATGTTTTAAAAATGTCTCTCTTTTATGTTTTCACTGAGAAATTCTGCGTTTAACTTAACCGATTTTGATGAAATCTGGTATGAAGGTTGCTTGTACTTCGGGCAAGGACATAGCTTTCTTTTTCCGGGAGAACAATTATACGTCCCCTCGGAAATTTAAGTTATTACCTATTTCCACGCTAATGAAGTTGCGGGCAACCTCTAGTAACATTAGAAGTTTATATTGGATGGGTAAATTTTTTAAGCAATTCAAACTATAAAATTGGCTTATACAAATTTCCAACGAAGAAGTAATAAAAATATCTCAGAATTACAAATTGATAAATTAAATTTCATTTTGAGGTTACCAGCAGGTAAATTTACTTTCTTAGGAGTAGTTACTTTATTAAATAACATTTTTATAGAATTTACTCAGTTATGCCTAACTTAGTCACTTTCTTTTATACACAGTACATTCTAAGCAACTAAAAATATTGTAGGTGAAATATGGATACATTTTATAAGCGTTGTGTAAGATAAACTCGAAAGGGTTTCCATATTTAAGCGTCTTTTGAAAATCGAATGTTTAACGTTTGATTTATTTTTAGATACAAAATTTAACATAATCTGCTGACGCCTGTAATTTTAGTTCACTTAAAGGTTACCCAAAAGGTGACCACAATTTGGTATCCGCAAAAAAAATTGTAAGTCTTAGTACATTACTTACCACACAACAACCTTTTCTTACTTATAGTAAGAATTGCTAACGTGGCTGTGTGTCTATTAGGACAACAAAGTACGATAATATGTAGTTCATTGCGTCCTAATAAGATTCATTGTAATATTTGATTGCATATTTGCTCAGCGCCCCAAGCAATTGCTATCCTGAATGTCAAAGAGATAGTCACGTAGTATGACTATGGAATTAAGACCTAATTATTTCATATTTTGCATATAGTGTGTAATAAACATTTGTGCTCTATCATTTAAATCCATGTTTGTCTCAGTATTATAAGCAAGTTACATTAATAAAAAGCAACATTAGTAACAACAATCTTATTTAAATACGTGCTAAATAAGTTTAAAAATTGATCGAAGTTAATTCTTAAATTGGTTTGGATTATTTTTGAAAGTCTCGACTTGGATTATATGCTGCTGAATTATTTACGTTAGATATTTTTAAAGTGTCCTGTACCCAATTTGTTGTGACTTACATCGCAAAGCGCAATATTCACAGTTAAATCGATCATTATCAAGACGCTGCTGGATGAAGCTGATGCCCTCCAAAAATACCGGGGTTTTGCTATAATCTCCATGCTTAGCAGGGGGTTGAAGAACGCAGTAAAAGTACAAATTTCGCAAAACTTAAGTACAATAGGTATTATTACATGCAAAATGATAGCAAATCTACTATGCGTCAATTTATGCTTCCGTAAGGTCGACTAAACATAATGAGTTTCCTTAGGCTGTGATGTTAATTTGTCACTGGTGCAACAATCACTTTGTTTAGGACTTTTCTTTGGATCTAGCTGAGCAGAACAAATCGTTCATACTTTAATTAGCAGAGCAGTATACATAAAAAATTATTTTAAGATACACGTTTATCCGGCAATATTAGTAAACATCATAATTTAGTTGATGTGATACTACTCTTGATAAGGAGAAGTATTCAGAAGTAGATTACGTATTTAAATTCATATTAAAAAATACATTTAGTTTATAAAAGGTAATTTGAGAGTTTTAGTTAATATCCTAAGTTTACTAAACTTTAAAAATGTGTTTGAAATTGTTAGGAAAATATGCAAAAATATAATTGTAACTTACGGAGTTATAATCAGAATTTAATGGGATGGGTTTTATCTATAGTTAAAATAAAAACAATCCTAAAAATAAGGAAACCAAAACCTAAATTTGTAAATGTAACTGGAGATATTTTCGTGGAA
Source organism: Calamotropha paludella (assembly GCA_927399485.1). Classification (NCBI taxonomy): domain Eukaryota; kingdom Metazoa; phylum Arthropoda; class Insecta; order Lepidoptera; family Crambidae; genus Calamotropha; species Calamotropha paludella. Next base: position 11,708,336 of record OV656803.1, on the reverse strand, counting down.
GTAATATATTTCATACAGGCTTCGTACTGACGGCCAATCTGTGATGGCGTAAATCATTTCTCAGCCGCCATATTTCATGCCGGCCGTTGGCTCGCACACTTGATGTATTTTCTCTCCAAGTTTGTATGTTATTGTGTTTATCACGTGCTTACTGTTACTTCAATTGATCTATAGATATTAGTTTTGGTATAGAATTAATTGAAAGCAGAATATGTACTCTAATATCCATTGAATGATACGGATTATTTAGAGTCATCTGAAAGGCGAGAATGTTATCTATTGCACCCCTCTCCTGGTACGCCGTAGTGAATCTTCCACTTATTATACTTCTTTAGAGGGGGCAGATGTTTACCACTAATACCACTCAGATAACTCACTGCTCCCAGCTAAAGCTTAATTCAAAGATTTCGTCGTTTCAACATAATGTCATTGACAACCAACAGCAAAAATAATATTAAATAATCTATTCTACATGAAATCGCACTTTAATAATACTCACTCCTTCCTACTTTCCGAGGTACGTCTGTACCAAGACGTATGCCAAGAAGCTCGCGGCTGTCGAGCTTCTTGGCATAAAGTTGTCTTTAGACCTCCACTTCAGTGCCAATATCGAGTCGAAGGCTCAAACTGCAGCTAAAAAGCTTGGCGTCTAAATTAAGGTCGAGCGATATTTCACGCCGAGACAGCTTTTAACTCAATATAAAGCTCAAGTCCGATCTTGCATGGAATATTGCAGCCACCTCTGGGACGGTTCAGCAAAATGTCGACTAGCAGGGCTGGATTCGATTAAGCGCAGAGCTGAGAGGCTTATTAGTGACAGCAAATTGGTGAAGAGCAAGCTTCACACTTTAGCTCATCGCCGCAAAGTTTCCTGTCTGTCGCTCTACTACAGACTGTACTTTGGAGAGTGAGCTCAGGAGCTGCATTTGCTAATACCGCCGTCTCCTTTCTTCCATCAGTCATCCAGAACAATGCGGGTTACCACCCTTTCTTGGTGGCTATTCCTACCTGTCGCACGAAGCGTTTCGCAACATTTCATAATGCGCACAATAAAGGAGTGGAACTTCCTCCCTGCATCTGTATTTCCGAGAACTTATAAACCGTCCATTTTCAAAGCCAGGGTGAATAGGCATCGTCAGAGTTAGCTCGTTCCATCCTGGATATTGTCTTGGCCCTTGGTCTTGATTGGGATCAGAAGCGAACCCATTCCAAATTAAAAAAAAAAATGGTTGCCTGTAAAGTCGGTTTTACGGGCGAAGATTTTACGTGACAACGTCTTTTTCTCGGTAGAATATTTATTGATATGAATATAATTAAATTGCACAATAGGAACAAGGAATTGAATGAAAATAAGAATTGCACAAATTTTAACTATAGAAATATATTTTGTTTACTAAAACATTGTACATGTAAACTTAAACTTAACTAATTCCTATTTGAGTGTTTTTGTTGAGGATAAAAAAAACTATAAATCATTATGTAACAGGATGTTTAAATATTAATGCCTGTAATATATTTCGAAAATTAATAAATGAATAATTTGGGTTATATAGGAAATATATCTACTACTATTAAATATTTATATTATAAGTGATTTATACATTAATGATTTAAATGGAACAATCTTGGATGGTTATCAAAATTTATCGATATAAACAATTTTTTTGTATTATATATATCATAAAGAGTTTACAATTTCATATATATACTTATAATATTAAAAATCAATAAACTTTTAAATATTGAGAAAACATTCGGCGGGCCTCTCTCTCGTTCGGTGACTCATCGTAACGTTACCGAGCGTTACACTTTTTCATAAGTGACTCCCAGCCGCAACCAATTTATAAGACGTTGTCACGTCAAAACTATATGAGTATAGTAATAATATTCGAAAACATTACATCCATACTTCTGAACCGGGATCGATTCTGGGACATCTGGGTGGTGTTGCCATCAAAACTCATATACGCGCCACTGAACCACGGAGGTCGTACTATCATTTTATATATTTTTTTATTTAAAAATATAATAAAACATTAAGGCACGTATTATCTTAAAAGAAAATTCGTCGAGATTGAACACCGTTGCGTCACTATTGTTTTTGTATGGTGCAACCGTGCATTTCGCAGAATGATCATTTTGTTAATTGGGTTTAATAATTATAATTTTACAACAGCTCAGATTACCATATACGCAGCCGGCGTACTCTCTTTAATCAATAATTGAGACTAATACCTACGATTTATAGCTTTATCAGATCTTGTAATAATAAACTGTTCAGTATCATCTTTTGATTATATATCATAACATCTCTTACAGAGTGCTTTTAACATGTCTTTGTTATTTGTCAGGATAGCTTTAGTAAAAAATAAAAATATCTTTGACTAAACTCTTCATAGGAACTCGTCGTTCAAACTAGAAGAGAAAACGTGGAGGGCTTTCAGTCTTCTTGAGCAGCTGTCGACCACTCATGTAGATACTTCTTTACATTTAGAGCTCTATTAAGATTGTTGACGATAAATATGTTTTTGTGTGTTCCTCTTTCTTATTTTTCTACTCTATACTAAAAGACATCTCATATATATTTATTTTATTTTGTTATTTGAGCAACTACGTAGAGGATTTTACTGTTACTATTAAAAAACAACTTTTCTCAGGGGACAGGTTTAAAATTAAGTAGCATTTTTTACTCCAATACAATTTTTAATCAAGTGATTGACGATTTTAGTGTAAATAATCAATACATTTGTTGGCGTCGTATAGTTAACAAAATTGATACTTAAATATTAGATATTGCAGCATGACATTAGTCATGTTGATGTCTGGATTTCAATATATATATTGCTTAGATTTAAACATTAATTTTTACATAAATCTAGTTGTTTTGTACTTTTATGTTGCAGGTGAAGGGTTCCTACCTAGGAGGTCAAGATTCATGATATCTAGCAGGTATCATGACCAATATGCCTTCTCAAAGACTGCTGGAGTAGAAAGTTATTAAGAGGTTCTATAGTGCTGCTTTTATAGTCTGAGCTTTGAATACTTTTCTATCTATTTTTAAATCTCGACACACACTTTGGCACTGCAAAAGTATATTCTAACAGAACAGCAATGCTCTTAATGTCGACTGTAGTTTGTGGCAGTAATTCAGTAAATAGGAATTTATAAGTATATTTACTAAGCTTGAAAAGATGCTTGCTATAAAGTTGGATATGAGTTCTGTGTAGAAAGTTATATACATTAAAATTTTCCAGATTAGCGACTCACCTCCAGCTTTTGAAATAACTCGTTCAAGAATATTATTTTGATGTGCTTCTCAGGAAGTAAAACTGTGAAAGGCTCTAAAGCTTAAACATACGAGCATGACTCAATTTCACAAGGCAAACAGTACGCTGTGGTTATCATTTACTCTTAACACAGTGCTGTTTCAGAAAAAAAGGGGGCCCAAGTTATTTTTTAAACTGAGGATATTTCAAATAAACGTTCGAAATCGTAAGAACATTACAGGAATATAATATCGTATATTGATATCACTAAAATACTAACTTTCTAACACTTTAACCGGAATTTTTGCTGTCCACTTTCAAAGCCAGGGTGAATAGGCACCTTCTGGGTTAGCTCGTTCTATCGTGGATTCTGTCTTGGCCCCCGGGCTTGATTGGGATCAAGAGCTAATCTATATGCTGCCCTTGCCGCGTAGCTGTTAAAGTTTGATATTTATATGCTGATATAACAAAAAATTTTTTTTCTATTTCTAACACATAAAATCATAGTGAACAAAGATGTTTTAAAGAACATAAGAAAAACATATTTTTTTAAGTCACGTATAAGGTTAGTTGATTATTAGTATATAGGGGACCTGAAAAGACCTAGATGCGTACCCCATTGACACTCCGGGTTAAAGTAAAGTTTAGCGAAAACAGCTTCTCTCTCCTGTGCTCCTAGATTTTCCTTTGAATTTACGAAGGAAAATGAGACCAGATCTTATTGCAGACAAGAAGTTGAAATTAATTCGAATCGTAAACTCTACTGTTTCACCAATTGGAAACTTTATGTCTAGCTATTTCACTTTTATTTTACCCAGGTGTATTTTGGAATTCTCAAATTCTATGTTACGGTTTAAATTAAGGTGTTTTAAAGTGAACGTATTCATAGAATCACTGGAACTCGTTCCGTTGCATGCATCAAACGTGTCTGAAAGAGTTAGTGAGTTTATTTATATTCACGAACCATTTCATAGCCGAGTAGAATTTGGTCAATTAAGACCTAGCTACTACTCTTAACTGTACTTTGGTTAAATATTTTGTTTTTATTAATCTAAAATGGCGGCTCAACCTAGCAATTGGAAGGGGATTAAAATGACAATTCTGAGAATATGGGTATCAAATAAAAGTTAACAAACATTGGCAATCACACACATATATTTTGGAATATCATATTTATGTTACCATTTTGGAGTGAACTTTATATAGAAAAAATAACAGAAACAAGTGATACTGTTATCTACACTAATACAAACAAATCTTTATATATATAATTCTTCTGTGAGTGTGTATGTCACTGAACTCCTCCTAAACGGCTGGACCGATTTGAATGAATTTTTTTGTGTGTGTTCAAGGGGATCTGAGAATGGTTTAGATTCACAAATCAGTCCGGCAGATGACGCTGCAGTCGGCACAGCAACGCGTGGCCGGTTCAGCTAGTATAATATAAAATATGAGAATCAAATTCACACGGCATAGCAAAAAAGATTATGAAATCATAATTCCTTTTTAGTGTGCATTTAGTTAATCCGAAGATTAGGTAAAATAATAATTGGAGTGAGTAGTAAAATACATCCCTAAATAAATAAAACCTTATCTATTTAAATTATATATATTTATTTATTTTGCCATTTTCTGATATTTGTCACGGTCACACAGGTCACAGCAGTCTGCTGTAAAAAAAATTGTTTGAAATAAGTTGTGTCCTCCTCTTTTATAATTTTAATATTTTCTTCTATTTATAAAAGTATTTTATTTATTTTTAAAACAACAAACAAATTCGTATGATAAAAGATATACTGTACATCTTAGAAATCAACTTAAAAAAATAATGACAAAAGATAAATTGGATATTTAGTGAGATTATTTTTGCTTTTCAACCTATATTTTAAACTCTGTTTTTTTTTAACTCGAATATTTGTCAATTTGAGTACTTTGCTATTATTAATATTCACCAATAGCTCGTATTGTACTACAACAATATGTTATGATTTAATTTGGTTCCTATATATGACGAAATTTATTTCTTTTTACTTTAAAGACATTTTATTATATAATCGGTGACCGGTTGGTGCAACTATTGTAATTTTGTCTGATATTATGTGTGGTAATCGTAAAAAATTGTTCTTGAATCATGGTATCAGTTATTTATTAGTTTGGAACTAAGGTTTGCGAGTTATCTGGAATTTATTAATAATTCGATTGTTATATTAAGTCCTTATATAAGTTAGAGGTCATTTATTTAAACAACGATACCAACTCAGTTTAATGAATATGATTAACTTTAATCGTAATGAAGACTGTAGCATTAAATACTCAAAGGCTCTTCAATTCTACTCAAAATCCATCAACCTATGGCTTTAAATTCTAAAAACGTTATAAAAGTAACAGAATGTTATTTTCGGAGATCGAAATCGTTTGAGTATTTGGGCGACAGTGATCTGCACGACAACTGAATAGCAAATGGAAAGAGTCGTTTCACCTTGAGGCAGCCCAAATAATATATATCAGTCTTTCATTTGAGTCACACAGTCCTCACAGTCAGAAAAATAGTTGAGGATTGTAGCAGGTCACAATACCTATTTACTTTGAAGCCAAAATCTCTCACAAAAGTATATTTCCTTACCATGATTTACATCTCATTTCAAAATTAATAACCCTAAGGTTGTTGCAACGGCAAGTCGTTGGATCAGTGTTACCATCCGCCGGCCTACCGTGAATTAATTAATCCCGGCCGGGGTTGCCATTGTCTCGTGTAACTATCTCGGCCGCACAAGTTTACACATTTCAGAGAAATATGGCGCGCCGAGGTATTCTAACAGCAGGCGAGGGTAGAGTTGCCGCTACGACCTTATCTGAAATGTTTCAGTTTTTGATATTAAGAATCACGTGTAAGATTAAAATTTGATTTATTCAAGACAGACAAGAAACGGTACTCAAATATATATTCACAAAATGGTGCAAGTTTTAATAAATAGTTAAAATTACACAGACAATAGATTGCTTGAAGCAATTTTGATCAACATGTTATTGTTTTAAATAAATATAACATAATAACGATAGTAACTGTTAAAAAATTAGTCATTAATTGTTTAAGGTATTGAGGTTATGACATTATATGACGTCGGAATTGTTTGTCAAAACTTCTTTAAACAAAAAATACGAAGAAAAGTGAAACTTCCATGAAAGCGTTTAAAGTAAGAGTGAAATATCAGCAAAAATATATTGCAGATTTGTTTAAAGACAGTTCCACTGTCTGTTCTCTCGCATTTTGACTACTTGAAGTGCGCTTTAAATATTCAAACACAAACATTGGGTGCGTTTGGCAGAAAAAGCGCTCGACAGTGCTCGAAAGCAAAATGGCGACCGCTCAGCAGTAAGCGCCGCTGAGCGCTAAATGACGATTTTCTGTTAGGGCGCAAACTTAGCGGTCACTGGGGAATTTAACCTCAATTAATTATATTTTTATCAAATTTGCAGTGAAAAAGTTTACATTATGAATAATATATTGAATAATTTAGTGAATAACGATATTGAAGAAGACGAGATAGACGATATTCTTGGACTTACAAGTTTGTAAACAAACTTACCTAAGCAAAATGGCGGAAAACGTCAGCGCTGCGAAAGTTAAGAAAACGTGTCCTTGCCGAAAACTAGGTAGTTTGTTTCTCAGCGCTAGCGAGCGCCTACAAATACTTTTTCCTGCCAAACGCACCCATTCTAAATAATTTCTGTGCAAAAATCTTAAGAAAGCAAAACATATATGTATAACTCCATGTTCTGTTTCTGTATATTTATTATAAGTGGGATTAGTTATTAATCGGTATATATAAAGTGTGATTAAATAAAGTTTTAACTGGATATAGCTACCATCTATTGAAAAAATCTGAATGGCATAAACCTAAATATCATACTCTTTTACTCAACTTATAAACAGGAAAGGTTAAACACGCTTGAACTATAACCACGACTTGTCCACGGGATTTAGATAACTATGTATGTTTGCCTATACTGAGACGTAACTTAAGGAATGTTGCTTAAGATTTCAGGAGCCTGGCAGTTAGCCGAGCTTGATATTAAGAATTATGAGGGATTTATAGAAACTTGTTGATTATCACCGCTTAATTTCACTTTTTTAGTTAATAGTAGATTTCCGTTCCAAGTAAAAATGCATCAAATGTGTTTTTCGGAACTGGAACTGGAACTGGAATACAGACTTGCACTTTTATTTATTCATAACATTTAATTTGAACACTTTTATTGGAATCCCGCTAATCCAAATTTACAAAATATTATTCAAAATTTCGTTTTAGGAAATCTATGACCATAAAAGAATAGTGTAATAAAATCAATATTTGATACCGAGAACAATTAGATACATATTAGTTTGATAAGTTTTTTGGTATTTTGATCAAGTTATCGATCCACGTTATGGCATCAGGTAGGATGTATGTCCATCCTTTACACTAGTGTCCTTAACACAAGCCTTACAGTGTTTACTTCGGGCGAGACCAATTGTTGTAAATGTAAGTAATATCGTTATTATATATTATATTATTATTAATAGTATAAGTTTTGTTTGTTACAAATAGTGCTTTTATATTATATCATAATATGTTCGTTTCTATCAAAATACTGAAAATTTAACAAGATCAGAATTGGTTTGTACAAAAATAATACAAAAAAGATGGATCCATTCCAAACAAACGTAGAGAAAAGATAAAGCAACACAAACATTCGGAGGACGTTTCTCGCGTTTATTGTTTTGCTTTTCGACAATACTTGTCGCTACCATTGAAGACAAATCGGGAGTTTCGAACGCACTGGCAAGAAAAAACGCAGGTTTAATGGAAATAATATAATAATAATTTAATAATATTTCTTACAGTCACACCAATTAGCCTAACCTAAAGTAAGCACTGTATGGCTTGTGTTATAGATACTAGGGTAACGGACAGACAAACATATAAAATACCTACACACATAGTTAAATTTATTGAAATATATATAAAAACCCATGACTTGGGTACAAATGCTCGTTTTCATCACACGAACATTTGCCTCTTCCCGGACTCAAACCCAGGACCATCGGGGCGAAAGGCAGCATCGCTACCGTTGCACCAAACGGTCGTCAAGTTCATGAATAACCAAGTTTATTAATAATTAAGAGCTAGGATTGGTTTTAGTGGATCTTGCACTCTATTCTAGCGCTTCCCTGAAAAATATACTTCACCTAAAACCATCTTAATATCGGTGAAAATAAAACATGTTTCACATATTTACTTTTTCACTTCCGAGCATATCACAACCATTACATTCTATTTAATAAACCACAAATTCTCGCTAGAGAACAAAGATGTGTTTCTAGATTGCCATGTGAGGCTATTGAAATCTGGAAAAAGCCTAATTTCAATAGAGATGAAGGTTGGAGCTCTCCACATACTTAGGATCCCATAATTAATAAATTTATTTTTCAAAAACACGCTACAAGACCTAGTGGTGTAGTAAACACTTTTTTTTAATAATAAAAGTAAAACAGAGGTCCGTCCTTAATTTTATTTTTATGCGTTGAAATGAGTGTTATTCTTGATAAACAACGTAATGTATTCGGATTTGGGATTGGTTACGAAGAAGATGTTATATATCCGACCCTGAGAATCTGAGAAACCCTCAAATCTATACGAGTATCTTTTTTTTTTTTACATCGAGCCTTGGCCCTATTCCTGCTGCTACACACAGGAATCTACCTGCCTATGTTGGTTGTGTCATAAAATTATTTAATTTATTTTGTTATTTTCTTTGATTATATAATGGCAATGTATAATGTCTATAAACCGGAAAAAACCTATATATCTATCGTTAACAATTTAATAATGTGATGTGCGTCGGTCTTGTTAGTTTCTATTTTTGTAATTACAATATATTTTTAAAAGAGCCATTATTGCATATTGCAAATTTTCACAGGTTATATTTTGATAAAAATTTTATCCCTATTTACTTTTTTAGAATATTTATTTCAATAAGACATGAAAACCTAGGTGATAATTTGTATTAGTATTTAGTTATAAAGTCTGGTTTAATCTTTTTTCACAATGGACCTAAGAATAGCTCAAAATTTTCCGTAATTAAAAAAACTCTGTAACTTGTGTATTAACCTATTTGTTTAAAAGTCCTTCGCCAAAAATATATGTGACACACATTATTAACACTAATAACACTGTATCATGTGTAGTGTCTCTGTAATTACCTGACAATAAACCTGAAATTGAACATGAATTACATTAAATTTGTCTTCGTTATCACGATATGTAATAGCTTCAAATCTCAGTGTCTTGAATAAATTAATGTCCGGCCTTAAAGGCGAGAAAGGTGGTTGCAGCTGGCAATACATATTGCAATACATATAAAATTGATATAAAAGGTAATTCCTTTTATAAAAAGAGAAATTATTACCCTTATCGGATTATAACAAAGTTACTAGTACGATCAGTCTAGAAAACGTACTAGTAGATAACAGCAGTTTTCATGTCCAGTGTGTAAAAAAACGCAGCCAAGACGTCCTATATAAACACCATCAATCAACCCACGACAGAACAATCGGGAACGGATTGTGGTCGACAAATTGAATGTGCAGCTTATTATTGTGTTTTTGTTACCCCGTTAAAGAAAAATGAAATAATGTTTAAGCCAGATATTAAAAAAAATATGACGGTCTAAAAGGCGTGGGAAATGGGTTGACGCAATGCGTATGGTGTACTGTTTAGCAGTGCTCGTAGTCAAAATATTTGGATTATTTTAATGCTCGCATTCAGACGGAGAGGTAGTATAGGCAAAGGATGTGGAGCCAAGTAGAAATATTAAAAGAACAGATTGAGATCTCGTCTTTTAACATAATACTGAAATCAAAAGTTTAGTTAGAACAAACATAGAGCTGAAAACAATAGTTATGTTTTTCGCTTTTATAATTGCCGAAACGACAAATACATTATTAGTATTTATTCCGTTTGTGTTGTAAAGAAGTTCAGGTTCGTAGTACATCAGCGAGGTACGATCTTGGTCTACTTGGTTTAAAGTTATAAGACATATATACCGTCGATATAAGCCTGTGAATTAGCCCATCGAGGCTAAGGCCGTCTTATACGCTACTTGACAACAAATTTAAAACTATTAAAAAGTTAGTTTTATAAGAATGAATGTGTAGCACTAAACAAGGAAATTTACATTAAATGATATAGTATCTTTTTAATTTTATTTTTTTGCATCGAACCTTGACCCTATTCCTGCGGCTGCACACGGGTACACAGATATAGGTGATTTGATTATGTACTCAATCATAATCAAAAGTGTGTTCACCAAATTATATTTTTTTGCTTCTTTATTTTTGTAGTTGTTCCAGAATTTAGCTTCGTAGGCTAAATTATGGCTATAATGGAGTATAAAACATTTGCCATGTGGAGCCGCACATACAGTAAACTGACCGAAAACGTACAAAGCGCCAAAACTTCACACCTAAGAGTGTGGTAAAAAGCCATTCATGGAACCAAAAGTAATCATCGGCTACTGCTCGAAGGTAACAAATGAGTAGCAGCGTTTTCTAAATTATGGTATTGAAGTCATGTAAGCATCTCCTGCTGAGCGTCACAATTTTAGCGAAACGCCTATATTTGTAGGAAGCTTCCGTACAGCGATGAACGACTTTCGGCTCTGGTGACGATGGTGACATTTATTGGATGGTTAATTAGTTAGTTAGAGCAAACGTTAGTGTATTAGATCGCATTTTGGAAAGCACTAAACTTAAATAACAAAAAATATAATAATTACATAGCCATTTCCTCTTTGTCGATTGATTAATAATAGGGGTTAAAGTATGAAATTGCCGTTTTATTGCAATAGGTTCTTTGAATTGACATAGAATCTTCATGGTTTGAGGTTTTCGAATGAAACTTTTTTTAAATGGTTTCTATGATGTTCTTTTTTTAAAAAATGTAAAACATTTGAATATCGACTTTCAATTGTTTTTGTTATTCAATTTAGACAAGAAAGATGGATACTGCGAAAATTCGAGTTATTTTTGAATACGAGTTCCGACGCGGAACTAACGCGGCAGAAACAGCCCGCAATATCAATGCTGCGTTTGGAGAGGGGTCTACTAATGAACGCACCGTGCGATTTTGGTTTAAACGCTTTCGTGATGGAAATTTCGACTTAAAGAACGAGCCACGAGGAAGACCGCCCACACAGGTAAATAACGATGAATTAAGAGAGATAGTGGAAGCCGATCCTAGTCAAAGTACCCAGGAATTAGCGGCATGGTTTAACGTTACCTTACCCACAATATTGACTCACTTGCGTCAAATCAATAAAATAAAAAAATACGAAAAATGGGTGCCTCATGATTTGACTGATCTGCAGAAAGAAACGCGTGTTGAAACTTGTGTTGCCTTGTTGAACCGGTACAGAAATGAAGGAATATTGGATCGAATTGTAACATGTGATGAAAAGTGGATTCTTTATGATAACCGGAAAAGAAAAATGCAATGGCTGACCCCAGGTCAAATGCCACAACAGTGTCCTAAAGCAAAACTTACCAATAAAAAGGTAATGGTAACTGTTTGGTGGTCTCAGCATGGTGTTATTCACTATAGTTTTCTCCGATCTGGTCAAGCAATAACGGCAGATGTCTATTGTGCCGAACTCCGAACCATGTTGACAAAACTAGCAGTAAAACAGCCCCGACTCATGAATCGATCTTCACCATTATTGCTCCACGACAACGCGAGACCTCACACAGCACGAGAAACCATTTTGACCCTTCAGGAACTGCAGTTAGAAACCATTCGTCATCCTCCGTATTCACCAGACCTTGCTCCAACGGACTACCATTTTTTTCGTGATTTGGACAATTATCTACGTGACAAGAAGTTTTCTTCCCAGGAGGCAGTACAAAATGCTTTCACACAGTTTGTGCAGTCTAGATCGTCGGAATTCTATCGCAAAGGCATTAATGACCTTCCCATTAGATGGCAGCAATGTATAGATAATAATGGCAACTATTTTGATTAAATAAATTTGTTAAAAATTTAAAAAATAAACAATATAGATTTTCAGTACAAATCGGCAATTTCATACTTTAACCCCTAATACTTGTAAAAATATTACACTCGATGTTGTAGGTAGTAAAACATGAAAAGAAGGCACTGGCTTAATTGAACAATTTTAATAGATTGGGGGAAAAGAAAAAGGGAAAAATTCAAGACATTTATTTTTTCAAAGTTTATTTACATTCTTGAAGGTAAAGAAATGATCCCGTTGCTGTGGAAATGGGACTACTGATCAAAAAAACGCAACAAGTAGTTTTGGCAGTCCTCTCTTGATGTTAACCTGACACTGCTTAAAGAATTCTGAAGAGAACGAAACAGGTGGAAATCTAAAGGTGCAAGGTCTGGGCTATATGGCGGATGCATTGACACTTCCTAGCCAAACTCTCTTCATTTTTGTTGAGTGGCTGAAGATGTATGTGGTTTAGCATTATCGTGATGAAAGACCTCACCCTTTCTATTAATCAATTCCGACCTTTTTCTCTCAACTTCCTGCTTTAATCTCATCAACTGTTGGCAGTAGAGATCCGAATCTATGGTTCTGCCCGGCGGTAAAATATTATAATGAATAATGTCCTTCCAATCCCACCATAGACACTACATCACCTTATTGCGAGTTAACTTAGGTTTTGCTACAGTCTGTGAAGCCTGACCGACCTTTGACGACGACCTTTTTCGCACTTTCTTGTCATATATGATCCATTTTTCATCATCAGTTATAAATCTCTTTAACAAAGTCCCCATAAAGAATCGCAAATGAGTACACGGTTTTAGCACCCAAATTTCAAATGGGTCAAAACTGTTTTGTGGTCGATTCCCAGTTCTTCAGCTATGTCGTAACTGCTGATATGCGGATCGTGCTACAATTTTTTCAAAAATAGCGTCCATTTTATCCGTAACAGGGGATCAGAGCGAGGTGCATCTTTGACATCAAAATTCCCGGATTGAAAACGCTTAAACCAACTCTCGCTACTCTTGCTGACACTTCATTAGGTCCATAAACGTCACAAACTTTATTCGCGGCTTGCGTTGCATTTTTCTTTTTTATAATAAAATTAAAAATGTATATAATTTCTTCATTCAATTCGCTCATTTTGACAAAAAGGAAAACAAATAAAATAATAGTGGGAAACAATATTTTCCTACTTTGATTCTTTTTTTAAAATGTCACCTTTTTAATGTTACGAAAACCAGCCAGATACAAATAGTATAACTAAATTTTATTACAAGTTTATACATACTATATGCGAAAAAACTTTTCCCGACCTAATATAATGTAAATTTAGTAAAAAAAAATTGTGTAGTTGCCTTTTTAAATTTATAAATTTTGTTTTACATACTGATCTTAAATACATATTAAATATAATTAAAAACTTTCATAGTCAAAGCTGAGGGAAAGAAATAGCTTCAATTTTATAAAGATTCTAAATAAAATATTTTCGCATAGTTGAATTAATATAGTTGAGAATATTATATTTTTACAAAAATAAAGTAGCATACGTTATAATAAAGTATGGTTAGAAAGCCTACTTTTACAGCAGTGGTGATAAAACCAGGCTGATAATGATAATGTCAACATTCACGACTTGAGCAAAAAATATTTTTTTTCGGGGTTTAAAACTTCCCGATCTAGTAGGTATACCTACTAGCCTAATACGTAACCTAACCTGCCTGCGATAAAACACAAAAACGAAAAATCACTTAAATGTTAAAACAGCGTCTTTACAGAATAACTGTGCAGCTTCTTTAAGCTAGGGAAACCAGTTTGGTAAATTACCTATTTTGCCGGTATAAAGTGCAGTAAGTTCGAAGACACTGCTACTTGTTAAGTCTTGTGTAACGGGAATTCCCAAATGATACCCTCATTCGGAAACTTTGGTAATGAACTTGCAGCAAATTGTTTAATGCGCCAAGTGAATATTCACAACCATGTGTAACATACTGTTGTTACACATGGTTGGAATATTCACTCGGTAGATTGGTAACGATGTTTGAAACACTCTAAAAATGAAAAAGGAAATAGATTTCTTTAAAAAAATGTAATAACGTGTTAAAAAAAATATTAATATTCTTTTTAACTGAATGTTTTTTTTTCTATTTGATACAAACATTATGCTATTGTTAAGCGCTAAGCATAAGAGAAAAACTGGACCAAATTGGAAATACATATAAATGTACATGACCTCGTATCATCCCATGATCCTAAGATATTTATACAACTACCATATTTTTCTACTTCTTCATTCAATACAGGCGGTATTCGTAAATCTATGACTTTAAGCACCTATTTAGCGTCTGGAGAATGTTTGCTTGTTTATTCCAGCCATCCCAGCTCTGCCAAGCGCCTTCACTTTGATGAGAACTTCCTGGAGGCTGCCCAGAAAGCTGAGATGCTTCACCCGGTAGTGGGCCACTCCTTCACATTCCATTATGACATGGGTGGCTGTTACTTCCGCTTCCATGCATTCTCTACATAAAGGGCTGTCGGTGATACCTAAGTAAAAGAGAGGTCTGTTAAGGTTTCCATGACCAGTAATGGGCATACGTCTGGAAGTCTGGAGACTTGAGCATCCACCCTCGGTGGTAGGAGTTTAGCTTGTCTACACGTATCCAGAGAGCTTCACTATTGCTGATGCAGTTTTGATGTGTGTTCACGGATTCTGTTATTGGCTCGACGTGACTCAATAGCTACACAATGCCTGTAGAGTCAACTTGCTGTCGGAGAGGATTCTGATATTACAGCCTTTTACCTCCCGTGCTGATATCGCCTTTAATACTTAGGTCCTCGGAGAATACTCCTGCGGCGGTCCCCAATTTGGATTTGAATATTATTACCTCACCTGACTTGTGTGTTACCTTAGGGTTATTCTCCTCATTGAGATGGATTTTGTATTTCTTGTCGAAGGTGAAGGTAGACCTTATTTTATCATAGGCAGCTGCGAGAAGCGGAGTGTCCAGCCAATCCTTTAGCAAGCCGTTAAAGTGTGTTACTTTTTCAAATCTTAGCCTCAGCTCAGCTGTTTAATATGGAGATGGAGTGGGGTTAGATTAAATGCATTGCTTCCAATGCCGGGCCCTGCTTATACATCTTATGAGGGCACAGCCAGCCTGGCCTGGATTTTGCCGTTTCTTGACACAGGTTGATTGGGTAGTTTGGACCACCATACCATAGCTCCGTAACTTATCACATGAAGATTTTGGGGGTCAGACCCCAACGCTTGCCTACCATCTGTTGACACCACCATAAAACAATGCTAGCCGTATTGAACTTGTGGTCTATGTGGCTGTTCCATTTTAGTTTGTTGTCCAGAATTATAAATAAATATTTTACCTCCTTAGACAGTTGTAGCCTGGTTCAAAACAGTTTTGGAGCCTGGTGGCTGCCAACATTGCGTTTGTTAGTAAATATTACCATTTCAGTCTTGAGCTCAGGGCTGCCTGCATGGTGTCATAGATAATACTGGCCTAAAATCATATAGTTAGAATAGTAATGTCATCTGCATAACCTATGGTGTAGAAATGGTTGTTATTAAGTAAAGTGATGAGGTCGTTTACTACCATATTCTAGAGCAGTGGCGAGAGTATGCCTCTTTACGGAAATCTGTGCGCCATATACGCTCCCGGGGTGTCTCCTGCGACCCTTACTATCATATCAGGTGCAGATTTCAGTTCTCCTTCGCGTAGATGTTTGTCGCATATCCTTTTTAATGTTTTTAAAAGGAAAGATCATCCCATTACCCTAAGATATTTATATAAACCCCATATACTGTGGGATTGGCTACCCAGAAGTATTTACTCCTAGTGGAATTTGAATTGACCACAGCATACGTAGTCACGGTCTATTAGGAAACCGATCGTCTATATGCGACTTTCAATCAAATACACTCTATTTATAACACATTTAAGAGCTGCATTGGCAGTTGGTAAAATTGAGGCGGCTTTGCTCTGCTGTGAAACTCTGCTATGTGAATGCAGCCAGCTTTTCAGTTTGGAATTAGTTTATAATTTGTTACCTATTCGTCCGTTTGCACCGATTTTGCAGTTAAATTTCAGCAACCATAAAAGTTTCAATATCGTCTGTACAGCGAGAAGCCACTTCATTTTGGTCTGAAAGCTGAAACTTTGTCCCTCAGTCAGGCTGCCATCTGCAACGGATATAAAATATACTTAATACATGATATTAAACGTTTAAACAGCATAGAAGATAATAAAATACCTACGTATATTTATTAAATAATAAAATTATTGTTAAATGAATAATTAAATGCTGACCACGCACCTGCACTGCCAGAGATGTGACATTTTAAAAATAACGGTATTTAAAATGCAAAATACCTATTTCCATTTTGTATTTAAATACTTAAAAGAAAAAGCATTTTATATTTTATTTGAAATACCTTTTAGGACATATTTTGTATTTGCAAAATGCAAAATACTTTTTGCTAAGTTTTGTAAACATCGAAGAATTAATAATTAATGCGCTACAATCTTCAATTAAAATCTTGTTACAATAAAAGGGTACTGTAAATAAAACACTATGTAACTTGGTCTGATCAGCTTCGTTTATTATCGACTCTTTTCGTATGAATTCGGGATTATTCGGTCACCTGACCGTGCGATGAGTAGGAAATAGAGAACATACATAAAAAGGAATTGTTCCTTACAGAAGTGAGAAAACTTAAAAATGATTATAAAGATGTAAATAATACACCTCAATCATCACACAAGAAAGAAAAAAATTAATCCTACTACATGTTCTATGATGATTCGGATTCCTCACTAGCTAGTGATAGTGCAAATGCAAACACCGCTATTGACCTAGAATCATTGCAATATTTGAAGGATAATGATGTCAGCCTGCAATCATTAAATAAATACCCTACAGTAAAGATATTATTCTTGAAATATAATACCTGATTGCCTAGCTCTGCGCCAGTAGAGAGGCTTTTTTCTTATGGTGGCATGATTATGAGACCATACAGGAGAAAGACGAGCGACAGTGTTTTTAAGAAAATTATTTTATTAAAATCTGTTAAGTAAATTTAATTTAAGTAAGTTATCAAAGTAAATTTACCAGCCTGTTAGCTGGGTAAAATAAATAAACTTTTCAACAAAATAAAGATAATTTTATACTAAAAGTTTTTTATTTAATAAAGCATTTTGTAAATACGTATTTTGCATTTAGTAATTTAAATATAAAATGAAAAACTATTTTGTATTTGGAACAACAAAATACAAAAGTAATTGCACTTTGCTTTTTTTTACATTTAATAACCTATTTTGCACATCTCTGCGCACCGCTGCCCACTAAACCAAAGTGTATTATAAATTGTTTTTGAAAAAAAACGATCGCAGCTATCTATTTATTTAAAACATGTCCTTAGCGATAGCCAAATGTTTATTGAAAAGAACTATTTTTTTATTATTAAAATTATCCGTGATGGATAAAATTACCTTTTAGTACTTTCTTGCTGCAACTTCACTACAAAAAGTAATTAAATATCTCCCACCGTTAAGGCTGGGTATTTTACCGTTGAAATTCCTTTTATTTTGACGAGATGATGTTTCCCCTATAAAAGATGTAACATAAAATAATTCAGATCTAAAACTATGTGTGTACGGAATTACCATATGTACGGTCTTATACCGCACATTCTTTATGCGAAAAATTTCAACTTGTACACTATAGATATTGTTAATGTATTATATATAACTTAACAATATCTATAGTTCTATAATTTTTATATATTTTATGCATTTTCAATGCGATCTTATAAGATAAATTATTATAATAGAAAAATATCTATAGTGTTTAAGTTGAATTCCGTTCCGCTATCGGCCACAGTCGAGGAAGGACCCATCTTTCAACTACCTTTTTTATCTGTAACTTTACAGTTATAAACTTAGTGAAGAAATCTTTTCTTTTTATCTCCGCAACATCATCATTTTCAACGTCGTGCCAGTAAGTAATGGCTTACAACGTGACAAACACGCAACAGAACCAACTTCAACATCTACCTGTACGGTGTTCGTGGTCAATTAAGTGATATTTAGATTTATTGAAAAAGACATTTAAACCCCCTGGCATTACAAAAAAGCTAAAATACGTTTTAGTTTATTTGTACTTATAAGTCAAAATCGAAGTTGTCAAGTCGTTGTGTACTGTATTTTTATACAAAAGTTTTTTTGATGAGTTAAACCTTTTAGCGCTCGAGTTTCTTGAAATCCTTTCATATCCTTTGCTTTTATCATAAAAGAAACATCTCTGCAAAATTTCAGCTTTCCAGGTCCAAGGGTGGGCGTTGATGAGACAGGATATTACTTTTTATTTAAATAGATTTTAATTTCACGATGCCCTGTGAATGGAATATCCTATTTGAATAATAGTCTAACGGTGCTTATTATTCACTTTTGAAACAATAAATAAAATTGTTATAGTGTTATATTTAGCCGTGTATATTAGTAACGCGCCAGTAGTCTTTTTGTTCATATTGATGTAATCTCTAAAATTACACTATTTTTTTCTATCGTCACTAGTTTTAGCAGCGCACGCTTATTTTATTTTTTTACACCTTGGGTAACATTTAAATTTTTTTCAAAACTATAGCCAAAATTCATCTTGAAAGTGCATTCTAAATAATGATTGTTTAGAAGAATATTTTAAATCGGATGTGTAGTTGCCCGGGACTTCACCACTATGGCATCACTGGCCACCTCAAGAACAAAGTTTCGACCAAGCAGACCAGAGAAACCAATTTTTTTAGTAAATAAGTAGGTTTAGGATTTTAAGGAATAATATCTCGAAGCTGACAGTGGTAAACCCAAATTTTCAAATTTTCTTTAAATAGTAATCAATTCTAGTTTATCCCACAAA
The DNA here is from genome assembly GCA_927399485.1 of Calamotropha paludella. Lineage (NCBI taxonomy): Eukaryota > Metazoa > Arthropoda > Insecta > Lepidoptera > Crambidae > Calamotropha > Calamotropha paludella. Next base: position 11,689,101 of record OV656803.1, on the reverse strand, counting down.
AGATCCAGAATTTTATTACAAGTAGTAGTATTCTTTGGATCACCCTTTGGCTCATCATTCTTGTGTGTCCGATGCCCATACACTTAAAGCAAAGGAGCGGTAACGGTTCCAGAGCTTTAACTCTTGCCGAGCTCCTCCCCACCAGAAAGCGGCCAGCGACAACCAGACGCGCTTGCCTAGAAGATATCTTTTCAATCGTGACTTGAAGACCCCTAAATTAACTTCTTTAACTTCTACATCGGAAGACGGTGTAGTATACCACTTTAGGTGCAACAAAAAAGAAAGGAAATTAATAATTGTAATATAGTATTTTAGTGTGTGTTAAGTATTATTGTATCTTGACGCTTGCTTTAAACAGCGTTGCTTGAACAATACAATGTAATTTATTTTTAATACGTTAATAAATAAAGAAAAAAAGTTTTAGACAAAATATTTACTATTGTTTGTATGAATAACAGCAGTTTTAAACGCATAAGTTTAAAGATTACTGGTTTCTAAATATAGTAGGGAGTAGGCATAAGGAGACAGAATTATGATGCCACAGCTTTAGCCTCACTATGATAAATTGCTTCGGATTATTAGTTCTAGCAATTCCTATCATTATTTAATATCATTGTATAACTTAGCTCAGAATTATCCTATCATTTTTGTATTATTGTTAAGGCTACTTCTTATCCTTTTCATTCACAGGAAAGGCTCAGACCAGCAGTGGGCACATTGCTAATCTGGTGATAAAATGAAATATTGATAAAGTAAATTAAATTAAAAATAAACACAGAGCCAAAAATTCGAATTATTAAAATTTTGTTAAGTAACTAAAATTAATAAGTCGTTTGGTTCATATGCACTGCGTCTGTGAGTCCCTAATACAATTTTATTAAATTATAGAAGACATCATCACGTACATAAAAAATATATACATTGCTCTGAAAATGCAATGTATATTTCACTGTACGTAATATAAATCCATCATATTCAAACAGAATTTAAACTAAGGCATATGCGGCACTCATAAAGATAATTTCACTGTGGCTTACAAAGACAAATTACTGAACATGGAACTAAAACTTCATGTCACGTATTCTAAAGTGGCGTAAGCTTAGGTAGAGGTATTGTACTGAACTTTTAACCTTTCGCTATCAGTTGAGCAATCTTGATAAAATAGTGAACAAATCTTTCTTAGAGTATATAGAGACACTGGCTGATCTGACCACGTGTTCCTGTGTTGTAAATTAAATTGAAATCTATGCTAAGTCGATATAAATCCAGCAAAATGAAAAAAAAAATCATCAAATTTTTTTTCGAAGTCGAAGTTTTGGATTTAATTGCTTTCAAAAATTGTGTATCTATTAGTACATTATATCAAAGAAATACTTTGTGTGTTTGTTACCATATATAGTTACCTAAGCCTAAGAATAACAGTTTTTATAATCAACTAGTTGACCCGGTAACGCTTTGCTATGGTAACGTTAATTGATACAATGGAAAAAGAGCGGGAAAAAAAGCGGACAGACAAACACACAAACAACAAATTTGTGTTCTTAGATTATAGATTAACGTTACCATAGCAACGCGTGGCCGGGTCAGCTAGTCTATATAAATTAAATTTCCCTGTCACAGTGTTTCACGCGATGAAATAAAAACTACTCAGCTGATTTGTTACAACTTAGGACAGTATAAGTGGCCAAGTCAGCTAGTATATATATAATGACTGACTGACTATAGCTGACTATAGACTAATATATATATATATATATATATGTATTTAGTTCTATATGTGATTAAAGAACTAAACATTTATATAGTGCAATTACGGTAATTATTCATTTATTTGGTAAGCGTTTGTATTTTTATGTTATTGGGCCGTGATAATTAGAATAAGATATACACATATTTTTTGTGAATTACTTTTTAAGCTAATTTTTTACTAGAAAAACATCAACTTGTTAGTTTGAAGGCGTTTTATCTTGCGGTAAATTTTTCCAGTAAAATTGCTTTTGATATAAAAATCTCGCAGTTAAATGCAGGACTATCAAAAATATGTTTTAATTAGGAGTAATTTGAAATACACAAATGTCAAATACATTTGTATTTGCATTTACTTTTTCAGTGGTAATAACTTTCAATACCAACTGCGAGGTACATTAAAAAAGTTTTGCTAGTAACCATGAGTGGAGTCATCGGTAATAAAAGGGTTGCCAAAATGTTACAAGATTCAAAATTATTCGGTAAGGTTATTCGGTAGGTGTGTACCCTTCATTTTACCTTACATGTACCCTAATTACGTCTAATATTACGCTGTTTGGCATATTTGTCAGAGCCTGACCCTTTGCACCATACGGTTTTTTTGTAATACTATTTATTTAAATACTCTTATTTTAAGATATAAAAAATATTTATAGAACCAAATAAAAAAAGTCAACGACGTTAGTTAAAATACTTCATATTTTGTTCAAACGATGTTAAATCTATAGTAAACATAAATACGGTCTACTGTATCTCGGCGATAAAATCAATTAACGTTACGAATGAAAGCGTTAAAAGTAGTGTTTATGCAAAAAATAGATGGCGCTTTAGACAATTTATTATTAGAAAAAGGGAGTGCTTTGACAAACATTGCAGTATCATCAATAATATCACTAATGGATTGAATCTGCGCTTCAGAAACGAAAACAATCCCATTTACTATTGTAACCAAAGATAAATATGTCTCATGTAATATTAAAAATAAGCTTTTTAATTCCTATACATAAAAAAGAATATACGGAAGCTTTCAAAAGCATAGGATTTAATTTCGGTTATGGCAAAGTACATTTAAATCCTTAAACAGTGGTATGCTCCCTGTCCACTTTGACAAAAATATTGAAACATCAAATATTTTGAAGTAACTTGTGTTTAAATGGGTTTCTACAAGTATGTCTCTTATAAAAGTTTCCAAAATATTTAATTCAAATAACTACATTCAAAATTTAGATTACCCCTATTTATGTAAAACACGAATTTTTATTGACTATATAATTTATCAGGTGTGATTAAAGAAATTGTCGATAGTAGAGGAAATAAAAAAAAGTGTGTGTGTACTTATGTACGCACGTAAGAAGTTATACTTTTTTAGCGTAAATAAACAAAAATAACTAAAAAATTCCTCCCGTTTGCCAGTAGGTACTCTTTGTTAGTGAATAGAAAGATAAATTTATAAATTATATAGTGATCAGTAAAAAACATTTAAAGATTAATTGATAATCTATATATCTGTGTATAGAATCAAGTAATATATCAAAAGCCATTAAAATATACTACTTATCCAATAATAATGTAAAAATAATAATAATTTATATTGTAAACAAATATAAAGAATACATACCGAATCAATAAACGAACTTAAAAAGTTTATAAAATAAAATCTACTTTTATCAGGAGTATTAAAAAATGTTAATATTATTATATGATATACAATTTTTATTATAATATTACATAAATTATTGTAAACAACCATATATAATTTAAAGTGACACACATACACACATTCATAAATATTTGAGTAACTGCCTTGAATATAGTTATCGGTTCTAACGAAAACCAAAGAGTATGTAATCAATCGCTACTTTTTACAAATAGCGGCCAACTTCATCCTGTTGCTTTATTCCATGGCGAATTTAGGTGTAGGTGTGCGCGCGTTTCGTAAAAATTCATTCTCATCATTTTTTCCAAATACACCAATAGGAGTATAACTTCAAAAATGTCTTACTTATGAACTTTGCTTAAGTAAGTACATAAGTTTAGTAATTTTGTATGTTTTATTAGTCGCAATCTAGGTGCGTAAAACATTAGAAAAAAGAGAAATTTGCATTGAATAATTTGGGTATCCTTGCAATATTATTGATAAATTACTTTTAATGATATTTAAATGTCTAAATTAAACCTAAAGTTAAATTAATTGCGATAGTGGAGCTATAGACAATTCTGTCGCTCCGCTATATTATCAATGGACATTGGTCTTTATGCCTCTCCGACATTTTGATGTTGCCGCATACATCAGGCCGCCCTCTTATAATGCCCACATTTGCCTACGGGCCGCATAAAGCGTAATGGACAAAAGTTTGGGCACCGCGTGTTATAGTGAAGACTTTTGTTTACGTTGAGCCGGGTTCGTTTTGGAAGATATTGTAGTTTTCTTACACCACAATTCTACTTACAACTGTATAAAAAACGTAAGTATTTTGTATTAATTATAGAGAAAAAAACAAAATTATACACATGGTGCTATGTAAAATATGTCGCCAAGTGCGATTTGTCACAAGTTGTATTTGGGATTTATATGTTTACCGCTATCACAAACTGGAGAGCAGCGTTCACTTGTTTATTTAAGAGACTGGAAAGTGTGTGTCTGCAATGCACCCAATGCATGAGTCTCCGGAGAGATGTGAAATAGTATGTTGTGAATAAATTAAACGATTTTGCCGATGCCAAAGGAGCGTGTATTATTTTTTTAGACAATGTGAACAATACGATTAATTAATTTTATCATTTTACATTTATTTTAATAAAGTATGACAAAATATGAAGATTCGTTTGTGATAAGATTTGCTTCTAAACAAAGGTCTGGCAAGATCAGGTAGGTGCTCAGATATATTCTTTGTGTAATCTTCTTTTTATTAGAATAATTAACTCATAATAAGGGACAACTTTAAAAGGTATTCTGATTGTCTTGGTTTCTAGGAAGATAAAGTAGCTTGACAAAATTTTAAGGAATCATATTTTGCAGTTACAGCTGTTCTATTGAAATGACGAATGCAATAATATTCAAGCTAAGAGGGCTTGTGATATATTTTTAATATTTCCTCTCTTGACTTGTGACTTTCGCTGCGATGTAAATCGTGTTGAACCGAGGCTATGCAAGTTTTTCTTGTTTTTGCCATCTCTGCTTTGTTGTTTTCCGTTTTAAATTGGATTTATTTCTGCTCCTATTATGACGCTCTTGGTGTCTTAAAATAAATTTAATGAGATTATTGCGCGGAAAGTAATAAAATTCTATGGTATGCGGAATGAAGATATTGTCTATCAAACAAAAAAAATATAATAAAGAATTTGCGACCGCTCAATAACATAATAAGTATAGTTGTTTCTAGATAATATTAGTAGTTTAAAGCAGACCCATCTCCCAGGCAGCTTCCGTTCACGAACATGACGATGAGCCAGTTTTTACAATAGGCTATGGCAGGATATGGTGGTACGATATGGTATGGTTTGTTTATTCATAGGGCTGAACTGTACCTCTTCAGTGAAGTAGATAAGATGATTATGACACTTTGGTCTGCTCCAACTTTATTTTCTCTCCAACTCCATTAGAGTTGCTTTTCAAGAAACATTACTTTTGCTTTATGAACGTAAAAATTTGATATATTCCTACATGCTCGTATTGATATATGTATCAGGTATTAAACTTGACTTGTCACTAAATATTTATCGATAATTAGGGCACAGGGATCACCTTAACAGCTCAGTGGATGATATTTTTATACCAATGGGCGCGAGTTTCATTTCTAATATGTTATTTAAAGCCAAAATGTTATTTTTGATTATGCATTTTTGTGTTCAGTTTTAACATATTGGCTGACACCTACTACCTTCTGGGGACTGGGCTTTATATATGGAGAAAGATACATCGATGAGAATGTGTCATAACTGTAACCCACTATCACCATCGTGTAGGCCTAGTGCTGATTGGTGGATGTTAACCACTGTAGGGTTTTCTATAGTACTATACAGGATGTTTCATTTAAGGTGTTAAGCCAGTGCTAGTTGCTAGTTGAGTACCATACCTATCGATTTGACCTCCCATGTATGGTTCGCGATTTTTTGTAGTTTTTGAGTTATAATTTTTTAGACATAAAATTTTTTTTTGAGTAATCTTTTTTTAGTAGTTTTTATTAATACGTTGCCTTTTGCTTGTAGTTTTACGAGCAAACTAACCTCCTTCCTTACTTTGACACAGAATGCAAAAGATTTGATTCATATTAAAAAGATTGGGAACAAACAGGACGGAATGGAATTTTCAACTTTAAAAATAAATAAAATAAAGATCTTCCTTAGCTTCTGACTAACTTTAAATAAATAAGTTATGTTAATAATTTATTTTTCATGTTTCCGATAGTGAATGGTTTATAAAAATATAAGGGCAATTTTCGCCGGTCTTTTTGAAAATTAAATATTTAGTATTTCTTCTTAAGCGCATGTACCTAAAAATTAACGAGGGAGTCTTTATCAATCGAATCCATAGGAATGGGTATTTTAGAGTATATTATCTTGGTACAAATGAGTACAATGGAAGTGAGTTAAAATGATAATGGTGTTTCTTCTCTGCTGTCAATTCACTTAATTTACTTTTGGCTACTAATGTTGTCTAAATTATGGTGAAAACGGTTAAATCGATAACAATTAATTATCCTGAGACCTGCTTTTTATGTTTCGTATAAAAATAAAACGCCTTTTTGTTTTTATTGGTATTATTAATATTTTTAATCATTTTAATATTTTTGGGCAGAAGATATTTTGCTTTTGTCTCTGTCAGCAAAATTAATTTCAGTTTTAATTTCCCAAGTTATAAAAGTTTAATGTTTTCAATTGCTAAGAGAAATTTTAAGTTGAATTTAAAAAGTCCACCTGTAGGACAAAGAAACGTTATATTTATTTAAAATTTTTAGCAATCTAAATAGTACCTACATGATATTAGGGGTTAAAGTATGAAATTGCCGATTTGTACTGAAAATCTATATTGTTTATTTTTTAAATTTTTAACAAATTTATTTAATCAAAATAGTTGCCATTATTATCTATACATTGCTGCCATCTAATGGGAAGGTCATTAATGCCTTTGCGATAGAATTCCGACGATCTAGACTGCACAAACTGTGTGAAAGCATTTTGTACTGCCTCCTGGGAAGAAAACTTCTTGTCACGTAGATAATTGTCCAAATCACGAAAAAAATGGTAGTCCGTTGGAGCAAGGTCTGGTGAATACGGAGGATGACGAATGGTTTCTAACTGCAGTTCCTGAAGGGTCAAAATGGTTTCTCGTGCTGTGTGAGGTCTCGCGTTGTCGTGGAGCAATAATGGTGAAGATCGATTCATGAGTCGGGGCTGTTTTACTGCTAGTTTTGTCAACATGGTTCGGAGTTCGGCACAATAGACATCTGCCGTTATTGCTTGACCAGATCGGAGAAAACTATAGTGAATAACACCATGCTGAGACCACCAAACAGTTACCATTACCTTTTTATTGGTAAGTTTTGCTTTAGGACACTGTTGTGGCATTTGACCTGGGGTCAGCCATTGCATTTTTCTTTTCCGGTTATCATAAAGAATCCACTTTTCATCACATGTTACAATTCGATCCAATATTCCTTCATTTCTGTACCGGTTCAACAAGGCAACACAAGTTTCAACACGCGTTTCTTTCTGCAGATCAGTCAAATCATGAGGCACCCATTTTTCGTATTTTTTTATTTTATTGATTTGACGCAAGTGAGTCAATATTGTGGGTAAGGTAACGTTAAACCATGCCGCTAATTCCTGGGTACTTTGACTAGGATCGGCTTCCACTATCTCTCTTAATTCATCGTTATTTACCTGTGTGGGCGGTCTTCCTCGTGGCTCGTTCTTTAAGTCGAAATTTCCATCACGAAAGCGTTTAAACCAAAATCGCACGGTGCGTTCATTAGTAGACCCCTCTCCAAACGCAGCATTGATATTGCGGGCTGTTTCTGCCGCGTTAGTTCCGCGTCGGAACTCGTATTCAAAAATAACTTGAATTTTCGCAGTATCCATCTTTCTTGTCTAAATTGAATAACAAAAACAATTGAAAGTCGATATTCAAATGTTTTACATTTTTTAAAAAAAGAACATCATAGAAACCATTTAAAAAAAGTTTCATTCGAAAACCTCAAACCATGAAGATTCTATGTCAATTCAAAGAACCTATTGCAATAAAACGGCAATTTCATACTTTAACCCCTATTACCTTATTATGTCAGTACCACCATTTGTCTGTCTCAGCCGCGCCAATTGGATATCGCTGCGATTCAATGACGACCATTTATTACTCTTTCACCTTACTATTCGGTCTCTACTATGAAATTGCCTATTCTTAACACTGGATAAGCCGAGCGGGTATTTCACTAGCATTTTGTGTTCAACTTGAAAATTCTAAATCCATTAAATTGTAATAAAGCTTAAAGTTATCTGTAAGTTTCAGGTTTTTTGACCGCTTTTGCGATATCACCGTTTCCTTTACTTAGGATCTCCCGACTGCCTTAAAATAATAATTTTTTAGAGGGCATATGAATGATTTTCTTTGCTACCTGTAGCCTTATCGTGTGAAGGGTTGCATCATATGAGATGACGTGCCATAGGTACTTATACTCATAGGTACTTACTTATTCGTCCCTTTCGCATAAGATATAGGGTAATCGATAGTTTTAAAAATCATAAAAGTTCTTATTGTAGCAATAAAAACAATCCGGTTCTTTTTAATCCTTTGGAAAGAAAAATAAAATATGACTGCCCAGAAAAATTCGAAGATATAAACAGAAATATACACTATATGTAATATTTTAATCGTGCTTACTTCTGTTAAAGCTGACGAGTTTCTTACGTCCATTCTGCTTGTCAGATAAAAGACATCATGAATGGTTGGTAGGTAAAAATGTCGGACGATTCAATACAACTTAGTTTAAGTGCATTTGAATAATGTTTTATTTAATTTTATTATAAAGCGACCGTCTTGGCTATGGTTAGCTTCATAGTGTAAAAAAAGTAAAAGTTATCTGTAACGAAAGTAGAACCTGCTATAATTTCCTTTATTCCATAATCAAAACCAGTCGTAAACTTAAATTAAACTTTTGTAGCCCTAAAGATATACCAATTTTCTTGAACAATTTTCCATTAAACAATTTCCTTCATCGAAGAAAAGTCTTCAAGACATAAAACGGTGTTTCGCAAAAAATGTAAAATGCAGGCTAATTTATGCTCCGCAGCGGGACGACTCGGACGTCCGTCGCATAGCTGTGGCTGCTTCCGCAATTAAAGCGTGTTTTGCCGCTTAATAGCCTGTAGATGGGCAGAGGCATTTAGTGGGAAATTTGGAGACGACCAGACGAATATCAGCCAACTGAAATAAATACCACCATATCAATTTTTAACCTAGTCATTTAATATGAGAAGCATAACGGGGTGCTGGTAAGATTGTTTTGTTTCCGACAACGAATAAGAAGTACCTAATAAGTCAACGGACCATATTGACCAAAAATGTTTATCATTTCCCTATTTCCAATCACCTGGAAATACTAGAAGATGTTAAAACCAATGTATTCGCATTGGGTTATGGCCTATTCACAATGTTTCAATAATGTTGAAAGCTTATGCTGCAGCAATGGAACTATTGATAGGCTGATTAAATCAATCGATACTGTTTAAATTACTATCTAGCGGCGTTATTTTATTGAATTTTAGGAATATTACAGTAGAAGACATACATATTAGTGTGCTTATTTTTAAAAGGTTTTTAAAAGGTTAGTTTGTGTTAAGTATAGGTATGATTTATGGCCGTATATATATATATATATTTGTTTATAAATGAGTATTTTATCCGTTACTACGTTACTAGTTACTAGCGACCCACCCTGGCTTCGCACTGGTGCAATGCTGATACTAAATATACTACGTAATATCTTCTAAAAATATTAATTTAAATTACATGCTGTAAAGAGCCATAATGAATATTCAATGCACAATATTTAAGGTACTTAATTGGATAAGGATTAATGCTGTATTGCTTAAAATCACTTCGTAAGTTAGCCATTATTTCTCGTAAAAAGTAAAGGATAAAAAATGGTTATTGTGGGTTATCCCTTAGAGATAGACATATACCATTGCTAACTTTTTTAAGGTGTACAATACTGTAGTTCATTATTTTGGTCTACCTCGTAGGGTTCAGCCAGCGTTGCAATGTAAGCACAAAAAATATGTTTATTTACGTCATCACATTAGAAATCTTTAAAATTATCAGTGTTCCTGTACAATATTATACATGTATTAAACATATAAACCTTCCTCTTGATTGAGTGATCTCTATCTATTAAAAAACCTGCATCAAAATCCCTTGCCTAGTTTTGAAGATCAAAGTATACATAGGGACAGAAAGCTGGTAGCGACTTTGTTGTATACTATGTAATGTAGTGATACTGAGTAGTGATTCGTCAGTTACCCGGAATTTAATTACTTACTATTGTTTCATCTTTGGATGGGGCATACACTAATAAATTCCCATTCTAGATACCTTAAAAACATAATAAAATGTTACCATGTATATTTGCTCAAACTTAAGTATCATAAGTATTGAAATGAGATATACAACGAACTTTTGATACTTAATAGTATTGGAAAATATTTTAAATATGTTCGGACGTCTTTTAGCAATGAACTATATTTTTATTTCAATTAAAAAAAAAACAAATTTTTTGTTGCGTCATACTTTATCTAAAAATAATGCATTTAGAGATAGAAAAGTTTTACCCTAGTTTTCATTTCGCGGTATCTTAAAAAAACACCCCATCTTGTCACGAAACCGTCGCATTCTCGTAACGCTCCGGGAGTTGGCACGTGAACCTAGGACGGGCTCATTTGAATTTATACATTATTTGGGATGAAACCTATTTCGTCCGTTTTAACAAAGTAATCTACATTTCGTATTAAACTTCAAAGGAGTGTACAAGTTTAATACTACCGATACCTTAGTTTCTGGAAATCCTACTAAATAAAAGGGGTTGAAATATAGGTCACTCTTTTATCGCAATGGCCGCTTTGTAATAAAATATACTGTACATGGTGTCAAATTTCAGAGTGATACAGTTTTCACACGAAAACTATAACATTTTCAATAATAATAAAAAATCAAACAATCTTACATACATAGTTAGCACCCAAGTAGCTTAACCACTTGAGTTATTAACGATGATAACGATGTAACCACATCGCCCAGATTCGATCCAATATAGAAAATCCATCCGGCCGGTATCGATCCCAATACGTTGAAGTATTATTACCATGAAAACTGGTACCTATTCAAAATACTTATCCTTGAAGGTCCTCAAAATATTGCATTTGAATGTTCAACTTGCAATTATTGTTATTATATTCAGTAAAGATGTTAAAATGAAAATATGTTCGGTTAAAAACAGAGCAATTTTCAAATATTTCGAAAATCCTACACGAGTTCCGACGTGTGAGAACCGTAGCAGAAACTACTCGTAATGCCAATAGTATTTGGAAAGGGTACGGCTAACAAATTCACCGTGTTTTTTTGGTTCAATGGCTTTTGTAGTGGAATCTTCGATTTTAAGAGTGAACGAGGAAGAAGGAAAAAGCTATTAATTGAAACGATTAATGGTGTGGAACCCGATCCTTATCAAACTACCAAAGAATTAGCGTCATAGTTTGATTCGAAATCGGTAAAATATATAAAAACTATAAAATGAAAATGTTTCAAAGATTGTAAATTGAGAGTTGAAAATTGAGGAATTACGATATGTGACGAAAAGTGGATTGATTACGATAATCGCAAGCGATCAAATCAATGGCTGACCCCAAGTGAAACGCCACAAGGAAAGCTTTCCCATAGGTCCAGTCAAGCTGTAACAGCAGACTTCATATATGCAGAACTCTGAACAATAATGGTGAAACTTGCTACAAAAGAGCCCCGATTTGACAATCGTTCTGAATTATTTGTCCACATTAATGTAAGGCCTGGTTAGAAATTATCCGTCATCCACCGTACTCACGGGACCTCACGAGATTAATATATTACGAAATACTATTAATTATCTCAAACCAGGTTTTTCTAAAACTATTGGTGGAATGTATAATAACAAAGGAAGAAACATTAAGTGATCTCACAATAAAATCCAATCAAATTGTTTGTACTGTTTTAGTTTGTGTTGTGGACCGTACTTAACTTGGGTTCAGAGCAATTTATATAAAAAAAAACCAAAATTTTCCATAAAATAAATAAAAGTAACATGAAAAGAAATTAAAAGACAATAATAAGATGCGGAAAATAGGTGCGAGGTCAAAGGTGGCTGTTTCGATCGGTCGAATCTATAATCTAAGATCACAGTGGTTTGTGTGTTTGTCTATCCGCTCTTTTTCCCGCTCTTTGTCCATTGTACCGATTAAAGTTACCATAGCAACGCGTTAACTGCAAGTAGTTCGTCTACCGGACGCTAGATGGCGCTAACGAAAAAATATTTAGTAATAGATAAAATTTAAAGAATTCTGTCCACCCGTGCGAAGTCAGGACGGACCGCTAGTAATAATAAAAATAATAATATTTCATACATTTACGCCTACCCCAAAATAAGCATTGTAAGGCTTATGTTATGGATACTAGGGTAACAGATAGACATGTATTTATGATACATACCCATAATTCAGGTACAAATGCTCGTATTCAGCATACAAACATCTGCTCCTTCGCGGACTCGAACCCAGGACCGTCGATGCGAAAGGCAGGATCTCTACCGTTACACCAAACGGTTGTCAATGTTATTAGTAGATCATGATCTTCGTCGAATTCAAAATCATTGAAGAAAAATAATAACAAACTTTCATCGTGCCTAAAAAGTATTTTAAGAACTGTTTATATTCCCTTTTAACAAACATATTTCACTTTTTTTCGTAATAAAACAATTTCTTGGCTCAAAAAAACAACAACGATGTAAAAAAAACAACTGTTTTTAAAAGATGTTACAATCAACTGATGAGGTTTAACACTATTTCATGATACTACAAAGTGTCAAACCAGTGAGATAAGTGTTTTCTGGTTTACGTGTTTATCTGCCGGCGAGCCAAAAGTATTGAATGGGATTCTCTTAACGTATTTAATTAATTTTGCTAAGAAAAATAAAAGTTTAATATATTTACTCTGAATTTTGATAGTGTTGTTTCAGACAGAGTAGAATAGCAACAACCGTTCACTTGAGGGCGCGTCAAAGGAGACTAATGATACTGGGGATAATCACAATGCACGTTCCGTGAACCAAAAAAAGGCATTTTTTAAATTATAGTCCCTTTCTGCAATCTCTAACCCTCTTGACAAGAGTGGAAATTGTGGGAAATTCTCCATTTTGAATGGGGGCTTCTGATCAACGGCGGAAGTCTTCCGTTTGTGATGATGATAATAAATACGGAATCTACATAAAAAGAACATGAATATACCGACTCTAACACGTCGTTCAAAAATTAACGTGTTTTTATAGGACGTTGTTATGATATGTAACATACTCGTAACCTCTATAAATACCTGATTACATCTTATACACTCGAGAGCAATGAATCCGGGTCACTTAAAGAATGTTAAAAATCTCGGAAACTAAAATGATAGGTTAATGCAATAAATTGTTTTTAATAGACAATGTAATACTCCTTAACCCTAGCTCACTAACCTTATTTTCGAGTGACATTGTCACTAACCATTCGTAATTTTTACGACAAATTAAAACATCAATAATTAATAAATCAACTTTATTAATGGCACAGAATGACTTAAATTAACAGTCTTACTTATCTTTTAATAAAACTAAATAATATGTTTTATAAATTACTATCCTGAACACAAATTGCACATCGATACCACATGCTCCCTGCAAATCGGTGTTTTGCACCCCTTACAGAATGTCGTCGTCATACGACGTTTTTTTGCGGGACAGGTGTTGCAAGTTTTTCGCGTTTTAGGTACGTCATGACTAGGACCTTCCTGAGGATCATTAATTTTCAAGATCTCTGCGATGATGAGCTTCAGATTTCGCTGCAAAGTTACAGTCTGATATCTCTCTTGCAGCCAAGGCTTCATGAGATCATCTGCCATTTGTAAAGCAAAAGGCCTCCTTTTCATGGGTTTTGTTCCATTACGGATCGCATTAGAGACATGGATGACATATGCATTTACTATAGTCAGATTCAGAATATTGAAAAACAAGCAAAGCGGCCATCGGTTGGTCTTTCGGTTGGTACTCATGATCGAACACATTTGGTCTACTGTATCAACCGCGCCTTTTGTGGAGTTATAGAATTCAATAATTTCTGGCTTTTTAGAATTTGCATTGATTGAAGGTTGATCATGTGTGGTGGAAAGAAGGTAAACGATCTTATTTGTCTTCGGTTTGTAGGACACCAAAGTCATTTCTTTATCGAAACCGAATATCGAAGTGCCAACTGGTCTATTTCTAGTGTTCACCATTTCTTTGGGGATTTCTCGCTTGTTACTTCGTAAAGTACCTACTACTGTGAACTTATATGGTGGCTTCAATAGTTCAGCAGCCAGAGGAACCGAAGTAAACCAATTATCCATCGTTATATTCCGGTTCGACCCTTGGTATGGTTTACATAGTTCTTTCACAAAATAATTTGCTAATGGCTCGTTCCCAGTGTTCGTGTTTTTTCCCATATAAGGTATAGCATTGCACATGTACTTCGTACTAGAATCAGCCACCATCACAAGCTTCAAGCCATATTTATTTGGCTTATTCGGGATATACATTCGGAAAGGACAACGTCCTCTAAAACCAACTAATTGCTCATCCACGGTTATGTACGAACCTGGCTTGTACCATTTCTTGCAATTTTCAATAAACTTTTCCCATACATCTCTAATTGGTGCCAGCCTATCAGATTCTCTTCTCTCTCGTCTAGTATTTTTGTCATCAAATCTAATACATCTAAGTAAAAAGTCGAATCTTTCAGCACTCATGCAAGCTTTATAAGTTTTGGCACTTCTCAGGGTATCAAACAAAGTTCGTGTAGGTAAATGGTTACTCTTGAGAGCCGCAGACTGAATGAGGAGACCCAGTAATGCCTTGATTTCATTGGCCGAAGTTTGTGTTGTAGTGTACTTAGATGTTTTATACTTATTGTTCTTTATGTTAATCTCTATGTTCGAGTATTGCACTATTATGTCGATGATTTCCTCCGGAATAAAAAGATGAAATAGATCTTTTGGCTCGGAAAGTTCTTTAGATATACCTACTGGTCCAGGTACAATATGCAGCACATTACGAGCACCTGTACGAGTACGTGGGTCTCGAGGTATTGTAGACCATTTGTGTTGATTCTTACCGTACAAGATGTTCTGCCTTGGTTGAATGACTGATTGCTGGTGTTGAGTATGCTCATTGTTGACATCAACGATCTGATTTGAGCCAAATGTCGTTGGCGTACCATCATCAGAATCAGAATCTATGACCAACCTTCGACTGCGACCGGTACGTGGCACGAAAACATCGTCCTCTGACGAAACTGCAACATCCTCGTCACTTTCGTCAGTTTCGAAGTGAATTTCCGTCTCTAAATTATTATTATCTTCCTCTGAATCCGATTGCGATTGATTATCAGGGATTGACTCCGTATCCGATTCTTCTAGCCACTGTAAAATTTTCTCATTTTGGCTCCTCAAATCCATCTAAAACATAAAGTAAACATGTAAATTTCAAATCTAAACAATAACTAAATAGTCATAAATAACATAAAATAATAAAATTATTAGTATAAAAATAAATTTGTGTGCATATAAAGCATTATAATAATAAATAAACAAGGTTTATATAGTTATTTTTTATTTTATTAGACATAAAAAAAATGCATCACATTGAAAAAAAGTTGCGTGAATACTAACCTTTCGTAATTTTTACGCCGATCACACGATATCTCCTAACCAAAAACAGGTGCATCCGTAATGAGTGTTTACGGGTCACTGGTGATGCGAATTAGGAAGGTACTAGAAGTATGCGGATTCGCGCGGGAGGGGAACATACCTAAACCTTAAATGCGCCAGTCACGCGTCGTAATTTTTACGAATGGTTAGTGATCTAGGGTTAAATGAAAGTAAAAAAAAAATGAGTCACCATACATTTTATTAACACAAAATTACATAAAGAAAAAAACTGCTGATCTCTCCTTAAAACAAAAATAGGAAACATGAAATGTTTGAACTTTATTACGATTTTCTTGAATTTTAATACTTCGTATTGCCTCCTCGTGCTTCCATTACTGCGTTTACGCGGTTTGGCATGCTGTACACCAAGTTCCTTATACGATTTTGGGGAATATTCTCCCATTCCTATGTGAGAGCAATTTTGAGCTCACGAAGCGTGATTGGGGGAGGGTTTCGTTGTTTTACGCATCTGCCTAGCTCGTCCCAAGCATGCTCGATCGGGTTGATATCCGGGCTGCGCGCTGGCCACTCCATACGAGTAATGTTCATCTCTTGAAGGTAGTCATTCACAATCCTACCTGTATGAGGTCGGGCATTGTCATGCTTAAATATAGCATCCTCACCTAAATTGACCATAAATGGACCAACGTGATCATTGAGGATTTCTTCCACATATCTTACGCTAGTTAAAGAGCCGTTTTCTATGATCACCAGCTCTGTGCGACTTTCAGAAGAAATTCCGGCCCACACAAGTACAGACCCACCACCGTAGGCTACTTTTTCTTCGATGCATGCTTGCTTGAATCTTTCCCCTGGTCTTCGATACACTCTGTGTCTTCCATCGTGCTTGTAGAGCATAAATTTTGATTCGTCGGAGAACATAACTTTTGACCAATCTTCAATACTCCAATTTACGTGGCTCTGGGCATATCTTAGTCTTGAAATACGATGCCCACGCTCCAGTTTAGGGCCGTTTGCAGGTCTAAGGGGTTTTAAGTTAGATTCAGCAAACCGACGTCTTACTGTCCATGCACTTGGGTTACTTCCTCCGAGGCGTCGAAACTGATTGGTGAGTTCAGTTCCTGTGAGAAAGCGATTTCGAAGCATGGTGTTCACCAAGTATCGGTCTTCTCGTGCTGTGGTACACCTGGTTCTGCCCGTTCCTGGTCTGCGTAGGTTAGAACCAGTTTCTTCGTAACGTCGGAGAACTCTTTGTACTGTTGACAGCGACACACCGACAGTCCTGGCTGTATCGCGCTGACTCCGGCCGGTTTCCAGCATTGTAAGTATTCTGGTGCATTCTTCAGGCGTAAGCGACATAATTTCAGCTTGAATAATGAATATAGAGCACTATCAACATGGTTTATGTACCCACATAAATAACAGATTACAAACAAAAGCAAAACCAAATGCTGTAATTTCGTAGTTCCATCTTCGAAAGTGGCCCTTTTTCAAATTTGATTTTTTTATGAAATAACTTTACAATAACTAAGAAGTTTTAATACCTTCATTTAAGGAGTATTACATTGTCTATTAAATACAATTTATTGCATTAACCTAGCATTTTTAGTTTCCGAGATTTTTAGGATTCTTTAAGTGACCCGGATTCATTGCTCTCGAGTGTATACATGACAAAACAACGTTTGCCGGGTCAGCTAGTATATTTATATATATTTTAATCAAAATATCATATACAATTTTTTTTGTATTTAAAGTCATGTTTTATATGGTATTTTGTTAATTGTTACAGAAATTGATACCTACGTGATACCAAAAAAATACTTTTAAAATAATTTGTCACTACATTTCCTTTGCCACTCTATGTAACACTTAAGGGATATTTTTGTACATTTTTTATTTCCATGGATTCGGGACCGTAAATTTCGTTGTAAGAGAATATTATTGGACGTTTTAAAGTATTAGCAGCGGGCCTACTTTGGAACAGAAGCTTTTGTGTTGGTAGTTGGGCTAGAAAAGAGCCGATTTCTAACTACTAATATAAATAAGGTTAGTAAGCCTAATGTTATCCCTACTAAGAATAAAACTCTTACAGGAGCTTAATACGTGTACGGTTGTGATTGCGAAGGATACTAAAACCTTTGTTTTGTGAAGGCTTGTTAAGGCCCTGACACTAAGGTGTTATAGCACCCACATTGGAGAGAGGGACGGCGACAACAGGTCTTCATACATAGATACTTGTAACGGAGGGTAATTTCAATTATTACTAACAACGCCATAATAAATGGGCACTATTATATGAAACGTTTGACTAGATACGTATACATTAGAACTTGATGCCCTAGCCCTACTGAATAGCATATATTGCAAATAAACATAATTCTAATGATATGGAAATTATGCTTTTAACTACTTACTACTATGGCGTAGCGATCCGAAGTGAGTCTTCGCCTCGGATATTAAGAAACGTTCATTGAACTGTCGTGTGCCATCTTCCTCCAATTTTTTGCGTCAAGCTTACGCAAGTCTTGTATGATCTGATCCATTCAGTGGCATCTGGGCCGGCATTAGCATTAGGTCATGCCACTTCCTCTTAACATGACCGAGTCATCGAATAAGGTGCGACTTTATTATTAATTATAAAGACCATATTTCAACTATTCTTGTGATTGCTATTCTAGTTTTTACTTGGTCCTACTATACACTCTCTTCATTCTTGTCTTTTAATGTGCTTATAGAACATAAATTCAAATTTATCTAAAAATATACCTCATGACCAATCCTTAAAGCTCCAATTAAAGTAGTTTCCGGCTTATCATAGTGTCGAAATACGATAGTCAAGTTAGTCTAGCTTTCGCAGATGTAAATGGTTGTGAATAAGCTTTAGTAAGTTATCGACTTACAGACTTTGAACTGGAGTTACTTCCTCCGAAGCGTAATTGATTTGTAAATTCTATTTCCGTTAGAAAGCGATTTTAAAGCATTGCGTTGATCAAGGGTTGATCTTCTCGTGCTGTGTTGCACTGTTGACAGTGACCCACCGACTGTTCTTTCTGTATCACGCTGACTCCGCCCGCTGTGCAGCATTGTGAGTAATATGGTGTATAATCATGTAAGCGACATTATAACAGCTTCAATAATTGATATTGAAGACTTGCAATGTTGTTTATATACCTTTTTATTTGATTAATCGTAAATAGAAGCGAGTTTTTATGTTGTCAATTTTGATGCTGCAATTTAATAAGAATTTTTATAAGTTTTTATTATATTTATTTTTTTATAATTCTTATTACTAAATTGATTAATGTATTTTACCAATTTCGCACCCGGATTCATCGCATCGCTTTGCACATATTTGATGTTATTATTGGAGCGGAGCGAACGAAGTGAGCGAAGCTCCCATGGATCAGCTTCAATGGCGAAATGTCTGTTACGCCATAACTTCCAGAGTTCTTAACCGATTTTAATATTTTTTGTGTGCAATCGAATCAACAGGCTTAGGACCAGATTGTGACGGAACCCGAATTTTGAAATTCGCAAAAATTCCCATCGAAAAAAAATTTTTTTTTCTTTTTTTAGGTATTACGCTCCGCTCCAATATATGGTGCTAGCGTAGCTTTATGCTTAGCGACTGCATCGCCTAGTAATATTATTGACAGAAGAAATAATATTATGTAAACAAAACGTTACAAACATTACAAAATATATTATCTTCCTCCGATTTAATGGCCCGCTATTGAAAAATGGACACAATAATTTGCTTATATATGTCGCATTTTTCGACGACGCGAAGTGACAGGAGATGCTTGGATTTGAAGGGGATATTAAAAATATAACTTGCATTCCGAAAGCAATAAAAATGGACAATGGTTCCGTAGAAAAACATATTTTTGAACTATGATAGTTGACAAGTTGATTTGTAATGAGCGGTCTATCGATGCAACGGCTCCTGTCAGGGAATGTGATTCGATAACATATTATTTATTTTTTGGTTCAAACAATCAAGTGATAGCCACATCTTATAAGCATGTTTCATAATTTTTTAAGTATATGAATTTCATTACATGTATGTTAGCTTTTGTACATATATGTATAACGTCTTAGTTTATTTATTAACGGGAACACTACTCATTTCAAGCAGCTGCTAGCTGGTTAAATCCCCCCTAAAGTATTACCTTAACACGTTCTTCTATATTTATATATAGAATGTACTATATCATGTTAGTAGGTAAGAATCATTCGCCCAAATTGTAAGACGTGTAAAATTTAATGGAATAAACTTATTACGGTTCATTAATTAGTCAAGTTTGCTGTGAATGAAAATACACTTAATTTTTGATAAAGGTAAATGTACTTTTTAAGTAAGCTTGAAAAGTTTTGTAGACATTATATTAATGGAAGTGTTAGGAAAACCTTTGTCTGCAAATTCGTTAGAAAAACTAGACAGGATTGCCTTTACTTTTGTACCAATGTGTGGGAAGATTAATCGTGTTCCACACTTTTTATATAGAGCGACTTTGGGATTTCAAAGGTTTTTTTTAATGTCGACTGCTGTATATAACGTAATGGCGAAAAGCGACGAATAACTACGTCTTCATTCTATTAGATTTCTTTTTGATCTTTAAAAATAGAATAACTTTTTTACCATAAGGCATATTTTACTATACATATTATTTTTATAGTATTGGTTTCCTTTAAAAGTTGGTAAATGTTTTATGCATGTTGTCGCTATTCATAATTCAAAAATAATTAACATAAATTAAAAATAAACATCGAAAATAATAATAAAAATAAATCACGATCTATTGTTTGTTCTGTTGCCAAGAAAAACAGTTGAAAACGCTTGTGCCAGGATCCTGATAGTATAACGATTCAAAAATATGAAATGATAACATTTTTATATATCAACCTGAAAAACAGTTGTCTTAATTTTTTTTGGAATATTCATTAAATTCTGTAATTGTATTACTTTATTTAAATTTATAAAATTAATGTTGGAGGTTGTGAAAACCAATATTACTACTCTATAATATAAAAAAAAATTACAGATAGGCTAAAGTAACATGTTTGTCTTCAACTGAAATATTGATAATTTGTTTTTAACGATGATATGTCCTAAGATTACCTTTGGGTAATTGAGCTAGCTAAACAATGTATCGCTACAAGGATTCTTATTATTGTTGCAAGAACTGCTTTTAAGTGTCAAAACACTTTTTATTATAAAATTAAGTTATGTTTATTTCCATCTTAAAGTGTTTATTGTTTCTTTTCATAAAAATAATAATAAAATATTATAAAAAGATTCATGTTATAATAGCAAGTGGCCGAAGTCTCCTTTTTAACTTATAGCGCTTCTACCAGCGCAGAATTCGCTGTTCCAATACATTTTATAATGTGCAACTTATCTCTATGTAGTTGTATTGTAGGAAATTTAAGAGTTTTAATGTTAGAAAGTATTTATGTCCAATATTACGCAAAAATACCACTTTTTTATTTATGAATTTTATTTATTATAAGTAATGTAAACTTTATGGAAAACCTTTTTAACAGATCACCAAGCTCCTACAATCCGGAGATGAATGATTCCTGTGGTTTTTAACGTCCAAGCCTTTACCCTGCTCATCCCTAAATACTTCAAAATTTTTCCTCTTAGCGGTTTTAAGTAGAAACCTTTGCTGTCGTAAAACACAATAAAACCTCTAACAATGTACTGGGTCGTTAATCATTTGGCTATTTTGATAACACGTCAGCAATATTAATGGGTAGAGTGTAAAAAGTTGTGGTCACGGGCATTGGTGGTGTAAATATTTTTTTTAATAATACCTGTTAAGGTGGCACATGATTGATAGAGTATGGTAGGCTTAGATTTTTATTTAAATTTATAAGCTTAAACAACCTTTTCGCGTTTATGTAAAACAATTATTTGAGTTTGTTTTAATAAGTTAAATATTTTGGACGTTTACGTCCATATTAATATTACGTACCATTGAAAGTTAAAATTGTATTACGTTTAGAAAATCTTGAAAAACTCCCCGAAATGAAGTTGTAGGTTGGATTCGAGTTTTGCCTGGCACCTGAAGTAAATTAATTAACTTATTATTCCTAGGAATTCCTAGGAGCAATTTTTTTTTGGATATTGCCAGGAATTTTTATTGGTTGCAATAAAATATAAAAGATAAACATTGTCTTAGAATATGGCCGATACAAAAATGCAGTTAACGTTTATCGCAAACAGAAAAAATTGCTCAAGACGTAAATGCCCGTCTGGCACGTACCGAACAAACTAACGACATTGCTTCGCTAGATGGCGTTTGTGCTAAATTTTGTAGGCTTTAGAGTTCGGATAGGCACTAAGTACTACATGTACTGTGTCAGTGATTGGTTTTTTAATATCTCTTAAACATAGTCGCATCCAAATCGGTTCATCCGTTCAGCTTTGTTGTCACAGACATACACAGATACATAGCGGTCAAACTTATAACACCGCTTTTTTATCTCGGGGCTCAAAAACTTACCTCACTCTTCAAGTACTATAAACGATTCGTAATGATAACACGAGAATCATTCAAGATGTTAGTCCAATATTTTTAATATGCTAGGACATGCTTATTCTATCCGGAATACGGAAAATACAGTGACAATTTAAACAATAACAAAAAGTCATAAGTCTATACATAAATGTATACCTTTATATAATGTGCAGTTTTGTATGAAGATCATTTAAAAATAGAACTATACTAGCTGACCCGGTAACGCGTTGCTATGGTAAAGCGTTACTATGGTAACGTTAAAGGAGCGGGAAAAGAGCGGACGGACAAACACACAAACAACAAATTTTTGTTTTTAGATTATAGATAAATCGTATTTGCGATTTTTTAGTAATAACTAAACATAATGTTACAAAAAGCGTTATTAAGCAAATCTTAGCAAATCTGCTGTTGGCGTTATTTAAACATAATTATAATGTCAGTTAAAACTAAACAAAGAGTAAGGAAATCCATTTTATTCTATTTCGAGCAATAATGTCAAAAATACTGTTTTATATATAGCATGTGCGAATATTTAAAGTACAGATATACCTATAAAAAAAAAATATAAATAATATGTTAATATGGTGTTAAAATTCATAATTAAAACATATAAAAATATTAACATAAACAAAAATTAAGTACAACATAGCAAATACGTAAATAATTTAAAAGTAGTTTTATTATTTCACTGGAAACAAATATTGAATCATAAGAATCCATAAATGTTTAATTCGGAAATAGCTGTTGGTTTATCGTTTGATTGCCTTTAATGGTATTTTTCTTTAATTAATTAATTACAGCAGTTGCCATCCTTAAGGGATTTCGTAAAAATATTCGTTTGGCATGCCTTAGTAGATAAATAGAATGGCTTTCCCTTCATTTATAACTAATCAGGTGGGATCTCATTTAGTGTTGGCCCTTCAGTCCCCAGCGACTTGTAGGAAAGCCCCTATTAAAAAGTGAATGAATAAAACATGCTGTTTTCCCTGCCCCAAAACTTTTATTACACACGCTATTTCTAATTAAACCAGCCATAATATGACATTGTGGGATAATTTTATGTATTTTATTTAATATATATTTAGTCTGTCATGGTTCCTCTGTCAGAATGATTTGATTTAGTGCTATTACCTGGCAAGCTCCCAGGTGTTGTAGGTTTACATGACAGAATGAAAGGCATCCCGGGATGAATTCATTCATTCATTCATTCATCAGAGTTGTCAAATCATTATCAGCTTATTATGTTTACAAAGTTGGAGTACAAGCTTTTGCTATTGTTGCGAATACGACACGGGACTATCCGGCACGCGTGGTATATACAGTTTGTTGGGTGGTACAACTACAGATGCAGCCGGAACAGGAGGTTGAGCGTGTTCTGGAACAGGAATCTGCTCGAGACGATATTTCATTCGGCTACCCATTTAGTGCAAAGTTTGCAAAAGGTGCTATAGTTCCGTAACCTTTAGCCAAATGCGTGCATGGAGCTTCTTAGCGCTGCCAACTCAGTTCCATTTTAAGCAGTAATGTATGGTTAAATAGTGGTTGAAAATAATAATTCTTAGACAACTGCTTTATCAATTACTTGATGTTGATTAAAAACGTGGCTGAAAAGCGATCTAATAGTATTAAAGAGATCTAAGAATATAAAGGAACATTCATCACTTTTCAGCATAAAAGACTGTTCATGATTTCAAGAAGAAGCGTGAGCAACGTTTTTCTATACTTTTCCCTGTCCTTAGTCATTTGTAATCTTTTACGACGTCTTAAGTGTGAAGGGTATTTGCTATTCTACTTTGTGGGACAAATACTAAAACAATGTCGGTGTTAAATAAATTCATCTAAAATATTATCGAAATCACTTAAAATTTACTTATTAGCGTTTTACTGAGTTTTTATTATTGTTTCTCACAAAGGAATTAAATAATGAAATACAAATGAAACAAAATATTGACTCAAAAATCAAGATACTCATAAAATAAAACGCCTTTTTAATTTCCTACTGCTTTATAATTTCTCCTTTGTTATCATGACAAATAAGTTCAGATATATTTTCTTAATGTGGCTATTTTATTACTCTTACATTCTTTCATAAAAATATTTTCATGCGGTGTTTGTATACTTTTCTGGCTTTAACCTTTCTACAAAAATCTGTTTACATGAGTATACTCATAAATTGACTACGGGAAACGACACAGATAAACAGTGAAAAGAACAGTTAAGGATATTTAAATAACTTGTCGTAAAATAAGTCGATGGAAGTTACTAAATTTACTTTCCTTATGTGACGTATTGCTTCTTAAATTGTGATATTCCACTTGATTCAAGAAATAAAAAAATAGATAGAATTCAGAAACACTGCGGTTAGCTTTAACAGTTTTTGAATTAAAATGAAATACCGAATTTCTGTGACATACTTAAATATACGAGTAGGTTTGCTATTGCGTTTTATGGTTTGGTTGCTGTCATTAATATGAAAGTCGTTGAAACAGTTTAATCTCTAAAAGCCGATTAAGGCTTAGTCTGTATTATCAACCTTGTTAGCCTTTTTATAAATAGACGTAAGGCAAAAAAGATTACTTGATTTATCTGCCTTATATCCCTGTGTAATGAAGACAGACAATACCAATATGTTATCAGTAAAATAAACTGATTTGTTTTTGTCTAGAGTTTTAATGTCCAAAAAGACTATCACGATAGTTTGTTAATAAAACATAGTAGCAGTAATAAAAATTCCACTACCATTTGTCATTTGAAAAAAATATCTTTAGAAGAAAAAAATTCAACGAAAAGAAAATATTCTTTTGAGTCTTCTTTTTACAAAAAACATGCATGTAGCGACTATACTTATTTTATTTAACTGGAAAAAAGTTTTTTTTATATATTAAATAGGTAGGCGCTTGACCACTATCTCGCTTGATGGTAAGCGACGATGCAATCTAACACTGTTGCAAAAGGACGAGGTAAATGAAATAAGTTTTATTCGCCAATGAAATATTATTCCCACAACAGTTATATTTGACACATTATGTCAAAATAACACCACTTATAAAGTTTGGAAATGGAACTAACTTCGCGTCTTTATGGTAAGTGTGTATGGCACCCTAAATATTTATGGTAGTGGTATTAAAAATTAAGCTGGTCATTAACTTTAGTATTTTTACTGCTTTTACAGTTGTTTGATCTGTTCCAGCAATACGTGTTTTACACCCGTGTTAAAAGGGCACGGTCTAATGAACTTTTTAAATTAAAAAGAGGCCCCGAATAACATATTATTATGCCGCCCGTTTCCCAACGCTAATTTAATTACAACTTCCGTTTTGTCAAGCTCGCGGAGGATTAGAGGTGACTTCACGGCTACGACTTATAATTTTATTCCTGCTGTCTGTTTGGAATAAAAGTTATTTTTTCCGCTTGTTGGTGATGTTTTAGGATTTGTGGAAATACTTTATATTTATTTTATTTTCATATTTAGTTACGTGGACATAAATAGGGTGTTACATAAAGTATATTAGACAAATTTGACACCGCATAGGGAAAATGTTAAAATCTTCAGCTTATCTCAAAATATTAAGCCTAAACTATAGCAGATCTTACTTACAAAGTATTGTTTGATATCATATTCAAAGGCATTAACATTTTCAAGACTTAATATTCTTTAAAATGTGGTTATATACATATTATTTCTTAATCTTGCAATGTAGGCTTGATTTTATATACTTAAACTTCATTTAAAATAAAAAATCTTTTCTATAAACTGTTTTTCTAATAATGTCATTTGTAGTGATGGTTTAAATTTTGCCGAACATTTTTGTTAAAAAGCCAAGATTGATAATATATATATATATATATATATATATATATATATATATATATATATATAAATATTTTGTTCGGTATGGTTTTATCAAAAATAAAAGCAGCTGAGACAGTATTAACACATTCATTTTCATAATACGGATACATACATACGGCCGTTTGTTCTACAGTGTGTAGTCTAGCGTTGTTCTGAAGCAGCAGTGGCCTATAGCGATTGACCAGCTTTTAGCAGCTAGTTCTTCCATCACGGTTTGCAGTTGCTAACAATAGATATCTGTCGTAATCACTTGGCCAGATTTTAGCTGATGAACGAATTGAATTTTACCTGCAGTGAACGACACCGACTCTAGTCCACCACACTCACAAGTAACTTTGTCTGAATCAATGTTCGCTTGGGATAGGATTTGGCTGGTTCTTTAGGGTTTAGCCATTGCAAAGAGCACTTTCGATTATCGTACAGGATCCATTTTTCATTGCATGTAATGATGCGATTTAAAATTCCTACATTATTGTGTCAGTTGAGGAATGTAACGCAACAGTCCATGTGTGTTTGCTGATTTGATTCACTCAATTCATGAGGTACCCACGTTTAAAGCTTTTTTTTCTTTTCCAATTTGGTTCAAGAAGATTAAAACAGTTTTATCATTCACACCTAAGCCTGCAGCTAACTCTGTAGTGGTTTGCGATGGATCCGCGTCCACAATAGCCTTTAATTCTTCATTATGCACTTCGGTCTCCGGCCGTTGCTCTGAATGGTGAAATTTCCAGAACCAAAACCTTAGAACCAAAGAGGTACTGTGTTTTATTTTGCGAAACCACTGACATACACATCGTCAATCCTTCGAGCTGTTTCTGTAGCATTGTTGCCACGGTAGAACTCGTATTCGTAAATATAGCAGTTTTTGATGTTTTCCATTGTCGATATGAGCGAAGCCAAAGAAAAATCTAAGCAGGAAAAACAAATGAACGACTGTCTTCGAAGCTCAAATGTACCAGCTAAATGGATTTATAAAATTGTGATACTTCACCAAAGAGATCTTTCAGATCAAAGTGTAACGACAAAACGACAAAACGACAATTCTATATGTAAGGACCTTATATTTATTTCTTCAGAAGATTATAGACCCAAGAAAAAAAATTAGTAACGATGGGAAAGACAAGGATATGCAGTCAGCTTTCGTTAGAAGATGCTTCCTAACGTTAGTGTCCGCATATCTCGAAAACAAATCACATGAAATTTAGTACAGTTGTGTTTTCACATAAAAAATCTTAAAAGAAACTACTTTACCCTTAACCACGCTTAAAATTTTAATTACAAGATTTACTTATGTTATAGTATTTATGTTCCGTTACTCAGATGGCGTTATGCCTTTGAATTACAAGTGGCTCGACAAGCAATAGACATTCTATTGTGTCTGTGATCAATGGAGAACAACGTGCAAAACCGCCATTTTCTAGGTCACCTGTATTTATGTAAAAACGCGGGTGACGTAGACTGCGTATTTTTCAGGAACTAGCAGTAAATAGTTAACAAATTGTATTTCATAAAAAAAATTTAATGTATACTTTAAAAGTCTGACGATAGTAATACACTTATGACAACCATTATATTAGCCATTCTGTGATCGTTTTTTAAGAACAAAATGTAAAAAAAAAATATTAGAAAAATGGACACACACTTCTTAAAAACCTTTGATTTTGGCTTGACTACTAGTTTGAGGAATGGTATTGTATCTTTCAAAATACAAGTAAAAAAAGCTCGGATTGCCTTATAACGAGGAAGCATTCCTCAGGGATGGATAAGTCGGCAAGTAACGATTATCAAGCTTCCCTAACGATCCTTCCACAATACCTTCCAAGAATGTTCTCTGAAACGGATCTATTTGCATCTAGGGACTAGTTAACAGTGATTTTCGTTACTTATGGATTTGTTTGATTTTCATTTGTTTAGTTTTATCTTTTATTTCTATTGAGAATTAGACGTAACGACAGATCATCAATCAGTTGTTTCCGAGTCATGGTCGATTTTATACTTATTTATATATACGTTATTTAATACCCATAGTACATGTTCTGCTTAGTTTATGACTAAATAATTGATGTGAGTGGTTCTAATTTTATTTATTATAGCTGTTTATAAGTCGTTCGTAATCAATACGCCATACTTTCATATTGTCTGTAACAAATCTTTAAAATCTAATGTAATACTTTTACAAGTATCAAACAATATATAAATTCTATATTGTTTTTGTTATTATTTAAGCATTTTACTATTAAGTTATTATATCTGAAGATATTTATTTACTGAGCAAGCTGCACATTCAGGTCCTCTCTGTCACGTGGGACAGGTTGATTTATTGCTAATAAAATTACGAGCAAAAATAACTAATCACATAAGCGAAGATTTTTCATGAACTAGAAAAGATAGCTTTATGGAACATAGAGCAGATAAAAAGAGTCATCTTTTTAGAGAGAGAGTTATCTTACACATTACAACCTCTTTATGTTTCGAAGTTATTAAATATACTTCAATGTCTTTTGACTTCATAGAGGTGTCATAAGTGATATATGAAATATCGTCGTCTACGTTAGTGACTATTTATTTTTGATCATCTATACTAATATTATAAAGAGGAAAGATTTGATTGTTTGTTTGTTTGCATTGAATAGGCTCTGAAACTTCTGGACCGATTGGAGAAATTCTTTCACATTTGGAATTCTACATTATCATCCCTGATGATCAAAGGCTATAAAATATTTAACTATGTAACTTAAGCAACATTTTCAACTTTTTCAATCTTTGTAATTTAGCAACCGTCAGTCGTGATGTCTCTCCCGAAGTTCACGCTCCTTTCCGCCGCTTGCCACTAGCGGCCTTGCCAATAAAATAAAAATAAAGTGCCACGCCACAAATCTCTTAAAGGATGGAAAAACTACTCATTCTACTTATAAACTTCCAGTATTCGTAAATCTTGAGCAACGATTTACATGTTCTATCCGCAAAAATGGGCGTCTTTGTAAATTACAACAAGATGTCTCATTGATTATGTGGGATAATGTAATGGGATTAATGCAATAGAACCTTAAAAGAACTGAGATACTCCTGCTTTCATAGGCGCGCTTACTTTTATATTTGCTGGAGATTTCCGAAAGACTTTTCCCATCATTGTAGTATAGTATAGTAGTAATCGTATCGATTGTTTAATATTTGTAAAAATATAACTTTCGATGTTGAAGGGAGTTAGAGTTCAACATTGGTGGAACGATACTAGCTCATAGTAGAAGTTGAAATACGTTTGTAAAATTCGACACGTTTGCCAGCGTCTCGGTAGCTCAGCGGTCAGAGCACTCGCCAGGATTGCGAAAGGTCGTGGGTTCGAATCCTACCTGAGGGCTCGGAGGAGTAGTTGTTTTTTACACACGTATTTCATAAATTGAAAACAAAAAAGATTTTACACTTTTGTGTTCATTACACTGATATAAAATGAATAATTTACAAATAATACGTTAATTTTCATATTTCATTTCATGATGTTTCTATTTTTTTAATGGTTCACGGGATATTGTCATTAAATCTTGAAATTCTTTATTTGATATTGTAATTAAGGGTCCCTGGTAATTTTGATTCATTTTATGTCAAAAGAAGTATTTGTGAAAATTATTATTAAAGGTAATTATTAAGGCCGACAGCAATTAACTTTTCAAAAACTTTAAAAAGTATAAGTTAAACGTTGCTTTAAGAAAAAATATTTTTAAAAGTACACTCTCTAAACGATCTTGTAAATAGTACACTTAAGTATTTTATTTCACAAGAATTAATCAAGAAGTCGTTCAGGGCTTAACAGCTGAATTAACTAATTAAGCTCTTTGTCGAGGCTTAACGATCTTAATTTTTAAGTTGTTATTACTTCAATATAAATTATGGTTGTTGCTGGATTTATTTTCGATCTAGGCTCTTATATATTTATAAGACTTATATTGTGGTTTATTCTCAAAACCAAGTAATAAAAATGTTTGCAACATTATAATAAAATTAACGAATCTTTTGTTTCCTAGTGGCTTTTAAATTTTAATTCAATCGATAATCTACATATGACTGCTTAAGTAAACAGGAAGAACAGAAGTAAACGTAGCAAATGATGTGTAACATTTGACATCTCACCTTAGTAATAAGCAATTTTAAAATTATATTCTGAAAAAAATGGGTCACGTATTATAGTAATATAAGTTATAACGTTGCAACTGTTGCAAGTGCCATGTCACGGATCCGTGATCATGGCACTTGCAACAGTGCCGAAATATCGGAAACGCAAAAACAAGGTACATGGTAGCAATCCCGTAAATAACTTATATTACTATAATGTTAGTGACCATGAAAGTTTAAAACAAAATATGGGTCAGGTATTATTTGAAATTGTTCTTCACAACAAACAATAATTATTTTTAATGAAAATTGTATTTTATTTAATCTACACTAGGAGAAATGCAATTTTTTCGTTTTAAATACAGTTAGTTATTTTTATTGTCCATTTTGAGGGAGAGTAGGTACTTATGATAACTAAAATATGAGACATATACTTGTGATTTAAGAGTATTTAGCAAAAGGCTGAAAAACTGCATCAAAAACAGTCCCATTGTTGGTTGTCGAAACATTGTGATTTGTATTCATTTCGAGCTTCAGATCATTATTTAAAAAAATACTAATTTCATTAAAGATTTTGTTTAAGCAGTGACAGATATTAACCTTGAAATTTAAAAAAGCTAAAGACTGAAGAACTTTATTCGCATAATTATTTATTATCACTTACTTCAATTTTTTCCAATGATCTGCACTTTATTGAGAGTTATTATCAACAGTCAATGCTTAATTATGTAGTTGAAGTATATAAATTGATTTAAATAACAGCAAACTACTGCACTGTAACTTTTGGCAGCTGATGGCTGACAGTACCGACCTCTCGATATTACTCGACAATATTTGAAAACCGTAGTATTGCAGTATAACTTGCAAAAATTAATGATTTTTTTTATTTATATGCCAACCCTATTCCCATATAATTAAAGAGTAAATAACACCAAATGTTTATGTACATTTTTACCTAATATCCGCGGAACCACATAGAATCAATAACAAAATGTACAGAAGGCGCTCAGATCGATATTACAAGTTAAAGAAAATGTTAAATGACCTGAGATAGGTACTTAATGTTAGGTCTCTTTCAACCTAAACTAACACTAATTTTTTTGTAACAAACAACAAATTTACAGAAAAGGCTTAAAGTGTGCTTCGCCTTGTTCAATGCACAACCTCGCTCGCCAGGATATGGCTTGTGTGGCATTTCGCACCATCGTCGGTGTTATTGAGGCTAAAACAGATCTTACACGCTGATTCATCTCTAAAACAGTTGGGCAAACGGAGAAATAGACTATGCTTTTAGAAATAATGTTGGTTAAAACATAAAATAATTGTAAGATATCGATTAAAAGATTTGAAATTGACAACATAACGTTTATTTTTGATTAATGAAAAACTTAAAATCCGTTAAAGACTACACTCTGTTAAATAATCTATGATAACTTCAGTTCTATGCAGTGACAGCTTACAAGGGTTGATAATAATTTTTCTCATTGATAATTTATTACATTTTTACGGGGTTTTTACGTTGTGTATATGTAAATCTCTTATGTGACGCCTTACGGACAAATAAAAAAAATGTTTTGCTTTGACATTTTATATTATTAGTTGTCATTTTAAGTTTAATGAATAATATTCGAAATTGAGACTTGTCTATGAAAATACAGATTTTTTTAGATATAAAAAGTAATCAACATAATTATGTATGCGAGCGGTTTTCCTGCACACAAAACTCTCAATGAAATTTCGGTGTTCCGATAATGCTTCGTAGAAATCATTCTCCACCTTCTATAAAGGTCCTACTTACATAAATATTAAGGATTTTTGTTAAATTTTCCTGTTTACTTGTGGCACTCTTCTAATTAAACGTTCTTTAGAAAGCAAGAATAATTAGCTGTGTAACTTCTTAGAATTTTCAAGAAGAAGCACCTCTTAAAATTTAATTACATTGTACACCTAAAAGTGAGACTCATTACGTATTTTCAGCAATTTGTAATTATGTTTATTATTAAAAGTACAGTCGTTAAATGAGTTTCGTATCTGTGTTTACTTAATCCGTTATATAATTTAAATAAGATTGTTTTCTAACAAAGATTTTCCGCTTTGCCAAAGTATAAAGTGTAAGAATCTTAAAGTATTTTCAGTTAAATTAATAATATGACTTCTATAGAAAATTTTACTTTTATTTAAAGTCATATTAAGCTATACAATCTTTAGATTGTGTATTTAATAATTAACAGTAGTTATCCTGCATAGGCAACGGAATAATCAAACAAAAAGAAAAAGAGGGAAAGGGATTACAGAATACTTGAAGTCGTTACCTATCAGATTTCAATAGGAACCTAATTTTATCTGCTAGCTTGTGTGAAGAAGATAAGGTTAAAAACTATTTCGGATATCGTGTCAAAAGACAAATCCAAATCTTCTTTACTTCCTTTGAAGCTAATAACACAAGTCTGCAAAAAAAAACAAAAATTGAAAGCTGTTTTGGTTTTTTTGCGTAATTCTTATGGCTTTAGGTGTGCTGAATCCGAAAATGACTGTCACTTTGTCATAGAACGTCACGATTTCTGACAATGTGGGTATCTATGTTAAACAATTTATCATCTTCAAATAAAAAATTAAAGACTAAATTTTTTTTTAAATTTATAATTGCGTATCAAAACTTATTTTTTTATCTAAAATACATTCATTAGTAAGCACTAAATAGCTTTTCCCCAGTGAGAATCCTTTTGGTACATTTTCGCTTGTAAGAAGCATCTGGAATGTCTCTCTGAAGCGTCCAACAGTAGTCTGCCATCATTGAGACGCTCCATCTTTCCTGGTATCACAGGACGTTCTTTATTTAGAAATAAATGATAGTTACCATCAAATAAGTTTGGTTATATATTTACAAAAATACAATTTCAGCTATCGCGATTCAGCGGAGTATAGACAGCGCCATCTCTTAATACATTTTTTTAAATATTTATTTTTCACTAATATTACATATGGCCTGTACAAACAGCAACACTCTTAACTGCCCCTTCAAGACCCAACAGACAGAAAGGTAGAAAGAGATGAAATTATTTTTCCCATGACAACTTCATAACAAAAACTAAAGTTTTTATGACATAATATCTTTGTGTGTGTGGTGTGTGTCTCTTGGCGCCAGAGAACTGTCACTGCTTGACGCAGAGTCTTGACATGCCTGATGACGTGCTTTCAGTTGTTGCCGCTCTTCCAAAACAAAGAGCAACGGCAACGTCGCATGCTTTTGGATGAAATAATGATAAAATTTAATTTTACTTATCCTGCATCCATAGACTTAGAAAGGTATAGATGCAGCAAGCAAATAATAATAAAGATTTCTTACACTTGCATTATAAAAAAATATTATTAATATTATATTACTCAAATAAAACATATACTAACTTAACAAATAAACAAATCGAAATAGCGCATAATTATTGTGATTTTTTATTACACAAACATTTGTCCTTACCGGGACTCTAACTCAAAATCTTTTCTGATTATAATTAGTAGGATCATTGCCAAACTCGACCTCATTTTGTTTTTTGTCCTTAGCTCTTAGGCGGTTAACACACTGCACCGCGCCCCGTCGCGTAGCGCGTGGCCGCAGATTTTAACATTGTATGCAAGAATCTCAATTAATATAGAAAACACGCCTATGACAACACACTGCCGACGCGGGAACGCGCGGGTAGGCGCCCCGTCGCTTTCTGTCGCTACGCGCACCGCGGCGGGACGCGTCTCTAGTGTGTGAACCGCCTTATTCCACCACGCATATGGTTTCCTCCGTTTCCAAAACTTTATCATTTCTGTTATTTAAAATATGAAGTAATAATTTTTCAGACATGCGGTAATTTATTCAATTCTACTCGAATTTTATATCTGTGACAGCGTGTCTTTTTCTGTTCAAAAACCTCGGTGTTCGAAATGCAAAGATTAGAATGGTTTTAAGGTTCAAATGTGTCTTGCTTTTAAATTTCAGGTTAACAAAAGTGAAGAAAGTAAAAATTGCAATTTTTGTAGTGCAATATGAAATAATATTTTATTAAATATACCTATTCTTTTGCTATAATGATAGAGCGCAAAGCGCGTAAATAATTTGTTCGCCAGTGTGACTAAAAGTAAAATAAAAAACCAACACTTTTTTGTAGCAATATATAATTATAAACTTTAAAAACCTTACTTACACAAAAGCACAAAGAAGATAGAATCGCCTTTTGTCTTCAATATTATAATTTTGATTGGACGGATAATATCGTAGTCCTGGTAATTTTAAAAACCAATACGCTTTTCAGTAAAAATATATTATTACCATTTCATAACAATGTTCAAACATTATTATGAAGAACCAACCGTTTGTGCGTTCTGCCTTTTAAAAATCGCTATCATACGAAGATAACTGGCACCAACAGTAATAAAAAACTGATGTTGTGTAAGTGACAATTTTCGGGCTGGTACGAGGGCGGCACTGAAAATTTTGGGAATCAAGGAAGTGACACAACTTTACTATTTAAAAATGTATTTATTGCTTTTCGAAGTATGCTCCGCGAAATTTGACACATTTTTCCATACGATGGAACCAATCATTGAAGCAACCATTCCATTCGGAAGTTGGAGTCTCCAAAATGGCTGTTTTGTAGGCGTCCACAGCTTCTTCCGGTGATGAAAATCTCTGACCACGCAATTTATTCTTTATTTTAGGGTAAGTATAGTAATCATTAGGGCTTAGGTCGGGGCTGTACGGCAGATGGTCTAATAATTCTATGTTTTCTTGCTTCAAAAACTCTTTTGTTCTGTGCGCGGTGCGAGAACTCGCATTGTCGTGATGGAGGATGATGCGGCGGTTGCAGTTCTCTTTACGGAGCTCAGAAAAGACCTGTGGCAAACAAATGCTAGCATACCATTCTGCATTCTTTGTCCCTCAAGAGGAATAGTCACAACATGGCCGGTTTTGGAGACAAACGTGATCACAATTTTTTTGGAACACTCCGTGTACGAACAATTTTTGTTGGCTTTAACTCATTTTCGAACACCTAAACTCGTGACTGGTTTTTTGTTTCGGGTTCGTACGCGTATATCCAGGATTCGTCACCTGATACGATGTTGTATACAGCATTTGAGGATCCTTCGTGGAATCTTTTGAGTGTTCTGATGCACTAAGTAACGCGAGCCGCTTTTTGCTCTTCACAGAGCGAATGCGGAATCCATCGGGAAAACAACTTTTTTACACCTAATTGTTCATGCAAGATTATTTGTATTTGACTCATGCCAATGTCTAAAGTTGCCTGAATTTCGCGGTATGTCACATGTCGATCTTCCTCAAGCTTACGCACAGCATCAAGGTTTTTTTTTGGTTGACTGCAGTTTTTGGACGACCTTGACGGGGAACATCACTGAGCTTGACACGTCCACGTTAAAATTCAGCAAACCAGCGATTAATTGTGGTTTTGGATGGGGCTTTATCACCAAATGCAAAAAGCATCCGATCAACACACTGTTTTTGTGTTAAACCACGTCAAAAGTTATAATAAATCATCGCTCTTGATTTTTCTCAAGTCAATTCCATTTTCTCAACGGCTTAGTTTGACAAGACCTTGTGACAAGACCTCAGAACAATAACTAAAGCTATAGAAGGAGTGCTAAAATAACAACACAATACGTTAGTTCGTACTATTTTGACTTATACAGTTGTAAATGTGTAAGAAAGAAATAAGTATACAAATTTTGTTTCGTAATTTATAAGGTAGTCACTAGTTTCCCTTACGTCAATGATGTAACGGCATCGATATTACTATCGATAAAAATAAAATTAAAAAGTCGGTTTTACGGGCGAAGATTTTACGTGACAACGTCTTTTTCTCGGTAGAATATTTATTGATATGAATATAATTAAATTGCACAATGCGCGCGGCAGACCGATCATAGTTGAGTGGGAGAGAGACGCAAGGCATTCGGCGGGCCTCTCTCTCGTTCGGTGACTCATCGTAACGTTACCGAGCGTTACACTTTTTCATAAGTGACTCCCAGCCGCAACCAATTTATAAGACGTTATCACGTCAAAACATGTAAAAAAAAATATGCTGTTGGTATGTCTATGACACTAGAACTATAATAATAATAAACGTGTAGAATCTGCAATATGAACATTTTATAATGCAGTATTCATGAGTAGAATTTTGGACCCGAACCAATTTATTTATTAGATTTGCAGTCTTCAGTATCTAGAGAAACCAGGTAGGTACAGTTAAAAAATTGCACTTTATATAGGTATATCATATTAGGCTACATGTTTCTATTTTAAGTTGGACCTCTAGCAGTACATTAGTGAACACTGCATTCAACATTAAATTTTTAATAGGAAAAATTTAAAAAAAAATTAATAGACTATTTAAATTAAATTAACCAACTATTATTTTATACATATTTACTTATTATTTTTATATTTTTATATACTACTCTGTCAGGAAAGTACCGGGAAAAGATCAATAATATACACAATGTTTGTTATTCATCCAAATTTATTTTATCACCTTCAAAGTATGCTCCTTCAGAAACGATACACTAACGCTAACTTAATCCAATCATCAAAACATTTTTTAAACACTGTTTCCGGAATTGAGTTCAGTTCTCGCCGCGTATTTTTGTCATTTTTGTTTACACACTCTAAAAGTGCTAGGTATTCGACTTGAACATATTCTTGTTTCAATTTTTCTATCAATATGTTATAGAGTTGAGATTTCTTCGCGTTGCTCCTTAATGTTCTCTTTGTTAGTGTTTATTTTGCGAAGACGTCACTTGCTGGTCTTTTTAATCCTTTCTAACTCTTTTTTTAATATTCCAATTTGGTTTTTTATAATCTGCTATAATTTTCTGTAAATTAGATATCAGTTCAGAGATATCGGAATCAGTATTTGTTTCAACTGTGGTCATAGATTTGGGGCGTTTACTTGGTGGTTCATAATTCCTTCTTAATGCGATAGTGGTTTCTGAAACATAAAAATATTATTGTAAATAAGCTATCATTATTATTTGGGATACACGCTGCCAAAATGTTAATTGAAAATCTGAATATTTATTGGCAGGATCGAAATAATTATATGACAAAGCCAGACTAAGATAATGTTTGGAATAAAAAAGGAGCAATTGCATGTTTTGTAAATGTAATGTGGGTATAGCATTTGCTTTCAGCCGCCGAAATCAAATGTTTTCATGTGGCTCAAATGAATGTAGTCTAAAATGTTTCGAACAAATGTGACTGTGCGCTTTCGGTGTCCAATTGATCCTTGATATACGGCGTATCCATTCAGTTCTAATAGGTTCATCTTTGGGAAAACTAAAGCAAAAAGTAAAAACCAAAAATGTTGACATCGATAACAAAGAACACATCACTATCATACTATCATATACAAAACAGAAGGCATGAAAATAAGACAATTTAAACCAAAACTCATGGAGCAATCTATTTGTAATATAAATTTACTAAAATTTTCTGAATATACCGTTGTTATATTGTCAAAATATGAGAATTTAGAAACCAAACTCACCGATGAAATGATAACACCTCATCCGTATTTTCTTTTCGTGATATATGAGACTTGCAGTCTGGAACAACACAAGCCATCCTGGACGCGGACTCTAAGATGTCTGAAGCGTCTATATGCACACTTTCCTGTTATTTTATCACGAACTTCCTTGTAAAATAATATAATTTCACGCTAGCCGCTCACAAAGCTGTTCGGCCACTGTAATACGACCGCATTGAATTTGGTCTTACTTCAGAAACCACGTTCATCAAAGACGTACTTTTAATTTAGTAGTATAATATGCAACCAAATTACAACCATTTGACATTTGTACTTTGAGAGTTTGTGACAATGACGTGAAAATAAAACCTTACAATTGTTGTCTATTTCGCTCTTACCCATGTATGTTAGATTACTTTAAGTGAATACGAGAGCTGTTATACAGTTTTTATTTTAGCGCTCCTACTATAGCTTTAGTTATTGTTCTGAGGACAAGACCGAGAATCTTTTTTAAAAATAAATAAATGTTATTTGATTTTTGAAACCAAGGAGTTTTCAATTAAAAAGATTTTAATATGACAGGAACAGTGGAAATATTCCATTCCCGATACTTTTAGTGCAGCCCTCGTATGTGATGGTGTGGGCCACCTTCATTTAACCTACGCCGCACTGTCTGCATTGATATCTAGCGACCGGAAAAATTTATTTATTTATTTATTTATATTTATTTCATATACAAGAAAAAAAAAAATACAAAGATACAATTTAGTCCCACAAAACCGACTTGTCGGTTTGACTGAGGGATCTTTAGTCTCTTAGCTTATAATTATAATTATGTAGGTATATAATACAAATATAACTGTATCAGGTAAAGTTAAGTGCACAATAATTGGATTTAGACTGAATTACAACAAACTGAAGGAAAATTTAGCGGTGATAATAAGATACAATTGTTGTGTTAAATAGTAGTCATCAGATAATCTTTTAATATTTTTTTAAATTTATTTTTATCCGTTTCACATCTAATAGTTTCGGGCAACGAATTAAGAAGATATGGTATACGCTTCTGTAAAGTTCTGTCACCAAAATAATTTTGAACCCTAGGAATTACAAATTTCTTTTTTGAGGTGGCTCTAGTGATCTGGTTATGATTTATGTATTCAAAAGTGGAGACACACTCTCGGCTGCCGTGATTATTTACTAATAATAAATATTTATGTTTTAGACCAGCCGGAAGAATTTTACATATTTTAAATAGTTGTCTATAGTCATTTTTATGTCTGTGTTTAGTTTTTTTATTTACCAGAAGTTTTAAAAATCTAATTTGCATGTTCTCGAGTTTAGCTATGTTAGTTTTAAATGTAAGACCACAGCAGTCGAGTGCGTAGCTCACGATAGATTCCACCAGAGACTTATATAAACATTTAAGGGTACCAATCGGTACTCTGAAGCTTAAGAAATAAAACTTACCTAGTAAAATTTTTAATTTGTTACAAATAAAGTTAATATGATCTGACCAAGAAAAATTTTCATCTATTTTAACTCCCAGATAAGTTACACAATTAACTCTTTCAATTGGATCACAAACACAATTATTCGAGCTGTCATGAAGGCATTCATAATTATGCGAGTATATCGAAACTAAGGATTCTTTGAGAGGCAGGTGTGGTGAACGTATTACCATGAGTTTTGTTTTACTACTATTTAAAATTATACCATTATCATGCGACCATCTGACTATCGCATCTACATCTTGTTGAACAAGCCGGTATGTCTCAGCAAGGTCCGTCCCGGCGCGCAGCACACATAAGTCGTCCGCGAACATATACGCGGAGCAATGTTGCAGCACACCGGTTAAGCTATTGGCGTGGATCAGGTAACACAGTGGGCCACTCCCGGAGCCTTGAGGCACGCCGCAAGGCACCGCAAACTGCTCGCTGAGTTCGTTGCCTACTTTGACTCTAAAGGAGCGCGCCGCTAGATAGTCGCGGAACCAATTGTTCAGCGGCTGCCCCACCCCGCACTCCTCCATTGCCATAAGTAAAGTGTTAGTTTCCAGCGTATCGAAAGCTTTTTTATTATCAAAAAAGATAGCTACAACAAACTGTTTTTTATTCAGACATCTATTTATATCATCTGTGAACTTAGATAATAAGGTACTTGTACTTTTTCCTTTTTGGAAACCGTGTTGACAATCAGTTATAATGTTATTTTTATGCAAATAGACCTTTAGTTGGTTAGTAACACATTTTTCAAATATTTTGTTAACACTGGACAGTATGGCAATAGGCCTATAGTTCGAAAAAGATTTTTTATCACCCTTCTTAAAAATGGGACGTACTATTGCTTCTTTTAATTTATGAGGGAAAATACCTTTACTTATAGATAAATTAATAAAATTGGTCAATAATGGAGCCATCTTTCCAAGAACAAGTTTTATGTCGCACATGCGGATGAGGTCACAACCTGGAGATTTATTAGAGCTTAAATTTCTTATTACCTTTGTAACTTCCTTGATCGAAACAGGCCGCCACCTCATACACATGTTGGCTGTTTGTACATAACTATCCCTATTTAACCATCTTTCATTACAAGAATGCTTTATCTGTTTTATTTCATCTGTAAAGTTTGATGCAAAGTTATTACATATATCTTTAACATCAGAATACCTGTTAAAATTATTCAAGATAGTGTTATCCAAGCTTTGTTTTTTATTTCCCAATAAAATATTAATTCTCTCCCATAATTTTTTAATGTTATTGTTACATTCCAGTATACACTTTTTATTATAATCATTGCTACATTTGGAAATGACCTTTGAACATTTGTTTCTATATTTTGTGTAATTAAGACGTTTTATCATGTTTTTAGGATCGTTACACCACACCTGAAACAAGTGATCCTTTTTTGTAATCATTTGTTTTAGATTATCAGTAATCCAGGGTTTATTATCTCTGTTAAACTTCTTAACTTTTATTTCCTTATAACATTCTTTATAGATATTTTCAAATAATTGTTTTAATTCATTATACAATTTTAAAGGACAATCAATAGAATTAAGATAGCTAAGATCACATGCAAGTAACCTCTCGCGTACCATTCTATTATCGAGAACGCGCCGCGTCAGGGGTGCGGGTTCGATGCTCGGGCATGTATCATTATTACTAGTATGTTGCGGCGCCGGCGCGCAGCGGCGGTCGCACCGCCTAGGCGTAGTGCTCGCGCCCGCGGCCGCCGCTGCCCGCGGCCATTGCCGAGTGCGATCCCACTGCATCAATGCAGCTACAAAAAAATGATCTGATATTTTGTGTCTAATAATAGCTGAGTTAATTGTAACCTGTAGGCCTTTTATAAAGATATGATCCAAACAAGATACGACTTTTTTACCCTTTACTATTTCCTCTCGTGTTATTTGTGTAATACATTTAGTGAAACCGTGCTCATACATTAAGTTTTCATATTCATTTACAGTTTTATTATGTTCATTATTGAATAAATTAATGTTCACATCGCCACAGAAAATGACTTTGTGTTGTTTAGGTAACATTCCCAATAAATTACTAAGTTCTTTGAGAAAAAGCATTGTTAGATTTTTCTTATTAATTCTAGGCGGTCTATAAACAGAAATAATATAAACTCGGCGTCAAAAAAATCGCACCTTATAAAAATCTTATTCAAAAATTCCTAAACCTTATATAGAGGATAGTGTTAGGTATCATTA
The DNA here is from genome assembly GCA_927399485.1 of Calamotropha paludella. NCBI lineage: Eukaryota > Metazoa > Arthropoda > Insecta > Lepidoptera > Crambidae > Calamotropha > Calamotropha paludella. The sequence goes on along the minus strand of OV656803.1, from coordinate 11,647,643 downwards.
GAAAGGTAACAAAAAGGAGCATCAAACAACAATTAAGTGCAATCTTTTTTTTAATTAAAATTATACAAAAAGCATAAAAATTTGAAAAATAATAAAAAATCTTAATTAAGTCCTAATTAATAATCGATAATTTACAAAAAAAATGTACAAAAAGTGTCTTAAAATTAACTCAAAATCTAGTGTTACCCCCCCTTGCCCTGATGACGGCTTCCATACGGTCCCTCATAGACCTCACCAACTTCAGGAGCTCTTCTTGAGGGATAAGACCCCATTCTTCAATCACCGCGGTTTGGAGTTCCTCTAGAGTCGAAGGAGCCGGATCCCGAGATCGAACCTTACGTTTAAGATGGTCCCAGAGGTGCTCTATCGGATTCAGATCAGGACTTCTCGCTGGCCACTGCATCACAGGAATTTGGGACCTCCGCAGGAAGTCGTTCACGATGGCTGCAGTGTGTGCGCGAGCGTTGTCGTGCATTAATGTGAACCCCTCGCCAAAAGATTCGGCAAAAGGGACCACATGCACATCCAGGATCTCTGTGATATAGCGGCGCGCAGTCAGCGACCCTTGTCCGCGAGCACCTCCGGTCCGGGAGACGCAGACCAGGTCGGTTTTGCCGGCAGCCGACATACCGCCCCAGAACATGCAGGATCCGCCTCCATATTCCACCGTCTCCTGGATGCAGGCTTGAGCGAAACGTTCACCCTGCCTCCGGTATACTCTTCTTCGTCGGTCGTTGCAGAAAAGACACACTCGTGTCTCGTCTGAGAAGAGAACAGCTCCCCACTGCTCAATGGTCCAATCGACGTGGTCGCGAGCAAACTGCAAGCGGGCTCGTCGGTGCGCTGCAGTCAATTTTGGACCTGTAGCAGCTCTGCGGGCTGCTATGTTCTTCTCCTTCAGTCTTCTTCTAACCGTGGATACACTCACGGTGCGTCTGCGAACTGCCTGGAGCTCCTGTTGCAGCTGAACAGCGTTTGAGAAGCGATTTCTCAAAGAGTACGACACAACGAACCGGTCGTCTCTTTCCGAAGTGCAGCGACGTCTACCGGACCCATGTCGCCGGATATAGCCACCGGTCTCTAAAAAGCGCTGGTAGACTCTACGAACCGAAAAACGGCTCAGATTCAGTTGCCGGGCGACATCACACTGCCGCACCCCTGCTTGCAGTAGTGCAACCACTTGAGCGGCCTCATCAGCTGTAGTGTCCATTTTCCAGATGTTCTTTCTTCAGTAAAATCAGTGCGTGTGTCCCCTTCAACGGTTTAATAGCGAATGACCCACATTGAACCCGTGTTGACCTCTTTATACCCACAAAGTTAGCGCAACTCGCGACTCTCCCGAGCAGCAAAATTTCCTTAGAATTTTTGTGACCCTTTATTTGTTGCTTTAGGTTTTATTTGATAATGAAAAATAATGTTTTTTTATTAAGTTAATTAAGTAACCTTTTAAATAAAATTATAATTAATACGACTGCATGTGCATATCCAGAGTTAATGCCATTTGAACGTGATTTTCTTAGAGGTGCGATTTTTTTGACGCCGAGTGTATATAAGTTCGTTATTGTACACTAATTCAATAGGAACGCACTCGGCTGATTGTAGATAGGTAGTTATAGTTGACTCGCAAACACGGACCGTGTATTCGGAGCGCGTGTACACCAACACCCCTCCCCCTCCGCGACCGGGTCTCGTGAAACTATTAACTTTAAAGCCATTTATTTGGTAACATGGTAGTAATAAAAAAGGGATGTTGGGTTCAGTTATAACTATGACATCAACTTTTCTTATGTAGTCGTGCAAAATAACTAATAATTGATCAAAGTTTTTCTTAAGAGATCTTATGTTAATATGTAGTAGGCAGAAGCCTCTAACATTACTTAACTTAAAAAACCATTCGTCGAGGCTGTGGACAGTATCCTCTTGCACAATATCGTCCGTTAAATAGTTAATATCACTCAGAGACGCGAATTTTGAAATAGCTGTAATACACTTTAAACCGTTACTTAATTATTTCAGAGATAATCATCACTTCACTTTTAGCAGATCAGCGTAGTCATTTTCCGATCGAACCCACAGAGCCTTATCACCTTCAGCCTTCTTCACAAGTACTTTGCCGTTCGCAACCCATATATACTTGTAGAAGTCCTTCAGTTGTTTTTTCGTGTTCCATAACAGGGAGCGGGTTGATTTGGCCAGATCTTCGTTAATAAATACTTTTTCCTTACGCATCCCACCTGTGATCATGCTGCTGTTGATGTCGGCCAGGTTACGTCGTTGCGCCAACCAGGTCTCTCTGGCGGCAGCACCGGATGTTTTGAATCCCACGAGTATGGAACCGGGCTTCTTTCCTTGCTTATGGGCCGGAGTACGACGAATCCATTCTATCTCTTCACAGCTCGTTTTAATTATAGTTCCAATTTTATTTACTACTTGGGCCAAGTTCTCGTCGGGTTGTTGTTCAATACCTACAATTTCTATATTGAGTTTACGCGACGCTTGCTCGAATTCGAGAACCTTCTGTTCGAGCGCCATGTTGCATTTTTCCAAGTATAGGTACTTATTGTTTAAGTTTTCTACGTTTTTTTCTAGCTTATTTATCGATTGCTTAGATATTTCTTGCTCTGATAATAATTTGTCGTATTTATCTGATAGCACAGACATGCTTTGTTTGATGCTATCTAGTTGTTTTCGCAATCCAGGAATAACATCGACTTTTGACCTAATTTCCTTAAGCAATTTGCCATGATCATGGGTATCCTCATCTGCATTTTCACATTCAGACTCTTCATCTTCGCAGTTATTACAGCACGTTCTATTAATTCCTGCCTTCATATCCGCCGCCAGTCCTTTGACACATCCTCTGTGAAATGTCCCCTGGCACGGACCTTGACAAACGAAGTGAGGGCCCTTTTTAGACAACACCTTTTTACATTTCTGACACTCCATTGTGTTCACTAAAAGCTCAATTCACGTAAAACTGATTGTATTAAAATCCACCGCAGAATATATGGATCTCTTTAAAAGTAGGTAGGCAGCAAGGTTGCCGCTCGCGGTCAGTTCACTCGTACGCACGCGCACTCAACCCGACGCTCCGCGCGAGACTGATTGACAATGATTGTTTTGACATTACATTTGACAATGATTGTTTTGACATTACATTACTACTTATTATTGAATTGAAACAATCCCACCTTTTTGATGCGAAACTCATTAGGGTCTTAGAAAAAAGTATTAGTTTCAGTTATTATTGTTCATTTCAAAACTTTGTAACGTTACACACACATCTACAATAAAAATGACATTTATGAAGACGTCATACATCTATTCTCACTTTCTTTCAAAAAGTTGGTAGTCACGTGACAGGGGCAGTTAAGGTTGTTGCTGTTTGTACATATCGCCCACCAAGGACAAATCTATGTTTCTCTTAATAAACAAAACAAAACAGGTCAGTTCAAAATAAATTTTACAACATTAACGAATTATGTACCCAACATAGCATACAAGATATACTATTTTTCTAAATATAAAAATTAAATCAGTTACAGGCAGAAGACAAATTTTAGATACTTTTAGGATACCGTTATACCTTCACGTAATGTTACAACTCTAACGATATTATCAACTCCAGGATGAGTTGCAATCGCCATAACCAAACCAAACCATACCATAACTACATCATCAACTTCAGGCTGAGGATGTATGACGACCACCACTATCGCCATCTCCTCTAACGCCAACAAATGGATTCAAAAATATAAGGTGACTACATTAAGGTAAGTTTTGTTTTTGGATTATAATATCTATATCTTCTCTAAATAATAAGTTTGTCTATGCTTTATTTATTCGGTTTATCACTTGCATAATGAACAATATGATACAACTCTTATTAGTCTTGTGATAAAAATCTTTTTTCTAATCTTTTACAATAGTTAAGTTGGTCTACATTTTACCATCTCTAACTCAGTCTTATTATCTTTAGATTTTTCATAATTAAAGTTTTCTTTTTCTTCAGAAACTCAGGTCCTGACAACCACTATTTATTTTCATTAACTCTGATGTATACAAACCTCACAACGCAATATCAGCCGGATTACACTAAGACGCAATGTGTGACCAATGGTGAAAATCTAATTTTGTGATTATTTCAGATACCCGATTAGCTACAAAATCTTTCAGCGATTTGGCGTGCTATTCAACCAAGCAAGAATTACCGTCGAATCTGTCCGGGCATGCAGATAAGTTTTTGTTTTACCGGTAAAACCTTTGTAGATTGCAGAGCAACATATATTTTTTTCTTAGGTATACATCCTTCGAAGCATCGCAGAAGCCATGCAACTCTATATTGTTACCAGCCTTGGCTCCGATTCATTGTGATATGATAAGGTTGCTTGTCAACTCTTGACGGTAATTAAGCTATTTTCTCAAAAGTTTATTGGAATCTGCTTCATCCCCACCGATACCTGCTAACCATATCTTTTGAATAATTATTTTTGCTTTAATAATACCCGGCTCCGCCCATTTTAAGGGGTCGTAGAAATGTGATCTATCTGAAATAATTTTTCTTTTTGTTACAGGTTCGTCCAAAGTGGGTAATTTTACCTTCTATCGGAGGTCCTCTTCACTACGATTCCAGTAAAGTCCAACGATTTTAACGATTTTTTTACAGCGTTACAGGGAACAGCGAAACATGAGGTTCTCTCTTTACCTCGTCTTTAATGATCAAACTATAGACCTCTGAACTCAACAACACATCAACCCGATCTGATGTATAGTACCAGGGGTTCGCGAGAACCATTTAAGCTAATTCTTTTCAATCCACTGCCTTTAATTTGTTTATTGGTAACAACGTAGTAAGGGACTGCAAAACATAAGCATCAACATTAATTACAACATTTTGATCGATTCGTGTAGATATTTTTATTGTAACCATTGCCTTGGACGTTTATCCACTTTCGCCTCCGACTCGACAAATCTGACCTTTAGCAGGTATTTTCTTTAAACCCAATAGTTGTACCATGAATTTCGTCACAAAAGACGTTACTGATACAACAGTGCCCGAATTGTGAACATGTGACCGCATTTCGACTTGGTTTTACTAAAGCTGTTGCAAGTTAAACTTGTTTATGAATATTTTGCCTTGTCGAAATACAGAAGACTACAGGAACCGTTTTAGCACTATTAGTATTTGACGAGGAAATACACGGTTTCAAATTATTTACAAGCGAACATGTACCGTTCGACGCGACCTTGTGCTTTGTGATATAAAGTGATATAACTTTCCATACTTTTACCCGTAGCATGCAAAAGAACATAACTTTCTTTACAAATACGACATTTAAAATTACTTCAGCAATTCTTGGCAGAGTGATTGCTACCCAGACAACAAAATCACACATTATTTGATACAAAATTACGCCGCGAGTCCACAGACTCATTCATAAAACTTTTTCAGTAACTAAGCTTATGCTTTTTTGCACAAAATTGTCAAGAAACCACAGTACTATGCATAGACTTTAATTTATTTACAATTACCTTATGCATTTAATATTTATTTACAGATTTAGTTCCGGCTTCTAAAAACTTGATGGCACGATAACGATTTTTGAGAAATTGCTCAAACTGCTTGTAAGTTTGTAGCTCATCTGAACTAATACTAGTTGCAAAGAACTCCCACTGCCTTGGAAATTGTAGATCCAATTTTATAATAAAAATATGAGTCACAAGTACATCCCAACTATTTGTATCTATACCAATAAAAGACAAAGATGACAAACAATCATTTGTAGTGTTAAATAATTCTTTGAGTGCACCAGCTGACTCACTAACAATATTTCTCTGTGATAATAACTTTTTCAAAATATAAATATATCTTTGTTATTGTACCTTTCCTCAAGTAATTTCCAACACCTATCATAATTATTATCTATTATGGCATATTATTTACAGTTCTTCAGCTTCCCATTCAGAATACTTTCCTGAAAAGCTGGGAATACCTAAGCTTAGGAAGTTTTCCTTGAGGTGAATTTGTTCTACATGAAGCTGCCGCATCTGTTGCAGTACACTGTTTTTCAAACTTTGACAACATAGATTTTAATTCCATCTTATATTCAAAGAAATCTTTGCCCCTTTTTATAAACTTCATTTTTATTATAACTTTTATTTACTCATTCAGTCGAAGAAGACACGGAACGCATTAATTCTTTATGTCCGGCTGAAAACTCATACCACATTTTTTCAAGATGTTCCATTCTTCCTTCTACATAATTTTTAGTAAGATGAGTCTTAGGAGTCTTATAAATAATATGTGCCTTACTAAATCATGTACACAGATCTTCTTGAGATTGAATAAGATTATCCATTGTGAAAATATAAGAAGAAAACGAAACAAAAAAAAATATAATTAAACTAAATGCAAACAAACTTCTTCTTTAAAACTTAAGTGCTAAAATAGAACATAAAAGAAATTGAAAAAATCTTAAAAGAATTTCTAAATGTTTGAAGTTTTAAACCTCTGGCCGAAATCGGGCATAGGTTCCCCGTACCTTAAAACTATTTTAAATCCCTAAATCTATAATCAAAATTATTCTCAGTTAATATTACCTAACATTTCAAGTTCACATTTCTTCACTTTAATTTCACACTATTCACAATTTACAAAGTTAAAATCTTCATAGAAATAAGGTTGAAAATAAAGGTATTTACTCACAGTTATATTAACGTTTCACTCACATACATATCCAAAATAATTCACGTCGTCTTCTTCTAGCATGACTTCTCCGCCCGGTTTCTCGAGGCAGGCATCAATTTATCATCTTAGTGCCCTCCACCAGCAAGGGTTACCAGCTCGTGGACCTAACAGCCTCCTTGGCTGTCGATTGGTTTTAGCTCCAACAGTATAGTATTCCACTATCCGATATAACAAAGGACCATGTACAAATTCAAAGCTTGATTAAAAACTTTTTGGGTAGGAAACTGATAATAATTTAAAAATGAAATCACTTTCCTTTAATAAATTCTTTTTTTCTACCATTTTTTTCTCCTCTGGAGGCGAGGGAGGGAGGTGGTGAATCCTACATGAATACATCGAGAGGTTATGTCAGACTCATACTGACTAAACACCGTCTGAAGTAAGTGCGTTAGCCTGGGAAGACTATAGAGGCTTAGTAGGAGCGATCGCACCCATGGGTGGCGGGGCGACGCATATTTTTTTTTTCTACTATCAAATATGTTTGGTTTGGTTATATATTTATAACAATTTTTTTTTTGCTAGCGATTCAGCGGAGTACAGTGCCTCTTATTAAAATTCAAAATTCAATTCCATTTTTTTTTCAAATATTTATTAATATTACATATAATGGCTTGTAACACAAGATGCACTTATTTATTAATTATTGGTTAATAGGTAGTAATAATTCTTGTCAAAAAAACCTAAACTATTGGTCAATATAATTAAAAATATAAAAAATATAAATTTAATTATTTCATTACTTATTTTAAAAAGTTTCTTTTTTTGTTGTTAAATCATTTCAATTACCATAATATATCCAACAGTTTCCTGAAACTTGACTCCGAAAGCGCCCAAAGAAAAATTCCTTAAAGATCAAAGGAGTTCCCAAATTAATGGAAAAGGAGAGGAAATATGAAAATGTAGAGATTCAAAAATTCCATTTTATTATTTTCATACAATGGGACTTTGTGACGGTCGCGACATCGCAGACCAAATCGTATACTCAAAGAAACCATAAATCCAGTTAAACTACGTACCTTTCCATTTAGATGTTTCAATGTACCTGTTGGTTTGAGGCTTAAGCATTAGCGAGTATAATTTTTGAATGGAGCAATTGAGATTCCCTTTGGTACAGTGGATTCTGAGAAGTTATTTATAAGAATTGATTATGTAAAGGCAACGCAAATTACTTGCTTTATTGTTTTGATGGATGCCATTACCTACTTAGAATTTAATTTCACTTATTTTTTCATTGACAGTTTTTCTTAGATATATTCTAGATCACGTCGATTTTGTTTTAAAGAATGCGCCCGATGAACGTGAAATGAAAAAAAAGAATATTTATAGTCCATCTTTAGATTCTTCATAGTCGTCAGCAATGATATATAGATGTTCCAAACGTAGCAAATGCTATTAGATCTTATGTTTTAACTTATCACCTAAGTTAAAAGATGTCCAGTGCTGAATAGAAGCCTCCGTAAATCGTTCATACAGGGTTATGTGTTACTTTTAAGTAATAACTCTCCGCGTGTAAGGAAATTTTAATAAATAAATTACACCCTCCAAGAAATAAACTAAAGCAATACTTTTTGGACCTTGTAATGTTATGTTTTTTTATATGTTGAAAATTATTTTAATAATTTCTTATGTAACAACTTTATCGTTGTATAAATAGTTAATATATTGTCATTGTTACACAAGTTTTAACAATTGTTGGCAAAGCATTTGTAACTTATTAAGAATCTCGATGTAAAATCCTTACACATATTCAACTAAAACCTCTATTTCCTAACTGGATGTTTCATCGTCATTCGCTTATAACTAGAACCATGGAAAACATCATTCGAAATCGTTCTCGTAGCGATTCCAGGGTTCCCCATCTCGCTTGCTTGCTTTGTCTCAAAGACGACATGTGTCGCAGATGTAAGCTCTACGTGGTTCATTTCATATTCCGACTGCGGTACGCTTGAGGGCAAACTTCTATCGCTTGTTGTTTTGTTATCGTTAAATTTAGATGCATCTATACATATTTTGAAATGCAATTTTAATATGTATAATTTATCTTGAAAATATATTAATTATTTTGGGTTTACAAAGGAAAAAATGCCTTGAGAACAATTTTATAAAATACGATAATTCTCGAGTGGTGAAAGCAAAATCATCAGCTTGTTCCTTAAAAACAAGACTTTTTTGAACGATGATAACCACACGAGCCCAATTCGGATCGGTGTATGGTAATAAATACAGCCAGGACTATGCCCAATAGACCACATGTTTGTGAAAATTGCTGGCAAAGGTTAAGCAAAAGCTCTTTACAAGAGATTCTAATTAATACGTCTTTCTCAGATATTTATTATTATTTATTAGTCACATTAGTTTATGTACATTTTTACCTAATATCCGCGGAACGACATAGAGTCAATAATAAAATGTACAGAAGCAGCTCAGATCGCTATTACAAGTCAAAAGATATAGTTGCCGATACAGTTCGCCAGCACGAATTAAGTCTATAATATATAAAATTTTGAACGCAATAATTTCCGAAACTACTCAATCGATTTCGATGTTTTTTTTTTCATTTTGCTGGATTTGTATCAACTTAGGACATAGGATTGGTTTAATTTTAATTAATAATAAAAAAATGTTAATTATTATAACCAAACCACAGCAACGCGTGGCTGGGTCAGCTATTTCTAAAATTTTATTAGCTTACCTTAGTCGGTACGTGTTAGTCATAGGTAGATAAGTTTACTCGAAATATTAATAAATTATACACGTTAACCTTCATTCTGTTTCAATTATTTAACAGTGGGAAACAGTATTATATGGTCATAGACAAAGAACGGTAAACAAACGCGTCATTGAGCGCCAATATAAAAGAATGGTCTCCAGGGAGTCTAACAGGGAATGAATAGCAAAGGTCGTTCTTTTATCGTCAGATAGTCTTCACTAAATGTTGCAATATATCGCAATATTAATCAATGGCAATAGAATTCGAGCCCCATTACGTTTATATTAATGTGAATAACGATTGATTCGTTAGAAAATAGTCGTCGCATCGCTCCGTTAGAGTAAACGTGTGGGAAAATCACTGATGGTATAGAATTAAGTCGTCATTGTCAGCTTATTAATTTACACCTAAAAATTAAAATGTCCAACGCTGAGAATATTGCAGGCAGAATAGGACATAACTGCAGGCACCTGACGCAGATTGGTGGATCTTTAAGTTAGGTGACATGACCATATTACTGTCACTTTGCTTACATTCCTATTATTTCTCTGGTATTTTGTTTTTAGGAACAACTGCAAGATGAATTGCAGCAATTGGAGCACGTCGCGTCGTCGAAAGCAACACGGAGCCGAAAGATTTCAATTCTGATATCCGCTTCAGGCAGAGAAATTAAAACAGAAAAAACAAATAATTTGCTCTGAAGTTTCTGAATGGGGAACAAAGAAAAAAGTTTCTTGAAATATCATCGAATCAATTTCGCAATAAAATATATTTTTCCAACAAAGAACTTAATTCCACGTACATAAAATCTATGATTAATCTTTGATCTGTCCAAAACTCCGCGATATTGCTACAGCGTTGTTTATCTTTAATAACGTTATAAACATCGCAATCGTAAGTTAAACTAAGACAAAAGTTTGGGCAGGCCTTTCCCATTTATTAAGACATTACGACAAATTGGAATTGTTTGCAGAGGGGGCCCATAAAAATACGCTACAAGTCACAGACCACCCTGTTTCTGTCATAACTAGGGTTGCCAACGACATGCAACCTCCCTCCACCCAGCTTCGTTGTGGCTAAAAAGAGAGCGGAGATATGTCGCCAATATTTTAACAAGCTAACAAGGTAGTACAAGAGGCTTTTTGCGATAATTGCGAGGGCTTGTTCACTTTAATAGAATGATGAAATATTTCTACGGGCTAGAGTTATCGTACCGTTATAGGGATGATTCGGAAGGGGCTTTAAAAAGGTAATTGATTTGTAGACAGTATATATACTTATTTAAATAAGTATAATCATAATGGTAAGTACATCTATATCTAATAATGTTTCTTACATTCACACCAATTAGTCAAGCCCAAGACAACTACCGTGAATCTTGTGATATGGATACTAGGGCAACGGTTAGAGATACATATAGCTATGTAATATTCATTGAGATATATTGAAATACATTATGTCTTAGGTACAATTGAAATCGAAGAACGTTTGCAACTGTAGTAATCCTGCTTTTCGCACCGATGCGTTGGTCCTGGATTCAAATCCCATATTTGTGTGATGAATACGAGCATTTGTACCTGAGTCATGGGTATTTTTTATATATTTCTTTAAATAATACATATCTATATATAATATATATCTATATATAATATATGTATGTCTATCCGTTAACCTAGTATCCATAACACAAGCCTTATAGTGCTAACTTTGGGATAGGCTAATTAGAGTGAATATAAGAAATATTAATATTATTACAATTTCTCGTATTCATCACATGAACATCTGCCCCTTCCGTGAACCCAGGACCGTTGGTGCGAAAGGTAGGATCGATATTGTTGCACCAAACTGTCTTCAAATTTATGTTCGCGAGGATCGAATGGATCCTTAGGCAAATGCTCTGACCAGGAGAAAAAATTGATCGTTGGACGAATACTATTACGAGAAGCTTTAATAGAAGAGTAGTTGATTTAGCGCAGTAGCCTCTGTGAAAGGGTTGGTCTGCTATTGCGTATAACAGTACGTAATCAAACTTGCAACTGTTGCTACGAACTTGTACAGCCAACAGTACGAATTTTTACCTTAAACACCGTTTTACAAACTGTAATATTAATTATCATAATTAATATTTAACTTTGTAAACGAGATTTCCCAAATAGTATAGACGAAAGTACTGAACTGAATATTTTTGGGTCTTGTTGCAAATGGGTTTGATTGATAATGATATCTCAATAAATTCAACATACCAACTTTAGTCAGTTTTTATTTTGGGAGTTAAAAGATATTGATCTAAATAAATAGGTTTTTAGGTTACAGCAACCTCAAAGTAATATGGACTTTATGTAGCCGTGTTTTAAGACTTGCTTTCGTGTTTTGGGTGTAATTGATAAATTGCAGTTCTTTTAGGTCATAGTTATAAGAAAAAGAGTGCCTAAAATGGTATATCAACATAAAAATAGACAATTGATATTATTTGTAGGTAGGTTTATACTTAGATTTATTTATTAAGGCTTTCACAACAATGAGTACACTATAACTTACACAACTAGATAACATAAGGTTTAAAACAATACTCCATCCTATTACTCACAAGAGGGCACCACATGCACTAACTAAAGACTAAGTTAGGAAAATTGTTTAAACTTATACAAACTTATACTTTATATTGGACAACAATATGATTAAATTCTACTTGAACATTGCTTTCTTAATTCCAGATATTGAAGTTAGATTAAGGTCGATTACATGACCATATTCTTTATAAAATCATATTATAAAAAGTATACATTAAATAAAGTAAAAAAATATCTAACTATACATGAAATACACATTTAGTTTTGTGTTAGTTTTTTTATTATTATTTCGGTAGTTTAAAAATTCAAAATTATTAGTGTTTTGGTGCTGCCATTTTTTACTGTTGTATATCAGTGATTATTATTTATTAAATATAAACGATCAGATATTCAGATCAGCGCAGATATGGGTCGTTCTACTTTTCTATCGACAATGGTCTGTCCTTCGTCTTATTGTGGCATCTCGTTGGAGTATTGATATTTACGGTTTTTTAATTCGGTTCGAATAAACGTCCATATTTTTCTTATCTTTTAATATTATGTAATTTTTCATTTTCTCCAACCAACATTTTTTTTTTAACAGATACCACTATTATGGATAGTTCAAAAACCCAAAAAACAGAAAAACGTTGTTTCACTGTCGGTAAAAAAGAAGAACGACCCATATACTGAGTGATTGTTTAACTGCTGCTATCAACAAACAATAGCTCTACACTGGTAAAAAATCTAAACAATTGGTTTAAAAACTATTGAAATTGGAAATTGTGATAGTCATACAGATTTAAATGGAAAACCCTATGAGTATCTGTATTATCCGACTGAGTATAATAGTATAACTAAAGAGCTCAAAGGACATGACTTAATTTTATATGGGAAGCCTGCAACTGTATGTCATTGAATATTATATCCTTACAAAGTAAAAGTAAAAGCAATTGTTTAGCGACATAGGTCTCTTTCACCAGAGGTAGGAAACCATAGTATCTGCTACATACCTGTTCTGTACCTGTGTTTATGTTTCTTACATATAACTTCTGAACGATTGTGATAATGTTGTATTTTTTAATGTATTGTTTTATTTAAGAATATACAACAAAGTCAATAAATAAACAACAGAGTCACAATTGTTCCTAGGTCGTTTAAATCTGTTTAAAGAGCTTTTTAAATGCTATATTAGTGCTAAAACATTCTTTTATCGTTCTACAAGTTGACAGCCCTATAAGTAACCCGCCGAGGTTAACAGTAGTTGGGGGAAATAGCCGAAGTTGCTCAGTTGTCAGAAGTAGATATTATTATGTGAAAGTTTGAGAAGACGTGGACAACAATCCATCTTATAACTTGACAAATATTTGGGTACAAAATCTTTCGAAATTCAAAAGCTGTGATATACTTTTAAAAGATTTGGTTGTTTTTGTTCAGAACTGGCAGTTGTTGTATGTTATAAAAGGTTTTGTGTGATCTTTACCCGATTACCCTAACATGCATAGATAATAAAAATATTTTTGATACGCCGCACTATGTGGAGGTGCCTAAGAGAGCTTGGCCATAAATACATTTTGTAAAAATCGGCGCAGGTACTTGTATTATACCTCAAACTATAGCTAAGAAGTTGATCTACTATATTATGTATAAATTATGTATGTAACTAGTACTTTTTTATAGTAAAGAGCATCTAAATACGATGATTGAAAAATTATCACGAAAACATCATAATTTGTATTTTTTTCAGGATGATTTTCTAGTAAGCTAGCAATGAAAATTATACAAGTATTATACCATTTTAGAAAGCTTATAATATATACTTTTTTTTGGTATACACAAATATGCTATATATTTATAAATATATTTACTAGAAATATTTATCTCATGACATATCATTTTTGCGTATCTGAAACTTTCAATTAGAGTTTTGACAGTTGCCAAAATTTGCCGAAGGTCTGTAAATGATGTTATTTGATAGGAAATTTAATATTTTTATACAGGAAGAAAAAAAAAGTTGCAACTTCATTGCACAACATAATGCTATCTATCATAACATGAAATAGTAATAATTTCTTAAAAATACGTGGGCGAATCTATTTGTTTTATTAGTTGATATAGGTTACACTTGTGATATATTATTAATTGCGGTTTATGTTTTGATAATGTATCGAGTATTTCTCACCATTTTTAGTTCGCCTACAAAATAAATTATCAATAAAACACATAGGAAACCGAGTAACCACATAATGATAAATAGTTTTTATTCCCATACTTTGCACACGTTTCAAATCAGTTATTTAATATAAAATAGAGCATCTGCATACTGAATAATTACATACTGTTTTTCGTTCGTTATTGTCGTTATTAAAAGTGTATCTAACCACCTACTCTCTCGCAATGAGTGAATTCCAATGTACCAGACGCGACCTATGTCTTGTTTTGATTGAAAGTGACGGGAATTATGTTGTTGCTTTAACAAGTTATATACGGAATAATTTTATCAACTTTTCTGAGGAAAATATCGCTAAAATTGTCGCGAGTGTACAAAAAAATCTTATTACGAACTTTCGTCAACGCTACACTAAATCTGGCAGAAATAAAGAAAAAATTTTAAATCAGAATAGCATGTGGTTGAATGCCACATTCACAGTAAATCTGGAAGATCTTACTTGTGAATCTGAACCTTCGACATCGACGGGGAAGCGAGGACGCCCTTCTAAAACCTAGGAAGACAGTTCCGATAGAATACAAAGACGAAAAAACAAGGAGTTGCTTGACATGTGGCCTTGATTTTATACTGAATTCATATCTTCAAGGATTGAGATCTCAAGGGGAAACGGAAGAAGCATTCATTGTCGAAATTTTACGAGTATTACCCATTGATAAAAAAAGTGAAATACGTCAAAATCTTTTAAATGAACCGGCACATTTAACAGCGTACTCTAAAGATGAAGCTCTCAGTATTTTTATAGAGTTGGACCTTAACATGGCACAGTATGAAAACATGAGAAATTGCTTAATTGCGAAGAACTGCGTATTATTTCCGTCATATAAATCAATTCAGGAAGCTAAAGGAATGTGCTACCCACCAAGATCAAGCATAGAAATTAATAATATTACAGCAAAAATAAAACTGCAAGATCTGCTGGATCACACTATTGCAAGAATTTTGAAAATCAATGGTGTATACAAAGCTGGCAAAAAACATTTAATGCTGTATTCGAAATGGGGCTGTGATGGCTCAAGCGGACAAAGTGAATACAAGCAAGTCTTAACTGAAGAGGATGAGTTAATTTCTGACACAAATTTATTTATATCTTCATTAGTACCTCTGAAACTTGTTGATATTAATACAAATGAAACTTTGTGGGAAAACCCTGTTCCATCATCAGTAAGATTTTGTAGGCCCATTTTAATAGAATTATCGAAAGAGACACCAGAGAAAACTACAAGTGTAGTTAATGAAATTATAGCTCAAAGAAACGCTCTCACAACAAGCTTAATCAATAAAAATGGTGAAAGTATTGAAATCAAACACACATTATTTTTGACAATGGTTGACGGGAAAGTGGCTCAAGTTTTGTCAGAAACTTCATCAGGTGCTGTATGTACTATTTGTGGTGCAAGACCTACAGAGATGAACAATTAAGAAAAAGTACAAAATAAACCTGTTGACGAAAATTCTTATCAATATGGGCTTTCGACTTTACATTGCTGGATTAGATTTATGGAACTAATTTTACATATATCTTATAATGTAGGCTTTGAAAAATGGTCTGCTACAACGACAGAAAATAAAGATTTGAAAAAACGAAAGAAGACATGTACGAGCCAACTCGTACAGTTCTGTCATGTAAGCATTTTACGCCACATTCGTTAATTTAGGTCATTTTAAAGTTAGTTCGTCATCGGTTATCAATCACGCTGTGCGTACTCATATCATATCATTTATTAGTTAGTAGTCATTAAACTTATTCAGTTAATTATATCATATATATTATAGCAGGACTTTCACTTTTTCTCATTTATCATAAAAAGGTGCACAAACCGTACATCTTTTTTGGTCCTTTGAACTAGGGACTCGCGTGTGACCCAGTGAATACGTGGAAACATTAAAACGTGACTCTGTGTTGCAAGTGAGGTGGACAATCAGTGAACTTATTGAAGGAACTTTCGTTCGAGTGGAATTAAGCCTACGTCAAGACCGTGTGCAGTGCAATCAACACTCACGGTTTGAGTATCCAGTATCCAAGTAAGGCGTATCTTTTTTACTCTTATTATCAATTATCATCAAGATGTCGCTGGAAGATTTGGTTCAAACCCAGGAACAACTATCATCAGCAATTGAGCAGGTTTACACTAATTTTAAGAAAGATGGATCGGATAGGAAAACCTTTGCCTATATCAAAAAACGACTGGAAACTTTAGATTCTTATTGGCATGAATATCAATCAAATCACGTTAAGCTGTGTGGGTTAGGTAATAAATCTCACCAATACTTCACTACGAACCGGTATGAAATTACAAGGGATAGGTTCTCGAACATAAGAGCTAGTATTCAAAATTACCAACCGGGAGACGAGGGCAGCAGGCCCACTACTCCAGTTCTCAAGCCAGCTACACCTATCAGCATGCCGAGCTCTCAACAAATGACAGAGCCAGGATCACGTTCTCAAGGCTTAAATAGCAAAACGGACGAAATGTTGAGAAACAAAGTAGTCACTTTAAGGCGTTCGACCATACTATTTCAAACATCAATTTAGATAATATATCAGAAAAATGGGAGTTTGATCATTTATTACGTGTTGTTCAATCTCGTTGGTCAGCAATCGACTCACTGCACTGGGAGCTAGACTGCGAACTGGGTGGCAGGGATGTCGAATACGAATCCGTTTATTTTAGGTTCGAAAGAAAGTACAATGAAGTCATTAAGTCTATCAATAGAAAATTATGGTCTGTCTCACACCGTGAACAGTCAACTCCACACATAGAATTACCATCATTTAGCGGCAGCTATCATTAGTGGACCTCATTCAAAGATCTATTGTAGAAACTATACATAATAACCCTACGCTGTCGAACGCTCAACGCATGCAGTTTTTAAAATCTAAGGTCAAGGGCGAAGCTGAGCGTCTAATTCAACATTTAACAATATCATCTGATAATTATGCCATTTGCTGGGACATACTGACCCATAGATACGATAATAAAAAACTCATTTTAAACTCTCACTTTGATATTTTGTTCAGTATTCCTGTTATGCAACAAGCATCAATAAATCATTTAAAAAGAATTCACGACACGACACGTGAAACGCTAAATGCTATCAAAAATTTAGAAGTTGTGGTTGACTCTTGGGATCCTCTATTAATTTACATACTTTGTCAAAAATTAGATGCAGAGACCCATAGTGAATACATTGCCTCAGTGAAAACACCGAAAGAAATACCTAATTTATCAGAGTTTTTATCATATTTGGAGATCAAGTTTACCACTATGGAAACATCTAGACGTAAACAAGAGCATTCAAATAAGTCTATCACACGGAATCCTAATTATATTATTCCGTCATCGTCGGGTTCAAAGTATCATAATTATAAATCAGTAAATTACAACCCGAACATGAAGCAATCATTTCCGCCGCAAGCTCGAAACATTTCGCAATCTTTTAACAATAACAAAAATGTCTATACGACTAAATATTATAAATGCCCTATTTGTAAAAGTGATGATCATGGAGTTTTCTATTGTAAACAGTTTTTAAACATGACTGCAATATTGAAACGCAAAACTATCGCGAAATATAATTTATGCCAAAATTGTCTTTATTGCCATTATGGAAAAGCATGTATATCTGATAAAAAATGCCGTGAATGCAATCAGGCGCACAACACTCTTCTACACGACGCATTTATGCAACCAGATGGAAATCAGTCATCTTCCAGATCATTTTCGAACGTTAAACAAACGGAGTCTTTGTCTACCATTCATAGCAACTCACACGTATCTCTACAACCCGAAGTCCCTGAGATACTTTTAGCAACGGCAATGATAAAAGTTCAAGCATTGGATGGATCTTATATAGAGTTAAGGGCTTTGTTAGATCAGGGATCACAAGCATCTCTCATAACCGAAAATGCTGCGCAATTATTAGGGTTGCCTCGGCTCAAATGTCAAGGAGTGATCTCAGGAATAGGATCCAGTATAAACAATTGCAAAGGAATGATACATATAAAATGTTTTTCTACTAATCATGAATTTGAATTTGAAACAGATGTACTTATCATGAACAATTTAATAAAAAAATTACCTAGTCAATCATTTAAAAAGCCAACATGGTCTTATTTACATAACATAACGTTAGCTGACCCTGAATTTAATTCTAGCCGTCCCATCGACTTGTTGCTCGGAGCTGATATTTATTCACTTATTTTATTAGAAGGCATATGCAAAATAAGCAACGAGACACCCCTAGCACAAAATACGCGCTTAGGCTGGATTCTTAGCGGTAACGTGAAAACAATACAATGTAACGTGATATTGAATAATTTAGACGAAATTAAACAGTTTTGGGAAATCGAAGACATCTCAGATGACGTACCCCTATCAATAGAAGATCAGCAATGCTTGCAATATTTCAAGGATACAACAGTTAGACGAGACGACGGCCGCTACGTAGTAAAATTACCCTTAAAACCGAATTTTGTTGAAAAATTGGGCGAATCTAAAAGCAAAGCAATTGCTCAGTTTCGATCGTTATGTTATAACCCTGTTTACTTACTGTAAATCGCTTACCTAGTTACTTGTATTTTTCCATACTTTACTTTCTGCTGAATCGCGTATTTTCTATTATATTATTTTATTAATTAAAACAGTCAGTTAGACTCTGGAGCTCGCGAAAAGCACATCAACTCCCGCTCCCGCGCTTGGGATCAAGGTTTCGAGAAGTTTGTGTAGTTTGTGAAGTTTATACCAAATTTACATAGTAAATTTTCTGTTTCAAAGTGTGTGTGTTTTTTTTTTGTTTTTTTTTTTAAAAGACAACCTGGGCCGACCTCACAACAAAGTGGTGTCAGAAGTGGGATGATCTCAGAAGAGCGTACAGAATAACGCAGAGATCATCCGAATCCGAGGTCAGAGCCCCTGCCAATAGATCGACAGTAAGTCTCAGTCGAATCTGAGCCTGCATCACCCGGCACAAAGACACTCAAGGTCGACGGTCAGCCTCCGCTCTGTAGCGTGAGCCCGCACCTGCATCACAACTACCAACTCAAGGTCGACGGTCAGCCTCCGCTCTGTAGCGTGAGCCCGCACCTGCATCACGAATACCAACTCCAAGGTCGACGGTTAGTCTCATCGTCAGAGTGAGCCCGCACCTGTAGCTGCAGCCCAGCCAGTCTAACTCGCCACTCCATCCATCTTCGTCACCACGTGGATTCTTCAACCTTAGCCGTCACGTGTTTTCACACGCCACGCGTCGCCGCTGTCGTCAAGTGCTCGCCGCGTCCCCTCTGCTGCTGCCGCGCTAAGTAGCGTGGATTTGTCTCCGATCACGTGCCATATCATGTTAGTGAAAGTGCAGATCGTGATACTGTGAGTGCTCTAATATTCTACTATTTCCAATTTTAACCGAAATCTTCATTTTTCTATTTTTGTGCTATTTTTATATTAACAATTGTTATTTCATACTATTTCATTTTTAATGTTTAAAGTAAAAGACGAATCTCTAGTGCAAAAGAATTCTGAATCAGAAATGACTGACAAGCCAGAAAAAATAACTTTATCTGTCCTTACAAAATTCATTAAGCCTTATAATGGCGATAGAGAATCTCTTCCCGCGTTTCTCACCAATTGTGAAAACGCAATATCTTTAGCAACCAGTGACCAACAAAATGTCTTATGTAAATATATCATTTCGCAACTGGAAGGTAAAGCTCAAGTTGCCTGCAGTTTAAAAATATTTAACACATGGGATGATATAAAATCATTCCTTAGAAGCACTTTTGGGGAGAAAAAACACTCGACGCATTTATTAGTCGATTTACAAAATTGTAGACAACTACATAGTGAGGATGTTACAAAATATTCCTTACGTATAGAATTTATCTTAACAAGAATATTATCTGATATTCATTACAATTGCAAGGATAAAGCGGAGCTACCTGGCAGGATTGCAGCCATGGAAGATCTCGCTCTGAATACCTTTATGCTTGGTTTAAATAATTCTATTTCTAATATTGTTCGATGCAGAAATCCTTCTAATTTAAATGAGGCGGTACAACACGCTATTGAAGAGGAAAAAATATTTAATTTATCAAAATCTAATTATTCGAAATCATATAAACAGTGCTCAAAGTGTAATAAAACAGGGCACAGTTCATCTGAGTGTTATCTCAATCATAAGCATTCCCCCAAAAATACTTCGCAACCTTATAAATCGTATCATTTAAATCATAATTCTAATATATTAAAATGTAATTATTGCAAAAATCTGGGTCACACGATAGAACAATGTCGTAAACGGCAATACAACATGCAGCGCCGCGAAAATGCAAGCCAAGCGCAACGTGACTTCCAGTCGCCGCGTGCAACTACCAGTAGCGCTGTAAAGTTAAGCACTGTAGATGAGTCCGGGTTCGATTCCCGCGACAATAATTTAAACTAAATATGATTTCGGCTTCGTGTCTGCCGAAATCTCGTCCACTAAAGGACACGAAAAATAATTCTATATCTACTAAATCTACTATTTCTTATACATGTGATCAGGCACAGCCTGTAAATCACTCCACATCTCGGACACAGATTCCGAGTCGTACAAAATGTACAATTACTAAGTCTTACAATACTAACTCTCATTCTAATTTTTTTAATACTAAATCTTGTCCTAAATATAATAATACTAAATCTTATGCTAATTCTTATACCACATCTTATATTAATAATACTAAATCTACATCTCGAGACGCGATCCCGAGTCAATCATCTCAGCATCAATCTTTTACTAAATCTTATGAGCTGAGTCCTACTATATCTTATCAATGTGATAATAATTTAAATAACGATTTAAATAGTTCTACGTCTAAGAGCATAGTTACAAATTTTTCTAGACCTTCTATGTCCTCATGCAATGATGATAACCACTTACCTATTTATGAGACGAGTATAAATATTAAGAAAATATCCTTACCTTATATAGTTTTAAAATCAAGTTATTCTACTGAATCGTTACGTTTTCTAATCGACACGGGTGCAAGTATTAGTTTAATAAAACAGTCAAGTATATGTAAAACGCCCGATTTATCTCATGAAGTTGTCAGAATAAAAGGTATTAATAATATTGAAACTTGTTCCAAAACGCTAGGTACTTTTCAATTAGATTTTATATTACCTAATAACGATATCACTTACAAATTTCATCTTATTAGCGATGACGTCAGCTTGGACTACGACGGTATCGTAGGTAGCGACTTTCTTGGATATCATAAGGTAATTATTGACTACGATTCTAATTTTATAAATTTATGCGGACATGTCATAAGTATGAACTACGTCCAGCCAACCTATGTTATTCCCGCGCGATCCGAAGCCGTAATCGAATGCGCTATATCTAATTACTCGTCCGAGTGTTATCAGAATAATGAAGCTCTCGTTTTAGATCAAACTATAAGTGAAGGTGTTTACATCGCGAATTGCATAGTTTCTTTAAAGCCGAATAAAAGAATAAATATTACTATTTTAAATACCACTGATTCCGACGTCTCTGTCAAAGATTATTTCGTAGAAGCGTCACCCTTTGAACATTACTCAAATACTAACTCATGCGATAATATTAATTCTATTTCTAATTATAATCCTTATAGGAAGCAAAAAGTTCTAGATCTCATCCGCTGCTCTCATCTTAACAGTGAAGAGAAAAAATCACTTTTAGATTGCTGTTCTCAATATACAGATATTTTTCATATAGAAGGTGAACCTTTATCATTTACAAATGCAATTGAGCATTCTATTAATTCGGGAGACTCGCCTCCTATTCATGTAAAGTCTTACCGCTTCCCTGAGTGTCACAAGGAAGAAGTTGACTCTCAAATTCGCAAAATGTTAGATCAAAATATTATTCGCCCCTCAGTTTCACCCTAGAGTGCCCCAGTTTGGGTAGTTCCTAAAAAATGGACGCCTCCGGTAAAAAGAAATGGAGGATTGTCATCGACTATCGTCGTCTTAACGATGTAACTGTATCGGAGAGTTATCCACTGCCTCTTATCACTGATATTCTTGACCAATTAGGTCATTCGAAATACTTTAGCACTTTAGACTTATCCAGCGGATTCCACCAAATTAAAATGAAACCTGATGACGCAGCAAAAACTGGATTCACAGTAAATAATAATTCTAGCAGTTCTGGACACTATGAGTTCACCAGAATGCCATTTGTGTTGAAAAATGCCCCTACAACCTTCCAAAGACTTATGAATACCGCACTTTCAGGTCTTCAAGGTCTCCACTGTTTCAAATACCTCGATGACTGTATTTTATACTCCCACGATTTGCCTCTGCATATTTCCAAATTAAAATTAGTATTTGATAGATTGCGCCAATTCAATTTAAAGCTACAGCCCGACAAATGCGAATTTTTACGTCGTGAAGTAGCATATCTAGGGCATATTATCACAGACAAAGGTGTTTCTCCTAATCCCGAGAAGGTCAAGGCCGTTGCCGAATTTCCAACCCCAAAAAACGCAAAACAATTAAAATCTTTCCTAGGTCTTGTCGGATATTACCGACGTTTCATTGATAATTTTTCCAAGGTTACCAAACCTCTTACTTAATTGTTGAAAAAGGATATTCCTTTTAATTGGACCTTTGAACAAGACTCTGCTTTTAATATCCTCAAGGATAAACTCATCACTGCTCCTTTACTTCAATATCCTAATTTTTCTGAACCATTTATCATCACGGCAGATGCTTCAAATTATGCCGTTGGTGCAGTTCTCTCACAAGGCGATATAGCTATAAGCTACGCTTAACAAAGCCGAAGGTAACTACTCCACTACGGAGAAGGAACTTCTAGCCATCATTTTCGCCGTTAAAACATTTCGTCCCGATATTTATGGACGTAAATTCAAGATCGTAACAGATCATCGGCCCTTAGTTTGGCTCTTTAATATCTAAGACCCTGGTAGTAGACTCATCAGATGGCGCCTCAAATTAGAGGAGTACGATTATGAAATTATTTATAAACAAGGTCGTCTTAATTCAAACGCAGATGCGTTATCTCGCTGTCCTATTAATGCTATAGATATAAGCAAATTAAATAATACCTCTTACGAAAAATAATTTAAAGATCAATTTATAAATAAATCTATTAAGTCAAATACTATTATCGAAGAATGCACTCAAGCACTACATTTACTTAAGTCAAAGTCAATTGTTTGTCCAGTCTCTTTAGATTTCGATTACTCTATGCCTCACTGCGAAGAAATATTATCGCAATTAGACATTTCTGCTGACTTACTAAATACCGAACGCGAACCTTTTACTATTCAAACTGTGACACAGAAAAATAAAAACTACTATTTCTTATATACTAAAGTCCAACATTATGAAGAAACTAAATACAATGACGTTTATAACTTACTAATTAAACTTAGAGATAAAATCTTAACCGAAGATCCTAGTGTCACCGATATTGCTTTGCCAGATTTTTCTGATCCTTTCTCAAGGATAACTTATACTAAAATCTATAATATGATATCCTATATTTTTCATAACTCTAACATTAAAATCTTTATTTATAAAAACCAATTAATTTACCCAACTCCTGTTGAAATCCCTAAAATATTGAAAGAAAATCATGATTCGACCATTGCAGGTCATCCGGGATCAACCCGCATGTATAATCGAATTAGAGCCACCTATTATTGGAAAGGAATGCGCTCTGATATTGAACGATACGTTAAAAACTGCAAGCTTTGTCAAATCAATAAGCCCTTACGAAAATCAAATAAAGCACCTATGGAGATAACTTCAACCTCTACTAAACCCTTTGAGAGATTAGCTCTCGATGTCGTTGGCCCCTTACCGGAAGCTGGTTTCCAAAAATTTAAGTTTATTCTAACTCTTCAAGATGATTTGACCAAATTTTCAAGTGCCTACCCCATGATAACCGCCACCAGCGAAGAGATAGCTCGAAATCTTGTACATTTTATGTCTTTATTTGGGTTCCCGAAAACTATTTTAACCGATTTAGGCACCTCTTTTACTTCAGATCTATTCAAACAGCTTACCGAAATTTTGAAGATAAAATCTCTTTTTACTACTCCTTATCACCAGCAAACGAATGGTGCTCTCGAAAGATCACACGCTACAATGAAAGAATATTTAAAGTCCTTCGTAAACGAAAATCATAACGATTGGCATTGTTATTTATTTACTGCAATATTAGCTTATAACACTACGCCGCACTGTACTACCGAATTCACTCCTTATGAGCTACTATACGGTTACAAACCGTCTATACCTAGTTCTTTATACGATACTAACTCTACTACTACTTATAATGAATATATTCGTGCTTTACAATATCGGATGCGACTCTGCAGAGAGAAAGCCATCCAAAATATTATTAACAGTAAAGAAAAACCTTAACAATATTATGATTCTAAATCTCGTGATGTTACTTATAAAACTGGCGACATGGTTTATTTGAAACACCATCATCGCCTCCGAAAAGCCTTATCTCCCATATGGAAAGGGCCATACAAAATCGTAAAGGTGAACGGCAAACAAAACGTCACCTTATCTATTAATAGAAAACATATAAAGTATCATACTAACGAGATAAAGCCAGCTCAATTATAAATATATTTTTATTATCTCTATTTCTTTTCAGAACGCTTTGGCATCTTAGCCTAGCAACATCTTCTATTACGCCTATAGCGCACAGCCCAGGTATATATTTCGATCCTGTAAACTCTATTAATTTTTATAACGATTATTGGAATGTAATTACTCACGTCGATATTGTAACTTTACAACCGCATTTAAATAACATTCAAAATTCTATGAGAAAAACATTAGATTTATGTTTGAAATTTTATGCGACTGGCACGCATTTAAATGAACTTATGTATTGCAAGGACATATTTAGTCCTCTCGAAGTACTTTTACAAACTAATTTTGTAACTCTTAACTCGCTGTCTCATATTATCAGTAACGAAACACCGAGCCGTTTTAAACGATCTTTAGAGTTCGGTGGGGAAATATTGAAATTTTTCTTTGGTACATTAGACGCGGAAGATGCGCGTAAATATGATGCTGCAATAAATGCTTGTCAGACCAGTGAGTCTGAAATCTTCAATCTTATGAAAGATAATATACATGTAGTTAAATCTACAATTAACTCGTTTAACTCTACTATTTCTAAGTTACATTATAATGAATTAAGATTAAATTCTCAAATAGATAAGCTTAGCACTATTTTATCTCAAGTTACGAGAAATAATAACGAATTTTTATATATCTCTAGAATTAATAATTTAGTTAATATCTTACATAGTTCACTCTTGACCGTTTCTAACTCCTTAGAATCAATTTTAAATGCTATTTTATTCGCTAAGGCAAACGTTCTACACCCTGCCGTTATCACTCCTTCGAGTCTCTTAAATGAGCTTACTAAACATATTAATATAATCAACAAGAGGCTTAATTTTCCAGTTCCTTTAAATATCGAGATGATACATACTTTGATAGATGTATCGCATTTAACTTCTTACTATTACAATAACAGAATTGTTTTTATAATTAAAATACCTCTCATTACGCCTATAAAATATACTATTTATAAACTTATACCATTACCGACGCCTCATGATACGCAGATTCCAAATTCTTTTGCACTGATTCAGCCTACAAAATCTTATCTTGCTATTACTGATGATAGATTAAGTTATGCATTGTTAGATAATCTAAGTGAATGTTCTAAGTTAAGCAACGATTATTCGATATGTCCATTGACATCTATATATTCTACTAGTTTCAACCCGTCATGTGAAACAAAGTTATTAACCGAAGTCGTACTGTCTGTACCACCTGAATGTAACTATAAACTACTATACGGTAATATAAATATTTGGCAAAAACTAAGCAATAATAGATGGATTTTTGTATTATCCAAGTCAAACAAGTTAAGTGTAAAATGTGATACCGATAGTAAAGATTACTCTATAATTGGTACAGGTTTATTAGAATTAAGTAAAGATTGTATTGGTTATTGTAAGACGCTTACATTTATACCTTCTACTACATCTACATTTACTCATAAAAATGAACTTGTCATCGATTTCGATATCACTCAAGATGATTGTTGTAAAAGGGAGATAATTAACAAGACTATTCCTCTGCTTTCACCCATATCTCTCAGCAACATTGATTTGGACTCTCTTAAACACGCATCTAATCAATTAGATGATCTTGAAAAAGAAATCAACAAATTCCAAGAGGAGTCACATTTTGTTAAATATGCTCCTTACTATTCTGGGTTTACCTACTTTCTAATTTCTCTAATCATAACTTTAATCTTATATAAAACTTACAAATGTATAAGAACAAAAAATAATCCTTCATCTTGTTGTATAAAAATATTTAATAATTATAATAATAATAAAAATGTAAAACGCGAAAAGAAATTTTCTAATTCTATTGAGATGACCGATATATCAAATTCAGATGACAAAATATCTGTTAAATCTTTACCAAATTATAAATCTTGTAACATTAGACATAAGGTCGATTTCCATACCTCCAATTCTTCAAGAAACTTAATTTTTTAATGTTGTAATTTTATCTTAGAATAATACTATATTCAAAACATTGTATTAGAAGCTATGTTAATTTCTAAATCTTAATATGTACTTATAATCTACCACTTATTGCTATTTTAATTTCTATGTCCTATGTTCGATTTCTTGATCCCGCAGCATCGCATCTTTATATTTTTCTAACTTCGCTTCATCTTAATATCGATAAAGCTCCGTCAAAAGGGGGGGGGTTGTTATAACCCTGTTTACTTACTGTAAATCTGTTTACTTACTTTACTTTCTGCTGAATCGCGTATTTTCTATTATATTATTTTATTAATTAAAACAGTCAGTTAGACTCTGGAGCTCGCGAAAAGCACATCAACTCCCGCTCCCGCGCTTGGGATCAAGGTTTCGAGAAGTTTGTGTAGTTTGTGAAGTTTATACCAAATTTACATAGTAAATTTTGTGTTTCAAAGTGTGTGTGTTTTTTTTGGGGTTTTTTTTAAAAAGACAACCAGGGCCGACCTCACAACAGTTAGAACGTAAATTTTCTCGAAATGAAAACACGCGACAACAATATGTGTCATTCATGAACGAATATGAAATATTAGGACACATGAAACCTTCCACTAATTTTCCAGAGCAGCATAATTATTATTTTACTCACCACAGTGTAGAGAGAGCCGAGGCAAACACCACTAAATTTAGAGTAGTTTTCAACGGATCAGCAAAAACATCTTATGGGTACAGTCTTAATGACGTCATGGAAGCTGGACCTAACCTCCAACAGGACCTCCAAACTCTAATCATCAAGTGGAGACAATATCAATTTGGTTTTACTGCTGATTTAGAAAAGATGTTTCGACAAATTTGGATAGATGAAGAAGATCAACGTTATCAAAAAATTATTTGGCGTAAGTCGATAAGTCAGCCTATAAAAGAATATCAGTTAAGTACAGTGACATATGGGACAAAAGCAGCTCCGTACCTCGCCATGATGACTTTAAAGCAGTTAGCTTCCGATGAACGACATAATTTCATGAACAGTCAGGCTCCAGATGTTCTAGAACAATCCTTCTACATGGATGACCTTGTCCATGGCACCCATACTATCGAATCAGCAATACAACTACGAGATGATCTCATCAAACTATTAAAATCAGGAGGGTTCAACCTGAGAAAATGGAGGTCAAATATTCCCGAAATATCAGATTTGTACTGTGATTTATCAAACCAAGATAATTTTAATTTTAAAAGATCAGAACAAAATATGAAAACTTTAGGGTTGAGCTGGGATCCCAGTAAAGATATCTTCTTTTTTAATTTAAAAATAGATATATCAAACGAACAAGAAACTAAAAGATCGCTGTTATCTAATATTTCGAAGCTATTCGATCCACTCGGCTGGTTATCACCTCTCTCTACTAAATTAAAAATTATTTTCCAAAATGTATGGCAGTCTCATATCAAATGGGATGATCCACTACCCGAGCAAATAAAATCAGAATGGTATAAAATAAAAAATGACTTAATTAATATTGAACAAATTAAATTACCGCGTTGGATAAGAACCCGAGAAGCCGCCGCTATCGAGTTACATGGGTTTTGTGACTCATCCAACAAGGCATACGCTTGTGTAATATATTGTAAAATCATAGAAGGTAATAATTGTAAAATAACTTTATTAGTTGGAAAAGCAAGGTTGGTTCCTACTAGTACTAAACTTTCGCTACCTAAATTGGAGCTGAGTGGAGCTCTTCTTCTATCAAAATTAATGTTAAAGGTGAAAGAATGTCTGAATGGCTATAATATCAAGCTTTATGGATGGTGCGATTCTATGATAGTTTTAGGGTGGCTTAATGGAGATCCATCAAGGTGGAAAGCATTTGTTGCTAACCGCGTTAAGCAAATAATCAACGTGATGCCACGTCAGTGCTGGGTTATGTCAAATCAGAGGAGAACCCTGCGGATTGCGCCAGTCGCGGGTTGTCTGCGTCGCAGCTAAAGGACCACTCTTTGTGGTGGAACGGACCAGCTTGGCTACAAAGCTACAATGAGTTAGATACAAAACAAGTTTTATTTGAAACCGAACAAGAAGCAAAGAAAGAAAATCAAGTTAACGTCGTCACGGAAGAAATAATTAATAACAGCATTATTCACAATTTATTAAGAGATTGCAGTTCTTTGAACTATATCATTAGGTTAGTAGCCTGGATGTTACGTTTAACGTCAAAAGAAAATAAGAAAAGTTACCTTACATTATCAGAAATTGAAAGAGCAACAAATATAATTGTAAGAAATGTTCAGTTTCTAGAATATTGGAAAGAAATTGAATGCTTAAAGGAAGGTAAAAATATAAACTCAAAAAGCAAACTTAGTGAACTGAACCCATTTTTGGATAAAACCGGTCTCCTTAGGGTTGGAGGTCGATTAAAAAACGCAAACATAAGCCAAAATATGAGACACCCCTTAATAATTCCAAGAGATGGCCGCTTAACCGAACTTTTGATCGAATTACATCATAAAACTTCACTTCATGGTGGAGTACGCCTGACTGCATCATATCTTAGACAAAAATATTGGATCATTGGTGGGAATCGTTTAATTAAAAAACATATCCGAAAATGCGTTACTTGTAAGCGACACGAACCACCTAAACACAATCAAATCATGGGTGATCTACCAGCAGCACGTGTTACACCTACACGACCCTTTTACAACTGCGGAGTTGATTTTACGGGGTTCGTTAATATCAAAGCCAACAAGGGCAGAGGTATCAAAACCAGTAAGGGGTACGTCGCTGTTTTCGTGTGCATGGTGACAAAAGCCGTGCACCTCGAATTAGTCTCCGATCTTAGTTCATCGGCATTCTTAGCGGCCCTACGTAGAATGGCGGCGAGAAGAGGCGCTCCTCGTAACATCTACAGCGACAATGGCACTAATTTCGTCGGTGCCAGCAGAAGCCTCAACCAAGAGTTTATTAATTTACAAGCAACTTTAGATAATAATTTTTTCACAGCTATCACGGATATGGAAATAAACTGGCACTTTAACGCCCCCCTTTGGCCCACCGCCGGAGGATTATGGGAAGCGGCGGTCAAAAGTCTCAAACGCCACCTGAAAAGGGTTATCGGAGAACAAAACCTAACATACGAAGAATACTCTACACTTTTATGCCAGCTTGAAAGTTGTTTAAATTCCCGACCGCTGTGTCCGCTCACTGAGGACCCAGATAACATCGACTGTCTAACACCAGCACATTTCTTATCAAGTGGACCGACTCTGACTATCCTCGACACCGAGAAAGATTTAAGAACAAGATGGCAATTAACTCAAAAAATATTCAACGACATATGGAAAAGATGGAAAGCCGAGTACCTATGTCAGTTAACCTCCCGATGCAAATGGCGCCAACCTAAAGATAATTTAAGAGTTAACGATATTGTTATCATACACGACGTTAACTTACCTCCAGGAAAATGGCCTCTGGGACGAATAGTAGACATACATCCCGGAAGCGACGGTTACGTGCGTGTCGTATCAATAAAATATAAAAACGGTATTACTAAAAGGCCGATTACAAAAATATCAAGATTACCTGTTGATACAGAAGAACCGCTAAATAATCATAAGAACACAGAAAAATCAGAAAATACAAACATCACAGCGGCCGCAACATTGGGTAGTAATCAGAAAAGAGTTCATGGAAAAATCAATTTATTTAATTTTTTATTCATCATACTT
The DNA here is from genome assembly GCA_927399485.1 of Calamotropha paludella. Taxonomy (NCBI): domain Eukaryota; kingdom Metazoa; phylum Arthropoda; class Insecta; order Lepidoptera; family Crambidae; genus Calamotropha; species Calamotropha paludella. The sequence goes on along the minus strand of OV656803.1, from coordinate 11,617,094 downwards.
ACATTTCTATTATCATTTACTTTACCAGCGCATTGTACTCGTACATACCAAACATCAAATTTAAATATCAGTCAAGGTTTTTATTTTGATAAAATCTCTAGCATTCGCATTGAAAGAAACCAATGGAAATTAGTAATATATTATGACATGGAACCATATTGGGACGGCACTAAATTACTGCAAAAATATATAAAACACCTAGAAAGTATATGTTTTAATGGCGAAGGCAACAACAAAATATCACAATGCAATATTATATTGCTCCAATTACATCACGGGCTCACTGAACTCGAGCATTATAACAGCATACTGCTCGGTCAGCAGCTCCCACGGCGCGAGCCGAGCGCGCGCCCGAGACTTCGCCGCGGCCTTATCAATGGAATCGGGAGCATAGCACGCTATTCGGAGTACTCGACGACAGCTTCGCTCAAAAATATGAAAAGGACATAGAGCTCCTTAGAAATAATCAAAATCATTTGGCAAAGTTGTGGAAAAATCAAACTTCGGTAGTGGAGGCCGAATTCAATTTAATCAAGAGGATTGAACAAACAATCGAAAAGCAACACAAAAGTTTTAATGCACACCTAAATAATTTAGAAAAGGCCTTAAATATACAAAAAGACGAAATTCAGAATTTAGAATACTCGAACGACTTCACAAAATCTTCCGTCATTGCTAACCACATTATAGTTAATCTGCAAAATATTCAACAAACTTTGATCGATTCTATCACCGATACTTACCATGGAAAGTTCAATTTTCATCTCTTAACACCTGAGCAACTGTTTAATCAATTAAGAATCATATCAAGTTTATTATCAAAGGACTTAACCTTACCCTTGGACAGCATCCAGTCAGATCTCTCAAGATTGTACCATTTACTAACTGTTAAAGCGAGAGCCCTGAATAATTATATTATATTTGAAGTAAATATACCCTTGGTCAGTCGAGACAATTACGATATATATAGATTAATACCAATCCCACGGCAAATAAACAATAGCATTATAAGTATCACGCCAATATCAGATTACGTGGTAATGAACTTACATAAAGATACTTATATTACCATAACACCTACGGATATACATGCATGTAAGGCCTATACAAATGATATTCTTATATGCCCCTTGAAACACCCTGTACATGAGATGGTATCAAGTGATGATTTATGTGTTAAAAATTTAACATCTAAAATCTGCAAAACTAACTACGATATGTGTCAAGACAAATGGACTGATCTCTATAAAATAAATACTTATATATTTTCCTGTTGTAATGAATGTAACGTACGGATCATATGCGAAGATCATGTTACAACTGATAAGCTCACTAAAATAGGAATTATGACATTAAGTAATGGGTGTATAATAAAGTCGAATTCCTTTACTATTTATGCACAAAATAAACTATCCAGTATCATAAATGAAACTGTGGATATCCTTCACATTGATATTCCACCAATAAACCATATTTTCAACGTATCAGTGCCCATCAGCCACGTTGAAACACCGACTATATCAATATCCGATCATTAGAAATACTTAGAAGAAATCGGCCAAAAAATAAAGGACATGGAGGCTAGCGCAACCGATCCAACACTGAGCGATCATATTTCTTATCATGACGTACATCATTACGTGGTCATTTATATGCTGCTGGGTGTCGGGGTGATCGTGAGCGGGGTGGTCGCGTGGCACCGCTTAGCGCGTGCGCGCGCGCAGCCACCCCCGCCGCCGCCTGAAGCTGGTGCTAGTCTATCTAGCAACACCAGCTCTTCTGCAGTTCAGTGTAGTGCCAGTGTTGTGAGTGAGTGTAATCAGTGCAGTGAAAGTGCTAAAATTAATAATCGGCTTAAAGCTAAGCCTACAAGTGCGCGTGTGTCTGTGCAAAAAGATATCTCTACGTCCCCTACCTTCATAAGACAATTTTCGCTCTAATTTGTAATAAGTCTATCATTTTGATAATTGTCGCTCTAGGTAATTTGTAATAAGTCTATCATTTTGTTAATAAGGTAAAATTGTTTATCACCTCTATTTTGCAAATAAGTTAAAATTGTTAATCACCTTGTCTCACATCACTCACAATCATTATTTATCATATCACCTCCCATCTCAGACCAGGGAACATGTACGAGCCAACTCGTACAGTTCTGTCATGTAAGCATTTTACGCCACATTCGTTAATTTAGGTCATTTTAAAGTTAGTTGGTCATCGGTTATCAATCACGCTGTGCGTACTCATATCATATCATTTATTAGTTAGTAGTCATTAAACTTATTCAGTTAATTATATCATATATATTATAGCAGGACTTTCACTTTTTCTCATTTATCATAAAAAGGTGCACAAACCGTACAAGACATATGTACAAAGAAGGTTCAGAGAAGACCTTGGTTTAAATATAGATAAACCTAAGCAAGGTTCTGGTAACAGTAATGACGGTAATACAGCTAGACGATTTTTTCAAAATTATCAGTGCACTGCAGAAATTACCGGTGTAGATGAGGAATTGATAAAACGATTTTATGTTTTACTTCAAGTTATGTCTAGCGGAAAAGTAATTAATGCTACGAAATTTGGACAGTATGCTTTCGATACAGCACAACGATATGTTAGTAAATATATGTGGTATTATATGCCATCATCTGTCCATAAAGTCCTAATTCATGGGGAAAGTGTAATTCGGCATTATTCAGTGTTACCTCTTGGACAGCTCTCCGAAGATGCCCAGGAATCAAGGAACAAAGACTATAAACGATTCAGACTTCATCATGCTAGAAAATGCTCTAAAGTGTATGTAAAACGTCTTCATTTGTAGCTAACAAATGAAGACGTTTTACATACACTTTTGTACACTTCAGACCCTTACATAACAAGTTTAAGAAAACCTTCCAATAAAAAGTCTATGGAACTTATAGATGAAGCTGTAGAGCTAGTAGAATAATATAATTCTATGTTATTTTCTTTTTCTTATTATATTTAATTAATAAGAGTAATTTTATGTGTTTATTTTGTATTAATTATAACATTTAGGTCACATTGTTTAAAATTAGTCGTAAATTTATGATAATTTTTCAATATTTCATGTTTTGTATTTATTTACAATTATTAAATATATTTTTATATGCATAGACTGTATATTATTTTAAAGTACGTTTATCTCAGATTACCTAAAAAAAAATTCAGCTGTATATCTATAAAAACATGGAAGTTATAGATTTATGACCCGAAACCGACTCGATCTCCACATAGTGCGCCGACTAAAATAAACTTTAAAAACGTCAATCCTTTTCAATTTACGAGGATTAGTAACCAATCAATATAAATAATACTTTTTCTACCAACCAACCAACCGATCAACCAACCGATCGGCCCCTAATAATACTTTTACTTAGCCTAGGCGGATCTTGAGACAAATTATGTGTGATTTATTTATATGGTGTGAAAATCAAAGCAGAATCTATTGGTATATTAAAGGCAGACAGAGAGGGTTGAGCTACGGAGTATGTCAGTATCTATGTTATAATAAAAATTCAGAATGATATTAACAATTACATCGGCAGCTTTCTTAAAAAAAAAACTACAGGCTTTTCTCACTCGTTCTCTGAACATGCTTTTTGAACACATTTTTAAACACGCTTTACTAGTTGTGTCATGAATAATATGAGGACATTAAGTCGAAATTATTATTGGTTGCAAGCAAATAAACTGGCGGTTAAATAAATCAAATCACGTGCAACCGTTCAGTTCACCGAATGTTTCATACATTTGTAAATTCAAGTGTAATTAAAGTGGTACCTGCGGGTGGATCATATTTTCTCTTTTTTATCAATAAATTTTATTATTTTGGACGATGGTTGACAGAGCTACGATAAAAATACACAACTGGAAATAAAATTCTCCTTCCATTCTCATCTGAAAAACTTCAAGTTTAAAATGATAAACACTAAGACAAACCACAAACAATTATGTGTTAGTAATGTGTGTTGCTTGCTATAGTTTGGATAACTACTTGCATCCTTGTGCTAATTAATTTTAACAACCTATCGGTGAAGCGTTGAAAGATCTCCTTCCATTCTTCATCAAGTGGAGCTCCGGAACTTAACTTAAAGAATTGGAATGAATACGGAATCAATATCAAAGGCGAGAACGTAGTTTATCTTCGGTGTGCCAATAATAGTTATTATGACTAAGACCTGGGACGATCTGAAAACAATCCTCTAAGATTTTAGTAGTGATGATGAAGACTAAAATTATGTCGAATACTCAGGATCGGACGGGCAACATTCGATAAGCTACAATTATTATTCACGGCCAAATTACCTCAGTGTGTCAAGACGAAAAACTTTGACCAGTGTGTGTTGCTAGTGTTGATTCACGGGAGTGAAAAGTGGTCGCAAATTATTGTTCTCATAAGAAGGTCACCTCGGAGGCAATGGAGAAGAAGATTGCTCACTTGAAGTGACATTGGGTGAAAGTGAAATACATAGTGAGAAGAACCAATATTCGTTGGGGTGAAAAGGTATTGAAATGACAACTGCGAAAATAAAGTGGACTGACAATCTAGTCATGTTTGTGGAAAGTCGTTGGATGCGGGCAGCTCTGGACCGGTCATTGTGGAGATCTGTAGAAGAGACCCATATTTAGAAATAGGTGTCGTTTGATGATGATGATGATAATTTTTAACTAAGTTTTACATTCATCTGATTATTATAACTTTGTTTATTTATCTATCTTTATTTGGCTAACAAACAGTCATTTACAAATTTGTATTCGCTTTAAAGTTTTCGGTAGTTGCGAGAAGGTCCACAAGATCTTTCTTTTAGAAAAGCAACTTCATTAATATAAAGATTAACAAACAAAATTTTTAAAAATATCAATATCAGTAATAAGTAGTATGGAAATATATGGAAAAAAATAAAATTGAAAAGTTTGATAGCTGCTTCCTTACTAATGATTCATAGAAAAGTATATATTTGCAGATATATATAAAACAGCAATGACTCAGGATCTAATACTCGTATTCATTATACAAATATTTGCCCCTAGAAGGTCTCGAACCTATGACCTCAGAGTCACTCTGTCATGGAGGTCGTCAAATGCATCGACATCAACAGCGATTCTAAAGGACCGTTTTCTTTGCTGAAAAGACCGGTTTTACTATATGTATTTAATGTTTTCACAACACTTAAAAGTTCAAAGCAAACATATTTGAACGATGTAAATTAATTTATTTTGTTGGTGTTCCTTAGTTAATAACTAAAAAATAAGAAAATCATGGGAATTTTATAATATAACAAATCTATAACAGAATTGGTATTTATATTATTTCGTTATTATTAAAGTGAATTGTACTAAAAGAAGTTCACTATATTTATTACTTTGGCTTGTAGTACTCCTTCTTTATTCCATAACAATAAATGGAAGCTCCATTTCAATGTATTTCGAGGAAATTCTATCGTTGCCCACTGAGAAACTTGAGTGCTGTTATCCAATATATAAGTAGGTACGTAACGAAATTCCGTTCCATTTCGGATGCAGTTTTAAAGTACGAGCGATAGCTCATAAATAAATAATTTTCTTGAATGTTAGTTATTTTGATAATTCCTGTCGTTGAAATTAAACCTCTTAAAATGCTCAAGTATTTTAGTTTCTTATTACCTTCAATTCACTCAAAAAAGCTCGGTAATGTTTAGTAATGTAACTTTTGCAAAGGACGGTAAAAGGATGGGTAGTCAAACTTTATGTTGAGCCTCATGCTTTGGAAAGCAATTAAACTGCTGAACTGCATTTGCAGTTACAACCACAGATTCGCACTGTTTCATCAAATTGGTCTTCCTCAATAATTATAAGGTCTCTTTTAATTACCTCTTCTGCTTAGCAATATGAAAAGTTACATAGGTTACTGACCTTGAAGATAAAGACGGGTCTGAAGCTCTCTTTATATATCGGTGAATGATTCTCAATTGGTTGATCAACAATGAAGTCCTAATGATTCGTTACGTATCCAAAGTACAAGAAGTATATTAACCAATCTTTAAAAGAAAATTTGATAGCTCTTAAATACCAGCAGGAAAATTTTATTTTTATATTTAAATGTATCGGTTTGACTTAAAGCTTCAGTTTTTAGTAAAATGTTTGACAGTATTTCATAAGTTGATGTGCATTTAACTGTACCTACGTGACATCGCGAAAGATAGAAAGCAAACTTTCTGTTTTTATTGTATATACTTAATCTAAAAAAATAATAGCCAACCACGCGAGTGTAAAGCTTGTGCTCGTTGAAGGCGTTTTTCTCTTTGTTATCGCTCCTGCTCGTGATAAGTTTAACCCTTCGTTCGCTAACTAACAATACACGGGGAGTTAATGACCTATAAACCGCCAGTGATTCGGCCCTAATGTGTTTTTAATGGCATTCAGTTAGCTATTGAACTGTCATTCCCTACGGCTAACAGAATTTACGGGTGTGACTCCGATGATATTTACGCAATAATCTTTTGTTGACACTTTTCAGGGTTCTGTTAAGACGAAATGTGAGAAGTTTGATCAATTATCAAATTTATTATTTGTGAAAACTAAAAACTTGTGTCCATGTTCTACTTGTTGAAAAGAGAGAATACACATTGAAGTATCTTCACCGTTGGCATTCACACATGAACGGCTGCGCAAATTAAAGGCTGCCATCACGCGCTGACACCCCAACCCAACCAACCCAAAAATAAAAATAAACTCCCTGTTTTAAGCTTCAGATAGCTACAATGAAACTAAACTACCTTTAAAGATATTTAAAAAAGTTGTTAATAAAATCCAAATAAGTATTACAGAAGTGATGAGTAAGTATTTAAAGGACAAAAAGGCGTGGAGTTAATGGCCTTTACTAACTATACTGCGAATTAGTATTTTGTGAAGTTAATTTTTCTAATTCATTGTTACAAGCGCAAGAAGGGATTCCCTAAATAAAAAAATCTGGAACATATCAAAGCGAGAAAAAAACAGCTTTTGCAGTGTTTTAAGTCGCTTCTTCTTGGTATAAGGTCTCCCGTCGTAGAACTTACGAAGCCATATCATAGTTATTGATCGTCAATAAATGCATTGTAAAGGCTCCTATTGAATAAAAATCATTTTATTTTCATCTTAGGTATCTTTACCCATCTAAAAGGCCGCAGTAGATAGACTATACTTTATAATATTCCAGTTCTTACTGTTTATATTAAAATTTAGTTAAGGATATGAGACATCTGCACTGCACAAAAGTTCAAGTCTGTGTGAATAACTGATTCTATAAGTAAGTTTCTATTAAATAATATCCGCAGGATGATTTGAATGGTGTTTAAAATTAACTTTTTTTTTGTGTAAGTTCGAAACGGTTTTATTCTAACGGCATACCGTGACTTTGGGAGAACAGGAAACCTTGAAATGATACATTTTTAGTTATTTCGATAGCCAAACATTTTGCTCTGCAGATTCCACTAATAATGTTCAAAAGTGAAATCAATGGAACCCTTCGCATAAATTCAAGTTTTCTTGTACACATTTATAAATATATTTTAGTGGTGTGTAGATTTTTTTGTTAATCATAAATCGTTTATAGCTTTCAATGGGGGCTATTTTACAATATATATTAGTCTAGACCGAGACTAGACCAAATAAATTAGATCATGTTGTAAACAGTCCAATGCGACATTCATTAACAATAATAACATTCACACGCTTTTTAAGAGCGTTAACGCTGGCGACATTTTATACAAACTTCGAAGTTCAAATAATTTTAAATAAGGAAACCTATTCCCATAAAATGTTATACATTTCAGGAAGGTAAGGGTTGTTCTTCAAACTAACGATGAAACTGAATCTGATTTAGGCGGGGCACTGTATCCACATTCCATTTGCGATATTCAGTTTATTATCAAAAATAATACGTTTTCCCTATATTTAGTGAATATACAAAATAAAAAAAATTAAAAAGTTTAGGATTTATGTCAATTTAAAAAATTGCGCTGTATGGTGTCCAGCAGAGCAGAATAGCAATTATCTCTCAAACTTACGGTTATCGTAAAATACGACATCTCCCGTATAGCACAAAACGAGCAGAAGTGTTGTCTAACTGCAACCGATGGAAACAGCCCTGACACTACCTCATTTAGAAGGGAGGGGTCCATTGCTTCTGTGGCCGGGGTCTTGTAACCGTGCGATATGTCCGGCCCCAGGTGTACCTGTCTAGGTCAGACAGGAACTCCTCCAATGCCACACTTGCCTCTTTGTACAGCTGGAAGAGGTGTTCTTCCTTCCCCGAGGGCTGCGTTTGTCGCCTTCGGTATAACTGATAGGATCCTGAAAAGTTAAATAAATAAATAAAATTTCCTTTTTTTCTTTGTTCTAAAAACGCGCATATCAGCAGATTGTTCTTATATTTAAAGATTTGCGAAATAATTTATTATTTTTTGAAACAGTGGAGTAATTCTACAAGTTACTGCCATTTCAACTTTAAATGGCCGAGAACAAGTCGGTATATGTAGCATATAGTTTCGTTTTTTCCGTAAATTAATATTAATTCTAGATTACATTTGAAGAATATAAGATAATACGTAACAATGCTTCCAGATATTAGGGATACAATATTTGTGATTGGTCTCTGTTTGATAATATCCTCATATTCACTTGTAATCTGTAAGTAATATATAAATAAAATGCTTATATATATATACTTACGTAAACGTATTTCGCGGGTATTGTTTTCAATGTTATCTTATATGAGTGTGAAATAGACATTTCGCATGATCTTCGTCTTGTCCATGTTTATTATCAGACTCACCTGTTGGGAAATTCCGCATAAGTCGCAGAGCCGAGTTACCCAGGTCTATATCGGCAAAACGAACGTGATTGAGGTAAGGTTACTAAGGATTTTATTGCTATGATAATGTTGTGTTTCTAATTCGTTCCTCAGAAATAGTTTTATGAGTAATTTCTTATGAAGCAATACAGATTCCTTGACATTTCATGGAATATCAAACCGCGGATCGGAGCATATACAGACCATTTTACCGCGAAATTCTCCTCCCATTTTTTGTAGAACAAACGCAAAGATTTATGCTCGCGTAATTCACTCGGAATTCGGCGAACGCCGTTAAGGTGAAGTCCTAACGCGTGTAGGGTAACCTTGGTCACCGTGGCTAATGTGGGATTCGTATATTATTAGATTTTTGCCACATACATTTTTTTTTTAATGAGAGTAACTTCTTTCGGTTTAGAATTGACATTAAAATATTTCAAAAGTAATTTTTTTTTTTCTAATACTTAAGAAGCAGGTACTAATTTATTTTAATTAACATCATCTTTCAAAATCATTTAAATTTATAAAATATAAAAACATCCACCAGAATGAATTCTTTTACGGAAATATTGATACTGAACAGTGAGGTGTGTAGTTTGTAAGGCTATATGTAAGTTACTTATTATTAGGTGACTGTTACATTTGACGATGTTTATATTACGTAGTATTGTTTACTTTATAATATTTGTAAATTGTCAACAACTACAGTAACTCCGTCCAACAAGCTTACACTGTGGAAACAGTAAACATGTCTGTGAAAATCCCATATATACTTTAGACATTTAGTTTGAATACGGCTCAAATGAAAAGCTTGCTAATTACCTACTTTGTGTAACTTTTATGCCCATGTTTTGTTGTTATTCGAAGGGTTAGTTTAGTTGTTTGCAGCTGGGAGAAATACTTTATTTCAAAAGTCCCAACTGAACATAATCAAGTTAGTTATACCTGTGGAGTTGTCCGAAGTTTCTTAGTGATTTTGGGGGCCCTAAAGTTGCGTACCTGATTTATGTTCCAGAATGATTTGCATACGGAAGCCGAGCACTTAACTGACATTTCTTTTATTTGTTCACGTGTAAAAAAGTAGTTTTTAATACTTCTGCGTATTTTTTATCGGCTTCTCTAAAAGTAAGTTCATTATATTTTAAGAGTATGTACGACGATAATGTAATATCATTCACCAACAGACCCATTAAATGACAATAAATGTTTAATAATTTCAGTAGTATTTAAGATGGAGTTACTTGAGAATTCGCAATGGACATCTTGTCCTGTAAACTATAATATTTACAGAAATAAATTAAAGTTTAAACAAGAAGAATTCTAATCACGTTGTTTGTCCGCGATGGACTCCCAAACTACTTAACCGATTTTGATCAAACTTCGTAACTATCTGTTATTTGATCTAACTGAAAAGATAGGATAGGTTTTATTTCAATTTATAACACAGCAACGCGTGGCTGGGTCAGCTAATATAATATATAAAGACAGACTTATTTGTGTAAATGGCCTCTCCATGAATTCATTTTCTTCATTCAAAATTCTGTCAGTTTAGAGTGTATTTTCAGTCATAATTTTATAAATAATGGTTTTGCTAACTTAAGCAGCAGGTCGCTTCAGTTGGCCGTTGAAAAATAATCGATAACAGCAGCCTTTGAGGCTATTGAGACCTAGTTATAGTAACGGCAAAGCAAACTGCGCCAAAACCGGAAAAAATCACATCCAGTGAGAGTCTCAGCTTAGATGATTTCCTTTTACAAAGATTTTAATTTGAATCTCATTCCGTCGACATTACGGAGGAGGTGGATTTCTAAGAAGCTTTATCGGAACGCCTTGTTTGATTGTGCGTGAGTTTGGGTGCAGGAAAGAAGATCTCTTGACTACATAAATACCTATTACGTTCAATATTTCCTTTTTTTTAAAACTTTACCAATTCACAAGTCAATATTAGGATATCAATATTAGCTACCATAGAAAAATCTCGAAATTATAATTTTTTATTTCTTTTTCCTAAAAATTACAACTAAGCAAAACAATTAAATAAATACTTAATTTATGCTTTTTCCTAGTAGGCGATAATCAAATAGCGTTTCTAGTTAGAAAACTGTATGTTATGAATAAGTTTTAAAAGACTCATATTAAAGCGTTCTAGGAATATAATACAATATTCGTGAGTCTTCATAGCTACCTGTTTAGGAGGTCTTATAAATAGATTGAATCGCGGCATATTTATTATTTCCTAAATAACATAACATGTCCTTAACTTCTGAACTTAAGGGGTTGATATTTTCGTCGTTTTTTTTATGAAAAAAGGATTTGGGTAATGTCCAACTTTAAGGGGGTGAAATGGGGGATAAACTGTTGTGTGGAGATTTGTTGTTTACAAAGTAAAAGGCAAGGAATTCCCAGGTGTAATTCCCGACAGGTATAATGTACTTGATTCTTATTAGAAAGAAATGTGTTGACTATATTGTGAAAATTGAAACAAATGAAACACTAACGCACACGTATTAAATATGAAGCAAGGAGCATTCTGATATCTTTCTATGGTTATTTGTATAAACACATAATTAATATTAAAACGAATACGTTACACAATTATTAGCAACTATCGTCAGATGTTTAGTTTTCTCATAAGTTCGTTATGGTACAGCCTCAGGCTTGTAGTTCTTACAGTCTGTTTGTCTTACAATACAAAACATAAGATTACGAATACTCGTAAATGTATTGCGAACGCAAAACAAGATAGATCCAATTTCTTTCCAGACTTTTTTATTTGACACTGATATCATTCTCAGGTTTCTCACAAGCATTCCTATTTTTATAGATAAAAGTTAAAGGAATTGCAGGTGTACTTGTTATTTGAGTCATACACATCCGACATATGTTTTGATTGGAGACGGAGCGACACAAAATGTTCCATTCATAAAACCTATTTCGACTCTGTGAATGAAAGAGAAGTTGCGCTTCCAATCCAAATGGAAAAACAGTCAGATAGCTTTATAAGAACGATGTAAATTGCGCTGCCAATAGAAAGCATTGTTTTGATAAATATTGATTTGAGATTTTATATGTAAAAGGTATTCCTATAAAACTTTCTTTTTATTATTTTCACTAGACAAAAGTTACCTGTTGATGTAAATTTTCGAATTATTATAGTATAATATATAGATACTTATGAATTACATCACTTTAGACAGTAAAGAATTCCTGCAATGTTGAAAACACGAGTTTCAAAGAATCCCCAAATTAATTATATATGAGTGAAAATACCGTAGATAATGGACCGGAATTTATAACCCATTATGGTGGCATATTGCGGATTGATGGATGCCAACGCCTGAATCTGAAGCTATTGGTCCCTAATAAATCAGCATGCCTTCCTATAGCCTAAGCACGGGTTAGGTAATAAACTTTTTCTCACCTTTCGTCTTTGCGAAAATTGCTTAATCTCGGGAACTGCTAGCCAAACCTAAACTAATACTACGCTAACCTTAACGTTATCCAGACCTCTTTTTCCTTCCTGAACACCAATGCTTGGAGTAACTTTGATATCTTGAGGCAGGTTCATAACCTTCTCCCCGTGTGCAGTTGCTGGAACTGCCATCGGGCGCGTCCCCCGGGTGGCGGATAGGGGGGCCTCCAGATATGGGGGCCACCGGCTTAGCCGGCGCGGACCAAAACCAGCAGGGGGGGAGCTCGGCTGGCGTCCTGGGTATCCCGGGTAGCGGTAGCCGAGCTAGGGGAGTTTTAGGCGATGCCAGTCCTGGTGTCGCCGAAGGAGCTCGTAACCCTGTACGTAGTGCAGGGCCGAGGGCCGCCACCTGCGGGTGGGGGCCGCGGGGAAGACAACCCCTCTAAAAAATCACCCGCGGGGGGCCTTCGGGCCAACAAGGGGAAGCTCGGCTGGCGTCCTGGGTATCCCGGGTAGCGGTAGCCGGGCTAGGGGAGTCATAGGCGATGCCAGTTCCGCCTGGTGTCGTCGAAGGAGCTCGTAACCCTGTACGTAGTGCAGGGCCGAGGGCCGCTACCTTCTGGTAGGGGTCGCGGGGAAGACAACCCCTCTAAAAAATCACCCGGGGGGGCCTTCGGGCCCAGCTCGCGTAAGCGGGCAAGTCGGGGCGTGTTCCGATCCGAGGATCGGTTCCGGCCAAACCGTAACCTCGTACGTGGTGCGGGAGCGGGGGCCGCCACTTCGGTGGGGGCCGCGTGGAGAAAACCACTATAAAAAATCGTCAAAGTCCCGGCACTGGGATTCGTGGTGTCGGGGCGCCTCTAGGAGGTGGCCGGCGGAGCGCAGTCGGCCCATTAGCGGTCGCCCTGGGGTACCTCCCGACCCCCCAGGCGTAAGTAGGGTTACCCGGGTACAGGGATCTCTGCCCGGGTGGACGTCGTATTTCTCCCATTCTCGTGGGTCCACTATGAATACAAATAAAAATAATAAGAAAGCAACCAAAGGACGAGGTTCAAAACCAGCTTCTGGTGGAGAACGTAGGGACAGAGCACAGGGTCCGGGGCAAAACAGTGCGCAGAAGAAGACGACACCCCCGAAGGAGGGTGAGACGGACAGGGAGCGCTCTCCCATTTTATCCGCACCGAAGGACGCAAAGGTGGTGACACTGAGGCTTCCTCCTACCCGGAAGGAACAGCCCCCTCAGGACGCCATGTCCGAGGAAGAGACGGAAGAGAGCTGCTCAGATGAGGAGCCAGAGGAGCAGACGGAGGATGAGGCGGCGGAGGAGAGGTTTCTGGGCCTCAAATTCGTCAAGAAAGAAGATAGGTCGGCGTGGAAGTGGTTCCGCTACGATGCCAACTGGAACGCACAGAGCATAGCGGACCAACTGAAGATCGAGGAGTGCGGGCTGGAACCCGATGCCCGCAAATACCTCGAAGCGCGATTAGAAGGTCTCGTGAAGGCTATGGAAGGCATGGCAGATCTCGCCAGGGAGGCTCTCACCCGCGAAGGGAATAACATGAGGGAGCTGCTCAGCGTGAACCGGCAGCTTATCGCCACGGTTCAGACTCTGACCAAAGATGTCGAGAAGCTGAAGGCGGAGGCGGCGAAGCGCCCCCCCCCGAAGCCCGCTGAGGAAGGGCCTCAAAGTAAGGAAGACCTATTACAGGCAGTCCGCCTGGCTGTCGATGAGCGGCTGACGGCCAACGAAGAAAAGCTTCTTCAAGCAGTAAGGCAGGTGGTAGCAGAGCGGCTGACAGCTTGGGAGAGACCAAAGGGTGGGCCACCGGTAATGGAGGCTAGAGCGACGGGCTCAATGCGCGCTGGGCAAAGGGCAGATCAACCACCGCCCAAACAGGGTGAAGCCTGGACAGAGGCGTTAAGCAGGAAGCAGAAAAGGGCAGTTAGGCTAACTGCAGCAAAGACGACCGTGGCACCTGCGATGACATCTGCGCCACACAAGCAAGGTGAGCAAAGAAGAAGAACCAAGCTGGTCCCCCCACGGACAACGGCGGTCAGCATTACGCTGACGCGAGAGGCGATGGAGAGCGGGGCAACATATGCTCATATATTGAGGAGGGCCAAATCGGCACTTTCCCTCCCTGACCTGGGACTGGAGGACGGGATCAGGATGAGGGAAACCCAGACTGGCGCCCGAATACTCCACATAGCGGAGAAGAGCGGGGAAAAGGCGAACGAGCTGGCGAGACGCCTGCAAGACATCATTGGCGACATGGCCAGGATCGGAAGACCCGAAAGAACCGCGGACCTGCGGCTAACGGGAATCGATGACTCCGTTGAGGAGGAAGAAGTGCTGACGGCTATCACAGCCAAAGCAGGATGCCCAAGGGCGTCAGTTAAGGTGCAGGGCTTAAGAGAAGGGCGTGACGGGCTTAGGTTTACGTTCGCCAGAATGCCGGTGGCTGCCGCAAAGGCAATTCTAGAAGATGGGGCACGACTACGTGTGGGTTGGAGTGCCGTGGAAGTCAGGTTGCTCGGGCCCCGCCCCATGCGCTGCTTTAAGTGTATGGGGCTTGGGCACACGAGCCCTAGATGTCCTGAGGTGTCGGACAGAAGCGGCCTGTGCTTCAGGTGTGGAGTACCAGGCCACACAGCCGCCACTTGTAGTCGGGAGCCAGCGTGCTCGGTGTGCGCCGCCTTCGGGCGGTCGGCCGACCACGTCATGGGGAGTCGCAGATGCGACCCACCGGTGGTGAAGGGGAGGTCCCCTCCACCACCGGTGGACCCCATGGAGGTAGGGGCACCCAGCCCGTCGGGTGCCCAACCCCCCCCGTAAAAACGCTCGGGGGGGAGAGAGCCTCTTCCACCCTTCCCTCGCGGGAGGGGCGTGAAGACGCCGGAAGCGCGGGCGCGTGCGGGGGTCGCACGCGGAGCGCTTGAGGAGGACCCTCGGTACCATCCCCCGAGGGTAGGAGCCTCACTCGGAAACTACGGGTGATACCGGAGTTTTCTCCGTTATCACCCGGCGTGGCCGAGAGGGGGTCCGATGGGATGGCGACCGCGGAAGCCCTCCGGGAACTTTTGTTTCCGGGGGACTTCTGCGGACGCACATTCCGATGAGGTGGGGGGGGGGAAGGCCGTTAGCACACCTCGGCCGCCTCCGGCCTGCGCTGGGCGGGGCGACCGCGCCGCCTGCGATGGCGCCCGGGAACTTGTTCTTGGGTGATCATCGCGGGCGCGGGAGTCTCGTCCTGTGTGGGTCGGGGTCGGTCGGGGGGTGTGGTTTATTCCTTCCCTCACCAAAAGGGGGCCAGCGGCTGTCGGAGCGGGAGACCGGCAGTCGCATTGCACTTGGCCCTCAGGCGTGCGGGGTGTTCAGGGCGTCACGGTTCACCCCGTTGCTCCGTCCCTCACGGAGCATAGGCGAGGTCCGCCCACGAGCGCGGACCCACACTGGAGCGGGTTGCGGTCGATTCCGGCCAAGGGCCCCGCGACCCGCTCCACTGTGTATTGGGACGCCGTAGTTTTTAGTGGGTAGGCCTCCAAGCCTTTACCGGGCACTCGGCCGGGTAGGGGCATGGAGGAGAGTCCCACATATCCACCGTGTTCTCCCGACACGGTGTGAATGCCTAATGCCATTTTCTACGAAAACAAAAAAAAAAAAAGGTTCATAACCTTCTCGTCTGAATGGAAGCCTGTACATATATATACCTTCAGGGTTCCGGACATGGCCTTTGAAGATGATTACTATAACTATCACGCCAGTCAGAACGGTGAGGGCATTTCAGAATTTTGAGATGGGGTATACATCATATTTATGTTCAGCTGCCGCGGTCGCGGCCCGCGGCCCGTGTTATGCAAAAAGCTTTTTCTCTGCCCATAAATAAAATGAAATACATTTTTGTAGCACATCATTTTGACGATTGTTTCTTAAATAATTACTATTATTTTATTACTTAGAGACTGAGTCAGGATTGCCTTTTGAATCTTATGACTTATGATAGGTATTAATTTAATTATTGTATAAATTAGAAGGAACTTTGTAACTCAATACATGACATAACTATTATATCAATTGTACCGACGAGTTACAAGAATACAACGTTATTTGAACGTTACGTAAATATGTCACGGCCGATATTTCACGTGTTGGTCGAATTGCGTCAATAAAAACGTGTATTCGACGTAAATCCTGCTAATATCAGAGATCAGACCGTCAGATACAATAAGCCGGCGTGTGTGATGTGTGGGACACACAGCCGGAGAAAATTACAAACAAAATATATAACTAGTGAAGATTACGATGGCGTAGTGGTGAACGCGTGTGACCTGAGATTTTAGAAGATAAGCAAGATTATATCATCAGATATTGACCAAAATTGCATAGCATAGTCGTTGCTACTAGCTGCATCTACAGTCTTTAGCATCCACCTAATTATTTTGGTCCCGTGTTATAGATTATGGTGCAACCTAATTACGGTATTTTTCAGACACCCGTTTGAAAAAACCCGTTGAGGTTTTTGCTCTAGCTACGGAGACATGAAGCGATATATTAATTTGTTTTCAATAAAATAATAAATATCTTTATTGAAATATTTATATGGAAAACATTTGGATATTTTGGTATTTTTAAACCTTGTTCCAAAATATATATATTGTGAATACATTTCAATTCACTACTTGCAATTAAATAGGTCTAAATAGAAATGGATTTTATATGAAAGGAAAAAATGTAAAATGTCAATTTTTTAAAGAATTTTTAAGTAAGTGTGGATGCAGAGAATTTAAGAGATCAAGTTCCATTAATATTTTTTTTTGTAATAAAGAAAACGATAGCGTATTTAAAAATACAACTCGCACAATTTATCGTCAAGGTGTCGCAAAACATAAGGGAAAACTAGATTCTATGTGTGTATTTGTAAAATTAACAGTTGATGTATTTTATATATGATTATTTAAAAAATATTAAAACAACGTCCTAGTATTTCATTGTAAGTGTAAGATTGAAGTAATTATGACAATTTAGAAAGAACAACCTACAATGAGGTTGGATGAAACATGCAAATAATTTTTTATGTTTCATTTTTTATGTCGATACAGCTTTGTTCTCAATGTGCCGTAAATGAATAACTTATATGCACGATATTTTATTATCCCAGGTTGAGCTTAAAAAGAAGCGTGAAATGCTCACGGGCGGGCGAGGCTATGCGGCGAATGCTCACCGTAAACTACACAAACGTATGTACGATGCAACACAATGTGGTGAGACATTAATGTCGCATGCCTCGTGATGTCTTCGTACGACGTAACGAGACAATATTCCTGCAATGCCATAATGGAGAAATACCGAAATTGTTGAGAGCATGAAATTCGTCAATTTCATAGCGAATGCGAGGTTTCAATATACAAGAACATAACAATTTACGTTTCAATTTCATCAAAAGAGTATAACATGTTTTTTGTAACATGAACTAGAGAATCTCTAGGTATAGAGCGTTTAGCCTATGATTGCGGAAGTTGAGAACATTTGCAAAGGTTGATTATCTGATTGACTAAAAATTGTGATTCCGTTTTGTTCCATACTTCGAAATTCTATTTTTTTCTGCTATCCCTGCAATCGTTAGCCAACACTCTGTTAGCAGAGTAGCTAGATAACAGTACCTTCTGCCTACGGTGTTTCCTTCTTTAGTAATGCCTGTACCCATCAGCGCGAACATTAATAGCCTAACGATACGATGCTTAAACTGGCAGGTTCTGTTATGTATATTGTTACTTTTGGCATAAACAAATAATTTGAGAGGAATCCTTTACAGCTGAATAATATTCATAAAGGCATAATCTTCAAACGAAATGTATTCTGTATCCTCCGAACGTAATGAATATAGATTATCAACGGCGCGCAGACAGAGGAATTCTCTAGGGTACAGTCGCAACCGTTAACTTTTACACCAACCATTAAAGGGATAATTGTCGACCTAATGAGCTCTCTACGTATGTCGGTGACAAAGAATAAAATTCAGAAGCATCAACGCGTTGTTTTTTAATATCCACACTCATAGGTAATAATAAGCAAACTTCACTTAAATATACACTCATTTTATTATCAAAAGCTTTTTTTTTTAGGACAACAAATTAAATTATAAAATTAAATCACATGAAATATTTGGAAACATTAGCAAAGGATAGATTACAAATTATATTTTTCAGACAATGCCGCATTCAGCTTTAATTGTTACATTGTATAGCTACACGATCGTATGAATAAAGTTATTAATATTTTTGATGATACATAATATATTCCAATTAATTTGTCCGGGTCTTAAAAATTTATCATTCATGTCGCTATTAAAACCCAGTAAGATATGTATGATTCTACCCCCACGGAGATCCATCGTTTTTTATTAAACGTCAACAGTAGCCATCTTTCCAGTTGTTCAGGAGCCCATGGGTTTAAATTCTATCCGGAAAGAAAACTGAATGTTTTCTTAGACATAATACCTAGTACCTGGATGAAAGATCACTGCCTGAGATTTATTTAAATCTATTTTATATAAATAAAACATTATTTTTACATGGCAAAACATTGTCTCTTCTTAAGCTAGTAGGTTTACCAGAGTAGCTGCCTACTTGATCGTTATTAAATATGTCAGCGAAGCTAACATGATGAAATCAAACTTTGGTAGAATGATCAGAAGAAGAAAATTCAATTATTTTAGACGAGGTGCGTTTGAGAGTTACATTAAATTTCACGATTTTAAAGTGCGTATTCGTAGGTAACTTCCTAAAATACTAAAGAACAAAATAAACGAGAATAATTAAAAACCAATATTACCTCATACACATCATATAACCTTGTTTCTTAAATAAGAAGAGTGAAATAAATCTATTTAGCTATTTGGCAGAATAATCATTCTGCCATATAAATACCTATTTTGTAAACATGCATCATCTAAATTATTGGAGCTAGAATTTGCGAGTATGGGATGTCAAATACATATACACGTTGTCTGACGACCGATTGGTGCACCGGTAGCGATCTTGCCTTTCGCACCGACGGTACTGGGTTCAAACCCCGGAAGGGGCAGATGTTTGTGTGATGAATACGAGCATTTGTAACTGAGTTATGGGTATTTATATACATTAATATTAATATTATATATCTATGTATCATATATGTATGTCTATCCGTAACTCTAGTATCCATAATACAAGCCTTACTATACTAACGTTGGGCTAGGTTAATTGGTGTGAATGAAGAAATATTATTCATGAATAGTCTTATAGTAAATTGCCTTTTTGAATATATTATTATTGCGTTATTTACGAACAAATCGCTAATTTTCAGGCAAGGATAACAGACCTGTTTTACTTTGATTTTAGGTCTCGCTCAGATTAATCTTTGATAAACAAGTTTGAGAGGACAAAAAGAGAGGAGAATAGGGGTAAGTTATGACAGTGATTTGTCTTGATGGTTCCTTCTCATATCTTGGTCTCGGGTTAATATAGCTCCATCAAACGGTTATAAGTTTGGCCTCTTGTGTAGAGATCAAATATTTATAATGTTACAAGAAAATTATGGTATCTACATAAAGCTAATTAATTTATTGTTATTATTAAATACAGTTAAAAATGTTAACTAAACATTATGAAATTATAAAAAGTGCAGTCCTTGTGAATTAGCCTTAATAATTAGTAATTTTGTCAAATAAACAGTATTGTCATATAACTGTATACTTGATTCCTGTTTATTTCTTTATTAAATGTCGTAAATTGAGTAAAAATATCTGCCTGTAAAAAATATCTTATGGCGACTATTCGTCTTTCTAGTTCTATCTTTTTAGTTATCCACGTTTTTAAATTTACTGAAACACGGTTGAGAATTTTTATGATGCCGATTTCCAAATGATACCTTTTCTTAATTTCATGTGTTTATAACTTCATTCAATATTTAAAAGAAACGAGTATGACATACGGTAGTCATTATTTTAAGTAAAAACATTTTTTACACATTATATACACATTAAATCCACTTTTTACATCAACACTGACATTAAAAAAAGTTTTCGCCAGCCTTGAATTTAATTGTTGCTACACCGGTCCAATAGCAAATATCACAAACCAATAATATAGTAACCACTTATCGCCATACTGCACACCTCTTGATGCAGTCAAGCAAGCAAACGAGCAAGTATGCAAGCAGCTGGGCACTATGCCAGCAGCTGACGTCGATATTCTAGGTAGATTAGGCAAAATCTACCTACTCTTCATACGAAACCGCCTATTTGTTCCTTAATGGAGGGGTTGTACCCCTTTTTCCCTGCTTACATGTGCCAACCATATGGGAAGCGATGAACTGGGTAAGTTATAATAGGCAAAAAAATACTTTAATCATTAAATATTTCTAGAAATAAAATATATAAGCGCGATTTATGGATACAAAAAAACATAAAAAATATATATTTAAAACTTCATCACAACAAGATTTTTCCAAATATTTTATAATCTATATTTACAACCTACAAAATCAATCATATATTGTAATAAATTTGTTCAGAGTTTTAATTCCTTCCTAAATTGAAATGAATCCCAATTGGAAACCCTTAATCATTATATCATAGTTTTAATGAAGTATAAATGTACTTCAATGATTTACCAGTGCAACAGTGAATATGATATTCAACTGTTTTATTTACTGAAAGTAATCGGAAATACGTTTATCTCACAATTAATGTATTTATGGAATGAAATAATATAATTTTCTGTGATATTAACCTTTTGTTCTATACAATTTTACTTTCATTAAATTATGTTGCTTTACGCTCGAATCAAAGTAGGATTTTACTGGAAATTTCTGTATCAGTTCATATAAAATAGTTCAGGACGATTCCTTAATTCAGTCGAGAAGATTTTTCAATTAATTTATCTAGTTTCTTTATGTTGAGTTATACGCTCACTCTGTGCAATTGGAGCGGAGCGAGCGAAGCTCCCATGGATCAGATTCAATGGTGCAATGTCTGTTACGCCCTAACTTCCCGAGTTCTTAACCGATTTAAATATTTTTTGTGTGGACTCGAATCAACAGGTTTAGGATCAGATTGTGACGGAGCCCGAATTTTGAAATTCGCAAAAATTCCCATCGGAACAAAAAAATATTTTCTTCTTTTTTTAGGTATTATTCTCCGCTCCAATATATGGTGCTGGCGTAGCTTCATGCTTAGCGACTGCATCGCCTAGTTTTACAACATAAGGCATTACTGAAGAACTGATGAAAACATTAAATATTTTCAACAAAGAGATATTTTGGATTAGAGGATTACTTCTTTTTAACTTTTTATAATATTTTATTTACATAGATATACGTTATGGTCAAGTGTTGTATCCAACATCGAATGAAAGAATAGAAGAGTATTGGTATCGTTACGTATTATTTTTGTTGGGTTACAAAAGATAAGCAGATTTAGTTTTATTTTATTGGAACATTTATTCAAGAAATGATTCTAATAAGTCCCTCAGGAAACCTTTTCCAACTCATATCTTTGCACTTAGCCTGACAGGCGTCAGACTCAGGTCAGTATTATAGGCAAACAAAAAGTCACTACTTTTTCTATTATTAATATTAGATTCATATTGTTTCTAGTATAAGAAACAGTATGAGATTTATTTCCAATCAATTTTCCAAACAAATGTGACACATTACAAAATAATGAAATCGTAAAACTTTATAGCCTGTCAGGGAATTATTGTATCCTGATCGCCGGTAAATTTGTGTTTATCACAAACTTCAGCGGAGCCTTTCAAGTCTTCAAAGTAATATTATTTGTATTGAAGTAAAGCTTGAGTTTATTGCTTCTATCGGTTCGAATTTAGTTATTTCGATCAAACATTATTTACATCAGGTGATAGATGTAAATGGTTGTTAGAGAAAATATGTTTCGGGCTTTTATCTATTTGGTAGGTAATAAAATCAATATTAATGATTTCTCTATCAGTTATTAAAAAAAATGAGTGCAAAAAACTAAAAACAGGTAAACTTGCTTGAAGCTCAGCCATGGTTCTCCTCGTCGTGAAAAAGTGGTCTCTTCGGGATTGTTCTACACGATCTTATGACTGTGATGTGATATAATGGTTCTTGTTCGATAAAGTTATAATTATATTAAATAGTAAAATTAATTTGATACATTTAACAATTTATAATGGCAACTTATTAACATAAAATAATAACTAAAAAATATTGTATACAAATTGTTTAAATTTAGCGTCGTGGATAGTCCACAAAGGTAGGTGGTAGGTTTAGTAAAAGTGTTCATATTGTATCAAGCGATTCTGCTTATTTCTACAATATTAACGAACAACTTGTAACCAATTATCTGGATCTTCATTCAGTTCTACAAAAAAAATAACTCGCTTTTTGCTAGTTAGGAGCGCGGGATCACAGGGCGTTAGGGACAAAAAGAATGACACAATAAGTGAAGAGTTCTGTTGTGAGGAACTGGGTCAAAAACATATGTGTTTTAGTTTTTTCACCTCAAACTTTCCAGAGTTAGCTAATATAAGTTTTTATTCATTTAAAAAAATGTTGATTCTAGTCTTAATAAAACAATAGCAGGTCTGCCTGTGATTTTTAAAATAAAAGTCTAACAGCCTTAATACTATCTAGGTTTAATTGAAGTTCCTATTACTACAATGACTAATCAGAGAAACAGTTTTAAGATTTATGTTTATCCGAAAGTTTGTTTCCCATATGCTCCGAAATTATTTAATCCCATTAAATGAAAAGGTGAACACAGAAATTTTAACTCATAGTTATCTGTATATATTTTGGGCCCACCAAGAAATTTAGATATCTTCGTGGGCCCAGAATATATTAAATATAGAATTATTCGTATTGCGTGGTCAAATGACTCGCTTAAGGAGCTAGGGTAACAACGTACAGAAACTAAAGCTGCTTTCGTATGTCTGAAGTTTCATTATTCATTTATTTTTATATAATATAAATTATATCTGCAAATTGAATGTTGTTTACAAAATTTCACTATCTTATCCGATTGACGTCCACTGCTGAAAGAAAGCCTCCCCCAAATACGGGGTTATGTTTTAATATCGACGCCTGGCACTTTGTTACCTCTAGTATATTATCGCCTTTCATGACATTTTTAAGTGTGTTTGCTAATCTGCTGTACCGGACTCCGTAAGGCATATAAAACACCGGTATTTTCTAGACAGACAATACAAAAAAAAAATCGAGTAAAAATGAGTGTTCGGGAACGTAGCGCCATCTAGCGTGCAGCGTGGTGAACAGTCGTCGATCGATATACCGAACAACCAATAAGCGACGTCCGCCAACGCGATTTTTGTAGGGCACCAAGGTGCGCCTTTGTAAAAACGTTAACGATTTTATAACTTTTTCACACACTTCCTTTTTCACGCTACCACCAGAAGGGTCTTTCAAGAGTCTAATATTCAACAATGAGTTTTAAGTGATATATTTATATGAACTAAATCATAACATTAATAAGACTGGACTTTATCTCAGGTCGATAAGGTCTCTAAAATAATTATATCAAAGTCAGTTCCTCATTATATGAGAGCCAAATGTAGTTGTGTAATTGTATAATTAAATTATAAAGGGAATTCTGTCACTTAATTGATTTGCCTATCTCAGCAGAGGGCAATTTAACGTTGTAATTGCTTGTGAATTAATACATAAGTGACATCTTCATGTTATTAACCCATTTAATATACCAAATACATGCTATCCGTAAGAGCCATGTTGGGAAGGGAGAGGAATCACTTAATATTTTTTTTTATTATAGAGAGATTTAGAGATTTGTATTTTTATCGTTTAGTTATTTACCTATTTTTTTTTTAATATAAGTCTTTTCCCATTTGGTTCATCAAATCTTTAGCACAGGACAACAAAGTTAAGCTATTTGGCCCGCAACAATTTAGGAATCATTGGTAATTAATTTTTTTAACAGTCTGACATGAACATGTAGACCGAATGAATTTGGCCGCCCATTTGTTGAGCATTGGCTGTCACTGCTTGAACCAATGCTCCCAATATTAGAAGGCTTTGACCAATTTTATTATTTCTAACACAGTTTTGAGTACATTTTAAACGAACAAATATTTTTAGATTAGGATTATAAATAAAACAGCATATCAAAGGCCTAAACAGATCCCAAAGACTTCCATCCGTGATGTTAACGAAGTTAACAGGCTGGTTATTAACTAATAACTCTGATAATAATATATAATAATACACTTACGCAGCTACAATATTATTACATGGTTCGGGGCGTGAAATTCACGATCTTAATTCTATTAACTATTGATAACAGTCACCAGAGACGAAATGGTTTGTGGCTCAAATTTGAGTCCAAAACTAATTAAATAGAAAGAAAGAAACACAACATACAGCGAGGCCAATTACGACCCTGCCTCAGCATATGCGTCTGCGTCATTATAAGATGGATAGTAACGCAGAAACGCTGGTATTCTGGCAGGGCCTCAGGACGCATGGACGTACACGCACAAAATAATAAACATACTAGTACACAGAATACATGATAAATAATACATAAAAGTAATAATAATACAATTTAAAAAAATATTATTTCCCACGATGAGAGAAAGGGTAAGAAAATAATAAATTTCTACTAAAAATAGTAATTTACTACCAACTACCAACCTCTGGCCAAAAAGAGTTGTCATTCATACGTCACTGACACTGCCTGTAAAAAACATGTAACAAATTGCCTTGCTTGTTCGTCACATAACGCAACGCAGCCATATACCTGAAAATTTTATTTGAATTGAATTTGCCATAAGTCGTGTGCCTGAAATAAGTAAATGCATGTATTAAAAACTAAGAACAGCTGTGATCCCAAACCCACGCTAAACGTGATGTGAAAACCCCAAGTTTAGTTAATTACGAAGATTTTTTTACAAGATTAGTAGATATTAATAAAATGTATTTTGAATGTATTTTTTATTTTCAGATCACGCATCGGTGGAGGGAGATCGTTCCAACATCGAGAGGCAGCATATTTGAACCATCCACGAAAAACCATAGTGTGGTGTTAGGGAGTGGAGAAGATGTAAGTACCGCCTCTTTTTAGGTATCTATTGTGTTCCTGCATGGGCGCAGGAACACCAACCAACTTTTTATAGAAATACTGCGGTATTCCAGTGCCAACTATATCAAATTGATGATGTGAGATGAAGTCTTCAACGATACTCCATCTAGCTAGAGTATACCCTTAGAATTAAAGAAAGGAGTAACATGAGTTCGTGGCGGCACGTGGCAAGACAGGAGGTCAAAGCACCTAGGCTACCCGGTTATCATTTGTGGCACATTCCAAGGTGTGATGGTCGTGGTGGCGGAGTAGGATTTTATATACGTAGGGGCATAAACGTTCG
This sequence comes from Calamotropha paludella, assembly GCA_927399485.1. Classification (NCBI taxonomy): domain Eukaryota; kingdom Metazoa; phylum Arthropoda; class Insecta; order Lepidoptera; family Crambidae; genus Calamotropha; species Calamotropha paludella. The sequence goes on along the minus strand of OV656803.1, from coordinate 11,591,427 downwards.
CACATGTCATTACCCCATAGCAGTGACAGTGGAGCAGATATGGTTGTGTGTGCACATAAAAATCCAAGGCAGGATGTAAACACTTTTATAGATGCTATCACGTGTTCGGTTATTTCTCTGGCTAAATATAAAAAACTGATTCTTGTTGGTGGTTTTAATATTAATCTTCTTAACCCAAATTGCAGTAAGACAAAGTTCTTTGCACAATGCTTGTAGAATGCATTACATCTCCATAAGTAACATGCGCCCCCACGTTTTGAGTGACCCCTCGCTTGGCCCCGCCGAGTTATTTTATTCTTTTTTGGTCACTGAAAAACGTGGGATTATTAGATTTTTAAATCTAGTATTATTATTTTATTCTACGCAACAATCGAATAAGCCCCATACAAAAGTGAAAGTTGCCGAAAGTTGACCTGAAAGTGCACCTAGAAAGTTGAAAGTTGTTTAAGCGTGCATTGTTATTGGGTTCTGAGCTACCCTTAAAGTTTCAACTCGCTAGGTGGTCGGGAAGTGCCTCAAAATTGAGATACAAGATTCCAACCGGACAGACAAGACGACAGACAAGCAAACAAAAAAGCGACCTAAGAAAAACCTGGGAACATAAGAGCATTAAAAACTACTCTGTCATCAACTTGATAAATTATTTGCTCTATTTGTTTTACACAATCGCACGTTATGCGTTCACGATTTTTCAACAATTCATTTTAAACAAGCGATCTAAATACCTTATTCTAATTATTCCAGAGCTGAATTCGATTCAACGGTAAACATTAGTTGTACCGAAAAAGTTATCAGTGTTTTACATTACAATAAAACGCCTAATAACTACTTACCTCATTCGAAGCCTAAATAATGAGAAAGGCAAGCTATTTTTCGACGTAAATTGTCTCCCACTGGGGCGACAAAGTTGAAGTTGAGTTCGAATTTACCCAGCAAGTGTAAAAGTTTGAATTACGTAAGTAGTAAATAAGCTTTTATTGTCAGGTAAAATCTGATATCAACTTACTGTACCAACATTCGAAGCTTAAATAATAAAGGCCTCTCCTCTCCTGGTACAGTTAGTGAAATAAATAAACATAGTTTCATGTTACATAAATGTAAAGTATCAAAAGCGGTTTTTAATTTGTTTGCGCTTTCTAAATAAGAATTCCACTGGATACATTTATAATGCCCAATTTAATATCTTTTTGTCGTGAGATAAATAATGACAACCATATAATACTGCTTATCATAGTATCCTAAAGACGTCCGTTCTCACGAAAGTGGGGATTTTGATATAATCCCACCAAGGGTTGGAGATCACAATAAAACACTATAATTCGAAAAACATAGTTTCATGTTACATAAATGTAAAGTATCAAAAGCGGTTTTTAATTTGTTTGCGCTTTCTAAATAAAAATTCCACTGGATACATTTATAATGCCCAATTTAATATCTTTTTGTCGTGAGATAAATAATGACAACCATATAATACTGCTTATCATAGTGTCCTAAAGACGTCCGTTCTCACGAAAGTGGGGATTTTGATATAATCCCACCAAGGGTTGGAGATCACAATAAAACACTATAATTCGAAAAACAGAGCTGCTTATTTTGTCGTCTCTAGTACCATTAGTCGGCTTTAACAACACCCTTATGAGTGAAGGGTCGATACTATTCTACTCTACCGGATATTACATAACATTACATAAGCAATAAATAATTATAACAATAAAGGTTCCTTCCTCGTATGCACTTTATATACCTACTCTCGCTTGATAGGGTACCAAATTCTTAGTCTGAAGCATAGACGCTTACAGCTTGGAACGACAATGATTTATGACTTACGCCATAATAGGTATGACTGTAAACCTATAGTAAATAAGATTTGTTACAGAGTACCAGAACTTATGTCCGTTCCCCTTGTCAATTGTTTGCAAATTCTCGCTGCAACACAAAATGCTGCACTCCTACATAGCCTGGTACACTTTTATACTGAATCGTTTTCTTCAATTGACATAGTGGCAACTCGTTCAAGCATGTAATGCAAAAGAATTCTTATTCTATAAAGCTTATAAGTGAACGCTTTGTATTAACTGTTTGATTTAATTTTAGATTCTCAGTCTTTGTAAATTAATATAACTAATATGTAATAAACGGTGGATTCAGAAATTATACATATGTTGATACACCTAGATAAATAATATAAACTTTGTAACTTTGTTTACCCAAATATACGTAAACTTATTAAACAACCCTTTATGATTAGAAACCAACTATAAATATCAAACAATTAAAAACGCGTAATATAAATTAATTATACATATATATAATTACAACCTAAGACATATATTTTTTTAAAATTTTTGATTTTAATTGAAATGATATTTAATCATATGCAATTAAAGCTGTTGAATATTAGAAAACAAATAGTAATTTGCTATGTGAGAAATATAAAAGATTCCCCATTCGTTTGGTGCCGGAAATATGTAATTTCTGGCCAATAGTACTTTGTAAAGGTATTCTGGGGCTCGCCAATTATCTCGTGCAGGCATGTTATCGAGTGGACAGTTGAAAATAAAATTTCAGAAGTAACTGCGGGCTGCTTCCCGCACTCGCTTTGATGCTTGTTTCTTCTAAAAGCCGTTTCACCCATCGACGCTCACGGCGCGTGAGCTTGATTTCGCCTCGCTTCATGCCGTGAGAAATAATTTGTTGCTATTGCCTTGAGTACGCCTTGTTGACGACATCTGTATAGTTGGTTTTTCGTTACTATTAAGTCGTCCAGTTAGCAGACTGGTTACCAAATCGCCACTGGGGGCCAATGGCTGGTCACCGAAATAAATTGGAAGTTTTAGAGAAATGGTTCATTGTGGAGCGTATGGCAAGTACCCTCAGCAACAGGTGGCGCTGTTTGTCCGTTATGTTCTTTAAAATATAATTAGCATGTCTAAATCTTCCAGGCAATGTTCATATTAGCAAGGATTGGGTCTGCCCGAATTGCAAAAAGGATAAACGCAGGGGTGACAATAGCCATACGCCAGGTAAGGGGATCTGTGACTTGCCACCGGCGCCATCGTCGAATGTACTTTCTGATTATAGTGGAAATACTGAGGACAATGTACAGGAGCGTTACTATTGGGAGCTCGCCGACTTAATATCCCCTCGATACTCCTTTTGGTTCTATCACTCCTCTGGTTATATCACCAGTCTGAAAATGAAATAAATTTATTTATTAATAACGCATAATGCCACACTTGCTCAACAATGAATTTCAAATCGCACACTAAATTAGAAACAGTGAATTTCCAGCTTTAGTTCATTCTGCTGCAATTCACATTTATCTACCTATACAGATACGATACAATATAAGAGCCTAGGAAACGAGTTAAAGGCGACAAGGACTCTGAAACGGCGCCATATCTCGCACGGAGCCCTCGGCGCGAAATTAATTAGAAGTAGCGAGCAAGCAAATGGTTATTGGGGCTTACACAAAAATTTATTTGACAAGAACGAGGGAAGCACAAGTTACAAGATAAACAGGTTTTGTTTTGCAGAGCTATTCGGTAAATCCAGATACTTTGGATATTCACACGTCAAAGCCAGCCGTGTATTCAAAAAGCCCTGTATTATGTAGACTTGTGTTTTTTTTTCAGTATTTTATGGCGAACTCCAAAAGACAATATTTTTTATGAAAACAGTATATGTACTATATCAGTACTATAACTACGTAAGCGGGGATTCCAGAAAATTGATAAAAATAATATTTGATAGTCGAGTTTATTTAATCGAGTGTTTTTTTATTAATTTGGCACGAATATTATGTGAAATATTAGCAAACGTGACAAATGACAATTGATGTAGGTATAATTTGCTTGTTGTGACCAAATTAAAGAGCAAGTCAAGTAATCAATTCAAGACATTCATAATTAACAGAGCTGAATGGTCAACAAGGTAGTTTTGGTATTTTCAACTACAATTTGAAGGACGAAAGAACTCTAAAGGTAGAAAAGCTTTCTGGAAATCGCGGCCTAACAAATCGTGAGTTCAAATACTCGTATAAATACACTGTAAAGAGTATATTTAAGAAAGGTCTTTTAGTAGGTTTTAAATTTGATTTTGGTCTCTATAAGAGGAGCTCATACTAGACTGTATTACACGAGTCGGTTTATGCCTTTTTAAATAATGATGTTACTGTTAGGTTAGAATATATCATTTTCCTTCATATTTTAGAGAAAGCAACTTTATTATTTGTTTATTTTACATTATCTTTATAAAGAAGCAGGAATTTGCAGGTGACTATTGCTTTATTTATTGAAATTTTTTTTGTAATTGCCTGTTTTTCTAGCTTTCAGTTTTAATCAAAACTTTATCTATTTTATTAAAATATATTTCTTTTTTTTTTATAGAAAATAGGCATGCGCTTGACCACCATCTCGCCTGATGGTAAGCGTCGATGTGATCTAGGATGTGACGCGCTTGCCTAGAAGGTACCTATTTACTCGTGACTTGAAGACCCCTAAATTGTATTTGTCAGGAAACACAAACTCAGGCAAAGAGTTCCACTCCTTAGCGGTACGTATCACAAAATTGGAACCAAAACGCTTAGTGCGACTCTTTGGTATATCCACCATATAACGGTGTCGCCAGTTTGTAAGTCTGGTTGTCCGATGATAAAATGGGGACGGCGGAAGAAGATTGTACAATTCAGCTGCACACTCTCCGAAATGTATCCTATAAAATACGGATAGGCTTGCTACCTTCCGTCTATGCTCAAGGCTTTTGAGCTTTTTATAGAAAAGATCTTCATTGCCGATGAGCCTCTTTGCCCTCCTCTCAATGGACTCAAGCGTCTGGAGCTGGTATCGGGCGGAACCGTCCCAAAGATGAGAACAATACTCCATACACGATCGAACTTGTGCTTGGTATAGGTTGAGCAACTGTTCCGGTGTGAAGTATTTTCTCACCTTCGCCAGAATGCCAAGTTTTTTTGAAGCCACTTGAGCCATGCTCTCAATGAAAGAGCCAAAATTGAGAGTTGGTGACAAAGACATACCTAAAAACTCAAGATGGTCAGTGATCGGCACGGATACACCTCGGAAAGTAGGAGTCAAGTTGAAAGGACTCCTTTTAGCGGAGAAAAGACACGCCTGGGTCTTTGCCGGATTGAACCCTACTAGATTCGCATCGCCCCATTCGGAGACTGCCTGCAGAGATAGGTTCATGCGGCTAACCATCGCCTCTCTATGACGCTGGATCTGTTCAGCACTGGCTCGTGCATCAGACATATAGGTCTCTAAAACAGTGCTGTCATCTGCGTACCCCAAAATACCGGGCAACAGCAGGTCATTTATATGCAGCAGAAAAAGTGTTGCAGAGAGAACGGAACCCTGAGGGACGCCGGCATTGATAGCCAAATGGTCAGACGAGCTGCCGTCAATGACAACTCGTATTGACCGATCTCTCAGGAAGTCCGATATCCAGACATACAAACCAGTGGGAAGACCATATGATGGAAGCTTGCCAATAAGGCCCTCATGCCACACCCTATCAAAAGCCTTCGAGATATCAAGAGAGACGGCAAGCGCCTCACCGTGCCTCTCGATGGCTTCGCTCCATATGTAAGTGGCGTATGCTAGAAGATCTCCAGTAGACCGGTTCCGGCGAAACCCATATTGCCGGTCACTAAGGAGGTCATTTTCTTCTAGATACGACAGGAGCCTGTGGTTCAGTACACGTTCCATTATCTTGCAGAGAATGGACGTGACCGAGATGGGCCTGTAATTGATAGGATCAGCACGACTTCCCCTTTTAGGCACAGGTTGCACGTTGGCCAGCTTCCAGGACTTTGGCACTTGTCGTTTAGCCATAGATAACCGATATAGGCGTGTCAATACCGGAGCTAACTCAGGAGCGCAAGTCCTTAGTACTATGGCTGGTATACCATCCGGACCACTGGCTTTATTCACGTCCAGTTCCCGCAATGCCTTTCTGACTTCGGTTTGTCTTATACGAATTTCAGACATAAAAGTCCCACATCTTGACAAACCGGAAGGTACAGCATTGCCAGGATCCAAACGCGAACTTTCGGCAAATAATTCGGCAAATATATCCGCCTTTTCCTTGGCCGTGTGTGCCAATGATCCGTCAGGTTTCAGCAAGGGAGGCACTGAGGAACGGCAGAAGTTACCCTCGATCGACTTAGCCAGGGACCAAAATGCTTTACTACCCGAAGGGTAAGAGGCAAGCTTCTTCCCAATGCGGCCTATGTGATCGAAGCGAGCTCTTTTTACAACCTTTTTGCAGGACTTGGCGGCTTTGTTAAAGGCTTTCTTCTTTTCGCGCGTATCAGTAGCTTTACGGGATCGAGCTTCAACCCAGGCCAAATATGCTTTGTGTTTAGATGCCACCGCATCACGGCATTTGGCATTATACCACGGGTGAGCTTTGCCGGCAAGTGATATGTCAGAGAAGGGAACAAAATTTTCCATACCCTGACGAAGCACATCGATCACAGCATCCGCGCAAACTGAGGGGTCGCTAGAAGAAAAGCAAACCTGCCGCCAAGGATAAGATGCAAAAAAACAACGCATCTCATCCCAATCTGCTGATTGAAAACGCCAAACCCGCCGGGAGCCTTTTGGGCTTGGGTCGGTCGGAGAGTACACCGACATAGATTCCACCACACAATGGTCAGAACTGCCAAGGGGTGGCGTAACCGACACCGAGTAACTGTCGGGATTTGACGTCAGCAGAAGGTCCAAGCAATTAGCTGTCTGTCCATCAGAGTCCGGCACTCTAGTGGCTTCCTGGACAAGTTGGGTGAGATCAAGTGTCAAGGCTAGCTTTCGCGCTTCTCGACCAGCGTGGTCGGTTTTTTCGTAAGGGAACAGCCAGTCCTTGTGGTGTGCGTTGAAATCACCAAGAGCCACCAGTTGAGCGGATGGGTATCGCTGTTGGGCAATGTCAGCCTTCCCAATAAGTTGGTCGATAAGCCTGGTAGTCTCCGCGTCTCCACTATGCGAGCGATAGACACAAGCATAGATAATTTTTTCTAAACCTGTATCCACCAGAACCCAAATGATAGAAAGGGTGGGTTCTTCAAGATCACGGAGACGCAAATAACAAATGTCATCGCGTGCATACATGCAAACACCCGCATGAGCCCTAAAACAATGTTCAAGGACATAACCCGGGTAAGCCAGGTACGCCGCGTCAGTTGGACATTTTATCTGCGTCTCCGTGAGAAAGAACAGGTGCGGTTTTCTAGTCTCAAGATGGTGATGGACGGGGTCGAGATTAGAGTGCAAACCTCTTATATTAGAGACGTGCACTAGGAAGGAGAGGACGTGCGACCGCTGTTTAACCGGTTTCCTGTTGCTAACTTTCATTGTGTCGTGAGGAAAGGTAACGAAGGACGGAAGTAGTACGAGATGCTGATTACGAAACAAATGAGAAGAGTCAGGGCCTCACACCTCGGGATAGCCAAACCGGAGACCGCGGGGACGCCCGCCAAGGGTGTCCACCGGGTCCTCTCATCCGGGCGCCAACCGGCACGATGGCGCACCCCCAGGATTTTTCGCGAGATGGCGGGGCAGCCTTTTGTGAGTGGCTAGCTCACTACTCGGGCCCCCAACTATCTGCGGTCGGCCAGCGGAAGAACCGTGCCTCGGATCCCGCTGCTCTCCGAATCTGGATATCCGATGCATTGCCCTAACACATCCCAAGAATTCGTCCATTGCAACCAGCACAACTATACTGACCCGTCCTCCAATTTCTAGAACGTTTAAAACGCTTTCCTTATGCTGTTTGACAATGAAGTACATGTAGACTCAATTATTACATCCTATGTATTATTTGAGTATTTTCAATGGAAAATAAGAATGAAATGAAAACTTTATTCAAATGCTCTTAAAATAAGTTGTTTTGATTCGTCCAACATTTTTACCTACCACCCATTCAGGAGGTCTTTTAACTGACACGAAGAATGGGCGCAAGAAACTTGTCAGCTATAACATAAGTAACTATACATAATCTACAAAATTTAGAAAAGATAGTGAATGTAAATGTATAATATTTTAAATTATTTGAAATGGTTTTCAAATATTTCTGAATTTTATAATCTGAAAAGTTTTTACTCATCTTCGAGTTAGTAGGTATAAAACTTGATTTAGCGAAAACCTCTTTCCGCCTCTAACTTACTAACCAGAAAAAACACGTTATTGTATACATTAAACGTAAGCTGAAGAAAACGCAGCGTGGACAGACATAATTGTTTTGCTGTAACCTTAGTGCTGTGTGTTGCTTTTGGCTGCGATGGGTCATGTCTAGTGACCTCATTTGTAACATAAGAAGGATGGAATAGGTGTAAGTGACTTCGGCGACGGGCCGCGGTCGCAATTTTACTTCCCGTAGCCCGCCGCAGTAACAGCTGAGGAACACCCAGGGGGTTTTAGTGGTTTCAAGTCCCACTTAACTCCCCTATCTCCCCGTGGCAGGGGGGTATGCTAAGGCATTTCCCCCTGGAGAAAAAAAAGAAAAAAGAAAGGTGTAAGTGACTTGATAACAATGTTAAACGTAACAAAATATCTTGTATGCTCTTATCGTATAGAAATTATATATTTTTTAGATTTTTTTCTTTTTTAATTTTAGAAACTTTCTTAGTAATGGCATTATTGTGCGCAACATTAAGTAGTTTGATCGTTTAAAATTTTACTAGTTACTTAACAATAACCAATAACGATTACCGTAGTCGAGTGGGTAATATACCGGTTTTTATAATGACGCGAATCCGGGGTCCCGGGTTTGATTCCCGGCTGTGTCAATGTAGAAAATGAAATTATGTTATTTTCTATACCGTTAGTGTTACTAAAGACTTATTCAAAAAAAAGGACATTTAATAATGAATATATGTGGTGTGTGTGTATGTGTGTCTCTCTCTCTCTCTCTCTCTCTCTGTGTGTGTGCAAATAAACATCTTGAAGATAAACTTAAATAAAACAATAGCATTTTAATAATAGCATAGGCTGTAAGTAAAAATTATGATGAAATAAGGTCACAATATAACTAATTTCTAACGAATTCGCTATAGATATTCTCTACACTATTAAAAGCTCTGATTCGGTTAAAATAAATGTTAAAATAAAAGCTCTGATTCGGTTAAAATAAAGGCTATGAAAATAAGAGGTGTTTTTTAATTGTTGGTTTTTTAAGTCTTTTGGTAAACATGGAAGCGCTCTTTCTAAACAATTATTTTTTTCTTTTTCGGTGATACAAAACAGACCTCTAAGAAATGATTACCTGTGTAATAACAACCGATTTCACTGTTATTGCATTGGAAGGTTATCTTTGTCCTGTAATAATGTTAAGTGGTTTGCATTGAACTGTGAAATGTAAAAAAAGGCTTTTCTATTATTTATAATATAATGCTATGATAAAAGAGTTAAATATCGAAGTATAGTAATTTGGACATAGAGGTTTGGAAGAAAATTAAAACAAATATATTTATACAAATACAATTATAATAGATGAATACGAGATTACAATAAGGACGCGTCTAAAAAAGCTTAACCACTTGTTATAAAAATACGTCGTTACCATATATATAAAGCTTAGTTTTTATGTCAAATAACTGTAAATAGTACCCTACCTACCATGCTTTTATCACACCATTATATCACGAAAAACAAACCAACAATCAATGTGGATATTATATATAAATACATTTATATGTAAAAAAAATATCATCATAGCTCTTCAACGTCATATTCAGCGTTACACGCTTAATGAATGACAACACTTCAGGGAGAATACTTATAAAAATATTTTACGTAAAAATCTTTGATAAAGAATTTTAACTGTTTAGCTTACCTTTATATAAATCCCTATTTTACCCAAAAGAGTTGACGAGAATTCAGCGCACCACTTATGAACATTCGTAATTCTATTACCTCTATACCCTACCAATTACAGCTATAGTATTACTTACCGACAGAAATACCCTTCCGCATCCCTTGCCGCTGCACGACCCTGAAACGCTTTATCCTTGAACATAGGAAATGCCCTTAACAATTCATATACAAGAAATTGGAACGTGGAAATTAGTTTGGATCAATAGGTTAGTTTCGAACTCCATCGAAATTACAATTTGTGTTGAAAAGGACTCGAGTTTTCCGAAATCATTTGTGAAGATTAGACTGTTTGTTGTGGGCATCACTCGAAATTCGTGTTATTCATAATCATTGTGAGTCACAGGATACGATTGGGGATTCCGAGTTTTTCGCATGATATAATCTCCTGCTGATCTTCTTTTATGTCATTGCGCTACTACTAGTTGTTAGCTGCTTTTGGGAGGATAAAATTTATATGAACATTCTACGATTCATAAGCTGTATTGAATATAAAATGAAAATGAGAAAATGAATTCTGAATGCTTTTATCGAGCAGCGCTGCACGCAAGGGTCTCGGCCTCTAACGCTCTCTATTCCAGTCTACTCCATTGTTAACCGATATGAAAGCAATTAACATTTGCTCACAATACAAAAGAGTAGCCTGGGCATAAGTGTAAACCAAATATGTTTCTGCCCTCTCATTATTAATGACACAATGGAAGACCAAATCTGCATGTTTAAATATAATAAGTACTAATGTGATGAAGCATTATTTGTTACAGATAAAACACTTAAAGTCAATTCTACTTCAATATATACCGAAGTACATCGCCACTGAGCCCATTGAACAACGCAAACAGCCTAAGTTATTGTGTTTGTTATTACGTAACCAGAGTTCCAATGCAAGGTTTGCATAGTTAGCTTGACGAGACTTGAGTGCAGAATTGGAACAGCTTTGAGATAATTGAGATGCTTTATGGTGCTTTGATAAAGTTATATAATTCTATAGATATAAGAGGCGGAGGAACAAGCTTATCGAATACTAATAAAGAGCGAAGAGCTAACGTGTACGAGGAAACTGTTGGTATATTGTTTCGTCGCTCTCCAATTTATACTCAGTCGCGGTCAGTCACAGCATGTAGCGATGGATAATGGATATCTCATCTGTTTCTGAATCTTATACTTCTCCCACATCACATCCTTTTGAAAAGAGATAGTAGGAGAGCTGTAGCGATAACAGGGATAAAATTTAAATTTTAAATCTCAAGTTAGTCCTTTGGTAAAAACTTGTTAATAAACAAAGACGACAAACGAAAACAAAAGTAAGTACTGTCTGGAAAGACGAGATATTTTTGTTTTATCAGTAAGAAAATGAGATTAAATTGCACCATTGCAGTTTAATGCTAGTTACTAAGAGTTCTGAAATGATATTGGTATACTTGATGATATTACGTTCTTAGTACAATACCTACTTTTGTCAAATACAGCGACGTACATTGCATTAATAAAGTTGCACAAAGTATCTAGGCCAAGTTCAAGAACAACTGGCGAGCAGCACCGTGTGTCATATTACACGAACCATTTGGAACCACTTTTGACCCGCTTATAACTCAAAAAAATATTCACAAAAACATGTCAAATTATTTACGACGCTTGAGAAACTGAGCACGATCGGCTGCGGCCCCAGCTTTAGTACAAGTCTCATGTATATAAGATGGAGCCAGCGTGTCTACGCAAGTTACATCCCACACCAGAGTGCGGCCCAGTCTCCACGGCACAAGCGTAGCACCGTCAGGTCTCTTGCCATCATCTCTATAAAGACCACATGGTTCTAATGTTGCCGGTATAGAAATCGTGGCAAGAGCTCTTCGTACCAAATCGTTAACTGTACCGTGGCGATATAAGCGACCAGCACTTCTGGAGCAGGATAAGTCATGTCGACCCAACTGATCCACAAATTGCCCACATGAACAGGAATGGGGTTCACATACTTTGGCACCAAGCCGGAGACTAACGGAAATTCTCAGCGTTGCAGGATCTAAAATTGTACCAAGATTATGTGAGGGAAGCGCGTACAACCATCTCAAACGGTTATTTAGATATTAACGTCCAAAAATCGACAGTTTTTACAGTGACTGACCTACAGATGAAAACTCTAACCCAGTTCCAGATGACCTAGAAAGTTTAAATTTGGCATGCAGATAGGTAATTAGGTAAATACGAATGAATAAATCAGAAACTAGTAAATTTTTATCACTTTATTATAATTTTTCACTCAATTGATGGTATTAGGAACAGTTAACTTATAATAGTGCCTGTAACTGTAATAATGTAAGAATCTGCAATCAACAATCAAAACTTATGACAGTCGGTCTTTATGTGGATTTTAATTCAGGTCTTCACGAGAATATAACGAGTTGAATACCAACCTTAATAATATAATCCAAATATTTCCGTTTTAGTAGTTATAACTAAGAGTATAGTCGACTTTCGTATTTATTACGTTATTAAGTGGGATTTAGTATTCATTATTGTTTCAATATTTAGCGCACATCAATAGTGTAAGATCATTACTTATAAGTAATTATTAAATAATATGCTTTTCACATTTAACAAAAACCATTTGGTTATAAATAAGTACCTACTAATAATTTATGTACAAAAAGTAATGATATCCCATCAAAAACAATAATGTGAAATGAGAGCCAAGTTCAATATTATGATATAAGCCTTGTTTGTTGACTTCAACGACAAAAGAAGTGAGATCTAAATGGGTGCCAAGTTCAATTGTCAGTCCTGAAAATATTTATGAAAACATAAAATATCATTTCTTCTTATAACTTAGGATAATATATTGTAGCCTAAGGTCTGACTCGGCTAGTTCCCATATTAGAATTATATCCTTCGCAAGTTCTAAAAATATGAGTATGACGTGAACTGGTGCTGCCTTGGGAGATGGGTCTGCTTTAACCTTAAGCATTATTAACATAAACTTCTTCTTAATTTTGTCTTTTATTCCCTGTACATTATTGCAATGTGTAAAGATACTTACTTTTAACAAATACTTGTTGACTTAGTTGTTATCAACGATGTAATGAAACCATAACACTACTATTATTGTGATAACAGAATTATTTTGTTATTGTTTTGTGCATAATTATAGTGACGACTTATGATATTGTTAATGTCGTTACTTCTATAAAGCTGACAAATTCCTTGAGCCCATTTTTCTTTTCAGTGAAAACGCCTCCTGAAAGGTAATAATGTTGGACGATTCAAAACAAATTATTTTTAGTGCATTTGAATAAAGTTATTATCATTTAATTTAATTTTAAATATTTTTCTTTATTCATAAAGCTATTTAATCAGCACAGTTTAAATATACAATTTTGATTATTGATTTTTGCTTTCTATGATGAAGAATCTTTCTTTATATAAATGCTAAATATTGTTAAGAAGTTCTAACAGAATATTGTGCAAAATTATCCCTTCGTAGTTTGCCATAGTGATATCCGAGCTCACATGCAGTGATCCTTGCAAACCTTTGCATACGTTTTGCATATTGCATACTCTGTCCTAAGTGAATCTCACAAGCGAGCTCAACAATATTCGTGTAAATTGCTTACAAGACACTGAGCCGGAAGATTCTGTTATATATATTTAATTAGAAGTTTAATCTCAATAATATATTTTTAAAAGTTAAACGCTTTCAGCACTTAATATGTACTCGCATTACATATGAAAGAAAAAAAATACTCCATACGTTAATTGCTTCATATATATTTTGTGTAAGTAGACATTAGATCAGAGGCTCCCAACTTTTTTTCTCATAGACCACTTTCAACATTTTGCTGGTTCCGGGGGACCCCCTGCAGCTACATTTCTATCAAATTCCCAGAACTCTACAAAATATGTGAAGATTAGATCTAACTATGGAAATTTGCGTTTCGGCGGAGTTCAAACCATGAATTACCAGTTCTCAAAAAAATTAGTGGGAATTGGTTGGGTAATTTATTCGTTGGCCAATCTAAAAGTGACTCCATCCAACTTTACTTTTTTAACATCTACTGACAGCACAAGAAACTTCTCACTTATTTTGTTTAGAAAACTGCCCCTTCGGAGTGGTGGAATCGAATAGAAAGTCGAATTTTTCTTTTGAATTTGACAAAGAATAACAGTATCTTTTCTTGTTTTTATACAAATATGTATTTATTACATGATAAATTATTATTGTTATCATATATCGTAACGTAACGTTACTTCTACAATGACAATCACAAATTAGTCATAATTTTAATGGGAGGGATGTACTTGATGGATTGACAGCAAATTATCAATATTTGGTTTTAGTTTAATAAGGTTAGATTCCAAATCTCCCTGTTCTGTTATATTCAATCTTCTCCTTTTTTGGACAAAGGTTTGTAACGATATTAAAACTTCTTTTGACAAGATATGACAAGAGAAACGCTAACAAAAGCTTTCTCACAATCCCCCACAATCCAGGATAATTTTCGAGTATTTACGCATGCAGCCAAAATATTTGATACCCTCTTTTAAAGTCACCTTCAGCTCCTCTTTAGTGCTAAGCTCCAGTAGCTTTTCTTGTAATATCACATTCTCCACTTTTGTTTCATCAAATGGATTTATGAATCATGGTGGTTCAATCACCAGAATATCTTCAAATCTGATTTTGAAATCAAATTTTAAAATATTATCTGTCTGCATTGATAGGTGAAATTAAACCAACACTTCAGTTCTACTCTATCATAACCAAAAACGAGATTAATTTTCATGGACCCCCACTTAGGAATTATGAACCCCATTTTATGTCACGCAAACGTAGACTCAATCGAGTCTCCCATATACCCTTAGGTGTCCATCTAGACCACTTTGGGAATCAATGCATTAAATGTGTGTATATCTATATATATATATATATATATATATATATATATATATATATATATATATCTTTATTTACATATTACTAATCCGATGTTCTTTTGTTGATTTCTTATTTTATCAATATAGTCCAGATAGGATTAGTAACTGCATCACTCATGGGGTGATTGCGAATACAAATTACTATCTTTCATAGCACAAGCATAAAAAATCTATAGATATGTGACAATCCAAAAGTTCTAAGAACCTGTTATAATTGGTAATTATAAGCTTTATTACCAATTATGCATGTTTCTTCTTTAAAAAAAGCATATTATATTGCATAAATTTAATAATTTTATAAAGCATTTAATGAGGTCGTTAATGAGTTCAATTATGTCCAGTCAGTTTTTGTCATGAAGGGAAGAAAGATAAGAACTGAAATTCAGTTCATCTCCTTATTCGTTAAATAAAGACTATGTTTCATAATCAAGTCCCATTCAAACCTAAATTATGATTGAATTTTTATTATTTTACTGCTACATTTCTATGTGTAATGACAATTTTTCTGATGAAATATTCTAATAATGTTTAATATCTTATAATGACTTGTTGAAATACACCTAAAAATCTTATAACAAATTTGTGAAGCGCCGAATGTATATATAGCGACATCCATCTTAAGACTAGTGTGCTATTTTTATAGGTCCTTTTAATGAAAAGGCCATCCTTGCTTATCTAAACACTTCAAACACACATTTTAGGCATAAACTCGTATTATGATGTTAATACCCGTTACGTATTTTGATTGCATAAGCCATCGATATGATCAATTTATGAAAAGCATCAAAGCGCTCAATTCAGTAAATCACCTAATCCAATAATTTAGTTCGAACCGTAAACAACATTATGTCCTATCAAATTGGTCGTGTTACACTCGATTTAGTTTACAAATCGTTATTCAATACACCAGATGATAATCATATCAATATGTACGAAAATTACATTAATATATTGATAGAATCGCTCATTTGCTGGGTACAGATACGCTTATCATGGGCGGATAATTAATTTTAGAAGTTGGTATTTGAGTAGTTACATAACTTTTTCAAAATCACCTTTATTAGAACAATTAATCTATTTAGTAGTTCTTAAAAAGTTTCGTTAAGTGATCCCATCTGTTGTCTACTTAATAACAGTATGTAAAAATAGTAAACACACAACGAGTTTATAGTTACAGAGGTTTTAATGATCCATTTGATATTATTTATTCTTATCATAAGATAAGAATACACTAATCCGTAGATAACTACGGATTAGTGTATTCAGTTCCTGCAGTTACCGTTTTCCTTTCCAAATTATGGTGCCTATTATTTGCCTTATGCTTATAGTATAAGTGTAAGTAATGACCACCTAGTCATTAGTTTTACTTAAAACTGTTATTTATTTAGTTTGATCTTATATTTTTCGAACGAATGGGTTTCTTACTTCTGGACCGTATAGCTGGCTGAAACACTTAAACTGTCAGTTGAAAATCAGCATCAGAACTGTTTATAGGAACCCTGAAATACGACCGTAAATTTATTACGCTTATGAGTATTTTTTTATAGGAAATAGGCATGCGCTTGACCACTATCTCGCCTGATGGTAAGCGTCGATGCGATCTAGGATGTGACGCGCTAGCCCAGAAGATACCTATTCACTCGTGACTTGAAGACCCCTAAATTGTATTTGTCAAGAAACACAGACTCAGGCAGAGTTCCACTCCTTAGCAAGAGTTCCTTATAAACATAAGTTTCAACCATATCCCATCTGACACTTATCTAAGTGAAGTAAGTCGCTGAATATTGGCTGAGCGTTTTGGTAAACAAAATGCTGTTCTAACATCCAGGATGCACTTAAAACTTATTGTATTACATATGATTTAAGATGCGTATGACTCAAATTACAATAGTGTGTATGTAAAAGTATACGTAATTTATTTTCTTCGTTCTTTTCTAAAGGGAAGTAAATGAAAGAATATGGTGGGATAGGAAAAAAGGAGGACCCGAATCATACTGTGGAGGCTCATTTGAATAAATATGTAAATTAAATTTCTCCAGCAATCACTTACATTACTTCTAGCATTAGGATGTAGGTTAGCATTACCAGAAACTTCTTATTCCCAATAACACAAACTGTTTGAATAGTAAAAACATTTCGTTGTAAATTGTCCGCTACCAAACTAAACGCTACACTAAACTAAATCTTCAAACAAAATGTACAAGAAGCCGCTAATAGCTCATAATCAGATCGCTTTTATTATCAACTCTATGACACTTTTAAAAGTCGCAATTGTCTTGTACAGTACCCATACTCGGTTTCCGCCTATAATCTCTAAAACAATAGTTTGTAATTTCATTTTGTAATCATCATGCAATTCATTCATATTCAATTACGTAGAATTGTAATGCGCGAATGTCATTTTCAAATACTCACATATACGCGGAAATTCTCTGTCCACCTGTCCCAATTAACCTACGTGTGTTCCGAATGTCCCTCCTAATAGACCACATTCCACCCGTGATTATGCATAATGACGGAATCTCCACTACAGACCCTTAGAATTGTTGCGGCTTACATTTTTGGACGGAGATGTATTAGATGTAACCCAAATGCGGTATTACAGAAATGATGGTAGGGTTTTACATGATGGACGGATATTTTAATTATATAAAAACGGCGTGTTTACCATTTGTTTCGTGAAATTAATGGAAGAGAATGGCTGATACGATTACGAAGGTTAAGCAACTTTTGAAAAGGTCGATCATCAAGCTCTTTCGTGTTTCGGAAGGCACGTTAATCCTATGGTCCCTGATGGGTCTCATCAATTAGACCAACTATAGATACCTGGGTGCTTTTCATCAATGGTGAAGGTCTATGAAAATGATTAGTAGTTGCTAAGCTAATACGAAGCTTAAAGAAATAATAAATTGTAGTTTAAACACTTAACATCTTAAAGGTCATTTGAAATCATTTAATTATTGTACATTAAGGTAATGTGCCATAGACTGTGTACTGTCGATGTTAAATGGCGAAGAGAAATCACTTTTTTTGCCTAAAGCTTATTATTTAATCTATAATAATTTTATTATAAATTAGAAGTAAGATCAATATAAAAACTCACACATATATATTATTTTAATTTCAATATTGTCTCACTTACCTAAAAATGGGCCCATCAACACCACAATTTAAATCCAAGCAGAAAATTTGTACAATCGATGGCATAAAAAATGCAATGGTTTCGATTAAAATAAGGTAGGACAAAATTGCTGCATAGTATGATGTACTGACAACTGCACATATGGTATGGTTTCAATGAAATATTCCGTAATTTAACTCAACTCAAAAGGGGCAGCAATGTTTGTATAATCATTCTTGTTGAAGATTTGATTAACTAATTAAACCAAAGCTAAAATGCTTTTTATTCAATCAGAAAATACCTGATACCATTGTCAACAACTATACTACAGCTTGTTAGGTGTTACATCGGGAGACCTACCGAGAAGAAGCCGCAAGAAAATAGGCAAGGGTTTTTTCTCTTTAAATATGTGCTACCACTATTCTAGCGCTACTAAATAAACAATTCATGAAATTATCAAATGACTATTGCAGCATTTTCTAATACTCAACCCTGAAAGAGTGAATTATAATACTTGTACAAAAGAAATACCAATCAGTAAAAAGATAATTACAGATATATATTAAGATTAATAATTTTAGAAGAGTAAAAGTGACACATCCTTTTACTTGAAAAAGATTTTCCATAATAAATAATTTAAAATAATTTCCTCTCGAATATCTCGAAAATAAATTTAAATTAATTAATAACATTTTCTTGTCCAATAATAGCATTTATTTTTTAAACTTAACTTATGAAAACCTAGCAATTCGTTTTTTTATAAAGCATTCATTAGAGTATACATACAGTAGAGTGACCAGGCAGATAGCGAGGAATGCTTGGCGTGCATGTATACCGTGGAACGAAACGCCCCGCCTCACTGCGGCCGCACCAGATTACAGCCTGATGGACAGACATTCGCTTGCGGTCGATATGTGTAAAGGTGCTGTCACGGTGTTGAGTGGTAGTGGGTTGTTAGATACTATTTTTAAAAGTAAACAAAATGCAAAACATTTTATTAAATATTTAAAGTACAATGCCCTAAAATAATTTGCTGTACTCAATTTTGCTTTATTTTGAATAACCCAGGTCACTAAAAAGCAGAGCCAAAATTTTATGCGTAGCTAGCTCAAAAGATGTGTCTTTACATATTAATAAAGTGTATAAGTTTCCATTTAATGATGTTAAATGATTAAAAAGTCTCTGGCAATATTGGGTGACGCTCTTAACCAATTGTGTTAAAATAATCTGTTGTATGATACCTACGGAAATTTAATGTACTCGCCAGTGAGGGATGATTCAGTTGAGACCAAATTTCAACTTCATTAACATTTAGTGCTGGACTTCCGTTCAGCCTCCCCAAAAATTGGGGTTTTGCCAATTTTCTATGGTTAGCAGGTGAGTTTGAAATCCCATCGAAAACCATAATGCAGAAAACGTAATTGACCGTTTTATGGTCTGCGGGCGGTGTATTGGTGGTCACATATTGTAGTAATAGTATAAGTCACATTTTCCGAAACTCTTATGTGTTAAGGATTGAGGTAGATATTGCCCAAAATCAAACACACCCAAAATGATAAATAAATTTCTGCAGATTACTGTTTCAGCATAACTTCACTAATTGCATTCCTTTATTTAGTATTTTATTACTTTAATGATCAAAAATAACTTTGTAAGGCCAGTTTTAAAAACTAAAATATTTACCTATATATAAATAGGCCATTTTGATTTGGGTGATATTTACCTTTTGGTGCTATTCTACCCCGCCGCAGACCATACTGCATAATGGCCATATTAAGGTTATTATGTATATAATAGCAATATGCCTTCACGCTAGTAAATGCTCCGTGAACTTTTCAACAAATTTACAAATTTCCCCACTCATTTCTGGATGTGTATATTTGTCATTTTTATTACATTATTTTATATCGTTATAATATTGGTCATAACAATATAACCTAAACAATGCTATAGGAAGTTCTGTTTAAGGATTATTACACAGCTAGGATAATAATTTCTTTTATACAAAAGAGTTTACCTACACGTTGAGCAATAACAGCTTCAAGCGGTGACATGTTGATATCCAGCGGAAATTATCTTTTCTTTTAAATAAATGTGGATCAGTCCTAGCAATTATACATTGAATTGTGGAAATAATTTTTACACATATAAATGGATATCACATATAAGATAAACGCATTTTATTGTGTCATAAACGCTCTAGGTACAGATTTAATTCATAGGAAAGTCCATATTTAATGTTTGTAATTCGTTCGCGACATATCCATCAGAGTCCACTGATTCGGTTTTTTCATTTATGTTTAGCCAGTCGCCAAAGAACTTTCACCTTTTTGTAAATAAGCTAGATAACTGTTACTTTTATATAACTGATAAAGGGGTTTGCTCAATATTGGAATCTTTTTTAACTTTTGCAGCCACTCATGATAATAGTTTATATTGAAAGTTATAAATTTATGGAGATATTTCGCTGAACTACATCGGCGTCGAGTTATTCGACTTTATATTTCTTGTAAATAACAGTTAACATAATGAGTATCTAACTGGTTGATAAGGAGGATATAATAATTCCTTTTCACTACAACGTAGTTAATGCCTCCTGCGCATCACCGGTCATCAGGTACAACCAACCACAACGCAGAATTTCGTGTAGGTAGGTACACCTAGTTGCGATTGAGCTTTAAACGATCTCACAAATGCTAATCAAATCACACACCGTTCGAACCTTGTATTGTGTGCGAACGTATTCCTTGTTTTATTAATTGAGTCTACAACTAGGCTTGCTTTTTGGACATTGAGATTTCCTCGTAACCTGACGATTTAGCATACATTCTTGGACATCGATATTGTGCATTACTAACGGATTTTATTTCAATTGGATAACATCATGGATGCAGTTAACAGAGCATTTTGTAAATGTTGAAGGCCGAGTTTAAATCGCATAACTGGCAATCGATGTCGATCATAGAGTCTGACAGATGAATTTATGGAAAACCACCAGTTTGTAATGGATCACTGTATGGAAATCGTGTTTATTCGAGACGTAAGTAATTTTTGTGGTTATTCTTCTATGTAGATACTAGTATTAACACTTTTTACAAATAATAAGCCAAAGGTCCATAGTTAACAATCGTAGTTTTTTAAGGAGAGATGTATCCTTACAGTCTGTTTACATCCAAAACAACTTATCAGTGTATCCTATTTATTAACAGACACAAAGATTCTATGTCGTAATTCATTGTTATTTTGTTATAAAAACAGCTAGGTATTCAAGTTCAATTACGAAAAAGTGCAGATGTAAATAGCAATAATTAATTTATCGTAAATGTTTATAATTAAATACGATATAAATAAACGTAGTAAGAGATACACAAATAACTAATAAAACGATTAAGGCTAAAAAACGAAATATAGAAAACTTCATCAATCAGACTTTTAATGCTAAACCGCATATGATTAGATACATTTTCATTTAACTCATATTTTTATAATCGACACCTACCTTGTATATCTTCATTGTATAAAAGGTTTGTACATGAACACCAAAAGCAACGTTACCTACTCTTCTTGATTGTGGTCGACAGCGGCAACCTTTGACTTGTGAACATGGAAGGCGTGATATTACCTCCGCAATTTTTTTTCTGTAATGTGCTTAAATTTAATTTTGTACATTTTGTGTTTCATACTTAAAGTATATAAGACCGCTTTCCCATATTGATTTGATTATACGTTACAGTTCCATAATTTTGATTTATCCTTATATTACAAAGGGTTTACATGGAAATTTACTACCGTACGCTCAACTGCGCAATTAAATTAAATTAACAATAAAATAACCTTTAATACAAAAGACATAAGGTCGCTCGAACCGCTAAATCGTTAAGATATCGTTGCTTACTTTACAACAATATGCCCCTATTGGATATACAAGGGTCTTCGTGAGCGGTAAACAATTTGATCTTATTGTATTGTGTACTTGATTAAAAGTTTTTAATAATTTTGTGCATATATTTTAATAAAAGACCTTAAGGCTACGAAAGTAGGTTCAGATTACAATACATTAATACAAACGCGAAAGTATCATTTGCATATTTTTAAACATACTTTTAAAGTGATACCTGTGGTTAATACCAGCTTCGCTCATCATTACATTGCAGCCTAGTTCTCAATTACCAGCGGTTTCTAATTACACAGAAGCTTGTCACATTATTAGTGGGCGTCGTTGTGACCATTTCGCCCCATTTAGCGTTATTTACTATACAACCTCCGGGCGCAATTTAGGATTATGGGAGCTGTAGATACCTAGGAGTGTCTGGCGTAAGCTAAATATTATGATAACGTCGGATAAACATATTTTTTCTTCAAGAACATAACAATTATGTAAATAAAGAAAGAAATTTATGTAATGATCCCTATTACGTATGTACGAAGTATAGCTTTATGTACAATAGTTATTGGTGTGTCCTTCATATTGTCTTTTTGCTCTTTCTTTTGTTAATTAAGTAATGGCATAAACATTACGTATTTATTTTGTAGTTGTTACATTAATAAATTTAAATTTGAGTTAGATTAGAAATGAGAATTTTGGTTTGAGGGTTATATTTAATTTGAACTATAATACTAGTAGTAGTAAGTTAAGTAAAGCATTTTTTTTTAATATGTTAAGTAAAGTTTTATGTATGAAAATCATACGTATGTCTTAGACAGAAAGCCTGAAGTTAGTTTAGAAACTAACTAATATATTACGTTTATAATTTCAAACTTTCAATTGCATTATAATTTAATTACCTAAAACGAGAGTCACACAAGCCTTATAGTGCTTACTTTGGGCTAGGCTAATTGGTGTGAGCGTAAGAAATATTTATTATTATTGTTATTATTAAAAACTTTGAGTCGTTTCTTATATACCTACCATCATAATATGTATTTCACCGTGTTTGAGTTAACTAATGCCAAAACTAAGAATTATTTTAATACGAGGCTGTGGATTCAGTACAATATCACAGTCGTTGTTTCTTAATTCTAATGTTTAAATAAACTATAATCACTGGCTACTTATAGTTATTCCGTAATTTAGTCCTGTCACATCGCTATGGTTATTTAACGGTTATGTTAACAATTCAAAGTATTGCTTGACAGTGAGATTACATTTTGTCTGATTGCAAAATCAACACGCTGGTACGTGAAGGTATAACTTATTCTGTTTTACTGATTAAAAATAGCAGTTAAAACTTCACAACCGCTATGTACCTACTTAATTATTCCATTAAAAGTTAAAAAAGCGATTCTATACTAAACTGCTTTGTTGAAGGGTTCCCACAGGACATTTGAAAAATGAATACATTTCCTTTACGAATATAAGCTTTTTAATTAACTTTCTATGGCTACAAGTGTAATTACATTTACTTAAGAATATTAAATATCTAATACTAAATATTCATGGTGAAATTTTTGAATTTTATTTTCAGTATTAGTATTTTTTTTAATGTATCACCTAAACAAAAAATCTACCAATTTCTTTTTTTTTTGACGTGACAACGTCTTATAAATTGGTTTGCCGGGTGACACTTCAAGAAACTGCGTTACGCTCCGCTCACGTTATGCGCTTACAATGAGAGCGAGTGATAGGCACGCGTCCCTTCCACTCGGGCATGGTTAGCCCGCCTAAGAGCGAGAGAGACAGACATAAAAAGTGGAAGGGACGCGTGCCTATAAATTAATGTTTTAAATATAATTCTTTGTATAAATAAATGTTTTAAATTGTTACTATTATTTCATCCTTCTTCCTACTATACGAATGAATATTCACATTAAAATTATTTTACCACTCAAAGTCGTTGTCACGTAAAACTTTCGCCCGTATACCGACTTTACAGACAACCAACCAGTTTTTTTTTTGGAAAAAAATTAAATCGGTGCCTTATAACGTTTATTTTTGTTTCTGCCAGCACGATATTATGTCATGTGTAATTAAGTCCAAGCGTGCTTGGATGCATTCTATTCTTAGTTTATATCAATAATTAATCAACTTGTCTCAATAAAAAAGGATTGCATATGCAGGTGGTATATCAATTGTTTTTCATCGTTATAACATTATAGGCTTTCAAGAACAATCAATTCATAATTTAACTGAAATAATTAAATTGGTTAACGGATCACAATTCAGAAATTAATATAATTAAAACCAAATTAATGCAATTGAAACAATAACAGAAAAAACATTTAGAAATTCATTTGTTTTCAAAATAATAATATACAAGTTGTACCATCATGCACATTAGTAGCAGTAGAAATCGATTCAAGTATAAGCTGGAAACCACACATTGATAGAATCGCATCGTAACTACCAACATTTACGTATGCACTTTACGTTTTATTCTACTATACTTTTACTTTACTAATGTCCATGTTTGGATAAAGTACGGAGTCATATTATGGGGCAATAAATAACATAGACGTAAACAGGATCTTCATCTAACAAAAGATATGGATACATATACAGGCAAATATTGCATGCTGAGGGTTTGTAGACCACACTTCATAAGATTTAATATACTTACGATTATCTCTTTATATAAATATTTAAAATTTGTAAATTAGTACGTAAAAACATGTTTTATATAAATATACTAGATTTAAAAAATCTAAAAATCCCACGTTTTTCAATGTCCTAAAAAGAATAAAATAACCCTGCGGGGCAAAGCGAGGGGCCACTCAAAACGTGGGGGCGCATATTACTAAGAGGAGATTTTAAAGAGATGAATGACATGCATTGATGCCGATTATTGTAAAGATGCGCCCCCACGTTTTGAGTGGCCCCTCGCTTTGCCCCGCAGGGTTATTTTATTCTTTTTAGGACATTGAAAAACGTGGGATTTTTAGATTTTTTAAATCTAGTATAATTATTTTATTATTTTTAATTATTAACTCAACGAAGTAACCATGTGTTACGCAACAATCGGATAAGCCCCATACAAAAGTGAAAGTTGCCGAAAGTGGACCTGAAAGTGCATCTGGAAAGTTGAAAGTTGCTTTAGAGTGCATTGTCATCGGGTTCTGAACTATCCTGAAAGTTTCAGCTTTCTAGCTTATCGGAAAGTGCCTCAAATTTAAGTTGCAAGATTTTGCCCGGACAGACAAACAAATAAGAAAAGTGAGATAAGAAAAACGTGGTAAAAATAGTGATAAGGTAGACGTTAGGGAACGTTTACCTTACGAAATAGGCTTACCTTATACTAAATTGCACAACGTCAACACTGGGACCTACTATATGTCGGCAAAAATATATAATAAAATCCCAAATAATATAAAAAGTGTAGTAAGTGATCTATACTAATATTATAAAGAAGTAAAGTTTGTGTGTTTGTATATTTGTTAAATTGTAAGGGGTAATCTCGGGATCTACTGAACAGATTTTAAAAATTCTTTCGCCAATAGAAAGGCACATTATTGCTGAGTGTCATAGGCTATATTGAATGCTTGAAAAAATATAAAAAATTTTGTCCACCCGTGCGAAGCCGAGACGGGCCGCTAGTATTTTATAAAAAGTTAAGAGTTTTTTAGTTGAAAAATGTTTTTATGATATAACATAAATTTAAGATTTAGGTGTTATAATATGGAACCTATTTCAGTTTATATGTATATGTATATATATATATTTGCTATAATATATATTTCAGAGTTGCAACGCCCTTGCCGGACTCATATTGCAAGTTATTTTCTAGATATAAGACTCACTGTATTTAACCAAGATGAAGCAATAAATATTATGAGTATAATAAAAAATGCAATGAGGATTATGAGACACGACCAAGAATAATAAATTTGAGTGAAGAATGTTAGTCTTAGAGAGAAATAATGCACTAAGTTTCCGTCTCAAACCAGCTTTGCTATCTTTGCAACTTAGGTACCACAGCATGGGTAACTTGGCTGATCGACCTTGTAGGGGTCGTTAAACTGTTATAATTGCTGTTTTAAAGCGTTACATCAAATTGCCGATTGCTCGTGATCCAACAGGTAAAAACTTCACAAACACTACCAGTATAAATGATATTGATTATTTATAAAGTAAGCAGCAGAAATCTTCATAATGTTGCCATTACATATAACGGCACCAACGAAACTTACCATGAACGGGTAAAAAATGAAATTTACACGAGCAATGAAGTGCACGAGAGCAATTTCCCTACGAGGGAGCTGGTAATGGCTACTTCGCAAAGATGCAGGAAACAAACAACGTAGATAAGGCTAGTTAGCGAATGTTAAGGTATTTTTTGGTGAACTTTTTTACGTTGTTTTAGGTTTTGAATGGTTGCCTGCCATTAATTCCAATGTGACTATCAGAACTACGCCTGACTATAGGTCACAGACAAAGGATCTAGCCGGTTAAGCTTATGAAAACTGTACTCGCGTCTTATGAAATATTTTTACCTAGTGTTTATTGTTTTCCATCTAAAATAGCTATACACTTAATCTCACACCCCTTACCCCTATAATAAGGGAATAATGCGGGTAACAAACCTGAACGTAAATTTTGTTTTCTTAGTCCCTATTGAAGATATCTTCATGAATTTGAACTGTACATTAATATCGATAAACTAATTATAATTTGTATTTTTAAGAATTTATGCAATATTCGAAACTGCAAAAAATGAAAAGTATAATCTTTGGGGGTAGTTTTATAAACCAATCCCCTGAGTAACACCTTACAAAAAAGCATGTGTGCAATTCACACGTGGTAGAAGTGAAACCTTGTTTCTGGTTAATAAATATAATAATAAATATTATTTGTAAAAAATGTTGGTTTCAAGATAATGAGACGATTATAAAATTTCGGGAAGAGGATAATTTTAGTTTTTTAATCATAGTGATACAAAGATAGCTAATTATTTTACATTTTATTCGTATATATTCTATAGATTTATTTAGCTTACATTTTCGATAAATGATTAAAGAGGCTTATGGTAACTAAAGTACATACCATGAACATAAGAGACACCGTGTTATGCTTCCTATCTCATTTTCTCCTACGTTAAATCCTATGAATGCATATCATCGACTTTCAAATGACTTCAAAAATAAATCTTATTTGTTAATTAGTTAGATATTTGTTAATATATGCATGCACGATGCATATATTATATTTAAATTTTTACCAAAAGCTATAAAAACACCTGTGCACTCTATGTCTATCATCATAAATACATTCTTATAACTTGTTAATGTCAACAAAATATGTATACCTACAAATTGTAGACTCGGAAGAATGTTTTAGTGCACTTGTGACCTAGCGCAGTTCCGATCTTCTAAACTGTTATATAGATTTGATGATAATTTGCGGCAGTGATAATTTTGCTTGCCTACATGTCTCCAGAGAGTACCAACAGTGTTGATGAAGTGCTTTAGTGTGATCACTAAGTATCTGGTTAAACCAACTCACTGCAATCGGAATTATCGGTTCTGGGTCTATAGGCGCCGTGTTCGATCCCTTCCGTGCCGGTTCGTCTTCTGCATCATTACCTCGTGACTCATTGTGGCCTTTGATCCATTGTATGGTTACTTTGTTCTGTGTGCCTACTCCGTTTAGTTCATGATGATATTCAGATGATAGAAGACGTGACACGGTAGCCTCTCAGAGCTTGTAGAACTGATTGGCTCATGGAGTTGGGAAACCAGGTATCGATAATGATATACCACAATGTAAACACAATAATCTGAGCAATTATCTCTAAGCGTATAACTATATTTATTATTTACTTAACTGATAAAAAAGTACTTATTATTTTAGAGACAAGCAGTTCAGACTTGCCATACACCTTGGTTTAAATTGCTGTTGTCTCCAGAAAAACAAATCAAAAATAAAAACAAAAAGTCTTCATATCCACAATTCCAATTTTTTCCTAATTCTTTGTGCCATTCTCAGCGGTTGCGGTGCGAACGTCCCGCGGAAAATTGCCGACCTTCCCGCTCGCTTTAATTTCAAACTAGCTTAAAACTTTTTACACCGAACGTTTTAATATTCGCCTTTGCTTTAATATTTACAAACTATCCCTGAGAAAATGGTGTTTGCTCCGTTGGAGACCTGAATTTAGAGTATTTTAAATAAAAAATAACGTGGTAGTTGTACACTGACATTAAAATTGTGGTTTCCCAGGTATTTTTGGCGTAATAGCAGCAAACAGTATTCTATTAGTTTTCTGGGCAACTGAGCTTTACTATCAGCTGTAAACTAGAAGTTGTAGCTACTAGATAAAAGTTTGATGTAGTCTTAACAGGTAATCAAATTAAGCGAAAATATAAAGAGCGATTTTTTTTCAAGTAAACATCGATATTTTCATCTGGGAATCTATTAGACTAGTTTGTCTCCCAACAACTAAACAGTGTTGTCCATATTAAATCTTTCATTGAGTCTGACTTGGTGAACTTATATGCATTTACCAACCGATTATATGTAAGCTACATTACGTTAAGTTGCAACAGTTTGTAATCTCAATAAATAAAAACATTAGTTTGACATAAAGACATTCGCCCTGTTTCCTTGTAACTTCTGAAATAGAAGAGGCTTTTTAATCATCAACTTTAATTTCCTAATTATTGGTTTTCTCTACAGCTCCTTTTATATTTGTAATTGTTTCATATTTGGAATTCAAAAAGGAACCTTTTTACGTTATTAGTTTAGAGGTATTATGTTAGTTCCCAAAAGTGATTTTCATGAAGTAAAATTTATATAAAAGAAAATCCAAACGTTATTTTTACAAATGACACCATATACTTAATAACAATAAGATTACGATTGCGCATAACAATTTGTGACTCAGAAAAAAGGGTTCGAAGAAAGATGACATTGTAAAATAGACGAAAAAATAAAAGTCTCAAAGACACAATGTAAAAAACCATAATTATAACGGTTTAATATAAAATTATGGTTGTTTAGTACTTTTTCTGTCAATATATATACACAGTGAATCGACACACACTTGATAGAAGAGGAGTTGGTTTTATTCAAATAAACACAAACGTTTTACTCAATATGCTCTCTATATTAAACTGTCCCGTTTGCCTCGCTTCTATTGGCTGCCAAAGTGCTGATGTTATATAACGAAAAACATTGCCGCTACTGTAAAGCTACGGGATCTACACTTCTTATTTATTTCTTATTTCTAAACACTTAGGTTGACATTGGGATTAACCGACAGCCGACCGCTGGTACGACACGCGTATGATAACCACAGATATGAATAATAATTTATTCCCCTCAAAATATTTCTTACTATTACTAACAATCTTTGTAATATTAACACGATATAGGCTTCAAAGAATGTATTCAAAATTCCTCGCCTCCTATCAAAACTATGCCAATGGGATTTTTCGTTTTCATTATTTGCGGAAGCTTTACATTGGAATTGGTTCGTAATCGTTTTTACAGGGAAAGATATGGAACAGATACTTAGCTATTCATATATATATAGATGTATGGTAAAGGTTAGTCTAGTAGATAGTATAGTAGTTACATTAACCTATGAAACGGTTTAAGCTAGTTTACATTGAAACTAGGCCACATAATATTTTAAATGTAAAAGTGTGGATGTATGTTAGTTGCTTAATCAGGCAGAGATGACTGTATAAATTATATTAAATTTGAAACACAAATGATTGATGAGAAGTCTCTAAATAAAAAGTTTATCAGTAACACAAGCACGGATAAACCCGGAAATAAAATTATGTAGCTGAATATCAAATGTCTTAGCTTTAAAAAAACAAACGATTCGACTTTTCCGAGGTTTTTCATCCGTACCGATCATTGTCCACCTTGAGCTTCCCGGCATGTCATTGAAACCAACTCTCAATGTTGGCTCTTTAATTGAGAATAAGGCTCAATTAGATTCTAAAAAAACTTGGCATTCTGGAAAAGACCGTGTAGTACCTTCTCGTCTTTTCCAGAGTTGCTCAATCTTTACCAAGCGCCAGTTCGAGCGTGCATAGAGTATTGTTCTCGTCTTTGGAACAGTTCCGTCCAATATCAACTCCAGACGCTTGAGTCCATTGAAAGGAGGGCGAAACAAATCATCGCTAATGACGATCTTAAAAATAGGTTGAACACAGACGGAAGGTAGCTAGCCCATCCGTTTTTTATAGGATACATTTCGGAGAGTGTGCAGGAGTATTGCACAGTCTTGTTCCGCCATCCCCATTCTTTCATCGGACAACCAGATTTACAAATAGGCCATCGTTATATGATTGATATACCAAGGAATCGCACTAAGCGTTTTGGTTCTAATCTTGTGATCTGTACCGCTAAAGAATGTAGTGAGTTTCTTGATAAATACAATTTGAGGATCTTCAAGTCACGAGTGAATCTTCTAAACAGGCGCGTCACGTCCTAGATCGCATCGTTGCTTACCATCAGGCGAGTTAGCGGTCAAGCGCTTTCCTATTCATGATAAAAAAATATATATAAAGGTATAGTTTAGTACCGACAACTACACTCACGATGGTCCATTCTCTTAATTTGATATACATAAAAAAAGAAAAATAAAACTGGAACTATAGTAGATACACAACGACTATTTAAAAAAATAAGAATCTAGAATACATTTAAATCTCTGTTCTATCACACTACGCAATCTTACCAATTCGATGTTTCAAGCCCGACTGCATTTTATCACAAGGTTTAATATAAATGTTTCTTTTTATAAAACCAATTTTAATTTTTGTATATAAGTATTTCTTGTAGTTTACGTCATGATCAGGAACAAAATTATCAGACAACATAAACGTAGTTTCAAAAAGTGTTTAGCTCATTAAATCGTATGATAAACATCGATAAGTGGTTGTTGACAAGAATTCAACTAAAGCTAAACAGGCAAAAATAAAATTATCACCAAATCCCAGATAGGCAAGCATGGATTTTCTGAAGAACAAGAACAACATTTTAATAGTTAATAGTTACTGATATTTTCTGATTCTGCATTATTCGTTACATATAGAAATGAAGACGAAAAAATATAGAGTACCTACTATAATGACGTAGGAATCCAAACGGACTAGTTAGTAGCAATATTGTGGCATTCTTGTGATGGAGTGGAAAAACCCTAGCCCTTAAGCTGTCTTAATGTGCCTTGAATTATTTTAGGGCAAAAAATCTCTAATAATAGCTGGGCAGATAAAGTTATCCCAGAGAGTTCGTGATGTTCGTGTTTATTCGTGACCTCCTCCTGACATTTCAATTAATGAGAAGGCAGGTGCTTTGTCATTTTAACATAGAAAAATTATAAACACAGTGATATAATGATGTTTAACTTTTAGTAATTATAAACTTTACAAAGATTTTCTTTAGAAATGATATAATGCATATTTTAAAAACAACAATAAACATGTTTTATATTAATTACTCATATTCATGTTATGCATGCAAACATGATATACCAAACATCTACAGTATTACGATGGTTTAGCATTATACTAAAAGCGTTGGTTTCAGAAATCTTTCGATTCCCTGATTTAGCTCATTTTAAACTGTGGGTATTAGCCATCTCTTGTTATTGGCTCTAGTCAATTTATACATTCTAAATAAAATTATAAACACGAAATTTAATTTGTTTGTTTGTAAATCTTTTACGCCTTAACTATTTAGAGAAAAATGATTACATCTAGAAAATATAGTTCCCGAGAAATAGAAATATAACTTATAATCAGTACTCTACATTAACGTAAGCGAAGACACGGGTTAAAGCTAGTTGGACATAAATTTGAAATGAATGTTACGTCAGGTGACAGGCTATTAGCCTGTCACTATATGATTAATTAAGATACTTAGAAATTTGATTCGTAATCCACGTATATTGCAAGTGGATTGGTAATTCGTTGCTTCTGGTAGATATGACCATATACAAAGTTTATAATTGCGCTGCAAGTCTGTAATAACATCATGGCATATATTTGCACGTGTTTATGTAAAAATTAAATAATATTTTTAACTTCACGTTAATAACAAAGCTAGATAGGTAAGTAGTATGAAGATGCGTATTGAAAAATACGGCGAAGAGTTAAATCAAATTCCACGGACTATTTCGAGCTTCCCATAGCGATTGCAAACTTTTTTGGTTACGGGATTATTGCAACATTTTATTGTCATCAACAGTTTTAGCCTCAATTTAATATCAATATTCACATTGATGCAGGGAAGGACTTCATCTTTAAATTACATGTATTAATTTGCAGTGTGATAAATGTTATCTGCAACAAACAAAATATCGAAATTCTAAATAATGCCTTGTAATTTTATGCAATGTTGTGTTGTTTTAAGCAATTTAAAAATTCTTTATAAATATTGAGCATTTTCACATATTTTAATGTATAGAATGCAATGTACGAAAGAAACTTAAAGGCTTAATCGCATCCCGTCGTCGGATGAGATATCAGCTTCAATGCAAGCGGACCGAGGTTGATCAGAACTTAAGAATTTAATCATACTACGAGGGGTTACCAGTAATATTTATAACGTGTTAAACAAATTGTTAATTTTAATATTTTAAAATATCAATAGGCTGATTAATGGTGATGTTGTACTTCGATATTTAACAATAAATAACAGTGGGAAAATCAAAACGACCAATGTTAGCTTAAAGTAAATATATAGATATTGTCCGTTTTAGTTTAAAAGAGTATTATTTCAGTGAACAGTTTTTGCGAAATATTTAAGCAGCAGATAAGGTATAATACTTTTTGTGATATAGAGAAAAAAATTAGCAAAATACGTATAACGGAATTGCTTCAACTAAAAAATCTTGCACACAATATATTAGCGGCCACTTTCATGGGCGCAGCGGTTTAATAACAAATTAATCAAATATTGTCGGGTTCTTCAACGCTGACACCTGAAAATTTGTACAGCATTTGTTGAAAAAGATTCTCACACATAAAGACAGTATGGGTACGAACTATTAAAAATCATATTTCATAGATTTTGGGTGAAATATTGGTGAACAGTCAACGAGTTAATTTGCACATTACAAATGATTCATTATAACATGACAATCAATCGTATTTAAACAAATAAACATAAGAGTAGAACTGAAGTTAAAACTAAATGAAATTAGTATCCACATAAAATTCCTTACATTATTTATCCATTATTATTTTTTCCTGCATTGATTATTGAATCAGATTTCCGATATATTTTTAGCATTTTGAATTTAATTTACTAAAATAGAGTTTGTTTTTAATGTGCATTTGTATTTTAACAAAAACCAAAATGATATTGATTTATGATACACCTAGCTCGTTGTATATTTAGTGATATTTCATAACCTTATTATACCTCGTGTCTCAGACAAACCTAGGGTTGTTTTTCCAGTGAACCTTTATTACTAGGAATCGCCATCTCCGTAAGTAGTTTCTATTATTCATCCATGATTAAACGTTGACTGATAAGATCACTTGCTTACCAAAGAAAATCTATTACGATTGCGACACGAATTTGTCTCCAGTGAGACTGTTTTCTGTGTTCTCGGTGCTTTGGCATTCAGCCAGAAAATGTAACACTTTCAACGCTATTCTCTTATTGGTCCTACATTCTGGATTGGAAA
This sequence comes from Calamotropha paludella, assembly GCA_927399485.1. Classification (NCBI taxonomy): domain Eukaryota; kingdom Metazoa; phylum Arthropoda; class Insecta; order Lepidoptera; family Crambidae; genus Calamotropha; species Calamotropha paludella. Next base: position 11,557,909 of record OV656803.1, on the reverse strand, counting down.
TCGATTTACCTACTTCGTTTTGTTTCATTTAATGCTATGCACTGAACTATTGTCAAGTTAAATTGAGTTTGCACTAAAATATGGAAAGCTTTAGAATTTCTTGTGACACTAAAGAGGATTTATGTCTTTACATCGAATAAAATCCAAAACTACCATCCATATTTATTTATGGTTTCTAACTTATTTCTGGATTGGGGCAATCTATGTTAATTCTTATGATATAAATGTCTTATACCTTCATTTGAAAAATCTCATAGTATTAAGTATATTTAGCCCTGTTTTGCCACCAAACCGCATTTTGCCTACTCACGATATTCTTCCCACAGACTTGATGATCATTCTTAGGGCCTGTATCAGAACAGCGAAATCATCAGTATGTGATGGTGGTGATAAATAACAATGTATATCAATACATATTAAATCTTAAATTTTGATCTTAAAAATTTACCAATTGTTCCACTGTTTGACTCTTACTTAACTGATCAGGTTGACCATCTTTAACGTGTCAATGAATTGTTTTGTATGGTATTATTGTAAAATTGTTTATTTATAAAAGAGATTTGATTGTAAGTTTTATACCTTAAAGTGAATAATCTCGATAGTTCTGTGTAATTTGTAAATGACATTTAACCCTCTGGTTGGGGACTTGTGATTTGAAGCACAAGTCGCCATTGAATTAAATTGCTAGTGGAGGGCGTGAATGGATGCATTCATTGCTCAAATCCGCTACTGTGACTCGGCAATCAGGGTCACTAATTCCAGGATTTACTGTCCCTTGTGAATATTATGTACCTCCAATATTAATATTACTTGTACCAGCTATTAGTAAATATGTAACTAAAATGTGTGACATTAAAAACATTTACCTTGGATAGTAAAAATAAAATTAATTGATTTAACACTCAGTATAACATTCTGCCAAACAGTTTCCAAAAAAGTCCGCTTATTGATGTAGTTGTCCAATATACTCGTTGAAGTTGTCTGCCAACTCATCAGTCGCGTAAACCACGATCACAGTTGTCGCTTTTGAAAAGGTAATTTTCAAATAGCTTATACTTTTACTAAAATAGAACTACATATAGCGCAGTCGATATCTTCTTAAAATATGCGCGGGAGCTACGACTACACTGTCCCGACCGTTCCAGATTCGCCGCGTTTAGTCTACAGGAATCTCGATTTACGTTCTCTCGCTCGTCTACGTAACGTCGCGCTCTCTCTCTATATTTCTTAGCATAGCATAACCTGGAGCGTTACTACTATTATTTTATACCTACACAGGTTTCTCTGAAATAGTTCTTTCACCGCGGCTACTTTTTCGTTAGATTTTGTGAACGATAGCTCTCCACCGTAAATGTGTGTTCATGCTGATGAACACACATTACTTAATAATAGCTCTTTTTATTCTGCTGTATGCTAAACGTAATATTAGGAGGCACTGCTCTTCAGTTTAGGTCTGCGTCATAGTGTGGAGCTTCATTTGTTGATTAATTTGATATCTGTTATGAATTATAACAGTAAGAAAATGGTTTCTGTTTATATTCGCAAAGTACACATTTTATTTCACTGTCAGAATGCCGCAGTCACGGTGTCTAATAATTAAGTTAGACTTTACTTCACTTTACGTTAGTCATAACTTCACTTTTAATGTTAAATGGTCGGCGGTTGTTTTCATATATCTCCTAGTTAATGCAAATATCCGTTAAAATAAGACGCAAAACAATCAAAACAAAATAAAGTTATGGCTTAGTCATTTATGAGTTAGTGCATAACTTGATCTCCTTTATTATTGTTTCTAGCTTACTTTTAGCAAATGTGACAGATTCAGATTTAAATCAGGTTAAAACTTATATTAGAAACTCACCAATCTTTTTAACCGCCTGTAATGGCCTCAATACAAATTATTATATCGACACAAAGCAGGTCAAATCGAAACAGTGAGCAAAAAGTTATGCAAATAAAAAAATGTGTCAAGTACAAAATCAAAACTGTAGAGGCTATCGAGGCGAGCCTAATGGGGCTCTAACAACGTGAGGGCCTCTTTACACGGGACCGATAAAACGACCTCTTGTCTCGTCAGCTAGCCTCTCCACAAGATGGAGGACTTTGGTATTATGTAGATGACGAAGTTCCCTCGTAGAGGACACTTCTGGAAAAAATTGAAAATCTCAAGCGGCGTTTTGAAGACGTATGCCTCCGCAGCGATATTCGTGTAATGTCAAGTCCGCCAACAAGCTGAAAGTAAGTAGGTAAACTTTTGGCAACAAAATATCCTGAGATGTTTGTTTTTCTGCTCCCCAGACATACTTGACGGCATTTCAAATTTTAGACAGTGAGCGAGGTAATAAATATGGTGACTTGGGTTGGTGGATCGAAAACAAACTTTGGATCTTATCAAAAGAATTTAGACTAGGTACTTGTAATGATTAACGAAGTTCAGCAAGATTCTGTGATGGTGAAAGAAATTAAAAGTAATTTAAGTCTAAGCCCAGATATCCAGATCACTATACATATCGAAGTAGCTTGAAAGCCAAGTCATTATAAATACGAACACAAAAAAACCATTTTCTTAATTCAGTTTCACCCACTTCATGCGCCGAGCATACAATTAATATTAATATTTCTGTGAATTCTTGTTTCGTAAAATTTTAGAAAAAGTATAATTTTAATGATTCTAAATATAACACGAAGTGAACATGCAGTCCGCATTCGTAAATAATATATTAGACAGCATTAATGAATCGTTTTTAACCCACCTTAAGTAGCTAAAATATTTATGTTATTGAATTCAGAAACGACGACGGTACACAACATCCAGACCTGAGCCAATATAGAAAAGTTAGTTTTTTTCATTGACCCAGCCGGGAATCGAACCCGGAACCTCAGAATGGTGTTACCATAAAAGTGGTATGTTTTTCCTCCAAAAAAAATAGAACTCATTTATACATACTAACCATCAAATTTTATTTTTTGGTTGAAAGAAAGAAAAACACTTATTCACACATACACACACACACACACACACAAAAACTTAAAAACGACTGTGTGAGGTCAATAAATGCTGTGACTCAGCATTTTGGATTGGCTTTCTATTAAGTAATAAGATAATATATTTTTTTGTTTTGAGTAGGTACTAAGGTTTTACGTCAACGTTAACTTACCACAAAAACAACAATAACGTCATATCATCATCAATATTTTTAACTGTTTTGGCTCCTCAAATAAATTTAACCTTTCAATACTAGATATCAAGTAAAGCAATGGTCGTTAATTGCTATCCATAACTAACGATCGGGTGTTTTATTTTTGTATTTATTGTGATTACAAATTAATTATTTCATTAGATTTATTGTCTGTCTTTATGCCCGGAAACATTGTTAAATAGAATATTTATTTGTGTTCATATCTATGTAACGGGATTTTTAAGCCGATTGCAAATTGAATATAGCTTCGAAAGCGCCATATTTTTTAATAATGTATCATAAAACGAAGCCCGTGAACGAGGTTTATGCAAAATAATCTTGATTTAAGATTTGTCTTAATATCTTGTAAGTGAAAGTAAAAATATTATATTTATATATATAGTAATATGTATATAATTAAAAATAAGTTTCAATATACCTAGTTGCAATGTGCGTGTTAAATAAAATTGAACACACTTTAAGATGGATGTGCCATTACTATAGGGAATGGTGCCATACGTCTGAACTGCAAGATACCTTCATCTTACAGTGAACTGCAGTCAAATAACAATTATAGTGTTTCTATCGAGTAGGGTTCCCAGAGCTTAAAGGGATAACAGGATCAGGGTTGACAATGCTTTTGTGTCGTAGTGATCATACATGAAGCTTACAAGAAAAGTGTAGCAAGAAATAAAATAAGTACATTCTATTCTCAGGAAGAATATTAGTCTACCTACTTTAAAAAAAAACAAATTAAGCTCGTTAAGTTGGTAATAATAATAAAGCAGGCTCGATAGCCAAATCGTTTCAACGAGCCACTAGCTCGGTGTTGTTGTGCTAGAAGACGAAATTTTAAGTTGAAGTGACTTTTAAATATTTTCTATAAATTTCGCTCGATTAAACACCACAAAAATATTTTGAAATATTTTATATCAACTTCAAGTTCTAAAAAGTAATTGAAGATATAATAAAAAAACTTGTTCACATCAAAAATAAGAAACCATAACGTAAGGCCGTCTCTCTCCGTGTTTTACTTTTGTGTTTCTCACAAACGCTACGTGTTATTATAGGCTGTTATAATGCACGGCAGTGTAATAGCGCGTCTACTGGCGAGCAGAATGTGTAACCGTGTAACGTTCAAATGAACGGCTGTGGCATACACCAGCTGCGGTCTGTATCTGCTTACATTTAGCTGAAGATGAATCAGAAATGTTTTGTCAAATTCAGGTGTTCAGGTGGCAACCCAGTTTTATGTCTGTATCTTTCTTGCATACAAAAGTAAAGATTTATTAATCAGCTTTTCGAATAAAGAGAAAAATTCTTCAATTCTTGATTTTAGATTTACATTGGGGTACGATGTTTATATGAGAACTGCAGTACCTATAATTTTCTTATCAGAAGGATTTATTGCGTGTCCAAAATAAAACAGGATATAAGTAAGTAAAAGTCTATGAAATAATGTCATACAGGGTTACACAAAATAATATCAATTTAGTCTCGATAACTACTAATTAGCAAGACAACCAGCAGCCACGCGTGTAGGGATACGTACGATAGGGATGTTTGATGCGGCTTCAGTATACGGCTACGAAGCTACGGCTACGAGTACTATTGCTGATTCAACAAACTGTGTCGCTACATTGAGGAAGCCCAAAATATTAAAAATAAATCAATGCTATTCATTTTTTTTAGTTCAAAATTGTCGGCCACTATAGCCAACAATTTTCCCGAAGATTGAAATTTTGTGAACAAATAGCCACTCTTCTTCAAGAAAGCAAGTGACACCTGCATTATTAGTTTTCTTAAAATCCGTGATGAATAATTAAGTCCACATCCACTGTGAATCCAATGTATTATTCTGTACCTTATGATGACAGTAACGGCTTTTGAACAATGACGATATTGCAACCATGGCACATAGCCTTTTTCCCCTTAACCATGATGTTTTTCAACCACTTGGCATTTTAAGAACTTTTTTGAGTGACTGATACTTAAATTCAAATGGTATTCTTTAAAGAATTTATACATTTTGTAGTAGTACTTATCTTTACCAGAGTTGTTGCAAGCATGAAAATCTGGCATTACAAAAAGAGTATAAGAGAAGATGTACTGTTCCACTCTTATTTTTTATATAAACGGTAATGACGGTAAATAGGACCTCTTATTATGTTTGGTGTCAAAGCTGATATCTGAACAAAGTTCATACGATGTCATGCTATTAAGATGGCAGTTCAGCTTTGATATGATTTCTAGCCGCAACGCACTTATATTTCTGATATCTCACTCCTTACCCACTTCTGCAGGCATGGATCCCAGGTATAATGGGGATGCCAATTTTTTTGTAAAATTAACATGAAAACAGAAATAATCGGTGTAAAATGTTGTTCTAATAAGCATTAAAATATTTGATATTTGAGAAATGCTATTTATAAAATTGGTATTCCTTAATTACTTACATAATGGTACCCATATGTCAATATCTTCAAACATTTTTCTTTTTTAAATTGTACAATATCTGATATGGGAAAAAAAATGCTTTATTTTCCTTATAATTAATTCGCTAAGATCTGAGGAAAAAGTTTTTAAAATTATAAATTGGTGTACCCTGTAGACCTGCCTTATTATTTGATTAATTCTATTTTTCTTAATTACTTTATTGATGTGTGATATCATTACTATTTAGGGCGTATTGTACTTAAATAGTAATTGCATTAAATAAATCTCTAAAGGGGTATCTTCATTTAATCGTGAAAGATAAAATACCCTACCTAACTTTACAAAGTTCAACTTAAAGTCTATACGAAAGTTCTATACTTTTAATACATCGCTTAATCATATACCAGTCTCAAAAATTCGCTGTATCCTGTTAAATTTTTTCGCATCCCACCATTCTTGAGGCCATAAATAAATTTGCAAATCATAGTTTCATAACCAGCTCACATAACTCTAGGACATTTTAATATTTTGTAACGTAACTTGCGGTACATGGGAGATATTAAAAATTCCTGTCGTTTCAATCTGTCCGGCAGTGGCTTGCCGAGACTTGTGTTCTGTAAACAGCATTCAGACGTGGTGGTGGATTTGAGTGTTATTTTTTAATAAATTTTTGCCTGCTCTACAATTTTTAGGTAGATTAGTGTGGGTAGCTATGTCAAGGAAAGGTAAACTAGAGTTTTTCTATCTTTCAGAAACTTGTTTTCAGATATCTCTAATAACGAAGGATACAAAGTAGACGTTGAGGAAGTACTTTCCTTTATCTAGCAAAGATTTTACACGTATATGCGTAGCGTCAACTGTTGTTGCATCTTGATATTAACTTAAGCAGTTATGAACCATGTGAAAGAATGATATGGAAACACTTTGGACAAGGATTATAAAATAATACCGCCTAAATCAAAATGTCATATTTATAAGGCAATGTCCTAACTGGAACCAAACACTGGATCAGATTATTTTTGTCCATTATCATTAATACACTCGTCACGCATTTGAGAGGATCTGAGGATTTTGTGGAATGTATTTGGTTGAAAACTAAGTTAACACTTGTAATCGTGCGGTTGGAGCCTCGCTGCAATGTTAGTTTTAATTAATTTGGGGTGAGATTTTCTACCAAATATTTGTCGTCTTTCAGAAAGGAAGAATATTGCACAAGAGGTATCAATTGCACAACATTTTACATTTAAGATACATTTCCTGTAGTTTTGGTGACTATTTATAACATGTTAACTTTTTTTTTATATTTATTTTCTTTACAAAAATATTTGTATTAGTGAGACACGTAGATTAGTTTTTGTAGAAAAGGCTCTTTATATTAAAAAAAATCGAAGTTAAATATTTAAATAGCTAAAAATATGTTTAGATTTAATTATTCAAAACTACAAATCTATTTTGAATTATCAAAAAAAATAATACATTACCTGAAATTTTAGACTTGTTCAATGCCGAGAGGTTCGGAAAATGCCAAATATAATTCAGTTCTCTTCGTAAAAATGGAAATGACGTGTCAAGTGTCCCGTTTACGTGACGTTGAGAGGCACCCCTCGTCTCTTAGCTCGTGTACCTCAGGAGGTGACCCCTCAAGGGGAATGTCATATAAATCTGTTCGTTTTAATATAAACCTGATTAAGACGAGTGTTTGTTTTTTAAATAAACAAATATTAGATAGTTTAGTAAAAACTTTACGGAATTCAAAGCTTATGATCTATAAATATAAATAAAATTGGAGTGTCTGTTTATAATATTGAAATAACCGTTTATTACTACGTGCATATGAATATATGTATGGTACATACACCAAAATAACAATTTTTGTTTGTCTGTCTGTCTGTTTGTTCCGGCTAATCTCTGAAATGGCTGAACCGATTTTGACGGAACTTTTATTGGCAGGTAACTGATGTAATAAGGAGTAACTTAGGCTACTTTTATTTTAGAAAAATCTTTAAAATTACTGTGCCACAGCAACGAGTGGCTGGGTCAGCTAGTAACACAATAAAAACCAATCTTGTGTACAAACATGGATATCAAGCGACGTCTATTAATGTAACATTTGTTCATTCGTTTTGACCAGCGATAGTTTCTGAATCAGTGGTTGACTATTCGGCTACTTCTCATAGTTTCACGTGCAATATTCACTGAAATAAAAACAATTATACCAGATACACTGTATTTATTGCTTAGCACAGTGGTCTTAAATTGGTGACTGCTGACGTTTCAGCTTCTCATAAACTTTGTTTCTAAAAAAGAGGATGAATGTGAGTTGCTAAGATATAAAAAAGTTTTAAATTACCAGTTAATTTTTTCGCAAAACTTCTAACCCATTGAAATACAAACTAAATAAATTGAGGAGGAAACCAAAAATAATAATGTTGTTAAAATTGATAATTCTGGTAATGACTACCGGAATGGATGCGAAACGTAAAAATAAAGCAGGACAAGATTAGAACTATAATTTAATTTCACCAATTCATGTCCAGTGTTTAACTAATACATATTAAAATACAGATAGTCGTGTTAATTTCCTTACGAACAATTGTTAAGATACTTCGACAGCAGTTTGAATATGTTATTGGCTTTATTTGCATTAAGATGTCAAAATGTTTCTTCCAGATGTTGCTTGCTTACCGTGTTTCTGTAAACTTGTGTTTATTTTTGTAAAAAATATTGTTTTTTATATAATATCTGCATGCTTTAGATTCGGAGCCAGGAAAAGAAAGAACACTTTGAAATAACCTCATTAACAATCTATGCATCATGATTTATTTCACTCACAATAATTGGAGGTATGATGAAATTATTATCGAACTATTCAAGCTTGTGGTTCCAAAGAATATAAAACTTCTTGTTCAAAACAGTAACGTAATATTGCTATATATGGCGAATTTTTAGTAAATCAAATCTATCGATATTTGATACTATTCTATAGTATACGTTGGACTAGGTCAAGTATAAGATCGCGTATGGCAATTAAATGATTATATTATTATTGTCAAAACCTTTTATATTTTTCAGAAAGAACATCTCCTAGCACTACTAAAAGAAGCACAAGTGAACGGCAGCCTCGGTGCATCAGTCAGACTCGCAGTCGTCTGGAGTTTTAATACAATTAAAAAAATATTGAAGTAAAATGTCACACTTAATTAAACAAAAGAAAAAACTAAAATCACTGACTAAAAATTTGTCTATTTAGTAGCCGTATCGCTGACGGACGAACCTTGATAAATAGCATAACTTGTTTTTTTAGCGAGAAATGCTAATTCAGGTTTCGTTATTATTTGCTAAATTGAAATAAAAATAAGTTTTATCTACCTTTGAAGTAAATTTAATCCTCTTAAGCATGTCGACCAAATTAAATAGTTAAAGATCGAATGTAAGGTATACAGATCAATATCAACTGAGAAATGTAGATATCTTGTGGTTTGTTGACCGATGTTAATATCTCGTTCAGAATGACATGCTTAATGTTTTTTAAGGTTATATTTTCTGTTTTTCTCATATATTTATATTATTCTACTCATGCTATAAAAACAGTTACAAATTTATTCTGTACAACATATGTACCATGATATGCTACTCGGATTCAGAGATATTTTTCTTTACCCGTATTGGAAATAAAAAGGCCTTTCATGATTTCTACTCAAATACTCACGTCCAAGCATATACGATAAATACGGTATCAATAATTTGATTTGACTTTTTAAAACTCTCGTGATTATGGCTTTCCAATATTTCCCGAATACCTTCCATTTCTTTTGACATATGTGAAGGATGGGATACATTATGATGTAGATTATTTCAGCCACACCACTTTCTGGATTCGATCCATCAACCGATGTATTTCCTTCGAGATGAATACTTTCTACAGTTTCATATTTCTTTTCAGGGTCCCACAAGATTTATATTTTTTTATAAATACCTACTTACATATTTTTTCTTTCATTATCCTTATTTCTAAACAATAAGTATAAAATATAAAAAATACTATCTTATAGTATAAGGCAACGCATACATAATATACTAATAATACAAATTTTATGCATTCCTTTCGTTTTTGTATGATCTTATAATTATTTAGAGAAAATAATAATTAAGATACATAAGATTTTCTGAATTTTCATTGCACTCTATCTTGGAACTTGAATTAAATATCAATTAGGTTTCGTTATTTCCAAGTAGCATAACTCACCTGCTGCTGTTATATCATAGGAGCTACAGCAGGTCATAATACATTATGTAAAATGATGTTTTTAATATACTTATACGAACTATAATATAAGAACGTATATATAACGAATTTTCAGACAGCTATATAGGATAATTGGCCTAGCAATTATATTAGTTTTAAGATGATACGAGTTTAAATATTTTTTAACTAGTAGACTTTTGATTAATTAGGTAAGAAGAAATAGCTATTTTATTATTACATCGGAATAGTTCGAGAACGAAGATTACAAAGTTAGAGTTTTTACTGACGCTTGACATAAGTTTAATTTTTCTTATTATATTCATTCATATATAGCAGTTAGGTGTTTAAATTGATATTCGTTAAAGGTGATTGCTCCACTCTTTCTAGATAAAGTGTTAATTGTTGAACGTATATAATATTTTACATATTTATTATTTTCGATAGCGCGCATCTTAGCTGCTGACTATCACCCCAAAAATCATAGGACATTACACTTTGAAAGTAGTTAAGAAAACCATTCTTCCTATTAAAAATAGTTATGAAATATTTACTTAATGCATGCTGTAAATATTTGAGAATTGTCTGTTCAAGCTGAAACTGGTATCTACAGAACCCCGTCGAAATCTATTGGATGCAAACTGTTATACGGACAGCCGAACGGGCATCGCAGATTCTAAAATTTTGTTATTTATTTAGAATAGATATTAGAGCAGCATGAACATTATTAAAACAAAGTCTGTTACAGTTTCACTATAATATCGCATCAATGCTTAAGGTATTACGATACGTTTACGTATCCTTACGAATAGTGTTTCGCTTCTATTATTTTAGAACGCATTGATATCTGTACAAACGATATTCTTTTATATGTTTTTATATCTATTGTGTTATACGATTTGTACGACTCACTACTCGAGAGGTCATTTATTGGTTTTTGGGTATCAGGATTATGTATCCATACAAAAATATGTGATTATTGAAGGACAAATATATGATTTAATTTTTATACGGACCCCTGATTACGAAAATATGTCTTTCGCTTCTTAAGTTTTTCTTTATGCTTATTCGTAGATGATTGATCGGGAATTAGCCAAACTTAAAATTGGCGAAGAAACAATTGTTTGCCAGAAAGTATTATTAATCCCATTATCTAAAGTCAGATATGCATTTTTTTACATATGTAGTACTTAAAGCAAACCAGCATATAATAGGCCTGTCGATAAATAGTTACCATAGTTTGGTCCGAGTAATAATAAAAATTCGGGAGTCGTAACAATCGTAAGACTTTTTAAAATCATATTGTGTTGTGCCTGTCTGTAGCAAATAGCTCCAGTAAGTATTGTATAGAGTGGACGTTTTAATTCATTAAGAATACTTTCAGGAGTGCTATATCCCGCAAAAAGTAACAAATCAAAACCAAAACTTTCCCGAGTGATTTACGAGTTGGAACTGGATTCGTTGGACAAAGGGCTAATCAGTGCCCTTTGAGGGGCAAGTTCCCTTAATTTAACTGGTTCATTATTCCTGCCCTTTTGTGAAGCTTTTCTTTTGCCAGTTTTCGAGATCGTGACGTAACTTTTCCATTCTTGAAAACTTAAAAACATTTTTTGTAATTTCATAAGATTAATTTAAAAGAGTAGTTCGATGGTGTAGTGGTTGATGCGTTCAGCCTATGAGTGTAGAGGTTAAGCATCATTTGGAAGGCTGGTCATCAGATGGGTAAGAAAAAAGTGAAGGTAATGTTAATGTCATTGGTTCCGGCTACATCTGAAGTCGTTAGCACTGACTAGCAGCGGGCTCACTTGGTGTTTAACTCTGGTATGTTGGTGTGCGTCTTATGGTGTAATGGTGTTAAACTTAATTTCGTAATTAAGAATTTGTTAGTTTACCAAAGTATAAAGTATAGAATAATGCTTATTAACGTTAAACAATTTATACTTAGAGCGACCACGTGTATTCATTAAGAGAAAAAGTACTTATTTGATGGAAATCTATTCAACACCTATCTGAATAGGCATATAGAAAAACACCTCTTAACGAGTTATAATAACTTGTGATTATTCTCGGCAGAGGGTAGATTACTGTGTCCGTAGATTTATGGATTAACGAAGGGGATTGATATTTATAGTGCTCGTACTAAAGACTGCACCGAATATATCAGTTTGAGTTAATTAATGGTTCTGATGAAAAAGGTTAAGTTAATTATTAAACCTGCTGAAAACTGAATAACACAATATTTTCGTACAAACTGTGAAGTATAAATTTATAAATATGGTGGATGGTATTAGTATAATTGACTTGAGCGACTGTATGTATCTTGTAAAGTTAGTCTGGGATAAACTGTTACCGCAAACGTGTTCTTTTATTTCACCTCCCTATAGAAGCTTCGAGAAAATTACATTGGCGACGAGGATTATATTAGGATTGGGAAGGAAAAAGTTTTTTTGTGTGGCTGTTAATAATATTTAGGACAATGTCGATCGTTAAAGTGAGCGATTTCGACACAAAAACCGGGGCGTGGTCGTCTTACGTCGAGAGACTGGAGATGTACTTTACGGTGAATGGAGTTAGACCGGAGCTTAAGTTGCCTACTTTAATCGCCGTTTTGGGGGACCAGCCTTTTGAATTGAGCCTTATGAGATTACTTATGCAGTCCTAGAAAACTATCAGAGGTGAGATACGAGAAGGTGGTGCTACTGCTAAGGAACCATTTATAGCCAGGCACCAGACAAAAGTTTTGCTAGCTACGTGAAGGCACTGAAAAAAATGACGCGGTATTGTAAACTAGGAGAAAGCCTAAATTAAAAATTAGGAGACCAGTTCATTTGTGGTTTGCGGAGCGATGTCATGCGACAAAGGTTGTTTGCGGAGGAGGACACGCTTAGTTTGGGGGCAAACGGGGGCAGTGAGTGTCGCTAGCTCTTTGCAGGAGGCGGAGCGAGATGTGGCAGTTGTTGAGGCTACGGTTGCGGTTAGGTGTCGCGGAACTGCATTTAATAGAGGGACAAGGTCGCGGAGCACGACCGCAATCAGCGTATCAGGGCGGGTGATGATTGTGCGGAGACCGCTCAACATGACGCGGCAGGAGCAGTGTAGGGAAGAGTGCCGGGACAGTCCTTGTAATAATAATTTTAGTGGATGCGGAGTAACATAGCATGACTATGAGACGTGTCGGTTTCGTGATTATGTGTCCAGTAAATGCAAGCGCAGTATATGTGCACCGCCTCTGTCCAAGGCTATAGGGTCCGGCCTCCTTGAACGCGGGTCCGCTAAGCTACACTATAATGAAGCGGCCTCATATGACGAGAATGTTCATTATTTGGCCTTAAATGACTATAAAAAGCCTATAAAAATACGAAATAAAGTTATGTAAACAAATACGAGTAATAAATACGAGTACGGCTGTATCTTGTATCAGTAAACAGACATACGATTTGTATTTTAGTGATATAATTATTTTTTTATTTTATTTATTAAAAGAAACAAGAGCATGTTATAATACATTTGAAACCTTAGAACTAAAATAGTACTTTAGCCTAATTAGTTTCCAAAGCTAGTTTTATAAACATAATTAAGTTGAACAAAAGTATGTGCGAAAGGTGTACAAGAATTAGTGTAACGGCAGGGTTACTAATACTTAAAATTTAAATAAGTGAAGAACCTACTTACTTCAGTCCTAACTTTTATGATGGTGGGAGGTGGATGGTCCGTTACAATAATGTAAAAAAAATTCTCTCTTAGGCAGGAAGTGGTTAACTGAATAAATATTAAAAATATTATTGTTTTGCCCTTGTAAAAGTCTAAGTATTATATGCACGGAAATTAATTTGGATTCTGAGTTGAGGAATTTGGTCGACAGATATAAGAAGCTGCTCAGCGGCGGTTTGGGGCGGTATACCGGCGGCAAAGCGACGTTAAAAGTCAGTTACTTTGCACCGCCTGCGACCACTGCTGTATGCGCTTCGCGAGCCCGTGGACGCTGAGCTCGACGATATGATACGCGATGGGGGCATCGAGCCCGATGACGCTGCCGACTGGACCCTCACCTTTAGTATCGCTCAATAAGGCTGACAGATCTTTGAGAATTTATGTTGATAATAAGGCAACTGATAAGGCAACAAGATTGAGTGGTACTCCATACTTTTCGAAAAGTAAAGTAAAAAAAAGTAAGAAGTAAAAATTTATAAATCTGGTGAAGGAAATTAGTATATTTTTGAGCGAATGTGTGTATCTTGTAAAGTTAGTGTGGGATAAACTGTTACCGCAAACGCGTTCTATCATTTCACCTCCCTAATAGAACCTTCGAGAACATTACACTAATAAAACAAAATAAAATTTCGAGTTATAATATTAATATATATAATATTCAAATGGTTTATAATGAACAACCCTAGATCATATCTAGAGTCTAGACATTGTGAATTCATTCGCATTTCACAGATCAACGAAAGGAGCTCCCAACTGAATATAAAACAATTTGAATATGAAGTTATTCATTTTCATACGCGATTCGAATGTCCGAGTTATTGAATTTTCCTAACATATTGAGGTCTTCAATTTAGTTTTTTATTATTTCATATTTTATAGATATTACGTGAACCTTTCTTGTGTGCAAAATCAGACTTTTTGTTTTTATTCTATTATACATACTCGTATATCCACAAACAATTTTAAAAGTTTGCGAAATGTTATTATTTTATCGAGGCGATGCAAGAATTTAATGTATTGTAATACAGGACTGTAAGGGAAAACAAGATTAAGGGCTATGTTTAGGTGTTCTTGGTATCGCAGCAATATCAACTTTACAGTGCTAAATTAGCGCCAGACTGTGAAAAACTGTAAATCAGAGCAATGTTTTGTGATTTTTTGTTTTTTTACGTTTCAGAAACTCATACATTGATACATTTGACGAGATGCAAATGCATTATACTTGGAAATAATATCAAAACCTTAAGGAATACAATTATGTTATAAAGGTACTTTTGCGCTATTTCGTATATTTTTAAATAAATTTCAGACAAAACATAGTTATCATATATCCTCTCTCATTTTAACGCTAAATATTTATGTACATTAAAAGTAATTATTTATGGAAAGTTAGTTTAAGTAACCCTTTGCTTAAACTAACTTTCCATAAATAATGCTGACCCATTCAAACCGTAACTAGTATAAGTTTTAAATAAGTAAATCCTTAACAACTTCATCTGCAGTTCACTTTATTTACAACTTTGCTTCCATAGAGCACGTAGAAGAGGGTAGGGCTGCCAGGAAATATATACTGTTCAAAAGACTAAATAAAAAAGAGAATATAATCACTAATACAAATTATTTCTATTCACTTAGGTTAATTTTACCGAACTTTGAACACCTCACCCATCAATCCGCACTGCACTTACGTGGTGAGTTATGACTCTTCTCCGTATGGTGTTTTCATCCATAGGGAACACCTGTGTCCATACAATGGGGACTTTAATAGGTTAATGATGACAGAACTATGATTAAGAGCGTTAATTTCATACAAACTTTCAAGTCAAAAGACTTAAAAAATAATCAATAATTTCATCTTAAATGTTTCTTTACTAACTTTTAGGACTTATGCGTTTTCCTTAGATGTATAATTTTAAATTTAATGTGAGTCAGTTTCTTTATTTTGAACTTGTTGGTTTGTTTGAAACGTAATGCGGCGTTCACGGTTTTGATAGCTATTAAAGTATGATAAAAGCACAACTTACTTAATGTTAGTGTAATTGCCTGTATTTTGATAAATTATTATTTGTGTAATATTCCCTTGTGTAATTGATAAAATTTTCAACCGTATTAAGAAAAACAGATCAAAAAATCAAAGATTTCTTTTCGACTAATATAATTATTTCTATCAGTATTCATTCTAAAGCTTCATAAGATGTAACAAAGTATATCAATTATCTCTCCATGTAGAAATTCTATCGATAATTACCTGATAATTATGACATTCTCTTTCATTGGGCTTTATAAATGCTAACCGTGGCGTAAGCATTATCTGTGGATGAAAATATCTTAAAGAGAAATGGCCCACAATCCAAACATGGAGACAAGGGGGATATATGATAATCAATTTTGATCACCAATTCCATTACCGCGTCTTTCGAAAGTTTCTTAATCTCCGTATTCTCCGGCCGAACGCGTTAGCAACTGCTCAATCCAGTGATTGCAATCTTTAGTACTAGATGCTTTACTTCCACTCGGTTTGGAATTTTTCCTGCTCTGTTTTTTTAGCCATATTACCTCCCTAAGACAATGTTGTTTTGTAATTATTATTAATCTTGACGTTATTCTGACTCGAATCCCGCAAGCGACAAATATTTGCATTGTAAATGCTTACAACACAAATATTTACCTCTTGAAAAGTTACAAATGCTTGCTTATGCTAGCGTCTCTTAACTTTTCACGGATGTTTAAAGATTATATTTGGTTTACGCAAATGTGATCATGTCTCCGTTTTTTGTGAACAGCTTGAGTGTTAGCCTATTTGTCTTCGCAAGAATGGAATTCTTCGTTTACAATAAATTGATCAATCCCACTATCTCTGCCAATCTACCTTAAAGAACGCTCCAACCTAATTAAAGCCACCTATTCCCGTAATTTGCTTTCAACAGAAAATTTATTACTGAAAATACCAATACATGCCACAAAATCCCTAGATAAATCGCTTACGATACATGTCACTCGTCTGTGGTATGTATTACGGGCGCAAATAGAGCTGCTAAGACTTTCAATATATTCAAGAGACTGGTAAAAGAATATAACTTGACCATGTAGTCCTTTATACAAACAACGTGCGACATTTCTATTAACGTATTTTTATATGTACTAGCTTTTACGCTTTAATGTAGGGTACAGATTTAAAGTTATATTCCTATGGGTATTTAACAGGAACAGTATTTTTTCTGGAAAAGGTACCCTATGTTCTTTTCTGTTCCCTGGCAAAGTGTCTCCAAAATTTCATAATGATCGATTGAGTAGTTAAAGTTTGAAAGTGTAACAAACTGACTTTCGTATTTATAATATAAGCCTTTAAGTACCGACATGCCATTTTAGTTACATAAGTACCGACGTGAGGTCTGCTAGACCACTAAAGCTTTAATAAGGAAAACTTTTATATTACAAAATATTATTATATTTTAAATGTGTCTATGTATAAATAATATATTTAGATATTGTATAAATAAAACAAAATAAAGAATTTTTAATATTTATTACCTATTTTTAAACACGAACTTTAAACTCTCAAATTCTTTGGGAGAAAAAATTAACTTTTAACTTTTTAATTAATATTTATCAACAAAGTATTTTTTTTAAAGATAATTATTTTTTCTTAAAGATTATTTACTAAGAAAACAATTTTAATTAAAATCTAACATAGAATTAACAAATTTCTTCGAAATTGCAAGGCATGAAGCCTGCCTCGTTGGATTCAATTTCTTGCTCTTCCGCCCGCTCACTATCTGACCCTTCCTGTTCAGTTGCCGAATCATGGTCACTCTCGGCAGTAAAATTCGGATCGATGTCATCAGAATCTGACTCTGAGCTCTCATTAAGCCATTCCAATATCATTTCTTCGTGATCTTTATTTCGCGTCCCTAGTTTCACGTTTCTTCTTAGTGACAGGAACACTCTCATTTTCTTTTGAGGTTGCACGTTTCACACTCGAAGTACCAGGCCGATTAATTTTTATAACTAGTTGAAAATAAAAGAGAAAAATAGTAAAACCTGGAAAAAGCCGTACCCAAAAAAGTTACATAAGTACAGACGTGGTACAGAGTGGTCTGTCAGACCACGCGCAAACTTCCACAAGATATAACTCACCAGAAACGCAAGCGACGACACAGCCACTCTCCACGAACGTTGCCGGGCAACTGCCTGAGGGGTACACAAAAGCGCGGGGGGCTACGTTTCTGTTAACAAATGAAACCACCATATCCGAACGCTTCAAGTGTCTGTCAGACCACACGTCGGTACTTAAAGGTTAGTTATGATTATAATAAGGTTTTTAGCGATATCATATATAGCCTATCATTTGCGCATCACGTGCTTTTACCACATTGTGGCATGTGTGCATGGCGTATTTAGTTATCCAGTGAGCCGCACGTGGGAGGTGCGCGCTGGTATGTCCGTTGCCTAATACTGATTTTCACCGAAATAGTAAATAGTCTGGTAAGTTTTAAATTATTGCATTATTTATTACTGATTCATTGTAAAATAGCTTTAATAATTTCTCTATAATTCTAACTGATAATAAGGTAAGTGCCTCTCGCCTCATTGCTATTACCAGCTCAGATAGACTCATCAACCATTGTCCCATTGCAGCGATGTAGGCCAACCCTGAGTCGCCATTCGTCTCAAAGATGGATGCTAACTTTGGTTTGGTTGCCGAGGTGGAGGGTAATTCTGAGTTGCCATGTGCCGCAGATATAAAAGAGAGAGAAATAAGAGACTAATTTTAGAGATTTTACTTTAAGAGAGATTTTTTTTATTAGATATTAATTATGGAACGTCCGTTAATTATGTATGGAATAAGATTGTCTCATTTAACATGTGTTGGGCTGCTCCCTCAACAACATAAAGAAGCTCGAGTCAATATTGTTTTGGTTTAAACCTATCGAATTCGTTATATATTGTTGTCTGTCAACAATTTTCTATTTATAAAGGACAATACACACTGATTATTTACTTCAAATTTGAGGCTTTACCGTGATCTCTTAGCACAATGCGAATTCTATTGTCTAAGTGAGACACCGATTTAACCTTTCTATTATGAAGTCTCTATTTAACTGTGGAATTAGTATCACTATAAGAGGTCATGGTGAGGCTTCTGAATTCAAAATGTCTGGAATTTATATTATTTCTCTGAAATTTGTTATTTCACTATAAGGGTTTGTTTCTTCACTATAAATTTTCTCTTCATCACATCAGCTTATTTGTATTTCTACTGCAGCGATACGGGCCTTGCTTATGGATTAAAACGCTTTACGAAAGAACGGGCCTTATACCACCAATTTTCTCTTACCGCATTTTAATTGATAGTCTTTATCAGGGTGAGTTCGATGGCAGTCTGCCACATTACTCTATTTGTGGTAGCCCTATCTTACACCGGGCAGGGTGGTGGACGATTCATAACATAAGCACGTGACCGCAATCCTTTAAATTTGAACATCGTTTCAGCTTATACAACGTGCGCTTAATAGATGTGGTCATTCCCCTGGCTTTTGCAGACTTTCACTCATATTAAATCGCGATAAATAAATTTGCCTGTAAATTTTGAATAACATTTGAAATGAAACACTTAAACTGAGATATAATAATAAGTCGAAGAATATATTGTGCTGAAAATCTCTACTCTATCATAATCAAATAATGCAACCTATAATCTTTTATCCTTAACAAAGTTGTAACAATTATGTACATTTAAGCGCTTATATAAGAGAAACGATGAACAGGTCGTCTACGTCTGAACCAATCATTTAAGTGATTCAAGTGATAATCGGACCCGCTTCTTTCGCAATGTATGCGGAAGTTGGATTTTTTGGAACTTTGGTAAATAACCATGAATAATATTTTAAATAAGTTTATTTGTTTTTTTTATTGCGGTAAACAAATAAGTTTAAATACGATAAATAGTAGCACTCAATTGGCAATGTAGTAATACACCTAAATACATACAGAATACAGAAGTTACGATTCGAAAATTTATGTAGCGAAACTTATTCGATTGAAATAAAATAGTTAACATTATATTAAAGTATATTTTACACAACAATGAAGGTTGTATAGAAATATCCGAACCGGCCTTGTCTTTGCACAAGACAAGGGCTACAGTCGACTGCGACTGTCAAGGAATGACCGCAAGGATTATTAGGTGACGAGGATGACACACCTGTTCCTTTGCAAAAGGAAGGAGATTTTTTTAGCGTACCTTTGGCTGTATAAGTTTATAATTTGGTCAAACCGGGTAAAGAAGGATAGGTACGAATCAACAATGCGTCAAACACTTTGTTCATATTTTTGTTTACCTTTTAAGCTGTGGTAATGGTAAGCTAAATGCTTGTATTAGTTACATCGTCAAGGTTCATACCCGATCCGTTTGTTACAGAATTAATATTGCAATCGACGGACAACGGCCGCCTTAAATTATGTTTTAAATCAAACTAAGAAATTAACTCTCGAACCGTCACAGAATATCCAATCGTAAAATTTGTGACTGTGTCCAATATCCGCAATAACTCGCTGATATAACTTCTGAAATAACTCCTTTCACTTCATCGATTACTTCAAAATCATTGTCAGCTGTTCAAAATTACACATAAATAGTGAGTGCTCGCTAAGATCTCGCTATCGAGAACATTCCAGATTAGCCTAGTCGTAACCTCCATGCGTACCCTGTCTCGCTCACTCGCCGGCACTGCACCGCACGCTCCTATTGCCTTTTTCTTTCTAAGCTACACGCGCACACATTTCTCATGGACGATATATTCATTGTTGACTATTTGCTACTTTTTTACTTCAAATATAGTAATAGATGATACACTATAGCAGCCTGCGTCGTAACAATAATGAAATAATGAGTGTCTTATGTTCATTGAAATATGGTGTAGCAGTTAGTACGTTTTAGTTCAGGAATAGGTTGGTGATGATGATATGTCATTAATGTAAATGTAAATAATAAAAACAATAAGAGGAAAAGCACTATACATGATATTGAAATCGGTGGCGACTGTGAACATTTGATTTACAAATATGTTAATAAACTCTCATCAAAACAGGTTGCAAATGTGATTCTTAACCCTTTTCATTCTACGCTTAGCTTAGGATCAAATAGGGATATTGCAATATCATTTACATGCGACTATGTAAATGATATTGCAAATTTCTTTATACAGAGGAGACGAGAACTATGATGAAACTATTCACAGACTGAATTTTCCGTGAAATGAAATTGTTTTTATTAGATTAATAATCTGTTTAATTAACGTCTCGCTATGCTGTGTTTTGTCTCACTTTTAATTGCCGTGATCACAGAACGTTACTATTTATCGTCGATTGATTTTTAGCTTAAATACATTTTACGGTTATATAAAAAATGTGTGTGTCGTCGTAGTTGGAATTTACACCTTAAGAACGATTGTTTTTGAACAGGCTTATAAAATAATAAAACAGAACTTCAAAATAAAAGTAAAAGGTACGCAAGATCACTATATTTTACTCTTATCGGGCGCCTTATATGTAATCATATGATCAATTATTGAAAATCCAGAAATCGCTATTATAATTTAAAAAATATTTTGTACCCTCTGTGTATTTTTTTTATGAAATGCAATCATTGTCACACAACTGGTTTTGATGAAGTTTTAGGTCAGTATATTAAATTTAAATAATAAAAAAACTATTACTGTAACTTGATAAGTAAACAAATATTTTTTTTTGAGTTCGATGGTTATTAATCTGATGACAATAAAGCATCAATTCAGCGATTTTGTGATAGTTTCCACCACTACGAGTGAATTGCTCAATAATTTAATTGAAAAATTTCGCAAGAAACAAAATCATTCTTATAATCATCCAATAACTCTTGAGCATGTTTTTGGAGCAGATTTTTCTTATGTGGGTTTCATCATCATTTAAGTTGAAAACAGTTGTGTTTTCGTAGGTTAAAACGGCTTTGTACGTCGTACAGTCGTCTTTTACATTACAATTTTCCATTACAAGCTGTTTGTCACTATATTTTGTTTTTCTTATGCGTGATCCTGTCATTAGTTGTTTATGAAATATCGCCGTCTATATGTCTATTATTTTTTGGACGTCCATGTAACAATAGTTATTTTAACGTAAAACCACGAATTTTTAATTTCACTCTATAATATAATAATAATACTATTATAACAACTTTTAAAACTGGTCTTCGTGATATTAAAGTCGCGCCCGGGGTAACTCACACGCTGTAAGGTGCATCCTTAAAGATTCTCATCATGAGGTGGTTGTTTATTGCAACTCTAATACTCTCGCACTACTGTAATCTCATGAAGATTATGCGACGATAAAGGACGGATACACTTACATAAGTGGCGGTCATATAAAACTTAAAAAAAGCGGGTATTTTACGCGTTATATCTTGAAAATTAATTTTATAATTTATCTTATTGTTCTGGTATTATATGAATCATCGTGTAATCAATCGAATAATTATGATAATCATCGACTTATTATTACTAGTGTAAGGATCGGCCGAACGCGCATCTAAAATCATCAATCATCATCAAGTTGACTCTAATGTAAATAAATAAATATTTCCTACATTCACACCAATTAACCTAGCCCAAAGTAAGCACTTTTAAGGCTTGTGTTATGGATACTAGGGTAACGGATAGACATAAATATATCATACATAAATAAGTTATATTCATAGAAATATATACAAACATCCATGACTCAGGTACAAATATTCGTATTCATCATACAAACATCTGCCCCTTCCGGGATTCGAACCCAGGACCGTCGGTGCGAAAGGCAGGATCGCTACCGTTGCACCAAACAGTCGTCAAATGTAAAGCATAGTTAGGGTCAACGCGACTCAGTAGTCCTTCAAAGTTTATATTGAGTGTGTGTTTTGTCATTGCTCGTGTTAAAAATACCTAGTTGCATTGTCAATTGCATACAGCAAATAAAAAAGTTAAAAGAAAATAAAGGATATCATATCATCAGTAAATAAAAATGGTAGCGTCTATTTGACGTGCTTCCTCTGTTTTCGGCTTAGTATAATTTTGTACGGGCGTAACTTTTTATTCGATATAGTGACAATTGCATTTATCGGAGTGCAACTGACTTGTTGCGATATAATTGTTATAAACAAGATTCTTATTAATCGCGCGCCTACAAGGTAACAAAGTAGTCTAAAGTTACCCAGCGCTCACGGATTTCTTATGATTTTTTTATTTCGATTTCAGATAGCGCTATTTTTTTTCTGTGTGAATAGTTGAAGTTGTTGACAAGTGCATGTCTCTGAACTAAAATTATTTCAGTCGATAAAAAATACCACATTATTTATTCTATTGTAAATATAATACAATACGAGAAGTTTCGTAAAAATCCGCTTCTGGGGCAACTTGAATCCGCGTCTTCGGGCTAGTCATAGAAATATTATTTTATGCTAAACCGATTATGAATTTATATAACAACTGCACTTGTATGACTCTTGTTTAAAAACAAAATTTATATTTATAATTCATATCTATACTCGTACACCGCTGAAATATTAAAACCTTTTGACACGGTGGATATTTGTCATGACATTTGTTAGTTATGATTGACGTGAACTAAGTGTCCAATGGAAAATATGGAATTTTAATTTATTAATAAATTCTGAACAATTTTTTCCTTACAAATGAAGTTAAATTAACTATAACATAAGGCTTAGAGTTCTAACCCAACTACAGAGTTCCATGACATGGGATCGTAACCAATAAAGGCATTACATCGTATTGTGTCTGCCAGATCAGGAGATAGGGCGTGAGGTGAGTTATTGATACGCTTCCTGAGCGACGGGATAAAAGTGTTTACAGAACTATAAAAAATAGTAGTATAAGTTACGGATAAAATAATGATCTTATTATATGAAATTTATATTTTTCATTTTAATTAGGTGAGCCTCAAGTATAACATAGCAGCATGCTTGCAGCATTCAAACTCAAAACCGTGGTGGACATGTTGCATTCTTTAGCAACATTCTCCAATGAGCATTTAGTTAGATGTAAGTTTTATAATTTTTTATGTATTTTATGCATTTTCAATGCGATCTTATAAGATAAATTATTATAATAGAAAAAATCGACTCGGGTCACAAGTGAAATCTCAGGCGGGAATCGAATCCGCAATTGGGAGAGCATTGGACCGGATTTCCAAAGGTTGCGGGTTCGATTCCCGCCTGAGATTTCACTTGTGACCCGAGTCGACTTTTTCTAGTATTTTTCTATTATAATAATTTATCTTAGATGTAAGTGTTTTGTAATTGCATTAAGCACACAAAGCTTACACAAAAATGTGGTGACCTCCTTGCGTCTATTACACCGCATTCCACCTCGTTACGTAGATATGCTTTATGACAAGGAATGTCACCCTTTTATATGTAGAATATTCTAGAAGGCTAAACGAACATAAGATGATCACCAGTAGTATCTGAGAGTGTAACCTGAGACATTGTAAAGAGAGTTGAGTAATAGAAAAAATTGAGTTATACCTAAATGGTTTAAATTAACGTCCCAAGTTCCCAACGATCCCGGAACGCGCGTAGGGCGCTACATGGTGGAGGCGCCGGGTATAGTGTGTATACAATAGTACAGTGTGTATACAATATTTAACTGCGTATTTTGAAAAGAAGCAAAGAAGTCATCATGGAAACTTGGGACGTTAATTTAAACACTAACAATGTTTTATTTATTTAATGTTATTGTTATGTGAATATTTATAAGTTAATAATTATGACTTTTTGATACTTAATAACAAATAGTTTGAATCTCTGTCATTCAAATAAATTATTGATATTTCAAATATTCCTATGTCTGAAGGCAGACCATAGTTATTTGTCATTTATGTAATATATAGGTCTATGTAATTCACCAATGTGCGATAAATAAATTATTCTATTCTATTTTATATTAGCCGTCGTTAAACCAACAAAATCCTATACAACTGAATTCGAACAATAGCGAACCTTCCACGATAGTTTCTTTTGTTAATATCAGTTAACAAGTTCACCACGTTATTCATATTCTATTAGTATTTATTTTCACCTGTTCGGTTTTCACCAAATTCCTTTGAGGCTTGTGTAATGAGGTAACGGATGGATAACGGATAGACATACACATAAGGCACATAAATAGGTATGTAATATTCATTTTATATATATACAAGATTATTTTATACTGGTCACTGGTAAAATATACCTATAGCTACACGACCGCCCGAAATGTTTTGAATGAAACAGCGCCCCACCGAGCTGCGCGCGCATGGTGCGTGCGGAGTTGCGCAATTAAATCAGTCACCCGGGATCCTCCCGCGACGCATAACCTTGCGTTCACGCATTTACATCTCATAATTACTGACCTAACCAAATGTGTTCACACTTGCAATTGAAATCGAGGGCGAAATCAAACGGCGGCTTTATGTGGAGGAGGCCCAAAGTCTCGAGAACTAAAAAAATAAAAATAATCCATGCATTCAATGAAGTAAAAAAAAGTTATAAAAATAAAGACAATGTTCGTAAACGTCCAAGGCTCTGTTTAGAGAGAAATCGCTTACACTTTGAAGTTGTGATAATTTTCAAACTTCATGTAAGGGTATTTTGATTGGATTTTTAATTAATTATTGGGTTGGAATATAGCAAAGTGTGTACAGGGTGTCTAAGACATGTAAAATTTTCCACATAAATATAAAATTCTAATGATTATACATTTTTTTATCTTATTAAATTTTTATCTTAAAAATAACCAGTTATTCTTTTCTCCAGCTTGTTATTTTTTTCTCCAGCCTTGGGTGTAGCGGTAAATGAGTGGTAATAGTTTTTGGCACTTAGAATAATTTTTATGAAAAATATGAAATATGTAATCCTTGAATTTTTTGATGCTGCTGAACTGTCGTATAGTTGGATTTATTGCTTTGTTATACCGATTTTTGAATTGCGTAGGTATGCGACCCTGAGTTTTTTTTAAGTTTCTGTGGTTAGAAACACCATCTGCTATGCTCCAACCAATTATTTGACGACCGTTTGGTGCAACGGTAGCGGTCCTGCCTTTCTCACCGACGGTCCTGGGTTCGAATCCCGGAAGGGGCAGATGTTTCTATGATGAATACGAGCATTTGTACCTGAGTCATGGATGTTTGTATATATTTCTATGAATATTACTTATTTATGTATGATATATGTATGTCTAACCGTTACCCTAGCATCCATAACACAAGCCTTAAAAGTGCTTACTTTGGGCTAGGTTAATTGGTGTGAATGTAGGAAACATTTATTTATTTATTTATAGTATATAAGTTGATTAAAATTTTTTTAAATGTGCCTTATTGCAAAAGATATACTTTACTTTTGCGTTACATTTTTTTATATATTATTAAAAGTGATATCGATTAATAACTTTCTAACTAATGAACAAAACAACTCATATCTTCTTCAAATTCACATTCCTGATCTTTTTTCGTTCATATTTGCAACTTATGAAAATCATTGTTATGTATCAATGAAATACTGGTGGTATAATCATCTGCTACAATACCGTGCGTAGCGTGATTGTGACAACAAACGCAGTTTTATTTCGGATAACTTTGTAAAGCCTTAACTTATGATATTAAAAATTGGGTGATATTAAAAATAAAATGTTTCGTTATTTGCTTCAAAGAATATAATATTTAAATTTGGATGTTACTTTCTATGTAAATAACCACGACATAGCTACAAATGTTCGTATTCATCACACAAATATTTACCCCTTGTAGGATTCGAATCCAGGACCGTTAAATTTCAAAATGTGTTCATAAAACTACGTATAAAAACCCCTTATTTAACATAAATAAAAGCCGAGTTACATCTTATCTAAAAACAGGAGTAATAATTGGAAATATATTTTATTAATGACTCTGAGAATATGTAACTGAAGTAACGTTACGCCAAAAATAATTATAAAAAAGCTCGAATAAAACAAAACATAAAAGATATACTAGAACAAACAGTGAAAGTTTAAACATCTTATTTTATTTTTGTCTGCTATTATCTTAATTATTAAAAAATAAAAGGAACAGATAAAAGGTTTGGTTATTAAAAGAAAGTTGAGGCAATCATGATAATGCGGCGTAATTGTACATCGCACTGAGGGATATGATTGGTTTGCTTTTTTACGCGAACAGAGTACTAAAATTTACTATTTCTTCAAAAGACGATGAATATAAAATAATTACTGAAAATCGAACTATAAAGGTTATTTGTAACTCCTTTTATGCTTACGAAACCCTGAAAATCTACAGTATTGGAAAAAAAATGATCGTTTTTGTATTCGTAATCTGTATGAAGATCTCGACATTAAGTTTATATTAAACCGTTGGTTAATAAAACAAAACATTTCGTAACTATATAAATTACTTTTTTATTATTAGTAAGAAGAGAGATAAGTATCTATCGCTTTTACTGACACAAACAAATGTTCATTTCTACTCAGTTATTTTACTCCTGGGATTACCCGGGTCGAGTCCGTCGGATCAGATCACGCTATTTTAGCATGGGTGATTGATACCCGAAATGGCGGGAAAAATATGCACACGCTCTTGTAAAGTATGTTAGTTTTTTTTACTTAAAAAACTTTTTCTAGTTTATAGTTGCTAGTTTTTAAATCAGTACAAAAATCTTTAATTTCAGTAAACATCAATTAAAGCCAAGATTTGTAGTGAAAAAATGGACTTTTACGCCATAAATACAAAGTGACACGGTACTAAGTCGTGGTTGCGTACTTAGGTTGAATCTCCATCTTTTTGACATAGTTTTCATGTTAATGTTTAGTTACCTTAACAATGGGGAAATGAATAGGATGATAACATTTTTTCTTGTAGTTCAATTTTCGCACGTTGTTCTGTGATATACTCGTCTCATTTTAATTTCGGATTTTCAAACTGTTCATAAAGCTTAAACCCGCTGCTATAATTCCAATAACTTTGCGGCTTTCCGCCGATATCGATTTCATCGTAAAAAAGAAATAAAAAAAAATCATCTACCCCATTCAACGAGTTTAATTCCGATCATTTGTGCGCAACGGGCGAAAATCCGAGGCTATAGAAAGAAATAAACAAAATTTGGTAGATTGGTACGTTCTTGCCAAATCTGCCTGTGGAAACCAGTTTGTTTCGTGCTGAGTAGATTATACCGGATCAGAGCGGATTCATGCGGAATGCAACGATGTGTGTTTTTGCATAAAAATACAGCAAACACTAATAGAAAAGTTATTTTGTCTGTCATAGAGCATCACGGTGGCATTATTCTTTGCTTATTTCTTAATATAAATCCTTCACGCATTTGCAGTTATTAATATTAGAAATTTAAATGTCTGTCTGGCAGTTATCAAATATAAAATGTTTTTTATTCCCTTATTAAATCCAAAAGAACAATACCATGTTTCCAGTTTTACAAATTAAAATGAAAATTACCCGGACAGAAAATTTTTATTTACAACGTGGTACTAATAAAATAACATCTAATGTGTTTATCTCTTCCCAAGTACTTCTTCGAGACAACAAGTTTGTCAGCACTATAATCAGCCATTGCGAACCCACAGCTGGACATAGACAGAACAGTCTTTAAAAAGTCACAAGAAGCGATTCTTCCTCTTTGGAAGCTATCGGCTTCTGACAATATTCTCAAGATTATCCATCTACTGCCTCCCCACGCCAGGTCATCTAGTCCGTGGTCGCCACAAGCGAACTTTACGTCTCCAACGGTCGGCAATACTGCGAGAAAGGGCTTTATGGGCTTTGTTAAATACAACAAATATTATTGGAGGTAATTACCAAATGTGTCCTTTAGACCACAAATCGGGCCCCGCAGTATTTTCGAATTAGGTTCTTTTAATGCGATCTACGACCCGCCTGCCAAACGCGGAGATTATGGTAACACCCATCCCCCGTTTTTTGGAGGAGAGAATATAAAAAAAGTTTGGGATCTACCTCCTAGGGGTCCACCCCAGGCAACGTCATCACGGACCAACTCGGTGCGTGGTGATGGCTGATGATCCATCCTGACGAAATATGTCGCCAAGCATCCGTCAAGCTTTGCTGCGTTCCGTCAGAGGGCGGGAGTGCCAGTGCTAATGGGAGTTGGTAATAAGTCAGTTACGCAGCTCAGGACAGGTCTTGGTATCTTGGCAATGCTGTGACCCAAGTAGCGCGCTAGCCACGCGAGGCTGCCTCACCAGCTCGTGAAAAATCCCGAAATACTTCACCGTGCCAGTTGGCGATTGATTGGGAGGACCAGGTGGCAATTTCGGGGGGGTTCGGGCGCCCCCGCGGTTTCCAGATGAGTTCCATTTTTGGTTAGCTAAGCCTAAAAGAATATATAATATTGGTCGACTGACTAGCGTCTCGACTGAAAATTTCTGCCGTCCTATATTATCATCTTTGCTTAAACCTGACGGGTTACTGGCTCATTCTGCAGCTGAATAAGGAAGTTTATTTGCCTCTCTGTTTTTGAGCAATAACCACCAAACATACCTCGCTGTGATTTTTCGACGTCGGAGATCATGATTCACAATAAGTAGGTCTGTAGAGTTGAATTAGGCCAGTGGCTCTGATGATGAAAATCCTGGAAGCTTGCTAATGTGCAGCCAGTATCCAAAAAGGGTAGTCCTAGCGACCCATGAAATTACCGACCGATCGCTATCACTTCACAAGTTGCTCTCATACCTAGAAAACAATGATCTCCTCGGTGACCGTCAATATGGCTTTCGCCGTGGACGTTCAACAGGGGATCTTCTAGTTTATGCGACGCACTGTTGGGGAGAGGCCCTCGAGGTGCACGGCGAAGCACTTGCCGTATCACTTGACATCTCGAAGGCTTTTGACAGGGTTTGACAAGCTAGTCTGCTGCACAAGCTTCCTGCGTATGATATCCCTCCTGACTTTTGTAGTTGGATAATCAATTTGCACACAATCCAGCGCAGAGACAGCAAATTGGTGAAGAGCAAGCTTCACACCTTCGCTCACCGCCGCAAAGTTGCATGTCTGTCAGTCTTCTGCAGACTGTATGTTGGAGAGTGTGCTCAGGGGCCACATATGGTAATATCGCCATCTCCTTTCTGCCATTGGATATCCAGACGCACGGCAGGCTACCACCTTTCTTGGTTGTCATTGCTACCTGTCGCACCAAGCGCTTTTCATCATCATTTATAATGGGCACGGCAAAGCAGTGGAATTCCCTCCCTGCGTCTGTATTTTCGAGTATTTATAACCCGTTCGTTTTTAAAGCCAGGGTGAATAGGCACTTTCTGGGTTAGCTCGTTCCATCGTGGATCCTGTCTTGGCCCCGGGCTTGATTGGGATCGAGAGTAACCCATTCAAAAAATACTTTATAAAATGTATGTAATAATCAGATTTAAAAGCTTACGTGTCATAATAAAAAATTAGAAATTGTTGCGTTGGATTTAATGATATCTTATACGTTTTATTTTTATTTTGTGCTGTTGTTTTTCTTCTTATTTTCACTTAAAGTAAACCTTTAATCTCAAGCTTATGCAATTTCAACTAAGCCTGCAGTATGAAACTGCAGGCTTAGTTGAAATTGCAGAATGAATCTTGTAAAAACTAAATAAATAGTTGGGAACAATAAATCTTATAAATACTCTATTTACTAATTTTATTTAGTTTATCAGACTTTTCGGAACAGAATAATTAAATGGCTTTCTTCAGAAATAAAGCTCTTCCTGAAAATAAAGCTTCTTGGTCATCTTTTTGTAAAAATTTCACATGTTTGATTAAATAATGTATAACAAATTGTTAATGCTAAAATTATTTTTTCGATAAAACGATTTAAGTATGTTGTTTTTTAGCTATTTATTATTTCGTCACATTTATATTTAATTAATTGAGGTTAAGCAAACACTTGATATTTAAGCTGGATTTCTTTCCATTTATTTTATTTTCTCCGGATTTGAACCTCCAAACTCTTGCTATCTGGGCAAGTGGTCTTGAGCTACCACGACCGTCTATTGAATTCTTTTGAATGTTTCTTAAGCCTTTAGTTAGGATTTCTTAAGTCTTTACATAACCTGGTTACCAGCGCCATCTTTACATGTTCTTGGTAACAAAAATCTAAACATTTTTTATTAAAAAAAAATACTCATATATATAATATTCTCCGAAAAGTCTATATATACGAGTATAATGAACTCCTCCCACTCCTTTTCCGTGTGCGTGGTTCTTTTTATAATTAAAATAAAAAATAAACAATAGATTTTTTCCTCAAAATAAATTTGGTTTGTCATGATAAACGATAAAATCAGCGCTGAGCTCCACAGCTTTTAGTATATTTCATTCAGCCGTTTCACGCGCCATTTACCAACCGCACTCCGAAAGGGTCAAACGCTTTACACGAAAAAGAACAGTCACCTAAGAAACCTTTTATATAGATTTTATGTTCCTATTGAATTGATATTTTTAGTGAGATTTTTGTAAATGTCACAGGGTATGTAGAACATTAAGTTTTATAATAAGTTTCTTTTTTACCTGTTTATCTTATGACAGCGGATTGATTCGTTTAGAGCTCGTATGAAGTCACTAAATAAAGAGTTTTGTTTATATTTCGCCCTAATATGGACTCCAAAAAAGTTTGATATCTATATGTTTAACACGCATACGAATCAAAAAATAGTTGAAAGAAGTCAATTAATAAAATGAATATTTTAATTGAAATTATAGTTTGAATGTGACAGCATTCAAACTTTTGAGTAAAACCTTGATAACATATCCTTTAAAAAGTATCTTACTAAAACTCAGTGGGAGAAAGGACTATAACACCCAACGCGGTCTAGTGTGGATTTAGCAACGACGTAAGTCCTAAAGACTGTATATGCAGCTGGGACCTATAGTTTAACTGACCTTCCAAAGAATCGAGATAACAAATTTTAGGTAATCCATTGATGGCCGGCTATTGCTAAAGTTATTTAGTTTCCGCAACTTGTATCCACTAAACGCTACTGCTCAAGTACAAAAACACAAAGTATTAAAACTATATGTTAACTGTTTAAAGATTAGGTTCTGATTTCTTTTTAAAATCTGACTGAACTTTTTTATAATGGAATTGTTAACTGAGTAAAATGTAGATAAGATTTAAACGTGATCTTAAAGAAAGCTTAAGCTTCAAACTTAATATACCGTTAGGAGAAAAATGATCACATTTTATCTCAATTCTAATGTTTCCATTTTAGTACTCCTATTTATTTTTCATCGTGACAGTGAGGAACGATTACTTTTTCTAGTTCTGGATTATCACCGCAATAAAAGTCCATATTATAGATTTGCTGAATCAGTTAAGAACTATTCTATTTTTCGCTGTAAATTCAGAGTGGTGCTACAAAATTCCACACTCCGTTCAACAGCTAAATTACCTTCTAGAGTTTCTAGAAAATCACCCGCTTAGAGATGGGTTTTATTTATTTTCTGGTCCGTAAACTACTACTACAATAGTAGTTTACGGACCAGCAAATAAAGATAAGAGATAGTAGAAAAATATATATATTTAGTTCGACCAAAATTCTTGTGATTAAATAGAGACAATTAAACTGAATTTTAGGACAATATGTAGCATGCACAGTGATGATTTTAAAGGGTTTTTGGGACAAGGAACCTTCAAGGAACCGTAATTATACCTGCAAATTCCCATGGCAATGTTCATTATTTTCTTTGATGTAATAATTGATTAATAGTGAATAATTACAACTTTTTATCCAATTATACTACTAACCTACACTATCCACAGTTCCTCCTCTGACACTAAAAGACACAAGCTTTGAAACTATTTTAAGAATTATTAGCACCTCTAATCCAATGCTATAAACTTACTTCCTAATGCTAATCCGTCACAACATGAAATTGATAAGATCTTTCTTATTTACAAGAAGAATGTTTTAGGTGTTTTTAAAACTTCATTCATCAATTTTTTTGTTATCGGACAGGATAGTTCTGTCTCTTGGCTGTTTATTTTTACCTTACTATTTGATTTTGTCTACTTGCTATTTTAAATGGTATCTTTCTTCAATTTAATTATTAAGTTAATAATAACACAATATCAATTTAGTGTGTGTTAGTTTCATTAAGCACCCTCACAAAACTTATAAAAATACTACAATCACCCGGGTAGTTATCAAAAAAACATTATTGTATTAATAATAAATTCTTGTCTGTTTATTTTGTTTATGTCTTTCCACTGTTACAAAAGCGTAAAATATTTTAACATTCCTATAGATAACGAAACTCATATGGACAATTATTATTTGATTCAGAAATAAATATTTTCGGCTATAGATTTTACAACAAGTATAAAAGGGAATTCTTAGAAATTCTTCATGAGTGGCGATAAATTAATGTCAACAAATGCACAACACATTTTCATATATTGAAATTTTTCAAGAAAACCGATTTTAATGTCCCTTAAAACACCTCGTAGCCATTCCAGATAATGTAACTTCAAAGGTATTGGAATATTGGAAAAGGTCACCTTCTCATCGAATTTGAGCGTAATAAAAGCTGTAAAGGTTTCGTATGAATTATTATATCGAATGAAATCATATTTCAGGAGGTATATTATTAATTTGTTAGTTCGTCTAATGTGTCGTGAAAAAAAGCATATTTGCGTATTCAACCTAGGGAACAATAACATAAAATAAATATACTAGGATGTATTTATTTTTATTTTTTGCATTAACAATGCCATATTTTCAATAAGATATTATAAGATTCCGAATATTAATCTATGTGTTGTAAGGTTTATGTGAACATTTAGTCCGAGCTTTCTTTTACTTTCTTTTTTTTTTACTACTACCAGACCAAAATTTATCTACTCTTAGAACTTTGATTTATATTTAGCACTATCATATCAAATGGCTAGAAGCATGTTTTATAAAACTGCAACTGGAATTATCGTTTCATTATTTTGCATCATTTTTAAGTGGACTTGAGATTTACGAGTTTAAAAGCGAAAGAATTAAAATCTATAGCTATGTACACCACACTTATTTAGAATTAAGAATAATGAGATTTTCAACATATTTTTACTGAAATCGTGGCTCCAATGTTTCGATGCAGTTGCATATGCTATAGTTATGGTATAACTGAAGCTTTTGCATTATGAGCAGAACGTAGCGGTCTACGTAGATCGTAGTCATTTATTATACTCTATAACACCACTAGCTCCAAGGTCACTTCTTACTCTGTAACAAACTTTTCTCAATACAACACTTCCACACCAGGCCACTCAAAAAGTTTTGCTTAAAAAAGATTTATGTATGACGGCCTGGCGGATTGCAATAAAAAAAAAATATTAGTAAAAATTTTATATTTGAATTTCCAATTTCCTTTAACAATATTTGAGAGCTAAATTGAATTATCGTGTTTCATTGAAAAATATATGTGTGTTGGGAACATTTTCTTGGAATGATTTTTTATGATTTCAAGTGTGGCCTAAACCCGGATGAGTTGTTTGATCAAATTCAATTGGCATTTAAGGATAAAGTCCCTTCTAAAACAAACATCTAACATTAGTAAAACAAATTGAATCGTGGTCATCTAAATTTTGGGATGAAGAAAGGAGGGCTCGAAAATAACCATTTTTCAGATTAGATCAAGAAGCGATCACAAGATTCTATACGAGCTAGCTGAAAACTATCTCGTGCTTTGATCAAGCTCGTGAGTAGTGTTGCCATGACATGATTTATAAATATGAAGCAGGATCGTTTCGGCGCTTATCAAAATAAAGCGAAGAATTTAGATCTCTAGTTTCTTCACTTCGACGGGCTATCTGGTCTCCATTCCATTATAACACTACAATTGCAACTCAAATCCGCATGAACGCCGAAATATAAATGCTACGAAATATCTGCCAGATATTTGAACTGCAATGAGCATCAAGTGACCGAATATCGGTCTCCACGAGTTACTGCCTCACTACGATAACTTACCCACGATCTCAGTGTTAAAAACGTTCGTATTCGTTGTTCGTATTCTTGGGGTAACCCTTTTCACAGTCCTCATTTGCTACCACTATTAGTTATTTTAATTTTACTTTTTTTTCTCTAAAATTAAGGCCAGATTTAGAGGAGGGCCCTGACCTGGGGCTCCACAAGAGAGGGGCCCCCACAATAGAGATAAAAAATACGACATAATAAGTGCCGGGTTACTGTCGACTATATATTTTTTTCAATACAGACTTTTTGTGTTTTTGTTGGTAGAATATAGAAGAGCTTTTAACATGGTTATTAAAACTGAATCACTTATATTCGCAATGAATGGTTTTGATTTAGAATATTTATAAGAAAATAACAAGGGACCTATGTTGCCCCAGGGCCTCCACACCTCAACCGAAAGGAATACAGTTTTCATCGCCAGAAGATGCGCTAATAGCATTCGAGAAGACCGTAGAGGATGTGTCTGTTCGCGGACTGGAAAAAATGTTACGCGAATTGGTTCCGACGCTTGAATTATTGTATAGAGACTGAAAAATAATTCTTTGAGAAATTATATATTGGTTTTTCAGTTTCTCAAAAATTTCTCAGGGTTCTACGTATCTGATTACGAAAAGGTGAGAATTATTTGTTGAGTGAAAAATGAGTTTGCAGCCATTATTAATGATTGATATAAATCTGACTATAAAATAACCATACAGTTTCAGTGATGCGTCTGGTATATGTATGGGCATTTTTATAGTAAACTGTCATAATAACTATTGTAAAAACCCTAAGCGCCAAGAAAGTTTTCGAATTATAATTGGGATTTTCGAAAGTTTGTCAATTAACCCAAATAGTCACTTAAAATTAAATCAATAAATATCGTTATTATTAACTGCAAATAGTTAATAGGTTAAAATAATATCCATAACAGAATAAAACACTTTTTTACGGATTTTTGCGCATGTTTTATTTTATTTTATATTTAATCCTGACGTTTCGACTCCTTTACAGGAGCCGTGATCACAGGATGACTAAGATGATGGTTTTCATGTATTTTCTACTACCTTCACAATATTTTAATCGGGCACGTTCCTAATTATTAAATTATTTTATATAAATCAAGTTGTTTTATTTTATATTAAAACATTATTTAGTTATTTTATCAATTCTCACTACGATTACATTGTATACTACTGAGTCTACTACCAGTTCGGAAATTGGGAGGGCCTTCCGAGAAGAACTGGCGAAAGAAACTCGGGCAGGGGGACCGACCTCCATCTTACTGTTTAATTATTTGCAAAAAGAGCTAACTACATCATCAGGTCTTGCAGTGTGTGTTTTTGTAGGTAAAAATTTATTAATTATGGGGTCCCAAGCAGGTGGAACGCTCCAACCTTCGTCTCTATTGAAATTAGGATGTTTCTTAATTTCAATAGCCTCGCGTAGCATCCTAGGAACAAATCTTTGTTCTCTAGCGAGAATTTGTGGTTTATCAAAACGAATATAGTGGTTTGGCCCCTCAAAAGCATGCTCACACACTGCAGACCTATTATCGCGCCTATGTTTCATGTCAGCTACGTGTTCTTTAATGCGCGTCCCTATACTTCTCTTTGTTTGCCCGATGTATGAGAGCCCACAGTCACAATCGATTTTGTAGACACCCGCTGCCTGAAGGGGTATATTACACTTGACCGATCGTAAGAATTGGTCAATCTTCCTGGCTGGTTTAAAGTAAGTTTTAATAGAAACCCGCTTCAGAATATTCCCAATCTTGTCAGTGACCCCCTTCATGTAGGGAAGGACAGCAGGTTGGCGCTCTACTGTGGCTGGTTTGGCGCGGCTTCTGTGACGCAGTCTTGGTACTCGCAACTTGTTATCTTGTAGTACTTGCTTGACATGCTGAAGCTCAGCAGTCAGATGTTGTTGGTCACAGATGCCGCGAGCTCTCTGAAACAAAGATTTCCCTACGGTAGCTAACTGTATAGGATGGTGGTGAGAGTCACCATTTAAATATCTATCGGTATGAGTTGCCTTTCTGTACACTGTATGACTAAGGGTTTGATTTGGATTCCTGCTGATTTGAATATCTAGGAAGGCTATTTTATTGTCTGTCTCTAATTCCATAGTAAATTGTATGTTGGGATGAACGGAATTAAGGTGACTTAAAAAGACAGAAACCATATCTCTTGGTAATATAGCAAATGTGTCATCTACATACCTTTTGTAAAAGCGTGGACACACCGGTGCCGTCGCTAGGGCCCTTTCCTCAAAGTCCTCCATGAATATGTCGGCGACTATGGGTGATACAGGAGAGCCCATTGCTACACCATCCACTTGTAGGTAGAATTCATCATTCCACAAGAGATAGCCCGATGTTAGGCAGTGTTCCAGTAATTTTGAATATTCACTTGGTATATTGTGTTTCTCTAGTCTCTTCCTAGTGACATCAATGCAATCTTGAACAGGTAAGCTTGTGAATAAAGATTGGACATCGAAGCTAACCATAGTTTCATCATCACTGAGACGTAGGTGTTGTATCTCACTAACAAAATGGTAGGAATCCTTTACATAGGCAGTTGTTTTACCCCTTAGTGGTGATAGTATTTTAGCTACGTGTTTAGCCAAACGGTAGGTTGGTGAGTCAATTTGGCTAACGATGGGACGTAGCAGTACATCTTGTTTGTGTATTTTCGGCAACCCATACAACTTCGGCGGTTTAGGACAGGAAGGAATAAGATAGTTGACGTCAAGATCTAATACCTCGGAATGCGTCTTGATGAGTTCACTGGTTTTCTTCAGTACCTTAGAAGTTTGGTCGTTTTTAACTTTTTTGTATGTGTTCTCATCCGACAAGAGCAGGAGCATTTTATCATTATAATCTGACGTATCCATTACTACCGTGGCATTGCCTTTGTCTGCTCGGAGGATTGTAAGATCAGATTTATTTCGCAGGTTTTTTAATGCGTTATATTCATTATAAGAGAGGTTAGGTTTCGGCGGTTTACTACGTCGTAGAACAGATGAAATGTCTTGACGGATTGCCTCCATATCCTCCTTTTTGAAGTTATTTTTAACCAAACAATCCTCAACGTTACATATAATGTCCTCATACGGTATCCTGCGAGGGGCAACCGCGAAGTTTAATCCTTTTTCTAAAACTTTTAAAGTAAGTTCATCCAATGTTTGTTTTGATAAATTGACAACTGCGCGGGATTGGTTAGGAACTCTATGGTCTGTGGTGGTATTACAGTCTGCGTTCCGATACTTGTAATGACGGGTTGTTTCTAGTCTCAGGTATTTTGAGATTTGTCTATTCCTACATTCATTATATTTTGCTGTTTCTCGTTTATGAAGCAAATTTATGCAGTTATTAAAGTCTTCCCTAGACAGTTGTATTTTTAACTCATTGGATGAACAATCAATTTTATTATTTAATATATTTAAGTTAAAACGATGCTCCCGAATCAAACTGATTAGTAGTTTTTTTGCTTGCCTGTTGTAAGATCCTGGCGCTCCCACGTATGTCACACTTAGGAGTGATTCGGACACAGTGCGGGATGAGACCTTGGTCACGGCATCTCTTCAAGAAATTCAAAGATGTTATCTTTCTTGCGCGCTTAGTCATCAGGTCTTCCAACCGGCGGATTTTGTTGGCGATGTCCAGCCCGTACTGGTTAACATATTTAGTTCTTACACTTCCGCGCACATTACACATCAGAATAAAACACTTTTTTACGGATTTTTGCGCATGTTTTATTTTATTTTATATTTAATCCTGACGTTTCGACTCCTTTACAGGAGCCGTGATCAAAGGATGACTAAGATGATGGTTGTCATGTATTTTCTACTACCTTCACAATATTTTAATCGGGCACGTTCCTAATTATTAAATTATTTTATATAAATCAAGTTGTTTTATTTTATATTAAAACATTATTTAGTTATTTTATTAATTCTCACTACGATTACATTGTATACTACTGAGTCTACTACCAGTTCGGAAATTGGGAGGGCCTTCCGAGAAGAACTGGCGAAAGAAACTCGGGCAGGGGGACCGACCTCCATCTTACTGTTTAATTATTTGCAAAAAGAGCTAACTACATCATCAGGTCTTGCAGTGTGTGTTTTTGTAGGTAAAAATTTATTAATTATGGGGTCCCAAGCAGGTGGAACGCTCCAACCTTCGTCTCTATTGAAATTAGGATGTTTCTTAATTTCAATAGCCTCGCGTAGCATCCTAGGAACAAATCTTTGTTCTCTAGCGAGAATTTGTGGTTTATCAAAACGAATATAGTGGTTTGGCCCCTCAAAAGCATGCTCACACACTGCAGACCTATTATCGCGCCTATGTTTCATGTCAGCTACGTGTTCTTTAATGCGCGTCCCTATACTTCTCTTTGTTTGCCCGATGTATGAGAGCCCACAGTCACAATCGATTTTGTAGACACCCGCTGCCTGAAGGGGTATATTACACTTGACCGATCGTAAGAATTGGTCAATCTTCCTGGCTGGTTTAAAGTAAGTTTTAATAGAAACCCGCTTCAGAATATTCCCAATCTTGTCAGTGACCCCCTTCATGTAGGGAAGGACAGCAGGTTGGCGCTCTACTGTGGCTGGTTTGGCGCGGCTTCTGTGACGCAGTCTTGGTACTCGCAACTTGTTATCTTGTAGTACTTGCTTGACATGCTGAAGCTCAGCAGTCAGATGTTGTTGGTCACAGATGCCGCGAGCTCTCTGAAACAAAGATTTCCCTACGGTAGCTAACTGTATAGGATGGTGGTGAGAGTCACCATTTAAATATCTATCGGTATGAGTTGCCTTTCTGTACACTGTATGACTAAGGGTTTGATTTGGATTCCTGCTGATTTGAATATCTAGGAAGGCTATTTTATTGTCTGTCTCTAATTCCATAGTAAATTGTATGTTGGGATGAACGGAATTAAGGTGACTTAAAAAGACAGAAACCATATCTCTTGGTAATATAGCAAATGTGTCATCTACATACCTTTTGTAAAAGCGTGGACACACCGGTGCCGTCGCTAGGGCCCTTTCCTCAAAGTCCTCCATGAATATGTCGGCGACTATGGGTGATACAGGAGAGCCCATTGCTACACCATCCACTTGTAGGTAGAATTCATCATTCCACAAGAGATAGCCCGATGTTAGGCAGTGTTCCAGTAATTTTGAATATTCACTTGGTATATTGTGTTTCTCTAGTCTCTTCCTAGTGACATCAATGCAATCTTGAACAGGTAAGCTTGTGAATAAAGATTGGACATCGAAGCTAACCATAGTTTCATCATCACTGAGACGTAGGTGTTGTATCTCACTAACAAAATGGTAGGAATCCTTTACATAGGCAGTTGTTTTACCCCTTAG
The DNA here is from genome assembly GCA_927399485.1 of Calamotropha paludella. Taxonomy (NCBI): domain Eukaryota; kingdom Metazoa; phylum Arthropoda; class Insecta; order Lepidoptera; family Crambidae; genus Calamotropha; species Calamotropha paludella. The sequence goes on along the minus strand of OV656803.1, from coordinate 11,517,944 downwards.
TGGTGATAGTATTTTAGCTACGTGTTTAGCCAAACGGTAGGTTGGTGAGTCAATTTGGCTAACGATGGGACGTAGCGGTACATCTTGTTTGTGTATTTTCGGCAACCCATACAACTTCGGCGGTTTAGGGCAGGAAGGAATAAGATAGTTGACGTCAAGATCTAATACCTCGGAATGCGTCTTGATGAGTTCACTGGTTTTCTTCAGTACCTTAGAAGTTTGGTCGTTTTAAAATAAAATAAAACATGCGCAAAAATCCGTAAAAAAGTGTTTTATTCTGATGTGTAATGTGCGCGGAAGTGTAAGAACTAAATATAATATCCATAAGTTCATGCAACGAGCCTATGATAAACTTGTGTGTGTGACATATCTGTGTGAAAGCTTTTTTATATGTTGTTTATTCAAAACATTAATTTTAAGTGTACATTATTCATATTACTGGTGGAGATAGAAGAGTTTCTTTACGCTCATAATGATGTTACTCTCTGTTTACATAATATTTGTATAATAATTAAGTGGTTATTTACATTCTATTAATTTCAATCGCGTCAATACATGATTGTTTTTAGTTTTTACACTTCCGCGCACATTACAAATTGTTCTGAGAACTGAGACTGTTCTAAGAAAATATTCTCAGCCTATTGTTTACAAAACTAAAATGCTGCTTAAAAATATTTTATTAGAAATTACTTTATTTTTATGTTAAAAATTGAAAAGTATTGTTTTACCTTTAAATTTAGTGCTAAAACGCCATTTTTTAAACAAGTGTCGAGCGTGACGTCATTATTCGTTTAGATGGCTCAAGCAATATTTAAAAAGAAATAAGAATATCAAAAATGAATGCAATTAAGTATTATCAATATTGTTCAGTGCCCTTATGTAAAAATAATACTAATAAGACACCTGAGAAATTGTTTATACCTGTGCCTCGTAATGAGAACATTGGAAAAAAGTGGATGCAACTGGCAAGGCGAGATTGGAGAAAACAATCCATAAAATCAACGATTTTCTTCTGTGAAGATCATTTTGATGTAAGTATGCATTACTTACAGCTTACAATATATTTATTGAACTATACCTAGATATTGCCAGACGCGATACTGGTCACTGCTGCACTTACAAATGAGATTTTTATACCTTTCTCCAGCTACCTAATGATATAGAGAATTATATACAAGGTTACATAAAGTAGCTTCGTATGAAAAAGAGATGTTGACCTTCAAGGTTTACTTGTCAACCAGATAGAAAGGAAACAGCTCTAAGCACTGATCGTAATGTTATTGTCAAGAGGCAAAGAAAAACATTACTTGAAGAGGCTTTAAAAGATGCACCAAATAAAGAAACTTCTGAATGTACAAAAGGTGATATGGAAATGTATTTTTATACCTACTTATTTTAAGAGAATATGTTGTAAATTTAATTAACTTCATTATATAACTTAATAACTAATAAGAGGAATTAACTGTTCATTATATATTATGGCGAGGTTTCGAAACTGCACACAACGCAAATATACTAGTGACAATCGGTGACAGCAACTAGTGACGTCATGTGCGTGATTGGCGTTTTATGTCACGTGATTTTGACTTTAAAAATGATATTTAATTATGTTAAAAATAAAGAAAAATCATGTTTTTATTTAATGATACCTTTTCAATATGAATTATAATCCTATAAATTACCGCTATACAAAACATCACATCATTTTGCTACTACAGTTCAAAACTCTATTGTTAATTTTTTACATTTTATTATGTTATTAAATGCTCACTACGATTAAATTGTATACTACTGAGTCTACTACCAGTTCGGAAATCGGGAGGCCCGTCCGAGGAGAACTGGCGAAAGAAACGGGCAGGGAGACCGACCTCCATCTTACTGTTATCATTTGCAAAAAGAGCTAACTACATCACCACGTCTTGCAATTTGTGTTTTTGGAGATATTAATACCTCCTTGTCCTTGGAGAAAAATTAACAATTAGGAACATGCGCGATTAAAATATTGTGAACGTAGTAGAAAATATATGACAACCATTATCTTAGCCATCCTGTGATCACGGCTCGTGTAAAGGAGTCGAAACGTCAATCAAATAAAAAATAAATTATGCGCGAATCCGTAAAAAAGTGTTTAATTCAAAGATGATTGTATTGGTAACTTCCAGACAAACAACTGTGTTAGTATTAAGTTTCAAATATCACATACAAGTACATGTCGTTACTTTAAAACGAAACAAAGACTTATCTACAATCAGTCATGAATTTTCATACGTTGCTACTTTCAAAATCTGATGGTTATCTACCTTTTTAAACTGTGCCATGCCGTTATAGTAATACGATCATAACAAAGAATACATATTCATAAATATATTCTCTCTTGGATTATATGCAAGGTCGAAACATAAAAGTTTCCAAATTGAGTACTCACCTTTAAAAGCGACTGTAACTTCTACGACCCCTTTTAGCACCTCTTAACTTAGCCAGTACATCTTTCAACAAACCTTATGATGTATTTATCTATTTAGGTGGTAACATTTATAAACCTTTCACCTTCACGTCCTTAGCAAACGAAGAACACTTATAGTTTTGTTATATTTGTTCGTCTGTCTGATTAGTTCAGATAGAAAGCTGTTTTTTGTTATGGGTATACCAAAGTAATAATAAACAAGGTAGTTGTTCTGAATATAAAACAACTCGATTTCACGATGGCGCCCCCTTGGGCGCATATGATTGTTACTTGCCAACATAACGCGACAGAAAAATATATAATCTACCCTCATATATAATGTAATAAATAGTAAAAAGCTTAGCAACCCTAACAGACTGAAAAGCATAAAACATTATGATCATAGTTACTTATTATTTATTCGTTTACTTGAATTGAACATTATTAATTACTTGTGACGTCTAAAGTAATGTATTTTGTTGTACATTTTGACTGTCACAGCACGTACGCCACACCTACATACTATTGCTAACATTATATTAAAATTTATAGATATTTTTGTTAATTGCAAAAATATGTTTTTATTGTTTCATTAATAATTACAAATTCTAATAAGAATGAAGGAATGAAGAATTATTTAAAATTAATCTAATGTTACATCCACTGTAGAGATGGCGCGTCAGTCGTGGCCAGGAAGAGATTGTGATCAGAAGAACGCACACTTCCGGTATCTTTGTTAGTTTTCCTCTTTAATGTACGCAAGAAAGTAAAAGAAATAAAAGCAAAGCCTGAGCTACAAGTACAAGCCAAACGTTGGTGGTGTTTAGCCAGTAACTCTACTATACTATCTACGAGGATTCACCGCCTCCGGAGAGTGCCTGACTAGTCCAGGGCGCCAAAAAATGTCGATGCCTATGACTACAATTGCTTCTACAAAGTCTACATGGTCTATGGCACTTAGAGTGGTCTTAAGTCAGTAGGAGTCTGTGCACGATTCACCCCCTCCCTTCTCCGCTTCCGGAGAGTGCCTATTCGAAATAACTCGGACGCAATAAAAACATCGTCATTAATTAGCTAGCTTAGTTAGTACTACACCTATTCAGTAGTAGAAATCCTAGAGTAATACTCCCGTTTGGAAGTTATCGCAAGCCCAGATCCCATTGTAGTCCGTCCATAATTGGTCATTAGTCCAATTCATAATTGGTCATAATTGGTCGTTAGTCGTCCGTTACATTCCTTTTACGTACTTACGTTACTTTTGTACTCCGTCTTAGCCGTGTTCGCCTTTAAGTTTGACACAGGAACGACTCTTACTTTTACAGTTCAGCCTTATGATGTTATTTTTATCCCATCTTAGGATTTAACTTTTTGTCTTACTATTTGCTTTGTACTACTTGACGATATAAAGTCACATAGTCTACTGGATGAAAGTTCAAATAAACTCAAACTAAGAAGGCTGCCTACGGATTGAAGTGAAGCTGACCAACAGTAATTATATTGCCACTTCCTTTCATAGCAAGAGATTTGTTTTGATTTATCTGCCATTGGTCTTAAAAATGTTTGATATTAACATGATATAAGTATGCTGGGTGCAAAATACGTTGCAATTTGAGCATAACGACGAATGTATCAATTATTTGGCGTTGACGTCGCACCGTTTTTATGGTTCTAAAACCAGTCCCCTCATTTCAATTCGACCATTCAAAATTACCGCAAAACAAATTTAATTTTGCAACACACGAAACTTTTCGACCAACTGTTACCACTATCATAATTTAAATTTAAATTAAACAACCTAATAGACCGGACTGGGAGAAAAGGGTCTGCCGTCACAGACTGGTTGGAAGTGCAAATTACAGTTTTCGAGCAGTTTGTTAATTATTTTCGGTAACACTTCCATCTTTTGCATGTTTTTGACTTTCATTGTATCAATCCAGACGTAATGAATCAATATTTTGTTTTATGGGATTAATTATCACAAAAATCTCCAATCCGTTAATTCTAGTCTAATTTATGATCATACCGTTCTAATGAGCTATGAATGTTTCTTATATAAATCAACGGTAATTATTTAACTTTATCTTTTTAGATATCGAATTTCAATCAGTAATCTTTTAATTTTGTGTTCTTTTTAACATTTATAAAAACTTTGAATTTATTTGTATTGACATATTACATATTTTGAAGCTAGTCATTGCAAAGCTACACTATAAATAATAACGATAACGCATTATGATGAACAATGAAATTCTTCATTCTTACTTTGGTCCTCACATGGTTGATACACCATGTGAGGACCAACCATATACATACGTAGGGAAACGTAATCATTTAACATTCTTAAAATATGATCACACTTTCAGCTACTTTATTCTGTTTTGTAACACATATATTCAGAATCCGCAAATGAACCAAACACTGCCGCATGTTCATAAATAAGACTTGAAATATTTGTGACTGTGCAGCAACATCACCGGTGCATATCAAAATTAATTCTAAATACTCTAAAATTTTATAAAAAATCACTCAGATTCTACAACTACTTTCATTGATTTGAGATATATAGAGGTCTCTTCAAATGAGGGAATTTGCCCTAAGCGGTTTCCAATTTGTACAAATCAGTGAATTTGACTTAGAAGATGAAGTACGCATTAGCAAGCCGAAGTTGAGACACGGAATCTGTAGTATGATTGGAGGAATATTCATCTGAAACGCAAAAAGAACCAGCACTCACATTAGAAGTGACATGTAAACTAAAAAAATTCACCTTGTCTCACGAGTCAGGTGCAATTCTTCCTATTTAGCTATCGAAAACTTGACATACGCGTTAAATTTTTTTTAAGTGTTTTTAAGCTGTATACCGGCACCAACTCGTGTTTAAATTAATATGTTAGGTATTTTAACTCTATATAGTCAGTCGAAAAAAGTGTTATTTACTATAACCTTAAAAGTGGTAATCACCCACTAGTTATTCCTTAAACCCAAACCAAATTTTCATGGAACGAAAAACTAACCCTGCTGTTCAGTGAGACCATAACTGGAACCCAACTATCGAACGCAACCAATGAGAATGTGCACAGTATTCAAGAAAAAACGCGCTCCAGACACGACAAAATCATTCTACTACATGATAATGCTCGTCGGCATGTTACCCCGCCGCGCCGGTCAAAACCTATTTGGAAACACTTAATTAAGAACTCGCACCCCACCGACTGTATTGACCAAACATTGCCTACTTATAGGTACATTGCCATTATCACTCGTTTCTGGTCCATCTGGCACATGGTCCATCTGAACAATACTTTAATCTCATATAAAGCTATAAAAATTGGGTAGAATGGTTGCTATCCTCGAAAGATGAAGAATTGGACACGATAAACGAATAATACCAAAAAGAAGGAAATATAGCAAAAAAGTGTCGGACATTCCTTTCAATAAAAATAAATGTAACGTACCTTTCTATTACAACAGATCCTAGAACCAGAACAGTCCAGATCCCGAACTGTCTATCAACCCTAAACTAACGCTTTAAATTTATCATTGCCCAATCTGATGTTACGTGCACCGTTTCTCGGTTAGATTATGCACGTCTCATACTCGGTGTAGCGTTTAATTAAATTTCTATTCATTTAAACCAAATTGCGTCCATTATTATTTCTCTGCAAGACATAACGCAAATTCGTCCAAGATTAACCCTAATTTATTAAGCTGATATTCAAAACCCCATTATGTATTCCTTTGATTTTTGATAATAAATTTGAATAGAAAAAGTAGTAGAAAATATTGACTCTGCTCATGAGTTATTCATAAGCGGGTTTGTGTATTTATAATTTTAAAATGAGAGCTATGATTTCCCATTGTTGGGGCACAGGTAGGGCTGCCAGTTTTTAAGACTGAAAATCCGGACAGACCAGCCATATTATTTGAATAAAAAGGCTGACTTATTTGCCAAATTATTTGCCCAATATTCGCGTTTGGATCCTGGCAATGCTGTTTCCCACGGTTTGTCAAATTGTGGGACTTTAATGTCTAAAATTCGTTTTGACAAGGTGTGGCGTGAAAGCCTTATTTGTAAGCTTCCATCACATGCACTTCGCACTGATTTGACTGTCTGGATACGAGTCGTCATTGATGGTAGCTCCTCAGACCATTAGCTAGCCTAAGGAAGGAAGCTAGCCTATCTGTTTTTTATAGGATATATTTCGGAGAGTGTGCTGCAGCATTGTACAGCCTTGTTCCGCCATCCCCATTATTTCATCGGACAACCAGAATTACAAATAGGCGCCACCTTTTAATGGATGATTAACCCGTACCGCTAAAGAGTGGAATCTGAATCTGTGTATCTTGATAAATACAATTTAGGGGTCTTCAAGTCACGAGTGAATAGGTTTTTTCTAGGTAGGCGTGACACATCCTAGATCGCATCGTCACTTACCATCAGGTGTATGTAGTTTTTTCTAGCATAGTTTCTTTGGGAGCGCAATTACAATAGAAGAAAGATAAATAACTCCAAAGTCGTCAAAAAGATTGACGACTAAATGTAAAGGAATTTATTTAAGTTGAATGTCTGACAAAATACTTACAATCTCGGGCTTATTCGTGCTTCTGAAATAAGCTGTTGATGCAGGGCCTTGGCGATAATGCCCTTCGCATTATCGTTAATGGTACGGCTTACCATTGAATACCTACGAACAGATTGTTCTCGCTGCCGTTATTTTTTTTTCCAAATGAAATACTTTGCTAAAGTACGAGAATATAAGTATAATATATTTGATTGCTGCCTTTTGTATGGTGAAGATACTAACGCAGGTTTAAAAACTGATATTAAAACGGAAACTGTACTATAAACTTCCTATTTTACCATTAGTTCTCTATATCATGATATTAAAACAATATTTTTCTTATGATATCAATATGTGTGGCGAACAAACACAAAGTTTCACACATAACACGACACGTATTCTCCCCTAAATATTACACTTTTGTAGCGGAATTAATCTCGCCAATTCAGTGCCTGCTGAAGTTTCACTATCGCCCTTGTAAAGTGCTATTAAGGTATGGTACAAGCGGGCAACTCTAGCGAATAAACGAAATATGGTCTGAGGCCGATAGTATGTAGCATAGGTCTTACACATCACATGATTCTTCCAGTGCTCGATTATTCTTGCCACGATAACAACCAAAATACGTGTGTGACTCTCAGCACTAAAAATATATTAGCTTATAATATGTCCACTCATCAGAGCAGAGAGTCGATAGTCTGTCATCTCAAACTTTCAGAGATATCAGCTGTCAGAATTGCTTGTGCGTGGCACGGAACCCAGGAACATATTTTATGACCTTGTTAATGATGTGTTCAATAATTAAAAAGGAGTTAACTCTGTCTCCAGTACAAAGCAAATTTTTTATTTAATTTATTTAGAGACAAACATTTGTTCACATTTAATGGATACATAGCTTAATTTATATGCTAAAAGATAAAATAAAATTTAATCATAATAAAAACTAAATACACAGTAACAACAATAATTCTTTGTTTATAATACGATTTTTTTTTTCTTTCTATATGTGTTTCTATGAAAATAATTAGGTGAGGTAAGTTCATTAAATTCTTAAGATATGAACACTGTGTCCATTGATTGATTATCATCTTTCCTGAATCTATGACAGCTGGTAGCTTACACCAGACCCAGAAGTCACACTTTAGCGGCACGGAGTAGAAATTAATTAGAAGAGGCAGGCAAACTTGGCCGTAGCGGCGCTTATTGGGCTCCAGGCAAAAATATGGGACAGCTTAAACGACGTGAGCGGCCGTCCTTATAGATAAAATAATCACAAATTATCTATCTGACAACTTTGGGTGAGCTTATGTAGACTTTGTTTTTATACGTTAGGGAGTTCAGTTCAGTGGTTATTTTAAAAATACGATTAAAACTTTAAAAAGAAACAGTGAATTTTTTAATCTCGTCATATGCTTATCTTTATACATAACAAAAGTTACCATAGTGAAAAATGTTGTTAAAGGAACTTTCGTGAACAAAATTTTACGATATTTAAAAGACTACAACAACAAATACTTGTACTGTGAAAAATCGTTTATTTTACCAGTATTAATACCTAAGTTAAAAAAATATTTTTCTAAAATTATGGATTTGTATCTGTAGAATATTATTCTACGTATGTAATTAACAAATACCTACTTACGTGAGAGAAATAACAACCCTTGCGTAGTTTTTCTTCTCGCTATAAGATCTCTAACGCGAAGCTTTTAACCTTCAATAGGCCATCTTATTGTTTGTATAAAATAAAAAGCATTTTATCAATGTTATCTTAACTATGTTGAATCACATAATGTTGACCACATTAAAACACTCAATGGCATGAGTAACCCAAAAACATTAACCTCTAAGAACGTTTCATTTTAATAAATTTCTTTTTATGTAGATGGGAATCTGTATTCTACCTTTTAGTTTGCTGATTGCACGATAATTAATTGTAAGCTTTATATTATAAACATCATGTTTGTAATTACTGTCTTTATACATATTAAGAAAACAATTTTTCATTAGTTAATAAACTGATATTTTTATTCCTTAGGTGTGTGCTTCAATAGGGGTTTTAGCCATTCTCGTATTCGAAGACTTGTTTTAAGAACCGCCTTAAAATACTTTTACTTTTTTATCAGCAGTCATAATATTGCCATAAATAAGTTTCCATAGAAAGCGCGCTTTTGGGAGCTTTTAAGAATAACCACAGCATTTTATAGTTAACAGGCATTCGAAGGAATTTCTTCTAGGTATGTTGTAAAAGACATTTTTCTTAGTCCGGAGTATACAGTCTTTTGTTTTTATTTCTTTCTTAGTAGACTAAAGTAGACTCTAAAGTAGACGCGACCAAAAATTTTATAACCAATAATTGTAAATATCACAAAAAAAAAAAAAAAAATATGCTTTTATTACCGATGCTGGTAGGCACAAACAACTCCCACGTAAAGGCGAAACAGCAGTATCCGCCCATTAATCGAATTGACCTCTTAATACTGCGAGTAAACAGTCTCAAAGGTTCCTGCCTTAATGAACGAGGCCTTTATCTTAAGGTTGTTTGCTTAAAGCTTTACAGGCCCTAATAAATCAGATGTCAGTTAGGATCTGATTACAGCACGTTTGATGAGCATTTAATCTGCAGGTCAGAAGTGAAGATTGTTTAATCCCTTTTTTACAACTATGTACAAGCAATATGCAGCAAGGGCACACACTAAGTAAATTGTGGAGCAAGAATTTCAAAGCCAGTGTGATTTAAAACAAATGAAAGCCTATTAAGGATAAGTACAAGATAAGTACTTCATTACATGAGATTTGAAATATATTGAAAATAACGTTCAGTTCTAAGGGTGTCTTTTTTATTCTGTTAGTATTCAGCCACGTTAGAAAAACGTTTGTATTAGAACATTTTGCTCAAGTTTATACAAATATGTGGTATTGATGTGAAAGCTTTTTTATTTTTTTTAACATAAAACAACTGATAGTAGTTATTAAATAGTCAAAGGCTGAAATAACAGAACATATAATAACATTATTTCATAACCAAGATAATATAGAATATGTAGAAAATAATCTCATTATTTCGATACCACTCCTGTCGACAACTGTTTTTATTCTTTACGTGCAGCTCTAGAAAACAGTAACTTACAGTAAGTTTTAGTTTCTAAAATAGATTCAATCTTTAAGTCCAACTTAAGGATTCGCAATTGCGAAAAACAGCCTGAATAAAACAAAAACGTAAGGACACGTAATATAATGGGTATGATGACAGGACAGAGTGCGATTTAAAGATAATACTGAGTGAAAGGAACAGATGAATATGGTTTGAATTCTTGGTAAAATTCTCTGTTTATACTTAACCCTCTTTCCCCTTCTTAAGCCTCGATATCGGCCAGGGTATTAATTATTTCGTTCACGGGGGGTCTTAATGTACTTCTGATGCACAGTTCAGTGAAAGGGTTGAATATATTTCACAACACACAAAGGGATAGTGTTCTATATTCGCATCGTTTTGATAAATGACGATAGCGACGCGTTTTGTGTAAATCTGATTTTTAGAGATGATCAAAAATATTGAAACCAGACTTAAATGCTGATACTCAAAGTTTAAATATGTTTTTAAAAAGACGCTTTTTATTTATTTTATTTTAAACATGTACGACTAGTTGAATGAAATATAAAAAACGTCAAAGATTTGCAACGAAATGAAACTTTATTTTCGTAATTAAATTTTACATGTTAATGAAAATGTTGAATCTAAATGACAATTGAAAAATATCACGACATTATCAACAATATCTCGATAAACGCCCGATATTATGTTACCAGTTTTACAACATACGTATACGTCATCATCATTAATACTAACTTTGAGAATTGGTAAAATAAGCATGATAGTCCATTTTGTAGAGGTCTTGGCAAAACTTGGCAAACTAAAAAATTTGATGGATTTTAATGAAAATTTGGTAAGTTGTAGCACGTATGACAGAAAAGACTTCTGTATGGTCATCGTAAAAACAGCAAAGCTCGCCAGGCGCAATTAGTATTAAATAAAATTACTGTGTCTAATTTATGTGCATGACTTGAATAAATATACATTTAAAAGGACCATGTAGCCGGGGTTGCTTTATTATCAAAGAGGTTTCGAAATTATACATTTATTAGTAGCTTCACGGTTTGATTTACTGTATTTGAATTCAATGACGTAAGAGAGATAAAATAAACTAAGAATAAATTGAATACGATTCTGAGTACTTGATAACATTTCACAAATTGGATATTGGCAAGACTGATAAACATATGTAGTTTTCATTATCCTGTTTTTATAAACTTTTAGAAACTTTAGATTTTATTTTATAGTTTTACATCTTCTATACATATAATAATGGAGTAGAAAACCATGTGTAAATTTATTCAATACTCATAACATTGAACATATTTATTACAAAAAATTGTGTTGGTGATAAACAGAGGATAAAAAAAAATATATATATTTTTATTCTGGCTGTATGTATACAATAGTGTCCAAAACTACTGAACTGGTTTTTAATAGTTTACAAAGGCTGACAATTCTAAGCTTAGAGCATCATTTAGGCTTTAGGCGTCTTATTGAAATAAGATGACAAAGAATCAAGTTTTCATAATTTATAAAAATCCTCCATGCTATTACTGAAAGTTTTTATAGGCTGTTTTTTCAGATAATTAATCAGGTCAGCTTAGAATAAAATGTTGGCTTTTTCATTGAAATTGTAAGATAATGAAAAAAGACGTCGCCATTTAAAATTAATTTTAAGTATTAAAAGTGTAAAAATGAATACACGAAAGGGTTTGCAGTACAAAATTAAATATTGTATAAATAAGTAAAAAAAATATTTATATAGAATTTTAAATACTGTATAGAATTAAAAATGTCGCAATTAAATATACTCACAATATAGAGTTGTCAAATTGTGTTCAGTTCCAAGAATGTGTTACCAAGAATATATTCAATACATCAATTTACTTCAGCTTCAGTCGCCTGATAACGCAGCGCCCATAATATATTTATATAAACAAGCGTCTCTCCTGCACACAAAACCACTCTATCTCAAACAGCGCGTTCCGATAATGCTTCTAAGAAATAATCTAAATTGTGCACTGGAACTCGACTCTAAATAGGTAACTGCTTTATAAAGGAACACCATCGAAGTTAAGATTCTCACTGCAATGTAATGTATTTTGATCTTGAATATCATCTGTTTTCGTAACAATTTCCTAACCCAGTTCAGGCGCATACAATTTTTTCGTAGGCTCTTGCTACTTAACGCCCAAAAATAAGTCTAATTGTTCTTCCGACAGCTAACAGAACGTGGCCTACTCGTGAGTCGCAGTGCAGTAAGCAAGTCAATGGCCCATTAAAGACTGAGATTCATCAAACCTTTTTTAATCTCGAATAAGAAAGTGACTGACCGCAATCTAATGGTAACCGACTGATGGTAAGCGACGATGCAATCTAGAATGCAACGCGCTTGCCTAGAAGATACCTATTCACTCGTGATTTGAAGACCCCTAAATTATATTTATCAGGAAACAGATTTATTACGAGTATTAAAAATAATCTACTCTTTTAAGTTAAAATTACGAATATATTTAACGAGTAAGAATTCTAAATTCGGACGGCGTAGTTATATTTTAGGGTCAATAAACTAGTAGCATTGCTTATCTTAAAGCCAAGTAGTGTGGTAGTTAGTGTGGGGTAGGTGTTTTGCCGACACTTGGGCCTCCACGCCGTATCTCAGCCGAACAGGCACCATTAACTTGTTCGGGGGAAGACATGGGAATATCAACCCAGCGATTTTTAAAAACAGCATTTTTTTAAGCAATATCACTTGAAAGTTGAATCTATATATAAAAATAATATGAAAATTCGTAACAAAACTTTATGCACGATAAAAGAAATATTATTTATCGACAAATAGTTAATAAGATAAGACTATATTTATATTTTATAACCATGTGAGAACAGTTCCTTACATTTTTTTGTATTTAGTACAGATTTTACACCAAAAGATGTCTCTATAAGTTGCAGTTTTAACCCGTGAGACGGAAGTATTAGTAAAAAACGTTGTTTTATTGTGTTATTTATTTTAAGAAAGCGAACAACAATATTATGTATGATGTAATTTAAAAAAATAATTAAAGTATAATATATTATTTTTATGTGGTGCCACCACATTAGAAATTTCACTTTTAAATATTACACAGCTGAAATATTATATTATTGTTCAGAACCCATAATCACCACGTTTGCCGTGTTTGAGCGAGTTTTTTTCAAATATAGGCATTGATCTACCGTATTATGTAGCATTTATTAACTACCAAGCCCACGGAAGTGAACAGTGGGTACAAGACACATAAAGCTGGGTTCATAATACACACATCAACACCTAGTAGACCTTATTGAATGATTCCAAATTTGAATTAGAAAAAATAAATTAAAAAAACAAGATATGCGCGGCAAAATTTGAAGGATGAAGATTTCAATTTACCTGTCTTAGTAATTTGATTTTTTTGTATAAAATTAAAATTTTGAATTTATGCAACTGTATGCATCATACAGCGGCGCCGTTTAAAGAGAGACGAAATGTTAAGGGCAGTATGTATGCTCAAAGCTGGGGCCACTCAGCGGAGTCTTGTCGAGGAGATTGGAACAAGACAAAACGTGACATCAAGTATGTGGGTACATTATCAAGCCACTGTTGAAGTGGCTGAAAGGCACCCACGCGTGACTGCTGAAAAATACAGTAATGACGTGCTAGTACTAGTACTACAAATGGGCCTAGTTTTCATGCTCATGCACGACAACGCCCGTCCGCACACAGCGCGAGTGGTGACCAGGTGGCTGCAGGCACAGTAAAGAACAGTAAAATATCTTCATACAAACGTGCCGCTCTCGGTTTGAATGTGTGCGTGCGCGCCGCGTGCCGTGTCGGCACGCGATTTCACCCACACGCTAGCATAATATATGGGGGAAGAAGGTGGCGGCAGTACGGGCTGTGCCGCGCGACTGTGAGCATGCGCGTACGTCACATGACCGCTCGCGATCGTCAACTCTCGCCAGCCACTTACCATAATATTAATTATTAGGATTATCATGACTTCAAAAAGGGAAAAAAATATTGTAGTGTTTTCGGGTGCCTCAATAACGATTTCGCATACAAATATTTAATCATAATATGCTTTTTATTACATAAATTTAGATAAAGTGCTGCTTGTTCGAAAATATTAACTAAAAGTAAAAGTGACAACCTTGGGGATCAACGCAAGAGTAGGCTAATAACTCGGCGGGCGGCCTTAGATAACCTACTGTTCTGTATTTACTTTGCTGCAGGTGACGTGTCGGTGTTAAACTGGCCCGTGCAATCACCAGATCTAAACTCCATAGAGCACGCGAGGGACATGCTCCAAAAAAGAGATTTGAAGAATTTTCCCCCGACCATTGTGACCGAAGAGCAACTTTTTTTTGCATCTTAGCAGGACCTGGGATAATATTTCGCGGTAAGACATCGATAACCTTAATCAAAGCAGCTTAAGAAAACGGTTGCATCACCGTCATTAACGTCATGGGTGATTTTACAGACAACAAATTTGCAATTTGCGCAACTGAAAAAACCTGATATTTTTCTTTATTTCAATTTTTTTCTTTAAAAAAACAACTCATCGTTGGTTTGATTATTATTTCACTTTTTGTCTTTATTTCAATAAAAAAGTTATTAATCCGAGAAAAAAATTTGTTTCATTCTAAAGTATAGTCTGATAAATCGGCTTTATATAAATAGAATATATGTTACATGTTACAAAAAAAAAATTGAGAAAATCAGAATATTCCTAGACTGTGTTGATGTGTGTATAAGCTTTCAATTTAGCGGGTTGGATTAGAGGGATATCAATAATGTGTTGTATGTGTATAATTTTTTGCTAATAAGAAAAATAGAAAAAAAATTTAACACTCGCTAATCGCTCGCATTATATCCGTACCGCAACTGTCATGGGCGTAACCACGAACGTAATGAACTAATGATGCTGACGCATCCGCCATTACTGTGAGCCACTGACAAAGAATACTCTATTGTCCCTCGGACGGCCAAGGAAACGCTTTTTAGGGGTCTTGCTTGATTAAATTCGGCTGCTTAGGGTAACCGGAATTAATGACAAGTCAGTTACTGTTAAAGTGACATTGGACCGCAAGGTGACAGAAATCCTAATCAATGAAAAAGGGATGTAAACATTTTTGAATATAAAAAGCCACTCAGAGATTTACTCTTTAATGAAGTAGATCCTCTAAAAATAATCGCTTTATCTGTGTCTCCTTAAAATCAATATTTCGATCATTACAGGTTTTTTAATACTCGTGCAATTGACAAGATCAATAAGCACTCAAATGATTTTCAGAATTTTTCAATAATAATCCGCCAAATAGACTTACTGTTGCAAATAGAAAATAATTATTATTACAATTGAGATCAAATATGCAATATCCCTAAAAACAATATGGATCATTTTGATTTTCAGAAGTTCTTGACTGAAATTTAGTTCGTGTTAAGAGTACTTCTGAGGTGGTTCTGCCACTTTGGTAGTCATTATGATAATTTTATCGGAAATTTTCGTGGTAACTGTTAGCCAGGTTACACACGGAGAGTAAGATTAGCAAATAGGTTGATTTGATAGAATAAAGACTTGTGTGAAACAGTAAGGTGTTGTCTGATTCTGCAGTAAAAGATTACTTTTATGTGCGCAAACTGTGATAAATTGTTTTAGTGATGAAAACAGCCACAGTTTTATTGCTGTAAATAGTACAGTGTCTATTGTTACAGTTGTCAATGTGAAATTCACGATATATGGCGTAGCAGTATAAACTTTCACGTTATTTGTCTTAAAGTTGCAGATATAAGTCACCACAACGTGTTAAGAAATTTATGATTCCAGATTTTGTAGTACGACACATCATCTGTTTGAGAAGAAGAGAATTTACGTCCACAACTGTTTTATTAGTCATGTTTTTCATTACACTGAGAAGTAGTATTTCTATCAAAGTAGAGAAATCTGAACCGATGTTACAGAGGATAGGTACGCTTTTACTTGTGTTAATATAATACATCGAAGAGCTATTTAAGAACAGGCAAGACACATAACAGACTCTTGCTAAAACTAATGGAACATCCATGTTAGTAATTTGAAAAGCAACTATTAAGTACTACCTACAGACAATTCCAAAAATAAGGATCGATGGTATTGTTAAATGAGCCTGCAGGAGGTTTTTTCAAAACATAAAAAGCAACAGGAAAGAGTAAATTATTAACGATTTTTTTGTGATTTCTATGAACTTTATGGATCACACCCGAAGAGGCTTTAGATTTGGTCATAAAAGATGTATATTACGGCTGATGCAAGTGTATATTCTGGAAGTGGGTTTTCACTTATCGTCTTTCAGTGTCATAATTGTTCTCGATAAAATCATGTTTCACCTAAAATCCTATATATATAGATAAACAATATTTTAATTTATTGGAAATTATATTTTGGCTATTTGGGGGACAATGAAAATTTCAATAATATTAATGTGACGTAGTCAATCAGTTGACGTTGATTACGTCTGACGCTGTCTACATTTCATTTAATCAACATTATACTTCTAAATTCTAAACGACTGTCAAAATTATATTACTTATAATTTTGACAGATAGTGATCCCTTAGGCTCTAGGTTTTAAGCTCCCTTTTTAAGACTTTCAAGTTTTTTTAAGGCTGACCTATAGAAAAATCTGTCAAAGTATTCGCAACTATTGAAATTTGTTAAACTCAAAGTTTTTCTTATACAAAGCCTTTAAATAGTTGATTCCCTTTTGTTTTAAGGTCTTAAATACTTAAATAAGGCTTCAATTTTTTAAAAGCTAAGAAACTTTATTTCATGTAAGTAAATAGTCACTTCAAAGGTAAATGTCTCGCGTGCCAAGCATTTTCACCACACAAGACACTATAGGCCTAATAACTATATAGCCCTGTAGCCCAGTTTACTTAAAGTGGCTTTGATAATTAAAATTTACTGCTTCGCTACTGAAAGAAGAAATAGAGAAATTTCAATAAAATGCAATTTCAACTTCATGACAACATAAAAGAAAAGATAAAAAGAGAGAGAACACTACACTTATCTCTTTGGTAATTTTTGGTGGCAAGCAAAGAAATCTTGGTTACAAATCCAGCAACTATAAACAGCGTCCACAACTATGAGCATTTAGCTAATGAGTATTTTTTATTCAAAATTTAGATTCCACGTGGATTTAGATAATGACTTTCGAAAAGATCTTACAGAATACACAAACTGATCGGATTATATTTGCATCGTTATAAGGACTTATAGCAAAGCCCAAGGGGTTTTCAAGTATTGTTTACAGAAAATAACGGTTGATAAACATGTTCCCTCTCCTTATTGTTAGTAGAGCTCCTCTCACGGGATATTAATCTTTATCATAGTCTTTTAAGGTATATTGAAGAGCTTATTGATAGGGATATTCCCTGAAACGCTGACCATAATAACAGCTTATCATGACTTGCAGCCACAAGTTTGGTTACTAACACTTTTAGAAGTTAAACTGTATATAATTGATTTTAACAAATAAAAACCAACATATCATAAGATTATAGAAATACCTGAAAACCAACTCTGTTAGGATTTTTAGGTAAACTTTGTTTAAGATATAAAATCGAGCAGGTAATTATTAAATAATATATTAATGCTACTAATAGAAACTGTTGTTAAAATTTGACATACCTAGCGAAAGTCAAGTCAGCTTAATTATATGCCTTATTTTATTTTGACAAGGGAAAGGTATAGATTCTGCAGGTGTATTAACAAAAAAATCTCTAGTTTTTTTTGTTAAAACAAGAAGTTAGCATTGGTAAGAGATTTACAAATCGCTCATTTTGAATATTTATATATGTTATCAGAATATTTTTCTATTTTGCCGCATATGTTCTATCACATTGTTACTAATCAGTGGAGGCTGCGAAACAATGCGTTTTGAATTGAATAATTTATTTTTTTTTGCCTTAACTCGACATGGCCAATAAGCTCAGTTTTACGTTTACTTTATTTAGGGAAGTTAATATTTTATTTTAATTAACGCTTCTAAGGTTCAGAAGAATTTTTTGTAAAAGGAAGGAAAATTGAAACTAGATATACTCATTCAGTTGCTGTGACTACCGGCTTATTAGGTTGACAGCGGAAAGAAATTTTACTTTAGTCATTGTGAACTACGATAAAGAGATGCTTACAATCTCACAATACACACACTTACAATGCTTACAAAATACAATAATAGGGAGAAACTGAAGTCTGCAGAATTTTATAAAAATTAATTATTTTGGTACTAGAATTATAACAAAGTTAACCTAGAGTGACAAACTTCGTCCGCAGCCAGCTGTGTACAACGTGAAATTTTCTCTTTGACGTACCGCCACAGCTGCCACAGTGCGTAAATGACTTTTTTTTAAATCTAGGTAACTTTTGTTGGAACCAAAAATTGTACTGTATCTGTAGGTGATGTATAAAAACTTGCGGTGTCCTCACAGTACATAACAAAGACTCATGATAAAACTAAAGTTTGTTTAATCACTTGAATCTTATATTATATTTGCGCAGGTTGAGATGAGTTGTACTATGAGTGAGAAGAGGGCGAATAAAGGAGTAAAAGAGAGGTGATCTGATATAATATGTAGAATATGTTCTAATCAGCCTTAATAGCCTATATGCAATAAGAAATAAACTCTATAATAGCTACCTCAACAGACTATGACTAGACTAAATTAAGTTATGCTCTTAATTTTATAGACATATCATTGTACGGTGAGTTTAACGCGAATTAAACATTTTTTCACCAACCAAAACTAATAGACATAATTTTATTGAAATAAAACCTATTCATTAACCTAGGAATGAGAAGGCAATAGATGAGACTTCTTGTTCTCACATGAGAATGTTCATTTCTAAACAACATTATTATTAAAAATTATGGACGATTTAAAAAAAATGTTATTTTTAGTGCAATATGTGTAAAGCAATACTCGCTTTACAAATATTTATATTGAAATT
This sequence comes from Calamotropha paludella, assembly GCA_927399485.1. Lineage (NCBI taxonomy): Eukaryota > Metazoa > Arthropoda > Insecta > Lepidoptera > Crambidae > Calamotropha > Calamotropha paludella. The sequence continues at coordinate 11,498,835 of OV656803.1, read as the reverse complement.
TCTGAAGAATGCAATTATTATTAAATATATTTTTATTGTTATTTCTATTACTCAATGATCAATATTTTATTATAACTTTATGTAATAAAAAATATTAGACAAAAAAGTATAAAGATCATTATGAAACGTGTCAGGCACAGAAACTAAAAGAAATTGTGTATACTTTTCTTATTTGAAAATAATAGATTGGCTTAAATGCTCGTGGTAGTAAACTGATTATAGAGTAATAATTATCTGAAAACTCGCACAGAAAGAAAATGATCCGATAATCAAATCACACAGTTGAAAAGAAACGTGTGTGAAAAATTCATTAAGCCATATATTATAATAGTATTGATAATAAACAAATGCAAATAGCTATTGCAGGTGTAGGTGCAGTCGCAGAAGAATAATAATAATATTACTTATTTTAACATCATATTTCTCAGTTACCGTAATATTCATTTAACAAAATCCACAGTGCTTTCACTTAGTTTAATATAATAAGAATATTTTCTTTCAGAAGGTTTTATTTTAAATTAGAAATTTATGTTCCATTACTATTTTTGTGTGCACGGTGCATACAAAAAAAGGTTTATACAGACATAATTTTGAATAATGAAAGCAAAATAAAATTATTTAAAACTGCAGTTAAAGTTCCTACAAACACTTATCCATTCTTTGCGTCAGATTTTATTTAAAAAAGCCCTTTAAAGGAATTGTCGACGGAAAAAATAAAATTAAACTTGAACTCAGTGGAAGCTACCATCAATTCCTTTAATATTCGTCTCATTAGCTATAATTCAGTACGAATAGGCATTTCGCTGTTGGAATTTCTGCCATATTTTAGCTCGCTAGCGGTCGTTCAGTTTACGATATCATGTTTGTTTAAGTTACAAGCGAGAGAGATGCTTTTGTTTTCTTAATCATGGAAATAAATACAAGGAAACGTTGTTATGTGGAGTTATTAGTACATATTGACTATTGTTCTCTAATATTGAACAAGAAAAAGGTTAAATACTTTCAAAGGAATTCAATGAGTTAAATACTCATTGAATTCCTTTGAAAGTAATGCAGATTCGTTATTATTGAGCTGGAACTAATGGTTTATTTTTTACATATTTGCTCATTTTACCCTTAATACAATAACCACATACTTACTGGAATCAATTGTTGCCTCCATCAACGTTAGCGCACGTGGTATACCTGAATTATATAAGAAAATACCCCGCTACTTCATTATAAATTTATGAACCCCATATCCTTCATCTACGAAATTTACCTCAATGTCGAATTTATAAAAAACTGATGGCTTATAATCTTTTATATAAGTTTTTTTTACTAAATCTGTATATTCTTATAGTAATTAATGAAAAATCAGTAAGTGCTTTTGTCTTCGGAATTTTATTAGGTGATGTCAAGGCGACTATTACTAAATTGGCACATTTATAGGGCTGACTGGTACAAGACTAATCTGCTGTATTTCTATAGATATGGGGGTTTAGAGTACTAAGTATTTACTGTTTCAAATAAACAAACGTCACTATCACGTTTTTGATTAGATTTTGAGCTCAGAATGTATATATTTTCGTGATGTCAAGGTCTATCACAAGAGGGTTGCCTTTTATATTTCAGGATTGGACAACCCTAGTGTTGCAAACTGGCAAACTGGCAAAGATTAAACAAAATCTGTTGACGTGGAATGAAATTATATCGCGACAGCTAAAGTTAATTTTGCATGTATAATATTATTAGTATAGATATAAAAAGCCACTTGTAACCAGAGACTCCCAAGAAGTATTAAACCGCTTATCTCTCGTTCTTTACACCCATAGTTTTCATGCTCGCGTCTGTGTTTGGGAAGATAATTTTCTTCTTAATTAACCCGCTGTTGAATGGTGAATTTAATTGGGCAATTGGAACGTGTGAGATGTGATGCTTGAGAGGGGTGGGACATGCCGTTTTTTACAGTGAGTGGGTGGAATGAATGCGATCCCGCTGGGGATGAAATAGGTCGAATATTTTTGTTTTATATGAATTAATTGGACTGACTGTAATTATACTCGATTAAAGTCATAACTTTATCAGCATTTCTGCTTATTCCCTCTTATATTACATGAAACGAAATTTAAATTTATTTACGATATTTTTTTTTAAACTACGATTTTATGGAGCTTTATCATTTTTCATTGAGTCGTGAGCAGTGATGATAAAAAAAGTATTGCATACACTATTTTCAAAATCAAAAATCAAATCAAATAACTTTATTTCATAGGCCCTTGCGGGCACTTAAAATAGTCAATTTTACAACATTAATGTAATATTCTACTAAAATCAAGATAACCCGTGCGCTAGCGGCAAGTACATCCTCATGTGTCATTAAAATTTTGGGGGTTGGTCTTATTATCTATTAAAGAATAAAAGCGGATTGATTATCTCAAAGGCCATTGTTAATGTAACCTCTAGTTTGTTCGCTCAACCATGACCGCTCTCATCAACATCATATCATCACCGCTGGCTTTTGCGTTAGATTGGTATCTTTCTACGACAGTACTGTCGTCTGCAAAACAAGTCCTGGTTATTGATGTGCAACAGAAAAAGCGACGCAGAGATAACAGACCCCTGAGGAACTCGGGCATCAAAGGCCACTGAATCGGGGGAGCAGCCATCGATAACTACTCTGATCGACCGTTCAATCAAGAAATCAGGTATCCAACTACAGAAGTCAAAAGGGTACCATACGCAGAAAGCTTGCGCAGCAGACTTGCGTGCGACCCTGTGCGAGCAGTGCGTCACATAAACTAAAAGATCCCCAGTTGAACATCCTCGGCGAAAGCCATTTTGACTACGAGGTGGTACTTTATAACCCATAACTTTTGTTTAATAGAAATGAATTATTTTTTATTATTATTTTTATCTTTAATTAGTCATAACATGATTTAATATACCTTCTAGTGTCCGTTTAGTGTTGCTTTGGCATATTATAAGTAGTTAAACTATCAAATTGTGATAGTGATAGTTGCGGCAGATTATGAGAAGTAAAATGTTTTTAATAATAGACCATAAAATAACTAGAAAAAATAATTATCCGTATTACTCATTTTATTCTTTAATAATAATAGCAAAGGTATCCGTATAGTAAATTCAACGGATATCCGAATATCCGGATAGCACGCCCTAGTTGTAGGCATGCCTGGGAAGATTTATATAAATAACCAGAAAGAAAGATCAGCAAAAAAAGCATTACAAAGCCTACTAGGTACAGTTAGTAATGTAAAGACATTGTATCTAGCAATAGGTTATAGATGATATTAGTATTTCTTATGAAATTAGACGTAGGAACGTTTGCTATCGTTACAATCTTGATAATAAAATCATAGAACATCCTACTCAAGACATAAGAGAGTAGAGTAGATTGGAATTGATAAAAAATGGGTTATATCGGTAGAACTAACGGTTCTTATAGAACATTGTCAAGATACCTTGAAGAAAAATAGTCATATAAACCAAGACAATTATTGGATGTTATTTTTGGATTGAACAAAGACTTTGACAGATTCCGAAGCCATGACTTATGTTTTTTTATTTATATGAATGAATGAATAAAAATTCAAAAGAATTGATTGTCACTGTTGAGTGCCCACACTATTAAAGCGCTGTTCCTTTTTATATTCTTCTAATTATTTATAGAAATTAAAAAGCAAAATAAACGTTGAAACTAATCTTTTGAATAAAATTATTTTATTAACTCATACTGTTAATTTCAGTTTACACAAATGTCGTTTTAAGTACGTTTATCGTACACATATTTCGTGAAATAAATTGACTTAATCTTATTTTGATTGTAATAAACTTGTGAAAATTAATCAACGAATGTTTGAATGTTGCGACCCAGTGCGAAATTTATATACATGTTAAGGGTAGTCGTTTAGCCTTGTCACTTAATCAAAAACGACATTCATCAAGCTTGACATGGAATTCGTCAGTTGTTATGTCACAAGTTGTTTAACTGGGGACAAAAAAATGATATTAAAATAAACTTACTTATAAACATCTCAGCACTTGAATCGTTCAATTTCTTTGACTAATTAATTATATCATCTTAACTTTAAAAACAAGTAAAGCTGCTGACTAGTAGCGTCGTCAAATATGGTATCTAATAATAATTAATATCGATACCATAAAAATAGAAGAAATTTTTTTTTATGGTATTAAAAACAAAACACACACTTAGCGGGCAAGCGCTATACAGTTGGTTGTTATTAAATAATAAGTACAAATCAGTAAAAATTTTCATAGAAATTTCATAGACACTGTACTTACTCTTTCAGACTTACCTACCTAATTCTGTTATTATATCAGCTTTTACCAAAATTAACATTAACAAAAACCTTTATATTTGCTTAACAAAATAATAATATATTATATTAATAGTTACACGTCGCTTGTCTATCACAACAGACATTAATGAACCATCACCATTCATCAACCTTCCATTAAATATCAAATTTTCTCAAGTGAAATTAAATTATTGTGTTGAGAATGTTTCAAATCACCCTTAGAACACATAACAAGAACATATAATTGGAATTTATTTAAAAAAAATATGGTAGCGTCACGATTTGTTTGTTTTGTCTTTGTGGTGGTTAATTACATTTTCTGTAATTCAATATAAACGCCAGAAGCAATTTTAATATGAATCAGTACAAAGTAATGGCCGTGGGGACTCTTTTTTTTTTGTTTTTCACAAAAACTGTTTAACCTGCAAATTATTCAATGCAATCGAATATAAAAAAAATAAAAGAATACCGAAGTAGATGTATAGAAGTACAGTTTTAATAATTTGCTTGATATATATATGTATACATATATATATATACAAAGAATATAGAAACAAGACGTGTAACAGAGATTAAAATATCATAAGTACAAATAAGAAACTTTCAATTTCAAAATACATACATACATACATAAAAAAATAAAAACATCTAAAATAATCATATTTATTGTTGGCACTCAAATTAACTAACGCTTGGATTAGAATAATTTTACTGATTCTCGTTTGTTTTTATTCCATGTTCACCCAAACTTTCTATTTTGGGTAAATCAGTTAAATTTACAATGATACAAAAATAAATATCCGATGTAAAATCAGGAAAACACATTAAGGATTCAATGTTTTATTTTTGACGACGGCCGTGTCAGTTTGTTACTTTTATAGAAAAATATAACGATGCCGAGTAGAAAAAGAAAAGTCAAATTAAAGAAAAATTAATTAGCTTCTGATTCCTTTTTCGGGATAACTCAATTTGAATCTCTATTGCAACAAATAAGTCGAGTTTAAAAATCGTTTTTAATAACAGTATTATTGAAATATATTTCTTTTTTGTGTTTGAAATATCTACTACTTTTTGCTTTTATTTTTTTGACGTGACAACGTCTTAAATTAGGTTGCGGCTGGGAGTCACTTATGAAAAAGTGTAACGCTCGGTAACGTTACGATGAGTCACCGAACGAGAGAGAGGCCCGCCGAATGCCTTGCGTCTCTCTCCCACTCAACTATATATGCGCTTACAATGAGAGCGAGTGAGAGGCACGCGTCCCTTCCACTCGGGCATGGTTAGCCCGCCTAAGAGCGAGAGAGACAGACATAAAAAGTGGAAGGGACGCGTGCCTATAAATTAATGTTTTAAATATAATTCTTTGTATAAATAAATGTTTTAAATTGTTACTATTATTTCATCCTTCTTCCTACTATACGAATGAATATTCACATTAAAATTATTTTACCACTCAAAGTCGTTGTCACGTAAAACTTTCGCCCGTATACCGACTTTACAGGCAACCAACCAGTTTTTATAATATCTTTGAAAGTTATTTCTTTAAGTTTGCAAAGTGAGCAAAATTTGTTCAATGACGAGTCTTTACCAAGTATTAAAATATTTGTATGTCAATTGGTTGATGATAACGTTTAAACCGATTGTAATATTATTGTCACCTACTCAATGACTGGCTATATGGGGGTAAATACGCTAACAAAATCGTCAACAAGCTCCTCGAATTAAACACACTTAGAAGACTAAATCCTCATGAAGGAAAATTTTTTTGTTTTTCAATTTACTTTCAATTTAATTACAACTAATGTAAACAGAACTCCAAGTAAATTAAACTGCGATGAGTTTTGTTTTCGACTTTAAACATGCAACGGACGAGATAGAATGGTTTAGTCCAGACAAATTTATACTAGAATAGGTAGAAACATCGTAATTTACATGCATGAGCTTAGGAATAAGCTCATGAGTTCATAAATTGTGAGTCTCGATGTAGCCAAACAAAATATATTTTTCTGGCGTCATCAAAATATCGATAAATCTAAAGTAATTTTAATATGTTGAAGAAATAACGACGTCTCATGTCCTCATTTTAAATTAGATTATAATCAGGAATAACATTGCAAAATTTGTTAAAGATTATCTTCTCTGTTTTAGGATATTTTTTTAAGTGATTCGGTCTCTCTTTTATTGACTTACTGACTAAAAGATAATGTACAGTCTAAACCGCTTAATATAGAGACATGATTTGGAGTTGTATTTACAAAAGAGTGAAAACGCTCAGTAACAAAGGATTTCGAAAAATTGAACAGCTAAGGGGTTAATTAAGAGAAAAGTTGTTTTATGGAAATCTGTCATTTACAAAGTAATAGACATAAAATTTGCATTTTCAAAAAGTCTGCCCGTAAGAGAGTTATTAGGGGCAGAAACTTCGTATGAAAATATCACCAATTTTGAAGTAAAAGCTTAAAACCAAGCATTGAAAAATTTATATTTTTTTTTATAGTTTTTAGAGATATTACAACAAGTATGTGAAGAAGCATGAAATTCGATAAATAGGCTCGAGGTAAAAATAAGTGAACATGTGCCTTTGAGGGATGAGAAAGGGATTAAAATTTTGAATGAATCGTTCAGCGATTTGAAAGTATTAAGCATAAAAATAAATACTAAGGCTTTTGTAAGTAGTAATATAATACAAACAAATATTTCTCAGAGCCAGTGCCTTAAGTGCACGGAATAGGAAATACTTTCCTTTGATTTGAAGTAAAGGTATTAAATTACTTAATCAATAACATAAGTTAGAAGTGCCTACACTTGTGAAGACGGTAAAACTGTGTACTGGCTAAAACTCCGGCTCCAGTGTTCCCTGGGGAAGCGCGATATATACTTTCTGTGACAAACATACCACAAACAATGTTTTCCTTTTTGTAATTTTCATTTTATTATTATATTATAAATACGAAAAACGTGTTTTACATATAAACAAGCGTATAAGCCTTTAGCGTGTCTAATACTATTGTTTTTTAGTGTTGAGTAAATCTCTGTGCCTTAACCTCTTGGCTGCCATATATTATATACCCTAGGTTATTATTACCGGCCCTGGTGAAACTAACCAATGTCGTCTACCTTCTTTGCTTTGTTTAAATGAGTCTTATCAAAGTTGTTGATATTCTTAATTATTTCTGTACAAGTTTAGTCACAGAGAGCACCTTATGTGTCCTTTGTGCAATTTATTTCATTTTATTCACCTTTTTATGTCGCTTAGATTAAAAAAAAACTAAGATAAGTACTAATGATTCTCTTTTAACAAACCTATACTTCTTTCTCTGAACTTATTAATTAATCGGATTATTATGGAAAATGACAACGCATTAGCAATTTTAACATTGCTTGTTAATCAATAAAACACCAAGGTACGTTATGAAATCTCTGTTTGTTGTAAATCATTTGTGTGTAGCAAAAGGAGCTGGATGGCGAAACGTTTAGCGCACTTGGAGCATAATCGTGGAGGATAAGCAACTTTGCAGGGTCTCATCACCGGATAGCAGACTAAAAGTATTAACTTGAGTGCCTCTGTGCTTCACGCAAGCATTTTTTAATGCTTAAGTCATAGGTTTTCGCTACATCTGCAGCCGATAGCACTCGCATATGCACAGCGCTCTCATATGCAAGCGCATATGCGCTCCATCTCTTTCAATTTAGGTATAATTATGCTAGTAACGAAGATGATATGCAACATACTATTATAATATAAAGATCAAGATACAAATACATACTATTATATATCTTTGTAACTGCCTATACGATATTAATGCTATATGATCATTCCGTATAAAGGTTATAATGTAAAGTATAAGTGGCAATTATTATAGCTACATTAAATTGTTTTGCTTTTCGGAGTTTAACAGAATTTTATCGATCCATCTTTATTGTTCAACGTTTAACGGCTAACTTGCCAATAGAAATTTAATGTTTTATAAAATTCCTGTACAATAAAAAGAATTTAACGGTTTGAAATATAGCCCGACAGTAAATAAACAATAGCTCTATTGTAGGGTACAAAGTAAAATTCAGTCAGGCATGTACACGTATTCAGTTTTAACATTTATTGGAGACTACTATTGCAAGCCAAATGTAACTAACATATTGATAAAACTTTTATATATGTATCAATTGAGGTTTTTTCGTAAAAGCTCTGTTTATTTTATGTTTTTAGCTTTTGCGTTTGACCCCACTCTTCAGGAGTTGCATACACAGAAGCAAGATATCTTAGAACGTTAAACACATCAGGATTAAATAATAACAATATTTACAGTTTAAATTAGGTCCGCTATGTTACTGATACACTCACCCTCATCATAATCTCGGCTGAAAGACGTCCACTCCTAGATGGAAGTTTTCCCATAAAGGGGAGGATGAGGTTGCCATAAAGTACATGCTAGGCATGCGATTTAAATATTAGTTTTTGGAAAACTGCTGCTTATTTTGTGGTCATAGGGACATGTATGGTGATTGCCTTCAGTATCGTTATTCACCTTTCAAGATATCCTTAAGTATAGGAGGGTTGTAGCACCAACCCTTTATTTAGTCTGAATAAATAGTTATAAATGAGTCTATTTACATACGATAACTCGAAAATCTATTACATTTAGGTATTTGATTTATTATGAATAGTTTTATTGACTTTTAAACTAATTACCTAAATATATGGTGAGAAGCTCGATTGCACAGTAATTAAAGCGTTAGGTTTATCGCTGCGGAGGTAAAGCAACCACTGTTAAGGTCGATCATCGGATAGGCAACCAAAAATTTAACATTTGGCGGTCCTCCGAGCTTTGAAAGATATATTAAACCGAATTAATTTATCCTAGTTTAATCGGCAATCAGTTGCACCAAACATTCGGCGCTGGCCCCGCGTGTTTTGTAATGGCCCAATATCCCTACGGCGTTTTCATTCATATAAATCCTTCTCCTTTCCTCCTCCTCCCTTCATCCTTTGTCTAAAAAAATAAATAAAAATAAGAAGATGTCCCCAAGATGTTAGTTAAAAGGTTCGGATGGACACATTATTCTATTTTAATGTGTTTGATTCTCAATGTGCTAAAATACAGTTGGCGCATACTTTTGGCTTAAAGAGAAAGGATATTGACTTCGTTTAATCCGGTTCATCCGGATAAAGGACTGGCGCCAGATCATTCCGATTCGTTAAAGCTCCGTGAACCGGATGGTGTAGGTTACGTTGGGTAAAAGGAACACAGTCCCAGTGAATACCTCGAATCAATTATTTTATGGTCCTTTGGAACGATAAATTAGCAGATTAGTAAAGATTGTAATGAACAGATTGTCAAATACTTTTTTAAACCTTTTTTTATATTTTCAGATATATACGAGTACAATGCACCAGCAGGTGCTGAAAACGTTGCTGTAACACATTACACATCTTATTGGCATTAAGATTGTTTTTTGCTGATTATGTATTTGCACTGTATTAATATTTAGTGTACATTGCTTCGATTTTGTTATATATTTTGTCTATAACTGTAATTATTTTGTGTGATATTTAATTGTGTGTGTATTGATAAATAATTTCTCTCTCTCTAAAACATGATAAGTCGAGAAATTCGTGTTCCAAAAGCACATTGTTACCATCGGCCTATTAATATCAACAAGCTTTCTCTGTTATTGGAACACCTGGGGGAGAATAGGCCTAACATACCACGATTTTTGGGTAATAAAGATAATGCGAGCAACGGCTTATCGTGTCTTCAGAAGCACAGAGAAGTTGAAATTATTTTTTGTTACCTATCCCATGAATAGCCCCTGGTGAAATTTGCTTAATCTACGAAATAAAAGGCCGCGCCGTAAGCTACTGTGCCGTTAAGCAGTTTGTAAATATTTTCCGGGACAAAAATTACTATGATTTTCATATATTTAATGCAGATATTGTATATGAACCAAGTAACATTGCCAAATTACTTTTTTATTTATGCCTTTATTATAAAGAGGTAGTTTTTGTAAATTTGGATGTAGAAGACGAAGTCCGAAATTACTCATAATATTTATAATTGAATTTCCATAATCCTAGATGTTTATAAAATTATTGATATGCTACAAATTTTAAAACTGTCGATGTTAGAAAAAATAATATGTTACAATTTAGGAAAACACACCAAAATCTAGAAAAAGATTCTACATAACGTCTATCCAACTATTTTATTATGTTCCTTTAAATATTAATCATGTTTTAAGAGTCGTTTTTTTCACCGGTAAAAACTGGACCACGTTATTCGTACATTGGTAATAATCCTTAATAAAAACAAAATATTTTGTATTTAAAGTTGTCTTAGTTTCTGTAGACTAGTCTTTAAATTATTCAAATTGAACATTCAATTCAGAAGCTATGATGAATTTAATAATCTTTATCTATCCTTTCTGAACAAGAAAGCTAAAATTTTGCAACAAGGTTTATTTTGTGATAAAAGCAAAATCAAAAAAGGATTTCAGGGAACTCGAGATCTTAGAGGTTGAAAAGAGTAAAACTACTTTTTTTTATTTAGTATCTTTAGAGATACTGATTTACAAAATTTACAAAATCTGAGTGGTGATTTTTTACTTATTTTAGGTTTAAAATTGATGGTTCAAATTTCCATAAATTTTTTTATGTTTATGTTTTTGTTTAATAACACCAACAGCTTTACTATAAAATCGCTATAAACTTAACTTTTAAATTAGCACCTGATAGGCCCTATCCGACACTTTATTCCCATCATCATTTTTCATAATAATCTTAAGAAAGCTACTGAATCATCAAGATTTTTATATTACTACGAACTTTTATATTTATCACGTATGTTGTCGTAGCTAGCTGCTGGCTAGTTCAAATTCAAAGTAAAAAACTTAATCCATAAACTTAACACGTAACTCATTAAAAATAGAGTGATTAAAATCCAATAAGCCCGGCTATTTGAAAATTTATGAAAATCTGAAAGTTAGTTGCCTTCAAGCGGTGCGAGATCAAACGAATTATTTGCTGCTCCACCATTTCTTTTGTTAAAAATAACAGGATTATATATGTGTTCATTATTAAATTTTATTACTAGTTATAGATGCCTAATATTCATCTCATGACTTTTGTAAGTCTTAAGACTTAACCTTTGAAAACATAATCGGCAAAATCTCTACCGATTGCACTATTCAACCTCTCTCTATATATCAATACAACGAAATATTGATTTAATTGAAGAACTATTTAATTGAACATATAAATATTACGTAGTATTAATAAAACTCCTTAGTATAAGTTTACTAAAGACGGTGTTTGGTTTTACTCTGCATCACAAAGCACACTTTCTATTTAAATCTTGGTAATTAAATAGTTCGGTGTTGTCCTTTGAAGGCTGCATAAAAGATAAATGTGAAAATGTGTAAAACATGTCAGGCTAAATTTATTGCTGCCTTTTTGTATCGGTGTCTCAGCTCGATGAGGATCAAGAGCTAAGCAAGATAGAAATTTTATAATGTCACTGGAGAATTCAGTTTATTGGCTTCCGTGTAAATTGCATGACTCACTTCACAACAAACTCAATATCACAAGGCTAATTAGTACTATTACAATGAGGCTAAATTGGTTCATAAACAAATAAAATATGTTTATAATAATGACTCGTTTAACACTGTGCAACCAATACAAATGTAATAAACTTTTGCTTTTATTATACTGTAAGTGACTAGTTGTCGAAACTTGTAAAGTGCAATTCATTGTTCATAATCTGTGCCACAACGTACGCTTTAAAAGAGCTCTTTGAGTAACAACTAACTTGAGAACTTGTAAAACTTAATAATGATCTTCGATAACTTGGAAACTCTTAACAATCGAGAAAAATCTCAACTTTGATGTTTTCTAGATTCAATGTGTTGGGAAAAGTAATGGAGAAACGAAATGAAAAACAGGAAAAACAAACTTACTAAAATTACACAGAAGCTAGTTAATGCCTCGCTCGATCCATTAGAAGTTATGAGTCAAGTTTACGACACTCTCGAATATTTGATGGGTGACCGAAATTTACTTTAGCTCAGAAGGCTAATTCAATTGTTGGTTATGGCGACGATAATTGCACTTGCACTTTCTCTAGCGGCAGACAATGACGTATATATCTAGTGATGATTAAGCAATGGACACGATAATAATAATAATAATTACTACATTTACACCAATTAACCTAGTCCAAGGTAAGCACTTGTGGTAGGCTTGTGTTATGGATACTAGGATAATGGATAGACATACATATATGATACATAGATATGTACTAATTAAAGAAGCATATAAATACCTGCGACTCAGGTACAAATGCTCGTATTCATCATACAAACACACCTTCCGGGATTCGAATAAAGGACCATCGATGCGAAAGGCAGGATCGCTATCGCTACTTGCTTATGCCTGGTATTATGAGGTACGCAGATGACAGTATGGTTGTAGAGAGCTATATGTCTGATGTACGAGCCAGTGCTGAAGAGATCCAGCGTTATAGGGAAGCGATGGTCACCAACTCTCACTTTCGGCTCTTTCATTGAGACTAAGACTCAAGTAGCTTCAAAATACTTGGTATTCTGGTACGGTAATGTGAGAAGGTACTTAACGCGGGAACAGTTGCTCAATCTTTACCAAGCGCAGTTCGATTGTGTATGGAGTACTGTTCTCATCTTTGGGACGGTTCCGTCCAATACCAGCTCCAGACGCTTGAGTCCATTGAGGGAGTCCAAAAAGCTCATCGGTAATGACGATCTTTTTTATAATCAGCTCAAAACCCTTGAGCATAGACATAAGGGAGCAGGCTTATCCGTTTTTTATAGGATACATTTCGGAGAGTGCGCAGCAGAATTGCATAGCCTTTTCGCCTTCCTCATTTTTTCATCGGACAACCAGACTTACAAATAGACGCCACCGTTATATGGTTGATATACCAAAGAGTCGCACTAAACTTTTGGTTCCAATTTTGTGAACCGTACTGCTAAAGAACAACACTTTGCCTGAGTCTGTGTTTCCTGATAAATTCAATTAAGGGGTCTTAAGGCACAAGTGAATAGGTATCTTCTAGCCAGGCGCGGCATATCTTAGATCGCATCGTCGCTTACCATCAGGCGAGATAGTGGTCAAGCGCTTACGTATTCACGGGAAAAATAGTTGTTCAAAGTGGTAAATAGATCAAGTAGTTGTAAGGAATGATTTTTATTTAAAAGAACAGCAACCTTTAAAGAAGACAACGAAATCCGTATCTTACCCAGTTCTGTTAAGTTGTATCATACTTATGTATATAAACATATCATAGAAATATTTTAATATTTTTTTAATTTTAGGACATATATTTATTTCACGTATCTAGGATATGGATCTAAAGCCAATCTGTATAAAATTTTGAAATTAAGTAAAGTTTTGCTTTTTAAGTTTACCGATATAGTTTTATTCTGTTAAAAACGCAATTTTACATGAACATAGGCCTTTTATAGATTCTATTTTGGTTTGACCGACTTTAGTCTAGTTGCCATGCCACCAGTTATTTCTCACCATTCAGTGCTATATATTAAAACAAATTCACGCTTGAACATATTAAAATTTACTATTTATTAACGTATATAATTCAAATATCATCAAAAGCCTTATTAAAATCGCACCAAAAGCACTCTGGCAAAAGTATTACTTTCAAAAAACTGAATTTAACTCATAATCTAGGACCGTTAAAGTCTTCATAAAGCCTGTTTAAGTATTAACATATTGTTATTATCTTTCTTTTAATGCGAAAACTTGCTTGAAAACTACTTTTTTCTTTTGCAAAGTTCTGAACGATCAACTAGAGTAAAAATAGCTTTGCAACTGGGAAAAGAATGTGACAATCTTACAAAGGAGAATGGCAGACTTCATATGGAATCTGGGCCTAAGCTGTACACTAATGATTTTTGGACTATTTTGTAGGTCAAATACACATGTTTTATTAGTATTAATTTTGTAATGGTATTCTATGGGAAAACGGAGTTATGTAAATTATTAAAATTATAAAACGAAAAATCTAAACTGACTATTTCAGCCTATTAATTGACTTTTATTCATTTCAATGGTACTTATTGAATGTTTATGCGAGAAAATGTCCGTATGAAAGCGTAGGTCGTTAAAAGAATCCAAAAAATACAGCGAAACAAACGATAACCACAAATCACAACAACAACACCACACGACAGACGGAATCGATGTGACATTTTTAAAAATTGTTGCCAGTTACATTGTAATAAATATAAAATAGTTATCGATTTTAAAATAATCATTTGATAGAGAATATGAAATCTTTTTTTTTGCTAACTAACAGTGAGTTAATAGAAAAAAAAAACAAAACACATACATTAGACCTATATACATTTAACCTTATCATATTATAATGAATTGATTAAAGTTACTTGTAGGCACTAGATTGAAATTAATAATCGGTGGGCTTATTATTAAGATTCTTACCTGCCGGCCCCCTTGATACTTATCTTTGCAACCAGTCGCTTTAGCAACGGGTATGGACATGGGCATCATTTGATATTTGAAGCATAATATATGTCAAATGAAGCCCATGCCAATATCCATATTTCTTAGCCCACGCAACCTGGGGGCAGGTTCAACGATTCTGTAGTTTCACAGCTACGATTGCGCAACCGTTGCTAAAGCGACTGATCGCAAAAGAAATAAAAGCCAATGATGTTTCATATGTTGCTTTTTTCTATAGATATGTTGTGTAAGCATTCAATAGAGGCAACAAAAATCTAAGACAGTTTGATTTAGATTCAATAGTAACGCACATAGCCTTGTTTTGTCAATGCTGGTAACAACTGCGCCATTTTTTTAAAGCAATTTGTATTCGTGTCCATTAATACTACGTCATTGTTATAAGCCCCGATCGTATTAATCGATACGAAATGTAGTTTTTGTTCTGGCAACACTGTTTTTCGATCTATAAAGCACAGACATCCAATCAAAAAATTCAAAAATGCCTTGACTTGAATGGGAAGTACGTAGGTGGTCAATGTTTTGTTATTATTTACAATAAATTGTTCCCCATAGAATCGTGACTTGGTTATCTACCATAAATTATTAAAAAATATACAATTAATATTAGTAAATGTCCGATTCGTGTACAAGTTAGGCCCAAATTCGCCGGTCTCCTTTCAATGGTATTTGCTCTAGCCCTCCAGGCGTCAGAGATACTATCCATTTTGCATAGTTAAGTCACACTATACGAAGAAGTTAAATTGCATTTACTATAAATATTGGCTCTCAAGATTACGGTTAAAAGACGTTGAATGCCATAAACGCTTAATTATTTATTATTTTTTAGAAAAGTACGAACTATATTATACGTAATAAACCGTTGAATAAAAATAGGTCCCACGATAAAAAAAAAACAAAAAAGTGTGGACAAATTACAAATTAGTTTAAAACTTTATCTTTAACTCTACTAAAACAAATTATAATAAATCAGGTATGTAACGTTAAATTTCCTTCACAAAGTAATCCCCACAGAATAAGTACCTCGCAGTCTATTTCTAAATTTTTTAGATTTGCACAAACAATTGCGGCTTTCGCATGCTTTTAGCAGAAAGGAGTTTCGGCGATAGTTTGAATAGACCAATGGAACGCCTAGAACGATCTAGTAAGAATATTGAATTTCAGTTTTGAAAAAAGTTTACGAGAGCTTATTTTATTACGAATAGTTTTAAGAAGTAGAAGTAAGTAGATAGAAGTAGGTAAGCTGCATCTGTCAGGTCTCGCCTTTTTGTGTTTTTCTAATATACATGTATTTTTAAAACACAAGCTCAAATGAGCTTGTCAAGGATCTGAAAGTCATTTCTACTAAAAATGCGTATTTTATCGCGAAATAAAGTGAAAAATAAAATAACATCTAAAACTCTACAACAACTTATACGCTACCGCTTAGAGTATTAAACTACAGACCTAGAGCGAATCCAAATTAAACTTGTCTAACCCAGGTTGCTATTTTAAGGCATAAACCCACTAATATCAACGGTAAACTTAACATCAGTGGATATGTTGCCGTAGCGTTTAACTGCGTTACGATTCCGATCGAGGTTTATTTTTAGTGGAATTGGCCTCCTGGGCAATGGTTCCGACAATACAAACGAAAATAAATCTACATTATGTTCACGGCGAGATTTACTTGTAACCGTTATCCTGTGTCTATGAATTAGAACGCAATAACATAATACAGAATGTAAAAAGACCCTTTGCAAGTCAGCGAGCTGTGAAACAAGTATATGGACCTAAAGTGACCAAAAATAATGAATGAGGAAATACTTTTATTTTTATGTATTAAAAAAATATATGATTTAATATAACGTACGCAGGAACACACTGCGTCTGTATCATAGAATAATAGTGTGTATTTATTAATAAGACATTTAATGTGTTAACATGTGCAATTATGACATTTTCAACGTGGTTTCATAAAAAAACATGAAATAAGTGGTCAATTTGATTTACCATAAAATAATATTATATCATATTCCAATTCAAAAGACAGTTTTTATTCTAGATAAACTTAAACCAATCTGAACTTTTTGAGTGACGTTCTTAGTACGTTACTAAGAATCACAAATTGATTCATCGACCACAATAGTGACCAAAACCAGTCATAGTTTATATATATATCTGTCAAAACACATTATTTGCCCAGATTTTGAAGTAACATAAAACTGTAATAGGTATACAGTATCACGTCATTCCCAAGACAATGCTGCCAAAGTTTTGGAACGAGCTGCTTCGCCGCACCAAATGTTTGGGTATTTTAGTTCGCTCGTTGTAACTTAGCATCCGAGTGATAACGTGTCCAATTACCTCAGTTTCGTGTTTTAAAGTAAGACATCGAATATAAATGTAGTTATAATGAAGTTTTTAAAGAAGAAACAAAATAACAAAATCTTTCAATACGCTTCATACCTCACGAAAGTTTTTTATCTGATTTCTGCATTGAATTATTCAGAATTGATAAATTGTAATATTTAATAGCTAAATCTATTTAGCTATAGGGATTCCAAATAACTAATGAAATCACTATCGATAATTAGCTCTAGTTATGTAATACTGGAGTTATTTAGCGATTTTCTTCTTCGCTAAGACAACTCCCAGCATGATTTGAGAAGAAATCTCCGTCTTTGACGCAGCCGTTAACTTGTACAAACATATCAAGGCCATAAGTGAAAGCATATAAACTTCAATCGATGCATGCATGACAACGTGACTGCAGCCTGCGCATTTTCATGCCTGCACACTAAAGTAGAAAAGAGTTAGATAGCTACAAATGTTATTGAATCATATCATTTCAATGTGTGTTTCTTTCATTTGGTATTCTGTTAGTAATCAAAAGATGTTATTGGATTATGTTTACCGTGTCGTCTAAAGCATTGGATAAAAGCACAAGTCTAGAAGGTTTATTTCGCCACTAAAGAGTGAAAAGGCGTGCAAACTCGAAACTCAGCTTTAAGTTTTAAGTGGATGATGCTTGTGGTGAGTCCTTGTTTCTTTTTGTATATCTGCCTTAGTTTGATTCAGTAAACTCGTACTCGCCTATAAATCCGTTTCATCATCTTAGCCGACAGACGTCCAATGCTGTACGAAAGCCTCCTCCAAAAATCTAGGGGGTCTCCCCCAAAAAGCCTCTTCATGCATGTTGGAGGTCGCAGCAAAAGATCATAATATGCGGTCTATTACACGGTTATTGCATAAATTATAAGTAAATTATACAAATAAAAACCTTCATACAAAATTGCGAATATTACTTTGCCAAATAAGCGGATATCAAAAAACTTCTGCATTTAATAAGAAAAGCTACAAAACATTATTAATCTTTATCAAATAGAAGCCCTTTAATCTGCCACATTAAGATAATTTTATAACGCGATTATTATTATAAATTATACAAATTAACGCTCGAATATTTACCAAATTAGCGAATATCTATAAACTTTACTTAATAAGAATCCTTACTTAATAATATTAAACGTGATTAATGGAACCCATTTAACAGATGAAATCAATAACATTAAGATAATTTTGTATTATATTTTTGTGGCGGTCGATGGCTCAGAAGAGTTGGTTGGTTAAAAAGAAATTGCTTGCTCAGGGAACTGGCTGGCGAAACTTGCGGGCGCAGAGGTCCATGATATCTCAGAAGAAAAGGTTGATAATAAAAAATAGCTCGATGGCAGATGAGCTTGATAGTGTAAAGTCGCTTAATAACTTAGAGAAGCGTCAGAGTGAAGAAAGTTTGAGGATATTTAGGAACTTCACGATGCAAAAAAGATAGATGACAAAGAAGAGCTTGCTGGTAGACGAACTTTTGCAAAAAATATTTTCCATGTGTTTAAATAGAATGTAACTATGTATAATCAAAGGATATATCCACATTCTAATGTCATTTAGTATTAATACTGTCTTGTGATTTGGTTCATCTATATCACAGGACAGTATAATTATATTTAAATTCAAATACTAGGTTCTCAGGGGACAGATCTAACAAAAGCCTAAGCAAGCGTGCAAATTATTTTATTATTAATATGCCTTAATGCCCACGCTCCATAGTGTCTTAGGCCCAGGATGGACAGCAAAAATTTGAATAATAATTCAGTGTTTTTAAATCTTAAATCTGTCAGATATCTAAATGAAATATCAAAAGGATGCCATTGATTTAGAAAGAGTAGAAACTTGAAAATTTGGATGTAGGAAATATGTCCCACTGTGAGGCAAATTAAGAATTTCTCCAGGTTCTATGCTCGAGGTGGTGTGTAAAATATAACGAAAAACATGTTCCCATTATATTTTAAATATTTACAGTCATAACTTTTTATACATTGAGTATCTATATTTTCTTCATTATCATATGTGACCAACATATCATCTAAAAACGGTGCAGGAGGTAATATATTCGACTCATATGTAGCCCAACCAATATATCAAAGTACTATCATGCAGCACTGATCCTTGATTCCAAAACAGCCAAAGTCGTCGTTAATAATGTACACACAGTCCATAAAACAAAGCTAAAGTCGTCTGTACTGTGTCTGTAAAACAAAGCCCAAGTCGTCGGTAAAGATCAGTATTAAGTCTGTATAGGAAAGCCAGATCGTAGTTAAAGAAATCGAAATTGCAATAGAAACACATCAGCTTGAGCGTAAGCAACAAGTGACATGACAGCTGACAATTATTTTGAATTATTGACATTTGATTGACAAACAAATGTTGTCATTAAAGGAAACCATAAATATAAAAAAATCGAAATCGATTAATCGACTTATTTTATTACTTTATGTTATAGAATAAATACCTTAGCTTTATTTTCTTTTATATTTTCTTTTATTTGGTTTATGAACTACGTTGTTTATGCAAAATCTTAAATTTTAATTCAGTTGAATGTATTTTCGTCATAATCGATACGTATCGATATTATATCTAAAATGTTATTTTCGTGCTGGCAATATTTTGCTACATAAGTTATGACGATTTATGAACAATAAAATACTTTTGTTAGTAAAATAAAGTTTCATGCAGTGGCGACTTTTTAAATATATTTAAAATTCATAACTTCAAATGACAAAATTTATGTACAAAATCATTTCCTTGTTTAATGATGTCCTCGGTGGGCCCAAAATGGGCATTCTCCTTTGTATCTCAAATGACGATCCAATTCTTTAGAAAAATCAATAGAAACTTGCTTCAGAACTCAAATATTAATAGGGCTCAAATTGTTTATCGTAATAGTATTATTGTACGACTTTAAAACATATTTGGAAAACCTAGTAATCTTTCAAAAGCTGATTTGTAGTAGGTGAGCATAACAATTCAATTCCCGTCATTTCTCTATTTTGTTTTAACCCAAACGATGTTTCACTGTCCTCGCTCGTGCGTCCAGCCGTCCGCCCCGAGTAGATTATTGAGTACATTATTTATGAGACAGACGGATAAATAAGAAATATAGCATAACATAGACACGTGAGGAAGTAACAATGATTTTGTATTGTGACTTATTTATAACTCTTCATCCTTTTTTCACATTCACACACGAAGTAGAGTTTCTTTTCAAAGCATTAAAAGAAACAAAAGTTATTAAAAATCTCTGTCTGGAATCCACTTCTTCCTGGTTGACCAGTCCAGATACCTTTAGTTAATTAGCAGAGAAAGTTAGTTTATTCGCTAAAACGGATAGCGTAGGTATCGTTTACGTCGTAGCCTTATGATAATTACGAGTTGACAAATCGGAATACCACAGAACATTAAAAAAATCCGCATTTAATAAATTTTATTTCTGCATTTTTTAGCCAATCAGCTCAATCCCAAACAGCTGTTCACAAACTTCAAAATAATGAAAATAGAAAGAATCAGGTGAATTTTATGATCTCTGCTGATTGCTGGTCTTCTCTATGGATGATAATACGTTGATGGTTAAATTTAACGAGTCATCAATCTGAGCCGTTACGAGTCCACTATTGTTTAATTGTTGCGTCGCAAGTACTGTTTTTCGAGTGTTACTTGTTTTCAATTGATTGGCTTGCAAATATTACTGCAATGGTATTGCTCCAAGGACAATGGGTTGCTGTGACCATGCAATAACAGTTTTTAAGTTAAAATGATCGATTTATGACAAGAACATTCCTTAATCTGCTATAGTCTACTATCTACTACTTTGGCATTGTATAAATTACGTCTCAATATTGACACATAATGACAGTAATATGTAGTTTCTTGTTAGACTTAGCTTCTTAAAGTTATACTTTTAAATTTGCAAATTGAACAATACCTTTTATTTGTTTAATTAGTCGTCATCTCAGCTCGAATAGCAGAAGGAATTAAAGATAAACATTTGATACGCTACACATTATAATAAAACACTTTTTTACGGATTTTTGCGTATAATTTATTTGTATAATTTATTTTTATATTTAATCCTGACGTTTTGATTCCCTTACAGGAGCCGAGATCACAGCTTAAAAAAGTGTTTTATTCTAATTATTAAGTAGTAAGTAAAATTCTGTGAAACGACAAAGTAGGACTTAGTTTATGGATTTTTTTTAAAAACGAGGTCTTTATCTATCACACAAAATAAAGTTGTTAGCTTACAGGGGTTACAAGTATAACGGGTAATTCACATTTTCACGGCGACTGTGATTTATTGATTTGTCGTATTTTGGAGGTAAATTGTTATATGTGGTGAGTATGAGTAGTCAATACGGGGTGGGGTTTCTCATTAAGAAAGAACTCAAAAAAAAATATTACGAATTTCTTCGGACTATCGGAAAGAGTCGCATTTATTCAGCTGGAATTCGGTGATAATAACTTATCAATAATCCAAGTCTACGCACCAACGACAGACTCAGATGAAGAAGAAATAGAAAAATTCTACCAAACGCTACAAGAAGCTCACAATTTACTGCAAAACTGCAAAAATATCATGGTAATAGGAGATTTCAATGCCAAGATAGGAAACCCAAAAACCAACGAAAACCTTACCATGGGTAAATATGGGTATGGGACGAGAAATAAAAGAGGAGAAAGACTGGTACAGTATGCCCTTGAATATAAACTCACCATCATGAATACATACTTTAAGAAGAAAACCAGCCGAAGATGGACCTGGATCTCGCCAGACGGAAAAACAAAGAACGAACTGGATTTTATCCTGTATAACACACCTCAAAATATTACAAACATAGAAATTTTAAATAACATAGAGTTTCCATCAGATCATCGAATGGTAAGAGCAACACTAAATTTTAAAAAAATCAGAAAGTGCAGAAGGTACTACCAAAACTTGGGAGCATTGCTGAAAACAGACGAAGAAATAAATACATACCTTTTTAAACTGACATCAAGAATAGCTGACTTAACTTACGATGAAAATAACGTACAAGAAACATACAATAAATTCGAACTCTTACTAAAAAATAGCTTAAAACCAGAACCAATAAACAAGAACTACAAAAATACTTGCTGTTTCTTTAGTGACACAACCAAACTATTAATCCAACAGCGTACCGAACAAATACAAGCCAAAAATAAATCACAAGAAATGAAGAAAAAGTTGTCAATCCTTTTCAAACAAACCAGCAAATCAATAAAAAAAGATTACGAGCGACATAGGAAAAGAATCATAGAAAACAATTTAATTCATTATAGAAGCGCCAAACGAGCCTATAAGCAACTAATTAGCCATACAGACTGGATTAAGAGTTTGAAGAATGGACAAAAGGAAACAAAATCAAGAAAAGATCTAATATCATGTGCTACAAACTTTTACAAAGACCTATACGCCATTGAGAAACAAGATACGACTTTACATACAGAAATTAATACGATACATGTAAATGCCAACGAAATAAACATTATTGATGAAAATGACGTCTGGAGAAAAACCATAAAGCTGAAACGAGAGAAGAGCTCAGGGTCTGACGGAATAAAGAACGAGGCTTTAATAGAAGGAGCAAAAATACTCACTGGACCACTGACACGCATATTTAATTTGGTTTTAAGAACAGGCATAATACCAAAGCAATGGCAAAAATCTGACATAATTCTACTATATAAAAAAGGCGACCCACTGGAAATCGCTAACTATCGGCCGATAAGCCTACTATCAAATGTGTATAAGTTATTTACCTCTATCATCAACAGCAAAATTAGCCCAATAATAGAGAGCGAGCAACCGGTAGAGCAAGCGGGCTTTCGTTCAGGATTCTCAACTATGGATCACATCCACACGCTAGAGCAAGTTATTGAAAAGTACTCTGAATTCAATAAAAACCTTTATATAGGCTTCATTGACTACAAAAAAGCATTTGACAGTTTCTACCATAACTCTATCTGGCAAGCTCTACACAACTGCAACATTGACCCAATAATCATTAGAACTATAAAAAACATATATGATAATAGTGTGAGCAGAGTGAAACTAGAGACTCGAGGCGATGAATTCAAAATAGCCCGGGGAGTCAGACAGGGAGACCCATTATCTCCGAAACTATTTATAGCGGTCTTGCAGTGCGTTTTTTCCAAACTGAACTAGATCTCTGAAGGCATCCTAATCAACAACAAACGTCTTAATCATCTAAGGTTTGCTGACGATATCGTTATCTTTGCTGAAAACCATAAGAAAATGGCAAACATGATATCACAACTGAATACAGAAAGCAAATATGTAGGCCTGCATATGAATCTCAGCAAAACAAAAATATTGACAAACGGCAAAAAACATTTAATAATGCTAGACGATGTTGAACTTGAGTATGTAGAGCGATACGTATACTTGGGAAAACAAGTATCGTTTTCAAAAACAAATAACGTGGACGAGGTGGAAAGAAGAGTCGCGTGCAGCTGGAGTAAATACTGGGCACGAAAGGAAATACTAAAAGGTGATTACGACCTTGATATGAAAAAGATTATCATGGATACGTGTGTTCTGCCCTGCCTGACATATGGTTCCCAGACGTGGACATTTACAAATAAGATAACTAACAAAATAAGAACTTGTCAGCGGTCAATGGAAAGAAGTATATTAGGCCTAAGAAAAATTCAAAAAATAAGAAGTCAGGTTAATAAGAAACAGGACAAAACTGACAGATGCTCTACATCAAGCACTAAAACTAAAATGGAGCTGGGCCGGCCACTTAGCAAGACACACCGACCAACGATGGACTCTTAAGAGCACGACGTGGAGCGGACCACAAGGAAGAAGAAACGTGGGCAGACCACAAAGTCGATGGGCGGACGACATAGTAATGATAGCGGGAAAAAATTGGACAAAAATAGCACAAGACAGTCAAAAATGGAAGGAAATGGAGGAGGCCTATACCCTATCAAGGGGTTCCGATAACAAAAAATAATTATAAGTATAAAAAATTAGAACTTAATTAACTATAAAAAATAAAAATTAATGTATTTAGAACGAAAAAAAAAACCTGTAACTTATATACTTTCAAGATTTTTTGGAAATAAAAAAGGCTTTATTATTATGATTATTATTATTATGAGTAGCTTAATTGGAAGAGTTCTCGTCCGGATAGCGAGACGCTCAGTGATTGCGTCCCTCATGACTCCTGAGACAAATTAATTTTATTCAAGTAAAATTTATTCAGACATAAAGTTAAATAATAATTATTATGTTTCTTACATTGACACCAATTAGCCTAGCCCAAAATAAGCACTGTAAGGCTTGTGTTATGGATACTAGGGTAATGGATATCCATATGTGACACATAGATATGAATTATTTATAGAAAAATAGATACAAAATTCCATAACTCGGGTACAAATGCTCGTATTCGTCACTTGCTTCAATAACAAAAATTACAGAGCAGTTTTTTCTTTATCGATTGTTTGTTACTTGTAAAAGTATGTAAATGTAACATATTGGAACAACTAACTTATATTGGGCCAAGAAATACTTGGAAAAATTCAACAGGTGTGTGATGGTATCAATCAAAAGAATACTCACCTGAATAGCGAGAGGACGGGGGTTCAAATTGCAGCCTGCTTTCTGAGACAAGTTGGAGTTATTTCTAGTAAAAATTGTAGTCGATTATGTGTAAAAATCTTAAATAAAAAAAAGAAACACAATTCAAGTGGTTACGTACTTGAAGATCAGATATTTTTGTAATATTCAAAATCAACCAGTAAAATTGTGACTTGAGTGAGAAAGTCAAACAACTTCCGACGAAGGCAAAAGTTAAATTCTTAATATATTCAAATATAACATTTAAATGATTTTGCTGACTCGAGAGTGCAGCTGAGTCTTATTTAATTTTCTCTTGGCAGACACAATTTTCCACTTAAGAAGGTGAATGAACCAACACTGCATTAATTAACAGCGAAGTTAAATAATATGAATAATAAGTCCATTTGTTTGAGGAGCTTGTTTTAAGTGGAATTTCTTTCATCAGCTTGTGTGATTATAAATGCAAAAAACATTATTATGGGATAATTATAACATAAATATAATTATAATAACAAAGGGTCCTTATTTTAAATATATTGTTTAAGTAAATCTAAATTAAAATAAAAGTTGAAAATATTGCAATAATGGAACAAAATACAAGTAAGTTGCTTTTAAATATATTGTTTAAGTAAATCTAAATTAAAATAAAAGTTGAAAATATTGCAATAATGGAACAAAATACAAGTTAGTTGCTCCAGTGTGTGATAGGCGAAGATGAAAAATAATTTCATACGAAAATGAAGTTAATTCTGCTTGTCGCTATCGACAGTATGATGAATTTTTCCTGCATAAATTTTTTATATTATTTTGGTTGTATTAACGATGTATTTAAATCATACATGTCAAATCTTTGAAGTCAGTCTTTTGGAGGAAATGACGTCATTTTAAATACTTTATCCCCAAATATAAAGCATATCATGCAACCAGCCATGGTTTACGTGCCTCCCGGAACAAGGACGTCATGAGAATAAATATGTTTGATACCCATCTGAAGTTCCTTGCGAAATTTGCTTAAGTTAATTTATAGGATGAACACACTAACTACTGAATCACCAATTTCTTCATAAAGTCAGACGACAAGATCACAAATGCAGTACAAACCG
The DNA here is from genome assembly GCA_927399485.1 of Calamotropha paludella. Taxonomy (NCBI): domain Eukaryota; kingdom Metazoa; phylum Arthropoda; class Insecta; order Lepidoptera; family Crambidae; genus Calamotropha; species Calamotropha paludella. The sequence continues at coordinate 11,472,891 of OV656803.1, read as the reverse complement.
TATACGAACCTAAAATAAAATTGTGCTTTTCATATGGTTTTTTTATGTTGATTTGTTTCAAAACTTGCATGTAGATGCTAGCATACGTTGCAGTATTTATCTTTAAAAATCATAAAAACGGCAATTCCTTTCCTTTATAATTATAACAACGCGATTTGAATATACAAATTATTGGAGTTTATTTTTAATGAATAAATGAAATTGGTTAATTACTTTCTAATTTTAGAAATCCGGCAAAAGTGTTGGTGGAGTCTTTTGTAGTGACCTATTTCATTAGTATATATATCTACATTTATGAAAATTCCCTGTCACAATGTTTGACCTCGATGAACTCCGAAACTTCTCAACCGATTTTCATGATTTTTTTTTCATTTTACTGGATTTGTTCCGACTTACGACATAGGATAGGTTTCATTTTAATTTATAACACAACACGTGAGCTGGTCAGCATGTAGTTTTATATAAAGAACTTTGTCAAGATAAGAAATACATAGATACAAATATACTAAGGAGAGCAGAAAACTCGGACAGCCGGCGGTTAAAACAGTGTACTCGTATTCCCCAGCTCGCCAGAAGACTAGGTTTAAATTTCACCTGAGGTGATTGTTTTCACCAAATTTATTTTAAAATAAATGAATGAACAGACGTTATTACTGATTACGCCTAACCAACATTTAGAGAGGAATATTTTAATCCCTTTTTCACTGTAACCAATTCACTGACAGCGATTTTACATGTCACACAAATATTCAATTAGGTAAATACGAAATGCCGCCGAAATTCCCACAGCCAAAATATAGCGAAAGCTTGTACAAATCAACCAATGAGATCAGAACGCGCTCGCAAACTGGTACAAACAGTCAAATTTCGTATCCAATGAGAAAAAAATACGAAGACAATTTATCACTGTAGCAGCGATCGCTCACATGCAAATTAGAATTTGAAATAAGAGCGCTAGGCACGGGAACGAGCTACGCGCCGCCCATTCCGCTGATAGATGACGTGACAAAACGGAACGTGACGTATCAGGAATTTGAACTATCTAAAAATCACAAATATTTTGAATTAGTGAATTAGAAAAAGAATTATCTGTATTTTGCTTCTGGAAACCGTAAAAATAACCTACCTACTATTATTTACACTAACTAAAGTTACTTTTGCTTTATACGAGTTGTGTGCATAATTATGTGTAGTGAATAATCACCAATTTCATATGTAAGGAAGAAATTAATATATTATCGGACGAGGATTAGTATTTTCTTAAGATAGAGTGATATCACTCTAGTGTTGTCTCTAACTCTCTCAGTTAGCAATTTTCAGTTCTCTCTCGGTTAAATAGAATCTGACCTAAACACCTACCTCTATCGCGATTTAGGATGAAGAAAAAACAAAAACTGATTAATATTTATTCCTAAATTAACCCCGCTTACAATTCAATCCACCCAGAGAGACATTACGCCTTAATTTCAATTCATATTAGTTAATGGCAGATTTGTTATATGGTTAAATATTATATGGAAAATGGTACCATTTTTTTAAATCCAATAGTGTAATTTTTTCTTCATCACCTGAATAAATTTGAATTTGTTAGATAAAATATTTTAAAGATTATAGATAGGTACAGCCAGTTGGCTTACGTTGTTTACTTTTGTGATGGTAGGTAATTAGCACATAAAATTATAAAGTGGAAAATAAATTATGTATTACCTTTTTTCTATGCAGAAAGGTGCTTTTTTATTGAATGAATAATTTGATAAAAATAAATTTGATGAAATGTACTTACAATAAGTTCTGTTGATTCGTCCAAAATTTTTACCTACGTAAACAGGCGTTAGAAACCCGTCAACTTTAACAAAAGTAAAGAACGTAACCAAAGTGAGTGACTTTTAAAATATTATGCGACGTCACCATAATAACAATATTATTCTATTATCACAATTATAGGACTGTTTCGGTTTCATTATATCCTTGATTAAAACAAAGTCAACAAGAATATGTTTTCAATAAGCTTAATAAAACATTGTTGTGACTTATACAGGATAAAAGACAAGTTAAAAAACAACATATACTGTTACAACGATAGCATGCTTATAGTTACGTTGCTTTTTAAACTTTGCTTATGTTATCATAAGCAAATCTAAAACATAAGATGTTATGCAATAATATTAAAATTTGTATAAATAGTAGATAGCAGGCCTTTAAATTGTCACTATCTTTAATGTATTGTGACATGTAAGCCATTTCCATTCCATTTTTTGCTGTCAGAATGACATAAAATATATATATAAATTCCGTTTGACAGTATTTGACAACTAACGCCGAAACAAGTCAACCGATTTTGATGTTTTTTTTTTAATTTTGCTGGATTTTTCCAACTTAGGACATAGGATAGGTTTCATTTTAATTAAATTATAATTTGCAATTATTTTTTAATAAGCTTCAATTTTGAACTTACAAAAATTTTGTTCAATCCCCAAAAAGATGTAATGAATAATTTTACGGCCACGGACAAAGCAACAAAGTAAGGTTGTCTTTTACAATAATCAAAGTATGATTTGATTAAACATAAAAGTAAGCAGTTCATAGCATTAGGGTAGATATTGTTATAAAAAGGGCAACTTCCTGAGGCTAAGCCAAAAGTAATCCAGGTAAAAACCTTATTAGTACCGAGTTGGTTGGTGAAATTTTACATGTAAATATATGTACATAAGAATTTGAAATAGGAATAGGAGAAAACGCGGCATCGTTCATTTTGTTGATGGATAACGCGACAAAATGGCCGCTATCGGGATTTGTTCGTACGTTCTAGAGTTTAAGGGATTTAGATCTAGACGGATAAATGGGAGTTCTAAACTGGGGAAAAGTTTATCGAACGCCTGGGCCGAGATCAGGGTGAAATATCAGACACAAATTCGCTACATTTGAATAAAATGTGTAGGAATATATTGGTTCTTTACTTATACTTTCGTGAAATATATTACGAACGAGCGAATGCGATTTCAAAGTTCAGAGTATGTTTTTATAAAGAAGTTATCTTTCCGCCTATATATAAAATAACTTGTACAAATCAGTTTAGGCAACTTTATCATAAGTAAAGTTTTTATTATTTTTATTTTCTTGTCGCTAGCAAAGCCCCATAGAACGCTTACAATTACAAAAGAAATTGAATCTTTTTTTTATCGATGGTGACACAATCTCATATGCGTTATTATCTGCTCACCATTTGTTTCTCTAACAAACTTATCTTAGTAGTCAGAAAAAAAAAACTAAATAAAATGCAAACTAAAATATTTGATTTATATAAAATTTGTAACAGTCAGAAATGTGCCCGATTTAAATATTGTAAAGGTAATAGAAAATATATGACGACCATTACCTTAGTGATCCTGTGATAACGGCTCGCGTAAAGAAGTCGAATTATTAAATATAAAAAAAATCATGCGCAAAATAAACAAAAAAATTGTTTTATTCAAAAACTTATCTTAACCCATAGCCTTAATATAAAAAATTCCAGCAACTCTACAATTTTTTTTAAATAGAGCAAAGCTTCGACCCTCGTATTAATAATTTAGAATAATTTATAATATTATAAGTCCAAAAAGGCGACCTTTACATTTTCATGTCATGTTATATGGAATTATTTGAATTCCATATAACATTACATGGAAATCTATGAAATATTACTTTCGAAACTTTTCTGCTCGAATTTCAATATTCGAGAACGGCATGTAAGTGTCTCAAATACTAAATTTTTTACATACTTTTGTTAGTCCAGAAACTTATGTAATGTATTTTTCATTTACAAAAAATATGATCGATTATTTAAAGCCATTTCACTGAAACTAAATCATCTAATACTAATAGTTTCGCTCAAACGGTAAGTGGATTTTTTGACATATACGATTGTTTAAACTTGGAAAAAAATGGCAAACGATTTCGATAAAAAACGGACAAAAAAATACCCGATTTATGGTGGATATAAACGTATCTGATAGGTAACTGTTTTAGAATTCATTGAAATGCTTATCTAACAAACGTACTTTTGTTCTATTGCTCAAAATATAAATACACCAATAATTTTTTGGTATAGACAGTGAAATAATATATGTTTTTATTATGAAAATTTAATTTTGTGGCATAATTATAAATGTATTTATTAGCTTGATACAATACTGCTATGAAATAAAATGAATATATTCAATATCAGATATACTTGGCGTACATTGCAACGTTTGTTTTTGGAGGTATGACAAAATTTTGGCTCGACTGCATTTCTAGTTTATATATATATATATATACTACCTGACTCGGCCACGCGTTGCTGTGTTATATATTAAGATGAAACATATTCTATGTCCCAAGTCAGAACAAATCCAGCGTAATAAAAAATAAACAAAGATGTTTGAAAGTTTCGGAGTTTATCGCGGTCAAATACTGTGACAGGATAATAGATACTAGCTGACCCGGTCACATGTTGCTGTGACTCAGTTATTAAAACTTGCAATAAAAAATCGACAGTAAATAAAACAGTAAATCGACAGTAATAAAACTCAGCCTCTTTTCTAAGTCGAAACAAATCCAGAAAATGAAAAAAATATTATCAAAGTCGGTTTCGGAGTCATATGATCACGGTCCAATAGTGTGACAGGGAATTTTTATATATATTTTATTTTTATATATACTTTTTGACGACCGTTTGGTGTAACGTTAGCGATCCTGCCTTATGCACCGACGGTCCTGGGTTCAAATCCCGGAAGGGGCAGATGTTTTTATGATGAATACAAGCATTTGTACCTGAGTCATGGGTGTTTATATATTATTTCTATGAATATTACGTATCAATGTATATGTGTATGTCTATCCGTTACCCTAGTATCCAAAACAAGCCTTACAGTGCTTACTTTGGGCTAGGCTAATTGGTGTGAATGTGAAAAATATTTGTTTATTTATTTTATTTATATATATGCAAAAAAAATCAACGTAGGTGATGACTAATATATATATATAATATACAGGTTGGAAAAAATAGGCCCTCTAGGGGAAGTACCTTAAATCTTTAAAATAGCTCTATTTATTGAAGGAAAACGTTCCCTTATTTTTAAAAAGAATCAGCTGCATTCACAGATTTTCTCGAAAAGCTTGCCCGGACCGGGAACCCAACCAACAAAAAATTAAAAAAATAATCCTTTCCATTTTATTTTACATAAGAAACATAGAAAAGAAAAAAAAATGAAATCTAACATTTATTTTACTTTTACTCTCGAATACTAAATAAATTGAAAGACACTACACTTATATGGAAGAAAAATATCACCTAGTATGAGGCTAATAATTTAAATAATAAATTGTTCGGAATGAGACCCATCGTTCCGGATACATAAATTTTGTTGTCGTTGAAGTTTATTTTGTGTGGCCTTCTGCAAAGTGTTGTGGTGTATGCTATTAATTACATTTTCCACTGCAACCCTTAGCTCTTCTACAGTCTCATAAGATTTTTTGTAAATAGCATTTTTGAAATGGCCCCGTAAAAAATAGTCAAGAGCCGTAAGATTTGGACTTCTCGCAAGATATCGACGTCCCGTTAGTATCAATCCACGTATATAAGTTTTTATTAAGGTAAGCCCTGGTAATTCTACTATTATAAGCAGGCGCACCGTCTTGTTGAAAAATTATATTATTTCGTTCCTCTTCTGGCAGTAGGTTTATTCGATGTTGTGAGAGCTCTAATATTTCAATGTATTTGGCTGTACTCAGATGTCCTTCGTAAATGTGCACCAACAGAATATTGCTTCTGATTCCGCACCAAACATTAAATGAAAATCGGACCTGATTGTTTGTTTCGCGAACACGGAATGGATTTTCACGGGACCAATAATGATTGTTACGCCTGTTCTACATTCCGTTATTGCTGAAGTTTGTTTTATCAGACCATATTATGCATTCCAAGCAGTTAGGGTTCCAACCTATTTCTGCTTATACATTTAGACAGATGTCTAACCTTCTTTGACTGTCTCCGGGGTGTAGTTTCTGCAGCAATCGTCGATCACGAAAATATTTGTATTTGTACTTTTTAAAACATTAAATACACGAGTATGACTTTCACCATACCACTGAAGGGCTAAATTGTTATTCTTGTTGTTTAAAATGCATGCTTCTTTTAAATCGAATTGCTTATGATATGCCATTATTTTAATTGGAGCGGAGCGAGCGAGGCGAGCGAAGCTTCCATGGATCAGCTTTAATGGCGCAATGTCTGTTACACCATAACTTCCCGAATTTTTAACAGATTTTAATATTTTTGTGTGGAATCGAATCAACAGGTTTAGGGCCAGATTGTGAGGGAGTTTTGAAATTCACAAAAATTCCCATGGAAAAAAAAATATTTTTTAGGTATTACGCTCTGCTCCAATATATTGTGCTAGCGTAGCTTTATGCATAGGGATTGCATCAACGTAGTAATTAATAACACAAAATACTTATTACATAATGGTGGCAAAACAAAATAAAATCGATAAGAATCACCAAGATGTTAGTTCGATTTTTAAAATTGGTTTAGATTGCTACACCGCAAATAAATTAAAAGTTCCATTCTCAAACTTTTTTTTATTCTAAGAAGAATAACTATGCGAGCACCAATAATAAAATTAAAGATTTGATTTGATTCGAGAGCAAAACGAATGTTAGCTTTCATAATGTTTTTTTTATTTCTAACAACCTTTGTTTCTTATATTTCTTTAATTTTTTAGTTGGTTCGATTCTCATATCGGTTAAGCTTTTTGAAAATTCTGCGAATGCTGTTATATTTCCTCATAAAGATAAAGGAATGTTTCCTTTTAGTAGATAGAGCTACTTTTTAAGGTTTAAGATACTTCCTCTCCAGGGCCCCTTTTTTCCATCCTGTATATGGACTGACATATCCTAATACCAACACTCACAAAAACATTGCGCAGTGCAACTTGACAGCATATTATATTGCAAAAGAAATCATGGTATTCCCTTGGCGAATGTAATACATCCGCTTCACTCTTCGGAATGGACAATGTCGGACATTTGCCTAGATTCATCACGTGAAAAGCCGCAAATGCCTTGGGCAGCTTTAGCAATACACATGGTTAGAGAAAACAACGATTATTAAGTTTGATTAAAATGGGAAATTTCAATTTTTCAGGATCATAATGTGCTTAGAAATTTGATAAGTTTAAAAAGAGCATCTCAATATCTTTTATAATGCATACAGCAAAGAAGTGGAACTCCCTCCCTACGTCTGTATTTTCGAATACTTAAAACCCATATATTTTTAAAGCCAGGGTGAATGAGCACCTTCTGGGTTAACTCGTTCCATCGTAGATCCTGTCTTGGCCCCCGGACTTGATTTTAATAAAGAGCGAACCCATTCAAAATAAAATAAATATATCTGATGAGGATTAGTGAGGGTTTAACTAATTCGCCAACTCTTAACAGTGCAAGGTAATATTACATTTTTTTTTCTATATTATTCATTAAACACAGAAGAAAATTAAAGGTTTTCATGTCCATTCATTGAAATGAATTCACAATCATTCTGTAAACACTGCTCGAGAGATGTAATTGAAACTTCAGAATGAAAATTTGAATATAAATGCGTTTTTGTTAAAAAAGGTTTTATACAATTTATAAAACTTTTCAGGACTTTTATTTCACACGTTATTCAATATTCCAGGCATAAGAATAAAAAACCTTTTGCCATTTTATAGTCTTATATCATTTAACAGTGAATTTAAGTACACTTTAATGATTTTATTTATTCAAATGACTCAACCGAAATTTGGAACTTTGTTATGGTTTGCGATATCACAAACCCGAAGTCTCTGAGTATTTTGATAAAGTTTTTGCTACAAAGCCTTGGAAGTAAAGATATCAGACTGATTTCAATTTTAATGTTATTACCAACATTGTGTAGCTGTCTTTTGTTCTAAACACATTTCGTCAGGAAATTGTGAAATATCTTTAAATTTTTAATTAATTATGTCATAAAAGCAACACTTGAAGAATGTACCTAAAAGTGTCAAATTATATGAAACGATCAGATTAAAGATCAACATTCAGAGGTGAATAAAAATTTAGATTAGTCAAATTGTTGTAGTTGAATATTGTGTAATCCGTACCATAATACACATTTATTAATGGTAATCGTCGGTTTGGAGTAAACTTGCAAAGAATTGTATTACTTACTTAGTATCTTAATTTGTTCGTCGTTCAGTCTCCCAGTCTGTCCACTGTCCCCGTCGACCTCTGGTGGTGACTTTGATTGATACCCAGGGCAGACCCCAAGTGCCGGACTATGAATCCTAAATTCGTGAAGCATATTATGATGTTGAAGATGCCTGATTTATTGAACTAATAGTTAGGCCATAAAAGATAAAATAGCATGTTTACCAAACATTACCCTTTCATCCCTTTTCTTGTAAACAAAATGTAAATCATCGTACTACGTGTTTTTGCTGCAGCAGTAGTCGAATCAAATGAAACAAAATGAGAACAATAACATTAGGTGACGCATGCAAGAAAGAGAAATGGTAAACATTCAGCATAAACAATCGCGATGTTTAATTTTGTGTGATCAAGAAAAATGCTTTACATTTATTGGGTAAAATTTAATGTGCCACATGCTGCTCGTTCAATTAATTGATATGTTTCCATACTATGACCAATAACCTTATTTTAAAGCGTAAACTAAAGTTGAAAATGATTTTAATTCATACTGTCATTTTCATTTCCAAAAGGTAGGATAAAGGCAGCATTACTTTTAAGCCGGAGTGTCTAATCTGGATTACCGAACGTGTATTATTAAGTTTCACCATATGACATATTACAAAACATAACTTCTAATGTGCTTTTTAAATTTAAGAATATATTGTGCATCGTGTATTATGTAATTGGAAACTGGAAAGACGCAAACATTAATGAGGAATCTAAAAGATTTTGACATACTTACGTAAATGAACTTAGAAATTAGAATTTATTTATTATGAATTTATACTTACATATCATGTATAAATTATGAACACTCAGTATACAATAACATGCACTAAAATCAGCGTTATATCGATGGTTGTGATGATTTTGTAAAGGGTTTCATTTCACTACTAAATTCCCTATCACGGTGTTTGACTGCGAGGAACTCCGAAACTACTCAACCAATTTTTGATGATTCATTTTCATTTTGCTGGATTTGTTCCGACTTAGTACAAAGGATAGTTTTGATTTTACTTTACAATTATTTTTTTGCATTTTTAAACCGATATTTCGTTAAGAATGGGTTCTGTTGTCAACTAAGTAACATAAGCATCAAATAGTTTCAATATATCGAATAGGTAATAATAACATACTAATTTGACATATTATAATCACTGAGCTAACCGTGTCAGCTAGTATTATATACGTTTCAATTCTCTCTTTGTAGTTATAAAAATTATATTTTTGCTTTCCCCTGCCATCTTCAGATATGAAGATCTTACTTCCTACATTCGACAGCCTATTTTGTTACCATGTATTTCTGTATTTCTTGTAAATAAATATTTCGTTAATTTATATCGATAGTAATAAAGTTGCATTTTTGTCTCTCATCTATATGTTTATTTAATCAAACTATTTAAAAATTACGGGGTGAAGTAGCCAATAAACTAGTTTCAACTCGACGCTACAGTTGAAAGACTCTCGGTATTTGTAATTGTGATATAAATTCTTTAGAACCAAGCAATTTACGTACGTGATGTCATATACTTCTTAGATATTATATTAAACATTTTGGTTGAGTATAAATCGTCAATAGAAAATGTCTAGAACATTTCCCTTTAAGGATTGCCTTAGGCTTTCACTTCAAATTTCATCTTGGTGGTAACTTGTTGAGCGTAGACCGAGATAAATGCAAACTAAAATATTCGCAGACAATTAGGTTTGCAGTGAGCTCTAACGCCTTGAAATTTATCTCATCCCAAGAGTGAAGATGAGTGAACACAAACTTATTTTCTCTGCTGTACAGAATCCGTTAGCTTTAAGAGGCCTTATACAGTTTATGGAATAAATAAAGAGTGAACGATATTACGTACATGCCAAACGGAAATCGAGCAAGTACGGCGTACTTTCTTTTGTAAATTTATTTATTTTTATAATTCTTAAACTGCTTATATTCTAATTTAGCATTATAACATATTGGTTTTAATCGTTTATTTTCAAATATTTTTGAAAAATCGGTGCCTTAAAGTATTTTAGTAGTATTTTTATGATCAGGCCGTCTTTAAATTTATCAGGATGTGTACGCGAAAAGATATACTGGTTTGTGAATTAAGACAGTTGTCATTTCTGAAGCAATATTATTTGTGTCATTGCATTTTAATTTGTTAAATCCTTTAATTTTATTAGCGTTTTTATAAAATATTATTATGTTTATCTTGTTTAATTTAATGTAAAGAGGTTTGTGTTCATTAATTGATCTGCCATCAAGTACTGGATTATAATAATTAGTCATAACATTCATAATTTTTAAAGTATATATTTGTGTCAGTTTATCCATGGCAATAGCAGTTAAATTTTGTATCTCCTATACCTTTCTTAAAAGTTTTTCTTCCATAAATAATGTTATGTTTCAGTATGATATAATTAACTAATATTATTAGAATCTGTGAAATGATAAGTGCTAAGCTGGGCATGAAATTATCTGTCAGAGTGTCGTGCACGATAGCGCTTGACCCTTGTCGGCGTTAGACTAGACATCGCACACGAATCTTTATGATCGATCCAAGTTTTGTATGTCCCTTTGGAGGCTATTGATGTATATTATATAAACCAATGATGAAAATCTAATTTGAAAATTTGTTCAAGTCAAAGCTCACTTTAGCTGTAATATACATTATTGATAGTATTTTTACATAAAGTAACATTTGGATCTGCGTAAATTTCCGAAATACAGTAATGTCAGTTATTTTTCTATGGGTAATTAATTATGGATTTTATCACATATCAATAATGAATTTAATTTTTTAGATTAAGTTATGACATTTAATAGGTAACAAGAAATACAGCACAAGAACAAAAAGAAGAAGGACAATATGATCATTTTTCAGTTTGTTTTTTAAATTCTCCCAGATATTGGCGTATGTACTAATGTTCATACAGCCAAGTTTTCGTTTCCTTTTATTACATTATTTGTAAGTTTATTTATTCCATTTTAAATTGGTTTGCTAACTTTGTGGAGGGAAGTGTGTTTATCACTATTTCTTTAAATTTAATTATTCCTTTGTTAATAAAATCAATATCCTTAACCGATCCTATCTTTTCTTAAACGCCTCTTTTTATGCTTCATTTATCTTTGAGTTCATTCTTGGTTTTCGAAAGTAAAAATCAATTTTGGGAATTAATAAGTTAAGCACATACTCCTTAGACCCACCGTTTATGACGTATTCTTGTCGTATTTTATACAATAAACTCTTCTATTTCGCTTGGTTTCTTTTTCCGAAACTTCTTCTTCGAGAATCAATAGACTAACCAAGTTGCACCTTGGTTTGCATTCCACGGCTGCTGTTGATGCTGTTCATTCAGCTGTGGACAAAGAAGTAAGTTATTACGTCGTAGAGGATGCACAAAGGAAATTAAATTAGTAACTATACTTATGAGTTAAATTAAGTAGAAATATAGTTTAATTATGTTTCATGCTTTAACTCTTCTACTTTGCGCAAGTTAAATGCGACCCGAATAGTTATTCGACACGAATAACTTTCATTTAAGCACCCAAAACCTAGGTACCAACTTAGTCTTTACTTATTGTAAGACATCCAAATACTTATTTATAATTAATGTTTACAAAGATTTGATGTTTTATATATGGCAAGATAGACAATTACGCAAAACAATAAACAACTTATAATCGTTCTTCAATAATATCGTTGTCTTCTAAGTCAATTACCATCTGATACACGACTCTCTAGTGTTTTGAAAGCGTGACGTTAAACATTAAAAATATATCAGATATTGTTCTAATACTTTTTCAATTATTCGGACAAGTGATTTTCGGAAGGACAGATGATGCTATCCCGTCTGATAAAAATCTAACTGAAGCGTATGCTCAAAACAATAGCAATAGTTCGTAACGAATGCGACGCAAATAAAAACACGATCCAACGCAAACAATACTTCATCAAAATGGCGTTCACAATCAAAGGCCCAGGGCCTCTAAGTAAGATTTACACCGACACAGCCCGGCTTTAAATATTAACTGGCCACTGTGACAAGGGTGTAGTGGACTGCGTTACAGATGATAACGTTGGCGGAGATGGGACCTTGTTAATTTTCATTTGCCCGAGAACATAGTTTGCGAGTTCATTTGGCATTTGTGTGGGATAGTTAATTTATATCTCTTGACTAGCCATGGCAATAAAACTGGGCTTACTGACTTTATGTACACCTTATTTTATTTCAGATCTTTATTACTCAACAAATGTTGGAAACCGCGTATCAATGAAACACTGAGCTGGTCGTGTAACTTTTATTTTACACACTGTTACTTCTGAAATCTAAGAACAACCTTCTGTAACAAAGAATGATGCTGCCAGTTCGAAAAGCCAACCAAGACAACTTAGTTTTTTTTTTTTTACAAAAATATAGTTATCATAGCGGAGGTGGGGAAATGCTCGCCAAAAATATCATCTTATTATTGGTCGTGAAATCAGCTAATGGGTGTTTCTCAGAAGTCATTTTCTAACTTAAAATAACGGTGGAAATAGCATTCGAAAACAAGTATTGCACCTTTTAAGAAATACGTTATTGTAAATGGGTCGTTCTTCTTTTTTACCGACAGTGAAACGACGTTTTTCTGTTTTTTTTTGTTTTTGAACTATCCATAATTGTGATTTCTGTGTGGAATTTAAAAGAAATTGCATCTGTGTTGTCATTAGGACTAATTAAAGTGTCCTTTGCGGCAAATATTAATTCTTTTTTAATTTTGGTTTTTAAAAAAAATATGTGACAGTGTGGCCTTTTTCTGTGGAGACCACATTTCGGTTTACCACTCTGTCACGGCATTCTACGGAAAACTACGAAAAAATATGTTGGTTGGAGAAAATGAAAAATTACATAATATTAATAGATAAGAAAAATATGGACGTTTATTCGAACCGAATTAAAAAACCGTTAATATCAATACTCCAACGAGATGCCATAATAAGACGAAGGACAGACCATTGTCGGTAAAAAAGTAGAACGACCCAAATATGTTTTAATATAATTAAATTTGTGATTAAATGCTATCAAATTGTTCATAAGAAGTACAACGATTCTGTTGGAATACTCTTTTCTATGCCTTCTATATTAATACTTCTTAGTACCTATGTGTCATCTGAATTCTATACGATTTTGACAAATCTTTTTTAAACCAAACCGATTGTAATTCTTTTGTACTTCAGTAAATATTAAACTTATACACATATTACACATGGATTCATACATTAATGGATGATATACACATATCATCCATTAATTTGACAACAGATTCCCTGTGCATCAAATATGTGTATAAATAAAACCTAAAATATATTATTTTTGTTATTTTATTTTGTTTTATGAGACGAAAAAAAACAACAATTTATTTATCTGGTACATCAGAAGAAAATATAGTAACACTACAATACCTAACGGAAACGTTTTTAGAAATAAAAAAACTACATTACAACTTTACATCACGACTCAATTATCAATGTTATGTCCTTAAAAAACACAACAAAGGTGCGTAACTTAGTTGAAAGATTTTATGAAAGGACATCAACACCCAGATAGGGCTATTGTTTTTGGCCGGCCAACAAAAAATTGTGGTTTATTTCAATAAAGCTTAGTACTACAAACATTTTTTATTACTACACCAAAAGCTTTCACCTCAAAATATCACTCGACAAGAATATATTTTGTACTTGAATACTTTATAATTACCATAACACGTAAGAGCGAAGCCAGGAGGAAGTGGGTGGAGGAAGGTCCCGGTATATGTGGTATCGGCATCGGGGTTAACACCGGATCTCAGAATTGACAAATATAACAAGAAATACCTTCTTATAAAAAAACTTAAATCGATTTGTATTGGGGACAAACAACTATATAAAAAGTCTATCCTTGCTACCTGGTGTCACTCAGAATTGCGTCTACCCTAAAACAATAAGGGATATTGTGATGCATATGCCCGTATCTTACTGACGTCAGGTAAATTGAGTATAAAACCACAATTAACAAAATCATTCGTTTATTAAATACATTATAATTCTCCTGCCCTCACAAAAATATCCTGTAAAACTTTCGCAGGAATATCAATATTAGATAGCCTTGCGTATCCCATGTACCAAAATATACACATTACGTGCGAACAGCAGCTGATAGTCCTCGTACCAATATTGCAAGTGCAATAATAATGTGCATAAATAGCTTGTCGACCTTCGAGGGCTGCATCTATGTCAATGTATACATAGTACGTTTTTGAACGAACATGCCGTGACTGAATTCGCCCTCGCAGTATATGCAGATCCTATCCTTCAAGTTCATTTAAATGATCAGCAGGTATTTGTCCTTCGAGTTCAATTATGAAATTACATTAATTCGAACTGGCCACGTCTTCGGTTATAATTACATCTATTTACTAAATTCCTCATTGTGTTTGGGTAATGAATTCGTTCTTGAATTATTTCTAAAAATCTTGAGGCCAATGCGTTATCTTGAATAACTGGGTAATAGGCATATAGTAACGCTGCAGCTATCCTGAAATATTCCATCATATGGAGTAAAGCACGGTTGCAGTCTTTGGAAAAAATACTTTGAGCTCTTTTAATTATAAATATATGTACCGTCACATATAACAATTGCATTTCTTTCTTCTCAGTGGCGGATTTACCAGGAAGCAAAGGAAGCAATTGCTTGGGGCCCCGCTTGAAGAGGGGCCCCAAACTTTGGAAAAAATTTAAAACTTATTTGAAAATGTAAAAATAATTAAAAACATTAATTTTTTTTGAAATAAAATAAAAATGACATTGATATTTTCAATTCTTCGATGGGCCAAGAAAAAGTCAGTGATTTAAGCCTACTGTTTATCGAAAAAGACAAGCTTCGAGACCTTGACTTTGATGATATTATTAATCAATTTGCGACTGAAAAAAGTAGAAAGAAGTTGTAATGGAGATGGTTCAAATAATATTTCGATTTTGCAAAATTGATCTGTTTTTTGTTATTTAAAAAGAAGAGGGGGGGGGGGGGGGGTTATATTAAAACGAGGGCCTCAAAAATCAGTTGTTGCTTGGGGCCAAGTCTGAGGTAAATCCGGCATTGTTTCTTCTACAGGGCTACTGGGATTAACTGCCAAATAATGTTTCTTGTACAGTCAAGTTACTTCGAGCCCCTTCCTAACGATATAAATGGTCAAACCCCACATGTAGTCGAACATAATCCGACAATAAGGATTCAGGACCTCTGACCAATAACCATTGCAGTCTTGATTCACGCAAGCCTCGTATTGGAGTCTCCTGTTCGCATTTTTACTAACAGTGCAACAACTATTGTGTTTTTGTGTCGGTTACCATTGAAACGTATTTTCTAGTAAATTGGCAAACTGTTCATGAAAAAGTCTTGTCCCTGTGTGAAATTCTCTCGCATTTATAAATTGATACTGTTCGAAGTCGAGAACATTTGTAGTAATATGATTTCGCATAATAGAGCACGCACTATTTCGGAAGCCGTTAAATTTTCTGAGAGATTTTCTTGCAACAGGAGTGAATGCCAGAGATTTTGATCCAAATGTTCTTGACACATGCGAGTATTTTCTGGTATCAGTAAATTGAAACGTTCAATAAGATGAATAACCACACTATTCGGTATTCTAAGTATGTTTCAACATTGCCAGAATGTGATACAATTAACTGTTGAGTGAATTGTGACTTACTTAATTCTTAATTGTTATTATTAATTGACTCAAACACAATTAACTGTTGAGTTCGGATTACGCACAAATCCAGGAAATGTCAGAGTTGAGTGGTTTCGGCTGACTTGTGGAACAGGTTCATCCGGCACAACAATGTTATCTTGAGTTGCTTCACGACCTTGTTGTTGATAGGTCCTTTCAGCTCTTTGCCAACATTTCCGGCAAACAACGTCCGTAGGTTCCTCCTAAAATAATAATAATAATAAATTGTATGAATAACAGAGATTGCCTATCTTAACACGTTGAGTGACACAGCAAGTCTATAGACGCGATAACAATAAAACTTTAACTGTTCCTGGGTATGTGTCTCGGAACTTGTTAATGAGATCAAAGATAAATGGAGTGAATTGAAGCAGACGCATTGGCTTAATAATAGTAATGAAGATTACGAAAAATAAAATAGTAAACAATAAGTAACTTCTTATTAAAACTTTTAGGAAAACAACCCTAGTATGGGGATGTTGCGTCTATCCTTTTGATAATCTCATTGACAGCTAGACATAATGATCTATGTTATGAATAAATATAAAATACCTGTCTCGCTATTAGCGAATATTATAAGCGTAGATAACGTCTCGGAGAGTTGACTTGGAACTTTGGTGTCATAATAAAAAATAATAATATTGTTATTATCTATTATAATAGTCAGTTCTTTTTTGTCGGCCGGTATTTCAGAATTAGCCAAAATGTAGGAATAAATGCTACAAAAATTTTATAAGTTTAATAAAATTCAGTAGACTTTTTCTACGTAAGACATATGTAAACGGATACGTGTTTCAGCCTATTAGAAAATTCTTACCAAAATTCTAACCAGGTTGACTTTAAAAGTCTTTATAAAAATTTAGAGTTTATAACATCTGATATTTGAGACAAGTTCAATTTCTCATGGCAAAATTTCTTGAAAATTTCAATATACATGAAATTCAATACCTTAAATATGATAGAAAAAAAAAACATAGAGTTTGTTTTAGTGACCCAGTGAACTGCGCTGGAGTAAATATGCGACTGCTTTCTAGATTAGACAATGTTACTGGGTTTTTGATTTTTCAGGCGATTGTTTCATTTTATATGCCACTTACAAGACTTTCTTAATAATTGTACTGGAGACATATTTCTTCTTGACGCAGAAGATGTCGCGGGCAAAAGCTAGTAAATAATAAGTTAACCATAGAAGTAGCAGAGATATTAATATCTTATATGTACTTTGAACAATGCACGCCGACGCAAGATTACTAACGCCATACATCGCAGAGAGCTAACAAAAGATAATAAAGTGCTATCATTCATTTATCCATTAACTTCGACAATAGATAAATAATGAGAAGGATATCTTTATATACTACTAGCGTACCCACGCGGCTTTACGCGCTTTGATATTTAGTATTAAACTCTATATCTATGTTTCTCGTGCCTAATTGTAGAATAAATTACGCTAGTATTACTTAACTCTTGTATTGAAGGCGATATGAGGGTGAGGTCAACTAAGCAATAAGTAAAAGTCCTAATAATCAAATTGACACGTTTTAAAACACAGAGCCCAACTGTGTTTCATTTGTTGACATATTTACTATTTAAATAGTTCTTAAACATCGCGCTTTTCCCATATAATCTGAGATGTCAGGCGGTCGTTATATTTATATCTATTGTTTTATCTGTTGGTCTTTCATGTAACTATTTAAATGAATAAATATTTCTGGAGTTTCATCCAAAGCCGTACTATTTTCGGTTCTCGAGCGTAGGCTATATATGGAATTTACTAGGTATTTGTTTTACACCTTGGCTTTCATTCCATTGGATTTTTTGGTTATATAACTTATAGGCAGTTGTCCCACCGCCGGCGAGAAAGCTACTTACTACAGTCCATCAAATCTAAGAAGTACCGTTTGACAGTTCTGTCAAATAGAATAATAGGGATGGGTTTAAAAAAATCGATTACTATGATATCTGAATTTTAAGAGATCGATTACTATAATATCCGAATTTTAAGAGATCAATGACCATAATATCCGAAATTTAAGATATTATTTCTCTGTACTCTTTTCCTATATTTTTTAAATAAGTTATTGTAAAAGGTTGTTTATTGGTAAATTTAGGTTTTACTAGTAATCTGAGGATATAATACCGAAAAAATCTTAAGGTTCTAAAGGTCGAAGTCGAAGCATTTAAATAAAAGTAATGTTTAGGATATTTTTTTATTCACTACTAATACTGGAATCATTGTCGTCCTCGTCATCATAGTCATTTAAATTAATGACTAGTTGATTATCCATGAAATCATAGAATTTTACGTCTCTGTCGAAGTCGTCCATTATTATTTTCTTTGTTTTTTTCTACTACTTTTGACCAATCTTCTTGTGTAACTTGCGCACATGCTTCCTTTAATAAGCCTTCCATTTTCTTGACACTGAAGGGTGGTTTTGTGTTGTGTCTTGCTGCATAACCTGTAAAACAATTATATAATTTTTAGGTGGGAGACTTAGACTATTTTTTAAATTATAAAAGCTGGAGGCACTCGTGTTATGTGGCTACAAAATGTGTTAAGCTAATCTTGCAATATTTTGTTTGGTAATGTACAATTTTACACAACTGCGAAGAAGAAGGGTAATGTTTTATAGTATTACTGTACTTAACGGAAAATCTCAATTCACAATATAATATTTCAGCTTATTAAGAACAAGTTCTTGTTTAATATAATCAACTACTAAAAAATATTATTATATTATAAAGTATTACCTTTAACTTGGGCCCAAATCAGTTCAATGGCATTATATTGGCAATGATACGGAGGAAGTCGTATGACTTTGTGCCCGTGTTCTTCGGCTAATTGGTCAATAGCATAAGTCGGTCTTGGTGGTTTATGCAATTTCACTAAATGTAACAATTCAGCTTTTAATAGTGACATGTCGGCTTCCACTCCTTTTCTTTGCAGCCATGCCACCAAATCTGCTTTCTTATTGGCTGATATTGGTGCTTTATCAATTTGCACAGAGTGGTATGGGGCATTATCCATTATAATTGTGCTGTTAGGAGGGATATTCGTTAGTAAATTTAAGAACCACTCTTGGAACCTTTCCGCGTCCATTTCTTCATGATACTCTTTTGTGCTTTTAGATTGGAAAGCTAATAATGAATTTTCCACGAAACCTGCAGACGCTGATCCAGCATGGCATATAATGAGGCGTCCACCTTTCCCTATCGGCACTTTCGAGCACGAAGCTTCAGAATCATCTGTCCATGTTTTCGGCACAGAGTGGTTGGAATTTAGCCATGTTTCGTCCAAAAATATTACATTATCCCAGTTTATAATTTGTTTTACTTCGCGCAGGAATGTTAGTCGCTGCATAATTATGTCATGTCGCTCCATAACAATTTTTCGTTTGTCAACTTTTTTGTATCTGAAGCCAATTCCTGTTATTATCGTTCTCAACGACTCTATGCTTCCCCTGTACAGCCCGGCATCTTCTAAAGTTGCACATAACTTTGCCAATGTTGGAAATTCGCCTCTTGTATAATAACCATAGATATGGTTTCTAATAGCATGGCTATCGAAGTCATCGATACCTGTCACAGGTTTAGTTCTTTTCCTTTTTTTCGGCGTGTGAAGTACGTTACTGTCACTCCCCGAAGGCCCATATTTTTCACTTAATATTTTGCCGACGGTGCGGCTACCAATACCGAGAGCTTCACCGACGCGATCCCGAACTTGTGTAACTGGCAGTAGAGCTCCACCATTTTGACATTCACGCTCAAAATACTCGTGTAATTTCACCACCAATTCACGAGCCTGGCTGTTCAAAGTACGTCCTCTTTTCGACATGATTAATAAACACTTGCTTTGTTCAGAGTCCAGAAAAGTAATAGCCAAGTCACAAATTGTAAAAAACAAACGAGAAAGTAGGTACGCGCACAGTCAGCTTCCAAGATGGCGAGAGACTGCTGACGCGGGCGAGGGGGACCGCGTGCGCTTGTGGTCGGCAGTGTTGTCTGATAAAAAAAATCTTTTTTCTGGAGCTATTTCGCCTATATAGATTTATTTGAAAATAATTAAATTAATTTATTTTAGGGTACCTATGTATTAAATGCATTATGCGAACGAGCAGTAACGTGAAATTATACAAAAATTAAATTGCGCTCTACCCCTAAACATTACGTCGAAAATTCGCTTTCTGGCCGTGGTCTGACATTGGCCATAAGCGCTTCTAGCGCTTATAACATCGTAATCTGAGTAGATTATGGAACGAGGCATCAAATTTGACCATTTTGTCATCTGTCATGTATTTTTACAAAGTCGTTAATTGATAATTTGAAAGTAATAAATTCGATTTTCCGAATAATGTACACGATTTTTTCGTACACAATTGATTCCGAAGAGTCGCAACACTAGGAGCAGTGCCCTAACTATGTGACTTTGCAATGAGGTCAAGAATAGAACTATTAGAACTTATTTATTGTGTAAATATTATTTATTTTGCTTTGTTTGAAAGTTTTCAATTACATTTAGATATTAAGAATTGTACATTTTTAGATCCAATAATAAAACCTTTATAAATCCATGGTTTTACGAAAAAGGTTATCGAATTTGAATAAGTTACGCTTAAACAAAGTTATATCTGTTTGAAAAACATGAAACGTCAAACGGTACTTCTTAGATTTGATGGACTGTAACTATCGGCTATTTGATAAATTACTAGAATAGAAAAATACTAGAAAAAATCGACTCGGGTCACAAGTGAATCTCAGGCGGGAAACGAACCCGCAACCTTTGGAAATCCGGTCCAATGCTCTCCCAATTGAGCTACCGAGCCTTGCGAACACTCGACGATATTTTCTAGTATCTTCCTGATTTTACGCTGTAGGCCAGCGTTGTTTCATCAATGAGAGGAACATCCTCTCGTATTCGAAAGAAACATTTTTACAAATGTTTGGTCAATCGATTAAGATGAAACATCCATGTTAGATTTATAAATTTTTATATATTTATGCATTTTCAATGCGATCTTATAAGATAAATTACTGATAATTTCCCGCCTGAGATTCACTTGTGACCCGAGTCGATTTTTTCTAGTATTTTTCTATTCTAGTAATTTATCTTATAAGATCGCATTGAAAATGCATAAATATATAAAAATTTATATATCGGCTATTTTTTCGCTCAAGAAACGTACAATAGACATTCTGTGTAAACAAAAAGAGACGCATATACTAATAGTTGGTTGCTGCCTGTTCACATTGCCGGCGAGGACTCGTTCCACTACAAAAGCTCGCTTGGTGGTCAGAACTCACGATGAGAGACCAACTAACTGTCATTTCTCGAGAGGGCGGCTTTAAAAGTACAGATATTGTTATTTCGCCCGTCGCACCGCACATTTGCTTATAGCCCAGCGACAAAACTATCAGAACTACACCCTGGCTTCCGCTGCTCGCTAACTCGATTCTAGCTTCTAGTTTTACTCCTTACTCGTTCATCGTTTCCGGTCGGAGAACTGCCATATCTACTCTGATGTCCTCCATTCATGACATAACTTGGGCTAAAAGTTAAGTAATCGAATAAAGTATATCCTTGCGTTGCTTTCAACAATCCCTTCCTTGGCTAGAAAGGTCGAATCAAGCACGCCACTACTTCGTAGGGTCAGTTGTAGAAGCTTAAAAGAACACATTTCTTGTCCAATGCCTGACATATTTTCTATGTGGGTTGTTACTAGTTCTTAATAAGCCGTTGTTAATACGTAGCTCAGTTCACCAGATATTAATTGCGGACGGAGCCCTAATAATTTGCATACATTTGCATATATATTACATAAATTGTTAATTTACTAGCTAGTCTTTTGTTTGCTGTAGTTTGTAACTGTTATACTACGTGTTGTGGGCATTATTTCAATATTGGGACGAAATTTATTGGTAAAACATTTGTTTTGGCTGATTAAATCGGTATGGATTATGTTGATTTCACTTTTGTTAGTAAGAGTAAAATCGCTCAATTTGAATATGGTCATATCCAGTAATTTGAATTTATAAGTAGGTATTATTTTCCTTAATGAAAAACTAATGTCAAATATTGTTATTAATTGGCCACGTCTTAAAACTGAATAAAGCAGTAGGGGAATAAAGATTTCATATTTCATGAACTAAACTAATACGATACAATAAGTTTTATGCTTACGTCAGGACACGTGGAACTTTTATATAATGTATCAAACGAATCCGAACGAAAGGACGACATCGCTTCTGCTTCTTCATTCTGTGCATATTTTCAGCAAATCTGCGCCTATTTTGGGTCTAGAAGATATTTGGCTAGCATACTTCAGTCATCCCAGCTTTCTAAGGCATGCGACAAAAATAGGAATACGTCTGTATTCTAGCTTGACGTGGATTGTTGTTTCCTTTGTTTCAGTCGAATGTCGAGAGTTTTTGCTGACCCATGTCACCGATAACACTTAACATTGTAAACACGGCATCAGCAAATCTAAATTAATAAACTTCTTTTTCAATCTTTTCTGTTCTGTACTACTCTATTCTACTTAAAAAACTAAAGCTAACTTAAGAAGACAGAAATTTTCGTGGTTGGCGCCCATGACCAGGCGTAGTTCTAATCAGGAGAGATGAACATTCACCCGCGGACGATGGAGGATCACGGTCACACCGAGATCCTGGGTTTCCTTTATTTATATTTGCGATATAAAAAGTCTATGATATCTATAATTACTAGTAATTGTTTAATAGATCAATATGTAATTATTTAAGACAGTCCCTAAACAACACCCTTCTTAAAAATTACTCGTACTTCTGCAGTTTCGTGATTTTTATCACTATAGTTAATTACTGTGATAGTTGACATGTATTTAAAAAAAAAATTAAGTATGGGTAGAAATTATTTAGTTATTTAAACTATAAAGAGTTAACCGTATGTAGCGATGTGGGGACTATTCTATTTATACGTATTGTATAAGTGCTCGCTAATCTATTTACGTTTGACATAACAATTTTGTTTCTAGTTAAACTAATTTAAAAATAACTTAAATACTACTTTTAAATTAACTGAATTTCTAAGTTCAGTATAATACTTTTAAATGCTATTTTCCAGATGCCTTAGAATAAAAAAGGTCGTAAAAGCAAAAAATTAACTTTAAGAATTTCATCTGAGGTAGCTTTTGAGCTTGCTAATTAAGAATTTCGGTACTTCTTGTTACTGCGTGAATTATATACTAGGTCTTTTTTTTAATTAAAAAGGATTTGGGATTTATGTGTGTATCCTGCGAATGTATGCAAGTAATTTAAATAGTATTTTTAATTTAGGATTCTATAAACACGCTATACGAAAAACAAAAGCTCGATTATCATTAGTGTAGTATTAAAATAACTCTTTATACATATTTAGTTACGTATATAATAAAACTTAAAGATACGCAATCGGAGTTCATTTCCAGTATTTGTATGATAAGCTTAAGTATTAGAAATAGCATTTTTTTACGTCTTGTATTACTCGTTATTATATCATGTTACTATGTACTGTAGTTACCATCATTGTATCTCATTTTTTTTTATATTAGGACCCATGACTCAGCCTAAGCTACTCCGCCAAAAACAGAGTGTCGCATTGGCGCCGTTGCAGAGCTAAAATATATATAACAAATTAATATACAACCGCATAGAAATGAATATACTTAAATGTATGTACAAATGAATATATATGTATGTAATGCATGTATGTAATCGTTATTAAATTTTGATAATTGAATTACGATCCTAACCATTAGAAAAATGTCGAGTGAGTTTCACTAAAATACATAAAGATATTTAGTTCGAGGAAAAACTTCTTATCATTTAACTCTATTCAAACAGTTCATTTAATTATATTCAAGAAGTTGAGCGTGACTGTCAAAAATGAAAATGAAGAATTACTTGTAATACAGGGCGCAGTTTTTCTACGAAGATTGAAGCCCTATTTTCGAATATTCGTTACTAATTTTATTATAATTAACGGAGACCTGCTATACTAATACAACAACGTCCAATGGAGATCGTACGTAACACAGTTTAAAAAGCTATCGTTAAGTGCACCATTGCGTTGCGGTGAATATTATGAATTGTTTACCTAAGTAGAAATTAAAACGAGACTGAGGATGCTATCAAAGAGTTCATCTTTTGTTTTAACGGTAAATGTACTGTAATTTACATTGGTTGAATTTCTTTAAAGTTATAGCTGCATTTTGGTTTCATTAGTTGTGTTTTCTTAAGGCTGATTGTAATAAGTTTATTGATTTTCAATAAATTCCCTAGTAAATTTATTGAAAACCAATAAACTCATTAATATCGGTTAGTCACTAATAGTTATCCCCACTGACGGATAGGGCTAAGGTATAAAAGTTTTATTCCCTAGTTATTTCAATTTAATGACAGAAGGTTGGTAAGCAACGAAATTAAAGTGGGCCTGAGGGCTTACCATGATTTCTTAGCGCGATGCTAGTTAGATTTTCAAAGTGAGACACCGCTATACGCGATCTATAGTTTCGTCTCTTTTCAACAGCTCAATTTGAATCGCTATAAGACATGATGGTGTGGTCTCAGCTGGTCTATCTTTTACTGGTGATATGTCAGTCTGCCTGTACGTAGAATTAGGCTTTTCATGTACCGACATGAAAAGCCTAATCTAGTTACCGAAATAACAAACTGCATTCTTGGTAAATATTCTCAGTAAGTAATGTGTTACAATTATTACACCGTTTATACTCTTTAATTTGTGGACTGTGCATAAAATTGTTTTTTTTTTTACTAGAATTACTTAAGTTTGGCTGAGGGCGCAACTGTGTTGTGTATTAAAGCAACATTTTCTTCTGAGCACAGTTTCGATGGATTGAATATTACTACGAGTGTTATAGCTCAGTAAGATACACCTTAATAGTAGTTTATGATACTGTTGCATAATAAGGGTTCTTATAACATGAGTGTGTTTTAAAAAAACGAGCCGTAGGCGAGTTTTTTTATAGTATCACACGAGTGTTATAAGACCAAGTTATGTACAGTGTCATACACTACTTTATCTACTCTCATACTATATTACGTAAAACAATGTTGCAAACAAAACCAAACTTTGTTTAAATATTGAAAAGATTTTTTAAATGTCAAATGTTGGCGCCAAGGTGCAAACATCGATTGTGAATGCGTGTTGCGTCGTCGCGGACTCGTTCATTGAAACCTTTTTAAAGTAGAGGTTCAACCTCCTTGGTCCAGCTGGAGGTTGTATAGGTGTATCGTTATGATTAAAAAGTTATATTATGATACAGGTGTCCATACAAGACCTGTATCGTAATTAAACTTTTTTTTTTATTATTTTTGGCCTGTACGTAATGTTTGTCATAAGCATTTTGTTTTCAGTTTTAGAATCTTTGTATTATAGTATCAGAGTAGATAAAAATATATAATTTCCCCAATTCACCCATTCAAATGTCGATAAATATTGTTTTAATTACATTTCAACACATGACTATATAATGACCGTTTGTAATAAAACAATGGATGTATTGCAGTGCATGAAATGTCTAAGGCCGTATATGAATTATTATATACTTGAATTATTTAAGAAGGTACAAGCAACAGCATATTTATGAATTTTGTGCATTTGCTTTATATTAAATGACATTTTTACCGTTCAATTTTGTGATAATACAACCATTAAACAGTTTTCTATGATCATCCTACGAAAAAGAGGCTCATGCGAGCTCATGAAACCCAGAAATGCGAGTTTAGAAACAAAATTATATGTCTTTCACCAGCAAGTGCTTTTCGGGATGAAACGGGCCATGTAACGCGTTTGATGTAAATGGGCGGAAGTAAGAACTGTAAGTGATCGTACTTCTTAGAAATATGTGAAATTACGTCAATTTAATATTCATTGATGATTCTTATGATACTTATTCTTTAGATATAAAATGTAACTGGGTCGTTCTTCTTTTTTACCGACAATGGTCTGTCCTTCGTCTTATTATGGCATCTCGTTGGAGAATTGATATTTAAGGTTTTTTAATTCGGTTCGAATAAACGTCCATATTTTTCTTATCTAATAATATTATGTAATTTTTCATTTTCTCCAACCAACATATTTTTTCGTTTGTTTTCCGTTAAATACTGTGACAGAGTGGTAAGCCGAAATGTGGTCTCCACAGAAAAAGGCCACTCTGTCACATATTTTTTTTTAAAAACCAACATTAAAGAAGAATTAATATTTGCCGCAAAGGAAACTTTAATTAATCCTAATGACAACACAGATGCAATTTCTTCTAAATTCCACACAGAAACCACAATTATGGATAGTTCAAAAACCAAAAAAATAGAAAAACGTCGTTTCATTGTCGGTAAAAAAGAAGAACGACCCAACTGCTGAATCTTAAAAAAACATATAACTTTAAATTTCCGACGTATTTTTACTTCAATTAACTCATTTTATCCAGGAACCAGAGTATAAATACGTACAATCGAGGATTAACACAAAATAATGCAAAAGTTTGTTTTGCATTCGATGTTTGTCTGAATCATAACGAGTAAACAAAAAACTAAGCCAATCGTTACAATCGTGATTTTATGAACTTAAATGAATATAAAAGTCTTTTATAAACTTAAAAATATGCAAACATCGGCCCAACCCTCTTCATCTGATGTGTTTTATTTATGAGAAGCGTGTAAGTTTATTTTAATATGACCCCTCTTTATTTGCTCCTTTTTCCAGGGTATTCTGCAGAATTTTAAAGAACAATGCACGACTTGTTTGATTCAGTGGCTAAAGCCGATGCTAGTGACAAGTTACTTAAGAAACAAAAGTTTTTCCTCACTGACAATGGTAGTTTTTGTAGTCAAGTATTTGTACTATGATATTTCCCAGTAAGAGACAAGTTAGGCTACTGGCTTACTAAAGAGAATTTTAATATTACTCTTTATACAAGTGATCTCCAGTACTGTATGTATTGTTGAATAAATAGATGCATGTTTAGGGAATTTAAAAGGTGAAATTGTTTTTTTTTTAATTGAATAATTTCAACATCGAATAAAATAAAGAAGCAAGAGAACATTTCTGTCGCTCACAAATTACATAGGCAGATCGGCTCCAAAAAAAAAACACTTATGAGATTAAAATTTTACTTCTCTTCCTCCTCACGTTCAATGGATAAGACATCCTGGTGACCAGGGCAGACTCATCTTACACGAAGCTAACACCATGTTTGAGTTGATCAACTTCGGATACGAGAACACTTAAAATGTTTACTTATTACAATTCTATGGGGCTCATGCGTGGCCTTTCATCAGTGTCCCTAACCACCATTTTGTTTTATTGCTTTTTTTTAAGAAGCTTTTCAACTTCAAGTTACGTGTCTTAAGGGACCAATTCGCCAATTAAAATGGGAGATCAAGTAGGAAGTTACGATGCAAAATATTTTGCTGGCATTTATTCAGTTGATGAATGCTCAAAGAAATAATAAATCCTGCAAAGTATAGAAGAGATAACTTAACTATATTAGAATATGCACGTTTCTTTGTACTTGTAGGAAAATCAATTAATATTATTATTATAATGACTTTTATGAATAAATCTTGTTGTTGTAATATGTTGACCAATTGCATTTAACTTGTGTATTTAAGAACATTATTGAACACGCGACTATATTTCAGTAGAAACACAAAATTGGTACGAATTTACGGAAATATGTAACTAATAAAGACGAAAAAAATAAAATTCAAGGTAAGAGATCACTTTAATTTATTTACGAGTAGCACAAGTCGTTCACATACAAACAATGAACTTTAGTTGAACCTGTTTAACTTTAACACGTAATAAATAATAATAGTCTTGCTCGTCTGGGGGTCATAATCAACCAAAGGCGACGCGTGAGGGTGCATACTTGGGTTTTTAGTGGGTTGACCGTCAACCCTAATCAGGCACTAGGCCAAGCAAAATAAAACTCTGACTCACTCTTACCTAAATTATTAAGAAGTAATTTTTTTTTTATGTCTTTCATTAATGGAGCTTAAGTATTTTATGTGTGAAAGTACAATTCATTCCTCATGCTGCATAAAAAGCAATCACCTTTTTGACCCGTTCTATAGTATTAAATTATATGTAAAAATTGTAAAGTTCAAATTGCAAACACCATATTTTTTACATTTTTTGTTATATTTCTTCCACCTCTTGTGATATCAAGTCCAACATCGTATAAATAAGGCACTATTGAGTATTTACGTAGCGGCACTAAAATAATAATGATACTATGGACATTTAATACTTATTAGATGATGATAAATTTGGACGTTATGATACTAAACACAAAATGCTATAAATATGTAGCTTAGTGAAATTAATGACTCTATGACGTGCTATATATATTCAGAGTCAGCATCTGTAATGTGTAATATGTCACAGACTACATTTATTTCAGACATATTATTTCAGATCATAATTTTATTAATTATGCACAGAAAAAAATATACTGAAGTATATTCTTTTGACCCAGGGGAATGCTATGTGACTTCGACCCGCTGCGGATGGGCGTCGGGGATATGTGCGGACTTCTACTTACCGCACTAAAATTCCTAGGATGCGACTAGCACTCACCAGCAATTGATCACGACGGTTTGGCCCATAAGGCCCCCTCACGACGAGGGATGCCCGGGTACATGACGAGAATCTCCCCAGATGTGCAAGGCATGTACAATGCTGATGGTAGAACCACTCATCTGCCGTCGGCTAACCTCGCTACTTACGTTACTGTAAGCCACCCAAATCATTTTTACGTACGCTCAGCGTCAGTTTAGGACTGTGGCTGCCTCTTAGCACTCTCTTCTGCTGAAAGAGGGGTAAAAGAGACCACCCTCCACCTGGCCTGTGCAGGAGCTGGCTGCCCTGAGCCAGGAACGCCCTTCCTTGACTGGGCACGTCTGAGCGCCTCTGACAAGGATTTGGGCCGCATATAGGCGCCATGTCCTTCCCTTCCTCTTTCTTCTGAGAAGGAATGTATTGACGTCCACCTTTCTTACTTTCTTACCCGTTCAGCGGCCTCTGGCCGCAAGATGATGTCCTCGCAGAAGGTGACCGACGCCTCCCATGATTTTGCTCGCCACCATTTCACTAATTTTCCGCTGCACTGCCCATGCTGGATACAACGTGTGCTGGGCGGAATCTTCTACGGCGCCGCACCCGTGATATGATGCCGCCGGTTCCATCTTGATCCGGTACAGTTACTTTTCGAAGCATCAGCAACCGGTATTTTACTGGCCCCTTCTTTCTTCTGCACACTTCTCTTGGAACGGAGCGAATAGCAACCAACGTCCAATGCTACAGTCCCCAACAGTGGCGTCAATACGCCACTGTTGGGGACTGTAGCATCTCCTCCCAGTGCCCCATGAGCACTTCTTATGTAAGCTATCGGACTCTGTTCAGTTCCTCTGGGGCCGGACTCTCTGCCCGCAGCCTGGCTTCCTTCTTCAGCAAGTAAAGCTCCCTGAGAACCCGTGATTCCAATTCCCATGTCAGTGTACTTCTCACGACACGGTACTTCTCACGACAATATCGGTCCTCTTACTTTACGCTGGGCAGTCACCATCTATCCTCGAATTAGTTTCCCTGAAATTCTAACAATAGTCGTCGGATTGCTACGAAACTTATCATACGCTTGCCAGAGAAGCACAAAAAAGCCTGCAAATAAAAACATCGCAAATAGCATTTATTTTTGACAACAGAGGCTACGTTATTGTTAAAAACAACAATGACCACATGTTTCTACTCAAATTATTAAATTTTTCATTTACGAAAACTATATAATTTCAAAAAAATTTAAATACAAATTATTCTAAAGCTAACATTTCTCAACAAACAAAATCTTAACATTTTCAATCGCATTATAAGTGTACGTTATTGAAGACCAAATAACATAAATTATTCCATAACCGCGGTGATTGTTTAACCGTTCGAATAGTATAAAATAGCTATGGACTACTTCAAAAGGCAGCACTCAGTATTCAACCGGCGTTGCGAACGGTTCCAGCAACTTTGATAATTTCATCCACGTCGCGACAGCCAGTGTTGTTAGAACTAGTCCTCATAATTTTACTCATATCGTATCGATTGGTTAAATTGAGCGCGCAAAAATGAGATGAAGTATTCGAAAAGGTTTAGAATGATATGCAAGATTTTATTTTGAACTCTAAACTGGTTTCCATCACCCATTACAATAATCATGACACCATTAATTATTATTAGTCATACTTAAAAACATAAAGGGACTTGATTGTGCAAGGTCAATGGTTAGGTTAGATAAGGTAGCGCGTACGGTCTATAATTGCTGATATTAAATGCAAGCTTAACCTTACCAATCCGCATTTGACCCGTGTACATCATGTCCTTCTCTCCTTAATTATGAAGTGCCTCAAACTATAGGGAGAGTTGTGGCCAAGAAGTGGAGACATTAATAGTTTGACGAAAATAAACATGTATATAATAATAAATAATAGCGGAAGGGGATTTTTATAAACCTTGTTATATAAACCAAGTTGAGAGAGAAGAATGAAAATATTTGAAATTTGATACTAATCAAATAAGAAAAACATTTTTTTATTGAACGACGTTTTTTCAATTGGACATTACAACCCAGAAAGACAGGTAAATAAATAAATGTTTACAAAATAAGGGCGTTGATTCGTATTTTTAGCAAATAGTAACATTTGCTTAAAATACGAATTATGTACAATTGTTGTAAATATGTTTGTATTTATAAATAATTTGTCATATGATGTTAACACAAAATACTTTCATTTAAATACGTTTACATCGAAATCAGCAAAAAGGTTACTTTAAAATTTAATACGTAATACTATATTGCGCTCTTTACACTGAGTTTCTTATAACTGTTATTTTATTCATTGAAACTACCAAGTACTAATTTTAAAAGAAAAATTAAAATTATTTCGGAACTTATGAAATTTGGTTTCCAAAATGACCGGAGGGAAACCACTTAAGGTATTCTTCATATCATTCTTAATTTATTATATGTGACATTTTAATACACATAATTTGCATCGATTCATTTTTATCATTGAAAGTAATGGATCAGCTTTATATTTTTCAGCGAAGGCTAAGTACGTTTATTTTATCACACAATGTGTGATTTACAAACGCTATGATTTGCTAATCATAGATAGAAAATAGATAGTTCATGTTATTCATGATAACTTAGGCTTACTAATAAAAACACCACAATACAATTAGAATGTTTGGAAAAAATTAAAACCAACTTATATTGATAAAATATTTTTATTAATTCTTTTCAAAAAAGCTTTACTGGCCACTTTTTAAAGTTTAATACTTTATCTACAATATATGCTTATTTCTTCGTACATTATTTGCAAGGTTTCATCAAACAAATGTACTCCTGCACCTTAAAGTATAAAAATGCTTTCCATAGCTTATTAAAATTTAAATGTGAAATACTCCACCTAACAGTAGTTTGCAGATTTATTGTGTGTTCATTGCACTAAAATAATAATAATAAGCACCTAAATATTAACATAGAAATCAAAGTAATTTTATAATAATCAATGCAGTTCCCAACACTAGCGACAACGGAATGCACAAGAAAATGAAAATGAAAAATGGCGTAACTTGCAAGTTTTCAAAAAACGTTCCCACAAACTTGTGAAGTTTCAGTTGAAAGCGCAATGTTTGAAAGACGCTTTGCATAATTGGGCCCATCATTTATGACGGCGAAAATTGAAACGAGAAACAAATTATACGTATGAATTCGCCTTTCAACTAAGCGAAAAAGTTTGAAGTCATTATTGTTTTTTCATTTTGTTTCATGCCAGGAAATTGAAATCCGATTTGTATCAAGAAGGCATAATTTAATGCGGTACATTTTGCCGCTAAAATGTGTTGTTACATGAATTAGTAAACTCTCAGAAATCGATTACGCTATCAGGATAAGGAATCAATGCTGCATTGTGTTTAAAAAAATGAAGGCAAGATCGTGTCTTGTGTACAGCATATCATAATATAACCTGCATTTCGCTTTTTACTCTGTGATTAACTTAAAAAAACAACTAAATTGTTAATCGCCCATACCAAAAGTAACGGTGTAAAATATGCTTGAATGGCAATATTTAATATTTTTGTTCTTGTATATTTATATACCTTCAGAGAGTAAATATCCCACAAACTCATTAATTAATGTCATACTAAAGTAATAGTTGGTCTGACATGTAAAAATAAATTTTAATGTTTAGTACATAGCAAATCAACATTGTGCCTGAAGCCTGTACAGTTTTTTTAATTATAGATAAAAGAATATTGAATTTCGTCAAAAAAAGCTTTTACTAATTTGAAATATATCAGACTTTTCTGAACATTTTTTAATAAAGAATCGTCTCCTTTCAGTAAAATATCTTTAATTACCGAAGTATTTCTTAAAAGTATTTTTTAATTTGACGTTAAATAAAATATTAATTTGGTTTTTGTATTAAAGACAGGCATTATATGTGATACAAATTAGTGCACACTCTGTAGAATTATATCAGTAAGATTAATGTAAGTTTTGGAAGGGCGACGCCAACCATAGGGGATGTTTTATTATTGTAAATCATAACTTATCTGTCCCATACAATCTCAAATTAAAATGTTTATTCGACATTTACATTTATTATACAATTATTACTGAATTACGTATCGCGTTCATTTATCTGTTTTTATTCAATTAATTTTATCCTGACGTTTCGATGCTAATGGCAACCTAAGCTCCTTATCACCTATCTAACCATCCTGTGTTAACGAGTGATGAGTTGGTGTGCTCTTCCAGGTTCAAGCTGGAAGAGCACACCAACTCATCAATCTCACATCACTGAGGCCTGAGTGTAAAAATATTAAAGAGTGCAAATCTTACAATCGCGTTTGAGCGAATATTTGTGTGATGCACCTTATAACTATAAAAATAAGTTTTCTATTGAAATACTTTGACTCAAACGCTTTAGTATCTGTCTGAAGGCTGGTTTCAAAGCATTTGTTCCAATACTAATTAGACCGCTCCCGTCTGACACCACTGTCAAAACGCGTCATATCATGTGACCAAGTTCAATCAAGTAGATGAACGTCCGTCATTATCTAAGACATAGGTAAGTACTTATGTGCTTCGCTAAATCAATAGTTGCTCTTATGTGAACAGTGAGATAATACCCAGTTTAGGGTAAACACCACAAAATTGAGTAGATAACGAGTAAACACTTATATGTTACATATGAGACGTGGCCGTTTTACTAATAGCAGACCGAGATTATCTATGCTGATGGCCGCATGAGACATTTACAAACACCGCACGGTCCTTGAAGAGAAAACGCGAGTACTACTCGTAGCTGTCACTCCACGCTACAATGGATGCTTGACAATCAAACGTTAACCCTGAGTAAGTCTAATTTGGTTATAACAGTTCGCGGAAAAATACTCAAAGAATCGGTTGTATGCGGAAAGACTAAGGCTTCTGATATATTCAAAACTTACTGTATTAATAAATCTTAACAGTATATATTTACCTATTCAAATTTGGCAACAAATTAGAGGTTAAAGTAAAACAATAACGCTTCTTCGAGTCATGACAAAACATTTATTCACAGAGCGATTTGGACACGGTCACCGAGCGATTTATAACCCTTTTCCGATTTAATTAAATTCAATTAGCCGATACAAATCAGTTGGCTGACTGGTGCCTAGTCAATTAATTGTACACAGGGAAAGTTGTATGCGGAAATTGAAATTTTGCTTCGATTTAAATAGTCCAAAGAGATTTATTTGCTTTTTGTTTGTTGGAATTACTAATTTCCGATCTGATGTTTCAAATTCGATGAGTATTTCGGAAGATCAGTTGAATGTTCTGTTAGCAGTTGTTGATGTCTTCCGTAAGATTTACTTTGATTGTCAGTAACGGTAATAATTTTGCTTTTGAAGTCTTGGTTGAATCTTATTTTTGGAATTATTAATTGGAATAATTATACAGAATATATTTAGAAAGATACCTATATTTAGAATTTAAAAATTAGTTTTTGTTTATAAATGTTTTAGTATCAAGTGATTTCAGTACAAGTGGCTCATAATATTTTTTACTATACCGTTTATGGTTCTCATATGGTAAGAAACGTTGAACTTGTGCTAATAAGTTGTTGGTTAATAATATCACAAGCATTGAGTTTTCCTATGAGGCAAACGACTTGCCTAATACGATTGATATATGATTCAAATGAAACCTATTGCAGCCAAAAGAAAAAATTAACCCTTAATGATTTATTACAAAACCTAGCAGTGTCTATTTGATATTGAGAAATGTGCTAAAGTATTTTATATAGATAGTTTTTAAGTTTGTTAAAATTGGTATGTCAGAGACAAGACTAGCCCTTAAAATAATAAGAGAAACCATATTAGAGTTGCAGTGGGTGAGTAGCTCGTAGCACTAAATAAGCAATCATGAATATCGCAGAAATATAAGATTATAATTCTTGTAAAAGATGTTAATGTTTTATATTTATAAAAATTGTAACGAAATAAGAAATTATATCAATTGTCAGGTGGGACAAAAATCCAAATTAAACTATTGCTACTAAGGAATTGAAATTTTAAAGTCCCTAATGAGTTTCGTTTTTTTTGTAGGATTTCATTAAATTATTTTATTAATTTTACTTTCATTGTTTTTTGGATTGGTTTTTGGTTTGACACCGACCGCTTTAGTGGCTATATATAGTGCATCATGTTATTAATAATTTCATGATTTACACCTGTAAATGTTATGGGAATTGATTGTTGGTGAAGCGATTAGTGTGTTCGACCTATAATTGTTAATTGCAGGTTAAGCAACATTCGTAATCGAATCGAATATGTGACCAAAAAAAACTATCTCAAGTTCCCTACACTGACGCTGGTGTGCAATGGACGGCGTTGTAAATTATGATCCGTGTTAAGAATAAAAAATAAATACTTTCGATAAATAAAAAACATTTAAAAGCCTCCAAGTAAGAAAAAAAACAACAGAACACATAAGTTATTGTAAGATAACATTGAAAAATGCATAAAATATATAGAAATTATAAAACAGAACAGATTTCAAAAGACGACACGATTTTATGTTTGTTGAAATATAAAATATTAATTTTCTTTAATATACATATCTTGTATGCATATTTCCTATAAATTTTAAAGTAGATGAGCGTCTTTCCATGAAATTGCTGACAATTATGAGCTTGGACAGTCCTGGGCAACTAAAAATAAGAGGAATCGTCCATTGGGCTGTCGCAGCCTACGTTGTTGCAGTTTTTCCATTCCACAACAGGTATTAGTTGTTATTTAATAGGGAACATTAAATAGCCAAATGTTAGGTATTACGGTGCTGTAACGTTACTTATGTAATTTTAGACAAAACTGAACTGAGTATGAGAAAATACTCCTACCTCTACTCTAACTCTTTACTTTGCTTGCTTGTCCTATAAAAAGAAGTTCAAAGTTGTAGCTTTATTATTTTATTTGTTTAGCCGAGAAAAACTATATGTTGTAAGGATGTTTAATTTTTAAATGCTCTCCCTAAAGTATTACACCATTTGCATAAGTGACGTTATAGCACCGTATGTGCGACATATTGTTCCATCTTTCTACCGAAGATGTAGGCTGATATTTTTTCTCTCCGTATTTTGTGATTGTTACGTAGACCGTACTCATACATGAGGTTATCATAATTTAAGTTCTTTATTTTAAGTTTTTTTAAACATCCAAATCTCTTCCCAAAATCTATCTTTTTGACCAATTCATCCCTTGGGAGGAACAGGTCAAATACTTAGGAATCATTCTGGTCAACAGGTTATTGTTTGTTCCTCATCTCAAGGCGTTCGAAACCGTGCCGCGTTTGTACTCGGTAGGCTTTATTATCTCATAGGGAAACGTAGTAAAATGTCACTTAGACATAAGGTGACCATTTACAAAGCGTGTATCCGCCCTATCATGATTAACGCCAGCATATGCTTTGCATAAGCTTCCGACTCTTACATCCATCGCTTACAGACCTTCCAAAACCGATTTCTTCGCAGTGCCACTGGTTGCCCCTGGTACGTTCGCAATGTAGATCTCCATCGCGACTTTAATCTCGACTCCGTAGTCAAGTTTATGAAAAATGCCTCCATGTGATACTTCGAGAAAGCCCCCCCCACCACCCGAACCCCCTTGTTATCAAGGCGTGCAACTATCAACTCCCATTTAAGACCTTCACAGCCCCCCAACGACTTCGCTTTCGACGTCCACGGTCCGATCCCAATGATCCGATTATTTGGGCAAATGCTTCTCCAATTCGGGTGGAAAAACAGGACAGACATAGTCCAGTTACTCACCATACAAACACCCATGTAACGTCTAAAATACAATCTAAAGTATTACCTTAAATCTAACATCTTTTTTAGTTGTTATGTAAATTGCACTTCCTAAATATTTTGACTTCCCAAAATGAGTTTGTAGTCACCCAATGCGTTAAGGAAAGAACTATGTCTGACTTTTATCGTGTCAAAAAAAAAAAAAAAATTATCATCCAAAGCACTTAAGTTACTGACATAACTTGTTAAAATAGAATATAGTAGCCAGCGACTTTGCGATATATTGCAGAACTCATAACCCATAAGATGAAAATTTCGAGTCACGACAAGTACACTCGTCAGGTCGAAATCTAATCTAAAGAAGTTGAGTGAAGCCGCTGGATATAAATAGCATAGAACCATCCACAGTCATACACTAATATACTTTTAAGACGACGATGAAGTATTTATGTATAAAAATCATCAGATATAATCCATAGTCACGAGAAATATAATATTTATGACATTTTACACTGATTTTCGTTTTTATTGTATGTAATATAAGAAAACTCACCTATGATAATTAACTTATGAAAGATTTTACCCTACAACTACATCACTTTTCATGAAAAAGGTATCAAGCCCGAAGTCTAATCACATCAAGACTTGTAATAAATATAGTAAGTATTGTATAATTTGACTGCCCGCGTAAATATTCTAGAAGCCTATAAATATAAGAGACATAACAGTTATTGTATTCGGGGTAAAGTGGATAGTTTACATATTTATAGGCTATGGCAATAGGCCGCTATATTTATGTAAATTTCATCCGAGGCAGGTGTTTCGTAAAACGTTGGACGCTGTTTAGGGATGTCACAATCTAAAATTAGCTTTTTCTGACTTGCTTGAATTTAATAATTACTTATGAATTGGTCCCCTTTTTGTAATCCGTAATTTTTTTCAATATTTGTTTGAAATTCAAGTTTTGAATGCAAATATTTTTCTTAAATATTCTAACTTTTACCACAAAGAAGAACTACCACCACGAAGAAGTTGATGTTATGATTTAATCTGATATTGAATAGGCGTCTTAAAATGTGGATTCACAGGAGTAATCATAGTGAATATACGCTATAAAATACTTTTTAGGTTCTTTTAAAGGAATTTTTTAATTTAGTTTTTTGCTCTCTGTTCTGTTTCTTCAGAAAAAAAACAGTTTAAACCTTATTGAGCAATTAGTTAAGTGGCCTACACTCGTTGTTTCATTTAAATGTTTACTGTACAGAAGATTTCTTCAGTGAGATCTATTTTTAACAAGAAACAATGCAAACTGTTCCATTTTGTAAATCTTTGCAACCCTGAGTCAAATGTTAGTCCCAACTGATTTGCATAAGTTTGTAGTGGTTAATCTCAATGCTAGACGGTTGTTCTTACCTCCTGTACATTTTTATAGAAAGGTTTAGGCGGTGAAAAGGGTTAGAAAGAAACACATTTGAATATCTTTGTGTTATTTTAACTGTTTTCTTACATATTGTTCTTTAATTTCATTCTTGATCCTTTATACATGTTATTTTGTAGGTTTTGATATCTAATATATAAATTTATTAGACTGTGCTTAACAATTATTTTTTCGGATGTGTGAAAGTTACATAAATGATAATTCGTTTTTTATGAAAATGATTTCCACAAAAAAGTTGAATAACGCAAAAAAGAATAATAAAAACTTTAATTGCAAGATGATATACACAAAAATGGCTTTTCCCTATTGTTTCAAGTATTGTTTATACAATATAACCAAACTGGTCATCATACCATCATATTTTTCACGCTTCTCATAGCTAGCGAAATGTCTAGGAGCTCTATAAGATACTCTAACTATAGTATGGCGTTGTGATATTTTCCGTACACGAACAGAGAATTGAATACCTCATGATGCGCGTACAAAGTACTTTCAAAACCTTTAAGTTTTTTACAGTTGCAACACTTATCCATGTATTATTATTTTACGTCACAGAAGAACTGAGTTCTAATCCCGTTATCAAAAATAATAATGGTCGCTTTGTGAATGTTTAATACGATATAATTTAAGAGGTTCTATATGTGACGGTGTCTAAATCTGTTCGCATTTTTTTAATTTTAAATTGTTGCCGATAAAAGTCGAACACCCTATAAATATGTAGTTTTAATATCGTGTCAAGTTTTAGGTTCCGGCTTGTCATTTCATAATCATATTCATTCATCTTTAATGTGTAATATTACAAGTTGGTTTCAAATTTTCTTGGTTGTAGACGATGTTTCAGATTTTGAATCTAAGTAATGTTAAAAATTATGTCCAATATTAGTGAAATACGTCGAAAATAGTTTAACCCTTTTTAATATTGGTTACCATTAATCGTTCAAAATACACTAGCCGCAATTTTCAACTTTACCCTACGAGCAATTACAGTAATATTTCACATAAACACGTTTATTATAAGCAGCATATATATTATTCCAGGGCATTGTGTAAGAGTTCCTGATTAGCCTATAGAATTTTCCAAGGAGGATAACATAAAAACAAAGAGAAACATGTGAAGGAAAATAAGTTGCTTAATAAAGCCCTGTTATTATAATCTATTTTGTTTTGTTAAAGCTTGGGTATTCTATTTATTGGCTAAGGTAAAGGAAAGCTATAAAAATATAAGAAATTTCCAATATTATGCCCGGACGTGATAGCCGCGGTCGGTGCGAGTGTTAAATACAAGTCGAAGCCAATAAAAGTATACACAGCAATAAGTAAGTGTACACAACGCAGTTGTGAATATTGTAACTAAAGAATACTGAATTGAGATAAAACTTAATTTAAATATAGTAAACTATATTTACCATGTATAGAGTTTTTATTTTTCTACAAGTGCTTTCCTGCTGCACTCCAAATTGCTTATGAACTGGTAATGCGAAATATCAAACTCCTAAAGAGTACAACATCACTTCAATATTTTCATGTTTAATTACCAATTCATTACTGTCAGCTACAAATGACCTTTATGTTTTCTTTAATGAATTTGAAGCCAGAATAACTAACCACCATTGCGGTTTCAGTCTTTAATCAATAGCAGACAACTTTAGGCTCTTCGGCCGGGGCGTAAGACCAAATCAATGAACATTTATAGAAACCATTCGGTTAGAAAATGTACGCCAATATAGAACTTTATTTCACTTTACCCCAAAGCACAGAGTACAACACTTACATGTATGACTTATTTATGCCTAATGTGATCATTACACATATATGTAAAACCGAAATATGTCTTTAGGCCAAACACATTTTCTAACCGTGACTGTAATTTATTCCCGCCTTTATTTTAAAAATAAATTATACCTTACCCTTTTGTGATAAAACAGTGGCCTATTTATTTTACTCGCAGTGTTTCAGTAAGCGATTCAGTAGGCTAAGCGCGAGGCAATTTTCATAAAGGGTATCGTACGAAGTCCTTCGTTCGAAATTAGGGCCGCCCACACCTGTTTGCCTTAATACTACCCAAGGCGTTTCAAACGAAACCTGCATACACCTTGCTTTTTTAAAAGGGAAATAGATAGTGAAACCCTTTTGCAAAAGGTATTCAAAGCTTTTCGGTGGTTCTTAGACAAACACTTGAATTGGAACGGGTTGAATGCTTTTTTGTCTATTGTTTAATATTTATTAAATATTGGAAATATTTTCAATTTTACGGTTGAATTTTTGGATTTTCGTAATAAACAACTTTATGACGTACTCAAGCTCTTACTTTACGTGATTTTATAAATATTGGAATCTTATTACTTTACCATTATCAGCAGTTTGCTAACATGGGCATTGTGGGGGCACAAGTTGACCGCACCGATGCAAACACCTAAGATGATAGTGTACATTTAAAGGAAGGCAAAAGGGAAGGTCACTGCGTTCTATTATGTGTACGAAGAGTTAAAGTTTACCACTGGACATGAACAATGCATACTTATCAATTTAATAAATAACCTAACCGCACAGTTCACCACAGTTATAATGCAAAAAAGATAACTATCATGAGGTGAATAAAATATTACGTGGGCTCAATACAGATTGGTGGTAACTGCTGCTTCACTTCTTGCTTAGTAAGAATTGACGTACGTTTTTGTTCGTTTTTGTACGCCAAGTATTTCGATTTACATGAACCGAAACCGTCAACGACAGCTTGTGTTTTTTTTTTCACTAACCGATGCGAATGAAAATCTAGCATTTAAGCGCCTTTGACTTATAAAGATATTTAAATAAAATATTCAACACTTCGCTTGGGAATGCAATACATAACGAAAATAACAAATCACTCAGTAAAAACAAAACCCATACTCCGACACAATTTTACGTGCTTTCCTTTCTCGCCAGTTTATGTTTTACCTCATCGTATATTTTTTTATAACACGAACGCCCATTCGTATGAAAAATGAAATTTGCATATACAGTAAGTCGTGAAAGCGAATCCATAGTAAGGACAGCACAGTAGGGCCATTCACAAATAGGTGAATATTATTTAACAACCACCTCAAATAAGTTTAACATGCACTGTTTTATTATAATCAATATTTTCTGTTAAGCTTAATTCGAAACTAAGTGTTGAGTGAAGTGCTTTGAAATAAGGGCTGTCGTATACAACTCAGAAGGTTACGAATACTTTGAAAATTTGTACAAAGTACGACAACAGTACGAAAAACACAAATCTGTTCAGCTGCTGTGAAAATACTGCGCAAAATTTCATGTCAGTTATTCATTATTTGACTTAAAACCTCAGGAGTCTAGCTTTCCAAAGACCACAGGCAACATTATTATTACTAACAAACTAGACCTACTGAATATTTAATTTTATTTAACGTCCCCATTTTTACTTCAGCCAACTGGCAAAGTTCTAAAACCGCTGAGTATAATTTATTTACTTCAAGAAAGTTAGTCTGTGATAGTAAATTTTGTAACAAATGATCTACTCTGTGGTCATGATGAACTATGAACTTTCGTCCCAGCAAAGTTTTTACGGTTGAAGTTCGTAACGAGACGGCCCCGCAAAAAGCAATATGCAAGAAATTGTAGATTGTATCAGTCATTTTCGTATTTTCTTTCATATTTAAATTGCTAGTTTTTTAGAATTACTAATATTATAACCATAAGAAACCTTCATACGTATCTGAAGTACAGATAATCTATATAATGTATAATTGGGATACAGTATTAAACTATGCTTTAAATATACCTATTAAAAAGCATAACCATCTCTGTTTGGCATTATGGAACTGTTACGTTAAAATCGCAAGTAGGTTACTGAATTAAAAAACTTTTTATGTTTTTATTTTAATTCTGACCTTTCCACTTTTTCATAAGAGCAGTGTTTACGGGTCATGTAGGTTAATGGTTGACATAAATGTCAACCATATCGACTATATCGACTAAAATAAACGGGTATATGAAACATGAAACCCAAAACAGTTTAACTTTTTAAATTAATTAACTATAGCTTTGTGGGATAGGCTGCTAAATATGGTACGTCCATGGCTAAACGGGCCAATGGCATTTTACTATTAATTACTTACTCATTTTTCTTTTTGTTAGTATATAAGTTGTTCTTAGGTCAGAATGTTTTGTTTGCAGTTACTTATTGCTACTTTTGCGTGACGCCATCAGTCACTAGTGCCCAACTAAATAAGCATTTGAACACCTTTCTATTAATACTGGTTTCAATGAATTGATTAAAATAATAATCTTTTTTTTTAAATAGCTGTCCATTATAATAGTTACGATACATTCCTTTTATTACTTAGATAAAAGTTAGGTTTAGATAAAAAAAACATTTTTTTTTTGGGTTAAAAATAGATTATTTTTTCTTACTGTAGTTTTTCAGAACTAAAAAAATACGTTAAGTTGCTGGTTCCCAAACAAAAGTATAAAATATACATGGGGCGAAGCCTATTTATAACGGTAAATTGGGAGGAAAAATGGAGGTCTCCCGGCTACTCGTTAAAGGTCTCCTTTTGCCCTGGGAGATGTATAGTCTGTATAAATTACCATTTTATTTCACCAACGCCTAGGATCGGACAAAAGTTGCTTATTAATAGAAAATTTATACGGCGAAATAGCGTTGGGTGCAACGAAATGTGATGAGCTTGCAATTTGACGACCTGTGTTTTGAAAGTGACGATATTAGTATGTGTATTCTATGGGAAAGTTTTCTGTAACAGGATGTATAAGGGATAAAGTTACTAGTATGGGAAGTGTAAAGTAGGTGTACTTGCTTTAAAAGAGCTAGATATCGTTGTTTGATACACAGATGCATAATGAGACAAAGCTTCAGCATTAAATAGTATAGATATAACAATTAATCATAGAAATCTCAAATTTAATTACATTTCCATCTTGCAGTAATATAAAGAACACCCATTTAAAACTTACTCGTTAATCCAAAATATCAATGACTGGCTTTGATTGCAAATCTTTTTATTTATCTTTTGATTATCTGAAGTAGCCGGAAACGGTAGCCATTTGTTTGGAGGATCTTTACATAAACTAGAAATTCTGGAGATAGTAACCCTGATGGGTCTCGCAGACACAACTTGATTTTGGTGTTTTTACTCGTGGCTCATTAGTGAAATGCCTCATGGCTATTATATAAATAACTCTTGATTGATATTATTATGTGACCGCTCTATTCATATACTGAAATGTGCAATTGATTTAAGACTAAAATAAACGGGTATATGATTGATTCATTGTTGACTGCATAAAACACATACTCAAAAAAATTGATAGACTAGGATGCTATGCACTACTATCATTATATCTGCGGTTGACAGCCAATTGCTCCTCAGTGGCGC
The DNA here is from genome assembly GCA_927399485.1 of Calamotropha paludella. NCBI lineage: Eukaryota > Metazoa > Arthropoda > Insecta > Lepidoptera > Crambidae > Calamotropha > Calamotropha paludella. Next base: position 11,429,708 of record OV656803.1, on the reverse strand, counting down.
ACAGCGTGGAACAGATTGGGCACTGTATGTGGTATATACTGGCTATGCCTGGGTAGTTTGTGTGATATTAAAGACCGATATTGAATTGATTTCAATATTATTTAAGTATTTATTAATACTTTATAAGGGATCATTGGTATAATCGTAGTTAAAGTATATTTTAATGATTTTTCATAAATAGCTGTTTGACCTTCTATACAGAGAATATAAGAAACATTTAAGTAGTTCCTAAAGAAACAAAAACAGCTATCATCGATATTCTTGCTTGTTTTGGTATGAAACCTTTATTCAATTCTAAGCCATTCCGTCGTTTTGCAATTGCTCATATTACTTTGTTTTCTGTTTACGGAATGTAATTTAAGTTTTTAGTTCAGTACATTATTTAATAAAAATACTTTGTGTGTTTGTTACCATATATAGTTACCATTGTTACCATAAGCCTAAGAATAACAATTTTTATAATAAATTAACGCTACTGTAGTGACGCATCACGCAACCTGCTTGGTTAAAAGAAGAATTAGTTTTGTTTTAAAAAAAAAGAGAAGTTTTTGTCTTGACGTTGGCCGTCATGCATATAATTTGTAATTGTTAGCTTGTAGTAATTAAATATAGTTAAAATTAAATATAGTTTGTGCATCAAAGCATTCTTTATTGGCGTTTTAATGATCGATCCCGACAGATTGGTGGAGGCGCCGGGTATTTATTAATGCATAACGTAATTAAATTTTTGCCTTGGATCAAATGGCTAGCAAATTCGATGGAATAGACGGGGATGTGAATGAATTCATAGCGGAATTCGAAGTTTTGGCGTCGATGAGCAGTTGGAGTGTCGAACAGAAAAAGATAATTGTTGCCGGATATTTACAGGGAGCAGCGAGATATTTTTATGAAGAAGTGAAGTTGCAATGTGCTACATATGAGGAATTCATTACAAAACTAAAAGCAGAATTTCCCCCAACAGCAGATTATCTTAGTCTTTTTTTTGGCAAGAGGCAGCAAGGTGAGAATTTGTTGGAATATTTTTATGCTTTGAAGGATTTAGCGAGGAAGGCGAAGGTTGTGGAGGACGCTGTTTTTGTTGAAAGGTTTTTGAAATCTATTAACGACAGAGAAAGAGTCAGACTGAGTACAAAAGTATATAAGGATAAACAAGATTTAAGGGACACTATTATCCAATTGAATAAAATTTATGGTACGCCACGCACTGTTTCATTCAAACTTGAGGAGAATCAAGGACATATCGTTTCACGTGGTCAGCCCGCAAGAGCACTGGATTCCCGGGTTGCAGGGTCTTATGGAAGAACGTTGCAAGGCACCGACATCAGAGTTGGTGAGAGATACATGCGCTCACCTTACACTAATGTATCAAATTATAATTTAAGGAGCCGACGTTATCCGGCTCAAAGTTTTGAAGGAGAGCAGTACCCAAACGAGAGTGGGCGACCGATGAGACAGTAAGGGGAGCATCGGTGCCGTCCAGTAAAGGTACATCCTCTACACATCAGAACTATGGTCAGTGTTCACCTTTTATTTTAGTTGAAATTGGCGATAAAAGGGGTGTGGCATTACTTGACTCAGGAGCTTCAATATCCTGTATGTCTGAGAAATATTTGATTACTTTAGGTAAAACATATCGCGCTTTGAATGATCCGCGTAATGTTAAAGCCATTGATGGTAATTATTTGACTGTATTAGGTACAGTCGAATTGAATATTTTAATAAATAAATATCTGTATGTTTGTAATTTTTTTGTAATTAAGGATATTGCTCAAGACATTGTTTTAGGTCAGGATTTCTTTTATAAAAACCGAGTAGTGCTAAATTTTTTTAAAAATATAATGTCACTTGATAGTAAAAATATTGTTCAGTTTTGTTCTGGAAAAGATATCCCGATTTGTGCATCATATAACAATTCTATTTCATGCGAGAGAGAGGATATAGTTTTAACGAAGGGACATTATTTGTACTTCTCAGATTTAGTTGAAGTTAACGAGAAATATTTATATTCAAGCAACTCGCCTATGTCAGATTTCAATATTAACCCTTCCTTACCTGAGAATGAAAAGAATAGTTTGCAAAGTTTATTAATTGGTTTTAAAGATCGTTTCGCGTTTGACAATAAAAACTTGGGGCGATGTAATTTAGTGAACGTAAAAATTGAGACAATTGACGATATTCCGATTCATAGACCACCGTACAGAGTTTCTCCGATGCAACGTAAAATCATTGAGGAACAGATTCAACTTATGTTACAGAATGATGTCATACGAGAATCAAAGAGTTCTTATGCTTCTCCTGTTGTTTTAGTTCAGAAACCTGATCAAAGTTGGCGATTCTGTGTCGACTATAGGAAGTTGAACAAGAAGGTGAAAACTGATAGTTACCCTTTACCAGTTATAGATGACATTATTCATTATTTGTCTGCAGCTAAATACTTCGCAGAGTTAGACTTAAATTCGGGGTATTGGCAATAATGTTTATCAGAGGAGGATAAACAAAAAACTGCTTTCATTTCCACGTCTGGTTTGTTTGAATTCAATGTGTTACCTTTTGGGTTAAAGACTAGTCAAGCTGTTTTTCAAAGAACCATGGATACCGTCTTGGCAGGTCTAAAATACAAAAATGTCATAGTGTACGTTGATAATGTGATTGTCTATGGTAAGGATTTTGCCGATTTCCTTAACGCTTTATAAGAAGTTTTTGTACGGCTGAAAAATGCTAACCTCACACTTAAACCGAGTAAGTGCAGTTTTGGTTATAATAAGTTGACAGTGTTGGGGTATGACATATCAAGTGTTGGTGTTTTGCCAGACAAAAAGAAGATTGAAGCTATAGAATCGATTAAGACTCCTACGTGCACAAAAGAGGTAAAGTCAGTGTTAGGATTATTCTCCTATTATCGGAAATTTGTAAATAATTTCGCTAAAATAGCATTACCATTATGTAAATTATTGAGGAAAGATGTAAAATTTCTTTGGTTGGAGGAACATCAGGTGGCTTTTGATTTATGGAAACAGCGCATGTGTTATCCGCCGGTTTTAAATTATTATTCCAACGAAGAAGGCATAACAACACGTTTACATGTGGATGCCAGTAACGAGGCGTTGGGAGCGTGTCTTATGCAGGGGACCAAAGAGATGAATCCGGTGTCGTATGCTTCAAGAAAACTGAGTAACGCAGAAAAGAGGTATTCCACGACTGAGAAGGAATGCCTGAGTCTAGTTTGGGCATTGAATCTTTTTAGGCATTATTTATGGGGTATGAAATTTGAGGTTGCTACAGATCATAAGGCATTATGTTGGCTAAGGGAGAAAAGAGATATGAATGGTCGTTTGGCTAGGTGGGCGTTGTGTATACAAGGCTATGACTTCGGTATTGTTCATTGTATGGGGAAGCAAAATGTTGTTGCTGATTTTTTGAGTAGGAATCCTTTAAATATTGACGTTCCGGCTATGGAGGATGGTTTGCAGGTTTACAGTATTGAGCGGGATTTGGTTGTGAATCAACAAAGAGCGGATGAATTTTGTAATTCATGGGAGCAAGCAGTACGTCAACGTGAACAGGATCAGGAGCAAATGGTGCAGCGTAGTTTCAAGGGTTACCTTATTGATCAAGGGATTTTATATAGGAAGGTTAGGAATATGGATAGCTATCGCCATTTACTGGTTGTTCCGAAGCGTTTATTTGTAGAGGTAATGAAGGAATTACACGACAGGCCTTGGTCGGGCGGTCACTTAGGGTTGTCCAAGACTTTGGCGAAATTCAGGGATATTTATTATATGAAAAATTCGGCTAAGGAAATAGAAAAGTATGTAGCAAGTTGTCTACTTTGTCAACAGCGTAAGAAGGTTAATTGTATTGCTGAGTTACAACCGATATCGATAAACGGTTTACTGGAGAAGGTTGGGATAGATATTGTTGGTCCATTGAGAAAGTCGGTGAGTGGCTGTAAGTATATCGTTGTAAGCTTAGAATATGTATCGAAATATGCTATATGCAAGGCAATTTCAAGGTGTACAGCAATAGAAATTCAAAAGTTTTTGGTAGAGGAAATTTTTTGCAGATTCGGTGGGGTGAAAGAGGTTATCTCAGATAGAGGATCGGTTTTTAGGTCTCGCATAGTCAAGGAAACAGTAACTTATTTTGGGGCCGTATCCCGTTTCTCTTCTGCGTTTCATCCTCAGACTAATGGTTTAGTGGAAAGATTTAATAGGACTTTATTGCAAATGTTATCCATGTACGTTTCAAATAATCAACGGGATTGGTGTATTTTTTTGCCGTTAGTTTGTCACGCATATAATACTAGTTGCCAGTCATCTACTAGAGTTACACCTTATAAACTTATTTTTGGTAGGGAACCTCAGTTTCAAGCTGATTTAATTTTGAATCGCAATAGTGTCAATATCTCTAATGATCTGGGAGAAAGGGTTAATGTTTTAAATAGTTTAACTCAAAGAGCGATAACAAATATTCGTCGCGCACAAATAAAGCAAAAGCAATACTATGATAGGAAAGTGAAGAGTAATGTATATCGTGAAGGAGATTTGGTAATGGTTAATACGCCCAGAAGGCTGGTAAATAGATGTATGAAATTATCGCGGTTGTATCGTGGGCCATTTAAGGTTGTTCGTCGGATTGGTAATGTGAATTATTTAGTCAAGAAGTTAGGGATTAGTAGAGGTAAAGATATTATTCATGTAAACAGATTAAAGAAATTTAATATGCGTTTGTTTTAGTTATCGGGATTATATATTTTATGTATCGGGATATCTTTTGAGTTCTTTCGTATAAATTTTTATATGCTCATGTGTGAAAAGTATATTAATTTGTATAGTTCTTAAGCTAGTGTAACAAGGTGATTTGAAGTGTGTCTGGATATGGGGAATGATGGTACATTATTTGGGATTGGAAGTTGGTTATGGGATTTGTAGTAGCATAAGATAATTATACACAATGGGTCATAGACTCGTGAAGATGATAGTTTTGTCATTATAGTAGTCTTATGGAGGGGAATTGTAAATCTTTCATGTTGGGGATTAGGAAATGATTTGTTGTTTAGTTGGGATGGGAATAGTGTGGGTTAGGATATTTGAGCGGAGAGTATATTTGCGGAGATAAAATTGTGTTTCTTTTGATAAACAAAATTTTATTTTATTGGGAAGGGGAAGAGTGTAGTGACGCATCACGCAACCTGCTTGGTTAAAAGAAGAATTAGTTTTGTTTTAAAAAAAAAGAGAAGTTTTTGTCTTGACGTTGGCCGTCATGCATATAATTTGTAATTGTTAGCTTGTAGTAATTAAATATAGTTAAAATAAAATATAATTTGTGCATCAAAGCATTCTTTATTGGCGTTTTAATGATCGATCCCGACACTACCATAGCAACGCGTGGCCGGGTCATCAAGTAACGTTACCATAGTAACGCATGGCCGGGTCATCAATTAACGTTACCATATCAACGCGTGGCCGGGTCAGCTAGTGTTATATAAGATATAAAATACGTGTGTAAAAAACAACTACGCCTTTGAGCCCTTAGGTGGAGGCGTAGTTGTTTTTTACACACGCATTTTATATCCTATACAAATATTGCATTGTGAAATTAAATAAAAACACATGTTATATAATTATGTCTCCGGAATTCTTCCTCGTAACCTCAGCCTAATTAACCCTTAGGCTAATTAGGCTGCAGCCTAGGGCGCGAGAATCGAGGGGGGGCGCGTTAAGATCGTGTCTTCGCATGCACTAATCTAGCATCATTGCTACACCCTACATGCAATTCAACTAGACCGAGACAAAACACTGAAACTAAATGCACTTGAGAGTCCCTGAATTTAACAATAAATAATTAGCCTAGGGCGGTCAGAATTCTTGATCGGTCATTGCGTAACCTATGGATTGATGGTCAGTTTTATCGGACTCGACGTATGAATTTACAATTTCTTGGGTACACTAACTGTATAGGTACACTTTTGTCAAACAAGCCACCACAGCAATCTCGGTCATATAAGTAAATTAGAATCCGAATCCGTTTCGTTACTGACCCGTATATAATAGGTAGTGAGGTCATTCGAGTAATGAAACTACATCAATAAGCTACATATTTGTAAACGGCTTAACCCTTCTAAGTACTTGTAAGTTCATTGATACACGTAATTGATCAAAACGACCCTTTTTAAATAACCCTTTTTGCTTTGTTGCAACTCTCGTCTAAGAAACGAAAGGTCAGCACTCGGTAAGCTAAAAGTAAGATTTAATCCTATTTCAGTAGTCAACAGCCGGTTTAATCCTAACATTATTTTTTTAGAAGCCAGAGAAACAATTTCGTTGGATATTCTAAATAAAATAACAAAATGATTGAGTTTTTCTGTATCATACAGGGTATTAATTCATAGTCATAGCTATTCATTGAAAAAAATATTAGATCCTCTGACTCTCAGTGCGCTTATTTTAACATAGGATTGGATAGATGTCATTTTACAGTACTATATGGAAATAAATGTTTCATTCATTATATATTATTCCGAAATATACTAGAATTTGATAACTAATTGGATTTTCTCTGTTTTAATAGATCAGGAAAAGAAAGGTGACTTTATAATAATTTATCAAGATTTATGAAATGTAACAAGTGGCGCAGTAGTTAAAATCAGTTTTAGTTCAATTAAACATACATAACCTTGAAAGTATAATTATCCTCTAAGACATGATATATAGTCAAACGACTTTGATATTATACAATTTGAACTTTGTTTGTGGTTCGTAAAAAACCTTATTTTATAAGTGACGGTCTGTTTCGTGACAAAGTTTAAAAACGTAAAGTGCAAGCGTCAAGTTAACCGGACCTTTTAAAAAGTTAATGAAATTTCACCTGCAAATGTATTATACGCGCCAATTAACTTAAAATGCTAGAGACTGGTGCCCTTACATATGAGATATTAAATAGATAGTCATTAAATACCAGAACGGCTCGGTCTTTTACAGTCTATAGTAATAGGAAATATTGTGACTATTATACTTCCTACTATAATATAAATAGTAGGATGTTGGGGTCCTTACTTTCCTTCTGGCGCAGGTGTTTTCCGGGCATGGTTGCTTCGGAAAATACCTGTACCGAATAAGAAGAGACCCGTGTCTGTCACGAGTGCGGCGCTGCGGAGGACACCGCACAGCACACTGGAGGTGTGCCCGGCATGGTCATCTTGCGCAAGGAGGCCGCCGAGAGAGAGCACGAAGAGAACGCTGAGCGCGCAGCTGAGCGGCAGCTCTCCTTAGGTGTAGGCGAGGAAATAGGAGAAGGCGGGGCTATGCGCAGCAAATTCTACCGTAGTGGGTTGTCCGTTACCGTCTGAACACCCCAGCCACCTTGAACTAGCCGTAGAAGTGGGGGCCGCTGTTCCCTTTCTTCCAGGAGAAGAGAGTGCTTAGAGGCGGCCAGAGTCGGTGAAAGATAGGGGAGGTTTTAGATCGGTGGTGCACAGCCTTGCCAGCCAGGGGGGATGCCCAGTGAGTACCGGGCATCCAACATTTGAGACCACCCACTGTCTGGCCACCTGCCGGAAGTTCCAAGTGGTGATTGCCACAAGGGACCCACGGAACGCCGGCAACAGGGAGGGTGCACTGAGGGGAATTACTGAGTAGGCCCGCCAGACTTTTATACTGGCGGGAGAGTCTCACATAACCCCACTGCCCTCTCTGTAGGTTTAAACGGCTAGTATTAGGTACTCATATAAACGTCTGTTCCTCCCGGAACTTGAACCCAAGGCTGCCAATATGAAACGCAGGTTCGGCATTGTTGCACCAAACCGTCGTATATTTTTTAACTATATTAGAAAATAAAATCTAATCCCTCTTAGAACACTTACAATACTAAAAATGTGTTTATTTATAAGGTTTAAATAATCCTAGTACACAATAATTATTTAGTCCTAAAATCAGTACACCTTGTGTTATGGATACTAAATAATGTACAGAATACATAAATATGACCATGCCTCTTAAACAAATGCATACATATGTATGCCCGATGAAGATTCAAACCCGGTACATTTAGTGCAGAAGGTCAGTCTACCGTGGCCGCCACCGACACATATTATCATATTATATTAAATAGTTAATTTTTTTTCGTTCTTTAGAAAATTTGTACCGTTTTCAATTTAGTTTAATTTAAATTTTGCATTATATAAATGTGTTCTTACTCTTACTATTTAAAGTAATAAAGTTTACATTACATTTCATTATAAAATACCTCAAGTTGATGTTACTATTTAATAATTCTTTTTCAACTTTTATTTAAAAATTCTTAAACTAAATTTCAATTAACTTTTTGAGTTGAACCTTTTAATTAAAAACTAATTAAAAATTTCGCCTGCTACTGGATGGCTGTTAGTTGCAATTGTCACTTTTGATCAACAATTTAAAAAAAGGAGTATAATATTACCACTTAATAAAAGCATTTGACGATTTGTAATTTAATGAACACGAAAATATACAAATAAATTTTAAATATATGGAATGTCAATGGACGAATGGTGAAAAATGATATTTCTAATAATGGTAAAATTTTTGGAGAGGGAATATTTAGTGTTTCTTTCATACTAAATATTTAAGGTGTAACCGAAATATGCGACTTGAGTTAGTACACACACAAACAAACATTTCGGAAGATGTGTGTTTGCCTGCTAACTAAAGCCCGTCCCTGTTTTATCTTAAGGCGTTGTAATATCTTTACATTTCACGAATCTCAACCAAAGTGATATATTTAGAAGCTTAAATTTGATCTCAAGTAATTGTAAAGTCAAACAAAAACAAACTTATCAAGAAAGTCAGGATACAATTACATTAGTGGAGCGGACTGCGCGGGCGACCGCAAGTAACGAAACAAAAAACTTCCCAACGAAAAACACGTTAAATCTTAATTTTAATTTTGCAACTTTCCGAACACTTTAGAGAAGACTCTTCCTTTTTTGATGCAAATTACTTTCAACTTTTGCCGTTTTCATTAAAGGATGCGAATTAATGTCTTTGTGGCTAGGTCGTGTTTGATTACGCTGGAAAAAATTAATGAAGGTGCAAAACAAATATTTTTTCTTGAGTTGGTAAATTAGGTTAGACTTGATTATAGTCTACGTTTAATTAAAGAAGGAATATGGCTTAATTGCTCTTTAACACATTTTGAGCACCAAAATAATTTAATTTTAAAAGTTAGTTTCAACATTGGGTAATTATTGCCCGAAGCATTTGTTTGATGATATCATGATCAGATGGCAAAAAAGTATGGAATAAAGAATTAAAAGATAATGTAAGTCCCTAAGCCGGCGAATAGGAAGCCAGTTAAGTTTAGAACGGAAGTGTGACACGTGGTCATACTTACGAAGATTGAAAATGAATCTGATACAGACATTCTGCAGTCGCTCGAGTTTATTGAGTAACTCTACAGATCAGAATAACAGACATCAGCGTATTCAATAATAGATAGAAGGAGAGATAGTGCCAGATTAGTTTTTGCGCTAATAGCCAAAAACTTACGGATCCGATCAAGTGGGACGTACGCAGCAAATACCTTTTTCCGCAATTCATCCACCTGTGGTCTCCAGGACGAATGCTGGTAAAAATAATACCGAGGCTCTTGACAGTTTTCGAGTAATGGATAATAGCACCGTCAAAAACACTACGGAAGTTGCCCTAAATCTATCCTCGAAACGTCATGAGGACTACCAATTATTATGCACAGCGTTTTAGCTGGAGTAACCACCAGGCCAAAGGATTTATTCCAGGTGCTGATTTGTGCTAAATCTGAGTTGGTGATTGCTATCGCGTGTAGTAGATCTATAAAAGGCGCTTTTGTATATGTTTGTCAGTAATCCACGTAGAGGTGGTAGGAACTAGAAATAGATTGTGTGATAGAATTAATAAAAATCGAAAAAGAAATGGAGATAAGACGCAACCCTGAGGAACACCGGCATTGATATCGCTCCATTCAGAGAAGGATTCTCCAGAGCGAACTCGCTGCCTTCGCCGTAGCAGGTAACTTCGAAACCAATTTATTGCAACTGGAGAACGTAAAACACCAAGAAGTATGTCAAAATCAACAGAGTTAATGCGTTACTAAAATCTAGTAATGTAAGTACTGTGAGCTGTCGATTGTCCATCCCCCGACGTTTGTCATCGGTAATCTTAACTAATGCCGTAGAAGTACTATGGCCTTTGAGGAAACCAGACTGATTGGGGCTGAGGAACTGATTTGAATCCATGTTATCAGTAAGCTGGCGGTGGATCAACTTTTCCAGGACTTTGGAGTGAAAGGGAAGGATGGAAATAAGTCAGAAGTCTGTAAACATCGTAGATTTGGATTTTTTGGGAAGTGGAATGACATGTGCGTCTTTCCAGGAATAAGAAAAAGTGCTCGTTCTAGTGGTTGTATTAAGGATGTGGGTGATTACAGAAACCAGGACGTCAAGGATGAAAAGGATCATTTTGCAGCTAATTCATCAGATCACCAAGATTTTTATTTAGAAATCTCCATACATTGACGGCTTTTTCATTTTTTAGGGAATTATGAATGTGACGTGTTATACAGTCCCTAACCACCTTATTGCACCGGTTTCTAGCTTGGTTGTATCTTATTTTATTACGCTTCGAATATAATAATAATATTTTTGATATTGTTAGTATTCTTTTCTACGAAAAAACAGGAAAGATATGAATATTTTTTTTTTTTGTGTAATGTATAGTAGTATAATAAGTGGTTCTTAACACACAGGCGATGAGAAAAATAAGAACGTGAGACATGGTGAGACTTAAAACAGAATTAGGTAAACTAATGCGGTAGTCAGAAATTTTATTACGTAGCCAGAAGCACAAGCCGACCGCAGGGTGATCCGGCTACCGGCTAGATTCGATTTATCTAAACCAACTTACCACGTTGTTGTTTAAAGCTGACTCAGTTTAATTAAAGAAAATAAGTTTAGTTATATAAGCTATTCGTTAGTGAAAAGAAAATTTTATAGATAACACCTGGATACGATACTAAAAAGAAATAATTTTATCACCTTACTTCCTTAAATACAGTAGATTTTTTTTTGCACCGGCTGTATTCTGCATAATTTTAATTATTTATTTTTTACCTTTTACACACTGCGACTATTTGCAACGCGTCTGTAGCAATTAAAACGCGATGAAATAGCGATACAGTCACAAAACGTCTAACCTAGTTATAATGTTACAACCTTAATTAACACTAAAGCAGAGTTGCTCATGTCTATTTTTTGCCTCGCTAGTGTCACGGTACAAATGCTTTTTCGACAAACGTGCGTTTATAACGATGCTAAATGCCGTAATATGTAACAGCTCTTAGCTTTTTGTTATCCGTTTTCTCTGTAAAGTTTTCATCAGCACGGAAAGATCTTTGCAACGACTGTGGGGACATTAAAATGGCCGAAGATACTGATGATGGTGGTAGAATAGTAGATATTCAACAAATCCGACTTAATAAAAAAAAATTAAAAAAGAGTTCGGTTGGCAAGGAAGTATTTTTCGCATTAGCATTTGCCCCTTCCGCGACTCGTAGGTGCAGTCTCTACTATTCCACCAAATGACTTAATTCTACGTTTATTTTTCTGCGGTATTTTAATATTTCATATTAAACATTAATGGCGCAATGGGTTGGGTCTTGGAATCATTTAAATTCTTTTCTCTGTACTGCTCATATTAATTAATATTGTCGGTGTGCTGGGATTGAGCAGCAATATTAAAATATTATTTGCAAAGAGCAAATAAGATTTTAATATTCTGCGATAGAGATGTCAATAAGAGTTTTATGGTTTAATAAAATAAGACCTTTTTTATTAATAAACTGTAAAGCTCTACAAAATAGAAAGTTATTTGATATTTTAACTATGTGACTGAAAATATGAATAGAATATAACAATTAACTATGAACTATTAAATGTCGTTACTTTAAAACTAACGATTTTTTGGAGTCAATTCTTGTAAAAGATAATAAAAATATTTTGATTAGTCAAGATTTACGTTTGTGACTGTTGAGATATGGTTTAGACGTTTAGTTTAATCCTCTGAAGAAACTATTTTAAAGTACATGATCAGTTTGAACTAGTTCTCTTGGTTATATTCTTGGCACTAATTAGATATGGTCAGGTTAGAGTGCTTTGGTGGTATAATCAGAACTTTATAGTTTTTTTTAATCATTCTACCCACGACCATATCAAGCGAATCAAATAAACATCAAAAATCTTCAATGACAGTTAATTAGATAATAAAGGTACAGTGTACTTCAGCGTGTTTCGGATCTAAGTAATAAATACAATTTGCGTTTACAGCGCGTAGACCAAGCTTGTTAGTTAAACTTTAAATTAGTTCTGCGCTGTTTTGCTTAGAGTGCGCTTAAAAAGCTGAATTCGTTACTAAGTTAAATGCCTCGACTTATCGATGAATAATACGAGCTCGATAAACTGATAATTACTTGAAATCAGAGAGCAGCTTGATAACGCGCTTTTCCCGCTAAAGTGTTATTATTCCTTCAGTCTCTGCAGCGGGGACATTGATAGGTAGGTGGTTAAATACAAACGGTCAGATACCACGAGTAATGAGCATGTGCTCAATATTTCACAGTTACCATTCCTGATGATGCTCCGTGTGGGGACTAAATACCTGTAATAGTTGGTGAAGGTACAAGGTCCGTAACAATTGCAATGGCTGTCTTAGTGTCAGCGGTATCTGCAGTTAGTTGCGGGTGGGCGATGCATTTTGCCTGTTTTATTTGTGGAAGAAAGCAAGCAAATGGATAAGAAATTTCGCCAAGTGGCACCTGATTGTACCAAATAACAACATAGAAGTACTTGTATATTAGTATACTTTAACTGGATTAAAAGAAACGAAGGAATTAGTTTCAAAATCAAGTGAATCCCAAGAATTTACATATCTGGTTATTGAATTCACCATTCTTTTTAACATAAAGTGATTTCCAACGATACAGATGAAGCATTACAGTAAAAACCTTTGTTCATTGCGTTCAGCGATGCAACTATTTCCTATGTAGCATCCAGCTCATAAAGAAGAAAATGAGCTCCTTACTTTTTCTCAGGAAAATTAGGTCTCTTGCTCTATAACTCTATACCAACCATGTAACTGCTAATTTTCTTTTATGTTCAACCGCAGAAACGTATTATGTTATTGTAAAAAGCCCATACTTTTTCAATTAAAAGTCTAAACACATCAAATATAGGTATCTTCAATTTTGAAGACTTCAATCTTGGATACTTCAAAATTCGCCTTACATGTTATTTTTTAATTGTTAAAATTTTAATTAATAATTTTTAATTGAATGATATATACTTGCTCTTGAATTTTATTTATTCCGATTTTTTACAACACATTGTTATACATAAAACTAATATATATTTTAATTTTTGTTATTGGTTTTTAATACAGACTATTTTCATAGGTGAATTGATATTGAAAAACACATCTGTACGGCGCTTTATTGGTTTTTCAGAATTAATATTTTGTAACAATTGAATTATACAGTTTTTCTAATTATTTTCTATTGCGATACCATCTACAATTTAACACTATTTAGTCTCTTAATTAGAAATCTTAAATATAATTTCCGAAGTTATATAATATAATTTCGAAAATTATGTTGATTTACAACGCCCGTGTCGGCAAAATCCGATATTAGGGATGCCATGCATTAGGGAGGCACATGCCAAGATTTACCGATATAGAAATAAACCTAAATTAAAATATTTTCCTTCATACGGACTAATTAACCTCTAAACAAATACAACAATTTTCAATTGAACATTTAGTTACCGATATTTGTGTGTATTTCATTTAATTCCTTTGAAATTAAGCAAATTTATTTGTGAAATGTCAGCGTCTGAGTTGATGGTCCCCATCCTTAGCCTATATATTTCGAAACTTATGTTGTCAGTACGACCTGCACCACGGTCGGATTTATCCGACTTTAGATGACATTTTTGTATGTCATAAACGAGTGCCGACTTCTAGAATTTTCCATCAGTGTTGTGCTTATGCATTTAGTTTTACGTTGGTGTATCGATTAATATATGTATGGAAAAATATCATGACGACTGCTGAATAATTATTACGAATTCTAGAAGGCGATGAAAACGAAGAATTTATGTCAGACGAAGGGTGTTTAATGGTGAAGTTTTTATTTATTATAATATTTTATTTTAATTTATTGCGTAGTATGGTAGAGATGTCCTTGAAACTATATGGCGTGAGCGCGCTATGGGATGAAAATGCGCACGCAGCCTCTCTCCGCCGCCGAAGTCATTAAGTATTTGTTAGTTAACCACGCTCTCAAATGCAAATATCGTTATAATAAATAAATATTGACCTTAAAAAGTTAAACACACATCCCTCTTCTTTGTGGGTATTTATTCTTCGGTTCACTGTGCCGGGTGCTGGAGGCTTGACAACTGATATGAAGTCGGCTGGTTAAAAGGTTAACAAATAAAGCATCTCCTTTTTAAATATATCGTTATTTATCTGTTTTCTGCACTTTAATATCATCAAACTGATTAATGAAAGGACCGAAAATAGAAATAAAAAATATTATGCTCTTGCTGCTATATGCTAAGATAACGCAAATCATTATCTTTCATTCTTTTGTTAAATTTAATTAACATTCTTTATTTTGACCTAACGCTTCATAATTTAAAATTCTAAATATTAGAATAACAGACAAAAGCCTAAACTTAATATTTTATATGAATAAAAATAATGCAAAGCTACTTTTTACGTCCTTATCCTTTAATGTTCCTTTCTTCCTTAAATATTTAATTTATGACAGACACATATTTGCTACGATTAAATTTATCATGAAGGTGCTGTATGGATCTGAGGTTGCTAACGACTACAATGCGTCTGATCAAACAGCTTATCGTGCCTTCCGAAACATGATATAATTTCGATTCCATCCGATACCAGTCATCGAGTAAGTTATCGAGTTTCTTGGTAGAAAATAAATTATTCATTATTTACAAACGCATTTGCTTTACATGTTGTTTATGTATTTGATTTATAAGTGTTTTACGATGACATTGTTATAAAAGTAATCTCTTTTCAGTAGATGATACATGATACCGCATTACTGCTTTGGTGCACTAACTAGGTAATAAAATTTGTCCTCACCGCTCACGGTCCTGCCTCGGTTTAAAATTTAAACTCTAGCAATAAGCTGGGACTTTCACAAGTGTTATATTTGTCAAGCTATGAATTTTATCGCAGTTGAAATATTATATTTGGTGACCAAAAAATATGAAGATATTTCGTATTCGTACCTAAACTATTTTTGGTCAGCGAGGTAGCTATTCTCTTTAAACAAATAAAATTATCTGACTTATTGAATAAGCTGTCATGAGTCATCTGATGTTTTTACCGACGACAGATCTATTAGAGCAAGAGCCCACGACAGCCAGACCTTCGTTATTTTATAACAGCTCAAAGTTTCTCTGTACATGTCCCTTATACGGGTAAGAACGACCAGCGACTATGGAGTTTGGGTAGTGGTTACCTTGGCAGATAGCAGATAGTAAAGGTGTACAAAATAGTATCCAAAATTTGTTAGAGTATAAAGCTCAATTTTTTTATATTTTCATCGGGATTACTTTAGAAATCTCGTCATCCATTGCCGGACACTTATGACAGTTGCTACCCACATCCAGACACCCCTAAATTTTAATAAATTATAATTATACTTTCGGTATAGTATAAAAGCTAAATTTTATATATGCTACTTGGGGACCTATAAAAAGATGTTACCTCAATAGACGGACAGTTTTCATGGTTTTTACATATCGCCAGACACATTGAAAGCCTGCTGTAGGTGCGAGCGTGAATGATTATTCGATTACGATTTTTTAAGATATCTAATAAAAAAATATTACATTCATGGCCATGTTGTATAAAGTAAAAAATGATAGTTTAATAACATAAAAAAGTATGATTACAGCTAAAAATATATTTAAACTTTTTTATTAATTTAAGCATTGTCGTTGACGTTTTCATTTTCTTCATCACTACTACTCCAGGTAGTTAGGTAGGTAGGCTTTGGTTAGGTCTACATATCTTAAATTATTGCCAGTGCCCGTAAGCATCCGAACCACCGAATCACTTTTAAGGTGATGCGTGTTACCAAGCATTATAGTCGCAATATCGGTATCAGCACTTCTGATTACTATTTCTGCTGGATAGTTAATGTTACATGCGTGGTATACTATCTTCGTATCTGCTTCCTCGTGAGTTGGGCATGACAACTCTTCATTAATCCTTTAAAAGATCGCACTCGACTAAGCGCCTTATCTCACTCGCATCCGCTTGAACAGTTGTTACCTCGCGCCCGCAAACACAGCAGGCTTTCAATGTGTCTGGCGATATGTAAAAACCATGAAAACTGTCCGTCTATTGAGGTAACATCTTTTTATAGGTCCCCAAGTAGCATATATAAAATTTAGCTTTTATACTATACAGAAAGTATAATTATAATTTATTAAAATTTAGGGGTGTCTGAATGTGGGTAGCAACTGTCATAAGTGTCCGGCAATGGATGACGAGATTTCTTAAGTTATCCCGATGAAAATATAAAAAAATTGAGCTTTATACTCTAACAAATTTTGGGTACTATTTTGTACATCTTTACTACCTGCTATCTGCCAAGGTAACCACTACCCAAACTCCATAGTCGCTGGTCGTTCTTACCCGTATAAGGGACATGTACAGAGAAACTTTCAGCTTTTATAAAATAACGAAGGTCTGGCCGTCGTGGGCTCTTGGGCTATATGTTTTCAATTTAGGTTTCGATTAAATTGGTTTGACTTCGCGTTTCAGCACAAAAAAAAAATATCTCCGTAAAATAGTAAATTTGTTTTACATTAACTAACCTGCCTTTTAATTAAAATCATAATTTGTTATCATATATGATTGACATTTCAGATTAGAATCTCGAGCGCTATTATGTTTATATATTATAATTATTTTAAGAATATTAAAAATACGTTAAATACATTATTTCTTATTCCCGTTAACTTTTTATTATAAGATAAATGCTTGTGTTTAGCGTGCATCCACATCTGTAGTATATCGTCAAGGACGATTTTTGAAACAATATTTTTTCATATTCCTTAAATAAAATTTAGGATTCAATATTGATCTCTGAGCAATATTTTTAGTAACTAATATGGGAATACGAAATTGAAAGACACTAGAGAAAAACTCTGCAAAAGTTTCAGCCGCTTTAACGCCATTGTTAGACATACCATTACGCGGTACATCAGGTTTAAATCCATCTCTACATCTAAGACTAGAAACGTGCTGCCAAAATTGTTTTGGCTTGATCTTCAAGTTCCTCTAAATTAGTTGAATATAGGATTGATATGCTTCATCAATGCGTTTTTAAAGACTAGCTCTAATAACAGAAAAAGATTTTATATTATTAACAAAGCATTTTCGTGAACAAGAACTAATATGAATAAGTTATACGCAATGTATGGATTTATTATAAGTATTAAAATGTGACAGTATAATTATCTAATATATAGTCAATTCAGTAAGATAACGTAATGCTTTAATTTATTCATATAATTATGTTGATAGCTTCAAGCGTTATGTACTGTCAGCAGCACGACCTACCTACCTATACCTACATACTTTGACGTTTGGGCCTACCTTATGCCTTTGTGATAGCGATCATTTCGTTTTTGGAGTGTAATATGTTAGGTTATTTCCGCGGTGTCTCGTAACGTAGAATAGTACTAACCTTTCTGCTCGCCTGCCAGGTATGGAGATTATGGCACAATTTTTATTGTGGCACAACTTCCTGCCCAGATATCTTTCGGCTGGAAAATGAAGGTATTTTGTAATTTTTCACGTACTTATACTTAATCTGTTGTCTGAAAATCGATGAATTTGACAGAATTATAAATTTTTGATACAAATATTAATGAAGAATTGTCGAAGTGTGTATATTAGAGTGAATGAATCTTTTTAGTACTGCCTTAGAATGTAATATAAAGACAATACTTCTAAAAATAGTTTTTCTGTCCATGTGAATTATATTACGAAGTAGAGGTTAGTTTTAAGTGCCTCATATTTTAAAAAACACCATTTTGACGATGTGTCCATTACAAAACGGCTAGTCAATATTTGACCAGTCATTTCTGGCCCTTTAGTTTATTCAAATGTAAAAAGTATTTTGTTTATTCTGAGGAATACAATGATCCAGTGGCAACCCTGTTTCATTTGAGATTAAGTCTTTTCTCGTTTTGGTTCTTTTAACTATGCGTCTGCAGTTATTATGGTACCTAGAGCGAACAACAGAAAATAAACTTTACGTTTTTGCTACTATTGCTACTTTATTTATCAACTCAAAAAACATACCACTTTAGTTTCCCCGATATTACTGTTGAAAAACCACACTGTGCAAATAATGTTTAAATATTGCGAAGAACTGTTATCTTAGTCAGATTTCATTCTGAGGATAGAATATTTTCTTATAATAAGCAATTGCTTTACACACTTTTCCCTTTTGACTGGTAGATAATGCCGTACGACATCAAGTCTGCCTTTTGTAGTGGTTATTACGATGAAAACTAAATAAAAATAATTAATACCATATTCTACATTTTCATGTGTCATTTTAAAACATTGGTTTAAATTATATCGAAAACATTCAAGATTATCATTTTTTGTAATAAATTGCCCAACTTTGTATATCGGTTTTCGGTTGTAATGACTATAAGCCTGATATTTTTGTTTGAAGAATTATTCAATGCGATCAATATTCTTATATAAATGAGAAAGGAAAACATCAGCAAAAGACTGTACCACAATTTATTATTTCAATCTTCTTCATGCTTTGAAAGCTACACCAAATTTCTTACCCCTAAGGTTTGAAGGCATCTTAACTCTTATATCTAAATCTTGTTTTTGCCCGAAGATAAAATCATTAACCCATAAGGAATCTCTGGTTCTCAGTTACCGAGATATTAATGGTTAACGATGTTAGCCATTAACATCCCAGTTCATTTTATAACCATTAATAAAGCAGCTTCTAAATAATTTTCATTCCAATTAGAATTTACTCTGAATACTTCATTCGAGTATCTTCGCTTTTTCATTTAATCCATTTACCTTATTATGAATCTCGGATACTACGCTGAACGCACTTAATTGGGTTATTAGTATGGGTGGATTTCAATAGAAATTATTCACTTCACTCAGGCTATCATAAAATCTTAGTGCGGTATATGTACAATTTCACAGTATTTTTAAGTAAGCCGCAGCTAGCCTTATTTAATGGATTAGTTCAAAAATTCCATTCATGATTTTGACCTTTTGAAATTACAGAAAAGGCGAAGTAAAACAATTTTGTGTGTTTAGTTTCGTTATTGTTAATTATATTTAATAAGATTATAGTAATTTTCTTCTTTTGTTCGTACAAGTATATTTGAAATGCATGCATGATATGCTTGAGTTGTAAAGTGTGGTAGTATGTAACAAATATGTAGACTAAATAAATACTATTTAATACAGAGAGTCACTATTAGTACTTGGGAAAAAAATGCTACCGTTACTCGTGCGCACACAGAAACGATGGTGAGTTTAATTTATATCCTAAAGTGATTATAACCTAAACTCAAATTATTATTAAAACAGTGTGGATTTTTAATTAAGAGAAGAATACTAACACTGTTTTCTCTCATCGGAAATAGTATCTTTTTGAGTAGTATAATATTTAAAAGTAAAAATTTATATTTGAGTAGGTTTAAGCTATGGCTATATAAATCATAAACATTAAAACGTCTTTCACGCCAAAAAAAACACCTGGAATAATTAATAGGTACACAAGTTCAGGTACTCAAAAGCTCAACTAAATCTAAAAGCTAATATAAATGGCATCACGTAAAAATATTTTTTTATATTGTAGTAATTATTTTGCTTTACACAAAAAAAAAACATTGATGCTGCAGATTGAATAATTAATAAGTGATAAAACTATTTTTTTATTTAGATTTAAGTTTCAAAGGCTAACACTGGTAGAGATCTATTTTAGTATTGAACCTAAATTGTAGAAGTATTATATTGAGAAGCAGTAACATTTAATCAATAAATATCAAAATCTTTAAATAATTTCATTTAAGTCTGCATAGATATAATTTATCGCGCCTCACGCACTCAGAGCATCTGCATGATGAACACTTTTTTCAGATGAAATGTTAAATTAATTTCTATATTTTTTCTAAAAAAATGTGTCCATAATTTTCATGTTTTTTATATTTCTTTAATGAAGCGCGCCACGTCCTAGATTGCAACGTCGCTTACCATCATACCAGATAGCGGTAAAGCGCCCATGTATTTATTATAAATAAAATACAAAATTTTCATTCCCATTAAATCACTGACAGATACCATTACTTTTTTTTCTTGCAACTAAGCTTTCTATTAAACTTTTCTGGTGACATTTCCTATTTAATAACAAGGAAAAACAAATAATATTTTTTTTATTAAACAAAGCCTAAACGTTGCTCAAAGTTTAGCTTGATTGTTTTGTGAAAACGTCCAATAATCAGTTATTTTAAAGTTTATTACAAAAAATAAATACATTTGTAAAAATCAATTCGCAGCAAGACAAAGCGTTTAATATTAATGTAATGCTGCCATCTCTCACTGACAAATTCAAAGGTCGTTGTTGTGTGTGTCAAAGCAATTCTTTTCAGTGTTCTTTTTTCCGAATTATCTAGACTTTTATCAAGCAATACAGTTTGGTGCCCATTTAAATTGTTAAATGATGTTAACTGAACCATAGTTCAGTAGTGACGGAGATAACGTATACATTTATCTTAAATGGCAACTACATTTTACAGTATTCCAATTTCAATGTTGTTCTTGCGAAATTATCGTAGATTAGTGTATTAATTCTTATTCTTTTTATTAAATGTATTGATTTTCACTCTGTCATTTTATGTATATACCTATACGCTTCATATTTATAATTATTTGTAGGTTCACCGGCATTAGTTCATGGTGAAAGATAAATAATTAAGACAAAAAAATTAAGACTTCCCAATAAACGTAACGAAGTATTCATCGTACTATTGTTAGTACCCATCAACGTGCACTGGGCCACCATGTGGATTTATGACCCATTCTATAGGATAATGATGTTGATTTATTTATACTAGTGATAAACTAAGTATCTTCTCATTGTCGTGTAAGAGCTGATTCCTATTTTATATAAAGTTGTAGTCAATTCCATTTTTAAGTGCCTTTTTATACAAGTGACATTTGGGTTATGTGTCGTACGATACAACATGCTACGTTGCATTTCCTACACAGTAAAGCTAAAGGCTAAATGTAGATAGAATATTGCATTTCACGTATGAAATGGATCCTAGTCGGAGTGTTATTTTTAAATGCAAAACAGAATTTACGTCTCGCAATTCGGATACATCACCTATATTTTTCAATTGATAACTGAGTGAAGAGTGCTGATTAAAACTAAAAATATAAAATATAAAACTTGTAAAATAAAAGTGTTTTTTTATGAATAAATATTTGAAAATTCGCTTTCTTAAACTAGACGCAGCGCTTAATATCTTTATTTAGATATTAAGCGCTTACATCACTAAGATCGAGTCACTTAGTAGTAATACGCAAAACAGATGACTTTCTGAGTCCGAGTGTAAGTTTTTAATTTGTGCATAGTTTACCACTGCGTTTGAGTTAATTTTTATATATCATACCGTCGAACATGGAAAATAGGTTCTGAATTAAGAATATTTGCCGTAACGCAACCAAAGTAACCTTTACATATTTGAAAACTTATAATAATGGATTCTCAGAAATCATTGTCTAAAAGAGTTCTATAAAGAAAAATTAAAAAAAAAATGTGTTTAGTCTAATTATTATTTAATTTTTAAATTTTGAAAAAACAAAAGTATTCCCTTTGTAATTAACGACAGTAAATGTTTCAAAATTTTGAAACTATTAAGTCCTTTAAAAAGCAATGGCTTTGATACATTAAAAAGGACTTTCAAAATTGTTCACCTCTTTAACGTTTTTATTATGAAAATGGAATTTAGCTGCGACGTACTACAGTCGCTCAATCATGCTAATACATTGCACACAGAGTAAACATGATACGTGGTTTAAATATTTAGTCACCGTAAATCACATAATTATACTAAAGTATAGTGCTTGCGAATTTGTTCATCGTATAGGAAAAATCTGGGCATGAAAAAGGGCTCCATTCCATAACAGAGTCGGTAGGTTGCGCTTATCTAAAACAGTTAGGAAAGACTAAACTTCTGTTGTAAGCCTGTACTGTTTGTTTTCGAATGTATTTTTATAATGGCAATATTTAGATTTTACAGAGATTTAAAAAATCAACAACATTTTGACTCGCTTTAGCACAATGAATATTGCTTTAAATTTAAATGCGATACACACACATTTGAATTAAATAAAATTTTACTATCTAGCTTTAGGTAATACGCCGATGACTGCGTCGTACTACAAGTTTTGGAACCCAACCCCATGTCAAAAAAAATCGAACGGAACCAATAACTTACAAAAATACAACGTATACAGTCGATTTAGGTTTCATAACAACATCGATAAGGTTTATTTCAGAAGCCGCAGGCTTAGGCCTTAGTAACACAAACGTTACTACTGTGTTTGAATTAAGATTTAATTTTAGAACTTATAATTAATATGAGTGACATAAATAACTTTTTTATATTTTTTGCTGGAATTAATAATATTTGTAAATATTTCATAGAAGACTTAAGCCTTAAGTATTAAAATAAGATGTGTTAATAATATGTTTTTTTTTAAATACTTGCATGCTATTCAATGTCTTTAAATAGGCTTTAGATCAAATTTCGTTATTTCAACATTATCAATGTGACCTATTTAAATAGCAAATAAAAACCGACTCAACCTTTATATGTATCCTCGTTTTAATAACGATATTGCCATCTAATTGGTGTGGGTTGCACAAAGCTTCTGATTCCCTGAGCGTGATTTGTAAGGGAAAGCCAGATATGTTTAGCGTAAACGGCGTATATACATTTCTTAAGGAAAATTGTTTGTAAAAATTATACTTATATTTATAAATAATATCTAACAAAACGTTCGACGTCTCGAAGTAAAAAATTGGAAGCAGCTTTAATAATAATAACTTTATTCATAACCAAGAATAATAAATACTTTATTCATAACCCAATAATATTCACAGTTGTTATTACATGGTTTAGAGATTAATTAATATAATTAGGTACATACAATCGGAAAGGGTGGGTCCCAGACATTAAAAATAGGAGACTGTATTTTCAAGGTCAGTGAATCCTCGTCATTATAAACTTAGTTACAAAAAATGTTACATAGTTATGTGGTTTCAGGATGATATTAAGTTAACTTATACAAGAAGGAATTTACAATTGGTTAAGATATAGGTGTATAAATGTATGGTGTTTGTGTGTGTGTGCGTATGTGTGTCTGTGTATGTGTCTGCGTGTGTGTGTTTTGCATATATACGAGAACATTTGTATAACCTACTTAATAATTTCTTCAATATTATAATGTTCTTTGAAATAATCATATTTGTAGTTGAATTTCTTTGAGGCATGCTTTAACACTTGAAGCAAAATAAAAATATTTTTGTAAGTTATGCCCCTTTTTCAAACGGTTATTATGTCACTTAGCTAAGGTTTGGGCACAATGATTAAAATAGTCATTAGGTACTTATGCACAACTTACAAATTCAAAAATCCATCAAAAGCTCAATAAATAAAAATGAGTAAAATTTCGATTTAAACCTGTGATTCTAAATTAAAAAGAGAAATAAATGTAAGCTAAGCGTATCGTTTTTTTAACCTGAAATTTTATATAAAAACACCTATGCTCAACATAATCGACCGGCTTAAATTTCTTAAAAGAATGATTGGAATTCCGATTTTTGATGTCAATTCGTGTGGTAGCAGTTCAGAAGAGTTTAGTGAATTTAAAAATTCCTAAAAATAATGGACTTCGCCTGCGATATTAGTCACGGTATCGATCAATTTGTAATTTTTTATTTGGCTGGGGACTTTTTAAATAATCAGATTATTTCGTTGACAGTGTCATTCCTAGATGACACTTTTGCCCTAGAACGCAACAAATCAAAGTCCTTTTTGTAGAATTTCTAAATGTTATATTTGGCCTAATGACTCATTCAGAAGGATAATTACTTTACTTAACTTAAATTTGAAGTGGGAAAAAACCTTCCCCAAGTTTTAGCAGTTGTTCTAGGAAAATCTTTTACTGTGATGCCATGAAGCTGAGCCCTCATGTTTGTCTGTGATTTTAAATTTTCAATCGAAGGCCATTAAAAAGAAGATTTCAAGCATACTTTGATTATATCAGCTCGCGTACCTCTATCAATGACGGGAAGAGTCTGTCGGAAATATCCAGCAAATACAAAAGTAATCGTGCCCATGGGAGCAGAGGAGTTTCTAAGATCTTTTAGGATTCTGTCCACGGACTCAGTATGTGCTTCATAACTCATGGTGCAATCATCCCACATAATCAATCAGGCGTCTTGTAGTAACTTATCAAGAGGCCCATTTTTGCGGATAGAACATGTAGATTGTTGCTCAAGATTTACAGATAGTGGAACTTTAAAAGTAGAATGAGCAGTTATTCCATCCTTTAAGTTATTTGTGGCGTGGCACTTTATTTTTTGACATTGGCACGACCGGAAGTGGCAGGCGGCGGTGGAGCGCAAACCTGGAGAGAGACATGACGACGGACGGTTGCTGAATTAACAAAGATTGTAAAAGTCAAAAATGTTACTTAAGTTACATGGTTTACGTAATTGGTGGTTTTGATAATGATTACACTCGTGATAACTTTTGAAGGGTATGGAACTTGGGAATGGTATTATCAAAAAGTAATTTACAGGTACTGATATAGATTTGGATATGAAGTCATTTATTTGGATAAGGATTAATGCCCAGATACGAATAATGTGGCCTAGTTTGTACAGGCGTTACTATTGCATAAATTAACATAAAAAAGTAGTTACTGTGACATACTCTAATAGTTATACATATGGTATTGCAGATTTTTTTGTAGATATTGATGCCCTTTATAAAACTATAGTACGTCACTTAACTTTTGTCAATAATTTCAACAGCGTACGCGATATAAGATGATTTTTTGGTATTTTTTCACACGTTGGGTTTCATTTTCGAAGTCTTATACCGGATTCTTCATTTTTTGAAAATATTCTATCGGCTATGTTAATCAAACATAATGTAGAATTCTATATGTCAAAGAATTTTTCTAATCGGTCTCGTAGTTTCGAAGCCTATTCAGTTAAAAAAACAATCAAAGTTTTCAAAAAATCCCTAACTTTTTTGAAAATATTTTATCTAAAATAGTCTATGTTTATCATGGATAATGTAGAATTCCAAATGTGAAAGAATTTTTCAAATTGGTCCAGTAGTTTCAGAGCCTATTCAATGCAAACAAACAAACAAATAATGAAATCTTTCCTCTTTGTAATATTAGTATAGATTATGACGATTTTAAAAAGGGTTAAATATTTTCGCTTCAAATGAAAAGACTCCGAAGTAGGAGCCTATTGTAGCAAAAAAAAGGAAACTGGGCGATATTTTCCCGGGTCCATGGTAAGGTTACAATGTACTGAAGGCCTTTATCGCTTACTCCATGCGCAGTTTATTTGACATCGCCCGATGGCCATCGTGACCCGCTTTCTTGTTTTATCTCAATCCTACTGCGAAGTTTGACGGTTACTTATCGAAGCGTTTTGTTCCTGTCCGTTGTATGAGTGATGGTGTTTCTGTTATGAGGTAAGGAAGTATTTGTTGTTTTTCTGCTGAAGTCAGAGAAGTCGTTAAACGAAAGTTTGAGGAAGGCAGTTTTGGATAAAAAATTTCATGTCTCCCAGTTCAGATTGTTTTCACATTGCAAACTAGAATGGTATGAAAGCATTTTCTTGAATGTAGCTTCTAAATGTTAATTTTTTGCCAGACAATATAATAATTATTTACTATATAAGTAAATTAATTAGTACAAGAAAGAAATCAACTTGTCCCGGTTGAGGTAGTTTTTCCGACTTTTAAGTTGACATTTTATGTAGCATTTATATGCTTAAATAATAAAAAAACAAACAGATTTATTTGTTTTTTTTATACAGTTTTAATTACTTGTTATCCCTTAATGTAACGGTAGCACAGGTTAGTTTAGGAATAAAAGTTGTCAGGATTTTACCATAAATAATATTACTAGGCCTGCAGCAATACATGCTGCTGTTTGCAAATACTGAGTGAAGCAATTAGACTTTTTAAGGGGTTAACCATTATTTCTCGATGGTATGTCCGATTTCAAAACTTTTTTTTGCACATTAGTCACGACCACGATGTGAGTTTTGGCGCCAAAATTCATCAATGTAGTATCAGCGGTTTAGCTGTGATCACCTTTTGAATTTTTCTTTCGGTGATTATTCCTCCATAGTAAAGTCTATATATTTTATACATAGCCTATGTCCGTCAGGTTATAATCATGTATGTTCATGCCAAAATTCGTTCGAATCGGTTGAACCGTTAAGTAGCAGGAGGGAGACAAGCGAAATTTGTGAGTTGCCTAAAATAGAGCTTCGCTCAATAAATATAAAAAAATAATAAATGCCACCATTTTTGTATATACCAAGAAACCATCTCGACTCCTTCTCCCTATGATAAATGTATATGCGAGTGTAATCTAATATATTTGCTCCATTTTCTATTTAAGTGGCACCTAAGTGTCGCTCAAGTTAAGGACTGGTGGCAATTTAGTTAATTGTCTTTATTAAGGATGAACGCTTTCATCAAAATGTGAAGTATAAAGGGGGAGTTAATTTTACATTAATGTGTTCCGTATTCCTTCTATAGTTTAGTCAAGTTCGTTCTTGTAATGTTTTGATGGTCGCGTTGTATTATATTTTAATTAAATTGGAATAAATAACAATTTTAAAGTATTACTCACGCATCCGCACTGGGGTGTGTGGTTGGCTAAGATAAATTTTCTCTATTTTACAAATCTGGGTCTGTATTTGTGTCAAGAATATTTTTTTCAGAAAAATAATGAATATTTTTTTTAGTCCAGACATTGTTGCTAGTTGCTATTAAGTCAACATTTTTACTTGCATTTGTATCAGAAAAAATCAGAAAAATGTTTATTCAGTATCTTTACAAAGGTTCATAAACAAATGGCTAGAGTCCCCATTTAAGTATAGTACCTGTGTTTGGGGACCCCGCTCTTTCTTAAAATTAACAAAAGATACATTATATTAAATTAAATTAAGCTTGTAAATGTGCATGTGTGTGTACGCGTGTGTGTGTGTGTTCGTGTGCATGTGTGTGTGTGTGTGTGTGTGGATGCGTGTGGAAGCGAGTGCGTGCGTGTGTGTGTGTGTGTTTTTGTATGTTTTGTGTGTTGATATGCCAATATGTGTTTTCTGAGTCTGTAGGAGTGATAAAATGTGACTTTCATAGCATAAAGCTATTGTCTTAAGAGAACAAAATAAATGATTGAATGAGTGAATAACTCACTGTTATAGGATAAGGTTCTCTATTTCAGTATAGTTTTTACTTTTAAGCCAATTCTGTAGTATGTGTTTGCAATTATGTGCCGTTGCGGGGTGAAAATTTAGAATTTTATTTAATTTGTTATAGATATGAGCTGATTGACTTGTAAATTGTCTGCTAGCATATGCAGTCTTCAATTGAATTACAGTTGCAAAATTTTGTATCCTTCTTTTTTTATTTTGCTTATTGGGATTGTAAGGTAGCTTACTATGTAGTTTCAGGATCGCATGTAGAACGTAAAGCTTCCGCACTGACAATATGCCACATTGAGAATATAGGCTATCCGTTGGATACCTATAAGGTTTAAGATAAATTACTTTAAGTAAAGATCTTTGCGCACGTTCCAATTCCAAAAATCTAGTTTTCGTAGAACCTCCCCATATTGTGATGCAATAATTTAGTATAGATTGGGCTAGCGATATGTATATTTGTTTTAATAAAACTGCATCGGCCACGTATCTGAGAGTTTTAAAAATCCAAGAGAGTTTGCGAAGTCTACCTGTCAATAATTCAATGTGAGCGTACCAGGTGAGGCGCTGGTCAACCATTACTCCGAGGTACTTAGTTTGCGATATTTTATTGATACTATAACATGAGCAATTTTGATTGGTGACATCTTTACATACATGAATTTTTATTTTGTAGTCAGGATTCGGTTGAGAGCTATTGTAATTTGTGAAACATATATAATTTGTCTTAGAAGCATTTAGAGTTAACAAATTGTTATCTAACCAACGAGCTATTTGGGCCAGGCCGTTTTGAGCAAACGTATGTACTTTGTCCCACGTTGAGCCCGAAAAAACTATGGCAGTGTCGTCTGCATATGAAAAAATTTTTCCATTAGGTATATTTAAATTACAGAGGTTATTTATGTAAATTAGGAAAAGCGTTGGCCCCAAGACACTGCCTTGGGGAACGCCATATGTAATATCAGCGGATTCGCTGAGGTATTCTCCAATTTTAACACTCTGCCGACGATCACACAAATAGTCATTGAGCAGAGCCAAAGGGATGCCCCTGACTCCTATTGATTCTAGTCTGCGGATAAGGGTGGGGACAGAGACTGCATCAAAAGCCTTTTGAAGATCTAGGAAAACTGTAATGCACTTTTTGTTTTTGTCAACTTTTTCCGAAATGTAAGATGTTAAAGAAATTATAGCGTCCTCCGTAGATATGCCTCGCCTAAAGCCGAATTGACAGTCAGATATTACTTTATATTTATTTAAGAAACCAATTAGTCTACAATTTATAATTTTTTCTAATATTTTTGAAAGAGCCGGAAGTACTGAGATAGGTCTATAGTTACTTGCTTCATCTCTGTCTCCACCCTTATGTATCGGAGTGACAATGGCATGCTTGAGTGCAGCAGGAAATATGCCTTGTTTTATGCAAAGATTAACTAGATGATTACTATTGTATTATGATAAATATTTGATTTTATCATTTTGATGGAACAAGTGTGATAAAATAGGTATAGTTTTGTGTCTGTTAAAAATAAAAACCTAAAAATGAACCGATTTATATATGCTTTTTAGTTTATATAAATAATCGAATAAAGTTGAGTATGGCCACAAGTAGACATAAAGTAAATGCAAACAAGCTTTGCATTGTTGTCAAGTCCAGTTTGAAGCGAATAAACAACGCTTCCAACAATGGAATTAACGGTAAGTTCTGTTGTTTCATAGCTCTTTTAATCTTAATTTAATTCTTTTACTTTCACGATGTTCACACGATATTTTTCTAAAATATTAACAATTAAACATTTATATTTCGGTATAACTCTCGTGTTAAGTTAAGCGTTTCTGTTATGAGTGGGTTCGTGTTCGTAGTAAGTCGACAAGCATCGAACTCATTCCGTTTGGATTTAAGCTGACATCTTAACCGACTACGACTACTGCGACTGGGGCCGCTGTAATTTTTTTTTCTATCATCGAACGCCTTATTTTATTAATTTATTCGATTCTGGTGTTTTCACTCCTTGTCAAGGATCGTATGAAAGCTTTGACATTCTGATATGTTGAGTTGACATACTAAACTTATTTTAATAATATATTTTATGCATTTTTCAATGAATAATTATAATAGAAAAATATTCACTTGTGACCCGAGTCGATTTTTTCTAGTATTTTTCTATTATAATATTTTATTTAAACTTATTTTTTGGCATTCACAAAAAAATAGAATGTTTGTATTAACTATTAAATCTTATTTTTTCACTACACTTAATGTTAATAGACTGTTTTCACAGTTTCAGTTATATCGCGTGAATATTATATTAATATTTTTTGTGTGTCTTTGTTCTTATATACAAGTACTTTTAGAAGGATACAAAATATAGAAAAGAAGATAAGTGATACTATCTGTTTATTCTTGACATTAAAATTATCCTATTGAGTCTTAACTAAACATGTTCAGTCACGTATTAATGATAGCTCTTGTTACATTACGAATGCAACCGTGATAAACTCACTGAACAGTCGCCTTCTTAATAGAATATTTCAATAAAATGCCAAGTACTGGTAACAATGACATTAATTATGACGACACATGTCTATATATTGATAAGATGTTTTAAATTTAACGTATATTATAAAATAATATAATCAATAGAAACAAGTATTACATAGTAAATGTCTCAAATGTATTGACATCATTTATTTTATGTAATTCTCTAAGAAATTAAATAAAAACTAAAGAAATAAAATGAAATTCGTATATCGTAGTTAGCAAAGTTAAGTTTGATCTTCAATCTGATTCCTTAATTAAGTTTTTATGAATTTAGCTATAAGATTTCCTATTTCTTTTCATCTTAATGATATCAGTATTGGTACTAACTTTGCGGGTTTAATTTTAGAGAAACTTTACTTTCCGAACTTTATACATATTGGAAAACAGTTAAGCAAGCTATGTACATACGAGCTTGTATAGAAGCTCTCGATGCACGAGTACAACTTGCAACTGGGCGATTTCGTTCGAATAGGTAAACGTTTTATGTATAACAATCGGGTTTAAAATATTATCAGGTTTAAAATATGTAATTAAATATACGATTTCGACAATGATCCCTGGTTGTTATATTGTGCTGAATATCATAAGTGCAGTAAGCCTGGTCTTCAAAATGTCAGTTCAAGTGAATGTAAGAATTGATATCTATTATAAATATGTGCCCCTCCACGTAAGTTTGCACTCTTTTCTTGAGTATTTCTATCGCTGCAATATGGTGTGCTGCAAATAATTGGATATTAAATATTAAATTTCCTTAAAAATACCTAGAAATAAAATTTAAAGATGATTTGATAAGATTTGAAAGAAAAATAAATCGTTTCGGTAGGCCGTTTGCATAATTTAAAACCGTCAGCGGCAAACGATTATTTCAAAGAAAATTAGCGATCTGTTAATATATAGATTAAAAGATTTCAGTCGCGATAACCTGGCATTACAGTTCTGCAATAAATGATACCGTCTTATAGACGTGGCTTTAATTTTTGTTTGTTATTTCTTCTTATTTTAAAACTAAATGGTAATGAGCTGTTAAATTCAATTTAGAAACATCATTTAGGAAGATTGCAGGCAAAGCCTCAAAGGGCTTAATATACAATAGAGCTAACAGAAGTACAGACCAAACGAACAATTTAGGGCTTACTTAATCCACGGGGATCACAGCTGTCGACCGTCACTTTGTAACTTAGCCACAGGAGAAACTAACTTGAGTCCTTAAGGCAGCCTACTATATACTTAACTTGTCCAAGAGATAGACAATTTAGGCACTTACATTAATTCTTCTAATGTTTGTTGCAATGATGATTAAACATAGCCATAGCTTGTATGACATGCTTACGCAACGAACATGAAAACTATTTTTAAAATGCACTCTTAAGACATAAACACTATAGTGAATGCTTATTTAAAACAGTCAAACTTCTTTTTAATTTTTTTTTATAATTTTATATTTTTGTTTGGATTTGTTTTGAGGCAATCGCTGTTATTGGTAGAGATGTAACGAGTTCGATCCTCGTCTATGTACTACGATAGTGGATACACTCGTTTTACCAAGCATTTAGCTTACGACAAGAAATTAACGAAAAATCACTACATTGTATAAAACAAAGTCGCTTTCTCTGTCCCTATATCCCTATGTATGCTTAAATCTTTAAAACTACGCAACGGATTTTGATGTGGTTTTTTTTAATAGATAGAATAATTCAAGAGGAATGTTTATATGTATAATACATGCATAATATAGTAGACCATTGCATCCGTGCGAAGCCGGGGCGGGTCGCTAGTTGATAATATGCCTTAAATAGTAAGTAAATAATAACACTGTGATTAATTTCGATTTACAGTTGATCATACCAGTTTCAACAGTAATAAAAAATTAGGAGATTTAGGAGATTTATTATACTATGCATCTATGTTCACCGTTGGTCGAACACCTAGCCTAAAAATGGGAGGCTAATATTTGCGCTTAGTACCCGGGTTGCAGTTAAAGCACAAAGATGAAAAACAGCCATTTTGTTTCAGTACTGTATAATTAAAATCTGCCGGACGCCACACCGGCACTTACCAACCGCTGGATAACATACTGAAAAATACCAGAAATGATTAACGAAAAACGAATTCCGTGTTCAAAATATATTAAAACGTGTAATTTACCTACTATGTAATACCGGAGAAACAAATTGCGTTCCTATTGATAACTATCCACGTGTGTTTTGATTGATGTTCTGCATTGACTAACTTGTTTTATAACTGATTTATTACCGTGCCACGACTACAATATGAATATGTTTACTTTTTTCTCATTCATCTGCAGATACGGCGGTTCGATACGGAGTACGGAGCTCATATCTTGATCTTATAATTTGCGATCTTTTAGTCATATAGCAACCAACACAGAAACTATACACTCTAAAATTTAAAACATCTCTAAAACAGTGGTATAAAGTAGGCCCAATTATCTAAGTGTATGGTTTGACACTTGAATTTTTATATAGTAAAAATTAATATGAAAAGCTCACACACACAAAAAAGATACAAACAGACAACAGATTAAACGGTGTATCCATAATTTAGTGCTGGTCTCACGTAGTTTGGCTTTATCTTCTTAGGTTACAAGAAAAGTTCTCTGCAGTGGTGAGACCCATAAGCTTATGATGGTGGATTGTATGTAAGTTATTGCTGTATGAACGACATTGAGAATAAGAGATGTAGAATGATGAGCCACCCTATACTATATGATACTTCAATTATAACACAATAGTTATTTTTCACTGAAATAACGGCTAAAGTAACGACTTTCGACTTCAAAAACTTAAAATAATCAAACTTTTACCATTGAGTAAAAAAAAGTTGTTTGCCAGCTTTACTCCTCAAAAACGATCGTCTTTGAGCAGCCACAAAAAACAATAAATAATACCACAAATTAAAAGTGCTAGATGCGCATAAAGAACGCAACACTGTCATTCGATCACTAAATTTATTTTTAAGGAATAAAGTCAAAAAGCTTTTCATTGGAAATTCTCTAAAAAAAAAAAAACTAAATAAACGCAAAAATCAAAAAATGTTCGTTATCAAATTGATCACTAAAACATGTAACATATTGCTCGGAAACTATTATTTTTTTTCTTAATAATGCGTTTTCTCTATTTGTATTTAAGTTTTATTTAACTCGGTATACTTAGAAATATTAACTCTAAGGCTCTTTGCCTTGGAATCTTCCTTTAATTTATTAGCGAATAAAATATTTTACTGAAGTAGTGACATCAGTGAAATCATAAGAATTAGTGAATTTATGCAGGTCCAGCTTAACATGATGTATAGTAAAATATAACACGATAAAAGGTAAATATATATGAAAGTTAGAACTTCCTTCTAGTGACCCTCTTCTTCATAGTAAGTATAAAAAAAGCGGTCATAAAAATCAGCAGGCGGTTGAAGTTTCACAATTCACTCTTGTCCATCCCACAATGAATACCCGAATCCCCATTTCTCAAACTTACAGTAAAATACGGGATTCTTGTCCTCAAGTTTTCTCGTTACTCCTTTGAAGTTTAGGTAGAGCCTAAGGGTACTGCCATTGATTTAATTTTGCATTCCTTAAGCAGGTGGGCAAGGGGTTTTGAGGAATTAGGAAATTTTATGGAGAAGGCATTTGGATACCCAGGCTTAGACACTAACTTTGCATCAGCCTTAGATACTAACCAGACTTAACACAAACTTTGAACTAACTCCTCTCGGATCAATTTAAAATATTTACAACTTAGCTAGAATATATATTTTTATAAACGAGGAACATTTTAATACTTAATTATTAAAAAAAAAAACTTTAGTTGTAAGATGTATTTACATCAGGTCATTATTTATAAAATATATTTCATTGAATTGTTTAGATCATACTGATCTTGAATCTTAGACTCTACGGCTTCGAAGTTACTCGGTCACTCCCGATCGCCCTCGTCACCGTCAAACCACCAAACGGCGTCAAACAACCAAACCGCGTCCAACTACTAAACTAATATGTCTGAAATAAGAAATTTCTCTACTTTTTGTGTCAAATTAACGTTCGTTGTTTTCCTGTTATGATCTTCGAGAAACAGAATCAGGAGTAAAAGTTTTATTTCCTCGAGTTGCAAATAATTCTGCTGATATATTAGAAGTTTTGTTAATAGGTAAGATTTCGCTAACAATTTCCCATTGAAAGAAGACATTAAACTAACCACTTGTCAGTCATCTTGTAGTTCAGTCAAACTGCTTTAAATGTAGATACCTAACTTGCATTGCGGCAAATCGATTCATATAGTGCTTCTGCTTCATCGGCATCTCTCGTTTATGCCAATCAGCTTCGGCTAGCTCTTACTCAGATATAATACATTTATTGTCATTCTGCAATTCAGGTCATTAGATCAAAAGAGATGTAACTAACCAATTGTCATGTTAACTTAAAGTTGTAGCTGAAATACCTTAGAGTACAAAATCAACCCAAAGTTTATTTTGGTTACATGTTAAATAAAAATATACTAAAATAAATATATATATATATATATATATTATAATAATATCTTGTTCGTTAACGAATAAAATTTGCGAATATTTAGAACGTGGCATGAATATATTTTTTCTTCCACCACTCTGTTTTGTAGCCTTGTTACCGAGTTACAAAGAAGACTTCTCTGTCTGTTTTCGTAACTTTTTAGTATCCACGGCATTCTTGTACTATATTGTATAGCTTAAGGTTTTTTTATTAGGTTTAACCTTTAACTATGAAATTACGTATTTTTCACTACGAACTATTAAGCTGAAAACTAATGATTTCCTAATAGGTGCTATAGACTTCATATTCCTAATTTATTTAATAATATAAAAAATAATGTTATTCCTACAAAGAAAAGCATTAAAAATGTCCTAGTTTTTCTTGACATAATTAACCCCTTGTTCAGTTGTAACTTAGAGCAAACAAATTTTCCTGTCTAAATAACTGATGCCGTACTTAGATAAGATACGAAGAGACAAGAACTTAGTCATTCTTAAGCAAACTTTTAAAAATATTAGTACAGAAATACAACTTTTCAAAAAGTCTTCATACAAACAACAATTTCATTGGAGAAATGATCTTTAGGTCCAAAATTCTTAAAAGGCTAATGTTATTGTAACGCTTTGGTTCAGTTTACTATCTTAGTATAACTAAGCATTTTGGCCACTCGTGCGTCTCCAAAGCTATTCCGAGAGCTAAGTTTAAGAATTTGAATTTTAGATCCGTGAGATCTCTGTTTATTTTGGCGCGAAATTAGGATCGACGCGGAATTGACTTGTGATGTTTTAAAATTGAAATAGCAGGTTATTTTTACTCTTACTTGGACAACAGAGAATTCAAAGTATTTTAACAAATGCTTACATTAGTTATGATTGGATGGATATGCCGAGTTTTTCCTTTATTACACCTAATTTCTATAAGGTTAATGCGATATGTTTTAATAATTTAAGTTCCACGTCATAATCATTTTTTTAGTTATTTCTATAAACATAAGTTGAACACATGAATTTGGTGCAACGGTAGCGATCCTGCCTTTCGCACCGATGGTTCTCGGTTCGAGTCCCGGAAAGGGCAGATGCTTATGAGATGAATACGCGCATTTGTACCTGAGTCATGGGTTATATATATTTCTATAAATATTACATATCTATGTATAATATATGTATATCTATCCGTTACCCTAGCATCCACAATACAAGCCTTACAGTGCTTACTTTGGGACAGACAAATTGCTGTGAATGTAAGAAATATTTTTTTTTTTAAAAAGTATTTGTTTAAGATTGAAAATCCATTATATGGCCTCTTTTTGTTGGGTCCACGTGATAGTTCCGTGCTTAGACATCAACCATTAAAACACACAAAATTACTGGCTCATGCCAGTTTAATGGGAATCGATTATTTCTTGATTTTACTTAGACACAAAAAAAAACAGAAACCAACTTTTGCTTTTTGTTTTCCTATGATATTTTGTTCAGTAAAAATAAAGAATAGTCATGTAATGATACCTCCTCTTTACAATTTCAGAGTAAAAAATTGCTGTATATAAATTCACTAATTGTGATCTTTTATTTCTCATTTCTCAGAGTGCTAAAACTAGCTAAATTTTCAGGAGTAATTTATAAAAGCACTTTTTAAAAATACTACTTTTACCCAAGGCCCAAGTTCTCATGGAAGCCGCTCTGTATCTTTCAAAGGTATTTTAACTTTATTGTTATTTGATGTCAGTGCTTGTAAATGTTTGTATTTGAAGGTAAATATAAAAGTTTTACACAAAAGATAAAAACGCAGAGCTTTTAGATGTTTTCCTCTTAGTACGTCAACTCCAAACTTAAAAGTCCTCGGTTAAAACAATGGACACCGATTAATATCGGTCTTGTGAGGGAACGCTTAACCCGTGTGAAATCGGGGTTAGCCAAGGGATAGGGGCGTTTCAGAGTATATGTGTAAAGTACGGATTTGATACGT
This sequence comes from Calamotropha paludella, assembly GCA_927399485.1. Lineage (NCBI taxonomy): Eukaryota > Metazoa > Arthropoda > Insecta > Lepidoptera > Crambidae > Calamotropha > Calamotropha paludella. The sequence continues at coordinate 11,393,037 of OV656803.1, read as the reverse complement.
ACTCAAATGCTTCGGTATTGAAGATAGTAACACTATTATATTTATTAACTACGGTACTAAGACAATGTTTAATTAGCAACTACGATGCTAAAACATTTCTGATTCGTAGAAAAGGCAAATGATGGAAGGTTTGCTTAAAAACAAAGAAAGTACTGAAACTTTGGAGAAATCTATGGCTGCTGGCATATTGAATACTCCTTTAAGTTCAATGTAAACTAGTCTCGGATACAAAAGAAACAAGTTACGGTCCAAGTGGTAACATATAAAGTCGAAAATCTACGTTTTATATTTTCCATTTCATTCAGTTTTTTGATGATAGTGGTGTGCGTTTACTTTTTTTTAAATTAGTAACTTGTATACTCAAAATACTTTATAAAACTTATGGTAACATAAAAATTAAAAACTGAGCGCCACATGCAAAGAGAACGACAAAAAAACAGCGCCGATTTTTGTATGAACATGTGCCAGTGCAAGTAACGAGTCAGCAAAATATAATTGCAATCAGATGAACTGTACAGCCAACAGCGCAAAAATACAAAAAATATAAATTAACCTTTTATATTAACTTGCATTTTTATTGAAATAAAAACAATAGATGTATTATTCAACTCCATTCTTTTTATACAGTCATAGCATAATGATATGTATACAAAAAATACTGTTGCGGAGTATGCAGTCCCGACTTCACACCGACTTGTTTAGGGGTTATCTTTACTGGATTTCCGTGCAATTTACCATCACGGATCCATTTAGAGAAGGGGCAAAGTTGATTTCACCTGATACTGAAAATAACACATAATATAATAAATACAAAAATTTATTCCACAATCGATAATTGTGTTATGCTTAATAAATTCAAATAGGAACCCATACAACTGCTAAGAATGTGACTTATGAAAATATTTCGAGGGGTTTTAAAAAGTACTTATTTGCATTTTCACAACGAAGTCCGTGGTTAGAAAATGTCAATTATAACTAAATTCATATCATACTTATTTTTATAGGAAAATATTTCACAAACTTAGCTTTTTTTACCATTAAATAATAGCAATAACGATAATCCAATAAAACCTATGTATAAATAGAAAAATAAAATTGGTTTTATATGTTATTATCCTTACTAATATTATAAATCGGAAAGTGAGTTTGTTTGTTTGTTTGTTTGTTTGTTTGTTCCGCTTTCACGCCGTAACTACTGAACCGATTGCTTTGAAATTTTGCAGACGTAAAGATAAAAGTCCGGATTAAATAATAGGGTACTTTTTATCCTGGAAAAATTGGTATTCCCGAAAAACAAAAATATTGTTTGCTTGATGGATGGATTGTAGATGGCGCTGTGTGTCGTTTAAAACAAGCTAAAATAATGCAAACGACTATAAACATGTAAACTGAGAAGCTAAATGATACGAAAATGAATCCCCGAAAATGAGGAATTCCCGAGGGATGACGTACAATTTGTTTTATCGACTAAACTGTTTTTTTTTACATCTACTTATATGTTGCAAACGAATATGAACATGTAAATTTTGAAGCTAAATGATACGAAAATGAATCCTCGAAAATGAGGAATTCTCGAGGGATGACGTACAATTTGTTTTATCGTCTAAATTGTTTTTTTTTACATCTACTTATCCTGAAATCACTAAAGTCAACGAATTACTAATTGGTATAAGTATTAGTTACGTTATTTAGTTCTTGAGGTATGCGATAGATGGCGCTGGGTGTTTTTTAAAACATGGTAACGATGTGTTTTTTTTTTAAATACATAAGAAGTGGAATGATAGCTTACGCTATTTAGTTCTTGAGGTATGCGATAGATGGCGCTGGGTGTTTTTTAAAACATGGTAACGATGTGTTTTTTTTTAAATACATAAGAAGTGGAATGATAGCTTACGCTATTGCTTTTTACCGCAATATAACCGAATTCCACGCGGGCGAAGCCGCGGGCGGAAAGCTAGTTCTGAATACATGTAAAAGTGTCAAAATAATGGCTGTATAAAATAACAGCTTTAAAAAGATAAATATTAAGCCTATATATACAGCCTTCCTAGGCTATGGCACTTACAAGGTGGTGTTTAGTCAGTACGAGTCTGACATAACCTCTCGGGCCGGCCGATGTATCCATGATAGATTCACCACCTCCCTCCCGGAGACTGCCTATGTCGCTGAGGGCGGAGAAATAAAGAAAAAAGAAAGATAAATAGTGCGGCTCAAACACGCTGAAAGAGATCGTGTAGCCCAGGGGTAGCGCGCTACTGACTTGACTTTCCAGAAGACGATGGTTTGTATAAACTCTGCAGTTTCATTTTCCACACTTTGTTTTAAAAACTTAACTCGTCAAGCTCATGCAATCATGAATTAGTTGTATAATAGTCGTTGAACAAATAGAATTCTTAATGAATAACGGTCATGCACAATTTAAGGATATATTTGATGATATTATTTCATCACTTTAATCTATTATCAAACGGCCAAACACCTTGACCTTGGTGTTTCAAATTCTGGTAACTAATTAAAAACTATAGAAAAAGAGAACTTTTTCCAGACCTTATGGTTGGTTTCATGAAACTAAATGACAAGATATATTTGGAGCGGAGCGAGCGAAGCTCCCATGAATCAGCTTCAATGGCGCAACGTCTGTTACGCCATAACTCCATCATAAAAATATTGAAATCGATTTCAATATTTTTTGTGTGGAATCGAATCAACATAAAAATCGAAATAAAAAAAATATATTTATTTCTTTAAGTATTACGCTACGCTCCAATATATGCTGCTAGCGCTCGCTGCTAGCATAGCGTATGGTTTATGCTTAGCGACTGCATCGCCTAGTATTATTTTAATATAACGTAAACTTCAAGTTAATGCACGGGGGCTACCATTCAAGGATGGCGGTTTCACTTTTTGAAATTGTACCCATAAGCTGTAATCACTTTACAAGTATGTTTCAGGATTGCCTTCACTCATATTCCTGCATATAAAACAATGACCTGGCACAAAACCATCAAAAGCATTGAGCTATACAAACATAATTAGATTATGTAAAAATACCTACAGCAAATGATTCTTAAATATTTTTTAAGAATTCCCTTTTACCTTTGAGTCACTCTTTAATTGGATTTTAACCAAATGACTGCAACGTGATATCAGTAACAGTTCCTTGAAGCGCGACACTACCATGGTTGTGTAACAATATAACAGTGAAATCACAAATTCGCCCCCAACAAAGGAAAGAGTTTTCACGCGTATGAAACTTTCAGGGCTCATACAATCAGCAATTTTGCGTGGGCTGATGTTTTATGTATTATTTCAGTTTCTTTGAAGAATATAAATGTATAAAGCAAAAGTCTGTAAATATAAAAATTCTTCCCTGAAAGTCTTAATAAGTTTGTAACTTATGTATGTAGATCCAAAACAGGGTACAGTATTAAATATTGAATAAAATAATAAAACACATATAAAAGTTATAAATATATCCAACAACATTATTGATAAACATGTTCACTTAATAATAAAATTTATCAACAAATATTATCTGCGTTAGAAGTTACTTTATTTTTATCTACATATAGAGCACTAATCAATTGGATATATCAGCTATATATAATGGAAATTCCTAACAATGTGGTGCGTAGCGGGTAGAATAGAATCAACTCTTTATACTTAAGGGCAACAAATAATATTGGAGGTGTTAACAATACACCTTTCGTAACAACATATGTAATGAGTATCTTCGTTTTAAATTGTGGTCTTTTAATGCGGTCTCTAACGCGCCTGCCAAGCCTGGAAATTGTAACTACACCACTCTTTTTTTTAGGGAGAAACACCTATCCAGCAGTGGGCGCATTTCGGTTGAGATGATGAATGGAAAGACACAGCCTGCCGTATTGGTCGCCACACTAACACTTGTTTCTTTAACTTAACAATCATCTATTCTGCGAGCATATCGGTCTGTCTATTACTTGTCCACTTGAGCGGCTCTCACTACCGTTTTTCTCAGTAAACGCCGAGTATTGCTCTCTACATATCTTTTACAGTGATTAATTTTGTTTAAGAGGCAAAAGATAACAGACACTGCTTGAAGACAATTTTTTTGTTCAGGGTCGTTTGTTTCCTAGCTTTATAGAGACTAGCTTATAACCGAGCAAGTTTTATCATGCCACTACTCTTGCAAAGTTGGTGGAGCTACACAGTTTTAACATCATTCAAATTTAAGATTGTTATCTGGAAAAGGTGTTCCCTTTCCGCTTTCAATACGCTTTCTAGGTTTAAACTTTAAATAAGGACTGTTATCTTATCGAATGAGAGAAAAATGTTGCATTTTTTCTGTCACATGATTGTATGATATTATTTGAAATCGTAAGTTTGATCAGATCAGCTTTATTAACGCTTTTGGCAAATAAAGACCGATTTGTAAATAAATTATATTTTGCCGAAATATCTCACGTTGTTTAAAATATGCATAGCTTACGTGCTACATGAATAATTTATCTCTGAATACCTTCTTTTCCCTTTCTACATGTAATCTAATTAGTATGAGCATCCAAAATATGTAAAAGGTATTTAAGAGTTTTTTATAATCATTAAAGTTAATACAAATTAGCTTCCTACGATGAATTACTGTCAGCGAAAATTTTAAAAAATGTATTTAAATATGTAGTGCCTCTGTTAAATTATATTGAGCAATTTAGTTTGTTTTCTAATTTCTGTTTTTCTGTCAATAATCATACGTTTATAAAATAAAAAAAACCTCTTTTGTAAAGCTTTGTGGCAAAAAAATCTATTCTTAATAGTAAAAATGGTATTGGCGAATGGTATTTCGTTCTGCTAACAATTTTGGCTTCTAAAGCGAAAAGAAGCTGCCACAGCTGAAATTTAGGAAGTTTATAAGACTGCGATTGAATCCTTAAACAAACAAAATGTAAGAAAAAATTTGTGCATGATTAAATTGAATAACAATAATTTAAAAATATTGTTAGTTATCATCACCAGCTGCTCTGTGGATGAAAATACCGTAACGAGAAACCCACGCGAGACCAATTTGTATTGGTCGATGCTAGCGAGTGCAGATGCAGTCCGAACGAATTTTTTTTATTTTCATTGGATTTGCGCTATGATTCCGTGTAGCTGTCTGATTGGGTATTGCACTTTGACAATTAGTCGTATGAAAATATGGTGGCTTATATTCCGCAGTTGCAGTTTCAGGCCCGCTACGAGGTGGACCGACGATCTGGTTAAGGTCGCGGGAAAACGCTGGATGCGGGCAGCACAGGACCGACGGCAGTCGTATGGCTGATATGATGATGATATTCCGCAGTTTCAGTGATCGGTCATTGATGATCGTGCGTCATCGATAATGTATATTAAAATTACTGATTTTCGTCCGTAAATTTTCTCATGCTTAATTTTTTCTTAATCGTTCTAGATGTGTTAACATCATGTTAAATAGGTGTAGGGATAATGCCTAGACCTAGTGAATATGATGTTATTGTGAAATCATTTTTAAAAATATTTAAAATTACATGTATAAAAAAATCTCTTTCTTATCTTGCACGTTATTTAACTTTGTTCGTAATAAACATTTCGTAATGTAATATAAGTTTATGTTTGTTAATTTAGAAATATATATTTTTTAAATCAACAAAATGAAATGAAAGTTGTTTTAGATTAAGATAAATTTGATTTAAAAATCGTGTGAGATTGGATCACCCAACTATGAGAGTTGATTTAACGTTACCACTGGCGGGTTAAATGCCTTTCGCAGGCAGGAGTTCGAGATAATAGTTTATCTGTCACCCTTCAGATAACTGACTGTTACGAAAGTCGCTTAACCTTCACTTTCTATAAGAATACATAGACCGACGATAAAAGCTAAGCGCCAAAGTTGACATCCCCACGTCACATCGCACCACTGTCACGTCTGTGCCGCAGAACACTCTCTTCGAAACATCCGATAGCGTCCGAATAGGGAATATGACTGGTGGAAATATGTTAATAGCCATCGCGAACACGACTTAATGCTAGTGGTGTGAAGATAATTACTTGCCTTGCGTCGTTTTCGCATCGAAAACTCTGACAGACTTCCTTCAACTGTGCTATGATTCCGAAGCTTACGTGTACGCTATTACGTTTTAATCTAAAAAAGGGGCTTTTAAATTTTGTCTCACTGGCAGTATTGATGTCATTAGTATTCTAATTAAATCTACATTGAATATCTAAATTTCATAACGGTAAATTCAAGTCTTTCACCCCACGACACGCAATCTCATTTTGATGGAAAAATAAAAAGTAACTCTGAATCACGACTCTTTCTTCACATAGAATAGAATAAGCCGGTATCCCATCTAATAAAGCAGGCAAAATACAGGCAAATCCGCGAGACAAGCCAAATCCGATATGACATCGTAACACAGCTTTGACGCTGGAACGAGAAAGTTAAGACTCCGCCACATTGAAAAGCAAAGGAAAGAAATGTGGAAAATATATTCTTTTAATACAAAACCTAAATTTTCACCGACAGTTTCCTACTGTTTATACTTGGAACCGAGCTTTTCCGTCATTTTTACTTTCTTTTTTCATGAGTTTTCATTTTTCATGAGTCTTTTTTCATGACCATAATTGACTTCCAAAATTTGATTAAACACAAAATGAAATTATATTAAACGTCAAAATTAAAAGAAATTCTTTATTCAACTATCATTTTATTACGTAGGTTATTATTAGTTATTTATTACACACACAACTAATTCGAATTCTAAAGCCAATTACTGAAATAAGTAAATTTCCGTAAAATATTTAATTAATTACCATTTTCCAACACAAGCGTCACTTCACTGAGCAATGTGATTCAGCGACGCGCGGAGTCAAGCGAGCGGCGTTCTATTGCCAACCGTGGCAAGCGCATTCGATAGTAGCCGAACGCGACCTGAAAATACGATGTTGTAAATTATAGCGCGGCCGAAAGGTTCGGCTGTTTTTTCGCCAAAATCGAATCTTTGAACGAAACATGATTTTAAGGCCGCAACCGGCCGAATCGGATACTAGCATTTATGTATAATTATATATCAATATTTTGTATGTTTCATTTAGAAAACACTTATTTAAACCTTTATATAGTCCATAAAAATAAATGAAAATACGGAATGGAATGTCGTTGGAGTACGACATCGGAATGTCGGTTGTCTTATCCAGACTATAATTTGCAATTCAATCAAGTACTTTTCTAAATGCAGCTTAAATGGTCTTAGTGACTTCTTTCCACAGTACCACTTTATTCACAGCACTATAAAACTGTACAATCGGGTCCAAATTACATTTCTAAGATATGTGAAAGCACTGTTCCAGTTGTCTACGGCTTACCGTGGAAGCTCGGAGTGTCATTGGATACTTTTGATCAGTTTTCTTCAACTTGTGTTTTTGCGTCTGAATATTTTCTTTTTTCATCAGATAAATCATTTCCACCAATCATAGAGTTATACTTAAGATTCTGTGGCTTTAGATATAAATGTGCAAGTGTTAATTTACTCTTGTAATTTTTTATTGGAGTGCTTATTTTATTGTCATTATGCCTTCTATAAGGGCATTCTGAAGATCTCCGTGTTTGATTATAAAAGTAAGCTAGCTTTATAATAGAAACTGTAAGTTTCTTAAAACCGTAACCCATTATGAAGTTGAGATGATGTTAAAAAATTAAAAAATAGCATGCCTTTATTACACATACAGAGATACACATATGCACACATAAAAAAACAATTGCTGATAATAATTGTGTAATATAACTAGGCGATGCATTCGCTAAGCATAAAGCTACGCTAGCACCATATATTGGAGCGGAGCGTAATACTTAAAAAAAATATTTTTTTTTTATTTCGATGGGAATTTTTGCGAATTTCAAAATTCCCCGTCACTATCTGGTCCTAAACCTGTTGATTCGATTCCACTCAATAAATATTAAAATCGGTTAAGAACTCGGGAAGTTATGGCGTAACAGCCATTGAAGCTGATCCATGGGCGCTTCGCTCGCTCTGCTCGCTCCGCTCCAATAAGCCAAACAAGGAGGAGGAATAGATACTCCTGTCACAAGTATTTATATACTTAAAGGAGTATCTAATAAAAAGTCTAAGAATATTTAGGTAGGTATTTCCAGGAAACCTGGAAGGAAAAGCTTTCTTCAAATTAATACTGGTTAATCTTTGTGAAATATTATTAAACATTATTCTCTAGCGATGAAACATTATAATTCAATATTTGATCAAAAATTTTAAATGTCTTTAATAAATTCTGACATATATGTATGTGAATACATCCTAATTTACACATCTAAGTAACCATACCATTCTTTAATATGGAATAATATTCCCCAAACTAAACTTCGGTGCTACAATATTGCCCACAGAATTTATAATTGAGCCGGCATGGCTTACAATCGATTATACTTACATACGAAACCACCCTTGTCATGGCTATGCTAAACAAGTAAATACAAATTTGTGGAACAAAATATGTAAATAAATATTAGTAAAGGGTGGATAAAACACAAATTTTATGCTAAAAGATTCATTTGTATGAAATCGTTTTTTATGTGATCGAATTTGTTTTAGGTAGATGTTAAATTTAACAGTGGACTTATTTCTCACTTTAACTTAGTAAACCAATTAGTCGAACAAGTTGTCTTTTCTTATTCTTCAAATCTCTTATTGCTTATTTCAGGATACAGTGAAAGAAAATGCCTAGAAATACTGTATATTTAAAAAGTTACATAGTATCTAAACCTCAATTCTGTTTAGCCAGAAAGTAACGATATAAATTGAACATAATATCGACTTACATGGCCGTGAGAGGTACGGAACAGTAGATTTTGAACAACCCATTATACATTAGGGTATTGTAAAAGGCGACAGCAGCTTCTTACACGTCTCATACTGCTATATCCAACCCGCCTGCCAACCGTGGAGGTTATGGCCAAATTCTGCTAATAAAGGGGAAGGTTTCAGTTCATCAGTGGAAGACTTACGGCTGAGATAGTTTTGATGAATGCCTTGTAGGAGTGAGGTGCATAATAATCTAATGAAAAAAGGAACGATATATATTTTTTAATAAAGACTTAATATTTCATCTTTTTCGTATTGTGCGATTACATATATAAGTAAGTAAGGAGAAGTGATCGGAAAATTTTACAAAGTAAATGAATGTAAAAGGCATTCACGGATTAATGTCAGTTATGAAATTATTAGTGAATTAATTTTTATTAGTGCGTTAAACTTGTGGTTGCAACCTTCGAAGCAACCTTCGAAGGAGTAATAGGCGATCGAATAGGGGACCAATAATTTATTTTTTCTGAAGATCTGATTCTGATCTTGCGGGCCAGTTATAGCGGCTGTGAAGTCCTGAGTACCAATTAATTACAACTCAATCCTCTCCTCAAAAACTCGTTGGTTTATGGTCACTGCTCCATGTTTTCTTCCATAGGTTAGGCTTCTGTAGCGGCACAGTGCAGAATGTCAAAACACATTTTTTTCTTTTTAATGCTACAAGATTTACTTTAACAAATACCTATATTTAATTGATTTTATCAAACATGATAGGATACATGACCAATATTTAAAGAAAAAACAAAACAAAAAAGAAAAAGAAACCCGAGTGTTTATTAATTTTTTCTTGCCACAAGTATACTGTAGGTTCCATTGTGCACTGCAATATTATATAACGCTTTGCCCAGTTTCCGCCGAAGACATTTTGTAAATTAATTTGCAAGTTTTAATCCTATCCGTGTTGCTATCAACATTCACAAAGCCTACGCCAAACAACTTAAATTAATCCAAAATAATTCTTCAATTGTGAGCTGAGCATGAATATACATGAAGTGCTTATCGGTTTACGGTTTCGCTACCAATAGGACAATTTCAGATAGCTATTTAATTTTTCACTATCTAACACGTAATCTTACCACAACAATATATGTGCAGTAGGTATTTATATGAACCATAATATCTACCTTTATTTATTTCTTTAATGATCCCTAAAAATATGTACTAACTGTTAAGACTAACTTAGATATAATACCATAAGGTAAACGGAAATAAAGTTTTTATTCAAAGGCAGATGATAATTCAAATTAAAACATTCTAAATTATTGTCTATAATGTAAGAATAGTAAAATAAATCTAGCTTTATAAGATACGAGATGACCCGGCCACGCGTTGCTGTTGCAGAGTTATTTTAATTTGCAATTTATTGTTATTATAAATTAAAATAAAACCTATCTTATGTCCTAAGTTAAAACAAATTCTACAAAATGAAAAAAAATATCATCAAAATTGCTTGAGCAGTTTCGGAGTTCATTGCGGTCAAATACTGTAACAGAAAATTTTGAAATATAGATTAATATTTAATTCAATAAAATCGGCTCCGATTTCCGAATCAAATAACTGAAAAAGTAAACTGAAATAAAAAAATACTTCTAGGTTAAAGTAAAAAAAGTTCGTAATCTTTCCTAGATCAAGGCAAAGTCGACTTCTATCTGAGTGAATTTCAATCAGATTAGCAGCGTAGAAGTTAACAATGAGGACAATAGGCAGGCCTAGGTACTTACCTTCAAGAAAAAGGTAATAAGCCGTTATTTACTACGCTTGGCTTTGATCCTATTTTTGTCTAGTAACTATGATTCAAATAGACAAACTTAAAAGAAAAGATTTTTTTTCTTTTATTCTTCTAAAGAAACGGTTTTTTTCACAAACACACCCTAAAAACGAAAGTCAGAATTATTGATCTTTGATTCTTTACATATTTTTACTGGTTTTTTCCGAGTGTATATAAATTTTCTTCAGGACATCTGTTGCCTAATCGGTTGACTGTAAGGTATTAAGCTTTCACATATTATCGATCTTAGCTTAAATACACGGTATTTGATCCATACTAATAAGAGTATTTAAGACGATAGCGAATAGGCATAAACAGTATTAGTGTAATAACACGACTAAAGTTCAATAACTGAAGGTAAACGTGAAATATGTTATTATTCAAATTCTTAGGAAAAATTGTATTGACTATAAAAATTTCATTTTAATTTTTTTTTTTCTTAATTTATTGTTAAGAGATCTAACTTCCTACTAAATTCTATGTATATAAGCTGAAAGGATTAAATATAAAGGAACAAAAACTGAATAATTCATTATCTTATTCGGTTTATATATGTCACCGTTAAATTGTAAATACCGTTAGATTATAATCTATCTCGTGATATTGTAAACTTTAGAAAGATTGTGAACCGTAACATAGAGCAACGCAATTTAAAGCATTATTTTTCGATAAGTTTTTATATTCGATAGCTTTATATATTTTTAGTTAGGTTAGGTTAGTGAAATTTGGCTGTTTCACTTCGATAGATTATAATCTACCTGATAATTATGCGTTAAATTGTTTCGGTTCACTATCTTTCGACAGTTTACAATATCGCGAGATAGATTATAATCTAACATTAATTATAATTCTACAGTGACATATGCATTATAAAAAAACAAAAGATAATGGTATTTCATGCTACAAAAGGCCACCTTAGGGCTTATTGCATTTTCCGTACCATCCGTAACTCGTATTGCTGGGTTATAGCTTATTCTTCCTAAAAGGCCTCCATGTATATCTATGTACCTACTCAGTAGTATCTTTTGTAAAACATTTGAACGTTGGATGAAAAACTTAAAAGCCTAAACTTATATGGATTTACAAGTAACAAACCCTTAAATCTTTAATCTAAGAACCCAAATTTTTTGTTTGTGTGTTTGTCTGTCCGCTCTTTTTCCCGCTCTTTTTTCATTGTATACGCGTTACCATAGCAACACGTTACCGGGTCAGCTAATTATACTTATAATCAGTTTCTTTCTCTTTTTGTAGTTTTATAAATTTTTCCATTAATTTCTCCATAGAAATACCTGGTAAAATGGCACCAATAAACCACATAGCTACTGCTAAGTTAGATTTTAAGCTTAATACTCCAATGCGTTCTTGGTAAAAATTTTTTGGCAGACAGACAGATGCACATCGATATAATTTTTTGGGTCCTTTTATTCCTATCGATGTACAGAAATTTATAGAAACATATACCAATCGGTACTGTATTATAAAAGAACCAAATAGGAGGTAAATTATTCTTACCTCAGTTGGTTTGATAAATAATCTATTGATATTCATGAAAAACAGATCGGGTTGGTGTATAAAAGTACTTGAACAGCAAGTAAATTGAACAGCTTTTTTTTCCTTTTTCTGTGAACATTTTTCCCGAAATCTTCAGTGTAACTTAACAATATTTTGCAAAGTCTTGGTTTGTTTAAGAATTTTTGCTGTTCTAGTTTTTATGTAAGTACTGAGTTCTATTACCCATCTTAATTACTGTTCTAGGAAAAAAATCTCAGACCTTATTTTTCTTAAAATAGCCTTGTAACCTACAACAAGGTAAATACAACTTGTATTTACACTAAAAATAAATATATCTCTTCTACAATATGCAAAAGTCCAAACGTCATAAAGCCCGATGCTATCGAGTCTACATTTACTTAAACATGAAATGTTAGTTTTCAGTTTATATTAAATGTAGTATGCTGCTGGTTTACTTTTAAGTTGGAGTTTGCTTGTTACTTCAAAAAACTAATTAATTTTGTTAAACTTCAAAATTCAGTACAAAACCTCAAATAAATTAAAAAGGATGTATTAAAAGTGAGAGAACAGGTATTTATCTATCGGTGCCCATTGAAATCACGGAACTTATTATTAACTGTTCTTATAATTGCTATTCAACAGTATAATCTTACAATTTGTAACAGTGTTCGAATATATCGAAATTTTCTACAAATGGATAAGTACCTACATCAGCAAAAGGCGGAGCAACTAACATGAGCAAGCATTCATTTCGAATCAGGCACGTTAAACAGGCATGGTCCGCCTTCAATTTCGAACCAAGCACGTTGAAAAATGCTACCAATATGTTCCATAATCAAGCACGTTAATAAATGCTACCAATATGTTCCGATTTTACTATAAAGAGAAAATATTAAAGAAAAAAGTTAATTTTTATTTCGTTTGTATTTATTTTTAAATCTGAAACTCATTTTACTTCGGTGCAAAAAAGTGTATTTGGTTTGAAAAATAGGACATTTCACACAAAATTATGCCCCATTACGAATTATGTAAATTAGTTAAAACATGGTAGCTCCTCGATTGCGCATGTTAAAACCTCTACAAGTCCTTAATTATTAAGATACAGGTAGGTATTCGTATTGAGTACAGAACATCGCAATTTAAATTGTATTCGAAATGCGAATATTGATGCTAATCATAATGAGACTATTTTCGAAATTACAATTTTGAGTCGATTTCGAACTTCCCGCTAAAAAAATCGAAGATTTTCGAAAAATCCGGAAGTTTTTGTTTTTATCCCGTTTTGCAAAAATCGAGTTTTCAACAGATCTCGACGTTTTGAGGCCTTAGGAATCTTCCCTGACCCTTCCCGCGACGGCGTCTGTATGTCTGTATGTATGTATGTAAGTGTGTGTGTGTGTGTGTGTGTGTATGTAAACCTCTTATAAATTAAGACGGTTTGACCGAATCGAACCAAACCAAATGCGTTCCAAAGAGTTTCATCAAATTTAGATTTCCTGAAAATTTGAACCGATTCAGACCAGTAGATTTCTAAAAAAAAATTAAAAAAAATCGAAAAGAAACTTTTTAAATGTGGTTTTTTGAAATAACTTTTGACCGGCTTTACCGATCAATTTCAAAAACTAATCAGCTGTTAACCTCAAAAAACCACGTCGATCGCGCCCAAGTGCGTCAAAATCGGTTGATTCGTTCGTGAGATATCGTTGACGAAAAAAATCGAAAAATGTGTTTTTTGGAATAAGTCCGAATTTTTTCATCTGATTAATTACTTTTGTTCCAATTTTTTTCTGAAGTTTGAAAATCTACATCAATTGCCGCCAACCGCGTAAAAATCATCAAAAAGTTATGGCAGTTTGAAAATTTTAAAAATCGTGTTTCATCAAACTTTTTTTGGCCTTCTGAGCTCGAAGAGCTCAATATCATAGGATGGCTACTTCTTAAACTCGGAGAGCTTAAAATAACACATAAATTATATTTTTAGCTCGAAGAGCTCAGAAACATTGTATTGAGTGGAATTTTGAGCGCAAAAACATAGAATTCGCGTTAAGTTACAGGGATGGCCTTTAGGGTCAACCGTTTTCCAGATTTTTTTGCATCTGACTAAGCTGGTCCAGTATAATAATAGTTTGGTTCAACTAAGTTTACCAAAAGGAAGTGTCTATGATAAAGAATTAAAAATAGTGATTAATATTATTGATTGCTTGATATATGTAAAAGTAGTAAATTCAGCCAAAAAGAGACGGCGTTGATACTCTTCCAAAGAAATACTTAAAAAGTTATTTTAGTGTTTCATAGTCTTGCTAGCTGAATTGGTAAAACTCTCCAGGATAGCTTAAGATCTTTCCATCCTCGAAATGATCATCGTCATCAAAATGCAATCGAAAAAATCGGAATAGTAAGGTACCTGACTAGTGTTTCCCGGACGATTTAAATTAAAAAAGATGTGTTTAATGTCCTAAATTGTATCGACATTATTATTTATTTTTAAATTTTAAGGGGTTTGATGAAATTTGAATAAGTCAACGCTCAATATTTATGGATGTTGCTTACTATATGATCGTCCTGATTGTCTTCATATATTTATGGGTAACTGTACCCACTGAGAAAATAACGTTATCTTGAGAACAAATGGCAAATAATAAAAAAATATTTATGGTAATTTAAATACAGATAGACTCGCGAAACAGGGACTAAAGATAAATTTGAAATATCTCCATTTTTGCTTAGCGTTTTCCTAAGCCCTCCGAACATTATTGAGTAAGCCACCAAAAAGGTTTATCCTCTCCATAAATAACCTTCATAGTGACTGGTGAGTCAACTACCTTAAAATGCTTTATCAGTGCTCCCTCCAGATTTATTCTGTACTCGTGCTTAATGGACTCGACACATTCATGACTCTGTTTATATACCGCTCAAATGTCAACGCCTCAATTGCGCGATTATTAAATGGCCTGGCAAGGGATGGAGGGACTACAGTTTTTGCTTCGACGGCCTCTTTCGAGAACGACCGCTCTCCTTTGTTTTGGTTTGAAGCATTAAGGCGCTAAAAAAATGGTACTGGTATGTAATGGTATGTAAATTGGTCAGACCAGTTTATATACATCAGTGCTAATGAGATTTAATTTAATAAGAAAACTAATGAATTATTAAATTGTTCTAATTTGGCAATATTGCGTCTTTTGAGATGATTAACATGTATGATGAAATGTACTTAACTAACAAAATTTTATACAAATTTCATATTATTATGTTAATTTATATTCGTTAAGTGAGCTACACTTTAGAAATAGCTAGACCAATTTTACCCGTGTGAATCTTTTATTAGCTTTTTAAGTAGTATAACAAGTCATTATACAGCATTGTAAGCTGACGACAAGTAAATAAATAAAGAAATAAATATAAACACGGAGATCAGCAAGGGTGGGGAAAATGCATAAATAAAGCCTAAGGCTACATAAAGCCTAAGTTATATCACTACCCTCGACACGCCCAGTGCCCAATTAAGTTAGTTATACTTTTAAAATATATTTGTTACTGCATTCCTTATTGAATAACAGGTGATTGATGTTTTATTTTAAGTACTACTTGTTCTTATAGATTTTATGCAATCAAATTATGTTAATCTAATTGGATTAACTAAATATAACAATTTATTTAAAAATAATAATAGATACACTTTTTTCTTACAGTATGATCGTTAATCACCTTAAAACTCGCCGTATTTCTAAAGTGAATTTGTTTCCAACAAAACGATGAAACTTAATTCATTCCATGACACGATTGAGATGAATTAGAGACGAAATCACAATTCAATTGGCAAATAAATAAATGATGATCGAAATACAAAAGCAAAAGAAGTGTTTTGAATCGGTTTGAATAAAATTAAAAAGGCCTGAAGGTTATTACAAAGTCAACGAATATGCATTCATGCAAGTAAGTCGTATTATATTTATGAAAATAGTGCATATCGATTGAGCATTATTTAAAAATAATTTTAAAATCACCGTCCGTCTGTTAAAAGCATAAATCAAATTTATATCACCATTCGCCTGAATTTTTTAAGTTCAAACCGAAAACTTACTAATGCATTACTTAATCATTAAAGACCTGCATATAAAACTTTTTACACTGGACATAGTATATTTTGACATCAGTATGACTAGTATATTTATGTTGAACATGAAAATTATCTATTACTAATTTGAACACACGTTTAAGTATATTTTATAAAAATGATCCCAGCCGTAAGAATATTGTCATTAGGTATAAATAAATTGCTATCTGACGTTTATGACCATCATGATAAACGCATACAGATGAAAAAAAAATTACACCCTTATATTAAAATTCAGATGCATCCTTGACACAACACACAAACACATACACACCCCCCCCCACATACACCCACACACACACATATATTTGTTCAAAACAGCCTCTAACTTTTATGTTATGTATGTTAACTCACGAAAAAAATACATATTCTGCTTTCGGAAACATATTGGTTTCAAAGGACCAAATCAAGTGGAAGATCCGTGCGTGATTCGGTGATCGCTCAATCAGTTCCCGAATTATCGTAAGACGTTAGTTTTGATATCGGTGCCACGCGAATTGATGTCTTAAGAGAAAGTTAAGTTTATCCTTTCTTAAATCAAATCAATCAGTTTCTTATAATAATAGTAATCTTAACTGTGTAATATTATTATTAATTATTTAAACCAAATTCATATCGCCCATCCCACAACACAGCCTGAGTGCTGTTACCAATATTTATAGTACTAATAAAATTATTTTTATTTTAAAACTACTATGGAGTTTCTCTTTTTTATTTCTTGTATGTTATTTATATTTTTAGTTCATAAAAAATAAATTATTTCCCCGATTATTTAAGTCAGCAAGAGAGATGCTGTAAGTCGATCTCGTATCACCGCGATATGTGTCTTCTAATACCCATTAGACTCTAGTCCAAGCTATTTTGGTATTTGTTACCATTAGATCCGCATTGTTTTACCTGCAAAGGAGCATCGGAATCATAAGGCTACTAATGTCCTCACTGCTTAGCTTCCTAACTTGTCGACTCAACGAGAACGCAGTAAATACCACCTAAGGAACTCAATGATGCAGCGGTTGGCGCTTCCGCCTAGCGATACTGGTATCACGACGTTTTTCGTGCTTTGAAAGGCATATTGGACCGTGCCAAGTGTCATCTATTGGTTCCTTATTAAAAGAAGACGTGGCTTTCTCTATCAAAAGTACTTACATTTCACAAACGACGTTTCAGAAGTCACGTATGTCTAACGCAAAGGAGTCTACCTTTAGTATTTTCCGTCTATTCTTAATTTTTATTAGCCTCTGTCCCTCCATTAAATGCCAATGACTAACATGACGCTGCTATATCTATCAAATGTTTACATTATGTTGGATTGGATTTATCATTTTGCTTCTTATAACAATATAATGGTCATTGTTTGTATTCGTAGTTAATGTATTATATAGTTACTTATATATTTTGTACATATCTTGCGTTCTATCCAACGTCTAATGAATTTTTTCTTTATTTTATTTATGTTGCGTCATCTATTCTTTGTTTGTTCAAGATGTTTAACTATATCAATTTGAATAAGAAGCCAATTAATACAATTATTTTAATTTGACTATTAAAATGATTATCGCCTTTACCTCATAGGATTTACCAATGTATTTTTTCTACTTTATTAAAGTTATATAATAGCTATATTACTGTATATTATAACACGGTTTTCTTTTTATTTATTCTTTTTATGTATTTGGGGCTCTAATTGTCTCTTCATTCCAGAAAATAGGTAATTTGATGGTTAAATTTACTTAGTTGGTAAGTACGATAGTTGGTTAAGTTAAATAATTATGTTAAAAGCTTTTTAATGTGATATTAAGGAAAAGTGAAATTGGAAAAATTATCTGAATAACGGTAAAATAAAGAAAATCTATTGTGCTTCTTTCTATGTCATTTTGTGCAAAACTATAATTTTTTACAAATTCAAAAATTTATGGCAAATAAATTGAAATCCGGTTAAAAATATGTCTTTCTAGAAACGAGTACAACTATAAACAATTAGTTATTGTAAAAGGTGAGATTTTTCACTTGATAATTGTAGCAAAGTCGGACTGAGCTTGCCCAATTGCAGCTGAAAAAACTTAAAAGCTGGACAACAACCAGTCAATAAGAAAGTACCACTATGCAAATAGTTTTAAAAACGAGCACTTTGATGAAGGTTATTAAGATAACGGAGAAAAGTATTGTTAAATAAAATATAGTAGAAGTAAAAATGTATATGATTGTTCTGACAAAGATGACTATGAAGCCACTTAATATTAAATCGATATTGAAAGTCGTTATCATAATATTTGCGTACAGCAAATATTTGTTAACTTTATACGAAATTTCTAAGGGCGCTCAAGTTTATTTATCTGGTCGTCCATTCAATCGAAGTGACTGGCACGAACTCAGAAAAGGACAGGAAGCAATGGATATACTAAAATGTCCCTGACAACTTACTACGGATAGCTTGCGGTTGGACTTCTAACTCAGTTAATTATCTTTAACATCAAGTATAAGTTTCAGAGTCTATTATGATATCCTTTTGAATAAAATGAATCTTTTTATTAAATTTGTAAATTCTTGCCAGTTTTCGCATAAATATTGCCAATTTTATACATCATGTAAGAATGAAGAATCGAAATTATAATTGGAAAGAATAACTATTTATATAATGACACAGTAACGTGCTCTCCATTTGGTCCACAAAAGCATATCAACAAATTACCCTAAAATATAATTTATATAACTCTATACGTCTATTCCAAAAGCTATAAAATAGTTATCTTGTCGCATTTACTAAAGTTCTGGCGCTAAAAGCAAGGTGTGTCGCAAGTATACAATAACTTTACCAATTACAACAAAATCCGAGTATTGCGGTATTTTGATAGCATTATGGTATTATCTGGGCTATTTTATGAATACCAAGTATTAACATTTATGGCGCCTGATAAAGGCTTTGAGGATTACGACACTCGAGGGACTTGAATTGGAAATGTATTAGGGTAACGTTGCTATCATTGGACCAGCACTTTCATTGAACCAGTTTAGTTACTTCGAAAATAACAATATTTAAAACTGTTCGATACATCGAACCGCGAGCTAGATGACCGGTGTACCTAAATATGTAGCTACTTTGTTAAAAAACATTTTATTTTTTTATTAATTTTTTGTGCGATAATGCAGAGTTGCCATCAATGAACTGGCGCATGGCTTTTTGATTAGACCCCCCAATCATAGCAAATCTTAAAATTTTAATATAAACGAGGATGTCTTGAACGAGGTCAGTATAAGATAAGCGTTACAAGCTTTAAGTAGAAGAGAAGTCGGCTTAAATAAAGGAAGTAGAATTTTAGGCCTAAAGTTCCCTAAAACGAAGGTTCGATAAGACTATTGTAAGTCTAATTATAGCAACTGAGTAGATCATTCAAAGTAACGATGGCCCAAAAAGGGCACCGAAACAAAACAAAAAACATTCGCATTTTGTGTCTTAATACCTTCTTTCAAAAATCTGCAATAGTAGCTGTGGATAGCTATTTAAAGGATTATTTATTATACTAACTTCATTTTCTGTTCTTTATTAAGTGGTCCAATGAGGCAACATTACCCTATTACAGATTTATTTTGTGTTTTATTCGAATGTCCGTGAAAGTCATGCAGCTTTTAGAAAGGTCGCTTAGAAAATCGGTTATCGTGAATGCTTTAATAATCGTCAATAATAATTTTGTTAAAAATCAAGCACATGGATAATGAAAGAGCGATGAACGTAGACATTGCATAAGGGTGAATTTAAGTTATATATTTTTATAAATATAAATAATAAATAAATAAATAAATTTCGAAAATCTCCGAGTCATCAAAAATCTAATGTCACTTCGAAACTACCTATGTAAAACTTTCCATACTCGATATATCATACATATCAGACCAACATTTCTTGAACATCTTGAGATAGTAGCTTTCGAACAGTACTAGTATTCGCATTATTTGAAGCTAACAGATTTTTATAATAAGCAATTATTTCATTTCGTCCATTATGTGCATAATTTTAACTATCATTTTATTCATTCCAAAAGTTAACAACGTTGTTTCTTGAAATTGATATTTCTAGTAATCATCATACATTTTTGTAAACCACAAAACGGACAACAGCGTTTTTTCAAATTATGGTCCTTTACTGAGTAAACCAAGCGAGGAAATTAAAGGAAAATTCCCCTTCTTTGAAGAAGACTTCGTCAAGCAGACTCGGCTCAGATGATGATTTGACAAACTCGTAGAACAGAGCCGCGATAATAATTCTGTAGTGTGTGAGCATGTTTTTTAATAGCCTGACTACTCCAGAAGATTTGATAAACAACAAATTCTTGCTAGAGACTAGATGTTTATTTCTAGAAGTTCCCAGAGTTGTTGAAACCAGACAATATCCTAATTTCATTAGAAAAGATGGTTCCATCTGCTTGGGACCCCATAATTCATAAATAATGTTTCCAACAAAAATCCACACTAGTCCTAGTGAAGTTCAAACATAAATGTAAAATAGAGGTCGGTTTCTCTGTTACAGTTTCATTTGCCAATTTATGTTGGAAGAGCCTTCCAATTTCCGGCTGATGATAAAGTAAATAAAGTTTTATAATTTTAATTTTGGATAAAATGGAGGAGTTTAATACGTGCTCGTTTAAAATGTGAACAAGGACTTGTTAAGGAGTCGAAATGTTGGGGTTAAATATTTTAAAACATGCAAAAATACGCCATCTATAATTAGATTTCCTAGAAGATTTCCCAGATTAAATGTAAATTCAATTGTAATTCCTACACAAATCATTTGCCTGATGATTTACATAGATTCTAATTTAAAAAAGTGTGTGTATCAGCTCCGATCACAACTGGAGTTTACTCCTTAAGAACGATTGTTTTTGAACATGCACAGATAATAATAAAACAAAACTTCAAAATAAAAGTGTCAGATGCGCACAATATTGCATTAAAAAAATGTAACCCTGTCATTCGATCACTAAACTTAACTTCATATTTTTTCATATCCGGCACCTTATATGAAAAGGAATAAACTCCGATATAATATATAAATAAAAATGTATGGTTTTTTAATGTTTTACTTGAACATGATTGACGTGGCAATGCATGATAAAAGTGGCTTTGATTCATGTACGTGAATGGCTAAAGATAATTGTATTCGATGTTGGGTGATGACGAATAAATCAATTTAACGTATCATATTTATTTAAGGCCAATGGAATTCAACACCAATCTGTGCTGGGTTTATGTAATGTATTACAGCTCTTTCTTAGTATTAGTTCAGACAGTTAGACATTAGATAATAATTTATCCGATTATCCTTTAGCCTATCTGTCTACTACATATCAAGAGCAGACTGCAGGTGAGAGTACGAACTTAAACTTGAAGCAGTGAATGAATCCTGGATAGATAACTTGCAGTCAGTTATTTCTGACTTCTTCTGTCTCTACATCACCTAGGTTTGTGTCATAGCCCTGGGAAAGCTATAAAGGGTTTGTAGAAGCGATCGCTGGGGACCGACTTATACAATTCAGTAAAACAAAAGATATAAAAATGATTTAAAATTATATACACTTATAATGATAACAATATGTAAAGTACAGACATGTAAATGTAAGCAAAACTTTTGTATGACATAATAACCGGTAATGTTACGCATGCAGCAATAGAATTTATATCTGATTTCACGGAAAAACAGAGAAAATATTGGTGATTTGATCATTAACCCTAGAGTACTAACCATCGCCTGAGAGGCCGCACGGGGGTAATTATCTGGATATTTCTGGAATACGCGCGGTCGTAACTGCTCGTGCGCCCGTGCCAATTCAGTTCCCCCCGCGACGCGGTAGATAGCGGACGCGCGTCCTGCGGGCTCTTACCACTCCGGAGATATAGAGTTGCCGATCGCCTGGGAGGCGATCGTTAGTATTAAAGGTGAAAAATAAATTTCCTCATTATTTTTTAATTTTGAATTTATTTCTAAACTGTTGTATATTTTCAATTAAAATTAATCTTTTGTTTATAGATGAACCTAGAAATTAGTGAAATAGAGAGGCTTTTACTAGAATGCGACTCAGGAAGTGAAATAGAAGATCATTTAGAAACTGAAGATTACGATTAGGATGACAGTGTTGTTGACCCGACATTTTTACCCCCAAACCTAGAAGAAGACGAATCAATACACATCATTACACATCCGTCCCTCCGGAATGATAGTTCATCTACCAGCAGTGTACCCAGCACGTCAACTCGATCCATATTACCAGCAACAGAAACAACGACAGAATCTCTCTTTGTTTCACCTCCCACACCTTCTGTCAGAGGTAAAAACAACTACTTGTGGTCAACCGAGTATTCTAGCAGATCAAGATCAAACAGAACCGCATCAAAAAACATAGTTCACATTACTCCCGGGCCAAAAGAAGATGGAAAAGAGGCAATAAAACCCTTTGGAATGCTTTCAAAAGTTTTGTTTTTACATCAGCCATGTTAGATGAGATACTTTTACGTACCAATGAAGATATTACACTGAAAGCCTGCAAATATGAACGTTAATGTTCAAGTATTTCACCAACAAGAATAGAAGAACTTAATGCTCTTCTTGGTCTAATAATATTACTGTCTGGAGCATAGATCTCCTAACTGCTCCTCTTGTGATAGAAAATAAGAAGACTGATTTTGATCTCATGTGTCTTTAAAACTATGATTGTTAAAGATAAAGTAATATTTTAATTTCATTAATTATTCAACATTCTAAGACGTCGTTACATGTTTTTTGCCAATTGTCTTAATTTTAATTTTTTTATCATATTTTTTCCAAAGGACGATAACATCAAAATTTTTGTGACTAGCGTTAAGTATAAGGCCAAATTTGATAGTCTACTTATCAAGTTTCACATATTTTTAATACTGATTTAAAGAAGGCAGAAAATGACCTTTTATGTTATTAAACATTTTTTTCTTAAAAATAAAAATAATTGAATAAACTTTGTTTTTTTTCTAAAAAGTAGCCTCCCAGGCGATGGTTAGTATTACGCGGTGTTAAAAAAAGGTTAGTACTCTAGGGTTAATAATTCATCTTAATTTCTTAGGTTTGGTCTTGTAAATAAATATGGTAACGATGGAAGGATTCGTAACTTAAGTATTCATTAAGTTTATTTACATAGATGTCCCCCATCCTGCTCAATAGGGGAATCGTGACTGCTGACCTAGCGGTTGCTACCACCTCTTTTATAATGTATCAGATTTGTCATACATCTCATAATTCAAAGACAAACTTTAAATTATTAACACACATGAACGCTTCGCAAACATAATCTAACCAAAAGCTTAACTTCGTGATCTCCAAGTTCACAGAACCTTGTATGAATAACTAAATTGACCTTAAATTATGTACCTATTACAATGTATATTATAACTAGTCTGGCCATAAATACTGTTACATAACCTTTTCATTTTTGCAACTTTTAATTTATTTTTATTTTGGTCGCGTTTATTATTTAAAAAATTTCGCGCCATTTCACATGTTTTTTCGTATTCATTATCAAATTACAATATGGAATGGGGTGTTAAAGAAAATAGGATTGCAGTGATCGCCTTGCACAAAGTGGGTATGGAGCCGTCGGTCATATCCCAGACACTTCAAAAGCTTGGTATCAGCCATATGTTCGTATATCATACTAACAACAGATAAAACAGCACTTCCTCTGTCGAAGACCATAAAAGATTATGGCGGCTGCATGCTGTTAGAATAGAACTACAAAGGCCGAAACCCCATTAGGAAGCAAAAAATCTTATCGCGAGAAATGAAGATTCCCGCTAGACCTGAAGCTCAGTGTTTATTGTCGATATACAGGACATGCCCTAAATCAATCTTTACAATTAAAGAGAGTGGATCGACAAAACACCTTCTGTCACGATATGCAGGTAAAAGGCACAGAAATATCCTCTTTACCGATGAAAAAATTTTCACGATTGAAGAGCGCTAGAATAATCAAAATGATAAAGTGTACGCTCACAGTTCTGAAGAAGCTGTTCAACGAAAGGTACAACGTAAGCTTCATCCTGCGTCAGGATGGTTTGGTGGGGTGTCTCTTATCAAGGCGTCACAAAGCTACATTTTTGTCAAAAAGGAGTGAAAACTTCAGCCAAAGTGTACCAACACACAGTAGTGGATCGTGTTGTGGAACCTCTCAGTAATACACTTTTTAAAAATGTACCGTGGACTCTCCATCAGAACTCTGCACCTTGTCACAAGGCTCGAACTACCCAAGCCTGGCTTGAAACCAATGTTCCGGACTTTATTAGAGCTGAAGACTGGCCCTCATCTAGAGAACTTTTTTTCTAGATGAGGGCCAATCTCTCATCTAGAGAGATTTTAGAGAACATGACGTGAACATTATGAAACACGACACGGCGACATCGAATCTCTTAAAAATCCCTGGAACAAGCATTGGCGAAATTCACCATGGAAACAGTACGTAAATTCATAGATTCGTATACAGATCAAAGGCTTGTATAAAAGCCAAAGGTGGCCATTTCGAATAATATTTTTTTTTAATTTTTTGCTGAGACTAATAAATATGTACAAACAACAACAACCTTAACTGCCCCTGTCACGTGACTACCAACTTTTTGAAAGAAAGTGAGAATAGATGTATGACGTCTTCATAAATGTCATTTTTATTGTAGATGTGTGTGTAACGTTACAAAGTTTTGAAATGAACCATAATAACTGAAACTAATACTTTTTTCTAAGACCCTAATGAGTTTCGCATCAAAAAGGTGGGATTGTTAAAATTCAATAATAAGAGTAATGTCAGAACAATCATTGTCAAATGTTTCCGGTCGCTCGTTTGGAATTATTGGTTTTATCTTTTTGTTTTAGTTCTTTCCTTTCTTGTAATTTAATTTCTTTAAAAAAATGCCGGCCCGACTATCTTACTTTGAGCGGGTCAGAATTGTAACTTTAAGACTAACTGGTATGGGAGTTGTGGAGATCTGGCGGCAGTTAGGTATTCATGTAAGTAAATTTTACATCACCTAAAACACTTTCCCGTACACAAAAATAACGTTTGTAGACACCAGCTGTTTCTATTTGTAGAGAAGGTCGGTAAGCCAGTGGATCCAGCGGTTCAAAGGTGGTGACGAGGCTCTTCGTGACCGTCCTCGCGGGGCAAGAGCCCGGGTGACTACGAAGGCGGAGGATGAAACCATTATAGCCACCCACTCTCACAAGATCCCTTCCACCGCACTCGCGATTCAGCGGTTCAGTACCGTGTATGTTTGACACGGTCAAAATGTGATGTATTTTAAATTTTAGTATGAAATACGACGGATTCAGCACTAAAGTATTATTTTATCTTTAATTGCAGATATCAATGCAGAGAGTACGGCGTAGGCTAAATGAAGGTGGCCTACACCGTCACATACGAGGGCTGGACTAAAAGTATCGGGCATCGAATATTTCCACTATTCCTGTCATATTAAAATCTTATTAATTGAAAACTCCTTGGTTTCAAAAATCGAATACCATTTATTTATTTAAAAAAAAGATTCTCGGTCTAGTCACAAGGTCTTGTCAAATTTGTTTAGTCGTTGAGAAAATGGAATTAACTCGAGAAAAATCAAGAGCGATGATTTATTATGACTTTCGAAGTAGTTTAACACAAAAACAGTGTGTTGATCGGATGCTTTCTGCATTTGGTGATGAAGCCCCAAAACTACAATTTGTCGTTGGTTTGCTGAATTTTAACGTGGACGTGTCAAGCTCAGTGATGTTCCCCGTCAAGGTCTGCTGCAGTCACCCAAGAAAACGTGATGCTGTGCGTAAGCTGATTGAGGACATACCGCGAAATTCAGGCAACTTTAGACATTGGCTCATGCCAATGTCTAATACAAATAATTTTGCATGAACCATTAGGTGTAAAAAAGTTGTTTTCCCGATGGATACCGCATTCGCTCTGTGAAGAGTAAAAAGCGGCTCGCGTTACTTGGTGCGTCAGAACTCTCGAAAGATTCCACGCAGGATCCTCAAATGCTGTATACAAAATCGTATCAGGTGACGAATCCTGGATATACGCGTACGAACCCCAAACAAAAAACCAGTCACGAGTTTGGGTGTTCGAAAATGAGTTATAGCCAACAAAAATTGTTCGTTCACGGAGTGTTGCAAAAAAATGGTGACCACGTTTGTCTCCAAAACCGGCCATGCTGTGACTATTCCTCTTGAGGGACAAAGAACGGTTAATGCAGAATGGTATTCTAGCATTTGTTTGCCACAGGTCTTTTCTGAACTCCGTAATGTGAACTGCAACCGCCGCATCATCCTCCACCACGACAATGCGAGTTCTCACACCGCGCACAGAACAAAAGAGTTTTTGGAGCAAGAAAACATAGAATTATTATTAGACGCCTACAAAACGGCCATTTTGGAGACCCCAACTTCCGAATGGAATGGTTGCTTCAATTATTGGTTCCATCGTATGGAAAAATGTGTCAAATTTCGCGGAGAATACTTCGAAAAGCAATAAATACATTTTTAAATAGTAAAGTTGTGTCTTTTCCTTGATTCCCAAAATTTTCAGTGCCGCCATCGTGCCAGCCCGTAAATTGCCACTTACACAACATCAGTTTTTTATTACTGATGGTCCAAGTTATCTTCGTATGATAGCGATTTTTAAACTACCACTTCATAACAATGTTCAAACATTGTTATGAAGTGGTAATAATATATTTTTACTGAAAAGCGTATTGGTTTTTAAAATTACCAGGACTACGATATTATCCGTCCAATCAAAATTATAATATTGAAGACAAAAGGCGATTCTATCTTCTTTGTGATTTTGTGGAAGTAAGGTTTTTAAAGTTTATTATTATATATTGCTACAAAAAAAGTGATGGTTTTAAATTTTACTTTTAGTCAGACTGGCGAACAAATTATTTACGCGCTTTGCGCTCTAACATTATAGCAAAAGAATGGGTATATTTAATAAAATATTATTTCATATTGCACTACAAAAATTGCTATTTTTACTTTCTTCACTTTCGTTAACCTGAAATTTAAAAGCAAGACACATTTTGAACCTTAAAATCATTCTAATCTTTGCATTTCGAACACCGAGGTTTTTGAACAGAAAAAGACACGCTGTCACAGATATAAAATTCGAGTAGAATTGAATAGATTACCGCATGTCTGAAAAATTACTACTTCATATTTTAAATAACAGAATAAGTTTTGGGAACGGGGGCAACCATATGCCTGGTGGAATAAGAGCTCAGGTCAAACTACATAATGAGGTCGAGTTTGGCAATGATCCTACTAACATAATCAGAAAAGATTTTGAGTTAGAGTCCCGGTAAAGACAAATGTTTGTGTAATAAAAAATCACAATATTTATGCGCTATTTCGATTTGTTTATTTGTTAAGTTAGTAGGTATATGTTATATTTGAGTAATATAATGTTAATAATATTTTTTTATAATGCAAGTGTAAGAAATCTTTATTATTATTTGCTTGCTGCATCTATACCTTTCTTAGTCTATGGACAGGATAAGTAAAATTAAATTTTATTATTATTTCATCCAAAAGCATGCGACGTTGCCGTTGCTCTTTGTTTTGGAAGAGCGGCAACAACTGAAAGCACGTCATCAGGCATGTCAAGACTCTGCGTCAAGCAGTGACAGTTCTCTGGCGCCAAGAGACACACACCACACACACAAAGATATGATGTCATGAAAACTTTAGTTTTTGTTATGAAGTTGTCATGAGAAAAATAATTTCATCTCTTTCTACCTTTCTGTCTGTTGGGTCTTGAAGGGGCAGTTAAGGGTGTTGCTGTTTGTACATATAAGTTTTAGTAATATTACAATGATTCTTAAATAATGCATTTTCATTTGTAACAGAATTTATGGCCGCACTAGGTATTTATGTTTGTCTATTTAGATTATATTAATTTAGAAACTTAATACATAAGTCGAAACTTGTAAATAAGGAAACTTTTGTACTTATCTTCGAGTTATTTAACTTACTCGATTCGAGTTATAATAATACTGAAGAATTCGACGGTATGTGTGGAGGATTGTGTTACAACGTTGACAACGCTAGTGAGGGAAGTATTTACAAAAATCATTAGAAATAACATTATTAATATACCTACTCGTAGAAGTTCGTAGAAGCAATAAACGTGTATTCTTAGTGAAGCAGAACTGACACCTTATTTCCTCGAATTATTTCTTTCTTTGCCTCCGTCCAAATTTGCTTCAAAATTTACTGACTTGTACCAACACATATTTATGTTTGCTGTGGATAGGTGATTATCTTATCAGACTCAATCTCAATCATTATCTTCAGTTGTCGTTATTCTAAGAGATTCGTCACGCAAAGCTAAATATGTTCACGATTAAATTTACCGACTATCATTGGAGGCGTGGGATCGGATTACAGTATGAAATGCCATTCGAAGTATAACTCTATTAATAACTAAGAATGACGGTTTTCTCATAATAAACCATAAAAAATATAACTAAAATTATCTTTTTAGTCACTAATACATCTTAAATAGAAATCATAAAAGTCAATGACAATCTTTCTATCCGGACAATGCAAATATATACTATGTGATCTTTGTATGTATAATTATTTGAATTTTACAATGCGATCACAATAACAATTAAATGAAATTGTTATTAATAAACAAAGTTTATATCAAAATCCTAAACAACGATATCACCATAATAAGATTATCCTGTACCTACTTTAATAAAAATAACTAACCATGCGGAAAGTTACATTATATCTACGTAACTTTGGTTTTTATTATTTTTCAATCAAATCTTGAATCTTGAAAGTAATACGTTCGAGTATACCCACCTCACATAGCACTTGCGCGTCGGAACTTTCCATTACATCTACACATACTTAACACACTGCTCCAATCCGGAGATGTCGCGATGATTCATGATGAGTAATGTGCAGAAGTGGTACTTTCTACACGTGCGTTGGATAATATTTGATGACAGTTCCGACAGAATATTTTTAACAGTCATAATGTTTTTACAAAATATAACTCATTTAATTTGACTTGGAAAAATGAATTAATGTTATATTTTATGTTTTAATATAACTCAATTTATTTTTATTATTAATATAAATGAAAAATAATGTAAACAACAGTAAAATATTATTTAAAAGACTAAACATCAAGTTAAGAAATCTATTTTATTTCAAGAATTACCAGCGGACACTTCTCGGATCCACATCACGTAGGCCGGATAAGTGCAGCGAGTAATTTTATACACTTCATAAATAAGGTAGAATTAAAGAGTGCTAATTAAATGACAATATAATTAACATACTAAGACAGACCTGTGATTTTATTTAACATTCGAAATGTATGAATTAAATAAAAACAAAAGTACAAAACTACATAATTACATAAATTGAGCCTACGTAATCAAAACTTAAAAAATCCTCTAGAATGCAATTTTGATAGGTTTAATAATTACAACCTTATATGATTAAGACACATTAATATATAATAAACTAAAAATTGATTTGTGTGATGAGTACTAACATTTTGAACCTAAGTCTTGGATATTTGTATATATTTCTATGATTGCTTATTAAATTGTTATATATGTATGTCTATCGTTACCTAGTATCCATAATACAAACTCTTCAATGCTTACTTTGTGCTCCAAGCCTATCATAATAACATTTTTACATTCACACCAATTAGTCTACTAACTGGTGTGAATGTAAAAAATGTTATTATTATATATTCTCAATAATTATTTATGTATGAGGTTCGAAGTAAAGTAGGTTTAGCGAATTTATGACTCTGAAAAAAAAAAAAAAAAAAATAAATGTTTTAAGGATAAGATGTTTAAGATGAAAGACTGAGAAGATTGCTTACACTGCTTAGGGAAAGAGGGGCCCCTCTTTCCCTAATTTAATTAATATATTTTTTAAACTTATTAATTTTATTGAGATATATTTACATTGCTCTTACTTAGTCAACGACGCGAATATATTTATTTTTGAAAATTCAAATCTTCAATTTTAATGTAAATTATTGGACGAAAATTAGATTTTGATATTTGATTGATATTGTTCAGCATCGACTATGAAGGCAAAACCATTTGCCTTCTTTCGAATTGACCGAAGAAAATATATTCTCAAATCCATTTTATATCGAAAACACACGAGTTTAGTCAAATTCAGCGAATATTTGAAATGCCATAATAAATCTTTACAAGGGTTTTTATGGTTTTTGCGTGAAAATCGTTGTTTATTGGTGAGTTTGAAGAAAGCTTAAACCAGACGAGATTTGCTGAAAGATATCTTTTCTTATATCTAAACCCCCTTTCTTCCTTTGTTTATGTGTTTTTCATATTATATTACATTGTAACAAGTATACCAAATTGTGCCGGTAAATTCAATAGCTTATGATACGACTGACATTTTAATAATTTAATTGATTTACTTTGCACATTTTCGTACTGTTAAGACGTAATGTCTGTTAATATTGATATTGTTTTCATTTTTATAAATAAAGCAACCATGTGAAACTAATGTTCTAGAGTTTTTCGAGAATAAGAAACCGAATAAAATATTATAACAACTATTTTTCATTATTAAATAGAGCATTTTTAACAGAACAACGAGTCGCTTTAATATATCACGCTTTTCCGTGCGTTTCGAGCGTGCGTTTCGAGCAATATGCTCGACGTTTTGTAAGAACCTGATTTCACAGAAACAGGGAACGAATTGGTATTACGTTTCATAGAACAAAGACAGGAGCTGCGGGTGATGCGCTGTCGACCTGCATGTCCGACATATCAAAAAAGAGTAAATGCAAAATATAAATAAAATGTCAAAGGTAACGGCTCACTTGCCGTGAGCATTCGAACAGAAATACATAAAATAGGAATGGGAATTCTCTAGTCTTTTGAACTTTTCATGTACTAAAAGATAGTTATATCTTTAAATCTTAATCAATTGCCGTTCGTTATATCTCACAAAAACTCTTAAAGTAGTCGATAATCAATCGACATATCGACGACGAAACTTCGGTCAGGTAATATACGAATGCCAGGGATGGTTTAAAGCTTTATATATAAAATAGAAAAAAAAAAGCGTTGGCATTGCTAGTTACTGATAAATGTTCGAATTAATGCATTATACTCATTTTGGGGCGGACATACCTATACGAAAATATTATATTGGCGTTTTGGTTTATTATCATCATCAAAATCCACATTGCCAGCCCAGTGCGGATTGGTAGAGTGTTAACGACCGAGTCGAGAGGCTGGCATCCTGTTTTTCATGGTTATGCCATTCCAAGGTCGCTGGTTCGATTTTCGGCCGGGTCAATTTAGAATATGAACTTTTCTGTAGAGACATAGGGCTAGGGCCATTGCTTTTTAACTTGGTTTAAAAATATGTGTGATGCTGTTAAATATTAAAAATTGACTTTCTCATCGACAACTTTTTAATGAGATTAAATTATGCAGTTGCTTCTCAATATATCTATAAAATATTATGACAGATGTTTGTGTGATAAATACGAGCATTTTGTAACTGACTCGTGGTAATATATATCAGACCTACACTTATACAAGTACATAGAGAGAGAGGTAAAATTCAAAAAATAGGAGAATCGGTATTTTTGAGTCATAAAACGAATATTAATGAACAGACAGAACCAACAGATTTATATAGTAGCAGAAATAAACATTTCTATGAATACATATCTATGTACCATATATGTATGTCTATCCGTTGCCCATGTTTCTATCCGGTATCTATGACATAAGCCTTATTTTGGACTTAGCTAATTGGTGTAAATGTAAGAAATATTTTTATAAAATTTGTAATGTTATTCAAAATAAAAGAGAGAAAAAAGCAGCTTCTGTCGAGTTTCTTAAGGCTCCAAGGTCTCCAGACGTAAAACTTACGAAGGAATGGCGTAGTGTTTGACGTTTAATACAAAAATGGCCATTAAATTATGTGAAATTATTTAATTATAACGACCGCGATTGACAGGCAAACTAATTATGTTTTTAAACTGCTCATGTTTTACTACGTCATTGGCTAAGAGGGAGGGATAAAACAAGGAATAAAAAAAATGATATATAATCAAAGCCTAGGTTTTTGTTAGCTTATCGCTTAGTTTAACCTCGGAGGCAGTCTTACAAACCTATATCCGGTTCTACGTCCAAAATCGAATAAAAAAGATTCCTTTGACCCTCTCGAAAATGTAAAAAGAAGAAATGTAAATTCATTAAGCAATCAAATTTATCTCTCTTCAAGTAAATAAATAATGTCTTAAGTAGTCACTAAAATATAAAAATTACTAAATAATTGAAACGATGGTTCTCAGAATTACGACACAATATTGCTAATACAGCCGTATTAGATCCCCAGAACAACCCAAATTAAGTTTCAATTCGGGATTGGTTTCAATAAACATTCCCAACTCTTCGAGCTTTAAAAGACAATTAATTCCTAATCCTCTTTCCACTTTGCCGAAGTTACAAATCAGGGTTCCGCAGTCTCTCCTAATGTCGTTTGGCCGGGATTCTGGAAAGTTCTGTCGCTGTATCCTCTATGTATAGGCTACTTGATGAATATTTAACTCGGATTACCCCTTTGTTGCGAAATAAAGATTTCGGAGTGTTGCGGCATTTTTTTACGCTTGTGAGTGACGCAATCCGAAAGAAAAAATGATTTGATAAATAATAGCATTTTAGGCTCTTAAGCATTGCAAATAATTTAATTAAATAATAGTCTGAATAGAGTCACAATAAACGTTTTAAGTAAGTATTAATACTAAATATAGTCAACAGAATATCATTATCGAACTGGTGACATAATTTTGGCCCATAATGTTGCTGATAAAATGTTAAAAATTTGAAGTATCGAAGTGAGATTATTTTGTTATGGCAATGTTTACTCTGTAGTTCAATTTTTGTAAGCTTTTTAATGACTGGCTACAGCTTTAAGTCAACAGGACAGATCTACCAAAAGAACTTTATGTTTGCTAGTTCTTATAAACATGTGTTGAAAACTAGCATTGACACATTAACTAAAGCGGGTTGTTTTAAAGTTATTTTGATACCAGTTGCTTACTTAAAACAGGTATGATTTTAACCCTAACAATTACGCATTTATATTATACCTACAGTTAAAATCGGCTATATTAAGTCGAAGGAAGTAAAACAACTCTATGGCATACAGTTTATTTAACACTTATTCATTTGTTTTTGTTGAGTAGCCTGTGTAGTGTGTATTAAACTTCAGGCATTGCCAAGACGGACTTATTAGAAGATATGTCACCTATTGTTTCACCCAGATATGGATAATATTTATAGAAACATTGAAAAAGGTGAATGAATATTTTTTATTTAATACTTGCTGTTTCTAAAAACTATGCTGATTATTATTATTATGCTTCTCACTTAAAAATGGTGGATTTTGTAAAAAAATTACATAAAAATTACCCTTTTCCACCTCCTCAGGGTAAGAATTTTCTAAAACGCTAAAGTACGTTTACGATTCGTATTAGGGGCCTTATGATGAATTTTATATGTTTTACTAAAAGAGGAGGTGTTACTTATAAAATATTTAATCCCCTATTCCACCCACTAGATTTTATTAGTGTTTTCAGAAACTACGAATACATGTGTATTTATTTTGTATGAAAAGCTTTATCATCTAATTTTTAAAATTGCATAAATTATTTACCCCTTTTCCACCATGTTAAGGGTAAAATTTTCGAAAATACTGATGGTGATTACACATCACCATTATTTTCAAAAATGTAACCCTTTTTTTCAGAAACACGTGTCA
This sequence comes from Calamotropha paludella, assembly GCA_927399485.1. Classification (NCBI taxonomy): domain Eukaryota; kingdom Metazoa; phylum Arthropoda; class Insecta; order Lepidoptera; family Crambidae; genus Calamotropha; species Calamotropha paludella. The sequence goes on along the minus strand of OV656803.1, from coordinate 11,358,925 downwards.
CTCATTTACTCGGGATAAAGTTTTTTGTATTTGTTAAAGTTTTATAAATACTATTACGAAAAACCCTAAATATACTAATGTTTGGTTTACTAATAACCACTGATTTATGGCGTCTTTCTTTATATAAACTTAAAGGTCTTAAATGCATAGGTATGTTGGTGCAATTATTTTATTGTCAGCCTCAAAGCACTAAATGATTAATTGCATTTAGGCATGCATTTAAAATTAAATGAAACTTAAATGAGAATCTTCGGGGTGTTGTGTTGGAACCTATTATACTCCTGGAACACAACCTTAAGTTTAATGAAATCACTTTCCTTCCCAGTTAAGTGCCAACGACAGACGCACCTGCGACCAAATAGCTTAACGTTCTTTTCAGAGCACCAAGGAACTCAAGACCATAGATTTTTGGCCACTGTCCCGTTTTTGCATAGTTTCTTTACCTCTCTATTAGTTGCTGCTCAAACGCTCTAACTGCTGAACTATCAGCACCTCCAAGAAGTTGTTACACTGTTTGTTGTCACCATTTTAACTTGCGATCTTCCTTTGATATTCAATAAATTTATATTCTTTGTCTTAGCTACCACAAGTGCTAAGTGTTTTTAAGCAGTTTGGGCTTGCTAAACGTAAATTGCTAGCTTCGAGTCCATTGAATATCATAGACTAAGACCATATATTCTTATAATCTCGACATTAATTTTGTTTTATAAATGTATAATATTATTGAGTTCATGAGGATTAATATAAGCATTTGTCCCCTGGTTGTTTGTAAGTATATTTATTTATATATTTTGTTATTAACCTAACGAACTAAATAAGTAGTCTATGTGATCGATATTTTAAATAATTAATTGTACTAATGTTACAGCTTTATAATAAACGTTAATTAACTAAAAGAAATAAGTCATATTGCTGGACACAATAAATCACACGAAGAAAACCACTTTCCTTATTTCTCCATATATTTACATAAAACTTAACCCTGGCCAAAGAAGCCCAATCCTGATCTAGAGAATTCATTTCTATAGCTAGCCATTTCCATTTAATAAATCTATATTGAATCATTTAAATTATATAATAGAAAAATATTAGAAAAAATCAACTCGACTCACAAGTGAATTCTCAGGCGGGAATGGAACCCGCAATCTTTGGAAGTTCGTCCAATGCTCTCCCAATTGAGCTACCGAGCCTTGCGAAAACTCGCTGAAATTTTAGTTAATAACGGTACATCCGTGACAAAACTCACCACCTACTCGAAGCTGTTTCGAGACAACGACAAATTTTTGTTTTGTTATTGGAGCGGAGCAAACGAAGTGAGCGAAGCTCCCATGGATCAGCTTCAATGGCGCAATGTCTGTTACGTCATAACTTCCCGAGTTCTTAACCGATTTTAATATTTTTTGTGTGGAATCGAATCAACAGATTTAGGACCAGATTGTGACAAAAATTCCCATTGAAACAAAAAAAAAATTCTTTTTTAGGTATTACGCTCCGCTCCAATATATGGTGCTAGCGTAGCTTTATGCTTAGCGACTGCTAAGCTAGTATCGCTGCAGTTTTTACATATTGTACAACTGGTTTCCAGATACTCTAAAATTTAAACCTTTACATTACTTAAACAAAGATATATAGCTCACTTCCGCAAAATCAAGCAGTGTGCACCGCCCGCCCGCCTGCAAATAAATGCAGAAACAGCAAACACCGGCACCTTCACCTACTACTCAGTGACGCGACAACGACTGTCACGCTAACATCGTTTTACTTTGCTCCAAATGTTATTTATATTATAGTACAGAATAAACCTAGTTTAAATTCAAACTATATACCATTTTAAAGATTGAGTTTTGTAGTGCATAAATTTAATAAAAGTTTTCGTGATTGGTACCGTTTTAACAGTGTTATTGGTGATTTAACTATCGAGACCTGTGCTATTAGCAAATTTGCAATATCATTGTCAAGTACGTTTCACCGGTCGCAGAGTGTATGCTCTGTCTCGTTTTCGCGAGTTGTGTTTTGTGTTGTCTATCTCACTTGCCAATTATTCGTAACTGACAATGTGTGACACTAATAAAAGTGATTTTATTCAATGTGCTGGCTGTTTAAAAGGAATTACTAATCGACGATACTTACGTTGTAGTGTATGTAAGCAATATTATGATTTATTATGCGCCAATATATCGGATCAAAGGTTTTACAACACACTTACTAAGGAAAAAAAAGATGCTTGGAGATGTGCTTTGTGTACGAGTAGGCGGCCTAAATCTGATAACTCGAACACTCCGGTGAGGTCTGCTGAAGACAAGATTACAACGCGTAGGGGTGCAGCGGTTGCGAACAGTCCGCCCTGCCAGCTGGATGTTTCAATGGCAGACATGCCTTGCGGCAGCGAAACTCATAATACTTCCAGTAAAACAGTTTTCGAGGGAACAGGCCTTGATGCCTTGATAACCGAGATGCGCTTATTTCGACAGGAATTGATAGCTACTAGATTACAAATTGAAGAACTCAATGGCTCCTTGTCGAAACTAGTTGCTAGAATGGATGTGTGTGAAAATCGAGTGAATCAACTGGACAGTCGTATTGAAAGGCTGGAACAGCGTATTGACGTGGGAATCGCTGCACCTGGGATTGGCGAAGGATCACTGCTTACCACAATCGAACAACTGAAGTCTGATTTGAATGACCGTGATCAGGAGTTGCTGCTTAATGATGTTGAGATATCGTGCGTCCCGGAGCAAAAGGGTGAGAACCTAGTACATACGGCAATTACACTTGCGAACAAACTGAGTGTTAATCTCGGAGAACATGAAATCGTGTGTGCTACGCGAGTGGGACGGTCACTGGGGCTGCCGGATACAGCGTTGCCTTCGGCGGTGCGACCTCGGACCATTGTGGTGCGGTTGGCGCGGCGAGCTGTGCGGGACGAGCTACTGCGCTCAGCGCGAGTTCGCCGCGGTGCCACTACCGAGGGTACGGGGCTACCAGGTACTCCACGCCGTTTCTATATTAATGAGCGTTTAACGCGAATGAACCGATCAATATATCGCCGTGCTCGTGAAATCGCGGGGCGGTTAAACTGGCGTTTCGTCTGGTCTAGAGATGGTCGGGTTTTTGCGCGCCAGCACCAGGCCAGTGACGCTCCGCGCTATCGCTTACGTACGGAGGCTGACCTTGTGCGGGTTTTTGGGTCGGATGCCATTTGTGCTGAAGATAATAATTGATTTCTTTAAAAAAAAATATTTCAAAACAATAAGGTACTTTTCTTTATGCTGTTTTTATGTATCGCTCGGGCCACTGGCGATGGCGCTCTGTGTAGTATTAAGAATAATTTCTCTAATAAGATTTTTTAATAAAATAGGTCTTTGCTTTCATTTTGATACTGTGCTTTGTATTCTAAATGCATGTTTTGTTGCAGTGCTTCTTGTGTATGTATTTTTTAGAAAAATTTCTGATGACTTTTTTTCATTTATGTTCTTTGTAATATTCTATGTCCTTAAAGTAATTAGAGGAAAAGAATTATTTTTTTTGTGTGCTTGTCATGTTAGGTATAATAATAGCAGTAGTGTAACTGTTACGTGCCACAGTTATTGGAGTAGTTCATTGCAGAGTAGTAATGAACATATAAGTTGTAACTTAGAATTTGATGAATTTCTCAGCCACAGTAAAATGTCTAAATATTTCTATAAGCTTTTGGTGTGTATGCTTTCAGAATTTTTTATTATGCTCTGTGCTGTGAATGTATATGTATTTTCTAAAAATATCTCTGATGAGTATTATTTATTTTTAGCTTTTGTATCATTATATGATTTTAAAGTCTATAGAGGAAAAAAGATCCTGTTTTTGTGTGTTTGCCATATTAAACATAATAATAGCAGTACTGTAACTGTTTTGTATCTGCATAGATATAGTTGTAGTCTTTTGCGATATAGTAATAGTCTTATAAGCAGTAACTTAGAATTTGTTGATTTTTTCCGCCACAGTAATTTGTATATGCTTTTGCTATTTTTTATTATGCTTTGTGCTGTAGATGAAAATAGTGTACCGCTCTCCTCGCTAGTTCATTGTAGTAGCCACCTAATAGAGTGTGATGTGTGCTGTAGCAGTGAAAACGTTATGTTACAACCAGCCGAATATATGGGTCTCTGTTGCTTCGATTTCGTTTATTGTACGCGTAGTGATAGTTGCAATGGTGATTTGCGCTTTAATAACCACAGTTACCGTATTATTTTCTTACAAAAACGACCCAGCAATTATTCACGTGTTTTATTACATTTATTCTCGCATTGCTTCAACATTATATTATATATTATTATGCATATGTTTATTTTATTCGCTAATATTTATTTATATATATTTTTATATATATATTTTTTGGCATGTGTGATTATTTATTCGGTCAAGTCATGAATCCAAAAAATGTTTTTTTTTTAAGTTTGGGGTTGTACAATGCGGGCTCATTAAATACAGGACATGACAATTTTCTAATTGCGATGGATCGTTTTAAAAGTGACATTATCGCCATCAATGAGACGTGGTTGGCAGTCGGTCAAGAGGCGCGTGCGCCTGCGCCACCAGGTTACAGATTACGTTGTACCCCTCGTCCGCCGCATGTCCGTGGAGGTCGGGGCGGAGGCGTAGGTTTTTATATAAAACATGGCATCCGAGTTCGATACTTGAAACATATGGATACTTCTATTGAACAGATGTGGCTCTCCACAAGAGTAAACGGTCGCAATTTAGCTATAGGTACTGCGTATAGGCCGCAATGGATGGAAGTAGATAATTTCCTGGATACACTAACTGATTCTATTTCGAGGATGTCACATTTTGACTACTTAATTGTAATGGGAGATTTCAATATCAATTTACTCGAAAAAAGTGAAAGTAAAACCATAAATTTTTTAAAATTTCTGCAATATATGGATCTAAAGCAGGTAGTGAATGAACCTACCCATTTTACTGCTAAGACCGCTACCTTAATTGATGTCGTTTGCACTAATTGTCAGATACGAGAGGTTTCAGTCTCGAATATTACAGGATCGCTAGGACACTCTATGATTAATCTCACAGTAAATTTAAAGAAAGCTAAAGTGCCTCCTAAGATCGTTACGTATAGGCCGTTGAAAAATATACATATGGAACGTTTTAACAAGGATCTAGACAGTCTCGACTGGGAATCTGTGATTGAGCAGCCTACTGTTGATGCCATGGTAGGTAAATTCAACTCGCTTATGTTAAGTCTATTCGACATTCATGCTCCACCAAGAACAATGTGTATTCGATCTGATGAAACCCTTCCTTGGATAACAGATAACATAAAGTTCATGATGGGATTACGTAACAAGGCATATGAGAAATATAGGCAAACGAGGTCGGAAGTTCATGATAAATACTATAAAGATTTAAAACGATTAGTAAAAGCGAGTATTCTGAGCGAAAAGAAGGCGTACTTTAACCATTATGTTAATTCTAATCTTAAGGATAGCAAAACATTTTGGAAAAACCTCAAACAGAAAGTTTTGATTAATCCGGGTAAGAGTGATTGTGTGCCTGATTGTATATGTGATCCAAACGCTATCAATGATTTCTTCCTACAGGTGCCTGGGTGTGATTCTGGGTGTTTGTCAGAGATCGCATCATTTCAGTCTAATCGTTTTAGCGTTTCCTCTTTTTCTCTTCAACCGGTTGACGAACTCATGGTCTCACGATATATTAGGTCTGTTAAGTCTGATGCAGTGGGTAGTGACGGTATTAGTAAGGATATGGTTCTTCTTACATTGCCTAGAATTCTGTCAATTATAACCAGAATTATTAATGAGTCATTGCTCACGGGTGTAGTCCCTAGCCAGTGGAAAGAGGCGCTGGTAATACCTGTGCCCAAGGTGGAACAACCAACCGAGTACAAAGACCTTAGACCCATAAGTATACTACCCTTTTTATCTAAGATCTTGGAAAAGGTGGTATACTACCGGCTATATGACTATGTTGAGGGGAGTCAGGTGTTGCCTTCCCATCAGTCTGGATTCCGCAGGGGTCGTGGAACGGTTACTGCATTGCTTGATGTTACAGATGATATATTAGCGGAGCAGGATGCTGGTAGAGGCACGGTCTTGACATTACTCGATATGTCGCGCGCGTTTGATTGTATCTGTGTGCCTCTGTTGCTTTCGAAGTTGGGTTACTATGGTCTGGATGATCAGGCTCTAGAGTGGTTTCGTAGCTACCTAAATGAACGATGCCAATCAGTTAAACTGGTGGGAAGGGATGGAGTCACTAACATTTCCTCATCTAAGCTGGTGAACCGTGGTGTACCTCAAGGATCAATACTTGGACCTCTTCTCTTCATCATTTACTGCGCCGATCTTGCTAGAGTTCCTAAACACAGTAGATATCATCTCTACGCTGATGACGTTCAGCTGTACATTTCTGAGGCCACTGATAGATTCCCAGAAGCTCTACAATTGCTGAATGAAGATCTGGGGAGGATAGCTGACTGGTGTGATAGAAATGGTCTTACACTTAACCCGAATAAATCGAAATTTATGATACTTGGCTCTAAGACTCAGATAAGCAGGATAACAAGTTTGTCTCCTGTTGTTACTATACTTGGTCAGCATATTAAATGTGTGGAAACTGCAAAAAACTTGGGGATCACTTTCGACAGTGAATTACGTTTCGTGGCCCATGTAGAGGACTTGGTTCGAAATTGTTTCTATAGGCTAAAGATACTCTACAAGATACGTAACCTATTGAGCCAGGAGGCGCGCATTAGCGTTGTCGAAGCATTGGTACTTTCGAGACTGAATTACGCTGATGTTGTCTATGGACCACGCCTTTTGTGTAAATCACAACGCTTAATACAACGTGTACAAAATGCTTGTTTCAGATTTTGTTACAAGATACCGCCGCGTACTCATATCTCTCCCTTTATTAATGCTGAATCGGTCCTGAACATGGAATCACGTAGACAACTGCATTTGGCATCCTTAATGTTTGACATCACGACTTCTAAGTGTCCAGACTACCTTTATTACAAATTAATTTTTCATACATCTAATAATGAGACCCCTAGAACTTCTCGACCGCCACTTAAATTTCAATTACACCGGACCGTGGCTTTTACTGGGAGCTTTCGATACCACGCTACCAAATGTTGGAACAATATTCCACCTCCACTGAGGCACCTAAAGAATAAGAACAACTTTAAATGCCAAATGAAGGCATATCTTCTTTCAAAGCAAAAGTTAGGTGTTCCCAGGTTCTTTAGCAGGTAGTGGAACCAAAATGTCGATTTAAATAAAAATAGGTCTACCGTAACCCATGGTTTTTTAATGATGTTGTCCGTTTATGTCCCTAATAATGTCCATCACAGTTTATTTATTTATTTATAATAGACATATACTTAACACTTATTAAATATATAAAAATATGCTACACATTCACCATTATATAAGTACTTTATTATTGAGCATCTATTTTATATATGTTTTAAAATATCACACACACTGATGTTGCTGGTCATCGTCTTTGTTGGTCACTCGTGGTTGTAGCTGAAAATCAGCAATTTACTCGCGATGCGGGTAAACATGATGCTGAGCTGCGACCCTTGCGTACTGCTGCAGCACACACACACATAGTTTTAAGGATGACTTTGTGTTCTACCTAAGATGTAATTATTTTTTATTTTTGTTAATATATGTGTGTGTGTGTAAAGTAGGAAATAAAGCTTTTATCTATCTATCTATCTATCTACTCTACACGTGTTTAGCCCTCACACGGAACATCATCAGGAGCTGTTAGACCGTGCAATACCGTGCACTAAGTGAATAGCCGCGCCCTCCGCCGCCCTATGTATTGCTTCCGACTCCCACTACTCTCATTATGACGTCACTTCAAGTGACTCAACAACATTTGACGAATGTTGTTAAAATAATAATTTTGAAAAAAAACAACTGATATTATTAAAGTATTGTAGTATTGAAAAAAAAATTAATTAATAATATTAATATTGAATAATTAAATAAACATTATTATAACAAGTATAAAAATGCAAAAGTGGGGAGGAGTAACATTAATCTGTTCGTTAAGTATGGCTCCAGCAACATAATGTTTAATAATTTCTAAATGTTCCAACACTTTTAGTCATAAAACTTTACCTACCTACAAGTATGTAAAACCTCATAGGAATGTCCATCGGACAATCGGTGACCGGTATCTAACAAATCGAGAGATCGCTCAGGTCGGGCATTTCTATAAGCTGAAATATGTTCTATATCGGTATCAAAACTTCGATCAGTTTCGCCCACGTATACTGAACTAAAATCGTTACATGTTAACTTATATACCACCCGACTTCCTACCAACCTAGGTATGTATTGGCGTTGATAATAACAGGTAAAGTTCGATACAGTGATTTGATTCGACGAATGGGCCGACTTTTACGTATCACAGTTTTTGAGCGCTATTGTGCGTCTCGTCAACAGGAGTTTTCCTCCGGTAACGATAAGCATGCGATGCGCTGAACAGTCAATGAATCAAAATTAAATATAAAACACGATAAAAATCCCGCTTTCCATAATTCATAAATGGTATTTGAAAGAGAAAATTTACACTTAACAAATTCAAATTAAAATGTTCCCCATATTCCGTCATTAATGCTTGATGCCAGCTCACCTAAAATAGCACACGTATTTTTCCTTTTAATTAATTTTTATTTTATTTAGTCATATCATGCTTCAACAGTAATTATATTAATAACACATCAGAGTTTGTATGCGCGAAAATATACAGGGGTTTTAAAAACTTAAAGGTCAATATATGTATATTTATAAAAGGTTTTTCAAGTTTTGTAGATATAAACATATGAATTCAAATATCGTACTTAATTAAAATAAAATAAATTGCCCAAATAATATGGATGAATGTAATGAACTAAATATTTTCGTGTCTTGTTGAAAATGGGTTTATTTGATAAAGCTATCTTAATGAATTCTACGTACCAACTTTAGTTTATTTTTCATTTTTGGAGTTTCTCTAGCTCATAATAATTATAAGAAAAAAGGGTATAAAATGGTGTAACAAGACAAAAATACACAATTGATATTATATATATACTTAGATGAAACAAATTAATTGTAATTGGTAGACTGTATCAAGAACGCAGTCGCAGTGAATATGTGAAACGTAATTCGTTTACTGTTGTAATCATTAGATAAATTATTAATGACACTTTACAGGCTATTAACTATTATCTTCAGACTACATTATACAATACAATACAATACAAAACACTTTATTGATAACACCACATTGAAATAATAAGATAACAAGAGAAAACTTAAAATAGTGTTACAATGGGCGGTCTTATCGCTCTGAGCGAAAAAAAAAAAAAAAAAAAAAGTAATTATATTACTAGTACTATTGTACTAGTAATATAATTACTAGTAATAATATTACTAGTAATTATATTACTTTTACTAGTAATATAATTACTAGTAATAATTATATTACTAGTAAAAGCCACCAATTTCAAAATCAGTAATTTTTTATGTTAAACTTGCTAGTTGGCTATTAATTAGTTACTGAGCAATCAAAATATTAATTATAAATCAATTTCAGGACCAAAAATCAGGAATTAAATGGAAGAAAGCGTTTAAGTTATCATATGGAAGTACAATTAATTTTTAATTCAAACAAAGCACACCAACAAAAACAAATAACACAAACACCGATGACAGTCGAGTGACAGCTACAACAATACGAGGTGATTCACCTAATTGATACGTAATCAATTCTATAATTATGATTTATTTTAATATTGCTTAATAATAAGACTAAATGTCTATTTTTTACTGGAAATGTTTTGATTAGTAGTAGTTAAACGGATTTCCGGTTACCTACTTGCATTACTAAATATTTTGAGAATAATAATAATCCCAAAAGGAATAATTTAAAACAAAAGCTAAAGTGTTGAAAATATTTAAGTCGATTTTTTGTTAAAAAAATCATTGTGACACAAATCATCTTACAAAAGTACTGGCCATGGGCATTCTTCTTTCAACATACTTTTTTATCTCTACCATACGAAATAAAACAAGGTTTGGTGACACATGGGCGGACATGGGTCACTAGTTTTATATCAAATACTGCACCCTTACATGACACAGCATTATGTGAAATCTGCTAACGTAACGCGGTGAAATAGTGGTATATAGTTTTGTTATTTTTTCGTTGATTTCATCTCAACGAATACTTTTAAAACTTGTAAGAGCTTTGATCTGTTCTATGAAGGAACACGCCTAAATGTATGTAAAATGTGAATAAGGGTTTATATGACTTGTGAAATTCTTAAATTAGTGTGCCAAATATTGCTCATGCATCGGCATTCGTAACATAAGTTTTATTTCCCGTTAGGGTGGTACTGTACATTGTTTAAATATTTTTATAAGGTAATTTACGTCACCTAAAAAAGCTAACTTACGAACTAAATTGATCTCAATTTATATCTGGGCATTGAAAGACCTCAAAAGACTAGACCTTAACGTTGTCTAAAACTTTTTTGAACAAATGCGACGTCTTAAAACTGAACAACACTGCTGAAAAGATTTTACTGAAAGTTTTATGACATAAGATAAAAACTAACTTCAGTTACCAATTTTAATATATTTTTGCCATATAGGTAGTGTATATTTAAAAAATTAAAGCTCCTCGGGCCAATTCAAAAGTTGATAACGCGTGAAATTGTCTTTGAAATTATCGGAAATATAATCATTATTTTCATATATTTAAAATGTTACACTATCTGAATTTGAAGCAAAACCCATAGTATATAACAATAAAGATAACAACACATAAAAAAAAAACTTGCATTCGTACGGAATTATTGATCCATAAATTAAAGCAAGGGAATAATAAAAACCAAAAAAACACTGCTGGTTAATGTTCACCTTTATTTACAACTCCATCAATAAGAATGTGCGTAAAAATAAATTGAGTCGGTAGTGCCGGCAGCTTAAGCGGACAACCAGCATTGCGGCGCCAATATGTTTATATTGTCAGCTTTGGTTTCATGTACTGGCAAATAACATAAATTTACTACGCTGTACCGAAAAAACAATTTTTATATCGAAATGCAAATGTAACAACATGGCATAATCTATAGGTACATCTATAGATATTTATAAAATTGGAGTGTCTGTTTGTAATATTGAAATAACAGTTTTTTACTACATGCATATGAATATACATATATACGGTACATATACCAAAATAACATTTTTTACAATTTTTGTATCTCTGTCTGTCCGTTTGTTCAGGCTAATCACAGAAATGGCTGGACCGTTTTGACAGGACTTTTATTGGCAGGTAGATGATGTAATAAGTAGTAACTTAGGCTACTTTTATTTTAGAAAAAATATTTTATTTCAGAAAAATAAATTAATGTTGCAATGTCCAAGTACTGTCCAGTATCGCGTGCATCTCACGCGCATGCCACCACTGTACCGTCACGTCGGGCGCCTCCGACCACTTCTCCCACCAACGAATCAATATCACAAAGGCTGAAAATATAATATATTGCAAATTATAATAACTGAGCCACGGCAACGTGTGGCCGGGTCAGCTAGTATTTTCCTAATTAGTCAAGTTAATGTGAGTACAAATACATAGAAACAAACTTGCAGTTATGGTTCTCAGTTTTAAAAGACGGAAGGAGGATGGGACCTGACCTCCGTAGTCGAGTGATTTAAATTTTTTATTCATTGTCTATAACGATAACGCTGCAATCTCTGTGATCAAGCCACTTTGATTCCCTATATAAATACCTGTCCATGTATATATTTTTTCAATTTGAATATTTTTCATATTTAGATCTTCCGTCTTCGATCGATTTTTACAGGTACCAAACAATCGACAAAGAAGAAATAGTTATGTAACATCTATATTTCATTAGACAACCTCATACACAATGTTGTAAACCCAAGATAAGTAGCAATTCAGAGACACCGACGAAACCACAACATCCAAACTCGAGGCAATACAGAAAAGTTGGCTTTCAACATTAATTGAACCTGGGACATCGGAGTGGCGTGGGAGTCTCGTCAAACTTGTATAAAGCAATAACAAAAATTATGAACTTTAAAAAACATGAAAATTTACTCCATAGCGATCCTGCCTTTCGCCATCGGTCCTGGGTTTAGTGTTTCTGTCTCGAATAAGAGCATTTGTGCCTGAATCATTGGTATTTATGAATTTCTATGTATATTAAATATCTATGTATCATGTTAAATCTATCCGATATCCTAATATCCAATACAAGCCTTACAGTGCTTACTTAGGCCTGGGCTTATTAGTGTGTAAGAATTATTATTATTATTATTATTAGTAAGCAAGTAAGGTACTAAGCAATGCAGTTGCTGATGTAGATACTTGCTTGATTATATAAGCTATGGTTTGAGATGAATACTAGTATAAGAACCACCATCATTCGAACCATGCTGCGGTGGCATCGTGGTAAAAATCTTGAGCATCGTTATAAAATTGCAAACTGGACTCAGTTATAAGAATTATTGTAAGTTTCGAGATATATTTAATCAATATGTTATTATTTATTTGCATTTGAACAAGGACAAGAAGATAGTCAGATAATATTAAATTTTACTTCAGCCATAAACAAAAAGCATGCGTTTTAATATTATAAAGATATAGCATTGTGAGTGATAATAGTAGTTTATGATACTGTTGCATAATAAGGGTTCTTATAACACGAGTGTGTTTTAAAAAAACGAGCCGTAGGCGAGTTTTTTTATAGTATCACACGAGTGTTATAAGACCAATTTATGTACAGTGTCATACACTACTTTATCTACTCTCATACTATATTACGTAAAACAATGTTGCAAACAAAACCAAACTTTGTTTAAATATTGAAAAGATTTTTTAAATGTCAAATGGTGGCGCCAAGGTGCAAACATCGATTGTGAATGCGTGTTGCGTCGTCGCGGACTCGTTCATTGAAACCTTTTTAAAGTAGAGGTTCAACCTCCTTGGTCCAGCTGGAGGTTGTATAGGTGTATCGTTATGATTAAAAAGTTATATTATGATACAGGTGTCCATACAAGACCTGTATCGTAATTAAACTTTTTTTTTTATTATTTTTGGCCTGTACGTAATGTTTGTCATAAGCATTTTGTTTTCAGTTTTAGAATCTTTGTATTATAGTATCAGAGTAGATAAAAATTCATTATTATAGCTGGTTCCATCTTAATCGATTCGAAAGGTCTGATGCGAGTTGAAATAGCGGGCGATGTGTCAGAACGTTAAAACTGTGAAAATCTGATTGTACATACATACATATGCATAGAGACTTTCGGTTAGAAGAAAGATTTATAATATGAGCTTTGGTGTATATAGTCAATATTAAATATAGTAGGTAGCCTTTATGTTTGATTGTGATGACGTTATTGACTATCTAGATAGACATAAAGGATATCGCTATCAAAGAATACGCCTCACAAGGATAATAAGTCTTAAGCTTTTAAAGTTATTTAGATTAGATTAAGATTTTAAAGTATTTTATTTTGAATAGGTTCGCTCTCAATCCCAATCAAGCACAAGGGGCAAGACAGGACCCAAAATGGAACGAGCTAACCCAGAAGGTATTCAAGGTATTCACCCTGACTTTAAAACCGGACGGGTTATAAGTACTCGGAAATACAGCCGCAGGGAGGCAGTTCCACTCCTTTGCTGTGCGCATTATGAAAGGTGCTAAGAAGTGCAGAAAAGGCGATAATAACGACATTAAGTGATCTTCCCGAGCGCAGATGATTTTTGAATAATATCTTTTGGTTAATTAATTGATTGACCGCCTTTTGCGAAAAATTCATCTTCTACAACCATAATGTTGAACGCGATATCGAGCTCCATTACACTATTTAATCGAATAGAACGGCCGTGACAAAACAAGTACGTAGCGATGTGAGAAGATCTATCGTAAACTTTAGATCGTAAACTGGCGTCATTAGAAACGGAACTGACAATTTTGTGCTATTTAACTGGCTTAATATTCGGTTGACATAGTTTAGTGACAATTAGAACAAGCAATTTTAGTAAAAATCTTATTAATAATAGATTTTTATTACAATTAAACCGATAACGATTATGTCACCGTAACATGAAGACACCTGGAAGACAGTCTGTTTTTGTAATAAAAAAAGACTAACTATATCGCTACCACAGCAAAACCGTTACAGTAAGATCTAGAGCTCAGTTCAATGAGCTAAGTTAGTTCATGAATACCAAACCAGATATACTTAATGAGGTTGTTATTTCAAGGGCTGAATTCTCCATTTACAACGATTTTCGTTCAGTTGCCTTAGCGGTTCAGTCGCATTTCGCTTCTAATTCAATATATTTTTGGTGGTAAAGATAAGCCCAAGCAATACCAAATGCATCACATGTTTGCTAAAGACTACAAGAACTTTTCCAAGACTTTTTTGATAAACCCATGCAATGATATTTGTTTTCTAAATACCTCTTTTCAATAAGGGGGTCTCTCATAATTTGAGGATTCATTGGAATCATGTCAAAACCCCTTTAAAAGAAGATAATTAAAAGCTGTTTACATTGGGCGAGAAATTACTCTACATTTTATATACACACAGACCAATTAAGGGTGGGTTTTGGTTTAGGTTTGGGTGGTTAATACGTCAATTATTTCATAAGTAACTGTTGTATTCCAAAATTAAAACTTACTCTGTGCTATTAGTTGTGGCAACAACGTGTCACAGTCACTAGTTAGTCGCAACACTCAATTCTGTTGTCGATTGTCGACTGACTCTATTCGGACTGTCTCATAGAGCTCAACCGCAAAACGATACCAAGTACGTGAATATTAGATTGCGAGACTGGCCCGCTGTAAAACAAAACCACTTCTAAGTTCAATGAACTATACCCAAACAAAATTTTACATTGACTCTTATGTATCAAAACTCAAGAATCACTTTTGTGAAGCCGTCGAATTATAACGAAGCATCAATTTCGAGACCTCCTCATTAAAAGGAGGGATGAAGGGAGCAGATACATTTGTAGGAAAAATGGCTGCCATTAAGGCGGGCGTCAATTCTTGATGGTGTAACCCTTTTTTGAGAAATTCCCCTTTTATTAGGCGAACTAGAATTAATTTTGACTATTAAGCAAATTATTCGAAGGGTTCTGAATATTGTTTTAATTTTACCAGAAGAGATTAAAAAATTAGACTAAGACAAGCTAATTAATATGACTAACACTTTCTCTTTCTGTAATCAAACTTATTAAGAGTGTCCGAGTAAATGACGCCAATATATATATTTCATTAATTCGAATTTGACGCGCTTTGCGTTTTTATAAGTTGTCTGTGAAAGTTGGTAGGGGGCGCATCAGAGTGACGCGCGTTGGAATGGCGGATGACGTTCAGATAATTTTGTGTATTTTATAGTTATAAAAAACGTGTAGAGAGATAAATTAAAGGATATAATTGAGGAGGCGATATAAGTGAACTTTAAATGTCGTTTTTTTGTATTTTCAGGCGAGATTTAAGAATAATTGTCATAGCTAAACAATAATTGATGTAATATTGTAAAGGGGTGATAAATAAAACAAATTCTTTGTATTTTCATAGAAACAATTTATGGTTTATTTTGAAAATCCCCAATAATATATCATATATATATATATATATCTTAATATATATAAACTAGCGGCCCGTCCCGGCTTCGCACGGGTGGACAAAATTCTTTAAATTTTTTCTAGCATTCAATATAGCCTATGACACTCAGCAATAATGTGCCTTTCTATTGGTGAAAGAATTTTTAAAATCGGTTCAGTTGATCCCGAGATTACCCCTTACAATTTAACAAATATACAAACACACAAACTTTACTTCTTTATAATATTAGTATAGATATAGATTACGTGCCACGTTGTTTGTCCGCGATGGACTCCTAAACTACTTAACCAATTATGATCAAATTTCGTAACTATTTGTTATTTGATCTAACTTAAAAGATAGGATAGATTTGATTTTAATTTATTATATATATATATATATATATATATATATATATATATGTATATGTCAATTTAATATCGCTCTTAATTCTATTGCCTCTATTCAAAACGAATAAATATGTGTAAGTGGATAAAATAAATGTTATTTTAATACATACATTATCTTCTTAATCCAAGTAGCTTATAAAATTTTGTTATGATATTCAACAAACAACGACGGTACGTCAACCTGGGATTTTGGAGTGACGCTACCATGAATAGCCGATATAGTAGTCACTTGACAACAGAGGTCGTCGATATCAGTCATTAAGTGATATTTATCTCAATTATACGTTATACGAAATGGATATAGATAATGTGAATCTCGGCAACCATATCATTTAGGCGTCTATTAGGCACTCCTATACAACCCGCATAAACTGTGATTGTTATCTATGATTAAAGGTATTTTAAAGCGAATGAACGTAATGGGGGTTTTTTTATCTTATTTGTAAAAATTTTGGGCAACTGATTCAAATATTTAAAAGATTTTTACATTTCGGGGGGTTAATAAGCACATTATTGCGTATATATAGAGAATATGCAGTACATTATCTTGTTCAAAGAGTGGTTTATAAGGTTCACTTTTGTGTATTGAACATAGTCCAAGAATGCCATTGTTCTAAGTTA
Organism: Calamotropha paludella; assembly: GCA_927399485.1. Classification (NCBI taxonomy): domain Eukaryota; kingdom Metazoa; phylum Arthropoda; class Insecta; order Lepidoptera; family Crambidae; genus Calamotropha; species Calamotropha paludella. The sequence continues at coordinate 11,342,212 of OV656803.1, read as the reverse complement.
TCAACAGATGTTAATAAGAGAAGTTTCCCCCAGGCAAAGCTGTTTTGCTCAAATTATCAAAGCAAATAGGTACGCTTGCTTACGAATCTTGCTTATTTATAACTTTCTTGATTCTATACTGTATGATAAAAATTGTTTTTCCTAGCACAATGTATAGCATCATAGAATGAAAGTTTCTTACATCAAATTAATACGGCTTCTAGTGGCAATGTTCCGCCAGATTTAAGCATATTGTTATTATTTTCATTAATATATGTAGTTAATATCAATGTTTCTTCTCTTCGATGTGTAATGAGATTATATTGCTTTTGTTTTTCTTATATTTAAATAATATTAAACAAAAAATACTGCTATTATATCTTTTCGGTTGGTTTATGATTGCCTGGCTTGTTAACTATTTGTCAGTTATTCTTTACAATTGTCGGGTCCAGTTTTTGTAAATTTGATTTCATTTGATTTTTAAGTAAGTGAGCCTACTTAATTAGCGCTCATTAAGCATTTCAGTTGTAAGCAAGCACATTTCAAAATAAAATATTTCAATAAAAGTTTTCATCCTCTAAACGGCTCCTATAACGATGCCTTAAATGACAAAATTTGCCTTTTATTATTTGAGCTACTTTCGAATATCAATACAAACATACGTATAATTTATAACCCTTCCTTGGCTCTGCCATAGTCGGGTTAAAACTGCGAGTTATATATCAAAATATATTCTGAATCTTATATTCCTTTTAGTCAGTTCCAGAGACGCAAATTTTTACGATAAATTACTCCCCTGAAAGCATTCTTTTCATACATTATTATACTGCTTTCACTTACGTTTACTCTATTGCGACTCATCTTTTTGAGTGGGAAAATTCATCAGAGATACTTTTTAATTTATGTTTTTAATCATCAGAGATACGTTATAATAGGAAACTTAGCACTGTTTTGAGATTGATCATCATTTATCTAATATCTCATATTTGTTAACTATTTGCTCCTTATTTGATGCATTAATATCTTGACGCTGATATTAGATCTTCGATAAAATTTGTCCATAAACACCAAGAGCGTGCTGAAAACCAGAACATGAAAATAACACAACTCAGATTTAAGTAATTTTTAGAGCATATCGCCATGCAGGCATTAAGATCTCAATATCAATAGTATCCCTTGAATAAAAATTACCACACATAACCAGGGAGAGCAAATCGTTTGTAAATTAAAATGACCTTAAAGTAAGTCGTCATTATTGTTTTCATGTTCTATTTCTGAACGAGAAACAAAACATCTTTAACGCATTACACCTATATTCAGTTCTTTCACTTTCGCAACTATCGAGCACGTGGCCATTTAAAATAATGGATGGCACATGTATGACGACTATTAGTTTAGCTATCCTGTCATCCTGTGATCATGATTCCGGGAAAGGAGTCCAAACACCAGATTTAATTAAAAAAATACAAGAATAAACATTGTTTATCCGGTAAAAGTTATTTATATGCATTATGCTCAACTTTGTACAAACACCTACCTCGGGATCTACCATGTATACATAAAGTTCCGTTAGTTAAATATTCAATGGGGAGACTTTCTATAGATATTGCCTGTCTAACTTAAATTACAGGGTATCACTCGAAATTTACAGAAAGAAATTAGTGCAAAGGTTGAAAAGCGGACATATTGTATAGGGAAGAGTTTGAAGAGAAGAGTGCATTAAGGGGTAGCAGCTGCGTCAACTCAATATCGACAAGCATTGCATACTTGTAAAAGTATCAATATTATTGTAGCTAGTAGTGCTACTAGTAGGCGGTAGCAGGAGCTTAACAAATACTTGGTAAATTTCGACGGTTCCGTCAAGGTATCGGTAGCTCTATTCGCATAGCCAGGGATTCAGTATGTATTAGATTTCCACCTGCAACCTAAATCAAATTTTTCTGGTACTCGTTTTTTAAGATACAAAAATATTTCAGTTAAATCTTTAAATAACGAAATATATAGTAGCGATCTTCCAGTTCTATAAACACTTGTTTGTCGTCAAGTGAAATGAACAAGTGTTGTTACAACGAGTATGGACGGATACCCATCCATCTCCCTCCTCTGAGCCATACTATTGTATGATCATCTAAATTTTATATATGTATGTGCTAATTTTCGTAGTGATACAAGAACCAAATGTGGGCAAAATTCAGATTCTTTAATTCGTAGTTTTTTTGTGACAGTACGACCTGCTAAAAACGTGTTAAACTAGTACTCTTTTATTCAATGTCTGTAAAATTAACCATCACTATTTATCGCTTTTCCTGTTTGTCTTTCATGTTCTTATATATGTATATATATAAGAACATGAAAGACAAACATACTCAGCGTGAAGTGTGAAAGAATTTTTAAAATCGGCTTAGTAGTTTTTGAGTTTATTCATTGCAAACATACAAAATTACAAATCTTTCCTATGTATAAAATAAGTGTAGATATATATAATATATAAATCCGATTTAGGCTCAAAATATGTTACTTACCAATCCTGAAATATAAAAAAAAATCAATAAGGTATTTGACGTAAATAAAGAAATACTTTTTGTTAAGTTTCCTTTTACAATTTAGAAGTGAGAATTGTTCTGTTCCTGAAGCAGAGACTATATGGATAATCAGGCAACGCATAAAGTAATATTTTTTTCCGAAATCCACATTTATGTATAATGATTTTCAATATTTTTACTGAAAGATCTTTCGGCGAATTAAAATACGGATGTGATGCAGGAATTATAACATTATTATTACATTTATACGTTCCATTCAAGAGTAGAACTATTAATTCCAGTATTCGGATTAGCGGAATCGAATCAATCGAGTGATAAGCCCATGATTTGATTAACTGACGAATACCTCGATTATCGAGAATCGATTATAATGAATGAGTTAAGGTTAATATAACGATATCACAGTAGAAATGAAATCATTACCTTAATATCTTCTACATTGTCTTGGATCTTTTACTTTTAATGATATTTTAATGATACTTTTGAGGGGCCAAACCACTACATTTGTTTCGATAAACCTCAAATTCTCGCTAGAGAACAAAGAATTGTTCCTAGGAGGCTACGCGAGGCTATTGAAATCAGGAAACATCGTAATTTCAATAGAGACGAAGGTTGAAGCGTTCCACCTGCTTGGAATTCAATGCTTACTAATATTATAAATCGGAAAGTGAGTTTGTTTGTTTGTTTGTTTGTTACGCTTTCACGCCGTAACTACTAAACCGATTGCTTTGAAATTTTGCAGACGTAAAGATAAAAGTCCGGATTTAATAATAGGGTACTTTATATCCTGGAAAAATTGATATTCCCGAGGAAAAACAAAAATATTATTTGCTTGATGGATGGATTGTAGATGGCGCTGTGTGTCGTTTAAAACAAGGTAAAATATTGCAAACGAATATAAACATGTAAATTTAGAAGCTAAATGATACGATAATGAATCCCCGAAAATGAGGAATTCCCGAGAGATGACGTACAATTTGTTTTATCGTCTAAACTGTTTTTTTTACATCTACTTATATGTTGCAAACGAATATGAACATGTAAATTTTGAAGCTAATTGATACGAAAATGAATCCTCGAAAATGAGGAATTCTCGAGGTATGACGTACAATTTGTTTTATCGTCTAAATTGTTTTTTTTACATCTACTTATCCTGAAATCACTAAAGTCAACGAATTACTAATTGGTATAAGTAGTAGTTACGTTATTTAGTTCTTGAGGTATGCGATAGATGGCGCTGGGTGTTTTTTAAAACATGGTAACGATGTGTTTTTTAAAATACATAAGAAGTGGAATGATAGCTTACGCTATTTAGTTCTTGAGGTATGCGATAAATGGCGCTGGGTGTTTTTTAAAACATGGTAACGATGTGTTTTTTAACATACGTAAGACGTGAAATGATAGCTTACGCTATTGCTTTATACCGCAATATACCCGAATTCCACGCGGGCGAAGCCGCGGGCGGAAAGCTAGTAATTAATAAATGAATACCTCCAAAGAGACACATTGCAAGACCCGTTGATGTTGTTAGCTCTTTTTGCAAATAATAACAGTAAGATGGAGGTCGGTCCCCCTGCCCGAGTTTCTTTCGCCAGTTCTTCTCGGAATGGCCTCCCAATTTCCGAACGGGTAGTAGACTCAGTAGTATACAATGTCATCGCACTGAGAATTTAATAACTAAATAAAATGTAAAAATAAAACCATTTCATTTATATAAAAAAAATTACAATTAGGAACGTTCCCGATTCAAATATTATGAAGGTAGTAGAAAATATATGACGACCATTATCTAACTTATCCTGTAATCACGGCTCCTATAAAGGAGTCGAAACGTAAGGATTAAATATAAAATAAAATATGCAGAAAATCCGTAACAAAGTGTTTTATTCAAATGTGTAATGTGCGTGGAAGTGTAAGAACTAAATATTTTAATGATATTATCGGAACTTTATAACAATTTGTTTGGCCTGACTTACAGTCAACACAAAACAAAACTAAAAAGTCTAAGAGGCTAAAATTTGGAATATATGTGTATTGAATAATGTAAACATCCGCTCAGCAAATATTTTTCTAACTTAAAGGGAGGAAATGGGAGGGGAACTTTTTGTGAAAGTATTTGTTCTTTGAAGTTAGAAACACGAAAATTTGAATTACAGCTACTGAGCATAAATAAATAATTACACATTTTAGAACAAGCTGAGAAATTTTCAACGGGAGAATCTGATTTTAAAGGTAATTAGGAACTTTAAAATTAGAATTATATCTGCATTTTTTAAAGAATAATATAGCAGGTAAGTTCCGGAAGGGCGACGTCTGCCAGATTAGCTAGTACCTATATGAAATAATTATGAGGTATATTTAGAACATGAACACTTTATGCCTAGGTTGTAAATTTGTTTCATATTAAGCAAGAAAAAGCGCAAAATATTGTAACTTAGTAGAATAATAATTGTTATATATTTTATTATTATCTAAATCAGCTTCCATTTTATAAAACTATTGCTTTTCATTCTAGTATTGTGACAGTATTCATTGGATAGCTCCGCTCCGATGGATTAGCTTTAATGGCGCAATGTCTGTTACGCCATAACTTCCCGAGTTCCTAACCGATTTTAATATTTTTTGTGTGGAATCAAATCAACAGGCTAAGGACTAGATTGTGACAGAATTTTGAAATTCGCAAAAATTCCCATCGAAACAAAAAAGAAAAATCTTTTATTTAGATATTACGCTCCGCTCCAATATATGTTGCTAGCGTAGCTTTATGCTTAGCAACTTCAAAGCCTAGTATATGAATAAAACAGCAAAAAAGAACACGAAAGACTCAGAACAAGTGTTTATATGTATAAAGTTTTATGCCATAATGCTTGGTACTGATTTTATTAATCAACTTTTTAACCCTTTTTATCACTGTGTGACATTACTGTAACAAACCAAATAATTTCTAAGAATTTCCACTACACGCATTTTATCTCCTTGTAAGTCAATGTGTCGTATCGGTAACATACTTGTCTATGGCTTTACTTGTCTCAAAACTCGTACGGAATTCAGTTCGCGCCAATTTGTGACATTCGTTCGTGGGTAAAACTTGCATAATCTCTACTATATAAAAGAAGGACCTTGTGTGTTTGTTACCACACTAGCAACGCGTGGCCGGGTTGTACCAGCAATTAACGTTACCATAGCAACGCGTGGCCGGGTTAAACCAACAATTAATTCGCTGGATTTGCCCCGACTAAGGATAGGATTTTAATTTTTAATAAACCAGAAATGCGTAGCCGAGTCATCTAGTACAAATAAAATATAAAATCTACACAACTGTTTTGAAAACTGTGGCGTAGCTTTATGCTATAAGTTGAACAATTGGTTCAAGGCATTTCATACATCCCAGAGAAATAGTATAGTAGTACAGTGTAACATATCTGTAACACTCCCTTTTTTATGATTTTTTACATATCTAATAAAAGAAGCGAAACAAAAAACTTCGTGATTTTTTATTTTTTTTACCTACCAAAATAACAAGTATTTAAGAAAATATATGTTGTTGAGTTATAATGGGTTAAATATTTTTATTTCTTTATATCTTTGTAATGATTGTATTGATTGATTCTTGCTCCTATTTACGTTTTGGTAATTATTTTTATTCGGTTACATCAAATCTGTTTATCTAGGAGATTAGTACAGTAGTTTTTATGTTTAGTTCTATCACAAATATTAGTTAAGAATAATCTAAAATAATCATAGTATCCAGTAGAGTGGAATTGTTCTCTTAAGTGTCGTAAAAAGTTTCTAACGTCAATGGAGGTAATAACCATAAACCTACCGTAAAACACAAAATGGGCTGCAGTGTTTTTCGAATTACGGCATTTTATTGCGATTTGCAACCTGCCAGTTATATATTTGAGATACATTGGTTGGAGATCGTATGCTTTTCTGCGCAAATCTGAAATCAAAACTCTTCATCTTTTAGGGTAGACTTCCAACCAGCACTAAACTTTTTTCTGCAGAGATAAAAAATAATTTCACTAAGCCACAAGCTATGTGTTTTCAGTTTTGTAGAAGAAAATATTTTTTTTATCACAACAATCTAAGTGACTACATATAAAGAATGTATTTCTAGTGTATTTTCTAGATACTTTATACTATCGAGGCTTTCATATTAAGTTTTAGTTGTCACAATTGGAAGTTGTGAACTTTATAAAAGGTATTCTAAGTCTACTTTAAACATAGACTGAAGATAAAATTTGTGAGAATATTTACTTACTATAAATAAGATTGTTAGTTATCGAAGTTAAAACTCTAAGGAACATGATCAGCCATTATGAATTTTATAATTAGAGAATCCGTTATAATCTGAGGACTTTGTTAATGGCTTTTGCTTGCGAGGCGAGTTGTCGTTTTCTAATAAGAGTTCAATCCGTAACAAAAGCATAATCCTAACAGAGAGGAGTTTAACTCTAGAAGAATAAACACAATTTAATACTTTTATATTTTCTATGGCCAACTCGATAAGTTTTAGTATATAAAAAAGTGCAAGGAATCAAGTGCTCTTGATTGTACCATGACGAATATATTTTGCATTTCCTTTTATGATGAGGACTAAAATCTCTGTGATGAATTTAATTTTTAATAAATCATTAGGATGTTTATAGTAAGTCCGTTTAAAAACAAACATAAACTACATTAAATACTTTAAAAAAATAGTTGAAGCCAATACAACACAAAGATATTGATTGAAACATGAAAGGATACAGTACGAAATCCATTATGAACCAGAAAGTACGAAATAAGTCCACCAAGACTTGCAATAATAGATTTTTAACAATATCCGTAAATACGACGGGATCATTAAAAATCTATGTATATTTTTACAACGTTTTGATTGCCACCAGATAGTAATTTAACATAATCAAATTTCGAGTAATTAATTATTATATATACCGGGAAAAATTCATAATGCCCGGGACGAAGTTAAAAGAAAATTGAAACCAATTGAGAGGCTTTTAAATTCTGCGCAGCAACAGCGCATCGACTTGTGAAAATCACTCAAGTTTTCTACTTAAAGTCTAATACATATAGAGTTGACTTTTATGTAAACGCGTGACTTTAACGTATTACCACAGGTTATTACGAAATTTTCACTTCAAAAGTGATTTTTAGAAGCTAAACTTATATATATGTATATTCATTATGCTCTTGTTGTAGCACCATTGCTGTCTTTGCTATAGGGACACAAACCTTCGCCAAAGATAAAAACACCATAGTAAGGAAAAAAGAAATTATTCATAAACCGAATTGCAGATGCAGCCGCGCAATGGACCAACAGTTATCGTGCCTTTCAAAGTACTTTCTTATTGTTAAGCACCTCCAACACAATTGAACTCGTGACATACTAAATCTTTTCTTTAATGCCAGTTATGTAGTTCTTTCTATATCAAAAACTTTTTTATTTTTTCTATCTTTTACATTAGTTTACTTTGCATTTTAATTTTACTCTGATTTTAATATAAACTTTGTTTATCTTACATTGTTTTACAATTGTTTTCCTATTTCTCATTTTATAATACATTGTAGCTTTGCTTTTTAAAATCTAATATTAAATCTTCTACTAGTCGAAGTTAGAACATTTTCCTATTTACGTATGTGTAGATGTTGTTTTCATTCATTCATTTCTTACACTTATTTAACATTTTTTATCTCATTACTAAATATAAACATTATATTCGCTAAATGTTATTTTCACTATTATTTCTAGTGCCTTATTGCTTTCAATGCTGTTTTTTTCATAATATTTCAAAAATCCATCTTTATTTTCCCCCTTCATTTTCAAAGCACTTAGAACGTCGCGACATTATAGTTTTGCTCAAGCATCCGATGTACAGTCCTTATAAAAGATGCTTAAGTTCGATAATTATGGACCAAACCAATACGCCATCACACCCTCCTATTCTGTTACTAAATAGTTATTAACTATAGTTATTTTGTTATCCGCATGGAGAACGATTCAGGAAAATACGTACGTATACGTACGGCAACAAAAATTTTACCCGGGCTATTAATTAAATATGGTTTCATATTTCATTTAAATTGGTTTAACTCCCTTCTGAAGCGCGAACAAGATCGAGATAGTAAATTTATTGGACACCCATTCGATGACCGGCCTTTCCGAAAGTTGCTTAATCTCCGCAATAGCTATCAGCCTCTTCGAGGCATTGAGTAGTGTCACTGAATATACTTCACGCTATTGTGGCAAATGTCCACCAATGATTCTTTTTTAATATTTCAGACATTGTAAAGATTATACGATTATCAATTGTTTTCTGTAAAACTATTTTTAATATACCAATTATAAATAACTAGCGACCCACCCCGGCTTCGCACGGATGCAATGCTCTACTATATTATGCATGTATTATACATATAAACCTTGCTCTTGAATTACTCTATCTATTAAAAAAAAACGCATCAATATCCGTTGCGTAGTTTTAAAGATTTAAGCATACATAGGGATATAGGGACAGAGAAAGCCACTTTGTTTTATACTATGTAGTGATATTGTATTCAGTTGAAAAATTAAAGAATAAAATTTCCGCTTTCATATTCGAAATACGTGATTCGTAACTCAATAAACAGTATTATTTAATACCCTAGTACAAAAAGCTTGAATTAAAAATAAATCGCGGGTACAATCTCCTGAAAGAGGGCACCGTGACACTTTCCCACTGAAAACAGATTAGAATTTTTTTCACGTCTCAGTTTCAGCCCTTTTCACGCAGCACTCTTTTAATTAATCTTTATTATACGCTCGCTTTTAAACGAAATTTTCGCTTAATTAGTGTTATTTTTCAATGCCATTGTGTAAGGAGGATAAGGAGTTTTGTTTGTCCATAGATAAACTACAAACGCAAAAAGGTCGCAATACGCTGGATATATAAATATTTTTATGGTGGGACTTGCTGATATTATTATAAGGGGGGTGGGGATACGCCACGGATACGCAGTAGCTTCCAAAAGCGACCTGGCTGCCGCGCGGTGTGTTCGTGTCGTGTCGCTCCTCCGTGTTCGCAATTCAAATGTTTTCTTCGAAGTTGAAAATCTCGTAAATTGTCGTTTCATAAAACATGCGACTGTAACTTAGTGCTGTTTTGTGTGTGGCTTATGGTATGGAAGTGTGGCGAATTTTATTTGCCGTCGTTTCATTAAACGGTGAGTAAATAATATTATTTATCGTTTTGATATAGCGGTCTTGATGCTGGCGAATATGATAGCCGTTTTGCTTTTGCGAATACTAAATTATCGTATCGTTTTTAACCATTGTGTTACTCTTAACAATTTTATCTTCGCATCTAAAGATGTTATGGAATCGTAATTTTATGAATTTTTGTATGTGCCATTGAAATTTTCTCTTATATTTGAGTTCATCAAAAATGTTTTTCCAATAAAATAAGAGCCACATTAAGTCAGTCAACTTTTCGGAAGTAACGAGATGTAATTTTACCGCAATCTCAACACCAATTATACCTTAATGCAAATTGTTAACCACTATTACGTTTTGAAAAAAACTGATCATTGTTTATAATTCAGGATAAAATTATTTGTTTTATATGAGTAATGGATTGACATTTTTGATCTGCAATTTATATTAAAATATGTCATTAATTAACATATTTTAGTATTAAAAAAACGAGGTATTTTTTCAAATTTGCTTGTGCGAATTTTTACAAAATAATCTTAACTGAGGAGTTCTAATAATTTAGTCTTTAAAAAGGTTACACGTATGTTTTTGATGATTTTTTATTTTATATTCTAAAGCATCTTAATTCAGGTTATATTATGTCTCGCTCTCAGCTGTCGCCTCATATTTCTATTTCTTTGTAGAACTTTGTAGGCTTCACTTCATCAGATTTGTTTGATGGTTTTCATACGAAAATCGGTTTTGTCAGCTTATTTGAGATCTGGTCTTCATTTTATATAAAAAACTTCCCTTTTCGCTAGAATTCCCCTCTTGAATAAATCGGTCGTTTTTTATTACTCGCTAACATTTATCTTACATCGAACAGCGGAGCAACTGTGGGCGTTCTTTCATTTGTAAATAAAAATTGTACGGACAGTTTGGGTTCACTACTATCAGTGTTTACTGGTATGATACTACATAGTTCGCTTTAATTATCCGTCAAGGTTACAACTCCGATACTAAAAGTACATACAGTACCTACTTTTAGAATGGAAGTTACTAGAGGTAGAGCTTTTGTGTTTTTTCTTTAGGAAACAATATTTCGGTCTACGTTGACATGTACATAAATATGGTACGCGTTACCGTAACCTGTGTGTTGCCAACAGTGACCCTATTTCTTTACTCATTAGAGCTCTAGCTAATTCGTGTTAAATTAACGTTAAAACAAAGAATAAATATGATATCATGAGTTTTTTCCTTTTTTTACATAATGGCCGATTTAATTTGGCCAAAATGGATATGTTTCATATATGAAATTATGTTTAAGATCATTTAAACTGAATATAATGCAAAGCGAAAGTTTTTAAATGTATAAATATGTTATTTGTTGTTTCTTGAACAATTTTTGTAATTGAAATTACAGAAAATTGTGCGATTATGGACTTATCTGGTTACATCGTAATATCAACTTTGACTTTAAAAGCGTAAACTCACTACTAAGCCCTTTCCCCATCATCTAAATCTGGGCATTAAGGAATTCCAACAATTCCTCATAAAATAAGTCATCAAATTGATTGAATTGCTTGTAATATATTTTATAGTTATAGGAGATTTTGCATTTTATTGATGATTTTAGCCTAAAATAAATATAGATGCGGGAATTAACTTTGTAATATTCCGTTGCTTAGGCAAGATGATATCCAAATAATATGATTTCATCTTCAAATAAAGATTACTTAAACCAAGGTAGTAAGCGCTAAACATCTACAAGTTTGGCCTCCTGATCGATAAGTTACCTAGTAGAAAGTTGTCCTTATAAAGAAGGCCTTAACACAATGTTCTTATAATCATATTAACTAGACTGATATTGAACTGGAAATGAATGAAGGCGAGATGCCCTTTTCGATTCTAAATTAATGAATAAATTGATATTAAATATACTCATATTAAAATAAATAATAATTTAAATAAGCTAAGACACACTATTCCTCACTCACATCTTGTAAAGATTTAAGAATAGGGAACTAAAATCATTACTTTATATAAATTAATACAATGTAACACAGCGCTTCGCTTCTTTTCTACAGATTTTAAATACCAGAATGTATTATTTCAATAGTATATATTCAACGTGATGATTCTTTAGGTTGCAGAATGACGCAATACTTAACATCTGTAAGATAAAATAAAACTATAATAATCAACTATTTTCAAAACTTATCATTATCATCGATTAATTGCGTTAGTTACTAACTGAAATAAAATTGTGAACTATTTTAATGTTCAATCCTCATATGTTCATATGATACAAGTTAACTATTTATAAATATATTATATATAATTATATATTTAATCACCGTACCGTATAAATATTATAATTTAATGACCGATGCTATTTTATGTACACACAAAAATATATTATTGGTTTCCATTTCATTTCTAATTTTAAATATTTTTTTAAAAGCTGCTACAGCTTTTTAATTACTTATAATATAAACATAATTCTCAATCTTTGTCTAATATTAAAAAAATATATTTTAATATTATTCATATTATTGTAAGAATAAAAAATCTTCCATTTGTGTTAATAAGTCTGCTCCTTATCGATTTGTAACCTTGTACAGATATTTTTTCATTTAGTAATGTTATTGAGCATAATATTTTAATAACATTTAGGTAGATTTTAAAATAAAAATAGTTTAAAAATACAACTTCTTTAAAAATCTTCATTATAATAACAAGGTCGTTAATAGCTCCTTGTTAATATTTATCAATGTTCTATTTTGTTTTGTAACATTTTGATTGCAACAAGAAATAAATGAATTATTTTTATATTCGCTTGATTGAGATGGGGCTGTTAGCATTTTCCGCGGCAAATATTTGCTAACACCTTTAATGGCGGGCTGCAAAAAGCCTTTTTCGAACCTGTAAAGGATCACGTAAACCATTAAATCGAATGAAGCTATTAACCGCCTATTAGAATATAAACTTCACATTTACATACATGTTCTGAAACCGTGAACAAAAAGAAAACAAGCGGATTTTCCTCGCTTATTTCTTTTTAAGATTTACTTACTATTTCTTATTTACTTGTTATTTCGACAGTGATACATATTAAATATTTGTCACAATCCCGAATGATTTCATTTTATAAATTTATTTTTCTGTAAAAGTATAACAAATTAAATATTAAAGTTAATAATAATTTTAATTCATTGTATTTACGCTTATATTTACTTATTTTTATTTAGTAGGTTTGCAATAATTATTCTTAACGATAAATAAGATAAAAATCAGATTCAGGATAACAAATCTGTGACAAATTAGATTTTTTTATATCTTCACTTTGTCTTAAACGGTTTTTCATTAAGTGTACTACTTAAACTTATTTATTGGGGAAAACAAAATATTATATAAACGTATGAAAAAATATATAACGCTTTTATCAGGAACGATTAAACTAAAATAATTTGTATAAATTAATCAATCAACCTTATATTTAATAACTATAATTCAAGATATTTTTATTGCTCATTTTTCAACAGTGAGTCCAAATGAATGACTTTGAATTTTACATAAAGATCAACATTACTTCTTCATTTAGAAACTTTTGAAATTTGATTTTATATCCATTATATATATATATATATATAATTTTTAATAAAACCTTCGAAAGAAAATTTCCCAAAGAAATAATTTAAAGGAATTTGTTTTGTTTCTTTTTAACTGACTTCATGCAAAATTACTCACTGGTTTTCCTGAATAGCTCTGAAAAGTTAGAACTTTGTTGCAGAGTGACTTCTGTATTCAGAAACAGTCTAAAGTCCTGTTTGTCGCAGTGGTGTAATTCAAGGAGTCACAAAAGAGTAAAAACACTCTTTTGTGATGCCGGAATGAATTGAAGATTTTTATAACACTTTATAATGAGAAATCGGAATAAAATTTGCTTAGAGTAAAAATTGCTACTATAAATGTCGAATTGGTATCAAAGTCCTTTATGTTAAGTTATTTGCGTTAACTTACATCTCAGAAATGAGTTAATCTACTTTCACAAGGGCCGGCCATCAGATCGGTGACTGAAAAAATGTCACCTTAAACTTCTTCGTATTTCTAAAGTCGTTAACATCAACTAATCCCATTCGTCACGCGGTATTTTCACGAGAATGCTTTGTACACCAGTAGTGGGAACTCTAACAGACTGATGATGATGAATATGATTAAAATGTTTGACAGATACTTATAAAAAATTAACTTTTGGATTGTATAAAAATCTCTTATAATATCTCTCTAATTTAAAATATAATAATCTTATCCAAATCTTTCTACTAACTTTTTGCTTGTGTCTTCATAAGTATCAGTTTCCTTATTTTAAAATATTTAGACTTGGAAGTTCGTATTAAACGTGATGGGGCGTAAAGCTTTTAAGAGCGACACATTGTTTGATAGAGCTTGGTGACTGGTAATGCATAATAAAATATCAAACCTTTAATGTATAATAATTAATGGCTTTGGATTAATAGGCTAATTGACTTTTTGTCAATCGAATATATCGCACACCCAGAACGACACTGTATTAAGTCGAAAAAACTCAAAATCGACATTTCCATATATTTGAAAAGCCAAAAATTTGCCGCACATACCACGAAGACAGCCATATTTATGTTTACAAAAATGTCCAATAGATGGTTCGCTAACTCTCTATTAGTGATAGACGCGATGCCAAGTCATACCGCGAACATAGAACTATTTCCAGTTGTAACTTGTCCACCCTAAGGAACAGCACGCAGATTCTTTACACAACAGTGAATTATTTTGTGTTGATTCGGTGTTGTTAAATGTAGTATGAAAATTACTTCGAATTATTTAGTATTAATTCTTTGTTGGTGACTTTATTTATACCTCGTGTTTGATACTATTTCGAAATAGTAGGTACTCTGTTGTTGACGAAGGTATGTATGATTTTTTGTATTATTGCAAAATGGTTCAGTATTGTTCGTAAAAGGTGAAAATCATTGAAATGAGGCACTATTGTTGGTAAATATAAATTGTGTTCTAATTTTGTTAAATAATAATAATAAGAAATCTTTTTTGTACAAAGATTTGTTAGATACAATATAAATTAAAAGAAATATATTTACATTTTATGTTGTTGCCTATTAACAAGAAAATTACATATTTTTTGAGATAATGCACTATTGTTAAATTAATTTAATTTGTAATTGTTATTTTGCAGAAGATGAGGGGTTGTGGTGTACTGGTAATTGAAAAGGCAATGAAAGCAACCGCAGAAGAACTCGGATCTCCTGTTCAACAAAGGAGCGTGGAAAAGAATGCCGAAAATATTACCGTTGCAGTATCAACTAGTGAGACTTCAACAGTGGATGCATCAGCCATTGAAACATCTGAAAGGGAGGTACCCGTTTCTGTTTTATCTGGCCATAGCGATGAAGAAGATTTTATAGATGATTCAGATACAGATCCAACGTATTGTGTCCCTGTTAAATATCTCGGCCTCTTGTAATTCCTATAAAACCTTCTTATTTCTCCTCAAACTCCTCGTCAGACTCCAGATCATCATCGTCAAGCTGCAGCAGCTCAAGTAGTTCACCTGATGATGAATCCGACAGACCGGATCCTTCTACAGCGAATACTCAAAGGAATTTCAATGCCGCTTCCATAAACGGATCCTCAGCTTCTTCCATTGACACTGCTCCACCACAAAGCAAGCTCCAAGTTAAGCAGAAAGAGAACACGGAACCCTGCTGGCTGGAAGTCGAAGATTGCTTAGACATTGCGGAATACAGGGAAAGCGTATGTTCCTTTAAGAAATCTTACAAAATTGATCGCTGAGCGTCATATCCGTCCACCTTGTGGAGACAAATGCAGGTTGAATTGCAAAAGTAAAATAGATGAAACGATAAGAGAAGACATTTTTGATCAGTTTTGGCAGCTGGGTGATTTGGAGAGACAAAGAGAATACATAGTTAGGCATACACAAGAAATAAAACCAAAATATAGATACACTAGCGGCCCGTCCCGGCTTCGCACGGGTGGACAAAATTCTTTAAATTTTTTCTAGCATTCAATATAGCCTATGACACTCAGCAATAATGTGCCTTTCTATTAGGGAATTTTTTTTTAAAATCGGTTCAGTAGATCCCGAGATTATATTTCCCTTACAATTTAACAAATATACAAACACACAAACTTTACTTCTTTATAATATTAGTATAGATTACTTCTCAAAAATTGAGGGCTTTGAATTCGGCTTACTATTTTGAAAAAGATAATAACAGGATTAGGATTTGTAAAAATTTTTTTAGGGCTACGTTAAGCAGTTGTGTATTATTATATTAAGACAGCTCTTTCAATTATCGCATTTATTGTAAGTCGAAAAGTGGTTAACTACCATTTAAAATATGTAAGTAGTTTAGTTTTTGGTATGTACCATAAATGATTGTGCTACTGCATAGTCGTGCTTATAACTGGTAATAGTAGTAACTACTTGTTGAACTGTGAAGGTTAAAAATATGACGGTTTTTGTTTTATGTAACTATACTACTTTGACAATTCTTAAATCTATAACTGTTCTTGAGTTATTTGTTTTATATCCAACAAAAGTGCCATTTTCTGTTTCTTGTTTTATGATGAATAGAAGAATTTTATGTTTTTGTAAACCACATGTTACAATTAATAATGTGGGTCCATTGCGAGTACTAGTTTATGTTGAAAATATATCTATCTACCTCTGATTTTTGCAAAAATTTGTCTTTTATTTTATTTTAATAGGTCTATTCCTAAAAACAAAACAAATGAGTCGTTATTGTTCATTAAATCTCAATAAAATAACTGTAGAATAATAGTGCATTATTTCAGAAAAAATCAGTAAGAAGCACATAATTCGATATAAGTATTTTATATTTCTTTCAGTTATTCTACGACAGTGAATTAAGTCAAAAAATGCATTATTTCACTTTATTAACGCATTTTAAATAAATTACCCTATATAATGCTGATAGGCATTGGATTCTTCACATGTAATGTGCAAGACATTGGCGAAAATCTGGACATATCATGAGGTAACAGTTTTTCGTCAATTCTGAAAAATTTGCTATTTTGACTTAGTGCAGTGTTTTACTGGGCGTGCGATATATGTTACAATAGATTTCCTTTATTATAATATATTATTTAAACATGATTTTAACTCATCGTTGCTATTGGACAGGTTTTGAAATATATTTTTATTTTTTATGCATGCTTAGGTGAACAAATTATGGAAACGACACTATTCAAAAGGTATTATAGTGATAATGAAACGCAGTACTATTTTAATTTTAAATGTGCAATATAATATTTTGGCCAAAGGAAAGGCCAAATGTATTTTCCTATTAATCATTCTTGGCTTACTTATTTCGATTCATGACATTGTGCATAACTCGTGTCGTCGTTTATAATAAGGATCTAACCCAATATAATAAAACGAGAATCAAAATTTTCTTTTGTATTGTAATGTGCAAACATATGTGTAATAATGTATGTGCATTATTAAAATCCCTTCCCTTTTTGTAATAACTTTTACTTTGATCCGTCGAAAGATCCATCGGTACTGTTAACAGAGCGATCTTTATATTCTTGAGGAATCCCTGTGCCCTCGGGGTATGTAGGTACAGAAAACCCAAACATTTCTGCCACTATGTTGGTGCGTATCTAAAAGAGCAGCGTAAAGTTTAAACTTGTAAACTTTATATTTACAGTAACGTTTTGTTGTTAAATTGGTCGAAACCGAGGTTGGTATTGAAGTTAAAGTAATTTGTAAAGTTTAGTTCAATTAGTTTCAGATGTTCAGTGAAGAGTGAAAGTTTGTAATTTGTAACCTTTAGGTTATTTTGGTATCTGTTTTGTTTTGAGATTGAGAGCTTTCTACTATAGCGGAGTCCTGGGTGCAGGAATTAAGTATTTACTTTAAAAATACTGATGTCACTAATTATTTTATGGCAGGATAGAGTGGTGTTATTAAAAAACTGTCGCAAAATGTACAATTGGGTAGCATCTCAAGTTTAATTGATAACATTACAATATAGATTTGTAAATTTGGTTATCTTTTTCAGATAAAATTACAAAGTGAACCTCATTTAATAACTCATTTTAATTTAATTTAAAAAAATCCATTTAAAAAAAATCTTAACTTATGTCCTTTACTAGAGACGTGTACTTAAATGACTATTCAGTGGATTTTCTCCAGGCAAATTTATAACGTGATTACGGACTGACGGACAAAATAATTGGACCTTATTAGTAATCCCGGTAAAGCGTGAGCTTCTACCAAAAATGTTGAACATTTTTTTTCTGTAAAATTTCTTTACCCTCCCTTAATGACTTGGCTTGTTAAAGTATTACGCTCTTTATGATCATGTGGCTACGACACAATTTCCGTTGAATTACAGGCGCGGGCGTAGGCGGTATAACATGGAATTAATTTAGGTAGCCGCGAAATCTAAAAGTTCTTACAAGGAAATTTGTGAAGTGAAGACAAGTTCTGATGTCAATTATATTTAGTCTCTTTACCCAGTGGTTAAGACTTTATATAGTTATAATATTAATTTCAAGCTGTTTTATTCGTAATTTTTTTTAAATAAATCGGCACTTTTACAAGTTAATAAAATACCTATTACCTTACCTACCTTTATTAATATAAATTACTACATAAACTTATTACAATTAAAAAAGTCCCATACGAAATCTACTTATAACACACCTTTCTTATAATAAATGTTTTTAAAAACTAAAAACAATTATACAATTCATACAAAAAGATTTGCAAAAAATATTATGTCTGAAACCCTTACTAATAATATTTTTAAGAGTTACATCTCTTAAAAATATTATTTACAAGAAACAACATACGAATTTTGAATTTTCTTTCATATTTTTGAGAGCTAAATTGAATGAGCGTGTCTCGTTAAATAATAAATCTGCATTGGGAATATTTTAGTTCGCTGTTATTCCATTACTTTCATGAAGAGCATAAATATTTTTTATATAATATAGCTGTGACTTTCATTCTATTCCTTATTTAGCAAAAAACTTACTTTGATCATGTTTACATTATTTTTTTTTAAAGTCTGTAATATAAAAAAATGTACGGTGCATAGCCATTGTTTCGTTATAAATGTAATATGTCCGTAATATGAAGATAAGTTTTACAACAACATTTATAAGGTATGTAATAACAGAACGTCAAATACAAAAATTTCCATTAAATCAACTTTATTCTATTACTAAATTAGGCTACCATCAACGACGATTTGACCTAGCTACTAACAAAACGCGCACACTAAAGAGTGACGCAAAGCCAACAGAGTTGGAAGAAATTGTTACTCAGTTACGCTAGGATATCATTGGTATATCTGAAGTCCGAAGAGAGGGGAGGAGTCGATAACCATCAATTCCGATAAATTACTGTACTACCGGGAGGGCGACCAACAGCCCCTAGGTGGTGTCGGGTTCATAGTACACATGTCCCTTATTAACAATGTGATTACCATCGGAAGTATGTCGATAAGGATAGATACCTGATTTTCTACCTATACGATATTAAATAGCTATGTACGAGGAAACACTAATATTTAGTTACAAAACGTTAATATATTACAACGCAATAAGTGCAAATATTCCAATTTGTGGAGTCACAACTGTATAGGGGAATTCATCGCAAAATTAGGAAAGCGTTGCGGGGATGAGTTAAGAGTGGGGTAATTTGGTGTGGGGCAATCAACCACCAGAAGGCCAGATGCTATACGATTTCGTGCAGAAAGAAAATAACTTTACGATGGCTCTTTTTGCAGGAAGTACGAAAGACGGGTATATGCCTGGATGAGTCCCAAGGGCAATGTAAACACTGCTGAGATTTTAGAATTTCGATGAGAAAGCAACTATTTATTACAAGTAATCTCTGTGATCATTGCCATCATAAAGAAAACCTATCCCGTTTTGACGGCGATTTTAAGATATTTTAACTATAAATTTAATAACAACGTTAGATAAGTCTTAATATAATCTAATAGGACATCAAAGAAAAATTTTGGGACTCGAAAACCTTATTTGTTTCTGAATACCAATATGTTTTGCAGTCATAAATGAGGTTTTTTGTTACTATTATTTTTTTAAACAGTTGTTAGGAACAGGGGTGCAAGTACGGGGCTTTTAAATCATTTTGCTTTTTTATTATTTAAATTTACATCTTAGTTACCTTATTTTTAGCTACTACTTTTATTTGTAATATTTTTATAGCGTAAAAAGGCTATTCATATTTTTAAATATACCTTTCAAGACAGAATTAATAACTGAGTGTGAATAGCTAAAAAAAATATTAAGCCCTAAGGCCAATTGAAATTTCCTACGACGATAATTTCACGGAAGACTTGAGTTCGCTTAGCTTATCTTCGTTTCGCTCCCAAGCTGGAACCCTCTCTTAACCGTTTTGTAATAAAATACACGTTCAAGGGTACGTAATTAATCACTAAAGTTTATAAACGTCGACGGGAACGACAGCGCGAATATAATTATTTCGCGAGTGAGAATCTTCTGCAGATTATGATGTACGGAACATATTTGAAGTGCGTGTGGAATTTCCATAACTATAGTTCTTTAGTTCCATAACTATAATTATAGTTTACTAACCATTCTCCCATAAAAATAGGAGTCTGTAAATGTATTAAATAAATTAAGTTGACTAATGAGAAAGTTTGCGTCGAGACATTATTACAGATAAAAGATTTTGTCTTTTTTAACACGCTTTTATTAGTTTCACCTGTATGATTGTATAAATGTAACTGACTCGTTTGGGCTCGATTTAGCCCAACTTTGAGCGATCAGATTTACTTTTAACGTTGAAGACTTATCAACCATCGACGACAAAACAATATTTTAATAAGCTTATCTCATTATCCTAATCAGGGTCGCCAGGATTAATGATTTTAATATAAGTCCTCTGCGTGAGAGCAAAAGAGATAGAGCAAGAGCGCGGTCTGACCATGCGTGTACTGAAAAGTGAAAAATAAAATATAGTTTAAAATAACTAAAAAACACGCTTTAATAGTAAATCGAACTAAAAATCAGAAAATAACTTTTAATTTATACTTTATAAAAAGTATAATAACTCAATTAGTTAAAATATTTTTTAAAAATTCTAAAATAAAAATAAAGTTATGAAAAGAAAATTAATTTCATTGTTAAAAGCGTGGGGTTCTCGATATTGATTGTTGTAAATATATAATTAGTAGTTACTAGCGGTCCGTCCCGGCTTCGCACGGGTGGACAAAAATCTTTAAATTTTTTTCTATTTTTAAATATTTTTCCGTTAGCGCCATCTTGCGTTCGGTAGACGAACTACTTGCGGTTAACGCTTTACTATAGTCACGTTAATTGATATAATGGAAAAAGAGCGAACAGACAAACACACAAACCACTGTGATCTTAGATTATTTATTTGTAAACATAAAGTTAGTATAGAAATTTGATATAAAAAGCATCCCACGCTTTTTACAATTAAATTAATTTTCTTTTATTCTCACTAACTCTAATATTGAGTTAGTATACTTTTTATAACAGTCGAATAAAATATACATTAAAAATTATTTTCTGATTTTTAGTTCGATTTGCTATTGAAGCGTGCTTTTTTGTTTTTTTAAACTATATTTTATTTCATCAAGAAGAATACAAATACTCACAGGATAGCATATAGGTGTGTTTTAAGGTATATATATTTTATTTACGAGTAGGTTTAGTATTAAATATTTTAAAACGTCACTTTATAAATCTGATAGTTGTATTAGTTAACTTGACATGACTTTTATTACAACATAGCTGCAGTAAATTTCATTTAAATACGTACCAAAAATGATAAGAAAAAATGTGCAATAGAAAATGGATATCCTGCAAAAGATTGTGTTTTCATATTTGTCACTGTCTTTATCATGTTTAGACTTTAGAGAGACATTTCTATTAGAACCTTGAACAAGTCAGAACATTTCAGCTTCCAGTGTTTATTTTATGCTATCACTAGTGTTTAATTCTAATATATCTATTTATCGACAACTGGTTTGGACGAGCCTAAGTGACCCATCATTTAAAGCTATTGCCTTCCAGCAATGGTCACGGAAACGGTCCGGAAGGGGCAGATGTTTGACTGATGAATATGAGAATTTGTATCCGCCCATGCGTATTTATATTTCAATGAGTATTGACTTATTTAACATATATATAAGTTTATCCGTTACTCTAGTATACATAACATAAGGAATACTTACTGTGAACTATGCTTAACAGATCAGTTTTAATAAAACAATTGAGATTTAATTAATATTACAACAAATTACAAGGCTTTTCGTTCACAAAAGTTTCATTAAAACCAAAATTCACCACATTTAACAAGGAATTTTCGAGACCTTATTAACTCTTTAAGTTCAAGATGTTCGACAAAACTTGAAAAGTTATTCTTAAAACGAACACAAAATTAAAGAGAATGAATGGAATTAGCACTGACATTTTATTATTACTTACTTTTAATTTTGGAATGTCTCAGGAAACATTACAGCATTAGTTGTAATGTCATTTTGTTCTTGCCATTTTAAGAAATGAGTTTAATGCATTAACTAATTAAATACTGTAAGTAAGTAGTGTAAGTCGAATATATTCATATTGCGAAAGCTAGCTACAATCTTTGAAGGTATTGCTGTTTTACAAATTACTAATTTTACTTGTCTTTCGCAAATTATTCGGATCACTAAACATATCAAGAAATCGAGGCAGTAAGTTATTAGTGTCAAAGTCTTTAAATTGCTGTTACGTTAACGTTAACATTTGCCATTTAACGTTTTATACATTTGCCATATTTGGCTTGATTTATTCATATCAGTAAAAAAACATTAAAATCGAGATTTATTCAATCCCCGATGATATTGAAATGTTTAATAAGGAACTCTGTAAGATATATTCTAATGCCTTATTATAAACTATATTTTTTGCCCGAACCGAAAAAGTATAGAAAAATATAGCTAGTTAAAAAAAAACACATACAGTAGGGTCAGCAAACTTCAACCATCCACAAACTCATTTTCTCAATTGATATTGGACTGTATTCACCACATACAATTAAAGTTGAAAACTAGTTAGAGAAATTAGAAATGCTTCCCTATAAGTTCAAGTGCCGTTGACTACAACCGCAACAAAGATTTATAATAATGTTATCTGTGTTCTGTATATTTATCACGTAATTGATTTTATTTTGAATGGCCCTGAGATACAAAATACTCTTGATGAATAGAGTTATGGAAAAACATTCTAATATTAAAAGGTGTAATTGGAAGTAAATCTTAAGTAGCGTATTTTAACTTATCTAGTGTATGTCTGTTAAATTTTTTTGCTTCCATTTAAATATATTGTAGTTGTGCAATTAGTAGTTCTTAGATATTTTTATTAATATGTCTCGCTGCTGTGATATTTTATTATGATATTCAAGGAACCAGGTTTGCCTGGACACCATAGTCAAGCTCATCCTACACTGCACTAAAGACTTCCTGGCTGTCATTGTAACATTCATCATACATTGTATAGATGGTTGACAAATAATTATTGAAAAATTAATCTGACAAAAACAAACTTATTAATTTTAATAACTTTAAATACAGACATGTTTGTATAAATTATAATGATAAATGAATCGATTTTAAAAATGAGCTAGGTATCATTCTTAGGTATAACACTGGACTCAAAATTAAAGTGGCACGTGCATGCAGACAAAGTTATGGTAACATCATAACCATATCCAAGGATTATTCTTTGAGTCGTAAGATACTGTTGTGAACTGCTTCTATGAAGTTTGAAGTGTGTGGAAAGCTATTTAATCTTAAAAAAATAATCTTTAATCTATAATCGTTTCTCAGAAGGCAGAGTCTCATAGACTCATAATTCTTACTAAAGTGTTAAAGAATTTAAATGTTTTACCGAAAATACAAAAAAAATTGGCTCCATATTTATTAATTATATTTAAAGGGTAAGTAAGGGTTTAAGTAGCATAAAAAAGGATTTTTTAATTATTACAAGCATTATTCGTCTCCTAAGGGAGATTCGCTAAGCCTTATTACTCAGCATATCAAGGCACGAAATACCAGTTTATCAATCAAAAAGTTCCTCATTCAACTTATACGATCTAAAGTTCAGAGCTAAAATTCTTTATTGAACCATGTTGTGACATAGATCTTAAAAAAAATAAAGATAGACACAAACATGACCCTTCTAGGGTACTGCAATTACCTAAATACTAAAAAGGATTTTTTATGAGCAGCATGACATTGACATTATATGTTATATACTAACACTATTTATTAATTAACATAATTATTATTATTATATATTTATTAAATTAGTATTATATTATTTGTAAACATTTTTATTGACATAGTTTATTAATGATTTACTGAAATTATCATCGGTACAGCGTTTTAAATATAGGAGAAAATTTTAACCAAATCCTTAACGTGAAAACAAAAGCGTTCAATGCAACTTCCCTTTTGTTTTACAGCTCTGGATAGTTGCAGACTTTTGCTGTTGCAATGTTGAGAACTTTTGACGGGAGAACTAGGTATTCCATAGTCGTCAATTTCAGAACTAGAGCGAGAATGTGCAAAAGGAAAACTGTCAAAATCATCTCGAGAAAAGTTACGAGATATTAAACGGTGGAGAATATTATCGACTATTATGGCGTAGTATTATTGTTAACTAACCCGACGTGTGGCAGCGCTCTTATTTATGTTGACAATACATTGTTTTAGTGGCATTCGTCCCTATTTGAATCAATTTTTGATTCCTAACTCTTTTTTAATTTTATGTTCTTACATCTAATTGCTTGACGGTCGCAATAATAAAACTGCATAATATTAACTAATATATTTTCTTCCCTATATATATTTAGTTCTCAACAAAAACGTGATAGATTTTTAGTACTTGTGTTACAGTTTCGATCAGAAGTATACAAGTTATTGAAATTATTGTTGCTATTGCATGAACAAAAGTAGATACCTAAGCATTTTTATTTCAAATAATAAATCTAACGAAAAATATGATGTTATTCAGGAACTTCATATCACTTTACTTTACTTTATTGAAGTTTAATATTTCTAATGAAATTAAAAACAGAGTTATTGTCTCCTTATCTATGAATAGCTTAAATCTCATTAACCAATCATAACACTACAAAAATGATTTTTCTAAGTCAATAGGTAAGATGACTGGATGGGAATACTACATAATCACAACAATATAACATTTATTACTCTTAAACATTCTTGTTATTTTTTGCTGTAACTAATCGATGCCCCTGATAATGGCTAAATATTTTAGTAAAATAAATGGATCATAATTCAGTAGTAACATTTATTGCTCTTGCCCTCTCCGGTACATGTGTGAAGGAACATTGACATCGTTATTACTCTTGTAGTTGATGAATAAAAATATCTAGGCTATATCCCACTGGCCAGAAAAAAAGTTACGCTACGTGAGACAAAGACAATTAGTAAGTTACGCGAGACGGACACAGAAATATTTTGATACAGCAGAAGCACAGCTCTATTGCCGTAATGACTTGACATTTTCTTGCCTACTGACTCCAAATGCAGTGATGAAATCGGAAGGCTCGAGCGCAATTATAGTGCTATTAAATACTTTACTGTCGCGATACAAGAGTAGATATCAATTCAAATATCTTGATACTATTTAGTCCACACGTTTTTTATTCTTCCACACTTGAACTGTTACATACTGTCACATAGTTTTGGAATTGCAGCAAATAGTCGTTTCTAGAAGTAACTATAAATGAAATCTATTGTTTTCCTCAAAAGTGCATATTACCAAAGTAATGATTGTGGGCAACTAGTTGGATTACAAACCTATTTATAAGTTTGTAATTCAATTTTTAAGTACTCGTTTTAATAGTGTTTCTCTTCTCTATTTGGTTGTTCTTGTTACTTGGGTATGTATCTGCCGATTTTTAATCGAATAATTTATAGTAATTATTATATTTTCCGATTTCTTATTAAACCCATAGTAAAACTTAAGAAAGAATTTATTATTATATTTTTTGTTATTTTACTGCTAGATTGTTATATGAAAAGCAATTATTATAAAAAAAAATAACTTGATTCCGCTGTTAGGAGGGACTTAAACCACATCATCTTATACCGGGCGAGTTTTTCCAAGTATTTCTTAAGCTGACGTCAGCACCATCTCTTCCTTTTCTAGGTACTATACTATCTACAACATCGAATGTTAAACAAGCATTGAAAAATTGGAGGAGCGCTTGCCCGGATAGCGAGGAAATTTGTGTTCGAATTGTGCCTTACACATGAGACAAGTTAAATTTAAAATTAAGTTTAAATTTTAAGCTAATCTTTTTGTATAGTAAAATAAAACCTCGTTTGGTATCTACAAGAATTAATTTGTAAGAGATTTATGAAGCAATTTATCAAAACAAGACGTCACAATTTGTTTTTAATTAATCCGATTTTGAAATGGGCGTTTATTTCGTATACGTTATTATTATAATGTGATTTTCATTTTGCTACCTGGAATATAATTTAACTGACAAGCTTCTAATATTACTACTAACAACTATTAAATCAAAAATTACTGCATTTTTAGAAAGATTACTTGTCTAAATAACTAGGCGATGCAGTCGCTAAGCATAAAGCTTCGCTAGCATCATATATTGGAGCGGAGCGTAATATTAAAAAAAAAGATTAAAAAAATATACAATAATATTAAATAAACTTTAAAATTCCATAAGAATGAAAACTTTCAAAAACCGCGCGCTTTTTTTTAATGAGAAATCCCATAGAGCCAATATTTTTTGGTCATAACTTTTTATTATTGTGAATTTCAAAATTCGGGCTCCGTCCAAATTATGTCCTAAATGTGATGATTCGATTTCACACAAAAACTATTAAGATCGGTTAAGAACTCTGGAAGTAATGGCATAACAGACATTGCGTTATTGACGCTGATCCATGGGAGCTACGCTCGCTTCGCTCGCTCCGCTCCAATAATAATTATTAAAACGGTCATCCCTTTTCAAAGGGCGTGGTGTTAAATTATTTTTGTTTAATTGATATAAAAACGAAAACATATTTATTCAACACTATTTAGTAACTATAGTTACTATATATATAAAATAATCAATTATTCTTTGATTTATTTTCTTATTTCACGCGCGTTCCAAGTTATTACATCAAATACAGAATTTTTCACCTTCTGCACAAGAAGTGAAAACCAGCACAGTGATCCCAACATTTTATTGACGTTATGGACAATAGCATGGAATGTTTGATGTGATCCCGTTTCGGAGTTTCTCCGCCTGAAACTGGCAACACATACCGTTCAGGACGCGTCGGTGCCGCTCCGCTTCACTATAAATCCGTTTTTATAGTCGCCTATAAATTATATCGGCCGTCTGTAGTGCATTACTGTTCTATTTTTAAATTTAAAATGCTGCCGATGTGTCTTTGTAATAGCACCATGTTTACAATTTTTATGTCCTAATTCATTGGACAGTAACTTTAAATGTTTTCTGTTTTCATTTCTATCTATTCTAGATCTATTTTTATTTTCGATTAAATAAGAGTCAACTTAAGGTCAGAGACTATAGTTTGAAAAGAATATATGCAAATCAATAGAGTTAATATGGAGCTCTTTTCAATATTATTGATTAGAGTCAACAAAAAAGGGTTTGAGTACCACTTTCTTACAGTATTTTTACCACTGCTTTTGAAAAGTAAAAACATATATTTAATATATCATTTGAATATGATCTAAATATTCCATTATGTATTTTTCAAAGCGTGTAAAATTATGAATTTAAAAAATTACTAAAACAATGGTTATTATTTATATATTAGAATTAGTATTTGCTACTAATGGACACTTTTCAACCAGTATTTCTTGTATTAAAACCAATGTTCTGCTTTGAAATTTGTACATAAATTAATAATTCTATTTCAGTCCCTTTGATCTGTGTTTCAAAGGAAAGAACAAAGTAGTATTTGTGTCAAGATTCGTTTAATTCACAGTAAATTAGTTCTAGAAATGTTCCACACGAAATAGGCAGTCAATTGGAAAAAGGATTTATGGAGTCAATAAAAGATTAACCTCATTTGGTCGAAGTAGAGTTTAGTGTTGTGCTGTTAATATTTAAGTAATGAGTACTGTAACCAATGTTACTAACAAAACAAACTGGATTGTAGTTGAGAATTGTTAGAACCTATCCGTACTAGGCAAACGTGATCGGCTCTTAGAACAGCCTGTATATAAAGGACTAGGGGGAGGAGTATAGCTGAGTCGATATCGAGCGCGAAAAATGTATTTTATTACATTTGTGTTTGTAAAAAAATGACAAACATTTTATCACAATCACACCAAATGGTAAGTGAAGTGAAGTCGAAGATTACTTATAGGGATATTGTTACTACGAAGGGCTAAAGCGTAATACGGGCGCACGTAGGCTTAAAATAGAAAGAGATAGGCGCACGCGCTTCTGTACAGTCGAGTGAAAGAGATATATCGCAAACATAGCTTTACGTTTATGTGGACTCGATGGCGGCGGGCGACACGGAGAATCTGACATTTACTATGGCGTATTTAGTATCCGCGCACATATAAATCGGATCAGGATCACGTAAACGGACAGTTTTAATTTTGAACAACGATTTGGTAATATTCGGAGTGATTTAAGAAACAACCTCAACGAGTTTGGCTTTGACTAATTTGTTTAAGAGTTAATTTCTCACAGCTAGTAAGTTTATTGGAGTGCTGGGTAACTTACCTAAATTGTTGAGGAACTGTGTTTGGAATGTTTTATACTGTGTGTAGCAATTTAAGTGAAACAAATCTCGGATTAGATTAATTATCTTTGGCTATTCAATTGCCATAGCATTTAACTATATATATATTTTAATGGTTCGTCAACGTCATGTATAACAACCCGTTAACATATACTTTCAATTTCTGGCATAGGTCTCCTCTAAGGAGAGAAATGTAATGAATATCAATTATATATACTATCACTCTATCTATAAAAATACTATTGCTTTTTATATATTTATAACATATTTGCATTTATTTGAATAAACCAAGATAGTTTCGTTGCTCAAAATAACCAGAAATACACTTCAGACAATCTGAAAGCAGAGGTAATAAAACAACTTATCAATTATTGTAAATGCTGCAAAAGTATTGATAATTCATTGAATTCTTTAGAATATTTATTAATGGAGGTGATAATCATGTAATATATTATTTATTCTTCTCTGTATTAGGGTAGGGATTACTAATATTCTTATCAAAATGTAGTATTTGACGGTAAAATCTATCCAGACCCCATTGCCATATAATTAAGATAAGTGGGCTTTTCCAGTTTAATAATATGACCAAAAAATATATGGCAGAGGTTTTATCATTACTTTTGGGTATTTTTTTGTGATTATTGGTTCCCAGGCAAACGATATCAAACTAAATAACAAAATAGGTATATAATTAACGTGCCGTTATTATATAATCCACTAAAACCAGTTAAAGATTTATTGCTCATGTTTCAATATGTTTTACCTGACTGCTTGATTTCTTACTAAAGAACCGCATAAAATTATATTATGTTTAAGGGATTTTTAAGAGAATATTAACAATGCCATAATATATGATTAATATACCTTGTAACCCCTCCTGGTAAGCTAAATGCTTATGTTACGAGTGGATTCATATCCGTAGTACATGGGTCAGGATTGATGAACTTGATCTGCTTGGGTTTAAGCTGGCATCTCAACCAATGAGCTACGTGCGCCTTATTCAAATTGAAACTGTCGCTCTTTCTGTTAAATTTTGTTGTTGCAGTTTGGGTACTTGATTTGCATTGTTGTATATTAAAATATTATCCATATTATATTTCTTCTTATTTATATCTTTAGAAATCATTACTAGAATAAAATTTACGTCAAGTGTCAGACGGGTCTATCTATAGGTATATTATATGTCTATTAGAATATTAAATGGTTAAGTGAACTAATTAAATGAGTCGTGCAGTTAAACTTTATAGTAGAAGTCAAATCTTTTGATGCAAACTAAAAATATTGCTGATTAAATAGTCTTTTCTGTCTAATTTTTCGTTATATGTTTAATGGACTTAATAATTTAATCTCTGCAAAACGCAAGTTGACGTTTGTGACCAACCAGGTCTTTATATCACTGAATATAGATTCATTGAACCTAAAGACATACTGTATTATAGTTCTTTTGATGCTTGAAACTAAATATAACGACTGTTTTATCACTGTACTGTTCATACAATTGCTTATATCCTTTTGCCCTTAGAGGATTAGCACTCTTTAATGTAGTGATTTTATATATATATACTCCTCAAATTACATAACACAAGTTTCATAATTTTAAGCTTGATATAAGATTAGCCACTAATACTAAATAATTAAATGTTAAACTTTATTATGGGTAGTGGAGTACTTTTCACATCACTAGTGGAAATACTGGAACCTAATTGGGTAAAATATAGGAATTTCTAGTTGGGAATTTCAGAAATTCGACCAATGAATTGAACCTCCATAAAATTTAATGTACGTCGATGGTTGTCAAGTTGAAAGTTAAAGAATTTTATAGAAAATAACGTTCTCCAAACCTATTCCAAAAAGATAGAATGATTAGTTAGTTTACTAAAGTCACAGCTGACGAGCTTATAATTATGTAGCTTAACTTCTTAAGTTTCGTGATGTTATCCCTTTAGAAAACAAGTAGCGAATCCAAATTATTATTGTAAAATAACAAAAGTAAATTATGATTTAAAAGTATCACAACAATATCAAACTAAAAACTAAAATATTTATATACTTATTCACAAACAGAATATGTCATCCAAAATTCCAATTTGGGGCATGGTACCCAGATTCAATCTTTAATTCAGTATTTAATTCAATCTTTAATTCAATCTTTCCATATAATATCAAGTTAAATTATGAGACAAAAGAGAAGAAAAATAATAATATTTATAAAATAAATAATTATTATCTTTCTTCTGTTTTCTCTGGTTTCTTCTATAGAACACTTTTTGATGACTTAATAGATAGTATGAATCCTATTTGAATAAGTTCCTACAACGTTCGACTAACAATTCAACTATTTTTTTCTCACACGATTGCAATTAAGTGCTGGGGTGATTAGGCTTTTAGTGGCATTGCCTTCCAAGATAGATGTCCGCAAATTTGTCTTCGGGGAGCGATTGGTTCTCCCTTTCTAATTTCCACTCTCTTCTTTATTGAACGTAAAAACCACGATTGAGATCATGTTAAGGAAACAACTTTTTTACTTGTGTTAAATGAACAAACGACAAATGCTAGCGTGTAAAGATGGGATAATATAAAAATATTATAATCTTTTGTTTAAATTTTATGTAATGTTTAAACGACCTAACGATCTATTAAAATATTAAACTCGCTATTCAAATTGGAGTTTCGGGCCAATTTCATTATTTTTGTTTCGGAAATGTTTTATGTTTGTAAGTAGCACTATTAAGTAACGTCGATGTTACGTCTTTTATTATTGGCAGGCGAGTTCAACGACCCCTCTAGCCAGCTTGGCTAAACTCCAGCTGGACATAACAAATGACAGTCGGAATCAGCTTAGGGAAATTTACGGTAACAGTACTACACTCGTGAAATGGCTGCGCTTTCATTTTAAGCTATAATTGGAGATGAAATTTTGTTTTATAAAATCTAAGATCGTATCGTTGCAATGATACGTTGTTATAATTAAATCATCATTGAACGTATTGTATTTATCTTCAATAATATAAAAAGCAATACCCAATAAAGATACATAACAGACAGGTCAACACAATACGTCAACCTAGCTTCATGATCCATGGGGGATTTGTCACCTCTCTTTAGTGGTTAAATTTCTTTGTGCCGCGATCTCGCTTCTTTTATGAGTGACGGTCTATAATGACAATAAAGGATCACGCACCACCCAATAGATTGCCCTCATCCAAAATTAAATATCTGAAGCTTTTGTATTAAAGCAAACAGAAAGAAAGCAGCATTATCGACATGACAAAAGACAATCTTTTATTTTGTCAACAATCATGGGATTGAATTTGCGAGAAACAAAACAAATGTTTATAAATACTGAAAGTAATCGTTCCGTACCTCTTGGCAAAGTGGGTCAGATGCCCTACCAATCAAGCTACATTGTTAAAGCTAAATATTGTATATTTTCTCGGTCCGGAAATCCTAGCCTTCATAACGAATTTTTTCAAAATATTGTTAATACTCTCGTTTTATTAATAACTAGCGGTCGCCCGCGACTTCGTCCGCGTGGAATATTGTAACATTGTTTTTCTAAAATAAAAGTAGCCTAAGTTACTCCTTATAACCTCAGCTACCTGCCAAAAAAAGTCCCGTCAAAATGAGTCCAGCTATTTCAGAGATTAGCCGGAACAAACAGACAGACAGACAGACAAAAATGGTAAAAAATGTTATTTTGGTGTATGTACCGTATATATATTCATATGCATGTAGTAAAAAATGGCTATGTCAATATTAAAAACAGACACTCCCATTTTATTTATATGTATAGATTAAATTAGTATAATTTGTAGTAAATTTGTCCTCAATTATTACAAATATAGCAATGCTTATTAGTTCGGTTACGCCAAAAAGAATAGCAATGATCGCCTTCTTCATAGTTTCTTGACTAAAACTTCTTCGATCCGCCATTCTAGGATCTTTTTTCGATGTCATCACTTCAAGTAGTGCTTTGCTTATTTCTACTTTAATGAAATTATTAGACTTTGTCGGCGACTTCACTTTTCCAACTGATCAGAATCTACTAAAGCGGTGAGACTTCTACTCGCTTGGAAGAATGATACCCGCCATTGATATTGATGCCTAATGCTTACCAGTCTAATAACTCGACTTCCAGCGGAGGGGTGAATAGTTTCGGTAATATAACAGCTACTTGTCTGATATATTCATCGCAGCTGGATTGGTTTCGACTGAATGAAGTTGTAAATTCTTATTATCTTAAGATATATAATCTTTAAAATAGTGATGTCAGATTTCCATGTCAAAAGAACATAAAAAAATATGCAGACACAAAATATTATAATTAGGTTTCTAAAAAGATTATTAATGCTATTATTATAGAATAGTATAATTGTAAATTACCGTCGGTCGGGTGATTAAAGATTAACTTTAGATTAAATACTACTTTTCGTATTCAAAAAGAGATATATATATGGTTTTATTTCTATATACATTCACCAAGTCCCTTAAAGGTGGCGATAGTATTAGTACACAATCCTTGTACATATATCAAAATCTGTCGCTGCCATTTTCCTTTAAAATTATTTTCTGAGGTCTTTGATTTTCAATCATTTATTACATTTTTACCTGCTTTTGCATTTCCTATCTTGTTTATAGAAAACATAGTTATTTGTTAGGCAAGGCTGCAAAGTTGAGTTTTGGCTACGAGTTATCTCTATTGAAACTTGAGCGAGCGAAAGATTATAGGATTGATAGGAGTTCAAAGAATCCTAAGTGTAGCGAGGGTTTCAAAGGTACGAGATGCTAAAAAATTTGCTGCTGAACGAAACACAAAATTTTTCACCTCACTACAGCGGAACAGGAAAATTTAACGAAAAAATTTTGGCTGCAAGAAAAACAGCTTAAATGAAATGGTAAATTGGTTTATTTAAATTAAAAACTGGTTGGTTGCCTGTAAAGTCGGTATACGGGCGAAAGTTTTACGTGACAACGATTTTGAGTGGTAAAATAATTTTAATGTGAATATTCATTCGTATAGTAGGAAGAAGGATGAAATAATAGTAACAATTTAAAACATTTATTTATACAAAGAATTATATTTAAAACATTAATTTATAGGCACGCGTCCCTTCCACTTTTTATGTCTGTCTCTCTCGCTCTTAGGCGGGCTAACCATGCCCGAGTGGAAGGGACGCGTGCCTCTCACTCGCTCTCATTGTAAGCGCATAACGTGAGCGGAGCGTAACGCAGTTTCTTGAAGTGTCACCCGGCAAACCAATTTATAAGACGTTGTCACGTCAAAAATAAAACTGATTTATGCTATTAGTTTCTATTAAATATGATTTGACTAATAATACCATAATCACTTTGACAGTTCTTTTTTGGGTGCGGTCCGAAATCCAATCACATGTTATGAAATCTCACCTACGATTTAAATTCTTTTAATAATTATTATATTTTAAATAATATTTATTCTTGTTGTTTGTATGATTATAAAATAATTAAAAAAAAACAAAAACGAAGTATTTAAGTAATAATTTAAATAAGAATAAAATGTAACTTATAAAGACTATATCGACGATTCGGAATGTACCATGTATGTTTTTCTTTGAATAAAAAGGTTCTTATTTTAAAACACTACTCCACTCTAGCGGATAAACGCAATTTTCAACGCATAAATTGAATGACAAACCAAACTTCTCCGAGCATATTAGGTGAAAAAGTATTTTTTGTTATTCGTTTAAACAAATACTTTCATAGTAAGTTTTAAAGTAAACAATTTACCGGATTCATATGTTGCGGGAATATAATGCAAACGCCACGAAACTGGTGTCGAGATAGTGTTGTGGAATGTTCGATATAATTAAAAACAAAGACGCCGTAGTACAAAGCATAAAGCTACGCTATCACCATATATTGGAGCGGAGCGTGATATCTAAAAAAAGATTATTTTTTGTTTCGATAAGAATTTTTGCGAATTTCAAAGTTCGGGTTCCGTCACAATCTGGTCCTTCGATGATTGATTCGATTCCATACAAAAAATATTAAAATCGTTTAAGAACTCGGGAAGTTATGGCTTAACAGATATTGCGCCATAGAAACTGATCCACGGGAGCTTCGCTTCCGCTCCAATAACGTTATTTCAGGAGGAATCAAAATGTGATCCTAGTCATTTTATCAATCATTCTGATAATTCGAGTCTCAATGCAGTAGTTTTTCTAGAATAAGTGCGTATTTGATATGTATGTTTTGCATTTTTCAATATTGTGTCATATCATTACAGACCGGTGTGATAACTTTCATGTTTGATGTAAACAATACTTTTATTGTAATTGTAGTCCTATCAAAAATGATTTCTTTGTTAATAGCTACGGTTGGGGAGAGAGTAAAAAGATGCTATTATTCCCTGATTGCCTGAATGGAGAAAATTTTATGCACGTCCTGGGCATACAAACAAGAAAACTCGGGGGATTAGATAGACCAACAATTTTTTGTTATTACAGGAGCCTCATGCTGAATCGTATCTTTATTGCGTTAACTGTAAAGTTTAAGTTTCAAAAGTGTTAGCATTTGTGTTTGTTGTATCTGGTTAAGAGAGATAAGATTGTCACTTATCGTTGTTTGAATTTGTTATTGAGTCAACAATATTTTTGAGTTTATTGTTTCTATTTAAGAATATTAGATAATTGCATTAAGATTTTCACTAACTATATTTCTTGAAATAGTCTAAGTAATATAGTTCTATGTTTTCTAATATACCAGTACTTTAAAGATAGGAATTTTCGGTATGAGTTCCGCTTCTAATCATAGTTATAAACTGGTGATTATTTCGAGAGTTCATTGTTTAATTTAATTTTATCTTCGTTTTATCTCGGCTCGTAAATTACTTAGAAAATATATATTTCATTCAAAGACAAAGGTTAGAAAACTAGTCTCATTTTAGTACATAACCAGATATATCAATTACTTATACAACGTGTTACAAAAAACCCGGTAAAAATGTAACAAATTATCAAGGCGAAAAATATTGTCCACCCTAGTAAGCTGTCACTGCATAGAACTGATGTTATCATAGATTATATAACAGAGTGCACTCTTTGATGGATTTTAAGTTTTTCAGTCAAAAGGGTTTGCAACTCAATAAGAGGAATTAATGGCTTCGAAAAACGTTAGGTCGAAAAAAAAACGTTATGTACAAAGTACAAAAAATTTCAAATCTTCCAATCGGTATCTTACAACTAGGCGATGCTGTCGCTAAGTATAGAGCTACGCTAGCACCATATATTGGAGCGGAGAGTAATTTCGATTGGAATTTTTGCGAATTTCAAAATTCTCCATCACCATCTGTTCCTAACCTGGTGATTCGATTCCACACAAAAAATATTAAAATCGGTTAAGAACTCGGGAAGTTATGGCGTAACAGACATTGCGTCATTGAAGCTGATCCATGGGAGCTTCGCTCGCTCCACTAAAATAATTTCGTGTTTTAACCAACATAATTTCGAAAGTGAAAAAGGCAATGTTTTCTTATTCTGAATATTACGATATGATGTTAAACGTAAGCCATGAAGATGGCAACTTAAATCGTGCTCGCGAATTGTATCGGCAACGATTAATTTATGGTAGACCCGCCGTTGAACAGCGACGTCTACCTTCGTACCAATGCTTTCTCAACTTCATCCTTTCTTTCTTCGGTCTACTGAAAGTGGACGTCCAAGCACAGTTACTCCCAGACAAGCGGAATCAGTGTTGCAGCATTTTGAAGAACAGCCAACCACGAGTTCTAGGCGCGCCGCAGCAAGACACGGTACGAACCATGTTGCAGTTTGGCGTTCCGCGGATATAAGATAAAAATGTACATAAACATTCTGTGTTACTTCCTCTTTAATTATATGGAAATAGGGTTGGCACGTAAATGAAAAAAATAATAATTTTGGCGGTAAGTCATACTGCGATACTGCGGTTTTTAAATATTGTAAATTGACTCTTTATAAGGGACCTTTTAACCCCGTTTCCGATTTACGGGTATTTTTGTAACACTTTGTATTGTCTTCACCAATTTTCACGAAAATCACAAGTTTCTTCAACCACTTTCCAACCAAATTCTGACTCAGAGTTAAATATTTTTTGAGTTTATATTAGAGAAACTGTTGTCCTATTATGGAATAATTGTGTTAAAATATTATTAGATCAGTACTAACTTTATTACTTTTAGGTGTGCCGCATACAATATACGTCTTTATATGAATCGAAAAGTTTAAAAATACCTGACTAAATAAATATGTGGTATTTCCAAAACAGATAAGTTTTCTAAGAATAATGTTTTCAATATAAAAACATTAAAAAAATAAGCTAAGTGCTCAGCAATTCATTTTAGAAACTCTTGGATCTAACAAAGTTCTTAAAGATATTTTTTAGGATAATTGTTCTTTTTGATAACTTTCTCATTTCTTTTTTCTTTACAACGAAGTCTATATAATAATATTCAAATTGCTTTCTAAAGTAAAAGTAATTACAACCTGTTAACACACTGTTCAAATTAAATTTTATCTTCTGCTGGAAGAGAGGTAAAGCCAAATGGGATTAGGTACATGGAATAGGTATTTTTTATTCCAGTACTTACCTTAACCAAATCCAAGTATTTATTGACATTTCTTATTCATAGTTCACCGGAATCTAATTGCATTAAGGATCTATTATCTTTAATATCTATTTTTTATAAACAAAAGCTGGACATATTTAAATTTTAAATTCATTAAACTGTCCCCAACGCTATCTACCATAATATATTATAAATATTATGGGAGGGGGCTTGCTACCATAACATTTGTGTGTTTTACGACTTATTAAGTATTTTGATAATAGACGGTGCTAAATCGTGTTTAAAAGAAGTTGGTTTCTAGAACCATACATTATATGTACTAATAATGTTTATATTCAATATTCTTTAACTGTCACGAATTAAGTATTTTACTGTTTCATTAAATTTAAATAACTTGAAATTTAGGAAAACTAAATAAAACAAAAACCAAATATCCTTCGTCCTTACATATGAAACTGGCGTTTTGTTGTACCGGCCACTTTGATCGGAAATATCTCCTCTCTGGTTAAGAATTTCAAATTCACATTATAAATTCATTTAGCTGGTACATTTTAGTTTCGAAAACAAGCATCCATTTATTTTTTCCTCAGTTTTTTTTTTACCGTCGCTCATATGGCACTATGGAAAACATGAAATATCTCTATATTTACGAGTGCAAGTTCTACCGCGGCCCCATTGCTGCAGAAACAGCTCGAAGGATTAACGTTGTATATGGCAGTGGTGACGCAAAAGAAACACGGTCCAACATTTTCGTTCTGGAAATTTTGACCTTCAGAACTAGTCCCGTGGAGGCGCGAAACCAAAGTAGATAATAAAGAATTAAAGGGTATTGTAGAAGCGGATCCATCGCGAGCTGCTTCAAAGTTAGCTGCAGGTTTCGGTGTGAATGATAAAACTGTTTTAATCCACTTGAAGCAAATCGGGAAAAAATGCTTGAATTGAGTGAATTAAATAAGCAAACACGCGTCGACTGCTGCGTTACATTGCTCATTAATGAAGGGATTTTAAATCTGATCATTACACGTGATGAAAAGTGGAGCCTTTACAATAATCGGAAGCATCCGTCACAATGGTCGAAGCCAAATTCTATTCTAAGCGATAATAGACTTAGAAATAGTTACTTGTGAGTGTTTGGTGGACTAGTGCCGGTGTCGTTCACTACAGCTTTCTAAAATCTGGCCAAATTACGGAAAATCTCTAATGTCAACCACTTCCAAAGACCATGGTGGAAGAACTAGCTACTAAACAACTGAGGCTGGACAATCGCTCTAAGCCACTGCTGCTTCAAGACTACGCTAGATCTCACACAGCACAACAGACGGCCACTTAACTAGAGGAGCTGCAATTAAATTGTCTGCGACATCCAACATTCTCCCAGCCCTTGTTCCAACAGATTACCATTTTTTCCGGAATTTGGATAACTTCTTGCAAGGAAAAAATTCAACTCTGATGTGGTAGTCAAAACCGCCTTCAGAAAATTTATGGATTCTCGCCCCCATTATTTTTTTTAAGTAAAGGGATCAATAAACTGCCTATGAGATGGCAAAAGTGCCTAGGTAACTATATAACTAGAAATATATTTAACTAAAAGCTAAGTAGCAATTCAATTAATTAATGAAATTGACGTCCAAATCGTTGATTTTATATCATTGAATTAAACAATATTTTCAGCTAAAGTGCATTGCATTAACTTTTTTTTTTGTTTTGTAATATAAAATACAAAATAATACTAAAATTTATTTTTAATATAATTAAATAAGTCAAATATAATTAATTTGCTAATAACTACAGTTCAAAGACTTTGTATATTTTATCTATAATAGACGTAATATCTACATTTTCTGAATACTTTTCTTTTAGTAAATAACATAATGTTACTAGTAATAGTGTAATATAAAAATATCACTAAGACTTAACTGTAATACTTAACGGATCATATTAAATGAACATTTAGATTCTGTATTAGAATTAGGTATCATTAAATATTAGGAACAAGTGGAACAGGTACAGATTTTACCTAATCCAGTCCAACTCTACACTGGTTCATCAAAGGCTATATTACAATTCCTTGAAAAGTTTTTTGAACAATATTAATTTCTAATTTACCTTTATCTTTAATATCATAAAGAAAAGAAAATGTTAAAGCTTTTTATTTAGTATAAGCATTTACAATGAGTGCATTGGACATCTACGGAATCGCTTCGTAAATGTTAACTCCATATGTTCTTGTCCTTTATATTATTACCGATATTGTAAATGCCTTTGTTCATGAGTATACTTTTAACAAGATTTTTAATCGCAACCTTTGGGACGGTCTAATGCTCTCCCAAATGACCTAACGAGCCTTGTGAACATCGTCGAAATTTTCTTGTATCTTTCTAATTTTACGTTGTAGGCCAGCATTGTCTCATCAATGACAGGAACATCCTCTCATATTAGAAAAAAACATTTTCACAAATGTTTGGGCAATCAATTAAGATGAAACAGCCGTTTAGTTTTATAATTTTATATATTTTTTACCATTTTTTCAATGCTTAATCTTATAAGATAAATATTGGAAAGAATCGACTCGGCTCACAAGTGAATTCTCAGGCGGGACGTTTTATGACACCTTAAGTATGAAGGATTGGTGTTATTCTATGCTGTACCTGATACCACAGAGTATACAAATTGCAAACAGTTTTAGAAAACTTTTTTTACATAACTGTACATTTGTTAAAATGTTTACTTTAATAAATAGTTTTTAAATATTTAGTTTTGCCTTTTTTCCGCGATTTCCATATAGTATTGTTCTGAAGTTCATTTTCAAGGACTGCGGAAACCTATAGGGTCACCTATGTCATCTTTTTCATTAATATGTTGT
Source organism: Calamotropha paludella (assembly GCA_927399485.1). Lineage (NCBI taxonomy): Eukaryota > Metazoa > Arthropoda > Insecta > Lepidoptera > Crambidae > Calamotropha > Calamotropha paludella. Next base: position 11,302,179 of record OV656803.1, on the reverse strand, counting down.
AGCTGTAAATCTTCCATGTAACTTAATAAATAAATGGCTATTAGTGTAAAATTTCATGAAAATGTGCTTTATAGTTGTAGCGTAAAGAGTAACAAGAACAAAACATCTAGGTAAACATCATTACTAACTTTTAATTTTAGAAGTAAGCACATTTATGATCTCCTCTAGAAATGTATTAAAACTCTATAATTAGATCTCATACACTTAATTGATACAGAATTCCTATAGAAATCTGAACCCCTTATTTCATAGTTTTCGGAGTATATTTTCCAAAAATATTGAAATGCGTGTGAGTTCATTTGTACTAAAAAGTTAAAATCTATATTTTGAAGTCTGCAACTCGTAAGATATTAAATTTCTATACAAATGTATTTTTGCAACTTTCGGCCTCACAACGCTCGAGTTTCTAGAAATTCGTTCTTATCCCTTAACCATATCAAAAAGAAAACTCTCTGTTTCAGCTTTCTAGGTCCAAGGGTTGGAGCTGGGCGTTGATAAGTAAGTCAGGATATTTAATATTTATGTACATTTATATTTATATACATACTAGCTGACTCGTCCACGCTTTGCAGTCGGAACAAATCCAACAAAATGAAAAAAGTCATCAAAATTGGTTGAGTAATATTGGACGGAGTTCATCGCGGTCAAACACTGTGACACGGATTTCATGTATATATTGTTGAATGGAATTATTATTTTAAAAAATTGAAAAGATATCTGCAAATACGAAAACATAACCATGAACATGATCACACATCTAATTTGTTTGGATAGTTATAGAAACCAAGTTACTAAAAACGCGGACTAGTTTCTGTTAAAGTGTACTTGTGATTTTCAATAGACGAACTTTTTATTTTTATTTTAGATTCAACACACTCGCTTAACAAAATACATACATACATGATACAACTTATATTTTGTTATAATTATATTACGGCTTTTAAACAAAAATACATTTTGTGAACATTAATAGTTACCTACTTTATTTTGTAATACATATTGCCATTAACTTAATAAACGTGTGATGCTTATTAGCACAAAGACTTTTAGTTCTGACACTTCCGCGTACATTACACATTTGAATAAAACACTTTTAAACGGATTTTGCGCATATTTCATTTTGTATTTAATTCTGACCGATCACAGGATGACTAAGATAATGGTTGACATGTATTTTCAACTACATTTACAATATTTTAATCGTTTCCATAAATAGACATTCATCAATGTCACCATTTAAGAAAGCAGTTAGTACATCCAAGTGGTTAATTTTTAAGTTAAGTTGTACACTTAATGCAAAACGTAGTCTTAAAGTTGAGTAGCGTAAGACAGGGGAAAAATTTCATTGAAGTACTGACTTTATCTGTGTTCTTTGATCTATGTGAAGCCCTTCGCTACAAGACGGGCTCTGTATCGCACATTACCACTATAATCATACTTCTTTATGAAAACCCACTTGTCTTGAACCACTGTGCCCTCTTAACTTGATGGAGATGGTTCATTGATTATATGTATGTGATGGCTCATGCCTCTTGCCGCAAGAGTCTTGCGACCGACTGACTCTCCTTTCAACTATAATTTCTGTTGTGCCATTTTTAGGGTTCTCCGTGATAACAACATCCCTGGCAACAGTTGTTTATGAGACTTTGTGTTGTATAACCTGTATCCTTTGACATTTTCAGAATAGCCAACAAGTCTTAGCATTTCAGATTTCTTATCCCACCTATTGCGTCTCTCCTTAGGAATGTGGACCATCACTTGACTTCCAAAGACTCTAATATGTCTGAGATTAAGCTTTCAGCCATTCCATACTTCTTAAGGAGTTGTATTGGAGTCTGAACCAACTACTGGTGATCTGTTTTCAAGGTTTCTGCCTATAAATGTTTGACAAATAAGGCATCTTATAAAAGACAGCGTGTTTTTTCTACAATAAGTTCGTGGTGAATGTGGGGATGCACAAAACATTGTTCATTTTTACCCTTTGACGATCGTTTGTTGCAACGTTAGCGATCCTCCCTTTCGCACCAACCAATGGTCCTGAGTTCGAGTCCCGGAGATGAATACGCGTATTTGTACCTGAGTCATGGGTATTTATATATATTTCTATTAATATTACATATGTCTCCGTTACCCTAGTATCCATAACACAAGCCATACAGTGCTTACTTTGTTTGGGCTAGGCTAATTAGTGTAAGTGTAAGAAATATTATTACCTAGTACGTCATTGCATTGACTCGCGTGGTTAACCGAAGATCTTCTGAGCATAACACTGGTACTTTCGTGCGGTCGGCAATAAGAATCTCTTTAACTTTTGGTTCATTGGATGTGTTGGTCAGCGAGCTTTTGTTTGACACCATGTGAGTACTTGCGTTTGAGTTGACGTACCAGTCGTTTTGATCGAACTTACGCGTAAGGAAAACTGCACGCAACCCATTCAGACTTGATTTTTGTTTGTCTTTATTTAGTAGGTGGCACTGGTTTTTATAATGATCAATCTTTTTGCAATGGTAGCAGCGAATTTGCTTTTTGTCAGTTGTGTTGACATTGCCAATGACAGATGACGGGAGCGTTCCATTACTGCTGTTTCCGCTACCATTTCGCACCCGCGTTTTTAGATGGCGTTTCTGTGCATGTGCAATGAGCGTGCTTTCCGACTTAACTTCTAAAAACGGAGTCATATCTAATCAACTTAGAATTTACCCCAGAATGGTCAATGGCCAGAATCATAACACTAAATATTACTGGGAGACCTGCTATTAGCAACGAGTCAACCCACTCATCGTTGATTTCTAAATCCGTTCCTTTCAATTTTGTGCCGTTCCATAATTTGGTTCACGTAACTGGCAGCACCTCTCCAATCCAATTGAAATTAGGCTTCTTAGAGGAGTAATCTTAAAATTGAAAAATAATTATTTTTTTTTTTTTTTTTCGCTCTTAAGCTTTATATTCTAGAAAATACGTAAGACACTTAGAGATAATATATGTATTTTCAATGACGACTCAGTTTGTAAAGCATGTTGTTAACAGACTTCATAGCATCTCGTCTTCGTTCTTTTTATCTTATCACCGAAAACTTGTTCAGTTGTGAGTCGAGAAAAAGAGTCTGTATTTTTCGAAATCGTACAGAGCGATAACAAGTATATTTATACAACAAAAAATAACATTTTTTCTTGACAGAGATGGTGGAAATTTGATTATCATACTTATTATTTCGTCACAAAAATATTAACAGTTAAAATATACGAGGAAAACGCCTTGTTTAAATAATATAAAAAAGTATCGTCCACTTTATTGTTGTCGAAATCTATTTTGTAGCATTTTGATCTGGTAAACGAAAATTATTTACCCTTTCTTGGTTTTTATTCCTACGTGTCGCAGCAACCGCTTCTGGACAGCTTTTATAATGTGCACAGTAAAGGAATGGAACTCCATCCCTGCGTCACATTTTATAATTAAAGATGTATAACTTGGAATGGTTAATGATAACATTTGCAGTTACTATTTAATTAAACAGTGCAGTAAAAATTAAAAAAGCTCGGTTAACGTTTTTATACAGTAAATACATAGTTCCAAGCATTGAATTAAAGTATACCAGTATTTTTGTAAGCGTAGGTCTGTTTTGATTTTAAACATAAGGTAGGTGTGCAATCCCCAATATTGTATTCATCCAAATTAAATTGTATTTAAATAGGGGACAGGCCGGAGATTTATCGGCGTTCCCTAATTTTCCCAACTACCTACCTTCAGGGCAGACTCGGTACGTGATCCAATTATGAGATTAATTTAACTCGCTGGAGACACTGGAATTAGTGAGTTGACGTAGTCATAAGCAATATCATGGAAATATTTTGTATCAGTATATAATACACATTGAAAGTTATGGGGTAAGAGATAGTAAGTGGGATAAGTAGTTGCATTGTATTCTCCTTTTTATATTATATATAATATTTAAGTCTTTTATACATGTTTCATTCACATCAGTTTCATAAATATTATAAGAAAATTCAAATCGACACTTTTTTTAATCTTTAAGATAAATTTTAATCTTAATTAACCTTTACATTGCGTGTGAAATTTTATCTAATATAATTAATTAGCTTGGTTCTGAAGCACCTATAGAATTTAAATTTGAGAAGAGGCGTCTAACCAGCAATAGACACCTTTAAGCTGAAATATTGACGAATGAACAAAATACTCGTTAAAATGTATGGGGTAGAAAATAGCACCAAAATGATTACACAAATCATTACACAAATAGCTACAAAGCCATAATACAATTAATAACGTATTCCTAGTATTAGCTGTTAGGAATTGGTTATCGAAAACAACTATAAATCAATCAATGTCTCGAGCGATTTGGTAATAAGAGCATTAAACCAACGTAGGATGTTTTTTTGGTTTGACCAAGAAACTCTACGGCTTATCTTTTACGTGAAATTCTTATTTACCAGCTAAGCTCATTCGCTTTAATACTTATAAGCAAAAGGTCTCTAACACTGTTTTTAGAAGTATCACCTGAAAATTTTGTCTACTTTTAATCTTCACATTTAGCCTGGACCAAAATTAATTTTGACTGTAATTTATACCTATTCCTTTACTTGAACATTTTCCGGATAAAGACTTACATGCCATTGGCAGGTGTCAAAAACTCCATATCGGTTTCCGATGTACATTGCTGCCTATGAGTTAAATAATAATGAGTTAACATAGCACTCATTGAAAGGGGTAGTGTCAATAAAAAATATTAATATGATAATACATCTTTACATAAGACAATAAATGGTTTTTACCGAATTTAATTTGTATGATTTGCATTTATATATTATTCACTCTGTTTTTAATTTATAGTAACAATCACAGGACTTTAAAATAATAACAAAAATATACTCAAATTAAACATAATTTCTTTCTAAACAAATCTTGTTTTTTTTATTCCTTGCATTGACGCGTTCATAGGTTGTCTAAATTACTTCTAATAATTATTATAGGCGTAAAAATACTATGGCTTTACCTGTATTTAAAAAAAATATAATAAATTGAAAAAATATAAGACATATAGATGTCTACTTTATGTATACTATATGTACAGACATATAGTAATAAAGTAGAAGCCGTGTGTCTGAATATTGCATAAATTTACCAAAGCAAAAGAAGGTAGACAATAAAATCAGAGTAAAATATAACAACACTTGAAGAAGTTAATACTGAGAAAACAATTATTTGTCTCAGGTGATAGGCGGAACTCAAAGAAACCCACATCCCCTCAATATCTGAGTACCCTTCCGATTGGGATAGGTTAATAAAAATAGCAGTGAAGTAATGAATTTCTCGAACCAGTAAGACTTTTTTGTTAGGACAAGAAACTTTACGGTTCCTTTTTTGTGTATTTGTAGTTAACTAGCGAAGCTCTGTCGTCGTTTAAAGGTAAATACTCGGTCTAACTGTAAAGTGCTTTCAAGATAATTTGACACGATATACTTCGAGGGCTACGAAACCGATTTTTGTCGGATTTTACTAATTAAGCTCAACTAGATCACCATTTCGGCAATATTTCATTAAAATCGGATGGCAATGAAAAAAGTTATCAAATTATCCATGCTCCACAAATCAATTATTTGTGAATACTTTTGGAGGTTTACTTGAAAGAGGAATATTTTTGCAACTTATTCAATACCAAAGCCTTTGCATCAAATTTGTTTTCATTAGAGTAATATACAGTGGCTTCCTTAATTTATTAATTTCAGTAGTAACACGCTAGCTTAAAAATATTATTAAACCTACTACTTTATGCTGTTTGATTGTGGTAGGAGTCTCAAAAATTTACGGAAAAGACGACCGGAAATCTCCTTTATACTAAACATTTATTGAAGTTTGTGAGGAGCTTAGTTACTTTTGATCCTTTTAGTCGCATTCAAACATACTATGTCGGATATTAATGCATGCAACACCAGAGGTGAACACGTGTTTATTTTACAAAAAATATATTAGTTATAATATATTATAAGGTATAATATATATATATATATATATATATATATAAAACTTTGACGACCATTTGGTCCAATGGTAGCGACCCTGCCTTTCGCACCGACGGTCCTGGGTTCGAATCCTGGAAGGGGCAGATGTTTGTATGATGAATACGAGCATTAGTACCTGATAAAAAGAATGAGAATATGTTCTTAAAAATCAATAGTAATTCACATATATTCTTCTTTATTGTCTCTTATTCTGATAATATAATAAACTATGGTTTACATATTGATTCCGCATGAGGGATAAATATGTGTGTATGTAAGCAAAAGAATGACTGTGGAGTAGGTGGAGAGAGCTTTGGCTTGGCAATGAAAAGGTAATCAAGAGAAGATTCTTTTCATAATCCAATTTTTTGTTAAAGTGCCTACTATTGGAGCTAGTCAGGGTATTAAGAGAAGTAAATGGTAATGAGATAAGTTGTGTCGTACTTTGTTTGATAAGTAATTATCGTATCGATTAGTTATATCTCGCGGTGGCGGGTAATCCAGTGTAAACACGTTTGTGTTTCGGTATTCGAAGTATAAGCGTGTCTTATTTTATTTTTTAATCATTAACTCAACTCATCACCATTTAGATCTCTTAATACCATGGCATGCTCAATAGTGGGCGCGTCGACCTACTCATAATTGCAAAGAAAAAAAAAAGATCTTATAAGATCAGCTTATAAGATCGCATTGAAAATGTATAAAATATATCAAAATTATAAAACTAAAATGGCTGTTTCATCTTAATCGATTGACCAAACATTTGTAAAAATATTTCTTTCGAATACGAGAGGATGTTCCTCTCATTGATGAAACAACGCTGGCCTACAGCGTAAAATCAGGAAGGTACTAGTAAAGTTCGACGAGTGTTCGCAAGGCTCGGTAACTCAATTGGTAGAGCATTGGACCGGATTCCCAAAGGTTGCGGGTTCGATTCCCGCCCGAGAATTCACTTGTGACCCGAGTCGATTTCTTCTAGTATTTTTCTATTATAATAATTAAAAACAAAAATGGTTTATGGAAAGAATCTTCAAATGATTTCCTTTTCGTTGCCAAGTGAAATCTTGCTCGTCTCCCCACCTACTCTACAGACGTTTTATATTGCATCTCCTCTTCATGGACGGGCTCATCCTGTCTCCTGCCCTACGTGCTAGTCCCCTTCTGGTTTATTCATTCTCGGCAATCATCTTGAGTCGTACAAAGTTGTCGGTTTTATTTGCTACATATATATTTATACAGCAAAGCAATCATATTTAAACCGTAAAGTATAGAACATAAGTCGATGCTATTAATATCAGACTAAGGATAACCATGATAAAAATTTATCTAGAAAGCGTAGCTACCTCCTTAGATTTCATTTATAGTGAAAGGTTGAAAAGCTTGGAAATTCACTCGGTATCGCTACACATTTGATCGCTCGAATGTTTGGATAAGCCACGTCTCCCAAGATTTCTTTGATTTCTCTTTTTGCGGCCAAATTGGGTTTGATGAACCGATATTGTAATCTAGTGAAGCCGCATCATAACTGACTATCGATAATATTTGACAGGCGTACAAAAATCATGGTTAAAAATACGTAATCATGGTTATAATAAATAATGCCAAAACCTTAAAAGTGTAGCCGCTAAATTGTTTTTTTCGCATTCCTTACCAGTAGAATGTTTAACGGTTAGCTTTGCTTAAAACTAAAATTAATGTAGATTGAGGTTTGGTTGAATTCCGCTTCGCTAGGTTAGGACTTAGTTCTAAACGAGCTGCCGGCGAGAGTGATTTAATAAACTGCGCTAACTAAGTATTGCTAAGCGGAAGGAGTTATAGAAAGGCAACATCGTTTGTAGAATTGAAATAAAAATAAAAATCTAGGAATAAAATCTTTATAGTAAAGACCGCTAAGCGGTAAATGGAACACGGTCAGGCCGTACACGGGCTGAACTTATGATTTAGTAAAAATCACGAGATGAAATTGATATTCGCTATGATTTTCTATAGGATAGACATATCCACGAGTTAACCAGTCACTAACTCAACCCAGAGACTAACTTTGACTATGTGATATCGATATTATCAAAAGCACATTGGATATATCGACATCACTACGTGATGTGATTTGGCCGACGTTGCGGATAACTCTGTATAGGCTGAGATTTTGGTCAGATTACTTTCAAAGGGTTTTTTGGTGTAGTCACTAAGTGATCATTTATATTACTAACACCATATTATATGCCAGTAAAGCGGTTTATTGTGATGGAGTGTAAAACGTCCTTTTTCAGCAACTGAAGGAAAGTAAAACAGAGAAATGCTATATAACTAAAACTATACAAAAAAAAATTGCCCGTTGTGCAGTATACCAACAACTTTATATCGTTATTTATTTTACCAAGAAAACCTATTATTGGCATTTTTGCAAATATATGTGAGTAAATTGTAATGATGTAGGTAAACAGTTTCTTTTTTTGCTAAGAAACTACGAGTATGTCAAATATATTAAATCATCGTTGTAAGAAGTTTTCACTAAACTGAGTAAAAACTGCCTAAGCTTTGAAATCTAAAAATCAGCAATTGCAAAAATACTAGAGTTGTATAAAACATTTATTTATTTAACTTCATCGTTTATTTTTATGATTAATCTTACTTTGTAATATGCACAAATAAAAATGTTCTATAACATCCCATTTTTTTAATAAACTTTCTTTAAAAGAAAATCACTTTTATGCACTTTATTTTAATGATAGGTTAAAGCATTATCTTAAAAATAATTTAACACAAATATTACACTTAAATTAGTAAATAAAACAGATGTTATTATTTAATTTCAAACTAAACAGAGCCTGTAGACCCATTGTTATGGTGTGGATACTATTTACTAATTAAAAATCACAAACAAATTCAGTAACAAACACGACCTTATGATTCACAACTAGGGTTATTAAATGCGCGCTAAGCGGCAATAAAAACCTCACCTAGATACATTTCAATGTGCTTCGTATATCTCAGTTAGTTGTACTTGTATATACCTATCAAGTTATCGGATTACTTTACATTAGGCCTATAAACGGCCTTTATCACATCGACCATTGTCGTTTATGTTAACAAAGGTACATCTATAATCCCATGGGCTCTATAACTGAACCCACGTTGAGGTAACGAGCCAACTGAGGAAAGTTTACAGTGTATTTTGGAAGTGATGGACCTGATGCAGGCACGCTTTTACTTTTGGGTATAGACTCGTTGATTGTTAGGTAAAAATTAATAAGCATAAACATTGTTTCCTATGAAAATGTAATGCAACGCAGTGGCATTTACAACAAAGGCTCCAGACACGGTGTTTGAGTATCACTGAATATTACTTTCAAATAATCATTACCTATGTTTTGTGAACAAATGCAATGTATCTAAAACATTTTTTTTATGACTTCTACTAAAAATATATAATTTAAGGCTACCATCGTTCGGGGTAAGAATAAAAATGTGACAATTTGGATGTGGATGTTGGAAATGTGGATATTTTGGTATTTAGAATAGTAACAAAATGATTGGGTATGTCTTTTTAGCTACACAAGGTAACTCTTGATATAACAAAAAATTAATAAATATTTACAATATTATCGAGCATTTCAGTAAACAATACACATAATAGTTTTAAGTATAAGTAAATACATTTATAAAATTGAATCAAATAAAAATATTACATAATACCTGCAATACGGGAGATCACACTCATATTTCAAACGCTAATTATCAAAGGGTTTTTGATATTCTAACCAATGACTTGACTTAGGTACATTCAAAGTTTACCGCAAACCGCTAATTCGCTTTCAGAGAGATCGCTCCTTCCTCGAAGCGGAGGAATGTTGATGGATGGAACTTTTATTTATGGTCCGCTCTTTTCCCCAAAAACATTTTTATTAGGCCCCAAGTTCACGACCTCAATTTCACAAAACTCATTCTTTTTTAACTTCATCAAATAACTAAACTTTACTAAAATGAGCCTTATTGTGAAGGAAATTAAGTCCTTTAATATTTTTATTTCCATTAAGTTCTTGTAATGACAAAGCTTTTCTTTGAATTTCCTTTAATTTAGCAGAACAATGTTAAAAATAAGGAATAAATTGAAATATTAAAAAAAAAACAGAAGCTTCTTTGTTTCTTCAGTATATTTATACCAATTAGGCTTCACACGAATGTGTAGCAGAATGTGAAGTTGGTCACTAAATACATTTTATACTAAAGAAATAACCGACCGCACTTAACTGTCGTAGTGGTTATTAGTTCCAATTTATCAACACGTGGCCAAAGATATGATATTATGCAGTGTCTTTTTCACTAGCTTGAGTACATCCACCCACAGGTAAATTTGTGTTATTCAAATCACGCATTATTATTATGTCTAATGCTTCCACAGAAGTTTTGTTAGTCATGGCTTGTAAAGTTCTAAGCTTGAAAGTTATTAATAATACGTCACACATTAAATTCGCATTATTACTTTGTATATAATTGGTAATAATATTGATGTATTGTTTAAAATTGCTAAACTTCGTATATAAGCCATTATAGTTATTAGTTATATGTAAAAAATAACAATTGGATACTGTGACTCATCCTTAGAAGATAGACGAATACCCTTACGGAGATTTCTGTAGACCTACAAAATTCTGCCGGGAAACCGATGGGTGAAAATATTTTGCTTTAGTATAAAGCAAAATATTTTTATAATAGATACATAGTAATGTATCGGTATATATGTATGTGTATCGCCATGTTTTAAAAGCACTTTCTACTTCTTAGATAACTTAAAGTTTAGCTATAAATGTTAGCACTTACTTCTAACAAGACTTAAAACTCATATAAACCAACACTCTTACGTCTAATATTTGTAACAGTACTAACCGCGATATACGCCAGGACAAAGAGACAAATTCTGAGAGGCGAGCAATAAAAATATAATAAAACAAAACGCCGTCATAAGACGACTGCTATATTCCTGTAAGTAGTCCCATAAACTACACGAAATATCCAACAGAAGCAATTTTACAGGGTGCAGAGATAGAAACACCCCGGTGTAATCGGATAAGGTACTAACACATGCCTTTATAACGGACTACTTATCTCAACTGCAAATATTTTCTGTTATATACCTATAAGCAAGTATTCTTACAACATAATTTTAAAAGAAAGCATTACATAATGCACTCTTTTGGAATTATAGGAGTTCAGACCTTAGATACGTAATACTTTCCTCTCTATTAAATAGCTGTAATACATGATGCATATACGACACTTAGTTTATGTTTTCTGAAATTTAAATGGTTTGAAATGCCTCGTGACATATACTCGTAATTTGATTTTTTATGGCATACCTGTTAGGAACTAAGTGCATTGATATTTATAATAAGGAAGCGAAACATAACAATGCGATACAATTATGAAATTCTAGTATTATAACATTTTGTGTGGCAAACAAGTATTTTTACCAACATATTCTTATAGCAAATTGGTATATAATGGGCTATTTTATGACACATCTATAACTCGATCTTTTGAGACACACCATTTAGGAACTAAGTTCACAGACATGTTTAATATTTTTCCCTAATAAAGCACTGTGACATGCTGCATGCTAAGAAAGTGTTTTACAAACTCTTAAAAGAATATAGTTTTAAAAGCGCTCTTTTACTAACACCTCACAATGCTCTTTTAAGAAAGGTCTGTAAGAAACTAAAATAATATTATATTATTATAATGCGCACAAGTGATATTTAATAAACGTAATTCATCATAACAGAACTTCTATGTAAAGATTAAGGTAGGTATGTAGATAAAATGCACAGTCATAAAATTTATGTGAGTGTGAAATGTGTGAATTAATTATTCGATAAAATTAATCAAGATGTGATGATTCACGAGATTCTTAAATCCACAAGAATGAAATTGCAGACATAAGATAGAGATTAATATTAAACAATATCCTTTATACAATCTTAGATAAGTAACTAACATACATCACGGAAATTAGAAACGTGACACTTTAACAATCACTCAGATCAATTAAAGTCTATGTTTGAAACTTTCAAAAAGTCCTCGCATTTACATTAACCTACATTAATTGAATCCGGTCATTCAACTATGGACATTCAAATTTTGCGTAACGAGAGAATAAACATTTATCCACGTACGACTTTTGAGAAAATGTAGAGTATTCAGGGAATTAATCTAATGAACTTTTAATTTGATTCTTTTCTACGAGAATCTTTCTGAATGCAATAAGTTCCTTGTATGTTACAGTTCCCACTGGTATTTGCTTTCCAATGTACTATCAGGAACTAAGTAATGAAAATATACAACACTATAAACTACATGCGGGAAGTAATGGCCGTAATAGTACTACGTAGGATAGATACAAACAATGGTAGGACCTAAGCTAATAAACCTATAATCCACACTACATTTTGTAACGGAAGCCAATGTCTCACCTCAACTGATACGTGATATGATTTTGAAACATTAAATGGGTTAATACAAGCGTATACCAATTATAATATCTGTCTGAAAGTAACTAGAACTTTTGGTAGACATATGATCTAGCGTGTGATTACTATGATTTTATTTAAAAATATAGAACAACAATTATTAAAAATCAAAATTAAAATTAATTTAAAAAATAAATGTCATGAGATTGCCGATATAAATACACAAAGAAAATGGAAAATATATGTAAGTAACTGTTATAACTATTGACGGTAGTAATACACGTTATCGTATTCATCCTGTTATTACCATATCTGCAGGGATGAAAAAACAAAACGACTAAATTAAACAAGAACAGAAACTAAGATTGACATCATAGAGTAAACACGAAAGTGTAAGAGGAAAATAGCTTAATATGAAGTCTATTTAGTTCTTACATTTGCACGCCTTTCACAAATTTAAATAAAACCACGTTAACCAGTTTTATTACTGATGTTTCCGTGAGCCCTGATGACAGGATGACTAAGGAAATGGTAGTAATACCTTCGAACATATTAATCAGGCATGTTTCTAATCAAAAGAAAACCACCATGACTACTCAAAAAATATGTAGGGGTTACAGAGTTTTCATTAATATTATAAACAAAACGTTATTCATATGTAGATTGGCTACATTATCTAGATAGTTAGTTCAGTGGCCTTAATTAAAACGCATGTGATATGAGCAAAGGTAACAGCGACAAGATCACGATAATCCCTCCCTGCGTCTGTATTTCCGAGAACTTGTAACCCGTCTATTTTCAAAGCCAGGGTGAATAGGCACCTTCTGGGTTAGCTCGTTCCATCGTGGATTCTGTCTTGGCATCCGGGCTTGATTGGGATCAAGAGCAAACCCATCTTAAAAAACAAACTATCCAGACGAGAAACGGACCTAGGACCTAAGAATTAATTGTCTATATGACCACGTCTGAAGAACAATATTATCCTCGTCTCAGCCTAAAGGTCAGGGCCGTCTTTAACCTATTGGAGGCCCTGGGCATATCAGAATAATGGGGCCACTATGACTCTGACACAACACTTTTTACTCGTACAACTATTATTTTTATACTAGAATACACAATGAAAGTAGATAAACAAGGTTTCAGATTTCTTTAATTGACAGTCAATAGATGAATACATAATCTTTAATTGAAGTGGGCCGATTCTCACATATTTAAAATTATCTAAACCTGCTGAAATTCAATATGCTGAGTAAAGAAGCTTTGCGCATGCAAAGGCTCATAAAAAGTCTATAACATAGTGCTTAATTTAGGTTTGATATACTCTAATTAAATCAGTTTTTCAGTAATAAACGTCGGTATTGGTTTAGTTATCTGGCAAGAACTAGGGGGCCCCTATCGATCGCGCGGCCCTGGGCATTTGCCCAGAGTGCCCAGTGGGAAAGAGGGGTCTGGACTATTCCAGACCCCTCTTTCCCACTGGTAAACGCTGCTTGTGGTTAACGGAAATTGTATAGTGGTTATAATCTTCAGTATCTTTTGTCACCTGTTACTATACCCTCAATTGTGAAGGGTGGATGTTATTCTTCCGGCACGGCGTGATATTAACTAAGGTTATGAAAAGGTGGCAAATGACAAAATAACAACTTTCACGGGTGAATATGGAAATCCATATTCTCTTATAATGCCTTAAACCAGGAATATCTGCATAAGTGTTCGAAGACGTCCTCGTGTGATATTGAATACAAAAAGAAAACTTTATTGTAGACTACCTTTCTTCACTTCCAATAATTCGCCCTTTCTTGTATCGCTTACGATTGTCACTGTATAATCACACTGTAAGGGTTCAGGTAGATAGATGAAGCGGGCCGTAATCGAATAAACTTGTAATCCCCACAGCTTCGCCTGCTCGTAACTCGGGAGTACAGACAGCTTCGGGCATCCACTAAATATATTTTTATCTCGAAGGCTTTTCTTTGAGTCGTGATACAAATTGTCGACATAGCTTCTGGAATTGTTTTCAGTTTTGAAGTAAGTTGGGATATAGTTAAGGAAGTATTTTTGCATGTTTCATTATCATCGTTTGAAATACTTATAATATGGAATTTTAATTTACTTACACAAAACTTGGGAAATTATTTTACCTATTTAATCAGGTCAATCAAAATATTAATTCATAACATTATCCTATTAGGTTCCTTTTGAAATTGTGTTATGAATATCAAACCTAATAAGCTTTGGCATTCTGATATTATGCTGAAATTTGACGTATAATATTATTTAACCAATGACAAGTTTATTAACTTAATATATGTATATGCATTCCCAAATGTAAAATCGAGTATGACAGCCCTATATTAAGCACGAACAGAATTATTTAAACATGTAATTTTCAAATTTCAATAACTTTATAAATAAGACGTTAAATTAAATACTAGACCTTTTTCTACTTACTGCCAAGTATCATAATGATTTCAAAATTTTGCATTTAAAACAGAGAGGGACGAAGGTCTGTCAAAACAGATAATTTTTTAGCTAAAACCAATAGCAACAATGATTGCAATGCATAACAAATGATATGAATGTCTGTTCATTTTCAGTATTTTACGTATTTGAAGATTTAATAATCAATTTAATTTATTACACCTTTATTAGGAACATAAAAAGTACAAAGTACCATTGTGTTTTGAAAACTTTTCTCTCCCCAACTTATTTGAGCCCTATAGGCAGCCCTAACGCAATATTCGCAACCGGGCAAAGTTTAACGCACGCACATTCAGATATCGCTTGCGACTCCACAGAGCCCAGTGGATTAGTACAATTTGGAAATAAACACGGACATCTAAATTTTCTGAACCCCGTACGCGGCTGGGGTAATGAAAAAGGGGTCAGCTTACCAATTAGCTTTGTGTTATTGGAAGATATAAAACGGTGCTATAAATTTAAGAAAAACTGTATAGAGTATGAAAGAGATGAACTATATTTTGGTAATCCAATAACTTAAGACGTGCTCCAGTATGCATAAGTAAATGTTTTATTTTTTATTATATTTTAAACGGTTTCGTTGTTAGTTAATAGAATATATTCGCTTGAGAAACTACAACATAGCTTGAAAATATGCACTGAAAACAAATATTATAGGTGATGGTGCTCGAATTGACTTTTGGTCATAAAAGATCTATTATATTACTTAAAACATATTAGTAAAAACATGTGTTCGATGAACACCCCACGAAACAAGCCAAAAGACATAAGAGCCAATCTCCATGCTTAGCGGGTGGGTTTAGCATATGCTTTAACCCTCATTACTATAGAAGAATAATAGTAAATTGATCACCGAGGGCAGTAAATGTCTGATAATCGACGAGGGCTTTTTGAAGCCCAAACAATGAGCGAACACCCAAGATCGGGAATTGTACTTTCTCTAGAGTGATGCATAGTACTTAGTACTACACCCATGAATGTTCATTAAAAATACAACGGGCGAGTAAAATCTTTTATATAACTGTACCGCTCGCGCCTAATGCGCAGGGTAGTTATGAATTTTCATATAACTTAACCTTCCGCATATCTGAACGACTTATTATAAAAATGCTCGTATTCATTACACAATCCCTGCTAAGCGTCGGCGCGACAGGCAGCATAGCTACCGTTGCACTAGAGGATCGACAAAATGTTGGTTTTCAATTCATTTCTTATTACTTACTGATCTTATTCTTACAACGACTTTTTCCACTCTATACTCACTTTGCCTTGCCTTCAAATTTTTACATGAAGTATGAATCTTTGTCAAGAAAAAAAAAGGCTGTTGATATTATCTGGTCAATTAAATCAAAGATCTTCCCGTAAACCTAACAGGCTAGTATTAGAAATTGATCCTAAGAAAGTAAAAAAGTTGTTTCTAAAAGAACAGTAACTCTATACGTATAAAAATAATCAATATTCCTGACCTTTTTAAAAATATTCCGATCAGTCGTTTTAAATTCCTGCTGCGAAAATGGTAATTGGAAAGGGCTTTTAACTCGATAAATGTTTTTTTGGAACGTTGATTACGTGTTATTGTTATGTCATATTCAATCAAAATGATAAAAAGATGTATGTAAATCAATGTGAAATTTATTTAATTTTTCATTATAATCATTGACTTTTTTTATTTCATATAGGGTAAAGGCACCAGTGGCCAGCCAGGGACCAGTGGTCAGCCTTTTGAGCCGTTTATTGGTCGTAAATATCAGGTATATTCGTTTTAACAAATCGCGAGTGTTTAAATAGATGCTCTGATTCCTCATTGGTCACTACATCACACGACAGACGCGGTGAGGGATCGGGGGGAAGAGAAATACTCGTTCATACGGGTGCTGTTTGTTGGCGAGAGCAGTAGTGTCATGTCCGCCATATTTTTTGCTGCAGGTGGTGTTCTCTTAACAGGTACGAAAAACTGTTTTTTGATATTATATAACTATTAGTTTTTGATCATAATTGGTTTATTATTAGTTTATCTATTAACTGGCATTGTATTTTAACGAAAATATCATAATTTAACTCATAAATTGAGGGGGCTGGCTACTGGGTACCACTTTTTTCCAATAAATCCAGTGCCCAGCCTCCCACGGCTGGCCACTGGGTTTTCCATTGTTTTGTTTTTTTTCGAGCTAATACAACCATTACGTGCATTACATTTATAATGTCAAATTTATTTAAGCATGTAGTAGTCTTTTTAGAATAAAACCCAGTAGTCGGCCGCATTTGAAATAACGGATCTATACGGCTGAGCACTGGATTTAGTGGATCCAGTATTCAGCCATTAAACTTGCGTGTCACGACCATCGTAAAAACATGTTTACGATTTTGAACACTAACTCAGTGAAATAAGGTTCTAAAGTGTACAGATTTTTGACGTTGAGTTTACAATGTACGTAGGTATTATTTGACTGATCGTTTTTATGCCTGTTACGCACTTACCCAGGCTTTAGTAAGTAAAATGTATGTTTATTAAAATAATTCACATCTACATAATTTTATTTTCTTATTTGTAGCAAAATGCCGAGACAAATACACACATACCCTCCAGAAAATCTCACTTCTGCCATGGAAGCCATTCGAAGCGGAATGTCGATTAGGGAGGCTAGCAGATCGTTTGGTGTTCCTCGAGGTACTATACAAGATAGGCTCCACTTACGAGTACCAGAAGGCCCAAGGAAAATGGGTCCAGATTCGGTTCTAAATAAAGCAGAAGAAGCGGCACTAGTGGACTGGTGTCAAAAGTTAACCAAATGTGGTTTTCCTTTAAAAGCTGATAATTTATTAAATACGGTCCAAGAATTAGTACAGGCTGACGGAAGGCCCAATCCATTCACAAATGATAGACCAGGGAAAAAATGGTTGAAGGCATTTTTTCGTAGAAATAGTGCATTGTCAATACGAACGGCCGAAGAAATATCCAAGGGAAGGGCCGTAATAACTGAGGAATATATAAGAAAATGGTTTCAAGACCTCAAAGATTTTTTGATAAATGAAGATGCCCTGGATTTATTGGATGATCCCCAGAGGATGTTTAATGGAGATGAAACAAGTTTCATGATATGTCCAAAAACTGGTAAAGTAATAGCTCCTCGAGGCTATAAAAATATATATCAAATTGTCAAAAGCAGTGAAAAGGAGACAATTACTACTTTGGCAATTTTTTCAGCAGACGGAGATATTTTGCCACCTTGTGTTGTGTTTCCATACGTTAAACCTCCCAAAGACGTCACTTCTAGTATGCCAGATAACTGGTTCTTGGGGAAGTCGGACAGTGGCTGGATGAAGGCTGACATATTCTATGACTATGTATCGGGATGTTTTAATAAGTGGTTGGAAGACAACGAAACAAAAAAACCTGTTATTCTCTTCGTCGACGGTCACAAAAGTCACTTAACAAAGAAACTGAGTGAATTTTGCTATGATAACAATATTATACTCTACGCTCTTCCACCCAATACCACACATATGATGCAGCCTGCCGATGTAAGTGTGTTCAAACCCTTAAAATCGGAATGGAAGAATACTATCCACAAGTGGTCATCTATACCGGAAAATGCAAACAAATGCTTGACAAAGGCCACATTTTGTCCACTGCTAGAGCAAATTTTACAAAAAAACAACTTAAAGGTTACTATAAAAAATGGTTTCCGAAAATGCGGCCTTTATCCTTTTGACCCCAATGCTGTCGATTACACTAAGTGTGTGCAAAACAATGCCGAGAAATATAAAAGAATGAAGAGTGTATCACCAAAGAAAGGGTTAAAAAAAAGAGATTTCGATACGGCATCTAAAGTAATCCGGCAGTTAAATAAAGACTTAACAGAGCAGGGGGTGGATGTACCGCTAATTTTAGAAATCATAGAAACCGGAAAAAATAATCAAGGAATTAACAACTCTGCAGCATCAGATGCATTGATGCATTCACAAAACATGACGATGGAATTTAATGCAAGCTTACCGATACTGGGTGATAGTACTTTATTGAACTGCTTGGATTTAGGAGATGTAGAATTAGGAACTTACGAAGTAAACGAAAGCAACAACTTGACACCTGTACATGACGAATTTAATATTCAAGTTTCAAGCCAAGCTGATCAGAATGATTCTAATACCAAATTTACTCTTACAAATGTTACACCAACATTGAGAAATATTCCTGTTGACGAAGAAAACGTTCAAATTTTATGCCAAACCAATCTAGCCGAAAACTATAATATGGCATCACCGAATACTTTGCCATTTTCAAAAAACAGTTACTCTGATAATTCTATAACACCTGCTCAAAAGAAACACTCTAATATCCAGCGGACTCCCACACGCGTTTCACCAGCATTGAAACAGGTTCTGAAAATACCGTCTCCTATAAGAAAATCCAGCGCTCCTAGAGCCTTGAATCGAATTGGGGCTATTTCCTCTAAAGACTGGAGGGAGTTCGAAAGGAAAAAAGAAGAAGAAAAAGAGAAAAAGAAAGCTGATATTCTAAAGAGGAAGTTACACCGGGCACAGATAAAGCAAGAAAAGGCAGAAAAACTAGCAATTAAACGTAGACAAAAAGAAGCTCAAAAAATTATTAAGCACATAAAACAAGTAAAAACAAAAAAAAATGCAGCAAAACTAACCCAAAGTGAAACCTCGAAGCCTCTTAGTAGGATCAAGATGTGTACAAGGAAACGGAAATTAGATTTTTCAAATGAATCATCAGAACTGTCGGATAATACTGCAGATCTCAGTGAAGCGACAAGTCCCAAAACAAAAGAAACAACGGGTAATAAAAAATCCAAAGTTAAAATAATTTCTAATGAAACTGTTTGTTTTCCTAAGAAGGAAAATGTTATTCCGAAATCATTAGTTGTCCCCAGCACGAGTAAACACACTGTGTCTAAAAATTTTACACTAAATAGACCAGCGTTGAGAGTTTCTAATAGAAAACAATCTTTCATAAGTGACCGAAAAATAATGGACCTATTAAATACAAGTAGCAGTACAAATGAAGATTAGATCTGCATTTGAGTGTTAGACGTACACCTACTTCCTCATTAGATTATTAATTAGAAAATGAACATTTATAGGTATATATGATTATTTATTGTGATCTCTTGCGAGAGTAGAAATTTTGTAATAAGTCAAAGCTATTTCGTGTCGTAAGAGTACTAGTCTTTATGTAAAATAGATAAGGCAATACATAATTATTAAATGTAGTATATATATCGTTGATTTTGATATAAATATATGTTATTTTGATCTCATTGTACTAAATAGTTTTAAAGGCCGAATACTGGGTACACTTAGGCTGATTACTGGATTTTGGAGGCTGACTAATGGTAAAAAGTGCCATTTTTACTTTTCACTTAATTATAAATACAACAAAGAAGATTGTTACTTTTTGTTATTTCTTATTTTGAATCTTTAATAAACGTTTAATCAAACCACGTAATGCGTTTATTTATCCCATTAAACCTGTGGAAATGCCGACCATTCAAACTTCAAAAAGCTGTTATAAGGCTGGCCACTGGTGCCTTTACCCTAGTTGACATAATTTAATATTGACCTTTTAGTTTCTTGCCATACCTAATATTAGTTATTACTGCTGATATTCGTGATACATTTTCTATAGCGTAGTAGCGTTAATTTATTTCTTTATGTAGTTATTTAGCTAAGATGTAACTACTTAATATATATTTTCTAAATTTAATATGTTAATTCAGTATAAGTTATCCATTATATTTGCATGCTTATGTATCTAGTGCGGCCTTAAGTTCTGTTACAAATTAAAATTTTAAGAGACTCGATGTTGCCGTGTCATTTACACCAGGCCATGTCTTCTAAAACTGACCATAGTTTGTAGTCTTTAACGTTAAGGTTTGGGCTAAATGAGGGCCAGTCTTCAGCTCTTATAAAGTACGGAACGTTGGTTTTAAGCCAGGATTGGGTAGTTCAGGCCTTGTGACCAGGTGCAGAGTCTTGCTGGAAGGTCCACGGTACATTTTTAATAAGTGTATTGCTGAGAAGTTCACAGCATAATCCAAGACTGTTTCTTGATACACTTTGGCTGAAGTTTTCACTCCTATTTCACAAAAATGTAGCTTTGTGACGCCTTGATAAGACACGCCCCACCAAACCATTACTGACACAGGATAATGACCAAGTTGTACCTTTCTGACCACTTAAGCAGCTTCTTTAGAACTGTTAGCGTACACTTTATTATTTTGCTTATTGTAGTGCTCTTCAATCGTGAAAGTGAAAATTTTTTCATCGGTAAAAAGGAGGTTTATGTGCCTTTCATCTGCGTATCGTGAAAAAAGCCATTTTGGTCGATCCACTCTCTTTAATTGTAAAGATTGATTATGGGCATGTCCTATAATCGACGATAAGCACCGAGCTTCCGGTCTTATTTCATAATACGCGACATTGATGATTTGATTTTGATATCGAGAGTCCTAGCGGGAATCTTCATTTCACGCGATAAGAATTTTTGCTTCGTAATGGGGTTTCGACGAATTCTGGCTTTAACAACATTAACAGCCTTTGTAGTTCTCACAGCATATAGCCGCCTCGTTCTTTTATTGTCTTCGAAAGAGAAAGTGCTATTGTATCTGTTGATAGTATGATATACGAACATACGGCTGGTACCAAGCTTTTGAAGTGTCTGGAATACCACGCACTTTGTGCAATACGATCACTGCCATCCTATTTTCCTTAACACCCCATTCCATATGGTAATTTGATAATGTACACGAAAAAATATGTGAAATGGCGCGAAACCGAAAGAAGTTTTTTAAAATAATAAACGCGTTTCAAATTCAAAATAATTAAAAAGTTGCAAAGAAAAAGGTTTTATGTAACAGTATTTATGGCCAGACGATAAATAAGTGCCTATATTAAAATTAAGGATAACAAACCTGCTAACAACCAGTTCACAATACATCAGCTTATTTGTAATTTACCAAATTGATAATATAACTGCATTTCAATAATTTCGGTATTACCCATTGATGTGTACTATCACCACGGTGATCGATTGTGGCAGTATAATAATTGCCTTATCAAGCTATTTCCGCTATCGAAAACTATCAAGAGAGGAGAGACAAAGATAGGCCTTGCAGAGTTTCTCTTCTCTCGGTACATGGCCTCTCAACGTAGGATCGCATACATCGAAACCATCGCACTGATCTAGATTTCCAATGAAAGCATTGTAAATATGGCGTAAAAATTTGAATATTTTGCTTCTCTTACAACGATTTACAACTTATAATCGCATTGACTATGAGTAGCAACTCCAATAATCTACGAAAACGAAAATAGTTTGCATAAGCTCATATTAGACTCTTTTCATCATTTTGAAGACGTTATTTGTTTATATTTTTTTCGTAGGTTTGAGTGTTTCTGACTTTATGATCGTTTGTTTATGCTTCCCAAACTTTCTTTAGAGGTGGCCGTTTTAGTGCATTACGATTGTATATTGTTTGTCTTATGTCCCACGGGCTCCCAAACGGTCGCCCTTTAAAACAAAACATACGTGTTTTTATTTATTTAGGATTTATATTAGATTTTTTTAGTACCCAAATTTAAGAACTTTATTCTCAATTGCTATTTCAGCAAGGTCTTATATATATATCTACACCTTAATGGTAAATGATATGCATCTAGTTATATGCATTAATAAACAATAGATTTTTTGACGATTTTGTTTTATAAATAACTACTATTATTAATAATTATTATTTATTAAATCAACAAAAATTGTAAGATAAAGTGTGATTTTAATAAAAAACTAGCTCGAGTCGAAAAACTCGATATGAATGTAGAATTAATAAACATGTTGAAGTTACAGAGTTAGCATTGATGTTAGAAATAAATAATTTTTCATATTTAATTTAACCACATAATCTTTAGCTGGTTTATTTCGTACTTGATGATGATGATACAAAGCATCGTCTCCTATTTTTCCATCGTCTGAATATATATTAACATTCAAGTAACTTTGTGTTTCTCTGAACATTTGTAAATTTATGATCAAACAAAATAGATTCAATAATACTCTGCGTTTAGCCAAAGACTACAAGCAGTTAAAAAGCTAAAGCTAAAACAATAAAATTAAAGTTTGATGAAAAACAAAGAGTTTTAATAAAAAAAGAAACATGGACGTATCAAACTGGAATCGTTTAACGGGCGCGTTTAGTTTCACACGCCATAAAATCTACTCAATCACTTGAACGTCCTTGCCAAAAATAATCAAGAAAAATGGGTCAGAGTAGCTTATTGTCTGATTGTAATAAAACGCATTGTTTTCTAGGTAAGACGGTTGAAAATAGGCCGTTGCTGAGAATAACCAGCAATATGGAACGTTGCCAGAACTGGAACTAATGTTGAGCACATTAGGCATACTATTGCTCAACTGCTTCTAAATATGTACAGTTAATTGTATGGAGATCAATGAGATATGCTTTCGTATTCTTAGATTTGGTTTTAAAGTTTTGACGTTATACTCGTCAATGATAAAAGCGTTTTGATATCTGGAACTATATACTGTTGTCTGTGATTCGGTGTTACACAAGCTTTTGGATTAACTGTTATGACGAGTAAAGGAATACATCTCGCCGGTATTCTTTGATGTAAATTTAAATAAGAAGAAATGTAATTATTACATATAATCTGAAGCTTTTTTATTGAATGATTTATTGTTATAGCCAGTAACCAAATAAATATTGGACCGCATAAAAATTTAATATATTTAAATGATTTAGAAAACTAAGAAGCTCTCTGCTTTCTTATTCCATCACGATTACACTTATACACATACTTTTGAAATAAAAATTAATATATCATGTTGTTAAAGCCATGTAACTTTTTCAGGACTTATCGGCGATGGTTATTTGAGTTTGCTTGTTTGTCGGAGCCGATAAGCATTGGCAAGTAGCCAGCCTCTTGCTTTCTGAAAAACCAAAAGACCGAGCGGACCCAAGTTGTAGTTAAGTTTTTTTTTACTCTGGGTAGATTGCAGCAGAGATATTACCATTTTATTTCACCGTGTAAATATTAACTTAATTTATTCACTATTTCCTGCCTAAAATAAGTAAGTAATTTTGACAGGGTAATAAAAGGGAGTAAGACTTCCCGTGTTGTTTTTGACCTGTTGTAACTACTATAATGTTAAATGTTTCTTATTCTGATCTGATCTAATTGTTCTATTTATTTACCAACTATCTATTTATTCAAGATACTTATTCACTCGTGAATTGAAGTCCCCTAAATTGTGTTAGTCAGAAACTACAGACTCATGCACACAGGCACAGGTTGAAATATTAAAAAAATTAAAATATGCACATATTCGTACACATTTCGTAACATATCATTGCAGCTCTAAAAACATTGTAATAATTAAAATACTAAAAATTAAAAGCCTAAAAATACATATATAGAAACATATCAACAATCTGATATAAAACACACATCAAAAATGTTTTCATATTATGTGAATTATTAAAAAAAAAACGTTAAATTCATAATATGTTTGATTAACTACTTTTAAAGAGTATTAAAATGCGTTAAACACATTATTAATATTCCCGTGAAACCCTCGTGGTAAGCTAAATGCTTGTATTATGAGTGTTGTATTATGGTTCAATGTATATAATACAACGGCCAGGATCGAACTCAGTCCGTTTGGGTTGAAACTGACGTCTCTACCGATAAGCTACGGCCGCTCATTACTTAATTTACAATCCTGTTCCACGTTTTATTTTCCGCCATTTTGACAAATGCAAAGATTGTTTTTTTTGTACCGACCGCGACCTAGTGGCCACCAATAATATATTGGAAATTAATAATTTGAACCACATACAGAACTGCGGTAAGCCAGCCTTTTAGTTTATGAAGGCTGACGTACTTCTATTTGTAATAGTCATTTTGTAAATAGATTTATGAAATTAAATCGAGAAGCATTGAATCATTCTTTATTCATTGATCTTTGATTAGATGTTTTTGTTTTTTTTCCCCTTATTTATAAATAACTATCAACATGTGTTATAGACTCGTAGATAGTAGTTAAATTGATTCGGTGCGTAGCTTCATTTACTATTCCATCTTCAAGCAAGATCTTCCGCATGCAACTGCGCCGAAAAAAACCGCCTGAAAATAAGGTAACAATCCTGTTTCCATTAATATTTGTGTAGTGACCATGAAAGTTTTAAATCAAGTATTAAATCACTATTGCCTGTTCTTGTTTTTTATGTAAAAATGACCTGGTAACAGTTAATGCTTATAACATTTTTATTGTATCTTATGTAATACTGTTACAATTTATTTTATTTGCTAAACCCGAAACTAAAAGGAAACTTCATAGCATAAAGTGATAAGAGAAGTATAACAAAATAAACTGGAAGACTTCCAGAAGGCTTCGAAAAAGTGCCAGTTCGAAATCTTTTGTATCTCCCTTGCCAACAGAGCTACTGGGAAATATTTGATTTTTGCCATTAATTTATTGTTGTTACCCGAACATAATTTTTTTGATAAATATTATTCAGAGAACCATTTACTGATATATAGATCATCAATCAAATGACAATACAGAAAGCCTACATAATATGAAGTAGGCTTAATAAATAAAAGTCTACGTTTATTTTTATGTTCACCAGAGCAAGCATTTTTACTCACCTCTGTCTATGCTTTTTGTCACAATTTGTTTTCTTTTTGCGTCTTAAAAGAGCCAATATTTTATTGATCTCTTAGGAATAAGATTACCACCTACTCTTAGGGTTAAAACAGAAGATACAACGACTTCTAGTACATGGAAAGGTTTTATAATCAATTGATATATATTTCTGATGATATTGTCATAATTGATAAGCAAATTTACTTTGATTTTCTATTTTTAATAACATCTGCGGTGAAGTATACGGTAGTTTGTTAGCAATATTAAATATGATAATTTTATAAAACGTAATCTTCTAATTTCTTTATTATTATTACTTTCGGCAGATTAATTTCATTTTCTAAGTCTCTTATTAAGATTATGAATAAAATTTGAATTAGCTTCATTCCTTTCTAGTCTGTAGGACGTTTATATTTAATAAGATGTTACTTTCTTAGTACAGAGTCAGTGATTATCGAAGTTTACTCGAGTATGCTAGTGATGCGGAAACTGGAACTAATTTTGCAACAGCTAACGAGGATGAGCTCAAATGAAGTAGATTTATTTTAAAGTGGCTACATTGTTGATGACTCTCGTTTTATTTACCCGTGTGTAACTGAAAGCTATCCTCTTTAAAACAAATATAAAAACAAATGCAGTTTCTTGACCAATTATGGAGAACTCAAAGAGTTTTTATTCCGTGGATGAATTTCGGAAACTAATTTGAACTTGAACGATGAATGATAAAATTTGTCAATTAATACACGAGTCAAATAAAATTAACGACACTAATTTTATGAAAATTTAATACTTGTAATTTCTGATATCAGCTCCATAGCAAACCAAATACACTCATTTTATGTTATGGTTTTCATTTAATGTTGGTAATTTGTACACTGTTGTGTCTTACACAACACCAACCTTTTTTACCAAAAGTTACTATTTCGTTAAAAAATATAAGATACTATTGTTAAAAATGTATTTTCGGAACTAACATTTTATATCATTTTAAAGTAATTTTAATATATTTTATAACATTATCGTTGAAAACTTACCCCTAAAACCAGTTCAGCAAATATATTTTAAAGTATTGTGCTGAAATATAACAGAGCCTTAGTAAGATTTATTTTACTTTTTGGAAAAGGACAATAGGTTTGCTTATGAAGCAAGATTAATTAACAACAATGCAATATAAAGAAGCTGGATACACGTCTCTGCCACCAAAATACTATGTTGATATACTTTTCGATTTTGCTAGTTTATACAGTTAGATGAAATAATATTTTCTAATTCCATGACTCAACAGAGTGGCGTTCAATATGAAACACGGACGGACGTCAATCTTTGCATCACAATCGCGCCACTTTCGTGCTGTCCACGCTAACTAGGTTTTTCTTTTTCAAATATAATGGAAAAGTACAATTATAACAAACAAGATTAAGGCAATTGACCCTTACGTCGTTTTGTCGTCGGTGTAATAACACCGTATATACTATATACTACATCTACAATAGTAGATGTAGTATATAGGTAATCATTAAAATACGATACTGATTTATCGTAATTAAAGGCACCATAACAAAATTGACATATGAAACAACAAGAATAGTTGCGAACAAAGGAATCTTATTTAGAAATCAACGTAATCTCCTAAAAATGTCACCTATAAAATTAATTTGAAGATTGATTGGAATGCATTAAAGAGCTAACGAGTGATATATTTTTTGAATAAGCTGAAAACCAAACATTACGTGGTTCTTTTTATGTGGATGCTGACCGTTTTGGTCCGCTGAATACGATCGCCACAAAAACTAATTCATGACGCTTACGTCTAAGAAACTGCCATTATCGTTTGGCGGAGTTTTTTTACATTAAATTCCTTATAAATCTTTTTAGTATTCTTCGTCACACTTTGGTTCCGTATGTGTTCTGATGGATTATAAAAAAGACTATGAAAATTTAAGGAAGCTTGTAATACGGCAGATAAAAAAAGATTAATCATAAATAGTAGTTAAATGGAATAAAAGAAGTTCTACATATGAATAGGCACTCATAATAAATTTCTAGTAATAAATAACGCTCAGAAGCCCTTTTAGGTGAGTATATTCGAAACAAATTACCCACCTATCTGATTTCAATGGGAACTCTCGATAAACATTCTATTGTAAGACGAATAAAGGATCGAGACGATTCGCACCTTCCTAAACCCTCCCATTTATGACGATTATTGGAATGAAATTCTACAGAATATAAAGATATGCATTTTTATGAAGTCTTCGTATGTAAAAATAAAGCTTATTAATAGAAACAGTTTATCTACTTAGTGCAGTTTATAATATCCAGACAATGAACATGAATGTCATCTATGCGATGAAGAGAAATTATTATATTATTATGTATTTTATTAAATTATTATTATAATTATTAACTGCCAGGCATCCCAACCGTTTAATAAATTATACTTAGTGAAAATCCACCTACAAACAAATTTATGTGCAGTAATTTTCTGTTCAGTAATGTTTGTATGACCAGGAACTTAAATATGGCCGGTGTGTTCACAGAAACCCGAATGCTCGATAAGGACATGTTGGGGCATCCTTGAAATATGACGGTCGTATAAAAGATGTTCTAGCAGTATGAACATGACACTTTGTAGTGATACACGTTTGATATTAGGTGGGTCTTCAGATATATTACAAATTTTGAGTATACATTGAACCCGGAAGCTTTCCCGTATATCATACGTTCATGTAAGAGCACAAAAACGTATCGATGTGAGTGTTAATGTTAAGTGTTAGAATTATAATCAAATAAGTTTCAGAATCTAGCTTATGAATAAAAAAGGAAGACTATTTATTCGAAAAATATTTCATTTTCATCAGGGTTATGGGCAATTATAACACTTATTACGATGCTCCTAACTCATAGGTTAGTAGACAACTTCTAGCTTCAATCTCGCTAATGTATTTCTTATAGTAATTTGGTATTTTACCTTGTTTATCGGATTATATTTCCCTTCGCTATGGTAAGAGTTGATATTACAAAAAAATTAAAAGAGTTGACAGCAACAAAAAGTATAATCAACATTTTTGCGCGCCATTTACTTATGGGTTCGAACGCCTGCCTCAGTGAATTTCTTGAATTAGTTCGAACATTAGGCCCTCATTCTGAAAATCCCCTCCATACAAAGCTTGTTTGGTAGAGATCGTTTTTTAGCGTTAAGAGTGCCCATTGTTACACATTAGTTAAAAGCAATTTAGCTATTTCTTATCATTTTTGTCCTTGTGTTATTGTATTGTAATTCCGCTTCTATTTCAGACTTACTTTGGAAACTTTTCCCTATATACACCTCTTACAAAACTATGACATTGATATTGTTATGTTTTAATGAATTTGGAAAAGAAATTTGCTCAGTGGTAGTTCAGTTACTTTGCAGTTTACAGAGAGGAATATAAATCAACTTAAAGAAATCATATTAAATTAGATTGCAAGTAAGAAGATAACGCAATCGATCTATATGAAACGTTGTAATGCATAGAACCCAAAGTAGACAAATATACTGGGTCTCTACCCAAACTATTTACAAACAAAGGAGGATGGCTATTTTTATTCCGGAGCGGACAGTAATGATGATGAGAATAAATCTAAAGTCATCTGATAGAGATTAATCCCTTACTTGACGTTGCATATGGTAGTTGGGGTAGTGCATATAGTAGTAGTTTGCAAATGTTTCCTTGGCACCTAGTCCAACTTACGAAATATATGGTTACTATGTAAGCAATACTTCAAAAAGTTCTACAAATACGTATGCATTAGCTAACGTCAACCAATAGTTAACCAATTTAATACGCCCGTATGTCCATTTCTGGGAAAGTCGAATAAAACAAACGTGTAATAAACTCTTAGCCTATAATTGAATGAATCAATTTATTGTGATTGTTGTAGTTCACTACACTTAGGGTTCGCTCAGGGTTTAATTCAGTTTTAAACATTCCATATGTTCGTTGGTGATCCGCTCAATAAGATATGGAAATTTTTAAAGGTATGTTCCTAGAGGAAAGCGAATCACATACTCTCTTCTCTTCTTGACATGCGACATTATAAGCGAGGGAATTTAATTTAATATGTAATTATTAACATACTCTTATGGTAAGTTTTCTTATTAAATACTTATTATTTATTTTTGTAAACGATATGGCCATTGTATAAGACCGGTAGCTAACACGGTGTTTTAATAGGTAATGCCATTTAGGAATCCGTTATTAATATCTTCACTGTTGTATTAGAAAGAAAGAAAAAACATTTATTGACACACGCGCACTTAAAGAAACAGAGAAAAAACAAAATAAGGGACAAACAAAGGAAAAAAAACATACTAAAGTAAAAATAAAAAAAAATAAAAAAAAGATTTTAACTAATGTGCGGGGTCAACAAAATACCCTGCCTCAGCATTTTTGCCTCTGTGTCCTTCACAGCTGGGCAGAATAGACACAGAGGCGCTGTTATTCTGACAGGGTTCAAGCCAGTGACAAAAAAAATAAAAAAGCGCCTTATAAAATAATATCGAAACTAATAAAACTAGCAATCATATATACACATATACACACACACACATATATACACACACACACACATATATATACACACATACACAAATTTAAAATAATAATAATAAATGTTATATACAATAAATTAATTAAGTTGGCATGATCTCAAACTCTCGATGTGTCTCCAAAAATTTTTGATGATATGTACACATCACAACGAAAACTTGAGAGTATGCCATGTCCCGTAGCCCGCGTCGTACATGGCGTAGCACAAAGAAAAGAAGGGAAATATGAGAGCAAAGCGGCTTAATTTGTCGACGTCTGCTTTAAATAAAGACATGTCATAAGTCATTTTACAAAAAAAACCGGTAAAATACATAAAAATCATATACTTACTAAATATATAAAATTATATATTTAGTTCTTACACTTACGCGCACATTACACATTTAAATAAAACACTTTTTTACGGATTTTGCGCATCCTGACGTTTCGACTCCTTTTCAGGAGTCATGATCACAGAATGAAACGTCAGGATTAAATATAAAATTAAATTTGCTTGAAATCCGTAAAAAACTGTGTTTTATTCAAATCATATATTATCAGTTGAATTTCTTTTTATCCGCATTAGGAATTTTTCACATTAGTAGCCATTCTTCTTTGCTTTTATTTGCTACTATGAATAGAAAAAATATCACATATTACTGAAATAGTTTAGGAACAAGAATTTTATCTTTTTCCTAAAATAAAGAAACGTGACCATTTTTCCATTGTGTTAAGAAAATAGTGGCTAATAAAACAGGGTAATGCGTCACGCAAATACTGCCCAAGTTCGTATTATACGGGACTTACAAACGTTTAAATGACAGTCCATAAAATAGATCTCTTAGCACAGTAGCAAAAAAAAGAACAGAAACAAAATTTCTCCCAGTATAGTGGAAGACGTATAACTTGGCACTTGTATTTAATAATACAAGTCTTTACCTTTTATAGAGTAGTGACGTAAACGTTCTTGGTAACTGCAACATACAGTTTGATATTGCATTTACCAAGAAAAGCTGATTTATTGACAATTATTAACCAATAACCACCATTAGTTAAGTTAGTGTGCATTTATAGCGCTCCAATGTTAGTCTATTTCAGCCATCAACTACAGCTCTTATCAATATTAGTCATGCACGTCGTTTGAATCAGAATACTAATTGAAATAGAAACGAGTTATTGGAGACATATATGAGGTCTCACAAACCCAATACAGCCAGAAAGATTTAGTCACTATTCGAATTAATTAATGGGCTTCTGCCATGCCATATGTCATTGCGTCTGTGGTGTAGTATTATAAAACTATAATCAAAGTTAAATAATTTTAAACACCTGAAATCATTTAACTTTGATTATAGTATATGGTGAAATTTCATTCCGGTCTATTAAGATGAAAATGCAAGATAAGAGTTTAATACTTGTGGCACGAATAAAGTTTTATTACTTGCTAAAGCTATTATTTATTTAAAAATCAACTTACCAGTCGTTAAAACCAACCTAATTAAGCCAGCTAGACAACTATTTGGACTAGTTTTAGTTGAATTCAGTTTTGAAGCTCAGATTTATTATGTTTTTTCGAAGCCGTTTGTTTAGTCTTAAAGGAAATACATATTTTTATTAAATAAACAATTTTTATATTACATTTGACAAACTTTACTGTTTATAGATCATATTCAATCACAAATAACAGTCAGTTCCGTAGGTAGATGCTTATAATTTTAAGGTTGCATAAACAAATATATACAGCTACAATGTTAAAGTTTACCTTGAAATTTTCAGACATCATTTTGGCAATGTCATTTTAAATTTAGCTTTTCGCCCTTCTGCTTAGCTACTCCTGGACTCCTTGCTTCATTTATTATTAAAGACTGACTATCTCTATCATAAATTATTTTTGATTGTAGGTTTATGTGTTGGGTATTTGTAAAATTAAATTAATTGTTATAGTCATCCTTATTATTACATCGGTATTAAGACACCCACTGCTAGGCGTAGACTTCCCCCTAGAAACGTCATAACGTTCGCAATATATCTGCTCCATTATAGTTGCAGAGTATAATTTATAAATGCAGGATTCAAAACAAATTATTTTAAGTTCAAACATAAGGTAATTATACTAAAACGCAGATAACATGAAAAACTAATTGCAGTGTCACATTAATTAGTGGCCAACTCATGATTGGGTACCTATAAACGCGAGAGTATCTTTTTTGCTCTGTTTCAACATATAGCTCATGTATACTGGTGGTGACATGTAGAGGAAAGCTGACACAATATGACATCACGTACAACGAAATTTTGACTTGAATGATGTTTCGCAGACACTTCTGGGAGATCACCTCTTGTTTCTATTTAGAACGTTGTTTGTTTCTACAATCTAAAAATGAAACCTATTTAAAACGTAAACCTATTTAAATATGACACTTAAAAAATGGTGCCAGGTTACAAATTTCATGTTTCGGGAGTTTAATTCGTATTTGAAACTCGTCATCGAAAGGAAATATAATAAAGTATGAATGACAATGCACGTTTAAATTTCAAGGCTTCCTTGAAAAGGGAGTAAGAACAAAAGATTTATTGTAACTAACTATGAATACTGATTAACAGCCTCTTTTTATAAACGTTGTGGTAATGGTGGCAGTTTTCTGTTCTAGGTCTAGTCAATGATAAAAATTTTACAAGTAAGTAATCAGAATAAGAGAGGCAGAAACAAAAAATATCGAAATTGTTTTCGCAGTAACTTAGAGATTCTGTGCTACCAAACTTTTTAATTTAATATTTCATTCGCACTATTGTGCCAGCCGTCATGAAAAACTTTTTAAATTTTTATAAGTTGTGCAAACATACCTCCTTGGAAATAATAAAATCCCAATCTAGGTACTAAAATTATTTATGTTTCAAATACCAATATTCTTACTAGCGAACGATCACACGTAAAATGCTATTCAGTTATTAGGAGGACTGAGGCTTTGTGACTTGCAAATAATTCTACAACTTATTTCAGTACAGTACTTAATAAAATATATTTAAAAGAAAAATAGTCTTTCTTGTTTTTTTAAGAAAAAAAAATAATTATAAATTCTACAAACAAGATTATTTACCATATTTATTCTTCAGAACGTGCTTGAATTAAAGAGATTAGGGGCGGCAGATGCCCAGCAATGAAAGGCATTTTGTCTAGTTTGGAATAATTCAAGCCTAATTAAATATATAACTACAAAGTTAACATAAAGGTTCATAATTTAATAAAATAGATAAATGGAAGCTTCAAATGGATTTAGTGGTATTTCTGAAACTACCCCAACTCAACTAGCATTACTAAGATAAATTATACGTAGGTAATTAAGGTAGACCCTTACAAAATGAGTGATGTGTCATAAACACATTAAAAATCAATTAGAGACACATTTTTTCTTCAGGAAATCCATAAGGGTTACTTCTTAGGAAGCTGGACGACGCAGCAGCTTAATTTAGTCGCTATTGTTGAGGATAAGCATTTTTAACGAAGGCCGATAAATTAATGGGACGTTACGTTTAATTATTTTGAGTTCCTTCATGTTATAAAATAAGCGATAGTTTTCCTTCCCTTTTTGTAGTGGATCCATCCTTAAGAAAAGTTTAAGCATCAGTAGTGAAAACATCATGATGATGACTTTTAAGGATATTCGCCCAGAAGATCAAGTTATTTAAAAGGATTCCCGAAATTATAATAAATAACAAAATTGTAGGTAAAAATATCAAAATCTAAGGAGAGCTATGATTAAGAGGCGGCGAGTGCAAAATAACTCTGTCCAGGTAATTTATATTACCTAAAATTTGGTCAGCTTAAGTACGTACATGCAAAAAAGCACCGAATTACTATAGATGAGCGCTTATGTTACCCTGACTGTTAAGCTTGGCAAAATTTCGGCGATAACGATAAAATCAAAATGTTTTAAGACTATGTAGGAGTAAGTTGTAAATTAGAAGTTAAACTGTTATTACTTGCTTTTGGTCAAATTAGAACTTTGATAGGCGTAACTCACCAGTTCTATCTATACTCACTTACCCCATTGGAATTAAAAATTACCCAAAGATTAAAAGTGAGGGCGATTACAATATTAACATTCTTATTTGTAGTGTTTGGATAGATTTCATAATCTTTTTAAATCATAATTTCAATAAATCTCCCTGTATCTTACCTACAATCGCTATATAATCAGATGGTAACGATCGGTAACAGAATTACACTATTTTTAACGACAAAATTAACGAATTATTATATAGCGTAAAGACTGTTGTGGGCTCAGCTTTTAATATTTCTTTCCAAAAATAACCATTCAAACTATATAAAATTTTCGAATAAGAAACTAATACTCTGCTTAAACAAATTAAAATAATGTGGCATGGCAGAGGCTATATAGTTTGCATCTGTTCTGTTCATCTGCAGGTTCCATAACATTATTGTACATCATTATATAACTGAACAACATTATATCTGTTGTTTTAATGTGATTATTGAATAATATTACTAATTGAATTTTGATTATTAATTAAATTATAATTTTGTATGAATTGAATTTTGAATAGTTTTGATTTTTAAACATTGTGATGAAATTTAAAATTTTACTTCAAATTATAAAGGAATTATAACTTAATTGTTATTTCAGTAATATATTTATAATAATTTAACATTTATTTATTTATTTTTCCTCACAAAGAAGCTACAATCAATAACAGATTTACACTTAAGGTAGGTTGGTATGTGAGTAGCTGGTGTTTAATATGGGAATAACCTGTATTACATATCACTAGGCCCCCCCGCCCCACGTATAAGTTCAGATAACAAAAACATTAACCTTATTTATTTTGAGCTTATTTAAAACTTGCGTGCATGCATGCATATGTGTGCGTGTGTGTGTGCGTGCGTGTGCGTGAGTGCGTGCATGTGTGGGTGTGTGCGTTTGCGTGTATGTATGTGTGTTTGTGTAAATGTAAAACGGATAAATCTTCAGTTAACGTGTAGCTTAATTTTTGTAACCAACCCTTTAATAGAGTCTTACAGCAACTTGTAGATTGACAACAATCTGTTTACTTTATTATATAATTGTGAACCTAGATACAAAAACCAAAATTTAGGTTCTTGTATAAGCTACAATAAAAACACACGATTTGTTGGCGCCATTTCTATTTTGCTACACTTAATGGAACATTCAGTTTTGTCTATTTGACATGAATAAAAATTTTGTTGAGCATATACAAAGCTCTCTAAATGTTGGTGTACTAATCAACAAACTTAAACACATTATTAAAAGAAATTGCCATCACAATCTTGATACTTGGCAATTCTTCTCTCATAAAATGGAGTTAGGAACAAATGGAAAAAATAAAGGGCAATAAAAAGTTGGGATTGTTTCGTGAACTGCGTTCCTCGTTTGCCGTTAAAAATTAGAGCTGTTGTTTTAAAGAAAAAATGGAATTAATAACGTTTTTAATAAATGTTTTGCTGTGTGTTAGGGCTTATACTAACGGTTATTACTAGATGTATAGGGATTATTTTTGTTGAAGATAATACGTTGTAAAACGTGGTAATGGATTTTAGATGATTATATTTACTTTTTTTAATTTTATAAAGCAAGTGAAAGAGATGTTTTGATGAACTTTATAGCTTTATTTTTTGACATGTGTTGAAAAGCCTTGTCCTCATAACCCATTGGGCCTGTGTAGAAATAAAGCGCTGTGCCTCAGTATCTAAATTTTCAAAAATTGAATTTAACTAAATTAACATTTCTAAACGCAAAGAAGAATTTATTTTACTTGAGTACGGTCGCCAATACATGAGCTTATGAATCTGACATCAATTTTTCTCTATTACAATAGTATTGGATAGGTTTAAACGTCAAAGTGAAAAGCCTGACGTGCTATCGATTGTACATTGAATCTGAGATACTTAACAAAAATGTGACATGGACTGAATTTACTATAATAGTAAATAATATAATTAACATAACCAGCAATTATATGAAATAATCTCTATTACCATTGAGGAAAAACTAGTTTAGGATTTGAATTTATGTTGCCAACTGTACTTTAAATTTTAAATAATTATCAGTGATAATATTTGTAAATTATGATATCAATATGTAATAAAGATCCATTCAGCCATTTATATAACCAAATAATAATAACCAGATTCATACAAAATGTTTTTATTTGCGGTTTCATATAATCATATAATTTTATACATTTTTTTTGATATGTGACTACTCATGAAAGATGGAAAAAAACTTATATGATAACTAGTTAAAAACAATGCAAAAATTCAAGTACATAAAAGTTTTTCAAAGTCTAGTTACCAAACTGACTGGAAAGAATATGATCACATAAAGATTGCTTAGATAGGTTACATAGCATACTAGCTGAGATATCAGTTAGTGATAGAGACAGTAAATGTCAGAGACTGCACAAAACTATCATCACCCGGGTAGAGATGGGTTGCAAATGTAAAATCCACCTGCTATAAATCTACCGACTCCTTTAATCAAAATACGTTGATACTACAGCAGTATCACGTAGAGCACGTTTCAACATACACATGCTATTTAGGAGAACAGAATTTCACCAGCTGTGGGATAAATGAGAAGTAAAAAATTGTATTAAAATACTTACGGTAAGAAAAGCTTATTTCCCACTGATTTTGATAAATTAGTTTTTCGCTCTGCAGAAATCGTAAGGGTAATAATAATAATAATATTCCTTACTTAATACCAATTAGCCTAGCCCAAAGTAAGAACTGTAAGGCTTGTGTTATGGATTAGTGTCCCTAATACTCCGGGCTCCGGACAGACAAACATAAAATATATGATGATTATAAAGTTAATATCAATAGAAATATATATATAAATACCGTTGACTCAGGTAAAAACACTCGTATTCATCACGAAAACATCTGCACCTTCCAGAACTTGATCCCAGGACCGTACGGAAGGCAGGATCGCTACCGTTCCACCAAACGGTGGTCAACATTATAATAAATGATACTAGTCAATACTTATTAAAGTGTCCGCATTAAACCACAAAGAGCTTCTTCATTCCTTAAATAAGGTAATTGTGAAATTCAACATATAACATTTATACAAACGCTATAGCTATAAAATCCATTTCCGTGCGTTATCCAGAAAACCGTTTTAATATATTCATCTCATCTCTCCCACAAATGCTTGCATTGAATTTAAAACATAAATGGCACATTTTACTCGAGATTGACACGTAATATGGAAATGTTTAAATCTTCAGTCAAAGAAATGGCTTCCTTATGCTACAGTAACACAGTCTCATTTATGGTGCAGCAGTTCTCACGAAACATCTACCTATGGGCTGAAGAACTCACGCATCATTTGTTTAGCTCACTACACGCTAATGCAGTGGAGTTATTATTCGCCTTGCGTTTATTCCATTTCAAGTGATTTCTTCTCTTAAATTTAACTCTTTATTCCGAGAATAATACTGTTTAGTTACTTCATGAATAAATTGACACATCTGCAGAGATTTTATACATTAAAGTTATTTGAATACAGACTTCTCTTGTGTAGACAGAAATAAAAAAATCCAATCGGATCAAATTCAAACGATATATTAACCAAATGTTACTTTAGGTTTGTTACGTTTAAAAATTGCCAAGCAAAAACCGTACATAACATCACTTTTTAATATTAATATATTGAAACAAATTAATATTAACGACGTCTAATAAAAGTGTAAGGTATATTTTAATGTGACCAATTTGACGAAAGAAAAATGTCTGGAACAGATCGAGTAAGAATTTAAATGGATTTAAATCTGATGAATATTAAATTTCATAATTCACGAACCGTTACCTATTTTAATTCATGACAATTTAAAACTTTACAATAACTATTAACTTATATTTTAAGTTCTAAAACATTCGCATTTATATAGAGCTTAGAGGTTTTATGTGTTATCTCAACTTGTTACAACCTTTTGTTATTCAGTTCGTTACCTACTCGACCATTTTTCTTTTTTCCCTGTTTTCCAGCATGCCCTCTCGTAGTATATACTCTTACATGTACATAATAGATAGTTCTGCTGCGAGTATAAATTTCACCGTCTTTTTTTAGTTGGACGTTGCAAATAGCAGAAATCGCAGGCTACGGCTTGTGTTCTAAGATTGATGGGACCGAGTAAACCAAACGAAATTGCCTGGGGTTTGACTAAAACTGCTAGTGTGGGTTATTAAAAATTTCAGGCGCGACATTTTTTTTAGATCTTATCACACCGAATAAAAATCGTGGAAGTGGATTGACTTTTTTGTAGTGTATAATACATATTATCATATTTTATGTTCATTATTTATTCAGTCCATGTCATGTGACAATTGCGTCAAAAGTTAAAATATATTTAAATTTTATTTCAATTAGATGGGTCAAAAACATTGCATTTTTTTATAATTTCAAGATATTTCGAAAAACTACAGAATTATTTAAAGAACTTATTTAATAACTAGAAGAAATATAAGCGGTATGGATGCTATTATTGTTTCCTCTTAAATTCTAATCGAACTTGAGAATATCCATATATAATATATCTACAATTAAGAAAAACAAGGTAAAACTTGTAGTAAATGATAATCTTTTTTTATAAATAAAAAGTGTATTGACAACATCATTTCAGGCGAGATTTTAACCGACGATTTGGAATAAATCAAGTTGGAAACTGTAGCACAAGTACAGAGTCGTAAAAATAAACCACTCTAAGTAAATAAAAAATGAGTAATGTAATACTACTAACAAATCACATGTTACTTCTGAAATAATAGACTCCACCAGAAGATGAGAGTTCTTTCCTGCCTGAGGTGGCGGTCTCCAACAAATTTTATTTATTTCATAATCACAATATCTTAAAAAAAAAACAAAATCGCATTACGTGAATTAGCACTTGGTTTAAGTACTTTCAGATATCAAAACAAATTAAATAAATAAACGGTTAATTTAAAAAAAAAATTTATAATATTTTATATTTCAGATGAAATTTTCAGATACTTTTACATGCTTTAAATAAAGAAATAAATCTAAGTCATCAAAATAGCTGAAAAGTAAAGAGCTAAAATACGCAGTACGACATTAAACGGTTTTGATGGAAACCATCCACATTTCTCTAGTGCCGGAGGTTTTCTGTCAAGATTACCAAGATTAATGGAGTCCACTAGATATTTGTCTTGTCCAATAGTTCCGGCCGGTTAGCAATAGATAGATGTTTGAACTCAGGATATGGCTTTAGATTCACTCAGCCA
The DNA here is from genome assembly GCA_927399485.1 of Calamotropha paludella. Classification (NCBI taxonomy): domain Eukaryota; kingdom Metazoa; phylum Arthropoda; class Insecta; order Lepidoptera; family Crambidae; genus Calamotropha; species Calamotropha paludella. The sequence goes on along the minus strand of OV656803.1, from coordinate 11,262,667 downwards.
CTACCCTGATTTTGATAACTATTTGCTGCGAACGTTTATTTAGAGATAATCTGAGCTTAATAACTGAATTGCAAAGCGCTACCAAAGTTAAATAGATTAATCGCTTTGCCTATTTATAATTGTATATATATTCAGATATTGTATGCATATCAAAGAGAAGTATGTCGTGTTTCAACTATAATACACATAACCAAGGCTCTATTTTCTTATTTTTGAATTCCAAATGTAGAACCGGCAATGTGCTAAACTAAAGTAAGAATAATTGTCATAATCGCAAAACAATGTGTTCACGCTAAATAAATACAGAACTTTTTTAAGATAGACCAGAAAAGTGACCATCAAAGCTCAAGCAAAGCGAACGAAACGTCTACGTGCTACGGTGGCGAATAATATTTAAATTGCTTAACTAATTAGTCTTCTGATTAATTATATTTTTCAAAATTTTATTTAATGTTCACTTCCGATAAGAATTAAATAATTATGTGTCATCAAAAATAAATACAAGTTTGATAAATCTAGACGAACGTAATAAGTAACTGATTAAGTTGAATTATATTGCTAATAATGAATGTTGCTCTCTTTTACAAAAAAATCAAGGGAATTTCATTTCTGTTGTTACGTTATTTTGTGCAAACTTCTTAACTCTTGGGTACGATGTGCAAACTAAATAAGATAAATTGTAAAGAAAATGTCACCGTTAACGTATGGTATTGTCCAGATAACAGTATTATGGTATTTGTCAGTTTATTATGATATTAAAGATACTATATTAACGATAACTTCTTTGGGTATTGAAAAATTGCCATAAATCATACAAAATCCTTATTATATGAAAGGTGGTAATTCCTATAAAGCTCCATGATGATGCTTGAGTCAGCGTTTACGCTTGCGTTCAGGAGTGGTCGCCTGTACTGGCAAACTAATTTAATTAAGGCCAGATGAATTGCTTCCTGGTTTTAGCTGATGAATTTCAGCCTTTGCCTCTTTCAAAACACGTGAACGAACCTTTAAATTTAAGCTTTTGATACCGCAGAGTTGCTGGCGTATTAACAAATTTACTTGTTGGAAATAAAGATAAATAGATTTAATGGTATTTCCAAACGCCAACAAAATGTTTTTACTAATTAATATAAAATATAGGGTACATCTAATGGAGTCGTTGTTTAACGCTGATTAGTTTACCAGCAAGTTAAATAGTTATATTACGGATATTCATCATGAAAAAATCAATCAGTTAGTTACTTTAACCCCTCACCATTTTGGCAGATCGTTGTTTAGGCAATCTCTGATTAATCTCTGTCTTGTTGTTTCAGGCACTCGACCGATGTAAACACAAATCCGAAATGAGATGAGTATGCGTGTGGCGTGGGCACGGTGGTACTGGATCGTTATATTCACAACTTGCGCTGCTAGGACTGCAAGCGATTGGCTAGACTGCGCTCACATAGCCACCTGTCGCTGCAAATGGTCCTCTGGGAAAAAAACAGCCACCTGCGCTTCCAGTGACCTCCGACGCCCGCCTTCACTTTCACCAGAGATACAAGTTCTTGATCTACATGATAACCCTCTAAGAAACCTTCCACAAGAAATATTTGCTAGTATTGGCTTACTCAACCTCCAAAAAGTCAATTTAAGAGCGACGAATTTGAGGTCTATACATCCTGATGCATTTTTAGAGTTAAGAATTCTAATTGAAGTAGATTTAGCTGACAACGACCTATCCAATCTGCCTAAAGACATTTTTAGAGGCAACGAAAGACTGCGATTGGTTATATTAAGCAACAACCCATTAACAACCCTAGTTGCGGACCAATTCCCACCGTTACCGCATTTACGAATGCTTTTGTTAGACGGATGCCGGCTACGATCTTTGCACACGAATTCCTTAAGAAACTTAAAATCACTGGAGACAATAGACTTACGTAGAAATCAGCTAACATTCCTACGGCTAGTCACGTTTTCACTGCCGGCTTTAAAAACTGTTTCGTTGTCAGGTAATCCGTGGCGATGTGATTGTAGACTACGTGAGTTTAAGGACTGGTTTTTAGATAGCAAATTAGGAACTGAAGACTTAGTATGTGTTGAACCTTCCATAAAAGCTGGAAGCAAGTGGCGTAACGTTTCAAGTGAGAGTATGGCGTGCGCGCCTGAAGTGCGATCGAGCACATTGGTTGTAAGGGCTGAGGTTGGTTTAGCAGCTTCTTTTGGTTGTTGGGTGCATGGAGTTCCAAAACCTCAGATAACATGGCTACTAGATGGTGTTAATGTTCATAACAGTACTATTGACTGTGACATGGAAGAATCAGAAACGATAATAGATGATGAATCAGAAGAAAGAGTACCAGGAAGCGTTCGATGGGTGAATATTACTCTACTGAACGTAACTTCAAGTGTGGCTGGAGAGTGGACATGTATGGCTAGAAGTTCAGCCGGTGAAGCGAGAGCTGTAATTAGCTTAGTATTGCCTCGATCTCAAACAGCTACTGCTCGTACGGCCCCAGGCATACCCCAGCTATTAGGAGTAGTGTTTGGAGCATTAGGCATTTTAGCCTCCCTTGGCTTTATAGCGGCTGTGGCATGCTGGCATTTGCGAAGGCGAACTGTACCACCTAGTCGTAGCTTTACGGACCAAGAGAAAAGGTTGATTGACGCATCAGTGGTAGTCAGTTGTGACCGATCGATTGGAGATTTGGCGTCACCTTGTGATTTTGAATTAACTGAGCAGTCGATATCTGAAGACAATCAACCAAGAGGATGTGGCTTCGATCCAGTTCATATAACTATTGAAGGCACTCCTGGAGCATTTCCTCCACCACCAGCAGAGTTTGCTGTACCAGTTCCATATGGGAATATATTTATATCAGTTCAAGTGGCTGGGAGAGGGGAACCAGGAAAGTATCCAGATTTATTGAGCGGCGGCGCTACATTGCCAAGACGAAATAGAACTTGTTGTACTGCTCCAGCGTATGATAATATGGGTCCTAGAGTAACAGCCACAGGAAGTTCTACATGGTCTTTACCAGGAGCCAGTACAGAGAACATTCAAGTATCTGAAACCCCAGTTTTAACTCTACCTCCGCCACCACCAGAGTTTGTCTCCCTTTAGCAAAGGACCCTGGTACTAGACGCTTCTACTTTGAGGTGACCTGGTACCACCAAATTTCAAGTCAATTAGACTATTTACCACTTTTAATCGACTTATAATAATTTTAACGTGATTCATTTGTGTAATTGTAAATATTATAGTAAATACTAAGATTGGACGATGTGTGACATCTTGTGAGATATACGTAAGGTTGTTATCAATATAAAATCTAAAAATGCATTTAAGGAACTTGTTAATACGTTGGGACGCTGAATGGTATAAGTGATGAGTGGTCTTTTTGTTTCATTTCTGGGGAAAATCATGTGGTTATTATTTAAATTTTATTACTTGTACATAATTATTACGAGTTAATCTTCTTTTAAATTTCATATTTATTCTAAAATAGTGTTTACTTAAAATATAATGAACAGTATTAGTAAAAGATATTATTAGTAAGCTGTCTCCAGAAATGAAACAACTGTTATTTTGTCTCATTCATTTCATAGATGTTACTTTTAACTCTTTTGCATAAGTGTCTTCCCAACTTTTGTAAATATTATTTATTCAAATTATACAATCTTCCCAAACATAAGACTGACCCTTTTGTCTTTTTGTCTCTCTTTGTAACTTGATGAGTATATATAAAGCTTTACACTCCACTTTAGTGATTAACAGGATAGCTTCTAAACTTTTCTTTCAAAGCAAAATATCTAATGTAAAGAAAAATAAACAGAACAAAATAACATTGATGTTTTATTTCACGCCAAATTATCTTAACAATATATTAATAATAATGATTGTTCAAACTAAGTAGTAATATGTAATAATGATTGTCTTAAAATTATATTTTTTTCATTATGTTTTTAATTACTGACCTAAATGAGGAATTTTCATCTTCGATATAGCTGAATTTTGCTGTTTTAGAAACAAACCCCCTTAAAATCTATCAATAAACCTGGCAGCATCCAATGTAGTGGTAAGAGTAGTGATGAAATACCTATTTATTATGTTACTTCCATACAATCGCGATGAAAACGCTAAAGAAGGAAAATATAAACAAAGTGACACCATAAAAAATAAGAGACCCTTCACTTATTATACAAGTTTCATACGACCCTGAAAGAAATAGGTAGTGTATTTCCTTAAGCACAAAGATAAACATGACAAAATATATTTCCCATAATCCGGCTTATGTGAAAATGTTTACACAAAATGATATGTACTTCAACACAAAAGCCATTATAGTCGCTTTCCATTAGAATAAACTTAATTAATATTAATATACTCGTTATCTTATATTTCTTTTCTTTATCTTTAATGATATTCTTACAGGTGTTTTTCTGATTATGAAGATTGTTTTAACCTTGGATAAAAGCCATAACATTTCCTGTCGTATCGGAGAAAGTTGATTATATATTTGGATTTTTTCTAAGACCTATTGTAAAACCCGAATGATTTGCTTAAGTAAAGGTATTGTCACTTATTAAGATTTGTTGTATTTCCTTATATTTAAAAACATACATCCATTCTCTTTGTCTACAACAATCTTCTAATGATCGTCATTCCATTCAGTTTGAAAATGTGGCAATACCACAGAGAATACCTCGGCGTTGAATGGACACGTTTTCTGGTTACACAACCTTGACCCGAGTGAGGATCCCACATTTGGTGTACTGCCCCTCTGGGAAGCGTCGAGACTTGGACTACATTTGCCCTGTATTAGGGAAATTTGTGGAATGACCTCCTGTTTGTTTCAATGTTTATGGTCATTAAGCATCATGTTATTCTGCTTTAGGGGGGTATATATATATATTGCAATATATCTATACATAGTAAATCAACTCAAGTAACAAGGAATTTACATTACAGAATACATTCAGGCGTCGCAAATAATGTGTAAACCTAAAAAATGTTTCAGAAAATGAAGTAAACTACAAAAAATCGTCATTTGTATTAGATATTTCTAAATTCTATTATTCCTATTGCGATTTTTATCTATACATATCTATATAGCTTACATATGAAAGGCCCATAGCTCCGCAGTAGGGACTAAGACTGAAGATATAACATAAAAATAAAGCTTTAACTCTTATTTGTATAACGATTTTAGATTATTAGGGTAGGATTCACTAAAATATTTGTTGGAGAAATTAGTTTAGAATTTTCGAATACTATTTTCAAAATATGGGTTCATTTAACTAAATTATTAATGATCTTTGTTTTTTTTTAAATCGTTAAATTGAATTATTTGACTGTATCCAAATGTGATTCCAGTCTTCTTCGATTAATTTAATAGAGACCTATGGCACAGTGAAAACAAATTCATTTAGAAGACTCGACTCATAGGTAGCAAAAGGTTTCCTTTTTTGGCAAATATGACTGTTTTATTTAGTTACGCATTTGTAGAAACTAACATCTAATAGCTCTTTAAGACAGTGCGGTATGATGGTGGAATACGTGGTAAGTGGCACTCAGAATTAAACACCGATTAGTATGATTTATTCAAATTGATCAATATTACTTAAAACTAGTTTATTTATAGAATTACAGTTACGACGTTGCATTTACACATACACATACAAAATCCTACACACTAACGTTTGATGCGGTACGTTTTTATGTCACTTATGAAGTTTAAATATCATCACATCACTCTCTATCACAACAGATGGACTGAAGAAGGATAAAAAACCTGGTTCTGGTAAGTGAGCCCCTATCGCGGTTCCAAGACATGGCTTCAATGGCTCCAGAACTTGAGTTTTTTCATCTTAGGAACGGACTTATGACGCTTCAGATTTCGACCATAGAACACAAAATGGGGTAAACATATTATTTTAGTGATGAGGGCAGAATTCCTAGACATGAAATAAAATTTTCAGTCAAGAACATATCAACATTATAAAATATACAATTCTAATATTTTCTGCATTCGATTATGAGCTTTAAAATGCATAATACAGAATTTACTATTAAATAAGAAAAATTGACAGTTTGTCGTAGATTGACACGTTTTTGTTCGTGCTTACGTATAGTCACGTTCCAATAAAAATAAAAACGTTCATTTCAAAAAGTATTCTATGTATAACATCAGTTTCTAAATATTTTATTTCTCTTGCGTATCTTTCCTTTTTAAAGTTAAGCTTCAAGTGCATGCAAACACGTTCTCTAGGGACGAGAGCCGCACTCAAAATGCAAGCGAAAAGTCTCGGTAAATTGAAAAATATAACGTCTCCGATATTCTGAAGCACATTACAGACATTTCATTAAATGCGAGAAGTTAAGTTGTATAGTAAATAGATCCACTTCCAAGTTTACTAGTTTCCTATATAATATGAAGTATAATCGCGCCTTCTTTTTATATTGAGACTAGCTGACCCGGCAAATGTTGTTTTGCCATGTATATTATTTCTAGGAAAAGTTTTTAGTTAATAAATAAAAAATAGGGTTTATTCGTAGAGGGGTGAAAATTTAGGGCTGTATGTATGATAATGATGTATCATTAAAAAATAAAAACAAAAAATTTTGTCCAAACAAATTAAAAAAAAATTAAGGGTGGACCACCCTTAACATTTAGGGGATGAAATAGATGTTGTCCGATTCTCCACCCTAGCCGATATGCACGCTAATATTCACGAAAATCGGTCGAGCCATTTCGGAGTAGTTCAATTTCGCACACCGTGACACAAGAATTTTATATATTAGATAATTAACAGAAATTAGAAATTTTATAAACTTTGATTTTAAATTGTTTGATTATATTTTACTTTTAACGTTTTTGTCAAAGACTAGTAAATAACAAATGATATAACACGATAAAACGTAAAGAGTTGATTGTGTATTTCCTGTTTCTATTTTCTTCATATTCTTAAGTAAAACATTAATAGTTATTACCTATAACCGTCTGAAGTAAAAAGAATATATGTGTAAATTTAAAAGCAAAATTAAATATGTAAATTTGCAACCTGTAAATATCTGACAATTGTCTCTCGAATACGTATCGAAAAAACCTGCCAGTATACATTTTACTAAGGTTCTTAACTGACGCGTCTATTTCGATGGAAATTGGAGTATACGTAGTGAACGGACATGTTCGCATTATGGATTACCATTGGTTATCTATTCCAACCTTGAAGTGTTTTCCCTTCAATAATCTCACAAAAAATTGCTTGAGAGAACCTTTAGTAAAACCAGTATCTACCGAATAATAAAAAAATACATACCGCTGAATTTTTGATGATTGGATTGATTCTAAATATGATTTTATTTTATGTAATAGTATTATTATTAAATAAAATGTATTAATAAACAAATATGGAAATTGTTCCAGTATAATATTTTTTTTAATGAATAATAAAGTTTATACAACGTATTGACCTTGTATTATGCCATATTTGACTGATTCTCTCTCCGCGCTCTATCTCAAAAACGATAAATCGTATAAAAAATGCTTGGAACAATAATTTTAGAGAATTTAATGCTTTACAATTTTTATAGTAGTTACAAATACGATTAAAAGTGGGATATATGCGAAAAACTGATTTTCGTGACCTTGAATATCTGAAGACGCGGACACGAGATTGTATGAGACTTTTGACACAAAATTTAGAATGCTAAATAAAGGTCCATACAAATTTCTAGCTTATTACCTCTCATTCCGAGGTTGACCCCTTTTCTTACCTTGAATGAATGTATTATATTATAAGAATTAACTTATTATAAATTCTTTACAATAAAATGCATGCTACCAACGCCCATATGCGAATACAAGTAATAATTTGTGTGATTTCATTGATACGCTGATAGGTATAGCACGAAATCATAATTGTATTCCTTACATAAACACCCGTTCAATTAGCCTAAATTAGCACTAAAGTTATGGTTACTAGGGTAACGGATAGAAATAGATAGGCTTAGGAAATAGGTAGGTAGACAAAGGTTTCAATAATGAGGCTTTCTGTTAATCTCTACATATATAATAATAATTAATTCTTGTGAATTACTAGTTGTGAATTCATTTTCAAAGTTATTTATGAAATAATTTTAATTACGACATTCCGTAAATTATGAAGATTGTTTGAAAACAGTTTCAGGAGCTCTCGAATTATCAAGAGAGCAATAGATCTGGTGACCTGGCGAGTTCTCACCCAGTAGAATGCAAGCAGATAAATGTTGAAATAACAAAAAATAAAATAATACATACAAAGATTATTGATACCGATAACTAAGAGGCACAGGTTTGAGATCTTAACAAATTCATAAAATTACTTGGAACTGATTTAAAATACGCAATGAAACAATAAAAGTAAAAAAAAAAGTACTCGAAGAAAATGTTGACTTGGATAAAAGACACGTAAAATCACAAAACGGTTAAAACTATACAAGCTGATGGTAAATATCAAAGAAAGGCATTTTTGATAATATATATTTCCTAAAGTGTTTCTTGAGTTAAGGGCAAGACGAATTACATAAGGCGTCAGTAAGATACTAATACGAGCCCAATAAGCCATCACATGGAAAGAATTAAGAAAAACGTAACAAAATATACTGCATCATCTGCCTTTTAAAGCACATGTTGCAAGAGCAAGGGCCTGTGGATGAAATCATGTAGAGAACAAATCACCCAATGCGGTTCTGTAGGTGCTAACGATTGCGACTATATAGTGGATTTCATCTCATTTCTTCATTATATACTAACTCGCAAATAATAAAGTTTATAGCACAATCTTTATATCACCAGTTTATATTTATATGATTACAGTTCTTGACCATATCAATCGATTCTTATATAGGTACATCACTTTTTCAGCAACTTTGTATACTTTTCTGTAAAACGTATTTAATAATAAACAATTGAGGGTTTTATCGTCATACACTCTAAATTTAAACTCTGTTATAAGCGCATACGTCTCACTTTTAAAAGCTGGTGAATTATCTGCGTGTCTAGAGTTAATCCGGCTATTACACGGAGACATTTCAGTTCCTTTTTACATCCACCTATGAGGTAATTGAAATCGTTTCTGTCTACTTGGTAGGTAATTTCACCAAATGACCAGATTTATGCGGATGCTGTTATCGAGGGTTGCCAGCTTTAAAACACTATTTAAATTACCATACCACCATCAAATGTGACTTATCGTTAACTTTCCGAATATACAACCATAGATTAATGCCATAAATAAATTCTATGAATAAAAAAAACGAAGAATTTAAGAAGCAACAAAATTTTATTATAAGTAGTGTTAGAAAACTTAAAAAATATTCAAAATACCAACGAATATAATTAAAAAATGTAATACTTTCACTCCTGTTTCTCGACAAAAAATCAAGAGCATATTTATATTTTTATTTATTTATTCAAAACAATCCAACGGGTTTATCCCAGTTACAAAATGTTTTTCACAAAAAAATCATAGAATTATACACACCAATCAAAACATAATATAATTAAATAAAATGATCTATTCTCCATAACTTTCAAATTTATATAAAATAATTTGCAAACACTTCCTTGATTCATTAAGGCTATTTGTAATTAAAATAAATGTATATTTTAATTTTTATATTTATATAACCATCAAAAACTTTCATCCTCTTTTAAAATTACCATATTCATAAAGATGAGAACTATACAACTAACATCATTAACAACACTGAAACAAAACCTCGAGAAATAATACTTTACAGAGAGTTCCATTCATTAGCTAAATGAAAATGGCTTCGAGTAAGCCCGATTAGTTTCCAGCTAAAAGCTGTAAAGAAACGTAGAAAACGTTGAAAAGTTTTATGTACAATAGCTTCGAATGTTTCTTTGACTGAACGAAATTGGAAAGTACATATTTTAAGAGGGATTTCCTAAAAAACTTAGTTTTAGATTTTTTGAATTGTGGTGAAACTTCAAAGTTAATATCGACTTTGGTCGTGCAGTATATCAAAATATATGATTTGTATTTTGAAGCGAAACTTAAAATATTTGTACAAGTTTTTGCATGCAAATCTTTAAACCCAGCATAAGATATGAGGCCAAGCATAAGCCCGGGATGAATAACAAAGCCGGTTTATGCAGACACATTAATAATGAGAAGGACAATTATCTACACCATGTGTTACAATCAACGTGGTCAAAGTTATAGTGGTTCAGCACTTATTAGATACATTTGTTTATATACTTATGGACAAAAATAAATTAAGATTTTGGATACTAAATCCATCACGTCGTGAAACAATTAATTAATTTAGATTTTATTTTGTATGCCTTTGTTACTTTAATTTTTTTCCTACTTAAATTATAATCCTTAGGTTCCTGGATCTTTTTGTTTACTCAACTTTGATAGTGTGATTTTTAGATGCTTCCAAAACTAAATATTCCTAAATTTGTTAGTGGGCATGAGGCAAGAGATTATTAGGACTAAAAACAAGAGACTTAGACTTACGGAATACTTATGGCACGACTGTTAGAAAGAAAAAAAGTAGGTTAAGGATAATTAGAGAGAAAAAAATAGGATTACGAACAATTTAAGTTACAATAACCCTTATTGTAACTTAGTACTAAAATAGTACGGATAGTAGAAATTAGGATATACCTTAACCCTCTGCGACTGACGTGGTAGTCCAACAGACACCGCGAAATATAAAATGCGGTTTATTGCAGTTAATTTTAAATTTTGAGCGCCACAGCTCCTGGTTCCTTACTGTAGTAACTAGCACGTTTATTAGTGGGCGGAGAGTGGTCGTAGCGAGTGCAAGAGTGTGTATCGAAAGGTAAGTGTCCACGAGACTACCACGTCAGTGTTAAGGTAAGTGTCCACGAGACTACCACGTCAGTAAAATTGTTATATTTTCATAGTGTCTCCTAAACAACCACATCAGTAAATAGGTTTACTTTATCTTCCGACGAGGTTTTTATTGTATTATATATGATATCGCTGAACGATATTGGTTGTGCGGGCGATTCAACTGTATTGCGGTATGAGAAAATTTATGTCGACGATAATATGAGAGGAAGATGAAGGGGGAATTATACCGTGACCGCAATGTGATGAGAGATGCTGGAGGCTACCGGGGACTGGTCCCTGGGATTTGCTGTTCCTTATATGCACACGAGGACACCGTCACATAAAACTTTAGTTTGTTGTAGGGGTTTTGTGGATAGGCCATTAGTTCAATTTAAAATTGCGAAACTAGGTGCACGCGTGCCACGGCTATCAGTAGTCTTTTTTGCCCGCTTGTTGGCCACATTGCGATATGGTTTGCCACCAATAGATGGCGTTGTCGTCTCGCTCTTCAATATACGTAACAAAGTATGTGCGAAAGGGAAATGGAGTAAATGGAGGTGAATCTAGGAGTGTCGACCAAACTAATCTAAAGTACAAAAACATACAAAATATAACGGGGCACTTTGAATTTAATACTGGCGCAACCGGGTATGTTTGATGGAGATGAAGAACTGACTTTCAAGCCCGAAATATTTGTGTTTTTTTTTAGTATACGAGGTGAATAAGAAATTCTCGATCTCGAATATTGTTGCATTCGTAAAACTAGTCGTTGGCCTATGGCGGTTTTTCAAAGAGTGCTGGACATGGCAGGCATAAAGAGCTTTGTATTATATCAAACTTGTGCTGTTGTCAAACCCGAGTATACAATAAAAGATTGTCAAGAGAGCTGCTTATGACTATCACCAGGATATCCCATCCTCCACCACCAGTAGTTGGAACTGTTTTACCAAGGTGAAGAAAAATATGTTCTATAATTCCAACAAATATAAAAAGATAAAACTACTACACAGAGTAAGAATACTCTAATTGTTCTAAGCCGATTTGCCTTCAATGCTCCCAAACAAAGCTATGATTTTGAAAGTCTGTAATTTTGAAGTCAACCAATGAATGTGTCTCATTTTTCTTAGAACGGTTATCGTAATTGTTAATTTTTCAAATGTCTAATTTTAAATTGAAAGAAAGTTGATTTTGTATTTTTTTTATGTCATTGATGTTTAGGTAGAGAATCATAGACTGATTTGTGTCAAGTCAATAAACACAGTTTCATTTTGAAAATACAAATTGTTTTGTTTATTAAAAGTTCATTTAACATTTTAAAAAGGCTGAAAATCTAATAAATATAAACGAAATAGCTGCCTAATTAAATTCTATAAAAATATTTGTTGTCGAAATGGTGTCTCGTGGACTACCACGTCAATACAATTGTAAAAATTTTGCCACGTCAGTCGCAGAGGGTTAAAGAAATATTATTTTACATAGTTCTTTTAATTAAAAGCTTTCGTTTATTGCATATCAGACTTGCGTTAAATCAATTTATCGTTTGATCGGAAACCAGTCAGACAAGTCAGTCATCGGTCAAGAATCAATGTAATATCACTATCTGCTGTGATTATTAGCAGCTAGATAAAATTTCTGGTGGGGTTTATTATTTGAAACAAGATACCTTTGACACTGCCGTTGACTCAGCGAAAAATTTCAAAAGGGCACAAAATAGCTTTATAACTTTGCGAGCGTATTTCGTGTAGTTACATCAATGAAAAACCAGAAGTTGCAACATGGGAAATATTTTTGACTGCGAGTCTATTGTAACGAAACATTTGTAAATCTATCTTTAATACTTTTTCTATAACGTGTTAGATTATTATTGATCTGAGGTTCAGTGGAACATACTATGATCTATGTCGTCGTTAAACGTAAAAGCCATGTCAGTTGGCTGTAATTGGTGACATCTGTGATTCGGGTGCCTTTTCAGGCAGTCTAGGACTAGCCTCCTTGGAGTAACGTTCAACGTTAGTAGTGGTGTTGAATTATTATATAACTTACTGATTGAAGTTATTATAAACCATGTTTTGACATGAATTAAATTGTTTAAATTTGACTCCTTTTTGAGATCGGCTCACACAGTTTGGTAGTTTTTGTTTTTTTTAATATATATGAACCGCTGCTGTACTATTGCAATAAGAATAGAAATAATAGACCAATATTCGTCGTTTTTGTATTTTTCGATATTTGTAACTGTATGGGTTACAGTAAAATAATTCATTAAACGATTTACACTTTTAGCTAAGCTCAACGACAAACTATGTTCATTCGTTAGTAGCGAGCTTAATGTTCTGAAACTCAGTTATGAGTCCATTTACACAACAGTAACTACATTATAAACAGGTAAGAGATTACGTTGTCGAATTTCTAATCATGAATAAGTTTTATGTTTATAGTGAACTTTTCTTCTTAAAAAAAGACTAAAATTAAATCATGAATTTCTAAAAAGCTACACTCACGCTCACTTTACTTTCATTATTAATATTTTGCATATTCAACTTACGGGCTTATTTGTCGTCTCTATCTTGCTATATGGTGAAGATTACTTCTCCATGCTGATTTGCTGTACAAAGGGTGAAAAAGCTACGTTCTCTTCTCGACCTTCATTTAAATAAGAAACATCTTGCGGCTTATTTCTTTCACAGATAACATGCTCTACAAAAAAAAGGAAAGAATATTATAAAAAGGCTTTATTTTACCTTACCTTTTTGAAACTTGAAGCCCAATAAGTCGTTTGACTAACTTTAATCTATACTAATATTATAAAGAAGTAAAGTTTGTGTGTTTGTATATTTGTTAAATTGTAAGGGGTAATCTCGGGATCTACTGAACCGATTTTAAAAATTCTTTCACCAAAAGAAAGGCACATTATTGCTGAGTGTCATAGGCTATATTGAATGCTAGAAAAAAATTTAAAGAATTTTTACACCCGTGCGAAGCCGGGACGGGCCGCTAGTATTATAAACACAAGTTTTGAAACAGAATATAGCTGCCATAATTTTTTCTTAAAATCTTTACTTATAATTTTCTCTTTTCCCAGCCCTTACCAACTGCTCGTTTTGCGCGACAAATGCGGAAAATCGTCACCTTAGTGGATACTGAGCCATACACATATTTGTACGTAACACATTTTATGAGGCAGAATTTAAGATTCGCGACGTCTCAAATTAGCTTAATGCAAAACACTCAAACCTGTTATCGAGGCTTTGTGACTTTTTATTTAAAATGACATGGGTGTTTTCAGGCTTTTTTCTTCCTACTATCGAAATGCCGCAAGCATTTCTCAAGTGTGTGAATGCGCATTGACTTGAACCACAAAATTAGTATCACCAGTATTTTGGGTCAAACGGCACTTCATAAACATTCAAGTATCAATGTTTTATAAAAATAATAATCGACATACAGATAACTTAACCTATTAAAACTATTAAAAACTTGAAATCAAAATGTTTTAAATTATTATTGTTTCAAAAGTAATTCTGTTTATATAAGTATTTAAACACTACATAAAAAAATCTCTAATTAAGTCACTGAGTTTATTCTTAAATTTTCATTAATAAGTACAAGTGACCTTACATTTTATATTACATAATATCATGTAAACTCATCACAAATTTATACAAAACAAAATACATCCAATATTTCAAACCTTCCGGTCCGTTAGCGTAAATGTTAACGGCTTTAAGAGAAAGATTGTTTCCACCATTAAGTCTTTAGGGACTTCCAGACAGTATACCTTCTTTAAGAAAACTGTTAAAAACTTAAATACGAAAACATTGTCCTTTTTTAGGTTTAATTTGAAACTTGCTCTTGGAAAGGTAGAGTAGTTGAAATCTAGTAAATGGAAAGTTTAAGTAATGTTACCAAATTCATGCATATGTAACAACTACCCCTTTTTTATCTGTTGCTACTGGTGTATAAAATTTTATTTTTAAAATTTAAGCATTTACTTTCTGTCAACATATATTCCAGTTTTGAACACCGAGTCTAAGAAGATCGTCGCACTGTTTCAGTCTGTTGTAAGGATATTTTTTGATTTACGTTACTGTGATTCCAAAACATGAGTATCAAATATTAGTCCATCAATCATAACTTCGAGTCTCTTTTTTAATAATACAAGGCAAAAAAGTGGTTTGATTTATACAACATGAATTATAAGAAGGCAAGCGCTCGAAATTATTGCAAGGAAATACAAAATGCCCGCTATTTTCTCGTTAACTGATATGGTCTCGATAATTTAAGCGAAGATATTGATTTATCTAACGAGAAATTCAATGTACGTGATAGAATTACATTAAATTTTACAGGACGCTTTCCAGATATTTTCGACACAATTTGACTAGCTCTACTTTTTATTCTTAGAGAATACGACCTTATCCATCCCTTTAAGAATAATAAGTTGCCTTATAATTATAGATAACTGGTTAAATTAGCATTAAATGTGTCACGTAAAAAATATATGCTAAAGTCATGCTTCCCTAAAATAGACTATAAAATAAAATGCTAAATTCACATTTGCTTCGCACTGAAATTGTATTCAGTAATGCCGTTTTGTAACTTCATAAATTCATCCATTTGTAACATTTCAAATTTGTAACAGTCCAATATGCAAAGAGGATATTATTTTAATTAGAAATTTACTTTTGGGGCAATTATCGGAGGTCTCAAATCTAAATTCCGAGGTTTATTTAAGCAGGGGCAGATTTTAAAAACTGGTTACTACTTCCAGTTATAGTTATACTGGTTAAACTCAACTTTTGTGAATATTTTTTTGCATTTTTTAAAGCTATATTATATGATAAATTACAAAAATATATAAATACTAGAAAACAATCGACTCTCAAGTCAATTCTTGTGGCGGCGGGAATCAAATCCGCCTGAGAACTTAATTGTGTGCCGAATCGATAATTTTATAGTATTTTTCTATTACCATAATTTATCAAATATCACAAATTTCTCATTAACTAGCCCATCATATAAAAATGAATTGAACCAATACGAATGCGCCCCATGAAAAAAATTCATTTTAATAACAGCAGATTACTGTTATCTTTTAAAATAAGTTAGAGAATTGGGTGCACAACAACAGCTCACCAGATTGATTGAATGAATGATAATGATATTGGATTAGATTGAAGTGCTAAAATATTTTTTTATAAAGTGTCATTGACTTACAGATCAGAAAAACTTGATACCAATAGAGACGTTAGTATAGTTCAATTCATGGTATTTTTTAGTTATAGATTAAATACATTTTATTTGATGGATTGCGAACCCGATGGGTACAAAAGGTTTAGTGCTGCCCCATGGCGCCACTAATAAAATGTACTGTTGTGTTTTACACTGTGCTCGAGTCATACCAAGCCGAGTCAGGCTTATTTTATATTCTACTGTTCCTACTGGCGTAGTGATATTTCATGTTTCGCTTTGTTGAAGAATTTTCGGCCGTTTTGGCTTCGGGACTCCATTTTCCTTGTTTGTGACGTGCCAGAGGCAAAAAAGCAGATTTGACGAGTAGACTCTATTTTTTGGATTCAGTCGGTTATACACATACCAGTCGACACATTCTGTTTTGGAAAATATGCATTTAACATAATCGATACGAAACTCGAAACTACATAGCATAACATGTAGATAATTTCTCAATTTAGTGATTTATTCTCAATCGTGACCGGTTAATCTTGCAGAATCCATATCAGCGAAATGTGAAATACGTAGTCGCAACCATCGATTGTGTATATGATAATTTCAAACATTTTACGTTGTCCCTCCTGGAATCAATTTTTAGTTCTAACACTGTTATAATAATAACCATTGCTCTAGAACTATTTACAATAAGAACCTTTACCGGCACATTAAATGTAGGGTACGACCTATCGTCAATGTGATGAAAACCCAATTTAGTATATACGTATCCCTGTTCTGAAATGTCTTTCAAAGATTCAAAAACTTGAGGTCGATCTGAAGCGGTAACAGCTAGTATCAAGTTATGTGACAACGTAAGTAACAAACTGAACCTTTACTTAGTTCTTACTTACGCCACAAACATGACCAAGGATCGCTAGTTAATATTGAATACCTAACAGATTTTGCGTTAATGTATCGTAGGTGTATGTGAGGTCGAAGTATTCATTAGGTTTTATTAAACTAGCATAGTTGTAGAGCTAGCGTACATTACTTTTTTATTTTGAAAACATATGTTTGGTCAGTTTTTGGCACAGTCAGAGTTCAAGTCTATAATCTAAGAACAGAGATTTGTTGTTTGTGTGTTAGTTTGTCCGCTCTTTTTCCGTTGTATACGCGTTACCATAGCAACGCGTTACCGGGTCAGCTAGTCTATAATCTAAGAACACAAATTTTTTGTTTGTGTTTTTGTCTGTCCGCTCTTTTTCCATTGTATACGCGTTACCAAAGCAACGCGTTGCCGGGTCAGCTAGTCAAAACAAATAAAATATCGAAATCACTAGAGTTTTGAAATTGATGACAACGATAAATATTTCGTCTTGAAAAGTTCTTGAATGTCGATCGCACACCAAACGACGCTTAGGTAGGTAGGTTCTCACAAGGTGGACCGAAAATCTGGTCAAGATCGCGGACAGACCGTTAGATGAGGGCAGGGCAGGACCGAACGTTAGTAAAGAGCGTAAATATGAATATGTTGGGTATTCTAAAAAATTTTGAATATATTGCCTACTTTTCAAATTAATGTTTTCACGACTGCCTTTAATCTTAAATATTTTAAGATGTATCTTGAGACTAAAGCCCCTTAATAGATACGGTTAGCTGATACATAACGTCGTTATATCAATCCAGTGTCATAAATTTTAAACTAAGTAACGGGTTCTGTTCTCGCCAGTACATATGCGCTCAGCACAATTTAGTATGTGTACTGAATGTAGCCAGGAGTCGGGCACATTTGCACCCGGACAGCTAAATATCCGTAGAGAGTTACGAGTTAACATACTAACTAGGTACCCGACCGGGTCAATAAAGAGAAGGTAATTTCTACATTTTCTCGGGTCAGGGCGGTTGTTGTACCGTTATACCATCTGATCTCTTTCGTTTAGAGAGGCTTTTTTATTATAATAGCCCTCAATTGGATTTTGAGATAAGTATTACATTATACACCCATTGCAGCAGTGCAAGCGAAATTCGAAAGAGCTGACGATTCTTGAAGGTATCGAAATTTGCAATAACTTGATACTCCTTGCTTTGGCAGGTACTTTAAGGTTTCCAAATTAGCAATCTACATCAGGCTA
This sequence comes from Calamotropha paludella, assembly GCA_927399485.1. Taxonomy (NCBI): domain Eukaryota; kingdom Metazoa; phylum Arthropoda; class Insecta; order Lepidoptera; family Crambidae; genus Calamotropha; species Calamotropha paludella. Next base: position 11,244,509 of record OV656803.1, on the reverse strand, counting down.
GAGTAATAGATTGAGCTCGGGTCATAACCCATTTCTATTAGTGAAGGGAGACCATGCAACATGGAAATAGTGTGATAGTGTGTGATGACTGCATCCTTACAAACTATAGTTAATAAGGATGATGTACAACTCACACCATTTTTGGATCATTGTTTAGTATAACAGCTATTGAATACATCTGCATTTGTTATAACATTTTCATAAAATTTCAAACCATTAAATTACGAATGTTGACTTTTTAGGAGTAATATTCGTTGTAAAAGCAAATTCAGGAACATGAACTTGCAAATATACTTATATTGAAGAAATGTAACGAAATTCAAATAATTATGAACAAAAGAACCAGCGGAGTATATTATATGAATTTTAAACAAAATGAAATATTACGACGGGTTCTTATGAACAAAAGCAATGACTGCTGTAACGCAGTTCGTTATGAGTTAAAAACGCACTTTTACGTAATAAAAGAAAGTATTAAAGGGTAGACTCACGTCTTCTGGATAATTATTTACCCAGATTACGTGAGTTCAAATATCTTCCGAATACTAGTTTTACTATGAATAAATGAACTCCGTGCTGTTTTGATAGCATTGTGCACACCATTTGATGGTAATCTTTCACACCCTTAAAACACGAATTAAAATAATGTCAAATCTATCGCAAAAAATAATATAAAAATGTATTATTATATCTTTTGTATTTAGGACTGTGTGTAAGTCAACATGTGACGATTTGGTGTGTTCACGTGTCATTTTTTCATTAATTTATAGAAATATAATTGATTACTTTACAGGATTAATAATCAAGAAATATTAAATTGCAGAGGCAAAGCCAACATTGGAACTGTTCAAAGGAGTATTAAAAATTATTAACTCTTGGATTAAATTCTTTAAGGTTCTGTTCTTTATTTGTTTATATCTATCTTTATTTATAATATGATGGTTGTTTTGTGCTCGACAACCTTAATACAAATACAAATAACTCATGTGTCAACATAGTAGGTATCTTGTTACTAGATGTTATTTTATAAATATAAATTTGTTGTTTTTTTTCTCATCGTTTCGTAGCTGCGCTGCGCCATTTATGATAAAAAAATTGCATGTTTTAGTTAACTAAGTCTCATTTTAAGTGAACTGTATTTTTTTATAAGTTCTTATGAGAATAAATTCTTTAAACCTAAGGTTGATGCTCGGATTAATTTGAAATTATTTCATAATATATATAAAGGATTTTTTTAAACAAATTTTATTTCAGGCATATATAAAATTGTAACGGTATGTACTGTAAGAAACAGTTAAAAGTATGAAACTGTTCATTCATCGGAGATTTTTTTATATCATTGACAACTTTTTTAAATAATTTTGTAGCTTATCGGTTTTAAGTTAGAATTGGTTTTTATAAAAAACTATTTTAAAGTGAAGAGAAAGAATGTAAAAGATACTTATGTTATAATACCAAAGAACTGTACAACAATTAAACTTAAATTATATTTCTTTATTATTTTCGTAGATGTCCAGTATTCATATTTTATTGGCCTATTTATTCAAGTTCTAAATTTAGGACGTGAGACAGTTTAAATAATGGAAATAATATTAATAACTGTTTTATTTTATATAAAATAATAATTACTGAAAAGTGACTTAATTACGTTACTGTATGACCAGAGTTGCATCGGCCACTTGCTTTACCAACTTATTATGACCATACAAAATAATTTTTCTTTATTCTAAAAGTAGCCTATTCGATCTCTAGAAAAATTCTGCACTCCCGAAATTTCTTTCCATCAGGCGGGATTATATTAGCTAAGTCATACAGAATGCATTCAAACATTTTTCTCCCTTAAAATGATATTGGAGTAGCAGCTCTTACTGTATTCTAAAATACTGTGTTACATCTGATATTTTTTCATTTAGATAATGTTAAAAATTGTATAACATATTATGATGATTTGTTTGTAACAATCATTAATTCTATGTATAATTATATCGTATTGAAGATAAGCAAACAAAAAATGAAACTCAATTTCAAGCAAATTTACTATAAATATAAACGCAATGAATCGTATTACAATTTATCATTATCGTTAATATAATACACTCGAGAGCAATGAATCCGGGTCACTTAAAGAATCCTAAAAAACTCGGAAACTAAAAATGCTAGGTTAATGCAATAAATTGTATTTAATAGACAATGTAATACTCCTTAAATGAAGGTATTAAAACTTCTTAGTTATTGTAAAGTTATATCATAAAAAAATCAAATTTGAAAAAGGGCCACTTTCGAAGATGGAACTACGAAATTACAGCATTTGGTTTTGCTTTTGTTTGTAATCTGTCATTTATGTGGGTACATAAACCATGTTGATAGTGCTCTATATTCATTATTCAAGCTGAAATTATGTCGCTTACGCCTGAAGAATGCACCAGAATACTTACAATGCTGGAAACCGGCCGGAGTCAGCGCGATACAGCCAGGACTGTCGGTGTGTCGCTGTCAACAGTACAAAGAGTTCTCCGACGTTACGAAGAAACTGGTTCTAACCTACGCAGACCAGGAACGGGCAGAACCAGGTGTACCACAGCACGAGAAGACCGATACTTGGTGAACACCATGCTTCGAAATCGCTTTCTCACAGGAACTGAACTCACCAATCAGTTTCGACGCCTCGGAGGAAGTAACCCAAGTGCATGGACAGTAAGACGTCGGCTTGCTGAATCTAACTTAAAACCCCTTAGACCTGCAAACGGCCCTAAACTGGAGCGTGGGCATCGTATTTCAAGACTAAGATATGCCCAGAGCCACGTAAATTGGAGTATTGAAGATTGGTCAAAAGTTATGTTCTCCGACAAATCAAAATTTATGCTCTACAAGCACGATGGAAGACACAGAGTGTATCGAAGACCAGGGGAAAGATTCAAGCAAGCATGCATCGAAGAAAAAGTAGCCTACGGTGGTGGGTCTGTACTTGTGTGGGCCGGAATTTCTTCTGAAAGTCGCACAGAGCTGGTGATCATAGAAAACGGCTCTTTAACTAGCGTAAGATATGTGGAAGAAATCCTCAATGATCACGTTGGTCCATTTATGGTCAATTTAGGTGAGGATGCTATATTTATGCATGACAATGCCCGACCTCATACAGGTAGGATTGTGAATGACTACCTTCAAGAGATGAACATTACTCGTATGGAGTGGCCAGCGCGCAGCCCGGATATCAACCCGATCGAGCATGCTTGGGACGAGCTAGGCAGATGCGTAAAACAACGAAACCCTCCCCCAATCACGCTTCGAGAGCTCAAAATTGCTCTCACAGAGGTATGGGAGAATATTCCCCAAAATCGTATAAGGAACTTGGTGTACAGCATGCCAAACCGCGTAAACGCAGTAATGGAAGCACGAGGAGGCAATACGAAGTATTAAAATTCAAGAAAATCGTAATAAAGATCAAACATTTCATGTTTCCTATTTTTGTTTTAAGGAGAGATCAGCAGTTTTTTTCTTTATGTAATTTTGTGTTAATAAAATGCATGGTGACTCATATTTTTTTTACTTTCATTTAAGGAGTATTACATTGTCTATTAAATACAATTTATTGCATTAACCTATCATTTTTAGTTTCCGAGATTTTTAACATTCTTTAAGTGACCCGGATTCATTGCTCTCGAGTGTAGTAGCACTTTTCATTTTTTTTTATTATGAGTTTTGTAGTTTTCTGTCTGTATGGTCATTAACCCCGTTAGTAATCCTAAACATAGTCAACATGAGAGACAACACCTGTCTTTTTTACGGATGAAAATACTATAGTAAGAACATAACCTACTTGTCTAGCTCAATACCAATTAATGTAAATAACATGTGATGTAACTGGGACTAACATCTTGACATGTCTTCCGTCATGACGGAATTAGAATTAGAATTCCTATATTTGCAGAAAACATGGTACAATTAATCTTATAATATTCATACATAACGATGATTAAAGGAAACAAAATCAAATCAAATAACATCAAATAAATAAATAAAATGAAATTGAATTTCCAAATGACCAGTCCTACACAACAATGCCACCGTAAAAGGTATAGTAGTTAAATAAAAAAATATAATAAAATTAAAAGCCTGAAAGTCAATAACCAAAATGTCAAACTACAAAATGTGGAATACTATGGCTCAAAATTATACAAAAACAATATAAAATTTCAGTTTGCTAAAACATAATTTTATTTTTATTTTTATTACGACAAATAATTGTAAAATCTTTCAAGTCATAAAAACAGTGACCAACAAAAACTTTAAACATTATTCTTTAAAATGTACGATCGCAAGACATTGAATTTGATCTGGTAGTAATAGTAGTTTATGATACTGTTGCATAATAAGGGTTCTTATAACATGAGTGTGTTTTAAAAAAACGAGCCGTCGGCGAGTTTTTTTATAGTATCACACGAGTGTTATAAGACCAAGTTATGTACAGTGTCATACACTACTTTATCTACTCTCATACTATATTACGTAAAACAATGTTGCAAACAAAACCAAACTTTGTTTAAATATTGAAAAGATTTTTTAAATGTCAAATGTTGGCGCCAAGGTGCAAACATCGATTGTGAATGCGTGTTGCGTCGTCGCGGACTCGTTCATTGAAACCTTTTTAAAGTAGAGGTTCAACCTCCTTGGTCCAGCTGGAGGTTGTATAGGTGTATCGTTATGATTAAAAAGTTATATTATGATACAGGTGTCCATACAAGACCTGTATCGTAATTAAACTTTTTTTTTTATTATTTTTGGCCTGTACGTAATGTTTGTCATAAGCATTTTGTTTTCAGTTTTAGAATCTTTGTATTATAGTATCAGAGTAGATAATAGTAGTTTATGATACTGTTGCATAATAAGGGTTCTTATAACATGAGTGTGTTTTAAAAAAACGAGCCGTAGGCGAGTTTTTTTATAGTATCACACGAGTGTTATAAGACCAAGTTATGTACAGTGTCATACACTACTTTATCTACTCTCATACTATATTACGTAAAACAATGTTGCAAACAAAACCAAACTTTGTTTAAATATTGAAAAGATTTTTTAAATGTCAAATGTTGGCGCCAAGGTGCAAACATCGATTGTGAATGCGTGTTGCGTCGTCGCGGACTCGTTCATTGAAACCTTTTTAAAGTAGAGGTTCAACCTCCTTGGTCCAGCTGGAGGTTGTATAGGTGTATCGTTATGATTAAAAAGTTATATTATGATACAGGTGTCCATACAAGACCTGTATCGTAATTAAACTTTTTTTTTTATTATTTTTGGCCTGTACGTAATGTTTGTCATAAGCATTTTGTTTTCAGTTTTAGAATCTTTGTATTATAGTATCAGAGTAGATAAAATATATAATTTAACACAAATGTTGAGACTATTTGTGCCATAACAGTTTGTCACTGTGTTAAATGTGTGCTGTGTAAATGTTAAACCTACATTCATGTTCGAACGGAAAGTTGTTAAACACGCTTAACACTGCGTCAACCAACTCCTCCTCTATAACATTACTTGGATAAAATTACGATTTAGAATTTTGCTTTTATTCAATTAGACAATTTTTTTTGTTCAGGGACTACAAATAGAATTGGGCTAAGCTTCATTTTTTTATTTTTACAGATGAACGTGAAATTTAAATTTTTTATACGCAATATCCGAGAATAAGTTAATTTTAACGCTAGAAGCTGAAACCTGTTTTTTATAATAATATTTCCCACAATCACACCAATAAGCCTAGCCCAAAGTAAGCACCTTAAGGCTTGTGTTATGGATACAAGGGTAACGGATAGACATACTTATACGATACAAAGATATGTAATATTCATAGAAATATATGTAAATACACATGACTCAGGTACAAATGCTCGTAATCATCATACAAACATCTGCCCCTTCCGGGATTCGAACCTAGGACCGTCGGCCGAAAGGCAGGATCGCTACCTTCGCACCAAACGGTCGTTTGTTATTGTATGTATGTCTATTTTATGTAACTTCTATGCTATTCGAATTCCCATAGGAAAATAATTATATATGTTTGTTATTATCTATTTACAATATTCTACAAAAATTACACCGATTTCTGTATGAATTTATTTATTTGAAATTGAACTTTATAATACAAAATATTTTGCTCGTAATCTACAAAATTGAGGTTTCAACGTCTTTTTTCTGCGGCATCTTTTGAAATAATTTATATTTGAAGCACATTTACATTTATAAAAGTTGAAGATTGCGTATTTAAATTTATCGTTAAAAATTATTAATTCATTGCTAGATTTTTTTTAAATTTATTACTAGAATGAATTGACAGACCCGTCGAATTTAAATCCTAAATTCAAACTTAGTAGGGGTATCATGGCGCGCTAAAGCCATGCTATAGTAGAAATCTTTCACTACTTTCATTTAAACTTCTTTGGTGATGTTTTCGTATGAAGCTTTTGTTATGTGAAGTTGATTTCTGGTCTGCTATTCTCAACGTAAAGATAAATTTTCTGTAGATATAAAAACGAAGTAGTTAAATGACTAAAAAATAAGATTGATTTAGGGTATGTCCTAATATATCGACGATATATAATAGCGCGAAATCGAAAGATGTTAATTAAAATAATAAACGCGTCCCAAATTCAAATAACTAAACAAATTGAAAAAAAAAGTTTTATGTAACAGAATTTATGGCCTGACTAGTACGTAATCAATACTGTTTTAATTCATAAAATAACATGACTTGCCCACAATTATTTATTTTTATAGCAACTTGAAATAAATCTTTCTTAATTTTTTTTGTAAACAAAATACATTTAATAGATTTCGAGGTTTTTACAAGAACACAATTTAAATGATGTGTAGGGAAAGATTTTGATTAATAAATTAATAAAATTAGATCTTTTTTTTTACCCTTATGGGTAAAAAGTAAACCATTAATTCAAAAATATACTACTTCTTTTCTTACTATCAAACTATTTACATTTTATTAATATTCATTATTGCTTTTCAACAGATCAATCTAAAAGTATCCACTTAGTAAACCGCTTAGTGATTACGTAAGAATAGTTTTTAATAGATATGCAATATTATTGAGGGCTGACTTGTGCAACGTAGGATCGTTGCACCAACGGTTCCGTGTTCGAATCCTGGCAGGTGCATCATCGTTATTATTATCTTTGGCTTCATTCAGTACAATTTATCCTTAGTTATGAACTTGATTTGTTCTTGTTGTATCAATTAATATATTAACATTTCTAGCAAAATCTGTTTTAGAAAAAATCTATTGAACAAAATAAAAAATAACCAAAGTCATTCAGTAAGTAACCAAATATATGTAGATTACAAGCTCTTCGTCATCAGTTAGGAAAAATGTCTGTGATCTCTTGATAAAAATAATCAGCAGAGACCGATATGAAAACCAAGTTAAGTGTTAGTAAGGCACTCATCCTGCAATATTTTTCGAAATTATAAACGGACAGGTGGATTGAAAATGAAACTCGATTGCCCCCACTCGTGGAACACCGGAATGGATTTTGGTCAGCCGTTGATTGAAAAAAGGGATTGAAGTCATAAAAGTTTCACGAACGCAGGTTTTTATTTCCATAACGGAAAATTTGTTCCGGATATTTGAAGGTACGGTTTGACGTGTAATATCTGTCTAGAGAAAATTTATTTTGGTTTTTCCAAGTGTTCATTTGAAGTTATTGTTACTAAAATACACGTTTATTATTACGAAAGTTACCAAACGACGACGCGACGACGACCGTTTGGTGTAACGATAGTGATCCAGCCTTGGGTTCGAATCCCAAAAGGGGCAGGGGCAGGCATAAATATTACTTATTTATGTATGTCTATCCGTTACCCTAGTATCCATAACACAAGCCTTATAGTGCTTACTTTGGGCTAGGTGTGAGCGTAAGAAATATTATTATTGTTATTAAACATTCTTTATTAGATATCACTACAAAAATCTTTATTAAAAGAAAAATGTGAAAATATCTGCCTTGAATACGAAAATAAAAGTTTTGCTTGAACTTACATTATGGCATTTTTACAACGATTTCAGTCTGACTGTTATCAGCCTATAATACTAAACTACTTCAGAATAAAACACTTTTTTACGGATTTTTGCGCATGTTTTATTTTATTTTATATTTAATCCTGATCAGTCATCCTGTGATCACGGCTCCTGTAAAGGAGTCGAAACGTCAGGATTAAATATAAAATAAAATAAAACATGCGCAAAAATCCGTAAAAAAGTGTTTTATTCTGATGTGTAATGTGCGCGGAAGTGTAAGAACTAACTTAACTATTTATCAATTTAAAGTAGTCAAAACGAATCTTAATTTCTTATGATTTGAGTAAAAATTCGATCGGTTATGTATGACAAATAATATTAGTTTATTTAAAAGCTTAAATTTGTATTTTCGGAACATTGACGTAGACAACGCTAACTTCGTTTACATTTTTATCTCAAAAATAACTTTGCTTGGGCTTATCTCGGAAAAGGTTAGGGAAAGACAAAAAGTATAACAGTAGTAACATTTTAACACTATCTTCTGTTAATATATATTAGATCGTCTCAATCGCCAATCGCCGGAGAGTGTAGGCATTCCTAATGGATGAAAAAATTATAGCGAGTAGAGGCTATAATTCAGGCTATAATTCCAAATGCGCACCGAAAGCAAAGTAGTGAATGTTATCGCAAATAAATGTGCCTTCCGAAGCATGGATCTCGATTATCCATCTATGACCAACCTTTTCGAGAGTTGCTTAATCTTTGAAATCAAAGCCGATCCTTTTAACCGCTATTCGCCTTTCGTAGAAAATAATATTTATTGCATTTGTAACCTAGTGACAGATTACCGCTTTCAATATTTATTATTTACATTCAGGCCCAAGGTAAAGAGATATATCGGAGCTATCTACACGAATTAAACATAAATTATTATAAAAAAAATATATTTATATAAAACATAATGGCTTCGTTTATCTCGTAAAAATGCTTTCATTTAAATAAGTGATAAAAAACATAATAAAACAAAGCTTTAAAATAAAAGTGAATCTATAATCTAAGATCACAGTGTTTTGTGTGTTTGTCTGTCCACTCTTTTTCCATTGTATCAATTAACGTTACCATAGCAACGCGGTAACCACAAGCAGTTCGTCTAGCGGACGCTAGATGGCGCTGAAGGAAAAATGTTTAATAATAGAAAAAAATTAAAGAATTTTGTCCACCCATGCGAAGCCGGGACGGGCCGCTAGTAGTACACAAAAAGCGTAACCCTGTCATTCGGTCACTAAATTTTGCTCCTTTTTTTTTCATAACGGGCGCCTTATATGAAAATCAATTCTTAAGGAGTAAACTCCAAAAAGTTAAGATTCCTCACTGGTAGAGCTAGTTTTAGTAGGAGCATATAAATTAAAGACAATACATATATAATGTCAAAAGCAAATCATAATTTTATTGCAGCGCAATGATATTCATTAATTCGGAGAGAACTGAAGTAACGCATTATTTACGCTTTCAAATGTAACTCTGGTGCGTATTTGAAAATACAACTAATCACTTCGTTTCCAAGTTGACAGGGACTTACTTCATGATGATTTATCTGAAAAAAGAAACAAAACATATTGAAATATTTTTACTTTTGATCATTTTTTCAACAGATAACGTATCTATATAAATAATTCTAAGTAGCCATTTACCTGCCGAAACCGATAAAACCGATAAATTACCCACTTATATTAATCTTAATGGAGTTTATCGAAAAGTAAATAAGACAGTCTGAAAAAGCCATTACGGTTCAATTGAATGAAAATAAAACACCTTTTCAATGGTACAAACAACACTACATTGCTTCTAAAAGATAAACCGGGCAGATATAAACACGAAACGCTTTTTGATCTGTATCATAATCGTAACGTGCTGCGTTTATGTTAGGGCAATAACAAAGCAGTTTGTTTTATCCTATTATTTATTATTTTATACGAATTAATATAACATAAGTTTTACGTTATTTTTTTGGTACGGTTAAGTAATTGATTTACTCGTATTCAACCACAACATCCATATTATACTAAAAGTGTCTCTTTTTGAGTATTTGTTTATGTGCTATGCTAGAGGGGGACCCTATTATTTTGAGTAGTGAATAAGCTAGGTATGTAATTTGCTTTCAAAAGGTCGCTAGCTTCTTTTAAATGACAGTCTCATTTACACTCCATTTAGAGGAGTCTTCGTCTGAACTGAAGAAACATTTGCATGAAAGTAACATTTTACTGCATTCTCCTGTAAGGTGGCAGTTGTGCTGTCTTTCTGTAGATAACACAAGCGCACCACGCTTATGCTGTATCTGCATCGTCTGTGGCAATAAAGCGTTATGATATTCCTAGCGTGTTTTGTGATTTTGAACATAATGTTTTGCTATTGATTTACACCTTAACCAACTTTAATTAATAATACTTTCAGCTTTGATACCAGCGGCAACGATTTGATAAGTTTTGTAACAAAATACCGAAGACATTCCTACAACCTCTTGAACAATCACAAGAGTGTACACTCATGTTAATTTATTGACAAGCAATTTTATATAAAACTACCTTAATACAACCCTATATTTATCACAAGTAAGGACAAAGAAAAACCTTGCTTTAATAAATTCTGAACGTCCAGTGCTAACAAGGGTTTTTGAGAAGGGTTTAATTTGAAAGAATCGGAACTTTTCTGGGCCGGAGCCTAAATCACGCATCGCTGTATTACTAAACCTCATTACAATGTAGGAATAATTTTATTTAGTGGTTCTTTCGGAGGTGAATTCAATAATTACATATGTTTCCAGTTCACGAGTGTTTTAGTAGTTACCGCGAAGGTTAATGATAAGATTGAGATCTAAAAGTGACGTTAATTACAGTGGACCCAGGTTAATTTTCTTTGTACTTTTCATTTTTAATAAGGACTTCGAGTAAACCATAACGGTTCAGCTATCGGCGTTTGTGGTTCTGTTGTACGTTCTACGTTGTTCTGTACGTATAAAGTAAGTAAAATAAGATAGCATTGAAAATGCATAAAATATATAAAAATTATAAAAACTAAGTAAAATAAGGAATGCCTTAATTTAAATTGCGAACTACAATAAAACTTATGTTACTTTAAGTTATGATAAAAGGTACCTGTACTTTTCAGTACCCCTGACAAAGTGTATGCAAAAATTTGTGATGATTGATTGAGTAGATAGGGTGTGTGCAACAAACAAACTCACTTTCGTATTTAAAATATTAGTAAGGAATATACGTTTTTTTAGAGATATGTATAGCTAGATATGATATAGATATGTATAGCCTATTATTTTTGCGATCACATAGTCTTACTATATACCATATTTCATAGAAATCGGTGAGCCTGTTCTTGAGTCATAGAAGGACATACAGACAGACAGACCAAAAATTTTAAAATAGAATTGGTATCAGTGAATCATAAGACAGTTATATCTTTACATAAGTTGTATCTTTTTTGAGTTGTGGGTTTTAGATTTTTTATTTAATTTTACTTTTTAAAACTGCAAATCGAATAGGTTTGGTAATCCCCAGAATTAAATGAACACTTTTCTATCATGTCGCCCCAACTATCTCTTGACCACTCTCAAAGTACGAAATAATTAATGTGACATAAATAACTAAAATAAAATTAATTAATTAATGACTGGGGAACAAATGCTTGTACTCATCACTCAAACATATGTCTTTACCAGAATTCGAACTTGAAAAAGGTCCCGTCTCTGGCACAATAGGCAGTTATGGTACCGTTCCATCAAGCAGTCGTCAATATAGTACTATTATTAGTTAAGTTTACAACAAATATAATACAAGAACAACCAAGCAAGAGCACACCGAGAACATTACAATACAATGACTCAATTTAGGACAGCAATCAATCAATTTTCACAGTTTATTTTAATAAAAGCATAGCTAAATATCATACAAACAAATACAAAATCACATGCAAATAAAGAAATATTCGCCTAAGCAAGACGATAAAGAGAAAGTGCGATTGAAATCACTCGTAATCGCCAGCATGCTGCAACAGCTTTTTACCTTAAGTATAACTACGTGCAGATAGGATGTGGTTCACAATATTATGTTGCTCGAAGTGAAATTGAATTCTGTTATTTTTCCAGACAGAATCCGGCGTTTTAATCTTTATCAGCAATCTAACGAAATTGCTTTAGTTGCTTTTAACTTAATCTCAACTATATCACACGCGACACTACTTTCGTCATACATTGAAGTAAAAATGTTATTTTAACTTAATGTTACCCTTTTTTAAATATTGCTTCATACCTTTAAGAGGTTAACAACGATATTTAATTCATAAATAAAAATGTGCATTCTATTCTATTTTCCAGTTTTATTTCAAACGTTTCAAGTGATAACAAAAATATTTCTAATGTCAAAAGTGATGGCCGAGCGTATTTTTGCCATGGAACTATTTATTACACGAACTAAGTACTCATAACTTCAGTGGTGTTTGCATAAAACAAACAATATTGCAAAAATATCGTAATATTTGGAAAACTATTTAGATGATATTAAAACTTTATAACATTTTTCAATGTGTTCAAGTGACTATGATAGGATATTGTTTGTTTATAAGACTAGTAATTACTTGTTTTGATTGATTAAATCACAAATATACTAAGAGTGAGATATCACATTTTCGTATTGTTTTTTGTAGTTTAGGAACATATTTTTTTCTATCTTATTATTTTTTTATCTTTATAACTAGTCTGGCCATAAATACTGTTACATAAAACCTTTCCTTTGCTTCACCTTTTTGATTTGAAATTTGGAACATTATGTTTATTATTTTAAAAACTTCTTTCGATTTCGCGCTATGTCACATATTTTTTTCTTGTTCATTATCAAATTACAATATGAAATGGGGTGAAAACTCTGAGGGTGATAAGGACAATAGGATTGCAGTGATCGACTTGCACAAAGTGGATAGAGTCGTCGCTCATATTCCAGACACTTCAAAAGCTTGGTATCAGCCGTATATTCGTATTTCGTACTATAAACGAATCACTTCAACTTTTTATTTTTTATACATCTATTGTCTCTTTTAGGATTATGTTCTATAAGGAGATACTCCTATAGTTAAAGAATATTAAAAAAAAAATACTTACTTCGTTCTCACACTTCTCCGACACTGTTTTCATATGAGTAATTTTCTTTTTATTCTTGAATACTAGAGGGGAAACAGCATCCATGAAGCCGGTCTTAGAATATTTATTATGCTTAACAACGCCCACCTAACAGAAAATAGGGTTTTACAAGAAATTTGTTCAGAAATAAATCATAACATCTATAAAGGAAGTAAGTCATAAACATCTGATATATGCACAACTTAGTGTTCTTTTCAGTCGGTCTAGTTTTATCTGAAATTATATTTGATAACGAATAGCACGAGTAAATGCTTATAGTTCATACAAAACAAATCTTTGTCTAACATTCCATAACATAATAAATTTAGTTAAAATGTATAAATTAACATTAAAATGCTACAAAGGTATTTCTACAATAAGGTCATACTATAAGGAATGAGCCTCATTCCTAAAAAGTTTATTGTCTTTATAAAAGAAAATATACGTTCAAATCCTATATTTCCTAAATATAATTGTGATTACATAGATTTTTTTATGTGTCCGAAACTATGATTTTTTCTAAAAGCGATCTTCAGTAGGTTAGTTACCTAAATTTTGAAAAGTGGTTAATAATATACCTTAATTTGTATTTTACCCCAAAAAAATGTTATCTTGAATAAAGACGAATATTTACAATATGTATTTTGCATTTTAAAAAACCAATTTAAATTTACCTTGTAAGCGCTCAAGACTGTCATGGCGTCTTGATTTACGTCACGCCGTGCAAAACAAACAATACTCTGTACGACGGTTGTTAGAATTATTTAATTAACAATTAATCCCTTGTATTACAAGTACTGTATAGTGCCTCAGTGGTAAAGCACGAGCTTAAATACGCCAGACAAATTATTTACATATGTTACAAACAATCCACAATTGCGGAAAAATTAAAATCTTGCAAGGAGGGATGGTATTCATTGTTTATCAACACATACAAGAATGTCTTTTTGTAAAGATCATTTTGATGTAAGTATTTTTGTGTGTTTAATCTATAAACATATCAAAACAATAAAAATATACCTATATATTTAGACAATAAGTGATTCCACTAAACTGAAAAACTATTAAATTTATAATAATATTATTTGTGTATACTCGAAGTTTTAATATTGCGGAATTCTGATGAACAAAAATCATTTAAGATACTAGGGTAACGGATAGACACACATATATTATACATAGATATGTAAAATTCACAGATACAGGCTTCTTAAATATGCAAAGTCTGTTTTTCTATATTAAATAGAAAATTAGCTTCGTAAATGTTTACAAAGCACAACTTTATCTAGATGTTTTTGCAAAATACTTTAAAAACAAGGCAGAAACAATTATAGTAAATTGACGGAATTGAGAGGCCTATAGTTGTCAAAGTATTAAGGAATGTGGAGACTACATCAATCAATCTTTATTATTCAACTTACCGGTACTGTGTACCAATAGTGTCAAATGAAATATTTAATACTTTAAATTAGTTTAAAATAACTTTATCAGATGCCACTATTGTTAATCATATAAATTTCAATATTATATCAAACATATATAGGTAACTTTATGTGTATAAACTGTCACTCTCAACTGTACCTGAACACTAGCTGGAGTTTTACTAATAACAGAAATATTGTGTAACAATCATAGATGTTGACGATACACATTCATTCTTTATGCATTCGAAAACCTTGACAGAATTAGTTTTTCCGCGAGCATATCGGTGATCTAGATGAACAGGGTGGTGTGAACCGACATATTATTTTGGCGACACCACCATGTTTATTTTTGAATACATATTATTTTTAATTAGTTTCATAGTTATGGTGCTCAACATATCATAACTATTGAGAAAATAGTGAAATTAAACACTGATTTCTAAAAGAAAAATTCGAAAGTGTTGTGTTACTACTCTGTTCATCTAAGCCAAAGATATATTCAACTTTGTGGATATGTTGAGCTCCATCTGTTATGTATAAAATTTTCTTCAGTAACTACGATATACAATGTGTCCCGTCACCAATGTCGGAGCATTTAATGGTGTGAAATATGGCATTTGTTATCGACAAATTGCCCCTTAAATTTGGTTATTCTTAAAAAGCCAATAATTAAAAAATACACAAAACAGAATCTATTTGTTTTTCTTTAATTATATTTTTTTATATTTTTTATTCCATGACAATTGAAACATGACGGCTGTGTAACTGTTGTCTACATCAGAATAAAACACTTTTTTACGGATTTTTGCGCATGTTTTATTTTATTTTAAATTTAATCCTGACGTTTCGACTCCTTTACAGGAGCCGTGATCACAGGATGACTAAGATGATGGTTGTCATGTATTTTCTACTACCTTCACAATATTTTAATCGGGCACGTTCCTAATTATTAAATTATTTTATATAAATCAAGTTGTTTTATTTTATATTAAAACATTATTTAGTTATTTAATTAATTCTCACTACGATTACATTGTATACTACTGAGTCTACTACCAGTTCGGAAATTGGGAGGGCCTTCCGAGAAGAACTGGCGAAAGAAACTCGGGCAGGGGGACCGACCTCCATCTTACTGTTTAATTATTTGCAAAAAGAGCTAACTACATCATCAGGTCTTGCAGTGTGTGTTTTTGTAGGTATTAATTTATTAATTATGGGGTCCCAAGCAGGTGGAACGCTCCAACCTTCGTCTCTATTGAAATTAGGATGTTTCTTAATTTCAATAGCCTCGCGTAGCATCCTAGGAACAAATCTTTGTTCTCTAGCGAGAATTTGTGGTTTATCAAAACGAATATAGTGGTTTGGCCCCTCAAAAGCATGCTCACACACTGCAGACCTATTATCGCGCCTATGTTTCATGTCAGCTACGTGTTCTTTAATGCGCGTCCCTATACTTCTCTTTGTTTGCCCGATGTATGAGAGCCCACAGTCACAATCGATTTTGTAGACACCCGCTGCCTGAAGGGGTATATTACACTTGACCGATCGTAAGAATTGGTCAATCTTCCTGGCTGGTTTAAAGTAAGTTTTAATAGAAACCCGCTTCAGAATATTCCCAATCTTGTCAGTGACCCCCTTCATGTAGGGAAGGACAGCAGGTTGGCGCTCTACTGTGGCTGGTTTGGCGCGGCATCTGTGACGCAGTCTTGGTACTCGCAACTTGTTATCTTGTAGTACTTGCTTGACATGCTGAAGTTCAGCAGTCAGATGTTGTTGGTCACAGATGCCGCGAGCTCTCTGAAACAAAGATTTCCCTACGGTAGCTAACTGTATAGGATGGTGGTGAGAGTCACCATTTAAATATCTATCGGTATGAGTTGCCTTTCTGTACACTGTATGACTAAGGGTTTGATTTGGATTCCTGCTGATTTGAATATCTAGGAAGGCTATTTTATTGTCTGTCTCTAATTCCATAGTAAATTGTATGTTGGGATGAACGGAATTAAGGTGACTTAAAAAGACAGAAACCATATCTCTTGGTAATATAGCAAATGTGTCATCTACATACCTTTTGTAAAAGCGTGGACACACCGGTGCCGTCGCTAGGGCCCTTTCCTCAAAGTCCTCCATGAATATGTCGGCGACTATGGGTGATACAGGAGAGCCCATTGCTACACCATCCACTTGTAGGTAGAATTCATCATTCCACAAGAGATAGCCCGATGTTAGGCAGTGTTCCAGTAATTTTGAATATTCACTTGGTATATTGTGTTTCTCTAGTCTCTTCCTAGTGACATCAATGCAATCTTGAACAGGTAAGCTTGTGAATAAAGATTGGACATCGAAGCTAACCATAGTTTCATCATCAGTGAGACGTAGGTGTTGTATCTCACTAACAAAATGGTAGGAATCCTTTACATAGGCAGTTGTTTTACCCCTTAGTGGTGATAGTATTTTAGCTACGTGTTTAGCCAAACGGTAGGTTGGTGAGTCAATTTGGCTAACGATGGGACGTAGCGGTACATCTTGTTTGTGTATTTTCGGCAACCCATACAACTTCGGCGGTTTAGGGCAGGAAGGAATAAGATAGTTGACGTCAAGATCTAATACCTCGGAATGCGTCTTGATGAGTTCACTGGTTTTCTTCAGTACCTTAGAAGTTTGGTCGTTTTTAACTTTTTTGTATGTGTTCTCATCCGACAAGAGCTGGAGCATTTTATCATTATAATCTGACGTATCCATTACTACCGTGGCATTGCCTTTGTCTGCTCGGAGGATTGTAAGATCAGATTTATTTCGCAGGTTTTTTAATGCGTTATATTCATTATAAGAGAGGTTAGGTTTCGGCGGTTTACTACGTCGTAGAACAGATGAAATGTCTTGACGGATTGCCTCCATATCCTCCTTTTTGAAGTTATTTTTAACCAAACAATCCTCAACGTTACATATAATGTCCTCATACGGTATCCTGCGAGGGGCAACCGCGAAGTTTAATCCTTTTTCTAAAACTTTTAAAGTAGGTTCATCCAATGTTTGTTTTGATAAATTGACAACTGCGCGGGATTGGTTAGGAACTCTATGGTCTGTGGTGGTATTACAGTCTGCGTTCCGATACTTATAATGACGGGTTGTTTCTAGTCTCTGGTATTTTGAGATTTGTCTATTCCTACATTCATTATATTTTGCTGTTTCTCGTTTATGAAGCAAATTTATGCAGTTATTAAAGTCTTCCCTAGACAGTTGTATTTTTAACTCATTGGATGAACAATCAATTTTATTATTTAATATATTTAAGTTAAAACGATGCTCCCGAATCAAACTGATTAGTAGTTTTTTGCTTGCCTGTTGTAAGATCCTGGCGCTCCCACGTATGTCACACTTAGGAGTGATTCGGACACAGTGCGGGATGAGACCTTGGTCACGGCATCTCTTCAAGAAATTCAAAGATGTTATCTTTCTTGCGCGCTTAGTCATCAGGTCTTCCAACCGGCGGATTTTGTTGGCGATGTCCAGCCCGTACTGGTTAACATATTTAGTTCTTACACTTCCGCGCACATTACACATCAGAATAAAACACTTTTTTACGGATTTTTGCGCATGTTTTATTTTATTTTAAATTTAATCCTGACGTTTCGACTCCTTTACAGGAGCCGTGATCACAGGATGACTAAGATGATGGTTGTCATGTATTTTCTACTACCTTCACAATATTTTAATCGGGCACGTTCCTAATTATTAAATTATTTTATATAAATCAAGTTGTTTTATTTTATATTAAAACATTATTTAGTTATTTAATTAATTCTCACTACGATTACATTGTATACTACTGAGTCTACTACCAGTTCGGAAATTGGGAGGGCCTTCCGAGAAGAACTGGCGAAAGAAACTCGGGCAGGGGGACCGACCTCCATCTTACTGTTTAATTATTTGCAAAAAGAGCTAACTACATCATCAGGTCTTGCAGTGTGTGTTTTTGTAGGTATTAATTTATTAATTATGGGGTCCCAAGCAGGTGGAACGCTCCAACCTTCGTCTCTATTGAAATTAGGATGTTTCTTAATTTCAATAGCCTCGCGTAGCATCCTAGGAACAAATCTTTGTTCTCTAGCGAGAATTTGTGGTTTATCAAAACGAATATAGTGGTTTGGCCCCTCAAAAGCATGCTCACACACTGCAGACCTATTATCGCGCCTATGTTTCATGTCAGCTACGTGTTCTTTAATGCGCGTCCCTATACTTCTCTTTGTTTGCCCGATGTATGAGAGCCCACAGTCACAATCGATTTTGTAGACACCCGCTGCCTGAAGGGGTATATTACACTTGACCGATCGTAAGAATTGGTCAATCTTCCTGGCTGGTTTAAAGTAAGTTTTAATAGAAACCCGCTTCAGAATATTCCCAATCTTGTCAGTGACCCCCTTCATGTAGGGAAGGACAGCAGGTTGGCGCTCTACTGTGGCTGGTTTGGCGCGGCTTCTGTGACGCAGTCTTGGTACTCGCAACTTGTTATCTTGTAGTACTTGCTTGACATGCTGAAGTTCAGCAGTCAGATGTTGTTGGTCACAGATGCCGCGAGCTCTCTGAAACAAAGATTTCCCTACGGTAGCTAACTGTATAGGATGGTGGTGAGAGTCACCATTTAAATATCTATCGGTATGAGTTGCCTTTCTGTACACTGTATGACTAAGGGTTTGATTTGGATTCCTGCTGATTTGAATATCTAGGAAGGCTATTTTATTGTCTGTCTCTAATTCCATAGTAAATTGTATGTTGGGATGAACGGAATTAAGGTGACTTAAAAAGACAGAAACCATATCTCTTGGTAATATAGCAAATGTGTCATCTACATACCTTTTGTAAAAGCGTGGACACACCGGTGCCGTCGCTAGGGCCCTTT
Organism: Calamotropha paludella; assembly: GCA_927399485.1. NCBI lineage: Eukaryota > Metazoa > Arthropoda > Insecta > Lepidoptera > Crambidae > Calamotropha > Calamotropha paludella. The sequence goes on along the minus strand of OV656803.1, from coordinate 11,224,980 downwards.
CCTCAAAGTCCTCCATGAATATGTCGGCGACTATGGGTGATACAGGAGAGCCCATTGCTACACCATCCACTTGTAGGTAGAATTCATCATTCCACAAGAGATAGCCCGATGTTAGGCAGTGTTCCAGTAATTTTGAATATTCACTTGGTATATTGTGTTTCTCTAGTCTCTTCCTAGTGACATCAATGCAATCTTGAACAGGTAAGCTTGTGAATAAAGATTGGACATCGAAGCTAACCATAGTTTCATCATCAGTGAGACGTAGGTGTTGTATCTCACTAACAAAATGGTAGGAATCCTTTACATAGGCAGTTGTTTTACCCCTTAGTGGTGATAGTATTTTAGCTACGTGTTTAGCCAAACGGTAGGTTGGTGAGTCAATTTGGCTAACGATGGGACGTAGCGGTACATCTTGTTTGTGTATTTTCGGCAACCCATACAACTTCGGCGGTTTAGGGCAGGAAGGAATAAGATAGTTGACGTCAAGATCTAATACCTCGGAATGCGTCTTGATGAGTTCACTGGTTTTCTTCAGTACCTTAGAAGTTTGGTCGTTTTTAACTTTTTTGTATGTGTTCTCATCCGACAAGAGCTGGAGCATTTTATCATTATAATCTGACGTATCCATTACTACCGTGGCATTGCCTTTGTCTGCTCGGAGGATTGTAAGATCAGATTTATTTCGCAGGTTTTTTAATGCGTTATATTCATTATAAGAGAGGTTAGGTTTCGGCGGTTTACTACGTCGTAGAACAGATGAAATGTCTTGACGGATTGCCTCCATATCCTCCTTTTTGAAGTTATTTTTAACCAAACAATCCTCAACGTTACATATAATGTCCTCATACGGTATCCTGCGAGGGGCAACCGCGAAGTTTAATCCTTTTTCTAAAACTTTTAAAGTAGGTTCATCCAATGTTTGTTTTGATAAATTGACAACTGCGCGGGATTGGTTAGGAACTCTATGGTCTGTGGTGGTATTACAGTCTGCGTTCCGATACTTATAATGACGGGTTGTTTCTAGTCTCTGGTATTTTGAGATTTGTCTATTCCTACATTCATTATATTTTGCTGTTTCTCGTTTATGAAGCAAATTTATGCAGTTATTAAAGTCTTCCCTAGACAGTTGTATTTTTAACTCATTGGATGAACAATCAATTTTATTATTTAATATATTTAAGTTAAAACGATGCTCCCGAATCAAACTGATTAGTAGTTTTTTGCTTGCCTGTTGTAAGATCCTGGCGCTCCCACGTATGTCACACTTAGGAGTGATTCGGACACAGTGCGGGATGAGACCTTGGTCACGGCATCTCTTCAAGAAATTCAAAGATGTTATCTTTCTTGCGCGCTTAGTCATCAGGTCTTCCAACCGGCGGATTTTGTTGGCGATGTCCAGCCCGTACTGGTTAACATATTTAGTTCTTACACTTCCGCGCACATTACACATCAGAATAAAACACTTTTTTACGGATTTTTGCGCATGTTTTATTTTATTTTAAATTTAATCCTGACGTTTCGACTCCTTTACAGGAGCCGTGATCACAGGATGACTAAGATGATGGTTGTCATGTATTTTCTACTACCTTCACAATATTTTAATCGGGCACGTTCCTAATTATTAAATTATTTTATATAAATCAAGTTGTTTTATTTTATATTAAAACATTATTTAGTTATTTAATTAATTCTCACTACGATTACATTGTATACTACTGAGTCTACTACCAGTTCGGAAATTGGGAGGGCCTTCCGAGAAGAACTGGCGAAAGAAACTCGGGCAGGGGGACCGACCTCCATCTTACTGTTTAATTATTTGCAAAAAGAGCTAACTACATCATCAGGTCTTGCAGTGTGTGTTTTTGTAGGTATTAATTTATTAATTATGGGGTCCCAAGCAGGTGGAACGCTCCAACCTTCGTCTCTATTGAAATTAGGATGTTTCTTAATTTCAATAGCCTCGCGTAGCATCCTAGGAACAAATCTTTGTTCTCTAGCGAGAATTTGTGGTTTATCAAAACGAATATAGTGGTTTGGCCCCTCAAAAGCATGCTCACACACTGCAGACCTATTATCGCGCCTATGTTTCATGTCAGCTACGTGTTCTTTAATGCGCGTCCCTATACTTCTCTTTGTTTGCCCGATGTATGAGAGCCCACAGTCACAATCGATTTTGTAGACACCCGCTGCCTGAAGGGGTATATTACACTTGACCGATCGTAAGAATTGGTCAATCTTCCTGGCTGGTTTAAAGTAAGTTTTAATAGAAACCCGCTTCAGAATATTCCCAATCTTGTCAGTGACCCCCTTCATGTAGGGAAGGACAGCAGGTTGGCGCTCTACTGTGGCTGGTTTGGCGCGGCTTCTGTGACGCAGTCTTGGTACTCGCAACTTGTTATCTTGTAGTACTTGCTTGACATGCTGAAGTTCAGCAGTCAGATGTTGTTGGTCACAGATGCCGCGAGCTCTCTGAAACAAAGATTTCCCTACGGTAGCTAACTGTATAGGATGGTGGTGAGAGTCACCATTTAAATATCTATCGGTATGAGTTGCCTTTCTGTACACTGTATGACTAAGGGTTTGATTTGGATTCCTGCTGATTTGAATATCTAGGAAGGCTATTTTATTGTCTGTCTCTAATTCCATAGTAAATTGTATGTTGGGATGAACGGAATTAAGGTGACTTAAAAAGACAGAAACCATATCTCTTGGTAATATAGCAAATGTGTCATCTACATACCTTTTGTAAAAGCGTGGACACACCGGTGCCGTCGCTAGGGCCCTTTCCTCAAAGTCCTCCATGAATATGTCGGCGACTATGGGTGATACAGGAGAGCCCATTGCTACACCATCCACTTGTAGGTAGAATTCATCATTCCACAAGAGATAGCCCGATGTTAGGCAGTGTTCCAGTAATTTTGAATATTCACTTGGTATATTGTGTTTCTCTAGTCTCTTCCTAGTGACATCAATGCAATCTTGAACAGGTAAGCTTGTGAATAAAGATTGGACATCGAAGCTAACCATAGTTTCATCATCAGTGAGACGTAGGTGTTGTATCTCACTAACAAAATGGTAGGAATCCTTTACATAGGCAGTTGTTTTACCCCTTAGTGGTGATAGTATTTTAGCTACGTGTTTAGCCAAACGGTAGGTTGGTGAGTCAATTTGGCTAACGATGGGACGTAGCGGTACATCTTGTTTGTGTATTTTCGGCAACCCATACAACTTCGGCGGTTTAGGGCAGGAAGGAATAAGATAGTTGACGTCAAGATCTAATACCTCGGAATGCGTCTTGATGAGTTCACTGGTTTTCTTCAGTACCTTAGAAGTTTGGTCGTTTTTAACTTTTTTGTATGTGTTCTCATCCGACAAGAGCTGGAGCATTTTATCATTATAATCTGACGTATCCATTACTACCGTGGCATTGCCTTTGTCTGCTCGGAGGATTGTAAGATCAGATTTATTTCGCAGGTTTTTTAATGCGTTATATTCATTATAAGAGAGGTTAGGTTTCGGCGGTTTACTACGTCGTAGAACAGATGAAATGTCTTGACGGATTGCCTCCATATCCTCCTTTTTGAAGTTATTTTTAACCAAACAATCCTCAACGTTACATATAATGTCCTCATACGGTATCCTGCGAGGGGCAACCGCGAAGTTTAATCCTTTTTCTAAAACTTTTAAAGTAGGTTCATCCAATGTTTGTTTTGATAAATTGACAACTGCGCGGGATTGGTTAGGAACTCTATGGTCTGTGGTGGTATTACAGTCTGCGTTCCGATACTTATAATGACGGGTTGTTTCTAGTCTCTGGTATTTTGAGATTTGTCTATTCCTACATTCATTATATTTTGCTGTTTCTCGTTTATGAAGCAAATTTATGCAGTTATTAAAGTCTTCCCTAGACAGTTGTATTTTTAACTCATTGGATGAACAATCAATTTTATTATTTAATATATTTAAGTTAAAACGATGCTCCCGAATCAAACTGATTAGTAGTTTTTTGCTTGCCTGTTGTAAGATCCTGGCGCTCCCACGTATGTCACACTTAGGAGTGATTCGGACACAGTGCGGGATGAGACCTTGGTCACGGCATCTCTTCAAGAAATTCAAAGATGTTATCTTTCTTGCGCGCTTAGTCATCAGGTCTTCCAACCGGCGGATTTTGTTGGCGATGTCCAGCCCGTACTGGTTAACATATTTAGTTCTTACACTTCCGCGCACATTACACATCAGAATAAAACACTTTTTTACGGATTTTTGCGCATGTTTTATTTTATTTTAAATTTAATCCTGACGTTTCGACTCCTTTACAGGAGCCGTGATCACAGGATGACTAAGATGATGGTTGTCATGTATTTTCTACTACCTTCACAATATTTTAATCGGGCACGTTCCTGATTATTAAATTATTTTATATAAATCAAGTTGTTTTATTTTATATTAAAACATTATTTAGTTATTTAATTAATTCTCACTACGATTACATTGTATACTACTGAGTCTACTACCAGTTCGGAAATTGGGAGGGCCTTCCGAGAAGAACTGGCGAAAGAAACTCGGGCAGGGGGACCGACCTCCATCTTACTGTTTAATTATTTGCAAAAAGAGCTAACTACATCATCAGGTCTTGCAGTGTGTGTTTTTGTAGGTATTAATTTATTAATTATGGGGTCCCAAGCAGGTGGAACGCTCCAACCTTCGTCTCTATTGAAATTAGGATGTTTCTTAATTTCAATAGCCTCGCGTAGCATCCTAGGAACAAATCTTTGTTCTCTAGCGAGAATTTGTGGTTTATCAAAACGAATATAGTGGTTTGGCCCCTCAAAAGCATGCTCACACACTGCAGACCTATTATCGCGCCTATGTTTCATGTCAGCTACGTGTTCTTTAATGCGCGTCCCTATACTTCTCTTTGTTTGCCCGATGTATGAGAGCCCACAGTCACAATCGATTTTGTAGACACCCGCTGCCTGAAGGGGTATATTACACTTGACCGATCGTAAGAATTGGTCAATCTTCCTGGCTGGTTTAAAGTAAGTTTTAATAGAAACCCGCTTCAGAATATTCCCAATCTTGTCAGTGACCCCCTTCATGTAGGGAAGGACAGCAGGTTGGCGCTCTACTGTGGCTGGTTTGGCGCGGCTTCTGTGACGCAGTCTTGGTACTCGCAACTTGTTATCTTGTAGTACTTGCTTGACATGCTGAAGTTCAGCAGTCAGATGTTGTTGGTCACAGATGCCGCGAGCTCTCTGAAACAAAGATTTCCCTACGGTAGCTAACTGTATAGGATGGTGGTGAGAGTCACCATTTAAATATCTATCGGTATGAGTTGCCTTTCTGTACACTGTATGACTAAGGGTTTGATTTGGATTCCTGCTGATTTGAATATCTAGGAAGGCTATTTTATTGTCTGTCTCTAATTCCATAGTAAATTGTATGTTGGGATGAACGGAATTAAGGTGACTTAAAAAGACAGAAACCATATCTCTTGGTAATATAGCAAATGTGTCATCTACATACCTTTTGTAAAAGCGTGGACACACCGGTGCCGTCGCTAGGGCCCTTTCCTCAAAGTCCTCCATGAATATGTCGGCGACTATGGGTGATACAGGAGAGCCCATTGCTACACCATCCACTTGTAGGTAGAATTCATCATTCCACAAGAGATAGCCCGATGTTAGGCAGTGTTCCAGTAATTTTGAATATTCACTTGGTATATTGTGTTTCTCTAGTCTCTTCCTAGTGACATCAATGCAATCTTGAACAGGTAAGCTTGTGAATAAAGATTGGACATCGAAGCTAACCATAGTTTCATCATCAGTGAGACGTAGGTGTTGTATCTCACTAACAAAATGGTAGGAATCCTTTACATAGGCAGTTGTTTTACCCCTTAGTGGTGATAGTATTTTAGCTACGTGTTTAGCCAAACGGTAGGTTGGTGAGTCAATTTGGCTAACGATGGGACGTAGCGGTACATCTTGTTTGTGTATTTTCGGCAACCCATACAACTTCGGCGGTTTAGGGCAGGAAGGAATAAGATAGTTGACGTCAAGATCTAATACCTCGGAATGCGTCTTGATGAGTTCACTGGTTTTCTTCAGTACCTTAGAAGTTTGGTCGTTTTTAACTTTTTTGTATGTGTTCTCATCCGACAAGAGCTGGAGCATTTTATCATTATAATCTGACGTATCCATTACTACCGTGGCATTGCCTTTGTCTGCTCGGAGGATTGTAAGATCAGATTTATTTCGCAGGTTTTTTAATGCGTTATATTCATTATAAGAGAGGTTAGGTTTCGGCGGTTTACTACGTCGTAGAACAGATGAAATGTCTTGACGGATTGCCTCCATATCCTCCTTTTTGAAGTTATTTTTAACCAAACAATCCTCAACGTTACATATAATGTCCTCATACGGTATCCTGCGAGGGGCAACCGCGAAGTTTAATCCTTTTTCTAAAACTTTTAAAGTAGGTTCATCCAATGTTTGTTTTGATAAATTGACAACTGCGCGGGATTGGTTAGGAACTCTATGGTCTGTGGTGGTATTACAGTCTGCGTTCCGATACTTATAATGACGGGTTGTTTCTAGTCTCTGGTATTTTGAGATTTGTCTATTCCTACATTCATTATATTTTGCTGTTTCTCGTTTATGAAGCAAATTTATGCAGTTATTAAAGTCTTCCCTAGACAGTTGTATTTTTAACTCATTGGATGAACAATCAATTTTATTATTTAATATATTTAAGTTAAAACGATGCTCCCGAATCAAACTGATTAGTAGTTTTTTGCTTGCCTGTTGTAAGATCCTGGCGCTCCCACGTATGTCACACTTAGGAGTGATTCGGACACAGTGCGGGATGAGACCTTGGTCACGGCATCTCTTCAAGAAATTCAAAGATGTTATCTTTCTTGCGCGCTTAGTCATCAGGTCTTCCAACCGGCGGATTTTGTTGGCGATGTCCAGCCCGTACTGGTTAACATATTTAGTTCTTACACTTCCGCGCACATTACACATCAGAATAAAACACTTTTTTACGGATTTTTGCGCATGTTTTATTTTATTTTAAATTTAATCCTGACGTTTCGACTCCTTTACAGGAGCCGTGATCACAGGATGACTAAGATGATGGTTGTCATGTATTTTCTACTACCTTCACAATATTTTAATCGGGCACGTTCCTAATTATTAAATTATTTTATATAAATCAAGTTGTTTTATTTTATATTAAAACATTATTTAGTTATTTAATTAATTCTCACTACGATTACATTGTATACTACTGAGTCTACTACCAGTTCGGAAATTGGGAGGGCCTTCCGAGAAGAACTGGCGAAAGAAACTCGGGCAGGGGGACCGACCTCCATCTTACTGTTTAATTATTTGCAAAAAGAGCTAACTACATCATCAGGTCTTGCAGTGTGTGTTTTTGTAGGTATTAATTTATTAATTATGGGGTCCCAAGCAGGTGGAACGCTCCAACCTTCGTCTCTATTGAAATTAGGATGTTTCTTAATTTCAATAGCCTCGCGTAGCATCCTAGGAACAAATCTTTGTTCTCTAGCGAGAATTTGTGGTTTATCAAAACGAATATAGTGGTTTGGCCCCTCAAAAGCATGCTCACACACTGCAGACCTATTATCGCGCCTATGTTTCATGTCAGCTACGTGTTCTTTAATGCGCGTCCCTATACTTCTCTTTGTTTGCCCGATGTATGAGAGCCCACAGTCACAATCGATTTTGTAGACACCCGCTGCCTGAAGGGGTATATTACACTTGACCGATCGTAAGAATTGGTCAATCTTCCTGGCTGGTTTAAAGTAAGTTTTAATAGAAACCCGCTTCAGAATATTCCCAATCTTGTCAGTGACCCCCTTCATGTAGGGAAGGACAGCAGGTTGGCGCTCTACTGTGGCTGGTTTGGCGCGGCTTCTGTGACGCAGTCTTGGTACTCGCAACTTGTTATCTTGTAGTACTTGCTTGACATGCTGAAGTTCAGCAGTCAGATGTTGTTGGTCACAGATGCCGCGAGCTCTCTGAAACAAAGATTTCCCTACGGTAGCTAACTGTATAGGATGGTGGTGAGAGTCACCATTTAAATATCTATCGGTATGAGTTGCCTTTCTGTACACTGTATGACTAAGGGTTTGATTTGGATTCCTGCTGATTTGAATATCTAGGAAGGCTATTTTATTGTCTGTCTCTAATTCCATAGTAAATTGTATGTTGGGATGAACGGAATTAAGGTGACTTAAAAAGACAGAAACCATATCTCTTGGTAATATAGCAAATGTGTCATCTACATACCTTTTGTAAAAGCGTGGACACACCGGTGCCGTCGCTAGGGCCCTTTCCTCAAAGTCCTCCATGAATATGTCGGCGACTATGGGTGATACAGGAGAGCCCATTGCTACACCATCCACTTGTAGGTAGAATTCATCATTCCACAAGAGATAGCCCGATGTTAGGCAGTGTTCCAGTAATTTTGAATATTCACTTGGTATATTGTGTTTCTCTAGTCTCTTCCTAGTGACATCAATGCAATCTTGAACAGGTAAGCTTGTGAATAAAGATTGGACATCGAAGCTAACCATAGTTTCATCATCAGTGAGACGTAGGTGTTGTATCTCACTAACAAAATGGTAGGAATCCTTTACATAGGCAGTTGTTTTACCCCTTAGTGGTGATAGTATTTTAGCTACGTGTTTAGCCAAACGGTAGGTTGGTGAGTCAATTTGGCTAACGATGGGACGTAGCGGTACATCTTGTTTGTGTATTTTCGGCAACCCATACAACTTCGGCGGTTTAGGGCAGGAAGGAATAAGATAGTTGACGTCAAGATCTAATACCTCGGAATGCGTCTTGATGAGTTCACTGGTTTTCTTCAGTACCTTAGAAGTTTGGTCGTTTTTAACTTTTTTGTATGTGTTCTCATCCGACAAGAGCTGGAGCATTTTATCATTATAATCTGACGTATCCATTACTACCGTGGCATTGCCTTTGTCTGCTCGGAGGATTGTAAGATCAGATTTATTTCGCAGGTTTTTTAATGCGTTATATTCATTATAAGAGAGGTTAGGTTTCGGCGGTTTACTACGTCGTAGAACAGATGAAATGTCTTGACGGATTGCCTCCATATCCTCCTTTTTGAAGTTATTTTTAACCAAACAATCCTCAACGTTACATATAATGTCCTCATACGGTATCCTGCGAGGGGCAACCGCGAAGTTTAATCCTTTTTCTAAAACTTTTAAAGTAGGTTCATCCAATGTTTGTTTTGATAAATTGACAACTGCGCGGGATTGGTTAGGAACTCTATGGTCTGTGGTGGTATTACAGTCTGCGTTCCGATACTTATAATGACGGGTTGTTTCTAGTCTCTGGTATTTTGAGATTTGTCTATTCCTACATTCATTATATTTTGCTGTTTCTCGTTTATGAAGCAAATTTATGCAGTTATTAAAGTCTTCCCTAGACAGTTGTATTTTTAACTCATTGGATGAACAATCAATTTTATTATTTAATATATTTAAGTTAAAACGATGCTCCCGAATCAAACTGATTAGTAGTTTTTTGCTTGCCTGTTGTAAGATCCTGGCGCTCCCACGTATGTCACACTTAGGAGTGATTCGGACACAGTGCGGGATGAGACCTTGGTCACGGCATCTCTTCAAGAAATTCAAAGATGTTATCTTTCTTGCGCGCTTAGTCATCAGGTCTTCCAACCGGCGGATTTTGTTGGCGATGTCCAGCCCGTACTGGTTAACATATTTAGTTCTTACACTTCCGCGCACATTACACATCAGAATAAAACACTTTTTTACGGATTTTTGCGCATGTTTTATTTTATTTTAAATTTAATCCTGACGTTTCGACTCCTTTACAGGAGCCGTGATCACAGGATGACTAAGATGATGGTTGTCATGTATTTTCTACTACCTTCACAATATTTTAATCGGGCACGTTCCTAATTATTAAATTATTTTATATAAATCAAGTTGTTTTATTTTATATTAAAACATTATTTAGTTATTTAATTAATTCTCACTACGATTACATTGTATACTACTGAGTCTACTACCAGTTCGGAAATTGGGAGGGCCTTCCGAGAAGAACTGGCGAAAGAAACTCGGGCAGGGGGACCGACCTCCATCTTACTGTTTAATTATTTGCAAAAAGAGCTAACTACATCATCAGGTCTTGCAGTGTGTGTTTTTGTAGGTATTAATTTATTAATTATGGGGTCCCAAGCAGGTGGAACGCTCCAACCTTCGTCTCTATTGAAATTAGGATGTTTCTTAATTTCAATAGCCTCGCGTAGCATCCTAGGAACAAATCTTTGTTCTCTAGCGAGAATTTGTGGTTTATCAAAACGAATATAGTGGTTTGGCCCCTCAAAAGCATGCTCACACACTGCAGACCTATTATCGCGCCTATGTTTCATGTCAGCTACGTGTTCTTTAATGCGCGTCCCTATACTTCTCTTTGTTTGCCCGATGTATGAGAGCCCACAGTCACAATCGATTTTGTAGACACCCGCTGCCTGAAGGGGTATATTACACTTGACCGATCGTAAGAATTGGTCAATCTTCCTGGCTGGTTTAAAGTAAGTTTTAATAGAAACCCGCTTCAGAATATTCCCAATCTTGTCAGTGACCCCCTTCATGTAGGGAAGGACAGCAGGTTGGCGCTCTACTGTGGCTGGTTTGGCGCGGCTTCTGTGACGCAGTCTTGGTACTCGCAACTTGTTATCTTGTAGTACTTGCTTGACATGCTGAAGTTCAGCAGTCAGATGTTGTTGGTCACAGATGCCGCGAGCTCTCTGAAACAAAGATTTCCCTACGGTAGCTAACTGTATAGGATGGTGGTGAGAGTCACCATTTAAATATCTATCGGTATGAGTTGCCTTTCTGTACACTGTATGACTAAGGGTTTGATTTGGATTCCTGCTGATTTGAATATCTAGGAAGGCTATTTTATTGTCTGTCTCTAATTCCATAGTAAATTGTATGTTGGGATGAACGGAATTAAGGTGACTTAAAAAGACAGAAACCATATCTCTTGGTAATATAGCAAATGTGTCATCTACATACCTTTTGTAAAAGCGTGGACACACCGGTGCCGTCGCTAGGGCCCTTTCCTCAAAGTCCTCCATGAATATGTCGGCGACTATGGGTGATACAGGAGAGCCCATTGCTACACCATCCACTTGTAGGTAGAATTCATCATTCCACAAGAGATAGCCCGATGTTAGGCAGTGTTCCAGTAATTTTGAATATTCACTTGGTATATTGTGTTTCTCTAGTCTCTTCCTAGTGACATCAATGCAATCTTGAACAGGTAAGCTTGTGAATAAAGATTGGACATCGAAGCTAACCATAGTTTCATCATCAGTGAGACGTAGGTGTTGTATCTCACTAACAAAATGGTAGGAATCCTTTACATAGGCAGTTGTTTTACCCCTTAGTGGTGATAGTATTTTAGCTACGTGTTTAGCCAAACGGTAGGTTGGTGAGTCAATTTGGCTAACGATGGGACGTAGCGGTACATCTTGTTTGTGTATTTTCGGCAACCCATACAACTTCGGCGGTTTAGGGCAGGAAGGAATAAGATAGTTGACGTCAAGATCTAATACCTCGGAATGCGTCTTGATGAGTTCACTGGTTTTCTTCAGTACCTTAGAAGTTTGGTCGTTTTTAACTTTTTTGTATGTGTTCTCATCCGACAAGAGCTGGAGCATTTTATCATTATAATCTGACGTATCCATTACTACCGTGGCATTGCCTTTGTCTGCTCGGAGGATTGTAAGATCAGATTTATTTCGCAGGTTTTTTAATGCGTTATATTCATTATAAGAGAGGTTAGGTTTCGGCGGTTTACTACGTCGTAGAACAGATGAAATGTCTTGACGGATTGCCTCCATATCCTCCTTTTTGAAGTTATTTTTAACCAAACAATCCTCAACGTTACATATAATGTCCTCATACGGTATCCTGCGAGGGGCAACCGCGAAGTTTAATCCTTTTTCTAAAACTTTTAAAGTAGGTTCATCCAATGTTTGTTTTGATAAATTGACAACTGCGCGGGATTGGTTAGGAACTCTATGGTCTGTGGTGGTATTACAGTCTGCGTTCCGATACTTATAATGACGGGTTGTTTCTAGTCTCTGGTATTTTGAGATTTGTCTATTCCTACATTCATTATATTTTGCTGTTTCTCGTTTATGAAGCAAATTTATGCAGTTATTAAAGTCTTCCCTAGACAGTTGTATTTTTAACTCATTGGATGAACAATCAATTTTATTATTTAATATATTTAAGTTAAAACGATGCTCCCGAATCAAACTGATTAGTAGTTTTTTGCTTGCCTGTTGTAAGATCCTGGCGCTCCCACGTATGTCACACTTAGGAGTGATTCGGACACAGTGCGGGATGAGACCTTGGTCACGGCATCTCTTCAAGAAATTCAAAGATGTTATCTTTCTTGCGCGCTTAGTCATCAGGTCTTCCAACCGGCGGATTTTGTTGGCGATGTCCAGCCCGTACTGGTTAACATATTTAGTTCTTACACTTCCGCGCACATTACACATCAGAATAAAACACTTTTTTACGGATTTTTGCGCATGTTTTATTTTATTTTAAATTTAATCCTGACGTTTCGACTCCTTTACAGGAGCCGTGATCACAGGATGACTAAGATGATGGTTGTCATGTATTTTCTACTACCTTCACAATATTTTAATCGGGCACGTTCCTAATTATTAAATTATTTTATATAAATCAAGTTGTTTTATTTTATATTAAAACATTATTTAGTTATTTAATTAATTCTCACTACGATTACATTGTATACTACTGAGTCTACTACCAGTTCGGAAATTGGGAGGGCCTTCCGAGAAGAACTGGCGAAAGAAACTCGGGCAGGGGGACCGACCTCCATCTTACTGTTTAATTATTTGCAAAAAGAGCTAACTACATCATCAGGTCTTGCAGTGTGTGTTTTTGTAGGTATTAATTTATTAATTATGGGGTCCCAAGCAGGTGGAACGCTCCAACCTTCGTCTCTATTGAAATTAGGATGTTTCTTAATTTCAATAGCCTCGCGTAGCATCCTAGGAACAAATCTTTGTTCTCTAGCGAGAATTTGTGGTTTATCAAAACGAATATAGTGGTTTGGCCCCTCAAAAGCATGCTCACACACTGCAGACCTATTATCGCGCCTATGTTTCATGTCAGCTACGTGTTCTTTAATGCGCGTCCCTATACTTCTCTTTGTTTGCCCGATGTATGAGAGCCCACAGTCACAATCGATTTTGTAGACACCCGCTGCCTGAAGGGGTATATTACACTTGACCGATCGTAAGAATTGGTCAATCTTCCTGGCTGGTTTAAAGTAAGTTTTAATAGAAACCCGCTTCAGAATATTCCCAATCTTGTCAGTGACCCCCTTCATGTAGGGAAGGACAGCAGGTTGGCGCTCTACTGTGGCTGGTTTGGCGCGGCTTCTGTGACGCAGTCTTGGTACTCGCAACTTGTTATCTTGTAGTACTTGCTTGACATGCTGAAGTTCAGCAGTCAGATGTTGTTGGTCACAGATGCCGCGAGCTCTCTGAAACAAAGATTTCCCTACGGTAGCTAACTGTATAGGATGGTGGTGAGAGTCACCATTTAAATATCTATCGGTATGAGTTGCCTTTCTGTACACTGTATGACTAAGGGTTTGATTTGGATTCCTGCTGATTTGAATATCTAGGAAGGCTATTTTATTGTCTGTCTCTAATTCCATAGTAAATTGTATGTTGGGATGAACGGAATTAAGGTGACTTAAAAAGACAGAAACCATATCTCTTGGTAATATAGCAAATGTGTCATCTACATACCTTTTGTAAAAGCGTGGACACACCGGTGCCGTCGCTAGGGCCCTTTCCTCAAAGTCCTCCATGAATATGTCGGCGACTATGGGTGATACAGGAGAGCCCATTGCTACACCATCCACTTGTAGGTAGAATTCATCATTCCACAAGAGATAGCCCGATGTTAGGCAGTGTTCCAGTAATTTTGAATATTCACTTGGTATATTGTGTTTCTCTAGTCTCTTCCTAGTGACATCAATGCAATCTTGAACAGGTAAGCTTGTGAATAAAGATTGGACATCGAAGCTAACCATAGTTTCATCATCAGTGAGACGTAGGTGTTGTATCTCACTAACAAAATGGTAGGAATCCTTTACATAGGCAGTTGTTTTACCCCTTAGTGGTGATAGTATTTTAGCTACGTGTTTAGCCAAACGGTAGGTTGGTGAGTCAATTTGGCTAACGATGGGACGTAGCGGTACATCTTGTTTGTGTATTTTCGGCAACCCATACAACTTCGGCGGTTTAGGGCAGGAAGGAATAAGATAGTTGACGTCAAGATCTAATACCTCGGAATGCGTCTTGATGAGTTCACTGGTTTTCTTCAGTACCTTAGAAGTTTGGTCGTTTTTAACTTTTTTGTATGTGTTCTCATCCAACAAGAGCTGGAGCATTTTATCATTATAATCTGACGTATCCATTACTACCGTGGCATTGCCTTTGTCTGCTCGGAGGATTGTAAGATCAGATTTATTTCGCAGGTTTTTTAATGCGTTATATTCATTATAAGAGAGGTTAGGTTTCGGCGGTTTACTACGTCGTAGAACAGATGAAATGTCTTGACGGATTGCCTCCATATCCTCCTTTTTGAAGTTATTTTTAACCAAACAATCCTCAACGTTACATATAATGTCCTCATACGGTATCCTGCGAGGGGCAACCGCGAAGTTTAATCCTTTTTCTAAAACTTTTAAAGTAGGTTCATCCAATGTTTGTTTTGATAAATTGACAACTGCGCGGGATTGGTTAGGAACTCTATGGTCTGTGGTGGTATTACAGTCTGCGTTCTGATACTTATAATGACGGGTTGTTTCTAGTCTCTGGTATTTTGAGATTTGTCTATTCCTACATTCATTATATTTTGCTGTTTCTCGTTTATGAAGCAAATTTATGCAGTTATTAAAGTCTTCCCTAGACAGTTGTATTTTTAACTCATTGGATGAACAATCAATTTTATTATTTAATATATTTAAGTTAAAACGATGCTCCCGAATCAAACTGATTAGTAGTTTTTTGCTTGCCTGTTGTAAGATCCTGGCGCTCCCACGTATGTCACACTTAGGAGTGATTCGGACACAGTGCGGGATGAGACCTTGGTCACGGCATCTCTTCAAGAAATTCAAAGATGTTATCTTTCTTGCGCGCTTAGTCATCAGGTCTTCCAACCGGCGGATTTTGTTGGCGATGTCCAGCCCGTACTGGTTAACATATTTAGTTCTTACACTTCCGCGCACATTACACATCAGAATAAAACACTTTTTTACGGATTTTTGCGCATGTTTTATTTTATTTTAAATTTAATCCTGACGTTTCGACTCCTTTACAGGAGCCGTGATCACAGGATGACTAAGATGATGGTTGTCATGTATTTTCTACTACCTTCACAATATTTTAATCGGGCACGTTCCTGATTATTAAATTATTTTATATAAATCAAGTTGTTTTATTTTATATTAAAACATTATTTAGTTATTTAATTAATTCTCACTACGATTACATTGTATACTACTGAGTCTACTACCAGTTCGGAAATTGGGAGGGCCTTCCGAGAAGAACTGGCGAAAGAACCTCGGGCAGGGGGACCGACCTCCATCTTACTGTTTAATTATTTGCAAAAAGAGCTAACTACATCATCAGGTCTTGCAGTGTGTGTTTTTGTAGGTATTAATTTATTAATTATGGGGTCCCAAGCAGGTGGAACGCTCCAACCTTCGTCTCTATTGAAATTAGGATGTTTCTTAATTTCAATAGCCTCGCGTAGCATCCTAGGAACAAATCTTTGTTCTCTAGCGAGAATTTGTGGTTTATCAAAACGAATATAGTGGTTTGGCCCCTCAAAAGCATGCTCACACACTGCAGACCTATTATCGCGCCTATGTTTCATGTCAGCTACGTGTTCTTTAATGCGCGTCCCTATACTTCTCTTTGTTTGCCCGATGTATGAGAGCCCACAGTCACAATCGATTTTGTAGACACCCGCTGCCTGAAGGGGTATATTACACTTGACCGATCGTAAGAATTGGTCAATCTTCCTGGCTGGTTTAAAGTAAGTTTTAATAGAAACCCGCTTCAGAATATTCCCAATCTTGTCAGTGACCCCCTTCATGTAGGGAAGGACAGCAGGTTGGCGCTCTACTGTGGCTGGTTTGGCGCGGCTTCTGTGACGCAGTCTTGGTACTCGCAACTTGTTATCTTGTAGTACTTGCTTGACATGCTGAAGTTCAGCAGTCAGATGTTGTTGGTCACAGATGCCGCGAGCTCTCTGAAACAAAGATTTCCCTACGGTAGCTAACTGTATAGGATGGTGGTGAGAGTCACCATTTAAATATCTATCGGTATGAGTTGCCTTTCTGTACACTGTATGACTAAGGGTTTGATTTGGATTCCTGCTGATTTGAATATCTAGGAAGGCTATTTTATTGTCTGTCTCTAATTCCATAGTAAATTGTATGTTGGGATGAACGGAATTAAGGTGACTTAAAAAGACAGAAACCATATCTCTTGGTAATATAGCAAATGTGTCATCTACATACCTTTTGTAAAAGCGTGGACACACCGGTGCCGTCGCTAGGGCCCTTTCCTCAAAGTCCTCCATGAATATGTCGGCGACTATGGGTGATACAGGAGAGCCCATTGCTACACCATCCACTTGTAGGTAGAATTCATCATTCCACAAGAGATAGCCCGATGTTAGGCAGTGTTCCAGTAATTTTGAATATTCACTTGGTATATTGTGTTTCTCTAGTCTCTTCCTAGTGACATCAATGCAATCTTGAACAGGTAAGCTTGTGAATAAAGATTGGACATCGAAGCTAACCATAGTTTCATCATCAGTGAGACGTAGGTGTTGTATCTCACTAACAAAATGGTAGGAATCCTTTACATAGGCAGTTGTTTTACCCCTTAGTGGTGATAGTATTTTAGCTACGTGTTTAGCCAAACGGTAGGTTGGTGAGTCAATTTGGCTAACGATGGGACGTAGCGGTACATCTTGTTTGTGTATTTTCGGCAACCCATACAACTTCGGCGGTTTAGGGCAGGAAGGAATAAGATAGTTGACGTCAAGATCTAATACCTCGGAATGCGTCTTGATGAGTTCACTGGTTTTCTTCAGTACCTTAGAAGTTTGGTCGTTTTTAACTTTTTTGTATGTGTTCTCATCCGACAAGAGCTGGAGCATTTTATCATTATAATCTGACGTATCCATTACTACCGTGGCATTGCCTTTGTCTGCTCGGAGGATTGTAAGATCAGATTTATTTCGCAGGTTTTTTAATGCGTTATATTCATTATAAGAGAGGTTAGGTTTCGGCGGTTT
Source organism: Calamotropha paludella (assembly GCA_927399485.1). NCBI lineage: Eukaryota > Metazoa > Arthropoda > Insecta > Lepidoptera > Crambidae > Calamotropha > Calamotropha paludella. The sequence continues at coordinate 11,207,525 of OV656803.1, read as the reverse complement.
ACTACGTCGTAGAACAGATGAAATGTCTTGACGGATTGCCTCCATATCCTCCTTTTTGAAGTTATTTTTAACCAAACAATCCTCAACGTTACATATAATGTCCTCATACGGTATCCTGCGAGGGGCAACCGCGAAGTTTAATCCTTTTTCTAAAACTTTTAAAGTAGGTTCATCCAATGTTTGTTTTGATAAATTGACAACTGCGCGGGATTGGTTAGGAACTCTATGGTCTGTGGTGGTATTACAGTCTGCGTTCCGATACTTATAATGACGGGTTGTTTCTAGTCTCTGGTATTTTGAGATTTGTCTATTCCTACATTCATTATATTTTGCTGTTTCTCGTTTATGAAGCAAATTTATGCAGTTATTAAAGTCTTCCCTAGACAGTTGTATTTTTAACTCATTGGATGAACAATCAATTTTATTATTTAATATATTTAAGTTAAAACGATGCTCCCGAATCAAACTGATTAGTAGTTTTTTGCTTGCCTGTTGTAAGATCCTGGCGCTCCCACGTATGTCACACTTAGGAGTGATTCGGACACAGTGCGGGATGAGACCTTGGTCACGGCATCTCTTCAAGAAATTCAAAGATGTTATCTTTCTTGCGCGCTTAGTCATCAGGTCTTCCAACCGGCGGATTTTGTTGGCGATGTCCAGCCCGTACTGGTTAACATATTTAGTTCTTACACTTCCGCGCACATTACACATCAGAATAAAACACTTTTTTACGGATTTTTGCGCATGTTTTATTTTATTTTAAATTTAATCCTGACGTTTCGACTCCTTTACAGGAGCCGTGATCACAGGATGACTAAGATGATGGTTGTCATGTATTTTCTACTACCTTCACAATATTTTAATCGGGCACGTTCCTAATTATTAAATTATTTTATATAAATCAAGTTGTTTTATTTTATATTAAAACATTATTTAGTTATTTAATTAATTCTCACTACGATTACATTGTATACTACTGAGTCTACTACCAGTTCGGAAATTGGGAGGGCCTTCCGAGAAGAACTGGCGAAAGAAACTCGGGCAGGGGGACCGACCTCCATCTTACTGTTTAATTATTTGCAAAAAGAGCTAACTACATCATCAGGTCTTGCAGTGTGTGTTTTTGTAGGTATTAATTTATTAATTATGGGGTCCCAAGCAGGTGGAACGCTCCAACCTTCGTCTCTATTGAAATTAGGATGTTTCTTAATTTCAATAGCCTCGCGTAGCATCCTAGGAACAAATCTTTGTTCTCTAGCGAGAATTTGTGGTTTATCAAAACGAATATAGTGGTTTGGCCCCTCAAAAGCATGCTCACACACTGCAGACCTATTATCGCGCCTATGTTTCATGTCAGCTACGTGTTCTTTAATGCGCGTCCCTATACTTCTCTTTGTTTGCCCGATGTATGAGAGCCCACAGTCACAATCGATTTTGTAGACACCCGCTGCCTGAAGGGGTATATTACACTTGACCGATCGTAAGAATTGGTCAATCTTCCTGGCTGGTTTAAAGTAAGTTTTAATAGAAACCCGCTTCAGAATATTCCCAATCTTGTCAGTGACCCCCTTCATGTAGGGAAGGACAGCAGGTTGGCGCTCTACTGTGGCTGGTTTGGCGCGGCTTCTGTGACGCAGTCTTGGTACTCGCAACTTGTTATCTTGTAGTACTTGCTTGACATGCTGAAGTTCAGCAGTCAGATGTTGTTGGTCACAGATGCCGCGAGCTCTCTGAAACAAAGATTTCCCTACGGTAGCTAACTGTATAGGATGGTGGTGAGAGTCACCATTTAAATATCTATCGGTATGAGTTGCCTTTCTGTACACTGTATGACTAAGGGTTTGATTTGGATTCCTGCTGATTTGAATATCTAGGAAGGCTATTTTATTGTCTGTCTCTAATTCCATAGTAAATTGTATGTTGGGATGAACGGAATTAAGGTGACTTAAAAAGACAGAAACCATATCTCTTGGTAATATAGCAAATGTGTCATCTACATACCTTTTGTAAAAGCGTGGACACACCGGTGCCGTCGCTAGGGCCCTTTCCTCAAAGTCCTCCATGAATATGTCGGCGACTATGGGTGATACAGGAGAGCCCATTGCTACACCATCCACTTGTAGGTAGAATTCATCATTCCACAAGAGATAGCCCGATGTTAGGCAGTGTTCCAGTAATTTTGAATATTCACTTGGTATATTGTGTTTCTCTAGTCTCTTCCTAGTGACATCAATGCAATCTTGAACAGGTAAGCTTGTGAATAAAGATTGGACATCGAAGCTAACCATAGTTTCATCATCAGTGAGACGTAGGTGTTGTATCTCACTAACAAAATGGTAGGAATCCTTTACATAGGCAGTTGTTTTACCCCTTAGTGGTGATAGTATTTTAGCTACGTGTTTAGCCAAACGGTAGGTTGGTGAGTCAATTTGGCCAACGATGGGACGTAGCGGTACATCTTGTTTGTGTATTTTCGGCAACCCATACAACTTCGGCGGTTTAGGGCAGGAAGGAATAAGATAGTTGACGTCAAGATCTAATACCTCGGAATGCGTCTTGATGAGTTCACTGGTTTTCTTCAGTACCTTAGAAGTTTGGTCGTTTTTAACTTTTTTGTATGTGTTCTCATCCGACAAGAGCTGGAGCATTTTATCATTATAATCTGACGTATCCATTACTACCGTGGCATTGCCTTTGTCTGCTCGGAGGATTGTAAGATCAGATTTATTTCGCAGGTTTTTTAATGCGTTATATTCATTATAAGAGAGGTTAGGTTTCGGCGGTTTACTACGTCGTAGAACAGATGAAATGTCTTGACGGATTGCCTCCATATCCTCCTTTTTGAAGTTATTTTTAACCAAACAATCCTCAACGTTACATATAATGTCCTCATACGGTATCCTGCGAGGGGCAACCGCGAAGTTTAATCCTTTTTCTAAAACTTTTAAAGTAGGTTCATCCAATGTTTGTTTTGATAAATTGACAACTGCGCGGGATTGGTTAGGAACTCTATGGTCTGTGGTGGTATTACAGTCTGCGTTCCGATACTTATAATGACGGGTTGTTTCTAGTCTCTGGTATTTTGAGATTTGTCTATTCCTACATTCATTATATTTTGCTGTTTCTCGTTTATGAAGCAAATTTATGCAGTTATTAAAGTCTTCCCTAGACAGTTGTATTTTTAACTCATTGGATGAACAATCAATTTTATTATTTAATATATTTAAGTTAAAACGATGCTCCCGAATCAAACTGATTAGTAGTTTTTTGCTTGCCTGTTGTAAGATCCTGGCGCTCCCACGTATGTCACACTTAGGAGTGATTCGGACACAGTGCGGGATGAGACCTTGGTCACGGCATCTCTTCAAGAAATTCAAAGATGTTATCTTTCTTGCGCGCTTAGTCATCAGGTCTTCCAACCGGCGGATTTTGTTGGCGATGTCCAGCCCGTACTGGTTAACATATTTAGTTCTTACACTTCCGCGCACATTACACATCAGAATAAAACACTTTTTTACGGATTTTTGCGCATGTTTTATTTTATTTTAAATTTAATCCTGACGTTTCGACTCCTTTACAGGAGCCGTGATCACAGGATGACTAAGATGATGGTTGTCATGTATTTTCTACTACCTTCACAATATTTTAATCGGGCACGTTCCTAATTATTAAATTATTTTATATAAATCAAGTTGTTTTATTTTATATTAAAACATTATTTAGTTATTTAATTAATTCTCACTACGATTACATTGTATACTACTGAGTCTACTACCAGTTCGGAAATTGGGAGGGCCTTCCGAGAAGAACTGGCGAAAGAAACTCGGGCAGGGGGACCGACCTCCATCTTACTGTTTAATTATTTGCAAAAAGAGCTAACTACATCATCAGGTCTTGCAGTGTGTGTTTTTGTAGGTATTAATTTATTAATTATGGGGTCCCAAGCAGGTGGAACGCTCCAACCTTCGTCTCTATTGAAATTAGGATGTTTCTTAATTTCAATAGCCTCGCGTAGCATCCTAGGAACAAATCTTTGTTCTCTAGCGAGAATTTGTGGTTTATCAAAACGAATATAGTGGTTTGGCCCCTCAAAAGCATGCTCACACACTGCAGACCTATTATCGCGCCTATGTTTCATGTCAGCTACGTGTTCTTTAATGCGCGTCCCTATACTTCTCTTTGTTTGCCCGATGTATGAGAGCCCACAGTCACAATCGATTTTGTAGACACCCGCTGCCTGAAGGGGTATATTACACTTGACCGATCGTAAGAATTGGTCAATCTTCCTGGCTGGTTTAAAGTAAGTTTTAATAGAAACCCGCTTCAGAATATTCCCAATCTTGTCAGTGACCCCCTTCATGTAGGGAAGGACAGCAGGTTGGCGCTCTACTGTGGCTGGTTTGGCGCGGCTTCTGTGACGCAGTCTTGGTACTCGCAACTTGTTATCTTGTAGTACTTGCTTGACATGCTGAAGTTCAACAGTCAGATGTTGTTGGTCACAGATGCCGCGAGCTCTCTGAAACAAAGATTTCCCTACGGTAGCTAACTGTATAGGATGGTGGTGAGAGTCACCATTTAAATATCTATCGGTATGAGTTGCCTTTCTGTACACTGTATGACTAAGGGTTTGATTTGGATTCCTGCTGATTTGAATATCTAGGAAGGCTATTTTATTGTCTGTCTCTAATTCCATAGTAAATTGTATGTTGGGATGAACGGAATTAAGGTGACTTAAAAAGACAGAAACCATATCTCTTGGTAATATAGCAAATGTGTCATCTACATACCTTTTGTAAAAGCGTGGACACACCGGTGCCGTCGCTAGGGCCCTTTCCTCAAAGTCCTCCATGAATATGTCGGCGACTATGGGTGATACAGGAGAGCCCATTGCTACACCATCCACTTGTAGGTAGAATTCATCATTCCACAAGAGATAGCCCGATGTTAGGCAGTGTTCCAGTAATTTTGAATATTCACTTGGTATATTGTGTTTCTCTAGTCTCTTCCTAGTGACATCAATGCAATCTTGAACAGGTAAGCTTGTGAATAAAGATTGGACATCGAAGCTAACCATAGTTTCATCATCAGTGAGACGTAGGTGTTGTATCTCACTAACAAAATGGTAGGAATCCTTTACATAGGCAGTTGTTTTACCCCTTAGTGGTGATAGTATTTTAGCTACGTGTTTAGCCAAACGGTAGGTTGGTGAGTCAATTTGGCCAACGATGGGACGTAGCGGTACATCTTGTTTGTGTATTTTCGGCAACCCATACAACTTCGGCGGTTTAGGGCAGGAAGGAATAAGATAGTTGACGTCAAGATCTAATACCTCGGAATGCGTCTTGATGAGTTCACTGGTTTTCTTCAGTACCTTAGAAGTTTGGTCGTTTTTAACTTTTTTGTATGTGTTCTCATCCGACAAGAGCTGGAGCATTTTATCATTATAATCTGACGTATCCATTACTACCGTGGCATTGCCTTTGTCTGCTCGGAGGATTGTAAGATCAGATTTATTTCGCAGGTTTTTTAATGCGTTATATTCATTATAAGAGAGGTTAGGTTTCGGCGGTTTACTACGTCGTAGAACAGATGAAATGTCTTGACGGATTGCCTCCATATCCTCCTTTTTGAAGTTATTTTTAACCAAACAATCCTCAACGTTACATATAATGTCCTCATACGGTATCCTGCGAGGGGCAACCGCGAAGTTTAATCCTTTTTCTAAAACTTTTAAAGTAGGTTCATCCAATGTTTGTTTTGATAAATTGACAACTGCGCGGGATTGGTTAGGAACTCTATGGTCTGTGGTGGTATTACAGTCTGCGTTCCGATACTTATAATGACGGGTTGTTTCTAGTCTCTGGTATTTTGAGATTTGTCTATTCCTACATTCATTATATTTTGCTGTTTCTCGTTTATGAAGCAAATTTATGCAGTTATTAAAGTCTTCCCTAGACAGTTGTATTTTTAACTCATTGGATGAACAATCAATTTTATTATTTAATATATTTAAGTTAAAACGATGCTCCCGAATCAAACTGATTAGTAGTTTTTTGCTTGCCTGTTGTAAGATCCTGGCGCTCCCACGTATGTCACACTTAGGAGTGATTCGGACACAGTGCGGGATGAGACCTTGGTCACGGCATCTCTTCAAGAAATTCAAAGATGTTATCTTTCTTGCGCGCTTAGTCATCAGGTCTTCCAACCGGCGGATTTTGTTGGCGATGTCCAGCCCGTACTGGTTAACATATTTAGTTCTTACACTTCCGCGCACATTACACATCAGAATAAAACACTTTTTTACGGATTTTTGCGCATGTTTTATTTTATTTTAAATTTAATCCTGACGTTTCGACTCCTTTACAGGAGCCGTGATCACAGGATGACTAAGATGATGGTTGTCATGTATTTTCTACTACCTTCACAATATTTTAATCGGGCACGTTCCTAATTATTAAATTATTTTATATAAATCAAGTTGTTTTATTTTATATTAAAACATTATTTAGTTATTTAATTAATTCTCACTACGATTACATTGTATACTACTGAGTCTACTACCAGTTCGGAAATTGGGAGGGCCTTCCGAGAAGAACTGGCGAAAGAAACTCGGGCAGGGGGACCGACCTCCATCTTACTGTTTAATTATTTGCAAAAAGAGCTAACTACATCATCAGGTCTTGCAGTGTGTGTTTTTGTAGGTATTAATTTATTAATTATGGGGTCCCAAGCAGGTGGAACGCTCCAACCTTCGTCTCTATTGAAATTAGGATGTTTCTTAATTTCAATAGCCTCGCGTAGCATCCTAGGAACAAATCTTTGTTCTCTAGCGAGAATTTGTGGTTTATCAAAACGAATATAGTGGTTTGGCCCCTCAAAAGCATGCTCACACACTGCAGACCTATTATCGCGCCTATGTTTCATGTCAGCTACGTGTTCTTTAATGCGCGTCCCTATACTTCTCTTTGTTTGCCCGATGTATGAGAGCCCACAGTCACAATCGATTTTGTAGACACCCGCTGCCTGAAGGGGTATATTACACTTGACCGATCGTAAGAATTGGTCAATCTTCCTGGCTGGTTTAAAGTAAGTTTTAATAGAAACCCGCTTCAGAATATTCCCAATCTTGTCAGTGACCCCCTTCATGTAGGGAAGGACAGCAGGTTGGCGCTCTACTGTGGCTGGTTTGGCGCGGCTTCTGTGACGCAGTCTTGGTACTCGCAACTTGTTATCTTGTAGTACTTGCTTGACATGCTGAAGTTCAGCAGTCAGATGTTGTTGGTCACAGATGCCGCGAGCTCTCTGAAACAAAGATTTCCCTACGGTAGCTAACTGTATAGGATGGTGGTGAGAGTCACCATTTAAATATCTATCGGTATGAGTTGCCTTTCTGTACACTGTATGACTAAGGGTTTGATTTGGATTCCTGCTGATTTGAATATCTAGGAAGGCTATTTTATTGTCTGTCTCTAATTCCATAGTAAATTGTATGTTGGGATGAACGGAATTAAGGTGACTTAAAAAGACAGAAACCATATCTCTTGGTAATATAGCAAATGTGTCATCTACATACCTTTTGTAAAAGCGTGGACACACCGGTGCCGTCGCTAGGGCCCTTTCCTCAAAGTCCTCCATGAATATGTCGGCGACTATGGGTGATACAGGAGAGCCCATTGCTACACCATCCACTTGTAGGTAGAATTCATCATTCCACAAGAGATAGCCCGATGTTAGGCAGTGTTCCAGTAATTTTGAATATTCACTTGGTATATTGTGTTTCTCTAGTCTCTTCCTAGTGACATCAATGCAATCTTGAACAGGTAAGCTTGTGAATAAAGATTGGACATCGAAGCTAACCATAGTTTCATCATCAGTGAGACGTAGGTGTTGTATCTCACTAACAAAATGGTAGGAATCCTTTACATAGGCAGTTGTTTTACCCCTTAGTGGTGATAGTATTTTAGCTACGTGTTTAGCCAAACGGTAGGTTGGTGAGTCAATTTGGCTAACGATGGGACGTAGCGGTACATCTTGTTTGTGTATTTTCGGCAACCCATACAACTTCGGCGGTTTAGGGCAGGAAGGAATAAGATAGTTGACGTCAAGATCTAATACCTCGGAATGCGTCTTGATGAGTTCACTGGTTTTCTTCAGTACCTTAGAAGTTTGGTCGTTTTTAACTTTTTTGTATGTGTTCTCATCCGACAAGAGCTGGAGCATTTTATCATTATAATCTGACGTATCCATTACTACCGTGGCATTGCCTTTGTCTGCTCGGAGGATTGTAAGATCAGATTTATTTCGCAGGTTTTTTAATGCGTTATATTCATTATAAGAGAGGTTAGGTTTCGGCGGTTTACTACGTCGTAGAACAGATGAAATGTCTTGACGGATTGCCTCCATATCCTCCTTTTTGAAGTTATTTTTAACCAAACAATCCTCAACGTTACATATAATGTCCTCATACGGTATCCTGCGAGGGGCAACCGCGAAGTTTAATCCTTTTTCTAAAACTTTTAAAGTAGGTTCATCCAATGTTTGTTTTGATAAATTGACAACTGCGCGGGATTGGTTAGGAACTCTATGGTCTGTGGTGGTATTACAGTCTGCGTTCCGATACTTATAATGACGGGTTGTTTCTAGTCTCTGGTATTTTGAGATTTGTCTATTCCTACATTCATTATATTTTGCTGTTTCTCGTTTATGAAGCAAATTTATGCAGTTATTAAAGTCTTCCCTAGACAGTTGTATTTTTAACTCATTGGATGAACAATCAATTTTATTATTTAATATATTTAAGTTAAAACGATGCTCCCGAATCAAACTGATTAGTAGTTTTTTGCTTGCCTGTTGTAAGATCCTGGCGCTCCCACGTATGTCACACTTAGGAGTGATTCGGACACAGTGCGGGATGAGACCTTGGTCACGGCATCTCTTCAAGAAATTCAAAGATGTTATCTTTCTTGCGCGCTTAGTCATCAGGTCTTCCAACCGGCGGATTTTGTTGGCGATGTCCAGCCCGTACTGGTTAACATATTTAGTTCTTACACTTCCGCGCACATTACACATCAGAATAAAACACTTTTTTACGGATTTTTGCGCATGTTTTATTTTATTTTAAATTTAATCCTGACGTTTCGTCACACGTACTAACGTCACGTTTAGTCACAGGATGACTAATCATCTTAGTCATCCTGTGATCACGGCTCCTGTAAAGGAGTCGAAACGTCAGGATTAAATTTAAAATAAAATAAAACATGCGCAAAAATCCGTAAAAAAGTGTTTTATTCTGATGTGTAATGTGCGCGGAAGTGTAAGAACTAAATATGTTAACCAGTACGGGCTGGACATCGCCAACAAAATCCGCCGGTTGGAAGACCTGATGACTAAGCGCGCAAGAAAGATAACATCTTTGAATTTCTTGAAGAGATGCCGTGACCAAGGTCTCATCCCGCACTGTGTCCGAATCACTCCTAAGTGTGACATACGTGGGAGCGCCAGGATCTTACAACAGGCAAGCAAAAAACTACTAATCAGTTTGATTCGGGAGCATCGTTTTAACTTAAATATATTAAATAATAAAATTGATTGTTCATCCAATGAGTTAAAAATACAACTGTCTAGGGAAGACTTTAATAACTGCATAAATTTGCTTCATAAACGAGAAACAGCAAAATATAATGAATGTAGGAATAGACAAATCTCAAAATACCAGAGACTAGAAACAACCCGTCATTATAAGTATCGGAACGCAGACTGTAATACCACCACAGACCATAGAGTTCCTAACCAATCCCGCGCAGTTGTCAATTTATCAAAACAAACATTGGATGAACCTACTTTAAAAGTTTTAGAAAAAGGATTAAACTTCGCGGTTGCCCCTCGCAGGATACCGTATGAGGACATTATATGTAACGTTGAGGATTGTTTGGTTAAAAATAACTTCAAAAAGGAGGATATGGAGGCAATCCGTCAAGACATTTCATCTGTTCTACGACGTAGTAAACCGCCGAAACCTAACCTCTCTTATAATGAATATAACGCATTAAAAAACCTGCGAAATAAATCTGATCTTACAATCCTCCGAGCAGACAAAGGCAATGCCACGGTAGTAATGGATACGTCAGATTATAATGATAAAATGCTCCAGCTCTTGTCGGATGAGAACACATACAAAAAAGTTAAAAACGACCAAACTTCTAAGGTACTGAAGAAAACCAGTGAACTCATCAAGACGCATTCCGAGGTATTAGATCTTGACGTCAACTATCTTATTCCTTCCTGCCCTAAACCGCCGAAGTTGTATGGGTTGCCGAAAATACACAAACAAGATGTACCGCTACGTCCCATCGTTAGCCAAATTGACTCACCAACCTACCGTTTGGCTAAACACGTAGCTAAAATACTATCACCACTAAGGGGTAAAACAACTGCCTATGTAAAGGATTCCTACCATTTTGTTAGTGAGATACAACACCTACGTCTCACTGATGATGAAACTATGGTTAGCTTCGATGTCCAATCTTTATTCACAAGCTTACCTGTTCAAGATTGCATTGATGTCACTAGGAAGAGACTAGAGAAACACAATATACCAAGTGAATATTCAAAATTACTGGAACACTGCCTAACATCGGGCTATCTCTTGTGGAATGATGAATTCTACCTACAAGTGGATGGTGTAGCAATGGGCTCTCCTGTATCACCCATAGTCGCCGACATATTCATGGAGGACTTTGAGGAAAGGGCCCTAGCGACGGCACCGGTGTGTCCACGCTTTTACAAAAGGTATGTAGATGACACATTTGCTATATTACCAAGAGATATGGTTTCTGTCTTTTTAAGTCACCTTAATTCCGTTCATCCCAACATACAATTTACTATGGAATTAGAGACAGACAATAAAATAGCCTTCCTAGATATTCAAATCAGCAGGAATCCAAATCAAACCCTTAGTCATACAGTGTACAGAAAGGCAACTCATACCGATAGATATTTAAATGGTGACTCTCACCACCATCCTATACAGTTAGCTACCGTAGGGAAATCTTTGTTTCAGAGAGCTCGCGGCATCTGTGACCAACAACATCTGACTGCTGAACTTCAGCATGTCAAGCAAGTACTACAAGATAACAAGTTGCGAGTACCAAGACTGCGTCACAGAAGCCGCGCCAAACCAGCCACAGTAGAGCGCCAACCTGCTGTCCTTCCCTACATGAAGGGGGTCACTGACAAGATTGGGAATATTCTGAAGCGGGTTTCTATTAAAACTTACTTTAAACCAGCCAGGAAGATTGACCAATTCTTACGATCGGTCAAGTGTAATATACCCCTTCAGGCAGCGGGTGTCTACAAAATCGATTGTGACTGTGGGCTCTCATACATCGGGCAAACAAAGAGAAGTATAGGGACGCGCATTAAAGAACACGTAGCTGACATGAAACATAGGCGCGATAATAGGTCTGCAGTGTGTGAGCATGCTTTTGAGGGGCCAAACCACTATATTCGTTTTGATAAACCACAAATTCTCGCTAGAGAACAAAGATTTGTTCCTAGGATGCTACGCGAGGCTATTGAAATTAAGAAACATCCTAATTTCAATAGAGACGAAGGTTGGAGCGTTCCACCTGCTTGGGACCCCATAATTAATAAATTAATACCTACAAAAACACACACTGCAAGACCTGATGATGTAGTTAGCTCTTTTTGCAAATAATTAAACAGTAAGATGGAGGTCGGTCCCCCTGCCCGAGTTTCTTTCGCCAGTTCTTCTCGGAAGGCCCTCCCAATTTCCGAACTGGTAGTAGACTCAGTAGTATACAATGTAATCGTAGTGAGAATTAATTAAATAACTAAATAATGTTTTAATATAAAATAAAACAACTTGATTTATATAAAATAATTTAATAATTAGGAACGTGCCCGATTAAAATATTGTGAAGGTAGTAGAAAATACATGACAACCATCATCTTAGTCATCCTGTGATCACGGCTCCTGTAAAGGAGTCGAAACGTCAGGATTAAATTTAAAATAAAATAAAACATGCGCAAAAATCCGTAAAAAAGTGTTTTATTCTGATGTGTAATGTGCGCGGAAGTGTAAGAACTAAATATGTTAACCAGTACGGGCTGGACATCGCCAACAAAATCCGCCGGTTGGAAGACCTGATGACTAAGCGCGCAAGAAAGATAACATCTTTGAATTTCTTGAAGAGATGCCGTGACCAAGGTCTCATCCCGCACTGTGTCCGAATCACTCCTAAGTGTGACATACGTGGGAGCGCCAGGATCTTACAACAGGCAAGCAAAAAACTACTAATCAGTTTGATTCGGGAGCATCGTTTTAACTTAAATATATTAAATAATAAAATTGATTGTTCATCCAATGAGTTAAAAATACAACTGTCTAGGGAAGACTTTAATAACTGCATAAATTTGCTTCATAAACGAGAAACAGCAAAATATAATGAATGTAGGAATAGACAAATCTCAAAATACCAGAGACTAGAAACAACCCGTCATTATAAGTATCGGAACGCAGACTGTAATACCACCACAGACCATAGAGTTCCTAACCAATCCCGCGCAGTTGTCAATTTATCAAAACAAACATTGGATGAACCTACTTTAAAAGTTTTAGAAAAAGGATTAAACTTCGCGGTTGCCCCTCGCAGGATACCGTATGAGGACATTATATGTAACGTTGAGGATTGTTTGGTTAAAAATAACTTCAAAAAGGAGGATATGGAGGCAATCCGTCAAGACATTTCATCTGTTCTACGACGTAGTAAACCGCCGAAACCTAACCTCTCTTATAATGAATATAACGCATTAAAAAACCTGCGAAATAAATCTGATCTTACAATCCTCCGAGCAGACAAAGGCAATGCCACGGTAGTAATGGATACGTCAGATTATAATGATAAAATGCTCCAGCTCTTGTCGGATGAGAACACATACAAAAAAGTTAAAAACGACCAAACTTCTAAGGTACTGAAGAAAACCAGTGAACTCATCAAGACGCATTCCGAGGTATTAGATCTTGACGTCAACTATCTTATTCCTTCCTGCCCTAAACCGCCGAAGTTGTATGGGTTGCCGAAAATACACAAACAAGATGTACCGCTACGTCCCATCGTTAGCCAAATTGACTCACCAACCTACCGTTTGGCTAAACACGTAGCTAAAATACTATCACCACTAAGGGGTAAAACAACTGCCTATGTAAAGGATTCCTACCATTTTGTTAGTGAGATACAACACCTACGTCTCACTGATGATGAAACTATGGTTAGCTTCGATGTCCAATCTTTATTCACAAGCTTACCTGTTCAAGATTGCATTGATGTCACTAGGAAGAGACTAGAGAAACACAATATACCAAGTGAATATTCAAAATTACTGGAACACTGCCTAACATCGGGCTATCTCTTGTGGAATGATGAATTCTACCTACAAGTGGATGGTGTAGCAATGGGCTCTCCTGTATCACCCATAGTCGCCGACATATTCATGGAGGACTTTGAGGAAAGGGCCCTAGCGACGGCACCGGTGTGTCCACGCTTTTACAAAAGGTATGTAGATGACACATTTGCTATATTACCAAGAGATATGGTTTCTGTCTTTTTAAGTCACCTTAATTCCGTTCATCCCAACATACAATTTACTATGGAATTAGAGACAGACAATAAAATAGCCTTCCTAGATATTCAAATCAGCAGGAATCCAAATCAAACCCTTAGTCATACAGTGTACAGAAAGGCAACTCATACCGATAGATATTTAAATGGTGACTCTCACCACCATCCTATACAGTTAGCTACCGTAGGGAAATCTTTGTTTCAGAGAGCTCGCGGCATCTGTGACCAACAACATCTGACTGCTGAACTTCAGCATGTCAAGCAAGTACTACAAGATAACAAGTTGCGAGTACCAAGACTGCGTCACAGAAGCCGCGCCAAACCAGCCACAGTAGAGCGCCAACCTGCTGTCCTTCCCTACATGAAGGGGGTCACTGACAAGATTGGGAATATTCTGAAGCGGGTTTCTATTAAAACTTACTTTAAACCAGCCAGGAAGATTGACCAATTCTTACGATCGGTCAAGTGTAATATACCCCTTCAGGCAGCGGGTGTCTACAAAATCGATTGTGACTGTGGGCTCTCATACATCGGGCAAACAAAGAGAAGTATAGGGACGCGCATTAAAGAACACGTAGCTGACATGAAACATAGGCGCGATAATAGGTCTGCAGTGTGTGAGCATGCTTTTGAGGGGCCAAACCACTATATTCGTTTTGATAAACCACAAATTCTCGCTAGAGAACAAAGATTTGTTCCTAGGATGCTACGCGAGGCTATTGAAATTAAGAAACATCCTAATTTCAATAGAGACGAAGGTTGGAGCGTTCCACCTGCTTGGGACCCCATAATTAATAAATTAATACCTACAAAAACACACACTGCAAGACCTGATGATGTAGTTAGCTCTTTTTGCAAATAATTAAACAGTAAGATGGAGGTCGGTCCCCCTGCCCGAGTTTCTTTCGCCAGTTCTTCTCGGAAGGCCCTCCCAATTTCCGAACTGGTAGTAGACTCAGTAGTATACAATGTAATCGTAGTGAGAATTAATTAAATAACTAAATAATGTTTTAATATAAAATAAAACAACTTGATTTATATAAAATAATTTAATAATTAGGAACGTGCCCGATTAAAATATTGTGAAGGTAGTAGAAAATACATGACAACCATCATCTTAGTCATCCTGTGATCACGGCTCCTGTAAAGGAGTCGAAACGTCAGGATTAAATTTAAAATAAAATAAAACATGCGCAAAAATCCGTAAAAAAGTGTTTTATTCTGATGTGTAATGTGCGCGGAAGTGTAAGAACTAAATATGTTAACCAGTACGGGCTGGACATCGCCAACAAAATCCGCCGGTTGGAAGACCTGATGACTAAGCGCGCAAGAAAGATAACATCTTTGAATTTCTTGAAGAGATGCCGTGACCAAGGTCTCATCCCGCACTGTGTCCGAATCACTCCTAAGTGTGACATACGTGGGAGCGCCAGGATCTTACAACAGGCAAGCAAAAAACTACTAATCAGTTTGATTCGGGAGCATCGTTTTAACTTAAATATATTAAATAATAAAATTGATTGTTCATCCAATGAGTTAAAAATACAACTGTCTAGGGAAGACTTTAATAACTGCATAAATTTGCTTCATAAACGAGAAACAGCAAAATATAATGAATGTAGGAATAGACAAATCTCAAAATACCAGAGACTAGAAACAACCCGTCATTATAAGTATCGGAACGCAGACTGTAATACCACCACAGACCATAGAGTTCCTAACCAATCCCGCGCAGTTGTCAATTTATCAAAACAAACATTGGATGAACCTACTTTAAAAGTTTTAGAAAAAGGATTAAACTTCGCGGTTGCCCCTCGCAGGATACCGTATGAGGACATTATATGTAACGTTGAGGATTGTTTGGTTAAAAATAACTTCAAAAAGGAGGATATGGAGGCAATCCGTCAAGACATTTCATCTGTTCTACGACGTAGTAAACCGCCGAAACCTAACCTCTCTTATAATGAATATAACGCATTAAAAAACCTGCGAAATAAATCTGATCTTACAATCCTCCGAGCAGACAAAGGCAATGCCACGGTAGTAATGGATACGTCAGATTATAATGATAAAATGCTCCAGCTCTTGTCGGATGAGAACACATACAAAAAAGTTAAAAACGACCAAACTTCTAAGGTACTGAAGAAAACCAGTGAACTCATCAAGACGCATTCCGAGGTATTAGATCTTGACGTCAACTATCTTATTCCTTCCTGCCCTAAACCGCCGAAGTTGTATGGGTTGCCGAAAATACACAAACAAGATGTACCGCTACGTCCCATCGTTAGCCAAATTGACTCACCAACCTACCGTTTGGCTAAACACGTAGCTAAAATACTATCACCACTAAGGGGTAAAACAACTGCCTATGTAAAGGATTCCTACCATTTTGTTAGTGAGATACAACACCTACGTCTCACTGATGATGAAACTATGGTTAGCTTCGATGTCCAATCTTTATTCACAAGCTTACCTGTTCAAGATTGCATTGATGTCACTAGGAAGAGACTAGAGAAACACAATATACCAAGTGAATATTCAAAATTACTGGAACACTGCCTAACATCGGGCTATCTCTTGTGGAATGATGAATTCTACCTACAAGTGGATGGTGTAGCAATGGGCTCTCCTGTATCACCCATAGTCGCCGACATATTCATGGAGGACTTTGAGGAAAGGGCCCTAGCGACGGCACCGGTGTGTCCACGCTTTTACAAAAGGTATGTAGATGACACATTTGCTATATTACCAAGAGATATGGTTTCTGTCTTTTTAAGTCACCTTAATTCCGTTCATCCCAACATACAATTTACTATGGAATTAGAGACAGACAATAAAATAGCCTTCCTAGATATTCAAATCAGCAGGAATCCAAATCAAACCCTTAGTCATACAGTGTACAGAAAGGCAACTCATACCGATAGATATTTAAATGGTGACTCTCACCACCATCCTATACAGTTAGCTACCGTAGGGAAATCTTTGTTTCAGAGAGCTCGCGGCATCTGTGACCAACAACATCTGACTGCTGAACTTCAGCATGTCAAGCAAGTACTACAAGATAACAAGTTGCGAGTACCAAGACTGCGTCACAGAAGCCGCGCCAAACCAGCCACAGTAGAGCGCCAACCTGCTGTCCTTCCCTACATGAAGGGGGTCACTGACAAGATTGGGAATATTCTGAAGCGGGTTTCTATTAAAACTTACTTTAAACCAGCCAGGAAGATTGACCAATTCTTACGATCGGTCAAGTGTAATATACCCCTTCAGGCAGCGGGTGTCTACAAAATCGATTGTGACTGTGGGCTCTCATACATCGGGCAAACAAAGAGAAGTATAGGGACGCGCATTAAAGAACACGTAGCTGACATGAAACATAGGCGCGATAATAGGTCTGCAGTGTGTGAGCATGCTTTTGAGGGGCCAAACCACTATATTCGTTTTGATAAACCACAAATTCTCGCTAGAGAACAAAGATTTGTTCCTAGGATGCTACGCGAGGCTATTGAAATTAAGAAACATCCTAATTTCAATAGAGACGAAGGTTGGAGCGTTCCACCTGCTTGGGACCCCATAATTAATAAATTAATACCTACAAAAACACACACTGCAAGACCTGATGATGTAGTTAGCTCTTTTTGCAAATAATTAAACAGTAAGATGGAGGTCGGTCCCCCTGCCCGAGTTTCTTTCGCCAGTTCTTCTCGGAAGGCCCTCCCAATTTCCGAACTGGTAGTAGACTCAGTAGTATACAATGTAATCGTAGTGAGAATTAATTAAATAACTAAATAATGTTTTAATATAAAATAAAACAACTTGATTTATATAAAATAATTTAATAATTAGGAACGTGCCCGATTAAAATATTGTGAAGGTAGTAGAAAATACATGACAACCATCATCTTAGTCATCCTGTGATCACGGCTCCTGTAAAGGAGTCGAAACGTCAGGATTAAATTTAAAATAAAATAAAACATGCGCAAAAATCCGTAAAAAAGTGTTTTATTCTGATGTGTAATGTGCGCGGAAGTGTAAGAACTAAATATGTTAACCAGTACGGGCTGGACATCGCCAACAAAATCCGCCGGTTGGAAGACCTGATGACTAAGCGCGCAAGAAAGATAACATCTTTGAATTTCTTGAAGAGATGCCGTGACCAAGGTCTCATCCCGCACTGTGTCCGAATCACTCCTAAGTGTGACATACGTGGGAGCGCCAGGATCTTACAACAGGCAAGCAAAAAACTACTAATCAGTTTGATTCGGGAGCATCGTTTTAACTTAAATATATTAAATAATAAAATTGATTGTTCATCCAATGAGTTAAAAATACAACTGTCTAGGGAAGACTTTAATAACTGCATAAATTTGCTTCATAAACGAGAAACAGCAAAATATAATGAATGTAGGAATAGACAAATCTCAAAATACCAGAGACTAGAAACAACCCGTCATTATAAGTATCGGAACGCAGACTGTAATACCACCACAGACCATAGAGTTCCTAACCAATCCCGCGCAGTTGTCAATTTATCAAAACAAACATTGGATGAACCTACTTTAAAAGTTTTAGAAAAAGGATTAAACTTCGCGGTTGCCCCTCGCAGGATACCGTATGAGGACATTATATGTAACGTTGAGGATTGTTTGGTTAAAAATAACTTCAAAAAGGAGGATATGGAGGCAATCCGTCAAGACATTTCATCTGTTCTACGACGTAGTAAACCGCCGAAACCTAACCTCTCTTATAATGAATATAACGCATTAAAAAACCTGCGAAATAAATCTGATCTTACAATCCTCCGAGCAGACAAAGGCAATGCCACGGTAGTAATGGATACGTCAGATTATAATGATAAAATGCTCCAGCTCTTGTCGGATGAGAACACATACAAAAAAGTTAAAAACGACCAAACTTCTAAGGTACTGAAGAAAACCAGTGAACTCATCAAGACGCATTCCGAGGTATTAGATCTTGACGTCAACTATCTTATTCCTTCCTGCCCTAAACCGCCGAAGTTGTATGGGTTGCCGAAAATACACAAACAAGATGTACCGCTACGTCCCATCGTTAGCCAAATTGACTCACCAACCTACCGTTTGGCTAAACACGTAGCTAAAATACTATCACCACTAAGGGGTAAAACAACTGCCTATGTAAAGGATTCCTACCATTTTGTTAGTGAGATACAACACCTACGTCTCACTGATGATGAAACTATGGTTAGCTTCGATGTCCAATCTTTATTCACAAGCTTACCTGTTCAAGATTGCATTGATGTCACTAGGAAGAGACTAGAGAAACACAATATACCAAGTGAATATTCAAAATTACTGGAACACTGCCTAACATCGGGCTATCTCTTGTGGAATGATGAATTCTACCTACAAGTGGATGGTGTAGCAATGGGCTCTCCTGTATCACCCATAGTCGCCGACATATTCATGGAGGACTTTGAGGAAAGGGCCCTAGCGACGGCACCGGTGTGTCCACGCTTTTACAAAAGGTATGTAGATGACACATTTGCTATATTACCAAGAGATATGGTTTCTGTCTTTTTAAGTCACCTTAATTCCGTTCATCCCAACATACAATTTACTATGGAATTAGAGACAGACAATAAAATAGCCTTCCTAGATATTCAAATCAGCAGGAATCCAAATCAAACCCTTAGTCATACAGTGTACAGAAAGGCAACTCATACCGATAGATATTTAAATGGTGACTCTCACCACCATCCTATACAGTTAGCTACCGTAGGGAAATCTTTGTTTCAGAGAGCTCGCGGCATCTGTGACCAACAACATCTGACTGCTGAACTTCAGCATGTCAAGCAAGTACTACAAGATAACAAGTTGCGAGTACCAAGACTGCGTCACAGAAGCCGCGCCAAACCAGCCACAGTAGAGCGCCAACCTGCTGTCCTTCCCTACATGAAGGGGGTCACTGACAAGATTGGGAATATTCTGAAGCGGGTTTCTATTAAAACTTACTTTAAACCAGCCAGGAAGATTGACCAATTCTTACGATCGGTCAAGTGTAATATACCCCTTCAGGCAGCGGGTGTCTACAAAATCGATTGTGACTGTGGGCTCTCATACATCGGGCAAACAAAGAGAAGTATAGGGACGCGCATTAAAGAACACGTAGCTGACATGAAACATAGGCGCGATAATAGGTCTGCACTGTGTGAGCATGCTTTTGAGGGGCCAAACCACTATATTCGTTTTGATAAACCACAAATTCTCGCTAGAGAACAAAGATTTGTTCCTAGGATGCTACGCGAGGCTATTGAAATTAAGAAACATCCTAATTTCAATAGAGACGAAGGTTGGAGCGTTCCACCTGCTTGGGACCCCATAATTAATAAATTAATACCTACAAAAACACACACTGCAAGACCTGATGATGTAGTTAGCTCTTTTTGCAAATAATTAAACAGTAAGATGGAGGTCGGTCCCCCTGCCCGAGTTTCTTTCGCCAGTTCTTCTCGGAAGGCCCTCCCAATTTCCGAACTGGTAGTAGACTCAGTAGTATACAATGTAATCGTAGTGAGAATTAATTAAATAACTAAATAATGTTTTAATATAAAATAAAACAACTTGATTTATATAAAATAATTTAATAATTAGGAACGTGCCCGATTAAAATATTGTGAAGGTAGTAGAAAATACATGACAACCATCATCTTAGTCATCCTGTGATCACGGCTCCTGTAAAGGAGTCGAAACGTCAGGATTAAATTTAAAATAAAATAAAACATGCGCAAAAATCCGTAAAAAAGTGTTTTATTCTGATGTGTAATGTGCGCGGAAGTGTAAGAACTAAATATGTTAACCAGTACGGGCTGGACATCGCCAACAAAATCCGCCGGTTGGAAGACCTGATGACTAAGCGCGCAAGAAAGATAACATCTTTGAATTTCTTGAAGAGATGCCGTGACCAAGGTCGCATCCCGCACTGTGTCCGAATCACTCCTAAGTGTGACATACGTGGGAGCGCCAGGATCTTACAACAGGCAAGCAAAAAACTACTAATCAGTTTGATTCGGGAGCATCGTTTTAACTTAAATATATTAAATAATAAAATTGATTGTTCATCCAATGAGTTAAAAATACAACTGTCTAGGGAAGACTTTAATAACTGCATAAATTTGCTTCATAAACGAGAAACAGCAAAATATAATGAATGTAGGAATAGACAAATCTCAAAATACCAGAGACTAGAAACAACCCGTCATTATAAGTATCGGAACGCAGACTGTAATACCACCACAGACCATAGAGTTCCTAACCAATCCCGCGCAGTTGTCAATTTATCAAAACAAACATTGGATGAACCTACTTTAAAAGTTTTAGAAAAAGGATTAAACTTCGCGGTTGCCCCTCGCAGGATACCGTATGAGGACATTATATGTAACGTTGAGGATTGTTTGGTTAAAAATAACTTCAAAAAGGAGGATATGGAGGCAATCCGTCAAGACATTTCATCTGTTCTACGACGTAGTAAACCGCCGAAACCTAACCTCTCTTATAATGAATATAACGCATTAAAAAACCTGCGAAATAAATCTGATCTTACAATCCTCCGAGCAGACAAAGGCAATGCCACGGTAGTAATGGATACGTCAGATTATAATGATAAAATGCTCCAGCTCTTGTCGGATGAGAACACATACAAAAAAGTTAAAAACGACCAAACTTCTAAGGTACTGAAGAAAACCAGTGAACTCATCAAGACGCATTCCGAGGTATTAGATCTTGACGTCAACTATCTTATTCCTTCCTGCCCTAAACCGCCGAAGTTGTATGGGTTGCCGAAAATACACAAACAAGATGTACCGCTACGTCCCATCGTTAGCCAAATTGACTCACCAACCTACCGTTTGGCTAAACACGTAGCTAAAATACTATCACCACTAAGGGGTAAAACAACTGCCTATGTAAAGGATTCCTACCATTTTGTTAGTGAGATACAACACCTACGTCTCACTGATGATGAAACTATGGTTAGCTTCGATGTCCAATCTTTATTCACAAGCTTACCTGTTCAAGATTGCATTGATGTCACTAGGAAGAGACTAGAGAAACACAATATACCAAGTGAATATTCAAAATTACTGGAACACTGCCTAACATCGGGCTATCTCTTGTGGAATGATGAATTCTACCTACAAGTGGATGGTGTAGCAATGGGCTCTCCTGTATCACCCATAGTCGCCGACATATTCATGGAGGACTTTGAGGAAAGGGCCCTAGCGACGGCACCGGTGTGTCCACGCTTTTACAAAAGGTATGTAGATGACACATTTGCTATATTACCAAGAGATATGGTTTCTGTCTTTTTAAGTCACCTTAATTCCGTTCATCCCAACATACAATTTACTATGGAATTAGAGACAGACAATAAAATAGCCTTCCTAGATATTCAAATCAGCAGGAATCCAAATCAAACCCTTAGTCATACAGTGTACAGAAAGGCAACTCATACCGATAGATATTTAAATGGTGACTCTCACCACCATCCTATACAGTTAGCTACCGTAGGGAAATCTTTGTTTCAGAGAGCTCGCGGCATCTGTGACCAACAACATCTGACTGCTGAACTTCAGCATGTCAAGCAAGTACTACAAGATAACAAGTTGCGAGTACCAAGACTGCGTCACAGAAGCCGCGCCAAACCAGCCACAGTAGAGCGCCAACCTGCTGTCCTTCCCTACATGAAGGGGGTCACTGACAAGATTGGGAATATTCTGAAGCGGGTTTCTATTAAAACTTACTTTAAACCAGCCAGGAAGATTGACCAATTCTTACGATCGGTCAAGTGTAATATACCCCTTCAGGCAGCGGGTGTCTACAAAATCGATTGTGACTGTGGGCTCTCATACATCGGGCAAACAAAGAGAAGTATAGGGACGCGCATTAAAGAACACGTAGCTGACATGAAACATAGGCGCGATAATAGGTCTGCAGTGTGTGAGCATGCTTTTGAGGGGCCAAACCACTATATTCGTTTTGATAAACCACAAATTCTCGCTAGAGAACAAAGATTTGTTCCTAGGATGCTACGCGAGGCTATTGAAATTAAGAAACATCCTAATTTCAATAGAGACGAAGGTTGGAGCGTTCCACCTGCTTGGGACCCCATAATTAATAAATTAATACCTACAAAAACACACACTGCAAGACCTGATGATGTAGTTAGCTCTTTTTGCAAATAATTAAACAGTAAGATGGAGGTCGGTCCCCCTGCCCGAGTTTCTTTCGCCAGTTCTTCTCGGAAGGCCCTCCCAATTTCCGAACTGGTAGTAGACTCAGTAGTATACAATGTAATCGTAGTGAGAATTAATTAAATAACTAAATAATGTTTTAATATAAAATAAAACAACTTGATTTATATAAAATAATTTAATAATTAGGAACGTGCCCGATTAAAATATTGTGAAGGTAGTAGAAAATACATGACAACCATCATCTTAGTCATCCTGTGATCACGGCTCCTGTAAAGGAGTCGAAACGTCAGGATTAAATTTAAAATAAAATAAAACATGCGCAAAAATCCGTAAAAAAGTGTTTTATTCTGATGTGTAATGTGCGCGGAAGTGTAAGAACTAAATATGTTGTCTACATGTTTAGCTATCAAATGACACCTTTTTAATGTTGATAGGACATTAACATGAGTAGTGGTGGTCGAATTAGTATGGGGGCCCAGGTCTAGGTTACCAAGAAAACAAAATGGCGGCCGTAAGAGAAAAACAAAATTTGAGGGGCAATTTGTCGATAAAAAATGCCATATTTCACACCATTAAAGGCTCCGACACTGGTGACGGAACACATTGTATATATACTAAAAATAAAGCATATTTCAAATATCGTTAAAGTCAAACGCCATTTCAGTATTAAGTAGGTGGTATTCGATGTATATTTTGCTTTTGTCCTTTGTATAA
This sequence comes from Calamotropha paludella, assembly GCA_927399485.1. Lineage (NCBI taxonomy): Eukaryota > Metazoa > Arthropoda > Insecta > Lepidoptera > Crambidae > Calamotropha > Calamotropha paludella. Next base: position 11,183,939 of record OV656803.1, on the reverse strand, counting down.
ACCATATCGCATATCTATAAACGTATTTCAGTAAACTGCTTGGTAGTTTTGAACATCCTTCATTTATAAAAAAATTAAAACATACCTTTTCGAGTAAGCATTTTATGATGCATGAAGCCTTTTCAGGATACGGAGGGTCAGAGCGAAGATATTCTAAATCGGCTTGAGTAGCATTCGCCTTGTCCATGCAAGAGTGTGCCGTTGCTATCAATGTTTTCTTTACTACCGTTGAAAATGGATTTTCTGAAAAGAGGATAGTATTAAAAAAAATCAGTTACACAAAATAAAATTGCTGTTATATTGGCCATTGCAATAACTGCCTAAGCTTTCGTTTTTTCATTATTTTATATCTAATAATAGTAAGGAAGCAAGATGCAAAAATATTCTTTTATACGCATTCTTCCCATTGTTAGAAAGGTTTATCAGGAATTGGATAAGAAAAGGGTTATTTATACAATTTTATTACTGATCATTTCAATTAATAAACACGTTTTAAAAATTGTTGACACACAGTTCGTCGTCACCCATCAATTATTTTATGTAATTTTACTTGCTTTCAAGTGCGTATATTTTGTAAAAGAGTTAATTGTCTCGTTTTATTAAATTAATTATATTACAGTATTTTACAATATCACATTTTAAGGGTTCATTCAAATTATACAAGTATATTGACACCACAACTTAGCACCAAAAATATTCTATCTCACACAGGCAGTCGTTTTGAACTAAAAATGAGTACGACGATACATTGCAGATTGTATATAACACAATTGATACGCAGATTCTAAATGACAATTCAAGATGGACAATTTTGATGAATACATTTTGTAGAACTTTTTACAATATTTTTCATAGAAATGATAGCCTCAAAGTCTATAAGGCATTCGTAAAATAGATGAATAACCTTTTTTTACCCTCTGTATCAAAAAAGTGACTATTGACTGGATCGTTCCCAAAGGATTGTGATTCCAAACACACAATTCGATCCTGACATCCCCATGAAATCTCCGAGGATATATTGGGATAAAAGCGTGTAATGGGCCTTTAACCCCAATCCTTATATGAATTCATTAATAGTTTAAGTGTTACAAATGCTGTAAGTTATATTTGCAGCAAAATCAGTGTACTGTTATTTTCAAATCATTTATAGGAAAATAGGTGGCTTATAGCGTTTTGATACACTTTAAGAGAAAAAAAAAAACAACTTAGTGACTAAGTTTAATCACAAACAAAAAGGATATTTTTAGATTTAAATGAGGTTATATAAAAATATAAAATAATTTCAGAAGGTTACTGTAGGTTCGTTTGATCGTTATCGGTAATATTAATGGTAACCGGTAAAGAAAAAATAGTTGGGGGTTCTTGGTCCGGGGTATATGGGATGTCCAATGGCTCTTGGACTTGATGCTTGGACTTGTTCGATGGTAGTTCGTATTGGTATCTAATAACAGTAAATTCAATGCATCTAAGGCCCACCCGGGGAAAAATCTCTTTATCAGCCCGCGTTAGTTGTGTGGTTTCTTATGGGTAGTCTGGACACAATTGCCTCCAAAAGCAATATCTGGATACCTCAGGACCCGTACTAAATTGCCTTTTGTGGTTGAAAAAAAGTATATATTTTATGTTTTAAAAGTGATCGGTTCTCCAGATTAATATGTACCTACTTTCCTTTGTTTCCGACCTGTGTTATCCCTGTCTAAATTCGGAAACTCATGCAGAAAATGATGAAGAAAAGCAATGTTAACACAGTATTAATATATAACAGGATATTTGCAATGAAATCAAAGATCAATAAAAGATTAAAGATTTTTATTTGCTATATAAAAATTATTGACCTGAGTCAATGAAACGATCAGAAAACGAAAACCCACAGAGTATAGCTCAGCTCAGAGCATAGACTCGGAGTGAAGTGTTGCCATGCCCCACGGAGTCGGTCCTTGCCATTCGTTTCCAAACGATCAGTCCCTTGCCTTGTCCGTTTGGTTATCTTGGCATTTTTAAAATAAACGATATAATTTCTAACACGGAATTAGTGTGTTAGTTTAAAATTCAAATATGCTATAATGGGTTATATTATTTATCTCATTATTATTGCCGAAAGCATTTAGGTACCAATATTTACAAACAACAAAAAACTGTATGTAATTTAACTATTCGACAACACACCAATACTACATCAAATAGGCCGATATTCTGATGCGTTTACGTTTTTTCTACCATAATTGGAAATAATATGGAAAAAATATTATTTTGTATTTCTAAGGTTGAAATTGAATGAATACGTATTTGCTTTGGAAAATTAAATTTAGGTTGTTTCTATTTAAGACACCGATCTTTTTCGAAAAGTTCGTAATAAAAAAAATATTCAAGTATTATTTAATTTCATATTTTTACAGTTTCCTGACTACAAAACAACATCATCTATACGAGCTCCTTTTTTATAAGTCCCAACGATACCCCTTTTTAAAATGTTTATTCACCCATTTTCAGATTAAAACCCATTTTAGGACTGTTAAAAATGTTTTAAGTTAGACCACGCGCGTTACATCCGCTAAAGCAAGAGATGAAAATTCTGGTCATTATATTTTAATAAAATCTGAAAGAGATTTGGAATATTTTAAGTCGCCTTTTATTGTGGATGCAAATTTCACTTCAATTATAATTTTGTTTGCTGCTTCGAATTGTAATCCCCAGTTTTGGTATACCATTGGTTCGAACTTAACAGATCATAAAATGACGTGTCTTACATTATTTTTGTTTGAAGGCGTTTTAACAGTGCACGCAGATTGTATACAAAATTTATCCGACGAGAACTAAAAACTCATAGTAGGTATATGCCTGATGTAGAATAACTGCAATATACTCGTAACTTTAAAAAATATTTTTTCATTTCATATCACATTTTCGGACTAGTCGACATACAGCGCTAAATCTAGTTCAACTTTTAATGTATTTTTATTTTTTAAGTTGGTATTTCAAGTAAATATTTTCTATCCAAGAGAGTGAACCGTTAACTTGAACTTATCAGCTCCGCAGTGGACGCTGCTCAGCATCCTCATACACAATTGTAAGAAAAAGTGCTTTTTAAGGAACAAATTGATTTTTTTTTATCTACGTCTTCTGACGATCCGCATACCAAAACAAAATTGATATTTTGCGTGTTACAGAAATCGCATATAATCAAGTTTATTTAGGTACAACTATATTTTAGTTATGATGTTAAAATAAAATAAAATTAAAATCTTCGAAAATCTGGTTCGTGTTTAAAAAACGGTGACTGTAATAGAAAATTCTCCAACACAAACGAATAAAAACACACAAAAAGGAGTTGGTAATATTTAAGCCACCTTCTACCAAAGTTTACACATTAGAGTGAAGTCCCTAAGCGACTTACATATTCCCATACTTAAACAAACCAAAAAACAAAAAATAAGAGTAAAAAGAATCCCTTTAGAGTACCCCGCTTTTCAAAAATGTGTACCTATATTAGAAAAGAGAAAGTTAAAATGAAAAGAAGTTTGATAGCATAATGGTTAGAATGCTCGGTCTATCATTGCGGATAGTCAATTTTGCATGGAAAGGAAAGATGGGTGTACAGAAATTAATTGGCATATCAAAACTAGCTTTAATAAATTTGATGACATTAATGGTACGATAAGGGAGCTGCTTGTGAATGCAGGATCCGGATGATTGCCGGGAACAGCAAAGAATCGTAATGATTTATCCAGGATGTATCGAAAATGTGTATTTTGAAAATACAGCCACAGACACGGCACAGCCTTAAAATCCACGATCATTAACTATAGCAGATCATGTTCTGGAAAAATCAAGATCTGTGCAAGATTAAAACTGGTAAAACCAAATAAAGTTATACTGGTTTTCCTATATCAGACCGTCACAGGACTAAAATTGTTGAGAAATACAAATTTAGGCATAATAATTTTAAAAAATAAGGGAAGAGTTCTTTTTATGAGCCTGAAATTTAAGTAGGATACACATTTCGCTGGTGCATTAATTTTTATCTGGACCAAAGCTTAAAAGAGGTTACTTATTTAGACATTAATAAATAAAGACAATTTCGCAGCAAGTCACCACGTGGACGTTCAAGTATTATCTGTTTCCTTTTAATGAAATAAAAACCTTCCATATTGCCTTATAAAATGTCGCAGTGATGTTTAATTTTATTTAAACTTGATTGATAAAGTGGCCATGGTGGCACGTAAAAGGGTTTTTCTGTATATATTTCTCTTGGCAGACATCATTTAAAACCAAATCACAAAATACAAAACTTACCTTGGCTATGTTCAGCTAACACTTGGTGAAAAAAAACATGTAACCAAATAAAATAGACAACCCAACAACAATACATTTTTTAGCAAGTTCTGAACGTTAAATAATACTCGATGTATCATACAGAACATTCTACTTCAGTGAGTCAGATAAAATCATAATTTCATTTTGATGACATCGTTGTTCATTTGAATAGTTACTAGAGCGAAATAATATGGCCAATTAAGATTCAGAACGTAATATATCTAATGTAATCTTTTTTTCTATTCACCTACAACATTAGGATGTTATAGACAGTTTTTTGTAATTTTTTAGGACATATATTTGGGAAGGTTGCCTATTTCCTCGGAAATAGACAGTTAATACATGCAGTAAACTTAGAATTAAGGAAATCAACCATTCTCACTGGTATTTGTCACAGGGTCTTTTCTGATATTCAAGTTCTCTAGGGATGAATGGTTTCTAATGCTGCAGATAATCCAGAAAAAGAATATGTTGTAAAGAGAATCTCTCCTCTTAACCAAACTCTGTCCTGATATAGAATAATACAAAAATCACGAGTTACAAAAGGACGAATGCCACAGAAGGCACCATCCGAATTCAAATGAAAATAATATTAAGCGAATTACAGATGCCTTTAACCACTTTTGTGAATTCAATAAGCAATGAAATAAATTGCCGATTTTATGCCGTTGTTTCCCGATATGATAAGAGTAATTTTGCTATTATATGCCAAGAGATAAATATTAACTGGTTAAAGTAGCGTTAGGGAAAGTATCCACATCAGTTTAATGATATCATAACACTCGATGTACGACGAGTTGTCTTTTGTTTTTATATTTATCCTGACATTTCAACTCATTTACAGAACCTGTTAGTTTTATTAAAATATGTGTCCATATGGCTCATCTGAACATCTATTTAAAAAAGCCACTTTAACTAAATTTACTGGATATAGGACTTAATATGAAAAAAAGAATGAACGCACCGTAAATCCAATCAAAGTAGTAAAATCCAATCAATGTGCGATATGTGCAGATGTGTAAGAATGAAATATTAACAGCAGTATTTAAAGGCTACAGCAAACTTTTACCATGAAATTTGTCGTGGCGATATTTATCGAATAACTCTTATTGAAACGCCAATGCAGTTTTTATGATTTGATCATACTCGGAACACATGTTTTACATTTATATCTTCCTTGCCTAACTGGCTATTACTGGACGACTTTGACGGATATCGCTATAGGACGGAGCAATAGTTTCCAATTTGTCAGCGGTCGGATCCACATTACATTGTTTGCAAAATTAATGGAGCAGCTCAGTTCACGCCGGGACCTGTGTTTGATACCTATGATTTATATCAAAGAGTTATTGAAAATAAATAATTATACTAAGTTAATATGTTGAAACTGGATCCATGGCTTATATGTTATAAAAAGGAAGAATTTTAAAGTACATTATTTAAGAAATAAGCAAAGGAATCGTTGGAATTTAATTGTTTTATTCTTCGACGTAATTCCTCAACTACCTACGATTCGAATCAAATCTTTATGTACAATCATATGGCTTATCAAACATTCCTCAGTAAATGTAAAAAAAACATAAGTGTTTAGAAAACACTTTACATAATAGACATAAATAAAGATCCTAAATAATATTTGATTCGACAATAATTGTAGTAGACTAAGACTAAGCACCCATCAATTCACACTGGGACCGTGTGGTGGGTTATGCTCTATTCCCCCTATGATTTTATCACTCCTCGGGAAAACCTTTGCCTCAGCAGTGGGAACATTGATAGGCTGATGATGATGGCTAGAATTAAGAACAGTGTTGTCCCTTAGCAAAACATTAATTATAAGTAATAAGAGAAGTGTAATCATAATGTTATCACTAAACATTTACGAAAATCTCACTGTAAATTTTGCTATAATCTTAACGCTTGGCAGACGGGTTGGAGATCGCAGTTAAATACGATATTCGTAAAACTCTACCACCCATTGTGTGATCTATGGGAGGTGTAAGTTGATTGCCTCCAGTGTAATTAGTCAGATTTTACGACACACTTATGCGTGAAGGGTTGGTGCTATTCTACATCACTGAACGTCACACGGCTGATATAATATCAACATTGATTTAATACAAAATCACAAGTTTTTACAACGAAAAATACTTCATAAGTTACAAATGATATAATTAAAATATATTAAAGACAAGCAAATAAATTAAAATAATAGAAAAACCTAAATTAATTTAAATTAGAATTGACATAGATAATAAAATAAGATCAACGAAAATCACATATATAACAAAATTTGTTGATAGCCTTATTTTTGGAATGGGAATATTAGACATAAATGAAGATATTAAATAAGTTCAAATACGCCTCTAGTTATCTTACCTTTTTACCAGTACGACGAAGAGTAATAGTCCTTTGCTTTGGTTTCTTCAAAGCTTAGTGGTTCTGACGAAAGAAAACGTACCAAGAAACCAAAGAGATGGTTTTAAAAAGCCCTATCTAGTGAAGATCTTTTATTGTTAGTTGAGTTGTACCAGCATTTTATTAAAACATTCTTGAAAATAGCACAGAGACAAAGTAATAATAGCAGTAATAAGAAATAATTGTACTTTTGCACTTCTGACAAAATTGATAAAGGTATTCACATTTCCATGAGCTAATTATAAGAAAAATATTTAAAGGTTTATTCATCTAAACTTTTAAAAGAGATATAACCCAAAATGTGTTCAAGAATGATGATTATATCCGTTATGTAAAAACATATATGTCATCACCATCTCCATCATCAGCAGCCTCCACTGCAAAATTCAAGGCCCTCCGCCACGTGGGCCTAGTGGGTGTTGGTGGGTGCTTACGATTACACATGCTGCTAAGGCTAACGGCTTTGATCGTGCCTTCTAAAGCACGGAAGAGACAGTAAATTTCTGGCCTAAAACGTAATAATGGCACAGCTGTTACTTCATTATCAATTGTTCGATACTTGTAAATAAAATTACATTCGTTCATGAAGGTCGTAGTACCTAGACTATGAAGAGATGGCGCTGGCACCAGCTTTAGAAACACTTGAAAAAATACATTAGATCTCTCAGAGCACTCGCCCAGATACCAAGAGGCTGTGGGTGGGTGGTCCCGCCTGAGAAATGGAAGACTAAGTTAATTTTCTTTTAGTAAAATTGTCTTTAGATAAAAAAGTGTGTGTGACAGCTCCAAAGCACGACTGGAATTTCCTCCTTAAGGACGATTGTTTTTGAACAGGCACAAATAATAATAAAACAAGACTTCAAAATAAAAGTGAAAGGTGCACACGATAGGTTGCACACAAAAAAGTAACGCTATTATTTGGCCACTAAATTTTACTATTTTATATTTTATTTTATACCGGGCGCCTTATATGAAAAACAATTCTTAAGGAGTAAACTTCAAAAATGTAGTTTCTTTTTTAATTGTACAAAAAATTGAATGCGCGTACGGAATTAGTTTACACGTGAAATTGTGAATATTTTATTTCAATATTTTACAATGGGTTTAATGTTCATCGAATTCGTTATAATAGGTATTGAATATAATAATAGTAAGTATGTTATAGGCAGTACATATATCTATGTGACTTCTTAGAGACACGTTTTACACACAAGGCGAAGTATACACAGCATCCGAATGCGCTGTGTACACATCATTACCAGCGTCGGTTGACAGTGACACAATGCACGGGGAATATAAACGCCGCAATTATATGCACGGCCTAATTTATGGTTATGTCACTGGATTGGCTGACATATACTTTATGATGCCCTTTATGTATATTCCAAGTATGGTTTATTATTACTGCCCGCTGACCGGGTTAGTCGAATAGCGAAAATCTGACAATGGATGTATAGTGAAGATAAGCTTAGTACTAAAAAGTATAACATAATTTGACATACTTATTGTGCTTCTGTTCACTTTTATTTGACACAGTAAGTTGATGCACTGCCCTTCTTCTTACGTCTTTTTACATTACAGACTAAAATTTGTTTACAGACTTTAAAGACTTGTTTCTCGAAGTGAAACAAAATGAATAAAAAATTACAGGTATATGGGTATATCCAAAAACAAGTTTAGATTTTAGTTAGTTACTAAAAGACATCGCGCAGGCGTCAGCTTAAATACTTGGTGAATTTTGAGGGGTCTGTCACGGTCTCAGTAATTTATTCCTAAGAGTACTCACTCGGATAGCGAGGGGATATGGGTTCGTGTTCCGCCTGATACCTGCCATAGTAAGTTGATTTTCATTTTTGTAAAAATTTATTTACAAATATAATAATGTAAGTCAAATATAGCTAAAACAATTAAATTATAGTACAAAATTTTAAAACGGATCACTTAAACACAAGGATATTTTTTGTAGTATGATCATTCTTTGTAGTATGTTTGATTTATACACATTGAACTATATATTATCAATGTTTATACATTATATCTTAACTTCCACGCGGAGATGTTCTTAGCATCTCATTTACTTCATATCAGTGGGTTCATTGCTTTTTTTACATTTTAATGACAGGTTTTTTAATTTAGAATTCTCCAGTTTTTGACTGCTAAATAAAATAAATAATAAGTAATAAAACGGAATTACTTATGTCATAAAAGCCGACAGAAGGTAATTGCTTTTGTGTGACAGCGTTCACAAATGTTCGCACAGTGCTGATGTTAGCCACGTCTTTGTCCTACGTATTTTTTAATGTTAAGTCAGGAAGCTAAAGATAATGATAAGATACAGCCTTAGTGTATTCATCGCTATAAAAGCATTTATAGATTATACAAAATGTTTAGAAACCAACTAGAAAATTGTAAAAGTTTTTATTTATATATTTCTTTACTTTCTTGATTATTCGTTTTCCTGATTAGCGATAAAATTATGTAATTGCCATTATTTGCGCGAAAGATTGATTTAATTATTCTTTTTGTTATTAGCTGTTCCCATCACCTCAAAAGCTGCCATTGAAGACTTGAATGTTGAATAGGAAATATGTTTTCTGTAATTGTTACATTTGCAACAAAATAACCTGCCGATGATATATCACGTGTTTTTTTACTTTTGTATGGTATTTTTGCACTATTTTACCATGCCAATAGGTATTTCTTTGATGAAAAATTACAAAAGCACACTTGATACAAACTTAATACTAATAACGTGAGCCATATATTTGAAATATATATTTTGATGATGAAACCCAACGCATAAGTGCTAATTTAGTGCTGTATTAGGCTGGTTCTTACGCTAGGAATTTATATACAATGCATGCGATGCAATCCACTGATAATTATATCATATATTATTATGGACGGATACACCAGCATGTATTATAATACATAATGATGAACCAAAAAGTGTCCACACTGGTCACTGCTGCAAACGTAAACAAATGACTGTTTTAATATACACGGGGCAAAACGTAAAGTTTTCTGCATGATTTCTGCTATTCATGAATCCATATAATTCCTGAGATAAGAGTAAAAAAGTTAGATTTAGAAACGCATTGTACCATTATCTTTTAGTGAAATATATAATATTTATGAAATGAATGGAACTTCAGACCAATAAATTCAAAATGGATATAACAAGTAGACCCCTTATGATAGTAAAATTCTCCGTATAGTCACGTATTTTTATGCACGGATACATCACAACTGAGACCAGGAAATGAAAATCGGTGACGTTATCCACTCCGGATATTATAGTTTACGCATGAGAAATGAATTTGGATGGACAGTTTTGTGGTTGAATACAAACAGTGTAATGAAAATTATGTAACTTTATATTTATTGCATCCTTCTTAATACAACTTAGAAGGCACTTTATCTCCAATTTGTGATCAAATAGATATCGAATGCATACTGGTATTTCGGGGAATCGTAACATATTATGTTTTCTTTAAAAAATCTTCTCTGGTATAAGTGGCACCCTCTGATGAATCGCATAAACTCAAAGAATAATACGGATATCTGAATTTTTTTATCTGCGGTATTACATCATCTAGAATTGGTTTTTCAATCTTAGATTCCTTTGAAATTTAAAGATATAACCTATTAATTTACTGTGGCGACCTTTTATTTTTGGTCAATCCCCTTTATAGCTTTACATCAGCGATTAAAAGCTGGTAGGCTAAATCTATATAAAAAGTTGGTTTAGATATTAATAAAATATGTTACGATGTATTTAATCAATAGCTCAGTGTCATTTAATACGTTACGTAATTTTTCTATAATAATTCTTGCATTGAATAATTATGCATCTACTTGTTTGTTATAAATGTAATTTAGCATTAATCAGACTTGTACACGATCAGATACATACAGAAGGTTTATCAAAAACTTGCAACAAAGGATTTTATGCTCGTATGTGCAGCAGGACGTAGGATCAAGACTCAGTATATATCATATCTTACCCGAAAGCAAGAACACGTATTTACAGTCATCACCCTGAGAGTCATCACGTGGGTAGTAAAACTGTCCAATTTTGGTACAAAAGAAAAGGAAAAGTTAGGATGTGTTAGTGTGGTTCAATTGGTGTGGGTGAGAACATAAGCTAATTTCACGTAAGAATTTTCCTCTTACAAAACAAAACAGGAAGAAAAAATCAAAGCGAAACGTAGTCCAAATGCCGCCGGAACCAGCTCTACTAAGCAAACCTAATTTAATGGAATACCCAACTTTTGTATACGAGTAAGTGTGATCGTAGTTTATGTCTTAATGTGTATATTAAAGTTAGATTTCGAATAACTGGTAATAAATAAACTGGTAAATCATTCTAGCACTTGGTGGCCTGGAATCGAAAGCTATTCGGAAATTCAGCTATGCGATGATCATGTTTCACGAGCGATATTCGCATGAATCATAACGAGAATGTAATTTTCAATAGTAATATAAATATTCAGGTCTTCTTTTCCTATACTTTTAAATATCAAATAGGAAATATATCAAATGTAATTGCCTACGTCTATTTATCCTAAGCATTGAAGCATTTTCTAAATATCGAGAAATATGAGTTTTGGGCTGAATATTAAAATAATACCCACAGCAGGCATTTCGTTTGAAGTTATCTTTTCGTTCTTGACAACTATCAATACCCCACTGCCACGTCGCCATAGTTAAGCCTAGAGAAAATCGGTCTTTCAGATAATGCTACGAGCTTTTCTATTGATTATAATATTGATTGAGTATATTCAGTATACTGTTATTACATTTACTAGTGCTTAGGTTTTGATATAGCTTTGCTAAAAACTTTCTTTTCTTTTAGGATAAATAATTAAAAGATAATGAAATAAAGAAAAAAAATCGATTCATTTTTATGTCAAACCTACTGTTTCATGTATTAAATAGTCGATAAAGATAGACCTTCAATGAAATACGTGTTATAATCCATGCATTTAAAAACCGGATTTTTATGCCTGAAGTAATTTTCACTAGAAACAAAATGTATTTGTCGTAGTTGTCAGAGACACGCAAACTCTCGCTATCTGAGCGATTGCTTTTCCAATTAAAACTGCAACTATTTCAAAAAGTATTGCCTACATATTACCTGACGACATCTTTACTTCATATCAGAAATTCCAATAGTTTAAGAGTGGTAATTTCAATATCTAAAACATTCCGTTCCGGTAATCAATATGCCATGGCACCGGGCCAAGCCTAGGACCGGGCCATAACTCACTGGATATTGTGCTAAGAACAGTGAGTTGCCTGAACGCCAGCTTTGAACTTTACCTGGCAAGCAAGATAAGTGTATTGCATCACCAAATTGCACACTCAACAGTTCTATAGAGTTTATTGTAATATGAGTAATAGTAAGTAGATAATAGTTTTTCATCTTATTATCTTTATTACGAGGGTGGATTGAAAAGTTCAATTCTGAAAATCAAATCTACCAACATTATTTAGTTCAATTCAGACTACTTGATTGTGTGAAGTTTGAAAAGTGTGCGATAACTAGTTTTGATTTTATAAACTTATTAACATAGCAATCGGACGTAATTTCCGCGAATGGAGCAAATCGAGCAGCGTGCCGTCATTAAAAACCTCCAAAAGAAGGGGCTATCATCAAAAGCCATCCATGATGATATGGTCAGTACATTAGGGGAATCTGCTCTGTCATATTCATTCGTCAAAAAATGGATAGCAGAATTCAAGCTTGGTAGAGAGAGTGTGAAAGATGAACCCCGCTCTGGAAGGCCTTCGACGTCCACTTCTGACGAAAATATTCAAAAAGTGCTTGATTTAACTATGGGAGACCGCAGATTAAAAATTAGAGAGATAGCCAAGATTATAGGCATCTCTTATAACCGCACTCAAAACATCATTGTCACCAAGTTGGGTTTCCACAAGGTGTCTGCGAGGTGGGTTCCGCGTCTGCTTTCAGTCGAACAAAAAAGGACACGATTGACTATTTCACGCGACTGTTTGGAGTTATTTGAAGCAGACGCAGATGAATTTTTAATCGTTTTGTTACTATGGACGAAACATGGGTTCATTACTGTACACCGGAAATAAAACAACAATCAAAACAGTGGAGAAGATCTGGTTCACCAACCCCTAAAAAGGCTAAGTCGATTTTGTCGGCTAATAAGTAATGGCTTCAGTAGTCTGGGACTCGAAGGGTGTGATTATGATCGATTATCTTGAATCGGGTCAGACTATAAACTCCGATTACTACTGCATCTTACTGCGTCGTTTACAAGAGGAAATTAAAGAAAAACATCCAGGAATGATTAGAAGAAGTGTCTCGTTTCATCAAGATAACGCCCGTGTGCACAGGTCTGTGAAATCGATAGCTGAAATCAACTACTGTGGCTCTGAACTCTTACCGCATCCACCTTATTCACCTGATCTGGCACCATCAGACTTCTTTCTGTTCCCCAACCTAAAAAGCACTTGGGAGGTCAACGATTTTCGACAAACGATGAGGTCAAAGCAGCAGTAGACGCATATTTTGACTCTAAGGAAGAATCATTTTTTTCAATGGTCTAAATGCTTGGAAGGGCAGGTGGCACAAGTGCATTGAACTTGATGGTTATTATGTAGAAAAATAAAAATAAAATAGATTTTGTATATGTTTGTTGTCTTGGTTAGGCCGAGTACTTTTCAATCCACCACTCTTTTGTTTTATTTTAAACGATTTATTAATATTCTTACTCAACTTCTTAGACAAATAACACCATAACAATGTTGGAAATTTACAGGCAATTGATTTAACTGAAACTGAATGATGGTATTAAATATTTAAATTCTTGTTTTCATTTTAAAACTGCTTTACGTGACGCTTATAATACTGATGAAGCATCAAATAAATAATACTTAATAACGTTTTCAAATGGAAATGTGCCATTTAGTGGAATAGTAACTTGTTTAATGACATTGATTAAGCAGTTGCACAGCAACAAATAAAAAATGCTTAATATTAGTATTTACAAGGCGTTTATTTAACGACTACAGCTGCGAACGGCTTACTTTGTAAGCCCTAAGTCGAGAGAAGACCTCATAGCGGAAAACAGCTATGTAGAGTACTATCATTGGAGGTTTCCTTATTCTTTCTATATTTCGCCGAGTTAGGTTATCTGTGCCTGCAGACCGCTGTCTAACTTATGTTGGTCAAACTTTTTTATACACTTATAGGCTGTTTACATTTATTAATTCGCTATTTTGGAGAAGCGAGTAGAGTACGCCAGCGGAATGTAGATGTCACCGCCTCAAACCACAAGAAAATCGGAAATTATTGTTATATTTTCTCCCTTTTATTATGCGTTACTAAGTTTCACTGTTGCGCCATATGACAAAAGACTAAATTTAATTTCTCTGTTAACCACCTCTTTGCTTTAATAAGAGAACTGAAAGGTTCAAAATAATAATAAGCACAGTCGACAACACATGGCGAAACTACGTGCTTTGACATTTGAACCCAATATATTTAGTTATTCTTTGGTACAGTTACAAAATAAAAAACAAAGTCGCCATAAACACACAATGCCAATATAAAAAAGATCATTTTATTTACATAACATATAGCTTGATGTGCTGTAGAGCGTACATTATCACTTAGCAGATTCAGTATTAAGACGTGTTCTGTACATACGAAACGTTTTTCATTTAATTTAAGAATATAGTTACTGTAATGCCCTTTTTTCCCCTATTTTCTGCATTTGCTCCCACACCACAATATTATATCGCATTCAAAATCACTACTGCCCTACTATCAAGTTCAATGAGCCATTAATTTCGAACCTCCACAACATAAAATGTCGAATTCAAATTGAACTGAGGCATACCGCATACCGCAATTAAAGGTTTGTCAACAGGGAACGTAATGTAGCTGGTAGTGATTAAAAGCAAATAATACTCAATTATATCGTTACAGACTGGCCAATAATGTAGAGGTGGGCGTCGGGACAGAATAATGAAGTGTTATAAATAGATTGTAAGAAACTGCTTCTTCATAATATATATATATAAGTATATAGTTTTTCATTAATTAGACAAAAGAACTTTGCACAAGTTTTATAGGAAAGAGTGAAAGATAAATTTTATAATTACTTGTTGATAAGCACTAAAATGCGATCATTTTGAAGACGTTTCTATCAACTGTAGTGACGTAGTTCTTAAGGAGCTACCGGCTTTATTGTGTAGGCAATTTAACAATACGAATTAAGTATGGCTTGAATTTTCGTTTCGTTTAGTTTAAGTTTCGTATATAAACACTTTTATTGATTTTTACATCAATAGCCAATTTATTATCGGTGTGTTGTCCATGTATTTGAAACCCCACAGTAGAAAGCCTCTTAGGACAGCAGCGCTAGAACAGTTAAAAAGAAAGTATTTTATAGATTTAGCACTACATTTTGGTCATGATAACTGCGGAATGACGATAGTAGATTTTATTAATTAGTAAATACTAGATATTTTAATGCCTCTGAGATGTCGAAAAAGAACTAATGTAAGTTTAAAAATAATTTCAATTAAAAATTAAACTTTTCGACGAAAATTATTTAGAATAAATGACATGGCCAATTTATAGCATATTGCTCACAAAAAAGTCACAAATAAAATAATTAATAATGGCATATATTGTAACCGGTCTGAACTTAGGAGTTTTTATTTCAAATGAGGGGTAATTTTTTACCTTAGTTATCTTTTTCAGTGCCAACGTTTCTAGCCATACAAATTGCAAAAACAAGTACTGTGATAAAAACATACTATGTAATGTAATGTACTATGTACACTCAATACTAACATATGTCGATTTTTAATCAATAAATTAAACCTTTTGAAAGATTTATTATTCATTTATCTTTTCAAATCTCTATTACTTTTTTTTATTTCAACCATGCTGTTTAAATATTATAAGAAAATAACTGACTATATGGAACGGTTTTGATGCCATTGACAATAACTTATGTCATGTACGTCAAAATGGCGGCCAATGTAATACTTGAAGTTTCCTCGTTCCGCTTGCATTCGTTGTTGTACTGTGCGATAATTTTGATATTTTT
Source organism: Calamotropha paludella (assembly GCA_927399485.1). NCBI lineage: Eukaryota > Metazoa > Arthropoda > Insecta > Lepidoptera > Crambidae > Calamotropha > Calamotropha paludella. The sequence goes on along the minus strand of OV656803.1, from coordinate 11,168,106 downwards.
TTACTGATCCCTGTTAACTCCACGGACTTATACTTACTACCACTCAATTGATAGCTGCTGATACTGGCCTGTTTTGCATGATGTTTAAGTTGAAAGCAAAGGCATGTGATATCCTCGGTTTTAGTAGCTATAAGTATTGAATAAAAATGTATTGTATTCGATGAATTCAATAGAGATTATTGCGAATTAATCAAGTAAAATCCATAATTCAGTTTATTTTTAGATTGGTTTGAATAAGCATAAAAGTATATAGTAATATTTTTCCGTTCGCTTAATGCCATTAACAATGAAACTCCTTACAGTTTTAAATAGCAATATTATATTTAGAAGTATTTGTCGATTGCTTAATAAAGGAGTTTAAAAGCGAAACATGCGGCCATTTTACATTACTCCCGAGATTTCACGTTTTTTATTCATAGTTACTAATAGTGCTCACCTTGATGAAAATAATTCACTCAAAATCATTAGTGGACAATAAAATTTAGACAATAAAAGTAAGTAAACTCTTTACAGTTGTTACCCATGTCCTTTAGTAGTTAGGAACGTGCCAGATTATTATGTTGGGAGTTAATAGTAGCACACTTCTGACGATAATTACCTTCGTAATCCTGTGAACACGACTCCTGTAAAGGAGTCAAATGTCAGGATGTAATATAAAATCAATAATAAACAAACGCACTAATTTCTCCGTTTAGTTTCATTCTCTGCTTGAATTTTCTTGTAAGTGAAATTAAATTATGAAGTTTTCATCATTGTTTACGTTGTCCAATTTAGCTCGTCATTATTCATACGGGTCGAGTATTGTAAATAATGAACTCATTCATTATCTGGTCACTGTGGGTCCAATAAGGAAACTTTTTTACCATTCTGTGGGACAGAGTGACGTATCACGCGAAGTTAATCTTCATACAAATACACCAATTTTTTAAATGACACCTCGTTTTAGAAACCTTTATACAGAGTCGTAGGAATAAAGATGAAGTAATTAACTTTCTCCTGCACGTATCGTAGGAAAGACGTCCAAAATCAATGTCGGTTCTGTCTTATGTATGTGATAGTGATATATTATTATTTCTTATTTGTAATATGTGAATGGAAAAAATACACAAAAAAGTGAAACAATACTCATCGCTGTTACATTGATATTGTTAGATGATGTGATGACTTAACTTATCCTGATTAATAAAATTTCTAAATGAAAGCTATTAAACGCAATCGGAACGCTATTAAAATACTGATAAAACTTTTCTCGATTTCGTTCTGTTCCAATGGGCTTTCGATTTCCCGGAAGTTTATAATTAAACCTCGATGAGGCAAAGTTTCCTTTAAACTACTGCATTAATATAGGCATTTCTATAATTATTCCCTTGTGAAACAATAAAAAAATTCTTCAAAAGGTCAAACTTACTTCAAAAATGCGACTGACTTCATTTTTATGTATAATCGATGGTTGCAGATGTTCTCAACAACGCTACCGGGTTTTGGGACGACGAGATCCTTAAATGAAGGTTAAGCAGAGAGTAGCGAGCCACCATAGTTCTAGATGGACGGAATCGCCCATAAGGGAGTCACTAAACGAGCATAGATTCAATATGGCGTTCTATCCGAAAAGGGAGCACAGAATGCTATAGGGGCCTTTTTAAAGGCTCGGACCTCAGTTATAGTAAGCCTTGTCGTGGGGAAGAGAAGCCGAGGTACAAACATGTATCTGGTAAGGCGTGAATCGTGTAGACCGGGTCTTCGCACTCTGGACGAGTGTGGTATAGACGCTAAATGAGTGTGTATGTGGTGAATAACTGAACTGTGTCTGTGCTGTGTGAGAGGAATTGCAGGAGCATTGGCCTGAGTGATCGGGTCATCGGGGGACGATTGACTCCGTAAGTTAAAAAGTCCCGCGGGTCCGAGTTGAGTCGAGCACAAGCTTTCCCGTGTCAAAAGTGACTTAGGTCTTCAAAAAGGACTCGATTCTATTAATGATCTCAAATCTTAAATACTATTCAAGTAAAATCTTTCTATTAGAAATGTTTTTATATGAAAATGTTTGTAGCACAAAGTTCTTAACAAATAGTTACTTTGATGTGAGATTTACACGAGTTGTAATTTCAAACTCGAAAGATTCTCTAAGCTTAGAAGTCTTTTAATTTTAAGAGTTCTAGTATATAAAGTCGGCTTTTATAATATGCCTAAAATATCTCAAAAGACGAAATTTTTGGTTCTAAAGCAATGAAAAGCTTATTAATCTCCATAAATTTTTCCTTTAACGATTGCTTCTTGTTAATTTGTAGGTAGTCATGAGCAAAACTCTGGGTTTTATTTAGGGAAGGGTGACCAAAAAACGACATCTGTGGCTCCCAAGTCATCCATTGCCAACTCTGAAGTGACACCTTCGTAGAATCTCATATCCTTGATTCCGCCACTCGATTGTCTAAAGATTAAAAAATTCTTATTGAACAAAAAGGTCTGCATCATCAAACTTAAAAAAAAATAACTCATATCAGGTTCCTTAAAAGTTGATATAATGCCTGCTAAGGTTACATTTCGAACATGTGAGTTATGACAAAAAAAATAAATTATTTTTCTCTCAGGAAATACCGGACTTCAGTTTTCGTCCGCTCTGACATATGCCTTGAACTTAGCACCAAGGGAAACAAATCGCTGCGCTGTTGTGGTAAAGAGTTGTTTATCGGGTTAACTTTCGATAGCAAGTTACCACCGCCAGTGATATGACGAGTAACCTGATAATAATTTATTCAGATTAGGCTGACTACAAAAACACCTATGAAGGACAAGAAGTCGTAATATTAGTGTGTCGTAATATTGTTTTTCGTGTCTGAATTGCCAATTGAACGATGATACTCGTGCAGAATGTATTTAAGGGCATAATACAAATATCAACACATTTTAATTAATATAATATAAACAAGTACTAATATAATGACGCATGGCTTATTACTTCGCTCAATTATCTTCGGCCTCACAAACTAGGGAGAAGAAATAAAGAACGTGGCAAAGTGGCATACTCCAGCTACTAATATAAAATAAAAATTACTATAGTAAAATTGCGTAATCTTCAACCAGGCTATTTTATAAAATAAATGCTTACACGTGCGGCTCCATATACCGTAGTTTTTTAGTTTTTCAACACCATCCCCATTATTGTCATGTGAAGTTGCAGAATAAATTAAACTATTGTCACTTAACTTTTGTGTTGTACTTAACATTGTGAATGTCGTTACTCCGTGACGTGACGATTTAAATGCATTTGCATTTTATCTATATAAAATTTCTTTAATAATCAAAAGTTTATATTAAGAATTTAAGATGACCTACTTGAATTCCCCATCATATAGATTTTTTTAAATAAAACCCCTATTTAGATTTTATTTAAATTGTGCATTAAACATAACACATAAATACAAATCCAAGTCTATGTTTTATAGAACTTTTGTGTTCTACAATTCTCTATAGAGAGTATTTTAATATCTCTTATCATTAAAGCAACAATTTTCCGTTGATTTTTGTTCGAAAAATAGTCCACTTATTTAACGAAATGATAATGTACGTCGGTAGAAAGATGCTACATAGAATAATATTTCAGATCTAAAACACATAAACTTAAAGTATTCCTACAGAACTTACAACCCACTATTTGAACCCTTTTGAAGTCGCTTTTCTCAAAATGTTTAAATTCATGTCAGTTTATTTGTAGTTAAAAGTAAAAAAAACAAAATTTTCAAGTCTACTGCTCGGAAGATATATTTAATCCATATATTTTTTTCCTTCGTTAAGTTTCTTAGAGCTTAAGTTTCCCGAGATCCCTTCTAATCCTTCATATAAGAATCCTTTCCGCGAAATTTAGCTTTTTAGATCTAAGGGTTTGGGCCGTGCCTTAATGAGCGGGTTACTAAGGATTAAATTAATAATATCTATTGAATAAAATGTCTATTTTTATAATTTAAAAAATAACCTGCAGGTACCTTAACAGCCTGGAAAACAACTTGTTTATTTAGATAAAGATTAATTTGTATCGACGTTTTATCCACTTTTAAAACACAAAATAAAAAGAAATTATAAACCCATAGAAAATAGTACAAAAGTATATTTATATAATTGTATAATTGTCAAACAAATGGTCTCGCGAACCATTTTGTAAATATTGATGTGTTTTCTATGACTGTGGTTCATAATTTGGTTCTTTCATTAATAGTTTTAAGAATGATCGTTAGTATGGTTAAAATATAAGTCAATATTTTTGTATCGGATTGGTTGCAGCGAGCAGGATAAACTTAAATTTATCCTGTCCGCTGTGTTTACTTTGCCCTCAATTCCAGACGAGGGGTTAACAAGCTGCATTTTGGAGTTAACGTAGAGAAGGAATAGTAAGGATATAGCTTGCAGGCTAAGCTTTGACTCATACCTGGTAATAACAAGGATTCGAACAGAAAGCAATGAAAAATAGAAAATCCGAAAGACAGATTTTTTTAGTTTAAAGGTAGCCTAGAACAATGATTAATAAACTAAGACAGGGATGCAAGAAGCTTTCTCTATGATAAACAATTCATTGCATCGTTATAATTGTAAGTGTGTTAAACGAAGAAACCAGAAAAGTGTTTAACGAAGCATATTGGTTAAGGAATGAAGAGACGAAAATCGAGAAAGTATTATTATGTAAATTATTAATCCTGTTTAGTCTCAATAACAATCACCGATTTACAATATTCTTAACAAACATTAATATAATAGTTTTAGCTCAATTAAGAAATAAGTAACTAAAGTCAAATGCCAGTCATTTTGTTTTGAATCGATTTATAAATAAATAAATATTTAAAATAAATAAATAATGAATAAAAATCTGTAAGTAAAGGAGCGAGTTTACAAAAAATACCGTTTCCTTTACCAAACACCACTCAAGCATAGGCGCTCAGGTCTCGAAAGGATCGAAAGACAATAGAAGGCATACTCGCCACGACCTCGAGGCGCGGCGAGGCGTACTTTGTCATTGTCTACAGATGAAACAAAAACCGGAGATTGGTGCAGAAGCGGTAACAATAGCGCACTGCCAACGAGAATATTCGTTTGCACGTGAAATGCATTTTTGTATAACCCATCAAAACCCAACAAGTGTGAAATAAACGAGATTTCTCACAGAAGCTATGACTTAAAGAAAATACTTTGAGTTGTCTCCTGTATTTTAAAACTTCTATCTTGAGAATATATGTATGATTTACATAATCAATTGCTTTTGTCTTTCTTTTTTTTAATTGCAGAGATAAATAATCGGATACGATATGTATTTTTAATCGGAGGAAATAAAAGACATAGCAAAACATTAAAGACTATATTGAGAAATATATCCTAACAAATATTATCGCATTGTAAAACAGTATTTTAATATTGGTGTTGTTGTTTGCATGAGCAAAATAGGATTTACAATTTGGTCTCCGATCATAAACTTATCGAAAAGTTTAATACTTTAAAACCTTCACTGTATCTAATTTGTAAACATAAAATTTTATCCCGATTCACACATTTTCATAATGTTGAATAAGAAATACAAATACAGGAAATCTAAGTTGCTTGCCTGCTTTAAATTCTACTATCCTAATGGTAAGCTTCATAATAATGATGTCCTCTAGACAGTCAGTCGTTACCCGGTTTAACCACAAAAGGGTTTACCTACGCATTCTTTTGAATATTTTTTTACTGTTTTTTTATTGTCTACTTTCTTATACCTATAGTAATAGGGGTACTTATAAGAAACTGTCACAATTGTACCTATGATATTGCAATTTAGGGAGTGGATGCAGGGTAACATAGATAATGTTGGATTTTTCGATGCAATGACTCTCATTTATTAACTTTGCAAGAACATAGGTACTATAAAATGTTATTAACACACTTTTAGCCCACTAAGAGAAGAAGAAATCCACTGCTAAGAAGGAAGCCTCATCCAAAAAATGAGGTTTCTACAGGCTCGGACGGCTCATCGACGCCGCCGCTACATGGTAGCGTAGCGGCGTGTCGTAGATGAGAGATGCGCTCCGTTACGTAGCTATGCCTGCTAAAACGTGAAATCTCTCTCTGAACCATGTCTGAACTGTGTGGGAAGAATCAGAGAGCCAACGGAAATGGTGCGCATCGCTAGTACCGGGCCTACTCAAATAGCATTAGTTTAGTATGCTTTAATATCGTTTACTGATTATAAATTAAATAATTTTGTATATCAAATCACGGGATTCATTTATTTCATTATTTTCTTTATTTAATGAATTTATAATAAATAAATTGTAATTTAAAGGAATTTGAATGAATTTAATGATTGTGTTATCAAATGTTAACATAAATGAGTTATTATGACACAAGACGACCAATCACATGGTTGCCCAGCAGCTGGAATTCATAGGCTGATGATGATGATGATTTTAAGATTATCAGGTATTTTCAGATCAACTGTGGCAATTCGTCTGGACTTTACTCATTTATTGTTATTAATGTTATTATCACAATCATTATTAAGTTACAGGAAGGCAGTTGTGAGCACTTATGAAGGCTTATATCCACAACATTAATTTATACACATAATAATATTTCTTACATTCACACCATTAGCCTAGCCCAAATCAAGCATAAGGCCTCTGTGATGGATACTACTCTAACGGCTAGATATAGGTATATATGATGCATATATAATGTAATATTCATAGAAATGTATATAAAAACCTATGACAGGTAAATTACTTGTATACGCACGGGCGTAGCCAGGGGGAGGGTTTTGGGGGTTCAAACCCCCCCCGAAATGTTTAGATATCAACATCAATAATATCAAAAGCCAGCGGCATAACTTATTTTACTTACTTACTAATTATTACACTTATAATGTATTTTGGATTTGCCCTCTACTACCCGCCGCTGCCCGTCGTCATTTAGTGCGTACGCTAAACCTTGCGCGGGCACGCGCCAACAGGCGTATGGGACATAATCTTAAAATTTTGCGGTCAGTTCTGAAATTGAAGACGCAATCTTTATGTATTCGGCAGGGCTACCCGAAAGAAGTACATTCAGTCAAAATAGTATCGGGAATGGATGATTTGGTGATGATTTGTTTATGGTTCCAAATTTGAATTTTTGTTTTTTTTTGTTGTTGTTAGATTGGCACAACTGTTTTCCATTTTGGCGCGGAGTTAGAGTTGCATCTGTTATTAATATAAAATACAGTGCTGTTTTTAGTTATATCACATCTAGTGTGTATTGCGAATTTCATAATGGACAAAAATATCGAACAAAGTGTTTGTCTTAAATTTTGCATCGCCAATGGAATTTCGTGTTGGGAGTCACTGAAAATGTTACAGAAGGCTTACGGTCAATCGACTTTGTCAAAACCACGGGCTTATGAGTGGTACAAACCGTTCAAAAGCGATCGAGATGTGATGAAAGATTTGCCTCGTTCTGGTAGGCCATCATAGTCTGCAACTGAAGTTAACATCGCAAAAGTGAAGGAAAAGGTGACTGAAAACCCTCATTTAACTTTAAGAGAAATAGCCGCTGAACTTTTTGTACCTCACGAGTCGATCCGTACCATTTAAGTAATCATTTGGGTATGAAACATGTTACCGCTCGGCTAGTCCCAAAGACCTGAATTTTCTCCAAAATCTCCATCGCATGAGAGTCTCTGAGGACATGCTAGAACGAGTCAATTCCAACCCAACATTCATGAAACGCCTTCTTACTGGTGACGAGACGTGGGTTTACGAGTTTGACATGCAAACTAGTCAACAAACTTCGGAGTGGCGCCTTCCAACTGAACCGAATTCGAAAAAACCACCCCAAAGTCGAACAAATATCAAAGACATGTTGACTGTTTTCTATGACTATCGCTATGTAGTGCACTCGGAATCCTTGCCGGGAGGTTAAACGGTACATAAAGAATATTATTTGAGCGTTATGCAGCAAATTCGACGAAAAAGGCCAGATTTGTGAAAAGAAAATTTTTGGATTTTGCACCACGATAATGCGCCTTCGCACAAGGCATTGTGAACGAATTTTTGATCAAAACACTCAACAAATACTCAGAGTAAACAGGACTGGAGTAGCCTTTGCCTAACATTACCCCTCTGCCAAATGCACAAGCGTCGGAATCCTGTGCGTTATATAAAACTAGTTGAGCCGCCATTTTAAAACCACAATAATCAGAACGTCTTACCGTGCAGAGCTCCCACGAAAACGCCTGCCTGTGCTGTTTTCTACTGTAAAAAAAATTCGAAAATATCTAGTATGCAAAAAGATGGTGTCACCTTTCATTTGTAAGCATAATTTTTAGGTTTTGATTATTATTTAATTCATAATTTCATGTTTTAGCAGACTACAATTTCAAATTTCGCGCTCAAAGTTCGTTTGATGACGTCACGGCCGCACTCCCCACGAGACTACCTAGGGTTGACCATTATCGCATTTCAATTAATTAAGACAAAAATTAGAAAAAGTTTGTTGGTAATAAATAACTGTAATTTTGTATTAATTAATTACCAATTATAATTTCGTTTTAACAATGTACGTTGCGTGTTTATTTTTAGTTTAGTATTAAGTACATACCTACACTTTTGCGGCTGCTTGAAGCCTATTCTTTGCCACACAACATGGAAATATAAAATAATAAATAAAATAATTAATTAAAATAATAATCAAACTATTTGTCCTTTTATTCATGCTGGGCGGCGCTCATAAACATTAAGAGTACTAATGCTGTATATGCTTCCAGTGTCCCTGACTTCATAAAAGAGACACGGTTAAAAGGGTACCATCGTCTAACCAGCACACCCGATCATTTCCGAGAAACCAAAATTTTTTTTCGAGCCACAGGACAAATTGTTTTTATTTTGTAATCAGCAACCCTTATTAATTTGTACAATATTAATTTGCACAATAGTGATGTCAACTTCATCGATATTGTGATTTTACGAGTGAGTAATGAATGAATGAATGCAAGTAACATACTTAAATTGGAAATATGTATTTTTAATTTAAATCTGTATGTCGCAGGGAAATTGTATAATTCCGCAGTTTACATTCGGCGTCATCAGTTTAAAAAACACATACCCTTTTCTTAGTTCTTTTTCTTAACAATAATAAAACACAGCTTAGATAAATTACAGTTTGTTTCAGTAATTATTACCAGGTATTAATGATGATTTCAAATAAGAATAAGGTATGTGATTTTGAACTGATGACGCCGTATGTAAAGTGCGGAATTATACTATTTACTTGCGATATTATACATACGAGAATAAAACTGTAAAGATATAGAATAAAACAGGTCAAGTCCACCTTAAACCAAATGGCTAGTAATGAGAGTAGAGGAAGCGAAATCACTAATTTTTGAACATTTTGTCTGTCTGTATGTATGTTTGAGCACGCATCACCCAAAAACTACGCGACGGATTTTGATGACATTTTAGTATGGTAATAGCTAAATGTCATCGTCAACATTTAAGTTAAGTTTTTTATTAATATTATAGCATTTATAGCTCCTTTTAAAAACCGGCTTGTCCAACTGCAATACTTCAAGGTACTAGGAGTAAGGTATGTGGTACCAAAAGTCATTTGTACATAAATGAAAGCTATTGGAAGATAGTATTGCAGTATTAAAATTAGAAATGATCGGTATGTGTAGTTCAGGCAAATATACTCTGCCCCTAGGCGGTATACTAATTGTTGGTATTTATACTTTAAGCTTTGATATGCCCGGAAACATCTAATTTTTCATATTCAGTTTTCCTAAAGAATACAGCATACGAAAAAAATGGATTCATGCTTGTAATAGGTAATAGGGCATCTTGGGCATCTTCAAGAACAAGTACTATATGTTCCATACATATTGAGCCGTCTCAGTTTCAAAAATTATCTAACAATAGAAGAAGATTAGTTGCCCATGCTGTGCCAACGTTATTCTTGAATGATCCTCTTAGTTTATTATATAACTAGTTATGCTTCAAATAGATATTAACATGTAATATTATAACAGTTTTAGTTTATTACATTTAAATGTATTAATTTTAGGTTAAAAAATAAGTTGAAAAGGAAATACCTGCAAAAAGTGATGTAAGCAAATCGCAAAAAAATACAAATAATCAATCGGTCAAAGTAAAAATCTGAGAAATATAACTATATTCACTATCGCTTTGTTAAAAATAATGTTTCAGAGTTCCTCCTTTCCATTATGGGTATACGCAAAAGGGTCCACAGTGAATTCTATATATATAATAACACCTGTTGTAAATATCTTTTAAATGCAATAAACTATCAAGTTTCAATTTGTATTTGTAGGAATACTAACGCAAAGTTAATAAATTCATTCATTGAACGAAACTGATTTATCGATATCGATATTCTCGTGCTATGTCATGTCACTTCTCACACAATGACATTCGTGTGTTTGAATAGAACGTTAACACACTATTTTAAGCACGTGTGCGTGTATTTTAAATATGTTTGTCGTATTATGCATGTGTGCGTTTGTAAACACGCAAAGAGTTTTTGTTCCTGTGTGCTGGCATTGAATGTAGTAGTAACCTCACCCCCCGCAAAAAAATGGCAGAAAAATATGTACGAGATATTGACTAATGGCTACTCCAGTCCTGTTTACTCTGAGAACAAATACCATCGAGCAACCACCATATTCACCAGATATGGCTCCTTCTTCTTTCCATTTTTCCGACTTCTTTCTTTTTTCTAAACTCAAATTAAGTACCAGTATTAGGCACCCGTTTTCAATCGGTAGGAGATATTAAGGAGAATTCGCGGCGAGAACTGAACTCAATTCCGGAAACAGCGTTTAAAAAATGTTTTGATGATTGGATTATTCGTTGGCGTAAGTGTATCGTTACTAAGGGAGCATGATAAAATAAATTTGGATGAATAAAAAACATTTTATATATTATTGATCTTTTCCCGGTACTTTCTTGACAGAGTAGTACATCTGTCGACAAAGCAGAACTTGAAGTGTGGAAAGCAGCTATGACTATCACCTCCCCTACTCCTAAGTCTGCTTTGGAATGCTTAGTAAGGCAAAAATTATATCCAAATATTAACACGTTGTTACAAATATTGGCTACCATAATTACCTGTTTCCTCTGCTACACCCGAAAGGACTTTTTCAAGCCTACGGAGACTTAAAAACTACTTGCGGAACACAACGAATGCAAACAGACTGAACGGCTTGGCTCTCATGAATATTCACTATGGGATAGAAATTGATGCGAATGAAGTAGTGGATATATTAAAAAAGAAAAACAGAAGATTAATTCTGTAGTACATATGTAATCAAATAAACCTTCTGTTTCTTTTTTTACATATTTTATATTTTTCATATAATATAAAGGTTATTGCATGCACTTTCAGTAGTTTTATTTTTTTGAACCCCCCCCCCGAAACTAAAACCTGGCTACGCCCGTGTGTATACGAGTATGTTACTGGAAATGTATGAAATCAAGGAATTGTATACAAATCCTAGGAAGTGTGTACAATTCCTATATTATTAAGGAAATGTATAAAATTTTGTTTGAAAAACTATTTAATGCGTAGATATCCTAGGAAATGTGTAAATTTCCTCGGAATTGTATATAATTCCAATATCGTATTAGGAAATTTATAAAATAAATGCTTTCTGTAATAAAACACATTGTTAAAATGAGAATAATAATTTTCTCACTCATTGAGACAATCGGGTAACAGTCATACCGTAAAATATAATATGTTCATATTGTCCTACAAATTAATGCTTCAAAAATCAACTATCTATTAACTTTTAACGTATCACAAAATCAACTTATATTATTCTTATAACCTAACCTAACCTACCTAAAGCAATACCCTCCCCTCGTCCCGCTGTCCCCGCGTACCCATCAATATCTCAAATGTTTTACATTTCCGATTGCTATTTAAGAAATATATAGATTTCCTTGGAAATGTGTATAATATAATTTATTTCACACATTTCCGTGCGATTTTAGGAATTACATACATTTCCCAGGAATTGTATACAATGACGGATTACATACATTTCCGTTAACATATACATATACAAACATCTGCCCCTTCCGGGACTCGAACCCAGGCAAGATCGCTACTGTTGCTCTAAATGGTCGTCAAATAGGTTACATAATACATGTATTTATTTGTTTTGTTATATCTAACTTCAATTCGGTAACATAACACGTTTTATTTATTTCCGCGTTAGTCGCACTCCCGCAAATGTGTTGACAAACATGACGCAATGATCAGGAAATAAGAAATAGTATTTGCTAGTATCGAATCCACACAACATGGTTGGTCAGGGGCTTTTAATTAAACGGGCGTTATCTGATCTGTCAAACTGAAGCGATCATGAACGTTGTACAACAGTTCGTTTAAATTTACAATTTTATATAGATATTAAACTTTCGTATTTTTACGGAATTTTCATGAATGTCTTTAGTTAAAACCACATTTATTTTTATATTTTATCATTACAATTTGACTCGTTTTTGACGCCCTGTTCACAGGATGACTTAGGTAGATCCAAGCCCAAGTGGATACGATCCTATCTGCGAATATTAAAAAAAAAACAAGAAAATGTGAAGGCTTGGGTAGGAAAAGATTGATTGTTACATTATTTGGCAATATGATATGAATCGCAAGCTTAGCTAAAAAAATAACAAATACAAAATAATATATTGAGTGCCACGTATAGGACAGTTGGAGTAAATACTAAGAGATGACGTAGGAGGCCGGAGAAAACCCTAAATTACGAATCAGTCATAGTCAATTATATTAGTATTATTCTTATGTTTTTATTTACTTTGAAGCGTGAGATGAAAAGAAATCTAGTGGATACTTTTACCATATGTAAAATGAATGACAGACAGAGTCTTAAACATTTAAAAAGTTCTTAATTAACATACTATTATACTCTTTTGAAAACCGTTTCGCAATGTCTACGGTCTCAAAAAAGTTCCTGTCCTTTGAATAAATCGGGCTCTTAAACATTGGACGCATTAAAATTCATTTGCCAATCAATGAAGTATTCTGTGCGATGCGGGAATCGAACTGGCGCTGCAATTGCCTGACCCTTGCCCTCGAATCTTATATATTACCGACTGCCATTTATTATGACACTCACTTCGTAGTTGAATGATACGATCTTTTATTTCAATCTCCCAAAAAATATTCGCAATATTATCAGTAGTTTTTCACGATTACCGAAACCAAGCAACGGTGGTTACTAGCCATTCATAATATCGAATGCCGTTGTGGTAGTTTATATATCGACCGAACAAAGCGTACAAGCATGCCGTTTCAATCATAGTAATTTAGAAATAAAAATCTGACAATTTAATTAAAACCTAAATTTTAATCTTTGTCTGTCTTATTTTCTCCTGTTATTCTTGTATTTTGTCTTCCTATGTATGGATGAGTGTGTGTGTGTGTGTGTGTGTGTGTGTGTGTGTTTAACAGTTTTCAAAAGTAGTCGACGCGCATTCAGAAATAGCACTGCGGAGCGAGTTTTAAACTGATGTCAAAGGTTAAAATTTCTCTAATTAGTTACTGTCGTCGTTAGATGATGCTATACTTAGTAATTGGAAAGGAGAGAGAGCCTCTTTCATACAAACTTGGACGTAAAGAGCAACAAAATAAAATTGTACTTATTTAAAAGTTAGCACGATAAAATATCACTTTTGAAAACCAAGCTGATTTTCGTTATCTGAGAGCTAAGAAGGAAATTCTTACAAGTAACACTTAATCAGTTTTGTTTATTTAAGAATTTTTCATAGTTTTGGAATTGGAAATAACAATGGCTATTATTTTTAGCATTAGAAATTATGTAAACAAAGAAGCAGTGGTGGCTAACCTTGTGCTGGAGTCCACTTTGACCGGCTTCAGGCTCATCCATTGTTGAACTGATTAAATAACAAATAACAACAAAAACTTTTACCAAAAAACTTCAACAAAAACAATAGAAACTTAACAATAAACCAAAGAAAATAGTCTAAACAGATAAATGCAGACGTTGACATTTGCCGCTATTGTTACAAATGGCGGCCATGTTAAGCGACCATTTTAAAAATCACCTAATATGGTACGTATTACAACATCGGCATGTACTTTTTAATTTTGTCGTGTCAAACTGACCAACGTTTCGTTCCACAAGTTTGCAACTTCTGCTTCTTAAGGTATTTTTAGTGTAAACTTTTCACGATGTTACGTTTTGCTTGTTACATTATATGTGTACAATAAAGTACCCAAATTTTGTTCTTACTAATGCTAAAAAAACGGACTATACATGGAAATAATGATAATAAATGTAACCGATGAGTAAAAAACAAGTTCTAGTAGAAACAATCATAATTTCATTTTTAAACTATGTGTTGTAACACATAAAAGGAAAAGAAACAGCCCTTGTCAAGTTTCTTGAGGCTTACTTAGTGCAAAGGCTCTAGACGTTGAAATCACAAAGCCATGGTGTAGCTTTTCAATACCATTCTGAACATCGGAACCGATCTACTGAAAACTGATGAAATATTTTAATTCTCAATAGCACAAATGGTTGATTAATTAGGATATAAAATTAACATGTTTTTTACTACCAGGACAACTATACAGTTTGTCCGTAAGTCAGTAATTTAAAATTATAAAGACTTGCTTGCAAAGCTGGTAATATTTTTGGGTTTACCTTGACCTTCCAGATTGATTGGTTGGTAATAAAAAATGTCAGCTTAGTAAATAAAGACTAGATCATGATCAGACATCAATGCATCTTTAGTGACAGTAGTTGTACCCCGGATTTTACCTCGTTATTTATAATATGATCATTATATTTTTTTGGAAATACAGTCAAGGATTATAGAATAGTAGCTTTTACCTGCGGCTTCACCCGCAAATTATATTTTCAATAAAAAGTATCCCATGTTACTTCTAATATCTCCATGAATATATGTACGAAGTTTCATGATGATCGGTTTAGTAGTGTTTGCGTGAAAGCATAACAAACAAACTTACATTCACATTTATAATATTAGTAGGGATATAAAATTTTATGGCGTACTAATTTAATAAAATATATTTTTGCATTTAACGTAATTCATAAAAAGGATTACAGAAAATCTTAGATGGATATTATCATTCTTTGTAACAAAAATCGGTAACCCTTGATTGCCCTTGACCAACATCTTAAAGGCTCGCTTCAAATGATTGGGTAAGGAACAAATTTAAATGGGGAAAGCGATTCTTCTCATAATGGCATGCTTTGTGAGACGTTTCCTTTTTCGTTTTTGTCTCTTTTACACTCGAATCGTATTATTGCTCTTGTGCAAAATTTAAAACAACATAAAGCAGCTAGTTGTCATCTGTTCTATGTGCTTCGAGTGGTGTTTATAAGCGATTTCTGCATGTGACAGACAAATTCATCATGTAACATTTTTCGAATCTCGATAATAAAATAAGATCTATTGATATAAGAAAAAGTCCTCTTGAACAGGGAAATATACCGATCGTGTAATACATTATATATTGCCTCTATTTTGCTTAAAATATGTCTCACAAAAATTATTGGTTTTTTATTATGAATCTGAACGTTGTGCCATTCTTAATAAATAGTCCAACAATTTTACAATACAGACAAGGTAATTATGGCAAAATAATAAACAATCTCAGAATTTCCAAAATCGAAAAGTATTTGTCAAAAAGTGCAATAAATAAAAAAAAAAATGAAAAGTGCTTTGGACCTCAAGTATCAAGTTATAAAGGTATTCAACTATCTTGAAGATTTTTTTCATAAGGAAGCCATATGACCAGGTTCCATTAATGCAATAGCCGCATGTTGTAAATAACAAGCCTAGGAGCACCTCCCACGGGTATTAATATCATAAAAGTAAAGAGTAATAATAAGAAAGTTAAATAATGATATCCAGATTGTTAGTAATATTCTATGATAAAGACTAAGACACGGCAAAGCACTTGATGGATCGAGAACTCCATTATTTTCTACTCTGGCTGAAGGTGTTAAGCTAAAAGGACAGACGAGCATAATAAGTAACAGCTTGCAGTTGATACAAAATCGATGGACGCTAACGACAAAGAAAAATGGCCCTCGTTTGTCATAAATATAGGGTTATATTTTACTACAGTGAGACGATATTATTGTAGTCTCATAGATTCAGATTTCTTTTAGTTTTCTGAAACTAAAGACCTCTTGAAATCAAGATTTAGACTTTTTATTTGAAGTTGCTCGATGCGCTTCGCATTTTCTTTTCTTGTGAAGAGCATGCAACGGTTAGCGATCGAGACCTACGGAAACGGCCTGGCATTGTTGTACGCGGTAGTTAACATGCACACAATATGACAATAAATGACATTGCTTGAGAAGCTACAAGTGAAATCGTGGCACGTATTTCATCGTTATGTAACATAACACGTCGTTATATAAATACATCTATTTATATAATTTTATGAATTTATTTTTTATTATTTTTATTTATTTTTATTTATTATTTATTTATGCATTTTATGAATTTAAAGTAGACATTACCGATGTATACAATTTTCGTCTTTTGCAAATGTTTCATTAACAATAAGGCCATGATTTGAATGTCTACCATACATATAATTACACGTATTCATGAATTAAATAAAATGTCTTTAAAGTCACCCAATGATAAATGCTTTTTAAGGGATGCCAGACATGTAGACTTAGTTATTTAAACATAGAGTCATATTGTTCATCTTAATCACCGTAAAGATTTATACGGTAGGTGCTAATTAAAATAACTATTCCAATTAATTAAAAATGTATGAAACATGTTTCTTGGTATGTTTTTCCAGTCAATTGGTTTTTATAAAATGTATACCTACTATTGCCCTGAGTCTAAATATCAAAGTCTAGTCCAGATATTATTTTCACGTATTATTCCTAGATTTAGTCACAATTTAACTTTCTTGAATAAATAAGACATTTAAATTTCTGAATACAAAGCTCGTCACAATCAAAGCCATTTTGTAACTCTCTCTCTTAACACAAAAATGGTCGTACCAAATTATAATTGACACATCAAGAAAATGGAAAAGGAAAGAAAAATCGAAATCCATGTAATAAAGGCACGACTGAAACACGAGACAGTTGGCGACTAGGCAGGAAATTGTGAGACGTGAGCCGCGTACTGTCTCTATCCGAGTGACGAACAATGAGTTACAGGTGTATCCGAATATCAACTTGATTTGATTTTGAATAGTAGGTACATTTTGGTGCATGAAAATATTACATCTTGTTAACCACGCTACGGCTACGACTTTCATTTTCTTGTTTTATATTCTTTTAAGATAATTGATATTATTTCTTCATTTGATCGGCAGTCACATTAGTCATCGAATGTTTTTAATATTTGATAAGGTTTCATTATTTTGGACCTTTGCATGTACACTAGCTAATAAATACTTTATTTACGAACTACTTAAATTGGAGGAGGAGCTGGAATAGATTTTGCTATTGCTTATCGTCTGAATCAATTCTGGAATAATAAAACAAAGTTCTGAGATGTGTGGTTTGATTCTTAAACCTTTCTTAAACCGATTTTTTCCAATCGGTAGAAACATCAGTAACTAATAAAACCATCTGACAAGGCATTTAAAGTCAACTTCCTTTTTATCATTTTTAACTCAAATGAAATTTCAGCCTATGAGTTTATTTCCAAGTTAGGATGGCGTCCTCAATTTTATGAGAGCTATTAACAATAATGTTCTTTTGCTTTTTATGCTATATTGTTTCGGTTAAATACGCCGTCTGTTACATTAATAATGGCGCATTTCGTCTTAGGTACTTTATGAATTTTGAAGGAGTTTCGAGTCAAAATGTTGGCGACGCATATTTAGAAAAAAATCGATTCAACTTTTACAAATATTAATCTAGACGGCGGCGCAGCAAGTCATAAACTCACAAGAGTATACATGTGAATTCTACTGCTTATTGCATTTAAACATGATGTGGTACTATCCAAATCTATCATTGCCAATGTCTTCCTAGCCTTGAGGCCAATAATACACTGCTTTGTATAATAGAGTGAGATGCATAACTGCGATTAAGAGCGTAACTTATAAGTAGCAAAGTTTGTATATGAAATCGCTTTAAATGATACATAGTTTAAGCAGCCCCGTACGGAAGAGGGGCGTCGAAATACGCAGTCTGTTAAAGATAAACCTCCTCCATAAACCACAACGAGTGGCTAATAGTTGTCGACATCTATCACTTTCCCACAATCTTTGCAAACCATCGCTCCACTAGATTATAGATCCCCCGCACAATTTCTCCCTCCAAAATAGTTACAAGCTTTACGGATAAACAAAATTTGTCACCAGCTTACCAACGCAAGTTAGTAATTCCAAGAGTTACGTCGGTGGTAGTTCATAAATTTACGTTACATAGCATAAAGTTGAGAGCGTTATAAAATGTTCCTGTACAACAAAATCGTGGACGAAGTCTACGACCCACCTGAGAATACATCATGGTCTGCGTACGTTTGAGCATAAAACTATGTCAACCTAACTCTATGGCAAATTTAATTACTTAAAATTGACTTGTATAATCTGTAACATATTTTCTGTATTGTTGACGCACAAATTTTGTGTACAACACTGGCTCCTCAGTTAATACTCCCTCTCAATATCTCCATAAAATCCGTAAAGCTGCTAAATTTATTTGTTCTAACCCTCAGTAGATTTCACTTTGGTCTGAAGTCTTACTACGCTAATGCAAACTTAAAGGCAATTTTACCTTAAATCTTAAAAAAATCTTAAACATAATGAACTCGTATTTTACAAATGCTTTATTTATAAATCCTCAGTCGTACCAAAGGCAGCTCACGAGAAAACAGTCCGAAAGTAATAGAAAATTCACGAACAGTATAAATGCGAAACAATTACTCAGCGGTGGTATTGAAACTGGAGCAAAGAGTCCAAAAGGTTTATTGAACGGTACAGACCAAGCTTTTTAATGTACAGGTACGATTAAACGGTCCAATTAGTTTTAGTCTTACCAAGCATTCAGAGAAAACTGGAATGGCTCGGGCACAGGTTGTAGGTATTATGTTTATAACATATCCAGTTTCTTTTTAAGGCTTTAATCACACTAATCACAATAGTATTCCCATGGAATTAAATTTATCAAAACTACGGAACGGGTTTTATTGTATGTTAGTAGAGAGACGCCTATTGACAGATAATTATTAGAAAAACGCTAGGAAACCTCCAATAAATTTACATAGAACAATTAAAATTCCAGACACGTTTTTTGAGTCACTGATTTAGTGCTTTTAGATAAATTTGCAATATATTGCTAATGTTATGAACAGGTTTTGCTATCACAAAGTTTTACTTCGTCGTAGTAATCCAAACACTATTTTAACTCATAAAAGGGAAAATGTTTCTCTTATTTACTCACAGATATTGAGTTAGTTTATTCATGAAAACAAATAGACTGAAAAGCTCTTACTCTAGACTGAAAATAGCCACAAAGCAAATAATCATAGGCTTGGTACAGATTCTTTGCACTACAACATGTAAGGTAACATGCAATGCACATTTTTATGTGTTCGCGATCTGTGAGTAACTCTGTTCACTGCTCGCGCGTTTTTTCGATGAACGAACGCTTTGATTGATTTAATCGTCATTTGCGATGGTTTCAGGCGCCTTGAACAGAACACACTTGTTATATTTCTACTACAGTGGATCTGTATATTGACGGAAAATTTAAAAAATATATTTTAATAAAGTTTATTGGTGGTCTCAATCTCCAAAAGAATTTTAGAAAAACTTAAAGGTTGGTGCGTGGATTTTTAATATTTTGCGCTTACAAATTGAAAGCGCAGTTAAGTTATTAATTAACCATTTCTCGTTGTATATAGTTGAGCTCTTCACCAACGTTAGAGTTTGCGACCGTTTTCATACACTAGTGTAATAAAGTAATTAAAACACCAATAATAGTTATGAAGATATCAAATTTGAGCGTCTCCATGTCGTGCACGCTAAAGATTTCCAGGAACAGAATGTTTGCAAGTTGCAGCGTGCAGCGTACGCGGTATACTCGTGTTGCAATACACGCTGCGTTGCTTTGATTATTCTTATTCTTTGCCAATAGATTACTTTAGCTAACTATATTTTAAATGCACTGTATAAAGTTTGTGTCCAGTCCACCAATCATAATTTCCTAGCTATATTTAGATATGTACCAGCGTAAAGATTCTGATATTATAAAAATTAGTTTAAACCTCTACTCATCAAACCGCTTTAGCGACTCCACCGTCCAAGTTGATTATTTTCATTATTGCTTTCGTTTAAAACGTCGATTAAAATTAGGTCTTAATTTAGATGGTAAGTAAATTCTGGATCTTGTAATTAAGGCATACGTTTAAACCCCATAACGTAAAAATGAAAGTTTCTATTTACCTAGTAATTATCCATTACAGGCATAAGCCGCCAATCTCCAAAGTATCATATATTATGTATCCGCTTTGTAGGTCTTAGCGATCGTCGTCTCATCTCATTATATTGTCTCCGGACGCTTGAACCAGATGACTATCTTAATTAGACAATATCACGTACATTGCTCTTATCCCAAGCTAGGTGGCTAAAGCAGCTGTGTTATGGAAATTGGAAACTATGAGGATAACCACAACTATGAAAAGATTAGAGAATAAAGACAGTTTCGTTTTATACAAGGAAATTTCGAAAATACCAGTACTTAGATATTATATTATTTGAAGAAAATAACGAAACAGGTATTTTATTTTAATATCACCCAGTACTAAAATATAAAATTAAGGCTATACAAAGATATCCAAAATAAAACAACGTTTGTTGTGACAATCACGCTATGCGCGGTGTTGTAGCAGATGATTACATGACCCCGCCCTGCCCTCCTGTATTTCATTTGTACATAAACAAATATAACAAATATAATAAATGATTTTCATAAGATGATATTTTTCCCTTCATATTTTTTAAGGCGTTAGCACAGTCAAATTGCAGAAGGTATGAGTTGTTTTATTCGTTGATTAAACCTTATTAATTAATAACACTTTTAATAAAAGATAAAAAAATTAACAAAAAAGTAAACCATACCTTTTGCAATAAGGCACATTTCAAAAATTTAATTAACTTATGTACAGTAATTGGTTGGAGTAAAGCAAATGGTGTTTTTAACTACAGAAACTAAAAAACAAAAGGATCGCATAGGCAAATCAAAAATCAGTATAAAAAAGGAATATATTCAACGATAGGACCTTTAAATATTTGAAATATTGCCCTAAAATGAAGCCGGAGAAAAAAAATAACAACAGTAAAAAGCATTTATTTTTAATCAGTTTATCTAACAACATTAATAAATTCAAGGTTTACACGTTTCATCTTTTTAACCAAAATTATTCTAAATGCTAAACACTATTACCGCTCATTTACTACGAAGCTGGAGGAAAAAATTACAAGAGTAAAATGTGTGTCTTTTTCACTTTTTTATAACCAAATATTACCAAAACCTGTTACCATTCATTTATCGTTAAAACCTGAAGCCGGAGAAAAAAAATAACAAGAGTTAAAAGCTGTATTTTTGTCCAATTTACACGAAAGGATAAAGAAATGTATAATTCCTTAATTTATGTCCTAGACGCCATGCATACACTTTGCTATACTCCAACCCAATGATTAATTAATAATCCAATCAAATCCATTCAAAATCACTTTAAAGTTTCTCTCTAAACAGAGTCTTGCACGTTTACGAACATTATCTTTAATTTTATTACTGTACGGATTATTTTTATGTTTAAGTTCTCGAGACTTTGGGCCTCCTTCACATAAACCAGCCGTTTGATTTCACCCTCAATTTCCATTGCAAGTGTGAATACATTTCATTAGGTAGGTAATTATGCGATGTAAATGCGTGAACGCAAGGTTATGCATCGCAGGAGGATCCCGGGTAAGTGAATTCATTGCGCAACTCCACGCGCACAATGCGCGCGCAGCTCGGTGGGGCGCTGTTTCATTCAAAACATTTCGGGCGATTGTTGACCTTCAGGTATATTTGACCAGTAACCAGCAGTTGTCATAATTCGCTCAGATTAAATATTTTTTTGCGAAAATTTTACCTATTTTTTTAAAATGAAGTGTTTGAATGATGTCTTATGCCTAGAAAAGATTTGAATGGTTTTTATAAGATGATAGGAGAAGAACTTACTGGCACATTGGTTAACACATTCGGCTTAAGATTGCGGGAGGTTAAGCACATTTTTCTGAGATCATCGGATAGATGGCCAAAAATTCGATGATGGCCACCCGCACTCATTAGCCATCCCTCAACAATTAGACTATATAGTGGGTTAAAGACTATTCTCCCTAAGGTGATTTGGTTTATGAGGAAGGAAGAAATTAATGGGTTAAAAAAACGACACTGATCTCAGAGACAAGGATCCCAAAGACAGAGACAAATGGGACATTATTTAGAACGACATATTTAGCTGCATATACATTATTTTTAAAATTTGCATAAAAACTGTATTTAATTCCATCTAGTTTCTTATAAATCACTAACAAACCAATGATTCCAAAATATTAAAAATTACACAAAAAATTATGTCCACTTACTCACTGAATGGTAGCGTTATCTCTTTATGTTCTATATAACTACATACTTACATCACAATAGAATGATGTATGAACTTGAAGTATGATGAATGAAAGTGGGGGAGGAATAAATGATCAAATGAGTAAATAGATGAGAAATGAAAAACAATGAATGTCAGTCAGTAAAATTCGTCAATTGACACTTCAAATCTAACGGGTCTGTCAAAATCTCGTTAGCATTGGAAGAGCACTTGTTTAGCACTTAGCGAGAGAATGCGGACTGAATTTTGCCTGATATAGGTTCATTTTTTAGTAATAATTTCTTTGGATATAAAAATCAAGCAGTTAAATGCTTATATAACAAATATATCTTCTACCTATATATAAAAAGGTCTTCTTTTCAACTAGAGATAACGTTTAAAGAAACTGTATAAGAAAAGCCAGATACAACCGATTTAACGCTTGTTTAACTTCATTATCCAGATGTATTCCTGTTGTTAGATCCGTACTTTCTTTTAACAAACCAGAACTCTAAAGAGTTCTGTTCAAAGGATTGTTATCAGTTTTATTTCTGTAATAACACAAATACCCAATCAAAGTGATCTGTATTTCTTTTTTCAATATTTCTTTTCAAACCCTATTAAAATGATATCGTATAGCTACTTATCGTTTCTATCATCACCGTGAAAATCAGCGGTGAAGTAAAGTTTATTGAGTTACTTAAATATTACGCTCACGTATAAAGTTTATTATCACTATGCCTATTTTTAACATTCCTATACGATAACAGAAAAGCTTGAAAGGTTTAGGAAACATTATTAAATTAATAAATTTTAAAATAACAGCTTAAATATTTCTTCTCTCATCTTAGATGAAGTAAGAGAGAACCTAGTTTCTTATTATGATTGAGCAAACCAATCAGGATCCCTCTTGTTTGCGGAGAAAAACAGGGCGATGAGTGATTGGAGGAATACGTCTCGATAAGTCACTTGAACGTGTACTGATATAACATCGTTTGAACGCAATTACTGTCGATCTTTTTCTTTCAATAACCTAATAAAAATGTATTGTCAATTTTTCAAAAAAAGTTAATAACCCATATAAATAAAGGAAACACCGAACTCCAAAACTTGTCTTGCGGTTACATTGAGTTTAGTGTTTGCAGTTACACAAGAGCTGATATATAAAAGGGGATGTACCTGTTTACAGCAGCCAGTTAGGCTCTGGGCTCAGTGTAAAGTTTTCACCGTAGGGATGGGTGAAACACCGATTTTCAGCGCTCACCCTGACCGGTGGGTGGGCGCTAGTGATAGAAATATCACAAAAAAATATAATGTGTGCTAAATCTGGTTGATAATAGGATTCGTTGGAATGAAGGGAAAATAATGTGTATGTATATCTATGTCAAAATAAAAATACAAAAGTTTGTAATAATAAATTATAATTGATCATTAAATGGGTAGACGAAATGGAGTAATTTTTAAAGAATTATGAACCGGTAAAAATGTGCCAAGTATTAAAAAATTAATACTTTAATTAATTACACATTTTCCACTCAACGGAGCAGCTGTTATAACTACTGAAACGTAGTCCATAGTTGACTGCCCATAGGCGATAATAAAGTAGGCAATTAAAACATATATAAATTTAAAAACTAATAGTCACCAAATTTCGCTGGTTTGACTTACCTCGATAGAAAATTACCTTCCATCATTATATTTGAGACGTTTTATTTCCTAAGTATTTATATTTTAATTTTTAACAATATCCTACGTTAATGCAACGTTATAAAAAAAATGTAAAAAAACGTAAAAAATAAAAGGATCGTGCTCCGATGTAACTTTGATTTTCAACTTATAAAAGTGCTCCTTTTCAACATTTAAGGTTTTTGTCTTTTATTTAATTTTTTGCATAATATAGAAATGTTGCATTTTATATTTCTATAAGATATAAAATACGCGTCTAAAAAACAGCTACGTCTCCGAGCCCTCAGGTGGGTTTTTTATTTGAAATATTGTTTAAGTTTTTGTTTTGAAGTACATCTTTACACCTAATTTTAACAAATATTGTCAAAAAAGATTATTTCTATTTTCGTTTGCAATTAGGAAATTCAAGAAGTTTTGTGTTTCTGCCTAAATCTAATAATTATTTAGTTTTTTTTATATGTGATAGATATTGTTGTCAATAATGTAACCCAAGGTGTTTAAAAATATTCAGAAAATTCCTTACATTGCTTAAACTGCGAAATAATCGAAGAAGATAATGTTATGCAGTTTGTAAAATTCGTGATACCATTTATCCAACTATTACCAGTAATGTCACAGTAATTAATTTATATGTTTAAACAGTTAATAGAAACTACTTAGACCACGTCAGTGAAAGATCATAATGATCGATTTTTAAATAAATTACTTCGTTTTAAAGGCTGATTGAGTACCTGTAAGTTACCTTTAAAATTAATTGAATCAGACAATCCGCTCAAAAGATATCATGAATACTCAAAAATCCACTCAAAAGTATTTACGGGACAATTTAACTATATTAACAATCATAAGATACCAGTTGGTGCAACGGTAGCGATCCTGCCTTTCGCACCGACGGTCCTGGTTTTAAATCCCGAAAGCATTTGTACCTGAGTCATGGGTGTTTATGTATATTTCTATGAATATTACTTATCTAACGGCTCAAAATAAAATTTCTCCTCCAGAAAATTACGCACATTCAAAACAGCTGATAGTTACTTATGACATACCAAATCGTTCACAAACACTTTGTTCTAATGTAGAAGGTTCATAAAGTTGCATAGAAATGTCCCGAATGCCACAATAATTTGTTCAAATCTGGCAATATTTACATCCTTTACTTCCATCGCAAGCAATCTGCAACTGCAACAATAATGCTGCAACTCAAAACGCAGACTGTTCTCTCACAGCCTTCAACATAACTATTCGATTTAAAGAAAAACTTCTGCCAAACCAAATGATACTCTTTGTTGTATTACCGAGGATACACGAACATTATATGGCAAGAATTCTCAAAAGAATGCAAAAAAAACAACCACTAAAGTGTGACAGCTAAACTAAGGATATCTTTAGATGTTTTTTATAAAATTCCTTCTACCTGTAGTGTGTTTGGCTAAAAATTACATTTCAAAATAAGTCTACCACACATAAGTCAGATAAAGTTACCTCCAGCTGTGCAATTGGAAACTACTGAGAAATTATTATCCCTCATTATGATAAAAGTGCTTTGATTTTTAATTATTTAACGTTTTTTCTACTAGCACGCATGTTAATTATATGATTTGTACGTTACACTCTAGTTTCTCGTGAATCTAGGCAATCAATATAGTTGAATACCACCCTAGTCAAACTCTTATCTAAAAAGAACAGTTTACGAAACGGTTTTAGCGGTTTTTAACTAAAACCGCGGAGTTCAAACTGGTGTCTAGCTTGGTACACAAATTTCAAGCCAAATATAACAAAGTGTAATAATAAACCACTATACTTCATAAACATTTTTTATTTTTTATTTATAAAATGTAAGCGTTATAGGCAGTCTGTTCTCTGTTCCTGCTAAAATGAAGGCAGATGAGCCGGTGCGGTATGCTGATTGTTGCCATGAGAAATGCCATTAGATTTGCATGACATTTCTATTTAGTTTGCTCTGTCAAATGTTCTGGTACTAGTGTTAAGACGGCTCTAGGGGACAACTATATAACGCGACTTAATTTTAAGTTCTACAGGTTCTTAAAATGGCAGCAGATCCAGGCTGCATCCCTCTATCATTTTAAGCGTTGTATGCATATGTGTTGCTCTTGATAATAATATTTATAAGGTCTCTCGCGGATAGCTTGCTTTAGATTGCAAACAAATAGAAAACGGGTAGATTTATCGCAATTGAAAATAAAGTTACAGACCATACCACCGAGCTGGCTATAGAGAAATTAAAAAAAAATGTAATAATTTTTTTTTCAGCTATTACAAAATTGATAATTATTTAAGACAAAAATGCGTGGAGTTAATGGCTCTTACTCTACTAACTACAAAGTTCATAAAAAATGTAATTAAAATTCTCTTTAATGTATAATCTAAGATCACAGTGGTTTGTGTGTTTGTCTGTCCGCTCTTTTCCCCGCTCTTTTTCGATTGTATCAATACAATTACCATAACAACGAGTTAACCGTAAGTAGTTCGCAAAAAATTTAAAGAATTTTGTCCACCCATGCGAAGCCGGGACGGACCACTAGTAATAAATACATCTTATAAAAAAATAATGTTCCCTGAGTACGTAATTATTGGATTACGTAACACATATAAAATAAAGAAATAAAGAACAGCCGATGCCGAGTTTCTTATCGCTTCTTCTCGGTAAAAGGTCTCTCGACGTAGGATTTACGAAGCTATATATATATATACATGTGTGTGAGTGTGTGTTTATAAATTTCCTTTCACAGTATTTGACCGCGATGAACATTATAACAACTTACCCGATTTCGATGATTTTCTTTACATTTTGCTGAATTTGTTTCGACTGAGGACATTGGATAGGTTTCATTTTAAATTATAACACAGCAACGCGTGGCTGGGTCAGCTGGTGTATACATAAATATATATATGTAGCAACATTGCGTCCTCCAATCCTTATAAATATTGTAAATGCGATATATGGGTGTGATTAGTGACTGTTATAATAGAAACAGTATTTCAGTAGGTAAGTATTCATATTTTTAATAGTCTTATTTCTACAGAAAAACAGTTCGTAGATCTTGGTTGTGTCAAGGTACCTACATGTTTTATTTATATTCTTATTATTCAACTTCATTGCAATTAATTATTTGCAGATTAATATTTCTTTTAAATAGCAGTTATGTGTTTATGTAAAGAAGGGAGCGAACATGAGCTAGAACAACAGTTATTCATGATTAAATAGAAAAAGGAGCTCAGCGGAGTTCGGTATAGCAGCGCGTACTGAGTTTATTCAAATCAAAACACCAAAAGCCCTTTTTCTCGAGATTCTCTATACTTCGCATACCTATCAAACCATATTTTCCAACAATCGGCACTTGTCTCGCGTGACCTATGCTTCCAATGGTATTTTAAACCAAAGATACACAAATGACGAACTTCGAGCGAACTTAGTTGGGGGGTTGCACCTAATTAGTATAGAAGCGGATTGCAATTGTGATTTTGATCATCTGTTTAAAAAGATAGGCATTTACAGATCTAAGTAACCATTGACAAACCAAAATTGTTATATAGTTAATATTGCGTTGTTTTAGAACCCTTATACTAAATAATACAATGAAATTACAGTAATCTAATGAAGTACCAAAAACCTCAACTATATTAATTTTAATAAATCAATCACATTTTCTTAGTTGTTGTCCAATGCTTAAGTTATTTCATATCTTTAAGATAAAATAGTTAACACTATTTTTACAACGGTAGAAATGCATACAATAGCTGCAGAAAAGTTCCGATTAGTTTGCAAAGTTTCTTTCACTAGAAAATTAAAATACAAAATGCAATACACAGAGTTATTCATAATTTACGAGTAAACTTTCATTCACAAGGAAAAATCTCGACTATTGCGATCCTTGCGAGCTTTCTAAGACAATGACCAGCCAATTTGTTACTTGTAATCATAGTAAAATAAAACCCTCAGTAACAAAAGCGATAAAACTTAAAGCAAAAAATAATGTTAAATGTTGTACCTGTCCTAAAAAAACATTCCCTTCTTGAAAGCCTGAATAAACGTAGGTATTTGTGTTCGAATTCTCTTAGTTTGTATAATATTTATTTCTTCTATATGTAGGTAAAATTGTAAAATAAATTTTGTTTGAATTATATAATTGGAAAATTATAGGTTGGAGAAAAAGTTTCTTCGCATTTTATATGATAATTCAAGACTTTTTCTTCAAAGTTAGTTTAGATTTAATTACAGTATATATGTGCCATTTTGTTCGTAGACTTTCTGCCCTCATGTAGGTATGAGACATGATCCCGTTGCTGTAGAAATGTTGAGACTTCTGATAAAAAAATGCAGTTTTGGCAGTCCGCTCTAGATGTAAACCTGACACTTCCTAAATAATTCTGAAGAGACCGAAACAGGTGGAAATCTGCAAGTGCACGGTCAGGGCTATATGGCGAATGCATGAACACCTCCCAGCCCAACTCTCTTATATTTTGCTAAAAGTGTATGTGGTCTAGCGTTATCGTGATGAAAGACCACACCCTTTCTATTAATCAATTCTGGCCTCTTTCTCTCAACTTCTTTTCTTAATCTCGTCAGTTGTTGGCAGAATCCGAATCGATGGTTCTGCCTGGCGGTAAAAGCTCATAATGACCAATGCTCTTCCAATCCCACCATAGACACAGCATCACCTTATTGCGAGTTAACCCAGGTTTTGCCACGGTCTGTGAAGCCTGACCGACTTTTGACCACGACTTTTTTCGCACTTTCTTGTCATACGTGATCCACTTTTCATCACCAGGTATCAATCTCTTCAAAAACGGTTCGGTTTCATTATGTCTCAATAAAGAATCGCAAATGACGGTTCATTAGGTTTCTTTCAATGAGCTCGTGTGGTACCCAAATACCAAGCTTTTTTGTGTACCCAGCTTTTTTCAAATGGGTCAAAACTGTTTTGTGGTCAATTCCCAGTTTTTCAGGTACGTCATAACTGCCGATATGCCGATATGGCTCCAGTTTTTCAAAAATAGCATCTATTTTATCCGTAACAGAGCGACCAGAGCGAGGTTCATCTTTGACATCAAAATTCCCGGATTGAAAACGCTTAAACCAACTTTGTGCTACTCTTACTGACACTGCATTAGATCCATAATTTTTTTCTCTTTAAAAAGGTTAAAATTAGAAAGACCCTTTATATTATAGTTAATTTATTGTTTTATCTACCTATTATTATTCAGACGTCAAATAAAGCAACGGTTAGGCGATACACTTGTCTATTAAAAAATATATACCCTCCACCATATTACAATAGAAACGATCGCACATTCGTCACACATCTTCCCGTTTAACTAATAGTTATATAACAAACTACTAACAAAAAAAATCTTTGTCGGTATAGTCGGTTTACGGACGATAAGTATACGTGATAACGTCATAATTGACATGTATTATTATCACTGAATTACTATTATTTAGTATAATACAAAAAAGGAGTTAATTGAAAATTACAAGTCTTTTGATAAATTAATATTTATTTGCAATCGTTAATTCAAATCCTTTTTACTTAAATTATGCAGATTAATGTGCTATTAACAATTTATTAACAACTTATATACATGTGTGATATTTAAGATCCTCTGCAGTTGACTTTTTATACGATTTCTTTAGTCAAAATTGTAACATTACCTGTTATTACTGCACTCACCGACCGATTCTACCTTTTGCAAACAATGGAAAGCACATTAACTTTTCACTTCATTTTATAAACAGTTGACAAAACAGTTTATGTCAACTTCTTAAAATGTAAGAATTACTTATCTTTTTGCCGTGATTGTTGTTGTAATAAAATAATGGAAACCACATTAACTTTTCACTTCACTTTATAAACAGTTGACAAAGCAGTCCACATGAAGGTTTTGTGCTGCCGCTGTCTCTTTTCTACTCGGACACATCAACAAACGCTTAGGCCGCTTGCACACTCGGCTCAGGCGGAACGTGACAATGAATCATGCTTTTCGTGCCTGTCGAGCCGGCGTTCATCGTTTTAAAAGACGTTATCACATTAAAAGTAAACTATAAATTTACTCTACTTAAAAGAAGGTAATTTATTGATTTAACTACTTTCCTTGCTCGATCAACTGCACGTAGTGCAATAAAACCACCCGGCGGAGTCTGAAAACGATGAAAGTTTATCGTCTTCTGACGTCAGTTCAAGCGCCTCACCTTATCCATAGGACGCGTTCTTATTACCTTATCGGCTCCGATATCAGCCCTCGAGACAATTGGTTCAGGAGTTAATTATCTAGTCCCGTTCACGCCATTCATTTGCGATTACGAGAATCTGTTGATGTTACTATTACCATTTGGTATAATTTAATCGACATGTCTGCGCGCCTTGACTACGTTACTTACCCTTCTTTATACAACACTGGCTCTGCTTTTTATTGCAATAGTTGCTTTCAAGCATTTATCCTTCTAAGCGGTGTAGTCCCGAGCTATTACCGCGTCCTATACGTGAAACTCTTTTTGCATGTTGTCGCCGTGCGCACCGCTGCACCGCACACGCCACGTCCGAGCCTAACGCATCCAGGCGACTGCGTAACCTACGACCTTTGATCGCTACGGCCGATGACACACCTGCCGTAGTGTTATCGCGGTTCCTGTAGAGCAAGACGAATTTATTTACTGCCGTGATAGGTTCTTTACGATAACGCTTTTTTATTGTTTTTTGTAATTGCTCTTACAGAATTTTTCCCCGCTCCGTCCTCTTAAGACCTATGAGCCGAAGTTCTATGCTTGATATAAGAAGAAGACGCTACTAGGGGTACAATGGAAACTCTCAGGGGTGCAACTGTTAATTTTTGTATATATTATTTTATTATTTTATATGAGACAAAGGCACAAACTTCGCTTGCACATTTTTTTACGAAATAGGCAGGCGTTTGAGCACTATCTCGCCTGATAGTAAGCGACGATAAGATCTAGGATGTGACACGCACATAAACCGGTCTGAGTGTGGCTCGTCTATCCGTTGTCTTCACAAACTAAAACCACGTATTTCGGCAATCTCCGAGCGCTGCGGTTCAAAAAATTAAGGTGACATGTCGTACGGTTTCTTATCTGGAAAACTCGGTGAAAACAAATCATTCATTAACTTTCCTCCTACGACTGTTTTAATTACAACTGCTTCACTATAGAAATTGAAAAATATATAATACAAGCATTATTTTATATTTTTTATGATAAACTGTGTACAGGATTTTGTGATTTTAGTGCACTTTCACAATTTTATCCATAGACGTAGAAATGAAGTTAAATTCAATAAGTACGGAATTAATTTAGGTTTTTTAATGAAATCTTTATAATTTTAAAGTTTGATTACCGTTTGGTGCAGTGTGTTGTGTGCTTACTTTGAGCTATACTAATTGGTGTGAACGTAAACATTATTATTATAACTTAATTTAGCTTGGCTTTAGTTTAAATAAAAATTTAAAATGAAATAAATAAGTGACCCAATTTTATCGAATAAACCAAGCTTTAAATATTATTATTAAATATCAAATCTTAGCTGACAAACATGAAATGAATATGCATAATGCATTATATAATGTACATGTGATTCCTACAACGGACCAATCTTCAATCAATCACCTTCTTGAAGCAGTGTATCCAGTTAATATTATGTATGATTTTACCGACCTAATTGCTGAAAAGGAATTATGCTTTCTTCGCTCATTATTTAAAGCTCATTAGCTAAAGCATTAGTATTATGCAATTCAGAAACAACGACGGTACCATAATACAAAAATTCGTCTTCTACATTGACCCGGCCGGGTATCGAACCCGGGATCTCGGAGTGATAATTGTCATGAAAATCGGTTTGCGAGCCACTCGACCAACGAGATCGTCAACTATATAACTTTAGTATAATCTATAATCTAAGATCACAGTGGTTTGAGTGTTTGTCTGTCCGCTCTTTTTCCCGCTCTTTTTCCATTGTATCAATAACGTTACCATAGCAACGCGTTAACCGCAAGTAGTTCGTCTACCGGACACTAGATGGCGCTAACAGAAAAATATTTAATAATAGAAAAAAATAAAGAATTTTGTCCACCCGTGCGAAGCTGGGACAGGCCGCTAGTCTATAATCTACGAACACAAATTTGTTGTTTGTATGTTTGTCTGTCCGCTCTTCTTCCATTGTATACGCGTTACCATAGAAACGCGTTACCGGGTCAGCTAGTTAAATTAATAATCTTTTTAAATGTATGTACTTGCAGGGTTTTACATTTGGCTCATCCTTCAATGTAAGCGGAAAAGGTCACCTCTCTGGGACGCAGCTAGAATCCACTTCATTAGTGCGACTATTAGTTAGCAGTTCTTTACAATTTAATTTTAGGTGAAACATTGTCAGAGTCCCTAAAAAATTCTTTGATATTTGCATTTGTGATATGATTATATTTATGGACAAATTTATGGAGTTTCATATTTCAGATGACTTATACACAGATATATCATGCACAACCGAGTGCTCCTTGCATAAACAAATTTACAGAGTAATGGCATCACAGCCAATCGTCTTCACTGTAACCCATATTGCTTACGTGCTCTCATATCTAGAAATTATTGATTCCATAAGAAAAATCCAGTGAAATGAACTCTAACGCAAAATCAATAAAGATCACTATCCCTTACAAATATCAGAACAGTAAAATAAGGAAAGAGAAACATAGAAGAATTTGATTTCTGTGGAAAACAAATTGTCTTATTCCATTGTATGAATAAACTGCATAAATAAAAGAATTAACAATGAATAATCGTCATAAGGTTTATGTTTATACCTTTCCTTTTTTGAGATATGACATAATATACAATATCATGTATTAAATTATATGATATCGTTAAATTAAATAATCCTGCAGATACTATCAAGTTACTACAGATTAGCAGTCTCTTGTTATTTTATAAAAACACATTGCAATCTAATTGAGGAGTAAAGCGAGTGGGAGAGTCGTACAATGAAGACAGTCCGAGCTGAAAATGTAAAGTATAAGCGCCTTTAATTTTGGTCAATATACTTCAGCACCACTCACACTTTAAAATAATATAACTTAACCGGAGTAACGTGTATATTTTTTATATTTAACCCTGATGTTATTACTCCTTAATAGGAGCTGTGTTAGGTAAGGTAGGACTAAGGTAATGGTTGTCATAAATGTACCAACACATAATAAACGGGCACGTTCCTAATTACTTAAATTAATATAACAGAAATGTAGATTCTTATCATAAGTGGCCAAACAAATATTTGACAAGAAAATTTTGTACACAAGGGATATGTAGATATATAAGAAAATTTTAAAAATGTAATAAAAAGCATATAAATTATGAAAATATCCAAACAAAGGGCATAGCCGGATAAGTATGGGAAATCTGCCCCCATGGCTTTTTTGAGCCATACCTAGGGGATCGATTTGGCATCGAATAAAAATAATTCACACCAATTTTTAGCCCTTCAACTCGAACGGCGTTCGAGATTTTCGAAAAAACCTGTTTTTTTTATTTTAATTTTATTTTTATAGTGAAATTCGGTGTTAATCGATGGTGATTTTTTTTCTTATTTTTAGGAGTCTAAAACATAAAAAAATCGTATGATCATGGTTTTTCAACGAAAAGTCGATTTTTAACGAAGAAAAGAAAATTAAAATCTTTTTTTTTTTTAGGGTTTTTGAAATATGTCAATCACCAAAATTTGTCAGAACATGTATTTTATACCCCTCTACACTCAGGAATTTTTTCAGATTTTTTGAAGTGGTGGAACAATGTCAAAAAAATTAAAAACTCATTTTTTCCCTGAAATTCGGCGTTTTAACACACTTATATATTTTTTTTGCTTGAAAAAATACTAAACTACTTTCAACGCGAACTATCTTTAATTCCAACTATGAACTCTTAATTTAATTAGCACAATAGAACACGTCCAGCACGTCGAACCGCCGCCCGTAAAGTGAAGCTCCGCTCACTTTCCCTGCCCAAGCGCAGCGCCCCCTTCCACTGTGAGTCACATCACGCCATCGTGACTTAAGCCGCTTGGCCCCGCCTCCTCCAGGTCGGATATTTGTAACAATAGTGTATCAGTTGTTTACATCTATTCAAGTGAGTAGAGCTTTACATTTTATTTGTTTATATATTTTCGAATTCGTAACCTATAATTCAAATCTTGATTTCAGAATGGATTTCGGAAAAAAATGTGTTAATTGTAATATATATTTACGTAAAATATCTGGCTTCAAAAAAGTTATTGCGACAGTTGATGAGGCTAATAATGCGACAGAAAAAATTGGAAAACGTGTGTTTATAAATGATACCTTTTGTAATAAGTGTCGAGTTATTTTAACAAGACCACCCACGTCGAAAAAGATTCAAGATTCATCTGCAGATCAAGTGAGTGTCGAAAGTCAGCCTATTTTGTCCCAATCATCATCCACAACCGTTTCATCTGTATCATCATCTGAAGATCCTTCATATGTTATTCAAGAAAAAATGGAGGAAGAGTTAGAATTTGTAGAGTTGGGTTTTCCTCGAATCATATCGACACACAAATACTGTTGCCTTTGTGGATCATCAACAAATATCACGATAGTTCCGTTTGAAGCACGTCAGCAAGTCTTTTCCAAAAGGCGACTCTTCATTCCCCAAGGAAATCGGTGTTGTACAGATCATATCATAAAAAACCGGTTCTATGATGAACATATTAACACTTTCCGTATCCATTCTCATACCAGTGTATTTGAAGTACATGATTTGGAAAAATTACTTGGGCAGCTAGCTATTGGTACTGATTCGTCCATAATTGATAAAATTGGAGATCACTCACCTTCAGAAAAACAGTTAAAGGTATTCACGGGTCTAAGCTGGGATGAATTGATAAAACTTAGTGGAATGTTAACGTCGATGAGAAACTCAGTCAATCGTGATGTCATTCAAGCTCTTGTTATTTTTTTATTCAAATTACGTACTGGAAATTCAAACGCAGTGATATCTTCCGTTTTTGGTTTAGCTCGAGAACAAATGGTGTCAGACTATTGTGATGAAGTAATATCTGCGTTTGAAAAAGATGTTTTGCCTCACTGTTTTGGAATCCATGCTATCAGCCGGGAGATATTACTCGCCAATACTTCAAATACCGCTAAAAAGTTGTATCAAGTAAGAGATGACCAGTTAATATTCATTTGCGATGGTACATATATTCGTCATCAAAAAAGTGCAAATAATGAATATCAAAGAAAATCATATTCTGGTCAAAAGAAAGTCCCTCTGTGCAAACCATTCACGATATGCACTACGAATGGTTTCGTTATAGACATGCTTGGGCCATACACAGCTAATATGAACGATGCTGAAATAATGAAAGTCATTTTAAATGACCCAAATGGTCTGATTAAATTGCTGAAGAGAGATGACATCATTGTAGTTGATCGTGGCTTTCGGGATGTAATAGTACATTTAGAAGAATTAGGCTTCAAAGTGCTAATGCCTGCCCTCAAAGGAAAACGTAATCAACTAACCGCAAATGAATCAAATGAATCCCGTTTTGTTACCAAAGTCCGTTGGGTTGTTGAAGCCGTTCATGGTATAATTAAACAAAAGTATAGGCTCTTGGATCATAAATTGGACAACAAATCGCTTCCAAAAACGAGTGTTTTTAGCAAAATCGCTTGTTTTTTGAATAATGAATTTGGTACAAGACTTGATTCTGATCTCGACCTTTCTGAAAGAATTATTGCTGCCATGAACTCAAAAAAAGACCAAGATAATACCTTAGCCTTGGAGGTAGAAACTAATCGTTGGGCAAGAAGAAAAGTTGCTTTTGAAGCGATAACGTCAGATTTATTAACTGATTTTCCTGAATTAACGGAACAAGAATTCAAAATTCTTTTTACTGGATCATATCAAATGTCTCAAGCGGTGTCGTACTTAGCTGAAATGATGGATGAAAACGGAATGCTGAAGCTTCATTACTTACTGATCACTCCTAATATTATAAAATTCGAAGTTCGATCTCGACACATTAATTCAAAAACATATCGTTGTTTCATTGAATATCAGCCAGACAAGAATGATATCTCTGGAATAACGCGATATTGTTGTGACTGTGCAAATGGTAGACGTACTGTTGGATGTTGCTCACACATTGCTGGTATTATTTATTATTTATCTCACGCTCGATATTTAGCTAAAATTGTGAAACCTGCTGAGATACTTAGTCGTCTTTTTTTCGATGAGAAAGTTAGTGTCGTAGTGAATGAAGACAGTGATGAAGACTAATCAAGTTATTGTTTCTATTAAAATCTTTATTTTTGTTGTATTCTAATTCAAAATTATTCCCAGTTGTCTGGAAAAATATAAAATTCACCTCTAAATGTAATTTGAATTATTTATAGCCTTCTTACATACTTCATGTTCCTGATTTATTATGTTTGTCTTTTGAAAAGGTATAGCTTTGGTAAAAAAATAGTTTTCTATATATTTTTTCTAGCAAAAAAAAAATGTGTGTTAAAACGCCGAATTTCAGGGAAAAAATGAGTTTTTAATTTTTTTGACATTGTTCCACCACTTCAAAAAATCTGAAAAAATTCCTGAGTGTAGAGGGGTATAAAATACATGTTCTGACAAATTTTGGCGATTGACATATTTCAAAAACCCTAAAAAAAAAAGATTTTAATTTTCTTTTCTTCGTTAAAAATCGACTTTTCGTTGAAAAACCATGATCATACGATTTTTTTATGTTTTAGATTCCTAAGAATAAGAAAAAAAATCACCATCGATTAACACCGAATTTCACTATAAAAATAAAATTAAAATAAAAAAACAGGTTTTTTCGAAAATCTCGAACGCCGTTCGAGTTGAAGGGCTAAAAATTGGTGTGAATTATTTTTATTCGATGCCAAATCGATCCCCTAAGTATGGCTCAAAAAAGCCATGGGGGCAGATTTCCCATACTTATCCGGCTATGCCCTTTGCTATTTTATGGGTAAGTAGGTACTTATTGTTTTTATCTTATCCAAATCAACAGTGATGTATTTTATATTACAGCCTTAATATTTATAAAAAAAAACGAATCCTAAACACTGATTAAATTGAGCAAATCCGCATATTTCATAAAGATGCAATTGCTTTCAGTCGACATTTTGTTTTTAGTACGTCGTCATAATTTTTGCATTCTTCTATTTGACAAAACATTTAATAAACACTTTATTAAGGTTAGGTAAATGTCTTATGAGATACATTTACCAAACTTTTCTTAATAATTTTAGAGTAGCACTGACAGTATCATAGACGGGCAGAATAGTAACGAAAAATATTTAAATCATTCAACATATAGGAACCCACTTCCCTACAAAAATAATTAATGAATATGCTGACGTCTGACCCAAATCAACTAAAACTCCTATCTTCATAGATATTAATGTCAACATTAATGTAAGTACCTAATTTTCGGTAAGGTCGCGCAGTAAGCTTGAAATCATAAATCATAGATATGGCCCACAATATTCCTAACTATCTGCCGAGTGATATTGTGGTTCCATTATATGCTAAATTTATAGAGTTCTAGACTTTCATCTACAACTTGTTCACGTTAATTTGTTTTAAGTATTCGTCTTTAAGACTTATTTTGAAGTTTAATCGCATATTTACTTAATTCCAGAATAAAAATACACTCAGTAAACGCCATGGCGATGTGGAAAGGCTCATATCTAGTCATAGAAGGGCAGACGTGACACTAATGCTATTCACAATCTTAAACTTATTGGAGCGGAGCGAGCGAAGCGAACGAGGCTCCCATGGATCAGCTTCAATGGCGCAATGTCTGTTACGCCATAATTTCCCGAGTTCTTAACCGATTTTAATTTCTTTTTGTGTGTAATTGAATGAACAGGTTTAGGACCAGATTATGACATAGCCCAAATTTTTAAATTCGCAAAAATTCCCATCGATTTTTTTTTTCTTTTTTTAGGTATTACGCTCCGCTCCAATATATGGTTTCAGCGTAGCTTTATGCGACTGCATTGCCTAGTTATTAAAAAAATAGTAGTTAGAAATGTCTAAGCTGAAATAAATGTCGTGCATTTACAATTAGTATGGTAGCATATGAATTTTCACCACTCAACCACGAAGTTCGTCAAAACATACTATTCCATAATAAGTATTAAACTTACCAGCTTATAAAAGCCGCCATTAATTTTATAACGCTCATAACATCTCTTTAATACTACCTAATTTAATTTTGTTCTTCACATACAAGATATTACATAAAGTTCTTCCTACGTTCATTAAATATACATTATGATGTGGAAGGCTTATCTTGCTTGTTGCAATTTTTAATTTTAATGTTTATTATTATTGTCATAGCTGTTAACATATAAAGTTCCTTAATATAAACTTTTGAAATCCTTTATAACTTTAAAGAAATTTGACGCTTATATAAAGTTAAATTGCCAGTTTTAAAATAAATGAAGCGATTTTCTCTGTAGTTTTTATAGACATGCTTTGAGGCCCAAGCTTTTTTAATGTTGCTTAAAAGTTTCGAACAAACAAGATATTCACGTTGTGAATTCAGGTATGTAATATTCTTAACACTTGTTCTGTTAGTATTGTGATTTTATTATAATCAAAATGTTCCTATCTTAACTTTCAATTGTCTGTGGATACATATATTTGTAATCCATGCGTATAATTAATAAATACTGACGCTGCCGAACATGAAAGACTTTTAGGATATAGCATGGTTTGCCTTGGATGTGGGAAATCTGTGTTAAGAATAAGTTATCATCATATACTGGCAATTCTATTATCTCAAAATAGTAATAATGTGGTAAAAGTTTAAGTTGTATGTTTTGTTCAATCTATTCTCAATTAGTATAGTGAACAGGAATACTTAATTATTATATTATAATATAATAATTCTTGATTAGTTATATCTTTTACATGCCATGAATTACGATTAAATGTAAGTTTGTAATATAAAAGAAATAGATATAATATTAAATGTCAATTTTTATATTGTCTATCTATATCAAACTAATGGTCATTTAAAAAGGAAAGTATATTATAAATGCAAATGAAAATAGTAACTATATTTAGTTTTGCAGCCCTCAAAAAACAACTTTGTGTGTCATCTGTATTGGATACAAGCAAGACGTCTGGCAGTGCATGAATTTGATGACATAAGACTTTAAAGATTGGAGCGTTCTTGGCTGAGCTATAATGGCTGCAATGAATCAGACAATAACCTCCAGATGCAACATAGGCGTTTGAAGTTGTTGATTTGCGGGCACCGCCCATAGTGAAAAGAACAAGAATGTCTGTTTATAAAGAAATAAATACATTCTTGAATATTTTATAGTTGTTATATGAAGTGTAATATCGTACTCCCTTCTACCTATTAGTGAATTATTATTTTAATAATAAAAACCATTTAAGATACATTATTAATGTATGTTTGATTAATTGTTTTTTCTGTGGGTTAGACTCAATAATTAAACTAGTGTGGTCAAAGGGATTTTGATAGCTGTTGTTCACCAACCTAATGTATAGTCATCTATCTACTAGAAACATAACTTAATTCAAGCAAATTCCTTTATTCAGATAATTTTTAGTTTGGTTTTGGAACTTATTAAGTATTGCACAAAAATGAAATGTTATTCAAGTAAAGCCCTTAATTTAGATTATTTTTAGCTTGGTTAAAATAAGTATGTAGTCATCAAAGTATATAATAATATTTTGCCGTGCGGTTAATGCCATTAATAATAAAACTCTTTACAATTTTAAATATCATATTTCGAAGTATTTGTCAATTGCTTAATCAAGGAGTTTGATAGAGGAACAGGAGGCGATTTCACTTTACTCCCAAGATTTTCACGTTTTTTATTAATCGTAACTAAAAGTGCTCACCTTGACGAAAATAACTCACTAAAAATCATTGGTGGACAATAAAATTTAATACTATGCTAAACTCTATAAAGTTTTTGGCAAGGTCCTTTTATTGATATATGTGAGGTACTCAATAGGAAAGGCCCACTTATTGTTTATTGAGATTCAGTCAGCGGGCTCTGTCTGCAACCGTCTGCACTACATATTGTCGCGTTGCAAAATTGTAAACTATTATTAAATCGGTTAATTTCTAAATTGTTCGAGTATAATTGGTGTTGATAAGCTCCCATTCACAACAAAGCAAAATTATTAACAGGAAGTAGTTTTGTACATCTTTAAATATCAGAATAAGATTGACCTATTACAAACAATTAGGTTGATGCCGAATAGAGTTCATACATATCTAGCTGATTTTAATGGCTTTTGAACAGTTTTAGTGTTCACGCAAGTGACAGTTACTTAAGGAAAGATTTTTTTTTGTTTTCCCCAGTGTCTCTAGGTTTTGTGGGTAATATACTAAAATATATGTATTTTGTAGAACTAGCAGTTCTGCAATACAAAACATAAAGTGATGAATTAAAAAAATGTCTCCATAACAAAATTAGTACATCGCTTATTTCAGTTAGTATGATCGCCTAAATTCCCGAAGCATTCCTTATCTAAAGGTGCGCGCAAAAATTCAATAACCTTTGCCATCGACTTTTCAATTCCCCAAAATCTCCTCAGGGAACGGAAAAAACCGCCGATTTCATTATCTTCCTAAACAATTCCGGGGACTGCTGGGTTATCCTAAATTTGTAATCTTTGTGATGAACAAGAGGTAAATTGGTCCACAGTATACCCAGCCGCTGTAATGACGTCATCAGCGCGATCCGCGTAATCGTGGCTCGTGGCCACTTTTATACTATCTGTGGATGTGGTATCATTTACATAGTCGTGTAACTAAGATTAAGACATAAAACGAAACAAAATGCAACTGAAAAAAAATAATATACAGGCGTTCGGTTCTCTGAATAGTGAAACTAAAATTCATTCATTCAGGCCTTTTTAAATGAAGAGGTACAGAAATCATAGTAGTAATTCCAACACATGTTCACATCTTCACAGGTCGGAGGATAACACAGGTCGGAGGATAAACGTTTGCATATGCAGTAGGGACAATAAAGTTAATTCTGAAATATGCAATTGTCAGCAGTAGCAAGATAACAAAACACCCTTTTTTTTTTTTTACTTCATTTACGGAAGACCAACAGCTAAGATAATAACAATAGGAAGAAAATTTAAAAGTTGAAAGCCAATTGTAGGTCCTCACCTATTAAAACATTTTAAAAATTATTGTTAAGCACTTAAAAAGATAGATATATATAGAGAGTAACATTTCA
This sequence comes from Calamotropha paludella, assembly GCA_927399485.1. Classification (NCBI taxonomy): domain Eukaryota; kingdom Metazoa; phylum Arthropoda; class Insecta; order Lepidoptera; family Crambidae; genus Calamotropha; species Calamotropha paludella. Next base: position 11,126,464 of record OV656803.1, on the reverse strand, counting down.
ATAGGTGCACAGTAATACAGTTAGTAACGCAAAGTTCAAGTCTACGAATCACAAGAAAACAAAACAGAGTAACATCATAAAAATTAACAGTAAACAAATTACCAGTCAATTACATAATATCACAAAAAAACAATCAAGTAACAATATAATTAGTCAAAAAACTTACCAATCATTAATCGCTTCATGGGGTTAAATCTAAGAGGTTTTCTCGGAGCTCTAAGCGAGATCTTAGATAGTAGTCCAGGGCTATCGACGACTCCAGAAATATTTTTAATAGAATTCTATAAACAATCGTGTCGAATACATACACATGCTAGTTACAGAAGTTCACTTCCAATACACTAGCTGGTCATACACGGTAATACATTACAAAACAAAATTTATAAGAATTAAACTTATAATTTATTATGCTAGAACAGAATGTCAAATTCTTATATAAAATAAGTTAAATTATGCGTCCATGTCATTAATAGAAGAAAATTACAAAATTACTAGTTAAATATAAACATTTTTACACTCAGTTTTTAATTTTTTGAAGAAACGGTTATTAAAAATTACAAGGAAAATTACAATTTACACATCACTGTGTGAGAGGCATCCGGAAAGGGCATATTGTCCGAACACCGCATCGACATTCCGATGATAGCCCAACCTTTTGTCCGGCCCTTATCTGCTTTCGGCAAAGGCCGTACCACAGGTAACACGCGATGATTTGCTAGAAAATTAAGTTTACAAATTGTTAGACAATATCATTTATGTGATTACTGTAACGTTTCGTATTACTTTAACTGCAGATTTTTAGTTAATATTTTAAATTGTTAGGTAGGGTTCATGTTACACAAATTGTAATGATTAGATATGAGGTATCTTTACTTTTTTCTTTATATGATAGAGATATTATCCGTCTCAATAAATATAAAATGTACGATAAAGTTTTTACTAATACGAAAACTTAAATTTCAAGGCAATTGGGCTAGAAAATGAAACCATATAGACAGTCTTGATTAAATACGCCAAGATACCTCAGCAGCTTTACACTTACACCAACTGGCCTGGCTTGAAAGGAGACGTGGTTGCAAATCTTACCTGAGGCAATTTAATTTTAATACAGTATTGTATTTTCATGCAGTCATTACAATATTGAAGAGGTACTAAATTATAATGACATTTCAATCTAAACATATACATCGATATTTCAACGGTTCCATGATGATACAATACGTTTTTCCAAACGAGAAACGTAATTTGAAAACAAGGTAATATGGCCTTTGGCTATTGCCTCAGGTTTTTTGCTTCATCCCTTTCAGTTGAAGTTTTAGGTACTTTTAATCCTTTGGTCATCCTGGATTTATGCAGTATACAAATTCTACTTATGTACTTAGAACTGTTACAATAACACTGATTGTAGAACATTCTCTATATGTCATCAGATGATGCCAAAAATTTCACGATTATATTGTAAAGGAAAATATTGTCACGAGAACTGACAAACTTTCTATAGTGAAATAGTTTGTTGCGACTGCCGTGGTCGAGTGGCTCGCGTACCGGTTTTCATGGTAACGCCACTCTGAGGTCCCGGGTTCAATCCCCGACAGGGTCAATTTAAATAAAGTGTGTGTGTGTGTGTCAGCTCCAACGCACGACTGGTGTTTACTTCTTAAATAACGATTGTCTTTGAACAGGCACAGAAAATAATAGATCAAAACTTCAGAATTAAAAGTAAAAAAGATCAGTAAAAACGGTTGACCCTAAACGCCATTCCTGTAACTTTCCGCTAATTCTATGCTTGTGCGCTGCGAAATTCCACTCAATACAATGTTTCTGATCTCTTCGAGCTAAAAATATAATTTATGACTTATTTTGAGCTCTCCGAGCTAAAGAAGTAGCTATTCTATGATTTTGAGCTCTTCAAGCTCAAAAGGCCAATATTGTGGTTCGCCAAAGTTTGAGTTAGCCTTGAGTGATCCCAGTTTATCCGTTTTAGTAATATGTCATTATATATAGATACGACGATTTTCGATTAGGGATCCAAAATTATATGTATATTATATTTGGTTGCTTCTTTCTTCCATTTACAGTATTTGCAAACCTTAGAGTCACTTAATGTCATATGATATGTATGATATATCTGCTTAACCTAATGTGTCAAGTTTAACAATTTATAGTACTAACATTCGCCCTGCTGAACTTTATGTGTTCTGCAGTTCGTTTTTGCGAGTACCCACCCTATATCAGGGATTTGACTGTACCAATCCTGATTGTTTCAATTAGTATTTTATTCAATATGCTTATAAGGTTTTTATCAACGAGTTGTATAACCTGGTTTTTGGGATACTAAAGAAAGGCCTTATTGTAGGTATTGCTCTTGCAAGTTCATGAGCTTTTTTGTTGCCTATAATTATTGAATGTCCATGTACCCATTTCAGAAAAAAAAGGTTTTTTGACCTAGGTATTTCAGTTTCTTTGAGCAGTCATACACAAGTTTTGAACGTTGTTCAAATGTCAAAAAACAGCGTTTGAAACATGATATCCGCTGTCATTGCTAACTGTTTAAGTTTTAGTAGTGATTCATGTAGTGTCCTCAGTGCTCGAGACTGTCACTTTACTTTTTCAATATTGCCTACTATTTATATGCCATCTTTCGCCTCTTTTACAATATATAAGTGAAGAGGCGATAGTTTCTGTAATGCATTCAGTGTTACACATGGCACCAGTTGACATAAGACATTCTAGTTTTAACAAGTTATTTACCTTGTTGATGATTGTCTTTTGGTGGTTGAAAAGGCCACCACAATAGGGATTATTACTAGGCTTAGTTATTGGTCATACGATAGTAGTGTACATCCGTAGGGCAATGTTAACCTTATTTCATCTTCGATGAACGACTTCTTTTATTTAATGTAATTGTAAGCCTTGTGCCTTCTTATGTAAGGGGCTATGGTAGTTTTGATCGAATTTACCGATAACCTGTTCTCTGTACATCTTTGTAGTATAAGTTATACAGTGATTTGACAGGGGCTAATGACGCACGCTACTATATCTACTAATCATCCACGTAGTCTTGCTGTAGTAATCTTTTCGACATAGTCAACAACTAGTGACCACAGCAGGGCCGATAAAATGCCTCCTTGTGGATGCTCTCTCTTTGTTTTCAAGCATTTTGTGATTCGTGATACACTAACGCGAACCGTTATATTAAGTACCATATTTTCGATCCAGGTGATCGTTTGATCCGCATTTCCTCAGAAAAGATCTTAGTATGACGTTATCGAAGGCTCCTTCATTGGCAGAAAGACTTTTTGTTTATCTTTCAGACCCTTTCAATCTTGTCTCTTAATTCAATTAAATTAATTTCTGTTCACTGTGGAAGGACGTTCATGCAATGTGCTGTCTCTAATGCATTCCTTTTTAACCTTTTCCATCATAAGTAAATAGTCCTAGGCCTTCATCCTAGGCCTTAAAATGAAACGGTTTTTTAGCTCAGTCCAATTTTCTGGAATATTCCATTTACACCTCAGACGTAAATTATCCTGAAGATTATAACCAGAATCAGAATAAGAAAATTTCCTTGCTGATTTAGAGCCGGAATGCTTTATCCTCATGAGCAGATTTAAGTGACGTCTTTTAGTACTTCATTCTCTATGAATCAGTAATAAGAATCAAATACACAGTTTTTCATCCATCTTCTGCAATATGCAGTTGCAGAATATGGATGAAGAACTTTGCAGCACCACATGCAGTATGCCTTGGTTTGTTCAACCTCTTACATTCATTGGAAAAACATATATTGCATGAAACTGACATACAAAACTGATATAGGTAGGTATTTAGTATGCGTTGCGACACGTTAGTATCTATACGTTTATATTGATCCTGGAATTGTATAAAAATATCAAAGACAGAACCAGGATATTATAAATTACAAGGAGTTTTTCTGAACGGAAAAAGGAAAGAATTACTTTCTCTTTGCTACTTACCGTAAATAACATATGAATATATACACAGATGATACAAAAAGGCGTATTTACATGACCCCCTGTTTCCTGAAAAGGTCAATTCTAGTAAAATCGATATCTCTTGGCATCATGCCAGGACAAGGAATATGTTGGCTCGATCATTGTTTTTGTACTAAATTAGAAGGGCCAGATGGAGATGATGAGCAAATAGCCATGATATTATAATGTTTCAAGCGTGTTATTCTAGATATGAGTACATGTGCTTGCAATATGATGTGGATAGAAAAATAGACTCGAGAGTTGGTAATAGACGAATTTGAATGTAATTAAAATATATGTAATTGCAATCAGATTACATATATTTTAAATCCCTATTTGCGTTAATAATAACAATATATAGACCATAGAAGAAGCAATAAAAGAAGCAATAAAGATTTCGATATTATAGGACTTAATTACGTAAACTAAAGTACTGTGCTCTCTCTGTCCATACTGACCTAAACATTCATTGCGTCTCTGGCGACTGTGATTTGTCAATACAAAAATAAAGAATATTTCGGATCCCTTAAATGAGACATAAAACTTTTCATAAACATTTTCCAGGATCTATCAAAATTATGTTTATAGTTGTAACTATAATTAATTTTAATTGGCTCATGTGCGAGTAAGTTTTTAATTAAATTCTCAAAGAAACGAGCATGCTTGAACAAGTCTTAAATTAAATAAACTTATCCTTGAATTACCGTTGTTAAAGTTTACATTTAAATTGAAAAAAACCAAACTGTACATGAAGTTTTAATTAAGCTTAAAAAGAAGTTTACGCGTTTAAGCCTCGCAAACTGATGCCATGAAACTAAATGAAACTTTTTCTCCAACAAGCTTTCGGATCGCAAACGACCGTATTGGTCACATGTGTCTACTTTGCATACCAGCCTTATACTGAATTTCAGCTCAAATTACAATAGTAGGGTTGTAATGAACTGGCCGTTGCTTTGTTATAATAGAAATGGGATGGCGTCGTTAGACGTGAACTGATGGAGAGGTTTGATTTAATAACAGGGCAGAATTTTTACATTTTAATCCTTATGGAGGGCTTGTTTTACGTTTTTAAAGGCATCTACCACTATCTAGGTTTGACGTTATAGTAAAAATGGTTAATTCATTATGCTTGAGGATAACTTAGAGGTAAGATCCTTAGTAGTATAGAATTACAGGCTTAGTTTCTCGTGCCTCAAAGTCTCCTCCTCAAATCAAAATTTTGTCCAACTATTCCAAACAGCCCACTCCAAAAATTTTTTTTTTGTTCTTGCATCTTCTGGTCTTTATTTTTTTCACGACCAAATCTAAGTGCAAGATAATCTTATGTAACCGGCTAAAGTTAAAAGCTTACGGTAATACAAATAATGTTTTATTTGTAGTTCCTTAATTAATGTTCCTTAGAAATAATAGCAACTAAGAAACACTCCTACCTATATTACAAGTAAACTATTTTGCTAAATTGAGATATCACCTAAATTAATTATGCACTACTGACCTTAGTCCTAAGTGTATAAAAATTCTAAGTATATGTAGTTTTTGTTTATATTGGAATATTTCAATTTAATAATTCTAAATAAAAATTAATTCTAAGTTTCTATATAGTAATTGATTAACCATTATCAAATGAAATTTTAGCCATGTACTTGTTTGTAGTGCATATATGCTGAATTTCTGAAGGTACCATTTCACACAGGGTGTACAATACCGCAGTGTGTTAGTTCAGTGATATGTTTAGCGCAGTGTACAACGTCCTCTGTCGGTAAACAGACAGCAGACCCAATTTACAGGCTAGTTTATATTTTAACTGCATCATTGTTTATTCAACGACCATCATAACTTTTGGATTACTTAACATGTGTACCATTCTTAAGGATCTGTGTTTTCAAATTTGTTCGTATTCTTTGGGATAAGTTAACAAACATATAAAAATAACGAAGTAATTACCCAAAGAAGTAAGGGATCTAAAGAAAATATTAATACTTTAAACTTATCATCAGCTACTCAACAAGAGTAAATAAAATTAGTTGGTAAATAAAGGAGAATAAATCATAGTAGCGTTCGTCAGGTATACAATGTCCGTACGGGATTCAGAGCTGGTAGACTACAAGATCTATTTTTATATACTTTATGCATTTTCAATGCGATCTTATAAGATAAATTATTATAATAGAAAAATTTATTTTGCATGATCTGTTTGTAAATGCAAACTCGAAAACAACCTTATTCATGCATTATTTGTTCATTTGAATCGCAACGATAATTAATACAATCACTACTTTCACATATGTCAGGCTAAACTCGACTCGAGTGACATGAACAAACAAAACACATTATTTTCTAAGAATTTAAATAGATAGATATTCTACATAATTTCATACACCAAAATGTTCCTAAAAGCGCACAGGGGCAGCACTACTGTACTTTTTTGCCTTTACCTTTATTAATATAAAGTTATTTTGATCTTACATGCATATCAAAAGTAGTGATCAAAATAATCACGCTTTTTTAATATTTTTCAGTAAAACTTAAACATTACGTATTAAAGGTTCAGATGAAAATTGAAAATCGGATGTTTCGCTTTTAAAGTAACATCATAAAAATTAACGTTGTTTTTTACGTATACGACTTTATGATGAAAACTTCACAAAAGATTGCGAGCTGTATGCAGCCGCCCATTAAACTTTATCGCTGCAGGTCATAATTCACGTATTTTCGCGATATTTCACGTCGAATTGACGTTAATCGAATGGAAAAAATATTAATCGATTTAAATTCACGTTAAAGTGCTGGACTGTAAGGATATTGGATGCATTGAACGGAAGAGATGGATGAAAATAAACTTTGTTATTCATCATCGTTGAACTGAACTCTATTACATCTCGATTTTATTAAATGTACATCTGTTTAAAAGTTTATATTATTATCTCATTGATTTTAGTTGGCTATAGAATAGGTATTACTTACATAATAATAAAATAGCATATTTCTAGTTAACTTGGCAAATATACAAATATTTCATTCGATCGCATTTCAAGCATCCAATCAAAAACCTTAATTGTTAGTATAATGTTAAAGCCGTACAAATTTCATAAACATGTTTTACATACGACATATTATGTCGTTACCACACAAATATATACTTATAATTACATATTGTTTTGCCAACGACGAGAAACAATTCAATCTTCCTTACAAAGAGAAAAAGTTTCGAACACGTATTATGATTTGTTTGCACTTGTTCATGATACTGAACACATCGTGAACGTTATTTAGTCATCATTAAGCGATACTTATGTTCTTTAGAACAATATTTGTTCTCTACCTCTTTTGAGATATATCTGACAGTATGGCATTAAATTTCTAGCAAGATTAGAAAACGTGATTTTCTTTTAACAGATAGAAAACACATTTTGAACTGTGATAGCTACTCATAAATAATTTTTTATCGCTATTTTATCTAAAATGTATACTTAGACCCTTACATAAACTTTTACTAAGAAAAAGAAAGCCTTTTAAGTAAAATTTTAAATAGATAGTAATATTCACTGTTAGTGCAAGAGAGGTCCGCTCGGCTAAATCTACGGCTGTGGCCGCCGACGGGGCACCAACTTGGGCCTCTTTTTTGTTATCGCAGGAAATGCTTTGCACATTCGCCCGTGTTTGGAGCACACGGGACCGTATGTAGGACTCTCCTCCATGCCTCCACCTGGCTTAGTGCCCGATGGAGGCTTGGAGGCATACCCACTTAAACCTACGGCGTCCCACTAAAACATCGGTGGGGATCACGTGATGTCCTTTCGGATGCAACCGCGAGTGTGCGTGCTCTGTAGGGTGGAGTGAAAATTTTTTTTTATGAATTTTAAATTTCATGGTTTCTCAAACAGTGATCCATAGTAATGGAAATGTTCATGCAAAATATCAGCTTTCTTACTCAATATCTTGAGGTGGCGCATTAGGTATGAAGGTAGAAAAATAAGAAAAAAAAAGAGTTACAAATAAACATCTATTACTGACAATAATACTCTATATTCTACTGAATTTATACTTAAAACTACTAGTACAATGAATATCTATATTAAATAACCATAAAAATAACATTTTAATGTTGAGAACCAGTAGTCCCAGTGTCTTCTTTTAGACGGAAATACTGAGATTTGGTGTCAAAAATAGGTATTTCTTACCTGGATTTTATTCTAGTACGAATGAAACCATCTCTAGCATCGGGTCCAGAAACAGACGCCGAAGCCTCAGTTACAAGTTTGACACACCTTTCGACTGCTTGAGTGTGGCAAGGGTATTTTTCATTCTTCTCAATATCAAACAATTTACCTCCAGATGCAATTGTAGTAGTTATTTCCGAGTCGCTATATTTCATTGTTACAGGAGGTTCCGTTATCTTCTCTTTCGCCCATTCTATCAAATCATAATATTTTGTCACATCTATTTTTAGCTCTGGTAACTGGAATTCACGAACTTTCTTGCCTTTGGACTCTTTTCTTGCCTTTAAAACTCTCCGAAGAGCCAGCTCTCGTATTTGTTGATTATTATCTTGTAACATAGCCAGCAATAGATTTTCTGGGTGTATGAAGAAAGCATTTCTTTGAATAGTATTTAAGACAACACTTTTAAGTCATCTCTCAAATACATACTTCTTTTGACCATATTAAAGATGAATCGGACTCAAGAGGATTTTGACTTGATAAACCAATTTGGTGCGTAAACTTTCATGGTGAAAGTGGCTAGTTCTTTCAAATTATTTGTCGGTTTAGCTGTGCCAATATACAAGCGAAGAATCCTGTTAGCACAAGTTAACCATCGAGAATGGACTAGTTTTCCTGGGTCTTTGTTAGCTAAGTTTGGTGATCTGTACCAGAAGAAATAGCAGAATATATCCGATAAAGGTATTTTTGATCGGTGCTCAACAAATCAATATCCTATGATTGAGAAATGTTCTTCAACTATAATCTTCCTTTGGGATATATTATTAGCCTGAGTTATAGGCAAAGTTTTGTCCTTACGACCATCAAAATAAATAGCCGTTAAAGGTTCGTGTTTTTCTATAGATTGCAATTCTGATGATGTGCTTGGAGTGACGTTACATTTTGCAGCAAACTCTTCATATTTTCGCTTCCTAATTTCACGACGTTGCATAGATTGAGTTGTCACCTTATCCACAGAACCAATATACATTTTGCGCTCATTTCGTTGATCTTTTAAGAAGTTTTTCTTAGCAACGGGTACTTTAGTCACACATTTGCATAGTTCTCGGGATACAACATGTAAACAAACACGCAACATGTAAATACATGTTGCGATATCAAACAACTTATTTATTGAGTCATCGTAGAATATCTGCTTTTTGGAGTCATTACGTAATTTTTTTACATTCTTGTACTTTTGATAATATAAAATTAGCCTAGAGACGACTTGTTGATGGGTAATTGTAGGGATAGTTGCTTTACTCCAAATTGCTTCAATATCGGAAGCAATCATTTTACATAAGTCTTTGATTGAAGGGTCCTTTCCATTATTCAACTCTAACATTTCGTTTCTAATCCATAAGTAGTGTTTAGACATAGTAATTTTAACTTAATTATTTCTTTATTATAGTTTTTAATTTATTTTTAAATTAATAAATGAACATAAGCATTAAACAAGACAAAATACTAGTGTTTAATCACATCAAAATATGTAGGTAATATGTTATCACTGAATTAGATTGGATCACCAAATATAGAACACCGGAAATCTTTACACGTTTTAGCCATTTTTTATGAAAATTTACTTAACGTTGGCACTATTTTAAAACCATATATTAAAGTTTCATAAGAAAATGCTATATTTGTGTTTCGAGATCACACTTAGACGAAGTAAAAAACAGTATATTTGTAAGCAAAGAATCTAAGAATAACTCTTTTTTGAGGGTAGGCTTATAAGTAAAAATATTAGTTTTTTTGAAACTATTATCTCAATGCGCCACCTGAAAATAAAGTCATAGACCTTTGATTTTTTTCATGAATAAAGCTTTTACATATGGTCACCAATTAATATTACAGGAGATTTGAAAAGAGCAAAAAAAATTTTTTTGTATATGTTTCACTCCACCACCACCCTAGTGCTCTGTGGGGGACGGAGCAGAGGACTGAACCGTGAAGCCCTGAACACATGCATAGAGCCCTACGTCACATTTGTTGCATTGCAGTTTTTTCTAACTCTTACACATCTCTAAATTAATTAATTGTTATCCGCACAATGAAGGAAGTGTTACTATTATACCATCAAATTTCTCATATCTTAAGCTTGGTCCCAGTAATGTCTTTTAGAGGGAACAGGATTATATGCCTACAGTATAAGAATTGCGATAAATGTTTTCACGTCTTCAGTAGATATTTTTGGGTCGGTGCAATTCATAGAGGCTGCATCTTGCTGCGATTGATCTACCAAAAGATTGTAAACACTTTGTCCCAAAAATAAGTTCATCATTTCCGTAGGTGACTTTCCTCGAACTGAACTAAAATTTCCTTCCGGAAACATCGGCGGTTCTCGATCCAAACCTTCAACAATCCATTTGCGTGGCGCATTCTTCTTATTTGGCTTTTTCCATGGCGGTTCGTCTGTTTCGGAATTTTCTGAAGAACTTGAAGAACTGTCAAATTGATTAGAGTAGGTTTGTCTGAATCAATCTGAATCAATTGCCGGTTCTGGAGGATAAATATAAAGCAACCGCGGCTCAAGCTCCTCGTCTTCTTCTAGTAAGGCTAGTGCCTTGTGTAGTGAACAACCTCTATCAAGACAAAAAATACAAAATAAATATCGCAACACGTAATTTGAAAATACTAACATGATCACGATCGCCTAGAGGTGCCATGCGGCACCCATAACTTTTGACGTGCGATTAATCAAATACGTAAACAAAACTGATTAATATTACATAATACTATAGTCAAATAAATATATACGAATAAAACAAAAAGCATTTAAATGATATATTACTCAGAAAAAATATATAACCAACTTACTTGAAAAGTCAATCCATTTTACCCAATAATTTCACAACACTGACTTTAAATGCTCGTCCCGGTCCCAACAAGTTCATCAGTTGAAATAAAGTGTCTAAAATCTGTTAACTATCTCTCTATAGCACATCGACAGCCAATCACCTGACTTCACTGTTTGAGACGCGCATATGCTGCGAAAATATGAACAGGTTGAATTGGGTGCCAAACAGCACCGATGAAATGGGTATTATTTAATCTACGTTGATTTTCATGTTTATGTCGACACTGAGGGACTTAACTTTTTGTTTGATCTATTAACAGAACTATGGCTTATGAACAATGTAAAGTAAATCTTCGATAAATCTTTGCTGCCTTCTTTTACTGAACTACCTCAGATATCCATGATAATAGAATCTAAAGTGACGTTTTAACATGCTTCCGTGTGAGTGTTTAAAAACGTTTGCTAAATATCTAAATAATACCGTTGAGATCTTTTTCAGTAGGTACCAGTTTCACGAACTCGAGCGATTTATGTGTGAGCAATCAGTACCAGCCGGCGTTGATTTACAGACTAACCTATACATCAAGTGAACAGCTTTCACTTGCTACCTAACCTAAATAAAAATAAAACTAACAGAAATGAACCTATAATTTAATTTACTGATCATAATAAATATAATTTCATTTCTTCAACAAAATAATGAAATAATAAATAATGAAATGAGTTTCATCAACAATCAAAATATATTAAGAATATAAGAAGAGACGATTTCTTGTTTTTTTTATTAACTAAACATCTTCATTAACTAAACAAAGGCTTTCGTGTTTTCTGTTACATAAAAATCTAATCCTCTAGAGTGAGAAAGGCTGGAATCACATACACTAAATAACAGAGCTTTGTGTAACATAAAGTCAAGAGAAATGGAATGGTCGCATGTAAATAGCTACTGATCTCTATAATACATTACATTATAGATCAGTGGTTCCAGCTATGTTTCAGCACATTCCATCGTAATTTTGCAGAAAAATAGCTTATAAGGTTTTAACTTTATTCTGTGATCCACATATACTGTATACGGTAGACATAGTTTTTATGATTGTAATTTTCTATTTATTTGGTAAACATATTTTAAAAGTGGCTTCCATTTGTATGAAAAGTCTGTGTGCTCTGTAGTAGTGTCACGGAATGTATATCACAAAGAAATATCACCACCTTGTAGGCTCACATTGTTGGAAAGCTTTTAAGGGAATTTGCATTGTTCAAAGGAGCCCTTTGCATCTCAACCAGATGATAAGCGTGAAGTAGTCAAGTCAGCGGAACATGTAGCGAGGAGAACGTGCCGAGCGGGCCACGAGCAGAGATATCGTTCGAGTGGCGTAGACGAGACGATGCAGTTTTGTAAGCAGAATCCAGTTCAAGTGATTAAGCGGTTTTAGTAAAGAAGCAGGTTTGCATATGTGAACTCGATCCTACAACCTTTTAATATATCTTAAGGTTGGATAAGTTCATAAGTAATGAGAATATGAGTATCGCGATAATATGCCATACTGTGCATCCTTAATTTATCAATTATTACTTATCTAAATGATATTCATTATTAATTCGTTCACAATATACTGTTGGGTATGGGAATTGGTAAGTAAAGTGTTTGAAATTATTTTACAACATTAAATTAAAACTCATATTTATATTTCGTATATTTATCTTTAGTAACATTTCTCGCCCCTATTATTTTAGGTTAAGTTTATTTTAATTTCTCATTTCATATATCAGTTACAGCTCTCGAACTAATCGGCATACGCCACAAAGTAATCTAAAAAATACGGGATAATCCTCCTAAATTCAGAAAAAAATATACCGCCGTTCACCCACACCACTCTATTATTATATATATTATATTCTTGATAGTCGTAGTCTACCAGGTGTGGTAGAGCAGGGGGTGCTAAGTATGCCCGAAAAACTTTCAGCTATTTCCACAACTACTATTCTGGATCGATGAGAAAATTGTAAAGCTGTATGACAAATTGGCACTGTAGATTTAGTGGCGTTATCCTCCTTCTGACACGCAAATCATTGAATCCAGTAATTTTCTCTTTTACCGAGAAGGAAACGGGCTGTCCCAGGGTTGTTTCGGGTTTATTGTTCGTTAGGATCTGGTAAAAAGCGGCGTCACATCTGCTTGTACGAGATAAGGGTTGCTCTAAAATAACTTAAGTACAGGGCACCAGGTGAGGAAGGAATAACAGAACTGAGAGTTGGTGGTAAACGGATTCACGTAGTCATCGAGAGACTGTTTAATGCCGTCATCTTACAAGGTATTGCGCCGATACTGTAGCAAGAGAGAAAACATGGTGATGGTCTCTTTATTGCCCGTACTCACATACAACTTCATACAAAGTTATCCTTGTTTTTATACTGGCTTCTGATATTTCAACTCCTTATTATGTGCTCAAAAATGAATAAGATAATGGTCGTCACAATTTATTCAAATAATAAAAAGTTAATTTTTTGTTTAACTTTACAATTTTAAATGGTTATATTTTTGAAAACTACTTAGTCTACCCTCAGTTCGGAAATTGACGAAAGAAATTTGGACATGAGGACCAATTTGATCCTACGTTTTTATTATTTACAAAATGAGCTTAATATATCACTAAGGATCACAGTGTCTGTTCTTTTGTAAGGTATTATATGCCAAGCAGGTGGAATGTTTCTAACTTTTATCGCTATAGAAATAAGGACGTTTCCCAATTTCAAAATAGTGTTTTATCAATTTTTTATTTCTGGTTTATCAAATCTTAGTAATAGTAGTTGGTCTCTTCAATACTCATACCCCACCAGACATATTATCTCGCTTATATTTTACATCGGCTAGTACAGTTTCTGTAACGTAGGCCAAGTACTTACATTTTCCTGTCTCTCAATACTCGCATTACATGCTCAAGTTGAGCAAATGTAGTTGGTTACAGATGACGCGAGGTGAAACAAAAACTTTTATACAGTATTTAACTGTTTAGAATAAAAATGGGAGTTACCATTAGGTAAGTAGTTGCATGAGTTGCTTTTCAAAAACCGTATAAGTAATGGATTGATCCAGTTTCCTGCTGATTTGAATAGCTAGGAAGGGCTATATTACTGTCTACTTTTCAATTCCATAGTAAGCAAATTCAAATTTCAATTTGCAATCAAATAGCACATTCGGTATGCACACCAGATGCATAAGATATTTTACCATCGTGCGATTGTACCGGGACACATAATAGGAAAGGGGTTGAATTGGGCAGGACAATGGCTTTTCCTTTTTGTTATAATTTCTTTGCTACAAAAGGATGTGATAAAATTGAGTTGTTCTGGAGATTAATCTGGGTATACAAATAATGTAATCTGGGTGTACAATAAGAGATGTTTTTTCTGTTATTTTGTTTTTCAAATGGGGAACGTGAAATCTATACACAGGCTCCTAGTAAATAAGAAGTGGACATGTGCTTTTCGTGATAGGCTTCTTATTCTAACCTTAACGGAGTTAAATAAGGGGAGGGAAATTTATATGAAAACAAAAACATTATTTTAATTGAGGGCCGTTTGAATCCTTTTTAAATAGATAAAAAATAGGCATTTCAATAGAAATAAACGTATGCGTATTTCAGTTTTTAAAAGGAGTTATATAATATTTTATGAACAATTTTACGTTTTTACAGTAAGAAACATGAAATACAATGTGTATAAAAATGATTAAAAACGGAGACTGCCTTAGTGACCTAGTGGACTACTGTGATGGATATGCGACCACTGACCCTAAGGTCACGATTATGCTTCCCGAGTTACGTATTGTTATTGAATTTTTTCAATCTGTAATTGTTTCAAGTTGCAATCAAAGTTTTTCATAGTAACATCGAATAACTACTAAAAAATCCCTGGCGTGTGAAGTCACGGGTTAGTTAAAAATAAATTTTGTAAATAATTGTTTTTTCCACAATTAACCTACATTTCACAGTAAAAAACATTTGATTTGATCTAGATGACTTGGCGAATAAGTTCAACTTTTACATAAAATACAAGTTATTTGTAATAGTCCTTAAAAACGATTTTAAAAAATAACAATTATTTATAGATTAACTTTCTAGTAGGGTAAGCCAGGGTTCAAAGTACCAAGGGCAGGCAGGGCAGGCAGGGCAGGCAAGTAGCATCGCAAAGATAGAGGTAGCGATAGGTTTGAAGTGCATTGTGAAACATCATACTATCACGCAATTGCGGCAGCCATTTAAGTGACACCGCGTCGGCGCGTGAGAGTGGTAGTCGATTCAGGATACTAAAACCATTTTACTTCCCGGGACCCGTCGCACAGCGGCTCACGAAACACCCAGGGGGTTTTACTGGGTTTGAGCCCCACATAACCTTCCTGTTTCCCCGTGGCAGGGGGACATGCGAAGGCATTTCCCCCTGTAAAAAAGGGTACTAAAACCATAGTATAAGTAAATTATGGTTAAGTCCTTAAACTTTATGGTCTATTTCAATCAATATTTAAGCCGTGTGTTAGTCTGGCTATTATTAGTAGAATAAACTATGGGTAATCTCTTTGTAGTATAATATTTGGCTTTTTATAACCCATTCATTTATAATTTGAGGTCATTTTAAAATGGAATTTAGTGTTCAGAGTTCCTCTGGTTGGGGGTTAGTTGTGCCGCGGAACAACGTGCCCGGCAATGAAACACGTAAATTATAGAATTATAATTTCGTTCTAGGATGAGAATCAACGAAAAACCAAACTAGGCATTGTTTCATTTGCAGTTGGCTACTGATGCTGTTATCAAAAACGGTCGAAAGCCGAAGACGATTGATTGGAAACTATATGGCATATGTCTTTATTTCGATTTGTCAAAAAGTTGAAAGCTGGTAAAACATAAACCAGCCTTACTATTTAAGATAGATGTTCAACCGAGACCAAGAGAAGACACCAGCTGCAAAGAACGCTTTAACTCAAGAAAATGCAAGAAAAGAAAGAAGCAATAGTAAAATAAAGGCAAAGGAAATTAAAAAAGAGTCAGAAAGAGGAAGGCTACCGGTAAAGACAAGTGAAACTAAAAGCGACTCGAAAATATAAAGTAATACGAAAATATGCAGACGGTAAAAGACATGCGTGACGGAGAGTCCAACAAGAAGGTGATCATAAAAGTGATAATGAAGGACGCAGCCCAGAATGGTATTGATTAATATGTTACTCCTCATATTCAAGTTCAAGACCAGGAAAACAATGGATTAAATGCGTCATGTGCAAAAATTGAGGTCATTTAAAATGCATGAAATCTATAGATGTTGATTCTTATGTTTGTCTGAATAGTAATTCAGTAACGAAGAGTCCTGTGAATAATGATATTTTTAATGCAATTCTGAAAAAAGACTATTACTTAGGTGAAATATTCATTAGATGTATCGATCTTAAAACTTAATTCTATGGGACTGAATAAAGAGACTATACTTCGAAATATTGTTAAGTTGATTTTTCTGAGCGTTTCAATAAATATAATATTTAAAGCTTTAGCTCAAAAGTTTTATTTTCGGTAAATCCTTTAAAATTGTTGATAATATAAAAAAACATCAGGATTTTGTACTTTTATACCTAGACCGGTCATAAGTTCTATTACAATTGAAAATGCATTTTTTTATGAAGTAATATAATATCACTTCAACTTAAAGTCTCAGCAGAAACTAAAAAAAATCTATTCGAAATCGCCACCTTTGGCTTAAGTGGCCTTTAATCTGTATGGCCACGAATCTATAGACTGTTTCCATGGGAAATTTCGCCACAGCCTGCTCCAGAGATTTTTTAAGAGACTCGATGTCGCCCTGTTGTTTAGAGCAGGCTTAATTTGTAGTCTAAAGGGTTGAGGTCTGCGTCACTTTGGCTGAAGTTTTCACATCCTTTTTACAAAAATTTAGCTTTGTCACGCCTTGATAAGACACGCCCCACCAAACCATCACTAATGCAGGCTGATGACCACGTTGTACTTTTCCGATCACTTGAGCAGCTTCTCTAGAACTGTGAGCGTACACTTTATCATTTTGCTTATCATAGTACTCTTCAATCGTGAAAATTTTTTCTTCGGCAAAGAAGATATTTCTGTGTCTTTCACATGAGTATCGTGATAAAAGGCATTTTGAATGATCTACACTCTTTGATTGTAAATATTGATTTAGGGCATGTCCTGTATATCGACGATAAGCTCCGAGTTTCAGGTCTTGTTTTATGATACGCGACAGAGTCCTAGCGATAATCTTCATTTCTCGTTTTTTGTTTCCTAATGGGGTTTCGACGAATTCTTACTGTAACAGCCTTTGAAGTTCTAACAATACGCAGCCGCCTCGATCTTTTATGGTCTTTGACAAAGGGAGGTGTTGTTGTATTTGATGATAGTACGATATACGAACATAAGGCTGATACCAAGCTTTTGACGTGTCTGGAATATGACCGACGACTCCATACCCACTTTGTGCAAGGCGATCACTGCAATCCTATTTTCTTTAACATCCTATCCCTGTGTAGTAATTTGATAATGCACACGAAAGAATATATAACACAAATGGCGCGAAATGGAGAGAAGTTTTTAAAATAATAAATGCGTTCCAAATTCAAAAAAGGTTTTATGTAACAGTATTTATGGCCAGATTAGTTATTACTTTGAAAATTAAATATCTTTGTATCATATCTGTATGTCTATCTATAACCTTAGTATCTTTAACATAAATCTTACAACGATTACATTGGGCTAGGGTGAACGTAAGAAATATTATTATTACTATTAATTTCCCCACTGACAGAGGCAATTCTATGAATTACAAAACCGTAGAGAGCGTGTCATAACCTACTATATGATCAAATTACGGAATGGCGGCTACTGCTTATTAAGACTGCAGATGCAGTAGGAAATAACATGTGTTTTGTGTTTTCCAGAGCAGCAGGGCGCTTGATAATAATTTTTTTGATCACCTACCTAATGACCCGCCATTGCGAATTTTCTTAACCATCTCAATACATGTAATTAACAATACATGTAATTGGTCCATCGAGTTAATGGTATAGATAAACATATTTTCATTTGTAAAAATAGTTACAGTATTCTATAAGTCTTACCTTGTTCTTTCCTTAAGTTTTTTAAACGAATAATTTGCTTCATATTTAAAGTAAAAAGAATTCATGTTATTGGAGCGGAGCGAACGAAGTGAGCTTCAATGACGCGATGTCTGTTACGCCATAACTTCCCGAGTTCTTAACTGATTTTAATATTTTTAGTGTGGAATCGCATCAACACATTTTGGACCACATAGTGACGGGGCCCGAATTTTGAAATTCACAAAAATAAAAAAGTTATGAAAAAGCATTGGCTCTATGGGATTTCCCATTGAAAAAAGTGCGTTTATTTGAAAGTTTTCTTTTTTATGGAATTTTAAAATTTACTTAAAATTATTGAATTTTTTTAGTATTACACTCCGCTCCAATATATGGTGCTAGCGAAGCTTTATGCTTGGCGACTGCATCGCCTAGTATGTCACGATGCTAAATGTTAAATCACATAATTTTTTTCCATAAAATTGTTACTCAGCAAAACCCTTTGAAATTTACTAAATGTGATGGCAAAGTATGTTCACGTTACATTAAGTAAAACTAAAAACTCAGTTGAAATTTTTATTCCAACTTTGAAATATGCAAAATTTTCCAGGAAGCGTTTAAAATATGCTGCTTCACTCACGTCCATGCATTCGAGTTACAAAGTCGTTTCCTTATATTAGCATGTGAGTTAATCCTGGCGGCTTGAATAGTTTAGCCGTAAAATCTTTAATGCTGAAGTCTTCTTACGGTATCCGATTTGCGATTAATCTATGATCCAAAGAAGTTTTTATTAACTGTCATCGGTCGTTATACAGGAAATATATTACTTTTATAAACGACAACTGTCAAACATATTAGATCGCAACAAAAAACAGAATTCTAGGATTCTTATTATCAGTCCAAAGATCACGAATAGCACAGTATTTGAAATACTGGCTATATTATTAAGTATCATCTATCCATTTACATATTAAAGCTGAGATTTATGTTTTAGAAGGCACCATTTTCTATAAATTGGCTTTGATTTTTTTTTGGATTTGAAAGGGGCTAGATTAATTTGCATCAAGCTGGAGGAGCCGAATAAAAAGTAAAAAAAAAATCCTAAGCAAAAAACAATTTATAGCTAGTGCGATGTAACACGATACGTATTGTATCGGAATCCGATGGCAGCCGCTCAACGAAAACCTAGCGTCACCGAAAAGAGACCGAACTTCCTAACAAACTCTTATAATGGAGGTCTGCTTGATTTAATTTTTATATGAAGAAATAAAATTTACTGGCTTAGTTAACAGTTTTTTCGTAAGCAGTTAAATACAAGGTAAAACATTATCCATAACGAAATAACTCATGCACATAAATTATTTCCATTATTGCAATAAATTTTACTTAACATTCTTGAATGTTAAGTTTAGTTTAATTAAGTACTGGTGGGAGACTCTGTACCAGGGTCGTCTGCTTAGGTACCTCCGTCTTACCTATTTCTGCCGCAAAGCAGCAATGCTTGCATTGCTATGTTCCGGTTTGAAGGGTAAGATATGGCAGTGAAATTACTGGGTACAGTGACTTTACATCTTATGTCACAAGTTGGCAACGTACACTGTGGTTCTTGTGGGGGTTACAGTTTTGCTGCGAATCTCACAAGAGCCACATGTATTATAGGTGACTGTTACCACTTACCATCAGGTGGGTAGTTTGCTTGTTTGCCAACTTTGTGCAATAAAAAAAATAAAAAATAAAATTCATTCTTCAAAGGCTCCATTTTTAATTTTAGGTATCAATTGTCTAAATAAATAATTGTAAAATGAATATTCTTATTAATTAGAACATACGATATATAGTTTTAAATAAACATGGCCATTGATATAAGTAACATTTAAAACAGGATCTTTCTATATTTTCACGGTTCATATGACAATGGCAGATGCAACCGAGGTAGTATCGGAACCTCAAATACAAGTAACGTGTTAAAAATTAATAGTTTTTAGTAATCTCCCTACCAACTCAGCGATAGTCTGCTACAGGCAATATTGTAATTTTGAAAAAAAGTTATGTTAGTTATTTTACTGGCATTAATATGTCGTATACTTGTATTGTTGTGATTTATTTAAAGATATTTTTACAACCAGTACTAATGTACTGGTCTGGTGGTGTAAAAAAGTTCAAATTGTAACAAGCTCATGGAATAGCTTATAAATTAACACAGATTATGGGACGTACTACTACCAATTGTAGGGGTGCAAATTTGGTTACATCTAAATATTCCGGACTTATTATTCATCATACTGATAAACCTTTATCTGGGAAACATCATCTATGCATCAACTTTAAGACGTACATTGCAGGGTATAGGCCTCCCGAAGGAATCTCTACAGCTACAATGACTCGACCACAACGCCAATCCACGTCAAAGTGTTGTCCCTTCGATGTGGATCGACGAAACGTGATGTCACGGCATCATCCAAGTGGTGACACCCATGTGATGACACGTCATCATCCAAGAATCGAGGTAGTTATTCAAAAATCTTTTGACCCCAAGAGGCATCGCTTCTTCTCGTCAACCGCCACTTCAGCTAAGCAATTCTTCGAGCAATATCGGTTACGCTATTTTTTCTACGGATCTCCTAATTTTTTATTTTATCACGCAGATAAAAGCCAAACATCGCTTCCATTACCCAGTGAGTAACGCCAGCTGTTATATTTTTATTTAAAATATTTTTTTATAATTTAAAGGCGGAAGAATCATTTTGGATTACACGAAGCTGCTGGTACTTTTACGTATTCTGAGCATTTGCCAGAATCCCACGCACACCGATCATACCACTTTGCCTCCACTGAGAAGGATAGTACTTTGTTCCAGTTCCCCTATCTCTAGGTTATGCCAAATCATAAACAAATATAGTTTCTACATTATATTGTTGATATTTATCAAGTTTCCATTAGAGGAGAAAAAAAATCGATTACTTTTACATATAATATCTGACACCAAACATTCATATGTTCGTGTATGAGTTGATACTTATACACGATTGACTGTTGTGTGCACCCAAGAGTTGAGCATTATATAGTTCTTTTTTTAAAATATAACAACTAGTGGGTCTAATAAATCCTTCATATGAGACCCATATTTATCGATCACGTCTTATGATGACGTATGTCAGCACTTGCAACACTCACTGGTAATACTGGTAATTTTTATTTCCCTTAATCTTAAAAATATCAACATTTTAATAACTCTTTTTTATCTGTTCATTTTATTGTTTTGCGAGGACAACTTTTTATTTCTTTTATTGTTTAACTTCCTAAATCTAAAGATTATGTATTATTATATTAAACGGCGTTTTTAATTACAAGTAAGGAAGAAAAATTACTGAACTTCTAACTTCAGAGTTTATCAAGAGGGCCTACATTAAATCAGTACTTATTTCATAATTCAAAGTATTTTACTGAATATTCAAGAGAGCTCATTGTATACTCAAGTAAGAATAAAATCGTAAAATTTATCACAACTGCTGTGTTTTTCCTGGCTCGCATAAAATATTTTACGATACAAAACAAAATCACTTTGTGTCATAAAATACCGTCATGAACGATTTGATGACTTGAATTTCGTGAATGAATTTGGAATATTTAGCTACTTTATCACACTGTGTACCTCCCTGTTGTTATAAAGAGTTCGGTAATTGCTCCAAATAGTGATGATTATTTGCTTGAATGGTTTGCGAAAAGTATCTTATTAGATTACTTTTTACAAAAAATACTAGGCGAGGCAGTCGCTAAGCATAAAGCTACGCTGGCACCATATATTGGAGCGGAGCGTAATACCTAAAAAAAGAATAAAAGCCTTTTTTTTTCGGTGGGAATTTTCGCGAATTTCAAAACTCCGTCACAATCTGGTCCTAAACCTGTTGATTCGATTCCACACAAAAAAAAATCGATTAAGAACTCGGGATGTTATGGCGTAACAGACATTGCGCCATTGAAGCTGATCCATGGGAGCTTCGCTCGCTCCGCTCCAATTATTGTTTTAAAGAGTTTTAATCTTTGCACTTACAACATCGATAAATACATCTATATCTATTGAACAATCGATAAAAAAGAAACTGCTTCTTATTTTTCTTTTATGATTATTTTATCTGTTAGTTATAAGCATTGAATTTTCTGTTAGTTATAAGATTTGACGACTGTTTGGTGCAACGGTAGCGATGCTGCCTTTCGCACCGACGGTCCTGGGTCCAAATCCCGGAAGGGGCAGATGTTTGATGATGAATACGAACATTTGTGTGTCTGTATAGACATCCATGACTCAGGTACAAATGTAATAACTATACAAATTTTATACAAAGGTTAAATATATACATATTTCTATGAATATTACTTATTTATGTGTGATATATTTATGTCTATCCGTTACCCCAGTATCCATAACACAAGCCTCAAAGTGCTTACTTTGGGCTAGGCTAATTGGTGTGAATGTAAGAAATATTTATTTATTTATTGAAGTTGAAGTTGAAGTTGCTAGATTTTTTATCTAAGGCAGCTTTAACAACCTCTATGATTAAAGGCATAACAGTTTTGTAAAAAAATATTATCCCTATATATTTTTTAGCATTCCACAGTATTTATTAATTATGGTTAACTTGATTGAATATTAATAAATGAGTAAGTTAATATTTTATTTTTACATTGTATTTAAATCAAAATAAAAAGACAAAATCAACTATTCAATATTAAGTTTAAAAGTGCCACCCGCGAACAATCAAACTCTAAATTAAGATTTGCCATTATCTGAAAAAAGAATTATCCGTATGATGTGAAACGAGTTAATTTATAACTTTATGACTGAAGTTTCTAAATCGCAATAATACTTCAGCCTCGATTCAGCGAATGGTTAGATTACTTTCACTGTCATTCGAAACGTCATTTCATTTGCACGACCGCAGACATAGTCTTATATGAACCAGTATGTTACATTTACAATAAAAATTTTAAATATGCAATATAAGTTTGCAAATTAAATATTTAAGATATAAAATACGTGTGTAAAAAACAACCACGCCTCCGAGCCCTCAGATGGGATCCGAACCCACGACCTTTCGCAATCCGGGCGACTGCTCTGACCGCTGAGCTACCGAGACGCTGGCAAACGTGTCGAATTTTACAAACGTATTCCAACTTCTACTATGAGCTAGTATCGTTCCACCAATGTTGAACGCTAACTACCTTCAACATTGAAAGTAATATTTTTACAAATATTAAACAATCAATTAAGATGGAACCAGCTATAATTATGTTTTTATTTAATTTTTTGCATTCACAATGCAATATTTCTATAAGATATAAAATGGGATCTGGGATGGGATCCCATCTGAGGGCTCGGAGGCGTGGTTGTTTTTTACACACGTATTTTATATCTTATAGAAATATTGCATTGTGAATGCAAAAAATTAAATAAAAACAAATTAAATATTTGTTTACTTTTATATATATACATATACATACATACATATATATATATATATATATATATATATATATATATATATATATATATATATATATATATATATATATATATAATCAGTCATTATAGTCATTCTGTCCTGCAGCAGAGCGATATTTTTCCTGTTATATACATAAGTATTTACACACTAATCTCGAAAGGAGTAACACTTCTAAAGTGCGTATTTTTTCGAATTTTATGGCGTATACTATGTATAACTGAGATTTATAGTTTACTGGCAATGATTTCTAGTAAATAACAATACATTATTTATGCTTCTCCTACACTTACCTTTTTTACTTTTTAATATATTAATACAACATTCTACTATTAACATTATTATACCCCGAGAAGGAAAACACGATTCCAATCAGCACTCGTTGACTAATACAGTTAGAATATGTCTAACAAAATTTGTGTTGTCATACTCAAACTCTTTTGCACTATAAACAAATGCAAAACGCCATAATTTTTAATGACCCCAAAGGGCTTGGGGGCATCAATTTGTGAGGGCACAGCTATTTTGATTGTAACGAAACCAATTTAATTTGAGGTTTTAATTAATTTCGGATCTGTTCGGAGTGAACATTATACGATTGTGTTCCGGGTGTATAGGTTGACGGTTCAATGTCAGAATCAAGTTTACACCGTCAACTTTGAGATGCGCTGATTTATATGAGCTTTGCATTAATTAATAAACGTACTAGCTGACCCAACCAAGCGTTGCTGTGTTATAAATTAAAATAAAACCTATCCTATCTTTTAGGTTAGATCAAACAACAGATAGTTAGGAAGTTTGATCAAATCGGTTAAGTAGTTTAGGTGTCCATCGCGGACAAACAACGTGAAACGTAATTTATATTATACTAGCTGACCCAGACACGCGGTGCTGTGTTATAAATTAAAATTATATCTATCCTATCTTTCAAGTTGGATCAAAATGCACACGGTGTACACATTTTATTAAAATCGATTAAGTAGTTTAGGAGTCCATCGCGAAGAAACAACGTGACACGTAATTTATATATATTAAGATAAGATCAAGATTATTGCTGTTGTAATTTTGATTTGCTCAATTTCAACCCTATGTAATTACTTGTTTACAAAATGTAAGTTGAATGGGTACATCGTCGTTTTCTCTGAATAGAATTTCACCTACACTGATGCTAAGTTACACCTGTCGCAACATTTGGCTTTGGTGGTTGTCGAATAATTCATTACTGAACCGTTTGCAGAAAATGTTGCTCGTCTTTAGTCGATTCAACAAATATTAGTTTATTATTACGCTGTTCCCTGACATACAAAATTATTTAATATTTTAAATTTAATTTATTATAATCAAAGTGGTTATTACAAATATTTTTAAACGTGAATTTACTTTATGTACTTCTTTATAAGACTCAACAGATGTAAGTGCAAAGAAATATTACCAGTATAGAAACCAGTTATAAAAAGAATAATTATACACAAATAACCTCAAACATTTTTATTAAACATGTAAATTCAAATAGAGCTTTTATTATTATATTTAAAGAACATTTTCCTATTGAAAATTCAATTTCTCCCAAGGGTCTGGCGGGACTCGAATCGACATTCTTTGGTTATCTGTTTCTTAGAAAATAAAGACATAGTGTCGGTATTTAGCTTTAGAAATAAATAGAATAACACATGGTTTGTCAATGTTTCGATAACTCAATGGAATAGCACTTACCTGGATAGCGAGGGGATGTGGTTTTGAGTCCCGCCTTCTTTGTGTATAAAAAATTGATAAAATTCAGACAAATCAGACAAAAAATGTATATTAGTTAGTTATTTTCTTCTGATATCGATTGTTTGATACTTATCCATGCCACTAAGCCATCGGGCCGAGCCATACTTAAGCATCAAGTTATACTGGTAGAGTATTACGTTCTGGTAGGTTTTTATTATTTTAATGAATATAAATTATGCGTACATTTTAAAAGTGCCCGTTAACTTGTGTTAGCAGTGTGTATACTATTTTTTTATTTATTTATTGATTTACCAACATTTGAGTACATTATTACATTCATAAACAATAAATCCTAAAATTTGACACTAAATGCATCAAATAATTATAGTTAAATACTACACGCTTAAGTAGAAATTTAACAATTAATTTAATAAAAAAAAAGGGGTTGCACTCCGGGAGTGCCGGCAGAAGTGAAAACATGAACATAATGCATTTTTGATATTCTGGTTAGGGAATAATTTCGCACGATTTTTTTTAACTACCAGTATAAAAGTACTATCATTTATGTGGTAAAATACAATATTCATTTATCGCACACAAACATGACAACAAACACACACGCACACTCGCGCAAGCGCCCTGCGCCGTCTTACGAATTTTCGATCAGGTCACGTGTCCTGACGCGAGTTTAAGATTTTTTACCCATTCCAAAAAATGCACAACGCCGCTAAAGAAGTTTTCACTTCAAAAAAAATTATTCACATTAGAAATGTCAAATAATTGTACCTATTGTAACTTTGTTTTAATATATTAATCAATAATTTAATAATGTAATTGTACCAAGATAATGTAAATGCATTGTTATTAACAAAATAAGGATGTATATTTAATTGTACCTATTGTAACTTTGTTTTAATATATTAATCAATAATTTAATAATGTAATTGTACCAAGATAATGTAAATGCATTGTTATTAACAAAATAAGGATGTATATTTAATTCTGAAACAAGTGAATATTATCATTATTATGCTTATTAATGACGATTTTACCGACATAGTTGAGCGAGTCAAAGTGAACATCAAATGCAATATTATATTTGTTAATAAGTTTGCAAAATCGTGAAACATAAGTGTTAGAATCCTTGCCGATATAATATTTCCGTAATATATCGACTTGGTTAAGGTGCCATATCTACCGATGGGCTAGGAATGCGTAAAAAGTTACCTAATAGATGAAGAGATGGCGCTTGTATTAAACTTAAGAAACACTTGGGAGAACTAGACGGGCTTGTCAAAGTCTCGGTAGCTTAAAAGCAAGAATCAACATCGGTTCAAGTTCTGCCCGACTAATATAACAAATTGAATTAAGTTCTAGTTGAAAAGAAATTCTTTAGAAATAGGTATTTTATAGTAAAGTGCTTATATAGCTAAAATATATATCAGTTAACATATAAATATAGCTGTAACATAATTGTATTAATGTCATTACATTTCTAACATTTAAATAAAGCTTTTCTTCTAATTATGTAATATAAAGATTTCTTCAATGTTTGGTTTTTTTTTTCCTTACGTACCGCTCAGCTAAAAAAAGTCAATCTTCGTGTCAAATAAGCGATTGTTAAAGAAGTCGGCAGGTCGTGTGTGCATATCAATAAGTTCAGCAACAACTACCGCTCGACCCACTCATATGCCTTCTGGAGATGACAAGATGATATTATGTACCACTATAGGAATGTCAACCTTCAACTAATGCCGAGCAATATATGGCTAGTTTATTTCTCATTGCGGGAGTATACTAGGTACATTATAATTGTATGTGAGCTAAACAATGTCAGGTATTATTTTATATTATTTGAACATTTGCCATTAAATTCCTCCCCGTGTCGAAGATTCACTTTAAAAAAAAAGTAAACGATACACCTTTTATTTTGTACCCTTATTCACTTAGTAACTGTCA
Source organism: Calamotropha paludella (assembly GCA_927399485.1). Taxonomy (NCBI): domain Eukaryota; kingdom Metazoa; phylum Arthropoda; class Insecta; order Lepidoptera; family Crambidae; genus Calamotropha; species Calamotropha paludella. Next base: position 11,099,195 of record OV656803.1, on the reverse strand, counting down.
AAAATTAAATAACTTGAACAACAAATATCTTGTGATCTTGCTGTTTTTATTTGGAACATGGTGGCTTATGATATAAACGTTTTTCCATTTTTACCCGGAATCAAATGTAGGTTGGTAATTAATGTTACATCGAATTTAGGTGACATATGACCATTTCATAATCCAATTAGGTATTTCTGATGACGATTTTATGTCGTATTCGTATCAAGCTCATGAAAATAATAAAGCCTGCGGCCACTGCCTTTGCTAAGTGAATATCTAGTTTGTTACAGAAACCCTTTATCGATTTCCCACAAGAATGCCTTTAACTTTCCAGGATTTATTAGTCTATGTCTTCCTTGGGGCTCAGTACACAGCTAAACCGCTAGTTTCGCCTATAAAAGGTGATAGATGAGATTACTAAACTAAACAAACAATCACATATTAAATATTAGTATAGATGTTGTTATCTTGTTGCTAACAAAATGTTGCGAAACCATCTGTGGTTTCAGACAGGATGAAATGGTTAACAAAAATATCTTTATGTCAAAACAGTGATGATGTCAATAATAATAATATTTCTTACATTTCCACCAATTTGCCTAGCCCAAAATAAGCACTATAATGCTTGTGTTAAGGTTTTTAGGGTAACGAATAGACAAACATATATGATAGGTACATAAATATGAGATATTACTAGATATAAATACAAATACTCATGACTCAGGTACAAATGATCGTTCATTTTACTACTAAATTCATTTTACAAACATCTGCCTTTTCCGGGGCTCGAACCCAGGACCGTCGGTGCGAAAGGCAGGATCGCTACCGTTGCATCAAACGGTCGTCAACGTCATTGTCTTTTGCACAGTGTCTACTCCTCCCAACTCTTGATTATGCTGATGTCAGTTATCTCTGAAAGATGAGCAACTAAGCTTGAGCGATTTTAAAAGTTTTGCATTTGGTTTACGCATATATGATTGTCTCCGATTTTTGTAAAAAGCTCGAGTGGTTACCTATTAGCCTTCGCAGGAATGAACATAGTCTGTACCTTGTTGACAATATATTGTTTTATCCTACTATTCCTTTCTAACTCAAAGAACGCTTCAAACTAATTAAAGACCCCATTCCCGTTACTTTGCGATCAACGGAAAATTTGCTACTGAAAATGCCAATGCATGCCACCAAATTCCTAGATAAATTGTTCTCGATATATGCCACTCATCTGCTACAAATAAGGCCGGCTAAGTCTTTGCGCCATCACTTTATTTAATGATTTAAAATAATTAAACTGTAATACTCGCTATCGTTATGTATACTGAGTAGACAACTTCAAGAAAGTTACATTTAATAAAACGCCAACAACTGTATCAAACCAGTACTTGTCGAATCTGAACAATAATGAGTACGTTCTCTAAAGCCCACCCAGATAAAAGATCAAATTCTTTTGATAACAATTCGCCTTTTGTGTTCGTACCCAATTTCCGAACGACATAGTGGTAAGCTTTTACCGATATAAAGTAAACTCAAATGTTTCAAACGGAAAGTAGATTTCTGGCCAGCAAACGGTTTGTGTTGACAGAAATATAAAACAGGCTTATCCGCAAAGTTTGAAGTGCATCAGTTCTTTATGGGTCTTATAAGTTTGTGCTTATTGTCTACTGATAAAGCAAGTAGTTTATAGCTTACAAATCGGCTATTTTCGATGAGAGGTAGACAAAATACATTACTTTAGTACCTAAACAATTTTGCTGACAAAAAACTACTTTAGAAGCGAGATCCGTCCGATACAAGAGGATGGAGTTGAAACCGAGCTCAAACATAACCCAGTCATATTACATGCGTTCAGATTACCACAATGGGTTAAGAAAAACTTTTTGGATGATACGTAGTTTGGAATCGAACTAAATCGACCCTTTTCGTACACTACTTTCATGAAATCACGTTCAAAATGTTACTTAACATTTCATTGAAAGAACACATAATTATGGGTACTTAACGACTCTTGTGCAATATTTTGCGTTTTATGTAAAAAATTATAGTAATCGTTTCTTTTCAAAACTGTAAAAGCTACTGTGGTAATACCTACCCACTAGACAGTAACACTAATTTTATATTGTTATTCTTTCTCAATTTCAAACAGCTTTGTTGATTCAATCTAGTCTAGACGAACTAAACAGTCAACGTGCTTGTATACTAGAAATGTCTCTGGAAGCATAAGTTCATATGATATTGCTGAATTCTGAAACATATAAAATAGATAAAACTGTCTGAACGGATATTCATGCTGACGAAGTTATTTTGTTTTCGCACACATGTTTTGAAAAAGTTTTTTTTGATAGTTTCTTACGAAAATGTTTAACTTAAAAGCATGCTTGTAGCAGCTACAGAAAAAAATACTGAAGGGCTCCATTATTATTTTTAATACATATTTTTTATACTGAACATCATAGACTCTGAATATTTATTTTTGGAACGAAGTTCCTTATGGAGCTTTGCGGAGGAGTACCCTAGCCGGGAAAAAACACCCGTAGCGTTAAACAAAAAGCGTAAGATTTTATGTATAGTCTATGTGTGATAGCTATACAGTGTCTAATGTATAGTCTAATTGATGACTGTTATTATATATTTTTATAAATCACAATAAATAAAATAAAGGTGTTACGATAATTCTGTAACGTAGTTTTTTTGCTTTTTATACCCGAATAATTACTTTATTTATACTTCGAATAGAACTTAAAATTAATATTTTTACAATAAGAAACTTTGTTCCACGACACCACACGACTTTTTTATATTTTAAACATTGTAAATAGTTGGGTGCTTTTAATTTTTTTTTATTGTAGGTGTGTAAATTATAGGTACTTCATAGTTTGCTCTGCTTTATTGACTAACAGGAAGCAAATCGCGATATTTAAAAAAAAACTGTTTCTTTAGAATTTTGTTCGTAAAGACTAAAGGCTATAAGAATGGTAAATAAGCAAGGTTAGCCACCACGGGCCAGGAAATGAGAACAATGTAAATATCTGTCATATTAGCTATAAGCGTGTTGTTTAAATTTTACGCAAACAAAAAAAAAGAAAAAGACTTACCAAATTCTTAAGCAGTTAGCAAGGTAAGATCCTAGGCGATTAAAGATGAGAACTTTGACTTTATCATATTTCAAACTTTATAAGATTTAAATAATGTATGATCTATGCTACCAAATGTTTACATTTGTTGTTTCCCATATAGTAAATTAAAGATCAAAACTGCACACTAAAAGTGTATGTGTATGAATAATGTATTAATAACTAGCGGCCCGTCAAGGCTTCGCACGGGTGGACTAAATTCTTTGAATTGTTTTTATTATTAAATATTTTCCGTTAGCGCCATCTAGCGTCTGGTAGACGAACTACTTGCGGTTAAAGCGTTGCTATGGTAACGTTATTTATACAATGGAAAAAGAGCGGGAAAAAGAGCGTACAGACAAACAAACAAACCACTGTGATCTTATATTCTAGATTAATATTAATTAATTATGACTACCTCCGTGGCCGAGTGGCTCGCATACCGGTAACGTCAGTTCGAAGTCCAGGGCCCAGCCTGGTTATGTGGAAAACGAACTTTTCTATATTGGTTCGAGTCTAGGTATTCTGGAATCGTCGTTGTTTCTAAATTCCATGACACAAGTACTTTAGCTACTTATGCTGGGTTCAGAACAATATGTGTGATATGATGCATTATCATCACTGATGATTTACAATAAATTATTCATACCGTAAACAAGAGGCAATAAAGGTAATCTTTTATCGAAATAGTTTTTCTTTTACAACCGTTTGGCAAACCTGCCGGGTGATATCTTATTTCCTCCCAGTCGTTTTCCAATTACTTGGAGGCGTCTTAAGACATGCTTTTAAAAAAAGAAAAGAAATTTTATTCTCTAGAAAAACGAGATTTATTAAGAAAATATTCAAGGAAAAAATTTAAGCTAACTAACAAAAGAAGATATAGGATATACGGGACTTTAATTGAATTTGATTTCTTAGAAATAAATGAACAATTTGTTTGTGGATTTAGGCTAAAGTTATCAAAGACCTTATCTGAAGTCACATTCTTCGAACCATAAAAGGAGAAAGTTAAATTTGCTTTGCTTTTCTTTTATAGTCAAACTACAACCTCTTTTCACATGAGTAGTAAAGCTTAATAAAAGTTTCATTTATCGCAGCTTTAATACTATAGGGGCACAATTCGAAAAAAGATGATTGTTGGAAAAACACCTTTAAAGATTTTTGAGCCCCTGTATTGTCACAATATCAGTCATAAGTAAATTAGTAAAATAAACTAGTACTAGGATAAATTTAATATGCGATAAATATTTCTTGCTTAGTGAACATGCTCTTATGATGTTTTATGATTTTGCTTTCAATAGTTTAATTTACTTATGACCGATTTTGTGCCAATACAGGGGCTCAAAAATCTTTAAAGGTGTTTTTCCAACAAACATCTTTTTCCAATTGTGCCCCTATAGTATTAAAGCTGCGATATACCTAAATTTTTAAACAGTTTATATGAAATATCTGTAGTTAAACTTGCTTGTGCGTATCTTTTTTACCATATAACACGAACTTTTACTACCCGAGTACATTATTCCTCACGTTGGCGAAAATAGCCTTTAGTGCCAATTTTTTTTTTCGTTAGGAAATGCTGCAGTTATTTTTAATAAATAATAATAGTTCTTGGGCAACTTTGTAAAATTGTGAATTTTGAATTTTATAATTGTTCAATGTATATTGGGCTAATTTGAAATTATTAAAATTAATAAACTTAGTAGCTGACCCAGCCACGCGTTGCTGTGTTATAAATTAAAATAAAACCTATTCTATATTTTAAGTTAGATCAAACAACAGATAGTTACGAAGTTTGATCAAAATCGGTTAAGTAGTTTATGAGTCCATCGCGGACAAACAACGTGACACGTAATTTATATATATTAAGATATGGCTTAATAAAATAATTTAACTAACTGTCAAATATTTTAATACTGTTTTGCTCAAATAGCTCGTCAAATTTTTTCTATGTTAATTTACTATTAGAAAAAAAGAAAGAGTGAATAAAGGCGATTAAATCTAGCTAGTAATTTAAAGATTCGTATTTCGTAAACATCTTATCTCACAATGGCAACGAGCAACACATTTTAAAGTCATTAAAGAAAAACAAAAGTTAAATGGAGATAATTCAGATAATATCGGAATACAGCCCACGCTCAGTAACGCGTGATTGAAAAACTTAAATTGATTCACCAATTTCTTACAAGTTAAATAAAACTTATTCAATGTGCAAAACATATTTTTGAAATAAGATCAGACCGATTAATGATTATTGCCTCATTTTTTTCATATTGGAAGAAATGGATTTTTAATTACATCTTTTAAGATAGGGTAATAGAAATAAGCTAAATATCACATTTTAATACCAATCCGTACAACAGAGGATTTTAAAAATGGTATTTTTATATATCTTCTTCTATATAATATAAAGAACGATTAATCTCGCAAAAACACTAAAAGCAATCGATTGATGGCGACGAAAATTTTGAAAGTTGTTGTATATGTGCCAGAGAAACGTAAACGCAAAGTACGCCGGATATATAAAAATTTTCACACGAATGAACAAGGAACACTTGTGAACAGCTCATTTGATATGGCTTATGTTTATTTCAGCGTTCTTAAATTTTATCACGACTTCCATATTGTTGATCTAGTTGCCATGAAAATTGATATGTATGTATTGGAGCACGAAGAATATTTTTAAGATAACGACTTAAATTATCAACTCGCCACCAGATGGCACTTTACAGAATATCTGCTCCTATTATTCAACTAAAAGACCCCCTGCCCCGTGATTACACTAACAAGGTACATAAAAAATAAAATCTAGAAATAGCTTCCTAAAAGAATTTACTTGGAAGTCACGGACTTTTTTATGAATTTAGAGAAGAATAATGGTTACTTTCTTTTTTAAAATATTGTTTTCATTAGTCTTAGTATTCTCAATTTGCGATCTAAGTGCTTAATTTCCCGCTTTGTAGCAGCAAACAATTGATCTGTCATTCTATTCAAACTAAATTCAATCACGATTTCAACTAAAATACAGCGTTGCAAACTCTGTTGAGTCGCAACAAAATACTATAATGTACAGTGGCTTGACTTAAAACTAAGCGAAGCTTCAGTCTGGCTAGGTTAACTTCATATTGTATTAGAGTTCAGTTTCACAGTGTAATAGGAGTTGACAGGTGCTATCACAGCAACGGTACGACGTCGAGCTATATAAATTTGTGAGTTGTTAGTGTCATTCGCCCTATCGATGAAAACACCGTATGGCGATGACCCTAACTCATCATGTCGGTTAAGTTCAGACTGGTGAGTACTGAGATAGAGATGCAACTGACCTATTTGAGTCAAAGTTTTTGAGTCAAAAAGACAGTCACTCACATCACATTTGATGACTGGCCATATTTATACTTGCAAAACTCCGCAAAAATGCAGATTTAATGAGTTACACCAAGCTTTTTAATAGTAATACAACACGTGCCTTTTCATTTTTAGCTGCAGTAAATAAACAAGTTTTAAGTAATTTTTTAATTGTTATCGTAAACATATTTATTTATAAAACAAAAGGGTGTAAATATTGTATTGTGCTATAAATATAATATTAAAACATAGATGAAAATTATGATCAATAAAAAGTTTTCCTGAATAGTGCATTATGTTGGAAGTTAATAAGAATAAAACAACAATAATAATTAAATGTTACCAAAAATAGTTTTAAAATTTTAAGCCAGCTATGCTGGAATTTGAAAGTTATTTTTTATACAATAAATTTAAATTAAATTATTTCTTATCTATGTGGCCTCAATAATCAAATTTCCGATATTTCTTTCTACACACAGCTCCTGTAAGGAATCAGTAACTCCATGTTGTGTTATGCCTTTGGAATCCAGGTCATATTTTCGATGTACTTCAACAGAATAAATTACTTAAAATGTAATTATATTGCAAAAAAAACTAATTTAATTGTAATTATGTCGGTAACTATAACCGAACTTGATAAAATAATGGTATCGATTACCGTTACATGATTCAGTTTCAGTTTTTAAGAAATTATATTCATTAAAAGCTGTTTTTTGTATTTCTCTGGCATTGCGTGACCTGATCACCTGACATCTATATTTGTGAATTTTGGCGTTGTTCTCAGACTAAACTTATGAAATATGTCTGCATTAAGTTATCACATCCACCTTTATGTTAGACTAGATGTGTTTCAATCTAGCGGGTATCATTAGCCAGGGCGATGAACTTGATGAGTAAGGTTAAGTAGTACAATGTATCAATTCTAAATATAACATTGACAATGAGATCCATTGTTCTTTATACATTTAGCTAGAAATGGCGAAAATTCCTGATTCACATCCAACAGAAAAAACTAAACAACTAGCTATTTAATGAATCATTCATAATTAAGCAAGACTTTGATTCGAAAGTTTTTTATTCGATCCAACGTGGTTATTTCAGAGTTCACAGGTGTTTGGTACCATACTTAAATAAATTATTTTTTATGTACCTAATGATAATGTTACTTTTCTAGGAGTTTAATTGTAGGTATGTCTAATAAATAAACACGCAAAGGAATATTGACTTTACGTGCGGTTTCCATGATTTAAAAATAAGTTATGCTTGTTTTTTAGTATTGACGTTAGAAAAAATTCCGAAACCAGGTTCTGTTCAAAAACGTAGTGATTCCTTGCTCGGTGGTTCTGTCATTACACCTGACAACTTGCTTACTCTTTGTTTTCACTTTATAAGACGAGCCTTCTACATTTTCTTTATGTAAGCAGAGGCCCTACCATCACGTCTTATGGCGATTCAAGTTTAACTGTTAAAAAGAGACGCCACCATAGACCGCGTATAGCGTTGTCTTACTTTGACAATCGAACTTGCATTGCGCTTAGATATCATGGTAGGGCCTCTGGTACACATATAAAAAAGATACACTTAGAATACATTACATATTCTATGGTTATGAAGAAAACACAAATATATATTTTTAAATACTATCTTGTTTCAATACATACATTTTAAACTACGAAATAAATTACTATTTATTTAACATTTAAATGAAATTAATTGCTGTTCTTTTGGAATAAAATTTAATATAACTTGCTAACTGGTTATAGATACATAATATCTAACCTAATTTTACCTGCTACGTATATCAATTTATATCTTTGGATTTTATAAAAAAGTAAATTGGCCATAAAATCATTGTGTGAAAGAAAGGTGGCCAATGGCCAAAATGATTTTATGGCCAATTTACTTTTTTATAAAATCCAAAGATATAAATTGATATACGTAGCAGGTAAAATTAGGTTAGATATTATGTATCTATAACCAGTTAGCAAGTTATATTAAATTTTATTCCAAAAGAACAGCAATTAATTTCATTTAAATGTTAAATAAATAGTAATTTATTTCGTAGTTTAAAATGTATGTATTGAAACAAGATAGTATTTAAAAATATATATTTGTGTTTTCTTCATAACCATAGAATATGTAATGTATTCTAAGTGTATCTTTTTTATATGTGTACCAGAGGCCCTACCATGATATCTAAGCGCAATGCAAGTTCGATTGTCAAAGTAAGACAACGCTATACGCGGTCTATGGTGGCGTCTCTTTTTAACAGTTAAACTTGAATCGCCATAAGACGTGATGGTAGGGCCTCTGCTTACATAAAGAAAATGTAGAAGGCTCGTCTTATAAAGTGAAAACAAAGAGTAAGCAAGTTGTCAGGTGTAATGACAGAACCACCGAGCAAGGAATCACTACGTTTTTGAACAGAACCTGGTTTCGGAATTTTTTCTAACGTCAATACTAAAAAACAAGCATAACTTATTTTTAAATCATGGAAACCGCACGTAAAGTCAATATTCCTTTGCGTGTTTATTTATTAGACATACCTACAATTAAACTCCTAGAAAAGTAACATTATCATTAGGTACATAAAAAATAATTTATTTAAGTATGGTACCAAACACCTGTGAACTCTGAAATAACCACGTTGGATCGAATAAAAAACTTTCGAATCAAAGTCTTGCTTAATTATGAATGATTCATTAAATAGCTAGTTGTTTAGTTTTTTCTGTTGGATGTGAATCAGGAATTTTCGCCATTTCTAGCTAAATGTATAAAGAACAATGGATCTCATTGTCAATGTTATATTTAGAATTGATACATTGTACTACTTAACCTTACTCATCAAGTTCATCGCCCTGGCTAATGATACCCGCTAGATTGAAACACATCTAGTCTAACATAAAGGTGGATGTGATAACTTAATGCAGACATATTTCATAAGTTTAGTCTGAGAACAACGCCAAAATTCACAAATATAGATGTCAGGTGATCAGGTCACGCAATGCCAGAGAAATACAAAAAACAGCTTTTAATGAATATAATTTCTTAAAAACTGAAACTGAATCATGTAACGGTAATCGATACCATTATTTTATCAAGTTCGGTTATAGTTACCGACATAATTACAATTAAATTAGTTTTTTTTGCAATATAATTACATTTTAAGTAATTTATTCTGTTGAAGTACATCGAAAATATGACCTGGATTCCAAAGGCATAACACAACATGGAGTTACTGATTCCTTACAGGAGCTGTGTGTAGAAAGAAATATCGGAAATTTGATTATTGAGGCCACATAGATAAGAAATAATTTAATTTAAATTTATTGTATAAAAAATAACTTTCAAATTCCAGCATAGCTGGCTTAAAATTTTAAAACTATTTTTGGTAACATTTAATTATTATTGTTGTTTTATTCTTATTAACTTCCAACATAATGCACTATTCAGGAAAACTTTTTATTGATCATAATTTTCATCTATGTTTTAATATTATATTTATAGCACAATACAATATTTACACCCTTTTGTTTTATAAATAAATATGTTTACGATAACAATTAAAAAATTACTTAAAACTTGTTTATTTACTGCAGCTAAAAATGAAAAGGCACGTGTTGTATTACTATTAAAAAGCTTGGTGTAACTCATTAAATCTGCATTTTTGCGGAGTTTTGCAAGTATAAATATGGCCAGTCATCAAATGTGATGTGAGTGACTGTCTTTTTGACTCAAAAACTTTGACTCAAATAGGTCAGTTGCATCTCTATCTCAGTACTCACCAGTCTGAACTTAACCGACATGATGAGTTAGGGTCATCGCCATACGGTGTTTTCATCGATAGGGCGAATGACACTAACAACTCACAAATTTATATAGCTCGACGTCGTACCGTTGCTGTGATAGCACCTGTCAACTCCTATTACACTGTGAAACTGAACTCTAATACAATATGAAGTTAACCTAGCCAGACTGAAGCTTCGCTTAGTTTTAAGTCAAGCCACTGTACATTATAGTATTTTGTTGCGACTCAACAGAGTTTGCAACGCTGTATTTTAGTTGAAATCGTGATTGAATTTAGTTTGAATAGAATGACAGATCAATTGTTTGCTGCTACAAAGCGGGAAATTAAGCACTTAGATCGCAAATTGAGAATACTAAGACTAATGAAAACAATATTTTAAAAAAGAAAGTAACCATTATTCTTCTCTAAATTCATAAAAAAGTCCGTGACTTCCAAGTAAATTCTTTTAGGAAGCTATTTCTAGATTTTATTTTTTATGTACCTTGTTAGTGTAATCACGGGGCAGGGGGTCTTTTAGTTGAATAATAGGAGCAGATATTCTGTAAAGTGCCATCTGGTGGCGAGTTGATAATTTAAGTCGTTATCTTAAAAATATTCTTCGTGCTCCAATACATACATATCAATTTTCATGGCAACTAGATCAACAATATGGAAGTCGTGATAAAATTTAAGAACGCTGAAATAAACATAAGCCATATCAAATGAGCTGTTCACAAGTGTTCCTTGTTCATTCGTGTGAAAATTTTTATATATCCGGCGTACTTTGCGTTTACGTTTCTCTGGCACATATACAACAACTTTCAAAATTTTCGTCGCCATCAATCGATTGCTTTTAGTGTTTTTGCGAGATTAATCGTTCTTTATATTATATAGAAGAAGATATATAAAAATACCATTTTTAAAATCCTCTGTTGTACGGATTGGTATTAAAATGTGATATTTAGCTTATTTCTATTACCCTATCTTAAAAGATGTAATTAAAAATCCATTTCTTCCAATATGAAAAAAATGAGGCAATAATCATTAATCGGTCTGATCTTATTTCAAAAATATGTTTTGCACATTGAATAAGTTTTATTTAACTTGTAAGAAATTGGTGAATCAATTTAAGTTTTTCAATCACGCGTTACTGAGCGTGGGCTGTATTCCGATATTATCTGAATTATCTCCATTTAACTTTTGTTTTTCTTTAATGACTTTAAAATGTGTTGCTCGTTGCCATTGTGAGATAAGATGTTTACGAAATACGAATCTTTAAATTACTAGCTAGATTTAATCGCCTTTATTCACTCTTTCTTTTTTTCTAATAGTAAATTAACATAGAAAAAATTTGACGAGCTATTTGAGCAAAACAGTATTAAAATATTTGACAGTTAGTTAAATTATTTTATTAAGCGATTTCCAGATTGGTCACAAAATTGTGAAATACTTTATACGGTAAATATTTTGGTATTTTAGTCCGCTTTTTCATGGACACGTTACTTGAATCAAATCTAATATACTTTGAAACGGTCCTCTTAAGCCACCTATACTGACCAGTAGGTAGGTAATTCCGGAGAAGTTGTTGTGTGTAACTCAGATATAGGCCTAATTGACATAATATTATTTTTTCAAAACAGGTCACAAAACACGTTTGTGTATCCGTACACAACTTTTTGTTCACCGAGCTGGACGGAAAACATCCTTCGCGTAGATAGAGAGGAGAATAGGTTTGTTTCATCAACTGCACACATGTACACATAATATTATCTTTTAACCAGAAGCATTTCCATATAATGACGACTTGTGTATGAAATTAAACGTTCGTGTTTTAACTTTTCGGTGTAATGTTTCGAAAAAAAAACGTACGGGAGATACGCCTGTACAGTACCCATGTGTGTATTTTGATTGGCATGTTCAAAAAAATCGCATATTCATAAAAAAGCGTAATAATTGTCATTTCAATACTTTAAGACAGCACTGACTTTTCATTTCAAAGCTATAGTCTCATTAAAAGTCATCATTTCGATAACTTTTAGCAGTTGCAAAGTAATATTACTAGATTTATCGTGTCAAAAATCCCATAGGATATATTATTCTGCTGCGAATTATAATTCTTGACTGAACATGCTATGAAATTTTAATAATCCTCATATCGTCGTTGCGACTTTAAGACCTCCTATGTGTAAAATTCATGTTTACGAGATAATCGATAAAAAGTGTCTACTGAAAAAAATGTGAAGAAACTCACACCAACAAATATGTTGTTGACGATATACAACTGTTAATAAATAATGAAAATAATCTGCCAAAGTGACACTAGTTTAAGTTCAACACTTTTACTAGTCTATACATCAAGGACAAACGAGATAGATACGGATGTTAAAACCACAATATTGTTGAAAGCAGCAGTCGGCTAATGGGTGAAGGCCTTTGTCTTAATAAACTGAGAGCGCCACCTGCGTCGATTGTTAGAACTAACCACGTTTGGAGCTTTAGTGCTCACATCGTGACACGATAAACTCGCATTCGTAGCTAACGTAGTAACGTGTAGTATTCTTTTTCATTTTGAGAATTCATTATATTTTAAAATGTTTATTTTTTTATCGGTATTAAATTTTTGAGACTGTTTGAAAGATATAGGATCTCAATCAAGCAGTGGTTAGTACAATTGAGTTATGAAATAAAAAGTAATTACTACAGAATGAAAATAAAACAAAAGTCGACATAAAAATTAAACATGTACATGCATTGTTTGAGATTATAAAAACCAACACCTAAATATTGCGTTCGGTGACGATATTCCGAAGTTCGTTTTCTATATTTAAATTATTTATTTATTCATTAAGAAATAAACAAATGCAAGTAACACAGCGTGTCTTGTATTAAATTGCATTAGAATACGCCTTTCCCAGAATTCATTGTTTATCATGTCTTTAACATAGCTTAAGGGCAAGTTAAACAATGAACAAACTTAAAAGGATTAATTATTTCAACATCTGGAAGCTGAATTATATGATTATTATTTATTGTTTTTCGCAGACTTTATTACATCAAAGATGGTTTAATCAAACTTAATTTACGCAAACAGATACGTTAAAAATCGCATATTTTTTTCAATTGCTTTGGTTCTTTCATTTATTTGTCACCTCTTCCGAAAGACGTCCAGCTGCCAAACCGAAGCCTCCTCGAGTGCTCTTCACTCTCGACTCACGGTTGGAGTGAACACAGTAATAGATAACAATTCAGGAAACGCGTTCTATGGGTGGTGTATGGTGATTTTCTCTAGTATCATTAATCGCTTATAGTAACTGTTTTAAAAAAGTTTACTTAAAACATTTCTATAACATGCAAAAAATAAAAAATAAGTGAAAGTTAGTCTCAATAACAGTAATAGTTCGAAGCAGACTCATCTCCCAAGACGAGCATAAACCAGCCATCGCTTCGCTGATCCATATTTTAGAGAACGCTACGACCCACCTCACACGCCGCCACCCAAGAGATGTTTTGAGAGAGCATGACAATGGTCGAACTACCAGTAATAAATTAGTTTTAAAATGAACTGATATATGACAAATCCTGTGATAATAAGTGTTATGATCAATCAATGTCTATTACTTCCATACATCGCAAAAAAAAATAATTTAATGACTTTGCACATCAACTACATTTTATGGAATTTTCTTATAACAACAATAATAATATATTTCTTACATTCACACCAATTAGCCTAGCCCAAAGTAAATACTTTAAGCCTACTGTTATGAATACTAGGGTAACGGATAGACATAGAAAAGTTATATTCATAGAAATATATATAAATACCCATGAGTTAGGTACAAATGCTCGTATTCATCACACAATCATTTGCCCCTTCTGGGGCTTCAACCCAGGACCGTCGGTGTGAAAGGCAGGATCGCTACCTTTACACCAAATGGTCGTCTTGTCAAAAGTAAAGAAGGCTAAGCCAACAACACTTTTTCATTGCTTTATCAAGATACATAATATACTTATAATAAACTACACTAACTCGAAAATCTTTACAAGTTGTCTTTAAGGATTTTCTTCACAATATTTCTCGTGTTTTAGTGTCAATCCTTCGGGTGCACTACGTTCCAAGTGTCAACGTAAATAAATAATAACGCAAGGGGTAGCGTGTTACATGTCGCACCTTTAAAGACAAACCGTTACTAAACGAAATTTTTCTAAAATTGAGTTATCAATGCCATCTATCTTAAAATTTCGTAAGCTACAAGATGACATTAACATTTTTTGAGATTACGCTCAAATACGCGAGATGGCGTTATTTTTTTTCGTTACCAATCAAAATTTGGTTGGTTTACTAAACACAATATTGTGTCTATACCAGTTGGAACGTGTTTGTCGAAGAGAGATGATGAAAGTTTAAAAGAAAAGTGTGATTATTTGGATAAATACGGCTTCACGTCAGGAAAAAGGTAATTGTTTAATTATTTTGATTGGTAAAATGTTACTTTTAGTATAACCTCCATTTACTTTTATTCTTGAGGATATTTGCAAAATAATATTTATCGCTAAAGAGTGATTATTGCTTTAGTCTCAGTGTTGTTTTTAAAAAAGAGTAAATTTGGTAAAATGTTTAATTATAATAGCGGGATATTTCATATAGTTGCGTTTTATCACTTCATACAAAGCAAATTTGCATTATAATGTCATGGGTAAAGTGTTACGTTTCGTTTAAAAACCATTTAATTTTAAAAATAAATTGATAATATAGTCTAAAATATGATTTCAAATAGTTTAATTTCATTTAGTATCACTTTATATACAATTGGAAAGCGAAGTAAATTTTAATGTTGTATGGCGATAATAAAATAACTTTGCTCCAGGTAATGTCGTACCCACGAAACCCACGCGTATCACGCATTTTGGCTGCTATTGACCCTCAAAAAAATAATATAATGACTAATGTCTCAAAAAAAAAGTCAATGGATGAGCTGAATAACCTATCCGATGCAAAAACTGTTTCGTTAAATCCACGGGAGTTGCAAGCATGCAAAGAAAATGTTACTTCAAGTTTTTTATTGACAGATAAACTAATAACAGAAACTTGTAATTCTCCTTCTCTGTTACAAGCACATGAACTATCTCAGTCAGTTTATCATGTTTCAGCATATGAGTATTGTGATAAAGATAGTGAAAGAATTCCAATTTCATCTTTTGAAGAAATAATTGACCCCGGTCCAAGTAACAGAGGCAGATCAAATTCATTTTCAAGTTCATCGTCTTCAAGTTCATCTTCTTCGAGTTCATCATCTTCATCTAGCGCATCTAAATCTGGAAAGGATTTTTCCCCCGATGATGAAGATCGTGATCCAGATTATGTACTGCCAACGCCACCTAGACGTGTTACATTCAGTCCAACTCTCGGAAGAGACCACAATATTATGCAGCAGGTTAGCGATTTAAATCGCAAAGAAATCCATTCATCGACAGATGGCACCTTGAATATACCGAATAAACGAAAGCGTAAAGGAATAAAAAATCCGTCCAATAGGCAAATTTCTAAAATACTTCGAAATAGTGGACAGCAATATACGTCCGTATCTAAGTTAAGAAAAATAATTCCTAAGAAGCAGATGGGATCTCCATGTGGTGAAAAATGTCGACTAAAGTGCAGCGAAAGAATTAAACAAGAGGATAGACAAACTATATTTAACAATTACTGGCAAATGGGCGACTTAATAAGGCAAAGAGATTTCATTGCAAAGTGTATATTAACTATTAAACCTAAATACCAATATAAGGTTCACAGCAGCAATAGAGGACCTAAACATTCATTTTCATTTAATATTAATAATTGTAAGGAGCGTGTCTGTAAAATTTTCTTTAAAAATACATTGGCTATCAATAATCGTCCTATTACGACTGTTATAGCAAAAATGAATGAATCGGGATTTCTCGAAGGGGAAAAGAGGGGCAAACATGGCAAGCAAAATAAATTGAACCCAGAAGTTATTCAAGGAATAAAGAAGCATATAGATTCAATTCCGAGGATTGAATCGCACTATCTGCGACAGCAAACAACCCGCGAATACATCGATGGGGGTAAAAATCTCACAGACCTTTTTACCGACTACCAAACAGAATGTTTGAAAGCTGGAGTTGAAGCTGCTAAAATTCACACATACAGAAGAGTCTTTAATGAGAATTACAGTATCAGTTTTTACATACCTAAAAAAGACCAGTGTGAACAATGTATGGCCTACAAAAACGCTGTTGACAAAAATACAGATTTACAGAACAGATACGACCAGCACCAGCTTGAGAAAGAATTAAGTCGCCAAGAAAAATCAAACGACAAAAACATGGTTAAGAGTAACTACATCGTTGCTTGTTATGATCTACAGGCAGTATTGTCTCTTCCTAAAGGCGATATATCTTCTTTATATTATAAGTGTAAGCTGAATGTCTGTAATCTTACTATAAGTGAATTGGCTAATGATTGCTGTGATTGTTTTGTTTGGAGCGAAGTTGAAGCATTAAGAGGAGCGAATGAAATAGCCACGTGTGTTTTGAAATATTTACGAAAGAAAGTGTTAGAGGTAGATGACGATAATTTACAAATAATATTTTATTCCGACAATTGCTGCGGCCAACAAAAAAATCAGTTTATGTTTTCCATGTATGTGTATGCCTTATGTGTTCTTAAAATAAAATCAATTACGCATAAATTTTTAGTAAGTGGACATACACAGAACGAAAATGATTCCGTCCATTCTGTAATAGAAAAGGCTGTTAAAAAATGCTTACGTTCTGGTCCCATTTACACACCGGACCAATACGTAACAATAATAAGAACTGCACGAAAGAAAGGCAATCCTTATAATGTAAATGAAATGTGTTTTTCTGACTTTATTGATATAAAAAATCTCACAGAGACGTGTGGTGGACGATTTACAAAAAATACTCAGGGTGAAACAGTTAAATTAGCTGATATCAAGATAATTAAGTTTGAAAAACATCAAGATTCAGAGCAAGTTTTCATTTACTACAAAACTTCATATGTAGATACAGACTTTAAAGAAATACAATACTTTAATAATCGCTCGTCACGCACACGTGCGGCTCTTGGCACAAGCCTTAAAAATTACGAACTGGTGCCTTTGTATCAGTCTAGATTAAAGTTAAGTGAGAGGAAAAAAAGTGATTTAAAGAGCTTAATCGACAGTAATATAATACCACAGAGTTACGCGTTGTCTTATTATAATAATATCTTGCAATGATTGTTTTTGGATATTTTATACTTAAGGAGATATTTTATGTTTGTTACTACTATTAAAGAAGATTTTAATGTTTTAAAAGACACTTTTATGTTCGTGAAGACTATTTGTTTATTTCGAATGTTATTACGGCAACAGGATTTACTTTATTATTTTCGGGTGCGAGTATCGTGCAAAAAATGTGATAAGGTAATTAATGTTTAGAATTTTTATTTATTTTTTTTTGATAACACACTCTGATTGAAACTGATTCTAAAGAAAAGTATTAAATAGTCTTAAGCTTAATCTTTTTGTGATTTTATAAGTACAAACTAATTATTAAGAAAATCCGCCAAATAATTTCGCCAAATAAATGTATGGAAGTTACTCTTTGATTTTAAATAATAAATGATTACTATTAATTTTGATGCTTTTTTATCTCACCCAACGTTATCATTAGAAGAAACGTGTGTAAACTACTTATATAAAAATAATAGTTTATAAATAGATTTGTTAGATAACAAATATTTTTCGGATAAATACATTTTTTACACATAAATTTTATAGAAATTTACTATATTGAAAAAAAAAAATGGTAAAGTGTTACTATAAAAATTCAAAATCATAAAAAAATGTGTTTTTATTGATAAATCATGATTTTGTATATCGTGTGCCATAATATACATAAATACCTGTAATAATAGCCCTCAAACATGTCTAAAAACATCATTGGCAGGGATTTATTGCAAAAAGATATAATTTTTTACCGTATATTTGCTCTCCTGTAAAATTTGATATTTTTGTATAGTAACGGTTTGTCTTTAAAGGTGCGATGTGTACTAACTTACGCTACATTAAATATTATGTCATTAAAGTTTTGCTTTAATATTATACACAAAACATCTATTTAAGATCGCCGCCGACTTCAAATCAAAGTTCTCAAAATATACTTCGTATAAACATTTAAAATACAACATCAACCACTAGATACGTAAATGAATGCTCAACGTCAGCAAGTAGCTGATTTACACCATCTTCATGCTTCAATCCTAGATCATATATGGCTTCCGTCGTCACGCAATCGCTAATCATCAGCCCGTAGTTAAAAATAACAATGAAATGGCTCAGAAATGACATTACTTTCTACCTAAACTGATAACATAATTTCGTTTTAACTGAAGTACATATTAACTTAACTACTTTATAAATTATTATAATAGAAAAATACTAGAAAAAATCGACTCGAGTCACAAGTGAATCTCAGGCGGGAATCGAACCCGCAACCTTTGGAAATCCGGTCCAATGCTCTCCCAATTGAGCTACCGAGCCTTGCGAACACTCGTCGAAAATTTCTAGTACATTCCCGATTTTACGCTGTAGGCCAGCGTTGTTTCATCAATGAGAGGAACATCCTCTCGTATTCGAAAGAAACATTTTTACAAATGTTTGGTCAATCGATTAAGATGAAACAGCCATGTTAGATTTATAATTTTTTATATATTTTATGCATTCTTAATGCGATCTTATAAGATAAATTATTATAATAGAAAAATACTAGAAAAAATCGACTCGGGTCACAAGTGAATCTCAGGCGGGAATCGAACCCGCAACCTTTGGAAATCCGGTCCAATGCTCTCCCAATTGAGCTACCGAGCCTTGCGAACACTCGTCGAAATTTTCTAGTACATTCCCGATTTTACGCTGTAGGCCAGCGTTGTTTCATCAATGAGAGGAACATCCTCTCGTATTCGAAAGAAACATTTTTACAAATGTTTGGTCAATCGATTAAGATGAAACAGCCATGTTAGATTTATAATTTTTTTATATATTTTATGCATTCTTAATGCGATCTTATAAGATAAATTATTATAATAGAAAAATACTAGAAAAAATCGACTCGGGTCACAAGTGAATCTCAGGCGGGAATCGGACCCGCAACCTTTGGAAATCCGGTCCAATGCTCTCCCAATTGAGCTACCGAGCCTTGCGAACACTCGTCGAAATTTTCTAGTACATTCCCGATTTTACGCTGTAGGCCAGCGTTGTTTCATCAATGAGAGGAACATCCTCTCGTATTCGAAAGAAACATTTTTACAAATGTTTGGTCAATCGATTAAGATGAAACAGCCACGTTAGATTTATAATTTTTTATATATTTTATGCATTCTTAATGCGATCTTATAAGATAAATTATTATAATAGAAAAATACTAGAAAAAATCGACTCGGGTCACAAGTGAATCTCAGGCGGGAATCGAACCCGCAACCTTTGGAAATCCGGTCCAATGCTCTCCCAATTGAGCTACCGAGCCTTGCGAACACTCGTCGAAATTTTCTAGTACATTCCCGATTTTACGCTGTAGGCCAGCGTTGTTTCATCAATGAGAGGAACATCCTCTCGTATTCGAAAGAAACATTTTTACAAATGTTTGGTCAATCGATTAAGATGAAACAGCCATGTTAGATTTATAATTTTTTATATATTTTATGCATTCTTAATGCGATCTTATAAGATAAATTATTATAATAGAAAAATACTAGAAAAAATCGACTCGGGTCACAAGTGAATCTCAGGCGGGAATCGAACCCGCAACCTTTGGAAATCCGGTCCAATGCTCTCCCAATTGAGCTACCGAGCCTTGCGAACACTCGTCGAAATTTTCTAGTACATTCCCGATTTTACGCTGTAGGCCAGCGTTGTTTCATCAATGAGAGGAACATCCTCTCGTATTCGAAAGAAACATTTTTACAAATGTTTGGTCAATCGATTAAGATGAAACAGCCATGTTAGATTTATAATTTTTTATATATTTTATGCATTCTTAATGCGATCTTATAAGATAAATTATTATAATAGAAAAATACTAGAAAAAATCGACTCGGGTCACAAGTGAATCTCAGGCGGGAATCGAACCCGCAACCTTTGGAAATCCGGTCCAATGCTCTCCCAATTGAGCTACCGAGCCTTGCGAACACTCGTCGAAATTTTCTAGTACATTCCCGATTTTACGCTGTAGGCCAGCGTTGTTTCATCAATGAGAGGAACATCCTCTCGTATTCGAAGGAAACATTTTTACAAATGTTTGGTCAATCGATTAAGATGAAACAGCCATGTTAGATTTATAATTTTTTATATATTTTATGCATTCTTAATGCGATCTTATAAGATAAATTATTATAATAGAAAAATACTAGAAAAAATCGACTCGGGTCACAAGTGAATCTCAGGCGGGAATCGAACCCGCAACCTTTGGAAATCCGGTCCAATGCTCTCCCAATTGAGCTACCGAGCCTTGCGAACACTCGTCGAAATTTTCTAGTACATTCCCGATTTTACGCTGTAGGCCAGCGTTGTTTCATCAATGAGAGGAACATCCTCTCGTATTCGAAAGAAACATTTTTACAAATGTTTGGTCAATCGATTAAGATGAAACAGCCACGTTAGATTTATAATTTTTTATATATTTTATGCATTCTTAATGCGATCTTATAAGATAAATTATTATAATAGAAAAATACTAGAAAAAATCGACTCGGGTCACAAGTGAATCTCAGGCGGGAATCGAACCCGCAACCTTTGGAAATCCGGTCCAATGCTCTCCCAATTGAGCTACCGAGCCTTGCGAACACTCGTCGAAATTTTCTAGTACATTCCCGATTTTACGCTGTAGGCCAGCGTTGTTTCATCAATGAGAGGAACATCCTCTCGTATTCGAAAGAAACATTTTTACAAATGTTTGGTCAATCGATTAAGATGAAACAGCCATGTTAGATTTATAATTTTATCCAATTTTATCCAATGCTCTCCCAATTGGGAGAGCATTGGACCGGATTTCCAAAGGTTGCGGGTTCGATTCCCGCCTGAGATTCACTTGTGACCCGAGTCGATTTTTTCTAGTATTTTTCTATTATAATAATTTATCTTATAAGATCGCATTAAGAATGCATAAAATATATAAAAAATTATAAATCTAACATGGCTGTTTCATCTTAATCGATTGACCAAACATTTGTAAAAATGTTTCTTTCGAATACGAGAGGATGTTCCTCTCATTGATGAAACAACGCTGGCCTACAGCGTAAAATCGGGAATGTACTAGAAAATTTCGACGAGTGTTCGCAAGGCTCGGTAGCTCAATTGGGAGAGCATTGGACCGGATTTCCAAAGGTTGCGGGTTCGATTCCCGCCTGAGATTCACTTGTGACCCGAGTCGATTTTTTCTAGTATTTTTCTATTATAATAATTTATCTTATAAGATCGCATTAAGAATGCATAAAATATATAAAAAATTATAAATCTAACATGGCTGTTTCATCTTAATCGATTGACCAAACATTTGTAAAAATGTTTCTTTCGAATACGAGAGGATGTTCCTCTCATTGATGAAACAACGCTGGCCTACAGCGTTAAATCGGGAATGTACTAGAAAATTTCGACGAGTGTTCGCAAGGCTCGGTAGCTCAATTGGGAGAGCATTGGACCGGATTTCCAAAGGTTGCGGGTTCGATTCCCGCCTGAGATTCACTTGTGACCCGAGTCGATTTTTTCTAGTATTTTTCTATTATAATAATTTATCTTATAAGATCGCATTAAGAATGCATAAAATATATAAAAAATTATAAATCTAACATGGCTGTTTCATCTTAATCGATTGACCAAACATTTGTAAAAATGTTTCTTTCGAATACGAGAGGATGTTCCTCTCATTGATGAAACAACGCTGGCCTACAGCGTAAAATCGGGAATGTACTAGAAAATTTCGACGAGTGTTCGCAAGGCTCGGTAGCTCAATTGGGAGAGCATTGGACCGGATTTCCAAAGGTTGCGGGTTCGATTCCCGCCTGAGATTCACTTGTGACCCGAGTCGATTTTTTCTAGTATTTTTCTATTATAATAATTTATCTTATAAGATCGCATTAAGAATGCATAAAATATATAAAAAATTATAAATCTAACATGGCTGTTTCATCTTAATCGATTGACCAAACATTTGTAAAAATGTTTCTTTCGAATACGAGAGGATGTTCCTCTCATTGATGAAACAACGCTGGCCTACAGCGTAAAATCGGGAATGTACTAGAAAATTTCGACGAGTGTTCGCAAGGCTCGGTAGCTCAATTGGGAGAGCATTGGACCGGATTTCCAAAGGTTGCGGGTTCGATTCCCGCCTGAGATTCACTTGTGACCCGAGTCGATTTTTTCTAGTATTTTTCTATTATAATAATTTATCTTATAAGATCGCATTAAGAATGCATAAAATATATAAAAAATTATAAATCTAACGTGGCTGTTTCATCTTAATCGATTGACCAAACATTTGTAAAAATGTTTCTTTCGAATACGAGAGGATGTTCCTCTCATTGATGAAACAACGCTGGCCTACAGCGTAAAATCGGGAATGTACTAGAAAATTTCGACGAGTGTTCGCAAGGCTCGGTAGCTCAATTGGGAGAGCATTGGACCGGATTTCCAAAGGTTGCGGGTTCGATTCCCGCCTGAGATTCACTTGTGACCCGAGTCGATTTTTTCTAGTATTTTTCTATTATAATAA
The DNA here is from genome assembly GCA_927399485.1 of Calamotropha paludella. Lineage (NCBI taxonomy): Eukaryota > Metazoa > Arthropoda > Insecta > Lepidoptera > Crambidae > Calamotropha > Calamotropha paludella. Next base: position 11,076,185 of record OV656803.1, on the reverse strand, counting down.
TTTATCTTATAAGATCGCATTAAGAATGCATAAAATATATAAAAAATTATAAATCTAACATGGCTGTTTCATCTTAATCGATTGACCAAACATTTGTAAAAATGTTTCTTCCGAATACGAGAGGATGTTCCTCTCATTGATGAAACAACGCTGGCCTACAGCGTAAAATCGGGAATGTACTAGAAAATTTCGACGAGTGTTCGCAAGGCTCGGTAGCTCAATTGGGAGAGCATTGGACCGGATTTCCAAAGGTTGCGGGTTCGATTCCCGCCTGAGATTCACTTGTGACCCGAGTCGATTTTTTCTAGTATTTTTCTATTATAATAATTTATCTTATAAGATCGCATTAAGAATGCATAAAATATATAAAAAAATTATAAATTTAACTACTTTAGTATTAAAAGCGTTACAAATAAAGCCAAAGATCAAATTTAACTCAATGAGTAAGAATTAATAGAAAAAGAAATAATATAATGATTACTATTATAATACTTTGACGCTGTTCTGACCTGTGATTTGACCCTCCAAATGTAAATTGGTGTTGATTTCATTAGCTCATGCTAATGAAATAATCACCATTTCACTTTTGAAGGGTGTGCCTTGTTTGCTGTCGACCGTACGTGTGACCATACATGAGACCATACATATATGCGTATTTTTGTATTTCTCTATTTTCCTTCAAGGGAAGGGAAGGCCAATATAGCCTTATAACATGCTTTCTCTTTTTAATTTAATGATTTTAATTTAATGATATTGCTTGATAATAAGTGCTGATTTATGCTTGGGAATTTACTGAAACCTAAAAGGGCTTCATGACAGAGCGGCAAGATACCTTTCGCTGTTTTGTTTCATTTGTCAACACTCATGCTGATCACAAACACATAATGGTTAACCATCCATCATTCTTAAACATTAATATCCGACAAAATACAAACTTTAACAATAAAAACAAAATTATTGAGGTCGCTTTTCAAGCTCCCGTACATGTGTATGTTGTTTTTGCTGTCATATATTTATTTTATCTATTTATTATATGCATGCAGATGTACATCCCCCTTTGCTTCTATTTATGTAATAAAAATGATAATGGTGGTTTACGGAGGTGGAAAATCGATTTAGCTTAACTTTGATTCCGAGAAAATTCGTTTTTTTCATGTCTCGACTATCTTAATCTAATCTGTTAAAAAACCCATCGAAAATGCTCGAAATATCGTATAATAATTATGGAATAAAAAATAAAAGATTGTGTAAGAATATAAAATAATAATTGATACTAAACGTGAGCTAGGTTGTTAAGTTTGACGAAGTCAATATTTTGTAAATTATACTAAACACGTCTGTGAATACCTAATAAATAAGTTTCATAAAATTGCTTTGTCTGAAATCACATGATTACTTCTCCTAAGGCCCACTTAATGCCCATTAGTGCCGTTATATAACCACATTAACTTTTCACTTCACTTTAAAAATATTTGTTAAAACAGTTCACGTCAAATTCTTAAAATGAAAGAATTAATTACCTTTTTTGCCGCAGTTGTTGGTGTAATAAACAATGGAAACCACATCAACTTATCACTTTACTTTATAAACAGTTGATAAAACAGTTCACGTGTAGGTTGTGTGTTGCCGTTGTCTCTCTACTAATCGGACGCATCGGCCGATGGAGTGGAAGAGAGATAGATGCGTCACAAACCGAACGCTTAGGCCGATCGTGCCTCTCTGTCGCGTGTTCCGCGCTCGCGCTTGCACGCTCGGCTCAGGCAATGAGTCATGCTTTATCGTGCGTGCAGCCGGTGTCGGCTCAGGCGGAACGTGACAATGAGACATGCTTTTTCGCTCGTACAGCTCGTTCATCGATTTATAAGAAGTTATCACGTCAAAAATGTTATGCCACGCAACGATGTTGTTTTTAAATCAGAAAATATTCATTCTACGTGCACTTACATCGTATTTCAGAATCTACTTGATTCAAAGTTATCCAAAGTGGCCCTCTATAGTTGAAATAATTTTCTAAGTTCCGTAGTTACAAAATTTAAATTAGAGGTGAGCAATCTTAGTTATACTCGTATTAGTAATATAGGACGGTATGTAAAATGTTATAAACATTTGAAAGTATAAAACAGATGTGAATGATTTTCTTTTGTTTTAGCTGCTGAAATAACATTTTTTTTCTTTAGTTCCTTTAGTTTTACTTTTGTATAGAAGTGATAGTTACTACAGATCAAAATTTCATTAGGGACCGTTTGATAGCAATGAATATCAGATATTATCAAACTGTTAAAGTAACCAAGTTCTGCGAAATTTGAGAATCTCTGTTCAAGTCTGTAGTGAACATTCATAACTGGAATTGTAATAAATAACACTGCATGTTATAAAATAAAATCCTCCGCTGCGTTTCTTTCTGTTTGAGTCAAAGATCTAGCGATAGCGATAAGAGAAGCTAGCGATCCTGTCTTTCGTAGCGACAGTCCTGGATTCCAATCCCGGTAGGGGCAGGTATTTATGTAATGAATACGAACATTTATACCTGAGTCATGGGTATTCATAACTATTTCATATCTATTTATTTCTATCCGTCACCCTAGGATCCATAACAATGCCTTTTAGTGATTACTTTGGGTTAGGCTTATTCGTGTGAATGTAAGGAATATTATTATATTATAATTTACATACGGATTTCATCAATATTAATATGTAAATAAATTAATTATGGAGGAAGATTTAGGTATATTACTAACATAATTTGTCAAAGTTTTGTGTGAATTTGTTACATTATAACGATAATAGTTGGAAGTGTCAGAGAGTGTCAAGCCGTCTGGGAGCTTTCATCGAAAATGCTGTCTTATCCCTTTGAAATATAACAAAACAATGCATAGAATATCCTTTCCATCCTCTTTAACGGATCTATAAAAAAGTCCGCGGTGGCAATTATCTATTTTTTAAGAAAAGAGTACCTATACTATCTTTTTAAAAATGATTACGTACAATGTGCTAAGTGACTTTTTAGAAGCATACAATTTTAATTATCGTATAATCTACAATATAGATTGTATTGTTACTTATTTACCGGGGACGATACTATTACTTAAATGTTTTATCAATAGCGAGTTTCCCTCCACAATTCTGAGATGTTTTAATCCATAATCTAAGATCACAGTGGTATGTATGTTTGTCTGTCCGCTCTTTTTCCCGCTCTTTTTCCATTGTATATGCGTAATCATAGTGCCTAAGAATAACATGCAAGAAGGATAAGAACGGTTAGCTATATGTGTAGTCGTAGAACCGAAACGTTAGCGCGATTCATTTCGGTACAGCGACATCTAAAACTGAGACACAACAACGCGTGGCCGGGTCGGAAGCAACGCGTTAACCGCAACCGGACGCTAGATGGCGTTAACGGAAAAATAATTAATAGTAGAAAAATTTCAAGAATTTTGTCCACCCTTGCGAAGTCGGGACGGGCCGCTAGTCCATATCAACTAAAATACATTAGTTAGTTTAGCTAATCTAATATTAAATAGACTTGGAGTCAATGAAAGTGACGACGACGTAGTTTTATTTTATTGAATTTTATTAAATGACACTGTTATTTAATTTTTTTTAGTTTCTTTTCACATCGTGAATAATTTCAAAGTTAATATTTAGATCGCGTTTTTTATTTCTCTCGTGTTGTTATTAGTTAGAATTGATTAATATATGTGAAGAAGTATTTGAGAAAAAATTGTCGGTGGTTATTAATACAGAAAACTGATTAATGTTATGTTTAAGGTTTTGTATATTGATAAGTAAGTATTATTTATGTTTATACATGATATTTTGAAACAAAATATGTCCGTTTTTTACGTAATCAGGCTAAAATTATCAATTTTATATATAAAAAAAAATTAAGTTTGTTTTATGTTTATAATTTCAACACAATGAAATACATTTAAATATTTTAATTGGTTGCACATTATTATAGTCTGAATATTCGACGCATCAAGCTTATTCTTAATACTTTTTATGAGTTTATTTCTTATTCTAAGCCTATCATACTAAAGACCTGCTTTTCTTGTAGCTTGATAATTATTAAAACCGAATTTGTATTTTTTTTGGGAATCAAATCAACACACTTAAACATTATTGATTTTTTAGTATTACACTCCGCTCCGATATATGGTGCTAGCGAAACTTTATACTTAGCTAGCGCCATTGCTTAATTAAACAAGAATTATAAGTATTTTGATTCTTATTAGTAGATTATATATTACTTTTGATATCGTAGGTATATGTAGTTCTCATTTTCTATTACATTGATATCAGTCAAAGATCACGAAAAATTTTTCAGTTTTTCGCAAATATACTTTGTATGTACAAAAAATGCTTCTTGCATTTTTCTATAAAGCTAACTGCTTTCGAAGTAGTGCGCTGAGAAAGCGACTAGAATTCTCCCACATACGGTATTGTATACCGTACACCAAGGCGTAAACTCTATTGCTTTTTATTTATGTTTGTAAGTGTCTTAAAAACTTCTGATACATGGGCGTTTTGTGAAAAATATTATATACATATATAGAGGTTAGGGAACTTAGTAAAATCTACTATATATTATACAAACGACCTCCACTGGCAGATGTTCCGTATTTTATTGTTCCGAGACCAGTCCCTTTATACCTGCTACTGCCTGTCCGACTATGTTAAGCTCAGTTGAAAAATATTTCTAGTGTTAAAGACTTTATTTTAGTAGTTTCATGCTCTTGAACAGTTTTCAAAATGAGTAATACATGTTTTATATGCAATGAATTGTTATAGGATGGTGATGTTCGAGTAGTAGAGTAAGGCATGGTCTACAAAATCGAACATTCGATAGATAATTACTGATACTGTAGCTTAGCTAACAAGACAAAGCACAGCTGTGAAATTTTTATTATTACCACCTACTTCTTTAACTGTTCAACAGCCTATTTATTAGCCTATTAGCCTATTTATCGAGTGTATTATTAAACCTGGCTAGGAAGAGAAATTAATCCAGAACAGTGGGGTTGGGAGTTAAAAAATAATAAACTACAGCCAATAACAACTTTATTATCACCAGCACCCGATGATTTACTAAAAACAATCTTTAGCTGTTGTACAAAAGGTTGTGGTGGCAATGGTGATGCAGATTAAGTTGTAATTAAGATGTTCAAAAGTTTGTGGACATTGCCGCGGCCAGTCATGCTTAAACGATGGTGAAGATGTCAATTTAAATATAGAATAGAAACTCAACGCTTTGTCATCAATTTTTAATGATATAGAAACTGAAGATATAGACAATGAATGACAAAAAAATATATGTGAAAGTTGTTTTTTTTCTGAATTTTTAGTATTCAAATAAAAAATATTCACTCTAAAATGAAAAAGAAACCTCTTATTACATATAATAAAATATTCCTACGGAGGAAACCATGTTAAAAACGAACCTCGCATTCTACCTCGAAGGTGGTGAGGAAACGCGTGCATCGTTATAATCTCAGCGCTCTACTCCTAAACCGGTTAATTTTCCAGAAAAATTCAAGAGGCATTTTTTGTAGATAATTTCACGACGACCAATTTTTTTAATGACCTTTATTGACCCCCGAGTAATAGATCGCAGGATATTTGCGAAAAATTGATTTTCATGACCTTTTGACCTTTATAAATTTTTTAGGCGGCACGAAATCAATGTCGATTTTTCACATCTTCATTACAACGCCGTAATTAAGGTGTACACAAAAATTCATCTCACTAGGAATTTTTCCGCAGATAAAACCTAAAATTATTGGTTTTTCTGCCATCTGTATGGAGTCTGTTTATAAAAAATTTGGTTTAAAACATTTAAGAATTTCACTTCTAGACTTTTGTCTAAAGAAATTATTAACAGAAAAACTAAACTTATTTCACGGCCTCAGGAGGGACTCGAATCCACATCCTCTTGCTATCCGGGCGAATACTTTTTGAATCAAGCTGCCAAGTTTGAAAGACCCGTCGAATTTCCAAAATGTTTCTTTAGCTTACGCCATCTTTTACTACTACTTCCGATAACATCGAATGTAACACTTTTATAAGTAACCAACAATCCATAAAGAAGAAAAAGCAATGTCAGCATTTGTCTGCTACATTCAAAACTTAGGCTCATGATGATACTAGAGACAGCAGATTTAGAAACATTAGCAATTTTATATTTACTAGCGGCCCGTCCCGGCTTCGCACGGGTGGTGGACAAAATTCTTTAAATGTTTTCTATTAATAAATATTTTTTCCGTGAGCGCCATCTAGCGTTCGGTAGACGAACTACTTGCGGTTAACGCGTTGCTATGGTAACATTATAGATACAATGGAAAAAGAGCGGACAGACAAACAACAAATTTGTGATCTTAGATTTATAGATTTGTGAGCTTTTAAACACCCTTTATTTTGGTAACGTATTTTTATTTTACACAAACATTATAACTTCTCCTATTATAAACTCCTCTCCTGTTTGTTTCGGACAATTTCACCAACCATTTGGGTTTTGCATCGTCAACATCTATTAAAGCATTTAAATGTAAGGTAAATTTTAATCTCTCTTATGTTCACGGATCCCTATAAGTTACAGAACAAAACAGCCTATGCGAGGAACGAAACGAAAACGCTTCCGAAACTTATATCATTAAGGAAGTTAATTAAGAAAAGAAGCTTTATCGAAGTTCTCAGATCAGAATACAGACTACGTTATTATAAAGGAAATGATTGAGGCGCCAACTTTTATGAGGAGCGATAAAATATATGTGCAATATACAAAAGCAGTTATGTATCTGGGCTTAGAGAATATTATGTTGGTACTTATTATCTTTCTTGAGATTATCCTTGATGTAAGTAATTTCGTAAGTTTTGTAAAAGTATTCATTAGTGTAATAGACGAAGTAAATGACATGAGGTAAAATAGGCCTTTTGGAGATATGATTCTAGTATATTCATACGCTAATGATGAAAACAATGGCTAAAAAAATGTAGAAAACAATTGAGATCTGTATATTTGATATATAGGAGATAGGGGAGGGTTGGGCAGTCGGGAGATATGGGCACCCCCCTTTAATTCCAAATCAAATGAAGAATTTATTATTTTCCCATTTTGGTAGTTTAGTTTACCCACTGGCAACACAGTTTATCCATAGAGTATCCGCCATTTTGTTTAGTTGTCAAACACAGAGCGCATTTTCAGTTTCGACGCCGGCAATGTAAATATTTTGTTGTGGTTTCAAGGTAAACAAGTGAAGAACCAGCTTAAGGTATGTGGTTTTTATGTTTTTTTACCATCGTATATTTGCTAACGTGTAATTTAGTCTGAAAGTCACGCTAAAATATCTAACCAAAAATTTTAACGAGAATATTAAGTTGAACTAGTATGCCGAGGGAGCAATGGTCACTTATTCTGAGGGAGGTTTGGGCATGCACAATGCTACATTATAATGTATGAATGATAGTTTAGTATACGTTTTATTTTATTTATACGTTAAAATTATTTTTAGGACAGAAAGATGCCCTTTAAATTTAAAAAGAAGGGTACGCGACGCGAAATTCCAAAAGGTATAATATTACGTGCTATGGATGACGTTTTAAAGGGTGGAAAGATAAAAACAACTGCTGAAAAATATCAAATTCCTAGATCAAACTTGCAACGATATCTGAAACAAGGATATGTCAAGGATTCTTCGTTGAGATTTATAACTTCATACCAAACGTGGTAGCACTAAGTTTACATTTGATAAACCTTTATGGGTAATAACTAATCTTAGATAAGTAAAAACGTTACACAAGTTAATTTATTTACTCTTTGTTGATTACTTTTGTTATTAAGATACTATTTGAGATTATATAACTTCTTATGTTTGGTTTATTTAATTAATATAAAGTGTTTTATATGTCATGCCCAAACCTCCCTCAGGGGGTGCCTAAGCCTCCCTACCATGGGGAGCTTTGGGCACATTTGACATGCTTCTGATATCTTGTTATAACTTTGAGACAGACTGACTATCTGTAGACTAAGTGTTGTAAAACATCTAGCCAAATGTTTGGTGCAACTGAAACAGGCAATAAATTTTGATTATCTTTTTAATTTGATTTATAATTATTAATTATGTGAAAAAGTGCCCATCCCTCCCCTATCTCCCTACCCTTTATTGCATTTATAAAGTAATTGAACAGTACAATAACATATATTAGTAAGCAATGATGGGCTTATCTCTAAAAGAGATCTCTCTTAATGTAATGGTTATAACGGTCTTCGCGCGACTATGTCCAGTTAGTTTATAGTAGTTCATATTTTTAATGCCATTGATTTTCCTCTTGCGTAGAAAAATTTAAAGGCTTTCTTTTATATCAACTTGCATTTTTATATGATACTTTATTATATATATCAAATAATTAATTCATGTTTTTTTTAATGTCAGATAACACATATTTCTTTTGATCTTCCGAGGAGATAGATAGTGCTAAATGTGAAGATTCCTTTGTGTTTAACTCTAAACCTCTAGCAATTAAACTGTCAGAGGTATTTGAAAATAAAAAGAATTCTCTTTCCTTGGTTCATATTAATGCGCAGAGTAATGCTGATATCGCGTTGATCTTCTCACTTCCTAAGGCGAACGAAATATGAACTTGGAATACCTGGGGAGGACATGAAGTATGCGGACTAGGCTTTGGTGTTCTCAGCTGACAATATAAGGTAAAGGTAACGTCAGTTACTTAACTTCCTTATTGATAGAAGAATATTTCTGCGAGAGTGAGTGTCTAATCGTTCAACCCAGGAAAAAGGGTTCAACTTGTGACTTGAGCAAACTAAGAGTTTTTTATATAAAGCACCTAAATAAAGAAAACTCAGCTGCTATAGACCTAACTGTATTACCAGACTCCTTGGCTCCTGGCTGCTGTATATTCTTCTCGAATTCAGACATCCGGTCATTGAACATTGAAGATAGTTCCTTCACGTTCCTAAGAAACTGTTCTGCAGTCTACTGGAAATTAAAAAAAATGGACTCTAGTCCATGGTGTTACATGAGATAATATGTGTGACAGTCGTAGAGAACTCAGCTTAGGCAATAGAGACTTTACAATGAGGTCATATATACTTTTCTCTTTAAAGGATTAAAAAATTTTAAAAGCTAATAAATTTTGAATTTTTCACTTGAACGGTTACCCACCAAATCTAACTTTTAAGGTCATAATAAATGATATAATTCTGTCATATAAAGCCATAATATCCTAGTTAACATAAGCACAAGCCTTTCGACGCTTTTGTATGTAATTATAATTGTTAAATTATATTTACTTAACTTGCTATCTCGCTAGTCGATACTACTTAGACAAACCACTTTAAGTTCTTTGTATTCTATGGCCAGCTACTGCTATTTTGGAACTAACTGACCGCACGCTGTGACTCTGAGATAGTGGTATCAAGTATTAGTTAATCCTCTCTAGTAGCAGTATTCGGGTTACCCGAACTGCTAAAACTCTTATGTTCAGTATTTCGGTTATAAGAAAATACATAACTATTCATATTCCTTAAATAGCGACGGTTATATAAAAAAAAATAAGTGTGGCTTGTACTTATAAAAATAAGTATGATATACTTGTAATTGGACGTATTCGATAATATCTCTTTCAACACACTTTTTTCTTTTTATTTCAAGCGACTATAAAAGTTAAAAGGGCGTTGTGGTATAACCTTTGAAACATATTGTACCAAAAATAATTAAGTATCAAAAGTTAAATGTTCTTCTTCTTCTTCTTCTTCATCCAATACGGGCGGTATCCGCAACTCGACGACTTCAAGCGCCTATTTTGCGTCTGGAGGATGTATACCCGTTTATTCCAGCCATCCCAGCTCCGCCAGAAATGCTCCAAGTGCCTTCACCTTGGTGAGAACCTCTCGGAGATTGCCCAGCGAGCCGAGATGTTTTGCCCGGTAGTGTGCAACTCCTTGGCATTCCATTATGACATGGGTTGCTGTTTCTTCCACTTCCATGCATCCTCTGCATAGAGGGCTGTCGGTGATACCTAAATGAAAAAGGTGCCTGTTAAAGTTGCCATGACCAGTAATGGCGCCTGTTACTAGGCGCAGCTCTGATCTACTTAGCTGTAGTAAGGATCTGGAGACACGAGCGTCCACCCGCGGTAGAAGGAGTTTAGCTTGTCTACACGTCTCCAGAAAGTTCCACTGCTGCTGATGCAGTTTTGATGTGTGTTCACAAATACTGTTGTTGAACCAGCTGATCGGAATGGGGATGATGGGTTCTGGGCCGAAAGGCACCATATCCGATGCCCTCCGTGCCATCCGATCAGCTGCGTCATTACCTCGTGATCCACTGTGGCCTTTGATCCATTGGATAGTTATCTCGTTATATGCTCCTGCCTCATTTAGGTTTAGGTGACATTCATGGAGCAGGCTATATGTGACTCAATAGCTGCACAGAGCCTGTAGGACTGACTTGCTATCGGAAAGAATTCTGATTTTACAACCTTTTACCTTCCGTGCTGTTATCGCCTTAGCTGCCATAGTGATGCCCATACATTCCGCTTGGAATACGGTGTTGTGCAGGCTCATGGGGAAGGCAAAGTTTATGTTAAGGTCCTCTGAGAATACTCCCGCGCCGGTTCCCAATTTGGTTTTGGATCCGTCGGTAAATATCATGAGAGCCTTGTGTGTTACCTCTGGGTTGTTGTCTTTTATATAGAGATATTTTATATAAAGTTAAATGTTAAGTCATTGTAGAAAAGCGTTTAACATCGATATTTAACTTCACTAGATGAAAAAGAAATGTTAATCTAAAACAGTAAAAATATACACACATGCAGCTTCTCCTAGTGGCTATGTTTATTTTATAAAGAGATCAAGCTCGGTAACTTGCAACAAGGCAAACGTAAGTAAAAGCAAGTTTTATTTTCGTTGATCTGGCTTGCCGAAATATAGTATAAAGTAATGATATATACTTACAATGGAAACCCTACAAAATGTAGTAAGTTTTATTTAATTAAGTTTAGAAAAATAAACAATGATTTTTTCCATAATACTTCAATGGTCACTTTTCTTCGCAAGAGAAATATCATGCTTGAGTTAGATTTTTAATTAGCCTATTTATTAGGAAATTCCATTTGTCCTTATTTTATTGGGAAACATTTTTTTTTCAAACGTAACAGTATCTCAACAATTTTATTTGCCAATCTTATTGGTAGAATAACAAGTCTGATTCATTTTACTCACTTTTACGATTTGCCCTTTCTTCCTATAAGCCTCAATGTAGAGCTGAGAGCTCAACTAAAGCTTCAGGTGTTTCAACTCTTTTTACCATGGGTATTTTGTTGCAATATAATTATTACACACTTCTGTAAGCTACGCTAGCAATTGTTTAGTGATTATTCTTAACAAAACAAAATTTTGAATATGGGTACAATTATTAAATGAGTGTCTTGGTGTTTGAAACGTGTGCATAATTGGCCGATTGCGGTGATTGTTCGTGTTCTGTGATTGGTTGTTTATCAAAGTAGGGGTTTCTCCCCTACCATTTGATGCTAAAAAGGTTTCTCTTGCTATCAATTGAGACATTATATTTCGGTTTGTAGACAAGAAATAACCTCTTGCTGTTATTCTGTTAGTTTGACTTTGTAAGTGCTTATACACTTCTAATCTTTCATGTTTCTTTGAATTTAATTATCATGAAATTTATGTTGGTATGATTGCAATTGCCACACTGATTGAACATGTGTGTGCATAACAAGATCGCTAGAGTTGCCAGTGATTCCGTAATCACGGCTGTTGAAATTCCTCCTGAGCTGAAGAATAAGGAACTCTTGCCGTTTCAAATAAAGTGGTAATCAAATATATCTGATCTTTTACACGAAGAATACGTTTTTTAATTTAATTTTTTGCATTCACAATGCAATATTTCTATAGGATATAAAATACGTGTGTATCTTATAGAAATATTGCATTGTGAATGCAAAAAATTAAATTAAAAAAACATAATTATAGCTGGTTCCATCTTAATCGATTGTTTAATATTTGTAAAAATATTACTTTCGATGTTGAAGGTTCAACATTCATTTCAACATTCAACATTGGTGGAACGATACTAGCTCATAGTAGAAGTTGAAGTACGTTTGTAAAATTCGACACGTTTGCCAGCGTCTCGGTAGCTTAGCGGTCAGAGCAGTAGCCCGGATAGCGAAAGGTCGTGGGTTCGAATCCCATCTGAGGGCTCGGAGGCGTAGTTGTTTTTTACACACGTATTTTATATCAAGTAGAATACGTTTAAATAATTTGCTATACTTCATCTAATTCCGGCTGTTTCTTAGTAGCTGCTCGACAACGCGGCCTACATCCACAACCCATATATCATTGGCCCTTGTCTTTTATTCGTATAGGCGTCGTACATTAGCTGTTACTAAAAAATGTTTTTCGAATTGTTTCATTTTTGTTGCATAATCATACTCTGTGAAAAGTGATGGAATACGAAAAAAAAGTTTTTGTGACGGCTCCAACGTACAACTGAAGTTTTCTCTTTACGAATGATTGTTTTTGAAGCGGCACAGAAAATATAAAACAAAACTTTTTTTTTTTTTTACATTCACACCAATTAGCCTAGCCCAAAGTAAGCACTGTAAGGTTTGTGTTATGGATGCTAGGGTAACGGATAAACATACATATATAATACATAGATATGTAATATTCATATAAATATCCATGACTCAGGTACAAATGCTCGTATTCATCATACAAACATCTGCCCCTACCGGGATTCGAACCCGGACCGTCGGTGCGAAACGGTAAACGGCACCAAACGGTCGTCAAAAACTTCAAACTAAAAGTAAAAGGTGCATACGATAGGTTACGCACAAAAAACGCAACTCTATCATTCGATCACTAAATTTTACTCTTCATAGATTTTACATACCAGGCGCCTCATATAAAATACGAGTTTAAGAAATAAACTCCAAAATATAATAACTTTTACTAGTTATCTGACTCTAATACCAGAACTTTATACCCGATATCAAAATCAGATTTATTTCAAGGTTATGTATAAATATTCCAAGAGCTTTTTTCAGTACTCTTTTTGTAAAGAAATATATTGCGTCTTGATACACAAAACCACATAATATTCCACACATCAGAGTAACACGTAAGCTCACAAAGCATCCTTCATTTTTGCTACATCATCAGTTTATTTTTGTCGTAAGGCGGTGTCCTAATTACCTATGTGAGTTTTTGAGAGATAACCTCAAAAAACAAACCCACCTCGTTAGTTCGATGCTTAGTAAAACGAAACATCGTAACAACACAAAGGGCTGATGGAACACCGACACGTGAATAAATTAAATAAGAAAGCTCCTCGCCCTAATTTCGAGCAAGGAGGTTTCGCATCAATTTTGAGATAGTTCAAACCAGATTGGGAGCTAGGTGTTGTGCCTGATATTAGCGTTTAAACAGGTTTCAATGTTTAGCCGGTTTTGAATTCATTCATTTATAAAAAGTTTTGATGGAAATTTTAATATTATTCCGCCATATTCTCTCATAATTATATGTGAGAAAAAAAGATTAGAAAGCATAATATGCTGTTAAAAATATTTGAGTTCTTTTAAAAATATATAACATAAAAACACTTCAAATATTAAAGATATAACCTCAAAATACATTGTGTTCTTAACATTTCTTTGTAAACACAGTTCACGGTAACACAGTTTGATCTTTATAACATAAATTTGGAACCCTAGTGATGATTAAAAAAATATATTATCACCATTATAGTCAGCCAATAAATATTTCAACTGCTGGAATACAGAAAGCCTTCTCTATGGAGGAAAATACCAATAAAAAAGCAAAAAGAATTTACCATGCTGGTCCAGTGCATATTGGTGGGTGCTGACGGCTACTCAAATGTTCTAAGAAAATATTCATTAAATTATTGCTTAACACGAACGAGACCCAGTTAATAATGTTTCTCTGTTACTCATCCGAAAACCGGCCTTTGCAAAACTGCAAGCTATTGCGATCATCATTTTCGTCAACATTGAAGAAAATACTCTAGATTGCTATAGTGTAGCTGTAGTTAGCTTCTAACCGCTGTATATAGAACCCCATCTCAACCAAGCCACGTGTCGCTTGAGACGACGTTCTTCGTGGCTTGTTGCAATCTTTTAACTTAACCTCGGTTTGCGGTTTTGAGGTCCAGAAACAGTACTCAATAATTTTGTTAATTCTAAACTTCAGACTTTGCAATAAATTTTACCGTTAACATATTTTTTTTACAACACATTTTACTAATATGTTATATTATACTATTGTTATATTATACTATTGTTATATATACTATTAAATAATTTCTAGTATCTTTTTCAACTTTTTAATTATTGTTAAATTGGAACGCGTTTATTGCGGTTTCGCACTATTTTAAATATTTTTTCGTGTTCATATCAAATTACAATATGGAATGGGGTGTTAAAGAAAACAGACCGAAGGCCTTTATAAAAACCAAAAGTGGCCATTTCGAATAGAATATTTTTTATTTTTTTAAGACTATAATAAATATGTTCATACAAGTTTTAGTAATATTACATTATTTCATAAGAAAAATGCATTTGCATTGGTAACAGAACTTATGGCCGGATTAGCTATATTTTATCGTGACTTGAAATTTCAACTTTAAGAAATTATTTCTCTATATAAAACATTTAAAGCGAAGGAAAAGTACTCATTTTTGTTAAAGTTAAACAAAAACAATAATGTCTCAGTCGGATAACATTACTCAGACAAATCAACTGCTCTGTAAAAAATATTCATTTATAAAAAATAATAAAAAGTTACTTGATTATTATTAACTCGTTGGTACCTGTCAATTGGATTACAGCTCTTTCTCTCTACGGTTTTAATCCATAAAAGGGGGTGATGCCTATATGGCCCCAGCTGATGGTGATGAATTAAATGAAACAACTACTTGCTATAGTATATAGAACAAGCAATTTGAGTTGTTACAAGATGTACTTTAATTTATTTAAAAGTTGCTTAATTAGTAAATTGCTGTGACAGTCGTGTTTCGCTACGCTTTTTTATACTGACTATATATATATATTTATATTCTACGGCACTATGTTCTGTACGTACTAAAACTTACCAAAGTTTCAATCGCAATCCATCAAATCAACAAATCAAAAGTCGCAATCCATCTATTATATTTCGAGGTTTTGCGAGGCTAACGAACAGCTATTGACTTTTATATATGAAAAGGAATAAGAGGTATTAGTTAATAACAGATAATATAATCTAATCACACTGCTATCTTGCTGTATTTTAATGTTGATGTAAAACTGAAGGATATTACGAGTACTAAGAAATTAAATGTTTACTATCAAATATCTAAGCAGAATCGCTTATTGAAACACTTAGATGCCAGAGTATAAAAAAACATATTTTGACAGTTTTAACAAAAAAGTTAAACCCCTTTTGCTTTGTATGTTTAGTGCCTCTTTGCAAGTCGAGTGTATTATTTTTTTATGATCTGTAGTTAAGTGTATGACGATGATTTTGTAATTAATCATTAAAAAAATTATTTACTGAGTCTTTCATAATCTCACTCTTTTTAAATTTTTTATCTCTCTGTACCCAAATTATCGAAAGCAGAAAAATTTAGAGTATACTTCATAATCAAACTACCTTTTGAAATTACAACTATTATTTGATTGCACTCTAGCCTCATGTTTGTATGATAACCGCCTTCGTTAAATTTGCTGATTTAAAACAAATTATTAAGCATTCATTGCTAAAAAAAATATCATGTTGTAGGAGGCATCAACTTATTAGTGTGTGTGGCATAATATGGGTATGTTTCACCAACGGCCACTGAACACAATAAACGTTCAACGTATCTGAAACTTAGTTCTTGCCCTTTTATATTAAAGTCATTTACATAAATACAATGACATTTCAAAATTTTTTGTCGGTTATCATAAATAGGGACTGTAAGTGAAAATCACTCTTAAAGCCTTTGTCTTAAAGAATATAATAAAATTAATGGCATATCAAACTACATCACTTAAGCGCCAAAAACTAGTATACACTTATTCAAATTGATCAGATAAACGAATAACTAAAAAATCAAATAAAACACCGGAGAATAGGTTTAATATTGAGAGAGATTCATATTATTAAATACATCTATATGTGGGTTATTTAATTCCAGTTTTCAGTAAATGGTAATAAATTTCACAATACTCTAATCACCCATCCATTGTTAATAAATATTAATGATGCTTAACTCCTGTGACGTATTAATAAAGTGCAAGCGACACACGCCCGTACGCACGGCCTACAGCGGTAGAGGGGCATTGCTCGCTCGACCGTCGGCCGGTGCGGACGTGCGTGTGCTGCTTGGTGAAACTACTGACTGCTTTCATTTAATGGATACCCTGACAGTAATCGAAGACACCACACGTGGCGACGAGCCTTCAAGTAAGTGGTATATAGAAAAATTTGCTCGTGAAAATCAAATTAAAGGAGGGAGATAACGAACCCATCTGCAAAAAAGGCTGTCTCATAGTATTGAGACCAAAAAAAATGTTAAATAGTTTATCCACTTGATTCTAAGAAGAGTTGAAAAATCATTGATTATAGCAATGTAAATATCAACTTGAATAGCGGCAGTGTTAATTGCAATTCTAAAGAACTTGTGTAGTTATTGATAACTATTTTATTTTAAGAAAAGAAAATATATGAAGTCATCCTATTTTGCTATAAAGAAAATCTTTATAACCTTGTAATAAGCACTCGATTGAATAATGTATGTGTTGAGATTATTATTACCTTCACGGTTATTTCTGCCATGTTATTCTAGTAATGAATGTCTTGTTCTTGCTTTTAATAATTCTGGCTTGTGCTACCTACCCACACCAAACCTAATCTTACTTACGATTTAAATCGATCGAGATTTTAATTCAGTTAATAGTAACCCTGTACGGGTTAAATATTACATTGCATTACATGGGTTAAATAAAACATACTATGATACAAAAAAAATAGATTTTAAGTAGTTTCTTATATTCCTGAAACAACGATTTGAATTTCAATGGTTATTACGTCAAAACTTATATAAAGGTTATACAGACAAGTGGATATACTACAATACATTAATTTGAAAAGACATGTACCAAGGGGTACAAGAATATATTGCCAAGGTGCAACAATAGTGCCAAGGTGCACAAAGGTGTGATTTTGCCAAGGTGCAACAATGGTAACAAGGTGCACAAAGGTGTGATTTTGCCAAAGTGCAACAATGGTAACAAGGTGCATAAAGGTGTGACTTTGCTATGGGGCATCGATTTAGAATTAAATCGTTGTAAAGACATTCAAACATAATTACCTACGATAACTATCTCGTCTTTTATAGTGTTATTAAAAGACATTAGTATTTTACACTTATGACTGAAATAAACAAATAATATTTTCGGAATTATACGTAATGTTATTTCTGAACTTGATATTCATTTGATAATAGGTTAGGTTAGTAATATTATATACAGGGTTATTATATAAACACCATCCAAATTTTTTCTAGGCATAAGATATCATTCATACACTTCATTTATGAAAAAAAATTGGGAGGTAAAATTTCCGCAAAAAAAAATTTTGTCCGAGCGAATTATTACAACAGCTGGTTACTGGCAAAATAGGTACTTACAGTTGAACGACCGACCGCCCGAAGCGCCCCACCGAGCTGCGCGCGCAAGTTGTAACGACATCGGCGCAATGAAATCAGTCACCCGCGGACTTTCCGCGATGTACAATGTTGCGTTCACGCATTTACGTCGCATAATTATCTACCTAACGAAATGTGTTCACACTTTCAATTGAAATCGAGGGCGAAATTGAACGACGGGTTTATGTGAAGAAGGCCCAAAGCCTCGAAAACTTAAATATGAATATAATCCGTGCATTTAACGAAGTGACAAAGTGAAAAAACAAGTAATACAATTAAAGACAATGTTCATAAACGTGCAAGACGGTTTAGAGAGAAATTACCTACACTTTAAGGTAAAGTGATTGTTTTCATACTTCATGTAAGTGTATTTTGTTTGGATTTTAATTAATTATTTTGTTGGAGTAAAGCAAAATGTGTGCAGGGCGGCTAAGACTTGTGAAATTTTTCACAAAAATATTTTTAGAACTATTAATTATACATTTCTTTATCCTATCATGTAAAATAGACAAAAATAACTTAGGTAGGTAGGTACTAAGGTTTTGGCACTGCATTTTTTTTGCGATTTTCGAATTGCCTTTGCGATCCCTGTGTTTTTTTAGATTCTGTGGTTAAGAAACACCCTTTGCTTTACTCCAACCAATTATTGTACATAAGTTGATTAAATTTAAAAAAATGCGACGTAAGTGCATAAGGTGTGGCTTACTTTAATGTTCATTTTTTATTTATTAAAAGTGTTATCGATTAATATTGTTATATTCAAAGAACAAATCAACTTATCTCTTCTTCAATTTGACGTTCCTATTTTTTTTCGTTTAAATTTGCAACTTATGAAAATCATTGTAATGTATCAATGAAATACGGGAGGGCGGGGCGGGGGTCGTGTAATCATCTGCTACAACACCGTGCGTAGCGTGACTGTGACAGCAATCGGTAGTTTTCCTCGGATAACTTTGTGTAGGCTTAAAATCTTGTTTCGTTACTTTCTTCAAAGAATATAATATATAAATTTGGATGGTGTTTATAAAATGGCCCTGTATATTGAAGCATTCGATTATTTCAATTAGATTAAATTAAACTCTAGAGGTTACGCCTAAAATAATTTTTGTCAGTAAGGATTTGTGTACAAGGTACGATTTTATCAAATGGAAAACGTCAGGTTAGTACCTGGGTGAAATCCTACATGGCGTGACCTTAAAGAGGCGTTGCAAGTTGGCAACACTAAACGTTTCTAAGATGACTTGAGAAGCACAGACTGTCAGCGTGCTATAAGTGTAAACGTTTAGTTAGAATACAATAAGCGTAAAAAGGTAAGTTTATAGTGACCGTTTGCACGCTATAAGGGTATAACTTTTACTTCATAGCTTATACCGAGCGAGAACGTTACTTTTCGTTGGACCACCACGCAGGTAGGTTGTCACGCCGTCTCGGGGATCACCACGTTTTTTATCCATTGAAATCGCGTGCATCATTTGCGATTTTAGACTGCAAGTGGTTTTAAATAATAAAGAAGTCTATCCTACATCCATACACGTTATTATTTGAAAGATCGCTGCAACTCTTTTTGGATAATATAGAGCATTCTCATGACCGGCGTGAGGCCTCGCCGTCATATATGTAAAAAAATATTGTATACTAGTTAAAAGTTATCGAATTACAGTCAATCTAGATGATTTAATGTTATAGGCAAAGTATGTAATTTGGAAGTGGTATAAAATGAATATTCGCTGGTTAATTTATTTCTGAACACACTCTTAACCGTACGGGGTAAGGGACTGGACATGCGTAAGGTGACTCCGGAAATAGATCGGAGTTATCCTATATTCTTCCTAAAAAGATATAGATCCAGTGATTATCCATATCCACCAAATATATCCGGACTAGTAGTTTAATTCTTTGAAACCATACCAAATCATACCATATATCCAACTAACGTGTTATTATATATATTTAACAATATCCGCATCTGTTTATTAAATCCGGACTAATAAGATTTCGCAAAATAAAGGCGTACAGACATTGTTCTGGGTCGCCTAAAATGTTCAGCCTGCCATCGTAGAGCCATTGCAATGCGATGACAATTCGATGTCACTGGGGTTACGCTGGGACAAATGGATGACGACCCTGGGAATATATCTTTTGACAACGGGGGTAGATACAACAGTCAAGACAAGAGCTACTCTTCTCTTTATGGGATGATAATGAGTAACAACTTCTTTTGATGTTTATAAAATAGTAAGCAATAAGCTTGACGACTTTCTGTTATCGAAACAAAGTAAGGCACCATACCCTACCATTTTGTTAGTGAGATCTACATCTCACTAATGATGAAACTATGGTTAGCTTCGATGTTCAATCTCTATTCACAAGCTTACCTGTACAAGATTGCATTATGTCACTATGGAATTAATGACAGACAATAAAATAGCCTTCTTAAATGTTTAAATCAGCAGCAATCTAAATCAAACCCTTAGTCATACAGTGTATAGAAAGCCAACTCATACAGATAGATATTTAAATGGTGACTCTCACCACCATCCTATACAGTTGGCTACCGTTGGGAAATCTTTGTTTCAGAGAACTCGCGACATCTGTGCCTAACAATATCTGACTACTGAGCTTCAGCATGACAAGCGAGTACTACAAGATAAAAAGTTGCGAGTACCAAAACTACGACACAGAAGCCGCACCAACCAGCCACAGTAGAACGTCAACCTGCTGTCCGTCCCTACATGAAGGGGGTCACTGACAAGATTGGGAACATTCTGAAGCGGGTTTCCATTAATACTTACTTTAAACCAGCCAGGAAGATTAACCAATTCTTACGACCGGTCAAATGCAATATACCCCTCCAGGCAGCAGGTGTCTACAAAATCGATTGTGACTGTGTTCTCCCATACTTCGGACAACCAAAGAGAAGTATAGGGACGCGCATTATAGAACACGTAGCTGACATAAAACATAGGCGCGATATTAGGTCTGCAGTGTGTGAGTGTGAGCATGCTTTTGAGGGGCCAAACTACTATATTCGTATCGATACACCTTAAATTCTCGCTAGAGAACAAAGACTTGTTCCTAGGACACTACGCGAGGCTTTGAAATCAGGAAACATCCAAATTTCAATAGAGACGATGGTTGAAGCGTTCCACCTGCTTGGGATCCAATAATTAATAAATTAATACCTACAAAAACACACGTTGCAAGACCTGATGATGTAGTTAGCTCTCTTTGCAAATAATAACAGTAAGATGGAGGTCGGTCCCCCTGCCCGAGTTTCTTCCGCCAGTTCTTCTCGGAAGGGCCTCCCAATTTCCGAACTGGTAGTAGACTCAGTAGTGTACAATGTAATCGTAGTGAGAATTCAATAACTAAATAAAAATATAGAAGTGACGGTTTTGATGAACTACGCTCACATTTGATTGTGAATGTGTGGTCGAACTTACCTTCTCTTTGACTGTCAATCAATCTTTGCAAGTAGAAGTTTATCCTGACTCATTAAAAAACAACAGTGATTACCATTACATGAGAATAACCAAAAGAGTGACCTAAATAATTACAGTCAGTCAACTTTATTAGCTTTTCTCAAATACATTCAAAAGATAATAAGTAATTGGACATTAAAAATATGCTATTCGAATATTGCTACATATGTATGTACAAGGCGTATGACCGTGTGCAACATAAATATTAATAAACTGATTGTATCCCAAATACAGCTCACAAATGGTTTATCTCTTATTTAAAAGATAGACAGCAATATGTTCAAATCGAATATTATAATCATATGAGCAGAAAAGTTTATAGATTTCGATTTGATATCAAAAATAATAATGCCTTAACATCACAAGGGAGTGCCTAAGACTCTCTTGTTTTTTTTTTAGTTTACATAATAGACCTGCCGAAGGTAATGAAAGAACCGTGTATTTTGTTCGTTGATGACGAAACAATATATTGAATCAAACCCTTAATTGGTTAATTGAAGATAACTTAGAGAGAAACTTAAATAAAACAAAATTGTCATCTCCTGCATATGCACTACATGATGCTATAAATATATAATTATATACACGATTAAAATATAATTACCATAAAAAATTAAACTGCGTTATCAGTATCGACTACTGATACTATAGACCTAGGTTTAAGCGCAAAAAAAAACATGAACTAATTTATCCTTAAAAAACTTAAAAAATGGTCTATCTCAAATATTTACTACGACTTTACTATCTTATTGAATAAGTAACTTACACATAGGTATGTATCGGTGCGCAATGACCCAATCCTGGCGCGTGCAAACATAAAACCCCCGCCGCCGCGCCCTTCCCCGTTGCGCCCCTCCCCCGCTGCTCCCTTCCCCCGCACTAGGGGTGTCCGTTTTGGAAAAACATCGATGTTTTTCTCGATTCGATAAATCAGAACTGTACATCGATGTCTTTCGATGTATCAGGTGTAAACAGCGATATTTTGTACGCATCGAGTACTTTTTCAGGGTTCCATACCCAAAGGGTATAACTACTTGTCAAGCCACGGTAGTAATTGCCAGTCAACATCCCTCATCAGTTCTGGTAGCAATTGCTACCATATTCAAATTACCGTGTGGCTTTAAATTACGATTTATTTTTGAGTTTTTATTTATCGTGAATAGGAAAGCGCTTGACCGCCATCACGCCTGATGGTAAGTGACGATGCGATCTAGGATGTAACGCGCTTGCCTAGAAGAAACCTATTCACTAGTGACTTGAAGATCCTAAATTGTATTTATCAGGCAAAGACTTCCGCTCTTTAGCGGTACGTATTACAAAATTGGAACCAAAAATCTTAGTGCGACTCTTTGGTATATCAAAAAAATAAAGCCAATTCGTAAGTCTGGTTGTCCGATGAAAAAATGGGGACGGCGGAACAAGGCTGTGCAATTCTGCTGCACACCCTCGGAAATGTATCCTATAAAAAACGGATAGGCTAGCTAACTTCCGTCAATGTTCAAGGCCCTTCAGCTTATTATTAAAAAGTTCGTTATTGCCGATGAGTTTCTTCGCCTTCGACTCCAGCGTCTGGAGTTGATATTGGACGGAACCGTCCTAAAGATACACAGATCTTAATATTCTGTGGTGGATTCTGTATTAATCAGCTTTATGGTAGTATTTTTTGATTGGTCCTGGCTTAATTATTAAGCGAGAAATAGGCATTTTTATCTAAGAATCCGACATCGTTTTCATAATTCGCACTGTACTGGGACTGTTGAGAGGGGTAAGGCGCGGTAACGGACTGACAAGTGGATAAATGGAACCCTATTACTAAGATTTCGCTGTCCGATTGTCACCAGCCTGTATCTCATGCCAGTCCACTATTGAATCATCAAATTTTCTTTTTTAATTAAACAAATAGGGAAAAAAATATTAGGCAGAATTTTAGTGGTTAAACTTGAGTTTTTATGAAATTCATTGGTAAGATAAAAAATACGTGTGTAAACAACAACTACGCCTCCAAGCCCTCAGATGGGATTTGAATTTATATCTTATAGAAATATTGCATTGTGAATGCAAAAAATTAAATTAAAAACATAATTATAGCTGGTTCCATCTTAATCGATTGTTAAATATTTGTAAAAAATATTCCTTTCGATGTTGAAGGTAGTTAGCATTCAACATTGGTGGTACGATACTAGCTCATAGTAGAAGTTGAAATACGTTTGTAAAATTCGACACGTTTGCCAGCGTCTCGGTAGCTCAGCGGTCAGAGCAGTCACCCGGATAGCGAAAGGTCGTGGGTTCGTATCCCATCTGAGGGCTCAGAGGCGTAGTTGTTTTTTACACACGTATTTTATATCTTATAGAAATATTGCATTGTGAATGCAAAAAACATCGATACATCGAGTATATCGAAAGCATTTCAAAACATTGGATCGATTCGATGCATCGCATTGTAAACATCGATGTTTTCAATGCATCGATGTATATCGAATATCCCTAACCCGCACCACTCTGCACGTGTATAATCCCGGCATTTTGAAATCACGTGACATGCGCAGTAGTAAATAATGTACCTAAACTTGCTACTGCGCATGTCACGTGATTTGATGACGTAAATGCCGGGAACATAACCATTACTTTGACCTTGGCCTAATTACTTAGTTACCACTCGTCAGTCGGCCTGTGCGCATACGCTTTTGTGATCGATCAGTTACACTCGTTAAGTACATAATAAAATCATGGCTTATCAGTTTACATCTCGTGAATATGTCATGATGGTTCGTGCTTATTTTTTGAGCGGTGAAAACGTGTCGGCGGCTTTACGGATGTACCGAGAGCTGTACCCGAATGCTCGACAGCCAAACTACAGTACAGTGTTAAGTGCTTATCAACGGCTCCTAGACCATGGCTCATTTAAATCAAATCAAATCAAATCAAATTAACTTTATTTCATAGGCCCTTGCGGGCACTTAAAATCGTCAATTTTACAGAATCAAGATAATATTCTTTTATAATAAAGACAGCCCGTGCGCGTGCGTGCGTACGTGCCATCGCACGCGCAAGGAAGAGGGAGACCACCGATCTCTCAGAACTTGTATGACGACGTGGTGACGTACTTTGAGGAAGATCCACGAAGAAGCACCCATGATGCTGCTCGACGATTTGGTATTAATCAATATTCGGCTTGGAAGATAATAAACTCGGCTGGTATGCATCCGTACCATTATCGTAAAGTTCAAGAACTTACGACCGTTGACCGAGAGCCGAGGATTACTTTTTGTCGTTGGGTAATAAGTAATCCAAACGCCAACGTGCTTTTCTCCGACGAGTGCCTTTTCACCAGAATAGGATTGTTTAACCATCATAATGAACATTGGTGGTCATACAGGAATCCTATGCTCACGCGAGAGCATTCGTTTCAACATAGGTTTAGTGTAAACGTTTGGGCCGGCATATTGAACGATGAAATCATCGGTCCATATTTTATTGAGAGCCGACTCACGGGCGAAACCTATTTAAATCTACTCCGCACGATGGTTTCGACTATGTTGGATGACATTCCACTGGCGAACTGGAGAGGGTTGTGGTTTCAACAAGACGGTGCACCTCCACATTACCATCGTGCTGTGAGAGAGTACCTCACCGAAGAGTTCGGTGACCGATGGATCGGCCGCGGCGGCCCGGTGCCGTGGCCCGCGCGCTCACCAGACCTTACACCTTTAGACTTTTTCCTATGGAGTGAAATAAAGCGTAGAGTGTATGTAAGTGAACCTGACACTATTGAAGTGCTAAAACAGCGAATAATAGATGCTTTTAATGAGGAGGACACTTTGAACAATTAATGAAATATTTGTAAGACAGTGACTTTAATGTGAACAGGTAATGTACATAACAATAATCTTTTTACATATGCTAATTCTAACTATGTTAATACGCCAAAATTACTCGTGAATAATTTAATGACCTATTTGCATTTTGGTTAAAAAAAATTTGTATGTTATTTTGTTAACTTAATACCTATCTAAACGTAATTTTGTCGGTTCTATGCCCAATAAAGTATGAAAGATAAGTTTGATTTATTAATTGACTATTTACCTATCGGTGCTTTTTGGTTCTTGAGCGGGAGTGGGGCGGCTTGCTAGCATATATTCTACCTTATTGCCATGTACAGTAAGTTCATTTTCACTTGAGATGGTGTGATACGTTTTCATTGACGGAAGTTCATTGAATACAATGTATTGTGTCTGTAAATTTGGCGATATTTTCCGCAATTTTAAAAACTGAATAACTTTACTATTATTACTAAAAAAAAAAATTCTTCGCATATTTATAATATTGATGCTTTCTTAAATTTGGCATTCCATTTTTTATGGTAATTAAAATTTATAGGTGTATATTGTTTTATTAATTTGTGACTCCCTAATTAGGAGATAACCGAATAAAACGACATTTTATCATTCACAATCATTTATCTTAATAGGGTAGTTGGCATTCAGATACTACAATAGGGGTTCGTGGGTTCACACACTGAGTGAGCTCACTTTAGTAATACCTAGACCAATTTTTCCGCGTGAATCCTTTGTTAGCTTTTAAAGTTATATAGCTTGTAATTAAACAATATTGTAAGCTGATGATTCGACGAAAACTAAATAAATTAATGTTAAAAAAAAAACTGATACACCTAAAAAAAGAGGAAAAATAGAGGACACGTAAGATTAGAGTATTTTGCTGCAAGTAATAAAACATAATTTAAAAAAAAATACTTCTCAATTAACAAACAATTCAAGATATACTATTTAGGAATATTAATTACATAATTGTATTTTAATTATTTTTCATTGTCTCAAATTATTCGAATCAGTTGAAAAGGAAGAGGTGTGACGTATTAATAAAGTGCAAGCGACACACGCCCGTACGCACGGCCTACAGCGGTAGAGGGGCATTGCTCGCTCGACCGTCGGCCGGTGCGAACGTGCGTGTGCTGCTTGGTGAAACTACTGACTGCTTTCATTTAATGGATACCCTGACAGTAATCGAGGACACCACAACTCCTCTAAAAATATATTGATCGAGTGAACCAAAGCACCATTGATATTGTGACTAAAGTGAATATCAGTGACATATAACTAATAGTCGTTTGAACTCTGATACAAACTGTTTTAATATCGGCATTGAAAATCCGATACAATTTTCTGTTATTCTTTCAAAGTGGCAAATGTTAGAATAAAGTTGCTGAAAATTTTCTACCACTTTAAAGACAAAATTAATTCTAACACCACCTGTTTGAAGCGTCTTAGGAATTTATGCAAAGTGCGATTTCAAAGCTTCTACTAATCTTTACTGAATCCTAAATCAAGGCTAGGTATTTTAATACATTTAAAGGTTTCCGGAAATCAGACTTCGACTGAGTGATCCACTTTGAATCAGTTCTAATAAATCAAGCTAGCTGAATTAAGGCGTGGAAATAAATGCAATTTACGGATTTCATTATTTTTATATTTATTAGAACATAACATTTAATACTTTATGCCGATAGAAAGTAACCACACCATCTATCGATAAGAACGAAAACATATAAATAATTTATAAGTTAGTTTTATACCCGTGTAACTATATTGGAAACACCTATTAAATGTGTTTAAACCTTCTGCTGTTAACGAACTTTGCTAAGTTGTAGCAGATGACTTACTAATGAAATCATACAGGAGGTATTTCAACATGGCAAATGAAGTATTAAATTGACTAAATTAAGTCAGAGAGTGAATTCGGTTCGCCAGAAGATGAAGGTAGAAATGTGGGCTAAAGTAATTTTATTAACACAAGCCATCCCCTGATCTGACCAGGCCGAAGGGTCCCATCCCTTGCGAAAGTTGTTTCGCACTGCACCATCAAGCACATTAATATAACTTCTGAATACCGCACGCCTCGATCGAGATATTTGAATACATACCTAAGCGCTTCTCTCTCCCACAACATGGCGTACGACAGCGTAGGTTTTAGGATTTAAAGATACTTTGTACTTGAAGCGGTTATACGGTAATATCAGACGGTTGGCAATTACGCCCACCAAACATAGTAGGACTCGGCGTCACTATCTTTGAGTCTCTAGGTCATGATGTTACCAGTACTCGGTAATACTAAGTAAATTGGTACCTTTATTGATACCAAGTATTTGGCGTTAACTGTATACTTTCTTTGCCACCATTTTTCATAAAGCAAATACTTCAGCTAATTAGCTTGACATAAGAGTAACGTTTGTGATGTTATCTTATGTATATTGAGGTACTGCCTTAAATACCAAACAACGATAAATTCAAATATCAAAAATGCGACGGCAACATTTTTTTCGTCGTAACCAAATTTTAGGAATGGCGTCGTTAAACTTCATCACTTACAATTAGTCATTTCTAAAATTACCGAAGTTTACGAAAATATCCACCTCAAAGAAATATCACCGTAAAAAAACTAAGCAACTCTAACCGGAGTTAATTTAAAGCGCTTGCTTTGATTTTATTTAGAAAAGGTGCAATGCATTTACGACTCCAAGTTAATGGAATAGAATAATAAATGGGTAAAACATCGCGTAAGTGATGGAGAATAAACAGTGTATAGTGTAAATGTTTATACAAGAGGCAGGTGTTGTATACAAGACTTTTGAACCCTGAGTGAAGTGTGCAAGCTTTGAAAAATTTCTCGTTTCAATAATACTGTTTGGGATAATATTCTTGATATTTCTAAAACGAATATATGAGGAAGGTACGTAAGATATGATGTAGCTCAAGTTGTTTATTTAAGTAGTGAGATATTTGTTTTTAATTTTTAACTTTTAAGAAAGAATTTTAATTTTCACGAATAACCTGAAATTTATTTTTATTATTGTCAATGTTTTAAAGTTATTTTTGATTTTGATTTGTATTCGGTATTGATTTTTGGACACAGTATAACAATACTTAAAGATTTTTAACTGTGGCAAGAGTAAATAAATAAAAGAATAATCGTAGGTTTTAAGAGAAAAACATAGGATTTTATATTTTTCTAAGCACATTTAGCTATATACACATTAACGTTTGGGCCTACTATAAGTAATTATAAAATTACTTCATTATGTTCAGGTTACATAATTCAAGTTACTTGTTAAACAAGTTATATATCTTTGATATGCATAAAGCTTTGTTTAATTTCTTTATTATTGACATGGCTGCGAAAAGGACTGAATATTATTTCCAGGTGTATCTGCATATACAAACTTTAATACCAAATTTTTATTAAGTAATGAATAATAAAGTACTTAAACTATAAAATGAATTTGACTGAATTTTCAGATTTAAAAGAACATTGTCTTAATTTTTAAACAATTTTATTTTATTAAAAGAATTAGTAATATGAAATATTTTATGTTCGAGAAAATTTTATCTAATGATACAAATACGATAGTGAGCTTATATATTTTTATAACGCTTCCACACCTCACCCATAGTGAGTTTCAGAACCGTCCTACATTTCACCTGCCTATTCTATTAGCGAAGCAGCGGATAAAAGCTAGTAAACAAGTGACGGTAAAGAGTTATAAAACTTTTAACTCGATTTCTGTGTTCACAAATGATTTCTGTATTTATTTGATATCTCGGTTGATACTAATTATTCTTATTAAATATTCCAATTCGCCCGATAAAGGATTACAAGTGTTTTCGATAAAATATATATTTGTAAAGCTTTTTAAATTTGATTTCTTTTGAAATCAAAAGCTATTTTTCTGAGCTATTTTCTTTAGTTGAATGAATTGAACGTATGAGCTGTCATCATTTACACTTTGTAGCTCCAGGCGTTTAACCTTACAATACTTGCTTTATTGAAACTTAACACACAGTTAATAAGAAAACGGTAACTTTGCAGAGTTTTGAGCTGCCTCGTTAATCTATCAAAGTTTTAAAAGTCATTTTTCACAAAGTTACGCGGTAAAAAATAAATCTATTTATGCTATAATTTGTACAGATTTATATGTTCAATCATGTTTTTATAATATCATCAAACGCAAATTTGGAAATCACTTACAACGGGACTCCTAAAAAGGAATTCAACGTCAGGATCAGAAATTGATTTCGAGTCTTCTGTATCTTTAATAAGTGTTTTATTTTAATGAGTGGATGTGAAAATGTACACTTCTGTAATACTATGTATCCAACCATCATCTAAGCAGAAACGACAGAGGTCTTCTCTAAAAATGGGTGGTTTAGCTATAATCCCCACGCTTGTCAGGCGTATTGGAGATCGCAGAAAAAGACTATGCTTTGAAAAGCACTGCTACCCATTTAGGGGTCTTCTGGAGGTATGATGTATGGTGATTGCCTCCAATGTCATTTGTGGCCTTCTAAGACGACTAATAGACTAAGTGCGAAGTGTTAGTGCTATTCCATTTTACACACATATGCCATACACTAATTTTGATTATCTTACCTAATTCAAATATACAAATTTCTTACAGTTTGTACAATCTTAGGGAACTGAAGTGAGTTTTGTTCTCCAAAAAGCATACCATTCTTTTCTTTTAAGAGAACAAACCAGTCGACCACATTTTTTTAGCTAAGTTCTTATCGTAAGCTTATCATGAAAATTATAGTTAGTAGGATAGAGTAGTCGGCGCCCAAAAAAGTCACTATAAGCTTGATATTTGAGTTTTTATACCCTATCTGTCAATCTTTAACTCAATTTATTATATCAGACTTTAGTGATTTTCTATTGTTTGTGTTCTATAATAGGTTAAGAATGTTGAAGTTAAGCTCAAGGTGTCGCAAATATATCAATTCAATTTTTATCCAATTTGTTTACTTAAAAGATTTTTTTTTTGTTTAAGTTATATCAGCGTTCAAACCAAATTCCTGTCACATTAACATCTGAATACAGTTACCATTGGACTAATTTGCCCTGTAACTCGACATCACGATCTCTTGCGATTCGGAAAATTACTCTAACGATTTGCAATTAAATTCAGTTGTAAAAAATAATGCTGTGGTAGCTTATTTGCTTGGATTTCTTTCTTGCTAATCATCGTAAATATATCTAGATCCAATACTTTTGCGTCCTTAAAGAATTTCATAAAATGTGAAAAGTGACACGTTTCGTTATTTGATCAGCACTGTTCCCTTAATATCTATTTAATTTAGTATTGGATTTATTAATCTAAGCGCAGATTGATTTGTTTTATTATTTAATTTCTACTACTGCAGTTATTAAAACAACGTATATTAACTTTACCTTACACGTACAACTGCAGAACCTTAACTACTGTTTAAGTGGTTTTAAGTAAATCCCATTCTAAGTACACACAGCATACTTTTTCATGTAAGGAAATCTTTATTAAAACGATAAATTACCAAGTTATCATACTGCCTACTCTTGGTAGATTCAGGGCGCATAGCAATACGTGTATATGTATCGCATTTTCCCGGCCGCCCGCAGAGCATCGCGAGACCGCGCGAAGGGTGCACGTCGACGTGACAAAACCGTGACGACGTGTCGTCCTGTGGTCAATTGAGTGAGGTGCTATAATGGATCTGTGGTTCACCTTAGACAAGTAAGTATTTAATTGCTAGCGATTATTATCTAGATTTTATGCTTTGCTGTATCTGCAATAAAATATCGCTTGCGACTTTACATGCCAAATTTAATTAACAATTAAGTAAAACTTAATATCTAAAAAAGGTCTATAAACTTCCGAAATTAAATGTTGTAAATATAATTATATTTTTTTATCAATTGAATAATGTCAAGCAAACTTAATTACAGCAATCATTGTAAAATAAGGTGCCTTAATGTTCAAATTTTTTAAGCATTTAATTTTTTTTAATACGCATAAAGACGAATTATTGCTACTAAAAATAATTTGTAATTAAATACTAATTCTCTAAATAAACAAATGGATTTTTTTTATTAAATACTATTCAATCGAGAGCTTGAATTATATTTATATATCAAGCGACAAAAATTATTTTTTACAATTATCTAAATGACAATGAACTTCAATTAGAATTTTTCTGACTTTATGTAGGAGATTAACACCTTTTTTATTTTTATATGCTGAGTAACGGATGACCGACATAGCCTGGGGTGAACGTGTTTTGTCATAATGAATATTTATGAACCCTTAACGCTTAAGCTGAAAATTACGTCTTTTTATAATACCAACACAAGCAAAGGTAATTTCTAATCCCTTTTAATTTGTAATATATATCAGTTGGGCTGGCATTTTCAATCACCTGATAAAACTTAATACTTGTATTTCTTAGGAAGGACAAATTGAGGCTACGTTGTAATTTCGTAACTTGCGCTCGTAAAAATATTTACGACTTAAGATATTCTTCTGATATTTGATTTTAATTATATTAATTAAAAATTCGTACAAATATAGCTGAAGTGTTTGCTTCTTGATTTCATTTGACTTTTGAGTAAGAAAAATCTAGTACCTAAAATAATAGATTTTCTTTAACTTAAATAATCAATTTTTAACATGTTAGTTATGATATATAACAGAATTAAATAATTTAAACTTAACGCAATATATGTCTTCATTATTTATTAGACAACGCGTTTATTAATATCTGCCAAAGCTTTAAACTAATAATTATAAAACAAATGCTATATTAATACTTTAAAACAGCGCCATTAAGTATAACTAGTAGAAGAATGACCATATTTTTCGCACTCGTTCTGCTTTGGTTAAATCTGTCATCTCAACCAACGAGCTATGGCCGCTGATGTCAGTTTTTCATTATTTTAAACGTTCAATTATAAAGCCTCTATGTATATATATATATATATATAATGTGCAGTATTTCTCTTTCTCTATCGCTTAATTTGAATAGCGTAAGCATTTTCGGTGCTGCACGTTTCTCAACCGATTTACAATTTGGTATCGAATTCATACATTTATTCATGAAATGTGTCATTTTGTGATAGCTTTTAACAAGCATTTTTTATTTAACAGGTAACCGTTTTACAGATTTTAATAAAACAGCATATCTTGTTATTTGATATACTGACCGATTGATAAATGCAATGCTGTATTCGCCTTTTATACCTTTGGGCGTTTTTATCAAAAAGGAAAACTATTAATCTTTAAAAATTTTCAGCTTTTAATGAAAGATGTTTATTGAATATTTATTTAAAAATATCTTTATTTTTTATTGGAAATTCTTTTCGTATTCGGAAAATTTCACTAAGGTCTTAATTATTTGAACTTACCATAGCTGAGGAAATTCTTTTTTGAACGGTAAATCTTTCACGCTTTTAAACATTTTCAGAATATTCTTTCCATTTACTATTAGGAAATAAAATATTATTTCTAAGCACCAGTAAAGATGAATAGTTTGTCACATCTATTAACGATTACTGTACTGAATAACCACGAACCGATGTCAGCAATTGGCACCGATCTAGTCCTTTGAGTCGGATCAATGTTGAGATATCCTGCCAATAGCGTGCAAAGATTTGGGCGCTTATAATAATTGCCCTTGTGGGATCGATTTATATCTGATTTGGGTTTCGCACGATTACCCTCAACCCAATTGGGCTAATTGCATTTGCAGAATAAAGCCACCTGATTTATTACGTTTGGAATTGCATATAAATGTCCAATATAAATGAAACAGAATCTTACTTACTTGTACTTCAATCAAATTCAACTTTAAATTTGAGTAAAATCGCAAATAAAGGGTCGTGCTACTATATTTCAGAAATATATTTCAGAACTGTAACTATAGAAATATATTTCGGACTATAGTCTGTATAAAGATATTGTAAATAATAACTTCTGATAGTTTACTAAATAGGAGGCAGTGTTCGTACACACTAAAAATGGAACTTATATACTCAATAAAAAAAAAATGATAACCTTACATCAGCGGAACTTTGTTGCAATGCCGCGTTGCTCTTTGCGAATGCATCTACATTATGTCTATTGTCATTGATGTTATCACGAGTATTATACCAGTTTTGTGAATGTAACAACGTGCAGGTGATCTGCTTGCGAACGATTTTTTAAGACTAAGTAATAATGATGATTGCAATCGTAGATTAAGGCGGAAATTGCAATCGAGTGAAAGGTACAACGGCGTTATATGTCTGTATTTATTAAAATGTTGTCATTATGGTTTAAGTTGAAACTGTACTCGTTGTAAACCGAGACCGGTATTGAAAACACTTCAGTAACCTCTTCTTTAATCCTTGTATATGGGAAACTTAAAAAAATACGCACAGTTAAGAAGTCCATAATCGACTGTATTCTACACAAAACATATGTGTACAAAAATATAAAACCCGTTAAAAAAATATAAAATAAATTATTAAAACACAGATACTCCTCATTGGGAGTGACGTCAATATATTTCTATATTTATATTACTATAAAAAAAAACATTAAGTTTAAAATACAGATGGACTTGCTTCTGGTTATACAAGCTATTAACAGGACGTCACGAAAAAGTAACCACCCCTTTTTTATACACTTGAAGACTTTAGATAAAAGTTACAATTTTGACCACAACTATGACGCATGCGCGTAATACCCACATTCCACAATGTGTTTTACAGCAAGTATGCACTCGCCAGTGGTTGTTGTAGTTGGTTATAGTCCACTATAGTGATTCAGTATGTGGTCTGCCTATTATTCTACTAATAATAATAGAAGACATCACAAATCGTAGTAGTTCATCATGGTCAATGGTTGTAGCAAGGGCGGATCCAGCTTTGGCGCCAGGGGGGGGTCAAATAGTCGTGGTCAAGTCACAAGAAGTAATAATTAAATTTTGATAATAATTGATACAGGTAATAAGTAGGTATTTTATTAATGTATGTAAGTACTGTACCTACCTACCTACATTTTTAAGAACTCTATTCCTTATATTGGAATTTTAAAACATTTCAACTTAATACTATATTAAATTTAATAGTTGATTAAAGTAAGTTTAGTCGTTCCGATTGAGGTTAGGTAGGTCTTGCTAGAAGTAAGTCGAAACCTCAGACTAAGTATACCAATGGACTCGCAATGTGTTAACTATGGCACTAATAAATTTGCGTCCAGTCTGCCAATACAAAGGACCGTGTAATCGCGCTAAAATATCAGTCAGTGAGCATTATTTGTAAATACATTTTACAGTTCTGTCTTTCATTGATTTTTTAATGAATTGTATAAAAAAAACATAATAAGTGTGAAATATTGGATGCGGTGTCCCTAGTTTTTGCCGCTATCTTAGAGCACCAACACATGGTTCGGGCGTCCGCGCAGTCTCCTGGTAAGTTCCCTTTTTTGGTCGGCTTAGCCCAAGAAAACTTCCTTTGGTCGACTAAGTAGCGTCTCGACTAAAAATCCTACCCCCCAACATTCTACATCATGAAAAGGAATAGGAAGAACATCAACATCAGGAATAGGAAGAATCTTAAACAACGGCTGCACTTCCTCCCATTTAAAGTGCACCTTGCGAACATTAGAGGACTGCACTCAAATCTCCATTCGGTCCATCACCAGATAGTGACCGAAAAGCCGCACCTATTCTTCTTGACGGAGACACAGACGCCCCGTCGGACGAGGCGTACCTCAACTACCCTGCCTACGCACTTGAGCATAAGTTTAAAATGTGTGCAGGGGTCTGTATGTTCGTCCGCAATGACATATGCTATAGGCGTCTCCGATGCTTTGAAAAATCCGGGTTTTCTGTTATCTGGCTTCTGGTGGGCACAGGGGTAGAGAAGTTGCTCTACATCTGTGTCTACCGATCGCACAGTGGTGACCGGGAGACGACTCTGCTCATAGATTACCTCACAGAGACGGCAGACTTGGCAACTCAGCGATATCCAGCGGCGGAGCTTGTTTTTCTGGGGGACTTCAACGCTCACCTCAAAGAGTGGCTATTCCCATACCAGAAAACTGACCATGCTGGGAGAGAAGCGCGACGATTTGCCCTAGCGCTAAATCTTTACCAACTGGTGGATCGAGCGACGCGAATTCCAGATATTGCTGGCCACACACCCAATTGTCTTGACCTACTGCTGACAACTGATCCACACAAACATTCAGTATCGGTCTCAGCTCCACTAGGATCGTCCGACCACTGTGTGGTGAAATCCGTATCAATCTGCTCTCCTCCAGGTGATAGCTCTAAAGGCATGAGGCGAGTATGGCGTTACGAGTCAGCAGATTGGGACGAGATGTGTATTTTCTTTGCTTCTTATTCCTGGCGGCAAACTTGCTTCTCTTCGAGCGACCCTTCATGCACCGCTGATGCGATCGCGGATGTAATTCGGCAGGGAATGGAGTATTTTATTCTATTCTCCGACATCCCGCTCGATTACAAGTCCCGACCTTGGTATAATGCGGCTTGCGCTTGTGCTGAGGCCCAAAAACAATCTGCTTACCAAGCATATTGTTTTTGGGATTTGCGCCCAGCAAATCCGCGATCGCGGGGTCCGTGCACGGAGAATCCGAGCGAAGAAGAGAGCCTATAATTCGGCCGCCAAGTAATGCAAAAGGGTGTTACTAAAGGCGAGATTCGACAACATCTGCCGAATAGGGACGAAACTGTCTTCCTATCCGAATGGAAGTAAACATTTCTGGTCCCTCTCGAAGTCAGTCGAAGCGAATTTCTGCCGTCCTATGCTACCGCCATTGCTGAAATCTGACGGGTCAATTGCCCATTCTGCAGCTGAGAAAACAAGTTTGTTTGGGTCTCTGTTTGCGAGCAGTTCCCGTCTAGACACCGGCTCTCAACAATCACCAAACATACCTCACTGTGATTCTTCGATGTCGGAGATCACAATTCACAATAAGTCGGTCCGTAGAGTCTTACTTAGTCTGGACGTGAATAAGGCCAGTGGTCCTGATGGCATACCAGCAAAAGTGCTGAGGTACTGTGCGCCTAAGTTGTCTCCTGTGCTAAAACGCTTGTATCGCCTCTCTCTCAACACTAAAACAGTCCCAAAATCCTTGAAGCTTGCCAACGTGCAACCAATACCCAAAAAGGGTGGTCGTGCCGACTCATGCAATTACCGACCGATCGCCATCACTTCCATACTCTGTAAGTTTATGGAGAGAGTGCTGAACAGCAAGTTGCTCTCATACCTAGAAGACAACGATCTCCTCAGTGACCGTCAATATGGCTTTTGCCGAGGACGCTCAACTGGGGATCTTCTAGTTTATGTGACGCATTGCTGGGACGAGGCCCTCGAGATGCACGGCGAAGCACTTGCCGTGTCACTTGGCATCTCGAAGGCTTTTGACAGGGTCTGGCACGCAAGTCTGCTGCGCAAGCTTCCTGCGTACGGTATTCCCGCTGACTTTTGCAGTTGGATAGCCGACTTCCTGACTGAACGATCGATCAGAGTAGTTGTCGATGGCTGCTCCTCTGACTCAGTGGCTATTGATGCCGGAGTTCCTCAGAGGTCTGTTCTTTCTGCGACGCTTTTCCTGCACATCAATGTGTTGTGACCTGTTAATACCAGGAATTGTTGGATATGCAGACGACAGTACTGTTGTAGAGAGATACCTGTCTAGCGCAAAAGCCAGCGGCGACGACGTAATGTTCATGAGAGAGGCCATGGTTGAGCGAATAAACCAGAGGCTAAACTACGTTTCCCTGTGGGGGGATAGTAACCTCGTTAATTTCAACGCCTCCAAAACGCAAGCGTGTCTTTTCACGGCAAAAAGGAGTTCCTTCCACCTCACTCCTACTTTCCGAGGTACATCTGTACTTGTGAGCTTCTTGACATGGAGTTGTCTTCAGACCTCAACTTTGGCGCCAACATCAAATCGAAAGCTTAAATTGCAGCCAAAATGCTGGGCGTCCTAAATAAGGTTAAGCGATATTTCGCGCCAGGACAGCTTTTAACACTCTATAAAGCTCAAGTCCGATCTTGCATGGAATATTGCAGCCACCTTTGGGATGGCTCAGCAAAATAACAACTTGCTTCACTGGATACGATTCAGCGCAGAGCTGAGAAACTCATCGGTGACAGCAAATTTGTGAAGAGCAAGCTTCACACCCTAGCTCATCGCCGCAAAGTTGCCTGTCTGGCGGTCTTCTACATACTGTACTTTGGAGAGTGTGCTCAAGAGCTGCATTTGCTCATACCGCCAGCTCCTTTTTTCCATCGGACATCCAGACGCACTGCAGGCTACCACCCTTTCTTGGTTGATATTCCTACCTGTCGCACCAAGCGCTTTTCAACATCCTTCATAATGCGCAAAGCAAAGGAGTGGAACTCCCTCCCTGCTTCTGTATTACCGAGTACATATAACCCGTCCATTTTCAAAGCCAGGGTGAATAGGCAACTTCTGGGTTAGCTTGTTCCATCGTGGATTCTGTCTTAGCCCCCGAGCTTGATTGGGATCAAGAGCAAACCCATCCTATATAAAAATAAAAAAATAAAAATAAATCGTTCGTTCCCGAATAATGCATTCGCTATCATACAAAGTATTAAATTAAATTATTTTAATATTGAGGGTACTTAAATTAAATATATTTTGTGACAAAAAATATATAAAAACATTGTTTAACAATTTTAATTAGCGGTCTATCTAGGTCCTGGACCCCGCCCAGGGGGGGGTCATGACCCCCATGACCCTCCCCCTGGATCCGCCCTTGGGTTGTAGGACATATGGTTGATGATAATGGGCGCACAAGGCTTTCTTTTGGATGAAGAAAAAGAACAGGTTATAGCCTGCCAAGTGAGACTAGTGATAGGCAAAGTAAAAATGCTTTCGTGCCTTCCGAAGTATGACGGAACTCGAGATTTTTTGGTAATCGGATCTTGCTTAACCTCTACAATCATATGCCATGAGCTCTCTTATGACATTTACAAAAAAGTTGCCTCTTATATTTTGATCCTGAATGTACTAATCGATCATACAAGTTGATAAAATCTATAGAGCTATTTCCGTTTTAATTATAAAAAGGCTCTTGATGAAGATAATGTTATTTTTATTATGTTTTTAAGAACATTAATAATAAGGTCAGATTTTTGCATTCCTCTACATCGATATTCGTTATTAAAGAAAGTGTTTAATTTAGGGGCAGTATTTAGCATTCATAAAAATGCATCATAATAGTGTTTTTTTTTAATTTAATTGATAAGAAGAGTGTTCTTGGAGATTTATAATAGATTTGTTTCTTTTTTTTAATATAAAAGAGACCCAAGGGCAGATAACTATTTTAAGACTACACTATACAATATGCTCCGAGTTTGGCGTGGGTGTATTCAATGGGGATTCGACTTCACTGAAGATTACACTTTTACTGAAGATTAAATTTTATTCCTTTAAATGAAGCAGAGGCAGAAAATAAAATATTTACATTAATAAGAAAAACAATTATTTTGTAAATTTATCAGCTATTATAAATAATAAAGGCTATTTTAATAATATCACTCTAAATATTTTAGAACTTAACAATTGGTTTACATTTGTATGAAGTTTTACGTTTATTATTTTAGTTCTATAATCCAAAAAAGCAATCATGTAGTAAAATGAGAAGTAATCAAACTGTGCATATTTCATTTGGAAATTATTTTATAATACGTTCAAATTTGTCACAGTTTTAAAAATTATTTATGCTCCCTAGTGCATGCATAGTATGCTGAAGTTCCACTATCAATTGTCAGTTTGGAATCGAGTGGATTAAATTTAATACGGGATTCTAATTTAGGTCGTCTGCCATCTACATTAATAGATTTATATTGCATTATACACGTCTGAGTCCACTCTTTTGTTCGTATGTCTGTATACCAATAAAGACGCAATTTTATTTATCACTTATATTCGTCACTTGATTAAACCAGAAAGCCAATCGCGAATTAATTATCAGCGTCTATCTTTGCTGAAAGGGAAAAAACTCAAGGAGCCACTTGTACAAATTAAGCATGCCGTTCTATTTTGTACAAGTGGCATATTATTAAAATAATTTCATTAGAGATTCTGATTCTATTTTTATTGAACTATTTAAAAAAAATAAAGATTCAATTCAATTGTATTTATTTATCAATGTTCGTGCGTAACTTTGACATTTAGGCATCGATATTTTTTGTTTGAATAAGTTTTCCTTCGAGATGATCTCATAAAAATTTAACCACTATTACTAAAGTAGATTAGTTTTTAAATCACAATAACTGAAAAAATATGAGATTTACTTAAACGAAATTGCGCTATTTTTTTGACTTTTCAGTGATTTTGAGGGTCGATAGAGTATTCTCAATGAAATGTTTATAGGAAGGCACCAGAACTCTGTAATAAAACGATGTTACCCAGCCGTGTTAGGGCTTAGTGGAATTAATATGAGATGTATTCTGGTTAGAAATAGCATATTTTCATGGAAGTCATTTGTTATTTTTGGTTTTAATTGGAAACAAACAGATTTTATAGCCTCGTTATTTTCTCGAACTGGTTGTCGTCGTATAGTTTGTCTTTGCATTCCAAACTACTAAAATGGCCTAACGTATCATATATTAGCCTATTAGTATTTTTTATCAACATCAATCACAGCACTCTCGAGGCTGTGACCGCCCGCCCAGCTTAATATGAAAAGCAAAATACGACGCTCCTCATATCTCTAACCTACTTTCGCTTTAAATTTAGTACTTCATGAGGATATGGATATGCAACCACTACTATCTCTTGGTCTATGTTAAATAGATATATAAAATGACCATTAGCACTGAAAATAATTGATGCGTTACATTGCCAACTTATCTCTTAGCTTCAAAATAACCTTTTGTATTACATCATAATGTGGTTACTTACTTACTATTATTTGCGGAACCGATACCAGACAAGCTTTAAAGTATTTTAGGAAATTTCTTTTATCAATGCTTTCTATGGTAGCTTGAGCTTTAATATGTATAGAGATAGATATAAATATATATATAGAACGGACTAAAATATAAGACAATACTATTTTGTGCACACACATATGGATCAACCCTTAAATGATTTTTAACCGTCAACCTTTATTAGCACTGACTCCAGAAATAACGATAATTGTTGTCTGTATAAAGGTACGTTGTAAGATTTATGTTCGTACGAACGAACGGACAAATATTTAAAGCTAACGAACGATCGTTAGCTTTAAATATTTGTCCGGAGAGAAAACATTCATAAACAAGTAAGAATAACAAAAAAAGCAATAGGTACCATTTCTATCTCCAGGGAGAAATTGCTGTAGGTTTGCATGTAAGTGATTAGGTATTTGATATGGTAAATATAGAGTTACAACTTTTATATCGTTTTTATACGCATTTCGCGATTGGAGACAGTTACCCCAATATGCTGATGGATGCAAGAGGAAAAAAGGTGGCTACCTATATAGTGATGTGTTGTGACAGTAAAATTCTAGGATGTATAATATCAAGAGAGACGAGATGAACTTCTTTGCATTGCATGGATTCACCGCGGGGTGCCGGGTTCTTCGTGTGACAGTAAGAGAAACTCCGAGTAGATCCCGAGACTTGTGACACGGGTGTAGGTTTAAGGTGTCCCTTTCCGATGAAGATCAACACTCACCTTCTCTATTCCTCTTTCTCTCCCTGCCCAGCCAAATCTGGTGGGAATCTGCAAGTGCTGCTTTAGATGCTCGTTCTAGTATAAAACTTACTGCAGTTCTGAACAAGCCAAGTTCTTTCAACAGGTTATAGAGAGATTTTGTCGGTATACCTCTCGTTCTTATGTCTAGTACATTTAGGTCATATTCGTATTGTTTCATCGTGTGGTGTTTAGTTATGTTAGTTTTCCACGGCACGATAAGCTCTACAAGTACTATCCGTTTTGTAAATTGTATAAAAAAGAAATATGTTCGCCCTACTTTACTTTACCGTAATTTTATAAAACTAAACTAATAAAGTTAAAAAAATATAATTATTATTATTTACATAACTTATCAGATTTACACGTACACATGTCCTTCAAAATACATTACAGCCAATAAACAAATGCTTATTCTATTTCACTAAATACAAGAAGGCGCATATGGCTGTCAAACAATAGTTTACTTCTATGTCCTTGTCGGATCCGAGTCAAAGTCTTAGAGTTGTCTAACAACAGTTCGATATGATCATTTATATTTCCTTTCCTGATTGATGAGTTTTGCAATCTAAGATTTGGATAACATAAGATCTGTGAACTCAGTTACATACAATATTGGAAGCTTATCGAATAAAAATACTGCCAACTCCCGCAATAATAACTTATCGATTCTTATCCAAAATATAATAAGCATTTCTAGGAACATTGATAACTTCGAAATAACTTGATCACAATTGCCTAGAGAAATTAAT
Source organism: Calamotropha paludella (assembly GCA_927399485.1). Classification (NCBI taxonomy): domain Eukaryota; kingdom Metazoa; phylum Arthropoda; class Insecta; order Lepidoptera; family Crambidae; genus Calamotropha; species Calamotropha paludella. The sequence goes on along the minus strand of OV656803.1, from coordinate 11,034,682 downwards.
GTTTTTATACTGACTGAATGGATGTTATTAAATTATACTTATTTTTTTCTTACTATATTATTAAACCAAAATCATAAAGATGTTGTATAAATTTATCCGAGGTCACAGGTCTTCAAATTGAATTGGGCACTTCACTGTCATCGTGGCATGTAAATGCAGAAAATTATTTTAATTCACTACATACTCATCAAGATTTTATGGCGATACATAAAAACGCGCAACGTAAATTAAAATCTGATGGTTAGTTTTCGGCCTTCTAAAAAACCCAATGAATTGAAAACAGATTAAATTACTTCAATATCACGTAATCGCTTTGACTCCTCCCTGAACACACCTTCCCACAAAATTGGGTAGCTGCATTGATCCTGTCACGTTGAAATTGAATGCTACCTCTACTCCTCCTAAGCGTTAGTTTTGAATATAATCAATCAGTTTATCTTAACATTGGGTAGGTTAATAGACTAAGAATATTCCGTAGGTATAAACGTTATTAATTATGAATTTATAAGAAAGCATATAATACTTTTATAATTATTGTTTCTACATATATATAATCTGTATGTACTCTTCATTGACAACGATCCGGATGAGTTTGCGATAGCATAAATCTGGCTGTTCAGGTCAGAAGAAAACTCGAAACCACACCAATTACATATAAAACTATGTTTTACTCTGGGGGTAACATTGTGCATAAAATTGTTAACTAATATGCAGATGCAACTATGTACCCATAGTAAAATCCTAAAAATTGTTGTAGCTGTAAACGTTTTTAAAAATACTAAAATCGAAACTTAGAACACCAAAAAAAGAAAATATAATAACAGGTCACTTAATAAACTAAGTGATCTTAAAATCATGGTCAATAGATAACATCTTAAAATCTTAAATATGTGGTATAATTATTATTTTTAAATGTATTTAATGTTAAGTAGAAAACAAAGATTTAGTTTTTTTGATTAAATTTAATTTTATTTTAATTACTTTGAAATACCCAATAATATTGTTACGTCTTTACAGGACTCATGTGTATGTATTAAATTTTGAATGGGATCTGTTTTGTTACCACATCAAATAGAATAAATATTCTAGTCTATTGTCTTTAGGTTTCTCTGGATCTAAAAAATCTTTTGATACGGTAACTATTCCCGAACCTTATCTTATAAAATTAAACAATCTTTTGATACCTAACTATCTTCGAACCTCGACGTTAGGTACTCGAATCTCTATGTTCTCATAACATAGAGATTCGAGTACCTAACGGTTTTTCACAAATATGACGGAGGGTCGAGCGGGGTAGGTGAAGATTCGGTATTTCTTACAGACTCGTTCATAATATTTTATCAAAATAAAACTTGGTTTACACTCTTCAGGTATATTAAGATTAATTTAAATTACAATCAACGCGAAATTAATCAACACAGCTCTGATGAAAACCGATTATGATGTCGGAACGTGGTGAGGTCGGAATGAGGTTAGAAACACAACCGCGCTGTTCGGCGTCACGATCAAAAAGTGAAGTCCGGGCCCGCCAACATCAACTGTCAAAGCAACTGTCATCCAAAATTTTCCCGCGCGTTTCGAGCGCCATTTTTTTGAAGTGACCGTTGGTAGTGTTGCCAACGGCTCTCGTCGGTTACCCGCTCAAACCAGTGTTGCCACAACCTCATTCCGAATACATTATCACCTAATCGAGTGATAACAACTCATGCCATCTCCCTTGAGTGACGATAACCTTGCCAACTCCCTCGAGTGACGATATCCGGTCGTCATTATCACCTTAATCGAGTGATAACAACTCATGCCATCTCCCTTGAGTGACGATAACCTTGCCAACTCCCTCGAGTGACGATAACCTAATTTGCTTCCATCAAGCAACATAACAACCAATAACATCACCCTAATCGAGTGATGCATAACCAAACTAAGATATCACAAACAATGTTGAATAGTGGTCAATTAGTGTCTCTATCTACATCCATTACATCATCATCATTGTCATCATCAGTTTCTATCATAACATCATTACTGGGCATTTTTCGCAAACGATCGTGGGCGTACTTATAAGTGCGACGAGAATCTAAAGCCTTAAGTGTGTACCGATCATTTTCTAGCACTTCAATAACCTTGAACAGTCGCCTTTATATTTGGGGTCTAGTTTTGTCTGATTTCGTTCCTCGTTCTTTAGTAAAGCGAAATCACCTACGGAGAATAGGACGACCTTAGCTTTTGATTGGTCAAAGCGTGTTTTGTCATAGTCAGCTGGTTTCTTCATATTGGTCACAGCAGTCGACCTAGCCTGTTCAATATCAACTGTTTGCTCTACGTCGTCAGCCAACATAACATCTACAGGCCTAGTCACCTTGCCTATGAGCAATTCCAACGGACTTGATTGAGTCACACGATTGAATGAGCTATTTAGGGCTAATTGCACATCGGGAAGTGCATCCTGCCAAGACCTATTAGACGTTTCGGCCGCAGTGAGCATATTCTTTAGGGTCGACATCATTCGCTCTACTTGGCCATTAGCCCGTGAGCTTCCAGTGGCGATCAGATGCAACTTAATTTTATTCGAGTTGCAGTAGTTACGGAATTCCTGACTCGCAAAGCAGCGACCCTGATCTGCGATGAGTCGCGTTGGGGGACCGAATAATGACACGCTTTTTGCCACAGCCTCAATACTGCTAGCAGTGTCGATGTGACGAGTGTGATGCAAAATAACATACTTTGTGAATGCATCTATGAGAACAAAGACGTATTCTTTTGCATCACTCTTCCCGCTGAGCTTGCCAGTAGCATCTATGTGCACCGTGTGCCAAGGGACGACTTGTAGGGAAAGTAGCGACTTTGGGTATGGGACGTAGTTCTGCCTGAACTTTGCCGGATTGAGATTTCGAAATTTTACATGTTACACAGTTATCAACAAACTTCCTTACAAATTTTGACATTTTCTCAAACCAGTAAAAATCGTACATTTTCTCGAGAGTTTTCTCCCAACCCAAATGTATCAGTCCCTCGTGCACATTATGAACGATAGACCATCGTAGCGACCTAGGAATTACAGGTAAGCAACGAGTTTTTCCATAACGCTGTATTCTGCGGTACAACATACCGGAACGAAGTTCGTACGTTTTAGCTACATCAGGATTTAGTTTTTCATCAACAAGATCACCTTCGAGCTTTACGATGTCACTATCTCGCTGTTGCTCTGCTAGAAGCCAATTTTGAGATATTTCAGTGACATGGATCTGTTTGGGCTCTACCTTATCGAATATCTTACTGGGTCTCAAGGGGGTAGGGTTTCGTGAAAAAAAGTCCACGTGAGCCATACGCTTTCCGTCTCTATATACGATGTCGAAATCGAAACTCTGAAGGAAAGCCCACCATCTGTGGACTCTAGGGGTCAGATCGAGCTTTTTACGTGCCGACTTCAGTGAGCTACAGTCGGTGACTACAACAAACTTCCGGCCATGCAGGAAATGCCTGAAATGTTTTACCGCATTAACGACCGCGAGAGTTTCCAACTCGTATGAGTGGTACTTTGACTCAGCGGTCGTGGTACGATGGCTGTAGTAAGCAACCACGTGTGGCACGCCTTCGACTTTCTGAATTAAGATGCCACCATAACCTACGGCACTAGCGTCTGTATGAAGCTCGGTTTCGCGACCGGGGTCGAAAATAGATAAAACGGGTTCTTTAGTCAAGACAGAGACTATACGACGCCTTATTTCCTCATGTTCCGGTTTCCAATTGAGTTTTCCGTTTCGGGTCGTCAGAGAGTATAAAGGGGCCATTACCTGTGAGAACTTAGGCACAAACTGCCCGAAGTAGGAGGCTAAGCCAATAAATTGGCGCAACTGAGTAACGGTTTCAGGGGGAGGTAAAGCAGTTAATGCTTCGATCTTTTTAGGATTGGGTCGAATCTCACCATCTTGGACCTCAAAGCCTAGGTACTCTACTTTTTTTTTTAAAAAGGAGCACTTTTTAGCATTGAGTGAGAAGCCTTTACTAGTCAGTATGTGAAGGACTACCTTCAGTCGTTCAATTGCCTGCTGTGGGCTATCCGCGATTACCAGCACGTCGTCCATATAGACGACCACGTAAGTACTGGTCAAATCGCCAAGAGCTTAAATGATAGCACGTTGAAAAACTGATGGTGCATTCCTTAAGCCAAACGGCATGGCGAGGTACTCGTACTGGCCATCAGGAGTAATGAACGCAGTACACTCGATAGAGTCGGAATGTATTGGTATCTGATTGAAACCCGAGGCCATGTCTAAACTGGTAAAATAACGTGCACCGTGTAATCTGGCGATCTGGTCTGAAATCAGGGGGAGGGGGAACCTATCGGGTATCGTGTTGTCATTAAGTCCGCGATAATTCGGTCAGACCCGTCCAACGTCACGACATTATTCACGCGTCGCCCACGAAATTTGCATGCTACAGATTCTCTAATTAAAGAACACTCTGCTCCAGAGTCATATGTAAAAGGAAACTGCTCACCGGCAAGTTGCAGCATCCCAGTAGGCGTGTTGACCACGCAGACGTTGACCCGCTTCTCCTGCGACGACCCCGTTGCGCCGCTGGTGGTGCTCTCCGCTGCTCCGCTTCTCCCGCGTGGACAGTTCTTCGCGTAGTGGCCGACGGAGCCGCAGCCGTAGCAGGTGACAGAGGGCGCCGTCAATGTCTTCTTAGGAGGGATGTCACCAGTCAAAGTCTTCGATCTAACATCATGATGCGTTGTTCCTTTTCTTGAGCGGCAGTACATCGCTTTATGACCAACTTTTCCACACACGTAGCATTTGACAGGTGGTGCTTCACTATTTTGACGGGATCTCTTGGCATCGTGGGTGTGATCGTTCTGGCTAGACGACTTACGCTTCATAAACGATGTAGCCTTCAGTTCTTGCTGCATACGGTTCCTTGTCGTAATATCTTGCGTAAAAGATAACCGTTGGATCCGATGTTCAAATTGAGAGATGTGTGCTAAGATGGTCGATACAGCAATCTGCTCCACGGAGAGGTTTTTCCATTTAGACATTACGGATGACATCAACGAAGCCGCGTAAGAAGCCAAACACTCATTGTCTTTAGGTCTACTATTGTGCAAATTAATAAAAAATGCAGCAGCAGTTTCAGCACATTCGTACCTTGCAGTGAACAGGTCCTTAAAATTTGCCCAGGTCATTCCGTGAAAGGAAACTTGCGACAGCCACGCGGAGGCCTGGCCACGACAGATATATTATATTAATTTTTTCACGAATCTTCAACCGACCTCGGTTTCGCACATCTAGTGGAGCATATTATGCCTACATATTTTATCTGTTGTAGGATCGCATCGGTTTGATGCATCGAATATGTGGATAAGATTTAAAGGTAATAGAATGTTAATATATCTTTAAAAAATTACTTAAAGTATTTTATTATTTTGATATTATATTAAAAACAATTTTAATAAAAATAACATCAAATAAACTAAAATACTTCTTGGATAACTTCTGGCTGATTACATTTAAAAACGAACATATTTTGTTTCGAAATTATCACCTGTAGTAAAGTGCCTGTAGAAGTACCTATTTCTTATATGGTAATCAATATTTTATTCTGATGGTAATCAAACCTAAAAAATCTCAGAGATAACAGGATAGCAGTTTTATGGATTTCCAATCAATTCTATCGCATGACACCACGAAACAAATAATAAAATGCAATTTTAATATTAAATTTCAATTAAATAAAAGTATATGCAGTACTTTTAATTTAATTAATAAGTATGTAAGTATCTATTTGTTCGAATTTTAATAATAGGGGTTAAAGTATGAAATTGCCGTTTTATTGCAATAGGTTCTTTGAATTGACATAGAATCTTCATGGTTTGAGGTTTTCGAATGAAACTTTTTTTAAATGGTTTCTATGATGTTCTTTTTTTAAAAAATGTAAAACATTTGAATATCGACTTTCAATTGTTTTTGTTATTCAATTTAGACAAGAAAGATGGATACTGCGAAAATTCGAGTTATTTTTGAATACGAGTTCCGACGCGGAACTAACGCGGCAGAAACAGCCCGCAATATCAATGCTGCGTTTGGAGAGGGGTCTACTAATGAACGCACCGTGCGATTTTGGTTTAAACGCTTTCGTGATGGAAATTTCGACTTAAAGAACGAGCCACGAGGAAGACCGCCCACACAGGTAAATAACGATGAATTAAGAGAGATAGTGGAAGCCGATCCTAGTCAAAGTACCCAGGAATTAGCGGCATGGTTTAACGTTACCTTACCCACAATATTGACTCACTTGCGTCAAATCAATAAAATAAAAAAATACGAAAAATGGGTGCCTCATGATTTGACTGATCTGCAGAAAGAAACGCGTGTTGAAACTTGTGTTGCCTTGTTGAACCGGTACAGAAATGAAGGAATATTGGATCGAATTGTAACATGTGATGAAAAGTGGATTCTTTATGATAACCGGAAAAGAAAAATGCAATGGCTGACCCCAGGTCAAATGCCACAACAGTGTCCTAAAGCAAAACTTACCAATAAAAAGGTAATGGTAACTGTTTGGTGGTCTCAGCATGGTGTTATTCACTATAGTTTTCTCCGATCTGGTCAAGCAATAACGGCAGATGTCTATTGTGCCGAACTCCGAACCATGTTGACAAAACTAGCAGTAAAACAGCCCCGACTCATGAATCGATCTTCACCATTATTGCTCCACGACAACGCGAGACCTCACACAGCACGAGAAACCATTTTGACCCTTCAGGAACTGCAGTTAGAAACCATTCGTCATCCTCCGTATTCACCAGACCTTGCTCCAACGGACTACCATTTTTTTCGTGATTTGGACAATTATCTACGTGACAAGAAGTTTTCTTCCCAGGAGGCAGTACAAAATGCTTTCACACAGTTTGTGCAGTCTAGATCGTCGGAATTCTATCGCAAAGGCATTAATGACCTTCCCATTAGATGGCAGCAATGTATAGATAATAATGGCAACTATTTTGATTAAATAAATTTGTTAAAAATTTAAAAAATAAACAATATAGATTTTCAGTACAAATCGGCAATTTCATACTTTAACCCCTAATATTAAGTGTGTAAGTATTTATTTATCTACCTAAATTTAAATAAAAAGTATTTAAGTATCTATCTACGAGTATATAAACATTTTACTCAAAGCCAACGCTATTACACTTTCCAATAACACCCAAAATGAAAACAAATACTTTACACTCGTCATTTACATTCACTCCAAATATCTGTTCAATCGAATACTCCTATGTGTGCGTTTTTTTATGCTATTTGATAACTCGAGTACCCTCCGGACACGGGTAAGGGAGCTGGTGATACCTCATGGATACCTCACAGCTGGCTGTGTGGTTATGTCAGACAAGGTTTCGCATACAAAGCGCCGACCGGCTCCCAGGAGGAAAAACTGTGGGTGACAGAGTAGACGAGGCTCGGCGCTTGAGTGATGGCATCAAGTCAGTCCGGTCATCAGTGTGAGAAATTCGCTTGAAATTATTTCAACGCGTGTTAATTTTTTGCGATAACTTCTCAGACACTCATTTAAATCAATAGGTGTTAAAGATTTTAGTAATGCGCATAAAATACTTATGGTAACTAATGTACTTAAATTAAGAAGGATTTGCATTGAATCCGTCATCTTCCGTAACCATTTTTCGATATTATGATGGATGTAGTAACAGTCCAACAAGTCCTTACAGATATAATAAAGCATCTTACATTTTATTGTAGATCCATTAAAGAGGAATATCTCATTATGCATTGTTTTGTAATATCTCAAGGGGATTAGGCAGCGTTTTCGATGAAAGCTCCCAAGCGGCTTGAATTATTCCGAAATTTCCAACACAAAACCTTGACAAATTATATACGTAAATCTGTCTGTTGGTCAAAACCGTACGTAAATCTATACTGTAGTTTTTCAATTGACCGCAAACAGAAAGACACACAGACGCCGTGGAGGACTTTGTTTTATAATATTTAGTGATAATAAACCAAACACAACATCAAATCAAAAATCTAAATATAAATAAAGAATTATTTTAATTCTTAGTTGCCTAGTAAAAATTAGTAAAAAGTAAAATAGTAAAATTAGTAGTCGCTTGAAGAGCTTTCTACAGGTCAACCTGTGGATTTAGATAGAAATTGTGTATGTATCGAGTGAATTGTCTTAATTTACAATCTAAGGATAAACTAAAACTTCAGCTCTTTTCATTTCTAACCTTTATAACACAATTTAAAAAGATAAATTTATTACTGTAGAAGTAATAAAAAAGGAGTATTATTTGATGTGCCACTGGGAAGTCTCCCTAGCCCGATACTCTATGTATATTAATGAACTCTCTTACCATTAGAGAAAGGTACGTTGATGATACGGTCATTGTCTTTACCAGTAATTTTAGCAGTTTGGGTTAATACTTAGAGGAGCTTATCTAAACGATCTATATCTATACGATAATATCGAATTTGCTTGACAAAAACTTTGTAACATCAAACATCTCGAAAACAATGCATATTTGCTTTACTCAAAATATTTCCTCCAGCCTAGAAAAAACTTCTACGTCAAGATTCATAGTTGCTCAGTTGGTCAGTCAGGTTTTCGTTTCATTCTGAAACGATGACCTGTATTAATTGGCTAAATATTATGTTATTAAGCGGGTCCTCTCATATTGTAGCAATTATAAACGAAATCCGCTTTATTATATACTTAAGTTAACCGTGTCCGTATTGTTTATCTTACGCTATTAAACTATTGTCATAAAAGTAGTTTATAAGTGGATTAAATGAATATGAATAAACTAAAAAATCTGCTTAATTAGATAAAATGGGATAAAATTCATCAATACTCAAAAAAATCTCTCACGAACTTTGGCATGTTCAGGCATCACTTTCACTCAATTTTAATAAATTCTACTGCTATGTTGCTTTAAAATTGCCTAAGTATAGGAGTCTATGTAATCCAATTCGGAAGTAGCGAATCATTCCCAACACAAGTATCTTTGATTACTTACACGTGAAGTCTCAGCGTAAAGATTGTAATAAGATAAAAGAAGTAATTTTATTTTATTAAAGGAAATCAATATTTAATTGTACAAAAGATTCATAAAAAAGTAAATCTAACAAATAATCCAAAGTACAAGACTAATTTTGTTAATGTCTGTCAGACCGATAAGGTATAAGCTATTGCGAATTGAATATTATTTTGTACATGACACTACTTAAAAAAGATAACAAAAATAAAATTTATCTGGCTATCGAAGAAAACATAACAAAGTAATTCAGTAAGTAAGTTTATAAGTTTAGTAAGTTTTGAAAACTAAAATAAAGTTCAATAAAGTTTTGACAATAAATACAAAAAAGTACAAGTCCGAATATCAAAACATAGCATAAAGAAAAAAAACGCAATTTAAGAAAAAAAAACGCACAGCGTAGCACTATAAATTAAGTAAACGATCTCAAAAATTCAACTAATAATAAAGATATCGTAAACATTTTTGTTTTCAATATTTGGTTGGTGAAATTATCTTTGTTTTTTTTTTAATAAATCATAACACCGCGTTTTGTATAGTGCTTTCACCATTGACTCCCCTAGTGAAATTATAAGATATTCCATACTATAACGATACGAACACAAATATCACGCTAAAACGGTGGATCAAATTTGGGTAAAGTTTGGTTTGTAGATAGTTTAATACCTTAAGGAGGCTCTTAATCCTTGAATAATTACCATGAAAGAGGCTCATAATTCAAATATCAAGTGAAAATGTTCTGTAGATAATTTTTGGTGATTCCACGACAACCTAATATTTTTGAATAGGCAGACAATAAAAGTAGGTAATAACATATTATTGTGGCGAATTTCTTCTGTTTAGACTTTTAATGTGATTATTATAGTGACAACTTTTCAAATATCAAAACATACGAACTTAAGTATTTATAATACACTAGCTAGCCACGCGTTGCTATGTTATAAATAAAAATAAAACCTATCATATGTCCTAGCTCGGAACAAATCCAGAAAAATTAAAAAGTCATCAAAATCGGTTAAATATTTTCGGAGTTCATTACGATCAAACATTGTGACAGGAAATTTTTATATATGTATAGAAGTAGGATATGTAAGCAAAATAATATTGCTTTAAATTTTCCCTAATCAAAGCAAATAATAATAGAGTAACGGTTATTATTCCAAATAAAATGCGTAGGACATAAAACGAATGAACCATTTCCAAGCCGAGACCAATCGTGCGTTCAGTTTATTACTCTCTTATAATAATGTTGTACGAAATTCTGGTCATAAAAGCACTTCCTTTTAATATTATGTCAACGTGTATTGTGCGTAAAATACTTTAGGGAAATAACACACGTTTTTAGTATCGAGGATCGACTATTTTATAACTAAATTAATGCTACAGCGAGATATGAAAAACTCTCTGTAATGCAATGAATATTTTAAAATAATTCTCTGATACCTTCTTTATAGAAAATAGATATGCGCTTGACCATTATCTCGCCTGATGGTAAGCTAAGATGCGATATAGGATGTTACGCGCTTGCTTAGAAGATACCTATTCACTCGTGACTTGAAGACCCCTAAATTGTATTTGTCGCGAAACACAGATTTAGGCAAAGAGTTCCACTCATTAGCGGTACGTATCACAAAATTGGAACCAATCTCTTTGGTATATATATTTGTTATCTTTGTAATTCAGTTGTACAATTACCGGTTTCTATTTCTACGATGGAAGCAATAGACACAAAATGATGTAGAATATATTAGCTAACAGAATTTTCTATAAAATGAAACTTCCCACTGCAACTAGGAATTACTCATGCCCCGAATTCTCTTTCTACTCTAATTCTAGTACTTTCTTCTTTGTGTTTAATCGGTAAAGGTAACTTGCTAATTTTATTATAAAAGTTACTTATTCAGTTTGAAATACTAATAATTTAAGTGGTTATGCTTAGAACCAGTGGAAATTAAAAATTTAAATTAATAAAAAATGGTTAATTAATTAATCCTCGATGAAAAAACACTTAATCAAATTTAAAGCACGAATAGTTTTAAAAACAATCTTTAGGTATTTAGGTAATCTAACTTACAACATAGGTAAATATTAAAGATATAATATTTTTAATATAATAAATAAAGAAAATGAGTGCTTCAGTTATTGTCGCGCCATGCGTTGTACATACGTTTACAAAACAAGTATCAAAACACAGGTAAAGTAGAAGCTATATCATATAAAGCTATATCATAGAATTAGGCATCACTTAGCGGTAATCCATATCCATTTACAAACACTTTGGACCTTCACCAATTCCTCTACACGTGTCGGTGTTTTTACACTATTGTTTTGCAACAGTAAGCTAGTTATATTTGTTATTAAAAATACATAAAAAACTATAAAAATTATCATAAGAAAATCTCTTCTATCAAGTTTCGAAGTACTCAAAAAGACAAACATCAAACAAAAAGGACTTCTCTTAGAATTACTTATATCAAGAGGTTAAATAGAACCCTTATAAGATTGCTTTGTTGTCCTGTCGTCATATTGTTTGACAATTGCGTGGAGATCGGAATTGATATTATTAAGTGCATTGAATACCAGATACAAAAATCTAGTCTTTGAAATATGAATAAAGAATTTGTTGCTTAGGCAATTTGTTAACGCTCACTAGTTAACGCAAGCGATCTTATTTTTTTATCACAAAATGTTTATTGTTTAAAAGAAAAATGTGTGAATTCAATGGTCTTAACACTGCTAATTTAAATTACGCTGCGTCTTTAAAAGCGCTGGAAATGCTTGTTGAAAGAAGGAAAAAGATAGCCCTTTCCATCTTTTCTGCTACATACATGCACACTTTTAGTTCAACTCTCAATATCGATTCGTTGTAATTTTTATTAATTTTGTCAACTGCGCCAATAGAATTTCTAGTATGATCGTCAAACTCATTCCGTGTAAATTTACGACGTGGCCATTTTGTAAATAAAACTCATAGTATATATTTTTTTACCTGCAGTAGTGAAGTACAGATGAACTGGGATATTGAGATACAAGCAACACAAAAATTAGCTTTTCAACTCAATTTCAAGACGCCGAGCAAGACGATGAATACTGTAGTAAATACTTTTTGTTAGATAGTATTTCAATTGGAACCTTTAATTTTTTTTTACTGAAAAATGTTTTCCTAGCTTATAGAATGTTTAATTATTATTATATTGGTTTATGAAGTTATGTTTATAGACATCAATTGAAGTTTAGGAAAGGAAAGTGTTTTGTTATTTTAATGTCTTTCGTGTCCAGTCATACCTGACCTGTGCGAATGGTGTTGTAGTAATCGATAATGTTCTACCAATAAATGAAGCAAATCTCATCAAGTCAGCAGTAGAATCGGAAGGATCTCGCATAACCAATTCCCTATGGTATTGCCATTATTTGTGCCTATGGCCTATACTAGTCAAGTAGCCTACCAGCCCAAAGCCCTAGGCACAAACCGTAATACTTACCGTACCGTTTTACTTTTTATTAAAACGATTCATTTTTTTTCTATACGTATTACGACGTATAGAAAAAAAAATATTACGTTATTATTACGTAAATGAAAACTCATTAATTTTAAAGTTTGTATTAGTTGTAAATTATTTTATTTATATTATTTAGATATTTTATATTATATTAATTATTAACAATATCCCATTTCAAACTAAGATTATTATTTTACTTGCAACCTCACACATTGATGACAAAAAAAACGTTCGGTAGTAAAAGGTTAAGATAAAGGAATTATTCCGAAACGGTGTTTCAATTTGAATGGCCATAAGTTACATTTTTGTGATAACTCATATGTCATTTGAGTTAAATATTTATCTTAATAAAACTTACTTCGTTTATACAATAATTCTACTAAAGGTTTTTATTAGTTACAGTTAGCCGAAATGTAATAACATTACTTACACCAACATTAACATCAATCGTCGTAACAAGACCATAAATATTGTTGTTCTTCTATCAATCATGGAGGCTTCTCGGACCCTTGAAAAGTAATCCGTACAAAGCAAACCGATCCTATTCAGAGCACAAGCTTAGCTTGGACAATGGACAATTTTATATAATAGTTTCCGTATACAGCGTGGCTGTAAGGAAATTTATGTAGGAAAATTGCTTTATATTTTCCTAGAATGTATTCATATTTTTAATAAGTAGTCTTAACAATATGCCTTAAGTCAGAAAGTGCTATTGGTTATCGTCAGTTGGCACAAATATTAACATTCTCCTTCCATATATTATATTTTTTGTAGTCGCCATCTGGGATCAATTGTATGTGCAAAATGCTCCTATTTCAGGAAGAAGTAGAAATTGTGGTTTACAAAGGAGGTAACGAACTTTTTACTTATCTCAAGAAAAAACAAATACTGAAAAGTTGATATAAGCATTTATACTAAAGCCATCATAATTATAATCCCTAAATAGTATAAAACAAAGTCGCTTTCTCTGTCCCTTTATCCCTATGTATGCTTAAATCTTTAAAACTACGCAACGGATTTTGATGCTGTTTTTTTAATAGATAGAGTAATTCAAGAGGAAGGTTTATATGTATAATACATGCATAATATAGTAGAGCATTGCATACGTGCGAAGCCGGGGCGGGTTGCTAGTTATTTATAATTAAAATCAATATATGAAGAAATTACATCAAGAACAGCATTAAATATTAAAATCCAATCTTTAAATATTTAAAGACGAGTACTTTTTGAGACAGTTACGAAACCGCTGAACGTTATTAAGGGATATGAAATCTAGGCAAGGCACACGCCAGTGATAGGTATGTCGCCATGGGTGATCCATGGTACTAGTGTATGCTCAGAACTGCAGAGGCAGCAGTGGTCTACGCCTTAAGTGCATTAACTCCATATCATTTTTCATACACATGTCAAGTCCAAAGATTTTTACACAAGGAAACTCATCATTATAAAATTTGATACATTTTAAAAAGTAACATATGTCAGAAAAGAAAGCATATAAATTTTTCTAAATGTTCATAGTAATCTATTTCTTTGATTTCAAAAGTATTTGGACTTAAAAATTTATATGAAATTCACACGCGTTAACGTTCTTAAAGTGCCATCCGAATTCTAAGAAGTTTGAGTAATTAAATTAATAATATTACTAATCGGAGGACTGATCTTTACTAATGTTGCTTAACCTTTTCAATAATATCTCTAATCCACTAACAACTGCGCTATTAAGCTCCTCCGGGGTATATTCAGCACTAGCTAAATCTGGTCACGCTTCGCTGTGGCTCAGTCTGAAATTAATTATTATATCCTTACCCGTTTCGCGATAAGAAGTAAGTACTTTTAAAAAACTATTTTCTATAAAAACTAAACGTGCAGGAAATACAAATAAATCAGCAAAATTTTGTATTATTAAATATTTGTTAATAATGTATAGCATTGAACTATTTGACAACAACTATGGTGATACATCTTTAAAAGTTTGAAAGCCCATTTTTAATAAATGACTAAATATAGTTATTTTTCTGGCTGTACCAAATTGCTTTAAATCTGTTGTTGTTGAGGGGACGCCATATGTTCAACAAAGTAGGTATGCTATTCCTAAATGCCTCTCATACAAATGAAACAATAAAAAAAATCCAATTTCTTATTTAGAAAATGTACTTAAAATGTTAAAGTTTGTGTGTTTCGATGTTTGTTACTTAAACATTTTGATGTAATATTTTATACACATATAGTTTGTCGTCCTGATCAACACGTAAGATAGTATTATTTCAGAAAAAGGAATAATTCCGTGAGATAATTAAAAACAACCACCAGAATGTATTCATTTAAATTATTTCAATTTCAACGCAGAAACGAAGTAACATAAAAACCCAACAAAATCCCAGAAATATATTTTTAATAGCTCATCGTATATGTCTCTAAATTAATTAGATATCTAAATTGAGATATATAACAACAATGTTAAAGTCCAGGGGGAATAATGCTGATGTATGTTTGAGTCTCAAGATAAATCAGCGTGATCCCACGCGAACCACTGGAGAATACACATTGTTTATACGAAACCACAAGAAAATCCAAAGAAAACATTAATTAGTTCAAACTACTAACGCATAATTATCATCTTTTTTATTCACTTTTGGTAGATAAGAAATCGTAATACAGTTAACATTTTTTTCTACGGCTCATCTTCTCGTTTAAAGCAGCAGATTCAATGTTTGCTTAAGACCACTAAGACACTAATTCTCTCAGTACATTTTCATACAAAATACTTTAAAGTCCCTAATCCTAGGCATTAGTAAATCAAAGAAGATAAAGGGAATTACTACAGACAGTTTAAAAATGTATATTCATACGATTTCTCTCTCAAAATAATCCTGTAATATCGAACTCATACTCATACTCACTACTAACATTGTAACATTAAAAAAAACAATAAACTACATTTCAAGTAACAATAAGCGATCCGTTCATTCGATATTATCTCAAAATAATTTTAAAATATTGACCATAAATTTTTCGTAATCAGGTATTAGGCGCTTCCTTGTAAATTTTCAATTTTGTTTTGTGTGTATATATATGTTCTTACACTTCGGTGCACATTACACATTTGAACAAAATAACTTTTTTACGGATTTTGCCCATCATTTATTTTTTATTTAATCCTGATGTTTCGACGCCTTTACAGGAGCCGTGGTCGTCATATATTTTCTATTACCTTCACAATATTTTAATCGGGCACGTTCCTTATTGTTACGATTTTAACAAAAATCAAATTGTTTTAATATTCATTTTATTTAGTTTTTAAATCTTCACTATAATTACATGGTATGCTACTGATTCTACTATTAGTTCGGAAATTGGGAGGCCATTCCAAGAAGAACTGGCGAAAGAAACTCGGGCAGGGGGACCGACCTCCATCTTACTGATTATTTGCAAATATCACCAGGTATTGCGATGAGTGTCTTTGGAGGTATGTATTTTTTGATTATTGGATCCCAAGCAGGTGAAACGCTCCAACCTTCGTCTGTATTGAGATTAGGATGTTTCCTGATTTCAATAGCCTCGCATAGCATCCTAGGAATAAATCTTTGTTCTCTAGCTTGAATTTGAGGTCTATCAAATCAAATGTATTGGTTTGGTCCCTCAAAAGCATGCTCACACACTATACACCGATAGATGTTGGTGTCGCGCCTATGTTTAATGTCGGCTACATGTTCTTTAATGTAAACACAAAACACAAACAACAACATAATATTTTCGTTTTTGTGATATTTATAAATTTAATATTCCCAATAACTACATCCTAATTATTCGTTAAGAAATTTTGTGTGGTTGCTTTCTAGGCTAAAGATTTGAATAGAAAAACGGCGTATTTAAAAGGTCACAATATCAATTGGACGGTCGGTTTGGTCGAATGGGAGTGACCCTACCTTTGAAGCCGTATAGTCCCTAAAGGGGTATATGTTTGGCTTTTGAATATGGGCTTTTGTACCTGAGTCAGGGGGATTTAAATATTTCTTTAAATATTACGTATTTGTGTCTTATGGTAGTGTATATTTTTCAACACTAATCCATGGAAACAAAACTGATTATGGTTTGTATATATGTTACGGTGTGATTAATTGCAAATTATTAACAACTAGCGGCCCGTCCCGGCTTCGCACGGGTGGACAAAATTCTTTAATTTTTTTATTATTAAATATTTTTCCGTTAGCCCCATCTAGCGTCCGGTAGACGAACTACTTGCGGTTAACGCGTTGCTATGGTAACGCATATACAATGGAAAATGAGCGGGAAAAAGAGCGGACAGACAAACACACAAACCACTGTGATCTTATATTGTAGATTACCAACAATTATTAATAATAAAAGTTCAATAGCCCAACCTAACGTAACTAAATCATGAGGTAAGTATTAATAATTACTGGTTATTATTAATAATAACCGTGGTTGTCACATTCACCGTAACATAATTTAAAAAATACTATTGCCTTACAAAAAATATGAGCATATTTCGTAAAAAATCTGTAAATTCATGAATGCTTACTGTGGCCTAATACTATTCTATAGCCTAATTATTAAGTTACTCATTCAACTCTATTCAAAGAAACCCCTATTACTCCACCAACCAATAGAAAAGTAAACCTTTAATATGTAAATACTTTTAAAAAGGGATAAAATAGCAGCCATTAATTCCAGCGTACTTTTGTTTTCGGCTGTCGACATCAGCGTTTTATTCGGGAAATTATTTTAGCGCCGCACTGTAATTGGTTTAGCCTTTTGTTGATTTTTTATTTTTAATAGACAAAGGAACTTGGCCGCAACAGCCAAATTAAAATTTATTTTCTCACTTTTGTGACAATGGAACATTTAACGGCATACCAACTCACCTAGAAATGAAATTATTTATGGAATATAAATTTTAAAGTTAATAGTAAGAGTTCGTACAGAATCGATTGAAAAAGTTTCATACATTATGGTCGTTGAGATACCTACAGTTGTCTATACCGAAAGTTATAAATGAATCTATATAATGAGGATACCATAGTAAGCATACGAATTTGACAATAAACCTCTTATTAGACATTAGTACCTTGCAATACTAGGCGATGCAGTCGCTAAGCATAAAGCTAAGCTAGCACCATATGTTGCAGCGTAATACTTAAAAAAGGAAAAAATATATTTTTGGGGTCGATGGGAATTTTTGCGAATTTCGAAATTCGGGCTTCGTCACAATCTTGTCCTAAACCTGTTGATTCGATTCCAGACAATGAAAAAATATCAAAATCGGTTAAGAACTCGGGAAGTTATGGCGTAACAGACATTGTGCCTTTCTTAACCGATTTTGATATTTTTTGTGTGGAATCGAATCAACAGGTTTAGGACAAGATTGTGACGGAGCCCGAATTTTGAAATTCGCAAAAATCCCATCGACCAAAAATATTTTTTTTTTTAGATATTACGCTTCGCTCCAATATATGGTGCTAGCGTAGCTTTATGCTTAGCAATTGCATCGCCTAGTTAACCCTAGAGCACTAAGCTTCGTCGAATCGACGACGCGAATTCAAAAAAACTGCCGTAAATTTTGATAGCGCGGTCGCACCCATTGCAGCTTCCGTGTAACCTCAGTTGGCCTGTTTCCCTCGCGACGGACGGTATTGTTTTTGTGTAGGAGGCCTGTGGGTGCTGGAGCAGCAATCATGACTCGTCGTATCGACGAAGGTTAATAATAACGATATATTTTGTTTCTTGTAGTTCACGTTTATTTTTTAGTTTTTACAACATAATAGTAATGTATATTATTTTTTACTTTAGATACGGTTCTTCAGCTATTATTAGCAGATATTAGCAACGAAGAATTTTTTTCAGAGAGTAAGAAGGAAGAGCACTCCAATGTCGATCCGGCTTATAAATCAGAAAGTGAGGATAAGGTTTCTTCTTTATGACTTGCGATGAAGAAGGATCTATGGATGAGACCTCTAAAAAGCCAACAATAGTTGAATTTTATAACCAAACCATAGATGGAGTAGATACCTTGGACCAATAGTGCTCCCTTGATTCTAGCAGCCGAAAAACACGACCCTGGCTATTATACAATTTTTACAGAATGCTCAATATAGCAATTAAAAATAGTTACATTATATACGTAACTCACAATATGGAGGCAAACAAAAAGCTTGCGTGAATAACAAGAAATATGCATCAGTCGAACCACATATGCAAAAAAGAATACTTATGCCCACACTTCAAACTGCCCTGCGTGATTCGATTACATTACATGCCAGGAAGTAGTAGATCGAGTTTGACACTTGAGACTGAAGAAAAAGAAGCTGCCGGTCATCCTATAGCAAAAAAAAGTAGTTGCTACAGATGCAATAAATCATTGTGTGGCGAACAGAAACTTGATATGTGTCACAAATGTCTCAGTTCATAGTTTTTAACCAAAATATTAACTTTTTTATTGATTCTATGTGTTTATTTCATTTTGATTATTTAAGTTATTTCAATGTATTTTATTCTAGTTTATAATCGCTTAAATAAATAAATTTCTTTAATTAGAGCGAAAAATATGGTCTAAGTAAAAAGCCTGATTATATAATAAATATGTAATTGAATTAAATAAAATTCTTATACTTATGATAGTAAATAATTGTCTTTAAAAATAATTTAATAGAAATGAGCATTTTATTCAAAAGACCTTATAAACCCAATTTACTGCAGGCTACCACTGCAGCAACCAAGAAAGTTGCTATTCCTACCTGTAGCCCCAAGCACTTTTCAACAACCTTCATAATGCGCACAGCAAAGGAGTGGAACTCCCTCCCTGCGTCTGTGTTTCCGAGAACTTATAACCCGTTCCATTTTCAAAGCCAAGGCAAATAGGCACCTTCTGGGTTAGCTTGTTCCATCGTGGATTCTGTCTTGACCCCCGGGCTTGATTGGGATCAAGAAGAAGAAGAGCTTACCCCACCTAAATAAAAAAAAAATTGACAGCGTAGTCGGAACGACGAAGGTTAGCAATGAGCGTTGGAAAATAAAGGGTTAAAACAAGAAATTCAGATTTAAAGGAAAAAAGATTCTACGGAAAAGTATTCAACACTACTTAGATATGAGCTTTTGATAATACAGTGTTCGAGATTTTGCCAGCGATACATTATGTTTTATAGTAATATTTTGATATTATAACATATGTCATATTTTTTTACCAAATTATTTGAATAAACAGAGCTGTCGCATTTGACTCTCATTAATTTCAAATTGAATAAATTTGAATAGGTAATATGAAGAAAATATGAATTTGTCTCAAATATTTGTTTTCTAGATTCTTTATTGTCTTTACATTATTGTTAAAAGCTATTTTTTTATTTAAACCCAGAAAATATTACATAAAAAGTGAAAGATAAGATAAGAAAATTCAAATTTACAAAACGCGTTAACATTCGTCAAAACAAAATGTGTCGTCAAGGGTCACATCATATGATTTATAGGCGTTGATATTGAAACTATATTAATAGTATTTCTGAGAAAATTGTTTAAAAATGTATTCCTGTGTATAACTTGTGAAACTGGTTTAGTCAAAGCACAATAGGATAATCTGCCGAAAATAGATGAATTTATGTTGTCAGCATATTTTGCAACAAATCTTGATTTTATGAGTGCAGAGATCAAAGGAGTGAAATTTCGTGAAACCGTAATTGGAATAAGCAAGCTCTTAAGAGAAATTTGTAATGAACTTTTGTAAACTTGGTTAGGTTAGTCTTAGACTGAATCTTCTGCTGCTGAATGGCTAATTTACACAAAGCTGTACATAAATACAGAATACATACGTTAAAGTGAGGTTGTATGAAATACAACCTATAATGGAGTTACATTAACCGTTCTTATCATCATCACCATTTTTTTTGTACTTTCGCATCGTGTTTTATTGACATTCTAACTTTTACCCGCGGTTTAACCCGCTTTTTTATTATTTTTTTTTTAATTTTAAACCTATTTACTTTTAATACCTCGAAAAATATATGTACGAAGTTACATGATGATCGGTTTAGTAGTTTTTGCGTGAAAGCATATCAAACAAACTTACATTCACATTTGATAAGTGAATGTAAGTTTGTTTGTGCGCACTTTTGGTAACTCAGATCAATTATTTATTTCTATAATTAGCAAAGAAACATTTGCCCTTAGCATAATTCGAAAGCACGACCTTTGGGTACTGTAGACTAGCTTGCTATGTAGCTTAAATTGGTCATCAGTGTGTTTATATTTGATAAACAAAAGTTATTTTACACTCCAATTTCAAAAATACCCAAACTAAACTTGACGGCAAATTTTAAAGACCAAATTCAGCCCATTTCAACAGAGTGGACGATTGAAAAGGACCGGGCTTTACTCTCGACGTGTCGGTCAGGTTTACAAGTCTTTAACGTTCTGTTCTACGCTTAGAATATAAAATTTAATATAAAATTTAGTTTCCATTATAGTATAAAATTAAATTTTATACTATAATGGAAACTTAATACATTTCCGTAAACTTATTTACATATGAATATTAAGGTTTTGTGATTATTTTATAATATCAGTTCCAAAACTGAAGTTACCAAATTTAAAATTAAATATCCAGTAATGTTGGTAAAACGGAAAAATAACAATATTAAACTAAAAGAAGATTAACAGCTGAAAACGCATAATTTCAGAATTTAATAAAACGTAAGTTACAACTTTTGTTATATATTTTGGGTTGTTCCTTTATTTAAATTAAATACACAGCTAAGATTCCTGTTAAGTAATGTTTGTATTATTATATTCTTAAGATTTAAGTATTTAACTATTTTTTTATGGTTGTAGCAAGTTTACTAGAATATCAATTCAACTTTAGTGTTAAACGGTAATGGAACCTCAAAAATTTACTAGAAAAATATCAGCCTCGTTCTTGTTACCCCTCCCTTCGCATGACCCTTACAGCAATAATTTACAGTTTTTTTCTAAGTAAAGATGCTATAGAGTTAAAGAAAAGGTTAGTAGGTACTATCAATTTCGAGGTTGGACTTCCTAATCATTTTAAAGTAGAAATGCTAAATTCTCTATCAAAATTTTTTTTGGTTATTGACCCTTAGCCTCCATGAAAAATAACTGCTGCCAATTCGATGTCGTCAACTTAATATAGGTGGATATTGAGGATCGTCCCACATACGCAGCGGATATCGTCGAGAGTATTGCAATTTCCGGATTTTAACAAGAATAATAATTTCAACTTTGATAATAGTATAAACGTATATAAAACGTTAATAAATTCAGAAAAATATCATGCTTAATAATACAAACTTTAAATACAGGTACAAATTTGAATAGTTCATTGAGGTAAGGAAGTGGTCGAATCGTGATAAGGGCACTGTATGAAAGTGGCTTTAAAGTGGCTCGATATATAATACTAAGAGCCGTAACGTTAGGAATTAATATTGCTTTATATAAATAAAGCAAGAATAAACGCGTCGTTTATCTGGTAACAGAGGTTTTATTTAAAGCTGAAGTTATGAAATCACGATATGGATACTTTAGAAAGTTTGATCTCGAATACTATTTGAGTGGCATCTTATGTATCTAATTCTTTAAATCTGACGGCGTCCCTATAAAATCATCAATTAATCAATTTGATATTGGATATTTATCTAAGTATGTACTCCAATTTTATAGGACAAAATCATTAAAATATCCGTACAAAAAATTGTCGTGATATCTGCACTTATTAACCTATACAGAAAAAACTAAGCAGCCGATATAAAAAGTTTCAAAATAATTACTTTATGGATAATTTTATTTCAATTTTCTACTTATACTGTCCCAATTTATAAAAAAATAGCATGCAAGTAAAATATTTTATACAACTTTACCTTCTTATTGTATGACAACAAAGACATACTTTCTGACCTGTTTTTGTACAAGTAATAATATACTTTCCGAGCACGTGTAATATAAAACATTGTACGTAAGTACTTAGTCCGGCCATAAGTTCTGTTACAAATGTAAATGCATTTTATTTATTTAGTAATATAATATTGCTAAAACTTATATGTACATATTTATTAAATTCTCAGCAAAAAGTAAAAAAATATTCTATTCGAAATGGCCACCTTTAGCATTAATACAGGCCTTTTCATCTATCTGGTCACGAATCTATGGATTTACGTATTGTTTACATGGGAGATTTCGCTACTGCTTCATCCAGACCTTTTTTAAGAGACTAGATATCGTCGTGTCTTTTAGACCAGACCATGTCCTCTAAAACTGACCATATTTTATAGTCCAAAGTGTTGAGATCTGGGCTAGATAGAGGCCAGTCGTCAGCTCTTATAAAGTCCGGAACGTTGGTTTCAAGCCAGGCTTGGGTAGTTCGTGCCTCGTGACCAGGTGCAGAGTTCTGCTGGAAAGTCCACGGCATATTTTTAAAAGTGTATTGCTGACACACTAACACGATCCAAGACTGTCTCTTGATACACTTTAGCTGAAGTTTTCACTCCTTTTTCACAAAAATGTAGTTTATTGACGCCTTTGTAAAACACGCCCCACCAAACCATCACTGACGCAGTATGATTACAACCACGTTGTACCTTTCGGTCCACTTTTGCATCTTCTTTAGAACTGTGAACATACACTTTATCATATTGCTTATTGTAGTTTCACTATTGAATCGTGAAAATTTATATTTTTACGATTGAAGAGCACTACAATAAGAAATATTTATACATACAAAATAAGAAATATTTAAGAAAGACGATATTTCTGTGCCTTTCACCTGCGTAACGTGGCAGAAGACATTTTGATCGACCCACTCTTTAATTGCAAAGATTGATTTAGGGCACATCCTTCAGAGCACTTCAAGCACCGAGCTTCAGGTCGTGTTTTATAATACGCGACAAAGTCCTAGCGAGAATCTTCATTTCTTGCGATAAGATTTTCTGCTTTCTAATGGGGTTTCGACGAATTCTGAAAAACATTAACAGCCTATAGCATTAACAGCCTTTATAGATCTAACAGCACGTAGCCGCCATAATCGTTTATGGTCGACAGAGGAAGTGTTGTTGTATCTGTTGATAGTACGATATACGAATAGCCAAGATTATATACGGCTCCATACCCATTTTGTGCAAGGCAATTACTGCTATCCTATTTTTTAACACCCCATTCCATATTGTGATTTGATAATGATCACGAAAAAAATATGTGAAATGGCGCGAAATCGAAAGAAGTTTTTGTCAAACAATAAACGCGTTCCAAATTCAAAGTATTATAAAGTTGAAAAAAAAGAAAAAGTTTGATGTAACAGTATTTATGGCCTGACTAGCTAGAGTGGAAATACAAGAAAACAAGATTTTTAGATTTCGGCGTATTCACAATTTGTTATTGTAAATAGGTATAACAAGATAAAATCAAAGTCTTTCACGACTGAGTTTGTTGGGATACAAAATAATGGTTTGTTTGTTAGAAGCAACAAAATATACCTAAAAACTTATTAACTGTGAAAGAGTTATATTTGCCAAATTTCATAGATATTATGCATTTTGAAAACACACGTAAGACTTACCAGGGTTTTTTGGTTAAATAAAGTGAGGACAGATTTTAGGAAGTAGGCGGAAGATAGAGATCGGCAACAAATTGATTTTTTATTGCTGCAAGATTGACCTTCATCAGTGAAGATTTTCATGAAGGAAAAGTAAAGAAGTGCTATCAAAAGTCATGATTTTTTTCGGGTAACTTGCCCGAAAAAAACAAAGCTTTTGATGAAAATTAATACTCATTGCTTATTAGCAATGAGTAATTAATTTTCAACAAAAAGATGTTAGCTTACTAATCAAACGTGTTTTAATAGAAAAACAAAGAACAGAGATATTACAAGAACTAAACCAATTGCAAAATATATTTTCGCGGAGATTTCAACGTCCAATTTCACATTCATGATTATTGGTTTGCTGTCCGCCCAATAATCACCGTTTAAACCACGTCACTAGCTTCATTTACGATTGAATCACGGTTTATTATTTCATACATGCATGAATACATAATTAGTGATTGATATTAGTGGTTTTGAGTGTAGGCAATTAGAAAGCTAATCCATGGAATTTTATGATGTAACTTTTTCTTAACTCATTTTAACTAACATAAGTATTTCCTCTTGACAGATCAAATTTTGTCTCCTTTGAATATTATTCTGTTATAATTTTTATAAGTGTCTATTAACTATTCATGTATGTTAAACAAAATATCAGTAATAAATTTAATTGTATTGTTTTTGCACTGCTATATTTTAATATCTAAAGAAATTATTGAGAAAAAAACTTTGTAAAATGCGTAAACTTGCCTCGGGCAGTTTTTTTTGCGAACAATTTTGATAAACCACAATTTTTAACTATTTACCCCGACAAAACAAATTTGATCAAATAATTCAAATTTAATAAGATTTTCAAAGAGAAAAAGATAACAAGTTATTATTTATTTAATGTGAGCTACGTTTAATACAAGTATACAAGCGTTAACGGTTACGCAACGGCTTCTATTTTGGAAGACCTTGTACCGAGAATAAACCCCAAGAAACTCGGTAAGGGCTGTTTATTTCTCTCTTTATGTACGTGTTACATAGTTATAACAAATATGAGAAAACTTTTCTTCTATTACAAAGAAACATAAGAAAAGAAATTCTACTTCAATGTACTTATTTTAGTAAGTACTGTCATTATAAAATATAAATAAGGCCATGAACGTCACGCATTCTTGTCTTTTAAATAATCCGCAGCCCACGGTATGATGATGAAGCAAGAAGGCGGCCATGGGAACCCTATCTTAAAACGACGTAACTCCATTATTTCGAATCAAGATTATTTGATTAGTCAAGGTCTCTGGTTTTAGATTAAGCTCACGATCTAATAATGGAGCTGACCAGTCCCATCCTACTATTACTCTGTAGTAAATTGACGCAACTCTATCGAGTTTCAGCTCATTTGATTCGTCTTGATAAGTTATTGTTTCAGGGTCTGATGATTAAGTTGATCGACTTTTGTATAAAATAAATACACATTAACAATAAAAATAATAAAACCAAATATTCAAAAAAGGTTTCTTTAATTTGCTCAAGTTTTAAAAACCCTTTTATTAGAAAACTCATGACGGTTATTAAAAGCTTGTGTTGATTTTTTGCTTTTATTTTCTCCTTTAGTAATGATTCGTAATAATGCTAATTTGTGATAATATCCAGGTGTCACATTGTGTTTGTTATATTGTAAATAATTTATGTAATGCAGTTTAGTATATAAATTAAAGAGTTGTTGTATGAGTAAATAGAAAAAACTAATTATTACTGTATACAGATATTGGATAGATTCTGCTTTAATCTATCAATGCCATGTTTCTATGTTTTACTGCGGAGTTGTGGGTTCGTCTTCTTTATGTTCCTCTCCAATCACTGAAGGTTGGACATCAGCTTGGAAAACTCTTCCTTGTCCCGTGCGAAGTGAATCAGTTCAGCTGAGCTCGTGACTCCAGTCCATTCCCGAATTTGCCACAACCAAGATTTTTTACGGCGGTCAACTCCAAGTTTTGCCGCTATTATTCCCATCATTATTATTTGCAGCAAATCTTATCGCTCGTGTCTAAAGACGTGACCGAGGTATGCAACTTGACTTGTTCTGATGGTTTGCATTGATTTGCGATTCTGACCGACCCGTCTCAAAACTTCGTCATTGGAGATTTTTAGGATTCAGCTTATAGAGAGCATGCGTCGATAACACCACATTTCAAAAGCCTCTATCCGTTTTCAGAGATCTTAACGGTCCAAGATTCACAATCATATAGGGAGGGCTATGGGCCAAATGTAGCATTGAAGTAGACGGGTGCGCAAGGGAACACAGATGTTACGACTGGAAAGTATCGATTTCATGTTATGGAAGGCACTACGGGACATTTCTATGCGAGTCACACTTTCCATATCACTTTCCCAGTCTTCATTTAACCAAGTGCCTAAGTTTTTATAATGCACACTACATCTTACTTCACACCGGTCACACTTATTGCTGGACGTAAGTTTGAGTGCTGGGAAATGATCATTACTTTTGTCTTTTTCGCATTTATTCTGAGTAAGTCCCGGCATTACGCTACACTCGTTTAAACGTTCAACTAATTTTAGAAGATCTGATTTTGTAGACGGCATAAGAACAGTATCATCGGCATATCGGAAGTTATCAATAGTGCATTCAGTGACTGAAATGCCATATTCAAGTCCGTTAAGGCTTCAGATATTATGCTTTCAGAATATAAATTAAAGAGCGTAGGTGATAGAATACAGCCTTGTCTATTTCTTCTTTTGATATATATGTCAATGAATTTTTCGCCTTCAATGTTATACAGGTTCTGGATAGCTCTGATATCTTTCCTATCGAGTTTTATATCTATTAAGATCATTGCCAAACGACCATGAAGAACTCTGTTGAAGGCTTTCTCGTAATCGATGAAACATAGATAAACGTCTCGCTGCTAGTCTTTGCACTACTGCATTAAAACCTGTATAGAAAATAAAGCCTCTCGAGTTCCTACTTCAGCTCTGATTCCGAATAATCTTCCAACTGCTTATCAGATTTTGCTCTAAAGCGTTCGTGTATAGTAGTGAGGGACAACTTAAGTACCTGACTCATAATATTAATAGTACGGATTTCCTTACATCTTTAAGCATTGGGTTTTTTAGGCAAGGTAACAAAAACTGATTCAAGCCAGCCCTCAGGATACAGGAGGTTCATTCATTTTGTTAGGGAGCATAAATGTACTTGTTCAATCAGTTTCAATACCTCTATACGAACACCATCAGGGCCCGGTGATTTTCCAGTCTTAGCTTGTTGCAGCGTTTTGGCGACCTCCCTTTAAGAATGGGATATCCATCTGCATCACATGGTGGTGGTATGGTGCTTCTTGTATTGTCTGCAAACATTTCTATGATATATTGCTCCCGTAGATATTTTTATTGAGCCAAACTAGTAACCGGGTGGTTATTAACATCCCACATT
The DNA here is from genome assembly GCA_927399485.1 of Calamotropha paludella. Classification (NCBI taxonomy): domain Eukaryota; kingdom Metazoa; phylum Arthropoda; class Insecta; order Lepidoptera; family Crambidae; genus Calamotropha; species Calamotropha paludella. The sequence goes on along the minus strand of OV656803.1, from coordinate 11,007,089 downwards.
TGGTGAACAGCATTCTTATAGCTTTGATATCTTCGTGAAGGTTGAACGCGTCATGTTTTCTCTTCAGTTCTTGAAGATTTTCACACTTTTTACGATACCAAGAAGTAAGAACACAACGAACTTCATTTCTGATCTTCTTTTCAATTTGGTTATATTTGACTTTGTCTAGTTTATATGATCTTCGTTCTTCCATGAGCTTGTAAATGCCTTCGGTAATCCATGGTTGTTTGGGTTTCCAATTGTTTGACTTCAGTGTTTCATTATTGATTAATGCACTCTGGCTTTGAGCTGTGACCACATTTCGTTTACTGCTATATGAAATATATTTGGCCATTATAGCCCACTTATTCATTTCATTGGAGACCATTGTTCTTGTGTGGGTTACAGATCTTTATTTATCTTAAGTGAAACCTACGGCCGTATAGTATTATAAAATATATTATATCAATGGCATGGTTTTATATTTATTTCATAACAAGATCTTCAAGCATAATAATATTCTACCCGTCTTATTCCGAAAAGAAACAGCTCGGTAAGTATTTCGTTACTTCGGATCGCTATTTTCGTAGCCCAAGTTTACTGGCTCGGGTCAGCACTGAATTTGTCTTACATTGAAAACACTAACTTTGAGCCGACAAGTTTGGCACTTGGCCACACTGCTTCCTATGAGTGTACGATCGTGAAGAGAAATAAATATAGAAATGGAAGAAATTAATTCTGAAGAGTTATGCCACTGTTTTTGAGAGATCAATTTTCTTTCGAAATTTTTCAAAGAATCCTCAATTTTTAACCCTTAAAGTAGTCTACTTTTAAAGAAAAACTGGTTACTTGTACACAAGACGGGAGGATGTTAATATCATCCTCCTTTGTAATAAGTGGCACCAGACGTAAAAGCTTTGAAAGCTTGTAAAAGTTTTCTTGGAAAACATTCAAAATTAAAGCAAAATTACTGCTAAATTCCTGGCATAACGGTTGAAGACTTTCCTCTCTATAAATCACTATCATTTAGAGCAACTTAGTAAGATATGGCTCGACTATCATCTTGAGATCTAAATGAGAACATTTCGCAAAGATTTACAATTATTTGTATGATATACAAAGAAAGAGAGATCTAATTACAATTAGACATACTAAAAAGGCAGTGTCTCTTCAAACACCGTGATAATAGTGAATTTGTTTCAAAATATAATTATCTTTATTGGGTTTCATATTATTATTAAAAAAATAAAGTGCACATCTCACGCTTTTAGTTTATGCATTTTTTATAAAGTGTGGTTATTGGGATTATGCGGCTTGTTCAAAAGTTATAGCTGTTCTGGCATTCATCAACCTCCACTAATCCACTTTAGGACCCCATTTGTTGTTCCTATAGTATTTTCAGTCATTAAGAATAACCCATAAAGAAACTTTAGCCTAGCTCTGGGGATAATTATAAAGTTATATGTTATATGGATAACCCCAACTAACTGGTTGGGGGTTATCATATAACTTACAAGTTATTTCATAACTAGTAATCGTTAACTATTAATGCCTTTAAGATCTATCAATTTACAAAGTACTTTAATTATAACATGATTGAGTCCTACAGTATTTAGATAAATTTCCGTAAAATTCACTCAACAAACAACAATTTCACAAGTTTTACCCATGTTTAAACCTTCCGGTTGATTTTTTCCGGAAAAGACGGAGCTTTTGGGGCAAGCAAATCAGCTTGAACATAACTCTTAGATGTGAATATTACAGAAAGGAATAGAAGAAAAAAATTAAGTGATTAGAGATAAACCACTTTCAAATCCTTTTTAAACAAGTTTCAAATTTTTCATAGGTAATTACATTAAGTTTTTGAATAAAACAGTTATTTACAGATTTTGCGCATATTTTATTTTATTTTATATTTTATTAACCTTTGTCTTTATTGAAATTAGGATGTTTCCTGATTTCAATACCCTCGCGTAGCATCCTAGGAACAATGCTTGCATGCAATCCTTGTTCTCTAGTGAGAATTTATGGTTTATCGAAACGAAAAGTATTTTATTCTAATGTGTAATGTGCACGGAAGTGTAAGAACTAAATACATCAAATTTGTTAAAAAAAAGTAAATTTTGCCTCCAGTCTACGATAAAAAATTAAAGTCAAATTAAAATTAACTGCATCTAAGCCATATAAAAAGAGTGATTTAAAGTAAAATCGCATCAATGGATGTCAAGCAACTGCTTGATATTAATATTATAGCCAAATTGTGGAAATACCTAAGATATGGCAAATAGAAAAAGTACCTTCGCTCGACTTAAATACAGATATTACTAACTAAATTGAGTATTACTAAATGAGTGGCATAAATAAAATGGAAGACAGATATACAAATAGCTCAAAAAATAGAGAACGATAAGGGGTGCTACAATAGGCGGTCTTATCGCTTAGAGCGATGTCTACCAGACAATATTTGGGTTTGACTTGATCTTTGAAAGTAGTCATTGACTCAGCTCGCCTGATCACAACTGGAAACGAATTCCAGAGACGTATAGCTTGCACAGTAAAATAATGGTTACAAAAGGTAGTACTATGTGAAGGGTTGGGAGGCTTAGATTTGCTGATAATAAAATACAAAGGAGATAAGAGTTTGCAGGCTAGAGAAAATGGAAGCGTTCTTTAAGAAGACGAGGGTAAGTGGGATTGAACAGTATATTGTAGAGGAGAGAAACTATATGAGTGTTCCGGAGAAGTCGAATAGGAAGTCACATGAGGTGAGAGCGATACTGAGATACATGATCATATTTACGCAAGCCAAATATAAACCTTATACCAAAATTCTGAAGACGCTTAAGCTTGTTTAGCTGGTCCTCCGTTAAGACAAAGTAGCTGGCGTCAGTATAATCAAGGACAGAAAGCAACAGAGTTTTGTGCAAGCGCAATTTTAAGACAAGGTAAAAAGTTACGTAATCTCCGCAAAGACGACGCCGATGCGTACAACTTACGGCTAATGACTTGGAATTGCGGTCCCCAACTCAATGTACTGTCTATAGTAATTTCTAGATTTTGGCAGTTGGACTGTTGTGAACAACAACACCTTAAAAAAATACGTTAGGGAGTGAATGCCAACCGATCATGGAGAATAGTCTTGAGCTACCAACAATCATGACTTGTGTTTTGACTGGTTTACGCAAAGACCAAAAAGTTTACTCCATTCAACGATTTTTTGGTGGTTAAAATAGCTTTAGACAGTTTTGAAAGCAGAATTTGATAGTAAATCTGCAAGTCGTCTGCATACAGGTGGAAGGTTTGTCGTGAAGGGACAAAATATAAAGACGGAAGATCAGGGCAAAGTTACAGTTTATATATTTACAAAACAATTTAAAGAACAAAAAAAAGGAGGTAAGAAGAGTGAGGGCGAGTATGTGTAGTGTACAGTGAAAATGTGAGTAGGTGATTGTGGGTCGTCGGCGATCTTCTATGTAGGCGGCTTGAGGCCCGGGGCTTTAGGGCCCAGATGCAGTGACACCGTCGGATGAAGGGTGGCGCTACCGGTAGACAGGAGGCGGGGCAGACGTCGGCCGGAGCTGCTGGTAGACGGGCAGCGCTGCTGGTAGGTCGGGAGGCGTGACAGGTAGGTAGGGCGGCGCTGCTGGTGGACGGCCTGCACCGATTTACTGCCGGCGCTGCTGGTAGACGTGCGGCGTGACAGGTAGATACGGCGCTGCTGGTGGACGGCCTGCACCGATTTACTGCCGGCGCTGCTGGTATACGTGCGGCGCTGCTGGTAGGTCGGGCGGCGTAGCAGGTAGGTAGGGCGGCGCTGCAGATGGATGGCCTGCACCGCTGGTGGTCAGGCAACGTTAGTGGTAGAGAGTGGCTAAGTTTAGTGTAGGTTCTTGAGCCAAAAGTTTGCCTTACGGCGTTGAGGACTTTTCTTGAGTCCCGGGGCAGCCGGCCCCGGGATAAGGCCTTTAAGAATTTTGGAGAGCTCGGTAGCGAGCTATAGATGTTAACGTGGCAACTTTTGCCGAAGAATTGAATGACTTGGCAGGTCAGCTCGGTCTTTTATAGGCCCAGAGCCATTTAAATTTAGATTGTCTTCGAGAAGACATAAAAAGAATAAAATCTGGTTTTCTTTGGAGGTTGAATACCATAAATGAAAGATCGTGTCATGGGTAGCCATGGCAACGGAGAAAAACTTATATGTCAATAAATTAAATAAATACATTTTTAGTAATAAAATGAAGAAATAATAACGAAATAGATTAAACAAAAAGACAGGTTAAAATAACAAGCAATGCCGGTAAGTGTGTAGCATTCTGTATAGAAGTTTTGAGTGGTTGCGAAGCTCTATATGAAAATCTAGTGTATCTTTTCAGCAATTGAGTAAAATATTATTGTATATATATATATTTACAGAGATTAATACGTTTACAAATGATGATGCAAAATGGAATGATAAAATATACAATTTAACGAATGTTATGAATGAAAATCGGAGACTATAAAGGTACATAATATTAGTATACATTACAGGTTGAAAAAAGGGCTTGGAATATAGAATTTATGAAGATAGCAAAGAGAAGAGGAGATAATACGCCGTCTTGAGGACCGCCGGCAGTAGTGTCACACCATGAAGAATAACTTTCGTCATGGCGAACACGCTGCCTGCGCCCATGCAGATAACTGAGAAGCCAGTCAACTACAGTAGGAGATATGTTAAGAGAGTACATTGTAATGTAACTAAACCCAGCCACGTGTCTTTGTGGCTCAGTATGATATTAATTATTAAGGGACTATCGTCCCCGTGAGAGCATCAGGATATATATAAAACATTTCGTATATTCTTTTGTATGTTTAAATATATCATGAATTTTATATATTTAAGATTCACTAATAGTTATTTCTCCCTTTGTTTACTTAGTAGTTACACATAAACGTTTTATAAAGTTAAGAGAGTTTTAAATATCAAAAAATTACATATTAATTACCGTCGCATAGTGTAGCGTCGACAAGTGTTCGTGACTAGTAAATATCAGCGTCTTCGTGACTTCGTCTACACAAAACCATTTTATTTCTCGTGTTATGCTCACGGTTTTTTCTATTTTATTCTACATATACGTTTTAATACAAAGTATCTATTCCTAATTCCTAACGTCAAATGTTAAATACAAGACCTTTCCTTGGCTACGGCATATAAGAATATATTTATTGGAAAAGTCCGTAGGTTTAGGATGTAATGTGAAACTAACTAGGTTACGATTACGGCATGACACAAAAAGGTAAATAGGCGATGGATTGTATTTTTTCACAACCGAATTTCAGAATTATATAAGGTCACGTGTTAAATGCGTCAGTGTTCCCACGAGATGTGATAAAATATTAAATGACCTTTACTTTTATGACAATATTCAGAATTTTTATGTATAATGCGTACGTGCGTGCTGTAAACTTACTCTCCCCTCTGGTATTGATTAAAAATTCAGGTATTTCCTAAATTTAGTATATTTAATACTGAATATAGTTGATACGACGCGATTGGTACTGTGAACTAATTGTAATTTCTTTCTAATATGTGATAATAAACAGGTATTCATTTATTTTGGCAGCCGTGATTTTGCCGCCAAAATGGTGGACATGAGCATTTAGTTTAATCATTAGACACGCTCGGGTAAAGAAATGGATTAAAGAATTTGAATTCAAATTTCAATCGAAATAAAACGTAAAAGATTCACCCATGGATATTCTCAGATTCACACTTTATTATTTGAGAAACTCATAGTAGCAGGTAAATTAAAAAGCCTAGGTATAAATTAAATAATACTCAAATTATTATTTTATAATTATCATCATAATTATAGCGTTATATTTGACTTTTACTACAACCCAGATTCGATAAGAAACCACTTTGTTGGGCTAACATGAAGGGATTTTTACCTTTAAAAGTTTTGTGATAATGGCTTTTCACTAATGTTTAATGCACAACTTAACTTAGTTTAGCATGAGTGACGTGTTAAGCACGGTCATGTCACGGCAGGCTAAGTAGATTTGCGTTTATATTTATACCTTAAAATTTTTGTGGTATATGTAATTCATCAGTGTCAGAATAGTTTAACCGTTAACTATATACCTACTTAATATGACGAAAAAGTAAGTTTTCGTTAACGAGTATGTTATAACAATTAAACATACATTTAGATCAAAGTCTTAGTACAGAAATTGAAACAATATGAAAAATGAATAATTAAAGGTGGTTACTCTCATCGCCTTCTTGTTTTCATCGATTGATTTGTAACTATTTTTCTTGGTATGTAATATGTAACATTTCTATAATGTAACCTTTCGAATTAAAGGAATTTAATGAAAGCGTACTATGTAAACAAATACAAAAACAATAAAAGGCAATGAAGTTTTAAATTTATAACATGACTATCGTTTTATCTGAACAAAATGATTATAAAGACTAATAATTACGATAACTAGTACTTATAACGTACGCAATAACAATAATATATTCACTGACATACTGCGAACAGTCTAACTAGTTCCCTACACAAGTAATTCATAGTGGAGATCCTAGCGACAATTTCTGGAAATTATTTATAGGCACATTTAAGTACTGAACAATACAACAATGGAAGAAAGTTGCGCAATTTTCACCTTTTATCGTTGTAAAAGTCTTCCTAAATAAACAGGTATATTTTTTGTTTCAAGAGAAATAGACGGAAGGTTTTCCATTTCCACCTACACAAACTTTAGCGTTAAGTTTGAAGCCCCTCGCCAAAATTACTTAAATAATCCATAAATCCACTCCAAATGTAGATAAAAGTTGAGTAAGCACCCTAAATTAGTGTTTGAATTGTATTCATAAAGTTCAGGCTAATTTACCATTTCCGAATTCACGAAAAGACTCACCAAAGTTGTAATAATTTTCTTCGTGTCCGGTAATTACCTAACACAGACGCGTACAATTTTACCTCATAAAATAAACTTGTAAGTTAATTAAATAAATCGTTTGTAAAGGTATTTTCCTGTTAAATTACTAAGTTCACTATAAACGCTTATTACTAGCAAAATTACTTCAATTTCCACCTCATAATTTACATGAAAATTCGTCTTACAAAATCGAAAACTAGGAATGACTATTGGAGCATTCTTATCGTGTAACATTGTTAGAACCAATGGTCTGAAAATCCAACGATCTAAAACAATATTAATGGTGGAGACCACTGCAGCGTGACTGGGTTAGAAAAGGACAATACTATTTTGTTAACTTTTCTTTCGCGTATTTTCTTTGTAAAGAGGGAGAGAGAAGGTTGCTTATTAGGACTCGTTCCTCGAGCAAAACATGGATTGCTTCATAGTTAGGCCGGGAAATTTTGGCCTTCCGCCAGCCGCAGTGCCGTATTGGAAAGACTGATTTAATTTGGCTTGAAGTGACGTGCGGTTAATGAAAGATGACAAAAGTTGACGCTTTTGATTTAGTTAAAAAACTATTGTTACATTGGTGTTACTACTTTAGAAATGTATATAGTGCATAACGGCAATATAAAGACATGACTAATTAAATGAGATGTCATAATTTTAATATCAAAATGACCCCTCATCAAATGTCCGGAATTTCGTGTATATGTCGTGTAGTTAATAAATATTTAGTAATTTAAAATAAATACATTATAAATATTTATAGTGAAAGAAATGTTGTGTTTTTTTAAATATGTGGTTAATATTAACTAAATTTGAATTAAAGAGAGATGTATTTACGATATACATAATCAAGTAGTCCACCCCCTTGAGTATATTTGTAAGTTTGTTTATTTGTACAAGATAATCTCCGGGACAACTGAATCTCCTTGAAAAATTCATTCGCCATTGGAAAATGTTATATATGTGCATATATTTTTTACTTGCTATCGTGTGTGCTATATTGAGTAGACATTTTTCTACCCAGGAGAAATCGCTAGTGTATTTGTATGCTTCTTTTTAACATGATTAACTAAGCGCTTGACCGCTATGGTAAGCGAAGATGTAATTTAGGATGTGACGTACTTGTGTTTTCACCTATTCACTCAAAACTTGAAGATCTCTAAATTCTATTTGTCAAGAAACACAGACTCGGGCAAGGAGTTCCACCCTTTAGCGATACAGATTACCCAATTTGCAAAAAAAAAAGGTTAGTGCGGCACTTTGGCATATCAACCGTAAGTCTGGTTGTCCGATGAGCGAATGGGTCCCGGTGGAATAAGGCTGTGCAATTCTGCTGCACACTTTCCAAAGTGTATCCTATAAAAAACTTTTTAATTAAAAGTTACAAATATCTCTATTACATATTTTTTGGTTAAAAATGTTTTATCATTTTATAGTAACTAAGAACGATTATTATTGTTTTCTCTTACTTTCTTTGAAAAAAAAACACAGATACAAAATATTATATCGTATTTAACTCAGAACAATAACTAAAGCTAGCTAGCTTTAGTTATTGAGGTAGGTATTTAAAAAATCAAATAAATTGGCTTAGAACAGCTTCTTGAAATAATAGCGATTTTCCAATATACTACCTGTTAAGAATGGAGAACATAATTAAGCTCAAAGTAAAGTAAATAATATTATAATAGGAAAACCTACATAGAAATGGATAATTCAGAGAGCAACAGATATCAGAAGATAACAACATAAAAAGTATAAACAAGTATTCCAAAGAGAATTTATCTATACTGATAGCTAGTTTGTTAGGGAATCAACATGGTACTACATATGTGTTACAGAAAAAACGCTCTTATTTAGAGGCTGTTGTAGAGAGCTCGTTCTTGCAATATATCCCTGATAGTAAATTTGTATATGAAAGTTAGACTTTTCTTTAACATTTTTTAAGTCATTAAGTTAGTCGTTAGACACGACCTCACTGTATCGCGATGCATAATTTTTAAGGTAAACATTTGTTTACTTACATTTCATATATCATGAAAGAATACTTCTCTGGAGATTTCTATGTTATTATTTGTACCATCACATACCTATTCCATAACCAGGTTTTATACCGTATAATCCTAAACGTTTGTGTAAAAATATAAGTATTTATATGGTTTGCATTCCTAAGTATTCCATGAGTGAGCATAGCTATGGATAGGCAGTGTAGGTTCTGTGTTTACAGGCACGAAACATATAAGTGCATCATTATTAAATTTTATTAATTTAAATCTTAACACAAACATGACAATTAGGTTTGCTCGTCTGTTAAATTACTCTACATAATTTAAACCTGACGGCTTTACACCCACCAGTTTTATTAATGACTCAGTTTCTTAATAGCATACAAAAAGTTTTATCTTAATTACTAAGTATAATCCGCGAGTACGCCAAATCACCCTGTCAATACAGCATCGCAAAATGAACCTTCTCGTCATCAAAAATGCAGACGCTTCTTAACGAATATTCTGACAAAAATTAATGAGGACACAGTTAAAATATAAGAAACAGTATCTCTAGCATTTTTTTAAATAAGCTGTTAAATATAATTTTTTATCCCATCTTAATCTTTTATTCAATAGAATAAATTCTTAATTGCTAGTCATCCTGTGTTAGAACATTACAAAGTTGTATAGAATATATCTGATTAGTAGTTGTTTTAGTTACTTTTCTGCCAGCACCAGGAAGAGAATTTGGGATGTGCATATGCTTTGCATAAACTACTACTTATAATTGGTCCAAATTTTTGGAAAAGGTTTGTTAGATAACTTTTTATATTTACCATAAAATTCGTTTATAATATGAATGGTGGAAAATTTCTTATTATATTAAAGTTGTATCGAAAAATTCGCCTCAAGTAGGATTCAAACCTGCGTCTTTCACATACACGATTTTATAAACACTATACATTTAATTTTTTTTAACACCCTACCTTATACAAAAGTCTCTTTTTCGTATTTTAGCCGGCGTGAGGGCAAACGTGATATCATAAAACTTTAAATGCAATTTTGTTTTTTTTTTAAGTTTAGAAATAAGTTTTTCTTTGACAAGTAGTTGAGTAAGTCAAAAATCCTTACGCAGGATCAGATGAGTACTCAAATTTTAATGTTTTCGGATCGGATTGTTGAAGATGTAAGTCTAACGAGAAATCAAATCATACACATACAGAAAAATATGGATGATATTTCCTATGTTCCAATGATGCAACAGTAATTGGGATAAAAAGTATTCCAGTTGAAGGTCTGCTTAGTAAATTTAGGGTACTGTTTCGTATGATAATTTTTTTCTTAAAAGCCAAAGCAATGTATAAGGTGGAGTGACACCCAGAAGTGAGTGTAAGGGTGATATGGGGATGATAATAATTTATATATAGATGTCAAAAATTAGCTTCACCTGGCTACGTAAGTCTCCGTCCTCCAGAAGACGTCCACTGCTGGATGCAAGCATGCCAAGACGATTTTGCCATATTGCTTACATTTGCTGCTAAAGTGTTTGTTTATAGACAAACGATTTTCGCTTGTTTGATATTTCTTTTACTCGCATTATACCGACTTCATGAAATACTCAACTTTGCATACGAATCACACTGAGTGCTTATCTACTATTTGCTACTCATCCAATTAGCAATCTCTTTATAGTGAGTGCATCAACTCGAGCTGTTTTAGAGTGAGTTACGTTAAACACAAATAAAAGCAGATAGTGTACAGGTGTAGGTGTAGTGTAAAATCACGGGATATAATTAGAGCGCATATAATTTTTCTTGTATATTTTCAGTTTCACATAATTTTAATATTCTTTCATAAATTATATACGTACCTACATATTGAAACATTTTTGTAAACAGAGAAGTATTATTGAAAGAATAGAATGATGACAAGTGTTGTATTCAAATTCAAATTCATTTCTTTATGTCGACCAACAAGGATCATAACATTACATTCAATAGATATTCAATTATATAAATTACATTGTAACACATTAATAATAATAATATGATAATAATAACAATATTAATAAATTAATAATAATAATTGCAGTGGCCTTATTGCTTAGACCAAACTTTGGATAGCGAACAATAATGCAGTTGGAGACATGGGTGTATTACAACAATAAGAAGCATATTTCGCGTTTAACATATTGGAAAAAACTGGTTGGTTGCCTGTAAAGTCGGTATACGGGCGAAAGTTTTACGTGACAACGACTTTGAGTGGTAAAATAATTTTAATGTGAATATTCATTCGTATAGTAGGAAGAAGGATGAAATAATAGTAACAATTTAAAACATTTATTTATACAAAGAATTATATTTATATCATTAATTTATAGGCACGCGTCCCTTCCACTTTTTATGTCTGTCTCTCTGGCTCTTAGGCGGGCTAACCATGCCCGAGTGGAAGGGACGCGTGCCTCTCACTCGCTCTCATTGTAAGCGCATAACGTGAGCGGAGCGTAACGCAGTTTCTTGAAGTGTCACCCGGCAAACCAATTTATAAGACGTTGTCACGTCAAAACTTTTAAAATCTTTTATTTATTCATTTTATGAATGATACCTACTTCTTTTCTGGAAAAACAATGTCGTCCATACCATTGCCTGTAGCAGAGTTTTAAACTTTGGCGACCTCGACGTCATGAATTGTGAGATATTTATGTAAAGTATTTAAAATTAATTAAACAAGTATTTACTGGTCATAATTTTTCGTTGAATTAATTAATTAATTAACTGAAATTTTTTACAGCAATTAATAAAATTGTTCTATAATTAACAATTAATATTGATCAATGATCTAGTTTCATCTAAAGAATAAGTATGATTTTGGGCACTGTATTTCAGATGCATAATTAAATCTGCGTAAGATAAACAGTAATTTTATCTTATTACCACTTTTTCAATATCACAATATTTTAGATATAAGATTATTGCCTTCAGTTTTATGTACCGAATAGAATTGCAGCGTTAGAGCGAATAAAATATTTAATCTCAATAATAAATTGTCCGTCTTAGACAAGAATTGAACAAGTATTACCGCTATCCAGAGTACTGTAAAGACCGCTGCAATAATAATTAGTTTTCAAGTTTACATTAGCGTTATTAACTCCAATATATAAATCCTCCATATTAAAATTGTTAAGGTATCCAAAGTACAAAAATCATACTAAAGAAATGTATTAAATAAGTATAAAGGATAGCTATTTAAATAATCCTTAACAAAAATTAAGCTAAGCTACTTTATAAAATGATGTCGTTAGTTATTCTTCTTTCTTCTTTTTTCTACGTGTCAAACATACGAAGAAATCAGCTTTTCTTATAGATATAGTATGGACATGCAAAAAAGCAAGCATCTCCTTACACATGACTTCTACATCCATCCATAATATAGGCCTGTCAATATCAACAATACGAAAGTGTTGTGAAGAATTATAGGAATAAAAAATACATCCTATGCTTAGCTAACAAAAAAACGCATTACGAAGCAAAATATTAACGGTATGAAATTAAGCACACCCGTAGGTTTCTAAAGTAAATATCTATTAACCAGCCTGGTAGATGCCACGTAACGGCATTACTTTCGCGTTAATGACGCGGTCATCCAATTAGCCGGCTGTATAATCGTGACGTCATATGACACTGTTGATGCTCTTGTGAAAATAGACGCAGAAAAGTGTAGTTCAAGTCAAAATGTAGCTGTAACGAGAATATTTAAAGGGTTATAAGAAACCCTCGTAGCTTTATATAAATATGTTTTTTTAAAGATTCAATAATAAGGATACCTAGCCTAGCTTGTTAGTAGCCCTAGGATTAAATCTCTCTCTAGTAATATTTTACAGGTTTTTGATTTTTTGAGTTACCACCAAATGATGGATCTATACACCAAAATACAAAAACTTATCATCTTAATTAACATCTATTCAATATCATAATAATATTTTTAATTTTAAAGTTATTTTTTTAATTATAATAAATTAATTATTGTTCACGTCAATCAAAAGAAAAGTAAAAAAATATTCTCTTTTTGTGGAAATAACTGCGATTTCAAGTATTCTGCGATTACGTTTAGCATTATATTTCATATTTTCTAAACACATATGACATAATTTGTAAATATATTTGATTTTCTATCCAATAGATGATATTTTATTGATTGACGCCGCTATTGCTAATATCGCACTTCTTGTTATACAAAAGTCAAGTAGGTTATCGCTTAAATAAAACAGAAAATTCATTTCTACGTTAGGTTAGGATAGGTCGAGGATATTTTTAATTGAAATCAATTTAATGTCTTTTTCATAATACCTATTAACAATATACTAAAATTTATGCACTACTTTACTATGAATAATTTAAAATGTGAATTGAACTTTCCATAAAAGCTCACTATAGCAGTTTAACGTAGGAGGCGTAAACTACTTTAACCTAACGGTTAATATAACACGTCGGAATATTAATAATGTGTCCACCTTTAAACTAAACTAAATTTTACCTGAGATTAACTAACGCAGTAATGAAAGTTTGGTGCAACTTAGGATGCTCGAGGGTTTTAATTTTATCACAATTTAATTTATGACTTCGTAGAAAATTGCTTTGTAGCAGGAATTCTTTCTAGATAGAGAGAAATAAACATGTTAAACGTAACATGAATCTCAAAAGCGTAAGTAACCAAAGAAATTACGAAACAACCGAAATAAAAAGTATGGAAAATACAAAAAGAGTTGTATTCCATTACACAGTAACGTATCCCGACTTTGATAAGGTGGAAGAGGGTCTTGATCCGATGTGGGAGGTTCAATTGTGTTTACCTATCATGCTATATAATAATTAGATATTAAATTTAATAAGTTCGATATATAATATAACATGGTCAAGGGGGCTTGAATCATTTAACCCCTCCTCTGGATCAACATCTCAGCCGTAATGAGTCAACTGTTGGTTGGAAGGCTCCCCAAAAGAAAGGGAGGTTTTGCCAAAATCTCCACGCTTGGCAGACAAGTCCGGTGTCAAAGCAAAAGATCATAATCCTGAAAACACTGCTGTTCTTTTTTTGGTCTGGAGAAGGGGTACGGTGATTACCTTCAGTATAATTTTACTATCCCCCTGAGTGTGAAGGGTTGGGGCTTTTCTATTCTACCAGATCTCACACAATAACTACATCATTTTAATAATACAATACGTGAAATTCAACCGTTACATTTGCTGAAGCCGTTCACGGAAGAGTCAGCCTGAAATTATTGTATTGTACTTCAATACCATACTTTCATATTGATTATTTCCAAAACCATTTGTCGTGTTTTAAGACTCACTTAGATGTGAAGGGTAGAGTTGCTGTTGTTCTACCAAACACCACACTAATATCAAATCATATTATAATAACTACTATAATATGATTTATATTTTTTATATATTTTATGCATTTTCAATGCGATCTTATAAGATAAATTAATATAATAGAAAAATACTAGAAAAAATCGACTCGGGTCACAAGTGAATCTCAGGCGGGAAACGAACCCGCAACCTTCCCAATTGTGCTACCGAGCCTTGCGAACACTCGTCGAAATTTTCTAGTACCTTCCTGATTTTACGCTGTAGGCCAGCGTTGTTTCATCAATGAGAGGAACATCCTCTCGTATTCGAAAGAAACATTTTTACAAATGTTTGGTCAATCGATTAAGATGAAACAGCCATGTTAGATTTATATTTTTTTATATATTTTATGCATTTTCAATGCGATCTTATAAGATAAATTATTATAATAGAAAAATACTAGAAAAAATCGACTCGGGTCACAAGTGAATCTCAGGCGGGAAATCAATTGGGAGAGCATTGGACCGGATTTCAAAAGGTTGCGGGTTCGGTTCCCGCCTGAGATTCACTTGTGACCCGAGTCGATTTTTTCTAGTATTTTTCTATTATAATAATTTACTATAATATGATTTAGAGTCAATATTATTCTTAAGATATTATTCTTAAGATATTGTTTAGTAACTTTCGAAGTGAAATTCGCAAGATTTATAATAAATAAAGTGGTAAAAAACTGATGTTTTTATTAAGAACAATATTATAAGTAATTTATAGTTTAAGTTAGATTTTTAGATAATTCGCGATATTGCAAATCTATTTACATATACATAAAATTTCTCTGTAACTTTATTTGACCGCAATGAATCCCGAAACAACTCAACCAATTTTGATGTTGTTTATTTTAATTTTTCTGGATTTGTTCCAACTTAATACATAGTATAGTTTTTATTTAAAATACAACAACTGTCGGGTCAACTATTATACTATAAAAATCTTTGCTTACCAAACTTTAATATGCACTGAAATATTAGTCAAATAGTGCAAATAAACGATTTTTAATTCGTTTTGTCATATTATTATTAACATTTTTTCTTTTTGTACATATTTTAAACATGTTGCCCACGTGATTAATATATAATAAACAATTTTGAAAACTTATCTTTTATACAGAGAAGAAATATAGAAATCTAAAATAAAAATTATATAATATTTTTTACAAAAAAATAATAATAAAAAGCTGCTTTTACACCATATAATAAGTGTTTAACCAGTCGAATAGTTTCTGAATAAAAGTCGAATAGAATAGTAGTCGAATAATTTTAAAATGTTCTTGTGATTATTTACTGGCTGAATTAAGCTTAAACTGTGATCTAATGTGAGTTCAATATTAATCTCTTTTAATTATTCAGTACTAATCTATCTTCTTTGAAATATTTATCTAAATACGTTAGTGGGTAAAAATTAAGACTTCTTTTGACTGCATCTACAAAGAATTTAGGAATGCTTAAATTCGTTATCAATCTATTTTTAATTCTAATATTTCATTTCTTTACCGTTCGGTACTTTATTAAGTTAACACTGTAAATAGTTTTTTAGTATGAAAACAGGTATAATATATGAACGTCGTCTCGTTTTTAGTTGCAGATATTTCGTTCAATGATACCACGAAAATTTATGCCAAATACAGATTGATATTTATTGTCCTTATAACCATAAACATAACTTTTACTACTGAACTGTTTTAAACATATATTATAGTCGTATGAAAAGCATTTTGTGAGCAATAAATGCGGCATACGTGCATTTACGATGTTCATCGTTATTGGTAGAAACTTTATTAACTTTTCATCTGTAAATAAATTCAAAAAAATATATAAAACAAGCTTTTATTAACTGTACCAAATTTTCAAATATAAGCGAGTTAAACTTTTTTTTCCCACTTGTTGTTAAAGTGGAACAATGTTTGTTAAATTCTATTTCTTAGGTATTTTAAGGTTTAGGTACCATTATCTTTTTAGTACTGTATTGATTTTATATATTAATAAATTTATAATATTACAAATAACTTCATTATCAAACCCTAGAATCATAGTACGTGTCGAGACGAATCAAACGATTCCAATTAAGAAGGAGTTGCCTGATTTTATAACAGAGTTCCCATGGCCATCTTTCAGCTCGACCATTAGGTACTGGATATCTATAACTAGGTGTGCTTGTCAAATCGAATAAAACCAGCCCCGATTTGGTTGAATTGCATCATTTCATTACAGCGTTCATATAGCCACCTAGAAACACATATCATCTATAAGTCTACAATTTTACTGTCATCGGAATCATATGTGCATACAAAATTTTAGAATAGGGAAGTGGGTCAATTTTAATGTGATTACAGACACTGGAATAGGTAAATCTATAGAACAATTTCTAGAAATAAAATAAATAATTAATCTAAATACAATCCTGTCGTATACCAAAAAAATATCGAAAATTGTTACCCATTTATCTTTACTTAATCCCGCTGTGTTAACGGCGAGTGCATTATATTTTTATGGCAGCAATTTGGTATTATTGGTTTCCGTAAAATCGAACCTCTTGTATAATAAAATGGCCAACTGCGTAATTGTATACCTACATCGCAATGTTATTAATCAAATAACCCATATATTCCGCAATAGCTTCACGTATTGGCCAAATTAATATCGCCAAAGTTACAAACCATCTGCCATTAACGATACTACGTAAATTATTCAAGCTTGTTCTGCCGTAAAAGTCCCACATCACTGCTAGAACTACTCATGCGTCAACCTATACCGACCGCAAACTGACACAAATACCCAAAGAGGTCCTTTGAACGAATGTTCGTCATATCCGAACTAAGGACTTCAGCTTCCTTTGTGTCCATGTAATTAAACATCACCATATCTAACGTCGTATCTTCATTAAGCACGTACCCAGATAAGTCAGCAAGATACTACGCTTAAGTGACACCTATTAATTACGACGAATCTTTGAACTATCCGATCCTTGACCACAAAGGTTACCTTTAGTATGATGATAATTCTAAATACTACTGAATGGTTTATTTAACAAATTTTTTACATTTTGTTTTAGGTAAAAGAAGCAAGAACAGCTGCTATGAAATGGGCATTCGAGCGCTACGAGGAGGGTGTTGGATGATCCTGCTGTTTATCAGTTTAACGGAAAGCGACTGGCTCAACTGCGCAAACATAGAAGAATGTCGTTGCAAATGGTCATCTGGAAAGAAAACTGCAACGTGCGTCTCAGCTGGACTGGCCAGAGTACCTCATTTGGCAGCCGACATACAAGTCCTAGACCTACACGGAAACCAGTTAAAGTCATTAGGCCAAGATGCGTTTGCAAGCATCGAGTTAATAAATCTTCAGCGCATCAACCTTAGTTCCACAAACCTGCGCACGGTGCATCCAAATGCTTTCAGAGAACTCCGGATACTGATAGAGTTAGATCTTTCTCAAAATGAACTGCACCAATTATCACCTGATACATTCCGTGGCAATGACCGCTTGAGACTGTTAGTTCTCAACGACAATCCACTAACAAGCTTGGTAGCAGAACAATTTCCTCCATTACAGCATTTGAAAAAGTTAGAACTTTCAAGATGCCGATTACATACTATTCATCCCTTTGCGCTAGTAAACTTACGAGCTTTAGAAACTGTACACGTGCACCACAACTTACTTTCATATCTACATCAAAATACATTCAACTTACCTGTTTTAAAAACTTTGACTTTATCTGACAACCCATGGTACTGTGATTGTAGACTAAAAGATTTTCACGAATGGTTTTTGAATAGCAACTTGGGAAATGAAGAGGTTTTCTGTGGGGGGCCAGAAAGAAAGACTCATGTTTCATGGCACACTATGAAAGGCACTGAAATGGTTTGTCCACCTTTAGTCACGTCAATTCCTACTGTTATAAGAACTGAAACTGGGGCTGATATTTCATTTGGTTGCTTTGCACGTGGTGACCCAAAGCCAATATTAACATGGTCGTTTCATAACGTAGACATAAATAACATCACAAACAAATTCAGTGAAATAGTAATATATAAGTATCAAATGAACCATTTCGACGACTATAGAGACGACTATATAAATAAGAGTGCGCAATGGTTGAATGTGACTATTTCGAATGTAACAAGTGAATTGGCTGGAGAGTGGAAATGTAGTGCTAAAAGTCCTGTAGGCGAAGTGTCTGCGTATTTAACAATATTTTTGCCCAAAGCACGGACAGCTACGGCGAGGGTGGCGCCGAACTATTCAACTTTTTTCATATTGGGAGGAGCTATGTTTGCCATGACTGGAGCAGGTTTCATAGCGGCGTGCGTCTGTTGGAAGACACGGCGCCGTAGAGTCCCTCCTAGTAGAAGCTTTACTGATCAAGAAAAGAAGCTATTAGATACTTCTTTGGCCGCTAGCTGCGATAGAACTAGTGCTGATTTAGGTTCGTCGTATGGATTTGAAATGTTTGATAGGTCAATGTCAATGGAAAGCGAAGATACTCAAAGATGCATGGAACCTGTTCAGATAACTATAGAGGGCCCTCCGGGCTCCTTCCCTCCACCTCCAGCAGAATTTGCATTACCGGCTCCTTACGGAAATATTTTTATTTCAGTGCAAGTTTCGAGTCACAATGACGAATACCCGGATTTGCTAAGCGGTGGGTCTACATTGCCAAGGCGAAGTAGAACTTGTTTTCTAAAGTCTGCTTATGATAATATGGGTCCTAGAATAACCGCTGCAGGTAGCTCCACTTGGTCTCTTCCAGGTGCCAACCCTGAGCAAAAAAGAGTAGATAAAAATAACGACATTGCAATGCCATTATCAACGTTTTCTACTGAATTTACGGCACTTTAAAAACAAATTGATACTATGATTTGTAAATAATTACTACGATTTTACTATATGGTTCATTTGCACGTTAAAATAATAATACAATGAATTCTATTAACATATCAATTGTGTAGATAAAATATGACTATGGATTATGTTACTGTTATGAAATAAGATTGCTTAGATTTTTAAATTGATTTATATATCTAACTATAGTGAAAGTGACTGATTTTTAGTAAGTATACGATTTCACTCTTCTTAAGTAGTTATTAATATCGGTGTAATGTTTTTAATTTATTATGAAGACTGTTTTATTTTACTCTAACAAATTGCTTCTTTATCTCATTTTAAAGTTTTAGACATTTACAATAATTTTGTCAGTTATACAGTATTGTACATTTTAGTATAAAGATATAACATGCGTACCTATTTAAAGTTCTATTTGTAAAATTTTTTGATCAAAAACAGTTGCTTTAAAATTTATGAGAGAATAAAAAGATTGCAACCTAAAATTAAGGTCTAGTGTATTATTTATTCTCGTCTGTAATGTATTTATATAAGTTAACAAAGTTTTGTTTTCACTTAAAATGAAAGTAATATTTAATACACTATCAGATTCCAGTCCACAACAGAAGCAAATGGATGTTATACGTTACGAAATGTGTGTGTAAGTAAGCAGGTAAAAAAAAAGAAAACCAAGCAAACACAGTCGAAAAAGGTTACATCTATTTTCACATAAAACCTAGACATAAAAATATAAGGCTTAGCTTTAGCTCTCTCAATACCCGCTAAAACTATTTAGCCAAAGATGCTGAATTTGTGTTTTGAAGTTATAGCGATATATATTGAGATGTATATAATAGATAAATTTATTAATAATTATAACACCTTACCATTCCACGTAAGGTTCAATAGCCACAAAAAAGGTGTTGTTTATTAAATTGAGAGAGAGAGAGAGAGAGAGAGAGGGGAAAGATAGAATACTCATTAATCGCCAAGAATTTGTAGAAAAGCTGATTGGTTTTTTTTTCAGCATGAAATCCGCCTATTGACCTAACGTGATATATTATCTTTATCACACCAAAATTCTTAACAATGTGATATTCAAACCTTATATTTAGGCAATGATAGACTTATTTCTAAGAGAGAATACAGATAAGTCCACCAGTCTAAAGTTAGCTAGAGCCAAGCATAATATTGTGTAGATCACTATAGTAAGCAGATGACACAAAATGCCGAGATGTGAAGGTGATGATGAGAAAATAAGTACATAGCGTGTGTACGCAATTTAACAATCATAATAATATTTCTTTTACTAATTAGCTTAGCCCAAAATAAGCACTGTAAGGCTTGTGTTATGGCTATCAGGGTAACGGATATACATACATATTCAGTTCCAGGGTTTTATTTACATAGGACAGCTTAAGCCTGGGTCTTCACGTATTTTAAATAAGATAGAACGGATGTGCATATGGCGGTGGAGTCGAATATAGGATTAATTAGTCTTTGTAAATAATCTCAAACACAACCGGTAAAGTAGTGATCTTACTTTGACACACTAAGTACTCGTCCTACCAATAAACAAATCAGACCACTAACATAAATCTGACTGACGGGCTAAGACCCTAGATCTGAGAAAATGCGCAGAATTCAAATTGTTCAACAAGTGTCGGAATGTTGAAGTGATCCAGGAATCTGTTTACAAAATAAGACGAGCGTCTTTTTCCTTATCTCATTTTACCTAATGCATTTGCTTTAAGTTTCACTGAAACAGCTTTAGAACAGAACTTTAGAAAATACTTATATTAATTATAATACTAATCGTAACCTATCTGTGATTAAATCGATAAAATTAGTATCAGCAGTCTTTTACCCAGAAATCCTTAATATGAGTAGGATATACGTAATAATCAACCAATTATTGTTCAGTTCTTATTTTAGTTTTTAAATAGTAGTCCTTCGATTTGGAGAGATTAGAGTTCGTTTTTTTAATATTAACAATGTGTAAATGTTATTCCTAGTATATTTTTGTTGTCTTCTCGTAAAAGGAATGGAATCGAGAACGTTAATCTCAAGTTTTATGGCTTCATTATGGTAAGGAAAGTAAGCGGTTTCGCACACTGACTGTATTGCTGGTTTGAAAATCATATGAGCAATGCAATGTTTGAATTTTTTATATAATTATTATTGTATTTAATGCAATGTTATAAAATTTTGCGTAGCTGAAAAGATGAAAAGAAGTGGAGAGCTTGATTAAAATATTATGATTTGTAAGATTATATGAGTCATCATATAATCTTTAAAAAATATAACGTCAAAATGTTGATGAACTCTTTAATCAGAAAAGCTTGATAGATAAAAAATCACATTTAAATAACAATTTTCTACTTCTGTTTTCAAATAACATTACAGAAACTATGTCAAAGGAATTAGAACACACAGTTTTCACAATAGCAGTTTGCAGTTCTTCAAAGTTTGTAGTTTAAAAGAAAATCTAATACTGCTTTAGGTAGAATATGCCATATCGTTTAGTCTTTCAACTTTATGTTCTTGTTTGTACGGCTTCGGATTAAGACAGCGCTATAAGTGTATTAGTTTGACCGATAAGCTTATGTTGCTTGGGTTAGCAAATTTTAAGTAAGTTAAGTTATAATCTGAACAAAACGGCTGCTAAGACGGTGTAATCTTTATTTTGTTCGTGAAAAAAAAAAACAATTTGAATCAACGATGGCAGTAAAGTTTTGAAAATCTCATCTCTCTCAATCTTATTCCAACCGAATTAGAATTTTAGCAGAATTAGTCTCACATGAATTAATTTATTTAGATATTTATTATAAGAAATAGTAAGTTACGGTTATCGGATGGCCAAAATGTCTTAAATCGAACTTCTCCGTGATTCAGAAGTCCTGTTTAGGTGTTAATTCAAGGTTTGATTTCAGGTATTATCACCAATTCGGTCTAGGCCGACATTATGAGTTCGGTCAGCAAACAGTTTTTACTAAATACATAGGCTATTTTTATGTCCGATGCAAGTCAAAGTGGAACATAGCTATACGCGATGTATAGTGGCATCTCTCTTTAGCAGTCGAAAGTGAATCGCATTAAAGGAGTTTAGGAACCTCCGGGCCAGTTGCCTAAGAGCGCGGAGGGCTCTGCAGAGGAGCAGTAGGAGGAGAATCCGGCAGCTGAAAGAGGAGGAACATCCGGTACAAGTTCACAGGAAGGGCCTAAACGTGGCCATAAGGAGGGCCAGGAGTGTGGCCGGGGGAAAATTACTGGTATAGTTAGAAAGGAACCCCTAGAGCCACCCATATAGGTGATCCACGGCAGGTTTCGACAGCAGGCCTCCGTTACCGAGACAATGGACCGCGAGTTGTTGGAAAGGGTGGTGGCGGGGCTTTTTTCAACTAAGGTGAAAGAAATGCTCCTTCTGGGCGCGTTAACGCTTCGCAGGGGTCGTTAGGTCCAAGGCCCTGTAAGAGGCGCCTATCTGGGAGGGAGCGCTAACCACTAAGAACAGGTTGTTCCTTAGGAAGGTGCAAAGAACAGTCGCCACTAGGATTATACGGGGTTATAGGATCGTTTCTAGGGTGGCGGCGTGTGCCCTGGCAGGGACCCCTCCCCTGGGAGCTAGAAGCCCGGATTCTCAGGCAGGTTTACCTGTCGCGTCGGGCAGTAAGGGAAAGGGGGGAAGGGCCTGCCCCTCAGGAGTTAGCGAAGACCAGGCAACAGGTGGAAGCAGAGCTGTTGAGGTGAGGTTCCTAGCAGAGCTAGGATGGCTGAAATGAGCCAGGCATCACCCTCCAGACGCAAATAGGCGCTAGAAATCGTTGAGTTGCCGACACCACTCGTAATCAATTAATGAATGAAGACTTTTTTACCTGTTTTTGATACTTCTTTAGGCGCGTTTTGAAATAATGATGAGAGTAAAATTTTAAGATGCGCACATCACTGTAACACAGAAGTAATAGGTTGAAGTCCTCTTCAAAAGTGACATGGAATAAACCAGCAGGATGAAGTTGGCCGCTAATTGGCTCAAGTTTTATTGAGAACTGATAACTAATGATGCTAGGAAGATTGAATCGATGACTTATAGGCTGCTAATTAGGTGCTTAGCGGACGTGGTTGCTTCGGTAAGTACTTGCACGGGATTGGTAGGGAGCCGACCCCGTCGTGACAAATTTGTGGCGCTGCGGAGGATACATGGAGGCGTGACACGTGTTTCGGCACACCCAGGGGAGTGTCCGGTGTAGTTTTCGCAGCGTGGTACTCTGGCTACTGAGAGGTCGTGGCAGACTTTGGTCTCCTTCTGCGGTGAAGTTATCCTGCAGAAGGAGACCGCTGAGAAGGCGAGGGAGGTGGAAGAAAATGCCGCCCTCCATGGAAGAAAACAGGTAGGAAGTGGTGTTTTTTCGCCAGCAGGATCCCCATATAAGGGGAATGCCCGGGCTCTGAAGAGTCTGGGAGAGAAGGAAAGAGCCTATTATACACAGGGCATCAACCCCCCTCCCCCTAACAATATATTTCCACCGAGTTGGTTTGAGGATGGGGCTTGAACGTACTAAATGGATCTCTGGAATTCTTTATACCTATTGAAATTAGGCTCATTAGATTTGTCGTAACAAGACTTGTTTATTTCACAAGGTCCTGATGAAAGAACTGTAAGGTTATTTATTATATTTTTAGTGTTGTTAAATACAGATAAAAGCTTGATTTTAGTTTAAGGAAAGATCTAAATAGGTCATATTTGCTAAATAACAATGTATTTTTTTAATTGTATGACGTCAGCTTTACCGGGTAACGATTTCCTTCATAACGGATATCCAATGGTAAACATGATGTACAAATCGAAAAATTACCTTTAAAGGAAAATCGGAAACACTCAGCTCTAGACACACGGAAGAGCTTTGAACGTTAGCCAGGAAATTGGTTGGTTTTGAACTGAATACATTCCGAGTTCTACTTACACAATATGAACAATTCTGTGTAATATATCGACTATTTCAATGACAATACTTTGGTATCGTAAAATATGAGGGATCGGTCTTGTTTATAAGTCTAATGTACTGTACGTTCTTCATTATACAACTATACAAAGCATGAAATTTAGTTTATTAAATTACTTTTATTTTCTATGACAAATATATTAATATTTATGACAACAGAAACAGTAATTACCGTGACACAGAAACAGTGAAACTCAAATGACACTGCTCACTTCTTAGCTGTTAAATTTTAACGACGACAAGGTGAACTATTTAAAAATGATATTAGATTGACTCATATGCGATCAATCATAATAACAAGCCTAATATAATCGATTTTTTTGTATTGCATTTAAAATTTGTCGCTTAAGGAATAAAATATTAGGGGTTAAAGTATGAAATTGCCGATTTGTACTGAAAATCTATATTGTTTATTTTTTAAATTTTTAACAAATTTATTTAATCAAAATAGTTGCCATTATTATCTATACATTGCTGCCATCTAATGGGAAGGTCATTAATGCCTTTGCGATAGAATTCCGACGATCTAGACTGCACAAACTGTGTGAAAGCATTTTGTACTGCCTCCTGGGAAGAAAACTTCTTGTCACGTAGATAATTGTCCAAATCACGAAAAAAATGGTAGTCCGTTGGAGCAAGGTCTGGTGAATACGGAGGATGACGAATGGTTTCTAACTGCAGTTCCTGAAGGGTCAAAATGGTTTCTCGTGCTGTGTGAGGTCTCGCGTTGTCGTGGAGCAATAATGGTGAAGATCGATTCATGAGTCGGGGCTGTTTTACTGCTAGTTTTGTCAACATGGTTCGGAGTTCGGCACAATAGACATCTGCCGTTATTGCTTGACCAGATCGGAGAAAACTATAGTGAATAACACCATGCTGAGACCACCAAACAGTTACCATTACCTTTTTATTGGTAAGTTTTGCTTTAGGACACTGTTGTGGCATTTGACCTGGGGTCAGCCATTGCATTTTTCTTTTCCGGTTATCATAAAGAATCCACTTTTCATCACATGTTACAATTCGATCCAATATTCCTTCATTTCTGTACCGGTTCAACAAGGCAACACAAGTTTCAACACGCGTTTCTTTCTGCAGATCAGTCAAATCATGAGGCACCCATTTTTCGTATTTTTTTATTTTATTGATTTGACGCAAGTGAGTCAATATTGTGGGTAAGGTAACGTTAAACCATGCCGCTAATTCCTGGGTACTTTGACTAGGATCGGCTTCCACTATCTCTCTTAATTCATCGTTATTTACCTGTGTGGGCGGTCTTCCTCGTGGCTCGTTCTTTAAGTCGAAATTTCCATCACGAAAGCGTTTAAACCAAAATCGCACGGTGCGTTCATTAGTAGACCCCTCTCCAAACGCAGCATTGATATTGCGGGCTGTTTCTGCCGCGTTAGTTCCGCGTCGGAACTCGTATTCAAAAATAACTCGAATTTTCGCAGTATCCATCTTTCTTGTCTAAATTGAATAACAAAAACAATTGAAAGTCGATATTCAAATGTTTTACATTTTTTAAAAAAAGAACATCATAGAAACCATTTAAAAAAAGTTTCATTCGAAAACCTCAAACCATGAAGATTCTATGTCAATTCAAAGAACCTATTGCAATAAAACGGCAATTTCATACTTTAACCCCTATTACTTTACTTGGCATTCAAAACGACATAATTAATAGTATTGGATATTTTGTTAATGGTGTTTTAGCTATTTTTCACAAACTATGCTACAACGCAACCATAGATATGCATAAAAATACTCTTTATTGCTTCCTCATCATCATCCTTAATTTGTTATTGTTTAATGTAAAACAATAAAATAATATGCAAATGCAAGTTATTAACAATTCAATAACTTTTTTAACAAGTTTATAACGATTCTTTTAACTCCATTCTTTACTCACAACAGTTTATCAGTTAACTTGTAGTCAACTGTTGGACTAGTTTGTGGCATTCCCAGCAGGTATTAACCATCATATACTCTTAAAAAACAAAACAAAAGCTAAAGTTAACTTAGCTGTAAGGTAACACCTTGGGTTCGAATGGATTCTTCGAATCCTTCCACTAAGCACATAACAATATTACTGATACGTGATCCATGGTAGATTTTCCGTTTCCTCATATGAATTAGGCATGAACCACGAAATAATTTTCTGCTTACACTCATTCTGACAGGGGGATAATATCTAGCTTTTTATTAGGCTGGTTATATAAATGTGCTCCAAAAATCGAAAACCTATGTCTACGAGCTTAATGCATTGCTTAATGGCTGTGGATCAAAGGAAACTCCGGTAAGAAGTGTTGTTTTACACTGTTCGTAACACAATATAGTATCTAACTGGGAGTACTTTATAGCATTAGTACAATTCCCGGGTAGGGAATAGTCTTGGTTTCATAGAACACAATTATTAATATATAGTTTCTGTTTGTACTAACATATGAAGCTGTTTTTTTGTATTTCTTATGTTTATGAAATTTATGATTATAGGTAACAGCTAAACAAAATGAATGTTTAATTAATTTAACAGTTTCTTCAGATACAACATAGCAAAAAAGTGATTTAAGGGATAAAAAAAGATGAAAAATAAAGAATAGGAAAAATTAATTAAACAATTCGAGTTAATTGAGTAGATCAAAAAGTAGTAAAAATATCATTAGAAATGTTTAACGCTTATTAAGGAGTCGTTGCAAATGCCAAATAAATCATTAATTACCACCGACACAACCGGGGTGTCGTTCAGTGGTGTGATAACAAAAACAAATTAAGTGAAGCAAAAACATTATTCCCCATTTTAAGAATATTATTCATATCTGGAGTGTAAAATAAATTTTGCATTGTTAAATGGAAAAGAAGTATAGTAAGCTATTATTCTTATAATCCCTACTTCCCTACTAATATTATAAATGCGAAAGTAACTCTGTCTGTCTGTCTGTCTGTCTGCTACGCTTTCCCGCTTAAATCTCTCAACCAATTTTGATGAAATATGGCACAGACAATCTTTAGTCCCTGAGAAAGAACATAGGCTACCTTTTATTGCGAAAAAAAGGGACGAAGACGTTGAAATAGGGGTTGAAAGTTTGTATGGGATTTCTTAATTTTAAAAGATAAAACCATGAAACTTTATATTTAAGCACTTGATAAAATATAATCAAACATTTGTTCTAGAGTTTTTGAAATTTCGACCAGTGAGGGGGTGAAATAAGGGTTGAAAGTTTGTATGGGATTTTGTCATTTTTGGGGATATAACTATGAAACTTTATATTTAGGAACTTGATAAGAAATAAAAAACAATTTGTTGTAGCGTTTTTGAAATTTCGACCTGTGAGGGGATGCAATTGGGGTTGAAAGTTTGTATGAAGTTCGTCATATTGAAAATAAAAACATTACATTTTGTATGTAGGCACTAAATAAGAAACAAAAATCGTTTGTTCTAGCATTTTGAAATTTTTACCACTGTGGGGGTGAAATTCTACAAACGGAATTCCCGAAATTCGAACGGAACAAAACGGATCAAACACTTAAAGTAGCAGGTGTCCATTTAGAGAAAAACTGTTTTTCGCATGGCCAACTATACGTGGCCTGCTCGCGAGTGTCGAGTCCAAACAATCTCCACATTTTAACAAATAATAACAAAACAGCAAACGTTGTGTACAAAAATGTTTTAAATTAGGTCATTTTAAAATATTTTTGTACACAACGTGACGCTGGCCCCTGTAAAGTGTCTCTTGGACATAAGGGACCATTAAATTTTCCTAGGTACTTTCTGCCACTTAATGGAATACATAGGTACCTTATACTTACTGTAAACAGATATTTTTTATTTCTTTTTAACATACCTAATCTCTTTTAATCAAATGCTATACCAAAATTATACCGTTCTTTTAATATAATCAATAATTATTAAATTAATTTATTGTAACTGTGTAAATATTTGTATCACGGCTAATTTGCTGAGCCGTTTGTTACAAAATTGGATATGGATAGTCTGAAATCTGAAAAAGAACATAAGTTACCTTTTATCAAAACACCACGCGGGCGAAGCCGCGGGTGGAAGCTAGTAATAATATATGTTACATTCACATCAATTAGTCTAGCCCAAAGTAAGCATATTATAAGTATATATATAATATTTAATTTTTTATGGATACGTAAGTAAGATAAGTATGCAAAATTATAAGAAATTATTGTGGTTTTAGTAACTATTAAAGATTGTCATGTATTAATGTCATAATCTTAGTTTTTACCCTCAGAAGAATAGCTAAAGCATTGTTAAAAAGTGAAGCAGAAGCAGTGTTGCTGACTCAAATCATTCAACTTCAGAACTTATTTTAAATAAACTTTGAATTAAAAGTATAAGATATATATAATCACGCATATATAATTAATTATCTATACTAATATTATAAAGAAGTAAAGTTTGTGTGTTTGTATATTTGTTAAATTGTAAGGGGTAATCTCGGGATCTACTGAACCGATTTTAAAAATTCCTTCACCAATAAAAAGGCACATTGTTACTGAGTGTCATAGGCTATATTGAATGCCAGAAAAAATTCAAAGAATTTTGTCCATCCGTGTGAAGCCGGGACGGGCCGCTAGTTTTCTATAAATTGCTCGAAGGTTAAAATTTACGATACTGTTAAAAATATAGTGTATAAAAAAGATATTTTTATCCAAAATATATTTTTAGATATTTTTATTTAAAATTATTGGAGCTCCCATGGATCAGCTTCAATGACGCAATGTCTGTTACGCCATAATTACCAGAGTTCTTAACGGATTTCATAATATTTGTGTGGAATCGAATCAACAGGTTTAGGACTAGATCGTGACGGAGCTCGAATATTGAAATTCGCAGAAATAAAAAGTTATGACTTAAAAACATTAGCTCTATGGGATTTCCCATTGAACAAAAAGCACCCTTGTTGAAAGTTTTCATTCTTATGGAATTTTAAAATTTAGTAGATTTATTATTTATTATATTATTACGCTTCGGTCCCATAAGCCGCCGGTACTAGCGAGCTTTATGCTTAGCGATTGAATCAACCTCGAATTTGTTTGGAAAACACACAGATTAATTAACTGTGTGGCCTTCATTGTAGAAGTATAGTAATTGACAAAGTAGCCTTTATAACGTTCAATCTTAAAAATAATGAATAACTGTCAAATTTTGACCACAGGGCGACCACACGTACGCTACGTAACTATGTTTTGTGCGATTCTAATCAAATATATAATCTAAGGAACATCCTATACCGAAAAAGGTTTTAAAACTTTCAGTGACTATCTTTATGTCATTTTAAATTGCTCAAGCCATAAAAATAAAAAATACGGAATGGTCACGTTGAAATGCATCTAACGCGACAGCTGTAAAAATAAGATGTTGTATTGTCCACTTTTATGAGTCCAGTCCCCTTTGCAAGTGGCTGAATGCTGCCGTGTATTTTCATAAAATTGCACAGTGAACGACCTTGCAAATTTTCGATATAAGTTATGGCCACTAAATATGGTATCAATATATCACTACTTAAAAATATTTAAAAATAATAATAAATAACACATTATTGTATACATAGATAGAATACAAAAAGAGACAAGTACAGCAAAGAAAGTATACAATCAGGCGACCTTATTGCTAAATAGTAATCTCTTTCAGGCAACTTTGGGTGATAGGAATAAATAAAGATAAAAGAATAATAGGGGAGTGGGTGTGCATATTGAAAGGACAAATGTAACTATATATTTCGTCATAGTTAATGGTCGATATAAAATAATTGGGAAAAAGAGAAATAAATATACAATAGCGAAAATATAGATGTAAGGAAAGAACTTTCTTCTATCCCTGTCACGAAAGGATCTAAGAGTTTGAGCCATTCTGAAATCCTCTGGTAGTGAGTTCATTAAATGGACAGCGTGAACTGTAAAAGAATAGGAAAAGCCTTCACATAGATACAAAATTACAATTTGGTAAAATATTCGTCCTTTTCACATAGATGAAATAAAATTTATAGCGGATGGTTGTGGGTTCGAATCCCGTCAAACACCTGAGACAATGTTTAAAAATAGCTTAAGGTTTAACTAGAATAAATTTAAAACACGAATCTCATAAACTTATGCTCTGTTCTGGTGAGCCTCACATTTTTTAACTCTTTTCAAGGAGCCCCAAAGTATAAAATAATCGTTTATCGCTCAGTTTATTAACTTACTCTACTGTTTATATTATTATTTGTGTTATCAAAAAGCTCCTGCTGGAATCAAATCTCAATGTAGACCAGTCCAAAACAAAAATGTCCAAGATAATTCAATGATCTACCACTTAAATATATTTTTAGTATCGGCTGACCAAAACAGCAATTAATTAGACTACGTTACACTCAGCCAATCGGCTGTTTTGACTACTACGTTGATGATGCATTAAATTTTGATGTATAAATTTGATTATGTAAAATGTGAAATCGTTTATCGACTCGATTTCAATTTGAATATATTTATTTGCAAAGGACGATATTGTCAATTACCGATGATTTGGTTAAGTTACAGCAAAAACTAAGTTGACAAATTACCATTTTTTTTATGGATACTGTATTTCAAGAAACGCTTTGTAAACAAAAATATATCGGACATGCTGACGCCCCATCGGTGTGCGATTATGTGGTGATTTGTTTAGTTAGTCATATACATACTAATGTTTTAAACCTGTTATTAAGTATACATAGCACAAGAGCTACTTAGTTTGGGACTTAACAATTACTTTAAATTTTTCGTAATTTATTTGTATTATATTATAATATTATGTTAGAGCATACGAGTAATGGCAATCAGAAAGAACAACCTCGGGTACAACGGTATTACAAAGCTTGAGGTTTCTTCGGGATAACTTAAAATGAAACACATCCGTAAGAAAAGCTTTATGATTTTTGAACTTTTCGTTAAATCTCATATGAGATTATCTTCATTCCTAGGTATTATCCCGTTACCATTTTCACTATGATAATAGTGGTTGGACAAATTCGGTTACAGAGTTTTTGTATGCGCGTCTCGCGTTGTACTTTGCACGCCGCACGACTTATAACGATGTGACGTCCATTATTTCAGACAAATTGAAATCTCAACAGCTTTGCCAACAGCTCTATCTGATATGGTAATAATATGAAGAACTAAATATTGGATATAAAAGTTCGCAATTCGCTAGTTCTTATGGCGTTTTTTATTATTTATTTTATTTATTGTAGTAAGTTGACTATCTTTTAAGATTCATACTGTTATTTAGCCAGACACCTATGCGATGTGATTCATAACTTAAAACTATTGAGTTGTTGACAAGATAAGGCTAGAAGAGTTCGATGCGTTTTGGTTAAAGCACTATTACGGCTATTATTGCTAAGTTTAAGTAATTTTGGCAACGGCGAATCATCTGATGGGTGCCCGAAAATTTCTATATCGAGATCCAAATCATCGTTAAGTTGTTGGTTCCGGCTGCATCCACAATCGAAAGCACCCATCTTTGATATTTTCATCCATAAAAGAGGTATATCCTCAGCAGTGGTGCAAATAGTTTGGGGATATATGATGATGAAGTTAATAAATTCAGGCTTATGTAAATAAAGATTAAATTATTAATAAAAATGTACGACCAATAATTAACCTATCATTAACTGTTTTTTGTTAACAACGCTTTAAATACATTGTCAATATTCTATATAAACCCCTCGTGGTATGTTACAACGATTTAGCATATCGAACACGATCCACTTGGTCAAAAGTGACATCTTGACCGATGGGCTACTACCGTCTCATTTGATATACAGTGGACCCCGATAATCCGGCCCCTGTCTAATCCGGCGCCCCCTGTAATCCGACATGACAGAATTATGTTTGACAATCTTTGCTAATATAGATCACGCAAGTTTGAACAGGTCACAACTCGTACGCGCCACGTATAATATATAGACTCTCGTCATTAGATATGTAATTTGTCGGATTACAAGGTACTCTTTCGTAAAAAAATCCGGACTATAGGGGTCTTAGGCAGGTGCTCTATAATCCGACAAATTCGATAGTCCGACACTGCCCTGCATAATGTTTGCCGGATTACCGGGGGTCCACTGTAAAACCTTATGCTGTTTTTATCGATATTAAACTCTGTATTTTGAACTTGGATAATCGAAAGGGGGAAAGACGGTTTTTTAAAGACTGATCATTGATATACCATATTGTTAATACGGTCACAATTTAATAATTCTTGAATAGTTGAAAGAAAACCACTTCTGATTTAATAATTATTTAAAGAACTTAAGGTTTCTTCTGCCACAGAAAGTGGTAAATTGGGGAAATATAGTAATTAATTGTTTTGAACAAAGGATGATCACTAAAGGCGACAAAGTAAATAATGTGACATTGACTTGCCAAATTAACGTAAAAGGAAATAATCTTTCAAGGTTAAGATACTGTCACAAATTAACTGTTCATATCGTTCGATTTCTAACCAATAATTGTCATCACTTAGTCTCAAACTTAGCACTGTCCACTTAATCAACTATGATTACATTGTACGTCCGTCCTTCGCTTACACAGAAACTTATTGTGCTCGAGTCAGACGTCTGCACTTAAATTAACTTGGAGAACTAACTTACTTTCGGAAGACCTCACTAATTAAAATGTAAGTCGGGAACTGGTTAACTGAATCTAAAGCTCATCAAGAATTTCAATGCATCGACTTGGTTGACATTGTATTAATACTCTCTAAGTGCGCCTTCCGCTGCGTTTTAATTCAACATTTAAATAAATTTTAATTTATTTATAATATAACAAAATACCTACATGTTTTTGCTTTAATAAATAAATAAATTATATTTGGGTCGTTTACCCCAATCAAGAGTGAAATGTAAGTTTTTAAAAAATAAACTGACTGGTGCATTTCAAGTAACTTCTTAATGTACTGGAGTTCTAGTTTTAATAACGGTTTTGAGTACAAAAATTACAATTTAAATGCTCAATATTTTCAATTAAAACTTAAAACATCGTGATAATTATTTAAAATTTATAAAAACATAATAGTTCACATGAGAAAATAACAAGTATTCTCTAACAAAAGATGAAATTTTGAGCTCAAAATTATAGCTTCTTTCCTTTAACCCTTCCACCTTTCAGGCAGCCGTGCTGTCCACTATGTTTTCATGAAACTGGTTAAAAAATCAAAAATTGTCAAACGCTTGCAATAAAAAATATTTTATATGAAAACTAACACGTTAAACCTTAAGAATTTAACACTCTTATAGACCCGAATGATTTTCTTTTAAACATCTAAAAGAGTAGTTGTAAACAGAGAAATGAATGTGACAGTGAAACAGTGTAATTTATTCATAAAGTGATATCCTCTAATAATAGACGAATTGATTGGGCTATAAATTAGAATCCAATGAAAGTAACCGGATTCCCGTGATATTAGATTACATTACGGTTGGTAAAAAATCAAGACTAAATACGAAAATAGAAACAGATCCTATAGTCATTACGATACGGATACGAATCCAGGAACGTTGGTGCAACAGGCTAGATCGCTACCATAGCATCAAACGATCATCAACGAATAAATATTCATCATTTCAAAGTCAATATAAGTTTATTATGTGTATATTTCTAAAACTAAAAATTATATTTTGATGTTTAAAATTCAGGAATAAAAAACTTAAACACATGACGGGCATGATAAACTTAGGCTTCATATTTTGCAGTTTTATCTGTATAATCAAATCATACTTAACACTGATTATAATTATGAATCTCGGGAGGGTAGAAAATTACTTATAGAAATTAGAACTTATTAAAAGTTTGGAAATACATATTTTGATAAGGAATGTAATTTTGTCTGTAATGCCAGATAATCTTATTATCTAAAAATTGCTGTCTTCCTCTCTTTCTCTCCCTTTTGTAACAATTGTCGGCTACTTTGCATGAAATTTGAAACACAATGGTCAGCTCTATATTAAATTTTAACGTTCTTATCCAGCAACCTGACTGTAAAAGCTCCTTATATTTTTTCCTATTTGGATTTATTAAGCCATTAATTATAGAAATAGAAAAGCATAATTAATAAACAAACTTTGTTTACGATCATATATGTGAAATATATAATTATTTGCCCTTGTTTGGTGGCTATCAAATATAAGACGAATTCCTGCAACGTTTTTAGCAGGCATTTAAGGTAGCGCTCTGCTTATTATATAGCGAGTTAGGAGTAAGCTTTCAGCGATGCAGTAGATAAAGGAACCTGCAGATTATCAATGTAGCTAGGCGTTCAGTATAGACCTTCACTATAGACGAAAACATCGTAAGGAGTAGTTTTGTAAGGGTACAGATTACATAAATACTAAACACAAACCATAACTTTGAGTTGTGTGTGGAAATTTGTGTGCGGTAAACGAAAACAATTCGAGTCCACAAATATCACAATTTATTAAAACATCAGCTGCTGCTGACCTTAGCATTTCCCTGTCCTGGTGATCTTTGAAGTAGTGGCGGTAGCTCGTGCCGAGAGAGGTAGAAGGTGAAACGTGCTCCACGGCTCTGTATGAATAATAATAATATTTCTTACAGTCACACCAAAGAACAAAGTTAGTACTATAAAGACTAGTGTTACGGATACTAGGGTAACGGATAGACATACATATATCATACATAAATAAATAATATTTATAGAAATATATATAAATAGCCATGACTCAGTTACAGCTAATGCTCGTATTCATCACACAAACATCTGCCCCTTCTGGGATTCGAACCCAGAACCATCGGTGCGAAAGGCAGGATCGCTACCGTTCCACCAAACGGTGAATATTGATGACAACGGATTTTATAAGACCAAACAAAATCCCTATTTTGTTCCCTTGAATTCAGAATATCCAGCATTAGAATACCTTTCTGGTCACAAGAAGCACTCAAACGATAAAGATACCCAGACTACCATTTTTTTCATTTCTATCCGATTTCATTAAATTCTTAACCACTTCTCCAAGTGGCTTTGCATTTAAAGAAATCAGATAGCTATTTACACACTTAAAAATTAAATGATCTAGGCTATTAATATGTGTATTTATAAATGGTTATTTATTTACCCAATGGTTTGTTATTTAAAGTTTATAATGCCAATTTAATTATAAAAAAGTGAAAGCACAAGAAGAAAAAAAAATTTTTTTTGACAATTGCATCATAAATATTCATTTTTAACCAAGTTTCAAGCTTCAGAAAATTAAGTTAAAATAGACTTTTAGATAGCTTACCGTTGCAATAAAGACCCTTAACATCAAAGCGCTTGTGTATGTGTATCTCAACCGGAGATAACTAAATATCTTGGTCTCTTTGAAAATAATAGTCTGTCCAGTATAGAACATCTGCACGTGTTAAGAAACTTATATATGTGTTAGTAAACTGGCTGGGAAATCGATTCTCAGGGCAGTATAATTTTGTTTTGGATTACCTATTATTATGTCTATATTGTGTAATTGATGATTATATGCCAAATTTTTTTTCAGACTCACTATTTTTATTGGAAACATACTTGGATATTGCTAAAGAGCAAACTTCCAGAAAAGCTTTTGGATAATGCTCTACATACTTAACAAAATGAGGATCGTAAGGAGTAGAATTCAATTCAAAGAAAATACTCTTTATATTGTGTTAAAATATCATGTATAACATACCTGCTTCAGCATAAGCCAAACTAGATGTTTTGGCAGTAGACTTTGGTTTATTTACTATATTATTCTCTTTTTACAATATTTTAAGTGATCGGTCTACAAATGATGTTAGTAAGTTTAGGAGGAACATAATTGTATTTAACATTTCAATTGGTAATTTCATAGTTTTTACAAAAGCAATTCGCATTGCACGTCGTATGGTGATTCATCGCGTGTGCTTATGAAACCAATAATTGTTTCAGGAATCTTCTCTGTTGTTTTCTTTCATTTATTTGGTTATCTTACAATTCTATTTCTATAGATATCTTCTTTCGTACACCAGCATAACCAAGTATGGTTAACCAAAGAGAAGCTATCTAGTCACTTTTACTGCAGCTGATGACTAGCCGACTTCTCATACTGTGTCAGCATCACGGTAATATATTTATTTTTGTGTTATTTAATTTATTCGGTCTGGCACCAGTAAAGCCATTGGCACTCTGTTGATATCCTGTTACACTATTTTTGAACAATTTACCTTTATTAATTAATAATCACCTTAATTAATAGCACACGATATTGTAATAACTAATTCAGCCCAACCCTGACTAATGTTAATATCTAGTAGTATATAATTAGACTCTCTGGATCAAACCAGATCTAGTTCACTAAATTATATCTACAGTATTTAGGCATATTATTGAATAGATTGACTATTCAGCAAACATATTTCAATCCTAAAGAAGTCGCCAATTAATGTGTTTTCAATCGAATTTTAATGTAAGTACGTAGTTAAGTAAGAAATTCTTGTTAGGAATCATTCCGATATAAATTACATTTTTATGTTTATTAAAAGTGCAAACATTAAATCTACCAACCCGTCAAAAGTATGAATTATTTAAAAGAGCACAAAGGTTTGTTTATATTAGGAAGGACATTTTGTTTCCATATTCAAACGGATAAAACAGATGTGTTTTTAGCGTTTCTGTACATATTTATGCAATAAAGTCATAGAATTTTCTTGAACAGTTTACCGATAAAAACTGTTTTAGAAGAGATGCAATTCAACTGTATTATAAAAATGGTTTTCCCAAAATATGTTAGTGCATAAACTATTGAGGTTTCTTATTTACTGAGCTATGCAGATCGCCTGCAAAATCGATGCGGCGCGACTTATACATGGCTTATCGTATTACATCTCCCCCTTATTGAGTATGGTGCGCATGCCAAAGATTGTTACTTCCTACACTATTTAAATCATAAATAATTTAATTCGTGTGTTTATATTTTTAAAGTATTTAAATTTTTCTGCAAAAATAATGTAAGAACAGAAAAATTGTTAAAGATGATGGGCTTCAATCACCACCTCTTATCGATTTTTTTATTTGTTATTATAAATAAATTAATATGTTTCCATGTTTTCCTCACTTTTCCAACTTAATCATCTTTACTACTACTTATAAAAATATAATATTCACACCCACACTCTAACAATCTAGGCCTTCATATTATTATATATTAGGTAAGAAAGTATAAATTAATTTTATTAGTTACTTAATAATAACCAAGTTAGAATACTATATTTATCATTTGCTTTACTTCATATTTTATTTTCCTTTTTCAATAATATACCATGCAATATACTTCGAGATAGCTATTTATAAAAAAGCTATTTTTAAAAATAGAATTGTTGTTGAAAATTATTGTAAATTTTATAAGATGTTAATATTTTGATATGTAATCAATCCAAAACTATAGTTTATGAAATGCGGTGTGTTTTATAATACTATTTACAGGTTTAAAATTCTTTAAACGGTACCCATAAAAATCAAAGTACTGAATTCCATTTATGGAATGACGTCAAATACAGACATTTAGTGTAACAAGATTTGTCTGTATTTACAAATCGATTAGTATAGTAGAATATCCAGCAGTTAGTGATAATCTTTACAGTGAGAAGCAAGAAGCGCCGTTACAATAGAAAAACATAAACAATTCTATAAATAAGTTTTTTTTTAGTATTATGTTGAATATACCCTAAGATTAAAATCTGATAGTTTTTTAAAACTGTCATATTAAAGGATTCAATGCTTTAATTACTTTTTGTAAAATATATTAACATTAAAATATGGAGGGCAAGCTAAAAGAGATGATGGGAAAATAATACATATGTCTTTCTCCAACAAAAGATAATATTATCTTAGAAGTATTATTGCTACTTTCATTTTGATTCGTTAATATTTATAATAATGTCCATAAATATGTAAATTTTCAAACATGTACTGGAATTTTTCGTGTTTTCACACGGCTGTTTTTATTTTTATTTCATAAATAATTCATTTCGGAATTAATAAGAGTGATTTATAAAATAAATTATATATGTTTAATATGTCATAGCATATATGTCAATCGAATCTTCTTGTATTACTATAATTTAAATAAAGAGATTTTATTCACCAAATGTTTACTCTCTCTATCATACTCTTAATTGTGCTTTAACAATGCGTCTTGTCTATATATGTGGTGTAAATAAAATAACATTGTAGTGTTATTATAAAACATATTTTTAAATAAAAATAACTACTTATGTTGTTTTCTTTAACCCTCGTTGAATACCCTACCTAGCTTAATAGAAATACTCGTATTTATACATTTTGTACTACCTTCAGATAGCTCATATAGCTGCATTTCTAAATGTAATGTTGAGGATCCGGTTCCATGTTACGGCCCGAAATGATCCAAATAATTAAATAAAATAGAATCAGTACGTAAAAGAAAATATAATTGTACTGAAGAAAATATATATATTGACAACTCTGTTATTTTTCTAGTCACTAAGCAACCGCAACATCCTCCGAGACGCAAAAAGGTATTCAAATAAAATACAAAACGCAAAATTAAGAAAACAATTCAGGAACTTATATCTAATTCTAAGGGGTACAAGCATTTAAGAGAACGAGTGTAAACTCCTTTAGTAGATTTAACTTTAGCAGTTCGACAAATACCATCGATGCCCTTAAAAATCTCAACAATTATACCCAAAGGCCAAAACACACGTTTTTGTGGTGTTTCTATCAACACGACGTCCCCCACCTTTGCGAACTTAAAACAATGCTCCCGACCT
The DNA here is from genome assembly GCA_927399485.1 of Calamotropha paludella. Lineage (NCBI taxonomy): Eukaryota > Metazoa > Arthropoda > Insecta > Lepidoptera > Crambidae > Calamotropha > Calamotropha paludella. Next base: position 10,968,174 of record OV656803.1, on the reverse strand, counting down.
TTTTGAACTAAGAAACTTAAGTATTCCTTTATAAAACGTGACTTCAGATCATCTCTAAGCTTTTGTAAATATCGAACTCTAACATTTAAAGCTTTCCCGTCTAATTGGTTTAAATCCGCGACATCGGAACACGGAATAGGCTGTAAAAACATTCCTGGTGTTAAGGGTTATGTTAAAATATCTACATCATCACTTATGTAAGTCAAAGGACGAGAGTTAACAATAGACTCACATTCAGTTAAAAGTGTTTGGAATTCTAAAAGCGACACTGAGGCTCTACCAAGTACGCGGCGAAGAAGTTCCTTAATCATGCGGATCATGCGCTCCCACCATCCTCCCCACCACGGACTAGCAGGTGCTATTAAGTGCCAGTTAATTTTATACAGCCTTGACTTTTCTTCTATGAGATCCCAATTGACATCTTTCAATAATTTTTGGCACCGACAAAGTTAGTGCCATTATCTGAGTAAATGTCACGAATTCTTCCTCTTCGCGCAATAAACCTACGAAGAGCTAACGGGAAATCATTAGTGGACAGACTTTCTACCACTTCCAAATGAATCGCTCTATAAACACCGCATGTAAACAGGACTAACCATGCCTTAGTTCTGCATCTCAGCACAAAAGGACCCGCCAAATCGATGCCGGTAGTATCGAAAGGCTTGCTATCCGCTCTAGTGCGGGTGACTGGAAGAGGAGCAGGTGGCGTTTTATATGAACTTATCCTATGTTTCTGACAAACTACACATTTCTTGGACACCCTTTTAACAAGTAAGCGGACACCAATCCTTACTAATATTATAAATGGGAAAGTGAGTTTGTTTGTTTGTTTGTTTGTTCCGCTTTCACGCCGTAACTACTGAACCGATTGCTTTGAAATTTTGCAAACGTAAAGATAAAAGTCCGGATTGAATAATAGGGTACTTTTTATTCTGGAAGAAATTGATATTCCCGAGGAAAAACAAAAATATTGTTTGCTTGATGGATGGATTGTAGATGGCGCTGTGTGTCGTTTAAAACAACGTAAAATATTGTAAACGAATATAAACATGTAAATTTAGAAGCCAAATGATACGATAATGAATCCCCGAAAATGAGGAATTCCCGAGGGATGACGTACAATTTGTTTTATCGTCTCAATTGTTTTTTTTACATCTACTTATCCTTAAATCACTAAAGTCAACGAATTACTAATTGGTATAAGTATTAGTTACGTTACTTAGTTCTTGAGGTATGCGATAGATGGCGCTGGGTGTTTTTTAAAACATGGTAACGATGTGTTTTTTAAAATACATAAGAAGTGGAATGATAGCTTACGCTATTTAGTTCTTGAGGTATGCGATAGATGGCGCTGGGTGTTTTTTAAAACATAGTAACGATGTGTTTTTTAAAATACGTAAGAAGTGGAATGATAGCTTACGCTGTTTAGTTCTAGAGGTATGCCAAAGATGGCGCTGGGTGTTTTCTAAAACGTGGTAACAAAGTGTTTTTTTTAAGATACGTAAGAAGTGGAATGAATTATATGAATTTTGTATCCAGCGTTACATCGCGCTTCTTAGATTTTTCCGTGGGAATGAGAAGTTTTCTTATAGTTGTGCTTTATACCGCAATATAACCGAATTCCACGCGGGCGAAGCCGCGGGCGGAAAGCTAGTTATCCATAAATTATTTCTCAAATTTGCCATTAATGTTTGTGTGCCTGCATGATAGAGTTTGGCATGTTTTTCTATGACCAACCTTTCTACGATTTGGTGCTTTGATGGTAACAATATGGGATACTTATAGCATTGTGGAATGTCTTCTGAAAAAAGCTTCGTTTTAACCCTGATTATGCCATCACTATCTATGAAAGTATATAAATTACGGTAAGTGTCATCCTCTTTGAAGTACTCTTTTTGTATGCACAAATACACAGCTTTCTCTGCTTTTTCAAACTCTTCTACCGTCAAGTTACTACATAAACGATTACAAACTTTTGACCGACAGTTAAAACTAAATCTAAAAATCCAAGACACCATCCTTATTATTTTAGTGTATTTTGAAAAATAATAATAAATTATTTGTAAAGTTAACTGACTTAGAACTAAGTAGTACTGTATATTCACAAGGCTTCTCTGTCACGGTTACACTATTTACAGAAAACGGCCATTCCTTCATATTTAATTTAAGCCAACTGGGGCCTTCCCACCAACGTGAGTTCAGTAAAACGTCAGCATCACAACCACGTGATGGAAGGTCTGCTGGATTAAACGAACCAGGAAGGTGATTCCAATCTTGAATTTTTGTTTCTTTTCGTATTTCCTTAACTCGATTTTTAACAAAGACATTGTAATTGGCGTCATTTTTGATCCATGCTAATACTACCGTAGAGTCAGACCAAAAAAAACAAGAATGTTTCATAGCAAGATCATCTTTAGTCTGTCCATACAAACGAACAGCTAAAATAGCGGAGAGTAACTCAAGTCTCGGTATAGATATGTCTGACAAGTTTTTGTTAGGTGAAATTCTCGATTTAGCGGCCATAAGTTGTACATAAACCTTACCCTGAAATTCACTGCGCAAATATAATGCGGCAGCATAAGCCTCCTTGCTAGCATCGCAGAACGCATGAATTGTAAGATCACAAAATTCAATATCATCTAAAGTGATACGTCGTGGGATAGTTACTTGACTCAACGCCTCTAGTTTATTCGCCCATCAAATAAAATTTCTACTTATTGTCTGAGGTACCTGCTCATCCCAGGTAAGTTTGAGTTCGTGAACTTCTTTTAATATTATTTTAGGTACAATTGAAACAGGGCTAGTAAATCCTATCGGATCAAATACTCTGTGTGCTATGGAAAGTATTAATCTTTTAGTCACAGTTTCACCGTTAAATTGTAAAGAGCTGGTGTTGACAGATAAGGTATCGAATTTAGTGTTCCACATCAAACCTAACGTTGACAACATGGTTTCTTTTTCAGATGGACCAACGACCCAACCTCTCAGATCCATTTTGGCCATTGTCATAAGCTCTGTCGATTGCTCTATAAAATTTGTCGCTCCTAGCTCTGAAGTACTAGTTAAGCAATTGTCCACATAAAACGATTGCTTTAATATATTAGCTGTGTCTTTTAAATGCTCCGGTATTTTGTTACTTTCGAGGTGGTAAATAATCGTTGCGTTTAACAAAAACGGGCTCGAAGTAACTCCAAAGACGACACGGCAATGACGGTACGTAATAAACGATTGCAAAAGGATATGCCCACCATAAAAACTGTAAATATTTACGATCAGTTTTATTTAAGCTTATCTGTAGGAAAGCTTTTTTTATATCGGTGGTAAGACCTACAGATCGCATTCGAAAACTGGTTAGCAGTTTTGGTATTAACGAAAGCAAATTATTACCTTTCTCTAATGAATTGTTGATAGAATTGCCGTTAAAATCTTTCGCAGATGCGTCGAAAACTGGTCTAACCCTTGTGGTGAGACTAGACTCCTTAATTACGGCATGATGAGGTAAAAAGTGCCCACAGTCGTCCTCTTCTATTTGCTCTATGATACCGCAATCTAACCACTCCTTTAGAGAACAGTCATATTCGTCAAAGTTACCTGTATCCAGAAGTCTTTTCGTTGTAGAGTGTAGACGCTTTATGGCTGATTCCTTATTATTTAAAAGATTTTTGTCTCCCTTCCATGGCAAGCTTACTTCATAGCGACCATCATTTTTCACCGCCACCGTATCTAAAAAAATATCTCATTATTTCTCTTTCAACTACTTCTCTATTTTTCACTTGAGTGGGATCTTTTATACCAATTGACTCTAAGTCCCAAAGCTCCCCGATGTGTAAGCTATTTATGGTTTGAGTGATGGTATAAGCACAAGTCTTAACAGTAACGCCTTGTAGAACCCAGCCTAACTTAGTTCGCAAAGCAACTAAAGAATCATTCACTTGAACTATCTCTCCTGTGTAAAGAAAACCTGAGTGATCAGCCCCTATCAACAGTCCTATTTGTGAACAATCGTAATTATTGTCATTTAAAGTAATATTATGCTTAGCGAGTGTATTAAAAACCATGGGATCATTTAAACTTGGCAAATAACCACAGAGTTTCTCCTTGTCTAAGACGGAAATAATAAATTCGAACTTACCAGTTAAACTTGCACACAAACTTTATATAAATTGTGCTTTGAAAGAGTAGATTCTATCCCGCCAAATAAGCTATGCGTCAAGAACTCACTGTTTATCGGTTTAAGTCCCAAAGTTTTAGCGACATCTTTGACTATATACGAACGTTGAGCGCCGCTATCAAATAATGCTCGTACCTTAACAATTTTGCTGTTATATACTACATTTATAATTAATGTCTGTAACAAAGTAGAATTATTATTTTTATGTGACAACAAAACCTTCTGATTTGTATTTGTATCCGTACTGCTTTGACATTGATCGTGTTTGCTTGTACGATCATCTTTTAATACATTCGCCATAACTTTTGACGTAGAAGATTGTTTGCTCATTAAATTAACCTCTGGACACATAATGTATGTATGTCTTTTCATACAATTTAGGCATTTCGGATAAAAGCGACATCTATTAGCAAAATGACCAACTTTCAAGCAGATTAAACATGCTTTCTTTTCTTTCAGAAATTCTTTGTTCTGATCTAAAGTCATGGATTTCGTGCAAATAATAGGGGTTAAAGTATGAAATTGCCGTTTTATTGCAATAGGTTCTTTGAATTGACATAGAATCTTCATGGTTTGAGGTTTTCGAATGAAACTTTTTTTAAATGGTTTCTATGATGTTCTTTTTTTAAAAAATGTAAAACATTTGAATATCGACTTTCAATTGTTTTTGTTATTCAATTTAGACAAGAAAGATGGATACTGCGAAAATTCGAGTTATTTTTGAATACGAGTTCCGACGCGGAACTAACGCGGCAGAAACAGCCCGCAATATCAATGCTGCGTTTGGAGAGGGGTCTACTAATGAACGCACCGTGCGATTTTGGTTTAAACGCTTTCGTGATGGAAATTTCGACTTAAAGAACGAGCCACGAGGAAGACCGCCCACACAGGTAAATAACGATGAATTAAGAGAGATAGTGGAAGCCGATCCTAGTCAAAGTACCCAGGAATTAGCGGCATGGTTTAACGTTACCTTACCCACAATATTGACTCACTTGCGTCAAATCAATAAAATAAAAAAATACGAAAAATGGGTGCCTCATGATTTGACTGATCTGCAGAAAGAAACGCGTGTTGAAACTTGTGTTGCCTTGTTGAACCGGTACAGAAATGAAGGAATATTGGATCGAATTGTAACATGTGATGAAAAGTGGATTCTTTATGATAACCGGAAAAGAAAAATGCAATGGCTGACCCCAGGTCAAATGCCACAACAGTGTCCTAAAGCAAAACTTACCAATAAAAAGGTAATGGTAACTGTTTGGTGGTCTCAGCATGGTGTTATTCACTATAGTTTTCTCCGATCTGGTCAAGCAATAACGGCAGATGTCTATTGTGCCGAACTCCGAACCATGTTGACAAAACTAGCAGTAAAACAGCCCCGACTCATGAATCGATCTTCACCATTATTGCTCCACGACAACGCGAGACCTCACACAGCACGAGAAACCATTTTGACCCTTCAGGAACTGCAGTTAGAAACCATTCGTCATCCTCCGTATTCACCAGACCTTGCTCCAACGGACTACCATTTTTTTCGTGATTTGGACAATTATCTACGTGACAAGAAGTTTTCTTCCCAGGAGGCAGTACAAAATGCTTTCACACAGTTTGTGCAGTCTAGATCGTCGGAATTCTATCGCAAAGGCATTAATGACCTTCCCATTAGATGGCAGCAATGTATAGATAATAATGGCAACTATTTTGATTAAATAAATTTGTTAAAAATTTAAAAAATAAACAATATAGATTTTCAGTACAAATCGGCAATTTCATACTTTAACCCCTAATACATTCAGAACTATTATGGGTACTCTTCTCACACCATATGCACTGCTTGTCATTCTGCTTCTGTTCGTGGGCTACGCGCTTCAATGGCTGTTTTCGCTCTTGAGTTGCTGCAACACACGCTGCTGTTGGCTCCCGCGCCTTCGGGGTGTTATTAAAACTGTTCCTTGCGAGCTGAACCTTCTCCTCACAATCTACTTCTAGCTTCAAAAAATCCATTAGTTGTCCCAACAAATCTTTATTTGGTAACTTCGGAGAACGCTCCCAGACTCGTAATATGCTCTCTCGTAGCGCTGATTCAACTAAAGGATAAAGAATTGCAGCATTCTTATCGGTTGTAACTCCTAACGACTCAAGTGCGCGTAACTGTGTATTCAGTTTGTCGTACAGGGTACACAAATCCGATCCTTCCATATTGTGTCTTTGCTGCAAGACGAGATCTAGTAACTTCCGCACATATGTTTGTATAATAAATTCATCTTTTGCAAACCGTGCTTTTAGTTGCTCGATGGCGCTGTGGTAATTGGCTCCACTAGGAGGGAAACTTTCCACTAAGTCAAGCGCTGGTGTTCCAGGTTCTGTAGCTTTAATCAAGTACTGGAACTTATCATCATCATCAATAGCTTTATCGTCGTGAATCTTACGGAATTGGCCCCAGAAACCAATCCAGTTTTCTACACGACCGTCAAACTGACGTAATTCGATAGCTGGCAAACTAAATTTACGTTTTGAAACTTCAGACTCTCGTGAACAAGTCTGAATATTGGCACGTACCTTTAATAATTCTTGCAATTTATTTGTTAACCGCTGGCACTCTAGTTGGCGTTCTAAGCTATTTTCCAGGTCCAAAAGGTCCATCATCTCTTCTTCTGAAATTTTGACAGTGGACAAAGTTTCCTGCAAATACTCATTAATTTCTTGTAATGCCAATCCAGCAGCTGTAAGACTACTAAGTAGACTCTCAATATGCGATTCTTCGGCAGACTCCACATTTTCAAAAATTTTCATTACCTTGTTAATTATAAGAGTCAATGTGCGTCGCCGTATCGACCGTTGCTTTTTCGCAGCTTCTATCTTATTATTATCTGCACTGGTCGCCACTTGTTGAGGATCCGGTTCCATGTTACGGCCCGAAATGATCCAAATAATTAAATAAAATAGAATTAGTACGTAAAAGAAAATATAATTGTACTGAAGAAAATATATATATTGACAACTCTGTTATTTTTCTAGTCACTAAGCAACCGCAACAAACAGATTGAAATACATCAATTGCTTACTTTTAGGCTTGAAGTAGGTTTGTTGAAAACTTACTCTATTGAATAATATTCTAAAACAATTTTTGAATACATAAAATTGGGCTCTATAGATCTTGTTTGAACCAATTATATACTAATACAACTTTCGTTTGCTTAAAATGAACGTGTCATTGCTAGCTGTGGTATTCTTTATTTCAATCCCCACGTTTACATGCACTACACAAGAATCATGATGTACATCTATGCAGTCTACCTAATAACCATTAAAAGCATGACTCAAACGTTTTTAATCCATGGACACACAGAGATATATAGGCTGATTAAAAAGGAGGGAAGAAAACACCTAAAGTGAGGTCCCATTTTTACCCCAGTTCAAAAGCCTTTATCAAATATTCGAAAAGTTACCCTCCAATCAACATCCATGAGCTAACGTGTGAAAGTTTTCTAGATTTTCAACTCTTGCAGTAGGAGCGGCTTTAATTTTGGTAAATCTGAAAGCTGCTAAACATTAACTAGAACGACATAACAGTTTTGCAATAACAAAATAAAATCCGTTGATATTTTTCTTCAAGACATCTGACCAGGTAAGAAGCTAAATGAAAATCAAAAAGAGAATAAACGCTGAAATATGAAGCCAGCAAGAGAAATTGGATTAAACAAAGTATACATAAATTAAGTTCTAATAAAAAGAACCAACTAAGAGAAATAAAAGAACAAGGCCAGAGGTCTTATTCCAGCTTATTATGCTAGTTTTTATAAGTGTTTATGAGTACGTCTATCTATAACATTTGTAAACATTAGATATTTATAATCTTTGTTTTATTCAGTAGGTAGCACTTAATTTAAGACTGATTAAGGATACTGAGCTAAACAATTGTTGCTGGTTACGAGTACTACTTTACAAACATTGATCAATATTAAGATCATTATGAAACTTTAACAATTTTGATCTACCAACAGAGGTTCCTTTTTTTCTTATTGTATGCACAGCAAAATAATACTACATATATAATAAAATTATAAACTTTAAACACAACTAAATTCATCATACATTTAATTAAAGATTAAAGCCAAAGGAATTAATAAAAACGTTTAAAACTTGTGAAAATCTTCAACTACATTGAAGCCCGTAACTTTAATAGCAGGTTTTTAAATCCTAAAGTGTTGACTTATTTCGCTTTATTTTAAGCTTAAACTAGAGAGCACATCATCACCTTGTAAATTTCTGCAACCACTATAAAATGAAAGGTTGGGAAATATCGTATCTCACTTTGTAGGATTTTCACAGAATGTAATTACAACAAGGTTTAAAGTTAATGGCAGGTTGATAAGTCGCTGAATATATTAGTTAACGTTGATGTGTGTTCCTCAATACTATTAAATTGTAGTGCTTATCCGAAACAACTTTTTTAGCAAAACAAAAACCAATTGTTCGAAAACGAAACTGGGAGTTATTTCGGCTTTTTAAAATTCCTTTACCATATGCATTATAGTGTATTTTTTAACAAATAACTCGTTTCCGTCGCGTAGCCTGTCATCCGATCCGTAATCCGCCATGACCAATCCACGTTACACTTCAATTTCAGAACACTCAGCGCAGATCTATTTCGAACTAAAAAGAATGCATGGATTATACGAAACGAGAAATGTAAATGTCACATATACGTCAAACAAATGAACCAAGCTGAAAGTTAGCTTTTTACGCTTAGTTGCGTTTGACTTAAATAAAAGTCAGACATCTATTTTTATGTTTCAACCTTTAAAACTTCTTCTAATCGTTGATAATCTGTATATAACTCCACAGAATCTGGCTCACCTCAGAGTATAAACTCGCAGTGAAGTGTTACCAGACCCCACGGAGTCGGCACGTCGAGCGTTTCCAACGATCAGTCCCATATGATAAATATGTTGTTATTTTAGAATACAAAGAATTCGTTGGACGCCCTCGTTTTCCACTCTATGCCTACCACATAAACTAATCCAGAGTAAAGTGATTATTGCAGCTATGAGCTGATGAAAGAAAAAATAGTTCAAATCAAGCTATTTAAAATTTAAATATGTTTCTATTAAGTATGTATTGTTAAAAGAAATTAAAAAAAAATACACTATCCTTTTCTAACGAGAAATAGTGAAAAATTATAATTCCTCGACATCACTACACTATGCATAGTATTTTAACCCAGAGAGAGAGAGAGAGCCTATTAATGTTAAAAACACGTTACAATTGTGTCATCAACCAAGGGCAAGAACTGATGTGTGTAAGAGGGAGAGCACCCATAAATAGATAAATGGTAAGATGGTACTCTAATATTATTGCCGGCTTTTAAGCCACGCCAGGAAGATTGGTGGGTTGGGTAATCCTCACCGCGTCACCCACGGTGGTAAAAATTTGGGAGAAAAGGTTACTAATCATATCATTGGATGTACTATGTATGTATGTTGGCTTCCACACGTAATTGCCTACATTACATGAAATTTCTGTAAGCCTATTTTATTATATATTTACACACGTTAAAGAAATAGTGGTCTATGTAAAATACGTTAGCTTATATACTGATTACATATAGACACAAGTTTGTTTTATGAATTAACATTTTTTTTGATACAACATTAAAAATAAATAAATGATATGATTATTAATAACAACTGAGCCACACAAAAAAACTGAACTAACACAAAAAAGTCAAAAGAGATATACTTTTATAAAACTAAGTAAGGTCATGCCCTACTCCGAATTTTATGAACAGAGTCAAGGAATACGTTAATTTGGTCAATGACTTCGTTAAGGTTTCTGGATAAACGAGGGATGGAGGAATTGGCATCCATAACAGTGGTCCTTAATGGGGGACAGAGCGGTGTGATAGGCTTACGCGGTACCTTACGTGGAACTTTAATTTTAAATAGAGATAGCAGTATTTGACCGTATATCCTACTCGAAAGCACTTTGCGAGTGACTATCAAATCCAAAGTGTCCCGTCTCTTGTCCAGTGATACCATCTCAAAGTATCTGAGCCTATCTCTATATCCTTTAGTTTTTTTGGAGATTCCTTGGAAGTGAGCCAGGTGCCATAAGAACCTCTTTAGTATTCTTTTAAGGCAAAGAATGTGAATTGACTAATGTGGCCGCAACACTACAAACTACAACACCAAAATGCTTCTAATCAATGTGTTGTACAGAAGAATTTTAGTTTCTGCGTTTCTGAAAATTTTGGCGTTTCTAATAATAAAGTATCTTAATCATCATCTAAGGCATCTTAAATGACTTTTTGATAAGCGATGATATGATTTAAGGCATCTTAGCGGTGATCTAGTTGGGGGACAAAGTTAGCTTTTGGTCAAAATATACTCCAAGATTCTTGATCAAATCCGAGATTTGCAATGCAATATTGCCAATGAAATACTGTTTAGTTATAACTTAACTAATCTTTCGTGTAAAATAAACTTGTTGGCATTTTAAGGGATTTAGTTGCATTTTATTGTTTGTGTACCAATCAACTAAACGGTTTAAATCCTCTTGCAACTTCAGAGCATCGTTTTTTCTTTGTTTTACCAGTGCCATCTTTAAATTGTCAGCAGAGTTTCATCGGTAAGTAATTCAGCAGCAGAATTCACTATTTTGAATTTTTACACCCCACGTGAAAAAAATAACTCATTTGACTTTGCAGGAAGGCTTTGACGCAGGTTTCCATTAAAACGATGATTAAGTTAGTGTATGGATGCAATAGAGTCACAAGAAACCTTTCCAACTTGATGTTTACTAACTAATGGTAATTTTAAGGGGGCAAGAGGCTGCATCAAGGTGCTCTTAAAATTGTGAGAATAATTCAATTCTATAAAATAGTGTTTAGGGTAAGATATGGTAAGCAAAAAAATCCATGGCCAAATCCCGCAAGTGCATCAGATCACGTTGAATAAAGAAGCTGTTCTGTACTCATTAGACGAAACAACTAGTCCGCTCCTGTAGGTATTCCATGTTCAACATCCAACATCAGAAACTATACATCATTTCGTCAAACGCAGCATCACGCTATAGCAAATACCTTATTTACGATGATTGACTTACTCAAGTTGGAGTGGTAAAGACTATAAGGTAGAATACAAAAGAAGCCAAACGGTACCGCGTCTGATCCCGGTTAGGGCAGTTGCTTATGTGATGAATACGAGTATCTGATTCATGAGTAAATATATTTATTATTCTGGATATTACTTATATGTGTAGGTATATCAGTAGTTTCCCTATTATCAATATCATAAAATTAAATGTAGTATCATGAATGTAGGAAATAATTTAATTAATAAACATGATTAGTGTCCAAATGCATAATTACTGGTTTGATAGTGGTTGATTGCTGGTGGCTGAATTTATAGTAGTAATAATGGAATCCTTGAACAATTATAGAAAATGTAATTTAGTTACGTCAAATCACCGCAACTTCTATTTTGAAATCAATAACTCCATATGATAATAGTTGTACTATTTTATCAAACAATCGATAGTGATGCTTTTCAGCTTTTTTTGGGGAGGCCCGCAATATATTTTTACGCCATTTTTTAATAGAAGACATTATCTAAGAAAAATATATTAAGTTTTAACTTCAACTTTATTTATGTTAAAAAAATTCCATAAACTAGAGACGGGAATAGAACCAGTGCCTCCTAATGAAATGGAACGCCCGGGGAAATCAGGAGTCCTATTAGCTTAGAATATAAATTGTTGGCATCGAACCAATTAGCCGGGTGGTGTTGAACTCGGGAAATATTAAATCAGTGAGCGTTTATTAAGCTTTGAGGTTATTGTCGGCTTTTGCACAGTTTTACGGCTATTTGGGTTAAATTTTTTACTTTCTTGCTAAGTTGCTTCACATTACTACAGCTGAAACACTAATTTTTCATACCTTACCTTACCTATACCTTAGCGCTAATGTTAAAACAGCGTTCTTATTTACAAGCATTATGAACAAAAACCATACACCGTTGCCGAGTATTTTCCGTATTCTCCTACAGATATTCTAATAGTTTTTATACGCTGCTACGAAAAACCAAGTGATCCGAAGAAACAATAAGTGACTCCTCAGCAGTTAATACACTATTCATAACCAATAGAATAGGAAACAAATTTGACTTCTTTATGTCTACTGTATTTCCACATAGTAATAATTTATCAGGGACGTCGACTTTTGTTTATAAATCTATTGCCATTTAAGCAACTCACGGTTTAAATGATTCCATTGCCCGATTCCTAAGTATAGTATCTAAAAGTTTAATTTGAAAGAATTTTTTAAAAGCGGTGTTATTGTTTCTCGACCCTCTTAATTTGTATAACGAGCCTTCTATATAGGGCACTAACTCCCAATGATGAAGTTGGTAAGTGCACTCAGGAAATAATTAAACCACCTCGTTGAAATCGTAACACCAATTTGGTACAGTTAAACCTACGTCGTGACACAAAAAGCGTGTTACGCTAGTTTATTTTAAGTTTCATTATAATACTTTATTAACCAAAATAAAATATATAGAAATTTATGAATATAAGCATTTATTGCTTATAAAACATCCTTCTTACTCGTCGGAAGAACATTTGAACAATAACTAACAATTTTGTTAGGCGTTAGTTTCTCAAAGATAATTTAGCCAAAGATGATGGAGAACAGAATTTATATATGCATGAATCTTGAGACAAGTGTTAAGATTTTGTTAAGATATAATATTAGTTGAGCAGATTAAAAGATAAAAGTATATATGTGTGTATGTGTGGCACAAGAAGAAATGACGCTGATAGGTATTCAAATTATGAAATGTTTTTTACCACAAAACTCATGAAGTTACCTCTATAGGGGTCATATCAGTCGTACAGAATTGCTAGTGATTCAACTGGATTATCCCAGACGACTATCGCAGACGACCCTTATACGTGTCAAATTCAGTCAAAACTCCTTCGTTACGTTTATAATGTTACGTAAAGCCTGACTTTAACTCAATGTCAGACGCTCGTGAATGTATGAAATAAACTAAAGTTCAATTAGAACGTCACTAATTGAACGATAGTGATGTTAAAACCCATACTGACGATTTCTAATTAAGTCAAGAACCTTTAGTTATACCCGTTGTAGTGAATGTGAGTTACATGTTCATATATAAAATAAAAATGTTCGTCTTATATTCATTGACCATTTTGAGTACAGGCTGCGCACGGGCAGCCTTCACATTTATAATTGAAAAGTGGCGCTTTCGTGCAGAACAGAACACCAAAAGCCTTTTATTAGTATTAATGTCAAAATGTGGTCTGATATACTCTATCCTCATTGTCTGAGATTCAATAATAGAATAATAAATAAAAAGAATAATGCATAAAATGACTGAAATCTTGAAAAGCATAATATTGTCATTATTTACTTAATTAAAAGACTCTGGAATGTTATGGTTACTACCACAAAATCCCTTTTTTCAACAAAAAGGACCTTTAAACAATCACAGGTTTAGAAACAAAAGCACTTTTAAGAAATTTATCACGGCGTTGCTTACAACGCCGTGATAAACCTTGTTTCCGTTATCCTTCATAACTGTAAGGCGCACATTTTCGCGAGCCGTGGGACAGAAAATAGTAGGTATCATTATTTTCCTCGACTGAGCGCTTGAATAGGTATCCCTCGTTATAACACCCCCGTAGACCCTTTAATTCTCCTTTTGAATATGTTACACGGTTAGAAAAAATACGCTTTGCGTAATCAAAACTTGGGTTCGTGTTCAGGTATTTTCAATTTAGTTGTGTTTTTGTTCCGAAGTGATGAGATTAAATATATATGAGGAGCTGGTTGCTACTGTAATACACACTCGTGATGAGTTTCACGACTGGTTTGTCCGAGTCCCCGGCCAGCACGGTAAACGGTCCCGAGTTCGAGTCCTCGATGTATCATATATTCGTGTGATGGCGACATCTATATACATAGGTATCACATTTATGTGTGTTAACCGTTACCGTGTAACAAGCCTTACAGTGCTTACTCAAGCAAGGCTATTTGACGTGAATTATTTTAATTATGTTTTGGTATTAACTCCAAGAAACTCGTCACGTCGTAAAGTGACGGCGCTTGGAGCGTTCCTGACATTGCTTAGGTGACTAGACAAACTCTTGATGCAAAAACAAGCGCATAAGACGAGTTGTGAAAACCGTCCTTAAAGCAAGACATTCAAATATCGAAACTGCGGTTTCTTTAAATATAAAAAAAAGTGTTAAAAGATTATTTTCCAGCAAGATCCGCAAAATATATATAATACATAATGTAGTGTCTTTAATTTTATTATTTTTATATTGCGCTAATGATATTATTTTATGGTTGCTATTGAAGAAGAATTTGTTATTATAGGCAAATTGATAACTGAATTGCATATTTCATTGACTTAATAGAATGGGGACCAGTCACGTTTTATGTTATGAATGCAGTTCTATAGACATTGAGAAACTAAAACATAAAGTGCAAAAATTTTTGTTCTACCACCAAAATTGACAAAGTTATGAGCAAAATACCGAACGAGGTTCACAGACCGCGCGAACGCATGCGATGACGTCACAATGACCCAGCGCATGCCGCCGAACCACTGCGCGGTTTTATTCTGTTTGCAATATTCGTCCAACAGGGAGCGTAACGACACCAGTTTATACCTAATTGATTAATAACTGATTTTATTTGTTTAATATTAGAAGGTTGTTATTATAATATAACAAATGAGTGAAATGAGGTAGATATCGGTTTTGAGCAAGCGCAATCCGATAATCTACCTTAAGTGGATACCTTCATGGTATTTGATTATCTTAGTAATCATTTAAACTAGACAAGCTCTGAAATTCGTGGTTGGAAACTCAGAGGTAGGTAAATCTCATTATCAACCTAATTAGAACTGCAAGATAATAAGTAGGTACACGTACTTGGACTAGCCTATAAAATACCCAAAAGGTTTAGGTTAGTCAGCCAGGGCAGTTGTGTTTGTTGTTGTAACTACCTACGCTGTTATTTTAACATTGTTATGTAGATGAGTATGTAGAAACTTTACTGTTCAAAAAATATTATGTATACCATAAATAAAATTAGACTTAAATACTTCATTTGACAGGAATGTACCTACGTTCCTTGGACTCGTAATTTCGAGCTATGAATAAACGAAATCGCTTTGTTAAGTCCTAGTATTGTTTCTAGGTAGGTAGGTATGTACTACTTTCTTAAATCCGGTTTATTTATTATAATCTAAGTACCTACTATATATACAGCAAGTTTAGTGGTGATAGCAGCAAGAAAACTTACTTCTCCATACAAACTTCACTTGTGGTCTTCCTAGTCCCTTGGGGTCAAGGCGTGATTATTGTACAAAATTATGTTGAAGAGGCAGAAGGACACTCGAATGCAAAAAGTTTTATTTAAATACGTCTAACTGTTTTCACATGGAAAGCGTACAACAGACAGACAGACAAGAAATTCAATAACAATGTTTTTGGTTTCTATTGCGTGTATGGAGCCCTCCTAACGGGATTATTCAAAAAAATATTCAATGTACAGAATTCACTTTGGCTACAGTTTAATTCCATGTATAGATAGATATATATATATTCCCCAAGGCGGGAATATTCCCCTATGTTCCGGGCAACTTCGAGGAATATTCCAGGGAACGGCACATTTTATTGTAGTTAGACCTGAGTACGACCCTGGTTTTTACCCGAGGAAGGGTTATTAGAAACTTCACTACTTACCCTTTTTATAATTCATTTACTCATTGAAATATACATAATACGACCCTGTATTTTTTTTAACATTGTAAACAAGTTTTACTAAGTTACCTACCGACTTGTTTACCACACGAGTAATGATGATAAAAGTTGGTAACGATGGTTGGTTGGTTGGGAGGTATTTACATCAAAATGATCCTCGCAACAAAATCTTGAAGCTTGGCATGAAAGTGGAATTTTATCATCCCCTTCATGACAGTACACCATTTTTTGCGCACTTTTGAGTCCTTTGGCACATTGAAAAACAGTTTTTCAGGTGTACTAATTGAAGTATTAGTACATTTTATATTATACAGTACTTATAATGCGGCATATTTTCCCTTAAAAACTGCAAAACCACAACACCACCCGCGCAGATCGAGGGAATCTTAATAAATGAATGGCGGAGAGCGCGCGCCCGGGTGGAAAGGTAATCGTGACGTCACATAAGCTATTCGGCCGCCCCACTTTCGGCTTGGACAAAATGTGTAATATCTTCGCAACCAATGGACCGATTTCAATGATTTAAAAAGTATCGTACCTAAACGAGTTATAGGAACAGCATTATAAAGATAATATATGCATTTTCCGACTTGATACGGGGACCCATTTGATACTTCTTGACATCGAATTTATAATATTTATATGACATTGAACTGTAATTTAACTGTTTCGACACTTTTTAATTAATTTCATATCAGAATTAAGGTATAGATATTTATATAACGACAAATTCAAAAATAATCAATGATTTTGATTTTATTTTGCATTTTGATTACTCCGCAAACCATGTAGAACTATACACATTTTATATTATACGTATAAATGACCTTGTTTCAAACAAACCGTTTGCAGTCGACAAACATCGACAAGGTACGAACTCGATTTGCTTGATTCAAAGGGCTACAAGGGCTACGACGGTCGCCTATATAGCAAATCAAAGGGATTTTGCCAATTTTTGCCTAACGATTTTATAAATAACTAGCGGCCCGTCCCGGCTTCGCACGGGTGGACAAAATTCTTAAAAATTTTCTAGCATTCAATACAGCCTATGTTATTCAGCGTGAATGCAGCTTTCCAATGGTGAAAGAATTTTTGAAATCGGCTTAGTAGTTTTTGAGTTTATTCATTGCAAACATACAAAAATACAAATCTTTCCTCTTTATAATATTAGTATAGACAGAAGGACACAGTGAAAGTAAAGTATTACGACGTTCAATATCGGAAAGTTATGAATAGTTAAAACAGATGGAAGTAATCTGTACTCTGACTTATATCGATAAGTCTATGGTTCAGTTCAAATTAACCTCCACAAATAGTTTTTTCATTCTAAGCTTTCAAACTTTAGAAAAAAAAAAGATTAGTGCATTTTCTTGTATCTATAAAATGAACCTGAAACATCTGCGAAGAAATTTTAGCCTCAGGAGCAGAAAAAAGTCAGACAGGCAGGCAGACACATATTAGGTTAGTAAGGTACTTAATCAATGGCATTCGTTAGTTTTTACACAATGATAGTTTTACGATGTCGGATTATCATGCGACATGTGTAAAATTCAAAAATGTCCTCACATAGTCCTTGCATAGTCTGGTCGTTTACGGCAAATTCTCACTGAAACGCCTGAAGGATCTTTAATAATCTTTATTTATAGTTTGCCCTTTTGGAGAAAACTCATAGTGCACCGAGGTAATTGAAGAATACTATCAGAATTACATTTGATTTTCAAGCTGTTTAGTCACTGAGTCGCATGTAACACAATTTGTGAATAAATAAATAAATAAATTAGTAATTTTTTATCGGTTTCGGCTCGTTTTAGAGGCGGCATTTTGATGACTATTGTTTGTATGTTATACTTATAAACATTAGGTTTTTCATAACATTAGGTTAGGTGGAATCAGTAAAAGCTAAGAAACTCATGTATTTTTGGGCAAAGTTGGAATTAATGGTGAAGCAATACGTGTTATTAACAAAATGTCAGTCACAATACCATGAATGGACTTAAAAAATACGTTCATCTCTAGTACTAACATGAGTCTTAAAAGGACTCATAAGACGATTTTAGAATTCCAGGTGCTTGATTATATTAATTTTTTCATCGTTCGCAGTCGTTGAGAGTCGACCAACACGAACTAAATCAGTTCCCAATCACTTATTTTGAATACTTTATACTAATATATGCCCATATTTTTATCATACATGAATCTCCATAAGTCTTCTGTAAAATTTTGTTGAAACTAGCGTAAAATTTCATCTCACACGCAAAACTTAAGGCAAACTCTTTTTTCAACTTATTTATATATAGAATTCCCTGTCACCGTATTTGACCGCGATGAACTCCAATACTACTCGACCGATTTTGATTATATTTTTCATTTTGCTGGATTTGTTTCGATTTAGGTTTATAATAGGTTTAATAATTAAAAAATATTACAAATTATGACATAACTGAGCCACAGTAATGCGTGGCTGGGTCAGCTAGTATTTCCATAAAATCCACAGCCCTCAAAACTACGAATTATAAAAACATATACTATGAAACCACTAATTAACATATGGCGTCCAAATTTCGCTAACCTAGCACAGTGCAGCCAACTTACAAAAAATGGTTCAATACGTTCTCGTAGCTTCCTGAAAATTATAAATACCCGGATTATTTTACGTGGGAAGAGACGCGGAAAATGCGTTCTACGGAGAGTTCAATTACACTCGTTTGTGTTATAAACGCTCTGTCAGACTCTTATGAATTGCTTCATATTATAAGTAGGTATATTCATACTGTGAAATAGAGCCACGCATCCATGATAAACAAACAGTGAGATTTCCGTTGACACAGTTTGAGCTGAATTTACTTTTGTAAATATAGATATACCTGGTCCGGCCATAAGTTCTGTTACAAATGAAAATGCTTTTTTTATGAAGTTCTGTAATATTACTTAAACTTATATTTATATATATATATATATAAAAGTCTCAGCAAAAAATAAAGAAATATTCTATTCGAATTGGCCATCTTTCGCTTTATAACAGTCCTTTAATTTGTTTGGCCACTAATATATGGATTTATCTATATTTACCAATCATTATTTATATTTACCCATCTACATGATTCGCATAAGGCAGATTTTTTGCATGTAAAATAAATAACTGACTTTGAAATCGAATGTTAGCTAAGAAGTGTTGATTTAATCCTAAACAACAAATTGTTACTGCAATTAGTTTCTGTTTTCAATTGGTGTTAATTTTAATAGGTTTATAATACAGTATACATTTAGTCGTAAGATATTCGTTAGCTTACGTTTTGGTGCTGAAAAAAAGAACAAGATTTTTTTTTGAGAATTTCTCAAATGTGATTTAATGGGATATCAATCGGCCTCGTTTGTTCGTATAATGATAACGTAAAAATAAACATAGTTTCTTAACGGAATGTTCTAAATGGTATCTCTTTAGGAAACTTATTTATTTTCCTTATTTCAAAACGTACAACTCTAATAACTAGAATACTGTCTTTGAGTAGTTACGAAACCGAACAACAAATAAGGACAATATTAATTTCTTAATATAAAGCAGAAAAGATATTCAAATATTACACCATTTTTATATTACATCAAACAGAAAGCTTTAATAATATGTTTTAACAGAACCCACTGGAAGAGCTTTCATTCTAAATGAATTAATTCATTTTAATTCTTGATTTAACTTAATGGAATCATGCTTAGAATATTTCGACATCATTAGCACGATCACTCCAGTCTTGTTTTAATTTACAAGTAAAACTTCACGTTAAATAAAAAGCAAATCTTTTAAAGTAACAATTAGCCTAAACGCGTTGTCGATTAGCTGAAGTTTCAAAAAGTCTAAAATAAAAACATAACTAACAATTTGTCGTTTAATCCACGAACGATCCCTATTAATCTACTTCAACAGACTTTGTAGGACAATCAAAACTTTCAACGAAAGAAATCAAATTCACTTAGTTTATCATCTGTGGCCAATCGATCAGAATTTATTTTATTAGTAACACTTGTATCATACGTGACTTTATATCATAAAATATTTTTTCTCTACAGCAGTTAGGCAAACTGACAACGTTATGGCTAATACATAAAGTCCGCATTTTGTAGGAGATTTACTTTAAACGTACACTCAGGAGAGAAACAGTGTAAAAAGCTGCTGATTTTCTGGCTCGGTCCATATTATACATATATTACGAACACATAAGGTGCTGGCGGCTGTCCATCATTGCATGACCAATCAATTTTATCTTTAAGCGAGGAAAATTGGTGTTTGAGTTATCTAAATCTTTTAACAATAACTGGACATTCTTTGAAAAAGATAGTTTAAGGTTCTTTGATTGGTTGGTTCTTTAGTGACCCTAACCACCTTTTATAGGTAAGTAAATTACTTAGTAAAATTGTTACTACTATTGGATCTTCCAAAAGATCTGAAGCTACTCTAAGAGTCGGACCTTCAGCTATGGTTAGCTTGACTACAAGATGATGAGGAGCCTAATCGAAGCAGTCTTTTAATTTAAATTTCATAACCGTTTACAATACTTATGTGGTAACATTCCTTTGAAGGAACATTTTAAGGAAGAGAATAAGATAGTTACTGTGAAACCGTTCGTATGTATTTTAAAACAATTAGACTATGAAGTCGAATTTAAAGTTTCGATGAAGATTTACACAACAAACATACATAGCCAGCCTTAGAAAAAGGTTTTGAAAAGTCTACAAGCGATCAAATGGTGGGACTTAATAGCCCGGCGGTTAGTGTGTTAGGCCGGTTCAATATAACGAATTCATTAAATTGACAATATAGTACTGAACCTTTGTAAGGCTTTTATAAATATAAGGCAACAAACAGAATTATGATGTCAAATTTTACTGAAATAAACACCTAATCAAAATGAAGTCATCATCTCGATAACCCTTATCTTAACATTGCATACATTTTTGACCTAACTTGTTACTTCGAAGTAATGTAATATGAAGTTTTTCTTTCATTTCTTCTTTCACCTTGGAGTATCTTTATATTATTACGTGAAACAAAAATTTTGTATCCCTTTTTAAGAAAGTAACGCAAACGGACGTTTCTATTTAACTTTTGTAAGTAGAAAGTTTAAAATAAGTAATTTTCAATATCCAAAAATTAATATAAATTAGTATTAATTAATATTTAGTAAACCTTCTTAATAAAGTCTAGATTCCATGTTTACCACATTAAGTTCACATAAAAATTATATACTTGTGTACTTTGTGTTATTGAACCTTTGTTTGTTTATTCCGTTCGCTTTAGCAGAGAGAGAACTCAATATTTGTTTATTATAAAATTACGAGTAATTATGAAGTCTTGTTTAATGTTTTGAGTGTGTCGACGTCAAAACCGTGTTTACAGAGAAACTAAGTTTATTGATGTCGCAAATGCTTAATACTGAATATGTGAGAAATCTCATTTAAAAATTAATAAAAGAAATCAATTTCATTATAATAAAATAACAACATTATAGACCTCTCCAAGTGCATGCCACCGAGCACGATACGTGGCTTCTTTTATCCAGCTCTAACAAATCACCCTGCGAAGATCATCACTCTACCATATGACAAGGTCTCTATTCAAAAACTTGTTTATACAACAATTATCGGTTCTGCGGCTAATATGCGACCTCAGATTGCTATTCCAAGTCAATTTAATCCACTCAATATTCAAGTTATTTAAATTATATTCATTTTTTTATTTCTAAGTCTTTGCTGGAATTTCATTGAATGAATATGAAGATATCAGGTAGGTGGCAATATTAAACCAATTCTATTTAAATTAGATAATTTTCTTCTGTCTTCGCATAGGTTTCTGGGAATAAAGTAGCATTATTCTTTACTAGGAATCGGTTCTTTGTTTAAACAGCATGTAAACTGATTATCATGTTAATATTTTATATGGCCTCCCTTGGCCTCAACTAATAGTTTTATTCTCTTACGCATTGATTCTACCATCTCTAAACCATGAATTATGGTTGAAATTAATTTTCCCACCGTGATTCAAACCGATTTGGACATGCGATTTTTGCAAATGGGCCATAGATTTTCTATCGTATTGGTGTCTGGGGAATTTCAAGGCCTGTCTAAAACGGCTACATGACTTTTCTTGAAAAATTTAACCTTTTTTTTTTAAGTTTGACAGGGAGCTAAGTCCTGCTGAAAGATTTCCTCACCATTTCGCCACCGCTTTTTCATTTGTGATAACATTCTTTCGACTCATATTGACTGATATTTCGCGCTATTCATCATTGCAGTCACTGGAACAAGTTGCCCTGCTCCATAATATGAGAAACACGTCCAGAACATTTTTTTATAAGGGTGTTGGTAGCTTCAATAACGTGTGAGTTGAATTTAGTCTTTTATTTCCCTTACGGATAAAATTAATAGGATGGCCTTGCACGATGAAGTGACTCTCATCTGAAAACAAAACTCTTTTCCAATCTTCTGCTATTCAATTATTCATTGCCACTGTCAAAAGTTATTTCCAGACACGTTTCCTATCTGGTCTTCCTGCTTCAAGGAGTCTTCGACAAACAGTCATGGGAGTTACGTGCACACCAGTTTCAGCTTATTCTAACAGGTCCCTAGAGTAGACGCCACCGTTAGATGATACAAGATAAATAAACTTTTACAAACAAAAACAAATTACAGACACCACCACCAACATAAAAATTATAAATACATTAAATTAACACAAAACAGAAAAAACAAAATTCATAAACAGAAAGAAAAGACAAAACGTGTAAATAAAAAGTTAAGCTTACTCTGTAAGATTGTGCTATGGCAGGAAAGAGGCCCCATGTCCCATTCCTTGCTCACAAGTAATAACTAATACCTAATCTGTGCTCACAAACCAGCGCCATTATTGGACTCGGGAGTCATAGTTTGCCACGTAGCGCCACGTACTACTGCATGGCATGGTTTGCTGTTTAGATATATGGAGACAGGAACTCTGAAATTTGAGAAATTGCTTGCCAACACAGTGTCTGGGCGAGAAAATTGGGGCGCGGCCCTCGAGATGCACGGCGAAGCATTTGCCGTGATATCTCAAAAGCTTTTGACAGAGTTTGTCACGCTAGTCTGCTGCGCAAGCTTCCTGCGAATGATATCCCCGCTGACTTTTGTAATTGCATAGCCGATTTCCTGACAGATCGGTCAATCAGAGTAGTTATCGATGGCTGCTTCTCTGGCACGGTGGCTATTCCTGCTGCAGATCAATGACCTGTTGATACTTGGAATTGTTAGGTTTGCAGACGAGACTGTCGTATAGAGATACCTGTCTAATGCAAAAGCCAGCGGTGATGACGTAATGTTGATGAGACAGGTCATGGTTGAGCGAACGAATCGGAGGTTGAGCCACGTTTCCCAGTAGGGTGACAGTAACTTCATCCATTTCAAAGCCTCCAAAACGCAATCGTGTCTTTTCACTGCAAAAAGGAGTTCCTTCAATCTTATTCCTACTTTCCGAGGTAAATCTGTACCTGTGACCGACAGCCTCGAGCTTCTTGCCATAGGGTTGTCTTCAGTCCTCAACTTCAGACCCAACATCGAGTCCAAGGCTCAAACTGCAGCTAAAAAACTGGGCGTTGTAATAAGGCCAAGCAATATTTCACGTCGGAACAGCTTTTAACTCTCTATAAAGCTCAAGTCCGATCTTGCATAGGATATTGCAGCGACCTCTGGGATGGCTCAGCAAAATACCAACTAGCTGCACTGGACACGATTCATCGCAGAGCTGAGATGCTCATTAGTGACAGCAAATTGGTGAAGAGCATGCTTCACACCTTAGCTCAATGCCGCAAAGTCTCCTGTCTGTCGGTCTTCTACAAAATGTATTTTGGAGTGTGCTCATGAGCTGCATATGCTCATACCACCATAACTTTTCTTCCATCGGACATCCAGACGCACTGAGGGCTACTTTACCTTTCTTGGTTGCTATTCCTACGTATCACACTACTTTTATCTCGCTATAAGCTTTCTATACGCTTCTCAACTTCTTTTATAATGCGCACAGCAAAGGAGTGGAACTTCCTCCCTGGGTCTGTATTTCCGAGCACTTATAACCCATCTGTTTTAAAGCCAGGGTGATTAGGCACCTTCTGGGTTAGCTCGTTCCATAGTGGATTCTGTCTTGTCCCCCGGGCTTAATTAAGAGTGAACCCATTGTAAATAAAAAAAAAGTATATTGAAGTGACAATAGATGGGTTTTTTAAATGTTTTAAAAAAGTAATTTTTATTTTCAGATCACGCACAAGCGGCGGCAATTCGACTCGTAGCACTTAACAGTCAGATGCTATTTGTCACAGATGCCGCATGCTTTTCGAAATAAAGATTTCTCTCCGGTGCTTATTCCATTGGATGGTGGTGAGGTGACTATTGAATCAAGTAGGCATTCGGTAAATATTGCTTTCCGATGCACAGATTGGTTTAAGGACTGTGTTTGATTATTTAAGAATGGTTAACCATCCCTCTTTGTTGCTCAGTTGATAATAAGATAACCAAAACCAAGGACCAAGATTAGAAATCGAGACCTAGAAACGAGATTTAGCGCAAAAAGTAGGATTGCTATCATTGCATTAAGTGACCTTCAAAGGTAGACTAAGAGCATAGCCTCCATAAACAAGAGGCTAGTATCAATATTGGCAAAATATTTTTTTTATATAGGCAGTTGTTTTATCGTGCTGGGTTGAGGTATGTTAAAATAAGAAAGCTTCAGATTGCGCCGCAGTTTTGCCGACTTTAAGCAGACGCCTGTCGGTAGAGCAGAAACTGAGCTATACTCAATACTAACTTTAAATGTGCATAACAGATCATATCACTAGCTTACTGTTTTTTCAAAAATTAAAATTGAATAATTAAATTGCAGACAACTCACTACAGTCATTTATTTCAAATTAATCAGAGCTGGGAGTACGAATATTAAACAGCGTACAGGATAGATAAATTAAGTATGTGAATATTTAATCCTTGCGGGTTTTCAACCCACAACCATAAGTCAACGAGTCGACAGGAGCTAGAATAAACGGACCTCGGTAGAATACAAATATAGCTATTAAAGTGAATCAATTATAAACGGATCGCTAAACGTGTTTTTATTTTTTTCATATTTAATCCTGACATTTTCACCGCTATTCAAGACCTGTTAAGAAGCGTGAATTTTACGAATTTTAAGAGTGAAACGATTTTTTTTGTATTCTATGGATTCGCCGTGCGGGTGTCAGGTCCATCGTGTGGCAGAAAGAGAAACTCCAAGTAGATCCCGAGACTCATCACACGGGTTAAGGGGCCCCTTTCCGATGAACATCAAAACTCACCTTCACTACTCGCTTTTCTCTCCCTGCCCCGCCAGGTCTAGTAAGAACCTGCTAATGCAGCTTTAGATGCTCATTCTAATATAGAACTTTCTGCAGTTCTGGATTAGTGAGATTTTGCTGGTATACCTCTCGCTCCTACTTTTACAGAATAAAGACTAACTACAAAACCGTTTTTTGGTAATTCATTTAGGAGGTTTTAATATTTGTTTTGTTTCATCCATGTTAGTTTCCTACGGCACGATAAGCTCTGCAAGTACTATACTTACACCCACATCCTCTGGGATTTTATAGTGCTTTCTTGGGTGCCCATTAAAATAGTCCAGGTGCTTTACTCAGGATTGAGTAAGGCTTGTTCTTGGAATTTGTAGTAGAGCCATCTTTAATAAAGTAAATTTGTCTTATGATTGTGGTCAGTCTTTTTGGGCTCTAGCTAGCGTAAGGCTTATGGCTTCACGTATAAGTCAAAACCCATTGTCATGGCGGTGTGAGTAATGACTCCCTATTAAGGAGCACCTTGCATCCACCAATAAGTGCTTTGATGTGTATATCGCTTCTCCACAAGTGTAGTAACTTTTTTGAGAGGCTTTTCTCCACCTATTCAACTGAACTATTTCAAACAGCTCACTCCCATAGATTCTTTTGTTTTCTTGGGAGCCTTTTGTATAACAGATTAAATTCTTTGCTCTATATTCATTCCATGAACAAATTTCAGTGTAAGAAAACCATACAAGACTGTTTAAAAGGCAAAAGTTATGACGATACAGATAAATTGTTGCAAGTTGTTACTTAATAGAAATTATGTATATGAAGCGGATGCAAATCACGCACGTGAACAATACACACATAAACACTACAGTTCTGACTTTTATTCTATTTTTATTGTTTTTGAAACAAATATCTTAACTTAGCACTAACACATTTAATACCTAAGATACAAGTAATAGTAAGTAATGCATCACTAACCCCAATTTATTTTATGTTAACTCATCAACCTGTTTACAATTCAATAATAATATAATGTTCAGTATATAATTATAATATAATTATTTTATATTAGTAATTGGTTAATAAATAAGATGTTAAACGTTTCTAGGCTAACCTTATTTGAGAATACATTAATTATTTATTTACTTTACTAATTTATTCTGGTCTGGAAGGGTCATTTGGAAGGCATTAAGATAGAATTTCAATAGGGTAGGAGACCAATCATACAGCAAGGGACGCTATTGCAGAGCTAACGGGATGTAATTCTCAACTATTTTTAGCCACTTCAAAATTTATTGCGTACACTTTATAACAATCATTTTCGTAGAAAAGATTTTACTATGTCTCGGTTTTCCCTTTTCTTTCTCGCACCCGACTCAGCTCTATTTATACAAGTAAATTATATGAACGAATTATAAATATAGGAAGTATATATAATAGAGATCTTTTCATAAAAAAACAGTTTAAAAGTTTACCAGAAAAGTTGTATTCATATGATTCTCTGGTTCCGCAATTGATCTCACCGAACCAGTCCCGTGGAATGCAATAACTTGATACTTTGAGCGTTCACACTCTTTGATGTCTCCAATCCGATTAACGAATCTGTTTGTGTTAGGAAACCTCTTTGTGCTTTCAATACGGATCAAAATTGTATTTCTATTGTCCGGATGACATATTTTATTCCATTTATCTTTTCTTATGTAAAAACCAGAACTGATGTAACATTTATGCATTATGCATATGATGCATAAAATTTTAAAAAAATCCTTAAATATTTGTATCGTTGATATGATCATCAACATACTATTTTGTGTTCTAAAATTCCTAAAATCAAAGATATCCGAAGTTTTATAACTTAACTTCAATAATTTGTATGATATATTTTTCGCTCACTTGATTATCGTTGAGAGGTATAAAAGATTCGGTACAGTGAATAAAAAAGTAAAGACAATAAATGAATTATTTCCTGAACTTTTCCTAAGGCTGTGCTAAAAAGCCGTGTTTTACGCAAAAATCATGACTCTTGATCGTTGCAAAGTTTTCTATAGGTTTCAATTTAATAACGAGCACAAAAATGTAAAACAAAGGCAGCCATTTTCTTATAAAGTTCTCTTCGAAATTCTGCGCAGGCCAATAATATGACAATTATTTCAATTTGATACTTCCACACGTTCTTCAGAAAATAATTTTAACACCCAGATAGACGACCACCGGGCGACAAGCTTTTCTTTCTCCTCGTCTGTGGAAATAAAAAAAAATGTTAATTTAAATAAAAAGTTTTATCATATAACCAAAAACGCATTTATTTTCATATCTTTACGATTCGTCTTCTTTTTGTTTTCTTTGTATAGAAGTATAAAAACAAAATTAAATTTTACAATAGTTAGAAAAAATACAACAAAAGACATTTAATTATTTTTTGGGGTATGAACTTATAAGAAAGCTCATCTTTTTAAATCTCATGGATGGGTGTGATTAATTAATGATTTTTAGAAAAGTAGAACCCATTATAATATTCATATCATTTTTTAATATTTTCTTTAATAAAATGGTTATCCATTGCCATCTAGCACCGGGGACTACTTGGAGCAGTTTTGTTTACTACAAGAAATGGGAATATATAACGGTATTTAAATCTTGCTTTATTATATAAGATAAAGTTCCGTGCGTGAAGTGTTATGAAAAAAAAAGAGTACTGGCAATATCTTTCATACAAAGACTTACAAAATACTGTATCACAAAGGAAATTGCAGGTAAATCAAATAAGACATTTCAAGTTAGATTTTCTTCTTAAATTTAAAAATGGGTGAAGATTATCCGATTTCATAATTAATAATAAATCAAAGTATTTTCCTCACTTAGTTCAGGTGGAAGAAAATCCTCTTAGGTAATGCGATTAAGGATCAACCTCAGACAGTGGCGCTGACCTCGGCTTGACATCTTCAAATTAACTGCAGCTAAAACAAATTACTGTATACCTTATCTTAAGTTTCTTTAAGCCCAGACTTGCTAGCTTTTTGTATTTACTAACTTACTTATTTACTTTTACATTTTTTGACGTTTGTAGAAAAAATCATTGAATAATACAATTAATGGATAATTATAAGAAATGGCAATAATAACACAAATATAATTTGAGTCCAATGAATAAACAATTATAAATTAAAAATCAAAGTTTAATTAAAAATAAAAACGCAAGCATAATAAAAAATGCACCAAATAAGTTTTAGTTATAGTTTAATAAAAGAACACAAATTAAAGAATCTAAATAGGAAAATGGTCTTTATTCCAAATCAATTAATTATGCGCATTATAATATATAAGAATTAATTAAATTTAAAATTAAATTCAAATAATTTGGAGCTTATCTGAGTTGGCTTAGTCTCATATTAGAATATGCGCTCGTTGCGAAAATATCTCAAACAAATCATTTATGATTAAAGTTAATGTTTTAGTTCGTTTATATATAATGATTATAGAATTTTTAACAAAGATATTTAAAATAAGTTGAAGCGAAATAAAATGAAGACTTATTTATTTAAAAAACTCCATTATTAAAAACATTTTTTTATATATCACATCATATTTAATCAATACATTCAAACTATGTTTTATTATTTTATTTTTGATTGTTGATTCCGAGGTAACGAGGCAGCCGTTTTTAAAACAAATAATTACAAAATATTTTAATAACTATTAAATGATCAAATTGTTGAAAGTATTTGTACTGATACAGTGCTTTTGTTGGGAGTATTTGTACTAATACAGTGCTTTTGTTAGCGTTTCATCGTATCTTTGTGTAAATGTTCACATCCTTACTAATATTATAAATCGGAAAGTGAGTTTGTTTGTTTGTTTGTTCCGCTTTCACGCCGTAACTACTGAACCGATTGCTTTGAAATTTTGCAGACCTAAAGATAAAAGTCCGAATTAAATAATAGGGTACTTTTTATCCTGAAAAAAAAAATATTCCCGAGGAAAAACAAAAAATTGTTTGCTTGAGGGATGGATTGTAGATGGCGCTGTGTGTCGTTTAAAACAAGGTAAAATATTGCAAATGAATATAAACATGTAAATTTAGAAGCTAAATGATACGATAATGAATCCACGAAAATGAGGAATTTCCGAGGGATGACGTACAATTTGTTTTATCGTCTAAATTTTTTTTTTAATTGCTGGAGTACACTTGGAAAAACATTGTTTTTCGCATGGTCAGCTCTATGTAGCGTGTTCCCGGGTTTCCAGTGCCCAAAATCTGCATGTTTTTGCTCCACAAGGGAAAACATATAATATAGTGTACCATTCATTTTTGGTTTAACAACTAATTGTATCCAGCGTTACATTGCGCTTCTTAGATTTTTCCGTGGGAATGAGAAGTTTTCTTATAGTTGTGCTTTTTACCGCAATATAACCGAATTCCACGCGGGCGAAGCCGCGGGCGGAAAGCTAGTTTTTTAATAAAATGATTAAGTTGTATGTCGAATTAATATTGTGGATTGTAATCCAAAAATTATAGTTCGAGTTAAGGGTGTAGTACTCTCATGGTACGTATATAATTCAAATAGAGTACTTACACACGCAAAGCGTAAAACCGAGAACGAAGTGCACTTGAACGACCGTCCTTGCAAATCCGTCAACAACTTCACTTTAAACCAATAACGAATCTCATGGTTTTGTACTCAGAAATTTTAGCGGATAAATTTTGGTTTCATTTTGCCTCAAATTATTTTTTGGGTAAACTTAGTATTCATGCTGTTTACTCCCGAACATTTTGATTGTAAGTGTTGTTATTTGTTTCGTATAAACGGATTATTAACGCATTTAATCTTCTTTCAGGATTCATGAAACAAGACATCAAGTCGTCCAAATTAATAAAAGAAAAGGTCACGCGAGCTGACGATATTGTGTTATGAAGTAAACGTTTAAATACCCCACGATCATTATATAAGTTTTCCAGTTTTCTGTGGAAATACGGAAGAAGCTGCAACCTAAAAAACAATGCAAAATAAGTGGGTAATCAACCAGTAAAATATTGTTTGTTTTTGTTTGAAACAAAGTTTTAGTCATTTCCATAAATTCAAATCAACGATTTTGCCTTGATCCTTTATTTCCTGACGATCATGTAGTCTGAACTCTAACCTTATTTTTGTAGACAAACCCAGAAATTAAATTTGTAAAATAGAACAGAATGGATTTTTTTATTTGTGAAACATAGTTAAAATACGATTATCATTGGTGTTAAAGTAATTATTACAGTATCACTACATTTCCGGCTTTGTCAAGGTATACAAATATGTTTTAATAATCACATTAAAATACAAATGTCAGTATACAAATTAAATAAAACCATGTCTAACTATTTCAATTCTTTGTCATTCAAATATTCAGTTACCGAATAATATGCCTTCTAACAATAGTGACATAAGGCGTTTCTTAAATTGTGTTATTGATAAACTCTTATAACTATTGGGGATTTTGTTGTATATTCTGGGAGCCATAACAAAAAAGCTATTATTCATCAGCTTTGTCTTACAACCTATCGAACATGTTCTGTTTCCATGCCTATGGGATTTCTTTGTATTTCTTTCACAGTTTGCGACAAACTGGTGCTGTTTTTGCCTTACATAGATTGCCATTTCGTAAATATACAAAGAAGGTAAAGTCAGTATTTAATTTTTTTTTAAAACTGACTTTCAATTGTCAGTAGAGTTGAGCCCTCTCATAGCTCTTAAACATGTTTTTTCGGTTTTAAATATTATGGAGTTGTTAACCTTAAAATCGACTCTACGTATCCATTATAGGCTGTCACAACACGCTCTGTATTTGCTACTTTAGAAAGTCTATTTAAAGCTAATACGACACTATTAAGCCTCTTACATAATCTTTGAGCGTGGGATTTCCAATTCAATTGGTAATCTAAAATCAAACCTAGAAATTTGGTTTCGAATGCAGTATCAATAATTTCGTTATTACATTTTAATATAACACTTGGAACTACAGTGTTTTGTCTAAAGTTTATAATTTTAGATTTTTTATTATTCAGAAATAAATAATTGTTTTCTTACCATGTTCATCCATTTTTATATGTCATACTAATATTGAATATTGCTATTTAAACGATAATATTATAGGTTTTAAAAAAACAATAAGTAAATTAATAAAATAACCACATTACCCAGTTGTATATTTCTTGTCTTTTTGCTACGAAGATGATTTAAGTATTTACAAAATTAAGGTAGTCAATTCTCTTGGGGGTGTTCTTAGTTCATTATTTTATTTTAAAAAAGCTGAACTTAGGTAAACGCTATTACTCGTCAATCGTAATTGTATTGTAGAGCTTGTCTTCAGAACAATTGTTTTTTTTTAGAAAAATTTTCGCTTGACCCTCATCCTGATAAGGAAAATGAATTTCCTCCGAGCGTCGGTCGAACCCGGTGACAAGTGATTGGCATGAGGGCATACTAACGATAATGTTCGGTCGACGGAAAAGTGTACGCTCTACCGATAAATTACTATTGTGTGACGACGCAGATGTGATAGGAACTCGTTTATTTTTCTTAAAAAATAATAATACTTTTTGAAATAAAATCTTCATAGTTGAAATCCAAATGAAATGACATAATTGCAATTTATGAGTTCGCCTAACGAATCCATTCTTTTTTTGTGCCAAGTTAAAAGTGACAAAAAGATTTAAGATATTATGAAAAGAAATGTCATTCAGGAGCATCTAGCATTTGAAATTATAATTATAGTACAATTATGGTCTTGATATATAATTACTACAGCTTGGCATTATACAAACTGAAAAAAAAATACAATGGAAGAGGTGGCGTTTGTGACATATTACGTTCTTCTATTACTATAGGGAATTCTTGTATTAATACAAGTGTAGTAGGCTAAATGTTTGTGTGATGCATACGAGGATTTTTATCTGAGTATTGGGTATTTATTTATTTTTCTACTAGCTGACCTGGCCACGCGTTGCTGTGCCGACTGCAGCGCCATCTGCTGGGCTAAACCGTCCAGGGCGCACCCAAACGCACACAAAAAAATCATTCAAATCAGTCCAGCCGTTTAGGAGGAGTTCAGTGACACACACACGTACAGTAGAATTATATATATTATATAAAGATGATTATTACTTAATAACATTATCCTTTACCCTAGTATCCATAATGCAAGCCTTAAAGTTCTACTTTATACTAAGCTAACTGGTGTGATAGAAAAATTATAATTATTAGTTTTGTAGTCCCTTATGATGCCACATATTACAAAAAAAAAGTCTGGTTAAAATGTCTACGGTTTCGCTAAAGGTACAAGAAAGTGTATTATAATTATATGCATTACTAATTTTTTCAGAAAATGACATAGCTTTGATGTGCACATAGATGTGTACTATGATGAAATAAAGAAATCTTCATTGCCGCGAAAGGTAGTGGTAGCATAAAAATTAAGCTTCCACGAATTATTAAACTCAATTTTGATATTGCGTATAACTCTATACTAGGTAAATACGTAAACTAAGGATGCACCATATGCAGCAACATTTTCTAGATAATCTTTAAGGCAACTTCTTATTGCTAGTTTAAGGTTTGTGTTAAGGTTATCTACAAACTTAGGCCACAACATATGAAAAAAGTTAAAACCGCTATTGTATAAATATATTGAACTATATAATAACCCTTTGTGGTAAGCGTTAAAGTCCCCTAGAAAAACAAGCTCCACCGCTGGATATCGCTGAGTTGCCAAGTCTGCCGTCTCTGTGAGGTCATCTGTGAGCCGCGTCGTCTTTCGGTCACCGCCATGCGATCGGTAGACACAGACTTCTCCACCCCAGTGTCCACCAGAAGAAAGGTAATGGAAAACCCGGATTTTTGTATATTTTAACTACACAGTTATTCCCTTAAAACATGCCACCTACAATAAAGAACTGACAATAATCCATCTAAACAACATTTCATGCTCCCGCTTTTCTGGCAGGATAGTTTAAAACATTTGTCAGTTTGTTGAGTTTTTTCAAATTCAACAACAGAGTACGAATTCAGATCACAATTTATTTCACTTACTTTATTGAAAGACGCAATTTAAATAGAACTATATATCCCAAAACAAAAGTGAAGATTCGGTTTATTTGGCGGGGTACAATTGAGCGACATTAAAAAGCATAATGAATAATATGGCGAGTGATATTTAATTATTAATGAGTGTGCAAGATATGAAATAGTAATAGGTGTTAAACTGACAGAATTACCTTCTCATGATACCGGTAACGGGTGAGGCAAACGCGCAAATTGAACACTTGTAGAAATGTCCCTCTGTGTTGTCATTAGGCAACAAACAGTAGACGAGGCCTGTGCCGATACGTTAGTCGTCGTCGTCACTCATTTAACACAATTTCATACGATATAGCGCTGTAACGAGGCTCCATAGCTATATTGGCGACTCGTTGCTTTCATTGCGCTCTTCTCTGGCCATTTTTCATATTTTCTTTTCTCTTCGTTTCCTATTTTAAATTTACTGTCTGTCTCTGTTTATTTGTTTTGTTCGAAGTTGATTCTTACCAGAGTCAGCGCGTAGAGCGGTTGACTCACCGAAAATAAATTATTTAAATATATTTATAGTGCTGAGCAGTTATAATAAGCTCACAAGTATATAATAAGCTCATAAGCATAATTCACAAGTTTCCTGTATATATATTCTTTACTACCAGTTCCTGTTTCTAAGTCTATAAGTTTCTTTAAGGCACTATTTTGTGCCTTAATTCCTTAAATATAAAAACAAGTGACCTTTTTGTGTGAGCTTTTATTTCTCCGGCTGCACCCCGTCACACTGGCGCCTCAACGTGTATAGAACACCACCATCCAGTCAACCAGTACCGGCGAACCGAACTACTATATTTTGAAGATCGTTGTATGTTGTGTGTGATTTTTTGTTATCTTTTTCCAAATTCTAAAAGGCTTAGTCGCCCCCCACTATTTTATCGGCCATATTATTAACTTAATCATCTCATCTCATCTCATCCCAATCCTCATTTTATTTAATTTATAGTAGTTGACAATACAACTACATCTCTACACAAAACACTTACAAGACACTTTACCCAAC
Source organism: Calamotropha paludella (assembly GCA_927399485.1). NCBI lineage: Eukaryota > Metazoa > Arthropoda > Insecta > Lepidoptera > Crambidae > Calamotropha > Calamotropha paludella. Next base: position 10,933,764 of record OV656803.1, on the reverse strand, counting down.
ATTTACTACATTTTACAGACAAGAAACTATACGCGGTTTCGAAAGAAACCGGCACAAAATTGTTGCTGATTCTGAGCGTCAATATATCACTCAGATCAGTGCAATTAACACTTACGGGCAGTGCTGAGAGGGAGTACCTCCAGTGTATCCCACATACAAGTCTTAGATTTGGCTAGGCACTTTCCTGGAGGCAATCCGTGCCGACTATCCAGAGGTTCCTACCAGTCTAAACTTGAACACTACACCTACCTAACACTAATTCTATTAAATTTATCTTAGTCTTACTTAACCAGTCCTTGTATAATAGAATAGATAGGAAAAATTTAAACAACTTTAGTTTCACTCACCTTTCAATTCATCACATATCATCCTATCACTTAGACTATTATAATTTATAGTAGTGACATAACAAACACGCAACTACACACTACACTTACAGTAAACTTACCCCACATTTACTACACCCATCAGACAGTAAAACTATACGCGGTTTTGAAAGAAACCGACACAAAATTGTTGCTGATTCTGAGCGTCAATATATCACTCAGATCAGTGCAATTAATACTTACGGGCAGTGCTGAGAGGGAGTACCTCCAGTGTATCCCACATACAAGACTTAGATTTGGCTAGGCACTTTCCTGGGGGCAATCCGTGCCGACTATCCAGAGGTTCCTACCAGTCTAAGCTTGAACACAATACCTACCTAGCACTAGTATTATTAAATTTATTTTAAATCATAACTGTTTTTAAGTAGTTTTTAAAGAGCTAGAAAATTAAAAACCTCTTTTTGAAACACAATCATTTATTTTTAATAACACTATGAATCCATCACTTTTAAATAAACCTGAGCTTGCTTATGAACTTAGTCTCCGCTCAATTGAATTTCCATCTGTCGCAACCGCTGAGGAATTACGAATATTGTTAAATCCAATAATAGACTCAGATTGTTCAGTTCTTTCCAGTCCTTACTCCATTGAACGTGATCTTGATAAAATCAAAAACATTCTTCTTATGGTTTCTTCATGATTAATTTATCAATACATTTAAATAGATTAGAGATTACTACATAACATAAATGACTTTTGCAAAACTTCAAACAAAATTTTCATCCGTGACAGCCTGTCAATCAAATTTTAAACCTCTTCTGTCCAACAATAACATAACTACGAACTCCTGGCACAAAATTTACTCAAAACTCTTTAGACCTAAAAAAATTCTTTTATTACTTACTTTTTCTTTATTACTTTATTATTACTTTTATTTACGTTTATACTATATATTACTTTTATTACGTTATTACTTTTTCTCCCAATTAGAATTCTCTATCGTTATTACTTTTCCAAAGTAATTACTTTTTTTATATATTACTTTTATATACTACTACTTTTTACAACTCATTCATTCCCTCATTCTATTACAACACATAATAATTACTATACATTAACTGTCTTCATAGAAGACATATTTAATTGTCTGCATAGACGACATCTTCAATTTTGGTCTTCATAGAAGACATACTTAATTATACAGTCTTAGTCTTCATAGAGGGCATTAATTTTTCAGTCTTCCTAGAAGGCATATTTAATTTCTCAACCGAGAATAGAACCTCTATTGGAATACCTCTATAGAGAAAGTCTATTGGAATAGCCTCATCTTGAGGAAAATTTTTCTTCCAGCGGGTTGTGACTGGTTAAATAAGCCTACACTAATTTTTATTTTTCATCCAGCGGGTTGTGACTGGCTAAATAAGCCTACACTAATTTTTATTTTTCATCCAGCGGGTTGTGACTGGCTAAATAAGCCTACACTAATTTTTATTTTTCATCCAGCGGGTTGTGACTGGCTAAATAAGCCTACACTAATTTTTATTTTTCATCCAGCGGGTTGTGACTGGTTAAGCAAGCCTACACTGTTTTATTTTTTTTCACCCAGCGGGTTGTGACTGGTTAAATAAGCCTTCACTAATTTAGGGAGCCAGTTGAGTGTTCAATTAATTTTGGATACTCTACCGCGTGGAGTCTGGTTGTCTTATTAAATCAACCATGACCGTTGACTGAAGTATGTTCTGGAAGTATGAAAGTGATGCATGTAAGGAAAGTGATGCATGTAAGGAAGCTGGTCTCCTTATTTTCTCATTTCACAATTCTCATCTCATCCATTTTTATTAAAGATGTTTTTTTTTATATAAAATGGTCACATTTTTACATAGTTTTATGAAAAAATCCTTTTTATACTCAGGATTTTTTCTTCCAGGGGGGAGCGGGTATTGTAACGAGGCTCCATAGCTATATTGGCGACTCGTTGCTTTCATTGCGCTCTTCTCTGGCCATTTTTCATATTTTCTTTTCTCTTCGTTTCCTATTTTAAATTTACTGTCTGTCTCTGTTTATTTGTTTTGTTCGAAGTTGATTCTTACCAGAGTCAGCGCGTAGAGCGGTTGACTCACCGAAAATAAATTATTTAAATATATTTATAGTGCTGAGCAGTTATAATAAGCTCACAAGTATATAATAAGCTCATAAGCATAATTCACAAGTTTTCTGTATATATATTCTTTACTACCAGTTCCTGTTTCTAAGTCTATAAGTTTCTTTAAGGCACTATTTTGTGCCTTAATTCCTTAAATATAAAAACAAGTGACCTTTTTGTGTGAGCTTTTATTTCTCCGGCTGCACCCCGTCACAGCGCTACACTCTTACTACCTGTGATCTCATTAACGTAACTATTTTTTATTTATTACTCTAACAATTCAAAACAGTTTTTTTAGAAACTTGACTGAGATTCTCCTCATAAGATAACGAAAACCATACGACAGTAAAGAACAGTAAAATATCTTCATACAAACGTGCCGCTCTCGGTTTGAATGTGTGCGTGCGCGCCGCGCACCGTGTCGGCAAGCGATTTCACGCACACGCTAGCATAATATATGGGGGAATAAGGTGGCGGCAGTACGGGTTGTGCCGCACGACTGTGAGCATGCGCGTACGTCACATGACCGCTCGCGATCGTCAATGAGAATTTACTTTACATTAAGAAATAATAATAAAGCGTTCCGGACGTGCAGAAACCGGAGAAAATTTTTCTCGGTATCAAATTTGTAACTTAATACGAGGCGTGTTTCTTAAGTAAGTACCGTTTTGAAATTAAAAAAAGACGTGCTAAGATATCTCAATAATTTTATTTTTACATGAAAGCCTGTACCTTTATTTACTTTACTACATAATTTTCGTCAATATTGAGGCACTTGTCATAACGTTGTACCAGTTTTTGAATGCCCTCCTCATAGAAGTCTGCCGCCGAAGAAGTATTGCTTGTGGAATTTTTGCCTCGTAATGAGACAATCAATGCAGCAGCTTATTGTAAGACTTTGCACAATCTGCGCCGTTCAATCGAGAACAAAAGACGTGGCAAGTTGAGCAAGGGCATAGTTTTGCTGCATGATATTGCCCTTCCGCATGTGGCTAATCAGACCAAAGATCTCATCACATCTTTTCGATGGGAAAGTTTAGATCATCCTCCGTACAGCCCTGATCTGGCGCCCAGTGTCTACCATCTGTTCCTGCACTTGAAGAAACACCTTGGCGGTCAGAGTCTTCAAGACGATGACGAAGTCAAAACATTTGTGATGCAGTTTTTAAAAAGTCAGGCGGCAAACTTCTATGAGGCGGGAATTCAAAAACCGGTACAACCTTATGAAAAGTGCTTCAATATTGACGGAAATTATGTACTAAAGTAGATTAAGGTACAGGCTTTCATGTAAAAATAAAATTATTGAGATATCTTAGCACGTCTTTTTTTTAATTTCAAAACGGTACTTACTTAAAAAACGCGCCTCGTATAATAAATGTTATGTAAATAAAGACTTTTTATTTTTACTAAATTTATTAACTGGTAAAATATTCAATCATAATATGCTTTTTATTACATAAATTTAGATCAAGTGCTGCTTGTTCGAAAATATTAACTAAAAGTAAAAGTGACAACCCTGGGGATCATCGCAAGAGTAGGCTAATAACTCGGCGGGCGGCCTTAGATAACCTACTGTTCTGTATTTACTGTGACCATACGGACGGGAGGCGATAAACATACGGACTATTTTTTTTGCGATTTCATTTAATAAGGCATACGGGATTAAACAAACAGACACATGTCTTAAAAGGAGAGCAACTTTTTCATTACAAAAATATTTTTCTAATGCTCTATTAAAGTTTCTTAGTAATCAAATTTCGTGAAAATTCAAAACAAAAAAGAATATACGAATATTACAATCAATAATACTCAAAACTATTTTTAAATTATTATGGGTTTAAAATGAAAATATTCTACGGTAATTTACGAAGGGCAGATAGCTATACCGAGAACAAGTTCTGCATGCTAACACAAGCGAAATAGAATTATGAATTCTGAATTGTATTAGCATAACAGTTAGCTCATAATTGTCATTCGTTGTGTGCGCACATTTTATAATGAATTAAGTATTTTTCTTTTCAATGCTGTTATTCTCGAGAATCATCAAATTCACTAACATCTACGTAGTTTTAACTCTTGGTCGTCTTTTGATTATAAAATAATCCAACATTTTTCTGAAATAAAAAAGTATATTCAGATTATATCTAGGTGCCAAATTTTATCAAAATCCCTTCGGCCATTATGGCGTGATTGGGTAATAAACATCAAACTTAAAAAAATATAATATTAGTTATGTCCACATAATGGATTATTAATTTAGTTTAATATTAGATAAATAATAAATAGAGTTTTAAATGCTTAATTATAACATTACATTGTTTAATGTCACAAATACAAAATCAAAAATATTAAACTTCAAAATATCCACATAAAATATAATTTCATTTATTTTTCTAGGTTTATATATAATTTATACACTAAAATGTAAAGTAACTCTATCTTTTCTTTTATGAGTCATAGTCTATAATAATAATGGTGGTCAAGTTATATATTTTCCTTTATCGTAATTTTTTATGTGAGTCAATTTTATATTTTGTTTACTCTATTATATTATATACTGCCGAAACTTTCCGATACAGAGAACAAAGTGTAATCGGTTCTGTTTGGTTAGGATAGTTTAGAAACAACCAAAACTTTTGAAATGTAATTAAATAAAATAAATATAGTAACGAGTGAATAAGTATAACAAGCTCAAAATTGCAATATAACAATTAAAATTATTTTAAGGTTTAACATTTGATATGATATTGATTTGTTTCATAAAGAAGTTTCGTACAAATGATATTTAGTTAAATTACGATTGGATTTTGATGCAGAACCTTATAATTGCAAAATATAATATCCAAAAAAATGACACAAATGGTTATTAGGTATAAATTAACGAAGTCGCTTTATAAACTATCGTAACTCTAATGACCCCTTACTATGTAGAGAATATTTATAACATTGAGATAGCATTTAATATTTATTAAGAAAAAAGCAAAACTTATTAAGAAAACTATAAGGGATTTGACTAACTACTCAAAACAAAAATTAATTATTGATACAGTTTTAATAACTATACGACTGAAATAGGTAAAAATATATCTTAAAATTGTTATGCAAATCGACATTCTGCTAACTACTCAAAACAAAAATTAATTATTGATACAGTTTTAATAACTATACGACTGAAATAGGTAAAAATATATCTTAAAATTGTTATGCAAATCGACATTCTGCGAAGTAATTTTTTAAGAAAGTGCTTAAGATTCTGCCAATGCGATTAATTTTTTCATAGTATCAGATAGCAAATATAAAATCCTGCTTCAGAATCGCTTATATTAACGGGTAAATGTGCGCCAAATACATAAATTGTGGGACTTATGATTCAAAAGATATTTCATTTCCTGCTGGAGTAACTTTTGCAGATTCTTAGATCTCGGAAACTTTTGAATAAGCGATTACATAACAAACAACATTTCTAGATTCGTACCAATATGTGACATAATAATATTTGCTAAAATATTTACAGTTCTATAGTGATTGAGTTTTTTTTAATGTAACGCCTTAATTATCATGTGTGGATACTGGATAGAAACTGTATTCAGTACTTGTTAATATTCCTAACAATCATAAAAAGTCTGAAGACTGTACATGCATGCATTTTGTGTAAAACCAAGACGAAACAAACGATATCATAGCTTCAATCGTAAATAGAACAACATGCTAGATATTTACTCAAACCAAGAGTAAAAACTTATCAGTGATGGTACTGAAATATAAATACTGAAAATATCAGCTTCATATATCTGGTATTAAAAAAGTTATAAACTAACCTAACCTAACCGAAACACTGGTTAAATCACCAATTTTACATGACTACAAAAAGAGACGGGAGACTCAAAAGAGACCATTTACTTTACGATAAATGCTAAAATTTGGGAAGTTCATAAGTAGAAAAGAGGAAAATTTGATTGTTTGTTTGTTGGCATTGAATAGATTCTGAAACTGGACACTGGACAGATTAAAAAAATCTTTCACATTTGGAATTCCACATTATCCCTGATAAACGTAGGCGATAGAAATTTTAAAAAGTTAGGGATCCATATGAAAACTTTTATTGTTTGTTTCTATTTATTAAGCTCCGAAACTACTAGACAGATTTGAAAAATTGTTTCACATGTAGAATTTTCATTATTTCTGATAAACATAGGCGATAGAATATTTTGAAAAAGTTAGGGATCCGTAAAAACACTTCGATAATGTAACCCAACATGTGAAAAAATACTGAAACAAAAATCACATATCACGTACGCTGCGGAAATTATTGACAATAGAGTAAAGTGATGTACTAAAGTTTATAGAGGACACATATCAAAAAAAAAGCTCCGCTATTCCATACGTCTAATTGTTACAGTTATGTCACAGTAAACACTTTTTCATGTTAAAATATGCTATAGTAACGCCAATTGAAACTGGGCCACATTATTCGTACCTGGGTATTAATCCTTATCCAAATAAATAACTTTGTATTCAAGGCTATATCAGTACTTGTAAATTACTTTATGAATTATACTATTCCCAATTTCCATACCATTCAAAAGTTATTATGGGAGTTACAATTATCAAAACTACATATTACATAACCATCTAACTTAAGTAACATTTTTCACTTCTTCAATTGTTTTTAATTCAGCAACCGTCCGCCGTGATGTCTCTCGAAGTTCGCGTTACCTACCGTGACCCGCCACTGCCGACAATGTCAAAAAATAAAGTGCCGCGCGGTTCGTTCATTCGTTCGTCGCACGGGAATTGTCTTCAGGAATTGCTGCAACTCTGTTAAAAGAATAGAAAACCTGATCAATCTACTTTTAAACTTCCACTATCCGACACTCTACATGTTCTATCCGCAAAAATTGTCCTTTTGGTAAATTATTATGTGGGATGAATGCACCATGATTCATAGAGCATATAGAGGCCGTGGACAGAACCTTAAAGATCTTAGAAACTCCTTTGTTTGCCAGGGCGGGATTATTTTTGTATTTGCTGGACAATTCAGACAGACTCTTCCCGTCATTAACAGAAATACGCGAGAAGATATAATCAAAACATACTTGAAATCGTCTCCCTTATGGACTTCGATTTGAAATTTTGGATGAATATCTATATGGAATCACATATAGTGAGTTCCTCTAAGCCAAACACTCCATTATTTAGAAATTTTAATAGATGCAGCATACCTTGATGTAGAGAAATTCCACGAAAAAGACTTTGATTGAAGGAAATAAGTTCTAGGGCAATAGTGTCACCTAGGTCTGATACTGTCTGATTATTCAAAAAATCCCAAACCAAATAATAATTGCAAATCGTTGGACACCACGACTAATATCAAAGACGCAGTCCATTATCCACAGAAATTTTTAAATTCACTCAACCCCTCTGGAGTGCCACCACACAAATTGACGTAAAAATCAGAATTCCAAACATGCTTTTGAGAAATTTAAGCCCCTCGTACATGTGACTAGGCTGCTCATTAACCTCTTACGCGCGTTAGGCACAGGTCCTGGTCCTAAGCGTTTTCGTACCGCGGGCGCAATAAGCACCAACTGGGGTCCTAACGCATAGTCTGTTATTAAAGTTGTATTTATTTAATCTGTGTTTCGGTCATGAGCGTGGTTGCTATTGGTATTATTAGAGAATTTCATGCTTCGTCCATCGACATATGCATTATAATGGTTTTTCCAGTAAATCAAATAAATATCGAAATACCGAAATAAAACTGCGCGGTGGTGAATAATACTTTTATACTCCATTTTGAAAAAGTGTAGTGTGTACGTACTCGCTGTTATTTACTGTAAATGGATTCTAATTGAAAAAGGTAAGTGGTATTGTATATCAATTTATTGTTTATGGAATAAAGAATATGTTTTAGTTATTACTTTGAGTCATTTCGACATTTTAATTAATCATAGCGACCTGAATTGAATTACAATTTAATCATAGCGACCATTATCACCAGCCCAGCAGCTGGTCAATTAGCTCATATACCGAGGATACCGATGATACCAACTGATCTGCCATTTAAACGGCTTTAATTTTCTAGATCTTTCGCGCTAACAAATTCCAAGGCCAAACACTCGAATTAGTAGAGATCGACCAACGAAAAGAATATTTTACCACATCAAATATTGTATATTCGGACCCAATAACTTTAATAGCTTTTTTTGTAGATATGGTCTTCTGTCTAGAAATAAAACAAAATATTTAAATATTAAAAACTAACAAATAAAATCATTAAAATAACTATATCCAACCTTTCTTTTTAATTCTTTTTTTGGTACTCTTTTTGTACAATACAAAGCGATTGATTTCACCTGTATATTCGTGTTTATAGCTATTACCGACAATGGTCATAATTATTTAACTACTTAATACTCATCTCGCAATTGAGTGCTTTTATATATATTTTTTATGTTAGATAATCCAATAACACACCTGAAGTTTAGTAATAAATTCAAATATCTAGAGTTTACTTCAAGCCGCTATCGAATACCGTTTTTGGTAAGCCTTCCACAACTAGGTCGATGTAGTCGCTAAGCATAAAGCTTCGCTAGCACCATATATTGGAGCGGAGCGTAAAACTAACAAAACTAAAAAAAATATATAAATCAATAATATTTACTTCATTTTAAAATTCCATAAAAATGAAAAGTTTCAAAAAGCGCGCTTTTTATGTTTTAATAGGAAAACCCATAGAGCCAATGTAATTTAGTCATAACTTTTTTATTTTTGCGAATTTCAAAATTCGGGCCGACATGATCTAGTCCTAAATGTGTTGATTCGATTCAACATAAAAGAAGTTATGGCGTAACAGACATTGCGGTATGTAAAGCTGATCCATGGGAGCTCTGCTCCAACTTAGGTACTAGATAGATTTTGTGTTTTCAAAAATTGCTCAATTATTTTAAAAAGGTACAAATTTTTAAAAATTTTTAGTGCCACATAAGCACAAATTAAGAACTTATGTGTGTCTGTTTTATGATCACATATCCTTAATTTTCTGAGATTCTGTAAAACATTACCCCAGCAAGAAATGTAATAACTCTAGAATTTTCCTCTGCGATCATTCTTTATAATTTTCCTGATGGAGCCCATTTTATCCACCAGACATTGTTTTTCAATTGTTTTTCCAATACAAGTCGCTTTTATAATTTTGGTTGACGCACATTTACATTTCAATTTGATATACATATGCCTAATAATAATACTAATTATTCGTTTAACTGAATTCCTTCTAATAGCTACTTTCCTGTTGGCATACCGCACTCATTAAGAGGAGTGAGTAAGTCGTAAGTTACAAATAAGAACTGCTCTGTCATTCATTACAACAACCAACGGTAGTACCATCAGTATTAACGAGCTTTTGAAATAGGAATCCAGAAATCTTACCACCAAATCAAATCAAATTGGGGATGTTAAAAACTATAAGGCATAGAAAATCATATGGCATAGGCATCTATTATAAAAATTTACAAATATCTTGATAAGGTTTTTATAGACTAGACAAAAGTAGTAAATAAAGTCATGAAGTTTGTAGTTGAGTTGTCCTTTTGGGATTTAATTAGGCGTTTTAATATTCTGTTAAAGTGACAGCTGATAAATAGACAAATGATAATAAAACTTTTCTTAGATGTTTTGGAAATAAGTTCATGTTTCATGATTTGCAATAGTTTACTCAAAATTAAATTATCTTCAATCTTTACAAATATAGCATCCATTTAGATAAGTTGACCTCAAGTTTAATTGATTTGGTTTCTAATAATCACTTGGTTTCTTCTAATCACTAAAACTTCTTAGAAAAACACAGTAATCTTTTCGTCGATATAAGCTTTAATGGCCCTTTGAGGGACTTTAAACTTTCTTATTCCTTAGGGTTCCTAATAAAAAGTAACTAATAGTTGGTAATATATTTGGTTAGACTCGTTTCTCTTTATGAACTGTAATCACCTGCTACTTTCCCTAAAACTTTGGAACTTAACACTAGTGAAGATGAGTGGTTGCTAATGACCGCAGATGCAGCCATAAACAACGGCTTCAATAATCGCATAATACGACCAATTGACAAAGTTTATTCGAAATATTGAGGAAAACTTAAAGAATAGGTATATGGCTTATTTTTTTAAACATCAAACTTTTATTAATCCTTTTTAGTTATTTATTAATAAAATTGAATTTTGGAGGTTATGAATGACAACAACCTCCCGTTCCGGTATATTGAGGTAGACTGCCTTGTGGGTGCCTCCTAGTGGGGAAAGTGCTGAGTCGGCATGAATCTGAAGGCTCGTCATTTAAGTTACATTCTTCAGATTTGCTTGAAAAATATATAGGACGTTTTATTTTCAAAACTTTCCATTTTATTTCATCCTGGGCACCATGTGAAAAGGAAGTAACCTTCTACGTAACTGCACTAGTTAAAGTACACAAAAAACACACACCTATCATTCGAAGAAATAAGTCTCGGCCATTTACTCCAAAGTAACATTCTTCGTTTGGTTTATATTCTAACTTGGCCTAATGCGTATTTAGTCTGCATTAATGCCTCGATTGTAATTATAGAAATGTTCTTTGTGTAATTATTTTTGAAAATATGAATGTAATATGAAATTATAGAATACCAATAATTGTCGTATGAATGTTTGCTTTATACAAAGACTTGAAAATATTTAAATCAATTTCTTACTGCAACGATTGCAGGAGATCTAGTAGAGCAATGACGGATCCTTAGACAACCGCTCCAGCCGGGAGTTGAAATCAGGCTGAGGCTTACTGAATACTGCTATGAGAGGCTCCGATGGATAGGTTGTTGATTAACATAGGGTCGCTTCAATGTTAATTATGAAACTCGGCTCACTAAGTTTAATGTACAAAAATTGGAATCCCGCTGAAAGTATTTTGACTTTATTTATCTGTTTAAGATGGTTCACTCTAGGCTCTTCCCTTACTTGCTCTCCTTAAAATCTTTAAATATCAAATACAGCGCACGCAGATCCAATAAAACAGACCTTTTTGTTTTACAGATCTATAAGAACGATGAGAAAAATATTAATCCCGTGGACTGGATGGCTCGACAGTACAATGATTTAGCAAAAAATAACAAATCTCGATATTTTCGTCCCTAGTATTACTATTTATATCAAAGTACTCAAAGATGTCCTTTAATCTACAGCCGATAAACTCTGCAGATTGCTAAGTATTATTAGTCTGTGAATTCAATTTCTACTTACAATTCTATTATTGTATTGTTTACATAAAAGAAGATGTTTTTTTTGGTTTCTCTATTTATAACAAACCTTTGGATAGCAATTAAGATTCTCAATATGTATTTTTATTTGTATTTGTCTTTGTAATCATTGTTATCTGTTTTGGGTATTAAAATAATAGAATAACCGATTCTCGATAAATAATAGCGGAAACTTTAACACATAAACATCAAATATCGATAAGAAATCTTATTTGATAGAAATACGTCAGATAAGTATTTCCTAAGTAATTCTTAAAATTATATCACTTGTAATATGAAAATTACATTATGATAAAGTCCCGATTAAACTGAATATTAAGTGTAAATACCTAATTAATAAAAAATCTATGCACATATAAACCCTAATTCGAAGTAAATAACTGCAGCCATGCAGAACTCTTTGTGAAGCGATTTTTCCATGGAAAACCTTCCATACCTTCCAATTTATATCAATACAAACCTTACAGATAAAGGGTAAGTACTTAAAACTTTTATTTGCGCACCTTATATCAAAACATATTCTCCCTTTGAACTTTGCTTACTTATCTTGCTTTTTTATCTATGCTTTTTTTTTTTTTTTTTTTAAGTGACCTAGTTGGAAAGAATACGAATAAGGAAAGTACTCGTAGAAAATATACCAGTCCAGCGATTAAAAATCGCGGGAAATCCATTTTAGTAAATACTTGGTCTTGAATTTGCAGAGGAATCATTATTATTAGTAATATTATAACTAATGTGGCTCTTTTCTTAACCATGAATGGAAACATCAAATAGAGTTGGATATAATCTACCTAGCAGGTATATTGTTGGTTGGTTGGTTGATTGGTTGGTTTAAGGTGTCGTTATAAGAACGAAAGATTTTTGAGTTAGTCTTTTAATGAATTGTTTTATTACAGATTATTTATTTTCAGTTAACAATATTCGCGTCGTGATGCTTTTTGGTAATAAAAATACCTACATGTAGTAATATAGAATGTAACAAGTAAAAGTGCTACTGCGCTGTCATGATCCAAAGTAATGTTAAGTCATACATACTTTTTGTAACACTTTAATTGGAGCGGGGCGAACGAAGTGAGCGAAGCTCCCATGGATCAGCTTCAATGGCGAAAGGTCTGTTACGCCATAACTTTCCGAGTTCATAACCGATTTTAATATTTTTTGTGAGGAATCGAATCAACAGGTTTAGGACCAGATTGTGACGGAGCCCGAATTTTGAAATTCGCAAAAATACCCATCGAATTTTTTTTTTTTGTTTAGGTATTATGCTCCGCTCCAATATATGGTGCTAGCGTAGCTTTAAGCTTAGCGACTGCATCGCCTAGTATATTAGAACTTGTAGATGTTATGAAAATAACAAAATCAACCAGTGAATATTCAAATAGTTGTTGGCTATTCTTTGTTACTTTTGTGTAAAAAGATAGTTAAGAAACTACAATAGCGTAAAAGCAGCTTTTAATTTTAGAAGGATCGCGATCAGTTTGACGCTCACTTTATTAGTGCAAGCGTGATTTCTCACAATAGTGTAATACCTACAATAAAATTATAGGTGATTTTCGTGTGTGGACATTCCCCTGGGTAGAGGTTGGAAGAGGTAAAAAATAATCATTAAAGGAACACACCTTGAGATGAAGTTGTTGCTAATGTGAACTTGTATTCATAAAAATAATGTTTTCAGTATGCGAATTTTTAAAATACTATCGCTTTAGACTTAAATTACATATCTACATTGAGACAAACCCAAAGGTAGCTCACGCCGTCATTTATTAAATTATGTTCCTCGTTTACTACTGTGAGTTTTTATATTAAAGTAATATAAACATCTAATAATGCACGCAGCAGTCCCATAAGCTACCCACAATACTATTATCAATATAAACCATAATGTACGGGTTATTGTGGTGAAGAGATAGACCTAGAAACTGTCCACGACACATATATGGGCACAAGACTTATCCACAATACCATAAACTCAGTAAAAAATGTTACGTTATTAATTGCAAACTTTGTCTAAAAAGGTGCGGAAGTCTCATTAGCTGCTCACAAACTTTGCCTCACTAATTGCACGCCATACGTTTGTTTAATAATTTCTATTCATAAATACTTTACTCATCGTTTATTTTTTAAATACCCACCAAATAAAATTATGATGATGACGATGATGAAATAAAAATCACTATTTCATTCAGGTGTTTTGTGGAATTCTTTTTCAAGTTTTCTTAATTTCGAGCTTAAATCTTTGTAATAGGCGTTGCGCTTTAGAATTTAAAAAAAATCACTTTTAAATATAATATGTGAGAATAACAGAACACTGAAACGCGAATGACAGCCAACGCGTGGTAAGGATAGGTTGTCAACGTGACGTTGTGTCACATAAATAAGTGACAAAAGAGCCGCCAACTCGATGTTCAGTTAATAAAGTGCAAGAATAGCGCTAATATTACTGCGGGGTACTACAAGTGTTATATGTCTATGCTTATCTCTTCAGAGGAAGTCGAGTATAAATTGAATCAAAAACTCCTTCAAAGTGTTTTGTACTAAAATGTTTAAAGTCTTCATGACTAACAGCAAAAATATAGTAAAAATATTAAATAAACATTAAACTATCATAACTGAAAGTATTCTATCATAAGAAATTCAAAGATGAGAGCTCGGGCTGAATACTCTACTCCCGTATATTTACACAAATTCCATACCGAATGTATATTCATATCTCAACAGAATGTGTCTGCCTAAGATTTTATAAACACAATAAAAAGTTATAGTGTATTGACATAATCAACATAGAAACAGTCATATTGATGCAAACACCTCTTTACTGATGCTTTCGTTTGGATACTAGCGAATGGAAATCACAATATTCTTTGCCTGTACTCTGATCTGCAAACAATCATCAACTTTGTAAATATATTCAAAAAGATCAATATTCTAGAGCAAGACATACGTACGGTACAGCTAAATAAAGGAAAGAAAGTTATTGAAATAAAGGAGTTTGTAATCAGATCCCGTAGCTCTGATAACATATATAAATACGAGAAGTTTCTCCGCAGTTGGCTTGAAATGTCCCCTGATTATGTTTAGGATATTTTGCGCGTAACTTTTAGAAACCTATTTCGAGTTTTGGATATTTAAGTCTTAACGCGAACTCGTATGTTATACGTGTACATGTCGTAAGGTTTACTTACCATATCATTAATGTTTTATGCTCTTTAATTTAACAGGTTTAACTAAAATGCATGGTCTAAAGTAACATAATAATTTTCTAGTAATATGAAATTTAACATTTTTGCTAACTAACCTGAGCGAATGGTTTGGTGATATCTTTATCAATTTATAAAGTTAGGTTTTCTGAATTAATAGATATTTTGTCACAATCTTCTTTGTTTTAACTGTGACAAGCTAACTTTTGCCTCTTGTAAGCTAAATTTAAAATGAATTCATTAATTGAATAATCGGTCAATCGTTTTTGCACAAATTGCTTCATTTATTATAAAACATAAACTCGTCTTAAGTAACGATTTGCCTGATTAAACTGTAACTATTTTATTACTATTCCTAATTAACTATTACTAACAATAAGAGAACAACTATTTAAGAAAGTAAATAGTAACACATTGCAATATCAATGAAAAAAACAACAGTTAATTAATTAAACAGTTTTTTATCAAAACAAAACATAAAAAATCTAGTTTACGTTGGCAAATAGTCATTTTCATATAGTTATCATTTCGAAAGCATACGCCATTAGGTTACAGCAAGGTAGGATTCCAAAAACTAGATCGTAGAATAGTAACCAAAAATAAGGTTGAACTTTTATTTTCTATCTAAATTATTTTTTATTACATGCCGGACTCAAAACGTTATTTTCCCCCACTGCTTTTAAATAATTTTGCCAATATATGTTTATAATGAATGAAAAGTATATTATGTGTACTGGTAAAAAATTTCCTCATCGGTTTTAAATTCATTCTCTCGTATATTAAACTATAAGTTTGTAAGCCCTTTTAACTTTACTTTTACTTAGTACTTATTACTTCCATGAATTTCATCTATTTATATATGACTTGACTTGATGACTGACGTATATTTCTCTGTAAAAACTAACACAACGCATGCTTGGTTCCCATAATATCTATCGTACCTTTAAAATCTTAAATTATTAAGAACAATACAAATTGATAAAATACAACGTCAGTGTTTTAAAATACATTTTGTGTTTTTTCTTAGCATCGATAAATAAAAAAATGGAAGAAAATATAAAAATAATTATAATAATAATAGTAACTGCTGAAAAATATTTTAAAAGCAAATAAGTGCAAGTCACTCATCAGCAATATATCTAATGTAATCTTGCAATAGAATACTAAGCATAATTCAGAAAATGCTCAATCCCCGCAATCAAGGGATGCTTTCGTCTATCCTTGAGAGTTTATACTTTCTTTCTCTCATGAACATTAAAACACACTGTTTAATGATTTATCTCGTGAATCTGACGTAAACGAGCTTAATTTAGAGGTTCGAGATTCAATTCTCGAACCCTCCTAAACGGGAAACTTCTCGAGCGTTTCCAAAGTATTTTATCATGTAACTTATGAATTGTTCCGGAAGGAGCATTTAGGTCTGATGTATGGGGAAGAGCACGATTGCCCCAGATACGATTTGCAAGACCTACCCTCGTTATGCGTTGTGATATGGTCCGGAAAAACTGAACTTTGAAAATTCCAGGCTTAGCGCTAGCGCTGCTATATTTAAAATTAGGTTGACATGCAAATATTTAAAAAAAGTTGAAAAAGAGTAGCGCGTAATAAAATTTATATCGTCAATATTTCTCTGAATGAAATTTTATCGGTTAACGAACTTAGATCTTTGGGTTTCATTTATTTCATTTTTATCACGTTTTTTGTAGGGATATTTGTTTAAACCCCTTTACAAGGAACTGATTACGCAGGATGCCTATATGATTATTTAATGTTTCTAGTGCAATAAAAATATAAAATTTAGAAAATCGGAGAAACTGTCTCCCTGAAATAATATTTTATAGTTTATGTAATTCGTAATATTTAAGCTAAGTAGTCAAGACAATCTATCAACTGGAACCTCGCGGGATTAAGTTGACGCCCTGAACTTATCCAATTACTTCTACAGCATCTGGTTTTTTTTACCGGTGCTGACTTAAAAATTATTTCGAATGCTCCTGTGCTGTCAGCGCTCTTATTTTTACCTTATAGTACATAGGCAGAATACAAGTAAATACAAATTCGGCACATTAAGCTCGTAAAAAATACACCAATAAATGTTCAGTTATAAATTCGCCTCCCTATTACAATTGTACACACCATTTCTCAAATTAAACATCAAAGATCACGGATTCCCAGTTTGTTATCAACATAATTTCGAATTTTACTTTGAAGCTTTTATTTAATATTATCGCATTTCTAAAATTTATACATGGACTTAAAAAAACATATTTTAAATTGAATTAAAAAAATGACCGTGGCATTCTATAATTATTTATCCTTCCCGAAGTCACTTCTCATTTTTTTTAAGGGAATATTTTTTGTGAAAAACCGTTCTTGTTTGCCAACTTTACAGAAATTATGAAAAATGTGATTGGATTTGTTAGGTATATAAAAACAGTCTAGAACAATGGTCTTTCATTAATTCTTTAAGTATACTTGGTTATTTAAATCTTGGAGTGAGCCCCTGTGTTTGAAATACGTTATACCTATTTTATTCGTTGGCTCACTTAAGTTTATTTTAATCAAGACATCTTTTGTATTCTTCTCAGAAGAAATTAATTTTTAAGGCTAAAATTGTGCTTTCTAAGTTTGTAAAATTTTTATATCAATATAGTTCAATATTCGTATGTTAATTATTTGTTATATACCAAACATATAACGTATAAATTAATAACTTTATACTATTTTTGGTATAAAGTTATAAATTTATACGTTATATTTTCATTTCCATTTCATATTTTTTATAATAAATACAAATTTATTTTATTTTTTATATACTAAATAGGCAGGCGCTTGACTATTATCTCGCCTGATAGTAAGCGACGATACGATTTAGGATGCGAAGCTCTGGCCTAGAAGATACCTAGTAATCTATTTAGTCGATAAAGCAACAACAGCGGGTCAAGTAGCCAGTAATATTACTGATTCCGAAGATTGAAGTTAAAAACAACATTAAATAATCTCTCATAATTTATGTAGGTACATTATACGAATACACACATTTTTGTAAATTTATTAAATAGAGATCGTTGCTAAATGGATCAGATGTTGAAATAATTATTTTCTCTGCTAGAAGAATCTGTTTGTGTAGCTTTATTTGATGTAGAATAAATAATACAAAACGTTTCGAAGTTATGACATAATCAAATTGAGTAAAAAAATCGTTTCAGTAAAAAAATGCAGAATGCTGATGCAGCGATGATTGGTCTGTTGACCTGTTTCATGGTATGTTTTGATTATGCTCCATGGGCCATATGACCAAAAGGGGAACGTTCCACATTATGTCAACAGGTGAACAGTATGGACTTTGCTAGTTATTGGATATGATTATCTGTTCATAATTCAAATAAAATAAACATAAACTAGTCATTGTATTTGTATTTTACTGTTATTGACTTTTGTATTGAAAAAAGTAAGAAACATTATTTAGAAAAATCGTACCCCAGCTTTGTGTATTATCAACACGCTATTGCTTTTCTTAAGTGGAACTAAACCTTCAGTGAAAAACCTTAAAAAGCTTGAACACAGCTTTTGGTTTTATAAACGACGTTTCAAGTATAATCTATGCCTAAACCCCAATGAAACTGCGAATTTTGTTAAAGTGCAAAATGGGGTAAGTAAGCAATTCAATTCTATTTGTATCCCTTACTTTTCAATATGTAAACATTAAAGAACTTTCCGTTTCATTAATTCCGAATAATCCTTCTAAGTTTATACAGTAGTTGCGAATTTGCAGGGAGCTGAAGTGATCGATCAAAGTCACTTAGACAGATTAAGTTGCGGGCTCTTGGAAGTTCTGGTAGCAATCTTTGTTGCCGCTGTGTATTCCACGGAGGATGCACTATTACGCTGTTCGGAATACGAGACAGAATAAAGCTTAGAGTATTTTTTCATTACATCCATAGACATTAAGTGGAAGCGTGCGTGCATCATTAATTTTTGTATATACTGCAAATGTTTTATGTATATTTATTTATCGAGTTGAGACAATACACACATTGATTGTTCTATAAAGGAAATTATGTACATGCTTTAATAATTTAATTACCAAAAATCATCCAATATATAAAACCTTGTGATGCGAGTAACACGCGACATTAACGCAAAGAATCTAGAGTTTAAAATGGGGAAAAATATAAATTTACAAAAATATTTTGATATTTTGTTTTTAACTATGATAAAGCAATTAATTCGATATTGTAATATGAAAAATTAATAGATATTTTTTTTTTGCTGGCAGCGTTTTATTTTAAATTTTTGGAAATCTAGGATAGATACCATAATCACTAGGGTACTGGAGTTCTTGTCAGTCTTGAAGTTATTGACTAAATTATACTATCTACCTGCCTCAATTAAATTAAAGATGTAGTTATCAGTCAAAGAAAAGACAGAAAACAACTTTTTTACATTTACGATTGGTTTTTAAAATGTCTGCATCATCTTGTTTCTAGTTTTATGGTGCCTTGGAAGTGTCATTTAGATGCTGAAAAAAAGACAACTGTTTAAATTATAGGACATATAAATATTCCTAAATTGTATTTATTATAAGATTTTATTTACTTTAATAAATAAATGTTTATTTTTTATCAAACGAAGTGTAAAGTAATTTTTGGGCAATATCGTTGCAGTCTCAACTTTTTTTCTTGGGGCTCCATGAAATCTATTTTTCTATTAAAATTTTCTTGCCTAGTCTACTTTAAACTAAACTTTAGATAAGTTTTCTTCATCTCAAATCTATCATAAGTCATTGCCTCGATAGAACTCCTCAAGTACGTATCTAAAAATATATGGTATCCGGTTATATCGTGGGAAATGGAGTAGTATAGCACTAACTGATCACACTTCAGAGTGTCATCAAAACTAATTATTGATACTTGGGGCTACCACAATACACATTTCCTATACCTCGAAAATGGCAGCACTGTTTTTCGTATTGTAGTATTTTTCTAACTCGACTGCCTAGAGTTGAGATCATAGAAAAAGTGGACGTCCTTTAAATTGAGACGATGATCATGGCATTCCGATTTTTTGATATCACACATACTTGAAATTTGTACGAAATTAGGTTGGAAATACTAAATTTTTATTTTATATCCTTTCAGTAAAAATAATATATGAATTTTATTTTTACCATTTTATATGTACATTTTCATGTAGGGATATTTTTATTGGTCACTTAATCGAAAAATAAAACAAATGTATGCATTATTTATTAATAAAAAAAGTCCAGGGGGAAAAGATATTATTAGAACTTTTATTCCAAATTATTTTGGAGTAAAACCTAATTTGTATTTTGAAACAAAAAATTAATTACAACAAAGGACTTGATTAAAAGACAAATTGAAGCACACTTACACAATATTAAATAAGCTTTATTCAAGCAATAAAATAATGTAGTGTATTGTAGTAGTTTGAACGTGCTTTACAGCTCATTGGTCAGATTTGTTACTGGCCTTAGTTGTTTCTATCTTAATATGATAATAGGAATAAAAGGGAACAATATTATGCTATAAAACAACTAAAAACAAACTATTATTAATTGACTTTAATTAAAAACAAACTATTATTAATATTTTTATTGTGATTTATATTGTTTCTGAATTGATATAATTAGACTACTGAGCAACAATTGCCTGTTAAATAACCTATTTATATATTTTTCTATACTTACACCTCAATCCAATTTTGAAGTGACAAAATAAGTAGGCTTTGCAGTACAGACAAATTATTACATGACAAAAAAAGCGGATCAATACGCTAGATGGCGCGGTGCGCTTGGCCTACGATTGTTGAAACATAGTCCCAGCTGCATCTGCAGTTATAACGCACTAATCTTCACCAGCCTTCTATGATGGGTTATGGTTTATACTCTCTACGATGACATTAATAGGATGATAAGGATGATTACCTTATTAACTATCTATATAAACAAGATTATGGCTACATGCATGAACTCTGGTTTCGCAGTGAAGCCCAAACTATAAATAACCGCGGCTACCTAATTTATCAAATCAGCCTTAAGAAGCTCACTGTTGTTCTTTCATAAACTCTTTGATCCACAGAAAGTAGTTCGATTCGCGGTTACCATTTGAGAAACTTCACTTTTTACAGCTAGCTATCCTTTTATCAATGTCGGTTGCCTTAATTTTCCTGCGTATCTCTTTATTTCTGATTCTATCACGCAGAGGAACGGTAAGCATTGTTGCCTTGTTCTCCATTGCCCAATAAGTGACTGTAACCGTTTTCAAGACCCATAGTTTCTGAATATCTGATAGTCTTACTTTCAATGGCAATTTAATTCTAATCGAATTTCGAATTAAGAGTACGTAATAAATATTTTAATAGTAAAAAATTCTTAGCATTTACAAGGAGTTGGTAACACAATATTGATTTATCTAAGATGTTGTTGTTATTGTAAGTACCCCTCAAACTCAAAGCAATAACCTGGATCTAATCCGGTTGAAGACAATTTTATGTCCCCGGCGCTAGCTGTAAACTCGCAGCCAGTTTATTGCCAATCAGAAGCGCTGTCGTCTGATTGTTGAGAATTTCAACTTGGAGCAAACGTTTGTATAATGTCCTTTACATCTACAGGTGGTTGGGGCCCTGATATCGATAGTTTAATTTGAAAATTACAGGTACCCCCGTATAATTTAGTGTTCCAGTATGGGTCACCGGTTCAAACTCAAACTCAGCTCATTCATTTGCTCTAGACATCGGTCATACATAACAAAAGCATTTAAGCATTTTAATTGTTACGTAAAAAACTAACTTATATTTCCCACGTCTATACCGAACTACAAATATTAAGTTCAGCATATATGCTTGTCAATGTAAAAATTATCGCTTATTTCCAACTAGATCTTCTTCGCCTTTCCTCTTCTGGTACAGGGCATTAACTTTTATCAAATATTCTTTATGTGCGTTAGCGACACACAATTTTTTTTTTATGTATTGTAAATCAACTTTGGCATTTGATATCAATAATAATAATGAATAAAGTCTTTTGAAAGATACGTATTTTTTTATAAATATTAGCAATGTCGTAACTTTATACCTTTATATATTTTCTAAATTTAAATTACACCTTAAAAACAATACCTGTGATCTAGTATGACTATATTAGCTCATTTCATGTACACTTTGTACTGATAGTGTAGCAACTTCTCATGATTGTTACTATAAATTATGGGGTCTATGTTGTGAAGTTTCCAATAGTGTATACGTATGTGCTTTTATTATTTTTTATAAAAAAAACTGATGCCAACCACCGGAGTCGCGGTTTAGTTTTATTTTATAAGTTTACCACTTAGATATTATAAGTTTATCACTTAGAGTTTATGTATTATCTATTCAGACGTAAACGTGTGAATGGACAAACCTTTAGTTAACAAAAGGATTAGTATATCCTTTTGTTAACTAAATTGGGTTTAAGTCACTCGGTTATTTTTGTATGGGATGCTTCACTTTGTATAAATAAATAACAAATATTTTTTATGAAGACATGATAATTTAGCTATACTTCTAATTAAACTGTAAAGGTTACAGCTAAATAATTCATTACTGTCTTTTATATTTATATCTTTTTATAGTATATAATAATGCTTTAGTTTTACGTAACATCCAACATAGTATATCAATTATTTAATTCTGTAATGCACGAGTATTAGCACTAGCATAATTTTCAGAGAAAATATTACAAATGTTTCAGTTACTACCTCTTTAAAGAAGTCGCTGTAAGAATTGTATACCAGTCGCCTGTTTTTTTACTCTCAGCACAAATATAGCGTGTGTTCTGCGATTATCTACCAGAGTGTGCCTAAAATTTAAATGATTAACGTAAATTTCCGCTCATGTGTAAAGAGAAACTGAATGTAGGTCATTTTTTAGCCTCATAAAAAGGTTTGAATGACAACGCTGATAATCCGGGCAAAACATGACATCCTGGTATAAAGTGACAAAGGATGACATAACCAGATCCGAGCGATATGAGCCAGATTAGCCTTGTCCCCTGCTTAGTACACCCTTTTTAGATATATTTTGATTGGTATTAAAAGATACACTTTTGCATACATTAAACTTATGGTTTAGGCCTGCATTCATTATGAATAACCCTGTAGTAAAAACGGTTAAATATCGGTACCAAAAATTCTCATACTGGCACAAAATTTACCGGTAAACTAATAACTTACTATCAAGTATGATTCTTATATGATCTATTAGTTATTAGGCAAATTGTCTATTCATGTGGCGTTGTTGGTAGCAAGTAATGCCATTTAATGGCAGATTAGCAGCGGGAGATTTTGTTGATTAAAAACATATTCAAGTATAAAGACATTTGTAATTTAAGCATTGCAGCAAGTTTTTCAATTTTAAAAAAAATCTTATACATATCTTCGCCCTTTTCTGCAAATAAATGCAGATACCGCAGACATGAAGA
The DNA here is from genome assembly GCA_927399485.1 of Calamotropha paludella. Lineage (NCBI taxonomy): Eukaryota > Metazoa > Arthropoda > Insecta > Lepidoptera > Crambidae > Calamotropha > Calamotropha paludella. The sequence goes on along the minus strand of OV656803.1, from coordinate 10,910,336 downwards.
CAGCTACATACCTTGTACTTTCACCAATTACAAGTAGAGTAGACTTTTTTAAGTATTCATTCAACGGCCAGTAATTTAATTCATAAACAAAAACAAGAATATAAAAGGGAATTAGGTTTTTATTTACTTCAATGCAATATTTCAATCACATCGGCATGCTAATAACGTAATTCTCTTGCTAACAGTTCTCACCTGAAATTAATGAAATTGCTAACAGGTTGCTAACATAGGTTTACTAGAAACACCCTGGTAAAACATACTAAAAGCATTAAATATTTCCTTTCTATTCGTGTCCTCCATGCCTCTTTGATGTCCAGGGTAGGCAGATCTACTACGCACAGCCTTTACAAATGTCTAGAAACCTGTAGTTAATTCTTAATATTATTATGATGTTTGATTTAAATTAATTTAAACATTCTGTTTGTACACGGTGTTCTCTCGATCGTATAGTTGAAAACTTGTAATAGTCTCATGACCATATTGTTTACAGAACGAATTTGCTTTATTTCTTATATAATGTTTATTAACGCGAGTAAGAACCGCATTGGGTAGAATCGCTTCCCATAGCAACTACTATAAGAAACAAACTATTCAATCATTTGTTTCTCCATAAGTTGATTTCCTTTTAAGTTACTCGATTTACCGGCGTAGTTGTTACCAAACTGTGATTTTTACGTTTCATTTAACGTACGTTCTCTTGAGCTCATCACCTTCGATGTTACGTTATGAAAATTTTAAACCAATCGATTTTTTTTCACTAGAATAAGTGCTAGTCAAATTTATACCAAAGATAAATTTTCAATAGACAGTTCCCCGTAAGAAATTATTCAAAAAAACTTATTATTGTTAAAATATCTTATTTATAATTATTACTATGAGTTTTGTTCTTAATGTGTGTAGAATAGGGCTATGTATTATAAATATAAATTACTGATAATGCATAAGGAAGGTAGGGAAGTAGTAATTTTATCTGAAAATATATCTATTATCTCAAGTTTACGGTGTATTTCATTACCACTTATATACGACACTCAAGAAGGGGCTTTTCATATCCTTACGGTAATTCCAGTCAGGATGAGCATGTGTTCAAGCTGTGGGGACTTAATGGGAAAATGACACAATTCTATGTGAATTTCATTTCACATATACGAGTGTGACGCACAACACGGGAACTTGTGTGCGTATCCATGGTTCGTACTGAGAATAAACGCATACTACGCGCTATGACATAGCATAGAAGAGCCGTAAAATAAACTCAGAGTAGATATAAATAATGAAAACTGAATCGGAGAAAACATATAAAGAGCGGAATATACAGCTATACTTTGTCCAATGTAGGATGATACTTTTGACAGTTGACACCCATATAGAGGTTATAAAGTTGCTATTGCAATGTTAAACCAAATATAAGGAAACAAATGCAACCTTAGTACGTAGCAATAAGGAAGTGACACTTGTCAAAAGTATCATCCTACATTGGACAAAGTTTAGATGGACAGACATCATAATTAGACTATTGAATATGAACTTGGGCGTAAATTCTATCAATGCCTACATCGCCATGTGGTGTCCGTAGTAAAGCACCAATCCTTTACACTAAAAGGTGTCGTATAGGCAACTAATGATACTGGAGGCATCACTATACACCTAACGTAGATATGGGCAGAAGTGTTTCCCGGATTAAAGTATTTAACTGCGATCTTTCCAACCCGCCTGTGAAACGTTGCAACCATGGTAAAACCTATCCTACCCAACTGAGGGAAACTTCCGCCTAGCGGTGGAAGTGTTTCGGCTGAGATAAACGACTGCACATGCAATTGAAACCAACTGGTTTAATGGGCCTTCCGCAGCATGGAGTTTTGCATAATTTTATAACCACCTTTCCGAATATTAAGTTCTTACATTTCCGCGACTATCACGTATTTATTCCTATTTTTTATATTTAATCCTTTCGACTCCTTTACTTGTTTCAGGGATAACTAAGATAATGGTCATCAAAAGCTTTCAATATTTTGTTTATTTTTATTTATGGTTTACCAGTATTTTTTACACTAATACATAACATCAATATACAAAATTTCTTGACCTAGCATAACAACCTCTTAAGGTGTTTACCTTGGAGGCATGAAAATGCATGTATGAAAATCCACGTTACCAATTACTGAATTTATTTAAATATAAAAGAAAAACAACGGTAACAATTTTCATTTAATTTGCATTTTAATCTATTGTTTAGAACTACTGAGTCAAAGCAACAAGTAAGCTTAACTATAAAGAAAAGCAAAATGACACGAAAACTCATGGGAAAACATTATAAGCAAAACGGTGTGCTCTTATTGTTTTCAGAAAAGCCTATTTACAGGTAACTAGTAATAAGTGAACATAGAAGGCAGTCAAAATCTTTACTGGATTTAAAAAACATAATTTGTAGTTTTTTATTCTTTCTTGGAATTGTAGGACTTCAAGAAAAATTGTCAACATTCGTATGAAACCCGTGGGAGACATTACGGTATATTTTTGTCGCTGTTACATATTGAGACTTTTTACATTTGGTGAATTTCAAATATGAATGAATTATCAAGGATTGAAGCTGTTAGAACAAAAGATATTGATTTGAATACATAACCCGAATAATTTTAAGCTAAGTATTTCTATGTTAATGGAATAAATATATTATATATAACGATATTAAGTTAGTGAAGCCTATTTGCTTTTAAAATTGTATTATTCATCTAGACGGTTACACAAGTTAAAGGTCATTAAATGTTAAATTAAAAATCTTTGGTAATAAAAAACAGTTAGCAATTAACGATCATATTTCCACTTAAAATTGATGCTTTGGAGCAAATACATATTTCAGTTATAAACCAAAGAATACCCTCACTTATTTTATAAAAATATAGAATGAGTGATCTAGCTGTTGTCCTTTAGAACATTGGACATCTTGTTTCACATTTTTAGACAATTTTTCAAGATTCACCCCATAAAAGGTTAATTTACCTTTTTAGACAAGAATGAGTTAGAATGAAACTTAGGCCTTCATATTTGATATAATGTTAATAAAAAGTCTTTTGTCTCAGACAAACAGCCAATAAGATAAACAAATAGACAAAAAAATTGCCCTCTTTTTTCTTTTTGGGGTATAAAACCCTGAAAAACGTAATGCTATATACTGTTTTTACTTGAAAACTTTCATAGGTTCTTTCAGCCATAGAAGATACATACATACTATTATTAATTGAATGCAGTAAAGTTAACCAATAGTGAAAATTACTGTAAATTATGATAATAAGAATAATTCTCTGTTTAATAGCATATTTTGACAAAACTACTTTTTGTTTTATCGTATTAAACGCTATCTTGTTCAAATATGTTTCATATAACTGTTTAACATGTGACATCCAAAAATACTGCCAAGCTTTTTTTTTTCTTTATATATAAAAGCAACGAAGTTCTTTTAAGATTCTTTCAATTTGAAGTCTATGCTCCAATTGTATGGCACACGCATAATACGCCATAATGAAATACGCCGTTATAAACATTATTACTTTTCATCTGAAGCAATTTTTACTAGCAAACAGTTCACTTGTCTCAGATATTAGATGGAACTTAAACCCGCCATCTTTCGTTTTCCTAGCGATATCTCTTCCTGCTTGTCTTTAGAAATTAGGCCATAGCAATTACTTCTTTCTCGATTGCTTGATAACTAGACTATGAAATGGTACTGATACTCAATACAAGAAATTATAATATTCAACAAATCTGTAAAGGTCCTAGTAGCTAGTTAAAATAGCGATTGCAAGGATTGTTAAAGGTTACTGGTTCTGATCCCGTCAGACTAGATAATTTTTATATAAAATATTGTTTAAAATGATAAGATAAAAAAATAAAAAAGATTTTTTATTGTTGTTTTATGACAGGACCTTTTTTAAATCAGATAGTTGTCAGTAATTTTTATTCAAATACCGCAAATTAATGCGATTCTTAGATAGTATTTACATAGTGCACAACATTACCCAAGGCCGCAAACCACAATGTCAGTTTAGTAGACCTATGATTACCGAATGAATGTGAACAGCTAAACTGCTGGCCGTGGTAACAACAATGCTTGGTAATTGAAAGGAATGACGTTTGTAAAGTTCTATTGGTAACATTTACAATTAGAGTGAATGATGCAATGATGATTTTCGGCAACTAGATTAATTTCAACAAACTCTGAGTAAACCCACATGGTCACCTATTTTAAAACCCCTGGCGGTTACAACAATATGAAGTCATTTTCTACAACATATAATATAATAATAATATTTCTTACATTTACACCAATTAGCCTAGCCAAAGTAAGCCCTATAAGGCTTATATTATTATGGATACTGTGGTAACAGATAGATATGATACAGAGATATGTAATATTAATAAAAAATTATATAAATACCCATCACTCAGGCACAAATGCTCGTATACATCATACAAACATTTGCCCCTTCCTACAGAATTGTCAGTGCAAAAGGCAGGATCGCTACCGTTGCACCAAACAGTCATCAAATAACTGAAATAAAGCAAACGTAATCCGAACTGACCAAAATCTCGACGGGTGGGGGTACGGTCAATCAATAGGTGAATGACACAATTGGTTGATGATATTCCTACTGGTTTTGGCAAATGGTTAAGGGAATAACGCAGGTCGTGATGATCCCCTAAACAAGGCCAGCGGACTAACCTTCTCGAAGTTGCCGCCTGTTTTTTTATTATGTGTTTTTGTATTACCAACTACCTTATGTAGTTAATTACCAAAGTAACTCTGCAATGGATTAAAGGGCACAGCAACTCACTTGGCAACGACGCAGCAGATGAAGTGGCAAAAAGGGCTCAAAACTAACGGTATTCGGACTGGAACCACTGCTGCCCATACCCTAAATCAAAACATAGCAACGCTGTAACACGGAGGAAAAACAGCTGAAAAAATAGAAAACCAGTGAAGGATCTAGGCAAACAAAGAATGCAGTTCCGATGGCATCAAAAAAATTGACCCAAAAACTCATCAAACTAAAAAAGAACAAAGTTCGCGAAGTTATTGGTTTAATAACTGGACATTGCCCTTTAAACAAGCATCTCTTTATAAAAGGTGTGATTGACATCCCTCTATGCAGAGCCTGCATAGAGGCAGAAGAAACTCCACAGCACGTGCTTATGGAATGCTAGAGCGTGGAAAATCAACGGGCACAGCTTCTCCAATCCTCAACATCACTCCTGGAAACCTACAACAGCCTGAAAAGGCTGCCAACCTTCTGGGATGAATTGGGATGGCTGAAGTTGAAAGACAATCCAAGATGAGCACAATGGCCCAATCAGGGAGCTAAGTGCGGGAAAAGCCCCGCTAAACTAACTAATGACCAAATTCTCGTTAAAATATTTTTTTTTAACTTTAGTATTTTCACCATTACCTATTTTTCTGTTTTACGAAAAGAATAAATACTCAACCATCAATTGTAGTCATACAACCTTGTTACAAATACAATTGATTGATGGGTTTTCGTGGATTACTGGCTGTGCTCGCTTATCTATGTAGCTAGGTATAAGCTTAGCGTGCTTCTATAAATAAATCAGGATAATAAACAGATATTGTTCTCGTAATACTAACGAAAATAAATTATTATTATATTTACACCTATTTAAATTAAAAATTTACACGCTAATTTTCGAAACTACTGACGGATTTTTGGCAATTTTTACATATTATCTCAACTTAGAGCAAAATTTAAGCTTCATTTAAATAAAAAGGGTTAATAGGGGAAATAATTTTGTCAGTTAAGATAATCTCCAAACTCAACTCCAAAACTACTAAATGCATATACTGGCAGTTTTCACCCTTAGAATATGAATGTTATATTAATATCGAAAACATACATAAGTCATTTAAAGTAAAATTTATTTTAGCCTTCCGCCTCTTAAAGGTATGGGTTCAATGGAAAGTCACTTTAAAGGCCAAATCAAAAGCTTATGTGCAGCACAAATTAAAAATTAATCATTGTATCATAATGTGATTCTAATAAAATGTTATGAATTATTAATTATATAAATAATTCGAATAAAAGTAAGATTAAAAATTTTAAATTCCCCGACACAAAAAATAATATTATCGTCCTCATATATACTATTATGTAAGTTCAAATATTATTTATTTTCCAAGCGTCGTCGCGTCGAGGGACCTTTAAAGTTTATATTTTTCCTACAACAGCTTATTAATTATTACGAATTACATTCAGGTACGAGAGATCTTAAGTTTCATGCATAATCTACGCTCTACGTAATGCCGCGCGGGGTGAGCTCGTTGTGCGGTATGCGGCGCGGGGGTGGGCGTCACCAAGTGAGGCAGACGACGTTGACGGTTGTGTCGATTTTGCGAATTTTCGGAAGCAAATTCTTTTGTTGCAATTTCGCGTTGCGTCGCCCCTGACGCGAAGACGCTTGGAAAATAAAAATATTTGAACTCACATGATATATGTGACGATAATAATTATGAAAGGTTAAAAACATTATTTGTTATTATAATTTTTATATATTTTATGCATTTTCAATGCGATCTTACAAGATATTTCTATTATAATAATTATTTGTTAGTTTTTAGAGTTTATTTTTTGTATCGGTGGTTGTTTAAATTTTTAATTTTACTATTATTTTGTCCTTTTAAAAGTAGGTATAAATATTAGGAAGGTATTTATAGTGATTAGATAGAGATAGTAACTTAGTTAGGTACTATGTATCATATTAGTTTTAATTTACCGTAATAAGTTTTAACTACCTACTCATCATGGTTACCTTACTATGTTCTCTCAATATCATTTAAGTAATACAGTACCAAATTTCGAATCGATAGGTCATATGGAAGGTAGCCAGATCCCCTCATCAATTAGAAAAGAGCGGATGATCTTAAAACGGCTGAACAGATTTTCATGAAAAATGGCTAAGAAAACTCGGGATAAAAATTATCTATGACACAAAAAAAGCTAAACGAAAATCGGTTCATCGGTTTGGAAACTATGATACTACAGACAGACACGTTAAGCTTTTGTTGATGTTAAGCCTCCCTTTTTGCTTCGGAGGTTAATAATGTATTTGTTTTGTCTGCATTTTATTTGTAGCATATGATTACTTTTAAAAATGCACAATTAAATCTATGTACAAAACGTCCTACACATAAAAGATATATTGCTGTTCAATGGTATTCTATTCCTCAAACGCGCTATTGGATATCGACTACTAGGGATTTGTTATGTCAATTGATCAGTCATTTTTAGATTTTTGAGAGGTTATCAGTATACAGATTTCGTTATCTTGCTTTGTGAATATTTTGGTTATAAAACAACTTAGGATGTAATAAACAAGTTGATATATGTATTACTGCCATTACTTTCTAGTAGCTTGCTTTTCCGATGACCATAAATAAGTCTCCGGAGCATTCCTTACAAGTTACTAATACCAACGAATATTCTTACCCTTTTCCCATAGCTAACAGATCATCTACTATTATCTATGAGCAGGTTAGTATAGCTTATAATCTATTTATATTAGCAGGAGTAACCGCTCATGTAGAATATAAAAATATTCTTTAAACTGATGCATTTTGCTTGAAATTTTGGTAAACTAATCCTAGCTTTAATACAATTAATTCTTTTAAACTACTTAATTAACCAGCAATTAACCATTGTTCTTTTTCTTACAAAACTTGAAAAGATTATTTGTCCTTTTAAAATGTACCTATTGCTCCTGCAGCCTAAATCATACCTATAGAAGATACAATTCACTCTCCTCGACAAACGGATTCATTAGTATTTATTTACAAAAGTTGCAAGGGCATTTTTTAGTAAAAGCTATTATTTCTACTCGAGTTGAAACAAAATGGAAAAAAATATCTGAATAGCACGTAGATTTACATTTTTCTATCATAAAAACGCAACAATCGTTGTAATTACGTTTTGATCGAGCTTCGCCCCTTTTTTGGATATTAAAACACCGCTTGAATTTTGACGTAGATTCAGTTTAAAAATGGCATTCGTTAAACTTATTCTACACCTACGATAATCATCTTAAACATGAATACTAACCAATATCAATGCTATGTGAGACCAAGGCCTGGATGTTTGATGTAAAAGTCACGACAAAATCAGCAATAGATAGAACGGGGCGCATGACTGCACATGCCACATCCAGTCTAAAAGGACTAGGTTTTTTCTGTTATAAAACAAATTACGTTATTAATTACAACAAATAATCTTACCGATATACATAGGCAAATTTCTGTATCTGCAAGGAAAAGTATCATAACTAATTTTTCACAATTTTAGAGTGCATAGTTTTTCTACTCTCACGCCATTCCTGCGCCATCGTGCACTAATGGGTTAAAAGCCGCGTACGTACTGACCGCGCGCTGTATCTACTATGCAAGCCCTATACGCATCTTAATGCGTAACAAACAATCACAACAACTGCATTATACACACACACTATAATTATTTTTATAATCTGACAGATTGAAACACACCACCGACATTCTTGAAATAATGTCTGACTGACAAGACAATCTTTGGTTAGTATCAAAACTCGTTAATAACACTAAAGCTATGTTAAATAAAAAAAAAATGTGACTGTAGTGTACATCGTAAAAACGATTATCTTTAAATATATATAATAGGCAAAGAATAATTCATATATTTATTGATATTAATTTAATAAAATATATTACTGGAATTATGGTATTATTATTATTTATATTTTTTTTATTATTAATGATATTTTACATGTAAACTGAAAGCTATAGTGAGAAAGAAAAAGAGAGAGAGTAAATTTGTACTTGGGACTGAGGAGCGGGGAGCGCTATAAGATGTGCGAGTATATTACGCAGAGGAAATGTGACCTTTCACTTTTTGTTAACGTTTGATTTTACTACCCATCTATTTTTTATACCGTGCGCTATATATGAAACATTTTTAAAGAGTTAAACTCCAAAAAGTAACAGAAAGTCTAGGTTTAAAGCATTTTACTTTTAGGGCTTTCGATAAACAACCACGTTTTAGAAAATCTTATATACTACGTGCCACTTATTGCGAGATAAAAATAGAGATGGCTACTCATACTCTGTGACATCCTGATATAATAAATGTCCCCTCATTCCGCTTTACTTAGCTGGCTTGTTTCCAGTGCCACATTACAGTATGGAAGACATAAAGCCAGAGATGGATTAGAGGAGAAAATAAATTAGGGATACCGTCTGCAAGACCTTTCCCAATTTTATTACCCGACGCGTGTGCACTTCATGTCGAAGTTGATGTTATGATTATATATATATATTATGCATTTTTCAATGCGATCTTATGAGATAAATTATTATAATAGAAAAATACTAGAAAAAATCGACTCGGGTCACAAGTGAATTCCTCTCATTGATGAAAACTCTGGCTTACATCGTAAAATCAGGAAGGTACTAGAAAATTTCGACGAGTTTTCACAAGACTCGGTAGCTCAATTGGGAGAGCATTGGACCGGATTTCCTAAGGTTGCGGGTTTACTTCCCATCTGAGAATTCACTTGTGTCCCGAGTCGACAATAAAATTTGTTCATTTTAAACTTAAATTCCCTGTGATTTTCATAAAATCTTTTTGAGTTTATTTGAATTATTCTAAATCTCGCGTCCCTGTTGTCTATCAGCCATTAGACCTACTTGTTCAACATACTAATGTGTTACTACACGAATCATGAATCTAGTCAAAATTAGTGCCAGATCAGATAATAAATCATCGTTAAGATGGGATGGTAAGTCGGTAAAGTGGCAAAAAGCAGTTGATGGGAAGAGACCGTATAAACCAGAAATGACACGCTATGTAAGTGAGGAAGCTACTCTCAACTTTGTGTGATTACGGCCCGGAAAAGGGTTGATTTGAAAATAACTTGAAATCCCTAAGTACAGCCCGGACATTGTGTTTATAGCACAACTTGCTGACCCACAAACGAGCTTAGTTATTTTTACGAGCTTAAGCTTGCACGTGTCCTCCTCTACAAATGGGTAGTGCGGTTTGGATTTTAGCATAGATAAGAGAATTGGATTTAAAATGTCGTATTAAGAGCTTTATTTTGATTTCGTGGAAAATTAAATTTAACATAAGTGGACTATAAACTAAATTAATTCTAGATCTTATCACCAGTAAACTTATCCTAATTTATACCTATGATAAAAAAAGTGCTTAAAAGATAAGACTAGACCGAGACAATTATTTTAGTTGACAATTCTTAATAATTTATAGAATTCAGAAACAACGATAATAGAACAATTCCCAGACCAGAGCCGGTATAGAAAAGTTCGTTTCACACATTGACCCTGCCGGGGATTGAACCTTCTCTTCTTCGAGATCCCCTAGGAACGGCGTTGCCGGTAAAACCGGTATGCAAGCCACCGTCTAAATAAAATAATAAATTATTATTTATCTAATTAGTTTTAATTACAATGATCATAAGGACTTACTTTTTTTTATTTAAGATGGGTCAGCTCTTGATCCCAATCAAACCCTGGGGTCAAGACAGAATCCGCGATGGAACGAGCTAATCCAGAAGGTGCCTATTCACCCTGGCTTTGAAAATGGACGGGTTATAAGTTCTCAGAAATAAAGACGCAGGGAGGGAGTTCCACTCCTTTGCTGTGCGCATTATGAAGGATGTTGAAAAGATCTTGGTGCGACAGGTAGGAATAGCAATCAAGAAAGGGTGGTAGCCTGCAGTGCGTGTGCATGCGTGATTACCTACACAATAATAATCCAACCAAACAAGCGATATTAACGAAGAGCCAAGCAACATTGACGCAAAATGACCATCAAAAGGAATCCTACTTGGTTTAGGAACGGTTTTTCATAGGATTGTACTTTTTTTTTGGGATTCTATCTTACTTCTGACAAAGGTCAGAAACTTATTATATCATTGCATTTTGTGTATCTTATCAAGTTATTTATATTACTTAGGGTTTATGGTATGTTATAGTAAATTATTTTATTTTATTTGTGCTGCTACGACAACAAGACCTGAATGATTTCAGGTATCAGGTTTTGTTTCGTACGATCGCGTCTTTGACTATATCAACTATGAAGACTAAGAATGGACCTCGTATGGATTTGTCAGTTATTATATCTTTGAGTCTACTTGTGATAACGTAACATACGATTCTACTAAAGATGGCTGGCTGTAGATGATACGATACGATCATAAGGTTCGAAGTGATCGAAACCATGAAATGCCAATGTAAGTCATCAAGGCTAAGAAAGCCAGAATGTGAAAAGAGTTAAAGACCTGAATTTAAAATAACAATTAGTCTTTCAAATGATCGTTGTCGTAAATATATTTAAAAATCTCGTATTACGTTGTAGGGAATGAATAAGGTAGTCAGTATTGATCCACATTATTTTTATAAAAGGTTTCAGTATGTCAACCAGTCGCCTCGGGATTACCATAATGTGAAAGCTATTTTGTAACATTAATTCTTAGAAACCGACCTTCGATATTCGCTACGATAACGCCAATTTTCAATATTGGCCAATTGTATTATGTTGTTCGACGTTTTATTGTTTGGCGTGAAATGATACTACGAAATTAATAATAAAACATGGTGTAATCTATTAATTTTAGATGTTTATACATATATCGACCTTGAAATTATAAACACTCTGTGTGTCTCACAGAAAATAGTTTCACGGAATGTAAAGATTAATATTGAAAAATATATACGACTATAGGATAACATTTAGTCGTATATATAGTTAATAATCAACAGTTCATTCAAAAATATTGATAATTAAGTTGACCTATTAAAACGCAAACGAAAACATGCATTCTTGTCAGTATGATAATCGAACAATGGCTATATGAATTGCGAAAGAATTCATCAAATATTCAGCATTATGGAAATCAAAACAAGACACTCAGCTCAAATAAGTAATTTATAATCATTTTATGATCATTTTTAGTGGGCAGGACACATAGCAAGGAGAACTGATGGCCGTTGGGGCGGAAAGGTTCTCGAATGGCGACCGCGTGCCGGACGACGCTCAGTGGGTAGGCCCGCTACGAGGTGGACCGACGATCTGGTTAAGGTCGCGGGAAAACGCTGGATGCGGGCAGCACAGGACCGATCGTTGTGGAGATCCTTGGGGGAGGCCTATGTCCAGCAGTGGGCGTCGTACGGCTGATATGATGATATGATGATGATGAATCATTTTATATTTTATTTCGTGAACAGTACAGTTGAAATTTGTAAGGAGGTAGACCCTGAATACCACAAACACTTTAGGATTTACAATGAGCGCAGCAAATGGTAAAATCCACAAGAGCACGTGAGTAAAATGTTTAGAAACTTGTAAATACATTTTGATTTGTTTTGAATTTACTTTCGCTTTATTATCTTTTAAAGAACATTCTATTTGGTAATATTGTACATAAGTAGTTAAATCAGGGGTATTTTTATTTTGTTAGCTAAACATATTCCTTGCCTACAAATATTGATGTTTTTGTTGATGCATTTTTATTTAAAAATATTATATTCAGTATTCATTTCGAGGAGCTCGTAATCGTAAGTGCGTTTAGCTTATGATTGTGAAAGTTAATCACTTTTTCAAGGGCTTTTGTCCTTTATCGGCTGGGTGACAAAGAGTTTATTATCTCGACCTCTCTCATGTTGCGAAAGACACGTTGGTCCTAGTTGCTTCTGCAGTGCTTGGCATCCACCAATCTGCACTGGCCCATGTATCCAATATGGGTTAGGTCCCCTACATTGTTTTACTTCCATAGCATGGCGGAAATTAATAAGCTGTCTATAATTCATAATAAAGCAAAAATGTGACATGTGAAATATTGCGAGATAATAACAATTATCTTCCGTATTATTGGCTATATGCATACCAAAATTGCTAAAAGCCTGGTAAAAACAATTAACAATAACACGTTAAACATTATAAACTTAATATTATGTATATAGTTAGAATGAGTGGCTGATAGAAGTGGACAATTGTACAAAATAAACTTAAGAAAAGGTTTAAGTTAATTAAGTTACTATCAGCATTTTGCAAAATATATTAAAATTAAAATAAATAAGTATAATAATTTATTTGTTTCTATGAAATTGGGGAATTCCAATTTTATAAAAACAAATGAAGTTAAAACCTTATAGTAGAAAAAAACATTATAGTCGTAACTATACGAAATATAAATACGAAAGTAAGTTTGTTTGTTACACTTTCATGCCTTAACTACTTAATCGATTATTCATGATGATCGAAAATGTGCATACCTGCATTTTGTCATTGCTAATGGATCTTCGTGTTCACATTTGCAGAAAAAAATTCTGAAAGCTTACGATGAATTGACTTGATCAAAACCACATGCATGTGATGGGTAGAGTGAATTCAAAAGCGATAGAGAAATGTTGGAATATTCGCTCTAATTGACTATTAACTAAGGATTAGCATCGATCAAGTAAAAAATTGGTGTTCAAAAATACTCAAGTTCGAAAGAGATAGACGCTAAACATTCTGTCTCATAAAATGATCTATATCATTTAAAACGACCGCTTGGTCATGACACATGTTGCTGCTCGAAAATCAAGAGATATAATTTTTCTTAAAAAATAATATTCGCATAAATTCGCTAAAGACATGCTAGTATAAGTCAATTCCAAACTTACATTCATGAAACGCATTGTTTACTGATGATACATGGGTCACAACTATAGTAACAATGGTTTTAAATACAAACCAGTCCACAAGGTCCAGATCGGCGCCTTCCAACTGAACCGAAACTATAATAATATATTCCAAAGTGTTTTAATAGAAAAATACTAGAAAAAATCGGCTCAGCTCACAAGTGAATTCTTTGGCGTAAGTCGAATCCGCAACCTTTGGAAGTCCGATCCAATGCTCTCTCAATTGCCCTACACACAGAAGATTATAAGATTCGGTATATATATATATATATATATATATATATACATATATATATATATATATGGTTGTTTCATCTTAATCGATTGCCGAACATTTGTAAAAAGGTTTCATTCGAATACGAGAGAATGTTCTGCTCATTGATGAGACGACCCTGGCCTACAGCGTATAATTGGAAAGGCATTAGAAAATTTAGACGGCTATCCACAAGGTTTGGTAGCCAATTCATATAGCATTGGACCGGACTTCCAAAGGTTGCGAGTTCGATTCCCGTCTCAAAATTCACTTGTGAGTCGAGAAGATTTTTCCTAGTATTTTTTATTTAAATAATTTTATAAGATAAAATAAACACTCCAAAGTAGTCAAAGTCAAGGTCATTTAAACTGATTTCTTGGACTATTGCGAATATTGTTTACAATGTTGCCGTGTTGTGTTCTCAGTTTCTGGCCAGAAGATTAGAGAGTAAGGACAGAATATTATATGATCCTTACTCATCAAAAATACAGAATGACTTTTTTGGATATTGCATCACAACAACATGCCATCGCACAAGACCCTAACTTTTAATGAATTTTTGGAAAAAATCTCAACAAACGCCATTTAACAATCACCGTATTCACCGGATATGGCTCAGATCTACATTTTCTTTTATCAAAACTGAAATTGAAGTGGTTATCGAGTCACCCGTTTTCAGTCCATTCTGGAAGATACGTTTAAAATGTTTTGATAATTGAATTCTGCGTCGACGTAAGTTTATTATTTCGTAAAAGGTCTGCTTGTGACGCGATATAATTTGATATTTGTATATAACATAATTATTACTTTGTAATACTCTAGTTGGCAGATCACAATACATCATATAAGGGAGAAAATAACTTCGTTCTCTCTTTAAATTTAACCTTTGATAGAGCAAAATATTTTTTTATAAAAAAATGGTTATCGGTAAAGTTGGTTTGTTTAAGGACGATAATTTTACGTGATAACGTCATAAGAAAACGTGCATACTTTTATGAATTGAATTGAATTATTATCACTACTGAAAGGTCATTATTTTGTATTATATATAGAAATACTTATTTGGGAATTACATTTTTTCAATAAATTAACATTTAGTTATTGTACTAAGCAATGGAAACCACATATACTTTTCACTTCACTTTAGAAACAGTTGATGAAACAGTTAACGTGTAGGTTGTGTGCTGCCGCTGTCTCTCTTCGACTCAGACGCATCTGCTGATGGAGTGGAAGAAAATAGATGCGTCACAAGCCGAACGCTTAGGCCGATCGTGCCTCGCTATCGCTTGTTCCGCGCTCTCGCTTGCACACTAGGCTCAGGCGGAACGTGACACTTTTTCGTTCGCGCAGCCGTTATAAGACGTTATCACGTCGATAAAGTTAATTCAAATTATTGTTAATCAAGTGTTAATTTGAAACGATGAAATTAAAATCATAAATCAAATTCATGAAACTGATGCTTTTGAAAAGCCCGCCAAAATCTGTTTGATATTATCATATATTAGTGAGTTGCAGTGAGTTAACTTGTCATTGTTTTTTTTAAACTTTGCTTAAAAACATTAATTTTTAATTTTCAAGCATTGTTTACAGTTTTTGCAAATTCAATTTAAATAATCTGTTCAAATTTAATCACGAACTATTAGTTATAGAAATAAACTATAATCAAATCAATGTCAACAAATTATTAGTTTAAAATGACTAAATTGGTAAAGTAAATCGCTTGATAATATCAATAGATCAATAGAAGATTTTCTCGCACGGTGGTTGGCCGGTCAACTTCTCATTTAAGACACATTATTATGACATTTGTGAGGTTAAACATATTTTCTTATCTTACATTAATAACTACATACGATTTTTTTTCATTTAATATTAAATAAAACATCGAGCACATACCCCAATAGAGTGGTAATATTGGGCTGTCCGCCTCCGCAACTGATTAGTGATATTTCACTTATAAATATTAACGCTCGCTCCCTCTAAAACAGTACATAACCAGTATTGGATCTGTGCGTACGTGTCTGCTTATTCCGATATTTAATTTAAATTAAATAGTTTCATAATGGCGTGCTGTTCTATTCGGTGGTGTGGAAAAACAGCAGGACTTCAAATTATAAAACCGACGGAATAACCTTTTATCGGTAAGTTATAGTTAAAAATTACTTTTTATAAAAAAATGTCACGGCTCAAGTTAAACTGGACAATCAAAGCGAAATGGTTGACGCACGTGTTCAGATGTCTATGCGTCCTGCTTCCACATAACGTAATTTCTCATTACGCCATCTCTTTCTAGTCTACGCTCTCAACACTAGTGTTGCATTCAAAGGATCAAGGGGTGTATCGATAAATAACATTATTGTAGCTTATTACATATTTTATTCAAACATAAAAGTAATTTTGAAATTATAATATTTGCATTAATGATCTAATTGAAAGTGTTGTGCATTATTGATTATGTAAATCTTGATCGATTATACCGATATATTAGGTATCTAGTGTAGTTAAAATAAACGTTTTTTATACTTTTTTGAATAAATCGGTTTGTAACAAAGAAATTGTTATTTTTTGTGTTAGCTTTTTGTAGCAATAAAAAGACATATGATGAGAAACAATCAGTCTAGGGTTTCTCAATTCTCGACCATATTTATTTCTCGGAGCATGAGAATATTCGACCACTATTTTCCGGGAATTCCCGGGTTGTCGAGAAATACGGAAATTTTTAAAAATATGTGTGATTTAAAAATAAATCTACGCTTTTTTTTGCAATATTCAACAACATTTATCAATCAACAACATTTATTTTTATTTTCATGTGACTTTAACTTAAGTAAGTATATAAAACTTTAATTAAGCGAAATAAACTCTAGCGAGATCTTTTTTCATTATTTCTAGAAACAATTTAAGGACTAAATAGTCTTTTTCTTTGGAAAAAACAAATAAAATATCTTCTAAAAACAATGTCATCATGACACCACAATAAAATTTAGTACCTTACATACTTATGTAACATGAAACGACAGTTTTTCAATTAGGTACAAACAAAGAACAATCAGACTAGCTTTATAATTACGAATAACAATAAGATACAGGTAATTTAGTTTAGTCCAACTTTTCAATATTTGTTATAAATGGAGTTTTTTCGTTACGTAAGTAAACATAACAACGTAATAAATAAATAAATAATCTTAGACTTATTACAATCGCATTTTAAAGTGGAAACTGCTTCAAAAGCTAGCCCACTATGTCTTGTTATTATATGGAAATAAGCCTTTAAAAATACGAGGGCATTTATATCATCATCTGACAATCGGTTTCGTATTTTCGTCACAAAGTTTCCAGACAAGGAGAAAACCCGTTCATTTTCTGTCTACGTAGGCTTTACTGACATAACAGCTTTATACAAGTTTTCCAGATTTTGGTGTTCTAAAATTTTTGACTTCGGTGTGTTCTAAAATGTTTGATGAAATATCTCGATTTCTCGACCAATGTTTTTTCGTCTCGAGTAAGGCAAAATTTTCTCGAGAATTCTCGGTTCGAGAACACTCGAAGAGAAACTCTAAATCAGTCAGAAGAATTAATACGTAGCTAATTCATTTTAAAAATCAGTAAACCTATGAATGGTTAATTATTATTTCATCTTTACTTTTAATACAACTAAATAAATGTAATTTGGTAATTGGTTTGGTTCTTGTTGAGGTGCACTTCAGCGGTTAATATCTTCTTATTTGATCACTAGCAGCATTTATAGACATTTATTTCCATAAGAGAACACGTTTGTATTATTCACTATTGCTATAATTACTGATGTATTGGCTATCGATATCGATGAACCTTATATACTTGGACACTACCACATCTCTAGAGTGATAGTTGACCTTAGGATAGCCAATCGCAGCTCAGTTAGAGCAGTGTGAGTGGTAGCGGCGAATAAGCGGAATTGTTTTCAAACAAAATAATTGACATTTCTACTCTATTGGGTTATGTGCTCGATGAAATAAAAGCAGTTGACTTTTTATACAATGGTTTATATGAGCCATAATATTTTTAAATCAAAATCGTAACATAACCTATTATTACTGCACTCGCCGACCAATGCTACTTTTTTGATACTCAAAGAACAAATATATGAGATTATATCACTAACCAAATTCTTAAAATGCAAGAATGAATTACTTTTTTTGCCGCAATTGTCGTTGTAATAAACAAGTTTGCACGCTTAGCTCAGGCGGAACGTGACAATGAGTCATTCTCGCTCGGCTCAGGCGGAACGTGACGATGAGTCATGCTAGCTCGGCTCAGGCGGAACGTGACGAAGAGTCATGCTCGCTCGGCTCAAGCGGGACGTGACAATGAGTCATGCTCGTTCGACTCGAATGCTGAATACTCGGTGGAATGCTGAAATGCTGCAGGCGAGCAGCCGGCGTTCATCGATTTATAAGACATTATCACGCCAAAAAGCTTAAATGTTACCCTAACCCTTTATTATTAGATTTAGTTTAATGCAATTTCAAGTCTGTTTTCATTCTATATTTATAGAATATACTAAGTGTATGCAAGTAAAATCAGTACATAAAACTTAGTGACCATTAGGTTTTAGCTAATCATTTTTACAGTGCAATGTGTCACATGACATAACAATAAATGAAGCTTCAACTGCTATCTAATCAATTACCATTGCGATAGTAATTCATGAATATGTATATATATCATTATCAATGGATAGACAAACGCATCAAGAAGCAGTCGCTGAACCATATATTCGTGCAGTGACCTCATTCAATGTTGTGAATTCTAAACATAACTATTTGAGCAGTCTTGTTGAACAGTTGTGACTGTTGATCAATAAATTGAATGTTATATTCTCCAATAGGCGGACTTTTTCTTTATGCTGTATAATTGAACTATAATAAGAGTATCCGCGACTTTCTGGTGAGTGTATCTTTAATCTTTATATGTATTGCAAAAGTATAATGAAATTTAATAAAGATAATAACTTTATAAAAATAAGTTCCGTTTTTTTAATCATCCAATTATTATCTACCCATTCAGGATCTCATAATTGTTTATTATTAAACAATATAAATTATCCTGAACATTGTTACAATAATCAGCTTTGATTTTTCCAAACACATTCCCTAAAACTTATATATTAGAATACAGATAAATACAAATTACAGAAATATAAGTTACATTATCCTTTAGAGGGTAGATTCGCAACAAACTGGGATCGCAACCCGGCACTACCTGCATGCTTATCGCATGCATTATTAACACAAGCAATATTCAACATATTAAAAATTCGTACACAAAGAAAAGCCAGACGTTTAAATTCTTTTTCAGGAGCCTTGCTTACAAGATGTCTAAGACAATTGTAGTCACGATCGATAACCCGAAAGTGTGAGAACTAAATAATCTCACCGATATACAACGTACAGATTTTCAACTCCAAGTCTCGGCCAAGCATTTACGTTTTATTGCAATCTATATTGATTTTAATCTTAATATTATGAAATGAACTATTAACAATATTAGAAAAAAAATCAAGTTTGATTGTTGCCGTTATCAAAATTGATAAGGTTTGGATCACAATAGTTTCTAGACTAAGAGCCAGTGCCTGCCAGACAAACGTTGAAGTATAAAAGCTGATTTCTTTTTTACGTGTTCTTACTGTTGTAGGGAACAATGTTTGGGGGTTACAAACCTTGAGTAACGGTGCCTTCGGTAGGTATCAGGTAATCTAGGGGCGCAGTACCTGAGCTCTCTCACGTTAAATTGTAAAAGCTGAAATTTACACAGAGTGTTCAATTGACCATTCTAAGTCATTATTTAAAAAGTCAGACCTATCCGAAGGGTCTAACACTGTCCCAGACGCGGTAGACGCTGAACCCAGTGCCCCAAAAAGACATTTAGAATTTTGCCCTTGTACTACTATACGTTTGAAGGGTTTTTAGACTCTTCGAAATTGTCCAGCTGTTCAGAGTGTACTGTGGAATAGGCATTTACTCCATACCTGTATATTTCGTCATCTCTAAAACCCACTAATACTATTTTATACGCATTTACGTACACGAAGACATTCTTTCGCTTGTACTTCACCTTATATAGCTCAAGCGCACTTACTCGTATGGCGAGGCAGTGGGTTTGATACCCACTTGAGACAAGTTTAATTGTTTTTTGTAATTATTTTTTTTTATATTTTTTCATAAACTATAAATTTATAATATTTCAAGTAAGTCTATATCATTGATTTAGACAGTATTCGGTACCTCCAACATTTAAAAAATATGAATAACACAATATATGTAAAGAACTGTAAAGTTCGACGCCGCCGTGGAATAAAAAGGAAATCGAAAAAGTAAAACTTAACAGGAAAATAACTTAGTGTATATTTGGTATATACCACAAAACCGAGGTATTTGGCACCAAAGTACTAAATGGGAATTTCAAGCATTATTATTTTAATTAATGAAATGAAAGATAATTTAATAACTACAGACTTTTGATGGTACATTTTTCATAAGAACATAGATTATGTACGTAATATGTATGAGTATGTAATATTTAAATAAACATAATACACAGAAATACATAAATATCCATTCACTTACTGAAACGTATTACAAATATTGTAACCGTAATATTCACATAGTCATTCTGAAGTAATATTACTTGTCTGGGTTATTCCCCGAAAATACTGAATTTTTACATTCAATTACTAACTCACTTTCGGAAAATTATAATGTCAAGATAGCAGTAAATGCCTTAGATGTGGTGTTCCTAACCCAAATCACTAAAACATATCAATGTAATAACAGTAATAGAATAAATTTTACAGAAAAGACGTAGAATAAAATGTATAATCTAAGAATACAAATTTGTTGTTTGTCCGTCCGCTCTTTTTACATTGTATATGCGTTACCATAGCAACTCGTTAACCGCAAGTAGTTCGTCTACCGGACGCTAGATGGCGCTAACGTAAAAATATTTAAAAATATAAAAAAAATAAGAATTATGTAAACCCGTGCGAAGCCGGGACGGGCCGCTAGTAATTATAAAACAAAATAAAAACAATTTATTAACATAACGATTCAATTTTTTATGGCAATTATTAAAACTGAACTAAATAATGTTGTAATTGTTAATTACAGCTATATTCAAACATGTCAGCAATTCATAAAAAAATATGATTCATATTACTTACACTTCCGCGCACATTCCTATATTAATAAAACAACTTTTTTAGGGTTTTTTCCCGCATCGTTTATATTTAATGTGAACGTTTCGAAGAAGCCTTTACTTCTAAATGATACCATTGATCACAGGATGACTAAAGAGTGTAAAAGAGGCGAAACGTCAGAATAAAATATAAATTATGTGGAAAATACCCTAAATAATAATAATAATAATAATTTATTTACAACAACCCAGTGTTTACAATAGCATATAATTAGGAGAATTATGTTAATCTAGGGTTAGTTTTAATTTTATAAAGTCACAATAACTTGTACCCCTGACTCGGAACCTAGTAAAAACTGGTTTTAATTAAAATATGATTCAATTGTAGAATCACTCCACTGTTACACATAAAAAATAAATCATTTCCAAGCCTTGCCTTATAATAAGAATAGGCCGTTTGATATGCGCGCTGTAATTCAACGCCTTCATTCGAAATCTTTCATACTTTTTTGTCTACGTCATCGAAAACGAAGAGACGTATTTTAAGTCTCACTACTAGTAAATCTAACTCGCCGTCAAAATCATCTCTAAAAAAGCGATGTTGGGAAGAACACACTAGCTTCCATGACATTCGATTAACGGTTTTTGTTTCGTTTTTTGTTACGACGCCTTTAAATGGGATTCACCATTTTTATGTCGTAAATAACTTTTTGCTCCTTTCAGATTTACTCTCATCCTGCTATTTTTGCAATCAATATAATTGTTAATTTGTTCGAGTGTGTATATTATTTATATTTCATCTTCCGGTGAGGTCTCCATGCACGCATGTTTCACATGAAACAAATCAATGGTCTAAAAATGAGATTACTTGCATAGTTTTTTTCCTTAATATGGATTTAACAGTTTCATCATAAAGTGTTTCGCAAAATTGTTTATTAACATAGTTAAATATAGTTTCTTTTTTAAATAAAACTATTTTTATCAGATAACTTGCACTTACATTATATTCAATCCACGTTTCGACTTCTTTATAGAAACCGTGATTACAGGATACTAAGGTAATGAACTCTGCATTGGTATCTCGGTGTATATAATATTTGCTAGCGTAAAACACCACAGATAATATAAATATTGTCAAAGAAGGAATTTTTATAAAATCTTCCGCTGATGCAGAATCTTAAAATGAAGAATTCACTGATATAATGTCATTAAAATTCTTCACAACAATATGATTACCAGCTTGTAATAATTGTGGCTCGTGATCAATTCATATATACTTCTACTTCTATAATTATGTCGTAAATGTCTATTAATATTTATAACATAAGCCTTATAGTCTTGTCTTGGCTAGGCTGATGTGGATGAGAGAAATATTATACTCAGTCAAATCTCATTTTTAATTTATAACTTTTTTAAGTAACGTGGAAAGTGTGGGTAAATAAAATACAAACCACAGTTCATGGATAGGTTTATCTGACAACAATGATTGTCAGATTGACAAACATTGACAACATGTTTCAAACAACAAACTATATAAAATATTTCTTTTTAACTTTTTTATTCACTTGCTGATCCGGCCACGCGTTGCTATGGCAACTTTAATTGATTATAAAAACTGTTATTATGCCTAAGGGCTTATGGTAACTAGGGTAACTTCATATGGTAACAAAACCACACACACACACACACAAAGTATTGTCATAATATAATATACTGATCGTTTATTATACGGTTCTCTATTGTAGTGTGTTATTTACAGGTTTTATTATTATTATTTGTATTTAGTTACCGAATTGCAATATTTGCACAGACGCGGGGCATTTTTTACTTAATTAAGATAATTAAAATTTAAGTTTATGTGGTATATTTTTTATTTTTTTATGTCCTTTGTTTCTGTCTGTTTTTTTTTATTGTGATATTGAATCCAATAATTCTTTTTTTTACTTTTATATCTTTTCTTTAAAGGAATATATTAAATAACTTTGCCGAGGCATTTTTCGAATTGGTAATATGACATTACATTACGGCAATATTACAAAGAAGTGAACGCAAATTATACAATAAATGTATTTTACTCAAAAATTTGTTTAAATGTAACTACTTCGAACTGAATCGCAAGTTCCGCTTGAACTATGCCGACTAGTTATAAAAACGAGTACCTATCGCTGGAATACCGACATTCATGTCATGCCTTGCGGAGCTCATTGCTCTGCATGACGTGCAAGCGCATACGCGTCTTTAAAAGTTACGAATTAAGAAGGTCCCGGGTTCGAATCCCGGTAGGGTCATATGCTTTGGTGATGAACATATATTCTAGACATTATTTAGTTTCCATAGCACAAGCTCAGCTTACTTAAGGACTAAATAATTGTTGTGAGTTGCCAGGAATTTAATTATTTTTCATTCAAAGGTGAAAAGTTAGTCAATAGATTTTTCCTAATTTATTTGCCGTCATACCTATAGAACCCATATGGTAAAAAAAAACATCTTTATGCCTTGACCACATATACATATGAAACAAAATTGTTTAATGCTTTATTTGATATACAGTCGAACCTCTATAAGTCGAACATCAAGGGAGACGCCAAAAATTTCGAGTTATAGAGTTTTCAACTTATGGAGGATTTCGACTTAAGCGGATTTTGATTCGACATAAAGAGTTTGAGGTTTATTCTTATAAATTTTGAGTTAGAGAGGTAAAATAAATAAAAATTCAACTTGCAGAGGTGACAAACATACATATTTTTATTTATTATAAATCAACATTCTTTCAAATCATTTTAAAATAAAAAATATGGCATTAAAAAAAGTCAGTAATTTTTTTTTGCTTTAGATAATTTGGTTGTTCTCTATCTATAGCATTGTCTAATCTATAAAGAGCAGAAAATTCTTCTTCTTCGGAGTTACTGGTCTGCTCTATAAAATTACGTAAGGTATTCAATGCAGTTCGCGCCTCTTTGATGGAAACCCATGGAGCGCATGTACTATTCACGTCTTCTATGTCATCTAAATCATTAGTATCGGTTTTCTGAGCTACTGAATCGATAATTTCGTCATCAGATAATGTCCCAGCAGTCATAACTCCATCATCGCACGAAACAAAGTCCTCAAAGGATATTCCTGATTCAGATACCACTGCGTTCCATTCTGCAGGAGGTGAAATAGAAATATCGGTTTCAGCTACTACTGTTGATGACGATGAAAAACCACAGTGTACATAACAGTTTTTTATTGTAGTCGCAGTAACATTTCGCCAAGCTTTATCAGCCATTCTCATGGCTTGCAATACATCTATAGTAGAATTCTTTTTTTCTTCCATATTATCCAACATGTTCCTGACAACTTCTTTTCGATACAATGACTTGAAGTTTTTAATGATACCTTGGTCCATAGGCTGTAATTTTGATGTGGTATTGGCAGGCAGGTAATGTATTTTAACAGCTTTCATTTGTGGAATATCATTGTGAGCTGTACAATTATCAAGGAACAACAAGATTTTTCTTTTTTCTTTGGCCATTTTCTTATCAATGCTTATGAGCCAGTTTTTGAAAATTGCAGAAGTCATCCATGCTTTTGTATTCGCTTGATATTGCAGTGGTAGTGATTTACATCTTGAAAAACAACGAGGTTTTTTAGATTTGCCGATGACTAATGGTGAGAGTTTTTCTGTGCCCGACATGTTTGCTCCTAGCAGGATAGTCAAACGTTCCTTGCTATGCTTCCCACCATGGCATTTATCATTTTTAAAAGTTAGAGTCTTATCAGGAAGACATTTAAAAAACAGGCCTGTTTCGTCAGCATTGAAGATATTGTCAGGTTCGTAACCATGTAACAAATCTTGCAATTCACTTTTCCATTTGTTACAGGTTTCAATGTTGACACTTGCACTTTCCCCACAAACTTTTTTAAAAACAAGATCCTGTCTTCTTTTGAATTTTTCTAACCATCCATTACTGGCTCTGAAATTAACGAGTCCCAATGATTTAGAGAATATTTGGGCTTTTTCTTGTAACAGTGGTCCACTAACACTGATATTTTGGCTGCGACACTGCTCAAACCATTTAAGTAAGCACTCCTCCAAGCCCGGATATTCTGCAATTCGTCTTCTTTTGCAGGACAAACTTTGACCGTTTTGTATTTTTTTCATGATGTCTGATTCATTTTTTATTATTGTTGAAAGAGTACTCATTGGCAGGCCAAATTGTTCAGCAACATCTTTTTTTTTTGACACCTCTTCACAGCTTCGAGCACTTCTAATTTTTCAGCAAGACTCAAAGTTTTTAGTTTACGTTTCACAGCACTCATGTTAACTGTTGTACTAATTGATGTGTATTGCAGTAGAACCAAACTACATCTGACAGTATTTAAGTCGAAAACAAATGACTTGCTTAGCTAAATTTCAAAGGAAATCAAAATTGAACACCTGACACCAAGCAAGCAAACACGTGTGCGTGAGTCATAAATTTATTATCGTATACTCCTAAAATGTTTTCAAGTGTACACAATAGTGTACACTCACATTGTCGGCAAGTTCTTAAAGTCGGTAACTTATTTTTGTTCGAACAATAGAGGTAATAAATTCCAAATGATCAAGTTGTAAAGGTTGTAAAATAAAACGTTGCTATGTTCGAGATACAGAGGTCAAATTTAATTTTTCGAGTTATAGAGTGAAAATATGTACCAAAATGGCTTGGAGGGACTCGGTGATTATTTCGACTAACAAAGGGTCAAGATTTCAAGTAATGGAGGTTTTGGTGTTTGAAGGGAAGGGAACAAAACATTTTTTCGAGATTTGGAGGTTTTTGACTTATCGAGGTTCGACTTAACGAGGTTCGACTGTAATTACTTATACAATGTTAATATTGGGTTGCGATTAAACTTCCATTAGACAGTTTTGAACGTTCTTTATCTGCATCTGTATGACTGTCTTACAATTACTAGTCCCATATTTAATTAGTTCCGATGCCTTTATAATGAGAGCTGTATAAAGACTGTGGTACATATTTAAGTTCTAAATGCCTGTTTGTGGCTAAGGTTCTACATTCAAACTAAATATATAGTAACTTTCATCTCACACATTCAATTTGCTTCAACTTTGTTTGGAGCGTGTATGTGTAAAGTTGCGTATTATATTGGGTAAGATGTACTTACCAAAGTTTATTGTGAAGAGAAATTGACTTTTCTGTATCACGCAGTATGCGAGGTGACTATTACCTATGATCTAAGTAAAGCTGTGGCCATTTCCAGTCACAACAAAATAACACTACTAGTTAACAAAAAACCTGCCAAGTGCGAGTCGGACTCGCGCACCGAGGGTTCCATACAAACCTGTAGGTATATAAGTAAAAGACAATTATTTAAAATATTTTTATTATATGATGTTACTAAACATTTACGATATTCGCAAATTTTTCCTTAATCTGTGCTATAAGATGATGCTTCGTACCAAAGGACATCACCCATTTTGGGCTATTTTTTTTTTAGCCGGCCAACAAAAAATAACTAAATTTTATCATAGGCATAATTATAATGAACGTTTTGTATTATGACAGTAAAGCTCGAAACCTATTGTTTAAGATGATAATCAGTCTCAAAGTATTTATTTTATTACCTACGGTTTGCGGGGTGAGCTCGTGATTTCCAGGTAAACAGTTATTGTTAATGGTGTGCGAGCGAGAGGACGTTGCAAGTACATTTACCTGCCGAGTTACAAGTGTTAACAAGAGGCAAAATACACCCACTTAATCCTTTTCGTAGGTACTTTCGTTCGTTAGTTCTCCATGCAGGCGTTTATGTACAGGTTTTTTATTAATTATAATGCATATTATTTTCATTTCATATATTTTTATTCAATATTTACAACTCTCCTGGCCTTACAATAATATCTTCTAAACCTTCGGCGGGAATGTGTATCGTTGGCTCGTGCCTGGCAAACCCCATGTACCACACAATGCACATGACGTGTGAGCAGCAGCCAATGGTTCTTCGGCCAATGTTACATGTACAGTAATAGTGTTTTATAACCTGTCGCCCTTCGAGAGCCCTATCTATGCCAATATAAACGTTATACGAACGTGAACGGACATGTCGGGACTGGATTCTACCGCGCAATACGTAAAGGTCTGTTCCTTCTAGCTCTCGTATGTGTTCTGTGGGTAATTGGTCGCCAAGTTCAACGATGAACATACCATTTGGCTGCAAATGCTCCGCATAGTAACTCCTAGCTTGCTTTATTTGGTATACACCAAGTGCAAAAAGGATAAGATCTTCTTGTGTCAATGTGGGGAATTGAACCTCAAGCGCATCAACGTTAATTGAACGAAACGGAGCACGTCTTCGGTTATAATTGTATCTATTCACCAGATCCGCCAATGTATTCGGTACATTAACCCTTTCCCGTATTATTTCTAAATACATTGGAGCCCTTACATTGTCCACAATCAACACATGATAGGCATTTAATAAAGCTGCACTGATTTTAAAATATTCCATCATATGATGCAAGGCGCGATTGCTGTGTACAATTCTTAACAAGCGAAAATCTCTTTTGAATCGTCCATTGATTATTTCTACTACCCAGCGGCATATAGTCACAAGTCTGGATTTATTCGCTTGTTCCGTCGTAAGTTGCGTTTCGTTTGCATTTTTCGTTTCTGGCATATGTACTGTATATCCATGTGATTGTAAAGGGTAGGCCGCGTCTCTAAAGCCACGATCTAAGATAAATACGTCACCCGGTCTGAAAAACCAATGAAATATGCTCTCCTCATTTTCAATAATTGCATTCATTATTGTTGCATCGGAAGTTGAAGCGGCGTGCGGGCCCGTTACGTCAATTATATGACCGTCACAGCAAACAAACAAGAACGGCTTGGTCAGATTTCGATATTTGTGAAGACTATATGTTTGTCGTTGAAAAAATAGTTCGAGCTCTTTTGGTTGTATATATATGTACCATCGACTATTATTATAGCATTTCTTTGTGGCAAAGGGCTTTCTGGATTGCCAAATAGAGTTTCAGGTACTAATAAATTCCTTTGAGCTACTTGTTCCCTGTTTATGTGGTCAAACCCAACATGCAAGGGAACAAAATCACGCAACAATGCATCACGACCTAGAGCTAACATTCGTTGAAAACGGGATTCGCTCGTTCTAAACACTAAAGCAAGTCTGGCATTAGAGTCTCCTGTTCTTAGTTTTGCCAATACAGCGGCCAGTATTGTCTTCTTTTGACGATTATTATTTAGGCTGGATGTGTTTACGAGTAGATCGGAAAACTGTTCGTGAGTAAGTCCCGTCCAAGTATGAAACTCGTTTGTATTAATGACTTCGTATGTCTCGAAGTTTAACACGTCTGTTGTAATATGATTTCTCATAATCGTCAGAGCATTCACTATTTCAGATGCAGTAAAATCTTCTATGAGATTGTCTTGTAAAGGTAGAGTATACCAAAGGTTCTGGGCTAAGTGTTCTTCGCAAACGCGAGCATTTTCTGGTATTAGTAGATTGTACCGCCCAAATCATACGAATTATGATATCGTTAGGTATTCTAAGCCTGGTAATATTTTGACAATGCTCAAAAATGCAGTGCACTGTTGAGTTTGGAGTACGTACAAATCCTGCTAAGGTCATTGTTGGATGATAACGGCTTTGTTGCTGAATAGGCTCATCGGGAAACACGTCATCATCTTGACGCGCCTCGCGTATACGCCGATGAAACGTCCTCTCAGCTCTTTGCCAGCAAGGTCGGCAAATGACGTCGGTAGGTTCGTTCTGAAAAAAAAAACAATTTTTGTAAACCCACCTTCTACAAGTTAAATACAAACGAATCTTTCCCAAAGGACTTCTTAACAAAAATAATAATATGTTCGTGCCCGTACTCACACAAAACTAACTATTTCAAAACTTTTGAAATAGTTTTGAGTGTAGGCAAGAGCCAATGCCTACATTTAAACCGGCTATAACTTAGACTGGCACTATACCATATTGAAGTGGTACTTAAGATCTGTACAGAGCGCCGATAAAAATACTAACAAATAAATAAGAACAACAAATAGTTAATTCGTGGCAGTAACAGAGAGTCGATGAAATACTAATAAACACTCGTAAGTAGAAATCTTACTTAAAAAAAATAATAATAATAAAAATCTTTCCCTATACCTTCAAAGGTTCTTGTCTACATTTCTATCACTGATGTAAGCCTATGTACTTTATAAAAAAACCCTTTCATAGTACTAACTAAAGAACTTAAGTATACATTTTACTTTATTGAAGGAAGGTAGGTACTTCAGCAAAATAATTCAACGCGACACCTAGTCCTGATCATGATGTCATATCGACGATCTGTTATTATCACAGAGTAGGTACCTAGTTATGACTTAAATGTAAAAAAGGTTGCATTACATACCTGTCTCGCGATTAGCTCCTCCATAATAATCTGAGCTATGTCGATGTGCTGTTCTTCCCGAGAAATCCACGTGTAAGTCCTTCGACCTTCACATGGTTCACGACAGTTAATACACAACATATGTGCCATGATTAACAAAAACAGTATAACAAAAACAAAAACTCAACGATAATTAAAACAACAAACAAAACAAAATCAATGTTAAAAACCACGAAAACAGTGAAAGTAGCCGTCCGATGTAACGAGAGTTGCATGGAAAACTAACGAACGAAAGTACGAAAAGGACTAAGTAGGTGTATTTTGCCTCTTGCTCACACTTGCAGCTCGGCAGGTAAATGTAGGTACTTGTAACGTCTTCTCGCTCGCATACCTATTATGCCTCTTGCTCACACTTCTCGGCAGGTAAATGTACTTGTAACGTATTCTCGCTCGCACACCATTAACAATAACTGATTACCTGGAAATCACGAGCTCACCCCGCAAGCCGGGTGCGAGCCGTAGGTAATAAAATAAATACTTTGAGACCGATTATCATCTCAACCAATAGGTTTCGAGCTTTACTGTAATAATACGAAATGTTTATTATAATTATGCCTATGATAAAATTTAATTATTTTTTGTTGGCCGGCTAAAAAAAATTAGCCCAAATTTGTATGAAGCCTGAATGATGCCCTTTCAAGATTCTGAGTTCATGGGAAGAACCCTGTAGGTTTTGATTCCTCTGTGAGTGTCGAAATGTTTGCGCAAATTTGCGGCATAAAAGGCTGTATCTTTTGATTTCGTTGGCTTAGAAGTTTGATTTTTTCACAGCTCCAAGGAACAGTAGACCTGAGTATTTGATATAAATTCCAACTTGATACATTATTATCCACGCGTTCCTGAGAAAGAGGGTCTTGACAGACAGACAGACGAACGGACGGACAACAAAGTGATCCTATAAGGGTTCCGTTTTTTTCTTTCGAGGTACTGAACCCTAAAAATACAAAAAATGAATATGACAAGTTGTTAATAATTTGTGGGATCGTCCTCTATTGATAAAAAAGACAAAAATAATTAATAAACTGCACACTTTGAAAATCAATAATATACAAAACATGCAACAATCAGAACACAATAATTAAATAACACCTAAAGCCGAGTAACAAGACGTTTTTCATTTCATTTCATTTATTTTCCTACATAACGAGTTGATGCAGAAATTATTATAAATAAAAACACTATCTGTGCATTTATAATTTTTATATATTTTATGCATTTTCAATGCGATCTTATAAGATAAATTATTATAATAGAAAAATACTAGAAAAAATCGACTCGGGTCACAAGTGAATCTCAGGCGGGAAACGAACCCGCAACCTTTGGAAATCCGGTCCAATGCTCTCCCAATTGAGCTACCGAGCCTTGCGAACACTCGTCGAAATTTTCTAGTACATTCCTGATTTTACGCTGTAAGCCAGCGTTGTTTCATCAATGAGAGGAACATCCTCTCGTATTCGAAAGAAACATTTTTACAAATGTTTGGCAATCGATTAAGATGAAACAGCCATGTTAGATTTATAATTTTTATATATTTTATGCATTTTCAATGCGATCTTATAAGATAAATTATTATAATAGAAAAATACTAGAAAAAATCGACTCGGGTCACAAGTGAATCTCAGGCGGGAATTTTTCTATTATAATAATTTATACTATCTGTGCACATGACAATAATTCTTTTGTCAAAAGGCTTTGTTTCTTTTGTCAATCGAGAATGGACGAAAAGAAATTGACAAGATAAGTATATGAGGAAAAAGTGTATGGGCAAGTCAGTAAAGGCAGTCCAAGGAGAACTTTCAGGGACCAAAGAGATGATGCCCTGAATAAGAGTCAAAAGTATCCTTAACCGACAAACTTGTATGAAGATTTGATGAGAGTCGAAGAAGCGAGAGATGTATGTATGGATAATGAAAAGTAGAAAACTGTGATCACTGCGTACCGTGATTGTATGTATGTATGTAATTACAATAGTATGTAATGTAATTAGGTCCCTTTGTTCTCCTGTAACTCAAAATTCAAATGAAATTATAAATAACAATTGTGATAACCATTTTGCTTGTTGTTTCAAGTGGTTTCATTTTGGTGTAGAAGCATGGTCGAATGTAAATTTTTCAAGTCAGTATAATAATGTAATTTACATCGGCCCCAAAATAATGTTAATAAACGGAGTTTACCATAAAACACACAAAAATGGGAAATTAATAAATAAAATATCAAACAAATAGATTTCAAAATAACCGTCCTATGAAAAAGAACATTTTTTTTTCATGCAAAAACGACCGCATTGTTTTTTTTTTATAAATTTATTAAATTTAAATAAAATATTTCATGATTAACCTCCTTGATTACTATGTATCCAATATAAAAAAGTTTCTTTCATTCTTACACGGGATTTTTGATAAAATAAGAATCAAAATTTTAAGAATTTGAATTCTATTGAATGAAAACATATTCTATACTCGGTCATCAAGTGGAATATTTAGTTGTTAACATAAGAGGTTGCTGAAATAAGTTAATACATTAACACATTTATTTAATTTTTATTACACATTTAATTTTACACAAACCAGCAATTCTTTATGCTAATTTTTTATTTGTGTGTTTAAAAACATAACGTACTTTGATATTTTACAGGTTTTCTCTTAAATATTTTTTTTTATAACTAAGTTATAACTAAGTAACATTTGATGAGTTTATATAACAATATATTTGTTTTAAATGGGAAAATACTTAAACAACAAATAATTTGAAAAGTCATCATTAAATCATTTCAGAAATATTTGAATACTGTAACGTGTGATCATGTGACCACCATGTAACTGACTATAACACACCTTTCGTAACCATTATACTCCTTCTGTTTGGTTTGTTAGAATGAACAACGTTTCTTTGGGACGATGGTAACCCTATCGATATCGAAACACCGCTTCGATATTAACAGTACCAGTTGATTCCATTGAGCTAATTTATGGGAATAAGATTAGTTGTAAATGAAAAAAAATCATAGGCAGTACAAAACGCCCTTATGAAGTTATAACCTAAAGTAATAGCAAACACTCGCACGGAATTCGAATACTTGATGATTATCAGTACACTTCAGTAGTTTCTTTTAAGGTTTATTAAAATTATAGACATTTCCTTTCATCAAAGTTAATTAATTTTTATGTATATAGATTAATTTTACCGTTTCAATCTCTTATAATCGTATTGTGGTGTGGAACAAACAATTAAATCCATTGTGTAATAAACAAAACCAATATTTGCTCAAACATTCGAGAACTTCCCGCTATTCGTACATAGTAAGACAAACGATTTCTATAATCAATACTAATAATGATAGTAATAAGCGAACTTGTTTGCCAAATAGGGAAAGTTTTGGCCTCTGGCGTTATAAGCTACACCTGAGGAATAACACGCATTGTCTTTTGTCTAGAAAGCAATAAGAGTTTGTTTACATTGTAGGAGTGACAGCGGAAAGATTGATTACACAATACGTTTCAATAAGAGAAGAAAGTTATGTTAGTTATATATAGGTCCGTTTTTCTTGTTTATTTCACACATTTCTAACAATATAGATGTATTGTTCGTCTCTTTATTGAGTTTTTTCTCACTTTATCGTCACTATGAACAAACTAATGTCACAAACTGCTGCTCAGCGTGTCTTTTTGGCACGGCATCTTAGAAATTTTGCTCGGATATTGTTACTAGGCGATGCAGTCGCTAAGCATAAAGCTACGCTAGCACCATATATTGGAGCGGAGCATTATACATAAAAAAAGAAAAAAAAAATTTTGCGATCTTTAAAATTCGGGCTCCGTCACAATCTGGTCCTAAACCTGTTGATTCGATTCTACACAAAAAATATTAAAATCGGTTAAGATATCTGGAAGTCATGGCGTGACAGACATTGCGCCAATGAAGCTGATCCATGGGAGCTTCGCTTCGCTCCGCTCCAATAAATAATAAACCAATAATGTTGGATTGTTTACATTACGTGTTGGTAAATATCTTAGAGTATTATAATTAAAAATAACTAAACTCATTGCCAGATCAAACTCCAACCTTTATTAAAACGCGAAGATAAAGGACATTCTTCATCTTTCATTGCTTGCTGTCATCACATTTAGATAAAACTTGATGCTAGCACTAGAAGAAAAACGCGTACCAGGAATCAATTTCCATCTTTGCAAATATGAATATACTCGTAGCTAGAAAGGTCTCAATCTTATTTACACCTACTGAAAGACTTAAAAGCAAATACTTATGTTTTCTTTTATTAAATTTTCATCACGCAATTGTACACGAATAAATTTATTTTGTTATTATATTCTTTATTTATAAACCATAAAACAAGCTCTGATTTTTCAAGAGTGGTTCGGTTTTTTAATGTCTGCCATGTATCTCAAATTATTAGAGCTGAAATTGGATAACTAGTCTAAACTTCTGTAAGCATGTTGAAGCCACCAAACAAGCATTTAGAAGGATCTGTGCATCCATAGCTAGACCTTTGGTACGGATTGCTTAACAACTTATAAGAAACTTAACAGCACTGTACCCTCAGCCAACCACGTGTCTGCCGGCAAAACTCGCTTAATAATTGAGTTCGCTGACCAAAGATACAAGATTAAAAGATTGCTAATATATGTACCTTTACAGATTGTGTTATTAAAATGATACTTATCTAAATTTTTGCCACCCCTGCCTGCCCAGAAAGTGAATACGAGACTGAACAGAAGAAAATAATTCTCTGAGGTAAATAACCTTTTTTAATATTTTTGAAATTGACAAACCATTGGAACAATTGTCGCTTGTGTGACATGAAACTTTATTTTCATGTTGAATGGGTTTGCTCTTGATCCCATTCCGGTCAGGAACTACGATGGAGCGTGCTAACCTAGAATGCCTATTACCAATGCTAAATTGCCTATTCACCCTGGTTCTGAAGATGGACGGACAAACTCGCAAACAATTACTCACGAATGAAAATAACCATATTTTACATTTTGACGGCAAGACCGCCGTTTGCCCCTTTACCGGCTTCCGATAAGTGTCGAAGTGACATTTAAGATTACCGAGCAGAGTAAGGTCGCGACATACGTTCCACAAATAAATTAAATATCGCATTATAGCTGACCACACACAATTTACGACGTGGGTACGATGTAACAAACAACGTAACAATGTTTATAAAAATAGTATTTATTTCTAAGTAGCTATACCCGGCGCGCTTTGCAATGATTTTTTTGTTGGTTATATATAAACCTTTACTGACATTGATTTAATAATCTATATCTATATATATCTATAGATGACTTTTCGAGATAACGACTAAAAAACGGCAATTAATTTTAATATATAAGACAAGCTGTGCCGGGCGTGCGTTGCACCGCTCCTTTTGCTGAACACATGTAAATAAAATATCTGACATACGTACAACAACTTACCAAAATTAAATTAACTAATTATTTCACTTCTATTCAAGTTTTAAGAGAAACAAACGAACGGCAATTGATTTTTTATAGATGATATATAGATCAATCCTGCCGTTTAAATTTCTTACAACCTTTTTGCGGTGTGGAACAAAATAACAATAACCAATAACCTCGAACAATAACCAATGTCAATATTTGTTCTTACCTGAGGTTCTAACACTCGACAACTTTCCACTATTCGTACATAGTAAGAAAAAAGATTTCTTTTGTCACGTGATGTGTGCTTAAACTATATTAGTAGGCTCAGTGTAAGCACAGTGACTGCACCCTTATTTGAAATCCCTGATCTGTAGTTACCTACCTATCCCAATAAGGTACACGGTGGGAAACTGTCGACCAACTTATTTATTAATGGCTTTATATTAGATCGGTGTTTTAATGGTTCGCCCTTTATTGACATGTTCGTACCTATTCTTAATTGGGTTACAATTTTGGGTTCTGTTCGCAGTAATAGTAGCAAAGACTTTATTTTACTTTTGAAATTAAAATATCTGATTTCAAACGTTAACGACGTGGACGGAGACTATCAGTAGACAGGAATTGTTAAATGTATTGTCTATTGTATTATACTGTATTTATCTTTATTAAATTTTTGATGATGTATGTTATTTAAACTGCAGTAATTGTGTTGTATTATTTTTTCAAAAAAATAATAACCTTTTTGAATCCGTTTTTAAGATTTATAGGAAATTAAAAGCATGAGGTGTTTACATGTAATTTTTTTATGTTCCTAATACGATCATATATACGAATAAGGAATAATATAGTACATAAACTGTAAGTAGATAATACGACTGTTTGCAACGGTAGCGATCCTGCCTTTAGTACCGACAGTCCTGAGTTCGAGTCCCGGAAGGGGTAGATGTTTGTGTGATGAAAGCGATCATTTGTATTTGAATCATATATATATTTCTATTAATATTTCTTATTTATGTATGATATATGTGTGTATATCCGTTAAACTAGTATTCATAACACAGACATTACTTTGGGCGAGGTAATTGATACTGACATAAAGAAGAAATATTATTATACTAGTCACGCGTTGCCGTGTTATAAATTAAAATGAAACCTAGCCTATGATCTTAGCTAGATCGAATCCAACAAAACGAAAAAATATCATTAAAACCAACATTTTGGTAAATAAATAATTAAGAAAATATAATGTATGATAATATTACTTACCGACATAGCCGTAGAAATTGCTTATAGAAAGTTAAAATGGGCGGGACACATAGGGCGTAGAACGGAGGGAAGACGGGGAAGGAGGTGCTAGAAACCAAATACTGGTCGTCGGAGTGTGGGCAGACAGCCGATGAGGTGGACCGTTGATCTGGTCAAAATTGCCGGAAAGTTTTGCCAGAGGAAAGCCCAGGACAGGGAAGAACGGCGGGCAATGCAGCATTGGGTGGCGAAAGGCTGAAGAAGAGTGTATGAATACATTCTATAATTTTTGTCAAATAAAAAAAAATTTCAAAAGCTCATATAATATTTACAAAGTTTATTAACTTAAATTATTAACTTTAAAACTTATTTAATCCTATAAATATCGAACAACTTATGTAAGGTAAGTAAGTACTGCCCCTTTTTAATCCTACTACTTCACATATTGGCCCGATGACAAAGATGTTAGCTTACGGCGGATTCTGTGAGGTATTTTTTTTATTTTGTTGCGGTGGATTAGTCTTAAGTGATGTAGGTTTGCTAAGTTCAACATTAGTTAAAAGTAGCAGCTTAAAGCATTAATTAATTTTAAAAAATGTCAGTGTGCCCAAGAACCTATCTATCTATCATTCAAGCAGCAATAAATATGATTTAAGAATAAAGTCTTAAGGTTATATACCTATAATTATTTTGTTTCGATAAACACTTCATAATTATAACAAAACTATTACTGTATTAAAGTAAACCAATTTATTTGCAACTGGTTAATTAAATAAGCCTTCGTGATAGCAAGTTTATACTTTACACTATTTATGGTCATATATCACTTTTCAGAATACGCTTTTGTTGCCAGTTACCAGTTTTATCTTGTCGCTTCTTTCTACTAAAACAATATAGTTTTTACAATTTTAAAATAGTCGCTACTTAAAGGATTCTATTAAGCCCGGAGGTCCTACCATGATCTCTGAGAGTAATGCAAGTTCAATTGTCAAAACGAGACACCGCTATACGCGGTCTATAGTGGCGTCCCTCTTCAACAGCTGAACTTGAATCGCGATAAAAGGTGATGGTAGGGCCTCAGGTCGCTCAAATCAATCAACCGAACGAAAATCTGCACGTTTTATAACCTCTTTCAATTTTACTTATCTTCTTCATGGTAATGAAGTTAACAAATATAAAATGAAAATCTATAGTACCTAGATTTCAAAATGTGAGTGTACCCAAATTCTGATCACACAATGAAAATTTATCTATACTTTATCCCATTATCCATGTTCCTTATTATAAATTTTAAAATTGTTTTTACTTGACTACATTGTATACTGTGTTTGACTGAAAAATATCGCAAACACAGAAGTAAGATGATCTTTATGAAATGTCATTAGCTAGTGGTACTTAAAAGTGGTTCTTTAATTAGAGATTACTACACCTACTAACTTTCTCATACATACAAACTTATCCTATAGTAAAAAATAAATTTTTAATTTAATTTTTTGCATTCACAATGCAATATTTCTATAAGATATAAAATACGTATGTAATCTATTAGTATTTTTAATGTTCATGCCTATAAGAGGCTTCAAAAATTTAATACGGTAATAATAAAAAAAAATTAATTAAATACGAGTAAACTAAATATTTAGACTATTTTACAAAAAATGGAACCTAAACGAATTGAAAACGTATAAATTATTACTGAAACTAACGGTGCCATATATGAATGGACTGACTGAAACGATTGCAGAACAAATGTGGAAAATGGAACAAACGAAACTTCATTAATTGTGCATCCGACGACACCGGAGCTAACGGCACGATTGTTTATAGGCCATGTGTCCTGCTTAATGTAGTACTATTTATACGTTTTCCTTTTTGTAATGACTCTGAAATGCTTTTTGTTATAGAAATAAGATTCCTGTCTATCCGCCAAAGGTTTTACGGGTTTGAATCATGGCAGAAGCACATGTTTGTGAGATGAGCGAGCATAAGCATTATATAACAGACATATGATTTCAAGGAAAATTATTTATTTTTAGAAAATAAGAAATAATTTTAATATAAGTGGGTCAGAATAGGGTATTTTACTCCATGTAAGAAATAATACACTAATCGATATTTATTGATAGATTTCGTTGAAATCTTACGAAAAACTTCTGTATTTATTCATAAAAATGCAATTTAAATTTGATGACTCAATTTTTAAAATCAACTTTTTTAACCGGTTCTTCAAATGTCTAAAACGCCATTCGCCATGTTGGATACCAACGTGACGTAGTACAGTTAGTAAATAAGTGGTTTTTTTTCGTGCTTTGAACACAGAATCTTGTGTGTATTTATATTACAATAGCGTATTTTTATCATTTATTTTTTTAAATCTTATTTTCTTATGGTTTATGAAAGAAGAAAGTACAAATCTACCAATGATAAATACGTTGATGGCAGCGAAATTTTTTGCATCCAATCCCGATTTCCGTTCTGCCGAGTTGAGAAATGTCAAAACAGCAATGTATAATAAGTAACCTATCCTATGAAGTGCCGTCTAACATACATACATTGTCTAACACGTTATAACTCATTATTGTCACAAATCTTGTTACTCTATCTTAAAAAGTCGTATAGTTTACTCATGAAATGACGTCACGAGCCGAAACGGCTTGGCAGCTAGCGTTGCCGCGCGAAAATTCTAAATCATAAATAAAAGCGAGTTTTTATATAATTTCTCGGTTTTATAAAATTGAAATAAAAATTCTGCTGGTTCATTACGACCTCAAATTTGATTTAAAACAGTTTTCAAAAAAAGGTGTAATATCCTATTAATAAATATTTATTTGTTTTTGTGCTCCATTTTCTTATTCCCTTTCTCCTCATGAAAATGGTCTAGCTCTTTCTCAAAAACTTAGTACCTCGACTAAAAGGTTTTAAATTATCTAAAGCATGGAGTCAAGTTAAATTCGGTTTTAATACAATAATCAAGCCTAAAACTAGGTAGTTTTGAACTAATCATATTTAGATTAACACATACTAATATGTACATATATAGTTTTTAACCACTTTAACCAGATTGGGAATGCGTTTATTGTATTTAATTCTGACATTTTGACTCCCTAATAGTAATCGTGTTTAAATAGTTATTGTGGCATATCAACATACCAGAATTTCACATTATATAGCTAGTAAATATGACTATAACAGATCTGAAAAGCATTACAACTAAAGGTTAATTTGCAACAGAGTTTTATAATCCTGATTTAACTAAAGGAAAATATAAACAAAAGCTAAAAAAGAAGGTAATCGTTAAAGCAAGATTATTATATGATTGTTTTGTTACAAATTAAAATTTACTATAGATTTTTGGCCTTTGATATAAATTTTCGCAAGCTGTCGTAAAAAATGTTAATTTCAAACATTTTATATAAGCTATTGTAGGTATTGACCTGATTGTAGTAAACTCTTTGAATTGAATTGAAATAAAAAATTATATTGGTTTCACAAGGTAATGGTAGACATACGTGTGACACCAGTCCCCACCATTTTAATCTGAAACAACACAACTACACAATTGATTCAAATATTTTTTTAAACGGTTTTTGTTTTGTATTACTCAGAAATGTATATATAAAGAATTATAAAAATAAACGAGTCGTTATGTTTTATGTTTTATAATATATGTCGAAGAATTGGGAGAAACCCACCTTTTTAAAATAGGCAGAACCACTGGCATCTCACTATACCACCGGTTCTACCACTACAGTAGAATGCAATGCTAACCTAGCAACCGCCTAAACTAAGCTTTATCTTATTGCAGCATTATTCATTAATTCTATTCAGTTCGAAAAGCACATCCAAATGGATCTTAAGTTATTTATTCTATTTGTCGAATAGTGATAATAAGTAAGGGGCATCTATCGAATACCAAAAACACAATTTAAAAGGTGCAAGCACTATTTATTTCATAATGGTGAGTTTTAAGAATCACAAAATTCAAAGAGAAATAAAAGCCAGTCTAAATAGCCTAAGCTAAGTTTATCCAACATCACGATTCGATTGTGAATTGTTGGGTGCTAAAGACTTGGAATTCGATGGCTTAACATAGTATCTTTCGAAACACGAAAAAGCTCGAGATAGTCAAAACACCAACACTAACACCTCCGTCTTCTCACACCATTATTTCCCCTTAAAGTTATGACTGACTGTGTTCTTTTTAAGAAAATATAACTTCCCTTCGGTTCATATCATAAGCAAACAAAATTCATCTTATTGCATTCAACGTCGCATGAATTCATGTATAATCCCAATCTTACTTGTAGCCTTTAACCCTAACTTAACCGAGCTGCAATAAATTCCACTAGTTCCAAATAAGCAACTATCTCTAACTGCATAATCAACGTAACTTGTTTCACAGGCGTTGAAATCTGTACTAATATTGCATGGAAAAAGCGAAATTAATTGGCTAGACAGTAATACTAACCCTACAGAGCTTTATTTCTGAGTGCACTGTACCCTCCATTAACTATTCACACCGTCGCAATTTGGTCGGTGCACGGAGAAGCGTATTTTTAAACAATGCCAGGACAAAAGCTCCAAAAATGAGCTCACTATGACGTCATAACCTTTATTCTGCTGCAAACAGAGATGTACTTAGGGAAAGATTGTTTAAATGTTTTTTTATCAAAATGTAATTTGGGACATAATGCAGGGCAATTGTATTAATATTTGAGCGTAATACTAAAGCTCATTAAAAATGAATGTCAACCAGGAAGAACAAAAAAAGAATCAGCACTGAAACCATGTTTAAGTTTTACTAATTTATTACAATACGACTCCGAACACACACTAAGGAGTAAATAGAAATGATGAATGATGTTCAATAAATGATAAATTCCTTTTTAAAGACACTATAAGAAAATCCTAATGTCTCAATCTCATTCAATTGTTTGAATTACATAATTATCACTTTTAAGTTTTGACTTGGTTTTAACTATGACACAATGGATTTTCAGAAACGTTCTTTAGTCAGATTTAATAAAAGGCTTTACTACTGTAGATATTAAAGTTCTCATTTCAACAACAACAATATTATTTAATTTATTCAGTATATTATTATAATCGTTCAAACACCAAACTAAGTTAACTTTACAGAGAAGCCTCCTACTAAATAATACACTGAATTCCACAGAACGGTCTCAAAAACTCTCCTTTGGTCTCCCAAATGTCAAACATTCTAAGAGAAGATTAAATCTTTTGTATTATTAAACCCTCCATAAGTTTGTTATGGACGTAATTTATCATTACCGGGTTTATACAGCTTTTCATTCCAAACCCGGTCCTGCTTGGAATTACACAGAAACAATAAGTTGTGAGCAGCCGGTAGATTCAAAACAATAGCAGCACAATGATTTACATGCACATGCATTTGTTGCTATTGTCCGTCATGTATAGTATTATAATATCACTGATTATTATGACTTTTACCCAAGATTACTTTCTAAACAGCGATTTTTGAGTTAATATTTTCATTAAACAGGTAAATATTTTATTGTAATCCATATATATAATTGTAGTTATGGGTGTTGCAGAACAAACACAACGAAGATGATAAAGAATGTTTAATTGCACTTTCTAGAAAATCACAATCACGTATTGTTCAAGTACAAGCGTCCACAGATAAGAAGAAACAATAAAAAAAGACACTGACAAATGCTGTGTTACCAGTCTACAATATATAATAAACTATACAACTAATCTAAAGTAGTATATTGTAATGGTATTGGAATTTGACAGGGTACAGGTAATTTTCTTTTTTTCGAGAAAAAGCTAAAGAAACTCAGTCAATATTAATAAACGTGTACTCACATAACAACATCAATATCGAAGCTGTTCGTCCTTAATAAGACAAAGCAAAAGCTTTACTTTATCCAGATATGTGCCATTCGTATTAACCTGTCCTTGGTAAGATAATGACGTAGCATTCGTTCTATTCATTTTATCGCCAGTGTCCGGGGTGCTTTCAAACTACAATAGCGTTCAATTTGTTGCAAGATGCTACATAAGCTGATAGACTCCGCTACATTGTGCGCTTTCGAAACGATATTATGAGTGCTATTTTTACAGCACTATATAAAAGCACTATGAGGAGGACGTGCTAGTCGTATTTTAGTGCAGTATAAAATAAACTTCAAGTTCTTGAAGAAGAGTATGCAGTATCAATAACACGCACTGAACAGGCTTTTTGAGATAGTCAAATGTGTTTATAATCATAACAATTTCTACATCCAAATAGTGATTAATTAAATAAAAATATTAATGGTGCATACGTTAAATCTAATCAGTATGATGCAAACAAGTAACAATTGTGGTTTATTTGAATTGAATTCAAATCGGGCATAGTTCACAAATGATATTATTTCTTGTGTCAGCTTGCCATTATTTCTTGCAGTTTTCTACCGAAACGTATAAATTTAAAAGTTACGTAATATTCATATCTTTTGTTGTCTAACCTTCAATCAAGTCGAGTTATCCATATTAATGCTTATCAGTCAGAAGACAGTGTGTAGCTCTCCGTTTACGATAAATAGATGTATGAAGTATATGAAATCTGACTGATCAGCAGACGCAGCAACTCTAAAAGTGGGCACTGACAATCCGTTTTTCGCGTCAGTGCAGACGTAAAACAGTGGCGTCACTCCAAATGGTTTTAGGCCAACTCGATTTCCGCATTCACTGGCGTCACTCCGGCTCTTCAGTTTTCGATCGGCTGGACTGTAAGGAAGTGTACTACCTGTTTGTGTTGGATTGATGATCACACACTTACGATCGGTTTTGCGCGACGCGCCGAGTTAGATTTATGATAGTTTACGTACGTGCCGCGTCGTCAGTTAAAACTCTGGAGTGATCACGATCAAATTTTGGCCCCAGTTCAACTGATGCGAAAAACTGATCGTCATATCGCAGCTTAAGAAATGGTGATCAACCAGGGCATATTTCTTATCTAAATAGGCTTCAATTACTGTTTTTTTAATATAATCTGAGTCATTAAAAGATTGATACCGGAAACCTATCATACTAACCTTATCATAATTACAAGTCTCTTTTACTTAACAACTTTATGCACAAAATACGACATTCAATAAAATGAAATATTTTCACGTAGCATCGTAACCCTTGCATTTCGATATCCTTTTATAACGAAACGTCGCACCACAATGAAAAACGCTTTGTAAAATAACTGTAAGCACAAAGAAATTTCAACGAAAATGCTTAATAATATTTCACAGGGGTAAAAATTTCAAGAGGAAAGAAGCTGTTGTGGAAAAGAATACTTTAATTAATTTTATTAAATACCAAGCAAAC
Organism: Calamotropha paludella; assembly: GCA_927399485.1. Lineage (NCBI taxonomy): Eukaryota > Metazoa > Arthropoda > Insecta > Lepidoptera > Crambidae > Calamotropha > Calamotropha paludella. The sequence goes on along the minus strand of OV656803.1, from coordinate 10,866,720 downwards.
GTTAAAGGAGTTTTCACATTATTAATTTCACAAGAGACAAAATATTAAACATGAAGTGGAAATTAAAGAGTCGAGGAAGAGAGTACTATTAATATTAAATGAAATTTAAATGATGTAATACATCAAACGAATATGTCTACTCTTATATTTTGTTTTTTTTTGTATCATAAAAGGACGAGTAAAAATTACATATACATAACCTATCCATAAATTGACATTTCGTTACTTGCGTATTTCTCTGCTAGATGTTGATATCTATACCTTAAAGTTTTGTTAAGAACAATTAAACTTATATCATGAAGAAACTGTTTACATTATAGCAATATAATCCGAGTAGTAACATAGGTAATGCACATAAAAAAAACCTTAAAATGGCTCTCTTGTTCTGCCGTAGACGTAAATCAAAGAGAGATTTTATTAAATGTTGTGTAAGCTATATGTATATTGCACGTGTTTTGAGTTCATTAAGAACCTCTTTACACCCACTTTTTCTTTATCAGAGTGTTTTACTAGATAACCTTATAATTTAAAGAGCATTAACGTCGCATCATTTCATTCAAATAAGCAAAGCAAACAGATTCCTAAAAAAATATAAACTTTAGGAAATTACTAAAATCAACATGTAAGTATAATTGTGTGTCACAATTATACTTACATGTTAATTTTTTAATAAAAATATATTATAAATTAGTGAAATTTTAAGATTTAATGCATAATTATTTTTATTCATTTTCATATTTAAATTTTACCATAAACGTTTTTAAATATCTATCTTCCTTAAGTGTAGAATAATTTCTTTGAGTAAATCATAAGAATCAGTTTCCATATTTTTAAGTACCTATATGAAATTGAAATGTTATACGAAATGACGTGCGAATTGTAATGTTTTTTTCACTCACTGAGTTATTCCACCTGTTCGTCGGCTAGGGGCTTTGTTCATTAATTCGAAATCTGAGTGGTTAAGTACGCAGCTTTGACCAAACATTTCTCATAAAAGTCTGCATAAACAAAATTAATGCCAGTCTGTTTTTAGCGACCATTCTCATATGCTGATGAGTTTCATGGTTTCATCGTCATAATCTTATCCGACAGACATCGACAACTATACGTAAGCTATACATATTAATTTCACGATTGCAATAATCTTCACTCTTGCATACTTCGGAAAATGCTTGAAAATGCTGGAAGTTATTTGAAAAATGGATCACTTTACACCATACACTGGAGATAATTATACCTCCAGTATGATAGGTCACAATATTCACCCTTAGTGTGAAGGGTGTGTGCTATTCTACTCCGCCAGATAACACACAGCTAGTTAATTAAAAACGGTTTAGAAAAATTAAAAACTGCTGAGCTTCCTCATTTGACAAACATGTAAACTAGGTAGTGACTGGAAATAATAATGTTAAGATGGCATTGTACGAATAATTTATGTTATAAAACATGGTAACTTAATCCCTACAGTTCGGATAATCGAAATAAATCACATTATTACTTCGGTCACATTATTGTGTAAAACTAATTAATTTGGTATAACAATAATTATGTTAAATTTTGCATAAAATCAGTTGGCAAATAATCAGAGCCAGTTTTTTGGAGTTCACTTTAAGCTTAGAGTGAATAATTGTTGTGACAGAAAACTCAAACATACGTTATGCAACACCCTTTAAGCCGGTATATCCACAGAAGCGTCTACAGTTGTGACAAGGGTCAGGATTGTGAGAAGTAAGCAACAAGGTTGGAGAGAATTTATAATTCCTCGCGTAATTACCAGAATTCATAATTACATGTAAAATTTATCTGCAGATACAGAACGCGAGTAATCCTTTCATTAAGCACTGTAACTAGTCAAAATTTTTCTTAGAAAGAATAATTTATCCTATTACTGCAAATGGGTAAAGTTGTTGTAAAGTTGTGTGGATCTGCTTACGGGACCCTGGAGATAGAAGGACAAAATCTTCGTCTCAAGTTTACGTACATTACCATATTTTGTATATCTTATGGGCCTTGTAAAAAGCAGTTTCAATAAACAGTGAATCTAAGTTTCTATATAAAAGTTTATAATTCCAGTTGCAATATTTCAGTACCCAAAGTATTTCTCCAGAAAGAAGATCATTAAAAACCATTATTATTTTAGTTTAGCACATATACATTAACTTTTGTACAACATCACGATAGCACAGTAATAGGCAATTGAAGCTTTCGGAGTCTAAGCAACTTTTTCGTAAACAGTCATGGTAACAAAAAAACTATCTCAAGGCTAACCTTATCTTGATAAAGCCTAGCTGCATATGCTATTACTCATCAATTCGTACTAAGTTCGCATAGTGGATTTTAGCAAATTTCCCCCTTCGGTTTATCCACCTGTAAGGAATTCTTGTGATTTACTAGTGACAACGTCAAAATGAAGTATTGCTTGTAGTTTAATTCAAATCCAAATGAGAAAACCCACAACCTACATGTAAATACTTAACAGTATCTGTTTTTATCCTATTTTTATTTTTATCTCACTTCCATCAAAACAACTCCCATATGGGAAACTCCGAACCTTAAAACAACATTACTGTTCAATTTATTTTACCGATATTGGTTTAACCAATTTTACCTAAATATGGTTAAACAGTTTTGCCCGGTTAAGTTTCGAAATCTTCTATTTGTATTGCGGTTACCAGTTAAACACACAAATGCGATACAAAGTGAGGGACGACCACGGTATTTAAATATTCGGACTAAACAACTGTTTACCAATTTGTTCTATTAGAGATTCGTGAGCGCTGGGTATGTGTCTCATATTAACCAGAGTATTATATGTAATATCATTTCGTATCATTTTGAACAGATATTATAGCATATTAATAAAGGTAAAAGTGAATGAATATATAAGCTCATTTACAGTTACCAGTGTATATTTAATAACTTGAAAATAAGAGAAATTCTATTTGTATGCTAATGCTAAGTAAATAAACTGTAGCAAAAGATTTATATTTTAGAGTTTCTAAGTTTGACTAATCAATACCCGCCTCTGTCAGGTTTTTTTTATCGGAATCCAAACCAAAAGTAGGTTTTAAACGCCATGAATTCTAACTTTAAAAATAAAATGTAAAATACTCCGGCATTTAGATTCGGTTTGTTAAATTCTACCTTAAAATCATTCTATTGGTTAATGCATTTTATTGTAAATATAACCAAAATAATATAAAAAAATATAAAAAAAACCTCTGCACAGAAGTTGTTAACGTCTTTAAAATAGAGATTTGTTTTTTGTAAACTCAATAGTTTTACTAGAGTATGTTGGGATAAATCTCGCAGTGATATACTGGGTGGACCAATAATACCATTGCCTGGACAAATGCATCATTGGTTTATTGCCAATGGGGAAAGCTAAATGACCCTTTTGCGGTAAACGATGCACGCCAGACAATTTTTTCTGTTTCGTTAGTATGCGGGAGAACTAAGAAAACTGAGAAATAGTTATCGACCAGTTGCACTGCTTATGAGCTGTGCTGGTCATTAAGTAACATCTGCGACGACTGTCATTAATCGACTGCAGTTAGTGGGCTAGCGAAGGGTGAAGTTATGCCTCAAAAACTCACGAAAAATTCCGGAATGCACTTTCATGTCGATAGATGTCACCGTGGTTTTACAAATTGAGTTTTTCTTGCGGCGTTAATTTATCGGACGCGCTTTGGTTGTCGTAATGACCATTGCCTTGACCGTAATCTTTTTCTTTATTATCATTAACATCACGTATCTAAAATGTCAATCTCGAATAAGAAAGTATATTTTTTGGGTTCATACTGAGGATCACTATAGACACTATAGGTTAGATCAGCATTGCAAATCCTAGAGGCAAAAAAGACCGGAAGGTAGAATCCAGCTAGAATGCTGAAACTTGAGTTGAATTCTGTTTCGTCGCGTCTAGACTTACGTCTCTCTTATATATAAAACAATTCACGTTAACACAACAAAAAAAAACAAGTACTGTAAACTTGTGAATATGCAACCACTTCCCATAAAGGGTGACCATACCCACCCCATCAACTACCGGGAAATAGCCATTACTTTGATACTCTGTTAGCTTATAAGTCCAGTCATCCTGGCTCAAAAATGGTCATATATCACTTTTTTTTCCGGTGGCTGATTTTTCACTTTTCTTATGTATTTTTCGCCTCACTTTTATCGAGTTTTGTTGAGTGCCTGTACCGATAAAAAAATATCCTTCGGTAAAATCCTTTATTTTGAGCATTTCAACGATATCTGTAATTTGGGCCCGCTCAGACTATTCTAACCTCAAAAATTACTTGATTTGGATTGAACCCAAAATTAAAAATGCGTCTTAAAATTTTTCTAGCGGTCCAAAATGATCCAATTTTGAATTGTAGGTGGTAAGCATCAATAGCAATGCACAGAATTTGGAATTTTTTGGATAGCTCAAATTTTATGCTCAAAATCAACATTTTACGGATTTTTGTAAATGGCCGAATTTGGCGCGAAAATTGAAGTTGGGAAAAAAAAACTAGCGTGACTAAAGAACGTATAAAACACTACTTTTTGGCTGATAGTGTGCATTGAAAGAAGAAAAAATGCGCCAGATAAACGTAATTTTCCAAAACCGCCAAAAACGCACGAAATGGGCCATATCTCTGGGCCCAGTACCTGAAAGTAATTGTTATTGGCTCATATCGATGGGAAATTTAATTTAAAACATTTTTTCTATCGGGTTTTTTTCGATAAAGGCTTATTTTTCGAGTTATTTCCCAAAAACTCATTTTTCGCCAGATTTGTGTCCAAAAAGTGTCCATAACTTTTTTAGCACAGGGTTTGGGCAGATTTGGACCTCACCATAGTAATCAGCGGCGAAAAATACATAAGAATAGTAAAAAAACAGCTACCGGAAAAAAAAACATGAAAAATGCCAGGATGACTGACCTATATGGAAAGGAAACTGACTAATAAGCTGCTGTCGTACCTTGAATTCATAACATTTGCAGTAAACATAAGTGTGGCTTTCTCTGAGATATTTTTTGTACGTTATAACGTGGCATAAAACAAAAGCAAGGCACTTGTTATTTCATTTGAAGGCCTAGGACTATATCTGTGGTAGGCTAGTTTGATAACCAAAATTTCCGCTTACGGTATATCTGCTGATTTTTGTAGCTAGATTTCAGACTCCCTCATTGGTGGCTGCTCTTACTACGGAGCTGCGATATTTTAATTGCCTCACAACAACGTTCAGCTCCTGCCCGGATTGTTTAGTATGGCGAAGATAGTTCAGGTCACGGAGAAGTATCAGCGGAAAAGCTAGTTGAGTGGAAGACGATCCTTTAGAGAGGCCATGGTTGAGCGGACAAGCTCGACCCATTAGTGTAACAAGAATGACTCAACTTTAACGTCACCTAGATGCAGGTATATATATATTTTTATCAAAAAATTTTAATCTACGTCTTTGAGTATACGCCGCGAAATCTTTTCCAGTATTTGTCTTAACTTAGGGGTGATTATCTAAATACCAGCTAGTCACATTCGCCTGAGTGAACGCAGAGCCGGAAACCTAATAGCCAACGATAAGCTAGTAAAATTAAAGCTAGAAATGGGTTTTATTTCCATGAACAACAAGTAGGTATTTATAAGTCATATAAACGGTAAAACTTTAAGGAATTTTATTCCCTGTTTAGTTATACCATGGAATCACAAATATCATAATGAATTTATTTTATTTTATTTCTATTATTACTTTTTTATTTCAACAATAGTCCAGTACAGATCTTTGGTTCAAAAAAATCTAAAACCAAATATGAAAGCCGTTGAAAAACTAATGACTAATGACAACTAACCTTAAGGCCTAGTGGCCATTAGAGAATTGAAGAAAGTTGTTCTAGCCTCGATTATATTTTGTTCGGATATTTGTTTTGATACATCGGTTAAAAAGATCTAAACTTATCGTTTTGTGCAAAGTTAAATATCTCATTTTAGATTTGCGGAATCAAACTAAGAATAAGTCAGTATTTTCAGAAGGAGGCTAGTTATCAACTTTAAACTTTTGACCTTTGATAATTATCAATAATTATTATCCCTATTTCTAAGCTTATTTTAACTTTTATAATCTGATAAAAATAACATTTTGATTATACACCCTATTTTCTTCTAGCTTATTCCATTTTGTTAAAATGTAAAATATAATTACGGGTACAGACACGTGTTATATTAATATCTTAAAAATATCTTACAGAATAACAGTTTTTGCCGGAAAAAAACAATATTCTTAAATCCATGTTTATGACAACATGTTTTAGAACAGTACAGTTTTTTTCTCATTCACCTGTGCTGTAACTAAAACTTCCTAAAGCATGTTTTAAAATTAAATACAGTATAAACCGGTTTCATGACCAGTTCAATTTACTCCTAAACGCTATTGAATTTACTATCACGTATAAAGCAATTGCCTTTGCACTTTACATCCACTTACGTTCAAAGTCATAAACTTGCTTTCAAATCAGCTTGATAATGTTATCAACTTTTTAAATTTCCTTACCAAGCAACTGTTTGTCTTCCTGGGCTGGCGGTCTTCATTTCAGATTCATGCGGGTCGAGACCGGTGCTTCATTGACTCAGGTAACCCGTAATTTTATGGTCAAACTAAAAGGAGAAAAGGTTTGCGACCTCTGTCGAACAAGGGCTGCCGATGCGAGTCATCTGATTTGTTCAAATATTTTCATGGGATTATAACCCTTTTTTCATGCTTGGATGCTCGTTGTCAAGGAGATTTGATACTGGTCAAGTAAAGCTGCAAATCTTGTAAGCAACGAAAACTTACTTATTTTTTTTGAAACTTAACCTTTTACGATAGAAAAATAGAACACTTCTCAAACAAAATATATCGTAACGATGTGCCTTCATTCAATACCTTTATAAAGGAGATGCCTTGTTATGTTGTACTCGAAAACTCACGAAAGTGGTAGTTTAGAATTGGTTTACATACTGTTGAGTTTACGGACGTCAATCCCTTAACGAGAGATAAATTTCGTCTATACTCTTTTCATGTCCAAACCATCTAAGCATCCCTTTTCGTATCTTTGTCACTATATCTACGTTTTTAACTGATTTAAAACTGAATTTCTTAAATTTCTATTTTTAGTCACTATAAAATTGCGCACGATTTTATAATAACGCAAAGATGAGGTAATGGAGAATTATTTAATTAGCATAATAATTCTGATTTTAAGATTTGCCATCTATACTAATATTAAAAAGAGGAAATATTTAATTGTTCGTTTGTTTGCATTCTGCTTCTGAAACTACTGGACTGATTTAAAAAAATTATTCATATTTAGAATTCTATATTATTCCAGCCGGACTAGAATGCGTTACTTGAGATATCTCGCGCACGATTAAAGAGATGTTTGACGATAACGACATATATCTCGTTCTTCTATCTCTCCTTAACATGTAGACAAACTGATGTTGCCTCACTGTATATGATTATATACTACTTTATTTTCTAACATAGCCACAACGGTATCGTTCATTTAATTAGTGTTGTGTATTTAACCTTTTTATTTACTTTTATGCACCAATCCATCTAGATTGCCACCACACAAATTGACGTTTTAAATCGGAATTCCAAACATGCTTTTGAGAAATTTAAGACCTTGGAGCATGTGCAATGGAGGCAGTTGCTTATTAAAGAATACAACTATTATCATCGGCCCAACAGCTGGACAACTAGCTCATATACCGAGGATACAGATGATTCCAACTGCCAATTCCATTTAAACGACTTCAATTTCCGGTAAAAAGATCTTTCACGTTAATTATTTACAAATCCCAAAGCCAAACACTTGAATTAGTAGGGGTCGACCTACGAAATGAATGTTTTACTCATGGCCAACTGTACGTTGGCCTATCGCGGGTCGGAGCTCCTGAAAAACAATTTATTTTGCTGCCACAAAATAAAATTACATCAAATATCGTATACAGGGAAGCTCGGTCCTAATAAGTTTAATGGCCTATGTTTTGGAGATATGGTCTTTTGAAAACATTAGAAATAAAAATAGATTAATCAATAAAAAAAACATTAAAATAAAAATATAAAAACTTTATCTCTAAGTATTCTTTTTTGGTAAACCCCGACGCAAAAAGAAGAGTGTATGTGTGTGAGTTAAAATTTATTGAAACGAAACGAGCGGAGCTCCCAAAGATCAGCTTCAATGACGCAATGTCTGTTACCCCATATCTTCCCGAGTTCTTAACCGATTTTAATAATTTAAAAATTTATTGAAGCGAAACGAGCGGAGCTCCCATGGATCAGCTTCAATGACGCAATGTCTGTTACCTCATATCTTCCCGAGTTCTTAACCGATTTAAATATTTTTTGTGTGGAATCAAATCAACACATTTAGGGCAGAGTATCCCGAATATTGAAATTCGCATAAATAAAAAAGTTATGACCAAAAAACATTAGCTCTATGGGATTTCCCATTGAAATAAAAAGCGCACACTTTTTGAAAGTTTTCATTCTTATGGATTTTTAAAATTTACTAATTATTATTTCAATAATGATTAGTAAATTTTTAACATTATGATTTTAATTCATTTTTTAAATACTTTTTTAGTATTTTGCTTTGCTCCGATATATAATGCTAGCGTAGCTTTATTCAAAGCGACTGCATCGCCAAGTAATTTTTGAATTTTTTGTTATATAGCCCTGCGAAGCCGGGGCAGGCTGTTTTTAATAATTTGGCAATATGAATATAATGTGTTTCAATACTTGGAAAGCATAATCATGGAAGCATAGTGTTTGTGGATTTCCACTGACACTATGCTTCCATGACTATAGAAGAAGACTATAGAGATACCGAAAACAGATTTTTAGGAAAATCGACAGCTAGATAAGATAAAACGGAGAATGCACAAAAACGGTTCGTGATTGAAAACACTGTCACCAAACTGGTCTCATTTTCTACCAATTGTTGATAGCCCTTATTCAGAGCTGCTCAACCGTTGCCCGCACAATGGCAAAGTAATAAATATACATCAACTCAGAACGGTCGGGCAGAAGGAAACTTGCTTTCCACGCCTTTTTTGTAAGGCTTTGCATTCATGGTGCTGCGAGCATCCGCCCTATCTCTTTATTTTCATTTCTTTGAATTTTTATCAGTGACAAGTGACGTTCATATTTAAAAAAAATATTTCGGCATTTCTCCCTTCAAGGAAGGCGTACATTTAAACTCGTCACTAAGTATAGTCTTGTAATAAAAAATATATTAAAATACCCACTATTTTAATTATTAACTACTAAATGACTTACTTAGACAAAATCGCTGCTATTTGATCATTCGTGTTATTATAATTAAAATTTTATAAAACTAGTTCTTTCTATGACGTATTGCAACGACTTTTTTGGGAATGGTTTTCTCAGTAGCATTCACTGGAGTTCACGAACGTCAAAACACAAGCATATAAGATTACTTTTTTGTGTAACCTTATTAGAAATTAATCTTATTCTTTCTATATTAAAGTAAAGATACCTAAAAGGTACTTTTGTCAATTTAAACTACCTAATGTACATTTAATTCAAGTACATGTATCCACAAGTAACCAAAACAAAATATTTGAAATTTAATCATATTTGACATCATTATACATATTATGTCTCAATTACTACTTGCATGACCATTTGTAGTCGCATTTTTCATGGCATGCTTTATTTGATCGCTCGTTGCTTAAACGTCGACAATGTGATTGTAATGCGATGTTACGTAAGTGCGAACAGCGGATAAAGTGGCCCGTAAAATATTCAAAACGTCTTATGTCTTGTCGCCTTTAATACCGACTTTTAAGCGTATGGAGTCTTACGAGAAATTTCAAGACGAACTCCTTTTAAGTGAAGAAGCTTTTACTTTTTTGCTCAAAGTTTGTTTTTTTTGCGTTGCACCGTGACGAGTGTGCTTTAGTGTGGCACCATTTTTATATCGTTTTAATGGTCGCTAAAATACTCCTTGAAAGAAAATATATAATATTTTGTCTCGAGCAGAAATTACACAACCGGGCCACTATATTTCAGATACATTAGTCAAAACTAAAAAATTGTCAAGGGTTTATACTTATATTTATATTTCCTTATTTCAGTTTTAAGTGCGTTTTCTATTTGCGCTTTCTTATTAAATAATATTTTAGGTATTGCAAACCAAAAACATTATCAGTAAATTATGAAATTTTAGCCAATATCACACTCTATTGCAATTCCAGCCAAAAATATTTGTTAAATTCCTGTAATAATTTGTGAAAATTCATTAATATGCATATTTTACTACCATTAATATAACTATATCTTTATCTTGGAATGGTTTGGCTTAGATATCCGAAACCATTACTTCGTAGTAAAATTAGTTGTAATTATTTACATAAACAAGTAAAGAATGCACTAAAAATCAATGCAACTATGTGATAAAAACGATTTATTTCATTAATAATCCACAAAGTCGCCGCTTCCTGGCATAAAATAGCAAGGTAACCCACAACAGTTGACATGATTTAATGCACAAGTCGACACGCGTCCTTTTAATATTTGACCTGTGCCTACACTTAATTAGAGGCATTAGTATACAGTTTTTGTACTAAAAACTAAAGGCTTTTTCATAATTGGGCATAAACTTATGTATACTTTTAGCACAACACCATATTTGTGATTGACTCAAATGTAGTTCACCTAGCAATATAAGCAAAAATATAATATCCCAAAAAAGAAGATAGAAAACATTAACTTACTCGGTAACTCAGTAAACATTAAAAAGAAACTAGTCTGACCTGATTTCAATCTTCACGATTTTGTTCCTCACGATATTCAAAGTTCCACTGGACCGATGTTCCACACATTTTTGTAAGCTCGTCAAAACTACAAACTTCTTTTGTTGACTTGATTGAGCGAAAAACCTCCGCACAGACTACGCTTTCTCAAGAATAACATTCGCAGTTTTCCCTGAAAGTGCTTTCCCATGTACTTGGAACTTTGTAAAAGTCACAATGGGCCCAATGAACAATTTGATGACATGGACAGATTAATTAATTACAACTTTTTGTTTGTTGCGTGTTATTTTTTGTGTTAACTACTTTCAGGACACATAGTGATTAGAATACTGGCCTATTTCGACTTCTTTGCATGTAATTATCTGTAGGAAAGGAACCTATAGTGTGCTATTAATATCTGATTAGTTTAAACTGTGTATGCAGATGTGGACATATCTATAGATCCAATTTTAAAACATCCATATGAATATAAATTAAATACTGTCCTTTCCTTGTCCATAAACGACTGTAAAATGACTGGGATATATATTATTAGAATTTATTGTAACGATTTTTTTACCATTTTTATTATACTACTAACGTTGATAGAACGAAAGAAAGGTTGATAAAAATATATCATGCGTAACAGTTTGTTAACAAAAACTAACGTGGCCTAAAAGGCATACGAGCCATACGAGTGTTCTACCCAATGATTCGAGGTTTGATGTCCTTTCAAACCTTTCACCGAAATGGGATATATTAGTTTTTAAACTATGTATTCATAATTTATCACTTAGCATTTTCAGAGTATCTAACTACCAAGCTGCTATCAAATATTGACCCACCGAACCAATGGGCAAAATAAAAATACTACGTTTATTTTTTTTATTTAAGTTTCTAATTTAGTTCTTAAAGTAGTGATATGTTTTGTAAAAGAACCTGATTTTTTGAGCTTAAAAGTGCGAAGAAGCTAATACGAACCTGTAATAAACTATGAACGCAAACCATATATATACTCGTAAATACCACGAGTGGTCAATAGGAACGTGAAAAATATTTATGACACATTTCTAATACTATATTTTAAATTGTTCACAAATAGTTTTAATGTGCCAGAATTTATTATAAGAGAATTGCCTCTAAAACAGGGTTGCCAGACGCCAAACTTTTTGACTGATTACGATGAAATTTGGTATATGGTAAGAACATGTGATTTCGCTAATCATAGGCCATATATCATATCGCTAAATACCTTTTAGTCCCAACTAATATTATAAATACGAAAGTGAGTCTGTTTGTTACACATTGGTTTTCATTAGAAAACGCACGTATGCTTGGCACGACTAAGGCAAGAAAAGGTTTTTAGTGATGTAGCATCTAGTGATGAGCTGAGTCCATCGTTTGGAGTGGCACAGTAAACTTTCTTTCTGATGTAAGATCTTTTATGGAAAACTGTTTAAGTTTTCCTGTGGTTGTTAAAGTGTATTAAATTAATTTTCCTTGAATATGAATATCAAATATAAATACTCCGTAGCCAAAGATAAGTGCTATATTTTATTAATCTGTTTTAAAAGCAAAATATTGCCTATTATCTCAAGGAAACAAAAATGATTTGTTTGACCAGAAAGAGCTTTCTTCGTTTAACCCTTTGCCCTTGGTAAAGTTAACCTTTTATTTGGTAGTTAACAAAGTCGACATCTTTAGGTGCTTGCATTGTGTATTCTAGTTATCCTTTGTAGATTAAGGTAGATAATCAGTATAAACAGTTTAATTTCAATAAGGTCACAACTTTTTAAAATAAAAGAAGTAATTGGTGCGAATCATTTTTGCAGAGTTATCGATCAAGAATACAGAAAATAATACTAAAATAAATATTCAAACCAGGTTCTTATGCGAGTAGGCGAATATTACCTATTAAAATAACGCACTTGAATAGAAGTTAAAGTATCATAGTAGGCAATACTAACAACCATTTACATTTGTTACAATACCCAGTCAGATTTTATCTTATTAAAACGCTAAACTAAAATAATTAGGTCTATATTAGTACATTTATTACTTCACATGGACATAAACATAAAGATGTACGCTAGCCGCTTTAATTGCTTTTTTGAACAAACATCAATGTATTTCTTTTATTTTTGCATTCACAATACTATATCAGTACATTATATTATGAAAATACTTTGTGTGTTTGTTACCATATATAGTTACCATTGTTACCATAAGCCTAAGAATAACAGTTTTTATAATCAATTAACGTTACCATAGCATATGCGTGGCCGGGTCAGCTAGTTACTATAAGATTTAAAAAAGACTCGTTTTAAATCTTATTCAAACACCAATTATTTGATTTATTATTATATAGCTACTAGCGACACTTTTAACGACTTCCACACTTTATACAAATAATTTTGGGTATGTAAAAACTGTTAAGTTCGTAGCTCTAATCGAAGTGATTTTCCCACCCACGTCAATGTCACTGCGTGAATGAAAATGAAAAATGTTTTCAGTGAAAATCACCTGAAAAATGTTGTACTACCTACAAGACATAGGCGAGTTTGCCGCCACATTAATAAAGTGTGTTTTTCTATTATATTCACAACTATCGAAAGATTTGATACAACTGGTAATTTACGTACGATGATAGAATAAAAACTTTAAGTAAATGGAACACGTTTTTTTGTAAAATAAAGCTTGTTTGTAGGTTGCCAATTGATTGTTATCAACCGCCAAACCCACTGGGCTCGGGTAGTGGATATCAGCCATTCTCCCTACGATGATGATGAAAAACGAGGATCGTGGCGAAATTGTGTTGCTAGCCTAGATATTTCATATCCAGGGTTACCAGATAGTCGGTATTTTTATCGATAGTTTGAACATGCTTATCAAGTCCACATTCCCAATCAAATACAATAAATTCCGACAAATAGGTTCACGTCAAGGTACTGCCAATACAGATTCAGTGAAACCGATAGTAAAGTACCACGCATTATTTTCCTAATATAACAAAAATGAAATTTAATTATCATTATTTTAGTTTTAGTAATAATAAGGTAAAGTGGTTTGTAATATTTATATGTCCCGACTGAAATCTTGGCTCTTCAAATTTTTTACCAAATATTTTGGTCTTGTCTCTGTAGGCAAACCTACATATGTCAGGGGAGTGATATACAAAATCAGACACATGTTACGTGAATAAACCACACGGATTTTGTACACATTTACTGGCTTGTGAAGGTGCTGAATATTATGGGTACCCCCTTTATCGTTTCTAAACTATAATTTGTCCTAAATAAACAATAAATAAGTATGACAGTTCTTACATAAGCCAGAACTAAAACAGTTATTCATCGTGGCTACTTTTTCCAACTTTGGGGGAATGGAAAGGAACTATCTTTGACTGTTACCGAGGATAATGTGCTATCAGTAAAATAAGATTATTACAGTTATACTTTGTCCAATGGAGGATGATACTTTTGACAGGTGTCACTTCCTTATTGCTACGTACTAAGGTTGCGTTTGTTTCCTTATGTTTGGCTTGACATTGCAATAGCAACTTTATACCCTCTATATAGGTGTCAACTGTCAAAAGTATCATCGTACATTGGACAAAGTATAACAGGCGTATTACGAACGTAGAGAATCGGCATACTATGCACTTTATTATATTGCAGATTGGAATGAGTATCAGCACAACCTTACCGCTCAGAAGAAGGCCTGTGTGGTATAGTGCGCATGAATCAGCAGCAGAAGTTTTTAAAATTGATTCAGACGAATAAAAGTTTGTATAGTTTGTATACGTGTGGTAAAAAGTTCTTTGATAAGATCTAATAAAAATATACTATCTATTTAAGTCGGTTTTTTTAGTTTCTCAAAACTTTCTGAGTGTCCCACGAACAAAGACACGAGTACAAATACTCGTATTTATGATACAAACCTTCCGGGACCGTTTGGCGTCGAAGGTAGGGTCACTCCTCCTCGTCCCAACCGGTCGTCAGAAGTCAGCTCAGATTAAGGGTAATTTAATTTTTGGAATGAAATTAAATAACATTTATTTCTTACATCACACAACAAGTACGCCACCTAATAAATCGCAAGCAAAACCAAAAACGCACAATATACGAGTATATCTTATATATATAAAAATCTCGTGTCACGATGTATGTTCGGAATAAACTTTGAAAATACTGAACCGATTTTGATCCAAATTCGTAACTATCTGTTATTTAATCTAACTTAAAAGATAGGATAGGTTTCATTTCAATTCATACTACAGCAACGTGTGACCGAGGCAGCTAGTATATGTATATAGTGGCTGATATTGTAATTTGCATAAAATTTTATATGGTTATAAATTAAAATGAAAACTACGAATCTAGCAAAATGAAATAAAATCATGAAAATTGGTTGAGTAGTTTCGGAGTTCGATGCGGTAATATACTATGACACGTATTTTTTATATATAAAGTTATATATATGCACAGTAATCATGAAAGCCCTGCAATTTCATAATCTTAGTACTTAGTTCAGTATAAGCAGTAAGAAGACGGCTGCCGGGTTATTCACAACCGTCGGAAACTGCTCTTTCCGAATCCGTGCGGAAACTTTTCGAATGTCACCTCCATGAGCTATTCACAAATCCGACATCGGAAACTTTTGACAATGTGATTCGGAATGAAGGCTTTATCTATCGAATTCGTATCCGACAGATAATTGGTGGCGGAATCTTTGCCGAAAGAAATAAAAATTTAAATAAATAAATTATTTTGCCTTTCAAATTATTATTTGCAAGTAGTATGTGGTAAGTTTATTATCTTTTTCGTTTTAAGCGCGTTGCTAATGTTTGTTTTATATGCATTACTGGAATTAATGTTACATTCAATAAATATAAGTAATAAGGGATATAACCACTTAATCTACCTATTATCTAATGTGGTAATTAAAAATAGTTTTTTTATATATCTACTCTAATAAATAATTTAAAGCAGCCATTGTATTATTATAATATTTCTTTTTCATCACTTACTTAATTACATTTTATTAATTAAAGTAATATAACAACAACAATTTGTTTTATATTATTAACAAAACAGGTTGTCATATAATAGTATTTAATTATATCATACACAAAATATTATTGTGGTAACTATGATGAATAATATGATATTGATATAGCACCAGATTTAACATTATATCGTAGTATTTACGTTAAACTAAACCATTTTTTTTTACCGATGTCTGTTACCTTTTATTTACAAAGTTAGTTTAAAGGAACACAGTAGTTATTAAGACATTACATAAAACAGTATTTTATTTAAGTGAATTACTTATTAAGTTGTAAGTTGTTTGTTTAATTTAAGATATTTTATTATAATAGAAAAATACTAGAAAAAATCGACTCGGGTCACAAGTGAATTCTCAGGCGGGAATCGAACCCGCAACCTTTGGAAATCCGGTCCAATGCTCTCCCGAATACGAGAGGATGTTCCTTTCATTGATGTAACAACGCTGGCCTACAGCGTAAAATCAGGAAGGTACTAGAAAATTTCGACGAGTGTTCGCAAGGCTCGGTAGCTCAATTGGGAGAGCATTGGACCGGATTTCCAAAGGTTGCGGGTTCGATTCCCGCCTGAGAATTCACTTGTGACCCGAGTCGATTTTTTCTAGTATTTTTCTATTATAATAATTTATCTTATAAGATCGCATTGTAAATGCATAAAATATAAAAATTATAAAATTTAAGATATTTTGTGACAAACTTTCTTGAAATCATGAAAATGGTTATATCTAGTACTTTGATATTTTCTACTATACTAGTCCATATCCTACCATTTTATAACATTCTTTGTAAATGCGCTTTACTACTGTAAGTTAGCACTATGAGTAGTCTGTGCATACGGATTCTGAAACTTGTTTTCGATAGGATTTGTGAATAACGTTTTATTATCCGTTCGGGAACAAATTTGACACTTCGGATTCGGAGGGTATCGGACACGGAAAGTTTCGGACGTTTGTGAATAAGTAGCCTGATCTGATATTCTGTGGAACACAGCGGTGTCATAATGAATTTATGCACTTTTTTAAATCACTTCTATAACTTTAATGCCTTCATTTTCAATCTATTAATGTCACACAACGCTTGAACTGGGTGAAAATATCGTAAGGAAAATAGACCAAAAGCGACCTAGTGCTAGTTGATGAGTGGTAACAAATCTCGCGCACAATTAAAGAGAAGTTTGTCGATATCGACATATATATCGTTATCCTTAACATGTAGACAAACTGATGTTGGTGCTTAATATATAATTATAAACTACTTCATTATCTTACATAGCCACATCTGTATCGTTCATTCAATTAGTGTTGTGTTTTACCCTTTTATTTACTTTTCGGAAATTTAATAATGGGAAATCAAATTAAAAAAATAAATTTATCGGAAGGAAATAAAGAATTTCACAGTACTATGTATATATTGTAGGTATATGTAAACTTACTTAAATAGATCTCAATTTAAGAAAAAACAAATAAGAAGGTACCCTTAATGATCGCATTACACTAAACCACTAAGATTTGTTAAATACTTATGAGTCCGCTTCAAGTAGATTGATAAATATTACTACACAAAATAAAAAAACAAAGATATTTTACTATTACTCATCCGATTGTTATAGAAAATACTGTAACAGTTTTGATATTATTTAGAAAAGCAAGTAAGTAAGATAGATTCGTATTTTTTAGTACATTCAGTAAAATTTTATTTGCATAAAGATATGCCACAATTTGGTGGTAGTATACAATACAAATAGTAATTCGAATTTTCAAAATTGAGTGAACAAAGTGCCGAGTAGTGTCTTATTAAAAATTCGCTTATTCCAAAATAAAATGAATTAACTTAAACAGTGTTAAGCCAAAAGTGTTAACTTGTAAGTTGATAAAAACGATGTTATCTGTCAAAACTGTACAAATGTCAGGTAGGAACTAATTTCGATAGAATGGCGGAAGATACGTGGGTCGACTCGACGTATTTCTTTATTCTCTTCTAATTGATTTCTCTTAATAAGAACTATCTATTTCAAAGAACCTACGAGTAGAATGCCATTCCGTTCAGCGGACGTTTCCGACCTTTGAACCTAATATGTTAACCTAATATAAATAAGAGTAGCGGTCTGTCTCGACTTCGCCCAGGGCAAACATATGCATACATATTATATACCCTTTGCCCACCTGGAAAAAATCCTGGAGACGAATTTCAGTGCCTAGTTTGATGTGAAGTCTAATCTATACCAGGGACCCATTGAAATACAGAACATTTTCATCGAAATCAGTCAGGCTGATCCACGAGAACTATACTAACTGTGGTTGACGTGCATTGTAATGCTATTATTTTTTTGCAGACCACACATGGTTACATTATCTGACATGTGTGGAACGATTAAAAAAAGTTTCGTAGCAACCCGTAGACTATTTTTCGTGTTTTTGCAAGACCAACGAAAGGCAATTGATTTCGGTATATAAGAAATTAAAATTAATTTTGAAAATAAGATAGTAAGAGCAATTCGTTTCTCTCATGTAGACCTCGTTTTATTACCAAGAGATTTCTTTACTACATTTGCAGCTAATCAAGAAAATGGGTATTTTGTTGATAAACCTTTTTCGATGTAGGTCGGTCGCGACATTATCAAATGGCTTTATCGGATCTTCTGAGTTAGAGTAGACATTTAAAATCCAAAAAAATTGTTACCCTCACAACATCTCGCTCCCATCAAACTCGTTTTGGGATATACTGATATTGTTAACTCAGTTTTCGAAAAATGACAATTCTGTCTTTGTAGTACTGGAGGTAAGTTGTATTAAAAATAAACAAAAAATATTTATACACTTAAGTTTTGCAATTTATACGGCATTAATAAACTGAATTCTCCAGTGACATCATAAAATTTTCCCCTTTACTTGGCTCTTGATCCCTTATAGGTCAAGTCACGACACACCGATACAAAGAGCCTTACACATATTATATAACCTTATGAGTTTTATATATTTATAGGAAAATATTATTCACACTAAAACTAGTTTCTATAAAACTTTCCCATATTAATATATGGTTTATATTATATTATTATTGTTCCTAATAAGAGGTACTATTCGTTAGGCGTATGTTCGGAATGTCCATTTAAAAACATATTTTGTTTGTACTAAATATCGTAATCGTAATCATCGCACACTAATTAATTCATTTTCCTTTTCATAATACTGTCTTATAAATGAGAACATATAGGCAGTACCCAAGACACTTAAGGGTCACAAATAAAGTTAATACGAATGAAATGAACGCGAGTTTTACGCTCGAAACGCGCAGGAGCAAAGTAAAATATGAAATATGTACACCCTATAGAGTTGGTTTTATTAAACCATATCTTTGTACACGTAAATTCCCTAAATACCGTACAGCGTTAGGGCTGGGATTAAAGAAAGTTTTAGGATGGCAATCGCTAAGTCACGCATTTACCCTTTCCTAGTTTATATATTATCGTTATACTTCTTAGTTGAAAATTTAATTAATTAAATAATATTAACTACGTTCCACAATTCCATGAATTTGGCTTTCAAATGTAAAACAAATGACAACTGTGTACATAAATAGGAGCACACTACTAAACTTAATTGTTCAGAGAGTTTTCGGCGTGTCGAAACGAGTTATTATTAGTAGATTGTTATACTCTGTAAGTAAGTACTTACATTAAGCACTCGGGTATGCGGCCGGAAAATGCATGCGATACGTGACTCTCCGAATACTTTACAATATGTATGAATTCATACGATTACTTTATTCTGTGGCAACCTAACTTCCTTTTTTTTTGGTCATATAAATATATTATGTACCTTTAAAAAATCAAATATATTCCTTGCATAGCCAAATGTCTCAGGATTTAAAGATTAATTTAAAATTATGTTTTTAAATGTGAATAATTTCGTCATCAAATTACATTGCATTTATCATTAATCCATATTTATTTTATTTTATTATAAATATTAAAAGTGAAAAAATATGTTTATTCAGGACTGATTAAGTTTCTAATGCTATTCCATAGATTCACAAATTTGAGCCTGGAGACAGAGAAGTGAGAAAGAGAAGGCGAGCAAACAAAAATATTCTCGATTTATTTTTAAACTTAACAGTGTCACGACAAATCTTTTGGAATGCTACCTAGCCCATAAAATTTTTATACTGCCATCCTTCAGATGTCCCGAAAATATAATGCTACGTTACAACATTCTAAGCTTCCGCCATCCCTACTCCGTTACGGGCGAAGGGACGTACCGGGACATTAAAACGGCACATTTTGTTTTTTATTGGAACATGATAAGGACATACGTCGCATGTATTTATTCAGCGCGCACAGGAAACTAACCGCGCATTTATAAAGCCCATTCTGTTTTTGTGTACTTTTTTACAATCTTTCAGCTGTTAGTGGCTTTTGGGAAAATCCTAGTGGCTTTGTAAAAGACTCTTTTGTGATTAAAGATTGTCACAGATAATTTTTAATCAAATCGTGTTTTAAATTCTGTATTCAAACAACAGTTCTCTTTCATTAATCAAGTCTTCGAATTTAATGTGACATAGTATTTAAAAATACATTTTAATATGTTAAAACAGATGAATATAATGGTAGTTTAAATAATGTTGACCTTTTGTTTGACGAGGAAGATCCTCGTCGACCAGCCCAGGACAATGTAATTTCCTAACATACTGTTTTGTGTCGCAAAATTAAAAAGTAACTTTTCGATTACTTTTTTATTTAATACACATAATTTTTTGTCACCTATTTTCGAGTATACTATAATCTATTATTGAACTAAGAACTGATGATCTCAACGATAAACTTCACATATCCTCATTAGTTTTCCTACATCTATATACAAAAAAATACCCTGTCACAGTGTTTGACCGCAATAAACTCCGAAGCTACTCAACCGATTTTGATGAATTTCTTTTTTCATTGTACTGGATTTATTCCGACTTGGCACAGGATAGGTTTCATTTTAATTTATAACACAGAAACGCGTGGCCGGGTCAGCTAGAATTCTATAAATTTATTCTCTAAACTATAAATAAAAATGGAATAATATAGGCAGTAAACATTATAATTGTTTACGCATAAAAACTTTTTATTAGATCTTGATATATTGCATATTTAAAAAACAAAACTTAAAATACACTAAAATGGTTCTTTTTATATATTAATAATACTGTATTTTATTAATCATTACTTACATTTTTTTATTTTTGTCAATACTAATTATATATAGCGCAGACAAAATATAGATTTCTTGTTTTTAAAAGTTACTATAATTATAATCTATTTAGCTACTGATTTTCATGAATAAAATTGTAAATGCTTTAGTTGACGCAGTATATTGTTTCTAAATACATTTTGAATTTTCGTTTTTCCTGTTTCGTATATGATAAATTCACATTCGATGGGCAGATATGGTGATCTACGTTCAGTTGTTGTTTTATCTCATGACGTTAAGTTTATCTTTATTCAAAGATAAATTGTTTTTTATTTATTAATATAAGCATTAACAATGCGTTCATTAAAAGTCACTAGCTATGCCGTGGCTTCCTAATTTCTACGACGTGAGACCTTGTTGCTTATGTTATAATACGATTTTATTTTTTAATTAAGGAAACTTTTCTAGGATTAAAAAATAACTTGACAAAATATTAATTAGCAGTATAGTTATTAAAGTAAAAACCAGTCACGCAATAATCATCAATTCTGAAAGAGTATTTGTTCATAAGGGTGTTAACCACTTTTTTAAATTTCTTTAAAGGCAGTTTAGATTAATGGTGTGGCACCTTAAGAAGTTTGAAATTGTTTTTGTCTCTCGCTAATTGGTGAAATAATAGATCTGATTAATCGGTCACGTATTATATGAGATTCGGGGGTTTTGTCCTCTTTCTCACAGATCGCACAGAGGCTGAGGTTGAAAGGATCTTCGAATTGTTGTCCAAAAGTCTCGAAATCATTATCACTATCCTAGCATCTCAAGGCCTAGTTATTAGATCCCACAAAAACGCCCACATTAAGTTCTTTAGTTAATTACGTTATGAGCCCGTTCCATATTTTCATTCAAATGAAAGGTCTAAAACGTAGCAGTATAGGATAATTAACCATGGTGATAATATCATTTTCATTACTATTTTAAATAAGTCTTTTTTCCTATTTATATGATAAATTATTTAAATAGCAAAATACTAGAAAAAATCGACCTGGCTCACAACTTATTCTCAAGTGGGTTTTTTTTTATTAAAATTATTCAGCATATAAGCTGGTATATATAAAACTTAAATAAAGAAATTGGGCTAAGAATATTCTTAAACTAATTTGTACTCATGCCATTATAGCTTTTTTTTAAGAAATATTGTTTTTATTATACAAATATTCAAAGATGTAAATTGTGCAGTGTTTCTTCATCAGCATCACCTCAGCCAGAAGACATTCAATGCCGGTTGAAAGTTAGCTCATGCTTGACAGGCGGATTATCACGTATTTATTATCTATTAAATACCGCAGTATGTTCTCCAATAAAATGATAAAATGCTTAGCTAAAATACTCTATACAAAAAGAATTTTCTTTCAATTGCTGTTTAAATGCCACAGTTTCGCAACACCGAGAAAATTCTACACAATTCCCGTATCGCAACAGACACCATTCGTTTTGCACTACGGCTCAGTTGTTTCGTACTGGTCAAGAAGTTGTGCTCCACTCTTTTGTAATAATCCGATAGAATATTTGAAAACAAAAGAAGTATAAAATAAAATCAAGGCTATTCAATTATAAGTATTATAACATACTTAATACTATTTCATGCAAATAACAGCTGCCTAAAATAAAATGAAAGAACACATAGTAATTAAACTAAACAGTGGTTAGGTAACAGGAGACCGCCCTTTTAGGTTGATCATACCAATACGAAGATATAATTTTATTTTATTATTATTAGATAAATTATTATAATAGAAAAATACTAGAAAAAATCGACTCGGGTCACAAGTGAATCTCAGGCGGGAATCGAACCCGCAACCTTTGGAAATCCGGTCCAATGCTCTCCCAATTGAGCTACCGAGCCTTGCGAACACTCGTCGAAATTTTCTAGTACATTCCTGATTTTACGCTGTAGGCCAGCGTTGTTTCATCAATGAGAGGAACATCCTCTCGTATTCGAAAGAAACATTTTTACAAATGTTTGGGCAATCGATTAAGATGAAACAGCCATGTTAGATTTATAATTTTTATTTATTTTATGCATTTTCAATGCGATCTTATAAGATAAATTATTATAATAGAAAAATACTAGAAAAAATCGACTCGGGTCACAAGTGAATCTCAGGCGGGAATCGAACCCGCAACCTTTGGAAATCCGGTCCAATGCTCTCCCAATTGAGCTACCGAGCCTTGCGAACACTCGTCGAAATTTTCTAGTACATTCCTGATTTTACGCTGTAGGCCAGCGTTGTTTCATCAATGAGAGGAACATCCTCTCGTATTCGAAAGAAACATTTTTACAAATGTTTGGGCAATCGATTAAGATGAAACAGCCATGTTAGATTTATAATTTTTATTTATTTTATGCATTTTCAATGCGATCTTATAAGATAAATTATTATAATAGAAAAATACTAGAAAAAATCGACTCGGGTCACAAGTGAATCTCAGGCGGGAATCGAACCCGCAACCTTTGGAAATCCGGTCCAATGCTCTCCCAATTGAGCTACCGAGCCTTGCGAACACTCGTCGAAATTTTCTAGTACATTTTTTTTTTTTTTTTTTGCAAAAGTTGGCAAACAAGCAAACTGCCCACCTGATGGTAAGTGGTAACAGTCACCTATAATACATGTGGTTCTTGTGAGATTCGCAGCAAAACTGCAACCCCACAAGAACCACTGTGTACGTTGCCAACTTGTGACACAAGATGTAAAGTCACTGTACCCAGTAATTTCATAACATTCCTGATTTTACGCTGTAGGCCAGCGTTGTTTCATCAATGAGAGGAACATCCTCTCGTATTCGAAAGAAACATTTTTACAAATGTTTGGGCAATCGATTAAGATGAAACAGCCATGTTAGATTTATAATTTTTATTTATTTTATGCATTTTCAATGCGATCTTATAAGATAAATTATTATAATAGAAAAATACTAGAAAAAATCGACTCGGGTCACAAGTGAATCTCAGGCGGGAATCGAACCCGCAACCTTTGGAAATCCGGTCCAATGCTCTCCCAATTGGGATTTTTTCTAGTATTTTTCTATTATAATAATTTATCTTATAAGATCGCATTGAAAATGCATAAAATAAATAAAAATTATAAATTTATTATTATTGTTTAATTTTTTCATTTATTTACTATAAATTTTATGACATTTAGGTAAGTAATTTAAAGCCGCACCATAAAAACCTCACAGAGTTATCTGGGTGACGGCCAGTCGTTATTTATACTTTAATTGCTTATTTGGTAAATAGTACTGTTTCAACTTAAGTTTAAACATTTTAACATTTTGTTTATACAGTTTTGTAATTCAGAAGGCAATTCATTGAAATAAAAAGGTATTAAGTAACTGGAAACTATTGACCCGTACAGGTTGGTACATTTAGGAAGATGGTATTTATTTAAGTATGGAACAGATCTTAGATACCTAGGCATAATTTTTCTTTTACACAATTAAGATTGTAACATTCATTCAGAATTTGATATTTAATTTTATCACAAATGCTCATAACACGACAGTAATAAAATAAATCTTTCTCTTTATCTTCAATTTTCTGTCGAATGTGTTTAGGCGTTATGAAGGCGTTAGATTTTAACATATTTAATTGCAATCTATATACAGAATCAATGTATGTCGTGAATGTTCTACCATATGTACCTAGACCATAACTAACAATCGAGTCTGCTAGGGAGAGATATAATAATCTTAGTGTTTTAAAGGGTAATTTATGTTTAAGTACGTAAAGCTTACTAGTGATTGATCTTAGTTTATTACATACGTTATCTATGTGGGGTCCTCAGCAAAATCGACTATCAATCACGAGACCAATATACTTATGATTATTAACTACTTCAATGGAAGAACACTGACACAAATGGTTTGAGTTGTTATAGTGCAAGCAAGCATGTTCATGGGCTTTTATAGATGGTGTGATTGCTGATTTGTTGTGTGATGAGTGTATGTGTACTATTTTAGTCTTTTGAGCATTTATGACTAAGCCGTGATCGTGCACCCGCATGCAAATATTTGTAAATTTTTGTTGGAAATAGTTATGTAATAATAAATAATCAAGCCTAGCAAAGGTAAGCACATTAAGGCTCGTATTATGGATACTAGGGTAACGGATAGATAGACACATATGATACATAGATACAAATTTTCGTATTCAACACGAAAACATTTACCACTAACGACATTGTTGTTGTTGCGCCAAATGGTCTTAATCAAATGCCAGGGTGATTATATATCTATGTTTTTCTGGCTTGTGAGTTTGTCACCTTTGATTTTACTTTTTTTTTTGCTTTGAAATGATATGTAATGACGAAAAATGAAGTATAAAAAGCTGATTTATGAATGATAAGTGGACAATGGCTGATGAAAAAGATTTTAATATATTCGTTCCCCTAAGTCTAAAACGAGTAAAAAGTGGGAATTAAATGAAACTTCCGCAGGCTTTTTGCGAGATCGCTTAAGGACACCTTTTGCTGCTCTGTTTTACTTGTCAACACTCATATATGTTTACGAAAACATGAAGGTCAACAGACAATTCTCCATCATTACAGATTAATATCTAGTTCTCCCACACACTACACTATCTCAAAAATCAAAATTTTTCAATTACAAGTTCACAGTAAAAATCACAGCTTTGAAATCATTTTGACAATTAATAAAATATATATATATTATATTATATTATATGGAAGTCTCAAAATCAATATTTTAGATCAAAATTCTAGCTAATTCAATATCTGAAAACGGAAACATTTATTAACTGAATCATTTCTTGAAGCCATCTTAACTTTAAGGAAGTTGAAATAATAATTGACTAAGATATAATAACTTAATTGAAATTGTGAAGGCCTTCACTTTAATAATCATTTGCGTATTTGGCCTATCAGTCAGAAAGGGTCTCATTACATATCAAGAAATCATTTCAATGTAACATAGGAGTGCTTTTAAAAAATAAAACCTATATCCTTTGTTCCATAATGGTCGCAAGAGACAGACATAACTCCTCGACGCAAGAATCCATTGGTCGTGATCGCGTAATGTTAGCCATTATGGCGGTACGTGCTCAATACGTCACAGCGGCTATCTAATCATATTTATCCTTCTCGAAAGCTCGATAGCGTGACCAATGCTTTGACAGAGACGAGAATTCTATTCCTTTTTGTATTTTAACATAGCTTGTTATACATGTTTTCTTCAAGGATAGATCATTAAATAAACCATATTTTAATGATATTTTTTAATTCAGCCATTTATTTGTTTTTGAATGACAAACACCTAAACATATTATAATAAATTTGACAGTTATAATATTAGTGGGTTATTTCCAGTAAGAAATATGAATAAGTAGGTAGTTAGAAAATAATAGATTTGTAATGTATGTGATGTGAATATACAATGGTTTTTCCGTGTTTTTTATAGAAAAAAACTTTATAAACTTGTTTTATCATCTTCTTAAGTGAAATTGAAATCTTACTATAAAGTGAAGTTATTTAACCTTCACAATGATTCGGAAAACATGTTCTTGAATATCTCAGAGATATGTCCCCTTTGTTCAAGTAATAAGTTCATAAGCATAATTCTTGTTAGTTGTGGATTCACCACAGAGAACACTGCCCCTAAATACTTCTACCTTAATCTTAAATTCCTGAATGAAACAACAGACATGCCTTTAATTAAATAGAACCTTGTGTTTTCAGTAATTAATAAAACTAAATTTGCATATTTAGGCCAAGAGAAACATTTTTAATTAAGCAATTTAGACCTGAAGTACTTCCACTGACTTAATAAGGTTTTCACTTTTATTATTGTTAATAAGACTTTTTTATTGTAAAAGATTAAAAGTAATTACATTGTACTGGATAAAGCGTCCACCTCAAGCGTTATCGCTTTATTGAAAAATACGTTATGATAAAATTCTTAGTTATTATAAAAAAAATATTGTTTTATAAATTTAAATGTTTAGGTAATAATATAAACCTATAATTATGAAACGAACATCTAGAAATATTTATAAAGAACATGTATGAGCAAGAAATAATCGGATAGGTATCATAGACATAATCTGTGAACGGGTGACTTAGTAAGTTTATTAGTTTATAACTAGACGAAGAAAAATAGCAACAAGTAACACTAAAGGGATATGTAAGAGGTAACTAATGATATTCGAGGTAATCTTCATACCATAACTATAACATTCCTTAGAGCAACAGAGTTTTCCGAGTTATGGTGACAAACGTGAAGATTATGGAGTAATCCTTATGGTTTTATAGCCCGAAGTAATAATTTTTATTTGGAATAATATTCGAGTTTTTGTATAATGTCTTGTTCGATGTTAATGCTTACAACGGATTGTTAAGTTTAAAAGATCACTTACTTCATAAATATATTATTACAGAATGCATAAATTTACGTGACGTTAGTCAATAACTTACACAAAAAAGGTAAGAATAAATCTACTCTCTACAAAGTGCTTTAGTTCAAAGTGTCGACGTCTAATTAAATATTTTAATTACAAAAGACTATTCACTGAAATCTTTCTTAGTAACGTAATTAAAAAAAAATCACTAAATATTCTTTCAGAAAACGTCGTAAAATCTGAAGTGTTCTACATTTTATGGCTGTATTGTGAAGACAGTCTTCCTCAGACAGTTAATGTATGTTATAAAATGTGAACAAATTAAACTACATAATTACATAACCTCAGCTCCTCTTTTTTATCTGCGGGCTAATAAGCTTTACGAACTACTTACGAAATAAGAATAGCATTTATGAATGTTAACTTTTCTCAACTGTAAATAAAATCTCAACCTAAAAAGAGGGCTGATGTTGCAAATTCAAATATTATGTGGGGAGTAATATCCGGATTCATTAAATAATTTTAGAAGTTCTTTTACAAATTTAAAAAGTGCAAATACTTTAATGGAAATTGACCGCTGATAAACATGTTATTTATGGTTTACCTACATTATGATCCAAAATGTGAATTTTATGAAACAGCTATTTAATAGTGGGTCTCATAATGAACATGAACTAGACGAAAATTATATCAAGTAGCGTGTTGTACTTACTCCTCTGAAGATTCTCTTCATTTAAAGTTGTTGACGATAATGTGCACCTAGGATAAACATTCCAATTAGTTAACTCCAACTTCGAGAGATAGAGGTCAATCGTCGAATCCAACTCGGCTGGGCAGCGTTCGGTAAACTTCGCGACATCTTCTCGTCCAAAATACCGCAATGTCTCAAGACTAAAGTCTTTGACCTACTTTGACGGCTTTTGCAATGGCATCCTCTTGTTAATTAATAATCTATGAAAGTATGAGGTCAGGAGCTCACACACAGATACCTTGTCTATTTAGCAAAACGGATGCACTAAAATCAAAATGTGTGTCTTTAGTGGTATACTGTTGGGATTGAGCGCATTAATAAAACTGCTCACTTCAATATTTTTATAAGTAGGTACATTAGTATCTTGCGAAGAAGGTAAAACCGTATTACCTAGAAAGCGTCACCTTCGATGGAGATGACATCTCCTCCTTCATTTAGAAGATAATTTACGAAAAGACGGTTAAAAATATAATAATACAGTTGTACAATAGCTTCATAAGGAACCATAATGCGAAACCAATTCCCTCATAATTGTCGATGAATATGTTAACGTAGGACAAATAAATATTTTGTTTAGGTAAGTCCAACTTTGACAAATAGGCATACACGACGAATCCAAATGATTGAGGGTAGCCAACGTCACCAAATTGCTTATCGCCCCTCAGTGTGAAAGCCGCTCTAAAATGTTGGTTTAAGTCCACCAGTGGATTTGTAACGGCTGTATTGATGATGACATACTTTATATTATGCATTCATCATGTTTAATTCGAGCAAAATTGGGGTTTGCCACTTGGTTCTTGTAAATCCAAAGTATTAAATTTAATTTATTTATTACATATAAATAAACTATAGCTCGATCCTTTTATGTACAGTTTATGCCCAAATAGATTTAAATGTTATATACTAAAAGATCATGAATAAAGTATTCAGCTATCTGTTACCTTAATACTCGTATTTTTACGTGATTTTGTATACACTTAGATAGACGGAAGAAAGCACGTACAAACATCGAACCCAATCAACATCATTTTACTACAACCTTACCTAGAATGGATTAGCTTGCTCGATTTTCGTACATCCCAGGGTAATTTCCCTGAGGAACCTGTGTCCAATCAGACGTATGTTACAAACGTAACACCGCGTAAGGTGTGGCGCCTCCTGTTACATTACGCATGCGATTACATCCTCTGGGATAACATTTGAGAGTACTGCCAGCACTAATATGGGGGACATAGACAATACAGCAGTTGATTAGTCAAGGGACTAATCAGCGGACTGTAAATTCAATAAAACTCGTATTAACAGCTTTTTACTTTACTACAAAATGGCACTACATAATACCATAATAATACAAGGATTGGAAATTTAGTTATGAATCGGCTAACTGAGGTTTAACAAATTTATTAAATTAATATGTAATCTACAAAGAAATAAAAAGATTTAAAAAAGTTGCCTAATTGATGCTAAAGATTTAAAAATCAAATAAAGGGATAACGTATGGTTAACAAATGCCATTACTTTTTATAGGTCATTAATATATATCTCACCTGATACTTGAGATAGTACTCGATACTAGATAAATACTAGATACTCTAGTAATAATATTTTTAATTATAAAAATTTCAAACATTAAATGTTTATAAAACAAAAAAAATATTCCTACAATAAAATCTTCTGTGGAACTAATATTTACGAATTTTGTCAAATCTTAACCAAACTTATTGAATTAATTCAACATATTTTTTTATATCATTGTAATATTAACATCGGATAAATATCTTAAATGAAATGACGTTTTAATCTTCGTTGACTATTTGAGTTTAAATTGCTTGAATTTTTAACACCTTTGTGTTTTCTAATGCACAGCAGAAGCCACATCCGAAGCCTTATCTGTACCAATATTTAACCCAAGGAGAAAACCAAACCTCTTAACTACTTTGAGTACTGATCTAAAAAGAGGGATGTAAATATGTAAATACTTGACAAAACAAAGGAAGATCAAAGCATTGCGTGAAAGATGCTATGAAAAAGCTATGAGAAAATGTTGCGGGAACACAAACGTAATGTTTGTGTAAATATTTAGTTATATAGCTGTGTATGTGAAACTCGAATCAAAACAGCAAAAGGGTTACGTTTATGTTTTGAAATTTGCCGTTTTCGTTCGTTTAAATTATGATTAGATAAAATATATTAACTTTCATTGTAATTTTTATATATATTATGCATTTTTTTTTCAATGCTATCTTATAAGATAAATTATTATAATAGAAAAATACTAGAAAAATTTACTCGACTCACAATTGAATTCACAGGAGGGAATCGAACCCGCAATCTTTGGAAATCCGGTTCAATGCTCTCCCAATTGCGGGTATTTAGAAAACAAAATCGTAAATAGAAGAGAACAATTCATATATATGAACACAAGAAAGGACTGTTACTCAAACATAATAAAATAAACAAATAACTATTAATAATAAAATAAATAAATAAATCTTTCCTACATTCACACCAATTAACCTAGCACAAAGTAAGCACTGTAAGGCTTGTATTATGGATACTAGGGTAACGGATAGACATACATATATCATACATAAATAAGTAATATACATAGAAATATATACAAACATCCATGACTCAGGTACAAATGCTGGTATTCATCATACAAACATCTGCCCCTACCGGGATTTGAACCCAGGACTGTCGGTGCGAAAGGCAGGATCGCTACCGTTGCACCAAACGGTCGTCAAAATTTACAATAGAACTTTTAGATGATTTTCATTAATTCGCGAATATATTTCTCATGGGTTTGAAACAAGAAAAAAAATATTTTTAGTTTTAATGACTTAGAAATGAAAGAATAGTTATTACTATCTATATGAAATAATTTTCTTCTAGAAAAAACTTGTTATAACAAAACAATCTATTATAATTATTTGTTAATATGATAAGTTAAAAATGGGATTGCATAAGGATATTATCTAGAACCAAAGTACTCATTAAGGAGAATCAAACGAGCTTAAATTCAATGGGATTGTGTCGTTTAATTGCGGAGTTCTTATGGGCACCTTCGAGCTCCAGCATCAGATTAGCTCCATGACATTATAATATACTATTGTCATGCGATATACGTATGCATGCCAAATTTCAGCTCAATTGAAAATCGGGAAATGGGTCAAATTTAAGTTGCAAGATTTCATTATAAACACCGGGACCGAAAAACCTTCTACGTGTGCGACCAATACTATTTTATTTTCTACAGAAATCCCGACTTAAAAATGAAATAAAACTTTTTTGGTACATATATCAAGGTTATATCTATATATAACCTTGCAATTTTAATTCCAGCCTTAGTTAAGGATAGCCTTAACTAACACTGGAAATAAAATATCGAAATATTTCGTTACTTCCTTCACCGTTTTGTTTATCTTATCTACTCTCTGCTAACTGTCAATCCCAAGGGCTCAATAGAGATATATTAATATGTACATGACCTTTAAATTTCCCAGCGGGCTACCGTCAAATGAGAATTATCAAAGGTCAAGTTATTTGTTTTCACACAAAATATATTACGACCAATGATGATTTAAATATGACGTGGTAAAAAGCCGATCTGGAGTTAAATAAAATAAATTAGTAATATGGATTACTGCAATTCACCATCGGGATTAATAGACAGAACAAGCTCATTTTCTTTGGCAATATAAAGTACAGATAAAAACGTGTTGAGTTGTTTAAAAACAATTATTATATTTTTGTCTCAGTATCATAATAGATATTTTACTCAACTTTGGGTTTTGTTTATTTTTCGCGGATTATTTCATCTCCAATAAAAATATTTTATTTTGCAGGGCGTCTTTCCTATTATTTTGTAGTAATACGGTTATTTGCTCTGCAGATTATTAGGAGAATTTAATCTACTTAGAGCGTCATGCGCTTGCCTATCTGCGAAATCTACTGAATTCTAAATAGATCACTGCATGAACCGCATTAAGTGGATTGTTGAAGCCTAACTTTTAATAACAGGTAGCATGCACCTTTTAATAGTGCCGCAGCTAAACTTAGCTGGAAATTTTTATGCATATGAGTTTCATGATAAGTTCATAATCATTGCTCATATTTTTCACGTACATACATGTCACGTTGCAAATGTAGCCAGATAAACAAAGGTGAAACGGATGCTGCCTATAACGAGACCCTTCTTGACATTAATATGCAAGGGTAACATTGCTTAGAAAAGACCAGTTTTATTTGTCACTTGGTATGATAGACTCCAAACTTGTATTTACAAGATTTCGAGTGGCATCGACAAATACGTAAATAAATAAATATTTCCTACATGCACACTAATTAACCTAGCCCAAAGTAAGCACTTTAAGGCTGGTGTTATGGATACTAGGGTAACGGATAGACATACATATATCATACATAAATAAGTAATATACATAGAAATATAAACAAACATCCATGACTCAAGTACAAATGCTCGTATTCATCATACAAACATCTGACCCTTCCGGGATTCGAACCCAGGACCGTCGGTGCGAAAGGCAGGATCGCTACCGTTGCACCAAACGGTCGTCAAATACGTGTCCATAAGGCCCAGGATCAGTGCCTTTATAGTTCCCATGATCAAGGGACAATAAAATGATCAAACAATTCATAAGTCCACATGAGGAGGCAAGGCTACATGCAATAAAGTATTACCCGGTACCCTGAGGTGACGCTTTTCAATACGTATACTTTAACCCCAGCGTGTTTTGCATATTCGATTAATTAGGAACTTCATCAACCACCTTCCAATCCCATTGTCAGGTTAAATTAACAAGTCTCTAATAAACCAATACTAGATGGGTTTCCTATTAGACATCCAAGGGTTCCACTAGTCCCCTTCCATTTTCATGGGCTCCTCATAGTCGGGTAAAATAAACTAGTCTTGTAAGTGATAAACCTATTTACAGCAAACTCGATTGGTTTCTATA
This sequence comes from Calamotropha paludella, assembly GCA_927399485.1. Lineage (NCBI taxonomy): Eukaryota > Metazoa > Arthropoda > Insecta > Lepidoptera > Crambidae > Calamotropha > Calamotropha paludella. Next base: position 10,833,554 of record OV656803.1, on the reverse strand, counting down.
TTCACTGAAAAAACAAAAATTCTACAATACAACAAGAACGTATTCTTGTAGAATTTATTTTTCTTCATACAAAAAGGGTAGTGAAAAAAAAATTGTACCATTTATAAAATGATCAGAAATATAACGACAGTTACTTTCTGATTCTAGTAAAATTCTAGATTCTAGTAAAAATTTTGTATTCATTACAAACTTATAATATTTTTAAATATGCAATTGTGCTTAATACGAAATGATAATAATGTTTATAATTCATTTAGTTTTAACTACAAGGCGAATTGTGTTGCGAACATTTCATTTAGCAGTATAGGACAACGAAGGTGAATGAGGAGAGGGGGCGAACTATACACCCGCGTGTCGCGGCCGGATCGTCATTTTCGTTGGCAAAAGGCGCAGGCGCACCGTAATTTCGTTTTTAAACTCTTAAATAAAGAGAAGAGTGTGTTGTTTCAGTGCTAAGTGTATGGATTTCTACTCAACTTGGACGGAGACGTACGTAATTTATTGTTAGCGTGGAATCTATAACAGTAAATTGATGTTTTTGAAAGTAAGTTATTTAATTAATTATATGAAGTCGATTAAAAACAGCTTGTAATTATGAGATTTAGCATTATCACTGTCTATATTTCGGAAGCATGTCTTTTTTCCGTATAAAACATGAAATATATAAATAGTATGTGGCAGCGCAAATTCAAACTTATTTTTTCCGCACCGTCATCATTGGTCGCCATTTTACAGTTGTGAACTTCTACCCATACCTACCTAAGTTTATGGAACGCAACAGCTAAAATAAGTCAAGAGTTTTAACAAGATATAGGTATAGACAGTATTTATTCAGACAAATTAGTTTATAGATAAGTGTTTTCAACTGCAAATATAAAAACCTTTGTATAACTTTTTAGAAAACAAAATATCTTTAGACTGCCTAAGTTTTCTTGATCAACACACAATCAATGAATTGTTCCCACTTATCGGAGACAGGACAATATTTACGAAGAATCTAGAAAATTACAATTCTATTACTCAAAACGAAAATAAGCAGATGGGTGGAAGCTAAATATCTACCTACATTATTAATTTAGTATTAGACGTCCCGTGTGGTGAAGTGGTAAATTTGCAGTTTGCTTTTCGAATACTCGCTGTAGGATAACAGGTTGGATTACCGGGCCTAATATGTTGCGTATAGTCTCCGGCAAATAAGTTGAACACGATTTTAAAAACACGTGACATGCGCAGTAGCAAGTTTATGTACATTATTCACTACTGCGCATGTCACGTGATTTCAAAATCATGTTCAATTATTTGCCGGGGACAATATCATATGCGATATGCTAACAACTTGTCATTATGATAAAAACTATACTTGAAAGATATTTTGTAGATAGTTGGTTGTAGGTATCTATTACATCTGAAGCTATGCTCACCCATGAGGTAGGTAGGTAGGTAGGTATTATTAGCATGATTATATATTTAAGTAGATATATTTTCTTTATTACTAGATGTTGTATTTAAATCAATGTTCTTGACCAATTTATACATTTAATTTATACTCACAGGTGTGCTATAATTGGTTCGGTCCTAGCTGTGTAAACATTATGAAATATGACCTGTGTACCAGAAATATTGTTGCATTTCGGTTGCATGTTGATATGTTAATATATTATCTGAAAACCATTGTAATCATTTACAGATATAACTGATATGGAGTTATTTAATTTGGAGACTGAAAAACAAAATAATTCTGCGATATTATATATCTCAACACCTAGTACATCTGCCAGAAAACTTGAGAATACACTATATATTGACACCCAAAGGTGATAACCGAAATATCTATAAGGAGTTGGTATGTAGAACAGTTTTTATTATTCTTAAGTACCATAAGCTGTCATTTTATATACACTGATGAAAAATTTATATCATCATATATGTTAATGTGTGTGTGTGTGTGTGTGTGTGTGTGTGTGTGAGTGTGTGTATACTTGTTTTTTTTATTTAAGGCACAAGAAGCTCCAAGGTAACATCCAGCACAGATATTTATCTAGTACTGATTTGTATAAATTAATAAATTGAATGTAATGAAATTTAACTATGGGAAGTATAGACAGCACGGGTTATTCTAGCACTGATATATTTTTCTGATGATGATATGACTTCTGTACTTTCCATTATTAAATTTTATTATTAATACCAATATTTTTTAATTGAATCGTAATAATTACATAAGTATATACAGTTTTTTTTTAAAGTTGCTCGAGTTATTGCAATCTAGTATTGATGGCAGGACTATACTCAATTTGCATCGTGAAGAAGGTTTGCTAAGTAGTATCTCAAAAAGAAAACTATGTAACGTAATTATTACGTAATTACTTGGTTAATACCTAGAATTAAAAACCATACCAAGTTTCATTCTTTGCGACATTGCTTGTCAAATATATTAAAAAAAAACCGGCCAAGTGGAAGTCCGACTCACGCACCGAGGGTTCCGTACAAACCTGTAGGTATATAAGTAAAAGTTCACCCATCACGACAATCGAGTCATAGTTATGGTATTTTTATTGCAAAATGAAGATATAACAAAAAATTTAAGGTTTTCCGAATTTTCCCTTTATATGTGCTGCTATACATTGCTTCATGCCAAATTTCAAGATTCTAGATCGACTGGAAGTGCCCTTTAGGTTTTGATTCCCTTGCGAGTAGTTGCGAATTCGAAAATATGCGGCTTAAATTGCTATTTCTTTTGATTGCGTCGACATAAAAATTTTATTTTGTTACAGCTCAAAGGTATTATAGACCTGGGTATTTGATATGAATTTCAATTTAATACCTCTACGCGTTCATGAGAAAAGAGGTAGTAACTTTAAAATTTCCAAAATTTTTTTTATTATATGATGTAACTAAAAATTTACGATTTTTGCAATGTTTCCTTTATCTGTACTATAAGACGTTACTTCGTACCAAATTTCAAGGTTCTAGGTATACGAGAAGTACCCTGTAGGTTTTGATTCCCGTGCGAGTTTCGAAAATTTGCGGAAATTTGCGGCATAAACGTCTGTATATTTTGATTGCTTTGGCTGAGTAGTAGTAGTGATTTTTTCACAGCTCGAAGGAGCAGTAGGCTTGAGTATTGGATATAAATTTTAGTTTGATACCTCCACGCGTTCCTGAGAAAAACGGACTTGACAGACGGACGGACGGACAACAAAGTGATCCTATAAGGGTTCCGTTTTGTCCTTTTGCGGTACGGAACTCTAAAAAGCGAACATCAGCACGTATTTCGTACCATATATAAATAAAAAGTCTTAAACTGTCTAGTCTTTATGATTATCTATATAACAGAAAGCGTGAGTATCGCTTGGCTCAAAAAAACTCAAAAATATTTTTTTAAATTTGACATCAAAGTCTGATGAAGAAACATACGAAGTGGCTGTCAATAAAACAGCAAGAAAGGCTCTTTTTAAAATTCTTTAATCTTTAAAACAAGTAGAAACAGAAAAAAATAAAAAAGCAATTATTTACCTTGAATATATCTTGCCTTTTCAGTGGAAGTTTCTGATGATATAAGATGAATTAAAGTTTTTACTGAACCTTGGAAGAAAAATGGAAAGCTATTACCAAATATACGCAAGAGGAAACTAAAAATATGACGAGAGCCCAGTACATGGCACAGTACCCTGGGTTGAAGAAGCTTACAGGATACCACATGCTCTGCATTGATTGTGATTCTATATACCCTGATGCTAAAGATAATTTGTACAAATATTTCATGCTATCAAAAAAACGAATTCTAGAGTTGGTGACCACAAAATTTCAGTCTAATGCGAGCATGAGCGAAATGATCAAATTAGTGTTGGCCAACTTCGACCAGCGGCACACAGGTAGCCATATTTTATTATTAATTAACAGATTTCGTTAACTTTACCTGCAATATTTAGATATTGAATTAGATTTTAACCTATTTAGCGTAAGGGTATTTGATTTTTTTATAAGACCTACTTATATTGTCCTTAGTCTTATTTAATATTTTCAATTTTGTATATTATGAGATTGTTGTATTTTGTTTAAAATATCTATATAATTAAGTCTAATCCCTATCTTAGAGTAGACTGGAGTCACTGGTTGGAAAAATATAGTCTATTTTTAATTTTTATTTAACGGCGACTTCGGTAGTCGAGTGGCCATTCGGAGGTCACAGTACATCACAGAGTCCGGTCAATGTAGAAATGTAACTTTTTTTTATTGTCTAGGGACTGGGTGATGTAGTAGCTTCGTAGTTTCTGAATTTCATAACACAATTGCTTTAGCTACTTTACTATGATTCAAAACAGTGTATGTGATGATGTCTTAATATTTATTTATTTGCTCATAATACGACTAAGTACTTAGTAATACAGATATTATTATTTGTTGTCAGATCGAGGAAATGCAGAAGAAGTTGAAAATATAATAGCGTTTTATATCTTGCCACTATTGATTGGTCAACCTTGGATAACGAAAGGAAAGAGTTGCTGGCGTCCTTCAAACATCACCTGGCGTGCACACATTACAAATAAAATGGACTTACAAGAAGGAAACGACGAGCATCTATAATTTGATTGCTACCATAAACTTAACAATGGTATCACTATAACATAGCTATTAATTCCGTGTTATTTGTCGCATTGTATCGCGCAATTACACATTTACGTGTTATTATTTTAAGCCATTATATTAATTCTTTTGGCATACTGCCGTGTGGCATGGTGGATGTCTTGTTACCACGTACTACGCATTTATGTCCGGGGATGCATTCTTTACGTTCACATCTCATCTTATGCCGGCGCTTACATAAAGCTTGGAAAGCATTCTTAAAGTGGATAAACTACGCGATGATCTTCTGTCGCCGTGAGCATGAACCATAACCTCGCGTAAAACATGGCGTGTAAGATTCGCCATATAGTATATATTGCATTCTACATATTATAGAGTACTCCTAAAGTTGACATATTACAGCAATGTTATATTGCGATTAAAAAAACATTTTAAAAATAACTATTGACTTCATCAAAAAGTTTGCTTACAGGCATCAGTCGAGTAGTAAGTTCATCTTTTTCGATCTGGTGATTTGAGTTTGGGAAAATTAGTCAGATGGAGTCACGGATGTGATGGTGTGTTATAATAGAGCAGCTTTATGTTATCATTTAAAAATCTTTACTTTTCAAACGGAATTCTTTATATATACGAGGAGATCACACGCCTGTTATGGTGCTTTCGATATCATATAGATAATACATATAACCTGTCATCATCATCGTCGTCATCGTAGCAGTCTTACGATTCACATTCCTGGGTCTAGGCCTCCTTCAAAGATCTCCATAACGATCGGTTCTACGCAGCCCGCATACGACGGTTCGCGGTCGCCACTCGAGAACTTTTTTGACCCAATGGCAATCTGTCCTTCTAGCTATGTGCCCCGCCCGCTGCCAATTCAGTTGTTAAATTCTTCGAACAATCTGGGTTACTTTAGTTCTTAATTTACATATCCTATGTTCTGACCCCATTGATAGAATTCAGACTGAAAAACTTCGCGTTATATTTCTTAGTTTTTGCGTCGTATCATAAAACAAGTAATATGAAGCGACGTCCATAAAGGTCGATTAGTTTCACCTTTAGGTGACTATCATGATGTGACCGTGATGTGTTTCGTGCCTTTTCCTTAGAACATTTTAAACGGTTTTTTGAATATTCACCTCTTCTGGCCACTCTTACAATTCAAACTATGTTTAATTTTAGGCATCAAATTTTTGATAATAGCGAAGTTTTTTTAAAATTTCCAAAGAATGAGTAACAAGAATATAAGATTCAACGTACTTAGACTAATAAGAGTGATAGTAATACCTTTCAATAAGGCGCATTAATATTGCCAACGTTTGAAGCTTAAAAAGGATTAATAATTATAAGTAGTTTAAAATTATAACTATAGTAGCATTACAGAGTATCTTGTAAATCTTAAGTAACCTCTGTGAAAAGTCTTTGGATCGATAAAGAAAATGTTATGCTCGGTTTGGTGCAAACGTTAAATTCCAAACTCAGCTGAAAAAATATAATAGTGAGAAAACTCAATTTGTCACTCAGAAGTAATAGTTGTGAAAAACAAGCATTAGGATCATCAGAATGCCTTGACCAAAGTTTGTTTTAATATCACAATATAATTATTATTATTTTATAGGTTAAAGAAGATTTACATTTGAGTATTACTTACTTATCAAATATGGTGCAAAAGGCTTCATCAACTTTAATATTTATTTTTATATGATAAAGTCGGTCTTCCAATACTAAATTATGAAAGCGATGTCATACTTCATCAAGGGCATGTTCACTCATAAGTTTCCACAACCAATGAATATAAATAAACCACTCGAAGCATATTCTGACGCATAACGGAATGTGTATTTTTATTCGATTTGTAAAAACTCATTTCTTTTCATAAAATCACTAGATTAAGGATGGCAGAGGCAGTGGGCGGAAATGAAAGGGTGGTTAGTCTTAATGGTGTGTTTACATTTAATATTGTGCGGAGTAAAAAGGATAAGTGTAATAAAATAGTATTTGTGGCCGAGAATATCGCTTTATGGTCTTGTCGTTTAAAGAAGATAAAGGCTTTACATACATACATATATATATATATATATATATATACTTAAATTTCTCAACAAAATAATTGGGACGCCAGTTTTTAATTAATTTTGTGTGCTGGAAGTCCAGGAGCGCTCAGAGAATTAAGAAATTCAACGGCATAATTGGTAGCGCCATCTTACTCCATTACTCCGTTAATAGAAGTATACTTAACTACTTCTCCTTCAACATTGTTGAGTATATCCAAGTTCATTCTTGCGGCTTGGTCATTTCGCAGGGTCAAAATTGCTCAAATTGGTCAAAAGAGATAAGTTCTTTAATTGAATCAACAGTGTGGCAAAGATTTTCAGATAAAACAATTTGCCTTTCTTCTCCCGGATATGTCCCTTCGCCAATTTTTAGCAATAAATCAAAAAATTCCTGCACATTTGTGTTGCCTCCTGTTCGCGCCCTCATGTTCACTGTTAAGTGCATTCTTATGACGTATCGCCAAAGGCTTGAGCTCTTTAAGCATGCTCTTATCTCGTCGGTTTTTGTTCCCCGTGGTACTACTGGCAACGTTTGTCTAAAATCCCCACAAAACAGCATCGTTACGCCACCCATAGATTCTGACGTCATTTTGACGGATACCTCTGAGAGTTCTTTTAACTGCTTCTACTGCTTTTCGGTATGCCAGATATTTAAATAGCAATCGCGTAAAACCTTCGCTTTATCACTGCTTCTAGAGAAACCAGATGTTCAGTTATGTCCAAATCCATGGGGATTTTAAACATCGCATGAGCACTTTTACCGCTGGGTAACAAAGTGGCTGCTTTCCATACGACGTCACAGCAAGAGCTATTTTGGCTTAAACTCGTAATTATGCCAAGATTATCTTAGTGAGAAAGGTTTTTCCCGTCCCACCGGGTGCCTAAACATATAATTTCTCCTATAGCATTGTCAATACTGTGACATACACGGTCGAACACAGTGCGCTGTTCTACAGTAAGTCTGTGGACTCCGATTCGTAAAGTTTCAGTTAGTTCAGCTGGATTATAATTTATTTCCGCTGCGTATTATCTATTAATACCTTCCCCTTCTATGGTCGGCGCTGGCAAACCATACTGAGGGAAAGAATCATCACCCATAGATGTAACTAAATCTTGTAAAGCTACTAAGCATTGATGGAAAGCAATATCTCGTAATCTATGGTTAAAGTCACCGTCAATATTTTGTATTAAATTCCTAAAAAAGTCTTCCGCTAATCTTCTTGATATTTTAGTCACTATTGCTCAGCATTCGAAAGAACCCCAAATACCAGTAATACAGCAAATAAATGACGCAAACGGTGTGGACTATCACTGACACATTCATCGGCTAAGGCGCTGAATTCCGTCACTTTTATAGGATTTATACTTAATTCGAGCGGTAGTATAAAGTATCAGCATAAGGTAAGTACATAAGTTGTGTGTATTAAGATGTCCAAGGTTTTTTTACTATCCCACGGGAACACTTTAATTTTCCGCGATAAAGAGTATCTAAGATGTTGACCAGGGATATAAGGTATCACCATGCAAAAGTTCATTGAAATCTGTCTAGCCATTTCGGAGATTAGCCCGTACAAACAGATAAACAGACAAACAGACAGAGAAACAAAAAATTTTAAAAAATCATTTTTATGTATTTTCCCTCTTTTTTCATCCCCCTGACATGGTTTTACGCATTTTTTTTCTATGTACAGAAATTCGACTTCTACAGTTTTATTATAAGTATAGATAGATTAAACTTTTCAGTTCGGCAGAAGAGCCTTAAGAAAGTTCTAAATTCTACGCTGTAAAATTAATATATAATTTATTTAAAATGTTTATATTAATGCGCTTAAAAAATCTCGATGTTTCACTTCTCTGTGAGATATATACTAAATAATTCCATCGTATTCTCATTATACGTAGTCTACCAAAGACTAACTGAGAGTTTATGGCAAGATTTCTTTATAACAAAAAATTATATTGTACTCAAGTATTTTGATATCTCTATAACAAATAAGAAAACACAAACCTTAATATAGATTTATATAACCTTTAGATACCTTATCATAGGCATATATATGATTTAAAAAGTGGTTACAGTAGACCGTATAGAAGCAGGTGTCTTTTGTATCGAATATTTCCAGAGAATGACTCGTGTAATATTGTCAGTACCCGGATGTAACTTCTCTATACTCTGAACTAGTCACTATCTAGTTTAAGTTAAATCGCCCTCCTTCAACAGAATACCAGGGGAGACAATTCAGTATTTTATAAATTAAAAATAGATACCTTATTAACAATAAAACTTGAACATGAACTTTTTCGTCACATATTTCTTGTAAATCAATCAGAACATTACTTCATTGTTTATTGTCGACCCTGCAGCTTCCGTCGTATAGATTTTATTTTAGACATATTTTTCCGTCAATATTTGCCATTAATATCCTCAATGCCAACCTGTTACTCGTAGGAACCAACCATTTATCACAACCAATGTCAAAATCGTCCTCATACAATATCCTCTGAGGGTTCGGAGATTTATACAGTATCCCTCCATTCTCTTAAAAGAAGCCCTCTCTAGGGAACACTTGACATATTTATCGCCCCCATTCTGAGTTTTTTCAATTAAATGTCCAACAGGTCTCAATTTTTGTGAGCTTGAGGAAATGTAGGTCGAGATATCTGAAAAACTATCAAGCAAAAATAGAAAAAATATTTATTTTCATATATTAATTCTATTGTGTTCTAATATTAAAGATAAATTAAATTATCGTCGATCATGCTTTAAATTCGTCATAATTCTATGAAGTCATTTCAAATTCAGTACGAAACTTATTTAGATTGTTAAGTTGAAATATCATTACCTATTTGCAATACTTTCATTAGTAAAAAAAGAAACGTCATCGTTATATAATTGGAGATTTACAATCTTCGTGAAATTAGGTTTTATTATACACCTCTGTTTGGCAAATAAAAAAAATAAGTCAGCTTAGCTTATATATTTACAGTCACAATTTTCATACTATAAAATAAATAATAAGACCACCTTTTGTATACGTTGTTTTTCTGTTGTTTTCTATGTAATGTTTTGTGTGTAAAAAGTATAACTTATTATTATTATAAGTAGTCGCGCGCTGTCTGTGATTCCACACATTTAGATGTCTGGTTGGAAAATTAACATTTTATGAGAGTGTGGAGCACAAAAAAAAGTATTAATCGAGCTTTCTAAATAATAATAGAACATCGTTTATACATGTTCTTTATTTGCACTTAATATTTGTAGGTTCTATAAGAACAGGAAGAGTTCTTATAGAACCTACAAGTATTAACATCAAATAACATTATCATCAAATCCACCATTTATTAAATCTTTTAATTCTGATAAAATAATAAAGGTGCATATTATTGGCATATTTTATGTATGTTCTTTTACACTTGCTTTTCACATTTAAAAGGACTTTATTTAACTTGCTCTTTTCCGTAACACAATACTCATAGCGAGCTATGACACGTACCGCGAATTTGGTATAAAGTCGACTCTTCATAATGATTTCAGAAGTCAAAATTATTTATATCTATTTCAACAAGGTATCTCAGAAGATATTTTACATTTATTTAGCTTACTGCGTGAACGCAACGTATCCGAGGGGCGCGGGGGTTATGTCAATCGGTAGCCTGGCTCTTGGGAATTCAGTCGCTATGGAGCGTTTCTCGGGAGCAGACAGCGCGTTGTGCGTGCGAAAGTTTTACAAAAACTGTAATCCGGCGACTGTAGCGCTTAAAAAATTCTGCAGTATTCGAGGCTTTCGCCACTTAAATGATGCGACAAGCATTCCTCTCATTCGAATCAAAATCTGGGCGACCTAGGTCATCAAGAACGGTAGAAAACGTGGACAATTTTAATCAGTCTGTTCGTGACGACCCGAACCTTTCGATTCGGAAGCGCGCAAGTGCTTTAAATGTGCATAGACCATCATTACATCACACTGTGCACAAAGACCTAACGCTGCACCCTACAAATTTCAATTGGTGCAAGAATTAAAGCCCCAAGATGCCAGTCAGAGACTTAATTTCGTAGATAAGGTGATTGAGCGATTTTCAACTTTTACCAACATTTTGTTTTCGGATGAAGCTTATTTCATATTAATGGCCACGTAAATAAGCAGAACTGCCACTACTGGAGTGCAACGAATCCGAAACGCAAACATCAGAAACCCCTACATTCGCCTAAAGTGACCGTATGGGCGGGGCGAGGAATTATCGGCCCTTACTTTTTTGAAGATGAAAGGGGGCGTGCAGTTATAGTGAATTCAGAGCGTTATGTGGAGATGTTAGACAACTTCTTGGTAACTGAACTGCAAAACTTTTCTGGCTATAACCAAAGAGCATGGTTCCAACAGGACGGAGTAACTTCACAAACGTCCAATATGTCTCTGCCACGTGTTCGTGAAATTTTCTCAGGCAAATTGATCTCCCGGAGAGCTGACATAAATTGGTCTCCACGCAGTCCAGATTTAACCCCTATGAACTTTTTGCTATGGGGTTATCTTTAATAACCCTCCAATAAACCGACTTCACTAGCGCATTTGAAAGAAAACATCCGTCAGGAAATGGCAGCCATCCCTGAGTCCAATGCAGAGCCATCAAAAGTAATTTTACTGTTCGATTAAATGAGTGCCGAAAACGCGAGGGTATTTAGATGATATTATTTTTAAGACATAAATCTCAAAAAAGTGTATTTTAATAATTAATACGGCTTACTTTTTGAGACATCACTTTAAAAATTATAACAGCTTTTTCATTGTTGTCACCTCACTAAGCTAGTTAGCGACGCGCATAATTAGTTATAGAGATTTTAATGTAAACCATGTTTTTTTTTCTTAGGTTAATACAGGGAGCGTGAGAAGTGCAGGGAGAGGGCGGATGCCGCTTTAGAGTCTTTCGCAGTTAGTAATCACCTCAACCTTCCGCGACTCTTAAAAGTATTGTGCTACCTCCCTTTTTTTTCAATACAAAAATTCAAGTTTTGTCCAACAATTTATTAATTTATTTCACTGCGCGACCTGCATTGGGTACATGGTGGCCCTTCGAGACGGATCGTCGATGTTCTATACGCCGCCACAAAACAAAACCATGGTTAATACACACAGTACCGTACGCAAGGACAAAGGCCAACCGCCAGCCAGAAGAAGAGGACCAAGGAAAGATGACAACGCCAGATGTGGAAAGACGTGGAGTATCTTCTGGAAATACAAAAATTGAAGAAGAAAAGACAATTTGAAAAATCAAAAGGATATAACTACAGTTCAAACTTAATTAATAACGACGTCTTTAAAAACAAAAGCCTCATCATCTGCGGCGTTGGCACATCAAAATAAACTAGAATTGGAAGCAACAACAGAAAAGGCTCGTATCCAAATGGAACTAACTGACAGACAGCTGGCGGCAAATTTAGCTGCTGAGGACGAAAAATATAGTCCTACCACATCGGAGTGCACCAGCCAAATTGGTAGTCAGGATGTTGAGAAGTATCTGGAGCTCAGTCAACATAAATTGAAGAAACACAACGCTAACAAACATGGAACAACGCAAGACTTGTTATTTCCGCCGCCGGATGTCGACGGTACTAAGGGCCCAGTTCAGCAGTGGTTCAACACACTAAAGGATTTGGTCACCACTTTTGCATCCACTATCCAGAACGCCAACCTACTCAGCCGCATGGGCGTACCTAGAGAGCTCCCGGTATTTGCCGCGTCTGAATTCATTGGCGCAGGAACATCATTCGGCGCTTATCGTGAGTGCCGCTGCGGGCGGCGAGCACGGCGACAACTATGATCTTCGTGAGCTTCATGAGGATATACATCGCTATTTCTGCATGGAATCGATGGGTGTTTCTGTTTCACAATCACGTCAGAATTTAGATGATCAGCGCGCTTGAAAGGTATTAGAAGAAGCCTCCACTTTTATCATTGGTAGATTGGCAAGTTGGCTTGGGATCGGTATCTTTGAAAAAGAAGGTTAGCCCAAAATCTCCGGTTAATGATAAAAGTAAAAGACCCACATTGACGAACAATACTACAGTATTAACTGGGTGTCATTACGAAACATCAAAGTATGCAGACACAAAGGACTTTACGAAAATGTGTTCGGAATGCAGTAAGGTTGTCGCATGGCGGAATCAAGATATCTGGACTAGAATAGAAATGGAGATGAGAGTGAAAGAAGAAAATATGAAGATCCTTCTTCATATTTTCTTCTTTCACTCTCTTGGAGAAATCAAAGTCATCAATCGCCCGAAGTCGCAATGAGAGAAGCCAAGAAGGCAATGGATATAATAATATCGAGGTTAAGCACGACAAATCGAATGCGTATATAGTTGGTTGCATTTAATTGGACAATGAAATATAATTCTGTTTTTAATTTAATTTTTTGCATTCACAATGCAATATTTCTATAAGATATAAAATACGTATGTAAAAAACATCTACGCCTCCGAGCCCTCAGATGGGATCTCCCGGAGGGGGAGGGGGGGATCCCATTCCAGCGTTCCGAACACATTTTCGTAAAGTCCTTTGTGTCTGCATACTTTGATGTTTCGTAATGACACCCAGTTAATACTGTAGTATTGTTCGTCAATGAAGATATCTTATAGAAATATAATTCTGCTCAAATCAAAGATAATATAGTATGATCATATAAAGTATATATGATTGTAACCGTATTTTTTTATTATGAAGTTTTATGTATGATGATAAAAATGTTTTTAAGCTGTATAACAACTGTGAGGTATTCTTTGTTTTACCCTGGAAAGACAGCAACTGTGTAATTCCTGACTCCTTACCATTGGCTAAGACGCGGCTAAGAGGTGTATAACTAAAAATGAAAAATAACAAACAATACGCAGCGCGATACCATGAACTTATACAAAACTTGATCCAAAATGATTATGCGAAATAAATCATAAATAATGACTTTACACCAAAGACATGGTATTTACCTTATTTTGGCATCGACAACCCCAATAATATGAAACTGCGTTTAGTTTTAGACGCTAAAACGTCTAAGTTATCACTTAATGACTATTTACTTAAGGGACCTGATCTGCTTATGTCACTATTTGGAATAATGCTGTGATTCAGAGAAAATGTAATCGCAGTGACTGCTGGCATAAAAGACATGTTTTTCAGAGTGAAAATTCGACCTGAAGATCAAGACGCCTTGCGATTCATTTTTAAAGGCAACTCATGTTTATGAAGACTTCAACACATATATGCTAAAAGAACCGATCAAAACATATGTTATGATTTCATTAATACTTGGCGCAAACTGTTCTCCGTTTATTGCGCAATTAATAAAAAATAAAAATACTCAACGCTTTGAAAAAACAATGCCTTAGGCTCTCGCGGCTATACAAAGCCAACATTAAATGGAAGACTATAGCTCATCGGTCTTAGTATTACTAAGACTGCAAGCGAGATTTGAACTAGGTAACTGGAATAGCAACAGTGAGAAAATATTAGACAGTTTACCAAAAGAGACTCGGAAGTGTGGCGGTAAAGATCAAGTTAGGGCAGCATCATGACGGCGTCGCTCGCCGTGTTTGGTCTTATATGGGATACAAAGGACGATATAATTCAATACGACATATTTCAATGCATGATTAGCCAATGAACATACCTGAGGGCCTACCATCATCATTTAGCGCGATTCAAGTTCGATTGTCAAAGTGAGACACCGCTATACGCGGTCTATAGTGGCGTCTCTTTTTAACAGCTACACTTGAATCGCTATAAGACATGATGGTAGGGCCTCTGTACTTCACTAGTATTTTGCTATTAAATAATACATTGATTGTCGTACACTGGGGCAGAGAGCCTCTGAACATACCTATAATTAAAAAAAATAATGAGATTTCAAGGTACGCTTTTATAATGAATAAGTAGCACATTAACTTAAGTACTCGTAGTAATAGTTAGGTTAATTAGTGGTTAGGTTAGTTAGGTAGAATTACTACAATAAGTTAGGTTAGGTTAGTTAGTCTTACGTTACTTAACTTTGTTATTATATACATCCAAGTAGATAGGAGCATAAAAAATGGTAATAAGGCTTGGAAAACCTGTTTTTTAGTACTTGCCGGCATTCAAGGTTGCCACGTAATAAGAATAATATATTCGGATAACATAACTTCAAAGCCCAAGATGAAGAACACATTCTTTACTAAAATAACCTCGACCGACTTAATCACCTAAGAATAAATACTTGGTACAAGAAGGAGATCCTCCCACCTCGAACAATTTCATCAGTATGGACGTCTCCTCACATGGTCACCGTGATTCACCGGTGGTTCAATTTTATCTTCGAAGGTAGAATCTAAGAAAACGCGGCGTGTGTGATTCGTTAAGCCGCACTTTCTTCGATTCTACCTTCGAAGTCAAAATGTTGCTTCAGTACATCCGGAAGAGGCTTTCCAGATTTATATTAGAAATTATTTAAAACTCGACTTTTGTTCCAGTTTGTAAATTTTGTTTGCTTTTTTTTCTTTGAGTAACTTTTTAAGTATTTTTGTTAATGTTATGTGGTGTTTTGTGTTTATGATAGTGATTGTTATTGTATATGTAATTTGTTTTTGTTTGTTAAAGTTTGTTTTCTTTTTTTTAATTTTAAACGGTGGCGTCTACTCAGGGGCCCTGTCAGAACAACAGCGCCTTTGTGTTCGTTATTTCCGAAACGCAGATGCTTTTTTGCTGAGACAGGGTCCTTTTTGGCCTTTCACACCATATTTGTATTTTTTATCCTATTTCATGTCTTTCCTTTCTTTTTTTTAAATTGTAACTTATACATATATCTTTTGTTGTTGTGTGTTTGACTTTCAATTAATGTTTTTCTTTCTTTCTTTCTAAACGATACTTCCCTCCGGACTGCATTATGTGAACGCTTGGCAAACATGCGAAGATTTATTGTTATTTCGTATTATTAAGCGAGATGAAACACTCAAAATTGTTTATTTATTTTTAGTTCTTTAAATGGCTCCGGTAAATATTATAAAATAATAATAATGGATGAAATATTATTAAATACTTACAAGAGTTTACTATATTTATATATTATTAATATTTTTAATGTGGTAATATGTGTACTTATAAAGCATGTTCCATATGGCTATGTGTTTTTGTGATGTTGTTATATTTTTACACAGTATGTGGTTCTTAGGGGTCGAGAAAGGGCGCAATACACGTCGCACCTGTACGCAATTAACGAGTTGTAAAAACCATTATTTTAATGTCAATCCTAATAGCGAATAAACCCAAGTTTATTTTTGATTACCTTCAAGAAAGGTACAGTAAACTTTGAATAGTTTTATTGTTAGTATTAGTATGTATGTTTTACCACGTATTATTTGAAGTATCAATTAATGAATACAATATTATACATAATTATCAAATACAATTAATTTAAATGTCATTAATGGGTAACAACGTTAATATTCATTTATTGTTTTATTCAATAATCATGCACTCTTATTATGATAACTGTAAATTTATATGTTTATTATTTGATGTTTCCTGTTTACTAGTACTGATGGTGCTCATTAATATCAATAATGCTTGACCCCGTACAAACTGTGATTCAATGGTTTTCTATCTAAACGTTCAGGGATTGGATAATTTCTTTAAAAGTGTCTTCGGAGTGCCATCCACACATCCAATTG
Organism: Calamotropha paludella; assembly: GCA_927399485.1. Lineage (NCBI taxonomy): Eukaryota > Metazoa > Arthropoda > Insecta > Lepidoptera > Crambidae > Calamotropha > Calamotropha paludella. Next base: position 10,817,225 of record OV656803.1, on the reverse strand, counting down.
AAAGATATGATAGTAAAATATCCATTGACTCCATTTCTCATATATGTATGTCTATTGACACTGTCCGGGTGCTGAATTGGCTGATGGAAAATTGCAGCAATCAAAGACCTGGACAATAAAGATTTTGGCATCGACAAACCCAAAAATATGAAACTGCGTTTAGTTTTAGACGCTAAATCGTCTAAGTTATCACTTAACGACTGTTTACTTAAGGGACCTGATCTGCTTATGTCACTATTTGGAATAATGCTGCGGTTCAGAGAAAATGTAATCGCAGTGACTGCTGGCATAAAAGACATGTTTTTCAGAGTGAAAATTCGACCTGAAGATCAAGACGCCTTGCGATTCATTTTTGAGGCAACTCATGTTTATGAAGACTTCAAATCAGATATGCTAAAAGAACCGATCAAAACATATGTGATGATTTCTTTAATATTTGGCGCAAACTGTTCTCCGTTTATTGCGAAATTTATAAAAAATTAAAATGCTCAATGCTTTGAAAAAACAATGCCTGAGGCTCTCGCGGCTATACAAAGCCAACATTATATGGAAGACTATATACATAGTTTATCCGATGAGCAAACTGCTATCCGATTAGCAAAAGAAATAATGTCAATTCATAGTCAAGCGAGATTTGAACTACGTAACTGGAATAGCAACAGTGAGAAAATATTAGACAGTCTACCAAAAGAGACACTCCGAAGTGTGGTGGTAAAGTTCAAATTAGGGCAGCATTCTGACGGCGAGCGACCGTTTGGTCTTATATGGGATACAAAGGACGATACACTGAGATTTTATGTATCATTTAAGAAAATATTTAAAGATATATTAAACGGTAATAAAATACCAACGAATAGAGAGATGCTACGAGTCGTTGTCTATATTTGACGTTTATGAATTTTTAACACCAATCACAATTTAGGGTAAAATAATATTACAAGAAACATGGCGCTTAAAAATCAGCTGGGACGATCCCGTTACCGAAGAAATATATTCAAAGTGGGTCAAATGGATTTGTTCACTTGAATCATTGTGTGATGTGCGGTTGCCTAGGTATTATTCGGCTGCAGCAATGGGTACAAGCAAGACAAATAGTGGTACCTGTTTGCGTCTCCGTCACACTTGGTGCCGCTGCGAACGAAAATAGCGCTAGTGCTGCTGAAGTGTTGTTGTTGTGTTACTCATGTAAATAGTTAAGTAATAGTCATAGATAGTTATTTTAATATATTTTGTAGAATAAAATTCAATTATGTACCACTTGTAGCAAATATATTAATGAGAGTAATATTTATCGCAAGTGTTAAAGCTGCAATAACCTTGTGCGTACACGCACAAGGTATATTTACACAGCACACTCGCACGGCAACAACACATTATGTGCTGCACACTATCGTACCTAATTAGTTTTATTACTTTATAGAATATAAAGACACGACCAAGCTGACAACTCACATTCTCACTTGACATATTTCAATGCATGATTAGCCAATGAAAATACCTGTACTTCACTAGTATTTTGCTATTAAAATAATACATTGAACGTCGTGCACTGGGATAGAAAGCCTCTAAATATACCGATAATTCAAAAAAATTAATGAGATTTCAAGATACGCTTTTATAATAAATGAATTAACTTAAGTACTCGTAGTATTAGTTAGGTTAGTTAGTAGTTAGGTTAGTTAGGTAGAATTACTACAATTAGTTAGGTTAGATTAGTTAGTTTTACGCTACTTAACTTTTTTATTATATACATCCAAGTAGATAGGAGCATAATAAATGGTAATAAGGCTTGGAAAACATATTTTTTAGATTTTTAGAAATGTTTAGAATTGTTCTGCATTTTTTTCATTACCAAAGTCCTCTAAAGGGTCCGACTAAAACAGATTACAGATAGTTCCGAATGCATGGAGATGCACACATTAAAACTAGTTATTCATAAGAGCAGCAAGAGGCAAGCAGTCAAAGTCCATACATGCATTATACACTTTCTCAGAATACTTGATTTTCCATTCTTATTTGAAGGCGAAATATTCTAGTACTTGCCGGCATTCATGGTTGCCACGTAAGAAGAATAATATATTCGGATAACATAACTTCAAAGCCCAAGATAAAGAACACATTATTCACTGAAATAACCTCGACCGACTTAATCTCCTAAGAATAAATACCAAGTATTGATTCTTAGGTGATTAAGTCGGTCGAGGGAGATCCTCCCACCTCGAAAAATTTCATCAAATCATAAAACTGGCTATGGACGTCTCCTCACACGGTCACCGTGATTCACCGGTGGTTCAATTTTATCTTCGAAGGTAGAATCGAAGAAAACGCGGCGTTTGTGATTCGTTAAGCCGCACTTTCTTCGATTCTACCTTCGAAGTCAAAATGTTGCTTCAGTACATCCGGAAGAGGCTTTCCAGATTTATATTAGAAATTATTTAAAACTCGACTTTTGTTCCAGTTTGTAAATTTTGTTTGCTTTTTTTTCTTTGAGTAACTTTTTAAGTATTTTTGTTAATGTTATGTGGTGTTTTGTGTTTATGATAGTGATTGTTATTGTATATGTAATTTGTTTTTGTTTGTTAAAGTTTGTTTTCTTTTTTTTAATTTTAAACGGTGGCGTCTACTCAGGGGCCCTGTCAGAACAACAGCGCCTTTGTGTTCGTTATTTCCATCTCCGAACAACGCAGAGGCTTTTATGCTGAGACAGGGTCCTTTTTGGCCTTTCACACCATATTTGTATTTTTTATCCCATTTCATGTCTTTCCTTTCTTTTTTTTAAATTGTTACTTATACATATATCTTTTGTTGTTGTGTGTTTGACTTTCAAATAAATGTTTTTCTTTCTTTCTTTCTAAACGATACTTCCCTCCGCACTGCATTATGTGAACGCTTGGCAAACATGCGAAGATTTATTGTTATTTGTTAGTGTGTAATTAAATTGTCATTGTACTGGCAGGCAATCATGATGCAATTGTATTAATTTTTAATATGGCTATGATATGTTAATGAATTAATGATGTATGATGTTTAGATTATTTATTTTTGTTAGCTTTTTTATAATTTATTAATTTCCACGCCGAACAAAAGCAGAATATGCCGGATTTGTATTGTGTCACCTATATTTATTACCATATTCTTGGAAATAAACGCTTTCTATCTATCTATCTATCGTATTATTAAGCGAGACGAAACACTCAAAATTGTTTATTTATTTTTAGTTCTTTAAATGGCTCCGGTAAATATTATAAAGTAATAAAAATGGATGGAATATTATTTAATACTTACAAGAGTTTACTATATTTATATATTGTTAATATTTTTAATGTGGTAATATTTGTACGAATAAAGCATGTCCATATGGCTATGTGTTTTTGTGATGTTTTTATATTTTTACACGGTATGTGGTTCTTGGGGGTCGAGAAAGGGCGCAATACACGTCGTACCTGTACGCAGTTAACGAGTTGTAAAAAACCATTACTTTAATGTCAATCCTAATAGCGAATAAACCCAAGTTTATTTTTGATAACCTACAAGAAAGGTACAGTAAACTTTAAATAGTTTTATTGTTACTATTAGTATGTATGTTTAACCACGTATTATTTGAAGTATCAATTAATGAATACAATATTTTACATAATTATCAAATACAATTAATTTAAATGTCATTTATTTGTATCAAAGTTAATAGTCATTTATTTATTTATTGTTTTATTCAATAATCATGCACTCTTATTATGATAACTGTGAATTTATGTTTATTATTTGATGTTTCCTGTTTACTAGTACTGATAGTTCTCATTAATATCAATAATGCCTGACCCCGGAACAAACTGTGGTTTAATGGTTTTCTATCAAAACATTCGGGGATCACAAACCAAATGTTTGGAGTTAAGACCGAAAAATTAAATAATGAATATGACATTATCATGATTACAGAGTCTTGGTAGCACTCTGGGATTTTTGATAGGGAGTTATGTGATAGCCGATACGATGTATTCTGTTGTGATCGAATTCTTGCTCTAAGTGATAAAAAAAAACGGGAAGTGGTGTTATGTTGTTGCAGTGCACCGTAACCGGTCAACCGCAACTACTTGAAATGTTGACTGTTAAGGTTCCCGCGCGTCCGCTCGGAGCTTCGGCTTATCTGTATCTAAACGTAGTTTACTCGTTTTATTCGATTCCTTTACATGATTAGTATGAGAAAAGAGCGAAATAAAAGGCAAAAAGCTAATTCAAGTATTATAAAATAGGTATTGAAATGTCAGGTTATGTTTCAGAAAAGTTCGTTTTTCTCCATTACAAATCTGAAAATTAAACTGAAACCAAAGAATTCATAGTCTAGAAGGCGTTAGCTGCTTATTTCTGTTTGTGTCATCTGTGTACATTTTCGGTCACAAGTCCATACAAATACTTTACATATTTTTAGTTTACTTAAAATTAGTCACATTTCTGTTTTTGCATATTTTTAGCTTTAGAGTAGTAATTTGATTTGGGTTTATCTAATTACGTAAAACTCCACCTATTCCTATTCTTACCCCTATAATAAGTGAAATGTGCGTATTCATGCAATATCCCGAAACTAACACTGGAATCGTAATCTGCGTGACAATTAAAGACACTTTCATTTACTAGTAGCCTATGAAAAATGTGATTTTATCAGAGTTTTACAGGTAAACATTTTGGATCGTCTCGGGAGCCACAGGCCATACAGAAAATATACCCATGGAGCCACTACGGCGCCATCCGCATGGAATCGGTTAAGGTTCATTACGGTCTTTTTCGTTTTTTATAATTACTTGTGAAACGTCCAAAAAATATTATGGGGGTAACTGTAATTAGGTTTACAATAGAATTATTACTAATTATGTTGAATTAAATTGTTACGCTGTTGGTTTTTCAAAGTAAATAGAAAAAAAATGTTTTTTGCATTCATATCCTGACCAATTAAAGCATCCACAAATCAGGCCTTGGGTAGATTATGGCTAACTTACCACAGGAGATTTGTTCACCAGCAGTAGGGTCGTTAAAAGACTGGTGATGGTGATTACAACAAATAGAAACTAGATAATGTTTTGGAAGACGTACCTTGGAGTATGTGCCTGTTTTCTATATAATTGTGAGGAAGTTAGATAAAGATAATTATGATGTTTCCAAAGCGACGAAACAAGGCCGAAAATTTAACACCCCATATACCTATATAATTTTAAAAATTTATAGGCCGAAAAATTGATCATATTCAAATTCATCATAGATAACTAATTTGTTCTCTTTGGAATTTCTATTTTATCCATGACCCTACTATCGAAAATAGTGGTGTATAAACTCCTTTTTCCGACTTTGTCCCAAAGGTCAATCAACCGTAAAGCCATGGGGTTAAGCAAGTTAAATGGCCCGTGCCTATTCAATTCACACGAAATAACGGGCCGATATTGTTAACCCCTGGCCTTGATTCCAAAACATCTGAATCAAACGTCGAAAACTTCATGCCCTGTCCTATTCTTTCATGATTAAAACCCAGCGAACGAAAACGAGAAAGAAGGTGTTCTGAAAAATCGAGTACTACAGAATAGCGCTGGAGCCTTTTCTATTGTATTGAAGAATTTGTCAAGTTTTAGAGTAAGGTCCGACCCGAGGGACTAAGTATTTTCAAGTTGAAATGAAAATCGCTAGTGGAATGCCTACCAAAATTCTGTTGGGAGCAGTTTTTATACTTTACTTATCGGAAGCCAAGGCTTTTCTTCTTTCTATTGAAACGAATAAGTATCTAATTCGATCGAATGACGTGCTATTTTTTATTTCAAAATAAATATTTTGAAATAAAAAATAGCACAGTCGATAGTACATGTAATGCTCAGTTCATCCTAATGTCAAACTTTTTAATTTTCGCTATACAAACTTTAACAGTTTGACATTTGGATTATTTCAATATCATCGTCAGCTTGTTACTGGTAATGTTAAAAAACAAGGACTTTTTGATACGTTTACTTTACAAAGATAATCAATAAACATATCACGTAGTTCATGTTAAGAATTATATTATTTTGTTGGTTATCTTTTTCTCCTTAAAAATAATAGTCAAAATCAATCGAGCAGTTCGTGTGATTGCTTTGGAATCAAGACAGCTAAGTATTAATGTATTTTTAAAACAAAATCCTGCTTTTTAAAAAAATGAAATTTACTTTTACATGATTTTTAGGTTTCGCAGAATTGATGCTTTCACAATTTTAATCGGGTATTACACATTGTTAATATAACTGAGGCCAAAATTTTGATGAACCTTACCAAGCCTGATGAACACAGAGGAACTAGAAATATTTGGTACTCCATGTCGGAACCCATTTAACTACTCCTAAAATAAACCGCTTTCGTAAGCCTTATTATTTTCAGCTTTATAAAGTGTAAGGCTTTCGTATTAAAATTAATTTGATTAAAAGTATTTTTTTTTTCATGCACCTATTAATTAAGATATTTTTTTTATAAATACACAGCCCAGTTAAAGCTCGTTGCATTCATTATTTTTTAATAATATTCGACTGATAAATGGCGACCACGATCATAACACAAAATTAAACACCATAATATTTTCTGCTCATCATGTTAAACTCATTTTATACCTTTAGCGATGAACTTTAAAGCTTATATTTGAAAAGGCATAAGTTACGAGTACATGAGATTTATATCAGGTTATATTTACAAAATTTACAATTAATCGGTAATTTACTCTATAGTGATTCCGACCCAATTACATCTGTAATGAACAGAATTCCAATGTTTGTCCTCAGTTGAGTGAACTCACGGTATGCTCCAGTTAAGCTTTATCGAGCTGTGAACTATTTAGAGATAACCAGCCTGTACTGTACTGTACTGTTAAAAATTCAGTGAAAACCTCTATAATGCAATCAACTATTAATGTCCCCACGAGGCACAGGTCTCCCCCATTGGCGAAAACACCGTAGAGAGAGTCGGCTAAAATCCACTAGGAGAATCTAGTGAGTGCAAATGATTGCAGATTCAGCCAGGACGAAAATATTAGGGTACCTTCCGAAGAACAGTGGAACTTGAGATACCAATGGTCAATGAGTGGCAGTTGAAAAAGTAGCTTAATCTCCGTAATCATAGTTTGGACGCGATATCAGCTCCACCATTTAGTATTTCATTGTGATTACAAAGCACTAAAGGCTTGAGTGTGTATAAGCTGAAAATAAGATGACTGTGACTTTTCCTAATAAAATTGAAATGTAACTATGTTTTGAATTGATTCAAAATAGAATTTCGAATTTAGTAAGCAGAATGTGTGCGGTGTCCAGCAGAGTAGAATAGCATCAATTATTTATACTTAGTGGATAGTAAAAGGCTACTAATGATATTGAAGGTAATCACCATGCGCCTTAACACAATTAAGGTATTTTACTGCGATCTGCCTGCCAAAAAATATATTCAGGAGTAAATACCGTCTAGCAATAGACGCCTTTTTGGTTAAGATGATGAAGCAGGATCTTAAATTTTGTATAAAAGGCAAAACGCCTAATGGAAATTATTCCTTAAACGCTATATTTATAATGCCCCTTATGGTAAATATACTTTTTATATGCTTTTTATATATAAATTTTAAAATATAAACTTTAAAATTTCCTGATACTTACAGACGAGATTATATAAAAATGAATGTTCTCTTTGTTACTATATTAAGCGCTGCCGTTCCGTTTTTCCGATTGCGATAAAACTTTGCCAATTAATAGGGATTATGCATAAAATTTAAATTTGTCTCAAATATTTCTTCCACCTTCTTTATCGTCTTAACATTAAACCTAAAAGTTATTTTTTTTTATTTAATTTTTATTTAAACCCAGAAATTATTATAAAGTCAAAATAAAATAGGGGAGGGAAACTTTCTTACAAAAAGCGAAACCATTGGTCGAAACGAAATGTGACGTCAATGGTCACGTTTGGATTTATCGACGTCGATATTCATACTGTGTTAATAGTTTTAATGAGAAATATTTGTTTGAAAACTGTATTCCTGTGTGATTACTTGTACACTCGAGAGAGATACACTCGAGAGCAATGAATCCGGGTCACTTAAAGAATGTTAAAAATCTCGGAAACTAAAAATGATAGGTTAATGCAATAAATTGTATTTAATAGACAATGTAATACTCCTTAAATGAAAGTAAAAAAAATATGAGTCACCATACATTTTATTAACACAAAATTACATAAAGAAAAAAACTGCTGATCTCTCCTTAAAACAAAAATAGGAAACATGAAATGTTTGAACTTTATTACGATTTTCTTGAATTTAAATACTTCGTATTGCCTCCTCGTGCTTCCATTACTGCGTTTACGCGGTTTGGCATGCTGTACACCAAGTTCCTTATACGATTTTGGGGAATATTCTCCCATTCCTCTGTGAGAGCAATTTTGAGCTCACGAAGCGTGATTGGGGGAGGGTTTCGTTGTTTTACGCATCTGCCTAGCTCGTCCCAAGCATGCTCGATCGGGTTGATATCCGGGCTGCGCGCTGGCCACTCCATACGAGTAATGTTCATCTCTTGAAGGTAGTCATTCACAATCCTACCTGTATGAGGTCGGGCATTGTCATGCATAAATATAGCATCCTCACCTAAATTGACCATAAATGGACCAACGTGATCATTGAGGATTTCTTCCACATATCTTACGCTAGTTAAAGAGACGTCTTCTATGATCACCAGCTCTGTGCGACTTTCAGAAGAAATTCCGGCCCACACAAGTACAGACCCACCACCGTAGGCTACTTTTTCTTCGATGCATGCTTGCTTGAATCTTTCCCCTGGTCTTCGATACACTCTGTGTCTTCCATCGTGCTTGTAGAGCATAAATTTTGATTCGTCGGAGAACATAACTTTTGACCAATATTCAATACTCCAATTTACGTGGCTCTGGGCATATCTTAGTCTTGAAATACGATGCCCACGCTCCAGTTTAGGGCCGTTTGCAGGTCTAAGGGGTTTAAGTTAGATTCAGCAAGCCGACGTCTTACTGTCCATGCACTTGGGTTACTTCCTGCGAGGCGTCGAAACTGATTGGTGAGTTCAGTTCCTGTGAGAAAACGATTTTGAAGCATGGTGTTCACCAAGTATCGGTCTTCTCGTGCTGTGGTACACCTGGTTCTGCCCGTTCCTGGTCTGCGTAGGTTAGAACCAGTTTCTTCGTAACGTCGGAGAACTCTTTGTACTGTTGACAGCGACACACCGACAGTCCTGGCTGTATCGCGCTGACTCCGGCCGGTTTCCAGCATTGTAAGTATTCTGGTGCATTCTTCAGGCGTAAGCGACATAATTTCAGCTTGAATAATGAATATAGAGCACTATCAACATGGTTTATGTACCCACATAAATGACAGATTACAAACAAAAGCAAAACCAAATGCTGTAATTTCGTAGTTCCATCTTCGAAAGTGGCCCTTTTTCAAATTTGATTTTTTTATGATATAACTTTACAATAACTAAGAAGTTTTAATACCTTCATTTAAGGAGTATTACATTGTCTATTAAATACAATTTATTGCATTAACCTAGCATTTTTAGTTTCCGAGATTTTTAGGATTCTTTAAGTGACCCGGATTCATTGCTCTCGAGTGTATTTGTAGTCAATCTAGGACGATGACAGAAACTGATTTTGTCAAAGCACAATCGGATAATCTGCCTAAAATAGATGCATTTATGATTTTACGAGCGCAGAGATCAAAGGAGTGAAAGCTGCAAGGTAATTATTATGTTACGTGGTATATTTTAGTCCATAACATAGATTTTTATTCATAAATATTTAAATAATACTTACACCAAAACATAACCTATACATAACCATTTGTCGTTAAAATTGTTCCTAAACGCCTAATTTACGCCTAGATCATTATTATAATTTACACGTAATAGGTTATTGAAGCTCACTCAAGAATACTTTGTTTATACTTTTTGTAAATATTAGATAAATGAACAATTTAATTTCAGTTATTAAGTGCTTGCTTGTTTCAGATCTGAAAGGGAATCTTACGATGATTCAGCAGTGTAGTTAAATCTCGGATTACACTAGAACAGAAACGTTATGCTGTTACTTGTACTTGCAATGAAACAGAAAAAACTATTCTTTCTGTGGAATGTGAAGATTGTGCTGCATATTTTATATAACTTAGCTTCTGTGCTTAGGCCCACCAAGCTAGTTGGTTGTTAAACCACACCACAATGATGTATGTTACATTTAAGAGTTAGTTCTAGTTTTGACTTGGCAACTTTCTTAGACAGAAGGCGACCAATATCACTTTGCTTTTATTTCAAAAGAAACATACGTACCAGTTACGATTTGGTATTTTGTTTAAGTAAATTTAATTTATGTATGTACGAACTATTTTAAGTAAGTATTATTTAGATAATATAAACATCAAGCAATTAACATTATTTTTGTTTTGTTTTAGGTGGATGCAAGCATGATATAGCTAAGTGAATAGTGAAGATCCATTCACAACTAGCGTCGAGTGTTATTAGAAAAAGTTAAAATTATCAACCATTGGTATTATTATCAACATATATCAACAATTAAATTCTTAGATTAGTAATTTTTAATTTTGTTTAATAGTTAGTAATTTAGTTTTGGAGCGGTCCCCGAACGCGAAGTTTTTTTTTAAAGATTAACACATACTTATACATATAGGTACTTTAGGATTAATTTTCTTTTATTATTTTTTACTTTTTAAAAGTAGCTTATGTTTTTTGTGTCGGGGGTATTTAAAATTTTTAATTTAATTTTTTATTTTATACTTTTTAAAGGTAAACATACTTATAATATCTCTGGTTAAGTTGTAAATATATAGGTTCTTGTCGATTTCAAATTCATTTGAGACCCCACTTGAGCATATTTGCAGACATTCGGTTTTTCTTCCCCACTTTAACCCCATAACTTTTAAATGGCTCAATCGATTTTCATCAAACATGTCTAAGAACACTCGCCCGTAAAACACCTGTAATACAAAAAAACTAAATTGAAATCGGTTCATTCGTTCGGGAGCTATGATGCCACAGACAGACAGACAGACAGACCCATAACTTTTAAACGGCTAAATCGATTTTCATCAAACATGTCTAAGAACACTCGCCCGTAAAACACCTGTATTACAAAAAAAACTAAATTGAAATCGGTTCTTCGTTCGGGAGCTATGATGCCACAGACAGACAGACAGACAGACACGTCAAACTTATAACACCCCTCTTTTTGCGTCGGGGGTTAAAAAAAGGCTTATGACACTAATGAAACTACTGCTCCTCGGATATCTAGAAAAGATCGTTTTTACATCTTCAGAGGAAAAGATATTCTGCGAATATCTTTTAAGCTGCGCTGCTTCTAACTACTATTTAACCACTAAGGAAACCAGACGTTTTGCTTATAAACTGGCTGAGAGTATAATAAAACAAGTCTTTTTCTTGGGTTAAGAATGGAATGGCAATAAAAAAATATAAATTCCAAGTTATGAGTTTGTTTTGATTTTAAGCTTCTTGCTTTACGGCTTTCATTAATATTTTGTTATTTTATTTTTAAAACTCAGAGATCTAATTCAATTTAATGGTTTATTTTTTTTTTGTTTAGATTGTGTAGAAAATACTGAATCTAATATGAATGTTTATTTTTTATTTCTATTTATAATAATTCCCTTTAAGGTAAATCTTCTGTTCTTAAATACAATACTAGTTCTCCATTCTCAATAACTGTATCAACTATCCTCGACCCTCGTTTCAACTTACCTCGGTAATAGGGGAGTTGAAACAGAATGACTTGTCACGTTAAAGGTAATTTTTTGCACTAGCATTTATAATTACGCTTCTTTTGTTAGTCTTATATAAATGTTTTAAAAGTTAGCTATCGATTGGTTCTAATTTTGCACAAATCTAGCAAATATCTTTTTCGACATATAATATAAAAATTGTTTCAACTCCCCTTGATCCCCCCTAGTACATATCCTATTATGGGTGCTTCTCCAGATGGTGAAAGTAGTATGTAAAGCATTGAGATAAAATGCCCAACATCTAAAAAGGCCTTGGAACGATATGTTAGTGCAGGAAATGAAGTGACTGCAACTACAGATGCATTTTTCCAACAAAGTAAAGGCTCTGTTTTGTGTTGCTCACACTGATTTTGAATATTCAAAAATGTTAATATCTTGGAAATGGATTATGATAGGCAACTACACTCGGCGTCAAAAAAATCGCACCTCTAAGAAAATCACGTTCAAATGGCATTAACTCTGGATATGCACATGCAGTCGTATTAATTATAATTTTATTTAAAAGGTTACTTAATTAACTTAATAAAAAAACATTATTTTTCATTATCAAATAAAACCTAAAGCAACAAATAAAGGGTCACAAAAATTCTAAGGAAATTTTGCTGCTCGGGAGAGTCGCGAGTTGCGCTAACTTTGTGGGTATAAAGAGGTCAACACGGGTTCAATGTGGGTCATTCGCTATTAAACCGTTGAAGGGGACACACGCACTGATTTTACTGAAGAAAGAACATCTGGAAAATGGACACTACAGCTGATGAGGCCGCTCAAGTGGTTGCACTACTGCAAGCAGGGGTGCGGCAGTGTGATGTCGCCCGGCAACTGAATCTGAGCCGTTTTTCGGTTCGTAGAGTCTACCAGCGCTTTTTAGAGACCGGTGGCTATATCCGGCGACATGGGTCCGGTAGACGTCGCTGCACTTCGGAAAGAGACGACCGGTTCGTTGTGTCGTACTCTTTGAGAAATCGCTTCTCAAACGCTGTTCAGCTGCAACAGGAGCTCCAGGCAGTTCGCAGACGCACCGTGAGTGTATCCACGGTTAGAAGAAGACTGAAGGAGAAGAACATAGCAGCCCGCAGAGCTGCTACAGGTCCAAAATTGACTGCAGCGCACCGACGAGCCCGCTTGCAGTTTGCTCGCGACCACGTCGATTGGACCATTGAGCAGTGGGGAGCTGTTCTCTTCTCAGACGAGACACGAGTGTGTCTTTTCTGCAACGACCGACGAAGAAGAGTATACCGGAGGCAGGGTGAACGTTTCGCTCAAGCCTGCATCCAGGAGACGGTGGAATATGGAGGCGGATCCTGCATGTTCTGGGGCGGTATGTCGGCTGCCGGCAAAACCGACCTGGTCTGCGTCTCCCGGACCGGAGGTGCTCGCGGACAAGGGTCGCTGACTGCGCGCCGCTATATCACAGAGATCCTGGATGTGCATGTGGTCCCTTTTGCCGAATCTTTTGGCGAGGGGTTCACATTAATGCACGACAACGCTCGCGCACACACTGCAGCCATCGTGAACGACTTCCTGCGGAGGTCCCAAATTCCTGTGATGCAGTGGCCAGCGAGAAGTCCTGATCTGAATCCGATAGAGCACCTCTGGGACCATCTTAAACGTAAGGTTCGATCTCGGGATCCGGCTCCTTCGACTCTAGAGGAACTCCAAACCGCGGTGATTGAAGAATGGGGTCTTATCCCTCAAGAAGAGCTCCTGAAGTTGGTGAGGTCTATGAGGGACCGTATGGAAGCCGTCATCAGGGCAAGGGGGGGTAACACTAGATTTTGAGTTAATTTTAAGACACTTTTTGTACATTTTTTTTGTAAATTATCGATTATTAATTAGGACTTAATTAAGATTTTTTATTATTTTTCAAATTTTTATGCTTTTTGTATAATTTTAATTAAAAAAAAGATTGCACTTAATTGTTGTTTGATGCTCCTTTTTGTTACCTTTCTAATGATACCTAACACTATCCTCTATATAAGGTTTAGGAATTTTTGAATAAGATTTTTATAAGGTGCGATTTTTTTGACGCCGAGTTTATGTGAAAATTTGTTGGAAAAATGCAACATTTTTTGGAATAAGGCCATCTGTACCAAACTACATATTATGTCGAAAATAATTTTAATTTAAATGTCATTTCTTTTTTGTGATTTATAGAGATATTTCATTGATTTTGATTATTTTTTTGTAATTTTGAATATCTGTTTTCTTTATGCTATGAATGTGTGTTATGACCTTCAATAAAACGGTAATGTAATGTAAATATATATTCGTTTTTTTACCAGTCCACAAGCTATTATTATTACATGATCTTTGATAGGAATGTAATAATGATCTATACAAGCCTGAGGAAGTAACATGTGAAACTGTCCTAACATATTTATTACTCGTTTAACATGTATCCTTAATGCACAACTATCAAAGCAGATAGCAATCTGCTTTGATAGTTTTACTTCATCTTCGATGCTGAGTGTAGACTTAGAGACTTGAAGCAAACATGACAAGTCTTTAAATCCTTTGTCAGCCCTCACTGCTTTGTTACGAGATAAACACTGTAAGTAATCACAATCTTGTACTGTGATAACATCAGATATAACATTGACCAACTCAGGTGTACACGAAATTAAATACTTTAAGGTGTTACATTTTTTATACTGTGACCAGTTTAGTGATTGGTGGACTGCGTCTGATGGCTTTTCAATCTGAATTTCTAGACAATCAATGATAGAAACGATATTTGCATACTTACTCCTAAAAGATATGGGTAAATGTTTGTAAATGTCTGATGGTTTTGTTGGCCACACAAGTCTTTCAGTTTTGATAAGAGGTATACTTTTAGAGAAGACTCTAGTAATGGAACTTTGTGAATATCGAAATTGTAATGTCAATATGCTAAAGGACTCATTTAATTTAATTTACTTAAGGGTTATTAATGTATGTATAGTAGGAAGTGGGATTTTATCACTTAAAAGTTATATTAAATGATATGATTGTTTAGGTAATTCTTGCAACATTTTTGGACCTTTTTCAGTAACAATTAGCAGGCTTACTACATATTACGTTTTTAAAATAGTTCTCGTCCTCTGAATCATCTTGCACTGAAGTTAACTCAGATAAACAACTTGGTTCATAATCAGCGGATGTAACTGATAATACACTCACTTGCAAAAAAAACGGGCGGTTTTGTTTTTCATTCATCTTTAAAAAGATACAATACAAAAAAGGTTTCAATCGTTTGTACACGTTACTGGCCGGTTTTAAAAATGCCGTGGTATTTAAAAAAGTACGTTCTAAATTCAAATTTTCATTTGATGCTCATTTTTACAGAAAACCCCTTTTTATCCTACATTTTTGGCGCGAAGTTCCAGAAGTTAACATCGACTTTTATAACTTTTATTCAATTTTCATCGATTAATTTCATATCCTTGACTGTCAAAGCTTTATTTATTGCTGTTTGGCTGTATCAAAAATGGTAGATAAAGTGGTAAAAGCTACCAAAATTATCGCGCTGCTTGAAGAGGGTTTCAGCCAATGCTTCGTGGCTAGGAGGCTAAATGTTAGTCGCTCGACGGTCCAAAGGACCTGGCAGCGATATCAGGAGACTGGTTCCGTCGAGAGAAGGCCTGGATCTGGAAGAAAACCATGTACCCAACCACAGGATGATCGTTTTCTTGTGAGTCGCGCATTGAGAAATCGCAAATCTTCGAATGTGGATCTTAAGAACAACCTCCAAGAAGTAAGAAATGTGCATATTAGTCTATGGACGGTCAGGAAGAGGCTTCTCGCTGCCAATATACGCAGTCACCGTCCGGCCCACGGCCCAAAATTACTCCGTGAGCACCGAGTTCGCAGGCTTAGGTTCGCTAGAAAATGTGAATTATGGACTCAAGAAGATTGGAATAGGGTTTTGTTCTCTGATGAAGCCAGGATATCTCTGTTCGGTAAAGATCGACGTCGGCGAGTGCTAAGAAGACAAGGAGAACGCTTTGCAGAGGCATGTTTCGAAGAAATCACACCTTATGGTGGGGGCTCTGTTATGTTTTGGGCAGGAATAAATTCAATGGATCGTACAGAGTTAGTCTTCATTGAAAACGGCTCACTGACTGGGCATCGATACATAACGGAAGTTCTAATTCCTCATGCACAACCCGCATTGGCCGCTCTAGGTGAAGACTCGATTTTTATGAACAACAATGCTCGCGCCCACCGATCTCGCGATGTTAAAGCGTATGTGCAAGAGGTCGGCATTCGTCGTTTGGATTGGCCAGCTCGAAGTCCCGACCTCAATCCCATAGAGCATGTCTGGGACGTTCTGAAACGGCGTGTGAGATCAGTACAACCGGCTCCGCAGACCATCAGAGAGCTGAAGAATGTGATTACTGCGGAGGGGGAACGTATTCCGCAAGCAAGTATCCGGGATATACTCGCTAGCATGCCCAGACGAATTCAAGCTGTGATTTTAGCTAGAGGGGGTCACACTCGATACTAAACATTTATCTGCTTTTACTTTATTAAAGAAAAACAAACAAAAAAAACTTTTTTATTTATACTTCATGAGCATATGCACTACTAGCGAACATACACTACTAGTGAGGTTTAGCATTATTTCCCATAAATTGTATCAAAATTTTATGAAATACTGATGAAAACGATTATATTCTTATTAATTTACCAAATTGTGAGGATAAAACTACTTATAATTATCAAACAAAGCAATATTAACATTTAAAATGGTTCATTGCTTAGGTGCCCGTTTTTTTTGCAAATGAGTTTATAATAAGTTGTTATAGAAGTACTATCAGATTATCAGCCAGGTTATCAGCAAGCAATTTTCTTTTTAAAATAGATAGTTTTATTGGTAAAGTTCCGATATTGTGTGACGAAAGAGATAATGTTGACAGTCCTACGTTTTTCTTTTCAGTAGGTATATTTACATTCGCACCTTTACTTCTGTACTTCGGTAATATTGACTTGCACAGCTTTTTCAGAGCTCTGTTTGATGATCATCACATACTTTAATAGGAGAAGTACTGGGTTCTGCTTAAGTAATATCTTATACATTTGTATGGGAAGTACTAGGACTTGCTTCGTAATCACTTCTTTGTAGAAGTAGACCAATTTCTAAAATATTACTACTTTTGATAGCATATTCTGAAATAGCTTCATTTACCAGTGATAGTCATCGCCTTTAACTACGGCCAGTTTTTCAATAATATGCCAATTCAGTATTTGACACAAAAATATATTATCAACAACTCCTTTCTTTAATAGTAGATTAGACTTTTCTCCTTTCTGTTTCATTATGTTATATTCGATATAATTAACTGTATCTCCCTTAACCTGAAAAAAACATCAATCATCAAAATTTCGTAATACCGCAATAGGAGTAAGCGAGCTCTTTAGAGAATTTTTTAATGAACTTTTATAAACAAGGTTTTAGACCGAATCTTCTACTGTTTCTAATTCACACTTAGTTGTACATAAACACATTATACCTACATACGTTAACATCACGTTCTCATCATCTTACACCATTGTTTTCGTACTTTCGCATCTCTTGGAATACGAAAAAGCACTTTATCAGGTGTACCAATTAAAGTGTTTTTGCACTTCTTCCCTGATTTGTATTGCAAATAAAATTGAAAAAGGGTGGTGTAATTGAAACGCTATAGTAAACAAACACGGGACATAAACAATGACGTCACCAAAAGCATGAGCTAAATGGTGGCGTTTGAACGGCTCAAATTTATTAATAATAATAATATTTCTTACATCACCGATTAGCCTAGCCCAAAGTAAGCACTATAAGGCTTGTTATGGATACTAGGGTAACGGATAGACATGCATATATAATACATAGATATATAATATTAATTTAATATATACAAAAACCTATGATTCAGGTACGGGGCATGGTACTCAATGAGTTTCAGACAGCGGCAGATATTTTGGAATTATAAGCGTCTGCGTCGAAGTGTTTGGTAGCCGACTTGCATCACACTGATGGAATAACTAGATAGAGGACCTGAGCCTTCCTCGAAGCGCCCAACTGACTGACAAGACTCTGGTCAACGTCATGCGCTAGAGTAACGGTAATATACCTCAGACATAAGCCTCGGAGGATTAGCAGAAAACTGCCAACAAGATGCTAAATGCGGTGAGAAAAGTAGTGAAAGAAACAGACCCTGACAGTAAATAAAACTAGAATATAAAACAACTCCTTAATACCGGAGCTTTCCATAAGAGACTTACCGCAGAAACTAAAGATATGCCTTTTTAATTTAGTTCTATTTAATGTAGAAAAGCAAGTGTTAACATCAAAAGTTATTACCAAAGAGTAATTAAAATAGATTTGTTTCTAACGAAAAATGTAGTCTGTTTCTCTTGAATTTTTGTGAGATATGATAATACTCAGAGCACCGACTCGAACTGAGAGGCATAATGCGCGGCTAGGCTAACAGGTAATAAAAAGGGACAGAGTCGAACAAGTAATTTTATAACTCCATCAAAAAGATATGATAAAAATAAACTCAAAATCCATGAATAATCGCAAAACATAGATGAAAATAAACGTACAAAGTCTATCGCTACCATAATAAATTTCATTATAAATATTCTTATTCTTATGAAATTACAGATACCAAATTGGTCAAAATCTAGCATTCAATCTCTAAGAGTAGCCTTGCTCTCATTGTCTAATGATTAGAACTTGATTAGTTGAGTATTAATAGTAAGATATCTCTTTCCCCTTTCCGTCTTCGTTTCGATTCAGTGAGTGTGACCACTGAAAAGGAAAAAAATCAGAAAATAAAACTTCTCCGGAACAATGAATTCACTGAAAGAATTTAGCATTGACTCAAAGAATAGTAAGGTAAGCTTCAAAAGAGTTGTGTGTTCAACTAACATCATTATTCGGTAGTGCTTGAGTATTTTTACAAGATAATAAATTTTTTAATGATAAATCATTTCAACATGTAATTTTTAATCTCTTTTCGACATTTGCTGCTGTAGACACGGCTGGATGGGAGCGTCCTCAACCGCCTTTAATATCGGAAAACGAATTTCGCGAGACCAAAGCCGAGGAGGACGGCTAAAGGGTTACTTATCATTTTTCTCTGCAGCTTCTATAAGCTTTGTGTTGCAATAGGCTTCGAACCGTTTTATTTGACTTCAATTTCAACACAAAAATATGATTGAATTTGTGATGCCTTACGCGTTGTAGGAGTAAATATTATTAGCTAGTTAAACCTTAAAAATACTATGTAAAGAAAACAGCAACATTAATTGTTAATATTTAGTACTTACACTTCCATGACTTTCAAAAATAAAAACGAATTATTTTTTATATTTAATCCTTTATATTTACAGGAGCCTGATTAGGGAAATGAAAAACGAGGTTATTCTCCCTGAGGTAATGTGAGTTAATGACGACAATATTTTAAACGCACAAGTTATGACTTATGTTATAGTTTATGACTTGTTTGCTAGTATTTTAGCCCCTTCTCGTTCAATAAAATAAATAAATAGATGTCTATTAACCGTAAAGTGAACTTAACAAGTTCGTTAAAAACTAAATGTTATGTAAATACCGAGGATATTTTACTATAATTACATAAGTATAGGTAATCTTTATATATATAATTCTTCTGTGAGTGTGTATGTCACTGAACTCCTCCTAAACGGCTGGACCGATTTGAATGATTTTTTTGTGTGTGTTCAAGGGGATCTGAAAATGGTTTAGATTCACAAATCAGCCCGGCAGATGGCGCTGCAGACGGTATCTAGGTTATTTATCTATACTGCAAAAATAACAGGCAGGACAACGTCTGTCGGGTCCACTAGTATCTTATAAAACACACATAAATAGATGTCATTTAATAAATTACCTATTACTTAAATACCTTATTAATATTAAGCTTAGATAAGCTAGTTAGTAACAATAACTTTTTAAAGAAACAAAAGAAAAATCTTTTTTGATGATAAACTCCTCATCATACGTCGTCATTATTATTATTATATTATATTATATTATTATCAAACTAATGTATACTAATTAAGCAACAAGGGAAAATTGGTATCCAAACTAAAGCATCGGCTTATTTTATATATAAATAATTCATAGTTCGTTGTACACAATATTAAGTTTACGCAGCAAATTTGTACCTAGTTTTAGTAGTCGAAGTTATTAAAGTTTAATGAATAGACATGTCAAACTTTTATCTACTACCCACGTAAACTAATTATTAATTTTGTTATAATGTTCTCATTGTATTGTTGTAACCTTTTTTTACCTATGGAGATAAAATAAAAATTATTAATGGTAAAGAATACCTTTAATATATATTCATAATTTTAATCCTAAGATTCTGCCCGACTATATAAAATTTTCGGTAGCAATTCATATGTTTTTATTAAATATGGTTGACAATTATATATTGCTTTATACAAATGCGTGCGATGAACTTCAAGTATCATGTGCCATTTTATATTACTAGATTATTTATGATCAGAAGGGTGCCCAAAAATGCTTTAGCTTTGAATGAAAACATTGCAGGGAGAATGAGCCACGGCCTCAAAGTGGATTGGTCTTTTGATGACAACTGCAAATACAGTCGTTCCATCAATTTAGGGTATATTCCAAAGCTCGAATAAGATCAATGCAATAAATTTAATTTATTTGACGGCCGGCCACAATGACAGTTACTTAGCATCTGCAATAATTGAGCAAATATGCTAACTAGAGCTCGATGTTAGGATACAAACAGACAAGGAAAGAGCTGCTTGCCTATTTCTCTTTAAGTATGAAACATTATATTGGTATTTATACATTTTTGTACCAACTTCAGCTGTTTCTTTTAGAAATACAAAGTAAAACGAAAATCTCAAGTCAAAATGAATTTTGACGCATTCATTAGAAGTCTCATTCTCGATGGGGAGTTAAGGAATAAGGATTTGATTGAATTTTAAGGGTTTACTTTTGTTACATGCCAGTTTTGCGACAACTGGATTCAGTTTAGTTTGGAATAATCTTTTATACAATTTCCATCATACATAAGATAGTTAATGTTGAAATTAGCCGTAGCAGTGCAGTCAGAGCGAGAAGCTTAAGCAAGTAAACAGTAGTAATGAGGCACTCAAAACATAGTGCAAAAATCATACAGTAGATTATGTAATTTAAATTGTTCTAACAAATTGGTAGGGTTTTTGTGACAGACAAGGAAATGGAAGCTATATCATTATTTTCAATATCGATAATTTTTAAATGATTAAATTTTGTTTATATATATACTCTGGGATGGACAACAAATTACACAATCTGGAGTCCTAATTGCCCCAGATTAGCAGTGTGTAAGAAATCAATCTAAAGTTAGCGCCTAATACACATTGAATATTTAAATAAAATTTCAGATTTCTTACAAAATCATTATTTAGTCTCACTCTTCTACTATGGATAGTTAAAAATTATATAATTCAGCATATAAACAACCAAGACATTGTAATAAAGCTCATGCTCAGTGACCCAGGACTTTGCAATTAATGGGATAACTGTAAGAAAATTTGCCGGAATCAAAACTAGGCGATGCAGTCGCTAAGCATAAAGCTACGCTAGCATCATATATTGGAGCGGAGCGTAATACATAAAAAAAAATATTTTTTGGTTCGATGGAAATTTTTGCAAATCTAAAAATTTGGGTCACTCCGTCACCATCTGGTCCTAAACCTGCTGATTCGATTCCACACAAAAATATCAAAATCGGTTAAGAACTCGGGAAGTTATGGCGTAACAGACATTGCGCTATTGAAGCTGATCCATGGGAGCTCCAATTAATTTTCGAGAGATCTTATAACGTAAGGTGATTTTGTTATGATTGAAAGTAATAAAGTAATTAAATCTAGAATACTAGATGTCAGATAATTGGCGTAGGTGCACATTTAACTCGCCACATATTTGATTTGTTATGTGCCATATTACTTAATAAATAATAAAAAAGCATGTGAGAAATTCACACGTGGTAGAAGTAAACCTTCGAAAATAATACATACACGTATACAAAATACCCCGGTTGTTGGGATGCTATCTCTCAAGCTTTGTACTACGCATGCGCACACAAACATACGAGTATATTAGGTAACTTACGTACATATTGCTTCCTCTCCATTTTCTCCTACGTTAAATCTTATGAATTTATGTGTATGTCTCTTTTTACCGTCGCTTTTTCGTTTCATCGATGCTAAAGAAGTTTTCACTTCAAAAAGTCAACTTCATTATTCAGATGAATACAATTGATCATTGCAAGCATCAGAACATGAACAAATGCATGAGCTAGACACTGTTTCGCGCAGCCATATTTTAGGGAACGTCCCTACACCTAAGTTACTACCACAAACATTACGGAGAGATTAAGTTTGATATAAATCACTGTTATACCTTACACTATATTAAGTGTGAGTGTATCCGTCGTATTAGCTCCTGTTCAACAACTGAATGCACGTTCACATAATTGTTGTTTTTAAAAACAACTGTTAGAAATTGCACTGATTTGTTCAATTTATTACTAAATAAAGCCAAATGATTAAATTCATTTCAATGCTCTAAAGAAAACTAATATATTTAATCGTATATAAAGCGTTTTGATGACTAGTTTGTTGTGTAAATTTAATTTCTTTCTTATAAAATGATTTGTTTAGATAGTCATAAAAAAAATTATATCATTCGATAAAAATTAAATTGTGATTTCGAAATAAATTCAGAAAAAGTGAAAACTAAGTTCCTCGATATCTACCAATAAACATTTAAATGTTCAGTTAGTTGTATATGCCTTTTAACAAGTCATATTCTTTTGTATTAAAATAATCATCGTTCATTGCCTTCATTCGATGGCTAAGACACTCATAAGGATATTCAGTTTTTAATTGTTATCGTATTAATTTTTTCAACATGCATCATCATAGTCATCTGTAATATAAAATTCACTGTATCACTAACAGTTAAGTTGATTTAACTAGTTTAAGTACCACTTTTAATTTGTAATGCAGGGATGTATTTCTTGTTTAAGTCATTCTTAACTATCACGGTCAACTTACCACAATTATCGGATTAGAAAACTAAGCACAGCTTATACTATAGGTACTAAATAACATATCGTAAAACGTCACATAACTCCTTAAAAATCGTTTCATATATAGCGCGCGGTATGAAAAATGAATGGGTAGTAAAATCAAACGTTAACAAAAAATGAAGGGTCACCTTTCCTCTGCGTAATATACTCGCACATTTTATAGCGCTCCCCACTCCTCAGTCCCAAGTAAACATTTACTCTCTCTTTGTTTCTTTCTCACTATTGCAATCAGTATAAGTATATGTAAAATATCATAAATAATAAAATAAATAAAAAAGTGAATATCAATATGAATAAATATATGAATCCATTTACTTTCTTTACCTATTATATATATTTTACGATAATCGTTTTTATGGAGTAAACTCCAGGCAATTTTTTTTTTCTTTCCCATTAGGTTATTTTAAGTTTTTGTTTGTTGCAACTTCCTGAGTTTAATCAGTAAGTAACAAATGCACTTAGAACGATCGCGATATAGGCTACTTATAAACTGCCTCAAAACTTACTTACTCCTAGGTGATTAACGATTGTAATGCATAAAATTTTAGTGGCGTTTTAATATCATAATTATTTTGGGCAGATCTGCCTTTGCAAAACGCATACATAGGACACGAAAACTTATAACATATCATTGATCATTATTATTGTATATCATTTATATTAGTCATTACCTTTTATAGTCACATGTTAAAAAACCTTTATCATTCGCAAGTGCTTATAAATTTATATAAAAACACTGTCAAAGGCGAGGTTTTTTTACCGCAGTCTGTAATGCTAGTAAAGGTTCTTTCCATTAGGTCTCTTCTGTGCGCCTCTTTTTTGTTAGCTGTCTTTGAAACAAAAACAAATAGAGAAATAAAATTTGTTTTTCTTTTTAATCGCACACGTCGACTATGTTTATGCAACGTACACCAAATTAAGTTGCTGTTCCTGATTAATTTTATTTTGAAGCCATTCAGCCACCACTTCATTACTTTAACATTTGGTTAATATCTATTATGCAATTTTATTTTATTTTATTAATATATTTTTTAGTAAATCGGGTACAATATCTCTTTTCAATTAGAATAATGTGGAAAGCTTTTTAAATCATTGTCTAGACTAGAGACTAATTAAATTTCACGGTCTCGTTAAACGATCTGTAATTGAAACACAATTACGCAATATTAAAACAGGGCTTTGAAAGATTTTCTTAAAGGGAATGGAGCGTTAATATAGTTGGATTAATCCTGTAATCTTCATTCATAGAGGATAAAGTGGCATTTAGAAATTTGTACGTGCGAAACATTAAGGGTGGCTGTACATAGCCAGATTGTTGTGCTACACCGAGTTAATTCGTGTTGCAGTATGTAAGGCCGATGCGGAACTTAGCAGAAAATTTGGCTCTGTTTAACTCTAGTATAAGATAAAATGAAATAAACAAATATTAAAAAATGAATACAAATAATAACACCATAATTTTAGTGATATATTTTATCAAATTAATGTGTATAAATAAATTCATTTACTTCTTTTGCCTATTATATATAAATAGTAGATAGACGACAATAACTCGGGAACAAGTGCTCATCTGTTTGTGCGATTATCAGGGGTAGGGGTATCCCTTGTTAACCCCCGACGCAAAAAGAGGGGTGTTATAAGTTTGACGTGTCTGTCTGTCTGTCTGTGTCATCATAGCTCCCGAACGAATGAACCGATTTCAATTTAGTTTGTTTTTGAATTACAGGTGTTTTACGGGCGAGTGTTCTTAGACATGTTTGATGAAAATCGATTGAGCCGATTAAAAGTTATGGGTCTGTCTGTCTGTCTGTCTGTCTGAGGCATCATAGCTCCCGAACGAATGAACCAATTTCAATTTAATTTTTTTTGTATTACAGGTATTTTACGGGCGAGTGTTCTTAGACATGTTTGATGAAAATCGATTGAGCCGTTTAAAAGTTATGGGGGGTTAAAGTAGGGAAGAAAAACCGAATGTCTGCAAATATGCTCAAGTTGGTTCTCAAATGAATTTGAAATCGACAAGAACCTATGTATTTACAACTTAACCAGAGATATTATAAGTATGTTTACCTTTAATAAGTAAATTAAAAATTAAATTAAACATTTTAAAAACGCCCGACACAAAAAACATAATCTACCTTTAAAAAGTAAAAAATAATAAAAGAAAATTAATCCTAAAGTGCCTATATGTATAAGTATGTATTAATATTTAAAAAAAAAAACTTCGCATTCGGGGTCCGCTCCTAATTAATTAGTGTCACATGCTGTCCCCGAAGGCGAAGTTTTTTTTTAATATTAATACATACTTATACATATAGGTACTTTAGGATTAATTTTCTTTTATTATTTTTTACTTTTTAAAGGTAGCTTATGTTTTTTGTGTCGGGGGTTTTTTTGCTATCGCAATAAATTATATCCCTACTAGGATTCAAACCCATCCAATTTCACCAAGCGGCCGTCACTTTTAATTTCACTTCAGGTGATTAATATTAATGTCCTATGCGCGGAGATGTAAATGGTATTTTCAAACTTAAATTGCAATATACTTAATAATATTTGTCTGTAAATTTTCCAACAAGCAAATACATGTAAATAAATCAATAATATAAGCCTTTTTGTCTATGGCAATTATTTTTTATTATAACTCAATTAAAGGACGACAAAACATCATATTTTTACATGATATTTTTGTGTGTAATGTAATTAATACACAAAAATATACTTTCTTATTAATTGCTCAATCTTGTTTTCTAGATAAAGTTGCCATTAATAATCTTTATTTATGTAAATTGAGAAGCGCTCCTTACAGCGTCATTAATGTCGTCTTTATTTTTTGTTTCGATTGAAAACTGAGATAATAAATAAATTAATAATAAATAAATATTTATTACATTTACACCAATTAGCCTCGCCCAAAGTAAGCACTGTAAGGCTTATGTTATGGATACTGGGGTAACGGATAGACATACATATATGATACATAGATATGTAATATTCATAGAAAAATATATAAACACCCATGACTTAGGTACAAATGCTCGTATTCATCATACAAACATCTGCCCCTTCCGGGATACGAACCCATGACTATGCGTCGGTGCGAAAGGCAGGATCGCTACCGTTGCATCAAATGGTCGTCTTATATTATAAGTTAACATCCCTTTTATTATAAGATAATCTTCATTAGCCGTTACGAATCCACTGCTGGATACAAGCCTCCTCTTTAGAGCATCACGAGATGCAGCTATTAGCAATTTGGTGCCATCGGCTTACAACAACCTTCACAAACGCATCACCTAGTGAGGGGCCTCCTAACGCTGTGTCAGTAGCCATTAGAAAATATTTCTTCCCCAGTGGTTATCAGTTCAGCGAACGATTTAGCCTGCCAATACCCATTTCAGCTTAGCTTAGCGACTGGAAGTAGCTTTGGTTTTTTTGCAGACATCCTTATTAAATTTATAGCTTCTTTTATTCTGGTATATTCATAAATTTTTACTTTAACCAACAAATTGATGATAAAGTTATTCCTTTTATTGAATCGGGCAATACCTCGTACTGTAGGTATAAAAAAATCGTACTGTAGTAAATAACGTTTGGTAATAAATTCTTATTAGATTTAACGAATTCATGGCGTGTACTAATTTGTAAAATTCCTCTGAAATAGCGCCGAAGCAACAAGTGGAAGCATAATGCATAAACTGTTAAAAATTATGGCCTCACAAAATGAAAAGCGTTTTGAGATGACCCGCTCACTACGTGACTAGTGGATAAAAATTTACTGGCTGTTCTTCAGAAACATTGTAAGTAAAATGAAAACTGTATTTGTAAAAATTATCTACACAACATGCTTGTATACGGAACAGTGACACTTTCTGGCTCAGATTAACACTTGAGCCCACCATTGAATCTCTGTTTTACCTCTTTTGTTAATGAAATAAACGTTTTCAAACATTCACTAACATATAGCAATAAAGGAAAATATCGAAACGTATAGAAACACATATAACATTTAAGACATATTTCATTTATTGACATCCTATTTGGCCGAGTCTACACCTTCGAAGCCAAAAAGTCTCTGTTACATCCGAAAAGCGGAAATTTATTGTGTGATGAATACTAAAATTTACACCTCAAAGCTGAAAAATATTTAGAGATATTGGCGTTCCAGTATTCGAATATAACTGTTAATATCCTCTGACTCCACTGAAGCGGCACAGGTCTAACTTATAGATGAAAATTCCATAGAGTGAATGGGCTTCCAGCCCACCTGCCGAAGCGGAGAGATTATTGCAAAACGTCCTATCTTTTTGAAGTGATAACTTCTTATGGGAGGGTAAACCCCTTCGTTACCTAACGCGTTACGGCGCCAGTCTGTCTGGCTTCCTTTCCTCTCACGCATACGGCAGCGGTAGGCAGGCTCTTCTCTCTTCCTCTTCTCTCACTTTAACCCACAGTGCTAGCCGTATTTCGGACAGACGCTTATCCCTCTCTCTACTCAGTGTTGAGTTTTTAATAAATAACCTTTCCTTATATTATCATAATAATATACATAAAATTTAAGTAATAACCTAAGCTTTTCTCAAGTTAAACAATTTCAATATTAAATAGTTCAACTTGGATCAGTTTTTGTTATCACTTTTGTCCCGAGAAGGACACGCTTTTTTTTTGGAGGAAGATTTCACCCAGCTATGTACGTTTTTGGTGGAGATGATGAACAAATTATGATAAACTCGACAGTAAACTGAAGAAGTATAATTATTTAGAAAGTCTTGCAGCTCTAAAATTATGTCACATGTCACACTTACGACGTCTGTTTTCTAAAAATAACTTTAATTAAGGCGGCTTAGTAGAGTCTTGTAGAACCCGCAGAGCTTCAATGAGATTAAGATTAACTTTCGAAAGTAAAAGCCCTATTTTTAGCAATCCTCCTTATAAAAGAATAAATTACTTAAAAATACAATCAGCGCGCTATTGTATAGAATGACGGGGCATTCTTCATAGTGAATGAATTATATATAACCCATAATGCCGTTAAAATAAATAAAAAACAAACATACTAGACCATTCTGTGATATAAAGTACGAAGGAACTTTTATCAAGCTTAAGACGCTAGCGTATTCCAAACGCGTAGCACTCAGTTAACTGTACGGAGAGCAACAAGTACGTAAATTAAATTTGCGGTACGTTATCGACGCACCTTGGGAGGTGACGACTTGCTAAGTCTTTGTAGACTCCGATGTAGTAACAAATCTGTTGGTGTGAATAGCAACTCTTGAATGACAATGATAGGAATAACAAACTTATAGACTGGTTGCATAAAATGCATTTTAACTTAGACATGGATATTATTATACTCTTTAAAACTATCGCGCTTAATTTAAAAACAAAATTATAGACAAACAAGTATTAAACGTGGAAATGCTAGTGAGTTAGTTACGACATTTCAGCTAGGTAACGCTGGCAGTATTTTCTATTTTAAAGTATCTTAATTTACTATTACAATCTATAAGCACATTTGAACTAAGTGAATTATTTTGTTTTCGAACTCTAAATATGAGTGCCGGACGCAATTTTATTTTGCTTTAATATAGAAGAGTCCATTCATTTAGCTGCAGAGAGGCGTTAATTAAGAGTCATGCACTCAAATTGACTCCACTAATACCCATTTGCTTTGAAGCCACGATACTACTTTTAATTAACTGCAATTAAGATCTAGCTACGGAGGTGAACGGACAGTTAAGGGTACCATTTTCCATGAAGTGGTTTTGTCTGTGGAATGTTTACCACCTTTCGTACCTTGGTCTTTACAGAACTGAATAATTAAACGTGTTCAATGGTTTCCTTAGACTTTGTCTAAAAGACAACATTCGCGAAAAGATTGTGTAACCTTTTCTACGCTTGTGTTGCGTTCAAAAACAAGAATGACGAGCACAAAAACACCAATTCAGTTTGAATAAAAAACTTTTTTTTGGGATTTTCCGCATAATTTATTTTATATTTAATCCTGACGTTTCGATTACTTTACAGGAGCCGTGATCACAGGATGTCTAAGTTAATGGACGTCAGGATTAAATATAAAATAAATTATGCGCTAAATCCGTAAAAAAGTGTTTTATTCAAATGTGTAATGTTCGCAGAAGTGTAAGTTTAGTTACCAATACAGTTTTATATAAAAAAATAATCGTTATCTTTTCTTGTCAATCTGTTAGCTTTCGGTCTTTCATATAAAAAAAATGAATGAATATTACTAAAAAGGTTAATCCAATCCTTTCTTAGATTTGGTGTGAAAGTTTTGCCCTTTGATATTACTAGAAAGATTATCAGTAAGAAAATCAATATGCAATTAATTTCTCAAATCAACTCAACTTGTTCCGCCATCCCCATTTTTTCATCGGACAACCAGACTTACAAATTGGCGACACCGTTATATGGTGGATACACCAAAGAGTCGCACTAAGCGTTTTGGTTTCAATTTTATGATACGTACCGCTAAGGAGTGGAACTCTTTGCCTGAGTCTGTGTTTCCTGACAATAACAATTTGGGGGTCTTCAAGTCACGAGTAAATAGGTATCTTCTAGGCAGGCGCGTCACATCCTAGATAGCATCGACGCTTACCATCAGGCGAGATAGTGGTCAAGCGCATGCCTATTTTCTATAAAAAAAAAACTCAAATCAGTTATTTTTTGAAAAATCACGTAATAATAAAAAAAAATATCTTTAACATAGGTACCTTGCATAAAAATCAATGACCATGGATTGTTGTATTTTGAGACGAAGAATATCGAAAATATTAGTATATTATAATTAAACAATCACATAATTGTTAGATCATGCTGACCACACGACACGATACCTCTCCTTCCTCGCCTTCAAAATACGTCCGTAAAATATAAACGACTTATACAAACATTACTGAGTACAAGTTTTCTAAATTTTGAATTGTATTGAAATACGACCTACCTAAATTCGTAGAGAGTGACTAAAGTCTATTAATGTACAATTTTTAGTCGTAGTTCATCAATATTTAAAAGAAATTCATATACATAGGCAGTCGTTTAGTACATACAGATATTATGTCGCCGCGGACTTTTTATAAAATTTTTGAGTTCTACAATTTCTCCATAGAAATGAAAGTATATTATATATATCTTACCCTTAAAGCAGTGTTCGAATAAAAAGGGCATCGCTCAACTATTTTTTCGTCGACATTAATTCTAGAATATGTCTCCAGCCTTTTTATTTTATCGGAATAATATTAAGTCCATGTCCATACAAAATATTGGAGAAAGAGTTTTCAAAATCAGATTAGTTGTTCCGGATATTACTTCCTATACCCAAACCTAACAATACACAAACTTTATCCTTTTATTATATTAGTTTAGATGTAAATATTCTACGATACCTCTCACACACACACACACACGTGTGATAGACACCTCTTTATTCATTAATTAACCGTAGCCCGTAGCATAAATTTGTAGCATAAGTTTTTTGTTGAGGATGTTAATTATTATAAGCCTTTTTTACATGTGTGTCGTAATCATCTTTCACTCCTGTGTTAGATTTATTGTATTGCACCTTTCAACTAGCATTATATGTAATTCTCAACTACCATTTTACAAACAGTGTCTTGTCATAAACATACATAATCCCTTATATTAATATGATTGATAGTTAAAGATTGAACGCATTAAAATTGATTTACCAATCAATGCCGTGTTCTGTGCGAAGCGGGAATCAAACCGGCGCTGCTATTGGCCAACACAAATTGTACCTGACCCCTCTCCCTCGAAACTTGTATTTCACCGACTACCTTTTTTAATTATTACACTCGCTTCATAGTTGAACGATACGCATCTTTTATTTTTAATCTCCCCAAATTAATTCGCAACATAATCAGTAGTTCACCACGATTACCGAAACCAAGTAACGGTGGTCACAAGCCGTTACATTGATTATTACCCTTTTTCTAAAACTGATCTTCTGAGTTCTACTTACCGATGACGCATGAACCTCTTTCTAGCTATAAGAGCAAAAAATTATTTAATTCTCGTTTTAACTATATTATCAGTAAATATTTCAAAAGTATTTGCCAGTGAAATTTTATATTTATTGGAGCGGAGCGAGCGAAGCTCCCACGGATCAGCTTCAATGGCGCAATGTCTGTTAGGCGGTTAACACACTGCACCGCGCCCCGTCGCGTAGCGCGTGGCCGCAGATTTTATCATTGTGTGCAAGAATCTCAATTAATATAGAAAACACGCCTATGACAACACACTGCTGACGCGGGAACGCGCGGGTAGGCGCCCCGCGCGCAGATTCTGCGCGGGAGCGCGGGGCGTGAAGAAGTAGGGTCAACTTGTATTGAAAATCTGCGCGGAGAAGCAGATTACACCGCTAAGATAGGCAGATCTGCGCCTCGGCGCGGGGGCGCGTTTTCTGTCGCTACGCGCACCGCGGCGGGACGCATCTCTAGTGTGTGAACCGCCTTAAGCCATAACTTCCCGAGTTTTTAACCGATTTTAATATTTTTATGTAGAATCGAATCAACAGGTTTAGGGCCAGATTGTGACGGAGCCCGAATTTTGAAATGTGCAAAAAATCCATCGAAATATTTTTTTTCTTTTTAGGTTTTACGCTCCACTCCAATATATGGTCCTAGCGTAGCTTTATGCTTAGCGACTGCATCGCCTAGTAAAAATACACACAAAAGATGTGCTAAATACACTCGAGAGCAATGAATTCGGGGCACTTAAAGAATCCTAAAAATCTCGGAAACTAAAAATGCTAGGTTAATGCAATAAATTGTATTTAATAGACAATGTAATACTCCTTAAATGAAGGTATTAAAACTTCTTAGTTATTGTAAAGTTATATCATAAAAAAAATCAAATTTGAAAAAGGGCCACTTTCGAAGATGGAACTACGAAATTACAGCATTTGGTTTTGCTTTTGTTTGTAATCTGTCATTTATGTGGGTACATAAACCATGTTGATAGTGCTCTATATTCATTATTCAAGCTGAAATTATGTCGCTTACGCCTGAAGAATGCACCAGAATACTTACAATGCTGGAAACCGGCCGGAGTCAGCGCGATACAGCCAGGACTGTCGGTGTGTCGCTGTCAACAGTACAAAGAGTTCTCCGACGTTACGAAGAAACTGGTTCTAACCTACGCAGACCAGGAACGGGCAGAACCAGGTGTACCACAGCACGAGAAGACCGATACTTGGTGAACACCATGCTTCGAAATCGCTTTCTCACAGGAACTGAACTCACCAATCAGTTTCGACGCCTCGGAGGAAGTAACCCAAGTGCATGGACAGTAAGACGTCGGCTTGCTGAATCTAACTTAAAACCCCTTAGACCTGCAAACGGCCCTAAACTGGAGCGTGGGCATCGTATTTCAAGACTAAGATATGCCCAGAGCCACGTAAATTGGAGTATTGAAGATTGGTCTAAAGTTATGTTCTCCGACGAATCAAAATTTATGCTCTACAAGCACGATGGAAGACACAGAGTGTATCGAAGACCAGGGGAAAGATTCAAGCAAGCATGCATCGAAGAAAAAGTAGCCTACGGTGGTGGGTCTGTACTTGTGTGGGCCGGAATTTCTTCTGAAAGTCGCACAGAGCTGGTGATCATAGAAAACGGCTCTTTAACTAGCGTAAGATATGTGGAAGAAATCCTCAATGATCACGTTGGTCCATTTATGGTCAATTTAGGTGAGGATGCTATATTTATGCATGACAATGCCCGACCTCATACAGGTAGGATTGTCAATGACTACCTTCAAGAGATGAACATTACTCGTATGGAGTGGCCAGCGCGCAGCCCGGATATCAACCCGATCGAGCATGCTTGGGACGAGCTAGGCAGATGCGTAAAACAACGAAACCCTCCCCCAATCACGCTTCGTGAGCTCAAAATTGCTCTCACAGAGGAATGGGAGAATATTCCCCAAAATCGTATAAGGAACTTGGTGTACAGCATGCCAAACCGCGTAAACGCAGTAATGGAAGCACGAGGAGGCAATACGAAGTATTAAAATTCAAGAAAATCGTAATAAAGTTCAAACATTTCATGTTTCCTATTTTTGTTTTAAGGAGAGATCAGCAGTTTTTTTCTTTATGTAATTTTGTGTTAATAAAATGTATGGTGACTCATATTTTTTTAACTTTCATTTAAGGAGTATTACATTGTCTATTAAATACAATTTATTGCATTAACCTATCATTTTTAGTTTCCGAGATTTTTAACATTCTTTAAGTGACCCGGATTCATTGCTCTCGAGTGTATTTGACCATTGTAAATGCATTTGGAATTACTTAGCATATAGGTCCTTTTTGTATTTACTCTTATCTTCTAATAAATATAAAATCGTTCCGTTGTCCAATAGCATTCTTAGGGAGAAAATAAATAAAAATTGGACCGCATTTCCAGACTCATATTACTCGTAAGGTCAATAAAATGCGCTAACATAGAAGCAGAACTGAATGCAAAGAGTTCCGTATTAAAATACTTCTTCATAACCTACAATCGCTGACAAGGCATATTTAAAATATTTTTTGAAGACATTTGTAGCTTGTAATTTTTTAAAGTGACAAAGTGATTAATTAATTTGTAGCTAGTGTAAAATAGCAGCAATCCTTCAAACTTAAGAGTTTTGTAATAGGCGACTAATACGATTGGAGGCAATCACCATAAACCTTTAAAGCTCCAACCAGTCAGCTAATCGTAGAGATTGTGTCAAAATCTCCCTAATTTGGGAGAAACTTCCATTCATCTCAAGTCTTTTAGCTAAAGTGATGATGATGATGATGAAGGATCAAATGTTATAGTTTTTAGTTTATGTATCGTCGAGATTACGTAATGTTTACATTTCAAGTGTGCGTGTGACGCCACAAACTTACTATAAAATATATATAAAATCCTTACTATTTAGCAAGGCAAAGTTGCTTAAAATACTCACGAGCCCAAAGTAGTGTGACACGCCGGAGCATGGACTCGGATCTATGCAGACCTTGAGACATAACATAACGTAGAATTTTTAATCAAATTTTAATTCTTAAATTCGAGTTAAGACGACTGCCACTCATAAACTCTCGAATAAAGTAACCACGAGTTTTTGGATGAATTTTTTTAAGCACATGTATTAAAGACAAAAAGTTCTACAAATGAAACCATTTTTTTCTATCACATATTTTTCTAAGACATCACACCATACTGCACTACATTTTAAATACCACTCCACAACATTGCTCAAAAGGTCCACACTTAGGCACTGGTTATTACAAAAACCGACTCAAGAGCACAATAGACTCAAGTACTCAAGCCGAGTTATTACGGCAACTCAATTGGCTCGTAATATGTTATGCGAGTGGAGACTTGTGGTTAGGGTCTAGGCCTAAAATGTTCCTGAAGTCATGTTATTTACTAGACAACATTGTCCATTCATTCAATTTTCAATCTGTGTTCTCATTTACTGCAAACCTTTTTACTTTTTCGGGTCAATCGTTCGCAGAGAAATTTCCAGAAGGCTTATTACAAGGTCAACCGATATCAATTTCGTAATGAATCGAGTTTCTATTTTAGTGTTTAGACTAACTGACCTCATTTCTTGCTCATTAATCCTCTTTTACCCTCATTGCTGGCAAAAACTCACAATACTAAAAGTGATTATTGATTTTGTTACGATATAAAATCATTCGATCAGCATAACATATAGATCCCCGTTAGTGCTGCGGACCAACCCTGCTTATGTGCTCATCAGTCAGCGTCCATGAAGTGGCGCGTGCACACGTTTTTGATTCGTGTGTCCGAGTGACTGAGTGAGTTTTAAGTAAAATGACATCTAAAGTTATAAAATGTGCTAATTGCAACGTAGTTATAAGTGAATTGTTGGCATTTATTCAAAATAAAATAAATGTCATGGACGAGGAGGGGCTAGTGCGAATTTGTTCCTCAGCCTATACGTCAGAAGAAATAGCGGAAGCTAAATGTTTATTATTAGACTCCGTGCCTTCAATTAAGCGGAGAATAGTAAGGAAACGAGATGGAAAGGTCCAACGGGATCTAGAAGATATAATCTGTCTTTTCAAAGCGACTGATCCTGACGTAACTCCCATTTTTGTGGCTCGAGACTTGAATAAACTCCCACCGGTAACATTTGATCACTTAGACGTGACAAGTTTGTTGAAAGACATTGTGTTATTAAAAAGCGAATTAAAAGAAGTTAAAGAAAATTACGCTAGTATTGAACAATTGAATCAGCTAAGAAGTGTTGTGGAGAGCATTTACGTAATTTCCCCGACTCGCCACTCCAAGTGCAATGATATGAACATAAATATTAAACGAGGCGCCCATTTGCTAAATGATAGTGTTGATAACATAAGTGGACCGGCGGGATTCATAACATTGTCAGCTGAGAGGGTACATATGAAAGACAATGCAGCTCTGCTACCGCCGTCCGTTCCGTTACGACTTGTGCCTATGATGTCGAGCGAGACCGAGAGCGTGGCGACCGCCGCCGAGTGCAATCCTGAGAGAGAACGCTGTGCTGTCACTGTCGACAGCGGAATGAATGAATCGGCAGCTATTATGACTAATGCGATGTCTGAGTCCGATAACAATTATGTATCTACGCCGCCGCTGCCGCAGAAAGATCCGTCTTATGTTCCAACTGCGCTGCGATATGCAACTGTGGCTTCGAAACAGAAAGAGTACCCTCAGAACGACCAAAATAATACGGATTGGAAATTAGTGCAGAGAAAACATAAACAAAAGAACCGGTTTAGCGGTAAAATGGGAACGGCGAGTGATGACATTAAATTTAAAGCAGCTGACTCCTTAGTACCAATATTTATCACTAATGTTCATAAGGAAACACAGGAAAGTGATATTATACAGTATATACAATGCAAGACGCAGGAAAGGGTATCATTGTTTAAACTTACATCAAAGCGTGATAAAGGTCATAATGCTTATAAATTATTTGTGCCAAAAATAAAATTACACTTATTTTTGGATAGCACGTTATGGCCAAAAGGAATAATTTTTAGACGATTTGTACATTTTCGATACGAAGTACTAGACGCTGCTCAGGCTAAAAATAAATATAGTAAATAATGGTTTCTATAAATCATAATAATGCCTGTATATCATTAGTTACGTTTAACTGTAAGTCGATAAAAAGATCTATCGAAGGTGTCAGACAATTATGCAAGACAGTGGATTTAATAGCTTTGCAGGAGACTTGGCTTTTTCCACATGATTTACCTTATCTAGGAACTGTGGATACTGACGTTGGCTATACTGGTACATCTGCAATAGACATTGAGGCGGGCTTAATTGTGGGACGGCCGTACGGAGGTGTTGCATTGCTGTGGAGAAAGAGTGTGTTTCCTAATGTATCTGTGATCCCGTGTTCCAATCCGCGTATATGTGCTGTTAGAATAGAACTTATAGATAAACCTTTGATTGTATGCAGTATTTATATGCCTACGGATTGTCGTGGCAATTTAAATGAGTTTACAGACTGCCTTAGTGTATTGAACGCAATAATTGAAGATCAAGGTGTGGAATCGGTTTGGATTCTGGGCGATTTTAATGCTCACCCAAATGAATTATTTTATAAAGAGTTGTGTCTTTTCTGTGATGATCAATCATGGATTTGTGCTGATGTAAGTTTATTAGACATTTTTTCAGATACTTATACTTATATTAGTGAATCTAATGGCAGTAGGAGATGGTTGGATCATTGTCTGGTTACCGAATCTGCTTGGCAATGTGTTACTGGTGCTAATGTTATGTACGATATCTTTTGGTCCGACCATTTCCCGTTGGTTATTACTTGTAATTTAAATGCAATTAGAAGTAAAATTAAGAAAGATGATTTTATACCTAATTCCATAAAATGGGGTGATAGATCTTGTGGACAGGTTGACAAATATTACAAGTTGTGTCATGAAAGACTCAGATGTATTGATTTTCCGGACGAGATACAAAATTGTTGCTATAATCACTGTGATATTGAAGAACATAAAACGGTTATTGATAACCTCTATAGTCGAATAGTGTCTATTATGGCTTGTTCTGCATCTGACTCTTATAATGTTAAGCGTATGGTAAAATGCAACCGAAAATTTCGGAAAATTCTAGGCTGGAATAAGCACGTAGGTGATGCTCACAGGGAGGCTAGTTCTAGGTTTCTTGTGTGGGTTGATTATGGAAAACCCAAAAGTGGACGGTTCTATGAGGAAATGGTACAGAGTCGAAAAGTTTTTAAAGGGAAGTTGAAATGGTGTCAAAGTCATCAGGAGCAGATTCAAATGGATGCTCTGGCATCACTTCACAGCAACCGGGAATTCGGAAAATTTTGGAAGTCTACTAGTAAAATGAATCCTAGACCGAGCCTTCCTGTGAGTGTAGATGGCTTTAGTGATCCAATGTCTATAGCTAACTTGTTTAAGAGTCACTTTGTTGTGAAATCACCTTTAAATCCCACTAAGTCTGTGTCTGGTGCTGAGCCATCAGGTGGTCCTGTGAGAATTATAACTGGTACCTCAATTGGAAAGATAATTAAATCTATGACTCGCGGAAAATCTCCGGGACATGATGGACTCAGCATAGAACACCTACAAAATGCGGGGCCGCACCTCCCTAGGGTTCTGGCACTGTTGTTTAACGTTTGTTTGATGCATACATATTTGCCACATGAACTAATGAAAACTATAGTAGTTCCCATTACTAAAAATAGAACCGGTGACGTGTCAGTCAGTTCGAATTACAGGCCCATTTCTTTAGCAACTATCGTAGCTAAGGTCTTTGATGGTGTGCTGGACTCCCAACTGAGTAAATATTTAAATATAAATGAACTTCAGTTTGGCTTTAGGCCTGGCCTTTCTACAGAAAACGCTATACTGACCCTCAAACATACTATCGGGCATTACACGAATAGAAAGACGCCAGTCTATGCCTGTTTTCTAGACCTATCCAGGGCGTTCGATTGTGTCGATTACAATAAACTGTGGATAAAATTGAGACAGGTTGGCTTACCGGCTGAGTTTATTTCGATTTTTAAATACTGGTATGGTAACCAATCTAATACTGTAAGATGGGCCAATGCTTACTCTGATGAGTATATAATGGAGTGTGGAGTGAGGCAAGGTGGACTAACTTCTCCAAAGTTATTTAACCTATACGTAAACGCGCTGATCGAGGGGCTTAGCAGCACGCGAGTCGGTTGCCACGTCGGGAGTGTATGCGTCAACAATATCAGCTACGCGGACGACATGGTGTTGCTGGCCCCCTCGATCAGTGCCCTCAGAAGGCTTTTAAATATTTGCGAGTCTTACGCAACTGAGCATGGGTTGCTTTACAATAAAACCAAAAGTGTTTATATGGTTTTCAAAGCGAGAACTAAATGTCCTGATATTGTGCCTCCCATAGGTCTGTACGGAGCACCACTTAGTAAGGTGACTCAATTTAAATATCTGGGTCACATTATTACAGATACGTTGACGGATGATGCCGATATTGAGAGAGAACGGAGGTCACTGTCTAAAAGGGCCAATATGTTGGCCCGCAGGTTTGCTCGATGTTCTGACACTGTTAAAATAACACTTTTTAAGACTTATTGCACATCATTTTACTCGAGCAGCCTTTGGGTCAATTTTACGCAAAAATCATACCGCGGACTTCGCGTTCAATATAATAACGCCTTCAGGGCACTGCTGAGGCTGCCGCGACATTGTAGTGCATCAGGAATGTTTGCGGATGCGCAGGTCGACAGTTTCCCGGCCATACAGCGCAAAAAAGCAGGTTCTCTCCTTAGACGGGTTCGGGGCAGCCGCACCAGTGTTATGGAGCGTATAGCTAATTGTGGGGACTGTCCGCTGATTAGCCATTTAGTTTATAGTGTAAAGTCAGTTTTTAATATAATTTACTAACATAGAAAGTAAGTCAATTGTATACTAACACCATTGGATCTTTGTTGTCTTATGAATAAATAATAATAATAATAATAATAATAATTAACCAAATCCAAATTCTTGTAGGGTAAACCTGTGCGGTTTAAATGTGAAGATCATAAGACATTTGTACAAATTTATATATTATACCAAATGTTTACAAAAAACTGTGCTTAGTTTGGTAATAAATAGCCGGTCCTTCGAGTAGCATCACCGCAAACAAAATCATAATAAAGATTTTCTTAATGCTGAAATCAGGTCTTCTTTAGTACTGAAATACCATAGGAAGAGGTACTAACACGACGCTCATTATCCACAAGCCTTGACTTCTCATTAAGCACAAATTACTACTTCTATAATTACACAATAGAAAAAAGATACTAAAGGAATTTTATTTCTCTGCCACTGGCAGAGTCCTTCTTTAGCAATGCCGTTATTCGCAATTTTCCGCATCTAGAGGCACTGTGCACTTCGTTAATTGCATGATTTTTCTGTATTTTAGGATGATACTCGAATAATCATGATTGGAGCTTACTGTTAAAATATATATTTAATATAATTTTAATACATTTGTGTATACAAATTATAAATCAAAATACTAAATACAAATCATTAAAAAAGATATTATAATAAAACTTATAAATAATCGACTTGTAACAAAATTAATTTGTTTCAAGAAATAGCTTATTTATATTAACGTTCGTTTCTTAATTTAATAGCATTTGCTTTTGTATTCTATTTTTAATTGAAAGTTATTAAAAATTTACTAATATTTTTTCTTATAATTATCTCTTTAGAGAAAATATGTAGCAGTTAATTGTTTAAATAACAAAACACATAATGATTATTAAAAAATGGTAAATGGCTTAAAGGAATTTAATTTTATAGTTAAAATTACAAGGACGCCAATATAGGTTGAGTAAAGACTTATTATAAAAATGTGACTTTCAGTAAATAATTTCAATGTTCAATTCATTTCAACTTCAGAAAACCCAAAAAATAATGTTATAAGACTACAGCCTCCGAATTTGATAAATGTAATTCTCAAGTTATGACGAGTGCCATTCGGTACTACCTGAATGGAATATGAAAAAAGTATATGTATAAGTAAAGGTGGTCTGTCAAAACCAATTCCCGGCAAAGAATCCAGCTATGCTGGGTTTGTCGCCAAGTAATTAATCTTCTTTGAGAAATGGGCCCGAAGATGCAGGCCGATACTTTGATGAATAGATTTTTGCTTCTTACCAACTCCTTCGTCGCGATCATTCTCATTGATCTATGGTTGCTTTTTATTTGCTTCTAGAAGTGGTACACATTTTTTTATATCAACGTCATTTTTAAGAATAACTTATTATTTTGTAATAATTATTATTAGTGTTGCCCAAATGCAAGAACAAGACGAGACTTAGCCAGTCTTGGTCTTGGTCTTGCGCCAATACACCTGGTCTTGGTCTTGGTCTTGGTCTTGCGCTTGCAGTCTTGGTCTTGGTCTTGGTCTTGCAGCAAGAGTCTTGCAAGTCTTGCAATTACCTATTAGTCTATTGCTATTTATTAAAGTTTACTTTAAATCTTAGAAAAACGTATTAGAATTGGAACATTGTGAGCTTGAATTAACATAGCCATAGTAAAGATCAATCAGATTAATAAATAACTGAAGATTTGATAAGAAAGTCGAAAAATCAACTGACCTATATGTCGTTTTCCATGGAAGTAACTGTTTCTTAATAAACATTTATGATTTATAAGCTTACATTTGCTAAAACATGTAAAAAAACAAATTAATTACAATAACTTGACTGTATTTTAAATAACAATGTCTGTCTAGAAAGAGATTGAACCCTCAACTTGCATGAAATTTAATAAAAGAGTTTTATGATTTATCATTTATTTCAATCAAAAATAAAATACAACACAAATCAAACATAACAGTACACAACAGCTTTATCATTAGGTTATGTTACTTTATATCAATTCTTTTGACCAAGAATTAATACAAAGTAACCATCTGGCTGACTCATCACTTAACCTATTTCTATGTTTTCTAATTACTAATGATGCTTTAGAAAATAATCTCTCAGCAGGTACTGAAGTTGCAGGTATTGAGAGAAAATCACGGGCCATCTTCGATAAAGTCGGATACTCTGTCTCATGCGTCCTCCACCAATCTAAAATGTCTTCCGAGCTGGCAGTTCTTGGTTTTCTCAGGTACTCCTCCAACTCGTCTATCACTAAGCCTTGAAGACAAGATCCAGATGACGTCGAGGGACATTCATAGAGTTTATCAAAGTCTATAATGTCTTCATCTTCATCACATACTTTATTTTCTTTTCTTGGCAATTCCAGAGATTTGTTCAGTGAGTGTAGACTTTTATATTCTTCATAAAGTTCATTGAACTTGCGCAGACTTTCTGTTTTAAGTTGCTTCCCCCACATTGTCAGGTCAAAAGTCTGAGCCTTATGCCTTGGGTCTAAAATTAAAGAAGTACAATAAATCCAGTTGCTCTTCTTATAATGTTTAAGCATTTTGTCTCGAGCTGCTTGGAAAGCTAGAATGAGCCTTTCATCCACTTCAGATCGATTAGGTTTCTCATCTAACTGTTTTACCATGGATTCAATTTTATCTAGCAAGAGATTGAATGATACAATGACTAGCGGTAATGTAACATATTTGTCTCCACCAAGTTTTGTACTTAAAAGTTTAAAGTTTATTAGAAATTTATGTAATTTTTCGAGTACCTGCCATTCACTAGCTGTGATTTGAAAATCATTCAATTCGGTGACAGAACTGCACAATATGTTAATGCCCGCTCTCACTTTTAAACCAAATCCAATCATATCATGTGTGGAATTCCATCTTGTTGGACAGTCAAGAATGGCATTTAGATTTGATGGCACGCCAGCTGCTTCACAAGCAGACTGAAACTTCTTCTTCACTATCTCACTTCTTTTTATTTTACTGGAAATACTGCGTAACTTTGTTACAGATGTACGCGAGTCAGCAATATTTGGTGCATATTCTTCATCTTCCTCAGTTTCGTCTGCATAGTCTTCATACTGCTGATCTTGCGCGTTAGTGTCAGACTCACAGTGTAATGCTAAGGTCTCTAATAAATCTTGTACACCAAGGTTTAAAATGTGAGCAAAGCACCGGAAATGTTGATTGTCTGAATCAAAGTGTGGCAACTGTTTGCCCAGTTCATACATAAATTTGGTATTTGCAGTTGCGTTGTCGACCGTGATACCTTGTATTTTATCAATTATGCCATATTCCAATAAACATTCATGGAAAATCGTTGCAATATCTTCCCCAGTATGTCGACCGCGTGATGGTATAAAATCAAGAACTACAGATCGATACTTCCATTCGTTGTCTATATAATGCATAGTAACCCCGTAGTAACTCCTACCAGCAATTGACGTCCACCCATCAATGGTAAATGACATTTTAGATGATAATTGTTGAAGTCGTTCCTTGAGATTAAATTGGAGCTCTTCAAATCGCTCTTTGACTTTCCTTCTAAGTGTAGACCTTTTAGGAAACTCCATATTAGGGCAAATACGTCGAAAATATACTTGTGTAGCTTCGTCATCGAAAAATGAGAAGGGAAGATATTTTTTCACTACCCAATCAACTGTAGCTGTCGTGATGTTGTCACTGCTGTTTTCCGACTGAAATAAAACAATAAATCTTGTGTTATTATTTAAAACATACTAGGTTTGAGCGTTTAGGAGGAGGAGGTTTGTTGTTGTTAAATCGAGAAAATCGTTAAATTGACATTTGTTATATTAAGGTTGCACTGTACTGTAATTTACCAAAATAAAGTACTTAGTTGTTACTGGCCGATTATGAAAACAAATGAAAATATAGGTGTTTATAAAAATATTTAAGACGATAATTACATACTTAATATGTCGCACCCCTAGATGAAAACACCACTAACTCAAAAATACTTACGTAAGTTAATGGCGTTTTTGAAAGTATCGCATGAACAGCTACGCGGAGTTAAAATTCCCGTAGCGACAATTTCGACCATTGTTAAAAATGACGCGAAATATGTACCTATGTATTACTATTTTATCAATATCTATAAAATATTCCGAAGTCAGTTTAAAGTCATTTGTTCAAAAAAGACTTTTTTGAGTTCCTGGAGTTTTCATATAAAAAAAATATATTCTTACCTGTCCACTTCTTCCAGCGGTTACTAAAAAGCTTGTGATATCTCCACTTAATTTTGGTTTAACAGGAAGAAATATTTGTGATTCCTTTTTGTGGAAAGATATTAGATGTTTCCTTAAGCCTGAAGTGTTTCTGTTTTTCATTTTTATTTCAGTCTTTTTATGTTGGCACAATTTACACAAGGCAGTTTGGGATGCATGAATTATTTCGAAAAACTCCTCAAATTTGCTTTTGGGTCTTTTAGATCTGTGACTCAAACTCTCGTTACTCGGACTAGAATAATTTGAATCTTCGTCACTCATATTAAATTGTACACGTGATACGTTTTTAGAAAACAACAAGAATTAGTAAAAACAATTATTAAGTTAGACTCGAAGCACAGCTCAATTGGAAATGACTGGAATTAAAATAATTCCTTTGTTTATAGTACGTTTCCTTGCTTTCTACCGCGCCGCCTCGCCACGTGCCGGCTCTATTAAAAGGATGCCGCCGCAAATCAAACGATGCCGCGTGCGGCGTACAAACACAGATTATTACCTACTTGTACAGACGCGACGCGTGAATAAAATATATGTAAAGAATTAGTGCCAATCACTATTCTTTACATATAAGTGAATGTTTTGGCGTACATCTATACTAATCTATACTAATATTATAAAGCTGAAGAGTTTGTTTGTATGTTTGATGACAGAAGTTTTAAAATAAATAAATAAATCCTGAACGTCACTATACCTCCAAAGTTACTATTCTTCGTGGGCGAAGTCGCGGGCACTGCTTGTAAATACTTTTTTTTTTTTTTTATTTATTTTTTTTTATTTATTTATTTCATATACAAGAAAAAAAAATACAAAGATACAATTTAGTCCCACAAAACCGACTTGTCGGTTTGACTGAGGGATCTTTAGTCTCTTAGCTTATAATTATAATTATGTAGGTATATAATACAACTATAACTGTATCAGGTAAAGTTAAGTGCACAATAATTGGATTTAGACTGAATTACAACAAACTGAAGGAAAATTTAGCGGTGATAATAATAAGATACAATTGTTGTAAGATATAAAATACGTGTGTAAAAAACAACCACGCCTCCGAGCCCTCAGATGGGCTCGGAGGCGTGGTTGTTTTTTACACACGTATTTTATATCTTATAGAAATATTGCATTGTGAATGCAAAAAAATAAATAAAAACATACAATTGTTGTGTTAAATAGTAGTCATCAGATAATCTTTTAATATTTTTTTAAATTTATTTTTATCCGTTTCACATCTAATAGTTTCGGGCAACGAATTAAGAAGATATGGTATACGCTTCTGTAAAGTTCTGTCACCAAAATAATTTTGAACCCTAGGAATTACAAATTTCTTTTTTGAAGTGGCTCTAGTGATCTGGTTATGATTTATGTATTCAAAAGTGGAGACACACTCTCGGCTGCCGTGATTATTTACTAATA
The DNA here is from genome assembly GCA_927399485.1 of Calamotropha paludella. Classification (NCBI taxonomy): domain Eukaryota; kingdom Metazoa; phylum Arthropoda; class Insecta; order Lepidoptera; family Crambidae; genus Calamotropha; species Calamotropha paludella. Next base: position 10,772,689 of record OV656803.1, on the reverse strand, counting down.
ATAAATCGCAGGCTTTTTATTTTATTAGTAGGTAAGTACCTACGCTTTTTATATTATTTTATTAATTATGTAGAATTTTTTTACACGTTTCAAGTATATTTAAAAGTGGCTACAATATTTATCAAACGGGTGATATTTGAACACTTTTTTGCTATTTTTTCTTGTAAAAACTTAAGAAATATAATGACTAAATGTACAATAATAGTACCTAAGTAATTAGTTTAAAACCATATAATCAATATTATAATATATACTTACTAGAATAAATTATTATGACATCTACTACCTATCCTTACCATTTTATTCTAATCATAATACTACTTGCGTGATCAGTATAATGTATTCATTTTCATTATAAGCACTCTGAAACTTATTTATTCTTTGGAACACCTGTAGGTACTCTTAAAATTCGAAATTATTTTGCATGAGTATACCTACGCCTACGCCCTGTGGCGGCAATCAAATAGTGTCAAATGTTGTGATTTCGGCGCGGCGGCAACGATTGTTGTATATGATTTCAAAAGAAGCCGCCGGCGCGTGTATTATAACCATGTGCTTCCGAAAAGCAGCAAATTTCTTTGAGAAGTAAGTACAAAACCTTTGATGCCGCATTATCAAAGTGCCGATGGTTAAAACATAACTATGCATGCACTCAGTTTGATTTTAATGGATATTTTTTTATTCGCTATGTAGGTATGTTTATGGTATTAGTCGTAATGCGCATAGATCCAGTTTTTCATATTCTTTGATACAGTTTTTTGCGTCTCATAGAATTCCTAAGCGTACCTATACACCGAACTGTTACACCTAACTACTCCGTGAAATAGCGCTAAGTCCTAGCTGCAAGACGCAAGAGTCTTGCAGGCTTAGTCTTGTTCTTGCTCAAGTCTTGCACGGTCAGTCTTGGTCTTGGTCTTGCTAAAAATACGCGGTCTTGTTCTTGGTCTTGGTCTTGCAAAAACGCAAGAACAAGACCAAGACTGCAAGACCAAGACTGAATTTGGGCAACACTAATTATTATTTAGTTAGATTTTGGCTTAGAAACTAACCCAATAACTTGAAAATGAGGTCGTCAAAAAATCAATTATTCTTAAGTTGTGTTACACTACAAAACTAATGCTTTAGTGTTTCAATTTATAATCAATTTATTTTTAACGCGTGTAGCGGATTGTTACTCCAAGTGTATCAGAGAAAATCCTGTAATTCCTCCCTTTTAAACTTAGTATCCAATAACCAAGTCAAAGGCTGTGCTTGATGCTAAACACAACCCAAGGCTGTTAGGACACCAGTGATTTCCTAAGTCTGTCAACTGTAACAATTCCCCGGCATTTTAAGCGATTTCATTCCAAATCATCTTCAAATCACTATAACCGTACCTGTCTTGTATCATTTTTTGATTCATTTATAAAACTGTAACTTGTTGCGTCCAGTAATAATAAGGTTATATCTTTGTGTTGCCAATTTCCAACTAAGTATGCGGGCCGTGCCAGGAAAGGGAGCAGGCCAATTTCGGTGAATGATTATTTCTATCCCAACAAGACAAATGTCAGCGGGAAATATCAATTCAGTACAGTTCCATCTTATCAACGATGTTTCTGAGCAACAATTTAAAATAAGATCTCCCCTTAAATTTTAAACAAATTTGAATTTATCAAGAAACAGTTTACACATAATTTAGATTTATGAATAACAAAAATGTAAATTTAAACGCAACACAAAAAAGACCAGTTTTGATTAAAAGGAGATATCGAATGAAATGCTTCATAAAAGCATAACTTTATGCGTTATTCAAAAAACGTTGTTTCCTGCAATAAGTAACCGAAAAAACGTAACAGAAAAATTATTTTTTAAACTGTATCCTGATTACAAGCAAAATTTTTTAATCAATAGTCAATCGACAAAACATTTTTGTCACCAATTGTTCCCCAGCAAGTGATTGTATTAAATGACTAGATAATCATAGAATGTTTTCTTATATATTAAGTGATTATTATTATTTACATAACATTTAAATTACTATTTATGTCACAATAGCAAAAAAATAAACATGTTTTAAGAAAATGAAGTTAATGAATAGCAATCCACGAGATTCATCTAAAATAAAAACATTATGCAATAGACGCGATGGGTCATGAGTTTACTTGATATTCTTGAGAACAAACAAAACAAAATATAATCAATATATTCACAACGTTCGCACACGACAGGTTCAACATGACTTGAAATAAAAAATATAACAACATACTTTTCGCTCTGCCAAATATCAAATCTTAAATATTTATATTTTATTTTCAATAACGTTTTTTCTAGAATGAAGCAAAAAATTCTTAATATCACACGGGTTCTACACTACTCGCTTACTAGTGAAAAATTATTTTCATTGGAATATAATTTTTTCATCCGCTAGCCTGTATATAATAAAACTGTTTTCGTTCTGCTAAATTTCAAATTGTAAATATTTCTAGTAATATTAGTAATAATATTATTGAAGAAGAAATATTTCTTGTAATATTTCTTTTTCAATAATATTATTACTGGAATGAACCAAAAAATTATTAATGGCATACGGGTGCTACAGTTCCCATAATACCAGCGTCATTGCCACGCTGTAGGGCCACGGTAAGAATCTGAAATAAATGACCCGCAACGGTGATCGTTTAACTAACGATTACCTACATTTCTTATCAAACCTTTGCCTCCGGTCCCCACACGCTAGAAATTGCAATCTCAACCGTAAACGATTTTTATTAATGTCAATTTAAATTTAAAATAAAATACATTGCATTTCTTTCTTTTCCGTAGATTTTTCTAGTTATTGTTTACATAGAAATAATCTTTAAAATATGTTTCTAATGAGTTTTTCTATCAGTGCCTTGAACGTAACAACTTTCACTGTGACTAGTATAAATAAACACGTATGATTAGTAAAAACATCAAGACGAAAGCAAATTTGAAATTACCTGCTTTACAACTCGCGACTTGCTCCTTGTTTTAATAGTTATATAACTATATAACTGTAAACACTTACACAAAAAATATAAAAGTAATCAATCGATTAAGTTATATTTGCGATGACCATGTCATGCCATGCGATGCCACCTATGAAATGTCATTTTTTTTAATAAGATAAAAATTACTTTTTAACTAGGCCTGGTGAATCCCTTAATCGGGTTTCACCAGCCTCTGGGAAAATGTTGATAAGCAATCTTTCTTTGCCCTTTTGTCTGTACGACCGTATGACAGAGAGGCTGGTATTTGATTAGAGCTCATTTGAAAAATAAATTTGGTCACACAATGAAGAAAGCTAGTAAATCCACTGGTACATTTATATGGAGTTTAATTTATGGTTTTCTGAAAAGCGACGTTGTCTAGTTTATTCTTTTGTTGAATAAGGCGATGCCACCTGATTTTTGGACATTGCTTATTCCCATATAACCTTGTCAAGTAGTCTTGCTCACTGATACCATTGACAAATATAATATCTCAGGTGTTTGCTTGTTTGTTTTGCCCCATTCATTTCACAGTTTAGGAAACAATATTTGAACATGTCGGTTTATACGTAGGAAAATCGTTTTCCGCTACCCATGGATAGTTATCCTACACAATTGGAAACCGAACATTCACTGTCCGATCAATTACACAGCCTGTCATCTCTGCATATTAGTGTTGCCCAAATGCAAGAACAAGACGAGACTTAGCCAGTCTTGGTCTTGGTCTTGCGCCAATACACCTGGTCTTGGTCTTGGTCTTGGTCTTGCGCTTGCAGTCTTGGTCTTGGTCTTGGTCTTGCAGCAAGAGTCTTGCAAGTCTTGCAATTACCTATTAGTCTATTGCTATTTATTAAAGTTTACTTTAAATCTTAGAAAAACGTATTAGAATTGGAACATTGTGAGCTTGAATTAACATAGCCATAGTAAAGATCAATCAGATTAATAAATAACTGAAGATTTGATAAGAAAGTCGAAAAATCAACTGACCTATATGTCGTTTTCCATGGAAGTAACTGTTTCTTAATAAACATTTATGATTTATAAGCTTACATTTGCTAAAACATGTAAAAAAACAAATTAATTACAATAACTTGACTGTATTTTAAATAACAATGTCTGGCTAGAAAGAGATTGAACCCTCAACTTGCATGAAATTTAATAAAAGAGTTTTATGATTTATCATTTATTTCAATCAAAAATAAAATACAACACAAATCAAACATAACAGTACACAACAGCTTTATCATTAGGTTATGTTACTTTATATCAATTCTTTTGACCAAGAATTAATACAAAGTAACCATCTGGCTGACTCATCACTTAACCTATTTCTATGTTTTCTAATTACTAATGATGCTTTAGAAAATAATCTCTCAGCAGGTACTGAAGTTGCAGGTATTGAGAGAAAATCACGGGCCATCTTCGATAAAGTCGGATACTCTGTCTCATGCGTCCTCCACCAATCTAAAATGTCTTCCGAGCTGGCAGTTCTTGGTTTTCTCAGGTACTCCTCCAACTCGTCTATCACTAAGCCTTGAAGACAAGATCCAGATGACGTCGAGGGACATTCATAGAGTTTATCAAAGTCTATAATGTCTTCATCTTCATCACATACTTTATTTTCTTTTCTTGGCAATTCCAGAGATTTGTTCAGTGAGTGTAGACTTTTATATTCTTCATAAAGTTCATTGAACTTGCGCAGACTTTCTGTTTTAAGTTGCTTCCCCCACATTGTCAGGTCAAAAGTCTGAGCCTTATGCCTTGGGTCTAAAATTAAAGAAGTACAATAAATCCAGTTGCTCTTCTTATAATGTTTAAGCATTTTGTCTCGAGCTGCTTGGAAAGCTAGAATGAGCCTTTCATCCACTTCAGATCGATTAGGTTTCTCATCTAACTGTTTTACCATGGATTCAATTTTATCTAGCAAGAGATTGAATGATACAATGACTAGCGGTAATGTAACATATTTGTCTCCACCAAGTTTTGTACTTAAAAGTTTAAAGTTTATTAGAAATTTATGTAATTTTTCGAGTACCTGCCATTCACTAGCTGTGATTTGAAAATCATTCAATTCGGTGACAGAACTGCACAATATGTTAATGCCCGCTCTCACTTTTAAACCAAATCCAATCATATCATGTGTGGAATTCCATCTTGTTGGACAGTCAAGAATGGCATTTAGATTTGATGGCACGCCAGCTGCTTCACAAGCAGACTGAAACTTCTTCTTCACTATCTCACTTCTTTTTATTTTACTGGAAATACTGCGTAACTTTGTTACAGATGTACGCGAGTCAGCAATATTTGGTGCATATTCTTCATCTTCCTCAGTTTCGTCTGCATAGTCTTCATACTGCTGATCTTGCGCGTTAGTGTCAGACTCACAGTGTAATGCTAAGGTCTCTAATAAATCTTGTACACCAAGGTTTAAAATGTGAGCAAAGCACCGGAAATGTTGATTGTCTGAATCAAAGTGTGGCAACTGTTTGCCCAGTTCATACATAAATTTGGTATTTGCAGTTGCGTTGTCGACCGTGATACCTTGTATTTTATCAATTATGCCATATTCCAATAAACATTCATGGAAAATCGTTGCAATATCTTCCCCAGTATGTCGACCGCGTGATGGTATAAAATCAAGAACTACAGATCGATACTTCCATTCGTTGTCTATATAATGCATAGTAACCCCGTAGTAACTCCTACCAGCAATTGACGTCCACCCATCAATGGTAAATGACATTTTAGATGATAATTGTTGAAGTCGTTCCTTGAGATTAAATTGGAGCTCTTCAAATCGCTCTTTGACTTTCCTTCTAAGTGTAGACCTTTTAGGAAACTCCATATTAGGGCAAATACGTCGAAAATATACTTGTGTAGCTTCGTCATCGAAAAATGAGAAGGGAAGATATTTTTTCACTACCCAATCAACTGTAGCTGTCGTGATGTTGTCACTGCTGTTTTCCGACTGAAATAAAACAATAAATCTTGTGTTATTATTTAAAACATACTAGGTTTGAGCGTTTAGGAGGAGGAGGTTTGTTGTTGTTAAATCGAGAAAATCGTTAAATTGACATTTGTTATATTAAGGTTGCACTGTACTGTAATTTACCAAAATAAAGTACTTAGTTGTTACTGGCCGATTATGAAAACAAATGAAAATATAGGTGTTTATAAAAATATTTAAGACGATAATTACATACTTAATATGTCGCACCCCTAGATGAAAACACCACTAACTCAAAAATACTTACGTAAGTTAATGGCGTTTTTGAAAGTATCGCATGAACAGCTACGCGGAGTTAAAATTCCCGTAGCGACAATTTCGACCATTGTTAAAAATGACGCGAAATATGTACCTATGTATTACTATTTTATCAATATCTATAAAATATTCCGAAGTCAGTTTAAAGTCATTTGTTCAAAAAAGACTTTTTTGAGTTCCTGGAGTTTTCATATAAAAAAAATATATTCTTACCTGTCCACTTCTTCCAGCGGTTACTAAAAAGCTTGTGATATCTCCACTTAATTTTGGTTTAACAGGAAGAAATATTTGTGATTCCTTTTTGTGGAAAGATATTAGATGTTTCCTTAAGCCTGAAGTGTTTCTGTTTTTCATTTTTATTTCAGTCTTTTTATGTTGGCACAATTTACACAAGGCAGTTTGGGATGCATGAATTATTTCGAAAAACTCCTCAAATTTGCTTTTGGGTCTTTTAGATCTGTGACTCAAACTCTCGTTACTCGGACTAGAATAATTTGAATCTTCGTCACTCATATTAAATTGTACACGTGATACGTTTTTAGAAAACAACAAGAATTAGTAAAAACAATTATTAAGTTAGACTCGAAGCACAGCTCAATTGGAAATGACTGGAATTAAAATAATTCCTTTGTTTATAGTACGTTTCCTTGCTTTCTACCGCGCCGCCTCGCCACGTGCCGGCTCTATTAAAAGGATGCCGCCGCAAATCAAACGATGCCGCGTGCGGCGTACAAACACAGATTATTACCTACTTGTACAGACGCGACGCGTGAATAAAATATATGTAAAGAATTAGTGCCAATCACTATTCTTTACATATAAGTGAATGTTTTGGCGTACATCTATACTAATCTATACTAATATTATAAAGCTGAAGAGTTTGTTTGTATGTTTGATGACAGAAGTTTTAAAATAAATAAATAAATCCTGAACGTCACTATACCTCCAAAGTTACTATTCTTCGTGGGCGAAGTCGCGGGCACTGCTTGTAAATACTTTTTTTTTTTTTTTATTTATTTTTTTTTATTTATTTATTTCATATACAAGAAAAAAAAATACAAAGATACAATTTAGTCCCACAAAACCGACTTGTCGGTTTGACTGAGGGATCTTTAGTCTCTTAGCTTATAATTATAATTATGTAGGTATATAATACAACTATAACTGTATCAGGTAAAGTTAAGTGCACAATAATTGGATTTAGACTGAATTACAACAAACTGAAGGAAAATTTAGCGGTGATAATAATAAGATACAATTGTTGTAAGATATAAAATACGTGTGTAAAAAACAACCACGCCTCCGAGCCCTCAGATGGGCTCGGAGGCGTGGTTGTTTTTTACACACGTATTTTATATCTTATAGAAATATTGCATTGTGAATGCAAAAAAATAAATAAAAACATACAATTGTTGTGTTAAATAGTAGTCATCAGATAATCTTTTAATATTTTTTTAAATTTATTTTTATCCGTTTCACATCTAATAGTTTCGGGCAACGAATTAAGAAGATATGGTATACGCTTCTGTAAAGTTCTGTCACCAAAATAATTTTGAACCCTAGGAATTACAAATTTCTTTTTTGAAGTGGCTCTAGTGATCTGGTTATGATTTATGTATTCAAAAGTGGAGACACACTCTCGGCTGCCGTGATTATTTACTAATAATAAATCGCAGGCTTTTTATTTTATTAGTAGGTAAGTACCTACGCTTTTTATATTATTTTATTAATTATGTAGAATTTTTTTACACGTTTCAAGTATATTTAAAAGTGGCTACAATATTTATCAAACGGGTGATATTTGAACACTTTTTTGCTATTTTTTCTTGTAAAAACTTAAGAAATATAATGACTAAATGTACAATAATAGTACCTAAGTAATTAGTTTAAAACCATATAATCAATATTATAATATATACTTACTAGAATAAATTATTATGACATCTACTACCTATCCTTACCATTTTATTCTAATCATAATACTACTTGCGTGATCAGTATAATGTATTCATTTTCATTATAAGCACTCTGAAACTTATTTATTCTTTGGAACACCTGTAGGTACTCTTAAAATTCGAAATTATTTTGCATGAGTATACCTACGCCTACGCCCTGTGGCGGCAATCAAATAGTGTCAAATGTTGTGATTTCGGCGCGGCGGCAACGATTGTTGTATATGATTTCAAAAGAAGCCGCCGGCGCGTGTATTATAACCATGTGCTTCCGAAAAGCAGCAAATTTCTTTGAGAAGTAAGTACAAAACCTTTGATGCCGCATTATCAAAGTGCCGATGGTTAAAACATAACTATGCATGCACTCAGTTTGATTTTAATGGATATTTTTTTATTCGCTATGTAGGTATGTTTATGGTATTAGTCGTAATGCGCATAGATCCAGTTTTTCATATTCTTTGATACAGTTTTTTGCGTCTCATAGAATTCCTAAGCGTACCTATACACCGAACTGTTACACCTAACTACTCCGTGAAATAGCGCTAAGTCCTAGCTGCAAGACGCAAGAGTCTTGCAGGCTTAGTCTTGTTCTTGCTCAAGTCTTGCACGGTCAGTCTTGGTCTTGGTCTTGCTAAAAATACGCGGTCTTGTTCTTGGTCTTGGTCTTGCAAAAACGCAAGAACAAGACCAAGACTGCAAGACCAAGACTGAATTTGGGCAACACTACTGCATATATCTTGTAGTCTCACTACCTACTAAAATTTCACAAAGGGTCGGGATGGGCACTAACAACGTGAGTGCTTTATATCACAATATACGTATCGTGGTATCATATGCACACATACAAACACACAAATAAAAGTTATTGTAATTTTTATTATATAATCAATAATAACAAAGTTTACTTGTTTGAATACAATTGCTTCATGGCTTTGGAAATACCGGTTAAAAAAGAAGGGCAAAATTAGCAAAGGTACACATACGTAATAAAACTTTAATATTCAAATTAGAAAAAAAAAGTTTTTTTGAATTATCCGACATTTTTAGCATTATCCACTGAAGATGACTTTTTTACTGACAAGTAAAACCGACGAGTGAATGGCATTAGTTTTTAACAGACAATACTATCATGCATAATACGTAGTATTATAATTGAACATTGTTGTGACATGAGTGATGAAAAGGTAAGGCTAAATTTCTTCCTTTGGAATTGTAACTAAAATGGTATAGCACTCACGCATGCACTTTTGTGCTCATTTGACACAAAATTTATATAAATATATAAGATAAGATATTATTACTTTATTTTTATTAATTTGATATTTGTTTTATTGCTCCGCTCGTGTGCTACAACCTTACCTGGAGGAGTATGCTTCATAGCATAAAGTGTTGTAATAAAGAATAAATTATTAAATCTCTATCCTATTCCCTTCTCTCTATGACCTTGTCATTTGATATTCCGCAAGTATACTTTATTCCTTATTCCTTTGAACATAGATAGAAAATTAGTCACCATAGTTAGTTTGCTGAGATACGCAGACGAAAACGTTCCAAAATCATCGGGTCGAATCAACATAAATCTCGATCCACGTTCGAGAGCCTTCTCTCTCACTCGCCTGCATGATACTGATATTTCCTCTACTTTATTCCAACTTAATTAGACCTACTTTTTATACCTACATGTTAATCCAGATCAGTTCGTTCGCCGCGTCTACTTTTTTGTAATATTTTATAATCAGCCCTCCGTCGTTACATCATTACATATTGTCGATTAATACAGAGTAGACATATTAAATATGTTTGTTTGTTAACCATACTTAAATATCAACAAACAAAGACCCACAAAATTCAGCCAGGGCTGAGGAAAATAGGAATAAATGAGGAATCGGATAATAAAGTAAGAAACAAGGTGTTATAATAAAATCAAACAAAATAAAATAAGTAAACACAACTACAATCATGTTTGAAACAATAAAATTCCTTTTAAGGCTGTCTTATAAAAACATGAAACTCTAGTATATTTTTCAGTACAATCTATAGATACCGGGTTATATTAATAAAAGTAATTTATCCATAGACCAGTTACACTCTTATAAATTTAGATAATTTATAATGAAAAATCACTGCCACTCAGCCCTGTGTTCCACTTCGTGCTTTCAAGATAAACAACAGAATATTGTTTGAACAGAGCTTAAAACTAGCTGGCTCCATAGACCAACAACGGACGGCCATTTTACCGGAAATTCGGTCGGGACGCCACGCCACTTCCGACCTTGTCTGTTAAGATCCTATTAAGATCTTAAACCTAACGTCCTCCTTTTTGGCAAGAATATGAAGCTTCACCTCAATAGCTTTGGTTTAATTGTTAAATTTTGTAGATAATATAGTGAATAAATAACCATTAAGCATTCCGGCACACCACCGACGTTTTGACTGATTTTTTCACCGATTTATGTCCAATTTTCTCAAGGACACACCTAACCCAGTTTTCACCGCTAGCTCTTTAGGGAACCGCACATCATTATTTTACAACGTATTATGGACAATGAGACATATGCGATGAGTCAGACACAAAAAAAAAACAATCAAAAGGTAGGTCGTGTGCGGCAACGCCAAGTATCCGTGAATATGCATGTCTGTTGACAAATCAATATAGCGGAAGCTATCGCGTTCTCTCGATAAATTTACTAGGATTCCTAAGTTTTACAGATATCCCGCAGATTTTGAAATATGTTAAATTTACTGATCATCTATCCAAAATTTTAAACTACTTGTATATTCGATAGAACATGGCACTTAAAAGCTTTTGAGGAATTACTGCAATTTAAAAAAAAACAGAGTTTCTCATACTTATCCCATATGTATGTGATATAACAGAATCGCTCTATGCTGTGCGAATGTTTTAAACTTAACATGAACAGAAATTATAAAACCCTAGTCATCTATAAGAATCACATGCTTGTGCATTTGTGTCTATTGAATGTGGTGACAGTGGATAGTGGATAGTATAGACTCGTACAGCAAAATGTGAATGAGTGAACGAGCCGATTAACCATCCCTCATGACAAGTAATTTGTTAAAATAATTAACATGGCAGATCAATTACGGCCAGGGCAGCAGTGTATCGTCGTCGCTTCGCCAGCAAATTTAAGTCAGTGAAAGTCACTAACGCCGATCGGAGTTCTATTTGATTACATGTTACGTAGTAGGACGCTCGATCTGGCTGTAAGCGCTTGTCTCTTGTCATCACAATCGTAAATGTTTTGAAAATTATGGGAAGATAAGATATTGAGACAATATCATTAAACGGTTTAAATTAATTCAAAAATTTGACTTTTCTTTTAGAACTTGAGCATTGGCAAAATATACCAATTGATCCTTTCGCGTTTCAACATAAAGTGTAGTTCAGAAAAAAATAATTAATAACAACAAGTTGGCATCTCTACCAAAGATCAGTTCTAAATTAAAATCCAACAAATCCAACTCTAAAGCTTTCAATTGCTCTAAAACTACTTTTTCACTCCTTAATTTACTTGTACAATTTCGGAATAACGTACATAGCAAGACAATATATTTCTTATCATCTCATACCACTTGTGGACAACAGTCTCAATTTTCATTTTAAATCGAATATTTACATTTTCCTTCGCTCAAACAATTGTTATGGCGGAATAACACATTCGAATCACTAAACTGCTGTATTGCGGGTGGTTTCAACTTAATATTGTTGCCGTGTTACGTTCTTGTGTAAACATACGACAGTGTACAGAGGAATAGTTCACGGGATAATCTGACTTTTTTAGACATTTAACATGATATAATTTACAATTATATATAAACTTTAATTATTTAATTACTCTCACTGAAAGAAAAGTATAGGAGAATATTTATTCATCAACTACAGGTTTTTTTTATAAAAGTAAGTGACCCAATACCCATTCTGTACTTCGGGCTCCGTCACCATCTGGTCCTAAACCTGTTGATTCGATTCCACACAAAAAATATTAAAATCGGTTAAGAACTCTGGAAGTCATGGCGTAACAGACATTGCGCCATTGAAGCTGATCCATGGGAGCTTCACTCACTTCGTTCGCTCAGCTCCAAAAAGATTAGTATTCTTATTGTTATAAAATAATAATACTGAAGTTAGTCACCGGAAACTACAAAATGGGCGGCACCGTTTCTCAAATTATGATCTTATTAATGAAACCACGTTTATGAGGAAACACACAATAATGACATTTAGTATTTAGAACTATTAACAGATGGCGCTAGCTGTACTTAATTTTGATACACAACCAATAGGTCTCTTACTGCGTGCTTCTACCCGCCTACCAAGCGTAAAGATTATAGCAGAACCCCCCATTTCTCAGTTTGGGTTAAGATCATGAGGAATTACTTTGGTCGTGTATCTAGCTCTTATACTTTCGCGTTGTTCTCTAGTTGTAATTTAAACGGATTACTTTTTATGTTTAATCCTAAGGTGTCCTCATCCTCAGTCAACCTGTGAACACGGCTACTGAAATGAATTCGAAATGATAGGATTTTATACATAAAACACATTTAAAACATCAACTTGATACGGGAATCGTTTACAACTGTTGTATTGTTTAGACATCCAATTATCTCGAGATCAGAGCAACATTATGAAGTTGATCAATATTATTTTAATGTCAATTTTGTAAATTAAAAACAATATTCAGAAATTGACCCAGATGTTCAAACAAAAACCGTAGCGTGTTCTTTAGCAATATCGCCCTGTGTATCTACAAGGCCACTATCGCGGTCGACAAGCGCAGTAATAAAAACTAACAGCCGGTGCTGGGTGATAAGGCCGATGCGCTCCTAGGGCGAATATTTCGTAACGCCTTTGTAAGATGCCGCTGGAATAAATAGAAACAGATATTTATTTATTTTTACTTCTCTCTCAATACTTTTGTATACAGTTATATAGTGCGAGAATGCTAACCACCAAATAGCAAAATTGCTTCTCACTTACGCATTATAGATTTGAAAACCCAATTTTGGATGAAAGAGCAATAACAATAAAACAATGGTTTATTTGAATACATTATTGTAAATTCTCTTGTACTCATTATTATGCCTTTTGTATTTAATATTTTCTGTAAATATAATCTTTTTATCAACAGTCAAAATAACAAATTTGTATAATGCATTTGCACTTGCCTTAATTATATTTAGATCGTTAAATAATAATATTAACAAGTTTTCTTATATTTAGACCAATTAGCCTAGCCCATATACTGTTTGGTTTGTGTTGTAGATATATGTTATATATAATTAAGTAACATATATCTACAACACAAACCAAACAGTATATGGGTAACAGTACATTTATATATATATATATATATATAAATTCAGGTACAAATGTTCGTATTCATCTCACATAAATCTTTCCTTTCCGGGACTCGAATCCGAAACCGTTTCGCTTTGAAAGTAGAGTCATTCCAGCTCTGTCAAATCAGTGAATAAATGTGTCGTAGGATATTCAAACAGATTGTATTATTGCGATAATTCAAGTACGAAACGCAATTTTTCATTTTTTTATTTTTCTTTTATTTATAAACCAAGCTTCTGCAACTTATTAAAAATAAAATATTTAAAAGCATAATTCAGTATCTCATCCAATTACAGAATCTCATGATTTTACAAGCAATATAACAAAATACTGTGTAGTTCAACAATCATCATCAAAAAGTTTACTAATTAAACAAGTATGTAGCGGCTTCGCTTCGCTGAGCGTTTTTCACAACCCAAAATGCACGTGTTTACTCTGCCGTGCGGCGCTCCAGACTGTTCGATCGTCCGCCGGGGGGCTGCGCCGTCGCTGCCGCCATGCTTCCCGCCATTCTGGCGCCGCCGCTCGGTATTGCTAACATTGCACTAGCGAAGAGGCGCCGCGCATTATCATTATCATTTTATTTCTTATGTTGCTTAAATGTATTGCCATGCTCCGCGGGGGCATCCATGTGTCAAGAGAAGGAGAAATGGGGGCCAATTGAAAATCAGCGTCAGCCCTCAAGCTGACATTAAGCTGAATTGGTCACCCTTTTGGTACAGACGTGGGACATAATTATTAGGTTAAAATTAAGTTTTTATTTTTGTTGTTTTAAAGTTTTAACTTAATCTTATTTGTCTTGTTTTGTTTTATTTTCTTTTAGTTTAAATTTTTATTATTATTATTTATGTACTGTCTTTGTGTTGTATGTTAATGTCCTGTGTTAGTACCAAATAAAAAAGTGTTTATGTTTATGTTTTATGTTTATGTATGTGCATATGTGGGCGGGTGAAAGTATGGTTGTGTGTGTACGAGTGTGTAAGTGTTTAGAGGTACATATGCTAATTGACGATTTATGCGCCCGCGTCCGACCTTGTCGAGTAAACACAAATCACTGCATGGTTTACATGTCTCACGGTGATAACACGAATAAAACCCACTTATACCTACGAAAGCAGAAATTATACATAAAATTGTATTAAGTATTAATTTCATAAAAAAACGTGCCAAATATTATTTATTCACCTTAAGCATATGAAAAGCAGCCTTATATGCAGTTCTGGATAAAGCAAGAGGGTTGATAAATGATATTTTATTAGAATTTTTAAGTAATCTAACGGTTATGTCGTTAGCTTCGTAATTTGTTCACACAAATGGCACATGCATCAGTTGTGCGTGACGAAAGTTTTTACTTTTGGCATTGAAGAAAATTATTCGGTTGACTTACTTCGAGCAGTCCATTTTTCCTGAACATACATCATACAGTTCTACTCGTTTAATAGCATGCGTGTATGCTATGTAACGTGGATTCCAAATAGAAGAACAATTTTCTAGAATAAGATACATATCCTAATAAATATTCTTGATATAAAATTTGATTGTGATAAACCAAACGCGCTTCATTTTACTAGTAAAACTGTGGTAACATCAAGAGTATTCAACAATTTTATATATAAACGAAATAATCCGTTGAGTTTTGTGACTACTAGACTGAGTAATAATATGTAAATTCAGCAGCAAACGTGGTAAGAGGTGCAGTGCTATGTTAGAATATTTTATTTCTTTGGCAAAATATACAAGATACAAGATAAAGCAGGTAGCGTGCAAGAACTGAAATTGAAATTGAAGAGTTATGCCAGTGCCAACCAACCATATTGCTCTGTCTGTGGAAAAACAAAACAATCAGAAAACTACGAAAGTATGGAGTTTAAATTGTTTAGAGTGGTATGGCGGTGACTAATATTAATAATACTTGTCAATAATTATAAACAGATGTTTCCAAACATAAAGTCTAAGAAACTTAAAATAACTATGAATCACCCCGAGGATAATCAGGTATCGTAGTTAAATAAAGCACATTGTCACCGCAATTTAGCAAATTTCGTAAACAGCACCACAACACCAATCGATATTGATGTATTTCTGTATTTCCGAGAACTTATAACCCGTCCATTCTCTAAGCCAGGGTGAATAGGCACCTTCTGGGTTAGCTCGTTACATCGTGGATTCTGTCTTGGCCCCCGGGCTTGATTGGGATCAAGAGCTAAACCATCCTAAATAAATAAAAATAAAAAAGATATAAATTAGTACAGTTAAAAAACAAATAAAAACAATAATTTTCTTACTCTATTTAGAAATGTTTTAACAATTTTGCAGTAACATAGTTGAGAAGACTTTTTCGTCATAATTAGTCATGTGCATAGACTAGTCAAGGAATAGTACTTAGAATCACGCTTTTACTAACTATTCATTATACTTTACCGAAATAACATGATACCGCGAGTATACGAATATATTCCATTTAAATACTCTTGACTTTCATTTCAAAACCTGTTTCCGTCCGCGGTTTCTCTTGCGTGGTGTTGTAACAGTATTTTTCGCGCTTCCCCAGGGAATACTTGGATGTTCTGGCATACAACGTGTTACCTTTTAATCCAGGTTATATCTGTGTGCCAAATTTCATCCAATCGGAAAGTAACTGAATACTTTAACTAAAACACAGAATTGGACATTGTGCAAGTACAAAGGTTCGTAAGAACGCTTGTTTTACGAACAGACGCGCTCAAAACTGATATACATCTGATAATTCATATAAACCATTAATATGGATTTTGTTTTGGATCTCAAGAGATTCTGTGAATCCGGGATGTAACTATCTTGAACATGTTGAAGAGTGGAAAAAATCAATTTGAATTCTGACGCAAATTGATAGATAATAATATACGAGTATAATACATTTTATCCAGCAAGAAAAACAGTGACAAGAGTGTGATCAATAAATGGAATATCTTTCTCGTACTACGGTATTCATGTGATATGAAATTTGATTGTTTACAATATCATGATCACAGTTCACATTTAAATAGCATCGCACGAGTTCAATAGCAATGGTTATATACAAAGCTAGCGCTCTTCCAGGCTTTAATGTCCTTAAAGCTCTCTTGTTCTGTGTTTCACATTGTATGTAATTTTGAGACAAATGTCCACCACATTTGCATACAAATAGGAGGCCAATGAAGTCTCTGAAACAGCTCATAATCAACAGAAATACGTAAAGACAAGTACACTATTTTATTAGTGGTATCCTGACTGCTATTTAATCAATAATTTTTTTTTATAATAGTGGTATGTTGGTCATCTGGCATTAGTGATAACGATACGGATTTTTAACTATGTCCATTTTTACTAAACAAATCTTGTCACAAATCTGCAATGGCGCGTCAATGTCACTGTAGAAACGAATTTTTTGCGGGAGTTGTGGGCAAACTTGTCGATATACCTTTATCATTCTTTTATTATATTAGAGTTCTGTTCTCTACATAATCACTCCATTATACTTTACGAATTCGATTTCGAAATACGACGATGGCCAAAAATCCCGAAATATCGGAGCCTCATAAAATCATTGGTAAATTCCCGTTAACAATCATAATAATATTTAATCAATGTCCATTAAAAATATATTTCCTTAGCATAAACTACAATTGTGTACCTAAACCCTTGTACCCAAACTCAAATGTCAGCCAGAATCTAACTATTGGCTAATGTTAATCCTGACCTTTCGACATATATTAAGGAGCACTGCTTACAAGTTCGTTAACCGTGTTCCTTTCACAACGAACCCTAAATCCGTCCGTATATAATAAATATGAAGAAAATATTGTACAACATTGAATTATAAATTAATTTATTACAAAATACTAGAAAATATCGACCTGACTCACAAGTAAGTTCCCCTGCGGGAAATGAACCACTGTAAGACAGCGTTAAGACAGTAATATCACAACGCTGGCTTACAGAGTAAAAAGTAGAAAACTACTAGAAAATTTAGACTGGTGTTCATAAGGCTCGTAGCTCAATTGGAGTGAACATCCAAAGGTTGCAGGTTCGATTCCCACCTCCGTGCGCAGTTGCTGGAACTGCCATCGGACGCGTCCCCAGGTGGCGGATTGGGGAATGGTCTCCAGATATGGGGGCCACCGGCTTGCTCGGCGAGGATCAAAACCCATCTGGCATCCCGGATGTTTTTCGGGTTTGGGCCACTAGAGGGACGGATCTCTCCCGGTATTTTAGTCATGGACCTACTGGTCCGTTTCGCTTTGCGAATTTTGAAGGCTCGATTTTTCTAGCATTTCTCAAGCTTACTTACGTAATATGTTATATTTAAGTAAGTAGTAAAACTTAAATATCTATGTTATTTAATGGTTAATGAATATTATATATTTATTGAATTTTTCAATGCTATTTTGTAGATAAATTATTAATAGACAAAATCTAAATAGATATTGTGCTTCTATTTTACACATGTTTTAATATATCACACACACTGATATTTCTGGTCATTATCTTTGTTGGTCACTCGTGGTTGTCCCTGAAAATCAGCAATTTACTCGCGATGCGGGTAAATATGATGCTGACCCTTGCGTACAGCTGCAGCACACACACACATAGTTGTTAAGGATGACTTTGTATTCTACCTAAGATATGATTATTTTTTATTTTTGTTAGTTTACATATGTGTGTGTGTAAAGTAGGCATGAAGCTTTTATCTATCTATCTTATTCAACTCTGCTTACTTATTTTCAGACGAGACTTAAACCTTTGGATGTCCGTTCAACTGGTATCCTAATTGTTTGAATCTCGCCTGAGAATAACTTGTGAACTGAGTCGATATTTTCAATTATTTTTTTTATTTTGAAGGGAATCCTTGACTCCTTCAGGAACCTCTTTACTATATTTTCATTCGGAAATCGAACCTTTTAGTTGGCAGTAGAGGTATTTGTACGAAGTGCAATAATTAAAAGAGAATTAATAAAACAAAAGAAAAGAATATTAATCTCGAACGTTACTTGACACTATTTATTAATGAAATTACAATATATAAAGTCCAATGTTGCTACCGAAAGCAAATCCAAAACTAAATAGCCAACTAACGTGACAGCGTAACTGAGAGAACAAGAGTGGCTCGAAATAGTCGCGTGACTCCTATAGCCGGTTTACCGAGCCGATAATCGACGATACGTGTAACGTCATATCGTCCAATGTCACGCTACATCGTATGATTATGCGGTGTGGCAACGGCGTCGATAGCGCGATGAGTGGTAGAGGAATAATGCCGCTTCACCTCCCCCCGCACAGTGTGAACTTTGACTTATTTTCATCTAATAAATCTATAACTTTGGTGTTAATATAAATATTTACATGGTTTTTTCTTTTTGTGAAAATTATCACAAAGCCCTCCATTTTAGTGATAAACAGCATGCTTCAATCAATATAGAAATATTTCATAAATATAAAAGGAAAAAACTGACTTTTATGGAACATAGTCAAATTAACTTAAATCTGGTTGGTACAACAAAGGATCTAAGAGGAAAATGTTCTCGAAATTGTTTTATTTGTTGTAAACGGCATTAAAATAAATAAATATTGAATCACCGATGTCTCTATGTTGATTTCTTGTACCGTTTTCATTTATACTGTAGAAGATAAGTCAGAATACAACTAATCACAACACGGAATCACTCTAAGTGTCTACTATTATTTCATAATTTTTTATTGAATTTTGGTGGTTGTGTATTTTGCTGTTTCTAATATGCATATTGTTGTTGGTTCAAAGAAAAACATTTATCTGACTATGTTCACTTCTAAAGATGTTTATTTATAGACCCATGTGTCTTGTGTTATACATTTGTATACATATTTTCCTATAAAGCTGATACACTTTATAAAGTAATTGACACCCAAGAACGTTGTTCTGTTTCTTGGAAAGCAGTAATATGTTTAATATTATTTTTAGATCCAACCAATACAACTTAACGGCTAAGTATCTACCGTCAGTTGAAATGGAGTCTTATTTTGCAATGTTATGTCATTGAATACTGTATTGTGTAGTATGGTAACGTACAAATATATTTGTACAAACACACAAGATATCTCAGTTAGGTTAGGTTAATAAACAGTGAAGTTTTCTCATAAGACGAGGAGCTTAAATTTGAAGGGAGTGTATAATTTGAGAGCTAGTGTCAACCTGCCTTAAGCCTCTTACAGATATATGCTCTGCTAGTTCGTGCCAGTTTACTTTCAATGAGGCTTTACTATATATAGATCTCACACGGGTTTTCCAGAACGAGTATCGACACGATTTCTGTATTGGCATGGCAACGTCGTCCAGTGTTCAACGTCGAAAACTTTTTCATACTACATGGCACTGTATTGCTTGTACTCATTATACAGTCTGCGACAAAACTTTAGCACACCTGATAAATTTTATTCTATTTAGTAAACCGTACAAGTAATATAGCTCTTGTCTATGGTATTGAATTAGTACACTGACAGTGTTTACATTTTTGCTATTTCGTTCGACGTCACTACGCTTTCATGTTAGAACGTGTTTAATCGTGACGTGACGGTGCGACAAAACTATAGCACATCTTCAGTATTATTCCATCTATCGAAGAGGATAATTGACTTTGATTGTGAATTTTAGTCTGAAAGTATTTGCTATTTTGATACCTATAATCGTTTATTCCATTTTCTTATAATGCCTCACGGAAAAAGACTCAACAATACTGAGATTGACATAATCAAGAATTGTACAAAAAAAAAATATAATATTAGCCAAATTGCTCAATTAATTAACCGAAGCCGTAAAGTGATTCAAAACTATTTAAAAGATCCTGAAAATTATTTAAAAAAAAATTGTGGAGGTCGCCCAAAGGCAATTAGTGACAGAGATAAAAGAGCGATTTTGAGGATTGCGTCAAATTCAGCTTCGACAGCCAGGGAAATCGCTGCACAAGCGGGTGTAAAAACAAACGTACGTAATGTTCAACGTTTATTAAAGAGTTGTGAATATTTAAAAAGAAAAAAATTACAGCGTAAACCTGCTTTAACGGACGAGCATAAAAAAGCAAGATTGGAATTTGCTCAAAAACATATTTCGTGGAAAAAAATGTGGCGAAAAGTTATTTTTTCTGACGAAAAAAAATTAATTTAGATGGGCCTGATGGTTATCAGTATTATTTTCATAATTTGAGAAAGGAACCTAGGTATTTGAGTCGCCGTCAAATGGGAGGAGGTAGTGTAATCGTGTGGGCGGCGATTGGCTACCACGGAAAAACTGACTTAGTGTTTATATCTGGTAATTTAAATAGTCAAGGCTATTTAACAATCATAGATGAACAGTTGCCTAAACACGGGAATAACATTGCAGGAGAACAATATATTTTTCAGCAAGACAATGCCAAAGTGCATGTTGCGAAGATTGTCCAACAATATTTTTCAGATCATAATATTATAACATTAAATTGGCCAGCAAGGTCTCCTGACCTTAATATAATAGAAAATTGTTGGGCAGACTTAGCACGGGCTGTATATAGCAACGGCCGTCAATTTGAAACAATTAAAGAACTAAAAAAATGCTTACTACAAGAATGGCAAACGTTGGGTCAAGAAAATATAAAAAAATAGTTTGATTCTCTTCCACAAAGAATGATGAGTATTTTAATGAGTAAAGGAGGATCTACGCGTTTTTGAAATTGATAATAAATAATTTTAAAAATACTTTTGCTTACTTTTTTCGCATTGTGCTATAGTTTTGTCGCACCATCAAATAGGGATTAAACATATTCCGACCTTTAAAAGAAGTGACGATGGACCGAAATAGCAACCATTGTAAACACTGTCAGTGCAGTAATTCAACACTATGGATAAGAGTTATATAACTTGTACGGTTTACTAAATACAATAAAATTTATCAGGTGTGCTAAAGTTTTGTCGTGGACTGTACTTTTCTAATATTTGTGTTCACAGTATGGATATCTTTGAGAATCCGCTTTCAAACTCTGCATCTAATAATGACTGCTGATTCGAGTCTCTTCGAAATGTTTCAGGGACCATCTTGTGTTGTGTTTTAATTAATAAAACCCATTTAACTCATGGTTGGAACATCTTTAGAGCTCTTATACACGGGTGGCACGTTTCCAACGACAGTGCCAACTGCAGCCGTCAACACTCGTCGGCTACAAGCATCGACGCGTCGGCAGCAGCCGTCGACACGCATCAGCGACAGCAGTCGACACGCGTCTGCGGCAGCCGCTGACACTATAGACAGGAAGCTAGGCTAGTTTCAAAATGGATTCGGAAGAAGCACTATTGTTACCTTTACTCCATCGTCGCCGACAAAAACGAAAAAGAAGAACGCGTTCGCTGTGGGTTGGCCTAGCTCCCTGTCTATAGCGTCAGCGACTGCCGCCGACACGGGTCGACGGCTGCCGCCGACGCGTCGACGCTTGTTATCGACGAGTGTCGACGGCTGCAGTTGGCACTGTCATTGGCAACGTGCCGCCCGTGTATAAGAGCTCTTAGATTTTTCAATTACATTTATTTAGTTCATGATTGTATTTATCACCCTTACCCTCACCCACACTTACGTAAGTTACGAAACATATCTAATATAATGCTGAAATACCTATTTTGGCCATAAATTCTGTTACTAATGAAAAAGCATATTTTTTATGAAGTAATGTAATATTACCTACTAAAACTTATATGTATATATTTATTAAAGTCTCAGCAAAAAATAAAAAAATATTATTTTCGAGGTGGTCACCTTTGGCTTTTATACAGGTCGTTATTTTGTCTGGTCACGAATCTATAGATTTATGCACTGTTTCCATTGGAAATTTCGCCACTGCTTGCTCCAGAGATTTTTTAAGAGGCTCGATGTCCCTGATAAACTTCCCATAATTTGTAGTCTATAAAATGGAGGTCTGGACTAGATAAGGGCCAATCTTCAGCTTTTATAAAGTACGGAACGTTAGTTTCGTGCCAGGCTTGGGTAGTTCATGCCTTGTGACCAGGTACAGAGTCCTGCTGGAAAGACCAACGTACATTTTTAAAAAGTGTATTGCTGAGAGGTTTCGCAACACGATGAAAATCTATCTGTTGATACACTTTGGCAGAAGTATTTACTCATTTTTCACAAAAATATAGCGTTGTGACGTTACGACGATAAGACACACCCCACCAAACCATCACTGACGCAGGATGATGACCACGTTGTTCTATTCCGACCACTTGAGCAGCTTCTTTAGAACTGTGAGGGTACACTTTATTATTTACTTGTATAGTGCTCTTCAATCGTGAAATATTTTTCATCGGTAAAGAGGATATTTCAGTGCCTTTAACCTGCGTATGGTGAGAGAAGGCATTTTGACCGATTCACTCTCTTTAATGTAAAGATTGAGTTAGGGCATGTCCTGTATTTTGACGATAAGTACCGAGTCTTGTTTTATAATACGCGACAGAGTCCTAGTAGGAATCTTCATTTCTCGCAATAAGATTTTTGCGTCCTAATGGGGTTTCGGTGAATTTTGGCGTTAATAGCATTAACAGCCTTTGTAGTTCTAACAGCACGCGGGCACCACGATCTTTTATGGTCTTCGACAGAGGTACAGATACTACGATATACGAACATACGGCTAACATTAAATCACAAAACTAACATACAAGCTTTTGAAGTGTCTGGAATATAACCAACGGCTCCATACCCACTTTTTTTATCACTCCATTCCATATTGTAATTTGATAATGAACACAACAAAATATGTGAAATGGCGCGAAATCGAAAGAAGTTTTTAAAATAATAAACGCGTTAGAAATTCAAAGTAATTAAAAAGTTGAAAAAATGTAAGGGTTTTATGTAACAGTAATTACGGCCAGACTAGTTAGTGTCAAGTAAATATAATAACGTATTATTTTATGATGACTTTAATCTTTGTAATATTAACTGGATCGGCACTCCAGGCTGATTTATGCCAGACTTTTTATCCTACAATTTATATATATTACAAATTAATTTCACTAACTCAATTTAACTATATGTATAACAAATCACAACGACCATACTTTAGATCTGATCCTTGTAACTACATTGATTTCTCATATAACCACTCGTACAAATCCTATCAATAAAATCGACCTACATCATCTTCCCTTGGAATTTTATATTAATCTTCTCAGAATCAGAAATAAGCTACAAAGCAATAAGACTGGTTTAAAAAAGAGGTTTCACAAGGTCAACTACGAAGATATATGATATGCTTACTGATCGAAAATTGTACTTGTCTTTCGAATTTCCTCAAATAGAGCCACTATTTGGATCTCTGTTGATTTAAAACAACTTCTTAATGACTAAAATATATACAGAATACGAGTTTTAAATATTAAAATCCATTAGAGAATTTATCATTTATATCTTAAAGATGCACATTTTTAATGACTCAGTATTAAAACAATTACCTACCCTTAATTAAAAATTCAAACAAGCAAAAAAATACTAACAATACTACACTCCCTTCTACAATTACATTAAATCACAAAACTGCTTCTAAAGTATGCAGTATCTTCACTGATTTTTTTTTTCATCCACATACGATAATACTGCCGTATGTGTATATGCATCGATAATACTGGCTTTCCATCAGAAGTTGGCTAATGGAAATTGGAATTATCCCCAATTGCTACGAAAACTTAATTTTTGGATTACACTAAAACTCCCAATTTGTCAATATATCCCTGTTTTCTTAGTTCTCCCTTAGTCATCCAATAGCAACCTTGGCCTTAACTCTCCTCTAAATAGGTTACAATCTCTTTACAATGCTTTGAGTAAGAACGATAATATTAAAATATTTCGGTTTAACCTTTCTAACTTTAAGAGGAAATTTGTTGACCTCCAAAGCTAACTCGATGGTACGTAGGGCTCTCGAGATCACTTATGATTCTAATTTCTTATTTTGTCGTAAGAGCACTTGTGTTCTGCTTATATGTTTAAATTCCCTAAAAAATTGTCCAGCTAGCTAGCTGAAGCACTTAAATACACACATAACAAATTTGATTCGAACAAAAAAAGCTTCTTTTCAGTGTTTTTTTTTTATAATTTGTAACTCGCCTACATTTATTATCAAAAGGATAAGACGGATTTGTTTTGTGTTTATTTAAGTGCCTTTTGCTCTCAACTAGTTTGTTATTATGCTATCCGTGGAGCCTTTAAGTAAGGTAGTACCTTATTACCATAAAAATGTTACTTTAGCTTTTAAGCTGTATTGGTGGTTGTCCTTAAAAATAAATAATAAATTTTTACTATAATATAAATAAGATTCGATCTAAATGCATCTGTAATAGAGAGTACTCTCCAATAAATATTGGGCTCACGTAGGCACATTCTCCTTATATTCAATTCATATAAAGCCTGTGCTGTGCTGAAATTAATAGACTGATGCTACCTTAATGCAAGTAAGTACCTAAAAACTGCAATACCTACTCTTTTCGTGCACTGCACTTCAGTTTAGGCTAACTGTTGAACTCAGTATACGAAAAAGGAACATGAAAACAAATTTATCTCTAATTGCTCAAAAAATTTTTATGGGTTCCTATATAAACCGTAGTTGTTTTTTGTATGTCATTAAAACAATTTAGATTTGTTTTAAAAGCAGCCACAGACAATACAATTAATCTGTCATCAATTTACTACTACTAAAATATGATAATAGAAAAAATAATCTCTTTTTCTATCTTTACAGTCATGTGTTCAGTATTCGAACAGCAAGGCTCTATCTTATCGTAATCTTACTAACTAAATAATTTTGACTATTAATATCAAAGCTGATAATAACTTTAACGGCCTCTAAGAGCGGCTCTGTTAGGAAGTTAGTCAAGGAGCCAAAGAACATCTTGGGCTACACGAGATTCGTTAGTCTAACGCTTAGAAACAAAGTTCGTAAATCGCTAAAACTAATAAGTATGTGTAGTGGTCTTCAGTCAAAGACAGACTTAATAAAACCACTATATAAACCTCTATGTCTGGGTAATAAGATTTAGTTATTTAAGCCGCTTACATTTCCTCAGAATCACTTACCCGATGTTTACACTTATATACTTTTATATTGCTTACAGAAAAACTCTAGCTTTTTTCATTTCTTTGAGCAAATAATAAATACTTACAAACTATAAAAGAAAAACTAGAACTAAAGAAAATAATGTGATAATTTTCTTATAACAATAAAAGATAACCTCTGTAAGAAAAGGGCTAATTTTTTTTAGTTTAATAACATTATTTTTTATAAACCATTCTTTACAATCAACTACAGAACAACATTCTAATCGGATAAAATTAAAGGTCACATTATAAGATTAGTTTATATTATACCATATGATTTAAAGACAAGTCGAAGCATAAGAGTGATTGAAACTAAAAAGCTAAAAGGTGACTATAAATATAATTTGATTTATCGCCTTCAAGTGAGAAATTCCAATAGCGGAATACAAGTTCCCAGCAATAACACTTGAAATGGGCTAGTTATTTAAATCTTTTTGTGTCGTTGCCAGGGACTTTTACGAGTGCGAAAACAATATCCAGCTTTGTAATTTACTGTGTATTAATGCAGATGTTGAAATGCAAAGTTATTTTAGTGGAGCCTTTTTTCAAGAAAACTTCTTTGTTGAATAAATAGGTTGAGTAGTACACGTGATTAAAACTGATAATATTTTATTCGTTATGAGTTTGAGTGTTAGTGAGCGTGTTCAAGACCTCGATTAATTAATAAACCATAAAGCTTGGTGTATGTTTTCGAATATGCAAATGATTCTTTCGCGTTTGAGTTAAGATTTTAAATTGAAACCATACTTTTATAGCGATAAGGTATTTAGTGCACATATTAACTCAAACGCGATATTCACGTTTGCATATTTAAATACTTACACTAAGTCTATAAACTGTAATCTAATTAAGGCAAAACGTGGCACCGCTATCTTCGTTATTATATTGTCCGAAAATTAAGGGATGATTACTAATTTTTGAAATGCAAACTGATTAAAAATATTATTTCAAAAACCCGTTTTTTCAAGATCAGTAGGAACTGTTTATTTTTTAACCCAAGCTTTTTAATTAAGCGTTTAGAAGAAAAATAAAAAGGGTAACCTTTCAATCGTTAACTTTTCGGCCAATACAAATCTAAGGTAGCAGGAGGAAGTTAATTATAAAAAAAATAATAGGAAATTAGGTGATTGTGTCCGATATTAACACCTTAATTAATTATTAGAAATATTTTTTCTAAAGTTTTATCATGCGCCCACATGGGCATGGCGCTTCTGACATAAAGAGTTTATAATATAGTTTATAATAAGAAGAAAAATCAACGTGATTCCGTGACGAAACCTCAAACCTCTTTATATCGTACCTATGAATATTTTGCCATCTGAGACGATAGTTTAAAATATTTTGGTACTCACTAATTTTAAACACATAGGGATTAAAAGGCACAGCACACGCAGCGCCTCTTGTCCGGCTGAATAACATAAAACTACATTTTTTACTTGTTAATTGCTGTTAAAACTGGTCCAAGAAACTAATTCTAGCCCAAAATTAAAGCTCTAAATGGAACAAAAGTTTTGAGGAATTCTTTTTCCTTTTTACTTTATCATAGCTGCAAAACCTACATTATTTTATTACTCCTATTTACCACTATTATTTTGAGGCAAAACATAAGTTAGTGGAAATGGGTGTACTGGAATGGTGTTAGTTCACACATTCCCTCACAAGAGATTGTAAATTGTTATAGTGCTGGTTGTGTCTGCTCCGCGTTACTATTGCCCCAGCCTCCCAACTTCCTCCTCAACCTTTAAGATGCGGGGTACAAGTTATAATTTAATAGCGATATGTGTTTCCACAATTTAAACCTATTTAAAAAATCAAACCTATTTAAGAACGTCTCCGACGCTGGATAGTTGTTTCAAGCGCAAACTTGATGTTATATTTATAATATCTATATGAAATTATTATAATAATAACAATGATATTATTAAAAATATTTTATTTAGATAGAGAAGAGTAGATATGTAAACATATCTTAAATTATTGCGTATACAAATTAATAACACTTTATTCTTGTCGCTTTTTTAGCATTTATATCATATTTTTTTCAAAAGACAGATATTTGATTATTTCTTTTTTTTTCCGCTGCGGCAGTAATTTTTTTATATAATTTATTTTCATTTTCTCAGCACATGCCAGATTCTTTTGTTTTTTCTTGAGTATTGTTGAATACTACGTAAAATCATAGAAATAATTGTATTTAGCTGTCATTTGTTGGCCAGGAACGAAATCATTTTAGAATCGGTAACCAATCCTATAAAGTAAACTGAATTGAATATAATATGAATTGAATAAAAATCTTTCTTTCTATAGCTTCTAACTTGGCCGCACTTGGGCTCCCCGAGAGCTATGCTAGGCACGTCTTCACTCATTTACGTTTTTATTCCGCCAGGAGTCTAGGATTTAAAGTTCCAAATGAGTGTAATTTTAAACTTGGTTGTAAGCTGTCGACTATTAACACAGATGAGATGTATTTTATTAACATAATGAATTTAAATGATAATTAGAAAAGTTTTTGCACACGGTTTCTCAGCGTCACAAGTTAATTATGAAACATTTGTAAATATGTTTTTGCAGCGGTTAGAGCTTTTTTGTATTTGATTGCCTAATTACGCCTATTTGTTTATATTCTTTATTGGATATTTGAAAAATGCTTTTCCTTTTTACAATATTGGTATTACAAATATTTTTATTAAATAAACAATTATTTGTACTTCAAAGTAAGCGATTACTTTGTATTTGTTCACTTTTTCGTTTAATTATTAATAAGTTCATATCAAATTAATTCATCATCGGTCCATAAATTGATTGGGCCAGTCAATGAACATACCATTGATTAATAGGTCACCTGACAATGTTAGTTCTCGACAACCACTTACAAATGCAATTAGAACAAACTAAGATAATCAATGGCAGTTTGCTATTCGCCAAACCTAATCTAGTAGTACGAGTCCGACAAATTCCCAAATACTGCGGCTCACTAAGTGATGCATAACTTAAAGCCTCATATCTTACTGTATTATAGAGGATATCAATTATTATTGATATAAATGGGTTATCTTACTGTATTATAGAAGATATCAAACGAACAGAGAATTTGTTTTTATATTCATTTGGGATATGGAAAGGCATAAAGGGTTTTTTTTATAAATGGTTCCATAGTGTTTTACTACGCGTTTTCAAATTATTATTTTTAAACATAATGATAATTCTTTATTATTTAGCATTTGTATTAATACAAGTCTTCATCGCAACATTGTGTTTCAGACAGAACTATATACAGTCGCATGAATTTAAAAAGCTTAATATAAATCGATAGGTTTAACTTGTTGGCTGGTGTTAGATAAAAAAAAAATCTAATCTGCGATGTATATTAATTAATGACTTGGCATACTAATGCCAAGTCATAAAGTCAATGGATAGTGAAAATTAATATTTTTCGTATTAGTTTTCTTTTAGTCACAATAGAAAAAGCCAAAACATGCGCGGCATTTGGTCACTGCGTTTTAGCAATATAAATAAAAAACTAGGGTGTGATCTATATGCACACACGTTATGCTGTCAGTAAGGCAGTTTAAATACTACAGTATTAAATACCTTTGAAGAACACAAAGAGTTTTTATATATATGCCACATTCAACATCCACGCGCAATGTTTGCCCCCAATGTGTTTTTAAAACCAAGATTAATAAAATCAAATTGTAGGTACAGTTTTTGTACAGTCAAATTAATAAAGTAGCTAATTCGCTAAATTATCATGATTTCTAGTTTAAAAATTAGACCTGGTCATATCACGCTATATTGTGATAATTATTCCATATTATAATAATAAAATAAAGGTATTTCTGATTGTTAAGTCAAACTAATGTACTCGATTTAAAAAATCTTGCAAGCACTTCTTAGTTTTAGTAGTATGTTACTCAAATACGGTTTATGTATTCTCAATACCTCTATGTCCACAATAATTCTTTAAGATTATCTTGACCCGAATTTGACTGAACTAACTTTATTTAAAGCCTTTATCCTGGTTTATTTATATGTGGAATGTGGTATAACTACAAAAAAGAATCACAAAAAAATAACTTGTCTGATGATGTTTTTTCTTTCTAGTAATCATTTCTTTAAATACAGAAATCCAATAGTAAAAATAATTAAATAGCAAACAAAAGTGAGTCTTAAATCATTATTATTTATACATGTATTTTTAAATAGCTTTACTGGGCTTTGATCTGTATTGTATTTTAGAACTACTATTATAATTACACGTACAGGTAAGTATGGTACCACGTCATTATCAATATGACATATCACGGCGCGATTCTTAAATTTTTGGTCTCTTTTCTAGAATTACTCCTGTGGCCTCATTCTGGTTCAGTTTACGAGAGAGTTCTAGCCGACAAAAGTTAAGAAACTTTTTGTAGAGTTGAAAGTTAAGTGCTATTGTTTTTCCACGCCGGCTGATAGTATGGCAGGACTTTATGGAAGGAATTAGTCTATGAGAGAATTTTCGCGACGTAATTAATAATTTGGTTTTCGGTGATTGTGTAAATTTTTCTTAACGAAAAAACTTTCTAAAAAACAGGCGCTAACAATTTTAATACCCCCGATAAAATATTTTTAACAAGATTCATTTCATGCAAAAACTACAATTTGTAATTAAATAAAATAGGCTATTGTGTGTTTTACATTTAAGAAATATAACAGCTGATATCAAATATATAGTATTTTATCTTCTGTTCATTATATAACAAAAGGATTTTATTGTTAGGATATCAAGAACAATAATAGATCATCAATTCCAGCTTATAACAATTTTGCTAATTATAGTCACCGATATTTCGATGTATCACTTTAAATTAACATTATATCAATTTATAACTATCAATTAGTTTAAATACCTACATAACGTTTAACGAAATTTCGTTTCCGAATCGCACAAAACAGTCTTCATAATGATGTTTTCTTATCTTTAAGTTTTACAATCATTACAATCATCAGATAATAGAAACTTACGTCAATAAACGTTTTGATGCTATGATAATACTTATTACGTGTATTGTAATATTTTATTTGTAGCTAATTATAAATCAGATTTACTTTTTCGGCATTAAATATTGAATCCGTAATCTTTTTACGAAAATATGAAAAGCTACTTGGCCATTTCAGCTCAGACGCCATTTTTGCTTCGAAACTGCGTCGAATGCTACAGCCCCTGTAGCCAAGTTTCAACGTTAACAAAATCGTTACAAACGAGCTCGTGAACACAAATAACATTTAAATATTCTATGACTTCGATGACGATATAAGATGATGTACTCTTGGGGAGTTTTGATTTCTAAACCATAGATAATATAGCCATACCTCTGTAACAAGAAAATGTCTGTAGCAGACTCAGTCCTGTTTACTCTGAGTCTGCTACAGACATTTTCTTGTTAAATAAAACCTTATAGATTTACTTGTTGACTATTTTAACATTACAATAAAAAAGATAACCATATATTTGTGGTGAATATATACTAAGCAATTTAGCTAAAAACGTATAATTTAAAAATAATAGGCAAAATATGATTTTTCTATTTGATATTTTTAAATTTCGTCAATTCTTAAAATATACATCAGTAAATATAAATAAAACGTAGAAAAAAATCTTCTGTCCCGGGCGAGAAATACGCTTATTTCAATCGAAGCAGTTGTGAAATGTACTTGTAACTATGAGCAAAAATTCTAAAATGCATTTGTTCGTTGCAATTTTCAGGAATGGAACTCATGTCTCTCAGTCCACGCGCCTGTTTTTTCTCTCTTCTCCCAAGAAGAAAAACAGTTTTATCGAGGTTATTTACAGCGGAACATCTTCATTTTCATTATTGCTTTTACAAATAAATATTAGGTAAAGTGACACTTTTCGAAAACACAACATTTCGAAAAGAGCTTGCCAATAGGATTTAAAAGAGCGATTCATATATACAAAACAGTAAAATTGTGACACACTGTCCATTAGGTACAATTTGGCGCAAACGACTGTTGCGGTGCCGGAACAAAACTTACACCACCGCGACAGCGACAGAAGAGTTTCAAATGAACAAAAACAACTTGGCCAGTAAGCGAACACAAGTTGTGTAGGCGGTTTTCGTTCACGGGTCTCCAAACACAGAAACTCTTGGCCATCAATTGTATGTAAGGCGTGCGTGTCATGCAACGTTGGATATTTCCAATTATTTCTATGTAGAACAGTTCAACAGAATGGGACAAAAGTCACACTTTGAACGGTTGTGGTGTATAAAGGTTACATAAGTGTGAATGAGATGATTGCGAGTATAATTTCTGGCCTATTTGTACCATGGCCATAGATCGTTAAGAAGGAATATTCAGTTTAATCTCAAGACTAAAGCGTGAGTTGAACACTTCATAGAATAGTTGCTAACATTTCAGCTGCAAACTACACGCAGAGCGCCTTCATGATATGAATTCTTAAATAACTTAAGGTGTGTGCCGCGTAACATTAACATCTCATAGAGTTTCTTTAATAGTACGTCTTAAATCTACCACGTTAATTATGTTGCGTCACAAAGCAAAGTCTGTAGCATTTAGACTGAATCCTGAATTATCTTGTTTTATTCTTCTTGAATAGATGAGGGGCTTAAGGGTCAATGTACTATTATATTAAAAATACAAATATGTTCAAGAAAAAGGCACATTAAAGTCAAGTCATAATAGTCATATTTCGTTTATTTTCAATCCCCATGTTTAGTTAAGTATTTGCTTCAGTATCGAATTTAGATGTAAAAATAGGAAAAGGGAAATAAATTACGTAATCGGTCAAGTACGTGTCGAGGCACGTGCAGTGTAGGATTCCGTAGCCGCCCGACACAATATGCAGACTTCGAAGGACACTAACTGATTGATACTATGAACGAGATATTTTTAGAAGTTTCTTGACTATTTCTAATTAGCAAATTAAGCCAATGTAACTGTAATGGTTTTTCTTTAAATGTTGTTTAATATACTACTAACGTAATTTCATCTCAAACAATCGATTAGCTATAAAGGAAGACCACGTGACTCTAACAAAAACTTTTAACTATTATGAATTTAAACGGCGCATTACTTTTCATACTAAATTTCAAGTCCTAGTACTTCTTCTTATTTAACTTGAGGTTTTAAGAAGTAAATACTGAACTTATTCAGTTTTCTTATTTTAAGTAATGAAAGTATACGAAAAGCCGTGCACGTTAACGCTCTTCTGAGTTAAGTCACAGACAGACAAACTGACAAAGAGATGAACAGACATAGCAAACCATAAAAGTTTCTTGGTGACTCATCATGATGAAGGTCAATCTATTAATTTCCCCTCTGCGAGAGCAAAAGCCTTCCCCTTCAATGAGAACACCTGACGAAGACGGAACCCTAAAAATTAGATTCATTATTTATATTATGATTTAACACCAATAACCGTAGAAAAGATAACGTTGCTAAAAGATTTATGAGGGAATTATAATTTGGATTTGCAAACGATGACGAGTAACGTTCACAGAGCTATGCTGAAAGAATCTGCTAAGTCACCCGGCAAAAAAACCATTACGTCACCGGGCTTTTCCGCCGCACGCAGCCTTGAAACTGGAGCTTAAAGTTTCCCCTTTCAAGTACATAATATGAATACAGCGTATTCGAACCCTTCCGTTGCCCTTGTACCCTAAAGTTAACAAAAAAAACGCGTTTCCATGGTCCGAAGTCATCAAAAAACCTTCACGGAAAGTAAAACAAGATGTAGAACAAGGTTTGCTGTAATATATTGGTATTTACTAGTAAATTTGTAAAGAATGTCCAGTGCTGCTTTTAACTTGTGTACCCCGTGGCTATAATAAATAATATTGATACACTCTCTCTTTATTCTCAGTGTATTAAAATCAAGATCAAATCTTGCATTATTAGTAATTATTATGCAACTGTAATGGCAAGCAAAACAATGCTCTGTGGTTATCATTTTGCGGTCCTCGGGGGTTGTAAGACGTCCCTACATCCTTACTGCGACCTATGGTGGCTCATCCATCATTCATAAATTGGATATTAACACCACTCATCTTCCATCCTTTATCATCTTAGAAATAGCTGAAATTGACAGAAATGGCACAGCAAAATAAATTATTAAAAATTAATAGAAAGGAAGAAGAAAGATTTTTCAAAGTGTCTACTCCGTCTTGTTAGCAAACATTGGAAACGCGATCCAACTCCTTCATAACTGTATCGGCACTTGAGAGCGGACGCGGTCGAGTGTACCATAACCCGAGTTATTACCCATTGTCCCTTCGTTCATGTTAAAAGATGCTCTACAAGTATAAAGTCATGGGACGTAACGCGCTATGTCAAACAAAACTACTGTTTTACAGCGACATAGAAGTTTTTTGTCTTTATTTGTAATTATCTAGACTTGTAAAATAATAAAACATAAAGATTAATACTGTTTTAAAATCACAAAGAAGCTTTGAATATATTTTAAAATTATTTGTAGAAATCCCTTTCAAATACCGTTCATTAATTACACAAACTATTTGCTATTGCTTTACAGAAGTTATTCGTATACTGTGTAGGTGGTAGGCACCATAGAGAGATATAGGAATGAATTATTGCCACATATATGTATCTACAAGAGAAAGCTGAAAATAACATGCATTAAGGTTAAGTAACTTCCCACTTAGCTTTTAGCTAAAAACGCGAGTCATTTCCAACTTTCCTGAAGCTAAGACCTTATTAGTGACACATTTTGTGAAACATTCCAGAATATCCTTGAAATTGCAGCCGTTATATTCTATGCTAGCCCTATCATTTTAAAACACTAAGGTTTTGCAGCTGCGCCCCAGATTCAAAATTGGGGGAACATTCCTAATGAGGGACATTTAAAATCACGGCAAGTTTTAAAATGAGCCACTTTTCTTTATCGAAATTTGTATTCTATGCTGCCAAATTAAAAAGATCCAGTGCGGCATACAAATCGAAATATTGATTTGAAGATTTGCTATATACAGATCTTCAGATTCTCAAAGAAATATTGAAACTAAAAGAACTTTGATTATTCATATTACCAAATTATACTCAGCTGAAACAATATTTCATAATTTTATCATAATCGTTTATTTCTTAAGAACATGGTATGGAGTTGATACATACATTAATATGGTCAACACGTTAAGCTAATTTGCATGCAAATTTCAAACAGTTTTTCATATAAGTTCATTCTAATAATATACCTTATCATATATTTAAATAACAGTTATTCCATTAAATTATTAAAAAAAGAAAAAATGAAAATCTGTCTTACTAAAATGTCAATAACCTAAGTTTTTTGAAATAAACAGATAAAATTTTATCGTCGTATGGTGTCTTATTAAATATTCACATAAACAACTATTGTTACAGCCGTCTGATGCAACGGTGACGATCCTGCTTATGCATCAAAGTTTCAAAGTATAAATCCTGGTAATGGTTTTTTTTATTAGCATTGACTTTTGTTTACGTGAAACAAACGCACCTGTCATTAAAAAAAGATATAATAATTTTGTAGACAACTATTCGATATGTTTTTGTGTGCACAGTCGACATGCTCCAAAAAAGCATTAATAATTACTAGTTTGACTTTATCGAAATGCAGTTCTAATTCTGATACAAGTAGATAGTTGTTCATTTTACAAAAGTATGACAACTTAAGATAGATAATAATATTTGATTGACACACGTGTATACAATTTGTGCGTAACATTCTTACTTCATTACTTATTAAATTTTTAATTGGAAAAGTCGTGGTGGTTTTTATGAAATCAGAAATAGGCAAAACTCAAATGAAAACAAAATTGAAATACGTTATACATAAACGTTCTGAGCATACTGACTATAAAAAAAACATGGCAGATATAATTTAAGAGCTGGCACATAATGTTTTCCTTCATCTCTTTTTTTCTTATAATGTTACATGTGTAACTTTATTAGAAAATAACTAACCTATTTTAAATTAGATAATCAGTTTTACTTCTACGACAAATTAGACACTGTTAATCGGTAATAAGAACCAAACTTTAAGCAATATCCTTTATTTACTTCACCATACTAATTCAATGATCAATAAACAATATTATCTTTTAATTTCAGACGAGTATATTGTCTAATTACTTGCGATAAAAGTCTAGATATATACTTTTTATATACAGAAAAGTGGGCATATCATTCTGGCGTTAAGTGAAGGAGAGTTTATAAATTAATAAATCAGATGTAAAACGATAGACTTGAAATTATAATATTCCATTTAGTAAATAAGACCATACTTTAAGGCATTTCTTTAAGCAGATCCATTATTTTGATTTTAATAATTACTTTTTATCTTTGGAATACACAGTTTTTTCTTTATTTTGTATTACTATATATGTAATAATGAAACATTAAATCACACAGCAGATTTATTAAATTTCAAACTTTTTGGGGATGATGTAGTTACTAAGGAAATTTTAAAACGTCAGTACATTACTTAACTCACGTACACGATTTCTATTCCCATCGAAAAAGTGTCTGGTAAATTCGCTCATTATACATACTAGCTGGCATATACATTTAAATTATTTATTACACTTTCTTTTTTTGTGTACAGTAAATATATTAATATTGTATTGTAAAAATAGAATTTCCCAAAATATCTATACAAATCAGTCAATTTATAGAAGTAGAAAATGAAACCATTTATTCAATTAGGTCTTATCTTTTCAACGGATTTTTGTCCAAATTTTCAAGCGGTATGATTGTCATCTTTTACTCGTATATGAGGGTTCCAAAGCACTCGCTAACCAAAAACAAAGCTTTCGTATACAAAAGCTCGCTAATGACGTGAAAGTTTCTTCGGGGTCGAAAACGTGATAGCTTTGGGAGGCAATCGTTCATGTTACCGCCACTGATCATAATAATAACTGTTTATTCAAATAAATCATAAACCACACATATGGCATTCGAATGTTGCCATTACTATTACATGGATCAAGAGCGGGCCCATTCCTAATAAAAAAAATCTAATTTGCAATCATTCTTTTATGATCTATTTAAAGTCTATGAAGCACCTTGTTGTAATTATTTTTTGTCTACTGGTGTGTCATCAATTTATCCTTATTGCAATTCGTCTAAAGAGAGGCTTGTCTATGATGCAACTCGAAATGTTAGAAGCCTAAATATCAAATTGACAACATACTAATCATCATTCGGTATCGGAGGGGTAATTTGAGACCCTTAATGTCCATGTCCATTAATGTTCATTTCATAAAATAAGTGGTCAGTATGTTTCAGACAAAAAAAAAATTCTGACACCGAGTTGCACTCCGAGAGTGCCGGCAAAAGTGAAAAGATAAACATTAACGTTGTGCATTTTTGATATTTTGGAATGGTTAGGGAATAATTTCGCACGAATTGCTTTAATTATCAGTATAAAAGTACTATCATTTAAGTGGCAATATACAATATTCGATTATTGAGCAATCATACACAAACATGACAACAATCAGACACGCACAACGCGCCAGCGACCTGCGCCGATTAAACGAAACAGCAGGAGCAGGCATACATTTTCGCCGCGCGGTAGAAAGAGAGGGGGATATTACTTCTTCTCCTATGCCGCGCCGGCGGTCTACTCTCCCTTCGTCTTACGAATTTTCCGATCAGGCTACGTGTCCTGATGCGAGTTTAAAATTTTTTACCCATCCCAAAAAGTGCACAACGCCGCTAATGAAGTTTTCACTTCAAAACCTCTTTAATGGATTAGCAAAGGCTAGAAATAGCAAAAGACTAGGTTACTATATTGACTGGATGAGATTTTGTCCAGATCATGTTAAGGGGATTAAATAAGGCAGTCGCTCAAACTGTTAATTTTTCCAAATGATTTTTTATAGATATATATTAATGATTATCGGCAAATCATATCATTTGATTTTTAGGTAAGTTGATGCATAGGACGTTAACGTTCAGCTTACGTTTTCGATCACGTGACGCTAACCCGGTGTGAAATAGTCGTGACTACAAACGAACCTGTTGCACACGCAGTCTCTACTAAACTAGTCGCTAGTGTCTGCAGACAACGGCAAATGATGTTTAAGACTACGCTGTCTCAGATTAAAAGAGAAATATTTCTTCCTTATTTTGGGAATACAGCCTGGAAAGTATTTTGCATATTAAGACTTAACAGAATCATAGTAATATAAATTACATTTATCTGAGAAGCATTTGTGATGTTATCAGTAATCCTATTTATTTTCAAAAAAAATAAGCACCAGACATATCATTCTTCTTTCGATTTCTTATTGATAGTTATAAACAGCCCTCGAATGACAAACTGGGTTCAAAAGGCCCTTAACAAAACACTCCGTATTGTACATAAAACGAAATAAAACAGCCAATTTCGGCTATCGCTATGAAAAACGAATTTAATATATTACCTGAATCATTCAGCAATTGATTGCATCTGTATCTTACGAGTACCCATATGTATTATTAGAAAATTCAATAATATTATTTGGAACTTATTGTCATAAATTAGTGTGAATTTATTATCGTTAATAAGGCTTTTATTTTGACGCCTTATAAATACCATTAGCCACGCTGAATACAGCTTACCAAAGATGGCTGATCTGCATCTCTTTGCACTACACTATGTCTCAACGAACGTTCAATTGCCTGAAGTAAGCTATTATTACAAGCAGTACTTTGTAAATAAGTGTGATATTGTTATTTTCTAAAAGAGTAATTTTATAAAAGGATTTATTTCGTAGTTTTTTAAGAAGCCTTATACACACTGATCTATTGAACATTCACTATAATAAAGTTTGGATTTAGACTGTTTTCGGTAAAACTAAACAAGATGATACTATCTTCGTACCCACATACGGAATCCATCGCAGGTTAGGTGACTTAAAAAACGTAAATGTAAATGGAAGTTTCGAAAAATTCTGCGCTTATGAGTTCAAACTAAATATTTATACTTTTGATAAAAATAAAACTACATGTATTTCGTAGCCTCTGATAATGTGGTACTTGGACCTAAATAATTTCGCCGCGATCGGAGTCCTCATTTTTTTAAGTTTAACATAAGGATAAAACATATAATATGGCCTATAAAATTTAAAACGTAAAAACTAGGTTATCTCAGTCATCCTATGAATATCTATCCTATGATTAAATAAAACAAATGAGAATGCTAAAATTAACACGCTTCCCAAACCAGTTGAAATTAATTTACTTCAATGAAAGGGCACGAAAATATGAGAACGAAAGTAAAATTAATATGTTACATATTTTGGGAAGAGTTTTCTTGTGCCGTGTTAACATTCATATAAATAACCCGTTTTAAAAACAAGTTATTTTATTAACCCCTAATGTTTTATTATAATTTCATAGCAAGAGTAAGTCAATATTTTTGGTACACTTTTTATTTTAAAATATATAAGTACAATCTTAAGCTCGTTTAAGACTATCGGCTTATCTGCGAGTGTCGCAACAATGGCTTTAAAAATACCATTATTAATATATACTGTCCGGTAGAATTGCTTGACAGAATCCGAAATTGCCTTTGTATCTTCATTGTTCATTGACACTGGTTCCCTTTTATCTTTGTCCTTAAGGAGTGTCACACTTCAGGCTTTTATTGCCATCTCGCTCCTTTATGTGAAGGGCCCTAACAAGTGTCATATAACTATCTCGATAACGATAAATCCTTGACCTTAGCAACCGTACCTTTTGTAAGTTTGGTCACATATCCGCGTATTATCGATGGATGGGACCCTTGTGGCTATGGTACTTACAAGGTTTGCTTGAATTAGGCCTTTAAATATTTTATAACTATGTTATTTTAATTAGTTGATTGGTATATGAATACCAATTCCGGGTTAACTCTTACAAATGTAGCGTAATTCTTTTGATACAGAGATCTTTTTTAATTTCTTTTTCACGTCCACTATTATCTTTATTAAATTTAAGATGATTTTATAGCCTGGGCTATATTTTTACCTTACATTATACTCGTATTATATTGATGCCAATGCAACCTTATCTAATTAAATAAAAAAATTACTTACTATTTAAACAAAAAATATTTTAATTTTACATTAAAAGTTGCATTCAGATATTGTCATTTGTCTATTACAGGTGTCACAGTCACTGGTGAGCAATAGCTACGAGTAAAACATCCATATTCCTGAGGAACGTTGAAAAGGAAAAAACACACTATCTACAATCAAAACGCATTATTTCGTATTAATCTATAATCTAAGATCACAGTGGTCTGTGTGTTTGTCTGTCCGCTCTTTTTCCCGCTTTTTTCCATTGTATCAATAACGTTACCATAGCAACGCGTTAACCGCAAGTAGTTCGTCTACCGGACGCTAGATGACGTTAACGGAAAAATATTTAATAGAAAAAATTTAAAGAACTTTGTCCACCCGTGCGAAGCCGGGACGGGCCGCTAGTCTATAATCTAAGATCACAGTGGTTTGTGTGTTTGTTTGCCCGCTCTTTTTCCATTGTATCAATTAACGTTACCATAGCAATGCGTTAACCGCAAGTAGTTCGTCTACCGGACGCTAGATGGCGCTAACGGAAATATACTTAATAATAGAAAAGTCCGCTAGTCTTTAATCTAGGAACACAAATTTGTTGTGTGTGTGTTTGTCTGTCCGCTCTTTTTCCATTGTATACGCGTTACCATAACAACACGTTGCCGGGTCAGCTAGTGAATGCTTACGTTCGCAGACGCTTAATTTACGTACCTTCCCACGTTCAAATCGCTAGTGATAGTGACTGTAAATATTGTTTGTTTGTTAATAAAGCAATTATAAAAATATTATAGTTGTGTAAATCTATCCGTCTTTGCATTACGTGAGTCTGAACAGATTTTGGAAAATGAAAATTTGATGGAAATTCCTAATGTCTTCATTGGTTTTCAAAAGTCGTTTGGCGAAATCATTGAGAATATAATAAAACTACCTACATGACATTAACACATGATCATATGTGTAAAAATGTTGTAATACGAGAGTCATATTTATCATTCCATTGAATTAGAGCGCCTTCACAGTATGCATCACGTTCTCTGACAATATCAGAATCTGTGCTAAAGATTATCGGTAAATAGACGGTCCAGTCCACTGAATTGATATTACTGACGGATAGGTGGTTTACCCTCTTCATACTAATCTGGTGATGGGACTGTCACTTCTAAGTCAACAGACTTACTTTGTTGTTATACTGGCTATGATAGGTGTTGCATTGATTTATTTATGGTTATAGAATAGATACTATTTTATATAAATTGGATATCAGTAATTATCTTCTATATTTTAATATGTTACACAATAATTTTGTACCCCTATTAAAGGTAAATCCGCGGACAGAGGAATGTGTAATGTGGCACAATCAAAGTTTATAATATGGATAGAGAACGCATAAAGTTAATATTTTTATATATTACACATTAGAAACACATTTAATAAATAAAATGATTATTGTGATCAATAAGAGAGGCAAGCAAGAAGTGTAGTTGTTCGGGATTCCCAGTCCAAGAGAAAGGAAGAACTTTACACATATAATCATTTCATAATTATAGTTAATTATCAATATTTTGTGTATGACAGGGTTGAATTTATTTAATGTCATGTTGTGTTTATATTGTCTTAGGGGAAAAGCAATGTTACCGGCATTAATTCACAATGAATATTTTATATCACTGTATGGTGGATTTATACGGTTTTTACACGGTACATGATCTCCAGACGCAAATCTTACAAAGCCTTGGCGTACCTGTTGACATTCAATGCAGGAATTTGGTATGCTTATATTGAATAAAAAGCATTTTATCTTTATCTTTATGTCAAGTGAACCTTCAAAAAAATGTAAGTAAACATTTTTTTATAACAATCGCAAAACAAATATTTGCTTTGGTTTTACAGTTGCAATATTATAGATTTCTTGATCAATTTATATAAAATATTTAAAAATAATACACTAAAAATTTATTTTAATTTAATTGTTGTATTGTTTTGTTATTTAGATTATATTACCTTGCATTTTATTAAGTGTACCCATTCACAAATTGATATAAACCCTCGCAGTCATGCAAGAGTCTCAATTTTTCGTCGCCAATATATCGCTTACCATCCGCGGCAGTTAAGATCGAATTCAGATTACTCGCCCGTGAAAGAAAAAAAATGTGCGAAAGGCAGACACAATAAAGTATTGAATATATAAACGTCTAAATACTAATACATAGTAAAAAATATTATAAATAAAAAAGTGTTAATCAAGTAAGTGAAAATTCGATAACTATGAATAAGTATGACTCGATAATTGTCGAAGTTTTGTTCCTTTTGTACTAGCAAGAGATAAAACTAATTAAAATGCACTTAAAATAAAATATAACTAAAACAAAAAAATACATAATAAAACTCACATATTTTTTTATAAGTCGTGTCGAAACAATGTCCATATGCCTCTATATTAACACCTAAGGTAAATTAATAGTTTGATGATGATTGGTATAGAATACCAGCAAATAAGGATGATCGTATAAGTTTTAGGTATGATAATTAAAATCTATCATATTTCATCAAAATCGATTAAAAGACTAATCTGATAAGCACAAAAAATGACATAATGACCGCATAAAAACGTATAACGGTTGAAGACGATGAAAAATAGGAGGGACGCATCCCATTTTGTTAGATTCGAACCCATTGGCACATTCCAGTCTCCGAAAGATATATTTGGTGAAAAACTTGAAGCCATTTTAAGAATAGAAATTCCGACTTTATTGAGAAGGATCAAAGGCACAAAGTCTCTTAATCGGTGGGCGAGTTAAAGTGATTCTGGGGTAACATTGTTGATAAAAGGTTTGCATGAAGAAGTGGAAAATGAAGAATTTCTTTTTTTTTATTCTTTAAAAGGGTTTCATTACGTTTGGTTAAGATTTGAAGAAAGGAGTATTTTTATGAAAGGCATTCTGAAATATGTATTTTGTTACTTACAAGAGGTGTTAAAGAAATTAAATATAAAATTGATAATGTAAGTGTATATACACAAACATATATGTATATGAAGTTAAATCAAA
Source organism: Calamotropha paludella (assembly GCA_927399485.1). Taxonomy (NCBI): domain Eukaryota; kingdom Metazoa; phylum Arthropoda; class Insecta; order Lepidoptera; family Crambidae; genus Calamotropha; species Calamotropha paludella. Next base: position 10,729,913 of record OV656803.1, on the reverse strand, counting down.
GTTTGCAAAAGAGGATTTTTAGTTAACAAAATTCATCCCTTTTGTGCATGACCCTTAAGGCAAAAATAAGGACAGGCCTTGTCACCGAATTAATAACTACTTATTGTTAAAGTTGTTACGGCGTCACAATATATATAGCTATAGCTTAAGATAAACCTAAACCTAACCTAACCTAACCTAAAGCTAATTTTTAAGAAATTTATCATTGATAATAATACGCTTGAAAGTATTGTCGATAGTAACGATAAACAAATACATTTTCTAACACTATCCGGGCGAATGCTTTTCTAACTGAGGTACAATTGACACACCCGTTGAATTTTTCCAAGTGTTTTTAAAACTAAATACCCAGCATCGTTTTTTCATGTTCCAATAAATTTGTTTCTTTTCTAATTTAATGTTTAAATATATAAATCTAGCCGTCAAATGTTTAAATAATAAAAACTAATAAATATTAATCTCTATCTTATGGGAAAGTACCCTAAATAGTTCATAATTCGTTTGTTCGTATAAACAAGATTCATGTTCCTTTAGCTTATTTTCTTATTGTTATAATTTAATTTTTACAAAAATGTGTAGTAATTCATTCATGCAATATAGACAGGCTCATTGTCTTTAAAATAATAATATAAAAAAGTGGGTGAAAAACTATTCGTAGCCGAAATACAATTTCTCTACGTTTGGTAATCACGGAAGCCTGAAGCGAAAAGATTGTCATTCGCCTCCTCCACCTTTAACAGTTGTCCACTTCCTCGGGCAGGTGGGTACATCTACGCTTACTAGCATTTTGAAAGAAAACCCATTTAACCTTTTTTCTTACTCTGAACCTACAGGATTCTAAGAACAAAGACTCTTTACTGTCTTTCCTCGCCATTACTTCTTAACTTACTGGTTTTATTATAACCTCTTTTACACTTCAGGCTATATGACTCAGGTTATATGATTCTATATACGAGAATGCATTACCAACACATATTCAAAAAAAAAAAACTTTTTACGTAACAAACTTGATTTCAAATTACTGGCTCGCAATCTTCTTTTGGACTCTCCGACCATATCCACTAAGTCTAGTTTAGTGTATCGACATTTTACGCATTTAAATGTTTATACTAGTGATGACTGTCAAATGCAACCTTCAAGTCCACTTGTGTTAACATTATAAATAAATTCTAAATCAAAGCTAATATTTCTGTGTGCACATTCGAGAAAACCCTTTCCGGCTTGAGCGCCGTAGTGACTCTATGCTGGCTCGGGGACTCCCTCATGGGAGATGCCGTCCAGCTAGAAAACCACTATGGTGGCTCGCTACTCTCGGCTTGAGGTCCATTTAAGGATTTCGCCGTCCCGAAACCCGGTATGTTGTTAAGGTCATCTGCGACCAACATCAATTACACATCAAAAAAAAAAAAAAAATTTGAGAAAGCTTAGCCAGATTTTTATATCTAACGAAATTAGTACTAGGAAAAAATCACCTTCGAGTACTCTTCTTATTGAGCTACCGACCCTTACAGACCTGTTGAATTTTTCCAAGTGATTTAAATCGACGAAAGCGCCATCTCTTTATGTTTTAGATACTACTATATACAACATCGTATATTTTTATTATAAAGATATCCAACAAACGATAAAGGCCAAACAACTATGAAATTTTAATTTTATTATTTTTTAATAATATCATTTAAATTTCATAATAGTACTAGATAGCGAGAACGGTTCAAGCCCCTCCTGACATCAAACACAATTTGTTTTTTTTTTGCGTTTAATTGGAGCGGAGCGAAGCGAAGCGCAATGTCTGTAACGCCATAACTTCCCGAGTTCTTAACCGCTTTTAATATTTTGTGTGTGAAATCGAATCAACAGATTTAGGACCAGATGGTGACGGAGCCCGAATTTTGAAATTCGCAAAAATTCCAATCGAAACATTTTTTTTTTCTTTTTTAGGTATTACGCTCCGCTCCAATATATGGTGCTAGAGTAGCTTTATGCTTACTGACTGCATCGCCTAGTTAACTATAACTTTTTAACGATTCATACTATATGTTTAATACAGAGGCAGAAATGCTAAGTAGTTAAATAGTCATTGAAGGTTAATATTAACTACAGTTTCTCAAAAAACAACTTTAAAAATCAAAAAACATCTGCAAGATCTGTAGATTTATTTTTTTACTAGAAGTAAAAAGCAGAAACACTGCAGTCATAAATACTTTGTTTTCTAAAAGACATGAATATCACAAAAAGCAAATTAATTACACATTGCCCATACCAAGCTTTAAATTTATCTACTGCATTTAATATTTTATGGTAGGTATAATTAATCTAATACAGTCAATGATCCTAATTTATAAGTTTTTTTCTGGCCGAAATTGCTAGTTGAGATAAAATCTCTAACGAGAAAATTTTCCTTTAAAATACCTAACGTCTCTTTATCCAAACGAGTTCAATAGTTAAAAGAGCCGAACAAAAGTATTTGCCATTAAGATAATTATCTATCTCTAAATGTTTGGAAGCCGCAAGGGCCCAGGCTCGGGAGGGAAGCTATTCGTCAGTCGTGCCTTCACTGAGGAGAGTTTGACAAAAGGAATGCGAAAACAGTAAACAAAAGAGTAAAACGCTCGTGTAGAGTCATACTGGTATAATTAGTTTAAGTCAGAATGACGAAGATCGTTTTTTGTCATGTAAAGAAATCAGAAAGTTGTATAAATTTTTGGCGATGTTGAAACTTAATATAACATATCTAAATAACAAACACCTTCATTATCCCAGCCGGAACATATCCAATGCTGGATGTATCTTCCTCAAAGTTGGAGAGATTTGAAGGGGTTTTTCAGAAATAAAAGAAAAAAATTCCAAAAAACGCTGCTCCTCATATTATGGTCTACGGTGTAGGTGTATGATGAGTACTTCCAGTGATATTTGTCTCATGTTAAGATACCTTTAAGTGTGAAGGATTAGTGCTATTCTACTCTATTGCCAATGACACGGCAATCACAAACACCTTAGTCCGCTAAGGGTCAAGTATATATTTCACTAAATTCTGCAACTTATTAGTATTTATTCCCGTATTACAGTATCCAAAGCTTAAACAGGAAGACAGGTTAAAACAAGGAAAACAATAGAGTAGAGAAACAAAATATTCACCCGAACGAAAAATAGTTTAGATTGACTTAAGATCGCATTACATACAGTACACTTTGATATTGTTTCGCTCGCGGATTTGGAATAATTCCAAGCCTTCAATAATCTTTGCAAGACGATTGTATGCTTTGGTAAATCTGTCTCTTAAGACACACTTCAAAGTAACTTCTTAATTTCATAATAAGTATTATTTAATTTAGCGTGATTCGATTAAACTAGTGAGACGTAAAAAGCTAAACTACAAGATGCATCTCGTTTCACATTACGCGAGTTTAATAAATCAGTAATAATTTATACTGGTTAGCTACAGTGCATTTTTTTGCATAATATTTTTGATTGAGTATTCGTGCACCTAGTATTATACTAGGTGAATTTCAATTTCAAGATAAATTCAAATTTACGATGTTTTATGCGTCACACTTAAGGCGACCAGGACTTCGCTTAATGTGCGAAGACATGTGTAGCATTTTTGTATCGCTTTAAAATTTAAAGTTGATATTCTATACGTATTGCATCTAAGCTAAAAAATATTAGCAAGTAGTTTGTCATACACTTACTAGATTACAGCAGACGTTACCATCTTGTTCTCGTTAATTCTGCTATTGACTTTGTTTATATAATACATGCCAAGTCGAACAAAATCTTGTTTCTTATAGAAACCGGCTTCGACCGGTTTCCACTATTAGTGGTCTCCTATGATTTTTTGGAATCACGTAAGTTTTGACACTGAAACTACCTCCCATACTCCAAAGACTTTATTGGCCTATCAATTCAACTAGTCGTAACAAAAATTGCATCTAAAAGCAAGGTGGTGATATTGTTACAATGGATCTTCCGCATACTTTAAATGAAACTTCGACGTTGCTACGTACTTAGTCCTTGAAATTCCTCATCTCATCACTCTTCACCAAGTCAAATGAAATATCTTTACGAGGCCAATTCCGAAACGGCGCCAATGAAACGGCACCTATTCGGAATAACAAAGTAAACCTCAAACGGCCTTCTTGACAATTCAATCCTCTAAAAGCCCCCACTTTCCCCCCAAAAGGTTTTTTCAAAGATCTTGTAAAGAATAAACTGAAGCGACTTTGTTTGAGCGAGAAATTGGTATTGACCGAATTCAAATCTTTTCCTAAATTAAACAATAATAATGTTTGTGATTTATTGAGAATTACTCGGCTTACTTATTTCATTTGTATAGCAAGCCGCATTAAACTTTTTTAATTTTCTCAAGTCTATTAATCAAATCGAGGCAAAGATGAGTTTCTCAATACTCAATGACAGTTTTAGCACAAATGTGCTTTTTCAAAACAACTTGTCTTGAACATATTTTTGTCATTTATAAAATAAATTCAAAATAAAACTATGTAAATATAATATTGGACCAATTATATATAATGATAAAACTTCTACTTTTACGTTCATATATAAAAAATAATTTTTATTTTTTTATTGACATTATCCAACTTTTAATATCAGCGCACAATGCTTACATTCTTACTCTTTATTAAAACTTTATCACCACTTTATTTCTAAGAGTTAATTTAAAACAACATTTAGTTCGCCATGAGAACTTGCCTCGAATACAAATTATGTATTTACCGAAATGTTAATATATTTTGTAAAAAGATACAGCTTGCTTGTCAGGTCCTTAGCTTTAGCATTAACCCTGTTAAATATTCAAAACCAAAACAGACCATTTTGTCTGTCACAATTAAACTATTTTATTGATCTACCATTATCAAACTGTCAGACGCTGGTAGATATTACCGGGTCATATGAACGTGGAGATCTCTAAAATTGCCGGGAATTGCGAATAATCGTATTGAGGTGGTGCTTCAAAAGAGGTTGAGACGGGCTTGACTACAAAAGTCAACTGTTTTTATTAAAATAGACCACAAATTACCATTGAATGTATTACGCCTTTCTTTTTCTTTTCGTGTGATGTCGATCTGTATGTTACTGAATAAATAAAGCTGTGAATAATATGATCAAGTCATCCTCCTTAACATAATATATTAAACCATATCAGAGTTCTTCAGCCATAATTTCCACATTGATCTTAGCTGGACTGAAACTAAAACTATTTATATTTACAATCTTTTTTTATTTTGAATAAGTTCGTTCTTAATCCCAGTCAAACCCAAGACAGAATCTACGACGGAACGAGCTAGCCCAGTAGGTGGTTTATATTTGTTCCTGGGCAGCATTCTCGAATAATCTACTCTAAAACATGTATTTGAGCATTACATAACAATAGTGCCACTATATTAAACTTAACATAAGGAGTTTTTTGTAATTATGTGAACGTAACATGCCGTTCATCGATTTAGATGTTTTGAAAATATCAGTGATAGGCAAATCATATTCAAAAATATTTTAATTTATAATGCTCATCTGTACGTCTTTATTGATATTAAGCTCTGTCCTCTTAAAATACTTTAAAGCTTTCTCGATAAAATTCACGTAGTTTATATAATATATATTTATATAATTTATGTCCCACCAACCCTCTTCCATTAAATGTGATATGTTAATCTATACTGACATTGTTAACATCCCATTTTCGAGATTAATCAGTTACAAACGTATATTTCTTTGAGTATATTTGTAGTATTTTAGCTATTATATTTATCTGATATAAATTCTGATCCTTTTGTGATATCAGCTGATCTTTTTCTATTAACGAACAGCTTACGAATCTATTGCCTGTCGAAATCTTGCACCAAAAAGTTTTGTGTTAAGCTAGACTCATTATGCGATTCGTAATGTTTTGTAATTTTAAAAAGAAAAGGAATTTTTAACCTTATTTTATAAATTACTATTTTCATTGTGTCTCAAAACTTATTTCATAAAACTGTGATTAAGTGGTGGAACGAAACTCTGTCAAATAAAATTATAACATTCAAACATTTTTTTTATTCACATATTAACACAGTATAATATATAAGACAGTTGCTTTCCATCACTATAAAGATTTGACTTCATATTTTACCGCTCATTGGTATCATAGGTATATCATATATTAACTAGTGTTCTAGTGAAACACACTTCAAGAACAAAGTAGCTCATCAAACTTAACTAGAAAGAAAGTATTTTATTTTCGACGTATCTCTGCTCCATATATTTTTCCGCCGTGAATCAAAACTCCTATACAATTAAAAATACACCAACAAACTTTCAGAGAGCTAAATATTAATAGCTATCTACCCCAATTTCCTCTCTTTGTTTATTCTCTTCAAAATCTCGTTCAGTATCTTAGAAACCGCGTATTCATCAAAAAATCCCCCAGTGCCTTGTTTACTGAAATTCTGGGGGATCATCTATCATTTGTGTACTGGATGATTAATTACATAACATTATCGACAGCACCGAGTGTGCTTTTCCGAACTCCATTATATTTTAAGAAGGCACCACCATTTTGGCCAGACGATGGAATCTGTTCAGTAAAAAAGATTATTTTTTCAGTAGGTAGAAAATTTGTTATATTGAGAGCCAATAAAGAGATTATGTGAAATGATTGAGTGATTTCGTTGAGTTGTCTACTCACAAAGTTAGCGGCAGTGATGTTAAGCGAAACTGAATTAAAGGAACAAATATTATCATCATCTCAATTCAGAACAATATGTTCGTGTCAATAACTTAAGACTTTAACCATAGCTATACTTACATGCTAAATGCAACTGAAATAAGAAAGCTGTATAGTTTTAAAAATGAGCATGCAAGAATAAGACAATTACCATATATTACTTAAACTGAAATAATATAATTGTTTTAATTTATATTTTAACGAAATGTAAATAAGCATTAATTTTAAACACATTTTAAACCTATCAAAATTTTATATCATATTTTTAGCACCAAATACATAAAAATATATTTTGTATTAATTGAAAAAAAAACAAAATGGCTTCTTACAAATTATTTGGAAATTACCAAAATATATAACAATTCCATATTAGCTTCATCTTTAGCTATTGACCAATACATGTAAAGGTATTACATTCGATGTACGTGGATAGTGGAAGAACAAGAATGTCGGCATATGTGACGCTGACGATTAAATATTTCAACGGTTTCAAAAATGTTTAAAGTCTCGGTAGCTGAATTAGAAGAGCAAGCGCCCAGACACTACAGATTTGAGTTACATCTGAAACTTGAAACAATTTGATTTTTTTTGTATAAAATTACTTAAGGTATACAAATGTAATAGTTAAAAGCTCTGTCTGTAGGCCCTCTGTTCTGTGAACTTGATTGCCGATTTCCAACAATACGATTACTGCACTATTTACTTATGAATAACATTTAACTTGTAATATAAATGATTTATTTTGTAATAACTATATTATATTTTTGTTCACAATATTTAAGACACGCTCATACTTATCAGTTTTAAATATTTCTCTTTCTGATATTTTATATTCTGATATTTTATATTCTGATAGTCTTAAAAGAATAAAGATTAATACACACCAATAATTTGAATCGATTCTTTATTTGTTAAAGAAGATAATCTTTGATAGATTAGTTTCTTAAAACAATACTGTACTGTACTCATAATTACTGTAATTATAGAATTTAATTAGTTATCATTTCACAGGGAAATAATATCTTTTGCTGAATTCGTTGAAACAAAACTCGACACAATTGTGAAAATCCCCGTTAGAGTTTGGCTTACATGGCTCTGTAGCGATCTGTTACAATAGGTTTTATTGACTCAATGCAAAGCTGTTACCATGATCCTGTGTAAATTTATTCGTTTGAAAAGAAATTAATTTGTTTACAACACAACTTATTGGTCAAATAACTGTACACATATTGAGAGGGAAACATTAGTCGCCCTTTAAAAACGTAGAAAAGTAAATAAAATGTTTTCATCATTTTTACATACAAATGTTATGTCATCAATGAATTAATGTTGATTTATGTTTTCATTTATGCTCCCAGCTCATAGTTAATTAATCAAGCTATGAGAATACGTGAACGTATAATATATTCTGGGGTAAAATATATTATTTACCTATGCGTGAAACCCTACACCATTATTAGTCATTAACAATGGCAAATCTATCCGTTAATATAATCAATAACACGGATTAATTGATTTTACCAGCAACACAAATTAATTATAGGGGTAATTTATAAGATCGTTCGGGTCGCTATAGGGTTTAAGAGCGTTGCCACGCACGATATTACATACAAACTTTTAAGTCCAAGTATTTTAAAATGAGATAATTAATTCTCAAGAAATGTGTAATGTGCACAATAATAAATGGAATTTATATTCTGTTGCTATGGAAATCTTTAAATTTCTCTAATTAAAAGTATAATAATATCCGCCCATGAATAACCTGTAAGTCAAATCGATATTTGTTAGCATTTGTCTAAGTATTTACGACACTCTTATGTGTAAGGATTTGGACGCTACTCGGTGGATATCGTATCTTTAAAACATTTCGATTGAATCAAATAAATGTTCAACTATAACTGAAACGTGATTAAAATGCTACAACAATGAATCGCTTCGGTTAGATTTTAAGTACAAAATTATATTCAATAAATAAATAAAAACTGTCAAGTTGCCTGTATCAATGAATATATTTTTTCTCACTAAAATCAGTAGACTAACACCTTACTAACAACAACATCAACTAGTACTGTGATGGTTGCAGAGGAATAGTTAGTGACATGGTACTTAAAAGTTTGCTCTTAGTTCTCAGTCTTCATGCATAGTTCTTCAATGGATAATTTTATCCATTTCAGATTACTTAATAAACTAAAAAATCTTTAAAATTTAAATTATATTTTAACTTTCGTTAGAACACTTTGAAACAAAAAACTTTCAACAAAGAAACATCATTCCCAAACATCAAAGAATTGTTTGTTTTATATAATCGGTCCCTCGCTTCTAAGTCTTGCAAAGTCGTAACTAACGTCTTCAGACCTCGGGCACGAAACAACAAAGTATAAAGCGGGTGCAATTTAAAGGACACTCCTAAGAGAAACTATATTTGAATACAAAATCATATAAAATGGGAAGTAAAATATAAAGTATCAAAGAATGTAAAGTAAGACAAATACAGCTCGTGTTTATGTTATATGTAATCAAGAAATATAAATAGATTTTATAACTTTTTTTATTTAAAAAGTTCTACACAGAATGTAATTTTAACGAGCCTTGAGGGACAGTACTTTTAATACAGGAGTTAGCAAATTATACGCAGAGGATTTTTTTAATAGCTTGTTAAACCCCGGGATCGAATTAGCTATAATCCTAAACAAAACATCCTTCTCTTTTATAGCATTCATCGATCAAATTTCCCTAACAAATGAAATGAAAACCATGAATTCTAAACTCATTTTAATTTAACGAATTAAAACGAATAACCTAATTACAGTTGTACGAAATAAGCTCCATTTTGTTGGATACATTTTATTGTTGTAAAGAATACATTTCGAGAAACTTTTAATAACGAGTTGTGGTGAATACTGAAAATTGTATTACGGAATTTAGGATTTTAAGTAAACTAGATATTTTATGTATTTAAAGTTGAAACTGATGAAAATAAATAATTAAACAATAATATTTTGACGACCGGTTAGTGCAACGGTAGCGATCCTGCCTGTCGCACCGACGGTCTTGGATTCGAATCCCGGAAGGGGCAGATGTTTGTATGATGAATACCAGCATTTGTACCCGAGTCATGGATGTTTGTATATATTTCTATAAATATTACTTATTTATGTATGATATATGTATGTCTATCCATTACCCTAGTAACCATAACACAAGCCTTAAAAGTGCTTACATTGGGCTAGGTTAGTTGGTGTGGATGTAGGAAATATTTATTATTATTATAGTTATTTTCGGAGTCGGTGTAAGCCCCCTAGCAGACCACCGAATGAACAGTCAGTAGCGCCGCACGGCAGTGTAAACACGTGAATCGTGAAAAACATTACCGCTCAAGGAAACCATGTCAGATAACGTTAAATAGCTGAAAACTTCCCCGATTCCGGTATATTGTATGTGATATTGTGTCACTCCCATCTATTAACAATGTATTTAACAACAAAGTTCGATAAATTAAGTAATTGATTAATATGAAACATAATTTTTAGTCCTATATAATAAAACTGCATTTATTATTATATTATATTATATTATATTATATTATATTATATTATATTATATTATATTATAATATTATATTTATATTCAATTTTTAAGGACTGAAAACAGGAGAGCAAGAAACAAAAGAGCCTATGTAGGAATGCTGTGTTCTCTCTCCGTACGCAAAACCTACCTACTTGTATCAAATTTATCATATAAAATAGCATAAGATAGTAGAAAATGCAAAAATATAAAAATCATACTCCATAGTAAACGTTCAAAACGTTCTTGAAAGCGCTTTACTTTAGTCGTTAGTCGTTCCATCACGCGGCCCCTAGAGAGACCTTACAAGTTGCTGGTGCTGACATAAATTCTAACTATTATCCATGATCAACTGAACATGCCATTTCGCAGGTCAGTAATGCTAACAATCTATTAATAATCCGCATTTGCAGAAAAAGTCGTTTGTGTTGTGTCGTGTTGTGTTTGTGTATAATAATATTCTTTAATAATAATATACATATCACATTAAAAAAAATCAATTAATAGTTTCTCATTTTAAATAAATGAAATTCGTATTGCAAACAGAGATAAGTTATTCACGCGAACAAAGACTCATTATCAACTATTTCAGCATAAAAAAATGTGTGTAGTGTATTCGACTTTTGCTTATCGGGAATTAGTTAATAAACAAGTTTAACATCCTTTTTAACGAAACCACTAGGAAGTGACTGATAGGTAACGACTTTTCAGTTATTGTATTAAACACAGTATTAGTTACGCTATGTGATTTACTGCACGCGTGTAGCAACGTAGTGCCATGAATGTTGAAGATTTATTAACATCTTTAACCATTTTTTATAAAGGGGAAAAAACGTGACGCATACTCCGCATGGGGAGAATTACGAAGTTATGTGCGATTCTCCTTTATGCTCCTACCCGACCTAGCGCCCGGGAAAGGCTTGGAATTGATGCTCGTGTATGTACCTTCAGTTCTGCCTAAGAGCCGGTGGGAAGAGAACAATAATCACCAGCTTATTTTAACCTATTCTTGATACTGTGCCTTCCGCTCGAATTCCAGCTAGTAAATTTTGAATAACCCATCTGATGACTTTCCCTTGCGAATGTTACTCAAACTTTACAATTAAAGGCCACACATGCTAACGTGGCGTGCCATAAAGTTTCACAAAATACCTATACCCATAACTGCTTATTAATTGAATTGTCAGGGATAACGTTTTAAACGTGATTTTATGAAAAAAGTCTGATAAATGGCCAATTTCAACTTTTACACCTCCATAACTGTTTATCACTCAGGTGGGCTCACGCAAAAAATAAATGTGATGATTGAAAAACATGTTTTAAATATTAAAAGTCTTTTTACTATGTAAAATGAAAATATAAACTAAACCGAATTGGTTGAAATTATTTAGAACTAATCACAATAATCGCATAGAATTAATCACGCAATAAATTTACCTTTGTAGTTATTCAATTAACAATATCGCAAATTTGATAGGATTTGCATTTGAGCTCATAATAATTTCATAAACAGCTCTTGCTTTATTTTGGTCACAATTCTAACCTAATCTAATTAAATACTACTTATAACACATTGTATTATGTGGCATTGGGGTTTCGTTGATATATTATACCTACCAAGTAAAGCTTTGATGTTATTAAATTATATAATTTAATTATCATGTTATACGCCATAATCATGACATTAATATTATGCAAACGATATGAATAAATTCAATTTTAATTAAGGAAGTGTATTTCGGTAAAAAGATAAGTAAAGTAATTATTATATGTGAGTTTTGGGGCTATGTAGCTCAAATAGAACTCTATTCATTGCGTCCAGGAATTTCTATTGCGTCCATACTCCTCCCCAAATCAGAGTAACTTATTAAGCCTAGAAGCTTCTGGAAAATTTTGAATTTGCTCAGCCTTGAGAGATCTCATGTTGCTCCGGACTGGTATCCCAGATATATAGTGCGTTTGTTAATCCGGGCGTTTAGGTTGGACGATATACTCAGCACTGTGGCCTTCCTCTCTGTTGATGCATCGTGATACAAGTTGGTGTGTTCTGCGTGCAGAGTGACAAGTACAGCATTTTGGCAGAGGCTCTGTTGTTCTTTGTTTTTTTTTTTGTTTATCTGTCTTATTTTTAGACCTGAAAAATGAAAACCAAATACATTTATATAAGATAAGGGCATAATATTATTGAGAACTAAAACTATAAAAATCATATTCTATAGTAAGTTTACAAAACATTCTCGATAGCGTTTTCTAATAATTGAATACAATTTAAATGCGCTGTATGACCCATTGTTTCCGTGGTTTTTATATTTAATGTATAATTTAGGCGCTGCATCATCAAGCCTCTGAAACTGAAATGAACTTTGAAAATGTTAACACGTTCTAGGAATTGAACACAATTAAACAGTAAATCTATACTTTCGACTTTCTAAAAATATCGCCACAAAATCAGTTCAATAATTTCAGAAATTTCAAGAAAACATACAGACAGACTGACAAAATATCTGTTTGTTTTCTGTTACTCTTTTATTTAACTTACACTAATTTGAAAAAATATTTGACGTAAAGACAAACGCTTTCTACTCCTTTCTATAGATGTATATATAATTGATTTACAAATCATTATAAATCAGATTATCTTAATCTTATCTTTATTAGATAATCAAGATATTATTAATAATATTAAACTCACAATCATACCAATTAGTACGTAATTGATACATAGATAATATGTAATATTCTGAGAAATGTATATAAATGTAAACCCATGACTCAGGTACAATTGCTCGTGTTCATCACACATATATCTGCTGCATTCGGGACCTGAACCCAGGAATGTCTGTGCGAAAGGCATGGTCGTCGTGTATTATCCGTATGGATAATTCATACCACTATTAGATTCTCTTTTTCAAAGTTTCGGTAAATTAAAGTAGTTTCGCTTAAAAATAAGAAGCACAATATAAATTTCCAGCGCATTGATGATGTATCGACCCGTTACGCTTCACGACGAATCACGTTGCGTTTCATACAGGGGAATTCAATCAGTAATGCCAACACCAAAACTCTGTGCAAAACATGTTAAGTCACGAATTAATTGCATGTGCCTAATTTTATACAGCCCCCACAAGGAATTAAATATATTTCTGATAAATTTTAACTGCCAATTAATTAATTTGATTGACCCTAATCTATAATCTAAGATCACGGTGGTTTGTGTGTTTGTCTGCCTGCTCTTTATCCCGCATATGCGCGTCACTATAGTGTCTAAGATTAGCATTCAAGAAGGGTAAGAACGGTTAGCTATATGTGTAGTCGTAGAACCGAAATGTTACTGCGATTCATTTCGGTACAGCGACATCTATAATTGAGACACAACAACGCGTGGCCGGGTCAGCAGCAACGCGTTAACTGTAAGTAGTTCGTCTACCGGACGCTAGATGGCGCTTGAAATTTAAAGAATTTTGTCCACCCGTGCAAAGCCGGGACGAGCCGCTAGTATAATACTAAATTCATTGACATACGAATTGTATTATAAAATCTAATGTATTTATAAATATTAAAATGAGTTGGCTGGTAAATTAATGTTGCTATCGTTGAAATATTGGCATGAATGCCTATTTATAAGCGAGTTTGTAACAAGACATCCTCTTGCCTTTCTTGTGTTCCTGTTGTTACAGATTTGTTTTGAATAAATGAATACGAATATGAGTATGAATAAAACGATTATACAAAATGGTAGTGTTTTCAGAGTTAACGTGTCTTACTAGGGAATGGCACTGGGCTAAGGCTCTGAAATGATCATATCAGGCTTATAAGGAGAATGACATAATATAAACACTAATTAGATGAAGAGTGATTGAGGCCATTATATCAATATTTATAAAATAAATAATACATTTTTAACAGTTAACCGACCCAAACCCTTCTTCTTCAGTACTATCCAAGAGGTACAGCAAGCAACTATCAATAATTTAATAAGATGCCAGCCCCAGTGGATCGTGAGCGTAAATTCGAACTAATGCCATAATTACTTTAACACTGCTCAAACTTGTTGGTCAAACTTGCTCTAACTAAACATCGTTGGTTATTGCACGAAGATTTCATTCAATGCGAAAACGTTTTGATGTCTTACGGCTCTCTCTAGGGTAATGCTTATAGCGAACCACCTAATGCTAGTTTCATTTAGCTTAACGGGTTTTGTACGGGTAATGGGCTATTTTGTACAATCTGCGCTTTAAACTGTATTAAATAAAGATTAACTCGTTTCATAAGTTTCCGTTCAGTAATTTGTCGAATACACTCAAATGTCTTAAATTATGTAACGATTAAAGAAAATGTATTTGTGCTTAAGAAGACATATTAAAAAAAACTAAGTTTAATGTATATTAATAATTTATTGCTCCATTAATATAAGCGTAATATAATTTTAATTTAGGAAGTAATTATAATTATATATGTTACAGTCAAAACCCATAACCAGTCAAAACCACTTTTGACTGCAAAAATTAGGTGAAAGTACTTTTGACCAACGACCTTAGTTAAAACCACTTTTGACTGATTTTAGCAGTTAACTTAATTTTAACTGCAAAATATTGGGTGTGTTTGTGACCAAATTGTTTTAGTTAAAAGTGGTTCTGACTAAGAATGTTAGTCAAAACTTCTTGGAGTGGGAATTATTAATTTTTGCTTTTTTTCAGCAAATTTTGCGTCTTCTACTTCAATAACAAATTTTTCAAATTCTTCCTTTGCCATTACATTATAATGACTATTCTTCATTTCTTCTAACGATTGAAGCCTTAATAAAAAGCGTTCATTCTTTTCGTTTCCACTCATTTTCTTTGAATTCCAATTTCTGCTACAATATTTTAGATTATTTTATTTTATGTGTTTAATAACTTTTTCAAGGACTAGCATCAATATTTTCAAATAACATATTTTCATTAAATTGAGATTTTTATTTAGATCGATAATAAAAAGGGAATAACCTAACTTAACCTAACCACCTCAACTATTTATGAGTTTTGACTCACAATCTAAATTTTAAATCAGGCAAAACCACTTTTGACTGTTTTTTTGCAATTAAAAGTACCTTTGACGAATGCCCTTAGTTAAAACCACTTTTGACTGCGAAAATCAGTCAAAAATGTTTTTAACTAAGGTCGTTGGTCAAAAGTGCTTTTGCCTAATTTTTGCAGTCAAAAGTGGTTTTGACATGAATTTTGACTGTAACATATATATAATTATAAGTATTGCCAAAATAAAATAAACTGTTCAAATATTATGTTTTTATAGAGTTGTGTTACATAACTTATATTTTGTCACAATAAAATCTAACCTTGATATATTTCCTACATGGAATTGAACAAATTGAACCACGCTGAAAACAAAATGTTTAAAGTAGTATTTTAAAGTCATAGACAGACCGATGGGACTGCTTAGAAACTTTGAGTCGATGTGTGTCGACTGTAGATTGCACTTGTTTTGTTTATATTAGATCTTGAACATGGTGAAGACGATATCGCGTGACTTCAGCCAATTCAATAAACATGCGACTTACTTCAGTTTATTTGCAGTGATAAGACATTTTCAGCTTTTATTCTCAGTCCCCATTAGTAAAGAAACAATATTGATACGGTAACTCTATGAAAGCGCATTAGTATGGGAACAAATATATCAAAGCATCTAGCGACTCTTATTTGGAAAGGTGTTGGACTTTCATGTCAATATTAGTTTTTCAGGCAATTTGACAAAACAAAGATGCGTCAAACCTGATAGGCTGGAAAATGTCGATTCTGACTTCACGTGCTGTTTATTCGAATTTTAAAACCCGCCAGTCGCCCAACTACCAACACGTTACTAGAGTCGTTACATAAACAAGAATGCTGCTCACTTTGACCCTAGCGTTTGGGTTTCATGTTAAAATAGTGTTTCGTATACTTAAGCTTATCTTGGGACTTTATACTTTAAATGGTATGTTTAATTCATAAATCTAGTTCAGTGTCGCAAGTGCGCCTTTTAATTCCTCTATTTTGTCCACACCAAAATATTGTTTCTCAATATTCACTGACGTGACTGGGATTACTGTCTATTCATTGCCATCGGATATATAGTATGTTTAATTACTATAACTAACAGATTACGAAGCCACCAATATCGAAGCATAGTCATTGCGTTACTGTAATAGGATTATCACAAATATTAGGCAACGCTTATAATGATGAATCATTATAAGCAAAACAATAAAAAGTAATCATTATAAGCTTTGCTTAATATTTGCAAATTTCAGAAAAAATATCTTTTATTCTTACTAATTACGATTTGACATTTCTACTTTTGATAATATCAATCTTCGAGCAGTATAAAAATCAAGTTCTATTCATCTGAAATTGTTATAATTAGTTTATAAATGTACCCAATATTCAAAAATGGTTGATATAATTTAATTAATAAGAGACAAATGTCCGAATTATCAAATCAGCAACTATTATTTAAAAGAACGTCTTTTACAGTTTAAGTAGTGGATTAATGAAAATAAGCGTGCAATTAACATATTATATATTGTTAGTCTAAAAATCTACAACAACAATAATTAAGTATCGCCAATAGCAAATCATACATGCACTGTTTTACTGCCAATAAGGAAAGTGTTATCCACCATACTTTACCTTTACTAAAAACAATAGTATATTATGATTTATCACCTACGGTGACACACGTATGTCATACCAATTTCCTTTGCGAATAGGGTTACCAGGTCTCCGGGAATTCAAGCAATTTTTAGGATTCCGAATGAACTGTAAAATTGGCAGAATTTATAAAAGAATATAAATATTTAAAATATTCTTTAAGAAAGCCCATTTTACTTATTTAAATACTGCGTCTTGTCTTAGCCAAACGACGTCTACTGCTGTACAAAGATCTCCCCCAAGAATCTCCACAATGACCGATCCTGCGCTGCCCGCATCCAAGTGCTTTCCGTGACCGTCATCAGATCGTCTGTCCACCTAGTGGGAGGCCTGCCAAAACTAGTCTTCCGGTCCGTGGTCGTCATTCCACAACATTTCTGCCCCAATGCCATCAGTTCTGCGAGCTGTGTGCCCCGTCCACTGTTACTTAAGTTTGGCAATTCTGGTGACTGTATCGGTTTTTGTGGTTCTCGCACGAATCTTCTCATTTCTGATTCGATCACGTAGATAAACTCCGAACATGACACGCTCCATCGCTTTTGGATGACCTTGACCCTTCTTATTAGGCCCATAGCAAGGGACTATGTCTCCGCTCCGTGCATCCTCCCTGACAACATACACTAGACTTTATTGAGGTATTTTGGAGTTAGATTCGACGATTGACCTGTTTCTCGAAATTGAACCTACCTAATTGGATTATTTGTCCCAAGTTCACATAATCTTCAACAACTTGAGAAGTCTCCACCTTTAGAGGAGTAGGTACAACATGGACACTTGACATAATTTTCATCTTGTCCACATTCATTTTAAGACTCACTTGCTGAGAGACTCGTCTAAGACCTTAGAGCATTGTGCCTAGGTCTTCCAAGGTCTCAGCCCGTGATACTCGCCGTTGGTATTAATGCCGAGCCCGCTCTATTTCAGAAGCTTGAAAACATATTTTAGGGTGGCGATAAACAGTTTCGAAGATATGATGTCTCCCTGTCTCAACCCTTGCTGCAAACGGATAGGTTTCGTGTTCTGATCCTGGAGGTGGATCAACATGGTGGCGTTTTCATACAAGCATTTCAGCACTTCGATATATAAAAAGTCAATTTGGCACCGTTGAAGAGACTGCAGTACAGCCCAGGTCTCGATCGAATCGAAGGCTTTCTCATACTCCACAAACTCCAGGCAAAATGGCTGATTATACTCCTCAGTCTTTTGTTTAATCTGCCGCACCGTATGTATGTGGTCTATGGTACCGAAACCTTTGCGGAAACCAGCTGGGTCTTCAATAAAGTTTTATCGCCGTTTTCGAAAAAGAGTACCACTACACATCTATGTCATGGCATTAACGTTTGTCCCTCGAATATGACGGAATAGAATAGCTTCTGAAGAGTCTTTAGTACCGGCTTTCCGCCTGCTTTCAGCTCATCGTCGCTTCATTTGCCCAGTTTCGTGTTAAAGTCCCCCATCACAACGGTAAAGTGGATCTGGGAGCTATGTATAGCTTTGGAAATACATAGTCTCCACCTCGTCGTCGGGGTGTTCTGCGGTCAGTGCGTACATCTGTATGACCTTCAGCAATTACCGTTTGGTGATTCTGAGTATCAGGTACGCTACTCTCGTTAAAACACTCTCGATTTAGGCCACGTTTTGACCTAAATCGAATTGAATGCACCTCTGGACGATAAACTCGACACCACTCTGCAACAGCTAGTGTCCTTCCCTTCTCTTCGGACTTTACACAATTCTACAATATCCCATCGCAACCTGCTTAATCTGGAGAAATAGCGTTGATTTTGAACGAGTGTTTAGAGCCCAAAAACGTTGTCTTAGAACATTATGTGGCATAAGAAGTTGGGAATCATGCCAGCCATTAGTTAAACATAATAAAATTCTTACCTTGCCATGCATGTACATAGCACCTCTATGCCTCTTTATTAAACGATTTCCCGAATACATTGCCATACATTATCAAAGGAACCCGAATGCGGGAAATTGTAGAAAAAATTAACTATGCGTTCCTAAAAGTAATGTTACCATATAGTTATAGATGTGTATCTAATGGCAGTTAAAATATTTAACAAACTGCCAAAAAAATTAAGAGATTTACCTCTAGACAAAAATAGTTTTAAAAACTGGTTGGTTGCCTGTAAAGTCGGTATACGGGCGAAAGTTTTACGTGACAACGACTTTGAGTGGTAAAATAATTTTAATGTGAATATTCATTCGTATAGTAGGAAGAAGGATGAAATAATAGTAACAATTTAAAACATTTATTTATACAAAGAATTATATTTAAAACATTAATTTATAGGCACGCGTCCCTTCCACTTTTTATGTCTGTCTCTCTCGCTCTTAGGCGGGCTAACCATGCCCGAGTGGAAGGGACGCGTGCCTCTCACTCGCTCTCATTGTAAGCGCATAACGTGAGCGGAGCGTAACGCAGTTTCTTGAAGTGTCACCCGGCAAACCAATTTATAAGACGTTGTCACGTCAAAATTCTCTGTACCACTGGCTTGTCGAACGCAACTACTACTCTGTAAAACATGCTCTCGTCTTAGATCAATGTAAATAGAATTAAAAATATAAACAATTTTTATATATAAAGCCACTTTCACTTAGATACTTAAAATGCCGTTTGACGTCACTAGGTTATCTATTTATAACTTCTGATAGGTATTAAAATAATTTGCATCCATTCTCTTTGACAATGCTTTTTATTATTATAATATAATTTAGTGACATTGTATAATTCTCATTCCAAAAATATCGAACAATAAGGCGAATACTGTTGATTCACAAAATGCATGTAACACCCTGTCATTGTAAGACATGGTATTAGCAAATAAATAAATAAATGTTCTTAAATATTCTAGTGGTGAAGTGGTGTTTTGCCATAATCGCCATGCTTGACAGACGTGTTGGCAATCACAGTGTGAAAAGATGACACACACGGGAAAAGATGGGGTGGTGCTATTCTCGGGCCACACCGCAAACCGAAAGTCATTTACTTACGTTTAATTAATGATAATTTTTTATCTTTCTGAGTAATCCTATTTCTCCTTCCTATTCAATCACTCACTCACTACTAGCGCAAGAACTTATGTTAATGTCAGGACTATCTTGCTTTACACATATTGTCATGACTCAGAAATATTTCGCCCGGTAACCCTATTTACAAACGTAATTTACGAGTCAGCTGCAATGGCAACACATAGCCGCGATATATCGCATAATTTCCTACTAACAGCGGGTAGTGTAGAGTTCAAAATGTAACAAATATATTTCATATTCTTGAAGCTTACAATAAATTGTTGGAATTTTATATTGCGGTTTTATACAACTTACATATAAGATATAATAAATCGGAATGTACGTGATATAACTTAGAGATCTTGCTTCTTGATTGGTACATTACCTTCCTGAGGCGTGATAGTAAGAGCGATTGTACACAATATATATTTTAAATAGATTGTGGTAAAGATTTAGTTCTTAAAATATGAAGAGATGTCGCTGATGCTCGCTGCTGCTTAAAGGAACACAAAACAAACCAATAGGTTTATTGTAGCGTCGTTTATGACTGAACTGGGAAATCAGGCAGTAGCACAAGCCTATGGATTCGAGTCCCCATAACAGACGCACGAACAGACACCTGTCTGACATAAAAACAGTTTAAACCATTGTAATCACTGCATTATATCTTGCTTATGGTGGCATTGGGTCGTGCAATTTTTTTCAAATATTTTTAAATGATATTTCGAACATTCAAGTAATTAGCCGAAGCATAAGTAAGCTCTGTAAGGCTTGTGTTATAGATACTACTAGTACTCCAGGGTAACAGATAGACATACATAATTGTATGATACATAGATATGTAATATTCATAGAATCTCATATTAGTATTAACAAACAAATATTTGAGCCTTCTTGGGCAGGAACCCGACGGTTCTGGGTTCGAGGACATAAGACTGTGCGATAGACAGAATCGCCATCGCAGGCTTGCAAATCGCTATTTCACTTCGTGCTCGTGACTGTTTCTTTTTATCCCTTGACGCTTCGAAAGCACTAATTTTAATTTTTAATCTAAATACGGGAAGTATACGCGACAAGTATACGCTGGCCGTCTAGCGGAATGCATTCCCGATATCAAACTCAACTAATATAAAAATGACTTAAAATATCAGACTTCCCTTTACAAATCATCGTACATCATTAATTTAAAGCATAGTAATTTAGTTTACAAATCTCTGCGATCCACAATCGTACCGTAATTCAACTTCCATCCCCAACGTCGGACGCACAATTCACTGATTACCGGCAACTATTTTAACGCAAAATCACGCTAGAGCTTTAGTACAAAGCCTGCTTAACGTTACAGAGACAATATTCTATACTAACACATTGTGTTACATCTGCCGCTACCAGCAAAATGCGATTCACGATACATATGTGTCGCAATATTCGTATATGAATCGCATGACATCAATCAGTGGATAAAATCACATGTTGCTTTCACACGTATCATCATCGTGAAACTATCCCCACAGTTCCCTTACAGGCCTTTATACGGATTAAAACACCCAGTACGCAGGCCCAGTGTGGATTTGAAAGCGGTAACGACGATCTCATTTTAATAAGCGAAATAATTTTTATCAATGACGTGTCAAAAAATACTAACATTCCCTTTACAAACTCCTCATGGTAAGAAATTGATCATGTTGCGATTTGACCCACTTGCGTAATACATCGGCGAGTTTTGATCTTGGCCCACTTGGTTGCTGAGTTCAACTGATGTTCCACATATAAATAAAACTACTTTTTCTTCAAGTTGCGTTTGATTATGTTTTTATTTATCCTGACGTTAAGACTACTTTACAGGACCCTTTTTTTACAGAAGCTGTTAAAACAACTTAAAACGCGTCGTGAATTCGATAAAAATGGTTTTATTTAAATTGCGATAGACGCGGATATGAAAGAACTAAATTTTATGTTCCACAATTAAGAATATATTTATGATCGTTTTTAGATTGCATATTGTAATACAAGTATTATTATGAATCTGTTAATTTTCTCCATCTCTAAATTATATATCTACACCATTTAAATATTTTTTTAAATAACATAAACGCACAAACACCCATAACACACGCTCACGCTCATATTCATACACGCACGCAGATACACACTCCCGCACGCACGCAGACACACACACTCACACAATTATATCTATTGTTACGTGATAAAAATTGTATCAATAAAACAATATAAAGAAGGAGCGAAGTTTCCTGGTACAAACATTTATAATGTTCGCTAAAAAGGAGACTCCTGCCTCTTGCTATTGTAACATG
This sequence comes from Calamotropha paludella, assembly GCA_927399485.1. Lineage (NCBI taxonomy): Eukaryota > Metazoa > Arthropoda > Insecta > Lepidoptera > Crambidae > Calamotropha > Calamotropha paludella. Next base: position 10,707,603 of record OV656803.1, on the reverse strand, counting down.
AAACTTTTTAACGAAATAAATTTATTCTTATTCGTTTATTTAGGCGCCACGTGCACACTTTTCAGAGCTTCCGCCACGAATGGCTTGTTACTTACTTAGCGTAAATTTATCCATATGAATAAACTGACCCCGCAAAGAAATGTAAAAAACGTCGCTCGGGAGGCAAGGCGTAAAAGGGGAAGAATTGGTTTATAGCAAGAAAGAAATGTTTATATAAAATTTTGTCTCTGGCCGAAAATGAACTCCCTTAACTATAGTGTGTCGGTGACGACTACTATTGAATTCTGCTAACGAATTGTTTGTGGTAATTTAACATTGATAATGGTCTCGATTATCGATGGTGAGAAACGTCAATTGATAGATCATTCAATTGAAATACAAGATCGATGCAATTATAAAGGTTTTGTGTGACGTTAGGCAACGAACTTTTAGATGAATCGATAAATTACCCATCTTGAGCACAGTCGGACGAATCTGTCTATTTTATTATTTCACATTATTTGTAATAGTAATAAGAGAAGATCCTCGAAAATTTTTCTTACTCAAAAGTGAACGTTCTTCTTTCTCTTACTATAATTTAGGTGATGGATTTATGTACTTCTTTTTATTCTGTTTAAGTAAATGATATGATTAACCAGCAATGAAAGTCCGACTAATGAAAAATATTACGCCAAAATAGTTCTTAGGGTTATACAAATTTCTAAATTCGATTTCTGAACTCTGATTTCCTAACTTTGGTTGTTGATCATTATTTAATTTATGCGACATTATTTGATAGAATTTATTTGTTGTTTTTGATAAGCTCCCGAAATACTTAAACTGTATCAAAACTTTGCTGCGACTCCCAAGTAATTCAAACCTTCGGGGATTTTTTAAATGTTGTTTATTGTCGCAGTCTTTATTAATACTTTATTGATTAGAAACATTCAAAACCTTTGAGCAGTGTACTGTCCACCAATTTCACCACTTATGAACAATTTTCAATCGGAATATACGTTAACAGATACAATAATCATGAAGAAATATGTTATTTGCTCATTTTCAACATTTTCCTACCCTCAAAGTGCAAAAAGACAATTGACAATCACAAATAAACAAGTAAGATTCGAAAAGAGCAATCATTGTTGGGTAAGCTAGAATCGTAATATAACTGAATAACAATTTGTTATTCAAATCAAAATCCAATTCAATCGTTTATTACAGTCGATAAGAGTAAACTATAAATAGTGATTGTCCAGTAGGCATTCTAGAATGCCTGTGTCGGGTGGCTCCCGTTATGCAACTAAATGTTGCATCATATGTGCTGTCTGTATTGAACGGTCACAGTTCCAAAATATGAATAAATTTTATGTGGTATAAATAAAGAACTAGCTGAATCTAGAGGTTGAATTATCGAATGAAAGTGATAATTAGGTACTGAAATTATAAAAGTATGAATTTTTTACGAATTAATTCAATTTTCTTGTTATCAATACTTACTGATATTTTATAATTATCAGCCTATTTCTCACTCTGATCTGTCACAGATCTCTTCTATGGATGAAAACACCATAAGGCAATGGTGTAGTTACGTCATATCTAAACGTAGTATAGAAGTATAATAGTAATGAAACGTTGATAAGAAGTTGATTACCATTTTTAAATATTCACGACAACATTTTTAAAAATTAAATGTAGTATTAATCCTCCTTTGACTGATAGAGTAAACCTTTTGACAGTTATACATATACAGAAAAAAAGCGGTACCAATAAAAAAACAAACCGCGTGTCTGTAAAACTGAATAAATTTGTCAAATATTAGTGTAAACGAAAAAATAGTAACTGAACAAGAAACACCATTTTTGTCTGTTTATCTGTACGCACATGCTTATCTCTGAAGCAATTAATCCAGTTTTGAGACAATTTTTACAGCTATATTAAGTCAGCTTGAAACAGCATTAAGGCATTGTTAAATTGAAATCACATGACATTCAAAAAGTTATTGTCTTATAAAATTAATTTTAGATTTGCCACTGACCTGTTACAAACAATTTAAATACATAGAAAAATGTTATCAGAAGATACGAATCAAAAAGCAGAGGGCAAAAACAGAGAATCATGCAAATAACACTTCAGTAAGCTAGGTATATTAATATTCCCATGTTATATAGTTTCTTAGTACTTGTTCAGCATTTAAAATTGGCCAGATCAGTATAAAACTCCAGAGCAAAGAGTAATGTATTATTAGACATCAATAAATTGATAAATGTTAGATTAAATAATTATGATGTTCATCTTTTTAAAACGCAATTGAAGTGAACAGGAGATTAAGAATTGTTGGATTTATGAGTTGATTGAATATATTTGAATGATTGGATTATTATGTAAACGATATTTATGAAGTTTATTGAGATAATATTATGATAATTTAACATCAATTTATTTCTTTGTTTTGACATTTATTTATGCATATTTGTAATTTTTTGACTAATTTTTAATATATTGGTATCAATTTAAAATCAATTTGAAAGTAATGAATATCAATTTCCAATACACTTGTAATAGGAAAACAACAAATAAAACAAAAATAAAAAGCGTTCAGGCAGTACAACTTTAATAAATCATCGATTGTATTTATCAATGAATTAAGATTTTTTTTTTGAGTTATTAAAATAGTTTAGTCACAAATTAATATTGTAAATTATAATGTTTGGTATAACATTAAAAAAAAATATTTTTATTACTTTATTTTATTTAGTTGTAAGTCCGCTTGTCACTTGTCAATCCGCTACGGCACGTCCCACCCCTCTCAACAGTCCCAATGCTGCGCGAATTGTGGAAAAATGTCGACCTCTTAGATAAAAATGCCATTTTATCGCTAAATAATGAAGCTAGGACCAAACATAAAATGGTTTTATTTTGTGTTTGGTAAAGCTAATTAAATAAAGTAACCACCACAGAATATTTGGATCTCTACAACCCACCCAGCAGACGTTGTCTTACAAGAACGTTAAAGATAATTTTATATGAGATTGAAAAATAAACACGAGTTTTGACATAATAAAATTCGATCCAAATGCCTTTAAATATTACAAATATGAAATTACAAACAAGCTAAACTAAAGCTTAAGCTCTAAAATTTTGTGCACAATATTTTTATAACTAAGTTTTTTTTTGTCTTTATTTACATTCATATATATATAGTTCCAATTTCTTGTGAACAAGCCGAACCGCTTTTGTTTCATATTCATCGTTACAGGACAGTGTTTGGGAGACACTACTGTCTGAAAATCCTCACTTTTAAAAATGGCGATTTTAACTACTTAGCCTAATGTTTAATACTAACAACTCAATGCAAATATCCTTTATTCGTACCCACGTTAGGGGCGTGGCATACGTCTTCCTGACGCGCCATTAGTAGCTACGTACCGCGATTTAAATGGGCGCCAGCAGGTGCGAACGCGGGGCATCCTAAATGCGCGGTCAAATGGTGAAACCTTTTGATATGTAGCACTGGCTGCCTACTACACCGTGCGAGACTAACCTGCTTGACAAAAAGGAAATAGCAAACAATAAAGAATTTGTCACATAGTCTCTGCACGGGAGGAGATTATTGTGTGAGTCAACAAACAAATTTTCTGTTTTACTGCCGTTCGGTCACAAGCCAAGCAAGATAAATCGATGAAAAGATAAAACAAATAATAAACCTATCTTCGAGCTTGGTTAAGCATTATCTTAGGCTACTGTAGTGTTATTTTCAAATAAAAATTCCAGTTAGGGATAATGAAACAATATTTATGAAAACATTACAATGTCTTTATTTAGTGGCTTATAGCGGTAGTTTTGATACACTTAAGGAAACAAAATACAACTTAGTGGCTAAGTTCAATCACAAACAGTTTAGTTACTTTTTACAGAGGTTATATACATATATAAAAATAATTTAAGAAGGTTGCTGTAGGTTTTTGATCGATATTGGTAATACTAATTGTAACCGTTATATAGAAATTAGTTGGGGGGACCTGATTCGGGGATCTGGGTTGTCCAATGGCTCTTGGACGTGACACTTGGACGTTCGATAGCGGTTAGTATTGGTACCTACCAACAGTAAATTCAACGCATCTAAGGCCCGCCCGGGGGAAAATCTCTTTATTAACCTGCGTTAGTTGTGTGGATTCTTATGGACAGGCGGACACAATAGCCTCCAAAAGCAAGGTCTGGATATCTCAGGGCCCACACTAAATTCCCTGAAGTTAGCCCAAATTACATCTAATTAGTTTATATTGATTTATAATATTCCTAGGTCGGGAAGGGTAATTTATGAATCTATTTAACAACATAGCTTATAACTTGGCTTAAGAAGGCCAATACTATTGCAAAACACTAGGAAATACCTATTATTAACGTTTAAATCACCGTTCAAGGCGACAAAGAATTCATACTTTAATTCCACTTTTATGTATTTTAGCAATGGTTTTATGGATTTCTATGGTTATAAACTGAAGTAGATTAATAAAAAGATGCTTTTAATCATGTAATGGTTTAATTAGTGATTCATAAACTAGAAAATAAGAGGAATTGAAATTTCAAAATACTTTTAACTATAAATTAAAAATCACGATGTCTTATAATTTTCTGGAAGATACTCGATAAAATTTCTACGGATCTAAAGAAAATCTCTTTTAGCATTGAATAAATAATAAAATAATCTTCAAATTACCTTTTCGGAGTTTAAAACAAAGTACCTATATATTTTATGTTCGGGGAGTGATCGGTTCTCCAAATCAATAGGTAGCTGTTTTCCTTTGTTGCCGACAAGCTGCTATTTGAACTTTGAATCTCGTGCAGACAATAACAAAGAGAAGAATTTTTAAGTAACACAGTATTAACAGGGAAGCAATAAAATCAAAGATCTAGCCACCGGCTCGATAAACAGATCAGAAAACGAAAAACCACAGAGCACCCAAAGAGTATATAGATCAACTACAGACTCGGAGTGAAATGTTGCTAGGCCCCATGGAGTCGGTCCCTGCGATTTGCTCCCAAACGATCAGTCCCATAAGATGAATACGTTTCCTTGTTTGCTTGGTTATCTTGGCATTTTGTAAATAAACGATGTATTTTGTAACGCGAAAATAGTATGTTGATTTATAAAACAAATACACTTGCAGAAAACATTTAGGTGCTAATGTTTTCAAACGTATCAAAAAACTGTATGAAATTTATTAATTCGGCAACCCATCAATACCACATCAAATAGGCCTGCGTGCGCTAAATTTTGGTAGGTTTACGTTTTTTCTATCAGAATTGGAAATAATATGGAAAATTATGATTTTATAGTTTAAGGATTGACATTAAATGAATATGTATTTCTTTTGGAAAATTAAATTTTACTATCTTAGTTTGTTTAATAGACCGACTCCTTTCTAAAAACTTCGTAATAAAAGTAATATTGAAGTATTATTACAGCAGTTCACTGACCATCGATACGAGCTTTTTTCTTTTTTTTTATTAGCCCTAATGATACCCCTTATTTAAATTTTATTGACCTATTTTCATGGTAAAATTCCCCATTTGAAGACTGTTAAAAAAAAAATTATCGTATTCATTGTCTCAAAATATGGAATTACAAAAACATCAATTTTCTTCATCAATGGCTTTTTCAAGTTTGTGTTGCGTATTGAATATATTTCTGACATTGGAATTGTTTTCAGTAAATAAGTAAAGCCAGCTCAAATCGATCGAAACACAAAGCAAGCAAGCAGTGGTGATATTATTAGTCTGATACGATGACAGCAAAAAATATTAATTATTAATTGTGTACTTGATTAAAAATTTTAGTATTTAATAAGTTGGTATTGGTTTTTAAAAAAAAAATGTTTTACTCGCAGTCATACATTTTGATATCTATGATTGTGTATATAAATTAATTTACTGAAACAAAAATCCGCTACCCATAATAAATGAATTGTAACTTGTAAGAATTAACTCAGACGGTGTGACATGCAGTCAACTACATTCTGTTATCCGTAAATTTAATGGCGTTCATTCATTTTGAATACGTTTATAATATCCAGGCATGATTTGGGCCCGAGCCGTTGCAGTTGTAAATCATAGTTATCGTTTGATTTTACGCCGTACATTTAGGTAAACGTTTCAGGTAAATTTTATTTATTCTTTATTGAAATAAAAGTTGTACAGCAAAAGAAGTTATCTTAAAAATATATATAACCTATGATATGAAGTTTGTTCGCAAAGAGCGTATGAAAATTTAGGCAGAAAATTAAAAGTGAAATTACATCACTAAAAGGTATATAATACCTTTTATACAATAAAGCTATAGACAATGCATATACAAAGAATATTATCTATACGTTATAAAGTAAATGACAGACTCATACAGCTTACAACCGTGTTCACGTTCCAGTGTCTTAAACCGAATTTGTAAGAAGCTTTTTGAATATTTAATGGTAAATTGTTCCACAGTCGAATTGGAGATTAGGAGACAAGACGACCTGAAAACAATGAGACGCCAAAATTTATAGCTTCACTAAGGATAACCTAATTTGAATGAATTTTTATAATTCCATGAGCATCGTTTTAAATTACATGATTTTTGAATCTAAAAATAGTTAAAAACACGTAGTTCCAAAATTGCTAATAATACCGCTAAGGTTTTTTATTTGTTCCAAAGAATCTCTTCTTAACTATTGCAATTCCGTCCAAAACTCGAATTAGTATTTTAACTGCTTTAGCGCTAACCGCTCTTAAACTACATGCCCACTTGCTGCAAAATCTGCAAAGGGAAACATCACTAATGAATGTTTTAACTAACTAATTAACTAAATGTCTAGTTCCTAGAAGATGGAAGTGTGTTACTCCGATATCTTAAATTATCCATATTTTTATGCAATAATTAAAACGAGGTAAAATTGTATTGTTTCTGGGATTATTTTCCCTTTTTAAAAGGCAGTGGTTTATCCTTATTTCTGTAGCATTTCTTCTTTCATCACCACAGCGATATAAGGGTTGTTATAATTGTATGTCACAAGGTTTTGTCGCAGCATTTAAGCGTTTTGTTAACAAACTTTTGAGCGATAACGGAGGGGAATTTTGTGGTCATTATGAAATTTTTAATATTGTTGTTTTTTATATATTTTTGAGAAACTAATACACAACCCTTTCCTTTACACCGCCGCAGGCTTTCTTTTGAAATAAATTGGCACCTCAAATAACGAATAAAATATATGATCACGAACACTGCTCGATAAGGGTACGACGATAACTTATCCGAAATGTAGTTTTCCGAATTTCATTCGACCGAAAACGGTTGAGCGATGTGATTTTTTTCATATTTTTGACAATCAAAATATCATTTAACATAAATATTATTTTACGGAAGTACTTTTCACCGATTTTCAAAATAACTTTTTATTATTGCCCGAAGTTTGTTGTAAACTTTAAACTTTGGCCATATTATTAATTTGCCATACTACATCCAAACATGTTAACGAATATTATAGGTAATGCAACTATTACAACTACTACCTCTGTGCTTCTTTATTTAATTAAAAAAATGTATTAGTAGTTATACTGCATACATATTGAATCAAACAGAAAATAATTACAATAAAAAATTAGGTTAGACATTGAGACTAGGCATAGCATCAAACTGCATGATTGCTTGCATGCTTGCTTGCTTAGGAATTTTGGTCATGGCTCGGAAATAGTGTGCTTAAAATTTTGATAAAATGAAAATATGATAAATAAATTAGCGGTGAGTGTTCAAAAAAATAATACTTAAAAATGCTTTTCGCCCAAATGAAACGTCGGAATAAAAAAAATCATAGATGATTAACTGATACTGATGCAGATGTGATTTCAATGAAGTAAAAGAAACCGAAAATGTAACCAAAAAATACGAATTTTGTTTAACGAAATTCGGTGAATATTTTTTTAATTTTTAATGGTGCCGTGACGAGAGCATTAGCCTGAGACTAATTGACTTTGGATATTTATCGTTAGAGCCAAAATTAGTTAGTGAGAGACAAATGATGAAAGGTGCCCTTCGTTTAAGCTTCTTATTTAAAAGAATGTGGCCGGTTCTTCTGTGGACAGTACCATATTATAAATGATTGACCCAGAAAAAACTCGATATATTCTTACTCGGTGTTATCCACTTAGTCGTATATTTTGCATGCAAGTATGGATCTCATCGTCCGCACACGAGGGAATGTCTTAATTACATCACGAATTAGAACGTCTTCCAACGGTTAATTACCAGGTGTTTCAAGTAACATGCTTAATCAATACGTATAAAGGATTTAATGTTTATACAGAGCCGGATATAGGGCACTCTAGATTAATATATTGTACTTATTTTATTAGATTATAGGTATATGTCATTCTGTTTCGCAACATATTTTCAATGCAGATTTTTTATATGCATTTAACCATTCTACCGTAAAGGAAACTCTATGGAGCAGTGGTTGCATCATTTGGTATGTGATTGTCAAAGTAAGGTAACTTTCGCAATCCGATTCATACGCCATTTAGGCTCAAAGAATGATAATGATAAATTAAAATACTTTAAGATAAATTGGGGCGAGGTAAGTACCTCACTTTTGATAGGCTAAAAAGTTGATTGTCTTAATCTGAAATCTTATGCACCAGACCATGCGAGACGACCAGTTGGAGCAACGATAGCGACCTTGCCTTTCACATCGATGGTCCTGGGATTGAATCCCGAAAGGGTCAGATATTTATATTCATTGATCAATGCGAGCATTTGTACCTTAGTCATGGGTATTTATAAGTAATTCTAAGAATTACTTATCTACATATCTAATAACAGAGAGATTTGTAAATATAGGACATCAATGTGACCAATAAATTTTACGTCCCCCAAAATTAAACATGAGTTCTCCTTAGATGAAGAAGATCAGCTATAATATTAGCCTAAAAATCGCTCTTGGTCAATATTATTCTTAAAAGTAGAAAAACTCAACCTCATTATGCTTTAAAAATTCAACATAAATATTTGTTGGTAAAGAACGAAAGTCCATAGATATAAAATTAACATTTGATTTCTTTTAAAGACTATATCCTATTCTAGAAACACTTTAAAATGCACTAAAAAATTGTAATAGTTTTCATTAAAACCAAAAGAAATATGATGCCAAAAATTCTAACCAACCAGTCTATCAACTTTAAAATTTCATATCTAAATCAAATAGTTACATATAGAAATATTTAAAATATTAAAAACAGTCCCTAACTACGACCCTGTATACGCACCATGGGAATTAGCGTTATTTGGAAAAGCTTAAACGGCGCAGAATGGGCTTAACGTTCAGTGCGTAATGTTGTTATTGTTATCGTTACATTAGAAGATCTCTGTATCTAAGGGTCCAGCCACAACAGTATCTTTATTTAAGTGCAGTGTTCTATGAGGTGAGGAATTTCAGCAGACTGTCCTATGCGTCTTTCAAAACTAAACTAAAAAATAAAATCTACACTCATTGATTAAAATAAAGAAACCCATAAGGATTTGAGTCAGTAAATTCTACTTCTATGCCGAGACTCATGGTGACGCAGTAGAGATATATATATATATATATATATATATATATATATATATATAGAGCACCTAATGAATAAGTTTTTTCAAAATTACACGAAAAGAGATACTAGAAGAAATACAGGAGCATAACCTAAATACGGACCTGATCACGACTTTCTCGATAGTCAAATTTTTTTAGTCCTGAACTTATTAATGTGCACTTATAATCGGATGAAAATACAGGTGCAAAGGATGTACTCCCACGCTCATATCTATCCTAATATTAATAATGATAGTTGTATCATTTGTATATGTCATTGATTATATACGAGGAAAGAGCTTCGGAAGTTTAATTAATGTTGGTAAAGTTTGCCATAAGAAGATTGATTGATGAGACGCTGATAAATATCGTAGCTGTGTCTTGCCAATTTTCGTGTAGCAAGAACTGTTTTATTTATACACAAAATTGGTAACTGAACGTGTATAGAGTAGATACCAAGAGATTCATTAAGATGTCATTAATTAACAGTTAAAAGGACGATGTAGCTCTCAGCTTTTTAATTAAAATCTTTTATTAACGGCAAAATACTCAAAGGAATTTAACGTTTAAGAAAAAAGTAAAGGTTTCTTGGATTTAAGTAAAATATTAAGATGGATTATTTTCACGACTATGCCGTAAATGGGCAGCTCGTTCATTTATTTAAATTTCTTTAACCTATAAATAGTATTTAATTCAAAAGGAAACCCAAATAAACAAGAACACAATACAACATACCAGGCATCCCAGAATATTGATGTTAAATTTTATTCTTTTTACTTAAAATAAACTTTATTTTATTGAGAAACTTAAGTTAATAATTAATAAATCGGAAAGAAATAAAATTAGTGAAACGCTATTAATTCTGGTAGTCAAGTAAAATTTCGATTAGAAACCTTTAAAAATACATCCATAGTAATCACATTTTATAGAAATTGCATTATAACTCAGAAAGATACTCCAACCACTCAATCCATTTTACTTGAATGTGTTGATTCGACATCCTAAGTTTTGATAAAACCCTGTCCGAAAATCTCTCTCCAAATTTTCTCACCCATAACATGTTCGGATGAGCATCGAACCCTAATAAATCGTGGGTTCCGCCGATACGGGCGACGACGCCTGTTATAGACAGTTATTTTTTACGTCGTTCTTGAGGTGTAACGGTGGAACGCACGGCTAACTTTTATGAGGGAAGCTTTTGGGCCAAAAGAAACCGCGAGTGGTCCTAGTGGTGTAAAATACTCATAAATTCTCCTGTTTTTTAATAAACTTTGTTTCTTCCTTGACAGTTTGAGGAGTTTTACTTATCGAGCCCATCTTTGTCACTCATGACGAAGATATAAGTAAAACTTTGTTATTGGTTGTAAAGTCAAATGTTTTTAGAAGAATCGGAACATACGAAGTAACGTAAATATTACTTAACTGCAACTTTAAGATAACTTTAGACAGCATTCTACTTAACACTGTAATTCTCGTTTAGCTTTATCCAACCTTTATATGTCAATCTAAGAGAAAATATTTTTTAACTAATAGATATACCAACTCATGAGATATATCTACAATCTATAAATATTTCGTGCTTACGGGCAAACAACGTTAGTTATTTACTATTTTCATTGGGCATCTAAGGGTCATAATTTCATATTTTTTTATAAACTTTTAGTACGGTAATAATTCTGTTTTTTTTTTGTTACTTTTTTTGGAGCAGAGCGAGCGAAGCTCCCATGGATTAGCTTCAATGGCGCAACGCCGTAATTACCCGAGTTCTTAACCGATTTCAACATTTTTTGTTTGGAATCGAATCAACAGGTTTAGGACCAGATTGTGACGCACCCGAATTTTGAAATTCGTAAAAATTCCCATCGAAACAAAAAAAAAACTCTTTTTAGGTATTACGCTCCGCTCCAATACATGGTGCTAGCGTAGCTTTATGCATAGCGACTGCATCGCCTAGTTTAAGATCCTGGAGTCATTAGTGTCCCAAAGGCTACAGTGATTACGTATATTGGTAAAAGCCAATAACGACCCATGTTTTACTTACACTCCTGTACAGATATGTTGCAATCCTTAGCTATAATAATATATTAGGTCCTTACATATGAAATTGGCGTTTTGTGTAGGAGGAATACAAAGTCGATTTTTTTGGAAATTAATCAAAGTATGCACCATTGTTATCTATGCTCTTTTGCCATCTCATAAATAGTTCATTGATCTTTTTACTAAAAAAACCACGGGGGGCGCAGACCAATAAATTCTCTCAAGGCGGTTTGAACTGCCACATCGGAGTTGAATTTTTTTCCTTGTAAGAAGTTATCCAAATTCCGGAAAAAATGGTAATCTGTTGGAGCAAGGTCCGGGGAGTACGGTGGATATCATAGACATTATAGTCGCAGCTGCTCTAGTTTAGCGGTTGTCTATTGTGCAGTATGTGATCTAGCGTTGTCCTGAAGAAGCAGTGGCCTAGAGCGATCGACCAGCATCGGTTGTTTAGCAGCTAGTTTTTTCATCATGGTTTACAGGTTTGCTGACAATAGATATCTGCCGTAATCATTTGGCCAAATTTCGGAAAGCTATAGTGAACGACACCGGCATTAGTCTACCAAACACTCAAAAGTAATAATTTTCAGTCATTTTTCGGTTGGGGCAAGATTTGGCTGGTTCTCCAGGGTTTAGCTATTGCGAGGGGCGCTTCCGATTATTGTACAGGATCCACTATTCATCACATGTTAGGATCCGATTTAATATCCCTATATTATTGTGTCGGTTGAGCATTGTAAGGCAATTCATTCTTTCAAGCTTTTTTACTTCCCGATTTGTTTCAATTAGATTTAAAACAATTCTATCATTCACACCGAAGCCTGCAGCTAACTCGGAAATGCTATGCGATGGATCCGCTTTCATTATAGCCCTTAATCCTTCATTATCCACTTTATTCTCCGGCCGTCCACGTTGCTTGTTCTGAAGGTCGAAATTTCCAGAACTAAAACATTGAAACCAAAAACGTACCATGGTTTGTTTGTGACACCACTGCCATACACATCGTTAATCTTTCAAACTGTTTCGGCAGCATTGATGCCACAGTAGAATTCGTACTCGTTAATATAACGATGTTTTATGATTTCTATTGTGCGATATAAGCGACACCAAGGAAAAAACTTATCAGGAAAAATGAATGACTGTTTCCGAAACTCAAATTTACCAGCTAAATGGATTTATAATTTGAATTTGGAATTCTTAACGAAAGAGGACAATTATTTTACATCAAAGTGGTCAGTACGACAAAACGCCAATTTATAGAAATATTATGAATGACATTTTTAGTATTCGTATGAAATATTCTATTTATCATGGAACAAATTATTTACTACGTACGAGTATAAGTGAATTAGAGAAAGAAGAACAATACAGAATCAATAACAATATAACAGTATAGCTCTTTATTTTATTACAGCAAAATTAGATTTATAAATTTTTCTACATGAAAACGTAATTAATTTGAAGATTTAAGTGTGAAGTAAACGTGTGAGTGTTATAAAAGATAAATAAACAATAACTGTGAAAATAAAAGGAAAAATATTCCTTTGCATTCTAACGGTGAATATGAAAATAATTAGTGCAGCAAATAATAGTAAAAATAAGGAAAGTATATCTAGTATAAGTGTAAAACTAAGTTTAAGTGAGAAGAAAAACAATTTTGAAGTGCTTACAGCGAATTTGAATAACAATACAATTGACTGAAAGTATATATGCACAATAGTTATTACGTAAACAACAAAAATATCAGTGTTTATAAAACTGAGAAGTGGTAATAAGTAAACTCTTATTCCTTAATATGATAATTCATCTAGCTGTATTCAATTTGATGCAATAAAGAACAATATTTTATTTAATTAATAAACTACCGTCTTTGTGACTTGCTTTAAAAAACACTCGGAGACTGTTATACAATACCACGCATTTCTTACTACTAGCGCCATCTAGGGACGAGTGGATAAACAAGTTGATAATAAGCAATAAACAAACTAGTTATCGTTACTTCCGTATACTGATTGCTCTGTACAAAATACTTACGACATAAATATGGCATCTGTATGCTCAGGATGTAAACAAAAGTTTATTAATCGAGAGAAATTGACTTGCGCTTATTGCAATAATACTTATGACTTGGAATGTGCAAATGTCTCTATACAGCGATTTCTAAATACTATGTCATATGAAAATAAGAAAACATGGAAATGCCAGGCATGTTATAGTAAGACTCCAAAATCTGGAAATATAGATACTCCCATACGTCCCCAGGAAAGACCTATTGAGGAGAGATCTACAATTCCTGGAAAAGATATTAATGTTACCATCAGAAATAAAACGAGAAATTCAAAGCGAGACACTACATATACGGAAAATTTGAGTCTCTTAGAAGACACAGTATCGGAAAGTGACCATCTGAATACCGAATATTCCATGGAAATAATACTTAAAAATGTAAGCGAAATGATAACGTCACGTCTAAAAGAAAATAACAAAACTATTATAAAGGATCTGCAAACTACTATACAGGATGAGATAAATAAAGCAATAAAAGAATTAAAAGATGACATATACAAAGAAACCATTGTTATATCTAAACAAAATGAATACAACACTGCACAGATAGAAACAATTAATAACAAAATTATACACCTAACCAACGAAAATGAAAATCTAACAAAAGAAATTAACAATTTAAAGAATAAAATCACTCAATTTGGGGATCATCAAGCGGCGGAAAATAATAGTAAGAAAAAAATTGTAATTTATGGACTTAATGAATACCATAAAGAATCAAGTATTGATTTGCAAAACAGATTATTGGCAATGTTTCATGATATTCTCAACATAGATTTATCCGGATATATTGAAGACATTTATAGAATTGGAAGATTTAATTTAAAAAAGTCGGCAAGACCCTTAGTGGTTGAGTTTTTGAGCAGGAGAATGACAAACTATATTCTCGAGAATAATAGTTACTTTCGGGGTACAAATGTATTCATCTCTGAGTATCTCGATAAAACAGCACAAATTAACCGAAAAGCTATGAGAGAAGCTATGTTTACATCAAGAAGTAATGGATTACATGCGGTCATTCGAAAAAATGAACTTTATATTGAAGGTCAAAAGATAGACTGGTGCAACATAAAAGATGGAGAAAATAGCCAAAATATTAACCCGCTCCTTTCTACCAAGAATAATATAAAACACAAACAACAAAGTAACACCTTTCGTAATTCCAGATAAACGTTTTAAGGTTTTGTTTCAGAACTTTCAGAGTGTGTATAACAAACAACATCTATTAGAAGCCTTTATAAATGACGACCCATCGTTCCATGCTATATGTATATCAGAATCATGGTTGACATCCGAAAAATTGAATCTGATTAATTTTACTGGGTATCAAGTTGCGGCATCATATAGTCGAGCTATGCGATCAGGAGGAGGAGTTTGTATCCTGCTGCGTCAATATATTAAGTGCACAGAAGTAAAGTATATAAGCGATCTATCTATTGAATATGAATTGGAAATGTGTGCAGTAGAGTTACAAAATTAAAAAAACTTCCGTAGAAGAATTAGGGTTTTCTGACCATGCTGGTACAACTATATTAATAAAAACAAGTAGTGAAAGCTATGAAGAAATTTGGATTACAGAAAAAAGATTATTTAATAAAAATAATATTGAGAAATTTCACTCAGAACTAAAATTGGTAAATTGGCATAACATAATCAGTTCTAGTAAAAATGTAAACGAAAACTATTATTTATTTCAGGATACTTTAAATGAAATTCTAAATAAATGTATACCAAAAAATAAAATTAGATTAAAATCAAATAATAAAAAATATTGGCTTACAGTGGAAATTAAAAATTCTTGTAAAAATAAAAGGTTACTCAAAATATTGACACTTAAATCAAATAACCCTATTTTACACCAACATTATAAATGTTATTGTTGAAATAATACTAGCCACCTATAAGGTTCTTTTTATAAATAACTGTGTAATCAAATTTAATTTTATATTTTTGACATGTTTACCCGTTATCACTATAACATAATGTGCAAAAAAAAAAAAACTTAAGTAAGGCCTAACCCAGCTATACATCGAGCATGCGCTGTGTGCCCCAGAGCTTTGGTTAAGACAGTTATGAAAAAATTTTGAAAAAAAAACTGTTGCTACTGCTAAAAAAATACAATACATAAACAAAATAAATAAATCATCAAATAAAGTTAAAACAATGTGGTCTGTTATAAACGAAAGGACAAACAAAAAAAAACGTAAAGAAAAATGTAATATCACTTTAAAAATTAACAACATTCTAACCTCTGATCCACAGACGGTAGCTAACAATTTTAATAATTTTTTTTCTTCTATAGGAGAAAAGCGAAATAAAGTGGCTACCGGCTATTCGGTACTGCACCCAACTGAAAACAGTTTTTACCTAAGACCTGTAAACAATGGCGAAATATATAAGATTATAAAACAGTTAAAAAATAAAAATAGCTACGGGATTGATGAAATTCCGCCTAAATTAATAAAGCACTGTGCAACAGAGTTAGCGCTTCCGTTTAGCATACTTATTAATCAATCTTTCACAGAAGGGATTTTCCCCGAAAAGTTAAAAAGGTCTATAATAAAACCTGTCTACAAAAAAAATGAAAAAACAAATCCGGATAACTACCGCCCAATTGCCCTATTGCCCACTGCATCTAAAATATTTGAGAAAGCAATGTGCAACCGTATTTACAACTTCTGCGAAAAGTACAAGATCTTAGATGAAAGCCAAAATGGCTTCCGAAAAAAACGATCTACCGTGTTAGCAGTTTATAAATATATGCAGCAAATCGCTGACTTAATAAACAATAAGCAGTACCCAGTAGGAATACTACTAGATATGTCGAAAGCATACGACAGAGTCCAATATGATATACTCCTTAAAAAATTATATGGAATGGGCTTCCGTGGATTAACTCATAAATGGTTCGAGTCATATTTAGTAAACAGAGAACAATACGTAGAAATTGAATATTTTAACCAAAATACAAAAGAACTCAATATAATTCGTTCAAACGTCAAAAAAATTAGCGCCTCAATTCCACAGGGCAGTGTGATCGGATGTTTACTATTTCTTATTTACATCAACGACCTGCCTAAAGTTATAAAAGAACCATGTGTATTATTCGCTGACGATATCGCAATACTAACATCATCTCCGGATAGTAGCAAAATACATAACAAATTGGATATAATCTTATCAAACACAATATCCTGGATGGCACAACACAATCTTGAAATTAATTTCCCCAAAACTAAAGTGATGACATTTCAACCTTACCAAAAACAAGCACTAAATATTAATTTTGTTATAAACCATACTAAACTAGAAAATGTCCAAGAATTCTCTTTTCTAGGAATAGAAATAGACTCAAATATGAACTGGAAAACACATATTAAAAAAGTTAAAACTAAATTATCCAAATTCACTTATGCTTTCTATGAAATAAAAAAGACAACTAAATTCCAAACAGCGTTAGCAACATATTATGCATACGCTTATGCTTGGTTAAGTTATGGGATCATTTTATGGGGCAATAGCACCGACGCTCCTAGTTTGTTTACTTTACAAAAAAAACTAGTTAGAATCTTAACTAACATAGATAATACAGACTCTTGCAAACCTTACTTCAAAAAACATGGAATACTCACACTTCCAAGTATCTACATATTAGAAATTTGCAAATTTGTAAGAAAATATCCGATTTATTTTAAAAAGAATGAAGATTGTACAATTAACTATAAACTACGAAATAAAAACAAATTAGTATTACCTACATCACGATTGAATTTACATTCCTCGAGCACACAGGCTATGGCTGTAAAATTATACAATAAGCTTCCAATATTTATTAAAGATAATGTTAAAGATAAGGAATTTCATGACAATCTTAAGAAATTTCTTGTCGAAAAATCTTACTATACAATAGCAGAATATTTAGGTGTTTAGAATAAAATGATCACATACACATGTACATATTTAATTGAGAGATTTTGTTGATTTAAGTTAAACTTTTATAAAAATGTTAATTAATTTGTGTCCTCTGAATTATTATATGTTAATTTATTATGCTTTTTATGTTAATTAATGTTAATTTTACATTATTTTATTCAGAATTTAATTTAATTTAGAATTTCATTTGATAAAATCTAGAACTGGATTTATTTAATTTAAGCTTTGATTTTATTTAATTTATAATTTAATTTTATTTATTTGAGTGTTTTTTTTTTTTTACCAATTATAGCAACAAATATTGTAAACGTCCCCTCCATTACTACATTGTTATGCCCCACAGGGCCCATAAAGGTCATTATTATGTAACATCCTATTATACTTATGGAATGCAATAAACGATTTGAATTTGAATAACAAAATAATTAACCACGTGGTCGTAAAATATGCTTATGGTTATGTTATAATCATGGATGTGGTTATTTTATAATCCTTAATATTTTTTTTTAGTTTTGTCGAACTTTATTATCATTTTAGTTTACAGTGTCACTAGTTTCAAAGATATTAACATTAAGTTAAAGTGTCTAAGTAACATGGTAAGAAAATCAACACAGTGTTTCGAAAAGAGTTATACAGCCAAAAGCTTAAAGTAATGTGGCTGACTTGGAGTGATGGACGGCTTTATACAGCGTATTGAGAGGATCAAACTACACTGAAAGAGCAGCGGCGGGGAGCGAACTGAAGCTTTGCAAATGTTGTACGATCTAAAAACCTTAAATAAAGACCTATAAATAAAACTAATAGTCAGGAACACACAGCACACACTGGTTTTTAGTTAAGATTATTATAGGTTACGTAACTTTACCTCTATTAATCTTAAAAGCAGTCAAAGGTTTATCATATACTACACAATCAGCACTTTTAGCTGCCTTATCTAAAAAGGAACTACTTCCGTTAATCACGATTTGAAATAAGAGTGGTCCAAAGTGTTTTTTTTTTGTTGCCATTAGAACTTATAGTTGCAAAACGACCTACCCCTCTTGACCTATTTGCCTTTAGCTCACCCCTTATTATCTTAAAAGCTGTGCCGTTAGATTGTAGTGTAGATACACGGTAAGGTACAAAGATAGTCACGAATTTTCCGATGGATCGCAGCGGACGCAATTTATCGGCAAATTCGTGAATACAGATGCGGTTCATCGGCAGTTCATAAGAGTCGAGTATTTTAATATTATTACTCACTGACTTTGATTTTTCTCAAGCTTCGTTTGGAAATTCCTCGTAAAGGGTGTCTTAGTAAGAGTGCACTTTTTCATTTTGAAATAAAAACAAGTATTTTTGAGAGTAAGTATGGAATAGAATATCCAGCAAATGACCCCCACGGATATTATAATTATGAACTTATGAATCACTTTTCATGAAATTTTCCATGACTTTTGCACAGATATGTGACTATATCTCACCGATGACGCGTTGGATCTCAAATTTGAGATGTAAAATTTCTTGGACTACATGTCCAAGAAAACTTACAATCAATAAAAATAATTATTAAACAAAAATAAAAGTATATGTTGCCTATTTTGAACTATAATTTTATATTAAGTTAAAATTCCAAATTTTCGTCTTATACTTCGATGTATAACCCGCCTGAGAATATCATTTTATAATTTTATCTGTCTTATGTAAGCCATATTCTTATAATCATAAAGTTCACGCATTGTTTGTATGAATGGGATGGACAACAATGGCACCACTAGTGGCTTGATTGCAGACATATCGCATTGTGCTTTGGAACATAGGGAATGAGATCTATTAATTTTGTCAGACAAATACACCAATTAATAAATCAGCCACCGAATTTCTGTCGCGTACAGATCATAGAAAGAAGAACATGCATCAGAGGCAGCTTAACACAATATGGTGATTGCAAATGAAAGCGAAATCGTTTATAGCTATCTTGTAAAGGTAGATTATCAGATTTATGACCAAAGCGTATGTTACATGTGACCAAAGCGTATGTAACATGTGACCAAAGCGTATGTAACATGTGACCAAATTGTATCATCGCAGTATAAATTTTAGGTAAGTAATGTTTTTACCTTACCGGGCTTATAATGATACCTTTACCTACCAAGAATAAAAATACGGTCTCAAACCAATCTATAAAATTGTTCAATCTTTTAAATGTATTTTTATAGAAACACCCTTTCTTATAATTACCAACGTATATAAACATTAACTAGGTACTCTAATTCCTAGAAAATTCACGCCCCTTAAACTCACTGCGCAGTAAAAGATCGCTCTCGCGTAGAGTTATGTTAATTCCATTTTATATCATGTATAGTATAAAGAGATACTGTTTGCAAGTTTGGATGTAGGAAGTAATCTCCGAAACTACTTATCCGATATCAAAAGTTCTTTGGAATGGAGTTTCAGATAGGAAATGAAAGGGTCTATCGTGGTAGCGAACTTATTTCACAATTAAAGTTAACGAAATATGGTCTTTCCTTTTCTTTAGTTTTTAAGGACTTATTTAGACTATTAACTTCTTGAAATTATTAACAGTTTTACATCACTTAAATTAGTGTGATGTTACTTACTTTATTGTTTTCTGCTCTGCAAGCCCTTTCTTTTGGTACCATATTAAGAAGGTTAAAAAATGTAATCCCCCATGTCGCTGAGGCGGTTATATTTAATTTAGTGTGATATTACTAAATTTAAGGTGTTCTACACTTTAAGCTCTTTCATTTAATACCCATATTAAAGGGATTGAGAAAGTAATCCACCATCTTGGAGCGAGAGCCATTGGGGAAATATTACAATATTGGATATTGCGTATTGTATTATTACCAGAACTTAAGGTAGATGCAAAATTGTAGCTCAATCGAATACCAAGATGTAGCTGAAAAATGATTTACAAAGTTTAAAGCCGACAGCTCACAAACTATGAACAATCTATAATCTAAGAACACAAATTTGTTGTTTGTGTGTTTGTCTGTCCGCTCTTTTTCCCGCTCTTTTTCCATTGTATACTCGTTACCATAGCAACGCGTCACCGGGTCAGCTAGTGTAAGTTAAAAACTTGTTATAAAAATATGAATACGTCAGATCACTGTTTGTAATTGCAAAGAATCAATTATACTAAGACCGTACTTGTCTGGCTTTTTACCACCTACTTATTATTAGAATAATAATCATGCACGAGGAAAATTTTTATCAAGTTAATAGTTTGCTGTTTAGCATAGTAATGATCGAATCAGTTTTAAAAGATTTGACGTTGTATCAACCAACGGAGAATGGCTTTTCAACACCATAATTACCGATTATATTACTAGTTTACTCTAGATTTTCATATTCGGCTTTCAACACTGCTGATTCCATTGTCCAGTTAGTAATCGTTTAACTAGATTTCGCTACCAAAACTTGAATTCTGTAACATGTTTTAATAGCATTTACTCGCATTAAGCCTACATATTAATATGATACAGTACATTTTCTAGGTCGTTCAGGAATAATGGTTCTAAGCGTATTAGCAAGCACAAAGCTATTAACATAAATCGAAATTATAGACATGGTAGGGTGAAGTGTAAAGATATATTACATTGTATGTCTTCTTATATTGCTTGTTCAGTTGAACTATCTAGTAAGTAATTACAAAATAACTTTAAGAGTTTCTACTCATCAACTGTCAAAAATTAGATCACCCGAGTTTTGACGTATCACCAGACTTATCTTTTAGATCAACTTATCAAAAATAAAGAGTCAAACCCAAATAACAGATTATCATAAAGCTAATTGAAAAATTCAAGTACAATAGATTACTGCAAAATTATAAGGTGATTATATTATATTAAAACATTATAGAAAAAAGCACGAAGGATTTCACAACAGTTTGCTCTTGTGTTAATACACCATAATGCCTTAACTGCTGTAACGCAATTGCGTATTCAGTTTGTATAACTAGTTTGAAACCGAACTTTATTTTTAATTTGTTTAAATAAACAACACACAAATTTTCTCCTTTTAATAATTTACTTATAAAAATAATCGTTGTGTGTACTTATGTTCGTTATACTTCTTTATCGTTACCTAACAACTAATACTATAGTTTTATATAAATTATGCCATATATAATTAAAAATCACACACACACACACACACATATTCATAATGAGCGGCCAACTTCATCTTGCTGATTTATTCTATCGCTTTTGCGGCCAACTTCTACATGATAATTTTGTGTCACAGTAAACAAATTATCTAAACAAAGCGGCAATTTTATAGTTAAGCCTATGCTTTACTATTCGATATTGCCTCGAGTCTTAATATTATAGTAACGTCGTTGTTTCTGAATTCCATAACATAAGTACTTAGTTACTTAACTTAGTTTCAGAACAATGCATGTGATGTATATTATTGTTATATAATATTATTTCCTTGGTGCCCAAAATCTTACTATATCGAGCTTTTCTGTGCTTCAGAAAAAACACTGTTGGTCCCATTAGCATCTGTAGTTATGAGCATTCACAGGCCAGAGTGTTGAGTTATGGTCCATCCCGCATACTACGATGTTTCTCAGTCTCATGACAACTTAATTAGATTTATTGGCTTATTATGATTAGTTAATTGATTTGATTATTTTATTCAACATGTTTATTGAACTCTTGTACGCCTCAAAATCCACAGATGGCCTCTGACTACAACTATAATGTTTAAGTTAAAAAATTTCACGGCCGTCAGTTCTTATAACTTAAGCACACGGAAAGAAAAGTCTCGTATAGGTAACCAGAATCATGTAATTAACACAATGCATTCTTGTTATATATGTGACGACAAAACACTTTGTGCACACAAACAAACAGTTCTAGTAAAATCTGATTTGTAACTTTAAAGTTTCGTATTGTAATTATTACGATGCGGAAATGTTCGCCTTACAAAATGACATTTTAGGTTGACTGAATAGTATGGTATTCATGACTATATATTATAATCATTAGTACTGTTTATACCGTAGTGATAACAAGATTTTTAGTGAGCCTAAATGTTTTATTCTGTTTATTCAACTAAATATATTGTTCACGGAACAATAATGATTTGTAATGATTACAATAAATTTTGTAACGGGGACTAGATGTATTGTGTAGGTAGGGGAAGATATCGCCCAAATCACAATCGCCCAAAATTTTGATATTTTTTGCTGGCTACAGTTCAAACCGAACCTTACCAAGTTATTTTAAGTCATTATATTAACATATTATAGACATAAACGTAATTGGTAAGGTTAGGTTAAAACTGATCTGCAAAAAAATATCAAAATTTTGTGTGAGTGTGATTTGTGCGATATCGACCCGTTGGCGAGTAGTGTGTACCTTTAGTCACTTAGACAATTAGTTAAGGTTGCATTTACACAACAGCCTCCATCACTTATTGGAATATTTCCTTAATAAAAAAAATATTCCTTATTAATGATAATGCCCAGTCCACAACCAAGTCAATGGGCTTCTACGGAAGATTACTTGAAAAGTTTGTAATTTATAATCTTTGAAACACAGTATGATGTTAAATATATGAATATAGAATACCAGCAAATATTTTAATATTATAGGTTATAAATCAAAAACAGATGATAGAGGCACCGTCAATGATGGCTAAATGGGAAGTAACCATTTATTACAATTCTAACTCATTTTTATCAAACAATTATATAAGTGACCAACTGTACAAAAAAAAAAATAGAAAACATAATCCAAATTAACGTTTATTGAGAATAAGTATTTAAAGAGAATAATAAAGTTTTAAATCGAAAATGTAAATATAACATAAAAGATAAATCATATTTGCAAACATCTTCCAATAGATTGTGCATGATATCTACACCAACATTATCTATGATAGAAAAACCGTCGATATCATGCCAAATTGCATTCTTCTTTGATACCTGTGGCTGAAACATCATTTTGGGCTAAATCAGTCAAATATTGTTCAATGGTATGATATAATTCACAGGCACATTCATGAGCATATTTCAGGTCGTCTTTACATATTTTAGTAGTGATAACATATAAAACGCTATAATATTTTCAACTTCTGCATTTCCTTGATCTGAGAACAAATAATAATATCTGTATTACTAAGTACTTAGTCGTACTATGAGCAAATAAATAATAGACATAATCACATACATTGCTCTGAACCATAGTTAAGTAGCTAAAGCAATTATGTTATGAAATTCAGAAACAATGAACACCTAGACCCGAGCCCGCCCGTATTCGAGCCACTTGACCACCAAAGTCGTATTTAAATGAAAAAATTAATAATAGTCAATATTTTGCCAACCAGTGACTCCAGCCTACTTTAAGAGAGGGATTAGACTTAAATATATAGATATGTTAAACAAAATACAACAATCACATAATATTTAAAATTGCAAAGATAAAATAATAACGAGGACAATATAAGCACCTCTTATTTAAAAAAATCAAATAACATTAAGCTAAATAGGTTAAAATCTAAGTCAATATCTAAATACTGCAAATAAAGCTAGTGAAATCTGTAAATTAATAATAAAATACATATAGCATATACCTGTATGCCGCTGGTTGAAATACGTGCTGATGTTCTCTTTCTTAAAAATATATTTTATTTGACAAGTGATGTTGGAAATAATTAAACTTGGTATGGTTTTTGTTTCGGGGTCATCACCAAGTAATTCCTTGATAATTATGTTGCAAAGCTTTCTTCTTGAGTAACTACTTAGCAAACCTTCTTCACGGTGCAATTTGAGTATAGTCCTCCTCAAGCAACTTCTAAAAAAAATGTAGATACTTATGTAATCATGATGATTTACTTTAAAAAATATATGAGGAATTTATAATAAAATTTTATAATAGGCAAAGTACAGAAAACATATGATCATCAGAAAATTCTATCATTGCTGGAATAACCTGTCTAAGAAGTTATAGATCCATAATTCAATTTCACTTCTTATTCATTTATACAAATCACTACTAAAACATTATCAGTGCTAGATGTTACCTTGGAGCTTCTTGTGCCTTAAACTTAAAAAACAAGTATACATACATTGACATATATGATGTTATAAATTTTACATCAGTGTATGTATTTAAAATGATAGTTAATGGTACCTAAGAATAATAAAAACTGTTCTACATACCAACTCCTTATGGCTGTGTTGGTTATCATCTTTGGGTGTCAATATACAGGAAGTGTTATTTGGATCCAGTGTATTCTCAAGTTTGCTAGAAGATGTACTAGGTGATGATATATATAATATCACCGAATCATTTTGTTTTTTAGTCTCCAAATTAAATAACTCCATATCAGTTATATCAGTAAATGGATCACGATGGTTTTCAGATAATATATCAACATTTTCAACAGATTCATCTATTGTCTCCAAAGTCTGTAACAAACACAACAATACAGCGAGTATTCAAAAAGCAGATTGCAAATTTACCATTTCGCCACACGGGACATCTAATACTAATTTAATAATGTAGGTATAATGTAGACAGTTAGCTTCGACAAGGTCCACCCACCTGCTGATTTTCTTTTTGAGTAATAGAATTGTAATTTTCTAAATTCTTCGTAAATATTGCCCTGTCTCCAATGAGTGGGAACAATTCCTTGATCATGTGTTGATC
The DNA here is from genome assembly GCA_927399485.1 of Calamotropha paludella. NCBI lineage: Eukaryota > Metazoa > Arthropoda > Insecta > Lepidoptera > Crambidae > Calamotropha > Calamotropha paludella. The sequence continues at coordinate 10,682,321 of OV656803.1, read as the reverse complement.
ACCAAAACTAAGGCAGTCTGAAGATATTTTGTTTTCTGAAAAGATATACAACCGTTTTAATATTTGCCGTTGAAAATGTTGATCTATAAACTAATTTGACTGAATTAGTACAGATATAGGTAGTACCTATATCTTGTTAAAACTCTAGGCTTATTTTAGCTGTTGTGTTCCATAAACTTAGATAGGTACAATTTAGGCAACATTTTGTTTCAAGACGTTAATAAATCAGTACCTAGTAGGTAAGGGTAGAGGTTCACAACTGTATAAAAGCGACCAACCAACGAAATGATGGCGGTGCGAAAAAATAATTTTGAAGTAGCGCTTCCACACACTTTATATGTTTCATGTTATATTCGGAAAAATAGACAAGCTTCAGAAATAGAGACAGTGACAATGCTGTCTCATAATTACAAGCCTTTTTTTAATCAACTTCAAATAATTAGGTATGAATTAACTTACTTTCAAAAACACCAATATACTGTTGTAGATTCCACGCTAACAATATAAATATTGTAAATTACGTACCTACGTCTTCGTCCATGTTGAATAGAAATCCATACACCTAGCACGGAAACAGAACACATTTCTTTTATTTATTTTATTATTCATAAGTTTACAAACGAGATGTTACGCTGCGCCTGAGGTGAAAAAAAATGGCGATTAGGCCGCGACACGCGGGAAACGAGAGTACGCCCCTCTCCTCATTCCCCTTCGTCGTCCTATACAACTAAATGAAGCGTTCGTAACACAATTCGCCTTGTAATAAAAACTAAATGATTGTAAACATTATTAAAATTTCGTATTAAGCACAATTGCATAGTTAACAATATTATAAATTTGTAATGAATACAAAATTTTGTTTTACTAGAATCAGAAAGTATCCATTACTGATCGTTTTATAAATGATACAATTTTTTTTTTATTCACCACGATTTTCTTGTAGGAAGAACAATTAATTTTACAACAATACGTTCTTGTTGTATTGTAGCATTTTTGTTTTTTCAGTGCACTACATCATAAATCTTATCTTGCAGTATTGATTATAGCAAATATTAAAGAGCAAACTTACTAAGTAATTGGGTCGTTGAAATGCTGATAATTCTGACATCAAAATAGTAGAGCAACAAACTCTATTATTATATCTCATCATCATCAATCATTTTCTAGGACAATGCTTGCTTTTAACGTTTCTTTCAAAAAGTACTTGTTATTTTCTAACAATTCTGCTGTTGAGCCAACACAAACAGATTTCGATTGGAAATGGAATGGTCTTAGTAGCATCGCAATCTTTTATTTATTATATCTTTGTGTACAACTATTTAGTATTCTGTGAATCCATTCTGTCAGTAAGCTATAGGAGGATTTCTTAAGACAAACCTGATTTTTTCCCTTTTTTAAACACTTCTTAATCAAACTAATGTTAATCAAGATCTCGAAGCATATTCGCTTCCATAAAAACGGTGGGCGCAAGCTCTTCTTTTTCTTTAATAAAAATTATTAGATTCTTCTTCTATTCCTTTCAATCAAGCTTCTAAGAGGGCAGCAAACTGATTTGTAAGTGATTTGAATATCTTAAGACAACTTTATTATCTGTCTCCAATTCTACAGTAAATTGTATGCTGGGATGAATGGGCTTGAGGTGACTGAAAAAATCAGAAAACATAATGTCTTGGTGGTAGTAATGTTAAAAACAAAAAAATGATACATTTTACGAGATAAAACAAAGTCTAAACACATCGCAATCTCCTAGTTATCGTTTCACTATCATGTCGGCGATTACAACGTTCTAATAAATATATAACCCTTTGTTTTCCATACAATCTATTGTTCATTTCGGCTAACCGAGCAACAGTATCGGACGCACAATCGCGAACAAATAGAGCAATTTGTCTTGTTTTTTGTGTTCGACGCTTATAGCGACATAGGTACCCGCAGTTCAGTCAATATGTGTTTTTTAATTCTGTGAATGGTAAAAGATGAAATACAGTAAAAAATTCATCACCAGTCTGTTAGTACTGCTGTGGTTGCCTGTTGATGTAGGTCATCCTTAAAAAGAAACCTAAGGCGAACCGGCTATAAAACAAAGTATAAGTTGACAACCGCTTGGTACAACGATAGGGATCCTAGCTTCTGCGCCAAAGCTTTCGGGTTCGGACACATGTTTATGTAAAGAGCACAAGTCGTCTCCGTACTTATTTATATATTCTATACGCTATTAAGTACCCTAAGTACTTGGTTTGGTACTGAATAATAAGTAGTTATCTGTATACGTTATTTGAAAAAAAGCCTTTCTTTAACTGGTAAATATTTTTTTTATGTTATTAAGTTAATATTTTATTGTACGATCTCTTTTGTATTAAACAAACAAACAATCAATATAAAATTTGTAACAGTTATAGATGCGAGTTCCATTAACACACCGTGTGTTAATATTTTGATATTAAACCCTAATAAATATAAGCAAAGTAATGTAATAAAATTAAGCAAGTGAATAATAAATAATATAATTATAATATCTCTAATACTCACGCCAATTAGCCTAGTCTAAAGTGAGCACTGTAATACCTGTGTTTTGGATACTACGGTAATGGATACACATATATATTTATGATACATAGATATTTATGTAAATATCTTTGTATCTTATATAAATACTTAGCTAGTTTAGAGGGGCTTTTTCCCCATCCCAATTCATCCCAGAAGGTTAGCAGCCTTTTAAGATTGTTGTAGGCTTCCGGGAGTGATGTTTGGGATTGGAGAAGTTGTGCCCTTTGATCTTCCACGCTCCTGCATTCCACGTGCTGTCGAGTTTCTTCTGCCTCCTCGCAGCTGCATAGAGAGCTGTCAGTGACAACTATTGTAAACAAATCATCTGTGTCTTCCAGGACTCCAACTTAGGACCGTGGTTGCGAAAGGATCGCTATCGGTGCACCTAACGATCATTAAGTAATAATAACGTTTCGTTTGGGTCTCTGTCGTAATAATCGGTAGTAATACGGTGTATTATAAATTTTAATGCCATCAAAAACATAACTTGTAAATACATGACTTGGCAATCGTTTTCAAAAATATAATTTGACATAATATGTATTACTTGTGAGATACATTTTAATAATTTTTAATAATAAAAAATACATTGTGTTTTCATACGATTGCCAAGTCAATCTATTTATTTAAATCATAAAAGTTTTTTATTGATATGGTCACTATAAGATGTTGTTAGGTTGGCTTATTACGTAATGACTTAAGGCAGAAGGACCCTTAAGTATGGACTAAATAAATTAACCGACTTGATATTACATGGATCTCATAACTTTTTCAATAGAAGAACTGAGTTGCGAGACTTGGTTTTTTTACAAGTTATTTTTTTGATGGCATCTCATTTCTTATTGTGGGTAGTCTTCCTCTTTTTCTTTTCCGTTACTACATATACAGGTAGACTGATTCATTCACTGCAAATGTATTAATTCATCTGGGATCTCATATTTATATGGGCTTACAAAGTTATTTATGCAGTTGGTGTATCTAGAAAACTTGATTAAAATCGCAAAATATTTTAGTTTTTCCTTAATTTATACACTAAACACTAATTGTGTTCTAAATTTGAAGCTTCTATGTCTGCTAGAAGTGCCTTAGAGTTTTGATGATCGGTCAGTCAGTGAGTGGCAAAATTAAGAAACTTTGACTAATTATAATTCTTAAACCACTAGTTCAAATTGGATGAAATTTCAAATATAATGAGTTTATACAATGCTGCTTGGTTACTAATTCAGGCTTCTTTCTTTATTCACAACGAGGTTATAGGGGGGTCGAAAATGGCCTGAACTGCTTCGAGATAAGGATGGTACGACCGTGTCGCTTGTTTTCGCTTGAGTTGGCGGGCGCACTCCCATGCCCCCAGATTAAATGAATAATGTTCATTATAGATTTTAAAATAATAAGGAATGAGGTAAATATGAAATTGTCGATTTTAATCCTGACCATATTTCAAGGTATTTCTACTACTAAAACCTATTAATTAAAAACTGATTGATTTCAAAATAAAGATAACGCCAAATAAAAATCACAAAATATCATTATGAAGGATCATATAGTAATCAAGAAAATATTATAAATGTACATAACAACGTGGAAATTGCAACATTAGTAAACCCGAGCAATTTAAAGCCACTGCCATTAGAGATAATGATGTAATTAACTATAGAGCTTATGTCTAATTATTGCACTAGTACAGTAGTACTAGTAATGTAGTAACACTAAAGCGTAGTGTTGCTACTTCAAAGTAACCAAAAAGGCAAGAGCAAAAGTAGGCGCTTGATGTGAAAAGGTTAGTCCATCTACTTATTCGTATGTTCCGGACGCACCACAGCGCTGGGACAAAGGAAAAAAGGCTTTCGATTGTCGCCGCGACATGAATATGCATTGATATGTATCAAAGGGCGCTTCACACTAAACGAGCTTAGGTTGCGAACTCCGAACGAACAGAACGTCGCAAACGCCTTGATTTAGTTTACGGCTTTCCAAAGTTATTGGAAGCGTCTGGCTTGCAAATGGAGATAGTTTATTACTAAGGATTTTTTGAAAAACAGAAAGTGCATATGTCTTACCTGTGTACAGGTGTTGAACAATACGGTTTGAATACCACAACGGTTTCCATTAGAATATGGTGTCACATTTACACCAAATTAACTAGCCCTAACTAGTATTTTTTATAATAATAAATAATAATAATATTTCTTACAATCACACCAATTAACCTAGCCCAATGTAAGCACTGTAAGACCCGTGTTATGGATACTAGGCTAACGGATAGACTATTACGGATAGATATTACTTATTTATGTATATATCATACATAAATAAGTAATATTAATACAAATATAGAAATACCCATGACTCAGGTACAAATGCTCGTATTCATCACACAAACATCTGCCCCTTCCGAGACTCAAACCCAGGACCGTAAGTGTGAAAGGCAGGATCGCTACCGTTGCACCAAACGATGGTCTATAAATAAATATTACCATATATAATATACATTTTTCTGAACCCAAGTAGCTAAATCACTTGTGTCATGAAATTCATGAACAACAACGGTACCACACCGGGCCAACACAGAAAAGTTCGTTGTCTACATTAGCTGACCCGGTAATGCGTATACAATGGAAATAGAGCGGAAAAAGGAACGGACAGACAAACACACAAACAACAAATTTGTGCTTTAAGATTATAGATTGACCCGACCGGGAATCGAACCCGGGACCTAGGAGTGGCGTTACCATGAAAACCGGTGTGCGAGTCACACGATCACTGTGATCATCCATGCCATGGATACTAGGATAACAGATGTTTAAGTGATATTTATAGAAATGTTTATAAATGCCCATAAAACAACTACAAAGACTATTCGTATGTATTAATGTATTAAAATTTTATTCGTTACAAGCATGCACCTAATGGGGTGCGAATGTCACCGTTCGACTTAGCAGGTAGGATCACTCCATTTAGGCTAAGCAGATCGTCAATATTTTCAGCTACCTACAAACATCTAAACAAATGACGCATTTCACGAGTAACTGCGGTATTTCCAGTACTCGCTTATTAACTAGGTTAACTCTTTAAACTCCAACAAATCTTCTATTTATAAATACCCAATGCGACAGTACAAAATGTGTATCGATTTAGTACAAAAAATATTAAAGTGATAAATTAAATGGCTGTTTCATCTTAATTTATTGCCAAACATTTTTAAAAAGTTTCTTTCAAAAACGTGGACACTCATGATGAAACAATGTTGGCCAACAATGCAAAACTGTACTGTTAGATTTATTTAGTAATCTCCCTCTGATGTAAAGTTTAACTTAAAAATGAATATAATAAAGAAGTTGATTTAAAGGTATTTGAGAGATATTGTCAAATGTTGGTAATTATTCAAGCCATTGAATTCGTGTCTAATAATTGAGGATTTCCGGAAGTTCAGTATTGGTTAGATTATTATAGAACTTGCTCAAACTTTAGTATTATGACGGTTTTGATTATATTATTATAATCGAGATATTTATTGGCTAGAATGCGTATATGAGGGTCTTAAAATATTACATACTGTCATATCACATTTACCAAGACCTGACATGCAAAAAATAGTATTAGTTCCATAAATCGCCATAACAGTAATCATTGAAAAGAAAGGCTGTTTAAAAACATTATTTCCCTTTAATTTAAATCAGTTTTATCTTTACATAATATGAAATTTCAATAAGCTAATAATAATATTGAATGTTAATGAAATATGAAATAAATTCTACATAAAGTTCTTATCAATTTGTATGCCATAAAATTATATTTCTTTAATTTTACATTTTTACAATAAGCTTGTAAATTAATAAATACCCAAAAAATATTATAAATTTTTGGTCACCCGACCGATGCGAATATTGCTCAAACTCCGCAGTCTTAGGCAAAACATACTAACTAATGCACCATAGAACGGTACAAATATAGAACAATTCCATAGGTGTTGATTTTCTATTCGAGCCGGTAGAAATTAATTTCCGCATTACTTAAAAAATATTCAGCATTATTCGTGGCGTACCGGCGAAAATCCCGGCTTTAATCAAACTTACAGAATAATAAATTTGATTGCTTGGATTTCTCTCATATTTGACATTTTGAGTGACGTTTTGACAGACTATTTTAGATTAGAACTTCAGCATTATGTAAATGAAACTCATTCTAAATCGGAATAGAAGAAATAAAATCCTTTTTTAAGTTAAAATAAATCTAATTACTAATATTATAAAGGCGAAAGTTTGTGAGTGTGTATGTTTGTTACTTCTTCACGTCTAAACGGCTAGAGCAATTTTAATAAAATTTGGTATGAAGTTAGCAGATACTTAGGATTAACACATACGTTACGTTTTACTGCGGGAAAATATATTTTTACTAATATTATAAAGGCGAAAGTTTGTGAGTGTGTGTGTTTGTTACTTTTTCACGTCTAAACGGCTGGAGCAATTTATCAGGCGAGATAGCGGTCACGCGCTTACCTATTTACAATATAAAATAAAATATTTATTTAGTAAGATGTATTAATTCATTTAATTCAGGTACAAAACCTGAATTAAATGAGATGAGATATAAAAGTAAAACAGTCAAGTGCTTAAATACATAAAAAATAACATGAAGGCATATAATATTTTTGTGAAAATATGCTTGTACCGTTGCATCAAACGGTCGTCTTTTTAAAAATTATTTTCTGTTCAATGCATTTCACATAACATTCAGAGTGATTTGAAAATCAAATTAGGCATAGCCTCTAGTATACTATAGAACTTAGTTTGCATAACTTTCTTTGCCATTTATCACATGGTTTGGAAAGATAACGAGGTCAGGTCATACATTAAGCTTCGAAGTTACAACTGTATTTCTTAAACGAAATCAATGGGCCGCGGCGAAGTTAAGTGAATCATGAAATTCAAGGCAAAGCTTAACAACCCACTAAATCACGGATTCATCGAACTGGCACACTTGAAAACAACCGCTAGAATAATAACTGTACCTTAACGTCTCGTAATTAGTTTGTTATTCGTAACCTTCCTTCTTTGATGAGAACCTTTCTCTTAAGCAGTGATATTTATCAAGGAGACTGACAATTTGGAGATTAACTTTGATATAACTCCATAAGGTAATTGGAGACTGATGTTACTAAATAAATAAGTATTAACTAGTAAAATGTAGTCTCAGTTTCGTTCATATATATGTGTATATTGGTATTTATAATTTCAACTTAAAAATATCGTTATTTATATAGGATCAGTAAACTTGCCAGGCATACAACTTAGCTTAGCATGGCCTTACTAGTCGTTACAGTTTTAAACTCATAATAATAGGTGTTGATGGCGTATATGCATTGCAACCGGCCTTCAGGAATGCGACCTTGGTTAGTAATTATTAAATTGTGCAATTTGAAGGAGAAAGCTATTTATTAATATCTGACCTCTTTACAGCAAAAACTATTTTGGGTTACACCCACATTACAAAATGGCCGTTAATTAACACAATTTAACTATACTATTTCCCAGAGGTTATTATTATAAATAAGGTTTCACAACTTCAAGTTGTCATCGCCTTTAATATGATCAAAGGATTACTCTCAACAGGCAATGCCAACAATAGCCCGTTATCATCAAACATTTAGGGCCATTTTATTGTCTCGATCGTCTATTGAAAGCCCCGGCAAACATCTATAAGCAAACATCTCATTTTCCACGGATTTATACAGAAGTACAAAACACAACAGAGACAAAACTTAAATTTTAACTAATCTTAAAACATTTTATAATTCTTAAATTGAAAGGGGTAAAGCTGAAAGTGGGAGCACAATACACGTGGTATTGTAGTTTTAGTTACATACATAAAAGCTGGTATATATATAGCTGATACAGTCAGCGTCACATGCATGGACAATACGTTCAAATAAATTACGTACAACCACAGTGATCAAAAAATCTTGACTACTAGAGGTATGAACTGCTGTTTTTCCAGCTGTTTCAACATCTTTAATTCTAGATACCCATATATTATTCTCACAGTTTGACATCTTCTCCATTAACATAAATTATTTTAATAGAAAAATACTTGAAAAAAATCGAACCCGCAAAATTAAGCTACCGAGTCTTGTGAACACCCGTCGATTGGGAGAGCATGGGACCGGACTTCCAAAGGTTGCGGATTCGATTCCAGCCTGAGAATTCACTTGTGAACCGGGTCGATTTTTTCCAGTATTTTGATATTAAAATAATTTACCTTATAAGATAGCATTAAAAAGATACAAAAAATAGATAAAATTAAAGACTAGACTCTTCACTTAGAACAACCCCCTAGACCAAATTATTTCGAACAGTTGGTTCGAAATGGCTTTGCAATTCCGTTTTTGTTGAATTCAGTAGTACTTTAAATCATGTTCAAATCAAAGAGGTAAGATCACTTCCTGTAGTGTAGTGGTATGATTTTCTATAAGCACACGGCAGTATTATTATACACTGCATATCCAGTCACTGGAATATAGAACAATTGTGTCTCTGTTTCATTATTCGATCTTGTGGTATTCCAGTGCAGAGTGCAAGCATCGACCATACATCACGACAATGTGACACCGGGCGGAATTCCTCGTCGATTAATATCAGTTTTCATAACGTTTATTTATCGGTAGCTCGTTTAGTTGCTCGTATAAAGATGAGCAAAATGAAATATGCGACTAGTTTTGGTATTTAAATTATGTGACAATATTTTTCTTACAAGTTTATAGGGGAGTTTACCTTAATCAAAGCAAACAAATTATGTTTCGTATCAACAACACCAATTGATTTTATTCACCAGCTATTTACTCTTTAGAATCTTTTTACATGCAGAAAGTCATTCTGGAAAACAGACAGCACGTAAATGGTCCAACCTTAGCTTAAGTAGAAAGAAATAATATTGAAAATGCACATTACTTTAAAAAAACTTTGAATAAAATGTAAACAACAAAGTGTAAACACACAATGAATTTTTAAATTGACGAGTGGGATGATGACAAGAAATAGCCGTGGAAATCCATGATTTTCTATTAGTACATGTAACGTGGTAAAATTAGAACGGACGATTGAAAATTTCCTTCCCCTCGAATGGCATCAAATTTTGAAGAGCTCTGTATAGAAATGAAAAACACCTGAAGGTCCGACTAATAATATTTTACAATTCTCTAAATCCATTGGGTAAATCAGTGCTAGTGTTTCTTAATGTAGATTTATAAAGCTCTCCACTGTCTGAGATCTGGTTCTTCTAAGAATTCTAAAGGAATTAAATCTGCTTCTGATGTAACAACTGCAAATTGAGCTTGAATAAATAATTACTGTTCTGGAACGGATTTCAATTTATAATTTTATATTCATCCTTTTTGTCCTCTATCCGGCTGTTTTGGTCTACTTTCAACTAAATTTGAATAGAAAAACACTAGCAAAAATCGACTGAATTCATAAGTGTTTCTCAGGCGGGACCCGCAACCAAAGGATATCCGGTCCACTGCACTCCAAATTGAACTACTGAGCCTTGTAAGTCACCTGAAAATAACATGTGAGCCGCATCGATTTTTCTGGTAAATTTCTATTTAAATTTATTTTAAAATTACAAAATCATATACACTCAACTAAATTCAGTACACCTAATAACAACAAACTTACAGTAATTCATTGAATTTTAAACTTATACGTTATCAAGGTGTTTCTCAAAGACGAAAGGCTTCTTGTTAAGGCTACACAGTTAATTTACCATTTTTTAATATGGGTTTATTTTAAATAAATTTTCAAAATTAAGTGATATACACGATCTCTTACTATTAATATTAGTAGTATTTAAGAGTTGTTCAGTATATTTATGGTCTTTTGCTGAGCAAAAGTTTTTGGTAATTTTCACTTTTTGTCTTTGCTATCAAACTTTGATATTCTTACTCTGTTTTTTTGTTTTTTTTTAAAGGACTTCAACATAATTATTTTGATCTAGATTAAAAAGCATTTTTTTTTTACTTTAACTCATAGAAAACGCATTCCTCGGTTTCCGAACGGACATTCCCGAAAAGTTATGAATCGTTAAATTGGAACCTGGGACAAAAAACTTATATAAAAAAAATATTTTCAATAAATCTTAACAATATGCCGTTATACAAAGTTTCATTCTTATGAACCAATTTTCGTTACGCTTATTCCAGTTCGAAGCAAATACCTCTTCTTCGGTCTTCTCGAACGCTGTTAGCTCATTTTCCAGGAATAAAAACTTCCAGTCAATTTTTTATTTGCTGAGGTTATGCGGCACCCAGCTAGAAATTATCCTATTCACGTGTAAATACACGCAGCTTTCGAAGGATGATGTTTCATCATATGCCTTTCTTCAACCGTTCCGGTTTTAGGCAAATCAACTCTTCTTGTTCCAAAACCCGCAATGTCTCAAAACTAAAGTCTTTGACCAGTGTGTATTTCCAGTGATAAAGCACGGAATGGGTACGGGGTCCCTTATTATGGGCTTCATAGGAAGGTTGAAGGTCACCCAAAGGACGATGGAGCATGCTATGCTTGAAGTTTTCCTATGTGATCGAATCAGAAATGAGGAGATTCGTAGGAGAACCAAAGTAATATAGCTCGCAGAATTGCCAAACTTAAGTGGCGGTGGGCGGGGCACAAAGCTCGTAGAACTGATGGCTTGTGGGGGCAGAAAAGGTCTCGAGTGGCGATCACGGACCAGAAAACGTAGTGTAGGCAGGCCTCCCACTCGGTGGACCGACGGTCTGTGAAGGTCATGGGAAGCACCGGGATGCGAGCAGCGCAGGATTGGTCGCTATCGAGATCCTTGGGGGAGTTCTATGTCCAAAAATGAACGACGTTTTATAGACAATAAAAAGAAATATCTTGTCACTCGGGCGTGGTGCAATACAAGCGTAAATTTTAATTAATGCAATAGATTATTATTCTCAAAGTATTTTAATGTAAAATAAAATTAAGGTTGATTAATAAAATACATGCACGTAAAAATGCCGAGGCAGAAACTGATAAAGACAACAATAGTCAAAATTAAGTTGATTACTCCCGTCTGTGACCGACCGTAACAAACCGTAAAAGCCAACTGGGTTCGCTGCAATTTGTCCTAAATGCAGTATAATCCCAAAGTTCCTACCTGGATTTTGTGAATTGTTATAGCTCAATCAAGCACTAGAGCGAATTGAAGTTTTTTTTTGCATTTTCGTGTTTGAATTTATGAAATAAAATCTAGAAATAGTAATCTTCTATTCACGCCAAAAATTTTTATTGGCTTTTATTTGATTAAATATTTTTTATTATTGATGCCAATATACTTTGTGGGATTTCATAGACAACGCAACAGCCAATCAGAAGTGCGGGCCTAAAAAATGGTATCAAAGTTCCGCGCTGCTTCACTATATTTATAATTTACGAACTACTACTACCGCGTCGCACCACCAACCTGGGTCTGATCGCTTCCACTAAGCCTTTATAGCCTTCCCAGGCTAAGGATCCTTTTAGGTGGTGTTTAGTCAGTACGAGTCTGACATAAGTCCCTGGCAGGCCCGAAGTATCCATGTGTATTCACCACCTCCCTCCTCTACTACTGCTACTTCGGTAACATGATAATCCGGTCAGTCCTCTTAATTTTTCCTCCATCAGCTTATTGGCATAATTTGTTCCATTCAACCTACAGATAATGTAAAAATACATAAATTTTATTTACATGAAAATTAGGTACAGCTATTTTTCCCTATAGGGTTAGGTAATGACTGGTGAAAATATTTATTTTTAAGTCTTCAATACGTTTCATTTCTCACGGAATTAATGGTAAAGTCAACGTGGACGAAGCTGCGGGAAAAGACTAGTTTTATTACAAATATTTTTGAAAGGCACACATTCCTTGACCTAAATAAAAATTCTTCAAACTTTTAATCACAGCTATTCCCACTTTTACGGCGTTGTGTCATAATTGCGACCCGGTCCCCGCAGACTTATTACTGGTATTTTTCTTGCAAATTGATTGTCGGACGTTTGTTTTACGAATTTTACATTTGTCAAAAGTCAAGGAGCTTTAATTTTCAAGCTTAAAAATCCTATTAGATGGACGGCTTCAATCTTAGGAATGTTTTGTAAAGATATAGAGAGAAACTAGAAGAGTTTAAAGAATCTTTTACCTCATTTTTGGAGAGTTAAATATTTATTTGAGTTTTATTTTTTAAATAAAGATAAAAGTAAAAGTATAGTAACGGAGATTGAACGCTTAGACATTGAAACCAGTGAAAGACCATATTCACATGCACATGGCACTAACCACACTTCATACGAATGTGCATAGATAGCTAAGATCACCTCGCACCTTTACGATGAAATGGACCTATCAATTGCAATTATACAGATATTAAGGACATACAATTGGAAATCTGAATTGATTTAGCTAAAAGTAAGTTTGATGTATTTTCTAATGTTTTAGTCCATAAAATAGTTACTGAAGCGTTTCAATATAATGGATTCTTTTTCATATAAACCCAGGATAATAAATGTAATTAAGTGAGTCATACATTTTCAAAACTTACTTTTATGGCATAATATAATTTGAAGAGAAGTCTTTTTTATTAGTCATTTTTTTAAAGATGCGTCCCAACCCGTAATAAAATGAAAATAAACTTTTTTTAAATACAGTTTAAGTAACTTATTTCGTATCGCCCATATTTTTTATCTGCTACCCATTCACCAATAACTCACAAAATGAAAAATAAACTCGACAATTATTATAACAGAAGAAACGACATTTGCAATATTTATAAATCGTCATATGTTCATAGAATACAAAACAATATTTAACTATTATCACAGTAATATCAGTGATCTACTATTACCGCCATGTCATCATGTATCTATATAAAATAATGTAGTATAACAATGAAAAATTGGCTGTCTGTAAAGTCGGTTTACGAACGATAATTTTAATTGATAACGTCATAAGAAAACTTTGATGAAAAATTGCATATTTTTATGAATTGAATTGAATCATTCAATTGAGTCGTTCATCATCACTGAATTATCATTATTTTGTATAATGCAAAGGAGTTAATTGAAATTTATAAGATTTTCCATAAATTTAATTTATTTGCAGTTGTTAATTCAAATATTTTTTATTTGAACTATACCGATTAATTAAAAGTGACAATGTGCTATTAACAATTTATTTACAACTTACATACAAATGTGATATTTAAGATCCTCCGTAGTTGACTTTTTATACGATCGCTTATATGAGTCATAATCATTTTTAGACAAAATTGGAACATAACCTGTTATTACTGCACTCGCCGACTGATGCTACTTTATTTTAATAATCAAAGAACAAATACATAATATGATATTGCTAATCAAATTCTCAAAACGCAAGAATAAATTATCTTTTTCGCCGCAATTGTTGTTGTAATAGACAATAGAAACCACATTAACTTTTCACTCCATTTTATAAACAGTTGAGAAAACACTTCACGAGTAAGTTGTGTGCTGCCGCTGTCTCTCTTCTACTCAGACGCATCGGCTAATGGAGTGAAAGAGAGATAGATGCGTCACAAGCCGAACACTTAGACTGGTCGTGCGTCTCTATTGCTTGTTACACACTTGCACACTCGACTCAGGCGTATCGTGAAAATGAGGAACATGACAATGAGTCATGCTTTTTCACACGTGCGGCCGGCGTTCATCGATTTATAAGAAGTTGTCACGTATATAATAATTCAAAAAAATAGATTCAAATTAGTAAATAACAATAACATAATAATTAAATATAATTACCGATTTTTACACGTCGTTTTTGTCTCAGGGGGCTTTGTGTCGGTTTAATCTTGTTTTTAAATACATAAAAATAAAAGTAATTACAAATCAGTCATTTTTGGTAATCTTTTCTTGATTGGTGGATTTGTTTAATGGGTTAGTGAAGAACTAATATAGTGCTGTGACTTGGTTCAGATTTATTTTTATTACCATCGTAGCGTATGGACTGTATATAATCAGACGACCGCGAATCATGAAACCTGTGGTTTTACGCTATACATTCAACCCTAGGCCAATGCTCCGTACTTCTCCTTGCTCCACCTATTTCTGCTTCTACTATCCATTAATGATGGCGCTTCAATAGCAACATGATCCGCAACAATTTCAGTTCCAGGCTTCTTGCCGACTAATTAAAAGGGCCGAGTTACGCAAATTACCAGCATTATGGTTTCATCGGGCCATTATTACATCCTCCCTAAGAGGCTCTTCCGCGGAACGAACGGTAAAATTATATTTTATACCCCACCGCTATGTATGCGATATGGTCGCCGTTATGTCGGTTGAAATACCATTACCGTTTTTGAAAGATGGTATTTCAAATTTTCTTCTGATTCCCGGTAGTGGTTTCTCGTTTAGTTCCTTTGAATTTGCTTCCAAACCGTTTTGTAATTTGCTTTGGTACATTCATTTAGAATTCATATTTGAAATTATTTCATTCCTAATAACCCATTTCGAACTCTTGGTGAATATATGGATGATTTTTAATCAAGATGATGAATCAAGCGATTTTTAGGTTATTAATTAATTAATAGACCATTGGTCAAGCCTATTCAACTTCAATTTCAAGTTCAGGTTATAAAACCCAACATTAAGAGAGGAAAACGATCGTACAGTTGAGTTATTGAGTGTACTCAGCCTAATATAAGATTAAACATGTAATTTATCAAAATTTAAGTCTAAACATTGATCATAGTACCTCGGTTAATGGCTTCATAGTTGGAATACTCTTTTGTATGCCTACTATATTAATATTTCTTAGTTCCTGTATGTAATCTAAATTCTATATGACTTTGACAAATCTTTTTTTAAACCAAAATATATTGTAATTCTTTTGTACCGTCAGTCAATATTATATCTTCCTTATGCTCGTATATTTTAAACTTTTATTTATCCATCCATTAATTTTACAACATTTATAGTATTGCGGTTTTAGATAAAACAGCATGCAATTATAAAAACTAAAAGAAACTAATAAAAAAATATCAATACTACAAAGAGTTATAATAATATTATGAGACTTAAATGAACAAACATGCTCAAACAATCATGCGCAAAAGACCTTACTAACATTCGTGAACGCTACAAACTACTGACGTCAAAGCATATTTAATTGCATTGGTTATTTTATATGTAAAAAACCGGTTAATACACTCGAGAGCAATGAATCCGGGTCACTTAAAGAATCCTAAAAATCTCGGAAACTAAAAATGCTAGGTTAATGCAATAAATTGTATTTAATAGACAATGTAATACTCCTTAAATGAAGGTATTAAAACTTCTTAGTTATTGTAAAGTTATATCATAAAAAAATCAAATTTGAAAAAGGGCCACTTTCGAAGATGGAACTACGAAATTACAGCATTTGGTTTTGCTTTTGTTTGTAATCTGTCATTTATGTGGGTACATAAACAATGTTGATAGTGCTCTATATTCATTATTCAAGCTGAAATTATGTCGCTTACGCCTGAAGAATGCACCAGAATACTTACAATGCTGGAAACCGGCCGGAGTCAGCGCGATACAGCCAGGACTGTCGGTGTGTCGCTGTCAACAGTACAAAGAGTTCTCCGACGTTACGAAGAAACTGGTTCTAACCTACGCAGACCAGGAACGGGCAGAACCAGGTGTACCACAGCACGAGAAGACCGATACTTGGTGAACACCATGCTTCGAAATCGCTTTCTCACAGGAACTGAACTCACCAATCAGTTTCGACGCCTCGGAGGAAGTAACCCAAGTGCATGGACAGTAAGACGTCGGCTTGCTGAATCTAACTTAAAACCCCTTAGACCTGCAAACGGCCCTAAACTGGAGCGTGGGCATCGTATTTCAAGACTAAGATATGCCCAGAGCCACGTAAATTGGAGTATTGAAGATTGGTCTAAAGTTATGTTCTCCGACGAATCAAAATTTATACTCTACAAGCACGATGGAAGACACAGAGTGTATCTAAGACCAGGGGAAAGACTCAAGCAAGCATGCATCGAAGAAAAAGTAGCCTACGGTGGTGGGTCTGTACTTGTGTGGGCCGGAATTTCTTCTGAAAATCGCACAGAGCTGGTGATCATAGAAAACGGCTCTTTAACTAGCGTAAGATATGTGGAAGAAATCCTCAATGATCACGTTGGTCCATTTATGGTCAATTTAGGTGAGGATGCTATATTTATGCATGACAATGCCCGACCTCATACAGGTAGGATTGTAAATGACTACCTTCAAGAGATGAACATTACTCGTTTGGAGTGGCCAGCGCGCAGCCCGGATATCAACCCGATCGAGCATGCTTGGGACGAGCTAGGCAGATGCGTAAAACAACGAAACCCTCCCCCAATCACGCTTCGTGAGCTCAAAATTGCTCTCACAGAGGAATGGGAGAATATTCCCCAAAATCGTATAAGGAACTTGGCGTACAGCATGCCAAACCGCGTAAACGCAGTAATGGAAGCACGAGGAGGCAATACGAAGTATTAAAATTCAAGAAAATCGTAATAAAGTTCAAACATTTCATGTTTCCTATTTTTGTTTTAAGGAGAGATCAGCAGTTTTTTTCTTTATGTAATTTTGTGTTAATAAAATGTATGGTGACTCATATTTTTTTTTACTTTCATTTAAGGAGTATCACATTGTCTATTAAATACAATTTATTGCATTTACCTATCATTTTTAGTTTCCGAGATTTTTAACATTCTTTAAGTGACCCGGATTCATTGCTCTCGAGTGTATTTATATAATAATTTTGCTTAAGATTAAACTATACATACGTATAGTCGAGTTTTAGATACTTAAATACAATAACATCGGATGCATGTTGCATAAAAAATATTATACGTTTTGACTAGGAAAAAAATAAAGACAGAAGGTTTTTATCGACGAAATTCAATATTTGACCGACATGAAGACATTCTATTCCACAGCGAGAAGTGTTTGTCTTCGTTTTATTTGACACTACATATATTAATATAAAATCAAATTTATTGCATCGGTGTTTCGGGAGCATGAAATGCATTTAACTGTATTTCGTACTGTACTTCATTAGCGGAAACATTAGTATTTTACCGTATTTTCAGGACAAAATTGATTTGTCCAGCAAACTAAAGGTAAAATGATATTTCTTTGCATTATAAATACGTTTTGTCATGGAAGTCGAATGCAGGTTTAAGGATCTGATACAGACGACAACGAATTAGAAAAAAGAACTTTTTTTGCTGTACTGAAATTAAAACGTTCTCAAAAGTCTAAAACCAAAATAATAATGCATTAATAATAAAATTTTCTTGAAACAATATATTAAAGAATAATTTTGTGAACAATAACGCTTAACTTGCAATTTATCCCTGCTGTGCAATTCTTTTGTTTCTGTCTAAAGTACATTAGCTATGATGAGTCGTGTCGCTTCGAATTGTTTCCACCCATACAACTCTTGGAGGTTGTGAGCAGTGATAAATTCGCTTAGGTCGCCAACTATCACTAGCACGAGGTGGTAAAATACGGCGTGTTGTTGTCTCTCGAACCCTTTGACCCCTACTATTTGTTTAGACAGCAATACCTTGTAAAAAATTTCAAAACCTTAAAGTTGCAATGCACGAATGAAATATATCCTTAGCGTTTACTTTTAATGTAAAAAAAATCTTAAGATCTTGTCTATTTAATAGTTGAGTATTTTAGATGATAATCTAGGAATATAATTATGTATATAAATAAAATATAATTTTATCAGATAGTACCTACACATGCGTTGTTCAACAGCCCTCATAAACCATACATTTGTTAGTACTTTTAAGTCTATGTTAATATAATAATTAGGCCATGTATATAACTTCTGTACTACTGTACTGTACACTGGCTTTCAAAAATGCTTTCACTAATATTAAGAATGAAAACAGGGTATCCGTAAGCTATATACGCTTTCCTGTTGAAAAAAGGCCTTTTCGTGTGACCTATTTTACAGCTAACGACGACGAATAAATGGTCAAGCTATGTGTTTTTACGCAACTTTAACAATAAAAGATATATAAATTCTTTCTTTAGTAAAGTTGTAGAACTAAAGCACGATAAAAATCGAATAAGAATTATTACTCCTGCAAATCTTTAAAACTTTGTCATTAATTTTAACTTATTTAGTAAGTGATTACATTCTAAGCAAAGAAATTTGCGGCCTCAGAACCTGTACTCAACTTCCATCATAAACGACAGTTAATAAAATAGTGCAGAAGATAAATAAAAACAAAATAAAAACTAATATACGCAATATAAGTAGTCCGTCGTAATAGAAAAAAATTACAGATATTTGGATTTTATTTTAATAAAAAAATCACCTTGAAAATCGTAAATTTTTTAATAAAGGTTTGAAAAAAGTTTTCAACCTTTTTACCAGTTTTGATTTAAGTAAGAATACCGGTAGTAAGGGAACTAAACATTTTATTGTCCTGCCGCTTAGCCCATGAAAATTTATTGTCGCGAATAACAAATGGATAAATTATCTGTTAGATTAGAGTAATGAATGTCTTTAAAAAAGATTTCTTTTTAACAATTACAAACTCAGAGGAAATGTTTCGCAGTGATTTCAGTTTATATTTAGGTTTATATAAAGCTATTATAAATAGAATTTTACAACAAAATTTTGCCACAATGGTGTCAATAAATAAAACCGCGTTTATACCATTATTTTTCACCGCGGATATAAAAACGATAAATAGTCAAACACCAATTCTACTTATAATACCAAATGTTATCACAATCAAATAGAAACGCATCAGCAAAACTATGAAATAACCCTTAAAATATCAATCTCTGTCCCGTTTCCTATATTTGTTGTTGCTCTAAGTTGTTAGTTGACGACACTGGTAAACAAACAAGAAACATTTTTCCTATATTCAACGCTTAACTTAACGGTACTGGTACTGCATTCGTAGTGACAGATGTGTAATATTTTTGGTTCGTAATATTTCTCTTAGGGATAATCTTTCAAACCCGAAATAAAAGTTACTTGTCTGATATTCTACTGACTAATTTAAATATGTCGTCAACTGTTACTTCTTGCCCGTCTCGTAATAATTCAATCAAAGAATCTAACTTAAATGAAATTTGTACTGAGCTCAACACAAGAATGTACCAAGAACACTTGAAGTGATTGCCTCTTAATATCCTCTGGCGATGATCATTTCATAGCGTTTGCTTGCATTCAGAACTAAAATTCTTTCTTCTTCAATATACTTAACTGATAACACAAACCAATCTTTTGAAATTCAGCTATTTTACTGATAAAATAATGGAGAAAAGCAAATAGATAAAAGCCTACAATAATTAAAAAACGTGACAACACTTTAGAAAGGTGTTATGTAATCATTGTCGGATTAATTGAATAGTAAAAGGTGATATGTAATGGAAATACATGACCATTGTCTAGAAAAAGATATTCACTTGTTCCAATACTTCTTTTCGGGGGTCGACTTCCCAGGAAAAAAGTTTTACTAAGCGAGAGAACTGCTTTATTAGGCGAGGACTTGTTTTTTCTGTTCCATGGGCGAGGAATGTTGAATTGCGTTTCAACATTTATGGTAAATAAATTTCTGTCACATGACAAGTAATATGCGATCTAAAATTATTCTAAATATTATGCCAAAATGATAAACTCGCTAAACTATAATATTAGTTAAAAAGACAAAAGGCTGCATTTCATGTTTAGACTTTGCTTTCGCCTTATTGAAGTACTTGTTAATAGTAATTACTTTGTGCTTTCTAGACATTGTGGTATTAATACTTAGCTACACTATATTATCGTTGTAGCTATCTCTCTGTTATTTTATAACAATATGTTTTTTGAATACCATAAATTTTAGTTGATTAACTAATTTAGTTCCAGAAAAAAACCCATTTTAGTAGTGAAATGATGTAACAGAATTAATTAAAAACAAGTGTAACTCTTAGTACAGTCTATAGCTTAAGCAACGCTATACCAGCTCTATTACCGTCTCGAGTTTTTATTTTTTATTGTTTCGAAATAATTATATGGGTATATAATTTCACAACTGGATTGGTAATAGTATCTAAGAAAATATAAAAAACCACCTTCAACCTATAACCGATTACCTTTGAAACACAACCAGTGATTTCCCCTAAATCACATTGAATGAACTTTGATCCATAAATAACTGTATTCATATCACGAATCCTTTTAGACGGCGAGAAAAACCGCGCGAAATAAATCATTTGGTGCGCACGCCGCAAAACGACGGTGATCTTAACAGTAACTCGTTTTATTAATTTGAATTTATAATTTAGTATTTTTAAATGAAACAGTTTTGGTACTTTTTACTTTTTAGGGAGAATTAGTTAGTACTTTTTAGCTTTTGAATTTCGAGTACCACAACCAAATATAACTCGATGGCGCAAAAGTTAGTGACGGTTGTACTTAAGTTTATGTTTGATTCTTGTATCTTCATATAATTTTTAGGGAAATATAGCAAGCAACTTTCATATATTTTTAAACAAAGATACGATTCTGCTTTTAGTTTTAGCTGTGGCTACAGTGCGTGTGACACAAACTTATTGCCCAGTACGTCGTTTTGAGAAATGACGAAAAGTAACACCAGCGAAGAGTTTCACAATCGGATGCGAGTGACGTTTGACTGATGCTGAGCGATGGAAAACCTATACCAATCACATAATAGCTATATTCTTTTTTTATCTCCTTTCTACTACACTTTGCTGCATAAGGAACTTTTTAAACTAACTGTTTATATAATATTGTCGCGATAAAGTATCAAAATTTTAACTCACCCTACTATTATTCATGAGCATTCATACTCGTCCCGTTTCCCATTTTCCCTCCCTTAATGTAAATCCCTTCTTACGTGGCTAACTCGTTGCGACATATGCATATCCCATGCTCCTTTCAACAAAAAATTAATGGTCTATTTTGACATCGCCTTCTCCATTTCACGCCATGATCCATTAACCAATGTGCAAATATCTTTGCTCCAGATTTTTCGCCGTCTCCTTTTTTATATCAATAGACTGGCTAAACGAAACAGCTGTTACGCTTTACAGTTTTTAAATGTGATAATGACTTTTAAAAGCAATCGAATTGTATTTGTAATAATTAACTAACTCATAAATTAAATGAATATAATACTGCAAAGGAAATTAAATAAAATTTTAATTTGTTTACAAATTGTAAAGCTCTTACCGTTTCCCTATGTGAATACAGGTGACCGTTACAGTACGAGCACGATTAGAAATTCTTTAAATCAAACTCAAGCCAGTCATAGACACTATTCTCTATGGAAGTTCCCAAATTGCCACTTAGTCAAAAAGACCTTAACATACTGTACTGTAGTAAAGGATTTGTGTCCTAAGTTCTCCAAAGTGGAATAATTTTGAAGAATCAAGTCTATAACAAAGATTTCAAACCCTACTTTGAACTACGATTCTATTTATATAGACTGTAATCTTAACAACAGAACTCGAGATTGAGTCTTTGAAAAGAAGTCAATCTTGTTAAATTAACTCAAACTTGAGTGCTTTTGAAGGGGCTCAGTCTTTCCCTAAGAAATAAAGACTGAGTTGTTAAAAAATAACCCATTTTTAAGAGAACCTAAAACTCAAATTTAAAGTTGTTTTTTCTTATCAGAGTATTTAAAATAGTAGACATATTTCGTTCAGGCATAAAGGCAATTACAATCAAAATGACAAAAATATTTTCAGAATTCAGCCGCTTTTGCCAAGCCAGCTACAACAAAAACTTGTTTTAAGAATACTTTTGATTAGATTTAAAGATCAGAAGTTAATTTGCCATCAAAGCACTTAGGGGCTCGAATCTCGTAATTACGACTAGGGACTCGTTTGAATAAAATTTAGGACATGACAAACTCCAAACTGAAAGTAACTGAACATTCATAGGTTTTAAAATCTGGACAAAACGACTCAAGTTTTTTACAATCATCATACGTTTCTAAAGGCTCGAAGCTCGTAGGTATAGTGGTTAGCTTGATATAAGAGTGTGAGGTAAATTTGTGTATGGGTAGTAGAGTTTTGCTTATGATTATTTTTAAGTAAATTGGAAGTTCGATGGCGCCGTTGTTAAATATCTCTCGCAAGGGCGGTTCGTCGGCTGGTGACAAAGTCTGTCTAACTGCTCCTGATGATGCTCCGTGTGGGGGGCGAAACACGTGTAGAGTAATTGTTGAAGGTGTTGGTATCTGCGGTTTCTGCATTTGTATACAGGGAGGCAGGCGCACTGCTTGGATCTTGCGGAAATAAGCTACTTTTTTTTACTAATATATAGTAACGCCTGATTCTATCAAATATTTGGCTCTACGTTTTAAATATGTGTGTATCTTAAAATATGTGTGTAGATATCTCTGCATAGAAGTAAACAAAGGTCAACTGAATATCTTCAGGTCTTTAACAATACATCCATAGCTATGTATGATTACGATATCGCTCTAATGTGAGGAACATTATGTGCTACTAGCCTCGGATTTTTAAAACATACACTGAATACGGTGTTTATTGAATTCTGTTGGCTGATTGGATAAAGATTGCGCATTGGCAAAAAAGTGCTCGATAGAAAGCAATTGACAACAGATTTCATTAGTATATGAAAAACTAATATCTATACAAGATAATTTCATAAATTAAATTATACCATTATTAAAGGGCGACATATAAAAGATTGGGTAAGGGTGCAATAATGACTCTTCATATACAACCGTAGAATAATTTCGACTAGAACATGTGTAGAATTGTTTCTTGTAAATAAGTTTCGTTTTGTGATAACAGTAGCATCCAAAATACAATATTTCTAATCCAACTTTGTCAAATACGAAATAAATTTCAAATGCGGCCTTGTTTATTAACTGTTGATAGCACATAAAGCTTTGCACTAATGTTAAAATAATGTATATTATAATAGCATATATAAGTTATAAGTAGGCCGAAGCCAATCTGTTGAAATATCAGCTTTAACCTAAGTGAACTTAGTTTAATCCTCGCCGCAGCCCCGAATATGAGACCGTAACATTCAGCATTTGGCTTACCACAAGGAA
The DNA here is from genome assembly GCA_927399485.1 of Calamotropha paludella. Lineage (NCBI taxonomy): Eukaryota > Metazoa > Arthropoda > Insecta > Lepidoptera > Crambidae > Calamotropha > Calamotropha paludella. The sequence goes on along the minus strand of OV656803.1, from coordinate 10,658,653 downwards.
ATAAGGGGAATATTCATAATGCATTTTACACGTCATCAATATTCTTGAAAAGTATAAAAAATCGGAAAATGTGTAAATTAATGTGCAGTTGACCATATCTGAAGTATATTAGAATCGTGAAATTTGCCAAGAGGCACGATCTCATAACGCAAGTACAGGAAAACATATCGTGCGATATTTGTTACAATTATTAACTTAAATTTGCAGTTGGAGAATTGACCGAGACGTGTGTCGATGTGTCCTTGTGAGGGAAAACATTTCAACCACAGAATTGTGTTCATCTTACAACTTGACTAAACTTTACGGTACATAGTTTCATCATAGTTCACATTGAAGTAGAACTCTCATTGTATAGTTACATATTAAAGTTTATGGGTGATGGTTACTAATTTTTGAATAAAAATTAAATAATAATTGGAAATAATGGAAAAGTCTTCGATTGTCTTATGGAACCTACTACCTATATATATATATATATATATATACAAGCCTGTACCATACCCTCTATCTGTGAATTTATTTGATTTTAGTAGTAACACAAACTGTAAATTTTAACACATGAAAAAGTTTTTCCGAAAAGGAAACCACTTTTTTTCTTGGAAACCATTCCATTCGTCGCGCCGTGTGAAAAGCGTTGCAGCGGAACGTGCGAATTTTTCACTTGAATAAGTAAAAAACCGAGCGCCAATAATGGTGCGGTAGGTGTATGAAACTATCAAATACCGCGATTGAGAGAGGTCGACAGCGGAATCTAATCTGAAAATGGAATCCACCTCGTCACTGGCATAGTATGCGAGTATTGAGTAGGTAATACAAATAATGACAGAATCATTTTGAAGATATTCTCAAGTACAATTTAAATATCCGGCCTCAGATTAACTATTACCTTGGGAGGTTGCTAAGACGTGTAGAGAAATTAGATATCTATGCACTCATAACATTCTTTATTCAAACCGCCAACAGAAGTCAATAAACACCGTATTCAGTGTATGTTTTAAAAATCCGAGGCTAGGAGATATGTAGGTGAAGTTAATTGTTTTAAGCTAGGCACATAATGTTCTTCGCATTAGAGCCATATCATAATCATAAATAGCTATAGATGTATTGTTAAAGACCTTAAAGATATTCAGCTGCACTTTGTTTACTTCTGCGCAGAGATATCTACCCAGTTGTTCTTGTGTAATCCTCTTGTTTTTATTAATAATCTGCTATAATTTTTACCTGTATTCTTCAACTATCCTACCGTCAGTTCTATTATATTTATATTAACTATGAATAATGTATCCACTTTAGATTGACTTCGAGAGAATGCTATTAAGGTTAAGTCCTCCTTTTGTAACATTTTATATTTATGGTCAATAAAACTTTTTAATAAATAAATAATGGTGTATATGAATAAATATAAGGAAGCTAAGGAAGCAGTTATACTAAATCAGTAAATATGATTCGATAAAAATTCTTATACAATGGCTTCGCCGTGCCTCAATAGAACTTGCACACAATTTTGTATTTTATTACTTGCAGTCTATCCTAATCAATTATATTTAAATGTTGTTAGTTATCTTTTTGTTAGTATTATCACTTAACATTTAAAAATTGTAAACATACAATTACAATTACAAAAATAAAAAACATATTATTTTTACCGTTTAGTATCTTACTTAACCCGCCAGTGGTGACGTGAAATCAACTTTCGTATTTGGTCCAGTCCCACAAGGTCTTTCAAGCTTCAGATTTCAAAAAACTAAAGGCTCATATATATGGAGGCGTATTGTGTTTTATAATAAGGTGCCACAAAATGTAACCGAACTGCCTTTAGAGTTTACAAAAATTGTTAAAAAGCCCTTATGAGAAAAGGCTTTTACAGAATTAATTATTATTTGAAGGACAAAATGGCCTGCAGTTAATGGGCTTTGCTTTAAGAAAACTGTACTTCTAATTAATTGGTGACGCACGGTCATCAACAACCGGGTATCACTGAAGCTCCGGAATATAAGCCTCCATATTTTCATACGAGTAATTGTCGAATGAAATTCCAGGAAGCTACACGGAATCATAGCACAAATCACATGAAAATAAGAAATATATTCCTGTTTTTGTAAAACCGCGGTCTCACAGACATAAGTCACCGTTGGCAGGTTAAATATTTAATTAACCAGTTTTACATTATATTTGATCAGGGAAGGGTGGAACAATGTTCTTTCAGCATGAAACATTGTCCTTTCAGCAAAATGTGCAAATATTGAAAATTGTATACCTAAATAAAAGAATCATACTGGTGTACAGTCAACTATGATCTGCGGTGAACACGAGGCACCACAACACATTGCAACACTCAAACAAATGCAAAAACAAAATACTAAAATGGCGACACTGTCAACAAAATGAAAATTGAAAATGCACAAATTGTTTTTGTTAGTATACACACTTTGTTGTCTGTTCAAAGTTTCAACACATGAAATGAAAACCATATCGTATTTACCAAAAATTGCTGGAACAGAGTTTCATTTCAGGATGGGATTCGAATTCGCGTCACGTTGCCCCTAGAATGTGACAAGGATTGCAACTTAAAAAAATTACAACGTGCAAATAACTACATATAATACGCGAAAAATTTAGTATTTTTTTAAATAATAAGTTTTGTATTCAAAATATTTTGGTTTTACGGGTTTCACAATTTTTTTTTTAAATCTTCTTATAATCATAGCACAGATTTACATTAATAATTAAAACAGTTAAAGCTGTAGTTTTGGAAACAAAAATAAATAACTTTGATAAGTCTACCGCTATTAACATGTGCGTTTTATCTATGAAGTTTAAAAAAAGTGTTTCAATGTAGGTACTTAATTTTTCTAAAGTATAAAGTACATTCATAAAAAATAAAATACATAGTAAAGTCATTTAAATAAAACCATTTTAACCGAATTTCCTCCCTCACAGGAGCAATGTTCGTAGAATGTCAGTCATAATCTTCCATTATCTATGCTTGGCTTGATGTATGACTGAGCTTATCACTAAATAAATATTCGTAGTAGAGTAAATTTTCGAAGTAGCCAACAGTCGGCATACTGCTGTCAAAGTCTGTGGCAAGTGCTAGCGAACGAAGAAGCAGACATTTTGACGGAAAATTATATGCTCCTCCACTAATAAAGGCATCTTTGAGCGAGTTTAAATATCCTGTGGTATGAAGTTTTGCACTTCATTTTCATATTTCGCTGGTTGTTCAATGCATTCCCATGAATCGCTGTCTATAACGATGCTGGTGCACGAGAGACAGCGTTCGCCATTTACAATTATATCCCAAAACTTTGATTTGATTTTTTATATTTCGCCCTGACATGTCCCCTCGGGGTAGAATGGACACACTAAAGGCTATCGTAAAATGCGAATAATAATACTGAGAGTGATGATCAAACACCTCCTGTAGACAACAAAATGTGCAGCAACGTTTTCCATGTTATGGTTATATTGCGATCAAAACCCACCTGCCAAGCCTCGATTTTAGTTAGAGACTTCCGTCTAGCAGCGGACGTCTTTCCGCCTCTCCCGCCGTCTTATGTTGATAGTAAGTGAGCGATTTACTGTTTCTATAGAGAATATTTTTTAAAGAATATAAACAACGCATTAAACTCATTATAATAAATCTTTTTAACCCCTCCTAGTAAGCTAAAAGTTTGTAGTACTACGATCGAACTGGGTCCGCTTGGATTAAAGTCGAAATCTCATATGACGGGCTGCAGCCACCTCTATCGCATTTATTGCCTTAACAGGTAGACTGACAATAATTTAAACACAGAAGAGTGCGACTCAGAATTCTTATTAGCCACCGTATAGGTATAACAATCACAATGTAGCTTTGTCGTATCAAACTCAACCTGTATTACCCTATTGAACCTCAATTTACAGAAATAACAAATTTTCAATGGGAACTTCAAACCAATAGTTCTAAATATGAGAAAAATGTCATCACTAACAATTTTTCGCAAGTGAACGATTTTAGCCAATAATATCGGTTACGCTTTACTCGAGTGTATAATGCGTGTCATTTATACGGGTTTTATTACTATTTGTTACGGTGTGGCTTCGTTAAGGCTCCTTTTACAAATAATATAACTAATATCAAATTTACCACAACCCTAATTAATGTATTCTGATAAAACACGTCTTATCGCTAGGCTCTATAGCTATATCTACGAGTATCTCTTATAAGATCACTAATTTCTTAGCTTTCTCTAAGTTAACTTTATATAATCCACTTCACAAAACAGAACGGTCATTGGAATTTGCCGTATTTTTTTATTCTAAACGGTACAAAACTTTTACTTCGTACTCTAGAATTTGAATTTGGAAATGGAAATTGGACAAGTTGAATTATCTAATAAAGGAAAAGAAGAGTACGGCAATTAAAAGAAAGTATCAGAACACAAATAAGATATTTTTTCTCTGTTCTTACCTATACGCCTCAGCTATACGCTGATCACTGAGACTACTTAAAGGTTTTATTGAGGTTTTCATTGGTAGATTAAACTCAATTTGGAACAACATTTAGGCTTCGTTTTAATGTAATGACAGTAAAAAAAGGTATAGTTATTAGAATAAAACACTTTATTACGGATTTTTGCGCATGTTTAATTTTTTATTTAATTCTGACGTTTCGACTTCTTTACAGGAGCCCTGATCACGAGATGGCCGTCATCCTGTGATCGCGATCAAAATAAAACATGCGCAAAAATCCGTAAAAAAGTGTTTTATTCTAATGTTTAATGTGCGCGGAAGTGTAAGAACTAAATAAGGTATAGTTATTTATGATAATTGTACACGTTAATGTCTGTAACCACTGAACATATTTTCTAGCAGTTTCCGCAGACAGATTAAGCAATTAAGCTTAAATTGGAACACATTTCAGCTTTTGTTCATTGAAACTCTATGATGATTAAAATAATATGACGTTAATTTAAAGTTAATTTTATATTCGCCGCCTACTTGTTAAAAGCATAAGTTGAATAAAAAGAAAAATGTCACTAGGAAGGTCGAATAGAAAACCTGCAGTATTGAATTTCTATTATACTACTACTATACCAATGGTATAAATAGAATCTTGACTTGCAAAATAAGTATGCTTTGTTTTATCAATGGTAAATAGTTAAACGCTATTTGACTATCACTATAAAATCCGAATAAACAAAGGATATATTTGTTTTTATTTGCTATTTGGTTAGTTGAAATTAGTAAATAAATAAGATTTCTAAACAATAATCGAATTTGTAACTTTGCTATGATATTGTTTACCTTGTTTTGTGATTTGGCAAGATATTTCTTATATAAAAAGAGACTCCTTTACAAAATAGTAAACCTTACCTAGAAGATGTTATTAAGAGATTTGTAAAAACTGTTCTTAGAAAGCCATAAAATAGCTATATACTACACCTACTGTTTGATTATAAATTTCTTATATATGTTAAAAAGATACATATTGAACATATTTATACATGCAAGCGGTCTTTGATACACACAAAATTATGCTCAATTAAACTCGGCACCCCAATAAAGCTTTTTAGAACCCATACACGACCTAAATTCTACAACAGAATTCACTTAAAAAAATGATATATTGTGTTAAACTTTCATGGTAACTGACACTAATATTAATCAAAACGGGATCATTACCATATTTTTTTTGAGGCATCGATATTTCATCATCAATTTCCACCCGCAATAAACTTCAGTTCTTCCATGATGATGGCGCATTTACACCGAAATAACGGATCATGTAAGATGAGAACTATGACAGCTTAGCTATAATAGCATCTGACCCGATTAAACAAATTCTGAGTCGATTTAAATCTTGTCAACACGGTCCTGTATATTTACATAAAATTACAATATTATATTGATGCTGAAACGAGGAAAATTAATTTAATATCATATTACGCTATAAAGTGTCATAAGAGCAAATTACTGTTATGCTCGGTTGCGTTTATTTTAACAAAGTACAAAAGTGAAAATTTGATACAAACAAGAATTAATTTCATAAATTAAAACAATTTTAAATACGTACAAGAAAAAATATATAGGTATAATCAGGTCATTAGATCTCATGGTGATCCATGGGATGAATCCATTAAAAATCGTAGGTGGACTATTATTTTCCTAAGTTAAAGCTAGACGAAACACATTACGATATCCACATTCTATACTCACGGCTCGCTGGCAGATAAACACGATAAACCAGTATACACGGTTTTCATTATATTGTTACAAAATTGTTATTATACATTATTACCTTGATATCCATAATCGTTAAAAGTGAGACCATAAATGTGCGATCTCCTAAAATGTACTACGCCGCGCTCTTTAATAATATATAATTAAGGGACCCTTTTGATAAACTCAAAACGATCTTCAACTCTAAATTAGGATCTTCAATCGTTATTTCATATTACAAATTATACAATATTAAATAGAACACTTTGCAAAGCCTTCTTCATCATCACAATATCAAAGAAATTCTGTAATATAAAATGAAAAGCGTTGCTAACTGTAGCCTAATAAGTAATACTCAAACCCTCTTACTGTTTTTAGTGGATTTAATTAAAATTTGGTTTAACACTTTTATTTGCAAAGAGGAATATAAAGACAGCACCTGTTTTCAACCAGGTCTAGCTTTAGTTATCGTAAATAAATTGTTACTAGAAAAAATCTTCATGACTCGGATTTCAGGCTACAAGCATGTGTGTAGAACGCTGTTTTAAAAATGTTTTGTCATACTTAACAATAAATTCGAATTGTCAACAAAAATATTGTGATTTCACCAAAGATGCAACTGCAAAATGCAACATCTTGACATAGTTATCATAATCAAATTACTCGTATAATTTGCGTTTTTGCAGCGGAAGAAAGACAGTCCTTTATGCAGAGTTCTTGGAGAAGAAAAATGTTAGTTCTCAATGCGGTCCACAATAATCTAAGCATTTTTACCCATCATCTTCGTCATCATTAAGGCATCTATCTTTATCTGCTTAATCCTGATTTTTATAATATTCTTTACTTACTTATGAAATACTGTTATTACTTATATAATATTAAATAATATAATATAATTAGAAATAATAATTTGAAGTCTAGACGCAAGAGTAAGACTTATTTCGGTAACTTGTACTTTTGAGAGTTATTGACATATGCTATTGCACCGTTGTCGTTCTGATTGGGTGGATTTAATTTGTGGTATATTAAGTAATTATTTTAGTAAGAATCCTTCATTTCTACCCAGCACTCCGTCAAGACTCAAATATCCGACTAAATGGTAGTTATAATAAGTTTATCATAAAGTCATCATTTTGTAAATGCTCCATATTTTTAGCAAGATAACTTTGAATTTTTTATGCATTGAATATGCTTGTTTAAATCACAAATAATAATGAAGTGACTATGTCAGTGTTGTCCAACTCCAGCAGAGCACTAAGATTCCTATCCATAACAATTAACAACTGAGTTTAGATAGTAGTTACAAAGACATACGAGTACATTTATTTTTACAAATAACTTAAAGGAGTATTTACTTATGTTTCTATAAGACAACACAATTATGTTAGTGTTTGTGAGGATGTGTGATTGTGTGGTGTCTAATTGAAGAATGTTTTTTATTCATATCGTTATAAATCGGTGGTATATTAGTTTAAAAGCTCATTTACTACACTAAAAGATGAAAGTTAAATAAACCGTATCGAGCAATAATTATAATATTAATTAAATATAAATCAAGCTTAGGCACCACTATCAAAAAAGTATGAAAAACACTTGAACAGGTAATTCAACCTCCTAAGTTAGTTATGCACCCTATACAAGTTGATGAATTAGCGATTCACTAGTGATGCGAGATGTATCATCCTGCCAAATGTAATTTTCTAAATTAAATCCAGCAGTATTTTTATTATTTATTCTTGGCTAAATCGCGAGCTAGGAAAAATCAGTCTTGCTTTTTTTGATGTTTACTGCTCCGATACAAAAACTTGTTCATGAGTCTTATGGCTGAGATTAATCTCTAGTATTTTTTGATTATGTTTAAATTTTTACCTTTTTATAATATTCATTGTTTAGTATAGTTGAACCCAAATCTACGACTATTGGTAGATTTTGACCCTCCTCTTTTCGATCTTGTAATCTAAATACTTATATCCCTGATATCACGTGACTCCAACTTCAAGCCAATAGTTTGAGCTAGAGTTGATACCATGGCAATCAAATCATTTCTTGACTTTAGTGGCTTTTAAGCAACATTTTTAGGGTCAAGGCAGTTTTTTCGATTTGATCCTTGTAGCTCCTCTATTATATTTTCCAAAATATCGATATATTCGCGATCCTTTTTGACCTGTGATTCTAGTACCTCTATTTTCTTCCGGAATTCTTCGTTTTGTCTGGTCAATACATTCACAGAACTGTTTATGTTATTATTGGTAGTTTGTATTTCTTTTAATTCGGCGATTTTTCCACTCAAGTGCGATTGCTGCGCAGACATAAACGATGGAAACAGTTTCTGCATCTCTTCTTTGAAACTATTAAATTCCCAAGGCAGGTCTTCTTTCCTTAATCTCTTGCTGTGCAGCGAAACATAGAGTGGGGGAGTAGTTTCACCAGTCATGTCATAAATGTTATTTTCCTATAATGATTTATTCAAGTTACTTATAATTACTTCTATCCTACGATATAGCGGCGAAATAGGTAACATAGTCCAATGTCCGTAGAAATTCCGGAAAATTAGTTCGGAGCAGGTAGCTACGGTTGGCTACGGCGTGCTACGACACTGATCGCCAAGTAGGAACGGAACAGCAATTATGTCAGCGGTCTCTTTCTCGCGTCGCTGGTGGTTTCGTAGCACGTAAACGTAGCAACGGAGCAAGAAAAGGACAAGTAGTTCATAGTCACAAAAACAACAACAGGGGGGGCCGTTTTTACTTTGTATTCACACTAATTTGAACCCCATGGAAAACAAACACTAAACACATCCACTTTCGAACACAGCCCACAGGCCAGAGAAAGAGAAATAAACACATTCACGGCTAAAGCGAGCCGCACCTTACCTTTAAAATGTTTATTTCTTCAGAAACAGTAAAACAGTACAAAAAAACCCAAAACATATTTTTATATCCAACAATTTCTTTATCCGATATTGGTTTTCCGAAATATTCCCTGTCAACATCTTTCGATAACCTGTTGGCTCCCCCTTACTTCCCTACCTCATTTGTAAATACATCTTCCATCCACTCCAACATTTTGCACACACTAAAACGGCAGTATGAAATGCAAATACTAATACGCAAAATAAACAAAGTCGTACGTTTAACTTCGTGTAAATGTTTACGTTATGAATAACAAAACATTGTTATATCCGAAACTCTTTTAGAGTTTTTGGCGTATGCCGAGTAGTTTATATTTGTGTTTTGTCGTATATTAATATTTAATAAAGTCGAATTATTACGCTTTAAGTGTTAATATAACAGTTTTATTATCTCGTTTTCTTAAGAAGCCCGTATAGGTATTATTTATTTATTAAAACCCACTCTGGGTTGGGAACGGAGAAATTATTCGTTTTTCATACCTTATCCATTGAATATAATATACCTATAATCAATTTAAAATTATCTTTAATGTAAAGTAGCTATTCAGTATTTATGCAAGTACTATAAATATACATAAATTCTAGTAAAAGGATACATTTAAATAATTCATGCAATTATCCTGGAAATTGTTAAATAAATACATATTGCGGTTGCGGTTGCCCCTCGCAGGATACCGTATGAGGACATTATATGTAACGTTGAGGATTGTTTGGTTAAAAATAACTTCAAAAAGGAGGATATGGAGGCAATCCGTCAAGACATTTCATCTGTTCTACGACGTAGTAAACCGCCGAAACCTAACCTCTCTTATAATGAATATAACGCATTAAAAAACCTGCGAAATAAATCTGATCTTACAATCCTCCGAGCAGACAAAGGCAATGCCACGGTAGTAATGGATACGTCAGATTATAATGATAAAATGCTCCAGCTCTTGTCGGATGAGAACACATACAAAAAAGTTAAAAACGACCAAACTTCTAAGGTACTGAAGAAAACCAGTGAACTCATCAAGACGCATTCCGAGGTATTAGATCTTGACGTCAACTATCTTATTCCTTCCTGCCCTAAACCGCCGAAGTTGTATGGGTTGCCGAAAATACACAAACAAGATGTACCGCTACGTCCCATCGTTAGCCAAATTGACTCACCAACCTACCGTTTGGCTAAACACGTAGCTAAAATACTATCACCACTAAGGGGTAAAACAACTGCCTATGTAAAGGATTCCTACCATTTTGTTAGTGAGATACAACACCTACGTCTCACTGATGATGAAACTATGGTTAGCTTCGATGTCCAATCTTTATTCACAAGCTTACCTGTTCAAGATTGCATTGATGTCACTAGGAAGAGACTAGAGAAACACAATATACCAAGTGAATATTCAAAATTACTGGAACACTGCCTAACATCGGGCTATCTCTTGTGGAATGATGAATTCTACCTACAAGTGGATGGTGTAGCAATGGGCTCTCCTGTATCACCCATAGTCGCCGACATATTCATGGAGGACTTTGAGGAAAGGGCCCTAGCGACGGCACCGGTGTGTCCACGCTTTTACAAAAGGTATGTAGATGACACATTTGCTATATTACCAAGAGATATGGTTTCTGTCTTTTTAAGTCACCTTAATTCCGTTCATCCCAACATACAATTTACTATGGAATTAGAGACAGACAATAAAATAGCCTTCCTAGATATTCAAATCAGCAGGAATCCAAATCAAACCCTTAGTCATACAGTGTGCAGAAAGGCAACTCATACCGATAGATATTTAAATGGTGACTCTCACCACCATCCTATACAGTTAGCTACCGTAGGGAAATCTTTGATTCAGAGAGCTCGCGGCATCTGTGACCAACAACATCTGACTGCTGAACTTCAGCATGTCAAGCAAGTACTACAAGATAACAAGTTGCGAGTACCAAGACTGCGTCACAGAAGCCGCGCCAAACCAGCCACAGTAGAGCGCCAACCTGCTGTCCTTCCCTACATGAAGGGGGTCACTGACAAGATTGGGAATATTCTGAAGCGGATTTCTATTAAAACTTACTTTAAACCAGCCAGGAAGATTGACCAATTCTTACGATCGGTCAAGTGTAATATACCCCTTCAGGCAGCGGGTGTCTACAAAATCGATTGTGACTGTGGGCTCTCATACATCGGGCAAACAAAGAGAAGTATAGGGACGCGCATTAAAGAACACGTAGCTGACATGAAACATAGGCGCGATAATAGGTCTGCAGTGTGTGAGCATGCTTTTGAGGGGCCAAACCACTATATTCGTTTTGATAAACCACAAATTCTCGCTAGAGAACAAAGATTTGTTCCTAGGATGCTACGCGAGGCTATTGAAATTAAGAAACATCCTAATTTCAATAGAGACGAAGGTTGGAGCGTTCCACCTGCTTGGGACCCCATAATTAATAAATTAATACCTACAAAAACACACACTGCAAGACCTGATGATGTAGTTAGCTCTTTTTGCAAATAATTAAACAGTAAGATGGAGGTCGGTCCCCCTGCCCGAGTTTCTTTCGCCAGTTCTTCTCGGAAGGCCCTCCCAATTTCCGAACTGGTAGTAGACTCAGTAGTATACAATGTAATCGTAGTGAGAATTAATTAAATAACTAAATAATGTTTTAATATAAAATAAAACAACTTGATTTATATAAAATAATTTAATAATTAGGAACGTGCCCGATTAAAATATTGTGAAGGTAGTAGAAAATACATGACAACCATCATCTTAGTCATCCTGTGATCACGGCTCCTGTAAAGGAGTCGAAACGTCAGGATTAAATATAAAATAAAATAAAACATGCGCAAAAATCCGTAAAAAAGTGTTTTATTCTGATAAATACATATTGTATTTAGAAAGACGTTACTTTAAAGAGAACCTTGTGTCAAATATTCTATTTCTTCAAGGCTAACTTTAACGCACACATTTTATCTTCGAAGAATCTAATGACATATAATACAATAAACATAGCGATTTAAAGAAAATATATTAGTTGCGTTTTTTTAAATAAAACTTATTATCTTGTAAGCATACGCAAATGCATAAAATAAACCACACAAAACACAATTCACGGAAGCATTATAGTCCATTAAAAAGTTACGTTTTAGGCCTTAGCGTGCGTTTTTCAGAGGACGTAAATTCATTTTTTTTCATGTGTAGGGGGGTCTGTCTAAGCTTTAGTTCAAGTTTTTGTGGGGTCGCCACCATTGTCCCCCGACCGCCATATTGAAAAAAAGGGGTGCAAAGGGTCTTCGTGATGTATGTCGTAAACTAGCAATCCTTCAAGAAAATTAACAAGACATTCGTAGCAAATAAGTAAAGTAAGGGGACAAGGGTGAGAACCCCACAAACTTGAACTGAAGCTTATACTGACCCAAAAAACAGCAAAAAAATAAAATTTACTACCTCTAAAAACTCACGCTAAGGCCTTGAAAATGTAACATTTCAATGAACTATTACCTATTTAAAAAGTAAACTTCAAGTCGTACAAAAGTATCAACATCATTCTAAAAACAAACACGAACTCATTTCGGGCCGTATATTAAAATCGGACCACGTATCTTATTCTGAGCCGAAACCCATGATAAGTAAACAATGTCACTTAAATATGCAACACCTAAGGCGGTCGCATTACGGATCGGAACGTTATGAATATTAAGCCGCGTTAACGCGACATGAACGAGCGAAACCGTCAAAAAGTGGCTTAATGTGTTGAGCATGAATACTTTTAATTAAATATATTTTAGGATATAGCCCTTAACTCATACAGGAGTTTTGTATGTTATGTTTTGGCATATTCCGAAGATTATTTCTGTTTTATATATTGAAGATAAATAGTTATGAAGTAATCCTAATATATATAAATGGCTTTTTCCAAACTAATTTTCTAACTGAAAAACAGATAACCCACACCCTAAACTGCTCAACCTGTTGCCTTGCAAATTGGAGGGTGTGTTTACAAAGGAGTGGAATGCTCGTAATAATAAAAAAAACAGAACTAATATTAAAAAGAGGAATGAAGGAAATAAGAGGTTAGATAGGAGATAAGCTGTTTTATGGGATTCTTTATTTTAAAAGTATGAGCAATGAAATTCAATTTGGTAGCATTCTTGAAAGAAACTAATGTACATGGACAAAGCCCCTTTATCACTTTTGCCTATATAAATTTGTACACTTGTTAAAAGGGCATGAAAACTCTACCATTCGTGTACAGTTAGTAGTATGAAACTAACGATTGAAGTTTAATAAAAAAAACTTTATACGTTTCATCGTTTCTGGAAATACTATCCATAAGCGGATCAAATAAAGAAAGAATATTTTGTTTAGAATGGTCGTCATGGGATCCTAGTATGAAATAAATGGACATGTGATTTAGAGTTTTAAAAAATTGTACCCCTAAAAGATTGAAAAAAACACGATTGATTTTTTTATGAATAGTCCATCAATTTTGAAGTGAAGCTTTTCATGCCTTTTAAAGCCTTTGACCAAAATTAAACATAATGTATTTCATCGTGTCAAGAAATTCTGACCACAAGGAGCTTAAAGTTTTCAAGTCCAACAATTTATTAGGGTTGTACTCAAGGTAAGGTCAAGGTACAAGGTGCATGTGTTGAGTTAGATGTGAAGTTTAAGTGGGTACTTATCTTCTTGACTGGTATACGTTTAGGACCATACCATAAGTAAAAAAGAAAAGTTGATTGTATGTAAACACAAGAATATGTTATTTTTTTTTTTACTTTTTATATATTTTAAGTCAATGGCATTTATCTATATTTCTTTATTTTTAGTAAATCTGTATCTACAGGCGTGATGTTATATTGTGTGATTGTATAAACATGACTGTGATTTCAGCAACCACATCAAAATACTAAGATACTCTTTCAAACCATCCTATACAGTTATCTTATACATCGACAAGTAATAAAATGAGAAAAGCGTCAATTTAATTCAATTAAATACATATTATTAGAGATAACTGAAAAGCTACTTGTCAGATCTCGCTAAATTTAAAAACACGAATATAAAAAGAATCATCAAATTCGGTACACCGAATAAAAAGTTATGTCACGCATAAAAATACAGTCGAATTGAGAAGCTCTTTCTTTTTTTAAGTCGGTTGAAAATTAATGGAGTTATTAAATATCGAATAGACCTATTTTGTCCATTGCTATATTTATAAATTATGTCGAAGAAAGCCATTACTGCAAATTTCAATTATTAAACACTCAGGGGCAGATAAACAACAAGGATATAACTATACATACGAAATCTTTTGCTAAGTGTGTTACGCTGCATGTCATACAGAATAACTTCAATAATTATGAATCATGTCATTTATCACTTTTAATGCATATTAAATTTCGGGCATATCATAGCAAACTCATTTCAATTCTCACAAGAACCATAACCCTCGACCTGTATTACCTGGTCCGTATTATATCTATACATCTATACATATAAATAAAATTGGAGTGTCTGTTTTTAATATTAAAATAACCGTTTTTTACTACATGCATATGAATATATATACGGTACATACACCGAAATAACATTTTTTTACAATTTTTGTCTGTCTGTCTGTCTGTTTGTTCCGGCTAATCTCTGAAATGGCTGGACCGATTTTGACGGGACTTTTATTGGCAGGTAGCTGATGTAATAAGGAGTAACTTAGGCTGCTTTTATTTAAGAAAAAAACTGTTTTTTTTTAATTAAATTACTGTGCCACAGCAACGCGTGGCTGGGTCAGCTAGTATTATATATAATGGATTCGACTTCAACCCATTAGTAGTACCGATACTAAAAATGTTTCGCTAAATAGACTTTTCATCCAATAATATCGGTTACACTCCACTTGAGTGGATAATGGGTATTTTTTTTTCCTGTAACTCAGTTTAGGTGGATGAAGGATAATAAAAATTGCCGTAAAAAAATAGAGGAACGAAGCATACTACATGGAATATTTTCTTTATTATTTTATTAAATTATGGGTAGAATACTATCATTATTTTATCATGTAACCTTTACTCAGTAACAACTAACAGGCCTTTTTTTAATTTTTTATTTCTAAAGCTGAGGTAATGTTTATGGCCCTGAAATTCGAAAGAAAACGAGGCGCGGACTTTTATGATGCCCTTTTTGATTTCAATATTCATCAACCGAGTAAATTGAATTTGGGTGGGAGGTTCGTCGTTTTATGTTATCTTATGTTTATAACTTGATGTATTGCGACGTATGTATATTTATTGTTGAAACCTGAAATACACTAAATAATAAAAAACAATTTATATATATATATATATATATATATATATATATATATATATAAATATAAATATATATATATAACTTTCCAGGTATTAAAATCATGTTTTATATCTAATATAAATAAATAAAAAGCCTTTATTATTTCCCACCAATTAATTTTTTACATTTTCTTTTTTAGGTTTAATAACTAAGTTTATATAATGATGTTTAAACACTCTTAACATAATTAACTTCAGACTTAATAGCTGCTTAGTTTGTTTTCTTTTTTTTTTACGATTTTAACTTAATTATAAACTATATAACTTGATTTGATTATACATATATCCTATAAATATATATAAATTTGTAGGAACCCCATTATTGGGTGAAGGCCTCCTCCAAAACTGATCAGATGTCTCTATCTTGTGCTATCTGTTTCCAGTTTGGACCGGCTATCCTTATGATCTCTTCGTCCCAGCGTGTCAGTGGTCTTCCTCTGCTTCTCTAACCTGAAGGCCCCTTCCAAAAGGTCACTTTTTTGGTCCATCTCTTCTCTTTTAACCTTGCGACATGACCTGCCCATTTCTATTTGAGTTTTATATCTAATACTACAACAAAATGTATGAGGATTGCTTTCATTATACAATTTACAGGTACGCCTTAGGGACATTATCTTGAGTAACATGTCTTCGAGACGTTCAAAATCAGATTAATTACAAAACAAATAAAGTATCTAAAAAGTTATTTTAAAACTTAATAAAGCAAAATAGATTGACGCAGTCGTGACGCACTTGTTGACCTTATAATACCTTCTTAACGATTTTTCATCTTTATATATATATAATACTACTGGACCGATTAAAATGTTTTTTTGTATGCATTTGGGCGGCGCCCTGGATGGTTTAGATTCACAAATCAGCCCGGCAGATTGCGCTGCAGTCGGCGCAGCAACGCGTGGTTGGGTCAGCTAGTAGTTTATATACTCGTAAACTTAACTAGTTCTATGATCGAGAGCTTTTAGAAATGATTGCTGATTTTTTTTCTATTTGGTGAATGATATAAAAATTATTTCTTATAGTACAGGCAAACTCATGTTAATTAAGATTTAAGGTTAAGGTTTTATATATAACTTTTTACATGTAAAATATAGAATTTATTAACAAAGGATATAAGAATTATAATATTTCAACTTTGACACCAGTTAGCTCAAAGTAAGCACTGTAAGCTTGTTGGGGCAAAGCTTGTATTTCAGTCCAAGATGCGGCGACTGCTGATTCTACAAAAAACGACGCCGATTGCCGCTTCTAACTTGACCATCTTTAAGGTATCTTTCCCATCAGCGCATGGAATTGATCACCTGAACATATTTTTTTGTAACGGAGTATTTTTTTAATAAGTTTTTGTTTTGTCATATTTTGTTATATCACACGACGGCCTAGTTAAGGTTTGGAGGATGGTAACGACTTTAGAAGCATTCGAAACCAATTGAAACACATTTTGGACATTCATCGGATGACCGGCCTTTGTAAAAGTTACTTGCCTTCCGTAATAGTAAACCGAACGCGCTAACCACATTTCTAAGTAGAATCATAATTTTACTTTCAACCAGTTTCAAGGCAGTATGATGCTCTAACGAGATAGATTGTTAAGATCATGCCTAATCCATGTTTGTAAAGTCACAAGTTACATCCTCCTTATGATTAACTCAGTATGCTCTAAAACTTCAGCTCTTCATTACAGAAAGAACTTAGTCAAAGTCAAGGATTCAGTAAGTACCTACCAAAAGTCAAAGTTAAGTTAAAATAAGTGAGTTTTAAGTTTGCTAGCGAAGCGCACTGTTTGGTTGCGGTCTATGTTATGAAAGATTTTCTAAAAGCCAACTTTATTAAAAAAAAAAAAAATCATCTCATATTAAAACTTTTCAAAACAAATAAAGTAAACACACGCTCACATTTATCAGTTATTCTACATTTAAGTTATTCTATTAACTTTCCAATGAGATGTACTGTCTGTAGATAACAACCGCCGTTAACGTGAGCCTCAATAATATTCCAATTGTAAGCAAATCCAACTTGTATAATTACAAACCCTTGATTTCGGCCCTAGACTTCAGCCCCCAACCCCGTTAAGGTTGTCACTTCACCTAGCCTGAAGCCTCTTTTGCATGTTTCTTAAATAAACTCGTCATACAAAATCTAAATAACTTCTTTTAAATTTGGGAAAAATACGCAATGCTTTATTTATGCCTTTGTAAGGCATGTAAGCTACTGTGATAGTATGAAATAAATAATATTTCAATTCCGTAAATAACATAATGTGCCCCTTATCAAAAAAATACGTAATAATTAATTCTATAAATAAGCTAGTTTTAAGAAATATGGATCTCTTTCGATAAATCGACGTCATTTGTTTAATTCCAAGTTCTACTTACCACGTTTTCACCATTATGCTACACTACAAGTGAACTAGTAAATGAATACAGCCAAACAGAGTACCTAATCTAGTTTATATTTTTATTTTTATGATATATTACAAATGATAAAAATATCGTTAAGATAAGTGAATGACAAATGTTTTGTTAATCTACTACGATCTATTAATACTCAACGCAAATTGAAATGCCATTGATTTGAAACTCAAGTTGTCAACGTTTTGGAAATCTTTGGAAATATGATATCTTAAGTTTGATCGCAGAATCGAAAACTTACTTCTTAAAGAAACGATTGCATTCTTTTGTACTTTGGTGTACTAATGCAGTTTTGCCACATAGATTTGTAAACATATATTTTTAAGTCCAAATCATCCATCTTAAAGTGAACATAAAGACAGTGCACTTTTTAAACAAGCATTTTGATGCATAAAAAACACATTTTTTATTCACCCTAATTGCTTGTTTGGCTCTTATTGTAGTATGACAATTAATTTATTCTTAATAAAGATAATCCAGTCACTTACTGGAATTGGGATCGATTTTATAGAAATAAGTTCATTTGCAATTATAACGACAGCTACAAGAGTTTTGATTTGAAATTCAATTTTGTCGAGTGTCATGGACATTTGCCCTTTACGACTATAAATAATTCAATATAGCAATCTTAGAACGTCTCAAATTACAGTTCGTGACAGACTTTCTTAATAAATGTTCAGGCTGTCGCTTATGCCTTTGTACAGGGCTTAGGCCAAAAACCCCTTTGGAATCTGTTTTCCAAAGAGCACCAACTTAAATTAGAAAGTTTCGCAGTGGATCTCACACCCAAGTTTCTCATTTTTACATAACATATGGGATAGTTGTATAAGATTCAGATTGTATATAAAAATATTTTGGCTGTGGCGGTGATGCAAATTCGTCAATTGAAATTATATATATAATATATACACTCACGAGCAAAAGTATGGAATCACTTACCTAAAATTAGTTCCGCGCGATCTCGCTTGCTATACTATTTACTATATAATTAGTTAATAATAATAAAAATAGCACCATTTAAAAAGGTTTAACAGTGTAAAGTGTTTCGCATTGACAGTGGCTTATGGGGGCGGTTCTTGTATGATGTGAGCCGGTATTTCTTTCGACGGTAAAACGGAGCTTGTTTTCGTACCTGGCGGGGAACGAAGAGGCGATCTAACTTCAGACCACTACATATCCATGCCATAACTGAATATCTCGAAGAAGTCGAAAAATCGCCACATTGAACTGGCCAGCGCTCAGCCCGAACTTGAATCCTATTAAGCATGCTTGGGATGAACTGAAGAGTAGGGTTCGTTCCAGAAATCCTGCTCCTTCAAGTGTAAATGATCTGAAATTGGGTTTGATAGGGGAGTGGGAAGGTATCCCGCAAGAAACGATTCAGAAGCTGATTAGGGTAATGAAGAATCGTCTTCGAGTAATTATTAGGGCTAGGGGAGGGAACATAAAATGTGAAAACTTAATGTTAAGGCCAAATATGTTTTTTTATTTATTTTTGTTGTTTTCTTCATCCATTATTATTCTATATTTGATTGATTTCAAATATAGAAAAATAATGAATGAAGAAAACAACAAAACTCCTTCACTTAATCAGGGATAGCTCTTTAAATACTGGTGTGATTCAAATGAATTTGAAATCATTTTAAAGTTAACAGTTTAACCTTTAAAATGGTTAACCTATAAATTACGACAACTTAATGAGGTAAAAAATTTTGAGTATGAACTTACAAATAAATTCTTCACAACACGATATACCACAGTCAAGATCCGGATTACTTATTTTATTGAATGCATTGGATTGCTCACAATTTCCACGAAGGGGGTTAATTTTTGGTTTTACACATCCAAAACTTGGCTGTGACAATGATCAACAAAAAAATACCCTAGAGAATCTATAGTGAGTCAGCGAAAAAGTCAAAAATCATTCATTTTGACGGGCCGCAACAAAGGCCTTGTATTGAGAGATTGACTGACATACAATACACAGCCTACACCGCTGAACCATGAAACTTAAAATTTAGGGGTATTTAAAAGGGTAAAAATGCTTTCTAACATTGTGAAACATTCTACTACTCAAACAAAATAAACCAAGATAAATTGTTCCGTGGAAATAAGTTATTTTCAAAGTAAGAAGAATAAAATGCAATCAATGGCAAAAATAGTTTTACATATCAGTAGCGTTTTTTTTAATACTTATCTTAAGTGGGTAATAAGGAGATTGAAATTTTGTATAAAAAGTCCACCTTTTTTGAAGTTAGAAGAGTGAAACTAAGTATTGAGCATATTGATAAAACTTAAATCTTTATACAACAACAACATCAATCTAAATGCGTAAAAAAATTTGTAAGGATAAAATAATTTCATTGTGTTTCTTGAAACTAATATTGTACCTATAACAGTATGTCGAATGCAATAATTATTAATGGCATAAAAATTTCATCTTTTTTGAAATAAAAATACTAGGTGATGCAGTTGCTAAGCATAAAGGTACGCTAGCACAATACATTGGAGCGGAGCGTTATACCTAAAAAAAATTTTTTTTTTTGGTTCGATGGGAATTTTTGCGAATTTCAAAATTCGGCCTCCGTCACAATCTGATCCTAAGCCTAAGATTCGATTCCACACAAAAAATATTAAATACGGTTAAGCACTCGGGAAGTTATGGCGTAACAGACATTGCGCCATTGAAGCAATTTCATGGGAGCTTCGCTCGCTCCGCTCCATTTAATTTAAGTGATAAAGCTTTTGATCAAATATAAGTTGCAATTGGATAAGAGAGTGATGGAGTGTTTTTTTTTTACAAAAAATATAACAGTCTGTTATTATAGAAATGTTGTGTCGGAAAATTCAACTATGTAACAGGATTATTCTTGAAAAAAAAATATAAGAAAATTTTTCAATAACAATATCTACTTAACTCGACGACAGAACATGTGCTACAATTTGCTGAATTTTATCTACTAGATAGAGACAAAGATAATACTCCCTTGAAATGGCAAGGAGATCCTGTTCAAAGAAAAAGTTATAAGAGATAAAACGCAATGTCGCACCCGTCATTCGTTCGTCCAATCAACTTGAAGCGCAAAGAAAACGAATCCTTTGAACCAAGCGTTCGAGAATCAATGAAATAGAAAAACAATTGAGTTGTTGTATAATCTGGACCGGTAATTTGCGAACCTGACATGAAGGAAAAACCTTCATTATTTTTTGACTTCTCGGTTGTTTACATGGTGAATCTTACTTATACTTAAACTTAAAATTTCCTATGATTGCAGATCGGTTCATATGGTTCGGAAGATCTGAGCATCTATTGGGTAACTAAAAAATTATTATCTCATTATGAATGCACCTTTAGCTGCTGGTTCCGCATGAATGTGCAGTTATTAACAACCACCTAGAGCGGATATGGCTCCATTGTCCCTATAATGTTTTCAGTTGTAAGAAAAGCCATTGTAATGGCAACATTTAATGTTACAAAATTTAGTAATGAAAACAGGTTGATGATTTAAAAACAGTTAAAATTGACATAAACAAATTAATTGCAAATTGTCAAAAAAATCAGATACACCGATTCGATTACAAATGGTCAAAGCAATTCCGTAAAGAAATCGTAATCTGGATTTTTAAGTGAATTCGCCTGAAGCTTATGTAGAAACTACTCAACCACAAAGGTATCAAGAGAAACAGATAATGATGGTTATATGGATAAAAAAGTTATTCGTATAATTACTAATAATATCGATTTAACAACTTTAAATTAATATAAGACCAGAATCGTAATAATTGCCAACATTTAAACTACAAACAATAGAACCGAATTCAATAAAAGTTTATGCCTATGTAGGTAAGATTATTAGTGGTAATTTAAGTAATTTATTAATCATAAAATATATTATGTTCTAAGGAAAATTAATATATCACGGTCTATAATTTTATCTGAATACATCCAATCTACGGTCCAAGTAGATTCCTACAAAAATTGACGGTATTTTGCCATAATATTTACGCTCGGTTGGAAATGGGGATCACAGTCGATTGTGGTCTACGGGAACTGTACGGCGATAACCTCCAGTATCATTAGTTGCTCTTTACGATATGCTTATGTGTGAAGAGGTGGATACTACATTACATTATTTGCCGGATACCACATTTCTACGGTTATAATGGTGAGCATCACCAACTTGGCAAGCGTTTGGTTCTGGCCCACTCTCTCTTACGGTACTAATGTGGCTATTAATAGGCTGAGGATGATTTTAACGGCAGTCAACGGTCGAAGACTCCTATATAAAAACAATATTTTCCTAAAAGACAACGGTCAATCATCGACTGTAAGTGCGAGGCCACACGATGCGGTGCGGCACCGCATCGTAATTAATTCGACGTATAGGGTGCCACACGGGTATTGCGGCGGGCGCCGCACCGCATAGCCGTGAACAGCGTTGCGCTTTACTCCTCCCCGCTTCGTCTCTCAGGTCCCAAGTCCGACGCGCTGCGGTGCGATGCCGCACGGCGAAATAACGCGTTGTGTGACATGGTATAGTGATTTGTATGTAGAATGACTCAGCGGCACCGCTCAGGCACCGCACCGCACCGCACCGTTAACGCATCGTGTAGCCTCGCACTAATTCGTGTTTTTTCGAACAGTCATCATATGGGGAGTTTTATCCTGAAAATGGGTGATTAAATTTAAAAAATGGGTATCATTAGGACCTATAAAAAAGATCTCGTACCTCGTACAGGTGATGTTGTTTTGTAGTCAGGGAACTGCTATGATACTATAAAATTAAATAATACTTCAAAATTATTTTTATCTCGAACTTTATATCTATTAAATAGAAACAACCTACCAAAGTAAAATTGAATTTTACAAAACAAATATGTACATATTCATTCAATTTCAACCTTAAAACTATAAAATAATCATTTTTCCAATTATGGTAGAAAAAACGTAAATTTCCCAAAATGAAGCGCGCGACAGTTATTTCGACGTAGTTGTAACTTATATCACGTTAATATAACGTTAATTTTCAAAGTCAGGATGAATAGGCTCCTTCTGCGTCAGCTAGTTCCATCGCGGATCCTGTCTTGCCCCCCAGACTTTTTAGATTCATAGAAATTTAACGAGAATCTTTTAGAAACTTGTAAGACATCATGACTTTTAATTTGTAGTTGAAGATATTTTGAAATTTCAATTCCTCTTAATTTCTAATTAATGAATCGCTAATTAAACCATTCTACATTAAAAGCAACTTTTAATTAATCTGCTTTAAAATTCACTTGTGACCCGAGTCAATTTTTTCTAGTATTTTTCTATTATAATAAATTAATGTGGTCATATACTAAATGACCCTAGAAATTCATATAATCATTGCTAAAATACATCAAAATTATTTTATGAATTCTTTATCGCTTCATCGGTTATTTAAACGTAAAATATATTTTTTTTATTTTTCTAGTTTTCTGCAATGGTATTGGCCTTCTTAAGCCAAGTTACAAGTTAAAATGTTAATTAGATTCATGAATAACCCTCCCAGACCTAAGAATATTATAAATTAACATAAACTAATTAGATGTAATTTATGCTAACTTCAGGGAATTTAGTACGGGTCCTGAGGTATACAGACCTTGCTTTTGGAGGCTATTGTGTCCGATCTACCCTTAAGAATCCACACAACTAACACGGGCTAATAAAGAGACCTTTCCCCAGGCGAGTCTTATATATGTTGAATGTACTGTTGGTAGGTACCAATACTTACCACCATCAAACGAGTCCAAGCGTCACATTCAAGAGCCATTGGACATCCCAGATACCCCGGACCAAGAACCCCCAACTAATTTCTCTTTAAAGGTCACAATTAGTATTACCAATATCCATAAAACGGACCTACCTTCTTAAATAATTTTATATTTTTATACAACCACAATAAAATCTGAAAGGTATACTTTCTGTTTGAGATTAAACTTAGCCACTAAGTTGTATTTTTTTCTTTTAAACTACCGCTATAAGCCACTAAATAAATATACTGTAATATTTTCATAATAAATGTTTTTTAGTATCGCTAACTGGGATTTTTATTTGAAAATAACACTACAAGACATTTGAATAAAGATATCTATCTTACTTTAAATCGAAAGATTTCTATAAAAAAAAATCAACTCGTTTCAGATGTCTGGCCGAATTTGAAACACTCTAAGCAGTTGAGCCACCGAGCCATTGAAATTTTCCGAGTACTTCTTTACAAGCATAATTTTACAAGCATCGAAAAATCCATTCAGATGAAACAGTTATGTGATTATTACATTTAACGTTGTTTAAGTATATAACTGGAAGTAATATGATTAAGGTAGAAGTCAAATAGCCTTATCCATAAGTTGCAGTAATCCTAATTGCTATTGCAAAACGATGTTTGTGTTGCTGGTTTTCAGGATAGTTTTAATTGATAACGCTGTATCCCTCTACTGCCTGTACAATACAGCAGTGGTTTTTGTTAATAACTTTGCGTTATTCTTGGCCCCATTTAAAAATATTATTCTTAATATATTTATCAGTTCAACGTAAAAAAAGAGATGTTATAATAACGTCTCTTCAAATAATGGTATGTAAACATTAATCATCATTAGCGACAGTTAATTGATCAGCATCTCAGCTCGATCTTTGATTATACTTTATTAATAAGCTAAAATAAAAATGAATCAATATTATTTTAGGCTTTAAGAGTTAAGTTTATATATATATATATATATGAGTCTAGAAATCCAAAATTTATTCTTAATTAAATTAATCTAATAAAACTTTATTATTACAACTGACATTCATAAACAAGAAGTTTAAATCGGCTTCAATGATTAGGCTCAAGTCAACCTATAAGTTGCTATTCCCATGCAAACGAATATTACTTGAACAAACAGATAAGCGCCTGTGTCACCGCTGTAAAGAAATATATGCGAACGACTCCCATCCTCTTGACATTCACAATTTGCTTTAAGATATTTTTATTACTCGTAGTAACGTTACAAGACAAATGAACTTTACCGAATAATTCTATGATTTTACAACATTGAGCTCTGACTTTAGCTTGACGCATCCGCGTTTAATGTTAAAATACTCGTATTTAACCATCACGGCAATGCCTGTCGGAGGACAATACTTTTTGCGTGTAGAAATACTAAACTAACTAACCTGTTAGATACTTGCTTGTAATTTTTTAGTGTTGGCGAATAACAATTTCCCTTCTAGACAACAATTCCATTTCCGTTCATATATAGTTGCAGGAACTTGTGTCTAATATGTCTGAGCACAAATGCTGCTAGTACAGCCAAATGTAACAAGATATAAAGTATGTTTTGAAGCATGATGTAGTTCGTGATAATATAAGGTCCTTTCATATGAAATTGGCGTTTTGTTGTACTGGCCACTTTGAAGTGAAATATCTTCTCTTTGGTTAAGAATTCCAACGACAAATGTATAAATCCATTTAGCTGGTACATTTGCGTTTCGAACAGTTATTCATTTATTTTTTCCTAATTAGTTTTTTCTTTGCGTCACTCTTATCGCACAATGGAAATCGTTATATTTACGAGTACGAGTTCTACCCTGGCACCAGTGCTGCAGAAACAGCTCGAAGGATTAACAATGTGCATTGCAGCGTCGTAATAGAAAACACTGTACGTTTTGTTCTGGAAATTTCGATTTTCAGAACAAGCCTCATGGATGACCAGAGACCAAAGTGGAATTAAAGGCTAATGTGGAAGCGAGTCCACCTTAAACCACTAACTCTGAAGTAGCTTTGGTGTGAGTGATAAAATTGTTATAATCTACTTGAAGCAAATCGGGAAGGTAAAAAATCTTGAAAGGTGGGGTACCTCATGAATTCAGTGATTCAAACCAGCATACACGCGTCCACGGATGCGTTACAGTACTCAATCGATACAATAATGAAGGGATTTAAATCGAATCATTACATGTGATGAAAATTGGAACCTGTACGATAATCGGAAGCGCTTGTCGCAATGACTGAACCCTAGATAACCAGCCGATTCCTGTTTAGTAGACTAGTGCCGGTGTCGTACTACAGCTTTCTTAAATCTGGCCAAACGATAACGGCAGTTATCAACTGCAAACAATGATGGAAAAACTAGCTGATAAACAACCGAGGGTGGTCAATCGCCAAATCAGATGGGATTCGAACACACGACCTTTCGCTGTCTGGGCGAGTGTCTTTTTTACACTTTTAAAGGCATATTTTATATCTTATAGAAATAAAACATTGTGAATACAAAACAATAAAATTTAATACATTTGCATTACTTCTTAGAAGAAAATAAATTCAACTCCGATGTGGCAATCCAAACCACCTTCAGAGAGTTTATTGACTCTCGTCCCCATGGCTTTTTTTAGTAAAGGCATTAATACTTATGAGATGTCAAAACTGACAATAGATAAGAATGGTGTATACTTTGATTATATATATATATATTACATAAAAAATCGACTTTATATTGTACCATAAGATGTGCCAATTTCATATGTTCATAAGTTGCCTGTCTCTCGGTCTTCTACAGACTGTACTTTGAAGGATGGGCTCAGGAGCTGCATTTGCTCATAACACCATCTCCTTTTTCCATCGGACATCCAGACTCACTGCAGGCTACCACCCTTTCTTGGTTGATATTCCTACCTGTCACACCAAGCGCTTTGCAACATCCTTTATAATCCGCACAGCAAAGGAGGGGAAATCCCTACCTGCGTCTCTATTTCCGAGAACTTATAATCCGTGCATTTTCAAAGCCAGGGTGAATAGGCACCTTCTGGGTTAGCTCGTTCCATCGTGGACCCTGTCTTGGACCCTGTCTTGGCCCCCAGGCTTGATTGGGATCAAGAGCGAACCCATTCTAAATTAAAAAAAATAATGAACCTTATAATAAGTAAATATACGTATTAGACCACATTACATCCATTGTTCTGAACCCAAGGTAAAACCATTGAACAGATCATTCCATCTAAGTTGTTAAGCGCAGGCTGAAAATATCTAAGTTCTTAAATTATACCATTATACCCTATTCGATCAAGTTAAATTGAAGACGTTATGAATTCATCAATTTTGAGTAAAGAAAATAATGAATAAGAAAACCGTACCGTATCTTTTCCACGTATTCAAGATTTGTATGGAACAAGTGTATTTATTAAGGAGTTAGAATATCAAACCCACAAGTAAAAATTACTTGCATAAATATTTATTACTCTGTATTTTGTTTTACGCTTTTGTATTGATAAAACAATATTTTAATACATTCGATTATATTACCCGTCTTACTAGGGTCCATTAGTATTGATGACTTTAGATCTAATGTGATAACACTTCGAAATGGACGTCTCTTAACATAAATAGATTGTTGGGGATCCATTAGCGATATTTGAAAGACGTCCAATGTCTAATCTGGAAGATAACCGTCGGTAGAACTCTGGAGTTCATTGGAAACTTTGTTAAATCCGTAAAGTGTAAGGGGTGTCTAAGATATAAGATTTAAGCAACTTCACGAAGAATATGTAAATTCTTAAAATTAACTGCTTGTTTTAATTAATAAAATGTTTGTTATTCGTTTAACTAGATTTAGTACTAAGTTTCAAGTCCAAATACTTCAAAATAAGGAAACCGATTTCTTCGAAATATTATTCACTTATGTATGTTAAAAGTCTTAAAAAATTAAAATGAATAGGAATAAAATTATTTTATTCCTATTATATTTAATTTTCAATTTTTCTTGACTAAAATGTTTCTACTCTCTTTTTAGACTTACTTACGTGTCTTCCGTAAGATCATAAAATTTCAGAAATATTTGGACTTAAATGTTTGTATGAAACGTGATACGGTGTTAATGCTCTAAGACTGTATTGAGTTTTAAAATATAGTTTCAATGCGTTTGTAGTTGAAATGAAACATATTTCATAGAATTTAAATCCGTGTTTGAGTTTTCGTATTAAAACCATTTTAATAGTGTTAAAGAGTATATTTTCATAACTTCAAAAAACTGCATAGTAAGAATTAATGGTGTATCATTCACCTTACCATACTACTAGACAGTGAAAATAGTATAACATTCTAGTAGTTTAAAAATTTAACGCCTTTTATAATAGACATGGAGTATTACATTTAGTGTTATTTACTTTTAAAACATTTGATCCAAAAAGTAAGAAATAATATAAAACCACTTTCACTGCATTAACTGAGTGTTTTGTATTCTTCCTTGTTTCGAATCCGTCACACGTCATGCTTAGCTTAGGTTACCTTTGTTACGTAACGTCAGGATGATATATAAATGTGTGAGAACCGCCGATTGATAAAAATTAAAATTATTTTTATTATAAAAAAATCAATATATCATAAGTTTTAAAAAATATAAACGTGTTTCCTAACAGATGATAACTGACGGATCGGCTGACGATGTAAGACCACACTTCAGGTTCTAATTAATTCTAATTAGATTTGAGTAATTTTTCTGCTTACTTTATGAAATGTTAAGTGCTACGCGAAATACTTTGCGTGTCACTTTATATTAGTCTAAGGGCCAGTGGACGGCAACCTGTATGTATTTGACCAGACCTGGAGTTTTGTAAAGTGAGGTCCCTATACCTATTATATATGAGATGGGGGTTCACTAAGCCCCAACTGGTGGACGCGGCGGGCGCTCAGGTAAGACATGTATCGATTTTTGGCGAATTTGACATGCATTTGACCGCGTCTGCCGTTTTGATATTTGAAAATATATTATTATTATTATCTAAAAATAACAACGGCAGACCATTATCGCGCGTTTAGCATAGTGGCAGACACTAAGACATGAAGAGTGGCAGTCAATCTCTGATGAGGTCTCATAGGTTCTCTCATATTAGTATCCTGTTTAGCAATATATGAAGTTACCTGTTCTAAAAACTTCCAATATGTCGTTTTGCCAATAGTTTCTCCAGTCACTTGGTTCCAACGATAACTCATTTAACAAGTTGACACGATAAATTATGTTAATAGAAAATACTGGAAAAAATCAACTCGCTTCACAAGTGAATTCTTAGGCGGGAATCAAACCCGCAACCTTTGGAAGTCCGGTCCAATTAAGCTTGAGCCTTGTGAACACCCATCGAGATTTTCTAGTACCTTTCCGGTTTTACGTTATACGCTAGCGTTGTCTCGTCAATGAGAGGAACATCCTCTCGTATTCGAAAGAAACAGTTTTGCAAATGTTCGGGCAATCAAATAAAATGAAACAGTCATTTATTTTTTATATATTTTTGGGTTTTTTCAATGCTATCTTATAAGATAAATTATTTTAATAGAAACATACTAGAAAAAATCAACTAGGCTCACAAGTGAGATCTCAGGCGGGAATCGATCCTGTAAATTAAGGTTAACATGAGTGAATCAATTCCTTTTTTTAAGCCTTTCTTTCTTCCATTGCTTTCTTTCTTGTTTTTTGGTAAGTATAAGGCAACAAACAGTAGCCGCAGCAAGAATTAATGTTTCTTCTTCGGAATCAGAATTCATCTTTTTTTTCGACACAAACAGGTAGTACCAACCCCGCCGATTGAAAACTGAAGAACCGGAGTGACGCCAGTGAGTGGAGAAATCTACTTGACTTAAACCATTTGGATTGATGCCACCGTTTTACGTCAAGACTGACGCGAAAAACTGACTGTCAATGTCCAGCTTTAAACATGAACATACTGATGATGATTATGATAAAACCTGATAGAAACCATGCATTGTTTTTTCTTACTTAAATTTCTGCAACGTACATCGGAATGTAGACAATAACACAATCGGCTTAAAGCGTACATAAATTCGGCTTTCTTCCAGTTTGTGGCGAACGATACTTAAATTTTACTCAAATTTCGCTTATAGCTTGCGAAATTTAGGTAGGTACTACTACTTTCGTTAATATAAATAGGAAGTTGATTTCATCTGGCTTGGTCAAGAAAGGTTCCGTCGAGTCTGAGAGCAAGTTACCTCTAATTCTACACTTATTATTTACATACGTTATAGCTAGTCAATAAGCAAAATGCAAACTATATTGAATATTATATTAAACTGCTACAATTTCATCTCGACATTTAAAAATCCCTTGAGTTTGATATGATTTTCTTTAAATCTAGACGTGAACTTTCCAATTTATTTACATAAAATAACAGATTTTAGCTAAAATATATCTGAAATATTGTTTCTAACATTTCTAGTCATTTTCCTTAGTATTTATTGTAAGGAGGTCATTGACATGTATTTTTTATATTTTTGAGACTCTGATATTTCGGAGCAATTGCATGTGTTATTATGACAGAAAAACTATTTTTTCGAAAGCTTCAAAAATTAAAGAACTAGTAATTATATTGTTATAATTATTAATTATCTTGAAATAGTATCATAGTCTCGCACGACTCATAATAAATATGTAGTTGACATCGAATAGTATTAAATATACAGCATGCATGGTCGCAATGGATTATCGCTCTCAGCGTATACCTTGCAATATGTTAGCGATTCGCTAAGTTCAAAAGTTTCAGGCGTCATTAACCAAGCCTATGATAGAAAAGAATTACCACTCGCGATCGCTAACTACGGCCCGTAAGTCATTAAAATGTACGCCAAATTTTATGAGCCGTGTCCCAAGACTGTTAATGAGGAAAAATAATACACGAAAATCCTGATATCTGACTATTCTGTAGTAATTTTGCCGCTATGTTAGCAACTACCAAATGAGGTTAATACATGAGGTTAACATACGAAAACTTTTTTCCTCAAGACTTAGCTAATCTAAAAATCTGAAGACTACTTGCTTTGGAAATTTTATGCAAAAACGTGTTTTATAAAATGCGATAGAAATGAATAAGGTTATTATATATTATATAAATAAAAATTTCAGTGGGCATTTCAAACAGGAACAAAGAGATAAAGTGAATTTAATATAAAATTAATTTTACGAATAACAAAACTAATTACGTAAGATCCTTTCAAGTCACAGAAATTCCATCACATCTTTTCAAGCCTCTTTTCTTCGATGACGAGGTTATGAGTTTATGATGAGTTTTTTTTACTTAAGTAAATAAATAAGATGTAAAGTGTTTATAGAAATACTACTAGTACTACTAAATTACCTGTATAATAGGTATTATTTTTATAATCTACACTAATATTACAAAGAGGAAAACTTTGTTTGTATGTTTGTTTGGTTGTAATGAATAGACTCAAAAACTACTGGACCGTTTTTAAAAATTCTTTCACCATTCGAAAGCTACATTATCCACGAGTAACATAGGCTAAATTTTATTATGGAAAAAATAAGGTTCCGTATTATATTTGGGTTTTTCGGACACAAGGTGTAAAAAATCAACCATAAAAAGTTACTTATTTTGCGTACGCTGCCTAAACTATAAAATATAGAACCATAAAATGTTGTAATTAATTGTAGATCTTATAAATATCTACAAAAAAGTCCGCAACACACTATACCTATCTATGTCGAGTGAGGCACAACAACCATGTTTTTATTTAAAAATCATGAATTTTTTGGACTACTGTATTACTTACACACTAATACAGTGGCGATTTTATATCATGCTATGCGTCTTTTATTTGCACTAGGGTTTTTAAGAAAATCGTATCGAACGCATTATGTATGATTGTACGATTAACTGAGGAGGTTTGGTTATAAAGTATTAACATTAGAATTCAAATTGACGCAAATATTCTCTCAGCTATATAATGCCGCAGAGATCAGCGCAACATTAAAAGAAATTATTACTAAAAGGAATTTAACTTGTCTCAGATGGGGCTAGAAGCCACATCCCCTCGCTATACAGGTGAGTAATTATTCAATTGACAGATTAACCTTGAGAGATTCGTCGAATTTTCCCAAGTATTTTTTGGGAAAATTCGACTATTCTTAAGCTGACCAGAGAAAGGTTGATTTTTTTTTGGTAATAATTTCTTTAAATATAAACACCTAGCAGCAAAATATTTAAATAGCAAAAAATATAATAATTACTTAGTTGTTTCTTCTTTAACGATTGTTAGCAATTTGTAAAAGTATTACTTTCGATGTTGTTAGGTAGGTACTTAGAACAAAACAGAAGGTTGTGGCAACAGGTTAAGAAATTCTTGAAATTAATTTAGATTTGAATTATTAAATAGTTAAAAAAGCGTCCTCCTTGGAGATTAGCATAACGCTTTATTAATTATTGACGTGACAACGTCTTAAAATTCGACGGAGCCGGTTGCACGCACGAACGAACATGACTCATGCGACGTTACCTCGCTCTGAGGCGTTGCATTTAAGGCTTGAAGTGCAAGCGAGAGCGCGGAATGAGCGACAAAGAGGCACAATCGGCCTCCACGTTCGGCAGCGTTCGACATCTGTCTCTCTCCTACTTGAGTGAGCGATGCGTCCGCGTGGACAGCTGCTATATAATAATACATTTACATGTTTTCGTCAAGTATGAAGTGCAGTGAAAAGTGAATGTGGTGTCAATTGTTTATAGCAACGATAATTGCGGCTGTAAAGGTAATGATTCTTTCGATATTAAATATATGTTCAGTGATATATTGTCGAATATTCGTGCTTTCATCATTAATATAAAAAGCATCGGTCCGCTAGTGCAGCGATTGTAGGTTATGCTATAATTGACAAAACTATAACAATAAGTTAACAGAACTATTTCACGATGAGTAAAAATCAATGGCTTTACATAATTGTATTTATGTGTACAAATAAATGTAACTTGATTTAATTCAATTGTGATTTCCATTTTCTCCTTCTCTATATCCATACAAAATATCTATCAAACAAATAAAATAAAATTTTCTTTTGAAAAATGCAACCTTTCATCAGTATTTTCTTATGACGTTGTCTTGTTCAACTATCGTCAGTGAACCGACTTTACAAACAACCAATTTTTTCAAGTAGTCTAGACTACTGAACCGATTTTTTACCAGTTTTCACAGGTTAATTAAGCGCATCTTAGAGCAACATTTAGGATTTCTTTCAATGAAATTGGACGACAGTAAAAAATTATCGTCTTTAAGCATAATTTTAGACGATAACCTACTGAACGTATTTTTTAACAGTGTTCACAGATAAATTAAGCAGCTCAGTTTGGATAGGAACAAATTTAATTCATTGTAAATGTAAATCGATGAAAAAAGAGATCATAACTTGAAAGTTAAAATAATATGCTTCACCTGCATGTTAAAAGCATAAGTTAAAAATGTCACGAGAGAGGTCATCTCGATAGCTTACCTGCAGTACAAAATTGCTATAACTATAACTTTAATTATTAGGGAGGTGCATAATGAATATAATGTTGTTTGAATAGTATTAGTCTCTAAACTAATAATTACTTTTATTTATAGAACCTTTTAAACATGGAAAAGCATTAAGGCTCACAAAAAGTTATGGCGCTGTTCAATTTGTTCAATTCCTAGAACGCGCTAACAAGATGGTTTCGAAAGTTTCTGAATGTAAACGCTATCAGGCTGTCGACTCTTTTGTTCCTTACTAATTTGGCTAATTGTTATTTTAAAGATATATAAGATTTTTAGAAAATATTGTAATTTGAGAATTAGATAACCAAATCTCAATAATACATATTTTACGATCTTGCTTTGCGGTTGTGTAAGTTATATCGGAAATTAGAAATATATCTTAGGATATATTTAACATATATATTTATTCATAAATATGTGCAAAGTCAATATTTTGATGTTTTTTTTAGAAATCTATTCAAATTTCGCAATAAAACTATTCAAAATATCTGTTTTACAAAGATACATAATGAAAGCTGAGGTTGTCACTGAATGTGTTAATTCGATGAACAATCAATTCCCAACAATTTCCCATTCTAGTTCAGGTACATTCAATTTACCGTAGCCGCTTGCCTAAATTAGTCTCAAGCAGTTTCTAAAGGCTGCTGGTGTCGATGTTATATCTGTTTTCCCACAGTCAACTGTCAACCTTCTCGCGGGGCAGTAAAGTTTATATTGATTAGCCCTCGTAAGAAAACTTATTTTATGTAAAAAAACATTCTTTAATTTATGTGTCGCATTAGAGTCAGTCGCGATTAAATAATTTCTCTTTTCAATGATTAAATTTGAACTTTAAATACTTATTACACTTACTGTTTTTTCCTATTTATTTATTAAAACTTATAATAAAGACAATAAGTATTGCTTATAGAGAAACTCACACCTTTATGTTTAACTAAAAGGCCGAAATTCACGGGGATGACTACGTGGGCATCAACTAGTACCTAAATATATCTTTAATTATTATAAATTAGAGTTATCTCTATTAAGTTACGAGCCGTTATAATGTAAAGAAACTTCTATGTGTCTACCGAAAAATAAAAGGTCTAATTTAATGGAGCTGAGCCGTCAGGATTAAATATAAAAATGTGTTTATGTGAATGAGTGGCCGCCAAAATGTAATAACGAAATGTGAAAAACTACCTCTTTTACTCGTATATAACATTGCATAGAAATATTTTATCAGATACACAATATTTATCCAGTTCCCAATATTTGAATACTATTTTTTCGCAACGTTATGTTGGAGGCAAAACATCATAAATCGTTTCGGGCAAACACCTTTGGTCCCCTGAGCATTCTGCTTACGCCTAAAATAGTCTATTGGGGATATTGGGACGAACCGTCATGTAAATGCGTTGTAGGCTCGCAGGTTCTTTGCCTTAGGCGTGCAGGCAAAGAATGTTTCACAAAGTAACTGGTTTGAGTGTGGGTTATTTTCCAGGAAAACATTTTACGATAGTTTTATTTTTAGGTTGTCGCTTTACTGCCGATATAAGAACTTTAAACATATTTTAACCTTTTTGTGAACTTTGATAATTTTTGTTGTTTTTTTAATGAAATTCTTATAT
This sequence comes from Calamotropha paludella, assembly GCA_927399485.1. NCBI lineage: Eukaryota > Metazoa > Arthropoda > Insecta > Lepidoptera > Crambidae > Calamotropha > Calamotropha paludella. The sequence continues at coordinate 10,623,884 of OV656803.1, read as the reverse complement.
TATGTAGAATAAATGATATATTATAAAACATATAACATATTTGAATTTTAGTGTATTATAATTATGCTTTATAAGGTATTTAGACGGTTTGTTTTACTTAAACTGAAAACTCGAAAGTCTGAAATGTAAATACGTAATTTTAGCCCGCTTCATTCCCAAAGGAAGTATAAAATTTGTAGTTCAACAAAATAGTTGAAGTTTTAATGAAACTAATGTAACGTTCTGTTTGCAACTGAGTTTAATTTAAACGAAACTTCCCTCAATGATGTGATTTCCACTGAAAATATGACGTAATGCTAACGCTAGAATTTTAAATATACGCAACCGTTTAAAAAGTCAATTTAAAATAAATTTCTACAGAAAATTCTTGTTTTCTACGCTATAATGATTGACCTTATGACACACCGTAGATACTTTCTATAAAGTCTACTTTATAACAAGCGCTGTCCTAAATATTAATGTACCGTACATAAACAAAGGTACCGCTTTATATGAAACAAGTGAAAAATGGAATAAACTTTTTACTTAATTCATGCGAAGAAGCGTTATGTAAGTTTGGCAGAACGAGAATGTGTCCTTTGTAAATAGTATTAGTAAACTAAAATTCGGCGTACGAAATGCTTACCGACGTAAACTACAGAAACCAAAGTAGGTAAGTACTTAACCAGAGTTTTTTGAATTGTCTGAGTGACTGCTTCTTCATAGGTTCTGTTTGTGTACAGGAGTACACATACAAACATCATCATCATTAAATTAATGATCTATGACATAGGGCTATATTATAATTATAGATGATACTAGCTAACCCGGCAAACGTTGTTTTGCCATGTATATTGTTTCTAGGAAAAGTTTTTAATTAATTAATTAAAAATAGGGGTTGATGGTGGAGGGGTGAAAATATAGGGTTGTATGTATATTTGTATGTTGTATCATAAAAAAATAGAAACTAAAAATTTTGTCTAAAAAATAAAAATAAAAATTTAGGGGTGGACTACCCCTAACATTTAGGGGGATGAAAAATAGATTTTGGCCGATTCTCAGACCTACTCAATACGCTCACAAAATTTCATGCGAATCGGTCAAGCCGTTTCGGAGGAGTATGGGAACGAAAACTGTGACACGAGAATTTTATATATAAGATAAAGAAATTAAACCATATTGCTCCATGCTGTAACACATAATAGGTTAATACGCGGAACCCTCGTGCTCTCGTTGCAGAAAACCGTATGTAATAACACTGGTTTTTGGTAAGGGTTTATTTTCTTCAATAATTAATTCCAAAAGTTCTTAGTGTAATGGTCGGTATTGGCAACGCGTTACTGATCTAGTGCCTGTTAACAGCACGTGCCATTAACCTGTAACATCAATTTACTTTTGCCCTACTTGTTGCATAGAACAAATTCAACTTAGAATATCCCATGGTTGATAATAGACACAAAGAACCTCATGAGAGCACCCTAACAGCATTCATATTTGGTTTACCAGAGTTAACCGTCCGTGATATATGCAGGGGCGGCCGTCCCAGATTAGTTTAACGGTGTTTTTGTCCCAACTGATTCGATAAACCTTGCTAACGCTATTTTTTTTTATAAACACAATATAGTTAGGATGTTCGCTGGATTTAAAGCGTCATAAGGCTTCGAGGGATTTTCTCCTCGAAATAATATTCTTGCCAGAGTTTTTTATTTATGAAAGTTTTTTTAACGTGTAAATAAAAACAAGAATTGAAATAATAGCAATTTATGAATAATCATGATAATATATTTTTTAAATCTTTTATTATTTGAAAATTACTGATACCTAACTAAAATCACTGTTGTAGTATGTGGTTTCGCTGACAGATTTATGTGCTGTAGCATGCATGTTATGCCATACCAAACTGAGCGCAGTTTCTTATCACTTAAAGTACACGAACACGTAACTTATACATGCTGCAAAGCTGTTCTGTCTATAGCGTGCTTCGGCTTCGTGCAACAGCAAACAAGCCTAGCAGCACTTTTATTAGATGGCAGAGTGTAAGTTGTCAAGTTTGCAAACGTTACTATAGCGCTAGAGTTAAGATTTGGAAAATAGACCTTATTAATATTGTTTTGTGGCCTATCGTGCAGATATTAACACAATGGCGATAGTAATATTTGCACATATAAAATTTTATATGCAGGACTCTGGTTGTCGCACGCGAGAAAACAGTGTCGGGTTCGTTATACACGTGCTAGACAAATATGTATGTGGCATCGCCCTGAAGTATTTACAGACTACAACAAAATATTACTTATTTGCAACAATTTCAAAAATGTAACCTAATTAACATTTTTACATAATAAGTAATATTTTAAAAGGTTATATGTATTGAAATATTTCAAATAAAAAATATGAAACCCAAACATACTATACGTCATTACGCAAACCGGACTGAAACCGTCCGGTTATTTTTACTATTATTTTGTACAAGTTATATGCATAAAGGTCCAGATTACGACAGAAACTAAATATGGCATACTGAAAAAATAAAATATTACGATTTCAATGGACTCAAACGTCTACAGTTGGTATTGGGCGGAACCGCCCTAAGAAGAGAACGGTACTCCATACACGATCCAACTTGCGCTTGGTAAAGATTGAGCAACTGTTCCAGCGTGAAGTACCTTCTCACCTTCACCAGAATATCTAGTTGAGTAGTAATTTTAAAGATAGTTGAGTCTTACTCTCAATAAAAGAGCCAAACTTGAGAGCTGATAACAATGAGATGCCGAGAAGTTCAAGATGGTCAGTGATCGGCACGGATGCACCTCGGAAAGTAGGAATCAAGTTGAAGGGATTCCTTTTAGCGGAGAAAAGACTCGCCTGGGTCTTTGCTGGTTTGAACTTACCAGATTGGCATCGCCCTATTCGGAGACTGCCTGAAGGGATAGGTTCATACATCATAGACTCGTGCATCAGATATATAGCTCTCTACAACCGTGGTGTCATCTGCGTACCCCGAAATACCGGGCATAAGCTGATCCATCAACATGAAGCAGAAAAAGTTTAGCAGAGAATACGAAACCCTGAGCGACGCTGGCATCCCTCCCTGAAAGCCAAATGATGCAACGAGATACCAACAATGACAACTAGTATCGACCGATCTCTCAAGAAGTCAGACATCCAGTCACACTAACCAGTGGGAAATTCATATGACGCAAACATTCTTGAATACAGTCTATACGTAGTAGTGTGTACGGTGTGGCGACGCGTGTATTTTTTAAATTTTAATGGTTATATGTAATGAAAATAAAAGTTTATCAAATAAACAGTCATCATTTTCTGGAAAAAAATTCGTAATATTTTTTCATCATGCCATATTCATCCTGTCGTAATCTGTTTTTAATGCATATTACTTGTACAAAAGTGATATCGTACGTGACGTACGAAACATGAATACCTATATAGGACAGTGTTTGCTATGAAGTAGACTTTATAGAAAGTATCTACGGTGTGACATAATGTTCATCATTATAGCGTAAAAAAACAAGAATTTTCTATAGAAATTCATTTTAAATTAACTTTTTAAACAGTTTTATTAAATTCTAGCATTAGCATCACATCATATTTTCCGTTTTTCCTTTAAATTAAACTCAGTTGCAAACGAAATGTAATGTAGTAGTTTCAATAAAACTTCAACTATTTTGGTAAACTACAAATTTTATACTTCCTTTGGAAATAAAACCTGGAAAACTGAATACGTCAGCTATTATTTAGCTTTGTGAATGTTAAGCTGTTCTAAGGGAATTGGTGCATGTAAAAATTCTCAAGGCTATTTTATAGAGAAAATGTATCATTTCCCAACAATATTTTATTCCCTGTAAGGCAATTGAATAAACACACGAACACTTTACTGTAAGAATTCTTTTAATACAAATTTAGTGCGTAATAGAATCACTTTTTAATGTTTCTACGAATCAGTATCCATTTTACTGTTGACGACTATTCATAAGAATGTGCTCCTAGTTTTGTGCGTAAAGAGATAAAGAAACTAATTAAGTAGGTGGTTTCTTGAATTTAATTTGTAACCTTATCGCGTTTAAAACTTTGCTTAACTCCGTAGAGTATGTACAAGTTTTTATGTAAAAGTTTATGAAACTAAATCTATCAATGAACACAAAGATATATTATATCTTTCCAAGTCGACAGGAACAGGTCTATTGAATACTGCGACACACCATTAGGCAGACATCTGCTTAATGTATTAACCCATCGGACGATGAAGATATACTGCGTACACAAAAGGCAACGTATCACAAAAGAAAGTCTTAAAAGGCGACACGCTACTGAATGTTTATTTTTAGACTTAAGATTTATATTTTTAAGATTAACACACCACATGGCGTGTCGCTACGTAAACAATGGAAAAGAACAACAGTTTACTAGTCTTATGATATTTATATATTTTTTTGCATTTTTTCAATGCTATCTTTATATATAAAAATAGTTAAATAATACAGAAAAATTATAATACTAAAAATTTATGCTCATAACTAGAGAACTAATCCTTATTTACTACTGATCTTTTCATATTGAAGATCTGATTGATGAGATCAATGGTATAGCAGTAAAGACGATCAGTCGGTATTCAATGAAGGTAAACAACTTACACAAAGAACAGTCATTCAAAAGGTATCAAAAACGATTTCTCTCTAGCACCTCCATGCTTCATATAGTTCTTGTTGAAATGTCAGTGACATTCACCAATACGCACTAGGCCCGCATTGTGGGTACATTCTCTGTGGCGTTGGCAATATTTAAAGTATTAAATACCCAGTGTGAACCAGGCGTAACAAATAAAACAAACAATGCTCGTTCCAGTTTCGGCTCGCGTTTATATAATGAAGCACAGACCAATAATAAACTTTATCGTTCTGTAGTCAGATTATTATCATGCACTTTTACAGATATATCTGGGGGCATTTCGCAATGCGGGCGACTGCTATTGTCCTTCCCCAATCGAGTTTTGTCAATGTTTGATTTAAGGCACTGCACACACACACGGTAGTTTTGTTTTCTATACAGATGCATATATACCGTGTATAGGATAATCATCATGTACCACCATAGATATGGTGGTACATGATGATTAATTATCCTTTGAGAATAAGAAAACCGTCACCGAAGTGAAACCAGTTGGGATTTTTCTAACAGAGTTCAACAGTCTGAAAGGAGTCGGCCCAAAAAACCGGCGCACTAGTAGAAGATTTGCTGATAAGACTCTTATAAAACTAAGAAGAAGAAGATTATCTAGCGACAACAGGACACAAGCATTACCACTAGAAAATGGGGAACAGAAAAATTATTGAGTATTTATTATTGTTGCTTCTGTGTGTGAAAAATGTTTGGTCGATAATTCATGTATGTGCAGTATACAGTATATTACCAATAAATAAATAGGATTTAACAATTCATTTTGTTATTATTTGTTATTGTAATGGACGTTGTATCACGTTCTATTAGAAATACGGTGACGTCTGTTCCTTAAATATTGTTAAGCGAATCGATGACTCGCTTAACAATATTTAAGGAACAGACGCTCATGGAACAAGCTCGTGAACGGATGCTCCATGAGAAATGGGTGAACTTCTAACTACTAATGTCATTTACATAGAATGTCACTTTATTTTGAATTTCATTTTCGGTTTAGCCACTACGTGACACAGAAATGTTTTAATAGTATAATAAAAAGTATTTTAGGTATTATGAACCTTTAATGTAACAGAAGCTAAAACGTATATGCACTATTATCACCGACGACTATGTGGAATAAAATACGGAAAAAACATTTCTTGTAAATTTCTTATAAAAAAATTTTTTCAGTTCAAGATCACTCTCCGTAGAACTTGTAATCAACCTAAACTGTATAAATTATATTGAATTTAAGTTTGATCCGACTTGTTTGTTCTGTGGATCCGAACAACTGTCTGGAAGTACGCTTAATCAAACACACACTGCAAATTTACTATGCTGGTATGGCTATTACTAGATTTTACATTCAAATTATGGCTACTAATAAACCATTATTTAGACGGGATAACTTTTTGATCCTATTATCGTTAAGAAGATTTTTAAACGTCTGTAGATACAGATTATTTTCGTAAAAAAATAAGGTTTGAAAACACGCGTTACACTTCAGAAACTATAGTCAGTTTCAAATTTGCTTAAAATGATCCAAATGATCATACTATAAGCGAATGAATACCAGAAATCATGTCGTACAGAATCTGTAATCTTTGAACAACCTTTTTTTTCAAATCGATCCATTGAACAGCAGTAAATATTAATGCGTGTAAGCATAACCATTGCCGCAGTTCCCTAGTATCCGTTTTATTTTCACATAACTGCCAATGAGATTGCGTGGAGCGGATAACACGGTACGTAACTCAAATAACAGGGCAGGAAGTTCGAACGAAAACTTTTGCAAAAAATTACAAAAGTAATTCACACAATTTGTTCATTTTTATATCGAAAAGACATACGTAATATCATATTTATAATGCTTTTCTTTTGGCAATGTTTATTTTTTATACACTTATATATAATTACACCATATCTAACCAATTCAAGCTCAGCCGTTATTCTTTTTTCAAAACATTTAAGAAACGCACTGGAAAATGAGCAAATGATACATCAAAATACACCGGCTTAAGTGATGCTAAATATAATAGTTGCGGAACTGTTAGGTATAACACGTGTGATTCTTTACATATTACTTCTTTTACCTTCGCCATATAAATATAAAGAATACAACACATATGTTTCCATAATTGCCTTGAGACAAAATAAAACCGTACAAAAGGTAAAACATATATTATCAAATATACCCCATCATAGATGAGACTAGTCCCTTTTTTGGAAGCCTACATAATACAGACGAAGTTTCAAATAGCACTTACCCTGGAATGTTATTTCATTTCCCTTCTTAAAGTTGCTTCCCACAAGAACTATCCTTCTGTTTTGAAGTATACAATGCCCGCATTCTACGTGACTACATTTGCTTAAAGCGAACATACGCATGCATTCCAAAGCTCAAGCCTAGATGACATCGCCTTAGAGTAAGGGAATTGAGTTTTTAATATCATAATTAACAATAGCGTTGAGCTTTTACGGTGTACTCAGAATTGATCCAGGTTCTTAAATTGGCCTTTTTCTGCTACGTGACAAACAAATAGCCGAAGGGATGTTAATCCACTATGGGCACTTTGATACTAGTACCGCATACGCTTGATATCAATGGGGGTATTACTGGAATGAACCTAAGCTGACTCACTATAACATGGAACTCATAATAAAACAAAGTGATGTCGAATAAAACTAAGTGATGCCATTAGCCAGAATAAGGTAATGTAACTACTGTTAATTCTTTTGAGAGAAAAAACTTGCAGCAAATTATTTTTATTATTTTTACGTTAAACGGGAATTGTCTTGCAGTTAAAAAATACTCAAATTCCGACCTGTTTACCTTTTCCCACAAAACCAATCTGTGCACATAGAAATTTAGATTTTATCATATTAATGAATCTAAAAAGACAAAGTTTGAACTGGTACTATAAAGACAAAGATACAATATTTTTTATTCAATATGAATATCACATCATGGCCCCGTAAGTAAGTCGTGAGTCGATTCCCGCCTGAGAATTCACTTGTGACCCGAGTCGATTTTTTCTAGTATTTTTCTATTATAATAATTTATCTTATAAGATCGCATTGAAAATGCATAATATATAAAAAAATTATAAAACTAAAATGGCTGTTTCATCTTAATCGATTGACAAACATTTGTAAAAATGTTTCTTTCGAATACGAGAGGATGTTCCTCTCATTGATGAAACAACGCTGGCCTACAGCGTAAAATAAGGAAGGTGCTAGAAAATTTCGACGAGTGTTCGCAAGGCTCGGTAGCTCAATTGGGAGAGCATTGGACCGGATTTCCAAAGGTTGCGGGTTCGATTCCCGCCTGAGAATTCACTTGTGACCCGAGTCGATTTTTTCTAGTATTTTTCTATTATAATAATTTATCTTATAAGATCGCATTGAAAATGCATAATATATAAAAAAAATTATAAAACTAAAATGGCTGTTTCATCTTAATCGATTGACAAACATTTGTAAAAATGTTTCTTTCGAATACGAGAGGATGTTCCTCTCATTGATGAAACAACGCTGGCCTACAGCGTAAAATAAGGAAGGTGCTAGAAAATTTCGACGAGTGTTCGCAAGGCTCGGTAGCTCAATTGGGAGAGCATTGGACCGGATTTCCAAAGGTTGCGGGTTCGATTCCCGCCTGAGAATTCACTTGTGACCCGAGTCGATTTTTTCTAGTATTTTTCTATTATAATAATTTATCTTATAAGATCGCATTGAAAATGCATAATATATAAAAAAATTATAAAACTAAAATGGCTGTTTCATCTTAATCGATTGACAAACATTTGTAAAAATGTTTCTTTCGAATACGAGAGGATGTTCCTCTCATTGATGAAACAACGCTGGCCTACAGCGTAAAATAAGGAAGGTGCTAGAAAATTTCGACGAGTGTTCGCAAGGCTCGGTAGCTCAATTGGGAGAGCATTGGACCGGATTTCCAAAGGTTGCGGGTTCGATTCCCGCCTGAGAATTCACTTGTGACCCGAGTCGATTTTTTCTAGTATTTTTCTATTATAATAATTTATCTTATAAGATCGCATTGAAAATGCATAATATATAAAAAAATTATAAAACTAAAATGGCTGTTTCATCTTAATCGATTGACAAACATTTGTAAAAATGTTTCTTTCGAATACGAGAGGATGTTCCTCTCATTGATGAAACAACGCTGGCCTACAGCGTAAAATAAGGAAGGTGCTAGAAAATTTCGACGAGTGTTCGCAAGGCTCGGTAGCTCAATTGGGAGAGCATTGGACCGGATTTCCAAAGGTTGCGGGTTCGATTCCCGCCTGAGAATTCACTTGTGACCCGAGTCGATTTTTTCTAGTATTTTTCTATTATAATAATTTATCTTATAAGTCGTGAGACCTTGTATCGAGAAGAAAGGCTGTTTTTCCTTTTATTGTGTGTTATATTACATAGTTACACAACATTTAGGTACTTGTACTACAAAGGCGTATAAAAATAATATAAATAATAATAAACGGATTTTATACAGTTGAATAATCTCATAATAGAAAAAAATTGAAACAAGGGTAGTTATTAACTCCACGCATTCTTATCTTTTAAATAATCCCCAATATGGTAATAGCCTCTGTTCATGAGTGCATTTTGAACAACCTTTTTAACTTTTCAAAGGGTAGTTCTGTCAGCTCCTATAGAACGTTTTTATAAAAAATTCAAACCTGAACCCAAAAATGAGTCTCTTCTTTTTTGAAGCCTGAAACTTGGAACAGCTTGTTGTTTTGAGTATTAATAGTATGAATTTTGCTCTTTTTATGAAAGCGTTTACGTACATACATAATATTTTCATGGATATTGTGAGACGCGAGTGTTAATATTTATATTTCCTTAAAAAGTTGTCGAAGAGAAGCTCTGGTTCGCAGATAGTATAGGGCGCGCACCGCCCTTTTTTGAAGAATTAATGTATCTTCAATATTGCCAACTGCGCCCCACAACATCAGTCCATATGTTTTTACATTGTGAAAATAAATAAAATAAACCATTCTTGACGTCTCAATATCAGTCGCTAGACTTATTTTTTAACAGCATATGTTAAAAAAATAAGGCTAGCGAACTAATGCAGTCCGATAAGGCATCGAAATGAGGATTCCTTTGCAGCCTTGAGTCTAAAGTAATGCCTAAGAACTTAGTAGAATTAACTAATTCGACTGCTTCGTCGTTCACATTTTTTGGTCTATTGACCTGCCTCACGTTAAGTAAAGCAATTCACACGCTTAGTTTTATTCGAAATAGTGGCGTATATCGAACAAGTGGTTAAGACAAAAGTTAATCTGATATATAAATACCCTTATGCAGTAAATTGCAGCATTGTGTTTCTATGCTGCATTAGGCTGTCGCAGTGGTTAGCGTGTTCGGCCTACTATTGTGGTAGCAATGCAACTTACATGGCAAAATGTATTTTATGATGACTATTTTAGAATCTAGAACAGGGGGAGGTAAATAAGAAACAGAATCTGACAATGCATGTGGGAACTTTTTATTTGTTTATTTACTTTTCGGACAACCAACAGCAATAATAAATAAATAATTAACATACATAGCAACACAAAAGACACAGTTCATCACAAATAATATCTTAGTATAGTAGGTACACTTATAATTTTTAGAGTCATCAAAGAATATTAAACTCAAAATTTGCATTATCAAAAGTTCTGACGCGATGCTGAGTTAAAGCTCATACACGCACGCCATAAGAATCAATTCCTATGATAATCTGAGAATGCAGGGGGGATGCACAACAGATATTTAAATCTAATAAATTTCGTCGAAGTTTTAAAATTAAGTTTAGAAAGAAATTCTTGACAGTTTACCTAAAGCGATTTTCGAAAGAAATACTAAACCACATCGAGAGCATTGGAGAGATCCAAAGGTAGAAAATGATTGTTTTTGCAAAGGCCAATATAAATCTCGAGTCATAATGCTGCGACACAGCATCATACATAAATACTAAAACTCATACACACTTTATAAAACTTTTTTGAAAGTTTTCGATAAGCGATATACTGTAGCGCCCTACGCGCGCTCCGGGATCTTTATCTCGTTAATTCAAACGGCTTATTTCACTTTATCATTTATTATTTTATTAATATAATACAACTCCGATTACACTCTCAGACACTACTGGTGATTCTCTTATGTTCTCTAGCCTTCAGGAATATTCTATATTTTAAAAGGGTGACATTCCTTGCAATGAAGCAAATATACGTAAAGAGGTGGAATGCGGTGTCAGATGCAAGGAGGTCACCTCATTCCCCCCGTACCGTTAAAAAAATAATTTATGTAACAGATAAATAATTTTTCCAAATCACCAGAAGTTCACTAAACATTCTACTGCTTAACTACCTGCCTGTCTGGGAAACTAACAATTGACATGACGGTCTTTGCTACTAGACTGGCTCTTACAACCTGATCCATGAAAAAGATTATGGTTGGAAAAACCCTATACTTTCAAAAACCCAGATAAAAAGAAAATACACGTCATGTATATATTTGCGAATTATTATATGCCCTTTAACATTATATTTAAAATTCATCATTTAAGACTCGGGCTATATAATACCTAACTCCTTTTCCTTTACTGGCCACAAAATTAAAAACATTTTATTTGTTCTCTAATTAGTCTGTGGTCTAAGATTTGTCAAATCTGACACAAGTCATTACAAAACTATATTGAAAATTATATTAAAATTGATATAATTAAACATTTTTGTTAAATAAAATGTAATGCGTTTTATTCATTAGACAATGACAAGGAAAATATATGTTGACAAACAGAACTGTCACGTAGCTTATGGTAGGTATCAAAATCTATCTATGCTTAGTGCAAAATGAGTTTGTAACATTCGTCCACCCTTATAAGACTTAGTTTTCCATTTCCTCAATTAGGCGGCGGGGTGGTCTGATGGTACGCTTGCTGCGACGCGGCGCCACAGGTGTGGCTCGTATGTTGGGTGCGTTTTGCGGTGATCGTGATGCAGCAGCCTCTGGGACAACTTCTAAATCTTGAGGAACTATCGGTGTTTGTGTAGCCTCTAGAACTGGAATCGATGATGCAACTGGAATATGATTAGCAGGAGGCGTCTGTCCAGAGGAACCTTCGTCGATATCAGCTAGTCGGGGTCGTATATGGTCTGCATGATATCTCCTTTCCGCACTCTTCGGAGTGTTAACGACATACGAATATCGATGTGTTCGTCGCGATACTGTGGCGGGTTCCCATCGTGATTGATCCCTGGCTCGCACATACACAGCATCACCGGTTGTATAATTCGGCGTCAGGCTATCTGAGGTTAGGTTCGCTTGTATTTGCCTGTATTGTAATGCCCTTTTGGCGTTGGGTCGTGCATTGTCAAAGACGCAAGCTATATGACGCCCAAACATCAGCTGGCCCGGAGCCTTGCCAGTAGTACTGTGGGGTGTAATACGATACGCAAAAAGGAAATGTTCTAGCCGTTTTTTCAGGCTTTCTGTGCTTGAGGACATCCGCGTTTTGAAAGTCCTTACGAGACGTTCTGCTAGGCCATTTGTTCGTGGATGGTAGGGTGACGATTTATTATGTTTGATTCCCTTGTCTTTGCAGTAGCTCTGGAACTCCTGGGAAGTAAACTGTGGGCCATTATCGGAAACTAAAAACTCTGGCAGTCCAAAGGTAGTAAAAATTGTGTCCAGTTCATCACACAATTTTGCTGTCGTAATTTTGCTCATCGGTTTCACTTCAATCCATTTAGAAAAGGCGTCTGCCAGGACTAACCAATATAAACCCTCGAAAGGTCCAGCGAAATCCACGTGGATTCTCTCCCAGGGTTTGTCTGGCATGGACCAAGAGAAGATAGGCATTTCCGGGTTATTAGGTCGGTTCTCCTGGCACTTACGGCATGTTTTCACGTGTGTGTCAATATCTTCCTCCATGGTTGGCCACCATACGTAAAAACGTGCCAGCGCTCTCATTGGTGAGATGCCTGGGTGTCCACAGTGCAGGTACTTTAAGGTCGTGTTCCTTAGAGTGTCGGATATAATAATTCGACCTTGCCACATTACAATCTTGTTTTCTAGCGAAAGTTCACCACGTTTGCGAGCGTATGGTTTTATATGGCTTGAGTACTGCTGTTCACGCCAGCCTGTTTTTATAAACTGGGATACGAGTCTGAGTGTGGAATCATTTTTTGTTTTCTCTCTTAAAATTTCCTCTGTCAGTGCAAGATCGGCTAGTCTATCTGACTGTAGGCGTGATACAATTTTGTGAACTGCGAGTTCAGCTTTGGAAGGTTGCTCTTCTGGATTTGGCATTCTTGATAAGTAGTCAGCAATCAGGTTGTTACCACCTTTTGTATATACGATGTCATAATCATAACTTCCTATTATCAAAGCCCATCTCACTAAACGGTTATTGACGAGTTTTGGTAAATTGCGTTGAACCCCCAGGATGTGTATGAGAGGCTTATGATCAGTAACTAGAGTGAATTTGATACCACGCAGGTATTGGTCGAATTTTCTGACTCCAAAAAAAATTGCAAGGGATTCGCGGTCTATGACAGAGTATTTAGATTCTGCAGGTCGAAGTTTTCTTGATGCAAAGGCGATTGGTTGTTCAATGTTGTTCCTCTTGTGGAAAAGTACTGCTCCAACGCCTTTTTCTGATACATCACAGGCTAGGAACAGCGGACGGTTGTCATCGAATGCTACAAGAGGTTTAGAGCGTACAATCAAGGACTTTGCTTGTTCAAAAGCCTTAATTTCCCTGTCCGTCCATCGCCATTTCAATCGCTTTCCTGTTAGTGTGTGGAGGTCAGCACAGACACTGTGTAAATGTGGTATAAAGCGCTCATAAAAGTTGACTAACCCTAGGAATGACCGTAGCTCCTTGGCGTTGGTTGGAGGGGAAGCTTTGGCAATTGCATCAATCTTCGACTTTGTGGGACGTACTCCATTTTTATCAATCGTGTGTCCAAGGTATTCGACTTCAGGTTGTAAGAAGGTACATTTCTTCAAGTTTACTTTTAACCCGGCTTGTTCCAGTTTTTCGAAAACGATACGTAATGTTTCGAGGTGGCATTTGTCATCTTTCCCTGTAGTGGCAATGTCATCGAAATAGACTGCCACGTTTGGTATCCCTTCTAGAAGTCTGTCAAGGTAATGTTGAAATATTGACGGAGCTGTTGAAATCCCAAATGGCATTCGATTGTATGTGTAGTAACCTTTGTGCGTCGATATCGTAAGATATTGTTTTGATTCCGGACTTATTTCGAACTGAAGGTAAGCGTCTTTCAGGTCAATTTTAGAAAATTTCTCTCCATTTGCGAGGTTCTGGCGTAACTGGTCAAATAATGGAATTGGATGTGCGTGTGTAACCAGTACGGAATTGAGTGTGCTGCGGAAGTCACCACATATTCTGATCTGACCGTTGGGTTTGACTACGTTGACTGTTGGTGTTGCCCATTGAACCGGTGTGACGTTCGGGTCTACTTCAGTAATTATGCCTTCTTCAACTAGACGTTTCAGTTCAAGTTCTATGTTTTTCTTCATCGAAAACTTGATTGATCTTGCTGGGATGTGTTTCGGCTCAGCTTGAGGTTTGACGTGTATGTTTACTTGGTAATTTTTGACTTTTCCCAGTTTGCCGTCGAAAAGGGCAGTGTGTTTGTCCAAAATCTGTTTCAGGTTGTTAGGTTCGCAATGAGTGTTTTTAATAGAGTAGACTGGTTTGGGGAAATCCATGTTGAAAATCTCACTCCACTGCAAGCCGAACAACATTGGGTCGGCTGACTTCATAACGACGACAGGTAATATTTTTTCGTCCCCTTGCATTTGTACTGTTACGTCTGTAAGGCCCTTTGGTTTTAGCTTAATGTTACCGTAAGCGCGTAAGCCTGGGGCCTTTGTAAGAGGGGGTGCCCCGATACGTTTCCAGAACTTGGTGCTGATAATTGAGTAAACTGAGCCGGGGTCCCAGTCTAACGTGCATTGAACGTCATTAATTAAAACATCGATTCTTTTGCTGTCTTTGCTCTTTGTGCAGTTAATTTGACAGACGGTGTCTGTGTCTTCTTCGTTGTCGTCTGAGTCGGATGTTTGGAAAGAGTCGTTGCAGCTGCCGTTATGTTTCAACTTGTGTAACTTGTTTCTTTTTGTCAAAGTCTTTGGTCCGTTATAACTTCGATTAGGTAGGTATGCCTTGCCTGACTTGATGCAGCAGTCTTCGAAATGACCCTGAATATTGCATTCTTTACATGTATGTGTTTTGGCTGCGCATTGATTTAGTGGATGTCTTTCAGGTTGACCGCATCGGAGACATTGATGTGTCCGTAGTCTGCGTGGAGATGAATTCTGACGAAAACTTGTGTTTCTTTTTATTTTGTTGACTTTGACGTATGTATCTTCATCGCCTTCCGCGCGTTCTCGCGACTGTGCAACGCTGAATATCTGAGCAAACGTGACTTCTTTCAGTTTCCCGTCTTGAAGTTCTTGTAAGTCGGGCCATTTTTGTTTCAGGTCGATCTGTAACTGTTGATGGTTGAGGCCGGTGGCAAATCGGTCACGTAGCTGCCGCTCCAACAGGTTGTCGTTATAGCCGCAATCTTTACTTATTTCTTTAAGTTTGTTAGCGTAGTGTTCCATGGATTCATTATCAGAGCGTATGCAGTTCCAAAAATCGGTAAGTGCTCTGTATCGTGTGCGCTTGACTCTGTACAAGTAGAGAAGCTTTGCTCGGATGTCTTTTTACGTGCTGGTTTCAAAATGCGGTGTTAGGGCAACTTTTATGTCGTGAAAAATTTCAGGCGTGAGGCAGGCGAACAGTAAGTCTTTCTGAATTCTTCGCGCGTCTTCTTCCCAAAGTCCGCATTTTGTTTCGAAATAGTCTATAAAGTTCTCGATCGTCGTATCACTAGGATTGAATTTGTCACCTTTAAAACTGTTGTAAATGGTGTTTTTGTTGGTAGAACTAGATGACTCCGTGCCGTCTGTCGTGTTCGGTGTGGAAGTCGTGTCAGCCGCTTTGCTTTGTCGTGTTAGTAACAATTGTAAGATGTCCGATATTTGTTTTTGTTGAACTGCCTGCAGTTGCAGGAATTTGTCAAATTGTTCACTGTTCATTTCGCCTTTTAATTCTCGTCGCCAATGATATAATTAAACATTTTTGTTAAATAAAATGTAATGCGTTTTATTCATTAGACAATGACAAGGAAAATATATGTTGACAAACAGAACTGTCACGTAGCTTATGGTAGGTATCAAAATCTATCTATGCTTAGTGCAAAATGAGTTTGTAACAAAAATCTTTGTGAGAAGCACCAAAAATAGAAAAGTGAACTCAACAAGTAACAAATTGCTTGATGAGCGGATCACCTCAGAGAAGACAAGTACGTAATTGTTTTCATTACGTAGAATTAAAACGTACGATACCATTCATACTTTATATGCACAAATAAAAACTTACATTATTTGTTTGTGTTATTATAATGCATGTTATGGACACGAGAGCCTTTAAATTCCACAAAGAAAACTGACAGTAAAACTGCGAAATATTTAAAACTTTACCATCAAGCTATCATTTAAATTATGCCTACCTCACCAAACCCACCTATATTCTTCCCAACTAAACCAGCATGATACCTGTCAGACACCAAAATCTGACATCCATTCCTTATGGGATAATTGGACCTGGTACCACTACATAGTTTTCCTACGAAATGACCAACTCACAAGCCTATCTCCTATCATATTATAATAACATTTACTTTCATAACAAAGACCCTAGCTAAAACGTTTTTCTTTTTTCAGTGTTCATGATGATTTGTGCCAGTATGAATGGTCCATTTGTCTACTCTCTTCAGTGATCACCTCCAGTCTTAGTTGAATGAGTAATCAGCATCTCAGGAACCATGGAACAAGTTATAAAGCATCAATACAGAACAATTACAACTATAATACAAGTTTACAACAACAGGAATTCCCAACATTATCAAGATTATCAAATCTTATTGAGAGATTAACCATTAATTAAAATAACTGAGCAAAACATTGTTTTCCTTTTAAAGACTAAGTGAGAAAATTCATATAAGTAATCATAATAACATATATATTACAAAACAAAACTTTTCTTTATAACATCTAATTCTAATTTTAATCTAATCCTAACTTCTATTAATTTTAATTTTACGAATGGTCCATTCAATGTATATTTTAAAATATACTTATCTTAATCTAAACAGTTTTAATCTATTCACATGAACTAATAGTTTTTGAGAAGTACTCAGCTTTTTTATCATATAATTGTTATTATCAAAGCATCGCACAATTTTATAATGACCTTTGTATTGGCAACTTAATTTATTGCTTACTCCAGTAACTCTTTTCGGACAATGCAATAACACTAATTCTCCACGATTATAAATCACGGGACATGCCTTTAAATCATATATATGTTTTTGTTTAAAACGCGCTTTATATAAATTATGTCTCACTTTATCTATACAAATTCCATGCCTATATTGTCTTTGTACTAAATTTAATGTCTGCATATTGTGGTTTAAGTTCACATCAGAAGCCATTACTGGTTCCCTAGCAAAGACAAGAAAATATGGGGAATATTTTGTCGAAGCTTGCTTCGCACAATTATATGCAAATGTCACCATTGGTAATTGTGAACACCAATCACGTTGTCCAATATGTGTATATTAAGACAGCATATTGAGTAAAGTTTGATTAAATCTCTCTACCAAACCTACTGTTTGAGACAATTTGTGCCATGGCACCTTTACTTTTACCTTATTCCTGTCTGGACATTGAGGGCGACTTTTACCTATTTTAATTTCTTCCAATTGTTCCGAAATTATTTGATATTGTTCACTGGACACTATATGGTGCCCTATGAATCGGAACTTCATCAATAGTGTCTATTTTTACTTCCATTAAATTACATTTGCCAAGCTCATTTTTATCAAATGCAAAACCTGACCGATAATTCATAACTAAATTATTCAATTCATCGCGCTCATTAAGAGGTAAGCCTTTAAATACATTGAATTCTGTTCCATTGTCTGCGACAGATGATTCAAATGTACATTTATCATTTTCCGGCACTAAATTACAAAAATACAAATAATCGCTTTTCGACAAAATTTTCGTCGCTGACTGTACGACCTCAATGGTGTTTTCAATTCTTAAAACTTCCGACTTTAACATAAATTTACAAACCACATTATTTATCTGCACTTGACCATTCGTAAAATTTAACAATACATCATTTTGATACAAGAAATCTTGTCCCAATATCATGTCTTGACTTATATTATTAACAACATAAAAACTATGAACAAATAAGACATTTTCTATTATAATATGCGATCTTATTTTACCTAGAACATTCAAGTTCACACCATTGATTGCCTTCAGGTTCAGAATACCGGCGTCAATTATTTCTCCGAACATATCCGCCACGGACTTTGATATAACCGAGACTGATGCGCCCGTATCAATCAAAGAACAAATTTTTTTATCCCGACACATTACACGTATAAATGGAACGAACTCACGTTTTTGAGAGGTTTCTTCTTGTTGTGATGGCGATTGATCATTCCCTTGAATAACATCAACCGTCTCCGCTCGTTTGGGTGCGTGCGTCCAGACACGTGCGTTTGTATGGTCCCCGGCTGCATTTCCCTTCGTAGATTGTGGTCTGGGTCTAAAATTGTAACGGGTCTGGGAGTAATTTGGTTGCGAGTAAGGAGGATAACCCATGTAACCACCAGGCTTCTCGTTCAAAGAGAGTTTCCCCTGTGTAGTAGAGTCAGCAATACCATCACTAAACACATCTATTAGCTGTCTCAACACCTTTTTTAGTTCGTTCTTCGTCGCATATATCTGTGGGGCTAATTTTTCTTTTAAATAAAATTCACAATTTTTAATATAATGTTGGATGAAACATGCTTCATCAATCGCAGATCCAGCTTTCGATGCGAGGCTCTCTAAGGAATAAAAAAATGTTAATGCATCTTCCTCGTGACCCTGTTTACGTGTAAAAAAATTGGCGATCGGGTTCGTAGTTGGAGCAAACTCATCAGTGATTTTCTTCTGTAAATCTAAATACGAAATTGTGTCTGACAAGGTCAATCTATAAAATAGTAACGCTGGACCTTCCAAATAAGCCCCCAAAACAAGCTTCTTCGCCTCCGCGTCGTATTTATTCACCGCAGCTACAACATCAAATTGATTTAAAAAATCGTGCACATCACCAGATAGTCCATCGAATCGCTCCATGATGACTTCTTTGCTTCTTTTCTTCAAAGTACGCCGTTCAATATAGTATAAACGTTATACGCTATACTTTATACTTTATATACGTTAGATACTCTATTTTATACGCTAATATACGCCGTATTATATATTATACGCATATATACTGATACCCGGCGCCTCCACCATGTAGCGCCCTACGCGCGCTCCGGGATCTTTATCTCGTTAATTCAAACAGCTTATTTCACTTTATCATTTATTATTTTATTAATATAATACAACTCCGATTACACTCTCAGACACTACTGGTGATTCTCTTATGTTCTCTAGCCTTCAGGAATATTCTATATTTTAAAAGGGTGACATTCCTTGCAATGAAGCAAATATACGTAAAGAGGTGAAATGCGGTGTCAGATGCAAGGAGGTCACCACATATATGGTATTTGTGGCTCTATATATATGGTATTTGTGGCTCTGCTCTGTGACGCGAACTCCAGGTAAGTAGAACCAGTGAATAGTACAGGATTTTTAGCGTCTTAGCATCAGTAAAATGCAAATATGTCCGCATAAGAGCGTAGAGGGCCGTAGAGGCTTTTGATACTATGTAGTCAATGTGGGTATCAAAAAGAAGCTTATCATCGTTGTAGACACCCAAATCTCTCACAATGGTGTCGCGAGCCACTGTCCCACCTCTTAATGAATAATTAAATTGAAATAAGTTACGTTTACGACTATAAGTAACGAAACTGCATGCAACTTGTTCATTATCCAGTGTTTAAGATTAAAAATAAACGAAATAAAAAATATAATGTAAACAATAAATATAAATTAAGTACTAATTGAAACAGATAAAAATAACGCTATCTTTATCTACACATTCAAGTGAATATATAACCGCAAACCAAGACTGTAAGTAAGTGTTTAATTATCTTGTCCCCAATGGCACTGTTAGTTTTAGATTCGCACTAATGGATAATGTATTTGAATTATATAAGTGTTAAGATAAACTGGTCACGAGGTTCTGTACTCACATATTAATAATTGTTAAATACGTGCTTCGTTGCTTTCCCTTTGGACTTTGGATTTGTCGTGTACACCCAGTATAGATATCGACATCAGCGCAACTACCGATCAAAAGAAATAGCAAGTATTTATATTTAAGTCTATATTAAAGAAAGTATTAGGTATATCATTAGGTATTAGACAAAACAAAAAATGTCCACACGGCCAACGACATACTCAGATATATACGAACATGGCAAAACTCTCGTGCGGAATGCTTTATTGCATTGCATACATTAAGGCATATGCCAAACCGTAATTGGTCAAAATGAAGAGTACAGAATATATGGAACTGCTTTGCACTTTATAGATTTCCAGGGTGTGTGTGATTGATACAAAATTATATTTATGGTGATACGTATTCTTAGATATACACATATTTATTGATTACTTTGATGATCAACTGCAATGTGTTAGCAAACTTTGATTAATAAAAAGTCACCAATTTTTAGATTTGTAATTCCAAATGATAAATAAAGTAAGCGACCATCCTTCATATTTTTTGTGAATATTTGGTGTTAAATACTATTCCACAATGGTTATTATGTGAATGGAAATATTATATCAAAAATCTCTTTACATTTCAGATGAAACGAATTTAGGTCTAATTTCTTCATTCAGAAGTCCGTTCACAAAAAAATCACGAAGAATCTGCCCGAAGGAGCTATACATACCTATATATACAAATATGCCATAATACTACAATGAACAGGTGTTTTCCATAAAAATGTTTTTTTTTCGTAACGGACGGACGCCAAAGAAATTCTTTCATTAACAAAACACAAAGACCACCGAGTAAGTAGGCAGTATTTCTCTTCCCAAATTGCCTATAAATTTTTATTATGGCCCCTCTTATTTGAGGTACAGAGGTTTCCACATAAATAGCCTGTTTTATTATGGAAAAGTTGCTTGTGACGTTATGATTCCAAAACAGTGACAAAAAGGCAATTGTTTTCTGAACGCAGTATCAATAAACATTGGTATACCAATAAGAGAGAGAGAGGATCCCTTATTTAGATGATAAATAATCACGAAAAGATGAATAAAATTATTTGTATTCACAATAAAAGTCGTCGTTGAAAAGAGTTGCAATTTCATCAAATATAAGTATTTTAATAAAATGTTTTATAACTTTCAGAATTACGGTATTAGAGCGATATTATTTAATCCCCTTGTGTATCTGAGATACAATGAAAATAGGATATTAACATATAGGCAACTTTGTCTAACTATACTACTCTGCCAAGAAAGTAACGGGAGAAGATCAATAATATACATACAAAATGTTTGTTATTTATCCGAATTTATTTTATCACCTTTAAAGTTTGCTCCTTCAGAAACGATAGACTTACGCCAACGAATAATCCAATCATCAAAACATTTTTTAAACGCGCGGTGAGAATTGAGTTCAGTTCTCACCGCGAATTCGCCTTTATGCCTTCTACCGATTGAAAACGGGTGCCACGAAGTGGTAATTTGAGTTTAGGAAAAAGAAAGAAGTCGGCTGGAGCCATATCTGGTGAATATTTTAGTTGCTCGATGGTATTCGTTGAGTGTTTGGTCAAAAATTCGTTCACAATGATGTGCGAAGGCGCATTATCGTGGTGCAAAATCGAAGAATTTTCTTTCCACAAATCTGGCCTTTCCCGTCGAATTTGCTCTCTTAAATGCCACATAACGCTCAAATAATACTGTTTATTTACCGTTTGACCTTCCGGCAAGAATTCCGGGTGCACAACACCGCGATAGTCAAAGAAAACAGTCAACATGCCTTTGACTTTTGATCGACTTTGGCGTGGTTTTTTCAGTTTCGGTTCAGTTGGAAGGCGCCACTCCAGCTTGCATGTCAAACTCGTAAACCCACCTCTCATCACCAGTAACAATGCGTTTCATGAATGTTGGGTCGGAATTGACTCGTTCTAGCATGTCCTCAGCTACTCTCATGAGATTGAGTTTTTGGAGAAAATTCAGGTCTTTTGAGACTAGCCAAGCGGTAACATGTTTCATACCCAAATGATTAGTTAAAATGGTACGGATCGACTCGTGAGATACAGAAAGTTCGGCGGCTATCTCTCTCAAAGTTGAATGAGGATTTTCAGTCACTATTTCCTTTACTTTTGCTATGTTAACTTCAGTTGCAAACGTTAATGGCCTACCAGAGCGAGGCAAATCCTCCATTACATCGCTTTGTACTACTAATAAGCCCGTGTTTTTAATAAAGTCAATTCACCGTAAGCCTTCTGTAACATTTTCAGTGACTCCAAACATTGGCGATTCCATTGGCGATGCAAAATTTTAGTCAAACTCTTTGTTGGATATTTTTGTCCATTATGAAATTCGCAATACACACTAGATATAACTAAACACAACACTGTAATTAATATAAATAACAGATGCAACTCATACTCCGCGCCAAAATGGAAAACAACAACCAAAAAAAAACAAATATTTGTATTTGGAACCATAAACTCCATTCCCGATACTTTTTTGAGTGAATGTAGATCTGTTTGTACCAAAATGAAATTTCTCAAATAATAATAACTGCCACTTAAAATGTAGGCTATTGTAAGCCATAATTATTCAGATCGTATAATAATATATATTTATTTCAAGCTCATTACTGACTACATCTTGCATTAAAATTATAAAAAGACATTTATTTCTCCACGGCCATCCCCATACAAAAAAACACCATAGATGGGATAGGCCGTTAAGTGGGCCAAATGCTGATTTGTGGATATTTGCAGATGCAGCCGGATTATCGACTAAAGGGCTTCCCAAAGCACGAATGAGCTCAGAATAATAAAAAACTGTTAAATACTAAGTGTTAAATTATGGGGCTGAAAATCGGTCGACATCACATGTTATTTTCATATGTTGGATATGCCATTTAGTTGGTAACACCACATGCGTTGCTAATATTATTTCTTGTGATTTTGCATGCAAATTTAAAAAAAATTCCTGCGTACCTTAGCACTGGTAACCAATTTTTCTTTACTAATACAATTTACATTCAACTTAAATCTCCAACATAACCGCAATACTTAATCAAGATATTCAGTGACAAAAGATAAGGAACACATGTAAATTAAGGCGGCAGTAGCCAATCAGTTGAGATAACAGCCATTACCCAAACGGACCGAATTCTAACCTCGCCGAAGTAATACGGACGTGACACCACTAGCAACACAAGAGTTCTTGGGAATATTAATAATGTGTTTATCGTATTTAAAAAAAATCGAAGTGTCAACCTTGTTGACTCATATTCGTGCGACGCTAAGTCCAGTGATGTGTAGGTGTCGCCACCACACTTCAATCAAATGTTAAAAATAATAAACCCTTTTCGGTACTGTCCAAAACGTTAAACACAACACAACCAGTATTTCTGAAGATACAAAACTCTGAAGCAACGACTGTCAAACTGCTCGATATTAAATTATATGGAGCCTGCTCCGGCCGGCCGCGAAATCAAATCACAACGGGCTTTGCAAGTCAATAGTAAATATTGCCTTCCAGTATTGCAGCGATGCTATTGTAAAGATAGGCTTCCTAAAGACATACTCTTACTTCGCCAGATAATATTTGTGAAAATTGCCATTGCTTATAACGCCATTATCCAGAGGTCAAACATATTATTACGCTCAAAGCTTAACTCAAAATTAATTTAAATTTCTGACAGTAAAGATGGAGATGACAGAGAAACTATACCCTCATAGCATAACTTTGTTTTATCATTAGGACTACAAAAATTGTGATAAAAATCATATCCAGTATCATTTTTACTTAACAGTCAATACTATTCATATTTGTAATCATAATTTGTCGCAGTATTATAATAAAAATGAAAAATAATACTTTCCTTAACAACCATAACTCCACAATAAATCATTAAATTATTTTGTAAATATTAGAACTGCTGCACACCTTGCATCGATCGAAAGGTGAATAGTGAAGCACCTCTGTGTATGTACAAGCAAGGTACAACGACAGCCCAATTTTTTTTTTAATAAATCGCCGTGGTGAATGTATGTCGGTTCGGAGATAGTTTGTTAGTCTAGAAAACCACTTTGGTGGCTGGCTACTCTCAGCTAGAGGCCCATCTAACGATATCGCCGCCCCAAACCCCGGTGGCATTGTAGTGGTCATCTGCGACCAACAGCAATCACATATCAAAAAAGACTATCCACTAAGGGCAATACATAATAGTTCGCATTCTATATTGAAGCCTCAAAACTATGACCAGAGCCTGAGGTCTACTGAGGTTTCTAAAACTAACATCAAAATATATTTTATAAAGTTAGAGAGAAAAATAGTAATAAGTTTTTACTTATTATGATAATTCTGATTTACATACATTTTTCATCATGGTAATAGCATTTAATAGCATTTTGTTTGCACTGGAGTAACAGTTTCGCTAAGTAGGGTATTTCCTGAAAAAGAACTGTCAGGAGCCAGAGAGGAAGGTTGGCACTTCATTACTGCTGTTGGCATGTGATTTGTGACACTTTACTGAAGATTAATCAATTATGTGCCACTTGTGACAAATTCTGTTTCAGCAAAAACAATTAAGACTCTTCCTTAGCACGATGCTTACAAAATTATCACATGACAAGTACAAGGTCCCTCAGATTACGTGGATGTTTAGACGAACACTTAAACTAACCAACACGTGATGATTGCTTTTATATACAATTCTATGTGATTATTGCTTTTATAATATATATAATTTATATAATCAATTCATTGTAAAGAAATATATATATAAAAAAAGGTTTTTTTCATATTTATATTTTTGCGGAACCAATTGTTACAATTTTTTTGCTTTATAGCTTATTTTGTAATTACTACATTAAAAAAATAAATCTATCATAAAATATATTGGTGTCATATCAATTATTCTGTTATGTAAATCCTTTGATCAGACAACGCTAGCTCTTTCTTACATAGTCGTATATTTGTCTGTCTATTTATGCGCTTAGTTCTTAAGTACACAACGGATACAGCTTCAAATTCCAATACATATAATTATTCCAATATATAATAAAAATTTATTCATAAAGATAAGTTCTTCTTTGAGATTATATTCAAATCGATTGACAAATCGACAACACCATGATATATTATGACAAATTAAATTTGCTTTTTTTTACATACAATTGAAACAAACGTAATTTTCATTTGGTTTTTTTCAAAATAGAAATCTATCAAGTCGACCATTATTGATACTGGAAGCTTGCATCAGATATTTTATTTAATGCTGATACGAAATAATTAACAACATTTGCCAAATATAAGTTTTTGTCATTACGTTAATAAATAACTTTTAATATATTTAGTTCTAACATTTCCGCGCACATTACACATTTGAATAAAAAAATTTTTTGCGGATCTTGCGCGTAATTTATTTTGTATTTTCTGACGTCCCGACTCCTTCACAGGAGCCGTGATCACTGACGTCCCCCTGTCTAAGTTTCTTTCGCCAGTTCTTCTCGGAAGGGCCTCCCAATTTCCGAACTGGTAGTAGACTCAGTAAACTTTAAATCTATATACTTATAATAAAACTGTAGAGGTCGAATTTATTTACATAGAAAAAAAAAGCTTCAAACCAAGTCAGTGGGATGTAAAAAGAGGAAAAATACCAAAAAATGCTTTTTTTTATTTTTTATTTCTCTGTCTGTTTGTCTGTGTATCTGTTTGTACGGGCTAATCTCAGAAATGGCTAGACCGATTACAATGAAATTTTGCATGGTGATACCT
Source organism: Calamotropha paludella (assembly GCA_927399485.1). Lineage (NCBI taxonomy): Eukaryota > Metazoa > Arthropoda > Insecta > Lepidoptera > Crambidae > Calamotropha > Calamotropha paludella. The sequence continues at coordinate 10,598,138 of OV656803.1, read as the reverse complement.
TATTTCCCTGGTCAACATCTTAGATACCTTTCATTCAAAATTTCAAAATTAAAGGGATTCCGTGGGATAGCAAAAAAACCTTGGACATCTTAATACACACAACTTATTTACTTACCTTATGCTGATACTTTATATTACCGCTCGAATTAAGTATAAATTCTATAAAAGTGACGGGATTCAGCGCCTTAGCCGATGAATGCGTCAGTGATAGTCCACACCGCTTGCGTCATTTATTTGCTGTATTACTGGTATTTTGTGATCTTTCGAATGCTGAGCAATAGTGGCTTAAATATCAAGAAAGATTAGCGGATGACTTTTTTATGATTATAAGACAAAATATTGACGATGACTTTAACCATAGATTACAAGATATTGCTTTCAATCAATGCTTAGTAGCTTTACAAGATTTAGTTACATTTGTGGGTGGTGATTCTCTCCCTCAGTATGGTTTGCCAGCGCTGACCATAGAAGGGGAACGTATTAATAGAGATTACGCTGCGGAAATAAATTATGATCCAGCTGAACTAGCTGAAACTTAACGAATCGAAGCCCACAGTCTTACTGTAGAACAGCGCACTGTCGACCGTGTATGTCATAGTATTGACAATACTATAGGAGAAATTATATTTCTAGATGTACCCGGAGGAACGGGAAAAACCTTTCTCACTAAAATAATCTTGGCACAATTACGAGCTTAAGACAACATAGCTCTTGCTGTGGCGACGTCTTGAATAGCAGCCACTTTGTTACCCGGCGGTAAAATTGCTCATACGATGTTTAAAATCTCCATAAATTTGGACATAAGTGAACACAAGCAGTGATAAAGCGAAGTTTTAACGAGATTGCTGTTTAATTATCTGGGACGAGTGCACTATGGCACACCGCATAGCAGTAGAAGCAGTTAATAGAACTCTCAGAAGTATCCGTCAAAATGACGTCAGAACGATGGCGTAACGATGCTCTTTGTGGGGATTTTATACATACGTTGCCAGTAGTACCACGGGAAACAAAAACCGACGAGATAAGAGCATCCTTTGGCGACACGTCACAAATGTGCACTTAACAGTGAACATGAGGGCGCGGACAGGAGACAACACAAATGCGCAGGAATTTATTGATTTATTGCTAAAAATTGGCGAAGGGCAAATTGTGTTATCTGAAAATCTCTGTTAATTCAATTGAAGAACTTCTCTCTTCCCTCTCTGGCTTTGCGAAAGACCAATTTTGACTCCACCAAATGAGCAAGCCGCAAGAATCAACTTGGATATACTCAACAATGTTGAAGGAGAAGTAGTTGAGTATACTTCTATTCACGGAGTAATGGAGCAAGATGGCGCTACCAATTATCCCGTTGAATTTATTAATTCTCTGAGCGCTCCTGGGCTTCCAGCACACAAGATTAATTTAAAAACTGGCGTCCCAATCATTTTGTTGAGAAATTTAAGTCCCCTAAAATTATGCAACGGGACAAGACTGAAAGTGACTTCTCCGCAGCGTAACATAATAAAAGCGGAGATTTTGGTGGGATATGGCGTCGGTGAAAGAATTTTATACCACGAATTCCACTGATTCCCAATAGTTACCCATTCCATTTCAAACGTGTACAGTTCCCGGTGAGTTTGTGTTATGCAATGACTATAAACAAAGCCCAAGGGCAGACGCTACGTGTTGCCAGCGTGAACCTCAGCGTCGGCTGTTTCTCACACGGTCAGCTCTATGTCGCTTTCTCCAGTGTAAGTCAACCAAACAAACTGTTTGTTTAAGTTCCGAACCAAACCACATCGAACGTTGTCTATAAAGAGGCAATATAAGGTACTAGTTACATATGGTACGGAGCCCTTCGTGCGCGAGTCCTATTCGCACTTGGCCGCTATTATTTTTGCTGATCGTGTCGATCAAACGACCTCTGTGGCACAGTGGTCATTTATGGTACCGCAAGTGCCTTTGGCCTGCAGGGAACCGGGTTATTGAACCCGGTGATTGCACTGGCCAGGTTAAGTTGGATATTAATATGTATCCAATTGTTCACATTTTCTATTTATCTACAATTTACGCATTAATCCAAACTTTTCATTTTTTTTGCTGTCAGTTAACTGCGTGATAAAATCAGATACACGCAGACGAAGTCGCGGGCAACAGCTAGTATATAATAAAAAGGTGTTCCGATAACATTTTATAGTACTCAATTTGATTGAACAAAGACTTATTAATAAAAAAGCACTTCGTTCTATGAATCCACGAAATTACTATTAATAAATCTTTACTACAAATTTCATTTCAACACTTTTGCATTGCTTCTGAGAAATGCGGTAGACGGAGAAGAAAACCATTTGAAGTACTTATTTTTTGTTAGATTATAAATATGTAAAGAAATATAAGCGAATCATTTTGATTTTCCATTTTTCAATTAAGGTTCATTCGGGAATCACAACAAGTGCTCCAATTTTAATTAAAAATGAAAAAAAAAGCGTAGCCAATTTAACTATTAAGCTACAGAGAGGACTCACATCACTGGGACTTGGAAAATTGTCCAAGTAGACGTAATTGTATCTCTTTTAGTCGTGAAATTATATTCTTGGCTTAAGAATATTTATTTATTTTCTACCTTAGATATTGACCTAGAGTTTCTTCGTACCTTATCCTGATCTAGTCTTAAATATCTTGCTGTTTCACGCTCTTGATTGTCTTTGTCACTCAGTTTCACGTGAATTTAGGATATAACTTTTTCTTTTTCGTTAGGTTTTAATTCTGAAAAATGTCAAAGTGAGCTTGCTTGAATACAAAATGCAGTTATTAATACAATAGAAAACAATGGTATATTTCTTAATAAGTTATATAGCCTCAAAGGTTCAAATGTTTACTGCCCACCACTTTACAAATATTATAAACTTTAATAAACACACATATGTATGTGTTAGCTTTGCCTTTCATGTAACAATAATTCATTAGGATAAAATCTTAGTCAAAGGTTAGTTAATTGACAAAAACATTTTTCTGACTTGAAAAGCGTACCTATGGCGTTTTATTTTCTTTGCATCGAGAATTCGTCGCTTCGGTGCATACAAATATGATTCACTTTATACTGACTAACATTTTTCATAGCAGTCCAATAGTGCGGCAACTTTTTCATATTTCCAAAAAATGGCCCACATAAACAATGGGAACTTAACGAAACCATAACAGTTTTATTATTGTTTGGCAACACGGTGCAATGTCTAATCCGGCCTGTAGCATCATAAAGTTGCTAATAAAAGGTCTTACGGTCAAAAAGCTGTCGTGAAATGGACAAGAATTATACAAGAGCCTTTCTTTTTCAATCTTAATGCAATAAAAAACTGTATATTAAAAAGGCACGGCGAAAACCATACTACGGAAAAGTCAATCTTAGACGTAACAGTTTAAAAGTCTTTATGACAATTTCAACCCTTAGATTTAAGTGAAGTACAAATAAAAATATATTTAAATTGATAAATGAAGTTTGTAAACGAGAATTAATTGTATCAATACGTTAATATTAAAGTTTGAGACTTTTAAACTTTTTTAAGAATTCATTTTTTGCTTTTGCTCGACGCATGATAGTGATGTTTGTTTTTAGACTTTAATGTAATAGATTGTGTTACTTATTTCATGAATAATAGATATGTGTTACTTATTTTTACAATGTACTCGGATCACAGTAAAAATCTTTCACAGTTGAAAACAAGATCACATAGTATTTAACGCCAATAGCCCAAAATTAACAGCAAATATATCATAAAAGGATCAAGGAACAAGTAGAAATGAAAATATCCGATTTTTGTGTCATAAACAAAACGATTAATACTAAAAACTTATGTCATGTAACAGAAAAAAACAAAAAGCACCATATAAAGAGGCAAATAATTAAATAAGTATTCAAAGCTAACAATTTTGTGATGTAAATGTAATGACCCTGGAAAATTTATGGTTTTTTTCAAATTTTTTTTATAAATTGTCTCTTTTTTATTCAGTCTAAATATAAATAATAGACCCAAATCATCATTTAAAAACTTGTGAAATAACAAAAAATATCAAATAACTGACCTCATCTCCCTTAATAGTACTTGTTTAAAATTTCTTTGTTTGATTTATTGAGCAGTCATCCGTATTAAGCCGGCTGATAAACACTTGGAAAAACTTCCGGCGTACCGTTTAACAAAATTAAAAACTTTTAGGTAAAATATCTTTTAAGTATCTTTTAATTCACTCAGACAAATTTTGCAAAGAAAAGCTTTTGTAAATACATAATACATAATATATTGCACACGGATTCATCGTCGTAAAATTGGCGGCGTATTTATATTATACTTGTCATTTTTTTCGTAAACAGATCTTTTACTATCAAACCATCAAAAAATTGTAAAATGATATTGTAATGCTCGATTTTACTATTGTTTCATTTTATTTTATCAATCTTTGCGAAGCTAACAGCTAGATTAAATTACAGTTAATCTAATTAAATGTAGAAGACCAATCAAAAGCTTCCACTTTTGCGTTATATATACCTATATAAAACTATATATGTTTAACTATTTTCAGAGGAAATAAATGAAACAAAATATATGCCTATTGTTTGTTCATAGGTGTATAACAAAACAGATCCTTAGGCAAAGTAGCGCTACAAGTAATAAAAATTTACTCAAATAAGAAACAAAACATAAGTACCTATACATTGAATTGGATTTCAATTCTTGTCGTCCTCCATAAATTAGGGGAAGATACCTAATTCAATCAAACTTGTTCGCAACTCGAAGTGTTCGAGACTTCACGGTTTTATGAGATTGGAGGCTGTTAAAAGTCGTAATTAACACTTAATAGCTATGATGCTTCCGCTTTTCTTGTACTGTAATAACTTTTAGAGCTGTTAAAAAAGCTACTCTTTCTGTATCCTATGTAACATATAAATTTTATCATCCTTACCAATATGAAGTGGAATATCTTGCCCACATCTCTGTATTCTAATAAATGCCTTCTGTGGACTTCTAGTTACGACTAGATAAGCTTGTTTCATCCTAGATAGTAAATTTGTGGTCACCAGACACGATGATTGACACTTTGAAAAAAAGTATTTCGTCTCAACGCATTTTTTGGAAACATATTAAACAGGAACGCTTTATTCATCAAAACAAAATTAATAGAATATTCCTATATTTTTAGTAGTTCATGCTTATTTTGTTCTGGCTCAATCAATCTTGAGGCTTTGTCGGATTAGATAGAAATTGTTCAGTAGACACAAAAACTTGATAACTTGATAACTTGTCTTACAACTTCTTTTAGGATTTCATGTGTTCGTTCAGCAAGTAATCAGCCTTAATTAACTTAATTAAAAGTGATCAAAGTTCTTTTAGTTATCGGGAGTTTTTAGACCATAAGTTCAAACATTAAGGTACTAGTGTCATAGATATGTAAATGCACCTATTTAACTTCCAGTTCAAATGAGTACATTTGCGTATGTTGCGACCAGTCTTACTATATACTAATAGACAACAACTGAATCAATAGTTCACTGAACACAAATCTGTTCATAAAAATAAATATATTTAGCAAAACAAAATATTCCATCATATATCTTTTTTTTTTAATAACGCTTTAATGTAATTTACAGTACATTATTTCAACCTGCACGACAGCAGAAAATGTTTAGACAAAAATAATGCCTCAAATTCCTGTAATACTGGCACGTAGAAATATTGTAGCTGGTCGTAGCACGTCGTTGATGGGCTACGAGCGGTCGTAGCGAGTGAGTAACCCACGGTACGAGGATATAAATTAAAGAGTGCATTCGGTTATATCACTTTAAAGTACACAAGCAACAACTTTAGAGATGTACAATTTAGGAGCATTGTACTTATATTTGTACGATGATTGTTTACACAAATGTTTTTACACATTAAATCAATGTAATCTCCAACCCAACTGCCAAGCGTGGAAATTATGTCAAAACGCCCTATTTTCAAATCTTTTAGGTAAAATAATGAACTGACATAAGTAATAAGAAACTTTTAACGAAAATAATAATATAAAAAATAACTTAGTTTCATTTCTCTGAGACCGATAATTTGGAGAGGAAATAAGTAGAATTTTACAGGCTATAACTTTTCAAATTTATTATCTTTATTATGAAACAATTAGAAAACATCACATACAAAGCAAAATAAATAGAATAAATAAATGAAATACGTCAAACTTTTCACAAACTATTTTATGTTTACAACTTGTCCGCATAATATTAAATTTATAACCTACACTATAAGAACTTTCTCGTTTACTTCAATTGAAATGATTTATTAAGACAATGAAAAATTCTAAGCATTATTCCCGTAGCTCACAAATAGTTGTGTGTGCTTGTGAAAACAACTATTTGATTACCAGCTCGCCGGTCTATTGAGGATAATTTATCGAAATCTCATCTTATCTCAATCTAATGCACAACGAGCCAACGGGCAAATCGCGTTAAAATAAGTGATCCAATAGCGAAGTTTACTTTGGCTTACCAATGGTTTTATACTGTTACCGCTAAGAGGCTCACCAATTGATCACTACTTGAAGTCAGCCTTATAATAAAATAGTTTGTATCTTCACCCTACAAAAAACGAGGAACATAACTGGAACATAAACTAGATTGTGCTAGTTTTTGAAAAATAATCGAAAAGAAAGAAAGAACAGAAAAAAAAGAAATAAATGGTTAATAATCACATCAGTCCGCTTTTTTCCTTGTTACAGGAGCACATGAAACTTTTCTAAATTATTTTTTTATTTGATTCAGTTCAATTTGATAGAAAATTTGCAACGCCAATTACTTCAAAAAACAAATGAATTACAACATTCTTACACTTTAAATGTATAATTCCAAAAATGTCATATAAAGACTGCTGTTCTAGTTCCATGTGTCATCTATCACTTTGCATGATACGTAACATTGCAGACGTTACATTTTTGCTCAAGATAGTCAAAAATTTAGTAGTCATTAGAAGTGGAGTAGTAATTGTCCTGATCTTCTTACTTATGAAAGACGGAAAATTACTTATACCTACTGGAGCGTCTTGTAACAATACATAAGCTATTTAGTATTCCTTCCGTGCACACGAACTATAAACAAAACAGTTTCCTCATTAGAGCCTCTACCGTCATTAATAAAGCTAATACCAACATTGATGTATGTAGCATATACACTACAAAATAAGTATTGTTAGAATTTACTGATTAGGTAATTGAACCTGATATTTCTGTTTTTTTATTAACAAAGAATAAATATAAACTTTTACATAAGTTCCACAGTTTTATGCCATATACATATATTAGTTAAGATATAAAATACGCATGTAAAAAAAAAAACACGCCCTCGAGCCCTCAGGTTGGTTGTTGGAGGTAGTTAGCGTTCAACATTGCTGGAAGGATACTTGCTCATAGTAGAAGTTGAAATACGTTTGTGAATTGCGAGGCGTCTGCCACCGTCTCGGTAGCTCAGCGCTTTGAGCATTTGGTGACCTCCTTGCATCTGACACCGCATTCCACCTCTTTACGTATATTTGCTTCATTGCAAGGAATGTCACCCTTTTAAAATATAGAATATTCCTGAAGGCTAGAGAACATAAGAGAATCACCAGCAGTGTCTGAGAGTGTAATGGGAGTTGTATTATATTAATAAAATAATAAATGATAAAGTGAAATAAGCCGTTTGAATTAACGAGATAAAGATCCCGGAGCGCGCGTAGGGCGCTACATGGTGGAGGCGCCGGGTATCTAACGTATACAAAGTATAAAGTATAGCGTATAGCGTTTATACTATATTGAACGGCGTACTTTGAAGAAAAGAAGCAAAGAAGTCATCATGGAGCGATTCGATGGACTATCTGGTGATGTGCACGATTTTTTTTATGAATTTGATGTTGTAGCTGCGGTGAATAGATACGATGCGGAGGCGAAGAAGCTTGTTTTGGGGGCTTATTTGGAGGGTCCAGCGTTTTTGTTTTATAAATCGACGTTGTCAGACACAATTACGTATTCAGATTTACAAAAGAAAGAATTAGTGATGAGTTTGCTCCAACTACGAACCCGATCGCCAATTTTTTTGCACGTTTACAGGGTCACGAGGAAGATGCGTTAACATTCTTTTATTCTTTAGAGAGCCTCGCATCGAAAGCTGGATCTGCGATTGATGAAGTGTGTTTCATCCAACATTTTATAAAAATTGTGAATTTTATTTAAAAGAAAAATTAGCCCCACAGATATATGCGACGAAGAACGAACTAAAAAAGGTGTTGAGACAGCTAAAAGATGTGTTTAGTGATGGTATTGCTGACTCTACTACACAGGGGAAACTCTCTTTGAACGAGAAGCCTGGTGGTTACATGGGTTATCCTCCTTACTCGCAACCAAATTACTCCCAGACCCGTTACAATTTTAGACCCAGACCACAATCTACGAAGGGAAATGCAGCCGGGGACCATACAAACGCACGTGTTTGGACGCACGCACCCAAACGAGCGGAGACGGTTGATGTTATTCAAGGGAATGATCAATCGCCATCACAACAAGAAGAAACCTCTCAAAAACGTGAGTTCGTTCCATTTATACGTGTAATGTGTCGGGATAAAAAAATTTGTTCTTTGATTGATACGGGCGCATCAGTCTCGGTTATATCAAAGTCCGTGGCGGATATGTTCGGAGAAATAATTGACGCCGGTATTCTGAACCTGAAGGCAATCAATGGTGTGAACTTGAATGTTCTAGGTAAAATAAGATCGCATATTATAATAGAAAATGTCTTATTTGTTCATAGTTTTTATGTTTTTAATAATATAAGTCAAGACATGATATTGGGACAAGATTTCTTGTATCAAAATGATGTATTGTTAAATTTTACGAATGGTCAAGTGCAGATAAATAATGTGGTTTGTAAATTTATGTTAAAGTCGGAAGTTTTAAGAATTGAAAACACCATTGAGGTCGTACAGTCAGCGACGAAAATTTTGTCGAAAAGCGATTATTTGTATTTTTGTAATTTAGTGCCGGAAAATGATAAATGTACATTTGAATCATCTGTCGCAGACAATGGAACAGAATTCAATGTATTTAAAGGCTTACCTCTTAATGAGCGCGATGAATTGAATAATTTAGTTATGAATTATCGGTCAGGTTTTGCATTTGATAAAAATGAGCTTGGCAAATGTAATTTAATGGGAGTAAAAATAGACAATATTGATGAAGTTCCGATTCAGAGGGCACCATATAGTGTCCAGTGAACAATATAAAATAATTTCGGAACAATTGGAAGAAATTAAAATAGGTAAAAGTCGCCCTCAATGTCCAGACAGGAATAAGGTAAAAGTAAAGGTGCCATGGCACAAATTGTCTCAAACAGTAGGTTTGGTAGAGAGATTTAATCAAACTTTACTCAATATGCTGTCTAAATATACACATATTGGACAACGTGATTGGTGTTCACAATTACCAATGGTGACATTTGCATATAATTGTGCGAAGCAAGCTTCGACAAAATATTCCCCATATTTTCTTGTCTTTGCTAGGGAACCAGTAATGGCTTCTGATGTGAACTTAAACCACAATATGCAGACATTAAATTTAGTATAAAGACAATATAGGCATGGATATAATTTATATAAAGCGCGTTTAAAACAAAAACATATATATGATTTAAAGGCATGTCCCGTGATTTATAATCGTGGAGAATTAGTGTTATTACATTGTCCGAAAAGAGTTACTGGAGTAAGCAATAAATTAAGTTGCCAATACAAAGGTCCTTATAAAATTGTGCGATGCTTTGATAATAACAATTATATGATAAAAAAGCTGAGTACTTCTCAAAAACTATTAGTTCATGTGAATAGATTAAAACTGTTTAGATTAAGATAAGTATATTTTAAAATATACATTGAATGGACCATTCGTAAAATTAAAATTTATAGAAGTTAGGATTAGATTAAAATTAGAATTAGATGTTATAAAGAAAAGTTTTGTTTTGTAATATATATGTTATTAAGATTACTTATATGAATTTTCTCACTTAGTCTATAAAAGGAAAACAATGTTTTGCTCAGTTATTTTAATAAATGGTTAATCTCTCAATAAGATTTGATAATCTTGATAATGTTGGGAATTCCTGTTGTTGTAAACTTGTATTATAGTTGTAATTGTTCTGTATTGATGCTTTATAACTTGTTCCATGGTTCCTGAGATGCTGATTACTCATTCAACTAAGACTGGAGATGGTCACTGAAGAGAGTAGACAAATGGACCATTCATACTGGCACAAATCATCATGAACACTGAAAAAAGAAAAACGTTTTAGCTAGGGTCTTTGTTATGAAAGTAAATGTTATTATAATATGATAGGAGATAGGCTTGTGAGTTGGTCATTTCGTAGGAAAACTATGTAGTGGTACCAGGTCCAATTATCCCATAAGGAATGGATGTCAGATTTTGGTGTCTGACAGGTATCATTCTGGTTTAGTTGGGAAGAATATAGGTGAGTTTGGTGAGGTAGGTATAATTTAAATGATAGCTTGACGGTAAAGTTTTAAATATTTCGCAGTGTTACTGTCAGTTTTCTTTGTGGAATTTAAAGGCTCTCGTGTCCATAACATGCATTATAACACAAACAAATAATGTAAGTTTTTATTTGTGCATATAAAGTATGAATGGTATCGTACGTTTTAATTCTACGTAATGAAAACAATTACGTACTTGTCTTCTCTGAGGTGATCCGCTCATCAAGCAATTTGTTACTTGTTGAGTTCACTTTTCTATTTTTGGTGCTTCTCACAAAGATTTTAATATAATTTTCAATATAGTTTTATAATGACTTGTGTCAGATTTGACAAATCTCGGACCACAGACTAATTAGAGAACAAATTAATTTTTTTTTTAATTTTGTGGCCAGTAAAGGAAAAGGAGTTAGGTATTATATAGCCCGAGTCTTAAATGATTAATTTTAAATATAATGTTAAAGGGCATATAATAATTCGCAAATATATACATGACGTGCATTTTCTTTTTATCTGGGATTTGAAAGTATAGGGTTTTTCCAACCATAATCTTTTTCATGGATCAGGTTGTAAGAGCCAGTCTAGTAGCAAAGACCGTCATGTCAATTGTTAGTTTCCCAGACAGGCAGGTAGTTAAGCAGTAGAATGTTTAGTGAACTTCTGGTGATTTGGAAAAAATATTTATCTGTTACATAAATTATTTTTTTAACGGTACGGGGGGAATGTGGTGACCTCCTTGCATCTGACACCGCATTCCACCTCTTTACGTATATTTGCTTCATTGCAAGGAATGTCACCCTTTTAAAATATAGAATATTCCTGAAGGCTAGAGAACATAAGAGAATCACCAGCAGTGTCTGAGAGTGTAATCGGAGTTGTATTATATTAATAAAATAATAAATGATAAAGTGAAATAAGCCGTTTGAATTAACGAGATAAAGATCCCGGAGCGCGCGTAGGGCGCTACAGTAGCTCAGCGCTCAGAGCACTCGCCCGTCGAGCGAAAGGTCGTGGGTTCGTATCGTACCTGAGGGCTCGGAGGCGTGGTCGTTTTATTTTTTACATGCCTATTTTATATCTTATAGAAATATGGCATTGTGAATGAAAAAAATAAAAACATATATAAGTTCTTTACTGTCAGTTTATAAACAGATATTCTGAAAAAATGTTGCAATAAAATTAAAGAATTATTGTCTACTAAAGTGTGATTATGATCAAATCGAAGTAAAAACAGAATTTATGTTGCTACATTAACTATTCTATATGCCGATAAATAAATTGTCCTTAATTATTTTCTTCAAACATATTCTCTTATGAAATTTTGTTATAACCTGGTATTTTTTATGCTAGCAAACTATTATGAAGCGATAAAAATCCGTTTTATGTTACGTTTAACTTAGTTTTGCAGTTCACTCCTGCTCCGTCGATACTTTTATGTGAACCAATTTCACTGGAATCTCGGGACAATCATTAGTACCAATTTTACCTAAAACTACTATAATGAAGAATTGGATTAAATGAAAGTGTTAAAATATAAAGAATGAAATATTACTAATCGAAGATCTGTTTTATTATCAAGTACTTGTCAAGACACACAGTCTTTAGAATTAACCCAAGAATAATATTTGGACGGTTTACAGTTTAGGCGAGCGATAGATTAAAATCTTTCGAGGCAATAACATAAGTTAATAACGAATTACACGACAGTATATCTATACAAATAAATAAAATTGGAGTGTCTGTTTGTAATATTGAAATAACCATTTTTTAATACATGGTATATAATAACATTTTTTACAATTTTTGTCTCTGTCTGTATGTTTGTTCCGGCTGATCTAATCTCTGAATTAGCTGGGCCGATTTTGACGTGACTTTTATTGGCAGGTAGCTGATGTAATAGGGAGTACTTTTTATTTTAGAAAAAATCTTTTATTTTTGGTAAATAAAGTAATATTGCAATGTTAAAGTAAAGTCCAGTACCGCACGCAGCTCACGCGCATGCTGCCACTGTGCCGTCACATCGGGCGCCTCCCACCACTTCTCCCACCAACGAATCAATATCACAAAGGCTGCCTCTCGCGCGGGCTCAGAACGCGCGAGCGGGCTATTGCTGACGATTTGTGTCTCAACGGCTTCATTTAAAAATTGATTTCCAGTGATTATATCATACCTTTGGTTGATAGTATGATTTGATTGAAAAAAATATAGCAAATTAAAATTACTGTGCCACAGCAACGCGTGACCGTCAGCTAGTCTAATATAAGTAGCAAAACCGTAACCGTAAGCATAATAGTTACGATTAAATAATAAAGTTTGTGTTATACGTCCTTTCCTCTACTTTGGAAAACATGGAATTGACATAATGTTATTTTTACACTGGCAGTCAATTTTTTTTTAAATATTTGTATTGTTTTCTTTATTTTTATTGCAAAAAATTATACTCTTTATGCAATAACAGCAATGTGTAGTATTAGAATTGAGGTAAAATTTTTGAAAACTTAAATTCGTTATTCAAAGCAGAAAGTTGAAAGCTATTTTATATACAATACGGCGATTTGCTTGCCAATTTGTTGTTATGAGAGCTCGGGTATAAATTAAAATGTAATCCTTTCAATTCAATCGATATCTTATCTAAGTTCAAAGATTTTGGTAACATAAACAGATAAACCGAATATTATTCCGTAGATACACACGCACAGAATATTATTATAGTCCTTAGGCAAAATAAGGAGGAATAATTAAATTAAGGGGAAAGATTTGTTTAGCTGATTTTCCTATTATAACGTCAAGTTCATGCCCACCACTATATTTTTTTTTCTTTATGATTATTTACACTTTCATTGTATTGAAAATGTATTATTCACCTTTAAAACAGAGACTATTCAGTCGATTATGTCCGCTGCTTGGAGTTGTTTGATACACGTGTTTGTAAGTCAAATCTGTGTTTTCAGCAGTGCTTTTAAGATATTACCTTCTAAATTTAGTTCTTTCTTTTTACATAAAGTTAGTGAGTATCTTGGGATTGTTGGTACTCGTTCATATATTTATTTACGTATTATTGTATATCACCATCTAGAAGTTGTAAGATTAGTATTAGTCCAATATGAAACCGGAACCTCCTGATCCCCCGACATTGAAGCGTTATCACCCCCAATATTCTCCCAATCATCCATAGCTTAAGTTAACTCTCGCGAGCACAAATTGTCATCAGATTCAACGCCCAACTCTGACAAAAGAACTAGGAACGTAAACGACATAAACATCTCAGAATCTATGCAATCTATTTACACACACCCAAGTCTCTCAACCCGTCAAGGAATCCCGCTAACGTAAACGTAGTTTACATTAACAGAGAAGACGCCGACCCGGCTGCGAGAACTACCATTCGATCAATTAAGTTTTGAAAATTAGTCCATAAACACAACATAGACAATATTGTTAGAGATGGAATCAGGAATGGAGGAAGAAACAGAATTTAAAACTGGCCTTGACGCTAACAAATTTATCTCTTCCGATTTTCTGAAAAAATATAACTATAAGGTATCCATACCCACATATAACATTACACGGATGGGTATTGTAAGGAATATTGCAGTTGACTGATCGCTTGATGAGTTTATTAGCTCCGTTGACCTCCCCGATGGATGTGGTACTATTTCAAAGGCTAGAAAACAGACAAATCACAGCCAATGATAAGACTACTTGGACTCCCAACCAGACTATTGTTCGCACCTTTGAGGGTCATTTTTTGACTACTTAACTTCTCTCCCAGTAGATACATCAATTACCAACTATCCAATGCCATAATTGCTGTAGATTTGGACATATCAAGACACAGTGTTGGTCCAATTCCAGATGCTACTGTTGTGCTATAGGACACCCTAGAGATAGGTGTCCCATAATACAATATAAAAGCAGTAATGTCTCAAGAGAATGTATCATATTTGAAAGCCTCTGCCTTGTTTCCCCCTGTACGGCGTACATATGCACATGTGTCTAAAACCCCCAATAATCACAACCCTTCCCAGTCCACTTCACATGTTATCTTTCATCCATCCTCACCGTCTACTTCACACCGCAAGACAGCTTTATCATCCCCAAAACCCAGAACTCTACTGCCGAAAGGTTATGACAGGTTGACCCACCAATATCTGATTGCAGATATCCCCCTTCATTACTCATGGGTCTAACTTGGATAACCCATACTCCACCTCTAAGGAAGACAAATTCTCAAAACATATAATATCTCTCTTAACAGATATTCTTTTCAAGTTTGATGACGCCCTACCGCCCAACCTAGCTCACAAACTAAGTATTTTGAATAGTCTTCTTCCCAAAAATGGTTTCAAAAAACCCAGAGATGGGCACTTGCCAGTTTCTTTAGAACTGTAAAAGTGTCCATCCAAAGTCTCACGAACTCAACTATTTATCAATATTGTCATTTTACAAATGCATTGATTTTATCTGCGAAACCCTACATACCATACCCCGAAACACCGCTCAGGCAAAAACTAGGTTTCGCCTCCATGGTAGGATTCGGAGAACTCAGAAGCGGTTAAGTTGGAAAAACAAGCTGAAATTAAATATAATTTGAATATGACTCAGGACAATTTTTGAATATGACTCAGGACAATTTTACAATTTTACCTACCAACTTGCCTACCAACAAGTGGAGATTGTATTCTTTGCCTAGTTTTTTGTCCTTGAATTTTTTAAGTTATTTTATAATTTGGAACTTTAGAGAAATCCTTGGATACTTTTAACGCAGTACTTCGTGTATCTCTTACTACAGGACATTAGTAAAATTTCTGTGTGAAACGGAAAAAGCCACATAGAAAAAAATAGCGTGGACACAACATTCAACTTGATATATGTGTATCAAATAAGATTATGTGTTGTGTTAAGAGATGAATAATGTGTATTGGTTTATGTTGTCATGTACAAGAGAGGCTAGTAAGCTTACATCAACACTATTATATAACTGTAAGACAAACTGTCTGTCAGAGCCTTAGTATTTCGTAACATGGATAATGTGGCAACTATTTAAAGACAAATCTTATATTTCCTACATTCATAAAAGGTCGTATTTAGACATGTATTAGCGAATATAAAATACAATTTTATATTATACAAATTTTAATACATAGCTACAGACATCAGCACATAAAATGATAATTTGACAATTGAATTTTCTTATATTTCTAAAACATTATATATTATATTTTTGGGAAAAAAATGGAAAAAAAACATGTTTTGACTAACTACTGACTAAAGGTATAAATTGGATATTCTTTGTTTGTTTGATATAAAACAGATAAATGGCATAACAAAAATTATTGAAACTGAGTTTAAAATGAGAAACAGTTTGATAAATCGTACAACGTGATTTCAATTTCTTTCAATATACTTAGTCCGGCCATAAGTTCTGTAACAAATGAAAATGCAATTTTTATTTTATGAAGTAATGTCATATTACTAAAACTTTTATGTACTAATTTTTCGAAATTCGAAATAACCTTGGCTTTTATACAGGCCTTTAATCTGTCTGACCACGATTCTATGGATTTACGCACTGTTTCTGTGAGAAATTTGACCACTGCTTGCTCCAGAGATTTTTAAGAGACTAGATGTCGCCATATCGTTTAGAGCAAGCCATGTCCTCTAAAACTGACCATAATTTGCAGTCTAAAGGGCTGAGGTCTGGGCTTGATGAGGGCCAGTCTTCAGCTCGTATAAAATTCGAAACGTTGGTTTTAAGCTAGGCCTGGGTAGTTCGTGCCTTGTGACCAGGTACAGAGTACTGCTGGAAAGTCCACGGTACATTTTCGAAAAGTGTGTTGCTGAGAGGATTTACAACACGATCCAGATCTGTCTCTTGTTACACTTTGGCTAAAGTTTTCACTCCTTTTTCACAAAAACGTTCGACGAATTCTGGCTTTAACAGTCTTTGTAGTTCTAACAGCACGTGGCCGCCACTATCTTTGATGGTCTTCGACAGTGGAAGTGTTGTTATATCTATTGATAGTACGATATATGAACATACGGCTTATATCAAACTTTTGAAATATCTAAAATATGACCAACGGCTCCTATCCACTTTGTGCAAGGCGATGACTGCAATCCTATTTTCTTTAACACCCCATTACATATTGTAATTTGATAATGAACACGAAAAAATATGTGAAATGGTTCAAAATCGAAAAAAGATTTAAAAATAATAAACGTGTTCCTAAAATAATAAAAGAGTTGAAAAAAAGAAAAGGTTACAGTATTTCTGGCCAGACTAGTTATACAGATATTGACGATCTCTCTGATTTTACGCTATTATGGTTATAACTTGAGTAAGGGGAGAACCTGTTGAATTTCAGAAAGCGAGCGACTAGTCCCAGTGACTGATAATTTTGTACCGCCATAACTGATACCATCTCATTTTTAAAAGATCAAGATTCGCAAAAGATAATTCAAGTATGTTTGAGCCATATAAAAAGTGATTTGTGTATAGGTCTCTTGTCCTTATTTTAGTTTTGAAATATTTTCTAGATAGTGCTACTAGTCTGCTAAATCGCGTTATCGTTTCCTAACAGTCATTTAATAGGGACTCGAGCCAAGTTAATTTTGTGTATACCACGTTTTACACTGTAAACGCCTGGCACCTGCGGCACTGCGCCATCCCTTTACGGGGGCGCTATATCTCGATGTTCACGCTAGGCAATATCGAGCAAATAGATTTGAAAAAGGCGCACTTGATCAGCGCGCTCCAAGTGAGTGAGTTTTACATGGAACAAGCACCCGAGGCGGTCACGCTTAGCTCATATTAAATGAACGAAGTGGACTGCAAACCCCAGGTCCTATAGTCGGCACCGAAGGTGATGTGTCCGTACCTCGGGGGAGGCCGCTTATGGCTATTTTAATGGATAGCTGCTGCGGCGCCGTAAAACTATAGACTATTTTAAACAAAATTAGATATAAATATGAGGATTTTTTAAACTTTTTCGTGGGTACTCCCTGGAATACAGCAATTATTTAGATTTAAGGATCTTATTTCAACTTAATATTATAAGTAATCTGGGCATTTTAATATTATTTTATTACCTTTAATTAGTCATTATATGATTAAATATACCACCTAGTGTCCGTTTAGTGTTGCCTTGCCATATTACAAGTAGTTAAAACTATCAACTTGTGATAGGAACAATTTATCGTGCGGCACATTATGAAAAGTAAAATATTTTTAATAATAGACCATAAAATAAGTAGAAAAAATAATTATCCGTATTATTCATTTTATTCGAATAATAACACCAAAGATATCCGGATAGTAAATTTAGCGGATATCCGAATAATTCGGATATTCTGATATCCGGAATACTGTATAGCACGCCCTAAGCGCAATTTACCACGGACGGGCCATCCCTGTCGCCCGTTCCCAATCTCTCTAAGCTAACCCTCAAATTCTCCGCAGTCTCCACCCACACTAATTCTGCCCTTTTGCAGACGCTGCAGTTCGTTCTGCTGGAGAAGGCACTGTGTATGATTCAATCTACCGTCGAGCTTCGGCGAGAACCCACTCTCCCCCCGAAACGGCATTAACGTAGCCGAGGCGACATTAGCGTCACCTGTCCTATCGTTTCTAACCCAGCCAAGAAATGAAATGAGTGATAGCTCGAACCCGAATCCCTTACTTTAAATACGATAAAACCCCGTTTTACATATAATTCAGTTATGATATGTAGTTTTAGTAAAAAGTATTACATGGTTTACCTTCCTTCGCCTGAAACTTACAATCTCAGGCTGAAAATAGTCATGTTTTTTGAGATTACCACGTATTCAAAGGGCAGTGGATTGCTGTCAAAGTAGTATTAGCGTTAAGTTCAGTAATTGCGGTGGTGGGCTGGTACCTGAGTTGAGTTATTTTAAATCATCCTGGAGTGGGCACATAGTCATTAATTTAAACTAATATTATTAAAATATATTTTTACTAATAAAAGTCGACCAATACGGATTATATCTCGAATGTTGCCAGTTAAATAAGTAACTGTATGCAATTTGTAACAGTATGATTGACCTACAAAGTAAAATGGTTATAGAAATTAAAATTTATATGAGAAGCATATAAACATAAAAAAATAAACATAAACACTTTTTTATTTGGTAGTAACACAGGACATTAACAAACAACACAAAGACAGTACATAAATAATAATAATAAAAATTTAAACTAAAAGAAATAAAACGAAACAAGACAATTAAGATTAAACTAAAACTTTAAAACAACAAAAATAAAAACTTAATTTTAACTTAATAATTATGTCCCACGTCTGTACCAAATGGGTGACCAATTCAGCTTAATGTCAGCTTGAGGGCTGACGCTGATTTTCAATTGGCCCCCATTTCACCTTCTCTTGACACATGGATGCCCCCGCGGAGCATGGCAATACATTTAAGCAACAATAAGAAATAAAATGTAGTGATAATGCGCGGCGCCTCTTCGCTAGTGCAATGTGAGCAATACCGAGCGTCGGCGCCAGAATGGCGGGAAGCATGGCAGCAGCGACGGCGCAGCCACCCGGCGGACGACCGAACAGTCTGGAGCGCCGCACGGCAGAGTAAACACGTGCATTGTGGGTTGTGAAAAACGCTCAGCGAAGTGAAGCCGCGTCAGTTAAAGTGCAATTGCTTTTATATATGAAGGATAAAAAGAAATTATATATACAAAATTAAACTAGTAGAGGCGGAAATATCAAGCAGTGTAAGTATAAGTGTCTATCAACCCAATTGAAAGAATGCCAGCTCTTATCAAAGTAATTAGCTAAAATTGATAGTTTACAATATTTATTACAGACAACTATGCAAATATGATGAATATATGATGCAGAAATGTGACATTAAAAGAAGCTCCCAAAAAAACTGGAAGGTTTCATGCAATAATGAAAAGTTTCGTTCAGATAAACACAACAAAACAAAACCAAAACGCGGGCAATGAGCAGAAGGTATAGTATTAGTTTGAGTTATTTATTATATTTCATACGCGACACATCTTAATACGTGACTGGACTAAATAAGTAAAAATAGTAATATAAATATTAAAGTAAAAATAAATATTGAATTGTTAGAATGCATATTACCTCCTCAACACAGATCTGCAAAATCTGTGTACAAAGGCTATGCATATTGTGAATGTTACATAAATCTTCCCTGATTTCGGTATATGATATTATATCACTCCCATCCAATTAATATTAATTTAAAGTAAAGTGAGATTATTAAGTAATAAAGTGATAACATAAAGCATAAGGTAAAATTAAACCGAGTTTATTTAAATAGTATATTTTTAATGAATGATATATTTGACGTTAAATTTACTTATTACTTTTCAGTTCCATATATATATATATATATATATATATATATATATATACACATACACAACACATACACATATATATATACAAGGTCATTTTATAAACACCATCCAAATTTATATATTATATTCTTTGAAGAAAATAACGAAACAAGATTTTTTTCTTTTAATATCACTCAGTACTAAAATATTAAGTTAAGCCTACACAAAGTTATCCGAGGAAAACTACCGATTGCTGTCACAGTCACGCTGCGCACGGTGTTGTAGCAGATGATTACACGACCCCCGCCCCGCCCTCCCGTATTTCATTGATACATTACAATGATTTTCATAAGTTGCAAATTTAAACGAAAAAAAATAGGAACGTCAAATTGAAGAAGAGATAAGTTGATTTGTTCTTTGATTATAACAATATTAATCGATAACACTTTTAATAAATAAAAAATGAACATAAAAGTAAGCCACACCTTATGCACTTACGTCGCATTTTTTTAAATTTAATCAACTTATGTACAATAATTGGTTGGAGTAAAGCAAAGGGTGTTTCTTAACCACAGAATCTAAAAAAACACAGCGATCGCAAAGGCAATTCGCAAAAAAAAATGCTGTGCCAAAACCTTAGTACCTACCTACCTAAGTTATTTTTGTCTATTTTACACGATAGGATAAAGAAATGTATAATTAATAGTTCTAAAAATATTTTTGTGAAAAATTTCACAAGTCTTAGCCGCCCTGCACACATTTTGCTTTACTCCAACAAAATAATTAATTAAAAATCCAAACAAAATACACTTACATGAAGTTTGAAAACAATCACTTTACCTTAAAGTGTAGGTAATTTCTCTCTAAACAGTATTGCACGTTTATGAACATTGTCTTTAATTGTATTACTTGTTTTTTCACTTTGTCACTTCGTTAAATGCATATTTAAGTTCTCGAGGCTTTGGGCCTTCTTCACATAAACCCGTCGTTCAATTTCGCCCTCGATTTCAATTGCAAGTGTGAACACATTTCGTTAGGTAGATAATTATGCGACGTAAATGCGTGAACGCAACATTGTACATCGCGGAAAGCCCGCGGCTGACTGATTTCATTGCGCCGATGTAGTTACAACTTGCGCGCGCAGCTCGGTGAGGCGCTTCGGGCGGTCGGTCGTTCAACTGTAAGTACCTATTTTGCCAGTAACCAACTGTTGTAATAATTCGCTCGGACAAAATTTTTTTTTGCGGAAATTTTACCTACCAATTTTTTTTCATAAATGAAGTGTTTGAATGATATCTAATGCCTAGAAAAAATTTGGATGGTGTTTATAAAATAACCTTGTATATATACATATATATGCACATACACACACATACACATACACACGTACATACACATACATGCATACATACATACACACATACACACATACACACATACACACACACACATGCACAAACATACACACAAAAACTACAATCCCTAATTTTGTTTTCTTATTCTTTATTAATATTTTTTGGCTTTCATTTTTCAGGACTGGAAACAAGAGAGATGAACATGAGTAGCAAAAAATAAAACAAGCTGAAACAGAGTCCATACAGGAATGCCGTGATCGTAACTCCGCACGCGTAACCTACCAGCCTGTGACACGGTGCAGCAACATAGACGAAAAGCCACACTGCTGAGTATATCCACACCTGTACAATATCCGTGTTATTTGTTATTTTATAAAACCATACGCTTTTACGGGAATGATAATGATAACGCACTCAACAGCATGCTTTATATATGAGAATGATCCAAGCGTATGCCTTCCATCCTACGCTGCGCGTCCATCAGAAATTCACGCAAGTGTTTCTTAAATGTACTGATAGTCCCAATTAACCTTAAAGGGGGAGGGAGATTGTTCCAAATTTTGGCCGCGGCGTATCGGAAACTACCTCTGAAAGCAGCGGATTTGTGCTTTTGAATTGCTAATTGCTGAGAACACTGCCTTCGGTCACACTGCCTTGCGCTAGACACCCATCTCAGCCTCTCATGCAAATACAATGGCTCTTTCTTGTGTATTACTCCAAAGAGAAGACATGCTAAGTGGAGCTTGCGTCTCGATTTCATCTTCAATAGATTGTGTCTATTTAAGTATGGTGTTATGTGATTTCTAAAGGGTACAGCAAAACAAAAACGCGCACACGCGTTTTGCACTCTTTGAATAAGTCGCTCAGTACGGGCAAACAAACGGGGACCATAAACGATGTCAGCGTAGTTAAGCTTCGCCAAAACAAGAGATTCAGTTAACTGTACTCGTAGGCTCTCAGATAAGAAAGGTCTTATTTTGTAGAGCACTTTGAGGCGGTAAAAACAGTTTTGAACAGATTCTGCTATATGCTTTTCAAATCTTAAATTTGTGTCAATGTTCAATCCGAGATTACGCGCCACTTCCACTCTCTCTACTGGATCCCCCATGAGCCTTATATCTAACTTTTCTGGCAAAACACCTCTCAGTCCCTCGGTACCGAATACCATGTACTTAGTTTTTGATGGGTTAAGTACCAGACAGTTCTTACTAGACCAATCAGATATGGCATTCAACTCTTTATTGAGGTCTCTTACCGAAGATTTGTAGTCTTTTGGTTTAAATGATATATACACCTGCACATCATCCGCGTATATATGATATCGACAACTATTTAGACATGTAATTATATCCGCACAGTAAAGAACAAACAGAATCGGGCCCAGTATGGATCCCTGCGGAACTCCTCGGGTAACCGGAGATAAGGTTGAGCTCAGACTGGTGCCATCGCTTTTCGTCAGCTTAACGAATTGTTTTCTGTTTGATAAGTAACTTTCAAACCAAAACAGGGCTTCAGTATTGACACCGTAGTATTTTAATTTGGATATCAGGAGATCCGTGTTTATTGCTTCAAAAGGGCGGGAAAAATCGAGTAGTACAAGTAATGTGCACATGCCCTTATCCTGATCAGCCAAAATGTTGTCTGTTACGTCTAGCAGTGCAGTAGTTGTACTTCTTCCCCGCCTGAAACCAGACTGTAGCAATGGAAGAATATTATGTTTTTCTAGATAGTCTGTCAGCTGCGTACAAGCTACTCTCTATATGACGGAAGCCTCTTATTTTTCATTATGTGTTTCATTGTATAATAGAAATACGTAATTATGAAATAAGTTTTCTCAATTGTACACGTAATAATAGCATTGTAAATACTATGACTAAAGTATGGCATTTCATTGCGACCCTCGTAGTGACCTATAGTCGCTCTAAATGATCTTTTATTGATGCGAGTGTAATTTTCAAAATAACGTTAATGGTAACGTATGATTTTATGTTCTATGTCAAGATAAACAATCCCTTCCAATTTTTGAATATCATTACCTTTTATGGGCATCAAATTTGCTGGTGTTTTCAAAAAAACATTTTTTTTATATATTTTCATATGTTGTCATAGTAACTAGGTAAGTCTTTGTGACCCGGATTGAGTAAATTTTATAGGCTTTCACTTTTGATGGCGGGCTTTTGGTTTTATAGAGCAATTATATATCGGGAAACCTACTTGCACATAACCTTGAGGAGAAACGTATTTTATTGGTCACAGAAATACTTTTATAGCCTTTTGTATTAAAAATTTTCCGTGTGATTTAATTAATCTAATTATTTTTTATATATAAATTTTATGACCTACTCTCTTTACGTAGATACGTACTAGAAACATTTACCTACGTTTATCCTTCCATAGGGTAATGGCAATCATTTTCACGTTAAAAAGTTTCATATCTACAGTATGAGCCGCTTAGCTGGCCACGTACTCGAAACACCATAAATTGAAGTTTAGTAGTTGTAGTTAGTTGGAGCGTCTTCTAGAAAACCCAATATTTGAAATTTACCTTTATTATAAATTTTTAAGTAGTACAGTAGGTTAGACACTAATTAAAATATGAGTAAAAATATATTATTACGAAATTAGATGACGTAAGTATTGTTTGATAGTAAGCGCACTAAATTCAGTGCTAACGCCGAAGTATGTGCGGTGTAAACATACATCCACTATTGTCTGCAGTCTTAAAGTCTTCGTCTTACTCTATAGATGGGACCTATTGCTGAGGCCTCTGGACCTTTGGGCAATCTCAGTAATGAGATCAGTAGGTACTAAAGACTGCAGATGCAGACGTTATGGATAACCACAGTTTACATATAAACTAGGGCCAAGTTATTACAGAGCTGAATATTAGGCATCAATTAAAGAATCTATAAAAGTTTCACGGGCCCAACTTTCACTGTTGTCAGCAATGGCCAAATTAACGAAATCTAGGAACACAATATCGAATCCGCTATAATACTCATATATCGGAGATGGGCTAGTTTATGAACACGTTTTAACTAGGTACTATCAACAGAAGCCATTTTGTGTGTTGATAGTGTAACATCTGTGATTTATTCTTTTCTTCGATCGTTGAGCAAAGCAACAGCACTGATGAAAAATAGAATGTTTAAGTTTCTTCCTAAGTCCTATTTGGCAATGTCATTTTTTTATAAATTCTTTTTCTATAATGTTATTGATGTGTTTATTCGAGTTTATTACATTCAGAGAGTGAGGGAGAGAGAGAGATTCAAATGCTTGCGATCCGCATGTTAATACATCAATCGATGCTTACTTACATTAGATACTTTACATTAGATACTTTTGTTTTGATACCGCTACTAAGAAAGTATCGATATTTTTGGTTGCGATATCGTATTGCTAGTGAAATCTTTGATTATAAGTTGATAAGAGGTAAAAAGATTTGTTTCTGCCAGATTGTTCTTCCAATCAATATTCAATAATTCTTCGATTTTCAATCAATAATTAATAGTACAATTATAACGAAAGTATAACTTCCAATGCTACCGATAGATGGCGCTATTGGCACATTCTACATCGCGGTGTTGAATTTTTTTTTTTTAATTTAGCACCATTCTATATATAAAAACACTTTCCTTTTCTTACGATACAGTTACAACAGTTCAACAAGAAGATAATAATAATAAATCCTTTATTTATACAGTTTATTTTATGCGTTCTAAGGATTTTAAAATTTCTATTTACATATTGCTATATAAAATATGGTATAACAAACAAATCATTGTTTCTTAGAAATCTTAGAATCATTAGAAATAATTTATTTATTTATTATCTGATTATCGATTTCTTCCATGTGAATATTAATATTAGACAACATGACAATTATTATTATGAACCCAAGTAGCTAATACATAGTGCTATGGAGATGCTCCATATCCATCGAACGTAAACGGTACCGCTTTTAATGACAAGAAATAACTGTTTTTATATTTATTCACTCATTCATACTGTTTACAAATCCTATTGAAGTATCGATATAACGAAATGTATTTTGGTAATTTTCTTTACATTGCCATTGACTATAATTTAATTTTGAAACAAAATAATTACGTAAAATAGATTAATTTTTGGGTATACTTATAATAATATTTTATTGTACCCAAAATCGGGGTTTTCCTTTCTGGTTCACCTACCGATGTCCGGCCCTTGCAAAGTTTCAACATCCGTAATCTTAAAGCGCTTACCATTCTACTATGGAGGTCCTCTTTAAACCTCAGATAAATTAACTTCCCTATTTCTATTAAATCAAATCAATTCTATTTTTGAAATAATTTGAAAAAATAAACTATAAGTGTAGGCAAACAAGGTCTAGTATGTAAAACATATACTGTTTTTCAACTGACAGCATGTAAAACTACCGACTTTTTATATTAAAATGATCTTTATTAAAATTAATGAAGGTCCCAATATCTTGATGAGTTCCCTTGCTTAGAGCGCATTGATTTAACAATTATTTATCATCTAATAAATCAAATTAAAATATTCTTGTAACAGGTACAATTTCTGTTTCAAATGAGACAAATATAGCAGTGTACCTACAGCGCCACCCGTTCTCTTGCATATAAATGTTTCAATATACAGGTAGGAACGACAGTGCACTCTTTGTCACCATTGAAGAATTACACCACGCTCGACAACTTTGGTGGTTATTGCATTTTTATTCCAGTCAATGTTATGTAATGCTTAACACGTTAAGTGCGTTACGAGGCCTAAATCATCCCTCATGCAACTTCTCTGTGGTGCCGCAAGGAAAAACGTGAACTTCTCTGTCGTGTGACGGGCAAAGCTTCGATTTGGTCCAGTGTAGGAAAGAGATAAATATGTACCTCGTGCCGCAGGAACGGAAAATATGCAAAAATTGGTGCCCCAGCGAACGTGTTAAGGCAAAGTTACACTTTTTCAACAAAATCCTCCACAATTGAAAATCTGCCCTTACAGGTATGGAGCCAGATTTTATCGGTCAACCGTATGTTCAGAACATGACAACATCACGGTCCCTTATGAGCAAAGGCTATTACAGATTTAGTGATTATTTTAAGTATAAAAAGGCGTGGAGTTATAGTTAAGAACTATACTTTTAATTAATATCTTGTAAACTAAAATTTTCTAATGCATTTTCACAATCGCTAGAAAAGTTTCCTTAATTAAAATAAAACTGTAAAACATTGAAGGATGAAAAAAAATCCTTGCCGTGTTTCATGCAGTTTTTGCTCTTTACAAGGTCAACCGTCGTAGGACTAACGAAATAATGGCATAGTTGACTTTCAATAAATGCATTGTATATACTCATATAAAATAAAAAGCATTTTATCTTTATCTTCTCAAACAATCTTAAAAACAACATTAGTATCCACATTACAGATTATTTGAATATGGCTATAAAATTAGAATAAAAAAGCTCCTATGTATCGCTTATAATTTTTTAAGAAGGATATGTAACTCTCAGTTACATCAATACCATTTGGACAAATCACTTATCGTATCGGTAGAATCACTAACGACATCAAACAAATTAATAGTTTTAATTCTTATCCAGAGTCCATTAGTTATTAGTTATTATTACACAATTAGTGTTCACTATTTAATTCCAAAAAGTGACATGTCATAACATATTAAAAATTTCAGGTTTTCGAAAAGTATTCCTTTTAATATCACAGGATCGAACCTTATTAAATATAGGTCACAATAATAAAAACGTATTATACGTCTTTATGAAAACATTTTTCAAAATAGGAATAGGGTTTGTTTATAAGGCCTAACAACCAAAACATGCACCTATTTGTTTGAAGTTGTGATCAGAAAATAAAAAAAAATCAAATGAGAATATAGAAAACAATAATTTTCCAATCTGGCCTTACATTTCGCCTATGGTCTATTTTCGTAGTTAAACTATGATATCTGGTATTAACTATGACGACATTATAAGAACAATGTGGTATCATAAAAAAACAAATAATATTCATCTATTGATGACCGTTTGGTGCAATGGTAGCGATCCTGCCTTTCACACCGACGGTCCTGAGTTCGAATCCCGGTAGGGGCAAATGTTTGTGTGTTGAATACGAGCATTTGTACCTGAGTCATGTGTATGTATATATATTTCTATTAATGTTACATATCTATATATCATATATGTATGTCTATCCGTTACCCTAGTAATCATAACACAAACCTTATAGTGCTTACGTTGGGCTAGGCTAATTGGTATGAATGTAAGAACTATTATTATTTCTTATTTTTTGAGTTATTACAGTCGTATTTACGGAGGGTTGTATCCTTTGATGCCCACTCCCAGTAATCTATTTTCAGAAGGAGGTAGCTATACGTTGGACCAGTTAATGGGTTACATAACTATTGGAGTCTATTTTTACAGTCTAGTAAATACTTCGGGACATGAGTTTTAGATATTTATTAACTCTGTGGTCTTAGGTGGTTTGTAGGTGTACAACAGCGTGATTAACGATAATACTCCTAGTAAGCTAAATGGAATAGTAGTTGAAGTGATGAATCTTATTTGAGCACGTTTCATTTTATTCAATTCCATGTATAATATTCCGCTTTTGTAATCGAGCGTTCATGGTAGTGTGCATCGTGAAATATTTTTCACTTATACGAACGAGCTTCTGATATCTGCACGATGCATACCGATACTCCGTCCGATAATTCCAGCAACTGTACTTGCATCCTTATTGCAACTATCTAATGTATTTCTCTGAATATTTACTATTTTACAAAATGGGCTATGGTTCTATTGCATGGACAAAACCAGAATTCGAACCACACCTTCGCAAATAAATTACTTTCAATTATAATACCATAACTGTACTACTTTTATTAATTGTATTACTTAGTCTAATATGCCTACTCTTTTACAAGAAAGAGAAGAAAAGCCAACCTGAAATACAACCATCTTTTAAGTAGATAGTATTTTTTTTTTAATATCTCATATTGTTATATGATAATTTCGCCTTTACTTTTTTCCAATATTCCCTTTACAAGTTTATCTGTTTACGTACCAATGTGAAACCTAATAATGAAAAGAGTAGGTCAAAATATTTAAGCATATCATATAAAGTTAACGAAAATAAATTTGTGGGACTATAGCAGACTACATTAATAATTCAAAGGACATAATAAATCTTTCAATACTTTAAAAATAGCACTGAATCCAGTGTTCGATTCTAAGAAGTCTTGAAAAATAAGTCTTCCGATTGTGTTGAAACAAAGGTATTTTTCGGATCTAATAGTGGGTATCTTGATTTATGTAATTGAATATTCTTAGACACAGGGAAAATTTTACCTTAACGTTGAATATTTAAAGTCGATATTTGTTAAAACAATCATTTTCTTGATTTTTGTTTACATATTTTACTTTGACTTTCGGTTAAGTGAAACTTAACTTAACTGGAGGACATTGTTTTGAAGAAAAATATTCTTATTTACTTAAAAAATATAACGGGTTGTAGATTTTGAAATCCATATAAATATAATTGGCAACCCATTCTAAACTCCAATTAATTAGTAATAAAATTAATATTCTACCTGCGCCCTCTTATGTTACGAATGGGAAACTTTCACGGAGTTCCCGAATCAATTAAAAGTTTGAATAATTACGAATTCCTTTATTAATTCGACTCTGTGTTTGACATTAGATATTTACGGCCCGTCGTCGTATCCTCGGCTGTTTTAATTATCTTAGAAGGAATTATTAAGGCTCCTATTAAGGCAATAGGGTTCAAATTGCTACGAGTTTGTAATATGATGCCAATTGCCGTGTTCACAATCACTTTGGAGTTCGTTTCTGAAGAGTATGTATATCTTTGGAATGAGTAAGGTCCTTAAACTTTGTGCATTGTGCTAAGTCTGTGTATATGAGAAGCTCGATGGCAGAGTAGTTGTTGTTGTGATACCTTCGTTGTCAAAATTCTATAACACAAGTGCTTTAACAACTTTATTTAGATCCAGAACAATGTATGTATTTTTGTCTTGTATTTATTTATTGATTAATAAAACTAACTGTCGCTAGAATCAGTCATAGGATAGGGGAGGAAACTTTGGTGTCTCTAATTTCTTCGTGCTTCAAAACGTTGTGCGATTGCATCTGCATTTAACAATCTATACCTGCCAATCCATGTTGCACTACGTATACATACATACCTACCTATTCTCCCTACCGTGATTTTATTCGATGGGGGTTCAGTGCCCTAAGTATGGAAATTAATAGTATTTGATTCATGCCAATGGTTATAATCAAAATATTTAAAAATCATATTTTTTTGTATGTGTGTGTTTATATGTGTTTATATTTCGGAATAGAATTATTATATATAATTTTGATAAGAAGTAAAAAAATTATGGGTGCGTGTACTTACGTACGCGCGTGAGAAGTTCTACTTCTTTGGCATCATTAAATTAAATAAATAATTTATATTATAAACAAATAAAAAGAATACATACCGACAGCTACCCTTAAATCACTAATCGCACTTAAAATGTTTATTATATAAAAACGATCGTAAATCGACTTTTATAATGTTATTATTTCATATAAAATTGTTATTAAAATATTATATAAATTATTGATAACCACCATAGATAAATAAAAATCACTTACACACACACACTTATTCATAAATATTTAAGCCAATTGGCGGCCAACTTCATCCTACTGGTTTATTCCATGGCGCTTTTGCGGGCAACTTCAACTTGTTACTTTTGTGTTCCAGAAACTTTTGTGTTACAGTGATGCGCGCTCGCGTCTTAAAATTTCACTCTCATAATTTTTCATAACGCGCCTAAAAAAGTATAACTGCAAAAATCAACTTGATAAAATAGAACTTTAGGGGAAATGTATTTTGTTGTTTCAACGCCACTGTATTGATAGATATGCATCTATGCTTTTACGCTGTAAGTAAAATCCAGATGCACTATAATTAAGGCGCAGATTAGGTTATGGACCTAAAAAACCAGTAGTTAATTGTTTATGCATGATGAAAGGTTAATCTCAATTTGGTTTTCATTTTTGTAATTTTACTACATCATGATAATTGACAAAGATGGATAGGAGATTTGGTAAGGAAAACAAATAGAGTACGTACACAGACAACATTTATTTCACTCGGTTTAGGTAACGAATCAAACAAATAAAAAGGATTTTTATTAGATCACAGTTCTAACCTAATCTAATCATTCGATTTTGTTTTTTCTTTTCAATTTGAAAACATCAGTTTTCATTATATTTTAATTGTGACAGGTTACAATTGTAACCAAATAAAATAAAATCAAATCATTATATCCACCTACGTGGAGGGCGCTTCCGCTCATTGATGCTGGATATTGCATGTCTAATTCTAAATTCTAATCTAATTAATTAATCAATTAATCTAATTTCTCATGGCCAATATTTATTTGCAGATCCGGATAGATATTATTTTTAGGTCATCTGTGTTATCGACAATTTGACAGAACTCACGTCTCAGTATAATCATGTCGTTACTGTCTGTTGGAATAAAATCTTCTCCGACTTTTAAAAGAGCAACTACATGTTGCCCTGGGTGAGGATCATTGTGACTCGCATGTTTGTGAGACAAAAGTACCACCATCCCTCCAATGATACCTTGGTTGCCTTTGATATCTTTCATTGTGAGATTTAGTGCTTTGATTGCTCTCTTGTGGGACATCGTACATTCATCCCAAACTAATAGCTTACACTGCTGTAAGATTCTTCGTTTTTTGCCGACGTCGTCCACAAAAAAAATTAATCCCCTATTTTTACCCCCTTTAGGGTATAAAAATTTTTATGTACTTTGAATGTCGTACTTATTTAGCCAATAGCCTTGGCGAGTCACGTCATCGTCGTCGTCACATTAACACGGCTACAAATTACACATCTGGGACACATCATTAAAAAAGCCATAATCATGACTGGAATGGCAAAAAGAGAAAATATTTTGATTCCTCCTATTTCAATTCGGACTGATGTTCATTCTGAAAAAACATGTTTTTCCCATGGTTGCCCCTCTATGTGGTATGCTCACATGTATCAAACCCGCAAAATCATTTATTTTGACAGAAGATGGAAAAACTAAAAACGTCGGGTTTTTACGTTTTTACATCAATGTACTTAAATAACGTATTTGCAGTAAAATACTGTAAATCGCTTATTTTAATATATGTATGTGATTTATTAGGAAATAATTAAACTAAAAATTTTAAATGTCGCCGCAAGTCACTATTCCACGCGTACGAAGTCGCGGCCACAGCTAGTATTTCTATATGTTTGTACCTTTTGGTAATGACTTTTGGCCTTTTGGTAAACTCCCAAGAAATAAAAAAGATCCGAGCAAAAAAATTGTGGTATTAACTACAATGAGTGTTGAGCGATAATAATTTTTTGAAGTTTAAGTTAACAATGTAGATAAGCTAATCATAGGAAAACGATTGTGTTTAACACATTAAATTTCTTTATATACTTAGTAAATAAATAAAAAATATATGACATTAGTCATTTAAAAAAAATCTGGTCGTGGTAAGAACAAAAGGACCTACGATCGATACCAG
Source organism: Calamotropha paludella (assembly GCA_927399485.1). Lineage (NCBI taxonomy): Eukaryota > Metazoa > Arthropoda > Insecta > Lepidoptera > Crambidae > Calamotropha > Calamotropha paludella. The sequence continues at coordinate 10,566,294 of OV656803.1, read as the reverse complement.
CCACCTTTGGGGTCTGCTCCTGTGATTTTTTTAAGTTGTTACGAAGCAAACGGCTACGGAAAATTGGAATGGAAAATTGTTGGATATCAATGGTATTCACGATATGGACACTGAAACGCTACACCAAATGAGAATCTCAGCTTCGATAATTTTTGTTTACACAACAATTATTTTGAGTCAAGTTCCATTGCACAATTTAGGTGGAGTAAGGTTTTTGAGAAGTATTATGCCGAGTTCGAAAGTGATTTTATGTGCAGGAAATTCGCTTGCACAGATCAGCACAAAATCCACATAGCAAATTTCGGAAATCCATATCTCTATAGCCAAGTTTCAAAATTTAAATATGATTACTTTTATTACAATTTTTGTTATTTAAAACGAGGATATTTTATATCTAATATTTACAAGTTTTATTTAGTTTCACCTGTCCCAGTGTCTAATAAAATTTTGCAAGTGAACCCGCTTTCCGCTTTTCGATTCAGCTGAAATTTTGCATGCCTGTGTATATCGCGTGTCAATGCAATATTATCATGACATGGAGCTGATATGATGCTGGAGCTGAAAGGTGGTGGTAAAATGACACAATCCCATCGAGATTGGGCTCTTTTAATTCGTTCTGACAAGTAGCTTAAATCTTTATGGTAACCACGTTCTAATGCTGGAGCTGGAAGGTGGCCATAGGAACTCCTCAATAGAATGACACAACTCCATCGAGTTTAGGCTCGTTTGATTCGTACTGACGAGTACTTTGATTCTATATGGTAACCATGGTCTGACGCTGGAGCTCGAAGGTGGCCATAAGAATTCCGCAATAAAACGACACAATCCCATCGAAAAAGGTGTTTTTAACTTTATAGCTCGTTTTATTACGAGTTTAAAAACGAGTGTAAAAACTTGTTTTTTTTAAGTTTTTTATACTTACACCTTGTTACATCTTATTTTATATCTTATAACAAGAAAAAATTCACCTTTTCTCAGTGGTCAGGCGAGACTCAAATACACATTCCCTTGTTATCTGAACAAGTACTCTTCCAATTGATCTACTTGATTTTTTCACAGTATTTCTTAAGATGACGCCAGCACCATATCTTAATGTTGTTAGTACTACTACCTACAACATCGAATGTCAGATATTTACTCTCGATAGCCTCCGTGGCCGAGTGACTCGCATTCCTGTGTCATACCCACGCCGGGGTCAAGGGTTCGATCAATGTTGACAACGCACAGCTACTGTATGGCTATAGTATTTTCAGTGTAAGTAAAGTATTTGGGACCCAGATTACATTATAAGGTATTTTTGCTATCAAAATTTCATAAAAATAAACCTGCAAATTACAAAAAATCTTAAACCTTTACTTGAAAAAACAGTGTATTAATTAAGTATAGAACATAAATCAAACACGAATCCACACAAACAAACAAGAAAAACCGACAAAACAAACTACAGCTCAGATTATGGACCGCGGCACAAGCGCAAACAGAAATAAAAAGCTCAAAAGTCGGTCCACGAAAAAATAAACAGTAAATTGCAACATAAATTACCTAAAAGAATCTGTAATTCACGCGGCGCAGTTTCTGGCGAGAAAAAGAAGGTCGTTTATCACAATTAGCTGAACAAGTCGGAGAAAAAAAAATGTGAAACTTCCCGAAACGGTTGGCCGGTTTGTTTTGATGTAGAATGCTGCATCTTAACACACTACCGTGAAAAAATAATTAAATCTTAATGAATTTTGAATAAATCCATTATACTAACTACATCACAGGTTAACTGATTCTTCATCCTCAGCTGTAAATAAATATAGTGTTTGAGTTTGTTGCCTACGTGCGACTATTACAAGGAGACCCATACCTTGGACTGGCGCTTATTCATATTTGGTACTTAAATATTACATAAATCGTCTATACTCAAAAATAACGCCAGCTGCGTCGTTAATAAGACGACGACGTTTATAAAAAGAATAAATATCAAAATGAACACACGAAGGGATTATTACGATATAACAATATTTAAGAGGTAAATTTTGGACCATACCACCTGGTGGCAGTAGTTTTTATATGATTTCATCGTCTTACAGACGTTAATAATATTTAACTCAATAAAATAATACCATTTTAAGAAGGAGCTATCGAAAAATGTTAAATAAAGTGTCATAAACAACATTATTCGGTCTGCCGATAATCCTTATCAATTTTATTTTAGATACACCTATATATAAAATCAGAATTGATGATGTCTGCTGCCGTTTTTATATTCTTACAAAGGCTCTATAAAATATAAAAATCATTATTATAAAGACGATGGAATTTTCTAATAGTTATTATTTTTTTACATTTTAATTGTTATTTTTATAAAAAAGCTTTAATTTGATTATATAGAAAAGGTATTTTATAAGATATAATTTGATGACAGACGCGATAATACAATTTCTGATAATTTTTTTCTTATACAAGTTCAGAATAAATAAGTAAAAAGCTTTATTCTATTTCATTTTTTCAATTTTCAATTCAGATAGTTGAGACTACATTACGTCTTAGTATCAACGACGACGAAATCGTTAAGTAAATTACTATAATGACTCTTTCTGATATTTTTATCGAAAGTAAAGTAATTCAATTTTAACATTCCGTTTTTGAAACGATCTCTGATTTGATAATAAACCAAAATTAACGAATTTTTTTATTAAAAAGCCCAAAAAATTATGAATTCCGTTTAGAGCCGCTCGTGTTTAGAATATTAAATTGCGTTTCTATGTCAGCCTCTAGACATGGTAACTCCTTGTTTGTAACTTAAGTCTATTTTATAATAGGACGTGGTTCTTGGAATAGTTGGATATGATGTCCATGGCCCTTTTCTCTTAACATCACGTAAGAATAGAGTGGTTGAAAGCAGCTTTGAAGAACGTGATAAGGAAAATAAATACATTTTGTAATTGGTGTTAGACATGTTTGAATACTATAAATCAATGCAAAACAAAAATCTTCATGTAACTGGTATCACCTAGAATAGCTTTATGTTAGTATTTAGAGTTATGAAGTAGAATAAAATAAAAAAGTATAGCCAATGAGCCTGGCAACAGTTAGACGGATTCAAAAACACCTTTATAAGGATACACTTTCATAAGGGTTACACATTGAATCTGTTACAGAATTATTCCTGTATCACTTGTTTGGGTGTTTTGAACCTGTTTTGCGTCGAACACTTATAAAAGTGTAACAGATATAATGTTTTCTGTTACCAATCTGTTAGAAACTGTTTTACGTTTAACTATCTATGTGTATACACAGTACACCAACATAGGCATTTCAAAGTACCCAAATTTGGGCTCACTAATGTGAGCTGTCGCATAGTTATGCCAATGTGAACCTTATTAACTTGTAACGAGGCGCCATAGCTATATTGGCGACTCGTTGCTTTCATTGCGCTCTTCTCTGGCCATTTCTCATATTTTCTTTTTCTCTGTTTCCTATTTTAAATTTACTGTCTGTCTCTTTTTATTTGTTTTGTTCGAAGTTTATTCTTACCAGAGTCAGCGCGTAGAGTGGTTGACTCACCGATAACAAATTATTTAAATATATTTATAGTGCTGAGCAGTTATAATAAGCTCACAAGTATAATAAGCTCACAAGCATAATTCACAAGTTTTCCTGTATATATATTCTGTACCACCAGTTCCTGTTTATAAGTCTATAAGTTTCTTTAAGGCACTATTGTAAGTAGCCCTACCTTTTATAATATGTTTTTAGTGATAAATGTGAAATTGTTTTTGTATTCAGTGTAATTAACCTTTTTTTATATAATTGTTTCAGTTGTGCCCTAATTTCATAAATACAAAACTTAAGTGACTTTGAGTGCTTTTATTTCTCCGGCTGCACCCCGTCACAAACTGTAAAATATATTAACACTTATGAACCGGTATTTTCTAAAACAGATTCAAAGTGGTACAGTTTCTTTCTGTTTAACTTTTAAAACAGAAATAAATAACAGTGTTCGGAACACTCTATTCGGATACCGATAAAATCCCTGACAGTTACGAACATCCATAGAATTTGTTGACTCGTTAAAGCCGTTACAATACTTAGCAATGTAAGCGCATGCATATGCATAGCATATAATATATGAATACAATAACTGAATAAAATGCTCACTAAACATCCTTATCAAAAAAAATATTATCATATTTTTTGTGTGTTGCAGCAATACAGATTGATCGCAACTTAACGGAGTATTCGCCCTTATAAAAAATATATATGTATTAACACTATGAAATATGGTGCAATAACTTATATAAGTTACTTATATACTTATTATAAGTATTCATTTTTTTGTCTTTCAAATTCCCTACTTACTTTTACTAAGTCGTCTTTCATGTTTATTTATTTTTTTAAATCCAAAAAGCCCTTGATTTTTCTCTGGCGTGTCTCTAGTGATTTCAAAATAATAGCATACTTTATCAAGTTATAAAGTGTTAAAATGAAACATATATAAATATTCGTACTTACTGTAAATCGTATAACATTCAGTAATTAGCTTAAAAGTTAGCAACATACGAACAATTAGGGGTTTACTGATGATATTAGACATGTACTGGAGCACAAAGTAATTATGTCTAGTGGTTTAGACAGGACGTGATGTTACTAACACTATGTTTAAAATTGACAAATGAGCGATGACTGACGTAGCTCTAAATTAAAACGTTTACGTAGACGAAATATCTATCTTGTCTTCTTTATCTTAGGAAAAAAATAAAACACGTCCGAAACGATGTAAATAACGCGAAGCGAGACTCGATCATTCCTAATGGTAAGTAATGGACTGACTGAATTATAATTCTGGCTCCCTTTGTACTGTATTTCAAACTGATGTAATCTCAAATTTTATTCTATGTGATCTATGCGAAGGAAATAACAATTTATACATAAACATTTAAGTTACATTAAAAACAGAAATTTTAATGTCTCATGGCTCACACTAATTGTAGAATTACAAAGATTAGAATAAAAATATTAAAAATACACACTTTTATATAGATAAAATACGAACGCAATGCACTTTATAAAGTACGGTAAAGTATCTGTAACACAAAGTGGCATAAACCATTATTCTTGTTTATCAAGATCCGATCGGAAAAAGGAAAATAAATCTGCCCAATGAAACACCTAAAATCAGTGTACAGTGAATTATTCCCTACAAAATGGCTGCAGTGTTGCAATTAATAAAACAGGTGGCGCTGCCAACGGTAATCTGATACCTCTGGGGACGCGGTTTAGGCAACGGTCCGATATATAACGTTTTATCGATAAGCGATTATCTGGCGCGAATGTTATGGCAAGTAATATTGGGCTAGTCTTCTCTATATAAAAAAGAAATTTGAAGAATGCAAGAGGATTTGTATCCTAACGATTAAATGAGACAATATTGCTATATAACATAATTTTTAATACTAAGCTTTTTAGAATATCGGTGATGTGACCTAAGTTTTAGTGGCTTAAATAGTAAAAATTTTATAAATAAGAATAAAAACTTAACATTATAATTATTTAAATATCAATAGTTCCCAATCTATACATATAAATAAAATTGGAGTGACTGTTTGTAATATTGAAATAACCGTTTTTTACCACATGCACTATATATTTTTTTTTTACAATTTTTATCTGTCTGTCTGTTTAATAAGGAAAATTATTTTATTTTAGAAAAATAAAGTAATGTTGCAATGTTCAAGAAAATTCCAGTACCGCGCGCAGCTCACGCGCATGCCACTACTGTACCGTCACGTCGGGCGCCTCCCACCACTTCTCCCACCAACGAATGAATATTACAAAGGCTGCCTCTCGCGCGGGCTCAGAACGCGCGAACGGGCTATTGCTGACGGTTGTGTCTTAACGACTTCATTTAGAAATTGATTTCCAGTGCTTATATCATACTTTCGATTGATAGTTTGATTTGGTTTAAAAAATATATAGCAAATTAAAATTACTGTGCCACAGCAACGCGTGACTGGGTCAGCTAGTCAATAATTTAAGCGACCATTTTGTGTAACGGTAGCAGTCCCTGCACCAGTCCCGGAAGAGACAGATCTTTAAGTGATGGTTAGGAGCATTTGTACCTAACTTATGTCCGTTTATATTTTTATAAATATCTTTGTATCATATATGTGTGTCTATCCGTTGCTACAAGTCTTATAGTGCTTACTTTTGGTTAGGCTAATTAGTGCGAGTGGAAAAATGTTATTATTATTTTAATAAAATTAGGTAATTGAAATACAATTAGCTAGTAACCTACTTCTTTATACAATAAATACCGACTAATAAAAATTCAGAATTAATCTCATTAGATTGCCTAGAAAAGATTGTTGTTTTGAATAAGACCTTAATATGGTTTCTGATCTAAAGAAGCTTTCTGTCTTTTTCTCCAAAATCTTTTATAAGCAATACTATTGTATTGCTTATAAAGAATAATATTTAATTATACATTTAAATCACTTAACAATATTAAATTTCCACTTAGTTTTCGTTCTAAGATTCCAATCCTTTGTTATTGTTTTGGGAAATATTTTATAACATATTTTCTTAATGACTTGTTTTGCAGTAGTTTTAAATATATATTTTTATTTCACTGAAAACCATTTCATGAAAATTAATATGTTTATTGTATTCACATATTTATCAGAAAACATGTGTTCATTAAATCAAATTACATTTTTACGGATATTAAACGTTAACGTTTAACTTAATTTATATTTCGTAGAATTTATTTTATCGAATTGATATTTCATAAAAGTATAATTTCATCGTTGGAACTCTCTATCGAAACATTATATAATAGGTACATAATGTGGTACAATAAACTAATTTATGTAATTATTATGGTAACCAAGAGGTGCCGTTATATTAGTGTCTACGGATTTTGCATTTAATTGCGGGCAGGTAGTGGCTTGCTTGTTTTATGCGGAGTTAAGTTAGATATTTTTGTTTTTATAAATAAAGAATTATGTTGTAAATATTATGTAACAGTATGATGTAGGTCAATCAGTAGGTTGGAATCGTAAAGAGTACCTTGTAACATTTGAAACATTTAAGAGTTGCTGTGCATCTGTCAGCCCGGAATCGCATTTTTTCATGACGTAAAGCAATAGGCGTCACTAAGAGTGCTGCCCTTTAGTCTCAGTTAGATCACTATGGGCCGCGCAATATTCGCTACAACTATTTAGGTACTCTAGTATCACATATTAGTTCACGAATGGAGTCTTCACTAATGAAGCGAATACCTAACAGTTCTTTTTAAATATTTTTATTAACCTACATTAAACTTAATGATTAAGAAATAATGGTAACAATAAGTATGTATTTATTATCTTTGATTCAAGCAGAATTATATTTCATTGTCCAAGTAAGTGCAACCAACTAGCTGCGCATTACCTCGGCATTATCATAACCTGTGCCATCTTGGCTTCTCTTATTGCTACTTCTGGCGATTGATGACTTTAATTTTTCCAAGCATTCATTCTTCATATTTTCTTCTTTCGCTTTCATCTCCATTTTTGTTCTAGTCCAGATATCTTGATTTCGCCATTCGGCAACCTTACTGCCTTCCGAATACATTTTCGCGAAGTCCTTTGTGTCTGCATACTATTATGGTTTGTAATGACACCCAGTTGATACTGTAGTTTTGTTCATCAACGTGGATCTTTTGCTTTTGTCATTAACCGGAGATTTTGGGCTAACCTTGTTTTTCAAAGATATCGGTCCCAAGAAAACAACTGCCCTCTGGGTTTCAGTGATATGTAACTCTTGGTGTTACCGATTTTTATGAGTCCGGGTTATCAATACAGTTGTTTACTGTTACTATGGACTGGCGTATCTCTGGGTCGTCGTGGGTTTGGTTTCTAACCGGACTTTTCAGAAACGACGAGCTAGAGGAAGATGGTTTATTAGAAAAGATGGTTTCGTCTAGTCGTTTCTTACATGTTTCATTCATTATAAAATAACCTTAGGATGTTCCCGAATGAAGTTTTCACGAATGAAACGCGTAGCTTGGCGCCTAAGACAGCAGATATTTTTAAGAATTACGCGTCAAATCTTTTGTCTTACTGTTAGCCTCTAATAATGCCTTACTATTGTTATAACTCTCTCTGGTCTTGGTTGTAATATAATACTATTTAAGGATTTAATAAAACAAAGAATACCTCACAGTTATTTTACAATTTAAAAACATTTTCACCAACCTACATAAAACTCCATAATTTACAAATTATGGTTACAATAAATATATATGATCATTCATTACATATTATCTTTGATTCAAGCAGAATTATATTTCATTGTCCAAGTTAGTGCAACCAACTATATACGCATTAGCTTTTGTCGTGCTTTACCTCGGTATTATCATAACCTGTGCCTTCTTGGCTTCTCTTATTGCTACTTCTAGCGATTGATGACTTTGATTCTTCAAAGAATTCCTTCTTCATATTATCTTCTTTCGCTTTCATCTCCATTTTTGTTCTAGTCCAGATATCTTGATTTCGCCATTCGGCAACCTTACTGCGTTCCGAATACATTATCGCGAAGTCCTTTGTGTCTGCATACTTTTATGGTTTGTAATGACACCCAGTTGATAATAAAGTTTTGTTCGTCAACATTCTTTTGCTTTTGTCATTAACCGGAGATTTTGGGCTAACCTTGTTTTTCAAAGATATCGGTCCCATGAAAACAACTGCCCTCTGGGTTTCAGTGATATGTAACTCTTGGTGTTACGGATTTTTATGACTCCGGGTTATCAATACAGTTGTTTACTGTAACTATGGACTGGCGTACCTCTGGGTCGTCGTGGAATTGGTTTCTAACTGGACTTTTCAGAAACGACGAGCTAGAGGAAGATGGTTTATTAGAAAAGATGGTTTCGTCTAGTCGTTTCTTACATGTTTCATTCATTTTAAAATAACCTTAGGATGTTTCCGAATGAAGTTTACACGAATGAAACGCGTAGCTTGGCGCCTAAGACAGCAGATATTTTTAAGAATTACGCGTCATATCTTTTGTCTTACTGTTAGCCTCTAATAATGCCTTCCTACTGTTATAACTCTATCTAGTCGGTTGTAATATAATATTATTTAAGGATTTAATAAAACAAGGAATACCTCACAGTTATTTTACAACTTAAAAACATTTTCACCAACCTACATAAAACTCCATAATTTAAAAATTACGGTTACAATAAATATAAATGATCATTCATTACATATTATCTTTGATTCAAGCAGAATTATATTTCATTGTCCAAGTAAGTGCAACCAACTATCTACGCATTAGCTTTTGTCGTGCTTTACCTCGGTATTTTCATAACCTGTGCCTTCTTGGCTTCTCTTATTGCTACTACTGGCGATTGATGACTTTGATTTTTCAAAGAATTCCTTCTTTATATTTTCTTCTTTCGCTTTCATCTCCATTTTTATTCTAGTCCAGATATCTTGATTTCGCCGTTCGGCAACCTTACTGCGTTCCGAATACATTATCGCGAATTCCTTTGTGTCTGCATACTTTAATGGTTTGTAATGACACCCAGTTGATACTGTAGTTTTGTTCGTCAGGGTGGATCTTTTGTTTTTGTCAGTAACCGGACATTTTGGGCTAACCTTGTTTTTCAAAGATATCGGTCCCAAGAAAACAACTGCCCTCTGGGTTTCAGTGATATGTAACTCTTGGTGTTACGGATTTTTATGACTCCGGGTTATCAATACAGTTGTTTACTGTTACTATGGACTGGCGTATCTCTGGGTCATCGTGTAATTGGTTTCTAACTGGACTTTTCAGAAACGACGTGCTAGAGGAAGATGGTTTATTAGAAAAGATGGTCTCGTCTTGTCGTTTCTTACATGTTTCCTTCATTTTTAAATAACCTTAGGACGTTTCCGAATGAAGTCTTCACGAATCAAACGCGTAGCTTGGCGCCTAAGACAGCAGATATTTTTAAGAATTACGCGTCAAATCTTTTGTCTTACTGTTAGCCTCTAATAATGCCTTCCTACTGTTATGACTCTATCTAGTCTTGGTTGTAATATAATATTATTTAAGGATTTAATAAAACAAAGAATACCTCACAGTTATTTTACAACTTAAAAACATTTTCACCAACCTACATAAAATCCATAATTTAAAAATTACGGTTACAATAAATATATATGATCATTCATTACATATTATCTTAGATTCAAGCAGAATTAAATTTCATTGTCCAAGTAAGTGCAACCAACTATCAACGCATTAGCTTTTGTCGTGCTTTACCTCGGTATTTTCATAACCTGTGCCTTCTTGGCTTCTCTTATTGCTACTTCTGCCGATTGATGACTTTGATTTTTCAAAGAATTCCTTCTTCATATTTTCTTCTTTCGCTTTCATCTCCATTTTTGTTCTAGTCCAGATATCTTGATTTCGCCGTTCGGCAACCTTACTGCGTTCCGAATACATTTTCGCGAATTCCTTTGTGTCTGCATACTTTTATGGTTTGTAATGACACCCAGTTGATAATAAAGTTTTGTTCGTCCACATTCTTTTGCTTTTGTCATTAACCGGAGATTTTGGGCTAACCTTGTTTTTCAAAGATATCGGTCCCAAGAAAACAACTGCCCTCTGGGTTTCAGTGATATGTAACTCTTGGTGTTACGGATTTTTATGACTCCGGGTTATCAATACAGTTGTTTACTGTAACTATGGACTGGCGTACCTCTGGGTCGTCGTGGAATGGGTTTCTAACTGGACTTTTCAGAAACGACGAGCTAGAGGAAGATGGTTTATTAGAAAAGATGGTTTCGTCTAGTCGTTTCTTACATGTTTCATTCATTTTAAAATAACCTTAGGATGTTCCCGAATGAAGTTTTCACGAATGAAACGCGTAGCTTGGCGCCAAAGACAGCAGATATTTTTAAGAATTACGCGTCAAATCTTTAATCTTACTGTTAGCCACTAATAATGCCTTACTATTGTTATAACTCTCTCTGGTCATGGTTGCAATATAATATTATTTAAGGATTTAATAAAACAAAGAATACCTCATAGTTATTTTACAACTTCAAAACATTTTCACCAACCTACATAAAACTCCATAATTTAAAAATTACGGTTACAATAAATATATATGATCATTCATTACATATTATCCTTGATTCAAGCAGAATTATATTTCATTGTCCAAGTAAGTGCAACCAACTGTCTACGCATTAGCTTTTGTCGTGCTTTACCTCGGTATTTTCATAACCTGTGTCTTCTTGGCTTCTCTTATTGCTACAACTGGCGATTGATGACTTTGATTTTTCAAAGAATTCCTTCTTCATATTTTCTTCTTTCGCTTTCATCTTCATTTTTGTTCTAGTCCAGATATCTTGAATTCGCCGTTCGGCAACCTTACTGCGTTCCGACTACATTTTCGCGCAGTCCTTTGTGTCTGCATACTTTTATGGTTTGTAGTGACACCCAGTTGATACTGTAGTTCTGTTCGTCAACGTGGAATTTTTGCTTTTGTCATTAACCGGAGATTTTGGGCTAACCTTGTTTTTCAAAGATATCGGTCCCAAGAAAACAACTGCCCTCTGGGTTTCAGTGATATGTAACTCTTGGTGTTACGGATTTTTATGACTCCGGGTTATCAATACAGTTGTTTACTGTAACTATGGACTGGCGTACCTCTGGGTCGTCGTGGAATTGGTTTCTAACTGGACTTTTCAGAAACGACGAGCTAGAGGAAGATGGTTTATTAGAAAAGATGGTTTCGTCTAGTCGTTTCTTACATGTTTCATTCATTTTAAAATAACCTTAGGATGTTCCCGAATTAAGTTTTCACGAATGAAACGCGTAGCTTGGCGCCAAAGACAGCAGATATTTTTAAGAATAACGCGTCAAATCTTTAATCTTACTGTTAGCCACTAATAATGCCTTACTATTGTTATAACTCTCTCTGGTCATGGTTGCAATATAATATTATTTAAGGATTTAATAAAACAAAGAATACCTCATAGTTATTTTACAACTTCAAAACATTTTCACCAACCTACATAAAACTCCATAATTTAAAAATTACGGTTACAATAAATATATATGATCATTCATTACATATTATCCTTGATTCAAGCAGAATTATATTTCATTGTCCAAGTAAGTGCAACCAACTGTCTACGCATTAGCTTTTGTCGTGCTTTACCTCGGTATTTTCATAACCTGTGTCTTCTTGGCTTCTCTTATTGCTACAACTGGCGATTGATGACTTTGATTTTTCAAAGAATTCCTTCTTCATATTTTCTTCTTTCGCTTTCATCTCCATTTTTGTTCTAGTCCAGATATCTTGATTTCGCCGTTCGGCAACCTTACTGCGTTCCGAATACATTTTCGCGCAGTCCTTTGTGTCTGCATACTTTTATGGTTTGTAGTGACACCCAGTTGATACTGTAGTTCTGTTCGTCAACGTGGAACTTTTGCTTTTGTCAGTAACCGGACATTTTGGGCTAACCTTGTTTTTCAAAGATATCGGTCCCAAGAAAACAACTGCCCTCTGGGTTTCAGTGATATGTAACTCTTGGTGTTACGGATTTTTATGACTCCGGGTTATCAATACATTTGTTTACTGTAACTATGGACTGGCGTACCTCTGGGTCGTCGTGGAATTGGTTTCTAACTGGACTTTTCAGAAACGACGAGCTAGAGGAAGATGGTTTATTAGAAAAGATGGTTTCGTCTAGTCGTTTCTTACATGTTTCATTCATTTTAAAATAACCTTAGGATGTTCCCGAATGAAGTTTTCACGAATGAAACGCGTAGCTTGGCGCCAAAGACAGCAGATATTTTTAAGAATAACGCGTCAAATCTTTCATCTTACTGTTAGCCACTAATAATGCCTTACTATTGTTATAACTCTCTCTGGTCATGGTTGCAATATAATATTATTTAAGGATTTAATACAACAAAGAATACCTCATAGTTATTTTACAACTTCAAAACATTTTCACCAACCTACATAAAACTCCATAATTTAAAAATTACGGTTACAATAAATATATATGATCATTCATTACATATTATCCTTGATTCAAGCAGAATTATATTTCATTGTCCAAGTAAGTGCAACCAACTGTCTACGCATTAGCTTTTGTCGTGCTTTACTTCGGTATTTTCATAACCTGTGTCTTCTTGGCTTCTCTTATTGCTACAACTGGCGGTTGATGACTTTGATTTTTCAAAGAATTCCTTCTTCATATTTTCTTCTTTCGCTTTCATCTCCATTTTTGTTCTAGTCCAGATATCTTGAATTCGCCGTTCGGCAACCTTACTGCGTTCCGACTACATTTTCGCGCAGTCCTTTGTGTCTGCATACTTTTATGGTTTGTAGTGACACCCAGTTGATACTGTAGTTCTGTTCGTCAACGTGGAACTTTTGCTTTTGTCATTAACCGGAGATTTTGGGCTAACCTTGTTTTTCAAAGAAATCGGTCCCAAGAAAACAACTGCCCTCTGGGTTTCAGTGATATGTAACTCTTGGTGTTACGGATTTTTATGACTCCGGGTTATCAATACAGTTGTTTACTGTAACTATGGACTGGCGTACCTCTGGGTCGTCGTGGAATTGGTTTCTAACTGGACTTTTCAGAAACGACGAGCTAGAGGAAGATGGTTTATTAGAAAAGATGGTTTCGTCTAGTCGTTTCTTACATGTTTCATTCATTTTAAAATAACCTTAGGATGTTCCCGAATGAAGTTTTCACGAATGAAACGCGTAGCTTGGCGCCAAAGACAGCAGATATTTTTAAGAATTACGCGTCAAATCTTTAATCTTACTGTTAGCCACTAATAATGCCTTACTATTGTTATAACTCTCTCTGGTCATGGTTGCAATATAATATTATTTAAGGATTTAATAAAACAAAGAATACCTCATAGTTATTTTACAACTTCAAAACATTTTCACCAACCTACATAAAACTCCATAATTTAAAAATTACGGTTACAATAAATATATATGATCATTCATTACATATTATCCTTGATTCAAGCAGAATTATATTTCATTGTCCAAGTAAGTGCAACCAACTGTCTACGCATTAGCTTTTGTCGTGCTTTACCTCGGTATTTTCATAACCTGTGTCTTCTTGGCTTCTCTTATTGCTACAACTGGCGATTGATGACTTTGATTTTTCAAAGAATTCCTTCTTCATATTTTCTTCTTTCGCTTTCATCTCCATTTTTGTTCTAGTCCAGATATCTTGATTTCGCCGTTCGGCAACCTTACTGCGTTCCGAATACATTTTCGCGCAGTCCTTTGTGTCTGCATACTTTTATGGTTTGTAGTGACACCCAGTTGATACTGTAGTTCTGTTCGTCAACGTGGAACTTTTGCTTTTGTCAGTAACCGGACATTTTGGGCTAACCTTGTTTTTCAAAGATATCGGTCCCAAGAAAACAACTGCCCTCTGGGTTTCAGTGATATGTAACTCTTGGTGTTACGGATTTTTATGACTCCGGGTTATCAATACAGTTGTTTACTGTTACTATGGACTGGCGTATCTCTGGGTCATCGTGTAATTGGTTTCTAACTGGACTTTTCAGAAACGACGTGCTAGAGGAAGATGGTTTATTAGAAAAGATGGTCTCGTCTTGTCGTTTCTTACATGTTTCCTTCATTTTTAAATAACCTTAGGACGTTTCCGAATGAAGTCTTCACGAATCAAACGCGTAGCTTGGCGCCTAAGACAGCAGATATTTTTAAGAATTACGCGGCAAATCTTTTGTCTTACTGTTAGCCTCTAATAATGCCTTCCTACTGTTATGACTCTATCTAGTCTTGGTTGTAATATAATATTATTTAAGGATTTAATAAAACAAAGAATACCTCATAGTTATTTTACAACTTCAAAACATTTTCACCAACCTACATAAAACTCCATAATTTAAAAATTACGGTTACAATAAATATATATGATGATTCATTACATATTATCCTTGATTCAAGCAGAATTATATTTCATTGTCCAAGTAAGTGCAACCAACTGTCTACGCATTAGCTTTTGTCGTGCTTTACCTCGGTATTTTCATAACCTGTGTCTTCTTGGCTTCTCTTATTGCTACAACTGGCGATTGATGACTTTGATTTTTCAAAGAATTCCTTCTTCATAATTTCCTCTTTCGCTTTCATCTCCATTTTTGTTCTAGTCCAGATATCTTGAATTCGCCGTTCGGCAACCTTACTGCGTTCCGAATACATTTTCGCGAATTCCTTTGTGTCTGCATACTTTTATGGTTTGTAATGACACCCAGTTGATAATAAAGTTTTGTTCGTCAACATTCTGTTGCTTTTGTCATTAACCGGAGATTTTGGGCTAACCTTGTTTTTCAAAGATATCGGTCCCAAGAAAACAACTGCCCTCTGGGTTTCAGTGATATGTAACTCTTGGTGTTACGGATTTTTATGACTCCGGGTTATCAATACAGTTGTTTACTGTAACTATGGACTGGCGTACCTCTGGGTCGTCGTGGAATTGGTTTCTAACTGGACTTTTCAGAAACGACGAGCTAGAGGAAGATGGTTTATTAGAAAAGATGGTTTCGTCTAGTCGTTTCTTACATGTTTCATTCATTTTAAAATAACCTTAGGATGTTCCCGAATGAAGTTTTCACGAATGAAACGCGTAGCTTGGCGCCAAAGACAGCAGATATTTTTAAGAATTACGCGTCAAATCTTTAATCTTACTGTTAGCCACTAATAATGCCTTACTATTGTTATAACTCTCTCTGGTCATGGTTGCAATATAATATTATTTAAGGATTTAATAAAACAAAGAATACCTCATAGTTATTTTACAACTTCAAAACATTTTCACCAACCTACATAAAACTCCATAATTTAAAAATTACGGTTACAATAAATATATATGATCATTCATTACATATTATCCTTGATTCAAGCAGAATTATATTTCATTGTCCAAGTAAGTGCAACCAACTGTCTACGCATTAGCTTTTGTCGTGCTTTACCTCGGTATTTTCATAACCTGTGTCTTCTTGGCTTCTCTTATTGCTACAACTGGCGATTGATGACTTTGATTTTTCAAAGAATTCCTTCTTCATATTTTCTTCTTTCGCTTTCATCTCCATTTTTGTTCTAGTCCAGATATCTTGAATTCGCCGTTCGGCAACCTTACTGCGTTCCGACTACATTTTCGCGCAGTCCTTTGTGTCTGCATACTTTTATGGTTTGTAGTGACACCCAGTTGATACTGTAGTTCTGTTCGTCAACGTGGAACTTTTGCTTTTGTCATTAACCGGAGATTTTGGGCTAACCTTGTTTTTCAAAGATATCGGTCCCAAGAAAACAACTGCCCTCTGGGTTTCAGTGATATGTAACTCTTGGTGTTACGGATTTTTATGACTCCGGGTTATCAATACAGTTGTTTACTGTAACTATGGACTGGCGTACCTCTGGGTCGTCGTGGAATTGGTTTCTAACTGGACTTTTCAGAAACGACGAGCTAGAGGAAGATGGTTTATTAGAAAAGATGGTTTCGTCTAGTCGTTTCTTACATGTTTCATTCATTTTAAAATAACCTTAGGATGTTCCCGAATGAAGTTTTCACGAATCAAACGCGTAGCTTGGCGCCTAAGACAGCAGATATTTTTAAGAATTACGCGTCAAATCTTTTGTCTTACTGTTAGCCTCTAATAATGCCTTCCTACTGTTATGACTCTATCTAGTCTTGGTTGTAATATAATATTATTTAAGGATTTAATAAAACAAAGAATACCTCATAGTTATTTTACAACTTCAAAACATTTTCACCAACCTACATAAAACTCCATAATTTAAAAATTACGGTTACATTAAATATATATGATCATTCATTACATATTATCCTTGATTCAAGCAGAATTATATTTCATTGTCCAAGTAAGTGCAACCAACTGTCTACGCATTAGCTTTTGTCGTGCTTTACCTCGGTATTTTCATAACCTGTGTCTTCTTGGCTTCTCTTATTGCTACAACTGGCGATTGATGACTTTGATTTTTCAAAGAATTCCTTCTTCATAATTTCTTCTTTCGCTTTCATCTCCATTTTTGTTCTAGTCCAGATATCTTGAATTCGCCGTTCGGCAACCTTACTGCGTTCCGAATACATTTTCGCGAATTCCTTTGTGTCTGCATACTTTTATGGTTTGTAATGACACCCAGTTGATAATAAAGTTTTGTTCGTCAACATTCTGTTGCTTTTGTCATTAACCGGAGATTTTGGGCTAACCTTGTTTTTCAAAAATATCGGTCCCAAGAAAACAACAGTCCTCTGGGTTTCAGTGATATGTTACTCTTGGTGTTACGGATTTTTATGACTCCGGGTTTTCAATACAGTTGTTTACTGTTACTATGGACTGGCGTATCTTTGGGTCGTCGTGGAATTGGTTTCTAACTGGACTTTTCCGAAACGACGAGCTAGAGGAAGATGGTTTATTAGAAAAGATGGTTTCGTCTAGTCGTTTCTTACATGTTTCCTTCATTTTAAAATAACCTTAGGACGTTTCCGAATGAAGTCTTCACGAATGAAACGCGTAGCTTGGCGCCTAAGACAGCAGATATTTTTAAGAATTACGCGTCAAATCTTTTGTCTTACTGTTGGCCTCTAATAATGCCTTCCTACTGTTATAACTCTATCTAGTCTTGGTTGTAATATAATATTATTTAAGGATTTAATAAAACAAAGAATACCTCACAGTTATTTTACAACTTCAAAACATTTTCACCAACCTACATAAAACTCCATAATTTAAAAATTACGGTTACAATAAATATATATGATCATTCATTACATATTATCTTTGATTCAAGCAGAATTATATTTCATTGTCCAAGTTAGTGCAACCAACTATCTACGCATTAGCTTTTGTCGTGCTTTACCTCGGTATTTTCATAACCTGTGTCTTCTTGGCTTCTCTTATTGCTACAACTGGCGATTGATGACTTTGATTTTTCAAAGAATTCCTTCTTCATAATTTCTTCTTTCGCTTTCATCTCCATTTTTGTTCTAGTCCAGATATCTTGAATTCGCCGTTCGGCAACCTTACTGCGTTGTGACTACATTTTCGCGCAGTCCTTTGTGTCTGCATACTTTTATGGTTTGTAGTGACACCCAGTTGATACTGTAGTTCTGTTCGTCAACGTGGAACTTTTGCTTTTGTCATTAACCGGAGATTTTGGGCTAACCTTGTTTTTCAAAAATATCGGTCCCAAGAAAACAACAGTCCTCTGGGTTTCAGTGATATGTTACTCTTGGTGTTACGGATTTTTATGACTCCGGGTTATCAATACAGTTGTTTACTGTTACTATGGACTGGCGTATCTTTGGGTCGTCGTGGAATTGGTTTCTAACTGGACTTTTCCGAAACGACGAGCTAGAGGAAGATGGTTTATTAGAAAAGATGGTTTCGTCTAGTCGTTTCTTACATGTTTCCTTCATTTTAAAATAACCTTAGGACGTTTCCGAATGAAGTCTTCACGAATGAAACGCGTAGCTTGGCGCCTGAGACAGCAGATATTTTTAAGAATTACGCGTCAAATCTTTTGTCTTACTGTTGGCCTCTAATAATGCCTTCCTACTGTTATAACTCTATCTAGTCTTGGTTGTAATATAATATTTTTTAAGGATTTAATAAAACAAAGAATAACTCACAGTTATTTTACAGCTTAAAAACATTTTCACCAACCTACATAAAACTCCATAATTTAAAAATTACGGTTACAATAAATATATATGATCATTCATTACATATTATCTTTGATTCAAGCAGAATTATATTTCATTGTCCAAGTAAGTGCAACCAACTATCTACGCATTAGCTTTTGTCGTGCTTTACCTCGGTATTTTCATAACCTGTGCCTTCTTGGCTTCTCTTATTGCTACTTCTGGCGATTGATGAATTTGATTTTTCAAAGAATTCCTTCTTCATATTTTCTTCTTTCGCTTTCATCTCCATTTTTATTCTAGTCCAGATATCTTGATTTCGCCGTTCGGCAACCTTACTGCGTTCCGAATACATTATCGCGAATTCCTTTGTGTCTGCATACTTTAATGGTTTGTAATGACACCCAGTTGATACTGTAGTTTTGTTCGTCAGGGTGGATCTTTTGCTTTTGTCAGTAACCGGACATTTTGGGCTAACCTTGTTTTTCAAAGATATCGGTCCCAAGAAAACAACTGCCCTCTGGGTTTCAGTGATATGTAACTCTTGGTGTTACGGATTTTTATGACTCCGGGTTATCAATACAGTTGTTTACTGTAACTATGGACTGGCGTACCTCTGGGTCGTCGTGGAATTGGTTTCTAACTGGACTTTTCAGAAACGACGAGCTAGAGGAAGATGGTTTATTAGAAAAGATGGTTTCGTCTAGTCGTTTCTTACATGTTTCATTCATTTTAAAATAACCTTAGGATGTTCCCGAATGAAGTTTTCACGAATGAAACGCGTAGCTTGGCGCCAAAGACAGCAGATTTTTTTAAGAATTACGCGTCAAATCTTTAATCTTACTGTTAGCCACTAATAATGCCTTACTATTGTTATAACTCTCTCTGGTCATGGTTGCAATATAATATTATTTAAGGATTTAATAAAACAAAGAATACCTCATAGTTATTTTACAACTTCAAAACATTTTCACCAACCTACATAAAACTCCATAATTTAAAAATTACGGTTACAATAAATATATATGATCATTCATTACAAATTATCCTTGATTCAAGCAGAATTATATTTCATTGTCCAAGTAAGTGCAACCAACTGTCTACGCATTAGCTTTTGTCGTGCTTTACCTCGGTATTTTCATAACCTGTGTCTTCTTGGCTTCTCTTATTGCTACAACTGGCGATTGATGACTTTGATTTTTCAAAGAATTCCTTCTTCATATTTTCTTCTTTCGCTTTCATCTCCATTTTTGTTCTAGTCCAGATATCTTGATTTTGCCATTCGGCAACCTTACTGCGTTGTGACTACATTTTCGCGCAGTCCTTTGTGTCTGCATACTTTTATGGTTTGTAGTGACACCCAGTTGATACTGTAGTTCTGTTCGTCAACGTGGAACTTTTGCTTTTGTCATTAACCGGAGATTTTGGGCTAACCTTGTTTTTCAAAAATATCGGTCCCAAGAAAACAACAGTCCTCTGGGTTTCAGTGATATGTTACTCTTGGTGTTACGGATTTTTATGACTCCGGGTTATCAATACAGTTGTTTACTGTTACTATGGACTGGCGTATCTCTGGGTCGTCGTGTAATTGGTTTCTAACTGGACTTTTCAGAAACGACGTGCTAGAGGAAGATGGTTTATTAGAAAAGATGGTTTCGTCTAGTCGTTTCTTACATGTTTCCTTCATTTTTAAATAACCTTAGGACGTTTCCGAATGAAGTCTTCACGAATGAAACGCGTAGCTTGGCGCCTAAGACAGCAAATACTTTTAAGAATTACGCGTCAAATCTTTTGTCTTACTGTTAGCCTCTAATAATGCCTTCCTACTGTTATAACTCTATCTAGTCTTGGTTGTAATATAATATTATTTAAGGATTTAATAAAACAAAGAATACCTTACAGTTATTTTATAACTTAAAAACATTTTCACCAACCTACATAAAACTCCATAATTTAAAAATTACGGTTACAATAAATATATATGATCATTCATTACATATTATCTTAGATTCAAGCAGAATTAAATTTCATTGTCCAAGTAAGTGCAACCAACTGTCTACGCATTAGCTTTTGTCGTGCTTTACCTCGGTATTTTCATAACCTGTGTCTTCTTGGCTTCTCTTATTGCTACAACTGGCGATTGATGATTTTGATTTTTCAAAGAATTCCTTCTTCATAATTTCTTCTTTCGCTTTCATCTCCATTTTTGTTCTAGTCCAGATATCTTGAATTCGCCGTTCGGCAACCTTACTGCGTTGCGACTACATTTTCGCGCAGTCCTTTGTGTCTGCATACTTTTATGGTTTGTAGTGACACCCAGTTGATACTGTAGTTCTGTTCGTCAACGTGGAACTTTTGCTTTTGTCATTAACCGGAGATTTTGGGCTAACCTTGTTTTTCAAAAATATCGGTCCCAAGAAAACAACAGTCCTCTGGGTTTCAGTGATATGTTACTCTTGGTGTTACGGATTTTTATGACTCCGGGTTTTCAATACAGTTGTTTACTGTTACTATGGACTGGCATATCTTTGGGTCGTCGTGGAATTGGTTTCTAACTGGACTTTTCCGAAACGACGAGCTAGAGGAAGATGGTTTATTAGAAAAGATGGTTTCGTCTAGTCGTTTCTTACATGTTTCCTTCATTTTAAAATAACCTTAGGACGTTTCCGAATGAAGTCTTCACGAATGAAACGCGTAGCTTGGCGCCTAAGACAGCAGATATTTTTAAGAATTACGCGTCAAATCTTTTGTCTTACTGTTGGCCTCTAATAATGCCTTCCTACTGTTATAACTCTATCTAGTCTTGGTTGTAATATAATATTATTTAAGGATTTAATAAAACAAAGAATACCTCACAGTTATTTTACAGCTTAAAAACATTTTCACCAACCTACATAAAACTCCATAATTTAAAAATTACGGTTACAATAAATATATATGATCATTCATTACATATTATCTTTGATTCAAGCAGAATTATATTTCATTGTCCAAGTAAGTGCAACCAACTATCTACGCATTAGCTTTTGTCGTGCTTTACCTCGGTATTTTCATAACCTGTGTCTTCTTGGCTTCTCTTATTGCTACAACTGGCGATTGATGACTTTGATTTTTCAAAGAATTCCTTCTTCATAATTTCCTCTTTCGCTTTCATCTCCATTTTTGTTCTAGTCCAGATATCTTGAATTCGCCGTTCGGCAACCTTACTGCGTTGTGACTACATTTTCGCGCAGTCCTTTGTGTCTGCATACTTTTATGGTTTGTAGTGACACCCAGTTGATACTGTAGTTCTGTTCGTCAACGTGGAACTTTTGCTTTTGTCATTAACCGGAGATTTTGGGCTAACCTTGTTTTTCAAAAATATCGGTCCCAAGAAAACAACAGTCCTCTGGGTTTCAGTGATATGTTACTCTTGGTGTTACGGATTTTTATGACTTCGGGTTATCAATACAGTTGTTTACTGTTACTATGGACTGGCGTATCTTTGGGTCGTCGTGGAATTGGTTTCTAACTGGACTTTTCCGAAACGACGAGCTAGAGGAAGATGGTTTATTAGAAAAGATGGTTTCGTCTAGTCGTTTCTTACATGTTTCCTTCATTTTAAAATAACCTTAGGACGTTTCCGAATGAAGTCTTCACGAATGAAACGCGTAGCTTGGCGCCTAAGACAGCAGATATTTTTAAGAATTACGCGTCAAATCTTTTGTCTTACTGTTGGCCTCTAATAATGCCTTCCTACTGTTATAACTCTATCTAGTCTTGGTTGTAATATAATATTTTTTAAGGATTTAATAAAACAAAGAATACCTCACAGTTATTTTACAGCTTAAAAACATTTTCACCAACCTACATAAAACTCCATAATTTAAAAATTACGGTTACAATAAATATATATGATCATTCATTACATATTATCTTTGATTCAAGCAGAATTATATTTCATTGTCCAAGTAAGTGCAACCAACTATCTACGCATTAGCTTTTGTCGTGCTTTACCTCGGTATTTTCATAACCTGTGCCTTCTTGGCTTCTCTTATTGCTACTTCTGGCGATTGATGAATTTGATTTTTCAAAGAATTCCTTCTTCATATTTTCTTCTTTCGCTTTCATCTCCATTTTTATTCTAGTCCAGATATCTTGATTTCGCCGTTCGGCAACCTTACTGCGTTCCGAATACATTATCGCGAATTCCTTTGTGTCTGCATACTTTAATGGTTTGTAATGACACCCAGTTGATACTGTAGTTTTGTTCGTCAGGGTGGATCTTTTGCTTTTGTCAGTAACCGGACATTTTGGGCTAACCTTGTTTTTCAAAGATATCGGTCCCAAGAAAACAACTGCCCTCTGGGTTTCAGTGATATGTAACTCTTGGTGTTACGGATTTTTATGACTCCGGGTTATCAATACAGTTGTTTACTGTAACTATGGACTGGCGTACCTCTGGGTCGTCGTGGAATTGGTTTCTAACTGGACTTTTCAGAAACGACGAGCTAGAGGAAGATGGTTTATTAGAAAAGATGGTTTCGTCTAGTCGTTTCTTACATGTTTCATTCATTTTAAAATAACCTTAGGATGTTCCCGAATGAAGTTTTCACGAATGAAACGCGTAGCTTGGCGCCAAAGACAGCAGATATTTTTAAGAATTACTCGTCAAATCTTTAATCTTACTGTTAGCCACTAATAATGCCTTACTATTGTTATAACTCTCTCTGGTCATGGTTGCAATATAATATTATTTAAGGATTTAATAAAACAAAGAATACCTCATAGTTATTTTACAACTTCAAAACATTTTCACCAACCTACATAAAACTCCATAATTTAAAAATTACGGTTACAATAAATATATATGATCATTCATTACAAATTATCCTTGATTCAAGCAGAATTATATTTCATTGTCCAAGTAAGTGCAACCAACTGTCTACGCATTAGCTTTTGTCGTGCTTTACCTCGGTATTTTCATAACCTGTGTCTTCTTGGCTTCTCTTATTGCTACTTCTGGCGATTGATGACTTTGATTTTTCAAAGAATTCCTTCTTCATATTTTCTTCTTTCGCTTTCATCTCCATTTTTGTTCTAGTCCTGATATCTTGATTTCGCCGTTCGGCAACCTTACTGCCTTCCGAATACATTATCGCGAATTCCTTTGTGTCTGCATACTTTTATGGTTTGTAATGACACCCAGTTGATACTGTAGTTTTGTTCGTCAACATGGATCTTTTGCTTTTGTCATTAACCGGAGATTTTGGGCTAACCTTGTTTTTCAAAGATATCGGTCCCAAGAAAACAACTGCCCTCTGGGTTTCAGTGATATGTAACTCTTGGTGTTACGGATTTTTATGACTCCGGGTTATCAATACAGTTGTTTACTGTAACTATGGACTGGCGTACCTCTGGGTCGTCGTGGAATTGGTTTCTAACTGGACTTTTCAGAAACGACGAGCTAGAGGAAGATGGTTTATTAGAAAAGATGGTTTCGTCTAGTCGTTTCTTACATGTTTCATTCATTTTAAAATAACCTTAGGATGTTCCCGAATGAAGTTTTCACGAATGAAACGCGTAGCTTGGCGCCAAAGACAGCAGATATTTTTAAGAATTACGCGTCAAATCTTTAATCTTACTGTTAGCCACTAATAATGCCTTACTATTGTTATAACTCTCTCTGGTCATGGTTGCAATATAATATTATTTAAGGATTTAATAAAACAAAGAATACCTCATAGTTATTTTACAACTTCAAAACATTTTCACCAACCTATATAAAACTCCATAATTTAAAAATTACGGTTACAATAAATATATATGATCATTCATTACATATTATCCTTGATTCAAGCAGAATTATATTTCATTGTCCAAGTAAGTGCAACCAACTGTCTACGCATTAGCTTTTGTCGTGCTTTACCTCGGTATTTTCATAACCTGTGTCTTCTTGGCTTCTCTTATTGCTACAACTGGCGATTGATGACTTTGATTTTTCAAAGAATTCCTTCTTCATAATTTCTTCTTTCGCTTTCATCTCCATTTTTGTTCTAGTCCAGATATCTTGAATTCGCCGTTCGGCAACCTTACTGCGTTGTGACTACATTTTCGCGCAGTCCTTTGTGTCTGCATACTTTTATGGTTTGTAGTGACACCCAGTTGATACTGTAGTTCTGTTCGTCAACGTGGAACTTTTGCTTTTGTCATTAACCGGAGATTTTGGGCTAACCTTGTTTTTCAAAAATATCGGTCCCAAGAAAACAACAGTCCTCTGGGTTTCAGTGATATGTTACTCTTGGTGTTACGGATTTTTATGACTCCGGGTTTTCAATACAGTTGTTTACTGTTACTATGGACTGGCATATCTTTGGGTCGTCGTGGAATTGGTTTCTAACTGGACTTTTCCGAAACGACGAGCTAGAGGAAGATGGTTTATTAGAAAAGATGGTTTCGTCTAGTCGTTTCTTACATGTTTCCTTCATTTTAAAATAACCTTAGGACGTTTCCGAATGAAGTCTTCACGAATGAAACGCGTAGCTTGGCGCCTAAGACAGCAGATATTTTTAAGAATTACGCGTCAAATCTTTTGTCTTACTGTTGGCCTCTAATAATGCCTTCCTACTGTTATAACTCTATCTAGTCTTGGTTGTAATATAATATTATTTAAGGATTTAATAAAACAAAGAATACCTCACAGTTATTTTACAGCTTAAAAACATTTTCACCAACCTACATAAAACTCCATAATTTAAAAATTACGGTTACAATAAATATATATGATCATTCATTACATATTATCTTTGATTCAAGCAGAATTATATTTCATTGTCCAAGTAAGTGCAACCAACTATCTACGCATTAGCTTTTGTCGTGCTTTACCTCGGTATTTTCATAACCTGTGTCTTCTTGGCTTCTCTTATTGCTACAACTGGCGATTGATGACTTTGATTTTTCAAAGAATTCCTTCTTCATAATTTCTTCTTTCGCTTTCATCTCCATTTTTGTTCTAGTCCAGATATCTTGAATTCGCCGTTCGGCAACCTTACTGCGTTCCGAATACATTATCGCGAATTCCTTTGTGTCTGCATACTTTAATGGTTTGTAATGACACCCAGTTGATACTGTAGTTTTGTTCGTCAGGGTGGATCTTTTGCTTTTGTCAGTAACCGGACATTTTGGGCTAACCTTGTTTTTCAAAGATATCGGTCCCAAGAAAACAACTGCCCTCTGGGTTTCAGTGATATGTAACTCTTGGTGTTACGGATTTTTATGACTCCGGGTTATCAATACAGTTGTTTACTGTAACTATGGACTGGCGTACCTCTGGGTCGTCGTGGAATTGGTTTCTAACTGGACTTTTCAGAAACGACGAGCTAGAGGAAGATGGTTTATTAGAAAAGATGGTTTCGTCTAGTCGTTTCTTACATGTTTCATTCATTTTAAAATAACCTTAGGATGTTCCCGAATGAAGTTTTCACGAATGAAACGCGTAGCTTGGCGCCAAAGACAGCAGATATTTTTAAGAATTACGCGTCAAATCTTTAATCTTACTGTTAGCCACTAATAATGCCTTACTATTGTTATAACTCTCTCTGGTCATGGTTGCAATATAATATTATTTAAGGATTTAATAAAACAAAGAATACCTCATAGTTATTTTACAACTTCAAAACATTTTCACCAACCTACATAAAACTCCATAATTTAAAAATTACGGTTACAATAAATATATATGATCATTCATTACATATTATCCTTGATTCAAGCAGAATTATATTTCATTGTCCAAGTAAGTGCAACCAACTGTCTACGCATTAGCTTTTGTCGTGCTTTACCTCGGTATTTTCATAACCTGTGTCTTCTTGGCTTCTCTTATTGCTACAACTGGCGATTGATGACTTTGATTTTTCAAAGAATTCCTTCTTCATAATTTCTTCTTTCGCTTTCATCTCCATTTTTGTTCTAGTCCAGATATCTTGAATTCGCCGTTCGGCAACCTTACTGCCTTCCGAATACATTTTCGCGAAGTCCTTTGTGTCTGCATACTATTATGGTTTGTAATGACACCCAGTTGATACTGTAGTTTTGTTCATCAACGTGGATCTTTTGCTTTTGTCATTAACCGGAGATTTTGGGCTAACCTTGTTTTTCAAAAATATCGGTCCCAAGAAAACAACAGTCCTCTGGGTTTCAGTGATATGTTGCTCTTGGTGTTACGGATTTTTATGACTCCGGGTTATCAATACAGTTGTTTACTGTAACTATGGACTGGCGTATCTTTGGGTCGTCGTGGAATTGGTTTCTAACTGGACTTTTCCGAAACGACGAGCTAGAGGAAGATGGTTTATTAGAAAAGATGGTTTCGTCTAGTCGTTTCTTACATGTTTACTTCATTTTTAAATAACCATAGGACGTTTCGGAATGAAGTCTTCACGAATGAAACGCGTAGCTTGGCGCCTAAGACAGCAGAAATTTTTAGAATTACGCGTCAAATCTTTTGTCTTACTGTTGGCCTCTAATAATGCCTTCCTACTGTTATAACTCTATCTAGTCTTGGTTGTAATATAATATTATTTAAGGATTTAATAAAACAAAGAATACCTCACAGTTATTTTACAACTTAAAAACATTTTCACAAACCTACATAAAACTCCATAATTTAAAAATTACGGTTACAATAAATATATATGATCATTCATTACATATTATCTTTGATTCAAGCAGAATTATATTTCATTGTCCAAGTAAGTGCAACCAACTATCTACGCATTAGCTTTTGTCGTGCTTTACCTCGGTATTTTCATAACCTGTGCCTTCTTGGCTTCTCTTATTGCTACTTCTGGCGATTGATGACTTTGATTTTTCAAAGAATTCCTTCTTCATATTTTCTTCTTTCGCTTTCATCTCCATTTTTGTTCTGGTCCAGATATCTTGAATTCGCCGTTCGGCAACCTTACTGCGTTCCGACTACATTTTCGCGCAGTCCTTTGTGTCTGCATACTTTTATGGTTTGTAGTGACACCCAGTTGATACTGTAGTTCTGTTCGTCAACGTGGAACTTTTGCTTTTGTCATTAACCGGAGATTTTGGGCTAACCTTGGTTTTCAAAGATATCGGTCCCAAGAAAACAACTGCCCTCTGGGTTTCAGTGATATGTAACTCTTGGTGTTACGGATTTTTATGACTCCGGGTTATCAATACAGTTGTTTACTGTAACTATGGACTGGCGTACCTCTGGGTCGTCGTGGAATTGGTTTCTAACTGGACTTTTCAGAAACGACGAGCTAGAGGAAGATGGTTTATTAGAAAAGATGGTTTCGTCTAGTCGTTTCTTACATGTTTCATTCATTTTAAAATAACCTTAGGATGTTCCCGAATGAAGTTTTCACGAATGAAACGCGTAGCTTGGCGCCAAAGACAGCAGATATTTTTAAGAATTACGCGTCAAATCTTTAATCTTACTGTTAGCCACTAATAATGCCTTACTATTGTTATAACTCTCTCTGGTCATGGTTGCAATATAATATTATTTAAGGATTTAATAAAACAAAGAATACCTCATAGTTATTTTACAACTTCAAAACATTTTCACCAACCTACATAAAACTCCATAATTTAAAAATTACGGTTACAATAAATATATATGATCATTCATTACAAATTATCCTTGATTCAAGCAGAATTATATTTCATTGTCCAAGTAAGTGCAACCAACTGTCTACGCATTAGCTTTTGTCGTGCTTTACCTCGGTATTTTCATAACCTGTGTCTTCTTGGCTTCTCTTATTGCTACAACTGGCGATTGATGACTTTGATTTTTCAAAGAATTCCTTCTTCATATTTTCTTCTTTCGCTTTCATCTCCATTTTTGTTCTAGTCCAGATATCTTGATTTTGCCATTCGGCAACCTTACTGCGTTGTGACTACATTTTCGCGCAGTCCTTTGTGTCTGCATACTTTTATGGTTTGTAGTGACACCCAGTTGATACTGTAGTTCTGTTCGTCAACGTGGAACTTTTGCTTTTGTCATTAACCGGAGATTTTGGGCTAACCTTGTTTTTCAAAAATATCGGTCCCAAGAAAACAACAGTCCTCTGGGTTTCAGTGATATGTTACTCTTGGTGTTACGGATTTTTATGACTCCGGGTTATCAATACAGTTGTTTACTGTTACTATGGACTGGCGTATCTTTGGGTCGTCGTGGAATTGGTTTCTAACTGGACTTTTCCGAAACGACGAGCTAGAGGAAGATGGTTTATTAGAAAAGATGGTTTCGTCTAGTCGTTTCTTACATGTTTCCTTCATTTTAAAATAACCTTAGGACGTTTCCGAATGAAGTCTTCACGAATGAAACGCGTAGCTTGGCGCCTAAGACAGCAGATATTTTTAAGAATTACGCGTCAAATCTTTTGTCTTACTGTTGGCCTCTAATAATGCCTTCCTACTGTTATAACTCTATCTAGTCTTGGTTGTAATATAATATTTTTTAAGGATTTAATAAAACAAAGAATACCTCACAGTTATTTTACAGCTTAAAAACATTTTCACCAACCTACATAAAACTCCATAATTTAAAAATTACGGTTACAATAAATATATATGATCATTCATTACATATTATCTTTGATTCAAGCAGAATTATATTTCATTGTCCAAGTAAGTGCAACCAACTGTCTACGCATTAGCTTTTGTCGTGCTTTACCTCGGTATTTTCATAACCTGTGTCTTCTTGGCTTCTCTTATTGCTACAACTGGCGATTGATGACTTTGATTTTTCAAAGAATTCCTTCTTCATAATTTCTTCTTTCGCTTTCATCTCCATTTTTGTTCTAGTCCAGATATCTTGATTTCGCCATTCGGCAACCTTACTGCCTTCCGAATACATTTTCGCGAAGTCCTTTGTGTCTGCATACTATTATGGTTTGTAATGACACCCAGTTGATACTGTAGTTTTGTTCATCAACGTGGATCTTTTGCTTTTGTCATTAACCGGAGATTTTGGGCTAACCTTGTTTTTCAAAAATATCGGTCCCAAGAAAACAACAGTCCTCTGGGTTTCAGTGATATGTTGCTCTTGGTGTTACGGATTTTTATGACTCCGGGTTATCAATACAGTTGTTTACTGTAACTATGGACTGGCGTATCTTTGGGTCGTCGTGGAATTGGTTTCTAACTGGACTTTTCCGAAACGACGAGCTAGAGGAAGATGGTTTATTAGAAAAGATGGTTTCGTCTAGTCGTTTCTTACATGTTTACTTCATTTTTAAATAACCATAGGACGTTTCGGAATGAAGTCTTCACGAATGAAACGCGTAGCTTGGCGCCTAAGACAGCAGAAATTTTTAGAATTACGCGTCAAATCTTTTGTCTTACTGTTGGCCTCTAATAATGCCTTCCTACTGTTATAACTCTATCTAGTCTTGGTTGTAATATAATATTATTTAAGGATTTAATAAAACAAAGAATACCTCACAGTTATTTTACAACTTCAAAACATTTTCACCAACCTACATAAAACTCCATAATTTAAAAATTACGGTTACAATAAATATATATGTACATTCATTACATATTATCTTTGATTCAAGCAGAATTATATTTCATTGTCCAAGTAAGTGCAACCAACTATCTACGCATTAGCTTTTGTCGTGCTTTACCTCGGTATTTTCATAACCTGTGCCTTCTTGGCTTCTCTTATTGCTACTTCTGGCGATTGATGACTTTGATTTTTCAAAGAATTCCTTCTTCATATTTTCTTCTTTCGCTTTCATCTCCATTTTTGTTCTAGTCCAGATATCTTGAATTCGCCGTTCGGCAACCTTACTGCGTTCCGAATACATTATCGCGAATTCCTTTGTGTCTGCATACTTTTATGGTTTGTAATGACACCCAGTTGATACTGTAGTTTTGTTCGTCAACATGGATCTTTTGCTTTTGTCATTAACCGGAGATTTTGGGCTAACCTTGTTTTTCAAAGATATCGGTCCCAAGAAAACAACTGCCCTCTGGGTTTCAGTGATATGTAACTCTTGGTGTTACGGATTTTTATGACTCCGGGTTATCAATACAGTTGTTTACTGTAACTATGGACTGGCGTACCTCTGGGTCGTCGTGGAATTGGTTTCTAACTGGACTTTTCAGAAACGACGAGCTAGAGGAAGATGGTTTATTATAAAAGATGGTTTCGTCTAGTCGTTTCTTACATGTTTCATTCATTTTAAAATAACCTTAGGATGTTCCCGAATGAAGTTTTCACGAATGAAACGCGTAGCTTGGCGCCAAAGACAGCAGATATTTTTAAGAATTACGCGTCAAATCTTTAATCTTACTGTTAGCCACTAATAATGCCTTACTATTGTTATAACTCTCTCTGGTCATGGTTGCAATATAATATTATTTAAGGATTTAATAAAACAAAGAATACCTCATAGTTATTTTACAACTTCAAAACATTTTCACCAACCTACATAAAACTCCATAATTTAAAAATTACGGTTACAATAAATATATATGATCATTCATTACATATTATCCTTGATTCAAGCAGAATTATATTTCATTGTCCAAGTAAGTGCAACCAACTGTCTACGCATTAGCTTTTGTCGTGCTTTACCTCGGTATTTTCATAACCTGTGTCTTCTTGGCTTCTCTTATTGCTACAACTGGCGATTGATGACTTTGATTTTTCAAAGAATTCCTTCTTCATAATTTCTTCTTTCGCTTTCATCTCCATTTTTGTTCTAGTCCAGATATCTTGAATTCGCCGTTCGGCAACCTTACTGCGTTGCGACTACATTTTCGCGCAGTCCTTTGTGTCTGCATACTTTTATGGTTTGTAGTGACACCCA
Source organism: Calamotropha paludella (assembly GCA_927399485.1). NCBI lineage: Eukaryota > Metazoa > Arthropoda > Insecta > Lepidoptera > Crambidae > Calamotropha > Calamotropha paludella. The sequence goes on along the minus strand of OV656803.1, from coordinate 10,534,757 downwards.
GTTGATACTGTAGTTCTGTTCGTCAACGTGGAACTTTTGCTTTTGTCATTAACCGGAGATTTTGGGCTAACCTTGTTTTTCAAAAATATCGGTCCCAAGAAAACAACAGTCCTCTGGGTTTCAGTGATATGTTACTCTTGGTGTTACGGATTTTTATGACTCCGGGTTTTCAATACAGTTGTTTACTGTTACTATGGACTGGCGTATCTTTGGGTCGTCGTGGAATTGGTTTCTAACTGGACTTTTCCGAAACGACGAGCTAGAGGAAGATGGTTTATTAGAAAAGATGGTTTCGTCTAGTCGTTTCTTACATGTTTCCTTCATTTTAAAATAACCTTAGGACGTTTCCGAATGAAGTCTTCACGAATGAAACGCGTAGCTTGGCGCCTAAGACAGCAGATATTTTTAAGAATTACGCGTCAAATCTTTTGTCTTACTGTTGGCCTCTAATAATGCCTTCCTACTGTTATAACTCTATCTAGTCTTGGTTGTAATATAATATTATTTAAGGATTTAATAAAACAAAGAATACCTCACAGTTATTTTACAGCTTAAAAACATTTTCACCAACCTACATAAAACTCCATAATTTAAAAATTACGGTTACAATAAATATATATGATCATTCATTACATATTATCTTTGATTCAAGCAGAATTATATTTCATTGTCCAAGTTAGTGCAACCAACTATCTACGCATTAGCTTTTGTCGTGCTTTACCTCGGTATTTTCATAACCTGTGTCTTCTTGGCTTCTCTTATTGCTACAACTGGCGATTGATGACTTTGATTTTTCAAAGAATTCCTTCTTCATAATTTCTTCTTTCGCTTTCATCTCCATTTTTGTTCTAGTCCAGATATCTTGAATTCGCCGTTCGGCAACCTTACTGCGTTGTGACTACATTTTCGCGCAGTCCTTTGTGTCTGCATACTTTTATGGTTTGTAGTGACACCCAGTTGATACTGTAGTTCTGTTCGTCAACGTGGAACTTTTGCTTTTGTCATTAACCGGAGATTTTGGGCTAACCTTGTTTTTCAAAAATATCGGTCCCAAGAAAACAACAGTCCTCTGGGTTTCAGTGATATGTTACTCTTGGTGTTACGGATTTTTATGACTCCGGGTTATCAATACAGTTGTTTACTGTTACTATGGACTGGCGTATCTTTGGGTCGTCGTGGAATTGGTTTCTAACTGGACTTTTCCGAAACGACGAGCTAGAGGAAGATGGTTTATTAGAAAAGATGGTTTCGTCTAGTCGTTTCTTACATGTTTCCTTCATTTTAAAATAACCTTAGGACGTTTCCGAATGAAGTCTTCACGAATGAAACGCGTAGCTTGGCGCCTAAGACAGCAGATATTTTTAAGAATTACGCGTCAAATCTTTTGTCTTACTGTTGGCCTCTAATAATGCCTTCCTACTGTTATAACTCTATCTAGTCTTGGTTGTAATATAATATTTTTTAAGGATTTAATAAAACAAAGAATACCTCACAGTTATTTTACAGCTTAAAAACATTTTCACCAACCTACATAAAACTCCATAATTTAAAAATTACGGTTACAATAAATATATATGATCATTCATTACATATTATCTTTGATTCAAGCAGAATTATATTTCATTGTCCAAGTAAGTGCAACCAACTATCTACGCATTAGCTTTTGTCGTGCTTTACCTCGGTATTTTCATAACCTGTGCCTTCTTGGCTTCTCTTATTGCTACTTCTGGCGATTGATGAATTTGATTTTTCAAAGAATTCCTTCTTCATATTTTCTTCTTTCGCTTTCATCTCCATTTTTATTCTAGTCCAGATATCTTGATTTCGCCGTTCGGCAACCTTACTGCGTTCCGAATACATTATCGCGAATTCCTTTGTGTCTGCATACTTTAATGGTTTGTAATGACACCCAGTTGATACTGTAGTTTTGTTCGTCAGGGTGGATCTTTTGCTTTTGTCAGTAACCGGACATTTTGGGCTAACCTTGTTTTTCAAAGATATCGGTCCCAAGAAAACAACTGCCCTCTGGGTTTCAGTGATATGTAACTCTTGGTGTTACGGATTTTTATGACTCCGGGTTATCAATACAGTTGTTTACTGTAACTATGGACTGGCGTACCTCTGGGTCGTCGTGGAATTGGTTTCTAACTGGACTTTTCAGAAACGACGAGCTAGAGGAAGATGGTTTATTAGAAAAGATGGTTTCGTCTAGTCGTTTCTTACATGTTTCATTCATTTTAAAATAACCTTAGGATGTTCCCGAATGAAGTTTTCACGAATGAAACGCGTAGCTTGGCGCCAAAGACAGCAGATATTTTTAAGAATTACGCGTCAAATCTTTAATCTTACTGTTAGCCACTAATAATGCCTTACTATTGTTATAACTCTCTCTGGTCATGGTTGCAATATAATATTATTTAAGGATTTAATAAAACAAAGAATACCTCATAGTTATTTTACAACTTCAAAACATTTTCACCAACCTACATAAAACTCCATAATTTAAAAATTACGGTTACAATAAATATATATGATCATTCATTACAAATTATCCTTGATTCAAGCAGAATTATATTTCATTGTCCAAGTAAGTGCAACCAACTGTCTACGCATTAGCTTTTGTCGTGCTTTACCTCGGTATTTTCATAACCTGTGTCTTCTTGGCTTCTCTTATTGCTACAACTGGCGATTGATGACTTTGATTTTTCAAAGAATTCCTTCTTCATAATTTCTTCTTTCGCTTTCATCTCCATTTTTGTTCTAGTCCAGATATCTTGATTTCGCCATTCGGCAACCTTACTGCCTTCCGAATACATTTTCGCGAAGTCCTTTGTGTCTGCATACTATTATGGTTTGTAATGACACCCAGTTGATACTGTAGTTTTGTTCATCAACGTGGATCTTTTGCTTTTGTCATTAACCGGAGATTTTGGGCTAACCTTGTTTTTCAAAAATATCGGTCCCAAGAAAACAACAGTCCTCTGGGTTTCAGTGATATGTTACTCTTGGTGTTACGGATTTTTATGACTCCGGGTTTTCAATACAGTTGTTTACTGTTACTATGGACTGGCGTATCTTTGGGTCGTCGTGGAATTGGTTTCTAACTGGACTTTTCAGAAACGACGAGCTAGAGGAAGATGGTTTATTAGAAAAGATGGTTTCGTCTAGTCGTTTCTTACATGTTTCCTTCATTTTAAAATAACCTTAGGACGTTTCCGAATGAAGTCTTCACGAATGAAACGCGTAGCTTGGCGCCTAAGACAGCAGATATTTTTAAGAATTACGCGTCAAATCTTTTGTCTTACTGTTGGCCTCTAATAATGCCTTCCTACTGTTATAACTCTATCTAGTCTTGGTTGTAATATAATATTATTTAAGGATTTAATAAAACAAAGAATACCTCACAGTTATTTTACAGCTTAAAAACATTTTCACCAACCTACATAAAACTCCATAATTTAAAAATTACGGTTACAATAAATATATATGATCATTCATTACATATTATCTTTGATTCAAGCAGAATTATATTTCATTGTCCAAGTTAGTGCAACCAACTATCTACGCATTAGCTTTTGTCGTGCTTTACCTCGGTATTTTCATAACCTGTGTCTTCTTGGCTTCTCTTATTGCTACAACTGGCGATTGATGACTTTGATTTTTCAAAGAATTCCTTCTTCATAATTTCTTCTTTCGCTTTCATCTCCATTTTTGTTCTAGTCCAGATATCTTGAATTCGCCGTTCGGCAACCTTACTGCGTTCCGAATACATTTTCGCGAATTCCTTTGTGTCTGCATACTTTTATGGTTTGTAATGACACCCAGTTGATAATAAAGTTTTGTTCGTCAACATTCTGTTGCTTTTGTCATTAACCGGAGATTTTGGGCTAACCTTGTTTTTCAAAAATATCGGTCCCAAGAAAACAACAGTCCTCTGGGTTTCAGTGATATGTTACTCTTGGTGTTACGGATTTTTATGACTCCGGGTTATCAATACAGTTGTTTACTGTTACTATGGACTGGCGTATCTTTGGGTCGTCGTGGAATTGGTTTCTAACTGGACTTTTCCGAAACGACGAGCTAGAGGAAGATGGTTTATTAGAAAAGATGGTTTCGTCTAGTCGTTTCTTACATGTTTCCTTCATTTTAAAATAACCTTAGGACGTTTCCGAATGAAGTCTTCACGAATGAAACGCGTAGCTCGGCGCCTAAGACAGCAGATATTTTTAAGAATTACGCGTCAAATCTTTTGTCTTACTGTTGGCCTCTAATAATGCCTTCCTACTGTTATAACTCTATCTAGTCTTGGTTGTAATATAATATTTTTTAAGGATTTAATAAAACAAAGAATACCTCACAGTTATTTTACAGCTTAAAAACATTTTCACCAACCTACATAAAACTCCATAATTTAAAAATTACGGTTACAATAAATATATATGATCATTCATTACATATTATCTTTGATTCAAGCAGAATTATATTTCATTGTCCAAGTAAGTGCAACCAACTATCTACGCATTAGCTTTTGTCGTGCTTTACCTCGGTATTTTCATAACCTGTGCCTTCTTGGCTTCTCTTATTGCTACTTCTGGCGATTGATGAATTTGATTTTTCAAAGAATTCCTTCTTCATATTTTCTTCTTTCGCTTTCATCTCCATTTTTATTCTAGTCCAGATATCTTGATTTCGCCGTTCGGCAACCTTACTGCGTTCCGAATACATTATCGCGAATTCCTTTGTGTCTGCATACTTTAATGGTTTGTAATGACACCCAGTTGATACTGTAGTTTTGTTCGTCAGGGTGGATCTTTTGCTTTTGTCAGTAACCGGACATTTTGGGCTAACCTTGTTTTTCAAAGATATCGGTCCCAAGAAAACAACTGCCCTCTGGGTTTCAGTGATATGTAACTCTTGGTGTTACGGATTTTTATGACTCCGGGTTATCAATACAGTTGTTTACTGTAACTATGGACTGGCGTATCTCTGGGTCGTCGTGTAATTGGTTTCTAACTGGACTTTTCAGAAACGACGTGCTAGAGGAAGATGGTTTATTAGAAAAGATGGTTTCGTCTAGTCGTTTCTTACATGTTTCCTTCATTTTTAAATAACCTTAGGACGTTTCCGAATGAAGTCTTCACGAATGAAACGCGTAGCTTGGCGCCTAAGACAGCAAATACTTTTAAGAATTACGCGTCAAATCTTTTGTCTTACTGTTAGCCTCTAATAATGCCTTCCTACTGTTATAACTCTATCTAGTCTTGGTTGTAATATAATATTATTTAAGGATTTAATAAAACAAAGAATACCTTACAGTTATTTTATAACTTAAAAACATTTTCACCAACCTACATAAAACTCCATAATTTAAAAATTACGGTTACAATAAATATATATGATCATTCATTACATATTATCTTTGATTCAAGCAGAATTATATTTCATTGTCCAAGTAAGTGCAACCAACTATCTACGCATTAGCTTTTGTCGTGCTTTACCTCGGTATTTTCATAACCTGTGCCTTCTTGGCTTCTCTTATTGCTACAACTGGCGATTGATGACTTTGATTTTTCAAAGAATTCCTTCTTCATAATTTCTTCTTTCGCTTTCATCTCCATTTTTGTTCTAGTCCAGATATCTTGATTTCGCCATTCGGCAACCTTACTGCCTTCCGAATACATTTTCGCGAAGTCCTTTGTGTCTGCATACTTTTATGGTTTGTAATGACACCCAGTTGATACTGTAGTTTTGTTCGTCAACATGGATCTTTTGCTTTTGTCATTAACCGGAGATTTTGGGCTAACCTTGTTTTTCAAAGATATCGGTCCCAAGAAAACAACTGCCCTCTGGGTTTCAGTGATATGTAACTCTTGGTGTTACGGATTTTTATGACTCCGGGTTATCAATACAGTTGTTTACTGTAACTATGGACTGGCGTACCTCTGGGTCGTCGTGGAATTGGTTTCTAACTGGACTTTTCAGAAACGACGAGCTAGAGGAAGATGGTTTATTAGAAAAGATGGTTTCGTCTAGTCGTTTCTTACATGTTTCATTCATTTTAAAATAACCTTAGGATGTTCCCGAATGAAGTTTTCACGAATGAAACGCGTAGCTTGGCGCCAAAGACAGCAGATATTTTTAAGAATTACGCGTCAAATCTTTAATCTTACTGTTAGCCACTAATAATGCCTTACTATTGTTATAACTCTCTCTGGTCATGGTTGCAATATAATATTATTTAAGGATTTAATAAAACAAAGAATACCTCATAGTTATTTTACAACTTCAAAACATTTTCACCAACCTATATAAAACTCCATAATTTAAAAATTACGGTTACAATAAATATATATGATCATTCATTACATATTATCCTTGATTCAAGCAGAATTATATTTCATTGTCCAAGTAAGTGCAACCAACTGTCTACGCATTAGCTTTTGTCGTGCTTTACCTCGGTATTTTCATAACCTGTGTCTTCTTGGCTTCTCTTATTGCTACAACTGGCGATTGATGACTTTGATTTTTCAAAGAATTCCTTCTTCATAATTTCTTCTTTCGCTTTCATCTCCATTTTTGTTCTAGTCCAGATATCTTGAATTCGCCGTTCGGCAACCTTACTGCGTTGCGACTACATTTTCGCGCAGTCCTTTGTGTCTGCATACTTTTATGGTTTGTAGTGACACCCAGTTGATACTGTAGTTCTGTTCGTCAACGTGGAACTTTTGCTTTTGTCATTAACCGGAGATTTTGGGCTAACCTTGTTTTTCAAAAATATCGGTCCCAAGAAAACAACAGTCCTCTGGGTTTCAGTGATATGTTACTCTTGGTGTTACGGATTTTTATGACTCCGGGTTTTCAATACAGTTGTTTACTGTTACTATGGACTGGCATATCTTTGGGTCGTCGTGGAATTGGTTTCTAACTGGACTTTTCCGAAACGACGAGCTAGAGGAAGATGGTTTATTAGAAAAGATGGTTTCGTCTAGTCGTTTCTTACATGTTTCCTTCATTTTAAAATAACCTTAGGACGTTTCCGAATGAAGTCTTCACGAATGAAACGCGTAGCTTGGCGCCTAAGACAGCAGATATTTTTAAGAATTACGCGTCAAATCTTTTGTCTTACTGTTGGCCTCTAATAATGCCTTCCTACTGTTATAACTCTATCTAGTCTTGGTTGTAATATAATATTATTTAAGGATTTAATAAAACAAAGAATACCTCACAGTTATTTTACAGCTTAAAAACATTTTCACCAACCTACATAAAACTCCATAATTTAAAAATTACGGTTACAATAAATATATATGATCATTCATTACATATTATCTTTGATTCAAGCAGAATTATATTTCATTGTCCAAGTAAGTGCAACCAACTATCTACGCATTAGCTTTTGTCGTGCTTTACCTCGGTATTTTCATAACCTGTGTCTTCTTGGCTTCTCTTATTGCTACAACTGGCGATTGATGACTTTGATTTTTCAAAGAATTCCTTCTTCATAATTTCTTCTTTCGCTTTCATCTCCATTTTTGTTCTAGTCCAGATATCTTGAATTCGCCGTTCGGCAACCTTACTGCGTTGTGACTACATTTTCGCGCAGTCCTTTGTGTCTGCATACTTTTATGGTTTGTAGTGACACCCAGTTGATACTGTAGTTCTGTTCGTCAACGTGGAACTTTTGCTTTTGTCATTAACCGGAGATTTTGGGCTAACCTTGTTTTTCAAAAATATCGGTCCCAAGAAAACAACAGTCCTCTGGGTTTCAGTGATATGTTACTCTTGGTGTTACGGATTTTTATGACTCCGGGTTATCAATACAGTTGTTTACTGTTACTATGGACTGGCGTATCTTTGGGTCGTCGTGGAATTGGTTTCTAACTGGACTTTTCCGAAACGACGAGCTAGAGGAAGATGGTTTATTAGAAAAGATGGTTTCGTCTAGTCGTTTCTTACATGTTTCCTTCATTTTAAAATAACCTTAGGACGTTTCCGAATGAAGTCTTCACGAATGAAACGCGTAGCTTGGCGCCTAAGACAGCAGATATTTTTTAGAATTACGCGTCAAATCTTTTGTCTTACTGTTGGCCTCTAATAATGCCTTCCTACTGTTATAACTCTATCTAGTCTTGGTTGTAATATAATATTATTTAAGGATTTAATAAAACAAAGAATACCTCACAGTTATTTTACAGCTTAAAAACATTTTCACCAACCTACATAAAACTCCATAATTTAAAAATTACGGTTACAATAAATATATATGATCATTCATTACATATTATCTTTGATTCAAGCAGAATTATATTTCATTGTCCAAGTAAGTGCAACCAACTATCTACGCATTAGCTTTTGTCGTGCTTTACCTCGGTATTTTCATAACCTGTGTCTTCTTGGCTTCTCTTATTGCTACAACTGGCGATTGATGACTTTGATTTTTCAAAGAATTCCTTCTTCATAATTTCTTCTTTCGCTTTCATCTCCATTTTTGTTCTAGTCCAGATATCTTGAATTCGCCGTTCGGCAACCTTACTGCGTTGTGACTACATTTTCGCGCAGTCCTTTGTGTCTGCATACTTTTATGGTTTGTAGTGACACCCAGTTGATACTGTAGTTCTGTTCGTCAACGTGGAACTTTTGCTTTTGTCATTAACCGGAGATTTTGGGCTAACCTTGTTTTTCAAAAATATCGGTCCCAAGAAAACAACAGTCCTCTGGGTTTCAGTGATATGTTACTCTTGGTGTTACGGATTTTTATGACTCCGGGTTATCAATACAGTTGTTTACTGTAACTATTGACTGGCGTACCTCTGGGTCGTCGTGGAATTGGTTTCTAACTGGACTTTTCAGAAACGACGAGCTAGAGGAAGATGGTTTATTAGAAAAGATGGTTTCGTCTAGTCGTTTCTTACATGTTTCATTCATTTTAAAATAACCTTAGGATGTTCCCGAATGAAGTTTTCACGAATGAAGCGCGTAGCTTGGCGCCAAAGACAGCAGATATTTTTAAGAATTACGCGTCAAATCTTTAATCTTACTGTTAGCCACTAATAATGCCTTACTATTGTTATAACTCTCTCTGGTCATGGTTGCAATATAATATTATTTAAGGATTTAATAAAACAAAGAATACCTCATAGTTATTTTACAACTTCAAAACATTTTCACCAACCTACATAAAACTCCATAATTTAAAAATTACGGTTACAATAAATATATATGATCATTCATTACAAATTATCCTTGATTCAAGCAGAATTATATTTCATTGTCCAAGTAAGTGCAACCAACTGTCTACGCATTAGCTTTTGTCGTGCTTTACCTCGGTATTTTCATAACCTGTGTCTTCTTGGCTTCTCTTATTGCTACAACTGGCGATTGATGACTTTGATTTTTCAAAGAATTCCTTCTTCATAATTTCTTCTTTCGCTTTCATCTCCATTTTTGTTCTAGTCCAGATATCTTGATTTCGCCATTCGGCAACCTTACTGCCTTCCGAATACATTTTCGCGAAGTCCTTTGTGTCTGCATACTATTATGGTTTGTAATGACACCCAGTTGATACTGTAGTTTTGTTCATCAACGTGGATCTTTTGCTTTTGTCATTAACCGGAGATTTTGGGCTAACCTTGTTTTTCAAAAATATCGGTCCCAAGAAAACAACAGTCCTCTGGGTTTCAGTGATATGTTGCTCTTGGTGTTACGGATTTTTATGACTCCGGGTTATCAATACAGTTGTTTACTGTAACTATGGACTGGCGTATCTTTGGGTCGTCGTGGAATTGGTTTCTAACTGGACTTTTCCGAAACGACGAGCTAGAGGAAGATGGTTTATTAGAAAAGATGGTTTCGTCTAGTCGTTTCTTACATGTTTACTTCATTTTTAAATAACCATAGGACGTTTCGGAATGAAGTCTTCACGAATGAAACGCGTAGCTTGGCGCCTAAGACAGCAGAAATTTTTAGAATTACGCGTCAAATCTTTTGTCTTACTGTTGGCCTCTAATAATGCCTTCCTACTGTTATAACTCTATCTAGTCTTGGTTGTAATATAATATTATTTAAGGATTTAATAAAACAAAGAATACCTCACAGTTATTTTACAACTTCAAAACATTTTCACCAACCTACATAAAACTCCATAATTTAAAAATTACGGTTACAATAAATATATATGATCATTCATTACATATTATCTTTGATTCAAGCAGAATTATATTTCATTGTCCAAGTAAGTGCAACCAACTATCTACGCATTAGCTTTTGTCGTGCTTTACCTCGGTATTTTCATAACCTGTGCCTTCTTGGCTTCTCTTATTGCTACTTCTGGCGATTGATGACTTTGATTTTTCAAAGAATTCCTTCTTCATATTTTCTTCTTTCGCTTTCATCTCCATTTTTGTTCTGGTCCAGATATCTTGAATTCGCCGTTCGGCAACCTTACTGCGTTCCGACTACATTTTCGCGCAGTCCTTTGTGTCTGCATACTTTTATGGTTTGTAGTGACACCCAGTTGATACTGTAGTTCTGTTCGTCAACGTGGAACTTTTGCTTTTGTCATTAACCGGAGATTTTGGGCTAACCTTGGTTTTCAAAGATATCGGTCCCAAGAAAACAACTGCCCTCTGGGTTTCAGTGATATGTAACTCTTGGTGTTACGGATTTTTATGACTCCGGGTTATCAATACAGTTGTTTACTGTAACTATGGACTGGCGTACCTCTGGGTCGTCGTGGAATTGGTTTCTAACTGGACTTTTCAGAAACGACGAGCTAGAGGAAGATGGTTTATTAGAAAAGATGGTTTCGTCTAGTCGTTTCTTACATGTTTCATTCATTTTAAAATAACCTTAGGATGTTCCCGAATGAAGTTTTCACGAATGAAACGCGTAGCTTGGCGCCAAAGACAGCAGATATTTTTAAGAATTACGCGTCAAATCTTTAATCTTACTGTTAGCCACTAATAATGCCTTACTATTGTTATAACTCTCTCTGGTCATGGTTGCAATATAATATTATTTAAGGATTTAATAAAACAAAGAATACCTCACAGTTATTTTACAGCTTAAAAACATTTTCACCAACCTACATAAAACTCCATAATTTAAAAATTACGGTTACAATAAATATATATGATCATTCATTACATATTATCTTTGATTCAAGCAGAATTATATTTCATTGTCCAAGTAAGTGCAACCAACTATCTACGCATTAGCTTTTGTCGTGCTTTACCTCGGTATTTTCATAACCTGTGTCTTCTTGGCTTCTCTTATTGCTACAACTGGCGATTGATGACTTTGATTTTTCAAAGAATTCCTTCTTCATAATTTCTTCTTTCGCTTTCATCTCCATTTTTGTTCTAGTCCAGATATCTTGAATTCGCCGTTCGGCAACCTTACTGCGTTGTGACTACATTTTCGCGCAGTCCTTTGTGTCTGCATACTTTTATGGTTTGTAGTGACACCCAGTTGATACTGTAGTTCTGTTCGTCAACGTGGAACTTTTGCTTTTGTCATTAACCGGAGATTTTGGGCTAACCTTGTTTTTCAAAAATATCGGTCCCAAAAAAACAACAGTCCTCTGGGTTTCAGTGATATGTTACTCTTGGTGTTACGGATTTTTATGACTCCGGGTTATCAATACAGTTGTTTACTGTAACTATTGACTGGCGTACCTCTGGGTCGTCGTGGAATTGGTTTCTAACTGGACTTTTCAGAAACGACGAGCTAGAGGAAGATGGTTTATTAGAAAAGATGGTTTCGTCTAGTCGTTTCTTACATGTTTCATTCATTTTAAAATAACCTTAGGATGTTCCCGAATGAAGTTTTCACGAATGAAACGCGTAGCTTGGCGCCAAAGACAGCAGATATTTTTAAGAATTACGCGTCAAATCTTTAATCTTACTGTTAGCCACTAATAATGCCTTACTATTGTTATAACTCTCTCTGGTCATGGTTGCAATATAATATTATTTAAGGATTTAATAAAACAAAGAATACCTCATAATTATTTTACAACTTCAAAACATTTTCACCAACCTACATAAAACTCCATAATTTAAAAATTACGGTTACAATAAATATATATGATCATTCATTACACATCTTTGATTCAAGCAGAATTATATTTCATTGTCCAAGTAAGTGCAACCAACTGTCTACGCATTAGCTTTTGTCGTGCTTTACCTCGGTATTTTCATAACCTGTGTCTTCTTGGCTTCTCTTATTGCTACAACTGGCGATTGATGACTTTGATTTTTTAAAGAATTCCTTCTTCATAATTTCTTCTTTCGCTTTCATCTCCATTTTTGTTCTAGTCCAGATATCTTGATTTCGCCATTCGGCAACCTTACTGCCTTCCGAATACATTTTCGCGAAGTCCTTTGTGTCTGCATACTATTATGGTTTGTAATGACACCCAGTTGATACTGTAGTTTTGTTCATCAACGTGGATCTTTTGCTTTTGTCATTAACCGGAGATTTTGGGCTAACCTTGTTTTTCAAAAATATCGGTCCCAAGAAAACAACAGTCCTCTGGGTTTCAGTGATATGTTGCTCTTGGTGTTACGGATTTTTATGACTCCGGGTTATCAATACAGTTGTTTACTGTAACTATGGACTGGCGTATCTTTGGGTCGTCGTGGAATTGGTTTCTAACTGGACTTTTCCGAAACGACGAGCTAGAGGAAGATGGTTTATTAGAAAAGATGGTTTCGTCTAGTCGTTTCTTACATGTTTACTTCATTTTTAAATAACCATAGGACGTTTCAGAATGAAGTCTTCACGAATGAAACGCGTAGCTTGGCGCCTAAGACAGCAGAAATTTTTAGAATTACGCGTCAAATCTTTTGTCTTACTGTTGGCCTCTAATAATGCCTTCCTACTGTTATAACTCTATCTAGTCTTGGTTGTAATATAATATTATTTAAGGATTTAATAAAACAAAGAATACCTCACAGTTATTTTACAACTTCAAAACATTTTCACCAACCTACATAAAACTCCATAATTTAAAAATTACGGTTACAATAAATATATATGATCATTCATTACATATTATCTTTGATTCAAGCAGAATTATATTTCATTGTCCAAGTAAGTGCAACCAACTATCTACGCATTAGCTTTTGTCGTGCTTTACCTCGGTATTTTCATAACCTGTGCCTTCTTGGCTTCTCTTATTGCTACTTCTGGCGATTGATGACTTTGATTTTTCAAAGAATTCCTTCTTCATATTTTCTTCTTTCGCTTTCATCTCCATTTTTGTTCTAGTCCAGATATCTTGAATTCGCCGTTCGGCAACCTTACTGCGTTTCGAATACATTATCGCGAATTCCTTTGTGTCTGCATACTTTTATGGTTTGTAATGACACCCAGTTGATACTGTAGTTTTGTTCGTCAACATGGATCTTTTGCTTTTGTCATTAACCGGAGATTTTGGGCTAACCTTGTTTTTCAAAGATATCGGTCCCAAGAAAACAACTGCCCTCTGGGTTTCAGTGATATGTAACTCTTGGTGTTACGGATTTTTATGACTCCGGGTTATCAATACAGTTGTTTACTGTTACTATGGACTGGCGTATCTCTGGGTCGTCGTGTAATTGGTTTCTAACTGGACTTTTCAGAAACGACGTGCTAGAGGAAGATGGTTTATTAGAAAAGATGGTTTCGTCTAGTCGTTTCTTACATGTTTCCTTCATTTTTAAATAACCTTAGGACGTTTCCGAATGAAGTCTTCACGAATGAAACGCGTAGCTTGGCGCCTAAGACAGCAAATACTTTTAAGAATTACGCGTCAAATCTTTTGTCTTACTGTTAGCCTCTAATAATGCCTTCCTACTGTTATAACTCTATCTAGTCTTGGTTGTAATATAATATTATTTAAGGATTTAATAAAACAAAGAATACCTTACAGTTATTTTATAACTTAAAAACATTTTCACCAACCTACATAAAACTCCATAATTTAAAAATTACGGTTACAATAAATATATATGATCATTCATTACATATTATCTTAGATTCAAGCAGAATTAAATTTCATTGTCCAAGTAAGTGCAACCAACTATCAACGCATTAGCTTTTGTCGTGCTTTACCTCGGTATTTTCATAACCTGTGCCTTCTTGGCTTCTCTTATTGCTACAACTGGCGATTGATGACTTTGATTTTTCAAAGAATTCCTTCTTCATAATTTCTTCTTTCGCTTTCATCTCCATTTTTGTTCTAGTCCAGATATCTTGATTTCGCCATTCGGCAACCTTACTGCCTTCCGAATACATTTTCGCGAAGTCCTTTGTGTCTGCATACTTTTATGGTTTGTAATGACACCCAGTTGATACTGTAGTTTTGTTCGTCAACATGGATCTTTTGCTTTTGTCATTAACCGGAGATTTTGGGCTAACCTTGTTTTTCAAAGATATCGGTCCCAAGAAAACAACTGCCCTCTGGGTTTCAGTGATATGTAACTCTTGGTGTTACGGATTTTTATGACTCCGGGTTATCAATACAGTTGTTTACTGTAACTATGGACTGGCGTACCTCTGGGTCGTCGTGGAATTGGTTTCTAACTGGACTTTTCAGAAACGACGAGCTAGAGGAAGATGGTTTATTAGAAAAGATGGTTTCGTCTAGTCGTTTCTTACATGTTTCATTCATTTTAAAATAACCTTAGGATGTTCCCGAATGAAGTTTTCACGAATGAAACGCGTAGCTTGGCGCCAAAGACAGCAGATATTTTTAAGAATTACGCGTCAAATCTTTAATCTTACTGTTAGCCACTAATAATGCCTTACTATTGTTATAACTCTCTCTGGTCATGGTTGCAATATAATATTATTTAAGGATTTAATAAAACAAAGAATACCTCATAGTTATTTTACAACTTCAAAACATTTTCACCAACCTATATAAAACTCCATAATTTAAAAATTACGGTTACAATAAATATATATGATCATTCATTACATATTATCCTTGATTCAAGCAGAATTATATTTCATTGTCCAAGTAAGTGCAACCAACTGTCTACGCATTAGCTTTTGTCGTGCTTTACCTCGGTATTTTCATAACCTGTGTCTTCTTGGCTTCTCTTATTGCTACAACTGGCGATTGATGACTTTGATTTTTCAAATAATTCCTTCTTCATAATTTCTTCTTTCGCTTTCATCTCCATTTTTGTTCTAGTCCAGATATCTTGAATTCGCCGTTCGGCAACCTTACTGCGTTGCGACTACATTTTCGCGCAGTCCTTTGTGTCTGCATACTTTTATGGTTTGTAGTGACACCCAGTTGATACTGTAGTTCTGTTCGTCAACGTGGAACTTTTGCTTTTGTCATTAACCGGAGATTTTGGGCTAACCTTGTTTTTCAAAAATATCGGTCCCAAGAAAACAACAGTCCTCTGGGTTTCAGTGATATGTTACTCTTGGTGTTACGGATTTTTATGACTCCGGGTTTTCAATACAGTTGTTTACTGTTACTATGGACTGGCATATCTTTGGGTCGTCGTGGAATTGGTTTCTAACTGGACTTTTCCGAAACGACGAGCTAGAGGAAGATGGTTTATTAGAAAAGATGGTTTCGTCTAGTCGTTTCTTACATGTTTCCTTCATTTTAAAATAACCTTAGGACGTTTCCGAATGAAGTCTTCACGAATGAAACGCGTAGCTTGGCGCCTAAGACAGCAGATATTTTTAAGAATTACGCGTCAAATCTTTTGTCTTACTGTTGGCCTCTAATAATGCCTTCCTACTGTTATAACTCTATCTAGTCTTGGTTGTAATATAATATTATTTAAGGATTTAATAAAACAAAGAATACCTCACAGTTATTTTACAGCTTAAAAACATTTTCACCAACCTACATAAAACTCCATAATTTAAAAATTACGGTTACAATAAATATATATGATCATTCATTACATATTATCTTTGATTCAAGCAGAATTATATTTCATTGTCCAAGTAAGTGCAACCAACTATCTACGCATTAGCTTTTGTCGTGCTTTACCTCGGTATTTTCATAACCTGTGTCTTCTTGGCTTCTCTTATTGCTACAACTGGCGATTGATGACTTTGATTTTTCAAAGAATTCCTTCTTCATAATTTCTTCTTTCGCTTTCATCTCCATTTTTGTTCTAGTCCAGATATCTTGATTTCGCCATTCGGCAACCTTACTGCCTTCCGAATACATTTTCGCGAAGTCCTTTGTGTCTGCATACTATTATGGTTTGTAATGACACCCAGTTGATACTGTAGTTTTGTTCATCAACGTGGATCTTTTGCTTTTGTCATTAACCGGAGATTTTGGGCTAACCTTGTTTTTCAAAAATATCGGTCCCAAGAAAACAACAGTCCTCTGGGTTTCAGTGATATGTTGCTCTTGGTGTTACGGATTTTTATGACTCCGGGTTATCAATACAGTTGTTTACTGTAACTATGGACTGGCGTATCTTTGGGTCGTCGTGGAATTGGTTTCTAACTGGACTTTTCCGAAACGACGAGCTAGAGGAAGATGGTTTATTAGAAAAGATGGTTTCGTCTAGTCGTTTCTTACATGTTTACTTCATTTTTAAATAACCATAGGACGTTTCAGAATGAAGTCTTCACGAATGAAACGCGTAGCTTGGCGCCTAAGACAGCAGAAATTTTTAGAATTACGCGTCAAATCTTTTGTCTTACTGTTGGCCTCTAATAATGCCTTCCTACTGTTATAACTCTATCTAGTCTTGGTTGTAATATAATATTATTTAAGGATTTAATAAAACAAAGAATACCTCACAGTTATTTTACAACTTCAAAACATTTTCACCAACCTACATAAAAGTCCATAATTTAAAAATTACGGTTACAATAAATATATATGATCATTCATTACATATTATCTTTGATTCAAGCAGAATTATATTTCATTGTCCAAGTAAGTGCAACCAACTATCTACGCATTAGCTTTTGTCGTGCTTTACCTCGGTATTTTCATAACCTGTGCCTTCTTGGCTTCTCTTATTGCTACTTCTGGCGATTGATGACTTTGATTTTTCAAAGAATTCCTTCTTCATATTTTCTTCTTTCGCTTTCATCTCCATTTTTGTTCTAGTCCAGATATCTTGAATTCGCCGTTCGGCAACCTTACTGCGTTCCGAATACATTATCGCGAATTCCTTTGTGTCTGCATACTTTTATGGTTTGTAATGACACCCAGTTGATACTGTAGTTTTGTTCGTCAACATGGATCTTTTGCTTTTGTCATTAACCGGAGATTTTGGGCTAACCTTGTTTTTCAAAGATATCGGTCCCAAGAAAACAACTGCCCTCTGGGTTTCAGTGATATGTAACTCTTGGTGTTACGGATTTTTATGACTCCGGGTTATCAATACAGTTGTTTACTGTTACTATGGACTGGCGTATCTCTGGGTCGTCGTGTAATTGGTTTCTAACTGGACTTTTCAGAAACGACGTGCTAGAGGAAGATGGTTTATTAGAAAAGATGGTTTCGTCTAGTCGTTTCTTACATGTTTCATTCATTTTAAAATAACCTTAGGACGTTTCCGAATGAAGTCTTCACGAATGAAACGCGTAGCTTGGCGCCTAAGACAGCAGATATTTTTAAGAATTACGCGTCAAATCTTTTGTCTTACTGTTGGCCTCTAATAATGCCTTCCTACTGTTATAACTCTATCTAGTCTTGGTTGTAATATAATATTATTTAAGGATTTAATAAAACAAAGAATACCTCACAGTTATTTTACAACTTCAAAACATTTTCACCAACCTACATAAAACTCCATAATTTAAAAATTACGGTTACAATAAATATATATGATCATTCATTACATATTATCTTTGATTCAAGCAGAATTATATTTCATTGTCCAAGTAAGTGCAACCAACTATCTACGCATTAGCTTTTGTCGTGCTTTACCTCGGTATTTTCATAACCTGTGCCTTCTTGGCTTCTCTTATTGCTACTTCTGGCGATTGATGACTTTGATTTTTCAAAGAATTCCTTCTTCATATTTTCTTCTTTCGCTTTCATCTCCATTTTTGTTCTGGTCCAGATATCTTGAATTCGCCGTTCGGCAACCTTACTGCGTTCCGACTACATTTTCGCGCAGTCCTTTGTGTCTGCATACTTTTATGGTTTGTAGTGACACCCAGTTGATACTGTAGTTCTGTTCGTCAACGTGGAACTTTTGCTTTTGTCATTAACCGGAGATTTTGGGCTAACCTTGTTTTTCAAAAATATCGGTCCCAAGAAAACAACAGTCCTCTGGGTTTCAGTGATATGTTACTCTTGGTGTTACGGATTTTTATGACTCCGGGTTATCAATACAGTTGTTTACTGTAACTATGGACTGGCGTACCTCTGGGTCGTCGTGGAATTGGTTTCTAACTGGACTTTTCAGAAACGACGAGCTAGAGGAAGATGGTTTATTAGAAAAGATGGTTTCGTCTAGTCGTTTCTTACATGTTTCATTCATTTTAAAATAACCTTAGGATGTTCCCGAATGAAGTTTTCACGAATGAAACGCGTAGCTTGGCGCCAAAGACAGCAGATATTTTTAAGAATTACGCGTCAAATCTTTAATCTTACTGTTAGCCACTAATAATGCCTTACTATTGTTATAACTCTCTCTGGTCATGGTTGCAATATAATATTATTTAAGGATTTAATAAAACAAAGAATACCTCATAGTTATTTTACAACTTCAAAACATTTTCACCAACCTACATAAAACTCCATAATTTAAAAATTACGGTTACAATAAATATATATGATCATTCATTACAAATTATCCTTGATTCAAGCAGAATTATATTTCATTGTCCAAGTAAGTGCAACCAACTGTCTACGCATTAGCTTTTGTCGTGCTTTACCTCGGTATTTTCATAACCTGTGTCTTCTTGGCTTCTCTTATTGCTACAACTGGCGATTGATGACTTTGATTTTTCAAAGAATTCCTTCTTCATAATTTCTTCTTTCGCTTTCATCTCCATTTTTGTTCTAGTCCAGATATCTTGATTTCGCCATTCGGCAACCTTACTGCCTTCCGAATACATTTTCGCGAAGTCCTTTGTGTCTGCATACTATTATGGTTTGTAATGACACCCAGTTGATACTGTAGTTTTGTTCATCAACGTGGATCTTTTGCTTTTGTCATTAACCGGAGATTTTGGGCTAACCTTGTTTTTCAAAAATATCGGTCCCAAGAAAACAACAGTCCTCTGGGTTTCAGTGATATGTTGCTCTTGGTGTTACGGATTTTTATGACTCCGGGTTATCAATACAGTTGTTTACTGTAACTATGGACTGGCGTATCTTTGGGTCGTCGTGGAATTGGTTTCTAACTGGACTTTTCCGAAACGACGAGCTAGAGGAAGATGGTTTATTAGAAAAGATGGTTTCGTCTAGTCGTTTCTTACATGTTTACTTCATTTTTAAATAACCATAGGACGTTTCGGAATGAAGTCTTCACGAATGAAACGCGTAGCTTGGCGCCTAAGACAGCAGAAATTTTTAGAATTACGCGTCAAATCTTTTGTCTTACTGTTGGCCTCTAATAATGCCTTCCTACTGTTATAACTCTATCTAGTCTTGGTTGTAATATAATATTATTTAAGGATTTAATAAAACAAAGAATACCTCACAGTTATTTTACAACTTCAAAACATTTTCACCAACCTACATAAAACTCCATAATTTAAAAATTACGGTTACAATAAATATATATGATCATTCATTACATATTATCTTTGATTCAAGCAGAATTATATTTCATTGTCCAAGTAAGTGCAACCAACTATCTACGCATTAGCTTTTGTCGTGCTTTACCTCGGTATTTTCATAACCTGTGCCTTCTTGGCTTCTCTTATTGCTACTTCTGGCGATTGATGACTTTGATTTTTCAAAGAATTCCTTCTTCATATTTTCTTCTTTCGCTTTCATCTCCATTTTTGTTCTGGTCCAGATATCTTGAATTCGCCGTTCGGCAACCTTACTGCGTTCCGACTACATTTTCGCGCAGTCCTTTGTGTCTGCATACTTTTATGGTTTGTAGTGACACCCAGTTGATACTGTAGTTCTGTTCGTCAACGTGGAACTTTTGCTTTTGTCATTAACCGGAGATTTTGGGCTAACCTTGGTTTTCAAAGATATCGGTCCCAAGAAAACAACTGCCCTCTGGGTTTCAGTGATATGTAACTCTTGGTGTTACGGATTTTTATGACTCCGGGTTATCAATACAGTTGTTTACTGTAACTATGGACTGGCGTACCTCTGGGTCGTCGTGGAATTGGTTTCTAACTGGACTTTTCAGAAACGACGAGCTAGAGGAAGATGGTTTATTAGAAAAGATGGTTTCGTCTAGTCGTTTCTTACATGTTTCATTCATTTTAAAATAACCTTAGGATGTTCCCGAATGAAGTTTTCACGAATGAAACGCGTAGCTTGGCGCCAAAGACAGCAGATATTTTTAAGAATTACGCGTCAAATCTTTAATCTTACTGTTAGCCAGTAATAATGCCTTACTATTGTTATAACTCTCTCTGGTCATGGTTGCAATATAATATTATTTAAGGATTTAATAAAACAAAGAATACCTCATAGTTATTTTACAACTTCAAAACATTTTCACCAACCTACATAAAACTCCATAATTTAAAAATTACGGTTACAATAAATATATATGATCATTCATTACAAATTATCCTTGATTCAAGCAGAATTATATTTCATTGTCCAAGTAAGTGCAACCAACTGTCTACGCATTAGCTTTTGTCGTGCTTTA
Source organism: Calamotropha paludella (assembly GCA_927399485.1). Lineage (NCBI taxonomy): Eukaryota > Metazoa > Arthropoda > Insecta > Lepidoptera > Crambidae > Calamotropha > Calamotropha paludella. Next base: position 10,513,971 of record OV656803.1, on the reverse strand, counting down.
CCTCGGTATTTTCATAACCTGTGTCTTCTTGGCTTCTCTTATTGCTACAACTGGCGATTGATGACTTTGATTTTTCAAAGAATTCCTTCTTCATATTTTCTTCTTTCGCTTTCATCTCCATTTTTGTTCTAGTCCAGATATCTTGATTTTGCCATTCGGCAACCTTACTGCCTTCCGAATACATTTTCGCGAAGTCCTTTGTGTCTGCATACTATTATGGTTTGTAATGACACCCAGTTGATACTGTAGTTTTGTTCATCAACGTGGATCTTTTGCTTTTGTCATTAACCGGAGATTTTGGGCTAACCTTGTTTTTCAAAAATATCGGTCCCAAGAAAACAACAGTCCTCTGGGTTTCAGTGATATGTTACTCTTGGTGTTACGGATTTTTATGACTCCGGGTTATCAATACTGTTGTTTACTGTTACTATGGACTGGCGTATCTTTGGGTCGTCGTGGAATTGGTTTCTAACTGGACTTTTCCGAAACGACGAGCTAGAGGAAGATGGTTTATTAGAAAAGATGGTTTCGTCTAGTCGTTTCTTACATGTTTACTTCATTTTTAAATAACCATAGGACGTTTCGGAATGAAGTCTTCACGAATGAAACGCGTAGCTTGGCGCCTAAGACAGCAGAAATTTTTAGAATTACGCGTCAAATCTTTTGTCTTACTGTTGGCCTCTAATAATGCCTTCCTACTGTTACAACTCTATCTAGTCTTGGTTGTAATATAATATTATTTAAGGATTTAATAAAAAAAAGAATACCTCACAGTTATTTTACAACTTAAAAACATTTTCACCAACCTACATAAAACTCCATAATTTAAAAATTACGGTTACAATAAATATATATGATCATTTGTAGAGAAAAGGGCAGCTCACCGTCTCTCGTCTCCGCCGCGCCGCTCGCTGGTGCACGGGTTAGTCTGATGAGGATGATGTCCGGCGGGCCCGCCTTTTCGTGACAAGTGGACTGTATAATAGTGCTGGTTTTCTTGAGTGCACTGAGCTGCTGTGTTTCCTAGTTATCTCACATAAGATTTTTGTTATATTTTATTATATGTGGTTGCCACGCAACAAACAAAATGCGAGCGGCAGTAAACGTCGTTTGACGGCTACGCTGCCCATAAAGAATTTTGAATCGTAACCAAATAGATCTTGTTGTACTGAACATGCCGCCGACCTTAAAATGCGGCAGGATTTTAAATACAAAAAAGTACAGGAGGATCTTTACAAGATAAGAATAAGAAGCTCACTAATAAAGGAAAATGAACCTAATAAATAAAAAACATAAACAAAACATTTTCTGTGTTAAAATAAAAGTTAAATGACAATATCAATTAATAGGCAGGGGAAACAGTTTAACAACTGGTCGTTGTGTTTCGTTATTGCCGATACGTACAGTGGCTGCGCGAACTATCCCGTCGCGGCCAGGATGTAGCTTGTGAATACGAGCAAGTTGCCACTGCATCGGTGGCAACTGGTCATGTAGAACTAGAACAACCATCCCTTCTGCTAGAGGGACAGATCGGTCGGTATGCCACTTGCCTCGCTGCTGCAGTTGCTGCAAGTATTCAAAACTCCATCGTTTCCAGTAATGTTGGAGCATTTGCTGCACCATTTGCCATCTGTCTAAGCGGCTCATATTTAAGCTTCCAAAATCGTACTCTGGTAGAGAAGCGAGTGGTCCACCGATAAGGAAATGTGCGGGTGTCAGAGGCAATGGGTCGGATGGATCGTTGCTGACTTGACATAGGGGTCTTGAATTTAATATAGCTTCTATTTGATGAAGCAGAGTATTGAACTCGTCATAAGTCAGGATTTGCGCACCGATGACCATGTTGCTTAAAGCTTTTGACACAAGCTTCCCACAGTCCACCGAAATGGGACGCATAAGCGGGATTGAAGTGCCAGCGTATACCAGCGCCCTCAAAGAAACGTTGCATGTCAGTTTCATGATTTTTCAGAAACGTATAAAGATCTTTCAAGTACCGGTCACAACCGACGAAATTTCGACCACAGTCTGAAAAAATGTCAGTGCAAAGTCCGCGACGCGATACGAATCGTCTTAGTGCAAATACAAAAGCTTGCGTAGTCAGATCCGGTACTAGTTCCAAATGAGCCGCTTTAGTAGACATGCAAACAAACACGCAAACATAGGCCTTGTATATTTTACTATTCCGCAATTTATTGACACGTATTTGAAAAGGACCAGCGTAATCTACGCCTACTTTCAGGAACGGTCGAGCAGGGCGGACGCGATAGTCCGGCAACGGCGCCATTAATGGCTGAGGTGCAGATGGTCGCACGCGAAAGCATTGTATACAACGACGTGTACATTTACGAATCGCATTTCGAGCGGACAGAATCCAATACTCCTGAGACAGAAGAAACCGTAAAGTTTGAGGCCCAACATGTAAGTGCGAAATGTGATAATGCCATATTAGTAGTACGGTAAGGAAATGGTCTTTTGGTAAGATCAACTGATGTTTGGCCTCATAATTTAAATGAGATCTCTCAATTCTGCCGCCGACCCTGAGAAATCCTACATCATCAATGAATGGTTTTAATTTTTGTAAACCAGTAGAGCATGGTTTGTTTTCACGAATATTTTTAATGTCCTTGTCGAATGCTTTTTGTTGAACTTGAAAAATAAGTCGGTTAAGCACGTATTTGGTTTCATCGACCGTAATCACTTGACTTTGGTAATTTCGATCCCGCTTACACTTGTGACAAAAGCGAAACAATAAAGACACAATCCGAAGGAGCTTGCCCAATTTAGAAAATTTGTTTAGGAAGTCGATGCTTGTCTCATCTTTCGACTTTGTGATAAGAATTTTGATACGTTTTTCTTCGTTAGTTTCATAGCTTGGAAGAAGTTGAGGCCACTGATGTTCTGGCTGACGTAACCAAACAGGGCCAGAGAACCATAAGTCATGGTTTAGTTCTGAAGGGAGAACTCCGCGAGAAGCAGCATCCGCCGGGTTTTCCGCCGCCCGTACATGACGCCACTGTGACGTAGGAACACGATCGAGTATTATTGTAATACGATTCGAAACAAACACTTTCCAATCTTGGGACTCATGAGATTTCAACCAAGCGAGAACAATTGACGAGTCTGTCCAGGCATAAATCTTCTCAATTTGTACAAACTCCTTGTAAGTCTCAACAACGAATTCTATCAATTTTGACAAAAGTAAAGCACCTAGCAATTCTAGCCGGGGTATAGAAACACGAGCGATAGGCGCAACTCGCGTTTTGGCTATTAACAAATGAACACGAACACATCTTTGAAGGTCCACTGACCGTATATAAACGCATGCAGCATATGTTTTTATTTAATTTTTTTGCATTCACAATGCAATATTTCTATAAGATATAAAATACGTGTGTAAAAAAACAACCACGCCTCCGAGCCCTCAGATGGGATTCGAACCCACGACCTTTCGCAATCCGGGCGACTATATGCTTTTTCACATGCATCACAAAACATTGAATTTCAATAGGAACCTTTTTAGGAACAACGTGGCGAGGTAATGATATTTGAGACAACAATGAGAGCTCTAAGACGAATCTATTCCACACAGCAAGGATTTGTGGTGGGGGAGATTCATCCCATTCAACGCCGGAGAGCCAAAGAGATTGCATTAATATTTTGGCTGAAATAATCACAGGTGCCAGAAAGCCTAATGGGTCATAAATTTTTGAAATTTCGTTTAGGATGGAGCGCTTTGTATATTTTTCACTACGCTGTGGCTGGCAGACGTTGTATGTGAATGTATCTTGTCGTGGCATCCACTTAAGGCCCAGAACCTTGACAACATTATCATTATCACCTTCGAGAGATGAAAGAACAAGAGCTTCACTTTTGTTGTCTTCAGCTAAAACTGCAGCCAGTACTTCAGGGCAATTACTACTCCATTTGCGAAGTTCAAATCCACCCGCGCGACACAGAGAAATTAATTCCTTCTGGAGAATTAGAGCTTCCTCAACAGATGAAGTACCTGTCACCGTATCATCTACAAAAACATCATTTAATAGAACGCGTTTAGCTCTTGGATACTTATCACCATCATCAAATGCGAGTTGTCGCAACGTAAGTAAAGCTAAATAAGGCGATGAACTAACGCCGAAAGTAACAGTACAAAGCCTGTACTCTTGAACAAGTTGTGCAGGACTTGCACGCCAAAGGACACGTTGAAAGTCACGATCGGATTCGCGAACATTAATCATTCGATACATCATCTTAATATCGGCAGTAAAAACTATGGGATGAATTCGAAACTTCAGCAGGACCTTAACAATATCTTGTTGTAGTTTGGGGCCACATAATAAAGTGTCATTCAGCGATCTGTTACTTTTTGTTTTACAAGACGCATCGAAAACAACGCGTGTTTTGGTAGTTGCAGCATCTTTCCTAACTACGCAATGATGTGGAATATAATAAACATCTGAATCAGGTTTATTTTTCACAGCTTCAGGAACTAATTCCATATGATTAAGTTCAATATATTCTTCGACACATTTCTTGTATTCAGTATGTAGGTCAGGATTTTTCGAGAAACGGAATTCTAATTTACGAAAACGTGAGAGTGCAATTTCACGTGAATTCCCTAACGGGGGAGCCTCGGGCTTAAACGGTAAAGAGACAACATATCTCCCTGACGAAAGCCTTTCGTGAGTTTGGACAAATATAGCTTCGCACAACTTTTTCTCAGGTGTAAGCATTTGAGTTTCAGGAACTGATTCTAACTCCCAAAACCGCTGAAGTAAGCTGTCCGCTGCGATAGGTGTTAAACAAACATTCAACTTCGAAAAAGAATTATTTTTAATTTTTCCAGTGAGAAGATATCCAAAAATGCTATTCACACCAACTGGAGTTCCAGGAAGTCCAACTATATTATCACTTTTCAGAATTAAGTCACTATAATCTCCACCTATCAACAGATCCACCGGGCGCGAGGATCGGAACTCTGGGTCTGCCAGAGGTAAGTTATTCAGATGAGGCAAAAGATCATAATTAGTTGCTTTACTCCTTATATTTGGAACATAATTTACAATTTTAGGAAGAACGTTAGCTTCAATATATATTTTAGGTTCTAACTTGTTCCTGGGAGTCACATCAAAACGTACAACCCCGTTAAGTTCAATCTGTTCGCGGTCACCAACGGGTGATATGGAACTGTGTTCATAAGGTTGAAAACGTGTCAAGCCTAATTTTTGAATGCACGATTCAGTTATGAGCGATGTTTGAGCACCAGGATCAACAAGAGCCCTGATTGTAAGTGGAGCTTTAGAACTGTTACCACCGGGATGTAAATCAATAAGGGCTGTTTGCAATAGAATAAAATAAGTCGATTTATAGACACTCTTGTCAATAGGAGCAGCATCAGAAGAAACGCTTAAAGCTGCAGTATTTTTCTCAATGTTTTGTGCACATTCCGCTGACGCGTATGACGAGGACGAAGAAGCCCGTTCGTCAGTTGTTTCAGGTGCCTTAATTTTATCTAAGTGAAGCAAAGAATGGTGTTTCCCTGAACACTGCTTGCAAACATAACGTGATTTACATTGATTGACGTTATGACCACATGTCAGACAGTTAAAGCAAAGGCCATTAGAAGAAACAAATGCACGACGATCGGCCACGGAAAGATTCAAAAATTTGTCACATTTAGTCAGTAAATGCGGATTGACTTTGCAGAAAGCACAATAAATTACATATTTAGCCTTTTCAGATTTAGACTCAGGTTTGTCGGGCTGATTTGACGTAGACGCACATAAAGCGGGCATTACTTGCTTGCTTTTAGATATCGCAAATCGCGAAAAAGGCGCATGCGCCGCGTCCGCGGTAGAGCGTGTTGACAACGACTCAAGCTGCTTCCTATGAGGAGGTGACGTCGACGGAGCCGAGCTGGCCATCACCTCACTAGTAACTAACTCCTTTTTGAGAAAAGCAAGCAAGTCTTCAATATCAGGAATCGAAGCTGAAGAGTCAAGTGACTGCTCGAAACGCCGCCTAGTATATGGCGATAATTTTCGCAAAATAATGTTCAATAATAGAAAACTCCAATTATTTGTCGGAAAATGCATAACACGTAACGCACCAATATTTTCATAATACACGGTAAGAAGATTTCGAATACCGCGTTCACTCAAATACGGTTTGTCAGACATAGCTTCAATGTCAAGAATTTTATCTAAATGTTTGGTTGCTATGATACGCTTATTTTCATAACGTTGTTGCAAAATATCAATAGCAATCAAATAATTATTAGCCGTAAGCGGTATAGACTTTACCAAAGTCAAGGGTTCTCCGTGTAGAGAGAGAAGCAAATATCGAAATTTTTCAATATCACTCAATGATTCATTATCGTTAATTAATGAATTAAACAAATCATAAAATGAATTCCACGAAGTAGGGTCACCACTAAATTCTGGCAACGAAAGAGGTGGAAGTTTAATTTTGGGTCGGACCTGGCAATGGGATCCGGAACTATTATTTAATTTTGAATTTTCGACTTCTTTATTTATGTCGGCTTCGGCCTTTATTTCGTAAAAGAGTGTCGAAAATTTATTACGACACTAAAGCTCTGTTTCAGAATTAAATGATTCGGACTTAATACGCAATTTCTCTATTTTAGGCTGTATACGCATAAAATCCTTTTTTAATAAATTCAAGTCAGCGACTCTGCACTGAAATTGTTTTCTATCCCTATTCGCAATATCCAACGTTTCTTGGAGGCTCTGGAATACGAAATCGCGTTCAACCAAAAGTTGCTCCAGCTCGGCCATGTTGGTAGTGATGTAATAAAAATATTTGGAAAAGTAACTAATGAGAGTTAGCAAGATGAGCAGGTATCTTGCTCGTTAGGGCAGTGGCTGGCACGACTAAATCGGCCGGCGAAACCGGGCAGCGCTCTAGTCTGGCACGCACCGCGTTCTCCTAACGACAATGTCAGCACAACAAGAATCCAGGCTCGATGGGCCAAAAAATATGTAGAGAAAAGGGCAGCTCACCGTCTCTCGTCTCCGCCGCGCCGCTCGCTGGTGCACGGGTTAGTCTGATGAGGATGATGTCCGGCGGGCCCGCCATTTCGTGACAAGTGGACTGTATAATAGTGCTGGTTTTCTTGAGTGCACTGAGCTGCTGTGTTTGCTAGTTATCTCACGTAAGATTTTTGTTATATTTTATTATATGTGGTTGCCACGCAACAAACAAAATGCGAGCGGCAGTAAACGTCGTTTGACGGCTACGCTGCCCATAAAGAATTTGGAATCGTAACCAAATAGATCTTGTTGTACTGAACATCATTCATTACATATTATCTTAGATTCAAGCAGAATTAAATTTCATTGTCCAAGTAAGTGCAACCAACTATCAACGCATTAGCTTTTGTCGTGCTTTACCTCGGTATTTTCATAACCTGTGCCTTCTTGGCTTCTCTTATTGCTACTTCTGGCGATTGATGACTTTGATTTTTCAAAGAATTCCTTCTTCATATTTTCTTCTTTCGCTTTCATCTCCATTTTTGTTCTAGTCCAGATATCTTGAATTCGCCGTTCGGCAACCTTACTGCGTTCCGAATACATTTTCGCGAATTCCTTTGTGTCTGCATACTTTTATGGTTTGTAATGACACCCAGTTGATACTAAAGTTTTGTTCGTCAACATTCTTTTGCTTTTGTCATTAACCGGAGATTTTGGGCTAACCTTGTTTTTCAAAGATATCGGTCCCAAGAAAACAACTGCCCTCTGGGTTTCAGTGATATGTAACTCTTGGTGTTACGGATTTTTATGACTCCGGGTTATCAATACAGTTGTTTACTGTAACTATGGACTGGCGTACCTCTGGGTCGTCGTGGAATTGGTTTCTAACTGGACTTTTCAGAAACGACGAGCTAGAGGAAGATGGTTTATTAGAAAAGATGGTTTCGTCTAGTCGTTTCTTACATGTTTCATTCATTTTAAAATAACCTTAGGATGTTCCCGAATGAAGTTTTCACGAATGAAACGCGTAGCTTGGCGCCAAAGACAGCAGATATTTTTAAGAATTACGCGTCAAATCTTTAATCTTACTGTTAGCCACTAATAATGCCTTACTATTGTTATAACTCTCTCTGGTCATGGTTGCAATATAATATTATTTAAGGATTTAATAAAACAAAGAATACCTCATAGTTATTTTACAACTTCAAAACATTTTCACCAACCTACATAAAACTCTATAATTTAAAAATTACGGTTACAATAAATATATATGATTATTCATTACATATTATCTTTGATTCAAGCAGAATTATATTTCATTGTCCAAGTAAGTGCAACCAACTATCTACGCATTAGCTTTTGTCGTGCTTTACCTCGGTATTTTCATAACCTGTGCCTTCTTGGCTTCTCTTATTGCTACTTCTGGCGATTGATGACTTTGATTTTTCAAAGAATTCCTTCTTCATATTTTCTTCTTTCGCTTTCATCTCCATTTTTGTTCTAGTCCAGATATCTTGATTTCGCCGTTCAGCAACCTTACTGCGTTCCGAATACATTATCGCGAATTCCTTTGTGTCTGCATACTTTTATGGTTTGTAATGACACCCAGTTGATATTGTAGTTTTGTTCGTCAGGGTGGATCTTTTGCTTTTGTCAGTAACCGGACATTTTGGGCTAACCTTGTTTTTCAAAGATATCGGTCCCACGAAAACAACTGCCCTCCGGGTTTCAGTGATATGAAACTCTTGGTGTTACGGATTTTTATGACTCCGGGTTATCAATACAGTTGTTTACTGTAACTATGAACTGGCGTACCTCTGGGTCGTCGTGGAATTGGTTTCTAACTGGACTTTTCAGAAACGACGAGCTAGAGGAAGATGGTTTATTAGAAAAGATGGTTTCGTCTAGTCGTTTCTTACATGTTTCCTTCATTTTAAAATAACCTTAGGACGTTTCCGAATGAAGTCTTCAGGAATGAAACGCGTAGCTTGGCGCCTAAAACAGCAGATACTTTTAAGAATTACGCGTCAAATCTTTTGTCTTACTGTTAGCCTCTAATAATGCCTTCCTACTGTTATAACTCTATCTAGTCTTGGTTGTAATATAATATTATTTAAGGATTTAATAAAACAAAGAATACCTCACAGTTATTTTACAACTTCAAAACATTTTCACCAACCTACATAAAACTCCATAATTTAAAAATTACGGTTACAATAAATATATATGATCATTCATTACATATTATCTTTGATTCAAGCAGAATTATATTTCATTGTCCAAGTAAGTGCAACCAACTATCTACGCATTAGCTTTTGTCGTGCTTTACCTCGGTATTTTCATAACCTGTGCCTTCTTGGCTTCTCTTATTGCTACTTCTGGCGATTGATGACTTTGATTTTTCAAAGAATTCCTTCTTCATATTTTCTTCTTTCGCTTTCATCTCCATTTTTGTTCTAGTCCAGATATCTTGAATTCGCCGTTCGGCAACCTTACTGCGTTGTGACTACATTTTCGCGCAGTCCTTTGTGTCTGCATACTTTTATAGTTTGTAGTGACACCCAGTTGATACTGTAGTTCTGTTCGTCAACGTGGATCTTTTGCTTTTGTCATTAACCGTAGATTTTGGGCTAACCTTGTTTTTTAAAAATATCGGTCCCAAGAAAACAACAGTCCTCTGGGTTTCAGTAATATGTTACTCTTGGTGTTACGGATTTTTATGACTCCGGGTTATCAATACAGTTGTTTACTGTTACTATGGACTGGCGTATCTTTGGGTCGTCGTGGAATTGGTTTCTAACTGGACTTTTCCGAAACGACGAGCTAGAGGAAGATGGTTTATTAGAAAAGATGGTTTCGTCTAGTCGTTTCTTACATGTTTCCTTCATTTTTAAATAACCATAGGACGTTTCCGAATGAAGTCTTCACGAATGAAACGCGTAGCTTGGCGCCTAAGACAGCAGAAATTTTTAGAATTACGCGTCAAATCTTTTGTCTTACTGTTGGCCTCTAATAATGCCTACCTACTGTTATAACTCTATCTAGTCTTGGTTGTAATATAATATTATTTAAGGATTTAATAAAACAAAGAATACCTCATAATTATTTTACAACTTCAAAACATTTTCACCAACCTACATAAAACTCCATAATTTAAAAATTACGGTTACAATAAATATATATGATCATTCATTACACATCTTTGATTCAAGCAGAATTATATTTCATTGTCCAAGTAAGTGCAACCAACTGTCTACGCATTAGCTTTTGTCGTGCTTTACCTCGGTATTTTCATAACCTGTGTCTTCTTGGCTTCTCTTATTGCTACAACTGGCGATTGATGACTTTGATTTTTCAAAGAATTCCTTCTTCATAATTTCTTCTTTCGCTTTCATCTCCATTTTTGTTCTAGTCCAGATATCTTGATTTCGCCATTCGGCAACCTTACTGCCTTCCGAATACATTTTCGCGAAGTCCTTTGTGTCTGCATACTATTATGGTTTGTAATGACACCCAGTTGATACTGTAGTTTTGTTCATCAACGTGGATCTTTTGCTTTTGTCATTAACCGGAGATTTTGGGCTAACCTTGTTTTTCAAAAATATCGGTCCCAAGAAAACAACAGTCCTCTGGGTTTCAGTGATATGTTGCTCTTGGTGTTACGGATTTTTATGACTCCGGGTTATCAATACAGTTGTTTACTGTAACTATGGACTGGCGTATCTTTGGGTCGTCGTGGAATTGGTTTCTAACTGGACTTTTCCGAAACGACGAGCTAGAGGAAGATGGTTTATTAGAAAAGATGGTTTCGTCTAGTCGTTTCTTACATGTTTACTTCATTTTTAAATAACCATAGGACGTTTCAGAATGAAGTCTTCACGAATGAAACGCGTAGCTTGGCGCCTAAGACAGCAGAAATTTTTAGAATTACGCGTCAAATCTTTTGTCTTACTGTTGGCCTCTAATAATGCCTTCCTACTGTTATAACTCTATCTAGTCTTGGTTGTAATATAATATTATTTAAGGATTTAATAAAACAAAGAATACCTCACAGTTATTTTACAACTTCAAAACATTTTCACCAACCTACATAAAACTCCATAATTTAAAAATTACGGTTACAATAAATATATATGATCATTCATTACATATTATCTTTGATTCAAGCAGAATTATATTTCATTGTCCAAGTAAGTGCAACCAACTATCTACGCATTAGCTTTTGTCGTGCTTTACCTCGGTATTTTCATAACCTGTGCCTTCTTGGCTTCTCTTATTGCTACTTCTGGCGATTGATGACTTTGATTTTTCAAAGAATTCCTTCTTCATATTTTCTTCTTTCGCTTTCATCTCCATTTTTGTTCTAGTCCAGATATCTTGAATTCGCCGTTCGGCAACCTTACTGCGTTTCGAATACATTATCGCGAATTCCTTTGTGTCTGCATACTTTTATGGTTTGTAATGACACCCAGTTGATACTGTAGTTTTGTTCGTCAACATGGATCTTTTGCTTTTGTCATTAACCGGAGATTTTGGGCTAACCTTGTTTTTCAAAGATATCGGTCCCAAGAAAACAACTGCCCTCTGGGTTTCAGTGATATGTAACTCTTGGTGTTACGGATTTTTATGACTCCGGGTTATCAATACAGTTGTTTACTGTTACTATGGACTGGCGTATCTCTGGGTCGTCGTGTAATTGGTTTCTAACTGGACTTTTCAGAAACGACGTGCTAGAGGAAGATGGTTTATTAGAAAAGATGGTTTCGTCTAGTCGTTTCTTACATGTTTCCTTCATTTTTAAATAACCTTAGGACGTTTCCGAATGAAGTCTTCACGAATGAAACGCGTAGCTTGGCGCCTAAGACAGCAAATACTTTTAAGAATTACGCGTCAAATCTTTTGTCTTACTGTTAGCCTCTAATAATGCCTTCCTACTGTTATAACTCTATCTAGTCTTGGTTGTAATATAATATTATTTAAGGATTTAATAAAACAAAGAATACCTTACAGTTATTTTATAACTTAAAAACATTTTCACCAACCTACATAAAACTCCATAATTTAAAAATTACGGTTACAATAAATATATATGATCATTCATTACATATTATCTTAGATTCAAGCAGAATTAAATTTCATTGTCCAAGTAAGTGCAACCAACTATCAACGCATTAGCTTTTGTCGTGCTTTACCTCGGTATTTTCATAACCTGTGCCTTCTTGGCTTCTCTTATTGCTACAACTGGCGATTGATGACTTTGATTTTTCAAAGAATTCCTTCTTCATAATTTCTTCTTTCGCTTTCATCTCCATTTTTGTTCTAGTCCAGATATCTTGATTTCGCCATTCGGCAACCTTACTGCCTTCCGAATACATTTTCGCGAAGTCCTTTGTGTCTGCATACTTTTATGGTTTGTAATGACACCCAGTTGATACTGTAGTTTTGTTCGTCAACATGGATCTTTTGCTTTTGTCATTAACCGGAGATTTTGGGCTAACCTTGTTTTTCAAAGATATCGGTCCCAAGAAAACAACTGCCCTCTGGGTTTCAGTGATATGTAACTCTTGGTGTTACGGATTTTTATGACTCCGGGTTATCAATACAGTTGTTTACTGTAACTATGGACTGGCGTACCTCTGGGTCGTCGTGGAATTGGTTTCTAACTGGACTTTTCAGAAACGACGAGCTAGAGGAAGATGGTTTATTAGAAAAGATGGTTTCGTCTAGTCGTTTCTTACATGTTTCATTCATTTTAAAATAACCTTAGGATGTTCCCGAATGAAGTTTTCACGAATGAAACGCGTAGCTTGGCGCCAAAGACAGCAGATATTTTTAAGAATTACGCGTCAAATCTTTAATCTTACTGTTAGCCACTAATAATGCCTTACTATTGTTATAACTCTCTCTGGTCATGGTTGCAATATAATATTATTTAAGGATTTAATAAAACAAAGAATACCTCATAGTTATTTTACAACTTCAAAACATTTTCACCAACCTATATAAAACTCCATAATTTAAAAATTACGGTTACAATAAATATATATGATCATTCATTACATATTATCCTTGATTCAAGCAGAATTATATTTCATTGTCCAAGTAAGTGCAACCAACTGTCTACGCATTAGCTTTTGTCGTGCTTTACCTCGGTATTTTCATAACCTGTGTCTTCTTGGCTTCTCTTATTGCTACAACTGGCGATTGATGACTTTGATTTTTCAAAGAATTCCTTCTTCATAATTTCTTCTTTCGCTTTCATCTCCATTTTTGTTCTAGTCCAGATATCTTGAATTCGCCGTTCGGCAACCTTACTGCGTTGCGACTACATTTTCGCGCAGTCCTTTGTGTCTGCATACTTTTATGGTTTGTAGTGACACCCAGTTGATACTGTAGTTCTGTTCGTCAACGTGGAACTTTTGCTTTTGTCATTAACCGGAGATTTTGGGCTAACCTTGTTTTTCAAAAATATCGGTCCCAAGAAAACAACAGTCCTCTGGGTTTCAGTGATATGTTACTCTTGGTGTTACGGATTTTTATGACTCCGGGTTTTCAATACAGTTGTTTACTGTTACTATGGACTGGCATATCTTTGGGTCGTCGTGGAATTGGTTTCTAACTGGACTTTTCCGAAACGACGAGCTAGAGGAAGATGGTTTATTAGAAAAGATGGTTTCGTCTAGTCGTTTCTTACATGTTTCCTTCATTTTAAAATAACCTTAGGACGTTTCCGAATGAAGTCTTCACGAATGAAACGCGTAGCTTGGCGCCTAAGACAGCAGATATTTTTAAGAATTACGCGTCAAATCTTTTGTCTTACTGTTGGCCTCTAATAATGCCTTCCTACTGTTATAACTCTATCTAGTCTTGGTTGTAATATAATATTATTTAAGGATTTAATAAAACAAAGAATACCTCACAGTTATTTTACAGCTTAAAAACATTTTCACCAACCTACATAAAACTCCATAATTTAAAAATTACGGTTACAATAAATATATATGATCATTCATTACATATTATCTTTGATTCAAGCAGAATTATATTTCATTGTCCAAGTAAGTGCAACCAACTATCTACGCATTAGCTTTTGTCGTGCTTTACCTCGGTATTTTCATAACCTGTGTCTTCTTGGCTTCTCTTATTGCTACAACTGGCGATTGATGACTTTGATTTTTCAAAGAATTCCTTCTTCATAATTTCTTCTTTCGCTTTCATCTCCATTTTTGTTCTAGTCCAGATATCTTGATTTCGCCATTCGGCAACCTTACTGCCTTCCGAATACATTTTCGCGAAGTCCTTTGTGTCTGCATACTATTATGGTTTGTAATGACACCCAGTTGATACTGTAGTTTAATTCATCAACGTGGATCTTTTGCTTTTGTCATTAACCGGAGATTTTGGGCTAACCTTGTTTTTCAAAAATATCGGTCCCAAGAAAACAACAGTCCTCTGGGTTTTAGTGATATGTTGCTCTTGGTGTTACGGATTTTTATGACTCCGGGTTATCAATACAGTTGTTTACTGTAACTATGGACTGGCGTATCTTTGGGTCGTCGTGGAATTGGTTTCTAACTGGACTTTTCCGAAACGACGAGCTAGAGGAAGATGGTTTATTAGAAAAGATGGTTTCGTCTAGTCGTTTCTTACATGTTTACTTCATTTTTAAATAACCATAGGACGTTTCAGAATGAAGTCTTCACGAATGAAACGCGTAGCTTGGCGCCTAAGAAAGCAGAAATTTTTAGAATTACGCGTCAAATCTTTTGTCTTACTGTTGGCCTCTAATAATGCCTTCCTACTGTTATAACTCTATCTAGTCTTGGTTGTAATATAATATTATTTAAGGATTTAATAAAACAAAGAATACCTCACAGTTATTTTACAACTTCAAAACATTTTCACCAACCTACATAAAACTCCATAATTTAAAAATTACGGTTACAATAAATATATATGATCATTCATTACATATTATCTTTGATTCAAGCAGAATTATATTTCATTGTCCAAGTAAGTGCAACCAACTATCTACGCATTAGCTTTTGTCGTGCTTTACCTCGGTATTTTCATAACCTGTGCCTTCTTGGCTTCTCTTATTGCTACTTCTGGCGATTGATGACTTTGATTTTTCAAAGAATTCCTTCTTCATATTTTCTTCTTTCGCTTTCATCTCCATTTTTGTTCTAGTCCAGATATCTTGAATTCGCCGTTCGGCAACCTTACTGCGTTCCGAATACATTATCGCGAATTCCTTTGTGTCTGCATACTTTTATGGTTTGTAATGACACCCAGTTGATACTGTAGTTTTGTTCGTCAACATGGATCTTTTGCTTTTGTCATTAACCGGAGATTTTGGGCTAACCTTGTTTTTCAAAGATATCGGTCCCAAGAAAACAACTGCCCTCTGGGTTTCAGTGATATGTAACTCTTGGTGTTACGGATTTTTATGACTCCGGGTTATCAATACAGTTGTTTACTGTTACTATGGACTGGCGTATCTCTGGGTCGTCGTGTAATTGGTTTCTAACTGGACTTTTCAGAAACGACGTGCTAGAGGAAGATGGTTTATTAGAAAAGATGGTTTCGTCTAGTCGTTTCTTACATGTTTCATTCATTTTAAAATAACCTTAGGACGTTTCCGAATGAAGTCTTCACGAATGAAACGCGTAGCTTGGCGCCTAAGACAGCAGATATTTTTAAGAATTACGCGTCAAATCTTTTGTCTTACTGTTGGCCTCTAATAATGCCTTCCTACTGTTATAACTCTATCTAGTCTTGGTTGTAATATAATATTATTTAAGGATTTAATAAAACAAAGAATACCTCACAGTTATTTTACAACTTCAAAACATTTTCACCAACCTACATAAAACTCCATAATTTAAAAATTACGGTTACAATAAATATATATGTACATTCATTACATATTATCTTTGATTCAAGCAGAATTATATTTCATTGTCCAAGTAAGTGCAACCAACTATCTACGCATTAGCTTTTGTCGTGCTTTACCTCGGTATTTTCATAACCTGTGCCTTCTTGGCTTCTCTTATTGCTACTTCTGGCGATTGATGACTTTGATTTTTCAAAGAATTCCTTCTTCATATTTTCTTCTTTCGCTTTCATCTCCATTTTTGTTCTGGTCCAGATATCTTGAATTCGCCGTTCGGCAACCTTACTGCGTTCCGACTACATTTTCGCGCAGTCCTTTGTGTCTGCATACTTTTATGGTTTGTAGTGACACCCAGTTGATACTGTAGTTCTGTTCGTCAACGTGGAACTTTTGCTTTTGTCATTAACCGGAGATTTTGGGCTAACCTTGTTTTTCAAAAATATCGGTCCCAAGAAAACAACAGTCCTCTGGGTTTCAGTGATATGTTACTCTTGGTGTTACGGATTTTTATGACTCCGGGTTATCAATACAGTTGTTTACTGTAACTATGGACTGGCGTACCTCTGGGTCGTCGTGGAATTGGTTTCTAACTGGACTTTTCAGAAACGACGAGCTAGAGGAAGATGGTTTATTAGAAAAGATGGTTTCGTCTAGTCGTTTCTTACATGTTTCATTCATTTTAAAATAACCTTAGGATGTTCCCGAATGAAGTTTTCACGAATGAAACGCGTAGCTTGGCGCCAAAGACAGCAGATATTTTTAAGAATTACGCGTCAAATCTTTAATCTTACTGTTAGCCACTAATAATGCCTTACTATTGTTATAACTCTCTCTGGTCATGGTTGCAATATAATATTATTTAAGGATTTAATAAAACAAAGAATACCTCATAGTTATTTTACAACTTCAAAACATTTTCACCAACCTACATAAAACTCCATAATTTAAAAATTACGGTTACAATAAATATATATGATCATTCATTACAAATTATCCTTGATTCAAGCAGAATTATATTTCATTGTCCAAGTAAGTGCAACCAACTGTCTACGCATTAGCTTTTGTCGTGCTTTACCTCGGTATTTTCATAACCTGTGTCTTCTTGGCTTCTCTTATTGCTACAACTGGCGATTGATGACTTTGATTTTTCAAAGAATTCCTTCTTCATAATTTCTTCTTTCGCTTTCATCTCCATTTTTGTTCTAGTCCAGATATCTTGATTTCGCCATTCGGCAACCTTACTGCCTTCCGAATACATTTTCGCGAAGTCCTTTGTGTCTGCATACTATTATGGTTTGTAATGACACCCAGTTGATACTGTAGTTTTGTTCATCAACGTGGATCTTTTGCTTTTGTCATTAACCGGAGATTTTGGGCTAACCTTGTTTTTCAAAAATATCGGTCCCAAGAAAACAACAGTCCTCTGGGTTTCAGTGATATGTTGCTCTTGGTGTTACGGATTTTTATGACTCCGGGTTATCAATACAGTTGTTTACTGTAACTATGGACTGGCGTATCTTTGGGTCGTCGTGGAATTGGTTTCTAACTGGACTTTTCCGAAACGACGAGCTAGAGGAAGATGGTTTATTAGAAAAGATGGTTTCGTCTAGTCGTTTCTTACATGTTTACTTCATTTTTAAATAACCATAGGACGTTTCGGAATGAAGTCTTCACGAATGAAACGCGTAGCTTGGCGCCTAAGACAGCAGAAATTTTTAGAATTACGCGTCAAATCTTTTGTCTTACTGTTGGCCTCTAATAATGCCTTCCTACTGTTATAACTCTATCTAGTCTTGGTTGTAATATAATATTATTTAAGGATTTAATAAAACAAAGAATACCTCACAGTTATTTTACAACTTCAAAACATTTTCACCAACCTACATAAAACTCCATAATTTAAAAATTACGGTTACAATAAATATATATGATCATTCATTACATATTATCTTTGATTCAAGCAGAATTATATTTCATTGTCCAAGTAAGTGCAACCAACTATCTACGCATTAGCTTTTGTCGTGCTTTACCTCGGTATTTTCATAACCTGTGCCTTCTTGGCTTCTCTTATTGCTACTTCTGGCGATTGATGACTTTGATTTTTCAAAGAATTCCTTCTTCATATTTTCTTCTTTCGCTTTCATCTCCATTTTTGTTCTGGTCCAGATATCTTGAATTCGCCGTTCGGCAACCTTACTGCGTTCCGACTACATTTTCGCGCAGTCCTTTGTGTCTGCATACTTTTATGGTTTGTAGTGACACCCAGTTGATACTGTAGTTCTGTTCGTCAACGTGGAACTTTTGCTTTTGTCATTAACCGGAGATTTTGGGCTAACCTTGGTTTTCAAAGATATCGGTCCCAAGAAAACAACTGCCCTCTGGGTTTCAGTGATATGTAACTCTTGGTGTTACGGATTTTTATGACTCCGGGTTATCAATACAGTTGTTTACTGTAACTATGGACTGGCGTACCTCTGGGTCGTCGTGGAATTGGTTTCTAACTGGACTTTTCAGAAACGACGAGCTAGAGGAAGATGGTTTATTAGAAAAGATGGTTTCGTCTAGTCGTTTCTTACATGTTTCATTCATTTTAAAATAACCTTAGGATGTTCCCGAATGAAGTTTTCACGAATGAAACGCGTAGCTTGGCGCCAAAGACAGCAGATATTTTTAAGAATTACGCGTCAAATCTTTAATCTTACTGTTAGCCAGTAATAATGCCTTACTATTGTTATAACTCTCTCTGGTCATGGTTGCAATATAATATTATTTAAGGATTTAATAAAACAAAGAATACCTCATAGTTATTTTACAACTTCAAAACATTTTCACCAACCTACATAAAACTCCATAATTTAAAAATTACGGTTACAATAAATATATATGATCATTCATTACAAATTATCCTTGATTCAAGCAGAATTATATTTCATTGTCCAAGTAAGTGCAACCAACTGTCTACGCATTAGCTTTTGTCGTGCTTTACCTCGGTATTTTCATAACCTGTGTCTTCTTGGCTTCTCTTATTGCTACAACTGGCGATTGATGACTTTGATTTTTCAAAGAATTCCTTCTTCATATTTTCTTCTTTCGCTTTCATCTCCATTTTTGTTCTAGTCCAGATATCTTGATTTTGCCATTCGGCAACCTTACTGCCTTCCGAATACATTTTCGCGAAGTCCTTTGTGTCTGCATACTATTATGGTTTGTAATGACACCCAGTTGATACTGTAGTTTTGTTCATCAACGTGGATCTTTTGCTTTTGTCATTAACCGGAGATTTTGGGCTAACCTTGTTTTTCAAAAATATCGGTCCCAAGAAAACAACAGTCCTCTGGGTTTCAGTGATATGTTACTCTTGGTGTTACGGATTTTTATGACTCCGGGTTATCAATACTGTTGTTTACTGTTACTATGGACTGGCGTATCTTTGGGTCGTCGTGGAATTGGTTTCTAACTGGACTTTTCCGAAACGACGAGCTAGAGGAAGATGGTTTATTAGAAAAGATGGTTTCGTCTAGTCGTTTCTTACATGTTTACTTCATTTTTAAATAACCATAGGACGTTTCGGAATGAAGTCTTCACGAATGAAACGCGTAGCTTGGCGCCTAAGACAGCAGAAATTTTTAGAATTACGCGTCAAATCTTTTGTCTTACTGTTGGCCTCTAATAATGCCTTCCTACTGTTACAACTCTATCTAGTCTTGGTTGTAATATAATATTATTTAAGGATTTAATAAAAAAAAGAATACCTCACAGTTATTTTACAACTTAAAAACATTTTCACCAACCTACATAAAACTCCATAATTTAAAAATTACGGTTACAATAAATATATATGATCATTTGTAGAGAAAAGGGCAGCTCACCGTCTCTCGTCTCCGCCGCGCCGCTCGCTGGTGCACGGGTTAGTCTGATGAGGATGATGTCCGGCGGGCCCGCCTTTTCGTGACAAGTGGACTGTATAATAGTGCTGGTTTTCTTGAGTGCACTGAGCTGCTGTGTTTCCTAGTTATCTCACATAAGATTTTTGTTATATTTTATTATATGTGGTTGCCACGCAACAAACAAAATGCGAGCGGCAGTAAACGTCGTTTGACGGCTACGCTGCCCATAAAGAATTTTGAATCGTAACCAAATAGATCTTGTTGTACTGAACATGCCGCCGACCTTAAAATGCGGCAGGATTTTAAATACAAAAAAGTACAGGAGGATCTTTACAAGATAAGAATAAGAAGCTCACTAATAAAGGAAAATGAACCTAATAAATAAAAAACATAAACAAAACATTTTCTGTGTTAAAATAAAAGTTAAATGACAATATCAATTAATAGGCAGGGGAAACAGTTTAACAACTGGTCGTTGTGTTTCGTTATTGCCGATACGTACAGTGGCTGCGCGAACTATCCCGTCGCGGCCAGGATGTAGCTTGTGAATACGAGCAAGTTGCCACTGCATCGGTGGCAACTGGTCATGTAGAACTAGAACAACCATCCCTTCTGCTAGAGGGACAGATCGGTCGGTATGCCACTTGCCTCGCTGCTGCAGTTGCTGCAAGTATTCAAAACTCCATCGTTTCCAGTAATGTTGGAGCATTTGCTGCACCATTTGCCATCTGTCTAAGCGGCTCATATTTAAGCTTCCAAAATCGTACTCTGGTAGAGAAGCGAGTGGTCCACCGATAAGGAAATGTGCGGGTGTCAGAGGCAATGGGTCGGATGGATCGTTGCTGACTTGACATAGGGGTCTTGAATTTAATATAGCTTCTATTTGATGAAGCAGAGTATTGAACTCGTCATAAGTCAGGATTTGCGCACCGATGACCATGTTGCTTAAAGCTTTTGACACAAGCTTCCCACAGTCCACCGAAATGGGACGCATAAGCGGGATTGAAGTGCCAGCGTATACCAGCGCCCTCAAAGAAACGTTGCATGTCAGTTTCATGATTTTTCAGAAACGTATAAAGATCTTTCAAGTACCGGTCACAACCGACGAAATTTCGACCACAGTCTGAAAAAATGTCAGTGCAAAGTCCGCGACGCGATACGAATCGTCTTAGTGCAAATACAAAAGCTTGCGTAGTCAGATCCGGTACTAGTTCCAAATGAGCCGCTTTAGTAGACATGCAAACAAACACGCAAACATAGGCCTTGTATATTTTACTATTCCGCAATTTATTGACACGTATTTGAAAAGGACCAGCGTAATCTACGCCTACTTTCAGGAACGGTCGAGCAGGGCGGACGCGATAGTCCGGCAACGGCGCCATTAATGGCTGAGGTGCAGATGGTCGCACGCGAAAGCATTGTATACAACGACGTGTACATTTACGAATCGCATTTCGAGCGGACAGAATCCAATACTCCTGAGACAGAAGAAACCGTAAAGTTTGAGGCCCAACATGTAAGTGCGAAATGTGATAATGCCATATTAGTAGTACGGTAAGGAAATGGTCTTTTGGTAAGATCAACTGATGTTTGGCCTCATAATTTAAATGAGATCTCTCAATTCTGCCGCCGACCCTGAGAAATCCTACATCATCAATGAATGGTTTTAATTTTTGTAAACCAGTAGAGCATGGTTTGTTTTCACGAATATTTTTAATGTCCTTGTCGAATGCTTTTTGTTGAACTTGAAAAATAAGTCGGTTAAGCACGTATTTGGTTTCATCGACCGTAATCACTTGACTTTGGTAATTTCGATCCCGCTTACACTTGTGACAAAAGCGAAACAATAAAGACACAATCCGAAGGAGCTTGCCCAATTTAGAAAATTTGTTTAGGAAGTCGATGCTTGTCTCATCTTTCGACTTTGTGATAAGAATTTTGATACGTTTTTCTTCGTTAGTTTCATAGCTTGGAAGAAGTTGAGGCCACTGATGTTCTGGCTGACGTAACCAAACAGGGCCAGAGAACCATAAGTCATGGTTTAGTTCTGAAGGGAGAACTCCGCGAGAAGCAGCATCCGCCGGGTTTTCCGCCGACCGTACATGACGCCACTGTGACGTAGGAACACGATCGAGTATTATTGTAATACGATTCGAAACAAACACTTTCCAATCTTGGGACTCATGAGATTTCAACCAAGCGAGAACAATTGACGAGTCTGTCCAGGCATAAATCTTCTCAATTTGTACAAACTCCTTGTAAGTCTCAACAACGAATTCTATCAATTTTGACAAAAGTAAAGCACCTAGCAATTCTAGCCGGGGTATAGAAACACGAGCGATAGGCGCAACTCGCGTTTTGGCTATTAACAAATGAACACGAACACATCTTTGAAGGTCCACTGACCGTATATATTATATATGATCATTCATTACATATTATCTTTGATTCAAGCAGAATTATATTTCATTGTCCAAGTAAGTGCAACCAACTATCTACGCATTAGCTTTTGTCGTGCTTTACCTCGGTATTTTCATAACCTGTGCCTTCTTGGCTTCTCTTATTGCTACTTCTGGCGATTGATGACTTTGATTTTTCAAAGAATTCCTTCTTCATATTTTCTTCTTTCGCTTTCATCTCCATTTTTGTTCTAGTCCAGATATCTTGAATTCGCCGTTCGGCAACCTTACTGCGTTGTGACTACATTTTCGCGCAGTCCTTTGTGTCTGCATACTTTTATAGTTTGTAGTGACACCCAGTTGATACTGTAGTTCTGTTCGTCAACGTGGATCTTTTGCTTTTGTCATTAACCGTAGATTTTGGGCTAACCTTGTTTTTTAAAAATATCGGTCCCAAGAAAACAACAGTCCTCTGGGTTTCAGTAATATGTTACTCTTGGTGTTACGGATTTTTATGACTCCGGGTTATCAATACAGTTGTTTACTGTTACTATGGACTGGCGTATCTTTGGGTCGTCGTGGAATTGGTTTCTAACTGGACTTTTCCGAAACGACGAGCTAGAGGAAGATGGTTTATTAGAAAAGATGGTTTCGTCTAGTCGTTTCTTACATGTTTCCTTCATTTTTAAATAACCATAGGACGTTTCCGAATGAAGTCTTCACGAATGAAACGCGTAGCTTGGCGCCTAAGACAGCAGAAATTTTTAGAATTACGCGTCAAATCTTTTGTCTTACTGTTGGCCTCTAATAATGCCTACCTACTGTTATAACTCTATCTAGTCTTGGTTGTAATATAATATTATTTAAGGATTTAATAAAACAAAGAATACCTCATAATTATTTTACAACTTCAAAACATTTTCACCAACCTACATAAAACTCCATAATTTAAAAATTACGGTTACAATAAATATATATGATCATTCATTACACATCTTTGATTCAAGCAGAATTATATTTCATTGTCCAAGTAAGTGCAACCAACTGTCTACGCATTAGCTTTTGTCGTGCTTTACCTCGGTATTTTCATAACCTGTGTCTTCTTGGCTTCTCTTATTGCTACAACTGGCGATTGATGACTTTGATTTTTCAAAGAATTCCTTCTTCATAATTTCTTCTTTCGCTTTCATCTCCATTTTTGTTCTAGTCCAGATATCTTGATTTCGCCATTCGGCAACCTTACTGCCTTCCGAATACATTTTCGCGAAGTCCTTTGTGTCTGCATACTATTATGGTTTGTAATGACACCCAGTTGATACTGTAGTTTTGTTCATCAACGTGGATCTTTTGCTTTTGTCATTAACCGGAGATTTTGGGCTAACCTTGTTTTTCAAAAATATCGGTCCCAAGAAAACAACAGTCCTCTGGGTTTCAGTGATATGTTGCTCTTGGTGTTACGGATTTTTATGACTCCGGGTTATCAATACAGTTGTTTACTGTAACTATGGACTGGCGTATCTTTGGGTCGTCGTGGAATTGGTTTCTAACTGGACTTTTCCGAAACGACGAGCTAGAGGAAGATGGTTTATTAGAAAAGATGGTTTCGTCTAGTCGTTTCTTACATGTTTACTTCATTTTTAAATAACCATAGGACGTTTCAGAATGAAGTCTTCACGAATGAAACGCGTAGCTTGGCGCCTAAGACAGCAGAAATTTTTAGAATTACGCGTCAAATCTTTTGTCTTACTGTTGGCCTCTAATAATGCCTTCCTACTGTTATAACTCTATCTAGTCTTGGTTGTAATATAATATTATTTAAGGATTTAATAAAACAAAGAATACCTCACAGTTATTTTACAACTTCAAAACATTTTCACCAACCTACATAAAACTCCATAATTTAAAAATTACGGTTACAATAAATATATATGATCATTCATTACATATTATCTTTGATTCAAGCAGAATTATATTTCATTGTCCAAGTAAGTGCAACCAACTATCTACGCATTAGCTTTTGTCGTGCTTTACCTCGGTATTTTCATAACCTGTGCCTTCTTGGCTTCTCTTATTGCTACTTCTGGCGATTGATGACTTTGATTTTTCAAAGAATTCCTTCTTCATATTTTCTTCTTTCGCTTTCATCTCCATTTTTGTTCTAGTCCAGATATCTTGAATTCGCCGTTCGGCAACCTTACTGCGTTTCGAATACATTATCGCGAATTCCTTTGTGTCTGCATACTTTTATGGTTTGTAATGACACCCAGTTGATACTGTAGTTTTGTTCGTCAACATGGATCTTTTGCTTTTGTCATTAACCGGAGATTTTGGGCTAACCTTGTTTTTCAAAGATATCGGTCCCAAGAAAACAACTGCCCTCTGGGTTTCAGTGATATGTAACTCTTGGTGTTACGGATTTTTATGACTCCGGGTTATCAATACAGTTGTTTACTGTTACTATGGACTGGCGTATCTCTGGGTCGTCGTGTAATTGGTTTCTAACTGGACTTTTCAGAAACGACGTGCTAGAGGAAGATGGTTTATTAGAAAAGATGGTTTCGTCTAGTCGTTTCTTACATGTTTCCTTCATTTTTAAATAACCTTAGGACGTTTCCGAATGAAGTCTTCACGAATGAAACGCGTAGCTTGGCGCCTAAGACAGCAAATACTTTTAAGAATTACGCGTCAAATCTTTTGTCTTACTGTTAGCCTCTAATAATGCCTTCCTACTGTTATAACTCTATCTAGTCTTGGTTGTAATATAATATTATTTAAGGATTTAATAAAACAAAGAATACCTTACAGTTATTTTATAACTTAAAAACATTTTCACCAACCTACATAAAACTCCATAATTTAAAAATTACGGTTACAATAAATATATATGATCATTCATTACATATTATCTTAGATTCAAGCAGAATTAAATTTCATTGTCCAAGTAAGTGCAACCAACTATCAACGCATTAGCTTTTGTCGTGCTTTACCTCGGTATTTTCATAACCTGTGCCTTCTTGGCTTCTCTTATTGCTACAACTGGCGATTGATGACTTTGATTTTTCAAAGAATTCCTTCTTCATAATTTCTTCTTTCGCTTTCATCTCCATTTTTGTTCTAGTCCAGATATCTTGATTTCGCCATTCGGCAACCTTACTGCCTTCCGAATACATTTTCGCGAAGTCCTTTGTGTCTGCATACTTTTATGGTTTGTAATGACACCCAGTTGATACTGTAGTTTTGTTCGTCAACATGGATCTTTTGCTTTTGTCATTAACCGGAGATTTTGGGCTAACCTTGTTTTTCAAAGATATCGGTCCCAAGAAAACAACTGCCCTCTGGGTTTCAGTGATATGTAACTCTTGGTGTTACGGATTTTTATGACTCCGGGTTATCAATACAGTTGTTTACTGTAACTATGGACTGGCGTACCTCTGGGTCGTCGTGGAATTGGTTTCTAACTGGACTTTTCAGAAACGACGAGCTAGAGGAAGATGGTTTATTAGAAAAGATGGTTTCGTCTAGTCGTTTCTTACATGTTTCATTCATTTTAAAATAACCTTAGGATGTTCCCGAATGAAGTTTTCACGAATGAAACGCGTAGCTTGGCGCCAAAGACAGCAGATATTTTTAAGAATTACGCGTCAAATCTTTAATCTTACTGTTAGCCACTAATAATGCCTTACTATTGTTATAACTCTCTCTGGTCATGGTTGCAATATAATATTATTTAAGGATTTAATAAAACAAAGAATACCTCATAGTTATTTTACAACTTCAAAACATTTTCACCAACCTATATAAAACTCCATAATTTAAAAATTACGGTTACAATAAATATATATGATCATTCATTACATATTATCCTTGATTCAAGCAGAATTATATTTCATTGTCCAAGTAAGTGCAACCAACTGTCTACGCATTAGCTTTTGTCGTGCTTTACCTCGGTATTTTCATAACCTGTGTCTTCTTGGCTTCTCTTATTGCTACAACTGGCGATTGATGACTTTGATTTTTCAAAGAATTCCTTCTTCATAATTTCTTCTTTCGCTTTCATCTCCATTTTTGTTCTAGTCCAGATATCTTGAATTCGCCGTTCGGCAACCTTACTGCGTTGCGACTACATTTTCGCGCAGTCCTTTGTGTCTGCATACTTTTATGGTTTGTAGTGACACCCAGTTGATACTGTAGTTCTGTTCGTCAACGTGGAACTTTTGCTTTTGTCATTAACCGGAGATTTTGGGCTAACCTTGTTTTTCAAAAATATCGGTCCCAAGAAAACAACAGTCCTCTGGGTTTCAGTGATATGTTACTCTTGGTGTTACGGATTTTTATGACTCCGGGTTTTCAATACAGTTGTTTACTGTTACTATGGACTGGCATATCTTTGGGTCGTCGTGGAATTGGTTTCTAACTGGACTTTTCCGAAACGACGAGCTAGAGGAAGATGGTTTATTAGAAAAGATGGTTTCGTCTAGTCGTTTCTTACATGTTTCCTTCATTTTAAAATAACCTTAGGACGTTTCCGAATGAAGTCTTCACGAATGAAACGCGTAGCTTGGCGCCTAAGACAGCAGATATTTTTAAGAATTACGCGTCAAATCTTTTGTCTTACTGTTGGCCTCTAATAATGCCTTCCTACTGTTATAACTCTATCTAGTCTTGGTTGTAATATAATATTATTTAAGGATTTAATAAAACAAAGAATACCTCACAGTTATTTTACAGCTTAAAAACATTTTCACCAACCTACATAAAACTCCATAATTTAAAAATTACGGTTACAATAAATATATATGATCATTCATTACATATTATCTTTGATTCAAGCAGAATTATATTTCATTGTCCAAGTAAGTGCAACCAACTATCTACGCATTAGCTTTTGTCGTGCTTTACCTCGGTATTTTCATAACCTGTGTCTTCTTGGCTTCTCTTATTGCTACAACTGGCGATTGATGACTTTGATTTTTCAAAGAATTCCTTCTTCATAATTTCTTCTTTCGCTTTCATCTCCATTTTTGTTCTAGTCCAGATATCTTGATTTCGCCATTCGGCAACCTTACTGCCTTCCGAATACATTTTCGCGAAGTCCTTTGTGTCTGCATACTATTATGGTTTGTAATGACACCCAGTTGATACTGTAGTTTAATTCATCAACGTGGATCTTTTGCTTTTGTCATTAACCGGAGATTTTGGGCTAACCTTGTTTTTCAAAAATATCGGTCCCAAGAAAACAACAGTCCTCTGGGTTTTAGTGATATGTTGCTCTTGGTGTTACGGATTTTTATGACTCCGGGTTATCAATACAGTTGTTTACTGTAACTATGGACTGGCGTATCTTTGGGTCGTCGTGGAATTGGTTTCTAACTGGACTTTTCCGAAACGACGAGCTAGAGGAAGATGGTTTATTAGAAAAGATGGTTTCGTCTAGTCGTTTCTTACATGTTTACTTCATTTTTAAATAACCATAGGACGTTTCAGAATGAAGTCTTCACGAATGAAACGCGTAGCTTGGCGCCTAAGAAAGCAGAAATTTTTAGAATTACGCGTCAAATCTTTTGTCTTACTGTTGGCCTCTAATAATGCCTTCCTACTGTTATAACTCTATCTAGTCTTGGTTGTAATATAATATTATTTAAGGATTTAATAAAACAAAGAATACCTCACAGTTATTTTA
Organism: Calamotropha paludella; assembly: GCA_927399485.1. NCBI lineage: Eukaryota > Metazoa > Arthropoda > Insecta > Lepidoptera > Crambidae > Calamotropha > Calamotropha paludella. The sequence continues at coordinate 10,486,120 of OV656803.1, read as the reverse complement.
CAACTTCAAAACATTTTCACCAACCTACATAAAACTCCATAATTTAAAAATTACGGTTACAATAAATATATATGATCATTCATTACATATTATCTTTGATTCAAGCAGAATTATATTTCATTGTCCAAGTAAGTGCAACCAACTATCTACGCATTAGCTTTTGTCGTGCTTTACCTCGGTATTTTCATAACCTGTGCCTTCTTGGCTTCTCTTATTGCTACTTCTGGCGATTGATGACTTTGATTTTTCAAAGAATTCCTTCTTCATATTTTCTTCTTTCGCTTTCATCTCCATTTTTGTTCTAGTCCAGATATCTTGAATTCGCCGTTCGGCAACCTTACTGCGTTCCGAATACATTATCGCGAATTCCTTTGTGTCTGCATACTTTTATGGTTTGTAATGACACCCAGTTGATACTGTAGTTTTGTTCGTCAACATGGATCTTTTGCTTTTGTCATTAACCGGAGATTTTGGGCTAACCTTGTTTTTCAAAGATATCGGTCCCAAGAAAACAACTGCCCTCTGGGTTTCAGTGATATGTAACTCTTGGTGTTACGGATTTTTATGACTCCGGGTTATCAATACAGTTGTTTACTGTTACTATGGACTGGCGTATCTCTGGGTCGTCGTGTAATTGGTTTCTAACTGGACTTTTCAGAAACGACGTGCTAGAGGAAGATGGTTTATTAGAAAAGATGGTTTCGTCTAGTCGTTTCTTACATGTTTCATTCATTTTAAAATAACCTTAGGACGTTTCCGAATGAAGTCTTCACGAATGAAACGCGTAGCTTGGCGCCTAAGACAGCAGATATTTTTAAGAATTACGCGTCAAATCTTTTGTCTTACTGTTGGCCTCTAATAATGCCTTCCTACTGTTATAACTCTATCTAGTCTTGGTTGTAATATAATATTATTTAAGGATTTAATAAAACAAAGAATACCTCACAGTTATTTTACAACTTCAAAACATTTTCACCAACCTACATAAAACTCCATAATTTAAAAATTACGGTTACAATAAATATATATGTACATTCATTACATATTATCTTTGATTCAAGCAGAATTATATTTCATTGTCCAAGTAAGTGCAACCAACTATCTACGCATTAGCTTTTGTCGTGCTTTACCTCGGTATTTTCATAACCTGTGCCTTCTTGGCTTCTCTTATTGCTACTTCTGGCGATTGATGACTTTGATTTTTCAAAGAATTCCTTCTTCATATTTTCTTCTTTCGCTTTCATCTCCATTTTTGTTCTGGTCCAGATATCTTGAATTCGCCGTTCGGCAACCTTACTGCGTTCCGACTACATTTTCGCGCAGTCCTTTGTGTCTGCATACTTTTATGGTTTGTAGTGACACCCAGTTGATACTGTAGTTCTGTTCGTCAACGTGGAACTTTTGCTTTTGTCATTAACCGGAGATTTTGGGCTAACCTTGTTTTTCAAAAATATCGGTCCCAAGAAAACAACAGTCCTCTGGGTTTCAGTGATATGTTACTCTTGGTGTTACGGATTTTTATGACTCCGGGTTATCAATACAGTTGTTTACTGTAACTATGGACTGGCGTACCTCTGGGTCGTCGTGGAATTGGTTTCTAACTGGACTTTTCAGAAACGACGAGCTAGAGGAAGATGGTTTATTAGAAAAGATGGTTTCGTCTAGTCGTTTCTTACATGTTTCATTCATTTTAAAATAACCTTAGGATGTTCCCGAATGAAGTTTTCACGAATGAAACGCGTAGCTTGGCGCCAAAGACAGCAGATATTTTTAAGAATTACGCGTCAAATCTTTAATCTTACTGTTAGCCACTAATAATGCCTTACTATTGTTATAACTCTCTCTGGTCATGGTTGCAATATAATATTATTTAAGGATTTAATAAAACAAAGAATACCTCATAGTTATTTTACAACTTCAAAACATTTTCACCAACCTACATAAAACTCCATAATTTAAAAATTACGGTTACAATAAATATATATGATCATTCATTACAAATTATCCTTGATTCAAGCAGAATTATATTTCATTGTCCAAGTAAGTGCAACCAACTGTCTACGCATTAGCTTTTGTCGTGCTTTACCTCGGTATTTTCATAACCTGTGTCTTCTTGGCTTCTCTTATTGCTACAACTGGCGATTGATGACTTTGATTTTTCAAAGAATTCCTTCTTCATAATTTCTTCTTTCGCTTTCATCTCCATTTTTGTTCTAGTCCAGATATCTTGATTTCGCCATTCGGCAACCTTACTGCCTTCCGAATACATTTTCGCGAAGTCCTTTGTGTCTGCATACTATTATGGTTTGTAATGACACCCAGTTGATACTGTAGTTTTGTTCATCAACGTGGATCTTTTGCTTTTGTCATTAACCGGAGATTTTGGGCTAACCTTGTTTTTCAAAAATATCGGTCCCAAGAAAACAACAGTCCTCTGGGTTTCAGTGATATGTTGCTCTTGGTGTTACGGATTTTTATGACTCCGGGTTATCAATACAGTTGTTTACTGTAACTATGGACTGGCGTATCTTTGGGTCGTCGTGGAATTGGTTTCTAACTGGACTTTTCCGAAACGACGAGCTAGAGGAAGATGGTTTATTAGAAAAGATGGTTTCGTCTAGTCGTTTCTTACATGTTTACTTCATTTTTAAATAACCATAGGACGTTTCGGAATGAAGTCTTCACGAATGAAACGCGTAGCTTGGCGCCTAAGACAGCAGAAATTTTTAGAATTACGCGTCAAATCTTTTGTCTTACTGTTGGCCTCTAATAATGCCTTCCTACTGTTATAACTCTATCTAGTCTTGGTTGTAATATAATATTATTTAAGGATTTAATAAAACAAAGAATACCTCACAGTTATTTTACAACTTCAAAACATTTTCACCAACCTACATAAAACTCCATAATTTAAAAATTACGGTTACAATAAATATATATGATCATTCATTACATATTATCTTTGATTCAAGCAGAATTATATTTCATTGTCCAAGTAAGTGCAACCAACTATCTACGCATTAGCTTTTGTCGTGCTTTACCTCGGTATTTTCATAACCTGTGCCTTCTTGGCTTCTCTTATTGCTACTTCTGGCGATTGATGACTTTGATTTTTCAAAGAATTCCTTCTTCATATTTTCTTCTTTCGCTTTCATCTCCATTTTTGTTCTGGTCCAGATATCTTGAATTCGCCGTTCGGCAACCTTACTGCGTTCCGACTACATTTTCGCGCAGTCCTTTGTGTCTGCATACTTTTATGGTTTGTAGTGACACCCAGTTGATACTGTAGTTCTGTTCGTCAACGTGGAACTTTTGCTTTTGTCATTAACCGGAGATTTTGGGCTAACCTTGGTTTTCAAAGATATCGGTCCCAAGAAAACAACTGCCCTCTGGGTTTCAGTGATATGTAACTCTTGGTGTTACGGATTTTTATGACTCCGGGTTATCAATACAGTTGTTTACTGTAACTATGGACTGGCGTACCTCTGGGTCGTCGTGGAATTGGTTTCTAACTGGACTTTTCAGAAACGACGAGCTAGAGGAAGATGGTTTATTAGAAAAGATGGTTTCGTCTAGTCGTTTCTTACATGTTTCATTCATTTTAAAATAACCTTAGGATGTTCCCGAATGAAGTTTTCACGAATGAAACGCGTAGCTTGGCGCCAAAGACAGCAGATATTTTTAAGAATTACGCGTCAAATCTTTAATCTTACTGTTAGCCAGTAATAATGCCTTACTATTGTTATAACTCTCTCTGGTCATGGTTGCAATATAATATTATTTAAGGATTTAATAAAACAAAGAATACCTCATAGTTATTTTACAACTTCAAAACATTTTCACCAACCTACATAAAACTCCATAATTTAAAAATTACGGTTACAATAAATATATATGATCATTCATTACAAATTATCCTTGATTCAAGCAGAATTATATTTCATTGTCCAAGTAAGTGCAACCAACTGTCTACGCATTAGCTTTTGTCGTGCTTTACCTCGGTATTTTCATAACCTGTGTCTTCTTGGCTTCTCTTATTGCTACAACTGGCGATTGATGACTTTGATTTTTCAAAGAATTCCTTCTTCATATTTTCTTCTTTCGCTTTCATCTCCATTTTTGTTCTAGTCCAGATATCTTGATTTTGCCATTCGGCAACCTTACTGCCTTCCGAATACATTTTCGCGAAGTCCTTTGTGTCTGCATACTATTATGGTTTGTAATGACACCCAGTTGATACTGTAGTTTTGTTCATCAACGTGGATCTTTTGCTTTTGTCATTAACCGGAGATTTTGGGCTAACCTTGTTTTTCAAAAATATCGGTCCCAAGAAAACAACAGTCCTCTGGGTTTCAGTGATATGTTACTCTTGGTGTTACGGATTTTTATGACTCCGGGTTATCAATACTGTTGTTTACTGTTACTATGGACTGGCGTATCTTTGGGTCGTCGTGGAATTGGTTTCTAACTGGACTTTTCCGAAACGACGAGCTAGAGGAAGATGGTTTATTAGAAAAGATGGTTTCGTCTAGTCGTTTCTTACATGTTTACTTCATTTTTAAATAACCATAGGACGTTTCGGAATGAAGTCTTCACGAATGAAACGCGTAGCTTGGCGCCTAAGACAGCAGAAATTTTTAGAATTACGCGTCAAATCTTTTGTCTTACTGTTGGCCTCTAATAATGCCTTCCTACTGTTACAACTCTATCTAGTCTTGGTTGTAATATAATATTATTTAAGGATTTAATAAAAAAAAGAATACCTCACAGTTATTTTACAACTTAAAAACATTTTCACCAACCTACATAAAACTCCATAATTTAAAAATTACGGTTACAATAAATATATATGATCATTTGTAGAGAAAAGGGCAGCTCACCGTCTCTCGTCTCCGCCGCGCCGCTCGCTGGTGCACGGGTTAGTCTGATGAGGATGATGTCCGGCGGGCCCGCCTTTTCGTGACAAGTGGACTGTATAATAGTGCTGGTTTTCTTGAGTGCACTGAGCTGCTGTGTTTCCTAGTTATCTCACATAAGATTTTTGTTATATTTTATTATATGTGGTTGCCACGCAACAAACAAAATGCGAGCGGCAGTAAACGTCGTTTGACGGCTACGCTGCCCATAAAGAATTTTGAATCGTAACCAAATAGATCTTGTTGTACTGAACATGCCGCCGACCTTAAAATGCGGCAGGATTTTAAATACAAAAAAGTACAGGAGGATCTTTACAAGATAAGAATAAGAAGCTCACTAATAAAGGAAAATGAACCTAATAAATAAAAAACATAAACAAAACATTTTCTGTGTTAAAATAAAAGTTAAATGACAATATCAATTAATAGGCAGGGGAAACAGTTTAACAACTGGTCGTTGTGTTTCGTTATTGCCGATACGTACAGTGGCTGCGCGAACTATCCCGTCGCGGCCAGGATGTAGCTTGTGAATACGAGCAAGTTGCCACTGCATCGGTGGCAACTGGTCATGTAGAACTAGAACAACCATCCCTTCTGCTAGAGGGACAGATCGGTCGGTATGCCACTTGCCTCGCTGCTGCAGTTGCTGCAAGTATTCAAAACTCCATCGTTTCCAGTAATGTTGGAGCATTTGCTGCACCATTTGCCATCTGTCTAAGCGGCTCATATTTAAGCTTCCAAAATCGTACTCTGGTAGAGAAGCGAGTGGTCCACCGATAAGGAAATGTGCGGGTGTCAGAGGCAATGGGTCGGATGGATCGTTGCTGACTTGACATAGGGGTCTTGAATTTAATATAGCTTCTATTTGATGAAGCAGAGTATTGAACTCGTCATAAGTCAGGATTTGCGCACCGATGACCATGTTGCTTAAAGCTTTTGACACAAGCTTCCCACAGTCCACCGAAATGGGACGCATAAGCGGGATTGAAGTGCCAGCGTATACCAGCGCCCTCAAAGAAACGTTGCATGTCAGTTTCATGATTTTTCAGAAACGTATAAAGATCTTTCAAGTACCGGTCACAACCGACGAAATTTCGACCACAGTCTGAAAAAATGTCAGTGCAAAGTCCGCGACGCGATACGAATCGTCTTAGTGCAAATACAAAAGCTTGCGTAGTCAGATCCGGTACTAGTTCCAAATGAGCCGCTTTAGTAGACATGCAAACAAACACGCAAACATAGGCCTTGTATATTTTACTATTCCGCAATTTATTGACACGTATTTGAAAAGGACCAGCGTAATCTACGCCTACTTTCAGGAACGGTCGAGCAGGGCGGACGCGATAGTCCGGCAACGGCGCCATTAATGGCTGAGGTGCAGATGGTCGCACGCGAAAGCATTGTATACAACGACGTGTACATTTACGAATCGCATTTCGAGCGGACAGAATCCAATACTCCTGAGACAGAAGAAACCGTAAAGTTTGAGGCCCAACATGTAAGTGCGAAATGTGATAATGCCATATTAGTAGTACGGTAAGGAAATGGTCTTTTGGTAAGATCAACTGATGTTTGGCCTCATAATTTAAATGAGATCTCTCAATTCTGCCGCCGACCCTGAGAAATCCTACATCATCAATGAATGGTTTTAATTTTTGTAAACCAGTAGAGCATGGTTTGTTTTCACGAATATTTTTAATGTCCTTGTCGAATGCTTTTTGTTGAACTTGAAAAATAAGTCGGTTAAGCACGTATTTGGTTTCATCGACCGTAATCACTTGACTTTGGTAATTTCGATCCCGCTTACACTTGTGACAAAAGCGAAACAATAAAGACACAATCCGAAGGAGCTTGCCCAATTTAGAAAATTTGTTTAGGAAGTCGATGCTTGTCTCATCTTTCGACTTTGTGATAAGAATTTTGATACGTTTTTCTTCGTTAGTTTCATAGCTTGGAAGAAGTTGAGGCCACTGATGTTCTGGCTGACGTAACCAAACAGGGCCAGAGAACCATAAGTCATGGTTTAGTTCTGAAGGGAGAACTCCGCGAGAAGCAGCATCCGCCGGGTTTTCCGCCGACCGTACATGACGCCACTGTGACGTAGGAACACGATCGAGTATTATTGTAATACGATTCGAAACAAACACTTTCCAATCTTGGGACTCATGAGATTTCAACCAAGCGAGAACAATTGACGAGTCTGTCCAGGCATAAATCTTCTCAATTTGTACAAACTCCTTGTAAGTCTCAACAACGAATTCTATCAATTTTGACAAAAGTAAAGCACCTAGCAATTCTAGCCGGGGTATAGAAACACGAGCGATAGGCGCAACTCGCGTTTTGGCTATTAACAAATGAACACGAACACATCTTTGAAGGTCCACTGACCGTATATTAGGGGTTAAAGTATGAAATTGCCGATTTGTACTGAAAATCTATATTGTTTATTTTTTAAATTTTTAACAAATTTATTTAATCAAAATAGTTGCCATTATTATCTATACATTGCTGCCATCTAATGGGAAGGTCATTAATGCCTTTGCGATAGAATTCCGACGATCTAGACTGCACAAACTGTGTGAAAGCATTTTGTACTGCCTCCTGGGAAGAAAACTTCTTGTCACGTAGATAATTGTCCAAATCACGAAAAAAATGGTAGTCCGTTGGAGCAAGGTCTGGTGAATACGGAGGATGACGAATGGTTTCTAACTGCAGTTCCTGAAGGGTCAAAATGGTTTCTCGTGCTGTGTGAGGTCTCGCGTTGTCGTGGAGCAATAATGGTGAAGATCGATTCATGAGTCGGGGCTGTTTTACTGCTAGTTTTGTCAACATGGTTCGGAGTTCGGCACAATAGACATCTGCCGTTATTGCTTGACCAGATCGGAGAAAACTATAGTGAATAACACCATGCTGAGACCACCAAACAGTTACCATTACCTTTTTATTGGTAAGTTTTGCTTTAGGACACTGTTGTGGCATTTGACCTGGGGTCAGCCATTGCATTTTTCTTTTCCGGTTATCATAAAGAATCCACTTTTCATCACATGTTACAATTCGATCCAATATTCCTTCATTTCTGTACCGGTTCAACAAGGCAACACAAGTTTCAACACGCGTTTCTTTCTGCAGATCAGTCAAATCATGAGGCACCCATTTTTCGTATTTTTTTATTTTATTGATTTGACGCAAGTGAGTCAATATTGTGGGTAAGGTAACGTTAAACCATGCCGCTAATTCCTGGGTACTTTGACTAGGATCGGCTTCCACTATCTCTCTTAATTCATCGTTATTTACCTGTGTGGGCGGTCTTCCTCGTGGCTCGTTCTTTAAGTCGAAATTTCCATCACGAAAGCGTTTAAACCAAAATCGCACGGTGCGTTCATTAGTAGACCCCTCTCCAAACGCAGCATTGATATTGCGGGCTGTTTCTGCCGCGTTAGTTCCGCGTCGGAACTCGTATTCAAAAATAACTCGAATTTTCGCAGTATCCATCTTTCTTGTCTAAATTGAATAACAAAAACAATTGAAAGTCGATATTCAAATGTTTTACATTTTTTAAAAAAAGAACATCATAGAAACCATTTAAAAAAAGTTTCATTCGAAAACCTCAAACCATGAAGATTCTATGTCAATTCAAAGAACCTATTGCAATAAAACGGCAATTTCATACTTTAACCCCTATTATAAACGCATGCAGCATATGCTTTTTCACATGCATCACAAAACATTGAATTTCAATAGGAACCTTTTTAGGAACAACGTGGCGAGGTAATGATATTTGAGACAACAATGAGAGCTCTAAGACGAATCTATTCCACACAGCAAGGATTTGTGGTGGGGGAGATTCATCCCATTCAACGCCGGAGAGCCAAAGAGATTGCATTAATATTTTGGCTGAAATAATCACAGGTGCCAGAAAGCCTAATGGGTCATAAATTTTTGAAATTTCGTTTAGGATGGAGCGCTTTGTATATTTTTCACTACGCTGTGGCTGGCAGACGTTGTATGTGAATGTATCTTGTCGTGGCATCCACTTAAGGCCCAGAACCTTGACAACATTATCATTATCACCTTCGAGAGATGAAAGAACAAGAGCTTCACTTTTGTTGTCTTCAGCTAAAACTGCAGCCAGTACTTCAGGGCAATTACTACTCCATTTGCGAAGTTCAAATCCACCCGCGCGACACAGAGAAATTAATTCCTTCTGGAGAATTAGAGCTTCCTCAACAGATGAAGTACCTGTCACCGTATCATCTACAAAAACATCATTTAATAGAACGCGTTTAGCTCTTGGATACTTATCACCATCATCAAATGCGAGTTGTCGCAACGTAAGTAAAGCTAAATAAGGCGATGAACTAACGCCGAAAGTAACAGTACAAAGCCTGTACTCTTGAACAAGTTGTGCAGGACTTGCACGCCAAAGGACACGTTGAAAGTCACGATCGGATTCGCGAACATTAATCATTCGATACATCATCTTAATATCGGCAGTAAAAACTATGGGATGAATTCGAAACTTCAGCAGGACCTTAACAATATCTTGTTGTAGTTTGGGGCCACATAATAAAGTGTCATTCAGCGATCTGTTACTTTTTGTTTTACAAGACGCATCGAAAACAACGCGTGTTTTGGTAGTTGCAGCATCTTTCCTAACTACGCAATGATGTGGAATATAATAAACATCTGAATCAGGTTTATTTTTCACAGCTTCAGGAACTAATTCCATATGATTAAGTTCAATATATTCTTCGACACATTTCTTGTATTCAGTATGTAGGTCAGGATTTTTCGAGAAACGGAATTCTAATTTACGAAAACGTGAGAGTGCAATTTCACGTGAATTCCCTAACGGGGGAGCCTCGGGCTTAAACGGTAAAGAGACAACATATCTCCCTGACGAAAGCCTTTCGTGAGTTTGGACAAATATAGCTTCGCACAACTTTTTCTCAGGTGTAAGCATTTGAGTTTCAGGAACTGATTCTAACTCCCAAAACCGCTGAAGTAAGCTGTCCGCTGCGATAGGTGTTAAACAAACATTCAACTTCGAAAAAGAATTATTTTTAATTTTTCCAGTGAGAAGATATCCAAAAATGCTATTCACACCAACTGGAGTTCCAGGAAGTCCAACTATATTATCACTTTTCAGAATTAAGTCACTATAATCTCCACCTATCAACAGATCCACCGGGCGCGAGGATCGGAACTCTGGGTCTGCCAGAGGTAAGTTATTCAGATGAGGCAAAAGATCATAATTAGTTGCTTTACTCCTTATATTTGGAACATAATTTACAATTTTAGGAAGAACGTTAGCTTCAATATATATTTTAGGTTCTAACTTGTTCCTGGGAGTCACATCAAAACGTACAACCCCGTTAAGTTCAATCTGTTCGCGGTCACCAACGGGTGATATGGAACTGTGTTCATAAGGTTGAAAACGTGTCAAGCCTAATTTTTGAATGCACGATTCAGTTATGAGCGATGTTTGAGCACCAGGATCAACAAGAGCCCTGATTGTAAGTGGAGCTTTAGAACTGTTACCACCGGGATGTAAATCAATAAGGGCTGTTTGCAATAGAATAAAATAAGTCGATTTATAGACACTCTTGTCAATAGGAGCAGCATCAGAAGAAACGCTTAAAGCTGCAGTATTTTTCTCAATGTTTTGTGCACATTCCGCTGACGCGTATGACGAGGACGAAGAAGCCCGTTCGTCAGTTGTTTCAGGTGCCTTAATTTTATCTAAGTGAAGCAAAGAATGGTGTTTCCCTGAACACTGCTTGCAAACATAACGTGATTTACATTGATTGACGTTATGACCACATGTCAGACAGTTAAAGCAAAGGCCATTAGAAGAAACAAATGCACGACGATCGGCCACGGAAAGATTCAAAAATTTGTCACATTTAGTCAGTAAATGCGGATTGACTTTGCAGAAAGCACAATAAATTACATATTTAGCCTTTTCAGATTTAGACTCAGGTTTGTCGGGCTGATTTGACGTAGACGCACATAAAGCGGGCATTACTTGCTTGCTTTTAGATATCGCAAATCGCGAAAAAGGCGCATGCGCCGCGTCCGCGGTAGAGCGTGTTGACAACGACTCAAGCTGCTTCCTATGAGGAGGTGACGTCGACGGAGCCGAGCTGGCCATCACCTCACTAGTAACTAACTCCTTTTTGAGAAAAGCAAGCAAGTCTTCAATATCAGGAATCGAAGCTGAAGAGTCAAGTGACTGCTCGAAACGCCGCCTAGTATATGGCGATAATTTTCGCAAAATAATGTTCAATAATAGAAAACTCCAATTATTTGTCGGAAAATGCATAACACGTAACGCACCAATATTTTCATAATACACGGTAAGAAGATTTCGAATACCGCGTTCACTCAAATACGGTTTGTCAGACATAGCTTCAATGTCAAGAATTTTATCTAAATGTTTGGTTGCTATGATACGCTTATTTTCATAACGTTGTTGCAAAATATCAATAGCAATCAAATAATTATTAGCCGTAAGCGGTATAGACTTTACCAAAGTCAAGGGTTCTCCGTGTAGAGAGAGAAGCAAATATCGAAATTTTTCAATATCACTCAATGATTCATTATCGTTAATTAATGAATTAAACAAATCATAAAATGAATTCCACGAAGTAGGGTCACCACTAAATTCTGGCAACGAAAGAGGTGGAAGTTTAATTTTGGGTCGGACCTGGCAATGGGATCCGGAACTATTATTTAATTTTGAATTTTCGACTTCTTTATTTATGTCGGCTTCGGCCTTTATTTCGTAAAAGAGTGTCGAAAATTTATTACGACACTAAAGCTCTGTTTCAGAATTAAATGATTCGGACTTAATACGCAATTTCTCTATTTTAGGCTGTATACGCATAAAATCCTTTTTTAATAAATTCAAGTCAGCGACTCTGCACTGAAATTGTTTTCTATCCCTATTCGCAATATCCAACGTTTCTTGGAGGCTCTGGAATACGAAATCGCGTTCAACCAAAAGTTGCTCCAGCTCGGCCATGTTGGTAGTGATGTAATAAAAATATTTGGAAAAGTAACTAATGAGAGTTAGCAAGATGAGCAGGTATCTTGCTCGTTAGGGCAGTGGCTGGCACGACTAAATCGGCCGGCGAAACCGGGCAGCGCTCTAGTCTGGCACGCACCGCGTTCTCCTAACGACAATGTCAGCACAACAAGAATCCAGGCTCGATGGGCCAAAAAATATGTAGAGAAAAGGGCAGCTCACCGTCTCTCGTCTCCGCCGCGCCGCTCGCTGGTGCACGGGTTAGTCTGATGAGGATGATGTCCGGCGGGCCCGCCATTTCGTGACAAGTGGACTGTATAATAGTGCTGGTTTTCTTGAGTGCACTGAGCTGCTGTGTTTGCTAGTTATCTCACGTAAGATTTTTGTTATATTTTATTATATGTGGTTGCCACGCAACAAACAAAATGCGAGCGGCAGTAAACGTCGTTTGACGGCTACGCTGCCCATAAAGAATTTGGAATCGTAACCAAATAGATCTTGTTGTACTGAACATCATTCATTACATATTATCTTAGATTCAAGCAGAATTAAATTTCATTGTCCAAGTAAGTGCAACCAACTATCAACGCATTAGCTTTTGTCGTGCTTTACCTCGGTATTTTCATAACCTGTGCCTTCTTGGCTTCTCTTATTGCTACTTCTGGCGATTGATGACTTTGATTTTTCAAAGAATTCGTTCTTCATATTTTCTTCTTTCGCTTTCATCTACATTTTTGTTCTAGTCCAGATATCTTGAATTCGCCGTTCGGCAACCTTACTGCGTTCCGAATACATTTTCGCGAATTCCTTTGTGTCTGCATACTTTTATGGTTTGTAATGACACCCAGTTGATACTAAAGTTTTGTTCGTCAACATTCTTTTGCTTTTGTCATTAACCGGAGATTTTGGGCTAACCTTGTTTTTCAAAGATATCGGTCCCAAGAAAACAACTGCCCTCTGGGTTTCAGTGATATGTAACTCTTGGTGTTACGGATTTTTATGACTCCGGGTTATCAATACAGTTGTTTACTGTAACTATGGACTGGCGTACCTCTGGGTCGTCGTGGAATTGGTTTCTAACTGGACTTTTCAGAAACGACGAGCTAGAGGAAGATGGTTTATTAGAAAAGATGGTTTCGTCTAGTCGTTTCTTACATGTTTCATTCATTTTAAAATAACCTTAGGATGTTCCCGAATGAAGTTTTCACGAATGAAACGCGTAGCTTGGCGCCAAAGACAGCAGATATTTTTAAGAATTACGCGTCAAATCTTTAATCTTACTGTTAGCCACTAATAATGCCTTACTATTGTTATAACTCTCTCTGGTCATGGTTGCAATATAATATTATTTAAGGATTTAATAAAACAAAGAATACCTCATAGTTATTTTACAACTTCAAAACATTTTCACCAACCTACATAAAACTCTATAATTTAAAAATTACGGTAACAATAAATATATATGATCATTCATTACATATTATCCTTGATTCAAGCAGAATTATATTTCATTGTCCAAGTAAGTGCAACCAACTGTCTACGCATTAGCTTTTGTCGTGCTTTACCTCGGTATTTTCATAACCTGTGTCTTCTCTTATTGCTACAACTGGCGATTGATGATTTTGATTTTTCAAAGAATTCCTTCTTCATAATTTCTTCTTTCGCTTTCATCTCCATTTTTGTTCTAGTCCAGATATCTTGAATTCGCCGTTCGGCAACCTTACTGCGTTGCGACTACATTTTCGCGCAGTCCTTTGTGTCTGCATACTTTTATGGTTTGTAGTGACACCCAGTTGATACTGTAGTTCTGTTCGTCAACGTGGAACTTTTGCTTTTGTCATTAACCGGAGATTTTGGGCTAACCTTGTTTTTCAAAAATATCGGTCCCAAGAAAACAACAGTCCTCTGGGTTTCAATGATATGTTACTCTTGGTGTTACGGATTTTTATGACTCCGGGTTATCAATACAGTTGTTTACTGTTACTATGGACTGGCGTATCTTTGGGTCGTCGTGGAATTGGTTTCTAACTGGACTTTTCCGAAACGACGAGCTAGAGGAAGATGGTTTATTAGAAAAGATGGTTTCGTCTAGTCGTTTCTTACATGTTTCCTTCATTTTTAAATAACCTTAGGACGTTTCCGAATGAAGTCTTCAGGAATGAAACGCGTAGCTTGGCGCCTAAGACAGCAGATACTTTTAAGAATTACGCGTCAAATCTTTTGTCTTACTGTTAGCCTCTAATAATGCCTTCCTACTGTTATAACTCTATCTAGTCTTGGTTGTAATATAATATTATTTAAGGATTTAATAAAACAAAGAATACCTCACAGTTATTTTACAACTTAAAAACATTTTCACCAACCTACATAAAACTCTATAATTTAAAAATTACGGTTACAATAAATATATATGATTATTCATTACATATTATCTTTGATTCAAGCAGAATTATATTTCATTGTCCAAGTAAGTGCAACCAACTATCTACGCATTAGCTTTTGTCGTGCTTTACCTCGGTATTTTCATAACCTGTGCCTTCTTGGCTTCTCTTATTGCTACTTCTGGCGATTGATGACTTTGATTTTTCAAAGAATTCCTTCTTCATATTTTCTTCTTTCGCTTTCATCTCCATTTTTGTTCTAGTCCAGATATCTTGATTTCGCCGTTCAGCAACCTTACTGCGTTCCGAATACATTATCGCGAATTCCTTTGTGTCTGCATACTTTTATGGTTTGTAATGACACCCAGTTGATATTGTAGTTTTGTTCGTCAGGGTGGATCTTTTGCTTTTGTCAGTAACCGGACATTTTGGGCTAACCTTGTTTTTCAAAGATATCGGTCCCACGAAAACAACTGCCCTCCGGGTTTCAGTGATATGAAACTCTTGGTGTTACGGATTTTTATGACTCCGGGTTATCAATACAGTTGTTTACTGTAACTATGAACTGGCGTACCTCTGGGTCGTCGTGGAATTGGTTTCTAACTGGACTTTTCAGAAACGACGAGCTAGAGGAAGATGGTTTATTAGAAAAGATGGTTTCGTCTAGTCGTTTCTTACATGTTTCCTTCATTTTAAAATAACCTTAGGACGTTTCCGAATGAAGTCTTCAGGAATGAAACGCGTAGCTTGGCGCCTAAGACAGCAGATACTTTTAAGAATTACGCGTCAAATCTTTTGTCTTACTGTTAGCCTCTAATAATGCCTTCCTACTGTTATAACTCTATCTAGTCTTGGTTGTAATATAATATTATTTAAGGATTTAATAAAACAAAGAATACCTCACAGTTATTTTACAACTTCAAAACATTTTCACCAACCTACATAAAACTCCATAATTTAAAAATTACGGTTACAATAAATATATATGATCATTCATTACATATTATCTTTGATTCAAGCAGAATTATATTTCATTGTCCAAGTAAGTGCAACCAACTATCTACGCATTAGCTTTTGTCGTGCTTTACCTCGGTATTTTCATAACCTGTGCCTTCTTGGCTTCTCTTATTGCTACTTCTGGCGATTGATGACTTTGATTTTTCAAAGAATTCCTTCTTCATATTTTCTTCTTTCGCTTTCATCTCCATTTTTGTTCTAGTCCAGATATCTTGAATTCGCCGTTCGGCAACCTTACTGCGTTGCGACTACATTTTCGCGCAGTCCTTTGTGTCTGCATACTTTTATAGTTTGTAGTGACACCCAGTTGATACTGTAGTTCTGTTCGTCAACGTGGATCTTTTGCTTTTGTCATTAACCGTAGATTTTGGGCTAACCTTGTTTTTTAAAAATATCGGTCCCAAGAAAACAACAGTCCTCTGGGTTTCAGTAATATGTTACTCTTGGTGTTACGGATTTTTATGACTCCGGGTTATCAATACAGTTGTTTACTGTTACTATGGACTGGCGTATCTTTGGGTCGTCGTGGAATTGGTTTCTAACTGGACTTTTCCGAAACGACGAGCTAGAGGAAGATGGTTTATTAGAAAAGATGGTTTCGTCTAGTCGTTTCTTACATGTTTCCTTCATTTTTAAATAACCATAGGACGTTTCCGAATGAAGTCTTCACGAATGAAACGCGTAGCTTGGCGCCTAAGACAGCAGAAATTTTTAGAATTACGCGTCAAATCTTTTGTCTTACTGTTGGCCTCTAATAATGCCTACCTACTGTTATAACTCTATCTAGTCTTGGTTGTAATATAATATTATTTAAGGATTTAATAAAACAAAGAATACCTCATAATTATTTTACAACTTCAAAACATTTTCACCAACCTACATAAAACTCCATAATTTAAAAATTACGGTTACAATAAATATATATGATCATTCATTACACATCTTTGATTCAAGCAGAATTATATTTCATTGTCCAAGTAAGTGCAACCAACTGTCTACGCATTAGCTTTTGTCGTGCTTTACCTCGGTATTTTCATAACCTGTGTCTTCTTGGCTTCTCTTATTGCTACAACTGGCGATTGATGACTTTGATTTTTCAAAGAATTCCTTCTTCATAATTTCTTCTTTCGCTTTCATCTCCATTTTTGTTCTAGTCCAGATATCTTGATTTCGCCATTCGGCAACCTTACTGCCTTCCGAATACATTTTCGCGAAGTCCTTTGTGTCTGCATACTATTATGGTTTGTAATGACACCCAGTTGATACTGTAGTTTTGTTCATCAACGTGGATCTTTTGCTTTTGTCATTAACCGGAGATTTTGGGCTAACCTTGTTTTTCAAAAATATCGGTCCCAAGAAAACAACAGTCCTCTGGGTTTCAGTGATATGTAACTCTTGGTGTTACGGATTTTTATGACTCCGGGTTATCAATACAGTTGTTTACTGTAACTATGGACTGGCGTACCTCTGGGTCGTCGTGGAATTGGTTTCTAACTGGACTTTTCAGAAACGACGAGCTAGAGGAAGATGGTTTATTAGAAAAGGTGGTTTCGTCTAGTCGTTTCTTACATGTTTCCTTCATTTTAAAATAACCTTAGGACGTTTCCGAATGAAGTCTTCAGGAATGAAACGCGTAGCTTGGCGCCTAAGACAGCAGATATTTTTAAGAATTACGCGTCAAATCTTTTGTCTTACTGTTAGCCTCTAATAATGCCTTCCTACTGTTATAACTCTATCTAGTCTTGGTTGTAATATAATATTATTTAAGGATTTAATAAAACAAAGAATACCTCACAGTTATTTTACAGCTTAAAAACATTTTCACCAACCTACATAAAACTCCATAATTTAAAAATTACGGTTACAATAAATATATATGATCATTCATTACATATTATCTTAGATTCAAGCAGAATTATATTTCATTGTCCAAGTAAGTGCAACCAACTATCAACGCATTAGCTTTTGTCGTGCTTTACCTCGGTATTTTCATAACCTGTGCCTTCTTGGCTTCTCTTATTGCTACTTCTGGCGATTGATGACTTTGATTTTTCAAAGAATTCCTTCTTCATATTTTCTTCTTTCGATTTCATCTCCATTCTTGTTCTAGTCCAGATATCTTGAATTCGCCGTTCGGCAACCTTACTGCGTTCCGAATACATTTTCGCGAATTCCTTTGTGTCTGCATACTTTTATGGTTTGTAATGACACCCAGTTGATACTAAAGTTTTGTTCGTCAACATTCTTTTGCTTTTGTCATTAACCGGAGATTTTGGGCTAACCTTGTTTTTCAAAGATATCGGTCCCAAGAAAACAACTGCCCTCTGGGTTTCAGTGATATGTAACTCTTGGTGTTACGGATTTTTATGACTCCGGGTTATCAATACAGTTGTTTACTGTAACTATGGACTGGCGTACCTCTGGGTCGTCGTGGAATTGGTTTCTAACTGGACTTTTCCGAAACGACGAGCTAGAGGTAGATGGTTTATTAGAAAAGATGGTTTCGTCTAGTCGTTTCTTACATGTTTCCTTCATTTTTAAATAACCTTAGGACGTTTCCGAATGAAGTCTTCGCGAATGAAACGCGTAGCTTGGCGCCTAAGACAGTAGATATTTTTAAGAATTACGCGTCAAATCTTTTGTCTTACTGTTGGCCTCTAATAATGCCTTCCTACTGTTATAACTCTATCTAGTCTTTGGTTGTAATATAATATTATTTAAGGATTTAATAAAACAAAGAATACCTCACAGTTATTTTACAGCTTAAAAACATTTTCACCAACCTACATAAAACTCCATAATTTAATAATTACGGTTACAATAAATATATATGATCATTCATTACACATCTTTGATTCAAGCAGAATTATATTTCATTGTCCAAGTAAGTGCAACCAACTATCAACGCATTAGCTTTTGTCGTGCTTTACCTCGGTGTTTTCATAACCTGTGCCTTCTTGGCTTCTC
Organism: Calamotropha paludella; assembly: GCA_927399485.1. Classification (NCBI taxonomy): domain Eukaryota; kingdom Metazoa; phylum Arthropoda; class Insecta; order Lepidoptera; family Crambidae; genus Calamotropha; species Calamotropha paludella. The sequence continues at coordinate 10,467,809 of OV656803.1, read as the reverse complement.
TTATTGCTACTTCTGGCGATTGATGACTTTGATTTTTCAAAGAATTCCTTCTTCATATTTTCTTCTTTCGCTTTCATCTCCATTTTTTTTCTAGTCCAGATATCTTGAATTCGCCGTTCGGCAACCTTACTGCGTTCCGAATACATTATCGCGAATTCCTTTGTGTCTGCATACTTTTATGGTTTGTAATGACACCCAGTTGATACTGTAGTTTTGTTCGTCAACATGGATCTTTTGCTTTTGTCATTAACCGGAGATTTTGGGCTAACCTTGTTTTTCAAAGATATCGGTCCCAAGAAAACAACTGCCCTCTGGGTTTCAGTGATATGTAACTCTTGGTGTTACGGATTTTTATGACTCCGGGTTATCAATACAGTTGTTTACTGTTACTATGGACTGGCGTATCTCTGGGTCGTCGTGTAATTGGTTTCTAACTGGACTTTTCAGAAACGACGTGCTAGAGGAAGATGGTTTATTAGAAAAGATGGTTTCGTCTAGTCGTTTCTTACATGTTTCCTTCATTTTTAAATAACCTTAGGACGTTTCCGAATGAAGTCTTCACGAATGAAACGCGTAGCTTGGCGCCTAAGACAGCAAATACTTTTAAGAATTACGCGTCAAATCTTTTGTCTTACTGTTAGCCTCTAATAATGCCTGACTACTGTTATAACTCTATCTAGTCTTGGTTGTAATATAATATTATTAAAGGACTTAATAAAACAAAGAATACCTTACAGTTATTTTATAACTTAAAAACATTTTCACCAACCTACATAAAACTCCATAATTTAAAAATTACGGTTACAATAAATATATATGATCATTCATTACATATTATCTTAGATTCAAGCAGAATTAAATTTCATTGTCCAAGTAAGTGCAACCAACTATCAACGCATTAGCTTTTGTCGTGCTTTACCTCGGTATTTTCATAACCTGTGCCTTCTTGGCTTCTCTTATTGCTACTTCTGGCGATTGATGACTTTGATTTTTCAAAGAATTCCTTCTTCATATTTTCTTCTTTCGCTTTCATCTCCATTTTTGTTCTAGTCCAGATATCTTGATTTCGCCGTTCGCCAACCTTACTGCGTTCCGAATACATTATCGCGAAGTCCTTTGTGTCTGCATACTTTTATGCTTTGTAATGACACCCAGTTGATACTGTAGTCTTGTTTGTCAACATGGATCTTTTGCTTTTGTCATTAACCGGAGATTTTGGGCAAACCTTGTTTTTCAAAGATATCGGTCCCAAGAAAACAACTGCCCTCTGGGTTTCAGTGATATGTAACTCTTGGTGTTACGGATTTTTATGACTCCGGGTTATCAATACAGATGATTACTGTTACTATGGACTGGCGTATCTTTGGGTCGTCGTGGAATTGGTTTCTAACTGGACTTTTCCGAAACGACGAGCTAGAGGAAGATGGTTTATTAGAAAAAATGGTTTCGTCTAGTCGTTTCTTACATGTTTCCTTCATTTTTAAATAACCATAGGACGTTTCCGAATGAAGTCTTCACGAATGAAACGCGTAGCTTGGCGCCTAAGACAGCAGATATTTTTAAGAATTACGCGTCAAATCTTTTGTCTTACTGTTGGCCTCTAATAATGCCTTCCTACTGTTATAACTCTATCTAGTCTTGGTTGTAATATAATATTATTTAAGGATTTAATAAAACAAAGAATACCTCACAGTTATTTTACAGCTTAAAAACATTTTGACCAACCTACATAAAACTCCATAATTTAAAAATTACGGTTACAATAAATATATATGATCATTCATTACATATTATCTTTGATTCAAGCAGAATTATATTTCATTGTCCAAGTAAGTGCAACCAACTATCTACGCATTAGCTTTTGTCGTGCTTTACCTCGGTATTTTCATAACCTGTGCCTTCTTGGCTTCTCTTATTGCTACTTCTGGCGATTGATGACTTTGATTTTTCAAAGAATTCCTTCTTCATATTTTCTTCTTTCGCTTTCATCTCCATTTTTGTTCTAGTCCAGATATCTTGATTTCGCCGTTCGGCAACCTTACTGCGTTCCGAATACATTATCGCGAAGTCCTTTGTGTCTGCATACTTTTATGCTTTGTAATGACACCCAGTTGATACTGTAGTCTTGTTTGTCAACATGGATCTTTTGCTTTTGTCATTAACCGGAGATTTTGGGCTAACCTTGTTTTTCAAAGATATCGGTCCCAAGAAAACAACTGCCCTCTTGGTTTCAGTGATATGTAACTCTTGGTGTTACGGATTTTTATGACTCCGGGTTATCAATACAGTTGTTTACTGTAACTATGGACTGGCGTACCTCTGGGTCGTCGTGGAATTCGTTTCTAACTGGACTTTTCAGAAACGACGAGCAAGAGGAAGATGGTTTTGTTGTAGAAACTCTTTGTTTATACAGTATGGTTAATGAAAACTAAAGTACTTTTAAACCTTACTTCAAAATATACTGTCATACGTTCATAATCTCGCTCTATTTTATTTATTACATACAACACGTTATCAGCACGAAGATAGAGTTTTAATGAGTGGAAAGTAATTTTGGGAGTCAGATTTACCGGATTGTTGTGAATTTACATAAATTTTCGACTTAAAAGTGAAAAATTTTCTGACATATAAAAACAAAAGATGTCAACGGGCGATCACAACAATATGGGTAAAAATGGGTTGAATTCGAGTCTACGATCTCTTGCAGGGATATTTTTAAAAGGTAGACAAGATTATACTATTTGGAAATTCAAAATGAAAATGTACTTGGTACATGAAGGTTTGTGGAAATGTATAATAGGTTATCCTGATGGAGATTTTTGTGATTGTTGTGAATTTACATAAATTTTCGACTTAAAAGTGAAAAATTTTCTGACATATAAAAACAAAAGATGTCAACGGGCGATCACAACAATATGGGTAAAAATGGATTGAATTCGAGTCTACGATCTCTTGCAGGGATATTTTTAAAAGGTAGACAAGATTATACTATTTGGAAATTCAAAATGAAAATGTACTTGGTACATGAAGGTTTGTGGAAATGTATAATAGGTTATCCTGATGGAGATTCTACTGCCTCTAATATTAAAGAAAGGGAAGACGAAATTACCCTAGCCAAAATTTGCTTGACATTGGATGGACCAGCCATAACGCACGTAAGGAACTGTAAGAGCGCCAAGGAAGCCTGGAGCACTTTAGCTGCTGCTTACGAGGATAAGTCCATGGGTCGTCGTTTGGCGCTGGAACGTAAGCTGTATAGGTACAATCTCAGTGAGTTTAGTAGTATGGAGATGTACATTGAAGCAGTGATGTCCACAGCTCAAGATTTGGGAGACATAGGGAAGGTAATAGAGGACGCCTCTCTAGCGGCTATATTACTAGGAGGACTGACGTCACGCTTTGATCCCTTAATAATGGCACTAGAAAATTCAACAGTGCAGATTTCTAGCGAGCTGGTGAAAAGCAAACTATTAACAGAATTTTCGCGATCTACTGATAATGAACCAATTAAATCGGATCTTGGATTTTGTGTTGTTTTTGATAAGAAAGGTTGTATATTTCATAATGATTTATCTTTTACTTGTACAGGTGATGCAGTGCTACATGGTTCGTGTTGTGGTGGATTGTATAGTTTGGATTGTACGGTTAGTCTACCTAAAACCTTATCAGCGTTTAAAGTACATAGTGATGTATCGAGCTATCGACTATGGCATAAACGGCTTGGTCACTTGTGCCGTATAGGGTTACAAGAACTTAACAGAAGTAATCTAGGCGTTCAGTACACCGAAGTTGATAAAGAGCCCTGCATAGCTTGTGTAGAGGGTAAGCAGACCAGAAAACCATTCAAGAAAATAACATATAAGAAAGCAACTTCTAAATTAGAACTAGTGCATTCGGATTTATGCGGACCAATGTCGGATAATTCTTTTCAAGGAAATAAATATGTTTTGACTTTTATTGATGATTTTAGCCGTTTTATTTTTATATATTTTATTTCTTCTAAAAATGACGTTAAGAATAAGTTTTGTGTTTTTAAGGCTATGGTTGAAAGAGAGACAGGCTTAAAGGTAAAAGCGTTGCGTACAGACAACGGAACAGAGTACGTTAACAAAGAATTTACTGATTATCTGGAGGAGGAAGGTATCCAACACCAGACAACCGTTCCTTTTAGTCCTCAACAAAACGGAGTTTCTGAGAGGACTAACAGGTCGGTAGTAGAGAAGGCGCGTTGTATGCTCTCTGATTGTTCTCTCTCAAAGGGCTATTGGCAAGACGCTGTGGAGACAGCGGTTTATTTAAAAATCGATGTCCACATCGAGCTCTCAATGGTAAAACGCCCTTTGAAGCATGGCATGGCGAGAAACCAGACTTTTTGAAAGTTTTTGGGTGTCGCGCCATGGTTAAGGTTCCAGATAACTACAGAAGGAAATTGGACATTAAGGCGACAGAACACATTTTCATTGGATATTCAAAAAATCCACAGAGCTACTACTTTCGTGAAGCAGATTGTCCAAGGAGGTTGATAAAAGGAAGAGATGTGGTTTTCTTCGAAAATTCTTTTTCTAATTTGAAGGTTCAACAAAAGGAATCGATCCCTTCTACTTCTTGTGGAGATATTATTTTTGATTCAGTACCCAATCAAGTGTGCAGTTTATACAGGCGAAGTGAAAATACTGAGCAAGGCACTGACGCTGGTGCTAGTGAGCCGGAACTAGAAGCACAGCAAACTCACAGCGCAGACGGGACTTTTGATGTTGAAGATACGTGTACTCAAAGTACAGAAATTACAAAAGAAAGATATCCACTCAGAAATAGAATAACCAAACGTTTTGATACTAATCTTATTTGTAATGCAGTTACGTATGACTCCGACGAACCTGAAAGCTACGCAGTTGCTATGAAGTCGGAAGAGAGTGCAAACTGGCAGTTAGCGATGGATGACGAGTATAAATCGCTAATGAAAAATAAAACTTGGACGTTAGTTGATAAACAAGATAAGAAGATTATTCAATGCAAGTGGGTATACAAATTGAAAAAGGATGCTCAAGGTCAAGTTGCCAAGTACAAGGCAAGGCTAGTAGCCAAAGGCTTCAGCCAGACGGCGGGCATTGACTACTATGAAACCTTCTCTCCGGTAGTGCGTAATTCGTCCTTGCAAACACTGATAGCTTTGGCGGCAGAAATGGAGTTGAATATACATCACTTAGATGTAGATACTGCGTTTCTCAATGGAGACTTATTGGAGGAAGTTTACATGCAGCAGCCTCCGGGTTTTGTTGAGACAGGTGCAGAAGATAAAGTCTGTTTATTAAAGAAATCACTCTACGGCTTAAAACAGGCTGCTCGTGCATGGAATATTAAATTAAATCAAACTTTATCAAATATTGGTTTTGTCAAAACCTCTGCAGAACCATGCATCTATACGAAAAAGTTTGGTGATGAAACTGTTATTATCAGTGTCTATGTTGATGACATTTTGGTATTATTTAAAAGGAAAAAGACTTTTGACACTGTCAAAAATTCTCTAAGTAAATTTTTTTCATTAAAAGATTTGGGAAAACTTGAATATTGTTTAGGTCTTAATGTAAAACGTTCAGAGGAAAAGATTTATGTTAGTCAAACGACATATATTAAATCAGTTTTAAAACGTTTTAACATGGAGAATTGCAAAGAAATGTCAACACCTTTAGAAAACAATAAGCTGGAAAAGGGTAAGGAAACATGCAATTATCCTTACCAGAATTTAATAGGCTGCCTTATGTATCTAGCTGTGAATACCAAGCCAGACGTCGCTTATGCCGTAAGCTATTTAAGTCAATTTAATACTTGTTTTGACAAAAGGCATTTGTTGGCCGCAAAAAGGGTATTACAATATTTAAAAGGAACTCAAAACTACTGTATTACTTACAGGAAGACGGGTGACTATTTGTGTGGTTATACGGATGCAGATTGGGCAAACTGTATTAGTGACAGGAGGTCGTACACTGGTTACTACTTTACTCTGGCAGGAGGGCCTATTAGTTGGGAATGCAAAAAACAACCAACAGTCGCGTTGTCTTCAACTGAGGCGGAGTATATGTCGCTTACTAGTGCGGCTAAAGAAGCATTTTTTCTTAGGAGGTTAGTGTTTGATATCACTGGTAACGCTGATATGGTTGTAGTGTATAACGACAGCCAAAGTGCGCAGAAAATTGCTCTCAATCCAATCCATCACAATAGGACAAAACATATAGACACGAAATTTCATTTCATTAGGGAAAAGATATCTGATGGCATTATAGATGTAAAATATATGCGATCAGATCATATGTCGGCAGATGTCTTAACGAAGCCCTTAAGGCGCATAGCACATAATAGATGTGTAGTAGGCATGGGCATAACATAATTAATTAAGGTTATCTTTATTTTTCATTAAGGGGAGGATGTTGTAGAAACTCTTTGTTTATACATTATGGTTAATGAAAACTAAAGTACTTTTAAACCTTACTTCAAAATATACTGTCATACGTTCATAATCTCGCTCTATTTTATTTATTACATACAACAGGTTTATTAGAAAAGATGGTTTCGTCTAGTCGTTTCTTACATGTTTCCTTCATTTTAAAAAAAACCTTAGGACGTTTCCGAATGAAGTCTTCACGAATGAAACGCGTAGCTTGGCGCCTAAGACAGCAGATATTTTTAAGAATTACGCGTCAAATCTTTTGTCTTACTGTTAGCCTCTAATAATGCCTTACTATTGTTATAACTCTCTCTGGTCTTGGTTGTAATATAATATTATTTAAGGATTTAATAAAACAAAGAATACCTCACAGTTATTTTACAACTTCAAAACATTTTCACCAACCTACATAAAACTCCATAATTTAAAAATTACGGTTACAATAAATATATATGATCATTCATTACATATTATCTTTGATTCAAGCAGAATTATATTTCATTGTCCAAGTAAGTGCAACCAACTATCTACGCATTAGCTTTTGTCGTGCTTTACCTCGGTATTTTCATAACCTGTGCCTTCTTGGCTTCTCTTATTGCTACTTCTGGCGATTGATGACTTTGATTTTTCAAAGAATTCCTTCTTCATATTTTCTTCTTTCGCTTTCATCTCCATTTTTGTTCTAGTCCAGATATCTTGATTTCGCCGTTCGGCAACCTTACTGCGTTCCGAATACATTATCGCGAAGTCCTTTGTGTCTGCATACTTTTATGCTTTGTAATGACACCCAGTTGATACTGTAGTCTTGTTTGTCAACATGGATCTTTTGCTTTTGTCATTAACCGGAGATTTTGGGCAAACCTTGTTTTTCAAAGATATCGGTCCCAAGAAAACAACTGCCCTCTGGGTTTCAGTGATATGTAACTCTTGGTGTTACGGATTTTTATGACTCCGGGTTATCAATACAGATGATTACTGTTACTATGGACTGGCGTATCTTTGGGTCGTCGTGGAATTGGTTTCTAACTGGACTTTTCCGAAACGACGAGCTAGAGGAAGATGGTTTATTAGAAAAAATGGTTTCGTCTAGTCGTTTCTTACATGTTTCCTTCATTTTTTAATAACCATAGGACGTTTCCGAATGAAGTCTTCACGAATGAAACGCGTAGCTTGGCGCCTAAGACAGCAGATATTTTTAAGAATTACGCGTCAAATCTTTTGTCTTACTGTTGGCCTCTAATAATGCCTTCCTACTGTTATAACTCTATCTAGTCTTGGTTGTAATATAATATTATTTAAGGATTTAATAAAACAAAGAATACCTCACAGTTATTTTACAGCTTAAAAACATTTTGACCAACCTACATAAAACTCCATAATTTAAAAATTACGGTTACAATAAATATATATGATCATTCATTACATATTATCTTTGATTCAAGCAGAATTATATTTCATTGTCCAAGTAAGTGCAACCAACTATCTACGCATTAGCTTTTGTCGTGCTTTACCTCGGTATTTTCATAACCTGTGCCTTCTTGGCTTCTCTTATTGCTACTTCTAGCGATTGATGACTTTGATTTTTCAAATAATTCCTTCTTCATATTTTCTTCTTTCGCTTTCATCTCCATTTTTGTTCTAGTCCAGATATCTTGATTTCGCCGTTCGGCAACCTTACTGCGTTCCGAATACATTATCGCGAAGTCCTTTTTGTCTGCATACTTTTATGGTTTGTAATGACACCCAGTTGATACTGTAGTTTTGTTCGTCAACATGGATCTTTTGCTTTTGTCATTAACCGGAGATTTTGGGCTAACCTTGTTTTTCAAAGATATCGGTCCCAAGAAAACAACTGCCCTCTGGGTTTCAGTGATATGTAACTCTTGGTGTTACGGATTTTTATGACTCCGGGTTATCAATACAGTTGTTTACTGTTACTATGGACTGGCGTATCTCTGGGTCGTCGTGTAATTGGTTTCTAAGTCGACTTTTCAGAAACGACGTGCTAGAGGAAGATGGTTTATTAGAAAAGATGGTTTCGTCTAGTCGTTTCTTACATGTTTCCTTCATTTTTAAATAACCTTAGGACGTTTCCGAATGTAGTCTTCACGAATGAAACGCGTAGCTTGGCGCCTAAGACAGCAGATATTTTTAAGAATTACGCGTCAAATCTTTTGTCTTACTGTTAGCCTCTAATAATGCCTTCCTACTGTTATAACTCTATCTAGTCTTGGTTGTAATATAATATTATTTAAGGATTTAATAAAACAAAGAATACCTCACAGTTATTTTACAGCTTAAAAACATTTTCACCAACCTACATAAAACTCCATAATTTAAAAATTACGGTTATAATAAATATATATGATCATTCATTACACATCTTTGATTCAAGCAGAATTATATTTCATTGTCCAAGTAAGTGCAACCAACTATCTACGCATTAGCTTTTGTCGTGCTTTACCTCGGTATTTTCATAACCTGTGCCTTCTTGGCTTCTCTTATTGCTACTTCTGGCGATTGATGACGTTGATTTTTCAAAGAATTCCTTCTTCATATTTTCTTCTTTCGCTTTCATCTCCATTTTTGTTCTAGTCCAGATATCTTGATTTCGCCGTTCGGCAACCTTACTGCGTTCCGAATACATTATCGCGAAGTCCTTTTTGTCTGCATACTTTTATGGTTTGTAATGACACCCAGTTGATACTGTAGTTTTGTTCGTCAGGGTGGATTTTTTGCTTTTGTCAGTAACCGGAGATTTTGGGCTAACCTTCTTTTTCAAAGATATCGGTCCCAAGAAAACAACTGCCCTCTTGGTTTCAGTGATATGTAACTCTTGGTGTTACGGATTTTTATGACTCCGGGTTAGCAATACAGTTGTTTACTGTAACTATGGACTGGCGTACCTCTGGGTCGTCGTGGAATTTGTTTCTAACTGGACTTTTCAGAAACGACGAGCAAGAGGAAGATGGTTTATTAGAAAAGATGGTTTCGTCTAGTCGTTTCTTACATGTTTCCTTCATTTTTAAATAACCTTAGGACGCTTCCGAATGAAGTCTTCACGAATGAAACGCGTAGCTTGGCGCCTAAGACAGCAGATATTTTTAAGAATTACGCGTCAAATCTTTTGTCTTACTGTTAGCCTCTAATAATGCCTTACTATTGTTATAACTCTCTCTGGTCTTGGTTGTAATATAATATTATTTAAGGATTTAATAAAACAAAGAATACCTCACAGTTATTTTACAACTTCAAAACATTTTCACCAACCTACATAAAACTCCATAATTTAAAAATTACGGTTACAGTAATTATATAAATAATAATAAATAATAAATAAATCGTTTATTGTGCATAATTAACTCTTGTGTACACAAAATACAGTTTTCAACTTTTTATAATCTAAGGTAGTCACAAAAAAAAATCCTTTACTTTCCGTAATAGTTAATAACTGTGGTACGGCAAATTAATGATTATCGCCCTGCATCTAAAATACATTTTTATGCAGCAAAATTTTAAGCAAGTAGATACGAACAAAAGAACAGGTTATGTGAGCTGGATGAACAAAGTCGTAAAACATTTTGCGTAGTAAAAGCGAAAACATCAGATAGACGTTGCATTGCGATTCAGTACAAAAGAAAACAAAAGAAGCAGATAATTTCGATTGAGTTTTGTGGTATATATACTGAGAACAATATTTATGTAAAATATAGGTATTCTAAATAATGTTTGTTATATATTCATTATAATTTATGTATATATAGTACCTACATGGTACTATTTACTTGAATCAGGTTAAAAAAAAAAGAAAATTGACATTATAATTTTATTGTTATTCGATAGGTTTATAAAATATATTTATAATATATATATTTAAAATGCTATCTTTAAAATACTTAAACATATAATTAAATATTTATGATAAATAGATTTTCAGTTTTGTCATAGTCACTGTCCATTAGATAATTCTGAAGTGTCTTTTCGCATAGGTTTCGAGTTTTATCATAAATAGTTATGTCTTTACTAATGCGGTTGTATAAAAAGTGACACAAAAAATCAGAAAAGTTATGTGCAAAAGTGGTTTTACAAGCTGGAACCTTATACACAGTTTGAGGTCTTCTATTTGAATAATAATCCCGGCTTATTTTATGTTGTTTTAAGATTGCTACCTTGATGTACAGTTGCCTAACTGATAGAATACGAAATTCTTTGTATAACTCAATAGTAGGATATCTGAGTTGTTTGAATAAAATTACTTTCATAATAATTCTTTGTGCTCTTTCTAGCGTCAAAAGCGAAGTTTTAGATGTTCCACCCCACGCAATGATGCCATAAGTGAGCAGTGACTGGCAAAGACCGTAATATACAATTTTACTGGTGTAGTTACATCCCAAGTGTCTGAGTTTTTTGAAAACTGGTACAAGCTTCCGTATGCGGCTTTTTAGAGAGTTAATGTGCGCCTTCCAATTTAAGTTCTTGTCTATTAGGATCCCCAAATACTTAATATTATCAACTGCGCTAATAGTATCACAATTACAATTTTCAAGATTATTGCACGTACGAGAATGAGCTTTGAGGGACATATCGGACATTTGTTGTGAGTTATGAGAAGATATAGAAAATTTGATGTATTTTGTTTTAGATAAGTTGAGTGATAATAAATTGTTGTCTAATAAATTAGAGATAAGCCGCATACCTATTTCAGTAGAAGTTTTTACCTCGTCCCATGTTTTACCACTAAAAAGCAACACGGTGTCATCAGCATATGAGACTATTTTAGAGTTGTCAATACTAGCATTGCATATATTATTAATATAAATTAAAAAAAGTGTGGGGCCTAAAACAGATCCCTGCGGGACGCCATAATTAATTATTTCTTTAGAACTATACATATCGCCAATTTTAACAGATTGTGTTCTCTCTGATAAGTAACTATGTAGTAGATTAAAAGGAACACCTCGAACACCGATTTCTTCAAGTTTACTAAGCAACAAGGGAATTGAAACGGTGTCGAAGGCTTTGGCCAAATCTAGGAAGACTCCTATGCATTTAAATTTGTTATCTATACTTCCAACTAAATTCCTAACCAAAACGTCAATAGCATCTGTTGTCGATTTATTTCGCCTAAAACCAAATTGTTTTTCTGAGAGTAATTTATTAGATTCTAAGTAATTTACGAGTCTGTTATTAATTACCTTTTCAACAATTTTGGCCAAGGTAGGAAGTAGCGATATTGGACGATAATTAGAAACGACCCTTACGTCACCTTGCTTAAAGATTGGTATGACGACAGATTCCTTTAATTGTTTTGGAAATACACCACTTGAAATGATCAAATTGCATATTTGAGTAATTGGAGAAGTCAAAATACTTGAAAATTTCTTTATGAAATTAGAAGAAATGTTGTCCCAACCAGTAGAAGCACTTCTTTTTAGGGAATTTATAATTTTGAAAATTTCTGGTTCGTGAGTCGGCAGGAGCGTAAAGGAATCCCGTGGGCCATGGGCGCATTTATTGTGTTTAACCAAATCTACCTGAGTCATATTTAACTTTTGTAGAACCTGTTGAGCGATATTATTTCCAGCGTTAACGAAATAATTATTGACACAGTTAAGAGAATCTTTTAAAGTAGGTTTGATGTTGAGTAGGTTGCTAGACACATTTATTAATTTCTTAGAGTTTTTTAAACAACAAACGCGCTTTATAGTTTTCCATGTTTTTTTTATGTCATGTTGATTTTGCTGTAGTTCTGAAATATCATGTGCCTTTTTAAGGTTGTGTAATATATTATTGCAATGGTTTCTATAACGTTTATAGGTAATTTGTAAGTTAATGTCGTTGGGGTGTTTTTTTTATGTTTTTGATGTAATTTGTCTCTAAATCTTACACAGCGTAGCAGACCGGGTGTCATCCAAGGTTTGGCAAGAGTTTTCCTACTTGGTAGTTTTACTTCATATGTAGACTTTTTAACAACTATGTGTAGAAATTTAATGAATGTTTCCGTCGCAATATTAGCATCCGTGATGTTTTCAAAACTAATCCAGTCAATTTGTTGCAATAAAGCCAAAGCTTTACTGTAATTTAATTTGGTATAAGTTGAGTTCGGTTTATCAATTCTTTTGTGCTGGTCCAAAATGACGTCTACGTGTACAGAATTGTGATCAGTTATTGAAGAGTCACAAACTATGGTCAGAGTTTTTGTGTTCAGTTTAGCGAAACAATGGTCAAGGCAACTTTTGCCACGCGTTGGTAAAAATGACTAGGTAAAAGACCGTGTATTGCAAGAAGATCCAGGTAGTTATCTGATCTCTCATCACTATTAGTAGCGGAAATATCTATATTGATGTCACCTAACATTAAGATGTTCGGAATATGTTTTAAGCCTTGCAGCACAGAGTCCAAGGAATTTTGAAAGTTTATTGAGGAAACAAAAGACGGTGATCTGTAAACACATAACAAAGAGTAGTTAGTACCAATTTTGACAATTAAACAGTCACAATCTTCAATCATTGGTTCATAAAACGAGACATCTACCACGTTTTGACGAACGTAAACAACAACCCCGCTGTTCTGATTAAGGTGTCTTGTAGTACAGTAAAAGTTAAAGTTTTCCAAATCAGGTACGAGATCACAATTCCGGAGCCAGCACTCGGTCAGTATAATAACATCATACTCAATATCAGTTATCGAAAGGAAGACTTCAAGGTCGTTAAAGTTTTTATTTAAGCTCCTTACGTTTTGTGTAAGAATTTTAAGCGAATTAACTATGTCGGTCCTATAAAGACGAAAAGCACCCGGATCACCAACTGCTACCGAGTCACCAACGCTGATTTGATCGACGTCAGTGACAATTTCTTCGAGACTATCCATACTGTTTTTTTACAGTAAAAGTGTAATTAGTATGATATAGATAGAGTTGGGGATCGTTTATCATGGGGACACAGACTATAATTTGACTATCAACGTGAAAGTAATACAAAAACAATACATAATATAAATAAGATATATAATATATTATAGATAAAGTATGAATGTAAATAAACAGCTTATTAGACTTTATATTACCCAATCGAAAAGAGTCAAATACCTTAAACATGACTAAAACTGCAATCAAAGAATATGACAAGCAATAGTGTAAATATAGTAAGGAAATAGAATGATAGTACTCAATGACCACAGTCAGTCACATCGAGCGAAGATCTTCAATTTGTTGACAAGTTTTTACCACCAGAGCCGGATGTCCATCTGTTTTACGTAGCAAAATATTTCCTCGAGAAATCCAGCAATATTTGAAAAGACCATCTTTAACAAGACCACGTGTAGCTGCCAGAATCTTCTTATTCATAGTAGTTAAAGCCTCTGATATGTATACTGGAACGCTGTTTCCATCATCCCAAGATGGTTGGAGTTGAGTTTACACAGTATGTGTTCTGTATTGAAGACTTTGGTTGCTTTAAGTAGCAACTCTTTTTCTTTATTATCTTTAAACTCAACAACGATTGGGGAGTTATTTTTTCCCTTTCTGTAGCATTGGGTTATTTCGTTTGTAGGAGGGAGTTTTAGGTTCTCATATAAAGCGGATATTATAATTTGCAGGTTTTCCTTTTCTTGTCTAGGAACATTCCTTATTTCCACCATGTTCCTGTTATGATATTTTTGAATATCATTTAATTGGGTTTCGAGCTCGACAATACGCCCCATTGCTTCACTGTGTTTGGCTTCAAGTGCCAGAAATTGCTCGTTTAATTGCTTAAAACTCGCAGCATTAGCATGTAACAATTCTATCATCTCAGTATTGGACTTAATAATTTGAGAGTTCTGCACTTTCATCTCCGCAATTTCGTTGTTTAGTACTTCCTTAAAAGATTTCATAAGAGTATCTTTTAGGTCCATGATTTCTGAAAAATCAGGATTTTTTCTCTTTCTTATATTAACATTTCTTACTACTTCATGGTCCTCTAACTCGGTATGAAGATTAGGTTGCGACGAGTACATTACCGACTGGCTTGAAGTTGGTGTGCGATGCATGATCTCAAGATTTTACGTATACTACGCAGAATGAGTAATCAACTTGTATTAGTTTCACAGTTCCGCCGCACTTTTGCACTGTGTAACACAACCGCAACACTTGTCTAACACAAAAACAGCTCAGGAATCAAAGCAATTGACATACAAAATTAACTACTATGGCAATAGGCGCAGAAATGTAAATCGAACGTAATTGAGCTAAATATTTTAGAGAAATTATTGTGCACGTCTGCTTCGAATAGCTTATCGGACGACAATGAAAATATATATGATCATTCATTACATATTATATTTGATTCAAGCAGAATTATATTTCATTGTCCAAGTAAGTGCAACCAACTATCAACGCATTAGCTTTTGTCGTGCTTTACCTCGGTATTTTCATAACCTGTGCCTTCTTGGCTTCTCTTATTGCTACTTCTGGCGATTGATGACGTTGATTTTTCAAAGAATTCCTTCTTCATATTTTCTTCTTTCGCTTTCATCTCCATTTTTGTTCTAGTCCAGATATCTTGATTTCGCCGTTCGGCAACCTTACTGCGTTCCGAATACATTATCGCGAATTCCTTTGTGTCTGCATACTTTTATGGTTTGTAATGACACCCAGCTGATACTGTAGTTTTGTTCGTCAGGGTGGATATTTTGCTTTTGTCAGTAACCGGACATTTTGGGCTAACCTTGTTTTTCAAAGATATCAGTCCCAAGAAAACAACTGCCCTCTTGGTTTCAGTGATATGTAACTCTTGGTGTTACGGATTTTTATGACTCCGGGTTATCAATACAGTTGTTTACTGTTACTATGGACTGGCGTACCTCTGGGTCGTCGTGGAATTGGTTTCTAACTGGACTTTTCAGAAACGACGAGCAATAGGAAGATGGTTTATTAGAAAAGATGGTTTCGTCTAGTCGTTTCTTACATGTGTCATTCATTTTAAAATAACCTTAGGATATTCCCGAATGAAATTTTCACGAATGAAACGCGTAGCTTGGCGCCTAAGACAGCAGATATTTTTAAGAATTACGCGTCAAATCTTTTGTCTTACTGATGGCCTCTAATAATGCCTTCCTACTGTTATAACTCTATCTAGTCTTGGTTGTAATATAATATTATTTAAGGATTTAATAAAACAAAGAATACCTCACAGTTATTTTACAGCTTAAAAACATTTTCACCAACCTACATAAAACTCCATAATTTAAAAATTACGGTTACAATAAATATATATGATCATTCATTACATATTATCTTAGATTCAAGCAGAATTAAATTTCATTGTCCAAGTAAGTGCAACCAACTATCAACGCATTAGCTTTTGTCGTGCTTTACCTCGGTATTTTCATAACCTGTGCCTTCTTGGCTTCTCTTATTGCTACTTCTGGCGATTGATGACTTTGATTTTTCAAAGAATTCCTTCTTCATATTTTCTTCTTTCGCTTTGATCTCCATTTTTGTTCTAGTCCAGATATCTTGATTTCGCCGTTCGGCAACCTTACTGCGTTCCGAATACATTATCGCGAAGTCCTTTGTGTCTGCATACTTTTATGCTTTGTAATGACACCCAGTTGATAATGTAGTCTTGTTCGTCAACATTCTTTTGCTTTTGTCATTAACCGGAGATTTTGGGCAAACCTAGTTTTTCAAAGATATCGGTCCCAAGAAAACAACTGCCCTCTGGGTTTCAGTGATATGTAACTCTTGGTGTTACGGATTTTTATGACTCCGGGTTATCAATACAGTTGTTTACTGTTACTATGGACTGGCGTATCTCTGGGTCGTCGTGGAATTGGTTTCTAACTGGACTTTTCAGAAACGACGAGCTAGAGGAAGATGTTTTATTAGAAAAGATGGTTTCGTCTAGTCGTTTCTTACATGTTTCCTTCATTTTTAAATAACCTTAGGACGTTTCCGAATGAAGTCTTCAGGAATGAAACGCGTAGCTTGGCGCCTAAGACAGCAGATATTTTTAAGAATTACGCGTCAAATCTTTTGTCTTACTGTTAGCCTCTAATAATGCCTTCCTACTATTATAACTCTATCTAGTCTTGGTTGTAATATAATATTAGGGGTTAAAGTATGAAATTGCCGATTTGTACTGAAAATCTATATTGTTTATTTTTTAAATTTTTAACAAATTTATTTAATCAAAATAGTTGCCATTATTATCTATACATTGCTGCCATCTAATGGGAAGGTCATTAATGCCTTTGCGATAGAATTCCGACGATCTAGACTGCACAAACTGTGTGAAAGCATTTTGTACTGCCTCCTGGGAAGAAAACTTCTTGTCACGTAGATAATTGTCCAAATCACGAAAAAAATGGTAGTCCGTTGGAGCAAGGTCTGGTGAATACGGAGGATGACGAATGGTTTCTAACTGCAGTTCCTGAAGGGTCAAAATGGTTTCTCGTGCTGTGTGAGGTCTCGCGTTGTCGTGGAGCAATAATGGTGAAGATCGATTCATGAGTCGGGGCTGTTTTACTGCTAGTTTTGTCAACATGGTTCGGAGTTCGGCACAATAGACATCTGCCGTTATTGCTTGACCAGATCGGAGAAAACTATAGTGAATAACACCATGCTGAGACCACCAAACAGTTACCATTACCTTTTTATTGGTAAGTTTTGCTTTAGGACACTGTTGTGGCATTTGACCTGGGGTCAGCCATTGCATTTTTCTTTTCCGGTTATCATAAAGAATCCACTTTTCATCACATGTTACAATTCGATCCAATATTCCTTCATTTCTGTACCGGTTCAACAAGGCAACACAAGTTTCAACACGCGTTTCTTTCTGCAGATCAGTCAAATCATGAGGCACCCATTTTTCGTATTTTTTTATTTTATTGATTTGACGCAAGTGAGTCAATATTGTGGGTAAGGTAACGTTAAACCATGCCGCTAATTCCTGGGTACTTTGACTAGGATCGGCTTCCACTATCTCTCTTAATTCATCGTTATTTACCTGTGTGGGCGGTCTTCCTCGTGGCTCGTTCTTTAAGTCGAAATTTCCATCACGAAAGCGTTTAAACCAAAATCGCACGGTGCGTTCATTAGTAGACCCCTCTCCAAACGCAGCATTGATATTGCGGGCTGTTTCTGCCGCGTTAGTTCCGCGTCGGAACTCGTATTCAAAAATAACTCGAATTTTCGCAGTATCCATCTTTCTTGTCTAAATTGAATAACAAAAACAATTGAAAGTCGATATTCAAATGTTTTACATTTTTTAAAAAAAGAACATCATAGAAACCATTTAAAAAAAGTTTCATTCGAAAACCTCAAACCATGAAGATTCTATGTCAATTCAAAGAACCTATTGCAATAAAACGGCAATTTCATACTTTAACCCCTATTATTATTTAAGGATTTAATAAAACAAAGAATACCTCACAGTTATTTTACAACTTAAAAACATTTTCACCAACCTACATAAAACTCCATAATTTAAAAATTACGGTTACAATTAATATATATGATCATTCATTACACATCTTTGATTCAAGCAGAATTATATTTCATTGTCCAAGTAAGTGCAACCAACTATCAACGCATTAGCTTTTGTCGTGCTTTACCTCGGTATTTTCATAACCTGTGCCTTCTTGGCTTCTCTTATTGCTACTTCTGGCGATTGATGACTTTGATTTTTCAAAGAATTCCTTCTTCATATTTTCTTCTTTCGCTTTCATCTCCATTTTTGTTCTAGTCCAGATATCTTGATTTCGCCGTTCGGCAACCTTACTGCGTTCCGAATACATTATCGCGAATTCCTTTGTGTCTGCATACTTTTATGGTTTGTAATGACACCCAGTTGATACTGTAGTTCTGTTCGTCAACGTGGATCTTTTGCTTTTGTCAGTAACCGGAGATTTTGGGCTAACCTTGTTTTTCAAAAATATCGGTCCCAAGAAAACAACAGTCCTCTGGGTTTCAGTGATATGTTACTCTTGGTGTTACGGATTTTTATGACTCCGGGTTATCAATACAGTTGTTTACTGTTACTATGGACTGGCGTATCTTTGGGTCGTCGTGGAATTGGTTTCTAACTGGACTTTTCCGAAACGACGAGCTATAGGAAGATGGTTTATTAGAAAAGATGGTTTCGTCTAGTCGTTTCTTACATGTTTCCTTCATTTTTAAATAACCATAGGACGTTTCCGAATGAAGTCTTCACGAATGAAACGCGTAGCTTGGCGCCTAAGACAGCAGATATTTTTAAGAATTACGCGTCAAATCTTTTGTCTTACTGTTGGCCTCTAATAATGCCTTTCTACTGTTATAACTCTATCTAGTCTTGGTTGTAATATAATATTATTTAAGGATTTAATAAAACAAAGAATACCTCACAGTTATTTTACAACTTAAAAACATTTTCACCAACCTACATAAAACTCCATAATTTAAAAATTACGGTTACAATAAATATATATGATCATTCATTACATATTATCTTAGATTCAAGCAGAATTAAATTTCATTGTCCAAGTAAGTGCAACCAACTATCAACGCATTAGCTTTTGTCGTGCTTTACCTCGGTATTATCATAACCTGTGCCTTCTTGGCTTCTCTTATTGCTACTTCTGGCGATTGATGACTTTGATTTTTCCAAGAATTCCTTCTTCAAATTTTCTTTTTTCGCTTTGATCTCCATTTTTATTCTAGTCCAGATATCTTGATTTCGCCATTCGGCAACCTTACTGCGTTCCTAATACATTATCGCGAAGTTCTTGTGTCTGCATACTTTTATGGGTTGTAATGACACTCAGTTGATACTGTAGTTTTGTTCGTCAACGTGGATCTTTTGCTTTTGTCATTAACCGGAGATTTTGGGCTAACCTTGTTTTTCAAAGATATCGGTCCCAAGAAAACAACTGCCCTCTGGGTTTGTGATATGTAACTCTTGGTGTTACGGATTTTTATGACTCCGGGTTATCAATACAGTTGTTTACTGTTACTATGGACTGGCGTATCTCTGGGTCGTCGTGGAATTGGTTTCTAACTGGACTTTTCAGAAACGACGAGCTAGAGGAAGATGGTTTATTAGAAAAGATGGTTTCGTCTAGTCGTTTCTTACATGTTTCCTTCATTTTTAAATAACCTTAGGACGTTTCCGAATGAAGTCTTCAGGAATGAAACGCGTAGCTTGGCGCCTAAGACAGCAGATATTTTTAAGAATTACGCGTCAAATCTTTTGTCTTACTGTTAGCCTCTAATAATGCCTTCCTACTGTTATAACTCTATCTAGTCTTGGTTGTAATATAATATTATTTAAGGATTTAATAAAACAAAGAATACCTCACAGTTATTTTACAGCTTAAAAACATTTTCATCAACCTACATAAAACTTCATAATTTAAAAATTACAGTTACAATATATATATATATATATATATATAAAATTCCACGACGACCCAGAGATACGCCAGTCCATAGTAACAGTAAACAACTGTATTGATAACCCGGAGTCATAAAAATCCGTAACACCAAGAGTTACATATCACTGAAACCCAGAGGGCAGTTGTTTTCTTGGGACCGATATCTTTGAAAAACAAGGTTAGCCCAAAATCTCCGGTTAATGACAAAAGCAAAAGATCCACGTTGACGAACAAAACTACAGTATCAACTGAGTGTCATTACAACCCATAAAAGTATGCAGACACAAGGACTTCGCGATAATGTATTAGGAACGCAGTAAGGTTGCCGAATGGCGAAATCAAGATATCTGGACTAGAATAAAAATGGAGATCAAAGCGAAAGAAGAAAATTTGAAGAAGGAATTCTTGGAAAAATCAAAGTCATCAATCGCCAGAAGTAGCAATAAGAGAAGCCAAGAAGGCACAGGTTATGATAATACCGAGGTAAAGCACGACAAAAGCTAATGCGTTGATAGTTGGTTGCACTTACTTGGACAATGAAATTTAATTCTGCTTGAATCTAAGATAATACTTACTGTTAGCCTCTAATAATGCCTTCCTACTGTTATAACTCTATCTAGTCTTGGTTGCAATATAATATTATTTAAGGATTTAATAAAACAAAGAATACCTCACAGTTATTTTACAGCTTAAAAACATTTTCATCAACCTACATAAAACTTCATAATTTAAAAATTACAGTTACAATATATATATATACATATTTATGATCATTCATTACATATTATCTTTGATTCAAGCAGAATTATTCATATTTCATTGTCCAAGTGAATGCAACCAACTATCTACGCCAGTGGCTCTCAACCTTTTTGGGATCACGGAACACTTTTAAGTGGTCTCGATTTTGGCGGAACACCATTATCATAAAATTTGTAAATCTAATGTAAATCACACAAAATAATTGGAAGATTAATATTTAATTGAAATAAAGATATATATTACATGGTAACTTATTTTAATGAGAAATTTGCGCTTGACGACCTTTACAAATTTCCTCAAGGTTGGGTCTTATGTAAGAGAGCGCTACTCTCATTTCTTCTTCTAAATTGGTAAGTCTTTCTCTTTTTTTGCTTTTAATATTTGTTAGAGTTGAAAATCCAAGTTCGCACAGATAGGACGTCGAAAAGAGCAACAAGATATTCAACGCTCGTTTTGCAATAAATGGATGTTCATTCTCGATGGAAATCCAAAACCTTTCCACTCCTTCTTCTTTGAATTTTAGTTGTAACGTTCGATCCGTTGATATATTAATAAACTCATCTGCTTCCTGAATAGAAAAATCTTGGTTCATTATATCAAATTCACCAAATGGATTTCGCGCCCAATCAAAGTCTTCAATATTAAGAGATGGAAAGTAATGAGTTATTTTGTCTTGCAATATTGACAAATGCTCTGCCACATTTGAAATCATTTCGTTAATGTTAACAATATTTTCCGTTGCTAATAACGGAAACATATCAAATTTGCGATTTTGAGCAATACGATTTTTCCAAAGCAAAAGCTTTTTCTGGAAAGCTAGCAATTTGTCTGTGGATGTCAGAATATTTTCATTTTTTCCTTGAAGAGATGTATTGACTGAATTTAAGTAGCTGAAGATATCGGCTAAATATGCTAGCTTAGTACACCATGCATCATTTTCCAAATATTTTACGTATACATCATTACCCTCTTGTCTAAAAAAAACTAGCAATTCCTGTTTCAACTCATGAACTCGGGTTAGCACTTTTCCTCTTGAGAGCCACCTCACTTCAGAGTGCAAAAGCAAACATTCATATTTGGATTCCATGGTGTTACAAAGTTGTTTGAACATACGGGTTTTTAATGGTCTCGATTTAATATAATTCACCATATGTACGACTTGATCCAAAACAGACTTTAAGTTTGCTGGTAGACTCTTCGAAATCAAAGATTCCCTGTGCAGAAAGCAGTGAGTAGAGACAATATTTGAATTTATTGCTTTAACTCGACTACAAAATCCCTTAATACTGCCACGCATGGCTGGAGCTCCATCAGTACAGATTCCTGCGCAATTTTCCCAGGATAATTTCCATTCTTCCAAATAAGATGATACTGAATTAAATATGTCTTCTCCAGTTGCGTGACCAATAAGTTCCTTGCAGAATAAAAACTGATTTATTATTTCAGTGTCGTCAACAAAGCGAATAAATCCGATTAATTGGGCTTTGCCACTTATGTCAGTGGATTCGTCAATTTGCAGCGCAAAATTTTTTGTACTTAATTTCGCCGTCACTGCGTTCTCTATAAAACCTGACATATCTATAATTCTTCTTTTTATCGTATCGTCCGAAACGGGAATTTTTAGGACGTCTCGCTGCGCTTCATTGCCAAACATAATCTTAACAATTTCTAAACATGCGGGCAAAATTAGCGATTCTGCGATATCATGCGGCTTTTGCTTCAATGCAATTAGTTCTGCCACTTTATAAGAAGCGATTTGCGCTTTATCCGAAATTGTAACGCTCTTTCGAAAGCATGTTGCTTGCACTTCTTGATTTTTCAGCAATCTTTCGAAATAATCTTTACCTTTCGAAGTTAGACAAGAATGTTTTGTTGAAAGGTGTCGCTGTAACTTAGCTGGGACCATTGCACTGTTAGCCAATTTTTCACCACATACAATACATCTCGGAATAGGAACATCTTGACTACCGCTCCATGTAAAACCAAACTTCAGATATTCTTCCGAATAATGCCGAACTGATTCGGATATCTTTTTACGTTTATTTTCGGCATTTTTGTTGCCTTGCATATCTCCTTCAATTGAAGAAGACCTGCTTGTACTCGCCCCAACATTAACCTCACTTCCAGTCTTTCTTTTCAAAAATTTGTCCATATTTCAGATTTAAAAGTCTTGTATAAATGCTAAAATAAGCAACTAAAAAAGATAAGAATACTGTTAAAACTACACAACTTGCATTTCATCTTACCAATTTCCAACAATATAAAATATATATATATATACAATAAAAAACACACTCACGAAAACTAGATATTTATATTAAATTATGGCTGAACCGCAGATCGAAATTGCGCTTTTGTTATTTACGTACGAAGAAAGAGAAACAGCACGAAATCAACACTACGTAGCGCTCCCTGCGTTATCGAGTACACTAGAAATTTAGTAGTATTCCCCGGAGTAACTCCAAACGCAGTGTTGCCGACAGTAATTTGCTAAAATCCCCAAACGCATTGTCGAAATTCCCCACGTTTGGGGAAAGAAAAATGATAATTCCCCACATATTCCCCACAGAAATAAAACAACCAAAAATGTAGGTAAAGTTCGGTCTCTGTGAGAATGCATTTCTGACGTATGTCAGATATCACTAGTGTCACATTCACTGTAAAGTTCTTTTTAATATCTATATTTTCTAATTATATTTTTCGTTACGTTGAAGAGCAAATACCATCGGCAAATACAAATACATGCATCCAAAGTTACATTGTTTATTGAATCAACCAGTCAGAAAAAAAAAGAAATTGCAGAAAATTTATCATTGGCTATGTAAAATAATACAGAAAAATGTTGAATATATGCAATTGAAGTTGTTGAAAATTTTTAAATTATTTTAACGTTTCCGATGACAGGTTTTAAGTTCAGCTCTGAAATGAATAATGATAAATTTGTAAACTTCTGAAAATAAATTAAATTTTCAAATATAATTCCTCTATTGAACCCTTCAAGATCATAAAATCTTTAATCACTCAGGCATATATATGACAGGTTTAAATAAATAAAAAAACGAAGATTTCACAAAAATTAATGTCTTATTATTAGGAATCTTCACAGTAATTGGCATAGTAAATGGAAATGACGTAAATTGAAGTGAGATAAAATTGTTGCTAATGACCATACTGTTATCCCCATTTATTTATTTATTTATATTATTATTTTCTTATTTATTTCATATTGTTACGATACAGGGACACTGATTTGAACGAAATTGGATGTTTCGTTTTTGAGTTTTGTTGCAGAAACATTAAACAAGCCTGCAAAAGCTTAACGTGAACACATTATGAAACATAAGATAAAAATTATCTTTGAACATCAATTCGGTTATTGTATAAATTATATATAAAGACAAGTATTTTAATTATTAAATTATTATGAATATGAAATTTATATATTTAAAAAAATAATAACAAATGTAATATTTGTCGTTGGGCAAATGACTCTCGTGCATGTCTGACGATAAGAACAATCAAGTTAGTCTAGCTAAGCGTCGAACTTGGATGGGTGACCCATGTTTTTATTTTTTACAGAAATTAAAAAAAATATTTTTTCCCGCTAGATAGAGCTACTTGAAAGCTAAATTCTGCCGGTAGGTCGCGACATATTCCATGTGATTTTTATTTCTGCCACTAGGCGGCGATAATAGATAATACTTAACGTTAAATTCACCGCAAGTTTCCGTCAAATTTTACTCTCCAGATTCTGCTGTAAACTTGACGTCAAAATACGGCAGTAGTTGGACGGCAACTTGACCATTATTCTGACGTCAACTTACGGAATAAAAGGCTATCAGGGAAATCAATCAAGACTAGCAGAAATTTGATGTTAAATATCGCGTATTTGTGTTCATACTTAAAATCCCCGCATTTTCCCCGAATTGAAGCTCTCCCCACACATTCCCCAATCAGCTTTGCTTTCCCCGCAGTTTGGGGAATTCCCCACAGATCGGCAACACTGTCCAAACGACGTAACTGCGTCGTTCGATAATTACACTGTTAATATTATTGACTGTTCCGCGAAAATTTAGAATAATATTGAATATTTTTGTTAAATTTCAAATAATTAACAAAACTATGTAGTATTTATTTTATAGTAATAAAAAAAATTACTGTTTCTTATTATATTATATTCAAAATTTTCGAGGAACACCTGGGACAGCTTCGCGGAACACCAGTGTTCCGCGGAACGGCGGTTGAGAACCACTGATCTACGCATTAGCTTTTGTTGTGCTTAACCTCGGTATTGTTAAAACCTGTGCCTTCTTGGCTTCTCTTATTGCTACTTCTAGTGATTGATGACTTTAATTTTCCAAGAATTCCTTCTTCATATTTTCTTCTTTCGCTTTCATTTCTATTTCTATTCTGGTCCAGATACCTTGATTTCGCCATTCGGCAACCTTACTGCGTTCCGAATACATTTTCTGCATACTTTTATGGTTTGTAATGACACCCAGTTGATACTGTAGTTGTATTCGTCGATGTGGATCTTTTACTTTTGCAACTTACCGTAGATTTAGGGGTAGACCTTATTTTTGAAAGATACCGGTCCCAGAAAACAACGTGTCTTCTGGATTTCAGTGATATGTAACTTTTGGTGATTCAGATTTATATGACTCCGGTTTATCAATCCAGTAGTTTACTTTTACTATGGATTGGCGTATGTCTGGATCGTCGTAGAATTGGTTTCGGATCGGGCTTATCAGAAACGACGAGCTGGCGGAAGGTTTATGAGAAGAGTTTGTTTCTTGTTTGTCTAGATTTGAATCCTTAAAATCCATAAGAGTCTCTGGGGTGACTCCAAATATAGGTATGTACTGAGTTTTTTGGACATTGAGTGACAGTAGATTGACTCTAAGCCAATCAAGTACCATATCGAGACCCCTTTGAGCATGTCCATGATGGCACCAGTATATTGATCTAACTCAGTCTGCAAGTGAGCAGGTTCTAATGGGGCGCAAGTTGTATTTTATAACCCTAGATGCAAGAGAGAATAATCAGATCGTCGCTAATGCTACACCACTGACTATAAAAAAACTTTAATTTAGTACGGGGTTTATCGGCGGGTTCCTCTGTTATGCTGCTGTGAACGCGGCGCTCTAGCAGCGACGGAGGTGGCGGCAGTGCAGATCGGCGCCACATCGGCAGAGCGTGCGGAGCCGCAGCCTGGGTCGTAGGCACAGCCACTGGTTCCTCGGGGCGTCTCCTCGCTGACGCCAGCCTGCTCTCGTCTGGGCCTCTCGAGTTTAAAGGCCCATCAGAGGGTTAAGTTTTCTACGACGGCCTAGTTGTTAAAGTGCCAGCTTTGATTTCAGAGTCTGACTTGTTTATGGACTTAGCTGCCTTTAGTGTATCGGCAAGTTTTTTTACCAAAAAGGTGTTTATCGATTTGCGTATCGTTATAATGTTCCTTAACCTCTTTTTCAATAAAAGCACTAGTAAAACCCGTCTAAGTGACGATTCAGTGTGTTGTAGATTGCAAATTATGCGACCAGTATCAATAAACAACTTAACAATTTCATCAATTAATGAGTTTACAAGTCGTGCTTCTTTAGTGGCACCAAATATAGCGGCATGTTTCCACCTATTTGCTATTTCATTTTGTAGTTTAAGCCCATATTTTTCATTTTTGCTAGAAGCTTTATCAAGGAAGTTCAGAGCTCTTCATCAAGAATTACCTCACTAGATGATTGTTTGCCGTCGTTAGCGGTGGTATCCATGGTAATAGTCATTGTAGACGAAACTTGAGGCGGGGGTACTGATCCCAACAACGCCAGTGTATTTTTATATACATACGAGTATATAGACTAGCTGATCCGGCCACGCGTTGCTGTGGCTCAGTAATTACAATTTGCAAATCTTTTCATTGTCAATTAAAATTAAACCTGTTCTTTGTCCTAAGTCGTACAAAATCAAGTAAAAAGTCGGTTGGGTAGTTGCGGAGTTCATCGCGGTCAAACACCGTAACAGGAAATTTTTAAATAAAAAAAAATAAAAAATAAAATAATGTTTATTCATTTCAAAAACTGGTGTACAAAAACAGTTGTTGGCATCTTCTAGTAGGTACATGAAGCACTTGTGTCAGAGGGAGTCACTCTTCCAAGAATTTTGTTTTAAGAGCTCCACCCCACAATGTAAAACAGTAAATTGTAATTGATTGCGCTAAAGCCACATAAATATCGTTTAGTAATTGTTTATCCGCTACATGTCTTAATTCTTTAAAAATCCAGATCAACTTTCTCAGTCTATTAGATAATAAATCAATGTGTGAGTGCCAATTTAGTCTTTGATCTAGCATGACTCCGAGATATTTTGTTGTCTTAACTTTATTTATGACAGGACATGAACAATCTTGATTACAATCAGGATTGCTACGATCACACTGATGGATCCTAATTTGAAATGAAGTGTCTGGCTGGTATCTATCATAAATTGAAAAACACATAAAGTTTGTTTTTGATGTGTTTAATGTGAGCAGGTTAGCATTTAGCCATGTAGCGATTTTAGTTCCATTCTCAGGCAGAAACTTCACATCACTCCAAGAATCACCAGTAAAGATAACGGCAGTATCATCTGTGTATGAAAAAATTTGTATGTGGGATCATCATGTTGCAGAGATCATTGATGTAAATCAAAAACAATGTCGGTCCCAACACACTCCCCTGCGGGACGCCGCAATCTATATTGGCAACATCGCTCACGGTTTGAGCCAGCTTAACTCTCTGAGACCTTTTATTTACATAGCTCTTTAGAAGTTTCAGAGGAGTGTCCCTAATACCCATGTGTTCCAGCTTACTCACCAGAATAGGGAGAGACACCGTATCGAAGGCCTTTTTTAGATCCAAGAATACAGCGAGACATTTAGTTTTGTTGTCAAGGGCCTCAACAACCTCTGACGTCAGCCCTGCCACAGTATCTTCAGTAGATCTACCAGTACGGAAACCAAATTGGGACTTAGACAAGATGTTAAATTTGTTTAAGTACTTGAGAAGTCTTTTATTTATAAGTTTCTCTAATATTTTAGACACAGCTGGCAGGACCGATATTGGCCTGTAGTTGCTAACGGCGTTACAAGCGATTCCTTAAGTAAAGAGGGAAAAATGCCACCAATAAAACAGAGATTCATAAGATGGGTAATCAAGGGGAGTAATTCAGTTTTGGCCATTTTAAGAAAACGGGTAGTAATGTTATCTCCACCAGAAGCGCTGTTTGTCTTAAGACTCATGAGGACTGTGTGAACTTCATCCATATCAAACAGTACAAATGAAGAGGTCTGCGATGGAGTAACAAAATCAACCGCGGATCCTACAACATCAGATCTGGTGATGGCATCAGCAAGATTTTTTCCTATATTACTAAAATAAGTATTAACAAAGTTGGCTGATTCAATTTCGGTAGGTTTGATATTTGTTAATTTTGATGTTACAGATTTCGGTTTCTTAAGATAAGTAATTTTAGCTATATTATCCCATAGATTTTTAGTATTACCTCTGGAGTCCCGCAGGAGTTGTAATCACGTTTCAACTTTTTAATTAATTTATTACAGAAATTGCGGTATCGTCTAAAAGTAATCAAAAGAATTTCGTCAAACGGGTAACGCCGCAATTTATATTGCATTTTATTTCTATTTCTTATACATTTTAGGACTCCAGGGGTTATCCAAGGTTTAATTACTCTTTTATTTTTAGAAAAGGGTACATTTCTTGTGTTATTGTTCAGGGACTCTGATATACTATTTATTAATTTTTCAGTAACTAATTTAGGATCGTCACAAGAAAGTAATTTATCTAGGTGTTTATGTCTTAATTCATGTAATGCATTTTCATAATCTACTACTGATTTAGTTTTAATATTTTTAAAAACTATTTGTAAACCTGATAGTTGAAGTAATACCATTTCATGATCGGTAACTGTAGTGTTAAGAACACCAATCTGAGCTTTAAACAATTTTTTATCAATTTTGAGCATAATGTGATCTAACGAACTATGTTCTCTAGTTGGTATATTATGTCCCAATAAAATGCCATGAGTACCCAACATGTTTAGATAGTTTGATCTACTTTTTTGGGCAAAAGTCTCTTCATCTTCCTTATATAGTACATATATTTATATCTCCTGTGATCACTACCTGTTTATGTGTTTCTAAAAGTTCTAAGTGACTATCTAGTGACTGAATAAAACCATCCGTATTACTGATAGAGGGCGAGCGATATATAGCCAATATAATGGTTTTGTTAATCTGTATCTTTTGTAGATAATTAAGTTCTTGTATTTTATGTATGTATATGTGTGTGTGAGTGAGGGTGAGTAGGTGTATATTCTGTTACATGAGATGGTTAATATTTGTAAGTAGGCATGCACCTGATATTTTATTTTATGTAGGAATACCAAAGAAACATGTTCGCAGAGTGTACGTACCATACGTTTTAAGAACACAGTAATTATAACAAGGTTAATCCAGACTAGTCACGCGATCATCAGATGTTGCACCTGGGCTTCCGACCTGATTCTAATTATTAGGGAGTTATCTGTTTTACGAACGTAAACTTTACCGTACGCGGTCCAGCAGTACTTATATTGACGAACTTTAGCAAGATCTCTCGCGAGAAAGTGTAGGCGGCACGCCCTTGGTGTCAGCTGTTCCGCAATAAACACTGGCGTATCCTCCGAGGTGCGAAAACCCAAGTGTTTGGCACATATTTTAGATTTTGTTTTAATAGTAAACGCTCTGCACAGCTTGAGGGTGTCCGTTTTTTTGATAGCAGACGTGGTCTCCAAAACGATTGTCGGATTCTGCGGCTCCTTTTTTCCACGCACCCTGTATATATCTTTGATATCTTCCTTACGCAAATTTCCTCCGATCGTAGTGGAAAGACACATAACCATATCAATCAAATCCTCCTAAGATTCGTTGTTTTTCCTGGGAACGTTTTTGATTTCAAGGTTCGTCTATCGAATTCCCAGTTGAAGGTTCTCGATTTTCTCTTCTAGCAGAGTAATATACTCCCTGTCCTCTTTTGTTTTACTTTGCAATTGAACTTTTTTAATATTTAATTCCTGATTTTGGCTCATAAGCAGTGCAATTGAATTTTCAATATTAGAGTTTGTTTGTTTTATTTCGAAAAGGGTCGGCTTAATATTTTTGATCTCCTGTTGTTGGGTGGCCCATAGCGACTGAATCATATTCTTAATGTCTTCCTTAAAACAATTTAAGTCATCCATTGTTACTGCTTTACTACGTGAGAAGACATAGTTTGGTGGAGTAATCTCTTCAGCGCAAAGCGCCGAGTGTGACTCATCCAGATCACATACAGACATATCAGCTTCGCGGCTCATTACGGGTAGGTACTAGAAGACTATAGGTTTCAAAGAACTCCAAAAAATTTCGCGATAAGAGGTTTGGCAGTGCACAAGAAAATAATTTCGTGCAAGTAATACCTTTTTACGTGGCTCGCAAGTACCAGGGCGACAGTAGATACGTGGAGGTTTGTTCCGCTGCAAATGTCGTAGCGGCGGAACACTGCGTAGCACACTTCGTAGCACGGTGGGCGGGGCTTAGTACAGCAATGTCGTAGGCGAGGTCACACTATCACTCGTAGATTCGAGGACAACCTCTTCTTTTTTTATGCACTCCTATTTTCTCAGCGTATTTAATTTTTACTTATTTAAATTTTTACTTTATTTTACTTAAAAGTAAAAACTGTTGCAAACGTGCACTCCATGAGCGATCCGAGAGAGGAGAGGATTTTTATTTATATATATTACGACATTTTCCTGCATCTAATTTAGAAACGATATTTAATCTTTCAATTATAATACAAGGTGTCTCAAAAGTAAGTTCACATTTGCTTATTTTATTACGCGAAAGCAACTATTCTGAGGGGCGCGGGGGGTATGTCAGTCGGTAGTCTGGCTCTTGGGAATTTAGTCGCTATGGAGCGTTTCTCTGGTGCGGACCGTGCGTTGTGCGTACGTGAGTTTTACAAAAACGGTAATTCGGCGACTGTAGCGCGTAGAAAATTCTACAGTATTCGACATATTCGTCACTTAAATGATGCGCCTAGCACTCGACTCATTGCAAAATGGGTTAAGAAGTTTGAAGTGACTGGGTCAACTCTGGAGAAACCAAAATCTGGGCGGCCAAGAACATCAAGAACAGCCGAAAACGTGGACAGTGTTACTCAGTCTATTCGAGATGATTCAAACCTCTCGATTCGGAAGCGTGCTGTTGCTTTAAATGTACACAGATCTTCATTATGCCGCATTTTACACAAAGATTTAAAGCTGCACCCGTACAAAATTCAGTTAGTGCAAGAACTGAAGCCTCAAGATGCTGGTCAGAGGCTTGCCTTTGTAAATCAGATGATTGAGCGCTTTCCAACGTTCACCAACATCTTGTTTTCCGATGAAGCCCATTTTCACCTGAATGGGCATGTAAACAAGCAAAATTGTCGTTACTGGAGTGCAACCAACCCAAAACAAAAACATCAGAAACCGCTACATTCACCCAAAGTCACCGTATGGGCAGCGATGTCGGCGCGAGGAATTATCGGCCCTTACTTTTTTGAAGATGCAAGGGGACGCACACTCACAGTGAATTCAGAGCGTTATGTGGAGATGTTAGACGAGTTTTTCGTACCCCAACTGCAAAACTTTCCTGGTTACAACCAAAGAACATGGTTCCAGCAGGATGGGGCAACTTCACACACGTCCAACAGATCTCTGCCTCGAGTTCGAGAAATTTTTCCGAACAAATTAATCTCCAGGCGAGGTGACATAAATTGGCCTCCACGGAGTCCCGATTTAACGCCTATGGATTTTTTCCTGTGGGGTTATGTCAAATCAAAAGTTTACGCTAATAAACCGACTTCCCTGGCACAATTAAAAGAAAATATCCGTCATGAAATGGCAGCCATCACGGAGACTACCTGCCGAGCTGTCATAGGCAATTTTAGTGCCCGACTAAATGAATGCCGAGAGCGCAACGGTTTACATTTGGACGATGTTATTTTTAATAAATAAATTCCCAAACAGTGTACTTCAATATAAAATAAAAAAAATTTCAATAAAGCTAAGACTTTTCTTTAAAAAAAAGATTTAAATGTGAACTTTCTTTTGAGACACCTTGTATCTTTCTGATATTCTTCTTTGTGTGTAATCATCTAGATTGTCTACATTTCATTTGTTTGAAAATGACACTTTGAATTCTATTCTTTACTTGTTATGAAACTGGTATTTTTTTTTTATTTATTCTTGCAATTCAAGAAATCTACTGATTGTACTGACGATGGTATTTGTTTCCTTACAAAGAATGGTGTCATTATTGCAATACAATCCGTGGACAATATAATAAAAATGCGTTTAAGTACAGCTTGTTAATTAAGATCACATTTAGACGGTTTGTTGTAATTCTATTTTTATTATTTTTCAGATAACGAATTATATTTTACAAGTAAGAGGAAAAACAATCCGTGATGGAAATCGTGAAATCAAACGAATAACGAAACACATTAGCAAGTCTTAAGATCTAAGCGCAATAAGCTTAACTGTTGCCATACCGTGAAGAAAATACATTCTGTTTGATACATTAAATATGTATTGTTTTATTTATCTTGCTTCAGTAACGAGATAATGTTATTGCCTATTGAGCACCCAAATTTCTTTTAGTCACGACAAATGCGGCAATACCAAAAATAATTGATCCATTACTGGTACCTACCTGTGCAAGTAACATTGCTGGTTAATAAATAATCTGATTAGACAGTGTCTAGCACAACAGGTATCAGATGTTAATAAAGAAAACGTCACCTCCTTTGTAGTCATGAATACTTTATATAACTTATAAACGATTATTGATCATTAATAATTTTCTTATCTTCACAAGAAAAGAAGCTAAATAGAATGAACGCTGACTTGTATGGTATACCAGTTTGCTTGGTTGACAACTTTTGGTTTTGCTTCTTTCAATGTGTCCATTATTTTAACCATGTCAATGTTTTATTTTTATGATATGTAACAAACATATCATTAAATAATATTCTTCACGGATGACTCCCGTGATTAAAGAGAATCAACATTGAAAAACATTGAAGCATAAAAGCTTTTGAACCCCGACTTTAAAAATACTGCTATTTTTAGTAGTAACTGGCAACAACAATATCTACAAAATATACAACTTTCATTCCCAAACATGGAAGTTTATTGTTTGAACCGAATCTCTGTAGAATCCTGCCTTCCTCCATTATCCAAATAATGGCGGTATTTAAATTAAGGTAAAATGTAATGTACAGGAACAATAACTTCAAAAGTAAGTGAGTAATATTTCACTTATATATAACTTAAAGTAATAAGTCGTTAAAAGTAAGTCTAAGTCTTATCAAAGACTTTTATATCACGAAGTTAAAAAAAGAAGGTATTTTTTTATAATATTATAGTGACCTTATTATTATTTTTCAGAACGGCCGAAAAGGTCAATACGAAATCAGATTGAAATGTGAGTAAAGTGATTTAAAATGATACAGCAAATATTATACACGAAAACATTACAAAAAACTTAATACCGGATTTAAAAAATACACCAAAAAAAATTACCTGTTTTTATTTAATTACTTAATCAGTTTCAAGATTTCTTATAAGCCGATTACAGCTATGAAAACAGGCGTATTCTTTTTTCTCCTCAAAATAATTCTAGGAGATAAATCTTAATACATCAGTTTTTTTATTGATAAATATAAATACTTATCCTAATTTTAATAATACTTTCCATGAAAAATTAAATTATTATGAAATTAGATTCTTCAATAAAGCAAATAAAATGAAGAAGTCCCCCGAATATGTAATAGGTAGAGCAATAATTCACTAGTAAGAATAAGATGAATAGAATCAACCTTGGTCTTTTTATGTTTCTCTATATTGTCAACAATGTAATATTAAAAAATATAAATTATAAATGGACTACAACACCTATTTTAACAAAAATCGGAATTGTGCTCAGTAAATTAACATAGACGGCCAAAGCTAATGTAAGACGTTTAAATTTTTAAGTAGATCCTTAATTACTTAAATTACTTTCAATTGATAACCAATTTTACCCAAATGAGATTTATTTCATTCTTACACCTCTGTATTCCACTTAGTACTCATTGAAATCGTGAAACACTATTCCATTTCAGAAGCCGTGTTCTCCGGAAAATCAATTCAAAACTTCTGGATTATTAAATATAAAAAGTAAACATTAAAGCCTAACTATATCCAACAAAAGTGTTTTATCACTTCCGGAACACCATTGGCGGGCTTAGTTGATCTCTTTTTAAATAATATTTAACATACTACAGTCCGTTAAATAATATATTATATTTGTGGCGGCAAAATCTCTAAGCCATCAAATATACTTGATGGCAATAGATTTATAATGTTATGTATTCATAAGTAAGTACGTACTAAATGTGGCTTTATTAATTAGAAGATACAATGAAAATATTTCTACCATGATAATAATAAATTAGTCGCATTGTTCTTCAAAGACTCCATAACATAACTATACTTCCCTCAAAAATCATTATAACGATGCAATGAATACGTGACTTAAAAATAATAAATACAAAATACATAGCATTAAGAATAATGTGTGGATAGTGTGGAACATTTAAAAGTTACAAATAGTCATCCTTTCCAAACTGAATAAAATTTGCAAACGAAACTATTTGTCTCACTGCTCCCCTGCAGTTATAAACGCGCTAGGGGACGCAATGTATCAACATGAGCTACCTCGTCTCCTGAATACTATATACTTTAAACACACATCTGACTTCACAACTCTATTTTGGAATAAAAGCACGCTATTAAATCACTATTGAGCTTATAAGAAACATTACGTACCACAACATGGTAAAACCACAAAATATTATAGTTACAGCAAGTCGACCTATTGTATAACGCAGATTTATATTTTCCTCGTCATCACCCTAATGTAATGTCTGGTGTCATCAAGGCCTATGGATGGAAACACAGTAGGGAAGACGGGGCATAAATCACCCCGCTAGCTCAGTGCGGCGTGGTGAGTGCACGCAAAAGATGTTAGACGATATTTTAGCTTGAGATATATAACATTACACTACCTTAAGCGATTTCTGTGGTCAAGGCTCTATCATAGATACGTTCATAAATATAAGCCAAGTTTCCTCAGTTTTAGCTGAGTGGTAAAAAAATGTATATGTCCTGTCGTAATCGTGACTAAAGATATCGCAGACACACATTATGCGGATCAAATCCAGTTTTTTTTTTTTTTTTTGGTTTGAAACTAAACCAAAAAATTTAAAAAAAAAGCAACTGGTGAAACCGCCAGCTGCTCGTTTTATTGATTTCTAATAAGATCATATTGCATGTATAAATGGGTTGCCTTCTAATTCCATCACACTTTCAAAGTGAAGAGATTGGAGTCACTTTTGTCACAATCCTTTCCGCTGATTGATATCGTAAGTCAATCATTACGGTAATATCCCCCTCCCCCCTATCAGGGAGGTAGTCTATTCTTTCCTAATTCGAATTTCTTCGTAAAATTTTAGACACTCATTTATTCACACAAAAAATAACAAAAATTGCTTTTGTTCTACATTTTTTTCTTCAATTTCAGGTGAGGTGAGGTTTTTAATGTTAAACAATTCGAAATAGTATTTAGGTCCTTATTTCACAAATGTCAAGTAAATTAATTAATTACACCAATACCATTAAAAATTGCATCTGCGACATTATTTTTATTTTTTCATGTTATAACGGTTGTTTACTAGTTGTTTTGAATTTAAAAATAGTTAAATAGTGAAATTTCATCTAATTATGTGTTTAAATAATGTTACTTGACATAAGTATTATGTGATAACGTTAGCTTGTAAAAAACTTCCGAATAAACAACAAAATTTCCAAAATCATAAAATGTGTCAGTGAATCTATTAAAAAGGAAACAAAATTAATAATTCATTAACGTAAGTGGATATTTTATCAGTGTGTGAACTATAAGTCGAACTAAAAGTGAAAATAGAAACCAATAAAAGGAGTGTGAATAAAAAAAAATAGTGCATTAATTTGGTAATATGACTCATTAACCAACGACATCTCTAGATTCAAATGAAGTCGCTTGTTATAGTCTTCATTTCGTCATTTATTACAGTTAACAGTTTAGATCAAACGGCGCTCGCAGGAAACGAATGTAAGTGCAATGTGGTGTACATTTCGATCCTAAGTCGCCTCGAACAGATTTTATTTTTGTTAGTTCTCGATAATAAGCACGCCAGCCATGGGTCGTCCCAAATATAAAAGCTTCGATACGACAAAACCGTTCCTCCTTAACGGGAAACTCTTCTTTTCCGGACTCCGCATGGAGTAAAATATTTAAAGGACAATGGGAATTTCTGTCCTATTAGCGGCCACCGATGAGTGTGGTATCATTTGAAAGAGGAATTAAAGTGGAACATCTTTTGTTAAGGCGAACCATTGCAGTCTATTTTGGAAAAAAAATATTTATAAAAACATGTTATTTTGCGATATATTTTACACTCCAATAAAAATGTTTTATTTCAAACAATTTATTTTTGACTCTTGAGTACGAGAGTCGCTAATTCTTCAGCACGTTGTATGTATCAGAATTGCCGAAATACAACTCTACATCGAATTTCGAACATCTAAGTAACATTTTTGATTCATTTTAATTTTTATATTTCAAATGCTGTAAGAGTTTGCACACATCACATGCAATCAAATGATTGGGATCAAATAATAGATACCCCCAACTTGCTGCATGATTTTAATGCTACGCATTTCGTCTATATGATGAATCTCATGAAAATGGTAGCGCTGCGAGGTTTAGTGCTAGATTTTGATCACATAGATGATATGGACATTACAGAAATATACATAAGAGTCGGTCTAAGTCGTGACCAATTCAAAAATATTATGAACGGACACCTTCATTGGCATGTGTCACTCGTCCTAATACAATCTTGACGGCTTATTTAATGAAATTGAGAAGCGGTGAATCTAACGAGAGATTTGCGACTCGGTTTGCAATGAGCCGACGAACTTTCGAAAGGTATCTTAATACCGCGAGAGATGCCCTGACAAGAGAATTTGTTCCTCTACATCTAGGGGACGATCATATTAACAGACAAGATGTGGCTGCTCGGAACCTTTTAGTGCCTAACGCCCTATATGGATCTTCAGGAGAGGAAAGAAAACCTATTGTTCTATGTGACGCTACGTACGTCTACATACAAAAGTCGAGCAACTATTTGTTCCAAAGATTGTCTTACAGTCTACATAAGTTCACTAACTTGTTAAAGCCCTTCGTAATGGTATGTTGTGATGGGCATATTATCGATACATTTGGTCCTTATGTAGCCACTGCTTCAGATGCAACCATCATGAAAAACATGATAGAAAACCACGAAGACGTTTTTCACTGGTTTTTTAGAGAGAGAGACGTATTTATATTAGATCGTGGTTTCCGCGATGTTAAAGAGGATCTTCAAGCCCATGGTTATGAAACTCACATGCCTCAGACAAAAAGTTGCCATGAAAACCAATTGACAACCGAGCAGGCAAATAAGTCACGCATGGTTACCATATGACGCTGGGTTGTGGAGGTAATAAATGGTTGGTTCAAACGTGATTTAAAGCTTTTCAGACAAGAGTTTTTCTATCGTGCACTACCTCACATGATGCAGGATTTCCGTATTGCGGCTGCATTATTAAATACATATAGGGCACCACTTCAAGATAGTATTCACGCAGACACGTTTATAAGCATCATAAATGAACGTATGAATCAACCAAACTACCTAGCGTCATATGTAATAGATAGCCATTTAAACCGTAGAGCTACTTTTCTCACGATGACAGGTGACCAACCCAACTTGGCAGATTTCCCAATATTGAATTAAGAAGACGTTATTTTATTTGCCTTCGGTACATACCAGCTCAAGTTAGCTCGCAGCTACTATGCAGAACATGTGCGGCAAGGCCTAATTAATATAAAGGTGTATAGAGACACTGATATATCAGGCCTTACCGAATATGGTATTATCACCACAAATGCTTGGTTGCTGCGCAGCCGCATTCAATCGCGTCATGTACGTTCAAAAACGTATTACTCCTATATTCTTATAGATTGTAATAAAAATGGTAGAGACGCAATAAATAATTATTATTGTAGTTGCATAAGTGGTAAGCGCACCCTAGGATTCTGCGCCCAATTGGGAGAGCATTGGACCGGATTTCCAAAGGTTGCGAGTTCGATTCCCGCCTGAGAATTCACTTGTGACCCGAGTCGATTTTTTCTAGTATTTTTCTATTATAATAATTTATCTTATAAGATCGCATTGAAAATGCATAAAATCTGTAAAAATTATAAAAGCCTAGGTATGCCAAGGTAACACTGATAAAAACAATGAATAGGAATAATCGTTGCCAGTACAAATAAAAGCTGCCTTTTTCAAAATTAAACATATAGCTATTTACCTCCTCCACACTTAATGTTAATTTAAATTTTTAATCACATTCCAAATTATATAAAATATTTATAAGGTTCAAAGGCATTCAAAACTAAATTAAAATGCTTTCTCATTAGTAATGGCATTATAATCTAACAGAGCATTTCAATTATAAATTTTATTGAATAAATATAAAATATAAGATAAAATTAATAAATACTTCATCGCATCATTTATATTAAAATAAAAAATAAATATGCTTATTATCTAGTTAATACTAGGCGATGCATTCGCTAAGCATAAAGCTACGCTAGCACCATATATTGGAGCGGAGCGTATTACCTAAAAAAAAAAAAAAATTTTTTTTTCGATGGGAATTTTTGCGAATTTCATAAGTCCGTCCGTCAATCTGGTCCCAAACCTATTGAATCGATTCCACACAAAAAATATTAAAATCGGTTAAGAACTCTGGAAGTTATGGCGTAACAGACATTTCGCCATTGAAGCTGATCCATGGAAGCTTCGCTCACTTCGTTCGCTCCGCTCCAATAATAGAGGTATATTGCATAATTTAAAGAATGTATATTTATAAACTAAACTCAATGTTAATGTCAATTTATATTATTATGTTATAGAATTATGACAACGCAATAAAGTAAATGAATAAATAAAATTATATAATAAGACTCGAACTCAAAACCACAAATGAATTCAATGCTGTTATATAACTGAGAGGTAATTTTTATAATTTTCTTTTTGTTCTTGTTCGAATTACACGTGTTATATTTATTATTAAGGCACACATAACATGTATCATCGACAATGCCTTAGCGAGCACAGTTTCCTATTGAGTAGACTATTGTGATCGCTTGTGCAATCGTCAAAGAGATGTAAATTGGAAATGCCATGCGAATTATTCACAGTGGCTGCTGCCTACGATTAATAAAACAGGTGCCGCTGCAAGCTAGTAATCTCAAACCCGAGGCGATACGATTTATCGGCTCAAACTTAGAATGGAAATAGTACGGATTCGTTACACAGAAAACTGTAATTTGTACGTACGTACTATTGCGATAGGTACATATGACTAAAAATAATAATAATTAAAAATAAGTACATAAACTCCAGACTGGTGACTTTACGTTTTTGGCATCGATTTTAACATATCACTTTAACTCCATGACACCCAGTAAAGAGCATAGCACCATATAAAAATTCCTGCCAGTTACAATATACGTTCACAATATGTATAGAAAACAATATTTATTTTGATTTAACGTTTAACTTTTATTTGCTGTGTACACAATTTTGTATATAAGTAGTATGTAACCAAATAAATGAAAAATGTTGAAGCTTATTATAAGTATTTTTTCGGAATGAAAATAGATATGCTTAACATATGTATTAATAACGACTATTCAGCTAATTGATGAGAAAACTTAAAACAAAGAACAAATTTTTGTGCAACCCTATAATTTTTCAAAATAAGTGAACATATTTATTTCAATGAAAGATGGAACAAAAAGAGAGCGAAATATCTAAACTATATTAAAATTTATGTTCAATATTTAATATTAAAAAACTAGTTATCTTGTCAGTCACAGCTTTATATTACAGAAACTTGCAGAAAATGAAAAATATGTTTGATACGTATTAATGTTACGAAATCTGGAGCATTTTAATTAAAAGCGATAATAAAAATTTCAGAAAAAATATAAAAGTAATAAATATATTTATAACCTCCGCAAGGCGAAGTGAGCAGACCATTTAGCTTTGTGCTACTTTGAAGGCAAAATTAAATAATACGGCTGCAGAAAAGAAACCAGTGTAAAGGAACGTTAGCACTTCGATGCTATTCATAAGATAAAATGCTTTTTATTAGACTTTTGCAAAGGCTTTTGTAAAGGTTCGTATTGCAATTTACAGTTTTACAGTTACGTTAAAATATATCGTCAGATAAATGATTTTTAATATGTAAGTATATAGTGATAATACGAGTACTATTATAATTGTCAACTTTGAAGGATTCCACATAATAATAAAATTAATAAATATTTCTTACATTCACACCAATTAACCTAGCCCAAAGTAAGCACTGTAAGGCTTGTGTTATGGATACTAGGTTAACGGATAGACATACATATATGATACATTGATATGTAATATTCATAGAAATATATAAAAACACCCATGACTCAAGTACAAATGCTCGTATACATTATACAAACATTTGCCCCTTCCGGGATTTGAACCCGGGA
Source organism: Calamotropha paludella (assembly GCA_927399485.1). Lineage (NCBI taxonomy): Eukaryota > Metazoa > Arthropoda > Insecta > Lepidoptera > Crambidae > Calamotropha > Calamotropha paludella. Next base: position 10,427,430 of record OV656803.1, on the reverse strand, counting down.
CCATCGGGGCGAAAGGCAGGATCACTACCGTTGCACCAAACGATCGTATTACATACATATTCTTACAAGCTTTATGTCACAATAAAACTTACGATTTCAGCTATGTTAAATATTCAATATGACAACGTTCTTGAACTCAGCAACACTCGCAAGTCAGGTCTGGCCGTGGGTATTCCAAATTACAAATTAAAGATATATCCCTACCGGCTTTCTAATCCTAAATCCATGAATGACAGTGCAGCGTTGATTTATGAATTACTGGAGCACTCATCACGTTCTTGGACTGTTTCGTATTTGACCGAGTCTGAGGATACCTGGAGCTTAGTGTGCCCTAATACAACATGACCATCGGATATATGTCTCTTCTCAGAGGTTTTGAGACGAGCCTCTCTGCAGACTGTTGTAAAATAATTTTATTAAGACATCTCTTATTTCTGCAGAAGATGACCACCTCTTAGCCTAGGAAACTGAGGATCAAGCTTATAGTAACAGAGTTCTTTTTATCAGTCTCTATCTATACAGGTATTTTACTAGACCGCAGCACTTAACTCCTAATGCTTAACGTAAAAAACCACGCACAGTATACACAGACACCCGCTACCCTCTTGGAAAATAAAAGCTCATTTTATTAAGAGTGTCACATTCGTAGTGACATAATGGGGCCGAGTAATCAAAATAGGTATCAAATTTATACACCAATTTTTAGTATACTGTCTCATTATATTGAATAATGGCAGTATAAGTTTAGCACCTTTAAAGAAAGCTGAGTCATCGGTAGATTGTTTTTTATATGTGATGTGTTTTTAGTATGGTACGTTATCTTTTTGCGTTGGCCTAATTTAGAATCGTAAACACCAGAGCAATACTCTTTATACATGGTCGATTGTGACCAGTTTTCTTCATGTAGGTTTCATCTGAAAGAAAGTTTTTGTTCCGATAAATTTAAAAGGCGGAAAAGAAATCCAAAAAAGTAAACAAATGTGTAACAAATTTGTTGATTGCTCGTGCTATGTTATACTATCTAGTATTGTATGATTATGTTACTATAACAATACCTAGTCTTAACTTCGTAAGGTAAATGTCAGAGTCAGTGACGTTGATAATTGATAGCCAATTCTGTTTTAATAGAACCCACAAGTTTCGGGTCTACTTGTTATCTTAGCCACGTGTTTGTGACCGTAGTTACGGCGGCACTAACAACTCAAACAAGTCAACTTAGACATGGATTAGCAAACAAACCGACATGTGGCTGTTTCCAGTTAAACTACTGTCAGGGTGCAAATATCAACGTCGGCGTCGGTGGAAATATTTTTTGCTTGTATAATTTGTAGCGCAACACAGTTTCTTTAAACTTGTTAAAAATTCAACCAGCCTAAAACATCTGAAATAAATTTAATATCATTCCAGCAAATTTAAATTTTATTATATTATATATTTTATTATATATTACCTTAATTTAATAAATAGGCAACGAATTGAAGACAATAATGGTGGAGGTACCTAATTCTAGTATTGTGTTTTAAACGCTGTAGAGTCGCTAACTCTGCATAATATGCTGTTATGATGTTAGAAAAATGTATAAGACGTATGTCATCGATAATTGTTTTATTGCCACTGTTATAAAAGCGTTCAATTACATATTTACAACATTAGCATAAAATACTCTAGGAGCTCGCTCATACAAACGCCTATATTAATTTTATTTTTTTCTTACTTTTACGCTATATCTTACCAAAAGAGGTTATACAATTATTAGATTTTTAAGTCGAATTTCTTGATTCAGTGGCTAGTATTGACTCCCAGATAATGTTATAGTAAAATAACTTTTTTGTAAACATATTATATCGTAGTAAATAGTATCATAATTATTTCTGATTTCCTTTTTGACATAATTAACATTATAAGAATAATTTAGTTACCTCCCAATAAAACTATAACTAGATTATGATTTGTATAACAACAGTACACAAACAAAACTGCTTAATGCACGCTAAAGCATACAATAAGTGAAGACCGGGTCAAAGTAAAAAACGAACTTCTTTATATTGACTCGGGCCTGGGTGTTTTGGTACCATTATTGTTGTCTAAATACCATAACACAAGTGCTTTAGCTATATAGGTTGACATCCTAATTATATTGCGACGATACTTTGTTTGTGTTTTTGTGTGTGTGTGTGTGTGTGTGTTTGTGTGTGTGTTTGTTACCATATTGTCTCGCTAACCTAACATTGCAAAATAAACTTGCCCTTACGTACCAAAAACAATACGATAGCGTGTTTCTACGCACTGCAGCGCCATCTAGTAATAATAATTATAATTCTTATATTCACACCAATTAGCCTAGCCCAAAGTAAGCACTGTACGGCTTGTCTTATGGGAGAGGTACAGAATTATATTTTTATAAAAATAACTTTCGTAAGTTTGGAGCGCTTTCATAACATCGCAGTCATTGGATGGGCGAGCAAAACTATTATGGTCTCGAATTACTTCGTGCATAAAAATAGACATTGTCCCGATTGCATCTGCAGTAATTGCGTTTAATTTATCTCTACCTACCAATCTACCAACCTAAATCGATGCCGTCATACCTATTCTTCCTATGGTGTTTTCATCGGTAGGGACCGTTACAGTAGAAAATTAATATGATTTAATTCGAGCCTTATTTTTATCTTATAGAGAAGACGCATGATTAAAGTTCATTGATACCTCTGTTTATATTCCGAAATAGTAATCTGATGTAATATTTTGATAAATAGGAAAAAATCTTAAATAAACCTTTGTTTCCAAAAAGTTTTTATTGCTACTGTATTGATAGCTATTTTTGTGCCTCCAAGGTTTTGCTTTGTAAATAAAAATCCAGATACACTATAATTACGTTTCAAATAAGGTAATTAACCTAAAATCTATTAATTAAATGTTTATACCTTAGGAAAAGTTAAGTTCAATTTGTTTTTATTAAAAGGTTTCCGACATAATTAGATGGACTAAGTACTTGGTTAGGAACACAAATAGAGTACGTACACATTTTTAGAACTTAAAAAAAAACAGCCAACGTTTTCACATTTTTAAGTATATTTTGAAGGTTTTAATGCGAGTTTTTGATTAACTTTTGCAGCAGTATAACGAAATTTCATGCAGTGATTTGACAAAGTTTTTATTACTTGTAATGTTACTTTTGCCTAAGGATCTGTTTCGTTATAATACAAACAAAATATAATGGTTTTATTGGTGTATTCTGCAAATAGTAAAACCTCTCTACTTCTAATATTTCTTTACTTAAATAAAACGCCCTTTTACTTCATACAAACGTGACCGCAAGAGTCGACTTATTGTTTAAAAATAAGTGTTTTACGCACGTTTCTAGCAATTTTAGGCCGTGAGGCCTCTTTTGGGGAATGAAAGGATATTTTTTGCGATAAAGAAATTTAATTAACTTAAAAATATCGCATATTTATAAAATAAGAATATATTTTGTCATTATTCTATAGTTAAACTGAGACATTGTAAATTCGTCATAATCTATGGCAGTGCAATTTTGACAATTTAAAAAAAAGTCTATTATTTTAACAGTATAATGAAATAATCTAAATATAATTGAAAATTTGCTTTATTGAAAGCTCAAAATGGTTTTGATTTGTGATGAGATATCGATTTAATTTTGATATGATTAAATAAAATGTATAATCGTTAACAAGTTCGTCAATATGAAACAAAATTAATACACGTTTTGGGCCATTATATAAACACGATTTCGTAGAGAATATTATTTTTATCAGATAAATAGGTAGGAATTTGTACTCGAAATAGGTTAGACTATTTATCTTATTCAATTTCGTAAAACGACTTAAGCTCACTGCGACAAGGTAAATAAATTAAAACTTTTTTTTATCTAATGAAATTTTTACTAGAAAAAATTTACGTTTTTCTCTGGGGTCACACCAATATAAACTTTGATAAATTGAGGCTCACAAAATGTTTTATAGCCCCATATTATGTTTTGAAGCCCCAAATGTTCGAAGGTCTTACTTCATAAAGTTGTTGGCTTTGCATACTTATTTTATTATTTGCCTCTTTATATGGTGCTTTTTGTTTTATTCTGTTACATGACACGAGTTTTTAGTATTAATACTTTGGTTTATAACTTAAAAATGAGATATTTTCATTTCTACTCAGCCTTATATATTATTATATAATTAGTATTATATATCATCTTATCTTGTTTTCAACTGTGAAAGATTATTACATCGAACCGAGCAAATTTTTAAAATTATATCTAGTTACATTAAAACCTATAACCGGAAACAAACATCACTATCATACGTCAAACAAAAGAAACAATTTATCAAGTAAATTAAATTAAGGCCGCAAAGTTGCCTGTCGGTCTTCTACAGAAAATACTTTAGAGAGTGTACTCAGCAACTGCATGTGCTCATACCGCCATCTCCCTTTTTCCATCGGACATCCAGGCGCTGTGCGAGCTACCACCGTTGGTTGGTTGCTATTCCTACCTGTCGCACCAAGCCCTTTAGAATATCTTTTACAAAGAACAGCTAAGTAGTGGAATTCCTTCCCTGCGTCTGTATTTCCGGGTACTTATAACCTTTTGGGTTGGCTCGTTCCATTATGGACTATCTTGACCCGGCTTGATTGGAATCTAGAGCTAACCCATTCAAAATAAAAATAAAAAGTTCAAAAGTCTCAAACTACTTAACGTACCGCTTTATCCGTATTCCAGAGTATTGATACCATTAATTGGCGTTTAGAAACCTCGTTTAGCGATTTAAATATTCTTGATTTCACTTCGCTTAAATTAGTGAAATTGTCAAAAGACATTTATACTCTTATGCCAAAGATCGACTTTTGCGTAGTACGGTTTTCACCATGCCTCTTTAATATACAGCCCTTGTTATCGCATTAAGATTGAGAAAGGAAGGCTCCTGTATAATTCTTGTCCATTTCACGACAGCTTCATGACCTTTAGACCTTTTATTAGCAACTTTATGATGCTACAGGCCGGATTAGACATTGCACCGTGTTGCCAAACGATAATAAAAATGTTATGGTTTCGTTAATTTCCCGTTGTATATGTGGGCCATTTTATATTATGGACAATAATTGAATATGAAAAATTTATTGCACTATTGGACAATTATAAAAAAGTTAATCATATTTGTAATCGTCGAAACGACGAATTCTCGATGCAAAGAATATTCTTCTATAAAAATGCAGAAATCAAAACGCCATATACTCTTATGAGTCATGGTAACGTCAAAAAAATTTTGATGCCATATTTTAGTGGTTAGTACCCCTAACCAATAAACTATCCTTATGAACTTATTTCAAATAATATCAAATGAAAGTTTATAATATTTGTAAAGTGGTGGGAAAAAGGCGTATGAGCCTATGAAGCTACAAAACTAATTAAAAATGATTTCATTGTTTGCTATTATATATTATTAACTATATTTCTTTACAAACCGAGCGTTTTGACGTTTAAAAATTAATATCAATCGAGAAAAATATATCCCAAATTCACATGAAACTGAGTGACTAAAACAATCAAGAGCGTGAAAAGGCAAGAGCTTTTAAACTAGACAAGGATCTAGTAAAGAGGAACTCTAGGTAAATCTCTAAGGACGAAAATATATAAATAAATAATTTAAGCATCCAAGTCCCAGTAATGAGAGTCCTCTCTGTAACCTTAATTTTTATTTAGCCACATTTAACTAGGCCAAGGCATTTTTTCATTTTTAATTAAAATTGTGGCATTTGTTGTGATTCCCGCATGAGCCTTAATTGAAAATCGAACGTCAAAATGATTCCATTTTATTTTTTTACATCTTTAGAATGGCAGCATTAATCTAACTTAATATGTACGTCAAAATTAAATAATGTTCTTCTCAGTATTTCGCAGAAGCGATGCAAGTGAATCAACAGTAATTTGTGATTTCATGGAATTACGTGCTTTTTTAATTTATAAGTCATTATTTTATTAAATTGAGTAGCATAAAATGTCATCAGAAAATCTTTTCAATGTATTTAAAGTTATTTATTAATGAAATGACGAAAGCTTTTATGGAGAAAAAATTAATTATTTCGTATCAGGGTTAACTTCCAGTAACATCATCGTTACTGGAATCATGGTGATTTGATAAATTACTATTTCGAAAACTAAATAAAAAAAACGTTAATATTTTTAAGTTATCTTTTGTGGTTGCATTTGCGAAAAGTAGATTAAATTTCACAACGGATACAGGAGGAACTGTATCCGTTGTGTGCTCAAGTAGTACTAAGCGCACAAACAGACAGACAAAGATAGCGAATAATTATACGACACCAATATATTTTATGATAGATTAATTTTGTAATTACAAAATGAAATATTCTAACAATTGGTTCCTCAAAAATATCAATGTTTATTTATTTATTTTTAATATTTATTTTTCTTGGCAGTGGTTTTTGATCACCAGCACAATGTATTAAAAAAATCACGTATTGCGTAGATTAAATGTTCGTCTTAACATCCACGCATTCTGAGGCAACTTAGCCGAATTTCGAACATTGAGTATCGAGTAATGTACTTATCTAAATTTTATAATTTTTGTTAAATAGTGAATGCAACATTTTCCATCCATCAGTTGGCAGTACCTAAAAATATAAGTTGGCAGCACTGTACTTTCTCATTGTCATTCTCTTAACGTTTTTGCCGCCTAAATTCATTCACTTTGTTGCATTAAATACTTTTGACTATTACTAAAGTAATCACAAATCCTAAAATTTTTGCTGAGACAGAATTTGTCACAAGTGGTAGATAATCGAATAATCTTCAGCAAAGTATCACTAATCACATTCCAACAGCAGTAATGAAGTGCCAACCTTGCCATGCCAAGCGACCTTTTCTGCATTGCCTATAGAGGGATAGAAGAAGTGAAGGCTCGCTTAATTTTACTATAAAAATAAATCATACAGTTGAGTTTATACTACTTGCTAGCATAATCATAATTTATCATATTTGTTTAAGTAAAGCTAAAACTGTGACCAAAAAAACGTAAACCGAACGTGCCATTGCAGCAGCCGGCGTACAAGTAGCAGGTATACTTAGATACCTTTCGCCATATTAGGTGAAAAGGTAGAAAGAAAAAGGCTGCAAGACTACAAGCTTGGTTACATCATTAGGTATAATACTCCATTCCCCGCGTCAAAAAAAAACAAAAAAAGGTTTATAATTTTTATATATTTTATGCATTTTCAATGCGATCTTATAAGATAAATTATTATAATAGAAAAATAATAGAAAAAATCGACTCGGGTCACAAGTGAATCTCAGGCGGGAGAGATTCACTTGTGACCCGAGTCGATCACAACAATCACAACAATCGATTAAACATTTTTACAAATGTTTAATCGATTGACCAAACATTTGTAAAAATGTTTCTTTCGAATACGAGAGGATGTTCCTCTCATTGATGAAACAACGCTGGCCTACAGCGTAAAATCAGGAATGTACTAGAAAATTTCGACGAGTGTTCGCAAGGCTCGGCAGCTCAATTGGGAGAGCATTGGACCGGATTTCCAAAGGTTGCGGGTTCGTTTCCCGCCTGAGATTCACTTGTGACCCGAGTCGATTTTTTTTTTTTTTTTCTATTATTTTTCTATTATAATAATTTATCTTATAAGATCGCATTGAAAATGCATAAAATATATAAAAATTATAAATCTAACATGGCTGTTTCATCTTAATCGATTGACCAAACATTTGTAAAAATGTTTCTTTCGAATACGAGAGGATGTTCCTCTCATTGATGAAACAACGCTGGCCTACAGCGTAAAATCAGGAATGTACTAGAAAATTTCGACGAGTGTTCGCAAGGCTCGGTAGCTCAATTGGGAGAGCATTGGACCGGATTTCCAAAAAAAGGTATTTATACTCCAATATGAATCATAATTTTGTATTAAAAAAAGTAAGGAGTATGATTTTTTTAGCTTAATTTGACAGGAGGAAACATTGTGGCAAAAGTTTACGTGGAATTAAACAGTTCAAAGTAATCTAGGATAATTGGCGATTGTGCGAAAATGTGTAAGGTGAATATCTGTTTCAACGAAGAAATTAGGCGATCAAATATATATTTAAAAATAACAGACTGAAGATATACTTTAATAGATGACACTACTGCTATTTTGAATTAGCGCTAATATGATGCTGAAAATAGCACAAGGAGAAAAACATATTTTTACAACACACATTATAGTGTAATTTAATGCATACTTATATTGACAAAATCTTTAGTTGAGGAAATCTAAATTATATCATAATTATCTTTACGCTCGCAAGTTCGTCCGTGTGAAAATAGATCGTAACATTTCTACAACAAATTAAACTTGTGTAGCTCGCGAAGTAGAAATAAAAATACGATATATGCAACCCAAGGAAATAACAATATATCTTCAGAACACTTTTGTAACAATTATTTCTCTATATTAAATAAAGATACATTTTCGAATAAAAAATGTCGGTGCAATTAACTTCGCCAAATGAAAGGCTGAGTTGGAGTGAAAATAGGCAAATTACATTGCATTTTTTTGCATTCATAATGCCATATTTCTATAAGATTTAAATTACGCCTAAAAGAACAAGCACATTTCCAAGCCCACCTGAAAGCTTTTTTTGTATCAAAAAAATTAAAATATTACATTACATTTATTTTAATAACAAAAGAGAAAAAGTTTGCGAAAACTTGCAATGTGCTTTGTTATTTTTTAGAATCGGCATGCAAAGATTTTCTTTTAATTTATCACTCGTAAAAACCAGTAACGTAAAACAAACATTCGAAACTCCAATAGCACTTTACTCTTTTTAGCCGGCTCTCTCTGATATTAACACTGAGTTAGTGGAACTAAACTGAAGATACACACGAAAGACATGTATGGTAGGGAGGGGGAAAGGCGTTCACTTAAGGAAAACATGGTGTTTTTTTTTTAATTATTTATTATAAATCAAAATTAAGAAGTGTAACAAAGTCTTTAATTATCGAGCAATCAACAAATAAACAACAAAAGCATACATCTTTGAACTACTAATAGTAGGGAAACATTATTAAAAAGAAACTTGTTTGAGCGGCATTGCCCCTGGCTTTGGGTAACGCCGTTCAGGGTACGGGGTAATAACGCTCAAACATATTTTTTGGAATGTCACATGTAAGATACATTTTATAGAAATAAATATTTATGAGATCAATTCTTTAAGCTTATAGCTTCAGCTTTGCGTCTAGAAACTGAAAGATTGCGTCTCATAAAGGCGTGTACCCAATCCAATCCAGCTGGTTTGCTGCTTTGATCAATTTTTTTTTTGATATTGTTGAGCTCAGCATATTTATAAACAAGTTTACGCAAATCTGCGACATTGAGTCCATAGAACAGCGAACCCAACAACTCAACTTGTTCGGCCACTTCAGTTTCTTGCTGTTGGGTGAAAACGGATTTGGGTTGCTCATAATTTCATTTGTCAGCGGTGGTCCTTAGACGGTGGTCCTTTGACGATTTCTTGGCATATCTACAACAATAAAAAATAAGTCACAAGGGGTATAACCCCAAACGGTCGTTTTGTAATTAATTTCAATTTATAAAAAAATCATACGTATTTGTTGATAATTGCTTACATAATCATAAAAAAGAGTAGTTATACTATCAATAAAGTAAAATAAATAATTTAATAAGGATTAAAGTTTTGGACTTACCGACAAAAAACACGTAACCAAAAATTAGATCAGCGCGGCCGCAAACGAAGAAACGCACTTCACGATCACATGACACAAGCTGACTGTCGGTTTGCATCGTTGTCTGTTAGAGACCCCCTCCCTATGCACTTCACGCGATGTGGCGTGTTGCTGAGTTAAATTTTGACAGAGTTACAGAGGTGAGCGCCATTACCCATTGAGCGGTATTCCTCCTCCCTACCCTAATAACATAATTAAACGTAAAGATTTTTTGTTTCTTCTTTCCACATCACATTTTGCACATGTCTTACTATAACAAATAACGAAACAGGGTAGACTTGTATAACTTTGGACTCAGTTATATCCTAGAGCTATATCCCACACCGGACTAGTCCAGATTTAACAAACAAATGTGGATATGGACAAGTATAATATAATGTTGGCAGGATATACCTCGTGATTCGATACGGTTAATAAGATAAGATTACAGTACTGTCATGTAATCTTTTAATAAATTTTATTGGAATAGGCTTCAGATAGCACTGAGTTAAACCTTAGTAGTTTTTTGTGACTAGTATCCTAAGCGTATGTATTTATTTTGTCAAAACGATAAAAGACTAATAGTCCGGATATGGATATACTGAGACTGGATTATTTGAACAGATGTGGATATGTATAAATTAAATGTTAGCTGGATATATCTTGTGATTTAAATTTTTGACGACCGTTTGGTGCAACGGTAGCGATCCTGCCTTTCGCACCGACAGTCCTGGGTTCGAATCCCGGTAGGGGCAGATGTTTGTATGATGAATACGAGCATTTGTACCTGAGTCATGGGTGTTTATATATATTTCTATGAATATTACATATCTATGTATCATATATGTATGTCTATCCGTTACCCTAGTATCCATAACACAAGCCTTACAGTGCTTACTTTGGGCTAGGCTAATTGGTGTGAATGTAGGAAATATTTATTTATTTATTTATTTTATTTAATACGGATTGAATAAATTAGAGTAGTCCGGATATATTAAGCGGATATGGATATACTAACTGGACATATCTTTTTTCGGAAGAATATACGGCAACTTCAATCTTTGTCCAGAGTCACTTAGCTCATATCTAAAAAAAGAGTATACCAACTAAACTAACCAACTACGACAAAACAACGAAATTAAATAAAAATAAAGACAAGTAATGTGTATCAAGCTTCTGTGAAATCTAAACACCTCAATTTAGAATATTTATTCATATGGTAGATATACATACAGTATCTAGCGGGATTTGAAGGAGATGAAAACACCGGGACAGCATAAATTTTTCTGAAATAAAATAAGTTAGGTTAGGTATTGTAGGTGGTAAGACATGTATTTAAAATTTCAATCCCTAAAGAGTAACAATAGGTGGATGAGGATAAAGGTCGTAATTAATGAAACCTCGAAATTTTGATGTTACAAATGTAAAAATTGGTTCACTCTTAGAAACAAAAGTTTATTCTATCACTTTATTTTTTTTCCTTAACTTTAAAAATGAAGAAGTCACACAAAATTTTAAGCTTAAACACTCAGCGGTGTCGGCTGTGCATTAATCGATTAGTATATAGGCAATGCCCGCGGTACGCATCATGTTGTTACAAAAGAGATTTGTGTTATAAATTAGGTTTGAAAAAACTTGAGTACTCACTAACTTTAGCAGAGCTGGCGAGACTCTAAATAAGATGGGAGATTAAAGTTTAGAGTCTTTTCAATAAGCGCTAAAGTACTTTTGTCATAGAACTGAGTCATCGAAGAGTCATACAGACTTTTAAAGGGTAAGAAATTTGTGTCTTTAAGTCCTGTCCTTTAGGTTTTTGCAAAGTCTTTTTGTGGCAAGATGAAGTTCAGGAAAAGTGAGTCTAGTTTTTACCAAAAGGACTCAGAAAATTTTAGGTCTTTCTAACAATATTACAAAGGAATGGGATTTTTTTTATCGTTAATGTACTGTTCTGAATGCTATAAGCACACAACGTCAAAATAATTCAACCTGGATATGGAAAGTCCACAATCTCGCAATACCTTCATACCTCCAGCGAATCTACCATCGAATAAACATCCCTATAATCAGCTAATCTAGCATATCTCAGGATTAAGCATAACAGAACTAGGCAAATCGTGGCTCAGCAGAGGCGGAGAAGCCGAATTTGCGCCTATAATCGCCGATGCGGGATTTAGATTCGCAATTTGGAATCCCGGGATTTCAGCAAATCCCGTGTCTGGCGACGCCACGTAATTCCTGAGCAGTAGTTTGTTTCGGTTCGTCGATATGCACAGTTGCGGTTGAATATGTTACATATATTGATATCGCCCAAACATTTTATTATGCACCCTATTTTTAGTGGAACAGTGTTGAAATTCAAATATTTAGTGAAATCTTTAAGTTAGTTTCAGTTCTCTTATCTATCTACCTTAGTTACCGTTTCGATACAGGCAGCACTTGTTAGGTATACTATTATTTTGGAAAATTAACTTATTTGAGAAATAGTAATTGCTAAAAGTGTTTTTTTTTTTTATTATTAAACACATATTTGTTTACTGGGAGTATTAATACTCTTAACGTATCCGCGACAAATTAATAGCCATATGAAACTTAGTAACATTACATAAAAGAATTGATGGAAAACAACTTTTTTTAATGTGATGTACGTAGCATCATACGCAATATAATACACGTATACTGCATATGCAAAATAGATTATCTATGTATGTTTATTATGAGAAATGGATAACCTATAAACATATTTTATACACAATTTCATAAGAAAACTTAAAAAATATATAATTTAATCTTAAATAGCTCTAAATCATCCTATTTCCCAGTAATAGTATACAACAAAACAACAATCGAAATCATGGGATAAAATTCATAGCTCTTGTTGTCATCACGGACCTTTTAACGCCTAATACAAAAGTAAAATGTGTATTTATAAACATTTAGCTAAGTAGGTATGTCTAAGTGGGTCGAAACACGTGTACTCGTAAGCTGGGATTGTATCAAGCAATAAATGAAAACACCGTGATTTGAATTTTAGGTGATGCCAGTATTTTTACCTTTTGCTATTTGTTTCTTCTTTTTTTATTCGTCGATTCCATTACAATATCATTCTACTACAAAATCAAAGGAACATCAAATTCGAATTGTGCATTACAAATGATGTTCCAGAAGTTTTCACTGCAATGAGCAACAAGCGTCCATTTCGTCCACGCGGGTCAATAGGATGCGCACGCGCATTTTCGCTCAAAACGAGGCACTTCCTGGATGTCAAATCGATCAAAGTCTTGGATCACCATTCTCACAGTCGCTATCTAGCACGGTGTGAATTTTTTCTATTCCCTAAAATACAAAATAACGCAGCGATTTCGTCTTTTTCAGCGCAGGCAGTTGCACTGACGGGCGGACGGTGAACTAAAAGAATTGTTGCAAAAATCGGTTCAGACCCATAACACCTAGTTTAGAAGTAAAGAGTGAAGAGATTAGTTGGTTTCCAGTTTCTCAAAACCTGAGTCTTCAGACATGTCACATGAAAAGGGAAAACTGTACTACGCTTTACATGTAGTGTTAGATAAGAATGTAATGTTAGGCAGTTGATATTTTATTAAATTAATAAAAAAATGTCTAAGGTTGATGTTACTATTTAATATTACTACAAAAGACTAAATGTAAAGAAAGTTAATAAAAGTTTTACACTTAAACAAATAAAGATTAAAACATAGTTCCCTCCTCTTAATCAAAACTTTACTGTAAGAAAAGAAAGCTTTTCACATACACTTCACAATACAATTAGATTTGTTCCGCGACATTGGATTAAGATTAAACAACAACTTTAATCCCCTCGGGAGCTGTTTTTTTCCGAAACAATCGTGTCTTTGATGTAGGAACAAATGTTAGGGTGAAATTCTTTGGAAGAATATAAATGCATACTGTAGCGTATCTATGACATAAAGAAGTATTTTTGTGGGATAGAAAGTTAAAAATTGTCATAAATAACATTTTTCTATAAGTGTAAATACAGAAAAATCTCCAATAAAAACAAATTCAATCAATTTCCAAACTGCCAAATTATTATATCTTTAGGTTTTGGAAGTCGTAAAAGTTGTAAGCATGTATACGCTCAAAGTGATTTAGCGGAAGTATTTACTATATCGCCCATGCATCAGCATTTTTATTTGCTTTTCTATTTATACCTGAAACGTGTAAATATAACAAATTACCTCTGCTGACGGTACAATTTCATTTCGTTTATCAAATTGCAATTAAATAACATAAAGTACAAAAGTATTCCACAATAAACAACCAAAACAAGAATTAATGATTCCCTTATAATTTTACCTGTTTATGAAATATTTGCAAGCTGTAATGCGAATGGTATTCAAAAAGAATTTCCTTAAGTAAGTTAAGATGGATTTCTGTAACTTCTCTTGCCCGTATTTACAAAGAAAATGATGAATTTAAGATATTCATAGCGAATATTTGATTCTTCGCTGGTGCCGTACATTATTCATGGGCTTAATCTTACGCCGTATTTTTACCCGTGTTGAAAAAACTGTTAGATAAATCTGACAGACACAATATTGTAAATTATAATGCATATAAAACGAACGGAAAATCTTCGCAAATTCTTTACTTGTCGTCGTAACACAAAGGTTTACTAAAGGCATTGCTATGAGTACTCTGGCAGATTAAGTACTCTTTAAATTAAATGATGGCTAAAAAGATTTTCTCTCTTATTTTACTTTCCTCAAAAAACTTAATAAATAATGGCTATTTTTCATCTGCGCGTGACCATAACTGTACAGACAGATCAAAGTGGCTCCGATGAAGTCTTATAGTAAATAGAAAGCTTCGAATACAACGCTAATGGTGAGAAGCTTTGCAACATTAAGTTGTATTGATGCAGAAAAGTGTTATTTTAGTTAACAAAATAATAAATATATCAAATTCTTTTTATTAAAAAAATAGCTAAAACGCTCGACAACAATCAGCATTAAACAACATAAATGAGTCTTCAGTTCAGTTCATGATTTGATTGTGATGAATGATGCTTTAAACTAATTTATGAAAGATCGATGATCAATGGATTAATATAAAAAAGAAACAATCGTTCCCCTAGATTTCAGCAAAGGTGATCAAGTTTAAAATAATTTCTTGCGAGTATGCTTAATAACATCTTCCACTGTTTTATTTCAATGACAACACGAATGTATGTTCACGAACGCTTTATGAAAGTTTATTTTTTTACAATCCATTTTTATTGCACATATCGGGAACAACACTAAATTTAACTAATTTTAAGAATAGTTTAACTACCATTATTGTGAACCCTTACGCTCCCGCCAATATTTTGGTCAACCATAGATAGAACTTTTCCAATGCGTAGTCAATATTTCCATATCTAACAAATCACAATTTGAACCACCATCCGGACCCGGAGCCATTAGGGACCGATCGGGAATAGACTTATGCAACGCTGCAGTAACGTATATAAAGTATTGAGCCTAAATGCGATTTTAATGCCCCCAAATGCAACCTACCCGTGTTTCATACCTTACCATGTGTCGCTTTATTATGCAAACTTATTTATTTATTTCAGAAAAATACATGCAGTCTTACAGACTAAAATATCCAAAACACCAGCAAGTTAGAATGAATGTTAACTCACAATTAACCCCACCATACCACTCGCACTGGCGGTTAAAATAGAATGAGAGCTGAGTAAAATTTTTAAAAGGTAACGTTTTCAGGCTTGCTATTACATGTGAGGAAAGATTTTAAATTGAGAACTTGTTCTAATCCCTACTAATATTATAAATGTGAATGTAAGATTGTTTGTTATGCTTTCACGCAAAAACTACTAAACCGATCATCATTAAACTCCGTACATATATTCTTGGAGGTATTAGAAGTAACATAGGATACTTTTTATTGCAAAAAAGATTGCGGGTGAAGCCGCGGGTAAAAGCTAGTATTACATATATTGATTCAAACCGGATAATAAAGTTTGCACATTCAGTGCAGAACTTATACTCAGGCTGAGGCTAAAATTTAAACACAAAGACACTGAGATTTAAACTATGAGGAGAGTGCTAGTACCCGTGCGATACGCTTTAGCCTTCCTTTACTCACTTGATTTAATAACGATCAAATAAGTAATGAATATCTTAATGTTATATTTTTGTTTTTCTACAATCACATCATTCAAGTGTTTCGTTTCTGAAATTCCTTCTTGTATTTGCATAGTCTTAAATGTAAGCCTCACGTTAAATATTTACTGCGTAAAATCCAAAGAAATTGTGATCGGCTTTGAATGGCTAGGCTTATAATTTTACCAATAAAAAATAGGAATATGTAAAAATATATTCTATTTTCGGTTCATAAATTAATAAGTATTTGATTTTTTGTCTCTGTCTCAGAAATTTTGTTTGGAATAGACTTATTTAGCGAGAGGTAGGTACGAAAAAATAAAAAATCTAACAAAGCATAAAGTATAATATAAAAATACAATCAAACCATTTTTTCCCAGTACTGAACCTCAGCATCAATATTTAAAGTATCTTACCCGTAACATTTATTAAACTTGAAGAATTATTTATTCTTAGTGGCGAAAACAATGACTTTTCACTTACCAAAATATCCCAATATCATAGCAGACAAACGCAATTAATCAAACAGTCGCATTTCCAAACAATGGTAGGGGCCACAGAATAGGTCTATAGCAAGAAATAATCGCCTTCCAAACGGCTGAAACAAAGTTATTGTTTTGTAGATGCCCATAATAAAGCGCATAGTGGGCCCGTTAACTACCACTATAGTCCGTTTTTTTTAGCATTAGAAAGAACAAAATTTGGGTACTTTATTGTACACACATAATGTAACAAGCAAAACGTAACATCGTGAAAAGTTTACACTAAAAATACTTTCAGAAGCAGAAGTTGCAAACTTGTGAAACGAAACGTTGGTCAGTTTGACACGACAAAATTAAAAAGTACATGCCGATTGTAATATTAGGGGTTAAAGTATGAAATTGCCGATTTGTACTGAAAATCTATATTGTTTATTTTTTAAATTTTTAACAAATTTATTTAATCAAAATAGTTGCCATTATTATCTATACATTGCTGCCATCTAATGGGAAGGTCATTAATGCCTTTGCGATAGAATTCCGACGATCTAGACTGCACAAACTGTGTGAAAGCATTTTGTACTGCCTCCTGGGAAGAAAACTTCTTGTCACGTAGATAATTGTCCAAATCACGAAAAAAATGGTAGTCCGTTGGAGCAAGGTCTGGTGAATACGGAGGATGACGAATGGTTTCTAACTGCAGTTCCTGAAGGGTCAAAATGGTTTCTCGTGCTGTGTGAGGTCTCGCGTTGTCGTGGAGCAATAATGGTGAAGATCGATTCATGAGTCGGGGCTGTTTTACTGCTAGTTTTGTCAACATGGTTCGGAGTTCGGCACAATAGACATCTGCCGTTATTGCTTGACCAGATCGGAGAAAACTATAGTGAATAACACCATGCTGAGACCACCAAACAGTTACCATTACCTTTTTATTGGTAAGTTTTGCTTTAGGACACTGTTGTGGCATTTGACCTGGGGTCAGCCATTGCATTTTTCTTTTCCGGTTATCATAAAGAATCCACTTTTCATCACATGTTACAATTCGATCCAATATTCCTTCATTTCTGTACCGGTTCAACAAGGCAACACAAGTTTCAACACGCGTTTCTTTCTGCAGATCAGTCAAATCATGAGGCACCCATTTTTCGTATTTTTTTATTTTATTGATTTGACGCAAGTGAGTCAATATTGTGGGTAAGGTAACGTTAAACCATGCCGCTAATTCCTGGGTACTTTGACTAGGATCGGCTTCCACTATCTCTCTTAATTCATCGTTATTTACCTGTGTGGGCGGTCTTCCTCGTGGCTCGTTCTTTAAGTCGAAATTTCCATCACGAAAGCGTTTAAACCAAAATCGCACGGTGCGTTCATTAGTAGACCCCTCTCCAAACGCAGCATTGATATTGCGGGCTGTTTCTGCCGCGTTAGTTCCGCGTCGGAACTCGTATTCAAAAATAACTCGAATTTTCGCAGTATCCATCTTTCTTGTCTAAATTGAATAACAAAAACAATTGAAAGTCGATATTCAAATGTTTTACATTTTTTAAAAAAAGAACATCATAGAAACCATTTAAAAAAAGTTTCATTCGAAAACCTCAAACCATGAAGATTCTATGTCAATTCAAAGAACCTATTGCAATAAAACGGCAATTTCATACTTTAACCCCTATTACGTACCATATTAGGTGATTTTTAAAATGGTCGCTTAACATGGCCGCCATTTGCAACAATAGCGGTAAATGTCAACGTCTGCATTTATCTGTTTTGACTATTTGCTTTGGTTTATTTTTCAGTTTCTATTGTTTTTGTTGAAGTTTTTTGTTAAAAGTTTTTGTTGTTATTTGTTATTTAATCTGTTCAACAATGGACGAGCCTGAAGCCGGTCAAAGTGGACTCCAGCACAAGGTTAGCCACCACTGCTTCTTTGTTTACATAATTTCTAATGCTAAAAAAAATGGACTATAAGTGCTTCGGAGCCCAGAAGTTCTCTTTGTAAAAAAAATCAACGTCATAGCTTTTATTCGGAAAGTTTGCGGAGCTTTTTTTATACCGCCGAATTGATTGGGATTTTTTTTAAATATCACCGACTTATAATCCGCTTTCTGTGAAGCGATCAGTAAAGTTTTCACAATGCCAATTTTTGTCGTTTATGAATTTGTAAAGGGAGCGTATCGGAGCTTTTTCCCGAGTACGAACGCTCTCCTTGACGCCTTGTTAATTATGCTTAACAGAATAATTTAGTTAAATTATATCACTACGTAATCCAAAAATTAATCTAATAAGGAAATAACATTGGAATAATTTGAAAATAAACCAAATCATCAACATCACCAGACTAATAAAACGATTTTTTTATGTAATAGAACTGAAATGAATACAAATATTATTACTCTTTATTTAATGTATGTTAGAAGGTATTTTATCAGTTCACAAAGAGTTTCTGGGAAATTAATGATGTTGTCTGAATGATCGATGATCTACGTAAAAAGTGAATTACGTATTGTTACTTTATCAACAAATGTTCGTGTGTATCACGATGCTAACATCTTCATCGAAAGCGATTATTGTATCGTTTTCGATAATAAAAGGCAGGAGCATCAATCATCGTGTTATGTGAAGTACGAAAAATTAATATCATTAAATTAATATGTCCCATATCCCAAAGTAGTAATTTTTATAATTACTTTCTTGTTAGTATGGTTATTACGTTATGGTCTCTCTAACGTTATGGTTAAATTCGGAGTTTATCTCTAAAGATAAACTCCGAATTTAACCAAAACCTTCCTATCAGTCGCACCAAGCGCTTCTCATCTTTTAAAATGCACACATCAAAGGAATGGAACTCCCTAGCTGCGTCTGTATTTCCGAGTACTTATAACCCGTCCGTTTTTAAAGCCAGGGTGAATAGGCACCTTCTGGGTTAGCTCGTTCCATCGTGGATCCTGTCTTGGCCCCAGGACATGGTTGGGATCAAGAATAAAAATATTAACACTAATGACCCCACATACATGATTTGAGATTATCTGTTCTAAAGAGAGCTAATTTGTTCACACATTTTTCATAATTTGTTTTTACCAATATAAAAAATACGCGAAATTAAAACCCTTCCTCCTGCTTCAACTGCAATTATGAGCATTGATTTCTTAATAGTATAATTATGAAGCAGAATTAAGACAAATCCTATTTATCTTCCATTGCAGACTCTAACTCTTTCCTCCACCTATTAATATGTATAATTTAGTCAAGCTCTACACATTAAACAATCGGCCAATAAATTGAACAGCATCCTTTGTCTTAATACGACAATTAAAGTCCAACCTCTGCCATATATTTCTCTACTAAAATAGTAACATAATTTTGGAAACTGTTCTCAGTGACACATGATATTGTAAAACTGTTACTATATGTTATTTATATAATTAAGAGTCTTTTGATTTTTTAAAGCTTAAGAAATATATTTTTTATGTTTATTCTGTGTTTCGAAACCATTGATTAGATTGTGATGAAACTTTGTTAAATTGTTGTATGCATATCAGAGAAAGTTTATATGTATACTCAGCATAAAAAGAGCAAAAAAGAGCATTGTAAAGCATGCCGAGTGCAGCTAGTATACCTACGATAAATCCATACCAGAAACGCTTTGAATATTTATAAAAACAACTCTAATACTCTGATAATTTAAATTAATAATTATATTTCTTATTCTAGTTTTGTAATAAAAAAAAAGATATTTTTTAAATAAATATTGAATTTCTTTACAAATAAATTGTCTTGGACAAGTTATTAACTTTCTTTCAATTAGTTGAAGAGCTTTTGTTTATTTTTTATCAATCATACAGTAAATGCCCTTAAACGCGTTTTCAGTAGTCACAGAACAATTAATTTATTAAACGTCTTCCCGTATTTGCGGTCAAAAAACTTTGCTCTAAGCAGGTGTGCAGTTTACAACTATACATATAAATTGAGATAATAATATTCTTTGTTCTTATTTTTTGTATATACCAATTTCTTCACTTACACTAAAAATAAATCCGACAATATACATATAAAAGAGGTCAAAGATTATTCGTGTTATATTCAAGTTCTTTTATAAAAGCCTACAACTTTGTCGCTTATAACCGTAAACATATTTGATATCGCTACTGCCGAATCTTTGCCTCAGAACACGGCTCCGCACACCCTGAACATGCCTCTATAACATAAGATGTTTTTTTTTGAAATTGTAGATTTCGCAGCTGAAAACCAAGCGGAATTGAAATAACTTATAAAGGCGGCAAAATAAGAAAAATATATTAAAGTCAATGATTGAAACAAAAATAATAAATAATCAATATAATTCTGTCAATTTTATTATTTAAATCCGTTCAATATTAACGGAAATTAACGTATAAGAAAAATTATAATTTTTATATTATATTCCAGTCCTTTTAGGATCCATACTAATTTTTTGTCAATTTATGTAGGGTTTCTAATCATTTATTATATGTTTGTAGATATACGATCAGACCTAGGATGTGATGCTTAGTTTATCAAATAAACTAAAAAGTCGATATTATAGTTTGAACATATAAAACTTGAATGTGATCGACTTTTTAGTAACAATAATAATATTATTCCTCATATTTAGATCTGGTTTATATTATCTACAGTGCTTATACAATGAAGTTGTCTCTTACAACAGCATCATGTAAGTGGAAAAGTCATAATGTAGAGCATGATATGCTGACGACGAAAATATCCTAAGCCGATATTGTTCAGAATGAATCAATCTAGCGATATTCAAATAAAGTCATACTTTTTTCGGCTTTATATCGGTTTACTAACATATTCTAAGGAATATTTTAATCTTAATATCGACTTATCCATAGAACAGAGTTCAATGTGATCATGTGATCATGACTAGTTTTTTAGCAAAATGAGACCTTATCTCATTAAATTAAATAAATAATTCTTATCAGAAAAAGAAAATGTTTTGACAAGAACATTGTTCTGAGAGAGGACATATCGACTCTTCCATAGAACAGAGTTCGATGTGATCATGACGCAAAAGCTAGTTTTTTAGCTAAATGAGATAAGGTCTCATTTAGCTAAAGAACTAGTAATGATCACATGATCACATCGAACTCTGTTCTATGGAAGAGTCGATATGTCCTCTCTCAGAACAATGTTCTTGTCAAAACATTTTCTTTTTCGGATAATTCTTTCCAATACAGTTATTGAGCCTTAAGTAACAAGAAAGCCTAGTAAAGGTATTAGAAATAGCTTGTAATTTAGATGGAGTCATTGAGCTGAAGGAATGACCTCACTGAACAAATTCTGCGTTTGTTTTCTGGCCTAAAAATCGCTTGGTATAAAATAAATATTATTTTTTAAGTTAACTTTAATTAGTTCAGTTACAATTCATTCTTCCTATGGGGTTTTCCACCAAAAGGAAATTTTGCGCCCAGCAGTTAGAAGATGAATAATCTGATGATGTGATGACATTACATATAATATCACAATTATATTTTAAGCGATATCTTTCACGACATAGGATGTTCAAGACATGCATTGCAAATACGGATCAACGGCGTTCTCCCATTTATTTTGTTTTGTGGATTTTTTTGCAGGTTTTATTATTAAATTTTATGATTTCTGCTCTCTATAAAGAGCAACTCTATTGAATATGAATATTCTTAAAATTGTTTAAAACCTTTTGAATACAATAATATCCTTATTAATATTTTCATAACTATTGTTGCTTGGATAATAGCAAGAAAAAATTGTACCTATTTAAAGTTCAACAAATCGCACGAAGAAAAAGTATCGTGAAAAACACATCTTATAAAAAATATCTTCTCATAATGGCAATTTCGTAATTAACGGCCTGACAGTATGATGCTACGCTATTCCACATCCAATAAGAGTCTAATTCCGGTCCAATAATCTTGTAATAAGATCGACACATGCAATCAAACAAAAAAGAAGAGATGAAGTAACAACATACGATCGACGAGTTTGTAAATAAGTACTAGGTTTATTTGCGTTTATTTTACCAAACAAAACCACAGGCTGCTGAAACTATTAATATTACTTTGAAATATTTGAAACTCCGCTAATAAAAATTATTTTACATTTAAAAAAAAGTTAAAAAGCCCGCGTTTTAGAATACGTAAAAAATATACTTCAATAAGTAGATGAAAGCGTAAGAACTTAATGGTAATTATACTATGATAGTATATAATAGAGATGGGCGTTATGGGTATTTTTTGAAAACCGGTACGTAACGGTTTTGAAATTTCCATAACGTTATTAAAAACCGTTTTCAGTTTTGGTTATCACAAAACTGAAAACGGTTTACAGCTTTTGACGAGATGGTTTGGCTACTGCAAAACAAATGAAGACGCAAACGAGTTTGTTAAAACTTAAATGTATGAACTAGTAATTTTTAATGTAATGTGAATAAATGAGAACTTAAAAACTTTTCTGGCGCATTTAAAAATCGTCATATTTACAATAATTTTTACTTCGATTTTTATTTATATTATTTTTGATAATTTATATTGTTTACGAAATAATTTGTTTTATTATGGCTAATATCTCTTTTTTGCGCAGTTACCCGTTCGTGGCAGCTCGGTTTTCAGTTTTGGTTGGTTATGAGAAAAACGATTTTATGTTTTGCGGTAACGTTACGTTTCTGTATGAAACTGAAAATGTTTTTAGTTACGTTTTGGTATAACGTTCTCATGCCTAGTATATAATAAAGCGCTGATTATTAGATGTCTGATAATTTTTTACCCAGAAATTCATAAAATACAAAAAATACCTATTTTTACCTTGCATTATTGATCCTAATTACCAATAATTTCAATATTTGGTACATTGACGACATGCTGTGTTCGAGTACCGTAAGGGGCAGATATTTGTGTGATGATTATGCATGTATTTCCGTTATCCCACACACAAACACAAACTAAAAGCCTGTCGCATTTATAATGTTACAAAAAAGTTTCTAGTCTCTCTATTTTATTACATTTATTGTTATACATAAATATAATAAATCATGATCCAACATTCAATATAGTTAATGCTGGAATTATGATTGAACGATCCCTACAATTCCTTTAAACTTCACGGTCATTAGGCATTTGGGCTGGGCAATAATTACATAAAGTGGTTTATTATATTTCGCTATTATTTTCGCTGGGATACTGTTTTCCACCTCTCTGGGAAACAATTGAAAGGGAAGATCTTATTGTGTATATCAAGTATTCAACTGCAGTTATAGATTCGAAAAACCGTTCTTGGAATATTCTGTTAATTGTACTGAAAGAAAAGTATAATGAATTGTAATACATTAATGAAAATTGTACACTTTTATGAATTATATTGAATTATTATCACTGATATATAATGTATAATATGTATAATACAAAGAAGGAGTAAATCGGAAATTACATTTTTTTCCATAAATTAATATTTATTTGCACTCATTAAGTCAAATACGTTAATATTAATTTTTAATAGCTATTCTCGATCATTTTTTCATTGAATACTAAATAAAAGCAGTTGACATTTCATACGATCTTTTATATGAGACATAATAATTTTTTGATCTAAACTTTAACATAACCTATTATTACTGCACTCGCCGACCGATGCTACTTTTTTTTAATAATCAAAGAACAATATATATATGAGGTTATATCGCTAATCAAATTCTTAAAATGTTAGAATTAATTACCTTTTTTGCTGCATTTGTTGTTGTAATAAACAATGGAAACCACATTAACTTTTCACTTCGTTCTATATACACTTGACAAAACAGCTTACGTGTAGGTTGTGTGCTGCCGCTGCCACTCTTCTACTTGGACGCATCGGCCGATGGAGTGGAAAAGAGATAGATACGTCACAAGCCGAACGCTTAGGCCGATCATGCCTCTGTATCGCTTGTTTCGTGCTCTCGCTTGCACGCTCGGCTCAGGCAACGTGGCAATGAGGAACGAGACATTGGGTCATGCTTTTTCGTGACTGCAGCCGGCGTTCTTCAATTTATATCACGTCAAAAAAATCATCAAAATCGAATGATAATTCGGAGTTCATCTTGGTCAAACACTGTGACAGGGCATTTATATATATATATATATATATATATATATATATATATATATATATAGTATAGATATAACTACGGAAAAAGCATTGACATTTAGCTGACAATTCAACAAATATGTCGACCTGTCATCTTACTTTAGTGTTCAATAAAGCAAGTTTGACATGATTTTCCGACAATACATTTCCGAGAAAATGTTTATGAAATCCTGCACGCACGGACAATTTTGACACATTTCTCAGAGTCTATGGCGATGTATGGTGATGCATGCATGTAGTGACATGAAAACTTGATAACTACATAGATTTTCGTAAAATGAAAAAATTTCACGGTAAGAAAAGTCACAAGACTTACACAAAAATAGTCACTATTTATTAAGGAAAGATTTTTTATAAGCTGATTCCAAAACATGTTTTTTCTCTACTTTAGCACTCCAATTTCTTTTTATTTTACGTTTTATTTATTTGTTCTAATGCAAACTCCCTACGTACTTCCATACAAACATTCAAACTCTCTTGGGGTTAAGTTTTACTAAAATTACTTCCTAATGTCATGTCAAAACAAAGCAACTGTTTGTTTAAATATCAATTCCTACAGAGGGTCTAAGTCTTACGCGTTCCGAAAAATCTTCTCTACAAAAATAATAATATTTCTTGCAATAAATCTGTTTCTAACCTCAGTCATTTCGGGTCGGTGTTTTGTTTTTGTGTGTTAACAGTAGACAATTTTGGTACCTAACTTATAATCAGAGCAATACTACGTAGATTGATAATTATTTAATCAGTTTGTTTACTTTTAAAATCCTACTATGTCTAAGAACATTAGGAAAATTATATGATAAATAAATAAATTGTAATACAGTCTATAATCACACCAATAAACATAATCCAAAGAAACTACTATAATGTTGTGTTATAAATACTAGGGTTACATAGAAATATACATAAATGACTCAGGAAATGCTCGTATACATTACACCACCTTCCAAGACACGAACCTGGGGACCGTTTGGCTTTGAAGGTGTGGTCACTCCGGCCGGGTCTGACTGGTCATCAACAATACAATACGATAAGCCTCATACGCTGTTTTTTCACTAAATCGCAAACACAGAATGTAAAAAAACGCCTTTATTCGGAAAACCAACGCTGTTCTCACATTAACCGCAAACCCATAACAATATCACAGCAAGGGAAAACAAAAAAGGCATTATGCCTATAAATAAATTAACTATCATATTTCACAAGGGGGTGTGAGAATATAAATCAGACTGTGAATGGCCGCTGGAAACGAACTCAGGACTTTGCTAGTGACGTTTTTGTGCAGCACAGTCAACGAACAAAAAGGCGACACGCCCTACGATAACGCCTTAAATAAAGGTCCCATAATGAGTTCGATGATGAGGCGCCACCTACACGAGTCTCTTGTCATAACGTAATCTCCATGAAACGATGATTATTCCACCATGTTATCGTCGCAACTTGTGACATATCCTTGCACGACAAGTTTTTGAATGTCCGTTTCAACCGCGCGGCCACCTCATAATATTTGATGAAACTTTGCCAGGAATTAGTGCTAATTTGTTACTTTACACACCTCTTTTCGTGAATTTGTTACAAAAATAACTAAGACGCTATCACAAAAAATAGGTGGCCGCTAGAACCGCCACTTGCCGTAGTCATCGTCCGTGATTACACAGAAACTATATAATGCAGATAGACGAATGATGCATCAAAAGAAAGGTCTTAATTTGTTCAATTTGTTACAAAAATAAAAAACGTGAAAACGTACATAAACAAAAAGTTATGCAATATTTAGTTTTCAGGTTATGAGTAGGTAGGTATGTCACCATAAATATCAAATTAATAGAGGCTAATGTGTATGGATAATTAGTTACTAATTTGTTACAGCGAATAAACGTAAAAAAATACTAGAAAGTGGGTTCAATAATTTGTTAGAGTCGATTTTAGTTGGCCGCTCGGACGGCAATATGCCTAAAATACAATGGCATTTATCTCGTTATTAAAAGTAGGTTTAAGCTTAGTTAGAGTACTAGACGACGGGTAACGTAACCTAGTTTAGATAAATATGGCGAATATAACTGCAGCATTCATATTTTAGAAAATATTTGCAAAAAACCGTAATATGAAACCGTATGAGAGTAGGGTGACTATGAATATATTAGTACAAAGACATGTTTTTAATGTTGTACTCTGTTTGAAGGAATATGCAGTTTTGCAGCCATATTGATGTCTATTGTTCTTAATTCTTTAAAGTATTTACTGATAAGATTTTCGTTTCATTGACATTCCGCAGGTGTTTTATGATGGCCACGATTCCCGAAAAAGGATCTCTTTTGTTTCCAAATTATTGTTAAAAATATTTGTCGGAAGGGGTTTAAAAAGCGATTATTGTCCGTTGTGAATATTGTCTGTCATTATTGTGCTGGATTTTGAAGTGTGTGCTCGTACGTATTTAATTCCCGTGATTTTCATACTACTAAGTTACAATTATCAGTAAATCCAGAAGTGTCTAAAAGTGCTTAGCTATGAGTTGTGCCCACTTATATGATTTGTTAATATAGAAGTCACCACCAAAAAGTGTATTGCAGAGGGATCCAAATTGACTACGGTAAGTTTGATTTTTACAATTTTATGATGACGTGAATAAAGTTATTACTTTATTGCGACAGCTGTTTTCGTGACGTGTAAGTATATGACATTAAGGCCATTTTGTCATACTTACGTCAATTTAAGTGAAGTTGTGGGTTGGATCTTTACCATGTAAATACGTCCAATTATATGTTCTTGTTAACATATTGGTGCCTTAATAAAAGAAAATTTTACAGTAGCCATGCGATCCAAGCCGATGCCGTTGCGCCGCAACTGGCCCGTGCCCCCACGCGCTCTATGTGATTGTGTGTGGAGTTCTATTCCTTTGGATGCAACTAATCGTAATATTTCTCCTTCAATACCAGCCGGCCGTAAACGCCCGCGTTATTTAAACGTTGGTTGCATATACATATTTGTTTTTCTTTCATTATTTTTTTCTATTTTTTATTCCATGACAATTGAAACATGATGGCTGTGTAACTGTTGTCTACATGTTGAGCTATCAAATGACACCTTTTTAATGCTGATTATTTACATGGGTAGTGGTGGTCGAATTATTTTGAGAGCCCAGGTCTTGGTTATCAAGAAAACAAAATGGCGGCCGTCAGAGCCAAAAATGCCAAATATTTCACATCATTAAAGGCTCCGACACTGGTGACGGGACACATTGTATACATAGGATAGATAGATAATAGCTTAATTTCTTACTCCACTCACACTAACATTATTAACAGAAATACTATAAGCATATTTTAAAGCAAATATCAAAAATGGTAATATAAAGTACGTCTTAACTTAAAATGTATTTATATAAGCAGTCTCCCTAAAAAAATAAGATATGAATATCGAAAATTCCAATAATCATAGTCACCCTACTCTCATACGGTTTCATATTACGGTTTTTTGCAAATATTTTCTAAAATATGAATGCTGCAGTTATATTCGCCATATTTATCTAAACTAGGTTACGTTACCCGTCGACTAGTACTCTAACTAAGCTTAAACCTACTTTTAATAACGAGATAAATGCCATTGTATTTTAGGCATATTGCCGTCCGAGCGGCCAACTAAAATCGACTCTAACAAATTATTGAACCCACTTTCTAGTATTTTTTTACGTTTATTCGCTGTAACAAATTAATAACTAATTATCCATACACATTAGCCTCTATTAATTTGATATTTATGGTGACATACCTACCTACTCATAACCTGAAAACTAAATATTGCATAACTTTTTGTTTATGTACGTTTTCACGTTTTTTATTTTTGTAACAAATTGAACAAATTAAGACCTTTCTTTTGATGCATCATTCGTCTATCTGCATTTTATAGTTTCTGTGTAATCACGGACGATGACTACGGCAAGTGGCGGTTCTAGCGGCCACCTATTTTTTGTGATAGCGTCTTAGTTTTTTTTGTAACAAATTCACGAAAAGAGGTGTGTAAAGTAACAAATTAGCACTAATTCCTGGCAAAGTTTCATCAAATATTATGAGGTGGCCGCGCGGTTGAAACGGACATGTTTTTGACGATCTTCTCATTCGAATCGCTTACAATAAGTATATTACAGAAACTAGCAATCTAGTAACTTTTAGATACTTTAGATTACACTAAGGTGTGACGTTATAGAAATAGAAAAGGGTCGTGCTTCCCGTGATACTCCTAAATATACAACTATTCACAGGTTACGGTAAAAATGTATTATTTGCCCCTTTAAATAAAACATATACCTACCATTAAAAAAGAAAGAAAGAGAATATACACTGTGCAACAAGAATAAAATATCGAAAACATATTTTTAATTATTGTACTGTAAGCACGATTGTTATGAGAGACGGTTTGTACAACGGTAGCAGTCCTGTTTTTTCGCCAACGGTCATTGGATTCGATCCTGGTACGGATCGTAATGAACATAATAAGCATTTGATCCCGAGTCTGTATTGTTTATGTGTGGTATAGTATATAATTTATAGTTCGAGCTGTGCTTAATTTAGGTCTAAATAATCGATGTAAATGTCCGCAATTTGTTTATTGAAAAGAAATATTAAATTTATTGTTTTTATTTCAGGCTACTAGATTACTGCTGCTTCTTTTCATCTTGGCAATCATCATTATCATCAGCCTATTAAGGTCCAATTATTGCTGGGGAATTGGCCTATTCTATGGTTGAAAACACCGTAACAAGTAAATGCAATAATCAAAGAGAAAACCATTCTGAATTTTTTTGGTTTCTCTTTTTTTTTCCCTGTAAACATTGATATCTTTAGTACACATTAATGTTTCTATAATTAGTTCTATGATCCAGCATTCAGCAGACTTTAAGAGAACTAACAGATTTTTTTGTGAAACGAAGAATACCGCTTTATTTAAACACAATGACAATGAAAATCAAAGTATATCAAAGCTGGAAAAACTTGTCATTGGGTCGTTCTTCTTTTTTACCGACAATGGTCTGTCCTTCGTCTTATTATGGCATCTCGTTGGAGAATTGATATTTAAGGTTTTTTAATTCGGTTCGAATAAACGTCCATATTTTTCTTATCTAATAATATTATGTAATTTTTCATTTTCTCCAACCAACATATTTTTTCGTTTGTGTTCCGTTGAATACTGTGACAGAGTGGTAAGCCGAAATGTGGTCTCCACAGAAAAAGGCCACTCTGTCACATATTTTTTTTTTAAACCAACATTAAAGAAGAATTAATATTTGCCGCAAAGGAAACTTTAATTAATCCTAATGACAACACAGATGCAATTTCTTCTAAATTCCACACAGAAACCACAATTATGGATAGTTCAAAAACCAAAAAAAAAGAAAAACGTCGTTTCATTGTCGGTAAAAAAGAAGAACGACCCCATTACAAGATTTTTATGAAGCAGTTTCTTTTATCGAACCCAAAATTGAAATGAATTTTATTCATTGGTTTTCTAAACAATATAATCTTCTTCAGCAAACCAAAATAGCATATCAAGATGGTAAATATTTGAATCTGGTAGGATGTGACTTACTATCTACCCTCAGCGCTTCCACCCCTACGGTAGGATTAGGATAACCTAATACATGCGACGTTATAAGTTTTTTTTCTTAGTAAATAATAGTACCTAACCAAGTTTAAAAGCGCAACCGCTTTACAAAGAAATTTAATTTAATGAACTTAATTTTCAATGTAAGCAAAATTGAATCTCTTTTCAAGATTCCGATATTTAAGACTCATGTAATCGCACTATATGACATGTCATTGCCGAGGTAGCCATCATGGCCGAACGGGATTAACCCTTCATTCGAAACCAGACGGTCTCGGATCCGAGTCCCAGATTTGGCTGATATTTGTGTGATTAATACCAGTATTTGTATTTAATTCTATGACCATGACTTATATAAGTACCACAGACCTCTATCCGTTACTCTACTATTCATAACACAAGCCTTATAGTGCTTAATGTAAGAAATATTATTATTACACTTGTTAATATATGTATACATTGATCTTCAGCTATCATGCTGATCGTCAGATTTATACCCTGTACCCAGGGTACGCTTTCCAGCAAAGTTTGCCGCCATCCTAACTCTTGTGTGAATTTGAACACGGGAGGCCGCAATATTCGGCCCACTTTCAGCGGGTCTGATTTACGGGGCGGCTGGAGCTACGACACGTTATGGACACGGTTGCATTATATCCACTGCCCGTTGATACCAACCTCAAAAACTTCTAAATGAGATGGTACAATAACGATTAAGTTGTCTATGAGACTTACATATTGATATTAAAATGTAGTTTCAGTACCACCACCAAAGATCACAAATGACAATGAAGTTTCAGACCTTTTGAGATAGTTCCGAAATTATAGCAACAAAAAAACCTCGATAGTTTTTTTTTGTAAAGCCGTTAAAGAAATGAAAAAAATAGGTCATTTCTTATAAGTTAAATTAAAATTCAATTTGAATATCTGCAAAGTAACAAAGAATATTATATCACTGGAAATAATATGATTTATATACGTTATTTGATTATCAGGTAAAATTGTAAAAGCTTTTCGGCCTTTCATTTATTAATACGAATTTCATCTCTGTCAAAAAGTGGATAAGCCTCTAAATAAATGTACATTTTTTTTAATGTTGTTCAGTACAGTATTCTATAACTCCTTTATTGCTGTAGTGTCTTCGTACCTCTTTGTTTAGGTCTCGTACAAGTTGTTGTCTTTAGTACCTACGTGGGATAATTTAGTGGCAGGCCTGCTGCTCACTCGGCTGTAATTCTATATTAAATTATACGGATTTAATATTTTAGTTACATAAATAGCTTCAAACACTCATTAAATCAAAATCAACCTATACTTAATATTTATTTCCGATTCCTTTGACTAATTTAGTCATACAGTAACGTTATATTCTTAGTTATATTCTTTTTAATGTCTTGTGGAATAATACACCTAAATGTTACAAGGGTGTCGCTGAGTTTGACCCC
The DNA here is from genome assembly GCA_927399485.1 of Calamotropha paludella. Taxonomy (NCBI): domain Eukaryota; kingdom Metazoa; phylum Arthropoda; class Insecta; order Lepidoptera; family Crambidae; genus Calamotropha; species Calamotropha paludella. The sequence goes on along the minus strand of OV656803.1, from coordinate 10,395,889 downwards.
TCATAAAAATTAATATAAAAAACATTTCCATTAACAATATTAACCAAAGATTGGACCTCATCGTCTCTGTAGAATATGTCCACTGCTGGATATGGCCATAAAAAAACGAGGAGTTTGTCATAATCTCCAGGTTGAACAGGCAGGTTGGAGATTGCACTGCAAGAACATAATTAGAAGGATTAGTACTATTCTACCTTACCGGATACCACACAGCTGTATGATTTTATCTGTATCATAGTATTGTAAATAATATTTAGAAGTTTTCTTGGAATCTTGCATATTTAAGTACATTCATTATATTGGGATTAATTGAAATAACTTTATTCTGTTAACAATTTCAATATTGTAGTGCAATTCATTTACGGGGTTATTTACTGTTATTTTGCGTATTCAATTAGAACAACATGTAACTACAGCAAAATGCCTACTTACAACATTAATATACTATAGTCACATATTCCTTAGTAGTTACTACGTAGTCAGAAACATCTTCTTAATATATTCTTATTGGTTGCCTGCACTGCTTCCATAAGCATAATCAACAATGGTGGAGAAATACAAATTTTCGTGCAAAAAGTTTCAAACACAATCACCTAATTATACTGCAGCTATTGTTGTTTAGATAACTCGGAATTCTGCAACAAACCAATTTCATGATGGCCCCCAAAGAGGGACCTGAGTCTACATGGATTTATGAACCAATAATCAGGTTTCTAACGCTTTCTAAGAGTTTTAAGCAATACTCGTTGAGTTAATGCTAAAATTAGGGCAAAAAGGTAACTTCTAACTAGTATCCCAGTTAAATGCATAAAATTTTTGCTGTTTTTCAAAAGTATTCAAAATAACCCTTAAGCTTCGAGCAAAAACGGGTCTCTAGAGCACTTCGCTGTGAAAAGTTTCTCAATAATTCGATTGAAGGAGTCGGATGAAATAAGTTTCAGTAAGACTATTCTTTTTGCTATTATTTCCGTCGCAGAGATTGGTGCCGAGTGCTTTTTTCACTACAACGTCTCAAATGACTGTCTCAATTTATTATAATACGGAAAATTATCAGTTTTCGCTCAAATGGCTGTTTAATGTAGTTCGTGCTTTATCACTGACATCTATGTAATAATTACACGTTAATTTCTATTACCGCATTTATCCGCCTCGTCCTGTGTTTCTTACTACGTAACGGGTAAAAGTACCCTTACGTGGTGGTTTTAGTTTTTTATTCTTCTAAAGGTGTTTTCATGTACGAAACAATGCCTAAGTTATGGATTGGCTTATTTATGAAATCACATTTCAAATGTCATTTCTGAACATTTAGAATGATAAACACATATGGATATTATAAGATAAAAGCGGGTAGTAGAGTTTATACGCCCTCATTTTTCTATTTTCTACCGGCAAAATAAAATAAAAATGCTAATGAATAACTAAAAACCTATTTATAACAATTATTTTAAAGAAATGATTTACCAAACACGAAGCAAGAATAAGATATCGAAATTTAACTTTGAAATCATTCACTACGTAAACAAAACACCTTCCAACAACTCTCAATACAACAATAAAAACATCCTTCAGTCATGACCTAATTAACCATTCGCTGCGGAAATCTGTTTGTTATAGGTTTTTCTTGCGCCCGGGCCAACTTGGGCACATTTCGGAATCGGGGGAGGGAAGTGGTGAAGTCTCATGAAAACCACATAGCCGGCTGTGTGATTATATTAGACTCGTACTGATTCTGCGGAAGCGACCATCCCTCTAGAGAGGGACGGCACAGAAATCGCGCACTTTATCGCTCAACTAGTACGCGATAGGGGGTGGAAGAACGCGGGCGGAGGTGGCTGCATCAAGTGAAGCTCGTCGTCGTGTCGCGTTGGTGCGAGACCGCTTGAATTTATTTTCTCGTGCGTAGGTTTTAATTTACGATAACTCGTAATATATTCATTTTGTTGTAAGTTATATGACTTTTATCTTGTGTATAAAATGCTTAATGTAACAAGTTTTTTTTTTTAAATGATTAATACAGTGTCCATCTAAATAGCTTTTGCAAATACCACACAATACGTATTTATTTTTATAGACCTTAGAATGGGTATAGTAATCTCTTCTTAAATTAAGCCTCTATTTTGTGGACTCGCGCAATCCCACCACATAATTGTTTCACCTTTTATAAAGCTTTTTTTGAAAATGATAGACCACATTTTATGATTTTAATGACACTATGGTTCGAAACCCACTGTATTTATTATCCTGTGATGTTTTTAAATACAATTAAATAGCATGGTATATTAGAGACAGCAGTATATTGTTAATTAAAAAGGAAATAATTCAATCAGAAGCTTACTATTCTACCTTAAATTATTCACGAATTCCAGTTCAATGACGCAGTAGTAAACGCGTACGGGCTATAATAGTTGCAGAAATCTAGCAACTTCCGCAAGTTAGAGGAAACTCGTCCAAGCTTCAGAAAGCGCGTAAAGCCGTTGTTTCTACTCCATATTAGCACCCACCAATCCCCACTACACTTGCGTTTTTAAATTATTTTTATATACACATATTAATATAAAGACACATTTAAAAAAAAAAAAGAATTGTAGTAGTTAAAATTATATAAATTGTAATGTGTAGGAATATTTGCATTCTATTATGATATGGCTAAATAGGTTCTAAGCTCTGAATTATAATTAACATCCATGTTACCCTATTTAATGCAAATAAATAATTTGAATTTGATGGTTTATAAACATACTCCACCTTTCCAATGGTATTTTCATCCGTGAGAAATGCCAGCTATTGATTGATTGTTAGCGTGGTGGGTTTTGGCATAGTGGCGACATTAATAAATCTGTAAAAAAACAATGGCAAGAACGTTGAGACTCTTTTGTTTATTTTTACGTGGTGGTTACGTTAATTTTATTGTTTGACTTTTGTAACTCAATGAAATGTATGTATTGAGAATAAAAGTCCTCTATGTGAATTTATCTCCCCTTTTGCTCTGCACTACAGTCCCTCGGGTGGTATGTAAATAATTACTCCGATATCCGACCGTCAAGCAGTTTTTCAGTGAATGGGCACGAGCGCTGCAAACAAGCGCTTCCATTAGCTCTTACGTACAGATTTGTTAAAAGGATAACGGATTTTGAAGGCCTCCTATAACAATTGAGCTGATTTTGACTGATTTTGGCTGATTACAAGAACTTAAATAGAAATATGATTGTTAATTTGGAGCTAACCGAATGCACATTTCTGTGGCTACGAGATGTCACTATTAAGTAAATCTTAAAAATGTTGACCAAATCACTAAAGAAAATCTAAGTAACACTCATAATTCCCATTATATCCCTTATATTACATTAGGGAAATTCATTTTTGAAGAAAATATTTTATTTTTCCATCGAAAAAAGCTTCTGTATTCTTACTACTAGTTACTACATTCTTCTGATCCCAAGTTAAGTAGCCAAGGCGCTTGTGTTATGCAATTAAGAAACAACGACGGCATTACAACAGCAGACCCGAGCCAATATATGTTTGTATCCGACGTTGACCCAACCGGGTATCAACTGGTACCTGGACCTTGGAGTGGCGTTACAATGAAAACCGGCATTCGAGCCATTCTACCACGGAGGATCAATATATTTTTATTGGAGCGGAGCGAACCAAGCGAGTGTAGCTCCCATGGATCAGCTTCAATGTCGTTATGTCTGTTACGCCATAACTTCCCGAGTTCTTAACCGATTTTAATATTTTTGTGTGTAATCGAATAGGTTTAGGACCAGATTTTGTCCGAATTTTGAAATTTACAAAAATAAATAGGTTATGACCAAAAAACATTGGTTCTATGGGATTTGAAACAAAAAGCTCGAGTTTTTTGAAAGTTTTCATTCTTATGTAATATTAATATTTACTAAACATTTTCTTGATTTTTTTTATTGTTTTTTTAATGTTAGCCTCCGCTCCAATATATGGTGCTAGCGAAGCTTTGTGCTTAACGACTCCATGCCTAGTAATATGTCAAGGCAAAATGACAATTGCAATACTTAATTTGATACCGATGGATCACTATCAGACTATATCAGACTGCGTCACTTTTTTAAACTCAAAAATCTCAACGTCTTATTAAAATATAACAATAAAATACAGACCTTATTTATTTGAATATTTCCAATCTACTATATTATAAAAATATTTTTACATTTTTAATAAGCGTTTTAGTAGCAAATTACGAAAAGTTTACAAAACTTAGAGCGCTGAAAAAAATAATGCAGGTGTTGTCTTCGAATACTCTGCAAAAATCTATTGTATTACAAATTTTGCAATGCCAAATCCGCTACGTGATTCCACAGTAGTTTCGTTGAGTTGTGGAAAACTATGCTAATACCCTTTCGTTAAATCCTGGATTAATTCTAGTAATTAGTTTGAAACTTGAATTAGTTTTTGAATACTTTTTTCAAGCAATTGATAAAAATAATTGTAATCAAGTGTGAAGTTTTGTTTTTTAGAAATTTCGTGAACTGAAAAATCATTATATTTTAAAAAAGCAATATTTAAAAAAACAAAAACTTCATTGGTATATACTAAGGACAAGGGATATATACAAAGGGACAAGGAGTTTTTCTCATCCATCCAAGAAGTAAATGCGGAACTTCCAAGATAATCACGGCAAAAGCCATTGGCTAATAGAAGTCGTTCAACCAAATTTTAGCATTTATGTGAACAGTATTTAAACAAATATAACATTTAAGATCTTAGATACTATGTAGCCTCACTTCCCCAATAGATGCGCAAAACAATGGCATATGATTAATTACTTAATTTGCGAGCTCGTCAGTGTAATGATAATGACGAATCACGTCGCAAGATGTCGCCATTACACAGTAATAGCCGTCACACAGTTGCTGTTACAAATTATCACCAGATGGAGATATATAAGCAAACCGTGCCAGTAATATTGGACATTTTTTTTGATTAATTATGTATTTGTGTTAATTAAACATAGGATTTGAAATTATTATAGCTGCAATTTCAACTAAAACTAGGTCAGTTTGAGTCAGTTAAGTTCTATTGCTATAATTAGTAGAACTAAATAACAATTAGTAATATTAGCCTGATATTAGCCTAATTTTGAGTGAAATTTCTATTTTTGTATTAAAATACATACACATTATTTACACTTTGGCCTGTCCGTTTAACTACATTTGATGATTCTGAAAATATGAAATGAAATGTCAAACAACACAACTAGGAAACTATCCCGTGCTATATAACCAAGTGATCCGGAAATTGATTTTATGTGACAGAATAGCGAAATACGTTATCTATAACGTATTTCGATGACCAACCAGAGTAGAGACAGACGGTATCTCAGTAATTAAAAAGACCAAGTCCAAAATATCAACGGTCCAAACGAATAAAGTCGTAATGATTTTTACATGACTTTTAACTTTAATGCAGAAACGCTATCTAAAGGTATTATTACGTTATTTCATTTTTTTCACTAACTTATTGCAGTCACTTTTTATGTCATCTTTATATTTCCGAAAAAGTACGAGTAAAAAAAAAAATATATATTAATATTATAATGAATAAGGTGCTCATAAAACAGAGAAATTGTTTTATTTGGCATCATCAAGAGAGGAGCCAATGATATTGCCAGTTTTCTTCCTCATTATATTTAGAAAAAGGATGAGTCAGATACTGAAATAAAATCTGTACCCTTCTATTCTGATTTCTGCGCTGAGCGGAATAATTTTTGACCTATTCAGTTTGCAACTAAAGTGTTTTCTGTAGATAATTTTTTGTTAAAGGCCAAAGTCAATCTGAAGGAGATATGATGCACTCGTGTATTGGGAGAACAAAAAGAGCAAACTATTGACATCCCTCATCAAATATGTTGTTTTACAAATAATGGAAAGTTAATAAGCAGCAATTTCAATTGCTTAGGTACAGCAATCAATCCTTACTAATATTATAAATGGGAAAGTGAGTTTGTTTGTTTGTTTGTTTGTTCCGCTTTCACGCCGTAACTACTGAACCGATTGCTTTGAAATTTTGCAGACGTAAAGATAAAAGTCCGGATTAAATAATAGGGTACTTTTTATCCTGGAAAAAAATTGATATTCCCGAGGGAAAACAAAAACATTGTTTGCTTGATGGATGGATTGTAGATGGCGCTGTGTGTCGTTTAAAACAACGTAAAATATTGCAAACGAATATAAACATGTAAATTTAGAAGCTAAATGATACGATAATGAATCCCCGAAAATGAGGAATTCCCGAGGGATGACGTACAATTTGTTTTATCGTCTAAACTGTTTTTTACATCTACTTATATGTTGCAAACGAATATGAACATATAAATTTTGAAGCTAAATGATACGAAAATGAATCCTCGAAAATGAGGAATTCCCGAGGGATGACGTACAATTTGTTTTATCGTCTAAATTTTTTTTTTACATCTACTTATCCTGAAATCACTAAAGTCAACGAATTACTAATTGGTATAAGTATTAGTTACGTTATTTAGTTCTTGAGGTATGCGATAGATGGCGCTGGGTGTTTTTTAAAACATGGTAACGATGTGTTTTTTAAAATACATAAGAAGTGGACTGATAGCTTACGCTATTTAGTTCTTGAGGTATGCGATAGATGGCGCTGGGTGTTTTTTAAAACGTGGTAACGAAGTGTTTTTTTAAGATACGTAAGAAGAAAAGTACAGAAGATAAATGAATTATATGAATTTTGTATCCAGCGTTACATCGCGCTTCATAGATTTTTCCGTGGGATTGAGAAGTTTTCTTATAGTTGTGCTTTATACCGCAATATAACCGAATTCCACGCGGGCGAAGCCGCGGGCGGAAAGCTAGTTTATTATGATTTCAAAAAGGTTGTGTCCAGTGAATTAATATATTAACCCAAAGTAAGGGAAATAAAAGTCGATAGTGCTGATCTAATTTAACTTCATTACAGTTTTAGTCTGAATTATGATTATAAAATGCTTTCCACCAATCGTTCAGTTTCATGACGTAGAAGGAATAAAATATTCGAAATGAATGCCAATGTCAGCAACCATCATATACATCACTTATTCCTGGACATATTAGCATTTAAAGCACTGCTTAAAATCAATCTATGTTACTCGGAGGCAATTTAAGTTCTATACCAGGAGTTATACAGAAAGCTGGAAAAACCTTATAATCAGCCCAATAGACACATATCATCTACATCATATAATCTGGACCAATATAAAACAGGGCAATGAGATAAATTAATATATTTACTAAAAGTCATTACAAATATCTTACGGGAAACTAGACTCAATTCGCTATTTAAAAATAATGTAATATTGTTTGATTTTTATTTTATACGCGTTTATTTTATTTTAATTGAATTTTGAATATGTTTAAATTAAATGTTTCATGTTATCTTATAGTTGAATAATTAAGTCAAGTTTCTAGTATTAATTTGTTACTTTTGTTGTATTTTGACTAGTTTTAATCACAGTTACACACTTTCTTATGGCTCTCGTGTGATGTTTCGGGAAAAAAGAGATGATATCTGGTTGCAATTAATAACATCTCAAAGCTTTTGTCGAAAAACATTGAACTGTATACATTAACATTAAATCACTATAAAATGTCGATAAACAAACGGTAAAAGTTTATCACAAAATAAAATTGTTTGTGATTGTAGGCGAAAAAGTCGTATAAAAAGACTTCAGCAGCAGAGTGTTTGATGAATATAAAAGTAAAGAAGTTTTTAAAAATTTTCTTAAAACTAAGGTATTGTTGACATTGATTGATTTTTGAGATATTGATTTATATAAACACAATATTTTTCTTTATCGATCCATGTACAATACATCAATATTGACTTAATATTATAGACATCACAGACATATTATAGTTTTTTTGCTCTCCTGTAAAGTAGCACTTTTAACATTACTCCTTTGTTCGTTTGGGCCGTCTATATATTTCAGTAAAATGGTAAATTGAGCACTCTTGTTTAATAAAGTAGCTTGCTCTAAGGGAACGAGAAGATAGTGAAGTACCACGCCCTTAAAACAGGTCTCGATCCTTATAACGTTGTTTCCAGGGTACATTTTAATACTGACCTGACAACGATTATACTGCTACTAGCAGAACTACAAACTAAAGTAATATTAAAGCCAAACACTGACGACTGTAAATTTGCTGAAGGACAGAATATTTATTCACCCTAAGCTTTTACGAACGAACGCAATGTATTTATGTTGTGAAAGCTATTAGTCCAATGAAAATCTGTTAGAAACTTAGAAATGTACACCCGATATAATAGAAACTGAACTATACAGTATGTTTCAAGGGAAAAAATACGTATTACGATTATTATTACAAAGATTTTTTATATTGATATAAAACATTATCAAAAAACAAATGACTATGAAATTATTGGATTACCATAATGGTGATTTATACGCTTTTTTCGGGGAGTTACTTTTAAAACATCGTTATTAAAATATATTTATTAATATACAGTAAACATATTTGTTGACTTCGCTAAGGGATTAAATAAATATTTCTTACATTCACATCAATTAGCCTAGCCCAAAGTAAGCACTGCAAGGCTTGTGTTATGGCTATTAGCAGTGATGTGACTTATCTTAGATAAAAGTATCTGAAATACAGATACAAGATACAAAATACGTATTTGCATCTTGTATTTGAAATACTTTCTAAATATTTTATTTTGTATCTTATATTTAGATACATTTTCCTGGTATCTTAGTATTTTGAAGATACTTTGTTCCCTAAGATACTTTTACTAAAATGAACTTCGCAGGTTTTCTCTCCGAACGCAACTGAACGCAATGCGTCGTTTCTTTAGTCGACATTGGACTTTTTGGCGGGAGCGCGAGGCGCCACTGTAATGGTTTTGGTTTTCTTGTTAAATTTTGTGTTAAGGTTGATATTAGTGTTTAATAATGGCATGTTATTAACCACTGAGTGTTTCTTTATACGCATGAGTGTTCGCAAGTGAAACAAAACAGGTTTAAAGGTTCGCGCTCTCTCAAGAAGGCCACGAGGAAGTTTCAGTAAAACCCCACTTCTTTACTGAAACCTCGGAAATTACTCAAGAACATAGAATAAAGATTATACTTACTTGACACTGGCTAATAGTGCAGTCATTGAAGCGAAAAATAGGGCCTTACCTCTGAATTTTTTTACTGTGAACCGATTTGCATCGAATTTTGGAATTATGCTTGTCTTACCCTTAACTTCAAAAGTGAAAATGATCTCAGCTCCGCCTATTACTTTTAAGGGGTCTAAACAACCCCTTCATGAAAAAATTGGCATTGATCCATTTTATCTCTAGAAAACATGTCTAATAGTAAGTGGTGAAATTGTAAAGTATTTTCTAACATAATTACCTCATATCAAAATCATTTTCAACCCCTTGAAAATCTTACAACCCTTGCAAACAACCCCTAAATGGAAAAAATCACAAAAAAATACTTTGGTATGACATAAAAAGATGTAAGTATAGAGTAAGTAATATTTTATATTCTCTATAATAATTATCAAATTTTAGCCCCCTTTCAACCCTTGAAAACTACCCCTTGATAAAAAATTGTTAATTTTTTTTTTTTAATAAAATGAAAAGGATTTAAATATTATTCCACACTCTCGAAAATGATTATCATATTCTTAAGCTTTTCTACCCTTAAAACTACCCCTAAATTAAAACAGTAAATATATATGATTACATATTTAAACATAATTTAATTTAGAGTATAAACTTGCCATTTATTGAATAAAATATTTACAAATTATATGAAATTGTACTATTATTATTAAAATATAATATTATTATTCATGACTCAATGTCGGAGTCGCTGTCACATTCAACATCTCCTGGCTGAATTGGAGGGCTATTCTGGCAATTATCTCCACTGCACGTTCCACTGGTACTATTACAAAACAGACCACATTTTCTGCATCCGCAAGACGCTCCACATCCTTTTTTGCAGTTGCAAAAAATCATTTTCAGCAGTTGCAGACGGAAATATACTGGTCACATTATAACGAATAAACGGTGCACGCACAGCTGATCACATGGCTTTTTCGTTGGCCCCTTCACTCAAATGTGTTATATATACATATAAGAACGTTGGTATGTATTCATGCCTACGTTTCCAAAATATATGAGCCATATTATGTATATATATACACATTACAATAGTTGTGGGTCTCTATTATACTGCGTACTTTCACATTGCTCTAAATATTGACACTCCGAAATTTTCAGTTACTAAGTAGAAAAAAATATGATAAGTTTTTGGACCATAACTCCTTCAATTTTCATGCTACCACAATTTATAAAAAACCATTGTAAAGGTAATTAAGAGAGCTACAACATCCTTCATTGCAATATATAGTAAAAAACCTTTTTCTAAAACGGTGAAGGGTTAAAGGGCTTAAGAGAGGCTGTGATTGCGCTGCCACGCGCTCTTTAAACAATCATATCTCCGTCAATTTTTGTTTGACAGAAAAAACAAAAAAACCAAATTATTTGTCAGATAAATACCTAAATTTTTAATCTGTACACTTTTATACGTATCTGTCGTCATTTTTGAGATATTATGAAAAAAAAGTGGGTTTTTTTTAAATTTGAAATTTTGTTTTTATCTTTAATAGTGAGTTTTTGGAAAAATATGTGTCCTGAAGCAGCCAAACTGATACTATCTATCAAACTCTTCATAATAAAGTTAATTCTAGGCGGAATACGATTTATTTTAATTTTAGTGGAAATGGCACTTATGAAACCCATTGATTTATAAGAAAAACATTAGATGCTCCCCTTATTTGCAATACAGCTCACTTATTTTACGTGCAAAAGACTTTTAATAGTGCTAATTTTAAAGCTTATTTCAAGCACTACAGAACCCTTTTGTATTAGAATGCATAAAATGCATCTGCTCGCCGCTAGATGGCATTGACCACATCGATTAAATTTCAGACAAAATAAAAAACGGCTTTGATCTTTAATATCTAGCTTAATATTGCACTTAGAATACTATATAAAAAGCCAAATTGTTCATTATTTTACCTGCTACAATTTTGTTCTTGATAAAATTTTCGATAAAACGTATATTTTTGGAGATATTTGCAAAAAACCGATGAGCAACGTGAAAAAATTGCGAATTTTCAATTGCCAATAACTCGATAACTATTGGATTTTTTTAAAATTTTATAGATGATTTTTTGCTTAAAATTAGGCCTTCTATCGATATCCGACGTTATTTTGCAAAAAGAAAAATCACCCCCCGAGAAGGGGTGGCAACCACCCCCAGGGTGGTTGCGCAGTTCAAATCATTTTCTCTTTTGAAGTTAAGGGTAAGATGAACCTAATTCCAAAATTGTATACAATTCGGTTCACAGTAAAAAAAATCGGAGCAATAATGCTTCAATGACTGCACTATGAATGCACAAATTGTGCAAGCCATAAATAAAGAAAATAGTCGATATTGTCGGGAACTTAATGACAGATGGCGATACTATCTTTCTACAAATGTCATCGGCTAAGATGTCCCACCCACCGGTCCTGTCGGTCCTGTCTGACGTCGGTCTTGGTTTCTTGGCTATGCTGTACCTGGTAACTCATTCTGGAGGGAAGCGGGATCCGAAGCACGGTTATAGCCGCTCTCCGACCGCAGTTAGTAGGAGGCCCTACTAGCGCGCTAGCCACGCGTGAAAGGCTGCCCAGCCAACTCGCGACAAATCCTGAAATGCTCCATCGTGCCAGTTGGCGACTTTACGGGAGGATCCGATGGCCATTTCGGGGGAGGGTTCGGGTGTCACCGCAGTCTCCAGGTGAGTGTTCCCTTTTTTGGTCAGCTTAGCCCAAGGAAACTTCCAATGGTCCACTAAGTAGCGTCTCGACTAAAAATCCTACCCCCCCCCCCCCCCCCAACATTCGCCATCATGAAAAAAAGGAATAGGAAGATTTAAACAACGGCTGCACTTCCTCCCATTTAAAGTTCACTTTGCGAACATTAGAGGACTGCACTCAAATCTCCATACGCTCCATCACCATCTGGAGACCGAGAAGCCGCACCTATTCTTCTTGACGGACGTCCCAAAATCCTGGAAGCTCGCCAAGGTTATGGAAAAAGTGCTGAACAGCAAGTTAACAACGATAGACCTAGAAGACAACGATCTCCTCAGTGACCATGACAATATGGCTTTCGCCGAGGACGCTCAACTGGGGATTTTCTAGTTTATGTGACACATTTCTGGGGCGAGGCCCTCGAGATACACGGCGAAGCACTTGCCGTGTCACTTGACATCATGAAGGCTTTTGACAGGGTCTGGCACGCAATTCTGTTGCGCAAGCTTCCTTCGTACGGTATCCCCGCTGACTTTTGTAGTTGGATAGCCGATTTCATGACTGTACGATCGATCAGAGTAGTTGTCGATGGCTGCTCCTCTGACTCAGTGGCTATTAATGCCGGAGTTCCTCAGGGGTCTGTTCTTTCTGCGACGCTTTTCCTGCTACACATCATAGACATGTTAATGCCAGGAATTGTTGAGTATGCAGACGAAAGTACTGTTGTTGAGAGATACCTGTCTAGCGCAAAAGCCAGCGGTGACGACGTGATGTTCATGAAAGAGGCCATAGTTTGACGAATAAACCAGAGGTTAAACTACGTTTCCCAGTGGGGCGACAGTAACCTCGTTAATTTCAACGCCTCTAAAACACAAGCGTGTCTGTTCACGGCAAAAAGGAATTCCTTCCACCTAACTCCTACTTTCCGAGGTACATCTGTACCTATGACCTGACTGTAGCCTCAGTGTCCCATCCCATGTTTAAACTGAAATAGATACCAAAAGCGCGCGAGGAATATGTAAAAGAATTTTTCCTGTTTGAAACAAGAAAGATCAATCGATCTTAAAAACAAAAATCGGAGGTTTTAAACAACATTGAAGGTGATATAAAAAAAAACAAAAGATGACTCTTATTATATGTTTCTAGAGGACTCCGGTTCCTCTATTGCTAGTGGCGAAAACACAAGTAGCACCAGTGATTTTGAGACACCCCAGTACCTCAACAATAAAGATGCTTATCCTACAATTAAAAAAATATTTATAAAATATAACACCTGTTTGCCCAGCTCTGCCCCTATGGAGCGACTCTGTATGAGGAATTAGTTTTACTCAAATGTCAACTAAAACTTTAGTCTCAATTTTACTACCTTCATGTTTTGTCTTGTCACATTTTCCTGATCCTTGTTATCAACGCGATCTATTCGAAAATTGTTTTCTCGAACAAATAAACTTAAATTCAATTAAATGTTGTTTTCTTACAAAAGTATTTTATCTTTAAAAAGTAGTTGAAAGATAGGTATTTTTTATAAAATATTAAATTGTATATTTAAATATTAAATTAAAAAGCTAGACGTGACGTGAATGGCGTTGTTCAGTTTATACTATACAGGTACAAATGCTCGTATTCATCATACAAACATCACACAAACAAACAACAAACAACATTGTTGATTTTATAAGAAAGCTTATCTTTTAGCAATTTACTATAATTCCAGCATCACTACTGCTATATTCAGCCGTAAAATTTAATTTCGAAAATGTATAAATAAGCACTTTAATCCAGGGTTTATAAAAAAATAAGTCGTTTCAAATTCGTTTTGTTAGTTATCGCAAATGAAGCTTTCAGACACAAATCATACTTTTTATTCAATTTAATTATATCATAGTATGTAGTAACAAATGGCCGTCTTTTTAAATCTGGGGATTTCAGTCATAACTATGATTACTTAAAAAGAAATAGTGCTAATTAAAGTGGTAACTGTAAGCTGCTATTATTTCATAAAATGTTTCTTGATTAATTTTATACTTTACTTTTTCTAAAAGCCACAAGTATTGTAATAAAATATTTGACGAGAATCCGTTTTTACCTCGCCCAAAGAAAATGTATTCAAACGTATCCAGATAACAAATAATTTATTTCTAACAAATACGAAGCCTTTTTTGTGTTTATTTTTCGTTCGTATAAATCTCCGATCATTGCTACAGGCGTCCTATCGCACACCCATTTTTAGCGCAGATTTTTTTAGTCTTTCTGAACATTAATTTCGTTAAATATCTAAGATAATTTTATCTAAACGACGGCAATTACTTAAACGTTAATAGGCGTAATTTATTTTAAAGGCGCTATGACTCTACGGAGCGGGTATTTCCCTTCACAATTTTCTTCATAAGATTTCATTAATATTTTTCAATGACTTTCAATATTTCACAGAGTCTTTAATTATGCGGACCTATTTTATGACGTTCACCAAAGAAAGATTTATTAATAATTAGAATAATAATGTAAATTCTGTTATTTCAATTACGAGTTACAGCCAGAGGGATAAGTATAAGTTTTCAAATGTGCAAATATTATTATCGCGTTTCAGCTAAGATTTCAAATTGCTATACTATCTACTTTCTCCAATGCGGGAAGCATTGGAGAAAGTAGTTAGTATAGCAATTTGAGTATAGCATAGAATAAACATGATAACGTATTACTAAATGATTGTTTCTTTTTCATAAATTAAATATGTTTACATTTGTATTTGTTCTAATTCACAAATACGATGTTAACATTTTCTACCATTCAGGCAGTCTATTCAAGTCTTCTTAAAAGAGTCCCGAATGTTATTCAGTTTGAATATCACTTACAACAGGTCATCAGCAAATAGATATATTTACGATTGGTGAAAGTGTAAATCAATACGACTGCCTCCATAGTCGAGTGGCACGCATAACAGTTTTACGCTACGCTACTCCGAGGTCTCGAGTTTGATCCCCGACCGTATCAATGTAGATAAGAACCTGGGTGATGTGATACCATTGAAGATTCTGAATTTCATAACTCAAATGCTTTAGCTTCATAGTATAGGTTGAGTCCAATTTATGTGATATTGTGTAATATATATATATATATATATATATACATAAATTTATGTATATATATTTCATTGTTATCGTTAATAAATGATTTGTAAAGAGCTCTCGACGAGACGTCGCTATTTATTTTTATTTTAGTTTCCACAAATATGGTCCAAAGCAACTCAACGATGGCTCTAATACTTCTTACTTTTGATATCATGTAAGTGCTAAATTATGCTCAAATATATCGAAACCCTTGCTTAAATTTGTGTATACAAATATACACCTGGACTTTATTACCACGTCCTCCACATAAGCGTCCAATTAGAAGAAGTTAATTTACGCTTAATAACTCCCTATTGACTTGAAAATCGAGCAAATAACAACTTTAAATACCTTAACCAAAGTTAACTATAAAGTGATAGGTCGATAATCAGCCACTAAAACTTTACTGCTATTCTTATGTAAAGGGACTGGTGATATTCCAAAAATTCGAGAAATTACGATTCTTCAATGATTTGTTAAATATTAATGCAACAAGTAAGCACAAATACTTTGCATTTCTAAATACGAAGACTAGAGGAATATTATCAGTCCCAGACCGTTATTCAAATTAATACCTTTTAAGCCTTCAAACTGTTCACTCAGTATCGTAGATAGTGTTGCCCAAATTCAGTCTTGGTCTTGCAGTCTTGGTCTTGTTCTTGCGTTTTTGCAAGACCAAGACCAAGAACAAGACCGCGTATTTTTAGCAAGACCAAGACCAAGACTGACCGTGCAAGACTTGAGCAAGAACAAGACTAAGCCTGCAAGACTCTTGCGTCTTGCAGCTAGGACTTAGCGCTATTTCACGGAGTAGTTAGGTGTAACAGTTCGGTGTATAGGTACGCTTAGGAATTCTATGAGACGCAAAAAACTGTATCAAAGAATATGAAAAACTGGATCTATGCGCATTACGACTAATACCATAAACATACCTACATAGCGAATAAAAAAATATCCATTAAAATCAAACTGAGTGCATGCATAGTTATGTTTTAACCATCGGCACTTTGATAATGCGGCATCAAAGGTTTTGTACTTACTTCTCAAAGAAATTTGCTGCTTTTCGGAAGCACATGGTTATAATACACGCGCCGGCGGCTTCTTTTGAAATCATATACAACAATCGTTGCCGCCGCGCCGAAATCACAACATTTGACACTATTTGATTGCCGCCACAGGGCGTAGGCGTAGGTATACTCATGCAAAATAATTTCGAATTTTAAGAGTACCTACAGGTGTTCCAAAGAATAAATAAGTTTCAGAGTGCTTATAATGAAAATGAATACATTATACTGATCACGCAAGTAGTATTATGATTAGAATAAAATGGTAAGGATAGGTAGTAGATGTCATAATAATTTATTCTAGTAAGTATATATTATAATATTGATTATATGGTTTTAAACTAATTACTTAGGTACTATTATTGTACATTTAGTCATTATATTTCTTAAGTTTTTACAAGAAAAAATAGCAAAAAAGTGTTCAAATATCACCCGTTTGATAAATATTGTAGCCACTTTTAAATATACTTGAAACGTGTAAAAAAATTCTACATAATTAATAAAATAATATAAAAAGCGTAGGTACTTACCTACTAATAAAATAAAAAGCCTGCGATTTATTATTAGTAAATAATCACGGCAGCCGAGAGTGTGTCTCCACTTTTGAATACATAAATCATAACCAGATCACTAGAGCCACTTCAAAAAAGAAATTTGTAATTCCTAGGGTTCAAAATTATTTTGGTGACAGAACTTTACAGAAGCGTATACCATATCTTCTTAATTCGTTGCCCGAAACTATTAGATGTGAAACGGATAAAAATAAATTTAAAAAAATATTAAAAGATTATCTGATGACTACTATTTAACACAACAATTGTATGTTTTTATTTATTTTTTTGCATTCACAATGCAATATTTCTATAAGATATAAAATACGTGTGTAAAAAACAACCACGCCTCCGAGCCCATCTGAGGGCTCGGAGGCGTGGTTGTTTTTTACACACGTATTTTATATCTTACAACAATTGTATCTTATTATTATCACCGCTAAATTTTCCTTCAGTTTGTTGTAATTCAGTCTAAATCCAATTATTGTGCACTTAACTTTACCTGATACAGTTATAGTTGTATTATATACCTACATAATTATAATTATAAGCTAAGAGACTAAAGATCCCTCAGTCAAACCGACAAGTCGGTTTTGTGGGACTAAATTGTATCTTTGTATTTTTTTTTCTTGTATATGAAATAAATAAATAAAAAAAAATAAATAAAAAAAAAAAAAAAGTATTTACAAGCAGTGCCCGCGACTTCGCCCACGAAGAATAGTAACTTTGGAGGTATAGTGACGTTCAGGATTTATTTATTTATTTTAAAACTTCTGTCATCAAACATACAAACAAACTCTTCAGCTTTATAATATTAGTATAGATTAGTATAGATGTACGCCAAAACATTCACTTATATGTAAAGAATAGTGATTGGCACTAATTCTTTACATATATTTTATTCACGCGTCGCGTCTGTACAAGTAGGTAATAATCTGTGTTTGTACGCCGCACGCGGCATCGTTTGATTTGCGGCGGCATCCTTTTAATAGAGCCGGCACGTGGCGAGGCGGCGCGGTAGAAAGCAAGGAAACGTACTATAAACAAAGGAATTATTTTAATTCCAGTCATTTCCAATTGAGCTGTGCTTCGAGTCTAACTTAATAATTGTTTTTACTAATTCTTGTTGTTTTCTAAAAACGTATCACGTGTACAATTTAATATGAGTGACGAAGATTCAAATTATTCTAGTCCGAGTAACGAGAGTTTGAGTCACAGATCTAAAAGACCCAAAAGCAAATTTGAGGAGTTTTTCGAAATAATTCATGCATCCCAAACTGCCTTGTGTAAATTGTGCCAACATAAAAAGACTGAAATAAAAATGAAAAACAGAAACACTTCAGGCTTAAGGAAACATCTAATATCTTTCCACAAAAAGGAATCACAAATATTTCTTCCTGTTAAACCAAAATTAAGTGGAGATATCACAAGCTTTTTAGTAACCGCTGGAAGAAGTGGACAGGTAAGAATATATTTTTTTTATATGAAAACTCCAGGAACTCAAAAAAGTCTTTTTTGAACAAATGACTTTAAACTGACTTCGGAATATTTTATAGATATTGATAAAATAGTAATACATAGGTACATATTTCGCGTCATTTTTAACAATGGTCGAAATTGTCGCTACGGGAATTTTAACTCCGCGTAGCTGTTCATGCGATACTTTCAAAAACGCCATTAACTTACGTAAGTATTTTTGAGTTAGTGGTGTTTTCATCTAGGGGTGCGACATATTAAGTATGTAATTATCGTCTTAAATATTTTTATAAACACCTATATTTTCATTTGTTTTCATAATCGGCCAGTAACAACTAAGTACTTTATTTTGGTAAATTACAGTACAGTGCAACCTTAATATAACAAATGTCAATTTAACGATTTTCTCGATTTAACAACAACAAACCTCCTCCTCCTAAACGCTCAAACCTAGTATGTTTTAAATAATAACACAAGATTTATTGTTTTATTTCAGTCGGAAAACAGCAGTGACAACATCACGACAGCTACAGTTGATTGGGTAGTGAAAAAATATCTTCCCTTCTCATTTTTCGATGACGAAGCTACACAAGTATATTTTCGACGTATTTGCCCTAATATGGAGTTTCCTAAAAGGTCTACACTTAGAAGGAAAGTCAAAGAGCGATTTGAAGAGCTCCAATTTAATCTCAAGGAACGACTTCAACAATTATCATCTAAAATGTCATTTACCATTGATGGGTGGACGTCAATTGCTGGTAGGAGTTACTACGGGGTTACTATGCATTATATAGACAACGAATGGAAGTATCGATCTGTAGTTCTTGATTTTATACCATCACGCGGTCGACATACTGGGGAAGATATTGCAACGATTTTCCATGAATGTTTATTGGAATATGGCATAATTGATAAAATACAAGGTATCACGGTCGACAACGCAACTGCAAATACCAAATTTATGTATGAACTGGGCAAACAGTTGCCACACTTTGATTCAGACAATCAACATTTCCGGTGCTTTGCTCACATTTTAAACCTTGGTGTACAAGATTTATTAGAGACCTTAGCATTACACTGTGAGTCTGACACTAACGCGCAAGATCAGCAGTATGAAGACTATGCAGACGAAACTGAGGAAGATGAAGAATATGCACCAAATATTGCTGACTCGCGTACATCTGTAACAAAGTTACGCAGTATTTCCAGTAAAATAAAAAGAAGTGAGATAGTGAAGAAGAAGTTTCAGTCTGCTTGTGAAGCAGCTGGCGTGCCATCAAATCTAAATGCCATTCTTGACTGTCCAACAAGATGGAATTCCACACATGATATGATTGGATTTGGTTTAAAAGTGAGAGCGGGCATTAACATATTGTGCAGTTCTGTCACCGAATTGAATGATTTTCAAATCACAGCTAGTGAATGGCAGGTACTCGAAAAATTACATAAATTTCTAATAAACTTTAAACTTTTAAGTACAAAACTTGGTGGAGACAAATATGTTACATTACCGCTAGTCATTGTATCATTCAATCTCTTGCTAGATAAAATTGAATCCATGGTAAAACAGTTAGATGAGAAACCTAATCGATCTGAAGTGGATGAAAGGCTCATTCTAGCTTTCCAAGCAGCTCGAGACAAAATGCTTAAACATTATAAGAAGAGCAACTGGATTTATTGTACTTCTTTAATTTTAGACCCAAGGCATAAGGCTCAGACTTTTGACCTGACAATGTGGGGGAAGCAACTTAAAACAGAAAGTCTGCGCAAGTTCAATGAACTTTATGAAGAATATAAAAGTCTACACTCACTGAACAAATCTCTGGAATTGCCAAGAAAAGAAAATAAAGTATGTGATGAAGATGAAGACATTATAGACTTTGATAAACTCTATGAATGTCCCTCGACGTCATCTGGATCTTGTCTTCAAGGCTTAGTGATAGACGAGTTGGAGGAGTACCTGAGAAAACCAAGAACTGCCAGCTCGGAAGACATTTTAGATTGGTGGAGGACGCATGAGACAGAGTATCCGACTTTATCGAAGATGGCCCGTGATTTTCTCTCAATACCTGCAACTTCAGTACCTGCTGAGAGATTATTTTCTAAAGCATCATTAGTAATTAGAAAACATAGAAATAGGTTAAGTGATGAGTCAGCCAGATGGTTACTTTGTATTAATTCTTGGTCAAAAGAATTGATATAAAGTAACATAACCTAATGATAAAGCTGTTGTGTACTGTTATGTTTGATTTGTGTTGTATTTTATTTTTGATTGAAATAAATGATAAATCATAAAACTCTTTTATTAAATTTCATGCAAGTTGAGGGTTCAATCTCTTTCTAGACAGACATTGTTATTTAAAATACAGTCAAGTTATTGTAATTAATTTGTTTTTTTACATGTTTTAGCAAACGTAAGCTTATAAATCATAAATGTTTATTAAGAAACAGTTACTTCCATGGAAAACGACATATAGGTCAGTTGATTTTTCGACTTTCTTATCAAATCTTCAGTTATTTATTAATCTGATTGATCTTTACTATGGCTATGTTAATTCAAGCTCACAATGTTCCAATTCTAATACGTTTTTCTAAGATTTAAAGTAAACTTTAATAAATAGCAATAGACTAATAGGTAATTGCAAGACTTGCAAGACTCTTGCTGCAAGACCAAGACCAAGACCAAGACTGCAAGCGCAAGACCAAGACCAAGACCAAGACCAGGTGTATTGGCGCAAGACCAAGACCAAGACTGGCTAAGTCTCGTCTTGTTCTTGCATTTGGGCAACACTAATCGTAGAAATATATTGCAATGTTTTATTGGTAACGGTGCCTGGTTCACACACTGCGGCTTTCGAATCGTTTGAAGTCACGCACGTACGTACAATGAAGCAAAATGTAAAGCAAAAATCACATATTACATTACACATTACACATTAGATAGAGACCTACATTAAATCATATATAAAGGTAATTTATATGGC
The DNA here is from genome assembly GCA_927399485.1 of Calamotropha paludella. Lineage (NCBI taxonomy): Eukaryota > Metazoa > Arthropoda > Insecta > Lepidoptera > Crambidae > Calamotropha > Calamotropha paludella. Next base: position 10,374,851 of record OV656803.1, on the reverse strand, counting down.
TTCCTCTTTTCATTTTGAAATAATTCCATAACATTTTAGATTTTCAGGAAGTTTGCCTTCCGACACTGTCAGATATAGTTTTTTTCTCTCATATCTCATATCAGTCAACTTACTTTTTTCATAGTTTCTTTAAAATATGCAATGCAATTTCATCCATTGTATTTTGGTATTTTTTTTATTTAAAAAAATTAATTAATTAATTAATTAATTGTTATTTAACACGGATTTTTTTTTCATTTAATCTTTTAAAAGTTATTAGGAAAAATAACACAAATTATTTTATTACGTTTCTTTTTAGAAGGTTTCATTTATTATTCCTTAATAATAATACTTCATAAAAAACTTATACATTAGATTTTATTTCAGTCTATAGATTGTTACAGTCTTTATTACATAGTTAGCTTTAAAAAGGTATAGTTTTCAAGTATTCTCGTTGTAATGGCATGCAATTAGCATAATATATTTTAAAATAATCTGCAGAGGTGGATGACACAAAATAATCCAAAAACAAATTAATTACAGTAACGGTTTCTAAACTTAATAAAATCAAATCCAATACCTCATTGTTAGAATGCCACACTTCTTTTAATCATCAACAATAGTGTACCGCATTAATGTTATCAATTTAATTGAAGGCGAAATGTCAACTGCATATATGTTACAACAATGAACACTCAGTGACTGAGCCTTTGTAAGAAATAATTTGATCCCGACATTTTCACATGCAATTTTATTTTAGTGTTTAGTTTTAAAGTTGTCTAGGTAAAGTTTTATAAATTATCTCGCGTTTGATACAATTATATTTCTGCAGAAACTTAAAGATATGACATATTTGCTGATTAGCATAAATTTATATGCAAGTAACCGGCAGTAAATAAAATATAAAAATAAGTCCTTGTTTTTATTATATTCCAGACAAAGATTAACGATATCAGCTTTCAAAATAATCTTAAGTTTTTCATAAGTTTATGTAAATATAATAATTTAAGTTATGTCTTATTTCCATGATAAAATCATCGCTATAAAACCTTTAAAATAAAAATACTTTTTAAAACAAACTGTGTTTTTGTTCTACTTTTCTAGTAACATATTTTTCTTTTTATTGTTCTCCGTTAAGACGCTGAAGGTTCTCTAGTAATGAAACTTTATGTCTCTAGAACCTACAGATTGGAGAAAATACTTCTTCCATCTGAGCTGTTCGCAAGTGTCAATATCCTTCGGGAATTTATTTAACTTTGAGACGACTATTTTAATATTGGTAAAGAAAACCTAATTTCGTATTGATCTTAAATAGATATAGAAGGTCGTAACTATGACCACCTCACCGTATTTTTATTATTCAATTCAGGACTCAATCAAAATTGGTTTATTTATCACGAGGTCTTAAAGACGAACAGTTTTTAGTTACGTCAGCAGCGTGCGGTTCGCCAATTCATTATCGTAATAAACTGAGTCGTAAACGGCTGTTGTGCATTGGTTTTGTTACAGTGACGGCTTATATGAAAGAACAGAACAAATGTCCTACTAAAACTAGAAAGACATTCAGTTTTTGGTACCTCATGGAACCAAATAAAGCTATTCAGTTTAAGAACTTAATCTGAATCACTTCCCATTTTAATGGTTTGATAAAATTTATTGGTAGGCCTACAAGGAAGATCAACAGTCCCACGAGATCACCTAAAGGCGTGCCCATCTTACAATACAATTCAAAATACTTTATTAAAACACTGCATTGAAAAAATAATAAAACAAAAAAATGTATAAGATGGACGGTTTTGTCACTCAAAGTGGTCTCTACTAGACAATCTTTGGATCTTTATAGGAAAATAAAAACAAAAAATATTCACTATCTCTAGCTTCTTCTTACGGCGGAAGGCACGTTGTTTTCATTTGTATTTGCAATCGTTAACATTCACTTACCACCATTTAACTTTATGCGTTATGGGCATACAGTGTTTTCATCTGAAGACTGTGCTCTTGTAAGGACAGCTCTCAGTGAGGTAATATAGGCTAATGATGATGAAATGAAAGTCAGGCTGTATTGACTGTCATTTAAAAAAGCACGGAAAAAGTGCGTGAAACGCAAATTAAAGATTGTGCTAGACGTGGCACACTTTGGGTAATACGCTGAGGTGGTAATGCAGATTGCAGATGCAGGCAATGGCTTGGATCCAAGAAAGAATGACCAACGGTAAATAGTTTCATACCGTGTTTACCTACAAAAAAGGATAAACAAAAATATTCTATTTTTATTTTTAAAGAAAAATAGTAATAGAAACGGAGACCTTGATAGACCCGTTAAAGTGTCTCTTAAGCTGACGCCAGCGCCATCTCTTTGTGTTGTAGGTAGTACTTACCTATAACATTAAATGAAATGCTTTTACAAGTTTTCAACAATGGAGGAAGGAAGAAGCTGGAATTTAATTATTATATTGACGTGATAACGTCTTATAAATTGGTTGCGGCTGGGAGTCACTTATGAAAAAGTGTAACGCTCGGTAACGTTACGATGAGTCACCGAACGAGAGAGAGGCCCGCCGAATGCCTTGCGTCTCTCTCCCACTCAACTATGATCGGTCTGCCGCGCGCATTGTGCAATTTAATTATATTCATTTCAATAAATATTCTACCGAGAAAAAGACGTTGTCACGTAAAATCTTCGCCCGTAAAACCGACTTTACAGGCAAAAAAAAAAAAAAAAAAAAAAAAAAAAAAAAAAAAAAAAAAAAAAAAAAAAAAAAAAAAAAAAAAACGACTTTTTTTGTAAATTGCTAGATTTTTATCTAGGAAATATTCACTTGTCTCTTCTCGTGTTCTCTTAATATAAGAGCTTTTCCAATTGAGCTACTGAGACTTTAACAGGCCTCGACATTCTGCCTAAAAAAGGTGTTACCATGCCTCAGGACACAAATTGATTTTATTCTTGTATAAAAACTTTACATACTTATAAAAAACTTGCAGTTAAAAGTTTAAATGTGCATATAAAAAAATGTGTATGAGTATAGCTTAGTACTCAAATTAATGTCAACTTGTTGAAGTTTATTTTTCAGGTTTGAAATTTTAAATAATTAAAATTTTTTCTATTATTATATATTTTTCCGTTAGCGCCATCTAGCATCCGTTAGACGAACTACTTGCGGTTAACGCGTTGCTATGGTAACGTTATTTGATACAATGGAAAAAGAGCGGACAGACTAACACACAAACCACTGTGATCTTAGATTATAGATTTATAATATTCCAAAAGTTTAACGATCGTTTACAATGTTTACTGTATTTTAGAAATGAAAACATTTATACATAAAAATTTTAACAAACATCTTAAGCACTAGGACGGAAATGTAAGTGTCACCTCGAGAATCTGATGAGAGTAAGATTATGCAAGAGTTTATTGAACTGGATTGTACACTTAAAGCGATGCAGTGAGAATTATATAAAGAGAAATTGTGTTAAAAACTGTACCTATTAAAACTATGTTTTAAATTACCTCAATAGTAAAGATTTATGAGATAATTACTTCTAAAACTGTTAGTTTATTTAATAATTGTGTTTAAGTTCTTATGAGGATTTTGTTCTTTATCAATTAGCTTTTACAAAGTACATACGCTACTTTTACGATCACGTCATGGTAAAATAGTTGGTCCTTTGGTCACTGTGTGTGTAATTTGGTTGCGAATTTAAACAACAATTGACATGAAAATTTATACGAATTCCTATATCCGTATGCTACAACATTCTTCAGCACGTTCTAGGTCACATGAAACTTTATTATAGGGGACGTCCACACGCGCGCCACAATCGCACAACTTTTTCGCTACAAATGAATTCCTTTTTGACGGCGCGTGACTCGCATCAACTTCTTGTAGGGTTGATACATCTTACAAAAATAGGAAATTATATTTTTCTTGCCAACAAGTTAATAAGGAGTTTATCGGTTGAATATAGAAATCTTTGAAGAAAAATGTAATGACAGTTCTTTTAATAAAAAAATGTGTAGGTTTTGATGAGTCGTAGGGCAAATTTTTCAAACACCAGAAATAAATTTATTCTTCAAATTTTGAATGATACTGACAAATTTAAACAAACTTTCAGTTATTATTGTACTTCAGATACGAGTATTTCTCTACTTTGGCCGTGTAATAATTTCGATAGAAGTATACCAGTATTGAAAAATAATACCCTAAGTCAATATTAAATATTAGACTTAGTAATATCAACGTTACAACCAGACATTTATTAGTTTTAAATTTTTATTCGTGATTGTCACTTAGGTATTTGTGCTATACGTGGTACGTGGTATTGTTATTATTTTAAAAATTAATATCATTCCGATAAAGTGTCGTTCTTCTTTTCTACCGACAGTGAAACGACGTTTTCCTGTTTTTTGGTTTTTGAACTATCCATAATTGTGGTTTCTGTGTGGAATTTAAAAGAAATTGCATCTGTGTTGTCATTAGGACTAATTAATGTTTTCTTTGCGGCAAATATTAATTATTTTTTAATGTTGGTTTTAAAAAAAGCCTTTTTCTGGCGAGACCACATTTCGGTTTACTACTCTGGCACGGCATTCTACGGAAAACAAACGAAAAAATATGTTGGTTGGAGAAAATGAAAAATTACATAATATTAATAGATAAGAAAAATATGGACGTTTATTCGAACCGAATAAAAAAACCGTAAATATCAATACTCCAACGAGATGCCATTATAAGACGAAGGACAGACCATTGTCGGTAGAAAAGTAGAACGACACTAAACTTTAAAATCTTTAAAAAAAATTGTGAACAAGCAATCGGAGTCAGTAAAATTGAGTATTTTTACCTAAAAAGGTGTATGGATATATATTGTGAATAAGTTTGACATTATCAGAAGCGATGATTATGTAATACTAGCTGACCCAGCCACGCGTTGCTGTGGCAGTAATATTATTTTTCTAAAATAAAAGATTTTTTCTAAAATAAAAGTAGCCTAAGTTACTCCTTATTACATCAGCTACCCGTCAATAAAAGTCCCGTCAAAATCGGTCCAGCCATTGCAGAGATTAGCCGGAACAAACAGACAGACAGACAAAAATTGTAAAACATGTTATTTTGGTGTATGTACCGTATATATATTCATATGCATGTAGTAAAAAACGGTTATTTCAATATTACAAACAGACACTCCAATTTTATTTATATGTATAGATGTATAGATAATAAATAATGGTATTATAGTATTTTTTGATCTATTGTTTTTTTTTATTCCAGGGTTACCTTAATAGCAATTGACTTCCTATTACTAATGGAATAAGAAGTAAACATATTGTACCTAATTAAGCATCTTCAAAGTTCACATTTTTCTATATTGACACACTGTTATTGCTTATGACTTCATAACGCCATATTTTTTACCATTAATAAGACTTTTTTAAGGAAATTAACTGTTAACAATTATCTTTGTTTTTTTTTTATTTTTGTTACTAAGACATTAAACTGCTAGTTCCATGTCTAAAGAAATTATTATAATAAAAAATCCAACTTGTGCTAGTAAGGCGGGACCTGAACCCACACTCTTCGCTAACCGCTCTTTCAATTCCGTCCCAACTCGGGTCAGGCAAGTTAGATTTTTTCTTGTTAAAACCTTTAATTCTATTTTCTATATATAAAAAATAATAAATATTATGGATAACCCTTACCATATTTGATTACGTTGACAAATAAGTCAAGTTAGTACATCCTTTTCTATCCATCGATGACAGCTGATATTGCGGTTCAGCTTTTTAAAGCATTTTAAATTTAATCTCCACTGCAACCTATTCCAATACAAGTTGTTTCATCGTAGATTTAGAATAGATGCTTACAGATTGAAGTAGAAGTTTTGTATATATGTAACCTCTGACTTTTTCCTTTATTTTCATTAATTTCGGATACAAATATTTGTTGACTCCCGTTTAGCAACCCTGATCGTATCCATGCTCTATTACAGCATTTGAGTCGCTCCTAGAGGCTGTGAGCCTGATTTGGCGGTGTATCCACGATGCAACGCACGCTTTCACTGTGGATGTTTACGGTTATTCTCGTACATTGAAATACACTTCGCGATGATGTTTTCGTATTACAAAATGCGCTTCTCTGTGATTTCAGCGAAATGAAAAACTACTATTTAGTCAATTATGATAACCTTTTCATTTTTGAGAAATTTTGTGTGTATTTTTATTCCAAGTAAATATAATTTTATTAGCATTTTTTGTAAGTCGACCCTTACAAAAACATAATGATTAAAAAGGTCGTATAACCGAACTCGGCAGCCAGTTCGATAAACGACTTTAAGGATAGTTGAGAGTGTCACCAATAAAAGAGTTGAGATCTAAGGGGTGCCAATTATCCTAAAAGTTGCTTTTATCATAGCAATGTACAACGGTTTCCGATTCTCTTTGAAACAACAACTTTTTCACGAGATTACTACGGAAATAAGAAGACCAAGTTCAAATTTCGTCGATAGTGCAACGTTGTGCACGTGGACTTGGTCACATCACAAACACCAGAGTTTAGTTTACTACAGACACATTTTTTTAACGCAGTATTTTTGAAAATATATATCTCTCACAAGTTTAAATTGATTGTACAATATCTGTGCTCGTCCTACTTCCAGTGTTCCGATGCTAGGTTAGTGAAAAGGTATTTACCAAAGAATATATATGCTGTATATATCACAAAACTGTTTCCATATAGCCTGTTCAAAATAACATGAGAAAATAAATACGATTGTTTAAATATTTTTTATAAAGAATATTAACAATTTATTTAATTATATTATTAATATTCCCGTTAACCCCTCTGTGTTACGATTAAGTCCACGTTCGTAGCATCGGCAAGGATCGAACTCGCTTAAATCCGCTTAAATTAAAGCTGACATCTCAAAAGAAAGGTTACTGCCGTCTTATTGTGTGAAAACTTACAATAAAACCTATCGTGTAATAAAAAAAACACCGTGTGACTTCACCTTCTTTGTCTCCCAACAAGTGAATCTTATAAAAAGGACGAGTTCCACTTCAAATGTCTATATACCAGTATCTGTAGGCAACAATTAACACCTTGGGCCAAAATATTCGTTTCAAATGGGATATTTTGTTACCAAAATGTTACGTTACAAACATAAATAGTTCTTATTTTAGCTTTACCAATGATAAAAATCCCTTTACGTATTAACAAATCCAATTTCAATTACTAGGATCCTGAGAGTAACTGGGTGCCATGACCTTAGATAAAACTGATAAATTATTGCATCTCAAATCTCTTAAAGGAGACATGATATTGTTTTTTTATCATATAACACAAAAGCCTATTCTACAGCCTATCTCTTAAAAAACTCACTCAGTAAGGTGCTAGAGCGGGCTATGTTCATCGTTTATTCTTTTACGTCGTACTTCAAAAGTCATACAGTTCAACTAATTCAGAATACATCGATCTTATACGAAATGTCCGGATTTATCCTCAGAAATGAGTTCTACGATGGCCTCGTCAGTAGAGTAATGCACCATCCTCCCTCGAGCACTACTTACTCTGTAAGTGTCTTTCATTTATTCCATTGGTGAACCAAAAAAGTTCTAACCATTTTTAAAGAAATTATGCTAGTGTAAAACGCATATACAATAAATAAACACTATATCTAATATCTATTATATTCGAACAAACTATACTGAGCGTGAAAAAATCGCACCTCTTAAAAATATTTTTCGACCTATTTTTCTTAATTAATTAATTGGTATTGTTTAACTGTGATATATTAATAGAAAAGAAATTAAATGTATTTTTCCGAAAGATATAATTCATTATGATTCTGCAGACCAGGTATTAATAAAAAACCAAATTTGAAGAAGTCAAAAAATCATTTTTACTGGAAAAACAACAAATTTAACTAAAGAAGTGTACAATTATTTAAATAGCCTAACCTTAATCTAAAACCTAGTGTTACTCCCTCTTGCCCTAATGACGGCTTCCATCCGTTTCCTTATAGATGAGATAGAGAAGTATCCATTTCTGAGTATTTCTTCGTCTGAAGAACAAATGGCCCATATTTGATTTTTTTTGCTCCCTTTGCTACGTGGGGACCCCCTGGACCGGGGGAGGGAGGTGGTGAATCCAACATGAATACATCGGGCAGCCGAGAGTTTATATCAGACTCGTACTAACTAAACACCACCTAGTAAGTGGCATAGCCTAGGAAGGCTGTATAGGCTTTATCGAAGCGACCGCCTCGGGAGAACCCACGGCGGCGAAGGCCCATATTTGACAGGTAACGGCCCTTCTATAGCCTTTCAAGGTAGCGCAATTAGCAGGGTGCTGAACCAGTAATTACTTTAACGTCCCGTATTCAAGAGTCCTGATCTATTAATTAAATCTAATAACTGTTTAAATTAAAGGTAATTAAAATGTATTTTCACTAGGTACCAAATTATAATACACTTCTTTTATATACTAAGAGCTATTAATGATTAAAACCGATTTATGAAAAGGTGCGATTTTTGTAACGCCAAGCTCATACACTTACTCCTGCACTTGGTTTAGCTTTAACTTAAACTTGATTAGTCACATTTGGTTGTAATAAATACTGTTTTACAATTAAATTAATATTCATATTGAATATTAATTAAATAATATGTTATAAAATAACGATTTAATTTCAAAGCCGTCAGGCTTGCATAGCACAAAGTAAACTCAATGTCTGAATTCGTTTAAAACCCGATAATCGCCCTTTCCGAGAGAGCACTCAATATAGATAGCTCTATTTAATAAAGTTGGCTTTTCAATATTCACTTAAAAACAACGACTTTCTATTAGCCCTAAAGTATTTTCGGAACTCATGAACGGCAAACGAATTCGTGTTCCCGGAACTTCCAATTTTGGTCTTTATTATTTTAGTGGCATGAAGTAGGGTAAGGTTAATCAAAGGACCAGCACTTTCATTAAACCACTTAAGTTCATTCGAAAATAATAATTATAAAAACAATCCGTTACATCGAATCCAGAGCTAGATGACACCCCGCGCGACTTCTCTGCTGCCAGTGTCGCTGTTCACTTTGTTGGAGAGAGATGTGCATCGTTGTGTCGTGCCAGAATACAATCTAAAATTCACATGACATGCAATATCTTGTATGTTTAATTCCTTAATACATTTCAACATCGTTGTTTTGTAACAATGGAAAGTTGTAGGCGTTCTTAATTATTTACTTACTTTGTTGAAAAATATTTATTTTTTTTAGTTATTAATGTTTTTGTGAGATAATACAAAGTTGCCATCAATGAACTGACGCATGGCTTTTTGATTAGACCGTTCCAATAATATCAACACTTAAATTTTAGTTGTAATAGATTAGCGTTACAAGCTTTAGGTAGAAGTAAGGTTGGCTTAAACAAAGCAAGTAGAATGTTTGGCGTACCTAAAGATCTCCTAAAACAAAGGTTCTATAATAAGAAGAATTTTCTCATATTTAGAGATACTAATATTAATGTACTGATTTATTGAATAAAATTTTGTAAAAATGTGTTTTTATTGTGTGTGTGTTTTTAATGAAACCTACAGTTCAAAATGCCCTTAGTCCAATTATAGCAACTGAGTAGACCATTTAAAGCAATGGTGGCCCAAATAATGCAACCGAAACAAAACAAAAATGCATTTTGTGAATAAATACCTCATCTAAAAATCTGAAATAGCAGCTGCGGATAAGGATTATTTATAATTACTAACTTCATTTATTTACATATAATACTTTTCAATTTTACGCCTGTTCATTATTAAGTGGTCCAATAAGGCAACTTTACCCTAAATCCCATAAATTTTCAAATACTTTGAATAAGATTTGAACCACAGAAACATAATGATTGTCTTTGAAATTCAAATATGTTCATCCTATTTCTAGGCCTATTAAATAAATCAAGCATCTTTAAAGCACAAACATTTTGCATTATTTATCTCTTGAAATAAATAAATTTCCTATTTGTACCAATTAATAAAATCTATTTTTTGCGCACGTATCATTGCGGCCTTGTCCTTGCACCAATAAATAGACGTTAATTGCCGACACAGACCATGCCTGTGTTTTCAATTGAAGTGTTTTGTTTGTTGTAGATGCACATTCATTGGGTACTTTTAATTGAATAAGATTACTCCGAGACTACACAAAGCTTTTTTGTATGTTTACAAAATAATAAACACATGTGGCTAGCCTTTGGCAATGCTTGCGCTGTAATGCATGTATGTTGCTTACAGATTCTAAGACTACGTAGTTAATATAATAGTTTTTCTGAGAAACGGAAACGCACATTACCCGATTGTTGCTGTTATTCTTGAGAATAAAATTTCTGAAAAAATCTTTAACATAATTAAAAATAACTTTTTGTCTTATTTCACTGACATGTTTTATCGACCTTCTTAAACTGATATTATATGAGTATCTTACAAAAATCTTCATTAACGTACACTATGTTTGATTTTATTTATATTTCAAAACATAATTTGACAAAAGATGGAATATGAGAAATTTCTTTGAATCAAACCTTAGAAATTTAACTTTATCATCGTAGTCAAAATCGAGCTGAGTTTAACCACAAGGTCACATATTCAAATTTCACTACAAAGCATCATCCTTTGTATTGAATTCGTAGAAACAAAGGGCACACGAAGCCATTGGTCTCATTGCTCTAACAAAATGATAGTTGTTAACACCCACTCCCTACTTCCAGAACTGGGCTAGTGACAATTATCATATCATAAAGTCTTTTATTGTGCAGAGTCAGAAGAAGATCTTAAATAAAAAGAAATGTCTGACTTACAGAGTTACGTTAAAGAGCACACGACATGTCGGCACATATATAAAATAGAAAATATTGTATTCATTTTCAAGATTCTTAATAATAATGACAGGTGGAAAATAAATTTATGACAGATTGATCTTATTCCAATTTAGTACTACAGTAGGTTTCTCATATGGAGATTTTTTGAAAAGCTTCATTATGTACGGTTAAAATAAAGGCTAAAATATTAGCGGCTAAATAATAAAAATATGTTAATTAATAGTTATATAAAAATTTAACTCTTAACTTAATGATATATTCTAGAGACTTTAAATAACCGATTTAGCGGTAATGTTAAAAACTTTTCGTGCCACCATAAACGGACAGTTGCATTACGGTTTACAACATACTCGTAATGACAACATTTATCAATTGAATTTTGTGCATCTGCCCTTTGGACCTGCACCTCTAGTCTAAAAATAGATCAACTCTAAACTAGAGAGAATTAGTAGAACAATCATTATCAGTAGTAGCTTTAGTACTGTTACCTGTCAACCTCCTTATGAGTTTTTACTTTACATATACATAACATAACATATATGTCTCAACAAAGATACATTGTTTGTTTTTAAACTAAATTAAACATATTAACTCCCTACACTTTGCCTACATACACATATTTAAATATATTATGTCGGATTATTTGTGCATTTATTGTTGCTTTTTATATTTGAGGGGTGCCAAACCATAACGTTATAAGTGCCACACGAACTGAAATACGTTTTATTGCAGTAAAACGGTGTATGTGCTGGGGTCTACTTGCTACTATACTTACTATTAAGTTCTTCAACTTCTAACGCCATCTAGCATAAATATTGTGAAACAGTATGCCATAAAGTTTTAAGTGCCAAATGGGCTGCAAACGTTATTTCATTAAAAATGTCCGAACAAGACGGTGATGAAAATGTGCAAAGCCACTGATTCCAAAAGACCTTATTGAGCTTATTGCAAGTGCTGGCAAAAAAAAAACCATTCTTGATAGTGGATAATAAAACTATTGGATGAGTCTGGCTAAAAATATGATTAATACCAAAAAGCTACAGACATCTTCTGCAACGATGATTCGCCTAACATCTGAAAATTTTGGTGTCATTTTTAAAGAAAAAGAAAAGTTACGGCGAATTTGCTCCATGGATATCAACTCCAGTGCTTAAATCTGGAATTACTTAGGCGAATTTTTGAGAAACTACAAGTTGACATGATCGAGACACCTGTACCTTTATCTGCTGAGAAAAAGAAAGACATTACCATTTTGCCGTATTTAGCCGGAGATAGCTAATTGTTTTATGAAAACCTTTTAAAATAAAGATTTTAAAAGTTGAGTTGTGTGCAAGTAATATAACACGAACAATTTTATGACTTGCATAAATAATGGCACTTAAAACGTTGTGTTCTTTTTATTTTTTTTATAAAGAAAGTAATATTATTTCTTTGTTTTCACAGAGCACAAAAGTTGTGTTAAATTATTAATAATAAATGATAATTTCATTATACATTCTTTTTTTATTGCTTTGCTCTTTCTTTTTTCATTAAAAATGTATTTTGTGTCTCCTGAAAATTTCACTTTCTGTCACTTGAAACGTTATGGTTTGGCACCCCACATTCAAACTAGCTGACCCGGCCACGCGTTGCTATGGTAACCGTTATATGTAGTTTATACGCCATACTAATAATATTTCATAAGGGGTAGCAAAATAAGATCAAAATGAAAACGCACTGGTACCGTTACCCCTGGTTTTAAAATTACCCAGAAAACAATTATGCTTAGGACTGGACTGTTTGTTAATTGTTTGCCCTTAACCTTCGTACCTCTACTCTCCCACTCCTCAAAGCTATCCTTCAAATAGATGTCACTTGCCAGGCTCAAGTGTGAATGATGTAATACGTTACGAGATAACAATTTACGAGTACGATCTAGTCGTACAGGCCTGATATACGGTGAGTCACATCCTGTAATAAGGAGCTGCCCTGATTTAAGTCAGATCGATAAAAATATACGATCAACACACTTTTTTGTCATTATGAGTAGAAGGAATCTCTCTTAATTTCAACCCAAGATATTTACAACCCGTTATACTGCCGTGTTATTAACTGACCAAGTCGCCCTATAATTTTTGTATGTGAAGCTCGTTTAATATACGTGTGTCAGTTTACATGTAGATTTTAGTGATTTTTTTTTTTGTAAAAACTATAAGTGCATCTTGTTCAGTGTTTTAGATCAATTATTATCTAAACAAAATCTTTGCAATGAATGTTAGAAATTTTATTAAACTTGTTTTGTCATAATCCAGTTATCTTAACACGGATTTAAACTCTTTGGTTAAACTTATTATTTTATCTACTCTAATACTATAATACAAAGATTCCAAAAATGAAAACAAAATGCTTATGACAAACATTACGTACAGGCCAAAAATAATAAAAAAAAAGTTTCATTACGATACAGGTCTTGTATGGACACTTGTAACATAATATAACTTTTTTATCATAACGATACACCTATACAACCTCCATCTGGACCAAGGAGGTTGAACCTCTACTTTAAAAAGGTTTCAATGAACGAGTCCGTGACGACGCAACACGCATGCGCAATCGATATTTGCACCTTGGCGCCAACATTTGACATTTAAAAATTTGTTGTTATATTCAGCGTTTTATTTGCAATATTGTTTTACGTATTATAGTATGAAAGTAGATAAAGTAGTGTATGACACTATACATAACTTGGTCTTATAACACTCGTGTGATACTATAAAAAAACTCGCCTACGGCTCGTTTTTTTAAAACACACTCGTGTTATAAGAACCCTTATTATGCAACAGTATCATAAACTACTATAAAATGATCAGTTCGAATTTCCAATTTTATATATTTTTTATATCCTAGGATTAAAGGTTTTAATTTAGTATTTAAAACATACAATATTGCTTCAAACTATTTATTAGTAATAGACATTGCCTTATAAAAGAACTGCACTCATAAGGCACACTTGATAACACTTAAGTTTTAATATAATGAAATACTTAAAACGGTGCATTTATTTAAGTATTAATTAAATTAGTTTGCCATTTTTAACTAAATATACTATCTTGCTCCCATTATCATGTAATTTACCTACAGTTCCTGTTTAAGTATTTTAAACCTTATGTTTTTCTCAACTTTCTTATTTATCAAAGCTATTTAAATCACAGATGTGCCGTTAAAATGTTGCTTATTCGACATCTTCAACAAACAGTTGCATTACTAACTCTTAATCTATACAAAGCGCTTCCTGAAGTGAAATACATGTTATTTATATTATCAAAAGTCATAGCACCAATATTTTCTAACTCTGCCACTCTCGTAACAGTTGATTCTTTTATGTTTTTTTCAATGACGACTTTATAAATCCCGTCAATCCACCATGCGTACACTACACCATCCAGGTCGACAGTCAAACCTCTAAAGAAAGCGTTCTTAGACAGAAAAACAGGAGTCCCACCTGTTTTACTTAAAAATAAACCATAATTACTCAAGAATACGACCACGTTATCGTTATTCACGACAAAGTCTTTAATACGCGTATAGTTTAAAACGCCGACAAACGCATCGCCCATTTTAGCAATGATCATCTCGTCTGACGCTTTGACAATATACAATTTATCTTTGAAAAACAAAGTGCGGATTTTATCTCCAATAGAGCTGTATCCCATAACTTTTTTAGAAGGGCCATATGTAAAAATCCCATTGCTTCCCCCTAAGTAAACTATAGACTTTTCTTGGTCGATGCCGAACGTTCCAAAATTAAGGATGGCATTATTATCATGAGATAAGATCCCGTGCTTCGTTGGATCGTCTAAGTTAACATAACCAACTTTGTAAAATTCAGGGTCGACAATTTCAGGTTCGTAACTGAAGAATAACGTGTTTTCTGAGTCGAGTACCGCCATTTTGTGAATGACGATAGTAGTCCTAAAATGAACTGGGAGGTTGATTATATGCTCGACGTTGTAGCAAGTTGTGTTGACTTTGATGCAAGAGTTGCAGGCCTCCTTGGCGACAGCAGATGCTATGTACAGAAGAATCAACGCCAAACATGCCATTTTTAGATCTGGAAAAGAAATAAAAATAGCTTAGGGACAACATATAAGGATCACCGATAATATTATCGCGTTAATTTCACCGGCTTATTTATGTTCGCACACTATGTCATTCTAGATGGGAATGGGCAACAACAACCCGGGCTAGTGCAGAAGAATGGGTTCTGACTGCTGATGGAGCTGAGTCCAACCCCTTGATGTGGCGTCTTAAGCACGAAGAAGCTTAATATAATAGTTTTATACAGATCCAATGCTGACCTGACCTTGCAAAAATCTTTCTTTTCGCTACCTAATTACTTAATCTAACAATTGCGCCATCCAGGAAACTTATTTTATAAAGTGAAAATTAAACCTTTTAAAAATCGTCTGCTTAGAAACAGTCTATTGTGTCTTATTGTGGAATACATGTGGTATATTTTCAAATAGCTCGCATTTTTGGTTGATAAGAGAGACTACTTTTTCGGCCATTCCCATTAGCCGTCCTCACTAAAAGACACTCTGTTTTTGTTGGTAGTCATTTGCCATCATTTAAATGTAAAACCTTAGCCTTATCTCTTACTAGAGATATTTAAGGTTTTGACAATTATCTGCATTCAAAATTCACACAATTTTAGAAACTGTAGCGGCAGATATAATATTTGCACAGAAAAGATAATGTCGGAGCTATAAACAGAGTTGAAATTGGGTTTTAAGTAAAAGTTAAAACTTCATGAGCTGAAGGCTCGCTACATTATGCAGTTCCATGTAAAATATGAAAAATCTCACTTAAAACAAAACTAAATCTTAAGAATGTACTTAAAACCGTATTTACAAATGTTACCGCACATACAGCTGATCGGATTCACAAGGAAAATAGCTGTGGAGAAACTTTAAATAGAATTATAATCGAACTTTATTTACTTATAAATGTTCATATTGAATCTGTTAAGTAGTCGAACTTAAAAGTAAAAGATTCGTGAAAATGTTTTTAGGGCAAATCTAGATTTGTTCAAATCGTTTGAAATCTTAATAGTATTTAATGAGAATGAATACCAAACACAACCAGCATATATTTGGCATTAATGGTTTTATTTGCTAAAAACAATAAGTAAAATTTACATACATACCAATAGATATTTGCGTCATAAATATTTCTATATAAGATTTTGTACACATTATAACCTCCCCGCTACGAAAATCGAAGATTTTTCGAAAAATCGAGAAGTTATTGTTTTTACCCCGTTTTGCAAAAATCGAGTTTTCAACAGATCTCGTCGATTTGAGGCCTTAGAAATCTTCCCGCGATGGTGTCTGTATGTATGTATGTATGTGTGCGTGTGCGTGCGTGCGTGCGTGTGTGTGTGTGTGTGTGTGTGTGTGTGTAAACCTCTTATAACTTTTAAACGCTTTGACCGAAGCGAACCAAACCATTATTAAAATAGTTCAATAAAAAAAGTTCTTTCCCTTTCTATAGATTTATAATTCCACAGATATGAAATTGACCGTACAATTTCGTAGCGTAGAATTCAGTAATATTTCACTCAAAAGTTATTATAAAATCTTGAGTAGTATGGCTGTTTTTCGATAAACGTTGAATTTCTACCATTTTCTATGGAATAATAAAGCAATTTTGTTCCAACGATAATAGTTCGTTATGAGTGCTAATTTAAGTAAACGGATGCGTTATTTCTTCGAGGTCATTCTATATTTCAACTCTGTTAATCGATTTTCAATATAATGATGTTTACATTTCCAATATAATGATATTTACTTACGCACTTTGCCATTGTTAACAAAACTTACTTTCTTATGACTTCTATTAGTAGGTGTAATAAACCGGATATTAAAAAAGTTTTGGATTGTGAAAATAGACTGAAAAGCATTATTTAATTCAAGATTACACAGTATTACCAGTAGGAGCTTATACAATATAAAATAAACCCAATAGTTACTAAACGCAATACTGAGGAAAAATGTACGTGGTTATTATAATTAAAACTAATTTTCTTTATTTGCTTAAATTTTCTTAACTTTCATTCTACAAAGATATTGTAAACCTTTCTATGGAGAAGTCAACTGAGAGTTTGAAATTTTATGTAGCTTATGTGAATTAGTTAAAAAGTAATTTTAACGAATAAATTCCAGTAATAAAATTCAGGTATCGCGTCACGCTATTGCCAAATTTTATGGAAATTATACCCATAAATGAAAACTATTCATAAACAAATAATAGTGTTCGGTGGCCTTGATAAGATTCTTTGTAACATTAAGGCTCATCAAAAAAAGGTTATTTTTGACACTGAAGTAAATAAACATTCCGAAGTGAATTGTATAACGATTGTGAACTATATTAATTTATTGGCTGTAATAAACGTGACCGTGAAACAATGTAGAAACTGATGTATTTAATGATTTGTATACGGCAAGCTTGATTAATTAATTATTTAGTACAGTTATGTTGGTCCCAAAAGAAATTTGTAGCGTTACCGGGGATAAGGAGGGTGAAATTCTTGAACAACCCTCGTACCGGGAATGGAGAGACAACGTGGAGGACGGATCTCAGGCAGTCGCCTGATAGTACAGGCGCTCCAGCTAGGGAATTCACTAAGTACTGAGGTAATTATGGAGATGGTCCATGGGGCATCTCCAAATTTACAAATCTCAGTTTGTTAGGTACGATGTAATTTCGGTAAAGACTATTTTCAATTGTGTTTTTTTATAAAGGGACGTGCACTTGTATTTGTGAATTATTCCACTTTATTCTGCCAGATCCGCTGTCGGGGCAGAATAAAATGTTTTCAATTTTGGAGTTATCTATGCTTCTGTAGTTTGGAGTCGATTAAAATCTACAGTAAGATTTATAAATTATTTTATAGAAAAATATTAGAAAAAGTCGACTCAGCTCGATAGCTTTTTTCACGTGGGACACGAATCCGCAACCTATGGATGTCCGTTTCCTTGCTCTCCCAATTGAATTACCGAGGCATATGAACACCCGTCGAAATGTTTGAGAACAGTTTGTGAGATGACACAATATAATCTTATATTTTTCTATTCAAAAAATATCATAGTTGAGAATGCAAAATCAGAAAACTGTTTGTATTTTGTTCCTCTAGCGAAGTTGTTCTTATTTTGTAAAAAAACCGGATTTGACTACCTTATCATGTCTGAAAATATATTCTTGTAAGTCAAATCTAAAATATGATTCATCAATTTCAAATTTAAAGATAACTGCAATTAGTTGATTGATTTTGTACATACTAATTTCACATCGTTAAGTATTAAAATATACGGTACGAACACATTGCAGATTTTTCATAAAAAACTTAGTAAATAAAAATATATCTTTAACTTTACAATTACGGTTTACTAGTATAACCGTTAGCTATTTAAGTAACTTCGATGCTCCCAAGAGAATGATTTTCATTTTTATTAGCATCGAGTGTGGTTATTTCTGACCACGAATATTAGGAGCTGGGTCCTTACGAAATAATAGTAGGAGTTAAGTGGAAAAAATATCACTTACGTGAACCAAGTAGGATAAATAGTATCATTTATTGACATCCCGTAACCCTTATTTTTTATAATAAAGTTATACTAACAGTCTAATTTTTGGAAGTACGGAATGGATACTCTCATGACCGTAACTACTTTACTAATAAAGCTAAGCGCAATCAGTTTATTGTTATTAAAAATCGAGCCTGTTCATTACACCTTCGTGATCGGAAACATTTTGAACGTTACCCGTTTTTATTTTATGTGGTTGTTGCATCGTTTGAATGCAGAAATAGTTGGCTATGATGTCATTAAATATTAAAGGTTAGATACCAAGCTGTGCGATCGATAGTAAACTGCTGCTTCATGAGGACTTTCAGTCCAAAACAGATTTATGATAAAAAACTCGTTTATTACGAAAGAGTTCTACTTTGGAAGGTGGTTATGTAAACAGGTATTTATTTTTCTTTTATGTGATTTTGTGATTTTTAGTAAGGAGCTTTTATAGGGTGGTGAAGAATGGTGGTTTGGTGTGCTATTTTCATACAACAACAACCTCATGAAGCTACGTAAAACTGGTATATAGTTTTCGAAATTGAACTCTACCAGTGGGCTCTATAAAAATTGTTAACTAAATATTTGCAGTTTTATGTAGGTTGACTGGACCTATGTTTCCAGATATGTTCCTAAATAGTAAATACCTTAATACATGTCTGAAAATCAAGCATTGAAAAAACAATACATTTAATAATTGGCTTTAGCAATTAAGAATTTACTAATTGACTTATTTGATTTGCGACAAAATGTATGATTGAAAATGCCAATGATGTAAAAATTAATAAATATTAAATTATTATGGTGATAATGATCTATCCTGAGCTTATGGCACTGTTAACAATGAACACCAATCATAAGCGACTGCTTCTGGCAAGCGAGTATACTGCTTTCTTATTATAATATATTATTTTAAATTAATTTATAATATACTGTTATATTATAGATTTTAACTACAGCCTCAGTTAAAATTAATTAACATTTATGTGTGTTACACAAAATACTATTGTTAGGCACGCACGTGTGATAAAAGGATTACATTTAAAAAAATGTAAATATTTTTTATAAGCAGTATCACTGTCATAATTAAATTGATTATTAGAATTTACCTAAACAACGTTTTTGGAACGTAAAAAATGCTCTAATTTTAATGGTGAAAATAAAATCATTTCAAGTGCTAGTCCACTTTACAAATATAACAAATATATTTTGCTATAGTAAAGTGAAATAAATGGTTTTATTTACCTTAAACTTAAAAAAAGCAATCCTTACCTCTTTTTCTATTAGCAAAAAGCACACGCCGCGTACATTTTCCGAAGCACACTGGCACTCGGTACGAACGCGGCATCGACCAGGCTCACCACGCACCACTGGTCTGTGCCGCCACTTATTAATGCGCCAGAACACGCGACACGTCAAACGGAACGCGTACTTTTTAGGGTACAGTCAACAGCAAATCAACCTATACAACACTGTCAAATTACTCCATTCGCTTTTCAGTTTTAGGTTCAAACCATAGAGTTCAATATCAGTTAAGGAAAAGTGACAGTTTTTGTAGGTTGTCGTGCTGTTGTCAGCGCATTCGGATTTTTTTCAAGCAAAGAAAATGTCTTGTGATAATTTCGTTTAAACTTACCTACGAGCAATTATGATTCAAAGTTCGGGCGTATCTCCTAGAAAGCTTATCAAAGCGCTTCTTAGTAGTGGGTGGATATTTTATTATTTATGTAGGTATGTTTATATATATAATCAATAAGTATTGTTTGTAATAACTTTATTGGAGCGGAGCGAACGAAGTGAGCGAAGCTCCCATGGATCAGCTTCAATGGCGCAATGTCTGTTACGCCATAACTTCCCGAGTTCTTAACCGATTTTAATATTTTTTGTATGGAATCGAATCAACAGGTTTAGGACCAGACTGTGACGGAACCCGAATTTGGAAATTCACAAAAATTACCATCTAAAAAAAATTTTTTTTCTTTTTATAGGTATTACACTCCGCTGCAATATATGGTGCTAGCGTAGCTTTATGCTTAGCGACTGCATCGCCTAGTATAGTATATTATTTGTTAACTATTGCTATGCTACAATCATGACTTTCGCTTTTCCTAAAGGTTAACTATCTCAAAACAATCTTTCCTTCCTTTCAGAATTCTCCACCTATTCTATCAATGTTATAGTGTGTTCAATATATTTTTTTAAATAAAATAATATTTAAATCGAATAAAAGACTCGATAGCGCAGCGGTTAACTAGTTCGGCCTATGATTGTGAAAATTAAGTAACTTTCGCAAAGGAAGGTCATCGGCTCGAACGCTTAAGAAGGCACATAAAGTAAGTTATGGCCCTTTTTTCCTGCGGTGTTTTCTTTCAAAGGAAAAACCTGTGCTCCTGTAAAAGGGACATAAAGAAATTGATGACATGTATGTATCTGATGATAATAAAATTACGAAAGACATAATTACATTACGACAAAAATTGGAAAAGCTCCTATACAAGATAGTTAGGTCTCTTAGAAAAGCTGTTCAACGACAGTCATTTGAAAGTCAAATGGACCTATATGCAAACACAAAAAGACATTTTCTATAATGCAACCAATGAAAGAATGCGATCCTGACGTCTGTCAGTTGGTCATGACTAAAATGTGTGAAATGATGATGTGAAAAAATTAACACTATTATTTACTTTTAACTGACCCAATAAAAAATATCAAAGTTTCATTACCTACTAGTTTGTCTGGATTCTAATTTCTGAATGTAACTTAATTAATATAGAATATAAAAATGCGATAATAATATTCAGAAATATTAACCCAAAAATATTACAATATCTCAAAACGAGTTGCGACTGCCAAACAAACAAATTTAATTAGTACTCATTCGCTTGAGGAGGTGCTATTTTCATTATCATCTTCATCTAAATGTATAAGAATATTATTATCTATCCTTGTAACAGCGTTGGATTGTTTAAATAAAATATTGTTTTCTTATTTATTTAACATCAAATTTAGCGAAGAAATATAAGATTCATATTAATTTGACATAATGATATATTTTTAAACATAATTATCCGTTAGTATGGCAAATAAACATATCTTTTTTTAATCTTAAATTCAACAGCACGACAAAGTTTTGTCGCCCGTTTTATCACGATCTGTCAGGATCACATTCTTTCGTTGGCCGGACTATCGATCTACGGGAACTTGTACAAATTGAATTGCAACATTTGACCTAAACAAACAAAGATATACACTGCAAGTTAAATAAAATTTTCTTAAAAAAACAATTTAGATAGACAATTTAAAATTTACAACTCAAATATCTTTGACAGTTTTCCAAAATAAACGACTAAAAATTCAATATTTAAAAGTCATATATTCTTCTGATATATTAATAAAGTCTTAAAATAATAAAATCAAAAACAGATCAATTTGTAAAATATTGAAAAGAAAACAAACTCCTCAGTAACTATAAAATAAGTTAAGTATATTAGAGCCATGATTTTAGTTTGATGTGCACACAGATGAATAAATTAACAACTGGCTAGAGAAAAATTTAAAACCTTTATAAACGTTCTATCACTGAGCTTTTATGTTCATTGTAGGTAATATAGAAGCAAAATAGAAAACAATTTTAGGCATATATTTATTTACAATTGGCTACGTTTAATTATAAAGAAATAATCACTTATGGCAATACTTTTTCAAGGGTTAAAAGTAGAAAGTTGTACTTACCTATCCAAAGTTTGCCCGGCGCAATCTGTCATAATGCTTATAAGACAAACAGAAGCGGCAGCGGTGAAAAATGTTAAATCTTGAAAGTGGGTCGTCGTCAAAGGCGAGTTTAAATGGCTCGGCGAGGGGGCGGCACGAGAGTTTACGATGTGTCCACGAAATCAGCAGATAATATTTTTTTCTTTGATTACTTTGTCTAAGTTCTTTGGGTATCGACAAAAGCTAAGCGGAGTAAGACTAGTGTCGCCACACTTTTTTGCTGAATACCGAGTTTACGCATTCGATACTCGTTAGATTTCTATGAAGATTCGTAATTTCGGATGGTTACCACTAGGGGCGCTTATACAAAATCCATAGTAATATTTACGCAGACGATATCGAGTATCGAAGCGAAAACTAACACTAGGGCCTCAGAGCGTTGTTCAGTTGTAATAATTGGAGAACAAATATATTGTTTAGCTTCAGTGGGCAATGTGTATTAACTTTTTTTTATTCAACGTGAGAATCCATGTTAAGGGAAGACTTTCTCCATCTCAGCCCACCTTATTGTCCCGTGTACCTTATACCACACTCCTGCTTCTTTTATATCAGCGATCCATCGTCTGTGTAGTCTAGTGCGTTTGTAAAGTGTGTAAATATCAAAGTCTTGATCTCTTTGCGCTTCTTAGGATTAGGTGAATGCTTATCCGAATGCTATCGGTCAAGCATTTTGTCACTAAATATGTATACCGTATTTATAGAGCAAGAGATATTACTGTAAACGAATTTCGTCACGACGACTTAGTCACATATGAGGTAGCGTTAGCGTTGTAAACGCCAAACTGTCTGTTTACTATGTTTTTACTGTAGTAAAAAATACACCTTAGATACTCGATCTTACATACTCGATGGTCCGGAAAACAGGACATCAAGCTATCAGAAACTGTCATTTTTTATTAATATTAAACTGTTTGGTAATACTTTAAGTTTAAAATTTGATACAGAAATAAGTGAATAGATCCTAGTGTCCTAAACTTGGCCACGACCGAGTCTTCCTAGACGGTTGGGTAGTGTAAAAAGAAAGGGCTTTTCATGCATTTTTTACAAATTGGATTTATTTTTACGTTTTCTGATCTCGCAATCTCTTGCTATTAGTGCTTTTCCAATTGAGCATCCCTGATGTTTTATAAGAGTTGAGCATCTGTTTTGTAATACCAGCTCCATCGCTTCATGTTCAAGGTAACTACTACCTACAATTTCAAATGTACTTCTTTTACAAGTATCAAATAATCGATGAAGATGGAACTGTTTCACAATTTTTATATTGTTCGTTGTTTAAGAATTTAAGTGATAGAGTTGTAGATGTATGAAATTTTTGTTACTAGAAATAAATCAATCCCGAGTCTTTGACTGACCCGTCGGATTTTTCCAAGAAATATCGGAAGCTCGATTGGAATAGCACTTGCTCAAATAGTGAAAGATATTGGTTCGATAAATGAGGTTTTAACATGAAAGATCTTGGTAAATAAGAAAGAAAAGTATACCTATACAATTGACAACACTAAATTTTTATAAGCACCTCTTTGTAAAAAGGGAGAGAACATAAACATCTATACCCAAAATTAAATTTTAATTCTCAAATTTGGTCTTAAATAAATTATGTTTAAGCCTAATATGCAACTAAATAGCCGACTTCCTGGCTCGACATCAAGGCTTTACTTCGGTCTCACTTACGTTGTCGCGGATATTGAGATCATCCAGATAATTTAATGACAGACTCCTAAAGGTGCTGAGATTATAGCCAATGTTGTATCACTTGTATTAAGATTTAAGGTATGTACTGTGTTAATGATTTTTTCTAAACTGATTGCAGAAAAAACAAGCTAACAGGTTTTCGTAAGTTTATAACTATATTATTTATAATATCCTTGAAATTAAGTAGGTAATGAAAATGAAAAATCGAATTCAAGAACTGTGTATTCCAGCTGGTTATTTTTTTATATAAATTAATTTGTGGCAGGTCTCCGACCCAGCGTGTCAGAGTTCCTGGGAACCACTGTCCCTCAGTCACACCGCGTGGCTTCGGATAAAGGTGAGAGATGAGGAACAAAAGTGTCATTCATATTGTGACCCATGACGATTTGATGATTGCGTCGAGACCAGATGCCGTGACCGTTTCATTACCATATCACGTTTAAAATATCGACTTTATGTATTCATATTTACATCGGTATATCGTTGTTTACATTATAGGATACTTCTTATTTTACGTCAACGCGTTTGCAATAACAGTAATATTCCTTATTGCAAAAAGGATAATTTATGATATGGGCAATTGCATTAGACATCCGATTACGATTTCGCTAATTTATTTACAAATCTAAACTAGATCGACCACGTTCTTGGAATTTTTGGCCGCAAACCAAATACCTATCTTTCTATTATACTAGTGTGTTAATTCTAGGTAATTCAGTTTTAACCTTTTAACCGCCAGTCTTAAGTGTCGAGCCCTTAGCGCCAGGCACAGAGAATGGAGGAATAAATGCCTACGAAGAAGAGGAATGTATACTTAACTCTTTCACGGTCGATATTTCGTTATAATAATTATATTTGCATTTGAGAGCGTGGTTAACTAGCAACTATGTAATTACTTCTTACCCTACGAAATTAAAATGCTTTTTGAACGTTAATAGTCCAAAAAGTCCTTAAAGGTTTCTGTTTCGTTAATTAATACCAATAACAATCACTTTGCTCACAATAAAATTAGTCCAGAAGTTAAACTCTCCATTTTTATTTCTCAATATTACAGTAACAGTATGGTCAAGTCTTCATGATTCCTCTGTAGGTATAAGTACGAAAACGAGAGCTCAAAATATCTACACGTACTGTAGCTACAGTTAGGTAATAAGTTCGTATGCATATTCATTTATACATGTTATTATTACAAAATTAAACAAAATATATTTTATAAAATAGCAATAACAGTTTCTCCCATACTTCAATACCGTAACGAATAACTGACTAAACGTAGGTAAGCGTATTAAGCTGAGAGAGCAGTACTTTTGATCGATGTCTTTGCTAGTATAAATAAAGTATAATAAAATCTATTAACTTTATTACACACATTTTCTACGTGCTGTTGCCAGTCCAATTTTTGATCAATCTCTTATCCTAAGAATTTTACATTTAAGAAAGAAGTAAGTATTTTACAGTGTATGCATTTACTAGTTTTTGTCGTTGGTAATTTATATCTAAGTTATTAATTGAAGAAAATCTACCTACCCATCAACTAGCGAAGACACACGACGCGCACTGCATCCAATCAGAATCACCGTCTCAGAGCGGACGCGTGCGCATTTGCATCGCACAGCACGCTCACGCCATAAAGTTTCAAATTCCATTCCAAGGACATCCTCGGTAGGGAATTTTAAACTATATAGCGTGAGCGCGCCGTATCGTTGTTAAGTCTTCGTAGAGATGTCTCTACGAGGACTACATTGAACATACTGAAGACCATAAAAGAGAAGTGATAGAGCGTTTGTTCTACCAACAAATAAAAGCTTGTTTTTTTAAAGAGTTTTAATATTAAGTTATTTTGTATTTTTAGTAATCTTTGGCCATGTTTCTTTGTCTGTTCATTTCGTCGTTTGTTAGTTAATTTATTACCGTGACAGTTTCAATAAAGAGACCTTCAAGTGATATAACTCTAATCAAGGCTACGTACGCTAGGACAGCAGCGAAGAGCTTTGATTTTTAATTTATAATTTCATACTCGATATATCTCATCTTATGAGAGAAATTATTTTAATAGATAAATACTAGGAGAAATCGACGCAGCTCACATGTGAATACTCAGACGGGAGTCAAATGCGCAACCTTTGGAAGTCCGGTCCAATGTTCTCCCAATTGAAATTCCAAATTGTCTGTCTAAATTGTTGATTATTAGAAACTTTTATTTAACTTGCTTAAATTTACTTAAATAAATTAACTAATAAACTAACATTCAATATAATGACGTATCAAATGAAATGAACAGACTTAGAAACATGGCCAGAGATAATTAAAAATACAAAATAAATAATTAAAACTTTTTTAAAACACAAGCTTATATTTGCATAATAAATAAATAATAGTCATTAGAAAAATTAACCTAGTGGTTTGACTCTACTTTGAGCCAATGGTCGAAAATATGGAGTTCTACACTGAATTTTGAATACTGTACAAACCCAACATCAAGACAATCTCACGACCAGCAATTATCTATACTATTATTATAATGAGGAACGATTTGTTTGTTTCTTTGTTTGTTTGTTTGCATCGAATAGGCTCTGAAACTACAGCCCAGTAGTTTAAAAAATTGTTTTACATATAGGCATTCTACATTAACCCTGATGAACATAGGCTATAGAATATTTTCAAAAAGTTAGGGATCCGCATGAAAACTACAAAAATTTAACCCAACGTGTGAAAAAAAACAAAAAATAATGTTATATAGCGTACTCTTCAGAAATTATTGACAATAGAGCAAAGTAATGTACTACAATTTTATAGAGGACATAAATCTATAATCTAAGAACACAAATTTGTTGTTTGTGTGTTTGTCCATCCGCTTTTTTTCCCGCTCTTTTTGCATTGTATACGCGTTACCATAGCAACGCGTAACCGGGTCAGCTAGTATCTACAAAAAAAGTCAGTGATATCATATGTCTAACTATTACAGTTATGTCACAATAACTACTTTTTATGTTAACTTATGCAATAGCAACGCCTTAACAAACTAGCCCACACTATGCGTACCTGGGTCCTTATCCAAATAAATGACTTCGTATTCAAGGCTAAATCAGTACCTGTAATTTTTTTTTTATTATACCATTCCCATGTTCCACACCATTCAAAAGGTCTCATGAGTGTAATATTTATCAAAACCACCAATTACATTAACCCTGTAACTTAAGTAACATTTTTTACTTTTTAATCCTTGTTAATTCTGCAACCGTCTCTCGTGATGTCTCTCTTGAAGTTCACAATCCCTACCGCCCCGTCCGCCACTGTCGGCCTTGCTAATTTCAAAAAATAAAGCGCCACGCCACATATCTCTTAAAGGATGGAAAAACTGCTCATTTTCCTTTAAAACTTCCACTATTCGCAAATCTTGAGCAACCATCTACATTTTCTATCTGCAAAAATGAGCCTTTTGCTGAATTACTATAAGCCTATGCCTCATTAATTATGTAGGATGGATGCACCATGAGTCATAAAGCATTAGAGCACATATAGAGGCCGTGGTCAGAACCTTAAAAGATCTTAGTAACTCCTCTGCCTCTATGGGCGGGATTACTTTTGTATTTGCTAGAGATTTTCGTCAGACGCTTCCCGTCATTGACAAAGGTACGCGAACAGATAGATATCATCATAACATGCTTGAAATCGTCTCTCTTATGGACTTCGATCAAAAATTTAAAATTACGGACGACTATGAGAGCTCATCTTCTTGGAATCACAGATAGAGATTTCCCAAAACAACTGCTAAAAAATTGTGACATCCTACAATTATTTAAATTAAATTAAATTGTTACATATTACAATTAGAATTTATTATTAATGCAGTATACCCTGACATCGAGAAATTCTAAGAAAAGGACTTTGATTTGTTGTGTTCTAGGGCAATAGTGTCACCTAGGAATGATACTATCAATGAAATAAACAATCTGATTATTCAAAAAATCCTCAGTCGAATAAAAATTTCAATTCAATCAACACCGTGACTAATATCGAAGGTGCAGTCCATTATCCTCAGGAATTTTTAAATTCGCTAAACCCTTCAGGAGTTGACATTTAAGCCCCCCGAGGATGTGCAATGGGACAAGGAATTGAAGGGCAGTTAATTGTAGCCACCATCATAACTGGCCCAGCAGCTGGTCAACTAGCTCATATAGCCGAGGATAGCAATAATCACAACTGATCTGCCAATTTCATTTGAACGGCTTCAATTTCCGGTTTTTTACCAGAATCTTTTGCGGTAACTATTAATCAAATATCGTGTACAGGGAAGCACTGACCCAGTAAATTTAATGGCTAATCTATTGTAGATATGTTTTCTTACAAACATTAGAAATAAAAATAAATTAATCAAATATTGAAAAATTACAAAAAAAAAATAACAATATCCAAACTTTATTTATAATATACTCTTTTTTAGTAACTCCCGACGCATAAAGAAAGTTGTACGTGTGGTTAAAATTTATAATTTATGAAATTTATGTTAAATACCTGTGCGAAGCCGGGGCGGGCCGCAAATATGATATAAATTGTTTAAATTAATGGATTGAAATTAAAAAATATTAAGTTTAATTTAAAATTGAAAGTTTGGAGCATTTAAGAAAAAGATTTTGTTTAAAATGTTTTTTTTATAATATTATATCTATTTTGACTCTTCATCGTCAGAATTTTTCTTGGAAATTAGTTGTCAAAACAAATTCCAAAAACAACACAAATGCTTCATATAGTTTGTAACCTTAGTAATGTAAATAATACTAATATAGATTTTTAGAATTATTATATTATTTTACTATTTTCAAGTACCTACATGTATTAAGTGTAGTCTCATTTACTGATGAATATAATATTATTTTAAATGTAGGCACTTTAAAATCAGAATCTAATCTAGTATAAATTGCTCTTCTATTATTTTAAAAGCGATAGACCAAATCACTCTTTGCTATTGAATATTTAAAGTTAAAAACTAGGAGAGGAGAAATTCGACTAAAGAGGTGGAAGGATACTTAGTAATTGTGGTTGTACTTTAGTTGTTTAACTGAGGCAAAGCAAAAGAAAAAACAGTCAAATGTGTTTTGCTGCTGTCGTCCTCACTGAGTTATTTACAGAAAATATCTACCTAGTTCATTATAGATTAAATTAAATTTAATTAGTTTAGAAGAACCTCCAATCACACGCGGAACGCGTTCTGCGTTTTAATTTTGCGTTTTGCTACGAATGAAATTTTATGTGCATGATTAATGTACAAGGCCGTCTGTAAACAATCAAGACCACGCAACTCAAACATTCTCATCAATGTATGATCTTTTTGAGGCAAAGCATAAAGTTTACACAGACTGTTCCGTGAGAAGATTTGCTTACTTTCGTGAACATTTTCGATTATGAAAGCATTATAAAACACTTTGTTTCGAGCAAATGAATTAAAATATTCTCGGTAAAATGTAAATGTAATTCGGACCCGGTAGGCAGCGTTGCGATTCCAGTGTTATTATTTTTATAAAAAAATTCGGTTCAGGCAATTCGTTAACGTGGGGCAGGACAACATCTGCTGGGCTCTGCAGCAGTGGCGACGCGTGCATATAACACGATTCCCATCGGGTTGCCTTGGCGATCACTAATAATTTTTTTATTATTTTCAATAATAGCTTACCCCGCTTTGTAATGTAAGCCGAAGTTCAACGGCTTTCGGATTGCAAACGCCATAATTACATTGCGCGCTTTGTAAAAATATTCTTCTATATCCCGTATACAAGATACGCAATGTATTTGAAATAGCAAACGCACACAAACACAGTTTACAATCATATGACGCGACAAGTGCGACGCGCTCCTCCGCTCCGGCAACCCGATCAAAATATTGGGAATTTACAAATGCCAAATGTATGCAAATCACTCACACATACATAAACAAATACATGCAAAAGCCTCGTAATAATTGTTTATAGATAACTCGATCTCGGATAGCCTACCAATCTTTATTTGTCTCACGTTAAGGTTTCGTTTCGCTTGAGCGTCTAGTTTCGCGCGACCTCGACCTTGAGGCTGACACTCGCTTGATTGATCACAGATCACTCATTACGCGGTCACGGTCAGCACGGGTAATTATGCTATAAATTAGCATTTATGTGAATTATTGTTTATGTGAATGAATAGATGTGAAAAATAAGTGAAATTTTACTTGCCGAGTGTTGTGTTAGTCTGTAATAAATAGTTTGTTTCGTTTCCTCGTAAAGGTTTGTCTTTATAGTTTATTTAACTTTGTTATTTGTCGTGACGCGGTTAGACGAGAAATGGCGGCATTGATACAAATTGACTGTTGTCTTACAGATTACTTATTAAATGACTTAACTTCGTTCTCCAATCAATCTTTCGAAAATAAAAAATATATCATAAAAAATGGACGGGCTTGTCCCGATATAAAAATTGATTATAGGCGTAAAGACGGATTTTTCAAACATTTTCACAGTTCTATGTATGATAAATACAATTGGTTAACCGGCAGTTGCAAATTAAATAAATTAATTTTTTTTCCATGTTTGTTGTTTTCCGATACAAACAGTGCTTGGAATAAAACGGGTTTTTCAGACATTAATAATTTGACAAATTCGGCTAGGAAACACTCAAACTGAAAAACATTTACGCAGTTGTTTATTATTACACGATTTTGGAAATAATAGAATAGAAACATTTTTCGGTAATAGTTATGAAGCCCATAATCGAAAAGTGGAGCGTAATCGAAACTTAATGAAACGTTTAATTGACACTGTTGTTCTTCTTGGAAAACAGGAGTTATCTTTCCGCGGCCATAGTGAAAACTTAAATTCAGACAATCGTGGCAATTATGTAGAAACATTGTTTTATTTGAGTAAGTACGACAGCGTTATAGACTCTCATCTTGATCAATGTTCATCTAATTCACACTCCGTGTTTACCGGTCTCTCGGGAGACATTCAAAATGATCTTATACAATGCATCGCGGCGGTAATTTTAGACGAGATTAGGTCTGAGATTAGCCAAGTTAAATTCATTTCAGTCATGATAGACGAAACCCCAGATGTTAGTCATAGGGAACAATTATCAGTCATATTTCGTTATTTAACCGAAAACGGTCTGGAGGAAAGATTTGTAGGTTTTTACGACGTTAGTGAAAGCCGGACAGCGGCTGTATTAGCGACTCAGTTGCTTAATATTCTTGAACAATATCGATGCAAAAATTGATCGGTCAGACATACGACGGTGCGGCCGTTATGTCAGGTGAACGCGGAGGCGTTCAGTCTTTAGTACGGGGTCAATGCCCTCTCGCACGTTTCGTACCGTGTTATGCTCATATACTTAATTTGGTTTTAAGCAAATCCTTGGAAAATATTTCGGAATTAAAATCATTTTTTGGTCATATCAATGGAATTGTCAGGTTTTTCAACTGCAGAGTCTGCAGTATATTATAACTTTCGACAAATAAGACTATAATTTGCTGCAATGCGCCAATACGATTCCAAGTTTCGTCGTATTCCATCGTGAAAAACTAGTTTTCCTTTGAATGCCACAATTCAACTAAAGAGATCACTTTGTCCCAATTATTGTCTTACTCTACTATATTGCAAACAAGATCAAAACAAACGCAAGAACATATGCATACACGGGCGTAGCCAGGGGGAGGAATATGTTCTTGCGTTGGTTTTGGGGGTTCAAACCCCCCCCGAAATGTTAAAATATCAACATCAATAATATCAAAATAAGGAGAGGCCAGAGGCATAACTTATTTTATTACTAATTATTCCACCAATAATGTATTTTGGATACGCCGTTTAGGACGTAGGCTAAACCTTGCGCGGGCACACGCCACAGGCGTCTGGTCCGACGTCCGACGCGGGCCTAAGACATTATCTGGTGTGTTACCTTTAAAGGAGGAGGGTCAATAAGGCGGGTTTTCGGCCCCTTTCATTTTTGACCTAAAAATTAAAAAAAAAATTATATAATATATGGACTAAAAATCGTTTACACCAAACGGAACCACCCCCAACCCCCTTCCCCCTTCCACCCCCCAAAGAAGCAGAATAATCATATATGACTTAATACATAATTTTTTTTTGTGGAGCTACTTAGAGTACAGAGTTTTGAAAGGTTATATTATTTTTGAGCTAAAAAAAATATTTTTTTATGTATTAAGTCATATATGATTATTCTGCTTCTTGAAAGGGTGGGAGGGGGAAGGGAATTGGGGTGGTTCCGTTTGGGGTGAAATCGATTTGTTAGTCAATATAGTACCTAAATAAAAAAAAATTTTGGGAAATTTTAGGTCAAAAATAAAAGGGGCCAAAAACCTGCCTCATTGAACCTCCTCTTTTTGCGGTCAGTTCTGTAATTGAAGACGCAATTTTTATGTATTCGGCAGTGCTACCCGAAAGAAGTACATTCAGTCAAAAAAGTATCGGGAATGGATGATTTGTTTATTAATTTTTGTTTTTTTGTTGTTGTTAGATTGGCACAACTGTTTTCCATTTTGGCGCGGAATTTGAGTTGCATCTGTTATTAATATAAAATACAGTGCTGTTTTTAGTTATATCACATCTAGTGTGTATTACGAATTTCATAATGGACAAAAATATCGAACAAAGAGTTTGTCTTAAATTTTGCATCGCCAATGGAATTTCGTGTTCGAAGTCACTGAAAATGTTACCGAAACACGCATATGAGTGGTACAAAGCGTTACGTCTTTTTATTTACTACAGGGCGTAGTAAATGAAAAGACGTAGATACAAACACATATAAACACAATTTCTAACAAACTATAACTGAATCCTATCTTATAGAAAAAAACTAGCCAATAAAACTCGTAAATAAAAGGTAGTTTCCGAACATACTTTGAAACATCTTTCAAAACCTTCTTCAAACTTAAATTAATTGAAGTTACTAGCAGCCATATGTACAGAAATCCATATATATGGCTACTAGTAACTTTAGCGCACAAACTTTACCCATTACCTGCCTCCGCCGAGATTCAAACCGATGGTATAACTCACTTGTTCCAGTGTTTAGTAATTCTATTCTTAAAGGCTTGCCCTATTTCCCATGGGGGCTACTTTTCACTCGTCGCTAAAAACCTCATCTTGCACCTGCCGGATATAGGTCTATTGAACTAAATTCAAGCATGAGGTTGCAATCTTTAGGAATGTATCTCTACTCTTCTTGCATTGAGGGTTTCTTAAAACCCAAATTATTTTAAATATTGATATTAATCATGTATAATATTTATTTAGATAATCTCTAAAACTTTGAAAATCTATCACAAAATAAGGGGTTAAAAAGGGTTTTGTTGAATATTACAACATATTCAATTATATTTCTTGTTTATTAGTTTAATAAATGGTGATTTTAAGATAAATTGTTCCTCTGAATGTAGTTGTCGTGTAAAAACTTTCAATAGTTCTATGCAGAATAAAATATAAGTTGGTGAATGTAAACAGAGTTTTGGACTGAAACTTTCATTTACATAAAAATTAATATGATGAATATACCAGAATCGCGACCAGTATTAAAACTTTAATAGGCAATGACAGGTAAAACCATTTCATAAATACGTATTTTTTTAAGATTTTATAGATCAGCAAAAAAAACAAAACTCAGTAGCTGCCATTAAGAAGAAGGAAAAAAGACTACTCCTAATAACGATTACGTCAATTAACATACATATTATTTTTTCAAAGTAATAGATTCCAGTATTTCTCAAACATTTTCCTAAAAAAAAATACCAGCATTGGCAGCCCTTCTACCGCTTCTGTTGGAATCAATTACAGCAACGGTAACAATGTGACGGACGGGCGACAAGTCGTTATCGTATGCGACAATTTCGTTTAACTGCAAATGTTCACTCCAATAATTGACACTGACACGCGACATTGTATTTGTTGCTTTTTAATCGTTTAATTAAACGAACAAAAGAAGCCGATTTGTACGTTTAGAGTCCCAGTGATGTTTTATCTTGTTAATTGTCAGTATTCGTTGACGAAATTGAGGATAGCATTGCGTATAAGTTAGCTAGTCGAATATTGATATTAACGTTGCTAGTATTCACACGCTATAACTGTAACGATAATTGTCGTTATAATTAGTTGACGGCATTTTGATGAGAGATAAATATTAAATAAATTATATATATATTTAAGCAACTGTGCAGACAGTGAATGTACCTGACGGATATGTGTACCATGAATCGTTTGTCTTCATCTAATGACTTTCTACTTCTGACATTCTACTAACTTTCATTTGACTTCTTAAATTTGCTATTTTTCATCACTCATCTGCAACCAAATGGTTTTAACCATTCATCTTGTAAGCTATTAACGTCAAAAGTGCCGCACATATTTGTCAGTTTGAGTGCCAATATTTTTAAAATATAGACGGGCAAGATTAAATTTTAAATTCAATATTTTATGAGAGTGTTACCGATTGTCATTTTGTCTTCCTAAAAGTAAAGGATTCAAAGGAAATTATTCAAAAATGCGAAAAATCGATTTCATGCGACTCAGTAGTCGAGTGTGACAAAGTCGCATACGACGTTAGAATTTCAGCTGCTCTATTATTGAAAACATCCAATTCAAAATGTCTAAAAATCGTCGCACTTGCTAATTCTAGAAATAAGCAAGTACTTGTTACTTACACATTGACAAATTAGAGGGTCGAATTCGACTTTGATCACCTACAACGTGGAAACCACTTGTTGCAGATGGGGCATTAATATTTTTTTAATTTGTCATTTCTAAAGAAAATCATAAGAATACGAAAGCTCGACGTGGGACGAATTTAAAAAAGGGGCCGCCTCACGTAATTTTCATTGTTGAAATAAAGTAGACACCGAATTTTCTAGGCTCAGAATAAACATGGATTCCGTTTCTACCCTTTTAAAATACAGCAATTCGACTACGAACTAGATCACCTGGCACAGCATAATTGGTTCGTATATGTATGCTACAAAACTACTTTTACCATTTCACATTGTTAAATTATATATTTTGAAAATCATTATTTCTAATCAAATCCTGTGGAGCAAAGGAATAGGAAATAGTACAGAAATAGAAAAACAGATAAAAAATTTAGCAAGAGTTTAATAAAAAAATGCAAAATAAAAATATCTCCAAATATTGAGCCTTAAACTATGTCCTATATCCAAAGTACCATAAATAACACGCACTCACACAATCAGGGCATCGCTGCTTACATTAAGGATTACTGATGATAAATACAAAACAGCTTGATTATGTATTGTAACTTGTGCGGAAGTCGTTGGCCACACGTTGTTCTTTGGATCAAGGGGGGCTGCTACTCCAAATCGCATTGATTATTTTATCGCTGTACATGAATGATAATTATTCACATATGAAGATTTCTTGAAAATTGATTTATTTTCTTTCTATAGCAGTACTTTTAATACTACATCGTCTCGGAAGGTAGTGCAGGACACTACGGGCAGTGTGAGTGAAACATTGTATTGAACATACGAAAGTTTATTTGTATACAGAAAAAAAAATGTGACTTGAGTGGTCAGAAATCTGACGTCATTATCCACTGGGCAGATTCATTGTATGCCGCCAACGACATCACGCTCGAAATACATAAAAATACTTCTCGTATTGTTACATTCACGCCCTATGAAATTTTAACAACCTTTTGTTGGGGTCTTACTATTTTATACACGTGCCATTGACATAATGCAACTGACCATATCCAGTTGTCGAAAATAGTGCCAATCGCACTTGTTTGCCTTCCAAACGTACAAATAGCTTTCAAAAGCAAAGGCAACAACTGAATAGACATCGAACATTCAGTAAAGTCTTCGCAGACAAATGTTGATCAGTTGCAATCACGTGATTGACAACTTATTTGAAATTTAAATTACAATTTACAATGTTACTACCAAATATTAAATCAAATTAAATTACACATATAAAACGCTATCATTCGATTTACATAGTTCGACTACGCCAATTGTGTAGAAACATACAAAATTATAAACTTATATTGGCACTAGTTTTCCAATCAATGTGTGCTTCATAATTACAGGAGGGGTGTTTTGGAATTTTATTGTCACTTCACAACTTTAGTGTGGGAATGATTTACAGAGCCGAAGTAAAAAATTTGTGCTTTGATTTTTTTTTAATGTCACTATGGTGTTTCAGGACGATTTCTAAGTTTATTGAAATAATAAGCATTTTACAAACAACTGAAGCACCTTATACCCCTACCGTACGACCTAATTTGGAACATTTCCGAGCCGATTATTATTGCATAAAGAAAATTATAACGTACCTACCGATTTGCAAATCATTGGCCCAATTTGTTGACCTGCTCTGTCCGTTTTTCTCAGTTTATATTCATAGGTGGTATAATACACAGATCTCAAAAAAAAGAAATAGAAAAACTAATAACTTAGCAGATTTTAATGTCGTATCTGAATTTCATTAGCTTCTTTAGTAATTTTAAGTCTTCAACTATTATCTAAATCTGTTAATTTTGTTTTGGAAAGAAGTCGTTTAATTTATTAAACAAATTTACATTAAATTTCTTACATGGTCGTACTTTTTTTCTGTAAATCAGTAACTTTAGCAGGTTTTCGTTATGATGATTGGCTGTTGATCAAAACACAATTGTATAAGCTTTCTTTACTTATTTAAGACTTACTGCGCTATTGTTCCTTTACGGTACAAACAAGTTTGAATGTTTTGACTGGGGATTAACAAAAATGGAGCAGGACGAATTAAGCCAATGACGATTCACCATTACTCATTATAGTACACTTAAAAAGCACTCTTTCAAATTCTGAAATAAATTTCAAAAAAAATTTTTAAAGTACCGTAAAAAGAAATGTATTGATACAGATTGGAGCGATTGCATCATATCTATTCCAGCAAGCAAAGCAAAGCAAAGCAAGAGCGGTAAAACAATACCGGTTCAACTTTGGACTTGTCCACTCACATTTCACACTCTGAATATACTCCTTTACCTTTTATTAAATTAAATATTGATTAACAAAGGTGCGCGACATAATTATATGTAATCAGTGTATATAGCTTACAACTGATACTTGATATGAATATGTGTGCATGAGTTATTAAGATGCATTTTACTATATCATTTAATACACAGCAAAGTAATTTAGACGTGTAAATAAGTAATTACTAATTAAAAATACAGAATGGTATTTATATAAGACATACCAATAATGCAAAGTATTATAATGTAAATAAAGGATATAGATACCTTAACTACCAAATAAATGTTAATACATTTAGAATTATTTAAAGACTTTCTAAAGGATAACTTTTTGACTAGCGAATAAAATGACATTATCAGTTATATTTAAGTAATTAACATAGACTATGTTGCTAGTGAGTTATTCCATCGCACATACTGTTTTGCGTGCGGACGATATAACACATTTCAAGCAGCTGGTAATATTTGCAGGCCCACTGATGTTCAAATCTACCAAATATTTTACTTGATGGTCTTAAGAAAATTAAGAATGTCTCAATCGTTATATTTCTATCTCTGCCATTAGTAAATTCATATCAAACGCTCGACAGAGACAGCGTATAAATTTATATTGACCGATACACAAGGCCTTTTAAAATTCGCAAAATTTCAACTTCTAAATAAACAATTTCTAAGTTGACAAGAAAACAATCTCTTTGGCGTTTTGAGCAAAATGTATTGTTTCTTATGGCATCCTCTGTCGGTGCTAATAGAGCACGTTATAATAACATAGTTATAAGAGCATAGTTGTAATTAACGCGATAGCAGGAATAATTTAAATGTCTCTTACAAATTCTTTAAATGCATTAAACAAAAAGTTATTAATGTAACATTTACATTACTCCCGTCCCGTTTTTTAGCTACGATTACATTGTTACAATTTACAGATAAATTTCTACTGAGTATGAGTGCCCTATGACTCCTTATAATAAATAATATCCTCGTTATACAGGTATACAAATATATAAATAAATGCATTTTGTATGGCAAATGTGGAAACGTTAAGTGGATCAAACGATAGAGGCTGGTGTCTTAAGTACATACATATACATAACTAGATGACGATGCACTTCATAGCAATTGTATATTTTTAAGTGTTCATGATAGATAAGTCTAGATGTGAGAAAATATACGATAAAATTACAATTTTAATTTTTTTTTCTATGATACGTATGGTCGTCATGTATTTTGTTAACAAACTTGAATCTGTAAAACAGAGTATCCAATTTATTTGAAAAATAAACACGAAATGCAATTAAGGTATAAGTAAAATTAAAAAGAAAATCGTGAATGACAAAAATGTTGTAATGTAATGTCTGTAATGTCTTTCAATATTTACACCAATCTCTTCAACACTCAATCCTATAATATGGTATGAATTACAGTGATACGGTGTAATAGAATATGATATGAAAATGCCTGGAGTGCACCAACCAACTTAAGACCACATACAGCAAAAAAAAATAGGAACCATAAAATATCACACTCATTTAATTGGAATCCTTCTATAGAAATGGTTAAATTTCTTATATTATAGTCTCTAAATATTTATATAAAGAGAAAACTTTTTATCAATTAATATATTATTATGAATAGAAAAAAGACACGAACCTCTTCGTCTTAAATATCATTAAATTTTGGAAATAAGTTCTATTCTAAATATTGAAAGTACAGATTATTTCATATAAATAAAATTAAATCACAAGATCCCGGTCAAACTCAGACTTTTATTTAACTAATAACAGTTATCATGTACGTGAAACGACGCTATACTGTTAATATAGCAACAAACTTTAATTAATGCTTTTGTTGGGGTTTAACTGAATCAGTGCGGTGATAGTTTCTTCAAACTTTAGCGCGGCGAACAAATGTTTCGAGGCCCCTCTGAGGCGCCAAGCGTCTGGGACTTTCATGGCTTCTCTCATTCGCCACACGCCATGTAGTGTTACTTATCGCTTTTTCGTCGGTTTCCATTTGTTTTTATTATAGTCGCAACCCAACTGCGCACGTAAGCGGTTTGATACATCGTTTCAAGTGTTCAAAAGTGACTATCTACGTGTATAAACAGGAATGGAAGGTTAGTGACTTATTTTTATCAGGTGTTGCAAACCTTTTAAATATTTTAGTATATGTTTACTCTTCTCGGGCGCCACAGGAAATACACAAAAAATACCATACAAATTACGTACGGAATCGGTTGAGTGCATTAGTTTTACAATAAATGCATATATTAAGGTCAATACTTAACGGAATTGATGCATTGATAATCAAAACTCATAGAAATATATACATTACAATGTCTATTTATGTGAGCAATAATTGGCATACGCCATACGACAGGAAGTCGTGACTTTATGACAATAAATAGAATTATGAGATTCTCATACTAAATTCGAGAAATATATTCCAAGTATAGTCTGTCACAATCCAATTTAATG
Source organism: Calamotropha paludella (assembly GCA_927399485.1). NCBI lineage: Eukaryota > Metazoa > Arthropoda > Insecta > Lepidoptera > Crambidae > Calamotropha > Calamotropha paludella. Next base: position 10,335,458 of record OV656803.1, on the reverse strand, counting down.
AAAATGTAAACAAAGACGCCATTGTTGCGACCATAGACTACTTAGTGATGTGGTAAAAATTAAACCATTTGTAATTCGATCAATCAATTTATTGCTTCGAGTAGATTAATTGAACACTATTATGTTGGAGCTTCGCGTTAGCGGAGCTTGGTTTCATTATATTTTGGAGTGTCGGATAATGGGCATTTATTCTCAAGCCTCGAGAGATGGCGCTGTTCATCGCGATTACAGAGAAATGAAATTATTAGATTGAACCGAGTGAAAATGACTTATATTTTTAAATTTCACATAAAAATCAATCTATGGAGAAAATTAAAGCTCCATTAAAGCTGTTGGAAAAACAACAGTAGAAGTGAAAACTCCCAACCCAATGCGCTTCCAATTCGTTGTTTCGATAGCGTTATTATCAGTTAACATCACTCATAAGTTTAATTATCACGTATTTATCTTTACCATACAGCCATGACTAACATTTTATCGAACTTTTAATGTACATTACCTATGCGTCTTCGATTCATAATCGATTAAATTGAAGTAATAATTGAATTAACATATACTTTTACGGTCAAACACTATGCGAATACAGATTAGACAATTATTTTCCTTGGATTAATGACCTCACTTTTCGTCTTCAGTTTTTCAAATAAATTTTAAATATGTTAAACAAACTATGATTTTTGGAAGATATTAGTGAGATACATGTTGAAACGTTCTTATTACTTATGAATGTGTTTTTATATCCATTTAGTGGCCGAAAGTGGGAGAATTTTAAATGAAACAGGTTTGTTTACATTTTCATTAAATTGGATTGGGACAGGCTTTAGTACAATCGACAGTTCATCAATCGCTATATAAGTAAACGACACCTATTGCAATAGAATAAGAGAAAAAGAAAAACAAATTTAAAAAAGACACCAATAAATAGGTACCTAATTGTTACAAATGTATACATCTAGTATTTTTATGTGAGCTATTCCATATTATACCCATGTTACAGATTAATTCAGAAAAAGTTCTATAAAATATTGGTGACAATTGGATATAACTAGGTATAGAGTACCTATAGTACTTACTTTTAGCCATGTTGACACTACGCAGGCTTTGATCAACAATCGCTGTTTATGTATAATACCCTATGTTTCATGAAACCATTTCATATTATTAAATATTTGTAGAGTATTTATTGTGAAGATAATTACCAAAATTTTAATATAATTTGTTTTAAACTTATATAATTGTCATAATCGTTATTATAAGTAAATAGAATTAAAAAAACTAAATACCGCTAATTGTAAACATTACAATTAAGAATTTTCTGTCAAACGGCTATGTCATTTTTAAATTGAAATTATTATACAAAACGTAGTTTATACTCAACAGACACAATGTAGTTAATATCAAATATTGCAGTCAAAACTGTTTTACATAACAAAAGTTCTTTATGACAAAAACAAAATTATATCTCCTTATAAAATAAATCTTTAATCAGGGATTAAAGGGAACAAAATAATATTTGATATTATACATTCGATATGGAAACAAATACTGTTTAATTTTACTCCAATAAGAGAGCTGTTAGAGATCAAAACTATCTTCAAAATAAAGTTATAATGTGAGACATCCATTGCATTATAAGGACGGAGGTCTTTTGACATAAAAATAAAGAAAAACATTAACCCCCTATATTTACTTACAAAATTTTAATGAATCGATACTTTTATCAATTAACTTACAATTGGGTTAGTTAATAAATAAAGTAGCATAAGGAATTGTAAAGTTACCTGTATTGATAAGCCTCTGTGGAAAAAATTTCCATTCTTTTTTTCTGTGTAAGATTGTAAACGAATACTGCTCCATTGATGCCATTTTAATAAATGGACCTATATTATTTTTCAAGAATAAAGTTAACAAATCTTAAAGATTAAATGCTAATTTCTAATGCATAAGCACTATGTTGGATTACATATTTCATCTTATTAGTAATAGTCTTAAAACTGCGAATATATATATATAATAAAGAGAATCTCATTATCATACTTTTATCTCTAGTAAAGATATGAGAATAATCGTTATAATGCCCTTCATTAATTCGCATTTACAAAAATAAGTCTCATTGTGTAAATCTTAAAGACCAAATTCAGTGAGCCGTGTAGATAAATCGATTGTTTTCGTAGAAATCGGGTTGATCGATTGCCCATTTTACCTTAACTGTTACAAATAGAATTATTAATACATATACAATAGCACCTCGCCCTACTTATAATGTTGGTTACCAAAGCTAAAAACACTCTGGAATTCTACTTTTGAATCACTTGTTTAATGCCGAGCTCTCTCAAGTGCTTCTAAATTCCTTTCAATATAATTAATGATGGTTTTTTTACAAAAAAAATGTCTAGAAATCCTATCGTACTCAATTTATGTTATACGTCAATTTCAGACCTCAAGTATATTAACGAGTATGGTGCCTGATTACTATCTATTGTTCCCTCCAACCAGTTTTAGACGAGACGACAAGAAGCGATTGTCATTCCTTGGAAAGTTCTAGGTTGTAAGTTGGCGATGGGAAAGTTCTATTAGCTTACTAGTAACGGGTCGTTTCAATAGATTCATAATAAAATTTGTAGTGTTAGTTACACTAAAATTTTAATTATTGTATATTGCTGTTCTTTGAGTTCAAGTTGTAATGAGTAAAATTTTTTAATTAACACTATTGCTAACTTTTGTAGGCGTATTTCGACCAATAAAGCATTTGTTAACTGAAATGTATTTGTTTAATCTGTATTTGATAAACATTGTATTAATTTTTTAAGTCAATAAAGAAATTTTACAAAAACAATTATTGTTTTGAAGCAGACGTCATCATCATTCCGCGAGGGAATATATACATCAATGTTTCAAATCGTCTTTGATTGGAATGGCTTCCCATCACTTTCGTTATTTCAAAAAAACTATATAAGATAGGTCTGTTTTGCCAGCATAAAACAATATAATGATTTTCCAGTTTGTTATGTATACATTAGAAATTAAACAAGTGAATCAAAAATAGTCCTGAGTGTTTAGATATGACAAGGTGCTAACTAACGTACGTAAAGTATAAAGCTACAGTAAAATTGCACTTATTGCTGACTCACTGGTCCCACTCGGACTCATCGACGCCTTCCATGTTGTCTTGCTCCAGCTTAAGGTCCACTTGCATTTTAGCGCTCATGGATTTCATAATCTGCAGAAAACAATAGCACAAAGTATAGTTTTATACAGGTTAATTATAGACCTAGATCCTTAAGGGGTTTCCATGATTCCTAACTGATTTACCATGCCCGAAATTTAGCAGTTTTCAATATATATGACTTTTAATTTTTTTTTCAAGAAAATAGACTTTTTTTGTCTAGTGTTATTTAATTTTGTAAAATTGCAGGAAGGTAACAGAACAAATTGGGTCATACATTGATACTTAAAAAAAGAAAAGATTTGTGAGTGGCATAAATATAAATTTACGCAGGAGTATATTTTCAGAAATAATTAATTCATGGACCATTCATAGAAATTCTTCTCTAATTCAATCTGATATTTTTAGTGCACCTCACATGAACTAAACTCTGATTTTTTATTCCGTGGAATTCTGACATCTGTCATAATTTGATGTTTCAGAAGTAAGAAACATTTTTTTATACAAGCTACATTAAAATCATCAGTGATACCGGCAACATTTCTTTTTTGCCCCAGAAAAAAACATTGTAAATTACTGTGTCCAAACTATGCAATTTTAAATTATGCTTTCTATGTTGTAATAAATGATATATTACAGGTATTGTAATTTCATGTATATAAAATATAGAAGCCAAGTTCTGCATTTTTTATTTATTTTAAAATTCTTACCCCAGCAACAAGGAGCTTTTTTTGTCTGGTAATATTAAGAAACGTCAGATTTCCACGGAATAAAAAATCAGAGTTTAGATGTCAATATGATGATACTGATATTGATATATTTATTTTAGAGAGAATTGAAAGTATATGTTGTATTCCAAGCTGTGATCAAATTTATCTGAATACATTCTGTCGAGCTGACTTTTGACTCACATTATCCTGTTTCTCCTTGGCATCGCATGGGACGTGCGACCTGATAAGGTCAGGCTTTGGCTTCTGCTGCGGCTTCTCACGGTTGTCACGAGACACTGGTGAAGGCGCAGAGTGTGCCGACACTAACAAACAATAGAAATGGTTATATATGAAACTGGTAATACCTATGTGAATTTTTTTAGGTTATAAAATGTTTTTGTATCATCAAAAATTTTAATTAAATTATTTTTAAAAGCCGCATCCACGCTTATAGATATAGTCTACTCTCAAATAGCCGGTCTCTATTTACTGTCAAGAACAGCTGTTATTTATTTGTTTATAATGTGGTTGGAATAATGAGTAAGGACACTTGATCCTTATATGACCTATTAATTTTCATAACCTCAAAAGCTGTTCTTAATACCATATAAACAACCAGGCCACTCAGAAAGTTTTGTGGATAAAAAGCTTTTAGGAATGACGTCCCGGCCGACGTTTAAATATTAATAAAATATATATTTACATTTACAAGTATGAATTGTTTTATGTGAGATAAATTGAATAATAGTGTCTCATAGAAAAATGGATCCACGTCGGAAATGTTTTCGTGCAATGATTTTTAATGGTTACATGTAGCCTGAAACCGAACGAAGCGCGAAATAATAATTATAGATGATGTTCCTTCTAAAACTACTATCTACTATTAGCATAATGATTTCAAGCGCAGTCGTCGTCATCTACCTTTGTGGGAAGAAGAAAGGAGTGGTCGTGCAAAAACATTCATCCAATACTGCAAATTAAATCAAATTGCGTCTACAATATTTTTACACAAGCACCTTCTCGTGAAAAGTATAGTTTTGTGCTGGGTACCGCACCACCGAAGCTCAGAAGCAGACACTTGTATAATAGTGCCGTGAATAATAAATTTGAAGCAGGCTCGTCTCGGTGCGTTTAAGACATCATAATAGGTGACGGATCTTAGATTTATCCACGATCTAGAAACTAAGCATCAGTCGACAATTAGGCTGCTTCAAAACGAACCAACGAATATGAAGCGATCCAGAAGCACAGGAAAAAAAATCATCTCTAGTTTCTTCCCTCTGTCAGGGTGTCTGGTATCGATTGGAAAATCAAAGCAGCATCAACGCCGAATGGTATACTACGGAATACCTGCCAGAAGTTTGCATAACTGCAATAAGCGACCAAATCGGATCAATACGCATTCAGCGCTTAAAAGATTCGTGGCCAATGACGCACCTATTGCGTCATGAAGAAACCTTTAGGAAGGCCAATGACGCACAAACGCGTCATTTGAAAATTTTTGTAAACACAGAATCACTTAGGGATTTCCTCGAATGGATACAGTTAACAAGAAAATGAACAAAATATTGCCAGGGGCCCTTGACGCGAAAGCGCGTCAACTTTCACCTAGGCCAATAACGCGATAGCGCGTCATTCGATTATTGTTAGGGCCTGCGTAAAAAAGTTATGAAAATGAGGGTGGCAATGAATCGGTTAAATAGAGGGACTTCCTGAACACCACATTGGTCAGTCTTAGATCTACCTCTTTAGTCCTGATCTGGCACCGTGTCACCTCTTTTTATTTAAAAAAACAAATCAACTGAAAGGATATAGTTTTCATCGTCGGAAGATGCGTTTAAGGCCTTTCAAAAGGCAGTAGAAGAATTGTCGCCAACGGACTGAAAAGTTTTTCGAAAATCGGCTCAGACACATGAAACATTATTTAGGTTTAATAAAAGCATTTTATCTATATTTGGCTAATAAAATCCATAAAAGTTGTTTTTTTTTCAATTTTACACAACTTTCTGAGTGTCCCAAGTACAATATGCATTTAGAATTATTTTAAAATTACAGATATTTTGTTTGTTTTCATTGTATTTATAATGTACTAAAGGTGTCCGCACTTACAGGGTTCCATGCCGGGCGGTTGCAGGCTGCGGGTGCGAGGCGAAGGAGAGCGTCCCTGCAGCCAATCCGACCCGCTAAGCCACGGCTCCCACGTCACCAGTGTGGGAGGGAACAGGTCGTCTTGGAACAACTCGCTCTGCAGAATCAACAACATATTAAACAATACAACTTAAAAGCTCCATATAATGGGAACAGGGTAGATTTGAAAGGCCTTCTTCTTAGAAACATGAAACCAGAAAGTAAACATATACTTTTTTTAATTAACTAAGCTAGAGAAAGGTAAAGAAACGCCATACTTAAAAAAGCGCACACTTGTCATTAAAATTTATATTAATAAATAAATAAATAAAAGACATTAAATACGTAAATTAATAGAAATGAAATAGGTGAACCTACCTTAATCCTTGGCACGGTGAATGACAACGGTTCAATGTTTCCATTAGAGAGACGCAAGGCTCGCGCAAATTCAACCTAAAACAATAAATTGAAAATAAACCAACTATTAATATTCTGCCTGAAAACTAAATATGGTCAAAACATAGTTGTGGGTGAGTTATGGTCCATTCTGTTTTATTTTATAAGGAAAGCATATAACACAGCAGTGGAGACATCAAAAGACTGTTGTGAATCAAACTTTGTTAATAAAAAAAGTACGCTTTTTGATTTGATGAAGATAACAAAAATTGGAAAGCAATATATTTTTAATCAGTGACTATGGCTGCGCGGTTGAGATCTCATCTTAAACCTAAGGGTTCAATCCTCACTAAGGAGCTATTAATAATGTTTTTATGCATAGTTAATACTCCTTTATTTATTTGTTTCATTTTATGGACAACCCACAAAATATACACATTCTCCAATAAAACTTAGATATTTTTTTTATTCCTAAAATATATTCAAATTAATAAATATTATATAATAATAATAACAATATATAATGAATATTTTGAATCAAAATATCGCGTTTATGTATACAAGTAAATATCATTACTTGTAATAGTAGTTATTGATAAAAGTTTATCAGCATTATGTTAATAGCAAGGAGGAGGCAGCCTACATGGTAGAGTGGCTTGTAAACCGGTCTCCACGGTAACACCACTCCTAGGTCCCGGGTCGCGATCACCGACCAGATCTACGCAGTAAACGAACTAGGGTTCAAAACAATGTGATGTTGTCTAATAATAATGTTTTATTTATAAAAATCTTCGTCATGATGCTATTACGAAGTCGGTCAGCAACAAATCACTAAATTAAAACTAGTATTTCTACCTTTTCAACAGCAACTAAGTTCTTCTGGAGAAAAGCGATGCCTTGGTGCAATGTAGCAGCGCGGTGGTGCGACAGGGCGCACAGGAAGGGTGCTTCACACGTCACCTCGTAGCAATAAATCGTTGAATCACCCTGTATGTCAAAAAGGCATACTAAATTTCAAGAATAAACATCTACTATAGTAACCTGTTGACTCAGGGTTAGGGCAAATTATAATCAAAAAACTGGTTGGTTGCCTGTAAAGTCGGTATACGGGCGAAAGTTTTACGTGACAACGACTTTGAGTGGTAAAATAATTTTAATGTGAATATTCATTCGTATAGTAGGAAGAAGGATGAAATAATAGTAACAATTTAAAACATTTATTTATACAAAGAATTATATTTAAAACATTAATTTATAGGCACGCGTCCCTTCCACTTTTTATGTCTGTCTCTCTCGCTCTTAGGCGGGCTAACCATGCCCGAGTCATCTCACTCGCTCTCATTGTAAGCGCATAACGTGAGCGGAGCGTAACGCAGTTTCTTGAAGTGTCACCCGGCAAACCAATTTATAAGACGTTGTCACGTCAATATTAAAGTTATGATCGCATTAAAGTTCTTAAAATTAACGCATAGTTATAGCATACACGCAAAAATAACTAAGTAACATGCTAACGCAATTAAAGCAGAACATTCACTAGTGATGATGGGGCTTATGAACAAAGGCACAAGAAAGTGTCAGTCGATCGTATTTTTTTATTAAAGGTGATATCATTAATAAATATATCATTAACTTTTTTATATTATTTCGTATTAATTAGTTGGGAATATTCATTTTTCAATAGTATATAATTTCAATTGTCAAGATTGTAAATATTTAAATCGTATATAAATCATATTACTAGGTTTCACCAAAACACTAAGTATATCCTTCTGAATCAATATTTTTCCCTATAGTCATAGTAAGAAGCAATTGCATTATTTTACTAACTATTCGACTAAAAGCACATCTATCTGAATCCATTCGCATTCATCCGATTGCTAGACACTCGGGTAGAATTCCTGTTTATCAGCTGTGCTCACATTCATATTGTTCAATTGGAAATAGTTAATACATTGCTTATATTTAAGTGGATAATATTAAAAAGTATTTTTTCTTAACATTGTATTTCATATAATGGATCATATTAGATAGAGTAAAATCACATCAGCACGATTCTCATTTAAAATGATGATTTTAGACACACAATCATAAAGTCTATTTGGCAACATTTTTTTTCATATAAAGGATGATAGAGTCTGGCTAACGAAAGTTGGCCCCAGAATATTGGCGGCAAATTTAAAAAATACATGCATGACAACACTAAAATTATACTATGAAAATTGGAATAACCTTCTTTGATACTTGGTAATTCATTATTAGAAATATCATATATATAGACTGTATAAGAACATTATGTTAGGGCAATAAAGAAACAGATTTTATTTATTTTCATTAATTTTTGATATGTACCAGGTTTGTAACGGGATTTTAAGGATTTATTGATCTGGTATAGGTGTTGGTATATGAGGTAAATATGGGCGGAATCCGAAAATAAATAGAGAAATAAAATACGATAATATTCCATACATAATAACTTCGTTTTATTCATCATAATCAAAATCAGATTCTAACACTTCCATGCCAAAAGATTCATCACTGTCACTAGTATCGCTGTCTCTAACATTTATAATAAAACTCTCTAAATTTTCTTCTGTTATTTTATCACGTTCTTTATATTTATTTTCAACGTGTATTACATGATCAGTCATTTTCTTCCAATCCTGTGAATTTACGTTTTCAAATGAATCTTTAATTATTTCTTCTAATGCAGCTGTAGTAACTGCAATATTTTTGCTACCCACTTTACGTTTTGCCAAACTCCACACAAGCTCAATCGCATTTAAATCACAATGGTAGGGTGGAAGTCTCAACACCTCATGACCACATTGATTTAAAATTTCATCAGCTTCATATAATGGATCAGGCGTATTTCGTTTTACAATACACAACAGCTCTGCTTTCGTGTGGTAGTCCTCATATTGAATTCCATTATCACGAAGCCACTCTCTTATATTACTTTTACGTGTTTGTGTGTTAGGAACCTTATTTATAATTACCGAATGGTAACTAGCATTATCCATTATGATTACACTTGGTTCTTCCAAATTTGGTATAAGTTTTTCTTTAAGCCATTTATTAAAATTTTCAGCATTCATGTCATGGTGATAATCTGCATTTTTTGATTTAGTACTAAACACTAACAAAGAGTTTGGTACGGGGCCTTTCTCTGATCCTGCATGAACTATAATGTACCTTTTCCCGGTCGAAACATTTTCAATTGCACCACTAGTTGAAGGACCTTGCCATGACTTCTTAGGCTTGTAGTTTCTATGGACATAAGTCTCATCTAAATAAATGATTGGCTTGCCTTCTGCACGTTTTCCTGCTATAGTTCTTAAAAATCTATGTCTCCAAGCAGATATGTCATAGCGTTCTATTAAAACAGAACGCTCATTTTTATTCTTTTTAAATTCATAGCCATTGGCTAATAACAAGCGGCGCAGAGTTTCTCTGCATCCGTTAAAATCAATACTTTCTTTTAACTCCACCAACAGTGTCCTCAGTGTAGGAACTTGTTTTTTAACAATATAAAATTCGTTTATCTTGTTACGCATAGCATCTATGTCAAAGTTATCTAGGTTAGACACAGTAGGTTTCCGTGGGCGTTTCTTCCCCGGGGTACTCCAGACACCTTCATTTACTGCACCTTCCCTTTTTACTCTCTTTAGTGTTCTGACACTCACTTCTGCAAAGAAGAAATACAAAATATGTAATTAATTCTTGGTATTAGTATGTAAAAATGCAAAGGCTTTTCCCGGCATAATTTCAAAACATCAGTGTATAGTAGAAACTTACCAGTCATTGAAGCTATTTGTTCTAAGTACTGATTCTGGGTTATTATCCTATCTTTCTGCTCTAATTCAGTGAGATTTTCAATAGTTCTTACTATTTCATCAACTCCTTCAACACCTTGCAGATTCTCTGTTAAAGAAAGTTAAACGTTTTAAAATTACCAACAACAATCTATACATATAAATAAAATTGGAGTGTCTGTTTGTAATGTTAAAATAACCGTGTTTTACTACATGCATATGAATATATATACGGTACATACACCAAAATAACATTTTTTTAAATTTTTGTCTGTCTGTCTGTTTGTTTCGGCTAATCTCCGAAACGGCTGGACGGCGATGTACGAATGAATATAATTAGTTTTATTCAATACGAAGAAGCGTAAGTAACTTATTTGTAAGGATACGTAAATTATAAATCAAAATTTTATTATGACGACTGGATAGGTAGGTGTTCAAAGTATCAAAATAATATTGTCTACTAACCTATGAAATTCAACACCACACGTAGACAATCTTGTTTTTGTTTGAACGCGGCATCACGCTGTTGTTGTTTTTCGTTGAACTTGCCAATCATGCAAAACAACATCTTTCGTACACCACTTTTGATAGATTTGTTCATTTTAAACCGTAATTAGAATCACAATTTACACAAACTCATACAATTTGTCACCAGAGATACCGAACGACAAGCTTGTCAAATTGACGTTGACGTTCATACAGAGTTGCTATATAAAAAGTTCGCAAATAATTCCAGGGCCTACTTTCGTTAGCCAGACTCTATAAGTAAAATCACATCAGCACGATTCGCATTTAAAATGATAATATTAGACACACAGTCTGAATATATACATAAAATCAATAATAATATTTATTAGTACTGATTCGCATTGACTGGGTGATGAAAATTGGCGGTAACCATATCTATCAACATAATAATATAGATTCGCATTTGGCTGATGCGGAGGACTAAATCAAAAGTAGTTATCGTTTGAAATCCATAAGGAAATTACAAAAGTAGTTCATGTCATAATAAAGGCCTAATTTTGCTTATCTTTTGAGCAAGCGTGATATGTTAACTATAGGTGATAGGGTAACTTAGTCATTGTTATTTTTACTGCTATCAACAGTAATGAAAAAACCCTTAAACTGAACAATAGAAAGAAAAGTGAATTATTTACAGTCATAATCAAACACACGAGGAATTAAAACTTAACTATAGCTAGTTATGCTTGATATCTTTGTCTTCAAAGGGTCTTGAGAATGGGGTAATAAAGATAGGTATGTTATCCTTGTACACAGGAAGAGTTCTTAAGGGCTTTGCACATGTAGACACTATCTGCGTTAACTGGCAACTTTAGACAGTATTGCCAGTAGCAAAAGCTAACAACATGCACCTTTGTCGCAATCATAGTTAAACATTATCGAAGATATTTAACAATAATCATTTTTTTTTCTTTCCTTGATACGTTTTAATCTATTTGAATATTTTTAATATCACGCTAAGCTTGCTAGAGATACATGATGTCATGCATTGACACTTGATACAACACAATGTTTTATCTGTTACCATTATAAAATATTACATACTTTATACACACTCCGGTAGATTGCAAGTTTGTGTCGAAATCATATCTGGCAAAATCTATTCGCATGTAGCTTATTAATGTTAAACAAACAGACCGTAGTCGCATCCACTAGTATCAATTCGCAATATGCTTAACGTAATTATTAATTTGAAACATTGAGCACAGCCTTTAGCAAATATATGATTCACAGATAAAAAACATCAATACACATTTTACCTGGGTGGTATAAAACACATAATTTGAAAAATCTTTACATTTAGAAGAGTAGTAGGCAGATTTATCCAATGATATTCAACATATATCCATAAAACATGCATCTGCATGGATATTAACTGGGTAAAATTTAACAATAAAATCACAGCTGCCGCGATTTATATTATTCTAGCCACCATAGTAAGAAATATTCCACTCTAATAAAAACACATAAATCAACATAGATTCGCAGTTAGCTGAGTATAAACACCATACAACAACAACACATATTCTATTTGTTCGTATCTAGCTGGATAGTCTTAAATAAAAAAAACATCAGTTAGAATCACATCTATTATCATAATTTTGCACTTTGCTGATTCATATTGCATGTGAATGAATGAATGAGTCTCACAAATCAGAATTTATTCGCAATTAGCTGAATGATGTAGTATACGCTTATTTCATCATGCTCATGATTCCAAGAGCTGTCGTAATATTATGGTAATTGCTAGCACACAATTTCTGTGACCATCCATTATCTCATCACGCTACTTCATATGCACTCACTGCTGATCAATTGTAATTCTTGCTTAATATTTTTTCTAATAATATGGTGAGGTACGTCAACATCGTTAATTCCAGTGTAACTCTATGTCGCATTAAAAACAAAAATAATAGCGGTATACTTGACTATACAATACTTACTTATTTGGTATACAATAATTTAAAAAAAAAGATTTAATTAATGATGAAAGTAAAATACTATCGAAGTCATACAAATAACAGAAAAAAGGTATTAATATCTATTAACAATAAGAAATGCTCTGCAGTGAGTTATTTACAACTAAACAATTGTTTTAATCGCTTACCCTTCCAGTTAGGAATAGAGTGCCGGAGTCGTGGTCGATATGTATCTGCAATATGGCGGGTGAAACATCCAACCCGACGGTGCAGATAGGAGCGGACAGGTCTGAAGCTTTGTAAAGAAGGATTTGCCGCTCCGACACCCTACGAGGGTAATTCATATATTATAAAAATTTTAAATAAGAGTCATGGGTAATAATTTTGTATTTGTATTTTGCACATGTTTTTTGTAAATGTGTTAAAATAAGTAAAGTATAAACAAAATTAAACTTTTTCCATAAAAAAATAACAGCTTTTTACCAAATGCATATGAAAATAACTACCTTAAAGAATTTTTTATTAAAGGAGGTGTCATTTTCATTTAATTTTTTTTATCTCAGCTTATCTCCTACACTAACACTTAACCGATTTTGATGAATTATTGATCGATAGCTTATTTTATAGGTGACTTAAGCTACTATAATTGCATCGTAAACAATAAATGAGCGTTGCAAAGCTGATTGGTTGATTTTTCTTGGTCTTTGCTACAAAGGAAGTCTTGCCATAGTCGTATTATACTTACTTATCAAAACCGGTGAGCACGAGGTGAGTAGCATTCAGTGCCCACACTACACGAGCTCCACGACTTCCCACCGGGCCAGGGCCGCTCCGTAACGGCTCGGTCGACGTACGCGGCTTGTAGATCTAACGAGTATACATTACAGTTATACATGCTTCTACTAGTTATACTTGATCGGAAATCTCTAATCTAAAAAATATTTCTTTTGTTGACAGCATAATGTACATAAGAATAATAATTCAGTAATAACTGTCGTAAAATATCTTTAATTATTTTTTAACATCTACTCAACATTTCTGTTTACTTAAAATGGGAGGAAAAATAAAAATGTATGTATAATAGCTCCATTCTAGTAATAAAATTGTACTTTTAAAGTTATATATTGAATAAAAGATGAATATTAGCTATCACAAGTTGTGGCAATATAAAAGAATTACCCTGATCAACCCATCTCTACAAACAGTAGCGAGATATTCCCCGCAAGGTGACCAATCCATAGAAAATATCTGATCACTGTGCCCAGTCAGGATTATAGCAGCAACCGGATTCTCCTGGCTGAGGTCCCAAATCTTCACGGTCTGATCGTGAGCAGCAGTTGTGAGGATATCGGAAGCGGTCGGATGGAAACGTATAAGGTAAATCTTATCAGGATGAGCTGCAAACGTTCTGTTTGGTTCGTTCGTAGATTCTTGCAAGCCTGGTGCAAAAAAAAAACAAATTTAATCATACAGCTATATTGGAAGCATACTTAATAATTCAATATATGTTCAAAACTATTAAAACTTGTAAACGCGTCGAAAACAAAAAGGTGATAGTACCAATAGCGTAACGACTATGGGTACTATTGCCAGTTATAATAATAAAAATATTTCTTACATTCACACCAATCAGCCTAGCTCAAAGTAATTATCCATAATTCGGCATGAATAGTTGCACTCACCACCCTCAGGAATGATCCACTCTCTAACTAGGCCGTCATCGCACGCTACAAGCAATCTGTCGTCCCTGAACGGGTCCCAGGCCCAGTCTTGCAACGGGGCGGGGTGTAGCAGCGCAGAGGGCTGCAGCCCACCGGGATGAGGGGGGGCGGCGCGGGCGGCAGGGGTGGATCCAATGGGCAACTCTACCACACCGATACGGCCTCCACCCCCTCCTAACGGCACGGCACAGCGTACACCATTCGCTATAATCAAGGAAGCCAGGCCAAGCCAGGTGTTATAGCAATTTGTCATAAAATGATTTTTTTTGTGAATGCAAACTCGTGTGCAGTTGAAGCTCATATATACCAACTACAAAATTAAGTTTGTTTTTGGGTTAGAATCAACAACATTTTCAACATACGGAACCATGGGAGTTCAACTCGCACTCGTACGGTTTTTTACAATAGGAGCCGATTATCAGCTATCTCGCCTGATGGTAAGCGACGATGCGATATAGGTAGCACAATTGTCTAAAAAATAACTATTCACTATACCACTAAGGCCCTCAGATTGTAGCTTTAAGCAAACACATACTTGAGCGAGGAGTTCCACTTCTTGGCGGTACGGGTGATACATTTTTAAGCTAAAGGTTTAGTACGAACGCTTAGAATATCAATTAAAAAGCGGTAACCCTTATTCATAGCTCTAGTTGTTCGGTGGAAGGAGAGATGGCGGAATTAGATTGTGTAATTCCACAACTCACATCAACTAAAATACAGATAAGTTTGCAAAGGGGAGTTTCTATTTTTGGCCCATTGTGGACAATGATTTTGTAGAAAATTATTTTGTACACAAAATTTGATGTTATGAATTTTGCATACCTATATTGAAACAGATGCCACTGCAATAAACTATATTTTGATATATAAAAGTTTTTTTTTGCTTATAAATCGTCATAAGTTATGTGGCAAAATGTTGTCAGCACGTTAATTACATTTTAGATATAATTTCACATTAAATATCGATATGAAGCGATTGTGACTAAAATACATTCAACTAAATAAATTAATTAATATTTTGCATAAAAAAAGTACTTCATAAAACAACTAATAGAAAATATAAATGAAAATAAAGCTAATTTATTCTATAAATAAAGAAAATCATAAATAATCGATTAATAGATTTCGTGTTTGTCAATCAAATGCCAATAATTCAAAATAATTGTCAGCTTCCATGTCACTTGTTGCTTACGCTCAAGCCGATATGTTTTGATTGCAATTTCGACTTCTTTAACTACGACCTGGCTTCCCTATACGGGCTTAATTCTATTCTTCACCGACGACTTGGGTTTTGTTTTACAGACTCGAGTGCTTACTATCGACGACGACTTTAACTTTGTTTTATGGACTCTGTGCTCACTATTAACGACGACTTTGGCTCTGGATCACTGCTGCATGACAGTACTTTGGTATATTGTTTGGGCTAGATATGAGTCGAATATATTACCTCCTGCGCCGTTTTTTGGATGATATGTTGGTCTTATATGATGATAAAGAAAATATAAATGCTTAATGTATAAATAGTTATTTTTTATATACACTAATGTCTACAATAGTTGAGTCGGCCACGCGTTGCTGTGTTATAAATTAAAATGAAACCTATCCTATCTTTTAAGTTTGATCAAATGACAGATAGTTACCAAGTTTGTTCAAAATCAGTTCAGTAGTTTAGGAGTCCATCGCGGACAAACAACGTGACACGTAATTTATACACCACCTCGAGCATAGAACCTAGAGAAAATCTTAATCTACCTCAGAATAAGACATATTTGCAACATGAAAATGTTTAAGTTTCTACTCTTTCTAAAACAGTGACGTCCTTTTTAATATTTTATTTAGGTATCTGATACACTTAAGATTTTAATACACTCAATTATTATTCTAATTTTTGCTGTACATCCTGGGTCCAAGAAACTATTGAGCGTGGGCATTCCCCTTTGCGTTTGCTTTTTCGTTCTCGAAGAAAATCTTGGCCTTTCGCTTAATTGGCTCAAGCTGCCTATAAGCTGGTATTTAACGGAGCCAACTCAAAAATAAGAACACATGTAATGAGGTAAATGTCTAATAGCAATAACCAATAAGGTAATTTATTAATTTAACATAAAAGTTACATTCCTATTAAATACACGTATATCATATAGGGCACCAAAATTAACACTACAAGAATGGAAACACAACTTACCATAGAATCCGTTACATTCGCCAGAGATCTGGCGATTGATATTCTTGATGTTTTCGATCTGCGTTGACTTATGACCGGGTGTGCCTTTTAGATGACGGAACTTTGATACTTTTCCTGTTGCGATAAAAATGTTTTTAATGATAATATTAATTTTTTGATGTTAAGTCAAAACAACGAAACAAAATTTCATTAATTTAATAATCAACATTTTATTTCTTCAACAGCAAAACAACATTATATTTGTAGCTAAATAAAATATATTTATTGAATCATTTTACTTTACAGGTACCACTACATAGCATTTATATTAACAGCAGTAATAACACACATTTGAATGTAAGTATTGATACCTAATATTATATTATTTCTAATGTTTAATTTTTAATGTATTTTATATTTGTCAACATAGAATCTTTGCCTTTTTTATAAACGCATTTAGTTTCATGATCAATACTAATAATTATAAAGACCTAATAGCTTCCAAATATTCGTATCAATCATTTTTACAACTTAATAAAAAATACTTTTATTTTGAACTAGTTGACCCAGCCAGTCGTTGCTGTGGCTCAGTTATTATAATTTGCAATATATCCTAATTATATTATGACAATACTTTTAACATTCGCTTACAATAGGAAATCAAGTCATAACTCAGTGTTATGAATGTTGTCAAAGCCTAAGAGGCTTTTACTGACAATATGGTAACAAACACACACACAAAGTATTATCATAATATAATTAGGATTATAATAGTCAGTTCAACTTGCGGCAATCTATGGAACAGACTTAGACCTTGCCCGAGGATAGCAAACAGATACAACATGTATTAGGACCACTTCAGTTTCATTCACACAATTTTACTGCAAAGTGTAAAAAGCGCTCACCGAACACAGTAGAAGTCCTTTTCGTAGTGACGTTTGGTACCGACGCACGCTTGTCCTCTCTGTCAGGGCTTTTGCGAGTCTTGAACGAGTCCCTACGCCTGTTACAATAATTACTATAGATTTTAATTGTTATCTCAGGAACTCCGTAAATAGAGTGTAGAACCTTCCGCATTTTGTTGAAGTATATCGAATTTGAAGACATGACGGAAATTAAAGTTAAGCGCAGAAACCATATGTAAGTTACTATGTTATAACAATATCCTATTTCCATAAAGGATGCAATCTCAAAATTCTTTTTTTTTTTAAATGTTCATATCCTTATATCTGTTTGTTTTTACTTCATTTTATTGCTTCATCCAAAGACATGAACAAACCTTTTTCATGAAGACTACATACCTTAGCGGTGCAGGCGAAGGAGGCGTATCGGACTCCACAGCGACGCTCACCGAACGCATCTCATAATTTCTGCGGCGATCTGCTATAGACTGAACGCCACTGTCAATATAATAACGAAGTATTACAGTTGTGAACCAAGTGATTTGTGAGCATCCTGTTCTTTTCACAGGAAATATTTGCCAATATTTCAGGTTGCGTGAGAAGAAACAATGGAAATTTAGCGCACATTATACAACATATCTTGTATCCGTGTCGGCTTCACAGTTTTTAAATTACATTTTAAATTCGAGTAGTTTTTGCGTCATGCAAATACAAACGCACAGACAATATGTACAAAAACCATTTCTTATATTCTATCGCTTATCCAACACGCCCCCAGTATATCTTTCAGATTTCCAAAATTCTTCAATGTATGATATCAGAATATTCATGACTTTATTACTCGTATAACTAAGTTATGAACTTACTCTGTGTTTTCAAATAATTTCCTTCTCTCAGCAGTGCTAGGTGTCTTTGGTCTGTAGCCCGAATCTGAAGAGTTCAAGTCTTCTTCTAGACTAGTGTCTGATTTGCCATTCGTGTATTCCTCTGCGTAATAAAATGCAAGTCACTAATAATTCATAGAGGTAAATAAGAATATAAAATAATTTAAAAATGTATAGTACTGTATAGTAATATGTGCATATTTTTGGGTCGAGATAATATATTACAGCTGATTTTTTACTTTTTCGCATTGAAGTTAATGCATCCTTCATAATCATCATATAATTGCAATAGAAGGGCACTTCTAACTAGATCCACGCACCAGGGTATGGAATGGGACAAAGGGGTGAGGGTTTAAAGTTATCTTAGTTTTATTTTACTTTAATAAAAAATAAGTTAAAACTTTATTTTAATAACTTTAGCTTTTTTACACTCACATGCACTTTTTGTACATTTAAACCCCAAATTATATAGCTTATATTAATTATATACTAGATGAAAGTGCATAAATAATCAAATTATTAAATGTGGTTGCATGAAATCCAGTTAAAAATTATGAGGACTTTTTAAACCCACACCCCGACCTAGTAAGTAACAATACTTAGCCAATAAAGAATCAAGACGATTTAAGGAGATGGAGTACCTTTAGGTGCTACTTCCACGTCGCTGGTGGGTGAGAGAGACTTGTCTTTCTCTTCGGAAGCTTCTTTAACGACCGGTGTTGTAGCCGCAGAGGTCATAACCCCCGAAGAGGACAAAGGCGACGTCGCTGTTTCCCAACATAAAGAGTTTATTCACATACTCAACACATATCTTACTCAATCTCAACAACCTATGTGTAAATTCAACTATTATTCTATAATATCAATTCCCATTTCCATAACGGCTGCAATCACAACACACAATTCTTATCTTTTTAAAATAATTAGTCCATGAGTTCCATATACTTGTGGTTGTACCTATACTGTACTTTATCGTATTAAACTCACACATGGCCGAACAGGATCAAAAGCTGGGTATGGGCGTACCCATCTTTCAATCCACTGACAAAATAAATATATTTTCAATTATGATTGCATTTCCTTATATTTCAACGCATAAATGCTTTTTACTTATAGTTCTGTAATAATTTATCTGCTTGATAATTTTTAACAAGGATTGAAAAATTTGCGAAAAATATATGGGTCCTAAAGGGTCTCAAAAATTATTATCTTTTTTCTTGTAATAAAATTTAATTTAATAACAGGCAATGTTGATTAATTGCAATGC
The DNA here is from genome assembly GCA_927399485.1 of Calamotropha paludella. NCBI lineage: Eukaryota > Metazoa > Arthropoda > Insecta > Lepidoptera > Crambidae > Calamotropha > Calamotropha paludella. Next base: position 10,315,868 of record OV656803.1, on the reverse strand, counting down.
TATGTGAATTGAAGACAAATAATTTTCTCAGATGAAGTACACAATTAGAAATATAACAAGATTAGAATTGTAGATCAACTCACCAGAATCTGACTTCGTCATTCCGGGAACAGCTGGTACAGAGAAAACTTTATCGAAGGAGAACTCTTCGTTGCCAGTAGACGCTGAGAACGGCTTAGGACCCAATCGCGGCTGTAGATAAATATCAAAATACTATAATACTATCCAGGAGGTTCATAGGAAATTTATGAAACAAGGCATTCTTCCCTTTTTAGTCACATTACACAGTAAAGACTACTGAAAATTGTAGTACAACCCGGTTACAATATCTGTAGACCTGATGACGTCACGTCAGCGCTTAGGTACGGTGCACAAATCAAGCATCATGGGGATAGTATTGTAAACAATATTAATTATGAACTATAAATAAAATATATTATACTTTTACTCTTTTATTTTATTTTTTATTCTCTTTCAAGACATTGCAGCCCAGGGAGGGGGCTTGACATTCCAGCGAGGTCCACAGATATTGTAACCGAGTTGTATTTCCATGTTTGTACGTATTGTAAACCCCACAATTAAAAGAACCTAATTAATTCGTCGTTCTCTTTATAATAGCGATAAAAATTCCATAACTCCACGTGTAACGAAAGTCGTATCAAGTATTTTTCCAGCGATAAAGTGACACTGTTGGTCAGCCCCGGTGTAACAAACGTTTTAAGCATATGAATGCAATTAAGTTCTGTGTGAAATGTAATCTTTCTGATGGGCCCGATGTCCTTTGAGTTGTCAGTTGAATTATACATAACTACATTCTGAAAGGCACTTACGGCATTTTACACATGTGTGATATACTCTACTTATTTGCTGCACACATTTTACCAGAAGTGCTCGCAGTGTATTATATTATCTGGCAAGCTGTGGGCTTGTTTGCAACTTAATATTAAAAACAGTGCATTCAAAACTTTAAATATGTGACATAATTTAAACAAGAGGCACACAAAATCAACAAACTTACACAATAAATAAAAATACAATGGCAAATTTAAACAAATAACATTATAAAGTTCTATAAGACTATAATAAAATAAAATAAAATTATAATTTGTTATAAATTAAAAATATACAAGCCAAATAAAAACTATGGCACACCAGAATAAAAAAAAAATACATGCTAATCATAACTATAAAACACATATAAGCTCTCTTGTCTAACCTTATAACCAGAAATGGGAACTGTTGTTGTTCTTGGTTTCGGTTTGGGGGCTTCAGAATGTTCGTCAGTTGAGCCCGCCTCAGAAATCGATGACCTAGGCAGAGGCTTAGGAGCTTGCGACGATACACCGTTTATCAAACTATTGCTCCTCGACAGAGAGGATTCGGTGGATTCTGAGCTATCGGTTTTCTCGAAGGTCTTTTCTGTTCTGTCATTGTTCTTTTCAGGCTTTTCAAGTTGGTCAGTTTCATTTATTTCGTTATTTTCAGATTCAAAGTCTCCAGATTTGTTATCGTGGTAGCATTCAGTCCCATTGTCAATCATTTTCTTATGGAAACCGTTAGTATCTTTGGTATCTACAGATTTGGAATCCTTGTTGTTCTGTTTCTCCATGCCCTTAATTAGATCTTTTACGTTAACAAAATCTATGCGATCCTCATCTTTAACTTCGGCAGTTGTTGGTGCCTTAGAGACTGGTTTCACTTGTTCTTCCATGGAGGCTGGAGTTGAGACTTTTTTGTTATCATTTTTCTTTGGAGGTGGCATTGTCAGAATGCCCTTTACTACTTCTTCTAAGTTACCTCGGTGTATGACCTGTAAAAGGTATATTTGTAAGTATTCATACAGAGCGAAGGTAATACAATTCTAAAACATATGAGATAACAAAAACAAAAATACTACTTACATTATATAGCACGCTATATAGAGCCTTCAACCCAAAACAGCAAATTATCCAAACTAAACACCACACAAATCACACCGACAATTGTAAATTTACCTTTATTATAGAAAATATTGAGTTAGGCCCAAATACCATAGAAAATGTAATCAAAGAGTTCTAACAATGTCGTAGTTGCAAACAAACCAGATACTACACATATTCCTGTAGTCAACAGGTGACTAATGCACAATCACTACTTGAAAACAATTATACAAACGAAAATGTATACTATAAACGTTATTATTTATTTTAACATGCACTAAATACCGTATCCATAGCTATATTAAAGTATGTACTATGTATTAAAGTATGATAAGTATCTATACTTTGTCCAATGTAGGATGATACTTTTGACAGTTGACACCTATATAGAGGCTATTGCAATGTCAAGCCAAACATAAGGAAACGTAGTACGTAGCAATAAGGAAGTGACACCTGTCAAAAGTATCATCCTACGTTGGACAAAGTATAAATATCAACATTCATTGTGGAACATATGTTAAGGTGTTGGTTCTAAATGCACAAATGTCCTGGCATTTCCAATACACTATAAGGCACAGCAAAAGATTATATAAACATTTAAGGATTGATTTTCTATAGATATGCTACTTTAACTAGTTTATCTAAATGGGAGTTGCCGAAGTATAAAGGAGTAGGTAGGATTTACCTGTGCATTATTTGCGTTGGGATGCAATGATATATTTGGCACGGGGTAGTCCTGGTTGTCGAGCCACATTCCCGCACTCAGATACGTCACAGAGCCGCTAGTGTCCGGGTACAAGTCTGCGTGATACTCACGGTAGCTCTACGACAATCGGTTAACAAATAAAGTAGATGTACTATCGACTTTCGCATATAACCTCATCACTCATTAAAAATCATTCTTTTTTTTGTCTATGATGTGTTGTCTATAAATCATTCGTTTTAGACGATGTTAGAATGCCTACCAGTATATTCTAATGTTGCAGATTATTGTAGTTTTGTCTAAATTTAATAACTTTATTTGTGTACAATATATGCGTAAATTTAATATAATTGTTAAGGCGGGAACATATTATTAAAACGCGACGCGACGCAACGTGTCGACACCCGATATGCACCGTGCACATTACCAACACGCGACGCCACGACATACTAGCAATTTTTGAATACAGTTTGCTTACAGCAGCGGAAGTGTATGGTTATATACAATGGATTTAATAAATAACGACAGTCAGATGAAGACTTTGAAGAAGATTTGATCAAAATTTTGTGTACCTATATGATACTTAAACGACTCAATAAAAAGAGAATAACTAGTCGTTACTAGGGTACATGAAATAAATCAAAACAGAAGTATGTGTGGTGAATATCATACTCTGTATCCAGACCTACTTCAAGATAATGAAAGATTTCATAATATGAAATCTTTCATTATCTTGAAGATGTACTATCGGGTTTTTATACGGTCTTGAATTGGCAATTTCTTCCCATGGCTTATTTTTCACAGTATAATTGCTGTATATAGCGAAATTAATGTCATAGAACAGGATATTGTTTTACCAACTTAATTATTTTTTCGTCGGTCATTTCGTTAAATAAATGCAAGAATTAATATTAATTTGGCATAAATTCCGTTTCACAGTTTGAAGAATAGGGATGGTGTCAAAGAATTCGTATATGCTCTTTGACAGTTCTCGGACGACTGACGCGTGGCGTAGGGTGTTGTCTAGAAACATACCACGCGCGCCGCGTCGGATGGCGTGTTTACCCCCACCATGGACAACACACCGACCTGGCCCGTTTGGATCGGGTGGCGTGTCCGCGCATGGCGTCGCGTCGGGTGTTCATAGTATGATTCTGGTCTATAGAAAACAATACAGGCGGAAACATATTATTAAAACGCGACGCGACGCAACGTGTCGACACCCGATATGCACCGTGCACATTACCAACACGCGACGCCACGACATACTAGCAATTTTTGAATACAGTTTGCTTACAGCAGCGGAAGTGTATGGTAATATACAATGGATTTAATAAATAACGAGCGTCAGATGAAGATTTTGAAGAAGATTTGATGCAAATTTTGTGTACATATGATATGATACTTAAATGACTTAATAAAAAGAGAATAACTAGGTAGGCGTTACTGGGTACATGAAATAAATCAAAAGAGAAGTATTATACTTCAAGATAATGAAAGATTTCATAAGATTTCAGTATCGGGTTATTCAATTTCTTGAATTGGCAATTTCTTCCCATGCATATAGCGAAATTCATGTCATATAGAACAGAATATTGTTTTACCATCTTAATTAATTTTTCGTCGGTCATTTCGCTAAATAAATGCAAGAATTTATATTAATATGGCATAAATTCCGTTCCACAGTTTAAAGAATAGGGATCGGGTCAAAGAATTCGTATATGCTCCGTGACAGTTCTCGAACGACTGACGCGTGGCGTCGGGTGTTGTCTAGAAACATACCGCGCGCGCCGCGTCGGATGGCGTGTTTACCCCCACCATGGACAACACACCGACCTGGCCCGTCTGGATCGGGTGGCGTGTGAACGCATGGCGTCGCGTCGGATGTTGAAAGTATGATTCTGGTCCATAGAAAACAATACATTTGATTCGACTCAACACGCATCGCGTCGCGTCGGGTCGCGTGGCGTTTTAATAATGTGTTTCCGCCTTACATTTGATTCAACTCAACACGCATCGCGTTTCGTCGGGTCGCGTCGCGTTTTAATAATGTGTTTCCGCCTTTAACCTTACTAAACTTTTCTCTGCATCATCATAATTAAACTTTTTAATTTTAGATTTTAAATTCGCCTTTGTATAAATATACAAAGGCGAATTTAAAATCGTTTACTTGTATAAATATACAATGAATATAAATAAACACACCAGTACTAGTGTTTTTCAAAACAAATTTGTTAAAAGTGTTATCAATATTTTAAGTTTTCTTTCATATATATCAAATAATCTGATCTTAGCAAGTATTTTTCTTTTTAAGTAAATAAAAAATACACTCAAGCTTAGCATAAAAGTTTTCAAAACTTTTCCCTAGGAAATAACAAAGGTTGCCTAACAACTAAACCAAAATAAGTGCTCCTTCTGTCTATGTACGCTAAGATTTTCTACGCATCGGATTTTGATGCTATTTTCACTATCACATTTCTTCCAGGTGTTTTTTACTTAAGAACACATGGCGCGATACCTGTGACATGGTATTATGGTGGTAAACAAATGACAGTATGCCCCATTTCTTCAGCGATTTCATCCATGACGTCGTATGTAGGAGTTCGAAGCTTATAAATACTAATTTTAGTAGTTCTTTCTTCAGCATCGTTGCGTCTGCTTTTACTACGGTGTTTTTCAGCCATAAGATCAATTCATTGATTTTCACGGTTGCTCATCGTTGGCGCTTTATCTTTTTGAACAAAGTGGTTTGAAGCGTTGTTTATGAAGATGAAATGCGGCTCAGCGAAGTGGTAAAGAATAATTAAATACCATTCTTAAATTTTTCATACGTTTTTACAGACTTAAACGCCAGTAAATCAATTCGGCATAAGTCTGACGAAGACCCAGCAGGAGCAATTATTAATCTTTGCGTTTAAGCACTTTAGTGGTAGACTCGGCTGTACCGTGACTCCACGATTTTGAAACTTGTTTGTTTGTCTTGTGCCATGTTTCATTGAGGAAAACTACTTTGTCTCAGTTGTCTCAATATCAATCTGAGACAAAGCAATGCTTGTATACTTCATTAAAAAAAATCTTTTTTTAGAATTTTGAATGAAGACAATAAACTTCCTGATTATGAATTTTCTTCTTTAATAGACAAAGGCTTCACATTTTTAAAGTTCATCTTATTTTCTGGCATTTTTCATTATTTCATATCACCGCCAAAAACTTTAAATCAAGCGATTTATATTTCGATGCTCCCGAACAAAAAGTTGGTAATCGAAAACTTTACAGAAAAAATATTTACTGTTTGTATTTGGTTGTTTTTTTTTTAATTAGGATTTACCAAAACCATAATGACTTATAACTTTCGTTTTCATTTTGTAAGTGCTAATAATCGGCAATTTAAGAGTTAGTGATGTTATAAGTGTTAATCACACTATTTTAATTTATATAATATGCTTTGTCGAAGCATACTTCTATGTAAAAATAAAAGTTATAAAGGTTGTAATTTTTTTTGTCGCGTTGCTTGTTTTGTTATTTTGTTGGATTCGATGACTTTCGTCACGAGTACCACAAGCTTTAATTTCTCAAGTGGTACTAATTGTAATTGTTAGTCTATGGCCGCTAGAGGGGCGCTGATGAAGTGCTTGCCTAGAGCGCTCTCGACATTTAATCAGCCTCTGCCAAACCTCGAGTAAGATATAGGCCTATTTCGGTTCAGTTGCTGAGCAAGCTTTGTTTTTTACCTGACAATTAACAGAAACATCTAAGTATGAAAAAAATAGTACCCCAATCTCTAACTAGGGACAATAGCTGTTACTAAGGGTAGGAATATTAAAAATCGCTATTACTCCTGTTAATTCATTCTAAAATGTCATTTATAAAAAATGCAATCAATAAACACATATCTTACATAATATTTTAATGCATACCAAAATAATAACGTGATTCTTTGTAATGTTACTTGGTTTATATTGCATCTGAATTTTTTTAACACATTAAATTGACCTGATTAAATAATGTCATTGAGTATTTCAGATTTGCTACCTTTGTTCAAATACCTACTATCACATAATATGAAAGAAAGGTACCATGTATTGATTAATTTTAATTGGTTATGTTAGAATATACTATAATTATATACTATATATAAGGAAAGAAACATACTTTTCTGGGAACTTGATACATTATCGGCACAACCGAAGAGCCAGTCAGCTGGAGTACCCTGTTTACCTCGCCTTCCATCACGCGCAACGCGCGCTTAGGCACTAAACAAGCTCCTTTGGTTTGTTCACCTTCAAAATGACATTAAATTTGTATATGTTAGGATCACAAACTTCATAAAAGATCGAACATTCAATATTATCCATAATAATTTTGTTCAAACGCTTATCCTTTTATGTCTAAAGTTAGCCATAAATTTGATAAAAAGAATATGAAGTCTAAGTATGAACTTTAGTTAGCTTGCAATTATTCAAAAATAAACTTACCAGAATGTCTCAGCCCCTCTATCAGGAATGGCTCCCTATCAGTTAGCTCCATATAGAGAATGGTTGTATCTCCCTTGCCAGCCAGAAACAGCATGTTTGTATCAGCATCGAACAACGGCATTAGTATACCGGTGGAGCAATCTAACTCCAATGTCTTCTGTGTTTGCGACAAATTGCGGACGTCACGAATCATTATCTGGCGGAGACGCGCCGAGTCGAAACCTATCGTAAACAAAAATATTGTCACTGCAAACTTAAACTCCCAAATAGAACAAAGAAAGACCACACCTTTCTATTTCTTTTTCTATTTCAATCTTTTTTTCTTAGTATTGTTTAACACAAAGAACTGTGTTCACTTAATAACTTCCTTGAAACAATGAAAAGTTTTAGGATGTTATTTAGTTAAATTTGTTGAATGAGCCATAAAAACAACATAGAGAATAAAAACACCAACCAGTGGTGAGTATCCTGTCCTGATCTCCGAGCCACACAATCCTGCTGTCCTTGATATTTTGGTGGCTGTTGACCACATTGACTACCGGGCTTGCCACTCTAGGATCAATTAGACGAACCTTCTTGTCTTTGCATGAAGTTGCCATCAGCTTGCCATCCTTTTTCCATGATGTGGATTGTATCACTTCTGCATGGTCTCTATTGACTACATAAAATCATAAATAATTTTCTACCAATTCAGTAAAAGTCATAATTTAAACATTTTATGCATTTTGATAAAAAAAGTCACATTAAGTTTGATTAACATCAACTATCACATAACCACTTGTCAGTCCACGGTAGCAATTACTACCAATAGCCAACACTCCTTGTCAGTCCCCGGTAGCAATTATTCAAATTACCGAGTGGCCTGCTGTTTTTTTTTATTATGATTAATTTTTGAGTTACAGAGATCTAAATATTTTGCGGTGGATTTTTTATTTGATCCTAGCTTCATTATTTAGCGAGGAAATTGAATTTTTATCTAAGAGTCTGACTTTTTTTCACAATTCGCGCAGCAGTGGGACCGTTGAGAGAGGTGGGGCGCGCGGTAGTGGACTGACAAGTATTTAACATAGTGCCAGTGCAGAGTAAAGAATGACAAATTTATAATAGTGGCATTAAAATGAAAAATCTGGGGAACAGTCAACATATATATTTAATCTTTAAAGTCAGTACTAAAGTAAACCTTACCAAAAACCTCTTTCTGTTTAGTCAAGTCCCACAGAGCAAGTTCATGTCCTGATGCCACATGGATCAGGCCATCTGCAACAGGGTGAAAGCCAACATTCTCCACCCTTCTCTGCTTCTGTGAGAGAGTACACTCTGGCATTGAGAGCGACTCCTTCAATCCTTCGGGTGGAATATGCCATACTTTTACCTATAACAAGAAAAAATATATTAAAAATATTGTATATTATTCAAAAAGAAAATTACTATTGATATCCAATTGAGCACTTCAAAAACCTAAAGATAAGTTTGCATAAAACATGGGAATAACAATACTATTGAACAGAAAGTGTGTTTTGTGGTGGCCTGATATTAATTGTCCAACAACACAAATTATTCAAATTTAGTAACACTTATTATAGACATAAACCTGTCAATATAAGTATTTTTATTTCATACTAGCTGACCCAGCCAGGCGTTGCTGTGGCAGTAATATTATTTTTCTAAACTAAAAGATTTTTTCTAAAATAAAAGTAGCCTAAGTTACTCCTTATTACATCAGCTACCTGCCAATAAAAGTCCCGTCAAAATCGGTCCAGCCATTTCAGAGATTAGCCGGAACAAACAGACAGACAGACATACAAAAATTGTAAAACACGTTATTTTGGCGTATGTACCTTATATATATTCATATGCATGTAGTAAAAACGGTTATTTCAATATTACAAACAGACACTCCAATTTTATTTATATGTATAGATAAGAGCAACCAAAGAACACAATTTCCTTCAAATCTCATTTGTATGGAAAGGCAAAATCTACTTCCAACGGTCCACTGGTCTTATAGGTTAACACTATCTGTTAGAAATTTGCTGTATAAAAGAAAACATGTTAACATACCAAAGAGTCCTGCGATCCTGTCAAGAGTAATCCATCATGGAATGGTGAGAACTCCATATCTGTTATGGTGTCGGAGTGAGCATGGAGTAGCGGCATCGTTTTACTCTTACGTCCGCAGTCATCAAGAGGTAACACAGCCATACTTGAGCCAACATGCTCCCAATTAAACGCCATGAATGCAGCCGAAGCACAAATATTGTTCCCATATGTTTGATATGAGCCCACACAAACATCCCTGATGCATGCTTCAGGTTTAGGCACAATTGGTGCCGCATTTTTATATTTTGAGGCTTTAAAACGCCAAGCCATCTTTATCCACTTTATAAATCAGTCTTTTGTTATTGGAATGTAAAAATGTGGAATGTGATAATTCTATCTGAAATGAGAAACATACAGGAAAGATAGGAATATGTGGAACACAAAGGAACTAGTCTGTAATTGGTGTTCCAGATACTATGTATGCCTTTATTTAATATTATTTTTAATAAATTTATGTATAATATTGAGGGGAATGAATTTAAAAAAATTGTTAGTAATCACTGTAACATTAATTTGTAAACACTTATTAAATGAGCTACACTTTTAGAATGTGCTGTTAGGCCAAATGACAACTATTGTACAAAATAATTTAAGTCTATGATACGCTTTGTAGTTAGTAATCACACTAAAAAAAATCATAAAATATTTAATCTTAAAAGTAGTAAAAATTCAAATTTTTATCTCCCAATCACGATAGATGCAATCACGATAAGTATATAAACTGTTTTATTTTAATGTCTTGCTTATAATTACATCTATTATTACGATTAAGAAAGGCAAACGCTACGAAATGAATAGGCATACTTTTAACAATACATATACTATCTACATCTATGTACAGTCCGGTTCGATTATACCTTTAGATAGGTATTTTAACACAATAAATGTAGGTGCAGACTTAATTATGTCATTTTAATACATTACATTAGTATTAAAATCCAACACCAGTTAGTTTTTTTACAAATTAGGACGTTAATGCAAAAGAACTGAAAATTCCTAAAACACCTTTTGTTTTGAATACTTGGCCGGCTGCTACTCCGGAAATGGCCTAATTTTAAAACATAGAATACTTAAATTTCTCTTACATATATTTTCTAAAAACCCTTAGCACTATTATGATTTCGAACATTAATTTACTCACGTTATCACGTAAAAATTGTTAGAAACCAATTTCCGTAAGACACTCCCCCTAAACGTCGGCCATTTCAAAGCGACATTAGTGCAGTCGATCGATATGATAAACACTCCAAATGTCATTTATGGCTGCATTCTCGATTAGTAAAAGTATCGATTATTTACTACAAATGGTTTTATGTTCTTTTAAATGATAGCATATTATCCTTAATATTCTTAGGACTACTTAAATTAGTTAATGATTCCGCGATAGTCAATTGTCATTAAGTGATGATATATTATATTAGCCCCTTATTTTGCTTATGCAAATGAGCTAATTAATTTTCTCTCTTCCCTAATATCTTTATCTACTTCTAATTCAAGTCCCCCGCTCACTTATTTTAAACTGTACCTAGACATTTTCGTCTGTACCTTCTGTTGTCTCTGTCTAATCTGAATATAATAATATTTCAAGGGCGCTCATGTTAGCTCGTCATACTTAATAGTGATGCTAACCATGTGAATCCTCTTTTCTGTTTGTTTCTGATTTCTGTGCAGTTTTCAGCAAATAAAATTAAGACTGTTACAAACTGGAATATGCAGACTAGTGTTCAGTGTGTTTAGGTGATAATATCGATGTTAAGGTGATTGAAACTAGCACTAGGGTGGAATTATAGCGATATTAATCATCTGTATAGATAATGTAATTTCTGCACTTTGGTTTACCTACCCAGAGAAAATCCGCCAAGTAAAGGCAAAACGCGATAATTTATAAAAATCTGCATTACTTCTACTGCGTTTTTAAGGTCTCTCGTCACGTCAGTAAACTCTCCTACAAACATTAAGAACGGTTTTCTCATATATCTGCTAGCTTTATTAACTCTATCACTTCGCCAGTTCATGTTCACCGTCATGTCTGTAGCTCTGTGTAAATAAATATCACGTAATCTTAGCACGTAGTCTTAGTTAAAAAGCGTATTATACCCAAATATTACAATATAATACTGGTCATATCCCATCTTAAATAGATATCTACCTAATCCCGGTATCTAATAGGTCATCTGTGCTGTGACCTGATTCAACCTATTTTTATCAGTGTCGTCCTGTTTTCTTTCAGCCATCTTTTACAAGATCCTGAAATCTTTTGGTCATGCACAACCGAACATACTCTTTCTTCTTACTAACTTACTTATCACGAAAGGATAATATTTTGCAATAGATAATAGCAAAAAGAATCTCGTAACGATGGTTTTATTTCAATTTAGTAGTGCTTTGTGCTGGGTTGATTTCGACATAAATAATAGGTTAGCGTGCGTCACTAATGATTTCCCGATGGGCCTTACCTGTGTGTAAAAGGTAGTAGGTCATTTATAGTCTTTGATCATAACATAATAGTGCGGATTGGTGGGTGTTAACAAATGCAGGGAGCCGGGATCAGTGAACCTTACGCGCATTCCGAAGCAGATAGATAAATAGTAATTTTTTCGTCACCTCCGTTTGCAGGCTATTACAAAAGTTGCAAACAAGCGTGACTCCTTGGACTTCTTGGATCAAGAGTAACTGTAAAGGCTTGACAACGGAGCTGACTAAAAGTTTACTATCTATATCCATCTCCTTCCTGCGGTTATGTTATGACCAAAGACTATATGACCTACAGAGTTTTTACATACAGGTAAGGCCTATCGGAAAATTATTAATAGGGTGATGGTGATATTGATTCTTTATTCGTTTAAAGTCCCCATTGTTGTGGTCGATGGGTCAAGTCATATCGCCAGGAACGGATTTGAAGGTCTGGAGGCCCTAGGGCAACGGAGGTCCCTGATTATATTCGAATAAAAATTTAAATCAAAATCGTTTATTGGTAATATGAGTGTTACAGTTTTTATAACAATGTTAAAAGCTCTTCTATATTTTATCAACTGACGATTTAAAAAAGCTGTTTGGAAAAAACCCGTAATAGTAGCTGAACCGTCGAAATTTGTATTTTTTTATACCTCTATTGTGAGGGCGCCTCTCTTGTGGAGACCCCAGGGCAGTAGCCCCACCTGCCCTCCTCCAAATTCAGCCCCGTATATCGCAAGCGGTGTCGCATATTGAAATTAATGATTAAACGAACTTACCTTGTACGTGAAGTTCTATCGTAATTATACGAAGGCTTCGTCCGAAGAGATTAGAAAATAATACTTGTAGTAGCGCCTAGTTCACCGCCAGTCATGCACTATATTTGAGGATAGATAAGAAACAAAAACTTTCGAAGGCAACCTTGTCCAATATCGTTTCTTACACAGCATTTAGATTAGAGAACAGGAAAATATTTCAGTAATTGGGACCCCTGAAATCCAAGTCTTATGGACTTCCCACTTATTTGTGTGTCTGGATAATGAACTTCTTGAAGGATCGATCGATTAGAGTTGTCATTGATGATAGCTCGTCGGATCATTTGGCTATCAATGCCGGCGTCACTCAGGGTTCCGTACACTCTGCAATACTTTTTTTGCTTCATATTAATGACCTGCTTATGCCCGGTATTTTGGGGTACGCAGATGACTGCACGGTTGTAGTTGCACGTGCATCAGAATCAGAGCTATATGTCTGATGCACGAGCCAGTACTGAACAGCTCCAGTGTCATAGGGAAGCAATGGTCAGACACATAAATCTATCTCTGCAGGCAGCCTCCGCAGGGGGCGATGCCAATCTGGTATGGTTCGAAAGCTTCAAAAGATTTTGGCACTATGGTGAAGGTGAAAATTTACTTCATGCCGGTACAGCTGCTCAATACTTGCCAAACGCAAGTTCGATCGTGTATGGAGTACTGTTCTCATCTTTAGGATGGTTCCGCCCAATACCAACTCCAGACGCTTGAGTCCATTGAGAGGAGGGCCAAGAAACTCATCCGCAATGACGATGTTTTTAATATAAGCTGAGAAGCCTTGAACATAGACGGAAGGTGATATTGATTCTTTATTCGTTTAAAGTCCCATTGTTGTGGTCGATGGGTCAAGTTATATCGCCAGGAACGGATTTGAAGGTCTGGAGGCCCTAGGGCAACGGAGGTCCCTGATTATATTCGAATAAAAATTCTCTACCCTATCCGTTTTTATAGGATACATTTCAGTGAGTGTGCAGCAGAATTGCACAGCCTTGTACCGCCGTCCCCATTTTTTATCGGACAACGAGATTACCAGACTAACAAATAGGCGTCGCCGTTATATGGTTAATGTACCAAAGAGTCGCACTACGCGTTTTAGTTCCAATTTTGTAGTTCGTACCGCTAGAGTAGATCTCTTTGCCCGAGTCTGTGTTTCCTGATGAATACAATTGAGGGGTCTTCAAGTCACGAGTGAATAGGTATCTTCTAGGCAAGCGCGTCACATCCTAGATCGCATCATCGCTTACTATCAATAATGTACACAGTACGTACAGTATGCAAGCCTCCCGAATAAAGAGGTCCTTGTTATTACAATAAAGTGTGTACAATAATTATAGAACATTTATTTAATAGTTTAAAGGATAACTATGTGGAAAACTTGGCTGGTATAATTTCTTAACAGTTTAAAATAATACTACAAAATTTTGGATTGATTTTTATTATTTTATGCGAGTATTACAATAATTCCATTTCTTTGGTGAGAATAAATTTTAATTACCAGGAAATATGTATGTAGTTCAGATCCAATTATATTTTGCGAAGCGGCAGGGGTAACAAAAGGAAGAGACGGTTACCTCTATAGGTAGCCAATAACGAAATACCATATCAGTATGAAAAATATGGCTTCTTCTATGGTTTCTTCTAAGGTTCTTAAAAAATATTACATAACTACAAAAACTGGAACCCTGCAATTTCTATGCCTGCATTGAACACGTTGAAACGCCATACTCTTCATTGCACATAAATAACGAAAGACTGTAAATATTGCATTAACGAAAAATGTAACATTGACATGTCAAAATAACAAATTGCATTAAACATGGATGTTGGATATGTTCTACATGGGTACAAAAACTTTACAATCTATATAATATTAATTTGGAACCCTTAACTTGCTGACATTATAAAGATATAGGTACAAATCATATTGCACATAGACGAATTTAACATGAAACAATTTAACTACTATAAATAATATAAAACAATCTCACATCAAAGTGCATCAAGAGTTAGTGTGATGTTAATATAAAAATGGTATATAATATGTATTATAAAAATCCCAAAATAGACACCTAAAACGATAATAAATATAAATTAACGCTAATTTTAAATTAACAATTCACTAAAATACTATCACGTAGATTCAACAATCAGGTAGATAAACAACAACAACGCAAGATGGAGCGGAAAGGGTATATCAATTTCAACTTTATCTATAAATCTAGTTGGTACTATCTAAGTGTGACTTAATAGCCAATAATTTTTATATTTTCATCACAGTTCTCTGATATGACTGATAAAGGTACTTATTATACCCTATTGGCAACACTTTCAATAGGTATCGAAGCTTGGCTAAAATACTGCAACAAACCGCTGGCGTTGAATTTTAAAATATTGAAAATCTTATACTTGAGGTAATAATCCAAAATCCGGTAAGAAACTAAACAACACAAATCTCTGACAGGCCCTGCTTAGGTAGGCCGAGGCCTTAATTTCGACGTTTTAGCGGACTTTCGATTATGAGCGGACGTGTTTTCTGGATCTTTTTTGAAATTTTTGTTGATCTTGGTTCCCTTTGGATTTTATTCAACGGGCTTAATGTGTAAGTTTTCAAATGAGCAAACGTTACTACTGATATATTAAATTTCAAATTCAAATCTTATTTCCGTAGTATGCATTAAAACTATGGAAAAATAATTAACCATACAAATATTAATTCAACCACGATATTACGTTTGCACTTTTGAAAGTACACACAATCAGACCTCAGAACTATGGGAAGGTTATGCATATAATAATAATTACAAAAGGGCATCATCGAATTCTTTCATCTTATTAGTCATATTTAGTGTTGTTACTATTGATTCAGGTTTTGTTACAGCAAACTAAAGAAAATACGTTTGGCTGACCGTATCAGCTAATCAAGTAGAAGCCAGGAACAGATTAACATATAAAGCCAAATTAATATACCCTTAACGTAATATGCTTAATCAAATAAATTACTCAAATATAACCTGTAATAAGGCAGTGTTAGAGAATTCGCAACTATTTTTTGAATAAAGAAGATGAAACCGTGTCAACATAACTGAAGACAAAACTTTTAATAAATTAACGTGTTTTACACATAAATGTACTTTTATAATTAACAGGGTTGTCTTAAATATTTAAGGCGACACGGCTCGATTAGCATGATTTACAACAATTTGAACAATTCGTCACAAGTTGTTTATCAAAACACGATCGTTTGTATTTTTTTAAATCAAGGTTGGTCTTCACTGTAAAATTTTCATTAATCTATTGGCAAGTAAAGACAAAATATAACACAACCTTTAAAAAATATATATAAAAATAAAAACATCTGATGAAAAGGTACTGTGTCAATACTTTTCTTAGGCAAGTACTTATTACCAATGGTCTATTTTAATTCCAGTGAATCCTAGAGTCATTTTAATTACAGTAAGGCGTAGTCCCTTCGAACTATATCCTATAAACCGTAAACAAAATATGGATCACTTGAATTTATTTATTTCTTTTTTGTTTTGTAAATATTTAATATTCAGAAATAAATAATAAAGCAAAAAACATCTACATTAAAATCACTAGTGACCCTTATTTTATTTTGTGTAATAGGTTACAATAATTTATGCGAACCTTAAAAAAATCTCATTAACTGCAACTCGAATGGACCGTACTTCATATATTTCTAAGGTTTGTCTACAAAATAGTACTTCAGCAAGAATACAACCTACATGTATCTATTTAACCATTCCACTAGGCAACTAACACTAATCATTTATTATAACGAAATTGCAACAGCAAATTGTAATTATATTTGTTACATTGCAATGTCATGCTGGGTGGTGAAAAAATGTCATATGTATAGATGCTATCAAAGAAATTAGTGAAATCGAAAACAATAAAGTACAGGCATAGCCAAATGGTAAATATTGCAACAGGGGGACCAATTTACGCCACGTTGATAAAATATCGGCTTGAATATAATTTATAACGAAAAGATATCTTATTAAAACCTTTTTACTAACATCTTTTGTCCATTAAATAGTAACAATGATACGATTGACTAACTAAATATCAAATAATTATTCCCACTTTAGTCATCCGGTAGAATACCATCACAATAGCAGTTTGTCCCAAAATTGAGTTGTTTATTTAAATATAATTAGTCAAAATTAATTGCATTATGATACTACACAAGAAGCCGATAAAATATCAACCGAGTTTCAGACTGATTGATTTGAATATATTTAACTATCTCCATGAATGTCTTGACCATCAGCTCATACTGAACTCTAACTGTACCACAACTACTGAAATCAGATTCCCGAATTTCAGTGACGCTATACAAGGAGTCAACGCGCAAACAACTACGCCACAGAGGTCGACAAAAGCGTGATGTTCTAACTTATCTTAATAAAATAATTAGTTTTGAAGTTACATGAAACATTAAATTTCTAAGCATTTGTCGTTTGGCTCCTTACCTTATTCATATAACTTAACTATAAACCAGTAAGTACAACATGTCAGCATACATCTATTTTGGTCTCATTAACTTTCTAATAAATATTTCGATATGTGATAAGTGATGATCAGAACGATGTGTGCAATATTGTACAGCTCTTAAAAGGAATTCAAAGCGTGTACCATCCAGAGCAATCATATCAGAATGCATTATTAATAAAAGCAGAAACAGTTTATTAATCCAGTTAAATATGCATAATTTCTACGACATTCTTTCTACTTAAATTACACCTTACGGAAATTTAAATATATATATAAATATGATAGTAGTGAATGATTACGTTTCAAAAACTACTATCCCCTGGAATTCTGTGTATATTATAATTGAGGTTAGGTTTAGCGCCCCATGCTAATGGTAGAATCAGTTTACATATATCCGCAAATATGCTAGTGTGCTACTTTGAAAACAAGTCATCACTCCCCAAACGTCACAGATAAAATGCGCAATTCAGTGGTCTGAGCGAGACTATACACTCAAACACCAAATCGAGTTTTTTATCAAAAATGAAATCGACAACGTCTTGGCGCAGCGCCACGATTACGACGCCGTCCGTTTAGTCCTTGGGTCTCAGGTGGAATTCACCTTTATTACAATTCTATTTAGATACTACAAATGGCGTATTTTACAGGTGAACAGTAATTTACATTAACTCTAATAGTTACGGTTATCTATCACTATGAGTAACCACCATGAGATGTTATTTTAGTAAAAAACTTAAGGCTTCGTCGAACAGTACACGCTGTCTCTGTTTGACAGTCTATTCTATTACCATCGTAGTACAACACATTTCGGCGTCATCAAGTACGCGTTCTGTTTGACGAAGCTTTAAAGAAAAACCTTTTACCTAGTGAATGGACATAGCAGAAGCCTACTTTGGTGTTTACTTTTCCTTTTTAAATATTTTCAAGTGGGCACAAGGTTTCTTTTGATAGATTATATACCTATGTACTTACAAAAAAATTACTTTATAAAATTATACATTTTGTTACTGTATTATTAACTTTATCACCATTAGCTCACAGATACTATCATCTCACCATATTAATTGATGTTACACAAGCTTGGACTAGATTGCATTGCTTCCTGAACTTTTTTCGACCATAAATGTTTTAAAAAATGGCATTACTTATTTTATATTTGCATTAACTTTGTAACAAATATATATTAATATAGAAAAATCAAGTGCGAGAATAATAATACGCTGGACATATTTTGTTTGACTTCAAACTATTACCTAATCTGTGAATGAAAATCTATAGGAACTCCTCGGAAGATCCCTTTTTTTGACTTCCAGAACTTTGGCTTCTTCTAATTTACCTCATGAACTTTTGTACAGAGAAACAATAACTAAAATAGAAACTTGAGTAGCGTTTATTATTGATATTACTAACCATCCATGACATTGCATTGAAACAAGAGCATTAAAGCGACTGGAATGATCCCAAATACTACATACAAAACACACTTGTAACTATGATGGTATTTTTATAAAGAGATCATGTAACGTTCACTTAGTCTCTCATACATACATTTATTTCTAACATAGAACTTAAGTATACCGTGGTTATACAAATAGTCATTGTTAATATTAAATTATGCCAATTAAGCGATGGAATGTATTGATCATAAATTAAATTAGTTAAGGTTTATAAATAATTTACATTAACACATTGTAAATTCACAAATGGTCAACAAATTATAACCAATACCGTAAGTACAAAACATCATGATGTTTTATGATGTCTACAACATAAAAGTATTTTTTTTTATCTCCCTTATACAAGACAAGTAAACTATGCCGTGCTTAATAATTAACAAAATTCAAGTTTCAGCCCTGCTCATTAAATGAATAAAAATGGATGTTGTGAAAATAAATCCATATCTGCATGATGATGTTTTAACGGATTTGTTGTCATTCAATATAAAGTAACACAACAGACAAATAGCTACTCCTGTTCTTTCCTCATACAACAAATGGAAAGTATTGTTCTTTATTTTTGTGTCAGAATTGACTGTTTACTTCAAACATTTTTAATTTAATAATAAGAGTCAACACCAAGAGCCAACTCATACCAACAGTAAGAAGACCAACCTGGTAGCAGTTAAAATGTTGAATGTTACCTACCAATGGAATCAATTGAAACTTGTTTCATGAGTAGACATGATTTAAAGCGGTAACTGTTCCTCAAGTCGCTAACAGTTTGTAGGTTAAAATACTTAAAATAGTATTAAGTAAGTAATATTAGGTACTCCTTGAAAAGGCAGTTGTTATCATTTTGGGAACACCTTTTTGACACAAACAGCATCATCAGAAATGCTTTATAGAAAGACTACGGTATAATTACTTTGTGGGGGCCTTGAATTAATTTTTTACCATGTAAAATGTAAAATAAGCACTATATCATATACTAAAACTGTTTGCCGTAATTTGTCGCAAATAAATGATTTTACTTTTAAATTCAACATGGTTTTTTGCTGATTAGTGTGTTTCTTATATAAAAAAACGTTCAGTTATGAGCAGCGTTACCTCTACTAATGTAAAGAAATATTACAGTTCGATGTCTATAAAGATGATTCGATAACGTTTGATATAAAGGCATTTGATATATTACAAGATGTGTAGTTCAAAACAATATCTACGTAAAATAATAATAATGTATGTATAGAAATCACAAATAATTGAAAATCAAATTTTAACCTTGTATGCTACATAGAAATGTAGCTTTTGACTAATGCCCGTCATTTTGGCTCGCAAAGAAATATGGGTTGATATTCCAAATGATAATAAATTATAATTCCAAGAGTCCTATTTTGTTATAGATACAGAAGGCATTATAATTATTATTTTTCAAAGAAACTTGTAAATGTAGCATTATGTTACCTAATTTAAAACAGTTATTTTGATTAATGTAACATTACTCACTATGCACTACATCCTTGTCTTTGTAAAAAATAATATGTAATTCATACTCCAGGAAAATAAATGAGCCTCTATAAAAATACCACTGCGTAGCTGTAGTAATATCAATGCGATAAATTCGTTAGTTTACGAACGCAGACAACAGGAGCTGTCACCAACTGAAGTGGTTTTCCCATTGATGGGTCCTAAGCTTCCGTCATATTTGGGCAGCTCCTTGCATTTGGCTTGCTGAAATTCAACATATTTTTTTAAACAACTGGTGTTTATAAGCTCCATTAACATATGCCATTACGAGAAAATAATTGTCGCTAATATTCAATTTGTATATTCACCACAAGTAATTAGGTAATATCAATATTGCGTGATTATGGAATATTTTAAGATGAAGCAAATACTTAAACACTTTTGACGTGACAACGTCTTATAAATTGGTTTGCCGGGTGACACTTCAAGAAACTGCGTTACGCTCCGCTCACGTTATGCGCTTACAATGAGAGCGAGTGAGAGGCACGCGTCCCTTCCACTCGGGCATGGTTAGCCCGCCTAAGAGCGAGAGAGACAGACATAAAAAGTGGAAGGGACGCGTGCCTATAAATTAATGTTTTAAATATAATTCTTTGTATAAATAAATGTTTTAAATTGTTACTATTATTTCATCCTTCTTCCTACTATACGAATGAATATTCACATTAAAATTATTTTACCACTCAAAGTCGTTGTCACGTAAAACTTTCGCCCGTATACCGACTTTACAGGCAACCAACCAGTTTTTTAAGTTTTACTGTTGATTCAGCCAATTAAATACACATCATTTTTGCTACTAAAAATTTGCTGGAAACAGTATTACTATCCATATTAATATTATAAATGCAAAAGTAACTTTGTCTCTCTGTCTGTCTGTTACATTTTACTGTGAAACATTCAATCTGATTTTGATTGCATTTAGTATGAAGATAGCATGAACCGTGGGAAAGGACATAGGCTTCTTTAACTGAGGAAACAATCATGCATTCCATTGAAAAAAAACATACTAAGCCGCGGGTAGTATGTTATTGTATGATATTTTAATTCCAATGCCAAGTTAAATATATATAATGCACCTTTTATTTTTTTTTATTACACTCTTATTATGTAAACCTTTCAACAAACCAGTATCTCTGGGTCTGTTAGGTTTTGGCACAAATCTATGACTTACTAAAGTTCTTTATTCAGTATTTTGTAGGATAAGACTCAGCAAGAAAAGTATAATATTTGGTCAGAAGGTAGAAATACAGCCTCACTAATATGTAAGTCTGTGGTGAAGTTGAAGCTGTTTATAATATAGCTGTTGATAATGAATAGACTTGTTAATCATATTCCTAGTGAGGTATAAGGTACTATTATTGGTTTGCAACTCACCTCCATAAGCTCCACAGCTATCTCCATAAATAACCTCTCTACATTCTCAGCTTCCTTTGCTGAAGTCTCCAGAAAATACATTCCATGTCTTTGTGCAAAGTCCTCTCCAATGTGTCTTGGTATTTCCCTATCTTCTCTGTCAGTTTTGTTACCTTAAAATTATACATATTGAAAACTAAGAAGTGTATTATTAAATAAAATATGATTAATCCCATTATGGAAAACAAACACAGTTAAAAAAAAATATCATATTGGTTCTAAATAATAGAACCAATATGATCAGAGTAATATTTACTTGCTTGTATGAAGAAACTTAGCACATAAAAGTTCAATGTTAATATTTTTAAACAATTGACTTTTGTAAGTTCTCAAATTTTTATGAATCGGACTTACCAACTAATATCCTAAGAACTTTATTATTTGCATATTCCTCTATCTCTCTTAGCCAGTCTGGTAGACAATCAAATGTTGGCTGGCAAGATATGTCATACACCAAAATCAGAGCATGAGCAGATCTATAGTAGCTCTGTGTAATTGATCGAAATCTTTCTTGGCCTGCAGTGTCCCATATTTGTAACTGAAAATGTTACAGTTCTTATGTTTATTACTTCATTCTTTAAGTATGAGTTTTAGTTTTTGATGGCAGAAAACAAATAAAACGAAAGCATATATATGAATTTGCTCTATTTATATAAAACAAACTGAATAAGTTTTTAAGCCCGCATGATTGGTGCGGGGGTGTAATGTGACATACCCCACTTATTGTTTTTAATGGCATTGTGTAGCTGGACTTGAAGTACCGCGGATGCGATGACGTGATTGACTAATTTACGGGCGGTTAATTAAAATACGGGCGCACACATTTATGGTTTAAGTGGCACCCCTCCTCATAGCTCATGTGTACATTTCATAACAAAATTATTTAGCATTAATTTATATTTACTATCTTTTTTATTTCATTCTTATTAGGTCTTTGATAAACATGTATAAGAGGTGAACGAAGAATTAGGTCTATGTAGCAGGACTTGTTCAAAAATTTTTTGATCACTCAATCTCAACATAAGTGTCAGATAAACAGACAGAAGTTTGTGATGATTGCAGCAAACAAATATACCATTTAATATTAAACATAACGTAAATGATAATAAAGCGAAAATCGGGTTTAACAGCCTTCTTTCATGTGCTTCATTTAAATCATGATCATCATATCATTTATTGTTGACAAACTGAGAGAAACTTTTGATGTGTCTCGAAACAGCAAACACTGGCCAATGACATCTTTTATGGAATTATGAAAATATTGGCCTAAATGCATCAGAATAATATTTAAGAAAACAGGAAATAAAACACTAAACACTTCATAATTTTGAATTCAATTTGGTATGCACCTCTTTTCAAATCAATGAACTATTGGGTTAGGCCCACATGTGTTGTCCAGTACAGAATGTTATGGGAGAGGTGACCTCAGTTTGTTAACTGTTCTGCAGCACTGATTCAAAAATCGTAATTATGGTACAAGCTAAAGAAAGGACCATATAACTAGAACATGCTGCGCTCATTTCAAATTTACTTTCTATGTTTCTTATTAATACCATAAATTTTCAAATGACTAGTCATAAAAGATCTTAATAACATGATCACCCAAAGAATAATGTATCAACTACCAGTTCTGTACAATCTATTGCAAAGTGAAGAACATTCACATTGCTGGAAGAGAAGCTTATACTGTAGTGCACACTGCATGAGCAACTGTGACTGCATCCCTAATATAGCCCAAATGTTTTTTTAATAATATATTTATTCCTATATTCTTTATACATTTTCATAATACTCTAGGAATATCTACTAAATAATACTAAAGACAACACAAAAAAATAGTAAAGACAGATAGTAAGATTTTTTGTATATTTTATAAAAGGTTCTATTATATAAGACATATCAAGTAGTTTTAAGAGATTTCCTGTCACAGGAACTGCCCATACCTAACATTAACCATACATTATCTAATGTAAACTTGTTTCCTTTAACTCGAACATTGGCAGAATTGAAGATATATGATGAGGGAGGAATATACCTCAAAAGTTTGATTAAATAATCTTGTTGCAATGATGAAAAATCATATTTTGCAACACTTCAAAGATGGCAGTAGGTAGAAGTTAAGAGCTTCCTTAGTAGCAAGTAATTAAAAAATGATTTGGTGTTGATTTTAATAACTTGTGTTATTGAGAAACATGGGAAATCATAAGTATGATTATACTGTGCAAACTTAAATGTTTGATATTCATATGATATAACACTTCTGTAGTTTATTTTCTAACAAACCAAGTATTTTATTAGTTGAGATATACTTCGATTAAATATTGAATCATATTCAATATTAAAATAGATTCAAAGAAAATTTTACTTTGGTAAATATGTGAGAATATATATTTTTACAAAGTTTTTATGATATAGAATGTAACTTTTAGTAGTAAATGTTATAAAAAAATCTGTTAGCTTTCAAAACTTATCACAAGAGCTTTGAAAAGTAAACATTATCATTGCAAATTGCGAACGAATCTTGTGAAAAGGTTTATAAAATAAAACATGATCAGAGTGATGCAACATTTCCAAAAATGTCCATAAATACCTTCACTTTCTCACCGTCGACTTCGACGGTTTTGATCATAAAATCCACACCTATTGTTGCGCCTTGTCCGGGAGGGAAAAGTCCTTGAGTGAAACGCCTTACCAAACATGTCTTGCCCACGCCTGCATTTCCAACTAACACAACTTTAAAGAGAAATTTGTAATCCTCCATTGCAAGGACCAAGTTACATTTGTGAGAAACGCAAAAATTTCAGTCGAACGACACAAGAAACTATGTTTCAGTACTCAGTTACGCTATGATGAATTGACAATTTGTTATATTACGAATTCACATCATTCGTAGTGCCTATCTTTCTAATTAATTTGTAATCACATTACCAATATTAATGAAAATGATAAGATATAGGTATTACTGAATGTACCCAACTCTCTCTCTCTAGATGATCTGTCTGTTCTCCAAAACAATAGGGAAAAAAATAGGTACGAAGTAAGATTATCGACAATCGACGTTTCCCGTAAAAAAAACCTGTTTAGAAAGTTGGTCAGCGTCCTAAGTATTCCAGTACTATATTTTATTTATATTTATTAATCAAATAGAATGAAAGCATTTAAAATTACTATTGGAATGTATCTTAAATAATTAATCAATTTCAATCATTCCTAGATTCCGTTATGTATATTTGTATTGAAAAAAATTAAAGTAGCAATCTTTGTGAACACAAAGAAACTGTCGAAAAATTATTGCTATTCTCAAAATATCCGGATAAAGGTAGAAAAAAAATGAGCTAATGTCTCTTTCCAGACACTCCGTCAAACTATACTTTACGGATATATTGCTTGCTTATAGACATG
The DNA here is from genome assembly GCA_927399485.1 of Calamotropha paludella. NCBI lineage: Eukaryota > Metazoa > Arthropoda > Insecta > Lepidoptera > Crambidae > Calamotropha > Calamotropha paludella. The sequence goes on along the minus strand of OV656803.1, from coordinate 10,291,109 downwards.
AGTAACTCAGCTCTGAACCGGTTACTATATTCAGATTAATAGACTTGAGCCGTTGATTTGCAGCTCAACGACAAAACAAACGGCTACCGGCTCACTAGGTTAGATACATTCACACATAGAGTCACAGTCTGAAATTCAACTGTGACTCTATGGGCGAGCCGTGAGCTGTTTGTTTTATCGTTGAGCTGCAGATCAACGTTTCAAGTCGAGTCAAAAGACTCACGAACCGCGAAAGGCGAAACGGTTTCGGTGGTGTCGGTCGGCTCGGCGCGGCAGCTCCTGGTAATATTCGAACTTCCTCGAGCCAGGTGTCGGTTACTTGATATGATGACGCGTACGAACGGAACGGAACACAATATTGGATTTGATTTTACTTTACCTATAGACTATAAAATATAACTTATAATTATTTCCGCTCTTGAAAAGTAGACTAAATGAATTTATAATTAAGATGAAATATATCGTATACTTATAAAAAACATCAGTAGGTGTTACAATTGTAAATAGGAATTATTAGGAAGAATACCATATTAAACAAATAAATACTTTTTTATTTAACAATGACGAAATTATAAAGTAATTAAAGCGTTATTAATTTACCTTTTCCCTAAAATAACATTTTTAATTCACTTAAAAAAAATCGTCGTTTTGAAAAAAATCGTAAGCCACGTAGGTAATTAACAGTTATTATCTAAATTAAATGCTAAGAACTACAAACGTTTAGATTTAAGTACTGATTGGGTGAACTGATCTCTAAACTGGTTCGCAGGTGCGGCTCACACGTGTGAACCGTGAGCTGATCTGCGGCTCAAAGTTTTTTGTTGAGTTACCCACTCATAACAATATCTAAAGCTATTAGTTATTGTTCTGAGGTTACCCATGTCTACTTGCTTATTCTAATCTAATAACTGCAAAATTCATAAACTCAGCATTGATAGAGCTTTTTTTTTCTTTCTTTGTGGCTTGCACGATTTGTGAATTTTGCCAATGTCAAGTATAAAATAAAAAATAGGGAAACTGAAAAGGATTATTTACAAAATATAACAAGGATAGAGGAATTTGGATCGGATCAGAAGAGCTTTGGAGTCATATGTTAGTACACAACATACATTCTAATTACACATTATACAGGTACTTTATATGTATTATAGTTTGATGTTATTATTCTAGATAAGATATAACACATTTGTATATTTGTATATAAAACAGTAGCTATATCTGTTGGTAATGGAACACGAACAGAAATTAATGCAGTGCTTTCAACTCCAGGACAAACAAAAATAATGTGGTTTAAATTTCCTTCATCTAATACACACTCACACCCAGGATCGTTTATATAGCTGAATTTCGTAAGATGTGAAGGCGTACACACGTGTCCCAGTCTCATTCGAGTAATTATTGATTTTTCCATTTTACCAAACTGTATTAATGAAAACCAAGGTTTCTGGGGTAAAGACTTTTGTATTAATGAGTTTTATGGGTGTCAAACTCTGTTTTGCTTACTATTATCCCACAACTTTACCCAAGAATTTCGCAGATATGAGTTAGGGAGGGCAAGGACATCGATAGAGCTTTTGAGAGGAGCTTGAAGCGTCACTTTATTCAGCAGGACTATTTCAAAAGGCCTTCCCCAAGGGTCTGTTCTCAGCCCCCTTTTGTATAATATTTACTCTTATGATTTACAACGTAACGTTTGCGATAGTAATAATACAAAAATTCTGCAAAACGCTGATGATCTTTAATTGTATAGTGTTAAAATATCCATTGATGTCTCCACTTCTAATTTATCAACCGCCTTGTATAATAAAGAACTGGATGGACATGAACGGTCCACAGCTCTCTGCTTCCAAAAGAGTCGTCGTTCTTTTTTCACGCATGAATAAATCGCCTCCCATGAACTTGACGTATGATAGTATGAATATTCCACAAAAGGATCACAGTAAATTCTTGGGATTTATTTTAGATTCGAAAGTTACGGACTCACGATATTTTTCGGGTAAATAGCGGGGCGCTTATCTTTATTCATTAAAGCAAGTTTATAACGCCCTTATAGGAGTGTGTTAGATTACGGCACAATAACTTTCAGGAAATTGTATCGTATTCAATATAAAACTGTGAGAATAATAACTGGAGCAATGCAGTCAAGTCCTATGAAAGCCTTACAAGTAAAATGCTGAGATTCTTCTTTGCATATGAGACGACAATATCTTAGTGATAAATTCCTTTTTCAACAGTATAGTTTTAAGAACACCCCTTTTTAATGAAACTTATACATTTACATAGAAGATTTCAGGAATCCCAATACTGGGCACACAAATCTGCTCCGTCTTCTAATAAGTTACCAAAAATACATTTTGCTTAATTCTCCAACTTACCAATCTAAGTATTTTCCTTTGTTCACCGTCAGTTTCCACTCATTGACTTATGCTCCCGTAATACATTATAATTTAATAAATAAATCTGATCCAAACGCTAAAATATATTTTTTTTATATATTGTCGAGTTATAATTTAAAAATACTCATAACATTTTTACAGATTCAAAAAGTTCAAGTTTTGGTTACGTAGGTCATCCGTATTTTAAGGAAAATGTTTTGGATTTTTGAGGGTTGTAGAATTATTAACTTAAATCTGCTATAATATTAACCGACTTCAAAAGTTCTTTACAAGCTCTAGATAAATTCCCTTTTAATTTGAAAACAATACTCTCCACTACTCTTTAATATTAGAAAAATATCCAAGAATTTATTAGTAAGGGGTTATACATAGAATTTGCTTGGATTCCTAGTCAAGTAGATGCAGTCGTTAAGCATAAAGCTTCGCTAGCACCATATAGTAGAGCGGAGCGTAATACTAAAAAAAAAATTAAAAGAATGAAAATCAATAATGTTTAGTGAATTTTAAAATTTCAAAAAGATGAATACATTCAAAATGCGCCCGCTTTCTGTTTCAATGGTAAATTCCATAGAGCCAATGTGTTTGTGTCATACCTTTTTAAAGTTTTAGGAATTTCAAAATTCGGGCTCTGTCACAATCTGGTCCTAAACCTGTTGATTCGATTGTACACAAAAAATATTAAAATCGGTTAAGAACTCGGGAAGTTATGGCGCAACAGACATTGCGCCATTGAAGCTGATCCATAGGAGCTTCGCTCGCTCCGCTCCAATAAATGGTATCGTAGTTGCGGACAATCTTGCCAAGGATTTCAAATTTATTGCCAATATCTCCTTATCCTTCCTAATATATACGTCAGTATAAGGACCAGTAGTAATGACATCATGAAACGACGTCATGCTGTTGATTTGTGCTGCAATATACTGGCCAACGCGTTGACGTCAGAAATCACGCCATATTCAAAATAATGAGAGAGGGAAAATGCCGGAAATACGTAACAATTTCTTTCACTTTGACCCGCGCAAAATAGCGACGGATTCATGACGTCATTATGACTGGCCCTCAGAACAATAACTAAAGCTATAGAAGCCGCGCTTAAATAAAAACTGTATAACAGCTCTCGTATTCACTTAAAGTAATCTAACATACATGGGTAAGAGCGAAATAGACAACGATTGTAAGGTTTTATTTTCACGTCATTGTCACAAACTCTCAAAGTACAAATGTCAAATGGTTGTAATTTGGTTGTATATTATACTACCAAAATAAAAGTACGTCTTTGATAAACGTTTAAAAAAAACGAAGTAAGACCAAATTCAATGCGGTCGTATGACAGTCGCCAAACAGCTTTGTGAGCGGCTAAAATAACAGGAAAGTGTGCATATAGACGCTTCAGACATCTTAGAGTCCGCGTCCAGGATGGCTTGTGTTGTTCCAGACTGCAAGTCTCATATATCACGAAAAGAAAATACGGATGAGGTGTTATCATTTCATCGGTGAGTTTTGTTTCTAAATTCTCATATTTTGACAATATAGCAACGGTATATTCAGAAAATTGTAGTAAATTAATATTACAAATAGATTTCTCAATGAGTTTTGGTTTAAATTGTCTTATTTTCATGCCTTCTGTTTTGTATATGATAGTATGATAGTGATGTGTTTTTTGTTATCGATGTCAACATTTTTGGTTTTTACTTTTTGCTTTAGATTTCCCAAAGATGAACCTACTAGGCGATGCAGTCGCTAAGCTTTGCTTTGCTAGCACCACATATTGGAGCGGCGGATACTTAAAAAAAATGTAAACTTTAAAATTCCATAAAAAAGAAAACTTTCAAATAGCGCCCTTTTTTTCAATGGGAAATCCCATAGAACCAATGTTCTAGGTTCATTACTTTTTTTATTTTATTTATTTTAAAAATTCGGGTCCCAATCTGTCACAATCTGATCCTAAATGAGTTTGTTGGGGAAACTTACCTTAGTACAAAACCTAGATTTTGAACTTGTGGTTTCAGTTCCCGCCTGTTGAAAAGTTTAGGTTGCGGGTTTAATTAGTTGCTAAATGCCGTGCACTGTTGTTTACATGTGTAAGACACATAGATAAAGATATAAATAATTTTATATTCTAAACTCACCCCAATAGTGACTCTTTGATTCATGAATTTTCTCTACGCTAATTATAATTTTCGGCAGCCGCCATCCAAGCGTCTCTTTTTTCTTTTCTTGGCGCCAATTCCAATTTCAAAAACGAAACCTTTTCAAAGAGTTTTAGTTCCCTTGCCCATAGCTCAAAAGGAGGTGGAGGATGATATATATATAGTAAAATAAATATGTGTAATCTATGAACTGTGGTGAATTGTATGAGTGTAGCCGCCATAAAATCGAGAATTTTAATTGTATATATTAAACAGTGTTGATTCGATTCCACACAAAAATTATTAAAATTGGTTTAGATCTCGGGAAGTTATGGCGTAACAGACATTGCGTCATTGAAGTTGATCCATGGGAGCTACGCTCCAATTAGAACTGAATGGATACGCCGTATATTAAGGATCAATTGGACACCGAAAGCGCACAGTCACATTTGTTCGAAACATTTTAGACTACATTCATTTGAGCCACATGAAAACATTTAATTTCGGCGTCTGAAAGCAAATGCTATACCCACATTACATTTACAGAACATGCAATTGCTCCTTTTTTATTCCAAACATTATCTTAGTCTTGCTTTGTCATATAATTATTTTGATCCTACCAATAAATATTCAGATTTTAAATTAACATTTTGGCAGCGTATATCCCAAATAATAATGATAGCTTATTTACAATTATAATTTTGTGTTTCAGAAACCACTATCGCATTAAGAAGGAATTATGAACCACCAAGTAAACGCCCCAAATCTATGACCACAGTTGAAACAAATACTGATTCCGATATCTCTGAACTGATATCTAATTTACAGAGAATTATAGCAGATTATAAAAACCAAATTGGATTATTAAAAAAAGAGTTAGAAAGGGTTAAAAAGACCAGCAAGTGACGTCTTCGCAAAATAAACACTAACAAAGAGAACATTAAGGAGCAACGCGAAGAAATCTCAACTCTATAACATATTGATAGAAAAATTGAAACAAGAATATGTTCAAGCCGAATACCTAGCACTTTTAGAGTGTGTAAACAAAAATGACAAAAATTCGAGGCGAGAACTGAACTCAATTCCAGAAACAGCGTTTAAAAAATGTTTTGATGATTGGATTAAGTTGGCGTAAGTGTATCGTTTCTGAAGGAGCATACTTTGAAGGTGATAAAATAAATTTGGATGAATAACAAACATTGTGTATATTATTGATCATTTCCCGGTACTTTCTTGACAGAGTAGTATATAAAAATATGAAAATAATAAGTAAATATGTATAAAATAATAGTTGGTTAATTTAAATTAAATAAGCGATTAATTTTATTTTAAAACTTTTCCTCTTTTTTAATCTATACCTATAAGAAATATAATGTTGAATGCAGTATTCACTAATGTACTGCTAGAGGTCTAACTTAAAATAGAAACATGTAGCCTAATATGATATACCTATACAAAGTGCAATTTTTTAACTGTACCTACCTGGTTTCTCTAGATACTGAAGACTGCAAATCTAATAAATAAATTGGTTCGGGTCCAAAATTCTACTCATGAATACTGCATTATAAAATGTTCATATTGCAGATTCTTCACGTGTTTATTATGACACATTACGGTCCGTTCTAGTGTCATAGACATACCAACAGCATAAATTTTTTTTACATGTTTTTAACTTTATTTTTATCGATAGTAATATCGACGCCGTTACATCACTGACGTAAGGGAAACTAGTGACTACCTTATAAATTACGAAACAAAATCTGTATACTTATTTCTTTCTTACACATTTACAACTGTATAAGTCAAAATAGTACGTACGAACTAACGTATTGTGTTGTTATTTTAGCACGGCTTCTATAGCTTTAGTTATTGTTCTGAGGACTGGCCAGTATAATGTTTTATAGATTTCGGAAGACTGTCACTATATTGTCTATACTATTTAGCTCAACAACCTAATACGAAAATGGCAACACTGGTGTAATAAATGCACAAGTCGTGTAAGCCACTACGAAAGAAAAAAAAACTGTGTATCTACCACAGATTGTAACCACTTTATTTTAATACTTACCCGTAGATTAATACTGTATATCGGTTGGGTTGGTATTTGTATACACAATAATTTGTTTGACTTAACGTTCCTTTTACTTTATTAGATAAATTCAACGATAGGAAATAATGTCTACCATAAATTACACTACTCGCACTGAAGGACAAACTAAGATAAATACTATTATATGGACAGTGCCGAATTTCATAAATCTACTAGAAAATAAGACTACTAGAGAATTTCGCACAGAAAAGTCCAAGGATTCCAGCATTGATTTGATAGAATCCAGATTTCAACTAAAAATGCAGTTTTTAGGTCGAGACAATGATATAATTGAGATATATTTTTTGTCTCCATCACCTGTTTTTCTCAAATCGATTCTCACAATATGTTTAAAGCGTTTTGAGGAACGATCAATTGTTATAAAAGAATACCATACTATACAAGCCAATAAGTGGCAATTCTTAGCAACATTGTTTAAACGAGATATGACTAGTTTCGATGGTCGAGAAATATTCCTCCTTAGTGATGGGAGTTTACGTTTAAAATTCCAATTCATGGTGACAAATGATATCAAAGTAGACAGATCTCATATACCTGAAGTCCAGCTGAGCAATGATTTTGAGAATCTTTTGAATAATGGTTTATTTTCTGATGTGGTGATGAAATCTGCTGAGGGTATCGAGTACAAAGTACACAAAGCTGTGTTAGCTAGTAGAAGTGCAGTTTTGAAAGCACATTTTGAGCATAACACTACTGAATGTTATACTAACATTGTGGAATCGCCATTAGAGTCTGAAGTGTTGAGGGAAGTGTTAACATTTATTTACAGCGATAAAGCCCCTAGAGTTGATGAAATACCTGAGAAATTATTAGCAGCAGCTGATTATTATCAATTGAGCCGTTTGAAGAGTCTTTGTGAAGAAGCATTGCACAAAAAACTAACTGTAGAAAATGCAATAGAAACACTTCAGTTGGCAGACTTGCATTCGGCCAAAACATTAAAACTATTGACTTTAGAATTCATAAAAGATGGGCAAGCTAAGCTTATAATTAAAACAGAAGGCTGGGCTAAAGTTAAATCTGTTGAACTTATTAAAAGGATTTACGAATACATTATGGCAGATGATGTAGATGCTGATATAAAATAATTTGACTCCTATTATAAACTTTGATTGTCAAGTATGTTATTATATTGATTGCTTTAAATTGCATCCGGGATATTTTCCATTAGAGTTCAAGAGAGTGAAGAATTTGATCAATAATTTTGTTAAATTAAGTTTATTAGAAATCTGCCCAAAATCACCAATATTTAGTAGAACAAGGATGTAGTGCCAACAATCTGATTTAGGCTTAACTTTGTAACTAACTCTAAGTAGCAAGAAGGGGAAGGGGGTTATCACAATAACACTAGCCAATTTGTCTTTAACATACCATTGAACTTTAATTTGCATTTTGATGCTATTGTAAAACTAACTATGAAACTTAAGGAACAATGGCAAAACAATATGTAAATTATTTTGATTATATATTTTTATATATCTAATTCTTCTGTGAGTGTGTATGTCACTGAACTCCTCCTAAACGGCTGGACCGATTTGAATGATTTTTTTTTGTGTGTGTTCGGGGATCTGAGAATGGTTTAGATTCACAAATCAGTCCGGCAGATGACGCTGCAGTCGGCACAGCAACGCATGGCCGGGTCAACTAGTCTTCATATATAAAAGTTCCCTGGCAGCGCTTGTCTGCGATGAACTCTGAAACTTCTCAACCAATATTGATTTTTTTCATTTTGCTGGCTTTGTTCTGACTTTGGACATAAGATAGGTTTCATTTTAATTTATAATACAGCAATGCTGGGCTTGATCTTAGTTAAGGGTAGAGGCATATTGTAAACTATTTTGATGTGCTCTGTGTAAGGATGTAGTCCTGTAGTATTTATTCATACCATGTATGAATTAGCATAATATATATAAAATTATATTTACGACATTTGTAGTTTGATTTGCTACCATTTTATTTCAATAATATTTTAAAAATATTTAAAGTGAATTTGAAAAAATGGGTTGTTTGCCATGAAAAAATACTTGAAAGTAACAAGGATTTTATTATTAACTATCACTATCACTATTATCACTAGAGTCACTATCACTTTGGTAGACAGTCATATGATTTCTGTTAGTGTTCACAAATAAATCATTATCTGTTGTATTCTCTTCCTTTTTGCCATGCTCAAACTCTTTTGGCCAAACATTTTTCTCTTTGAAGAATTTTATTGAGTCTTTATTCATAATCTTGATAATTTCTGCTTTAACTTTGTCACCTTCAAGAATTGGTTCAACTAGAATATAGTCGCCTCTTTTTACCCAAATGTTCTTCCTAAACTTTGTAGGCATTGAGACAAGATACTCCTCACCACTTGGTGTTGTAACCTAAACACAAAAACATGAGTGACATTAATATTGGATTTATGATTCTATATAATCTATATGACTTCTATTTATGGAGCTGAAACTAGCAGCAATAGGTATCAATCGAACACGGAAATCTCAGGACCGAAACCATCATGGGGCCATGGTAAACATTTGTTGTTAAAATATGATTATGTATGCATTACATCTTATTTTCGCATTGTAATGACTAGCTAACCCGGCCATGCGTTGCAGGTATGGTAACAAACACACAAAGTATTTATGACAATACTTTGTGTGTTTGTTACCATACCATATACTGTACCTAGATATTCAAAGACCAATACAGATTTCATCTCAATCATTGTAATCACTTTAGGCATTTTATTGAATTAAAAAAATTGAAGGCATGCTCGAAGTTTATTGATTCTTCTCCTGAATCATACTTAAACATTTTTAAAAACATTAGAAAACAAAAAAAAATAGATCTCTCTGAATCAAGCCATACAAGGGTTGTTTCACAATAATTATTACCTGCTGAGGGCATTCAATAACAAAAATAGAAGGCATGGTCGAAGTTAATTGATTCTTATCCTGAATCATTCTTATATATATTTTTCGAAAAAAAAAAAATATATCATAGAATCAACCTGTACAGAAATTGTTTCAGTATAATTATTACGCCGCTAGTTTCAGCTCCATCTTCTGCTTTTATTTTGTCATTTAATAGTAAGCACAATTCAAAGCAGTTATGGAATGAAAATAATAAGTTAAGTTTATGTAATTTTACAACTGTTTTCTCTTATTTAGCAAATTATTATCTTACCCCTTGCTGGGGCACTGGGCTTTCTTACTATAGATGAAAACATTAGGAATTTGTTTTACCTCATGCAGGTTATTTCCTTTACTTCTGAGTACTTTGACGATGTTTTGATTTTCTTTGGGCAGTTCATAGTCATCCCAAAGAGCCTCATTCATTACATGTTTCCTTTTTGTTACTTTCGACATGATAACACATCAGTGTCTGTTGCAAAAAGGATGAAATATTCCTTTTTATTTCAGAAATATTAAGTGCGCCGATGATAACAGCTCTGGCGTTAAAATATTTATTTACTTATTTTAAATTGTTTTATATATAAATATCTCACACTTCACGTAAAATTTTGGATTATAAGCCAAAGTACTTTTTGGGGTTTTTTATCTAGCAAGTAAAAACGTACGTACAATACGTGCCAGACAGACAAGTACAGACAGATTAGGTAAATCTGTTAATCGTACTGTCAGTCACGCAATAATGATTTAGTTTTTTGTAGTTTTCCCATAAGTGTAGGCAAGGGGTACAAAACCCATACAGCCTAGCCTTCAGTTATTTCTTTTCTGAGTTAAATCATGATGAATGATGATGAGAGTTGATTTATGAATGATAGATTATCAATGGTCGATGAATGAATAGTAAAATAATTCCAACCCTATGTTTCAGTAATGGTGTGGGGTTTTACTGAAACCTTCTCGTGGATTTCTTGAGAGAGAGCGAAAAAACACCTTTCATTGTTTTGTTTCTATCATCCAGTGGTTAATAACCCACCATTATTACACACTATTATCAACCACAACTAAAAAACAAGAAAAACAAAACCACCATAGTGACGCTTCTCGCTCCCACCAAAAAGTCCTCAATGTTTTCGTTTTTAAGTATACCTATAAAGAAAGGTAAAGGCTACAAGACTCACAACCTCGTCTTCTTGTTAGGAAAACAAAAAGAGACAATTTATGAATCTGGATATGAAATACCTTCATAAACATGAGTGTACGAAGCCATCTCCCGCTGTTTAACTTCACATGCCAACAATACTGCCTTTCCTGCCTTTAACACCGATGGTCCTGGGTTCGAGTTTTAAACAAACATTTGTACCTCAGTTGTGGATATTAATATATATTTCTATGAATATTATTGATTTATGTATAATATATGTATCTCTATCCGTTACCCTTATAACACGAGTCTTAGTGCTTACTATGGCTACGCTAATTGATGTGAATGTAAAATATTATAATTATAAAGTAATATTCAACCACTATTTAGAGGTCGGGTGACCAAGATAAATAGTTATGCGAGTGTATCAGCTACGGAGAAAACCTACACTGGAATCACGGTACTAGTGTCTACTAGGTATATCAAAATTTGCAATTCTAATCGATTTTATTTATACGCCAGTGTCGTTGAATGTGTACTACATTTATTGTTTTTATTGTTTCTTTGCTTAAGTAGGAGTTACGACGATATTACCCAAGAAAAGAATTTGCCTGTACAGACAGATGATATATTAAGTACCTAGATAATCCGTTCTATGTAGCGATAACTGTAGGTAGCTAGTTGTGGAAAATGAAACGAAACAGCTCTTAGACTTTTAACGTAGGTATTTTAAAGTATGGAAATATAAAGAGCGCGCGCAGCTCTCCGTACGATGCGATGCGTTTAACAGCGCGTTGCCGTAATACATCGTAGACATATACAATATACATCGCGCCAATCGCCGTATGTTCTTCGCTGCATTGCTACAACTTCTTGGCTCGACCAGTTGACGGTAATCATTCGGGAAAGAGGTCGAGCAGGCGTTGCATACCAGCTATAGTTCACGTAGATGCCAGCTTTACCTTGGGTTCCCCGGACTTCAGGAAGTCGTTGACTGATGGTATGTTATTTGAATGTATCAACTCTGGCCTATATCTACAAGACTGACGACATGGCCGAGTTAAAGACTATTTCTTCCTAACTTCCTACCCCTTAGAAAAGAGGTTAACAAGGCTATTAACGCTGGCTGTGTTGGTGAGGGAGAGTTTTAATGGGAACTCCCTCACCCCAACACAGCCGGTGTGCCCAGTTAATGAAGGATTCATTGAAATCAAATCAAATGTCATCAATTTCATTTGCCTTCGAGCAATTGAAATCAATTGCTATTAATTATTAGTCACTAAATTAAATTTGGAGAATATAAAGAAAACATAATAAAATGCATTCATTTATTCACATTACACTTATTCAGTACATCAAAAATGTTTAAAGATTCTCCATTAGGTATTCCATATCCCTTTTCCAATCCGTGTGGATTAGAAGGGGTAGTACAGCTTAGACTTGATTCCTTTCGCAGCACCTCGTCCACTTCCACTGATGTGAAGAAAGCGACCGATTGAGGTAAGTCGTTGATGCCTACCCTAGAGAGCACAATAAGTTTTAAAAAAACTTGTTTTTATGATCATAGCACTACTCGAATAAGTTACAACGTGGAGATGTCTAATTAAAACGAGATTTTGATTCCAAAATAGCTTTATCAATTGTTAGATAATCTAAAATAGAACACAGAGGAAACATAAAGTATATTACAACACGCATATGGAAACATGGCAGTAACTAAGAATAATTTAAGCATAATCACAACAGCCGCTCATCAAAAAAAAAAAACAAAAACTCAACTTCAAAACTATACCTATAGGTACAAATGAGGGTCGCTGCTGATTCAGGTGTTTACTGTATCAGCGGATGCTGATGCTGATATTAATAAATAACATAAATAAAACATACCCTAGTATTAAATTATTAGCAGATGAGACAAATTATTTTCAATATAACACATGTTATACGTAATTATTGTTTACAAAACTACTACATTATAGCTCTCTTCGATATTTTCGTCCCTATGTTACTCATATCACAATAATCCTATAGTTAGAATGTGCAGAACCTACAATGAGCTGGCAAGAAAGAATATCACGTCTGACGTATTCAAAGTTAACTTTAGATTGTTTAAAAGGAGTATTACAGATTTGTTCAAGCCCGGATCCCAAGACCTCTAAAATTAAGATTATTATTGTATCTTTGTATTTATCTTGGTCTATCACTTTCAGGTGAATTGTGTGTTTTTTGTTTCATTCTAGTTTTGTGTAGCTTTTAATACCTTAGTTAAATCATGTTGGGTGCTGTGACAGTCCAGCCCCATATTTTTTTAACGACACCTTGATAATGCAATGACTGTAACCTGTACGTGCACCAAATCAAATAAATAAACAGTTTTCTGTTATTGTTGTGTAAGTTCCTCTAATATCTTGCTTGAAAATGAATTAATTTCGATGTCATAAACGAAAAATTATTAAATAATAAAAATTATGAATATTCGGAAATCCAATAATTTCAAGTAAAAACTGTTCACTTATTCAAACGCTCTCGCGACTGATAGCAAATTATAAAAAAACAATAAATTTAAATATACCTCTGTGAACAGAATGCTCTGGTAAGGAGATTAGTGATTTGCAGTGCCAACGCAGTCTCATATTTGTGCTCATCAAGTGCCAAATACCTCACTTCATCATGAAAGCTAAGACAGAACCTGTAAAGAAAGAAGTTTATTATGCATTGTTTTTAACACATAGGTACATATTGTCCAATAAAAAAACCAGGTAATTGTAATTTTAAGACCACTTTCCGAGTCGGCAATATATTTTTGTACCAGGATATACCACTATTCCATTTCGAGAAGTATGAATACAAACAGAAAAGAATGCCTCACAGTGTATGTGTAAGTGTACGTCTGTCTGTGTCTTTGTATAGTTATCAGTTTTCAAACTAGTCTTATGTGTAGAACTATTATGTTCAGTTCATAAACAATATTTTGGGAAATTTAAATAAAAGAGGTCAACTAAGATTATACACTTACAGTGTACCAAAATAGGCAATAACATTAGTCAGGATAAACCTATGACCTACAGTGGTGCCCAAGGAAGTGTCCTTGGGCCTACCCTATTCCTCATAAATTAATTAAAAAAAATGACCTGAGTCTAATGCAGCTGCCTAACAGTAGAGTTATCGCACACGCTGATGATACTGCAATTGTTATCAATGGGTAAAAGTAGGAAGAAACTCGCTTAAATGCAGAATCATCATTGAAAACAGTGATACAATGGTTAACTCGTAATCTGCCAACCCTGAATTTGTGCAAAACTAAATTCTTCACCTTTTTGTTTAAGCTCTCCTCACTGCCCGATGCGTGGTTCGTAATAAAAGCACATAAATGTGACACGGACCCTAAAGACTTATGGCCCTGTAAACTAATATCATGTACTCATGGTATAAAATATCTAGGGGTACTGATAGATAGCGTATTATCGTGGAACGAACATATTCGGGCTGTTACCACACGATTAGGAAACTGATGTTTGCTTTTAGTAGTTTAAACGCACACACACACACACACACACACAACACACGTGTGCACGTACACACAGAAATTCTTTATCTAATGTAAATGATTTTAAATAATATGTTATTTCTCATATTTTAAGAATGTTTGAAATGTCTATCCTAGAGGTGGGCACTAATGACTGCGACACAGTCTACGACTACTGCGGTCATTAACGGTTCAATTGGTTTTGTCAAAAATTGTTTTGGGTATCAAATAAATATTATTATTACTTTTTTCTACTTATTGAACACTTTCTGTGCAATGACTAGAAATATATAATCTTGGCATATCATAAAATTCGTCTAGAATTAAGGTCTCACAATACAAGTAAAGAAAAAACTTCAAAAATATGACACAATGTAGAAGCGCCACCACATAAACTGGTACTTTATGGTCATTAAAGTATTCAACCACGTTCCTCAATCACTACATAAGCTATCTTTACGATTAAAAAAAAAACTGAATTCTCTAAAAGCAATATATCAATAGATTTTGTGACTTAAAACTATGAATCGTTGTTGTATGTTGTAGCGGTTTATACATTAATTCACTAAATTATCTTGTATTATTATGACACATTGTTAACACTAAGTAAATGATTAACAATTGTATTAAAATTTTACATTACTTTAATATGTATTTACATGATCTACCAAGGGTAGCCCATATTGATCTATTTATCTTGCAATACCAACAGTAATAATAATATTTTTTATATTCACCCCCATTTAGCCTAGACCAAAGTAAGCACTGTAAGGCTTCTGTTATGGGATACTAGAGTAACAGATATACATACATATATGATATAAAAAATAAGTAATATTCATAGTACTATATAATATTACAAATGCGAAAGTAACTCTGTCTGTCTGTCTATCTGTTACGCTTTCCCGCTTAAACCTCTTAACCGATTTTGATGAAATTTGGCACAGACAATCTTTAGTCCCTGAGAAAGAACATTGGCTACCTTTTATTGCGAAAAAAAGGGATGAAGATGATGAAATAGGGGTTGAAAGTTTGTATGGGATTTCTTAATTTTAAAAGATAAAACCATGAAACTTTATATTTAAGCACTTGATAAAATATAATTAAACATTTGTTCTAGCGTTTTTGAAATTTCGACCAGTGAGGGGGTGAAATAAGGGTTGAAAGTTTGTATGGGATTTTGTCTTTTTTGGGGATAAAACTATGAAACTTTATATTTAGGAACTTGACACAACGTGACGCTGGCCCTGTAAAGTGTCTCTTGGACATAAGGGACCAATAAATTTTCCTAGGTACTTTCTGCCACTTAATGGAATACATAGGTACCTTATACCTTCTGTAAACAGATATTTTTTAATTTTTTTAAACATACCTACTCTCTTTTAATCAAATGCTATACCCAAATCCATACCGTTCTTTTAATATAATCATTAATATTCAAATTAATTTACTGTAACTGTGTAAATATTTGTTTCACGGCTAATTTGCTGAGCCGTTTGTTACAAAATTGGATATGGATAGTCTGAAATCTGAAAAAGATCATAAGTTACTTTTTATCAAAACACCACGCGGGCGAAGCCGCGGGCGGAAGCTAGTTAACTATAAAAACCCATTACTCAGGTATAAATACTCGTATTCATCAAACAAGCCATCGAACCAAATTTAGTAAAAACAGATACTTGTTAACTTAGTCCATTGAAATGTTACATTGGCTGAACATTTTTTAGAGGACGCAATTTTATTTATGGGATATGTAGGGGGGTCAATACAAGCTTAAACCCAAGCTTGTGGGGCTGGCGCCCTTGTCCCCCAGCCGCCATCTTGGAAAAAGGGTTAAACACGTTTTTTACTATATCCCCAAAACTATCCATTGTACAGAAAATTTGTTAAGACATATTTCGTAGCAAATCGCTTTGCCTACAATAATTTTTATATGACTTTTTATCATAAACTTAAAATTTAAAAAGTTATAAGCAAAAAATTCAAAAAATTTCGTCAAAAATTTCCTTTATTGCTTCATATTTTTTTTTCTTTTGATTTTACCAATTTTGTAGACATCTATTTTTGAAGAATTTTCTCTATAATTTTTAAAATTTTCGTTCATTTGAAACGCTGTTACAGTGCTCCAAAGTCGACCGGGTTCATCAATGCTCATGACAACTCGGTTAAAACAACATGTTTACCTTACTTTTATAATTTCTCGTGTTTTGTTAGAATATTTCAGAAAATTTTTGTTCAATCCCTACAATTTTACTTATTTATTATTGACTCTTTTCCCCGCCACCTATGAGGTAGAATCTGTAGGCGCGTTTTCTTTTACGTGGTATCCCCAGTAGGCCTATTTCACAGAAAACTTGCTGATGAGGTAATCTTCGACATAATTATATCTATCTATCTAGTTAGCTATGCTATTTTACTCTTCTTCGATGGTCCAGGTTGTGGCTCAGATTCAACGTTGAATGTGAAGGTTCGGGGAATGACAGGAGTTAAAAGTGGAGTCATTGTTGGTTGAAAATGTACCTTCTTCTTAGTATATTTCCTATAGAAATTATTGTAAGAAATAATAATCTTTTAAGCTATGTAGAAAGGAAAATAATCAATAATGAATAAGTAAAATTGTAGGGATTGAACAAAAATTTTCGGAAATATTTTGACTAAACACGGGAAATTATAAAAGTAAGGTAAACATGTTGTTTTAACCGAATTGTCATGAGCATTGATGAACCTGGTCGACTTTGGAGCACTGTAACAGCGTTTCAAATGAACGAAAATTAAATTTAAAAAATTATAGAGAAAATTCTTCAAAAAGAGATTCTCTACAAAATTGATCTGACCTAATTTTTTTAATAAAATCAAAAGAAAAAAAGTTATGAAGCAATAAAGGAAATTTTTGACGAAATTTTTTGAATTTTTTGCTTATAACTTTTTAAATTTTAAGTTTATGATAAAAAGTCATATAAAAATAATTGTAGGCAAAGCGATTTTCTACAAAATATGTTTTTACAAATTTTCTGTACAATGGATAGTTTTGGAGATATTGTAAAAAACGTGTTTTAACCCTTTTTCCAAGATGGCGGCTGGGGACAAGGGCGCCAACTCCACAAACTTGGGTTTAAGCTTGTATTAACCCCCCTACATGTCCCATAAATAAAATTGCGTCCTCTAAAAAATGTTCAGTTTGGCCTTTAAATTTTAACATTTCAACGGACTAACTTTGTTGTAATCAACGAAATAATGATGGCATAACACTACTATTATTGTAATAACAGAATTTTTTGCTTTTTTTTGTGGATTATGTATGGTGACGCCGTATTATATTGTAAATTTCGTTGTAAATGTCGTTACTTCAGTTAAAACTGACAAGTTTCTTGCGCCCATTCATCTTGTAAGTTAAAAGACGTCCTGAATAGGTGGTAGAACGATTCAAAACAACTTATTTTGAAATTCATTTTGAATAAAGTTATTTTCATTTTCAATGACCATCAGTGCTAAAGGCAGGATCGCTACTGTTGTTAGGTGCAGCGTCGAAACCTTGACAGACTACGTTCCAAGTAAATAAAAAAAATATTTTTTTTTAATAAAAATATTATCACCTGGCTTTAGGTGCTAAGTGGGCCATACTGACGACCATGAGATGCAGGAAATCAGCGGCGGCGCTTTGCACGACCCAGTTGAGTCTGGTACCGCCCCAACGCCCCTGCGAATGCTCCAGAGCTCTGGACAGCCGCCCGCCTAGAAATGCGGTGCATGGCGCTTCCGAATCTATAAGAATAATATAACAATCCACGATCTTTTTAAAATTTGTTATTAGCAAAACTTTCACTAAATTTTCTTACCCGTAATTAAAGTACTTTAAAAACAATAATAATCAAATTACTCCAACTTAAGATCGTAAACGAGCACATTTCTTACAAACTATTCAATCTATATACTTTAAAATAAGGAAACTGATTTAAAAATAATAATAAATTCACAAGATAAGGATAAAAATGAGAACCAAAAGAGTGAACCAACAGTATTCAGTTTTAAAGTATAGGTTAAAAATTGTTAATATTGTAATATCACCTCAACAATATTTTGATATTGCGTTGAAAAAAAAGGACTCCGAAAGCAATCTTGTGCAATATCTAATCACAAAATCCAATATTCTAGAGGAATCTCTTTTCTAGAGCCAGTACTCGTTATAATTCTAAAGCTTACTAGCTAAGCTAAGCTACTGTATGCGCGCCTTTTAAATTACTTATAAAATTGATTATTATACTTTTAACATAGACTAGCAAAAAAGAAGCCGACGAACTTGGAGAACTTCGAAAATTAGAAACCAAAATTTCACCTGCTATTTCTTCCAACTTGTTGAACATATCGGACTCAGTGCCACCCACCCACTTCGGTGGCTCGAACATATCTTCGATACTCTTTCCGCTCAGTTTGGCCAACCGCTTTGCTTCGTACCCTGACAGTTCAACTACCTGAATAAAACGAACATTGTAACCTAATGCATGTATACTTATTTAAGATTGTGGGTCTTACTAAAAATCTTCCCCTATATCACACACTTAGGGGTAATATATTGAAACGAAGTAATGCTTGTACGTTTATTTTTTATTAAAAGCCTCAATACTTAGTTTAACGCTTCTAACTTAAAAAGGCGAATTGTCATAAAAATTTCAACGCATTTTTCCACCTCGTTACGGTAGAATTTACGAAAATGTCGATACCCATGTACTTTTATTTTTTAACAAGAGCATGTATTTTGGTTATAATGCCTCATATTTTAAAAATAAACGATTTCCATACAACAGATTATCCCCTATTTACCTCGTGGGGATTCAATTTTCCGAAATCCTTTCATAGCAAAAATTTTACCCTTATCAAACGCACCTTACTGGCGGTTATAGTTTATCTAACTTAGAACTAAAATAAAATTATATAACTAGTCTGGCCATAAATACTGTTACATAAAACCTTTTCTTTAATTATTTTAATTTGCAACGCGTTATTTATTTTAAAAACTTTCGATTTCGCGCCATTTCCTTTTTTTTGTGTTACAATATGGAATGGGGTGTTAGAGAAAATAGGATTGCAGTGATAGCCTTGCACAAAGTGGGTATGGAGCCGTCGGTCATATTCCAGACACTTCAAAAGCTTGGTTTCAGCTGTATGTTGGTATATCCTACTATCAACAGATACAACAACACTTCCTTTGTCGAAGACCATAAAAGATAGGGTGCTGATGCTATTCAAGCCAGAATTCGTCGAAGCCCCATTAGGAAGTAAAAAATCTCATCGCGAAAAATGAAGATTCCCGCTAGGGCTCTGTCGCGTATAATAAAATAAGACCTGAAGCTTGAAGTCTTATCGTCGTTATACAGGATATTCCCATAATCAATCTTTACGATTAAAGATAGTGGATCGATAAAAATGCCTTCTGTCATGATACGCTGGTGAAAAACACAGAAATATCCTCTAATCAGAAGAAAAAAAAATCCCGATTGAAGAGCACTAAAGTAAGCAAAATGATAAAGTGTACGCTCACAGTTCTAAAAAACCTGCTCAAGTGGACGGAAAGGTACAACGTGGTCATCATCCTGCGTCAGTGATGGTTTGCTGGGGCGTGTCTTATCAAGGCGTCACAAAGCTACATTTTTGTGAAAAAGGAGTGAGGACTTTAGCCAAAGTGTATCAGGAGACAGTCTTGGATCGTGTTGTGAAACTTCTCAGCAATGCACTTTTTAAAAATGTACCGTGGACTTTCCAGCAAGACTCTGCACCTGGTCACACAAGGCACGAACTACTCAAGCCTGGCTTGAAACTAACGTGCCATTCTTTACAAGAGCTGAAGACTGGCCCTCTGCTAGCCCAAACCTCAACCCCTTTAGACTACAAATTATGGTCAGTTTTAGAGGACATGGCCTGCTCTAAACGATACGGCGACAACGAGTCTTAAAAATCTCTGGAGCAAGTAGTGGCGAAAATTCCCATGGAAACATTGCGTTAATCCATAGATTCAAGGCCAGACAGATTAAAGGCCCGTATAAAAGCCAAAGGTGGCCATTTCGGATAGAATTTTTTTTATTTTTTGCTGGGACTTTAATAAATATGTACAAATAAGTTTTAGTAATATTACATTTTTTCATAAAAAATGCATTTTCTTTTGTAACAGAACTTATGGCCAGATTAGGTAAGTCTCAAGTGATGTCACATGTTTTAAGTTATCTGTACTATTTTTTTAAAAAGCTGTCAAGAAGAACCAATTAAAACGCATCAAGAAAATGAGTTTTCATAGTCAATATTAATCATTTAACAAAAAAAATATAAATAAACAAAATTATTTAAAAACTTGATTTATTAAGGGAGAATATCAAATTGCATTAACAATGATGATAACTAATGGAAAGTTTTATGTTAATTATTTTTATGACTGCATTTTGATGAGCTAAGCTATCAAGTTAATAATTTTTGTTTATCCACCGTATTTTACGTCGAATGCGCTGATCTACATTATTTATAGATGGTAAGTGGACTAAGGTAAATCATTATTAATGAAATGTATGAAAGAAACTAGTCGTATTTTCTACATTATATTGTATGCATTCTTAATACATGTTAGTTGTCATGACCTATATATGAAACAAATAAACACCTCAAAACACTCGTGATTAGCTTTGGTAATATTGTTCACAGAGAAGATGGGAGATGTAAGAGAGTAGACGTCTCATACGTCGTTATACATAAAATACCTTAGATTCGTCATCGTTATCGATAAACCCCTCCATTAAATTCTTCCGCAGCGTATAAACTCTCCTTCCTTTAGTGGATGTGAACATTTTGGTGGCTTTGCTCTTAGCTTCTGATGTCGTCATAGTGGGATTGAATTGTTTTAATAGCCTTTCGGCGAAATTTTGACCGGCACCTGATATGTTAACGTAAAATGTCTTGGAGTTAATTAGTTTTACAATTAAAAATCTTCAGTGAAATTAAGCAAGTTAAGCGGACAAAATAGAACGAAGAAATTACAAAATTATAAAACAATAAGGTATAATTATTTACCCCACTTTAATGAAAACACCAAAAACATTCCTTGTGTTTGGAAGAAAAAAGCGCTTGCGAGCGCTTGTAAGAAAAATGGCGATCGCTGAGCGATAATAAGCAAAATGGCGGATTGTGTCAGCGCAACTGAAGTAAGCAAACAAGTCCTGGCCGAAAACTGTATAGTTTGTTTATCAGCGCTACTAAGCGCTCGCAAGCGGTTTTTTCTTCCAAACACAAGGATTTATTTCCATATTTCATATCAGAAAATTTTCAAGGCTGGTAACATATGATTAGAGTTCCGTTGATTTGGACTCATGTAATTTGACAAGACGCAAAATCATGGCACAAGCAAAATGTTTAATAATTATAACAATGTTACAAAATATATAATGATTTGCGATTACAATCTCTCTTTTGTTAGACAAATAACAGTAATACGACCGCGACCGACACTTTTATAGATTTGGGAAAGACATCAAAGCGATTTGATTCCCACAATGGGCAAATTATTCATAAATTAATATTGACAGCTCCGTGCGCAAGTCAAACTTACATATTTTTTTTTAGTTTTGTCCTTTCGTTTTTATTTATTCTATACTAGCTTTTACCCGCAGCTTCGCCCACCATTTTTTTTCAATAAAAAGTATCCTATGTGTCTTCTAATACCTCCAAAAATATATGTACGAAGTTTCATGATGATCGGTTTAGTAGTTTTTGCGTGAAAGCATAATAAACAAACTTACATTCACGTTTATAATATTTGTAGGATTATATCTATACTCCAAATATGTGTAACAAAAATGTTAAGTTATAATAAAACAATGTCTGCTAGAACCAGATAACGCAAAATAAAAGCGATTATTAAAAAAATAATAATAAAAATGAATAACCGCATAATTCTATGGTTATTTACCATATATCCGGGCGTAGTTAATAACTTTTGCGTGGTCCCTAGATATGGCTGCGGCACTGGCGGTGAGTGAGTGTAGGTCTGTCTTCCTTGACTTATCCCCCGCTAAAACAGCCCAACCGAAGGCAGTTCCACCGCATAAACCTATACTGCTATCCCCAAGTAATGCGGCAATCCAGAGCTCCTAATATTAAAAAAATCAAAATGAGCAATGCTGGATAAGTAAAGTATGAGAAACTAAAACATCAGATTGTGTTACAACAACTTACAAACTCAGTTTATAAAAATAATATTTATATCTTGACAAGTCACGACTGTGGACTAAAGTCGAGACAACAAAACATTGTGCATTAGGAATAAAATAAATACCATGAATAGAATTGCAGTGTTATATAGTTAGCGCGCTATATTTAACTTTGTTACAATATGTAAAGGTTAACTTTACCTGTGAATCTACATCAGCCCCCACGAACTTATAGCCTGGTGGGGCTTGTACCATAGCACGAAGCTCGGAACCTATTCTTTCCTTTTGCACATTGCTAGCCGTCATCCAGGTTGGTTCACTAGCTCTAAACAAAAAATAATTGAAATTAAAAAAATGAAGTAAATAAAAAACCCCATTGCAATAAAAAAAATATTAATATTAAAATATGTATATAGGTATAAACATTCGACAGAGCATCAAGCTATTAAAAACTATTAAAAAATTATGGAAGGTGTGAGTTTCTTTTTTATTTCAGTGTAATCTATAATCTAAGATCACAGTGGTTTGTGTGTTTGTCTGTCCGCTCTTTTCCCCGCTTTTTTTCCATTGTATACGCGTTACCATAGCAACGCGTTAACAGCAAGTAGTTCGTCTACCGGACGCTAGATGGCGCTAACGGAAAATATTTAATAATTTAAAGAATTTTGTTGCTGTTGTTGTTTGTAAAAATTTAAAGAATTTTGTTTACCCGTGCGAAGCCGGGACGGGCCGCGAGTAATAATTTAATAAAATAACAAATGACAAACATGTCTTATGAAATAAGACTGATTAGCGAAAGGAATAAACTTCCATATACAGTACAACTACAGTTATACCTATAGAGAAAGGAGGTACAAACTTGATACTAGTTCATAACAAAGATAAATATAGATTTATCATTAAAATATTTTTTATGGCAATTATCACAATTTAGTCCACTTCATATTGGGTGGCCGTTAGTCGCAGTAGTGTAGGTAAGTTGGATAGAACCTTATATTTTTTAAACATATATATAAAAAAAAATGATGAAATCACACCGTCTAGTGAGGGTCCCACAGACAACGACTTGCGGTATAATAGCCCCGTACCGTCGCATGCCATTACGAAGGTGTGGTGGCAGAAGTTGTTCCGGTAACCATACCACTTGTTGGCTCATTATGCGCTCCCTGTTGTTGCGCCAGTACGACATCATGCGACCGAATGATAGTACCTGGAAACCGTGTTCTATTACAAAGGTAATAAAGACTATGTTTTAAAAATCGAAAATATGGTAAGTTATTTGTAAATTATTATATTATCAAATCGGGGAGGGAGTCGAAAGACTGGCAACTTACCTTCTCAGCTTCATTGCCTTGTGCCGTCAATACATTTTGACTGAACATATCTAAGAAATCTTTAGCTAATGGATTACCAACTTTATACTTCGGGCCGTCTTTATGAGGCAGCCTTAAGAAATGACAGCAACCTAAAATACAACTTAACCTTTATTACGTGCACAATAAATCATCACAGACCATTGCAGATAAAATAGAAATCTTTAAATGTTTGTCTGATGTCCTTTATTTCTTCTATATATTGTTTCGAAGATTTAATGATACCTATTACCATTGTGCTTATATTTAATTCCTAGATCATTCTTAGAACCATATCGCTTTAATAAGCTTAAAATAACGACGAATAAATTGATTTATTGCGATAGGGTTCTAGAGTGGAGTCTATGAAAACAATTCGTTGACTTTATCTTACCTTGTATCTCTATCCCGCTCCATACTCCTAGGCCATGGTATCGATTCGCTGCTGCCTGTTGATCGACTTTCTTTCTCGCGTAATATGCGCGTCGAGACATATCTTCCTTTCAATTAAAAGAAACGTAAGTACGCTGACTAAAAGAAATTTCTTATTCTATCAAGTAAGAAAAACATGTTAAAATTATTTGGCAAAACCTCTAAGCATATTATGAAGTAAAATTTATATTAGAATGAATACCTTATGAATTTGTTAATAATCTTACCTCAATAATCTTTGGTTGAATATAAACATCAGTGTTCAGGTTATCTTTACAATATGTCAAGGGACATGCCTGCAACAGTTCTTGCAGTGGAAGGATAGGCTCATTTTCAATTTTCTTTTGGATCCTACTGAACGGGACGAGAAAACCCCAGCCTTCTGACTGTATGTAATGAAGAGGGTAACCTTCCCAAGACAAACGAAGAAGTTTCGGTGTTATCTAAAAATAAGACGTGTTTTTTATAAGCAACTTTTCGATATTACCAGAAATTAAACTATACAGACTACCTTTAAAGATTGCAGATTAATAGAAAAATATTTTGATGTCATACATTCAACGATCCTAAACAGGGGGTGCTTGGGTTATAATAATTATTTTATTGCGCTACTTACTTCAAGAGTTACAATGTGGAATCTGAACAGGATGGTTAAACATTGAATTCTTAACTCTGTAATCAATTTTGGACAGTAGGTACATACGTTGAAAATAGATCATGAAACTGTACACAAACCTGCATACTGGTTGTGATATTATTAGCACCTGGTGTCCAATCAGGATCCTTGCCAGGCTTCGCACAAAGCTTTCTGTACCAAGCTGGATATCCAGCCAAGTAAGGTCTTTTTACTGGCAATAATTCCTCTAACTCATAAAGATAACTAAACTTTTTACTTAACACCTCTATATTAACTTCGTCTATGTCACATATTTTGTTTTTGAATTTAATATATTCTATGTAGTCCTGATTCAAAACTGGCGATTCGGCATTTGCTGTTGTATTTTGGACATTATCATTGCTTATTTTCGGTTTTTGCACATTCTCTTTTTTCTTTGTGGCCTGTTTCTTTAGTTTCAACGTTTGCGTTGACCAGTCCTGTTCCCACATCCACAGATCTTTTTTATAAGCTTCATTTTCCAGAAGGCGACAAGCTTCATCAGCTTTTTGTGACAATATCTGCCTAGACTCAAGTTTTAAGTCTTCAAATACGGTTTCAGCTGAATCAATGTATTGTAACCAGTTGGAATTAACTGGAAGGTACGCCGAACCTATATAAAAACATGAATATTAACTAACACTCAAAATGTATTACTGATCATTGTTATACTTTTTATTTATGCTGACAATTTTTTTGTGATTTCGTAAATATGTCGTAAAATTATGTACAAAAGGGAAATGATGCTTTGGACCTAGTTACCTAGTTCTAACATTCCAGCCAAAGTCACTGGATGTGGAAACCGCTCCAAAAATAGAGGCAGTAATTCCTTTAATATATTGTGTGTGGCCACGACGTCACCTGCGCAATACTGCATCAGTTTCTGGAAGTTATCATGGACGTCTTGCATAGTGCCATCGACGAAGATGTCTCTTTTTTCTTTATCGACCAAAGTCCCACAATACAATTTGTGAACCTAGGTAGCAACAAATATTTTGCTAATGTATATTATTTTTATGCCGATAGTGAAGTTTCAATAACTCCTAACATTTTCCGAAAAAATCATTTTATTATGTCGCCAGTAAAAGAACTTAAAATGCTGATCTTAAGTTGAAATACGAACAGTAAGTGCATCAAATCATAATAAAGAACTATCTCCAAGTCCAACGATTGTAGTTATTAAAGGCAGGGGCGTCTTGTAACTTATTGGTGGCCCTGAGTATATGTATAAGGATAATGGGACCCTTATTACTTTGACAGAACACTATTTTGTTAGAATAGACAAAGGAAGAAGATAAATAAAGGGGTTAGAAGGTTTTGGCCCTAACATCAGCCCCCATTTTGATTTTTTTTCAAAATCGCGGTGCACAATAATTGTCATATATTTGGATAGGGGACTCTAAAACAAGCACAAAATGTTATATAACATAACATCATAAAGTGTCACGTTTCTGAGTTATTTAATGATAAAAATAACTGTTGTTATAACGAATATTTATATATATTTATTTATTTTGTAGTTATTTCCTGTTGTTTAAGTTTTTACTTTTAATCTGAATCAGACAAAGAAAGAAAACAAATATTTTAATACTAATAATTGATTTTGTTCATTTTCATTAATAACTTTTTAATACAATTCAGTATAGGAATCACATATAAATGTGTTTAGTTATAATGATTTGTTATATTACCTATTCTTTTATTTTGGTGAATAACTCCAAAACGTGACGCTTTATATAATAAGTATAAGTGTCCTCCATCTAAATATATAGCTTTCATTGTGCACCGCGATTTTGAAAAAATATCAAAATGGCGGCCGACGTTAGGGCCACCCTCCATACAAAAATCTTCAAACCCCTTTCTAGCTTTTTTTCTATGACAGTCACATTAAATAAATAATGCTTAAGTTAAATAGTGCGAGCCACATTGATGATTTTTCTTTAAAACAGTGTACGTACTTAGTATACCATTAAATTGAATTTTGATACATTTCAGTTTATCTGAACATTCTAAAACTGGAAAGCTTAATTTATAGCCGAGAGTTGAGTAACGTCGTGCATGCAAGAACTAATCTATCTTAGATGGTATTGTAGTTTTATTCGAATAAAATAGTTTTTTCGGTAATAAATATAGGTTATCATTTGGTATTATGGCAGGAACTAGGGGGGCCCCCATCCATCGCGGGGCCCTGGGCTCTTGCCGTGAGTGCCCAGTAGGAAAGAGGGGTCTGATAAAAGGATACTTTCCTAATTATATATACTACAAGCGCTATTATAAAATATGTTAATTTGATCAAGTATAAAAAATCCTTCACTAAACTTCGCATAAAATGGTAAATGCAATTTTTTATTTGACACGCGCTTGGACCACTAACTAATCGAGCAAAGGAGACAGCTATGATCGGAATAACTTATACTTATACGGATTATCGGAAAACTACAAAAATCACCGAAATAGCTTAAAAATATAGCTTAAAGAATTAGTTGGCTGATATTCCAATTGACAGTGCATATCTGTCGCAGAACCGATAGCCTTTGAAGAAAATGAGTTTTAAAGCAATCTGCGTGTGGATCAAAGGGCAGGAGAGCAGGGTATTCGGCAGGGGCCGAAGAAGGCCGTTGAACAAATCGGTAAGCGGAAAACAGTTGAATGAGGGTAGGGGAAGATAGTACCTACGAGGTGGCACACTTGGAATTTCTTAAGTCCAGAAGTAGACAGACACGGGCTTATAATTTGTAGATACAAATCTAAACTTGAAGAACTGTTCTGTACTGTAATGAAATGACAAATGAGATTTCATTTACATTTCGTGGTAGGTTGGCAATGATGTTCTTATAAGTCTCACCTCACTAAGATTGTTGAGTGAACTAATTCCAATCCAGTCCTCATCACTTGGATGATATTCTTTATTTTTTGCTTTCAATACTGTTCTTTGATAGCTTGTGACTCCGCTGACACACGTGTGCATCGACATTGTATCCATGAAACGGACTCCTAAAATATTATAGTTATTAGCAATTTACTTAGATGTTTTTAATTTTATTGTATGATGGTCATACACACACGCACGCACACGCACTGGCACACTCCAGTGCGTGTGCATCATAGCGCGTAGTGAGAGTAGGGTTGGTAGTTCAAAAAATAAAAATACAAACCAGTCCTTTCCAACCAGTACTGCTCTTTAATTTTAGCCCTATCATATGACACATTGTGACCAACTACAATCCTTGGCCGGTCTAAGTTCCCATAAGGACTTGTACCATCTGTTTCTAGTGGGATCAGGTCATTATAGTTGACGGCGTCATCAAGCCTGTTATCAGACCCATTAGCAAGTGATTCGCTTATCCACCCATACCTGTAAGTAAATTCTGTCTAGTATTAACAAAGAACAAAAGTAAACCCATTTAACATGTTTAACACCAAGTAACTTCACGGACAGAATTAGGATATATAGGTGTACACCAGGGATGTTGCGAATATTCGCATCCACATATGCGGAATATCCGCATCGATTTAGACATCCGCATCTGCATCCGCATCCGCATATAAATCGATGCGGAGCTGATGCGGATGCGGATGCGACAAGAAAGAAAGGGAAGGGGCCGGCGAGTGGCGAGTGTCGACCGAGTAAAAGATTAAAGATGATATATTAAAGATTAGCAGAAACACCGAAGACATCTTGGCTTCTCGAACAATATTTCCAAGTACCGAAAGAGTGAAGAAAATGAGAATGACAGATTTCATGGAAACAGAACGGAACGACTAGAGACCTCAGGTACAGGACGTCAGTTCTGTTTAATTAGTGATCTTACCATGATGCTACACCAGAAATTGTCAGCCCTTACACAATTCACAAGAAGCAGTTACTTACTTTCCCTAATAAAAAGTGAATTAATTTAAATGAGAGTCCTCTTCAATGGTGGAGTGTTAATCAAAGTGAGTTCAAACTGTTACATAAAAAAGCACGCAAATTATTTTCAGCGCCACCAGTCAAGTGTTCCAAGTGAACAGTTATTTAGTAGCGCAGGATTAATACACGAACCCTTGCGAAACAGACTGGAGTTCGAAAAGGTGGTCATTCTACTTTAAATATAATCATTAAATATAATGCTCCAATATTTAAATTTTATTACTAAAACAATTAATCAGTAATAGTAATTCACTCACTACTTTATTATTAAAGTAGCTGACCCGGCCACACGTTGCCGTGGCTCAGTTATTATAATTTGCAAAAAAAAAATTTATTAAAAATCAGCAATAGCCCGCTGGCGCGTTCTGAGCCCGCGCGATAGGCAGCCTTTGTGATATTGATTCGTTGGTGGGAAAAGTGGTGGGCGGCGCCCGACGTGACGGCATAGGCAGTGATGGCATGCGCGTGAGCTGCGCGCTGTACTGGACAGTACTTGGACATAGCAACATTACTTTATTTTTCTAAAGTAAAATATTTTTTTTAAATAAAAGTAGCCTAAGTTACTCCTCATTACATCAGCTATCTGCCAATAAAAGTCCCGTCAAAATCGGTCCAGCTATTTCAGCGTTTAGCTCGAACAAACAGAGAGACAGACAGACAAAAATTGTAAAAAATGTGGTTTTGGTGTGTGTACCGTATAAATATTCATATGCATGTAGTAAAAAACGGTTATTTCCATATTACAAACAGACACTCAAATTTTATTTATATGTATAGATAAACAAAGGATAAATATTACTGCTTTTTTACCCTACCAAACCAACACTTAAGTTTTTTGTACAGATCCGCATCCGCATCCGCTTCCCCGGATGTGAGCCTCTTAAAATCTGCATCCGCATCCGCGGATGTGAAAAAAAACGCATCCGCTACATCCCTAGTGTACACTGCCATAGTATAACTATAATCAATTAGGATTTGGTAGTTAACTAGGCAGTACAGCAGTAATTGGGAGAAAAATATGAAGGTAGGTGAAGATGCCTCCTGGAGGAAGCAGAAGACAGCAATGCAATAGTAACATGTAAGTTAATGTATATAATAATTATCACAGACAACCTCCTTGGTCAAATGAGAATATGGAAATCAAGGTTGTACACATTGTTATTATTTCTTTAATCAAAAATTCTCTTTTACTCTTTCCTTTCTCTGAATTAAGAAATAAAATCACCAGGCATCTGTTGACACAGCACACGCTAAAGTGGGTCTTTTCCCTGCTGACATCAGAACTTCTACATCTAAAACCAGGGCATCATCAGGCGGACAGGGCACTGGATGAGCCACATCATTAATGTACTTGGACCACCCAACTGATTTTAACCACTCCTGTAATAAATAAAAATTGATGATTGATAACTTAAACTTTATTTTAACAAAAGGTATGAATACCAAATTATTTTCCAAAATAGATAGGAACAAACATAGGGATAAAGTATGTTGAAACTTTACCCAATTTCATAAAAATAAACCATTTTTAATTATTTAGCTTTTGTATACATGAAACAAGAAAAGTTGGTGTAGGCATGTAAAATGTTTTCACTGTATGCTACTCTCAGTTTTCACCCCTTTCAATAGTAAATTAAAATACACCTACTTACTCTTGGTTGTGTTGGTAGATCAACAATAGCTAATTTTTTCAGAAGCTCTTTGTAAGGTGCAGATAGTTTTTCACCAATGTTGTAAAAATGCTCAACTACATCATTACCAACGAGTTTTGGCAGCTTTAACTCTACATCTGAGAGATGACTTTGTTCTTTATAGTTGATACCATGTTTAAGCAAATTATTTTGGCAACTGAAAATACAATTGTGTGTTAATAATAAAATTGGCATATACTAAAACTTTGGACATATGCTCATACTTGTATATTTTGGATAAGATTGAAGCACAAGTATAGAATCAGTGACATGTGCAGTAATGAATAATGTACCTAATCTTGCTACTGCGCATGTCACATGATTTCAAAACTAGGTTTAACTTATATAACGGGGACAATAAAAGGGTATATATAGGTATATACAAGGTATAGTAACGAAATAACTGAAGGCTTTTAATAATAGGCTTTAATTCAAACTAGCCTGAACCTAAAAGAATTGATTCGAAAAATATAACTTGAAGCTTTTCAGTTTTGTTAAGAGTCATAATGGTTCTGAGTCTTATAAGAAAAGAACACAAGTTCTGTTCTTCAGAGTTTGGTAATCGACTATCAACTACATATCAACTAATAATAAATCATTGATATTAATTTTAAAACTTTTATATAACTTAAGTGGAACTGAACTTTTATTTAATAGTATAATGATTTCTTGTATGTGAGGTATACCTCAGAATAACCTTAGAATAAGGTATACCTTATTCTAAGTGGTATTTACTAAAATGGTATTGGATTCCCTAATAAATACTTAAAAAATGTTTAAATATTTTTATACATTATTTTTAAAAAACTATTATTAAATAAGCTGTTTATAGAGTTTATTAATCATTGTTAAAAATATATTTTTATGTGGAATATACTCCAACACAACTTTAAATTTTCTGATCAATACTTGTCTGTAAAGTCAGCAACAAAATCCTTCGAGTTCTCAAATTGGAAAAGTACAGTTAATAACATAAAGTCTATGCAAGTAAAGAACAGTAGGTATTTTTTTTATAGGAATTAGGCTGTTAACCATAATCAATTGCTGAAGGTTAACCTACTTCTGTTTGATAGATGTTCAGCCCATGTTATCTAGATATGAACCAAGTTTTAATCTGTCTCTTAGCTAACAGAAAGCAGATTAATTGTTTCCATTATCTTTAAAGACAAACATAGCACTGTGGCATTTCATGTCCATAAACTACAAAATAAGGTTGAATTTAGCTAGTATGAAACTGCAGCTCTTTTTGCCTTTTAAGGAATAGCATAGGTTACATTCATTGTTGGGCATAGAATAGCAAAGGAGACGCCGGAGGCAAAGGACGAGAATTTTAGAGGAAAATACTATTTAGTTAAATAAGGTTAGAATTGCAACCAAAGTGCGAGTGTGCCTCTGCAGAGGCCGGCGAGCCCCAGGAACGAAATCGTTTTTGGGGCACCACCATCTGCTACACCTGGACTCCACAGTCCTTTATTAATATAAAGTTTAAGAAAACGATCTACTTAAAAAACATATTTACCTCATTATTTTATTTTGGTCTACAGTGGAGCTAGGAATCTTAAATAATTGTTGATATAAATTCTGTGATATCATTTGAATATTAACTTCGTTTACCCTAAATTCACGTGAAACATTTTTATATTTTTCATTCTTTAGATTTTCACTTTTTAGATTAACCTTATTAAGTCGGAATATTTTTGTTTCACTTTTTGGAAATATATCACTATAGTATCGACTATTAGAAACAATTGAACTAGATATTAAATTTAGTTTTTTACAAATCATGATGTGACAAAAATGTGAACTGACGAACTATTTATTGTTATTGTATATGGCATAGTTGATACTAGAGCTGTAACAAACCGTATGTATTCGTTACTAAGTAACGGGTGCGCCATCGAGTACCGAGTAACGAAACGTTACACACGAATGCATTTCGTTACTCGCATGTTTCGTATTATGAGTACCTACACTATTTCAGTTTATACAAGTACCGTTGATGCGTATAATTAAACTTTGCTGATCGTATGTTTTACGTATGCCCGCGCTTATTCAGTGAATTTATAAACGTACGTTATAAAGAACGATGTTTGTTTATTAAGTAAAGTATAATTTGGAAATTCGTAGTCCAAGTTTTTTACTGTTTCTTTAAGGTATTGTGTGTGTATACAAAGTTTGAGATTGTAACAGAAAGTACTTTTTCCAAATTAGAAATATGTGTTTTTTTTATTATTGCGTATTTTCACGGTTTTTTTGTTCTTATCTTAAAAGAGATGTGTCTAAATGAGCTCTAATGAGATTTAATTGTTTCTTGGTTAACAAAAGCTGTTAATTACCAAAAGTCTGGTTCAAAATACAGAAAAGTGAAAAAAAATGGTTGCCTGTAAAGTCGGTTTTTTTTTTTTTTTTTTTGTTTTTGTTTTTTTTTTTTTTTTTTGCCTGTAAAGTCGGTTTTACGGGCGAAGATTTTACGTGACAACGTCTTTTTCTCGGTAGAATATTTATTGATATGAATATAATTAAATTGCACAATGCGCGCGGCAGACCGATCATAGTTGAGTGGGAGAGAGACGCAAGGCATTCGGCGGGCCTCTCTCTCGTTCGGTGACTCATCGTAACGTTACCGAGCGTTACACTTTTTCATAAGTGACTCCCAGCCGCAACCTAATTTAAGACGTTGTCACGTCAAAATTATCTGATGCAGCTTGGTATGTAATGTATAAGTATGTTTTCTACAAATCACACAGTGCGTTTTCTAATATACATAACATAGCATTTTATGAGGTAACTGAAGTAACGAGTAACGATACGATAGTAACGAGTACTAATTGTCATAGTAACGAATACATACGGGTACACTTTATTTCGTTACTTTTACAGCTCTAGTTGATACCTCAAAACAATAACTGTTCTGAGATTTTGGACAAGTGCAGTGTTACCAACTCTTAAAAATATTTAACCCTAAATTAAATTCAAAAACCCCTAAAATTGCCCTAATTACTTGGAAATCCCCCTAAAAATAAATTGTATGATATAATACTGTTAATTTTTTATTTATAAAAATAAATTATATTTATTATGTCAAAAATTGTCATTTTCGTCTGACAAATCAGATTTTATAAAGTCATATAGTCATATCTTGACTTTGAATAAGCCTAATACTTTAGGAGATGGGTTGAATATTGTACAAAATCATTTCATCCACCTTAAACTTAAAACTTAAACTTTTCGACTTAAAATTCCAAGTACTGTACTTGGATTTTAAGTACACTAGATGTCAGTAAGTCCGAGGTCGCTAGGTAAAAAATAAATTTGATTAGCTAGTTAAGACTGTCCCAGGGCCTATACTTTACATCTTTATTTTTCTCGGTAAATAAAATATATAAAAAATATGAAGGTTCACAAAAACCCTAAAAATAACCCAAAACATATAACACCCCTAAAAAAATCCCATCTTACTTATTTACCCCCTAAATTTAGGGGGAAAACCCCTAAGCTGGGAACCCTGGACAAGTGACCCCTTTTCCAAAATGAACTGTTACCTCAGACCTCCATGGCCAAATTACCTACTTTTAAGATCAATCCCCTTATTCATAATGGTCCGCTAACTTAAAA
Organism: Calamotropha paludella; assembly: GCA_927399485.1. NCBI lineage: Eukaryota > Metazoa > Arthropoda > Insecta > Lepidoptera > Crambidae > Calamotropha > Calamotropha paludella. Next base: position 10,257,066 of record OV656803.1, on the reverse strand, counting down.
CAGCTGCTACAGAGTGTTATTTTTCATTCTCACTTAGGTCAATAAAAGAAGAGTAAGATTAGCAATGCTTTAAGTTAGCAGACTATTATGAATAAGGGGGCCTATCTTTAGTTTTTACCTATTGATACAAAATACCTAGGTACTAAGCTACCAATTGGAAAACTTTGCACTTGGTTAAGTGAGTAAAGTTGACTTCATTTTCTGATCAATATTTAACACAATAAAAAGACATATAATTCAGTAAATATCAAGTTTAATTTATAATGATTATTACAAATTAAGTACTTAAAGAATCTTAAGTAGGTAGGAAATTATATTTAAAACTACGTCCGGTTCATTATTGGTGAGTTGCAGCCTTAAATCTCCACATTCGTTGATTTTCAAACGGTTTTTTGTTTCGTCAAAATGTTTGTTACCACACCGAAGCTTTTTTCAACTAGGTATGATGATGGAAAAGCGATAAGGTATTTTTCAGCAATGTTCCACAATGTAGGATACTGTGTTTCAATGTTGCGTTGCAACCAGAACTTCTGACAGCCTTGGTTGAATTTCTGCTTAAGCTCTTCGTCTGTGCTGATGGTAATCAACTCTTCTTGCATTATCACATTGGCTTCTTCTATGGCTGTGGTATTGTACGGATTTATTATCCATTGAGGAATTTGTAAATTTAAAAGATCCCCAACCTCTCCGTAAAATCCTTGTGTAATGCGTCCAAGTGAGTGACATATAATAAAACGTAGTGATTCCTTGCTCAGTGTATAAAATGTCACCATCTTGAAGCATTTCTGGTAATTTTGACAAATGCGGAAACTGCGAATATTCTTTTCTGCCTAAATTTTGTTTATAAAGGATTAGTTTACCCACGAAGGCCCATATTATTGATTTTGTTTTAATCAAGTTAAGATCGTCACCCTGCAGTTGCAAATTAACTTTGTTGAACATCCCAAAGATAGTCACGTAATAAATATCTGTTTTACAATTGTTCAGATTTTCTTTCAAATTCGGATCTTTTTCGTGTAAAAACTCCAACACATATTCTAAAATGGCTGAAAATCTTTCTAAGCAAGAGCCTCTTGATAGCCAGCGAACCGAGAGTTCAAAGAATTGCTTCGAATCTTGTTGATAGCATTTATTACATATTGTAAAGACTTATGCAATCTAGGACAGCTTTTTTGCTACTAAATGCTGCCTGTGAATCACGCAGTGAATGACCAGTACATCAGGCAGTTGTCGCTTTAAGTGAGCTATAAAACCACGATGACGACCAACCATAGACGGTGCACCATCATTCGCAACAGAAACAATGTTCTTCCATGGAAACGCTTTGTCAGTAAAAAAATGTGCTACGGCCTGAAAAATCGATTCTCCTCTGGTATCAGTCTCCAAACATGTAGCAAAAAGCAGTTCTTGGCACATATTTTCATCTTTGATAAATCGAACATATCCTAACAACAGAGCTTCATTGCCGGGTAATGTAGACTCGTCCAACTGGACAGAGAATCTGTTGGTCTGTAAGAACTTGCATAAAATGTTTCCCATCTCGTCTTTGCGTCTCTGAACGGTGTTATTGCTCAAAGGTATTCTCTTTAAAATATTATAGGCGGGTTTGTGCAATATATTGTTAAGGACCTCCGCAATGGCTGGTAAGATAAGCTGTTCTCCAATTGTTGGGGTTTCCCCGACTTAGCTATTAGAAAAGATATATTATAGGACACTCGTAAACCATCATTGTCTTTAATAGATGATGACGCAAACATCGATCTTATGGATGCCCTTTTGTCTAGTTTTTCTTTAAGTGCGTGAAAAATTACAATTAAAATTACAATTTTTGAAGGCTTCATGGCATCGTTACTGAATACTTTTTCACATATGAGACACATCGGCAAGTGTTGATTTGTTGGAGATGCAATAAAGCAAAAACGTCCAAACTGTATTGTCTGCATTTTTTTTCGTGTCCGCCATCATAAATCTCTCAGTAATCCTGCAAATAAAAAACAATAACAAACTGTTAAATTTGCACACTATCTTATTTTTATCACACCCAGGTAATAGATTCTTGTTAGGTATTACTGACTTACTCATTGATAAACTTGGATACCTATATTAGGTAAGTGACTATAGTAGGTAATTAGGTATAGAAAATTCGTATTAGGTAAGTTGGTACCAATCAGCATAAAAACGAAAACCAAAGCAAACTGAACACTACAAAGTTTAGGTACCTACCTACTTAACAACTTAAGTGTAAGTATTTTTATACCTACCTATTTAAAATATGTTGTATGTTGTATTTACCACTTTTTCAGTCACTTTACTTCACTTAATTTAGCTGTGTAATAACTTTATAATCTCTTGAAATAAGTGAGTACTTATATGAGTTATTATCGTTCAAGCTCCAACGAATTTCAAAACGCAAATTAACTTTCAACCTAAGTGCAAGCTCGTTAAATAGTAAAATATTGATCAGGAACATGTTTGGACTTGATCATGAATTCGTTCGTGTTAAATCGCGTAAGCGTCAAATAGAGAGCAAGTCAAAACGCACTTGAAAGACGTACGCTCGAACTCATTATTTTGCACAAATTTGTCCACACAGACTTGCCGAGTTTTTCATCTTGTAGGAACTTGAGACTTTACATTACTACAACAATGCTATTTCCTACAAAAATATTAATTATTCTTAATACACGTAACACAACATAAACAATAAAGTACCTAAACATAAACAATAAGTATCTTGAAAGTTTTAAATAAGAACTTGCGTTAATTTAATAGGGGTCGATTTTTAGACCTCGTCGACCCCCAAAATCAGTTTTCGTTTATGTCGACCACTTTGGGAATCCCTGCTTTTTATGTCTGTCTCTCTCGCTCTTAGGCGGGCTAACCATGCCCGAGTGGAAGGGACGCGTGCCTCTCACTCGCTCTCATTGTAAGCGCATAACGTGAGCGGAGCGTAACGCAGTTTCTTGAAGTGTCACCCGGCAAACCAATTTATAAGACGTTGTCACGTCAAAATCTGAATATTTATTGGTAGGATTGAAAAAAAAAATTTGACAAAGCAAGACTAAGATAATGTTTGGAATAAAAAAGGAGCAATTTCATGTTCTGTAAATGTAATGTGGGTATAACATTTGCTTTCAGCCGCCGAAATTTAATGTTTTCATGTGACTGAAATGACTGCAGTCTAATATGTTTCAAACAAATATGACTGTGCGCTTTCGGTGTCCAATTGTTCCTTGATATACAGCGTATCCATCCAGTTCTAATAGCTTCATCTTTGGGAAAACTAAAGCAAAAAGTAAAAACCAAATAATGTTGACATCGATAACAAAAAACACATCACTATCATACTATCATATACAAAACAAAAGGCATGAAAATAAGACCATTTAAACCAAAACTCATGGAGAAATCTATTTGTAATATTAATTTACTACAATTTTCTGAATATACCGTTGTTATATTGTCAAAATATGAGAATTTAGAAACAAAACTCACCGATGAAATGATAACACCTCATCCGTATTTTCTTTTCGTGATGTGTAAGACTTGCAGTCTGGAACAACACAAGCCATCCTGGACGCGAACTCTAAGATGTCTGAAGCGTCTTTATGCACACTTTCCTGTTATTTTATCACGAACTTCCTTGCAAAATAATAAAATTTCACGCTAGCCGCTCACAAAGCTGTTCGGCCACTGTAATACGACCGCATTGAATTTGGTCTTACTTCAGAAACAACGTTCATCAAAGACGTACTTTTAATTTGGTAGTATAATATACAACCAAATTACAACCATTTGACATTTGTACTTTGAGAGTTTGTGACAATGACGTGAAAATAAAACCTTACAATTGTTGTCTATTTCGCTCTTACCCATGTATGTTAGATTACTTTAAGTGAATACGAGAGCTGTTATACAGTTTTTATTTTAGCGCTCCTTCTATAGCTTTAGTTATTGTTCTGAGGTTGAGACTTAGAAGCGAGGTGCGCTATAAGATGCGCAAGTAGGTACCTATATTACCTCAGAATAATAACTAAAGCATAGAAGGAAGGATAAAATAAGAATTCATTGTGTGTTATTTGTCTCTTTCTATCATACGGCACAAAACTGTGTAAGTGTAAGAGATGAGTAATATTTGTCTTTCTAGCATATCACAAGGAGGTCACAAGATGAATTCTCATTTGGTTAAAATTGGTAATTTGGTTAAAAATATAACACGGCTAAATTCTATAGTACCTAGTCTCAAAGATAGACCATCCGAGTTTGAACTATTTGAATTGTTCGCGTATTCTTTGTTTATGTTTCCCGTGGCTAATTATATTTGGTGATATTTTATTGATATTAATGTGATTAGATTGAAAGAAATTTTTAGTAATTTATAAATAGTGATTGTTTGTGTACACTCTAGTAAAATGTCTTGTGTGGTTCGGGGCTGCAAGTCACATTCGTGGCGAAAAGAAAATAATCAAGATCTTTTGACCTTTCATCGGTATGTTTTATTATATTGTTATTTGATATGAGCTTTTAAGTGAATATTAATACATATGAAATATCTCTGAATCATTTTGTAGAAAAACAATACGTAACATTGATTGCAGCTCACCTGAATCACTTTGATGAATAGAAGTATGCGTCCTTACTTATCAGAAACCTTCCATCAATAGCTCAGTAACATAATAGGATGACTACTAAATGCAAATAAATCGTTTGTTTTCCGTGGTACCATTAGATAGTACCATCAATGGTACTATACCTCTTCAGAAAAATACATGAAACACGTTGAAACGTGCCTATGAAATTTAAATTTTTCCTTCGATTTTTCTGGGCTTTCGTCATCATAATCATGACTTAGTGACAATGGGACCAGTCGGAAAGTATACCGTCTCGCACACAAAAAGAAATTTCCAAATCGATTAATAAATGACAGAGCTATGAGGTAACTAACATAAAAAACCGGCCAAGTGCGTGTCAGGCCACGCGCAGTGTAGAGTTCCGTAGTTGCAAATGCCAACTTTGTGTTCCCACTCACACCTCACAACACGTTGCTATTAAATTAGGCATTATTATTTTTATTATAAACATAGTAAATTAGTTCCCCTTTTCAAATCGGGAGAAAAAAATGATCCCGCTAACTTTCGACCTATATCTATATTACCAGTGTTCAGTAAAATTTTTGAAAAAATTATCTATATGCAGTTATTGGCTCACTTTACCGATACTAAAATTTTTCATAAAAATCAATTCGGTTTTTCTAAAGGTAAAAGTACTACTGATGCTGGAGTTGCACTTATTAAACACATACTTGATGCTTGGGAGGGCAAGCAAGATGTAATTGGCATCTTTTGTGACCTTTCTAAGGCGTTCGATTGCGTTGATTACCGCACGCTATTAAAAAAGTTGGAACATTATGGTGTCTCTTATATGTCAAAAAGCCTAATACAGTCGTATTTGTCAAATAGAATTCATAAAGTTGTCATTAATAAGAGTGAGTCTGCTGGAGCCCCCATAACTATGGGCGTGCCCCAAGGATCAATATTAGGGCCTTTACTTTTTTTGATCTATATTAATGACCTTCCTTACTATGTTAAAAATCTTTGTGAGACAGTACTATTTGCAGATGACACTTCCTTAGTTTTTAAAGTCTCTCGACACGATGATTGCTCTGACGATGTAAATAGTACGCTATCAAAAGTTTTACAATGGTTCACCAGTAACAATTTATCACTAAATTCAAAGAAAACAAAGTGCATACAATTTACGTTACCGAATGTAAGGAGGGTTGACCTACATGTAAAGTTGAATGATGAAGTAGTCGAATTTGTTGAAAAGACAAAATTTCTGGGTATAACATTAGATTCACGACTACAATGGGACCCTCACATTGAGGCCTTGTCAAGTAGACTCAGTTCTGCGGCATATGCTGTAAAAAAAATAAGGCTTTTAACTAATGTTGAAACGGCAAGGTTAATTTATTTTAGTTATTTTCATAGTGTAATGTCTTATGGGTTGTTGTTGTGGGGCTCAGCTGCTAATATTGAAAGCATTTTTGTATTACAGAAAAGAGCTGTCCGTGCAATATACAGCCTTCGGCCTCGGTATTCTCTCAGAGATTTTTTTAAGGAAATTAATATTCTTACTGTGGCGGGACAGTACATTTATGAGAATATAATTTATGTACGAAAACACTACAATACTTTTGTCAAAAATAGCGACGTACATTGCTTTAACACCAGAAATAAGAATAGACTTGCCGTTCCAAGATTTAGACTTCAAAAGACAGGAGGCTCTTTCTTGGGGAAAGGTATAGCACTGTTTAATAAAGTTCCACAAAGTATAGTAGATTTGCCTTATCATAAGTTTAAAATGTATGTTAAAAATAAGCTCATGTCCAAAGGTTATTACAAGGTCAACGACTATTTAATAGATCGCGATGCATGGAAGTAATATGTGTCATTTCAACATGACACTATTTATTACAGGTTGTAACATACAGCATTAGCATTTTTTAATTTTTTAAAACTAATTTATTACTGGTAGATAAGAGTATGACATGCTCTCTTAATACATTTCTTGGGTGGTGGCATGTGGTGCGGATCGTTACGTTCCCTAAGATATGGTTGAGCGAAGCGATGGCTGTATCATGCGTCATGCTCGTGAACGGGTGCTGCCTTGGGAAATGGGTCTGCTCTAACCTTCAGTATTCAGTATTGGCTAAAACTAAACATAAATCTTGTTGTTTTCTTAAATTTGTCGTTTATTCCCTGTATGTTATTGCAATGTTTTGGGATACTTACTTTAAGTAAGTACAGATACTTGTTGACTTTGTTGTAATCAACGAAACAACGAAATAATGATATCATAACACTATTAGTATTGTCATAACAAAATAATTTTGTTTTTTTTTTTTTTTTTTGTGGATTGTATATGGTGACGACGTATTATATTGTAAATGTCGTTACTTCTGTTAAAGCTGACGAGTTTCTTGCGCCCATTCTTCTTGTCAGTTAAAAGACGTCCTGAATGGGTGGTAGGAAAAAATGTTGGACGATTCAAAACTACTTATTTTTAAGTGCATTTGAATAAAGTTATTTTCATTTTCATTTTCATTTTTCATTTTCATTATTAAAGCTGCAATGATTTTATATTCTCCTCATTAACTTCGCGTGGTTCATAAATTGATATTCAGTATACTTAATTTTCAATGAAATTTTACTTTTCCGAGTACATTTTATAAGTTGGTCGTCTATAACTTTTTTGTTTGTACTTAGTACTCAACTCTGATAGTTTTCCTTTAAACTTCGTTATATATACTACTGTTGTAATTTTTTCACGTGTCCATATATTGCAGAACCTCCTTCTTATTTAAAGTGCCAAACAAATGCAACGCTTGGTACTTAAGCGAATGATAGCATGGTTATCATAAGAAGATTTAATGTTACATTTTTTCTGTTGTTTTAGTTGAAAATATACAATCGTCTAAAATCTATAAAGCTAAAAGCTCATTTATGGGGAAATGTATAACTTCTTACAAAAAAAATCACAAAGTGTTACTGATTTGCCTTTTCATAAGATTATTTCAATAATGCCAATGCCTGGTGTTAATTTGTAGATATAACACGTTATAATGTAATGTTATTTTGTATAACAATTCATGTAAAGATATTATTATGTATTGTAGCGACATAATTATTGTTACTTCTGATAAAGCTGATAAGTTTCTTGCGCCCATTTTTCTTATCAGCTAAAAGATGTACGAATGGGTGGTAGATAAAAAAATTGAATGATTCAAAAGAGGTTTCAATCATATTTGATTAAAGAACATTTTGATTGTTTTGATTTTGTTTTTCAATATGTCTCCCATTACCTTTTCATTCAATTTGTGAATCTCTTGAATGGAAAAATTTCATCAATCTAGCCAACGGGAAACACCCGTAAATTTAATAGTGCATTTTTTGACTTAGTACGCCAGATTTTTCAATCCTCAGATAAGGTCAAAGTGAGTCAAATATATTGAATTCGGTAGCTATTTTAGCAAGGTTTCTATGCTTTAGTTATTGTTCTGAGTATATTACACAGAAATGTGCCACAGATCTGGCAGCTGTGCGCATCAGTGTTGTCAATATAAATTATGATTTCTACCATTGTAGCCTAAAATAGTGATTTGTATATTCACCTGTTCAAACCTGTCCCCTTTCTCCTAATGGGGAATTAATGACCGCTAAGTGTTTCTGAGCATGCACGAGAGTGGCGACAGAAACTAAACAGCGGGCGTTGTCTTTTCATGCTCTCTCAAGAAGTTCACTGGGAGGTTTCAGTAAAACCCTACACCTTTACCGATTTTTTTAATGCAGGGGAAATCATTTATGGATTCGAGAGGTATACCTTCCCTTTGCTTTACCCTCAACTAAGTTAGAGGTCCGATAGGGCCAGTACAAAAGTCGCCACCTATAACTCGAAAAGACACTTTTCGGCCTTCTAATGATCGGGGGATGTTCGATACATTTGAGTACGCCCCACCACACGGCAAGCCTGTGCCATTGCCGACGATCGAATCACATTTACTGAGACCTAGGGAAAGGGCTTTTTCATTATTCACTCACTGATTATCTGTCATTCTTTAAGGTCGTATCATGATTTTACTAAGAAAATAAACTATTCTGTGAACGTTTTCCATTTAGACAAAATTGTCGACACTGTGTTGCACTGTGTCGACCATACTTTAGCAAAAATCTAATGTCAACTTAGTTGGCACACACACACACACAAAGTTGACACAGTGCAACACAGTGTCGACTTTTTCTCTAAATGGAAAATGCTCAGTATGAATTTATGGCTTAAAAAGATGCTTCCACAGGCCTAAAAATTTTATAAAAAAATGACATTGACATTTATTCGAACTGAGTTATTTGACGGTTATGCTCAGGAATTTGTGTTTAAATTATTTTATTTATTAAATAAAGTTCAATAGGTGTTTGTTGTGTAAGTTAGGAAAAAGGTTAAGAAACTGTTTGGCCGATTCGTTTATTTCTAAGAAACTTCATAAACAGAATGGCTCTCACCTTGTCCGATGATTCAAGCGACGAAGAAATTTTTTTCGGTAAACTTACCCTTAAAGAAGTAAAAAAACATCTCATGTGGCCTGATAATAAAAGAAATCCAAAGTAAGTGTTATCAAAGTAAATAATCAGAAATTCTTATCAGCTTTGCAGTTGTTTAAAAAAAATCTTTCGTCACAAAAGACAGGAGAATCCTAAGACGTCTGCCCTATCTGTTTCTGAAGAAGGGCAGTCGGCTTTAAATAAAATTAGTGACGGTCAAGACTTTCGTAAATAAGATGAAAAAAAGGTTCAAATCAATAAAATATATAGGAACAATAAAATATTCATAAAATGTTCAAATACTTAAAAGTCACTCAAAAGAACAACTTTAAATATAAAATGTCACAATTTTTTTATTTATATATTACAGTATACTCTAATAGCTATGGGATTCTGCCTGCTCTGGTGTTGACTGACACACATGCTCGTGTGAAATTTTAAATTACTCGTGCTTCTCATTGAGTTTCTGTATATTTGTGTTGTTATATCTGTGAATTGTAGTAATACTAACAGTTTTGATTAGAGGTAAGTGTTACACTGATACTTACTAGTGGATATGTCTGATGAGATCCCCCCGATAAAGGGGAGGAGAGCCTTTGTTTGGTTTAGTAAGGGTTGGATCTCAACCCTTATTTACGCCAATATCTCAAAAAGTGGATACAGATTACCCCACTAGTCTTAAACGCTCTGCACCCGTTGGACTGGTTCCGATGTTATTCTAGCTAAATGAAACACTAAACCAACTGAATCCATCCAAAATACATTTATAAACCCAGAATTCGAAGGAGACTCTCCTCTTACCTACACTTGTGATGACAGAGGTCCCTTTATTGTACATATCTCTCGCAAAGAACCTGACTCATCCTCAGGTCTTACAATGCGCACCCTGAAACTGGCCCAACCTCTTCATAAAAATAAAGTATGTGGTATAATAAATGGCAGAATTACCACTGTAGGACGGAATAAAGTCTCCATAGAATTTAACGCCGCAGAGTCAGCAAACTCTTTTGTAAGCAATAACCCCCTTGACAAAAATTTTGATTGTCAGATTCCTAAATTCCATGTTTCAAGAATGGGTGTGGTTTGAGGTATCCCTATTGATTGGACTTTAGAAGAACTTTTTCATGGCATCACCTACTCTAGAAACTGTGGCCCTGTCATTAAACCTAGGCGACTTAATAGAAAAACCAACTAAGACGGTAACGTGTCTTGGAGCCCTACCACAACAGTTGTTATAACATTTCAGGGACAATCACTACCCGAAAAGATATACTGTTACTATATGGCAATAAATGTAGAAACATATAAACTTCCAACAATTCAATGTTGGAAATGCTGTAGGTTTGGACATGTTACAGAGCAATGTAGGTCAACTCCTGTGCTACCGTTGCTGTCAGAACCACCCTGGTGCCACTTGCTCAACCCCAGACTCTCAAGTTTCTTGACTCCTATGTAGAAGAGATCATAAGGCAACTGACCCGCACTGCCCAGAACACAATCGGCAAAAACTTATTAAATTGGTAATGTCAGAGGAAAACATTAGCTTTTCTGATGCATCTCAACGTTTCCCATCCTCTCGCCCAAGCTATGTAGAGAAAGCTAGTACACTGTCCCCATCTTCAAATTTTAGCTAAATTCTAATAATGTAAACAGAATAAAATCCCCTATCACTCCCACCAAATCTTATAAGAAAACTATTCTTAAACAAAAGTCAGCACATCCTACTATTCCTCGCACATATGATATGGTTGCAAATGATATCATCCGCCCCCCCTCTCCCGTCATGCCTAATGGTTGTGGGCTGACATGCTCTCATCAGCGATCAAAATCCCCTCTCCCAACGATAACCTCATTGAACTCATGGTATCTACCATGGTAAACATGTTGGAAAAGTTCAACGATGCAATACCGCCCCATGTCTTATCCCTACTGGAAGTTTTCAAAGTCAACCTTAACAAAAATGCTCAATCTCATGCAGTGGAATTGCAAAAAGCTGAACTTACATATATTATAAACAAATTCCAACCTTTTGTTTTTGCCATCTCTGAGGCTTGGCTTAGACCTGGGTCCTCTTTTAGGGTTCCAGGCTATGTGTGTCTCCGAGCTAACAGAAGCGATTGAAGTAATAGATAGCCTCAACCTCTGTGTATGTAATGACGGTTCGCCAACACGCAGGGTCTCCCCAGGAATAAAAAAGAGCTGCGTTGACCTCACTCTGGCTTCCCCAGAAATAATTTTTAGTATTAATTGGAAACCTCTAATCCTTACTCATGGCAGTGACCATTTTCCAATACTAACTACAAATTGTAGTTAGTATTGGAAAATGGTACGATTAATAGTAGTCTACTATTAATCGTCCATCCCCTCCTAAGATTGAAATACCTCCCCTCCTCAAATACAAAACTAATCATGCAGAATGGTAGTCTTTTGCAAATAATGTTGATTCTAAACTAGATCAATTTTATAACATTTGTAAAAGCAACTATTTAGAAATGTATGATCTATTTATAGCTACCCTAATTAGTGCAGCTGATAAAACAATTCCTATTAAAAACTCTGCACGTAGTAAAGTCTCTTCCCCTCCTTGGTGGGACGCAGAATGCACCGCTGAAGTTAAACATCGCAATGAAGCTGAGCTAAAATTCTCGGAAGACCCACCTAGCATGACAAAATACCTCGACTTTAGAAAGGCGTCCGCAAGATCAACACGTGTCCTTGCGAGGAAAAAGAGCTTTGGATGACGTAGTTTTTGTGAATCTCTTAGTCCCCGCACTCCGGCCTCTACTGTTTGGAAAAAAGTTAACGCGTTTCGTAGAGCAGCTGACCCGAATAGTTCTTCACCCACTGGAACTGACTCCTGGCTGCCAGAGTTTCAGAACAAGCTTGCCCCCCCTTTTGTTCCTGACAAGGATTCATTCCCTTCATATCTCCCAACAAGTAACCTCGAATCAATGGACTCACCGTTCTCTTTTCCAGAATTACACTGTGCCCTGTGGATGGTTTAAGGGATAGTGCTCCAGGCATAGATGGGATCCCATATTCTTTTATAATTAAGTCCTCTGATAGGGCTAAGATAATTCTGCTTACTATCCTAAACAACATATTCATTTCTGGTCAAACCCCAACCTCTTGGAAAACCAAAATTATAATCCCTATCTTAAAACCAGGCAAAGACTCCAAAGACCCGTCTTTATATAGGCCCATAGCGCTTTCTTCTACCTTCTGTAAAATTTTAGAGCATTTAATAAAAAACAGACTTGAATGGATTGTTGAGTCCAAAGGAATATTATCTAAATTCCAGTTTGGATTTAGAAAAGCCATGGGCACATTAGATAGCCTGAGCATCTTATCTAAAGATATTCGTCGCGCTTTCTCTGAACATGCTTCAGTGGTGGGTGTTTTCCTTGACGTCTGCATATGACAATGTCCTACTTCCTGTACTCAGGCAAAAATTGCACCATCTGAGTTTCTCAGTGAGGTTGATAAACATTATCTGCAGTATACTCATGTCTAGGTCTTAAGCCCTCTTCTATACAACCGTTACACGTACGATCTTGACAAATCATTTAACAGCTTCTGCAACATTGCAGGATGTTGCAGAAGCTGTTAACTGATCTGCTTAACTGATACGCAGATGATATTGCTCTGTATGCTCCCTCTAAAGATTTGATGGAAGCAACCTCTAGAATAAATTCTGCCTTATACCTATTACCTTAGCAATTGGCTCTCGGACCACGGATTATCACTCTCTCCAGATAAGTCCAAAGCTCTGGTTTTCTCTCGCAAGAGAAGCATACCGCCGCTTGACATAACGATAAATGGGCAGCAAATCGAAATTGTCAACAATTGTAAATTTCTAGGTATAATTTTTGACTCCAAAATGAACGGTGTGTATCATCTAAAATACATTTGCCAGAAAGCCGAAAAAAACTTAAATATATTTAGTTCTTACACTTCCGCGCACATTACACATCAGAATAAAACACTTTTTTACGGATTTTTGCGCATGTTTTATTTTATTTTATATTTAATCCTGACGTTTCGACTCCTTTACAGGAGCCGTGATCACAGGATGACTAAGATGATGGTTGTCATGTATTTTCTACTACCTTCACAATATTTTAATCGGGCACGTTCCTAATTATTAAATTATTTTATATAAATCAAATTGTTTTAATTTATTAAAAAAAAAAACATTATTAAGTTATTTAATTTAATTTAATTAATTAAATAACTAAATAATGTTTTTTTAAAAATTTTTGGCTTTATAAAAAAAAAACATTATTTAGTTATTTAATTTAATTTAATTAATTAAATAACTAAATAATGTTTTTTTAAAATAAATTAAAACAATTTGATTTATATAAAATAATTTAATAATTAGGAACGTGCCCGATTAAAATATTGTGAAGGTAGTAGAAAATACATGACAACCAACATCTTAGTCATCCTGTGATCACGGCTCCTGTAAAGGAGTCGAAACGTCAGGATTAAATATAAAATAAAATAAAACATGCGCAAAAATCCGTAAAAAAGTGTTTTATTCAAACTTAAATATTCTCAGGTGCCTTTCCGGGGTACATTGGGGATCTCACCCGATCAGCCAAAAACTTTTATATAATGCGATTGTACGAAGTCACTTCGATTATGGAAGCTTTATACTGGAGCCTTGTAGTAAGTCGGCATTAAGTAAATTAACATTGATCCAGTCGAAGTGTCTTCGCATAATTGCAGGTGCTATGCGATTATCCCCTATAAATGCCTTACAAGCTGAATGTTTTGACCCACCCCTACATCTTAGGCGACAGATGATGAGTGATAGATATCTGATAAATATTTCACAATACCAGGACCACCCCCTTCTAGGTAAACTTGAAAAATTAAACAACCTTACTTCTAACTCCGCGTATTGGATTAATAAAGATGTTCCTCCTCTGGTCAAAAGCTACAAGGACCTTGTCTCACTCCCATCGGCAGTAGCCAAATTGTCAAAAAATGCTCTCTTTGAAGTCTCTTTTGAGGCTTTAACGTCCCAACCCCGCATTCTCCTAGATTTTGGAATCAAGGCAACCTTTGTAAAAGCTGGCCTGACTGGGTCGCTTTATATTCAGATGCATCAAAAGTAGAGAAGAGCGGTAACGTAGGTATAGCAATTTGGCTACCAAAATATAGAATTATTCTAAGCTTTAAAGGCTCCTCCCTCTTAACAGTAAATTCCGGAGCTATCCTTGAAGCTATCGTATATGGGAAATCCCACCGGCTAAATAAATCAATAATTTTCTTAGACTGTCTCAGTTGCCTGAAGGATATAGCAAAACCTCCCTTTCATTCCAAACATAATTTTAACGTCATTCTCAAAATCAGAGAAGCTCTGCTGGAGTGTTCTAATTCAGATATAGAAGTGGTTCTAGCCTGGATACCAGGTCACAAGGGAATCGAAGACAATGAAGTCGCCGATAACTGCGCTAAAAATGCCATTACATCTGGCATCGAATATGAAAACACAATCTTTGCGCGAGACCTACGAAGTAACGCTAAATTAAAGATGTGGAATATGTGGAATGGAATATACCAAAGGTCCTTGCGTAATAAAGGCTCACAATACGGTAGCCTACAACCTGTTATTCCAACCAAACCCTGGTTCTTCTGCCACAAACAAATCCCAAAAGCAATAACGTCCACACTTATCCGATTAAGACTAGGCCATGTATGTACACCTGTGGTCTTGTCTAAGATGAGAATTAGAGACCATTCCATATGCGAGTGCGGTATGGGTGAAGGAACCTTGAACACATCTTCTTCGAATGTCCAAAAATCAACACGCCTCTTTATAGTCTACTAAACAAAAATGTGCATCGTCCAATTAACATTAATTATATGCTGACCCAAGTACACAGTCCCATTATATATATCCTTTGTAAATTCCTAAAACTTAATAATATAAATTTGTAAATAAAGTAACCACGTGTTATCCTTTAGCATTAACCCCTAATTGTACTCTTATTGGAAACTAGACAGGAATGGTGGTGGGCTTTGTGTTGATGTCTATCTGTGGTTTTTGTTACAGATCCTCAAGAGACCTAACGTCAGGTGAACCGCTCATTCTCGTCATAAACTGTACAGTATCTAACGTAACTTGTCTCTTTTAACTCGGACATTGGCAGAATCGTCACGTAATGCGACGCAGCCATATACCCCAAAATTGAATAAAATTGAATCTAATAGCTATATTATACTATTATAATATACTCTAGCTGCTGCAATTTTGATTTAGTTGTAGTAGGGGAGCCCAAGGGGGGATTTCGGGATTTACTAAAGCGCGGCAGATTAATATACAGTAAGATACCTTGTACCCGGCTATTTACTTCCACCAAATATGAGCCTCATTTATAAGGACGCCCGTCAAGGATAAAGGATCAGATTAGTAAAAAAAAATGTTTATTTGAAATTCTTGGGTGCGTCAGATTAAGGTAGAGTGAGTTAGTTACATGCTAAAACGTGTATATTCCTCTAATCAGACAATTTAAGGGTGACGTAAAGAAAGGGGAGGGCTACAAAGTTGAAAAAAAAAAGTCATCTCGACAATCTCGAGCGTGGTTAATTTTTATTTTTATTTTGAAGGGAATAGATCAAGTTTTATGAGAAATATATAATCTGACGATTTCCACAAGCCGAAGTAATAAAAATTAATCAATAAAGTTTAATTCGTGCAACTACGCGATGCCTGTATTCCCCTCTCCGCGTTTCTATTCCTCTCTTACTTTTTCACACTTTTTAATTTGCATGATATTTCTTGAGCTTTTCAATTAATTAAGTTCATGATTTAGAAAAAAAAAATTTAATTGTCAGTTTAGGCGCATCCGTCCAGGTAATCGTCAGATTATGAGACAACACGTACGGGGTATAAAGATGAACCATATATATCTTAATCTGACGCGCTTGAGTATTTCAAGATGGCGATTTTTTTTGCACATTCTAATAATAGTCGCGTGTTTGCGTCACATCTAAACCGTCAGATTATTATATAATAGTATTTTTAAGTTCACTTAACATCCCCTTCGAAAATCTGACGTGCTCGATTATTTTTTTCTTTTTTTCATTTTCAACCTTAACGTAGGACCACCCCCATCATGGAAACAATCAGATTAACATACATACACTTTTTAAAATACGTTGAACATGGATTCTATCCATATCTGACGCGCTCGAATATGTCCATGCAACAGTTTTTTTTACATTTTTGAAAATCTATAGCTGCTCACCCCACCGTAGAAAAGGTATATATCATATGACATTTTTTTTCTTATCATCTAAGCCTCTCACCCAATAAGTCTCTATGACGCTTGAGTAAATCCCGATTTAGCACGGTGGGCTCCCCTACTATTGATTGTCTGAACTGTGAGCAAACATTTAATGCTGACTGATTGACTGATTATTATTGTGTGATATTGCATATTTCAGGCTCAGATATAATGAACCGAGGATTATAGAAACTCATTCTGAACCAGACTTAAATAAAAATGAATCCATTAATTTGCATATGAACATAGAAAGTACAAGTTTATCTTCAAATGGTCCCTCTCACTCAAATTGGGATATAAATCCCAATGGTGATAGTTTTTTAGAAATTGAGAATATGGTCACTGATTTGTGTGACAAGAAAGAGACTGTCAATGGGTTGGACAATACAATTGATATTATAGATTACATAAAGAAAAAAAGACCTAACAAATGTGTTGAATCAACTTCACTCAGTAAAAGTGAACATGTTGAATTAGAAAATACAATAACAGATCAAGATAAGTCAATAATACTGATAACTGAAACTGATTCACCTCAATCAGCAAAATACTACACCCCTGAAAATCCTAAGTTTAATTCTCATCGAAAAACTGAAGATAATTCAATTTCACCATTTACTTTAGAAAATGAAAACTTTAAAACACCTATGAGTGATAATGTTGAATTAGGAAATACAACAACAGATCAAGATAAGTCAATAATTCTGATAACTGAAATAGACTCACCTCTATTAGCAAAATACTACACCCCTGAAAAACCTAGGTTTGATTCACATAGAAAAACTGAAGATAATTCAATTTCACCATTTACTTTAGAAAATGAAAACTTTAAAACACCTATGAGTGATAATGTTGAATTAGGAAATACAACAACAGATCAAGATAAGTCAATAATCCTGATAACTGAAACAGAATCACCTCAATTCACAAAATACTACACCGCTGAAAAACCTAAATTGAATTCAGGCCGAAATGCTGAAGATAATTCAATTTCACCATTTACTTTAGAAAATGAAAACTTTAAAACACGTATGAGTAAAAATGTTGAATTAGGAAATACAGCAACAGATCAAAATAATTCAATAATACTACTAATAGACTCACCTCAATCAGCAACCGCTGAAAAACCTACATCAACACCATCACCTCAAAAAACTGAAGATAATTCAATTGCACCATTAAGATCAGAAAAAAAACTATTAAAAACTTCATTGAAAAAAACTCCTTACAAAAGAAATAAATATGAGCACATAGCAAGCCCTGTTTCCTACTATATTAAAAATTGTCCTGTGACACCACTTTACAAAGTAGTAAGACCAACAAGACCACTGCCTGGAAAATCGTATATTCCTAAACTGGTCAAATTACCACCGACTGGAAAAAGTGATTGTAAAGAAAATATAAACTTACCATCAGTTTGTTATAAAAGTGCTAAAAAGATCAGAGTGGTAAGTACACCTAAGCTAATTGATGATATTTAGTTCTTACACTTCCGCGCACATTACATATTAGAATAAAACACTTTTTTACAGATTTTCGTTTCGACTCCTTTACAGGAGCCGTGATCACATGATCCTGTGATCAGGATTAAATATAAAATAAAACATGTGCAAAAATCCGTAAAAAAGTGTTTTATTCTAAGTGATGATTTTAGCTGGTGGCTTATATTACATAATATTAGTAACTTTCATTTTCTTTGTAGCTTTAATCCCATTGAGAGTTTAAATTTTTATGTGACATAACTGATCCACAATATTACGCATGTATTATACATATAAACCTTCCTCTTAAATTACTCTATCTATTAAAAAAACTGCATCAAAATCCATTGCCTAGTTTTAAATGTTTAAGCATACATAGGGATATAGGGACAGAGAAAGTGATTTTGTTTTATACTATGTAGTGATATACATGTATTTAAATGCCATATTAATCATATTTTTATTAAATTTGTATTCACGAGAGTTTGTTGGCTTTGAATTTCTTGGTAGTCGAATATATCTAACACCTGAAAATATTGAAAAACCAAGTACTTTTTGTGCTGCATAAAAAATGTATTAATTTATTGAAAGCAATATTATCTGAATTGTCATTTAGGCAAGAATTCAAAACATTTGCTGCTTAACTTAATTGCTATCATAAATTTTCTAAACTGACCATTTCAATTTTGTCAACATCAGGCACTGATAAATTTCATAAGAATAATAATATCACAATAGTTTATAGTATATTTGTGCCCTTGATACTGACAGTGCCACACTCTTAAATTGGATTTATATTGGTTATTTCTGAAGATTGTCATCAATATATCAGTCCTTGAAATAATTGTGACCTTTGTCCAGATAATGTATTTACTGAGATAAATTGATGACAATATTAGTCAATAATCCATTTAAAAATCTAAGAGTCAGGGCTTGCCAGAACAAGAGACAGTATCATTCTGGTTGTTAGTGCTAAACCTATGACAAGTATATTTATCAACTATTTTCAGATTGAAAAACCCGACGAAAAGAAGATACCTCCAACACAATGGCTGAAAAAAATCACTTCATCTATACCAAAACCCGTTATCTTAAAACACAATGCTAGAGAATTTAACGTGGTTGAAAAAAAAATAGATACAAATCAAGAACATAGCTTTGCTGACCTTTCACTTCAACAAGCTGATCTCTCGATTTGTACACAAACGTCAGCTTTTAATAAACCTTAGAGGCTTCTGTGAGTATCAATATTATAATTGTAACCGGGGCTGCCACATTTTTATAATTAAAATAGCATTATTTAATGACAAAAAAAAATCTCCATTTAACTCAGGCAATTGATAAAAATATGTCGACTTTGGTTACCCCATAATCGATTTAGCTAAGTAAGGATTCCTATAAAGTTTTAGCCCAAAAAACAAGGTAGCCCGTAAAATATGGGGCATTTGGCAACTCTAATTGTAACACATAATATATTTGAATTAAATTGAATTGAAATTGAATGTTTTAAATATAAAATAATATTAAAATAAGATTTTTATTACTTCAGTTTCCAATCAAAAGAATTCGGGATTAGGTTTGTATAAGAATAAATAAGAAAAGCTAAAGAACTGTTTTTAATGTTTTCGGTAGGTTTTAGGACTTTTAGGTGTAAGAGGTCATAGTCTTATTACTAGAAACAGGACAAGACAAAAAAATCCCTAACTATCGTATCCCGATTTTCTGGCGCATGAGTAATGGTCTTTAAATTATGTATTTTGCCAAGTTTGAAGTACACACACAACACTATCTACCGCATTATCGCTTTTTTACAAAAATTAAAGAAAAAGTACCTGCCGTTAATGAATTGTTCGAGGGCAACGTGCGTATATGCGAATAGCTAAAGGGATTTATATTCTTAAACTAAGGCGAGTGAGCAAAACAGAGCGCGAACGTGCATTATGGTTTAACTAACTATAGTATAACTGGCGCCACCACCAAAAGCAGTATTGCCAGACCGGATTTTTAAGAAATGACGAGGTTAGTGTTGGTGAAACTGAATAAAACGAATGTAACGTCATACAATTAATTTACCTTTTTACCATACACATTAAATTACTGTGTTAGGTACTATATAGGCTCCCGGTTTATTTTTAAGCCACTTTTCGTAAAAAATAAGCCTGTTAGCATGTCACTTGAAAGTCCGTTTCTAATATTAGTTTTCATTAGATCGATCGCAGGAAACAGACTCTCGACATTTGCATTGCTATGTGGCTATATTATTTTTTTGTAAATTTGGGCCGTTGACAACACAGTAAGTATATATGTTCCCAAGCACTTACTGGTTAATAATACATCATTATTGCGCACTAATATGCATTTAAATAAATAGTTATTTTTATTTTATTTCATAAATTACTATTAAGCAACATCATTTACGAGTTTTTAACCCAAGTTAAAGCACTTGTGTTATGGAAATAGAAAATAAAGCACCACAGCACTCAGCCCAGATCGAATATATAAAAGTTCGAATAAGTTAACTACACAAACTTTAAATTATCCCAACAATTTTCCCTACCCTAAATGACCCTTCAGAATGAATATCCACCACAACACAATTTTTAATAAGAAAAACCAAACCACCAAAGTCTCTTATCCCACCAAAAAATTTAGTGTTGTTTATTAAATAATTTTGTATATTATTACATTGATTATTGAAATAGAGGCTTAACTCAATATTCAAAACATGAAATTCATTCGGATTTGTAGCGCTATCTCTATTCCGTACATAGAACTAGTAACAACATGGGGTCATTAGGCGCCAACATTTAAATTCCAATATTTTAAGTAACTAATTGCATGTAAATGAAAAGACTTTTGATCCTAAAATATTTTAATTTAATATGTTTGACAAGTTTTGAAACAAGTTCATTATTTGAATAGTCCACATCCGTTGTGCCACTAATATGTATTTTTATTTATATCTTTCCTAATGGAGTCTTATCTCAAATTGCACTCAAAGCAATCAATATAATATAATATACCTAGTCCTGTTTCGAAATGCGCACCTAATAATGCTGTGTACACAAAGAAAAACGTCGTTTGTAGGTGTAATAATGTCAACTCTTTAACACAAAATCGCTAGCAATCACACATCACAATAATTGTTATTGTAAGGTCTTCCACTCTTCGGCCGTATACAGAAAGAAAGCAGGAAACTTATAAGCGCTTACCGCCGCTTGACAGCGCTGGTAACCCGCGCAGGAAAATATATGAACGCGCGCCGATAAGCACTGAACGGTGCCAACAAGTTCCGACAAGTTGCAACACGCGCTGGTCAGCGCTGGTCAACAAAACCAAATCATCGTCCGATGAGTCCGACATTTTGCTTGGTCTGCTTCAACCTGCTTCCTTTGTGTAGAACGGACCAGCGCTGACAAGCGCCGGTAAGCGCTTATAAGTTTCCAGCTTTCTTTCTGTATACGGCCTTCTATGCTATGTTCGACAGCGTCCATAATGATCTCTATACAATTTAATTTAACATTTTACAAGATTAAATACAATTTTTTTTAACAATAAGCACAGTTCTCAATAAGTTGGTATGTTGTTCTATGTTACATTAATTTCACACACATCAATTAATAATAATTTGTTTTAATTTTAATATTGTATTTGTTTACACTTTTGATATTGTTACTTGCTTAGCTTGTCTTCTCTTTGTGCGAAAATGCGAACATGAAAATTGTAGTTTACAACCATTGATCTCGGCAGTGGAAACTTTAACCTTCCTTTACCCGCGCATTGGTCTGCTAGACCGACAAAACATTTATTTTAATTTTTTTAATTTTTCGGAAATGCTGGCGAGTTGAGGTGTTTGCTAGCTGCCGGATTTGTTACTAACTTCAATTTAGTGCACAGCATGCGTTTGTGCTTAACATACGTGTAGGTGTATTTGGCGCCAATTGGTCCGTGAGACCGACGCGGGTATAGGCGCAACTGTTGGTGTAAGTATTAAATTACTACATTATTGCTTGTTCACTGTTAAAAGATGGCCCATGGTGATGGTATAGCCTGATGAACATAGCAGGTATTACACCTACGTAATATATTTGTAAAACGACCACAGCAAGAGAATTAGTCACAGGGTTTTTAGCGCTGTGTCCTACGATCTCCTAAACTCGCAAATCCTAACTCCTAAATAATATCTTTGTAGGTTTTCTTAGAAAAAAAAATTAAAGAGGACTAAATATTCGGCCCGTGACACCACGCGCGGGTATAGGTGTTACAAAAATTGGCGCGGGTATACGAAGGTTAAATAAGCATAATAATCTAATCAGACACCATAAAATGTCGACTATGAGGAGGTTATCCATTTGACCAAGACCAAAACTAACTTTCAATTCATTGTTCAATTCCTAGGTATGATTAGAAATTTTACAGCATAGTGTGTTACTTAGAAATGCTTTTTATCACACTTTTTTCGTTAACTGAACCATATTTTTAACAGATAGAAAACAGTTTAAACAGAGTAAACTCATCTAGTTCTGTGATATAAATTTTGACGCCTAACATGGTGAATTCAAGGAAACAAATAACGATCTTGAGCTTAGTGTATAAAGTCAAATTAGTCAAAGTTTTGGCTCAATGAAGTGAGCGAAACGGCAACAAGAACAATTTTGTCAGTTTGCGCGCGAATTACATCGGTTTAGGCGGTTTCTTGTAGATCGTAGAAATAGTATTAATAACCGTAGAAATATTAGAGCCATTTATTTTTATTCCACAACTGTATAAAAAATACAATTTTAATAAAGAAATATGCATTCATTGTTATATATAACATAAAATTCAAATAAATGTATTTTTCAAATTTCTAAAATAAGTGAGTAATACATAATAACACTGTACTTTACATAACATTACGAATAGTTACGAAAATAAGTACCTATATACTTTCTGCAACAAACACCTAACAATCCTATGGTAAAACTCGATATGTACAAATATTTCCCTTTGAAACAAGAAAATAATAATACTAAGAGCATAAAATATGTAAAAATTATAAACTGAAACGGCTGTTTCATCTTAATCGATTGCCCAAACATTTGTAGGTAAATATGTTTCTTTCAAATACGGGAGGATGTTCCTCTCATTGATGAGACAACGCTGGCCTACAGTGTAAAGTTAGAAGGGTACTAGAAAATTTCGACGAGTGTTCACAAGGCACGGTAGCTCAATTGGGAGAGCATTGGATCGGACTTCCAAAGGTTGCGGGTTCGATTCCCGCCTGAGAATTCACTTGTGAGACGAGTCGATTTTTTCTTGTATTTTCTATTATAATAATTTATCTTATAAGATAGCATTGAAAAAATGCATGAAATATGTAAAAATTATAAAAGGATATTAGAAGGTAGCTTATGGACGGTCAGGAGTGTAACGAGGCGCCATAGCTATATTGGCGACTCGTTGCTTTCATTGCGCTCTTCTCTGGCCATTTTTCATATTTTCTTTTCTCTTCGTTTCCTATTTTAAATTTACTGTCTGTCTCTGTTTCCTATTTTAAATTTACTGTCTGTCTCTGTTTATTTGTTTTGTTCGAAGTTTATTCTTACCAGAGTCAGCGCGTAGAGTGGTTGACTCACCGATAACAAATTATTTAAATATATTTATAGTGCTGAGCAGTTATAATAAGCTCACAAGTATAATAATCTCATAAGCATAATTCACAAGTTTCCTGTATATATATTCTGTACCACCAGTTCCTGTTTATAAGTCTATAAGTTTCTTTAAGGCACTATTTTGTGCCTTAATTCCTTAAATATAAAACAAGTGACCTAAACGAGCTTTTATTTCTCCGATTGCACCCCGTCACAGGAGGAGGCTTTTAGCTGCCAATAGCAGCAGTTACCGTCCTGCCCGAGACCTTAAATTACTCCGTGAGCACCTTGTTGCTCGACTTCAGTTTGCGCGAAACTGTGCTTCTTGGACTCTAGAGGACTGTAACATATTGTTTTCTGATAAAGCTAGAATGTTTTTGTGTGGAGACGACCGACGCTGGCGAGTGCTGCGAAGACCACGGAAACGCTATGTGGAAGTGTGTTTAGAAAAAAATTATCCTTATAGTGGAGAAGCCGTAATGTTTTGGGCAGCAATTAATTCAACGGACTGTAAAGAGTTAGTTCGCATAGAAAATGGAATATTAAATGAATACCACAACATGACGAAAGCCCTAATGCAACATGCACAACCCATACTCACTGCTCCTGATGAAGATTCCATTTTAATGAACGACAATGCTCGCTCACACTATTCTGGCAAAGTGGAAGAGTACTTGCAAGAAGTTGGAATCCGTCTTTTAGATTAACAAGCTTGAAGTCCTGATTTTGATCCAATTGAGCAAATCTGGGATGTTCTTAAAAGACGCGTACCTACGTTCAGTGCAAGCTGATCTACAAAACACGAGGGAGCTAAAAGGAGTCAATGCAGAAGTGGGATCGTATTCCCATAAAACGTTAACAAAAATATCGCGGAAAGCATGCCCAAAAGAATTCAAGTGATTTTGGCAAGAGGAGGTCACACTCGTTATTAAGTGTCTACATTTGTATCTTTATTTAGTCAAAAAATAAACTAAAGATATGATATTTTTATTGCTGACCACTTCCTATTATTTGGACATCTAGGTACATCAAAAATTGATGAAAAAATTGCCAGATTTCACTTCACGTCTAATAATTTAAACAAGTGACTACGTCAAACGATTGAATTTAATAAACTGAAATTGAAATTTAAACTAAAATTTCCTTAGGTACCAGTTTTTTGCAAAGGAGTGTATTTGACGCTGACTGTATCACTGTACGTAACGACATATGTACTACTAGCTGTTGCCCGCGACTTCGTTCGCGTGTGATTGATTTTATACAGGCTTGTTAACTGTTATACAGCAAAAAAATAAAACAAAAACATAAAGTTTTGATTAATGCGTGATTCATAGATAAAAAGAAAATGCAAACAATTGGACACAGATTATTTTCCAACTTGACCTGGCCGGTGATTGAATCCGGATCCCTGCAGGCCAGAGGCACTTGCGGTACCATAAATGACCACTGTGCCACAGAGGTCGTTTGATCGACACGATCAGCAAAAATAATTCGTTCGATAATGCGTTTGATGTGGTTTGGTTCGGAACACAAACAAACAGTTTGGTTGATTTACACGGAAGAAAGCGACACCGTGTGAGATACAGCCGACGCTGAGGTCCACGCCGGCAAGACGTAGCGTCTGCACTTGGGCTTTGTTTATTGTCATTGCATAACACAAACTCACCGGGAACTGTACACGTTTGAAATGGAATGGGTAATTATTGCGAATCAGTGAAATTGTGGTATAAAAACTCTCTCAACGACGCCAAAATCTTCGCTTCTATTATACAGGGTTATTATATAAACACCATCCAAATTTTTTCTAGGCATAAGATATCATTCAAACACTTCATTTATGAAAAAAAATTGGGAGGTAAAATTTCCGCAAAAAAAAATTTTGTCCGAGCGAATTATTACAACAGCTGGTTACTGGCAAAATAGGTACTTACAGTTGAACGACCGACCGCCCGAAGCGCCCCACCGAGCTGCGCGCGCAAGTTGTAACGACATCGGCGCAATGAAATCAGTCAGCCGCGGACTTTCCGCGATGTACAATGTTGCGTTCACGCATTTACGTCGCATAATTATCTACCTAACGAAATGTGTTCACACTTGCAATTGAAATCGAGGGCGAAATTGAACGGCGGGTTTATGTGAAGAAGGCCCAAAGCCTCGAGAACTTAAATATAAATATAATCCGTGCATTTAACGAAGTGACAAAGTGAAAAAACAAGTAATACAATTAAAGACAATGTTCATAAACGTGCAAGACTGTTTAGAGAGAAATTACCTACACTTTAAGGTAAAGTGATTGTTTTCAAACTTCATGTAAGTTCGCAAGGCTCGGTAGCTCAATTGGGAGAGCATTGGACCGGATTTCCAAAGGTTGCGGGTTCGATTCCCGCCTGAGATTCACTTGTGACCCGAGTCGATTTTTTCTAGTATTTTTCTATTATAATAATTTATCTTATAAGATCGCATTGAAAATGCATAAAATATATAAAAAAATTATAAATCTAACATGGCTGTTTCATCTTAATCGATTGACCAAACATTTGTAAAAATGTTTCTTTCGAATACGAGAGGATGTTCCTCTCATTGATGAAACAACGCTGGCCTACAGCGTAAAATCAGGAAGGTACTAGAAAATTTCGACGAGTGTTCGCAAGGCTCGGTAGCTCAATTGGGAGAGCATTGGACCGGATTTCCAAAGGTTGCGGGTTCGATTCCCGCCTGAGATTCACTTGTGACCCGAGTCGATTTTTTCTAGTATTTTTCTATTATAATAATTTATCTTATAAGATCGCATTGAAAATGCATAAAATATATAAAAAAATTATAAATCTAACATGGCTGTTTCATCTTAATCGATTGACCAAACATTTGTAAAAATGTTTCTTTCGAATACGAGAGGATGTTCCTCTCATTGATGAAACAACGCTGGCCTACAGCGTAAAATCAGGAAGGTACTAGAAAATTTCGACGAGTGTTCGCAAGGCTCGGTAGCTCAATTGGGAGAGCATTGGACCGGATTTCCAAAGGTTGCGGGTTCGATTCCCGCCTGAGATTCACTTGTGACCCGAGTCGATTTTTTCTAGTATTTTTCTATTATAATAATTTATCTTATAAGATCGCATTGAAAATGCATAAAATATATAAAAATTATAAATCTAACATGGCTGTTTCATCTTAATCGATTGACCAAACATTTGTAAAAATGTTTCTTTCGAATACGAGAGGATGTTCCTCTCATTGATGAAACAACGCTGGCCTACAGCGTAAAATCAGGAAGGTACTAGAAAATTTCGACGAGTGTTCGCAAGGCTCGGTAGCTCAATTGGGAGAGCATTGGACCGGATTTCCAAAGGTTGCGGGTTCGATTCCCGCCTGAGATTCACTTGTGACCCGAGTCGATTTTTTCTAGTATTTTTCTATTATAATAATTTATCTTATAAGATCGCATTGAAAATGCATAAAATATATAAAAATTATAAATTCATGTAAGTGTATTTTGTTTGGATTTTTAATTAATTATTTTGTTGGAGTAAAGCAAAATGTGTGCAGGGCGGCTAAGACTTGTGAAATTTTTCACAAAAATATTTTTAGAACTATTAATTATACATTTCTTTATCCTATCGTGTAAAATAGACAAAAATAACTTAGGTAGGTAGGTACTAAGGTTTTGGCACAGCATTTCTTTTTTTGCGATTTTCGAATTGCCTTTGCGATCCCTGTTTTTTTAGATTCTGTGGTTAAGAAACACCCTTTGCTTTACTCCAACCAATTATTGTACATAAGTTGATTAAATTTTAAAAAATGCGACGTAAGTGCATAAGGTGTGGCTTACTTTTATGTTCATTTTTTATTTATTAAAAGTGTTATCGATTAATATTGTTATAATCAAAGAACAAATCAACTTATCTCTTCTTCAATTTGACGTTCCTATATTTTTTCGCTTAAATTTGCAACTTATGAAAATCATTGTAATGTATCAATTAAATACGGGAGGGCGGAGCGGGGGTCATGTAATCATCTGCTACAACACCGTGCGTAGCGTGACTGTGACAGCAATCGGTAGTTTTCCTCGGATAACTTTGTGTAGGCTTAACTTAATATTTTAGTACTGAGTGATATTAAAAGAAAAAAATCTTGTTTCGTTACTTTCTTCAAAGAATATAATATATAAATTTGGATGGTGTTTATAAAATGGCCCTGTATAACACTGCAGAGAAGTAACTTTCAGTCTTGTCCTATTGTATAATTTTGGGGGACTTAAATTTCTCTACAAAATAATTGGGACGCCAGTTTTTAAATTAATCTTGTGTGCTGGAAGTTCAGGAACGCTCAGAGAATTAATAAATTCAACGGGATAATTGGTAGCGTCATCTTGCTCCATTACTCTGTTAATAGAAGTATACTCAACTATCTCTTCTTCAACTTTTTTGAGTATATCTATTATATTGATTCTTGCGACTTGGTTATTTCACGGAGTCAAAATTGCTCTTTCGCAAAGCCATGATTTGTTATTTGATTTTGTTCACCATACACGGAAGAGATAAGTTCTTCAATTGAATTAACAGTGTGGCAGAGATTTTCAGATAAAACTATTTGCCCTTCTTCTTCCGGATATGTCCCTTCGTCAATTTTTAGCAATAAATCAGAAAATTCCTGCGCATTTGTGTTGGCTCCTGTTCGCGCTCTCATGTTCACTGTTAAGTGCATCTTTGTGACGTGTCGCCAAAGACTTGAGCACTTTAAGCATGCTCTTATCTCGTCGGTTTTTGTTCCCAGTGTTACTACTGGCAACGTTTGTTTGACGGATATCTCTGATAAATGATATGTATTTATTTTGCTGAGAGTTCTATCAACTGCTTCTATTGCTTTTCGATGTGCCACAGTGTACTCGTCCCAGATAATTAAACAGCAATCGCGTAAAACCTTCGCTTTATCACTGCTTCTAGACATACCACATACAGGATGTTCACTTATGTCCAAATTTATGGGGATTTTAAACATCGTATGAGCAGTTTTACCGCCGGATAACAAAGTGGCTGTTATTCCAGACGACGTCACAGCAAGAGCTATTTTGGCTTGAGCTCGTAATTGTGCCAAGATTATTTTAGTGAGAAAGATTTTTCTCGTCCCACCGAAACTTTTCTAGATGCACCCCATCTAGAAAAATAATTTCGCATTGTCAATACTGTAACATACATAGTCGAATACAGTGCGCTATTCTACAGAAAGACTGTTCAGTTCATAATGTGTCAGCTAGTTCAGCTGGATCATAATTTATTTCCGTAGCGTATTAATTCGTTCCCCTTCTATGGTCGGCGCTGGCAAACCATATTGAGGAAGAGAATCACCGCCCATAGAGGTAACTAAATCTTGTAAAGCTACTATGCATTGATTGAAAGCAATATCTCGTAACCTGTGGTTAAGGTCACCGTCAATATTTTGTCTTATATTCCTAAAAAAGTATTCCGCTAATCTTTCTTGATATTTTTGCTACAATTTTTCAGCATTCGAAAGACCACAAAATACCAAAATACAGCAAATAAATGACGCAAGCGGTGTGGACTATCACTGACGCATGCATCGGCTAAGGCATTACGCCTTAGCCAATGCTGGCCATCGTCGAGTAAATGTCGGGCTGTTCAAGATCAGTCAGCCACGTGTGTGTCAGGCCACGCATTGAATAGGGATCCGTAGCAATTTTTTTTCCCACTGAATCCCGTCAATTTTATAGGATTTATGCTTAATTCGAGCGGTACTATAAAGTATCAGCCTAATTGAAGTACATAAGTCGTGTGTATTAATATGTCCAAATTACTATGGTTTTTTAACTACACCACGGGAACCCGTTAATTTTCCGGGATAAAAATTTCATTGAAATCGGTCTAGCCATTTCGGAGATTTGCCCGTACAAACAGAGAAACAGACAAACAGACAGAGAAACGCAAATTTCTCTAATCGCATGCGTCCGACAATGACGTCTGCCCTCACGTGTCTGCCCGTTCGGGTAAGCATAGTTAGATTCGTGCGCTCCCCCACCACACGACAGCGCCGTTGCCTGCCGCCACACTTCGGCGAATGTGCGCGACGACGACCGACGGCAGCGGCGGCGATGCAGAGTATTCGTTAAAAGGAACTTTAACTTGAAAAGCCAATTTTTTTTTAACTTGATACACCCAAAACTTCTAAATATTATGTTCCTAGGTTCAGTGGTTAAAATTTTGTATACAAAAAGTTTGGCTTCGTAGTTCCCGTTCCGAATCCGTTCCGTTCCGTTCGAATTTCGGGAATTCCGTTTGTAGAATTTCACCCCCACAGTGGTAAAAATTTCAAAATGCTAGAACAAACGATTTTTGTTTCTTATTTAGTGCCTAAATACAAAATGTAATGTTTTTATCTTCAAAATGACGAACTTCATACAAACTTTCAACCCCTATTGCATCCCCTCACAGGTCGAAATTTCAAAAACGCTACAACAAATTGTTTTTTTATTTCTTATCAAGTTCCTAAATATAAAGTTTCATAGTTTTATCCCCAAAAATGACAAAATCCCATACAAACTTTCGACCCTTATTTCACCCTCTCACTGGTCGAAATTTCAAAAACGCTAGAACAAATGTTTAATTATATCTTATCAAGTGCTTAAATATAAAGTTTCATGGTTTTATCTTTTAAAATTAAGAAATCCCATACAAACTTTCAACCCCCATTTCAACGTTTTCATCCCTTTTTTTCGCAATAAAAGGTAGCCTATGTTCTTTCTCAGGGACTAAAGATTGTCTGTGCCAAATTTCATCAAAATCGGTTGAGAGGTTTAAGCGGGAAAGCGTAGCAGACAGACAGACAGACAGAGTTACTTTCGCATTTATAATATTAGTAGGGATAGTTATTATGTACTTTTTCACTACAACAAACTTCGTAAGGGTAAAGTTATTTATGAGTTATGATGATACTAATCGCCCTTCCATAACGACTTTGCATTAAATGTTGACTCTGCTTCATCGCATCGGCCATGACATGTCAGGGGCTAGATCCCCCTGAAAAATAACCAACTAGATACGCCAATGGTGGTTGGGCCATTCAAAAGCGTGCTCACACACTGCAGACTTGTTATCGCGCCTATTCTGTGCCGGCTACATGTTCTTTACCGCGCGTCCCTATATAACTCTTAGTTTGCCCGATAGATGTGAGACTATAGTCACAATGACTGTGGTCTTCCATATTATATCTTTAGACAATTGCTGCCTGGAGGGGTATACATATTACAGTGGACAGGTTGTAAGAATTGGTTAATCTGGCTGGTTTAAAGTAAGTAATTTTTCAATTTAGAGAAATGCAGAATGACCCAGAAAATTTCATTTTTAAGAACTATAATCATAAATAATATGCAAGTTTATCAATCATATCTCATATGAAAATTAAAACCACACAACATGGTTCTATTAAACATTTAAAAAAGTTAAATAGTTGAAATAACCATTTAAGTTGCTACCGGTTGGCGTTACAGAAATGCTGAAGGTCTAGAGGTAAAGTCAACAGCACATCGAAGTATGTAAGATTGAAAAATTTCTCCATTCGATTTTCAGCTAAAATATCTACTAAACACCATGACTGTTTATGATAGATAGATGTGCTGTTGTCATGCTCATGACCATGTGCCATGGTTCTATTTTACAATTTATTAAATCTTTGATGTTTAATCAACTCTGTATTTGATAATAGACGGCATGTTTGTTTTTTATTATTCGGTTTCTATTTTGAGCATGGCAACAACGTGGTGAGAATTCCAATCGTATGATTGAATGGATGGTATCATCCATGTAACATTTTCAGTCAAATTGTGGGCTGGGTTACTTCTAGTTGGTACATCCAATTATGACAGATCAGAAAGAATAAAAATGTTTTCCATTTAGTCAGTACGTACTGTTATTTAGAATTGATTGGATACATAATAACCCCTACAGTCTGCATTAAACCCAACTTACTGAATTCTACAATCAGTTTTAAATAACAAGAATAAAAAAACAGCAAAACATTTGTCTTATTTAATCTCTCCTTATAATTTTTTCTTCATAATGACCTATTTGATTGACAGAGGCTTCATAAGCATTCTCTGACAGTCATATATAAAAATTATAAATGTGGAAATCTATAGGTAGAAGAAAGAAAAACTTAAAGAATAATCATTTATTACAGTTTCAAAATATTAAATACATTCAGTATTTTAGTTAAAATACCTACAATAATGACAATGGAAGTGTTATATGCTAACAAAAGATAACTTATTAGTGCAAAGAGGGAATGTATTAAAGCCAAGTTAGTTGGTTCTCAGCTGATAGTCTCCATTTTGAGTGATATACCTGACCCATGGAAGGGCTTGGTACCCACTCTTTTCAATGATTTTCAAATACCTCACTTGAATGCCTGAGGTTGTAAAATATGGGATCTCAAACTTCACTTGAATCGGTGGCTTTCCATCAACCTCTTCACATTCCACTGATGGCAATCCAAAGTGGGCTCTCATTAAGTACTCCTTACCTCCTGGGAATGATTTTATAGACCAAGTAATAGCATTTTGTTCAGGAGTGTATTTAACACTGCCAATAGTGGTCTTGAATTTAGGAGAATCTGCATCAGCTGGAACTGGTATAATGATTTCAACATTATTAGCTGTTGAACGTCTTTTAAACTGAGACTTAGCTTTGATCATATACTCAACTCTTGAATGAGCATGGCGTTCAATGACAGATTCAATCCAAATCAGCGGCTTAACATGTGTGTTCAATCTGTATGACATCAGTTCAAACTCCCCATCAGGTGGAATGAAAGAAATTGTTCTATCATTTTCAAAACGAGACAATCTCACACACTGGTGAAATTTAACATCTTCCAGTTCAACAGACTTGGATTTTCCTCTACCAGTACTTTCAAAAAGCACTTTGTCATTCAAACCAAGTCTTAATTCTGGCATCCCAGACAGATATACTCTCATTTTTATTGCCCCAACAATCTCGCTTCGGAGAACATTGCCATTTGAATTAGCCAATAAATTAACTGATTCAATAACATCCAAGAATACTTCATTTTTCCTGTATTTGATACCTTCAGATCTCCATGAAACTGCATTGGTAACTGCCATTGGTATTCGGGGCTGCATCTCCAGCTTATGACCTTCTTGTGTAATGTATTCCTGAAGAATCTTGCTGTCAGTTGTTTGGGGATACCCAAAATCAATCAATTCATCTAGCAGTTCATAAATTACAACAAAGTTATCACGAATACTCTCTTCCTCTAGTTCCTTGAAGTATTCTGTCATGACCTCAACTATTTTGTACAAAAATACAAATACAAGAGCAATGTTGGCATTCTTCTTGGTTGTTGATACTATGTACAAATTGTTGGTTTTAATATAGGAGAATGTACACTCACTGGTTTGCAGCAGTGGAGTCAGCATGCCTTCTTCCTCCTTTTCCATAAGTAGGGGCATGAATTTATCAATAACGCCCATATCAACATCTCCACGGTAGTTCCTTGATATAAGGACTTTACCTTTAACGTCAAGTATATATATGGCTGAAGAAGACATCTTGAAACTGAAAAGATAAAATTAGATTAAAAGTTAATTATGGGCTCGTTAAAAACCTGTTTATGATGAAATTACTTAACGTTATCGAGTACTACTTGATGCAATGCTGATTTAAATATACTAGAACGTGAATATAGTTTAACCTTAACACTTACAGATATAATTAAACTGATTTTGTCAATAATAATTACTACATCCTCTTGAAAATTATGCGTAAGAATCCACCATAACGTCAGTCAATGAACACGATGACGCAATTTGACATGACAGCAATTTTTTTTTTAATATGATGATCTGGTAACATAGACCTTTAAGTCATACATGACCATGGTCATGAAAAATTAATTAAAAAAAAAGTCATACATGACAGCAAGAGTAACCTCAGAACATAATATTGTTCTGAGAGAGTAATATCATATATAGGATACCACTCAGAACAATTTATTGTTCAATTCAATACCCTGTACCTAATACATGGGAAAGGCATTTTTCAATGCTAGTACTTCCGATTCCAAGTTGTCGAGTATCATATTCACAGTAAATTGGTTTACTGTATAGTGAAAAATATTTTTTAAGACAGCACTTGATTATAAAAGATAGTTATGATTATACATTCATAACATTGGGGGTACTTATAATATTAAAATAATTTTAATTACCAGTTAGAGATACTTTTACACACACGCTTAATAATAATAATATTAATAATAAATTCTGCTTTATTGCACACACAGATAGGGTATAGAGAAAAAAAAATAACAAAGAAAAGTATACAGACAGGCGGCCTTATTGTTAAAGAGCAATAATAATTATATCATTTTAAATATCAAAAACACTTTTTAACACAGCTGCTGTAAATATTCTTATATTTTTCATAAATATTAGTCTTCTAAAATATTACACACTTAATCACAAGTGGTATAGTGTTAATTAAAATTCGATGTTTCAAACTCTACGTCTGCAAAACAAAATAGATCATTTTTCTCATTTAATTTTCTTTGCTTCTATACTTCCTTTATTTACCTTTATCTTCTTCTTCTTTAGTTAAATGGCGCTGTCCTTATGGATTCCGCCAATATCGAGTTTTCTGCTAAGACATTTGTTACACTGACTCTGCTTGCTTGAGAAGTGTCATGAATGCACAATTCGTTTTCATATTTAAGTGAAATTATAACAATTGTGAAACTGTTGATTTATCTGAAAATCGAACATACACAATATATATGTTATGGGCCAAGTAATTAATGCGGGCAGTATGAATAATGCCCGGGCCAGGTGATTAATTACAATCTAAACTCACCTTTTTATCACATTGCCCGGGCATTATGAATAATGCCCAGTGCCTATTGGGCAGAGTGATGTAAAGCATGTTTAATACTTTCAAATGAATACTTAGTTAGATAGACCGAGCATTACAAGTAATGAAATCAATTATCGGGTAGGGCGCCATTCATTTATTTCGCTAGTTTTTGACCCCCGCCCCCCCCCCCCCCCTGAAATAAGAACAGGTCGACCCCCCCCCTGTTTAATATTTATTACGTAAGAATCTAAAGGCAAAAATGAATACACGTTTGGTTTGTTTTAATGTTTAGTTTTCAAAGTAACAATTTTTAGAAATGTTTATTTGTACTTACAAAGGTACTAATAACTTTTATTTTTTGGTAGAATTAACTTTGATTTTAATAATCAACTTTTACCTACATAAGATTTGCAGTCCAGGGCGCAAAATCTAGTCGGAAATTGAATCTGACACTGAAACATTTCTAATAATAGGTGTTGCTTCTAGTTGGTTATTCAGGATTATGACGTTGTCAACGTTCACCCATTCGACATCAGCCCCAATGAGGCACAAGACTTCTTTGCCTCGCCTTGAATATATGGCTAAAGCTTTTTCTCTTTCAATATTTGAAATACGGCCATAAAGTTGTTATCCATACTCATCCGAGCGAACCTCGGCACTCGCGAGGTTGCCCGTGCTTTTTCAAAGTATAATTTAAACTTTGCGCATTTTTGTGAATTTACGTAAGAACTGGCGAGACTCCCTCCCACCTCCTTGTAAGAAAAAATAAGACATGGTCGACCCTCTCCCCCCCTAAATCGTCTTACGTAATAAATGAATGGCCCCTAGATTAAAAAAACATGTTTTATAGTTTAGTAACCTAACCTAACCTTTTTTATTTGTTGAGGGAGAAATGCGGCCTTATGCATACTCCTTAGCTGGGCGGCTACGGAGTTATGTGGGGCTCACCTCCGTGCATCCACCCAGTCAGGCCCGGTGGGTGCCCGGAGGCATACACACTAAAACTCTCTCGGTGTGCCCTCTCCTCCGGTTAATAGGGATCCTTGTAAGAAGGCGACCGCGTCGCACCGGACCTAACCTAACATTTTTTTTAAGCTAACCTAACCTAAATCAAATCAAAACAATGAGCCGGAGTGACATCGTACGGCTATTGCAAGATCACCCGCTGCCCCGTTTCGGTCTCTGATTGGGTAGCGCGCGTCACGTGTTTGTTTCCGGCCCAGCTCCGCAGCGCACCACGTAAAAATTTACCTATTAATCACATTGCCCGATCATGATGTAGCCATATTTATAATGCCCGGGCAATATGATAAATAGGTGAGTTTAAATTGTAATTAATCACTTGGCCCGAGCATTATTCATACTGCCCGCATTTATCACTTGGCCCATAACATATATACCGTTGTTAGTGGGTTAATTTAGACAAACAAATTAGAGTCTAATTTTATTGGAGGTTAGGTAATCACACAAAACATAAACGAACGTGGTATAGACATATGTAAGAAGGGATTTAAAGTTAATGGGTCTGGGGATATATGGAGGGAGTAGGTCATACAGGGAACTAGGGAACTAAGGGCATTCAAAGAAAATATGATCAGTTAATCCTTCGTCCAAACCGCATTCACACAAAGATGAGTCCCTAACTCTTATTTTAGCCAGATGAACAGGTGTACAGGATTGACCTAACCTGAGGCGACAAATAGTAGATATGCAAGTTTTAGTCGCGTTTATGAATTTAAAGAACCATGGTTTTACGAGTATAGACTTTTGAATATCAGAGTAATGCTTTTCTATAACACTGCTAGATTTTCTCCACTGAGAGTCCCACGCAAGAGCCAATTGTTGCTTTTCCAGCAAAGTAAGGTCATGGGAGAATAACCTAAAATGCACGTTACATCCATTACGGGTAGCTTCCTTTGCAATAAGGTCAACTGTTTCGTTCCCTTCTATGCCCGAGTGTCCAGGTATCCAGGCAAGGCCCTGCTGGTTACATCTATATAGAGCACTTCTGATGTTGAGTATACACGGGAACTTGGTTTTGGACCTAAAGGGATTAGACAATATAGCCTGAAGGCAGCTTTTGGAGTCCGATAGGATAATCGTCTAGTTAAGTTTATGTGATTCCACATATAACAGAGCCTCAAGTAACCCAACAGCTTCACCGGTAAAAACAGATGTGGCAGGTGGTAATTTGTAATTTAAAATAATACTATATTTAGTAATTTAAAATAAACTTATTTATGGAACAATTAAGAAGTTATAAAGTAATAAAAGTGTTGCCTACTAATTTACTTATTCACTAAAATAACATTTTTACTTCACTTGAAAAAAATCGTCAAATAAAAAGAAATCGTACTTATGCCACGTAGGTAATTAACAGTTATTATATAAATTAAATGTTAAGAACTACAAACGTTTAGATTTAAGTACTGATTGAGTGAGCTGATCTGTGAACCGGTTTGCAGGTCGAGCTCAAAGAGTATGTAATCACTACGTTTTAAGAGACGGCACTCCAGTACTTCAGGCTGAGCTCACTCGAACTGTACCGGAACTAATACCAATATCATAACACTAACTTGCCAGCCTCTGAGCCAGTTTGGCCAACTTGACTATTTGGCACCTTAGTGATGGCAGATTTATCGACTAATTATCGAAAATAGTGTTGTAGCTCCATATCGATAACCTCCATTTCGTGGACCGGCTTTAGAAAATAATTTCAGATAAGAGGTAAGGTAAGAACATGGAAGACAGAAAGATACGAATAAGGATATTGTACATAATATAATTATTCTAAAATCTATGATCGATCTTCCGTCTGCCATATTGTGTACAAAAAATAATACTATGTATAATATAATTACTTTTCTTTATTTTGTTGTTGTGCTTTTTTAATTTTATCTGTAGTATCGCTCTCAGATTTAACAAAGTCATCATTGATAACTTTACATGATTTTCTAATGAACAATTTACTTAAAAAGTTAAATAAATACTCATTTACTAATTTCGAATGAATATTGCATTTAAACCACTTCATATTGCAGCAGATGCTTAGTTGCAAGGTACAATATTGAGCAATATGCTGTTGGTGCAAAATTTTAGTTTCGTACATTTGCTTTGCTTCATTAACTACAACACACAATTCTTTCTTGGGATAAGTTAATGATATCTTATCTTGCCACCATTCTTTAAGAGAAATAAATTTATATAATGGATCATCTAGATTTGGATTTTCTTCTTTTAAAGAAAGCTTACAATCTTCACAGTTAAATTTATCAAGAACTCTTGCAGCTAAATATCCACTAACATATACAATTGGTTGTTGTTCAAAGTTACAAAAAGAACTTTCAATATATTCAATTTCCGATTCGTCAGGCAAAGACAGCAGAGGGTAACAAACATCAGTGTCAATGTTGGAATTCTGTTTCTGTTGTATAGCTTTCTGTTCAGATGCACACTTCGCATTTTTATTTAATTCTTGATGACTTATGAGCAACTTATTATAATCAGTTTCACAATTCGAGCCACGGATGTGTGGGTCTGTTAAACCAGATATTATACTAGATTTTAAAGCTGCATTAAAATGAGTACATGTTGGATTTCTGTTTGTTGCGCTGTGCTGTCTAATGTTCCCGAATAGATTTTCTAAGGAATCTTGGTTAAGTTGGCGTAAATTCAAATATTTAAAATTTGGTTTTTCATTCAAAAGATTCCAAATACTTTTTAATGATTTCAAAGATATTTCCATACCCTTAATGCAACGTACATTTTTTAAACGTAATTGGGAATCTGACTTCAAAAATTTTATTGTGGGAATATACTTTAAATAATAATTCCAAGATTCCTCATGTTTAGTCTTTTTTGATACATTTTCTCGGATTCCTTTTTTTAGATCTTTTGGTGACGCTGGTCCATTAGTGCAGTCGAAAAGTTTGTCCATTTCTTCAACAACAAAAGCTGTTTCCATGATTTCTTCTGAATGAGAATTGTTCCACGCCATCATCTTCAAGACTGCAGCCATCGTGTTGCTTAATGCGTGAGCTGCAAATTTAACACGCATTTTAGTTTTATATGTTGGGTTAACAACTGTTTGATTGATTTTCTTAAAGTTTAAAAAGTTCCTATTTCTCTCTTCCGCTTCTTTTAAATATTGCCATTTGGCCTTTTTCCCTTTATATTCCATAACACCAGCTTGAAAAAAATTATTTCGGACTGATTTAAAAAGATGAGGAATATCAAACATTATAAAAACTTTTTTCTCCTCAACAAAAAAGTAGTTTGCTTCTATAGACAGACCATCAAACTTTTTTAATAAATTCAGGGCACCTATGTTAGTAGGTCCTTGGTCACAAACGGTTGAAACAACAATAAATCCAGCTTCATACATACTTCTCACAATGTTTTTTATCAGTACTACTAATTTTTCACTTTCTATAGTACCTTCAACAAAATAATGAGCCACTGGCTGTTTGAATTTTTGTTTTAAACCTTGGATCATAAAAACTAAAGCATGTCCAGCAATTTTATTTTTTCTGCCCATACTTTCTTCAGAGCCAAGATCAACAAATCCTTCAACTTTATCCAGTGATTCATTATATATCAACCGTTTTTTCAAGGCAATCTCATCAAATAATAAGACACAATACTTATCTTTATCATCCATTTCTTGATCTTTCTTCCTTAAAACATCTATTACCATGGCATGAATACCTGGTTCCATAGGAATTTCTTTTAACATCCTTTGAAGTGTTCTCGTGCTAGGCAATGGTAACATTTGTTGCATGTAGCGGTATGCCTTAGGAGAGCGCTTGAAAATCGAGAGAGCATAGATTTTGTTTCTTAGATCCCAACGATTGCCACGAGGTGCTTTTTTTAAGTTTTTCACTGCATTTTCTACAATTGATTTAAGGACTTTGGAGTCTAACTTGTCAAAATCTAACTTTAAATTTGCCATCCTCCTTAAAGTGACTTTAGACTCCTCTAGTCGTTTTACTAATTTTTCTTCCCTCTTTGTTAAAGGCCTTAAATCTGAAAAAATATAATCCATTTATAATGTAATTCTACTTAATAAGTAGTATTATAATTTAAAGTGGCTATCTCGCTAGTCTACAAGATCTCAGGTATATATATACCTACATATATATCTCATAAATCACACTGAAAAAAGAGCTAGTACTTCAGACTGAAACGAAGTGCTCTTTCACTATCAGGATGGTCTTAAGTATAATATGGGCTACCAGTATTGCTTCGTCTATCGTATTTGCCAGTTCTTGGTGCTCACATTATTTACAAATAGTAGTAAAAGAAGCAAACAATATATTTGAAAAAAAAAAAAATAAAGACAATAAATATACAAATGAATTAATATATAACAATCTCAGATCATTAAAACCAATTATTTGAGAAAATGTTGAAGTGCTATGTGAATCTAAAATACAAAGAAAAAATGTTATTCAGGAATGCAAGCACCAAGTGTTGACAAAATTTCAATAGAAAAAGTGAGCCCAAATGGCAAAATAGCACAGATAAGTGTTACAATTGCATTCTAAAGTACTTTCTTTGTCACAAGGTTACATAAATTTCAATTTACTTACCAATTGCATTATTTGTTTTTTTAAATCTCTTATAGCTCTGAACAAATACTTCATCAGCATCTGGCCTAGACCTTTTCTCTGCAAAATTAAATCTAAGCTTAATATAGATATTTATTTTAGATCTCATCATAATAATATAAATTACTGTTCCATCCAATAAATTCCTTCAACATACATTATGATTAAAGAAATATTATTTC
Organism: Calamotropha paludella; assembly: GCA_927399485.1. Classification (NCBI taxonomy): domain Eukaryota; kingdom Metazoa; phylum Arthropoda; class Insecta; order Lepidoptera; family Crambidae; genus Calamotropha; species Calamotropha paludella. Next base: position 10,216,882 of record OV656803.1, on the reverse strand, counting down.
TGTGGTGTTTTCTGTTAAAGTCAACTACATATATGCTATAATTATCAATAACCATTATGCATAGGTACACTATTTTATGCTGTAACATGTCATTTGTCTCAGGGTTTGACTCGTGACTATTGCAGGGGTCGCCAGCAGTATAGCATTTTGATTAATTGCTATTTTTACCCCCTTGAACCAAAAACAGGGGTTTATAGCATTTTCACTTGAGTATTAGCTATTTTAACCCCCTCGACGCAAAAACAGGGGATTACAAATTCTTTGCTGTACCTAGCTAAATAGTCAGATCATTCCACAGAGTATATACTGTTTTTATAACACAGTTTTCCCAGTGCTAACAACAGCATCCCAAATAGCCATTATGTATTAAATGTTGGAGCTAATTGAATTACATAGTTTCTTTTACCTTCTTTTATTTTATATGTCAGATGTGAGGGAGCTTTAGAAGTTGATGGCATTGGTATTACTTCATTAACACTGCATGGATTGTGATCAGTTGACCGGACTGATTCCCCTGAAAGTTTATAAATGTATTATTCATAAAATGCACCAACATAACTATATAATTTATAATACAGTGACATGATTGTTATTGTTACCTAAAATACTCAACCGAGATACTTTTTGGTATGTTATAATAAAGATAAAAACATTATTTATAAAAAAAAACTGTAGAAAAAAACTGAACAAAGGGCTTTTAGACCAAAATCAAATAACATAACTTTCGCTTTCCAGGTGGTCTGCATTAAACATTAATTAGGCTACCAGTATTGATTTCCCCATCATATTTGGTGGCTGTTGGTGGATATTTATTACTTGATTTGGCTCATGTTAATATAGACTACCAATTAAAAGTTTTATTTCTATCTCTTGAATAGTACTTTTTTATCTGGATAAAAGGTACCATATGTACCCCTGGCAAAGTGTATGCAAAATTTAATGATTATGAATTAAGTATCTAGTTAAGGCGTGAAAGTGTAAAAAACTCACTTTGGGTTTATAATATTACTTAGGACTAAAAGATTTTTAGCAATATGATATCGACGGCGAAGTGCCAGTACCTCCTAACTGAAATTCATCGAGAAATTCACTTTTTTGTCATTTTGAATTAAAATTCGTTATTTGCATGTTTTAATGAAATTTCCTAAGCATAGTTTTAGTTGCAAGCGCTTCAAGTTAAAAAATAAATAAACAAATTTAACAAACAATTTTTAACTTGTCAAGAAATTAAACATTTTATTTAGCTTGTGTATTATTTTGAATTTAGCAATTAGGAGTTATTGGTACTTCGCCGTCGATATATGGGCTATCATTTGCACAATCACATGTTCTTACAATATACCAATTTTCATTAATTGCAATCAATGAACCCGTTCTTAACTTATAGAAGGACATACAGATTTGAAATAATTATTTATATATACCTTGTAATGTTTTATCCTTTTCTTCATTTTCTGCAGTGATAGTTTTAACTGCCAACTTGGAACTACCAATTAGTTCACCTGAAAAATTAAATTTAGAATAATTTTTATAGATACTTTTATGCTAGCACACCTACTAAATATGGATAACAATAACTTATTATTAATAACTCTAATAACAGTTATTACATTCACATTACATTTTTTATAAAAAATGTGAAGACAATGGGGATAATCTTAAAAAATGATTATTTAGTTTTTGGAGTGGAACTTCTTTAGCACCATTGTGATTTATAATGATCAGATTTCTGTGATTATTCTATGTTATATACTGTATATGTACACATGTAAAAAAATGTGATATATATATATATATACTGAATTTTTCAATTTGTACTAACCTGACTTCTTTTCGTAATATGTTTTCACATGCAAAGGAAACTCGGTTAAAATGTCATCAGATAAATATGGTCTAGTAAGTTTTTCAGTTGGCACAGCTGAGTTAAGCAACCGATTTCCTTTTTCGTTGAAGCATTCACTGGCAAAGTGAGTACCACAAATAAACTTATTTTGGTGTAATTTCTCAATTGGCACATAAGCAAAGTCTTCAATGCCTGATGCCTTAACCCACAATCGGCATCTGAAAAAAAGTTCGTCAATTTCTATTACGTTCTTTCTATAAAGAATATGACTTAGATGAAAATAATTGTTCTTTATTTACATGAAAGTTAGAATGACAATAATATTAGACAAATATAAAGCTTGCTTTCAAATCAATAATTTGTCAATCATGTGGGTTGAATGGGTAATTTGTTACTAAAAATATATATGATATGACTGAACAACAGTAATTTAAGAAAGTTTAGATAGTTACTACCTAGTTTAGACTTACCGATCAGGGTCGAGAGGAAAACTTGCAAAAAGTATGCCCGACTTGGGTAACTGTTGCATACCACAAATCGTACACTTTCTGTAACGCTTAACTTCCATGTTACCTTCAGTTTCTCACCAATTTACACGCAAGAAAAGCGAGATTACCGGTATGATATTAACAGAGACGGAGAAAATAATATTTACACAACAATCTCTGCACAACACAAGACAATGTAACAGGAAAAGCACAAAATAAAATAGGTGCAATGGTCTCTAAATCACACATAAAGTGAAATAGCGAATATTCATCAGTTTGAACTTTTGAATAAGTTATCTCAAAACCAAACGTCAGATAATGAGATATCGGCCATTTTTTCCAGTACCGCCATCATTAAAATGTTAAAATGTTCGTTATTTTAGGTTGGTATTAATCATGTTTCAGGTCTTGACGAAACCTCTTCAATGAAATAGAGACCTTAACTACAAAACAATAAGAGAGTATTTTAAATAAACTAATTTCCCGAGGATTCGTTTCAAGGCACTGTCGACCCACTGGTCGAGCTCGCACGTGTGAACCGTGAGCTGATTTGCGGCTCACAGTTTTTTGTTGAGTTCTCAGAACAATAACTAATAGCTTTAGTTATTGTTCTGAGGTTGAGTTGCCCTAAGAACAAATATACCAATTGAGTCAACCTAAGCGTTCTGTCAGCGTACACTTTTTGTAAATTGCCAGTGATGGTGATTAGTCGATGAAAGCTCGATAGACATTTATCCTTACTAATATTATAAATCGGAAAGTGAGTTTGTTTGTTTGTTTGTTTGTTCCGCTTTCACGCCGTAACTACTGAACCGATTGCTTTGAAATTTTGCAGACGTAAAGATAAAAGTCTGGATTAAATAATAGGGTACTTTTTATCCTGGAATAAATTTATATTCCCGAGGAAAAACAAAAATATTGTTTGCTTGATGGATGGATTGTAGATGGCGCTGTGTGTCGTTTAAAACAAGGTAAAATATTGCAAACGAATATAAACATGTAAATTTAGAAGCTAAATGATACGATAATGAATCCCCGAAAATGAGGAATTCCCGAGGGATGACGTACAATTTGTTTTATCGTCTAAACTGTTTTTTTTACATCTACTTATATGTTGCAAACGAATATGAACATGTAAATTTTGAAGCTAAATGATACGAAACTGAATCCTCGAAAATGAGGAATTCTCGAGGAATGACGTACAATTTGTTTTATCGTCTAAATTGTTTTATTTACATCTACTTATCCTGAAATCACTAAAGTCAACGAATTACTAATTGGTATAAGTATTAGTTACGTTATTTTGTTCTTGAGGTATGCGATAGATGGCGCTGGGTGTTTTTTAAAACATGGTAACGATGTGTTTTTTAAAATACATAAGAAGTGGAATGATAGCTTACGATATTTATGATAAACTAATTGTATCCAGCGTTACATCGCGCTTCTTAGATTTTTCCGTGGGAATGAGAAGTTTTCTTATAGTTGTGCTTTATACTGCAATATAACCGAATTCCACGCGGGTGAAGCCGCGGGCGGAAAGCTAGTTATTAAAATACGTCAGTTTTATAAATTTTACAATCTTGTAAGTATTATTATATTGAACACTTCATTTGGTTATCACATAAATAAAAAAATATAACTTCAAATTGTCACTGATTTCCGAGACAAGTTGAATTTATTTTATACATTTACTTAATACATACATATAATCACGTGGTGCACTCTAGGCAACATCCGTGAAGACAGACGGTTAACATCGGAGATAGAGGACAGCAGTTCCTACACGCTTCTGTTATCAGAGGTGGAAGTTGGAAGGAGGTTCATCAATGTTCAGTATGAGCACATGTACGGGCATCAATAAATAAGATGGTATTGAATAAGATTTTTAATACCAACTTGTTTTATTTACAAATCAACAATCTAGTTGCCTAGGTAACGACACTTGACATGATATGACTCTATTACACTCTCCGTCACGAGGAGCTGACTGACGATCGAATGACTTCTACAAGTGTCAACAGCTTTGAGAGCTGTGGATGAGGCAGTGCCTTGGTCAGTACATCAGTATCCATATTATCAGTCTGCGTATACTGCCCCATCACCCTCTCATTTTACACGCAGTTTCTAAGGAAGCCTTCTTTGATGCTGATATGAATCGAACGCTTGCCATTTATTGAATTACTCTATAGCTTTTGTGCTGCCTAATTATCATTAAAGACAGGTTGCTAGCCTTTGGCTGTTCTAATATGTGGATCCATTTCGTTCTTCTTTTTTCTGTTGTAAGAAATCTATAGACGACGCAATAGTTTTTAGTAAATACTTTTTATACTATTTGTCAAATGTCAATGTAAATTAGTTATATAGAAAAAAAGAAACAAGTGTCATTCATTATATTATTATAAAATATTTGCCGATTTTTTATTCGCTTACGTTGGCCGCTCTTCCGAGAAATAATTTAAACATTAACGCCTAATATTGTATCAGCAACAGTGGTTTTTTTGGTCTTCGAGTCGGATACGAACATAGTTATGTTTAAAACTCCACCGTGTAGTGTAACTACACGGAAACAAAAGCGTCAGTTGGAAGAACGCAAAATGGTCGAACAACAGGCCAACAATATAGCGGAACCTATGGACCAATCAGTTCCCGGCACCGATAGTTCCAAACAGCCGAGGGACTTGGAACAATTGAAAGTCGGCACAAAACCCACAAAAACTCCCATCGAGTCCGTTAGAAGTATTTCTATTAAAACCAAACGATCCACATCGTCATCCATTGCTCGACGGAAGCAACTGGAATGGGAGGCCGCTGAAGCTAAGGCTCAAATTCGTCTAGCGCTCATCGACAAAAAGTTGGAAGCTGATATAGCCCAAATCGATGCTGAGGAGTCACAGAGTGAGCCCGACAGCGAAGTAAGTGAACACGTACTTTATAACAACACGCATGCAAGAGTCGAAAATTGGTTAAACAAAGATAAGGTTGAACCCACCTGCACTCCTCGGCAACAGCCGATAGTACCACTTGCCGGCAACGTCCATGCACCTATTGACTCAATACAACAATTGGCACTTACCTTGAAGGATATGATGACAACCTCGTCAGCGCAGCATGAGGACTGTCTGCTCAGTCGCCTTACTATATCGCGTGACTTACCTCCATTTGGCGGCGATAGTGTTGAGTGGCTACACTTCAAAGGTGCGTATGATGAATCTACACGGTTGTGCAAATTGAGTGATACTGAGAACCTGTGGAGGCTGCGCAAGGCTTTACGAGGTGACGCTAAAGAGGCAGTGACCGATTTGCTGATTGGTAATACATCACCAGCTACTGTTATGGAGGCGTTGGAACTGAGGTTTGGTCGACCTGAAGTTATTGTCATTAACCTTACAACTCAAATAAAAAAGTTACCTGCAATACCAAATGTATACCAGCACGATCTGATTAATTTTTCTATTAAGATTAATAACTGTGTGGCTGCCATACGTGCATTAAATCAGAATGATTACTTGCGTAGTCCTGAGTTGGCATCAGCTGTTTTATCTAAGCTGCCCAGTACATTAACTGGAAAATGGACTGACTTTGCCTGTAAGAATCTATGTGAAAATAAGTCAAAGTTGGAACTATTAGCTGCGTTTCTCAAGCATGAGGCAGAAATGTTATCAATATTTGGAATATCTCAAGTACATGAACCTAACAAGACAAATGAACTATCAGCGGTTAGAGATCGGCCGAATATGAATAGATATTACACTAAACGATCAGTATTATCAACCACTACTGTTCAAGAAAACATTGTGTGCAAGTTTTGTTCAAAATTAGATCATCCGCTGCCCGAATGTCGTGTTTTTAGACGCGCAATGTGCCGCGACAGATGGAGATTCGTAAAAATACACAGGCTATGCTATTGCTGTTTAACTTCACGGCACGATAGGAAAGCATGCCAAGCACCTGTGTGCGATATTGATAATTGCGGTCTCGCACATCATAAATTGCTGCATTGGAAAAAGCCTACGTCTTCGCAAACGGTTATAGCTGACAACCCAACGAGCCAGATACGCGCCGCGTCCAGAGCGCCGCACCTCTCGACGTCCTCTCCATCGGAGCCCGCGTTGCAAGCTACGGTGGCACATATGGATGAAAAATCGTCGTTATCGGTCATGTTAAAAGTGCTATCAGTTAGGTTACGAGGGCCTAATGGCGTAATTAATACTTATGCTCTGTTAGATGATGCGGCATCAGTTTCTATAATAGACTCGGATCTAGCCACCGAGCTAGGTCTTGAATGTAAGCAGTCGAGTGCTATTAAATTCATTGATGCGTTTGGTCTTGAGGTGTATCAATATGATGCGCCAACCGTATGTGCTCAGATAAGTAACATAAACGATAACAGTTATTATGACATTAAGTTGCGTAAAGTCTCCAGGTTAAATTTACCTGAACAGGATTTGTCTGTTTTTAATAATTTAGATTGTAGTCATTTGTCTAGTGTTAACGAAAAAGTTTGTAAACGTCGTGTACTACCGCGAATACTTATTGGAGAAGACAATTATTATTTAATCGCGCCGCTTGAAATTATTCACGGCAACCAACACATGCCATATGCATCACGTTGTAAACTAGGCTGGTCAATTCATGGGTATTGTGGCCCCACTCACTCCAACGTTGCCAATGTGTTCCACGTTTCTCATAAGGATTCAGGTAACGATGAATTGCATGATTTAATTAAACATTATTTTTCATTAGACTCAATAGGAATTTCAACCGTACGTCGAGAAAATAGTGATCACCTTAGGGCATTACAGATATTGGATGAGACGGCACGTTTTACAGGTAATCAATGGGAGGTTGGTTTGCCATTTAAGAATGACATGTTCAATATGCCTAATTCATATGAACTGGCAAATTCGCGTCAACAGGTTTTAATAAATAAATTTCTAAAGGACCCTGCTTACGCCGAGCGGTATGAAACAGAAATGAAGAAACTGTTTTCAGAAGGTTATGCTCGAGAACTACAGAAAAAAGAACTCTCAGCTGATCACATATGGTACTTACCGCATTTTGGTGTTCAAAATCCTAACAAACCTGGTAAATTGAGGCTTTTTTTTGATGCTGCTGCGAAAGTTAAAGGTACATGTCTAAATGATTATTTACTTACAGGGCCTGACTTGTATAATTCGCTTATGGGTATTATGTTGAGGTTTCGAGAACATGAAGTGGTTATTATTGGCGATATTAAAGACATGTTTCTAAGGGTGAAGATTAGATTACAGGATCAACATGTACTTCGATTTTTATGGCAGAAATCACCCGATGCAGCCATTAAAACATGTGCTATGCAAAGTTTAATATTTGGTGCAACATGTTCACCTTTTATTGCACAATATATAAAAAATAAAAATGCTTTAAAATATGAAGATCTGTATCCAGAAGCTGTTGAAGCGATTGTAAACAGTCATTATATGGACGACTGCTTATATTCTACTCGGAACGCTAGCAAAGCTATACAGTTAGTGCAACAGATTACTCATATTCATAAGCAAGGTGGATTTGAGATGAGAGGCTGGTCAAGTAATAATAAACAGGTATTAGAAACAATACCGCCTGATGCGCTCGCACAAACAGCTGTACAATTTAAGGATGGAGTAATGAATACAACTGAACGTACTCTAGGTCTTTTGTGGCACCCATCAGATGACACCTTTGGGTTCAAAGTATCATTTAATAGGATACCGAAGGAGATATTAGATGGTACCGAGCGTCCTACTAAAGCAAACATGCTTAGTGTAATTATGTCGGTTTATGACATACATGGTTTCTTATCGCCTTTCTTAATTAAAGGTAAAATTATTTTTCAGAAAGTGCAACGTAGTGGTATTGATTGGAACTGCTGCATTCATGCTGATGAACATATAAGATGGGTAAGATGGCTCGATGAATTGAAACTCTTAGGATCGTTACGAATACCAAGATGTTATCTAGATGCGGGAGTTTGGATATCATGCTATCATTACGAAGACAAGGGAGATTCTGTAAGTGATCACACTATTGTATGCACTGAATTACATGCCTTTTGTGATGCAAGCATGAAAGCGTATGCAGCTGTGCTGTATTGGCGTTTTATTCGTTCGGATGGAAAAGTATCGGTTTGTTTCGTGGCGAGTAAAAGTAGAGTGACTCCTTTACGTCCCATTTCAATTCCTAGACTTGAGCTACAAGGGGCATTACTAGCCGCACGCCTCGTCAGCACTATCCAGAGCGAACATAAAGATATAAAGGCGGATAAAAGATATTTTTGGACAGATTCTACTACTGTTCTACAATGGATTCGTAGTGACCCAAGAGATTATAAACCGTTTGTTGCTCACAGACTCGGCGAGCTGGATGAGTTGACTACCATTATAGAGTGGCGACATGTGCCATCTAGCCTAAATGTGGCCGATGTAGCCACCCGTGAGGATGCACCCCCATTACAATATCAGGACGTATGGTTTCAGGGACCTCATTTTTTACGACAGCCTGAAAATAAGTGGCCTGAGGACTCAAAAGGTTATATACAATCGGAAAATACAATTTGTGAAAAAAGGCAAATTAATGTCCTAACTTCCACTTCACCGATATCAACAGCATTTCCTGTACCTAATGAGGATCGTTTTTCTTCATGGAATCGTTTGCTCATGACAACTGCGAGGGTAGGTACTACTTTTTATCAATAAATGTCGACATATTGACACCGAATTAAACCATGAGCTACTTACCAAAGCAGAAGAATTACTGATAAAAAAATGTCAAAGTGATTCATTTAATGCAGAGATTACGTGTTTAAAGCAGAATAAACCTTTAAATAAAAATAGTAGGTTATTAAATTTAACGCCTTACCTCGACAGCGCAGACTTACTACGAGTTGGTGGTCGCATTGACAAGACTGATGGTGTTATGGAGACTGTCAAAAGGCCACTTATCCTCGATGGCCAACATAGATTGTCAAGATTACTTGTGGATTACTACCACAGGCGAGCGCTTCATGGATCTCATGAAATGGTGGTAAATGAGCTGCGACAAACCTACTGGATATTAAAGCTTCGACCGACTGTACGCGCCGTGGCAGCTCGTTGTCTGTTCTGCAAGTATCGACGCGCGGTGCCGCAGCCACAGCGTATGGCAGATTTGCCATCTGTACGATTACAGCATAATCGACGTCCATTTACCTTTACCGGTATTGATTTCTTTGGGCCTATGGATGTAACCGTAGGACGGAGTAGACAGAAAAGGTATGGGATGTTATTTACTTGTCTAACTGTTCGCGCTGTGCATGTAGAAATCACTGAGAGCCTCAGTACTGACGCTACCATCATGGGCTTACGGCGAATGATAGCTCGTAGAGGATCACCGTCCATTATCTACTCTGATAATGGCACAAATCTAAGAGGTGCTGATTCTGAGCTTAAGCGCAGCATTGCTGAACTTGGTGTAGATGCGTTACGAAATGATGGATTGATAAGAGGTATCGAATGGCGATTTATACCTCCAGGTGCGCCTGAAATGGGGGGAGCTTGGGAACGAATGGTGAGATCCATTAAAACGGCTTTACGTGTTGTTCTGAAGGAGCGTGCACCTCGTCCTGAAACACTTGCAACTCTGATGGCAGAGGTAGAAGCCCTCGTTAATAGTAGACCTATTACACATGTATCATCTGATGCCAATTACCCAGAAGCTTTAACACCTAATCATTTTTTAATTGGAACATCGTACAACCTACCAACATTTGGTAAGTACGAAGACGTGGACATTCATCTTCGTAAACAATGGCGATTAGCGCAACGCCTAACGGATATGTTTTGGGCTAGATGGATTAAGGAATATTTACCTACTCTTCTGCCACGTCAGAAGTGGACTAGGGAGGAGAGGTCTCTACGTGTAGGGGACTATGTTCTATTGGTTGATCCAAATTTAGAACGTGGTTCATGGCGGCACGGTGTAGTGAGTGCAGCACGTTCAGGGGATGACGGTCGCGTTCGTGTGGTGGATGTGCGTACGCGCACGGGAACACTGCGTCGTCCGGTTACACGCGTCGTCCTACTCTCATCTGACTAGTGATGTTGGCCATCACTAGGGGGGAGAATTATAGACGACGCAATAGTTTTTAGTAAATACTTTTTATACTATTTGTCAAATGTCAATGTAAATTAGTTATATAGAAAAAAAGAAACAAGTGTCATTCATTATATTATTATAAAATATTTGCCGATTTTTTATTCGCTTACGTTGGCCGCTCTTCCGAGAAATAATTTAAACATTAACGCCTAATATTGTATCAGCAACAAAATCTATAATAAATAATATAATTAATAATAATTGGGAACATCTGACACTCAATTTTTAAAATTAGTAATTATATCAATATCGCCCGTCATCATCTATTTTAAAGTTATTTATTGTATTGACGTATTTAAATATCTATTACGGAACATATGCAAAAATATTGAAATGTCGATGTTGTTTACATCATCTTGAAAGACCCCATCACTAGCTATATTAACGTGAGCTATTATGAAGAAAATTAATAGCTTAATAACCATTTAAATACAAAGAAGTGTAGGTTTTATATGTATAAGCTAAAACTGAGTATTAGCACTATATATTTATCAAAATAATTATTCGAGACTTCCAAAACGCGAAATTCCAATAGAATAATATCAAACCATACTTACTTGTGAAAGCTAAGATGTTTTCCATCCGTATTTTCTATATCACGACGTGAAGAATACGAACTACATCCAATAACGAAACAAGACAATTCGGAAAATAATATATCGCTTATTTGTCTCTCAAAAGCAACGATAACAATGTTAATTTTATTAAAATGTGTCTAGAGCTCAGAACAATAACTAAAGCTATAGAAGCCGCGCTAAAATAACAACACAATACGTTAGTTCGTACTATTTTTACTTATACAGTTGCAAATGTGTAAGAAAGAAATAAGTATACAGATTTTGTTTCGTAATTTACAAGGTCGTCACTAGTTTCCCTTACGTCAGTGATGCAATGGCATCGATATCACTATCGATAAAAATAAAATCAAAAACATACTTAACATTTTTCTTATGCTGTTGGTATGTCAATGACACTAGAACGGACGGTAATGTGTCATAATAAACACATGTAGAATCTTCAATATGAACATTTTATAATTCAGTATTCATGGGTAGAATTTTTGAACCGTACCAATTAATTTATTAGAATTTGCGTAGATCTGGAGAAACCAGGTAGGTACAGTTAAAAAATTGCACCATGTATAGGCATATCCTATTAGGCTACATGTTTATATTTTAAGTTAGACCTCTAGCTCTAGTACATTGGTGAACACTGCATTTAAAATTATATTTTTTATAGGTATAGATTAAAAAAGGGGAAAAAAAAGAAAATTAATCGATTATTTAAATTAAATTGACAAACTATTATTTTATACATATTTACTTATTGTTTACCTATTTTTATATACCACTCTGTCGAGAAAGTATCGGGAAAAGATCAATAATATACAAAATGTTTGTTATTCATCCAAATTTATTTTATCACCTTCAGAAACGATACACTGACGCCAACTTTCTTACTCTTTTCTAATATTTCAATTTGGTTTTTATAATCTGCTACAATTTTCTGTAAATTAGATATCAGTTCAGAGATATCGAAATCAGTATTTGTTTCAACTGTGGTCATAGATTTGGGGCGTTTACTTGGTGCTTCATAATTTCTTCTGAAACCGATAGTGGTTTCTGAAACATAAAAATATTATTGTAAATAAGCTATCATTATTATTTGGAATACACGGTGCCAAAATGTTAATTAAAAATCTGAATATTTATTGGTAGGATCGAAAAAATATTTGACAAAGCAAGACTAAGATAATGTTTGGAATAAAAAAGGAGCAATTTCATGTTCTGTAAATGTAATGTGGGAATAGCATTTGCTTTCAGCTACCGAAATTTAATATTTTTATATGGCTCAAATGGCTGTAGTCTAAAATGTTTCGAACAAATGTGACTGTGCACTTTCGGTGTCCAATTGATCCTTGATATAAAAACTGGTTGGTTGCCTGTAAAGTCGGTATACGGGCGAAAGTTTTACGTGACAAAGACTTTGAGTGGTAAAATAATTTTAATGTGAATATTCATTCGTAAAGTAGGAAGAAGGATGAAATAATAGTAACAATTTAAAACATTTATTTATACAAAGAATTATATTTAAAACATTAATTTATAGGCACGCGTCCCTTCCACTTTTTATGTCTGTCTCTCTCGCTCTTAGGCGGGCTAACCATGCCCGAGTGGAAGGGACGCGTGCCTCTCACTCGCTCTCATTGTAAGCGCATAACGTGAGCGGAGCGTAACGCAGTTTCTTGAAGTGTCACCCGGCAAACCAATTTATAAGACGTTGTCACGTCAATAGTTTTATCTTTAGGAAATCTAAAGCAAAAAGTAAAAACCAAAAATGTTGACATCGATAACAAAAAACACGTCACTATCATACTATCGTATACAAAACAAAAGGCATGAAAATAAGACAATTTAAACCAAAACTCATGGAGAAATCTATTTGTAATATTAATTTACTACAATTTTCTGAATATACCGTTGTTATATTGTCAAAATATGAGAATTTAGAAACAAAACTCACCGATGAAATGATAACACCTCATCCGTATTTTCTTTTCGTGATGTATGAGACTTGCAGTCTGGAACAACACAAGCCATCCTGGACGCGGACTCTAAGATGTCTGAAGCGTCTATATGCACACTTTCCTGTTATTTTATCACGAACTTCCTTGTAAAATAATATAATTTCACGCTAGCCGCTCACAAAGCTCTTCGGCCACTGTAATACGACCGCATTGAATTTGGTCTTACTTCAGAAACAACGTTTATCAAAGACGTACTTTTAATTTGGTAGTATAATATACAACCAAATTACAACCATTTGACATTTGTACTTTGAGAGTTTGTGACAATGACGTGAAAATAAAACCTTACAATTGTTGTCTATTTCGCTCTTACCTATGTATGTTAGATTACTTTAAGTGAATACGAGAGCTATTATACAGTTTTTATTTTAGCGCGGCTTCTATAGCTTTAGTTATTGTTCTGAGGTCTAGAGCTTCACAATCTGACATTGAATGCTACTGTCAACATTATACGACTAAAGAAGAATGGTTAAAATCTCAAGACACACGATACGCGGCAAGAACTTTTCAAATTGTTTCTTAGTTAGATGACCAGAGGTGACCAAATGACAGATTGAATGCGTACACCGTAAATAACTCATTGTTCTGAGGTTAATAAGTATATGATTTGCTTGTTCACTCTCTCACGTTGTTACACCATATGGGGTGAGTGAACTAGATATATTGTTTCTCTTCTCCCACTTTCTTGTGCTGACTCTATTGGTATATTTCTCACATCGAGCACATACCCCAATAGAGTGGTAATATTGGGCTGTCCGCCTCCGCAACTGATTAGTGATATTTCACTTATAAATATTAACGCTCGCTCCCTCTAAAACAGTACATAACCAGTATTGGATCTGTGCGTACGTGTCTGCTTATTCCGATATTTAATTTAAATTAAATAGTTTCATAATGGCGTGCTGTTCTATTCGGTGGTGTGGAAAAACAGCAGGACTTCAAATTATAAAACCGACGGAATAACCTTTTATCGGTAAGTTATAGTTAAAAATTACTTTTTATAAAAAAATGTCACGGCTCAAGTTAAACTGGACAATCAAAGCGAAATGGTTGACGCACGTGTTCAGATGTCTATGCGTCCTGCTTCCACATAACGTAATTTCTCATTACGCCATCTCTTTCTAGTCTACGCTCTCAACACTAGTGTTGCATTCAAAGGATCAAGGGGTGTATCGATATAAATAACATTATTGTAGCTTATTACATATTTTATTCAAACATAAAAGTAATTTTGAAATTATAATATTTGCATTAATGATCTAATTGAAAGTGTTGTGCATTATTGATTATGTAAATCTTGATCGATTATACCGATATATTAGGTATCTAGTGTAGTTAAAATAAACGTTTTTTATACTTTTTTGAATAAATCGGTTTGTAACAAAGAAATTGTTTTTTTTTGTGTTAGCTTTTTGTAGCAATAAAAAGACATATGATGAGAAACAATCAGTCTAGGGTTTCTCAATTCTCGACCATATTTATTTCTCGGAGCATGAGAATTCTCGACCACTATTTCCCGGGAATTCCCGGGTTGACGAGAAATACGGAAATTTTTAAAAATATGTGTGATTTAAAAATAAATCTACGCTTTTTTTTGCAATATTCAACAACATTTATCAATCAACAACATTTATTTTTATTTTCATGTGACTTTAACTTAAGTAAGTATATAAAACTTTAATTAAGCGAAATAAACTCTAGCGAGATCTTTTTTCATTATTTCTAGAAACAATTTTAGGACTAAATAGTCTTTTTCTTTGGAAAAAACAAATAAAATATCTTCTAAAAACAATGTCATCATGACACCACAATAAAATTTAGTACCTTACATACTTATGTAACATGAAACGACAGTTTTTCAATTAGGTACAAACAACGAACAATCAGACTAGCTTTATAATTACGAATAACAATAAGATACAGGTAATTTAGTTTAGTCCAACTTTTCAATATTTGTTATAAATGGAGTTTTTTCGTTACGTAAGTAAACATAACAACGTAATAAATAAATAAATAAATAATCTTAGACTTATTACAATCGCATTTTAAAGTGGAAACTGCTTCAAAAGCTAGCACACTATGTCTTGTTATTATATGGAAATAAGCCTTTAAAAATACGAGGGCATTTATATCATCATCTGACAATCGGTTTCGTATTTTCGTCACAAAGTTTCCAGACAAGGAGAAAACCCGTTCATTTTCTGTCTACGTAGGCTTTACTGACATAACAGCTTTATACAAGTTTTCCAGATTTTGGTGTTCTAAAATTTTTGACTTCGGTGTGTTCTAAAATGTTTGATGAAATTTCTCGATTTCTCGACCAATGTTTTTTCGTCTCGAGTAAGGCAAAATTTTCTCGAGAATTCTCGGTTCGAGAACACTCGAAGAGAAACTCTAAATCAGTCAGTAGAATTAATACGTAGCTAATTCATTTTAAAAATCAGTAAACCTATGAATGGTTAATTATTATTTCATCTTTACTTTTAATACAACTAAATAAATGTAATTTGGTAATTGGTTTGGTTCTTGTTGAGGTGCACTTCAGCGGTTAATATCTTCTTATTTGATCACTAGCAGCATTTATAGACATTTATTTCCATAAGAGAACACGTTTGTATTATTCACTATTGCTATAATTACTGATGTATTGGCTATCGATATCGATGAACCTTAGATACTTGGACACTACCACATCTCTAGAGTGATAGTTGACCTTAGGATAGCCAATCGCAGCTCAGTTAGAGCAGTGTGAGTGGTAGCGGCGAATAAGCGGAATTGTTTTCAAACAAAATAATTGACATTTCTACTCTATTGGGTTATGTGCTCGATGATTTCTCAGAACAATAACTAGCTTTAGTTATTGTTCTGAGGAGTTACCCATGGCTACATGGCATAGACTTTTTTTTCTTTGTTTGTGGCTTGCACGATTTGTGCATTTAGCCAGTGTCAAGTAAGTATAATTGCCAGTTGTTAAGTAATTTGATGATGATAACTGAACAGTACTAGGCGATGTAGTCGCTAAGCAGAAAGCTACGCTAGCACCATATATTAGAGCGGAGCGTAATACCTAAAAAGATTTTTTTTTTGATTCGATGGGAATTTATGCGAATTTCAAAATTCGGGCTCCGTCACAAACTGGTCCTAAACCTGTGGATTCTCAGATGTAGATTTGATTCCACACAAAAAATATTAAAATCGTTTTAGAACTCGGGAAGTTATGGCGTAACAGACATTGCTCCATTGAAGTTGATCCATGGGAGCTTCGCTCGCTTCGCTCCAAAAATATATTTTTTCCCCCTAGGTTTCAATAAATATGTGAGGTTTTAACTGAAACCTTCCCGTGGACTTCTTGAGAGAACAGGACAAGGCAACTTCCGCTTCTTTGTTACACTTTGCCACTCTTATTTGTTCACAAACACTTAGTGGTTAATAATCCACCATTATTACGCATTAATAGTGATGGACATTAAAAAAAAACATCGATGTGTTTGTAGATGTAATGCATCGGATTGTGGCATCGATGTTATATCGATATACCAAAAAATACATTGATGTTTTCCATACATCGATTATTTTTCTGTCGTCAGGAATCAGGAATTTAATAAGAAAGTAACAGCTAAATACCAACCAGCACAGTCGTATAATTTTGCTTTGTTTTGTGCTCTTTTTGCTACAACTATTCAGCGAGATCATTAGTATAAGAGTCGTTTTCTATATAAAAAATTGTGCGTATCAGCTCAGTAAGTTATCTTAAAATATTTAGTATAATAGACAAAGGAAGTAAATTAATTCATATATTTATTCATATTAATTTGATAAACTATATTACGGTTATATATAATATGAGGTTATAATTTATATATTGTTTTATTATTTATCATATTTTACATGTAAACTGAATGCTATAGTGAGAAAGAAAGAGAGAGACAGTAAATGTGTTCTTGGGACTTAGGAGCGGGGAGCGCTTCAAGATGTGCGAGTATATTACGCACAGGAAATGTGAAGGGTCACTTTTGGTTAACGTTTGATTTTAATACCCATCTATTTTTCATACCATGTGCAATATATATGAAACGATTCTTAAGGAATTTAACTCCAATGAACTCCAAAAAGATAATGTTTCTTTTGAGTTGTCTAATGTTACTTTTGACTTTTGGCTACTGGCATTATTGCCGGTCCTGTAAAGAGAAGATACATAATCATGACGGTAGGTAACCATAGCTAGTGATTATACATATATAATCATCTGCGTTGGCAGAATGTTTCTTTTGTAATGTTTTATGTATTTACGATTTTCTCATGTTATTTCCAACTCTTGCGAGATGAAGACACTTTTATTATAACTTTAAACTTTATTGGACGAAAGACCGTGCTCGTGCCAATGAATGAAGCTTGTAGACTTAATTAAGAGACAAAAAATAGTTATTGATCGTAGACAGAGAACCTATCTATTAAAAGATGTTTCTAGTAGGTTTGCCTCTTCGATGCATCTAATAAAAAACATCGATGTATACTCGATGTTGAAGAATTAACAATACATCGATTCGATTCGATGCATCAGTACAATACATCAAGTGTTTTTAATACATCGATTGAAGTTTCCATAACGTTATCAAAGACCGTTTTCAGTTTTGGTTATCACTACCGCGGTTGACGATTGGTTTGGCTACTGCAAAACGAATGAAAACACAAACGCTGTTAGTTGACGTAACCCAAAATTTTGTTTTAGTTTTACATAATTATGGTTATGAGGATATTTCTTCACGATTTTACTGCGTTTAGGACTAGTTTGTAAATATTTAAATGTATGAACTAGTAATTTTTAATATCATGTGAATAAATGAGAATTTAAAAGCTTTTCTGGGGCATTTAAAAAATGTTTACAATATTTTTTGGTTCGATTTTTTTTTGATAATATTTTTGATCATTTATATTATTTATAAAATTATTTGTTTTATTATTGCTTTTATCACTCTATTGGCGCATTTACTCGTTTATGGCAGGTTTGGTTGCATTGCGTTGGTTATGAGAAAAACAGTTTTATGTTTTGCAGTAACGTTACGTTTCGGTATGAAATTCAAAACGGTTTTTAGTTACGTTTTGGTATAACGTTCTCATGTCTAGCACAGCACTAGTAGTGGCAGCGAATGAGTATGCATGCAACCCCTTATAAAAAAAAAAAGTATGCATGCATAGTGTGTATATCGGGAGAGATTAATTTGTCCAGATTTCAACTTCTATCTTCTATAATGTTACGCATTTGTGAAATGAAAGGAAATTCCAATTTAATTATAACCAGTTTAAATAAATGTCACTGTAATTAACGTCTTGTTAGTAAGAACTAATAAGTAAATGTTCACCAATGTTGATTAAAATGATACCAGGCCGTTGCTCGCAACAAAGGAATCCTTTAGTTTTTCTAGATATCACTATAGATGGCGAAAATGGTGAGTTTAACTTTATTTTTATTATATGGTATGTCAGAGAAGAAGAATCATAGTCAAGGACCGCAGCCTTCGTAACTGCTTGGTAATTAATTATCAACATTGGTATAACTCGATATAAATCTAAAGAAGTTTCATACATTCATTCATTTAATCTGAATAAGAGTAAATAAAAGAACATTATTTATGAGATTAATGGCCAATTTTATTAATTGCCTTTATCCTATAATCATGCTAATGAATAGTTTGATGTTACAGTTTATAAATATTAAACTGGTTTTTACAGCTGGTCGTATAATAATAGAACTGAGAAGTGATGTGGTGCCAAAAACAGCAGAGAATTTCCGAGCTTTATGCACTGGTGAAAAAGGCACCACGGCTAATGGAAAGCCGCTGCATTTCAAGGGTGTGAGATTCCACCGAGGTTAGAGATATAACATACATGTTTTATATGAAATAAGTATAATAAATTACTACAATCAACTTATCTCAAGCTTATACAAATATATTACCAATAAAACTCACTGTGAGGATTACTCTTTTATTATCTCATAATTGCAGGGAAGTTCTTAAACTACTCTAAAAAAGTAACTCTCACTATATTGAATATAATTTCATTTATTCTGGCAAAATTTTCACTTATGCAGATGATACTGCACTTATTTTTCATGACGTGACATGGGATGAGGTGCAGTGCAGAGCTGAAAAGGGGTTACAAAAAATTACTAAATGGCTAAATCAAAACTTATTAACCTTAAATTTCTCAAAAACAACTCTTTTGCAATTTACATCCAGTAGGTTACAGTCATCTCATCTAGAAATCAGGGCACATATATGTGACACAAAAAAAGATGAAGGTTGCTCTTGTCCTATTATAGTTCAATCTACTTTAGTAAGGTATCTAGGTCTTTTGGTGGATGAAAACTTAAGTTGGAAACCGCATATACAATTATTAACATCACGAACTCGAAAACTAGTTTGGATCTTTAAGAAGCTTAGATATGTAGCTGATTTGGATCTTCTCCGTAAAGTGTACATCTCACTTGTGCAATCTATTTTAAGCTACTGTGTGGTTATCTGGGGAGGTGCCTGCAAGACTCATATGATCCAAACTGAAAGGGCCCAACGATCACTTCTAAAAACTATGACTTTTAGTCCTTACAGGTGTCCGACTGTGGAATTGTACAAAAAGAGTTCTGTACTTACAGTGCGTCAATTATATATATTGCGTAGTATTGTCTGGCAGCACCAGCATACTTCTTTTGATAAAGCCAAGTATTCTTCGCAACGAAGGTCCAAAAATGTAATAAATTTACCTAAATGTCGTACTACATTAGCAAGCCGACATAGTGATTTTAAAGCTAAATATCTTTATAACAAAGCTAATAGAATCCTTAATTTGTATCCACTATCTTCACGCGAATGCAAAATAATAGTTTCTGGTTGGTTATCTAGTTTAGATTACAAAGAAACGGAGGAACTGCTACAACCCCTCAAATAGACACACACGCATGTGCACACACATACACGCACACACAGAAGACACACACACACACATACACTCACGATACGACCACACACACACATACACTCACGACACGACCACACACACATACACACCACGCACACATTTTACTCTTTAACTTTAAAAACAAAATACGTTTTCTTTTTGTTAAGTATGTTTATTATTATTTTGTACATAGGTTAAGGAAGAAGGGAACTGATTTCCGAAATACAGGTTTTAAACCTAGTTCGGAGTCAGCGACTTCATTATGATTGTAAAACTTATTCTATAAAAAAAGATTATTATTATTATTATTATTATTATTATTGTTATTATTTAATATATGTCTCTAATATATTTAGGTGACCAAAATCCTTCTAGCCTCCTGTATGTTTTAGTTATATGACATGATCTATTAGCAGTTACTGACCCCACACAACTAGATAGGGAGTGAGCAGCTGTCATTACAAAAAGATAATAGTTACAACTAATTAAATATGATAAGAATATTATTGATGTTGAATCCAATGAATGTAAAATAAAATTACTTATAATTTATTTAGCATGATAATGTAACTTGAATAATAACGTGAATTGTATTAAAATAAAAAAAATTATGTAAGAAAAGTCAAGTGACTTTTTTTCTAAGGGGCAAAATGATGTAAATCACCAACAATTTGATAATTTTAACAAGGTGTAGATATTTTGCAAAATTGATTTAATGAAATTTAAATCCTACTTAATGACTATATGTTGATAAGCATAATAATAAAGTTAAAATAAAAATATCTTAAAGTTGTTCGCACAGCGATTGTTGTTAGCTAACAAAACTTATAATATAGATGTTATATTATTCATAAAAATTATCTTTTGCACTATACAAATTTAATTATTGTTAAGTCAGCTTGTCTGATACAAAAGAACTTACTATAAGTGGTGTTGACCTTATATGTTTTAGTTTAAATAAAATGTCTTCCTAATGTTCAAATATTTTTTTTAGCCATTGCTCAATTTATGATTCAAAGTGGAGATATAATAAATGGTGATGGAACTGGAGGTGAAAGCATTTATGGACCAACTTTTGAAGATGAAAATTTTTTTCTGAAAGTGTGTATATATATAATTATTCATAACTAAATATAACACTATGATTTTTTTTTATGTTAGCTTGATTTTCATAAATGCTGAAAAGTTTTCAATGGAATGTGCAGTGTTTATTATGTTTATTTATGTTCAAAACAAAGTAATAAAAGAAGTAAAATACGTGTGTAAAAAACAACCACGCCTCCGAGCCCTCAGATGGGATCCATCCCATCATCACCATCTGAGGGCTCGGAGGCGTGGTTGTTTTTTACACACGTATTTTATATCTTATAGAAATATTGCATTGTGAATGCAAAAAATTAAATAAAAACATAATAAAAGAAGTATTAATCTATAAGTACTCAAGTTACAAGTAACATTGCCTTTTTCTTAATATAGGGATTTAATGGATGTCCACAATTTTTTTTTTTTTTGAGTAAGATAACAATTGTTTCCCTGTTAATTGACAGCATGATGCTGGTGTTCTGAGCATGGCGAATAAGGGCCAGCCACATACAAATGCGTCTCAGTTTTGTATCACAACAGTGACATGCCCCCAACTAGATGAGACTAATGTTGTCTTTGGCCAAGTTCTGGCAGGTATGGGAACAGTTGAAGAGATACAACAGTGTAGTGAAGATGGAAAACCTCTTGTTGTAAGTATCTAATCTGATTGATAACATTTTTATTTAACATAATTACTTTTTATTTATGTTCATGTTATATTGGTTTAGAATGACTTACCAGTGCTGTACAATAACTTTTGACGATTTGGTCACTTAGTGCGTAACCCAACCTATGTATGTTGGGCTGTCGCAACAATCAAACAGATCCACATCATCATCATCAGCCTATTTAAGTCTCCATTGCCGAGGACACCTTCTTTGTAGCTGATAAACATGGTTTATCACAGCTGATATAAACCCAGCATTTGGAATAAATGCGGTTTGATGGGTGCTAGAGACTGAAGATAAAGCTTTGACCAAGGTTCAACGTGCCCTCTGGAACATGAAGGGGGTTCAAAATAAATACTTTATTTGACTATCTAATTAATAAAAGCTCTTGCTTAAGATTAACTCCCATTATATGCCGAAGATGCTAATCATTTCGCCATACGATCTACATAGGAATGCATAATTGCTGATTGCGGCGAAATAAGCGACGCGTGGGAGCTGGACGCCCGTGACGATCGCCTGCCCGAGCACCCGCTTGATCTGCTCCATGGCCCTGCCATACCGGTCAGTATTACTACTTTATTACAGATTTCCCGAAGTATCCATACTTAATATATCTTTTGACTTATGTAGGTCTGTTTACTGACGGACGGCAGCAATATGTATAAATTAATATGTACACGTAGTTTTACCTATTTTCAGAAATAAAGAATAGTTTTTTATTTTCGTTATATATTGTATGTCATCTAGTGATCCACTGTATAATATATACTATTTTTATTACATATAGAAATGAATTTATCAGTTGTTTCTGAACAACTGCATGGGGCATATATATATTTCTTAGAATTTAATAATATGTAAGTGATTCATATAACGGAATTTTTAAATTCCTACCAAGGATAAACCTGTTAACTGAAGTTATAATGTTTAAAATATCAAAGGAAGAAGACAGGTAATTATATTTTTATAGGCTTTTCTTTGTTTTCTTAGTTAGATGATAGAAAGATGATCAATGAACAATGATTTATCAATGAAATGTCTACCCTAGGTTTCAGTAAAAGTGTGGAGATTTACTCAAATCTTGGACTTCTTGAGAGAGTGTGAAAAAATACTTCACTCTTTTGTTTCACTTGCAAAAACTCACTCATGTTCACGAACACTTATTGGTTAATAATTAAATCTACCTAAATTACGCAGTAATAACCGACACATCTCGCTCCCGTCATAAAATCGACTATAAATTGTGATATGATATTTACAGTTAGATCAACTAGTGGCCAGTATTAAGGAAGTGAAGTGCATCGGGAATACGTACTTTGGAAAGCATGGGTACAAAGCTGCGGTGCGGAAATACAAAAAGTGCCTAAGGTACATCGATTACATTCGCACTCAAATCGACGATTTAAAGGACGAGTCGCAACAAGAAGCGTGTGAGTACTCAAACTCTTTGATGGGTTTTCGGATTCTTATTAAATTTAAACCAATATCTTTGCGAATGGCTTTCTTTGTGTATTGTAGCCGTTTTACAGCTTTTCATTCTAAAAAGATACCACTATACATAATGTGGTTTAAGAGTGGTTCGACAAGCACGTTTGTTTTTCAAATGTTTTTAGTATTTAAATGACATTTGTAAATTGTGTTTTATCTTTATTTTCATTATTGACATGCAAAATTATTAGTGCAAACTTTACTTCTACATGATTTGATTCGTTTTATCCAATTTTTATCGTCTTACTTTAAAAAACATTTTAATTTTTTTAAGCCGTTCAGTTGTTAAATGATAAAAAATAATGAAAAAAATTATAACTTCAAAACTACAAAAAATCGCGGAATATACATGTGGGTTAAATCGATAGGTATGATACTCAGCTACCACCCAACACCGTCTTGGCACCTTAAAAGAAACATCCTGTATATTAATATTGTCTGCTTCTCAAATAATACATAAATAAAATAACAGTTTATAAGTTACTTTTAAGAGTTGCATCCTTTTGGCCATAAGTATAATTTACCTTTTCACACAGCGATTGCCGAAGTATATTTTTTACAAAACAAAAGCATATTAATTTTTAGTTTGTATCTTAAACATACATAGCTTATAGTGATTTAATAATGTGATGTCGTATTTATGTTATTGCTTTTGGTTGAAATTATTCTAATTTTTTTTGCAACTGTTATGTCCTGTGTTTGTTATCAAATATAATTATATTGTATTTGTATTTCGAGCTTAGCGATTAGACATCGAAGTGTTATCGAAATTACAATATAAATTTTGTGCAAGTTGTTTACTTTTTGTGGTGTTTATATATAGCCTAGTTTATCATATCAATGCGCTATCGTAATTATATATATGTTTGTGTCGTGATTTGCTATTTTGCGTTGTCGAATTTTCAAAGAGATTTGTTTAGCTATGCACTGATATATTTATAAATAGCTGAGTGGTTTGCTTATCAACGTGTTATTTAATATCACATTTTTTAAATATTAGTAATTAATTACTCACAAACAATGTTCTAAACCCAAGCTGAAGCACATGTGCTATAGAATTCAACCGAATCAATATAGAAAACTTAGTGGCGTTATCACGAAAACCAGTATACGAGGCACTCGACCGAGGCCGAGGTGGGGGTGGAACTTTAACACAGTATCAACTTATTTAAAATATCAACTTTATGTTGAGTTGTTACACAGCTTTGCGATTTGTTTACGTTATTACATCAGCCTATTAATGTTCCCAATGCAGGGCACAGACATTCTTTATGGACGAAAACACCTAAGGGATAGTGGGTCATAACCCACAGCGCCATAGCACAGTTTGAATTGGTGGGTGCTAAGTCTATCAAAACGTCATCCGAAGAAAATAGAAACTCTACATAATGAAATAAATAACTTTATTCAAATGCACTTAAAATTAGTTGTTTTGAATCGTCCTACATTTTCACCTACTACCTATTCAGGACGTCTTTTAATTGACAAGAATAATGGGCGCAAGAAATTCGACAACTTTAACAGAATTAACCACCTTTACAATATTATACGTTGTCACCGTGCATAATCCACAAAAACAATATTATTCTACTATTACAATATTAGTATGATGTTACATCGTTGATTTTAACTAAGTCAGCAGGTATCTGTTTTATATTAGTATACTTTAACTTTAATAGTTAAATAGGCACGCGTCCGATGATCAGCCATTGCGAAAAATGCTAAATCTCCGCTATGATAGGCCGAACGATCTAATAACTGCGCCAGCGAGTTTCTCGACCTACACATTTTTTTGCGATGTTTACTTGTTTATTGTCACATATAGAATGTTTTAACAGAACTCACTGTAATGGGTGTCAAAATATATTTTTTTATACAAATAAAAAGATATAGTATGCTTATGGAATATAATCCTTATGTACGTCCAGTGACGCTTGCCCATTCATACTTCGACATCTTAATATATAAATAACGTGTCACGTTGTTTGTCCGCGATGGACTCCTAAAGTACTTAACCGATTTTGATCAAACTTCGTAACTATCTGTTATTTGTTCTAACTAGAGATGCAACGGATATCCGGTTGCTATCCGGTATCCGGCCTATCTGGCCATTATTTTACTATCCGGCCGAATACCGGATAGTAGTGCACTATCCGGCCGGATACCGAATAGTGATTCTGTTTGGTATTTACTTTGAAAAATGGTTAGTATTCAAGAAATAATCAATATTATTTTATTAGTATTACCTTTTATGTACAATTCAAACTTATGAAACAGCCTCATTTAAAGTAGTTAAGAAATCCTAAGATCAGCATTAGTATCCATTCAACCAATCGTAGGATATCGTATGTTAATTCTTAATCAAATAAAATAAGTGTTACCAAATAAATAAAAAGAGAGTTTAATATTCAAAATTAACTAGCGGCAAATTGTGGTGAATAAAACGAGATTCTCTGCATTTTTGGGTAACAGACGATTCCTCCTATTTTCATAAACAAGTCCTGCCCTCTGAAAAAAGTCTTTCGCTATAAACACTGCTACATGGTGATTACAGATATATTTCGGCAAATTTTATCAATATGGGAATTGATTGGCGTTTGCTGCCCACCATGCTTAAGGGTCAGGGAACCTATAATACGTAACAGGTTGAAACCTGCATGACGCGCCCGCCGCCAAATTAAAATGTAGGTATCGTTTGGCCGGCCGAATATTCGGCGGCCGGATACCGGATATTCGGCCGGTGATCAGGCCGAATATCCGGTATTCGGTATCCGGCCAAACAACTATCCGTTGCATCTCTAGTTCTAACTTTAAAGATAGGATAGGTTTCATTTTAATTTATAACATAGCAATGCGTGGCCGGTTCAGCTAGTATACATATATGTATTTGTTTGCGTTGTTTACCTATTAATTGCCAGATATGGAACAGAACTTTGTAATTGATAAAACTTATTGGTAACGGGCGCCATTGTTATATTTTACATAAAAAAAAACAAGTGTTTTTGGAATATATACCATATGTAGTGTAGGTCTTCTGATGACGGCCCGTCCACACTTAACATAGCAATATGGTGACAGCTCGCGTGTTGTAATTTTTGACCGCTGGTTCTGACAATTGTACGGTGCCCGGCCTCTCTGACTTTGATTAGTCGTTGTGACACTATTTGCGCAACGCTTTTAAGCAGTACTGTTGATTAAAATCATAATTGTTTGATCAATATAAGCTATAAATTACTAAGTTTTTAAACAAACTTGTAAATCCATTTAGCCAATGGTATATTATTAAATACGTGCAATATGTTTTTTATTTTTCATATTACAGATAGTGACATTATAGCGAAGCATACTCAACAGTGTTACCTGAACTTGGCAGCTTGTTACATGAAAATAGAAGATTATAATTCTTGTGTGACATGTTGTTCAGAGGTAAATCATTTTTATAAATAAAGAATCTTAATATAAGATTGTGTTTCCGATGACGAAGGAAAACTTGCGGTGTATTTCCCATAACCCAAGGAGGTTTTGGGAAAATGAATCTGAAATAATGTTGAAAAAAATGTGACAAGTAAAACATTTTCAGTCATTTTCAGACTAATATGCTCATCCCTATTGCGCCTACTTAGAATATACGGTTTAAGGCTAAGAAAGTTAATCACTCTCGAGAGTAGTCTCCGGGCTACGATGGATCAGCATGTAACATCTTCGAGCAATGCGTTAGAGAGTTAGAGTTTTGGCGATAGTGGAGACGAACTAGAGACAATCTCGTTGGCAATTTGACTGCCCTGTTTTTGCGACGCGTTGGATATGTTCCCTGACGACGGCGTTGATTTGGTGCCATTATGCACATAAATTCGGCTTCGACGGCCGAATGGATGGCCCATTTCTAGGGTATTGATTGTCATGACAATTTTTTTTCAGTAATACTTAGAAACGCGTACAAATTAATTGCACTTTGTGAAATATAAATACTATATTAAATAGTGGATTTGTGGGGTAGGATTCCCATAAGGTAATCGGATTGTATGTGGCCATTGTTATAGATAGATAGATACGTTTATTCCGGTTGTACACTCATTATACATTGCCATTATATAATCAAAGAAATTACAAAATAAAATAAATAATTTCATTACACAACCAGCTTTGGCAGGTAACTGTGTGCAGCAGCAGGAATAGGGTCAAGGCTCGATGTAAAAAAAATTACCCGGGAATAGGTGAAACACCGATTTTCAGCCATCACCCTGGCTGATGAAGGCGCAAGTGCAGATATCATACAACGCGAGTCAGTGTAATTAAAACGTCAAAGAGAGTGGAGTTAGAAAAAAAAGGAGATAAAATAGACATTGCTTGAGAAAATTAGGTAATAACAATAATTCAATTAATATTTCAATTAATTCAATTTAAAATAAGGTCAGTGAGAGGTAATAAATATAAATGTAAATAAAACAATATAATATGGCTTAAATTGGAATAGGTAGTTTAAGTAGAAAGAAAAAAAAAAGAAAGAGAAAACACCGTGGCTCGATTAGGCGACACAAAGTTGTTGGAGTTGTAATAGGTGACACTTGAGTTTTTTTCTAAGAATAAACAAACTAGACAAATCTCTCAGCAGAGGCGGCAAATCATTCCAGCACTTGGTGGCCTAGAAGCGAAAACTACCCCTGAATGCTACGGTCAGTTGACGGTAGTATGAGAGTAGAACTTGAACAGGACGCGCGCCGTACCTACCCATCCTCTCGGAGAATTTTAATTTCTCAAATAAATATTCCATTCCATTACAATGTTATGTAAGTAATTGGAGGAGAAAAAAAGTAGGATTAGCGGTCTAGCGGCTCAAAAGTGAGATTAAAAGAGAAGCGACGAAGTACTAACTTGAGAAGAACTATTAAAAATAAAAGTTTTCAAAATAAGGAAAAGTTCGAAAGTTTAGTTTCGTTGAAAGAAAATGAAGAAATGTTAGTTACAGCACATTCATATTGCTCGCAATGATATCTGAAACTCCGGTAGGGTTGCAGAAAATGAAAATTACAAAGTTAATGAGTAAATTCATACGAAAATAAAAATTATGTATGGTGATCACTAACTTAAAATGATAACTGTCTAAAGACAGGAAAAACTTTCAATAAATCTTCATATGAAATTCAGGTACTCGAAACGGATGGCCGTAACGAAAAGGCTTTGTATCGACGAGGCCAGGCGAACTTCGCCCTTAACAACTACGACGCAGCGCTCTCAGATCTCAAGCAAGCGGAGAGAGTGTCTCCGAACAATAAAGCCGTCCAGAAACTCCTCGAAGAAGTAAGGTATTCTAATAAAAACTATAATGACATACAAAAACAGAGGCTGTCAAAATTTTTTCGTGAACAAAAAGAAAAAGGCCTCGCCCTCTGCGATAACTGAATTAAAATTAAAAGTAGTAATATACAACTTTGGTGTCTGAAGTCGGTTAGATAAATTGCTGAGTTGGTGGGGATAGGCGACAGATACATAACTTATGATAGTTTACGATACACACTGGCTAATGACCCAGTCAATGTATGACAAGGCGTATTAATAAAGTAAAAATATTTATATATTTTTTTATTTTTTAGATACGAAAAGTGATTCTCAATTTGTTATTTTGGAGTCCGAAAAAATGTTTAGCGTGTTTTTTCATAAAATTTAGTTTCGTAGTTTTATTAATATTTCGACATATACAGTTTGTAAAAAGGGTTTATATTAAATAATTAGTCAGGGTACACTCCGACGGTACTGATTGGATTTTTTTTTTCATAGGCCCTTTTTATGTTTTTTCATCTTGATTTACAAATTATCACTCCTTGTGCAATTAAGAACAGTATGAAATAAAATGTAAACCTTATTGTATAATAATATGGATTTAGTCCGCACCTTTTTTATAAAAATAATAATATAGTGAATTGCTTTGGACGAATAAAAACTCTGAAAGCGTAACCCAACCATTTCTGTTGAGTGTTATAATTACATGAATATTTAACACGAGAAAAGGCATTATGTCACACAAACTTTGCTAATCATTTTATTCTCAACAAATTGTTACTTTATTAAGATACTCTCACTTAATCCGTGAGTGGTAAAACGTAGCAGAAACAATACCGATCTGCATAACTTTCGTATATGATCGGTGTTGAATTAGGTCCCATCTTATATTTATTGATACATCTAACCAATAAGAATACAGGGTTGCATACTATAAGTATGGCAGAAAAAATAAATATTATTTATCTACTTTGTGATTTTATGTTTAGAACATTTTTTTACCTCCTTTTGTAGTTGGTTTAATTATAAAACACTATGGTCTGACCAATATGTGTATTTGTATAATCTCAGTGATTCACAGTGTCAAAGAATTATTGATAACAATATGCAATATGTATTAGGATTTTTTGAAATCTCTTAATAATTTAACAACACTACTCTGGAAGAAAGTTCCTTGGGTTGTCCAAGATTATTTAAAAGTAATTTTATTTAAAAAGAAATGAAATAAAAGTCTACTTTATAGCATGAATATCATCACCTGAATGGAAACAAGTCACAGTTTTGACAGCTTACACAAACGATAGAGTATAATTTTAAACGATTTCGACAAAACTCAATTCATGCAGTGTAAACATGATTATTTTTGAAATTAAAAATTGTTATTACATATTTGTTTAGTGACACGATATTATGATGAAATAAGATATTTCCAGTATTATTTTCTCCAGCATCAAAAACAATTTAGATTTCATATGCAAACTCCTAAAAACAGTTACGTTAGGAAAAGGCTGAGCTTTTATTATTTAATAATAGTATCGTAATAAATTGATGGTTTATTTTCATAAACTCGAGATTTAAGTTAAAGTTACAAGTTTAGTTATTGGCCTAATGAACTCATCAACCTAGACTGTCAATTGACTGCTCATCTTTTGATGAAAGGGAATATTGATTTAGTAATAAAGTATTCAACTATAAAACTGCGTGAACCTGTCAATGTGACAGGTCACACAGTCTAATTAAAATAAATCAAGAGAGAACGAGTATTAATAGTCGAGTATTAATTAATTAATGTATAATATACCAGACAAAACCTTAAGTTACGTTCGTACATTCCGAAAAAGGAAATTTAAGTAGGACATTGCAGACGCCCTGTAGCCGCTTGTACCTTCCGTGTTTTATTTTTGCAACTGCGGTGCGGGCGGTGAGGTGGCGTGAGCGCGCGCCCCTCCTCAGCCCCTTTGTACGCGCTTCAAACGAGTTTCGAAAGCACATTACATGCGCGTTTATATCGCATTTTAAGCATGTTGGTATCGCGTTTTAAGCGCAATTGTTCTAAATACGCCGTGTGTTAAGGATCTAAAGGGAAATCCCATACTAGTGGGATGTAGTGCAATCAACTTATACGTTGAATTTATGTTAAAATAAAAACCTTTTTTCATTCGATCATTAGTTTTTGTAAGTTGGAAAGAGAATATTTTAAAGTATAAATAGTTTTAAATTGACCATTCATCGCTGTTTTTCGACTTCACCAAGCAAGGCTCTCAGATCGTTTTCATGTTCAGAGGTTTATTCGTCCTTTGCATTTCCTTCATCGGCCTATTATTCTTAAATGTGCTCACATTAAACCCTGTCACGAAACAGAGAAAACTGGTGGAAGTTCAACAGGTACGAGGTGTGTGTAGCCTCATTCTGAACAATGATGTAATTAAATTTAAATCCGTTTGTTATAAAAATTAACAATGTGATTTTTTCAGTATTTTATGAATTTAGAAAATATTACTAACTAACTTATGACTGATTTGGTTTTAGAACTCGACATGTTTTTTCTTTTTCGTGGTTAAATTGGGCAAAGCACATGCCCAAAGCACAAACAGTATGAATATAGATAATAAGGTAAATTATAAAAGTTTGAATGTTACGATTGGGTGATTGGTTCAAAAAATGTGAGGCTCGAAAAAGAGGTGTCATTTACATTTCCTACTAGATGTGTTCAAAAAAGTGACTAAATGTTTAGGTTAATTAGTTAAAAGTATGTTTGTCGTTGGTTGAACTCCCTTATAGCAAGCTAGTGAAGCAATTCCGAATAAGTGATTTACAACTGGATATAACATTACCTTCCTCTAATTTATCAATTAAATTCATCAAAGTCGGATGTATCGGATTAAGAAAAAGAAAAGAATAAAGAGAAGTAAAAACCAGCTTAGTTGCAAAATAGAACTCCAGTAGTGAATCCCTTATCCCTTATATCACCTATTATACATTAATACTTTTTTTATACATAAATAAAAACTATTATTGAGCTAAGCATTGAGACAATTTAAAAGTACCCATAGATTTTAAAAGAAAAGTTAGCAGCTTTATTTCTTAAGAGGTATATTTTTATACAATAATGATATTAAACAAGATTACGACTCATATAATGGTAAACGCTTTTTGATTCTGTAAAGTAGCCGTTAAGCTATGGTGTCAGTATCGGTGTCGCCCATTAGCATTATATGCTGTCATATAAACAACATTAACATGAACGTTGGTTAAACAAAGGAATGTGATTTCTTTTTTTTTGACAAAAATACAATGTCACATAACTGTCTCTTTAAGAGATTTCAGTCGTATTTTTCAAAGCGGTTAACAATTTCAGTGTATTAAAACTTTTTCTCTTTTTGATCTTAATAAGGCTAAATCAAAGTCGCCCAAAGTGTCTGACTTTTCACCTTCTTACTAACACAATGGTTTATATTCATCTTCTTTCGTCTGCTAGAAGACGGCGCCGTTATTGAAGAA
The DNA here is from genome assembly GCA_927399485.1 of Calamotropha paludella. Lineage (NCBI taxonomy): Eukaryota > Metazoa > Arthropoda > Insecta > Lepidoptera > Crambidae > Calamotropha > Calamotropha paludella. The sequence goes on along the minus strand of OV656803.1, from coordinate 10,184,839 downwards.
ACCAAAGCAATGGCACACATAGAAATATTTAAAACGATGTCGTTGACCAAAGTTATATAAAGAACTTTTTATGTATTTAAAGAAAAAAGTCACCTCTAGTTTCTATAAAACCGTTAGGGATATCTCAGTTCAAAAGCAAAAATGTTCAGTTAATTGACATTTAATTATAAACTAAATCATGGTCTGATAGAGTTGCAAATAAATATAGTAGAGAAGTAGAAAAAGAGGTAAATTCACCTCAAACAGGACTTGAAAACCACGTCTACAGGCTGGAAACGGAAGTTTAGACCTTCCTCGTTTTACACGGATAGAATTTTACATAAGGATATCTATTAATCGTGTATTTGTGTGTTCGAATGCGTGAACGTGATCGGCCAATTTTTCCTTTGGTCTAAGGCGATCATAGCATATAGCCTTTAAGAATTTCCTAATTATGTAAACAAAATTAATTTTAAATCTTTGTAAAGGGGAGTGAGATGTATGTTTCTTGATAGAAGAACACTGCCCATTAAAATAACTTTTCCTGCTAAGAGGGGAGTTAATTGTGATATAAACAATTGATTTTAATTATTAATTTGTGAATTATTATTATTAAGTGACAAGCTCTATTTTATGAAATTATGTTTTATGTTAACGAGACTTTAATATTGGACTGTATTTTATGTTCTATAGTAATTTCGACAAATTCTCTGGCATACTTTATTCTGTTCAATGGGTATCATTAATGGATCAACTTAAAATGTTTTCTGCTCTGCGATTTATTGCTTTCCATTCCAGGTTTACCTGATACTCTGTTTATATATATGTTTGTTTATTAAATCAGATTAATGATTTTTTCGTGCTTGTAACACTGACAAACAGTATAAAATATGAAATTTAAACATTCAGCTTTGATAACGTACATATGTTCTTTACGAAATACGTGAAGCACAGCGTGCTCAACAGTTTTATGTTTAAACCACTTTTAAAACGTAATTAATAGCTAAATGTTTTTTCTGATTGGTTTTGTTTTTAAAGATCAAGAAAGTTGTTTTAGAACAATTTTCGGTGACGATTTTTAACATTGATTATCATATACATAAAGCTTAACATGCTGATTACCGAAAAAAGTTGCTAGATTTTAATAGATTGCTAATGATGGTTTATTTATAGTTATCACAAATTTTAATGGAAGTTTCAGAAGTCTCCTTTTTGAATAGTAATGTCCAATTTCATTATCACAAATGTGGTTTAATGGGTTGTTTTAATATGCAGACAAGAAATATAGGTACGGTAAGAGTCATTAGTAGTATAAAAGACGATCGCCGAAGCTTCTTAGACTGATTTCAATATCCTTGTTTAAAAATAACACAGCGAACTGACATTTCCAAGAGTACGCATTGTGCATGTTCAGATGTCAGCTTACCAGGAAATCACATAATTATACTTGAAAAAACTATTGAATGAACATTATTTGCATGCGTCATCAGACTTATGGGCATATGAAAGTCAGCCCATCGATTAGTGAACAATATATTTATTAAAGTCATTATTAAGGTAGATGTAAATTATACATTAATACAGTGTAATGGTATTCTAGAACTATAGATTACATAATGGCTCAATTTTGGGACGGCTGATTACATTTCAGTTTGTAATTTAAATCGTTAAATTATAAGCAGGCCACGAAAATGGTACACATATATAAGATAAAAATAGAGCTGATTCATTGGAATTGCCAGCATTTCGTTTTCATATTACATATATTATGGAAATAAAATATCTTTTAATTACTTACTAGCCTAACCGCGAAGCTTCTCAGGAACAATTTTTTATTTTGATGATTTGATGATAATTTACTCATTATCTGTGTCTACACATTTTTCCCATTCCACTTGCAAAAGATATTCAACTCTTGTCAACTAACTCTTGTGAAAGGCGATATCGACAGAACTAATAAAAAAATTATAAGTAAACTTTACACCTTGGGTTAAATTATTGGAATTTTTGTAGGGATTCTTATATTTTCTGTTTATAAATATACTTTACGAAATTTTGAATTTATAATTGATATTCTTATAATCGCAAAAGTCAGAAAATACAAAAAATTATAGTGGAGTACATGTAATAAAATAATGTGAAGTTTTTGAATAAAATTACTTATTTGAAGAGGGTGATATAAATTGTGTATTCATTTTTGTCTGAAACTCTTCCTGCTAGTTTTATAGGGGCAAACAAGATGGTGCTGTTAAGTAATTACACTTTTCTAGATTGCGGTAATAGAGGGTATAGAGGGTATCGGGTATAGAGTAGAACAACAACTCACTACACTGCCGTCCGTTTGTACACAATGTCGCTAAGCTACATATTTTTTTCAGATATAAGCAAAAAACGTGATAAATATATTAAATATATATTTCTGCTAGAACTATTTTAAATACAACAAGTAATAGAAATATGGTTCTTAGACATTTCAAAAAACATATCATTTTTACAGTTACATTATGCTCAGCGATCTTTTAGTCAACGGACGGCAGAACACTTAACTGGTCGTAAAAGGCGAATACTGATACAGCAGTGAGCGTCTTACAGTCGAGATGATAATTACATAAGCTTTATCAACCTTTCTCGTAACTCACTGTTGCGTTGAAAGCAATTTATGAAAAAGGTCGAAAAATCAAAACAAATCAAATCAAAGTCATCTCGGCCGATTTAACTCTTTAAATGACAAGAGTTTTCTTTTCTGCAAAAGGCACGGGAATAATCCAGGTGCCCAAAACTAAATATGTATGCGTGTGGAGACGTGCTAAGCTTAACGCGCTTTGTAACTATTTAAAGCTTTGTTGTTACGTAGGTCGCGTGCTGGCCAGCTAGATACTGCATATACAAAATAACAAATACTTTGGTGCTCACCGTCATGCTTTATCTCGTCGTTGCCAGCATAATATATGTAAAGTGAAAATATTTAATTAATGGCTTTAACAATTTCCGTTGCTATCGCTTATAACTGCTATTTATAGTTCCTTCCAATCAAAAATACTCGAAGGATTAAGCAATGCGCCACAATCATTGTTATCTGCAATTTGAAATAAATTAACGTTGTAATGGCAATAAAATTAATGGTTTTCACGTTTACCACTTCATAATTATTAAGTAGTAAAACGCGTTGTGTTTACCTTTGGAGTATTTTGCGATTGAGAAATAATATCATAATCTACATGTAAGGTCTGTATTATTAATCTACAGAGATGTACAAAATACCCTGTACAAAGTATCTGGAATACAAAATGCAAGATACTTTTAAATAAAGTATTTCAGATACCAGATACAAAATACTTTCGAGAATAGTATCTGAAATACTAAATACCAAATACGTATCTTCTAAATACTTCTTAAGATACAAATACTTTTGTAAGAAAACAAGATTTTATTTTAATGAATTCTAAGTTTATTTTTCTTAATTGACATAACACGAGCATAACACGATAACATAACACACACGTTACATAACATAACACGATTTATTCGTAAATAACTTTATGTTATTTACGTATGTAAATAACTTAACATTAAGTTATTTACGAATTATTCGTGAATAACTTAATGTTATTTACGTAAGTAAATAACTTAACATTCAGTTATTTACGAATAAAACAATAAATATAAATAAAATAAAAATATAATAAATATAAATAAAAATATAAATAATAACATTAAGTTATTTACGAATAAATCGTGTTATGCCCGGCGCCTACTGACGGCGTGGCACGGCGTGGCATGGCAAAGGATTTTCTTACTAATCAAGTTATTTTGATACTTATTTCATGAATTCTAATCATGTCAGAATAAAGTGATATGAATTCTACATGAACTCATTGAAAAAAGTGTCAAAATAACTTGTTTAGTAAGAAAATCCTTTGCCAAGCCACGCCGTGCCATGCCGGCACTGGACGCCGGGCAACAATCGCTGAAATATGACAAGACAAAATATTATATTTTTAAGTAAAAGACTTAAGTAAAACTAGTTTTTCAAATATTTCATCGCTCATCTTTCTACGATGAGGCCTTAGAATCATACCCCCAAAAGAAAAGAGTCGCTCCACAGGGGCAGAACTTGGCAAACAGGTGTTATATTTCAAAAAAATTTTTTTTATTGTAGGGTAAGTATTTAAGCTCTTTAAGCTACTATCTTTATTATTTAGGTATTGCAGTGTTTCTAAGTCAGCAGTGCTGCCAGTAGATCCCGTATTTTCACCACTTGCAATAGAGGAATCAGAATCCTCTAAAAAAATGTAATAAGATTCATCTTTTGACTTTTTTTTTTATATTACCCTCAATACTGTCTAAGGCCTCAGACTTTTGTTTTTCAGATCGGTTAATTTTTCGTGTTTCAGTCAGGATAAGTTCTTTAACATATTCCCTCCGTTCTTTTGGTACCCATTTCATTTTAAAAAACGGATGTGATACTGAGGCTAAAATTGCATCATTTGCTGCAGGCTCCAGCTGCAAAAACTTTTTGAAACGCCTGTTTAGGTTTTCTTCAATGACATCAAGAAGAGAAATGCAGTATTTTAGATTTTCTGATCTAAGACCCTTAATGATATGTTGAATTCTTATTAACTCAGGTAACAGACAGCCATAATAGGTATCATTTTCCCCTTGCAGACTTTGAATAGCTTCTGCTATAGGCTTTGAACATTCTACATATTCACTTAAAAAGTGAATTTCATTTCCATTTAATGGTGGTAATTTTAACATTTTCATTGTTTCAGTAAGACGGTTCTGCACAGTTAAAAGATCTTGTATAGAATTATAATAAGAGTTCCACCGAGTTGCGCACGGAGAAGTTGGTGACTTTCCTGTCATCTCCAAATATATTTCACTTGCTTTTGGTGATCTACGACATAAATTCCAGAGAGCTTGGCATTTAGCTAAGGCCCCGTGATGCACTTTCTTATATAAAGAATTTTTTAATCTTGCTTTTTTGAAATCTGTACTAGTAATCAAATGTAAAGTGTGTGTAGCACATCTTTCATGTCCGGGCAGAAGGCAATCACTTTCTAAGTCTGATAAAATATCTGGAAAAGCTTGTGGTAATAGCAGTGAATCATCATTTTCATCACTTTCATCGAGTGATATTTGTTCCAGATCTTCTTCATATGCATGTGAAACATGTTCATTTTTATCTATTTCTGAATCTGACTTACCAAATACATCAAAAGCCTTAACCATGTTTGAACCATTATCTGTAACTGTTTTAACAATTTTTGATAGTTTTAGGTCATAGTCTGAATGTATATCAGCTATTAGCTATGCAACTTTATCATATGTGTGAGCCCCTTTAAATCTTCTGCAAGCTATGGCAGCACTTTTCCTCTCAAAGGTTTCATTATGGATCCAATGGACTGTAACCCCTAAATAACTCCGTCTAGAGGAGGACCAAATATCAGCCGTACTGCACACAAATTCAATAGCATTCAAATCTAATTTAATTTTTATCTTGTATTCATTGTACTCTTCGCTAATTTTAGTTTTAGCTGTACGACGGCACATCACTTTTGGAGGCTTTGTTAGTTGCTGTGCACCTGCGATCAAAGCTCTAAAAGCCTTTGACTCCACTATGGATACTGGTGACATAGTTTCAACAATAAATTGTACAATCAACTTGTCCAAATTAACAGATCTGGAACCAGTTGCAATATTTGTAAGAGTAGACTGCTTTAATTTTTTAGGTAGTACTGTTGATTCTGAACTACTGTCACTATTAATCTGAGTAAGTTTTCTTTTTTTAAGTGTTGTATTTTTAACTTTTTCATAATCCTGCAACTGATCTGTGTGACCTTTCCTCTATAATAAAACAAAAAAAGGAGATTAGTTACATTACAGTGACAGAGCGAGTATATTTAAAAAAATAAAATTATTAAATTTATTATTTCTATTGATAACTTATGATAATAATCTTGATGGAATAGAAAAATATTTAGTAAGTAAACTTATTATCTCCTATACAAAATATGCATCTGTATAAAAAACCTACCTTTAAATGCTTCAAGAAATTCGTAGTAGAAGTAACACTACCCCTTATAACTTTTGAACATACATTGCATGTTGCAGATATATTCACAACACTTCCATCGACTTGTTTAATATCTTTAAAACAATGCTTCAAAATTAGCGGTGTACTTAAATTGTTCTCTATCTCTTGATCCCTGAAAACCCAAAAAATTTGTTAGGTGACGTTCAGAAAGAAATATTAAATTTTAAGGTGACAGTGAACGAACATTGCGATACGACTAAAACTCGTAAATTTAGTCAGAAATACAATCAGTGTATCAGTTAGTTACACATAAATTCGTGAAAAGATCACTGATGATTTTTATTACATTTGTTTGTTATTCTAACCTAAATTGCGAGTTACATACATATTTGTCGTCCAGATTGTCGCGAAACCCGCGGAGTAAAAATCATAATTACTTTCTTAAATTCTTTTAGAAATCTATATAAAATTAAACTTACGTTTCCATCTTGGCGATTTCGAATCTCACAAAAGCTGTTTGTTGATAACATACAAAAAGGCGGTCATCTTCTCAAATGAAATTACATTTCAGTTTTTTTTTTTTTTAATTGTTTGGCTCGCACGACTTGTGCATTTAATTGCCACATCTTGTATAGATACAGGCCAGTGCAGTGCAAAGAAAGAGTCGCCATCTACCAATTTGATGCTGGACTAATAATGACACGCTCAATTTTACGCATTTATTTTATATATTTCTACTAATATATTACTAAAAGTATTTTATCAGAAAAAGTATTTATAAAATACTAAGATACCAAACAAAATATATTTAAATACAAGATACAAAATGATTTTTTAAAAAGTATTTTAGATACAAAATGAAAATACGTATCTTGCATCTTGTATCTGTATTTCAGATACTTGTATCTTAGATAAGTCACATCTCTGTTAATCTATAATAATTATAGTTCAGATACCTATGACATAACGCATTACAACTAATAGAAACACAAAAATGGTATGTCCCTACAGCGAAAAAATACACTTGAAAGCAAAAATATCACCTTCTCAATGTCTTACATCTGTTTGACAAATAATGTATTGAATTGATGTATTATAATTTAAAGCTTAAAATTAAATTACAGGTATTATTAATCTAAGTATATCAATGATACATGGAAGTTATGATCTGATTGACACGAAAGCATTATTGTTAGGGATGTGCTCGTAAGGCAACAGAACATTAGAAAGAAAGACGCATACATAGAGGCACTTATTAAAACTTATCATACAAACAATTTTATTCATTCATAACTTTGTAGATAAAAATACAAATTGTAAGTATGACCATATTATAAAAGTTTCGCGCATTGGACAGGGTTCTATATTTTTGCTCGCAGGTGCAATTTGATGTTACTGTCCTGTTTTACACGTTATTTTTATGCTTTAGATGACTGATTCTTCAACGAAGGTGGTCCGGAGTTTTAAAATTTGTACTAACAATGTGAGTTACTGCTGTAACAATGTTATGTATTACATTTACTATTTAGTTTAGATCTTATTAATAATTTAATAGAATTCATAGATTTTTGAAATAAAAGAAATCGACTTGTTTTGTGAATTATGACAATTTATGACTATTTTATCAAATAATTTATAATTTAATGTTTTCAAGGAATCAAGGAAAAAATACTCAAAATATTATTGGCAAAACATGTCGATGTTTTTTTTTAAGTTTTTGATTGAAAAATTAATGGTCTCTTAAATATTTTCTTTAGATATAATGCAATTTAAATTTAAGTCGGTGATAATTGGGTTGAATTGAAACTAAAACAGCTGCGTTTCCTTGTTTAGCCTAGAAATAATGAAAAGGATAGACTGCTGTTATATTTGATAAACGCACCCCAAAATCAAGTCTCTTATAATGTTTTTGAATGACTACCTATCTAATTAAATTAATGAGATTTTGTTATTGTGCGAATATGGTTGTATTTGAAATGTATCCTTAGTAGTACAATCAACGGCAGCTCAAATCAAATATAATGTCAAAAAAAGTTTCATTTTACCTTCATTAATTTCTTTTGAGTATTGCAAATTTAAAATGACATGATAAAAGTCAAATATCTACAACTGTGGGAATTTATCCAATGATCCACAACTTAACATTTTGTGGTGGATTAATAAGTTGTTGATTGTACTCTGCAAGTACAAAATAGATTGTCAAAACAAAACAACTGTGATGACTGATTAGCGTAGTTTTGTACAAGGTGCCGGTACAATAGTGCGGTAATATAAATCAATTAATAAAAAACAAGTAATTTTGATGTTTTATTTTTCCTTTGCAGCTGATGTAAACTTCACCCATCATAGAAGTTATTCTAGTTTAATTAATTTATTTATAATTCTGAATGTCGTATTCGATGGATTCAAATCGAGCAATAGTGTGAGGGATTGGCTATATATTCTGTGACATTATATTAGATGATTGATAGCTTGATCCAAGCTCAGTGAAGCCGCAGTAAGCCCCCACCTTGTAAAGCTTTGAAATTTCACCAATGTTGCTCTGTTGGTAATAATCATTGCTCAGAAATAAGAGTTAACGCCCTAATATTTGATAGTGGAGGTAATCACCATATAGAGACCCTGTAGACCACAGAACGGGCAGTAGCGTTTTCCGAAATCTCAGCTTTTGTAGCCATCTCTAACCTTCCTGCCTTGCGTGATGATTACTTTAGAAAAAAACAGAGGTTCAGTGGATATCTTTCGGCTGAAAAGTTGATGAATTTAGGATGTGCATCTGCACCGAGTGTTCTTTTTTTCAACTTTTAGTAAAAGAAGAGAGATTTATAGGAAATATAGTAAACAATAGTAAAAACTTATAGCATGGGGTCACAAATTTCTAAAACTTGAGTTAAATTTGTTATGACCAAAAAACTGGAACACTCCATCCAGACATGTCAATAAATTTGCATAGTCTAAATTTCAGAAAGTACTAACTCTGTGATAACAATTATTATTTTAGAATTTAATAAAGAATTTCTTAAATCTTTTAAGAAATTGCCAATTCGCTAGGATGTTATATTTTGCAGATTAATGGCGGTTTAAACGGATCACTCAATTCATTACTTGTCTGAACGGACGATATTTCATGTTTCAATAAAAAAAATGTAAAAAAATATTGATCTAAATTGCTTCAAAGGAAGAGGTTTATATCAATCCATAAAGCCGCATATAAGGAACACTCAGTTCAAACGTTTCAAAAAAATCTCCTCTCGTTTATTTTTCAAGGTTAAGCTTTTTGAGCCGTTATTTCTATTTTACGAATTCGCGAAAGAGTCAAACTACAAGATAAAAATGTTATATGAAAGTAATTCTTCGATCATACGCACATTTTGTAGACCACTCCGTTCAGACAAGTAATGAATTGAGTGATCCGTTTAAACCGCCACTAATCTACAAAATATGACATCCTAGCGAATTGGCAATTTCTTAAAAGATTTAAGAAATTCTTTATTAAATTCTGAAATAATAATTGTTATCACAGAGTACTTTCTGAGATTTAGACTATGCAAATTCATTGACATGTCTGGATGGAGTGTTCCAGTTTTTTGGTCATAACAAATTTAACTCAAGTTTTAGAAATTTGTGACCCCATGCTATAAGTTTTTACTATTGTTTACTATATTTCCTATAAATCTCTATTCTTTTACTAAAAGTTAAAAAAAAGAACACTCGGTGCAGATGCACATAATTTAGGAGCTATTCAAGATTATTAATATTAATATATCTCATTAAAAATAAAATGGATTTTTCATACAAACCCTCAACCACTTAGGGCCATTTATATAATTTGCTAAAATACTGAAGCACGAGTCCAGTTATTTGTGATCGCATTTTATTCTTGTTATCATAAGATTTAATAATAAGTTTTACGAATAATAATCGTGGACGTGGACGTATTTAGGTTGTATGGAAATACAACCTCCGTCAAAGTAGTTCGCCCGTTGTTTTACTAAGGTTTGTTCACTAGGATTATGCATGACGTCAAAATATTTTTAAAAGCCACTAAACAAATTTAAGAATAGCTTAAAAAATTGAGAGCTGCAATAGCAGTAAACAAATAAATAACACTATTTTTCATAAAAAAGCTAAACTGATGGGTAAATCTATTTTGGTTATAGTATTGTGGTTTTTTTTCCACGCAAATATTAATAGGGGTTCGGAATTTCTATGAGAAACGGAAAAAAGTCACAATAAAAAAATGAAATTGAGAAAACATGGCCAAAAACTGTATAGAGCTTAGCACAGCATTAAATTTTATTGTCCATCAATGATTTTTGCTAATTATTTTCGTCAAGGTGAACAATTTTATTTACGATAAATAAAAAACGCAAAAATCTCGGGTGTGAAGTAAAATCGCCGCCTCTTTCGCTTTCAAAATCCTTGATTAAGCGATTGACAAATACTTCGAAATATGATATTGCTATTTAAAACTGTAAGGAGTTTGGCATGGCATTAAGCGCACGGCAAAATACTTTTATGATTATATATTTATTTGAATCAAGCTAAAAATAATCTGAATTAAAGGGTTTTACTTGAATAATTCACAGTAATAATATAGTTATAATCTGTATTACATTAATCGAAAACAATATATTTCTTTTCAATACTTAAAAAGCACCAAAACCAAATTAAAAATAATTTGAATTAAGTCATGTTTTCAGTAGATAGACGACTATACATTGGGTTGGTGAACCACCAGCTGTAGAATTGATCAGAACAAAAAATCCCTTTAACCAGACTAGTATAACTCTTGAGTCTAACGCACAGAAAAAAAAAATGAGACAGACATAACAATAGAGTAACTTTTTTTTTATTCATGTTTAATAATGGTTTACAAAAAACTCAAAATTACGTTAACAACTACATTACTCAAAGTCTGTGTCACAGTTATTATCGCACACCTCGTACCTATAAAATTTACAACAATTAAACACGAAATAAAAAATATTTCTGAATCTAAAAGTACGGGAATGTGTGTTTGAGGGAGTGTTATTGTGTAGTGAATGTCATTCGTTTTGTTTTCAATTTGTTAAACTAGAGACTCAACATATTCATATCTTAGGTTTACTTACACTCGTGTAGAAGTAAGCTGTAAAAATGCAATTTATAGTTAATTTTATAATATAGCACAGCTACTTTAGCTCACACACACACACGCATTCCCGTACATTTATAAGGAAAGTTTGTATAGTATAGCCTATGATTCGGTAATTTATTTTTTAATGTCGATTTGGCCAGCCTGGCAAAACATTTCTCGATTTTGAAGATTCTACTTGATAATTATTATAGTATTCAAAGCTAACTAAGAATCGAAATTACAAGACCTGTGTTTTCGTAGGTTAACAGATAAAACGAAAAGCTTACGCACGGAAAGAACCAGATGGGTTTGAATGCCACCATTTTTATGAAGAATTTATTGCATATAAAGGTGGCCTTTACATTTTAGTAATGGATAGATGGGAGGAGGATAATATAACACCTCATATAACAACTATTAAAATATTCAACAATTTATTTATTACTTTATAAACAGATATTCTCGTTCTTTTCACTATGGGCGGTGTCCGCAACTCGACAACTTCAAGCGCCTATGTTGCGTCATTCCAGCCATCCCAGCACAGCCAAGAACGCTCCAATCTTCAAAGTCTTGTGTCATCAAAATCATGCACAGCTAGACTTTTTGTTTATATCCAATACAGATGACAAACAAAGTTATTTATTTAAGGCTGCAAAACAAAATGTTGTTGGTATTTACATTTGCATTGATGATATCCTTTACTTGTTTTCAAATGACTAAAATGCCCATTAGGTTCATATAGATAGACTATATAAACATTCAAATTTAATATCTGAACTATTTCTATTATCTATATGACAAACCAACATTTGATTGTAATTCACGGCATGTATCTTAAGGTTCTAACTAACCAATAATTATTATATTTTAATACAATAATCAAGTATTCCTGTTCACTATACTAATTGAGAATATATTGAACAAAACATGTTGTATGTTAAACACTTACCTCATTCTGACTATTTTGAGATTTTAGAATTGTCAGTAATGAACACTATATGATGATGACACACTTTGATGATTGTTTACACAGATCTCCTACATCTAAGGCAAACCATGGTATGTCCTAGAAGTTTTTCGTATTCGGCAGCATCAGTATTTAATTATTACACGCATGGGTGACGTAATATACTAACGTAAAATACGTATATGTGACACAAAATTGACTGATTTGCACCAAATGAGTAAAATAAAAAAAATCTTGAAAAGTGGTTCCTCATGATTTGACTAAACCGTAAACAGAAGCGCGCGTTGAAATTTGCCTTGCCCTTTTGAACCGGTACAGGAATGAAGGGCTATAAGACCGAATTATGCCGTGTGACGAAAAATGGGTTCTCTACAAGAATTGCAAACTGCAGGTCTAACGCCGCAACATTGACTAAAAGCGAAGCTTACCCACAAAAAAGTGATGGTAACTGTTTGGTGGTCATTCTATGGTGTACAGCTTCCTTAGATCCGGTCTAGCAATAAGAGTAGTCTGTGTAGAAAACCATGATGACAAAACTCGCAGCGAAACAGCCCCGACTTATCTATTATCTTATTTACTCCATGATAATGCAAGACCGCACACTGCTTAAGAAACCATTACATCATTACAAGACCTGCACTTGGAAATCATCCGCCATCCAACGTACTCGCCGAAGTTTCTTGAGTTCCAAGTCCCGTAGACATAAATAACCTTCTAATAAGAGGGTCGAAAATGAGGATGACAGACAATGAGGGTAAATATTTTGATTACATAAATATATTTAATCGTTAAAAAATATTGTTTGAATTTTTCAGTGCTAATCGTGTATTTTATACTTTAAACCCTTTAAACAAAACACTTTAAAAGAAAAATAGGTTTATAGACGATCGACTTTTTATGACTAATTTTTTCGGTTTAATTATATAAAAAATACTTAACAAAGAACTTCTTTGCATCAAAACGACACTTTAATTTTTTAGTAATACTGATATAATAGAGACATTCGGTATTATTTCAAATGATTTTTATGAAGTTGTATTGTTCATTATTTGCCTAAATACAAATAGAAGATTGTTTTTATTAAGTGAATTATTTTGCCGCAGTAATTGAAGATTAAGGGAAGATAGAACCATTGTACAGATTGTACTATTTGGATTGATAGTTTTTACTGCGTACAAGATATTTATAAAGTACTCTAGTTTTGTTAATTCTGTATCTTAAGTTATTTTTTGTGAATTTTATTATTTGTCTTGGTTCTGACGATAGCGAGTTAAAAGTTATTTGATTGAACAGTTTCATTTTATTTTATTTTTTTACCAGTTATGCTATTTAAATGGGATATATCATATTAAAAGATAAATCATCTCAGATGTCATATCGCGCTCGTGTCATAGTTACATTCCTAGTAAAAATATAAAAAATCCCACGCAACTTTTTTATTTTTTGTTACCCTTAAACCTATTTTAAAATCATGTATCAAACTTCATAATTTTGGTAACATTTATTAATGTGCTTATTTATCACTCGAGTTTTACTGTTTTGAAACACTAATATCAAATATGCACAATAATAAGAAGTAAAATCAAATAATATTCTTAAATCACAGGCGTACGCTAACCCGAGCGTCAAATCATGTTTTTTGTTATATATATATAATCATATCGCTATTTTTCGCTCTTAATCGAAGCTTTAATACTATAGGGGCACAATTCGAAAAAGGTGATTGTTGGAAAAACACCTTTAAAGATTTTTGAGCCCCTGTATTGTCACAAAATCGGTCATAAGTAAATTAGTAAAATAAACTAGTACTAGGATAAATTTAATATGCGATAAATTTTTCATGCTTAGTGAACATGCTCTTATGATGTTTTATGATTTTGCTTTCAATAGTTTAATTTAGGTACTTATGACCGATTTTGTGACAATACAGGGGCTCAAAAATCTTTAAAGGTGTTTTTCCAACAATCATCTTTTTCGAATTGTGCCCCTATAGTATTAAAGCTGCGAAATGGTTAGAAGCACAATTTCAACAGACTGACTTAGGAAGGCCCAACGACTATTTAAAATTTGGATCCTGTACAAAAATGCTGTCATAACGGTTTAACAGAAGTAATAAAAACATTTTATAATTTTTAAAATCATTTTATAAAACATAATAAATACATGCTCTTACATAATTACAACAAATAAGGTGGGTACGTGATAAATAATGATACAGGACGGCAAGGGTCTTTGGAAATTAATGGTGCTTATGAACTCAATACTGGAATTATAACTTGGAAAAATAATTAACCCGGATTGCGTCGATTCGGTATTTTTATGTGCCTCTTTCTTTGCTTGTAAGTAACAAATATTAATATATGATTAAGTATTCATTGTTGTGGATTTAAAAAGTTTACAAACTAACACAAGCAATTGAACCAAAATATAAGTTAATAGTAATTTATCGAATTTTAATCTTAATTTTATTTATCCAATTCTGGCAAGTGCACGATGCTATTACACATGTGGATTTAAAACGCCAAGAAAGCCTTAATATTGGGTTCATATTCACTATAAAATAGCGCTTTTACGAGACTTACACATAAGATTCATATAGAATAAAATACACTTTTGTCATTATACATACCACACAACACAATTCGCTCTTGTGTGTGTCCAATAGTGTCCAATGGTGTGGAATTTTATGATTTTCAACGGATAACAAAGGACATTCACTCAGATTTTGACAAATTTAAATTTAAACAAATTACCACACCAAGAATAATTATTTTCACAGTATGTATTTGAATAGCACGGAGTTTTTAGTATTCAACAGGCGGTATTTGTCACAATTGCCATGTCAATAATACCAGGCAGTCGCAATAGTTTTTGTTGAACTGTACACATGATTATAAATATATGAACATTGTGTCTTGTCTCCTTAAAGTATGTTAACATTTTATTAATGTCGTAAATACGTTAGATTAGTTAAAAACATACTCCGTGTCAAAATATTGCATTGTTAAAATTAATAGCTTTCATAAATATGACGTTATAATTATCATTAACAATGACTAGGAGTGTAGAAATAGTCTTGAATACAGTGTTGCCAACAATAACTTAAAAAATAAGCTAAGCAAGCTGCTTTTATTTAACAAATTAAAAATGCAATACACAATTTAAAATTAAAAGCATTTTTATTTTTAAAAGCGATTATATTATTAAAATACCAAATGAAGATGATTGATCTTTAGTACCCGGTAAATCTTAATAAGTATTTTATAAATTTAAATAAAATTAATAAATATTTTAGTCAACGATTTAGGCGCACGGAACGCGAAACGCAAGTGTACAGTGACGACGAGCGAAGAGTGAGAAATATTGTAGTTGCCTCGATGGAATTTCTCCGCTTTGGTGTTACCATAGTGGCGAGTGTTACGACGTTTAGATATAATTATTATCCATAACTTTAGAGGCTAAAATAATTCCGTCGATAATTCTATTAGCCGACAAAATATATTTTCTTCCATTAATTCTTGACCCTAATCCGTTAAATCTATTGTAAAATTTAGTTGTATTGTAAAGTTAGCAACACTGCTTGTATTAATTTTAAAACAAATTCTGATATAAATTAATTATAACATTATATTTAAAAAAAAATATTTAAAAAATGTGTATCTTATGTATGAAAAGAAGGTATGACTTATAAATCAGTTCTAAAACAGCAGAACCCAAGATAGGGCAAGATATACATCCATTTACAACAATAAATAAAATTATCGCATTGACATTGAACTACATATTTTGGGTTAACTTTGGAACAACTTGAAGATAGCTCAGGAAAATTAACATTTTGAAGGTTTACTGTAATATTATGTTACAAATAAAAAACATTCTAAAATTATATTCAGATAAAAATGTAATCTAAAGCAGTGCAGAGATTCATAAAAATAAAAAATTGTGACCAAAATGCATAGCTTACACACACCAGGATTTTGTCCCGTATAAGCTTATAAACTACTTAAATAATTAAAAGGTTTGAATTTAATTGTGACTTATACTATTACGAATAAATACAAATGTTACGGCATTAATAGCTACTGTAAATACTCTCATCAAGAGGGCCAGCTATGAATATTTCGTTTAATCAAAATAAAGTAAATGCACTTATTACCGATATAACTTGAAAAAATAAGTTAAGGCTAAAAATGTAACCGAAAGACTGCAGTACATCGGTATAGATCCAAAGATTGCTTCGGTAATAGGTACGTTTACCTCACTCGTAACCATTCATTAATTGTTGTCCATGCAACCAACTAAGTATATATAGGATTATTCGCTATTATAGCTTATTAGTATCCCAATTAGTAAATTCGGTTCAATTTTATAACAATAATTACTTTGGTCTTTTTGTTTAATAAAAATAATGTAATCACTGGTAAACAATGAAGATTCACAAGGAATAATCCTATATTTTGGTAAAATAAATATTTGATAAAAATATCATCACAAAAAACTTTACAAAACTTATGAATGTAAAATACTTTTTTAAAGCGAAGTAAAATAGGTACTACAATTAAACTGCAAAAAATCTTTTGTATCCGTTGCTTAAAATAAATAATTGACGTGAGTGCCGTGAATAACATGTTTAAAGCTTTAACTCTGTTTATCGTGGATAATTATAAAAAGTACGCTATTTATGACAACAATTTGTTTTAATGCTATTATTTAATTAAGTCAGTGGCAGTGATTAACTGTGCATTTAAAGTAATTGATTTTAAAATATGAAATATTTTTATATTTTTCAAGATTTATATCGGTAAATAAAGCTTTGAAGGCAACCTAGACTTGTCATAGATCAAAGCAAAGCGCATGAGTCTCTCTCTGTTTAAATAAGGGATCCCTTATTTGTGTTTACAATGTCCAAACCTCAGTGGTACGTACCTGGTTGATACGTGCCCTTAGTAGGGAATGTATTGAACATAGTAATCTCGAAGTGAATGCGCTTACAAAATAAAGTGGAATACGCATACGAATCAACATTGGGCATCTCACTGAAATTAATGACATGTCAGTAATTCTCTCGCAAGGCAATCGTGGGATTGCAAGTAAAAAAGTGGAATGAGAAGGCGCATGTCAGCGAGATACCAAGTGAACTCGTATGGGTGGCAAATGACAAGGGCAAGCTGAGGCCTGTTACCATTCTATCTCTAATTCTTAGAACCTAAATGACCGGCACATTTTCAACACCGTCTTTTTATTTCGAACTTATTGATTTACAAATGTAAATCAAAACTAGAAAATAAAACATTATTCACTTTGGCAGTAATAAATAGCTAATACTACAGTCGCAATATTGTTGTCTTAATCTAAAATTTTGTTATTTCGAAATCGACACTAGCATTTGAGAAATAAAACATCCCAACTTCAATAATATCATCAGATCCTTAAACTAACCAAAACAGTTTAATAGCTTTAATTGTGGAAAACAACATATTATTATGCACTAAAACGCTTATAAATACTGTGGCCATTAAAAGCGAATGCAACAATGAAGCAGTTAATAGTTGAGATGATTTCTCTTCAACTAAAAGCATATATTGCCAGACCCTTAAGTCAGATGGTCGGCTTGAATAAGAGCGTTATAAATAAAAACCTAAGCATTATGATTCAAGTTATGAGTCACAATGATGTCACAAATTAATTAAAAATAATGCTTATTCTTTGTATAATTTTTGTATTCTTTCGTCACGCTGATAGGGACATGTTTTTACTTTTGAGGATCTAAGTCTTAAAGAAATTCTATATGCTATTAACTATAACTTTATAGCGTTTTAATTATAAAATCCAGATCTTTATATAAAAGAAATAACAATTTCGTATAAATATGTTCATTAGCTGATTGGTTTGTGTTAACATGCGTTTGATAAGATTATGCTTAGAATAATTACACAATTTGCTTCCTTTAAAAAAATATTTGGATTTGACCCACTTTTATCGTTTGAAACTAAGTAACGTAATGCGGCAGACACATTTATCAATTTATTGGAATCTGTTGAATTCTTAAAACTTAAAAAATTGTCATCCAAGATTTCAAATTTTTAGTTGCTTAGAATCCGATCCAATCCAATCCAATCATAAGAGGTCATTTAGTTACAAAAACTAGCAGTGTTGTCAAATTTAACAGTCAGTTATTACTATCAAAATAAATTACTTAAATTTGACAACACTGTGGAATCATTTAACCTCGTGACATTTAGATATCATCACAGATAGTGAAAGCCGAAAAAAGCAAATATTGCACTGGCAAGATTAATGACAATAATTAAACCCACATAGCTGCCTCGTTTGTAGTTTTTTTTTTATATCGACAAAACATATTGCACAATTTGCCTCTTATATCTATGAATTATAATTATGCTACGAAATGCTTTCTGTTACACGTTGCGTAGCTGCAGACGGCTTCTATTTGCGTGAAGGCAAGATATTTTCTTTTGTTTTTTTTATTAATAAATTAAATTAAAAAATTATTATTAAAAAAATATTTTTTAATAATTATTATATATATTATTAAAAAATAAATTTCATCATTTAAAAATGTTAAATATTTTCAAACTTGAAAAATTTCATACAATTGAATTTACATGTTCGACTGATTTATGTAAATATTCAAATATTTGCTCAGCTCGCAGAGAATTTTTGTTCAAGTATTGAGATCCCAATATATGTATTTATAAATTGATTTATTTATTTCCTTAAATATGGTAGTTATGAATCAATTACTTTTAGATAACCAAACCCAACACAATTGGAGCAACTACTAGTCTATCCCCTAACAAAGAAGTTGGCATCACTGATTAACAAAAAAACAGTGCTTTTCTGTTTTTGTAAAAAATATTTCTCTCGTTTCTGTTTGCAGTTTCAGATGAGACAATGGTTTGCAGTGTGAAAACTGCTGACTTGCCAACAGCGAATGAATATTAGTCGTCTACAAAGCAGTGGAATTAGGATAGGCTGCAACCACTTTTACGTTAAACAGAAAGCGAAGTATTTTACTGCGAAAAATAAGTAACTTATTTCGATTCATCTTTAAGGCAGGCTATGGGTGCCACAGCCCGTGGAATAGCATGCACAGTCCACTGCAAGTTAATCATCATTTAAGACGTCTACTAACAATTATATAATTTTATATTTCGAGTCAATTTATTATCTATTTTTGACAGTACATGCTTATTAATGAGAACAATATGCAATGCCAAATAAAATCAGTACCTGAAATAAATACACAAAAGCGACATGCTCACTTATTTCAATTTTGTTCGAAGTTTAATGCTTTATACTAACCTTCGTCCATTAAAAGGCAAAATTATCAGTTGCTTTTATATATGAATAAAATATCTCCTAGAAAAAAGTTGTAAAATTGGACATAGAATATTTCGGCTTAACATTTATCCTTCTAAGCCCTCAAACACTATAAGAGTATAAGTGGATTATTTTTTTATCCATAGTTAACGTGTATACATTCATAATTTATATCTCAAGTTAAATAAATTTGTAATTCGAAATGGACGAAGTGTTCAACGTAATTTAGGTTTATTTATCGAGACTGTCACATCTACAAACATCGACTAATCAAGCATTTCTTTTCTTTTCCTATCAAGCCACCATACATAGCTATGCTTCACGTATGCAGAACTGCACTTCCTTCCACCGTTATAAAGTTGATTTTGCTTCGTTATCAGTTGTTTATGACGCTTCGCTCTTGCTCGCCATCTAAGCTGACTGCCGGTGCTTTTTCGTCTTCGATTATAGACTCTGTACGTTCTATGTTAATGGAATCCATTTCATTTGGTTTTTCGCTATAAAAAAATTAGTATGCAATCACTTCTTTAATACTATTTATGAAATACACAATTATTGTTTTTGATTTGGAAACCTTATGGAAAAGTCAATATTTTCTAATCCTATACTTTGTATTTGCACCTTTTTTTATGCTAGACACTTTTGATTTGACGGTCCATAAGCATATATACTACTTATTTGCAATTTTAAATGCTATATAAATAAAAATCTCACCCTTAACTGGTCTATACTTTCTTTAGTTGGCAATTACACCTCCTTAAGCATATTTTTAACTGTGTGACAATAGTTATGAAAAGGGGGCCCTAGAGTTCAATTTTAAACAGTTATTTAAAATAATTTCTCTAATTATCCTATACAAAATACAAAGAGTGAATTATGTACTTATTGTTATACTCATATACTCACATAGTTTGTTCGTTTGTCTGCGGCAGATCGGGCGCAGGCGCTGAAGCGGCCGTCAAAGGCAAAGATTGGGGCCTTTTCAGCCAACTATTCCGTTCCTCCTGATAATGAGTAAAAGGAAAATGCTGCTGACTTTAATAGGGCAGAGATGGATAGTGGAAAAATACAATTGCCTAGTAATTAAGCAGAAATTATGTAACAAAATATTTTATAAAAGGAGAAAGAGGTTTTTGCCGAATTTTATGACTTCACACAGTACACGATTTTCATATTGTCAATGTGTATATTGAATTTAATTTATTTTAAAATTAAGAATATAGTCTGTGTGAAACAATCGCGCAGAAAAAAAAAATAATTTTAATATAAATACTATATAAATTTAACAAATATCACC
This sequence comes from Calamotropha paludella, assembly GCA_927399485.1. NCBI lineage: Eukaryota > Metazoa > Arthropoda > Insecta > Lepidoptera > Crambidae > Calamotropha > Calamotropha paludella. The sequence continues at coordinate 10,164,096 of OV656803.1, read as the reverse complement.
ACTACACTTCTTTTCTCATAGAAAAATATATTAAAGCAAAATTTTAGTACGTGATTTTAAAGTTTAGTACCTGTGGCGTGGTAACACAGGTGACCATAGTTTGAGTAGCGGCTTGGGTTCGCGCACCTCCACACATGCAACGCACCACGTCTTGCATGCAGCCTTGTAGTTCAGCGACCTTTAGAATAAACTACCTTATTTACTAAACAAATCAAGCTTATTAGTGACCCAGTAAGTGTATAGCACATAACATAACAAAACATCTGAGGGTTGTCATATTATCTCAGTAAACAATTAGAGCCTGTGCACACCAAGCTATCGATACAAACGCGATATTGACGCGAGGTAACTAAAAGTAAAACTTCAAAGTTTTACCTTTGAATACCTACAGAAATTAAGTCTCGCGCTTGAATCGGTACAGATGTGATGTTAACTCGTGTTTGTATTAATACAAACGCATTAGACATGCAAAAAATTGCTTTGTGGGATAAAAAACGAGACGCGTTTAAAAAACGCAGTGTGCATAAGCCCTAAGATGCTTCGTGACTTTTGAAAAAAAAGTCTATTTTATCATAATCGTATAAAAACTTTATACGAGACAAAATATATGGCATAGTGATAACTAGCCCATCAGATGTGATGGATTTCATCCACATGTTTAGATTATGGTCAAGAAAATATTATATCATTATTACAATCACCACAAGGATCGGTAAGAGGGTGGGCTAGCGGTACTAGATAATGCGTGTTCAAGTCATTTTTCTGTATTAAAGGTTTTTCTATATTTTATGCTTAAATATTTTAATCAAGTCACACAGCCTGGAGAAACATTCCCCCTATACTTACCTTCTACAAAGTTACAATTATTTTAAATGTAGAAAACACTTAAGTTAAAAATTTAATGAGTTGAATATTCACTAAGGGGCGTGGTTAGTGCTGATTAGTTAGTGATTTCTGAATATTAATCGGCATTATTGACACTAACATACCATGCATAAGTTTATTTCAAAATAAGGTATGTCTCATCAAGGTGAAATTTTGCTGTATGTATCTAACTATTAAAACATTCTGCCCAAGTTTTTGATAGATTTCATAATATTTGGTTAATTAAGTATTTTTGTTTTTGTTCCTGATAAAAGCTTTGTTGAAAAATTATAGATTACTTTTATTCAAATAAGTAACAGAAGTTTGGTCGTTTATATGTCGTTTTCTTGTAAGTAAAAGCATGGTATTAACTTGGGAACATTAAGAAGTACTCAAAATAATAGAACTATGTCGCATTATGTTATTTGAGTAGTTAACTGTTTGTTCGTTTACTGGTCAATTAAACATTTTTCAATTTATAATATGTTTAGTCCGGACTGTACTATCGAGGTCTTTCGCGCCTTACCACTTTGTAGAAATATTCGTTTGAACTGATCGCATCGGACACGATTATATTTGTTTTAAAATACTTTAAAACACATAAAATCTATATCTTTGGAATGGATTGATTCAAAATGTATTAAAATCTTTTTATTAAGATTTTAGTAATGAATTATAAATGTTAGTAATCTTGACTGGTTTATTAAAATATACATTTCCGTAAGTGATTGTATTATGGTGTATTAACAAAAATATTTATTAAATTTCGGGTAAAAATATCTATTAATAGTAATTAAGTAGGCCTTTTGTACACCGCAAATGAAATTTATCTCACCTGTTGCTGCAGCCGAGCGCATGTTTCCGTGAGCTGGCGCACTGCTTCTGTACTGTCTTCTAACTCGCACGCTCTCTGTTTTTGAGTGTCTGTGAAGATAAATACGTCTCAAAAAAAAAAGTTTATTATTAACCAACAAACTATTTGTTGGCTAACTTTTGAGAACTTAATGTTTACTTTCACTATATATTACTAAAGATATTGAACACATGTTTGAAGTTAAAATAATGCCCAATTTGGCCCGCTTTCGTAGTAACATAATGTGATTTGTGCGTTTTTTAATACGCTAAATGTCTGTGGATATATGTTTTTATTTGAGTTCCTGTCTAATGTAACTGAATGATCACCAGAGGACTGCAGGGTAGAGACTTTCTTCCACAGCGCGTTAATCGCTTGCATTTGCAATTGTTGAATCTTCCGTTCACTTTCTAGCGCCGCTTTGGTAGCTTCCATATCGCAAGTCAACCTCCTGTAATGGTATGATTATGAATTATATACGCCAAAACACTTGTACCGTTAAACAAAAAACTAATTAAAATAATCGGGCGTAGTCATGACAACCGAAAGGGTTGCCATGACAACGCGCGATCACTAAATTTCTATTTATGAATAGAAAAACTAAAAATGCTGTTTTTTTTCTCCGCATTGATTTTCCATTAAAGGTTACAGCAGTATATTTATAATATGGCTAAAAATGTTTTTTATATATCTGTTTTTGGTAATTCTTTATTGGATCGAAACTAAGCTTATGATACAGTCAAGAATTTTGTATTGAGTAAGATGATTTGCATAAGTTTTGATTTGAAGTTAGACATTCAGTTTTCCAAGCCGTTTGTCCGATTAAACTTAAGGCATGGTTTCAATTAGACAGTGTGACTTACATTAAGGGCTATCCAATCTTTGACAGTATTACAAAGACTGTAAGGCTAAACTTTCCGACGTAATTTAACGACGTAGAGTAAGGGACAAAAAGACTAAAAACCCTAAAACAATATTAGTAAATCTTGACAAGCATTTGTTATAATAGCCCTCATTTAACAATAACTATAAATTATAAGAAAGTTTAATCCGCACAAATGAGATGCTTTTCGCCTTATGGTATATTCGTCGTAATGTTTATACACTGGCTAATAAGGTTTTCGGGCAGATGCTTCAATTTACAGCAATATAACCGAATGCGCGATTAATTCCGCAGCAAATTCGACCCCCCCCCGAGCATAGTCGGAAGATAAGCCAAATAAAAGAAAATAAAATTCCGTGATAACAGATGTGGTTCATTCCTTATCCAACATTCGCTCAATAACGGGATTTTTACTATCGGAGCTAGGCAGCGTGATAAATAACTCATTAAGAAATCGATTGGAACTGTCAACATATGATTTTACTCTTTGGTGAAGTGTTTAATTACTACTTTATTCGATCACACTTACTGTATATGCTGCCTTGCTCTAGCCGCTTGTATTGCGTGCAGTATCCTCAGGGTATCCTTGTTAAGATTCCTGCTCCTATATCCCCTCCACATCTTCTGTATCGTCACTGCGGCCATAGACTCTACGCTCATCTTCTTTTGTCGCCTCTGGTTCGACGCTAACTTTATAATCTCTAGTTTGTCCTGCTCTATTTGATCAGTACTTTGTTCTTTAGTTACGCCATTGATTTTCTTGTCTTCTTTGACTTCCGATCTCGGTAAACTGCCCTTGCGTTCGATTTTGGACTTTAGCTTAGGGCTGGAAGTGGCACTCTTCGTTAGTTTTGGTGACCCCCTTATGTTTTTGTTTGGTTGTACTATTTGTCTGTGGGGTTTTTCCTCGTGTATGCTGCTGTTGCTAGATTGGGATGAAGTGTTGGAGATGCTATTGACCGAATTGTTAGTGGGCTTTGGAATGGTTCGTTGGATGTCGTATATGGGGTCCTGGTAGTCGGGACTCATGAGTGATTCCGGTACTGGTACCATCTTAGAAGCGGCTTCTAGAGAGTGGTTTACCGGTTTGGGTTGACATTGTTCTGCACAAAGTATTTTTATAGTTACAATCAATAAAGAAGATAAAATTCTATTTACTTTAAAGTGTATATGCACATTTTACACGGTTTTATACGCCATTTATTAAAAACAACCAATTACCTGTCAGTTTTTCTTTCTCCTTTTCTTTGTCTTTTTTTTCCGTAAGGTAAAGTCCGGGCGAATCAAAACTCTGGCTCATGACTTGCGGTACGCTTGCTATGTCGCCAGAACAAGACATTGACATTTGATGTGAGGGCGAATTCGTTTTAGATAACGCTGCGTGGTAGCTGGAAGTTAACCGGTCGGGGGATCGGCCCATGTGGCGTGAAGCGATACGAGCTACAAAAGAAAATGCAAACAGTGGTTTAACTCATTTAAATCAAATGTACATAGTACGCCTTATTCTTTGTTTCTCTCTTGCTTTCTACGTTTACGCCGAAACACGGTTCGATAAATAAACTAAAGTCCAATAAGAGTTTTGTTTGTTTTCTGTTGTTGTTGTTACTTGTGTACTTGCCTAATTAAACATGGGTGTAAATCTAGTCTAGTCGTAAGAGACCGTGATAAGGTAACCTACAGTTAGGGGTTGTATCCCATCAAAGGAAAATGTTTTAAGTGGTTAACAATTGCCTCGTCATATACTATATTATTAAATAATTATAACTATTTATTACTTATATTGTAGCAAGAAGGTAAACAATGGTGTTACTGTTATAATAATAAGAAATATTTGTAACCGTAAAAATATGTCGAGTTTTAATAAGAATACAATAAAACTAAATGGAAGTAATATGCCTACTTCCTTTTATCACTAGTTTCTACTTCATTTACAGCACTGCCAAAATAAAGTATTTTATGGCGTATCTATTGAAATATATATATATATTTTTAATTATTACTAACATAGTTTTTCCGAGTAATCAAACATATTATTGACTCTATTCTAACACTAAACATTAAACACTAACAAAAATAAATTATGGCATAATCGAATCGAACGTTATTGATTGTTAAATAATATAATTTTCTAAAAGTATAAACGGAACGCCGCGAACAATAGATGTCGCTTTAGGTAATGCGTATCATATAGACAGTGTGCGTAAACCAATTTAAGGGTGCTTTAAATTTATCGTTGCGTGTCGTATTGATGCTCGTTTGTTTTTTGTGCGTGCGCGGCACACGCACATCCCACGCAATACATCAAGGCATCAATTCTAATAGTCCGTACGCAGCACGACAACCGCAAAAAATAGTCAACAAATTTTTTAAGCATCGGTAATGTCATTTTGTTGCTACGAGATTAGTAATTTGACTTTTAATTTAGGTATGTTTTTCAATATGTTATTACAAACTATAGATCAAGTTCTGCTTAGTTTGGGACTCTTTACTGATTGATTGATGGCAGTTGTCCCAATTTTAATATTAGCAGAACTTACGGCTATATTGAGACCCTTCTGATAGAAATCAGATGGATCCCATAGAGCGGACGCGAATCCGAAATAAGATCTAAACAACAACGAAAGCAGTTAACTTACACGACAGTTGGTAAGGTCATTGGTAAGTAAGTAAGAAACAAAACCTAGTATGGAGACCATTCGATAGTAAGCTAAGGGTATGATGGTCGTTTCCTAGGCCAAGCCTAGATCAGCAGCGAACTGTTGATGTCAAATGTTGATACATACATACTAATAGTTAATTGTGCTCTACAAGATAGGGAACTAAGGTCGTAGTTGACAACGCAAGAAGTAGTATATATTTCATAAGTATTAAGTATCAAAATGCTCATTCTAAAATATTATTGTTTAACATTCGAGTCTATAATTACGAAACGATACATTTTGTATCTACTGTATGCTAGTAGATATGAATGGCAAACTAGGTATTAGTAATTAGGATAACTCACATTGAACTCTAGGTGATTGCAGCTTCGGTTTCAAAGAACTGTGGTTCTGATCCTTTAGTTGCTGTTGGTGTTGCTGAGCCTGCATAACATTAGAAAACATTAAATGCAATTTATTTGAATATCCATGATATAGGTAGATTTAGTCTAAGTCTAAATTCTTAGTAAACTAACATACAATGACATACAGGTTGCATAGAATTCCGCGCTCGGTTTTTACTTTATTCTGTACGTATAAAAAATTATAGCTTCGACATTTTGTCATATTACTGTTTGACAGTTAAGGCTAAGTTTTTAATATATTTCGGTTTACTTATTATTATCCATTATATGTAACTGTTTATATCTATATAACGACATCGATAAGAGCCTTAAAATGGCTATTAAATTTTATATTAAAATCGCCTTGCTTATTATTATTTCAATTTACGGAACTATATGTGGTCTAAGAACTAAATAGAACTTACTTTACTTAAAATAAGTCGTAGTTTTCTTTGATCTTCTGTTTCTAAAGCATCGGCTGTTAGAGGGCAGGTAGACGCTAGATATTCACACAGTTCCTGATGTTGACCCGTATGAAAGTGTCGTCCTTTGCCCTGGCTGTAGAGCCACTCTGCTTTTAAACTGTGGGTAAAGTGAACGTTTTGAATTTCAGTGAAATAGGTTAATAGCTTCTGACACAAAAATATGTGCATAGATGCAATAAGAAGTATTTTGCAAATTAAAATACATAATAAAATATGCATACAATAAAGATAATACAAAATGTAGAAAGGAGCTAGTCAATTACTTCAGTCAGTAACTGAAGTAACCGTCTTATTCATGCTAAGGATCCCGCTTAACTACAACTAGAGATCGCTGACGTGGACCCAGCTACAGGCAGAGCTGTAGACTCCTCCAAGATCCACGTGGTTCGCAGAGCAAAGCGGCCTATGGGAGATCTAATGACTACATTGTCAGGCTCACAAAAGAGGATGGCATATTGATTAGAAAATGTAATGTTATAGTATAAAAAGTGTTTAAGTTTTCTACTGCTAAAATATTACTAGGCGATGCAGTCGCTAAGCATAAAGCTACGCTAGCACCATATATTGGAGCGGAGCGTAATACCTAAAAAAATATATTTTTTTTGTTTCGATAGGAATTTCAAAATTCGGGGTCCGTCTCAATCTGGTACTAAACCTGTGGATTCGATTCCACACAATAAATATTAAAATCGGTTAAGAACTCGGAAAGTTATGGCGTAACAGACATTGCGCCATTGAAGCTGATCCATGGGAGCTTCGCTCGCTCCGCTCCAAAAATCACAAAAAATATAAATAGCTGTTTATAGAAATTAGATAATTAGTTGATATAATTGACAGACTTAGCGATGAAGCGGTATGAGCAACTTGGTCGTAGTTATAAATTTCGCTGGCATAGTTTCAAGATTCAATTTAAATAGTATTTTGTTACAAGAACTTCCAAATATTGGGTTTTTAAATACATTTCATACTACCTGTGCCCGGCAACGCTCTTATTGTTGAACATACAAAAAAATAGCCGAATCACACCTTAAGCCGAAACAAATAAACAGAAAGTTTAAATGAAATAATTATTTTTGCTGCTATAAGTAACATAATATAAACCTTCATATGCTTGTAAAAAAGTAGTTATTTTGGCAAACAGACACTTAAAAAATTGTATATAAAGGAGTGTCTTTCTTTCTATATATTATGAAATTTAATGAAATTTACTACAACAATTGTTTGAATTTTGAATTTCATATCATTTACATCCATTTATTACTTTAAAAGAAAGTAGGTTGTTTTTTAAGTATATAAATAAAAATTGATTTAATACATAGCGGCGCATGAAAACGACGTCAATACATTTCTGATTAAGACTATTATCGCAAGCTATTTCGCTTTAGGATTTTATTAAACTTATTACATGCTGCGTACCAAGATAATCATAATTACAAAATATATTGAAAAACTAACTGGATATCAAATACCAGCAGAATTCGCAGTACACCTTCTAAAAGCACGCATGAAGCATATTAAACGCAATTATTAGGAGAAAGTATGTACTTGTATAATTTACAAACATATCGCACATTCGCAGCGCATGTCATTGCATTCTATTTTAAGCCAAATATTGAAACTTTTATGTCTTTATAGCGACCGTTATGTCGCAATAAAATGTGATCGTAAAAGTTTGTTTGTAATTAAGTGAGCATTTAACTAAAAAGTTATAATTTAGTTCAAATAACAAATTCACAATACAACGAACTTACGGTCAAATATAATATGTTAACAACCAAGGAACGACAGTAGTTGGGTTTGGTCGGGTAGGTTTTGTGTGGTATCACGCGTATTGCTATATAACATAAGATAATAAAAGGAACATTCTAAGTCAACAACTTTTAAGAACTCACCTTTCCATTGCGCTGACAACGAAACCGTCAATGGATTTGACGCTCAGGATCCAATTTAAAACGAAAGGGCGGTAGTCAAACCCACTGGTTACATTGTTAGGGATTTTATTAAAAAAAATACAGTGATGGTTTATACTTGGTTTATAATTTTAAAATTGTATATGAGTTATGTTAAACCAGTAAATATCAAACAAAGGATGTTACGGTTAGGACACATCTCGCTCATAACAAACAAGCGATTTTTTTCACTAGTTGCAGTTTTTAACTAGTAACGTTAATAGTCGTACATTAAGTTTAAAAAAATCAATATGTTGGGATTTACAAGTAACGCACTCTAATCTCATCTGGTTCGAAATTAGGGTGTCGCCTAACAGGTCACGCCTCATCTAAATTAACTTAGCCTAACAATTTTTTTTATTTTTGAGACTGAGCTAATATAGAGAAAGAAAGCTCGATAGCGCATATATGGCTTATGATTGCGAGTGTCATTAGATGAATTACCAAAAATCTATATTCGCAAGTGTGTTATTATCATAAGTGAAGGCCTGTGCTCCTGCACATAGTGATACTAATAGGCTGGAGATAATGAAAAAAGTAACACGCGTTATGCAGTACAACCTTTCCTATTGAGAATATTCAAAAAAATAGTACATTGTTCACGTGAGGAGATAGTGACCGATTATTGAAAAGAGTGTTTTAAAAGCTTTCGAGATTGGGGAACATTTTCATCAAATATGCAGAAAGTAGAAACCTACCGGATATTTGTACGACAGTAAAGAAATACTTCTTGTACAAGTAACAACGTACATTCCGAGCTGATATAGTATGAAATAAATTACGATTTAATTTTTTCAAAGGATACAGTTTGTCTTTTCCGGCCATCGCTACGCAGGGGTTACCCTGCACAGTAAAACTGTCAAGCTTATTGAGGTGAACCAGATGGCAAATCTCGTTTAGGTCTTGAATATTATTGTGTGCCAATCCTAGGTGCTCGAGTTGAGGGGGCAGGTAACGGTCGCACTGTCTCAGGTCGATTATGCGGTTCCGCTCCAGACTCAAGTGCTGCAATCACAATGCCATTTTAGATTAAGATATACAGTCGACTCTCGTTAATTCAAACCTGCGATAATTCGAACCTCTCTATAATTCAAAGTTATCACGAGTTCCCTACAGGCTCTCTTTATATTTCGAACTAAATCAATACATTTTTATGCACTTGGTAATTCGAACGAAAAAATCATTGCTATATAACAAAACGACGCGTTAATTCGAACTCATAGGCGTCCAACACTCGACAATTCAAAGTGGCAGAGAGAAAGAGGCAGAAAGATTGTAAGTACATTCTGCGACAAGTTTAAACTTGTATCAACGTACACGAGCCTTTGTTTTTGATGAAAAAGCATTTTAGGCACTTTTTCTCTTAAAAAAAGTTTTTGAGCAGCAGCAATGTGCTTTGAAGCAAACCATTATAACAGAGTTCTTTCAAAAGATTAATTAATTCACATTATGAATACATGTATGTACACGAATGTACCTCTAAAATTTTGACATTGTTATAGAATAGCAGTTAATAAATAATAAGTGATCAACACTTAATAATTCAAAGTTTTATTTATTTTCCCTCACAAATTTCGAACCATTTGATATTTCAAACACTCGATAATTCGTAATATTTTAAGAGTCCCTCGGGTTTCGAATTAACGAGAGTCGACTGTATATTGTTTCCAGTTAAGTTTTTTTACCAAGCAACTTTTAATTAATAAACAAATCACAATATACAAATGTCACATAAGACAGCAAATTTTGAAAAATTAACATTGATTAATAGCACACATGTTCAGATAGATAGTTAGAGCTGCGGGAGGTAATATTATTATTATTACCGATAGTTGATAATACATGTACTTACAATAACAATGAAAGAGAGAATCAGTAAAACATAATCTGCCCTGCATACAGCATATAAAAAACCTGTTTGCCAGTAGCACAAACCTCTATTTGAACATGTTTACATGTATAGTTCTAAGAATTACAGATGATAGTGCGAATTTATCCACTAATCTTAACCTAGCAAGTATCAATTACAATTATGGCGATAAATGACTGCAAACCTACATACATCCCATATTTAATCCCCACAGTCTTGCCAGATTTACTGTGGATTTTACTAATATTACCCACCAATCTTAATCTAACAAAAGCACTTCTTAAAAATCACAACAAATCATCAAAATTACCTTTAAATGTTTTAAGTATGATATATCAGCAATGAATGAGATTTGATTATTAGACAGGTCAAGGTGTTCCAAATGCATGTTGTTGTTTAAGTGTTCAATTGACTTTATGTTGTTACCTAAAATATAATAAAATAGGTTAGACACTTAAACATAAACTCTATCAAATTCAGAATCAGGAACTGAAACAATCAAGAAAAGTTTCACATTCTAATGAAGAATTGGTTAACTGACTGCTCTTTGTAGAATCACAATTAAACAAAGACTTATTTTCAAATGTATTTAGATCCATTAAAGACATTGTCATTTAGGTTTAAAGAATTTTATTCTCATAAGAACTTATAAAAAATACAGTTCACTTAAAATGAGACTTAGTTAACTAAAACATGCAATTTTATTATTATAAATGGCGCAGCACAGCTACGAAACGATGAGAAAAAAAAACAACAAATTTATATTTATAAAATAACATCTAGTAACAAGATACCTACTATGTCGACACATCAGTTATTTGTATTTGTATTAAGGTTGCCGAGCACAAAACAACCATCATATTATAAATAAAGATAGATATAAACAAATAGCGAACTATAGGAGGGTATCTTTTCGTATCGAACTCTGAGCGCACGGATTGTGTCAAATGAGTAAACCGGTTACCATGCATTGAATCACTCGGCTCGACATTTTTCTTACTTAACAATATTTGAATGAGTGTAGAGACTTCTGCTTTTTTAATTATATTTTATAATTAACATGTTTGTACGGTATTGTGAGCGCAGTAACCATACAGAGCGGTCCAAACAATGACGTTCAAATTATTTTTTAGATTCCTGACTTCTGAGTGTATCCGGAAATAGCCCATGCATGTTCCGCCAATTTTTGTAGTTTTAAAGTTAAAATTTTCTTTTTACATTTTTAGGATTCTTTACTTAACTGGCTTAATTTTATTTTTCTTGCAATAAATGCATCTTCTGTTGTTTGTACGAGAAAATTAAGACAAGCCGAATTAAAAATCAAAGAAAATTCTAGTGTTTTCCGAAGACGAAACAATTTTTTTAAAGCGTTGTAGACTATGCCTCGAAGAATTGGAAGTGTCCCCCCTTCAAGAATTAATTGTGAAATAAATTTACTGTTTGGACATCTTTTTGTCATTGTATATAATGTAATTAAATTGTCATTAGGTACTTGTATTTAAGGTACACTCTCATAATTATAGCAACTGATGTATTAGTCACTTTGTTTGTGAAAAATATTGTTATGGAAAAACATAGAAACCTATTAAGTTTTAATAAAACATAAAATTTATACAAGTCTCGCAATGCATAAGAACAAAGGAGCAATCTTAAAATTCTATAATAACTGTATGAACATTATTGGGTACATTGCCATTCATTTCAATAAGGATATTTGACCTGATTGTGTCTATTTCTAAAACTTCATTGTGCAATTCAAGCGAAAACAATAGTCTATTTCTATCAAGTTTATGAAGCTTCCTCTGAATCTTAAATATATGTGATTACATTTAACATTACTTACTGCCTCGATAATCAGTTCTATGAAATGACACCATTAATTAAATTTCACTAAGCTGTTATGGCGGTTATTAACTTTTCACACATTGTTATTAACACAATGATTTGTTAGATGGTTACCCACCTCAATTTCATGGCTTGAAAAATGTGTTAGTTTTCTTTACAACTGTTTCCTAAGCTAATAAGCCCTAACGTTCACTAGTTTATGTAGATTTTTTTTTGTAAGTTTATTGCAAAAATATTTGATTTAGGTTTGATCTGGATTTTTAACTTTAACCAATTGAACAAACTTAGTGTAACTAAATTTATATTGCCTTATAGTTTGAAGTATCTAGCTAATAGCAAAATAACCCTACCTTACCATCACTATCAGGGCTTTGCAGTGATGAACTTTAACATGATGTTGCCTTATGTATATACAAAAAAGTGCAATTAATAAAAATTAATAATACTAATTGGTAATGCCTATCGGCTTGTAACAGGAACATGTCACTCTGTCACTAATATTGGCTCCGGTTAGTATTATTCAGTTAGAGTTTATTTTTATAATAAATTCCGCCAGGCTACGAAGGCGTGAACATTGCCTGCCAAACAGTAATGCTTTCTTAAAACCTTTTTATTATCCCAATATTATCTTAAACCATAAAATCAATCATTTTGAAGTCCATTTTTTATTTTTAATTTGTTGAAGAGTATTTTTTGTGATGCAACTACAAATTTATGGTTTTTGGATTTTTTCTTTTATTTGTGCTACATGACATCACATCATGACAAATTCCATGTACCAAAATATACGTTTTTTGCGGTAAAAAAGGCCGTCTCTTTTTTATGTAAAATTTTAATTTAGTTTTTTATTTTTGAAGTGAATAATAAAACTCAATATTCTGTGAACATTTCAAGCTTCTACATGTTGGCGTTATCCAGATCGATCAAAAGGTGAAAAAATATCACCTTTGTTGTATGGGAACCCCCTTAGATATTTTATTCCTTTTCTTAGGATATGTTGTTATAGCGGCAACAGAGATATATCATCTGTGAAAGTTTCAACTGTCTAACTATCACAGTTATTGAGATTCAATCTGGTGACGGACAGATGGACAGCGGAGTCTTAGTAATAGGGTCCCATTTTACCCTTTGGGTAGGGAATTCCAAAGATCACAATTTGATTGCATTGTTTGAGATAAACTTACTCTAAATTTGGATGGCTTGCTGGTGGTTCTTTTAATTTTTAAAAAAGACAAAAAAGTTCACTGTGGCAGTTTGCTACTAAATGAAGATTTTTTAAATGATTTAAAATTGATAATTTGCTAATAAAATTCTGGCAGTTAAAAGAAGTCCCACACAAGTCAATATAGAGTGAGACTGAAACGACAAGAGAAACCACACATTTAGATAAGATATGATTCTGTGTGAAGTTACCGCTAAAAGCTTCGCCAGAAAGCTTAGGTGGTTATACTTGTGCAACCAATCGCTTTCTAAGTGTAGAAATATGCTTAAGAACAAATGTTTCCCTAAAGAACGATTATCCTCAATTTATAAGGCAGCATGAGACTCTTGGACATCTCTCAGAGTTACCAGTGTTACTAATATTGGCTCCAGAATTATGGATCATTTATTCTATCTCACACTTCACTTGTGACAATAACAAATTCAATGTTAACATATTTATTATTAAATGGGTTCTTTAATCAGTTCGAGTTTGTTTTTATAATAAATTCCGTTACGCTATGAAGGTGTGTACATTAATAAATAACAATATGTCTTACCAGCTAGCTTTAGAACTTTAAGGTATATTAAGTCCTTTAGCCCCTCTATCTGAAGTATGCTGTTGTTGTTCAATGAAAGATTGCGGATGTTTGTCAGACGCGACACTCCATGCATACGCATTAAGAAATTGTTGCATATTGACAGCTAAAACACATAAAATTATTGTCTTTAGTAGTGCAAATATTTTTGTTTTTATAAATATAAAAATTGCATAAATGGACCCTAAATACAAAAAAAAGGATTAATATATTATTCCAATGTCTAGCATGCTGTTAAATTTGTTGAATTGGATTTAAACAGATGATTGATGGTCATATGGATGATTAACGTAGGAGTAGCAAATCACTGGGAGTAGAACACTTACGTTTTCAACACGACTATAAGTGTCGATGTTGTCAAGTCTCTGCAACTCATTCTGGTCAAAAATTAACTTAATAATCGTCTTAGATTCGTCTGCAGGCGCTTTCTCTATTTTCTTCAACCCACGCCTTGAGAGGTCCAGAATTTCGTTTTTAGACTCATCTGCGAAGATAAGCTTATAATAATAAAAACTCTTAAACAATGTTTCAATTACAATGTTGGTACATACCCATATTTGATTTATTTATGCATCTTTTATTTTAATATAAGAGAAACGAAGCACTTCAGTTTTCTAGTAAAATCAACATTAGCAAATCTGTCGTTCCGAAACCTGAACACTGCAGAGGTTCAAGTTTGTTCTTACTAGTGGCTTGGGATAACTAAACTACTGCTAAATCTATCTTTGACTTTTCTTCTTAGTCACTACCTTAAGATAATTAAATTAAGATTACATAATACTTATTTCGAAATAATAATTACCATTATACATATTTTTTATCAAAGTTATCTTAAAGAAAAACGGTATTAATATTTTTATATGGTTTCTAAACGTTTTATGATAATAACATGGCTTAGAGATGTGCAGAGAATGTATCAGTAATTCAGTAATTAATAACATCATTTAAAAATCGTTTTGATATTATGTTTTTGACGTGACAACGTCTTATAAATTGGTTTGCCGGGTGACACTTCAAGAAACTGCGTTACGCTCCGCTCACGTTATGCGCTTACAATGAGAGCGAGTGAGAGGCACGCGTCCCTTCCACTCGGGCATGGTTAGCCCGCCTAAGAGCGAGAGAGACAGACATAAAAAGTGGAAGGGACGCGTGCCTATAAATTAATGTTTTAAATATAATTCTTTGTATAAATAAATGTTTTAAATTGTTACTACTATTTCATCCTTCTTCCTACTATACGAATGAATATTCACATTAAAATTATTTTACCACTCAAAGTCGTTGTCACGTAAAACTTTCGCCCGTATACCGACTTTACAGGCAACCAACCAGTTTTTTTTTAAATTAGTTTACTGTTACACGGTTTATCGAATTTTTAGAACAACATATTCCTGTATTTTTACGGGAGTGAATTTGTTTTTATTTATTTATTATTCAAAATAATAAACAATCAAACCAAATAAATATAATAAATGTGTATAACACGTCCTGTCTAGACTGTTGATGTAGGTGAGTAAGTAGGTAAGTGAGTGTGCTAAACGTTGGTTAAGCCCAACTTAAAAAGAATATACTTGATTTTCATCCAAAATATTTATTGGTGATAGATAAGTGACTAGGTAGGTATATTTTAAGCTAGTTTCCCATGATGTATATTTGGATAGTCAACTAGGGGTACCATTATGCCAGGGTAGCATAGTCAGATTCAATTCCAACGTGAATTCCACACCTCACTTGGGTTAAGCGTTACTTTGGGTGAGCTGCTCCTCATTATGCGCCAAAGTGAAGTCATCTATGGTATATGACTTCACTTAGCTTCCAATAAATAAGGTACCATAGATATATTATTAGAGATATTTAGATACATATCATTTAAAGCAGTATAACCAATTTGTGACTTTCCTATAGATATCAGTAATATAAAAAATATTATTATTATTCCTCATATAAACATTTTATCTACGTAATTATATAATATATTATATTATAAAATTCCTTTTCATACTACAGCTATGTACATTTTTATTTATATTTTATGAAATATTTAAGCTCTAAGTTTATTTTGAGTGATAAACTGAATAGGTGTGCGGTTCAGCAGTTATTAGTGGTAATATCGATATTAAAACGTTTCCGACAAATCGATTCTAGACTCATATTTTGAAATTTATACAAATCACAGCACTACTTCGCGGTGGCGGCAGGCGTTGCTGAGGTTAGTATTTTTGATAAATTATGCTTTTATTTTGATTTAAGTCTTACACAATCACTTAAAACATCAACATATATCATTATTTAATATTATCAGACAGTTTTATTTGGTTAAAGTTCGATCATTAATTCATTCCTAGCAATAATTGAAGGGACGCGTTGGTTGACTGACACTCGATCTCAATATTTGTTTCGCATCAGAAATTTATCAACCTTTTCTTTCTAATTAGAATGCGAGTTTTAAATGTTTCAAAATAATTGCTTCAGTATTTCTCTAGAAAAATTTACAAGTCATAACAAGAAATGAAAAGCACCTTATGGTTGTCTATTTATAGCAACTTCTTTTAACCTCTTTCGTTTAGGCGGGAGAATGGCGTTGGCAAAGGGCTTGAGCCCCTTACATGTACTCTCAGCGATACTCATTGTGAGACTTTCTTCGGTATTCCTGGTGCAAACTTGGTTTGTTCCTGATGAGTACTGGCAGACTCTAGAAGTAGCTCACAAGCAAGTGTTTGGTTATGGAAGCCTTACTTGGGAATGGGAGAAAGGGATCAGAAGCTATTTGTATCCTGCATTGGTTTCTGCGCTTTATGCTGTACTAAAATTCACTGGATTGGATTATCCTGAAGCTTTGGTGAGTGCATTGTATTAAAGTACAAATTATATCTATACACTAGCTGACCCGGCAAACATTGCTTTACCATGTATATTATTTCTAAGAAAAGTTTTTAATTACGAAATAAAAAATGGGGGTGATCGTAGAGGGGTGAAAATTTAGGGTTGTATGTATTTTTGTCTGATGTATCATAACAAATACAACAAAAAATTTTGTCCAAAAAAATAAACAAACAATTTAAGGGTGGACTACCCTTAATATTTAGGGGGATGAAAAATAGTAGTTGTCCGATTTTCCACCCTAGCCGATATGCACGCTAAGCTCCACGAAAATAGGTCAAGTCGTTTGGAGTAGTTCAATTACGCACACTGTGACACGAGAATTTTATATATTAGATTATAATTTCAAGTTCTATCTTTTAACCTCACACATATTGTTGTTAAGTAAGAACAATGCCAGTAATACAGTCAAAATAGAAAGTTATACTATGAAGCACTAAAGTTATTGCAAGTGCTGTTTAATCTTTAGATTTTACTTTTTTTTTAAAGTTTATTAACAATCTGAGAAACATTATTTATATTTCAGTTAACTCTTTCTTATGGGTAGGTCCATGTCTGTAGAATGGGCTATGGCTTTTTTTATAATAAGAATAATGTTTGCTGCAACTCATATAACTTACAGTTTCTAAAGAAAATATAATTAATGCAATAAGTTCTTTTGAATTTTCCTAAGAGTTATTTTACTTACTTTTCGAAACTTATTTCAACTAATAAGAATAAATAGGGGCATGAAACTCATCAGTTTCTATAGAAATTTACAATGTTTGAATATTAGTGCCATATATAATAAATAGAAAATAATATTCAATCATCATTATAATTACAGTGCTTTTCTTCTTTCTGCTCTTGTGTTAAATTAATTAATAAAACCTAGCATACTGCTTATCTACAGATAACCCTGCCACGCATTTTTCAAGCCCTGTTCAGCGGATACGGTGACTACTGCTTCTATAAGTGGACAGGTCACCGAAAGTGGGCCCTGTACTTAGTGCTCACTTCATGGTTCTGGTACTATAACTGCAGTAGGACGTTGTTACAGACTGTTGAAACTACTTTGCTGATGATTGCATTGTCGAATTTTCCATTTAAAGATGGAAAACAAAGCTTTTATGACAAAGGTAAGATTTAATTTTTGTGTGGAAGAACATAAATTTATCTTGACATTTTATAATAATAGAAAAAATTTACTATCAATTAACTTAATGAAATTTGAGCAGAGAAATACAAGTGGTACAAATTATTATTATCTTGCTTTATCATATCTAAATTATGTGACCATATTAAATATCAATATCTGAATAATGATGATATTGATGTATTGATGTAGGGGTTCAAGCTGTAAGTGTACAACAGTAAAATATGTTTCAGAGAGCACAAAGTGGTTGTGGATTGCTGTGGTTTCCGTGTTCATAAGACCCACTTCAATACCAATGTGGACAGTCTTCGGGATTTACAATCTCTTCTCTACAAATGAAGGACGGCTTCGTCTGGTTGTTAGGACTTACGTTCCTATAGTGTGAGTTACTACAAATATTGAGAAATTTTATACTTATATTTTCTATACCTATTCTCAAACATATAACCATAAAAACTGACCTTTTTTCTTTATTTGGTGAAATAATAGATTTATAAATTTTAACTTAATTAATAATTATTATAATGTTTCCTACAATGACACCCATTAGCCTAGCCCAAAGTAGCACTGTATACCTTGTGTTATGGATACCAGGGTAACAAATAAAAATACATAAACTACCATCCTAAAGTTTGGAAGCAGCGAGGTAAAATCAAATAAAACAAAATAAAGCCACAATTACTTTTATTGATATAAAATTAAATAAAATTTAACTTAGGCAAAACAGAAAACAAACATATATTATTTTTTTTCTTCAAAAAGTTCTGGCACAGTTTAAACGAATGTTTGGGGTCATTATCTTGTTGAATGTGAATTCAGGACTGTTATTTGAATGTTTTCTTATAAACTGCTTTATAAAAGGTCCAATTTGGCAAATGTTTTGAAGAAACCATTTGTAAAACCCATGATTACAGAAATTTGGTCTATTTCAGGTTAATAACTGGAGGTGCGCTTATTGCTTTAGACTCCTATTTCTATGGCAGTTGGATTGTCACTCCATGGGAGTTTGTCAAGTTTAATGTGATTCATGACATTGGCTCCTTCTATGGTCAGCATCCTTGGTAAGTAAAACTAAACTTTTTAAGAATGGCACATAATATTAAAGCTACAGCATTGCAGTATAATGTTTGTGTATGCTGATTTACATTTATTATTACTGGCATAATTCACTTGTTTTGTTTCTTATATTCCTAACACAGGAAATTATGTAACAAAACAGTAATCAGATCACTTAGCATTCACATACTTAAACTCTATATATTTACATATTCAAAAGTGAGTACATTGTTTCTGTATTGGTGGAATCACTTTAATAGTTCTGTTGGCAACAATATGCCCCTTACAACACAGGACTTTATGCAAGTAGCAGATTACCACATAAAGCAAAGTGTGGCACAATCTGGATGTGTTTTAGCTTTAAAATATTATAAAAAAGTAGATAGATAAAATGAAAGAAATCTGAAGCTACCTTAGTACTCCATTTAAAAAAATATGTCGACATGCAGAATCCTAATATTTTTATATAATTTGCATTAGAAACACATTAAATTAATTAGAAAAAACTACACACACTCTACTGCTTATATGATGCATATACAGACATCTATGTAATATTGATTAATTAATGGTTAAATTATGTAAACTCTGTGGTCAGACTGAAAAGAGATTAATATGGTCTTAGTGTTAAATGCTTGGTGCATGGTGCTTATATTCTGTATAGATAACACAAAGTGAATGATGTCCTGTCATACATTTATGTTGTCCTAAGGATAAAGCTATGTTAGTTATCGACTTTAAGTAAGAATGAATATTTGAAGTTATTGTTAAATGAAATTATTTTAAAACATTTGCAAATACAAAGCGTCGTTGGCTATGGTTAGTTCAGAAGCTAAAATTTCCAATGGGGTTGGAAGAAATAAAATAAAATTAAAAAAATATTCTTATTTCAGTTTATTTATTCAGTTTTGTTGTGTGTAAAAAAATTATCACTAGAAAACAAAGTTGCATCAGGTGTTAGGTTAGTCTCGCTATCCAGGCGAGTAATCTTCCGATTAAACTTAAAATTTTATATAATTTGTTACAAAACTGATAGACAATATAACTGTAAGTATAGCATTATTAAGGTAAACTTTGACAGAAGAACATTAATACCGTTCATACTTAAAAATTAAGTCAATTATGGTTGACTAGGCGGCCACTAGTTAAGATTAAAATGTCAAAATGCTCAGTGAATAACTTAATAATAATTTTCTAAATGACAGCTCTCTCTTTATTGATTGTAACTTATGTATACCTATTATTTAATCTATTTTTTCACGTCGCCAACGATATATAGTGCCTAATATAATGCGAGGTTATATCAGCGTAACTTTAATATTTTGTTTTTAAGAAAGTATCGCCGTGTGTCTTTTGGTGCTCCATAAACATAAAGATGATAAAGCCAAAGCGAATAAGGAAATTATATGTGTACATAATTTAACTGGTTTTGCTGTGCTGTGCTGCTGCCAAGCAAGGCAAACAATTTTGGTGGGTGCTGCGTTTGATTCTTTCATAACAATACCCAGCTTGAAAAATGGTCTGCTAGTGAATTTCTGACTGTAGTCTGAGCTCACGTACTTACCGTCAGCATTTTACATCGATTTAGAACATGATAATGAAATTGGGATCAGTTAAAAATATAAATAAACATTCTCTTCTTCGTGTGAACATGAGAATGATTATTTATATATCTCAGGAGTGTGCCTCTCTCAAGATGTGCATGTATGTAAAATCAGTTTATTGGCTTTGTTGGGATGTCAATAAGGAGTAGCACGTTAATAGCCTTCGCGTGAAAGTACGAAGGAATTTGCATAATTTTGACAGTTTGCCATGATTTAAGCGAATGACATTACATACAATTATTTGAAGCAATATTTTGTCATATTTACCCTTTTTTGGTTGCTATTCCTAACAGTCGCACCAAGCGCTTCTTAAATTTTTTTATAATGCGCACAGTAAAGGAGTGGAACTGCCTCCCTGCGTCTGTATTTTCGAGTACTTATAACCCGTCCATTTTTAAAGCCAAGGTGAATAGGCACCTTCTGGGTTAGCTCGTTCCTCTCGAGCTCGGATCAAGAGCGAACCCATTCACTTTAATCAAGATATTGTGTATTATGATTGATTACTAGAACAGTCTATTGCTTTGAGCCCTTCTGTGTCATACTTTTATTTTCCATTTTGAAGAAACAGCGTTATATGTATATATATTAGGGGTTAAAGTATGAAATTGCCGATTTGTACTGAAAATCTATATTGTTTATTTTTTAAATTTTTAACAAATTTATTTAATCAAAATAGTTGCCATTATTATCTATACATTGCTGCCATCTAATGGGAAGGTCATTAATGCCTTTGCGATAGAATTCCGACGATCTAGACTGCACAAACTGTGTGAAAGCATTTTGTACTGCCTCCTGGGAAGAAAACTTCTTGTCACGTAGATAATTGTCCAAATCACGAAAAAAATGGTAGTCCGTTGGAGCAAGGTCTGGTGAATACGGAGGATGACGAATGGTTTCTAACTGCAGTTCCTGAAGGGTCAAAATGGTTTCTCGTGCTGTGTGAGGTCTCGCGTTGTCGTGGAGCAATAATGGTGAAGATCGATTCATGAGTCGGGGCTGTTTTACTGCTAGTTTTGTCAACATGGTTCGGAGTTCGGCACAATAGACATCTGCCGTTATTGCTTGACCAGATCGGAGAAAACTATAGTGAATAACACCATGCTGAGACCACCAAACAGTTACCATTACCTTTTTATTGGTAAGTTTTGCTTTAGGACACTGTTGTGGCATTTGACCTGGGGTCAGCCATTGCATTTTTCTTTTCCGGTTATCATAAAGAATCCACTTTTCATCACATGTTACAATTCGATCCAATATTCCTTCATTTCTGTACCGGTTCAACAAGGCAACACAAGTTTCAACACGCGTTTCTTTCTGCAGATCAGTCAAATCATGAGGCACCCATTTTTCGTATTTTTTTATTTTATTGATTTGACGCAAGTGAGTCAATATTGTGGGTAAGGTAACGTTAAACCATGCCGCTAATTCCTGGGTACTTTGACTAGGATCGGCTTCCACTATCTCTCTTAATTCATCGTTATTTACCTGTGTGGGCGGTCTTCCTCGTGGCTCGTTCTTTAAGTCGAAATTTCCATCACGAAAGCGTTTAAACCAAAATCGCACGGTGCGTTCATTAGTAGACCCCTCTCCAAACGCAGCATTGATATTGCGGGCTGTTTCTGCCGCGTTAGTTCCGCGTCGGAACTCGTATTCAAAAATAACTCGAATTTTCGCAGTATCCATCTTTCTTGTCTAAATTGAATAACAAAAACAATTGAAAGTCGATATTCAAATGTTTTACATTTTTTAAAAAAAGAACATCATAGAAACCATTTAAAAAAAGTTTCATTCGAAAACCTCAAACCATGAAGATTCTATGTCAATTCAAAGAACCTATTGCAATAAAACGGCAATTTCATACTTTAACCCCTATTATATATATATTAAATACCCATATGAATTAGAAAATTTGCTGTGCGCCTATTACGATTTCATCGAGTTGAAATTCATCTCATTATCGAGTACATGCTGAAATCCATGAATACTAGAAATAGTTATTATATTCATTATGTTAAGTATTGCTGTTAAAATTATCAGTTAAAATGTGACATAGGTATTGGTACCTGACCCACGGGCTTGTCGCGGTGCAAGGAGTGAATGTGCTGCCCCTGTTGCTTGCACTAGTTGTCATACTGCGGCGTCCCCGAGAGCATAAAGTGAGCTTGGTACTGTTGGCTGCCGTCGCTGTGCATATTGCGGTTCATAGGTAAGCAGAAAAAAAAATAGTAATAATAGTGCGTCTAGGGACGCCCGAGCGAAGTTTTATAGTATAAAGCGTATGAACTAAGCGTTAAAGTTAGAGCAGAAAAAGAGAAAGCAACACCCACTGACATATAATAAAAGAAGAAGACAAGTTATCAAAGCTCGACCATTTAATTGACAGTGTCTGTGACACATTCAAAATAAATGTTGGAGAGAGTGATAACAGTAGCTCTGATAATGACACAGAATCTGATAAAGAATAAAGTATTTTTATAAGTCTTGTTTTACCTATTTCCCATAGGAGAAATCCACTCCATTCTACTAACTGTCAAATTATTTTTTCAAAACTGATTGAAAAATGGATTTACTATTTAGTGTAGGCACTACCAAATAGTTTTTTTATTTGCCAAATACTTAGCAATGCACCTTTTCACCTTTCGGCTTTTTATTTCATAAGAATTTATGGGCTATAAATTCTTATGAAATACTTCTTGTTATTTCGTTATGGACGATCTCAATAGTTTGCGGATTTACTTACATATATCACTCAACGAAAAGCTTTATTTATTTGTTATTTTGTGGCTTTAGATACCTATCAGAATATTTAATTCCCTGATAATCCCCCCTGAAAATTATTAAAACAGCGCATATTAAATGAAGCTTGTTTAAAAAAATGTTTCTTACTTCTGAAACGTGAAATTATGACAGATGTCAGAATTCCACGGAATTAAAAATCAATGTTTAATTATATATCGTGTGGCGGTTCAAGAGTTCTATATATATTCTATAGAACTTTTTGGTAACGGTACTAAATTTGACGCTCTCGTGTAACGGTAAAATGTGATGATTGAAATCAGGCCCTGATTAACCCTTAGGCTAATTAGGCTGCAGCCTAGGGCGCGAGAATCGTGGGGGGGCGCACTAAGATCGTGTCTTCGCATGCACTAATCTAGCATCATTACATCTAGCCTACATGTAATTCAACTAGACCGAGACAAAACACTAAAACTAAATGCACTTGAGAGTCCCTGAATTTAACAATAAATCTTGAATTTTTAAAAAGCACGCGATAATTAACCTAGGGCGATCAGAATTCTTGATCAGTCGTTGATTGAAATTAGCACGGATAGAGTGGCCGCGCGGCGAGCGCCTATATGCGAGCGACTCGAACGTCCATATAGAAGCTTCGCTTCAATAACAAAGTAAAACAAAATATAAAAATAAAAACTTACGTCTACACATAAATAATAATTCTTAAATAAAGCTATATAGAAAGGGGTTTTAACGCGATCACTCAACTCGTCACCACGGCCGGTGTAACCTAGTCAAAATGTTAGTATAAAAAGATGCTTAAATACCACTCTGAAGGCGTTAAATAAAATCCGTTTCCGTTTAGTTAGATTGGTTCAAACAAAGCAATAAATTGAAAATGTTTGAATTTTTTCTTTTATTTTCAGTTACATTTCTCATAAGGAGTTCAGATTTCTATTGCCGGTGGTGCCATTGCTTTTATACTTACAACAAGAATTTGTCGTACGTTGGAGTAGGAAAGCTCGCGAGTAAGTATTATTTTATGTGACTATTACATATAACAATAATTATAGAACTATTTGAGGTATTAGTACATGAAAATATTTGGCAAACGCCATTTAATCAGGGACTTTGATACTGAAAAGCTGTAATTTGGGTTGGCTATACTTATTAATCATACCTACAAAGTTCTGAAATATAATTCAAAAATAAAATTTATGGCATACCATATTTAATGCAGTAAGTTTCAGTTTTCTTTCCTTTATGATATGAGAGCTTTTTCTCAGAGCCCATAATGTTACGAACCTGTATACTGCACGCACTTTTTTTTGTTGATCTAAGTAAGTATTAAAATTCATATTTCTTTTTAGATGGCAACTGTATGTTTTTGCGGGATTAATACTGTGCTGTAATCTCGCAGTGTCCGTGTACACGGGCCAAGTGCACCAAGCGGGAACACTTCAAGCGATGCCGTTGCTACGTGAAGCTGCCGCCGCACGCAACAATACTCATATCTTGTTCCTCATGCCTTGCCACTCCACCCCGCTCTACAGGTAACTACTTATGGCGTCAGCACATCTCTGAAGTCTCTCAATTTCTTTCGTAATATATACTTCTTAATATGTGTTGTACATACAACTTAATATGTATGATCTAGTTTAAATTAATTGCTTAGTTTATGAATATTGTCAAAGTCAATATATTGAATATATATATATCAAAATATTGTCAATATTGTCAATTTGTCAGATGTTTAATATAAGAGATTCATAAAGTACATGCGAGTTTAACTTTACTTATCAAGTATCTCTGACATTGTTTTCACCAAATATAATTTAGAATGTAATAAAATCTATTTAGATAGAAAATGCAACAATACCTGTTTTGTAAAAGTAAATTAAAACTTTGTGAAATAATTAAATGTAATACATAATTTTCATACTTTACTCGAAATATATTTTCACTACACCCTACTGTAAACTTGAGTTGTACCATTACCCAAATAGGTCAAATAATTGCCGAATTGAATAAGGGCTATAATATTAGTGATATATCTATTACCTTATAAATGTCTAATGTTTCACTACTTACATTACAGTAGGATCCGATTCATCTAATATTGCCAGACAAATTCAGTATAGTCCTTAAATATGTATTCTAAAAACACAAATTTGTTGTTTGTGTGTTTGTTTGTCCGCTCTTTTTTCCATTGTATCAATTAACGTTACCATAGCAACGCGTTACCGGGTCAGCTAGTATATACTCTAAGAACACAAATTTGTTGTTTGTGTGTTTGTCTGTCCGCTCTTTTTCCATTGTATCAACTAGCTGACCCGGTAACGCGTTGCTATGGTAACGCTTATACAATGAAAAAAGAGCGGGAAAAAGAGTGGACACACAGACAACAAATTTGTGTTCTTGTATTGTAGATTAACGTTACCATAGCAACGCGTTACCGGGTCAGCTAGTATTCATAATTAGCGTCTCGTTTGCTTATTGTTGCATTGCTATTGAAAGTGTAGAATTAAAACATAATGTATGTGTTTAAAATTATAAGTACTACCATGAAACTAATTTTTTTATCCCCAGCCACCTCCACATGAATATAACCGCTCAGTACCTCTCTTGTACGCCACCCATAAACAAAGATGCCGGAAACCAAGTTACTGAAGCGGAAATCTTCTTCAACAACCCACTGCGTTGGTGGCGCAACGAGTTCTTGAATAAAGCCACCCCGCACTTATTGGTCATGTTCGATAAGCTAAAGGGACGAATGGAAAACGCTCTGCAAGGGTATCGACTGATGCACGACATATTTCATACACACGTAAGTCTTTGTTTTATGATGGTCAGGTTGATCTATCTATGTGAATTATTGTTTCTTGGTCTAATGGAAGTATCTTATAGGTTTTAATATATTTGCGAGTATCAAAATAGACGCCACAAGTGGCTGTATTTATTATTACGCCGAATTCAGAAGCTTGATTTTTTTTGAGGCAAAGTTAAGACTAAGTTTAACCAAAAGTATTAAGTTGTACTTTTTTTATTTAACCTTTTGTTTGAAATAAAAAATATTTTCAAACCCCTTATTATTGAAATTTTTCTTCTTTTGTTAATGTGTGGACATTTTGTTTCAGTATCCTGAAGCAGAAGTTGGGGAGAGGGTCTTGATATATCAGAAAATCATGAGCCAATCGAAACCAGCTGATGATGCAATCTAATAAGCCAAATAACTTAAGTCCTATACTGTATTGGAATTGTTTCCAAAAGATTTTGAAGCTTGGATTTAATATGCATTTTAGGATTATGTCAAGGAAATAAAAGTTTTATCAACCGGCTTGACGTTGATAAATTGATATATTGTTATACTACCAGACATTTGCAAACCTTAAGGTTACGAACATATTTTTATGAATCATAACTCAACTTTTTATATATCAAATCACATTTTATTTCGTAAACTTCATTAATTAGAGATGTATCCTGTGTTAGCATCTACCTTTTTTACCCCTGGGAAACACCATAGATTTAAAGATATATACATATATAAACGCTATGCATATAAATATTACGATTCTTTTTTCAAAAACACGATTATTTTATAATAATATTTTATTGTACAATAATTTTGTTATCTAAATAGTAATAATACTATTTAGATAACACAAAATTTAATATGATTGTTATTTCATTTAAAATCAATTAATATGATTGTTCTTTTATGATTGTAAGATGGATAAAATATCTGAAATAAATTTTTATTAATAAGACACACGTCTCCTTTGCAATAATTAAGACCTCGTAAGAACAGATTTAATATTAGAAATATGTAAATTTATAAAAAAAGCAACCATACTACCATGTGAAGGTAGGAGACGCCCCTCGATGTTACAATTCGCGATACAAGAATAATATTGCGCAAATAACTTCTAAATTAAAACTACATAGTTCCGGACCATATTCAATGTCGATAAAAGTCTATAACAAATTACCCGAATTTAAATATTCGTTTTAGCTGAAATTAATTTTAGCTGAAACCAATATAAATAAATTTACAAATACTCTAAAAAAGCTCTTAATTACAAAATGCTACTACTCAGTCGACGAATATTTTAAAGATAAATTTTAACAAATGTCTGCCCCTCTCTCTTCCTTGTTGCTGTGCCTATCAAGGTACATGCGATTGTTTAGAGCCTAGAAAAAATGTATTTAGACTGCTATCAATATCGCATGTAACGCAATTATAAATGAATAAATAAATGAATAAAAAAACAGTAAACATTTTTGTAAATTTCTGATATTCTTACAATAATGTAGACCTAGAACATAGACCTACATTTAGCTTCTTAAGACAATGTGTAAAGAGAGTGCATTTCGTATCTATTAATTTCAAAAACATTAATATTAATAATTTGCCAATGCTCATTATTGAAAAAAAGCTTATAACTCCATAAGCCTGTCTTTCGGTCTTCTACAGATTGTATTTTGGAGAGCGTGCTCAGAAGCTACATATGCTCATACCGCCATCACCATTGGACATCCAGACGCACTGCGGGCTACCACCCTTTCTTGGTTGCTATTGTTATCAGTCGCACCAACATTTCTCAACATATTCTATAATGCGGACAGCAAAGGAGTGGAACCCCCTTCCTGCGTCTACTTATAACCCGTCTGTCTTTAAAGCCAGGGTGAAAAGGCACCTTCTTGGTTAGCTCGTTCCATCATGAATTCTGTCTTTGCCTCCGAGCTTGATTGGGTTCAAGAGCGAACCCATTCTAAATAATAAAAAAAAAAAGAATAAATTGCAAATTTTTACTCACAAAATATAATATTTTTATAGTCCATACTTTCACGTATACCGTGGTAAAATTATAATAATTATAATAATAAAAAATAAATATGTATATAGAAATGTAACACAGGACCCAAGAAAGTCAACTAAAAACAGTGTCTAGAATTTTATTTGGTAATAATAACATTTAAATTGTCGATATGTTTGAAAAATCTAATTCATCCCACTCAGAACAGACACAGTCCAGTTACTCACCACAGACACACTCATGTAGCGTCTGTACACCGCATCCGTAGGTCCAAAGTGCGAAGACACGGTCAATTCAATTCGCGCTTTACCAGATACAGGCACGTACCTGGGCGCTTTCTCTCCCCCACGATCCGAAGTACAATAGCCAAGGTCCGAGCCCTTAGAGGCCCTTATGGCACCCTGTGCTTCCTTTCCGACTAGAAGGCCGTTGTGATTCTATACTGGTTCGGAGACTCCCTCATGTGAGAGGCCGTCCATCTAAAAAACTACCATGGTGGCTCGCTACTCTCGGCTTGAGGTCCATTTAAGGATTACGCCGTCCCAAAACCCGGTATCGTTGTTAAAGTCATTTGTGACCAACATCAATCACACATAAAAAAATGTTTGTAATAATAATAAATTGCATATCTTCATCAGTATGTAACATTTTTGACAACTAGTTCCGGAATACTTTTATAACTGTCAATCCAATGTGTAAGAAAATCAATGTCAAACTAACATGTATTAATACGATATACTGTCACTTACTGATATGATTACACTAGGGCCAGTGTAAGTTTACGTTTCGATACTCGATATCGTCTGCGTAAAATATTATTATGGATTTTGTATAAGCGCCCCTAGCGGTAACCATCCGAAATGACAAATCTTCATAGAAATCTGTGACGCGCTCGATAACGAGTATCGAATGCGTAACCTCGCACTAAGGCCTCAGATTGGTTCATTTTAAAATAAATACCTATGCATCTAATAATAGCAAAGCGATAATATTGTACTTTATTATAATATTGTATACGAGTAACCTCTATAGTTTTTCTACATACCGTCACTTTCATATTTTTAAATTTCGTGCTTACGATTGGTAAATTAATCAAGAATGCGTCGCTTCGCTTTGTTAGGTTAAAACTGCGATCAAAACAAAACCAAATATCAAACGAGTATTCAGTTTAATGAAACTATAACAACGTTATGAAATATGAACGTTATGTTAAATGACTCTATATGAACTTAAATTAGGTAATATGATATTTTGATAATACATTATTCTACCATATTATTTCACACCTGTGGAAGGACACTACGTGTATGTTTATGTATGACGGTGCTCTGCGGTGAAAGAGACTTTACTGTGACGAAATGAACACTTATGTAATTATAAAACACAAAACTAAGTGTGACTATTTGGCGGCATACTGTTACATAATTCGATATACTTGAATGATAAATACTCGTAGTTGCATGAATAAATTTGTATCTATAAAATTGTACTAATGACAACACGAAAAGTGCAATATTAACGTTTTAATGTCGAGCTATGCACCGGTGCAGCACTTACTATGAAAAGTACCTATACTCTTAATTGCAAACTTCGTTTCTCCGCCATGTTGGTCTCTTTTCGATTTATGCCATAGTACTATTTTGAAGAAAGTAAACATTCTTTCGTTTTGATTGATCAAAAATCTTATAAGTAGGTATATTAAGTATAATCAAATGTGTTAATTTTAACAAATAAGCTATAGAATTGTGACGTTTGTCGAGAAAAGACAGGATATTTACTGTATAATGATAATGTACGATCATATGGATTATATTTTAATGAGTGGAGTAAGGAATTTTTTAATTAATGTAAATTTATTACAACGCTGACATGGGACTGTTACGTCCCAAAAATTGTTTTAATGAAATAATAAATGAAAAATTTAGTAATATATTGTTTTATATAGAATTTATACACTTTTTTTATAAGTAGTTCTGTACTGCCAATTCGTAATGTCTCCAGTTTTTTGTAACAATTACTTTATTATTTGACTTACGATTACATACCGTTTTAGTTCAATTCAAACTAAGAAATAAGGATGTGTTCAAAATTTTAGATTAATTAGAATCTTTAATTTTTACCTTTAATACTAAGAAATTTAATGATTAGGAGATAGTGCTAATTTAGGAAAAATTATATTTTAAGGAGTTGGTATAGTATAGTGCTTCAAAAGTATTTTGTTTTAAATATTGATTTATATTATTTGCGAATTAAAGATTCGGTTTTAAATGAAATGAGAAACAGATTGGTGAATTTTATAACAAATTGCGTTTTCTTCAATCATACTTGATCCATGACTAAGATTTTCAAGTAGAAAATATTCTTTTTATATAAATTATACACATGCCAAAGTTAGTAATTTATTACTTAAATACTAACATATGTTACGGTTATGTATAACTCATACAAGCTATGAAGGCTGATTGCTATTTTATTACGTATTTCTTAAACATTGAAAACGCGCTACCACCGATTATATAAACAATTATTTATTCTTTTATTCACACACTTTTCTTATTTGGTTTAATAACAATATAATAATCGAGCATTGATTTTATGTAATAAATTATCTGATTGCATGTAAAGCTTTATATATATTTCTGACCTATTTTTCACACTGATAAGGAAAAGGACGTTTCGGTGCATGTTTGATGAAATTATTAAATAAAAATATAAACCTGACTGTATGCCAAAACAAATTGCAAAAGGCCTGTTTTACGCCTTGTTGGTACGTTTAAATGATTTGAAAAAACTAAGCGCCTGCTGGTTATATTGTTTCTGCAGAGCATGCTTTCTGTTGGCTTCTGTTCTGTCTAGCGACACAGAATATAAACCATGATGTGATTAATTCAGGTTCTTAGTTTGTTCGCTTCGCTTAAACGCACTACGATGCCGTTGTCAATATCTACGCAGCGTGTACACGGAAGTTCAAACACTTCTGATAATAACCTTTTGTAGCGACAGGATATAATTAATAAAATTGATGTATTTATTGATATAAATGTAATTTTTAAATTCATGACTAATTTCTATAACAACATTTTTTTGTGTTTAAATTTTTATTTTAAATGTATTTGTCTTATTCTTAAAATTAGACTAAGTAGAATAGGTTCGACCATTGACTTGCTCAAGTTTTAAAGACACAATTATTATAAGATCTTAATTAATGAATGTTGTCTTTGTATATTAATTTTAAAACATCATAATATACTGTAAGCATTTGTGAAAGGGATCTTGAATTAATATAAATTATAAAACTATTTAAAATTTATATATACAAGGTAATGTGTTATCCGTGGGTCGTCAATCAACTTATCAATATATATAGCTCAATATGTAATAGCAACATAAACGGTAGATTGACAAGTTATGTACTACGGCACTGATATTAAAATCGTACCATCTTTAATTGTTGTACAAAATCAAGATACCCTTTAAATAATATTTTGTCAACTTGGAGCAGCCACTAGGTGAAATGTTGTTTTCTTGTTTAATATAAATGTCTTCTATAGAGATGTGAAGTGTGAATTTTATTAATAAAGGTTATATTTTTTAAATGTCTTCATCGCTGAAAGTTTGGTTTTAATTGGGTACTAAAATTCTCCGATTCAATAGCCCCCTTAAACTTACTGATATGCAGACATGGGAAAAATGTATTTAGATCAAAAATATTCAGTGATTAATAATTATTAATTTGTAATCGTATCCTGATTAATAGAAGAAATGTAGTAATTTCTTTTTCTCATATTCTTCTTCTATTTAATAATAATTATCATTATTTTTGATCGATCGACGATGTGGTAAAGGTCGCGGGAAGCACATGGGATACGGGCAGCGCAGGACCGGTTATTGTGGAGATCCTTGGAGGAGGCCTACATCCAGCAGTAAATATCGTATGGCTAAAAGTTTTTCCTAATCAAATTTAGACAAAAGATATTTTAGCAAATCGGATGACTTAGAAACTACTAGATGGATTCTTTTTTTAATAGCCTAGGGAACATTTGAAGTTGCTTTTAGATCAAGTAAGTAATTTTTACTAAATTAACAATTAAGAGAAAATAAGAAACAAAATAAGAAAATCAATATTTTGCATTTATAAATAACAATTGTTGTAACAATTATCAAAAACAAAAAATATGATACTGATAGTAAACTATATTATGTGCAATTTAAGTGATCCATAGCAAGCAATGAACATTGTTTACATTTTACAGAAATTGCGATACTTGGCAAAGATTAAATAATAAACGAAAAATTAAGCAAAATGTTAAAGAACTACCTATGTAGTAGTATTAACACGTGAGTTTGTTCAGGTTTAAACATCTTTAATGCCATTTTAAAATCAAATGAATGATTTTGATTAATTATTCTTGTCATAATAGCGAGGCCACACGATGCGGTGCGGTGCATCGTAATGAATTCGAGGTATAGGGTGCCACACGGCGCCGCACCGCACCGCGGTGAACAGCGTTGCGCTGCGGGTACATTACCTCTCCGCTTCGTCTCTCAGATCCCAAGTCCGGCGCGCTTGCGGTGCGGCGCCGCACGGCGACCTAACGCGTCGTCTGACATGCTGTAGTGATTTGGTAGGATGACGCAGCGGCACCGCTCAGGCACCGCATCGCACCGTTAACGCATCGTCTGGCCTCGCACTATGTTTTGTGTTAAAAACGTTTTCTTTTTTCAAAATACAATGGTACAATTTCAGAGTGTAATCGTGTAGTTAAGATTAATAATAATTACTTCATGTAATCTGATTGATTGTAATAAGATTAAAAGTAGTCATAATTGCTATCAATCTGATTACAAAAGTAATCGATTACGCCTAACTCTGCTTCTGTGCGGTAAGTAAAAGTTTGCAAAAAGTATTAGATATTCTGATTAATTTTTTAAACAGATTACTTGGCCCCGAATTCCTGGATTTACTAATTTGTTTGTGATAACAGCTGTTTGTAACCCATATTGATTGTTAGTTCAGGGGTCATGATAACGAGCATTTGGTACGCAAGCTTTAACAAGATTATATTTCCAGTCTTATTCAAAATGTATCAACGTGAGTTGCGAGTATATTCTATTGTGATTTTAGTTTTGGATTTGGTAAAAGCTGGAAATATTTCTGCTGATTTAACCACAAGTGGGAATTCCAAAGTTTTGAACAAGGATGATGATAAAAGCAGCCTTGTATTTGTATTCGACACGACTGGCTCTATGTATAATGACCTGAGGCAATTAAAGGAAAGCGCCGAAATGATTTTGGATACCGCTTTGGAGGAGAGCAATATTATCGCAGACTTTGTTTTTGTGCCGTTTCACGATCCAGGTAATATATAAGCTATTCTTATCACGTTATACAACAAGGCTGGAAGTTCCATTTTATTTGAGCAAAGCACTGCATAAATAATACACTTTCAAGCATTTCACCATTAGAAGTAAGTATAGGTAATTAAGTTGGAGATCGGTACAGAAGCTGTATGATTGTGTATGTTAAGCCAGCAGATCAACT
The DNA here is from genome assembly GCA_927399485.1 of Calamotropha paludella. NCBI lineage: Eukaryota > Metazoa > Arthropoda > Insecta > Lepidoptera > Crambidae > Calamotropha > Calamotropha paludella. The sequence goes on along the minus strand of OV656803.1, from coordinate 10,130,735 downwards.
TTGTAGGCATAATGTTTACATGCCTGTTATTGAATTAGGTTCAAGTTCTCGACCTAAATACTCTTATCTATTACAAATATTGAAAGAATTTAACTACCTAGATTAATTTCCTGATTATAATATGGAATAAAGGAATACTTAGTGACCACATAGCCTATGTAGAATCTAATATTTTTATATGAAATGACAGAATAAAATAGAAGAATTCACGCAATGAAATTTGACATATCAAAATATTAAAAATCTTTTAATAAACACTCATCGGGTGCGTAGCGACATTGTAAGCTCAAAAAATATATCTTTTAGCGGTCGGACCACCAACTGTGACGCGACACAAATCTCTATTCAAGTCTGCGTTGAACATTGTCCGTGTGTACGGTGGTGGAGACTGTCCCGAGAAGTCGTTGAGTGGCATCAATATGGCTTTGGAAGTTAGCCGCCCGCGTTCCTTCGTCTACGTATTCACTGATGCCACCGCTAGTGATCATAGACTTGTGGGGAAAGTATTGGATATGGTGCAGAGGAAGCAGAGTCAGGTCAGTATTAGGAATAAATAATACTTATACTGAGGCTATAATTTTAAACATATGTACTATATTTTTTGCTCTCAAAATGAAAAAATTAATACTTTTTGTTTTCTTTTAAAAGGTAGACAACCACTTATCTAATCAGCTTCAGTAGACAATCACTTTGGTACTATGTCATTTTTAGTGATGTGCCGGATCGTCAAAAATGTAGATCCGCGGATACGGATCTAATTACGGATATTTGGTGTCAAGATCCGCAGATACGGATACGGATACGCATTACGCCGCGGGTCTTTCTTTTGTTTTTTTGACGTGACAACGTCTTATAAATTGGTTTGCCGGGTGACACTTCAAGAAACTGCGTTACGCTCCGCTCACGTTATGCGCTTACAATGAGAGCGAGTGAGAGGCACGCGTCCCTTCCACTCGGGCATGGTTAGCCCGCCTAAGAGCGAGAGAGACAGACATAAAAAGTGGAAGGGACGCGTGCCTATAAATTAATGTTTTAAATATAATTCTTTGTATAAATAAATGTTTTAAATTGTTACTATTATTTCATCCTTCTTCCTACTATACGAATGAATATTCACATTAAAATTATTTTACCACTCAAAGTCGTTGTCACGTAAAACTTTCGCCCGTATACCGACTTTACAGGCAACCAACCAGTTTTTTTAGTTTAATGTGACACTGGGCAGCATTGTGTTTTATCTAACATTAACACTGTATATGTCACGCAGTATTAGTTTACTTGACTAAAAAAGCATTTAATTCGAATTTAAAATATTACGAAGATCTAAATTTTGTTTTCTTGATAAAAAGTGATCTTATAACTTTTTATAACATTGATATCATTAAAAAGCTAGTTGTCTTAGCACCTTAGAGTTATATACTATTAGTATGATAATTACGGCAAAGATTGCAACATAAAGGAGCCAAATATTTGATTATAAGAAATAAAAAAATACCTTTACTGAATTTAATAGTTTTTATTGCTACCCAATCACCTTTTAAAGGCGAAGAGTAAGGCGCACTAGCGACACCAATCGCTTTAAATTGTTAGCTACTAAAGCGGGTCTATTTTAAATAATTGTGGACCGTCAGAATCTCGGCAATTGGCGTCGCTAGTTCGCCTTACCCATAAACTTAAAGAATTTTATCTATAAATTTAAAATTAATAAGGTAAATAGATCCGTAAAAGATCCGCCAAAAAGTAACGGATACGGATCTTTCCTCTGCCTCGGATATCCACGGATACGGATACGGATATCCGGCACATCACTAGTCATTTTACCTATGGTGTAGGTATTAAGTGAGATTGCAACATAATAAGTGTGACATGGTACTAAGGTGTTAATCTAATTTTGAAGCTGAGTGTAAGCGTTCATCCAGGGCTCGATCTAGCTATTTTGCCGCTCAGGGTAAAGATCATTTTCGCCGCCCTTTACATACAGAAAACCATATAAGTCATGAGCTAGTTTTGTTGGGGGATGCTAAGTATACAAGTACATACATAAAATACGTCATACTGTTAGGATTATACTTACCTACAATATTCACGTCAGTATTTTGGGCCTTCTGAAGAAGTAAACTATACGAAAGTTGCTAACTGTTTCTATGTTACTATAAGTATACGATGCAGGGCTGTAGCTAGAGTCTAATTTGAGGTAGGACAGCATTGGTTACAGGTAGGGCGGAAGTAGTTTTATCATAATTGATCTGCCCTCGAAGCACGGGCTCCTAAATCAAACACTATGTATATCACTTACCTCTAGGTCAAGCATTGGACCGGATTTCCAAAGGTTGCGAGTTCGATTCCCGCTGGAGAATTCACTTGTGACCCGAGTCAATTTTTTCTACACTACTAGAAAAAATTAAAGGATCAAAAAAAAATCCAAATTTTTGGGCAATTTTCAACAGGTCGTAACTTGGAGAGAAATGGTCGTAGAGGAAATCAAAAAAAAGTTAATTGTAGCTCCAAGTGTCTAGTTTTTGGATGAGATCTTTGAAATTTTGTATCCTCCGCGGATTTTGAGTAATCTTAGAAAAACCAGCAACAAAAAAATTTTCATTTTTTTTTAGTTTTGGTTTTCAGTCTACGGGCGTAGAAAAAAATTGTTTTGCTTACCCACTATAAGGATCAGACACTTTGTTTATTTAGCTTTTATTTATTTTTTTATACACCTTGATACGTCAACTTCTCGCCGAGATATCGGTCTTCAAATGGAAAAGGATATCGATATCTCAGCAACCAATGATCGCACAGAAAGATAAAGGTGGGTTTCAAGAACTTGAATGAATTCTCTTTAACAACTAGCCATTGCTTGTCTGAAAAAAAAATTGTTTTATTTTTGTCACATGAATTTGAAAATGCAATAAAATAAGGGCTGTTGGTGATTTTTTGGAAAATCAAGTTCTGGATCGAAAATATTGAAGAAACCACTAATTTTAAGTGTGCCTTTTACAGTTCAATATGTCCACAAAAACCCTACAAAGAACCAAAAAATAATCCAGCCAGCCGTTTTTTTGTTTCACTTGATCGAATTTATGAAAAAATTAAAGGATCACGTTTTTTGCTCTGAAAAGCTCTTAATTTTAAAAATTGAGAAAAGAAAATGTTTTTCCGAGCTTTTTCCAGAATTTTGTTCCAGAAAGTGCTTAAATTTTATTGACGAAAGGTTGTCGTCGAACTTCTTTAATAATTGCCCAATCATCGCGGTAGTGGTTCGTCTCTTGGTATCTGGCATAAGCTAGAGATACGACAGATTGACTTACACCCATCCGGATGGCAACTGCATGTTGACTGTAACCTTCGTCAATAAGAGTCACGAACTGAGCAACTTTTACCTCCGATAAATATCGTCTAACCATGATTGAAAATAGAAAAAGTAAGAAATTTTCAATTTTATCCAAAAATTAAAAAAAAATATCTTTTAGCGCAAAGGGATAAATTTTGAAAAAACTGTTAAAGATTATTTTTAAGGATATGCTAGGAAAAGCGTATGAAAAAGATTGAAATTCGATTGGGGGTATTAACTTTTTTTTAATTTAATTAAAAGGAAATCAGTAGAATCAAGGAATGCAGCGGCGGAAACGCGTTTAAAAATGATTGGGCGATAGTTTCTTAAATTTTCTTAACTTTCTGAAACAAAAATGTGGAAAATGCGCGCACGTAGATTTTTTTTTATTTTTAAAAATTTTAAGCTTTTCAGATCAAAACACATAATCCTTTAATTTTTTCAAAAATGCGATCAAGTGAAACAGAAAAACGGCTCGCTAGATTAATTTAGTTCTTTGTAGGGTATTTGTGGACATATTGAACTGAAAAGGCACACTTAACATTAGCGGTTTCTTCAATATTTTCGATCCAGCGCTTGATTTTCCAAAAAACCATCAACATCCCTTATTTTGTTGCATTTTCAAATTCATGTGATAAAAAGAAAAAAAAAATTTTTGGGATAAGCAATGGCTAGTCGTTAAAGAGAGTTTATTCAAGTTCTTGAAACCCACCTTTAACTTTCTGTACGATCATTGGTTGCTGAGATATCGATAAAATCAAAGACAAGAGGATCCTTTTCCATTTGAAGACCGATATCTCGGCGAGAAGTGGACGTATCAAGGTGTATAAAAAAATAAATAAAAGCTAAATGAACAAAGTATCCCATCCTTATAGTGGTTAAGCAAAATTTTTTTCCGCGCCCGTAGACAAAAAAATAAAACTAAAAAAAGTGAAAATTTTTTAGTTGCTGGTTTTTCTAAAATTACTCAAAAACCGCGGAGCGTACAAATTTTTTCCAGTAGTAAAGTATTTTTCTATAATGTAATTTATCTTATAAGATCGCATTGAAAAATGCATAAAATATATAAAATATAAAACATTTTAATTATACTAATTTATCTTAGTTTTTGGTATTTTTAAGGTAGGGCATTGTGATTTCAAGGTAGGGCATTGCCCCACAATGCCCCCCCCTAGCTACGGCCTTGATACGATGTATGTGTTTTGAAAAAATTTCACAGGAACTATTGAATGGATGGAGTGAAATATTTTTTTATCGACATAGTTATGTACCTTTCAACTTTATCATCATCATCGACCTATTGCGATTCACTGCTGCGTATGGGCCTTCTTTCCCTTGTGCTATATTAGCAAAAGCAAGAGCAACAGTAAAAAAGTAAATTTGGGATTAAACTGTTTTAAATATTTTTTTAGTTAATTGATCAAAATAAATCTACTAAATAGGAGAATAGGTACCAATCACGAGAAACTGGCAACACACGCTCTAAACATAAACCATTGTCTATAGAAGGGTAAACCGCTACGACCCAAATCTAATGATCTGACTTAAATTTTGTTAAAAAAATCGAGTACTTATAATAGTATCGATACCTCAAAAATATCGGAATAAAGTATCGTATCCAAATTTACTTAGTATCGATATGAAAGTATCGATAAGTAAATAAATATATAATAAATATTGGACAACATCACATACATTACTTTGATCCCAATGTAAGTAGGTAGCTAAAGCACTTGTGTTATGGAAAATCAGAAGTAATGACGGTATCACAAACACCCAGACCCAAGACAACATAGAAAACTAATGAACTTTTTCTTCATCGACTCGGCCGGGAATCAAACCCGGGGCCTCGGAGTGGCGTACCCATGAAAACAGGTGTACACACTACTCGACCACGGAGGTCGTCGATACTTGTAGAAAAGAGGTTGTAGGTCCATAACCTGTAAAAAATACCCGGATTTAAGTAGATTGTTTATATTGAACTCGATTTATTAGAATGTAAATTTTAGACAGACAGATGACGAAATCATACAATACTTTTTATAAATAAAATCTATCAAAACACAAAAGAGGTTGTGTTTATTCCAGCAATACTACTCAGGTTTCGGTACTTTTTGCGGATCCCTACTCTTTCTTTCTTTCTTTCGAACTAAAATAATTCAGTTAAGTAAAATACTTAAATATTTCCACTATCCAACCTGAAGTAGGTTGGAAGGTGGCGCATAAAATTCTCAAACTTGGATGGTAAATGGCTAATGGCTAAGTTGGAAGATAGGAATAAGTCAATTTTGCCGCCCTGCATTTTTGCCGCTCTGGGCAAATGCCCGGCTTGCCCCCCCTTAGATCGGGCCCTGCGTTCATCAAATTAATGTTATCTAATTTACATCACATAATGCTACATGATTTAATCTGCTCTTCATTTATTACTAATAAGGTTTGGGAATACTTGCATATCATGATATAATATGAGCCAAGCCCACTTGACATGGGCATCACTCTCTACGAAACCAGGCTCAGAGAACTGTTAACAGTTGTGGAAAAAAATGTTTTCGAGTAGCGCCAAGAATGGACGCAGTGTGGGCGGGAAGTCCCTTATGTTGTGGATCTATTATTTCGTGAGCAGTGGTTCACAGCCGTTCCTAATTGCGTTTTAAGATGAAAATAGCTTACTGGTAGTGGACGACGACGATGATTTTAAAAACTGTACCCGAATACAAATCTCTTTAATTATTTTCAGGTGGTGTTTGTTTTAACAGGTCACTGTAATGACCTACATAAACCGAGCTACCAAGTGTATGAACAGATCGCCGCAGCCAGCTCCGGACAAGTCTTCAACCTTAACAAAACAAATGTTCATAAGGTGACCAAATTCATTCTCCTCTCCACACCTTATCGTTTAACGGGTTGGTTAATAAAGTGTGTTTTGAAACGATATCTTCATTAATACTAAATTACGTAGCTCGCTTAGCCGCGCAGCTTCGCAAGTGTAGTTTTTTGTTTTACACATTTTCCCCATTTTTCTTATGTCTACTTGCAGAAGCGTCATTATTTGTATAAAAAAGCGATAAACCAGGTCTAGAAATGTTATAAGTTCCAATAATTTTGTTAGTGAGTTTTAGAAAAAGTATTAATCTAGGAGCGCTGCAACACCGTCTGCGACAATTTTATGCATAGGTTTTACAGGGGCAAATTCACTCTAACAAAGTAATTACCATTAATACAGTTAAATGAATTAGTGAGATTACTTTTCTTGTTTGCTAAGTTCGGAAATAAGAGACTATTTCAACTACAAAAACACAAATGCACTGAGGTACAATATGTTAAAACACAAGTTAAAACGTACTCTATCTGAGAAGACCTATATAGGTTTAGCTGTTGTCCGTCGTTATCTTTTTTGATTTTTTCTAACAAAAAAATGTAACAATAAAGTTTCATCTCAATCCATTCTTTATTTACTGCCTGAATAAATCCTCACAAATTTTCACCCTTATTATTTTAGTAAATACTTCTTCATTAGTTATTCTGCTAAAATAAAGCACTATTAATAAAATAAGATAAGGCGTAATTTTATTCTTTTATACCAATTACACGAACAAAGATTTTTATATTTTATTTTGTATTTTGGGAACTATAAGAATATCAATAATTAATTATACTCTATTTAATAAAAAATACCAATAACAATATTTATTAAAACGCAACGCAACTGTGCCGCAACTAAAAATATATTTAAATATAACTCTTTGTCGTATTTTACCGATTTGCGTAATATTTTGTGTCTTCACAGACTTCTTTATAGCACTTATTGAATCCTGCAACTTCATTACCGAATGTACTTATTTAATATATTTCTTACCGTAAAGGCAGCTTTCAAAATCGATGAACACGAAAAGCCCTATTTTAAATATTGGTGATTTTTATTAAATCGGATGAGTTTGTTTACATTAGTTGTTATGTTATTATTACATTATCACTCACTACATCTTATCTTATACTACCATATATATAAAAATCTCGTGTCACGATGTATGTTGGGGATGAAATCTGAAACTACTCAACCGATTTTTATATATTTTTTTCATTTTGCTAGATTTGTTTCGACTTAGGACATAGAATAGATTTTATTTTAATTTAAAACACAGAAACACGTGGCCGGTTCTGCCTGTTTTTCTGTTTGCAATGAACTCAAAAACTAATGAATGGATTTTCATGTAGTTTTCACCAGTGCATAGAGTGTTTAATGAGTAAAGTTTAGGTATATAATTGAAAGTAAATGTTGGAAGAGTCTGAAAAAAATTAAGCCGCCTGAGAGCTTTCATCGAAAACGCTGCCTTATCCCTTTGAGATGTGACAAAACAATGAATGAGGGATATTCCAGTTTTATAGAGTCCCGTACGAAGCCAGTCTTCACTAGTGTCTTAATAATCATTAGTGGTAATTATAATATAATATAATATGACTTAGACATAAGAAAATTTTGCGCTGCCGCAGCCGGTTAAAGTGTAAATCGACGACTTGCCGTCGTTGGCTTGATTTTTTTTACAAATTTATATATATAAATAATCCCTGTCACAGTGTTTGACCGCGATGACCTCCGAATCCGAAACTACTCAACCCATTATAATGATTTTTTTTTTATTTTACTGGATTTGTTCCAACTTAGGACATAGGATAGGTTTAATTTTAGTTTATAACACAGCAACGCGTGGCCGGGTCAGCTAGTATAATATATATTATTGATACAAACTGTCCATACTATATCTATAAATGTCATCAAGCTACTAAGGAACAATTTAGAGGAAAATTAACTTTATTAACCACGTAATCATCCCCATTCATTCAACTAAAGAGTGTGACTAGGGAATAGTTTAAGTAAAACCATTTTTTTCTAGGTACTGGAAATGGTAAGAACTTCCATCAGAGGAAGAAATGTCAACCTTGGATCTAGTGTTCTCCCGGCTGGGTATAATCACACTCAAGGGGTAAGACATTTTAATCTAATGTATATAATGCAACACGACCAATTCCGAGCAGGTGGTTACAACCCATTATGTCAGTTGAACTAAAATGACCACATGAAAGAAATATAAGGAAGCAACTCTTCCACGAACAAATATCAGTAGTAGGGATTCCTGGGTTCTGGCGCACTTATTTCTAACGCATTTTTGTCGAACTTCGGTGAAGGTCTGCTAAAAAAAAAAAAAAAAAAAAAAAGGTAAGCACCCCCATTTGGAGCGATTGCGCTGGGTCCCAGCTTCGTATCTCTTACCGTTTCCGAGATACGTTTTTGCTGAACTCATTCCTACTTGATTAACTAATGAACCCCTGTTAATGACACCTCGACGCTAATGACACACTCGACTTAAGGCCTTAATGACATGATTCTAATCACCTTCCCCGATGCTTCTCATTAACATATCGTTCATGGCTAATTGTTTTTTAGCAATGCTATGTACTCTGTACCTATCTAACATTACCTAAATAATAAAAATAATTTATCATGGAAATTATTTCCAAATTTGGAATCTGCTCTTCATCGGTCATTCTCGTGGTACATTTACTATTATTTCATGCTCCTAAACTTATCAACTACGTATGAAAAATATGTTTAAAATTATGTTTTATTATTACAAGTAAAAACACCATATTTCTTTGTCTTAAACGTATACTCATTCAATATTGAAATGCTTTATCAACTACCTGTTACCGCAGTCCATGGTCGAGGACAATGAATTTGTACCATTTTTCACCCCATGCATTCAACATCAAAGCAGTACAGATAATGAATTCGAGATCGATGGGTTGAGAATGATGGTTAATTGCACCTTATGCGTGGAGGAAAGAAATAGTGGACGTTTGGTTGCTGGTTACTCACGCCCATCATCGCCGATTCCGATGGAAGCCGCACCAGTCAACCCCCTCTTGCGGGATTGGACCGCAGAGGAAGATGAAGAAATCAACGAAATTCTCGCCAATACCGATACCGACATGTGGAATTCTCCAACAACCACTTCTCCAACTTTGTTTTAATAAATACGATGTTTGTAACATATATTAAAGAATTGTAAATTAATTAAAGTATTTTTTCTCTTTTACTCATCTTATCTACAGGCTACATATTTGGTCATCACTTTGAAAATACGGGACCTTGTCTACACAATTGCAACAATAAAATCTTGGCGATGCATACTATTATTTCATGCACCTAAACTTATCAACTACGTATGACATTTCTCTTTGCTGTATTTCAACCAAGTTAAACGACATGAAACTTTTTAACTTATGTTTTATTATTACAAGTAGATACTCGTTACAATGCGAACACCATATTTCTTTGTCTTAAACGTTTACTCATTCAATATCGAAACGCTTTATCAACAATTTGAACTATTTGATTCCGCAATCGTAATGACTCGCCATTAACTTTGTCAACTACTTTCACTAATTTTGTTTTCAGAATCTTAATAACCTTGTTCATTATTTTATCAATTATTTGCTTCCAGTATCATGACAAGTTTTGTTTACTTGTATAACTACATTTTATCAATTATTGACAAACACATCTAATGATCTGAACTAGTATAAGAACAATCGCATCGTAGCATTTGCTAACAAAGTGCTATCCACTGCCATCGAAAACGTAGACTACTGCTCAAGTCAAGTCACGACAACCGATATGGATGTGAGTATTATTTATTATCTACATACTTTCATTATGCTTGTTTCTGATTTTGTGACTTGTTTGTCTAAACTATCAACCTTCAGTGTATTCCATAATGTTGATGTGTATTCATTGTTGTACTTACTATTCTTTGTATTCATTGTTATAGCTTACATCTTGCTTTGGTGACAACACCACCGTTGACTGCTAGGAAAACACATACATACATTATTACTATCCGACATCTGATGATGACGAGGGCGCATCTGCAACTCCATACCCTATCCAGAAGAGAAACAGATCAGACAGCGAATCTCTGAACGAGTTTTTTGAAGAACCTTCGAATAAGAAAAAAAAGCTACACTACAATCGTCTACTGTGGGGCGAGCAATAAATGACGGGATGTCATTGACATCTATGGCCTGAAAAAATTGGGAAACGTCCCACCATCAGATCATTGGAAACATGCGGAAGTAAGAGTGAAGTACTACAACAAAGCAAAGACTAACCATCACCAACGAACTCGACAGTTAATTTATAATATAACAAAAGAAATTTCATCATCATCTGACTGCAAGAAATATACATTTAAACATAAAGATTGAATCAAAATGATAATTCATATTGGTTGGTACTTGGTCGTCTTGAGCAGTCTTCGATGACAAAAACAACCTCATTAACAACAAAACTTTTATGAAGTAGTGCACGATGTTACAAACTTATCATTAGCTTAATTATTCTTAATCAAGTTATTTCTTCATATAAAAAAAGACATTTAAAATGTTTAAATTTATTAGATATCAATACTCTTAGTTGTAAACTTCGACCTGAACCTATGTATTGCTTGAGTGAGTGTTAATCCTAATAACAATGTCTGAAAATAAGTGCGTTAGTGCTTATCAATGATTGACAAACACATCTCATGATCAGAGCTAGACAGATCAAGAGGTACCTTATTTTGAACGATTGCATATTTGAATATAAGCCACTGAGTAACATCGTTAAAAAGTATCATGACTAACGATACTATCATAGTGGATGTGCAAGGCTTTAAAAATGAAAAAAATGAATTTATATTAAAAGAATTAGTTATCGGCACAAAAGAGCACAATCAAATATTTCTAATAAAACCACCATACCCATTCTCTACTCTGACTCTGGAAGAAAAGAAACGTGTCAAGTGGATAGAAAGAAATAGAGGATACCTTTGGAGTGAGGGGCACATTGATTACATAGAATTTAGAAGACTCATTAAGCCCTACTGTGATAAGCGGAGCATCATAGTGAAAGGTAGAGAAAAAGTTGATTGGGTGCGAGAATTATGTGGACACGAAAACGTTTTTGATATAAGTGATAAAGGTATACCTAATTTAGAAACTTTAAGTGAACTCTATTGTAAAGACATATCTACATATAATTGTTTTAACCATACGAAATATTGTGCATTAAGAAATGTTATATGTATTAGAAAATGGATTATAAAAAATAATATATCATTGTATTGACTATTAATAAATAACTGTTTTAATTTATTACCTTTGTTAATATTTACTTGTTTTTATTAATTTCAAGGGTTTTTAAAATAAAGACCAAAATAAATTTAAACATATTTATTACACAAACTTAAAACAGGTCACAAGTAAGTACATCATTTATAATCAAATCAATATAAAAGACTACATATTATTGACATTGTTCAAATTGTAAAGTTAGTAATTTTGAATACAAACTTGAACATTTTTCAAAAATTTGACACAAATCCTGTTTTTCCACTGCCACTAGGCCCAGCCTCTATACAAGTTAATAGATTGTTAAAATTAATCATTGTTACATCTTACTATAAGAACGATTAATTGGGCAGTGCATAAGAAAGGAAAGCCGACTACAATTTACAATTATAATAAAAAAGATATAATTAGTAGGCAAATACATACAAAATTACATTGGTAATAAGATCATTTTTGATACACAATTTCTTTATACATTAATAAAATACATATATTACTAGCGACCCGTCTCGACTTCGCACGGGTGGACAAAATTCTTTAAATTTTTTCTAGCATTAAATATAGCCTATGTTACTCAGGGAGAATGTAGCTTTCCAACGGTGAAAGAATTTTTGAAATCCGCTTAGTAGTTTTTGAGTTTATTCATTGCAAACATACAAAATACAAAAATACAAATCTTTCCTCTTTATAATATTAGTGTAGATGTAGATAGAAGTCACAAAGATTATTCATAATTATATGTGAATCACTAAAAAACTGAAATAACACAACATTAAAAACATGCATAAAAGACAAATCTTACATATTTTTATTACAGATATTAAAACTACTTACAATAAAAAGAATACAATAAATAAAAAAAACACATTGCTAATTAAATCATGCTATTTACTTAAACACAAAAAAATTAACTTTTTTTTTAAACTATATTGACCTAAGCTAAAGTGTCTGTTGAGTTAGGTAAAAGGCATCGTTTTGTATCCATTATAAGATAAACCAACTTTGGATATTTTTGTGTTAATATCACATGTTTGATTGATCTAAAACGATGCATATTGGAAATCAAAACATTTTTTTTTTCAGTAAACAATTCTTATAATCGTCCATAGTATATTTTTTTGTTGTACATTTATTGACAACTTTAGCCTTAGCCATAACTTTGTTTTCTACATTCATTACATACATTTTTGATCTTAAACCAACAAATTCCCTAAGTTTTTTTTTCCATTATTTTCATCTTTAAAATAACCGATTTTTTTTATTTATCTGAGGGAAACCATGTGGATTATCAGCTGAATAATCGGAAGTATCGAAGTATGAATATAAATCTTGTTTTATATCAACATAAAAATCATTAGTAAAAATTTGATACACGAGGCTGTCGGTATCTGTATACAATAATTTTATATTTTCTCTAAATTTAGCTTTCATATAGTTATAGTGAAAGTTATATATTAAAATTTTTGATAAATCTAAAATACTAAAACCTAAAAAATATATATTGGTTTATCATAAATTATGTTGGTTTTTTTAACTGTATAGCTACAAGGTTTTCGCAAAATATAGCTAAACTGTAAAAATCAGGGCGAGCAATAAGGCTTTCCGCACCTTGACTTTTACCTATATATTTCCAATGAGTTAATAATAATTTCAAATTAACACATTTAACGACATTTACCATTGTTTTACTGAAAACAGAGTTATTCATCAATTTGTAGTCTTTTTCAAATTATGATTTTGCTCTCTCTCTTAATTGTATATTTTTTAACCACGATCCTCGATTGAATTTTAACACTATGAATTTTTATTCGCAACTTTAAACAAAGCAAAAGATTTTGAAAATGAATAACATTTCTTTTATTATTTATATTGGCTATTTTTTACTATTTCCTGGTGTACAAATATTTTCTGGAGGAAGATCGGAATGAAGGTCGTGTAAATTATCGGAATAGTCTAAATCTACTTCTATTATGTTACCTACATCTGATGTTGGTGAAATATCAGAATTCACATTTGTGTAAGTCCATTCAAAACTACCATATGGAAGGTATTGAGACATCGCCCAACCATAAAGATTGTTTGTATCTAGATAAGTTAAAAAGGACACAGGTAGATTGTCGTCAAAATCATCTAAATATTTATTATTAGCTTCCGCATATCTATTACTACACCGAGAAATACCACCTCTTAAACCACACTTTATAAAAGCTATCATTTCAATATCACTCAAAAGTTCAAATTCAATTTGAGTTTGTTTTAACATAGCATCCCAACTAAGCCCGGGTAAAGTGTAATAATGTGCAGGATCTAAGCGATATGTACTAATACAAATATCGCGAAAATTTTCAAAGTTAAAAGTTTTAGTTAAAAAAACCAACATTATTTATGATAAACCAATATATATTTTTTAGGTTTTAGTATTTTAGATTTATCAAAAATTTTAATATATAACTTTCACTATAACTATATGAAAGCTAAATTTAGAGAAAATATAAAATTATTGTATACAGATACCGACAGCCTCGTGTATCAAATTTTTACTAATGATTTTTATGTTGATATAAAACAAGATTTATATTCATACTTCGATACTTCCGATTATTCAGCTGATAATCCACATGGTTTCCCTCAGATAAATAAAAAAAATCGGTTATTTTAAAGATGAAAATAATGGAAAAAAAAACTTAGGGAATTTGTTGGTTTAAGATCAAAAATGTATGTAATGAATGTAGAAAACAAAGTTATGGCTAAGGCTAAAGTTGTCAATAAATGTACAACAAAAAAATATACTATGGACGATTATAAGAATTGTTTACTGAAAAAAAAAAATGTTTTGATTTCCAATATGCATCGTTTTAGATCAATCAAACATGTGATATTCACACAAAAATATCCAAAGTTGGTTTATCTTATAATGGATACAAAACGATGCCTTTTACCTAACTCAACAGACACTTTAGCTTGGGGTCAATATAGTTAAAAAAAAAAGTTATTTTTTTTGTGTTTAAGTAAATAGCATGATTTAATTAGCAATGTGTTTTTTTTATTTATAGTATTCTTTTTATTGTAAGTAGTTTTAATATCTGTAATAAAAATATGTAAGATTTGTGTTTTATGCATGTTTTTAATGTTGTGTTATTACAAAGTTATGGCTAAGGCTAAAGTTGTCAATAAATAACAACAAAAAAATATACTATGGACGATTATAAGAATTGTTTACTGAAAAATTTTTTTTTTGATTTCCAATATGCATCGTTTTTGATCAATCAAACATGTGATATTCACACAAAAATATCCAAAGTTGGTTTATCTTATAATGGATACAAAACGATGCCTTTTACCTAACTCAACAGACACTTTAGCTTGGGGTCAATATAGTTTAAAAAAAAAAAAAAATTTTTTTGTGTTTATGTAAATAGCATGATTTAATTAGCAATGTGTTTTTTTTATTTATAGTATTCTTTTTATTGTAAGTAGTTTTAATATCTGTAATAAAAATATGTAAGATTTGTGTTTTATGCATGTTTTTAATGTTGTGTTATTACAAAGTTATGGCTAAGGCTAAAGTTGTCAATAAATAACAACAAAAAAATATACTATGGACGATTATAAGAATTGTTTACTGAAAAAAATTTTTTTTTTATTTCCAATATGCATCGTTTTTTGATCAATCAAAAATGTGATATTCACACAAAAATATCCTAATTTGTTACATATCAACTTGGGGTCATTATAGTTTAAGAAAATGTTATTTTTTTTTGTGTTTAAGTAAATAGCATGATTTAATTAGCAATGTGTTTTTTTTATTTATAGTATTCTTTTTATTGTAAGTAGTTTTAATATCTGTAATAAAAATATGTAAGATTTGTCTTTTATGCATGTTTTTAATGTTGTGTTATTTCAGTTTTTTAGTGTTTCACATATAATTATGAATAATCTTTGTGACTTCTATCTACATCTACACTAATATTATAAAGAGGAAAGATTTGTATTTTTGTATTTTGTATGTTTGCAATGAATAAACTCAAAAACTACTAAGCGGATTTCAAAAATTCTTTCACCGTTGGAAAGCTACATTCTCCCTGAGTAACATAGGCTATATTTAATGCTAGAAAAAATTTAAAGAATTTTGTCCACCCGTGCGAAGTCGAGACGGGTCGCTAGTAATATATGTATTTTATTAATGTATAAAGAAATTGTGTATCAAAAATGATCTTATTACCAATGTAATTTTGTATGTATTTGCCTACTAATTATATCTTTTTTATTATAATTGTAAATTGTAGTCGGCTTTCCTTTCTTATGCACTGCCCAATTAATCGTTCTTATAGTAAGATGTAACAATGATTAATTTTAACAATCTATTAACTTGTATAGAGGCTGGGCCTAGTGGCAGTGGAAAAACAGGATTTGTGTCAAATTTTTGAAAAATGTTCAAGTTTGTATTCAAAATTACTAACTTTACAATTTGAACAATGTCAATAATATGTAGTCTTTTATATTGATTTGATTATAAATGATGTACTTACTTGTGACCTGTTTTAAGTTTGTGTAATAAATATGTTTAAATTTATTTTGGTCTTTATTTTAAAAACCCCTGAAATTAATAAAAACAAGTAAATGTTAACAAAGGTAATAAATTAAAACAGTTATTTATTAATAGTCAATACAATGATATATTATTTTTTATAATCCATTTTCTAATACATATAACATTTCTTAATGCACAATATTTCGTATGGTTAAAACAATTATATGTAGATATGTCTTTACAATAGAGTTCACTTAAAGTTTCTAAATTAGGTATACCTTTATCACTTATATCAAAAACGTTTTCGTGTCCACATAATTCTCGCACCCAATCAACTTTTTCTCTACCTTTCACTATGATGCTCCGCTTATCACAGTAGGGCTTAATGAGTCTTCTAAATTCTATGTAATCAATGTGCCCCTCACTCCAAAGGTATCCTCTATTTCTTTCTATCCACTTGACACGTTTCTTTTCTTCCAGAGTCAGAGTAGAGAATGGGTATGGTGGTTTTATTAGAAATATTTGATTGTGCTCTTTTGTGCCGATAACTAATTCTTTAATATAAATTCATTTTTTTCATTTTTAAAGCCTTGCACATCCACTATGATAGTATCGTTAGTCATGATACTTTTTAACGATGTTACTCAGTGGCTTATATTCAAATATGCAATCGTTCAAAATAAGGTACCTCTTGATCTGTCTAGCTCTGATCATGAGATGTGTTTGTCAATCATTGATAAAATGTAGTTATACAAGTAAACAAAACTTGTCATGATACTGGAAGCAAATAATTGATAAAATAATGAACAAGGTTATTAAGATTCTGAAAACAAAATTAGTGAAAGTAGTTGATAAAGTTAATGGCGAGTCATTACGATTGCGGAATCAAATAGTTCAAATTGTTGATAAAGCGTTTCGATATTGAATGAGTAAACGTTTAAGACAAAGAAAAATGGTGTTCGCATTGTAACGAGTATCTACTTGTAATAATAAAACATAAGTTAAAAAGTTTCATGTCGTTTAACTTGGTTGAAATACAGCAAAGAGAAATGTCATACGTAGTTGATAAGTTTAGGTGCATGAAATAATAGTATGCATCGCCAAGATTTTATTGTTGCAATTGTGTAGACAAGGTCCCGTATTTTCAAAGTGATGACCAAATATGTAGCCTGTAGATAAGATGAGTAAAAGAGAAAAAATGCTTTAATTAATTTACAATTCTTTAATATATGTTACAAACATCGTATTTATTAAAACAAAGTTGGAGAAGTGGTTGTTGGAGAATACGATAGTCCCTATTCCACGTGTCGGTATCGGTATTGGCGAGAATTTCGTTGATTTCTTCATCTTCCTCTGCGGTCCAATCCCGCAAGAGGGGGTTGACTGGTGCGGCTTCCATCGGAATCGGCGATGATGGGCGTGAGTAACCAGCAACCAAACGTCCACTATTTCTTTCCTCCACGCATAAGGTGCAATTAACCATCATTCTCAACCCATCGATCTCGAATTCATTATCTGTACTGCTTTGATGTTGAATGCATGGGGTGAAAAATGGTACAAATTCATTGTCCTCGACCATGGACTGCGGTAACAGGTAGTTGATAAAGCATTTCAATATTGAATGAGTATACGTTTAAGACAAAGAAATATGGTGTTTTTACTTGTAATAATAAAACATAATTTTAAACATATTTTTCATACGTAGTTGATAAGTTTAGGAGCATGAAATAATAGTAAATGTACCACGAGAATGACCGATGAAGAGCAGATTCCAAATTTGGAAATAATTTCCATGATAAATTATTTTTATTATTTAGGTAATGTTAGATAGGTACAGAGTACATAGCATTGCTAAAAAACAATTAGCCATGAACGATATGTTAATGAGAAGCATCGGGGAAGGTGATTAGAATCATGTCATTAAGGCCTTAAGTCGAGTGTGTCATTAGCGTCGAGGTGTCATTAACAGGGGTTCATTAGTTAATCAAGTAGGAATGAGTTCAGCAAAAACGTATCTCGGAAACGGTAAGAGATACGAAGCTGGGACCCAGCGCAATCGCTCCAAATGGGGGTGCTTACCTTTTTTTTTTTTTTTTTTTTAGCAGACCTTCACCGAAGTTCGACAAAAATGCGTTAGAAATAAGTGCGCCAGAACCCACGAATCCCTACTACTAATATCCCCTCAATGTAAATAGTCACTATCGAAAACTCTATGAAAACAAGATGTCCTTAATACGTTATTCTTGTTTTGAATACAAATATGCTACTGAACTACAAGGTAGGAATCTTGTATAATTATGAAGTCGCTCGTATACCTTAGCCTAAACCTTTAAGTAAGGCGTCTACTAAGTATAAGATTATTAATTTTAACAATTAAATATAAACTATTTAAGTATAGTAGTTATATTTATATTCAGATAAAATATATTTATCAATTATAAATTATCAATTATTATTTAAAAGTTGCTTCTTTATGCCTCGCATTTACGTCCTAAGATTACTTTTTAAAGTGCAGACCTCTTGGCTTGGCTCCCTTAAGTATATTTAGAAAATATGACTTAGAAAGCTACCTGCTCGGAATTCTACTCGACAACTTTGATAATTATTCTAAGGATAATAAGATTTGTGCCTTTAGCACATTTTAAGCTTTAATGTTAAGAGCTTTTAACCACTTTTGTGAAAACATAAAAATTCCGATTCCTAAAATGCTGTCACCCAGATATAGTTTAATTCCTAATTTCCAAACTAATGATTAATGCTATACTCAGTACCTTTAATGCAAGCATATTGATTGCAGCGTATCATATTATGACTAAGTTATTAAGAAACAAAATACTAACATTATTTTTTAATAACATTTAAGTTCCTATCCGAGGTCTTGGAGTGGTGCTTGTTTTTCATAGAAGTATTTTTAAATCTTATTATAGAGACATTGTAAATGCTAAAAAAAGTTCATTATTTTTTTATTTAAAATGTAAAATATTAGAAGTCGGTAATACATTCTTGACAACTATTAACTTCATCAGGGTAAACACTGACTCCACTCCACTAAACTGAAGCGATTAATTCTTCAAACGATTGCATTTTCTTTTGTTGTACAAATTCATACCCTTTCGGGCAATCGACAGTTATGGAGTTATTAATATACAAATAAAATCAACGAGGTTTTTAAATTTTCCTTTCACGCTCATGATGTCATTATTTCACATTGCAATTAAAATAAACACAATCTATAAACAAGCAATTTGTTAGCAACAGATGGGTCTTTTTACACCCAATATGTATATGATTTAAGACTATTGGCGAATATTTTGTTCATTTTCAGTTTTGTTAATGAAATATTGATGGCATCTAAAAGCAAATATAGAAAGTGTATAACGAGAAAAAGGTTAATATTCAACATTTTGCGTTACAAACATTTTATAGAGTTTAAGGCAGTTAAATGTCTATTGTACACTATGTAGGATAAACATTATCCATCTTTTAGATTCCTGTCGACAATAGCGTTGGCGAAGTAACGGTATCCGTGTCAGGATCTAAACCGCAAATCAAAGTGATTGACCCTAAAGGAGTTGAACTATTAGGTCCGCCCAAACTTCTTACGACCCTGAATATTTCAGAAATTATGGTAAGTTATTTAAATATGTTAATTTAATTTTCATTAATGAATAAATTCGATTAAAGACTTGTAAATCTAAAAACTGGTAGGGACCTAATAAATTTAAAAGGTTTTTACTTTTCATATAAACCATCAAACTAGTTTGATTAATTCATTGTTTGTTGTAATTAATAATTTACCATTTGATTTATTTGATCTCATCTATCAGTCTCATGTTCAATATAGCAAAATTTAAAAATAACACGTATTTCATCAATAATTTCAAAATTTCTCGAGACACTCGAGGAACAGTATGTAGTAGTTTATATGCTATGTAATTTTTTTATTTACCATATAGGTAGTTAAAGTAATACAACCAGAGCCAGGCAACTGGAGTATAATGGTTGGCAGTGAGAGGGACTATTCAGTAAAAGTAGTCGGTCTCTCAAACCTCACCTTCAACCACGGCTTCTCGGTATCATCGACTACCTCCATGATGGAAACTAGCCATCGACCCCTTAAGAGTGAGTTTTTCCTCTTATATATTTACTTCGTAGGTACCTAATGTTTGTACTTATTTAAATAGGTACGAGGGTGTCTATCTAAGTAATTTCAAGTATTGTAAGTAGTGAGGGTAACGTTGTAAGAGAAACTACACTAAAGGTGGACGAGCTCTTTAGCCCACTTGCATAAACGCTTTTTATATGCCACCAAGACTAGTTATGTATCAGATCATTTTTACGATTTTAATGGTTTTTATAATCACGAGACGTTATTTAGTGAAACTGTGCTGATCAGGAATGGTCGGTAAATTTACTACTTACAATACTGAAAGCCTACTGAATTTCATTGACGGAGTGCTTCTGAGAGATTCGCAGTTTTTGAAACATCACGGTATCAATTGTAAATATTGCCTATATTGCCTGTAGACATGCTTTTACACTGTTGTTGATCTATTAATTAATTTTCTTTGTTTTAATGTTAATAGTTATTTCTTTTTAAATTCATATTGTAAGAAATATAATTACCCTTGTTATCATTATAAATGAGTTCGGTTGTGGTGACGTAATTCGTAAACAGTATGTTTATTTACTCTGTGACTGTATGTGAGGCACTTTGACTCGTAAAATGAAGTTGATTGTATGTATGATTGCTGTATGTGATTGCATTTTTAATTCGCCATGGTGGGTAAAGCCCCCTGTAGTTACGCGATTATTATAATCTCTAGCTCGACTCGAAAACGCAGACGGAAAGGCAAAACGCGGATTTGAATCCTTCTTGACTTCAGTTATTTCAAGACGTTCTTTTTTGTTTTCATTACTTTAATTAGTAAGGTGAGTACCCTTTTTGTCAGGCGCGTATAACCACATGATGATATCGCTTAGCGGGACCGATGCGCCGGTGTCGCTCGACTACGCGGAGATATTGGACCTCTCCGGGAAGACCCTTTACGAACTACCATTGAAGGAAGTGGATAGGGAGAACAAGATCTACATAGCCGACGCTTTCGTGCCGCCCGACGACTTCTTTTATGTAGCGGTATGCATTCTGTAATAAATTTGTTTGAGTCATTATCTCCTTTTTTATGTGTACTCCAGAAGAGCAGAAAACTGCTGTTACTGGCTGACAGTATTTCGCTACTATAAAAAATAAATCAGATCAGGGAGTAGTGTGTTTTTCTATTCAGATTCGTGGTCGAGTAGAAGGTCAAGAGTTACGACGAGTAGGCGCTACTGCGGTTCAGGCAAAATTACCAGGTACCTTATTTAAGACAATTTTTTGCTGCTGTAGTGTTTCGGAGTAAAAAACTATACTACGTATGAATGTGAAATTTTTCGGTGGTTAATTTATATGTAACTATGTATTGCAAATGCTTCATGTCCCAATGTTTTTTAATTACCTATTGATAACAAACTAATTTACGGTGAAACATGACTAGATTTAGGTAGTTTGAAATCGGAACAATGTAAGTTTTTTATTTCTTAACAAATCGACATGTACAAATTTTCACGTTTCTAATTATGTTTTCTAGATATCCCGTTTCTATCAGTAGCTCGTGAAGTAAGTATATTTTATATGATTATTATTATTTTTTTTGTTTATTTAAATTAAGGATTTTTATCTTAATTAGACACGACAATCCTACCATAAACCTTATTCTATATTATTTACATTTTACTGTTTAATTATTTTCATTAAGTAAAGAATAAAGCTTCTTGGCTGCATCCGACAGTGATTCAGCCAGGATATCATGGAAGGTGTCTACATCTAAACGATTTAAATTTAAAGGTGCATCAACAATTGTTAATTTACTGTCTTTAAATTAAATAGTAGTCATATGAAGTGATAAAAGTCCAAAAATACTCCAAATCAAAATTATAAATTTCAACATATAATATTAAAAACATGTTTATTTTCAATATATTCCACATGACATTTGCCTAAATAAAGAAATCTGTAATATTTTTCTGAATCTTTAACACAAAGTTGGATATTATTTACATAGTGTTGTGTTGTTCCATTTATAGATGTCAGGACGTATTCATGAGCGAGTGTCGTTGCGTTGTGCGGTAGAAAGTTTGGTGCCCGTGACGGGTTCGTGGACCCGGGGTTCCACAAGGTTACAGCCCCAAACATCTAGCTTGTGAGTGATATTTTACTCATCATCATTTCTAATAATCTTATATTTGTTCCCTGTCCACGACTTCCCGAAGGATTTCATAACAAATTTTACCTAGTGCATATAAAAATATATATTTAAGTCCTTTTATTTTGATATTAATAATCTTTACACGGTTCCTCGGATTTAATTTTGATTTTTCTTATATGTAAATTACATATTCTTGTGAATATTATGCCGTATTTGAAATCCATTGAGATAAACATCCGAAAATGGAACTACACGTTAGAAAGCTTTTTATATAGGTATTCCATGAAGCACGTTAATGTTTTCAAATGATCTTAATGATGATGTGATGTTATTAAACATCACCAGTTTTCAATAAAATAATTCATTAATTTAAAACTTTTAAGTGTTAACCATTTTCTTTTATTTTGTGTTAGTATTATTGTTTTTTTTAATACCAAGGCCATAACTGGTTTAGTTTTGTTCAATAAATAATGTGCGTAATCTCTAATAGAGAGGTATATTAATACAATTTTCCGTATGTTGTAGGCAGAGTACGTTAATAGAGTACGTGATCGATGACATGCGTGAACATGATGCCGGCCAGTATCGGTGTGTGGCGCGCAACGCCGCAGGCGTGGCCACTGCCGATACCGTTCTACAGCTGGAAGGTGAGAGAACATACCTAGATTATTGGCTTTGTTCAGCTACCAGTTATTGACACAGTCTCGAGTTTGACTGTCTGATTCCCGCTAGAAATTTATTTTTATATGATCAACATTGGCATTTTTAATTGAGCCAATCAATCACGATTGATGTCATACAATTTTGTCATATTAAATTAACTGTGATTGTAACTTAAATTCTTTGTCAACACACACCATCAATAATATGGCAACTGGCTTTAAGTTATTTTGCGGAGGAGATAGATCGCTAAGGTTTATATACTTGACCTCTAGCTAGTAATTACTACGTAGAAAGTGTTATTGGTACGTCGCTAACAAAGCCACCCAACGAAGACTTTTTTGCCGAAAGTGTTTTAGAACCGTATGAGTTATACGATTACCGCCTTATTATTGTAATAATGCCATGTAATTGATATCACAGAAGCTAAAATTAAATACAAAACATTTTAAAACTACTAAAAAAGGTTAAGAATATTAAAACAAACTCGCAAACTAGCTACTCAAGGGCAGTGGGAAGAGATGGGATAGACTGATCAATATGGTTAATACAGGGTGGTGCAGGGGAAACGCATGTTTTTCGAACTGCTAGTACGCGGCAACGGGAGGGGGCATTGACCTTGAACAAATGTTGGCAGACGGCTACAACAATGCCGTTTCAGTCGCTATGGAGCGTTGGAGCGTACAACATCGTGTGTTCGTTGTGGAGCATTATTTAGAAACAATGACTCTGTAGTCACAGTGCAACGTCTTTTCCGTCAATATTTAAGAGTTGGACGTCGAGTGCAGTGCAGTGCCTGATCGAAATACCGTACTCCGATGGGTTGCATGAATCATTGTTTCTAAAAAACTGCTCCACAACGAACACACGATGTTGTACGCTCCAACGCTCCATAGTGACTGAAACGGCATTGTTGTAGCCGTCTGCCAACAATTGTTCAAGGTCAATGCCCCCTCCTGTTGCCGCGTACTAGCAGTTCGAAAAACATGCGTTTCCTCTGCACCACCCTGTAATATTCAGTGAACTTTTTTTGAATGACTTTAGGAATAACATCATAATAATTTAGATTATTTAAAGAACTCACAAGCATTTTAGAGGTAATAAGAAAGAATTATTAATAACCTCCCTCTTCCTCCTCCAGTCGATCCCCCAGAAGTGAGTATCGGTCCCGGAAATGCGACTAAGACTGCCTGGTTTGGAGATCCGCTCTTAGTATCGTGTGAAATATTCAGCGAAATAGTGCCGCAGAAGCTACAACTTCATTTCAAAGGCGTGCAACATGTAGACAATGATGGTGAGATTTTGACATAAAGGTTCTTGCTGCGAAATCTATACTATATAAATTTATAAAGAGGAATGTTAAATAATAAAAATAACAGAAAAAAATAAACAGTTTCCAAACTTCTTTCCAAACTTTCGAGCCACCCATCTGAGGGCTCGGAGGCGTAGTTGTTTTTTACACGCGTATTTTATATCTTATAGAAATACTAGTTGACCCGGCCACGCGTTGCTGTGCCGACTGCAGCGTCATCTGCCGGACTGATTTGTGAATCTAAACCATTCTCAGATCCCCTTGATCACACACAAAAAAATTCATTCAAATCGGTCCAGCCGTTTAGGAGGAGTTCAGTGACATACACACTCACAGAAGAATTATATATATTAAGATTGCATTGTGAATGCAAAAAAATTAAATAAAAACAGTATCCAAACTTTCTTTATAATGTCCTGTTTTTAGTAACCCCCGACGCAAAAAGAAGGGTGTATGTGTGTCAAAATTTATATTTTTTGAAAATTTTGTTAAATATATAAAGACGGGTCGCTACTTTATATATATTTTCATCAAATATATTACATTAAGTCCGCATTAGTTGCTAATAAATTATTTATTTATTGTATCATTATTTCGTGGCCTTTTATATTTGCGAATGTAGGCATGTATTTTTGCTGGCGAGTATAACTACTTTTTGAATATGTACTATTTGACTGTTAAAACCAAATTTTTAGTCTTCTCGGTTGGAAGGAATTATTTAGAAATACATATACAGTTTAAAAGCTTTTTTAGAGTTAAAGAGTACTCAGATGGGATTCCCAAGAAGAAACGTTTGACCAATCTGTGCATGTTATTCTTAAATCCATACTACCCTTACTTATTAAAAACACCGCAAAGCGTAGGTAAGTATAAGAAATAGTTACCTCCTATGATAACAACGTTCGTGAATGCATGTCTGCACTAATGCGAAGTCGCTTTTTCTGTTATTGGCATACGGTCTCTTTAATATTATTTTATTTTAGACTCTATATATAACATTGCATAGAAATAAATTTACCAAAGATTTTTTTGTGCAGTTATGTATATGTGATATAATAATGATAAAGCGATACCAGTGCTTAGCTGGCTTTTGTGCTCTGACGGCATAAGCTGCGGCAAGTTCAAGCTACATTTAAGAGATATTACATAAATCTTAGCTCTAAGCACGTAGGTAATTGAAGCACTGCAAAAAATACGACTTACTATATAATTTATTGATTTTTATGTTTGATCTCTTTTAGTTTTGAATTTATCTTTTCGGGTTCAATAATTACTCATTATTACTTTGGAAGCCTTTGTTATAAAATTATGTTAATATTAATGTAACAACGATATATCAAGCGTGTAATACATATTGGCAAATTTTAGACATCTACTTCTGTCTGACTGCCTCTTACAAAATATATAAGGGTGTGCCAAAATAGCCACGTTTGCTAGGCGAGTTGGAAATCGCAGTTAATGACCATAGTTCGGAAAACGCCTCTGCCCGTTTTTTTGGTCTATGGGAGGTATATGGGATTGCCTTTTAAATGTAAAGGGTTGGTGCTATTCTTCTATGCTGTCACCACACGGCTGGTGTATATATCAGTATAATAACCACTATATCATTATGTTTATTTTGTGTGCATTTAATCAGTCATAAAAAAAAAATTGTATAGGCAATAATTTAACACCTTATATTTGTATTTTTTAGTGCTAGATATATACATAACGCCCAATGAAGATGGCATCTATAAATTCAATAAAAACATAGCTCATGTCACTGAGGATGACAGCGGATTGTACACTTGTGTAGCCGTTAATAAGGGTAAGATTTCGACAATTCATTTAATTACTAACCTTCTGATGACAATAAATGTTATTGTTAAAAATTATCAATTGTTAAAATTATTCCAGCGGGACGAATGACCAAATCTTTGAATGTAACAGTTCAAACTCTGCCTACTGTACAAATCCTTGGACCCCATAATATTAAAAAATTAAAATTTTCTGATATTCAACTTATATGTCATGTGGAAAGTGCCTACAGAGTACAATGGGTAGCACCCAATGGCACTGTGATCATGGATACAGCAATCAATGAAACTTACGATAGCATGTTCTACGTCAAGAATATTACGGCAGGCGGCAATTGGACATGCGTTGGATTGAGAGGACCATATAGAGGTACAATATCCGGCTCGAAGGACCAATTTCTAACTTAACTTTCTTGTATCAAATGATATGCAAAATCCATTAATATCCCCCAAGTTTTTTGTTTTTTTTCAAAGGTATAGGTATTTACCTTAGTTTTTATTTATTTATTTAAAATTTAATCAAAAAAGATGAGTGAAATATTATCTTTTGAGTATAAGTAAATTAAATCCATTTCAGCGAGCGATTCGATGTTAATAGATGTTATGACAAAGCCCACAGTCCATATAGAAGGTGATAGGAACATCACCATCGTTAACGGCACCAGTCGCGACGTCACGTGTCGAGTGGCCGCTAAGCCCGCGCCCCGGATCATATGGCATCGGGAAACTGAGAACTTCCTCGATCATGTGGTAAGTTGTTACTTTAGCTATAATTAAATACTTTACCTTGTGACGGCCGGCAGAGTTATTAGCAACAACCCTTCACAATTAAGGGTATCGCAAAGTGACTAATGATAATGTGCAGCAGTGTTTTCCGATTTTTGTTCCATTACTGCCAAGCATAGTGCCTATCGCAAAATATCTCCATTTTTACGGGGAGGCTTCAGTCCAGCAATGGACGTCTTGTGGCTAAAATCATGCTGAAGATGAAATACTGATGATGACGAAGCAAATGATAAGTTAAGAAGGAAATACACGTTTCTCAGGACAAATTTTTATACTAAAGGTACAGATGTAAAAGCAAAAAAATGTTAAAAGAGGTCGTCGTGCTAAGTATAACTTCAAGATGAAATCGCAAATTTGCCATGCTATACACAGGACACGGAAATTTACAAGAGTCTTTGTCTTCTTTCCTTCAGATTACACCACTTGGTAACGATATTTATATGAGCGTTTTGACTCTGAACAGCTCTAAAGAACCGGTAAATGCGACGTACTTTTGCATCGGAGAGAACTCTGAAGGAATAGCGGAAGACAATATCATAGTTAACGTCAGACGGAAGATGAATTTGCTACAAGGATTCACTGGTATATTAGTGGAATAATTTTCTTTTATAACTAGAATGCCTGTATTTAAGTATTTTATCCTTATTACTTTTCTAAAAACTTTCTTAGTCTGACCATGTAACACTCAAATGATTGAAACAAATGTTCTAATTTGGCCAGCTACGTTTAGGAAAATTTAATTTGTGCGAAAATATTTGCAATTAACAGATTACGATGGCCTAAGCTACCAACTAATAATCGGTATAAATATGAAATTGCGACGTATATAAGACGGCTTCTATTTTCAACAATTTGACATTTACATCTCGAAAAAATGTGTAATAATGAATCGTTACCCGTCTTGTGAATAAACGTAAAATATTTGAATTACAATTAAATAAGCAGTTTCATTGTAATTATATTTTATTAAAACCTAATCTGCTACTAATATAATCCACAATTCTAGCTGACAATAGTGACCGTTATGTATCCCTACAGACAAATCAGTGGAATTGTACTCCCAAGTAGAGATGCACTGCCAAGTAGACAGCCACCCCTCGCCATCGATCACGTGGTACCACAACGGTACCGAACTGTCACCCACGAGCAACGTACAGATTTCCGACGACCGTACCACTGTGTACATCCTCATGGCGGATTTTAATAGCCTTGGGTATTACCTCTGCGAAGCCCAAAATGGGTACGAGAAGATGCAACAGAATGGGACATTGACTATTTTTGGATTAGGTGGGTTTTATGGTATATTTCATTTTTAAAACTTATCCTCCATTCAAATGAAATTTATATTTAATTCATCCATTTTCGCCAATAATACCATTACTATTTATGTTTAATTTAGAGCCACCGACTTTGTCAAAGGAGCCTGTAAAAGCTGTTGCCCGAAAAGATATCTCAACAAAACTAACATGTAGGTGAGATTTTGTATTTCAAACTTATTTCATCGAAAGTAAATTGGCTTATATTTAATATTTTAATGAAACCTAAATAAAAAAATAAAAGAATCTGACAAAAACATTTAGTTACTTATACGTAGTAAAGAATGTTTATTATATTCAGAGTAGTGCCATATTTAATCGTTATTATTGTTAAACTAAATCCATCATCAATTTAATAATTCTTTCTTTTAGCCATTTTACAAATTCATTCACGAATTCGCAAAAAAAGATAGTTATGAAAGTATATCAAAACTACATATCGAGTTAACGCGTGGAATTAGCTTAGAACGACTAGATACCAACCTATAACCTTTTACTAAATTGAACTCATTCCATTGAAACTTAACACGGTCCCTCAGTTATAATTATTATAGATGGATGATAAGGAGATTGAGTATCCTGCAACTCAATGCGATGCTGCAGCATGATTTCAAAGTTATGAACTATGTTCTTTTAGTATCACTGATATGACAGAATTTCAACACGATCAAACCCATCAAAGATGCTGCATTTATTCTTCAACTAGGAAAGAGGTGTTAATATTTACACCGCTGAAAAGATTATCTTAAATAACTGAAATCATGTCACCTTTAAAACAACCACATGTCAATATCGGTGCAGTCATTTCTGAGTTACGTTGCAAAGATATACAAATACACACGGTGACTGATCCGCACCTATCTAATTATGAAATCTACTTAAATGCGATAACTCAGCTTTAATAATTCTATTCAGTCTGTCACCAAATATCAATCTGACTATTCATTCTTATTTCAGAACGTTAAAAGGCAATCCAAAGCCGATTTTAAATTGGCAATACAAAAACAAGCCATCAGAAGAGTTCCATGAACTTCCATTTGGCATTTCGTTGAACGGCGATGGCTCGGAATTGTCGATACCAGCAGTAGACCTGCATCATGGCGGCTTATATCGGTGCGTCGCGGAAAATGCCCTAAATACGGATTTTTATGATGTCGAACTAATTGTGCAATGTAAGTATGAGTGTAAGATGAAACTTCATTGTAAATCGATTTGCGTTTTATAGATTATAAATGAATGAATGATTATTATTTATTGAAAAAAAAAACTCATAATGTTTTCTACCAGTGAATATTTGGCACAAATAATGAATATAAACGCGACAAAAGAATACAACTCTGTGCTAAATTTTATTACTAAAGTTTTTTTACATGAATATTATGAATATTATATACAAGTTTTGTCATTTACCAAAAAAAAATATTATTATAATAGTAATATTTTTTGTTGGTAAATGACAAAACTTGTATCATTCGGCGTCAAGCATAGTTTAGCTATTCACGATTTTTACAAGCTTTATATCTCAGATCCCATAATCATTGTTCAGTCTGAAAAAATCCTAAAAAAATAACCAATTGTTTCTTTGTCGTCATTTGAAACAAACACCTCATAATCTGGCTAACTTTTCCGGCAAAAAAAATCTGACACGCGATCTACCACCTTCATATTAAAAAGCAGTGTGAATACCGTTGACATGTTATTATCTTAAATCGTAAATACACTTAATACGGTTAATGACTGTGGACTGTGGCCCATTATATACATATATAAAAAATATACGGATATGTTTCATACTGCACAATAAAAAAAATTACGTATGTCTCTAAATTTTTAATTTCGTCAATTAACAGATCCCCCACAACTGTTAGGATCCAGTAACGAGTCGGGTCAACAGAAGGGCCCGATAGCCAAACGAGCTGATCAAAAGATTCGATTCTCGTGTGAAGCCATAGGCGTCCCTCCGCCTATACTGGTGTGGACCAAGGATCAACGAGCCATAGCCTACACTAGTAACGTGTGAGTCCGTCTTAACTAACTTACCTGGACTGAGCCACTAAGTTTATCCCCGTTGGTTGCACATGTTATATCATACAATGACCCAAATCCTTGGACATTGTGTCTTCGATTCGGGTTGAATTTTATTGTTAAATGAAGCTTTACCTCCAATTAATAGTAATGGAGCCGGGGCTGTAATTAATGTTTCCAGGCTATTCATAAGATGATTTTCAACACATTTGTGAGGTTTAAGTACATAAATATGCAATATCTGATATATAAAAAATCTGGAAAACGGTTGATCCTAAAGGCCATCCCTGTAATTTGCCGCTAATTCTATGCTTTTGCGCTCAAAATTCCACTCAATACAATGTTTCTGAGCTCTTCGAGCTAATAATACAAATTATGTGTTATTTTGAGCTCTCCGAGCTCAAAAAGTAGCTATTCTATGATTTTGAGCTCTTAAGGCCAAGAAATGTTAGGTGGAACACGATTTTTAAAATTTTCAAACTGCTATAACTTTTGAATGAATCAACCGATTTTTACGCGGTTGGCGGCAATTGATGTAGATTTTCAAACTTCAGAAAAAATTTGGATCAAAAAAAATTTATCAGATCAAAAATTTCGGAGTTATTACAAAAAAACACTTTTTTAGATTATTTTCGTCAACGATATCTCATGAACGAATCAACCGATTTTGATGCACTTGAGCGCGATCGACGTGGTTTTTTGAGGTTAAGAGCTAATTGGTTTTTTGGATTGATCGGTTAAGCCGTTCAAAAGTTATTTCAAAAAAACCACATTAAAAAAAGTTTCCCTTCGATTTTTTTTGTTTTTTTTTTACTTTTTTCGAAATCTACCGGTCCGAATCGGTTCAAATTATCAGGAAATCTAAGTTTGATAAAACTCTTTGGAACGCATTTGGTTTGGTTCGATTCGGTCAAACCGTTCAAAAGTTAAAATAGGTTTACAAACACGCACACACACATACACATACATACATACAGACATACAGACACCATCGCGGGAAGGGACAGGGAAGATTCCTAAGGCCTCAAAATGTCGAGATCTGTTGAAAACTCGATTTTTGCAAAACGGGGTAAAAACAATAACTTCCCGATTTTTCGAAAATCTGCGATTTTCTTAGCGGGAAGTTAAAAAAGTGCGTCTCGTATTTGTTACAGTAATGAGTTTCTTTAACTCTTCACTTTTTATTTTGTTATTATTTCTTGTTAGAACATTAATTTTAAGAGTAAAAACACGAATAGCTATTATTTTTGCTTACTAATTTATTCTTTTCCGTTTTTAGGCGTGGAATGAGTGCCCTTTTTATAATGATTGTTCGATTCAGGTACCTTACAGATGGCAGCGATTTGGTGATAGATAAAGCGAGTTTGTACGATTCCGGAGACTACACCTGCAGTGCGATAAACCCTTTGGGATCTTCGGAGAAGAACTTTACTTTATTCGTTTATGGTAAATAGGACCAGACATGTTCATTATTATTAAATTATTAAAACCTTGCAGTCTACCAAACCTTTAAATGTAGATGTGAATGTAGATAGAGGGTCGAAATTTACCACTTTGAGAATTTGTAGTTTACATAATAACTCGTCTGTTAAAAGAAAAGTACTTTTGAAGATTTTACTTAATTATACAATGTCTCGCTGATATTTATTCAACTAGACAACACCTCTGTACAATACTCATAACTGTCATGTTATGTAGTAACGTATAAATATATCGTGATTTAAATATTTTTAATACGACAAGAATTAATAGCATTCCACTCAGAGTAAACTCTGAGATCCGCCATGACTTGTGATTATGTTTCCGTCATTTTACTATCGTTGTATCTTCCAAACTGTATATTTACATGGTTGTTTAATACTTTACAACTTGTTATCACAGAGCCACCAAGCATAGTCCCTTCTGACGTAGTGCCACTTATAGAAGTGGTAGAAGGTGATCTGGTGCAGCTTGAATGTAGAGGGCGGGGCACTCCCGCCCCCCGCGTGCGGTGGTTGTGGAACGGGCAGTCTCTTTCGGGCAGGAAACATATTGACGATACGGCCATCAGGTAAGAGTTGCTTGTAGTATTAAGTTATTCATTAGATCCAGTCTAAAATCCAAGTGGTCGGTAGTAGTTGGAGATGAGTGCAGGCTATGTGTGCGGTAAATATTAACGACACGTTAGCTTTGTGAGGCATAACGGAAAGGACTTGTTGCTTTCCATAAAGGGAAGAGCTCCAAAGGAAGGTGTGCGTACATGATTGCGGATCTAGTGCGGACTAAAGACAGCAGGTGTAACTGAAACCAACGGCTTACTTAACGATGGTAAAATCCCAAAAAATTATTTAAATATTTTTTACCGTTTTATCCACTCATTTTTAATTATATCCGGCAAAAATTCAAAGCCTATTTATACTCAAAACACTTAATATATTATTGTAATGTATTTGTTAGCTTGCCTAATTTTGTGATGAGCTGATGAGAAATTAATTATTTTTATTTAGTAATGAGGGCAAACATAGAATTTTGAATGCCGGGGACAAAAGAAAAAAAACCGCATAAAATTATATATTAGGTGGCCTATCATTTGAATTGCAATATTTTAATGCTAGTTGCACTTTTTGAGTTTTGTTTTTTAATTTTTCACTAATAGAAATAAATAGACTAGAACCATAGGGTTCTAGTCTATTCAGTTCTAGTGTTCTAGTAGAAAACAATCACGCAATAAATAGTTATTGCGTGATTGTTTTCTATGGTAATTGTTAATAGCGTACTTCTCATATTGTTAGAATCATGCAAATGTTTATTTAAAAAGGTTAAAAGACTTGGAATCGAAAACACAGATTTATATTTTTGAAATTATAACTTCTTACGAGAGGGTAAACCGCTTCATTACGTAACACGTTACGGCGGCGCTAGACTGTCTGTCTGGCTTCCCTTTTTAAATGTAGAATAGTATCATTATTTTTGGATATAAAAAGTTTTTATTTCTAAATTCAAAGATATTGGCCGCTTATTTATTTCTGTGTCGATCCTTAACCTTTTTTTTTCATTTAAAAAGTAATAGTTGCGCTAATTTTCTTGGTTGACTTTATCACTTCAGTCGGCATTCCCGGAGTTCCATCTTTTTTTATTACGACATTACTTATAACATTTACCTAGTCTAATTAAAATTTTAAACCTGATGGGTAGAAATTGCCCATATCTTCATAGGAAATTCCAAAGACTCCTAGTTAATACTTAAATTTTGATCATCCGATCATCGCCCCGTGCCAAAGTAGCTTTATATCTGCAATCGTAGACTGAACGCGTTCGCTACTGCGCTGTCGAGCTCCTCGATATAAGTTTTTACAGGGCTGTAAATCACAAAAGATATAAACTTTACAATTACAGATTCGTCGCCAATCTTACGGATTTTGGTAACTACACATGTTTTGTTGAAAACAATTACGGGAATGCGTCAATTTCATATTCACTTTATGTATGGGGTAAGTACCATCATCGCTGTACAAAAATGACCTTGTACTCTAAGCAGATAATATCTCCACCTTTCCATTAGGAAAATATAAAAATACATATAAAAATGCAATCAGCTGGTAAAGCATCTAAATATTTAATTAAAACAATGTTGAAATGTAGTAATACTGTTTTCTAATATGCTTTTATAATCTATATATGAATCTTTGATGAAGATAAGTGCTTAGTTTACATATTTTACTGAATAAGAACAATATAATAAATGTGATACATAAAGTTTTCATTACAAAGCCACAGCTAATAAAAAAAACTTGTCTTGTTTTTCTTTTATGCATTTTCATATTTACTTCTACTTAAATTTTAACATGCAATTAGTACATAATTCTACTTCACTTTATCTCATTATGAATTGCACAGTTCTGTTTTGTAGAAAGGCCAACTGTAAGTTGGAGTGGCCTTACCAACTACATTGAAGATACGTAGATTCACAGAAGTATTGTTATGATTAAAATAAGTAAAGATTATTCAAAGGATATAATAGCATTATTTTTAAAGCGCATCAACATACATTCTAGCGTTAAACACTTAACTTAGACTCAGTGCAACACATTTGATGTTTGAAATGTTAATTTCATTAATAAATCACTTTACAGTGCCACCAACAGTACAACCTTTAGAGACCTCTAAAACTGCTTTAATTGGCACAAATGTGAAATTGCAGTGCAATGCAGTGGGTTTCCCGATACCGTTTGTGTTATGGAAGATCCACGATAAACTGCTCAAAACAAACACTTCGAATATAAGGTAGTCTTAAAAGATTCTTTTCTATGTCAATGTATTACATTAAGAAAATACTTAATACCTTGACTTTTTGTGATTTTTTAGTTTTGACGATGTTGGCAATATATTTATAAGGAATGTGACCTTTCACCAAGAAGGGAAGTACGCTTGTATAGCAACTAATGTGGCTGGAGAGCACGAAAAAACGATTCACTTAAAAGTTTACGGTAAATATATATTAAATATTAATATTAATTTAAGTATATATACACATAATCTTGATGGTATATTTAATAGTGACAAATGTTATATGTGTGGTGAAAACGAGCATTAATACCTGAGTCATGAGTCATATACCGCTAGTCAATGAAAATAGAACACCTGTTAAAATGGTGAAAACCATGGGCTTTCAGTGTTCAAACACAAAAAGAATTTTCGCGATATCACTCTCCGTTTCGGAGTTATTGCAGTTCAAAGTTTCATAATTAAGTTGCAGTAATTGAAATAAAATTATTAAAATCCTATAGAATCAATGATATTTAACAATCAGTAATTGGTATTTTTTTAATTGCTCGTATAATTATGAAAATAAACGTCCAAAACGATTCCTTGTTATTGACAAACCGAATTAAACTGCGCCTTAAATCAGCTGGTGCTTGACCCCTCAGCTTGACCCTATACTTACCTACCTCAAGATGTTCAGTGTGTGTGTCACTCACACAATCGCTGACCTAAAAGAACTAGTGACGGGTAAATGCATAGTGAACAATTGAAATGTTTCGATTTCTTGACTCTCTAATCGACTCCTTCAAATTTTATCAAGTCCGCAGAGTTAATAATTTTAGTCAGTCCGAAAGATACTAAGGTCAGAATCACATTTTGATCTTAAATCGATCTGACAACAATGATATTCATAAGAGCTGTAAAAGTAACGAAAAAAAGTGTACCCGTATGTATTCGTTACTATAACAATTATTACTATCGTATCGTTACTTCAGTTACCTTATAACATGCTATGTTATGTGTAAGTTAGAGCAACGAATTGAATCGTATTGCGTACGAGTGCAGTATGACGTCGCGGCGTCGCAACATTCGTGATTTATAGAAAACATACTTATACATTACATACCAAGCTGAGTCAGGTATTTTTTTTTTCAGTTTTCTGTATTTTGAACCAGACTTTTGATAAACAGCTTTTGTTATCGAAGAAACAATTTAATATCATTAGACTCATTTAGACACATCTCTTTTAAGATAACAACAAAAAACCGTGATATTCGCGATAATAAAAAACAAAAACATACATATTTCTTATTTGTAAAAAATACTTCCTTACCTTGTTTCTGTTACAATCTCAAACTTTGTCTACTTACACAATACAATTTTATAAACAGTAAAAAACTTGGACGACGAATTTCCAAATTATACTTTACTTAATAAACAAACATCGTTCTTTGTAACGTACGTTTATAAATTCACTGAATAAGCGCGCGCATGCGTAAAATATACGATCAGCAAACGTACAAATACACGCATCAACGGACGTTGCGTAAACTGAAATAGTGTAGGTACCCATACTACGAAAAATGCGAGTAACGAAATGCATTTGTGTGTAACGTTTCGTTACTCGGTACTAAATGGCCCACCCGTTACTCAGTACCGAATACATACGATTTGCTACAGCTCTAATATTCATACGAATCAAAAAGTCGATTCTGATACCAATGTCTGAATTAGTGATTTGATTCACATTTTACGAGTAATTTTTCCCAACTCTACACAGGACCGAGCTCCATCCAGGGCCGAACTAAACTGGAATATTATTAAATACATACTTTTGAAATGTCATTAAAATCCTTATGACCATTTTATTGACTGTTTTGTCCATACACGTGATGGTATTCAATTTACCATAACGACCAGCATGTACACATCTTCATCTTTATCGTTTTTAAAAAGTAGATTTCCTACATAAGTTTCTAATAACAACAGAAAATACTCTCAATCACAAATCTTTACAATACATTAAACGTAACATAATAAATTCAAAAACAGTAGCAACGCAATAAACAAAAACATTTAAACAATCTACCCCAATTAAAACAACTTCTTCTTCTTCTTTGTCGTAACCTCATGACTGAGGGACGTGACTATCGTGCGTTGCCCTGGCCACCATTTCTTTCCAGACATTTCTGTCTTGCGCCATTTGGATCGATGATTGTAGGGTAGCTCCCGTAGCGTCCTGAGTTGTGTGTGTCCATCTTGTAGGAGACCGCCCTCTCGCTCTCTTTCCTTCCACACAACCAGTAATAATCAGCCTTTCCAGACTGTCTGGGTCTCGCCTGACCGTGTGTCCGAAGAACTTGAGGACTCTCTGCCTACAGATTGTTGAGAGCCGTGTAGGTATATTCAACTGTTTGAGGATTGATTCGTTTGTGCGACGTTCCGTCCAGGAAATTCTCAACATTCTGCGCCAGCACCACATTTCGAACGCGTCAATCCTCGATCTCACCCTCGCTTTTAGTGTCCAGGTTTCAGAAGCATATAAAAAGATAGAAAATATGAGCGTCTGCATTAGCTTCTTTTTGGTGTTGCGGCTAATACCCCTGTTCCGCCATAATCGCTCCAATCTTTTTACCGCACTTTTCGCCATTTGTGCTCTCCTGATAACTTCCTGTTCGCAATCACCGTCGTCACTGATCTGCGATCCCAGGTATACGAACTTCTGCACCACCTGCAAGTCACGAAGTTCGTAAGTTCGTTGCAGGGTACCCGTTCTATCCACAAACATTAGTTTGGTTTTTGCTCTGTTGATCAGCAGACCATACTCTCGACTGATGATAGTTATTCTGGACAAGAGTTCAGCTAGCTCTGCCTCGGAGGAGCCTATTATTGTGGTGTCATCAGCAAAGCGCAGGTTGTTTATTAAGTGGCCACCAACGCGGATGCCCCCTTTCCAATTGTCCAAAGCCCTTCTCATTATGTGTTCACCGACTAGATTGAACAATTGAGGTGATAAATTACATCCTTGACGGACTCCTCTTTCTGGATGAAAAGGGTGTGATAGATCGTCCTCTAGCCGAACCCTAGACTTGCTGGTGAGATACAAATTCTGTACCAGAAATGTCAGATGATCTGGAACTCCCATTTCTCTCATCACTCTGAACATCTGACTCCAGTTGATGCAATCGAATGCTTTTGCGTAATCGATGAAGCACAAAGCAGCACTGATGTTGTGTTCCCTGCATTTCTCAATAAGTAGCCTAATGTTCAGGATTTGCTCCCTCGTGCCCCTACCTCTGACAAATCCCGCCTGTTCTTTGGGTATTTGTTGTGCGATGTAGCTTTCTAGCCTTTTGTAAAGGATTCGCAGGAGGATCTTGCTGGCATGTGAAATGATTGAAATAGTGCGGTAATTTTCGCATTTGCGTGAAGAACCCTTTTTGTGTAGAGGAACCACAATCGACTCTGTCCAGTCTTCAGGCCACTCGCCTGTTCTCCAGACTTTTTGACATATCGACAGCATAATTGTGGTTCCGGTTTCTCCCATATTCTTCAGCATTTCGGCCGTTATACCGTCACTGCCGCAAGCCTTAGGTCTTAGGTTGCAAATGACATCCTCGATTTCCTGGCGTAGGATATCAGGTTCTGTCTCATTGTCGTCCAACACATTGTCCTCAGAATAGTTTTCACTATAAAGTTGTTGACAGTATGCTCTCCATCTTTCGAGGATCGCCCTCTTGTCTGACAACAGAGTTCCTACGTCACTTTCAATAGACCAATGCTTAGGTTTGTATTCCTTTGCAAGGTATTTGACTTTTTGGAACATATATCTGCAATGGGTCTTTTCTGAGCACATCTCTATCTCCTGGCAGATTTTATTAATGAAAGCGTTCCGGTCGTGCCTACAAAGTCTCTGGGCTGTTCTATGTGCTTCCGCGTACCGGTCTCGATCCTCATCCGAATTGAGGCCAGCTTTCTTAAGCGCCTTTCGTTCATTGAGCTTGTCCCACGTTTCCACATTTATCCACTCGGCCTTTGGAGCAATGGTCTTGTGATTCTCTTGAGATCGTTTAGCAACTTGTTTAAGAGCAGTTTTTAGTTTTGACCATGATGCTTCTGGTAGTTCAAACGGATCAATTTCTAATGTACGAAGTTTGATTGGGACTTCCCTTTGGTATTCCTTTTGCGCTGAGTTGTTTAAATTGGTGGGCCTACTGATTCTAGCTATTTGCCTAGCTTTGAGACGAATTCTCATTTTGGAAGTAAGCAGCTGGTGGTCGCTACCACAATCCGCACCGGGTCTCGTTTTGGCGACAGAAATTGAGGACCTCCATCTTTGGCTTACAAGAATGAAGTCGATTTGGTTCCTATGTTGACCATTGGGTGATGTCCAAGTGTACAGGCGTCTAGGATGTTGTTGGAACCAAGTATTCATTACAGCCAGGTTGTTATCAGTGCAAAACTCCAAAAGTCTTTCCCCCCTGTCATTTCTTACACCCAGTCCATACTTGCCTACGATATTCCTCAGATGGTGGTCATTGATAGTTGTGCCTATCTTGGCATTAAAATCGCCAAGGATAACTATTGGCTCCTTTTTAGGAATTCCTCGTATAACTTTGTCTAGAGTGCCATAAAATTCTTCTATTAATCTAATAGTCTTCATCGCTTGAACTAGAAGTTGGTGCATACGCCGCTACAACGTGGATCGGATATGGCTGTGCTCCCAGCTTGACTCTCAAAATTCTATCATTGACACCTTCGTATCCCATCATCTTGTCGATATGGCTTTTCGCAATAAGTACAGCCACCCCGCTGAAACTTCTCTCCGGATGCCCAGATACTATGGCTAACTTTCCCAGAGAAGTTACGTAGTGGCCGGTGTCCTTTATATGTGTCTCTGTTGCACATAGTATGTCTATATGATACCTCTCCATTTCTCTCTCAACAACTTCAGCAGTTCCCGGTTTGGAGAGTCCACGAACATTCCAGGTCGCCACTGAGAGTGTATGGTTAGCTTTTCTTAAAATCCCTTTGTTGTTCTGGGAGTTAAACTGTGCAGCAGTAG
Organism: Calamotropha paludella; assembly: GCA_927399485.1. Classification (NCBI taxonomy): domain Eukaryota; kingdom Metazoa; phylum Arthropoda; class Insecta; order Lepidoptera; family Crambidae; genus Calamotropha; species Calamotropha paludella. The sequence continues at coordinate 10,091,260 of OV656803.1, read as the reverse complement.
CCCAATTTCCACAAGGAGCCTGCTGTGAATCTGCCTTATGGCCGGTAGCTGATTTCACACCAGAAGGCCCGGACCCCACCTGGCGCCGGGCGTCAACCGGGTGGTCCGACAAACTCATTCGATTGTCTGACATAACACCATAGTTTTCTTGGGAAACATAGTTGCGGTAGTGTCCCCATCCTTTCCGCACCAGTCTTTCAGAGGGAATTTAATCCTCTCGGCCACTGTAACCGTCTGGCAGAGCCAGCGTCGGGTTATCACATCCGCCGCCCGATACTCGGCGATTAAAACATCATACTTTTGAAATTAATTCCTAAGTTCAGCCCGCGAAATGAGTGGCACGTGTAAGGCGGTCGTAGGTACCTTTTATCTTGCCGAAAGGCGAGCTTGCAGTGGTCGTTAAAATTGTGGCTGTGGATACATTATTTTTTTATCGGAAAAATATTTTGTTGATAGTAGATACCTAGATACCTAGGCGCGTTTTTAACGTAATTTTGTGTTTTTTTGGATTCGGATATTAGAAATAATATCATTTGACGTTCTTTGTAACTACTATTCATAGTTTTGATTTTGCTACTTGGGTGCCTAGGTATGTCCTTATTATTAATAAATCGACTCAATCAATTTATTTAACGTTTCTGGTATTAGTTCGCGTTGAAGTGAGCCTGAAATTAAAGAGTTTTTACTTTTTATTAGAATTCCGTACATCAAAAGTAAAAACAAACGGACCCTTATGATAACAAGATCCTTTTTCTGAAAATATCTGGATTTTTTGTTGAAATTAACCACTACTAAAATATGTTCTGCTATACGAGAGTATAGCAGAACAGATGTAAGTTGATGGTACCTAAGGGTCATACTTTTAATTTTTGTTTCGAAATTTATTTTCTCAGAAAATAATATAAAAACATGTATTACATTCTACAAATAACAATATTGCATTATTATAACATTGATGGAACAAGTCATTTATTGTTAATGTTTGTAGTAAACGTTATTAATTTTCTTTTATTAAATATTTTTCCAATGTGTGCACACCTTTAGGTAGGTAAAGTCCCTACCATTGTTTAAAATTTCACGCTAGTGTGTGTACAGAAACCAGGGTTCCCAACTTAGAAGTTTTCCCCCTAAATTTAGGGTGTAAATAAGTGAGATGGGATTTTTGGGGGTGTTATATGTTTAGGGTTATTTTTATGGTTTTTGTGAACCTTCATATTTTTTAATATTTTAATTATCGAGAAAATTAAAGATTTAAAGTATAGGCCCTGGGACAGCCTTAACTAGCTAATCAAATTAATTTTTTACCTAGCGACCTCGGACTTAGTGAAATCTAGTGTACTTAAAATCCAAGTACAGTACTTGGAATTTTCAAACGAAATGGTGGATGAATGATCTTGTACAATATTCAACCCATCTCCTAAAATATTAGGCTTATTTAAAGTCAACATGTATGACTTTATAAAATCTGATTCGCCAGAAGAAAATGAAATAATATTTGACGTAATAAATGTAATTTATTTTTATAAATGAAAAATTAACAAAATTATATACAATTTATTTTTAGGGGGATTTCCAAGTAATGAGGGCAAATTTAGGGGTTATTTGAATTTAATTTAGGCTAAATATTTTCAAGAGTTGGTAACACTGACGGAAACTAACCACAATTCGCGGACGTGATTTGCTTATTGTGTCGTATGTGCTAGTTTTTTCGTGTGTACTTTTCTGGATAAGTACTACCTATTTTGTGATTAGTGTGGTGTTTATTTACGGATAATTATGCCTAATTTTATCAGTACAGTAATATCCAATACACGGATATGGTTTTGGCTTATGGAATGGGCGTTGGGAACTCTGGTGAAGCATTGCGTTTGTATCTGGACTATTTCGGACACCGCAATAATAACTATGTGCCCTCCCATGGTAGAATATTGTGAACGTAGTTCAGCGTTTAAGAGATCGTGGCAGTTTTTCCAATCGCAACGTGGATTCCGGTGCTATAGGTGACGTGGACGTTAGGGATTCAATTCTCGCTCATTTTGATGTACATCCTGAGGACAGTGCAAGAAGTGCCGGTCGACTTTTTGAAGTCTACAATGCCACCGTACACAAAATCCTAAAGATGGATGAACAGCCGCGACATCCATTTAAGTTTACAAAGGTGCAAGCATTATTGGTGGAAGATTACGAGCGCTGCATGGACTATGCACGTGCAAGACTGTGTGTGTCCGTACAGGAAAGGAACTTTGAACATTTAATTTAAAGTGTAAGTGTATTTAGTGCTGTCTGGTGATTGAAGTGGAAATCATATTGATCTCTAATGGAGGTGATAACAACGGCACATTAAAAAGGTAGGTTTTAATTATTATTTTTTTAGTACAGTCAGCAGCATATCATGCAAAGAGCAGGAAGCACTTTGGTATTTGCACCGGCTTTATTTCGTAGGAGTAAGCGCTAATATCGAGCTGCTTTCATTCACCGTGACGTGCTATTGACCGTACATTGTGGAACTCTGATTAAAGATGGTACTCGTACACACGGTCCATTCTCACTCACCTGAGCGAGAATTTATTAAATTATTTTCAAAAAATTAGGCATCTTTGATGAATAAAAATATTAAATACCTACGCGTGTGACGCGGTCAATGAACGCGGTCAGTGAGCGGTGACCCACGCGTTTAAATTTAAGGCGATGCGCTCCGTTCTTTTTTATTTCTTATTTTCAAAACTCTGTTATTTATTAGTTAATTGAAAAACTGATACAACAAATCTGTTACATTTGCGATACATGATAACCCATTAAAGCAGGTGTTCTATTTTCATTTACACCCTGTATATTTCTGTAAATATAAAATATGTATCATATAGTTATATCTATTCGTTACCCTATTATCAATACCACAAGCCTTGCAGTGCTTACCTTGGACCACGCAAGGTATGAATGTTATTTATGTTATTATTGTTATTTATGACACATCCATAAAAAGGCTAAGTGACGTCTATCTGGTATTAAATACATAACAAGATGGATAGGTCAAATAAATATAACAGGTGGTTTCGGCTATTAGCTCCTAATCGCCTGGTTGGGACGCGGCTGGCTACGTCATGCCGTTCATGCATTTTTTATCCTCGTTTTTTTGCCATAGAGGGGATGCACTCGTTCATGACTATGTAATTGACGTATTTGCCGATCAATTTAGACTATTACCTAGGAAAGCCCACTAGAGCTTTCTTATATTCAGTTATTATAATCAGCAATATTTTTTATTATAAATTAAAATTAAACCTCTAACCTATGTCCAAAGTCGGAACAAATCCAGCTAAATGAAAAAAATCCTCAAAATCGGAGTTCATCGCGCAAACTTCGTGACACGGAATTTATATATATACAAAATAAGATGTAATGTAGTAATATATAAACAACATTATTTTTTAAACTTGTCATCGTTATTATTAACATTTCTAGTGTAAGTGACACTGATTTTAATTTAAATAGTGTTTTGTTTCGTTTAACATTAAAAATAAAAATCTTAATATCTTTTAACCGTAAAATTTCGCATTTTTGCACAACCTATATGAGAGGAAAAAGGAGCATCAAAGCTCCATAGAGTACCATTAACTCTCCATTTTTACTTCACCTTGTGTCTTGTTAGTAGACTAAAAACTTGCCCAATGTAAATAGCGGTCTACTGTTAAGATAATATTCATACATACAGATGTAAAAAGAGCTCTCTCATACTATAAAAACATAATAGTAGTATAAATCAACAACGCTCTCAATGTATAACTTTCTTTCAGAACCACCTCAGATTGTAGAACAAGGCACAAATAACTACTTAGCTACTAACATTGACCAAGAAGTGGTTATCGTTTGTAATGCGACCGGAAAACCAAAACCTTATATAGTTTGGAGCAAGGATGGCCACTATTTGGACAACGGTACTTATTTCACATAACTAAAATACGACAACATCCGCGATATAAATTAACATTATGCGATTGTTGTCGTATTTTCGTTAGTTTATCTTTAACATGATCATAGATGTTATGGAAAGATAGAAACTGGCTATCATGACCATTAAGAGCTCTTATACACGGGCGGCATGTTTCCAACGACAGTGCAAACTGCAGCCGTCGCCACTCGTCGGCGACAAGCGTCGACGGCAGCCGCTGACGCTATAGACAGAGAGCTAGGCCAGTTTCAAAATGGATTCGGAAGAAGAAACATTGTTATTACCTTTACTCCATCGTCGCCGACAAAAACGAAAAAGAAGAACGCCTTCGTTGTGGGTTGGCCTAGCTCCCTGTCTATAGCGTCAGTGACTGCCGCCGACGCGTCGACGCTTGATGTCGACGGCTGGAATTGGCACTGACGTTAGCAACATGCCGCCCGTGTATAAGAGCTCTAAGCTCCCCGAGTTAATTAGCAGAAAATCAGATGTCTAGTTTTAAACTCGTCAGAGCTATCATTTAGTTTATTGCGAGTTTACGTAAACACTTTTCTTATAATTAATAACGGTTTTCGAGGTGTAATACTCTATACCAGTGTGAGATTTAATTGTAGAATTTATTATATTAATTAAAATAATAAACATTACAATATTAAAATAATAAACTTAGTGTTGAAGTTGACATATTTATGTTTCGGTTTATTCTCCAACTCTGAATGTTTGTTGTAATAATCATACCTACATAAATAAATTATTAACTAACAATATCGAGATTTTTACTTTGTTGAATTGTCTATTCCTGTGAATTTGGTGGTTCATGGTTGAATTAGAAACATCAAATAACAATAAAATAATATTATATCACGGCATAAATAGCTAGCTATATGAGTTACCATATTTGATTGATAATATAAAACCTTAACGCATTTTGTCAAAAACTGTTTTACACAGTGACGTAAATGGAAATTCTTTTAAAAGGTTTGTTTATTTTGTGATACAATATAAGAGGCTTAGCAAAAGATATTAAAAAAAACTTTGATTTCACCCAGATTTTAAATTATGGGCTTTGGAAAAGAGTTCCCAACTTTGCAAGAGTCAAATTTGTTTTAATTTTTTTAAGCCAAATTGGTTAAAATGTCTTATATTTTCAGATTCCAACTTTAATGTAGATTATGATGGTACTTTAACTATAAAGTCACCATCAGAAGAACTCAGCGGCCTTTACACGTGCATAGCGAAAAATAGTGTAGGAGAAGCGAACAAAACTATATCCGTCGACATATACTGCAAGTATATCATAGTTTCATTTATACACACGGACTGGCAAGTGAATAAAATACTGTATGTGTTTACTTGTTGTAAAACCCAGGCATGAATAGGGGTAATAATGTGATTTAAAAATCTACGCTTATTGTAATATTACAATTTCTGAATAGGATATACCTACACTACCTACCGTTCAAAAGTTTGGAAGCAGCGAGGTAAAATCAAATAGAACAAAATAAACCCCTTTTTAGTTACATTTATTTATATAAAATTAAATATTAAACAAAGAGTAACTTGTGAAAGATAATCAAATTTTAGCTTCGTCGAAGTGTCCACCTTTTGCGTTAATGATTTCCGCATATTTTAGGCATTCCATTTATTAATTTCTTAAAATAATTTTGGCCTAACTTGTTCCACTCACATTCTGAAAATTGCCATATATGTTTTGAGCTCGTAGGAGAACGATTTTTTACTCCTGTCGAGTTCATCCTAGACAAGTTCTGTTGGAAAAAGATCTGGTGACTGCGATGGCCATTGAATGTTTTTAAAAGTCTTCTCAGCTCTTTTTCTTCAAAAAGTTCTTGCACAGTTTAGATGAATGTTTGGGCTCATTATCATGTTAAAATGTGAATTCAGCTCCAATGAGAGTTAGTCCACAGAATACGACTGAGTCCTGAAGAATTTTCAAATAACCTTTTTTTTTAGTTTTCCCGTTATTCTCACAAGATTTCCGGGTTTATTGTTTCCAAAATACCCATTACATTATCACCACCATGTTTCACGGTTGGCACAGTGCGCTGCGGAAACCCTTGCTTCTTTTGAACGGTGCACAAACACACGTCTATTCCATCCGAAAATCTGAAACTTCGATTCATCACTCCAAAGAACATTTTCCCATTGATCTGTAGTCCAGTTTTTATGTGTCTTTGCCCATTCTAGTCTACTTTTCTTGTGTCGAACTGTTATTTTTGGTTTCTTAGCAGCAACACATCCTCTTAGACCCACAAACAGAAGTCGTCATTTAACAGTTGTGGGATGGGCGTTCTTGCGTGCTGTTCACCGTTGCGGTAATTTGTGGTGCTGTTAAGCGTCGATTCCGTTTAGACAGAACTCTGATGACGTTATCCTCTTGATTAGTTGTGCTCTTAGGCCTGCCTGATCTTTTTCTGTTTGCGTTTGTTCCAGTTTCTTTTCTTGTTTTCTAGCAAGAATGTAGTAAACACCTTTACAAAAAATTCCGGGCCTTGCTGCGATTTGACGTCCACTGTATCCTGTATACGAAGAGTAGAAATAGCACTTCGCTGTTCAAGCGTGATTTGCTTGCGTTTTGCCATTTTCAGAAGAAAAATCATGGGAAAAGCCGCAGTCAACAATTTTCGTATACTGGTAATGGTAAGTAATATCACAACTTGCGCCTGTCAATGCTCAAGTGTGATTAAATATGACCCAAAAAAGTTAAAAACAACAAATACTACCAATAGCAACACGTCAAAGTACAAAAGAAAGCAACCGCAGGATTAAGTCATAAATTACATATCTCATCATAATTTAGGAACTTGTTTTTGTGTAAGCAATAGTAAAAAACCATATAGATAACATTTATTACAAATTTTTACCGCATATAGTAGGTAATGTTTTGTTTTGGTCAAAAACAGGTATGCTTCCAAACTTTTGGACGGTAGTGTATATTTCGCTAGCTCAGTTTGTTTTGAGGTTACTGTATACCCATATGGAGTTGGGCTACCTAGACTAAGTTTTGAAAGAAGAAAGGAGTAAGAGTTGTTTATTAAAAGTGAAACAACTTTATATATTTTTTGCCTTCAAACTTTACAGGGAGTTTATCTTTATCTTAATGTTACGTCGAAAAATGTATAAAAAATTTAAAATTTACAAAACCAAAACTACTTTCACCAAATGAAAATTTAATGAAGATTCTAAACGTATCTTAAATCAATCACTAACTCATAAAGAATACAAAAACATTTCAACGAATTGGCTTACAACTCATAATACAGAAATAGGAAATATACAAAATTAAGGGCTCACTGGCAGACTTCATTTCTTCGGAAACATGGCAACACACAGCAGAGACACTGACTTGCACTCGCATGTACCTTTGAACACATTCACATACACTACTCTTTATGCATGCATTAATGTTAGTTTAGATCGAAAGAGAGAAGGAGAAGAGATCCCTAATAGATTGAAATATTTTTGCATACTAAGATATCTACTGTAGAAGTAACAATATTATTACATTGCAATTTGGTTTTATGAATAAACTATTAAGGATATTTTGTTGAATGCAAATTTGTGAGGAACAGTCGCAATTGGGTGAATTTTTAATATTTATGCTTATATTAATTGCCATACTTTGACGTTCATATTTAATAACTTTTATAAGATATCGTCATGATTTAATATTTTCTTAATTTCTAGCTATCCCGGTGCAGCTGCAGTCCGAAGAGTCTTACACTAAAGTGGTAATAATGGAAGGAACAAACGTAAGCGTCCAGTGTCCTATACGTGCCTCGTACAAGGATTCAGTAAAATGGTATAAGGTTCGATGTTATTATAATACGACAGGTTCTACTATTTGATATAGCAATCGCTTTGGGCATTTATACGATTACAAGGTTATTTTATAAAAACCATCCAAATTTAAAAATATTAAGTTAAGGCTATATAAAGTTATCCAAAATAAAACTTCGTTTGTTGTCACAACCCCCGCCCCGCCTTTCCGTATTTCATCGATACATAACAATGATTATCATAAGTTGCATGAACGAAAAAATATTGGGAACGTCAAATTGATGCACCTGCATCAAGTTGTTTTGTTCTTTGATCAGAATTTTATAAATCGATAACACAATTTGAACATAAAAGTAAACTATACCTTTTGCGATAATACCTGTTATTTTTGTCCATTTTACACGATAGGATATAAAAATGTATAATTATTAGAATTTCACACAAACTTTGTTACTCCAACCCAATATTAATTAAAAATCCAATCAAAATGCACTTACATGAAGTTTGAAAACAATCACTTTACTTCAAAGTGTAGACGATTTATCTTTAAACAGAGTCTTGCACGTTTACGAACATTGTTTGTAATTTTATTTTACTTTTTTCATTTTGTCACTTCGTCGAATGCATGTATTATTTTGAAGTTCTCGAGGCTTTGGGCCTCAAAAAAAAAATGCGTCTTGCGCATCATTCGTACTTGCTCTGGGATTTAGATCTAAGAAATCGAAGATTTCACCTTCGATTTCATAATCAAAGACATATTCGCTTGGATAAAATATTTTTTGGCGGATAAAATTTTAACTATCTATTTTATTCCAAAATGAAGTATTTAATTAATATCTAATGCCAATAAAAAATTGGATGGTGTTTATAAAATAACCTTGTATAGGTTGTGATTACAGCACATGTTACTCATAATTAAAATACGACATTTAATATAAACACTTCTTAATAAATTAGTATTATATATTTGAGGGTTCGGTGACGCAGTGGTTAGATCCTTTGGCTCATGATTACGGAGGTTAAATAACTAGTTAGAACCGATTAATATTACTATGTGTATGTAATCTCCTTGTTCAGTTGTAAGTCTAAATGAATAAATCAAACATTTCAGGATGCCAAACTTGTGACTACTGGAATTCTTCAGATTGCTAACGTGTCACGTCATAACTCTACGGAGTTGGCGTGTGTAGTGAACAATGCCGCGGGATCGGCACTTGCCCGTATGATACTTGAAGTGCAGTGGCCGCCTCGTTTCCAGGCGCAATTAAATGACACTTTAAATGTGAAAGTAATTAGAGGCAATGACTGGTACTTCGACTGTACAGCGGATGCACATCCGAAAGCTAAGGTAAATTATTAAAAGATTTTAGGTATTTTATTACTGTATCATCATACCTTTTAGATTTTTTATAATTAACCGGGTTACGTCATACATATTAATATTACATAATCGGGAAAACTTAGTCAGAAACGCAGAAAATAGAACAAAAATATTGAATAACATCGGAAGAATGGTTAGAACACTATACGAGTATTAACGAAAAATAGACCTAAATAACGAGGACCTTACATTTAGTAAAAGTGTCATAGGAAAATTTTTAAATTATTAGTAAAAGCGATGTCTAATTTGGGGGATTATAGATATGATATTTATTGACCGTAGTTTTGAACATTTAGGTTTTGTGGCATTTGTCTTTTTACATAACTGTCATACGCCTAGAGCACAAAATGGGTAATAACGTTTTCCTTATTATTGTCTTTCATTGCCACTTCCCATCCGTCTGCGAAACGTAAGAATTATTAGAAACCCCCCCATTTGTTTTGGAGAAGCCTCCGTCTAGCACTGGGCTTTTCGTCTGATATGACGATATTTTTCTGTAGACAAAATGGATGTTCAACAAGAAGCCGATGGTTTTCGAAGACAAAGAGAGATTAAAACTTCTGAATGTACAAGTGCATCACGCAGGCGATTATCAATGTGACATCTCTAACCCTCACGGGACTGCCACCAAGATATACACATTGCAAGTGCTAGGTAAGATTCCACAATTTCAAGTAAAATTGAACGTTCGTGTATGTGATTGTTAAATTGCGAATCCAACTAGTAGTTAATCCAAAACTATACAAAAAAAATATTGTTTCAATTCTCTTAACATTCTATATTGAAGAAACTTCTGTTATAATACTGAAGAAGCCATAAATTGAACAAGAAAAAGGCAAGGCTTGTTTCACTTAACGTTGTGACAAAAATCAGAATAAAACTATAAAATTTCTAACAGCGTACACCAATTATTTAGTCTAAAACTAATAGGAGCTTGTACTATGAATACTAAATAATATATATAATACATAAATTAGTATATAAACGAACATGGCTTGAGAACAAATGCTTCTGTTCATCACACAAGCATATACTGGGACTCGAACCGAGTAAGACAAAATAAATATATGATATCCAAGAATTGTAAAAAGGTGGTTTATTTTTACATCCACAGTTCGATTGAATTCGACGATCGTTAGGTACAACGGTAGCGATCCTGCCTTTCGCACCGACGGCCCCGGGTTCGGATCCCGGAAGGGGCAAATGTTTGTGTGATAAATACAAGCATTTGTACCTGAGTCATGGGTATTTTTATATATTTCTATTAATATTACATATCTATGTATCTTACATGTTTGTCTATTTGTTACCCTAGTATCCATAACAAGCCTTATAGTGCTTCCTTTGGGCTAGGTTAATTGGTTTGAATGTAAGAAATATTATTACTAATTCAACTTCATTCCTAACGTCAAGTACAAGCATTATAATAAAAAGCTACAAAAGCTAAAAATACGACACGATTATAGTGGTGTATATACCAAACTTTAAAAGAGACAATTAAAACAATTATAAATTTACTATTCTTAGAAATTCTTATCATCAATGTTAAGTTTTGCAGTCTGACTACTGAAATTCAACTTCCAGTACCGCCCTTCATATCGGAGTTTGATTTTCTGGAGGTACAATTAAAGGAAGGATCTGATGCCACACTAGAGTGCAACGCTAAAGGCTCGCCGATTCCTGACATCAAATGGACCGTTAAGTACGAAGCTTTTATTAAGAAAGCTTGAAATAGAAATTAAATCTGAATTGAAAGCAATATTTGTTAGTATTCTAAAACCCTACACTGAACAATTTATACAGTAACATTTTACCTAGTAACACTTGTAATCAGTGTAAAAAAAATCTTTTTCAAGAGAATAAAAACTTTTTTAATGTTACTACTGCTTTACCTTTTACTATCGATGTTAAGCAACTTTCTCAATGGTTGGTCATTTAATAGCTGTCGGAAAATTTACTTGCTCGAGCTCCTTTGTGCGTCTGAAGGCACATTAAGCCGTTGGTTCCGGCGACATTTCGACTGCAATTATACCATCCAGTGGTTTGTCTATGGCCGAAACTCCACACGATATTTTTTCCATAGTGAAGGCGGGACATTATTAGGATACTATCAATTAATTGAAAGTGGCAATTGTTCTTGTAGCGAAAATTTACATTATATACGAGGTACGTGCGTAAAGTAAGTTCTGTTTTGAAATAAAAAAACAACGAGTAAAGATACAGCAAAGAAATGTACTGTAAAAAAATCCACATCTTAAACTATTTTTAACATAACTCCCGTGATTTTCCAGACATTTGTTGTACCGTGATACAAGTTTTTGTATTCCCTCTTCATAGAAGGTCGCCGCCTGTATAATTAACCACGAGGTAACCTGTTCTTTCAGCTCTTCATCACTGTTTAACTGCCCACCGCCAAAGAAAGACTTCAGATTAAAAAACAAATGAAAGTCATTCAAAACGGAACTTACTTTACGAATGTACCTTTTGTACCTTTTATTTAATATCAACAGCTCAACTTCTGTTTACTTTGAAGCTAGTTAGAGTTAGTCAAACATTTTTATTTTATTATTTCCTAAACCAACAGCAACTCCAACTGGCATGTGGAGGGTTCGAATATAGTATCCCTTAATGTTTCTTCTGACGCCGGCGGTATATTCCGTTGCGTCGCTACCAACGAGGCTGGGAGTTCCAGTCTTGCATATCAAATCTCTATAGTATCACCTGCTACAATACAGGAAATAATTTTATACAGTGAAGGCGAAGGTATCAATGTACTAAAGCGCGCTGATATTAAGGTGGGTGCAGTTCGTTTACTTATAAGCATCGTAATACTTTTGAATGTTACAGTGATCTTTTATTTTAGATAGAAATCAAATAACGCTTAATAAGTTTATTTACTTCGTGTTGATTTCAGAAAGGCGCACACGTTAGAATCTCTTGCAAAGCGTCAGGGGAACCTATTCCTAAAATACAGTGGCTTAAAGATGGAAACGTGCTGACCGAGAATAAGTATAATATGAGTTGCGCGGATTTAGTGTTGGATAACGTACAAACAACTCATGCCGGGGTATATATATGTATCGTGCTAAACGACGGAGGCATAGATGAGAGAAAAGTGAGGTTGGACATTTTGGGTGGGTTTCTTAAACGGCGTCTTCTTTGCATATCAAACCTTTATTGTTTCAGTTTTATTATTATTAACCATTATTGTTTCAATTTACTAATTTTAAACTAATACTAATTTAAATAATACTTTATTATTTTGTTTATATCCATGCAGCTACAAATATATCATGAGTTGCTAACGGATAACCAACAATAATGACTGCTGATTTTTCAGAGCCGCCGAAAATATTTCACACTCTCTTCGAGAACGACAAAACTGGCAACACTATTAATTTAGAAGTTCTATTAGGTCAATATTTCTCTATGCATTGTCATCCACATGGTAACCCAATACCGGAAGTATATTGGTTTAAAGACGGTCTTCCACTCAGATTCTATGACGACACTATGGTCTCGATTGACTTTAGTGAAGTAATAGTATCCAATAAGGCGCTTTATGAACAATCTGGAAACTACACCTGTGTTGCCAGGAACAACGTTGGAAACACGAGTTTAGTGTATTTGGTTGATGTTTTAGGTGGGTATTGTTTTGAAATTAAATATTATTAGATTTAATTCGAAATATTAATTTATTTTACATACGACTATTTATTTTATTTGAATAATATTATTTGTAGAAGTATTGTATTATATATTAAAGAAGTAAAATAATAATTATAAAGTTTAGAACTTTATTTAACTCTTTTTACTAATTACCTCTGTATAAATCATTTGCATGTACCATTTCCTGTTATTAAATAAATAGGTAATTAAAAACTTAGAGGATTATGATAAAGAGCCTTAATTATGTTGTTGAAAATCACAGTACCACCACCTACTCCCAAAAGCAGCGTAACAATCATAACGACTCGAGTGGGTCACATGTTGAATCTGACGTGTCCCGTCGAGGGCAGCCCTGTACCTGTGGTCACGTGGATGCGACAACCCTATGTCGAGCTTGACAAAGACACTCCAAGGGTCTCACTGCTCAATGATAACATTACCTTGGTGAGTTGAACTTACAAAACATACCATAAAATAATTAGTTGTATAAGTAGAAACTGATTGTTGGCTACTTCAAATTAAGGCACTAACAGTAACGCGAATCTCTGATAATTACGAGCAAACAAAGAAATGACCACATTTGATTGACTCAAAGAAGACATGATCTAACGTATGTAGTAATAGATGTGGAATATTCCCTCACCACGGTTACTTCATATGCTTAAGATTTCTAGTAGGGGGAGGGGAGGGAAGGCGGGCTATATATTTTATAGCAATACGTTTATAATGATATATTTTCGAGACTTTTCCTGTTAGAACTTATATTTTTAGTTGTTATATATATGTCATATTGGTCCGCCCTCTCAGTCCAGCATATTATTTCTTTAACGTCACAATATCACTGTTGATCTTCTATAGTTGGAATGTTTGACGTTAGTTTCATTCCATTGGCGGACATTTCAGAACAAAATGTCCAGTAATGGCGATATCATATATATTTTAACTGTCGTCAACAGTGGGATTGTTAGATAAAGAATTGACACGCATAGCTAAGGATATACTAAGTAAATCAAAGTAATATAACATTTCAGCTCATTAACAAAACAGAAGTGTCCGACAGTGGCAAGTATTCCTGCGTCATGACGAACAAAGTTGGCACCACAGAGGTTTTTTTCGACGTGACGATCGAAATGCCGCCATCTATCGAGGGCAATGTCGGTGCCGATATAGTGGAGCACCATGTCGTGTCATTGATGAGGAACGTTGTATTGAAATGCGATGTCAAAGGACATCCCGCCCCGAAGATCACATGGCTAAAGGTAAAAACATAAATATTTTACAGTTATATCGCGGTACCTATGTCAGTTTATGCTGGTCTTGACGACATCTGAAATTGGATGAGAATGATGGTCTACAACGAGGGATACCGCCACATTAAAGCTAACTTCCCGTAGCTCATAAAGAAACGAGTGATGGAAATTTGTAAACTGTATGTTTGTATTCCATGCTACACTATGACATTAAAATATATGTCTACTGGACATGTTAGTTTTCCTTACAAATAGGACACTCAACGACTCCCGAATGATTCGTCCAACATCCAATACGTGATGGGCAGCAGTTTGCTGAGCCTATGGCGGGTGACGAGTGAGTCTGCGGGGCAGTACGTGTGCGTTGCCGAAAATAACGTCGGTGCAGCTCATCGCCGCTACAATTTAGCAGTAAAAGGTTAGCTCTTACCGAATTTCCCGTCGGTCATACTTGACTTCGTGCGAAGAAACGAATAATAATACTTACTCATTAGGGTTACTAGGATGACACACATATATAGAACTTAGATAAGTAATATTCATAGACACATGTATCTAAGATACCCATGATCGGGCACAAATGCTCTTATTCATCACTCGGTCTACGCGATCGTCAAATTAGATTATAATGTTTAGGTTACCTTATGATTTAGTCCATTCCTATTTCTACGATATTTTATGTAGGATTCATCAAAGCTTTATAAAGTTTTATAATTGTTTGTAATTAACCTTAAAATACTTTGTTTTTTGCGGCAAACATTATAACTATTATTTGTGATGTATAAATATTCGAATTGTTGCCAATTTAGAGGAGGTATTATACTAATTAATGTGTTCCAGTGCCCGGCAAGTGGAGCGCTTGGTCAGGATGGAACTATTGTAACACCACCTGCGGGCTCGGTTACCAACATCGCACCAGAACTTGTCAGTACATAGATGACCACAACCGTACATACGGTGGGTAAATACCGTATTATATACATATATATATAATCCGGTAGTTATATATATCCGGAGAGTTATAAAGATATTACAAAACTCTTATGTTTTATAAGTAAGATCAAATATAGTTAAGAAAATACAATTTATCACTTACTAAATTACAAGCGTCTCGTTAGTACAAGAAAATGAAGTCCAATTTAACTTCGTCGACTTTGATTGAATTGAATATTTTATTAATCTTCCTTGCAGACAAAGCTACAAAATCCGATAAAATCATTCTAGACTTATCTGAATGTAAAGGTGCAGATGTTAACAAAAGGAGGTGTCATATGCCGCCCTGTGAGGTATGTTTGAATAGAAAATAATTAAATTTCTTTTCTAAAACCACAGCCTAAAAAGCATACTTTGAACCAACGCCCTTGATATTTTCCAAAAAGCCGACGATTTTTAATAACATAAATAGAATACAATAAGTAACATTAAACTTATGATAATAAACTAAAAGGTAAGTGACTGTTATTTAATCGACTGTTCTAAATGCGTAAATATTTGTTTTAATGCGTTTTTGTCTACTGTGGTTATCAGAGATAAATATGAAGTAGACTTCGATAAAAACCCTTTTCAATACTCGAAAAACATTTTCAGGGAACAAAATGGAAAGCTTCTCTTAAACAACGCGCACATACGAAGTGCCTAAACGCGCGAACCCGTACGTAGATCCAAACATTCAAAGACCTACTGATCCTGTGACCAAATGTAGAGGAAATTAACAATCACATTGTTAGGGAACGGTTATCTAGTTATATTCTATGTTAGGTATTAGCAAATGATAATCACGAATGCCATTTATATTCTGTTTATTTTATAAATTTAATAACTTACATCAACTACCTATCACGTGTTATACCATGTGCATTACTTATTTGCAATACAATATTAAGGTTGAATGACCTATTCAACTTACGGCCACCACAGTACTCTCCCCCTTTAAAAAAAATCATAACATCATAACTTTGCATAGTGCTCATTAAAGACCTACTTAAAATAAGACACTATATTAAAATATAAATTAAGTTCAAACGGTCTAACATTTATACGAAATACATGTAAATGAAATGCTTTTAACATGTATAAAACCCAAAAAAAAAAAAAAATATATTAAGAAAAATATCTACGATTATCTAAAAAATAAAAAAATAAAAAAAATAATAATATAAACTTGAAATCACTTAACTAAACACTTCTAGGTAGTTGCACTAAATTACACTTGTCCACACACACTACGTCATATACGCTGGGTTTGCCTGTCCCTGGGCTGCCGGTACGGGTCTTGTGGCTGGCGCTGTTACCGTTGCCGTCATTGGCAGGTTGATTACAGCTGCTTCCGCAATTCGGCCCAGCTCCTTTGCCATTGCCTTCCGTCCACGCCGAAGGCATCTTTTCATTACAAAGTATGCTGCGATGGCGAGGAAAATGATACATACTACTCCCATCATTACCTCTGTACGCGTGATCTCGCTGCTGGTTTCGGCTTTTCCAGATCCTGCAGCTGCTTGCGCTTGAGACACGACGATCTCATCTTTGGATGAATATCCTCCCATTGTTAGTTATGGTATGTAGATAAATTGATATTGCAGATAGTGTGTGACGTAGGTGTCTTGATTGTATGGTGTCGTAGACTTAATGAATAATAATAAAATATCCATTTAATTATTAAATGCGAAATCGTACTGTAGGCTTGGATATTCTACCGGATTTGGTCACGTGTTCAGTCATTGTCTGAACGTCGGCTGGCTTCGTTTTCGTGCAATGTGCTTTTTCCGCACACGGTGCATCTCTGGTTTCATTGACATCGTATACTATGAACGCTGGCTTTAATCGGTCAATCGACACAACGGAAATCCGATTAGGCAATTGTATTTTAAAATACTTTGAATGTTTTTCCAAGACCTTGTATGGGCCTTCATATGGGGCCACTAATGGTTTTTTTACAGCATCTTTTCTCAGAAATACGTAGTCACATGTCTTCATATCTTTGTAAATAAAGGTGTTTGGTGAAGATTTTTTGATAGTCGGGATAGGTCTAATGTTTCTTATTGTGCGCTGTAGTTGATCAATAAACGACTCTGGTGATATATTGTTGTTATCCTTGTCCTGGAAAAATGTTCCTGGTATTCGCACATTGCAGCCGTATACCATTTGAGCTGCACTCACGTTGCAGTCTTCTCGCATAGCAGTCCTCAATCCTAATAATATAGTGGGTATCTCACGTGACCAATCTCTGGAGTTGCCGCGTGCAGTTATAGCGGTCTTCATCGTCCTGTGCCATCTTTCGACCATACCATTCGATTGGGGATGATAACTGGTTGTCCTTATTTTTTTGATTCCCATTATTTTTGCTAACGATGATATTAGATTCGACTCAAATTGACGTCCCTGATCCGTCGTTATCCTGACAGGACATCCAAATCTTGAGATCCATGTGGTGTACAATGCGTCAGCTACTGTTTCAGCTGTGACTTGAGGTACTGGTACAGCTTCGGGCCACCGTGTGAAACGATCAATCATCGTGATAATGTATCTGTTGTTATTAGATATAGGCAATGGTCCCACTATGTCTATGTGCATGTGATTAAATCTATCCGACTCAGGAAAAGTCATCAAAGGCGTATTGTTGTGACGTAGAATTTTCGCTCTCTGGCAAGACAAACATTGTTTAGCCCATATGCTTGCATCTTTATTCATATTCGGCCAGAAATAATGTTTTTGAATTAATTTTCTCGTTGTTTTAATACCCGGGTGCGTGACGTTATGCAATGTACCGAATATTTTTTTTCTAAATATGGTCGGTACATAAGGTCTCGTTTCATTTGTTGAAATTTCACAATATAAATCTTCGTTAGTAGGCAGCTTTATTTTCCTCCATTTTAAAGTATCGTTCTGCAAAAGTTTCATCATTTCTGGTTCAGACGTTTGTTGTTTGGCGATTTCACTCCAATCTATTATGTTCGGCCAGTTTATTTGAGATATTCGTGATAATGCATCGGCTACCGGATTTTGTGTCCCAGACAGGTATCGTATATCGGATGTAAATTGAGCTATGTAATCCAAATGTCGCAATCGTCGTGGTGATATTTTTTCTTTAGATACTGTTTGACGTTGTTTAAATGCAAATGATAATGGTTTATGATCGGTGTAAACTATTATTTCGTGTCCTTCGCAATAACTTTGAAAATGACTTATAGCCATATATATCGCCAGTAACTCTCGATCGTATGTACTATATTTTTGCTGCGTTTGCGATAAGGTTTTGGAGAAAAATGATATAGGTTGCCACTTATTATATATGAGTTGCTGAAGTACGGCACCGACACATGTTTGTGATGCATCTGTCATTATTGACAGCGGAGTTTCGGATGAGGGGGGACTCAGAGCAATGGCCTTTTTTAAACCATTCTTGCACTGGCTAAACGCTTCTCTTGTTTCATCCGTCCATTGTATTAAGCTATTTTCCCGTTTAGTACTTCCACACATATAAGTATTCAAGGGAGCTTGATGTGCTGCCGCGTGGGGTATACTCGTTCTATAAAAATTGAGCATACCTAGGAAACGTTTTAAATCTCGTACAGTTTTTGGTAATGGGTACTCGTCAATGGCTTTTACTCTCTGTGGCAACGGTGATATACCTTTTGATGTAATTTTATATCCTAAGAACTCTATTTCTGATTGATTAAATAAACATTTCTCGGTATTGATGGTAATTCCATGTTCGTTTAATCGTCTGAAAACTTCTTCGACATGTGATCGATGGAAATTCTCCGATTCAGATGCAATCAATATATCGTCCACGAAACAGAATACGTAATCAAGTCCTTTCATGACGTCATTCATGAATCGCATAAAGGTTTGGCCAGAATTACGCAGTCCGAAAGGCATGCGGGGAAACTCGAACAAGCCGAACGGTGTGATGACGGCTGTTTTTTCTATTTCTTCTACCGGAACTTGATTATAAGCCCTTTTTAGGTCAATTCGTGAAAATACAGTCTTTTTCGGCAAAAGATATGTAAAATCTAACAACCTTGGAATGGGGTAGCGGTCTGGTTTTGTGATTGCATTTAATTTTCGGTAATCACCACATAATCTAATTCCGCCGTCTTTCTTTGTCGTAACATGTATTGGGCTTGCCCATGCACTTTTCGATGGACGACAAATACCCATACTAAGCATGTGTTCAATTTCTCTCTTTACTAATTTATATTTTCCCGCTGATAAGGGCCGACATTTTGAGAAAACAGGATGACCTTCCGTAATAATTTGATGAACCACCTTGTGTTTCGGGGTTTCTTTTGCGCAGAAAGGCTTAGTAATGTCAGGATATTTTTCAATTAAATCCGCATATGGCGTCTGGGTGTTGATGGTTTTTATCGTAGGTATATCGCAGTTTGTCATCTTTCCAGGTGTTAGTAATCCGGTTACTCCATCCACTAATTTCTTATGGCGGATATCTACTAATAAGTTAAATTTCTCTAAGAAATCAGCGCCCAGTATCGGTTGTTTGACGTCAGCAATGACGAATGTCCATCTATACGGCCGGCGTAATCCGAGATCCAACTCAAGTGTCGTTTCGCCGTACGTTCTAATTTCACTACCGTTCGCCGCGTATAACTTATAATCGTTATATTTTGTAACTCTACTGGTTTTCGGTATGACGGATATATTTGCTCCTGTATCTATTAAAAAACGATACCGACTTTTGAGGTCGGTAACGCATAGGCGGCTTGATGGAAATATAGCGCTGACGTCCGCCTTAGCCAACACTACTGAGAGTTTTCCGACTTAGTTATCCAGGCGCAAGGTTGCTCGCATTTATTTGCTCGGTTTCTAAATCTATGATGATAATAGCATAGCCAGTTAGGGTTGCTTGGTGCATCTCGGTTCGGTTTTCGCTGCCTGGATTTCGAGCGACTCCTGTATCTGCGGTGATTATTATGATTATTTCCTCGTAAGTTGGAACGTCTGCTTTTTAACTCTGCCACTTCAATGCATAGCGTATTAATTTTGGTTAGTAACTCGTTCATCGGAAAACTACTTGTGGTTGCAACTTCGGACACCTCCTGGAAACGAATATTCTCCATTATTTTGTCAGCTATGGCCGCCAAATTATCTAATTTTTGGTCCTGGCTAACAGTCAATACCGCCCGGACGTTGCCTGGGAGGCGTTGTAACCACAAATTATGAAGGGTGGTTTCGGCGACGTTCGCATTCCGTGCTAACTCCGACATCTTGCGTAACAGTTGTGATGGTTTTTGGTCTCCTAGTTCCATCTCGCTGATCAGTTTTTGAAATTGCCGTTCTGCGGACTCTTCGTATAATGACAACAATCTTTGCTTTAAGGTGTTGTATTTTTGCTCGGCTGGTGGATTTAATAATAGATCACCCACTTGCTGAATGGCGTCTCGTCCTAACTTGGATATAACTAGGTGAAATTTGCAGTCATCCCCTCGTTTCTGTGGCAACATTACAGATTCAAATTGCGCAAACCATAAACGAGGCATCTCGATCCAGAAATCGGGTATCCTTGTAGTTACACTAATGCTTGATACGTCGGGCGTGGTGCTTGCATTCATCAAATTTGATGTTGTTGATGTTTGAGGAAAAACACTTTGTTGTCCTGTATAAGGTGCTTGCTGCTGATTATTTTGATAGGGGGAGCCACCCTGAACCATTGGTGGATCTGGTAAGATTGGCATGATTAATTGTATAAAAAAAAATATATATATGAGAATAACTCTTTTTTTTTTTTGATAATGGCGCCTCTTGAAATTCCAACCGGTGAGACCCGCTGGTGGGAGGCCGATTGGAATGTGCGATTGTAAATTTTAAATACCTACTATAATCACAATATTTCACCAAGGTTCACAAAACTACGCGCGTCCGTACAAAAAAATAATTAAATACGTAAAATAAATCACGTCGGGGTCACCAATGTTAGGGAACGGTTATCTAGTTATATTCTATGTTAGGTATTAGCAAATGATAATCACGAATGCCATTTATATTCTGTTTATTTTATAAATTTAATAACTTACATCAACTACCTATCACGTGTTATACCATGTGCATTACTTATTTGCAATACAATATTAAGGTTGAATGACCTATTCAACTTACGGCCACCACAACATTAAAAAAAAACCGACTAACTCAGCCCCACGCCGCGATGACATTCCTTAAATAGTGTACAAAAAGTGTCCATCATTTCATTCATGTGGTCCATTCTGGGGCCACAATTTCAACGCAATAATATTTAGAAAAATATTAATGCCTTTTAGTACTGTAGGCATTATCGGTAAATGTCAAGTTCAGCTTCACACGGAAAAAAAGAATCTATTATTTTTCAGTATGAAATCAATAATACTTTATTGCAGAGGGTTAACTGAGTTACGACCTGGATGTCTATTTTGACAAACATACTGCTGCGCAAGCTTCCTGCGTATGGTATCCCCGCTGACTTTTGTAATTGGATAGCCGATTTCCTGACAGAACGGTCGATCAGAGTAGTTATCGATGGCTGCTCCTCTGACTCAGTGGCTATTGATGCCGGAGTTCCTCAGGGGTCTGTTCTCTCTGCGACACTTTTCCTGCTGCACATCAATGACCTGTTGATACCAGGAATTGTTGGGTATGCAGACGGCAGTACTGTCGTAGAGAGATACCTGTCTAATTCGAAAGCCAGCGGTGACGACGTGATATTGATGAGAGAGGCCATGGTTGAGCGAACGAATCAGAGGTTGAGCCACGTTTCCCAGTGGGGTGAAAGTAACCTCGTCCATTTCAACGCCTCCAAAACGCAAGCGTGTATTTTCACTGCAAAAAGGAGTTCTTTCAACCTCACTCCTACTTTCCGAGGTACATCTTTACCTATGACCGACAGCCTAGAGCTTCTTGGCATGGAGTTGTCGTCAGATCTCAACTTCGGCGCCAACATCGAGTCCAAGGCTCAGACTGCAGATAAAAAGCTGGGCGTCCTAAATAAGGTCAAGCGATATTTCACGCCGGGACAGCTTTCTTCTCTCTATAAAGCTCAAGTCCGATCTTGCATGGAATATTGCAGCCACCTCTGGGATGGCTCAGCAAAATACCAACTTGCTGCACTGGACACGATTCAGCGCAGAGCTGAGAGGCTCATAAGTGACAACAAATTGGCGAAGAGCAAGCTTCACACCTTAGCTCACCGCCGCAAAGTTGCCTGTCTGTCGGTCTTCTACAGATTGTATTTTGGAGAGTGTGCTCAAGAGCTACATATGCTCATACCGCCATCTCCTTTCTTCCATCGGACATCCAGACGCACTGCGGACTACCACCCTTTCTTGGTCGCTATTCCTGCCTGTCGCACCAAGCGCTTCTCGAATTCTTTTATAATGCGCACAGCAAGGGAGTGGAACTCTCTCCCTGCGTCTGTATTTCCGAGTACATATAACCCGTCTGTTTTCAGTGCCAGGGTGAATAGGCACCTTCTGGGTTAGCTCGTTCCATCGTGGATCCTGTCTTTGCCCCCGGGCTTGATTGGGATAAAGAGCGAACCCATTCTAAAAAAAAAAAAAACACAAAACGTATTGAAATTAAAACTTTAGGCTAGAACTTGTCAACCCTTTAAAAGCCTGAAAGTAGTATATTTTGCTTACGCCCGAACATTTATCTCTTAAATTCCAGCAAAAAACATAAACGCGTTTATATGTGTAAGAAAAAATAAAAAAACACATAAGGCACTTTTCGCATAAGCAATGAAAAACTTCACTATCAACATATTACAAGAATTTCGCATGCGAGTCAGACATGAACGTTTCTAAAGTAGAAATTGTGAACTGCAAGATCTTGATTTGTCGAAGCAGCTGACCCTTAGCTTAGCTTAGCTTATTTAAAAACTTTTTTAAGGCCCTTGTCGATTTCTCAAGTTTTAAATAAAAGTTTTAGTACTATACCATCAAACTGAGCAACATTTTTAAAAGGTAGGCACTCTGCGTTTTTGAACGTTAAGGCAACGCGTTTCTTATTATTCCATAGAGATTTTTTTTGCATGTCTAACGAGTTTATATCACGCGTTATCGTCACGTCTGCACCGATTCAAGCGCTCTCAATTTACGCAAGTATTCAAAGGAAGAACTTTGAAAACCTTAACAAATTCACAGTCAAGCTTCGTTTGACTCGTGTGAGTATCGCGTTTGTATCCTTTAAAGAACGTGGTGTACGTAAATCATAAACAAACGCTCTTTATAGAGTTATGCATGTATAAAACTGTCATCACATGATTTAGGAGCCGACCACAGCGCGTTGGTCACCATGGACAGCCTGGGGAAGGTGTTCGGCAACGTGCGGCCTGGGCACGCAGGCCCGGACGCGTCGCTGCAAGTCCTTATCATCCTGCTATGGAGACAACGTGCAGGTGAGGTATTTGTAACCCCTATGTAACCAACCGGTTCATGACAGGATTATTACAGGATACTTACGACTACAGATGTGATGGTGGCGGTGATTATTTAACACCTTTAGCAAATTCAATCTTAAAAATTTTTTGGTTCAAAACAACAAAAATTTTATTATAAAAAGTATTTATTTTTAGATACGAAAATGTCCCAATTTGCCGAGATGCGAGAGTAGCTCTGAGAAACGTGCTATAGAAACTCCTAACAGCGAAGAAATAAGTGAGATGGTAATCTTATTTTTTATAACTTAAACTCTCAGATTATAAAACAAAAGGCAGATAGACCGCACGGAACAATAATGTGAAGCCACTCTTGTAGACATGTGTGCGTGACAGCACTATAAAAACACGTAGCCTCGGTGTGCGTTACGGTTGCCAGGATAATAACAAAATTACTTGGTTACAGTTACAGAGTTGGTTTTGATTTTTTTTTAACTAACCGACGACCTTTTTCGATGAAGTAAACATCATCTTCTTTGAAATGCCTTGAACAGACAACACAAAATTTTGATGGTAGCCAACCGTTATCTTGTCTGCTATCACGTACGATAGAAATCCAATCGTTACGTAGAACAGGATCAGTTGGGAATCTGTATGAAAAGAAATATTTTGTGGATTTATAGCAGCCGTTAGTAAAGTCGTGATGAGTCTGTATTGTTTTTGGCTATATATATATTTACTTTATGTTGGCGAATCGACGGATGTACATCATTATTATTAGAGACAAAATATTCAGTAGTTTTAGTAACGAAGTCACATAGAAACGGACACACATACATACAAACATACCAACCAACAAGCGAGACAAACAAAACACTATTATCGAAAAAAATATTTGTATAAATCGATAATCCTGTTTCCAATACATATTTCCCAACTTAAGGGCAAATGTTTCAAAATAAACTAGCAACACCGGCAGATTTTTGTTAAGGTTTTGTGTTCCAAGATTTCACTAAAAATAATCACGTAAAATAATATCCAAATAGACAAATAATTAACATTTACATATACTTTTGTTTTTGGGAACAATTTTTGCAATGTTTGAAAACATAAGACGGCATTATTCTCAAAAATATGAATATTATCTGTGACGTACTAACGATGCAACGCTTCGTGACGTACTGACTCGAGATTGTATTCGCTTTTGAATTTGTATTTGCTTTGTTGGCTTCACTTTCGGTGTTCCGCACGGTCTATCTGCCTTTTGTTTTATAATCTGAGCTTAAACTAAACTATTACTACCTACTATTAATTTATAAGATTTGGCTTTTTAACTTGCACTTTAAATCTTATTTTAACAATATTTTTATTACTAATTAATGTATTTGGATTTAGGTGTTCATATTGAATTTTAATTTACAATAAATGTGTAAAGTAGACTAACTAATTTCTCTCTAAATTGCATTACAGGATCCTTACATGCCGGAAGAAATCTATGAAATGCAGCCGGAATTGATTAGCGCACACCATTATAAGCCTCGCGATGTTGAAGAATTTGATACTAAACCAGGTATTTATTTTTGTTTATGTGATAGTTTGTATACTTGGAAAATATTCTAGTCTTTGTGAATACTTAATAACTATCCTTATCTTCATGAAAGAAAGACATTTACAGATTGATATCATGCCCATTTTGGTAACTTAACTTAATTTTTCTGAACTTCATTACTAAAATTCTTGATTTATGAAAGAAACTTCAAATTAAAACTACATCGCCAGAGTCTGGCGATATTCTTAAAGAAATATGTTATTAATATTTTAATGTTTAATTGATATAATTTTAGAATAAAACACTTTTATACGGATTTTTGCGAATGTTTTATTTTATGGAGGATGGAGATGGAAGATGGAGGTCAGTCCCCCTGCCCGAGTTTCTTTCGCCAGTTCTTCTCGGAAGGGCCTCCCAATTTCCGAACTGGTAGTAGAATCAGTAGTATACAATGTAATCGTAGTGAGAATTAATTAAATAACTAAATAATATGTAAAAAAAATTAAAATAAAACAATTTGATTTATATAAAATAATTTAATAATTAGGAACGTGCCCGAATAAAATATTGTGAAGGTAGTAGAAAATACATGACAACCATCATCTTAGTCATCCTGTGATCACGGCTCCTGTAAAGGAGTCGAAACGTCAGGATTAAATATAAAATAAAATAAAACATGCGCAAAAATCCGTAAAAAATTGTTTCATTCTAATGTGTAATGTGCGCGGAAGTGTAAGAACTAGATATAATTTTAGTTGATATGTTACAATACTCGCAATAAAATTTGTTTTAAAAATTGTTAATTTCATCAATGGAGAAGACGACTCAAGAGATTGCTTCTTTTTAAAAGCTCGGCATGCCTATACTGCCATGCAAACATTTACAAGTATGAAAATCGACGGTAGAGGCATGGAAATCTGTGTTGAATAAATTGGACAAAAAAATTAAATCAATATTCATTTTAACAAACTTGTCAAGTTGAATAAAACTAGTTTGACTAAAAACTCTAACATCAGTAAATTTTATCTATTAAGTATTTATTTATAGTTATAACGGAGGCATTTAGTATAACTATTTAGTGAAACTCAGAACTACTCTTAACTGTAATATATATATATTATTATTTTAAAAGAATAGCGATGGGACTTATTATAACATGTACAGTTTTATGCGTTTTAATTTCACACACGTAGAACGCGTGACTAAATATGGTAATCGCACCTTAATTGCAATGTGAATTAGACGTGGTTTTTTATAATGTCTTCCACAAAACAAAATTAATGTGGATAATTCAACAGTCCCAAAGTCAAAACATGACTATTATAGTAATATAAGTTATATACGGGATTCTTACCATATTGTAACTTGTTTTTAGTGAGTTTCCGATATTTCGGCACTTTCGGCACTAGGTATGTAGTGTTGTAGTGACCATGAAAGTTTAAAACAACACGATTATTGTCACAATTAGGTTCCTTATTGTATGTTGTAGATATGCCCACCCCAGTATTTTACGACGTACCGGTAACGAGTAATCTGGACTTCAGTACGCCGGATCCCTGCCAACCGGGATTCAGTCACAACCGCACATACAACACCTGCGAAGGTCAGTACAAATTTATATATCTATGTAATTACTTCTTTAACACACCATCCATTTGGGATAACCAATGATATAGTTAATATTCACAAAAGTAAGTTCTAGAAAAAATATTTGGTAATAATAGGCCGAATCTAATATTTGTACTTGAAAGTATTTTCTGGAATAGATATAGACGAATGCGTGTTTGAATACAACCAGTGCCACGCGACACAAGTGTGCGTGAATACAGATGGTGGATATCGATGTGGGTGTGCGTCTGGATATAACTCCCTGGGGGCCGGGCAACGGTGTTTGGGTAAGTATTTAACCTATAAAGAGTGGTCATAATGAGGTTATGAACCCTTTTAACTTTTATTGAGCGAAGCTCTCTTTTAGGCAAGTCACAAATTTCGCTTGTCTCCCTCATGCTACTTAACGTTTCAACCGATTCGAACGAATTTTGGCATGAACATACATGATTATAACCTGACGGACATAGGCTATGTAAAAAAAATATAGACTTTACCATGGAGGAATAATCACCGAAAGAAAAATTCAAAAGCTGATCACAGCCAAACCGCTGAGACTACATTGATGAAATTTAGGTGAGGTCAAGTAAGGTAGTGCTTCGCTCATTTGCAAACAGCAGCAGCATTGCAGACCTAGTTCTAATTGAGCGAAGCTCTCTTTTAGGCAACTCAAAAATTTCGCTTGTCTCCCTCCTGCTACTTAACGGTTTAACCGATTCGAACGAATTTTGGCATGAACATACATGATTATAACCTGACGGACATAGGCTATGTAAAAAAAATATAGACTTTACCATGGAGCAATAATCACCGAAAGAAAAATTCAAATGCTGATCACAGCCAAACCGCTGATACTACATTGATGAAAGTTAGGTGAGGTTAGGTAAAGTAGTGCTTCGCTCAGTATTTGCAAACAGCAGCAGCATTGCATTAACCTAGTACCGACCTAGTATTAACCATAAAGTCACTTCTGTCATGTTCTATCACAAAAAATTTAACCGTTGTAAGAGAGAATCGGAAATGTTTTTGATTGGTATTCATAAAGACTAACCAACACTTGATACCTTAAGCAGCTGGGTGGCGCATCGGTTAGCACATTCGGCTTATGAAATAAAAAAAAAAAATATTACTGTGTCATGAAAATCAGAAAAAAACGTTGTTACTACAACACCATTCCCTAGAAGTAATTCAATAAAATTACGCTACGATAAGAAGTGAGAAAAAAGAGAAGCAGGAATGCCGCGTAGGTGATAGAAAGAGACGAGAAAGTCATTTACAGCGGCCTGTTTACTTCTTTATTGTTCGAATGTGTAAACAAACGATAATACGTCATAATCCGTGGTCGTAACAATATTTATTGTGTTTCACGTAGACGTGAACGAGTGCGAGCAAGAGTTGGACGGCTGCGAATGGGCGTGTGTTAACGTCGCGGGCGGCTACGTGTGTGCCTGCCCTAAGCACTTGCGGTTACACCAAGACAAACACCACTGTGTTACACGTGCGTATATAACCAATTATCATAATTTTCCATGTAGTGTGGAAGACATACAGATAAGAACATATTATCAGTGGTGTATTGGGAGGGGAACGCGGTGGAACGACGTTCCCTTACCTTTTTTCAGTACTGGAAGGCGTTCCAGTACTTTTTTTGTCGACATTTTTTTAATTACAAATGAAAATTTAATTTGAATTTGCGAATTTGAAAATCATTTCAAAAAATATATTAACTCACAGAGTATTTATATTTGTATAGTAATAATAAGAAAAAATAAAAACTTACATGGAAAAAAATAGTTTGCTGAAAAAAGGACTGCTTTTTTGCTCCCACTATACGTTCCCTTACTTCTTATTTTACCACTACATCACTGCATACTTGCAGATACTAATTATTTATGTATGGATTATCCTCTATCTGTATTACCATTTTTACAGATTGTTTTAATATTTGCAATATTAAATTATATAAAACTAAAAATAGATTTAATATGTAATTCCTTAAATTCACTTAATTTGAAAATACATACATTTTAATTATTATTGTTCTCTGAATAGTAATGTTAGCCTATGAATTTAAATTTTGATTTCTTTATTTAAATGTTGCTATGCTTTTTAGGGCGTCACGAAGACACAATTTGTATGTACAGTCACTAGCAATAAAATGTATACACTGCAGAAGCATGTCTGCCAAGTCGGCCGAAAGCAAAGACACAAAGAAATAAATAATTTATGTAAAATGACATGGTTCTACCACATCTTATTACTAGTGACTGTACCACCTTTTCAAACATATGTGACATGCAAAAAATAGTTTATTTGTCCGAAAAATTACAGGTTGTTAGGTAAATAAAAAAAAATAGAAAATATTAATAATATACTCGTATATAGATATTATTTGCAATTTTTCGTTTCGTTGTAGTTACTAAATAATTTACCTGTATATTTGTTTCAGCGTCAGAATACCGCCAACCATATTATATTAATGACATCAACGACGGAGATTATCTGAGCGCTTTTATCGACTTATCCACGAAAAAAAAGAAAGGGACTTAGTTAAATAAGGTTCAAAACATTATTTACCGAATCAATAATAATATGTTGATACAAATATTGATTACTCATTTAATAACCTTTTAATAAAAAACTAAATATGTTGATGAGGAGGAAAGCAAATGTATTTAGCTCTGTATAAACATTGTATGTGATTTTACGAGAACTACCAAAATAACATTGCACATAATTTTACGCAAGTTGTTTAGAATTTTGTGCCATGAACGTTTTTTGTTGTACCTATATTGTAGGTTAAACATTATCTATTTTTTTTTCATTATAAGAAAACGGTGTATTCGACATACCGTAAATGATTGAGCTATCTTTTATATAGATAGATCAATATTGTGATCTATATTTTTTCTATTTTAACCAATTTTATTTACAATGAAATTCATAGTACAAAAGAATCCAAAATTTTAAAATTTTTGACAGTGCTTAGGCATTACTATATTGTGGAAGGGACTATAAGGGAATTCGTACGTGAATTGGACACGCACCCCCGGTGGGACGCTGTCACTTTTTCAAAAAATGCAAAAATGAGTTAAATATTTAAAAATTGTCCTAAAGCACTCCTTTACTTGGTGCGATAACGTTACTTTTGTAGTACGCATAGTTGTTGTAGTCTAAACTATTCATCTTATCTATATATTCTAAAGTCATTGTTTTGTGAGGTGTCAAAGTTTTAAATGCTTCTCCTGAAAAACTACATTTTTGCATAAGTGACAGTGTCACACCGAAGGTGCGATATGTAGTTTCGCGTTGTCTTGAACATCGGCTAGTCACTTGTATAAAGAAAGAACGAACGCATAATAAAAAGCTAAAAAAAGGGGATTACTTTTCATGATATTATTCAGATCACTCATCCGTTATTCACCATAGATTATGTCGAAATGTATAGAATGTCAATAAATAAAATTTTCAAATAACTACGATATCCTTTATTTTTCATTTGTGAGTATAATTTTCAAACATGTGTATTTTGTGATTTAAAAATAGCTTAGTAATTTTTATAACAAACATCATAATTGACTATTTATTTTTTTAATAACTGAAAAAGAAAATTGTTGTATTGGAACTTGTGATGCAACTGTAAGACTTAACGCAGAGAACATTATTTTTTTACCTACTTAAAAAATACTAATATTCATTTTACGTAATGAAAATCGACAATGTGTCCGATTATAGGGATATCATATTAATTTGAAACTAAACGATTTTTTTCTATTTGACAACACACCGCAAAATTTATATCGAAACAAAATTATCATGAGTGAAGATATAACATGTATAGCTTTTTCATTGCTTTTACTATTCTGTTTACATGAAAATTCGTGCGTTCTGAATTATTTATACATTACTCTCACAATACTACGATACACGACCTAAAGAGCTATAATTCTCTATATTTCTTATTTGACAAATATACAATATTTGATATTTGCTAAAAAATAGTGCTCTAAAATTTTAAGATTTTCACTGTGTTATATTAATGTATCTTATGTATTATTATTATATAGAGTGGTAATTTTGTTGAGTTTATGCATAAAAACGTCTAGTATTTAAAATGAAGATGTCTTCCTTTAAATCCAAAACTTTTGCGATATAAATTAAATGATTGCTTATCAGCAGCAGAGTAATCAGCTACTTTTCTTTATTACGATACTGGAAAGTTCGCGGCCTCGTCAAGAAAACAAATGAAATGTAAACAAAAATATTTTTTTAAACGTTATATCCGTCTAGCTCTATGCATTTATTCCAGCTGCATTATATAATATATTATATTACATACATTATATTATATATAGATTCTTAAATGTCTTCAAATCACCGCAATTTTGACCTTTTAATTTAAATTAAAAAAAACTACAAGATGTTTCATTAAGTTTGGAAATAGGTGAAAGTTTGAAGGCGCCAAATAAAGTTCGCCATACACGTAAGGGTATACATACGTGTAGATATATCGCAAAACTCTGCAGGTTCTCACTTCAGACTACGGAAAAAATATGAATCTTAATATTTTTCGCCGCTGGGTATACTTATCTGTACAAGCAAAACTGAGAGTGTGTGGCGGTCGTTTTGATGAGACGTAAGTTGCGCAGTGATTGTGAGTGGATACGGCGTCTCGTAAGCCGAACCCAGTGATAGGGGAGTTTATAGAATGAAATATTGAATATTGTCTTTGGCGCATAAAAATAAAAAAATATCGATAAAAATAAAAGAGCAGCGGCCTACAAAAAACTGTTACAAAAACTCTCATGATATTAGGGCAGAATATTTAAATCTCTCACACAGTAATTTAAATCTCCGATCTGCCTTTATGAGTGAATATTCTCCATTTTCTGAAAACGCTCCACTTGATCTTACTCAACACGCTATAACATAAAAACTCGTGATAACCAAAAAAATTGTAAACCTAGTACAAAATAATAATATAAAGAATATTTATGTGTGAGGCCGCGAACTTTTCAATCCAACTTCGTATTGGCGTCAGATTAACCATTTTTACTTGAAATATAATCGTTTATATTTTATTATGTGTGTGTGTGTATTCACGAGACATCATATGTGTTCACTACAATTGCAGTTATTTTACGGCGTAGGTATATCTGTTATATTGATAAATATAAACAGGCCTTATCCCTAGGCCCAATCATGACTAATATTGCTCCTTATGCTAATATCATATCGCTCATTTGGTGCAACAGTTACAATTTTGGTCAAAATTAAATTTCTGAAAAACATCGACAGTATTATATTTTTTGCAGGAAGCTAAATGAACCTAAGATAAATATACGTTTGTAGTCATATTTTAAGGTAATGCTAATTTAAAAAAGAAAATGTGTTAAAATCCCTACCTAAAACTTCCCTCATCTTCAAAAACACAACATTTACAATTGCGTCAGTGTTGCACCAAATGAGCGATATTATGGCTGAATTCTTTTATGGTAAATAAAGAATTGAAGGTCATTTGTAGATATGTGATTCGACGGCTGTTCTATTTGCATTGTGTACGCTGATTTCGTTTAACTCGTTACCTGGTGCCTTATAATGTATTTACGAAGTTGAACTCATATAGATATGCGTCTCAATCGTTAGTGGCCCATGGTAACAATTGAAACTATTATAATTTATCTACGTCCATGGCTACACCACTAAAACAAAAGTACTCCTTTCTTCCTCCTTACATCTTTATGCTTTCGAATTCCTTTAGAAGTGAGGCTGTCAATTAGTGGCTATGGGCGGTAAACGCTCTCCAAAGCGCTTCTTTATAGGGCCCCGCTTTGGGTCGAGCACTCTTTCGTCGTTATTTCGCGAAATGTTTCTGGAAAGAATATCCAGTAAATCAATCGAACCTCCCAGCAATTAAATAATATACAACACACATATTAAATCTATGACTCGATTGTCGAGTGACATTACCTTTGATGCCTAAACGGTCCCGGTTCGAGTCCCAGAAATGGCATACGTTTGTGTGATGAATGATACAATGCTTATGCGAATCGGCGACAATTTACTAATATATCCGGGATTTGGAATCCACGTAGATCAGTATCACAGATCATAAATTACGGATTGATCAAGTGATAAAATGAATATAGCTATAGCTAAACTCTGATTAGAGACGTATAGTTGAAGCAATGGGAATAGCCACTTTTTACAAACTTCTATTAGTTCCTTTTTATTTCACGTACTCGTATATAAAAGGATAAAGAGTTGTTATTCCCATTTAAAAGAAATTATATTTGTACGTTCTTGATATAATTTTCAAAAGTTTTATTTAAATGTGCGATAGGAGCGAAAGTATAAGCACTATTTGTTTTTATTTTAACATTATATTTTATTTACCCCCTTTAGTGGCGGGTCCATCGACCGCGAGACTTTCTTTTGTACACTGAGCTCTAGGGAAATACTAAGTAAGTAACATAATACAATTACCTAGGCTCAAAAATTTTATTAGGCTATCTGTCTATTCACCAAACCAATCGGTGTCGCGTTTGGAATTAAATTCAACCTTCCGTTCCTTCCACTTTAGGTAATCCATTTGCCGAATGGGAGTGACATTACCTTTGATGCCTAAACGGTCCCGGTTCGAGTCCCAGAATGGCATACGTTTGTGTGATGAATACTTGTATTTGTACCCGAGTCATAGGTATTTATATTTATAGAAACATATCTATAAAACATCCTATCCGTTACTAACACAAGCCTTACAGTGTTTCAGCAGAGTAAGTACCTAATAAGAGGTTGTGGTGATAATTTTTAATTTTAATAAAACTTACTGCCAGTAGGGCCCGTTTTTCTGCAATCTCAGAATGTTGTTTTGGCAGATCATGAGTTCGTTTTGTAAATACGTTCTTTGATCGTTCACACGCACGAATAGCTAAAAACAATATATAAGTATTAATCAGTTTATTCTCAAGCTCATGTTAAGGTGATCCTTCCGTCACCTTAATGTGCTTGAAGCTGGGAAACCATACCTTAGATTCAGAGTCCAAGCGCCACTCTTTACTGCGAAGTGTACTAATCAAATCCGTCTTAATTCTCTCAAACCTTTTGACAGTGCGAAGTAACTCAGCCTGAAATTACAAAATGAAATATACGCTTCGGATGAGTACTCACCAATACTACTAGGATTATTAGCAGTGGCGTAGCTAGCATGGGTAGCACCCGGGGCGGATATTGTATATGTCATCCCAAAACTACAAATGTAATAAGCAGGGTTGACACGACCGCCCTTTTTAGGCACAGGTTTTTAAACTTTTGTACTTGTTCTATAGCTATAGACAAACAATATAGGAATGTCAATAACGGAGCTAACTCGGGAGCACAAGTCCTAAGCACAGTGGCTGGTACACCATCTGCACTTGCTTTATTCACTACTACTAGGGACCTTTTTTTCTATTCGGCTTATGTGATCGAAGCGAGCTTTCTTAACAGCCTTTTTGCATGACTTGGCGGGTTTGTTAAAAGCCTAAACGGTTAAAGGTTTGTCCTCTTTCACGCGTATTGCAAGCTTTGCGGGATCGAGTTTCAACCCAGGCTAAATATGCCTTATTTTGACCGCACCCCATCACTCCATTTGGCTTTACACTATATATAAACATAAAGTACTTCATCCCCTGACGAAGCACATTGGTCACTGCATCCGCGTAAGCTGAGGGGTCGCTAGAAAAAAGCTGCCGCCAAGGATAAGTAGTAAAAGCGCATCGCATTTCATCCCAATCTCAAGATTTGTAATCTTGATTTGATTTGTAAGTTTTTAATTGGGCGGAGAACACACTAACAATGGTGGTGTAACCGACACCGAGTCGCCCTTCTTTCTGGACTAGCTGGGTGAGGTCAAGGTTAGCTTTGGTGTTTCATAACCAGTGTGATCGATGAACAAGCTGGGTGAGGTCTAGCGTCAAGGCTATCTTTGGTGTTTCTCAACCATTGTGATCGATTTTCCGATTTTCTCATAAGAGAACAGCCAGTCCTCTTGGTATGCATTAAAATCACCGTAAACCACTAGTTGAGCGGATGGGTACTGAAGAAGGGCAACGTCTGCATTCTGAATAAGCAAGTTGATGAGCCTGGTAGTCTTCGCTATGCGAGCGATAGATACAAGTATAGAAAATTTTCTCTAAACCAGTGTGCACTTTAACCCAGATATAAGAAAGGGTGGGCTCAATACACAAATAAATGTCATCGTGTGCATACATGCTAACACTCGAATGGTCCCTGGAACTAGGTCCTTAAATGACGTAACCGGGATAAGCAAGGTACGTTGCGTCAGTTGGACATTTTATTTATTCTCCATGAGAATTAACAGGTACGGTCTCGAGGTGGTGATGGACGGTGTCGAGATTAGACTGCATACCTCTTATATTAGAGACGTGCACTAGGAAACAGAGGACTTGCGACTGCTGCTGTTTAACCAGTTTCCTGTTCTTACTTAGCAAAGTGTTATGAGCGACGAAGGTGACGAAGGACGGAAATTGAACGAGATGCTGATTACGAGTCAAAAAAGACGAGTCAGAGCCCCAAAACATTTGTAAGTAGCTAGCTCACTACTTGGGCAACCAAACTGTCTCCGGTCAGCCAGCGGAATAACCGCGGCTCTCGCTGCTCTCCGAATTTGGATACCCGATACATTACCGTTACGTATCTCAAAACCAGCCGTTGCAACTGGCACATCTCTGAACCACAAAAGACAGAGAGTACAGAAGTCAAGCTACATACAACGCGCGCTAGAGCAACGCACACATAGACACCGCTCACGGATACAAAATCTCGAGCCCGCTGGGTACAGTGCGAGCGCGAGTGCCAACCGCTGAGGTCGTGTAATATTTTTGTGCAAATATGGAGCAACAAAAAAAAAGTTATTGAAACTGTTCAGTCGATGGATGCCTTAATTCTTCATTAAACTGTCAATTGTCGCTTTTTAAGCTAAAGATGGCACCAAAACTTTATTGACCATACCACCATACAGTTTTGTGGAATTCGTCAGGTCAATGGAGGAACGATTTTGCAACTTTTTCAAGAGAAATTTTTTGAACTGTGAAATCTTAAAAAGTCTCTTAAATGAGGTACAAAGAGGACTTTTTCGATGCCTTGCAAGTGTTTTCCACTAGCTTATTGTAAACATTTGTACATAAGAATGCGAATTTATTATACACTGAAATATAATAATCGTGCATTTCGCCAATGTCGAAATCGTCGTAAAATATTATCTGTTCTAAATCTGTAATATGTATAACAATTATATTAAAATATGATTATTTTAATTATTAGTTTTATTTCTGTTCTTCCTGTTTCATTCTCAACAATCAGTCAAACAACTAGATGCGAGTGCTACTACCACGACAGTTTTTTTATACTTTAGCCAGAGTGGACAACCCTAGCGCGACCGTCGAGAATAGGTATGAAAAATGAAGTACATACATGAGCTTGACTTCTGTACTCTCTGTATTTTGTGTCTGAACCGTCCTTCAATGTGTCTACACCAGATTTCAATATTGTAACACGATTGGTTGGGACCGTTTGGCAATTTTGTCTTACTTTGGTGGTTGTTAACATGCCGCTACAGTAGCCTGAAAGGGTAGTACTACCCAGGGACTACGTATACGACATCGAGGGTTAAATCCCACGGACGCAATTAAACTTGAACCCCCGTTTTACAAATTTTTATAGGTGGTATTAATGATGTTCACGGTCGGGTGTCACTCCTAAGTGGGTGACACCCGGTGCAGGCCGCCCCCGCCGCACCGCCCTAGCTACGCCTCTGACTATTAGTACTTACTGGTGTTAGAATGTCTAAGTTGATATTTAGATCGTCGTGCTTTAGTCGGCAATCTGAAAGTAATAACGATTATAACTAGCCAATTAACAAATTGTGATTATAGAGCACCCGCAGCACATAGATGCTTTCCGGGGTACTTGGTATGGATTGATAATAATACTCTTTCTCAAAAAGGCTGACTAGGTACATTTCCTTTAAGAAACAAACTCTAGGCCCCTGATACTAACCAGGTCCGCAGACTCTAGCATTCTTAATTTTCTCCTTCAAAAGTGGAAGTTGTTCCTTTAACTCGTCAATCGATTCCAATAGCAATTTGTGGCGGTTGCTTTCCTTCACTAAGTCTGTGTCTCCTTCCCAAGAATAGTCACCTTTACGGAGCTCCTCCTGCATACATACTATTTGTTTTTCCATTTCTCCATTCTGCCATGCTGCTGCATCCCTGTTAAAATAAGGATATATAAATAAGTATATAATAGCTTTTTAAAAAGCTTCACCGTTCGTTTTAATATATCGTTTTTAATGTTGAAACATTATTACAAAAAAAGACGCAGATAATAAATTATGGTTAGCCCGTGCCCGCTCTACATCATGTAAGTACCTACGTATAATTAAAACAAAAGACTTGATGAGATAAAACATTGTCGAAGGCAGTAGAATGTATTAAAGCTACCGCGTACTTTACAAAGGAAATCCAGGTGTGTGTATTTAAACATATAGTTGTAGGAAATTGATTTTGTGTTTTAATTATGGGCTTATTTATTTAAAATACCCGCATACGAGATTACTCATCATCAGCCTATTTATGTCCCCACTGCTGGCGCACAGATATTGCTTTAGATTACAATACTGTAGTAGAACGGGCCACAATTCTCCACGCGGATCCCTCTTCTTACTCTGGTAAGGTGCTTACGACTGCAGTTACAACCGGGACCACGGACTTAACGTGACTATTAGCATAATACTGATACTGTACCTACATGCACATAACACCTAGTGTTAATTATTTTATGAGGAAAAGGAAAAATTAAGAAAAACCAAAAATTTTATGCAATTGGAAAAATGAATAAACATCCTACGATAATTAACTCACCTACAAGCCTTTTCATGTTCTAGTTCACTTTTAAGACAGTCGATTTCAGTGTCGTTCATTGTGGCGACTGTTTTTGGTACTGAAATGAAATTATTATTCGTAAAAGGTGCGACCTTGGAGAAGAAATTGATCAAACTTTTATTCACGGACGAAAATCAACATGCAATTTCTACACGTGATGCTTGTTGCTATGAAACAATCAAATAGACAATATTAATTTGCAAAAAAGCAGTCTATAAAAAATATCATTATACTAGAACATGGGGTACCATTTCATACAAGAGATTTTTAATTCTAAAAAACCGCAATAGATGTCACTACCATTAACATTTGTAAATTATAACATTTCACATGTTTAGAAATAAGACGAATTAAGTAGAAATATTAAGATTAAAATAAAGACTAGCATATTTTATATATACAACTTCACATCAACCTTAATTCGACTCCTAAATTTGAAGATATGAAACACCATAAATAATCAATTGAGAATACGAAAGTATATGCTACATGTGACTACATTTCAGCTTACAAAGTGTTTTGCAATTGTGACGCTAGATGGCGATTAACCAAAATGTGATTGGCGCGCGGCTTGCACACATTCGTCGAAACTATTTGAGAGAAGCATCCTATTCTCTTCTAACGACGTAAATAACACAGATAGGTACATCATGTAGGCTCAGCTGGTGAGCTTGCTTAAAAGTTGAATGTTTAAAATTAATTCAGCTTTTACATTCAGTTTTTATTGAAGTTTTCCTTATCTTTTGAAGTTGGAAGAAATCTCCAATAGGAGTT
The DNA here is from genome assembly GCA_927399485.1 of Calamotropha paludella. Classification (NCBI taxonomy): domain Eukaryota; kingdom Metazoa; phylum Arthropoda; class Insecta; order Lepidoptera; family Crambidae; genus Calamotropha; species Calamotropha paludella. Next base: position 10,052,978 of record OV656803.1, on the reverse strand, counting down.
ATCTATGCACAGTGTTTGATGGAAACAAAAAATTTACACCTTAAGGTTTTTGCATAAATCGATTATTTATACCCTAATAAAGGCAAGAGTTCAATTTCCCGATCACTTTTTTCAGTGAAAAACTATATGAAGTAGTAAAGTTTTAAAATTTGCGCATAAAAAAAATTAACAATTTAATTTCTTCAAAAGACGGTTCCATCTCTGTCCATGAGATATTTGCCACTTATAATGGCAATGGATAAGGAATTATTGAAGGCATAATTTCGCAATTTTATTTTATTTATAAGTGTCCTACTTTCTGAGTAATATATATATTTTTAAATTTTTTATTTTATTTTTTTTCTCCAAAAATCGGCAAAAGTGGAACCTGGATTTAGTAAAGAAAGGTTCTAAAAGCCAAATTCTATCACCCATAAAAAATCAAGTCCCACTTTTGCGGTTTTAAGAAGTTATGATAGAATTTACATAAAGGTCAACTTTCATGATCTAGGGTTGTCACAAAGATCAACTATGTGTTAAATGAAAATGTTTCATTTTTAGTTTGTTAATTGATACCGTCAATCAATTGAATAAATTAACAACACTTATAGACGAATACAATATACTTACATATACTACCTACTTAATGTAGATGTGATAATGTAGGAATACTTTATGTATGTTCGACCACATCTTTAATTTTGTACCTTACACGCCAAATGGTCGAAAAAATAAACTATGTTGATTGAAATAATTTAACACACATACACACATCATATACTTTAAACGAGCAATTCTTGCATGTACCTATATAAATATATTGGTATGTAATTGGTTTCTCGGAAACGGGTCTAACGATTGTGATGAAACTTTTGATTTAGAAATTCATTCACATTTAAAATCGATCTAGGTAAATCTCATAACCTGACGGCACCTTATGTGTGCAGCACGTCTACTTTAACTTTTATACAAATAAATCATTTTCGTTTAATAACTACAGGTTGCTTTCATTTGAGACGTTCAAAAAATCTCCATTTTCAGGATCTTCCTCTGCTTCGAAAACAGCAATCGATCTGCATCAATTGGTTGTTAGATCTCGCAAACATCTGAAGACAAGGGAAAACGCTTAGAATGTTTTCGACGTTGGCTGATATTTGCCATAGAAATAAACGGGTCTGACGATTCTAGGGCATGGTGAAAGAGGTCCGTCATTTTTCTGTTCATTTTTCGGCAATTATGCTCTCTGTTTGGACGCCAGAATTTATTTCAGGACTCAGTTGCCTTGTTATGAGGTGGATAGGCTGGGTATCCTCTGCTATTAAGATCTGCCCTTATTTGTTTACATGTTTCATCACTTAACTGTCAATCTATTATCATAATAAGAGCTGCTTTAGGCGTATAAGGTTGTGGCTTTGCCGCTTTAGGAGTAGGCTTAATGTGCCTTTCTACATCGCTCGAAAAAATACTAGTGGCGAAAGCTTTGACAATTTTACCAGTGGCTGAAATGGGCCCGATGAGGTATAGTCTTTGGCTATGTCTCTCAGTAGGTTGGGTAAGCCCCTGCTGAGGTAATACGGTGCCATGGGTCTGTGACCCCGCGAAAAAGTAATTTCTCATACAAATCAATCTAATCAGTCGATCGCATCTTTAAAAAAAAATTGCATTCGATCAGAAAATAAAAGCAAAGTACAAAGTCGTGGGCATAAATCAGTTAACAGGTATGTACCTATTTTTGTAACAAAAAAAAACTTAGAAGTAAGCAGGCATGAACTTGTGTCTAATTGGGTCTCCGAAACACACACAAAACAAACAATTAATAGTTGACACCCAGACCCGGAAACGAAAATCGATGGTCTCGTTTAAAAATAATACACACATAAATATTTTATAAATTTTCGTTCGAGATCAAGTTCGGTGACAACCCTAGCATCAAAATTTAAAAATAAATATCTTCTAATCGCCGCAATAGTGCGACGTGGCTCATTTATCTTTATATATATAATTCTTCTGTGAGTGTGTATGTCACTGAACTCCTCCTAAACGGCTGGACCGATTTGAATGAATTTTTTTGTGTGTGTTCAAGGGGATCTGAGAATGGTTTAGATTCACAAATCAGTCCGGCAGATGACGCTGCAGTCGGCACAGCAACGCGTGGCCGGGTCAACTAGTGTATATATCAGTCTTTGTTGAACACGCATTGGGTTTGGTTGTGCATCTGGTCGCCTAAAGTCAGTGTTTCTCAAAGTTATATCTCATTTTATAAAAGCTAATTCTAATTTGTTATTCACTGATCATGATGAAGTGCGCAGCTTGTGGTGAAAATTTCAATGATGGTGTATTCTGTAATGGCTGCAATAGACATTTGGATTTTGGATGTGCTCATATTGGTGAACTTGTATACCGCAGACTTGGTCGCGATCGCCAAGCCGCTTGGCGTTGTCCCCAATGTAAAGTATCGGTGTCCAGGAGTGTACCCACTACACCCGTTCGCCTTTCCGTCATTACGTCTGACAATACTGGCAATGAGCTTGTGAATGAAGCATCCGGTATTACTCCAACAGCAAGTCCAAGTGATATACCCGAGGGTGCGATTACGATGGAGGTACTGTTTAAAGAAATTCAAGGCATAAAACAGCACTTAAATAAAATACCCCAATTGGTTGTAGCTGTTGAGTCTATAAAAAAGGAACTATCCGATCTTAAATCATCCATTGAGTTTAGCAGCGCTAGATTGGACGAATTTGAAATCAGAGTATCCAAGGTCGAACTTCTGACACCTGAAGTCGATAAAGTTCGCCATCATCTTGATTCAATTACTAAGGATATTGTAACTCTAAAATCAGAAAACATTTCAAGGGAGCAGTGGGCTAGACTCAATAATGTTGAAATTAAAGGCGTTCCTCCGAAAAAGAATGAAAATTTATTTAGTATTTTAGAAAAGATTTCTGAAGTGACTGGATATAATTTTCCGAAGACCCAAGTAAATTATATCGCGAGAGTCCCGACTTACGACTCTGGGAGAAAAAATATCATAGTGAGCTTTATAAATCGCTATATTAAGGAAGAGTTTGTAGCGGCGGCGCGATCCAAGAAAATTATTACTGCAGCTGATCTTGGCTTTGGTGATTCTTCGTTGAAAATCTACATCAACGATCATCTCACATCCGAAAATAAGGAACTACTTTCAAAAGTAAAAACAGCGGCTAAGGACAAGAACTTTCTTTATGTTTGGGTAAAACATGCCAAAATTCATATTCGCAGAAATGACACATCGTCAGTCTATATTATCTCCAAATTAAGTGATTTAAACAAATTAAACTAATATATTTCCTACTAAAAGTTATTATTATACATTATGATACTTGTTTGGCAAACACGTCTATGAACGTAAATAAATTTAAAAGTTTGAGAGCCACTATCTTGCTTATCTTATATTGGAATTTCTTTTGTTCATTATCGATAAGTTCGCTCGCTTTGAATAGGACTTCTTACCTGCTCGCGCGCAAGTGCTGTGATATTTGCTTTGCTACTTGCTCACACTGGTATTTGGTATTTATTGTAACTGCCCGCATATGTTGCTTTTGTTATCTATTTGCTCGTTTAAAAAGACTGATTTACTTAGAATATTCGAATAATGATTGGATTGTTAGTTTTATTTTAGTGGTAGGTTTAGCTACTTATAATTTTCTTTGCATAATAACTACACGGGAATTGTTTTTGGGAACATTATTCTATTTTGCTAAAAATATTGATGGTATATATGTACCATTTTGTTTTATTATCTATTCCTCTAATGTTCTCAGATAATAATAATTTAAGTATTTATTATCAGAATGCTCGTGGACTTCGTTCAAAAACAAATATTTTTTACCGCAATGTATGTTCAAGGTCTTATGCTATTATAGTGATTACGGAAACATGGCTTTTGGATGGTATACTGGACACGGAGTTGTTTGACAGTCGGTATATAGTTTTCCGGCGTGATCGTGATTATGTGGCCACGGACCAGACGAGGGGAGGTGGTGTTTTAATAGCTGTACATCGTAATCTTAATGCTGTGCCGCGATTGAATTATCATTCTACAGCTGAAGATCTATGGTTATCAATCAACATAGGAAAGCGGCATCAGTCCGAATATTCTATTGACTTGTGTGTTTTGTATCTGTGTAAAGAAAGTTTAGGTCTATCTTTCTCTCAACAATTAACAAATTTTTTATCGTCTTTAAATAATATAGTTATTTCAAATCCACTCCATAATTATATAATACTGGGTGATTTTAATTTAAGAAACATTACTTGGACCCCGAGTTTGACGAATGATCTGGCTTTTGAACCGGGTTGTTATACCTCTTTTGATGAAAGAACAATGGCGAATTCCCATACATCATTTTCTTTCATCTAAAATTGATGCGTCTTTAGATTAAAAAATACTAAAATGATCAATCATTAATTCCTGAAACTACGTGTCTTTGAATTTTTTATTTAGGAGGCCAGGAAAAAAAGATATTAAGCTTCAAAGTTTTTAAGATTATGTTACGGTAGTGTTGTCACAAAATCGATTATATCAATCGATTACATTCACTCTGATTAATAAACAAATAGATATTATCAAGACCAACGTGTTTGAAAATGTATCGATTATAATCTGTTATATATGTAGGTAATTAGGTATGCAATGTTGTTGAAATTAATATGTACCTATCGTTTAAGTCGCTGCTGAAGTGTTACCTACTATAGATTAAATTCGATTTTATCGACGTAATCGATATATCTAGACAATTATGGTAACCTTTTCATTTAAATTCAATCAAAGTCTGTTAGAATATCAACATATTTAACCACATTATTAGCAATGCTATCGTTACTCGTTAATAGGTCGCTTAAAATCGAGTGAATGCCATCTTATTTCTGCCTGTTTGTAGCTACTTAAATAATAAGTAGATTTATAATATACTTATTAAGTAGCTGAGTATGTTGCACCTGTTTCACGGGAGAGAAAAAATAGTGTCGCTATTTAACAAATGATAAATAAAACAATAAATATGTTTTTTTAAGATTTATTCCTCATCACTTCTTATAATAACTTCATCTAGAAACTCTGCCGGTGCTGAAATATTTTGCTGATGTCTGGCCCACCCTAAATACCAAACTATGGTCATGACGTGTGCGCAACAGCCTACTGTGCGACGACCAACCAAACAACTACAACAGTATTCTGTTATTCCTGCTCGGCCAGGTATATTATTTTGTAACAAAATATAAACATAATATTGTTTACGCGATATGTGGCGTGACTTTATTTTGCCTCTTATTAAAGTAGTATCATTACCACCTCTAAGAACATATTCACCACGATTAAATTGCTCACTGCAAACTTCTATCCTATATCCACCATGGAAACGTACATGCTCGCCATAATAAGAGCGAGCTTGTCGGATCTGGTATGTTCCCAGGGCGAACAGAATTAGGTCTCTGTGTTCCAATATTGGAAAATATAATATATTGTTTCTGTCAGCAGTAATACTCTGAAAGAAGGATGAATGTCTGTTCATATTAATAGTATCAACCATATTTGCCAGATTATTTACTAAGTTTATTCGCTCTCTAATTATTTGTAGTATTTCATTGGCATATACATTATCTTGAAAGCGAACACCAAACCTATTTAATAGAGCCGCTGCTATCTGAAAGTTTTGCATCATGTGTGGTAGAGACCTATGGCAATATTCTTGTCTGAATAATTTATAACCTCTTTTGAAATGACCATTTACGGCCTCTACCACCCATCTGCAAATTGTAACACAGCGGCTTCTATTTGCTTGATCTGTAGTTAGTTGATGCTCGCCTTCTAATAATGATTCTGGCATATATGTTCTATATCCACATCCCTCTAACAAACCAATACTGTCTCTAAAACCCCTATCCAAAATGAACACATCACCTTCTCTAAAATATGTTCTTAAAGCACAATTCTCATCACGAAATAAAGTCATCATTATGTCAGAATCTGATGTAGTTGCTTTATAAGGGCCATAGCAATCAACAATATATCCATCGCAGGCAACAATCATGAATGGCTTTAGTAAGTTCCTGTATTTATGCAGTGAATAGCTCTGCTTTTGAAACATATAATTTGAACTCATATTTATAAATACGTACCATCACAAATAACAACCGAATTATTTTCGTTTCCATATAGCCCATATGGAATTGTTAAATTATGTTGCAGCAGTTGCTCTCTTGGTAGTTGATGTATTCCTAGATTTCTTGTTACAAAGTCTTGTAGCATTATTTCTTTTACTTTGTCCATCAAAGTCTCCAGTGTTCGACGTAGAACTTGCACTAATGTGGCAATTCTGTCATCCGAATCACCAGTCCTCATTTTCAGCAAAAGAGCTGCTAGGCCCAAGCACCCTCTTCGTACCTCATTTACTCTAGGTACTTCTCGTATTAAATCATTGTATTTTTCTTTTGTCACTCCCAGCCAATACTCAAATACTCTGTCATCCATTTCCAGCACATTTTCGAAATCCAGTGTTGGATTAAAATAATTAACAAATGAAAATACATGTTGTATTTGCTCAGCAGTAAATGTATGCACACTATTTTCAGAATCATATAGGGTCTCCCATAGGTTACTTATCAAATGCTCACTACAAACACGAGCTCTTACTGGCAGATAATAATTGTGATTGCTAAGTACAATGGCACGCAGTTTATCAGTGATACTGCGTAGTGTAACACTTTCACAGTTTGGAAATATACAACGATTGTTGCTGTTGGCTGCTCGTCTATAATTTGGTAAAGATATCCCAGTATTTGGTGTGTGATACTCTTCATTTTGTAAAGCAGGCTGCACTACTTCAGCATCCACCTCTGCTACTTCAGCCTCCTCTCGAGCTCGGTTGACATCATGAATGTTGATGCGGCGAGCCTCTCTTTGCGTGCGTAGCCAGCATGCATGACACACTCGGTCAGATTAAGTTATCTGGAATTAAATATTTTTATATGGTCATTTGAGATTAATTAAACAATAATATGTAGGGAAGTCTACAGTAGTTCTCCATTAACAAGCTTTAATATTTAAGAAAAAAATCTGAACCTTAATGCACAACACCCCACACACACCCACCAACTGTATGCAACCAAATCTATTTGTGTGAAAGTGTTAAACATCATTGGCAGCCACTGACATACTTCTATATATATTTATATATATATATATATATAAGTAAGCTACCTATATGCGTGCATGCAAGTGCGTAATGCACTTATGATCATTATGCCTAAAGGGAATGTCCAAAACCATGTTTAAAAGTCATGTAACTAAAAATGACACAGTTCACTTTCATGCCTACAAGGCATGAGACAGTTAGGTAAGAGAAATTACAACTTGTTAGCCCATCACTCTCTTGTTGAGTATTTTAACATATTAAACTTAGTCGCCTATTAAGAAACCTAGATAGGATAGAGGTTAGGTTAATTCCTTAATTCAAAATGATAACCATAATATCTATAAAAGATATATTATTAGTGTGAATTACTTTGTTTGTCCAACATAACTCATATTAAATAAATAATACCAGTCATGACATACCTGTCTCGGTGTAGTTCTGCTCTCTATAATGCCAAACATTAACTGATGCAGTTCATTAGGGTTCTCTCGCAATATTCTATCACTTTGTCTTTGCAAAGTGGAACAACCGCATAAGAAGCACACGTTAGTGTGACCTCGGTTACTTTGTTCAGGCTGTTGGTCATCACTGCCTGAGACTTGATGTAAATGTTGATTTACAGCAAACATTGCAAGGTCTCTGCACGCTTGACAAACAAAGTCATCTTCAGTAATCTGAAATAACAAGAAATTATATAGGAAACTACTTAACTACAGGTGATTGTACTTATTAGAAAACAACTATAGATTCTTGGTGTAGAAACTGGTGTTTCGGTTGGTGGGTCATTCTGTTTAGTATTTTAAAAAAGTTGCCAGCTTACAATGTTTGACAGAATGAATGTGCTAATCTTTAGAACCACTATATAGATTTAAAACTTGTTTTCACTGTCATGGTCATGGATTCTTGAGGAAGTTAATTGGCTATATAATATAATTGGTTTAAAACATAAATATATTAAATAGTAGTTGAGCTTGAACAATATCAGTGAATCAGTTTAGAAAAAATGCTCAATGTAGCATGCAATTCGGGGCTGGCGGCTGCTATATAGTGTTATTATATGGAACTTCAGAGCAAATAAATATGTACTTACAATTTGCGGGTACACCCAGTTACAGAGTAATGTAGTAACTCTTGTATCAAGTTCCAAAGCACGATATCGGCGCAGTGTATTGACGCATATGTTACAATTAATACATTGAATTCGCGTGAGTCTTCTTCGATATTCCATCGTGGCGGAACGATAAAACAACTCCGTTAGCAACAAAATCCAAATAATGAGGCACAATCGTAGTCCAAAATGAAAAGAGTACTGTCGTCAGGTGTAGCAGTATCGGAATCCTTGGGCACGCAATAGTCAAAACAGAAGAAAGAAGATATTCGTAAAGTCCGTAGGCAGTCCAAGTCAAATGAAAATCAGGAAAGTCGAGACACAATGAAAACACAACACAGGCACAGACGGGTCAGACGGCATGTGTTATTTTATTTAACCGTGATTTAAATCAATAAGTGTTGCCATAACAATGTTGCAATAAAAGAAGGAAACACTACATATTTCTTAATATCAGTACTTGATTAATTTTTAAATAACACTAAGTATAGTATAGATATAGATGATATAAGTAAATAATCAAATGAACTTATCGGGATATCATGAAACCGATTTTTACATAACTCGAACAATTATAATAAAATGGCAACACGAAAAAAAATGGTACCTAGCGGAATTTCGGTGTTTCATTTAACAATCAATGATATGTCCCAAAAAGCAGTGTTTTTTATTCTGGCTCTTACTAGTTATAACCTTTTGCTGTAAAAATGTAGAAAAATATTTCATTTCCTTCTGTAAAAAGTATATTTCAAGACGCTCGAAAATATCTCAAAGAATATTTCGCCATTGTTCTTTCACTCATTGACGAAGCTAATCTACTGGGTTTGCGCCAATATAATGGTGTTTTAAATAGTTTTGGCAGAATCCTTGATTTAGTTTTCTCTAATATTCCAATCAGCGTAACTGACTGCAGTAGCGATGCACTGGTGCCAATAGATAACCATCATGGTGCTTTAAATCTTAGTGTTTCTCGTTTGAATAATAAATTCCTCAACTCTGCGCCGCGTACAAAATTTTTGTTTCAACGAGGTGACTACAACTTAATAAATAAGGAAATTTGCGACATTGATTGGGACAGGGAGTTTTCATGCCGGAACTTGGATGAGTCAGTTGATTTCTTTTATTTTACTATCAATGAGCTTATAAAAAATCATATACCGAGTAAGCTAGTTTCGGATAATACCTATCCATCATGGTATACTGCGCCGTTGAAAAAGCTTCTCAAAGAAAAAGCTAAGTACTTACGCAAGTTTAATATATACGGAAATAGAGCTGACGAATATACCTACAAGTTACTTCGTGAGAGATTTAAGACGTTAGAAAGTTCTTGCTACACCGCCTATATGCAATCAGTTGAAGCTTCAATAAGGAAAGACCCTAAGCGTTTTTGGTCTCATACTAAAACTAGATCCAAGTCTTCAGGGTTGCCTCGTAATCTTAAATATAATTCCGTTGAATATAACGACGGCGAGTCTATCTGTCATGCTTTTTCAAACTTTTACAAATCATCCTTTCTCGATAATAATCAGTCGCAAGCACCTAGAATAGACGATCTCTCATGTCGTAACACCACAGTTATTTCTTCTGTTACTATATGTGAGAAGGAGGTGCGTCGTTTACTACGAAGCCTGGACCCATCTAAGTCTGCTGGCCCTGATAAATTGCCATCTAGTTTCCTCATCAGCTGCTGTGAAAGTCTTGTAAAACCTCTAGCCCTCTTATTCGGGAAATCTGTTGATCAATGTCATGTACCTGACATCTGGAAGCGCGCTTTTATCACCCCTGTCCACAAGAAAGGCCCTAGGTCAGAGGTAGTGAATTATAGACCTATCTCTAAGCTGTGTATTGTGGCCAAAATCTTGGAGAAAATAGTCCACAGTCAGGTGTATTCAGCTCTCTCACCCAGTTTCGGCCGATTTCAGCATGGCTTCTTGAAGGGACGCTCTACGGTTTCCAACTTGGTCTTACTAAATGAATACCTTACAGCAGCGATGGATGAAAGATGCCAAGTTGACGTCATCTACACCGATTACAGTAAAGCATTTGATCGAATTCCGCATTGTATCCTTATGGACAAGCTTAGACTGATCGGTATACATGGAGACTTGCTGCGTTGGTTTGCATCATATGTCGAGAATCGTTGCCAAGCTGTTGTGACCAACAATTACATCTCTAGTTGGGTTCCAGTCCCTAGTGGTGTTCCGCAGGGTTCGTTGCTCGGTCCTCTGATGTTTGTCATTTTCATAAATGATATCGACATCTGCTTCCAAACAGCGAATCTTCTCTGCTTCGCGGATGATATGAAAATATTTGCCAGGATTCGTTGCCAGGCTGATGCTTACTTATTGCAACAGGACCTAAAGCGACTGGAAACGTACTGTGATAATAATAAATTAGACCTCAATTCTGCTAAGTGCTCAGTCATGTCCTTCAGTCGTAAGAAGAATATAATTCAGTTTGATTACACTCTTGAACAACAGTGCCTTCAGCGCGTATACTCCATGCGAGACCTCGGCGTGACGCATGATTCAAAATTACTCTTTGATGTGCATGTGAACGTCATAGTTTCTAAAGACATGAAAATGCTCGGATTTTTAATACGAAATTGCAAGGATTTCACGGATATTAAAACGTTTAAGATACTATACTGTTCACTTGTACGCAGTAATTTGGAATATGCTTCTCAAATTTGGAACCCCAGATACTCCGTTTACATTGATAGGCTTGAGAATATCCAGAGAAAGTTTATGAGATATATTTGTTACCGAACTAAAATACATTATGATTCCAGCGATTACAATAAACTTTGTGTGAAACATCATCTCCTTTCATTAGAAAATCGTAGACTCATAGCGGATATAACATACCTAATCAAAATATCATCAGGAGTTATTAATTGTCCCGAGCTTCTCTCTCTTTTAAATTTTAATGTTCCCAAAAAAACTCTCCGCCATTTTAATGCGTTCTACATCCCCCATTCCAATACCAACTATAGGCAAAACTCTTTTATATTGCGTGCGAGCAAGTGTTTCAATGCGTTGAGCGAAAAACTTGATATGGATCAATTCAATTCTAGCTGTGGCAGTATTAGACGTAACCTTACAAAACTGTTAACCATCGAGTACTAATTTTCTATTATGTTGAGTCACCACGGAACCCGTGATTTTAATTGCTTTTTAAGAAATAAAATAATCCTTCCTCCCTAGATGTAAATCCAGATATTTGCATGTTCAATATTTTTTTAAAGTCTGTGTTTAGTTGTGTGAATCTGTAATTGGTGTACTGTTGCTAGTTTAAATGTTATCCATATTTTGTTAACTGTTGATTCGCCTGTAAAATAATAATAAAAAATTAAATTAAAAAAAAAATATTAGTATTTCTATCTAAGTTGTAGGTTCCACTTTTTCGTTTTTAGGGCGAAAAATAATAAATACGAAATACAGAAAAAAATGCTGCTCCAAAACCAAAGCATTTTAAATCTAAAGAAACGGGTTTTATGCGTGTGATTATGTCCGATTGACACATATTTATTTGTTGTCTTTTATCTACTCTCGCATCGTAAAATTAAAAATATAAAACTGAAAACGAGTTTATATTGACGAACTTTACAAATAGTATATCGAAATGAAATTATATTATATAACACTAACAATATAATTATATTATATTCATTATAACACTATTTCTCTAACAAAATCTACTATATAAAAATAAGTCGGGTTTTCCTTCCTGACGCTATAACTCCAGAACGCACGAACCGATTTCCACGGTTTTGCATTCGTTGGAAAGGTCTCGGGCTCCGTGAGGTTTATAGCAAAGAAAATTCAGGAAAAATTTCAACAGAAAAGCGGGAAAATCTTTTTTCACATACAGCGCCATCTCTGATATATAGCATGTACTACAAACCAATATTTTAAGTAGATGGCGCCGTGCGCATACATTGTTTGACAGCTACTCATTGTTCTCTGTTCAGTTAATTTCATGTGACAAACCGGAATGGCAGAAGCGTGAACTACCGCATGCTCATATCCAAATTTGGTTGCTGAACAAATTACATTCAAATGAAGTGGATGACATCATATCAGCTGAAATTCCTGATCCAGTCACTAATCCCCATCTACACGACATTGTGACGACACAGATGGTGCATGGACCGTGCGGTGCATTAAATCCATTATCGCCTTGCATGGCAGATGGAAAGTGCACAAAACGATATCCGCGACCGTAAGTTGCTGCAACAGTCACAGGGAACGATGGATATCCAGTTTATCGTCGGCGTTCAAAAGAAGATAATGGTCGAACTATCAAAGTTAAAGTTCAAAATCAAGAGATTGAGATCGGAAATGAATTTATTGTACCATATTGCCCGCTGCTATCACGAATTTTCGAAACACATGCAAACGTTGAGAGATGTCATTCGGCCAAATCAATCAAATATTTGTGCAAGTACGTCACAAAAGGCAGCGAAGGCTGTGATTGGTATTGCGTCGGAAAATGCGAATGACAAAATCAGCAACTTCCAAATGGGCAGATACGTCAGTACTAATGAAGCACTGTGGCGATTATTGTCATTTCAAATTCATGAAAGATATCTCACAGTTGTACATTTAGCAGTGCATTTGGAAAATGGCCAAAGAGTTTACTTCACTGAGGCTAATGCGGCACAATGAGCTGAGAAACCACCATCGACAACATTGACTAGCTTCTTTGCAATGTGTGAAGCGGATCCATCCGCAGCGACGCTGATGTACGTTGAAATGCCTAAGTATTACACTTGGAATCAATCAACAAAGAAATTCCAACGTCGCAAAAAAGGAACCCCAGTTCCAGATTGGCCGCAGGTGTTTTCCACTGATGCACTAGGTCGCATGTATACTGTTCATCCTAGAAATGATGAATGTTTTTATTTGCGACTGCTGTTGGTAAATGTACGTGGACCAAAATCATTTGCGCATTTGAAAACTGTGAATGGCCACCAATGCCAAACATATCGAGAAGCATGTCAACTATTGGGTTTGCTGGAGAACGATTCTCATTGGGATTTCACACTTGCGGATTCAGTTGTTTCATCAAATGCGTACCAAATACGAACGCTGTTCGCAATTATCATCACCACATGTTTTCCTTCACAACCAATTCAGTTATTGAACAAATACAAAGACGACATATGTGAAGATATCTTGCATCGCTTGCGCATTCAAACGAATAATCCTGACATCCAAATAACCGATGAAATCTACAATGAAGGATTGATTCTGATTGAGGATCAATGCTTGACTATTGCAAACAAGCTACTGATTGAAGTAGGAATGATTGCGCCAAATCGATCGATGCACGATGCATTCAACCAAGAATTAAATCGAGAGCTGCAAAACAATGTTGATACATTGCAGGAATTCGTTCGAAATAATGTGCCGTTGCTGAATGAACAGCAAAAACAAGTATACGAAACATTAATGCAAGCGGTGGACAATAATACTGATGGTCTTTTCTTACTGGACGCACCTGGAGGAACAGGGAAAACATTTGTCATTTCATTGATTTTGGCCACTATTCGATCAAGATGTGACATAGCTTTGGCGTTAGCATCATCTGGAATTGCGGCGACTCTTCTAGATGGCGGTCGTACTGCACATTCTGCGCTTAAGTTGCCACTCAATTTAAACACAATTGATACTCCAACATGCAATATTTCCCGATCCAGTGCAATGGGAAAATTGTTGATGCAATGCAAGCTCATTGTTTGGGATGAGTGCACAATGGCACATAAGAAATCACTTGAAGCACTTAACTTCACACTGGATCTAGCGAAATAACAACATCTTTGGCGGCTTGATTATATTGTTGGCAGGCGATTTCAGGCAGACGTTGCCAGTAATTCCCCTGGAACGCCTGCAGATGAATTGAATGCTTGCCTGAAGGCATCACCTTTATGGAATAACGTAAAAACATTATCGCTAACCACTAATATGAGAGTTCAAGTTCAAAATGATCAAAGTGCTGCACAATTTTCCAAACATTTGTTAGCTTTTGGAAATGGAAAAGTCCCAGTTGATGCGACATCTGGATTAATTACTCTTACCAATGACTTTTGCCGATTTGTAGACTATCAATTAGCTCTTATTGAAAATGTTTTCCCAAACATTAGTGAGAATTATCAGAATTATGCTTGGTTAAGTCAACGAGCAATTCTTGCCGCAAAGAATAATGATGTACACGCACTGAATTTCACCATTCGATCAAAAATTTCTGACGATTTGGTGACATACAAATCCGTTGATTCCATAACAAATCCCGATGATGTAGTAAATTATCCAACGGAGTTTTTGAACTCTCTGGAGTTACCAGGATTTCCACCACATAACTTGCAACTCAAAGTTGGTACAGTTATTATGATATTGCGTAATTTGAAACTACCGCGACTTTGCTTTTCACTTTCATTTACTTAGAGAAGTTCAACTAAATAACACTTCATTTTTGTAATCGAAATGAATTCATTACTGTTGTGAAATGAAATAAATTTTTTCCTTTTCAAATATAAAACAAAAAAAAATATTTCTTCTTCTTTTAATCACCAAACGAAATGTTACATAAAACGAAGCCATCTGGTGGCGAAACGGAGTTCGCCGGGTTTGCTAGTTTGATATATTTAATGTATGAGATGAGATTAGATAAAGTAGTGTATGAAACTGCACATAACTAGGTTTTACACACTCGTGTGTTGCTTTTAAAAAACTCACACTCGTGTATAATACCCCTCATTATGTACCAGTTTCATAAACTACTATTCTATTCACTTTCTATTCATTTTCTAAAAAAATATTTTAGATTTCATAGGTCAAAGGTCACGATAAGTTCATGATTTTTTTTCTCAAAAAGTATTTGAGTTAGACTTTTGGGAATTGAACTCATACCTTTTTAGGATATAAATAATCTATTTATGTAAACACCGGAAGGCGTAACTTTTTTTAGTTCTGTAAAACACTGTGCTATGTTAGGTGGTTAGACCAATCGCAAATTAATTAGTAGGCCCAATCATGAAATCCTGAAACCCTTTAAGATGGTTGCAATTTTATCGACGAATTAAATAACTGTGTAGGTACGTATATGTGATAGTGACAAATGTATAGTCCATCAATAAAATGCAACCATACCTATTACGGCCACGGGGGTTTTCAGTAACAACTGCACCAGTTACTATTTAAAATACCTAAATCTCGATAGGTGTGCCTCTAATATTTTATTTCCCTCGATTTCTCCAGGATCACGTCACCTGGCCCCAGGGGCGTGCATTGGTTTTCCAGCGCGGTGGGCACTGTAGATCTAACAAGTCGTAGTTGCGCTTATCATTTAAAATTTCCTAATATTTGGTAGGTAATATGGATATAAATAAATTCACCTACCACTTTTTTTGCAGGGTTTTTCAGGCTTTTAGAAAAGCCGTTGTTGTTGTTATAAGTTTTTTGTCACTTCACATCATCACTCACGATTTACGAATAGCGGGTATAAATAATTATACGAGTAATAATACACTGACTGAGGTAAATTGAGTAATCTTTTCGTATTACTTATGTATTATATTTCTAAATTTTATTTTATTTATAAACAAGATCAACTCGTCTGTCTTTTTGTAAAAAAATTTCTAGTACGTCATTTACTAATGCTTGTCGTATTGATCATGTTTCTTAGCAAGGTTTGTTAAATTATTAAAATCACCGTAACCAGTGTCATTCCACACCGTCTTTGTTGTAGAAAACAAAAGACAGGGAAAGCAAAACAATAAATTCGAATGGCGGCAACCAGCTAGCCGAGTATAACTGTCGTAATATTTGGTATTGAAATGTCTGATATTTTTACCTTTCCGTTGAATAAGCTCGATATTTGGAGTTGGTCTAGTAAAAGAAACGATTTTTAATTTATCTATGAACGTAAATTGTCCGAAAGGATAGGTACGTAGTTTTTGTACACAAATCGAATCCTTACAATCGGCACACTGTAATTTCTCCATTATTAAATACCTAACTTCGATACTTATTTTTAACAAAAAACACTCATCAACATCTTTTTTCTTTACACACAGTACACTACAAACACTCACACAGGAAATTAACAAAAAACAACAAAAAAATACTATCTTAATAGATAATATTGTAATGATATTACTAATGTAATTAAATTATCGGTCGTGCGCGCGTGATAAAGCCAACTATAATACAAAAACACGAACTAAAGGAAGGAGGCACTTTTCGGCGGCATTGTTACATTTTTCATCACTGAAAAAAATAATGGTTCGAATAATCAAAATTATGTTAGAGGGTATCAAGAAACTTGTTTATATACGAGCGCACAAAGCAACATGATTCTAGCAATAAGTTGTGCTTGATTAACACGTTAAGTGCGTTACCGGATTAATATAGCCGGTAATGAACCTTACCGCTGTGCGAACGGCAAAAACGAGTTTTTCTCGCTCGTGCGGCGTCATTTTAGGTACGATATTCTGTGAGTTGAAAGGAGACAAATACATATGTTTACTTCTTATTTTAATACGGTGTTAATATAACAAAAATAAAGTCCATGGCATATTTGCCCTGTACGCACAGAACAAAAACACTTTGCATTCAGTGCGTTACCGGACGGATACGACATGTTTGTGCATGTCCGGTATCGCGCTGGTGGTGATGCCATTTGCGTTGGTGAGAATCTGACCTTGATTACCGTTAGGCGTTTGTCGATAGTAATTGTATTTTCCCTCCATTTGTTTACGAAACAGTTACGAATTTGAATTCACAATGAAAAGCCCCCGAAAAATGTTGGCGCGTATTTTCGAAGAAAAAAAGCAAGATAATTAGGTATACCACATCCGACCACGAAAACAGTAATCAAAAGATTTTCCCTCCTGGTAACAAAATCAAAATTTAGATGATATAATGATCCCATCACGTTTAATAAAACCGAAAACTAATGATGATTATCCTTAATGGGACCTGTGTTGTTAATGCTTAGATCATCCATAACAATATTACTAACAAAAAAGGAACATTAATAGATTTTGTTGAATCTATTTTACGAAACTTTACTGGGCATACATTTTACGCTGATAATAAGTCTTCAGTAATAAAAAAATAAATATCACACTTTAGAGAAATCACAAAAAGAAAATAATGCACACTTTGCTAACAAGAATTACGCAAAACAATGACTAGCCGAGAAGCTGATAAAAAAGTGACAAAAGTTAAATTGATGTGTTGAATGTCAGAAACTTTTTGCCTTAATTGTTTCAACAAATCTCATGAAAATATTAATTAGTTTTCTTTAAAAATAAAAAAAATATCGGTAAATATTTGTTTTCTTACAAACACTGGTTATCGATAATCAGAAAATTTTCATACTTTATGTGCGCTACATGACATATAAGTCCGGTAAGACGTTTATATCTATATATCAAAAATTACTTATCAAATTTTGCAACCAAGAAAAACCTATATAGTTCAAGGTTTTAAGATGTCGATAAAAGTAATAAAATTGCCAGAAAGTAAAAATTGCATGAGAAATACAAGTTGAAAAAAAAGTCATGTACCGGACTCATTAGCCATGTTTCGCACTAGAAAAATTAACAGTACATGGCAATATCGTCTTGTATCGCACCAGTAGAAATATTGTCTTTTTGAGCTCCGCAGTGAACGTGTTAAGCGACGTGAACAAGCAATCTTATTGAAATCAAACAAGTATTTGTCAACTGCATCAAGTATGGTTATTATGGCTATCACAAAAGCTTTATGGATTTTACAAAGGCTTTATAATATTTATTACGCTTTAGTCGTCCCTATCATGTCATACGTTTAATTTTAAAAATTAATTTGTGCCATTTACAAAGCACTTGATAGTTTTTAATAAGTATATGATTGATTGGCTAATGGTTGGTAATGAATGCAAACAACTAATTATTAAAATTAACAATATTTTACATTTAAGTTAATATTTATCTTTTTTATAACAATCAAGTTATCTTTATAGAATTAACCAAGATCATATTCAATTCAATTATTATACCTAATTATTGAGCTTTAGGTAGGTACTTCATGTGGATAAGGTACTGTAATATAGCTAGCTATAGATATGGTTGAGTAATTTTAATGTTCAAATAATTTGTATAAGACACTTTTTAAAGTCTTATCAGCTTATGACATTTGTTTATTTGGACATTTCTATTGCTCAACAAATCTAGCGCTTTCAATACTTAAAAACAAACTATGACTGTCATAATAATTTATTTAATAAATATATTTTAAACATAACACTTACACTACACTTTAAACATGTATTTGTCTTATAGCTACTACTTAGCCCGACAAACATCTCGAATAATTTATCACTACCATGACGTTAGTTGAGCAGAAAATAAATGTCTTTTTATTCTGTTGGATAAGGTTTCTTTTGCAATTAAACAAATTGGTACAACTTCAATAAATTAATGTTGTTTACCGGATTCTGTAATTCACATTTAAAAATAAACACTGCAATATATCTATTATTCTTAAGTAAGCTAGGTACCAATATAAATCTATAAGTGGTGCCATCAAAATGTTTATATGATTGCTATTTTTACAACACAAACTTAACACTATTAATTATATTAATCCTATTTAGTCTCGTGACTAATGCAACAATCAACACTACAAAAAAAATGAAGTCTGATTTCAAATTAATAATTACAAAAATATCTCTTAATATAAAAAAGCTACCAATTGATTTAAGGTGATGGTATAGGGGAGTAGTGTGTAGAGCTTGTTGAAGAAGACTTGCCGGGCAATGCAACAATACTTGGGTTGATTAATTCTGGTAAACTCAATACAGCTGCAAGCTTTTTCTCTTTTCTATCTAAATCTGAAATTAAAAAATATTTTTTATTTTCACTTATAAAACACAAGCACCAACATTAATTATCCTTATGATACCTATTGACATTCTGTATGATGATTTTTCATATTTTAAGAATTGTTAAAATGTAATTATTGTACATAAAAGAGTCAAAACTCACCATCTCCTAAATGAATGATGTCATTGTGATAATAATTTTAGATTTTTTCTTTCTCAAAAGTTCAGTTAATTTGTTTTTACACTGGGAATATACAAATATATTTGTTCATGTATTTTGAATGTAGATTATTGAAGTTGTCTACAAGCTGAAACAAAAGAATAGTAAATGTACACAGTATGCAAGTACATATCATTTGAAATAACCATAGATCAAAATTCATTTTAATTTAATGCTCAGAGTAAACAGGACTGGAGTAGCCTTTGCCTAACATTACCCCTCTGCCAAATGCACAAGCGTCGGAATCCTGTGCGTTATATAAAACTAGTTGAGCCGCCATTTTAAAACCACAATAATCAGAACGTCTTACCGTGCAGAGCTCCCACGAAAATGCCTGCCTGTGCTGTTTTCTACTGTAAAAAAAATTCGAAAATATCTGGTATGCAAAAAGATGGCGTCACCTTTCATTTGTAAGCATAATTTTTAGGTTTTGATTATTATTTAATTCATAATTTCATGTTTTAGCAAACTACAATTTCAAATTTCGCGCTTAAAGTTCGTTTGATGACGTCATGGCTGCACTCCCCACGAGACTACCTAGGGTTGACCATTATCGCATTTCAATTAATTAAGACAAAAATTAGAAATAGTTTGTTGGTAATAAATAACTGTAATTTTGTATTAATTAATTACCAATTATAATTTCGTTTTAACAATGTACGTTGCGTGTTTATTTTTAGTTCAGTATTAAGTACATACCTACAATTTTGCGGCTGCTTGAAGCCTATTCTTTGCTACACAACATGGAAATATAAAATAATAAATAAAATAATTAATTAAAATAATAATCAAACTATTTGCCCTTTTATTCATGCTGGGCGGCGCTCATAAACATTAAGAGTACTAATGCTGTATATACCTACAGTGTCCCTGACTTCATAAAAAAGCACGGTTAAAAGGGTACCATCGCCTAACCAGCACACCCGATCATTTCCGAGAAACCAAAATTTTTTTTCGAGCCACAGGACAAATAGTTTTTATTTTGAAATCAGCAACCCTTATTAATTTGTACAATATTAATTTGCACAATAGTGATGTCAACTTCATCGATATTGTGATTTTACGAGTGAGTAATGAATGAGTGAATGAATGCTTTTTCTTAACGATACTAAAAAACAGCTTAGATAAATTACAGTTTGTTTCAGTAATTATTACCAGGTATTAATGATGATTTCAAATAAGAATAAGATATGTGATTTTGAACTGATGACGCCGTATGTAAAGTGCGGAATTATACTATTTACCTGCGATATTATACATACGAGAATAAAACTGTAAAGATATAGAATAAAACAGGTCAAGTCCACCTTAAACCAAATGGCTAGTAATGAGAGTAGAGGAAGCGAAATCACTAATTTTTGAACATTTTGTCTGTCTGTATGTATGTTTGAGCACGCATCACGCAAAAACTACTCGACGGATTTTGATGACATTTTAGTATGGTAATAGCTAAATGTCATCGTCAACATTTAAGTTAAGTTTTTTTATTAATATTGTAGCATTTATAGCTCTTTTTAAAAACCGGCTTGTCCAACTGCAATACTTCAAGATACTAGGAGTAAGGTATGTGGTGCCAAAAGTCATTTGTACATAAATGAAAGCTATTGGAAGATAGTATTGCAGTATTAAAATTAGAAATGATCGGTATGTGTAGTTCAGGCAAATATACTCTGCCCCTAGGCGGTATACTAATTGTTGGTATTTATACTTTAAGCTTTGACATGCCCGGAAACATCTAATTTTTCATATCCAGTTTTCCTAAAGAATACAGCATACGAAAAAAATGGATTCATGCTTGTAATAGGTAATAGGGCATCTTGGGCTTCTTCAAGAACAAGTACTATATTTTCCATACATTTTGAGCCGTCTCAGTTTCAAAAATTATTTAACAATAGAAGAAGATTAGTTGCCCATGCTGTGCCAACGTTATGCTTGAATGATCCTCTTAGTTTATTATATAACTAGTTATGTTTCAAATAGATATTAACAGTTTTAGTTTATTACATTTAAATGTATTAATTTTAGGTTAAAGAATAAGTTGAAAAGGAAATACTTGCAAAAAGTGATGTAAGCAAATTGCAAAAAAATACAAATAATCAATCGGTCAAAGTAAAAATCTGAGAATTATAACTATATACGCTTTGTTAAAAATAATGTTTCAGAGTTCCTCTTTTCCATTATGGTTATACGCGAAAGGGTCCACAGTAAATTCTATATATATAATAACACCTATTGTAAATATCTCTTAAATGCAATAAACTATTAAGTTTCAATTTGTATTTTATGGATGTAGCCTTCGAAACTGACTGTTGTAGCGTGTAATATCATCATTAATTTAATTTAATTTTTAATACATAATGTAGGAATACTAACGCAAAGTTAATACATTCATTCATTAAACGAAACTGATTTATCGATATCGATATTCTCGTGCTATGTCATGTCACTTCTCACACAATGACATTCGTGTGTTTGAATAGAACGTTAACACACTATTTTAGGCACGTGTGCGTGTATTTTAAATATGTTTGTCGTATTATGCATGTGTGCGTTTGTAAACACGCAAAGAGTTTTTGTTCCTGTGTGCTGGCATTGAATGTAGTAGTAACCTCACCCCCCGCAAAAAATGGCAGAAAAATATGTACGAGAAATTGACTAATGGCTACTCCAGTCCTGTTTACTCTGAGATTTAATGTAATCTAGTGTAAATAGTATAATATATTTATGGTTGTTGGAGTTGAAGGAGGAAATGTAAGCTAGTTCAAACATTTTACTAGAAATAAAAGAGAAAAGGCAATTGAGTGATGAGTACTCAAAAAGAATTAAAATCGGACCAGTTCAGCAAAAGCTTTCATGTGTCAAAATAATCGAAAGAATACATAATAAATAAGGGAATTCCCTTTATGTTCAATTGATCATAAGAAACACTTATGTTACTAGTTTAGGTAAAACACACTTTTAAGACAAAGAATCATTGAACATAAAGCATCAATCTTATATACCTACTACTTATTTATTTCATTTCAATGGTTTCATAATTATATAATAATTCTTAATATGTTGTTAGTTTATAAGGAATATCTTTATATGCCATATTGTTGACTAAACATGTTTGGCTAGTTTTATTATTTAAATGACTATTACACATTCTATGTTTACAAACAAAAAAATATATCATAATAGATACTCACCAATTTATATCCATGAGGTTTTCATAAGGCAGAAAAGTCTAAACTATTGTTCAACTGAATATTCCGCCAAATATTTAAATCGTTTCGTTAAACAGCAACAACAGCATTTAAGCCATACAAAGTTTCTTCTTTTTATCACTAGTATTTTGCATAATAATACTGAATAAAGGTTGGTTTGGATTTTTCTGCCACTTGAATGGTCTCTGCAGCTTAATTGCCTTCAGTTAATACTTTACTATCCTGCAATAAGATAGGCCTTACAATCTTGGATCCTTGATAGGTTAAAAACATTGATGATGGAAGAGCTTTGCATGTAAGTAATTACGCTTAGAGAAAAATCTGCTGAAATATTCAAATTACCGATGGTAGCATTACATGGTAATATCTGCTTGCTACACTTTCCAGGATCTTAAAAAAGGTCTCTTGGTCCTGGTTGAGGAATAAGAAATAGGAATGCTTGAATGTTTATTCCATTTTGTGCAAAATTATATTATTAGATTTTCTTACCTACTTCTGATTTATATGGTACAAAACACTTAAGAAATCGACAATTGCAGATTAATAGAGATATGATTTAGTGCGTATAAAAGTATAGGTAGGTACTTACTAACGACGACAGCTCGAAATTCCGGGAGACCCTAAGCCTGGGGAAGATCTAGCACGTCATCCACGATAAAAAAGCAGTAAACACAGTCCACAAACCTTCGAAAACGACATCAAACACATTACAGGTCAGTTAACTAAAGCTGGCACGTTCACAGTACTCACACTTATGCAATTTCACTATACAGTATGTTTAAAAATAAATGATTTTGATTCATAAATGTAGGTAAATTAGAGTTCGTTTTTTAGTAAAATGGGTGGGTTGTAAATAAATTAATACAAATATTCGTGTTACTTGTTTATATTATGATTATTACATTATTGCTTTTAATCAGAATCGTAAATTAAATCTTCTACCCCACTCAAACTGTCATCGCTCGAAGAACTTGATGTTTCGCCGTCGGAATTTCCTACTGTTATTATAAATGAGTCAGTGAAATTATCCACTTTTGGTTCCAGTTCAATATATCGTTCCTCATGTACTCGCGTCTTTCTCGAAATGTCACTAAACATATCCATAGTAATAGAATCGGCTTCTTTTCTAAACAATTCCTCCACAGTTGTCAAGTTAAACTTAACATTTTGTGATGCAACTTTCCCTTTAATAATACCCCACAGTAACTCTATGGGATTCAGTTCTGGGTGGTAGGGTGGTAGGCGTAATACACTGTGTCCGTGATCTTCGAGTATTTTATCAAGTACAAATTGTACATGGCTTGGCTTATTTCTTTTAATAATATCATATATTATAGGTTTTGTGTTTATTTCTGGGTATGATATGTTATATTTATCCAACCAAGCTAACATGTCACTTTTTTTTGAATTCGAGGTGGGCACTCGATCCGATACGACGTTGTGATACGATGCATTATCGACTACTAAAACTGACTGAGGCGGTAAATTTGGAAGAAGTTTTTCTGTAATCCATTTCTGATAGTTACCAGCATTCATATTACTGTGATAATCTCCCGTTTGCTTTTTTGCTGGATAGATAAGCAAAGCTCTTGGAACGAATCCATGTTCCGAGCAGGCATGAACTATCACTAGCATATCGCCTTTGGAAATAGGTACTTTACAACCTTTGCTCGTTTCGTCGGCCCATGCTCGTGGCAATGTATGCGAGCTGTGTATATAAGTTTCATCCGTATATATTACAGGTCGGCCTTGTGATCTATATTCTTGCAGTTTCGAAAGATATAATGTTCTTTTGAGTCTGATGTGACTTTTTTCAATGAGTATTTTTTTTTTATTTTGTGTCTTTCTCCATCTGAAACCTAGCCTCCGAACGATCTTCCTTAGTGAAGAAACACCACCCTCAAAGTTGATACTTTCTTTCAACACTTCTAATAATTTTTTCAATGTGGGAAATGTATGCTGAACCAGATGGAAGTTATAGATAGTTCGCCTTATGACTTCTTGATCAAAACTATCTACTGTAGATTTTTTTGCTAACCTTGGTCGCTTTTTACCCGGTGTTCTGAAAGTAACTTGATGCGCCAATCTTTTCGGTGCTTGCGGTTCTCCTTCTTTTGAGGTAGATGGTTGAGATGTTGCATCAGCTTTCACAGCCGCTGTTACTTGATTGCGTACTTCACAAACAATTCGTTGAACACTTCTCTGAGAAACACCAGTCGCCTCCGACGTCAAATCGTACAAAGTTTTCATTGGAAGATATCCACCATCACTGTTTTTATTGTGATGCATGAAATAGTTAAAAACATTGTACACGATTTCACGAGATTGTCCCTTCAGAGTTTTTCCGGAACCAATTCTTTCCGAAGACATTTTATTCTAACCTCTAAATAGGTAAATAAACACACGCGCCGCGCACCGATCACACGTGACTAACGCGCTAACATCACGCTGTATTTATAAACAGTAGAAAACCAAAAACAATAACTGTCCCCTTCACGCTCATAAGATAGACCGCGCGCGAAAGAGACGGGCATACTTTTCATGATGCCTATGCAGTACGACGTCACGCCGCACGCTTATTCACAGACGCTACACAAGCGCAATGTGTAAATGTGTTGATCGTGCCAGCTTTAATTAACTGACCTATAACAGAACAATTATCTCTAATAAATTAGTATAGGTAGTTAGATTTCGGCTCCGCATATGAGCGAACGACTTCTGAATGAAGTGAAAAATAACGGTCTTGATTAGCGGTAATTTTTTTCAGTATACGTCTCAAGTCATAGTCATAAGTGATGACATCGCAATAAAGTCGAAACTTGTTCAACTTATCCGCTCTCGTGCGGTAGCGTATCCATCTCATCTATTGCGTATAGGACCGAGTGAGACAGATATAGGATCGGGGGTCGTCGGTTTATCTCGCTCGGCAGGTAAGCTTGCTTACCTAGGAAACTAAAATACTTTTAAATTGCGAAGCTCATGTTTTAGAACGTTACACGGACAAAGAGCGCACTTTATATTGCGGCCGTATAATATTGACCAATACTTTTTTTAATTATGTTGTATGAAACGCTGCTCGCTTCGAATAGGCAATCTTTAGACTGCCTACCGTTACTGTACGTAGTAAAGAAAAACTTACCGGGCGGGTGCGCAATAGAAGTTTGGTTGAGTATAGAATTACGGAACCAATTAAACTAAATTAACTTTAATACTAGTAGTATATTATTTAGGTTATTAATGAGGTAGGCACTGCCTAATTGCCTATATGGTATGCACGCCCCTGCCTGGCCCTGACCTGATAACAAAGGGATAAACTAGAAATTGTTTCATTTGAAACAAAAAAAAAAAACAATTTTCCTAATACGCGACACGTTCGTAAACCTGAACAAAACATGAGTAAAAAATACATAGTTACAATAGTTAAGAAAGTGGTTTCCTAAAATTGTTCGCAATGTTCCGTCAATACAGTAAAAGTTCCCCATTCACGGTTTCCTTATCCGAGGGAGAAAAAATAAATTGCAACCCAGTTCCTGTATTCGCAGCTAAAACTTTAATTATTCGAGGATGAAAACAGTAAATAGAAAGAGATTCAGTCTTTTATTAAAGTAGCGGCATCATTTGAGCTCTGGTACATGCCCAGGCGGCTTTCATGAAAGATTTGACCAAGCAGACTAATGTCAATTAAAACAAACCTCACCGTCACAATACAAAAGCACGTTAAAAAAAGAATATTACCCCTCGTGGTAATAGAGTAGTTCTACGTTCGTAGTACATCGACGAGGATCGAACTACTCATAGGTTCGCTTGATAAGGAATACATTAAATTTAAAAAGTCTGAGTGAAGGTTTATACGCAAATGAACTTTGTGATCATGAAAGCTGTTCGATCTATGGAAAGGAGCCTTATTCTTAAAAGGCAAATTTATAATGCTACAGCTCAAATTGATTTTATTTTGATATTATATTCGTTTTATTTTGTAGTTTGTAATGCATCCCCTATGATTTCATACTAATTACCATGCCATATTCACGGTTTCTGTATTCGCGGCATATTTTTGGAACGTTAAACCCCGCAACCGTGAATAAAGAGATTTTACTGACATACGAAACCTCGATTGATTACGCATTGACCAACGTCCGTGAGTAGGCTATGTCCGATCTACGAAGCGCCATCTAACAACAACAAGCGACATCCGTTTTCTTAGTGTCTCACTAGATGGCAATACGTATCGCGTTATTTGTGTTCTCACTAGTGTCATCAATCGTAAAATAGAAGGAAAGCAATATAGCCAGTTGAATAACCAGTTTTAGAGTGATACCATTTTCTTGTACTAAATGGTGTCTCTGTATATTATCTACTTTGTGCCTGCGCTGTCAATCTGTTGTTGAGTGGAGTGAGATATCCAATAAAGTCAATAGAAAGACGTAACACTGTACTGTTTTTCTATACATTTTAAGTAATAGTATATAAACATTCACTATTAAACCACATTTCTCAAACTCGACACTAAAATTGAATAAATACCAATTCTTTTCGCTCACAAGACATACGCTCACGCGTTAAAACGTCGTAAGAAACACTCATCGCATCGCACGACTCTCGGCGCAGGTTAAAATAAAAAAATGACATTTTACAAAGCCAGCCGTTTATTTACGTTAAGCTGCGTTTATTTACACCTCTGATTTTCATTTCAAAAATAACTAATAGTATTGTTGCAGATATAATAAGAAAGTAATATAAACAATTTTAGTTATAAAAATGTTAGAAAGAACGACAGTATAATATTATTGTAATATCTATAAAATATTTAATACAACTGGATTTGTAAACAGATCTAAACAAATACCACACCACCCACAGCACAATTTCTACATCAAGAAAAAATAACGTATTCGTATCTATTTTCTCCTCAAGGATACGATAGTTCAACCAAGACAACACAGGCCGTCAAGATTTCGCTTCTACGAGAACTGCTGAGGCGGATTATGGAGGAGAACGGTATATATGTTACGGTAAATGTGGATAGTGTGGTTATTATGTATAATTACCGGGAACTATGCATAATAACCAGTGCTCGTGGTAAAGGTAGTAAAAACTTTCAAATTAATCACATTTACCGGCAATTATATAAAATTACCATACCCCTTTAGTAAATGTAGTAAATCAAACATCGGAATCAAATGTTTATTGAAATAAAAACAATTCTAGTCTTAAATATAATAAAATTTGGTTACAAACAACATCAGTCAAACAATAAGAATACTTCTCAAGTATCAAGAGATCAAAGCTTCTGTTTGGTTAAGCAAAACATAAAATATATTCTCATTAAATTAACAAATCAAATATCAAGAAACCTTTTGCTTGGTTAAAAAAAATAAACTTTTAAAAATAGAATCAAACAAAATTAACAAATTAACAGGCAACTATCAGTAAGACTTAAAATTCTTTATCTTTTATTTATTTCTGCAGGTCCGAGATTTATGACATTTGGAATTGCAAAGTACTTGTGTTTTTTTGCATTTGCAGCGATTTGAATTGCATTCTCAAGTACAATTGCAATGCTGAAAACCTTGTCCACCTAAATTTGAATCCTTACGAGCGCATTCTCTCAGAGTTATATTAGTTTCTGGCACTTCTTCAATTGTGATAAATCTTTCTTTGCAGACACCGAATTCATTTCTTGAGTACAACTGGCTTAAAATCCCGTATTTCGTACCGAGTTTGTAAAGATTTTCATTCTCGATCGAAATTACAACGGCTATTATATTTCGGCCATCTGCTTTGGCTCGATCTACGTCTGGTACCTCAATTCTTACGCATTGGCCTATTTCTACAGCGGGAAATTTAGCATTTGATTACTCATATCATTTTTTCAGCCTGCTTTTCTAGCGACTGCCTAGCACCGATTCTAGCTTCTTCAATTTTTCGAGAACATACATGTATTGCCTGTACAGCTGTATTTTCGTTAAAAACTTCTTCATTGTCACTTTCAGGGTTATTTTCAGTTTCATTTGGTTCATAAATATTTTCTTCATCTTTATCTTTTTCTACATTATTACCATTATCATTTTCCTTTAGTTGATTAGTCGAAATTGACTCCTCCCTATCCGAAGGTCCTGATTCAATAGTCGCTTGTTGTGTTGTAATCTCGGTATGAATATCGTTATTTATACTGCCCTCTAAAATAGTGTCAATATCTTCGCTTTGATATACCATTTTGATTTTTTACTATAGCCTCAAGATCTTCTTCGCTCGTAATATCTGACATTGTTTCAAGAGCTGGCAAGAAAGTTTTCAAGCCCACTTTTGCTTTACATTTAAACATAGCCTCATAGGGGCTACGACTTATTCCTGAGTAATGAGCTTTATTTTTCATAAACTGAATAAATTTTATTGCTTCGGACCATTTTGTGGTTTTATTTGTTTCTAACCAAGTAGCCAACATCTTTTCAATATCTTGGTTGGCCCTTTCTACTGAACCTTGTGATTGGCTATGACGTGGTTTTCCATGTACAATCTTTGGTTCATCCCACATAAGACACAACTCCACAATCACCTTGTTTGCAAATTCTCGTCCGTTATCGCTGTGCAATATACACGGTGCACCAAATATTGTGAATACTTCCAGCAAATGGTAAGCCACTTCCTCAGCAGTCTTGGTTTTTAAAGCTCTAAGTTGAACAAACTTTGTTAGGTGGTCTTGATATACCATAATGAACTTGTAATCGCCATCTGCTTGCGACTGCATGTCAATGAGGTCAACTTGGCATCTTGAATTAAATTCGTTGCTTTTAATAGGCTTAACAACCAGCCCTTTTTTAGAGATACTCATTTTTTTCTGGCACGGTTCACAAAGATTTAAATAAGTATTAATTAGCTCTATGGTGATATTTTTGTACTTATTTTTAAGTTCCGCCATCATTCGGTTTCTGCCCCCATGTCCTATGGATAGGTGACTTATATGGATTATATCAAATACCTCCTCTAGGTACGTATAGTAAATTATTGGGACTCTTTCATTTTTTATTGGAACTACAAGTTTTTGGACATTTCCAATCTCTACTGTATCATACCTCAATAATCTTCGATAATCTTCAGGTTTCTTGTTCGTTTTCTTATCCTTGGACGCCTTTACATTAGCCAAAAGCGAATAATATGCATCTTTGGAAAACAGTTGATTATTTGGTGCTTTTTTGGAAATTAACTTTTCAACTTCTTCATAAAACCGTTTTTTAGTAGACTCGACATCTCCCATTTTGTATCAATACAAAAGAAACTAAAGAACAACACAAATAAATTCACAATACAACTCAAAATAGCCTTACTACTGCAACGTAAATTCAACGAACCGCTCTCAATCGCTATACGCTAACAAATGACAGGTCACGACATGCGCGGCTGCAAGTATCACCCTCCCCGCGCCCCGCCCGCGCCATTCGCTCTCCATTCCGAACAAATTCCAAAGCTTAAGTCGACATTTACCATGGTCGCGCGGAAGTTTTATATAATTACCGGTAAATGTGGATAATTCACTACATTTACCATATGTATTGGTGATTATCTATAATTACCGGTGATTATAGATAATTACCGATTGCTTACATTTACCGTAACATATATATTTAGAATTATGTCTTATCAATTGTAGACAATAAATGCGCATTGTCTTTGTTATCAAAATTTTTGCTTCACGTGTTATTTACTAATGTTTTCGTTACCAAAAATCAAATTGTTGTGATGTAGAGTTAACAATATAATTACTGATTCTAGCCATGGTTTTGGTAAAGATTGTAATCTGTTTGACTTTTCTATTAGGCGATTCTGATGACGACCACCATGAGTCGGACAGTGATGAAAGTGAGGGCCGCTATAGGGGGATAAGGATCATGGGAGCGCGTCACTCCCCCTTAAACACTCAAGACTCTGACTCCAGTGGCGACGACGAGGAACAGCAATTTGATATTACACTGCCAGCTACTCATTCCGTAAGCTCATCTATTTTATTTATCACCACAAATCAGACATTATATTCCACAGTTTTATATTCCGACGACCATTTGGTGCAACGGTAGCGATCCTGCCTTTCGCACCGACGGTCTTGGGTTCGAATCCCAGAAGGGACAGCTGTTTGTATCATGAATACAAGCATTTGTACCTGAGTCATGGGTGTTTATATATATTTCTATGATATTAATATTACATATCTATTTATCATATATGTAGGTCTATCTGTTACCCTAGTACATACACAAAATATTTGCAACATGGTGCTGAAAAATCTTAATTTTATATTGCTTACTAAGTTCTTTATGTTTTACACATACATATAATAGATGTAGTGTCAGTTAGTTAGTTACTTTGATGGGGCTATATCTTACTTATCTTTGTGAATGGGCCATTGTGTGGTTGTTGGGTTCTCTTCGTACTCTAGCCAACCCATGTCATCCCAGAATAGTATAATACTGCAGAATAGCAAGACTACTGCAAGCTTAAGGGATGATTAAGCTTAAGCAAGATGTCCGGAGGTTGGAGTAGTTGTCCTGTTGCTCTGCCGCACTTGTACATTCCTCACGATCGGCTACTGTGTCTACTTTAAAATACTAGTACATTGGACCCCTAATAATCCGGTGCTCCCTGTAATCAGACATACCTATCACTGTTGAACGTAGATACACAAACATTAGTGTGGCAAATCTTCACTAATGTAGGTAATGCATGATTGAACATGTTGCAACTTGTACAATTTAATTCTGGTTGCTCAATTTAAATTTTACTGCATAATATGTGATAGCGGCATAACATGCTTTCATTGTAAACTAGTTCAGATATAATTTTATCATTTTGATTTGTAGTTTGTCAGATTACAAGGAACTCTGTTTCAAAAAATTCATGGCTATAGGGGATCTAAGGCAGTACTCTATATTCCAACAAATTCGGTAGTCTGACCCTGCCTTGCAAAACATTTGTCGGATTACCAGGGGTCCACTGTATTAGCAAAAATTATCCTTACTGGAAATATTACCTTTTTTTTACTTATATTTTTATTGAAATGCTTGTGTACCTACCTATACTTGTTTGTACCAACAGATACTTGGCAACTGCATTGTGATCAGCAATATAATGAAAAATGGATATTAATGTAATAACAGACTAATATTGTTTGATTTTGTTAACAACTGCTCTTTGTTAAAGCTCTTCATTAAATAGTGGATGATTCAGACAAATATATTTTAACTACATTTGTATAAAGTCTGTTTGATTTTATCTCTGTGTACCCATCACCATGCATATGAGCTGGCAGTGGACTAAATGCCACCTTGTCTTCACTGCAGCTTAGCACATTTTATTGATATGAAAGATGCAGTTATTTAATCATGAGAGTAGAAACATCATGCTTAAATTAAAGTTTGAATATTAATCTCAAACAATTGGCAAAATATCGGTACAAATATTCAGATCTTATAGCTATTTGATAGAGCAACCACATTTGACCGATGATAGTGTGCAATTATTTCAAATGAAAACAATAAAGTTTTCAAGAAATCAACAGAATAGAATGAAATCACATTAAAATAATATTCATATTCTTTATTGCAAGCCACATATTTTAGTACAGGTATACCGAGGTACTTAGATCTAGAGATGCAAGTCACACCCTGTGTGGGTGAAGCAATTTAAACTTTATAGAGAAAAACAATATATTTTTTTTAATTATCAATAATTTAAACATAGATAAATTATTTTTTTATAATAGTTATAAATCACTGTTAAAAAAATAGAGATTAATCCCATTCAATTAAATTATAGTCAGTATTTTCCTTCATAGCTTTTTTAATAATAAAATGCATTAAATGCTTTAAAAAAACTGGTTGGTTGCCTGTAAAGTCGGTATACGGGCGAAAGTTTTACGTGACAACGACTTTGAGTGGTAAAATAATTTTAATGTGAATATTTATTCGTATAGTAGGAAGAAGGATGAAATAATAGTAACAATTTAAAACATTTATTTATACAAAGAATTATATTTAAAACATTAATTTATAGGCACGCGTCCCTTCCACTTTTTATGTCTGTCTCTCTCGCTCTTAGGCGGGCTAACCATGCCCGAGTGGAAGGGACGCGTGCCTCTCACTCGCTCTCATTGTAAGCGCATAACGTGAGCGGAGCGTAACGCAGTTTCTTGAAGTGTCACCCGGCAAACCAATTTATAAGACGTTGTCACGTCAAAAGCACCAAATTTTTAAAAACTCTTTTAATTTATTGAGGAGGTGATTGCAATTTTCTTAACTGAGGGTAAACGAATATTAGGGAGGTATGCATACACACACACACCTACCCACACATTCACACTTTGTTTAATCGATACATTTTGTTAAGATTATTGTTGATGTACCCAGTATTTTTATAATATTGATTGTAAACGTAATGAGTTTCTGTGATTGGCTGCCAAACTGAATTACATTTTTATATAATTTATAAGTATACGAAAGCTGTAGAAACTTTGTTTATTAAGAAATAAATAAATTATATATTTTTATTGACTTATTGTGTGGAGAGTCTGCAACTTATTAGAGAAAATTTAGAATTGGATTAGTTTAACTTTGATTTTATTTAATTTATAATTTGATTTTATTTATTTTGGTAGTTCTTCTTTTACCAATTATTGTAAAAGTCCCCTCCATCATTACATTGTTATGCCCCACAGGGCTTATTAAGGTCATTATTTTGTAACATCTTTTTCTGCTTATGGAATGCAATAAACGAATTGAATTGAATGTCCGCAATAAAAATAAACAATTCACAAAATAATATTACTTAAATTGAACTAAGAATTAGAATTACAATATATAACAAGGTCAGGTTATAATAATACAATTTATGTGAACACGTACATATTTGGAGTTTATAAAAAGTGTTGAATTTTAATTGATATATTAAAAAACTGCCTGATAGCGCAAAAACGGTTTATCAGTTTTGATAACTTCAAAAAACTTTAAAATAAACGTACTTTTAAAATTCCAATTCCGTCAGTAAATTCGCACTTTGCTACCAGATTTGGCGACTCAGTTACAGTTCGTGTTTACAATGCAACGGCAAGAGCTTATGACATAAGGAACTGTTCTGTCTCAGAAGCAAGGAAAATTCTAAGCAAGCAGCCCTGCTTGATAATTCGTACATTGAAACTGAAGCTCTTCTCGGTCGATATTTCTAAGTTGCTATTTAAATAAATAAATAAATATTTCCTACATTCACACCAATTAGCCTAGCCCAAAGTAAGCACTATAAGGCTTGTGTTATGGATACTAGGGTAACGGATAGACATACATATATGATATATAGATATGTAATATTTATAGAAATATATATATGAAACACCCATGACTCAGGTACAAATGCTCGTATTCATCATAAAAACATCTGCCCCTACCGGGATTCGAACCCAGGACCGTCGGTGAAAGGCAGGATCGCTACCGTTCCACCAAACGGTCGTCAATATTTGTAAACGATTTTGTAATTTTTAATAATTTTTTGTTATATTTTTTCGATTTGTCTCCGAATTGTTTTTCACTTGATAACGTCTTATAAATCGATGAACACCGGCTGCATGCACGAAAAAGTGTAACGTTCCGCCTGAGCCGAGCGTGCAAGCGAGAGCGCGGAACAAGCGATAGAGAGGCACGATCGGCCTAAGCGTTCGACTTGTGAAGTCTTCCACTTCATGAAGTGAAAAGTCAATTTGGTTTCCATTGTTTATTTCAACAACTTAGTGTTAATTTATTGAAAAAAATAACAATTTTCTATTACCTCCTTTGTATTATACAAAATAATGATAATTCAGTGATAATAATTCAATTTATAAAAGTATGCAATTTTCTGTGCTGACTCTGTTACTGACTCAATTTGCCTGTGCACATGTTAAACTAATATATATTTATACAGTACATGGGTTCGGGTCTGGAGGTGTTGAGTGGGCGCCAAGTATTGGAAGCAGGGTGGAGGGGAGCCGTACCGGTTCTGGCCCATCATGGGGCGGTGTTCCCGGGCGAAACCGTTCCTCTGTTGATACCGCGAGCTGCTGACGCCGACGCCCTATCCACCGCCATCCGGGAGAAGCGAATGTTCGGCCTGCTCTGCCCTGAGTGAGATCTTGACCTTTATTGTATTCATAAATTATTATTTTAATATCTTAAGTGAATTCTCAGGTGGGAATCGAATCAACCTTTGGATTTCCGGTCCAATGCTCTCCCTATTGAGCTACCGAGCCTTATGAACACCCGTCGAATTTCACTTTTGAGCCGAGTCGTAAAATTGCATTTTTAATGCAATTAATATATACAAAATTATATTACAATTACCATTTCAAACACATTTAAATTACTATTCATATCAATTTGATTGATTTATGATGATGATTTATGATAACAATTTTTGTTTTACGCATATTAAATTAAATTCAAACATTCTGAATTATATTCCTTTGTTAAAAATCATTTACTCGGTAAAATCATTTGTCATATAGCCATATTTCTAATTGAAGTGAAAACATCTTTAGCATCGTTGTGATTTGAATGTCCGTTTCAACCGCGCGGCCACCTCATAATATTTGATGAAACTTTGCCAGGAATTAGTGCTAATTTGTTACTTTACACACCTCTTTTCGTGAATTTGTTACAAAAAAAACTAAGACGCTATGACAAAAAATAGTTGGCCGCTAGAACCGCCACTTGCCGTAGTCATCGTCCGTGATTACACACAGGGCCGTGCCTGGGTATATGGCCGCCTGCGTGCCAGTCTGTATGGCCGCCCCCAGGATAACATTAAAAAAAACTACTTTAATTTTTAATGTTTATTATTATACACAGGGCATCAAACCGGGAAAAAAATCAGTTTTTGGTTAACCGAAATCGAGAACGAAAAAAAATATTGGTTTTGTTCCCAAAACCGGTTTCTGAAAAGAAAAACCGGCTAAAAACCGGTTTTATGAGATTTATATGTTTGGATGAAATTTAAGAAAAAAAAATGCACAAAATAAACATTTTTTTATTTAAAATTTAAACAAAAATAATAACATGAAAAAAATTATGGTATTGGTTTTATAATCACAGACAAAATTATCAAACATAAAGAACAAGGAATAACCCTTAAATCTATACTAACATATTAGGATAACAAAGCTCAGTGGCCAATGGCAGATCTGGGCTGACGGGCTACTAAAAAGGTTAAAAGAAGTTACGGAGCTGGCTCTCTCTCAGGTCACAGAGGAAGATTGGCGTGGCTTCGACGATCACGTCATAATTTTAGAAGAAAATTATTGGCAAAGAGATGGATTAATGGAAGATACCATAGATCGATTCGTAATTGAGGTCAGCGATGGTGAGGATAGTGACACCGATTCAACCAAGTCTGCCATTTCAGAATCTGATGCTGCATAAATTATATTTTTTTTTATTGATTTTGATGTGTAAAATAATAAAAAATGTGTAATAATTATTACGTTGTTTTTTCTAAACTTAAAACGTTACACTTAAAACAATGTTGAAATTTATCGACATATTGTCATCATAAATTCTAATTAGGTCACTGCACTATCTCATTCCTGAGCTCGGCATTCAACTCGCGCGCTATCTGTAGGTATATAAATACTACAACGACATAATCAGTTTTTATACATTTCTTATTTCTGAGAAACTCTTTTTAGATAGATTAGATTAGAGAAACTGTTTTTACTTCGTATCTTAATGAAAACAAACCGATTGTATTTTTGCCCAGTAAACAACTTGTAACGATTTGGCCGCCTCTTAATTTCGGCCGCCTGCGTGCGGTGCACGCAATGAACGCCCGTCAGGCACGGCCCTGATTACACAGAAACTATATAATGCAGATAGACGAATGATGCATCAAAAGAAAGGTCTTAATTTGTTCAATTTGTTACAAAAATAAAAAACGTGAAAACGTAAATAAACAAAAAGTTATGCAATATTTAGTTTTCAGGTTATGAGTAGGTAGGTATGTCACCATAAATATCAAATTAATAGAGGCTAATGTGTATGAATAATTAGTTACTAATTTGTTACAGCGAATAAACGTAAAAAAATACTAGAAAGTGGGTTCAATAATTTGTTAGAGTCGATTTTAGTTGGCCGCTCGGACGGCAATATGCCTAAAATACAATGGCATTAATCTCGTTATTAAAAGTAGGTTTAAGCTTAGTTAGAGTACTAGTCGACGGGTAACGTAACCTAGTTTAGATAAATATGGCGAATGTAACTGCAGCATTCATATTTTAGAAAATATTTGCAAAAAACCGTAATATGAAACCGTATGAGAGTAGGGTGACTATGATTATTGGAATGTTCGATATTCATCTTTTTTTTTTAAGGGAGAGTGCTTTTACATTTTAAGTTAAGGCATACTTTATATTACCATTTTTGATATTTGCTTTAAAATATGCTTATAGTATTTCTGTTAATAATGTTAGTGTGAGTGGAGTAAGAAATTAAGCTATTATCTATCTATCCTATGTATACAGTGTGTCCCGTCACCAGTGCCTTTAATGGTGTGAAATATGGCATTTTTGGCTCTTACGGCCGCCATTTTGTTTTCTTGATAACCAAGACCTGGTCTCTCAAAATAATTCGACCACCACTACCCATGTAAATGTCCTATCAACATTAAAAAGGTGTCATTTGATAGCTCACCATGTAGACAACAGTTATACAGCCATCATGTTTCAATTGTCATAGAATAAAAAATAGAAAAAATAATGAAAGAAAAACAAATATGTATATGCGAGCAACATTTAAATAACGCGGGCGTTTACGGCCGGCTGGTATTGAAAGAGAAATATTACGATTAGTTGCATCCAAAGGAAAAGAAATCCACTCACACAATCACAGTGAGCGCGTGGGGGCACGGGCCAGTCGCGGCGCAACTGCATCGGCTTGGATCGCACGGCTACTGCCGCCCCCCCCCACCTCGCTCGAAACTGCTATCCTCCTGAGATCTATCACAACGAAAAACATGGAAACTTACGTCGAAATACTCACGGTCATAAAAATTATCATTTAACCAAGTCTTAGTTAAGCAAATAAGGTCGTGATTGGACAATGCTACTTGAGAAAAAAATTCTTGCGACTTAGTTCGAAGGCCCCTCACATTTTGGTAGTAAATATTAAAGTTTCTTTCAATCATGAATATGGTAACTGATATTTATGTGTTTAAAAACTCCAGGGAAAGCACGCAAATGCAAGCTCATTGAATATATACGTATATTTAAGAATGTAATAACGAAAGTGTTTAGTCGAATTATTTCAAATTTAAAATTCTCTTTTATTAATGCACCAATATGTTAACAAGAACATATAATTGGACGTATTTACATGGTAAAGATCCATCCCACAACGTCACTTAAATTGACGTAAGTATGACAAAATGGCCTTAATGTCATATACTTTCACGTCACGAAAACAGCTGTAGCAATAAACTAATAACTTTATTCAAGTCATCATAAAATTGTAAAAATTAAACTTACCGCAGTCAATTTGGATCCCTCTGCAATACACTTTTTGGTGGTGACTTCTATATTAACAAATCATATAAGTGGGCACAACTCATAGCTAAGCACTTTTAGACACTTCTGGATTTACTGATAATTGTCTCAGTAACTTAGTAGTATGAAAATCATGGGAATTAAATACGTACGAGGACACACTTCAAAATCCAGCACAATAATGACAGTATACACAACGGACAATAATCGCTTTTTAAACCCCTTCCGACAAATATTTTTAACAATAATTTGGAAACAAAAGAGATCCTTTTTCGGGAATCGTGCCCATCATAAAACACCTGCGGAATGTCAATGAAAAGAAAATCTTATCAGTAAATACTTTACCGAATTAAGAACAATAGACATCAATATGGCTGCAAAACGAACTGCATATTCCTTCAAACAGAGTACAACATTAAAAACATGCCTTTGTACTAATGTATTCATAGTCACCCTACTCTCATACGGTTTCATATTACGGTTTTTTGCAAATATTTTCTAAAATATGAATGCTGCAGTTACATTCGCCATATTTATCTAAACTAGGTTACGTTACCCGTCGACTAGTACTCTAACTAAGCTTAAACCTACTTTTAATAACGAGATAAATGCCATTGTATTTTAGGCATATTGCCGTCCGAGCGGCCAACTAAAATCGACTCTAACAAATTATTGAACCCACTTTCTAGTATTTTTTTACGTTTATTCGCTGTAACAAATTAGTAACTAATTATCCATACACATTAGCCTCTATTAATTTGATATTTATGGTGACATACCTACCTACTCATAACCTGAAAACTAAATATTGCATAACTTTTTGTTTATTTACGTTTTCACGTTTTTTATTTTTGTAACAAATTGAACAAATTAAGACCTTTCTTTTGATGCATCATTCGTCTATCTGCATTATATAGTTTCTGTGTAATCACGGACGATGACTACGGCAAGTGGCGGTTCTAGCGGCCAACTATTTTTTGTCATAGCGTCTTAGTTTTTTTTGTAACAAATTCACGAAAAGAGGTGTGTAAAGTAACAAATTAGCACTAATTCCTGGCAAAGTTTCATCAAATATTATGAGGTGGCCGCGCGGTTGAAACGGACATTGATTTGAAAGTCGATGAAACGAAAAAGCATGTCCGTTTCAACCGACCGACCGTAACCTCAAATCAATAAACGCACTTAAAAAAGCGCCATCACTTTGGTCAAAATTTCGCGGAGACTGCCATGATAGCTACCCGAGATATTTCACCCGATAGTGGGCTACTTCTTCACATTACATTAAGACGGGAGGCTGTTTTTTTCCACTACCATGCATCCTGTGCATAAGCGGCAGTCGGGGATAACTAGATTTAAAAGGTGCCTCGGTAGCTACACGAAACTTGTAGAACCGACTTGCTATCGTAGAGGATTCTGGTATTGCAATCCTTTACCTTCCGTGCATCTCTGGGGCCTTCTTCATATCATTTGGGATGTCACCAACAGATTTTATAATTAAACTTTACATAGAAACCACAAGCAATGATTATTTGACCGGCCAACTTTCTTTGTCATGCTTGCTTTGTGAGAGCTAATAGAGAAATAGCATGAATATAACTGATTTAAATATTGTGATGGTAGTGGAACATATATCACAACCATTGCCTTAATGATCCTGTCATCATGGCTCCTCTAAAGAAGTTTAAACATCATGGCTCCTGTAAAAGAAGTCGAAATGTCTTGATTAAATATAAATTATGCGCTAAAAACTGTGAAAAAGTTGTTTTATTTACCGCAGGTGTTTTATTTTAAGAACTGCCTAATTTGATTATATCCAATGTGTTGAACCATTTATTCTTAATTGAATATTGGAAACTAAACAACATAAGAGTACTATATAATAGAGAATAAAATATGAGAACTAATAACATGCAATGTTTTATTAAAAACAATGAATAATAGCAATTTCCTCTTTCCTTTTGCAATTTAAAGCTAAGTTTATAAAAATCAGATATGTGTACTACATAGGTATGTATTACTCACATCTGATTTTTATGAATTTAGTTTAATGTAAAAACAAGTATGTTTTTTCATTGATAAAAAGACCAGTCTCTGCTTACCCCTTCTACAGGACGGGCGTGAACTGTATGTATGCATGTAAGAACAAATACAAAATGTTTATTTCATTAACTCAGTGTCTAATACAATATTAGTGAATGGAGCTACCTTTTAAGCAATAATATGCTTGTGTTAGGGAACACCGCTCTTCCATAGCATGGTTACAATAGACTAATTTAGGCCAATTGGATAGCGTCCTACATAACATAAACATTAAATATTGAAAAACATTTGATAGTTAAATAGATTTAAAAATGTGCTAATAAAATAAAATTACTAATTGATAAATGATCATTAATATTAATTATAAATATTGAGTATTGACATGCAATAAATCATTTTGTGAATCCATCAATCCTAAGTACCTATTATAATTATACAATTAATCCATCCTTATGAGTGTGTGTGTGTGTATGTGTTTCAACTTATAATTACTTCTATTTCAGCATAGCTTTTAGCTTTCAACCATTTAGTAATTGCAATTTTGCATTTTGTGTAAGTCATATTATAAATATCTAATTCCTTATTTATTTTGTTATATAGAGCAGTAGCTCTCGTGTCATACTGCCTCTTCGCAAATACTGCATTGTATTGCAATATTACATTGCATGATGAATAATTATTAGTTTTATAATGGATAAAAAACTAGGATAAGTATCTTCATAAATATAAATCTATAAACCAGTCATGAGTCATGAAAAGAAGACGTTTATAGTCACATAGTGTTTTATTCTATTCTTTTACATGATTAGTATGAGATAAGAGCGAAATAATAGGCAAAATACTAATTCAAGTATTATAAAATAGGTATTGAAATGTTAGGTTATGTTTTCAGAAAAGTTCGTTTTTCTCCATTACAAATCTGAAAATTAAACTGAAACCAACGAATTCTTAATCTAGAAGGCTTTAGCTACTTATATTTGTTTGTATCGTCTCTGGTCATTTCCGGTCACAAGTCCATACAAAAATCGGCATTGTCCTTACCAGAATATTTAAAAACTGAGACCAATATATATAAAGTTACAAATACTTCAAAAAAGCTCTTAATCACATAATGCTACTACTCCAACAAAGAATATTTTAAAGATAAACTTGAACGAATTGTCTGCCCCTCTCTCTTTCTTGTTGCTGTGCGTATCAAGGTATATGCGATCGTTTAGAGCCTAGAAGAAATGTATTCAGTCTCCTATAAATATCGCACGTAATGCAATTTATATAAATTATTAAATAAAACAATTTTAGTATTATAACACGGGTTCGTTTTCAATTATAGGCCGTTTTCAATCATAAACTGTATTATAATTATCTTTCATTACAATGACACAATCACATTATATACATAGAAAATATGGTACTTGTATGTACGGAGTACGGAGCGGCGCAGGGCATGGCGCAGCAGCGTGTTACTTTTAATGTGCCTTGCGCGCGACTAGCCTAGTCTAAAACGTTCTATACGTGCTCGGCGTTGGGAGCCGAGCTCTCACGACGCGAACCGAGCGGGCAACCGTCGCCGACGCGAAGTACCAATAGGACTCGGCGGATAGGGGTGTGCTATAGTCTCCCCCTCCAAGTCAGTGGAACGCGGAGGAGCTGACTTGGTAACTTGTTTATGCGGTCTTCCTCGTTTACGACTATGAATAATTGGGTCGGAATTCCCTACGTAGGAGCTCAAGAGACTGGCATGATACTTGCCGCGAGGTTTGTGATCTCGGTCCGCGACTGCGTATGTAGAGGGCGACACTACCTTAGTAATAGTGTAGGGACCCTCTCGACGAGGCGCAAATTTACTGGTGAATCCCTTAGCTGACTGACTTAGGCGATGGCTCTCCACGAGAACAAGGTCACCTTCTTTATAGGTAGGTCCTGGACGACGGCTTTTATCACCAGCCTCTTTTCGCACATCTTGCTGATGCTCAACTCGCCACTTAGTATCTTGTAGACGTCCTGCAAAGTTTCGAAGGTAGGGCGTGATTTGCGGAACATAATTTTCCAGTTCAACAACAGCTCGTAGGTCATTTGCAACATCGACTGGAGATCGAAATTCGCGCGCGAAAGTGAGAAAAGCAGCAGAGTGTCCTGTTCCTTGATTAGGTGACGTGTTTAATGCGAACCGCACAGCAGGTAACACTTCTGGCCATCGACGATGTTCAGGATCAATCAACATAGCCAGCATCTGCTTCATCTCCCTATTCTTTCTCTCGGCGGGGTTTGATTCTGGGTGGTAAACAGGAGTCAGGTTCTGTTGAACACCTAAAACATGCATTGCCTTCTGCATAACGGCTGAGACGAACTGGGTACCGTTGTCGGATATGATTCGTCGTGGAAAGCCATATCGCATAAAAACTTCTTCGAGAAGAATCTTTGCACAATTCTCTGCATTAGCTTCGGTTACAGGAAATAATTCGACCCATCTACTGGCAGTATCTTCGACCAAGAAAATCCATTTTTCTCCTTTGCTGCCTTCAGGCAAGGGACCAAACAAGTCCATTGCGAGGACTTCAAACCTTTGTTGTGGGACGGGTGTCTGCAGAAGACCTGCTGGTTTCAAATTAGCCGGTTTAAACTTCTGACAAAGATCGCACGACTTCAGATACTTGAATATGTACTGTCGCATATTCGGAAAATAAAACCTCTCCTTGACTTTCTTGAGAGTACGCTCCAGTCCCAGATGACCAGCCGTCGGTGCATCATGAAGTTCTTTCATAACCTCTTGGCGCATTGACTCCGGTAAAACAAGCTGGGGTTCCTCGGACTCACTATCCGGATCGAAGCGAAAAAGAACTCCCTGTGAAACATAATAACCTCGATCAGTCCATCTTGCAGCAGTACCTGTATCTTCGAAGTCGGTGAGTATTTTCTTTATTTCAGGATCTTTGAGTTGAGATGCACGCAGTTCCTCAGAAGTACGATGAGGTAAGTCAACAGAAATTGGACATATGTTGCAGGTGGGGCCTTCGTCTGCTGGAGCAACACATACAGGACGACTAAGCGTGTCCGCCACCACATTTACTTTACCTGTATTATAGTCGATATTCAAGTTGAAAGATTGGATCTTTAAGGCCCATCTAGCTAGGCGACCACTTGGGGTTTTTAAGGACAGCAACCACTTCAGAGGCTGGTGGTCAGTCGCAACGTGGACCTCGGCGCCTTCGAGGTATCCTCGGAATTTGTCGAGGGACCACACCACAGCCAGCGCTTCCCGCTCTGTTGTGGAATAATTTCTTTCGGCTGCTGTCAACAACCGACTGGCATATTCTATAGGTTGCTCCGACTTTGGATCTGGACCTTGCATCAGTACGGCACCGAGAGCATACGAGCTAGCATCGGTGCGCAGTA
Source organism: Calamotropha paludella (assembly GCA_927399485.1). Taxonomy (NCBI): domain Eukaryota; kingdom Metazoa; phylum Arthropoda; class Insecta; order Lepidoptera; family Crambidae; genus Calamotropha; species Calamotropha paludella. The sequence goes on along the minus strand of OV656803.1, from coordinate 10,009,429 downwards.
CAAAAGGTTGCTCAAAATCCGGTTGCCTTAATACTGGGCTTGTACTCAGTTTCTTCTTGAGCTCTTCAAATGCGTTATTTTCTCGATCTCCCCACTTCCAGGGTCTGTTTTTTTAGTCAGATCGCTTAGAGGTTGTGCGACTTCAGAGAAACGTGGAATAAATTTTCTAAACCAAGCACAAGTTTGCAAGAAGGTCCTTAACTCTTTCAGATTGGTAGGAGGCTTCATATCCATCACGGCTTGTACCTTCTTGGGAACCGCTTCAATTCCTACAGTTGTTATTACATGTCCCAAATAATTAACCCTTTCTCTGGCGAAAACACACTTGTCTCTGTTCGCTTTAAGGTTAAACTGACTCAGACGATCGAAGACCCGCTGTAAATCATGTATATGGGACTCCAAGTCGTCAGATATCACCAGAATGTCATCAAGATAAGCTACAACTGTTAAATTTTTAGAGCCTGCAGTATTTCTAGAACGCGCATCAGTTAATCCAGCACGAAACCTATCCATCAGCCGCTGGAACGTCGACGGTGAATTCTTAAGGCCAAACGGCATCCGTCGAAATTGAAAAGTTCCGAAAGGCGAAATAAAGGCGGTCTTGTGCCTATCCTCCGTAGCTACCTCTACTTGCCAATATCCAGATTTAAGGTCTATTGTGGACATTATGCAGTTATTCTTAGCGGAAGCTAGAATATCATCAATTACAGGCAATGGATATTTGTCGGTGCGCGTCACTGCATTTAATTTTCGATAGTCTACACAAAAACGAGTATCACCATTTTTCTTGGGAACTAAAACTACCGGCGAAGCCCACTCTGACTCCGCTTCCTCTATTATGCCTAAATCTAACATCCGATCAATTTCACGCCTGATAATCTCTTTCTTTATAGGCGTTACTCGGTAAGGTGGGGTGGAAATTGGCGCAGCATCTCCTGTGTCAATTTTATGTACCGCGAATGGTGTAGGCCCTCCCCCTGTACTGAAGATATCAGAGTTATTTTGTAAAAGAGTTTTGAGTTTCTCTTTCTCTGTTGTGGATAAGAGAATACCTTCGCACTCGCGGAGGTCCATCGACGAACTGACTACTGTACATTGATCTCGCTCATAACTAAGCGTATAAAAATCTGTAGAACGCAAGCTATATAAATTTTTATCGAAATCTAGTACCATGCCAGAATCCTTAATAAAATTCATCCCGAGCAAAGATTCGGTTGCACCCGGTAAAACCATGAAACGTGTCTCTATTGCTACTCCGTGCATCTTAACAGTTACAAAGGCTGTCTCTACTGTTTGCACACGCTGTGCCCCGTCCGCGAATTTTAACTCAGTGGTAACTTTTTCAAAACGCTGTCCATTATCACGCAAATGCTTCGTTAAACTAACACTGGCTACCGATTGTTTCGCACCCGTATCTAACAATGCGGTGCCTACTGTACCGAACACTTCAATGTTAAACATGGGTCTCACTCGCGGGTCAAATACATTACAGGCGGACACAGATTGGAAACTGGAAGATTTGCAGATGGATAAAGTCTCTCTTTACACACTGTGCAGTTTGACCTTATAACTCCGGGCGCACCGCATCCGAAGCATGACAACGACGGGCGCAGCTCTGAAGGTGTAGAAACAGGTTCATTTTTGACTTCTTGCTCGCTGTCTTTTCTAGCTAGTTTTTTTACAGAATTCTTTAGTGTGCCCAAAATTCTTGCAATATAAACATCTAGGTCTAGGCACCTTATTACGGACTGGCGTACTTAAGGGATCATTCCTAGTAGAGCTAGCTAATGATGTTTGTATAAAAGTCGTCGGCTTTGATTGGGCTCGTGCATTTGGCGGGGCGACCAGTGTCGAAGCACGTGTGAATTTGTGAACATCGGCCCCTTTCTCTTCCAGCACATCTTCTGCTGCTCGTGCTAGCTGGAGCAGTTCGCTGAATGACGTAAAAGAGTTCCTAGCTACTCTCTCCCTAATCCGTCTATGTAGTAAGCCATATGCCATATCTAGCTGCACTGGATTTTCAGCTAGGGTATGGGGAGGTAGTTGCGATATAAGCGCTCTAAATCTACATATAAAAACGTCTGTTCTCTCACTCCCCTGCTCTCGACTGAAGATCTCTCTGTATATTCTAGGAGGTGGCAAGCGCGGGCCAAATGTCTGACGCAAGAGGGCTAGGGCTTCATCCCATTTGTCCACCGTATGCTTAACGCCTTGCCACCATGTAGCAGCAAAGTTGGTGAATAGCATGGGGAGCCCCCTTAATGCAATGTCATCAGTAACACTCAAACAGTCTTTATAAATTTGTACAGAGTCTATAAAAGCATCACCTGTACCGTCGTATCTTGCCGAGCAATTAGAGAGATTTGCACTTACATGTGTCTGTACTGGCGGCGCGCCTTGCAGAGGCGGCATTGTCCGTAAGGAATTCAACAGAAATACCAGCTGGTGATCCGTCATCACAACCGGCGCGGAAGTCGTTGGCTGAGGCGAGGCGACGGGCGGAGCCTGCCCGTGCGGCGGCGACATGTGTAGAAAGGCGGGCGGCTCACGCCCGTACAGCTGTAAAGTTGGCGAGGGCGAGGCGCCGGCGGACATAGGGCGTCCAGCCAGCGGCGGCGTCGACGATCGCATGTCAACGAAAGTAGCACCTCTATCCGAAGCCGACGGTCCTGGACCGTCAAACTGTTCTCGAGCTGCAGAGAACATCTCCCTTGGTTCTGCGTTACGTGTAGCACTATTAGCAAGTGACCGCGTTAACACCATGTCTATGCCAATCTATACACTTAAAAGTCCAACGAATTTGAAAGTCTATTAATTGCAATAATAATACCGAATAGACTAAAACACATCAACGAACTAAACCTAAAAACTTTACGTAAATACAAAGTCTAACACAAATAAAAACTGTCCAAAATGTTCATAAATCAATTTAATAGTTCTATTAGCACAAACACACAAAACAATATAAGGCGCTAGTAACACGTAGAAGTTAGGTAGGTACGTATTGTTTCGAAAGTTTTCTAGAATCGTCCAAGATGGCGGTTAAGTTACAGAGTAAGTAGGTACTTACTCGACGACGCCTAGATGCACTAAAAGCTAGCACATAAATACTTATGGTACTATCACTATAGTTCGAAACACAAAAATTTACTAACCTATTATTCACTATTACCTACTAACTACTAGAAAAATTGTTATTTTGTGCACTTAATCGTAAGTACCTACTGTGCGCAAAACGTAACGAACGAAACCAAGCGGGGCGATAGGTGGAAAACAAAGTACACACACCATTCGAAGAAAACACTGGAATGTCACTGTTTCGGCACTAAGCACTAAAGAGTTCAGTCATAGTTTTAATTATTGTACATACACAAACACAGTTTGTAATTTAAACTCAAAAGTTTTAAAACACTAAAACACGGCCGAACGTTGGGACGCCACTTATAACACGGGTTCGTTTTCAATTATAGGCCGTTTTCAATCATAAACTGTATTATAATTATCTTTCATTACAATGACACAATCACATTATATACATAGAAAATATGGTACTTGTATGTACGGAGTACGGAGCGGCGCAGGGCATGGCGCAGCTGCGTGTTACTTTTAATGTGCCTTGCGCGCGACTAGCCTAGTCTAAAACGTTCTATACGTGCTCGGCGTTGGGAGCCGAGCTCTCACGACGCGAACCGAGCGGGCAACCGTCGCCGACGCGAAGGGCGCGAAGTACCAATAGGACTCGGCGGATAGGGGTGTGCTATAGTATGTATAAATGGAAAATGCTGTCGGGTATCTCATATTAAAACAAGTTTGGTTTGTACTAGTGAGACGGGTAATCTTGCTTCTGGCTATGGGGTGCTCTGTGAGGTGTACGAAGCGGGTGGAGCTGATCGGTGGTTGTCTCTAAAAGCTCGTGCTAACCACCGTTTCCGGTTCGTGGATATGCCCAGGCAACCATTGCCCATACATCACTTCGGTTGGTAAGTCCACATTTATTGTTGTCTCGCTTTAAACTAATAATTACTAGGTCGATGCAGTCGCTAAGCATGAAGCTTCGCTAGCACCATACATTGGAGCGGAGGGGATTGGTGCTTTCAAAAATATAAGCTTTAGAGTTTGCTGTGTATATATGCTGAAGCTTGAATTTTTTTTTTGCTCATCCCTTAGAGACATTTTTTTCTGGTGAATCTGTCGAATTTCAAACTCCGTCAAATTCTAGTCCTAAACCTGTTGGTTCGATTAATAACAAACAATACAAAAATCGGCTGAGAACTCATAGAGTTATGGCATCACATACATTTCCACATTGAAGCTGATCCATGGGAGCTTCTTTCGCTCCGCTCCAATAATAATAATAATTAGTTATAAAATACGCATTTAAAAAACGATCACGCTTCCGATGTCTCAGGTGGGAATCGAACCTACGACCTTTCGCTATCCGGACGAGTGCTCTGACCGCAGAGTTACCGAGTCGCTGGCGAGTGGAACGACACTAGCTTGTCTCGGTAGCTCAACAGTCAGAGCATTTCGGATAGCGAAAGGTCGTGTCGAGAGACGTCAGGGTTTTGGTCTGAACCTTCCGACATTATATGGGCAAAGTTAATAATCGTGCACTGAGATGTTTTAATTTTGAACCAACTAAGAACCACGTAGCAAACTTGTTATAATAAGTCACTTAGTAAAACATAGGACAGTTCCGTGACGACATCTACACCTGAAGGCGACTCGATCGAAAGTGAATCGGGATTCTTAAGTTGACAACGTCACGACGCTGTCAACGCGCGGGGAATCGTAGTTGCTCATGTTCAACGGCTAGAGGGCGCTTGCGTTTCGATTAGTGTCCGTACTCATGACCGATTACGACATATTATCAAATATTTAGTATATTTGCCATCACTGTTTTTGTATTGAATCTGTGCGAAGTGGGTGGAAGGGGTAAAGAAAACGATCGCTGCGCTTGTCGCGGCACAAATGTGAAACAAATTGGGCAAGGGAAACAAACAAACTTGTAAATGTTGTTTTGAAATTTTTTAAAATGGGTTATTATTGTTGTTGCATCGTAGACTGCAAGAATAACAGCAGAAATAGTCAGTGCAAATTTTGTTTTATCTAAATGTGTAGTCATGTTTTTAGGTTAGGAGAGTACTTACGTTTGTAACTACATAAGTACATAGGATATATTATATATCTATACGACCGTCAAGACCGTGAGAAAGCCCTCTCAGTCGTTCAGTAAGTCACTTGTAAAGCGCACTGTATTATACACGCGTCTTCCTAATAAAATATAATTTAACTTTGCAGTTGGTTTTCATTTCGACTCAAATAATATTACTGACTCCGCTAAACTTTTAAACTTGTTTTATAGGGTGTTGAGGTCACCGATGTTAGACGAATGATGGTAGCTCTTATTAAATAACTATTGCCATTAGTTCTTAGTTCTTTTACATTCCTCTCATGTTCTGCTAACACCAATTTATTTCCTTTTAGCACAGTTTGAGGCTGGAAACTTGTTGTGTGTTTTACACTTGCAAAACCAGTTTTTATAATAACATCCATTTCTCCATAAACAGTTTTTTTTCAAATTTCTTTCAACATACCATTTATTGTCTTTTAAAGTATATTTTATTCACTCTAATCTATAAGTGAATAAACAAGCTATTGTTATTTAATTTTTGACATATCGCCGCTTCTCATGAAAAGTGTACAAAGTCAAAAATTTTGTGAAATCAAGTAAAATATACAGAAATACTAATAATCACCTGCTCTTTCTCCTGAAAAGTATCTTAAGAGGCTAATTTCAAATATTGTCGCCAGGGGAGCTAATGTTCAGTTTTAAATTGGCGCAATTTTGTGTCCCTTTCGCGCAAAAACGTTACAATCTTTAGTAGTGATAAAGATTCCGCAGGATACATTTAGTTTTTCTCGTGAAAAGTGTACATAAACGAATTTACGACCTAAAGCTTAGTTCAGTTTCTCTGTAATATTGTATTAAACCAAAATTATATTATTTTTGACAAATGGAAGACCTAACACTTAACATATTCTTCTTTTAAAGACTATACAATCTCAAAATTAAACAGTTTAGTCGAGTAATTTATTTGCCTAGAAACGTAAATTTATTCATCATAACCGTATTATTTCTTGATTGTTCGGTATTAAGCGTACATTTTGTAAGATTTAAATTTTATTTTTTTTATTGTGTAGTTTAAATGATACAAATGGCATAAAAAAATGAAAATGAAAGAATTTAATTCCACAATTACTTCCTTTTCAACTTTAAGGTTAGAAAAAATTAAATTGTAATGTTTTCTTGAATACTTTAAAATTATTTATTTAGCAATTTTTGGTGAGAGGATTATTCGATTTTTACCAAATGCAACGAATTCTAATTTTATACTGAGTGTTTGTTTATGGTGAATCGTTACGTCAGTGGCGGAAAATTTGAATTATTCAAGTTTTTATCGTTTTTTACCTTCATAAACCAATGTGTCTAAAACTCCTATAGATATGCAAAAGTTAATTACTAGATGGCTAATTGCAAAGAAATAAATATTTCAACTAAATCTCCTGTTTGAGGCAAAGTACCCAAAAAGACTGGCAGCATTGCCCCTTTGAATAGTCAAGCTTATGCGCTGAGCGAAAAAATTGCCATTTCTCCGGTCACCCGTTGCCTCAAAGAGGCGAGCAGTCAAGTCTTTAAGAAATAACTTAGCATTAGTTCCCCAAGGGTCCATAGTCTCTACTGCAAAAGGGAGGAAAAAGTATGTGTCACCCAAATCCCTGTATTTGCGATCTTCATTTAATTCGGCCGTGATTGCAGCCGCTCTTGGCCGAGCTACTGTCGCATCAATGTGGCACGGGGCTAAAGTGTTCACACATGTCGCCTCCTACCATCCGACCACAACACCCCGCTCGGCTCTAATATAGCAGACACACCAGCAGTCGCTGAAGCTCTGCGAATGGTGTCATTAATCGAAGCAAATCAATCGCCCCGCACGCCGCACGAGAGACCATGATGGCCCATCTCGTTTACCCATTCCCCGCAGCGACACCGATGCGGGTTCTTCGTGTTGATGCCCAATCGGAGGGCTATCGATAGCGTGAGGGTACAGTTATCTAGTAACGTACCGATATTGGTGGAAGGGTGAGCATGCATCCATAGACCTGACTCCCTTTCAGATACAACCAACGGACGGGCGCGATCCACTGAGCTATCACAGCCCTCCGTCAGTACCTGAAATGTGCGCCTGCAAAGAGGTTCATCCCATTTTCTCTGAATCTCTGAATAAAGAAATGTTAGGCATTATCCGAGCATAGCGAAAGCCACTTATTCCTCGCCTCCGAAAGTCCTTGGATCTCAACGGAACCCAAAGATGGGTTGAGAACACTACAGCATAATGATCCCGAGGCATGCACTGAAGACAAAAAGGCTGGCAAAGCTATGTCAGAAACTTTTCTTATACCGATACCTCCACGACGCGTAGGCGAGGTCGCCAGGCACTGTAATATAATGCACAATTTAAAATCTTAGAAAGCGACTCTTTGATGAGGTCACCCTTTGACGTTTGATCAGGACACCGCCAAAACTGAAAAACACGAAGGTAGTATGTGAACTTAGGGACGAACAATCAAAACCGAATAATAAAGAGAGCCACGTGAGCGTTTACCTTAAACAGACGACAAGGTCGAGAGATCGAAATCTAGTTATTTGCTCCTCTATAAAAAGTCGTATTGCTTCGTCAAGAACAGGAGCTCCTAGAAAACGAAGAGTAATCTCATCAAAAACCCTTATGCTAGGCGACAATTTATTAATTTTGAAATAATGTTAGTTTTTTATTCGCAGAGACAATTCTCTGTATGCATAACTCACATTTTTCAAAATTCTATATTAAACCAATCGTTGAGAATGCATCAATTAAAATCTTTAAATCTTCAAAAACTGTCACAAAACCGCCGCCGCCCAAAGTGCCATCATCCAGATATCAAATATTAAGTTTAGATTTAATTTTTTTAATAATATCCTGTATTGCTAAACTAATAATTGCAGGACCAAGTGGATCGCCCTGTTTAAACTTTATGAACAAAGTAGGTTGTAAACAACCTACTTTGTTCATAAAGTTATTTTTCCTCGTAAATTAAATTTGAAGGTGTTCCGTAACACTGCCAAACGTAAGGATAAATAGACGGTACATGTCTTTTTACTTCCTCTTATAAAACTTTCTTGTCAATTGAATTAAAGGTGTTTTGAATATTGACCTTAAGAAGAACCTCTCGCCTGCACCAGCCGACAAAAATGTTCTTAAACTTAAATGATGTTATCGTATTATAAGACTGATTAAACTTCAAAAAATTGGATTTTAAAATGTTATGTTATGTTTCTCTTAATTATTACATAAAACGTGTGATTGTTGATGTAAAGAATTTATATTAATTAAAAACTAAAAGGAAGGATTTATATTTTCGAAAGTATTTTATGGTATTGATACTTTTTAAGTTTGGTTAATTTATATCCTATTGATAGAATAATAATTGTTTTTTATTTTATAAAACCCGACTGAAACAGTCAGTTATCATGATTCCATGATTTTCCAATAAAACTATATTAATGAATGATTGTTTTAGTAAAAAAACGCCATTTGCTCTACTTTAATACATTAACATAACTATCGAATATCTAAATTATGAGCAATTTTTTTCAAAAAAAGGAGCTAAAGACAAAACGACTTCATTTTAAAAATTTATTTCCATGACTTCGGTTATTAAATACTTACTTACAAAAAGTTATTTTATGAGCTAAAGGATTGAATATTTTTTTAAAAACAAGAGCGACCGTCGTTCTTTATAAATAACGCTTTTATTAACGGTTCAATTTTCAAAACGCTCTCCTGTAAAGTTAGCTAACTTTGAGATTGTACACTATTCATGAGAAGCGGCGATATGCCCCTTAAAGTTGCGTTTGCAGATGGCGCATACTGTCATGCACGTTCCGAATAGTATGTGCCAGTCGTGTGTGATTACCAATTAAAGAAACGAACGTTTATCTTATTTGGCCTCTCTTGTGTTTATACTGAGGATTCGGACGATGGAGGTGGAAGTTCTACGAGAGGTGTCGGCGATCGCTCCGATGCGGCTGGCCAGACTGCATTCGCTCGATTCACGCCGGAGACCATAGTCAGTGAACCACACAGTTTATTTTATTTATTCATTCAAAGAAACGAACGATTGGAGAGAGATAGATGTCTGGTAGCTAATGTAAGTGATTAAATTAAAAAAAATTGTCATTCTCAATGCAAAATGGTAGTGTAACATTCACTAATATATAGTTCAATATTAAATATATTATACATTACCAATAATCTATAATATAAGTTCACAGTGGTTTGTGTGTTTGTCTGTCCGCTCTTTTCCCCACTCTTTTTCCATTGTATA